>OW804095.1:108084739-113084739 GCA_942159475.1 Sthenelais limicola | reverse complement strand
GAAATAGACGCCTAGAAATAAAACAATTTCGAGGGTAAACATACGAGAGAATAAACTTACCCAGGCAAACAGATTTGCTTCGAGTTCCCAACTTGATATCCCCCGACCAAAGTGATAAATTCCGCTGTAAATCTTCGAATTTATTCTAGGAATTACATCAACATGACCAAAGGCGAAGACTTTCAGTAAGTCTGTAGTCTGTGGTGATTTTCAACCAATCAGATGCACGTACTCTCGGTTCTGTGTGACCACACGTACAGACACATGGCGGATTCAGTTGTTGGGCAGGTTAAACGCGCTTGGAAATTACATTTAACTATTTTATATCGCACGGGAAGGTGTGATGGTAACAGTCTAAGTGCAAAGTGATACTTTAGTTATAGATGATTCAGAGAGTATATTGTTCGCGGATGACAGCTCCATTCTCTTAAGATAACACTCCCCGATTCTAACGTTGGTCGGTCTGCTGGCTCACTACACTCTACACTACAGTACAGGCTACAGGTTTGTTTATCTTTTTGTCTGGGCCTGCTCTTCTCAGTGTATTGTGTATACGTAGGTATTACATTGGTTCACTGCACATAGTGACATGCGAAATATGGTGTCAGATAATGGATAACCTATAGCCTATAAATAGATGAATTAATGGTACGTAGGCTAATATGCATACCGTAGTCAGTCTCATGAAATGGGTACACAGGCTATTATGAATCCTATAATACCTATATATCATATATGGAAACAAATTTATTCTTTATAAATAAATGTTATACTAAAAGATGCAGCTTAGAGAGACCTAGTTTTAATTAATGCGACATAAAGTTTTATAGGCCTACAACTAAAAAGTAAAATAAGAAAAATGTCCATTCTATATATGGGCTGAAAAACCTCTAAAAAACACAATTTTCTACTTTTCTTTTATCTCACCTGTAATCTCACCTGTATCTGTCAATATCTCTCCCTTAAGGATAATGAGACGCTAGACGTTTGTGTGTGTGTGTGCACGCATGGTGGATGTAGCGTATTGAATTAAACGTTTAGAGTTTAGTGGGTGTATAGAGCAGTGATTTTTCAGTTGTGCATTGACTGGGGTTTTGACTTAATTTGTTCCACACAGGTGTCACCATGGCATGTGCTTTGAATCAGGTCAGGACAGTATCTCCACCAGTCTTCTTCTTTCACTGTAGTTAGTTTCCATTCGATCAATATGTTTTAGAAAATTATGGTGGTCGGTGATGGAATAATAAAAACAATGAGATGGGATCAGGGTGAGGAAGATGAGGATGGTGATTTTAAGTTATGTGTGAATTATTACATTGATATCTCAATGAGCTTGATACAGCTAATTATGAATAGATAGGTAAATTATTCTGCCACAATATTACAGAATTAGGCGAATTATATCACACGATAATCAGGAGTGAGAATATAAAAACAGTGTCGCCATTAATTTCCATCAAATGTTCACTGGTATTTTTTCATAAATACTGGGAAAAGTATAACAAATACAAAATTATCCTCAGCCGATCTCCAAGTTCCATATTACACTTGGGCTACACGATTTCGTTTGTTCCCTATGTTCACTTACTGAAATCGCTACACCCATGTGTTAATACATGGAATGTTGGAATCGTCATCGGGAAAATTTGTCTATGTACAACATATATAACTCTTCTCCAAATGTACCATTTCTCTGATAGAAATTAAACAAAATAAGTTCTAGCAGTCATCTGTATCACTCTATATTTCTCTTTATTTACTCTATCATCCTCCAACCTTAATTGTTCCTACCTGGATGTAAGTAACAGATACTCCTACTCATTCCAATTTTTTCGCCTATGACAAACTGCAAAAATAGCATTTTCTCTTATAAAACCGAACAAATATGTTCTAAGACGCGTACTGTCATAAGAAATGACAATTTTAACAGCCACTGAACCCCAGTAATACTTCTGTAGACCTTCTCCATGGCATTTGTATAATAGACACAACAGTCCCGAGCGTGTGTAACAACCCCAAGTCTGTCAACTGAAAACTTTACCTTGTTTTTTCATATAGCTTTTCGTTATTCAAGTTCTATCACTAACTGTCGCAGGTATCCTTGGAATGAAACATGGCTGATGCTGACAAAGATTTGCTCCTTTCTTTGCGAAAGAAACGCATACCGATAGACCCATTACCCGCGGGAGTTGTTCCTATCGTCCCTACGAACCCAAACAGGTAAAATTAAATACAATTAAGGACGTCAATATCGTAACATTAGTGTATGCTATAACTTTATCACATACCAATGCACCAAATACTGCATGGTGGACAGTGGTCATTTTTGAAAAACAAAAATTGAATTAAAGAATGCCAATTTCAAGCCTTTGAAGGTCCATATAAAAGTGTTATTTAAAGAGATGGTAATGACTTGGTTGGGGACCAGTAGCTGAGGCTAAAGATAACGATGTATACTGGGGTGGTGGTGGGGGAGGGGGGAAGGGGGCCTTTGCCGAACATACGCTACCTTCAGAACAAAGAGGATATATGTAAAAAAAAAATGTATCATATTGATATGGTGCCTCTCACATGAAGAAGATTATTACTCTAAGAGTGTTCTCTTCATAGATACAGCCAGTCACCCAGAGGATCACAACGTGGTGCCACGTTGGCAGTGAGTATAAGAAATTTAATAATTACCAAAGAATTTGATGACCTAGAAACTGGCCGGAAATAGAACTATTTTAATGGTACAAATGTTGATGTCTGGGGAGCTGTGACATCACATAAACTCAATGTCAATCGAATGAGATATTGTAGATCAGGGAACTATTAAATATAATTATAGTTGTGTTGATATTCCAGTCGAACTAGTTGAGCTGTAAGAATAACTCTAGTAGAGCAAGAATCTGCAGGAGTATAGGCTTCTTTATTAATCCACAATTCACATGTTAATATTTCAATATACAGAAAGTATTAGAACATGGCTCTCTCATAGCTCCAGGGCAGTCAGTCAGTTAGTCAGTCAGCATGATGTCTTCAATGGTTGTAACAGCAAGGGTATATCAGGTCTTCAGCTCTTCAGTACAGGTCTGTGCAAGGTCTAACGTCTGACAAGGGACTGACTGGGGCCCTCTATATACTCTAGATTATTTCAATATATTTCATCAGACTTCCAGAGCCTTAGAGAAATCCCCTAGCGGGCTTACATCAGTTTCCTTGGGTATTGCTACATAGAATTACATTGCATCAGCTTCTGGAATCTTCTAGAACCATGAAGAAACCTCTGTGAGTCACTCAGACCCACTGATATATCCAGAAGAGCTGCTCCTCATGCAATGTCCAGCATTCATTTCACAATCACAGGCATTGCATCAGACTGAGCTCCCTGAGTCAGGCTCAACAGATAACCCAACTATAGATCGTACTAGCATGTTCATGTAATACATATAAATAATTAATCAACACATGTCCACTGATTAAATGGGACAAACAACATTAAAAGCAGAGTGGACATTAACACAAATTTGAATCTATATCTGTGATCATTGTATTGTATTCGTATTTAAGATTCTTTTTTTCAGCCACAAACTTTATGTAACATTATATACACTATTCTCAGATTGAGCTGTACATCACCAATTTCGATATTAATATTAGAAAAAAATACACGTATTATTCATGGTATAATTATATGCAATATGATATATAGTACGTACGAGAGATATTCAAAACCAACGCCCAGCCTTTCTGTGGTATGTGGTTGTGGAATTCATAATGATAATGACTATGAGTTTTTTGTATTTATTCGCGCTGAGATACTTATGGAATGCCCATCCACATTTTTCAAACATACGTGAAAATCAAATGAAATTATTTACTTCGCTGCTTCACAGAATGATGTTGAAAGCGGTTACATGAGAGTCCCAACTTTACATCAGCACCTTGGAAGAATACCAAGGTCTGAGGTTGAAAGTAAGTTTGAAGTCCTTCCCATTTAAACCTGTTTTCTGTGATTATATCATCAGCTTCTTTCTACCAATGATAGAGTGAAGAAGCGGGCGTATGGAGGTTAGATTGATAGTAATTATATTAAAAAAATGTCTGCTTATTAACTTGCCAGGTATGGTATCCTATTAATATAATAGGGCCATTTCTTCAGATTATTAATTATTCAGTATCAATCCTTTATTCCAATAATTATGATCAATAATAAATATGAGTAAACTCGGGCCAGAGGTGGGTCAGACGCTATGCTGAGGAGATAAGATATTGACACTTGGTCAAACGCATCCCCAGGCTCCTGTCATCCCTTGTTTTCTTTTGGGTCATTTACATTGTATATAGATGATTATACATTATCTACCTATGATTAGAAATTAGTGCATATAAAAAAACATCCAGGTGATCCATGATAAATGCTTGCTGTGGAATCTTATATACGATCTAACATTTACCGAGTTTTATTGTGCTATTGAAAATACTCATCATTAGGGAGAGAAATGGTAGAGACATTGCTGAGCGATCGTGAGCGCACATTTGCCGAAACAAGGCACGCATTCGACGACAAAAGGAGGTTAGTATAGCAAGATATTTTTCTTCCTTTTCAAAATTCATGCCTTTTTGCATTTTTTTATTTTTACTACCGGTACCTTTAAGTTACCATTGACCACTGTTCCTATTTAAACGCCTGCAGAAAACTGCATGAAAAAAGGAAACAGCTTATAACCCAACAGAAACAGCTAACAGGTTCCACATTGCGTGCGTCTCTTGCTGGTGAGTCCCAAATATAGATTAAGCAGTCCTGAATTCAATGTGTTTACTTTTTACAAATGTATTAATCCCCTAAAGTTCTTAATTGTATTTTTGCAACTATGTTTACTACAGTGCTTTATATGTTTTTCCTAGCGGACCAGACAACGGCAGATACAATCAAGTGGGAGCATGAGGTGGTCTCTTCACCGCAAAACTCTAGAGAGTTTATTGAGAATTTACGCCAAAATCTTAACAATATTGAGACAAGGTTGAAAAAGCTCAGGTAAGTAAAACAAAATTATGTTTTGCTATGCCTGATTTTTAATCCACCCTTAATCATTTTATTTGTTATGATATATTTTATAGACTGGCATTCCTCTTTTCTTTGGTGTGTGTAGAGACTCAAACTTTAATCGCCAAGTAATGCCATTGACTTATTATTGAAGATTGATCCAGATCATTATATGCTATGTGCACAGGCGGTAAGTCAAGCGTGAAGTGGGAGTGGTGTTTGGTAATGCCATATAGTTCTGTTTAGGACTCGGTACTTCTTTGCATCACAATAGGGCCGATATGATCATGGAACTCTCAGTCTAAACTTGTATTCAAAATCTCATTTACAAACCAATATTCGCAAATATATTCTGGAATGTCCATGTGATTGTATTTCCCCCAAAGCCAAAGGACTCCTTGATATAATCATTGATGTGTTAATTCTTATTCCATACCTTACAGATAACGTAAGTATCTTCAATCATCTTCATTATATTCTATTCAAGTCATTTCTTTACACTACCATACATGTTTAAAGATCGTGAGTCAAGGCATGTTTATGTAACAACTTATCTAATTTCGTCATAATTTCCAAGTGAAATTGAGTTTCTTAGTGAACTGTCGTGCTAAATACCAAATGTGTAACATCTAACTTGTAAAGCACCACACGTGACTATTTATATACAATAATATAAAATTCTGTTTTGGAATTTGTTTTGTCTCATCGTTAACACAGGAGAAATGGCTGACCACAATTCGTTCTTTTTGTTCGCCTTAGTTTTTTCTGGTTTTGGAACTTAATACAGCACTCTAAGCCTAACTTATTTTATTTTGATGAACATCGACCACAGCCGTTAGAATATATTTAGGAATGGCCGTTGTTTAGAATGTCCTAACGAAATTAATCCAAGGGTGACTTAGGCATTATTGTTCACGCCACCCCTGATGAAGGTGCAAAGAGCACCGAAACGTTGGGTTAATCAATAAAAACAAGAAATTCCAAATCCACGAATCAATTGTTCTTCAACGAAAGCAACAACAGTCAACAACGGTTTTCTAAATACAGTTAGTAGTGCCAAACCCATCCACCGAAATTAATCCAAGGTATATATACCCCTGGGCACCAAGGTGAGTAGCCCGGGTTTAGCCTTGCTATCCATCTTCTCTCCTCCACAACCATTGGAATATTATACCTATATCCGAGAGAAGCGTATTATTTTCAAATTGGAGAGAGGTATAATGGGGAAACTACTATCCTATTTTGATAGCTCTCTTCGGTGGTCCTTTTGTTGCTTTTAATGACGCGATGTTGTATTATGTTTTACCTGGCTGTTTATTTCAGCTCCTACAGTCTTCCACTAAATCCTGTGGGGTAGTATACTACTATCTATTGCTGAGATCAAAACGGGTGCTATACCCCCAAGTTCTCGAATGGATGCAATGGGTCTTTATAAGTACATAGTGCCAGAGGCAGCCGATATTTGCATTGATAATTCAGTTAGCAAGCATTGGAGTCGATTTTATTTTCCATTGGAAATATTCGTTTTGTATTTTAAGTCACCCTGATATCGTCGCATAGCTTTTCCTTTCACTATGACACATGTACATTTTGTATATTATTGGTAACGCACATTGTTTAGTAAATAGGTTGCAATATATATGGTAGATATAGTTATGGGTTATGAGTACCTAGATAGATCGACATATCTGCACGACTTGCATGTAGAATTCTTCTCCGAGTTGGTTCACTTTCCAGGTTTAAGTTTCCAGAAGATTTCGTTACCGACCACTTTTTCTCTAAAGATTGCCTGACAATGACACCACGGAAAGTGCGCCAGTCCTTTCATCGCATATGCTGCATGTATTTGACGCTTTCATGTAAATAAGTCAATATGATCGGCTTAAGGTAGCTCAAGGTAGCTTAAGATACACGCAACTGGCATGAACTAGGGAGCTAGTGATAAGACATAACTTCCTGATCGAATTATATGCATGGTTTGTCACATTCTCCCAAGCTATTGTTGACGCTATTGTAAGTTTACTTTCGTAATAGGTTAGCCATATTCATTGGGATAGCCTACACCCATGAGTAAGGTCCTTCAATACTTATGCTCTTATTTTATTTGTACTCTCAAGAGAGGCACATGATTTACGAAGAGAGCAGTTGACAAAACCATACAATGGAGAATTTGGTCCTCAATCTTATGAACCATGGCAAATGGAAGATTATTTCATGATCAGAGGTTTGGTTGAAGAGATGGTTGACCAGATAATTAACAAGCGCATCCACCTGTATCCTCCACTGACTGGAGATGCGGCAGCCAAGTAAGAACTCGTTTGTTTATTTTGATCCCTTCTAATAATTTTAGTATAAATGGATATAAATCTCATTTTCTTTATCTACTTTTTAAAATCAAATTTCCATTTTTATTTAACTCATTTTAACTCATTGACTAGCAACTTTCTAAGCATAAAGTTCGTTTGTAGGGCTCGTCGCAAGGAGCTGGAGCGTTCTGCAAAGCAGCTCCAGCTTCAAATGGCAGAAGGTCGACTTCTACAGCTCATCATGGAAGAACTGGTCCTACAGGTTGGAGCGACCTTCATTCATTCATATTCATGAAAAGAAATGTTTTTTTATCTTTTCGATTTCACTCAAGTGTAGAATTCTTGGTAAAAATTGTTAAAACTTATACTTATATATAGCAAGATCAAATAAAATGTATGTTCGTTGAGGAGTTATGCCATCCATTATCCTGTTATTGTCTTGTATCATTTCATTATATGATAGGATTGGAGACCGATCTATATATATATATACTGATGGTTGATCTATATTACCAACTTTGATGAATGTAAGACACCGGTTAGATTCGAACAAATAACTAACATGTAACATATGTAGCTAGGATAATACCACTATTTCTAATAGACATGAGCGCTCTTTGTCCATTTAGTTCTAACTTCAAATATTTTCCCCCAGGAGAGTTACAACCTCACGGAACTCACGGCTCATGAACTTTATAGTTTGTGGCAGATGATCCGCTCCAAATCAGATAAGGAGTTCATGAAACTTGCTGAGGTAAATCTTTTTTTCCAGATCATCTAATATTGAATTTAATTGGTGGAAACATATTGAATTTAAGATGTGGAAAGAGTTTCTGAATATTGATCCTTAATTAATGAAAAATATGTTTGATTTTACATCCCTATCTTTTATTCAGGCCATTGCAACTGGGCAACAGGACGGCCGAGATCCTGATGACCCAGCCTACGACCTTGTAACCAAAGCTTTTTTCAGTATTCAACAACACCGGGATAAATATAGGTATTGTTTTGAGATTTCAGTTCGATTTCTTTCATTAGTGTAAATTAATCTGACGTGTCACAGGAAAGAAAATGGTTACTTGTGAAGATTGCTATAATTAATGGCAATAAAGATACTATCGCAACGTTCTATTTTAACCTGCGGATGATATAGGATACTGTAACAAATTTATATCTGATTTTCAACATCAGACCTGGAGTATGGGCTCATTCCCAGCCGACAAACATGCAGGGAGGTTCATCTTCCAATGAGTGAGTCTCAAGATTTTCTTTATTTTTACCCCAGGGCCTCTTCCTTCTTCCCTGCTTGGACCAAAATGAATAGTCTATCATACATCAAGATCATATCACACTTTTCCATGACTTGAAAATCTATGAACGATGCAATTAACTATATAGCAGGCTAGAGAAAAAATAAGATTGCATGCCAAAGACGCCTTATTTTCCTGGTCATAAAACAATGATTAAATGTTTCCCATGTTTACAGTGAAGCTAGCGACGTCTATCTACTTGAGTTCGACCACATTACTCCCATGGCATTTAGAAGGAAAGAACCTTTACCAGAAGAGCCTTTTGCTGTTAGATATGCCGTCGAAAACTGGGCGAATTATATTAAATGCGAGGGAACACTATGGAAGGTGAATAGTAGGACAAGAAATACATAACTGTTAAACTGTAAAGTATAATACTTAATTCTATACTCGTATTCTAACTGAAATGTAGTCTATAAATTACAGAAGAAGAAGTGCCCTACTAAATTTGATACAACTAAGAATTCCATAATAATAATATTAATAATGATGATGATGATAGATGATAATAAATCCAGTGGCAATCATCAATTTAAATGCATCAGATTTAATTTTAAAGTGCTCCTTTTCCTAATCGTTCACCGATGATATATCATGATTAGTATGGTTGGTTTGATTGTGCAAATGGCTTGCAATATCTCTTCCTCTTCTGTTTTTCAGGGGATGAAAGTACAATATACCAGCATAGGTCTCAGTAAGAAGTGTCGAGGTGTTACGCTACTGAAAGTATCTCCAAATAACAGAATGCTGGCTATAGGCACGGCCCATGGTGAGTTATGGCAGTAAACCGTTTATCAATTAGCATATGCAACTTATTTAAGTTGGGGTAAGAAGTGAAGAGTACCCATAATTAAGATACATTCTGCCATTATTAGAGTCTCTTCATACGTGTTTGTAAAAGTTAGAGCCTTGATACTTTAAGTAATGTCACTTGATACTTTAAGTAATGGGGTCCGAATCAAACTGAAGGTTGATAACAAGTTTCTGCCATATGAAGATGACACATATTCAAAACCAGTGGGTACGTGTCCTGAAATCTCAAGATTGATGTTATAAATTATTTTTTTCATTGGCTATTCTCTGAAAGCAAATACCCTACTTCAGGTGATATACTGATCTATGACGTGACCACCATACCATGGCAGCCTTTACGCACACTGCACAACCAGAAGAGAAATACCGATGATCCCATTCTTGATATTGGCTGGAGTATGACCGGGTCTCATCTGGCTACAATTAATCTATCGGTACATAAGCATCACAATTATGCCTTTCTCTTCCCTCATGCCTCCATTTTTAAAATTAATTCCCGTTATGTTATACTTTATTTGTAGTGATTACGTATTTCCAATTTTCTCTATCTAGGGCCTGCTACAATTATGGCTTGTGCATGGTCATAGAGTTAGAAGCAAAAACGACAACAGCCGTTTGGAGTTGAACGCCGAACAACGTGGAGGATGGCCAGAACAGCTCGTCCAGTTG
Source organism: Sthenelais limicola (assembly GCA_942159475.1). Classification (NCBI taxonomy): domain Eukaryota; kingdom Metazoa; phylum Annelida; class Polychaeta; order Phyllodocida; family Sigalionidae; genus Sthenelais; species Sthenelais limicola. The sequence continues at coordinate 113,074,612 of OW804095.1, read as the reverse complement.
ATCTTGTTGGATGGAGAGAGAAGTGATTTCCTGATTCAGAGAGGTAATTTCATCTATATCTTTGCGATGCTATCTACTATGCTAATCAAATACTCATACGGCTAGTGTTATCAAATTTCCATTCCTTAAATTATCGTTGAATTATATCTCCTTCAAATGAAAAATAACCTGAAATTGTTTGTAAAATTTGTCTTGGGATTGTTGGGCCTAAATGTTACTGATCTTACTTATCCCAGTTAAATGTTGCTCATGTCTCATAATAGCTGGGAGGAAACTTGCCAATAGTTCCCAGAATTGAGCACTTGGTGACAAGTTTTTGAAATTTGGTGTGGTATTAGGTATGGGTATAAGGTTTTCAAAAACCACTGCATACAAATTGGGGTAGCCCCCTGGTGGCCGGTATGTGCAAAAACCAATATGGCTGCCACCAGGTAACAGGAATGTTATATCTCAGCTTCTAATAGCACTAAATTCATGTGTAATACCTCTTTGTCTATGTTTTAAGGCACAAGAAATCCATTTCTGAACTTATTATTTTGTTTCAAGGTCAATTTCAAGGTCAAAATCCAATATGGCTGCCGCTGGGATACAAGAATGCCCCCTCAGTTCCTTTTAGCACTATATTCTCATATGTTACCAGTTTGTCTATGTTTTAATGTGTGAGGAATCAATTTCCAAAGTTACCTATTTATTTCCAGGTCATTTAAGGTAATTTTCAAGGTCAAAATCCAATATGGCTGCCACCAGTTTACAAGACTATGTTATTTCTCATTTCCTGTTGGCAATATACCAATGTATAATACCTAATTGTGTATGTTTTAACTCATGAGGAATCCATTTCCAAAGTCATTTTCCAGTTTCAAGGTCATTTACAAGGTTAAAATCCAATATTTAGGGTCATTTACAAGGTTAAAATCCAATATGGCTGCCACTGGGATACAAAAATGCCACATTAGTTCCTTTTAGCACTATATTCACATATAATACCATTCTTTCTCTGGTTTAAAGTATGAGGAATCACTTTCCAAAGTTAGTGTTTTGTTTCCAGGTCATTTTCAAGGTCAAAATCCAATATGGCTGCCACCGGTTTACAAGAATATGCTATTTCTCAGCTCCTGTTGGCAATATATCAATGTATAATACCAATTTGTGTATGTTTTAACATATGAGGAATCCATTTCCAAATTTAAGTCATTTGCAGTTTCAAGGTCATTTAAGGTCATTTACCAGGTCAAAATTCAAGATAGCTGCTGCTGGGATACAAAAATGCCACCTCAGCTCCTTTTGGCACTATCTACTCACATAGATATAAGATGCTTTAAGATGGGGGAAATCCATTTCAGAAGTCATTGTAGTTTCCAGGTCATTCCAGGTCATTTTCAAGGTCAAAATCTCAAATGGCCACTGCTGGTTATGTTATATCTTGGCTCCTTTTAACATTAAATCCATGTATAATACCATTCTTTCTATGTTCTAGGATATGAGTAAACCATTGGCTCCTTTTAACATTAAATCCATGTATAATACCATTCTTTCTATGTTCTAGGATATGAGTAAACCATTTATGGAGTCATATTCCTGTTCCAATGCATCCTGCAGGAGGTTTCGATGGCTTGCTGTAGCTTTTCCCATCCACCTACCTCACTCAATCTAGAAGCCCTGTCTGAGAGGACATTCCTCGAACCAGGATAATAGATAGCTTTCAATTTAAAATTATATTTTGCAGAGAGCCAGAAAACATTTTTTTTTTTTTTTTCCCAACACCGGGTCTTTATTCAGTAAGTAGACAGAGTCAGCAATTCAGAGTGTATACATTAATACAACACTCTTTTTTAAGGAAAAACAAACCTGCCCATAATTTAGAGGTGTTTAGCTTATACCATGAGAATATAATAGCTTTCTTTGGTACGCTTCTCTTCTTTTACTTTTCCTTTATTACCTGTTACACATAATAAAACTATTTTGGGACAAAATATCGTTTGTTTGGGTCTTTTTGTTTCTTCCCGACCTTGCACGCTTGATTTTCTTATGCAAGTATTGTCGCTATCTCACGCGAGTAGAGTGTTACATGTCTATCAGGGGAACACAAATTTATTATGTGACAAGACCAATACCTTCCTGGACGGTTGTTGAGTGCGTTTACCTAATCTCTTAAGGGGGAGACTTTCATTAAAGCATCCCATAGCAGCATCTTATAGTTCATTATAGAAACCCTCCCATAATTTGAATTCCTTCTCGTTTACCGGACCGTACCTAGTACAGTCACTAAGTGCACGTATAGACACTTTAATTTCTCTCAAGAATTCGAAGAAACACACTCTGTTTGAGTGAAATAGCCTCGTATGGTAGATATAAAATTTCGCCTTTAGAAAAATATAATTCAATCTTCTGTGTTTGGTCTCGCAAGACGGAATACCTAATATTAAGTGGGCTGCATTGATATCATCCAATATTTCACAATTAAGCCATCTGTTGCGACTGGCCCAATTAATTAATGTGTGCCACAGATTATTGACATTCTCGCAATCTACGAAAAAGTGGAACATGTCATCGACCTCCTCACAATAGTCACATAGAATCGACTTTTTGAAACCGAACTTTTCAAGCTTAAGATTACACACTGTAAGCCTATTAACCACTCTATATTGGAATGCTTGTAATCTAACGTTTCTAGTACATGAGTATGGTATTACGTACCACTCTTTGGGCTCGATCCCTGATATATTGATGCCCTTGTTGGCAAATTTCTCTATCCAAGTGGCATTCCTTTCCTCTTTTGGGATAATAACAGATTTTATAGCAGTATATAATTCTTTGGACCAGGTGGATAGAATGTTAATCCTCTCACCGTTAAAATTACATACTAGTTCATTCTTAAAGTTGACTTCTGAGCCATCGTTTAATAGCACCCACCATTTTCTGGGAATGATGTCCCTAATCTGAAATCTCTCGACAAAATTAATTTTAATGCCACTTTCGGACCGAAACTGCTCAACTGTTTTCACTTTGTTGCCAATGACTATATCATTTACCTTGTCGATTCCCTTTTCTTTCCATACTTCCCATTTTTCGACTTTTTTCTCGAACTGTAAATAATTGTTACTCCATATTCTCTCACACAGCACTTCTTTTTTAGACGCTGGCTGTTTCAGAACATAAAATCTATTCCATAGGTCGATTAAATCATCATAAAAACAGGATCCCGTGTATCTGGCTTTTGATCTAGACCTAAAGGCGGTGATCATGTCTTCGCCCACTGTTTGTTTTATAAATGCGGTCCACTTCAAATGAGATTCTTGTAACATTTTTTTCACCCACATCAATTTGGATGCATATACTCTGGATTCCACATCATGCAAGTCTAAACCGCCATCTATTGTTTTTTGGCATATATACTTTCTGGCAACCATGACCTGACCCCCTTTCCATACAAACTTTTCGATTTTCTTGTGAAAGGCTTTTATGTAGTGGTGTTGGATGCTGACCATGCTTGCAGCGTACATGAATAAGGGAATAATTAGAACATTTGCCACTAAGACTCTCCCTTTCAGGGATATATCCCTTCTTTTCCAGTGAGAAATACAGTTATCGGCTTTGTCAAGAATAGTTTCGAAATTCAATTTGTTTTGCTTTTCCTGACTGTAGGGGTATGTCAGAACGATGCCCAGCACTTTCATACTATCTACCCAAGTAATCTCTCTGGAAATCTGCATATCCAGGGGGGACGCACCGACATTAAACCCTTGGGTTTTGCTTACATTGAGCTTTAACCCGGATACTTTTCCAAAATCTTCGATAATTTTTATCATATTGTACATATCAAGTTCTGATCCGGCGAAAATTGTCAGGTCGTCAGCAAACTGAACCACCTTGTTTTCGATACATCCGATATTAATACCCCTACACTCAGGCGCAGCTCTTAACCTTTGGGCAAGCTTCTCGACCACTAGAATGAACAATTGAGATGAGATTGGGTCGCCCTGCTTGACACCGCGCTTTATAGAAAACCACTCCGACGTGTAACCGTTGTTGATAACACATGATTTAGAACCTTTCAGTAGTATTTCGATCCATTCTATAAAATCATCACCTAAATTGACCTCTTTCAAACACTTTAAGAGGAACTTCCACGATATTGTGTCATAGGCTTTTTGAAAATCTAAGGACACTATCAGCCCTTTTCTGTCGTGTTTTTCCAAGAAGCTAACAGTATCTTCTATTCGTCTTATAGCTGTGCCAATATACCTGCCTCGGACGAAGCCTACCTGATCTTCGTTAACCAATCTGGGAATATTTACTTTGAATCTTTCAGCGAGAGTTTTGGAGAGAATCTTGTAGTCAGTATTTAATAAAGAAATTGGCCTCCAGTTTTTTAGTAGCCTCAGATCGCAATCTTTTTTTGGAATTACTGATATTACGCCCCGATGCATTTCTGTTGATAACGATTTACTCTCTTTACTTTCGAGAATCATGCTCTTAAATACAGGACACAATACTTCCCAGAAACACTTGTAAAACTCAATTGTAAGGCCATCCGACCCAGGCGCTTTGTTACCTTTTACAGATTGCATAACGTCCCATATTTCTTTATCTTCGAGGCTTCTACTTAAACGAGCTTTTTCCTCATCGGAACATACATAGGCTGGCTCTACAGCTTTGATAAAGCTATCTTGTTCAGCTTCATTTTCAATTGGTTGATTATACAAATCTTCGTAAAAACATTTCTTGACATGCAATATTTCTCTACCTGACTTTATTTCTTTATCATTGACCAATAACTGCGAGATGACCTTCTTGTTGTAATTTCTTTTCGCGAGCGTCAGAAAGTACTTTGTAGGTCTCTCGCCCTCAGCAAGCCATTTGGCTCTGCTTCTGGCTAACGCTCCCTGAGCTTTCGCCAAACCATTCATTTTTAGCTCATCTCTAATAGACTCCCTTTCCATTAGAAGGTCGTCATTCATGGAAGGTTTCTCATTAATATGTTTCAATCTTTCTCTTAACATGTTTTCATGTTTTCTTTTCAGTTTCGCTTTGTTTTTAGCAAACTTTATCGATTCTGACCTAGCAGTAAATTTCAAGAAATCCCACAATTTTATTTGACTATTAAAGTTATCTTCCTGAATGACTCTCGACAATTTTTCTTCCATAAAGTCTAGGTATTCTTGATCATCCAGAAGGGATCTATTCATTTTCCAGAATCCCGGCCCTCTCCTAGAGGCTTCTAACATAATTTCGACCTTTATTAACATATGATCGGAATGTTCATATTCTATTGTCTCCTGATTTTTTACCAGAGGTCTTAATGAGTCATCTATTAGTATGTAGTCCAACCTGGAAGCTTGGATGCCCCTTCTCCATGTTATACCACCACCTATGGGGCTAACCTCCTTTATAACATCATTCAGGTCGAGGCTTTTCATCAAATCAAGTACATCTTTGACTCCCTCGTTACATGCTAGGTTAATATCAGACGACAAGTTGTTTCCGGCGAACTCATTCAAACACATATTGAAATCACCCATAATAATAATGCTCCTGTCCGCCTTCGTTAACAGAATTTCTCTTATTCTATTACATACCTCGACTTGGTTTTTATATTTATCTTTAGTCGGCATATACACAGACATAATAGTTATCTCTTTGTCTTCTAAGGTACAATCAATGTAAGCGATCCTCCCATCGCAATCCCCGCCCCTTTTACTAATGTTAATGTCTAAACCTTTTGAGCAAAGTATTGCAACTCCACGGGAGTTGGTTGCCCCATGAACTAAGTGCATGGGAGCGTCCCATTGCTGCTTCCATATTTTCTCTGTCGAAATGTCACTGTGAGTTTCTTGCAGCGCGAAGATACAATGTTCGTGCTTTTTTAGAATGTCAAAAATAGCCTTCCTTCTGATAATGTTGTTGATCCCGTTAACATTCATAGATGCCAGGTATATCGACATATTATTTTGGGCTTCCATTAATAAAAAATTTTAAACCGAACTGAAACTCTAACCAAAAAAACACACACTACCAAGCGTCCATATCCTCTTCCTCTTGCTCTCCATCTTTCTCCAACTCCTCTTGCCTGGCCGCTTTTTTCTCTTCTGCCACTGCGATTTTTTCTCTCAGTCGCATCCAAGCCTTGCCTAGGCGGTTGCCTTCGGCCGGCCAGGTTGTCTGATCCAAGACATCGTCGTCTCTAAGCGACTTTCCAATTCCCCATACGGCGTCGGATGGGGATGCCTCTGCTATCACTTTGTCTGCCGTACTCATCAAGTACTCTCTAATCATGGGGTTTCCTTTGGTCTTGGCTGCTAGCCCCAGATCAAGGATATCCTCTACCCTTGTTTCCCACTCTTGACAGACTTTTGGATCATTGATATCCCTTAGCATCTTCTTACATTCGTAAGGGTCAATCATGTCTAATATCATGGCCGTTCTGGCAGGATGTTTCTCTAGGCTGGACTTCCTGAACGCCAGATACTGCTCCATACACATGAATTGCCGATTCTCATACGTGAACTCCGCTGAGAAAAAATTGGACAGGGGATTCAGCTTGCTAAAGAAGGCAAACACTTGGTTGTCTTCTTTTTTTGAGATCAGAGACGGGGCAAGTTCAACGGGTAGAAGATCAAGTCTATCGTGGTAATAACGCCTTTGGTCTAGGATTATGTCCCCGTGGACATTGTATACTTTCTTGTATTTCCCTGACAACTTGGCCGCCTTCACTATCGGTCTGGCCTTATTGACTCTGGTTTGTATTTCTTCGGGTAAATCTCTTTTGATATACACTTTGGATCCGTCATCCTGTACCGTGTACTTCTCAAGATTCGCCTTAGCTTTCCAGACCCGATTTACGTCAATTGTTGACACGAATTGCACCAACACAGGTGGGTTTGTACTCTTACCCATTCTGAAAAAGTTCTTTATATATAAGCCATGGATCCCTAAGCCGTCTTGCATAACTCTATCCAACTTTGCCGCCAATTCATCAGACGATTCCTCTTCTTCTTCCTTGACTAGGCCTTCAAAAATTAAATTGTTGGCCCTTTCATCCAGTTGCCTATTTAGCCTGGCTTTCTCTTCCGCTTTGGCATTTTTTTCTATTGCCCTGAAACACGGGTCAGATTTCTTGACCGTGGTTGCTTCTAGCTTGTTGATAGATGCGTCCTGAGTGGCTATTTTCCTTTTCACCTTGTGCGAGTCGATATCTCGTTTTTTATTGTCCTCTTGGATCGACTTGATATCTACTTTATTCTCACTAGCTAGCTTGGCGACTGGTGCTATCGCTGGAGCTATGCTATTTTTTACCTCTGTTAACTGTGATGCAAGGCCACTACACTGCGAGCCCACACCAGCGATCAAAGATTTTAACTCATCAAATCCTTTCTCCGCCATGGTTTCTTCTTTGTCAGAATTTTCTTCTCTTCTGATCCTCTTTCTTTCCAATGGACCATTCATTGAGGTGCTAGAGTTAGATGCACTCATCAATTCACTATTATCAGGGACTAGCCTTTCTCAGAGTGTACAACAAAAAGTTCTTTTATGGAATGACTTTCAAATATCGCTAATAACTGCTTTTTGGTGCGTCACAGGGGGTATATCCGGCGCAGCTATTATTTTAATAATCAAAGGCTCAACGCTCAAAGATTCAATAAATCAAAATCAGAAAAATAGTTTCAATACTTTCAAGCTTGATACGATGTTATCCCATTGTTAATCAACAGCTTTTCACGGTTGTTTAGCTTCAAATGCCAATTAAAATACACTGCTTATACTTTTACTCTTGTTGATACCCCTGTCTGACAGCTGTACGCTAAGCAGTTGTCTTTCTGAGACTTATTTTGACAATTTTAGCTTCCTGCTCCAGGCAGAAGTTCTATAACCAGTGCTGTTGTTGGATCGTCGAGTTGTTTTGCTTTCCTTCAAGCTTGCTAGCAAGGTGAAGGTCGTTGCTCATCCGTAGGATGCACACTGTGGCCACAGCGAAAGTTGTTTACGGCGGAAGCTTCGACTGCGCATGCGCAGACAGCATAAATGTCTTTCTTACGCCTTACTAAAGCCTTCCACACAAATGTTTCGAGTTTATATGCACATTTGATCAATACGGGTGCTTACTTTACCTTAACTTGTCCATTAATCAAACTTTATCTCACACTGGGCAACACGATGTTGGGACTCGTGTCTAGCGTGGTTTTAAATCCGTACTGCGCATGCGTGGCGGTAAACACAAATTCTGATTATTTAGCTGCTTAAAATCACTAATAATCCAGAGTTGTCACACTATTTAACTTCAATTCCATATGCTTGGGTATTTCTAGGTTCAGTTGGCGCTGGAAATCTTATTCCAACGTCTCTCGTTCGTTCAGAACTTTCGTACCAGGATCACGCCCTGGAGAGGCCCTGGAGGCAAGATGGCATGTCTTAATCCAGCCACGATACGGGACTATTGTGTATTATTCCTAGGTTTAGCAAATGTCTCACATAAAGTTCAAATACACGAGGTGTATGGAAAGTTCCTATGGCACAAGTTTGTTAATTCCTTAGTTCGTTTGAGAGTGACTCATGAGCTTTTGTTGACAAACCAAATGTTCGACTAGCGACTCGGGTGGGCGATATATCAAGATGGCGGTAATGTGATTCTCCGATGAGCGAGGAGGGCAGAAAAAGTTATTTTCCACCGTATTTCCTACTTGTCGGGTAGTAAATCAATGTTCCCAGTGTTCTTGAGTTGTTTATATATCTTTCACGCTATGTGCGATAAAGCCACTGCTTTCCTGTCCTGAAAAAAAGGATGAAACTTTGGGAGCGATGCTCCGACACGTTTTCACTAAATCTCAGCCGACCGGAAGTCCAGAAAACATTTCTGAGTGAGTGCATCACACTGGCCTCTCTGCTGCTGGCCTTGTTAATGACAGCCGCCGCACATTGGTTGTCCGTATAACAGACCACATGCCTGTTCCTCCAGGCCTCCCCCCAGAGGCGAGCGGCAGGCTCCAATGCTAGCACCTCTAAGTGATTGATGTGCAAGCCTGCCACATCGGGACAATCTTTCCAATTGATGTGGTACCACTGATTGAGATAAAAACCGCCTGCTCCGCTCCTGCAAGCATCGATTGTAACAGGGGTATAACACCGCTTTTCTAGGATGGGCACGCTTCCATTGAAAGTGTGGAGAAAATCTAACCACCATGAGAAATCTTCTTTCATTCCCTGTGTTACTCTCGTTTTATGAGTAGGACTGTTTAAAGTTCTAATCCGATCTAAAATCCTCCTTGTGAAGGTACGGGCACCATACACCACACGTGACGCCCAGCTCATTTTCCCTGCTAGAGATTGGAGTCCCTGCTTGGAAATGGCATGTTTAAGGGAGGCACTCTTTATTAATTCCTCCAACTCTTTTGTCTTCTCTTTGGGGAGGCGATAAACATAACTGGGGGTGTCGATCTCTATACCCAAGAAGGTTAAACATTGCGAGGGTCCTACTACTTTGGGGTAGGAGATGGCGAATCCCAGTTCCCTCAACAATCCCATTAATGTGCTTAATGTCTCCTGACACTTCTCTCTGGTCGGTTCTCGTATCAGGAAGTCATCCAGGTATGACCAAACATGCCTTTTCCCACGGTTATGCATCATCCTGCAGACAGCCTGTGAGAGTGTGTTAAAAATGGAAGCTGCCAACCGACCTCCGAACATTAAGCGCTTGTCAATCAGGAACTTATCACCGCCCTCTTTGAACTTCCAACTTAATCCAGCTAGGGGATAATCCTCTGGGTGCAACCGCACACTGCGGTAAGCACTTTCCAGGTCGACCTTGGCCAGCCAGTCACCCTGGCATATCTCCTCTCCTGCCTCCTGGACGGTGCTATATCGGAATGGCTCATTAACCGCATAGTCGTTGAGTGCTTGACCATGCGGTCTAGACGCATCATGTATCAACCTCACACCACGTCCCCCTCCCTTGGGGATAGCAGCCAGGCCAGACACTATCAGCGGCTGCTCTTTCACCACTATGTATCTCCCGTTGTCCAGTTCTTTTTGTATCTGCTCCTCAACGAACTCTCGGTGACCCGGTTTTGTTGCAGACCGGTGGTTACTGTGATATGCTCCTGCACCCTTGGTTTTTAGGTTGGTCACTCGAAATCCATTCACAACCCCCTCCATGATGAAAGGTCGTACGGGGTCATCTCCCCGGAGGTGCTTGTCCCAGGCGTTGGGGTCAAGAGCACCCGGGACGCACTCAAACCTTGATGGCTATTCAGGTTTGACATGACGGAATTTGCAGTCTTCCCCATAGGGGCAATGCCCTTTTAGGAACAACTTGCATTTTTCGTCTGAACTAGCTTCCTTGTCCTTCCCTGATGCCTTCTTTCCTCCCCCACTTCCTGCTTTACTCCCTGCACCATTGAAAGGGGCTGGAGGACGCCTAATGAGCAGTGTATCCTCTAAGCTTCGGCAAGGAGAGCCCCACCTGAATCCATACTGGGCCTGTAATTCCCTATAACGCACATCCAGGTCCAATATGCTCTGCCACTCGTAGATGCTGGCAAATTCGTGCATCATTAAGGTGAAACTGAGGTAATCCTCCACATGGTTACGTAAGAGGTCTCCTGCCTCCATGAGGGCAAACATGACTCTCATGTTAGCTGCTCCCCATTCGGCCTGAGAGATTAAGAGCTTGGGTGTTTCTTCAGCTTTCAGAACGACAGTGCCTTCCCCTGCATCATTCCATCGCATCACATCTCTCTTCTTCTTGGCCATGCGCTGCTTCACAGACTCAGGCAAATACTGTTGTATATGTAATGCCTTCTTGTTACTGGATTTCAGGGTTAACCGTAACCGAGGGTCATAAGAATCCAGTTTCATCGTAGATGGAGGGGGAGTATATCCGACCGGGCCCACAGTCCTTTCTCCTCCTCCTGTACCCCCTGGAGGGGTAACTCCAGCGATGTTCCTTAGCATCTGATCAAACTGATCCCCGGCATTGAGAATTGCCTCTTGTTCAGTCTGGTTTTGACGGGCCTTTTCTGCTCGGGCCTTCTTGGAGTCAGCTTCAGCAAGCTTCTTTTGGTTGAGCTCCTCAGCCTCTTGAGCCTTCAGGGTTGCCTCTGCTGCCTTGTCCCTTGCCTCTTGCAGAGCGTTCGCTAGCTCGGCAGCAAAGTGATCATTGCCTAGAACCCCCAGGGCAATCTTTAACATTCGACCTTGTCCTATTGGAATATTCAGGGCGGCTGCGTCGACCCCCTGCATCTGCTTCAGAACTGTATCATTTTCAAATCCTGCTTTACTCAGGGCCTTAATAGTCTGTTTGGTGAGACCAAAGGCAGTACCCCACTCCGTAAGCTCGAAGGGGTCAGGTATCTTGTCAGTCATGTCTAAAGCCATGAGCAGCTGCGCGTCTTTCTCCCTCAAGCGCTAAGGAAGGAGTGACCCTACATCACTGGCACAGGGGTCAGCGCGAGATGCTGTGCCCTTTTAAACGAGGATAAACCAGAGGCTTATCCCAGCATAATACCATTCTTTCTATGTTCTAGGATATGAGTAAACCATTTATGGAGTCATATTCCTGTTCCAATGCCATTTCCATCGCAAAGGCTACATTGTAGCATCCATGACCATTTGAGACCACAATTCACTTAGGCAAATTTAGCCTGCCTCACTATGAATTATGTATAAGTGTTAACATTAAATTCATCTACAATTAGTTAAAATATCTGAATATCTGGTTGTTAGTGGAGCCCCTTTCACACTTGCACAACTTACTAGAGCAGAGTCTGGCTCAAAGACACTTACCTGCCCCCTTACAGGCAACCACACAGGTACAGTGGAAGAAAAGGCATGTTTGACCAACACCTGCCAGATCTGTTCAATACGGCAGTCACTTTTCTGTCATTAAATTCCGAAACTGTAAACTTTGGAATTTTGCAGGACTTGTGCCCTTGAAGGTTTTAACAACTATACCCTCTATACCGTCCTTGGGATTTATACTGACTAAAACTAAACTTATATTTTTAAGAGACTCAAACGTTTTCAAAAGCATAGATGACTTTAATTAATTCAGTTTTATAGAGTCTCCTCTTGTTAACCATGGAGACCTTTTGTTTCACCATCCTCCTTTAGAAACTCTAAACTGGGCTCTTGGGAACTTTTTGTGCCATTGCACAAAATACTTCTCTACTTTCAAACCATCATGCTCTGGTATGTGGTTCTCTGCCATGTCTTCATGGAGGCATGCATCTAGCTGGAATAATTTGGGGATCCAAAAGTGAAAAATCATCCATGGCCACATGCCATAGCTAGCAGTGGCTAATCACCCACACCCTGATCTCCAACAAAGTTAATGAGCATGTTGTCCCCCATAGTTGTCCAGCAGCAAATTGCTGAAGCATTGCAATTGGGTAGCTTTTCTTACATCTCCATGGGTTGGTTCATGTGGCCCACAGCTGTTACAGCAGTACTCATCCTATGCCTGTACTTTGAGTATGTCTGGCCAGGCAACAGTGTGCTGGTCCGCATATCATGTATGCTTTTTTTTTATTACTATTACGGCCAAAACATTTACAGAATATAACAAAGACGCACATCAACTATGTTGATACTCTATTGCGTTGCTTGTGTTACGTAACAATACATAACGCCTGGGCCTCCCCATGGGACAATAGGTTCTATTGAGATTTTCAACAAAGCATCTGATTTGATATAATGATCAAACCTTTACTATTTTAATCACCATACATGTCAGGCCAAACACAGCTTTTTATAGGGGATTAACCCAATCTTGCAGAACTTGAGGAAAGCAGCCTGTAGTACTTGTCAACTAACTCATGTATCCATCAAATCTTTTTTTTTTTATTACTATTAATTTGAATGCCATTCAGTTTAAAAATGACACAGCCACAAATCTGTGATTTTGTTGAAGCATAGAAATTGCTTTTCAAGATGCCTTAGTTGATGAATTAAAGGGAAAATTTGCTATGTGCAATATTTGGACATTTTACAGAGCATATATGGTATTATATGTGAATAATTGACCTTGTAAATGACCCTAAATGACCTTGAAACTGGAAAATGACTTTGGAAATGGATTCCTCATATTTGAAAACATACATGATTTGGTATTATACATTGATATATTGCCAACAGTAACTGAGAAATAACATAGTCTTGTAAACTGGTGGCAGCCATATTGGATTTTGACCTTGAAAATTACCTTAAATGACTTTGAAACAAATAAGTAACTTTGGAAATTGATTCCTCACACATTAAAACATAGACAATCTGGTATTTTATGTGAATATAGTGCTAAATGGAACTGAGGGGGCATTCTTGTATCCCAGTGGCAGCATATTGGATTTTGACCTTGAAATTGACCTTGAAACAAAATAATAAGTTCAGAAATGGATTTCTTGTGCCTTAAAACATAGACAAAGAGGTATTGCACATGAATTTAGTGCTATTAGAAGTTGAGATGGCAGCCATATTGGTTTTTGCACGTACCGGCCACCAGGGGGCTACCCCAATTTGTATGCAGTGGATTTTGAAAACCTTATACCCATACCTAACACCACACCAAATTTAAAAAACTTGTCACTAAGTGCTCGATTTTCCTGAGTATCCTCCCAGCTATTTTCCTCCACCTTCGCTTTGTTCATGGACTACGATTTCTTTTCGATGTCTTCGTCCTTTATTGCTGGGCACAAGGACCTTTTTCTATGTAATTGTATGCAAATTGGAAAGAAAGCACTTATATATATATTCGCTAAATATAACGGTTTTTTTAAAAAGATATTTGACTTATATGTTATGCTTACATAGGTCCCTTAGCTGGCGCCGAAGTTCATGATAGGAAAGTTAAACTCCTTCCTGATGTGGCCTCCTTCTGTCCAACGTTTACTATCATCGGATCTCAGGTAACACATTTATAAATTCTTTTGTTTCCAACCGAAAATTCATGAAAATTGTGTAAGCAAAAAACTAGATATCAAGTAGCTCTGTTACTAAGTTTACCTTACTATAATATACATCTTTGGAAGTCTACTTGAAAATCACCCGGTTCCCTTATTCCGTCGTAAAATAGCTTTTCTAATTTCAACTTTTCAACTAATTTCAATTTTTGCATCTCTTAGACGTCCTTAGCTGTCGCCGTTACGAATGGGGATATTCTACGATTAGATTTAGAGATACCACTTCGTGAACATACAGAAATGGTCTCTCCTGCCGGTAAGCAGACTCTATAACATATCCAGCGAGTCAATGAAGTATAATATGTCGATGACTTCATTAGATATCACTATTCATACCAGATGCACATCTTTTTTTAAAATAATGTTCATAGATCTGTCAAAATTACCACATTTCGCACATATATATCTATGTACATATATGTTCTTTTATCAATATTATATCCAAATCTGTGGTGCATTTCTATTTGTAATATTCTTGTTGTGTCATGTAGATCCAGATGAAGAAAGACCCATCACTGATCAGTCAGAACGCGCTGGTTCTAACGTGAATAATAATGCGAGGACAAATGTCTCAAGTACGAGGCCGACCACAAGACAGTCTTTGGCTTCCTCACTAGAACGAGTTCCTGTTGTACAAAATACTAAGGTTAGTGCAATGTGCTTCGGTAGAAAGGATACATTCCTCCCACATTTCTTTTTGATAAAGCCCAATGTGTTCGATCGCAGCAGTCGGTCTGCTAATTATTTGTTGTAACATTATTGTTGATACTTTAATTATCTGCTCTGCTAACCTCCGTATAGAATGCTTCGTCTAAATGCATGCATGTAATGTATATACACACACGTATTCACCCTGTTTTATTAATTTCAGGAGCGACTTGCAACCTTCAGAGATATGATTGGTCAGGGAATCCCTGTTGGTCTGTTTCGACAACACACTTGCCCTGTGATATATGTAGGATTTATTGATAATATAGGAGACATGGTGACTGTCGATGAGAAGGGCTACATATTTGCTTGGCCGTTTACTAAGTGAGTACCGAACATTCACTGACAGAAGACACAGCTTTGTCACCCCATATATCAGTTCTATGCTTCCGAAGGAAGAGAAAGTAGGTGTGCGGCTTCGAGATGGTTTAAGTGTGGTGTAGTTATACATATTATAGCAATTCAACTAGCGGAGAGCATTACTTTGGAAAGAGTGGCGTGCAGCTTTTATTAGATAATATACGGCAGTTAATTGTTCCTTGCCTCGCCAGTGTTAGTATCTTTACTCGCCTCCGTTTGAGATGGCATGCCAATGAGACTTATAATTCTTAATCCATGTTTCTGTATAATACTATTATTCAATATAGAGAGTCACTTACTACCTATGGCTGGTATAAGCCCCGAAGAAAACTCCGCATCAGTGGAGGGAGAATCACATACAAGGCCTCCGCACAAGGGGAGGAGGATGTAAGTAATAGACTTCTTGAGCATTATTCAAATAATGATTACACCGTGTTCCGGTTAGATATGTTGTATTTATTCCACTCTCTCATTCCCCAGGTAATCTTTTCAAACAAAGACAAAAGTCTAACTCGGAAGCAGAAGGGTGCTGAACGTTTACGAGGTCCGTGTTTAGTCGAATTATAAAAGAACGTTGTTTTTCATTTATTGCAATTGGTTTTTTTTTAAATTAATCTTTGCATTAGGTCCGAATTTCTTCTTAGAATATTTGCTTGAAATATTGTAAAGTGTCTTGGACTACTGCACCATGAACATGCTTTAGATAAATGACATTGTTTCTTAACCATTTTCTTAACCAGTTGAAGGTTTATTGACGAACCTAAACCTAAAGGATCCCTGGCACACTGAACACAATAAAGTCAGCGGTGTTATTGTAAGTATTCTTAGTTCATTTCAAACTAATTTAATTATTGAATTTCTTGGTAAATAATGATGATATATAGTTTATTGAACCAATGTTATGCTTATCTTTAGACTAGTGTGCATTTGCCGAAGGAAGGTGTATCTCCCGAGTCTGGTGCGATGTTCCACGTCGTAGAGCGACATAGTACATCAAAATACTTGTATAGCTATCTCCTTCGGCTGTATGAGCCTTACCAGGTAATTTAATTATGTCTTCGATATCTGTCCACTATTTTCCTCGAGAATATACCCGAATATACCTGAACAGACGTTGATGTTGGGCACATGTTATATATACCAATAATTCCAGAATATTCCGTAATTTGTTGGTGGGTTCAGGCAATTTAAAAATGCATAGGATCTGAATTTGTATCATATATATAGTTGTTGCTATGAATCGCTTTATCAATTCTTTCGATGTATTTTTTAGGTTAAGAGCACTAAGCTCGTAGGAGTAAAACAAACGGTGAATGGTTCGGGACTTATCATTGTTCTCTTGTTTCCAGCCTATCCACCTAAAGGTACACCATCTCCTCAGTCTTATAATTGAAAATAGAGTTGAAAGTAAATGCCCGAAGGAAATGTAAAGAAATTTCCATTTGCTACTATTTAAAATTGGGATGCTGAGTGGAAGCAATAGGTGGAGACGACATGATTGCATGTCATTTTATTCGTTTGTTATGGTTATTTAATGTCATTGATAAGTGAGAACTATGCCCCATACAGTATAGGTCTTTGTATATTTATAGTACCAAGTATTACGGTGATGGTGCTGGATCTTCACACCCTAGTGCTGGATGACTTTCTCTGTAACATTGATCTCACTGATGAGCAATATAACATGTGCCAGAGGACCGATGTTGTATCTTTCGATGTAAGACATGTATATCTTAATATGTCTTGTAATGAGTCAATATGCCATACCTAATATGGTAATAACTCTGTGACGGGTTTCACTCTATAGATTCAATATTTGTGGATTCATGTATGTCATTCCCTGAATCATTCCGGATGGGGCAAAAATACTTTAATAACATCTGTAAATCGACCGATGACCCTTCCTTCCCGCACAGTAGTTTAGACTGATTATCTCCACACAGGTTTCCCAACCTTTAGGAGTGTCTGGGGCATCCTATATGTTCATGAATTACTGTGGAGTTTTGGTCTGTATTTCTCTGGTCACCGGGAATGTGGTGATGAAAATGAAAAACCCGAAAGTCCCGGAACCAGGTACGTATAGCAGTACTTAGCACGCAAGTCTTATTTAGAGTAACCGATGGTAATTGATTAGCTATACATATATACTCCCTAAATCCAGTTGGTCCTGAATTCTGGATAGTGAAGATGACAGTAGTGCTCACTCTGCCTGCTGATATCGCAATTCAATTTGATTAAAAGGTCTTAGGGTGGGGGAAGTCAAACAAGAGCTCAAATCATGCTGAAAGTATCAAAGCGAAACATACTCGGTTATTGACATGTGTGCATGTAATTTGGTACTGGGTGACCCTCTACAACAATTCTAAATCATCCGTATTGCATGTAGCTAAGGAAATAGAAACTGTAATGACCTATTTGTGAACATGTTTATTGGGGATACACAAGTATCATTTACCCTTTATGGTCCGATCTTTTTATTTGCTTGAAATATTGATAAAATAAGGCGAATATTTTTAGTTTGAAACTATACAATTGTGCTCCAGATTATGACATTTTTCTTTGAAAGGATTAGTAATTATAGTCAGTCTCTTTTTGTTTCCAGAATATTTAGGACTTCACCTTGCACCCAAGGAGCTGAAAGAACTGAACATTGTATCTGGAATGGAGGTCTGTGCTATATCAACATTAGGCAAGCTATATGCTGTGCTATACCATACAGGAGAGGTATGATTCTTCCTTCAATATGCCTTATTAGTTTATGATGCACTTTTCTCATCATATTTCCCTCTCTACAAAGTTATGTTTTCCAACTTAAAAAACATTCACTTTATAACCCTCAAATAATACAGTATATAATATGTATTATATATAACTCTTGAGTATATGAATATGAATAACACATAATAATAACGAGTTCTAAACTGTTCGTTCGCCCTATGAGTTACAGGATGTGAACTCTGTTGCGATGCATTGTTAGAACATTCACACACATAGAAATCGAGACACTGTGCGCTAGTTCTAGTTCTATGCTTCACACACAATATGAGTACGAAATCTCAATCTATTCAAGCCATCTATGTTGGCCTATGTCATTAGCTCTGCCCAAAATGAATTAAGTCTATTACAGTTCATTTATTACTGTCAATAACAAATTACCAACCCAAACGATAAATACTCAATACATAAAAGTTCGCAAATAATTTCCTCTCCCCTTGTCTAGGATCGCAAGTACAATACCCCGATACAGATTCTTGAGTTGACCGATGCCAATATAACGGAAACCCGGAAAAATATGCGAGAAGCTTCTCTCAAACTGTAAGTCAATATATCTCAACTTAAAGCCATCTAACAGTGTTTTGATTAATTTAGTATCTTTTATAACTTGTATATTTATGTCATAATTATCCTTAGGACCTACTTATAAACCCGCTTTAATAATCTCCAGGCTCAAGAATAAAGCCACTTACCCAAGGGAACAAAGAATTGATAAGACGGGCTATAATCTGACATCTGATGATCATTCTGCTTGTTGGATGACGGAACTGGTATTAGAATGCATGGACCGGGCAATAGAAGATTCCGAGGGGCGTGAATTCACGCAAGAGCAATACCAAGCTTTTGATGAAAGCGATAAAGTGTTCATGTACCGATTCATCACTCGAATGGTATGTATTTAACATCACTGGATTATTAAAATTAAACCAGTAAAGTAAAGAGGAAGGTCAAATCTGGAAGAGAATAGTAGAGGATATCTCTGAATGGATAAAGGTGTTGAAAGGGTTAATACTCACACAAACATATATGTATAAGCCACCCAGAGTGAAATGAACATGGGCTCAATGTAAATCTGTAGATAACCATGTAAACCCTCAGCACTACAGATCAATTTGCAAAAAAAACACCATCTTTTGATATCACAAAGCCTTGCCGAGATTATTTTGTGCACCGCGCTTACAGTTCTATAATTGCATTATTTATTACCAGAGAGGTATAACTATAACATTTCTCAATCATACCTCCCAATTTATACTTGCCGATAATACAAATCATTGGTAAATGGAAACCGTGCATTGCCTATATACAACCTTATAATTATTGGCCCTTGTATTTGTTTGAAGGTAATAGTTTCCCATATAGTAATCAATTATGTGACAATAATTATATGTTCTATTTATTTCATATTACAGAAAAATCTTGAGGGTGGGACATGACCAGCGAGTGTCTCATGTGTGGCTAACGTTTCGCTTAGTAAAATACCGGATGTATTTTATTTCTGATGTGCGAGACTAAATCGAAAGGGAAACTGAGACTTTGTAATTTGAGGAAGATAACTTGTTCCGAAGGAAACACTTGTATTGTTCCATGCAGTTAAATGTAAAGAAGACCGGTCCTTTGCCACAGAGCGTAAATAAACAAACAACAGACCATGTTTGGTTAACTTGGTGCAGTAGGATTCGATTAGGTTTTTCCTATATAATTTACTAACTTCTACTGCCATGACTGTCTTTAGGACTAAATAACGTTAGTATCTATACAGTAAAATTTTAGTTTCTGACTATTAATCTGTCGTTAATATGGAGAAAAGTTGGAATGCTAAACCATAGGCTAAAAATTATGTCCAAAGGTTTACGGTACGGTATTTATAATTATAAATAATTCATTTCCTTTGATGTTCGATGATTCTAAAACTTCTGAAGATTGCTAGCTATCTATTCCAATATTTAATATCCATATTCTTCGTTTTATCCTCATTACGCGCCCAAACTGTATAAAGTATGAGAGGTGGAATCAACTTGTATAATAAAGATATTCATATTTTGGACACGCATACACCACATGAGCTGGAATTTTGTTTAGCAATTTATGGCGATTATGAATAATAAAACAAAAGTTCATGATAAAAAGAAAGGTTTATAATTATTTCAATAGTCCTCTTCGCTAAGGACATACAATAAAAGTAATGGTGAGCGGAGCTAGGCTCCGGTAATGGAGGATTTCTGGGTTGATATTATAATTATCGGAACGCGTTCTCAATCATTGAAACTCATAATTGGGGAGCGGGGCTATATATGCATATGATCTGCATATATAGTAAAGTAAATTTAGTTTCATGTAATTTTATGTAGGAAGTAAATTATTTTCTTAAATCTGCTTACTACATGCGTACGTCCCTAGTGAGAAGTGATGAAAACAGGTTTCGGCGAAATTCCTGTTTAATAGTGTAGGACACGTTTGGAAGGAAGGACTATTTTCATATCCTCCAAAAGAGTTTTTTATTCACAACATAATTATATTTGTTTTCCATTAAAAACCTATATATTTGTATAACATACGGATAAAAAACGCATTATCCGCAACGGATGTTTTCAGGCGTCGCCTGTTCTATCCTATATATCCTAAGTATACGAAAATCCCATGCAGGGCTAAGCCCGAGCTTATCTGCTATTTTAGTTTCAAATAAAGCTTACATACATGTAGATACCTCTAGCCCATAATTAAACTACATTTTGTGTTAACTTAAATGTAAATGTCAGCGTTCAATCAAAAAAGGAATCATGGAATATTTGTAATTATTATTAATTAATTAATTCTATTTGGATTTAGAAAGAACATGCATGGTTGGGGGAACCAAAAAAAACAATAAACACCATATGTCATTGAATTAGTTTTTATTTCAAGGACCATTGAAATGTACTACCATTTACTATAGGAGTGAATGAGAAAAAGGCCCTCGAGCCCCCCATTTTTTCAGAATTTCAGATGATTGAATCATGCGATTTCCTTTAAAATCTGCATATGCATAGCTGGCATTATTTTATCCTTCCAATAAAAAAACAGGGGGTCATTGAACTAAAAAAAGTTATTCCGCTGAACTGGTTTCATGACGAGTTTTAAAAAATCAGGTACACATGTGTCATCTTCAAAGCTGAAAAATATTTTGTTGAAGTATGTTTAACCCTGTTTTTTAATTTGTGAGGACAAAAAGGTATGTCTGCTATGTTTGGAGAAATTTAAAAGAAACATCGCATTCTTCTGTCTGAAATCTTAAAAACTGAGAATATGTATGCTTTTCCCCTATTGGAACTCCATGAAATAACCTTCATTCACATGAAAATACAATTTCCACTATAAAGATCTAATCCCCATACGATAAGTTGCAACATTCGCCTCCCTATTGGTATAGTGAGATAGTGCTAGCTTATAGTCAACTTTGGACCAGCAACTTGTAACTGGCGCCCATTCTCACCTGTAGACGCCCATTTACCTGTAATGAAGCCAGTAATGGAAGAACGCCGCTCATTGGCTGATCGCTATGCACGTGACCTAGTCGCCTACTTTCCGCTCCCCATATGAATGACATGGCTGGTAGTTGTGGTGTGAGAGAGGAACTACCATAGGCACCTAGGCAGCTAACGTGTTCAACTCATATTTTACACACAACGGATAGAAACAAACTTTCTTACCACCAGGAAAAGGCAGGTGTACGATGGGGAACCTGTGTTCTGTTAAAGGTGCTATAGACCATTGGATTTACATTAAAACAGGTGATCGGAAGAACGCCGGGAGCGATGCAAACATCAAACTAATTTTGTATGATGATCGTGGTCAGAAATCTCCCGAGATATCATTGGATTGTCACTTTAGGAACGATTATGAACGGGGACAAACAGACACTTTCCAATGTCCACCACTATCACATCTTGGGGAAATAGTTCAGCTTGAATTCTGGCGTGACAACGCAGGAATAAGCCCAGATTGGTTCTGCGATGTAATTGTTGTAAACGATACTGCCACGGAGAAATGTTTTTATTTCCCCGTCCAGAGATGGGTGCAATCGAACTACCGCTATCTTATACCACAGTATGACACCTCTTTATTGTCTGATGACGCCTTCCCAGAACAACGAAGTGATATACTAGATATGAAGAGAAAACTTTATCAATATGGACAAAAAGAGCCAGGTCTACCTGTTCAGGTAAGTTGGTTTTAACTTTAGTACACTGGTGGTCGGTGCACAGTCACTGGAGGGGATTATCGCTCACTCCACTTCGGGAATTTCCCAACTGATTATCATCTGTTGTTACATAATAATGTCTGACCATAGGCATGAGGTCTAGGTATTAACGGATCATATGGCCTCACATAGTACCGGACAAGTTGAAATGTGTATTACGATCGTGCCCCTTCTGGCTTCTATACCAGAGGCATATAGCCAGGCCCAGGGTCGCATCTCCACCTCACGGTTGACATATGATATGGGGGTCACCATAAAAGCTTTCAAGTTTCAGGGAAAGGGGCGGGGACATTCAGAGATGCAGGCCTACCTGTGTAGTGTATGTCTCACTAATGGCCTGGAAATCTGTTTTTGTTTTTGCTAACTTTTACTTTTGACAACTTTATTTTGGGTTACACTGCTTGTGTAATATCATAATATAAATGTGTACATTACAGAAAACTTATTATGCTGACTGGTCATAACATACGGAATACAGTAGTAATGGATTCTCTGGGGGTGCTTTGACTTTGCCTTGATCTCCTGGTTCCAAAATTCTGCTGGATACCTTTACATTGTATTAGAGCTGCATATTGCTAGTTTTATTGGCATATGGTATCTTCATCGTATTCCATGCCTAGCTATGCCTTTGGCTTTATGTTGTTATGCCAGCGTATCTACCTGGAATTGTCTGTAAATTGTTTTACTTGTATGAGCAGTGACCCAGATCTTAGTCTGATCACACTGTATATAAATGGGTACGGGGTATACAAAGGCATTGCAAGGATGCTTATAAATATATATATATATTATATCAGTGACACATACCTTCGTACGGGGAAACTATTAAATGGGACAAACGAGATCGAGGTCAAGCTAACAAACAATGTTTCTCCTCCCATTCCTTATATGGTTTACCTGACTGCATTCAAGACTTTGCCCTCTATATTTACACCTGGAGTACGTGGATAGCGAGGTAAAATAGGACCATGTCCTCAGCCTCGTAACCCGAAATTAGGTCAATGACACTTGGGCTTGTCCAAATATCTGATAACTTTACGAGATTAATCAATAGATTTGATAAAAAAAAAGAGAGATCATAAATAAAGAAAAGGACGAGATTTTGAGTGCAAGTGGGGTGGCTCTTGACTAAATCAAATCGAAAAATTATTGTTTAATTTATTGAATATTGAGAAAACGACGAGATATTGACTAGAGAAGAAGTGACTCTTGATAGAATAATCAAATCGATAGTTTAATTTAATATATCTATTTCCGTTCTCACTGATAATCGTCCCAACACATTTGGAAGATTTTATGAACGTTCTGATTGGTCATTAAATTGGCATCTTTCCTCGTCCATGATCTATGCTTGAAGTTAAATTCTTTATTTTGTATGATTCGATTCTGCTATTCTGAGGTTATGGTAATGTAGCCATTATTTGCTTCTAACCTTTGTCTATGTGGCCTTCAGATATAAACAGGCTTATCCCTCCATTATCATCTTTCTTATCTTGTTCAAATGTTGGTAACGCACAGCTAATCGATAAGAATCCCACTGCCCCTTCGTCTGGTCCTCTTATTCGACGTCTCTCTTTGTTACTTTATATTTCCGAAGAGGGTATTATCTGAGTTTCTTTTAATCTGAGTTATTATAGACATATTTACTTCATATTTTTCAACATATCATTCTACAAAATTAAGCAATTCTATCAGTGTTAATAATTATGAGAAATCATATTATTTGGCCTGGGAAATATTCTTTATTCATAAACTTAATATACAATCTAGGCTCAGAGCTCCTCAGGTCCGATAAGAATTGAATATCAGTGATTGGATGCCAACTGCGTCAATGGCTTTCCTGGTCCTGGAGTAGGCGCTCTAATTGGATTCTAATGGCATTTTGCGATTTGAAGCGAGAGGTTTTCCCTCAGTTTGGAGAGACGTCCTAGTAAAACCCTCAGGAGGGACTCTCAACTCTGTGTACAGGAGTCAACCAAATGATCAAATTAATATACTTTTCCATTAGATCTACCCCGAGGTTACATATTTATACGTTCTGGCTTTACCAGTGAATATCCATTCTCCAGTCCTAATTAATGGACAGGGCATAAGTCTACTTACTAATTAAAAACTACCGCTTGGCTCTCACTTGAGGAAGAAATAGGTAGCTTACTATTTCCTAGAAATTCTATCACCCCCCTCTCCGGTGAACACAGGAGTTTATGATTCCCATGGGTTGTGAAACTGAATAGGGGTGATAGATTGTCTCGCGTGGCGATACGAAAATAAATGTTTATGTTCTCTGTGGGATATTTACAATAGGGGACATACGACCACTGTCTCATCCTTCTCCAGTTTCCTCCGCGCGGCATCCTCAGCTTTCCGACATTTGACCCCTTCGTCATAGCGATGTTGTGAACTTTACTGTCTATGGTAAATGTTTGTTGACAAAACTGTCCCTTTTTTTAAATGTCCGGAAGTATTCTATATATATGCATTCACTTTGATGTATTGTGTGCATGTTCGGAGGTCCATGGATCGAATGTTTCATTTCACTCACAATACTATCAAGGATTATCTCTGACTGGCGTTGACAGTTTTATGGTGGAGTTGCACATCCCTGCAAGAACGCAGCAGGTTGTTGTCGTTCGAGTGTTTGGTTATATTCTGATTGCTGTTTCAGCAAACAACTTCTTGGCAAGACCAATAATGTCTGTACCATTTTAAGCATATGTATGACGACATTACGGACGCACGGAATGTTTAAGTGTAGCTGGGTAATTTGGTGCTAAAGAAGACACTCACTTAGAACCCCATAATTAGTAAGTCAGTCTGCAAGAAAGTTACTAGAACCGTACCTGCCACGCCAAGATATACGCTGTTTCAACACATGAGAAACCATCGCTCTATTCGTGAAGTATTTGATGTTGCATGCTAAAAACCATGCCCTTACAGTCTAAGCTTAGAGCCTATCAGATGAGATAAAACCGGTATGCGTATGGCTTTCCCGGCCCTGGAGTATTACCTGTAGTACCGTCCTAATGGAATTTTGCGGTCAGTTTCCCTCAGCTTGCAGGGATATGATAGGTTCTTACTCTAAACTGCTTCGTATTCTATGATCTCGAGCCTGGTCTGGATGTTGCATGAGGGAAAAATCGTATATGCTGGGAATCAGTGCGAGTTTTTTCAGACTACACTGAGATGTTTGATTGGTTACGATATTAAATCATATTGGAAATGGTGTGAAATAAATTGTGTAGGCAGCATCCCAGTGCGATATTTATCAAAATAGTGCGATAATATCGCAAAACCACGCCTCAAATTGATATAGTGATCCCTGTCTACTACTGGTGATATACGGAAACAGTTCTAGAAACACAAATACAATTCCCAGTATATACTTGTCACCTTTTTACTCTAAGTTTTCACCCACTACTTCCTGGAGGTTTTATCTTATTTCCTGGGGTGGACCGCTTCAACCCTTCCCAGGAATGTATCACGCCTGCCATCCATCTGGAGGAGGAAATGTTCCACGCGTGATGTTACCATTATCCACGCAAGCAATTTAAAGTATATTCATCTCTGTCATACACATCTCCTGTTACCCCGCTTTAACCCTTTCAGTATTTTCTGATCCACGTCCCCTATATAAACTCGTCACTGCAGGGTTCTGGCCGATGGTTCCTAACTTAAACCGCATCAACTCCCACCATTTCCTGACAATTCTTAAAAAAAAGAAAAACTTTTCGCCCATAAATGTAGTGATTTTTTTCACCCTTTCCCGCCCCCTCATTTGTTGCCCTGTCTCCTCAACCCACCCCTGGCCCAATCACCTTGACATGTTTTTGTACAGTTTTCTCTTTAAATTCCATTACCATGTATTTGAGTTGATCTTTAACCCACAAAGCATGTTAAAATCCCGTAAGGCCTGAGACTTTCCCCTTTGATTTAGTTATGGGCCAATCGTTACAGTCGCGCCAGTTCTGGGGTGAGAGAAATCCTTACTTATCTCTCTTTTCAAAGTCACTCCCACACGACATGAAATTTGACATGCGTCTTTAAAGTTTTTATATCCCAGTTTTAAAAATAAACCTGGTCACAAAAGTGACCTCCAGTCAGTGAGGCCCTGCCCACCGCTTGCATGTCTCAATAGCCATACATTGTGTATTTCCTTGAGGGATCGTCCGAGCTTTTAACCACGTTATCCGGCCTGCTGAGCCACTTTGGCATAGCTAGATACGCGGAAAATAAACCCTGGAGCTACAAGTATTCCCCATGTCTAATCCTGGCACCAGATGTACCCAGAGCACGTGCAGTTGTTGCTTGAAAAAGAAGCCAGCTAATTCTTTTTCTATGTAAGGGCGAAGACCTATGTTTCCCATAGCTTTCTGTATAATTGAGGCAAATTAAACTCATGAAAATCCTTATAGTTTACCGTGTAATCTCGTACGCGGCATAATATTGTGGTAGCATTGTGAGCGGCATAGTTTATGGTGACAGTTGCAGATCTATGTATCTATTAATACTATAGCCCTACTCATCTTAGTAATCATCCCTGCTATTTGGCCCTTTGCCCTATGTTTGCTCTCTCGACATCAGATCATATTATTATGTGTCATTATTTTCACAACTTTACGTGCTTACCTCTCTTTTTATATCACAGATGTTATTTTAATTGTACGAGATTTAAATATGATTTTTTTTTG
This sequence comes from Sthenelais limicola, assembly GCA_942159475.1. NCBI lineage: Eukaryota > Metazoa > Annelida > Polychaeta > Phyllodocida > Sigalionidae > Sthenelais > Sthenelais limicola. Next base: position 113,047,892 of record OW804095.1, on the reverse strand, counting down.
TGTCTAGGTGCGCTCGTTGCCTGATGATGAGAAATTTTCTGACGAATACAAGGTAAGAGTTTTTGCTAGAAAAATTAAGAATATTTCTTTTGTCTCAAATATATACGTGAATTAAAATATGATAACTATCATTCCTCGGATTAGTCAGTTTGAACTTAGTAGAGGTGTTTTATGTTTTCCTCCGAATTTACAGACATAATCCGTCACCCGTAAGGTACACACCTATATTAATGATATTCACGGTAGCATTTTTTCATTGGTATAGGCCTACTTTAGAATAATGAACAGTTCTGATGAAACATCTGTGAAGTTGCATGAGTTGAAAAGTTCGCTTCAACTCATGCACCCACGGATATTTGGTCCATCATATGGGCTGAATGAATCAATCACTGTATTGTACTGCGATCATGTAGACGAAATCTGTTTCCTCTCTTACAGAAGAAGGAGTTAATAGCATTTTTATCCAAGTGTTTATCAAGGCCTTATGTTTAGCTGTGTATGGGTCATTTCACATACATATGGAGTGACAATCTGCGCTTAAGTGCAAGAAGTTAGTTTAACATAAATTATGTCAACTACGAATACATCTAATATGAGGGTTACAGCCAGATTCTCTCAGCCCTTCGGTGAATATTGAAGTAAATATATAACGCCTTCACAGCCACATATTTATACATATTAATTTCTTTTTAAATGAATGTGCCAGATTCAATATGAAGACCGTAATGTTTTTATTATCAAATCGTACATCATACTAGTAAACTAAAAGTAGGTCAACGTTGTTTCATCCAGATCATAAGGCTTTATTAAATTGTTACACCTTGCAGTTATATGTCAAACTGAGCTTTACTTAGTATAAAACCTTCCACTCGTGAGGCGTCTAGTCATGATAAGATAAATTTCGGGAATTTGACATTCGCCTATGTATTGGGAACCCAATTACTTTCATAGATGTGTGCATGTTTTAATTGTAAACATTGCCCTGATAATATAATGTACGGTAGATATTTGACGAATCCGTGTGTGTTGGCTCGTCGCCAATAACTCGGGGGACAATTAATATCGTGCCTGGCGTTCAATTTCAAAATACTCTTGGATGTCCATGTTTGCATAATTAGCTAAGTTTAGGCATGTTTTGTGTTTATTTTATATGTTATTGTAGATGTGTCACCTCCCTGGTTAAACAAAATCACATCTTTGGGTTAATGGAACAAATGTAAGAGAAATACTCGCATTTTCGACTCTATAAATACTGAACTTCATATTTATATATGTTGCACATTAATACTTCTTAATGGGATCTATGCTCATTTAGTGGATGATATTGATGTTGCGGAATCTTATTGTGTACATATATACACACATATATAGAACTTATCTTGAGTATCTGATCCATGGGGTGAGTCAAACGGCCATTGAATTATGGCAAGTGCTAAGTAAACAACCCTGCATTCAAATAGGCTAATCACTTAACGTTACCTGCCATGCTTTGAGATCCGAGCTGAGAAACTAGATTTACAACAATAGCTGGTTGGATTGAGTGTTTGCTATTCTTTGCATCAGTGCATCAGATAGACCGGAGTATTTATAATATATTTGAATCTGATGGGCATTTATAATCTGAGATTTACAAGAGGTAGTAGAAAGGTAACTTTAATTTGTTTTACCGGTGTTTTCGGGAAATGGTCCATGAGGATGACGAGGTATGATTAATGAAGTTAAGTTGGAAATTTGAATATCAAATAAGATACTTAACACCAGAGAAAAGCCATTATAGAGATTCTGACATTGACATTCATACTCTAAACCCTATGTGATTATAGAGATTGTATACATGGAATTGAATAGCTCAAAACAGAACGCTTAAACACAGTGTCTGTGTCTGGTGCTAGGATTATTTACCAAGCAATCATGGAAAACATAACGTTTCGCCTTCGCTCCTCTTGGTCCCCGAACAATAATAACCCCTATTGCAAAGGAACTAGGAGGTCTCAATATACTTCTGGCAGATCGTATTTGAAAGCTTTATTTTAATGGCGGATTCGAGACGTTCAGCCCTCTGCTATGTAGTCCCCTACATCTATTCCTCTGGTTTTCTAGAGCAGAACAACAAAGCGCCAGCTTCCACTCTTGTAAGCAATCTCTTTTTGTAATGCATGGAGGAAACACACAGAAAAAAAATGAAAGGATGTTTTGTGCATATATAAATAAGCATATACTATCCGTGTGGTGGAAAGGTGGAAAGGTAAACACACATATCTACACACATACATTTCAATGGCATATGCGATGTACTCGAAAAGAAGTTTGAATTGCAGTCAAATAAAAATAAAACGAATGTGCGGATGGCATGCGTAACGATGGAATTTGTACATTAGAATAGCTCGTTTAAAACACGTCTATAGTATAGCCATAGGAGTATTTACCAGGGAATCCTGGAAAACATCATGTCTCTCCCCCACGCCTAAATTGAGGAATTTATGCGACCCAGGGGTCTCTTTCGCTTCGAAACTATTAACTCCGACTGTAGTTCTGTTTGCTCTCAGAGCTATAGAGGCTCAGTACGAGATATAAAAGCTATATTTCAACTCCATGATTCATATCGATGGCATGTTTGTCCATGTGCAATTTATCCATTTTAATTTGACTGTCCCAATTTTGGCTGTCAAACTGATGCTTCGCGTATATATTTTCGACAAAACTTAAAAGTAATCTTTCACAACGAGGCGATTTTTTTGTGGGGAATGAAAACTAACCTCTCTCTCATATCCAGAGACAGACACTAAATGAAAGTGTAGTATGCTCGCTACGACCTCAAAGCAATTTTTGTTAACTTTGAGCTACAACTGGATATCAAAATCGGAGACGCCTTAACCACTTACTATTCCTTATTACCCTTTTCCTACATGCACACAAACAGTGAAAACATGCATGCAGTTCTTACCACGATGTCTTTTAGACCCACGAGTATCGTCTAAGTGAGCTGGAGAGAATGAATGCCAACTTACAAAAATTAACAGTAGTGACCTACCGATGTAACCTGCAGTATAAACCAATCCCAGGCTTAGATCAAGCCGGCACAACAGACAGGCTTCAACCATTAGTTGTAATCAGGAAATGCTTACCGATCTATAGTATAAAAGAGATTAGGGCCTACACCCAGCAGTGGTCACACGGGTGATAAGGAGGTTCTCCACTGTTTGTGTTACTCTGAGTTTCCTCTCACCTTAGAGGAAGAGAACTCTCACCTTTAATCACAGTCCTGGCATTCACGGTGCATGATATCATGATACTGATCCAATGAAGGTGTTTATGTTGGCAATCAAACGCAGACACCTTCTTTACCTATTCCCGCTGACGCTCTAGCCAGAGTCTGCCGTCATAACTCATGAGTGTAGCTATTTAGCGATAAACTACATCATAATTAATGACAACTTTTATACTAACATGTGTTTCTTAATCGTAACGTGCTGAACAATCTTACAAGACCCATAGATCTGATAGATCACACTATTAGATATTTTAGAAGATGAAGCGAATGAGAAAGATCATCCATCGCAAAAGTTATATAAAAAATGTTTAAAAATTTAAATCCTTCTCGTTTGAGCTTGTCAGAAAAAAATCTGCCTAAATCATGAACGGAAATTCTTGCCCGAAAAATCATAGCAAATGTGTTCATTTATTCTACTCGTTGAGTTGTTGGTCAAGAAAAAATGGCATACATCTTGAACTTATATATTTGGTTCAAAGTAATAGAAATTACTATGTCTTTGAGTGTTCACAGACCTTGTCTGACTCCACTGAGTGGTAAATCTGGCATGGTCCATCCCCAAAATTCCATTGTAAACACTGATAAGGCAAATGTTATTCGTCCTAACCAAGCTCAGACTCAGACGCGGGAATTGCCACGCCCACCTGTAAGTACATGAGCAACAGGTGTGGGGAGAAACCCCCAGCGTCAGCTGCTCCCGCGTGTCATCTGGCTTTAATGTCTATTTCACATGTCCTCTCAACCCTCGCCTATTGTAAGCTCGGCGATGATTCAACTGCTGATGTAGCGAAACTCAGGATATATGTATGGTTATCATTCAAACTCCAAACTGTATACCTACATCAGTTTGTTCTCCTTATAGGAACGGCCGATACCCTTTTTTAGGGTCATCCTTATGTTATCATTGTGTGATGGCAAGATTTATTGAATGGGATGATTAAACTAGATAGGGAATGCCACCTTATCGGGGTAATTAGTGGTTACTAAGTATCACCCCCAACTGGGCGACACTACAGCTACATCAGATATGCAGAAGTGACCACTGTTTCTTTTACTGTCTATATATATATTTATATTCTGTCTTTCTAATATCGGTGTGGTCTTGACCTCACAGTATCAGCGTTTCTAGACAAGGCTCTGCAATATTTGCTCTACATCACGGTAAAAAAAAAGCTATAAACCAGACTCGCTATCTTTATTTACTCGGCTCAATTTCACTCCATAAGAAAGTTTCAGACTGATTCAAGAAACGTGTTTGTTTAGGGCAATAGTATATACTCAGAGTTAGTAACAAGAAATGAGGTATACTAGTATATAAATACTCATTGTTGAGGGCTATAACGAATCTTTTGCCGAATTAAAACCTAGCCCTAAGAATGAAACAAAGCGCATAAATTTAGACACAACTTGGAGCACTGTACTTTAAATATATTCATACCAAATATTTGCGGTAGCTGAAAATATCAACAATTATATTTCTGTATATATGAGGAAACAATTAATTTCCTCGTTCTTAGTTTGGTTATATTTCGGTAGTATGTGAACACATGGCTTGGGTTGATACTATCCTAACACCCACCCCCGCATACACATACATACATGTAATACCAGTTCATTCTAGACGTATTATAGGGACGCCCTTCTCAGACTTTAATCTTTACTAGCGGAAGTCCATTCCAATCAATTTATCAGAACAGGTTCCAGCCCAAGGCCGTTATTGCTATCATCATCTGATAACCTTACTTGCAAGTGCTTTTTTTTAAAAAAAAAAAAAGATGAGGTCCGCCAGTAGCTTATCGATCCGGTCTTTCTTAACCCGGATCTTGTTATAGTAATGATTGTTTGTGGAAAAAAGATAGTGTGGCATATCTTTTCGCCTAAAATTTGGCTAAGAATTATAGTTATATTAAACTGGCGTTGCGGTGTGGTTTCCATTGAAGCTCTGTATTAGCTTAGCAGTAGCTTAGAGTAACTAGAAGTTCTAAGCTCTTACGGTACTAGTGATGTTCCATACTTGACGCGTTCTCTAAATCATTAGATAAATAAATAAGGGTTGATGATGCTAATTCAGGTTATATCATAGCGTCACTTTAATGTTACTGCATAGCATGGTAATTTCTCTGCGTAGTTGAGTTGTCCCCTCTACATGCAACCTGTCTTTAGTTTGACTATAGATGTTGTGTTAACATGTATTGACTGGAGTGTAACATGGACAAGAGGGCAGGGATCATGCCTCCATACATGCTGCTGGTACCTTGCATAGTGGCACATAAAATGTATCTTGTTCTCTCCAACTATTAAGGGAGGGAGGTAGGCACCCTACATACATCCGAGAACAGCGGATATTCCTATCTACAGTTGGTTATTATATAAACATTGCAATACAATTAGTTTTTTTTTAAAAATCAAAAATCATTGAAGATTGATGAAATATTAGGATTAGGATGTTGACACTCTTAAGTTTAATACTTATGGTAATACAGTTGTCGCCTTTGTTACATTTCCTCGACACGGCAACATCTCAAAAGTATTTGATCTGTCGGAGTCCCCTAGGTGCATGTTGCCTTTGTCGAATAATTCATTTGATATTGGATTTTAGCTCGGTACAATTACATGGATTTTTTAAAATTGGTAATTTTCTTTGCAAGCTCATTTGTTGCATTGTGTTCTTTGCCTGTCAATAGTAATCGTCAATAATTCCTAGGATTAGAATTATAGAAGTTTAGAATTTCTGCGAGGATGTAGATTGTTTCTAACAATTGTTATTTGCTCATTTATGCTGGAACATCTAGTTTCATTGATTGATGAAATTCACATTAGGATGAAACTATAGAATAATCGGGACTTTCTTTAGTTTTAAAATGGTCCACAATTTGATTTATCAAAAAAAGATTGCCATATTATTGATGTGAATTTTGATCAACGCTAGTAAAGGCCGATTCTCAAACGATTTAGCGGACGCGCAAAATCGCATAAGAATCGGAGAAGTAGGCAAGGGCCTTTATCGTCAATAACAATTTTCCATGAACTAATGTATTGACGTTTATTGCCCTGAATGCATCTTTCTAGTTGTAGATATTGTTCTTACGTTTTACAATCTGTGTACAGACATATATATCATATTAATCTAACACTCCTACTAACAATCTGACTATGAGGTGCTTTAGATTAAGGCAAGTTATTTTGTTTATTCTTCTATGGGGAGGTTGCACAAAGACCTTTCAATTTATCTGCAAGTAAAGATTATCACGTGGTGATCTCCCTCGAATGGGGTTGTGTTAGACCTCATAAATCAGTTCATTACAATGTAATAGAACACATTGAACTTTTTTCTATTCTTTCGCATAGATCTATAAAGAACATCTACAATAAATTTGGAATTAACTTTGTACCTTTTACTCTACTTATGCCTGAAAACTTTATAAAGGAATTATCCAAAAGGGGAAAGTAACAAAATGATGAGTCATATCCAAATTACTATATTATTGCAAATAATCGAAATGATATCTTCGCTTCTATGGAATGAAATTTGATTCAGAGGTATTTTGACCAAAAAGATTGTGCCACTAGAAATTGAGATATAGTTGAATATTGCGCTACCCTGCCTCAGCAAAGAACGATAAGAGTTTTAATCCATTGAAACGCAATTATTGAAACAGTGAACATACCTTCCTTAGATTTTCTTTCCATTTGGCATACGAGAAAGTACGTTAATAAACCATGATTGAAATTGTTTGCAGAACCTATTCACTCCGCATGTAGGTATTTCTGTTACAGATATCAACAAATTTTATATTGCTTTTTTCATATTATTGTAGTGCTTCTGCTTTCCTCTAGTTTTACCCTTTAGTTTTGATTTCCGATTGGTTGTTCCTTTCTTTGTTCATATGCTTGCTTGCACCTTTAGATCTTTCTTTGCAATGACCCTCCACTTTCAGTTTGCTCCAGTTTAATATCAGCCAATTTCTGTGAATAGCAAGCGTTTGGTTTTATCAGTGCATTTGCTATCATATTTCCCCGCTTTGAACCAACAAGTATTCCTCCTGGTAAACATATATCCACATCTCCACGAACCATTTATCTGTTACGTAATAATTTAATGAAACCACTACATCCCAATCCAAAGGCTTTTCGTTACAAACCATTAAGCATTATCTATTTATATATTTCGCATGGGGAATGGGGTGGTTGGTAATCTCCCATTGAAACGCAGAACAAAACACTTTCCAGTATTGTCTGATTTCCCTTCCCTACACCAGGGTGCACCACCGTTTGTCACTTAATGTGTAGATTTGATGTATCAACATTAGAATTTGATAATCAGATATCAGAATTATTGTTGAATTGTTGTGGTATATATAAATGTCTAAATGTAATGGGAAACCCAGTAAACTCACCAAATGTACACAGATCGTTGAAATTAGTACTCTTTAAGTAAACTTTTAAAAATATAATTTAAGTTAAAGTAAGGCCTCACACATTTTAAACTAACATTTTTTTGATTCATTATGTTATAAAACATTTGACATTTTATGATATTTATAAAATTTACCATTAATAGAAGCCAGGTATTGTATTATATTTAACGTATGAACAATTTTGAATAAACATTTTCCATACATCACAGAATTGTAATCATCCATAGTTCTTTTTACTGTTGCTTTCTGTATATAGGAATAGCACTGTGCTTCTGCATGGCCTTTATATTTTTCCATTTGGGAATCATAAGTAATTTTGTCTTCCTAGGTGATTTCTACTTACTTGCATTGTTATACTCTAGAACTTGTAGCTCGTAATCAATTGAACACTTTCTTACCTCAGTGGGACTTAGAGACGCAGAAAATCAAGCTCATGGCCACTTCCATGATGACACGATTGACTTCTGACCCATTTGATGGCTTAGACGATCTTACAAAACTTTATTACTTTGGGGATGCATTCCCAGAACCAAAGGTAATTCTACACTTCTCCCATAACATTATAGGATTTCTTTGGCCGTTGACTTTGCTATTTTACGGTATACCTCTAAGTTACTGATAGCACATTGAACTGTATTCTAGAGGGAGCAATTTTCATTTATTTCTTCCTTATCAGTGTGTAAAAGACTGGAGTCATGATTCCTACTTCGGAGCTCAGCGACTAGTCGGATGCAATCCCACCCAAGTTAGACTGTGCACAGGACTTCCTGAAAAGTATGTTAACATTTAAATCTGTGTTGCTTTGTGTTAAATCTAGACAATTGGAAATGTCCGTAAATGGAATAAACATTGAAATATCTCGATTTCGTTTGGAATTAAAGAAGATTATCTTATTTCATGAGCTCAGACAATATTCTTTTTCACTACAGCATGGGAGTAACTGCTGAAATGTTGCGACCGTTTTTGGAAGGCTGGACTGTGAAGCAAATCATCGATGCGAAGAGATTGTTCATAGTGGACCACAAAATACTTACTGACCTTAAAACCAAAAATAACCGACCCGTAAGTAAAGGTACTTCTTCGTGAATCTTTCAATAACGCCTCAAATTATACAAACGTGAGCTAGATCTGGAACATTAATTTAAACTTTAACTGTCTTATCTATGAATCTATCTTAGGTACCAGCACCCATGGCCCTCTTCTTCCTCAATGGTGAGAAGCAGTTAATTCCAATAGCCATCCAACTTTACCAAGACATCGCCCCGGACAACCCAGTAAGCTTATTTAATCTTTTCCTCTCAAACATATTCATCTTATCGATTAAATCGATTAAATTAAATGACTTTTAGTTTGGAGGCAAGCATAAAAAGATGGCCCATTTAGCGGGGTCTTAAATCTTTTATATTGAGCGTTATTCTTAATTATTATGTTATTTTAGGTTTTCCTCTGTAATGACGCTCCATTCACATGGATAATGGCAAAAATGTGGTTTAATCTTGCTGATGCTAGCGTTCATCAAACACTAACACATTTAGGTAGGTATCGAAGTTACAAGTCACTAGTATCAGATGAATCTCAAACTACATCGATTACTTGGAACATTTCTCCCGTACAAATATAATACTTACATTTGTCAAAGTATTTTCAATGAGTGTATTATCTCTGTATCATCACATACATATTATTAAGTAAGCTACGAATGTTTTGATGACGTTAATGATGTGTGACCCGTGTAGACAACCTCTTGATGCACTTTCTTTTCATTGCAGGGTTTACACATATGATTATGGAAAGCATATGCGTGTGCACACATCGGTGTCTGCCTTATAACCATCCTATTTTCAGACTGCTTGCTCCCCACTTTGTGTTCCTTCTAGCCATTAATAGGTATTCCATTTTTTCTGGCCCCTTATCCCTCTCTAAAATATTTTCTTACATAGAGATAGATAAATGTACTGTAAATATGATTTTAGTTTCAAAACCAACCAATAATATGTGCATTATATATATATTTGAGATAATTAACCAAAGGGAAATGTGAAATCAAATATATAATATATTCGTGTATTTCTTTTTTCAGTCGTGGTTTGGAATTCTTAATATCAGAGAACGGATGGGTGGATAAAACCATGTCAATCGGCCGAACCGGAATGTTTGAACTCATGAAGAGAGGGTACATTAATTTGATTAATTCTACGATGGTATTAACACTTAGTACTACTTAGTACTACTCATGAATGACCATTATGATCCCGGATTCTAAAGCTCCGAAATTTGCAATATACTATAGATTTAAGTATTATGTATTTCCATATCTATACTGAATGAAATGGTGATTACATGATCTCTACAGGCTGAAGGAATGGCGGCTAGATTTACACGGAAATCTCCCGCGCGACCTTGAAAAAAGAGGAGTGAGTATGACGAACATTTAATCAATATTGCCCGCCATCATTCCTGACCCCGTCCTCCCTAAAAATCATTCTAAATTGCTGCAGAGCTAGCCTTGCGTTTAAATACCCGTGAAGAAAGATGTTTTATTAAATTCCACGCTGAGAATAAGACCTTCCGTACATTCACATTACAAATACTGCTCAGGATATATATACCAACCTAGGTAACCAATAGGATAGTATTAATTCAATCTGTAGCTCTCAAAACATACCCTAGTTTTAAACGTATTTAGTTATATCGAATAACGTTCGAAGTGATTGATTCTAAAATCTCATGCCCATTTCTTGCTAAAACATCAACGGATAGACGGTTGATTTGGAAAGCTCTGGTGTAATTTATATTGATGGTAGGTGCTCTTTACCCTAGGTTTTGGATCCTCGGATTCTGCCGTATTACCCATACCGCGATGACGGGATCTTACTGCAGAAAGCCATTGAGAACTATGTGAACAAAGTAGTGAGGATTTATTATGGTAAGGATTATCAGGGATGACGCAGTGCAACTTGTTTTATGAGAATTATGGTCATGGCCTAAGTTCCTCAAACCTAAGCTTTCCTCTCTTGTCATTGATCACGACTTTACTCAAATTAGTGCATTTATTTTCAAGAAATCTGTTTTGTCCTTGCGTCTGCTATTAATCCTGATTTAAATGGAACCGTCCAAAGACCGGTAATAATAACTTAGCGAGTAGTAACTTGATTTAAGTACCTATCTATAATCACAGTTATAACCTAACTAGGTATCTTATTACCTCAATATATTGCATGGCTTACATACACACACATATAGAGAGAAATATTATATGATTTACCGGGTCATTTCCTGATCTTGATTGCTCTAATATCTTGATATAAGTCTATCTAAATGTCCCTATAAATATCGTGTGCATCTTATACCTTTCCAGGCAGCAATGATGCTGTAAAGAATGATGAGGAATTACAGACATGGGCAGCCGAGCTGAAGACAGCGCCTGAGAAGGGTGGAGCAGGAGTCAAGGTTAGGCCATCCACATTTCCCCCATAATATTCCCCATTACATTCAGAAGCCAGAACCAGAAGCAGTGAAACTTAAATCTCCACAGCTCTCTCTCTACCAGCAATTTATTACAAGTTAACACCAGGCGAGCTGCTTGCCATGTCGATCACTTCTTCCGATTTTCATGACACGCGAGTTTTTCCGCAAACATTATTATCAATTATTATTTGTGTGGACTGCGTCAGAAAGTGTAGAAATCATAAATAATATTAATTGTGTATACTCTATTGTTTACGAAAATCCTGGGATGTCATATGCCATTATTCCTGTTCTACTTGATTTTGATCTAAAATCTGAAAATTCCTAAATTTTGTGCTTTGACTTTGAGGACATATGAAGGTTGTTTTTCCGAGGTTGCTTGACAATTTTATTCTTGTTTTTATCGGTATTGATTTTACATGAAGTTGTTACATCGTTTATATATCGTGCATTAGCTCATCTTTTTTTTAAAAAATCATTTTAATAAATACGTGTTACAAATGAGAAAAATGTAAAATCTTATGTCAACACATGTTCAACTGCTATTCCTCTAGGGAGTGCCTGGCGATGGTAAGTTCACCACCATAGCCGACATTGTCACCGCCTGCACCTGCATCATCTTCACGTGTACTGCCGGCCACTCCACCGCCAATTTCGGCCAATATGACGAATATGGCTTTCCTCCCAACTACCCAGCGCTGCTCATCGGCGACCCTCCCAGGGACAAGGTAGATCCGTCTGACATATCACATATCTAAGACCTTAAAACATTTATCTTATTGCCCTCTTTTCTCTGTCCTATCAGTCTACCTCTTTCGTTCCCCACTCTCTCACTATTTCTATCTCTCTCTCTCCACTATTTCTGTAACTCTCCTTCACTAACTAGCTATAATTTTCCACTTCTCAAATGTGTTAAGTTTATTCAAAATATTGTTTGTTCTGCTTATCGCGAAATCGCCACGAGAACGATGTTTTCATTGAATTTGGTTTTCCTGTGCATTTATCATCAAATGTCAATTCATTTTTATTTTTCATATACATGTATCCACTTAAGTAGGCTAATAAATTAGCACGAAGCTATCAATATATCACTAATGGTGGCGCTGTATCTCACATATATATGTTACGTCATGATTATAGATGCCATTAACTGAGGATGATATTGTGAAAGCTCTGCCTAACAAAGCCACTACATTAGACACGATGGTCGTTACGAGACTACTCAGTGGTCATGGTTCTAGTTCACTTGGTGAATGGGAGATCCAATATCAGTACGATCCGAGAGCTCTCAAAGCTGAAAAAGAGTAAGCGTCTTATTTTATCCTGATTTATTGATAATATATGTCTCTAAGTAGCTCCTTGGTCCCATGTAGCCTCCTTACTACGGGGATATGCTATGAATAAAAATAAATTGAAATATTTTAACCCATTCGTGGCGAGAACGAGGTGTAATGATAACCGGGTGCCTAATTTCTCCCAAGGCTCAACAGGAGTTAAGCATTGCCAGATCTATTATACGTCTTTAATTTAGTGACTGGCTGCCATGTGTCCTTATATATATAGGATATGCTATTATTGAACCAAAATATCAAAGTCAGTAATTTTATATAAAATGTTACAGTTCATAATAAGTATTAAAAAAAGATTCAAGGTTCATTGAGATATATGATGTTGCGCTACAGACATACGTTCCTGAAAGAATTTATTGACACCTGGTTTTACATTTCAGATTCCGTGAAGAAATAGCGAAGATAAGCGCCGCCGTTCAAGACAGAAACCAGTCCAGACCTGATATGTATCGATACACCCATATGGACCCAGAAGTGGTTCCCAATTCTATAGCCATTTAAAAATATTTGTGGTATCTAATTCATAGCGATACAGTTTAACTGATAGTTTCATTGGTATCTTTTCCCAATAATCCATATTGGCTATTAGAATAGCTTTTATAATTTCCAAATAGCATAATTATAGTCAGCTATACGCTAACTGATCGTCTCGTCCTTTCAAATGAGTTAAATAACGTGGAAAGGAAAAACTCTAAGCCTTTGACTCATTGAAGTTTCCAAAGTATTGTTTCCGTGTTATATTGAAAGAAAGGCTCCATTTGTTGTCTGATTTGTGTATATAATATATATAGAATAGGCAATGGAGTCTTTAGTCTGTCACACAAGTGGGTCTTCCCTGTCACCTTAATTGTTGCTGTGGTCTATCTATCAAGTCATTGAAGGATGACCTAATAAAGGAACCATTTTCTCCCAGACTTGAGAAGCTAGTGAAGTCATTCGATGCATACGCTCCAGGATGGGCGTTATATTTTTTGTGTTTATTTATGTAATTTGTACACATTCTTTTACTAAAACAGTCTGACGTATAATTATGTATTTCGCTTTCTTCTTGTGATTTTATGTCTTCCTGTATCTACGTATTGTAATTATGTTTTAGTCTGAAAAGAAGTCTTTCCATGTGAACATAAACTTGTTCACACTAATACTGCCAGTGTAGGCATGGAACCACTTGCATTTTCTATGAGAGCCCATCTTAGAATGTGAGTTATTTTCCCCTTGGCCTATATGTCAATTATTCCTAATTACATCGCGTTTGATGTATACAACGATCGTGTTGTAACGACTGTTTACTAGTGCTCGATTGTATTGGTTGGTCTTATCAATTCCCAAATTCTACAAAGTCTTCCTATGTGAATATTGATTTTATAACAAATAGTAGCTGTATGCGAAGTTTTTATTATTGGGAATTCACTCATTTAATGCCTTGCAATCCACGAATAGATTTTAGGATACCGGAGCCTTCTTAATACGAAGAAATATCAGTCCTTAGCGTAAAATTAGGAAAACACTTGCTTATTCGATCTACACCTTCTCTCTCGCCCAGTTGGATTTTAAAAAGGAAAACTAATCAATGACTGAAAAAAAGAAGTAAATAGCGTTTAACTCGGATTCTTTGAATATCACGAATTCGCAAAATATTTTGCTTGTTGGTATACCAGTTGTAGATATTGTACGATTAATTATAGATATTTGAATTATGTTGTTGATTTATTATCTTGTAAATACTGGAAAAACAGTCACTCAATCTTATAAACCATGTAATTATCATCTGAGCTTTTGTAATTATTGGCCTCCTTTGTATTTGTACATTTGAAGTAAACAAATTAATATGTGACTGAAGTCGATGAATAAAATAATATAATTTCTAAATACGGTATATCTTATTTGATACTTTGTTTCTTCAATCTTCGTCGAACCAACTATAAATAGTGGAGTTTCTAGCGAGGTTTCCCAAATATAATGACCCGTCTTACACAACAATCCTCTTGTCTACGCAATCTAAAAATATCATTTTCTGAATCAAGATTTCGTAAGAGCTGTCAGTGTTATCATTTAACGTGCAGCACTTGTATCGTTAACGTAAGAGAATAGACAAGTTAGACAATCCATTAACCTTTAAAGCCTATTGGAATTAGCTTTGAATTTGCAATTCTTTATTAGAATGAAGCTAACGAGTCATTGCGTTCGTCTGACAATACATAATGTCACCAGGTGCGCGCCGCTGAGTTCATCTTTATTGAGGCAGCGAAATATTACAAAAACGACATTAACTGTAGACAAGCAATATATTAAATTCCCATTCTGCCGAATTAATCCTAGTCTCGGCCGCGTGCTGCGCAAAATGTTCCTCGTCACTTTTAATTAACATTAACCCTTTTTAGTGTGTATTATTGTTTCTACAGGTTATCTATATATTGTATGCTCTTCTACCGACGTCCGCACATTGTCGTAAGTAATGAAATGGTTATTAAACGAGAAACCCAGAGACGTGTGCTTTAATCATCGAAGTTCTTCACATTATTTATGTTGCTTTTTTAAGTCTTATTATTCTGTACAGCAATTAACGAAACTTGCGAGTTCACCGGCGATGGAAATAGATCATGCCACAGTTTCTTTCGTTTATTTATAACCAGGAAAATAGTATTACTTGCTGGGTTTTTTTATACTTCGAGGCTCCTCAATTAACATATGAACTGAGGTCGGAAGAGGGGATGGGAGTGTGTGTCAGGAGAGTGAGGGTCCTGAACACAAATTGCCAGTTTCGTTTAAATATAACTACTGGGTTCGAGTACCATGAACGGTTTGGTCAAAAAGCTGCACCACTAAGGGAAAGTCTTCGTCTGTTGATCTTTCGTATGATATATATATATATATAGAGAGAGAGAGAGAGAGAGAGAGAGAGAGAGATAGGACCAATTGAGGGAATCTCCTTTAATAGATGTCAATAACACTGAAATAATGATGAACAGGTAGTGCATATTTGTTGATGTTTATTGGTCAAGCACCAGAGGTAGACTGACTGGACATTCAGGGTCCGCTCATATTTATGAATATAAAAAAGTGACATAATAGATCGAACATTTACACTCAACCACATACCTGGTCGCTCAGCCGAACTACCTGCCAAAGCCATATGTACACATTACTATAACAATCATGTCAACAAGTTACAATGTTTACTTTTCGGACACAGTTCCGAAGCTTTTATTACTTTAAGGTTAAAAGGATGAACTTTACACAATGTAACAATATAATTATTGCATATATACATCTCCAACTGTGTTATTCAATTCCAACATATAGTGTTGCCGTCGCCATTTCCTGGTAAGTCTCGATGTAGATCTGCTGATTTGTTGTCCTCTTCGCCTGTCAATAATTCGTAAAGCTAGGACCAATCGGGGATCGAGTTGCCATGATTAGAAGCCTTATCGTTTAAGTTTTGTTTGTTTTTTCCCAAAAAAATTCAGGATGTTTATACAGCAAGTCGAATAATAATAATAATAATCATGCTACCGATCAGTCAAGTATGAAATACATGAATCCGTACACAATGAACATAACTATGACGCAGGCTCACGGGTTTAATTCAACAAGGAATAGCCATGGTTTTCCGCCAGTTACATTACGTAATCTGCTAGGGAAACATGTCGGTCTGGAGGAATGATGAAACATGTGATGAGCTTTGTATGTGTGTATTGGCCAACGACCAGAGATAGACTGCCGTGCGGGCATTCAGTGGTCACTCATATTTGTATCAAGTGGATTACATAAGAGATCAAACGTTTACACTTGTCATAATATTCAGCCATTCGCCAATTCTACTGCCGAAGCCATATTACTTTAAGTTAACAACCATGTCAACATGAGGCATGTTTTACATTGCATAGTGCTTTTACCAGAATAATACTGATGACGGTACATCATGTAACAGGTATTATGTATAAATGAAGTAGAAATGATATACTTAAAGATTAGATCAAATGAAATATGTGACCATGAAGTTATACAGTATCTGTATATATATATATATATATACATTCATAGAGGTTCTTTCCCTATACATCGTTGTCACTAAGACCCTCTGAAATGTATATTATTAATTGTGTATTTCATGAAGAATTCTTGATTAATAATTCAAATCCAACATTATTACGACATCAATAAATCAATAAATTTGGGAGCGTGACTAGAACCTTAGTTTGACCCTAATGTTTACACCTCGGCAACGTTAGATTTAATGGCCATGTATTATGGGAAAATGATAATCGAACACTTATTTACATGAAACGTTATCTTAAGGAACCCGGATTTCATTCAAACACATGGGTCTGAGTCCCGAGATTCGTCTGCGCAAGAAAGTCTATATAAGCCGGATCTTTGTACATATCACATTTAGTTCCATTAAACACCACTGCAATTACAAGATACTTGGTGCTTCCACTCTCGTTGGAGCAAATAGCAATATTTATTAATAAGTATCATATCGTATCTGGTTAGTGCAGAAATATAGTTTGCTGCATGTAGGCCAATATCATATGGATATTTTGACAGATCCTTTCTCTCTACACTTTTATTATTTGAGAATACATTTAAGGAATACCTATAGATTTCAATGTAAAGACACATTTATATTCTTGCTCATGCTCCCCCTCCCCCTCCACAACCACCACCACCTCCTCCTCCTCCGCCACAACCACCACCACCGCCTCCTCCTCCTCCGTCACCACCGCCCCACGATCCTCCTCCAATCCACGATCCATGAAAGATCCCCCCTGAATGTCCACCACCGCTCCTACCCCCGCCCCCACGCTTACCATTACCCTTACCCTTACCACCACAAAAACAACAACATAAGAATATGAACAATACAATCAGGCCGACAGGAACTCCAATCAGAAGCCCAATTCCCGGATCCATCTTCAAGTAACAGGAACAGTTCGGTTCTTGATCACCTGGAATGTAAATAAACCTTCCTTAAAAAGTGTGACATACTGGAAAAGGATTGTTTTAGGAAGAAGAGTAGCAATGCGATTATGATTAACCATATAGATATACAAATAATCTCACCAGGGATGGTCACTCCCGAGCATTATACTCCTGAAGAGCAAGACCCACTATCTTAAAATCCTTTTAAACGTTTTCAACACACTGAAACAAGTAGTTCATTATGATGATTGTAAAAATAAATCAGCACTGAATCAGCAGTTAATCCAAATATATATTACATAAATTAAATATAACGATATACTATATAAAATATACGTTTACTAACGTCTTGGTTGAAGGAGCGTGAATATCAATGTGAATACTATGAAAAAACTGATGCATATACTACCAAAAATTGACATAAAGTTCTATGGCACCCATTGGTACCCATTTTCAAACAGAAAATTCCAAGATATTCCATGATGTGTTAATTAACACCCAATCCTACGTACAGTGAATACCATATATGGATTACATAATGTGATTAGTTGGTCTCGTAAATGCCCTAAGTAAAGTCTCAAAATAGCTGTTATATCCTTCTTTACTCTCAGATGAAATATGGGTGTATTTAAGAGCTTAATAATGGATATTTGTCAGTCTTTGTTATTTCTGATAGTTCCTTTATACACTATTAAGATTGTGTTTGGTACAAATTTATTTATTCAGGAATTTTAACAATTTAAAGCACACTCATCCGTAGATGGTTTTCGTTGTGCCCTGTTATTATAAACATGGTTTAAACGATTACAGAGGGGTATGACAGGTGAAAATAAGCAAGCTATCTCTAGGGGCCCTCAACATGTCAGGTGGACAAGGCTAGAAATTAAGACAGGTGGCATATTTGACATCCTATAATATCCAAGATTATTAATTTATTTATCTATGAATTAGATACACTCTAACAATTTTTTTTTTACCAAGACTAGATCACCGCAATGGTGGTCTTCCTCTAGTATCTGGGGTTGTGTGTGTGGGGGGGGGGGGATGGGGGAGGAGGTAAAACTGTGGCCGCGCCCGGTGTAACAGTTCTAAATTACCCCCCTCATCTAATATACCCCCGGTAATTTAGACCTTGGGTTTAAATGACCCCCTCTAGGTTCAAATTACCCCCCTTTGTTTCATTGATAATCTTACACCAATAATTCTTCAGCAAACTTTAATCAAACAAAAAAGAATATATTGAAAAAACTTTATGGGAGAACGTCATATCCGATGACTAGTGCTAAATACGTCTAGGACTATTATAATACCTATACACCCGGCACCTATTAAAAAAACGCTTGACGAATAATAACATCTATTTGTAAGACTGTATGAATTGGAATTTTTCTTTATAGTGAATGTGAACGATATAGCACATGCAATGATGATAATTTTTCTGTAGAATCTTATTTACTTGGTCATGGCAACGCACGAAATATAACTGCATCTTGTCAGTCATGCGTCTTTCTTTATACCAACAATAATTGTTAAACTGTTTCAGCCAATAAAATATTTTAAAAAAAATAAAAATTACTGAATGTAATGTGGAAATAAAAAATAAATCAAAGAACAATTCGAGGGTCTAATAATGAAATAGCCAATAATTATTACAACTTTTACTGATTCTACAAACAACATTTCGAAGTGATATTCTCCCTATATTTTTTTTTTGATTGTCAACTTCAATGAATTTTCTAAATTCTTTTAATTTCACTACTTACCTCATAAAAATTCGTCATCAACCCCACATCTAAAATCTGTTTGGTATTCATTACTAAAATCTATTCATTTCGAACCCACACCATGTTACTCATGACTCTGCATGGGCAGACCCAGCGCTTTCTAAAGACCACTCGGCCACCTCACATCCCGTTCTTATTAATGGTTAATATTTTATGTCTTATGTGATTATTTGTGATTGTATGAGGGTGTGAAAAGGCCACATCAGTCAATTTAGATGTATTTAGATTGCAACTTTCCGATTTTAGGACTCGTTTTACCGAACGGTTTGACTGTGTATTGTCTAACTTTTTCCTATAAAAGACCCACTAGGTTTTATGTCTATACGCAAACAACTTAAGAAGTTATGGACATGTGAAAACGTTCCCCAGGCAATCAAAATGTTGTAATACAGCATTTCCAATCTTTGAATGTACAATTTGAGGAATAATTTGAAAAAGGAAAATAGTTCTGTTTTTGCTTTGATGTTCTTCTTCAAGTCAACCCAGTTTAAAGTGATTCAGCGATTTTTTTGTTTCAGGTTGTACTATTTTCAAACTTTGAATGTCAATTAATATATGAAGAATCATCCAATTTGAAAAAGGAAAACAGTTCTGTTATTGTCTTGATTTATACATATTATTACCGGTATATGTTTAAGTTATGGACACACATAATTGATTCGTGTTTCAACATGAATTTACATTACAATAGTTTGTCGTGAAATTATATTTATAATGAATTTGAGGCGCCGCATGAAAACATCACCGAGTGATATTGCGTTTGTTCAATGAATGGATGGAATATTTGTATTGGCCTTTAATGAAATAAAAAAAAGGAAAAAATACACACTACAATATTGCATAAGCCTATCGGTCGTTGCTAATTAGTGTTTCCACTTACCTTATAATTTATAACAGATCACACTCGGGTGAATTATTAGATTTTCCAAAGAGACTGTCACCTCGTGTAAATAGCGTCCCTCGGTGATTAGAAGCACTACACAATAATCTTACTTCTATATGTTCCAAACCAGGAGTAGATTATACACGTTCACCCCGGGTGTGTATGTATACTGTAGTGAGAACCATTTATATATAAAATCACAGTGGTGGTCTACAGATATGTATACCTGATGGTATCAGGAATTCCCACTTATTACGATGCCTCTTTATGCACTAGAATTCTAGGACATGGCTTACATCCGTGGTGACGGATCCCAAACACAATCTAAACACCGGAGTTCGGAGTTAGGTATGTTTACTCTGACAGACAACTTATTTTAACCTTTCCCTAATGACCTTTCAGTGAAGAAATTGTCAGTGATTTAAAGGACAATGTTATCCCCGATTTCGTGAGGGACTTTCGTTAATGATAATCCCAGTGAACAAAGTTTGTTTTTTGTCCATCATTTCGACAACAGGTAAGGGCAATATATAGGGAGTGGTGCCCACGGGACATAGAAATGTTCGGGAACTTCCCATGGTCACACACATGGCCACACCTTCTTGAACCTCTTGAAAACCCAACATAAGAAAAGAAAGCAAAGTTCATTTTATTCATCGTGAGTCAACGGACCCGGTCTCGGTCTGATGCCTTTCACTAAAGTAGTGGTATATTCCTACAGGACATGCACTTAGCAAAAAATAAAGGTGTGTTTCCCATTTCTAGAAGCCGAAAACTAGGTATGGAAGGATGTCAACATTTTTTAATACTTCTTTATGTAACCACTTTCCAGGAACTGAAAAAGGTCTATTTCATCACAATAGTTGTTTTAAACAGGAATAATGTACGTTCTAAGGTAGACTTGTTTTAATTAGCTTTTTTGTCAAAAAAAATTTAAAAAATTGGGCAAGATCAACATTTTTAGGTGGAGTAAGGATTTTCTAGATAGGGGGGAGTAAAAGACTGGGATTGATCTTTCGGCTAATAGCTTTGTGTGCGCCCCCCCCCCCCCCCCCGACACACATCTTCCCAGAAGTGCCGCACCTCCGCGCTATGTATGATCGCATATCGTGTGCACTGTTTATAAATAAATATACCAGTATACATGTATCAGTAAACTTGCGTAAGTCTTTGGAGTTGTTTGTTATAAAAGCGAAATTTGAACAGATTATTAGAATCACTTAACCCTAGTGCACTACACATAACACAGGGACCATGCAAGGCTAGTCCTAATGTATCGGTATGTAACGTTAGTAGGCCGAAGTATATCACTAATAATCAAATTATAATACAAATAGAGTACCAAAGGAGAAAAGGAAAATCGAAAAATATGTATGATGATGACGTCAATTTTATTCGTATTGTATTCGTTGACTGCTTAATCCTACATAACTTATTTGAGTAATTTTCTATTAATGGTAGTATCATCTATACACTTGCTGTGATTGTAATTAAATTCGAATTGTTTTGATCGATCAGGATTATATATAATATATATAATACCTCCAGATTAAACCAAGAATAATGCATGTCCCTTATCTCTTGGTCTAAGTTTCAGTCCTGTTACGTCGACGCGATGCTAATTATGTCGGTTATGTTGTCCGTTATGTTATGCTCATTAATGCTGCGAGTGCTGATGATCCGATTGTCCCCTCCCAGACAGTGGAAAGGTCGGTCATATATATGATGAATGCAGACGCGAAAAACCCTTACCATATACATTCTTACAGAGCATATCCAACAATATCTTCACTGTTGCTTGCTTTACAGAAGATATATATGGTATATGCTGATAAAAGACCGCAGGTATTATTGGATTTTTTTTTCAAATTCTTTATTTTTCTGTATCTGCAATCTGGGCTGTCTTATTAGATATTGCTACATATAATTATATACGTTCCTCATATTTCTTATGAACAGTAAACGTTATACTGATATGGCGGATTCTGTAAACGCGAAACAAAACAAAAAATACGAGGCCATTCATTATACAACATTGCTGGGTGAATGAATGTCCTAAAGGTCGTGGTGGCAATACTTATACTCTTTCATACCCATATTATCTTATGGACCTTTCTTTCGTTTTATGCTCGCCAATCAGACATCTAACAATGAAGATCCACTTGCAAGTAAACGGGAGGAGAGGGCCTCCCGTTTACGTGAACCATTTACTTGTAAGTGGATATCGGCATTTAGGTACCACAAGTTATTGAGATTGAGAAACGTTTATTTTGGAAGTCTGGGGACAATTCTCCTTGTCTGGCAGGTTTCCAAGCCCCCATCCCGGTCTTACAATGTATATTTAAAGCTAGTGAACAATACCACCTTCGTCATTGACTGAAGGTGGCTCACTGCGTATTTCATCATTTGTTCTCTTAAATGGCAAGTTTACACTGCTGTTAATAAGTATATATTGTCCCCTGGATCAAGAAAAACCTTTAACATTATTCAATGAAGTCATCATCATTCCAAATCAAATCCTTTATAATTTGGTTTTTAAAGACATTTGGGTCTATGGACCACCGTTGGCAGTATATTCCAGGAATGTATTATTCTATTGTACACTGATTTACGAATTTGTTCAGTTTTTGGATATATTTGTTTTAAGTTTTCCTTCCTCCAGTAAAATTTCAGGTATTTATTAGTCGTAAGTTGCTTGCTTGCAGCCCCTGGGTTTCTGGGATCCTGTGCCAAACAGTATCCCATTTCTAGGACTTCTATACCCGAGGGGCAGCAGTCTCACATTGATATCTATAATGTCAAAAATTAAATTAAATTAAATTAAAGGAGTTAAGTTGTTTCCTAGTATTTCGAGTCATATGTCCTAAATGCATATCGATTTTAAAGGTAGAATCGGGATGGAAATACATACAGGTCTGATCCTACGCAGGGTTCAAATGGATCCCGGAAATGGGTAGGAAATATGCTAATAATCGGAGAACGAATCTAGGCAGAGATAAAAGGGTTATGAACTCATAAAAAGTGCTAGCAGAATTGAACTCTGCATAAACAATTTGTCCCTCGAACTGTTATATAGAAATCAGCTGCAAACAAACAAGTTGGGTTATACACCCTTGAATATATCGAATCACGCCCTACAAATCAAACGCTGGAGGGATAGGGAAACTGACCATCGCTTGTTAGGCTGGGCACTGAGGTGGCTGGCTTAATCTAATCTTGATTGGATTAATTAGGTTCATCCAACGAATAACCGTGAAATATGACTCCATTGCCTTATGTAATCCAATCCTGCGACATCACTTGTGGATGTGTCAAATAGTCCAGACGATGATATTTTTCGGGGGTATTGGGGGTGGGGGTGGGGGTGGGGGATGTTTATTTGAACGCTCAAAGCTATGTGATACATGCAGATTTGTGTGTCAGTGAAAACGTTTACTCTAAGTGCATTCATTGTGTTCCAGATTGTGTGACTGAACAGACTTACTGCATGTGCAAAACAGTCATAGTCTACATCGTTCTTGGAGGTGAACGGTAAATCAGGGTAATATTGAATGAGCTCTAGCACCAGAGTACAAAACGATCAACAATAAATTCCATTGTACCTGTGGGTAAAATTACCTGTAAAGGGAAAACAATACATATTTATTATGCAAGTTGATTTATACACTATATTTTAAGTATCTCGGGGTGTTGGTGTTGTTTGTAAGCACCGAATTGCCATTGAATTGCCGTAGATTCAATTCAATTCCAGAACATACTTCTGCTCTAAAAACACTGCGCAGCTCCAACTTCGTGACCTTATTTACAGTTTCTTGATTGACCTACACTATATGCCATATATGAGTATTAATTATTGCAATCGGTGCATATATCAAATCAACAACTTGAATTAACTTATTCGTGAATATGGGGATATGTCAATACAAATTAGTAAAGTGGCAAGTTTAGCTGCTTAAATATGTCGTTGTGTTGGACTCCTTGGCATATTAGGTAGAAATCCCACTCGAGCACATGTGAGCCAATCGAAACTAGAACATAATTCATAAGCTCATTTAAGGGGGCAAGTCTCCTAGATTTTCGCCTCTTGTGTTCCTTCTTTACGCACCGAGACAAATGGTCCAGTGCCATGATTAATCTAGTGCTTTATAATCTCCATAACCCTTCGCCGACGAGTAAGGGTGAGCCTTGTTGGAGCTTGGTGAAGAGTGGTAGCAGTGCGGTTGCAATAAGCATTGACCGGGTGCTGTCTGTACCTTTGTAGAGAGGCGTGGGATGTGGTCGAGGGGCGAGGCGAAGTGGGCGGGAACAATCCATGTATAAATATATATGACGAACTAACGGTAGTAAGACCCCTGCAAGGCCCTCACGCTAATTTGATGGGTTTGGTGGGATCAATCCCTCTTATTGAGGAGCTACAGGTCTATTTGTTGATAGCAATGAGCGTAGGTGATGAGTGTGTAAAAATATACCTATAAGGGAACCAGCTGTAAAGGTCTTCCATTTCTACCGCCCCAGACTATAGTCACTGATCAGTTGATGGAGCCATCTCATTCAGAGTTCTCCCACTGATTAGAATAGACCTGTCCATGCTGGGGAAACTAACAAGTCTCTAAGCCAGTGGAATACTGTGGATGGCCCAAGAGGTAAATTGGAATCGAAGGCTCAAAGGATTTAATAACCAAACATGACTTACTGAAATTCGTTCATTTGGAATATTTTACCACTGGTGAATAATAATGGTCGTCGATGTGGACCAGAAGAGGACTTGATATTTGGAGTACATCACCTTCAATATAGCCTTTAATAGATAGGACCAAGTGCTTCAAAGTTCAGAAAGATTTCCCTGGAGGATCATAACCATGGTTAACATTAGCAATGGGTGGTGTATTTTGTTTATTGTGAAACCGGTGACTAGCTGGATGCGTGAGATTTATCGCAGATACTTTTTATGTATTGCACTGCTATCCCTATATCAACTTAACCAAAATATGTGTTGTGCTCTGCGCCTCGTGATGCCAAAGGACATAGATATCAATGGTGTGGATCCAAATGGAACCAACACAAAAGGCTCGTTAATGGCTCAGAATACCACGCAACTGCTCAATCAATTGCTCGACGGTTATGATCGAAGGCTTCGTCCAGGCTTCGGAGGTGAGGTGAAACTTTTATTAGCTCAATTTCGAGAGAGATGAGTAAAATATGTATACGGATAGAAATGTGACATCCACACTTTTGTTAGGCGGCAAGGAATAATAGCCAATTTAGCTATTTAGTCACTTAGTTATGTTACAGTGTAGAGATGTAAAACAGGTAAGTGTATCAAGTGTGAGCGATGTTTATATATACCTAAGGAAATAAACCTAATGTTTGAAAGTGAAAATAATACGATCTATTCAATACATTATTCGTTGGAGCATGACATTGGTCAATCAAACAACCAGAGGCAAATGATCTTCCGGATTTTCCTCTTGGCTGCTTCTTCTTTCATCTTAGATTCGGATAGCTTGCTGATCTCCTCAAGTTTTGCTGGGATACAAACTTCGGTCATTGACACCTTATTTATCCAGACACCTCCCCAGGATGTCTGTGATCTTTCTCAGACCGTATTGATCTGCAGAAACAGTTTTAAAAAATCTGTCTATCCTTTGAGCAGGGTCCCTCAATAGGTTTTCCGACTCGGTACCTATCAAATCAATCCGACGGAGCTGTCGGAACACTATAGTTGTCCTATATTGAATTACATAAACGGTTTGGGCAAAATTCAACATGGCCTTATATAAATATGGCCCTTATTCGTAGCAATGTGTACACATTAACAACCAAAATATACTCAATAACATTCAATTATAGACGATTATGTTAATTGATATTACTAGATTAGATTTGTTATGCTCAAATAAAAATAGATTTGAATGAGATAAAATATTCCCAATCACTATAATAGAGATGATATATATGTAGGATGTTTGTAGCCCGAATATAAACCAAAATACAGGAATGCATTATTGAAGTACTGGTACGCAGACGGAGTTTTCCTCTCGTTTTTCCTCACACTCTCGGACGAGGAATTACCGAGTATCTATTAGTTACAACTGACTGCATGGGGTTGAGGAGAAGGAAGGTGGTAGCCATGTAGTGCATCTGTTTATCTTCTCAATTTGGTGCACCTCTACATGAAAGCCATTGCGCGTTAACCTTAACAGTGATCGATAATCTAAATGTCCAGATGATTCGGTTAAATCACGAGCTTCTATTCAATTTCGCTCATTCTTAACCCTTAATATTCACATTTGCAAGCAGTGAAAATGAATATTCATTCGTTCTCCAAGACATAGTATGCATGTAGAGAAATTCTTTATTACCTTATAAGACTGTATGCAAGATATAAAATGTCTTGTACATTAGGAAGTGATTTAAAATGTTTACATAGAAGTATCGTGCAACATTGGCGCTGTGGTTGTTTCGATTGGGTACATAATGCATATTGTGCCATCACTTACGCTCGTGCTTTTAAAAGGTGTGCGATCGTTGTTTGCTCCTTCTGTGCATACAATAAATGGATGGTTATATGTAATGTGAGCATAGTATCGGAATTCACACGGATGATGTCATTTCTTTAATGTAATACACGTCTGCAGCTACTAAAGGAGGTTGTTCGACTCTCCCATCGGCAACCATTGTTATCAATAAATCGTGAAGTTCATATATTATTATGTTGCCCAATTCTCATGTCAATCCCCTATGCTGACCTTTATATTGAAAAATATATACAATTATGATAAGACATTCCTCTTGATATGTACTTGTGGTCCAATTGGTATTGGAAATAAAGCCACGTCGCTATCCGTGAAGTCAAATGGACGCGATCTTGATACCATGTCAATAATCATATTTTGAAACCTACTTCAGGGCCACCTACTGTTGTCGATGTTAATCTCAATGTAAGGAGCATGGGTCCAATATCTGAACAAGAAATGGTGAGTATCACTTCGGGCTGGTCAATGCAATTAACTAGTTAAAAAGAGTCACCGAATGGATCCACGGGGCCTGTTTTACAACCCCCACCTTAGTACTCGACATTAGCACAAGAGGGATTATAGTTGTTGCAACGTTTGTATTCAATATTTCTCTGGTACATCTCGATATTTCTGTCATTAATCGTTTCTAGCCAAATAAGCATCTGTTGGTTTATTTTTTTTAAGGTAGGCTTCAGGAAAATTAATTAACTGTTTCGTCACGGTTTTTTTTCAAATTGATTAACCGACATTTGATTGTTTTATATTAAATTTAGTACACTTCAAATCCTACCAGGTAGACGCTACCTTGTACTATACGTACGACTTGTCCTATAAGGTTTACGATCTCCCCACGTGTCCCTATCTTACTATTGTAATCAATTATATTGGCTTTACACCTCGGGTTGCTCTAATAAAATCACTCATGTAACTTTATCTAGGCCTACCAATTAGACTGCTATTTCCGCCAGAGCTGGGTCGATGAACGCCTCCGTTTCTCGGGTCCTCTCCAGATGCTTCCGGTCAGCGTGAACATCCTGGAGAGATTATGGAAACCAGACACACACTTCTTCAACGGTCAGCGCTCCTATCTGCACACAGTGACCACGCCAAACAAGCTCCTCCGTATTAATCAGGATGGTCGTATACTATATTCCATGAGGTGAGGGGAAACCGATAGAAAACGTCTTCTTACAGCTTGGCATGGTCTATTATCGGCTTGGTCCATCAAATATATCCCTCGCGGGTCAATCCCAACATGGGAAAGGCGCGAATCAAATAAGAGTAGTATAAGGAAATGTTGTTATAGTAGTACATGGGAATGGTCCGTGGTGCATGGCAATCTTGTAGGGTGGCGATACAGGAGAAGAGGGAATACCACCAATAACAATATAACATCTTTAGGGATTAAAATGTATCTCATTTCTGTCGCCGAATTAGTTTAATATGATCGGCTACATGATTGAGTTAGAAAAAACTGGGGGGAAAAAGGATTGTGCGATTCTGAATTAAAGCTTCCTTCGGAATCCAGAAAATAGCAACTAGATTACTATTACCTAGACAACGATTCAATGTATATACATTATAAACTATATAATGACAAACCATGGCCAAACTTTTAAAAAGTCGTAGACGGTTGGTCAGTTCGGCAGAGTGCAGATGCTAATAAAGTGCACGCATACAGCATATATCATACATGTATATACGTCCTTTCACATAGTCATAAGGAGATATCATATAAATTAGGTTCACTGACCTAAAATGGAATCCATTCAATTGTGTGACAATATAGTTTTGTATAGCATAAAAGGCTAGCTTCTCGATACATTGATTTATATGACTGGCTTTTGAAAGAGAACAACAACAAAAGAAAGAGTGCCTGCGATAGAGAATGTATATAGGGAATACCATGCGGAATATGAAGTGAATTATTTAAAACACGGGAAGACCTTAGCAAGGAATCCATTGTATAGAATTAATTAACAATAAAGTAATAGTGAATGAATGGAAATATTTTGAGTGGTACATTCGCATATAGTTCAGATAAAGACCTTCTCATGGCTAAATATAGTAGACAGAACCATTAAGTCAAGTGCAGCTTTCGGTTGAATTGGTTTCGGTGAATAAAATGTGTATCACTCCCCAACGTGCACTTCCCTATTATTTAGCTAGAAATAAGGAGATATTTAAACTACATCAGTCAGATTGTCGATGTTAGCAGGGAAATGTGGATTAATTTTCTACTTTGGAAAATTTATTGACCAGCATGATGTGCAATATATCATATTGTTTATTATACATATATATATATACGCATTATATGAAAGGACGTGTATGATGTATGCGTATACCACTGAGTGTAGGCCTACCCTGTCACCTGAACCATGGAAAATACGTTTGGGAAAGTCCTCATAATGGCTTTAAAATGTTACCTTTTCGATTATTAATGGCATATATAATAAATCAGTTAGGCAACTCATTGATTAGAATACTGAGTAAATACGCGTTGCTGCGCAACTCGTGCACTATTTACGCTTCCTTAACAGTTTGTTAAGGAAGCGTAAATAGTTATTGCCGTTAGTTCACTGCATATATTTATCAAGATGAATTCATATTTATCAAGATGAATGAAGTTTGTTGCATTCATTGATGTATATATACAACCGTTTCAAAAGACAAATATGAAACTACCCAGATCGTTTTCGTTTTCAGTGGAGTCGATGAACTCCCTTTATTTCTTTATTAACAGAATAACATTCAAGATACTATTACATGTATTCTGTTTCGTCAGTATTTCAATTCGACACCAAATTTGTTGAGATTATTTATATGCAAGGGAAATAACAATGAAAAATTCCTTTGCAATTTAGACTGACGGTGAAAGCGAGCTGTCCAATGCACCTCGAAAAGTTTCCGATGGATACTCAAACATGTCCTCTAAGGTTTGGAAGTCGTAAGTATTAAGTAGGATTCCTAGAACTAACAATGATTAAAGTATAGAAACGAGTATTAATTCATGAATACGTGGAATCTGTTTTGTCGCTAGGAAGATATTGATGTATATACAAGATTAATTAGTGTTGATTGAGCTAATATTATACAAAGTTTGATAACTGTTTCGTTTTGAAGGCAACGCTAGAATACATACACATTGTGAACAGGCGTCTTTTTGTAATGAACTGTTTAAATGTTGTGGCCTGAAAGTGAAGAATAATGATAATAAAAATGGTGGTATTAGTAATCTTGTTAACATAACCCCGGTACCCCTGGTCTAATACATTTCCAGGGTACAAGACGCCCATCTATGTTTATAGTAATAATATAACCGATCAATCCTGGGCCTTAAATGATTTAATGAACCAGCACTAATCCAATACAATGGTTCAAATATCATTGTTGTTAACACGGGGCTATATATTTATCTATCTGCGGATGAAAATAACCTTGTCCGTTTTTTTGTTCATCAGATGGCTACGACACTAAGGACGTACTTTATGTGTGGACCCACGGCGTTGAACACTCTATCAAAATGGCGCCTGACATGCGTCTCTCCCAGTTTGATCTCATTGGATATCCAGCAGGCAATGATAGCGCTGGTAATAATAGGGCCCAAGGTAAAGGGCACGAGAGTAGTGCTTAGCCATTAATATGAGGATTTGTTATAAATAGAATAGATATAACTAGCTGAAAGCATGTTATCCAACCCTCCCGTTTAGTTCCGCCACAGAAGTAGGCTACAATTAACTATATGCATATACTTAAGGGGAATTGTCCAATTATATATTCGGTGGACTACAAACTACATGAGGGAATGAATCAGCACTTTTTTTTTAACTTGTTAGGCCTACTGGTGGTATATAGTAAGTAGCGTTCTCGCCACATCATGGTAATTTTCCCAATTGTAATCAAGTATATTCAGATTTCATGTCATGTATTCACATCTAGTGACCGCCTTTATGGCTGAGTGAACGAAATCTGTATCGTTTTCTATAACAATGCCAACTGTTTATAGATACAAGCATACACGTGCCCATGTACCCGGGGCACTAACCCCTTTTTCAAAAATCTATAAAACATCGCCCCAGGGGATCTTTCACCACAGAGAAATAAGTGTTATTGCCATTTTCTAATTAATACGCTTTCTTTATAAATAGAGTTTGGTCACGCTTCTTCTAATCCTACGTACTCTCTCCTGAAATTCCCTTTCCCTCGCCCTTTTTCATTTTCCATATGTTTCCCGTTGCAAATCGGGGCCTAATTGCATATTACGATGTTGTGTCTTATCATTACTCTTAGAGGCCACATTTGAAATAAGTAAGAGTAAAACTCAGGTCTTTTAAAAAGTTTCATTGGAGAACCCGGGCATCGATCCCGGTACCTCTCACATGCTAAGCGAGCGCTCTACCATCTGAGCTAGCTCCCCGTTGTTACAGTAAAAAAATTATGTTTATTATTCATTTATGTGGTCGTAAAATATTCACCCTTTCCTGTATTTGAATCTTTCACTTAAACATACCAATGACATTCCATCTCTTCTTGTACAGTGGATAGTTGGCAATATGGAGAAATGGCCAGGAATCGTCGGTTCTCGACCCTGTTTATTTACTTCAAATTACGTCGACACATGGGTTATTTCATGATAAATGTTTATGTTCCTTGCACCCTATTGACTGTTATTTCCTGGGTGGCCTTTTGGATAAACAGGGAAGCTACTGCTGATAGGATTGCCTTAGGTAAGCCGCAAATCCTTATTATTCTTTCTAGGTTAAAAGTACATTTGTGACCATGAACTTTTAAAAACTATTTTCGGGTGATTTGTAATTCAGAATATTGGAATTAAATGCATATTTTGTTGGGAATACCGGAATAAATTTAACTCCACAAAGGGATATGTGAAGGTTCACCCGTCTACTATTATTATTCCTTTCTGAAT
This sequence comes from Sthenelais limicola, assembly GCA_942159475.1. Taxonomy (NCBI): domain Eukaryota; kingdom Metazoa; phylum Annelida; class Polychaeta; order Phyllodocida; family Sigalionidae; genus Sthenelais; species Sthenelais limicola. The sequence continues at coordinate 113,016,345 of OW804095.1, read as the reverse complement.
TACTTCTTAGTTCTCTGCTGCTCATAAAAGGCATGGACAAAGTTTAAGATGGTGGTGTTTCTTTTATACACAAATAATGATAGGCTGTCATAAAATAGAAGTGAAGATGATTTAATGTCCGAAATGGATATTACTTTATTGGGTGAATTATTCTTTACTTATATTGCTTCAGGAATAACTACTGTCCTTACCATGTGCTTCTTGGGCATTGACAACAGAAATGATCTTCCGAAGGTGTCCTACTCCACTGCATTGGACTACTTTGTTGCTGTATGTTTTGTCTTCGTCTTAGCCACGGTTATACAATTTGCGGGTGTCCACTTCTTCACAAAGCATGGCAGTGGTGAAATTTTCCACGACTCTGATAGTGCTTCAGACGACGGTTCTGATGTGAGTCTTCATTCCACCTATGATATTTACAATAATAAGTGTAGGCATAAATATGTAATGAAGAAGTTGTTCATAGTAATACTGACATGCAGCTAGACTGGTATAATAATTGCATAATGCTAATCCGCTTCTAAACCATTATGCATTTAAATACTTGAATGATATAATTCATTCAGTGAATCTCACTCGCAGTATACATTTATGAGCATACTCTTTTCAGTGTCTATAGCTACATATTCGTGTCTATGGCAGTTTGATTTTTTCCCACGTCCGTTACAAAGTCAAATGACAATCAATCAAGCTATTATTCTTCAACCATTTCTCTTCGTGAATTTCATAGGATGATGAGCCGGGACTTTTCATAGAAAACCCAGGTGTCCAAACCTGTATAGTGACTCATTCAGGAGCGAACGGACAGACAACTGTGCAACTCTCTAATAATTCCACTTCTTCGAATGGCACTAAGAGATCCAGACCACGAAGACCCATACCTTCACATCACAATTGCTTGACTAAATTTTGTAATTGTATCATTGGCAATGCCATATATCGACACAACAGTAACCGACCCACTGCCCCTGGGGTGAACAGTGTCAGCATGATCGACAAGGCAGCAAGATTTGTGTTCCCGGCTACTTTCCTAACCTTTAATATTGTTTATTGGGTCTCTTACCTGGATGATGAAAATGACATGCGCTCTGGGCATCTTTGATGATGAATATAATATCCCGTTGTTGGAATAGAGAGGATTGGTTGTGCTGAATTGTGCGCAAGCTTTTATTTCATATGCATGCAATAGGGATATTATAATATCGAATCATATCATGAACGATGAATGTGGGAATAGACACAAGATACATTGTGCAATTACATTTATACCTCGACCATATCATTATAGGAAGCTTGCAAATGTCTCTCTACATTATCCTTCTTATACCTTTAATATCGTTTATTGGGTATGTTACCTGGATGATGAAATTACATGCGTTCGGGGTTTCTTTGATGATGAATATACTATCCCATCGTTGGAATAGAGAGAGGCTCGGTTGCGTTGAATTGTGCAGAAGCTTTTATTTTACATATATATACGGGGATATTGTAATATCGAATCATAATCATGAACGATGAGTACATGTGGGAATAGAAACAAGGCAAATTTTGCAATTACATCTATACCTCAACCATATCATTAGGAACCTTGCAAATGCCTCTCTAAAATATCCTTCTTGAATCTATGTAGGGATAGCGATGGAATCGTGTCGTAGAGATTCATCACATGAAGTAATTTCGAATTCTTTATGACGAGCTCGAAAATATCAATCAATTCGCGTTCTTTTAGTAAAGAAATGTAACAGTATTTGTGATTGAGTGCCACAGAATACTTGTATACTGCTTACTCCAGACATTAGCCTCCAGTTCTAGGCATGTTTCTACGTAGCTTAATACTCTGTAGTAGAATTACGTATTGTATGCATGTAGAGAGTCGGAACCATGGGTAGAATTAAACCATTTAATAACTGCTTTAGGTCAGCACTTAAAATGTATCGTTGATCAGAGAAACTATACTGTACTATGAATAGACGACACAAACTAAAAGAAATTCTTCGTTGATTCTAAAAATTTTATTTATAAAAATCAAAACAATTAGAAAATATAAGTTACACGCAATCTAATAATGTAAACACATACATGTATGGAATGGCACATTCCCAGTCACTTTCATAAACAATTATATACATGTGCTCAGCAACTTATTTCATTCATAATGCACCCAAGTTCATGCACACAAAAATAGCAATGGTGGCCGAAAATAGTGGCAGTCTCTTCACAGATCATCTCCTTCACACAGTTTCTATTCATCCATTTGGTCCAGTTTCATAAAATATTCCACTTTCCAGTGCGTCTGTAGGCTGCTAAAACTCTGTGAGCTGTCCTTTTTATATTTTTATCAGAGTCTCTGTTGAGCACCTCTAGGGCTTCAGCTATGTCAAACTCTAAATGTTCAGGAGAACCGTCACAAAGTGTGTGCAGGACTTGGTACCTGACGTTTGGTGCTGGGTCGTCTATCATAGCCAGAACTCTCTTCCAGAAGTCAGAAATGTCTTGCTTCACTCTGCATGGACACATCTCACGAAGGGCCTTCTGCCTCACTGTTGGGTTTTCATGTTTGGTCAAGTCTATGATGACATCTATGTCAGTGGTGGTCTGACAGAGCCGTATGGCTTCCTTCCAGTGGATGTTACTCATTGTCAAACTCTATTTCTCTGAAATAAAGTACAGTGATTTTATAACGACTATTATACAGTTTTGAATACCATATTTTGTATGTAAATACGATTTGTTTAATTGGTTGGGTACTCCTATCATATCCAGTGATGTATCCGTATGGTACATCGATGCTTCGCGCCGCCTAGCGTGTACTTCCCTCAGTATCCCAAATGTTACAATACGGGAGTATATTTCAGTTGGGTAAATATGCACTTGGTGTGGAATTTATATCAATTTTCGAAGTCTAACGAGCAAATATGGATATAGTAAGACGAAAATTATACCTAGAAGCTTGCATATACATATCAATATTTTAAAGGCAATGCAAACAGAACATATTATCTGGATAATTTAGGGGATTGAAGAAGGGAATTTTTTTCTAGTTTACACATGGGCATGATGGCAGATTCTACAGAGCTGGGTATATTGCAGTTAATAGAGAACAATTGTAACAGAAACAGTGCTTTTATAAACTCATTAAAAAAGAAAATTGATGAAGATTAGAAAGGATTCCCAATTATGTAAAACATAGGCAGCATATAGTATAGATTGTTATTGCTAAATTATTTTTTACTAATGGCCTGGTGTATTTTTTATGCAGTGAATACGCACTGTAATGGAAAACTAATAGAGAAATTTCAACTCACCTTTAGAATTAAAAATGCTTAATACAAGGAAAATTTCCCGGGAATAGTTGGATCAATCTGCTCTCCGGTGTAGGCCTATGTGCAGTTATTTCCTAGTTCCTATTTGTCCGTTAGCTCCCTTTCCAAGATCCCATTCGAGTATCTGATGGGGCCTTGATCTTAGGAAGCCTTATAAATACCTCAATACGGATAACCTTTCGCCAAGTTGTGCAATGGTAGGGTAATTTGGGAGGCCAAGAAAGTTTGGTGTCCGTCTGTTGTGCAATGAACTGGCCGGCAAGCACACCCTGATTAGTGCCATCTAGTGTTCGAATGGAGGACCATGTAAGGGTCTCCAAACATGCGCTGCCATCTGTTGTTACAATATGAAGTGCGGTCCTCCTTTTACGGTTAGTAATTCTTTTCTTTTTATTTCATTTCAGGCCAATTTGAAGTTCCTTTTAACTTAATTAAGCTATCCAACTTTCACACAAATAAATCAGAGTGAAATTAAATTGCCTCAAAATATAGGACTAGTATCACACGTTCAATATTCCTCAATTCTGCCAATTTTGAAATACTTGTTTTATCTATTTCAACAAACTACCTTATGTTTTAAGTTTACGAACGTAATGTTCTACACAGGAGCCTTAAGGGAATAGATATATGGCAACAATTGCTATAGTCGGTTATGCGTTTTTGTTATCATATTAAATGTCTCTGCCAATAAAAATATTTCTAAAAAAAATGAAGTTGTGAAAAAGTACAGAATTTCTCGAAATATTTGATCTGTGCTTTCTCAGTCGCGGGCTCAATTTGCCTTCAAATGAAGACTTTTTCTTATGAACACAAAACAGCCAATAATATACATTTCTTTCATATATTTTATTCCTCTTCATCAGTAAAATTTACAAAAATCTTCCTTTCTCCATTCTGTATCACTGTATAATATTGTGTTTTATTACTTGAATACAAAACTTCGGGACAATAACAAAGGCACAAGTATCTAACCAAAGATAAGGAACTCAAACTGAACAGGTGTGAGGACACGACTACTTTCGGTTAACTCGGAGGTGACGGCTCTCGTCCCGCGGGGTCCCGTTTCCAGAGAGAGGGGGGCTCCATCATTAAGACATTTGAAGAATTACTCTAGCATATATTTGACAGGTCCTTCTAAATTTGTTTTACTCGGTCTGTAAGGTCAAACTGGAAATGCAATCCCGCACTTCCTTCACCCATGAAAACCAGTTTAAGTAGAACTCTTACATTTCAGCATGTGAATGAAATAATATTAAAACTTTGATAGAATTCTTCCAGTTATTTCATTCCCCCAAAGCAACACATTTTCATAACATGCACACACAGTGGACTAGACTTCTCTTTGAAAAGAGTTTGATAACATGCATGACACATTTTCAGCGTTTGTACAATAATAGATAGAATTTTAATATCATTATTAAAGCTAGTAGTAGACTCCGAGAATCCGAAGAACATACATCTTTTTTTGTTATTAGAAACAATGACTTCTTAACATGTATTTTACTTTTTGGAGCAATCTTGGAAATTGTCTTAAGACGATTCGATACTATTTTCTATTGTTCTTGGCTCGCAATTCAAGCATTCAAACATGAGGAACACTTTGGCACAAAATATAATCATATATATGTACAAATGAATGGGGGAACGACTCCTATTGAGTTATATAATGATAATAATATCCTTTCTGAATACAGATTTGTTTGAGAAAAGCATATCTATCCTATGGCAGACTTGACCTACAACACTTACATCGTCAGTTATGTATTGGAATGGCGGTGTTCTCTAGTAGATAATATATAATGTGCAAGGCCAAGTAGGTTCATCTATATTCCTCGTCACCTAATGGTTTACATTTCCTATCGGTGAAGAAAAAAATCCCCGGCCAGGTAAAAACGGTTGTCCCTCTAACAGTGCAAATATTCTGAAGTCACTACTTTTGTACACTGAATCGTAAAACTACAAAGATATTGAGTTTTTCTTTAATGCTCATACACGAATTCTGGTGCTGTGTGTTCAGTACATTGTAGAGTTAAGATGTTCACATATTATTATCTTTGGTAGGGTTTGTATCTTAATTAAGAGCTCTTCCTGCACTATATACATATGTATCAGGGGGGAGAGATTTATTTTTAAAGTCATCTTCTTCTTCCACATTAAAAGACCACACACAACTGACCAAGCAAGACACTCTTCGCTCAGAAACCTGACAATATATCAGCTAAGTGTATATATATATCCTTTTCCTCGATAGTCAAATAAATTACCATGAACAATAGAAAAGCACCATGCAAAAATTGCACTTTAAAATCTCGTAGTTTTGTCTCTTCTTGACACAAAATATGCTCACGGGTTTGGCCGACCCGTATAGGAATATTGTGCTAAGTCCCAGTCTTAGGGATATAGCAACACGCATACACAAACCTATCGAAACATCCATGTACAATGTCACAGACATTCATGTACACAAAACAAGAAAAATGTCTCCAGTATTAAACTCGTGAGCTTCAGTAATGTACATACAACAGACCCCATTGTATCTGTATATTTGCGAACGGGTCTTCATACTCCCCAATACGGTAATTAATTGAGATTACCAACAGTAAGGAAGCATACTTAAATAGGAGAAACTACCTCATGAACTGAAACACATACTAAAAACACTGATTCTCACCATTACACGCTTAATTTCTCATACAAACACACCCCATGTTCCGTGTGGTAAACATACCTTTATGATACGGACATAACAAGACTAAGTTATAGATCTTCTCTGTACAGTTATGTATAATTGTTCCCAGTTCCCACCTAGATCCATATGGATGATGTGACTTATTGGATATCAGTGAGACAATTAACTATCAGCCCTTCCGATAGTCTTCCATTTTCAAAGCTTGCTAAAGTAACACAATTGTTTTTATTTTGGAATGGTCACTGGGACAAACGTCGAAGAGCTTCCATACTTCTGGACGTAGCTCTTCATAGGACTTTGGCGTCTTGACGTAACTTTTATCAATGACTATATTAATTTTGTTCTTTTAATGAAGTCATTACAGAAGGTAATATAGGTTGATATGTACAAGAAGTTTTGCCAGTTTTTCATGCAACGAAATCTTTTACAGTTGTATTGTGTTACTATAACGAAGCCAATATCTTAGCAAGTTCAAGGCCTTGAAATCATCAAGTTTCAGAGACGGTTATTTCCTATTCTAGAGAACATGTGAAAAATATTCACAGAAAACGGTTCGGTTTTTCATTTAATTGGTGATAACTGTATGATCTAGTCCCAACCCCAATATAATATCGCAAATCAAGACCAAGTCAGATAACAAATATGACACTTGTCAAGTTCATGGAGATGGGCCGCAGTGAATATTAGTCAGATGGTATATCATTTTCACATAGAAACTATTGATGATCCCGTGGCTTTGGACTGGCGAAGACGTAGAATAACCTTGTCTCAAGACCTGAAAATAAGTCCTTATATTCATCGTCCTTTCTGAGCGTATATATGTACACTAACATTTCTTTCTGAACAAAATGACTTAGAAGTGCTCTCATCACTAGTGTGTATACATAATATATTAGAAAAGTCTTTTCCAATAACTTCATCCACTTATATGATAATAATAATAATATGAACAATAGTTAAGTAGCAATTCTTGTTTCGGTAAACTCATTTACAGCATCGTAAGAAAGAATGCAAAGCGAAACCCAATTCGTCATGGTAGACACACATGTCTTTTCCCGCATTTTCTCCAGTTATATTGATTTCCTTCCCTAAGTTCATCCCTGGAGTGCCTTCTCTCTCTACATCACTTTCTTCTCCCTTGCTGCTGATGACTCTGATTTCATCAGAGAACAAGTCTTGGCCAGTTAGGAGGAGAAGGGAGCCTCCTTCCCTTAACTTTGTGGCACACTATAGTTATCACAATTATTCACAGTTTGTGAAAGCCTCAGCACACTTACGGAACACATTATCGCTGAGAACCACCATAATACCAGCCATGGTTAGCTATCATCGGTCTGAGACCTTCATTCACACTTTCAGCACAAGAAGCGCTAGATAGTTTATAATGAAATTTCTTACCCATGCGCCCACATACATATTACACATATACCTTTCCTCGGTGTATAGTTTATGCATCATTACTGAATATGTATACATACATCCACGCATAACTCAATATGTATATAAGCGCACATTGTGGAGTTGTTTCTTCACGGTTGATATGTTCAGCTAACCGTTATTTTTTCTTTCGTCTGGTACTGTTAAACTCCCCCTAAACCCAGTCAGCATCAAACTTTCCCCTTATCCCTATCACCTCGCCACTTCTTCAGTCTCTGCGGTGGGCTCAAATAGGATATTTCTGGGATCGTCTGCAAGTTCAGGATAAGATTCGATGTTTCGTAAGTATGTGGCTCTCATGTTGGCGACAGACCCATTTTTGAGCAGCTCCTCTCGTTGCTGTCTCGTCCACCTGTGCAGACTTTCCTGACGATTCTCTGCGAGCTCCTTTTCCAAAGCCCAGGCTCCAGCCACCGCCCTTTCTTTGGCGTGACGCAGGATTCTCTGGCGTTCGTGCCAGACAGTCGTTCCATACCTCAGATTTAGGACTGTGTGGTTACCGTGGAGACGTATGTCAACATGTTTCATGATCTCGCTCGTCTCGTGCACTCTGTGCACACTGACGTTGATACCGTCAATTGTGTCTTCGGTACGTAGGGACAAGTCTTTGACGTCAGCCACAGCATCGTCCAGGGACTCCTTCACGAAGTAATGCACATCTCTACCGTGAATTGTGTAATGTAAATCCAGGGCATAAGACTCGTTAAATAGTGTAGTGGCCAAGAGAGACAGAACTTCAGCGGCTTCATCTAGTACGTTGACCACCACTTTACCATCAACCACAGTCATTAGGACGCCGTCACCGAAGATGTACTGGAATGGAGCGTAAGCTTTGACTATATTATTGCCCCCAGTGTCACTGGTCACCTTGGACTTGGGGACGGTGGAGATGTCGATGAAGTTCTGCATGTCCCGCTTGAAAGCACACTCAAAGGCTGATGTAACGGGGATGAGACGAGTCTGAGCATCGTGCTCACGCTCTGGCCGGATCTTGCCGGAGAAGGAGACTTGTGGCACCAAGCTGTTGAGGTCGTAGCCCAGCGCTCTCAGCCAGTCAGATACATCTGGAACATAAGGGGAGATAATTGAAGAAACACTCATAGTGTAGTGAAGAAAACGATCACTGGTAATAACACGTGCTTACTACGTAGAGACAATTAATCATTTTTACTAACAGGAATATGGCAATTAAGTCTAAAGTCATACATAGACATGATAGTCCTTACTCCTTGAACAACTAGATTAAAAAATATAAAACTACAATGAGTTTGTGATCAATAATCAGTCCCATCACCGATTATGTGAATGAGTCAACCACAATGTAATCATCAGAGAGAAATGTTTAGAGAGTAGGCTTTCCATGGAAGGAATATATATATAAATAACTCAGAAAAACATTATTAAATCAAACTAACCCATCATGAGATTGACTTGCTGGTTTTTGTTGACGAGATCACGGTACTGGTAAAGGTTAACAATCTCAGGAGTAGTGTCTATCCTATCAAGATCTTTGAGCATCTGCATGTAGTCTGGAGCAATCCATCGACCAATATTAGGATCATACACACGCTGTCCATAGAAAATAAGCTTGGGAATATGGTCCACAATACCACATTGGAACCCGAACAAGAAGTGGAACTCAGGAGCCGAGTCTGTTAACTGCATGCCAAGGGGGTCATAGGTCATCTGTTTGACTACACTGCCCACAGCATTAAAAATGACCATGGGGGAGCCCATGGGGTCTAGGGCAATGTAGAAATATCTGTTGTCTTGTTCCATTGCAAACAGCTTGCCGTGATTGTCATAATACAGCATAGTGATGAGGTTAGTGCTGTGTTCATACACGTGCGTGATACGATCCTTGTGTGTAATGTCTGCGTAGAAGAACTGTGTTAGGTAGCCTCCTAACTCATCCTTGCGCGCCACCAACCGGTGCTCGTGGTCGTAGAAGTAGTAGATATCGTACTTCCCAACCTCAAACGCCCTCACTAACTGACCCAGAGAGTTGTATTCAAAGCGCTCACTATCTCTCTCAACCATGAAACCATCTTTGTCGAACACATATTTCTCGCCGTTGGCCATTTCCACCTGGTTTCGAATATTCACCGTTACCTTCCTCGATTCGGCGTGGTAACCGATCTTGACGACGTTGTTGTTAGCGTCGTGTTCAAACTTCCAGGTCTGCTGTCCGTTCATGACAACCTCCATCAAGTTATTGTCAATGTCATACACATACTCGTATGCCTTCAAATCACTAGTGCCCACTTTGCGGCGCCACTGGTGAATGCGGTTCAACGTATCATACTTGACTTCTAACGAGAAGACCATGTAGTTATTAAACTTGTACCAGACATCAGTGAGCCGCTCATAGGTATCATACTCTCTGACGATCTCCATGTTGGAATCTCTGATCACATTCCTATGCAGACGAGGATATTCAAATTGGAAATTCTTCACTCTCTCAAGCCTCCCAGTGTCGATACTATAGCTAAAGTTGAGAGGCTTGAATATGTGCCCTCCTATTTCAGTTTCCATCGAAACAACTCTGAAGTGTTGATCATAGTGGTAGAGGTAATTAGCGTTAAGCAAATTGAAGCCAGTATCATTGAAAGAAACGCTGTGGTGCTTCACAAGCGCAGCGCCGGGTTTATAGTCCATAACGCAGCTGTAGTTGAAAGCGATCCTATTTGTTAGCTTCACTCGCCTCAATACCCCTTCACTCTCATAGTAAGAATAGTCAATATCGGTCCAATCGTAGTATATAGATTTAGGCAAGCCAAAGTCAGAATAGTAGTAGGAGACCCTTCGTACAGTAGACGGGTAGAGGGTTTGGATGAGTTTTCCGCTGCTGTCGTAATCAAGGATGAATGAGCCATGGGTTTCTGGGGGCCGGTACATTTTGCGGTGAAGGGTGAGTGTTGTGAGGGAATGGAAGTGATGTTTGGTAAGTCCCTGCATCAGTACCTCAGCCAAGTTCCCATGCATGTCATATCTCAATACGTACTGCTTGCCAGATGGTAGGATAACATCAGTCGGCTGAAAAAAACCCAACAAAATTACATAAATTAAGTATTAAAACTATTCGGCCCCTTTTACGACAATCTCAAATGCAGACTATGATGCCGAGACTCTCAAACGGTGAGATAACCAAAGCATGAGACTACTGGTATTCATAAAGACGAGACTAACCCGCTCGTTGCCAATCATTTTAAATAGTAAAATACTATAATAGCTGACATTGAATCACTTGATGTTTATGGTAAACTAGTTTTTGGAGAGCTAAGCCTGGATTACAACAACACGCCCATAACAGATTCACTGTCATAATTATTCAAACCCTAAACAACATAGAAGTTTGATGCATCCAACAATATTCTAGAAGGAACAATATTCCCTACATATGTAGCTCATAGGGATATCACACGAACCTTGGTGCCAGACTTGTAGATGTATCTAAACGTTGCCCTGTTGGCAAACTTGCGCTCAGTCAAATAGCCTGATCTTTCATCATAGATATTGACCAGGTCTATATCTCCCCACTGCCACTGTACCAACTGTCCACTGTCATCGTAGCTGATGTTGAGAGGCATGAGGGGAGTCCTGGGGAGGAAATTGACAGGCTGGCCAGCACTGTTATACAGCACTGTCACGAGCTCCTCTCCATCCTTGTCATAGACCGTCTCACTGTGGGTCTCTCTGTCATACTCCATTGTCAGCAAGTTCTCTCCATTCACCTGAAGAGGAAAGAATGCCAATTGAATATGATAAATCTCAACACAGAACGAAGCCTGGTAATGATTTAACAATTAAGATTGAACAAGCATAGTTTAGAGTTTTCTTTCAATTATGGAAATTGTCCTCCGTTTGAAACAATGTGAACCTAATGTATTAGGCTCGAAAATATAGAATTCCTCTCGACTGAAAGGCCTGAAATGCAGATATGAGGTACAAAGTCTACCCAACCTCATGAATGACTACGATTCGAAGGTGCAAATTCAAACCAATCACTGAGAAATAGGTTCTACAGTACACTTTGCATCTGTAAAAACTGATCAACCTAATTTGTCAAAATGCATTATCACCTGATAATCAGCATTCCGATTACACATGGGCTTAAGTGTGAAACTAAGTAAACAGTAAAACAATATGAAACGTTTCTCTTCCTATTCACACGCAAACATTGGGAAGGTAACACAATTGAAACTTTAACTTCTTCGTGGATATAATAGTGAATCAACTCTTTTACACTAGCCTAACTGGTATCACTGGAGAATAAACGATGTAAACTGAAAATTCAAATTACTTGTCGAAAGAGGCAATTCGTGTGTATCTTGTGAGACTTATTTTTGTTGGGAATGAACTTTGTTTAAGACAACCGATAAGAACAAACACGAACGACAAACCGAGAGCACTGGACGACTCGACAATAGATCATCAGAAGTCAATAAACACACACTTGATCATCTATTGAAACATTTACTATGATCAAGTCTTTCTTAAACATTGCGTCGTCCACAGAAGGGGAAACAAAAAACAAAACAGGGTTGTAACAATCTCAAATTCCATGGCCCTACTATTTCCACTAATGGTTCACGTTAGATTTACTTAAAAAGTGAAAGCACTTTGTGCAGACAATTTGAGTACATGAAACCATATTGAATTGGTCTAAAAGCGAAACAGTTTGTAACAGAAAGAGTGGGTGTTTCATGTAAAATACCAATGTAGACTCACCTTCTGAGACGTTTGTTTTGATTCACAAAATGAGAATTTAGTCTGAAGTCATGCATGCTGTTTCAAACAGTATGACAAAATACTTGGTGTGTTTTTCTTGTAAGTTGGTTCATGCAATTGATTGATTTTTCTCATGCTATCACAGTATTAGGAAGGCCTTTTAATTTTAGCCATGCCTTACTTATCAAATACTGATAACTTTCCAAGTGGATTAAAAGTGAATTCCAGGGCCGAGTTTAGTCATGGCAAAGGGCTGGACTTTTAGGGAAAATGGAAAATTTGAGATGAAAAATTTACGGAACATGAAACAAGAACATAAACCCCCTGGGAAATGAAAAATCAACCCTGCATAAACACCAATCATATTAAAAGGAACCAAATGCCTTTTTCAATCATATTAAAGGAAATTAGCATACATAAAACATATAATATATGCGACAATGTTTGTGTGATAGATCTTCGTGTCAATTACATTATCAAGGAGGACCCCCCGCACAGAAAGACAGAAAAAATGGAGGTGGTACCCAATACATCAAAACAAAGGAAAATATTTAATGTGAACAAAGGGAATCAAATTATATTAAACACCATAAAATTTCTGATGACAAGATAAAAACTTGGGTGTGGACATAAGAAAATGTATACAAAATATTTGCAACAAACTCTATTTGAGGATCATATATCATTTACAATATATTTAGCAAGAAGAATCGGTAAGATATTAAAAAGTCATTATCAAAAAAGAGTCAAGATTTAAGGTCATAACAAGACACATTTCTTTTAATAAGCAGTAAAAATATAGTTATTATCCCTAAAGCTTAACGTGTATATGTAATGTTATAAAAAATCGGTTATTATTGGATTTGGTTAAAACTATAGGCAACACTTCAATAAAGGCATAAGCAGTTTTGAAAATTTTGGCTAGTATGGCGAAGACCACTCCAAGACAAACGAGTTGTAGGTAATTTTTACTATGAAACAGTAAAGCATAAAGCATAAGTATAGGTCGTTACGGGGAGGCCGTTACCTTTCCCATGAACAACAAAACTTTAAGAAAGGCACTAACCAAACGTTTTATCCTATCGTTATTGTTTCCATTAATATGATTATCATCCCCAACTATCAATATAGATGTCAAACTTTAAGAAAACTTAAGTCAATTCGGGAAGGCTCCTAAACTTAAGTTTGTGGTCGCTATTCTTTTTCTTGATTCGTAAAATTCAAATTAAATTTATATTTCAATTACATTTCAATGGCTACCCACGATAATAATTCCCTGTTTTTATGAAGCTTCTTACAATGCCCTAGTCGTCAACCACATCCAATATATTGAATTGAGTCACCGGTTAAATTCCTTTTAATCCTTCTTAAGCTATGTTTATAACACCCCCATTTCAGCTCCCCTTTTCCATGAAGCGAGTAAATTGGTGAGTTGGTTGTGTGTAGTTGAAAAGTGTATGTGTGTCTGCGTGATGGAGAGGGGGATGGATAGATAGCTAGACGAATAGATAAAGATAGGAACCGGATTTATTTATTAAGTTTTGTTTTGTAGTTTTTGTTTCAGTGATAGCTGCGCCACCTACCAGCAGGTATTTGCCTTCATAGCCTCCCTCATCGGGAGAGGTAGGTTCATGCGTGTCATCTTCGGGAGTGCCAGCATGCCTGTGCCTATTCACATGCCTAGACGCCGGCACCTTGCCTACCCGCATACGGCGACCGATCCGGTCAACCGTCTTGGACTTCTTACGGCCACTGCGACGCAGATAGTAGCGCCACTCGAGGCGATGGACCAGGTTGTTAGGCAGGATGACCTTCCTCTTGACATGGAGCTGATGATCAGTGCTAAGGAGAGGGTGGGGGTTGGTTTCCATGGTGATAGCCATGTTGAAGGGATACTCGACCACAAGCGCGCCGTCGTGGAGGTACGACACTTTGGTTTGTGCCTTGCCTGTAACCAGAAAAGGGCACACTCATAATCACGATCACAGAAATTGGGGATGAAATATTGAATAAATGGCTTGGAAATAGGGAGGTTACCCTTTTTTTTTCTTGTTTGATATGATGGATGGAAACAACCCACACAATGTCACATGGACCGTGCTATCACATATCTAGCTTTTTCTACTCGTTGGCAGCCTAAATAGTCGCTTTAAGCCTAATTTGTGACTTTTTGCTGTGCTGTAATACACTACAACACTCTTATGTGATACAACTAAAACACACCAAAACACTAGGTTGCTACCTCCTCTATCTGAATAACAGTACCTTCGGTCTCCGCTGGTTCATATGTAACAAGTATGCATTTGTTTAAAAAGACAACTCTTCATTGGGTAGAGAAATGGAAAATGACGATTAGAAGTTGGGAGTGGTTAGTTGGAAATCCCCGGAAAAACAGTTGAAAATTACTTGAAAAATTCAGACTAGAGATGGAATTGAGAGAAGAGATATATCTTACAAAATTGTTGTAATGAGTATTGGTCGAATGTTAGTTAGTATGGAAATGATTCAAGAGAAAATACCACTGATGGCAACCGACTCCATTCATTATTCTCATTCAATGCTGTTATATGGAAATAGGTTCTTACTATTCACATGAAAACAATTAGTAATCTCATAGGTAACAACCTGCTTGGATTCTGTTTGTTTGGCCTGTAAGTTCCGAGAAGATTCACATATGAATTATAATATTAATGTATGGTTACTCTGATAAATTTTTCACTGGGTTTTCATCGACAAGACAATTGGCAGCACAATGTGTAATTTACTCCATATATGTGTATAATAATACATCACTGGGACTAGAGGTGTATATAGTTACATTACAGAATGACACATAATATGGACTGGCGTGGTATGGTGACTGGAGAGAGACACAGAGACTGTGGCTCAGGTTTGATATGTATCTCGGATTTCTCTATTGGCATCAAATTCACTCCATTGACAACTATATATATATATATACACCACACAAGTCTCGACCAACCAAGCTTTCATATAGGTCTGAACTAACAACTGATATTCATAATATATCATATATAGACATGGACCAAGGTTAACTTCAAATGCTGGTGCGATCTGCAAACACACCACGAACCCTACTAATGTGTGACTGACTGTTTACTGCTTGTATTTGACTGCGGTTGCCCATGATGAAAGGGAAATAAAGAGGAAAAGAAAAAGGTGAGTAGAGCACATGAAAAGCCACTTGCCATGCAGGACAGAAAGCATGTTTCCGTTAGTCGCGAGGGCAACCTTATCTTTGTGGTCAGTACTTAGACGAGCAATGGCACCTGTCGGATCAACATCTGTACTCAATGTTGTGTGTTCTCCAGTTGGCTGGGTCACTGAAGCTAGACGTCCATTCAAGTCGTAGTCGTACAGGAACGTGTGGCCCTCGCTCGTCTGTTTCGTCTCCAGCAGTCCCGTGCTCGTGTAGGTGAACTTCGTGGTAGAGTTGTCGGGCGCTATGAACATGTGCAGTTGTCCCATGTTGTCCATGTTGAACTTGCATTTCTGGCCCCCAGGTGGGGTAATCTCTTTGGCCTCAGAGTTGTAGTCGCGCCGGATAGTCAGCCGGTTGTTGCCACTATCTGTAACCCTCACCAATTTGCCATAGTAAGAGTTCACGTTGTACGTGAAGTTGTAGACGTATTGGTCTGTGATCAGGTTCTTGGTAGCAATGTGCTGGCCGTACCTGTTGAACAGATACTGTTCTTGCGTTTGTGGGTACAGTACCTCGTACTGACCGTAGATATCGGGTTCTGGGAGAGTGGCTACGATAGAGTATATTCTCATATTGCCCATGTCCGCGACGTGAAGGACATTGTCTGGGGTGACGGTGATAGCTGTTGGGGATTTCATTAGTATCTTGGTCGCAAGGACCTCTTTGCTGTCGAAGCATTTGCAACCTTCTTCTTGGCAATTGCACTTAGACTTGGCACCAGCGTAGTGGCTGATCGTTCCGTCGGTACTGACTTCCCTGATACGGTTGATGAACTTCCCATCACTTTCAACAATATAAAGGTACCCATTGGGCGCAAATGCGAGGTGCTGAGGGGACTCGAGTATGACATCTGTGGCCAACTTAGGACCAGCTTGGTCTTCAGAGAGCAGAGGATTGAAATTGGGGTTTTTGGGTGGACAGTGCAGTGGGCGTCCAGCGACTATGAGGACTTTGCCATCCTTCGTTACTTTGAAGACCATGTTGTTATCAAGGATATGGAGAGTATCATCAAGCGGGTTAACTGCCAGCGCGGATGGCCAGCTCAAGGTGATCTGCAGATTTAAAAAAACTCGCATGTTATCTTCAAATTCTTTAAATCTAATCTAACATTTTCCCACTGAGAGATGTCCAGGAGACTAGGGTCACATGTACAGATAACGGTTGTGTGCATGGATGTAACAAAACATCTACAGCAAACTGTATTTGAAACACTTCTATTGACCAACAGTATTATACTACAATGTGTACTACAATTCATATTACATTATCTTTGTGGCAGTTTTATTTTTAGAATCCAGGTAAAAACATCATATTTGATTGATCAAATTTTATTCAATTTTGCAGAAATAGGTCTTAGGAAATGCATAGTTGGGGGATTACCTCGTCAACAGAGACGACACGGCCACAGGAGATAGGTTCATAATGTACCGGTTGACCCTGTGACCCAATCATTGTCGTGATTTCGCCATTTCGATCTATCACTCGGATGTTGGCTCCATCAGCAAAGTACACAATCCCGTCCTTGTTGATGGCGATACCTGAGAACCGAGATTTAGATATCGTTATAACAAGGGAAGTAGAACATCTTCAATTTTTAAAATCGGATCAAGCAGCACAAAATTATATAAAATTCCAGAGTGAAATCCTTGAGGTAGGCGTAAACGTGGACAGTTAATAATGAACGGGCTTTCACAAATATTAAAATCAAAGTACGTTTTCTAGTCAATTGCAATCCAGTAATTTAAGATGCATGTGTTTCATCCTTCGGATCACAAAGCAAGAAATAAAATGTAAATCATGAACTTGTGGATCCAGAGTGACAGGCTTTCTTCTCACCTTTGGGGTAAAAGAGGTCTGCACTTTTAGCAGGACCTCCGTCGCCACATTTCTTGCGGTCACCCGGTACGCACTGGTCTCCAGTACCGGCGATGACCTCCATGTTCTGTGCTAAATCTCTCACAGCACCCATTGTTTTAACCCGCAATATATGCCTACTCTGGTAGTCAGATATATACAACTTGCCGTCCAGCGGACTCACAGTCATAAAGTATTTGTATGGTACTTCAGACATGCTGAAAGAGAAAAGAATCGAGGGGATAAGCACGCTGGTTTTTTTTTATATTTTAGTTTTGTGATTCGTGGTATATATCGAGATTAAGTAAATTTGATCTACATGTACAACAATATTAGAAACTCAAAATAAGGCCCTATAAATAAGTCTCTTTATATTGAAATGAATGATTTCAAGGTAACAATAAATTAAAAACATAAATCCATCCTTTATTAAAAATAATGAATGTTGATAAAAAATATATATCACATCAAACGAAGAAGAGTGATTGGACAACTACCTCAACTCTAGAATACTGGCAACATCTTGTCGGTTGGCACTCAGTTTCCTGATGTGATTGAAGTCTCCCACATAGAGGGAGCCATCACGACCGGAAGCCAGGGCGACAGGCGCCATAAGCTTGGAGTCTTCCGCCTTTCCGTCACATCCTCGACAATCCACCTTCCGCTGCTTCCCGTTACCCAGCACATTCACTACCTTCCTCGGTCGCTCCTTCAGGTAAATATTGGTACCGTCCCCCTTGTGCAAGATACCTAGAAGACAAAAATAAAACATATTATGCCAGTTAGTGCATTAATGAAATGCTACATTTTCGGATTTGAAAATACCATCCCACATCCCACATACGATTTTACTAAGTGTGGAAATCCATCTATCAGCTATCAGCGCATTCTGAGAATGGTGTATATGTTACATAATGTGTGTTCGCTGAATACAAATCTTTAAATACAATTACAAACGTGGATGACTAAATACACTTAAGCATGAATTAAGTGATACACTTAACTGTCTTAATCATGAATTAAATTATATCAATACAGAGATGCTCTGGGTTTATCCAAAAGGAAAATAGCAGAGACTAAAGAGACACATATCAATGGTGAGGAACCCAGCCATAATTAATTGTAATATCAACTGACCTTCCTGGAAGTTATAGGTGTGGTGAATATGAAGGTTCCAGCGTCCGATCTCTGACGACGTTATGTCGTAGCCACTCATCGTCGCTGACTGCATCTCCCAGAAAATGCTATTGCAACCTTCATACTGATAACCAACGCCGACTGTAAGGGAGAATATCAAAACCCTGAGTACATCG
Organism: Sthenelais limicola; assembly: GCA_942159475.1. Classification (NCBI taxonomy): domain Eukaryota; kingdom Metazoa; phylum Annelida; class Polychaeta; order Phyllodocida; family Sigalionidae; genus Sthenelais; species Sthenelais limicola. Next base: position 112,997,775 of record OW804095.1, on the reverse strand, counting down.
CATTACATAAATGTATATATCTTCTCCGTAACACTTTTTTTCTAGATGGAAAAAGTGGGATTGAATATAAATGCCTACTTTCTAAATACTTGTATACTTTCTGTTTACAGTGATTAATTTGTTTAGATATTAACTTAAGGCATCAACGGTATCTAGAGGCACCCATTTTTAAGCTACCGAGATCTTTTAAAAGAATCCTGTATTAGCAATACAAAATTGTCATACCGAGATATAATCAAATGAGCTACATACCACTGGCCGAAACAATGCCATAGACCTTCTGGTTATAAGCATTGCGGCGGTCCCAGGCGAATTTGTACTTGAGTCCTCGGTCTGCCTCGAAAATTTTCTCATATACGAGGCCTTCCACAGAGACACGGAGGTGGACGATGGCCAGGGTATCCGGAATGTCATTCGGGGTGAGTTGAATCATGATGGTGGACATATAACCCTGAGTCTCACTGCTGTGGTAGACCAGGTACACACCGGTACCAGGCATCTGAAGCGACTCTTGTAGCACCTGAACATGAGATTAATATATATACATTATATAAACACCCTGTATCTCTTTCCCTCTCGAATTTTTCTTTTACATATTCCCATCAATGGCAATGGCAATGGCAATGTAGATAAACCAGTATAAGTGTAATTAAGACAAAGGATTACCCCCATAACTTAATCCAAACGTGTGACTCGATAGTCAAGGATTAGTTTCTTGGTCTATTCTATTTTACTCGATGCAATAAATAGACACGATAAACAAATGGTGCACAAAATTTCATCAAAGATAAGTGACTTCTACCACTCCAAGACCAAGTAAAGAAAGGTTTTTAAACGTTGTCCTTCATATACAAGGAAACTAAGACGAACAACACCGGGGATTCTAAAAACAATAAGATACTATTGTAAGGAAAGTTCTTTACTATCTCTCCACTTTGCACCATTAACAACCTTTAGTAATAAGTATTTCAGGACGGGCGACCCTTAAGGTTATTCCTTCTTAGCTTTCCCACTGATTGAGCATTTGTTCCTTCTCTTCATTTCTTTGTCTGACTTATTTCTAATCACAACCTACGGTACCGGCCGATCTATTTTAGATACAGAGAGAGCGCATACTAAATTTGAGATATTTCCCATTTGAGTGATATATTGGAGGAGTGATACTGATCTAATTTCTCCTAGGCCGGAGGAGATTCGGTCCCACTGGGTAACTTAGATTGCCCTGGGGGAACAAATGACAAAAGATAACCCCTTTTGGTAGGCACCATAGAACAAAGCAATACGTCATGTCTTCTCTAAGAACGCCTAGCACCAGTAGTAGAGGCGAAGATTGGCCGTATAAATATTAAGTCTCTAATTATGTCTTGTTTATAGCAGAGTTTCTTATAAGACTATCTTTAATTTAATCTCTAATCTCCCTCCGTTAAAATAGATTCTAATTAAACTAAGCCATTAAGTTCGCTTCGGTTCCGTCGGGGTATTAATTTTCAATAAGGTCGAGCGTCGACCTCCAAAGCTCACAAACAAACCGCGTTTATAGTGGAAGCTTAAAAGTCCAAAATGCCCCCATCAAACATTAATTGATAAAAGTTATACATTAAACGAGAGTATACATATAGATCATTTCTCTTTCATTCTTCGCAACAACGTTATGTCCTATCAATCATATTCACATTTTAGATTTGATTTTACCGAAGGAGTTCGTTAACAAACCGGTTCTTAAAATAACGAAAAGAATCGGTTTTGACACGATCATAAAGCCTAAGGACAAACCATTTACTGTTAAAAAGTGAACTGCATTGATTCATTATGATTTAACATTGCAGAAGCGAAAGCCACATTTCATTAGCCTTTCCTAGTCCACCTTATCTATGCTATTTACAGACTCTAAATGCTGTGTTGCACCTGAGGGAGTTGGATTAACAGGACCGGATTTCTTTATCGAGGGGATTGCTCTCAAAGAGGAGGTCCGGATATGGAATCTCAAATATCAGTCACCTTATATATATAGGGACTAGTAATAGTAGTATAGACCAATTTACTCACCTGAGACTCAGGTATGATGGTACTCTTAGAGGGACACGCCCCAAGTTGGGTGTGTTGCCAGGTGGAGAGTACCACAGGTTGCATGACGTAATGGTCGTGACTGATGTCGCATTCTGGCTCCACGGGCTGCTCTTCCCCTTCCAGTATAAGCACCACCGGGTCCATGGTGACCATACGGTTCCAGGGCACCATTACGGTAGTCTGCTGGAGCTGGAAGGGTTTTCGCTGGAACTGCAGTGTCACCGAACCTCCGCCATTGACCAGTATGTCAAACCTGGAGAGAACACATTTAAAATTTACTAGGCATTTACTAAAGAAGTGTCATCACTTCCCACCATAAAGCGTAGTCTGGAATATTATATCCTACATGCTGAGTCATGGTACATAGAATACATAAAGGATGAGAAACACAGAGGGGAATATATGTGCAACGCTTTATCTAGTAATTTTACTCAACCAGTAGTAGGACAAGGGTTAAATTCGAGGATATGTAAAACAAGCTAAAGAAAATACATTGAAAAAGTACAGATGGATTTCCAAATCATTCTCTACAATGACTGATGCTTTTAAGGCAACCTGAAGACATGACATTCGCTCATCTTTCCCCAAAGGGCTCTGCAGCACGCAGGATGCTGGGTGATAGAATGATGGAAGAACTTACAGGCCAAGCTCTCGCGAGAGCGTGAATCCATAGAGAGGTTGGGTGACCACACTCACGCGTACACCAATCAGCGGGCTCCCATCTGTAGCTATCACCTTACCACGTATCACCGACACTTGGCTGAAAGACAAGAGAAGCCATCATTTACATGCTGATCCCAGGGTCAGGAGGTGGGGTGGAGTTAAGGGAAACCAAGAAGGGGTTGAGGCCAAGGTGTATCCGGAGTCCTTGGTATCATGGGTGGAGAAGTTCGGTAGGAGATGGTTCGGTAGGAGATGATAACAAAATAATCTAGGTAGTTAGCAAAAAAATATTTTGGAAGAGAAGGAATAAGGTATATGTTATAACGATGGCAATATCTGGAAACCAAATGGAAATAAATGATTGCTCATCGAAGGATTTTTGTAGCTTGTAAAGAATACAAAAGAAAATATAAAAATTATTGAGACGTGGTTTATTCACAAATATAATTAATCATGTAATAGAAATCATAGACAAACCAGCATTTATCTAACTAAGAAACTTCTCTAAATTCACCGGAAATAGTGAGATATATCATTACAAAACCTTATCATAAGAAACTCATCGGAGAAGCGTATTTCGATCCTAACATAAGTTATTTGTTATCTTCGCATTGACAGATGTAAATATCGTGTTTTCCTCTCCCTCATCAGGGACAGGCACGCAGAAGCAATCTATCATTGCGTCATCGCAGGTGTTAGACCCGTGCCTGACATATGTAAGTGAATTTTTTCCTTATCTCGGCGAGATAAATCACTGGTTGTTTTTCCTCACGCTTTGCCAACAAGCGGTACACACATAACTCTAGCACTGTCACGGAATCTAACACACACACATATATATTCTATCACGAAATCGCCCCATTACCCTAGCTTGAAATACCTAGTGCTCTTGAAAATCAAATTGTTCCCTGCACAACTCATAAAAAGATTGGGATCTCCAGTTTCAAGATTCTGGTTAATGTGAATAGGGAGGTAGATAGAAAGTGCTATCCGCTATTTAATCAAAGCTTTGAGGTTGGCCTCGCTACACAGTAAAACATGAATAAAAATCTAGGCCTCGACTGGACCAAATAAGTCCATATTCAACTAAATTATCATATAATGCATGTACCGATATATATTTCCAACGACCGATCTCTTGGGACAATATATCCTAAAATATGTCAATGGGCAAATCTCAAAAGTTTAGGAAGCGAGGCGAAGGTTAGAGCCCGTGCCCATTCCTCATATATGCATACCACTGATGTGAAGATCCAGCTTACCTCATATTGAAAGAGCTGAGTGTGGCATAATTCTGGACGCTGTTGTCTTCAACTAAGAAGCGCATACGGTCATAGAAAGACGCGGTGGTTGAGGGCGGCTGCTTACGAAGCAGGATTTCCATGGGATCGGGCGAGGCCAGGCAGTGGACGCTATCCTTACACGACATACTTATACAACAGTCGGGGTCCATACAATCCGTCAGCCCATCTACAAATGACAAAACAAAAATTGGTCCAAACAACATTAATAACAGCTTATGCGACCGGTAGCAGCTTCTAGGCGCCGAACACTTAAGGCAGTCGGAAACGCCCGACTGGAATAAGGAATTAGGCATCAATTCCAGAGATGCACACCTTAAGTCTGGGTCGTTGGGACCCGAGCTGGAATAGATGGGAACGCAGCTTGATGGGGATGTAATACGAATAGAGTTATGGGCAACCAAATGATTCTTCTCGGACCCAGGCGGGACCTAAGCAGTTCCACCAAATGTCTAGGAGCAATACGTTATACAGGAAATTATATGCGGGCTATTCATCTTATTCTCGAAACAGTACGCTGGATGATGAGAATACTTAAATTCTCCTTACTAGAAACTTCTTACACATTTAAAGATCACTACTGACGCCGGGAATCTAGGCTGACTTCAGAAATCGGTATGGCCATGTGGCTGAGATATACAACTAGATATGGTATATACATTTACTTATACAATCCAAAGACAAGAACATGAAGGGTGATCAATTTCAAGTTTACCTCTGTCATCATCAACGTTGTCTTCACATTCTATCTCCATGGCCACATCGCAGGCGGTGCCCTTCCACCCATCGCGACAACTACAGCGCCAACCATCGGCGAAAAGTTGACAGTTGCCGTGGTTATTACAATCAGAGGGACAACCACCTGAAAACGAACACGTGAGAAACAAGATTAAACCAGGATTCATTAGATCAATTTTATGTTATTCCCTCCGTTCATAAATTAGAGGAGACCAGAAGGAACAAGTAGATTTTATTAAAACGACATTCCAACTATTTCTGACGATTTCATTTTATTTCTGATACATAGTGACTTGTCTGATTACAAGCATAAATCAGCCCACACTTTAGGGCATCAATATATTAGGCACATCAGACCAGAAAGTTCGCCCCTCCCATCAGACGATACTGCCTGTATATAATATCCTGAATATAATTGATTTTTCTTTGGTATTTCATGAGTGAGTGAGTGGGAACTGTATTACAAACTGAGGCTCAGCACAGAGTGCAACACAAGTTCTGAGGTCTAGTATAAAGTGTTTTGCAGTGCACCCATAAAGGAATTTTATTGTATAGAAATTTGGATTATGAATACGAAAAAAGAAATTGCTATTAGAACTGTATGATAAAATGTCATATGAAGATTCTATCAAGGACATTGAATGCAGGGTGAATCTTCCATCACGACAGTTGCAAAAGGGAAAGTAAGGGATAGATAAAAGTGTGTGGTGGTTACTCCCGACCGTTGCAAAACGCAAAGTAAGGGATGGATAAAGAGGGTGTGTGTGGGAGGGGTTGGGGTGGAGGTAGTTCTAACAAAAATCGGGGAAACGTGGGTCCCTGAGAATAACAATCACTGCAGCAGTAAATAACAAAAACAACTCACTGAGAGTGCAGTGGCGTCCGTTCCATCCTTCTTTACACAAACATGTGCCATTGTTACAGTAACCATGCTGTATACAGCGATGGTCACACTCCAACTGGTCACACAAGGAACCGCTCCATCCCTGCTCGCACACACAGCGCTGGTTCTCGCACTCTCCGTGTGAACATTTCAAGTTGCAAACCTCTGTGGAAAGGACGGTTAATAAAATGATGATTAGACATGCTACAAACCCATGGTGGTAATATAAAGTGATCGCCATCGATTTGTGAAAGACATTAAAATGGAACCCCCTCGTTCTCTGAGGTAAATAAATATCAATGAATTACATACGACATAGATATACATCCAAACAATGTACGACATCAAGATTTTACAAAATATAACCGGGAAGTAATACTACAATACAAATCCCTCTTACACAGAAATGTATAATGAAACAGTGAAATAATACATTAATTTCAATATAGAATAGCATAAAATTGCATTCAAAGAATATTTTATAAGCGTTTAAAGTAACAGTATATATATACACGAGCAAGAAATAAAGTGATGGGGCAAGGACGAACAGAGAACTTGACATCATTCAACTTTCAGGCTTGTAATTCATTGATAGTTCAAATCGGTACATTCATATAAGCTAATAAAATGATTTACAAAATCATGCTATGATATAATAATTAAAGTTGCACATGCATCAAACTAAATCAGCACATAAATAGATTTATCTACATAGCAACGTCAGAATATATAGTAGATAAGAAATGGGAACATCCAGTTAGAAAATTATTGCGTATAGGTAACTAAAGTATGAACCAATGTACAGCAAGAACTAACTATGAAGCCTTTGCGTGGAAGGAAAAATAAGCCATTCCCATTTCTCAAAGAGATAGCCCAGACGCTGAGTCGAAGACACAGTTCTGTTGATACGTTTGTATTTAGAGAACCTGTATTCGTTTATTTTAAATAAACAACCCTAAGCTTAAAACATGTACTTGTGAACAGTACCCATTGTCAGTGTGTATGGTGGGTTTATATAGAGAAAGATGTATCGGCTCCTGTTCCACAGAACTATAGAGAAGAGCATTATTTTCCCATGGGTAGGTGTGTTGTGAAGACACGCAGATGTGCAAGGACTTGTTTCAATTTATACATCAAAGGAACGACACTGTGTGGTTTCGAGGTATTTGTATTCTTGTCCTAGTTTCAAAATCTTGGCTCGAGTAAAACAACCAACTGAATGCATTTCTTGAGCTCAGAGACATGACCTCAAATTGTAAGTTTTTCCTGGATAAAACCTCGATTCTATTATCGTGTGTCAACACCAAGTTTTGAGGTCTGTCGCTCGGTATGTTTTACATACCGGTAGAGTCAACCCAAATGACATACCGACAAGCATCATGAGTGATCCTATGTGAGGCAAGATTTTTTAACATACGCAGCCTTGATCAGCATGAAAACGTACTAATCAGGACTGACATGACTATCAGGGAGGTAGCCCCTAACCCTAGCACGGTCCATCATCGCGCTGACCATTGAGTCTCTGGCTTATCTCAAGTATGAAGTACACACGCCCTCCAGCCCTTCATCACATACCCCACACCAAAGCTGTAATTACAGCCTGGCCACCAGTAATTAGTGTTGGAATTAATCCAGCCTGATGCATTCTCACTCGGGTGTGTGACTGTGAGGGAGAGGAGCCACGATCCAGTATGTCCTCAAGTGCCAACACTTCCGGCTAATGTTTGAGCAAGTTATTAATAGGAAACCGGACGATATATAGTTTATATCACATTTAATTGATCAAATATATAATATTTCCCCGTATTTTATATTTTAATCAATAAATAATAGAATTATTTTCTTTTCTATTCTTATCATCATCTCTTTTCCTTGGAGGACTTATTTGATTTTTTCGATCACAGTTCCAATGGAATGTTTCAACGATGGAACATAGTTTCTGTCATTAAATAGCATTGAGATGTCTAGTTGTTTCAGAAGGAACTATCATTCGTTTGGTGATATTTTTCTGTGTGCATTCCGTTGAGAGTAAAAAAACAGATGTTATATGACCATCGTCGAGTGATTCACACTGATGTCACTTCACGAGTGCTTGCCTCCTAGTTGTAGCTCCCATTTCTGTGTCTGTATACATAAGCTAGCCCTTCCACTTCTCCGTGTTTGTTAACAAGCCCTTCCATTACGACAAGTACCTCTTGCCCACGAGGTACATCTGTTTTTCTTTTGGTGACACCTTTTATCTGCTTTAAACGGGGAATTAGGCCTAACGTTTAGGTATTTAGTGTCCGAGCTCTTACCATTGTTGGAATAGGATAAAGAACAGACATTCAAAGGAGGCATGTCATAAATAAGCGCAGTTGTGTGTAAAGAATCAGTGCCACATTGAAATCGGCCATTACCGGCGTTAAAATCTGCTTAAGAAGGGGCCAAAGAGAGAAAAGTTGAGAGAGAAGTGTTTTGATACTAATGGCTCTATCGGTTCAATGAGAAAACATCGGGATACTCTTAATTAATCCGCAGTAATTTGGCATTGATTTCGTAGATTCTTTTTTAAATCCCACCATGCCATGAATAAGAGTTTTTGTCACTTCTCTGGGCTAATTTCTGGACAGAGTTTGGTTAGAAAATCACGTACCGTTCTCTCAACACATGACAACATGACTCAACCCAACCAATCAATGGCCACGCCCCTTGCCTCCATTAGAAACAGGCACACGCCAAAAAAAAGTTGAGAGGTTCTGGGATTAATATGTTTAGGTCGTTTTTGTAGGGACCCACTCGAACAATTCCAGTCTCGAGTTATTCTACAGCCAATGACGAAGCTATATCCAGAAGATACAATAGGAAATTTCAACATTTCTTCGGCAACCACCCAAAGGAAAGACCGGTTTAACAATTAAATTCTGACAAATCCCTTTCTTTGTCAACAAAGGCCATCGAAACCTTCATAAATATCTTCATATTTCCATTAAATTTCAATCAGAGGGCTGTTCAAATGATTGCAGATACATGTATTAGGGAGGCAAATTAGTCCGAAGGAAACAACAACGAGCTCGTGGGATGGAATGGGGAGCCACTGGTTAATTTTATATCCTAGTCGTACGAGCTACCCTCGACCGGACCCTTCTGAGCATCTCCTTAAGCTGTTGGCTTGAAAGGTCAGGGGCATTCCTGAGTACATCCTACAAGATATATGTTCCTGTTGATTGGTCAAGCTGGACTCAAATAAACTACACTGGTGTGTTACTATGGGAACATCATGTGGAAGCAAAGGGAACGCTATAATTCTAAACGAGCACCACAGACTATTAGGGCCATGGGAATATCCTATACTTCCTAAGTAATATATCCACTCGGAGGCTGGTAGTCATCCACCGAAGGTGATTAGGAGTTGATTAAATGCAGCCAGACATAATATGACAAAGGTCCGACTAGTAATGTTGGATGCTTCTGAACATTGAATGAGAGAAGATGGGACATGTTTGAAAAGAAATTCAAGAAGAATACTCATAACATTCGGCGTGGGATGCGTTTTTATCTTTTTCTTTTTGTCATGGAATGAAGGGGGACGTGAGGACAAGAAATATTGAGCAGGACAGGGAAAGGAAAAAATCTACTCTTCAGTCTCTTGGTAAAGGCCAAAAGGCAATTTTAAGCGTGATATACTCGCATGGGACATATACCATTAAGCTCAGATATAGGGAGGAAATATTAGTGAACTGCTGACGAGACGGGACCTTGGAATGGTATATTGGTATTTGTTCAATCACGGAATAAAGCCTATTGTGGGTGCGGACCTCCTCCGAGTCATTTGGTGCGGGCCTGCTGTATGTTGTCATGGCAGGGCATTGCTGGCTTAACGTGCCATCCATCACACAGGAGAAGGGATCGTCCTCTGGCTTAGAGCGGGTGTCACAACCTACTTCCAACTTACTGCCATACTGCCCAACCCTGGCCCAACTATGGCTTATATCAATGGTAATGGCCTGTTCCTTTTAACATAGACCCAGACTACAGCCCAGGAGGTGTCAACCCGGGGGCACATGGGATTTCTTACACCTAACATTCTAGGAGAAACACTTGCGATGGTAATTATGTTCCCATGCAACGCCCTGGTTTCCACTATCAATCCATCTTCCAACACATCACAAGGGGCGATTCTTATTAGACATAATAGCATCGACCACTTAGAAATCACACTATTTTGAGTTACTGCTCTCCATCATTCTGCTCTAATAATATAGTAATATGTTCTTCTCGGCCCCATTTGTACGCCCCCCGTCCCCTATTTTCAATGTCTGAACACTCAGAAATACATATTGAGAACGTGTTATGTTGCTGTTTAATAAGGCAGGGTTAGGATGTTTGTGTTATGTTATTGTGCACAAGGTTATTGTTATACCAATGCAGTGGCACTGACAAAGTACATGTTGGCTGTTCTCAGTTTACTTTTAGTACACACGAACACATTGATTATCATTATTCTTTTGTTCAATACACCACCATCACTTGTTCTAGTGTACATGTAGTTGTTTTTAGAACCTACCGACGTTTGTTATTATCCCACTCACCGATTTCACACTGTGCGCCTGTCCAACCTGGTGCACAAGAGCAGTTCTGAGTCAAAGTGTCTATGACACCGCGACCAGAACAGTTAGGGGAGCACGCGGTTACATTAACTGGTTCGATTAGGCTACAATATGGGCCTATGTAACCACGCCAGCAATGGCATTCACCTTCTACGCACACACCATTCCCCGAACAGTTAGGCATAAGACAGTCAACTGAAATCACAGCAAGAAACCAAAAAATAGCAAAATAGGATTATTCCCTAAAAACACCAACTCCCAACTATTGCCTTTGTCAGTCGTAGTCAGAAGGTATTAATAAAAATAATAAATTAATTAATGAAACGTTAAATAAAAGTTGGTAAATATGAAAAGGGTTAGTTTATCTAGATACCGAAATATATATACCCTGGATTAAATTTCCGTATGTTGTTAGAGCACTAATTAAATATTGGACATATGTATGATACAAGGCTTGGATAAATCAAAAGGGATTTTTTTTACTACCTTCTGGCGGAGTAGTACTAGAAACAATCCTGGCAACTGGATAGATTAAAGCAAACATGTTCAGCTGCCTGAGTATTCTACTCTTGGTAGATGGGAGGAAGCACATCTCCCATTTTTACATTTCATTTTGCCGGGACAGCGCTATACTGGCCCGGAGACATAAACAGCTGATAGTTAACACAGAAAACCACCCTCTCATATTCGCAGTGTAATTACGCACAGCGCATATGATAGAAGGTCTAGGTGGGCGAGGAAACAAAGCAGGATTATACATCGCCTCTGCTAAGCGATAGGCGAGCCCAAGCTTGCTCATAAGCTTCCCCCTTTACGGATGACAAGAGAATTCAGCAAAGTCAATAGAGAGAAAAGAACCCTCCTCCCCATCAGAGACGATGACGAGGATTTTCATCCGAGCATTCATTGATGCGACATGGGCGCGAGAAGGCAAAGCAAACAGGCGGGCAATTAGTGGCAAAATGCCCCAAACCACCTTTTTTGATGTGAACTACCGCGTTTTGTATCTATTCTAGCTTTTAGAACTTCTAACGTTTTGGATGAAATATTTGCCTCGAGTATCAATGCCAAATCTCGTTTGTTCTCTTCGCAATAAAAAAACGCTTTCATGAAGAATTTAAAGTTTTCCTCTCCAGCGAAAGAACTTTTTTCGTTTGAAGATCCGTTTTATATTGATCCTTTTGAATGAAATGTTATTTCTGATTCCTGCAGTTTCTCCCGACTCATCAAATGTTTGGAAGGGTAAATATTTGATGTAATTATTTACCGAATTTAGAAAGATTTCTTTGGCAAATATTTTGTCAAGATACATGAGCTCAGAATATTCACCAATGGAATGCGCTTCTGATCAAAAGCCTTGATGTTAAATTAAATCGACAAAATTGTATGTACACGCATTTAAAGAGAGGATTAATTTTCTGTGATCTACCATGAATGTGTCTCAGAGCAGGCAAGCAGCATTTATGGTAAAGATTGGGACAGTACCGTTTTAGATAGATATGTTTTAGAATTCTAGATCAGTGGTACAAATGTATCACATTCCCCGCAAACGTTCAAAGGCAATGCCAGGTTGAAGGCTGAGCAAATTAAATTAAATGAACAGAAAAGTTACGACACAGCATTGGCTCGCTTGGCACCCACCTCCTAAGCTAGGAAATTGACTATACTAGTGACGGAATGGCAAACAGAAATAAAACTGCATTTGGCGGCTGCGAGGCACGCCAGCGGTGGTCCAAGCATAAAAGTGACAGTATCAAAATTACATCTACAACGGTGAAGTCGTAAAGAGTGTGCGACAGGCTTTAACATCAGCAACCATTAGGATATTACGCCTTGAAGGGAAATGGTTTGAAGAAAGGGTGTTGGCGCTGTGTGCAATAACCAGTCAAAAATCACCCGGGGTGCAGAACAAGTGCATATGTGTGTGCATTACCCTAATAGACTGATATGGTACTAGGCGAGTCAAAAATATTGGGCTTAATTACCTCCCCCTTTCCGTTCAGAAATCACATTGCCAGGCCATAAGCTAAATTTCACAACAGAAAATCTCAATAATAAGGACATATTAGATTTCACTACGAAAAGTGAAGCCAAAAGCAGTGTGTTTAAATGAGATAACCGCTTTTCTGATCCCATTTCAATCGGTTATGTTCGATTAGTAGAATTGGTTCGTTTTTGAAATTCCTATATTCCCCGACATGGTATTTTTGCATCAAATGAGCTACTACCAAGAGCGTGGTTCTTGGCGGAGAGCCACTCATATAATTGACTCGAGAGACTAGCACCATCCCAGGATATTAAAGAGGGTAAAAATGATTCAGATAAATGTCCAAGTCGAGATGATTTGTAAATTAAATGGTATGGCAAGCATGCACAAGCAGACCAGGCGTAGTGCCTTGATATTATATGGCTGCCTGTGACGAGGTCAGATTAAAATTCAACTCATTGTACAACAGCGACAGCACAACCCTTCACCATGAAGCCATTAATAAGGATATCAGTAGAGGCAATGTTATGAAAAGTCTATCAATCTAAGCAGCGTTTTCTTTTGGGGATTATCTAGCACCGTTTTGTTCTATCATCACACTATAAAATAATTTATCTCCAAAGAATCTAATCTTTGCTCTCGAGCAGTACATTATCACTACTTGTGTTTGGTTCCAAATGGAACCAACTCTTTGATTTTAAAAGGATTGATTCTGATGCATTGCGCCGAGTAAGAAAATTTCATGCCGAGATTTAGTGCGATGCTCTCTAAAAGGCCTAATAGGAATCTAAATGTTAAAAGCAACCTGCAGAGGAGGAATGTGTCCAATAATCCTACTGTCTATTGACATATTTAATCCTTTCTTAGATCAATAATTCATGCCTTGTATTTGTGCCTCTGGGGCATGTAACAATAGGGATTGTTCTTGTATATCTGAGTGGGAGACTATAATGCATGCTCTAGTGATATCCTTATATTCACACACTCATCGACTCTCACATACAAGGAAATAGATATTTATATACACCAAGAACACGGATATATCTCCACATTTACTACGGGTAGAACTCCTCCAAAGAGCTTGGGGATTTGGCTTTTTACCTTTTCCGCAGTCCTTGCCACCGAAGCCAGGCGAGCAGATACATTCTCCGTTGACACACTTTCCGTTACCATGACAATTAGGAACCTCACATTCGTCTTCAGGAACATCACACTCTTTGCCTTTCCAACCTGGGTAACACTGGCACGCCCCGCGAACGTATACCCCGTTACCCCTGCACAATACGGGGCAAATAGCTGGGAACAACAAGCAGGGTAGAAACGCTTACTGACCTGATAAACCCTCCAAGTAACCACAGCTCGATTTGTGACACAAGGGAGTGAACATTGTATAATTGCATACAGGCAAAGATTTTCCGATCATGGTAATAGGAATAGGAATCAGTAATAGGAAGCCATAAAAACATGCTCAATTCGCCAGATATTAAACTGTAATTGTGAGAGTAGTAGCAGAGAAAGAAGCAATATTACCAGGAAGCAGCTATGAGCTGTGATATTTATCTTGATTAATAAGATCTGATTAGCAAGGAGTCGTGACTGATGATACCAAGTGGACAAGTAAATTTGTCAAGGCGCAATGGGACTGATTATTGTCAATTGGTTGGTATTCAGGGGATGGTTTCTTAAGATATGCACATGATATACAGGGAGTAAGGGCCAGGGGCGAAAATTGGCCCGAGAAGGAGATTAGAAAGGTCCATTTTGTGGGCTTCTTACTTTGACCGCAGTCCCAGCCTGTGTATCCGGCAAAGCACACACAGGATGCATCCACGCAGTCGCCGCGTCCATGGCAACTCTCAGGGCAGTCCGACACTTCCTCCGCTGAAGAAAAGAGTGTCATAAAACATTTTAGCCAGAGCATTGCGGAGGTAATTCATATACTAAGTAGACAGGGTTGGGGGTTGCTAATGTACGATACATACACCTATATTCCTTGCGCAGACGCGAATCTAATTAAAGATATTCATCGACTAAATCACATTACAGATAGAAAGATGGAATAGTCGGAGGCGCAAATATTAAAAATAAAACTAATGGCAAAGTGTACCCCATTCCCTTTCAGTCATCGAGAGAAAGTCTGAGAGCTCGCTTAATCAATACACCCCCAAGAGTAGGAGGGCCATATAAATATGGGATATTTCATTTGCGCTGAGTATTTGCTTGGGGCACAAGTGCATCCATTTGATGGCAGGTTTGATTTAATGCCGGTATGCATTAACTAATCAGTGCCTGTTAGAATCCAAGTGTGTGTAAATACCATTACAGAATTATTCCCTATTACTTACTGTATTGCGTGCCGATAAAGGACACTTTCTGTGCCTCGTCCACATCGTTGTATAGAAAGACGAACCAGAGTCCCGCTTCCATATAATGGATAAAAGCCGAATCTTTAGGCCCACCGACAGATGCGGCCTTAATGAAAGGAAAAACAAGTTATTTAATCAATAGTTCAAAGTCCCAAAATTGTTCAAGGCACTCTTTTATGTTCAATACGACCTCATGGAAATAAATTCAGCAGAGTAATACACCTAATTAGTAAATGATTAATGAAACGTTTGAAGAAGTATTTCGCCCAAAGACAAGTTTTTAGTTACCGGGATATGGTACAAGCAAAATCCTGAGATATTAACATCCCAGGTTCTGTGAGACTGAGATGAAAGTGTTTAACGATGTAGAGACGTTAACATTGGCTTACTCTTTTTACTACAAGCGCTCGTTTCTCCCTTGCCGAAGTGGCTGCCAGTTTAGAACCATCTAGGACGCGGAAGAAGTCATATTGTGTATGTGTGGGCTGTATATTCCTTCTGCCATACACTCCAAGTACAGCAGCACTCGGCACGGAGAAGTTAAATTTAACAAACTGTGATTGTGGCATGTAGAACTGCGTTCTCCAGAATTGGTGCGGAGGGATTTCCTGTTCCAGGGATTTCCCTAGCGGGTACTGGACGATTACATGAGGGGACACCGTCACTGTGGAGACACCTGGAAAACATTAGAGGCAAATAATCATTTTTTCGTAATTGGAAAATTTCACAAATTCCTGTGAGAAAAACTTCATATGGTTCGTTATGGTTTCAGCTGTCTCGAACTAGGAGTCAGAGATGAGGGAGGATCCAAGGTCAGAGGGGACTAAGACTCGTAAGACAGTTATTTTCCGCTAGGCATATATTAAGTGCGTATATGAACATCAAAAGTAGATGCAAATTGGAAGCTTCTGTTGGAGCAAAAACCCGCAGCGGAACATGGGGGGAAGGGTTACACAGTAAAACCTGGGCAGTCCACATATGTGAAGATCCATCAATGTCACACGCCCTCTCCTCACGTTTAAGACTTTACGCTACTTTGTTATGAAATTTTGCCTCTCGCGAATAAACCTCCTGTCGGGCTAACTTTATCAACAAACACTCTAGACGGTGAGAGCAACTGTCTCCAACAAACTCGAATAATTGATCTGTATACAAGTCCTGCCACTGGCTCGAAGGTTCGGCATGATCAATTTCCTTTAGAAGTGAAAAGTTAGTGAACACTTGGTTATTGAGTGCAAAATTATTTTTCTTGGGTAAAAATTTAGTTAATTTGGAGCTAAATCATTGGCCACAAGGCAAAACACAAGCCCAGTTGTTTTGTTTTTTCTAACTTTGTTTGACCGTCCTTACTATTTTTTTTAAAACAAATTCTATTGGTCTAAGTCTGACAAGAGTGATATGTCTCATTTGCCAATTCAAGTATGAAGATACTACAGCAGAATTTAAATTTAATTGCATCTACGCCTACATCACATCAATCATATTCATATAATCTACTATCATTACTTTATTCTGATCTCTTTATAACTATATTCAAATACCTGCGGGTCAGTTTCCACACCATTAAGGAATAATAATCCCTATAATCACAGAAAAAGCTAGATGCTGATACTAACAGATAATCATATACCTCATATATCAACAAACTAATCTATTTTTTTGTGGCCAGTCGATTATATAATCACAAGTTCGCAAGAATAAAAACAAACGATTTCACATACGGCACCGACTATGTATGATACAACATTCATTAGACGTTTTCATCAATAGAGTAGATTGAAACAGAAATTTGTTAATTTTCTTCTAATATCAAAATATATTCATCAGAATGATTCAAGAAAAGGACGTCTTATTCTCCATTGCCAGATCAGAAACATATCAATTACTATATATAATTGTATCGTTATCACGTCTCCCGTTCAAACAGAAGCAACGGTGGTGTCAAGATAATATCATAAAGTAAATCAAGAGGCGTATATAAATGGAAACCTCTAAGGTTAAAGATCTATTTAATCAGATACCTCCTAAGATCGCCTAGGATGCCATGTTGGCCTTCGTGTTTCCTCAGAAAATAACTAGCCCCAAGAGGTAAACAGAATACACATATAGTATATTCATGGCGCTCCGACATAAAGTTACATGCTTCCCATAACTCCACTTCTAGGCCCTCCCTTCTTAAATTACTTGATGTAATGCAGAGCTCTCGCCTGGAAACCGAAGATGTAAGTCTGTACGCAACGAAACAGAAATTATGGAAACATGAGCTCATCGATTTTCTTGTTTCTAATCTGACCAAAAATCTCGAAACTAGAGGAAAGTGCAATACATTCATCCCAATTAGCCCAGGCCGACTGTTCTCGTACAATATAATTTAGAAATTGCTTGGGAAAGCGCGTGCTTTTGTTGGGACGCTTTCCGGAACCTTGATATATTGACCAATTTGCATTGAGAACTAATTTTAAACTTTGCTTCAGTTTTGTGTTAAGGTCTAAGAATTTATGAGGCAGTGGGAGGAGCTCCCCCACGGCCCACTAACTCGAGCATTGCTTGATGGATGAAGGTGGTTCCCATAGAGACCATCAACGGAAGTGATATAAGGGTCAGGGTAAGGGTGAAGGACAAGCTTCAAAGAGTCTTACCATTCTCTAGATGACCTAAAAGACTTCCACAACCCTTTCAATACCATATAACAAATACACCAACTTGGGGGAGCTCTCTTTCCATTCCCAAGTCGGCCACGAAAGATCTAGCTCCAGCGACCGCGCCTCGCCGGAAAGTGATTAAGATTTTTAACCGAGACAATGACAATTCGTTTCAGCAAAAATAACTAGGAAGTGGAAATGTATCAAGACGTCCCGTCAATACCGCTAGCAGGCCAGAAGCGGAGGCGTTGAAGGGGCAGGGAGAGGCAGGGGAAAGAGTTCGATTACATGTACCACGAGTGAAGGGTTACATCAAATACATTTTCATGAAACGTATGAACCATAACAATCAATCAAAGCATGTCGAAGACTGCATGCTCAAGTAAGAGCGATGTGTCTTAATGGTACACGCGATCTAACCATGTACGGTGTAAAATCAATAGAACCTATTTAATATTGTTTATTGACCAAGCAAGGTCATAAAGGCGCAAGTTCAGATAGGAGTACACGCCAACAGAAATGTCTTATATTACATCAACTGAGAGAGGACATATAAGCCAGCATCTAGGCAGCATGCTCAAGACATCTGATGCAAAATAACTACAATTGCCATGATGTCTAGACTCTGAAACTGAATACTAAAGAGATGGAGCCCATATTAAGCCAGCATTCATCAGTACAGAGGGTGTGTGTGTGGGGGGGGGGGGGGTCGGGCCTGAAAAAACAACAAATAAGTACATATTTGCCATAGAGATGCTTTAGAAACGAGCAGATTCTGGTAGGAGCTAGGTGCCAGCAACCTGCCGGTATTTCACGAGCGGCTCTTAACCTAGCCCCATCGGTCCCATGGAGACGGTAGCGCCAGGACACCAAGTGTTATGCGAACTTAGAGCAACTTTTTCACCTCCACAGCGGGAGGAGCACCTTTGTTTAATAAACAAGTCCCCGGGGCGCCCAGCGTCGATCCTGCGTGACGGGTGGTCCCTCTAACCATGACAGGAATGGCGCTCAAATTTATGGAACTCGTCGTAATTTATGATAATATTTCCCCATATCATGACAGTTTACTCTATGACAAATTTCATCTCGCTGCTTGGATCCCCGAATTCCCCTCTCAGGCTCTTTATATATATGTTATATATATAGCTAGGCTAGTATAAATGTGAGCTTAAAGGATCTTTTTAAAGTAAATGATGAAATGCTTGAAATATCTTACCATTTTGCCCTGGTCCCCGAGCAGATCCAGGGTAACTGGAGTTGAGATCATGACCGAGGGGATGCCTCTCGAGGGACCAGTTCAAATCGTAAATCTTCATAGCTGGAGGGAGAAAAGCAAGGGATAAAACATACACATCAAATGGTGTCAATAAAACATCTAGGTGACCTTTCATTTATTCAGTATATTCAACCTCAGATAAGACGCACAAAATATAGAAATTGAACTGAACGTATTCTTTATTTCGTGTCCAAAATTGGTTGTCCATTTCTGATTGCTAAGGTCTTCCAATAGATGCCAGATACAATTTTAAAAAAAAGATATTAAAAATGAAAAAGGTAGCTGGAAAATGTACACCACATCGAAATACCATAATTGGTACCTACACCGAATGGTAAAGATTTATCTAACCACTTACATAGCTTTAGAACAGATAGTGGAGGTAACTTGTTCATAATGAAAATCTTAAATTAACTGTCATAACTATAAAAAGTGCATCTCAGTAGGAAGCCACCACTGCGCTCTAATTCAACCGATATCCTTTTTACTGATAAAAATATATTTGATGTACTTCAAAATATATTAAGGCCGGCATTGATTCATGAAATAAAGGATTTGTATGAAAAAGGCATTTATTTCATCTTATTAAACTCTGAAGGCCAAAGGGAATATGCGGGCGCATGTTGAAACGTTATACATATAAGTATGCATATAGTATGTATTTGATTCTTAAATATATCGAAACTTACCTATGAAATAAGCGACACACGCTGTGAGGACCACGGTGATAAGAAGGAGAGCTAGAGCCACACACCGCCACGTACACCGACCTTTAAAGTGCTTCTTTACACGATAACTCGCGGTACCAAAACGAGAGTTGTAGTCCCGGAAGTCATTCTGTATAGAAGGGTAGGTCGGTAGGGGCGGCATGTTGAGATTGTTCGTCGGGGGGTACGGGACGTTGGATCTGTAAGAAAAGAACCAGATAAGAAAATAAGACAAGTGTTACATTGACGGTAACATGTCCATATTCCACATTGCCCCGCAAGATGTAGGATTTACTGGCATAATACTATATATTGAAGGCATCCGTTTTGGTTTGCGTACGCAGAGAGCGGATAACATAGGTAACATGCGCAACTATATCTTATTCCCGCGTTTTCACGAGGACTCAATTGTTTTTATCAGAGCCTTATACAAAGTATAGCTCTGTTATTATATAAGCGATCTATTTCCAAGACTCAATTATATGACTGGCGCGTATGAATCGTATTTTCCTTTGGGAATGTCCAGGGGACAGTCCCATCAAGCGAACGCTGAACACTGATGGGAGCAAGGCTCGTCCCTCCGGGTACGAGAGATTCTGTGTTAATTGTAGCTATGGTGCGTAGATGTATTCCATAACAATAGGGGCATACATCCCAGGGGCATGGGCCACATTTTCCATGGCATATAACAAAAATGTATAATAATCACATGTGCAGATGATAAATACGTGTATCTATAAGCCTAACGCGATGTCTCTATACCTTGATTGCGGTATATCGAAAAGCGGATAACGTAACGTAACAAATAATTCCACCCCACACGAAGACAGAAACCACAACACAAGAGAACATATAGACAATGACTCCACCAAATAAAAAGTATGATGACAAAACGGGAAAAAATGATTCACCATGACCGACACATAGATGAAAGAAACATTAAGTTGGTACACAGTTTCCACAATACAAACCAAACAGGGCTTCGGTACATTTACAAGATAAATATTTATTCTTGAGGGAGACTAAACCAGTCCAACTTTAGATCTATTTTTTATTAAAAGCTTCCCTCACGGACTTACGGGTTATAGTAGGGTGATTACTTTCAAATGCTATGCCATGGATGTGTAGAAGTAATTTTAGACCAGTTTGATCCCCCATCCACATAGCATGCTAGCGATAAGCAATGAAGAGGCAACCCACACTATGAAAGTATCACATAACTGAAGCGTAATCAAGAGCTAGGTTCCATATAGGCATTTCTTACCACTGACACGTTTGATGCCTTGGTCATGTCTTCCATGATAAACTAGCATGTAAATAAGCTGACACTTGGCCTCCGAATGCCATTGCCCGAGCCCTCCCTTGGAGTACCTCTATCCCTCCCTAGAGTGGGCCCGCCTCCTCATGCAGGGGCCGGAAGTGACAGTCACGTGACTGCTCTACTTCCGGGACTACTTCTCAGTCTGGGGTCCCATGCTTTGGGTTTATTGCAAGCGCCCTCGTCCGAAGGTCACGTCAGAGTCTTCTGCTCGTCAGGAATATTTTCAGAACGAATAGGGCCTTTATCAAAATGTGGGCAGAGGGTAGCGTTTTAGCAGCATGTCCCTCCGATTTTTTTCGACCGGTAATTCAGGCTTGCTATTCAATCCATCACGTAGAGATCCCTGAGGTCACATCAACGATCCTATAGCTTCACATGAAGCTATAGGATCGTTGGGCACATGACGGAAAACTAAAGGCAAACCACTCGTGTATTTTGAGGCTAAAGCGCCCTCATATATATAACTCGTAAAACTGTTATGGCGAGTAAACCCCTTTGCATCTACAGTTAAATTAGAGTGATTTACTATGACATCGTGTACACATTACATACCTACAGAGAGCAAGAAAACGCTTTGCACCTGATGTTATGACGCATTAAACATTTGCACCTGTCACCTCTTCTATTTAGTAACAACCTCCCGTTGGAAGTCTAAAATTAGGATTGACTATTCATACCCATTAAAAGCACACAAATCTGAGAAGAAATGTGATAAGAATGCCCACAGGAGACTAGTTTTTAATAGATAAAGGCAATATCTCGGATGATTTATCTCTTAGATTTTCATTGATCGATGACCATATTTCAACCAAGGAAGCTTCAAGTTCCCTTCTCAGGGAGGGAATGTCTTCCAGGTTTTCCTAAAATCATAGTATTCGTACCAACACTATGCAGGTCATGATTATATGATCAGAAGATCGACAGTGGAACTTCAACATTGTTTAGAAATATCGTGATACACCTTTGATCCACTATAAACTAGATTCCCTTGAACACAGAAATAAAGAATGTGAAATAAAACAAAAAACATGTTAGAAATTCTAAGCGAAAAGAGAGAGACAGAGATGAAAGGAAGGGATGTACAGATGAGGAAAGTTTTACCTTGCCCAGGTGTCCTCTAGCTCCTTTAATTGGTGTTTGATCCTTAGGTAAGCATTAAGAAAATAATCAGCACCGTCATTCATTTGGTGAGAAAACCATATCCAATAAGGTTACTAACGGAATTAGTCAATTCAAAGTCAAGACAGGGTGAATCAGTTGTATTAATAAATACTATTCAATCAGAAGCATATTCCAGAGGTTTTTGACAAGGGAATAAATTAGTTTCTGAATTAATTAGTACTTTTTATTTCAGGCTCAGGATTAAACGACATACCAATAGTATTCGGCAATATTCAACCAAGTTTTGTCAAACGTCATTCAGATCTCATTTAAGTTTGATTCATGTATATTGATACATTACTTATTGTTTTTTGGTAATGACTTAAATCACCTTTGACCATGAGTGTAATGTATAGGTGTTAATGTTATCATGAGTATTGAAATGAATTATTCTTGGGCCTGCGTACATACCGGAATATATACGTCATCTACTCTGATTTATAACCCAAAACACAAGTTGAGGAAAAGGTTATTCCTGGTATTCGCTTCGTATATCAGATCTTGGACCGAAATATATTTATTTTCAACAAGTTTCTTTGTTGCAAAGACCAACGGTTAAAGCCTCAGATTTCCGCACATCAAATAATTATAACTATATGCATACGGAACGATCGTGGTAGAGTGGGTAACCCTATAAAAATGCAGCAGGAGGTTGTGTGTTCTAGAGAGGCCTGCTGAATGAATGTGACTGGGTAAGGGATTAGACTGGTCATTTGTTGATGGAGGCAAGTCTGTCAATTAACTGCCAGCAATTGACGTTTGTTCAGATCGATAGATGAACCCCTAGCATGCAGGACATCGCTTACCAGGGGGAGGAGGCCAAGGGGTTAAAATGATGTGCCGGGGGTTAACTGAATGAGCATAGTACAAAATATACTTGATTGAAAGAACTATAATTATATATCAGGGCTTATATTATTTTGGAGGGGTTCCATTTTTCTTTCTAAATTTTATTGAACACACTTTCATATATGACATGACATTTTCTGATATCCAAGTAAAAAGTTGCCCCTGTGGTAGCCCAAATATCTCAGAGAAGTTGATGAAAAAATGGCTCTATTTATTGGAATGACAGAACATCTTTGGCTCCTTATTTTAGATATCAAGGAATGTGCACCAACAGGAAATATGCAGGACAATATTAATATTCTTATTAATATTCTCATATATATTGGGGGCAGAAATGGTTGGAAAAGCTTAATCAATAATACTTTATATAAATGTACAATAATTATATTATACTGAATATTAGAATGATAGACTTAATTATCAGGGTGAAATCTTAATGGATTAATAGGAACATGCATAAGATTAAAACGAGAAAAGGGGGGCAGGGTAGTCAGTAAAAGGGAGAAGATCTGATTAGAAGACAGGCAACATCAAAGACCCAAATGGATTTAATATAATCAAAAGTTATGCCAAAAGATGAACATTCATCCACCTAAATTTAAATCGTAGGCAAGGATGCTGAAGAGAGCAATCAAATCAAGCATTTATAAGGACAAAAACCATTCATTGCGCCGGATACGAAGAAGAAACTGATTGGCAATCCTCACCTGTCAGTGCTTGTACTGCTTGGTATATTCGTGTGGGCATAATCGTTCTTCGGCGCCCGATCGTAGACTCCCGTCGTCGTTCGTGGCGGCTGAGCATTGTTGAGAATGTCCGCCAGGTTTGGAATCGCCGGTGGGGGCTGCGATGGAGGTGGGGGTTGGACCGGAAGTTGGGGTTGGTGGGGAAGACTATTGGTCCTAGGGACTGTTCTTGGAAATGGCAAAGGTGGACTGGAGGGGGGCGATCCATGAACGGTACCTGCACAACCAGGGAAAAGTAATAAATATTAGTTAACAAGTTTTTAAGGGTTTAAAATTTTATTAATATAAAGTATACGGCTTGATAAGGGAGAGAACAGCGAGGATTTTGGTGATACAAGACTACACGACATAAAAGTCATAAAAGATTCGGTGAATGATAAAATGTTAATGTGATAAAGAAGACGAATAAAAGAGGCATCAATAACTGTAAAACTATAAAATATAATTGAATACCCAACACCATGGTTCTATCTAGTGACAAGTAAGGTTGTTCATGTACATAAATCATGCAAAGTTCTTGAGTAGCATGAGCTTTGGCACTCAGCAGCGCATGCAGTACAGCATTTAGCGTATAACGTATACATAGGTTATTAACAGAGGAGAAGGATATAAAAAATATATAAGGGGCTATTTTCCATAAATAGGGAAAACAGGAACACCTCGTTAAAAAGATATCATGACAACAAACGGACGTCGATATCATATGGGAGAGACCGATGGATATTGTACAGAGGACATTTCAAATGTCAGGTAAGACGTGTTGCAGTGTGTATATATGATGGACATGACAAGGAAGGTGGGGAAGGTTTGTGTATACATGTATGTATAATATAGGAAAACTGTTCGGTCCCTTTGTTGACGTGACAACATAAAATTGGATCAGAAACACACCCGAGCCATGGGGTATGAATACAGTGCCTGAGGCAGTTGTGACGAGGTAATGAGGCTCAAAGTCACTCTCCACTTCAGTGTATGTGCCGCGATGGTGGCTGTCGCTGGTTT
This sequence comes from Sthenelais limicola, assembly GCA_942159475.1. NCBI lineage: Eukaryota > Metazoa > Annelida > Polychaeta > Phyllodocida > Sigalionidae > Sthenelais > Sthenelais limicola. The sequence continues at coordinate 112,973,477 of OW804095.1, read as the reverse complement.
GTCGCTGTTTTGTCGCCGTGCCGTATCGCTTTACAAGTCGCCGGGGCGGCACGGCAGGCCCAGGTAGGTCCTCTATCATCGGAGGTGGTGGGATACTAGGAGGCATAGGGAGGGTCGCTGGAAGAACAAGAAGCAGACAAAACATCTAAGAGTGTGTCCCGTTTGTATCATAGCCCGTCATTTTGCATGTCTGTCCAATATTTGATGTGTTGTTTACTGTATGTAGGTAGGGGTACATAAGTTTCGGAAGTGCATCAGTAGTTAGTATGGGATTTTCTGGTTCATCATTCTTCAACACTGGTTAGTAATGCAATTTAGATTTGGCAAAGGCATACATTTCCCAGGTTATGGTTAAGACGAGCTACATCGAGCCTCTTGCGCAACTTGGATCCATCATATTTCTACGAGTCGTCATCCACTTGACGTGGAATCCCGAAAACTTGTACAAGCACTTGAGGAATAAGCAGCCCATTCCCGGGTGTAAGTAGGGCGGATGCCCCCGTAGTACTTGCACAGCTAAGAGAAGAAGCGGTAGCTTCAGTACATGGGGGAAAGGCGCGCGAGTGTGACGATCGGAAAGCGGCAACAAGAAGCCATTAGCCGTGTCTTGGGGAGCTTGAAGGAGCTGGATCGAGCAGATAACTATTGAGATCAATATTTATAGATCAGGAGCGTACAATTAGCTCAAATAAGCCCTGACTAACGAGCCCATGTGCTAATCGAGATGGTCATCAACTGATGGATCGACCCCCTCGAGATACTGGCTGTGGGTTTGGAATTGCATTGGATCAACGCCTAGAAAATCATAAAATGCACAAAACAGTCCGATTGGGTATCCATTTGTAAACCCTTATGGATAAATGGCTTCCAATGCGCCGTCTGGAAGTATGGCTTCCCTCCAGTAGATCCATATCGTCTCAAAGGCAGGCTGCATCGTTAGATTAATCAACTTACTTCCAATAATACCTAACAGAGAAGGGCACAGATCTCTGCCTGCCATTCCATTTATTCGTTTTTCTTGATGCAGTAAAGAAATCACCTTAAATCGCACCGCCGTGGTTGATCATGGGCGAGTAACCACTACTTAATCTTCCAGGGTTAATTACATAGAGAAACGCCTCGAGGCTACAGTCTCATTAGAAGATAATTGAGTTACTCAAGTTGTACTTCCATCAAACATTCTTATATAGGGAAGACTCCTGCGGGAAAGACTTTCGATCCCAGTTCCACGTATAGCCTCCTGAGATATTGAATTATCTCGTATTTAACGAAGGTCATTAACTTTGCCTGGAAGTCAAGAGAAATAAATTGGGATGTACTTTTCTACAAGAGCCAAACCCACGGCATCGAACGCACTTTATTTTAAATATAACTAAGCCAATGATCGGAAGCCAACGGGGAAGCCACTCTTGACCCATAACGAAGCAAACCCCAGCTTGTCATTCGTAGCGACAGCAATTACAAGTTATTGGGAGCAGTTCGGGCTAAACCATGGCCTATTTGTCTCCAACTGTGACAACATATCACTCTGATATGAGGATGGTAATGCTCCGACGGTTGCTGATGATATTTTCTAGACCCTGTCCGCATTCGGGGTATCTGGAGACCTATCTACATTATCATCGATCCAGGCGGCGAGCCTACGACGGTACCCTTCAGGGCAGCCCGCGAATCTCGAGTTCAAATTGTTTCCGACCCACACTGATAAATGTCGAAGGCCCGTCCACCAATGCTTTGCTGGGTGCTGTTTATTCTTTCCTTTTGCCCGACGCCATCCGCTATTTATCACGATTTAGCAGGTAGTAAAAAGGGAATTTATTCAGAGGAAACATGAGGTGAGGGGGAGACAATGGCAGCGGATGGCACCGAAATGGCTCCTGTGTCGGTACAAAAGGACCAAGGCTCGTGGGCGATAATGGGCCTTTTTCTTTGATCTTTGCGGGGTGCGCTAATCACTGGTGCTTGTCTCTGCCTTGCCACGAACGCCCTACAACCATCAACACGCGCCCTTACTGATTGCTTTTGGAGATTGAATTTTTGCCACAGGATCCTCCACGCAACAGAAACAGTGAACCCTTCAGCCTTGCCGTCATGCATCATTCAAGGCAGTTTTAGCAAGGTCAACCGAGGTTAAAGGCATAGCGGCCACTGTCCAGTAAAATTAATAACCTGTCTATCTCTCATCGTTCAAGTAAGGCCCTGGCTTATATCGTTTGCATGGACACATAGAAAAGACAAGATATTTTCCCGGTCCGTCAGAGAATCGATTGTTCCATCGCTTGATGTGGAGCAAAACCGTGCATGGAGGTTGGGGGTCTGCTTGAAGGCAAGCCTGTATTTTCTCATAAGCATCCAGTAATTGGCCTTGTAAAAACTGGCCCAATATAATCATGGCAGTTAGCTGCGAGGGGGCCTCCGGGCTGTGGAAGACGATCTAGTTTGATGGGTCCAAGTTGTGCAGTTAGCATCAAATATGTATATGTTTCCATACTAATACAGGCTGTAATCACTCATATGATCATCTATTCATCACCATATCTCCTGCAACGCAATGATCACTTTATCACGTTATGAGGCATTTTGCATTTGTAGAGAATTAAAATACCCCATCAACACCGATGGGCACACATCTTTGAGGTAAAACAGCTCTCATAGTTTCGTGATATCTTATTTCCTATATAGCATAACGATATCCTAACGTTGTAAGTCACAGACATTTATTAAAGCAATGCAACTGGAAGGACTTAAGCATAAAGCCTACGTACCACAGAATCACAGAATCACCCCATACCTTTCATTTCTGACATCTTCTCGACTATGAGCACAATGACAATATGCAGAATTTGATTATAAATATTACACTATATGTTAGCCTATATATAATAACCATGAAGCGTGGTGCAATGGAGAATATCATATAGACCACACTATCCTAAAACAACGGCGTAATAATGGTTTGAATTGGATATGATTGCCAATGGCTCAGAGCCTTGATGTTCCCCATGGTATATATAGGTCCAATTAATGTAACAGCGCTCATATATTCTCCTTTTTTATCCGCCTCTCCCGATGCACATGATCTCATAGCTTTAATGACTACATCACCGAAGGTTGGGCTTGGCTGCTCGACTACATTATAACCAAGGAGTCCTTGATTAGTGGCCCTTCCCAACTCAGAGTGTGGACGACCCCTGTGCTGCGACGGTCGCGGGGCAATAATCGGGATCTATGATGCATATTATAGGCAGTTTAGTCCTCATAGTCAAGGTGATGCTTTTTCTCTACTGCGTTGCCATCCATAATCTATGGCCATGGCCCGCAATAGTGGGCATCCCCATGCAGAGGGATAGGATCGGGGCAAACCTCCAGTATTCAGCCAGATATGTACGTATATTGCACAGAGCTTAATATCATACGTGTCTGAACTGGGTATGGCACATGGTATATTCATAATCACTTCAAAGGATGACAGATGAATAAAGTTTGTAAGCTTATTATACGTCTGACCTCAGTTTCACCCCATATCCCAATCGTGCCCGACCTTCCTCTGACAGAGGGAATGAGATAACCATATCCTGGCATAATGCACCTGGAATATTCCATCTTTACAATGACTGGGTAATATGTATGTATACCGTTCAATATATTCCCGAGGACTATACAGAACCGCAACTATATATGGAACTGAGTGAAATCAATACAAACGTAATTAGCTTTTGGCGTGCAGATACTCCCTATAACAGATTGGATATATATGGTAGGATGTTGATAAACAGATACACAATCTATGGCATGACAACTCAGTAATTCAATTATGTCAAATATCTAGAGCTTGATTCAGAATACGGATGACACCCGCATGTCATTTCCAAGGACATCATTGAGTAATTGAGTGGCACCATCTGACAGGCTCGTTTATAGCCAGCCTCTGTGCTAGAAAAAGGTGATGTCAATCGCATCGGGAAATCAAGATTAACCTAGGCGTGTTTCTGTCAGTTATCCTCCGTGTTTTCCCATCATATTATCCTCATCCCATATCACCTTTTGCTGACCTTGTTATTGACCTGCTTCAGGCAGAGGTGAGACACCCTGGAGGGATCCACTGGAATTTTCCCTCTCATGAGATCCAAGTCCTGACCCAATATGAATCCCACTAATTTCCCCTTTGCAGCTGCTCCATTACCGAGCCAACACTCACTCCTGTATATTACTAACCCTTTTTGACCCGATCAAAATCGATCTCAATGTCACAAGTGATCAGTTAACCACTATTTCAACTACAATCCCGGTACCTTAGCACGTCACTGAAGACTAGCGCAGCTGGAACCTTTGAACAACTACATGACCACTCGATATAAATACCCTAGAACTTCGTAAATACTAAATATATTATAAATTGGCATGTGCAGAAAATGGCATCCAAGATTTTAAGAGTTAAATTGACCAGCATCTGTCTGTCCTGGTCAGGGGATTCGCTGACAGGACAAATACCTCTCGCCTAAACTTGAAATCCTCGGCTCTGGAGGGGCGTTTCATAAGGGTGCACTGAGACGATAGACCAGTCATCCCTTGGCAAGGCCATGTCGGAATCCATGACCCCAGAACACAGATCTCAACACCAATAATGTCGTTATCCATTAGCCGCTAAAGAGGACTTTATACACCCATATTCACCTATGATCAAGTTCAACCATGTCTGATCTAATTTAAAAAGGGATTGCTTCAATAATCTTACCTATCAAAAATATAGACTACAAGATATTGAATTTTGAATACTGAGGACTAAATGCATTCTGCACTGAGACTTCCTTCTAAGGGTTATCCAATGACACTTTGATAATGCGGGAGATGTGAACAAGGGGGCAGGACAGGGGTAAGGGAAAGGAGCTCTCCCTTGGGCCGGATCCAACTGGGATCAAGTCAGGATTTTCAGGATTAATCCTCAATACCGTCTCCCAAGGAAGGCAATCCTTACCACTTCCGACAGGAGAGCGAGTAATTAATACCCACACTCAAGGGCTGCTCGCCGCCTGGTCACCTCTCCTAGGTGTGCCATAGAAACAGCTGCTTCCATTGCTGTGATTTATTCAACATGTTATGCGGTAGGAGGAGGGATCAGGCGGTCCTTTATCATGATCTGTTTAGTAATGCGTCACCAAGCAGATGTAATCTTATAAATATTGTTTCTTCTCTGGGTGTTTACAGCAAGTTCAAAACCTCCATCTCTTCCCTATTAAGTACTTGATTTATGACCATGTTCCTCGATTCCGAACCACTCAGAAAGTCATATAATAAAGAATGCATAGCTCATTTCCTCAAACGGCTCAAATGGCAGCGTGTGCATTTAAGTACCCAAATTACAGGGAAAAAAATGACTTCCATACCTATAATCTAAATGACGCTATAGAGTATTCCCTATCTCACTTATGGTATACCTATAACTTTAGTTGAAAAATATACAAATGAAATAAAATAAAAACCGAAAGGGTCAGTCCTGTATAGATAGAGAAACCAAATGGCTGCCTGAGAGAGAAAAGGTTTAGCATGGATACTTCAGAGTTTATGAATAAATATTTAAAGCAAGAGCGCAAGCATGCTGCTCACTGGTATCACACTTTGATTGGGAAGCAGACGCGTGAGAAGCGGTGCTTGTCAGCCAACGATATGACTAGAAGCTCACAAACTCTAAAAGATTGGACAACAAGCTCGAGAACAGCAATTATCGATTTCACTCTCTAATTTAATTTATTCTTATCAAAATATTTGTTAAATATTCAACAGACAGATATATGTGGAAGGAATCAAAAGTGTCTTTTTTTAAAACTATTTTTAACAACATAATGTATTTTGAAGAGATAATTATTGTGAAGATTATCCCCTGCTATTTTGCATGAATTGTTAAAACCAAGGCATGTTTTTATTCGACGATGCAAAAGAGATCCAAAATATGCCAAGGGACAAACGACATAATGATGTCACCACAAATACCTGTCTGTATTAAACTACCTATAGCAACAAGACTACTACTTCAGTGAAATTTCACAAGTCGATCATTTATAGCGAGGAAAATAATTCTAAAATGATTGTGTTGAAAATGAACTCACCAGTGTCATTTATTCTTGAATATACATTTTCTCCCGTCTCAGCGCTACAGGCACTGTCCAGGGTTCTCCTGTCAATGGTTCCTCTGTCCAGGGTTCCCACCCTCAGGTGGTTACTCCGAGAAGGAGCCCTTTCAGGTTCTGAGTCCGACCTAGACATAGAGCTCGACCTGGAGCTTGGTATGGAGGTGGGTGAGCGTGACCTTCGCCGTTCCCATTTCTCCTGCCTTTGGGGCGGTGTGAGGGGATGGTCGGTCTCCACATCGCCCTCTGAGCCGCTCAGGTAACTATAAAGTCTGCTTATCGTGTTATCTAGGTTCTCAATTGGTGATATATGATTCTCGTCCGGCGTCAGACCTACACGATACGAAGCAAAGAAAGAACAAAATATATTATCATATTTAGTATAATATCTTTAGTTTAATTACACTATATACTAGAAAAACTCGGAAGTAAATACAAAACACAAAGACAGTCTGGTCTCCCTGGAATTCTTCAAACTCAAAGTTAGACCATTAAAAAGTAGACAAGTGATAACAACTGAAATAAGAAGGTGTCGATGGGGAAAGTAGGGCCTAAGTGAGCTGGTATCGGTATTTTTTTTACACAATGACAGTTCAATTGTATGGCTGGCGCGAATGTTTTTCTATCAGCATGAATCTACGTTAAAGGAAATTGGCCTTCCACCCCAGTGATAGATGGCAGTAGCCGGGGTTAAATCCTTGCCTGTATATCTATATTACAGCTTCATTTCTGAGCTCCTTTCTCCTGCGAGATATCACAGAACATGGGACCACCAGCGCTGCTCAGCCTCAGACTGCTGACGATGGCCTATCAATAATGATCAACTCATGATAACTGTGAGATGTGATCCAAGGATTTGCTGTCTAATCTGCTGGGGATCCAGGCCGATCCCCAGCCTACAAATCAGATGTCTGATCTTAGCACGCACTGCAAATATTCATTTTGGCCGCCGTCTTTTTGTGTCTCTGTGATTGGGCCATGTGATCGTGTACGTGATCAGACAGCTCTGCCCCCGTCAAACCTTACGCCTAAAGATCAATTTCCATCCATCTCTGCTCATTCAGTGCGACTCACAGTCCATCATCTTCATGTTCCTGCTGTAATTTCCCACTAATATCGCCCTACGGACCTGTCCTCTGCTCCCCACTGGAGTCAAAGGGGCTCCAACTGCCCGCCATACTACATTGCTACTGCCATTACTTTACTAAACCCGAGCAAATATCTTCAATTAGCCGAAAGGTCATCACTAAGGCAGTACACACATTGACTATGGATGCCCTTTGACAGGGCACTTAGAACACAGGGATCAGTCACTACTTTTATGCTGATCAAAAAGCCAGCGGTTTGAACGCATTTTGTCTCCATCATGTTGCGGTCCCTGTCCGCATACTTCCGGGCCCTCCAGTGCGCGCGCATCAGACGTCAGGATGAGGAGAGGTCGAGACCATGGCGGCACGCTATCTCTGATTAGAGCCATGTCTCACTGTAAATTACCACCCCTTCTGATGAACACTCACTGTGCCTACAGAGACGAACGAGTAGAATCCAGCCAGACATCGAGCATTGATTTCCTTCTCTACTGAACACGTTTCCATGACAATCAGAGAAGCGATGCAACTCACGACAGATCATAACAAGTCCACAAAAAGCGGAATACTTTACACTCTCTCGCTAAGAATGTCTCCTTCACTCATTCGGGGCATATTGTAAAAGCAATAAACAGCGCTTATATACCGCTATGAGCGCCAGTAGTTATAGATAGAGAGACGTAAAAAGCCGCAACAAAGAACTTTAAGAAGTGCAAATATGGGAAAGTAAGCCAGATTCATGCCCTCATCTATAGGCTACATGTGTATTTCATTGAATTATCAAATAAGCTGAATCATATGCATGTAGCCTACATCTTGCTTTGTTTAATCCATCCTAGATTTACTATTAATTGTCAAGCCATAGTTGGGTAATAACGATACAGGAGAGGGGAGGAAACCGTGCAGCGAATGTCTACCAATTTTCGTGCAGTTCGTAACTGGTGAGTAAGTAGTACATGGGAACATAGCCAAGTAGCAGGATTCCCCCGCACTGGGACTATGAGTGTTGTGGCTCCCAAACCCGTGCTTGTTCGGATACAGGAATGAGGTAACAACATGGTTGAAGCCATCCATGCATACAATTGCTGGTATAGTTAGTAGAACTATCCTTTCTTCAGTGAATCACTACATTTCACTCTGGCGTGCAATAGACTGGTAATTCAACGCTCACTAATTGTAGTGAATGTTGGAAAAATCCTTCATTTCAAGGAAAGGGCTATATACTGCGAAAGACTTTCAAAGTATTATAGAAACAGAGTGAGAGTTTACTATAGGGGGGAAATATAGTGAATACCCTGCTACAAAAAGGCGATGACTTCCCCATCCACGGTCAAATGAAAGTGTGGAACTACCCAACAGTAAGCCTTTCACTTCGTGCGCCAGTGCAATCTGTGGAGGGCAAGTCAGTATATAGCAGAAAGAAGGCAGACCCCATCAAGAATAATTAATCTATTGTTTCATCATGCCATCATCAGAGGGAGCTCGTTACCCAAGCTTTCTGCTTCCTCTACAGCTGCACCCTGGAGTCTCCCTCATCCTCCTATACTGCCTGGTATGTGTGCGCCTGGTTCAACTAACGACGCGACAAATAATTAACGAGGAGCCTTTTTTCTAACGAACCTCATAACTACTCACAAGCGTACTGCTTGCAAATAATATACCATCAGCAATGCACAAGACTACGAGCCTATTGAAACCAAAATCTGAGAGTATACATTATAAGTGATTGTATTGGAATGTAGGAAAAGATCCCATGTTGAAAATGATACCGAAAACGGAATAGGCCTATATTTAAAATATGATTGGCCTCCGATGAATATAGAGGGAGAACCCCAAAACCTAGATGTCGGCCAGTGGGAGGAGATCGGGGTCGCATAATATTGCGAGTAGCTCGTCCATCTTGAAGCGAGCTGGTGGACTGTCAGACCACACTGAGCTCATCATCCCCTCCAGGTAATCACAAAACACCATTCATTAGGACTTCACATTTTAGGGTAATAACACCAAATAGACCAATTATCATTAACGGCAGTAAATGGCAGCGATTTGTGCACGGCCAGCTAGCTCCTAGATGAGCCAGTCAGGGCCTACGAGTACATTAGCCTGGGGACTGGCTATTCCATGCCAACAATAACCGGTGAGTACAGGCGTCGTTTCTCTATTACAAGGCCGGTCACGGACGTAAAGATATTTCTTCATTAGTGGGGTGATAGATTGACAGGTGTCGCCCCGTAATGGCGAGCTTGTAGTCGGTGAGCCCAGGTGATGGAGACACGCGCTCTCCTCCAACAACTTCCATCGCGCACGTCTCGCGTGCAGCGTAGGTCACGTGATGGAACTGCTATTTCCTTCCGGTTGACAGCGCCATCTACTAGTTGGGCACTGAGGTGTGACCTGCGAGCCCTGAAGATTTCAACTAGCCGGCGCTTGAGTTGTGGAGATGTTGGAGGTGCAGGTTGGGGGCTATATGCTTCGACTAGCGGAACAAGCAAATGAGCCATTTTCTTCCCATAGGTTGGCGCTCATCGCCTTTCGGCTGCTAATTTGGAGAGTCAGTGGCTCCGTGACTCCCCTCTGGAGTACAATAAACGGGGTGAGAGCAGCTCCGTCACCCAGGAGGTAATGAATGTGCGAGCTTTATGTCCCAAACTGTGCTTATTCTGCCGGCGTGCGCTGCACAGGTTAATTAAAAGACAGTATGCAAGGAGAATGTCTAATGCTTCCTTACGTGCTTGCACTGCCAGAAAGGCAAATGCAGTTCCCTTCCCACATTCAACACATTAATATTACATGGAATATATCAAAACCATATTCAATAGCGCATTCGCATATTGTGTAATCTAAAATGACTACCGGTACCTGTGTTAGGCCCATATAACCGAGAGTAAATAACCATATACTTTACTCGCGCAAATAATTCACCTCCAATAACTTGAGGAGAAAAGGGTGTCTAGAGAACCTGATTTATCAATGGTCATCAATCCATTGACGCAGGCAGCATAGAATTTCAGAACAGGTACTTGGTTTTCAGGCAAGATCAGTTTCAAAAGCATATAAAAAGGCGTCACATGGAAAATGCCATTTCCACACGATCCAATTCGAAATTAAGACGTCCCATGTTTCAGACAACGTATCGATTTCAATTACAGGGGAAGCATTGAAGTTGAATGTTTGCTTTCAGCAATCAATATCTAATAAAAGGAAGCGGTGAGGCTTCATTTTTTCCCAGTGCATGTAAGCAAAGTCAACTCATTTGGTAAACTACAGGCGCTGTCTCCTCAACGATTTATATTTTCCCCTCTCTTTGTGAGGCTTTCTTATGGACTGAATAAACCCAGTGAATTACCATCAGCATTTTCAGGGGACTTTCATTTAGCGAAGCTGTGTTTACCAACTTAAGCAAACAATGAAAGATCAACGGAATTACAATATAGATGAAACCTAAAAAAACAGCACTGTGCGTGCTGTTGGGTTACAGTTCTACATTAGAGGGGGACTGAAATATATGATTCCAATAAAACAAATCAGTTAAGAAACCTTGAACCTGGAGGTCGATCATACCGTTTCTATAGGAAACACAAAGAAAGGTCAATACCATTGTCATGATCGCAAGCCAACCATGCGATGTACGGTCATACTCAGTCTTTACACAAGGAACGAAAACTTTTTCCGCACTCAGTTAACTTGAGATCTTGCTACTTTCATCCTGCCATGCGCGTGAGCCCCCTTGATATCTTTCAGGTATGACTGGATGGAGATCAAAAGGCACACGAACTCCTATAAAATCTCCTATCAAAACCAAATGATCCAACATGCCCTGTTATCGTTCACTTGAAACAGACTAGAGCCAGGGAACATAATTTCAAACAGCCTCTTGCGAGACATGTAAATTCAGCTGGTTTTCAAAGGGATAGCGATTCCACACATACCTCCTCTGACTCGGACATTCTGGAAATGGTTAAGGCTTCAAAGGCGGAAGAGATCAGCGAGAGTGCGCACTTACTTCTTCCAAAATCAGCCATTATAGCAATAGGCGATTTAAATAGGAAGATGCGGGGGTAGTTGGGTTGGGTTAATTTGAAAGGCAGGAACCCTGAAGCACTGGCCAATGGAGGGAATCCTTCAAACCAAATAGGATAAGAAGCTTTGGGGAAAATATAAACGAAAACCCTAGCTAGAAACTAGTGATGTGTTCGTATGGACAATTAACACTTATCGCTGAAAAATGGTTTCTCAAAATGCAGACCAATGACGAGACAAATTTAATGTTGGCTGTCTAGATAGGTGTATGTACAACTTTTATAGAGGTCATGCGCAGCTGAAAGTGATTAAATGCGAGATGCCCTCTTCACCGTGTGTAACTGTTCAGATAGACAAGCAAGCACCGGATCGCTGGTTTAGTCAGGATTTAAGACACGATCCAGGTCTGAATACACTATTCACCTGTTATCTGTTGGTGTAGATTTACCGTATCAATCACAAAGTGGTGTGAGGCCCAACCCATTACTTGTTCAAACGATATCTAGAGTACGCTGTCGCGCAATCTCAATCGAAAAGTCTGGACAGCAGCAACAAGGCATACATAGAACTCCTTATCACATGGCGGTTTGATATTAAACCAGGAATACCATTAATAACGGATATTAATTGGTGTACATTTTAAAAGGCATAATAGTTTAGAAAATGGAGCAGAAAGTAGAAGAATTTTACGGAGGAAATATTTACATATAACCACTTAGTAAAAGAATAAAATCCATGTTACCAATGCAACGACTAGCAGAAGCAAGGGGCAGGGAATATTAGGAAAGACATTATGCACACAAAGCGCATGAATTTAATATATACTTTAAACTACCGAACTACTGAATAGGTATACTAAAAAGAACATAATACTTTTAAGCACTTGTGAGAAAGCCCCTGCAATGATCTCATCCCTGTTAAAAGTTAAATAACTCAGCATCGAGCCGCTACTGAATTACTTACTCCTTCGAGATTCTGAGAGGATCTTTTGAGACTCAGAATATTTACGATTCTTTTCTTCTGAAAACAGAACACCAGATAAAGCTGTACTCTTCGGCAACTTTCAGAAACAGATACGAGTTCATTCAGGTGGTTACCGTAGTTACGAAAAGAAGGTTATCTTTGACAAAAGAGAAAGCTTTTGGAGGTAAAGCTAGTGCGTTTTTTTGTTTTGAGAATCTACTTGGTGATTTGAGAGTTAGAAAATAAAGGTTTAGCACTATCACGCCAAATTGTGTCCCGTGCGGAGCTAACCATTCACGCGCTCCATTGATTGACCGCTCATTCATTATGTTTAGGCGACACTAGTAGTGCATGAAAAATCTGTTTGCAGCAGGAACAACGGAACAACGTAAAATTTGTATTGACCAACATGTGCAATACAAGAATTGACTTGACAATCACGCATGGGGAGTGATATGTCGAGTTAATCATAAAACAAAGTTAATTTCAAAATACATAGTTCTATCGCGACTAACAAAATTTGACAACATTTTCAACTTAATCACCAAGAGGATTTCAAACCTGAAAGTACAGGTAAAGGGAGAGAGGAAAGTTGTTAGTGGGGATGGGCAAGCTTTACCTAAGGTATTGGTGCCAGAGGCACCGTTGGTCCTCTCGCATGAGGCATTCTCAAAAGCGCACAGTTTCTGATCACAAGGGCAGTCAAGGTCCTCACCGTCCGATGAGCTGTCCTGATTGTATTGTTTACTACTGCTGGAGCCCTTATCACGGTGGGCTGTCCCCGTCCGGGAATGGCTCCGGTGTGGACGAGGCACGGGTCGGGGCTTCTCTCCAGGTAACAGGTCCATCTCTTCTTCTACACCACTCCTCGGGGTAAAAAAGGGATGGGGGGCTGTCACCAAGGTAACGTGCAAAGAAGGCACGTTCACAGTCACATCAGTGAGGAGATGGTAATGCCTTTTTTTAGACTAGCGGAGACAAGGCGAGGGCGGCGTCTCTCGTCGCTGGAAAGCCATTGCTGGTCACTTGGAGGGAGTGATAGTAATCCATTAACGTTGGCTTCTATTCAAAGCTGATCACTGATCATAAACTCTTCATTATATTCTTCTTGTCCAACTTGACTCCGCAGACAGCTCGTTCAGTGTGGCGTAGGCAGACCTGGAATAACAAGGAATAAAGCATTGAGTACATAATGGTAACATTGAGGCAATTATGGTATTACTTTAGATGCTTTACTGAGATTTTACATTAACTGTTCGATATTCTCTTTAAAACTTTCCGTGCCACTTTGATGACCGAGAAGAGCATTGACAGAATACAAATCTTCAATCAATCAAAATGTTAATCAATACTTTGCTACAGGAACAAGTATGGGGAGGTCAAGGGGTGAAAGATTTGATATGTCCGAATCACTAATGTATTGGTTTGTATATCATTATATGTCGTGTCCTGAATAAATAAAGATTGTTATAAAAAACTAACATTCAATTACATTTTAACTACATTAGTTCACTGGGTCCGAATACCAATCAGCCTGAAAACTTTGGCATAATAGAGTTATAGCATAGTGCTAACTCCTTAAAATACAGACAGTCTATGACTCCATATACAACACAAAGTTCTAACTCCCTCATATACAGACAGTCCATATACGACCCAGTGGTCTTGTTAAATTTACAAGTCCTGCATGTCTCGTTCTCTCCAACCACTATCGAGAGGGAAGGAAAGGCTTCACACACGCCCTTAAACAGAAAAGCGTATATAATAAGCACCAACTCTATTACTAGCACACCTGAGTGCTTCCTTCAGGAGTCGTGACGCCTACAAATGAGGCACTGGCGGGTTGCTTGCGAGTAGCTCGGTCTGTTCATTATAGCGAGACAAGCGATTGTTTACAGGACGATAGCTCGGGGCTATACCAATCCCTCCAAGTGTTCATACCCCGCTATGTAGGCCTCCAGACCAGAACATGTCTAATGAAGTTAATTACCAGTACTAATGTGTGTGACCGAGAAGAATTGAAGGACCGTTGAGGAGGACTTACGTCGAAAGGTTATGATCATTAACCATTAATTTGGCCTTCATATCTGAATCAATCCTGGTCATAACTCACGTACAGGCGCCGAGCCCCTAAAGCCTCAAAAGGGTAATTACCGCATATTCCGCGTATATCTGTAGGATAGTATATATTGGAGCATGCCCACTTTACAATGATTGGATTTTGGTGCGACGATACTAGTTCCCACAGTTCAGCAAAATTAAATCGACGAATGGTCAATGAGACAGGACATTTATACAGCAGGAAACATACAATTTGCATATGAAATATATTTTAAGCCACTGCGTGCAGCAGGTAAAATATAGGAGTTGTAGTTAGATTGTTTACACAAAAATATTTATGTACTTGGCAAAATTGATTATATCTCTCGTCTCGAGGAAAACAGCTCTCGTGGAGAGGCTTGCCCGCATATTGCGGATCAATGGGTTATGTCAGGTTCGTTAATATGCAGATAGCTACCGCACTTGAGCATACGCATATATCTCGAAATAAGAGTGTCAACCTCTTGAGAGTGAGGGGGACACAAGCTGCACACCGCGCGCCAAGTATTGGAGTACTCTGATGTAACAGAAGCGAGAGTAAACTGAACTTAGTGAATTGTCACTTTACGCGCTGGGACCCAGGCAGTGAGTGGCTATGGAGTGGCCTTGCAATCACCTGGTCTCTACCAACCCATTCATCGACCATCAAACCCAGACCTCTCTGACAGGAGCAGGACCCAGAAAGCAGATGTCCTCTCTGCATATGATAGGTAGATCTAGCATCATAAGATTGTGTTATCTATTGATCGCGTTATTGACTAGCTATTTAACGATTAGATGGCCGAGATGTAACCGCCATCTGAAGAGCTTTGCCTCTGAGAATGGCAGTAGGCATATTCATTCATAAGTCCTGTACAAATGGAAATGTGTCCAGCCAATAAAGTGGGGTTTCTGGAAGCAGGAAAATAGCAATTGTACAGCGATACAAATTGGCTGGCGATTAAATTCAATTGCCACAACTTAATCTGGGGAGCTGTCAAAATCCTCTGTGGCTATAAAATACTAGCCAGCTCTCCTGTTCACTCTGCCTGTCCGTCCGCCTGCCAACCATCCCAGCGATAATCCCAATCCCATCCTTTATTTTCTTATCGCCCGGGGCGATTCTTTATCGCGCCATCCGAGATAGCGGGGAATATTTCAAGTAAACATTCACAAGAAATTGTCTCAAATTGAAATCCGAGCAGACCTGCTTGAAAAGCTGGGGAAAAAAGCTTTGAGTTTGAGTGGATCGATGGGTTCTTTAGTTTGCAGGAGGTGGAAGCTGAGGCTGCTTGTGGGAGATAGGAGATGGCAGGGCAGGCACGCTTTCACACCCCAAGCTGTGGTAGATAAAGGACTGGTCGATAGAAGCACATGGGGGCCAGCAATTCAATCACCCGCCACCTCTGTTATCTTAGCGACCAGCGAGGGACAACCCCACAAATCATAACGAGGATGGTAGCACTAGTCCGATTCCCAATAATTCCTTCCTCCATTTTTTTCTTGCTCATTGCTCACGAATAGGACGGATTCCTTGTCTCCCCCTTGGGTGGGAGGGCGATAGGGGTTGAGGGGCTGTGCGAGCGTCGTGCTTTTGGTATTGGCAGCAATTAAGGGACTTCTGGAAGGCTGTATGAGGTAATGAGAGCAATGAATGGCCCACTTGGAAGGTATCTTCCCTGCTTTATGATCGCCCAACACGCAGGGTATCTTTCCAATCATCATTGCACGCCCCATAACAAGTGATTACATGCTGAACAACACATGTGCTCGTGTGTCTAGATTCGGGCATATCAATAATGCACAGATCTCAATCCCAACGTGCCATATAAACCAATTAGCCGGATGCATAGGACCCAACCAAGTAATATTCCTACCTTCCTACCTACCCTATCCATAAACTGGTACACGCCACAGCCGAGAATATAATACAAACATCCCATGTATTCCTTCCTTGATTAAATTTTCCAAATATCAAGAAAAATTATTAGATCCTATATAGTAAGTTATAATTTTATATCCAAATACCAGGAACCAATCAAGCCAGTGTTGTATACATGCTGTGCAACATTTCCCTCTGTCCAAGTCAATAATCAAAAGCGTTCAGACACGTGTAAGCGCTCTCCGGCCAATGTACACAAGAGAATGACCCTGATGGTGTTTTGCTGGTCACTCAGTATCTTGCGGGTCACTGGTGGCTACTACCATAATGACCAACGGCTGGGCGCAACAGTGACCAGACTTGTCTCCGTCGTGGTATATGCTGAACTACTGACATCTGGAATTTGTTAAATTGAGGCGGGTATTTGTCCGGCCACCTGGGGGCTAAGCCGGTCGGAAGGGCAGAAGATCTAACTCGGTGAGGAAACACAATGTATAAGACACGGAGATTACGGCGCGCACCCTTCACTGCGAGTGGGAAACTTACTGCTTGACGTTAGCGGTCAAATAAGCTGTGACGCAAGAACAATGAGAATGGAGGAAAGTATTTTAAAGTTTAAAATATATGCGCTGCCTGGCTGGCAATGCAGTCGATGGCATGGGTCCTTCTGAACACTGATCGTGTAGCGAGCGACTCCATCGCTACAGGATCTATGTTCTAAAGATGATGCATATATATATAAGCCACGAACAGATATAGAGAACTAATCAAGGCATGAATGCATAGAAATCTATCCATATATATAAATATAGTTATAGCACGCCATTCCCCGTGCTTATATAGAAATAGAATGTAGTATGCTATCTATAATATGGAAATACTATCATAGGAAACTATTTCGTCTACTTCCTTGAACTTCCTCGATAACCGTTCATATTTACACACATGGTAATGAAAGAAACATTTGGAAGACATTGTTTCCACCCACTGAAAAGATCCAGAGGCACTTGTACCCAAGGAATAATATTCGTAAAGCTTGACATCCCGGGGAGACTGTTAGTTTTGTCGCCTTTTTCTGTTTATTATTATTGACCTTCACCTTGACATGTGAGCATGCCTCTCCCATGAGCTGCTCGTATACATAAAGGACATCATACAAAGGCTTTCTTTGTTGAGACATATTTCCACTTCCTCCAGTGTGTGACTTCCCAGTACTGTGGCTATAACTCAAGATCCACTTTCCTACTTGGTTGCATGGCATGGTACCCTGTAAGTTACCCCTTTAAACAATGCCCCCATCCAATGTTCACGTCTTCTGACCGCTTTTAATATCAGTGATCTCCAACTAATGACAACCAGGAAATGTCAGGGCTGAAATATGTCACACAAAATTCAGAGAGACCCGACAAGCACAGGAAATTACTCCGTGGCAGGAGAGGCATTTTTATTAGAATTGGAGACACCGCATGGATAATTCATAGCTCCTGGGTTCCTAAAAGGATCCAGCCCTCTCAAAAATTCTCACTGCCCTGGTCACATGTTTCTGAGGCGTTCGTGTTGTGACGTCACATGGAGGAGCTCTGGGAACAATCAAGGTCAAGACGAAGGGTTAAAGTGGGGACAATGAAGGTCGATTATCCTGCAGGGTGAGTACTGGAGGAGTGACCTTCCTACCACACACAACCTCTGCTCCGAGCTACTCTCCCTGGTCCCCCTGGTAGCCCCAAGGCCCACTGGCGTCCCCATCATTGACACTCTACATGCGAGCTTCTTGCTTTATTGCCACAGTACATTGGCTGCAAAAGGTCACAAGGGATTCTGAGAGGGTCGCCATGGTGATCCTTGTTTTCCTTCAGCCTTGACCTACACTTTACAGTTCCCTATCTCATAGAGAATGACTTGTGCAAGGTTATCTATTATTCCAGCAGCTATAAGCAATATTTCCACCTTCCACCTTTCAGGCCATGCACGCTTACAACTTTTAGAAATCATAATTCCTGGACATCGTGCAGCTAATGACCACATAGGTTCAGTTTCACGGCCGTCCCTCATTTTCGCGAGGAAGGTTTTGTATAGTATTGCGTGCGTGGAAGTAAAAGAATGTTGGCAATCGAAATATATAGCAGTAAGCTAGCCGAAGCGTAATGTGAACAAACACACCTTGATAAATCGAGAGGACAGACATACCGGTAATTAAATTTAAATCAATCAAAGTCCGGGGTTGGAATATAGAAGGTCCCCCCATAGACACCATGTGGTTACCATACAATTATCACATGATTAGCAATACATTTCAATACACTTCATACCAAATGTATACATACTTTGTGCAAGTGTATAGCCAACCTTACCATCTCACAACAGAGACGACAGCCTCTCATATTAAAACATGACATAGGAAATCCAAGTAATGCAGGCACAAGGACTATAGCGGCAATCTGGGGGGGGGGGGGGGGGGATACATCTCCTTTATATGTGCAGTAAGTCCTTCAATATAGCCTCATCAGCAGGCACGCAATGTGCGGAAATATCTAGGTCTCAGAACTGTGACTAAACAGAAGCCACATCCTCTATTTAACAGAAGTGGAAGCCACGAGAGAAGCAAAAGTAGAAATTATAAGAAAACACGAGTGGCTTTGCCTGACACACATGTTCATGATTATCTTTTTCTTATATCTAGAGAATCCTTAAAATAGGCAAATCCCATTGGTACTCGGTGGACAATTATATAATATTGAATTTGAAATAGCAGTTTTGATCATACTGAACATGGTGAAACTTTCAGAATGGTTGCCCCTTCAGTACCTTATAAAAGAGTTCTAACTCACATTCTGATTAAGCCAAGCCCTAGCATGCTAGTGTCTCATTTGAATAGATGTGCATCATCATTACTTAAAAACAAAATGAAACAGTGTCAAGTTTTGATAGTCAAAGACCACTGCAACACTGGGGTGTTTGTTTACACCGATTCGTAAACTAGAAACTATTGAGAAAAGGTCCACAGCCAAGTATAATGCCTTTGATGACAGATATGAAGCGTACGGCAAAGCACGAGATGGAAGGTTATCTGGGAGCACTCTGGGTGTAGGCAAACTGGACTGAAAGAGTCGGTGAAGTCCTTCAAGAAGCCTTAGTAAGGCAACATTGACATTCTCCATATTTCTCGTCGATTTTTATTTCGAAAAGTCCAGTTTCCGATGTGCACTTACAGCGGTTCACAACACGACTGTACGCCATTCCATTAACCTGGAAATCCTAATGTAAACATTAACTTCAGTGAAAATGAAAATATGAATTGTTTTCATACATAATAAATTTAAAATAAATAAACTTATAATAATGATCATTAATTTACTTGGGCGAGTAGATTTCAGTTCTGCATCTAATTATATCCTATACATTTCTATAGTACGGTAGTTGTTGATCCTATCTCCAGGATAATTAACAATTGGCTGGTGATTTATTCCAAGCTCAGGCTATTTTTATAAGAGATGAATAATATTCCTCCTACATCAGTAACATGTTTTATAGATAACAGCATTCGCTCATAAAACCACCCCTTTCTCCGTGGCCTCATTCCCTTGCCCTATACCCATGGGCCAAGCCATGTCCATGATTGAGAAAACAATGCCGCCTGAGCTTCGGCCCACCATACATTCTCCCAAGGACCCATACACAATCCTCAACACTACCAGAGCTTCTTCTAACCGCGCTTTTAAGCATTTACACAACGACCATGCAGGCGAAATCTACAATAAGGACATCGGGGGCCAAACACAAATGGTCGTAATTCAGAAGCCCCGGGGGCACGGAATACAAGAGCCAACATGGAGTATTGACGAGAGGGCCATTGTGTTACTCCATGGTTGTGATATAATACCCTAGGTCAGTCAGCAGTCTCGGGGCCTTACCTTCCGGGAATTACCAGCCCAGATCAAATATGACTTATTCAGGTTGTTACAACACGATTGCCATGCCAACGACTTAAGATTATTTCTCGCTATCAGGGTGAGCGAGGTTATTGCAGAAGGGAAGAAAGAAAAGTAGGGGGGATTCACGCAGGGGGAAAGGAATCGATTTCTGTCTCCCGGGAAAGGCTTCTCGGTGATGAGACTAATTTGTGCAAGACGAGGTCATGAAAACACTGCAACCTATCGCTCCAGAATGGAATGTGTTGATTGCATTACAAAATACAGAGGACATGAAAGGGTTGTTTTTATTCGGCGCAGAGAACTGTTTTATTTGCCACTAAACGAATTTACGAAAACGTCAGACGCATGTTTTATGCATCGGCTACGAAATGATGAGGTATTTGTAGTTTTGAAGAAAAAAACATCCCCTAATTAAATAAGTCTTTTTGTTATCGGATTCAGAGGTAGACTTCCGAAAAACGGAAAAATGTGAATTAATAACTCTGGAATATGTTGACCAAAATGACCATGCAGACAATATTCGCGTATAACATTGGCCATCGCAATTCATGCATAATGCCCATACATATGCTTAGGTTCGGGGAACAGCTCTATATTATATATATATATGTCTTTGTAATTAAAATCTCATTTCTGATATAGAAACACAAACCATAGAAAAGGTAGAAGGTATGGGATTTTATTACAGACAAAAATGTGTTATTTACTTGTCATTCTTGCGAGGCACATAGAAGTCCAGACGAATGGAAGCTATGGGTGAAGACACTGATAGTAGGAATACCAGAGAACATGGAACAACTCCTTACAAACCAGGATGACTCATAAAAGAGCAGCTCCTATGGCCATGAAATCCTAATGTCCTTCCAGTCACTCTTCATCCCATTCAATTTCCTCCAAGCCCTGGAGGCTCCCCTTCCTCCAGGTGCTTATCTCTGCCATGATCATGTTGCCATTAACAAACGCAGCGTACCAGATAACTGTCCCTCCCTCAGGTACATCATTACTAATAATGCATGCTCCCTCAGGTGTGGGTCAGGTAATCTGGAGAAAGTATATCACAGAGCAAAAGGTGGATCATTCCTCCCCTTTGAATAATATATGGGCCACTGTCAGTTGAGGAGGCGGGGAAGAGGAGAAACTACTCGCGATAGGCTCATTTTTCTAAATTATATGACTACTTACACATATAAGTTTCTGATAGGTAAGAAAACGGTCCAATTTCATAGAGTATTTCTGACAGTCTTCTTCATAGGAGATGATATTTATTTATATAGATTTACATCGACTTCAAAGGGGCGAGGCCTTAGATACTGACAGTGTGGCTGTGAAATATGGTATACGAGGGGATAATCATTATTTCTATCCTAGAAGTAAGATGTCTGTCAGCCAAAGACTTGATCCATCAGGAACATCTCCTTTGAATTAGAAATCGTGAAAGTGATTTAAATCATGTGTTAATAGAGAAAACATTCCCCAATCGGGCTGCACATGACATATCCTATGGGGTAAGAGCCCATCGTTGACCACACTTGGCTTCATGCCGAGGTAGATACGAGGACACAGTGTGATTCCCATTTTCCGAGCATGTTAAATGCAGCGCTAGGCCATGGGCAGTAATGAAAACATCTGCATTTGATAGTAAAGGCTATATCGACCTCAAGGGGTTTCTTGTTTGATGACTGCTAAATTTAACCTCTGGACAGAAATTCTATAGGAACATGACGCCACATGATCCTTAACATTATGTCCTATTCCTCGATATGCTTGTCATCACGACCCAGAATACAATACAAAGGAGGCGGATTTAAAAACTGCCTCCACAACTAAGGCAACTATATATCTCCAATAGAACTTGACGGAATCAATTTTCAAACCATTGTAAATATAAAGCAAAACACAGAGCTGTCCTCCCCTATGTAATATATCAAGTGTGGAAACCAATTACTACTTTGAGTAGGAGTAGGTTAGTTTCCATACGGCCGTACGCATCGGGCTAGACTGATTGTTTTTTCTTTGAAAGCATCTTCTAGCCTTTCAGTCACATTTTCTATCCCATTTCCGCGAGGCAGAGGACATGTGGATGGGTAAATTGAAATGTCTTGGTCCGACAGACTACGAGTATTGCCCCTGGCAGAACGTGGGTTGAGATGGCCGAGCGTTGTGTCGGAATTACGCGGGCTGTAATGGTAGAAACAGTTGGCCCATTACGGTGCCCTTACATTCAATGGGAAGCCATCCCTCTCGCTCGTCAGGATCCAACGCAAACCATATGGCACACTTGAGCCTATGCAGAATGTGTGTGGGCACACCTTACTCAACGTATTGGGCAATAATTGAATGGGATTTCGATGGGATGGAAGTGTAGATAATAGGAGAGGCAATGCAATAGACCCTTCATGAAGAAAGGTCAATAGATTTATGGCAAGGTCCTTAGCGTCACTTTTGACAGGTACAACTCTGCAGGCCATCATTTGCATTAAAGTGTATCAATAAACTCGGCAATAAAATACATAAATGCTGAAAGGAAAGGAGTTATTATGAAAAGGAGACTTTCTAAATATAATTTGTGAGGGTCTGATTTGGATGTAAGATACAGGAGTCGAGATATACCCCTGCCATAACAGCTGTTGACATCACGTGGGTTATGTGATGAACAATAACAAGATTTTCGCATTAGAAGCGAGTCAAAAGGCTTGATGGGCTCGGATGAAGCAGTAGAGTCGACTGACATGACTCTTCACTTCCTGCCTATATCATGATATGTCTACATTGGCTAACATGGGTCGCCACTCTGTTTCTTTGGATCTCATAGATATATGCTATACAAAGTACACAACATCTCAGGCGAAGAAAACAGAGGTGTCCCAGCTTCAAACGTGAGAGAGAAGCCCAGGGATATTCGTTTGGCTGGGAGTACATGAGAGGGGAAAGGAGAATTGCAGGGGATCAAATGTAATTTCTGAAGATTGTAGCATCCCAAGGGCTCGGTCTTTACTCCAGGGCACATAAACCTAATGTCCATGATTGTATTTTTGAAAGGGTGAAAGTGGATCTCCTTTGTAACCAGCCCCGAGGCACGAACCTTGCCAACTCATCATAAGAACAATACGAGGAAAGTATATAAGCTTTTTTATTCATCTTACATCAGTTGGACATGTGAGGAACAGATTACATAGGCAGGAGAGTTTCCTTGGAGGCGTGAGCAGTTTCCATGAGATTAGTTAACCCAGCGTGAAAACTAACTTCGGGGTCAAAAGAACGAGATGAGACAGTCTAAAATACCAAGTGAAATTGAGCAATCCTTCACTGTTTTGTCTCTTGAAAGAGCTAACAAATCTTGGCTAGCCTCCAGAGGTTTTTCTCCCCATTTCCCCCATTGCCTCATTCACTATCCTCGACCTCAAAGCTTCACAGACACGCGCGGGTATGTAAGTATGTTGGCGCCGTACAGAGGTATTTTTTCTGTAATAGTAGTAAAGTAGAGTAGAATGTAAAATGTTCATATACTTTTCTTTACTTTTTAGACACTTATCTCGCTTTTTGACTAGCACGCATCTTAAATTTGCAGTCAGTGTTTGGGGCCGAACGGGCGCCGCATAGTTCTCAGATAACTGCAACGCAGACAAAGGCGCATGCCATGAACCAGCACGCAGGGAAAGGTATAAGCCAAAGAGTGGCTTACGGCATGGCTTCCACACAGTGGCTTCTTTTCCTCGCTTCACCGATGATGTTTTATCTCACGTCTTGATCATTTCGGCTGATCCCATGGTGCTGCTTCCTCCTCTCCTGCTCACAGCAGAAAAGGCCGGGCATAGCGCGCCTATTGACATGAGTCTGAATCTTAGCACTGCTTCTGTCAGTCCTGTCACGACGAATCGTGTCCGCCTCGAACCATCAAAGCGAACCAGTCACGCGGCGTGAGAACGACGCTCATCCTGATCCAGTTTCGCTAAGAAGTCTATCATTCATTTCAAATGGAATTTGCGCGAATAAATGTGCAATGATTTTGGGACAATTAGCCATAGTTAATATCATTTAAAGTCATAATACAGTGTTACACACATATCTTTCAAATAATGATTAAGTCAAGTCAATATGATGATTGAGGTCAGAGGAAAAAAAGATGTATGCATATTAACCACTGTTTTCCATGTGTTCAATACATGTAATTGGACATAAAAGCACATGTGTTTAACTTCATCGATGAAAAGGGCACATTAAATACAGCAGGGCGTTTTCCGTGTTACTTATCCGCCATCATCATCTTCTAGATAAACAAACTAAAAGATCCAGAGCATCTGTGAGTCAAGCAAAGCTTACTGGCAACTCACTCATTGGTGAAACGAACCTGCACCCCCTTCCTCTTATCAGGAACTTACCCATCCCTCTGATCATCCCGTAGTGGCTATGACAACATAATCTCTTCGCTGAATCTTCCTCAATCGAGGCAAATCTCGGACGGTCAGCATCAATTACAAGTCATAGGGTTAACACTGAACACTGCCGGGATCCTGGTATATTAGGATCCAGGTATATATGTATTCACTGATATAATACACGCGGAATATGATTTAGAAGAAGTCCTGACCACACATACATGGGGGAGATGATAGTGATTTGCTGAAAGTGTAGGATACTTCCCATTTCACAAATCGGGGACGTACACCTCAATGAGGACTCAGGTAATAGACACTTTACATGTCAAACAGGTATAATCTGCACCTGCTGATCACTGCAAAATTTACAAAAATATCCACTTTTATTCTTAAATAACAGCAGCAGCAAATAGGAAACAGTTGTCACCAGTGTGATTTCTCTTCTGACGGCCTTCTTTCTTGACCTCGGATCCACAATACAATCATAAGGGTACATAACTGTTTGACTGAACGTCGTGGCAGCAGTAATAAGTATATGCATTCGATCGATACACCTGCTCTTCGTTACTAACGAACATAATCAAAAGGATCGAGAACCCCCCCCCCCCCCACCCCCACCAGTGACAGATAACCTACATTTATAACGAAACCAATCTAGAGTCAGGCATGTAAACACGGGGGTGTCACGCCAAATATCGCCCCGGGTTGATCCAAGAGAACTTACAACGAGTGGCTCAAGATACGAAATATACGCCCGAGCAACTCAATCCTGGATCAAGTCTGGCCGTGAGTGGCTCTGACCTCAGTCCCGGAGGCCAGATGGTGGCTTGGCCATCCGTAGAAAGACCTCCCCTACTCCTCCCCCAACTTACTAAGATCCCTGCCAGGCATACATATTCTTATTTATCTTGGCTCCACTTCACTAGCCTCTTAAATACGAGGTTATTAAGACCAGACTGCATATACAATTCTAGAACTCTCAGGTATAGACTTGTCAAAGTACCCCAGGAAAGACTGGCGCAAGAACAGCTATAGACCCTTTACAGGAGTACTTTTGGAATTGAGATGCTAACATTTTGGCTTGTTAAAGCGACGTGTTAATAGACTAGCTCCAGCAGCTGGTGAGATACATGTATATGTGTCAGGACGAATTCTTTAGTCGCTGGTATCATATGAACTATTGATGTATCCATTCCACTAAGTGGTCCTGATATGCAGCAGCCGTTAAATCGTAAATAAAGACTTAAGCAGGCCATAACAAAGGATTCATTCTCACATTTTAACCAAAAACAGTTCATGGAACCAACAGTAGCAAGCAACGTGTGAGGCGCAAACAGCCTCGTTGGTTTTTTAACAAAGACTTAAAGGCTTAATTTTTTCCACAGTTCAGTGATATAAACTAGATACCAGAATAGCTGCTAACAGATTGCGGGTATTTTAGAAGCTACTATTTCACTAAGTCAAACTAAAACCGCCCATAACTCTGACAACTAAGAAGGGAAATCTGTGTGGCATAAGATAAATTGCTATCCAAAAGTGGTGTGGAAATGATGGAACATAGGAACATAATCCGAGTCTGAATTCAATGCTTACTCATGTTGGTTTTAAATCTGTCATTAGTTTCCAAATTACAATTTACAAATTTCAAATTACAATTTACAAATTATATATGGCAAATTATAATTACAGACATGAATAAAGTTAATTCATTCGGGAATCAAACGCAAAGCAAAACTATTTCAACGCGCACGAATAGTTAATTCTAGACTGCATATAACAACGATTGAACAGCAAGCTAAAAGGCGTTTAATTAATTTACAGCGAAGATAGTCGTCCTCAAGGAATGTCCAAAGTCATTTAAAATTTTCATTATTTCGACAAGACTGCTCCATGAAACGGGATGCGAGGCTATGATCGGATTACTTCACAACATCGACTGCTCAAGTGCCTTCCTCTCATTGGTACCAACTCACCAACTGGGCTATCAAAACAATTTTATTCCAATTCACTCCAATTCAAACTAATATTTAGATTACGGCTAGAGGAGATCGTGCCTTCGCGCACATTAATCCATATTGGGCAGATATGGGAGGCGGTGAATTCATAAATATTGGAATATTCTCACTAATATTTACAATCAGGTGCTGAGATAAGGCGAACAACAAAAGCCATTGTGAGAGGAAACCGTCGGTACTCAAAACATGTCATCCAGTTTGAGATTTCTTAATCTGTCAGGGCATCATCGCATCGAATGATGAATGGTGGACAAAATTAATCAACAAGCTCCACTGAGTCCAGCTCGACAAAACTTGATGCAATAAATCTAAATCAAAAGATCACCAGTAACAACCATTGTAATAGCAAGCACAAGCTGGATATGAAACGTAGTATGATCTGTACCGCGGTATAATATTAGAATTAGAGCCTCCTTGTCTCGGTTGTTTGTAAATGCTTATTAATGGGTAGAACTCTGTCATATAAACAACAGGTTTCGGTGGTAGCCCTTCTTTTAACATCATACATTTGTGTTGAGTGAAAACAGAAAACATTTTTACACATCAAATATCCCTTTAAACTCTACAAAGACTCCTATATCATCACCTTTCAGGGACTGGTTCATTTTAAAAAGCTCCTGGCTATAGCATTCCCTCCAGCCTACTGCCAAAAATCAGCCAAATCATCAACAGAAGCGGCTCGGTGTCTGAGTCTTCAACTATGTGCATATTAAAACTAAAAACAAACTGAGTGCGATGAGAAGAGGACTAGACATGAAGTCAGTGAATGTTTAGCGTTTTAAGAAACAGAAAACGTTCGGAAAACATTCTGAGTCAGAATAGGAGAAAGTGGGGAAGTGGTAGACATTTAATCCTCGATTTGTACCAGACGGGGTCCCATTATTCAGCCTCCTTCCATCTTAATTTGAAGACCCTGAGCAAACAAGAAACTGTGAGAAAAATAGTTGCACGTGTGCAGACAGCGGTGCGCCTACCCTTGAGGTTTTTCTTCGCAATTTAAATACAATTGGGTTTTTGTGCGCCAGATCTGGCTTCCCGCTGTTCTTCTGAGTACAGTTTCTATGGATGTAGATCAAGCAGGGAGACATCTGCCGATCCATCCTTCGAGAATCACCATTGCCTCCACCCACATTGTGCCAAACAACAATATGAGAGGGAAAAAGAGCATGTCGCCAAGAACAACAACTTGAACAAGCTCTGGGTGGTGCCAGCGAGTGGTCTTATAAAGGAGCCTCCTATAATATAGTCTGCGCATTCGTTCATCATCTTCCCAATAGCTTGCCTAGATGATATATACGGTACATGCTATATAAGGACAAGGTGCTTTTTGTTCTTGGCAATTACCCATGTGGAATTCTAATGAACTGAAAAGCATAAGCACCAAAGTAATCTATTTCTAAAGTGACACATGCCCAGAGGATGAACGTGAGTAGGGTTATCAACAAAGAATGATGTATGCATTTTGCTAGATTGTTGGGCACTTTTTCCTCGAATCACAGACATACCCATATGGACAAAAACAGCTACCTCATTGCACGACACGTGCTTAGAATAATTAACAAGGGGTATTAGGCCAAGAGGACTGAATTTCCCCTTGCAATATGGATAGATATGAGGATCTAGTCAGGTACAAGGGGGTAATAGTTCCCTATACACACAGTAGAGTGGGGTCAACCATCCAGATGTTCACCTCCAGGGTGTGCAGACGCTCTGGTATACCGAAACCAAGACCCACCTATACAAAGCACACCCACTAAATCACCCACATGGCAAAGGTAGGCCATGCTGTCCCCCAAGTGCAGTTTTGATGGATTTTGAGCCCTTTCAATTTTATTACCAATAAGTCACGTTGAGCTGCAGATGTTGCAGCCACGAAGACATCTCAATCAATCTTTTCGTATTCTTCTAGTATATATTCTGCGGCACCACTATGACATTAAGATGATCGATCCACCAGGCATTCAGAACGATTGCTGCCATGGGAAAAATTCGCATTCTTCTCCGATCTCTCCAACCATTAAACCGCAGTGCCGCATCATCCTTTGAATTTATTAAACATCCAACATAATATATTCATGTCAAAGTTATTTAAGTAGAATTTTCAACATTGATGTATGAAAAGAGCTTCTTATATAGTGTGCCTGTGGTCTAGCCGATCCCATCACCCGACAAGATTGACAAATTTGCTAACCCAGTGACATCACCTACATTCTACAACAGGTAGCATGTACTAAATCTTGATTAGAAGCGATGGGAATACACTAAAAATACTGAGCCTCTCCATTACTTCTTAGTGGCTGTCAATAACAGGTAGTTATGTAGACCTGAACAGCCAAGAACTCCCTTCACCTTTCCCATTCTATAACTCAGGCTTAGGAGCAGCTCTCTCCAGGTAGCATACCTCCATCATTACCTACCTAAGACCTACTCTCTGGAGGTGGCTTCCAGCGTCCTCCTGGGTCTTGATAGGCACCACACCTGGACCACAGCTGGACGGGTTCACCACAGTGGGAGATAGTTCATCTCTGACATGGCTACTTCTCCATCAGATGTCTACAGACATGATCATATTCTAAATCCAATAATAAAGTGCCTTTTATGTGGAATCGATTCTAATGAGATAGCACCCTTTCATGTGCTCATGCACGACACATGTAATTTTAGAATTCTGAGAAACTTACCTGATAAGCGGTAAGTTGAATTAAAATTATGATATTTTCGAGGCAACTCGAGGGGTTGCAGGGAATCATATTATTTTGCTATTCATTAGAGGCCAATAATATATTCCAACCGATTACATGAAAAAACGTACTATTCTGTAAGGATGTTTCAAAACACACAATTCAAGTTTATCACATAATCTGTACGCTTGGGGTGAATCAAATCTTGTAGAATATAAAGGAACAAAATCATAGTTTGTGTTCCCACAGTTATTCAGCATGTGACCTAAACGTGAGGGCATACCTACGTAACTACAAGAAAGGTGAGTCAGACGCTCGTTGCTTGAAATTGGCCAGTTTGGACAAACATGCTTCGGGTCGACTATTGCCACGGAAGCTATTCCTTAAGCTGAGCATACAACACACGGGGTGAGAAATACCACAGAGGGGCATGTGGTGGTCGTGTCAAAAGTATCACGATCCTAGCGCACAAACCCAGCACAGAATGATGCACAGGAATTGCTCATGTTGCTCAGGAACTGCTCATAATACAGTGATGAGACTACCACACGTACCAGGCAACAGAGACATATACTTGTAAGGGTTACATTTCAGACATGACTGCTAAGCTTTAGAGTGTATATCTGCTCCTCTCGCTACATTTTGTTTGGGGAATTTAAGCATGGGAATGGTAGACATTTCCTTCGCACTAGGGTGTCTAGCTTTAGAAGCGCTGCTTAACGCTTCAATCGCCGTACGGGCAGTTGTTTGGTTTGTTTTACATCCAGGAGGAGATATATGTCAGTATCTTTCATGCCAAGCAAACTATAGACTGGTAAAAGCATCAGTGCAAAGACAGCCAGAGAATACGCCGCTAAATAAATCCTGGGTCAAGCAGATGCAACTACTTCGGGGCTTTAGATCTTTGATCCCTTCCTCGAAGAGATGGCGCAGTGGCCACCACGGGGGATGACCAAGTATTTACACTTGTAAACCTCTCACACCTGACTTCCATCTCACCTGGAGTCAGAGGGGTCCTAATGACCGCCTGTGAATTATGCGGGTCAGATCCAGTCATTCTATACCGAAACTCCAGCAAAACCAATGTCCATACCATGCCACCTTCGGGGGAATGGGTGAAGGTCAAGCCCAGGAATAAGGGTCAATGGACACAGATAACTTCAAGCTGACCACTGACAGTGACTACATTAAAAGTTCCTTTCAAACCAGCAGGCAGTACCTGCGTGTACATCCATGTATTCCAATATGATGTATTGAAGGCAAAACACTTCCACGATTGCCTTTTGACACATGGGCGTATCTTAAAAGCTTTTCATCCAGTCTTTATAGCTCCAAACTCATAACTTGGGCTCTGAGATAAACGAGGGTGTAATTTGTATTTGCTTCGGCGGCAAGTCAGAAGAGTTAAGTCATGTCTGCTCGAAGATATCCACATGATAGGAAGCAAGCCCAGTGCCCCGGCGCCTGGCACGTGAATGAAACATTCCTGGAGCTTCCTCCGGCGTGATAGATAGGCCCAGCTTATACATGTACACAACATGTGGAAGTTTTATATGTGTAAAAACAGAAGGTAGGCCAGGTGTGTGATGTGTAAATCAAACACATGCACCCCTTTATCCTAGTTTCTGGCCTACTACAACAGGAGGAGCTCGCATGAAAGGCACCTGAGCAGGGCACCTGAGCATCTGGATAAGGTTATATAATTGCCTTAGAAAAAACTAGGCTGGATTATGGCAAGAGGATCATGTCACAAGCCCCGTGGTTTAAAAGCACCCACACAACAAGGCTAGTAAATCGGGGTAGGTATGTCGGGTTCTACATTTAGCCCCACTAATGGTCCCTGCTTGAGAAGTTCTGTATGTACACCCTACTTACTATACCCAGATACCATTATACTAAGGCAACTTTCACTACTGGAGCTCGCTCGTGTTTAGTAAAAGGCTTTTCAAGTACACTGGTTATTCACTCGACATCTGGGGACTCCATTTGTACCTGTGTTTTACTCCTTTAGCCCTATGGATGTTTATTCTTTAAAGATAAGGGACAGATGACAATTTGTCTTACCCCACACACAGTTACTTTAGCTAGTGTCAGTTATTATGACACAACCTTGGCCCCTCTTAGTAACGCCGTCAGATGAGCATATTTTCACCTGTCAAGAGGAGCTCACATATATTCTGTATGGGAGTTCCCCAACGGTAGCCCCTTCTTACCCTGCCAAAAACAACACCCATTTCTGGTGGATCGGCACAAAAACATGCACTCGGATCCAAAGAGCTACCCTAGCCCTAGGGTCGACAGAAAGCCTTGGTCAGAATTGTTTTGAGGAGGAGGGGACACGATTTCCTCAGCATTTAACTAGTACTACCAAATTTCATTAAACATTATTTAATACTACAGCAGTGTTTCATTACTAGTTCTCTATTGCCATAATAATGAAAGAAGCTTCATTAGGGCAAAATATTTCTCATATTCATTGTTTTGTGTATGAGTAGGTAGGTTAACTAAAGTGTGATTGCCAAAAAAAGGATCCAGTTCATAGCACCTGGGACAACGAGGATGTGGCTAAGCGTTTGTTCAAGTAAAAGATCAAAGGATGTTGACCTCGGAACCCGGACCTAACCTGACCTAAGAATGAACGATATATCATAATTCTGGTAGGCTATATAATAGAGAAGCAGGTGGTTCTCTTCTCTTGAATCGCAATTTCCAAGGACAAGTGATAATCAAGGAGGATGAAGTGTAAAATGAAGTTGCCACTCACCTTATACCACTTAGAGCGACCATTTGCAACTGGTTATTTACTCCATCGTCATAGGAGCTCTAGAATGAAAGAAACGGGATCCCATCAGTTACGTGTTGGAATGGTAAGAAAATATAGGTGTCAGATTATAATGAGGCTTGATGAAAAAAGAAGATGACACATTACTTGATGGGCTAGCTAACAACACCTCAGTGATACCTCCACATACCTCAAATGAATAACATATTTAAATAGACGCGTTATTGGGGAGGGGAAATTACTTAAATCTCAAACGATCAATTATATTCTTGGGCTGTACACTATTTTCCATTCATCTATTTTTATAACTTTAAAACTTTATTCTTAAAACAGCATATAATACAAATACATATGATATGAGAATTAAAATGAACAAACTGGGATAGACAGTATCAAATAGATTTGTATATGTCGCTTTTTACAATAGTTTATAGCAGGGAGGCTGTCAGAGCCGCTGCAACACATATGGAAATGGATGAGAAACGCTATAATAAATACAGATACACACTATATTTCTCACTCATATATTTTTTTAAACGTTAAAACAGCGCATACAAATATATGAGAAGCAATGTGAACAGACTGGGATAGACAGTATCGAATATGATTTATGTCGCTTTGTATAATAGTTTATAGCAGGTAAGCTGGCAGAGAGCCCCGGCGATACATATGGCAATGGATGAGAAAGGTTATAATGGATACATATGTGAAAGTGATACGTCTTAGAAAGACAACAGTCCCTGAGTGCCTGGCATACAGCAGAAAGGTCAGAACTTCCTACCGGAATACAGCAGGGCTTCGGAAACCGGCATGACCTTTCAACATATTACACTCCTAGGAAAGAGCCGAACCTCACATGGTACTTTCTCCTTATTTTTTGGACAGGACCTTTTGGTTGCGTGTTGGACAGGCCATCTAAATTTATTCCCAGGAGGATAGTTGTGTCTAGGAGAGTTTTCTCATACAGCCATATATGGGCCAGTCCCTTCTCAAGACATACAACCTCAGGTCTATAACCACATATATATAATCGATGGAGGGAATATTTTGTTATTTTATAAGCTCCTTTCTCGCGACATACAGTAGGTAAACTTCCCTCAGTTATGCCATTATATTCGGCAGTTCTGACACTATAGTATTTATAATGCTCCTCTTCGTATCTTCTTGCTAAACTAGTTCTTATAGGAATAGGATTAAATCAAAATGTACAAACACAAACATCAGACCAGGTACTGCAACCACAAGATCGGGTCAAAGGAGGCCAGGGTGGATCGATTGAATAACTGTGATTCAAGAGTATTTATCAGGTGAGCTGTGAGCTTCAGTGAAATGTGACCAGCAGGCCCAAGGTCCAGCATGGGGTTCTTCTGCTAGATGGGGATGTTGATGGCCTGTATCCTCGGCATGGTAAGGTGTATCCTTGACATGGTCAGGTGTCATGCAGGGCTTTCCTATACTCCGGGCATGGTCATAAATATACATCAAGCTTCCCGCCAGTGAAAGCTGCAGTACTGAGCAGCTACACCACCTGCCAGTGGGCGAACTGAACAATTCAAAATAAATAATCTAAGATGAGAAAGGTATCCATCCAGGTGATATCTAATCATCTTAGATAGAATCACCATCAAATAAAAGAGCGAAAAAAAGAGCGAAAAAATAAAATAAATTACCCGGAGATGATCAGGTTTCAGGCCCCGATGCCCCGATTTGCATGCAGACCCCCTCCGTTGTAAAGAGAAATGAATACCGTAATCGGGAAATGCTACACGAGGCCTTTCGTGAGGAGCAAGAAGGCACGGGAGGAGCAACCAGCACGGCACACAGATCTTTTACCGAGCCACTCCCACACGTGGATGACAAATGAGGCTGGTGCATGGCGGCAGGGGACACATGATCAAGGAAACCTGCATTTGTCTCGACTACCAGTAGTAATCAGGGTTCTCCGACCAACCCTCCGGCTTCACAAGCAGTGGGAGAACAGAGAGGAGGAGAAAGCGACCTACTTTTTATTCACCAGTCCATTGACAACGACACTCTGATTAATGTGGCCAAGGTATCAATTACCTGGAAACCCTGGAGTAGCCGTGGGTAATGGTCCATATCGCCACCAGGTGGGGCGACAGTGGGGCGTGATTCCATTAACACAGTAACCTTTTATCACCGCGGGAGTATTATAGACCGGAGACATAAAAACTGCAGAGAGAGCTGGTCATGATTTTCTTTCTACAACAGCTTTAATTCACAACCACATTCTCACGTGTATAGATGTAGTTAGGTGGTATTATACAATGGGATCGACCGTAGCGTGCCATTGAATACGGAGCCCAGACATTTGTGAAAGTTCCTTTGAAGCTGTGAATTTAATTGATTAGATTCTATTTCACGTCAATTCCAGGGTATGAAACTCATCACAATCTGGGTGGAGCCGACATCCTAACAATTTACACTTTATAAAACCTGTATGCATACGATAGGGCAGAAAGGGCGTCAGTCAATAAGGGTAAATGTGGAGAAACTACAATGGTGTTGTGCCAATTGAATTCAGTGTTAGAAACATTTAGGAAATTCTTAGCGAAAGCAGAACTTTTTCACAAAGTAAACTTAAACTTAGTACAAGAGAATGAGCACTCTTTGAACACACATGAAAGAAACAGAAAAGGTGGGACTCAAAATATCAGTCAACTCTACAATAAAACCTCAATGTACTACAGAAATTCAGAAGCCGTGAAAGTGGAGAGAATTATCTTAACATTGCAAACAAGTGGTGTCAGGGCATTATATTAAACCATTCCTTGCCAATAAACTGAGTCATTAGACGTGAGTTTCTCAACATTTCCCATGTATACCAGTGCTAATAGCATGAAACGACCTCGTTTTCTCCCTGTTTTATCATAGTGGATCTCAGCATACCGTCTCTGGTTTCTATCCGAGGAGAGCCTTGCTTCCCCTCCAATGCATTTGCTGCTTCCCTAGTTTCCCGGCTCCACTCATTCTCTATCAGACTTTTCAGTCTGCTACCCAATACATCCCCAGGTGTCATATCTCCACCAAGTGAAGGTGGATCCGTGTGAAAATAAACACCTCCAGGATAAACATTAGCAGTTACTATTGAAGGCTGAACGGCAGTGCTGCCGAAATAAATTAGCCATCCGTATATTATTGCTCTCTGCATTTCCTTCAGTTATTTATGGGGAAAAATATATAACTCAACCAGAAAAAAAGTAAGACCCAGCATACAGTTCTTACTATGAGAGACAACATGGCAAGGGAAGAATGGCAACAAGAAGATTCACAGGTTCCTAGGGGTGAAGCTTTTGAAAGAATGCTAAGCATACCATGCTTGATGGGGATCAGTCATCTCGTCCGAACCTCAAGGATGCTTAATGGCTCGTTATGTCCTATCATAGCTCCATAAATCAATTTTTGTTATGAAAATGATGGATACACAGTAACGATGATTGAGAATTGATAGCTTTTTCCTGTTTGATCCAAATAGGTTAATGTGGAAAACAGTGCTCACGTCAAGGCAATAGGCTAAAGTTATTGAGGGTAGCATTTATTTACTTCATACAGTGCAACCACACAGCAATTATCCAATCTTATACCAAACTGAGTATTATGATAATAAAATGTGTCTGAATTATAAAAGAAATAAGAGAGGCTTGGTCATATATGGCTAGGAAAAGGAGGCTAGGAAAATGCATAGAGTATAATAACAATATTTCCATAGGCCTACTAATAAGCTCTCTGTAAGTACTCGAGTTATTAAAGGAAGACAATATGAATAAATATCATATGAACTCGATTCCAGTTCCCCTCTAGCCGAAGAGAGAACACCCTCTCTCTGCAGATGGAAGGAGAGGGATCCTTCATTCATGGTGTTATCAGTGACCTCCATCAGGGAAGCCATAGGAATAATTATCATATCCTGGGAACGGCCAGTACCAGTGATTAGGGCCTACGGGTGACAGGAGTTATTAGCGAATCATTGCCTGTAGTCTAGTGATTGTGGATTATCGGGGAAGCAGCCATGTCATTCCGTCTGGCCTGGAACTGATCAATAAAGTCAGCCCAAAGGCCCTCCGGTAAATATAAGTTTTTCCCACAGAATTCATAAGTGTAAAATCAGCAAAATAGGACGGTGGACTCACTTACAGAAATAAGTACCCTCTGTCTAGGGTTTCGCATAGGCAGAACATCAAGGCACAAAAAAAGCAGGCCAGGTCGGGTAGAACATAACCCTAGCTAGTGAGGATATAGTTAGAAGCCCCATTGCACTTAACCATCACGATAGATTGACTTCATTGCTCGGAAATCAATACATGAATGGTTCTAGGAACTTGGCAGCAAAAAGAGAGAAAGATATGAGGCTGGTATCTCTGACTGACTGTCATCTTGACTTTCCGTTTGTCTTCAGGCCCGCTTCAGACTGCACTCATGACACCAAGGAATAGGTCTGTAGAGTTAAAGTTAACTAAGTTCCCATTGAAATCTGCAGGACACTGTCTCCAAAATAAGGACCAAATACAAATATGATAACTCAGTAGACACTTTGCCGAACCTCTGAGATATTAAAACCCACCTTTCTTACACAGAATGGCGAGTCGGTCTGCAGGAGGTGCGATATGAACCCACCTAAGTCTAGATGTCATCAACTCCTGTGTAGACCATCGCCTCTTTCTGAGTGCAGCACAAGTTATGGGTTTGATTTGTCACAATTAATAAAATGACATGTAGACATGGGTCGCGGCCCGCTGGGCTCACAGGAGGGAACTGCCAGCAAAACATGTCGAGAGGTGTCACAAACAGGCGCACTGGGCATGTAGGGTTGTTGACAGGCCGGTGGACACTGGAGGAAGCCATGGAGCAACTTGACCCCATTCCAGAGTTTAGCCATCAAGATAATGGTGCCATCACATAGGAGTCATTTAGATAAGGCCCATATTGATTCAGTAAAAGATCGCAGGGCAAAGTGGGCAACAAACTCGCCATGAAATTCGATTGCCCTCAAGATTAAAGCCCAGCACCGGACACCACCCATGATGTCCTCTCCGTGTACTACTATACTACCAGAGTACTCACATATTGCAGGCACCGTCTGATCTTGAGACACAGAACTCTGCAGAAATCAGTTCTCGTTCTATAGAGTAATGAGAGCCTTGGATATTCCAAATTCCCCAAGATTGCAGTGGGGGAATAATGGCCCTAACT
This sequence comes from Sthenelais limicola, assembly GCA_942159475.1. Classification (NCBI taxonomy): domain Eukaryota; kingdom Metazoa; phylum Annelida; class Polychaeta; order Phyllodocida; family Sigalionidae; genus Sthenelais; species Sthenelais limicola. The sequence goes on along the minus strand of OW804095.1, from coordinate 112,936,323 downwards.
CGGGAAACACCACAAGAGTAAATAAACGAACGTCTCTGAGCTGGGTTCCATCATTTCAGTTTTACTCTAAGATTTCAGAGAGGAAGGGAATGGTTGCTATGGGAACAAAATGTAAACATAGGCTATGAGCAGTGAATGACTGATGAGGACATAGTGCGTTCCTTCTCCCCATCTACCGTGTCTTTCTCTTCGAGCTATCACACTAATAAATGTTGCTTTGCATGTTTGTGTGGAGACAGAGCATGGAAATGCATCAAGACAACACGTAGACCAAATCAAACACACCTGTAGGTTTTGTAATGGAGTAGTAACAAAGCGTCATTTAGCAATACATAAGGAGAAGCAATCAGCAAGGAATCTAAATGTAGAAAATGTATAAAGCGACCACACGCACGCACGTGGAATATGAGTTATTTTACATAATGCAAGCTAATGCAGCGTTGATATTTATTAGTGAACAACCTAAAGGCCTTTCACAAACAAGTAATGTCCCCATGGAAATAGAATAAGGGATCGTATGAGAGCGCCAAACATAACACTATTTTATCGAACATATACATCATAGATATAAGCTGGGCTTTTTCTGTAGTAAGCATACTGCTTTAATAATGTTTATCAGTTTAATATCAGACATGCGCGTGTTGGCAGTCAGTGTCTGATTATTATCTACATGTGGTTACTTGCTCGCTAGGCTCCATCACTTATTTGACATGACAGAATATCATCTGCCACAACTACTAAAAGCAGCCGGCCGGAGCAAACCGAAGGGCTGGCGAGTAAAAAGTGTATTCTCCACTTGAGAGGAGATCAAAGCATGAATCCGTTACATGAAGTCTACAACATACATCCTTGGGAAACCTCCTCATATATTTAAATGATTCGTGGAATGTCCATTAGTCTATAAGATGAAGACACTGTTGCTTCACATCAATGCCTCCCTCCTGATGCTCTGCAACCCTAAAATCTAAGAAATGGTACATTTAAGCTCACCCTGGCTGCATTAATATATCCCTACGGGGATAGATGTATAGTGTTAAATACATTATACATATGAACTACTGCAAGGTAACCTTATATCAGAATAACTTGGGGTTGTCTTTAACTGCAACATCCCTCGCAAAAATTGTAGTAGGCACACAAATCCAGGTCAGGGAGTCAATATGCACTCCCCGGCTCAAGGGAGTGAATCCCCAGCTCGTGATTCTTCAACTCAACATGTTAGGTTATTAACTTTTTTAAGTAAACGTGCTCACGTTGGTATGTTTTCCACACATTCTCCCTGTACAATATAGAGTTTCAGCATGTTCTGTGAGTATTGCGGAAAGACTAAATGACAATTACTCTACGATCTCCCTGATAAGCTTATCACCAAGGGGATAAATCTGCCAATGGGCAAATATCGTGCAGTATGCCATTAGATGCGCTGGTATTTGGGCTGTCATTGCTGTGTGGGAAGACGGGGGCATCAAACAATCTCTTTCAGAGTGAGATTGAGAATAGGGAGAGGAGGCATATCTAGACATATACATATTACCTTCGGGTAAACGGGGTTACTCTTAAAATGTTACCCACTAAAGCTTTCACCACAGATTTTTTGTAAGTGACATCCCTTCGTCTTTGGACAATCTCGCGTATCGTGTATAGTCAGTTTATATAACAAATACATTTGATTACACCATAGATGATAAGGAGATACCCACAGATTAAGTATTTACACACAATAAAATTCTGACCAACTGACTCGGAAAAAAGCTCGTAATACTGATACAAGGTCTTGGACGAATCATCGAACGTGATTTTTGCTAACAAACAATGACTGCTAGGCCTAGAGTGAGGGCAGAAGGGTGCATGTGGCTGTTCTCACACTATATACCACTTGAACGAACCTAAGAACGAACTAAGAGTCACAGGTGAGAGATAGTGTGTTGTCTTAGGGTATGGAAGTTCTAGAGGTCATAAAGGGGTTACCTGAGGGATGGAAAGGGCCAACAGGTTCTGACAACACCCTTGACATTGGTCTGGCAGAGGTGGTGAGTAGGTTTGCCAGCTGATTGCCAGTAATCCTTCACAATGAATGAATGGACAGGTAACCTCAACTGAAACACCATCATTGCCAATAGCGTGTTGTTCTAACCAAGCACTAACCTTTCTATACCAATATACATCAGATGGACAAAGCCATAGACATCACATGATGCTTGATTATTATAGACATTAGTTCCTAAAGTTCGAGTATGTGCATCAATAGGTGTATACCGTACATAGGATGTGTATAGCGAAGAACTCATGGGTTGTGGTTTCTGGCGTATTGGCCCTGTCTGTTCTACTGTATTCGTTCCGGATTAATCAAGATATAAGCAGGGGTATAGAATGCCAATTAGTAAACATTCAGAAAGGCAATGTAGCCCCAGTCAGTCCAAATGAGACGGAAAATATAAGCAGCCTTGGTCTTGATATAAACCCTGAATGAAAATAAATACACAAGCCATCTAAGATCGAGGGTACTGACCCCTCCTCCGACACCATCCCAACCACTTAGCTATCCCCGGTGTTTTAGAGGATCATATTCCGGGAACTCATTTAGTATGACCATATGTAAATATTTGCAAAACTGTCAGGAGCCTGTGAGCCATTTATTTTTGTAAAACCACCGTGTAATAGGAGAGGGGCCGGTCATAATCATTCTGTCAAAGTTGGAGGATCCCAAGTTGGTAAGCGCTATTTACATGACATAAAATAACTTGCATTTGATCATGATACTGCAACATGCAAAGATATCTATTAATATCAGAGTATTAAAACAGTGTTTTGCAGGTTGGCGATTGGCACAGATAGGACCGAAGTATCACAATGTTTCGCATATATCCACGTACAGGTGGCGATGATAAACCTTTGGGTGTAGGTACTTAAACATAGATCATTTCACCCACTTCTCCTTTCTGCCAGCTTCTAAGTAAAGGGAGCCAAAAAGTTACAGTAGCCCTACATGTTTTCACATCCCAGCTCTCTTCAGCAGGCAATCCACATTCAGAGAACACTGGTGGTAAACATTAAAACTCTATCTGTCATATTTAACTGATCATCACCATGTAATGACTTTTTAGATTCTAGATACCTTACGGCATGCCTCCATTTGATCATTTTTTTCATGGGGCGTTTACGTGAAATCGTGGAGTTAACCTATCTATAGTGCTGCCTGTTAACGTTGCTACGTATGTGATTGAATGTATCACAACAAATCTAATAATTCTATCGTGGGATTTATGGGCACGAACACTTATTGGGTTTATAGCGTTTGAAGGTTGAATCAACCGTTCATATCTACCCATAGCCATAGTTTACTTGTCTACCCGATGCGCCTGTCACTAGGCTAAACCCTGATGTATAAATAATCTGTAGTAACATGATAATCCCCGATACGAATTACACCATGCAGATAATCTAAGCTATCCCACCCAAGTTATATACAATGCTAATTTCAAACCAGTGTCGAATACTAGTAATTCAAATTGCAACACAAATCCAGACTGATGGTCTATTTCAGTTAACAACCATAATACATTGTATTCCCAAATCAGGTTTCATTGGCGTCTGATATGCTTTGAGTTTATGAATCGAAAGTTTAACTGTCTGTGAGAGGCCAACAATGTGGTCATCATTTCTTACTTTAAATACTGTGATAATATTGTGTATCACAAAGAGTCGGCATGGGGTCAACATTTATAGCCAAATTTACTGGTCTATGTATTCATGCCCTATAATAGTGGCGGTTTGGATATTTGGTATTATGCTATACGTGTATAACTAAAGATAATAGAAATACATGTACCATGCAATGCCATTGTATTGTACATCTCCCAAGAGGTCACTCCCGGTTTATATCTTCTTTCCCAGGCTCTTTATTCTCCCATACTTGTTAAAACATGACAGTGATGTGCTTTGTCTCCAGCACACTTGTTATTTAACAGCGAATGACAAGTTCTCGGAAAACTTACTAGTTTTTACACATACTCAAATCCCCAATGCAACTCATGATTGAATCCGGTATTGCCCCAGGGTCTGTCCTGGTACACGTGTGTGTCCACTTACTCAGTCACACACCTTTTCATTTGCAACCAGAAATGGCTAACAGCATGATGCCCATGTGCACGGAGCATTTTACGACTTGTAAAAAGATAAATCAGGACCCAATAGAAGCCTCTTCACACCTCCATTCAATGCAGCAGGTCCGAATGAGTTGAAATCACTCCTTAAGAAACATCCCACTGTTTTAGTTTTGTCATCTAAAAGCGAAAGGATTGATTCGAATGTGAAGTGTTTACATCTACCATTCAGGTTTGACACAAGGCCCAGTTGGAGGTTGGGGAAGAGAGGATGGCGGCACGGGGATATATCAAAGGTTACCATGGTGATAAGAGACAAAAGGGTACAAGGCAGACATTGTTAGTCCATTTACTAACACTTCTCTTATCGTTCACGCCATCTCCCGGGGTGACAGTGGACTTGTGTTGTCAATAGGCCGTGAGGGTGTCCGAGGTTAAATTCAGTCTGAGCACTCTCAATGAATTCCTTTCAAGACCCTGACTTTCGCCCCTCTAATTGCCCTAATTTGTTTTACTTACATTTGCTTGCCCTTTGGAGGCGCTTCAACTAATCCCAAAAATAGTTTCCATGGTTTACCGCAGAGTAAACATTTAGTCAAATGGTCAAAATATAATTCAGATGGAACATAGTTCTAGGATCCAATGATAGATCAACCTTAGAAGACTGAGGAATATACTCCTATTAACATTTGTAATGATAGGATGTGATCGAGGGATAAACCTTAGAAGAGGAAGAGGAATATAATCCTATTAATGTCTGTAATAGCATGTGATCGAGGGAGCTGTCTTCCTAGAAAGAAAAATATACAAAAAACATCGCTTAGTCATTATACATACCCAACTGTCTCACGGGCGCCTTCAGCGAAAAAAATACATCTCACAAGTTGCAACATGAGGACGGATGCTAAGGGATGGGAATTAGAAAATTGCATGTCAGCACAAGGACTGGGAAAGGCCTTGGTAAGAGGGACGCCTCTGTCACCTGTTGGCTTGCCTATTATTCCATCAAGTACACACGGCCAGATTAACGTAGCTTACACCAGTCTTTCATCTCAACAAGCCCTTGGACTTGCCAACCATCTTCTTGTTGACTAAGAGATTAGCGCTATACCTTTGTCAGTCTTCGTAATTATTGTCGCACCCCAACCCATTCTACATAGGGATAAGGCGGAGAACAATTGCCATGCGTTTGCATTGGCTGTGTACTGTTTGATGTTAAATAGTCCAAACCAGCAAGGGGGATTGAAATAACAAGTGAAATACTCACGTCATGCAAAACTCACATGCTAAAAGAATAACAATCGCTTCGTTAACAATGAAAACAGAGTAATCATTCATGTTGTTCTTTTTGGGACCAGTTTCGTCTATGTCGTTTTGACATGAGGATGCGCACAGGAAGGCTATTGTTAAGCAATCATTAGGGCATTTATACTGATTAGCAGCTGTATTTACCTTTGACGCGCATGCAACTAGTACAACCTTAAGGTATAATTAGACGAATCTCAGCTTAATACATGACTCTTGTCTATTGCTTTAGTCAGGAGGGTTAATAAGGGGTTAATATGGCCATGTGTTCGTGATATCGCCCCATCAAGAACCTCGTTAACACGATGACATCATCACAGTTCGTAATAAAAAGAAAATATTATCCATCCCCAGCCCAGGCAAGCCGAAGGAATTTGAATCAGACAGGTCTGACCAAAAAGGCAGGCACTTGGGCATTTCATATGAAATTATGTTTGACCCTATGTCGCGACTGACCACCAGTGGTGCCCAGAAAATGGCACATCTGGAGATGATAGGCACACATCTTGCCTATTTCTTATCTCCCTGATAAAAATTACCTGGTCCAGTACGCTATTCGGGTACAGATAAAGAGTAGGCGGCCACCGGACGACTTTATCAAGGAAATTGCTTGTATTACAGCTATTATCCACCTAACTATTATTCACAATACATTCCTTCTGTTCCTAATTTGAAAACAATGCCTGCTTTCATTGCCATTGCCACGACCCTCGATGGACCTGGCCTCTTCCGTGATTGTAACCCTGCACAACCTTAGAGAAGGGTTACTGAAGACACCCCGCAGTCGCATGGACCCCAATGATTACCCCCAGAGCGACTGGTCACCACAGGAAGCCCGAGGCCAGACCCCCCTGAGGGGCGCTAAACGCTCTCCTCACACAGAACTTCCTGGCACAGACACTCACTCTGTGGTGTGGGAGTGACTTCCCGGAAAACTTTAATCAACACGCGTGTAGAAGCAACACTCCGGTCAATACAACCCGAGTACAGGTATAACACCCATCAGTGAATCCATGGGAAACCGCTCTCCAGAGCGCCCCAGACAGTATTCCTGATGTGACTTTCACCTCAAACGTCTCTCACATGTGGCTTTACCTACCAGTTCGCGAAGTTAGAAATATATATAACATAAACTGTTATGATAGCTTTACATTCCATCAGCCTGTTGATCAACCCGATAATCAGGCATCCTCCACCTCCGGTTCATACCTTTTCTAGCATAACCTCCGAGAAACTCCCCACTATAAACTGCCTAAGTTTTGTCTCTTGAAAAGTGGTTTACTGCAAAGAAAGTTAAGGGTCAGATGCCGCACTCGCCACTGCCTCTTTTACTATCTTTATTCGCAGACTTTCTAACTAAACCCAGGGTAGGCCTAAATTAAAGAAACTATGGGACGTCGTTAGGTCAGTCGTCGGTCCAGGTCAGTCCAGCATCCCTCAGTTCTTAAACTTAAAGAGCTTTATAGCAGCACGAGGCGGGGGATCTGGCATTTCTTCATGCACACGTTCAACCTCAAATATGTGAGTAGGTTGACAGGCAGAACGCACCCTCGTAGAAAACTTTATTTCCAGGGAGAAAAAAACCTTGGGTACTCGGTCGTACCCTGCTGCCTCAAACTCAAAGCTAGGTGACTGAGCCTAAATAAAGACCATACGTCAGCTACCAGACGGTTTCTCCTAAGACGTTTCATTCGTGACTCCAATAATAAACATGAGATTACATAAACTTGGGCCAGCCAGGCAATAAACAACATGATGCAGTAAATAAGTGGTGGAGAGTGGTACAAATAACTCTGATGATAAAGAGACAACGTCATAAAAGCAGAACACTACCATAGGCAGGCTATAACATCAAAACATTACTCGAAACCCAGACTCCAGAGTACAGAAAAGTGTACTTCATACAGCCATATCGAATACAGACCACCCAGGAAATGAAAATGACTGAGTACTTGCAGTTAATATGGAACTTATATATGAATGATTAATAAAGCTGAGCTCACCTCATGGTCAACAGAACTTGGTACCAAGACCCACACGTGGGCCTTAGATGTATACTTGCAGATTTGTAGCTATTAATACTCCTTTTCTAAACACTAGCGTACATGGGACCACTCGCCACAACGTAATCCTATATAGAAGACGTAAATAATTCACACCGCAGCTTAATTATTCAAGTGCACAAGGCCGCTGGTCACGAGGAATAATTCCACTGAGCAGATTTGGTACAAAACTTCCCACTGTATGTCCAACTTGTGGGTACATAACATGCAGCACCGGTTCCAGACGGACTCACTACTGAGTTTAGTGCGAGCGAGTTCGAGTCAATTCACTCTCTGCAGTGTGGGAGGAGGCTGGACTCTCTCAGTGGGACAGGCTCACTTCGGTAAATGGGGGTGGCCGAAGCGTCCACTAGCCTGGAATCTCTACCAGCTCCGGTTTCGCGAGGCTGTCAAGAGGCAGAGAGCTTCAGCTGGCCTGGAGTACGGAGTACATGTGAGGGAGGTGTTACGTAACATGTACACATCGCACGGCTAGTTGTTGTGTAAACTCTAGGATAAGAGCATGTATTCTCTTCCCATGAAACAATGCACACCGCAAGTATAATTAGAGCTCGGACAAGTGGGCACTCTTGTTGCAAGCCGTGTGATGTATTGTAATACGATGTACAACAAGATGATTGTATAGTCTTGATGCTATTGAATCAATTCTGGTTGATGCTCTTTTGGAAGAAAACTGTTAGCTCGTTCCCACCCTAGCAAGCAGTCACCAATATGTATCTTTACATGAACATGTGCTGGGTTATATTATATCGGTTGAGCTAATAAAACGTACGATTCGTGATTATGTCAGGGTGAGGAAACAGAACGTGTATAGTAGTTAACGGTTACAACCGCTAGTATACTGTCTGTCGATAGGATTATGTTATCTTGAGACACAACCTTTACAATGTTTAGGCAGTAATTACACTTAAGAGGCGGGCAATATCAAAGCAACAACCATCATCAAACCACGTAAGCGCATACTACAGATAATCATAACCGTCTTCGTATACAACACAGAGGCCCTTATCAGTTACCCTACAGCAAATGTATTCATATTCTGGAGAGAAGCCCGGAGACAGGCCATGTTAATTGCGACTTTCATGTCTGACCTTTGAACCTCAAATCAGCCTGCCAGTTACAATCTGGCCGCGCCCTGGAATTATTACGTAATTGTTACATAACATGGATATAAGCATGTATACGGTGGTATGGATTTATGGTGTACAAACATGATAAGTGGATATAACGCTAACGTCGCCATGATTGGAAATAAAGCATCAGAATGATTTGTGAAGGAGGACTTTATGGTTGGTGGCAGGTACTCCTACACACAATCAATACATGAAGCATGTAACGGTTATGATTGAGAACAAAGGCAATATCCTTTTACTCAAGTTCTCATTCATTAGAAAGCTGATATTTCCAATATGTTATAGGTTCAGACCCTTGAGAGTGTCAATAAATGGGAGAGATTACATCAGTCAGCATGAATTTGGTAACAATGCCATACATTTTCCTACTGACGTCACTTGTTCCGCAGAGAAAGAAATGAGCTTGCATATTTTTTAATTTCAGAATAATTCCGTAAGATATCAATTTCCAATTTCAGAGATTTATATCTGAAACCCCAACTATACATCCATTGAGACTTGAGACAATTTTCCAGTAGTCGTTGTGTGAAGTCACCATATCAATCTTCATCAAAGGCCGAACAGAACCAAATAGCCTTATTGATTCAAAGATCAATTATAATCAGACATCCCAGAGTAAGGAATATAAGGACAGGCCCTCGAGAGCCTCCCCGACAAAGTAATACGTGCATACATAGAGTAGAGAGGAGCTCCTCTATGATCATGGAGCGAAGTACCAAATTGAAGGACATCAAATATCTATCACACCTCCGGGCTCGGGGCGAGACAGCAATCCTTCTCTGCTACACCCCATTCATCACCGCCTTATACATATATGTCTTTATAAGGTCCCAGCGCCTCCTCTCTCTCGTTCGATAAGTGTCGCTGACGAGTAGCTCTTTCTAAAGAGAAGCTCCTCTCTAAAACTGATCACACTCGGAGGATCTTGAAGGGGGCTTACATATTTATGGCAAGCAAATCTTTTCTTCTGGCGTTTCATCAAGCAGATAGCCAGATGCTGTTCGAACTGTTTCTCTGGGGAGCAAATCTGGCGATAATGATAGCACATCGATTCCTCCAAGCAACTATTCTAGAGAGATTGGGCTATGTAGTGGGATATGCTCCCTACTTGGCTGATTCCTTTCAACATGTATTGACAATATGTACTTAACAATATGTGGAACATACTACACGTGTTAATTGCATATAGATGCTGTGCTGAATAGAAGTGATTAGTATAATTAACAAGTATGAGTTATGTACTATACTATATCCTAGAATATACCGAGTATCACAGTATAAATAAGTGGCCGATACACAAATCTAAGTAATGTATCGACTATTATTAAAGTAATATTGAAAGTGATCTAAGTAATGCATGAATCAATCGACTGCTTTAAAAGTACGAGACTATGGGATTTTCTTAAACACGGCTTTTGTTTAAATATAATTTGCTGACATCTTACAATTCATCCAAATTATGTAGCACATTCTCCTAAGGAAAATGACTCCGAGAAGAATGGAGTTCCCTGCAGAAATGAGGGTACTTCCGGCGAGCCGACCATTCCTCCAGGAAGGATCAAGCCCACACTGGCAGCGGAAGTATTTGCATGAACGACGCGCCACCTGGCCAAAAATCGTGGAAGTAATTTGAAGCAGAGGCCGCGATGATTAATCATCCTGGGGATTGTATGTATGTGTAGGTCTATGGCGGGTGTATGTTGGGGGTAACACTAACAGAAAACTGGCTAAACGTCTCTCACTCTTCAAAACCATCCATAAATTATTATAATCTAAACAAAAACATCGGCGTTCGGCAAAAACAGATTGGAAATAGCTAAGAGCTTTGTCATACTTTCTCTGCAAATAACCAGGTACTCAGGCAACTGAACTGAATGGGTCGGAAACTAGTCAGCCTCAAATAAACCATACTCTCCTCACTGCAAACAGCGATGCCCGAAGTCAAACCATCAGATTTGTCATCACTGTAATCTTTTTGTCTCCGCCATTCGATTTCTAACTTCGGTCAGGCTGCGGGAGAAAAAAACTCCCACAGCCGTCATCGAGTCAGTTAGGGTCGGACCAGTGACGTAAATATGGACAGGGACTGCAGGCTGTAAAATGTGTTGATATAGAACATGGCGTCAATTTAATTTCGGTTGGGATAGAATAACTAGTTTTCTCACAACATTGAACTTAGAAGTAAAAGAAAAGTGCTGTTGGCGACATTGATTAGGTCAATGGTCATCGAGACCTAGTGTCGATCTGCCCTGCTGTACATTGACACTAGCATCTTCTCAACACATATCTTGTTTCAACTGGATGAACTCAGTCGATTTCTATTTTCTGATAAGTCAAAATAGTCTGCTTTTATCCGTAGACCTACCGAAATATTCTAGTCGCGCGGCAATCTCGTCCCAGTCACGCGAGTGGGGGCGCTGTACCTCTTCAAAATAACTTCCCGCCGCTTATGACGTCATTATATATCACGACGTCGTCTGGCTTTGGGGGAAAGTATAAGGTATGCGTCGTATGGACTCATCAAGTATGAAACCAAACTCAGCGGCCTTCCTTATCTCGTCTCCAACCTTTTGCCCACGAGTCCGCAATATTTACAAACATTGTCCCAAGCGCTTCCCAGCCGTTTATGTTGGCCTCAGATGTGGCGATTCCTCACAAAAGCAATTAGGGTAAGAATGATATGTATGGAGTCATGGCTACTCTGGCGGGATCCGAACGAAACAGTCAAGAGTTTTGGGGCATAGCCTATCATAATTATTAGATCCCTTGCCGTCAGGGTATTTTGTTTGTTTAGTGCAAGAGAAAAGAAACTTAGGTTAAATATACTCTAATCAATATTGCCATTATTGTACTGGATAAATGTAACATTTTATAGGCCGATCCTACTTCGATATTGGTGATGGAGCCATTAAGCAGGTATTGCAAACATTTAAGCAATGTTTTCGATGGGGTAAGAGAAGCGGGGATGTAGGGAAACGGTAAGCAAAATTGGAAGCCAGACAAATGTTTATTAACCATAAACACCTGTGTCATTTATCATTTTTCTCACGGTGTTTGTGGGGGCTCTTTGTAAGTTAATATGTACTTGTCATTTGTTTGTTATACATGGGAAAGGGGGAACTCCCACGTGAGGTAAACAGTATCGCCATCTTCTGCCTGCCTTGGGAGGATGGACAGGAAAGAAGTGGGCGGCTATCTTTTTGCAAAGATATTCTAAACAGAAAACATACTCATATTGCAGGATTTCAAATATTCTGGAGACATTCCAGAGCAATGTACTCACCGATGAAGCATAACTATAGGAGCGAGAACGGTCCTGAAAAAAGAAAGAATACACTGTTGTCACAACGGTATGAAACCAAATAAACATGTATCTGTCATTAACCAATCATATGACATGATAAATATAATGCAAGCCCATTCAGACATTGTGGCAATGGTACTTATACTAATGATATTCAGACTATAATCAAAAACAATCATATATATATGTGGTTTGGATGAAACTATACTTACAAAGTATTTTCAGTTAATCATAATATGCATGCCATGTCAGTTACATTGCTTTAAAAGACATCTATATACATGAAGCTCATGCTACAGCCAAAACATTATGCGGGATTTTTTTGGGGGAAAATAATTGGCATGTATCATACGATAAATGACTGGATGGCAATAGGAATTGTTATCTGCCGTAATGGTCAAATGATGGGTTGCATTTCTACTTGGATCTGGCAAAGGAGTACAAGTAACAACGGATCTCCTAATCGTTAGAAATACGTTCTTGGATTAGATATTGTTACCACAAAATCGATCAGAGAACACATGGTTTGTATAGTAGTCAAGAGTTAAAGAATACATGTACCATGAAAACATAGAAAGCCAGATAGTACAAAGCGAACTTGAGCATGCCGACAGCTGTTGCTACTCGTTGCTAAGGAGAAAGATACGGTCGCTAAGAAGAAGCGTTCCAGTCGCGCACTGGAACTCAGCAAACACGAGAGGGCGCCCTAGGGCCTGATGGACTCCATTGGCCTGGGGGCGCAAATTCACTTTGGCGACTAACTACAATTTGGTTTCCTCCCAGTGTCCTCAATCATATCGGGACTATGCCAAGAGGTAAACTGGCTCTAGGAAAAAGCCTCTCGTTTATTGGGGAAGCCAAGTTCGCTCGCAATCGCCGTCATAAATGTGATTTTACCACCAACATCGTCTGCGGCCTGCTGACCTTCGTTTCGGATGCAATTATTACATGCTTACCGAGACAATGACGTATTGTAGGCCATCAATTACCGGGACGGTTCAATCCTGAATTGCGCAACAAATGGCCCATGTCCTGCGGGGAAATTAGATCAGTTTGTTAGCGAGGAATGTGATGTTTTGCCCCTGGGATGTAAGTTTTGCTAGCTGGCTGTCTATTATCCCCAGGGCACGACAAGTACCGTTCTCACAACCTCTGCTCATCTCCAATGTGGCCTAGGTATCTAGCAGCATAAAGAGGTACTGGCGGAAGTGAACAATGCACATAATAATCATTTTTGGCGGAGTCTGGAGAATCTGTACTCATGGGCGTATGATGACGTTATAATATAAATCCATAATTATACCTTTCTTTGTCATCAGCAACTCCTTCTAGAATTTCAAAGGTTTTTATTCGGATAATCTGCAATGCTAAGCTACGTCCGATCTAAAGAATGATTGTCAAATAATATTGTGAAATATTCACTCTGTTTTCAGTAATGAGGATATTGCAGTGTTATAATCCATTGAAAAATATATATAGGCCTACCGGTATGCAGAGTCAGGCTGAAAAGCCAGAATAAAATGCATATAAAATGCTGTTATAGGCTAGTACATATTCTGATACATATTCGACCCTGATGAAGTTTTATAAACTGTGCCTAATTTATGACGGGAAACAGAAGTGCCACGTCATGACATGGGTCAATCAATGTTATACCTGGTCTATGCCATCCTAAAAAATATTGCCTATAAGACCAGTATTCTCTCATTCTGTATAATTTTATTCTTGCATTTTTACCAGGAAAACACTGGTTATAATGGAGGATGAAGGGACTGTTTTCACCATGAGAGGGGTAAACAAGCTATAACAAGCTAAAGTGACTGTGGGCAAGGACTGCTCATGATGCATGACTAAACTGCACGAGGGCTATCATTCAGAGAGTGCGAGTTATAACATTTCCTAGGCGCAAACTGTCACACATGTACCTCCAGGATGTCCTCGCTTAATCAGCGCTGGTGATGCGAGCATGTCTATGTCATGCTACCGCCAACAGGCTACTTTTGACATGCTGCATGCCTTCATTCACATGTTGAGTCTCCAGGCTATATGTTCATGCACACACAGTTACCATTTCTTCTCCGTGACGAAGAACACCCCTGTATATCTATCCTCTGGCTGATTCTGAGACGGTATCAGCAGGCACCGTTATTATCTGGTGCGGGCCATGTGCGGGAAATATGTTGTGCATGCTTTCGATATCATCAAACTGGCCCAACACGTGACCAACGTGTGATACAATCTCACGATATATATGAGATTCAGTGCCCTTGGAAACTCTTCCTGTACCACACCAACAAAAACATTAAACATGCAACTATCTCAATCAATGGAAAGAAAACGAGTACAGCAAACTCACGATATACTGTGAGTGTTGATGATTTAACTCCCTATATCATCTGCTGGAATCGGAAATGGAATGTGGTCACCATGTTTTTAAGAAATTATCATTTGAAACTATATTTGAAAAACCTTCGTGGCAATTTCATCTTTCATCTTCCAGCTAACCTCAATTAAACAGTTGAAATCGCTATCTATCTAGTCTACTGCGACGGCAAGATGAGATTTAACATGAAAATTCTGCGATGAAAGAAACTCGGGATAACAAGGAATTCAAATACAAAATACGCTGTTTTCTCCAAGAATGGAATGTAAATTATATAACAAGGCTGCACTGACAGAGTATATACAGCATTACAGGACGGAGGGTGTGGTTGTGTGTGTGTGTGTGTGGGGGGGGGGGGCTATAATATTATAGAGGATGTATAAGAATGGAATTCAGGGGGCGCCAGTAGAGACCATATAAGGCCCATATTGCTCCTGGATATCCCGCCCATTTCGAGGGTTGTCTGAGGCTAAGTGGATCTGACATGGATGACCCATATAGACTGAAATACCCTCCTCCAGGTCCCCACCAGTCACTCATTCGCGTCATTCGAGGGAAGAGGAGGAGGGGGCAAAAAATAGCCCCATGTTATGTGGTTATGGTTCATATAGAACCAAGTAGCCGAGACTCGTGTTTCTTGTTATTGCTGATAAGCATAACTCGCAGTAGATTGGACATCTTCTCTCAGCGGAGATCTGCCGCAGGCATTTGTTCCTTTTAGCCAAGTCAGGCCACTAAAATGTTGCCTCAGTTTATTGCCTTGTGTGGGCCCATTACTAAGTGTTCATTGCTGTCGTCATGATTTTTCGGCTGTATTGCACGACCAGACCTTTCGCAGTCATGCACTAAAACGGGCACGTGCCGCCTATAAGATCTGCGACCATGTAAATATGTGAATATAGAAGATGTATATGACCAAATTATCATTTGATTCGCGGATTTACACAGCTTCCATGCATATTTATAAGTCTACATAAAATGTTGTAGCAGTGAGCAGTTTAGTATTGCATTGCAGTGGCATTCTTTAGCCATCCATGTCAATCAATATCATGAGCATACCTCTGCTAGGATGGGGGATGCTCCTACTAACCGCGAAGAAAGCAGTGAGTGTCTTTCCATCGATAGTACTAAACCAGGGAAGGGATTCCCATACCATGTGAATGTTAATGGCAATGGTCAATAGTTCGTTTGTGTGATGTAAGGTGATTGGTGAATGGTTTTGGTCCATTACCGGGGAATCCAGCGGATCAAACTGGCTGATGGATTTGGCAAAGCATTCAGAGGTCATTGATGGTTGGCACGAAACATATGGAACCAAGTCATTAGCCTTATAACATGGCAACAATACAATATTACATCTTTTATTACGTAATGTTACTTCAGTAATCCTAGAAAATATTGATACTCGGGGTAATCCTTGGCTTATCTTGATGACTCATCCAACGAGAAGAAGTGTTCACAAAATAATCAATAATAATTGACTCAGTGATTAAAATGACAATAGTTATTGGTTCCCTCCTGATGGACCCACGCATTTCTTGGGGAAATGACCCACCACTTTTGTGGCATTGTATGAACATATATTTGTGTGCATCATTCTCTATATGTGATACATAACAAAATATATGACATGGAGTCAATGTCGTGTATTGGATATATTATATACAATATCTATTTCAGACTGATATCTTAAGATCTATAAAGGGCAAGTTATATGTAGGCAGGTCATCTCCATGGATCACTGTTCATTTTTACCGATCAAATTATATTCTGTATGCTTTGATTGCTTCTTCCACGACGTTTCACCGTTCATTATAGAGACTGTATTTGTGATATATTTACCGTATCTCACAGTAGAACATTAATGAATGTGGAAATCGATTATTCTTAGATACTGTCTTGGACTTTTTGTTGAAACTATGGATAGTGCCGTACTTCGATTGAACAGCTTGTCATCGAAGTTTTACAGCTCTAAAAACGGATCGCTTTCTGTTGGTATTTGCGAGCTTCCGAGTGCTGTTGGATTTCATCCTAATCATAGATCAGTGGGCAGCACAAGGACAACAGTGCCTGCGGATGAATTTCTTTCTCTCCATCATCTTTGTTTCTGGCGGGTGGGAGAGCAAGAACTGAGGAACGTATTGGGAACAACCAAATGGGAGAGGGCTACTGAGAGAGGAAGGACATAAAATCGTGGGAAGGACGGAACTGGTGGCATTTTGTTCCCATTTTGAAGCGGGGGGATTATTTTGTGAGGAGAGAGGAGCATGCGAGAAGACATCACCGCCGGATGGGCTTCTGTGCGCGTGCGCATGGCTACCAACTTCATCCGCCGGTCCAATTTTCCAGCTTTATGCCTTCATCTCTCCAGCATACCCGCAGAGGACGCTTTGGCGTAATCTGCCCCCTAGTGACGATTAGGAGAACTGGATGATCAAAGAAGGAATGCAGCGAATAGGTCCCTCTGATCTACTTGGCTCATTAGGTGGCCATAGAACCTAACTGAGAGGCGTGGACATGTAGGAAGAGCTTGGTGACATGAACATGGTGTTATCATGTCAGCACGAGGGCTCATCTGAGACCAGCTAGAAATACATATGTGGACATATATACGTGTACATGTATATTATATATTTATCATAACTGGGATTCTGATTTAAATCTGGTCAGCCAGTGGTTACACCCTGGATGGGGGACCACCAGTACTGTATATATAGGCTGTTCAAGTTGTTTTTTGTTAGCAGCCACTGTTGTGTGGGAGATTCATTCAACATGTTTATGGGATGCAAAAAACTCATACAAAAATATTTGGTTGGTTCTT
The DNA here is from genome assembly GCA_942159475.1 of Sthenelais limicola. Taxonomy (NCBI): domain Eukaryota; kingdom Metazoa; phylum Annelida; class Polychaeta; order Phyllodocida; family Sigalionidae; genus Sthenelais; species Sthenelais limicola. The sequence goes on along the minus strand of OW804095.1, from coordinate 112,919,211 downwards.
TTCTGGAAGTGGTTTTCCCAATTGTATACGTAGACGAGAACAAAAGTCAGCTGCCAAAAAGTGAACATATTGGCGGGTCCTAATGTAGATTGAAATAATGTAAGCAATTGAGATGCGATTAATGTCATAGTGACATATGGACTTCATGATAGGGTATATCCACTCAAAAGTAAATCAGGAGTTATTTTAGTCCAATTATTTTTTTTATTTTTTTAGTCAAGTGCCAGTTTGAATTTGCGCACAGACTACCAGAAACAGAACCTTTCAACGACTACTCGTTGGTAAATGTTGCGATGGTAAAACACAAGACACAATGTCGGACAAACATTAAATCGTATCAACACCACGATGGCAAACAATTTTTACTGAAGAATATACCATCATGGAGCATTCCAGGTCTATACTGTGGTAAATGTTACCAGGATTGTAACACGAAATACACGTACACGACAATGAAAGCATAGAGTGCGGCGTGTATTGGGCATAATTGTAGGACGTTGCTGCAGGTCAGCAGCAAGAAAGTCTTATTAAAAGGTTACAGTGAAATGGGCAGTTCTTAAGAAAGTATCCACATAAGAATTGTGGGCTTTTGCTGACTCAAGGACACTACATCGCACATAAACCACCACTACGCTGTCAATTCAGCTACATAAATCGAGAGCAAGAACAACGATACTTTCCAAAGTAGACATAGTTATAGACCCGAATCATCGACTAGATTCCTTTCAATGGCTTCGTCTGGAGTCTCCTCTCCTATCTCCATCATAGCGATGTCTCAGCTAGTCGCCCTATCGCAACAAACACATAGCACGGGATCAGGGATCCATATAAACATGTCAAGTAGAGAGGAGGCAATTCCAATCCAATATGGATCTCTGTATTTCCCATTTCTTTCTCTAATCTTTCCCTTCGCCCTTTCGCCTTAACGCTCTGCGTATATTGGAGATATATTTGGGAAAGACAATTGAATATACCCAGTCTACATATATGCGTACTGATCTTATTTCGTCTTTCAATCACACGACCTTTCGGACGCTAGTTGGAAGTTTAAAACAAGTTTTCAATAAATAATTGATAGCGATTGTATTGCACAAGACGGGGTTTCACGGGGAAAGGAAGGGAAATAGCTCGGCAATAAATTAATTGCACGCTGAAACTACCCCTAGTTATAGTCAGGGGGATAGTCATTGCAATCAGGGAAGGGACAGTTTAATTATTTTGAATAATGTTTTACCAGCTAGGACCAGTTTAACTGGTCATTCCAGGGGATGGTGGGGTCGGTGAGGGGGTGGGGGTTGGAGGGGGCAACACCGTAGCCGCATCAGGACTCGAACCCACAACATGTCCATGCTCCTGTGTCCCAAGCCAGCGCTTTAGACTGCTCTATTTTATTCCAGACCTGAATATATGATATGTTCAATCTGTCTCCATGGAAGATTACCGTGCACCAACTTCTTGGAATCGTCAAGATCAAAGCTCCAGTGGACACATCTCTGAACGGCACCTTGATTAATAGTAAAGACCAGCGTTTACCAGTAGGTAAATGCCATCTTCGGTTAAAGGTCACATGTGACGTGCGGCCGATCTTGACCCGTGGTGACCTTTGGTCAAAGTAATCACTGTAGCAGGAAGTGACGAGAGAAAAGATACATTAGAAGGACACAGTTAGGTTGGGAGGTGTACTTTTGCTCCCAGTCCCTCCCCACACCCGAATATGAGGCACTATGTAAACAAACATGGACGCATATGCATTACAGCCTCGTCTAAACAAGACAACATATCACCTATTCACCCACCTCGAACCTTACCCATGACTCATCCATCATATTCGAACTCAGAACCGACCTAGAAGTATAAATCTGTATTTTTGTCCAGAGGGCATATCCAATACTTACCATATTGATAAGAAAAAAGTGGCTTCATATATGAAGCCACATTTTAGATTTATCTAATTTGATTTTGCTTTCAAGGCTAGATGGATTTCTATTTACAAAAGAGGTTAAAGTGCGAGGCATATGCTACTCTTCGGGGAACACTCCAATTTAACGTCATGTTTGCCAAGTAGGAGAACTATTTCCCCTCTCCAGGTGGTGACCCAGGAGGCAGACTGCAATCTTGACATCGGGAGCTGTTCCTATGACACATAGAGTCTGTGCATTATGTTTTTTTCTGCGGGGGTCTAGGCGCCCAGGGCCGGACTCTAGGGGTGGACTCCCATATAGCACTTGTGTACATTATGGTCAGTTCGTGAGGAGATGAGGGTCAAGAGGTTAAGTGAAGCCCGGTGTCCTATGTCCACCCAACCTAGAACTGGTCATCGATCCTTACCACTGAACCCCTCATTTTATCACGCCTACCAGGAGGGACTGGACAGAGAGATAGCCCCTGATATGGTTACAGGATCACTGGCCAAGTCAAAGCTATCCATACCACTGACCGGCTCCTCTTGGTCCGTATACAAACATCCATGTCCAAGAGGAGCAGCTCTTTTGACTGTGTGTATAGATGGGGGAGCCCCTCGAGGAAGGGACTGGACAGAAACATGCCGGGTGCCCCATGCTTAGCATGGACGTGTGATGAATCATGTCCCGAAATACCCTGCCAATCAAGGTCCGGGTTCATTTGCGTTAATTTCTGACATTATTGCTTAACATTTCTGATAGACGAGACTAAATTAAATAAATTTAAATCAATGGGGTTCAGGCCCCTTTTAAATTATATTTATGAATACGTATTATTTGTGGAATTTATTGAGTGCCTGCCATGGTAAAGAGCCTGCACCCCTTGAAGTTGGTAGCATTTTAACAATATGCCGGAATCTCCAATAATGGATGCATCAATGGTGCGAGAGAAAGCTGATATAGACATTAATCCTTTGTTTATTTTATGTCAACTTCCGAGATTTCAAGGTTAACCGTCAATAACCCACAAAACAAGTATTACTATCTTTGCGATCAGTTCCCACTTTCTCCGGACAACATTTTGATAAACAGACTACCGTGTTCTGTCCCTGTGCATGCGAGTTTATAACACAGGACTGGGCCAGTTAAAGTACCCAGAGTCAGTCTTTTTGTATATACTGCGAGGTAGTAAATATGGAGCGACTGATAAATGGCAAATAGCGGCTAACCACAGGGCATGAATCCCACGCCCGGGATCCAGAGAATATCATAGATGTGGCCGAGGCAGAATGTGTTAGATGCACCGTGGGAGTCCAACCCCCTAACCCCGATCATTAAACAAGGAATAAATGGTAAAATAACAATATGCCGTAGACGCCATCCAGGTCTTTCGTGGGATGAACTGGGTGAAATGACAGATTCTATATTGAGCAGGGTGCCAGAATAAATGTATTTTAAACGATACACAATAGATCTCATACTCACCATATTAATAACGCACATACGAAACTAAGTGAAGACAACCTTTCATATTTCATATCATATTTCATATCTAGGCTCAGGACGTATACTGCGCTAATGGCTTTCCTCGCCCTGGAGTAGGCGCCCTAACGAGATACTAATGACATTTTAATGTCATTGTGCGGCTAGGCGCGAGAGGCTTTCCCTTAGTTTGGATGGACTCTCTTAACTTGAGCCTAGACTGTATACTGCTTTAGTTAGTATTTTATGAAAAAGAATATGGGGTATCAAGCATATAGTAAACGCTATATTTGTACAAATAATATATGCTAATTCATAATGAGGCAAATATGCTGGGCGATACAGCTACGCACGTGTGCACCATAACGATACGCGCGGGCTCAACTTTTTAAGGGATATACCTAAGTATTGTATCCTCGAACACTGTTAACCCATGTTACCCATGTCTTCCAACAGCCAGGCGTGCGCTTAGATGTGCATTACCTCGTTGTCACTATATTTTTTTGATGCATCAGGAATACCAATAATAATTACATTATCACCTCTGCCCCCGCCCCCTACACACACACACACACTACAACTTGTAAGTATTAAATATGTAATAATTACCACATTTTCCGCCAACCCTATAGTTCATAAAAAAACTATTTTGCTCAATACATGAGGGTGGCTCCAATTATATAGAAAATGATGTCAATTATACATATAAGCTAAGACATGTACACATGTTTATATTGCGCCCCGAGCCTATACCATGTCCTTTCTTATGACACATCCACACCTCACGACAGCGGGGCTCGATCCTGCATTCCCCAGTTGAAACCCCATAGCGCCACCTACATCACGGCCAATTTCTGTGACAAAACCAATTTGGTGAACGTTGACATGGACGTTGATGGTGTCAGTGAGGTGGTGCGATGGAATTTAAAGGAGTCAGAAACGAGCAGCTCAGAAACTAGTGTAGGTCTGATCCTTTGCAGTCACCCTTTTGATCTCCCTTCACTGGAGGATCAATTTCAGTAGGGCACTCGATGTGAAGCGTGGAAATTTATATAAAGAGATAAGGATTCTGTCAGGAGCTGTTTTTTAACAGTTTTGGGGAGTGTATGATATTATAACGCAATTACTCATCGCATAATGAGGTAAACGATTATGGGCCGGGGGTGGTGGAAATGTTGTTTTTCGGTCTCTTGTCTGGGGTAGAAAAATCATACATCATCATTAGGTCGTATAGATATTTTGCTGAAACCGGGAGAGCCCCAGGTTATAGGTTATGTCATATTAGATGTAGAAGATCAGTCAGGGTATGTGCAATCCAATGACGTTGGGCATAAATATCAATGTGACGCCTTGCTTCATGTGTACAAGGGTGTGAAGTGCATCATCTGCGATTATGTCAACTCCGATTAGAGAGAAAATACTTTAAGGAGATGAGCTCATTCTTCAAATATCTTCCCATGCAGTGATACCATCAGTTATCGCTTCATAATGCCTCCCATGAGAGTGGAGGTGAGGAACAAAACCTCGTCAATAAATACCTCGTATGTCACCAAATGTGACTAAAAGCTGGAGAAGTTGGTGAAATGGAGCAGAGCACAGCCGTTGTTTTTACACTGTTCTCCCGATTAAATCGACACCACTTGTAATCGGCCTTTTCTGATCCACCTCTGCCGAGAGTGACAGTGCATATCGCAGGTTTCTTTGTGCCGACTTCTGAGAACGATCCGCACATATGGAGTTGTTTCTGTAGAGCCATTCTCGAGACAACCTCTGATGACACGCCCGGCCTTCAAATGACCTTGTCTGACCTTGATGGCATCCCAAGGTGAACCCTGGTATTGGGATTGCCTCTGCTCGATTCAATATACATTCAATGTCTACGGCTTTTCTAGATAACCCACTTTTCTGAGGCCTTTGTTCGCAACATTCTAATCTTTCGCCAAACTAATTTTCCCTTCCCGGAGGCCTTTTTATACGACTCCGCCTAATCTCAGATTCACTGACTTGATAAACAGCTCGGCGTTTTTTCCCCTCGGAGATTTTCGAGGTTTTCCGAAAGGAACTAATGAATCAAACATGGTTGAATCCCTTCTCCAGACGACTAATAGCCGAGCGGGTTATTCTCGAAGCAGATACACTCTTTAGGTAAAAAGAAAATGAAATATTATAGATCAACGTATTTTTTTCTCATGTACGCATCTGTGGAACATCTTCATTTTTGCCCCATGTAACCGCTGTTTACCGGGCATAAATTCAATGATTAGGAACCAGCACAAATACACAAATCAACGCGGAAATAACTGAAATGAAGGAACGAAGGCAATTTTAGACGGGAAACACGCAGGAATCTGCCTTTTTTGCCGCCTATTCCTCCTCCTCCTGCCAGAGCTTTTTGCTCAGCACTGCAGTGAGGGATGAGCCTTCAGGACTGAGTTTAGTTTTAACACTCTCCACTAGAGGCCAGGAGTGAAGTATCACTCGTATCGCTCATCCTTGTCAGGGATGGTTGCTCCACCACCGAACTCCTCGTTTGAAGTCCGCAAGATACTTTTATATTTAGGAGCACTATGCACGAGGAGTTAGTTTGACGACGGCAATAGCGCACATATCCTCGTCCATAAATATCCCAATACTAGCAGGGAAAGTCAATGACACACACAAAAGTTGGACGAAATTATTTTACTGTATGAACGCATGCAATAATCTGAAGGTATATTATACCTTTTTAGTTCACCCAACCTTTGACGCACACGCAACTACCGTCCTTTTCTATCTGTATGTACATATATCGCGTTGGGCCTATTTTCACCAAGGAAACCAATCTCTATTGGGCGAGATAAAGTTGATGTGATGTAGTACAGGAGTCTGGAAGCAAATTTGGCCACGAGGTTTCGTGCCTGCGAATTGGCGCAATTTGTAATCCGGGGTAGGAGGCATGGCTTGCGTGTCACGTGCCCCTTGCCTAGCCTGATCCCGCCTTGCACGCCCCCTTGCCCATTAGTCTTTATATTGTTTCAAGGTAAGTAGCGAATCCGCGCGAGTCCGTCTAATCACCAATACAAGCCATTTTTGCATGACAGGAGCAATTGCCATGGTAACCACAGAGGGAGATTTGCTGGTGTTTCCTTGGCCACCAGAAATCAACGATTCTATATGATTCAGCAATATGCACAGCTTTATAATGTTCCTGGTCAGAAATCCATCCGCTACGCGTGATATGGCGACATAATAAGACGCGACGTAGCGCGTCATATACCCTGACGCCCGTACGTCGATACCCAGCGCGCAACGAGAGATGGGGCTATGGCCAGTCATACCGGAAACGGAAATGGTGTTGACACAGCGGCTCAGTATTGGCGGGCCAATAGGATCAAAGTCTAATTACAGAGCAGCTCCGTGTTTCAAGGTCGGCGTGCTAGAGTGCCTCTAGGAATGGAAGATCCCTAAACAGCTTATTAGGGATTGCATTAAAACGCTTGTTATATTGAAAGCAGAAGCCGCTGAGAGCGAAGAAGACACGACATGGTGAAACAACAGGATATGAGGCAGTCTTTGCTAATGTATTTCTGGTCCTCGGAGAGTCCGTCACCCCCCACAAATAACAGACATCATGCCAACTGACCAAGAGACAAGACCCCGAACCAAGCACAATTATTCAAGCTATTGGGTCCTTTAGAGATGAATGTATTCCCATGCGGAGGCCAAAATAGTCAAATACTTCCTGAGAACGGAGCTAGGTTTTCAGTCACTCGGTCGTCTATTCCCGGTGGAGTAAATGAGGCCATGAACATGATGCTACACTGTTTCTCTATTGATATGAAGAGAATTCGGGGTTAATGCTGCTTTTCGATAGGTTTGAAATATTAACTTCGCTTATTTACATAAGTAGGTCTTCATCGATTTTATGTAATTATCGACAGTTTCTTTTAGTGGACTGACTGACATAATACATTGATATAGTTATTGATCAATAAATTTAAATTGTGAAAGTTTTTAGAATTCGCCAATCCAAATGCGTACTGACTGGTTCTTCCGTTAGATATTTGATTTAAATGAACTGACAATCAATGAGGGAAACAAAGGCCACCCACTCAACCACAAATTACAGGCTTGCAATAATCATGATAATTTAACATTGTTTTAAGTATTAGGATTACTTTGTAGAACGGGATAGCCTCGAGCACCAACATTCATTTGCATATATCATTCTGTGTTTTCTTTATTTCAGTATGCCATTAAACGGAGTGGACGCTACATTCTGATGACGTCAATTTTGAAGATCAAAGATCAACAACAATCTCACAGTGGAGTTGTTAAGGTATTTTATACAACAAGGCACAAGTCAAATGAAAAAGATTACAAAGCGATTCAGGCACAAATTCACGAACACTCCCTATCCTATAAGGTTGAATTAAGGGACTGAGGTCATTAGTCAGCATTATAAATGGGGTTTGGACGGACAACGTCTCTAGGCCCTGTCCCTAAGGAGGGAGGCACTGTGTAGGCTATGTGGGGAGGGAACCCCCGATTGACATTAGATGGCTCCCAGGCGCCCAAGATAAGCCACCCACATTTTCTAACATAGAAAACATGAACCTTTCCAGATATGCATGCACACTTATGGACAGCATCAAGCACTAAGGGTTGTACACCAACAACAACCCCCATCCCCCAACAACCCCACAGGCAGCTCCTTCGGCTCTGACCAGCGAGAGCACGGGGAAACAACAAGAGAAGCCCATCAGCGGCTTTCAGGGACCTTCACCCTCCTAGACGCCACCTAGCGCTAACATCTTTAATCTTGATGACACTTGCTGACCTCGTGACCTTCACCTTGGTACCAGGGTCGACGAGGACAGGAGAAAGGTTTTGGCTTCAAGGTGGTTGTCGCTCAAACCTTAGATAGAAATGTCCAGTTCCACTCAGGAATGACTACTCGCCACTAGAATGATAAATACCTTCCATTTGGGTTGTCATTCTCTGGACTATTTCTTCTAAGTGAGCCTTATGTGAAGCCTTATCTGAAGCGTCTGCTCAAAAACAAAGTTATTCTGAATTCGATTCGAAGACGTCCCTTCATGCGAGTTTTATGCTCCCTAGCCCGCAAGCACACATACGGTATGCCTATACATGGCTCCCCATGGGATATTTATTGTTGTGGGATAAAGTGGATGGCTGGTGCCTAAATGCCATATCAAGAGTGAAAAAACGGCGTGTCCCATCCCAGCGCCAGGCGAAATACCATTCATCAAAATCGATAGCTTTAAACATGAAATTCCTCGGCCCACACTCATCACCAACAATACCCGTCCCTTTCCCTCTCGCTCTCTCCATTTCACCTCCTCGGATCAGTATTGGTTTTGGCGTTGTAATTCCCGACATTAAATTCCAACTAATCCCAGGGTAACATTTCTCCCCATCAAAGGCCGCCATTAGTCACGTGACGGAAGCCTTTAGAGAGGCAAAGAAACGCGCGCGCATGTCGTGTGGTGGCGCTGTGACTTCTTTCTCCGGTGATAATCTAGTCTCGCCTTCCTTGCAGCGCTATATAGACGACTGATTGGCGCGCGGCCATCAGATAACATTTGTGACGGTACACGTTTGATGAAATGAAGTGAAGTGAAGGATCTGCAATCAGGGACCGGCGGAGGACCGCCATTAGTTGAGCTCTGCATCTGTAGGATACAGCTAGGGGTCTGTGTAGGGCGAGCAAGAACAGCGCTCGCACTCTCCTCTCTCTCTCTCCCTCTTTCTCCCTCTCTCGAGCTTTCTCCCTCTCTATCTACCTCTCTCTGAAGGCACCTGTCACGTCAGTCTCCCCTCACTCTCTTTTTACCATCAGTCATCTGTTTGTGTACATGGTACTTCGACCTTAAATATATAGCCACATCATTTTACATGTTATCCCTTCCCCTGGTAAATTCTCTTAAGGATACGGATTACTCTCTTCTCGGTGATGAGCTAGACTTGCGCTGAGTTCATACTACAGGACCTGTCTTGAAAAATAGTAAGCGCAGCAAATCCGCTCCATCTATGTATAGCAATGTGTTTCCAGAGCATACATATGTCGTTATATGTTCCATTTCATTCTCATCCCCATTCTTGTTCACCCCGCAGTCATAACTGTATATGTAATATTATGAACAAGGAGTGCACAAAGGAAGCACCCCATGACAGAGCACATGTGCGCTCGCGTTAGAGTGGGAAAGGGTGATAATATAAATGGTCTACATCGGGTAGATTCCAGCCATTCAATAACCAAGTGGCTAGGATTAAAGAGAATAGAGTGGAGAGGCATGAACCATCACTAGGGAGTGGGATAAATGCACAGGGGCGTGTAGAAGTATATTAGCTATGTAGCTCAGAGTCATGTAGAAGCGGAGCCCAAGAAAAGAAGGGGAGGGAAGAAAATAATATGATACGGGAGAAATAATTGCTGTGGGAAATGGTAGGTGAGAAATAGTCATGATGTACGGGGTGAGATGACCCCACCCACAACGTGGCCTATAATTCGGAATCTATACGGTACAGCCACACCTAAGGGATTAAATATGGCAAGTAGTGCAGATAAATGAGGCGTAGGCACAGGCTCAGAGCTATGATTATACTGCAGGAGAAAATGGCTTGCAAAATTCAATCTAGTAACATACTTTTTAAAAGCTACGATCTAAGTTTTTAAACTCGATCTTTCTACTACATCGCAATCCTAATTTTCCCCATTCAAAAACGTTCTACTCGGTTAGGATAAGCGAAATAAATCAATGGTAAATTTGTGTTGTTAGAGAAAGCTCCAATCAAGCTTGAGACTAAAGTCATCCGAGTGTTATTTGAAACATCGATCCTCCTCACCAGGCCATGGATAAAACTTGGTTTTATCCGTGGCCGGTGATTCTGACTAATTAGGTGCAGTGTCTCACTGAATGAGTAAAACATACCCGCCTGACATGAATCAATTAGGAACAACAGAGATGATTATTCTATTAAAAAAACTCCTCGCCTAAGATGCATTAAGTCAGCGACAAAGTCATCTGTTTGCATAAAGATATCAAATTCGCAACTGCAGAGACGCAACTGCAGGAAATTTTGATAAACCATCACGGGGAAGGATATTGTCCTTCAGGTAGCCTACAGATTGAAAGAATTGCAATTAGCCTACTACAAAAGCCAAGCTCCACATCCCACCATTCCCATATTATACGAAACCAATAATTCAATTTCCTTCATCCTATCCTTGCTAGTATAAAAGGACTAAGTGAGAGACAAAAGGTGGTGTCTGTGTCAGTGACTTAAATTCGTGTAAGCTATCTTGTGTGAGTAATTGCAAGTATTCTAGGAGAGTTGTACTTGAACTTTGTATGACTTCTGAGCACAGTCTGAGAATTATCCTATCGATAAGCAGCTTAGTATCCACCACTCTAGAGGCAATCCTCTTCCTAACACCTAAGGCCACTTCTGTCCTCACCTCAAGGTATTTGGACAGCCAGGTGTGAGAGAAAGAATCCTGATATAAGTCTATCCCTTTCTCGCCCTCCTAAGCAACACGAATGCGGTAATCCATACAAAGTGGAGCTTTAGGGGGGAAGTCTACTTGAAGACACGAATGCTTTAACTATTCCTAGACTTCCTTTTTATATGAAGGCACATATTCTGAACCTGAAAGGAAAACGCCCTATATGTTTGCTAGCAAAGTCCTTTTTATTGCGAACAAAAGCATTTTCACTTTTTATAATCCTTTCATCTTTTTTTCTGAACATACTTATCTAAATCATTGTTCAAAGACCAACAGGAAGGCACTTACTTGTAATACTGTAATATGAATGCAGTCACCTGGAATGAAAATAGGAACATTTAAGGACTCGCATTTAGAGAACATGCAAATTTGATTATGAAAATGAATATGTATAGGGATGCAATATAGGTGCAAATTATAAAAATCCCATTTAGAAACTTAAAAGTTTTTAACGCAGTGCGGTAGATTCCGACTAGTATATTGTATTTATAACCATAAACTTTTGAAAAACGCTATTCTTTTTTCAGAATATATTTATGATCCCTAAGTACTTCCAACCGGCAGCTTGTCAGAGATTCTGGTGTCATCTTTGCAACACTAATCGCTCCCCTCCACCTAACAGGGCAAAATCTCATACGGGAGCGAGCAGTTGCTAGGTGGCAGCACTTCCGGCAAGGTCACGTGGGGTCACATGACAAGGAGCCAGCACTGCCATGCGGAGAGGCGGAGAGGTCTGTAAATTTAAAAGCTCCGGCGCAGGTAGTAACCCGATCAGTGGCAAATCAGAAAAGTCAATTTGCTGGTCCTGTCAGCAGTAATAGTAGGACAGCCCCTGCCTGGGCCTGATGTCCTTTTGGACGTTTTAGGAAACAAGGCCGGTGCGCATCTTACATAGTAACTCACTCAGGACGTCCTGGTTACTATGGAAACCCAATCAGATGCTGTCAGCTCGTTATCAAACAGGGTGGTCCGTACTGCGTGACAAAAGGTTGACATGAAACCCCGGGTGAATTGTTACATGAAGCATGTTCATGAATTTATTAATATAACACTCCGGGTGTTCTTTAAAGTCATTATTCCCACTTTTCTATAAAGTATAATAGGAATATCATATTTTCATAAGCATGGACTAGAGAAGAAGATCGATGATCAATCGAATGAAACAAGAAGGGACATTTAATGGTATATACCCAACCATGTACATACATACACAGAGAACTGTACGTACTACATGGAAGAGGGTCAAAATAAGAACTTCAATTTGCCAATTTGTCGCCTTTGGATTTCATTTAGATGTGTCAGTGTCTGCGGTCGAAGAAGCGTTCTGTCAATTCTAATCTTACATTTTTCAGCCAGTCAACTCGTGCCCATACGGCAAGATGGTATCAAGAGACATATAGACAGCTCGACTTCACAAGACAGAAAGGGGTCAGAGAAGAATGGTCATTGATGGTAGGGGTGTAATCAATGTCTATGACTTTTGCCGTTATCGAAGGGAGAAGCCAGACAGGTGGGATTGATGGTTGGCCACCTCGGAGTATCAAATATAGAGCTTGGTCAGAGAAGATTAAGACAAATCACTGGGGGAGGTGAAGCAAGGAGAAAAGCGATACACCTGGTTATGGTTGGCCAAGAGACATCATACCTCAAACCACCTGCAACAGAATCTATATATTCAAACAATACTGGGAACCTGGCAACCAAAACATACACACGTGGCCCACACACTCCAAAGGTCATTGGGGTCAGGTTGTAATCCAGGTCAGCGGTGGTTGCTGGGGGTCACCGCGAGGTGTCGTGAGTGCATGCAGTGGGCACTGCGGTGGCACACCTGGAAAGGTGTGTATTATGCATGGCCCAGAGGGAGGAGCAAGGATTATAATTGAAAAAGTTTTAAAAGCTGGTCACGGCAGGTAGGCCTTGTTGCTGGCATGGCACCTCCTGCGCTGCCTTTTCTACAAATTTGGCCCGTGTAAACGCATTCATTGTTCATCCAGCATCGCCATATGTTACCTCTGCATTTAATGAATGACCCAGCTCAAATCAAGCTAATAAATGGACAGGTGCTAATGCTGACCTCACCTTATCAGAGGATCTGCTGCATTGGTGGTCATAATGTGTAAATCATTTAGAAAGCTCGGTTATCTTAGCAGATCACACGGTCTGGTGGGGAAAGAGAAAGGTCCAGGGAACTGGACCTCTGAGTCACTGAAGAATATTTTCTACTTCAACTGGGAGTTCATTAAGCAGCTGTAATAAACTCCCAATAAATCTTTCTTTTAAACGTCGGACCAGCTTGATCTATTTGGAGAAAATAGTTCGGATGACATATTTACAAGTCCAAAGAGATATTAGCTCTCTTAAGCAAATGCTCCCTTTGTATGAACAGAGGCAAAGGACTGGTCCTTCTTTATGTACCGACTCCTGTGATCATAGACGGTTTGTTAATATGAGGGAAGGCCTTGATGCCATGCACACTGCACGATAACTATGTACCCAGTCACCTTGCACCACACCCAGTGCGCTGTATCTACCTGGCTACTCTATATTTTTAACGATCTGAAACACCCCAATTTTATCTATAAATCTGTCAGGCATGATAGCGGGATAACTGAAACCATCCCAAGGATCCAATCCGATCCATTGTGACGGCTTACATGAAATTCTTTGCAGTGGATCACCCTCAGCTCAGGATATGCGCTGGAGATGCAGTAGATACATGTACGTAGATATGATATAAGTTGTGCATGCGAGGAAGCGCATTGTTCCCCATGAACTTATCTACACTAATGTAACTTAAGTACATTAACATTAATTATATTAAATGATTAATTCATATATGAATTAAATATCTGCAGAAGGAGCGTATAGATATGCTTATGAATATAAAACAGAGAAGTAAACTAATTCTATGTTTGCCACTATGCCAAGTATTCCCATCTCTTTACCTATACTGGCTCCCCAGCTGTTGAAGCATAGGTATACTGGGCTATAACAGGGGCCTACACTAACCCCTCCAGGCTATGGGGGAATTCAACCCTGAAATCAAAGCCACAACAACCTAGTGTCTACCTATTCATCAAAATAGTACCACTCACGGGGCCGCCCTAACAATACCACTCACAATAATAGCACTTCAGGAGATACCATTCCTCAACCATAGGGAAACACTGTATACCAGGACCTGTCCAATCCCTCAACTCGACAATTGCCAATATTGCATGATGCATGAAGTTTGGCTCTCCTATGACTGAGGGGGACAAAGTTGAATATTTATTTTTAGTCTTAATGACAGCATAGAGGGTGTAGTTTGAAATTGTCTTCAGATGAGGACTTCCCCTCGCCACTGACCTGTAAGTACACCCGTCTCCTCTCATCACCGGTTCGAAGTGGGTAATTGTCTAGTTGGAAAATGAGGGTGTGAAGTTTGTGGACCGCTGTTGAACTTTACTTACTTTAGAGGGTTATTAAACCATCCTCTAGAACACAAACACCATGGGCAGTAAGGAACACAGAGTAATGGGTGGATACTACAATACTAGTTGTGAAAAGGAATTTCACTCTTGATTAAAATTGCCATTGTATTTCAGATAGAGTATTGGAAATCACTATGTGCGTTGCTGGGATATATGACTGTGCGCTATGACTATTTAAGCTCTGGGACGTCCCTTTCAATTTAGGAGGTTGGATTTAGACTAAAAATGTTCATATCTCTGCTCGTGTGCTACCTAGACATAATAGTTTCTGTAGCCAGCTTTGCAATATTCTAGAATGGAAAACCATTGTCCTTCCACGCGAGCAGGCATCCAATTTTGCCTGAAATAGAAATGCTAAAAGGACAGACCACGGTTTACTGTAATACCATCAATAAGATCAGACCTTTGGCAATAAGAGGCTTTGACAGGTCAAGGAAGGATCAAAGGGTAGCTATAGGGCAGTAGGATGGAGCTTTGGAATAGCCATTCGCCCTTTATAATAGAATATGAAGGAAGAACAAAAAGCCTGGTTCGCAGGCATAATATTCGCGCTCTACAAATACAATTTCGAAATAGAGTTGTCTCGGAAACCTTATCAGACCTCGTCTACACGTGTCCATCTGCCCCGATGATCTCTCCGAGCACATCTATTTTGGATTAGCAGCAATTGAAAGTCAAGTGGAGGTTAAATCAACATTGACTCATTGCCCCTTTATCCAAGTTTGTTTTTCCCCTCCGGAAGCGTTCATCAGTGCATCCCCCATTATTAAATATTAAGGTAGCCCAAATCCCTTAGACTAGCCACAGTTATTGCAGAAAAAGAGCTCCCAGTGTTTGCATTTGAGATATGGGCTTCGGCTTCAAACCCCATCGCATCTTTTACCCTGGCTCATTGGTCGTGTGTAACTCTTGAGCCAGATCATGGTCTCAAGATTGTAGCGAGTAGTATAGCAAAAGGAGGTCAAGTGTATGGCACTAATTGCCAATGAACTGCCTTTGTTCTGCTGGTGAATTCTAGATTTATCTTGCCGCCGCTCCCTTTTCTTTTATTCTGGGAAGAGATTAGTGGCTGTTTCAGGAAAGTGATGGGCTTAGTTCTATGGAGCTGGCTGTCCACGATTAAGGCATCATTCATGTGATGTGTATGTTGTCAGAAACTGCACGCCACGACCCCAAACATGAGAACTTGGCGTGCACTTTTGACGGATGATTGCTACCCACAGCGGCCAGTTTCAACAAACCATAGCCGTTTCAACATTTGGTTTATCTTAGTAATATAACACATATCATTATTCATGTGATTACATTCCTTCATAACAACACATGATTGTTATCATTGAAACAAACATGGCAAGAGGACCCTTTATCATTTAGTTAAATAAAATTCAATTTCTGTCATAATTGAGCCAGTGATATATCACATCTATAGCAAATAGCCAGCAGACATGTAAGCTTAGTACGTATATATAGTAATAATGTTGGGTTCATAGCAAGTTCAGGACATGTAACTTTGCGGTGTTATGAAACTAAAATAACAGGATATGTATGAGACCACGGCAAGTAGGACGGCTAGATACTTCTACACAATATGCACGTACATTACCACAGCAGCTATGAATGATCATCTATTCACGATCCATCATAGGTAATGTAGGAACACTATAATCAGGTGTAACATACTGAAGAACGTCTCCTCATGTTGCATATAGCCTTCCCAGTGCCAAACCTACCACTGTAACCACTGGCCACTGGCCATTAAGGTCGCTGACACATACTGACCGTTTGACCCCACCTCTTGGACCTTATACAAAAGAGCGCCTATTGTTCTTAGATATAAATTACTAAGTTATTACCATAACGGACCTTTGTGTTGCAATATAAATCATAATGGTTTTTGCATTCAGGACAAATAACGTATGTAGGTCGTTTTTTGTCATGGTACAAAATTTGTTTGTTTTGTTCGAGAGGTTACAATCTAACCAACAAATTAAATTTGTAGCCAACTTGTGCGTAATAAACAGGTAATCATTTCAAATTCAAACGAACGACGGGCTGTGAATGACTTTAAATTATTCTGAACCGAATCTAGGCCACCGTCATTACACATGACATGAATGAGAATAGATTTTTCCCTAGAAATTATGTCGATGTCAGGTCATGAAATCAACCATATTGAGCACAGCGTCGCATTATCGAACATGAAATTAAACGTCAAGTGTAATCACTAGAGGAAATCTCCATGAGTCCCTTTTCAAAAATAAAAGCTTTAAGCGTGTTCCTGCTGTACGGAGACGCTGTTGCCAAGAATGGAGACTGTAGCCGCAGGCTGAAGTGGTATCGGATTTGGGGACGTGCGTGGTGTTTTTCTGCCGTAAATCATTCAAACGACAACAAGTTGTAGTCCTATACTGAAGCTTCATTACTGGCCTGATGTTTGGAGAGGAAAAGAACTATGTTCCTCGATGTCGGGTCGATGGGAGAAAATTGCTTGAGGCACTCAAGGAAAATGGAAAATCAACGGAAGTGAAGTGTCTGGTTCTTGTGGCAAGAACTTCCTTCAAGTATCATACATATCCGCGCCAGCCAGAATATATATGTTGCTGGGGTTTTTTTCTGTGTAGAAGATTATTGCTTTTTCTTTTACCATTGCATATATATAAGCATCACTTTTAATTGAAAAAGACATTAGGATCTGTTGCCAATATTTATGACACCACTCGGTTTTAAATCATATTTGTTGGAGACGTTTCACTAGAAGAGGAATTACAGCAAAAGTAGGCAGGAAGCAGGAAGGACACATTTAAGACTTGGATTATCGCGCAGAGCTCGTTGCCACGGGTTCGCAACTAAGTGGGAATAAATTTTTTGTTAAGGGGTCCTGGGAATGTATATTATATTACCGCAATTAGTCGGAGCTACAAAGTGTTTCCCCAACATTGGAAGCGAGCATAATGACGGTGGATTTTGGAATTAATCTCGACTTCCGGTTCTGAAGTGGGATCTGCCTCGCTTTGGTGCGTGCGCATCTCGCTCCCTTCAAAAGTCTTCATTCATGATCCTATGTTTCCCATCCGAGAGGCGGCGCCACTAATAGCTGTTAATCCCATCATGCTTAGCGAGGATTAAAACGCTGGTGGGACTTATTCCAGTGGTGCGAGGATCAGTGGCAGTGTGGACAATGTCCGACCAGGATTAGCGTTAATCTATGTTTAATCCATAGCTACAGACGAAGGCCTGGGACTAGGGGATAGATGGGTAGATGGGAAAGTGGAATAGGGTAATGATAGCTTTAGGGGCGGAGGGGGTGAATTATGGGACAGGTGGGAACATGCTTGTGAGCGACCACAGATTATGTCTAGTGCACACCAAGGCCACAGCCTCTATTATATCTGTGCAATGTGTACTCTCAAGGGTCAAATCGTTGAGATCGTTTAACCTTTTCCAGCGTAGCAACTGGTTGTCTTTTTATCATCCTCCTTGAATGGCACTCGCGGGTGGATTTGCAGGCTTTCCTGATTTGAGTTAGTATCATGGGTTACATTCCAAATGAATCTTCACCTAGCTTTGGAAGGAACAGGTTATTTTGTTTTCGGTGCGGTAGCTTTCTTAAGATGACTATCTCTATACCGTTGTACACGTCGACTAGGGAGAGGGGTTTTTTTTCAACCAGTGAACCACTAGGGATTTTCAAAGCAGCACTATACGAGCAAGAGAAAAATCATGAGCAAGACTACTGGCTTCTGGCATTTCCATGCACAGGCGCAAGCGCCTCTTCCTGTCGGTTGCTTCCGGTTGCCGTGAACTGTCAACAGTTCCTGCAGACACTTGGCTCTGCGAGTCCCCTGTAATATTCATATAGTCAGCCGAGTGAAAGATGCTCGACTTAAGCCACAATGACACTGGCCAACTCCAAGAACTGCTTTACTAACGATCTATATGCATTCGCAATAAAAGCCTTTTTGAGTCAATATTAATGGTGCTTTTGAACACAGCCTTTCCGTACCGTTTGACTCCAGCCAGTCACAGACAGTATTGTTACGCGATTTTAGATAAAGTATTGATCCATATGTAAGGCACGTTCATTTTCTAGGACAAAGAGCTGTGTTTTATTAGAGGCGTCTTTGAATCGACCATAGACGAGTTCTGTATAGAAAGTTGCCGTGTCTAGATGAACGGCCAAGATAAAAGGCCGAGTTAACTTGGCTTAGGTTACAGGATAAATGAAGAGACAGCTACTTAAAAATAGTCTGCTAGAGAGTGTTTCTCAGGAGTGGAGGGAAAAGTTTAATAAAACGAAATCTTCGCATGTTCCCCTTTTAAATATATCCAAGTAATTAAGACGTAAAGCATGGCATTAATAAGGAACAAAACTGCTCTTAACTCGGACGGTTTAGCCGCACCATATTTCGCGGAAAAAGAGCAAGGCGAGATAAAACTCCTGTCATTAATTCAACGTTCATTAAATACCATCAAATCTCTTCAAACGACGGCAGCAATTTGGAAAGTGTTCTCCAACTGATAAAAGACAATCCTTTTTCATGAAATATTAAGAGCTGTCCAACCAGCCTTGTCTCTGCCTTTTCCCTGAGAGGAGAATGGGTCTCATCTCTGCCGGAAAGGACGGTTCGGTCCACTGAGAGGACACTCGGTAAAGGGCTGGATTTACGACGCCATTTTGTTCTCATTTATGCGAAGCAGGCAGTTTTCAAAGGACGGAAGGATTGACCAGTGATGTGTTATTAGTGTGAATGTATATCATTAAAATAAAAAGCCCAGACCCGCTTACAGCTAGTGTCAGTGGCAACGCGAACAAAAAAGCTCCAGACACAGCAAGCCCTCAAAAATCCCCATCGCTGTTTTCACCAGCCTAATGAGCGCAGAAATAACAGGCTTTTGCCCCGTTTCCATGGTAACATACTATTGCTTCCCCCTGAAGAATGCCAGCCTAGTTGTGATGGCCGTGAGATGGTAGATTGGTATGTGTCTCTGTTGCTCGTATTACGGGTGACAAGGGTATAAATGGGAAGTATTAGTATCATAAATGCTTGGTCTTACTGCACGTACACTGCGGTAGTGATACAGCCAAGCCTGTGGGAGTAGTGCATGGAAATGGGGATGATTGACAGGCGATGCTCGAGGCACATGGGCCCTTAAAATATATGATGTAAGGGTGCTGTGAACATAGTGTGAGATGGAGCAGTCAATAGTCATAAGTTATGTATGAAATCTGTGTTGAATCATCCTCTGCCTCCTTTTTCATGTCCTCGTGAGAAAACACAGCCTTAGCCTCATGCATGCTTGCACCTGGTCGACCCTCATTCCCGCTTCCCTCTCCCCTACCCACATTTCCCCTCCCCCATAATGCCTGCCCCTACCAATAGCCAGTCATGCAGATAACAAGCTTGTCGCCACTACCAATATCTTTATCATTGGCCGCAAGTTCACGCCCGATTGGAATGCCTCCGACTCGTGCCCGAGAACAGTTAACGCCATGGTCCCCATGCTTCAACCACACGCCCTTTCTAAGGGAAGGTCATCAATAGAGTCCAGACAGACAAAACATGGACTCACGAGAACTTGGCAATTAAAGTTAACAGAAACATGAACGAAATTTAATCGCCCAATCCCAGCCCCATTAACTACTGTATGCTCGTAATTTCCCTAGTAACGGCAGCACGCATAAGAAAGCCCCATTTTACCCGAGGGGCCGTATAACTTCGATTTGATTTAAGCAATGTGAATGGCCACGTAAATTATTTCAATTTAATATTGGGAAGCTCCGCCATAATTGATGCGATATGGTCATGATTTAGTGGTCACAATATAATAAAAGACCAGGTGTTATTTTTATACCAGGCTGACATGCAGTAAAAGCAGGGAATATTTTTAGCTGCTGCCTCCATTGACCAGCAGTAAAACAGAGAATTTCCCCAGTATTGACGTTTGCGACACCAGCTGTCCTTCCTCGATTCCTCAAGCATACAAGTCTGAGAGCGGGCTAGGTCGACATATTGACCTCCTGGGTTCAAAATAAGGCATTGGCGTTCTTGAGTATAATGTTCGAGGGACATTGTAATGACATGAATTGATAAAAAAGATACTGCACCCTGCAACCGACAGCACATTCTAGATTTATCAATACTCTCAAAATATCATTTCCCTCCTTCCGCTCTCTGTCTAAAGGGATTCCTATATAACGGGAACAACAGAGGACGTATCTGTAGACCCACGTGCAGTAGGTTATATCAGGAATTCAGCCATTTAAACAGTACCTCGATTCGTGAGTGTTTTCCGTTATGAATTTATTATTAGAAGCCATTTTATCGCCGGTAAATGGGATATCCCTGAGGAGGGGAAAAAGGAATCGGGAACAACTCGATTGCACATTCATGTAGTCCGTGTGTGATTCATTCACGACACAATCAGATTAACCACAACAAAGTGTTTTAATCAAGTCACCCAACTGCTTCAATCTAGCAAGATCAAACACCATCAGTAAATTGACAAATACACCCGGTAAAAACAAACCCGCCCGGTAAAAGATACAACAGGGACCCTTATTTAATATTGAAAACTTTTTCATTTTCGAGTCCATTTGGGAACGTGACTGAGCTCGGTTTAGTCACTTGTGATGTTTTATTCCTACAGACCAAACGACTCTCAGAAGTGCATGGGCATACCGCCGATTTCCTTCCACCTGAGGAAACACCTGTGATGTCCTCAGCCGCCTTGAAAACAAAAAGATTCTGCCCAATCAAAGAACTGTCCATTATTTCAAGGGTCGTGATTCATCCTTTTTGACCGTAGCCATAGTAACCTGAGTTTTCCATAGTAACCAATGCCAACCACTCGAGCACGGAGGATATTGTTAAGGGGCGTCACGTGACACCAGCATCACGTGACTATCTATCACTCACGTGTCAGTTCCCATCCTTAGTTTTGTTCTCGATGAGAAGCGAGTTAGCACAGTCAGCCATAAAAACCTATCTATTTCGCATCAACCATGGACCTTAGGTGTGCACCAGTCTTTGGCCAGATCTGCGAGGACCCATTTGTCATTTTGGCTCTAATTTTGTAATATCATTAGTGTGACGCAACTGTCGGCGCGAGGGCAAGGTCCTATGATTGCGCTATTTCATTGGGAAATTACATAAAATATTCAAATAATTTTTCAGCGAGTAATTTCAGGAGTCTCATCTAAGATCATGGGTTGTCCAGTAAATGAACATTCATCATTGTCCGATGATGCCTCTATTAGTAGCCTTCGTACCACGTGTAAGACTGGAATAGTGTGTCAGAGTAATTAATTGACCCACTGACTGAACACTCTACCCCCAGTACCGCTATAATCATAATTACAATCATCACATGCTCCTCTTGGTAAAGATACTGCGATTAAAGGCAAAAAGGCAGGCGAAAACACAAGTGGCTGCCTGGAAATAATTTTTTCCCCTGCCCCCTAGTCAGCCAAACACCAGAAGCACTCTGATCCTCCGACCAAACTCCCTCAATCCCCTTCACCCCGTCTCACTAGGCGTGAACTTTAGAAATGATCCTCGATCAATCAGACTGGATTGGATCTTAATCAATGGCACTCTGACCTCGCCCCATAGCAGCATACACGCAGAGACTATGAAGGCAGAGGCAGTATTTCAAATTCTCCTCCCTCCATCACCCCTGATCACTGGAGGATCTTACATCATATTGATAACCCATGATGACCTCCCGGACCATTATTGATCCTGTTTTGGGATCCATCTTATGCAGCCAAGGGATTGATCGAAGCTTCTAGTCATGTAATTGTATGGTAAGGACGTTATGTGAATATCATATCCCAGGGGTGCAAGTGCCTCTCTGACCTACAAAACATTAGCTTCTTAGACATATTTATATACTTACAGGGATATGCTAGAGATATAGCCAATCTTCAAGCTCCTTTAATATATCAGTATAAACACCCCTGGTTCAGCCTTATTGGTTTGGGGATAATATCTTTAACCTGATCGATCCTACAAAGCAATATTTCGCAATTTTCCTCTACATTATTATAGCCTCTCCTGGTTCTGAGAACACATGCGACCACCTAATACTATTGGGCTAGTCTTTATATTATATTATATGTATCTATACCACATAATACTTATCTTGAATATCAAGCTGAATCATTTATATCATTCGTATATATTTAAATTATACAACAGTTTATCGAACTAATAATCTATGCGCTATCAGGTATGGCAACTTCATGTTGCACGAATACAATTCGCCTTTTCTGACTTCATTCATACATAGATAATGGCCCGTCATCTACAGATGATTGGTAAAATATTCACGCCCCTAATGACAATATTGTCTCACGCGACACATTAGTGAAAGCCTGTCTGTTGGTTTATTCAAAATATCTATTGTGCTAGTTTACATTGCATTCCCTGATAATCATTGTGGGCCATCCTTCACCAGCTTTCTGCATCAGGCGGCCGTCAATATTTAATTGGTTCCTATCGTCACTATTATATGCTCTGTTGTGGAGAAGTAAGTGGTGGTGAAATCTGAGTAGTAATACTGTTACCTAACTGAATAAACTTTATGATGGATGTATTAATGCCCCCCTGGTGTGTACACTTAGTATCAAGAGGACACAGCCTTTTCCCCCCGGGCAGTAGGTGCTCTCTAACCCAAGCCGTACAGACCCAACTTAGGCGGTTGTTGGTTTTGCCCATTGTCCTGCACCAAATTGAGAATATGTCAATGTTGTGTCCTTAATTACAAATAGCTCCAGCGGTTCCCTGTGCCCGAGGCTCTTCAAGAGCTCTAGTTGCATAATATCTAGACAGTACATTATGGATAAACAGCCTGAGGACTAACCCGGCAACAATACACAGCTGGTCTGGAATTGGCGATTGTCTACAGCGAAATCATTATAGAAGAGCACTGAGTAGGAATTAATGGTATTATATCACTGGCTGTAACAACAGGTAATTGGGTTATTACTTGAAGAGTAAGAAGGCCCATTCTTATCGAATTATTTCAAAGTGAACAGCGACAGAGATCTTCGGTCTTCAGTTTATGTTATTAGCGCTTCTAGAGAACTTCTGAATCCAGATTCGATAATGTAATTTCCAGACGAATGGGCAACTGAAAGTCAATGTGCTCCTCTACAAAACTTTCATGTCATCAACAGTGCTACCAGAAACTAAATAAATTAGTTTGCGCTACGCACAGCCTTTGTTGCCAAGGAGTATGAATAATGCAAAAAAGCATTAAAGTTACCAATCGAACCCTGATTGCCAACATGTGCAGTTTGTTTCATTATGAAAGTGTCGGGCCTCGCCACAAAGGTGTCATTGTTTATGTTTTTATTGCATACCTCGCATCAATCTGCTCATATGAGGGCGAAATCTGGTGAATCGCTACAGGACCTGACAAATGCAAGCCAATTATGTTGTCATGTCTTTGGTTCTACATCACCTCACCGTCTGTGACGAGAGGTATCCGAGGACAATAAATGCCACTTTTTTGACCATCTTCTCGCCCACCCCTACCCTTTATCACTTGTCAGAACTCTCGTTCACCCCCTCCACACTAGCCTGCCTCGCTTAGTAATAGTAGTGGCCACCATGCGGGTAAATCAAAACGTTAAAACGCACATGCAGCGCCACTATACACTGCCCGCAGAAATTGCAGCGTGGCGGGATGGCTGTAAAAACTGTACAGACGCTTATGGCGAATATGGCCAGCACCAAAACAGATAATGCCAGCTATAGACCGCTTTACGTCACGTCAGAATCCATAAACGTGCTTGATATCTTGCCTTGAGGGGGTTTAGCTTAAGACAGATGCAAGCAGACGACACCAGATCCGTCGTTCACATTCCAGCTTTTACTGGCGGCCTTCATCGATAATCCATGGAGCGTCCGTGGTCGCATCCGTTCCGTTATCGACGTCTTCATTCCATCTTCTCCGGTTACGTGTAGAACACGAATTCGGCTTTTATCCCCGCCGGATCATCTTGCTTGTGAACCTGCCTCATATTTCTTGTGGCTTTTTTGCCTCGCCTGGAATCCTTGAGATCGTCTATAGTATGGAGGCATTTGGATAACGGGTAGGAGATGGCTGACGTGATCTGCCTTTTGTCTCCACCAACAGGGGCAGTCCATAGGGGCTTAGCACTAGCTGGGGCTGTTCTCAAGATCAGAGTCCCTCAATGCTATCCAACATTGTCCACATACAGACGATTTTTTCCAGCTCCAGCAATAAAAGTACCAGGTCACATTATTTATTATATATATTCAAGGATTTCACAGTTAAATGTTGTCAGATTAAACCCTGGAGAATGTACAAACTCTGATTTGCATTTTGGCTTTGCCTAAAGTCGATTTTACAGACAATTTGTTATGGCAGTAATCTCCAATTCCGGCGTTATTTGTTTATGAGGTAATATCTGTTTACTATCAATGACGTCTGCCCCATAATAAGTGATGGATGATCATTAGCAAAGAACCCCTAAATCCGGGGAGCGTGCCCCCATCTCTCTAGATATCCTGCCCTACCAGTATCTTCATCAAACCTCCCAGTCTGGAGGTGTTAAGAAAGGGGGAAAGACTACCAGCAACCCCCATAATCACATTTCGGTTCACACTAGTCCCTGCTGGCTTTATTTTCCACCGTGTTTACCAAGGCCGCTTGGAATAAACCCAGTTTGCACGATGAACAAACAGGCCTTCTTCTGAACCAATGAGAGTCACCATTGTTCCTTCCCATAAGGGCTGTTTTGATTGGAGGAAAAACAGGAAGAAGCCCTTTCCGCAGTGAAGACGAGCACAGCCCTTGATTGGTGAATGTTGAGTCGCATGATTCGGGAGCGAGGCTGTTACAGATGACTAAAGTTCTGGACATAATCGATCCTCAAATGGAAGGCTTTTATGTCCTGCCTCATTTTGGTCAAGTTCTTTTTTCAAACCAATCAAAGATCCGAGATGAATGAAACCAGAATTAGCTTCGGGACAGAAGGTTTTGGAATAGCGGTGAAACGACAAAGATGAGTTCCATACCCGGTGTGGCTCTGCGAGCAATTCTTTTGAACATTGGTTCTAAAGCTTATGGGAAATTTAAAGAGCTATGAAGCTTTGAAATTTCGATAGATTATCAATAAAATGCGCCCATTCTTATGTCCTTATCCTTACAAATACTCGACCGAATTCTAACTTTAAAAACATAATGAGGACATGTCAAAAATAGAAGGCAAACGCTTTATCTCATTTATGAATTTGGCACAATGAACGATCGATGGCCGCCAATGGGACACAGATCCATTCATATCAGCAGAAGCCATATTTTTGCCCCATCAATTTGATGCAGTTCAGTGTGAACGAGGCTTTTGGAACAACACCGTTCTGAAGATGATTCCCTAGTAAGGGACCTCTTGTTTGAGGAAATTAGTTAGTTGGGCCTGGATTTCTCGGAAGATGTGGTATCTATATTCAGTGGGGCAACAGGAGCTCGTGGTACAAGTTAGAGCTCTCCCGTGTAAGCCAATCACCAATTAGTTCAACCATAATAAGCTTCACTCTTATTGTATTACCTGCCAAGCTCTAGAATCGGTTTAGGACATGACAAGCGAGAGCGTACATTCTGGCAGAACGATCCAATCATCCAGCTTTTTGTATCTATAGCGCCCCTTGTCTCAGCCTCTGCCATTGGATGAATAGACCTGCACGTGATTAGAGATTTTGAAATGCGTTTAGACATTCTAGGTCGCGAGTGGTGGCGTTTTCAAGTACGTGGAGATGTTCCAGAATAGGGTTTTAATAAGAAAGAAAATAAAGGTGTCGCATTTCATGATTAGACGTGATAAATAAAGGGTTATCTCTCCACTGCAACAAAGGTATTGTGTTAGAATCTGACACCCTTTGTTTCTTGAAAACACTCAGTATTCCCCTTCGTTTTATCACAAAAGGAGGCCTGTATAATTTGGAGTGGGGACAGGACAAGGACTGAAATACAAACCTGGCGGGTGCATCTGCTCTTCTAGATAGCAAATTGTCGATGCCAATGAATGTGGAAGCTATCCAACGTTACCATAGTGAAACTTAATGTGAACCGATTGCAGAATACATGCACATGTACAGCTTATCGAACGGGGAAAGCTGTACGAAGGTTATTGACTGAAATGTCTGTCGTCAGGAAAGATCGAACAATCTTGCTTTGGAGACGATTTCCCATTGAATGGCTTGTATGGCTCTGGCCGGTTTGCAGGTTTACGTCCTCAAACATATTCAGGCTAGTCAAATAATTATACGGAAAACCAAACAGGCATTAAACGCATTCCCAAAAGGTAGTATATTTGTTCGGTCGATCCCCAGTGACTGCCTGGCAGCTCAGAAGGGAAAGCAGGTAAAACTGCAGTCCAACTTCTATTATATACAAATACAGGGAACAAAAGTACCCTGGAAAATGCTGGTCTCCCTGTGAGCGTGTTCAGCTATTGTCCAGTTACCGCATGAAGTGTCCGCCACTGGTAGAAGGAGGCCATGTGATGGACAGCAACTGCCCACTTGAGAACTAGAGCCTCGTGGTTCTACTAATCGATGACTACCGTCTACCAATCAATGACTTGAACGCCCCTGACTAGCCACCCACGGAGTCCATTTTATCCATGACATTCAGGCAGCACCTTTTGAGAAGGGACATTTCCCCCTACTAATCATATTTAATCAACCCTGATAAAAGAAAATAAACACGGAACTGATATTTTTCTGTCACCCATCAGGCCTCGTATCTGTTAGGTAAAGCGTAAGATAGTCATGTATATAAGTTATAACAGTTCCCGTATAACCCGTATGACAATTCTATTATGAAGATCAGCGTGATACACCTAATCAATTCAATCAATGCTCTTTATGAATTATTTAAAACAGTCTCGTTGAGGCTACAATTTACAGCGGGTCTCTTGGTGACCAAAATGGTTTAATAAGGCTACTGAGTGCCAATATAATTCCTCTGGCAAGGAAGGACAGCCTTGCAAATAATAGTCACTCAGCAAGTTGATGATAACAGCAGACCCATTGAAAAGGGGTCGATAGTGAAACCCTGGGATGGCATGCTGGACAAGTTGTCCAACGGCAGGAGCAAACACAGTCATAGCAATGCATCGATTTGTTAATGACTTAAAGGGCTGACTAAATGTGTGGAGTGATCGGCACAACGCAGATGGACAATCCACATGTAAAAACCGACCACACAAATGCATACTTTGGAACAGGACCCATTAGCGTGGGGTTGTCAACATGTAGTTTAAATTGCTGGTTTGAGGTGGGTGGTGTATGTGGGCGGGGATGAGTTTGGGGCTTGGGGAGCATGACTGTCTTCTTCGACAAATGGATTAGATATTGCGTTATATAATCCTGCGATTGCCTCCACATAATATTTTTGGCTATTCGTCTATACAGATTGTGGATTTCAGACTAAAATGTGGGAAGGGAACTTGAAAATATGTAAGAAATGGGTGAGGTGGAGGATCAGCTGCAGAACAGAATGAACAAGATCTATACATGTACCTAAATGCCAGGTTGTGGGAGGACAACCTCTCCACTGCTCGTGGCAGGCAGACATAAAGCCTGCCCTGGAAAGACATGAGATTGCCCAAGACACAGCACCTAGACACACGTGTCATTGGTGTAATGGTCACGCAGTATCAACCCATAAACAGGACATGGAACAAACCACGTCTGGAGATGCTCCCATCTTGCTTAGTTTTATGCTCATGTTACCACTTGCAGGCCATGTTGCATGAATCAGTGCAAAGGTGGGAGAGTCCAGAAAATGGCTCTTTACAGGGCCGACAGTGCCCGTGGTAGGCAATAAAGCAACGGCTGACTCTTCAAATGAGAGCAGTCCCTCTCTGGTATAATCGGCCGAGGAAAATGACCGTGTGCTTCAAGGAATATAGCACTGATTCGCTACTATAGTGCGGGCTTCATTTCCCCCAAGCTGTTGCCAAATAGTCCCATGAACTCTAGGGTAGGACCCCTATAAATGTCATTCGCGATAACCCCTTCATGAAGCTTTTACTAACATGTTGGTGTTCACGCATGGTATCCCGCTAGTCCCATCGGCTGTTGGGTAATTGAAAACCTGATTTTCTGTGGGGACGCCACTTCAGCATTGCAGGAAAGTATGATCAGGTTGCCCCGGCCCGGATAGTTACTACTGGGGGTTTATCAACTCTCTCCTATTCTGAGCTGCTCACTTGGCCAATAACCAGCTCGGCAACAGATGATGATGGGCTAGCTCTGGCGCAGGGATTGATCCAAGCGCCCAAACACCCGGCGGCTGGGAACAGCCTTAAATGTTAAAACGTCCCCAAGCAATTGTCATGTTCAAATGTCGTCTGCTAGATGGTGACGTAAAAGGGGAGAGGCTAGGGTGCACGAAGGCGAAAAGAATGTGGCCAAAGATAGAGGCTGGAAAGAAGTGGCGAAAACAGGAATTGATGGATTAAGAAAAATCCAGACAGTGGGAGGATATCAATTCAACGTTGGGTCAGCCGAAAGGCCAGCAAAGATGTCCACAAGTACCCACTCCTCTCAATCTGTCCTTATCTCTTTCACGACTGATTAAACTTAGTAACAATGAAAAACCCAAACGTCAGACAGTAGTGCCATCGCTTGGTGATTCCCACATAGGGAATCCCCTTTTAACTTTTGACCTCTCCCACAATGCTCCTGCCATCGTCGCGATGAAAGTCTACCGCCATAACATTCACGAGAAAGATCCGGCGCTTTCTAGCAAAGAAAGAACCATATTCTCCATCTCTTTCGTCCGCTCTGCGAATGTTTCATTTCTATCCCGAGCGACTGAGGCGTTATCGCAGCAGGAATTCCGGGGAGGTAAGAAGGTAAGAAATCATCGCAAATGGGCTGAGCCATGCACTAATTGTAATAGATTCATCCATAATGGCACTTCCCATCTCGATGAATGCCATCCAATCGAGGAGGCTTTGTGGCGGGCTCGTACTAAACAGGAAAAATTCCTGAGAATTTGTAACAACGTGGGAAATAATATCTACTCCCAATGAATGTGGACGAGTGAGATGATTGTCCTGTTTGCATTTCCAGTTCGTAACTAGAGAAAACTATAAATTGACATAATCTGTTAGTCTATTCCTTCTGTGCAAACAGAGACTCAATCTTCTCTTTGTCATTCTTTCAACTTTTACAGAAGCATGCAAAGAACGTTTTTTTGCGCCTGTATCGTTTCCTAAAAGGATTAGGCTACATCTTCTTTTCTACTGTCAATAAAAAGGGGAAAGGCTGAACAGGGGAGGGCCCATAAAGCCCTTTCTAAGCTTTGGACGAGCAGGGAATTGGATAGATGGCAGTAAAACGCTGGCATTTGGATCCTGCATTCCGCCCAAGCAAACGCTAATTTCTTATCTATTTTTCATCGCCCCATCTTTGCCAGAGCTCTAATCAATCGAATTACGAATGGCAAGCACTCGCCCTTCCTCTAAGATCTCTATCTTCTAATCGCGGCCATTTTCGCTCGGAGAAGCCTCATCCGCAGTGAAAATAAAATGGTAGTCTATAGAGAGATCGGAGTATAAGAGGGCTTTCAGGTTGGTATTGAATAAAGGCAAAGAGTTAGCGGCAGCGTTTTTGTGCCAATCCTTCTCAGAGTTGCCTGACATTGATTCATGCATTATTAAGATCAACGACAAATAATGGCTCTGTTTCCCGCTTGCACCAATCTATACAAGAGGGCGCTGGCTGCGGATCTGGAATTACATGCGACAGCCAACGTCCAGCAAGCGGCCTTAATTGCCTGTGGCGGTTAGAGTTAATTATGTATACTTAATGTAAGGGCAGGGCCAGATCCAGGTGATTTAAGGTCCAGGATAAGACTGCAACGATCCGAGGACAAGTATCTGATCAAGGTGGTTGGATTCCCATAGGGGATCAGGTGTACTGGGCCGAGCAGGAGGCCGCGGGCAAAGCAAGGGATCCAGAGGGGATTACCTTGAAAACACAGGCTGCTAGGATCCAGATGGGGATACCCAGCCTTTTCACTGAGCAGAATTCACCAGTATTGTACGCATGGAAAAATGGCTAGGAGGCCTCTGGTAGTCTTGCCTCACACGCTTTGTTTGTCCGCGCACATCTAATATGCATTAGGTGGTGTCTGTTCCCGCACGGTTATATTTCGCGATGAATTGAGGAAAAAAGAAGAAAAGGTAAAAATGTTCAATAAAAGAGCATGGGAGAGAAGTATTGCAAAGAGATGTATAAGGGTAATAAAAATGGTGTACCCTTCAGTGTGTGTTGCTGTTCCTGTTAGCACTCCTGCATTATGTATGCACCATGCATTTAGAATATAGATCTATGCGATGTATGTATGTACATATCTCATACAGACAACAGTGCATTGTAAACATAAAACGCCCTATTCTCTAAGAACAAATTACTTGGATGGCTCATGCATGAAATTTGATACTCAGGCGCAATTCACAAGGATGGTTCAATGCTATCTACCTTCCCAGAACTCAGTACAGCAATACATAGGTTATTCATATCAGGTCTGCCTTTTTGTTGGATATAAAATTTAAAAAAGGTCTTTAATCGTTATTTGTCGTGCAGAATGTGGATCTGTTGCTTGTCCCTGGCGTTCTCAGACCGCCCACTGAGGCTTAGGATCGCGAAACAGGAAAGATGGAACACGAGTGGAATAATGCATATGCGCCAGCGTTTGTCTTTAGCATGAGATATGTGTACAATACGATCATATAACCACGGCGCACATGTTTAGAGAATGCTACTTTCAAAACATGATGGATATTATGTACACGAATCCCTCCCAAGTAATCCTCTCATATGAAGGAATAGAATAATATACTGTACGCTAACATGTATATTGAACAAACATCTGCGGGTACATTAATGCTAAACATGCCTGCTGTATTACATTAAAGTATCAGTATTCGTGTTTATCCAGGTGTTGCCGCCTTGATTCTACAACAAATATAAATACTGAGGTAATAGATTTCACTTAATATCATTTATCACAAATCAACAGTGAAATTTTGATGAAATTCGGAGCATCTTCTTCCACGGAAAAACCAATGTGAGTTTATGACATATGTATGGCATGGAAACTGCCCATTGCAAGCTTCCTGGAAGATGTGGGATAAGGTATCGTTTTAGTAGCCAATTTCCCTGATATGTATAACATTTTTTTTCGATTAGAAAATGTTCCATAGATGTAGTTCGCATATCAATCACAGACAAGTGGAGTCATGGGAATGTTTGAAAAAACCTCCCGAACAACGGTCGCTGTTGGCTGGATTATTATATATATGCGGCCTTTCAATGGGAACTCGGCACACATTTCCCGCTCGTGATAGATCTTTAGCCCGTATACTTCGCTGTCAGCTACTGCTATGACATATGATCCATCAAGCCTGCATTGAATAGAGCGAGACAATGTAGACTCCAAAAGTGTTACATCATAACCTTCTCGCTGTTCCATCCCACATCAAACATCAACGCATACAGGTCTTTCTCCCCACCCTGGGAAAGTATTGTATGAAGGTATACTTATTTCCATCTCCCCGCATTATATGTATTCCTATCAAACACAGGTGTCAATGTTTCAGGGAAGGATGGAAGCGAGCTTTTATTAAGCCATTTTCTGCTACTTGTATAGCCTTCCTTTATTCAGCCAGCGGTTGTGATTCACATGTTTAAAAGCACCTGTTATATGTATTGGATACACACAGCTGGATATTTCCATCTGATTCATGATATTATAATTAACAGCACACATCCAGTTCGCACACATGTTTGCGAGACGTTGATAGTCTTCAGACCTAGTATTAATTACAAATATATGGAATCTCCAGATTTGGCCCGGTGATAATTAAACAAAGTAATATTCCCAAGGGAAATACCTGCTCTCTGCTACCTGATGGGACAATATCAATTAATTAACAATGACTATCGCCGTATAAAATCTTACCTTAATTAGTCGCGTGCACGTTGACTGGGACCATTTTTCAACCAAAGCTCCAGGGGTAAGACCCATCAGCGTGGCCACAATATGCGTTAATTCTGTTTCTATTATTGAAACTCCAAATAGAAAAAATACTGGTGCTTCCGTCTTCCCACGAAGGGACCCCTAGATCCCTCTTTAATGAACAGAAGTAATTAAAATGGAATTGATAATTAGAAATGTCCTTGATGATCCATTCGATGTTAGAGTCAACACGCTCCGGAGATCCAACATAAAGCTGTATTAATAAGATATGATAGCTCTCCGTTTGTATTTGGACGTCTATGTAAATGTATGCCAGTAATTGACAGTGGCAGTGTAAAGGTAATAATGACGGGCATGTATATATATGTGACTCTAACGTCTGTTTGCCTGCCCCTGCCTGTAGTGAGTTCTGGCTTTAGGTGGAGTAGCATGAGGCACTAGAGACGAGAAGAGGCTCTCCATACCTCCTCCAGTCCTTCCACTCCTCCAGTATATAGCCCACTCCACGTGCTTGGTCTCACCAAAAAGCCTCCAGGTGGTAAAGATTTTCACATCACGTAAGAGATATAGGCACATAGACGTTATATAGCGTTCTCCTTCTCACATGTGTAATATCTTTTGAATGACTGGCTTAAATCTAACCAGTAATTGCAACAGTTTCTTTTTTTTATTACTGGGATGCAACAAAGGCACACGGCACAAACCTATCCCACAAGATTGCCTTTCCTATACGCTATCCACAATGTACGATAGGCATTAAAAAGTGTTTCTTCGCGTGGAACGTGGCCCACGTGGGTGATTGAGTTGTAAACTTTGCAGGCACACTCTGAAAATATTTCCTCCTCAACTGAGGAGAGATGAGTGGATTACGAGAATGTGTACAGATCGTATAAAATCTGATCCAGTCGCCGGGCTATGACCGTTCCTTTCACAACTTCATTTAAGTGTGAGAGGATACGACAGGGTGGTGGAACACTTCAGCAATGGGATTCCAGTAAATGAAGGTCGGGGCATTCGCGTGGTAAGTGAAGATCGGATGGCAAAAGTGGATTGAATGGCTTGTCAACTCGCGCCTAGACGGAGGGTTCGGTCCCAGCTCAAGCTTGTGTTTGTTCTTGAGCCAATAACAATTCATCCATTCCACTCTCAGCTACTCTCGCGCACCAGTGAGAGTCCGTACTGGCCAGGTCCACTATTCACACTTCCCGATCCGGCCAGGATTTGTGATTATAATAAAGCCATAGAATAAAATACTTCGTATAGAAAGACCCAGCAATACTGGCCAAGTCCATGTTTTCATTTGAAGCTACTTTGTTTGGATAGAATTATTCCTAAGAATTGATTGCTTTACCACGCAATGCATTGTATTGAACCAACTGAGAGCCCTGGTTCTGCAATGTTCGGGCATGCCCAATCGGTTGATCAGCTGAAATTATGAGTGTTTATGAAAGTGCTCCCTTGACCTAATGCGAGGCCTGATTAGACAGCATTGCTGAAATCGATGAAATGTCTGATCAGGGCGAGACAAAAGCAATGTAAATCCTACTTGACTTGTCACGGACAAAGACATACCACGTACTAATGGTGTATGTGGAACCACCGCTTTAAACCCCTTTCAGCCGAATGAGCAGAAAACAAAAGAGAGAAATCCCCTACCCAATCATTGAATCAGGCAACTGGTCAGGTTTCCATTTAGTCGAGGAAAGTCTACCTTCTCGTTACAGGTCTCTACCAATCAAATACCTTCTACTCTCTAGGGGTGAGAGTAAATTCAAGGCAAATCCTTGACGCCTTTATAATCATAAGTGTCCATTAGAGCGATCCCTGAATTTCTCCCGGGTTAAATGGCGTATGAAATGTTATTTCCATGTTGTTGCCTTTTCTAAATGGAGTCTTCTATTGACCTTCAAGTGTCCCTTTACATACCCTGCGGGTTCACTAAATGAAGTGGCTTAAAGGCATGAAAACATGTTGGTTTTTACTTTTCATATCGAAGCTAGTCACGTTAAAGCCTGTAGATGATTTGTTTGTGTTAGGTAAAAGCCATGGAGTGTGGGTCCAACTCACTTGGATCCATGTAATATTACACAATGCTATATATGTCAGTCTTAACCGAACTAAACCTAGTACTTCAAATATTACAGTGTTTTAGAACATACGAAGTAGGGGACTATTGAAAACTTAAATCCTCGCTAGAGTGAGCAAACTCAAAACAAATCAGAGAGTTGTAATGTAAACCCAGGGGAGTTGGCTAGTTCAAGCTAGTTCATACGGCCGTGGTTCTGGCAATTGTGGCAATAAAGAAGTCAAGCCATTGATAGGTGACCAGGCATTGGTAAAGACTTGTGGCAGGGCCAGAAAATGGGTTGTCAGGGTCGGGAACCTTGTGCCAAGCATTGTCTAGGAAGGTCATTTGTAGTCATTCTCCCCCGAGTAATGAAGTCACTCAATCCTCTAAGTCCGGCCCACCTGGGTTGCCTTCTGTCACTCTCTAATGACTTCAACAACCAAGCCCCTCCCTTACCTGCCTATCCCCTATAATCTTTTAAGATCTGGAAACGCTACAAATAAACTACATATTGTGGAGTCTCCCTGGGCACCTGTGGTGTACAAAGCTTATAGGGGAGACTGACCATCGCCGGGTGGTCGAAGGTGAATGTAGCCTTCCTAGCACAATATCCACCTGTGACAAGTGCAGGCCACGCCTCCACGGTTTAAATGTCACAGTTCAAATGAGGCTTTGATATATATATACAATGTATACCTAGTCCAGGTGTAGTGTTTAGTTCCAGCATTGGCGGGCGTTTATTTCTATTTCACTTTAGTCATTAGGCTATTTGCCGTTGCTATGTTGTAAATATTCCCTCGTAATTTATATTCATATATGCGAGCCTCGAAGCGGAAATATGGTATATAGAGCAATTATCAACACATAAACTTGACAACATTAAGTGTCGTCTAGAGCTATTCTAATTTTTACTACTCAGTCATTAACTTCATTCGCGAGAAGCAAAACAATTACCAGGAGAAAGAATCAACATTCAACAAATGGTATTTTTATAGAGATAGCAACTCTTTATTTCTAAATCCGCGATTAAGGCTATTCTTTGCAATATTCCCTGGGGGATTGAGCTTAGCTGGTATTCATTCTCCATTTTCGGTCAACTTAAGCGAGTGTCCAGGTGTCAGCTCTTAATGAGGCCGCAGACTAGAACCAGCTAATGGGTATTAAGTCCTAAAGCCTTGTAAAAATATTTGAGCTCGGTGTAGACGTAAGAGATATCCTTGTGGCAATTGCTGGAGTGTATGAGAATGGTTGGAACATAATAGTGAAGTCATTCCGAACATTTTAGAGCTAGGGACTATGAACTAGCGAGTACATAATACATGCTCCATGAGTTTAGACGTGCCAAATTGACCGGTCAAAATATCCCGCCATGCTCATGTTAACACCTTGTTTATACATTTGACGTCAGTCAAGTTTTCCATTTGAATCGCTCTTTGTGGAGATCTATTGAGATCTTGCATGTAAAAGACAGAACCGTCAAAGTTTGAGAGGAATATATTCTACCTTTGACATGATGGAAACTCTGCCAGCTGGACATGCGCCATTACCGTTATGTTGATCAATAATATCTAACCCAATATATCACAATGGCCAAGGTCTTTATTCATTATGATACCTAGCTGGAACACCGATACATGAATGTAGACTCGCATGTGTATACATACCAGCTGATTGATTCTCAGCCCTCCCAACAAACGAAGCTTTATACATACATAATCAAAGCCACCCCGACATTAATCAAGCTCAAGTGTTTGCTGAGTGTTCCAGATGAACTGATATGTCTGCTTTACAATTGAAATATTCCAGTGCTATCTCCTATATCAAAACCAACTATAAGCCCAATGTAAAGTTCCATAATCAGATTTCGGCGACAGACTCTTTCCCTGCTGTGGTGGCGCTCTTCGTCACTGGCGAATGAGATTAATTCTATTAGCCTCCGATTCACTTATTTCCATTCACAGATGTTGGAGTTAAGATTTCCCAAGTGTTTACTAAATTGCTACTTCATGTAGCAGGCAATCAGGCCTTCCTCCTACATTCCCGTACCATAAGTCAGAAGTCAGTATGATATTTTCGGATTTCACAGTGGGACGAGCAATATACACTA
Organism: Sthenelais limicola; assembly: GCA_942159475.1. Taxonomy (NCBI): domain Eukaryota; kingdom Metazoa; phylum Annelida; class Polychaeta; order Phyllodocida; family Sigalionidae; genus Sthenelais; species Sthenelais limicola. Next base: position 112,882,637 of record OW804095.1, on the reverse strand, counting down.
TACTCCAAATTAATACACTTTCTGTGTCGAGTCCATTTGCATATTTTCATTCATTTTACTCTGGGAAGATATCTTAATCAGGCTGCCTCGGTAATTGGCATAGATCTCCATATCACTGGTGGGAAGATGTTCACAAAATTACATATCGCAGTTCCACACAGTTCAATGGCGTCTGCCTTAAAATGTGTAAGCCGTAGAATGATTCCGTTCCGCTTTCGTATGCTGCGTTAATAATATTGGGGACAGGAAGACGAATTCTTATGATGCAACAATAGGGTATGATAAGTGACAAACGCGTTTCAATTATGCACTTTAGGAACACCACTCTTTAGTGCTTCCTTCTGATAAAGTGTTTTAAAAGGGGAAGCTTTCCCATTCTGCTGCCTTTGAGTTATCTGCGAAAGGAGTGGCCTTCAGGGAGCATTATAACACAACGACCAGCTAGCCCAGTATTATTCCACACCGTACTAGTCCCACACGAACACTACACAATAGATATTTGATATATTATGGGCATTCATATTTTTGTTTTACATCCTTATAAGGCGTTTTTTCCATGGGAACCAGCCTTCAAATGTATTGACATAAACCACACACTTACAGTGCCTCTCGACTGTACCAAACTTCCACACCACCTCCTATATACATTGGAAACAACTGGATGTTTTTTCATTGCAACATCAATATTTTCGGCGAGTATGAAAGCCAGTGTCAGCCCAGGAGCAAATCCCACAAATAGCCTTCAGAACGACTACAGCCATAATGCCATTCGTCATGCGAATCAAAAGAAAAAATACATATAGAATACCCTTCCATTCTAAAAAGTGGACTGAATACAATAGAAAGACCACTGACCTTCCGTTTGTGCTGGAATTGGTTACTAAACCCACTATTGCTGCCACGTCAAATGGCACTGTGTTGATCTGAAACAGAAAGGAACATTTTTTTTAATTCTCAAAGCATTCAACTAGGATCAATACCGAAAAATTGCCTCTAACAATGGCGATAAGAATTTCCAATATAATACGTACAATTACTGATAGCCATATTTTTAGGATCTAGTCGGTATCAATAAAAAGATATTGGCCGTTGGTTTATGAGAAGGCTTTTATAAATAGGATTAGTAATTTAGATAATTAAGACCCATGGCAACAGTGTTTTGGAGTAAATAATATATACAAGAATTAAGATGAAAATAGAATTAAATGTGAACACAATTGGAAAACTAATAAGCTATTAATGATTTCATTCGTTTCTGTTACAGAACAGATCTAAAACATCAATTGATTCTTTAAAAGTGGTATGATTTAGGTGTTGAAAACATCTAATGGATGCAACCGCAGCAAAGCAATCGTTATAGGCATCAGTTTTCGTGATCCCTATGCTTATGTGACCAATGAACAACCACTCCAAGTCCAAAGAAAAAACAATCCAACATTCATTAAGATGCATAGACACGTTTCACTCCCCGTTCTTCATATCGACGTAATATTACAACCAATGCAACCCACGTTCGGTAATGTCCATAATATTCATACCCCCAGGTAAAACAAAAGTGCATTGCATAACAAAAAGAGGGATTTACATACGCTGTCTCCCTCCGCTTTTAAGTTATCTACCTGATTCATTACGACAACTCCCTGCATCAATTAAAGTTTTTTTTGGTACACATCTCCTTCTCGTGTGGCAGCTGGTGTCCCCTTGCAAGGAGTAACAGACGACAGCTGGGGGCTGGTGAAGCTCCGGGGACAGACTTATATCTTTCTAACCAGAATCCATCTCCCCAAAACACATGGATTCACATGATCATCAAACACATGTAAAAACATGTCACAAACACGTGTTCTGGCAATAATGTGATGTGTATTCGATGACACTAACCAGAGACGCTTTGGAAGGCAAGTTTTCGTTGCCTTCAGACCCAAGACTCGCCTACTGCTATATTTTATTTCAGCAGAGCATTCCTACGTGGGCTTTTTATGGGGTGATTAAAGGGACTTATCTTGGTGCTGTTGAAAAGCAATACGCAGCATCTAAGGGGAGCACATATGTGGCGTGTTAACCCGTTTTCATGACGGGTGATACAGTGAGAAATTCCCATGGTATATCACCACATGTGGATGCGAGACGGATCCTGTCATAATGTCAATCCAACCACAATCTTTGTCATACCACCGTATCCCCGAACAGATAACATTGGCAGGTAACGCCAACATCAACCCACAAAACATAAACAGGGCATAGACAACACGCTTCACAATCTACACTAAAAAGCAACACGCTGTCTTCCCAAGCATTGGAGAATACAGAAATCATAATGACCATAATGTGACATGAAGCATTCGCACAGCCGTTCTCTCCTCCCATCTAAAACATTGCTGTCATCTGCTTCTAATACTGCTGCTATTGTGGGTGCTACCAATTTATATTGAACATCGTTTTATCACAATATGGGCCGCGTGGAGAATAAACGAGGCTAGATAAGGCATTGTTCATTTATCAGAAGCTGCAGTGCTAAAATAAATGTGAATTATAATGATTGCAATTACCGTCCACCTTCGTTAAGGAACGGTGCTTTATGGTTACACCTAAGCGATACCTCTCCTTGATTGGGTATTCTTAAAAGTAGACTTGTCAAACACTTAACGATGAATCGTGTCTTCAGAAAGATGAGGCATTCTCTCTCTAGTCTTTTTTTTTCAATGGCTCATCATACAGAGTTCTGCCCTCTCATCACGGAATGCATCATAGTAATAATAGGGTTCGGTAGACGGATGGGATCTGGGTTAGACCCTTGCACTGGGAGGCAATATGTAGGAAGTGGGGTGGATGGGGGGTTATTTGTTTAACATGACGGGGTCAGGCTCTTTAATTTCCGAGTTTGCATCACATGTGGCACGAAAGGAGATGGGGGACATTCTTGGCAATTGCTAGGACAATGTTGTGTGACTCAATACTAACAGAGACAAGCGGGTTTGAATCATTCGCCTGGGGCAGGGTCAATTTTAATGAATCCAGAACTTTGAAAGGTGACACAACGCTAACAGGAAAAGACATGCCCCAGTACACAGTATGATTAATTGCCAATGTTTGTGCTGAAACAGATTTCAGCAATTAAGATGTCTTTCTCCCCTTTTCTCACCAACACGAAGTCGAAGGAAGCATTTGGTGTAGGGGAGTTATGATTGAATACTTCGTCTAGACAATAGGTGGAGTAGGCAGCAGCAGAATTGGTAGCATGGTGCAAATCTATTCAATTAAGCGAGGCATTGGTTGGACATGTGCATCAATCACCCCAAGATGCAGCAATGTTTTATTCCGTGATTAATTTTTGAGGGCCACTGTTCAGAGGAAGCTGTAGCCAACCAATTACAATGGTTATTGCAGGGCACAGGGATCAGTCCCCCAAACATACAATAGCGATAATTTTAAGACTTGCAATTTTCTGAGAAATCCAAGTCTATGTGCTTATTATTCCTAAAAATGTGTGGAAGGGCCTAAACCCTGCCCCGTTGTCGATTTCTCCCGGTGAGGTGGAATATATACCGCAATATACCAACCAGACATAAAAACTAACGACATTCTGAGGAAGAGTTTCTCTCTAGATGGTATTCCTTTGTTCCGGCCAAAACAGGCTCCATCCCAGACACATTTGTCCTCTAGCAATGTCATCCACCAAAGTATCTATATATATATAAAGAACGGGGTTTTCATCTGCTCTCAACACGAGGATGTGACATCAAAAGCATCAGAAATACGAGGTAGGGATTAGATGTTGTGGGCCTCTGTTATGGCCAGACTTGCTTTTGTAAGAGCGAGCCTTTAAAAGCTAGGAGAAAATAAGGATATTCTCTTCATGGCACAATGCGTCTGGTGGTGGTAACCAGTCTCGACAATCTCCCTATTCTGGCCTGGCAGTACTGGTGGTGTTTTGGCGCTTGCCTCCAGACTACAGAAGATATAAGCTGAGCCCCAGTCTGTGAGCAACTCCCTCTTATATAACGAGAGCAGCTCTGGAGATTATAGCTCCTCCCGCGTCCTATATCATTTCAAGAAAAGGGAGCGAGAGTCCTGGGCGGCTCATTGTTTCTAACATTGCAGCTAATAGCTTGGGGCAATGGGGATATCTTGGTCCTTCTTGCCCACACACATCACTGTTCTACAAATGAAAGACTAGAACACTAAGCTCTCTTCCACTTCATCTGCAAGCAAGTGTATCCTCTAGGTCCGACTCAATGTATATATATTCTTTGTTTTAAGATAATTACACTTTCAACGATAAAATGAATCACACTACAAATACTATAGCTGATATGATAACTATATTACATGCCAAATTACTAAAAAGACCCCACACATTTTGGGACTCCAAGAAGGACCAAAGCTGTTCAAAACCTCATTTACATAATATCATTGTATACATTATTGTATTATCTGATGATGAAAAATACTTCATGCGATATACATGTCAAGGTCACCCTCCACATAACCCATTTCAAAAGGCCGAGTATACTGCGTATTGGAGGTCAGAGAAAAGGGTGATATTTGCCACGAGCAAGATCTGCCATGGCTCCTAATGTGGAACTTTCATGTTAGTAGCCATTGACAACTTTCACTACATTGATCCAGACGTAGATAATTAGCCGAGCGTGTTGCAGTCGGACATTGGCTTTCAGTGGGAACCACATTCGCCATGGGTCACAGGGGTGAAGGCTTCAGCCGTACCTCAGGTTCCCATGGCGACGGAAGTCACGTTACCATAGTGTGAGAGTTGGCAAAATTAGAGATGAGAATGACAGCCAATTGGGGAATTAATTCCATCAGTTTCCAATCTCTGATTAATGAGCGGAATGGATTGTTAAAAACTTCATGACACTCGGAACGAATGGAATTTGTTCAAATCCATGGGGAAGAGAATAGTACTAAAGCTTCAAATAAAATAAATGTCAGGATCGTATGTTGAAAATAAAAAGAATCGCCAGCCTCTTGAATCGGTGGTACAATGTTTGTCTTTGCTATTCTCATGCGGATTGGATAGGGGAAAGGTTTTACTACTAAAATATTCGCTGCACTTTTTGTGGTGCGACTTTTTTTCTCAGTGTATCATGACAGACTGAATCATGGACAAACTCGAATCATGCAATCACACTCAAATTGGGAATGAATTCGGCAAAAGCACACGAGGGCATGGCAGCATTTCCATGAGAATGGACACAGCTGTTTAGTTTATTAATCATTTACATCTCCATTTATTGAAAAAATTACCCATGACATTTAATGAACACTATCATAATTAAACAGGCAACCACTGTGAACACAAAGTCAAAGTGGCAAGTGTTTATCCGTTGTGTAAGTTACCACTTGATTCTTCCCAACTGAGCAGTTCTACCGAATGTCAATTAGGAAATATTCGGTCACATTATCGGAGGCGGCAGAGGCGATTCGGCCTTACACAAGCTGGTGTCCTTATAGTAACGTAGATGGATTGAGACCCTGTATTAACATTTAGACCAGTTGAAGTTTAATAGATATTTCTTCCCTTCAAAATGTACTTTCAACAATTTGAGCAATTATCCAATTCTCAGGGATCATCATCCTTACCTATAGTCAACAGAAATTATGTGCAATTGTCTGTATGTTCTTCTATCACCTGCTGATCTGGTGCTTTAAAGCAAGACATTTTCCAACAAACAAACAGGCAGGGGAAATCGATTGACTGGAGGGCGACGGTAGTTTTTCTTATTAAAACTTGATGTCTCCAACCTACCGTATCTAAATAAAACATCCTGGAGAAGAGCATATTAAGAAAAATTGCTTCTTGTCCTTCCGATCGCTCAATTGCCTAGACTGGCCGTTTTATCCACTGTGCTTTGCGGCAATCGTTTGGTCTGATCTCCAGGTTTAGTAAGAAGCAAACGTATGTTGTTATCTTTGCCTGGAAGCGCGTGCTAAATTGTAGCGCTGTCTCCAGTGGAAGGCAGGGAAATAATAGTGCCAGTGGTGCCTCGTAGGCTATGGCGACAAGTCTTCGCTTTACCAAGACCAATGCTATTTCGCGCCGCGGGTTTTGATCAGTTTTGGTTGAATGCCATCTTGTTTTTCTTACTTTAATGCGCCGACAATGACTCGTTGCTCATTTAAATAGAACCAGACTGATAAAACTGCTTTTTATCTAAAATTATATTGTTTGTCTTGTGTTAGAATAGCTTCATGGTAAAATTCCAAATATCGAGTTAATTCGAGTGCTGAGTGCAGCTCTACTCCATGATTGCTGTCTTATATTGCAGAAATAATATTGTCAATACATTGAGAATGAACTTTATGGTAGATGATGAAATGGTTGAAATATACTCAAGGCTTAATTTATCCCTTCCTATGTATGGAGATATCGATTTATAGAAGCCTTTATTGATACTGGGGAATTAGATGTCCAAGAATTATATCTATTCTGACATCAAAGTTCATCTTGGCAATAATGATGGGAAATTGATATTGACCGGCGCCCGTAGAAAGAGGCATTTTTCTTATACTACTTACACTTTGACTTGAAGCCCGTCTATCAGAGGCCTGAGAGGGCGTGGAGGAGTCCCTTAGGACCAATGATAAGAGATTTGTCTGGACATATATGGAAGGCAGATCCCTTGATGATACTAGACAAATTCCGCATGCTGGGAGATATTCAAATGTTCCTAATATTAACAGTGTACAGTTAAAGACCGATAGGTCCTCGTGGACTGGCCTTAAGAAGACCATAGTGATTTGGGCCAGTAGCGGAGGAGAAACATTTTAATTGGCTTTGAGGATGAATTTCTTCCCTATAGAACCAGGGATACAGGAGGACGCGTTGGGGGCGGTGTTATGTGGAGGAATACTGTGCTCTGCTTGGGCAGATAGAGCGAACCGCTTACTCGATATAGCACTGATGGCCCTGATCTTGCAGGAGCAATTCCCTCAAGCCGGGCCAATCTAGAGAAGCAGGTGACCTCTTCATAAGACTTCATCTCCAACTCAGTCTATTCTCGGTGAATAAATGAGGCAATCTAATGGCAAGAAATCTCTAGTAGTAATCCCCATTTTTGACAATCCTATCGCTACTTTAGACTGCCACTGATAGGCAGGCCTGTTTTTACGAACCAAAACACTGATTGCTTGGTAATGTGATCAATTGAACTCGTCTCGTGCCATTGATTCCAGAGATAAAGTGAGTTGAACTGGAACGATTGAGGTAAGCACGGAGAGAGATCTTAAAGGTTCCTGACTATTATCTTTCTACACAGCTGATATCTTTGCTATCTCAGCCTCATGGTTAGGTTTCCCCGACTGGAGTTTTAGACCACACTTCTGATGTATAGCTAAAGACTCTAGTCTGATCCCCTCCCTCTTTATCTAGCTCCCAGAAGGCCGACGCAGAGGGCTGCAGAGATGAGAAGAGGTAGAGCCGGAGGGGTTATCTATATCAAGGCATACAGTTATTGCTGGCGGAAAGAAAAGCGCTGGGAATGAAACAAAATCAGGGACGAAAGCCTTATCTAAATAGGCGGGAGGTGGCCGCACTGGAAACCGTCAAAAGCAAAACAAAAAAAGAAATACGCCAGGACGAAGGAAAGAATAGATGGCAGTGATAGAGGTCAGAGCAGGACGAAGTGAGAATATATTCTACAGAAGCACATGCACCATGTGGGACTCGCTCATATATATTCTCACTTACGAGGGCTGGCTGGTAGATTGTGATGCTTGATACCACCACATGTACTCTACAATCAGCACTGACAGAGCCTTAAGATGATCGAGCCAGCCGTCCTTACTCCTCGTCCGGGTGATCACCGGAGGCAGTGACAAGTGGCACCCTATGCAGCAGCATCCTGCCATCTTCAACAGTGCCACTCTCCCTCCATCAATACACAATGTAGGTATCATGTTACAGCACTGAAACATATGGCATTGTTTCATATGACCTGCTTGATCGGGCGGGTCCTCCCCAAGAGTCTTCAGCAGCCTCCTCCATGCCATGGAGAGAGCGGAGGTAGTGTGCAGTGCCTACATGTTGTAAGTAGCACCTCTACTGTCGGCTACAATAAGACTGTAGCTTCCTCGCTCCACCACCTCCTCCTCCTTCTTCCGTCCTAAGCTCCGTGGGGACTTATATGGATAATTTCTAAGTATTGTTTATGATGAATAGGTTGTCTGGACCTGGACGTAAGAAGGCAGATGTATTTTGTTTGGGCCCTTATATATGACTCATTGGCCACACAGTGGTGTAATACAAAGGCTTCTATTGCAGCTTTCTCTTGTGCCTCCCCAGCCTGAATATAATATATATATACTCCACAACATAGTAGTAGCTCGGTCGCCAGCTAAGTTCTATTACAGGAAACGGTGGCAGGAGCAAGAAATAAAAAGGCCTCAACTACACAACATTAAGCATCATGGCAACATACTTGAGGGGATCTATATGTAACAGAGACCTGCTCGCTCCTGATATACTCAACATGAGTTGCTCGTGCAGAATATCCCTATTGTAAATGGCTCATAGCTTCCATAGGGAGCTGCTCAGTATATCACTCCTAGCCAAGGGTCTCGATCACTGTAGATCTCCTGTATCGCTTGCTATAATAAACAACATGTTGATGCTTGTTTGATGGGTTGGGGTGGTGTGCTTTGAAGGGGGTGGCTCTCGTGAGTGGGATCGAGTGTAGAACAACTATGTTGTCGTTGGAATAAAAATGACTTAATTTATACCGTAAAAATGGAAATGGCCGCGGTGAAAAACTCGTCCCTGTCCAATTAATTACCCGATTAGGCTTGGTCGTATACTCATTATACTTGCCATAACACCGATCATGGCCTCCTCCTCCGAGGTGGCCTTATTTTTGTTGCACCCTCCATCGAATTGAATGGTGTCAAGGAACAAAGAAGGAAGGGTGAACCCATAATGAAAATCATTTGTGGAGAAGGGCCAGAAAGAGACAATTGAATTGCAGAGTCCAGGTAATTCTGGAAGGCTCTACCAGGAGGAGTAGGAACTAACAATCACAATGTCATCAGTGGAAGTGAAGGAGAGAGGCAAGCTCGCTGGTGAAGGACAATCACGATAATTATTCTCAATAGCCCGGTTGAGATGCAGCCACCACTCAAACGCTTTGGAAAGTGGGACCGCCTCATCTCAGTTCTGCCCATCACTGCACACCAAGCACAAAATCGACATACATATCCTTTCATGTTCCCTTATAGTAGAAAGCGTCTAGTCTATGTACAGCTCGGTATATTGCGTATGACTTGAAGGGATGTTGATAGCTTTGCCTCTGTGATGATGGAATTACATACACTGTACTGCTCAGTGGTATTTCACTGAGTGAATCTCTGCTGAACTGACAGCTGAGTGGTAGCATTTACGAGTGTATTTTCTGTTTAGAAAAAAATGTTTCTAAATATAATTTTACAAGTTCCTGCATTTAGCATAACAGGAGTGAGTGGGATACGGATAACTGAGTCACAATATATCATTTCTGGCGATGACAGATGAGTGAAGGTGTGTGGTATGTGGGGCAGGGTAGATGCCACTGCATATGTGATTAATATGATACTTCCAAGCAACTGGGGTCGATGTAACCTATATTTTCTGGCTTTCTTTGAGGGGTGAGTATCCATCATAAATGCATGTATACTACAGTTCAACGCACGTGCCTTTCACACATGTTTAACGATGGATACCACGACTTGAGAAAAATAAGTGAATGATGAAAAATGAGTCGTACCTTTGATATTTGCTTATAGAGAGGCATGGTCCCCCTTAACCAACTGTACACAATCACCACCAGGCCCTATTATTCACAAATTATGTTTCCCTAATCACAACACGATGCCGAGCGAGCGAGGGGTGGGCGGGTGTGGGCGGGGTGTGGGGGTGGGTGTTACAGTTTAAAAAATGGAACTATAAAGCAAAAAGTGATAGCAACATACAGTGCAGACGCATAGTTTTTTAGATGTGATTATGGAGCGTATTTGCACACCATCATGGGATTGCTTTAATGTAGAGAAGTGATCGAGTACTATCAAACAGTGATATCGATAATTGAAAGCTTTGATTAGCGAGGCGTTGTTAAAAGAGCTGTTCTTCCCTTTGACACTATCGGCAGACGTTCTTTTGAGCCTACTTCTACCCCTAGCCTAGGGCACTGGGGAAAAGCTCAAATGGATAATGAATCATTTGCTGTCGCCTGTTATTCTAGCAGTATTTGACAATGGTGCCCGGTAATTGACATGCTGTGACCATTGCTTTTGGCGCAGGGCTTGACCGACACTCATACGCCACCTGGACTCCAAGACAGTGCTAAACACACTGGCGGCAGGGGCCCTACTGCTAACACAACAACCCCATCTTATTTACCCAAAATATTGACCGCACCAAAAATCAATTTCCCTGTCCGTGATTGAATCCGGAGGCACCAGTAGAGGGGTATTTGCCCGTGCCCTAAACGCCCGTCTCCCGTCACCCGTTTGCACATTTCATTGAGGGCAACGACACCTCGAAGGGGCGACAAACTGGAGGAAATTCATGAAATTGGTGTTTATCCAAAGAGTAACCTGAACACGCAGTAGAATGAGGAAGGCAAATAAAGGCCATCGCAGTTGTACGTGCCAGTCGGCTGAGGTCCAAGTTAGGCCTGTAGTCACTATACCTAAAACATATCCATCATATATATGGGTCCTATATCCTTCACTGCATGAATGTCCGCAACCCCTCAAGGCCCTTCCGCTGCCCTTTGCTGGTCAAGACACTTCCGGTTCTGCATCTCAAATAACCAGCATCGGTCAGCCTAGAGGGTGTTATATGATATATGCGCCAGGCAGCCTATACTTTGGCTGCCGTCAGTTATTTTTATTTTATCATTTCCGGAGGCTGTTAAGGATGGCTTACATATACACCTAGAAGTTCAGGTATCAGTGACATGAGGACGTGCGCCTTCCTCCGTGACCACTGAATAATCAGTTGGAGGGGTCTTACAATTACAAACATGTTGTCAATCAATATGTATACACGTGATCCAATTAGAATTCTAAAGTGGAGGAGCCACACTCCTCTGTGGCACTTCTTCAGGGACTTCTGATTGTCACATTATAATTTGTTAATGATTTGTAGTTTGGAATGAAGTATTTATATGTATATAGACAATGTATTGTTCTAGTGTTTCTCACGCAGGGTAATACATGAAGACTAGACCTTCAGCATCCGATAACTCCACCCAGTAAAGCTCAATGAGCACCATGAGGGCAACTAAAACACAGATTCACGATAAGGAGAGCCCATTCTACTGTAGTTTTTCTTCTCAAATCAAACGACAAGCCCTGCATATTTGGTAAGATGGAGGCCGTTACAGTTGGCAATGCCAGTCGGAGAATCACAGGGATTTGAAGCAAAAATGGTATACCGTGGACCGAGGGCTCTGCCTCTATATGCACACTATACGAGCACTAACAAAGGGTGGCCGTAGAAGGAAAGGCAATAATGTCACAAAAGTCTTGAGCTTAGGCGATGAAGACATCAGGCCTTTACAGAAGAATGAATCCTTCCGCAGCCTTGACCAGATAGGAAATGGTGGATTTACAGGACGTCAATCGAGCCCGGTAAAGGAAAGGGATAAAGGCCTGCTGAGCGGTGGTGAAGGGCCTCTGTTTGTGGTCAGAATGAAGAGACCATGGCTTCAGCCTTTAAACGTGAATAGAATCTATAATGACTTCAGCACTACCCTAACAAAAACTCCTCATATAAAGCCAATAGACATAGAAAAGCTTTCTTATAATGTATGTTAGTAATGGTCTTGGGAAGCATTCTATAGAAGTGTCTAAATCAGCATACATGAGACGCGCTGCTTTTAACGATCACCTGTCTCATTGTATTTCAAAAGGTCATGCGATGGCGTCACGATATTGTGTATGAATTTATACCTATAAATACTAGAGCACATACCTAGAGTTGAGCGTTTACGAGAGCGGCATAAATATAAGTGGCTTATAATTGAGGATTATGGCAGAGGTCACCACCCCTGCCCCTGTGTATACTTTTTACAACCTGAGTTGAAAAAAAGGCTTTTCATGTTGGCAATGTACGACTAATTGAGTGATCGCCGATTTGAAGCTGTGTATGATATATTTTATACTGCGCTATAGGACTTTTATAGCTGGCTTTATTTATGTACGGCGGCAGTTGTTGTATTATTACCAGGGAGGTGTATAAAGAAGGACATATTCAGGACATTCACTGTATCACAATGGAGAGAACGAGAGCTTCATTGTTTTTATAGCGGGGCCGAAATACAGCCAGCCAATTACAGCAACCACATATATAAGTCTGTATTTATTATTGTGTCATTCTGTCCCGTTAAATAATTTCAGCATGGGAGGTCCATATGTTGTGTATATTATTCCCATTTGGTGCCGGTTGCCCTTGGAATCATTTATTACACTACAAAGGCCTCGCCACTATAACCCAGAGAAGCTGATATATTCTAACAGTCATATGAAAAACAATAGTGATTTTATGAGGTCTGCATGACTGGAGGTTATTTGAACATTAGGCCGAGGGATGGATAATGAAATGCAGAATGGAAACATAAAACATTTTCTATCGGTAGCTATGGGGAGGTGTGGTGCTGAGCCGTTGGTGAGGAGGACCGGGATGCATATATACATTGATGATAGCCATGAGGATGGGTGACCAACCTCCATACATACATATATAACATATACACCAGCGTCTATGACACCAAGAGCAGCTCAACCTCCTCCTATCGGCCTTTCTGCGCAGAAGCAAAGCTCCATTCCACAGTAGACGTTACCATGGTAATGTCTGGCTATGGCATCATCTATATAGATGGTGTTTTCCACCCCTCGGTGGATTGACATGGTAGCCGATTGGCATGCATGCTATCATGCAACCCTGGAGGGGCAAATATGGAGTGTGGATCAAGGTTCTGTATACTTCCCCCTACAGAGGATGCTAGCGGGATGCATGTTGGCGACTAGCATTCCTGCAGTAATGCCAATATATATGGGCTGACCATTGGCGGGAGGCGACCGAATAAATATTTATTCAGCATAACCAGTGAGATAACATGGAAGATAACCTCCAAAGTGGTGCTGCAACATGCGGGCATCTGGCCACGTAATTCAGAATATTGTGCCAATAATATCATAAATGACAACATATTGGATAACTCTCCTCCTAATCTCCCATTCACCATAGACATCACGACAAGAATCCTGTTTATGGCTCGCAATGACAACGTGGAATTGGCAAAAATATTTAGAGCATTGAGGCTGGGTAGTCGCGTGAATACATATAAAACCCCGCTAACGTTTGCCATGTATTCACAATTGGTGTTGGTCGGTGTGAGGTTGCATGTAGAATTGAAGTGGATGGCCCGCTGGCCCCGAAGAATGAATCATTATTCCCAGAGCAAAAACCCTACCTGATCTCCATCATTAGATATGGCTATGTAGATAACACTACTGGGAGGCGTTGGTACACAAATGCCACCACTCCTAATTACTGACGATAAATATGGCATGACAGGAAAATAATCCCCTAGCACCCCGCCAGACAGAATTAAGGATGTGTGGTGTGGGAATAGAACCAATGATATTTCTATGGGGAATAGGCAGACTTGCATTGCAAGAAGATGAGTGGAATTTGGGTGAGCCAGAGCCATTCATTTCCAGGGAGATATTAATTGGCCTGGAGAAAAATGGCATTGTGTAAGTTAGGAACATAGCTGTTAATGACTAGTAACCCTCACAGGGGTTGGGGTAATAGTACAAGACCTAAGGAAATGGGATGTATCACGCGAGTTACACAATGGAGTCTCAGAGGATTCTTTTTTTATATCATATAGTTAATTATATTATAACACTATAAGGACATCCTTGTCGTACATCTTTAAACTTAGTTCGATCTAGGTGTAAGAAACTTTTACTCTGAGGTACCACCGACATTGAATATATTTCATTAATAGAAACTTAGACTTCTTTCACCCCAATGTTTTTCAATAACACTAGTTAATCATCCTATAATGATGAGGTCTATGTAGCGAAATTGCCAGCTTGTTCACAAAGCAGGGCGGTGTGGCATACGCCATCGGGATTCAATTCATTTCTTCTGGGACTAGATCGCCACAGACAGTTGGTGTTAATTACAGCTTGATTTATGGGTAAGAGACGACCATAACTAAATGATCATTACTTGCCACTGGCTAGCTTGTAGGTGATAAATATACAAGATGCTATCGATAGGCAACTCTAGCCAATTTATGTTTTGCATGAGTGGGCCTGGCAAAACTGGTTATCACATTGATATTGATCCGTGTAACTTGTCTCTCCTGAGTCCACACTGGCTGCCACAATGAAGATAATGTTTGTAGTACGGAGATCGAAGCCTCCTCTTTCAAAACCAGACTCGCTACTGGGTTATGAGTAAGTATATATGCAGCTCTGTCATTTATGTAACCTTGGCTCCACGTTAAGCCAGGAGGGCAAGGAATATGTAATACCCATAGTGATAACAACAAGAACCAATGTGGCAAGTCTTGCCCTGCTAATTGAATATGACAACTATTCAGCGGAAGAGTTCCTCCGCCCACACTCCTACCACCTCGCTTCGCTCCCCGTTCGACTCTTTCCATTTTTATTATGTAGCAGGCATCAGTTTATATTCCGTTCTAGATTTACAACAGGGCCTCTATTTGTGATGTCGCAATTGTGATCAATCGTTGCATCACTGACATTCATTTCCATAATTGATTCAGATCCAGGCGAATATTCACAGGCAATGATATTCCTCGATTTTAGTAGCAGTATTCTCTCCTCTCTAATTAGTTTCTAAAATGTGTTATGCATCCATTAATAGAAAATACCGTTCGCCGACAGTTCTGGATAATTATACCTTCATGCTGCTTGATTCAAAAGGACCCCTAATTCGTTTGATATTCACATTCGCACTAGGGAACAAAAGAAAAAAGCTTGCACCAGCCCTTCTATTCTCCATCTCTCTCAGTCTCGTTATGTCTTTGCCTATACACACAATTCGAATGGGATATTTGAATACTTGATTGATGCCTGTGCCTCTCGTTCATGGAATGTTATCCCCTGTATTGCCATATTTCACCGTCCATCCGAGCGATCCCGTTGGTGTATGTACCCATGCATCACTAGAGCAATCAACACCTGGATGGGAAGCCAGGTATTGATTCTCCAGTCTCCTCATTCTCCTCCTCCTCCTGCATCTCCCCGCCAGCCCACCTGCACCTCCATGACCTCGTTTTATTCTACATCCAAGGCGTAGAAAGGCTTTTTTTATCTTGTCAAACGACTGAAGCCGAAGACTACTACTTCTTTTATGCTTTCAGGGAGATAACAGCAGCACTATGATTCCATTTCCCACAACATTTAAGATAGAAATGTCACTTAAACACATACAGCAATTACCAGTGAGAATAGCCGTGATAACACAGGGATAATGGGCACATCATAATAAGCGCTAATTGGGCCACGATCTCCAATTAATAGATGATTTGCTGCAGGTAAATAGACCATGGTGTTTGTTGTGAGTGAACCTGGCTCTAGAGGCTGAGGCGAGACTGTACCGCTGCTGCTCCTGCCAGAGCTCTAAAGCAGCAAGAAACAGCAACCGCGGATTGCCTCTCCTGCCGAACAGGCATACAGGGGTACGTTATGGGACTGACAAGGGCAGGATGAATGGGACATCTGTTGGTTCCGAAGTTCCCATTCAAGCGCTATTCCCAACAATTTCCCCACAGGATGCAGACCACTGTATGAATAATAACCCGGCACGATTTACTACATAGTCTCTCATATGGGGCCGTCTTTATAGGCCGAGCCTTCTCTATAGAAGAATGTTCACTCCATTCTAAGCACCTCCTAAGTCTGTTTTTAAGCATATCGAGTTGAATAACATAGCTCGCTAGGGAGACGCTGTATGGCTAGTGGGGGAATTGAATGGGTACCCAAGGCGTAAGCTAAATGATGAATAATTCGGGATTCTTCATAAGAATGTGTCTATAAAAATGCAAGGAATGTATAGACATGCTGTACGCGTACATGAGCACACCAAATTTTATTTATAAGATGTACCTCCCAAAGGCCTAAAGAATAGATTACATATATACATACTGGTAGGAGATTTCTATTGCTTAAAAAGGGCTCCACGCATCACCATTGTGCTACTCCCGAGGTAAGACCCCATTTGCCTTTTGCCCTAGCCTTTTTTCGGTTCCGCGTCAAGGTCAGATTTTATCTGGGCGTTCCACCCATTCTTCCCACTATAACAGTTCACCTGGCAGGTGAGGTAGAAAGAGGACCATGGAGAATCGATGCAAACCAGGGGGTGTATTCTGCATGGGGACCGGGGTACAGTACTATACACGTCGGCTATTGTTTGCAAAAGCTGCAGTTCCCCTTCTCCGCCACCACTGCCAAACCTATGCCGTTTTTGTTCTGAATATGAACGAGCTCTTGTCAAGGTGCTCCAGCTTGTATCTGAGGAACTTAACCTTCAAAGGTTCTTCATCCATCTCTGTCCAGGCTGTGAAATGACTGGGATAAACAAGGTTGTAGCATCTGAGAAGGTGATGAATCACCCAGATTTCTTTGAACACACCTCTTGGATTATCATGACAATGGGTCCATGGCCCTCTGCAATGACCATGTTGTTGTTAACATTCCTATATGGTGGGCCATAACTAGATACAGGAAGCTGAACGTGAATAGCAGATGTGGTAGGCTGAGAGCTGGTATGTGTGTGCTTGTGTGGTGGTTGGGAGGAGAATGGGCAACGGGGGATTGTACAGGGCTCTCTCATCTATAATTCAGAATTAGATGCTCTATCAGGGGGCCTCACACTTTCAATTGACTCACGGTCTGTTTAGTAAAAAATGCTTTCAGAAACATTCTGGGAGTGATAACCCTTCGTTGACTTAAATCCCCCGATATATATATAACACAACACGCACCAAGACTCGGTTACTGCAAGGATAAAACTCTTATAAAGCGGAGAGCTAATTCAATGACTATGACCTTAGTCCTTGCCTAAATGGGAAAGACTGCATCCTGCTGCCAACACTGCCTTTGGCTTTTGATCAAATCAAGCCATCCAGCACCCACTCCACCCTCTGCCCTGTAAAGCAACCACAGGCACACCTGAGCCACTGTCTAGAAGCAAGATCAATGGAGGTGTACACGAGAAAGGATTTCAGCATAATATACGACCTGGTTGTACACATACTCAGTGCTGGCTCCTGTGAGGCTTTCGTATGTTGATGCTATATGTATGGCATTTTCAGCACAGTTTATGTTCATACAATGTACCAGCAACGAGTATAGAATAACAGATTTATAACTGTTACCTATTTCATCGGTCAATAAAACAACGAAAGATTGTCTTATTAATGATAATTTCATCAGGAGGGATCGTGCCTTGTTCCTAAAGACTAGATTGTTGGTAAAAACTATGAATTATTGGTACATTTCTTCCATTTTTCATTAGTCTTTTCTGAAGATAATAGTAATGACAGCGCCCGTATTCCGCGATAATGATGCCGGTGACAAGGGAATAATAAAGACTTCATTTCAATATTTTCCATGGCATAAAGACACAGGGCAGGAAGACAATGCATCATCCTCGTGCCGGAAACGCCATGCTGGGGTCACCTGTGCGCATCCGGCGGGCCCTCCTGGTCCCTACCGGACACAGGTGGACGAGCGGGGAGCCTATTAAAGGTGGCAATACTTTGATCTTGCCGCCCACCACTTGCGTCTCTGTTTCCTCGGTGATAAGACTCTCTCGATCTGCCAATGCCCTATCGATCGGCCGAGGTCGTAGGGTCATGCTAATGTCTGCTCGCTAGGTTGGCCACCAAGCGGTGTTCTGGGATGCAAGTTGTGATCTCCCGTCAACAGGGGGCTACAGGCTCATTATCAGGCCCTCCAAGTATTACAGCTTGATCCAGTGCTGGGAGGGAAGGCGGGGTCTAATCTGGAATGAGCGCTGGGGTGGAGGGGTTAGGTTTGGAATGGGCGTGTATGGCTTCATCAGCTTGTAACTGGATACTATCTCTTGCTCTTGCTGTCAAACTCCCCGCCAATGCGCCGAGGTCTTGAGCCTCTCGCGATTTATGCGGGGATTATTCAGTTCCAAAGGGGGTATCATTTTGGGGGATCAATTGCTGTGATATCAACACAGGCATCTACATGATTCCCGGCATGAATATGGAAGCATGGTTTGTATTTCTTCCCCAGGAAGAGTGGCAGAAATTAATTTGGAGCCGTGGGGATGTTTGTACCCGGGACCTTTTGAACCTTTCCATGCCGTACGGGTCGCTGGTGAGAATTAGGCAAATCCTTGGGTAAACCAGGCTAGATGGTATAATGTTGTAGCGGTCGGTATTGGCAAGTAGTAGAGATAGTGGGACGCTAATGGCCTAGGGCGGTGGTATATGCATGCAGGCACCTAGGTGCTATTTTCACTCAGTAGGAGCCCGGAAAGGGTCTCCACCCACCCGCTCCATCACCTGCCTCCACGGTGGGGCCCAGCATCTTAAGTCAACTTAAGCCATCTCACCTGAGCCTGTGAATGCCTGACCACTACAGTGGTCAATCCACAGGAGGCCGTCTTGCAGTCAAGGCAGGCCGATTGCATGCAAACAGGCCAAGTCTCTATTGGATCACAGCAAGTGAGTGGTGTCTAAAGGGTATCGCAGAGACAGGCTTGCTGGACCCTAGTTTGCCTTCAAGTAGTATTGCCACTGGTGCCATTGCTTGTAAGGCAGCCTATGCTGGTAACATCTTGGTGCCCTAACTACATCAGCCGACACGGAGTCGGTCTGGCCCCAACAGGCTATTACAAGAGAGACCAGCTCCAATAGCTTCCAACTGCTCCCGTCATACCTCTCGCTGCAACCAGTTACTTGTGAATATGATTCGCTATTCTCATGATCAGTCCCCGGTCTTTCATATAACCTATTTACCAAGTTTCGGCTCTGGTGGTCAGCTGGGTAAAATAAGTCTTCCTGGTGGGCAGGGTTGGATGGCGTGACGGCCACTAGAAAAGGCTAGACATATAAGAGATCCAAACTTAAGGGAGAGGGAGATTAGTGATAGACACCTTCGTGAAATGTGTGTTAAGAATCCGTCGATAGTGTTTCACCACAATTTTGGAGCAAATTTTAAATCGACCGTCTTACGGCACAATGTCCGAGGAATGGACAATGTTAAAATCAAAAAGTAGTGGCTCAATTTTATTCGCGAAATATTTGTTAGGTTAATTAGTGTTGAAGTTCATTTTCCTTGATCTGCGTTTGATACTCACTGGGAGAACTAATATAAAGTCTAGGTAAGGAGTTCCTTTAACAAACAAAAAATGAATGTGCTGCAGGTCTAATAAAACAAACACTGCGTTCCAATTAAGGAACTTTAAGAAACTTGGTTAGGGTTTGATTATTGGCTGTGGGGAGAAATATAATGTGTAGCGTAGCAAAACACAATGGATAATCAATAGCCATCCTTTATTTCAAGAGAGGGATGGGGAAATGGGGACCGGATCTTTAAAAGAAAGTACCAAACACGAGACTTCGTAGGCGATAATGTAGTTGTGGTAGAGCAATAAATACAAGCAGAATATAAAAAAATATAGAGAAATTACAGCGTCCGGTTACACAGCCTATCACTTTGACTGGTTAATCTATGTAGACATGGTTTGATGAAAATGATCATCTTATAAGGGCAGCAAGCACCCAGCGCATCTTCAGCTGCCGTCTCGCCTCCTAACGCCTTACTCTAGAAGTATTGATTTAATAGTAGTGGCCATTAATCAGAGACGGGGCTGGTATAATCAACCACATCATTACTGATCTAATGGTGCGCCCCGCCCGTATTGAACACCATCTAAACATAGTGCGCTATATAAAGATGACCATGGCGCATGCTATTCAATGGCCACCCAAAAGCCACATACAGGCCCAATGGATGGCCAGATTAGGACTTCAATAGACGTCGGGATCTGATCTGAACGCGGACAATAGGGCTCAAGATGCGAAGGTTTTAAGGAGGCGAGGACCACATCAACTCATTCACACCACAGCTTTATACCTCCATCCATTTATGAAGCTTGCCATAGCAAACTCTCTCCCGCTCCCTCCTCTCTCTTTTGCCACTCTCCTATACGTAGCTAAAGATAATGTATTGATATTCATCAGTTTTGCTTTCACCGTATATAAAGTCGATGGAAAAGCACCTGCACGAATACAGGGACATCAATCGGAGATGGACTATGTAGATACATACATTAAGTCCACAAATTAGCGAGCGTGAATTAAAAGGGAAGGCTATATCGTGAGAGCATACAATGAGGGGGAAAGTCTCAGGGTTGCAATGCATAAATCACACATGTATTGTGTCAAGGAACTTCACATGTATAATACGAAGGCGGTGATATGTGTCTCACCTGGCAGGTATGGAAAGGCTCATTACTAACACTTCCATCACCTATGCGGGCGACACCTGTGATAACCACACTCAATGATCCAGTCAGTTCGCCACGGGGGCTGGTCCTCACTCATCTACATAGTGGGTCTATAATGACTAAGGGCTTACCTGGACCCGCCAATCTTCTCATTGTCAGTCAAGGATGGCCACAAAGGGGGCGGGTCCAGACCCCCACAGGGTCGTCTTCCTCTCCAAACAGTATCATACCCAGTAAATATAAGGCTATTGAATCCAGCAGTCCACTGGATTTAACTCAAATGAAGGGCGAAGTATGTGTACTTGTGTTTCGCTTACAATTAAATACCCCAGTGGGATGGTAAGGAGCGAAAGAGAATTCCTCTGGGAGGTTTTTAGATACTTACTTCAAAAGGACAGAACTTGGTTGTTGAGTCACAGGTAGTCAATTGTTTGGTACTCCACAATGTTACACCGTTAGATAAGCTTTGTAACTTGCGTGCAATCGAGATCCTTGAGCGAATTTAAACCTTGTAGTACAATATCCACTCACTGTGTCCACTCGAAGGACATTATTGGTATTACTCCAGTCTCAAAGTGAATGACAATCCAAAGCTTAGGGTAAATCCCGTGAACTGTTGTAAACTGTAAGACGTTCTCATCAATCCCCACAGCAGCAATGAATGGATGTTCGTTTCTCAGTCTTCAACCGAGCAACAACGATGCTCGCTGCTCAACACTACAGGGAGGCAGACACAGGTTCCAAGTGGAGAAAGAATTTAATATCCCTCCTTCTCCTGTCTTGGAGTGATCTATCAAGACGTCGGCGTATTTACAGCATCTTGTGGTAAGGCAACATTGCCAAGGGCGTTGTAGAGGATATCCAGATTTCCCCCAAGTGGGCTGTATTGACAAGCCCCTTGAAGGCTGAGATGTAGCTCTATCGTACACTGCAGTTGAAGGTTTGTGTTTTGTTCTGATGTTGTGTATGAGGTATCCTTCAATTGGCTGTTCTATGTGTTCTGCCTCCGCCCCAATAGAACATCCATGCCTGCTCCAAGCCCAGGCTGGCAATGTTCGCTCTCTAGCCTCACGTGGGGAGAGCGACTGCGAGACGGAGCCCGCGAGCCAATCAACGATCACGAAAGCGCGGGCCAGTCCACTGCTCACCGTACAGAAGGGGTGGTCGCTAAAGCCAAACGTCTTAGCTCACTCTCCTGCAGCTCTCTTCAATGGCAATGGCAATGCTGGTACGTACACTTTGGTTCCAAGCATCAGGCCCAACAACAGCATTATGGCATCTAAACATGATATATCAACATGTTCGGCAAACCTTCATTTACATAGCATGTACCATAGCTCACATATAATCGAGATGGGTTCCAGTAGCCTATCTATCAAATAACTACTATGGCATGGACTGATAGGAGTAGCAATTGGGCCTACATAGCAGGCACCTTTAGGCTTTATTCGCTGTAGCTTGCTGACGGAGGAGCAAGCCTGTTTTGGCACTCTGAGAGGCAGCTGTACACTTTGCACTATCACTTGCTATGAATAAGGCCGATTGAATTGGTCTTACATCAATAGTAATCACATCATAATAAGTCATGTTTCAGGGAAATGGGTCTGTAACTTCCTGTGGCTAAAGCAAACGGGTTTGATGACAAATGGAAGGTGATGTCTAAAAGCTTAGAACCAACTTATTCTTCCGCTAGTCTGGATTAGTCTTAGAGCGTCGGCTGACATAATGCCTCCACTTTCTATTACACACCAAAGATAGTATAACTCTTTTACAATCTTTGGATACACTTTCAGTTTCCCCTAGATCTGTACTTTATCATTACAATTTCATCTTTTTCCAATATCAGAATTGCGATTCATTGACAAAATGCTTAAGTTACTTAAGTAACTAACTTCGTGCGCTTGTCAAAGATATGAATTATAGTCTAAAATTAAGAATTCAATATTTTATTCAAGTGTAATTTGATCTAAAATAATATAAACTTTTTTATACGTGTGTATCATGTGGGATTGTATTAATGGGTAGTTGTTGCAACAGCTCTCCCCCCTGTGGCATTAAATTACATTAAATCATGGTTGTGGGAAATGAATGCTAATGATAATTAGTCCCTTTAGAATGGGCAGTATCCTGAAAACAGACAGGAGAAACGTCCATCGTCACAATGCCTATTTTGTCAGGCCCTGCGGCGATAAAAACACTCCCTTCCTCCTGTCGCAGCATCCGGTGGGGTCATGCTTAAGGTAAGACCTTGCCATGTTCGGAACACATCCAAGTGGCCTGACCTAAATTGAGGATCCTGTGACCTACATGTGGGATCCACCTGGGTTTTGCAGCACCAACACATTGCTTGCTGGCAAAACATTGACACTAGATGGAGCTTGGTGATTTGACCTGAGCGAAGGCCAATTAACACCAGACAGTGTTGAATCAAGCTAGGGCCTAGACGCCTAGCCAAAAAACATTCTCCTATAAGAGCGATTGTTTCTATTGGAAAAGAGGAAAGCATATGACAGGCTTGGCAACAGGCATTATCTTGGAACATGTGTGGTAATTGGTCGAACTAATCGCTTAGTATCAACATCAGGATCTAAAACAGGCATGTGGGGAGAATCCTAGAGCACCTTGTATCAGATTCCCCTGATGCCAGACGGGGTGAATGACCTACAAAGCCGTCCCCACATAATCTAATATAAGAGCCTTGTAATAGATATGGGGTGATATGGCACCACGCCCCCGGGACAGGGTTGGAGGTTTGCTTTTTCCAAGCGTTCAGTTACTTTCGGGGGGCGTTCTGTCACTTAAAAGTCCAATTTGGGACTCCCCAGCAGTTGGTTGATTGGGACGGACCAGATGTCCTGGCCGGAACAACGGCGCCCTTTCTCGGAGTGCAGTCCCCACTGGTTGGGGTCTCTCACCTGCTCCCTCCACGACCCCTGTCACTACCTGCTGGGGGTTACATTCATCAGACCTCAGCTGCTGAAGCAGTGCATGTCTGTCCTCTGCACATGTGCCCTCTATTGGTTTTTGCCTGTAAGGAAACCTGACAAGTTCTTGCAGACCCTGAAGATGAGCTATAGTCATAGATGGTTATTCAATCGTATTAAAAATTGGCCCTATCAATTTACAGATTTGCTTTTAGAAAAACTCAATAGAAAGTAATTTGTGTGCAGTAGAATATAAATACCCCAATACTCATTTGATCTACATGTCCTATTATAAATCCAATCGGGGCGTACTTTCCCAATTCCGTCATAAAGATTCGCCTGAGAATTCGCCCCATTTCAATATGGGCAACGTAGGGGTATTATCAATATAGAGCTTTATGGGGACGGACCACACGACCCCAGTAAATGTTATACACCAACATTCATGGTCTTTTATGTAGGTTAAGTGCCCGGGAGAAGATGGATATCGATTGTCTTCATTCGCGGAGATCCAGTATTCTCTGTACAAGCGACCTTGCTCACCGCACACCTTCAATCATAGGGTTTCAAGTCGTTTTGTACACGGTGCCATCCCCTTGTCCATCTTTTGAGACGTAACCTACGACTCCTTACGCCATGACCTTCACCTTGACCGTGGTGACCTCAGACCCTGACCTCCGGAAACGTTCGCTACATGTCTTGATTACTCTGACTCAGTAAGAAAAATGAGTTGGTTCCAAGCTGTGCCAATTTGGGCGGATGGAGCATGCATGCTCGATGTGGTGGGGCTTAAGTAAAGCATTAACTCAAAGGTCAAGGGTGTGCAAAATATCACTGAAACCTTCAATGCTAACCTCCTATTCTCACAAGAAATGGTAAAGTGAGTTTCATCAGCATCGAATGAAAAACAAAGGCACATTCAAAGTGATGTATCACACTATCTGACAAGGGGATTTGAAGGAGGACTTCTCAAACAGAAGCTATGCGATTTACACTAAGACTTATCTTTTTCAATTGTAGGGTTGTAATAGGTCTACCTCTTCAAAATATCGATCCTTCAGCTACTCGATCACAACTTTTTATAATCCTACTTGGCATTTTGCTGAAACTCCTCCCATTTTCCCCCACAGACTAAATCCGTCAGTCGGATTCCATACTTGCATCCAAACTCCTCATTTAAAGTCAAATATGCCATGAATGACCCAGGGGAAAAATACATTTTGCCATTGTGAAAACTTTATAGGAGGAGTATCGTTGCATACAAAAATCTGATCAGACGATAGATCTATCCAATTGTGTCCAAAGGATGACACAATTTCCAATGAATGACAAAATTTGCTGAAATTTTATAATTTAGGTTACGGTAACTTCGCATATAAAACACCATTTTGTCTTCTCTCACATTCCCTACAGTGCATGTTCAATGGTGCATAACTTCACGCTGGTAAAGGAGAAGGCTTAGCTCACAACTAGCAATTAATTGTCGGATGATCAAATGATAGTCCTGAGAGCGAGGCGAAAAAGTGGGAACAAGAGGGAGATTTGGGGCAACTATTGTGCAACGACAAAACCTCAAAGGCCCAAACACTCATACTATTGTACCACACTTGATCACTAGTCAAGGTTTGTGAGATTCCGTTATATTATAGCTTACATAACCGAGTTGGAATTCCAAACCCTCTTCACAAAAACACACACCCCACAGAGACCTAGCTAATTGATGCGACCAAACAACCTATTAACATGAACACCCAGTGCATGCTCTAATAACCATGACTGTTAGATCTGGGCTTTTTTCAACTACCCCTGTAACATTTCAGACCTTTGTTCATGCATATTTAAAAACTAGACATTTCTTCATTCAATTGTACAATTTGTATCGCTCTAAGACTATGTATCGCGTATCTGCGACACTTCAATGTCCTCTCCAAACATATGCGTGACTCTTTTAGATGTTACTATAAAGGCTCAGAATGTCCACAGCTTCCTGGCTTCTTGCAAAAGCTAAAGGACCATGGGGGATCCACGAAGATGGTAAGTTTTAAATAATTTAGGGCGAGTCTCAGAAAGCCTGGCTCGGTATTAATTGATTTTCTACACGAGGCAAAGCTCTAGGTCTCCCTGGCGTGGGTCTTGGTCAATGGATGTTCGTCCAAAGCATCGTCCCTCCAGTCAGTCCGTGATGAATGGGCATTGGTCGCTTCTGACTGGTCCTTGATGAATCGGTCATGTCAGGAGGTTCTGCAGGAGATTTGACCTCATAGAATCACATCTATTAACGGAACTCACTCCGATATTTTTGTGCTTTCCGGTTCACATGATGTTCCCCTTTTGTTAATCCCGTGGCTATCGATGGAAATCTGCCGTAACTGGTGGATTTGAAAGGGGTATCGACGAAATAAGATGATTGTGTAATGTAAATGGTTATTGATAGAGCAACAGACTGTTTAGGTGTATTCCAGACTATGTATTATTGCCTTCTTATATTCCATACTATTCATTCAAATGTCACTAGTAAAAATATTTCTTTCCATGCATAAAGTTTTCCCACAAACATAAGGCGATGGCACAAAGACACAAAGGCCGTGTTAAAATAGCACTTTCTATCGTGTTCTGTAAATTCCTCATGGCGAAACATTTTGTTTTTTATACATCAGACATACGATGAATATAGTATGCTCTTGTTAGCGCATATTTTGCGCATATCACCATTTCCAAAAGGATGTCTACAATGACGATTTCATGACACATGGGAAACCAGCAATATGCACAAAGCACATCTCTGGTACCCTGTGGGTCCTATACCAAATACAAATTGTATAAGATAAATAGGTCCCCTATGACTGCCCAAATCCTAATATGCAGTGAATTAAATCTAGAAATACATCCTATATAACTCAGTACAACATTGGTTACATCACTCAGTGCCATTCCACACACAGTTGGGCAGCCATTAAAACTGGAATCATTCAAGGTTTGAAGCACAGATACTGTATGTCTGTTTGAAACGGGACAGAACAGCATCTCAGAGATTAACCTCTGGGACCTAGTCATTTATGCTTTGTAGGGAGGATGACTATAATTTAGCAACCCTTTGTAACACTGCCACCCTATGGGGACACAGAGCTGGAGACAAATGAAGGGAACTGAATGGTTTAGTTACCCACGAGGCTGGCTATATATAAACTAAATGCTAAAGGAAACGACCAGCACTGTCTTAGCCCTAAGCTCAGCAGAAGCAGAAGCTTTACCGAGTTGATAAAGAACATTATTCTGACTAATTTAATTGGTACCTCCGGCAACACTCAGCAAAGGGAACCATTATATCTATCCCAGCAATTTCCTAATAGCCCTATTATGTGTTCCATGAGATTTAACTGGATAAAGCTGATTGAGTTATCCGGGTAGCACAATAGGCTTTCATCGCCCTTGTATTGTATAATTCGTGGGCCCCCCTGAAGGAGGTTTGCGACTGAGTATGTCACCCCCTGGGGGTAAGGACCGGGCAGTGACACACGGCTAATGTGTTTCCTGGATGCCAGGAAGCAGGGAGGAGGGGGCACTGCTCTTGGGGCTTTGGTTTAGAAGTTGTGCGAGGCCAATGTACGTAGACATTAATCAGTAGGTAAGGCTGCTCCTCAGTTCCTGGGGCGGTGACACGTGGGGCACTGGCGGGGAGCGTATGCTGGCATTGCCTGGGTATAGGCACAATTGCCCTGTACTACTTAACAAAGGCTAGCCTGGACTGGAGGCAAATGAAGCTTCACCGAGAATTCCCCATGTGTATAATCCTCTTCCTGAATACATAGGTGATTATCTGGACACATCTTCTATTCCTATTCATATAGAGACTGAACTTTCAAACGATGACCTCTGTTCAAACAGAAACGTTTTCTATACGTCTGCAGTGACTTTGAAACTTAAAGATGCTTTCCTAGCTGCACGTACACCCATTCTGCTTAGTTAGTAGGGTACGGCATTCCGAGCTAAATCGATCCAAAACTATTTCTTTCCCATGAAGAATAGGAAGATTGAATACTGAAAATGATTTCATTTCTTCTGTTTTCCATGAATTCATGGATTTATCTCGAAATTTTTAGTAGGCAGTACTATCCTAACATTTTTATCACGTATTTGAGCCGCATTGGATATAGTGGGAATCTGGTTTGCACCGAAATAAATGATTTGGCACATGATTTCGTGTTACACAAAAAGAAGAGGTTACAATCTTATATTTTAATATACATTCTATATTTATGACTTTTGTACGAGTTCGAAATGAATAGACCACAACATAGAACATTTTCATTTTGTACGGAAATTAGGTGGTGAATGTAGCTTTGAAGAGAAAATGGGGAAATCTGTTCATACAATGTTTAGTTCTAGAATTGCAAACGCATATTTCGGAGATTAAGAGTTCAGGATCATTCTAACCCCTTTTTGCTCCTGGCCAGGAATCAATTATAATGACCATTCCCTCCATAGAAATAATCGCTTCTCGTCTTGCCAGCGTTGCCGATCACTTACACTGGCCAAGGGCAAAGGCAGACTGGGGTTATTTTAATCAGAGGCGTGTCGTGTGCCTGTGACTAATGGATTATGTGTTAAGAACAAGGATCAGGTGGGGCACAGTGGCCATTGTGATTTGCTCTGTCTACCTCACCCTTCCCGTGCCGTACAGCGTGACGCCGGAACAGGAAGGCCCACTGGCCCGTGTCCAGAATCCATAGTGCTACAGTGAGTTATGTCTCTTTTATTATTCTGACACGGTACAGGAGGAAAGGAACATTCCTAAGGAGATACTTTTACTGTGATTTATTCGTATGGTAATTTCATAAAGATTGGCGGATGAACAAAAACAGAAAGCTGCCGTTATACACTGCTACTGTATAATAACCCTGTGGGTTCGGTGATAAGAAAATATACCACAGGGGATAAAACTGTTACCCAGAGCCAGGGATGTCTAATATCCCTGAAAATCCACTTACAGCAGAACCAAACCATATACTGATAAAAAAATATCTTCAAACAGACAGGCTATAAGGCATTATGTCTATCAGTTCATCTCCATTTGACTGTATGTATATGGAGCATAATAGACGATGATTAATCGCCACAGCTTTATGTTAGCTTTAGTTGTATCCCATAGCCTTGGGATGCATGCTGGACTGACCCTATGTGTATATATGTATAACCCTGGGTGTAATCCCTTTATAAAGGGGTGCCCCAAAAGGGGGAAGTATGGGAGACAACGCCACTGGATGGCACTGATGGATGACAGCGGGCACCAGGCATGGAGGACTGGTTTGTGGGAACAGGTGTTCCTCCTGGCTTGTGTACGCAGACTCCAGCCTCCAGGGTGGCACTGGAGGACAGGTGATGTATGGGCTCGGGTAGGGAGGGTCATATTTATTTTCAGACTTGCGTGATGGGCACAGCTACACGGGTGGTCGTCTGTAATCATACGCCTGTACATAAACATGCATCTAGAACCAGCCTGGCTTTTGTTTCATTGTTCTCCTTTACCCAAGATCAGAAACTTCAAAGCTTTCGGATTCATGTCCCTTGTTGCATAATATCTATGATATTAAGATTTATTACATTGTAAACAATAATAGGTCGTAGAGATGATTGAGAAAGCAGGTGTTAACCTAATTTAACATCTCCCCTGAAGAGAAAACAGTTTGAATGAAGATTATAATGCAATTATTATCCGCTCATCAAAACACTGTAACTATGTTTTTAAGAGGTTGTATTCATCCGAATGTTTTGTTGTGACTCCCACCCGAGGTCTATGGAGATTAGGGTAAAACGACCCCCTGCAGAGGTTTTAAAGAAGCTGGAAGCCTTTGTCGGCCGTACGTACCAGGAGGCCAATCGCGCCGATATGACATGTCAAAGTGGCCATCTAAATTAGATCTGCTCCCGAGGTCCACTACAGAGAGATACCCACGAACGGGACGGACCTATGGGAGCTTTTCATCTCTTCTTCTACAATTGGAGAATGCAGGGCTCGGTAGGCCACTCACTCCAGAAAAATCATTAATAGATTCCCTTCATATTTTCTCTCTTAAGCTTACTTGGATTCTTCTTAGATGCCACCAATGCTCCGTCTGTTTCTATTGTGAAATTCATGGCTTGTGACTCCTTTTGGTATATGACAGAATGCATTTGGGATTGGGATGGAAGAGGAATAGATTGTGTCGCAAAGAAAATAATTTTCCCTATACGTATGCCTTTCTCAAATGACAGAGCAAATGGTCTCGCGGTGACGTCAACTTCCTGCACCAATGCGATATTTCCGTGTACTACTCATCCCCCCCCCCCAACTTCCCTAAGCCAGACCAGTGCCTCTAAGATGGATGCAAAACATTTATAATAATTTGCCTCATTTTTATGGATGCCAGGCCATAACAAACAGAATTTGAGTGCTCTGTGGCTGGAGAGGTCACGAAGTGGGAAACAGTATCCATCCACAGAGGGTCGGATACTTTGTGACCCAGGAAACCCATCATACCACAAAGCCAGTTCCTAATAAAGACAGATCCTCAGATCCGGGGAATGCTTTAAGATCTACTGATCCTCAATCCTGATCAGGCCAGGTTCTCCTCTTGACAAGGTAACCATGGCGATAAGGATAGCCACAGCAATGGTCACTCCATAGGAGACGCGGCATGGCTATGATGAGGGCGGGGACCACTTCAAAGGACAGTCCTGCGAAAGAGGAGTAATGTAGGCCGTCTTTCATCAAAATGACCAATGGTCAGCCAATTGAGGACCATTGAGGTCAAGAAATTGGCAAAGGTCAAAACTATTGTCGAGTAAATTTAAAGGTCGCAGAGAAGTTCTCCACAGGGAATACTTTCCCTTCAAAAGGAAAAAAAGAGTATTTTTTCTCGTGTGGCCTTTCTACCTATAAAGCGCATTGGAAAATATCATAAATAGGTGGAGGAAAAATCCCGCTCGAGAAGAACTGTAATTTGTGGTTAGAATACTACCTCCTCTCTACTAACACTACTACAGTATTGTTTCACAGCGGTAATGACAACAGATCACTTCGAAAAGTAGATCTTGTATTGCACCCTATCTTGTCAGGAATTTGTTCTCTCGATCCTCATCTCGAGAAACTCCGAAATCCATCAGATCTACCTACAATTGCTATCGAAAGTCAATTACTGACACCGGTATCTCTCAATATCAAAGCAGTATGGAGCATGTGAGTACATTTCAGTCTAAATTGGAAAGAATCACTAAAGCTTTATTTGCAGCTCATCTGATATACCCGAAGCAGAAAACATAATTCAATTGTTGGGAACGATTTGTTGTAGACAACTCAAAGAACTTCTTCCACATCAGCCCATCCTTGTTGACCATAGACGACCGCATGATAATGGAGTCTGGCTCACATTTCCAAACTCATTATTTTCTTTCATGTCATGGGGCTAGGGAGAAAGAGGCTTATGGACAGTTTTCGTTTCACACTTGGGATATTCATTAGTCAGGTCTGCGGGCATTTATGAGGATGTGATAAAAAGGAGCTCTATCTGAGGATATGAACGCAATTCATTCATTTGTTTGCGTCATACTGTTCTGATTACCTGTCGGTTAAAGCAGAAAAATGATTGATTCTTTCGTGTGATGGGTGTACGCCAATAGCGAGGCCGCTCATTTGCAAATTACGAATGTGTATAGGTTACCAATGTGCCATCGGTCATATTAATAACTCGCGATGGAATGTCTAGCTCATTTCTTCTTCTTTCTCTCTTGAGTTATTCGGGTCCCCAGGGTCGAGGACTTTCAGTGGGAATCGGTCGGCGTTAAGAATCACGCAGTTTCGCCTCGTGCTGCGCAGCGCCACCACATGCAACAACTTAAACCACGTGGGGCGACAGATCTCACGACAGATCTCTCGCCTCACGAGGTCTTACGAGAGAAATGCATGAGAAGTAGCGCTAGGGCGGGTCTGACTGTTGTGGCGGGCGGAAGTGAACTGGTCCCTTATGTGTCATATTGTAATCGCGTTATGAACAATGAAGCCACTTTGGCCGAGATATTAGACACCGGTTGAAAAAGACGAGGGTCGCGTGATGCTAAGTCTAGTTAGCTATCAAGTAGCCAATCTGAAAAGGGGTAGCTCGTGACAATTGACAGCGCCCCGCCTCGACAGGTCCTCCTTCAACTAGATACTCTTGAGGCACGAGATCGAGATTCTCACAGAAAGAATAAAAAGAGATGCGTTTCCCTCTGAAGTGCTCACCGTGGTGCCAATTTGGAGTCCGATTTATTTCATCTTAACGGATCATCGCGGTGGTCTTCCTTGCTCATGCTTTGTCAAAAACGAAAACGTCCAACGGTGTGCGCATGACACAATACTGTTTTACCATTCAATCTACAACATGTATGCGAAGGACATGTATCCCAATATGCGTTTTTGTGTGGCCCGGGAAGTAGGCTACCTCACAGGTTCGACACAAACAGGTCTTTTTTTATCTGCCATTGCCATTTCTTGCGCCACGATGTTGCACATTCTCTATACATTTACGTGAATACGCATCTCAAATGGACAGCAGTCAAAGTCTTGCAAACGACTTGCACTTTTCAGATCTACTGTTCTAAGGAACTAAAACCAGGTGACGTATTTTTGTTGGGTGTGTGAGGCAAATAATGTTGATTATCTTTGATTTACGACACCAATCCCCCCAGATTACCTCCATCATCATGTTGTCTTGAGCAGTGTAAATAATGTGAGGATTTTTCTTGGGGTATAAATCATGGGATTAATTTTATTACGGGACAAAGAACCTACATCATTGGAAGAGAGGATATGACTTAGTATATAAGGCATACATATTTTTGTTTTTAAAGGGTTTTATTCAACATTCCTACCATCTGGGCAAATTACATATATATATAAGGCATGTTATTTTTATGGGAAACTTTGGTCTTGAACGTTGTAGAAATCTGGAAACAGAATGGCGTCAATGAGATGCAATTAATTGTCACCTAAATTCTAAATTCAAATTACTAATAGGTTATATTCAACCTGTCTTTTAAAATCTATTTCAATGCTGTTTTCTTAAAACTCAAGACCCCCCCCCCTTATTACAAAAATGATTGCGGAGAGTGCGTATGACTTACTTTTAATTTCACGATATATATAGATTCACATTTTAGACAATGGGCAACTCGATCAGTTATTAATTAAAATATTTTTTCATATCACCATAAAATTAATCATAAATTAGGTAAAAAAATGACAATAGTTCAAGCTGCATTCTCAGCTATTATTACCAAAGAATTCTAATTTACTCATATTATGACTTATAGGACTGGATTTAGTAAATCCTCTGAGAGAAAACGGCCACCGGTGAGCGATAATAAGTGAAGTCATCGTAGCAAAGGATTCTGGCGGGTCCTCCAAATACAAATGAGGACGCTTTAGAAGCTCTATAGCAGTAACAAACATACACAATCCTCCAAAACTATGATCAAATGACTTAGATGGGTTGGGAAAGAATGGAACAAAAAGTAGAAAACATTTCCTTTTTGACCAACGTTTAATTTACCAATTAGCCAGATGTATTCATGCAGTACAGCAAGCTTTACTTTAATCTTTCAATAGCTATGGGTATAACTAAGAAAGATATTTATCACGACACATTCTGAGATTCGTAACTGTGGTGTCATTATCTCAAGAACAGCAATGTATCTGTCAATACTTAGCCTATGTTTTGGACCAACCCAAGATAAAAATGTCTTATTCTAGTCATGATTCGAGTTAAAAATGTTTCTATACGTCGGGCTCCATTGTAAAGTACTGTTCACAGTCACGCGTACGTACTATTGCTATATTTGTCCTTGTATTTCAACCCACCAGAATCCAATATCTTCACATGAAATGGGACATGTTGACAGACAGGAATGACTGAAAAGTTCCCACAGTCTTCGAGCTGTCATCCCGCGGACCATTACCAGCGTGAGAGTAAAGGTGATGTAGAGGGATTGATCTATGTTCTGGTGGACCAGCGATCCCACATTGAGCTTCATTACACATTGTCCTTGTTATTTTAGCATCAGCGCTTCGGTAGAGTTGCTGATGGACAAAACGAACACCACCATCGAATTTACGTGTTGGTCCGGGTACAATCTTCACACATTAGGTAAAAATACATTGTTATTGTTAGGGAAAGGCACGAAAGGGAGAAATGAATCAGCTTAGTGGTGTAGGTCCATCCATATATTCAATGAGCAAGTGGTAAGGCATGCAAAAACAAAACCCGCCCTAGGCTTTTATAAAGTATGATTAATTGAGGAAGTATTATGATCCATGACTCGAGTCCTTGCTTTATACAGACCGGCTTATGCTCGTGTCTATGGCGACCTTAGATAACATGATTTAGTGGCGCAGAACGGAAGACCTCTCCAAGGAAAGAGACACGGCAAATATCTGATAAACTTTGGGATTTGCGACAGTTCAAAATAAATAAATGACAGGAATGTTAATATCAATAAAAAAAGATGACTGTTCGTGTGTTATTACTTCCTGTAGAAGTCTCATCATCCGGCTGGACCATTAGTTAGTTTAATATCAGTGGGCCCAGTGATTGCTGTGAAATGTAAAGCAGGCAAGGCAACAGAGAGATAAAGCTGTGCCTGCCAGTACTCCAAGGATCCCCTGTGAACTTGATCCCTCTGATTCCGGGATCAGGATCTAACACATGGGATCAGGGGACCACAGACTGTCTGTTTCACTGGGATGGCGGATATATACATCTTATTTCTATATCCTTGCTTCTACCCGGATTTCTAAAGCCATATGACTCCCATTCACCCTTTGCCTGCATATTCCCCAAGGCTTTCAGAGCAACTGAAAACAGACTAGCATTTCGGAAACATGCCTGCAAATATTATTCAGCTAGTGACCTGCCAACCACGAATGTGGACTCATTCATCATGACCGAGGCATTTTAATATTCTATGTGAATTTAATTCCTCGAAGAAACGTCACATATATGTTGTATCATTGAGGTTTAGTGAAACGTGTGAGCAAGTGAATGATGTTCCAGACCTTGCTTTTGTCACTCATGAAGGATGAGTGTAGATATCAGTGTAGTCGGGTGATCTGATAGGCTTTAATCATAACCTACATTTTGCCTTAGATAACATATATCAAGCCTACCATCTTGTCAGCGGTATGCCACGACCGGCTGAGCAGTATAAAAATATCCGGACATGGTCGGGGAACAGACCAAGTTTTGTGCCTCCCGTGGTCAACGGGAGACTAAAATACAACAAATATAGAATATCAATGGGGATGTTAACATCTCGAGGCTTTTAAAAAGTGATTCCTACATTGAAAAACAATGCGCCGTAAAATGCCACGCAGGTTTTCTATGCATAATTGTATACAGCTACTATGTGATTATGGTTCATCTGAAGCGACAGGCCTTTAATAGAGAAACCAAACCCTGTGCACCTCTATATAATTTGGCAATGTTTTCTTCTGTCTTTGTTTGGCTTGGGGAGGGTCTGATTGACCTTGACGCCTTGCCAATATTTGCAAACTGACCTTGTCAAAAAGGTCAGGATTTCGCTCGTCATGCCAGAGTGCATGTCACAATAGGCATGCACCGTGCGTTTTTCCGAAGGGATCAATGACAATCTCGGTATCCACGGATCCCAGGGTATCCCCTACATGCACCTTTCCTTCCCCTACGCACATGGGTTACCTTCTAATCACTACCTTCCTTCTCTGCATTATTTCCTTTCAGTCTGGCCTTTTGAGGGAAGGGTGTTTCCCTGTCCATCCATTGCCTGTCGCTAGCACCCATGGCTCTTTGTGCTCAATTCTCGTGACCAAAACTAATGACAATTCCAGCCTTTATCTGAGACCAGATTCCTGCCTAATTGCAGTACAACATGGCATTTTCTCCGCCTAGAGTTTGTTTTGTGACTCATTTCCGAAATCAGCAAGCCCTCTAAACAGAATGAGGGCCTAATAATAAGTAATAAGGGGGGATTTTCATTCATTCAGCTTATTTATTACATAAGGTCTAAGGTCATGATAATTTGAAACAATATACGTGAACTCTGACTATTATCTCTATAGGTCTGGCATCACGGCAATGGTATCAGTGATAATGTGTTGAGTCAAGGGAATAATGACCATTGTTATGTTGGGTGGGCTATTTTACACAAACCCCAGCCTGCATGGGTCTTCGATTGAACTAATGGGTTACTTGCGTGGGCTGGCAAGTCTCCAGTACCCAGGGTGTCGTCCTCGTGACCTGCACAACACCCATGAAGCCATTGTTTGCAGCATTTTCAAGTATCTTACGTTCTGCCCCGCCCAAATATAGAAGTGAACGTCTCGCCCTTACTCCACTAATGGCTGGCCTGTAAAGCTGATCTTTGCTGATTGTACTGACAGGATCCATGCAGTGATACCACACGTACACTTGCAGCATAGACATTTCCAATTAACCTAATTTTCCCATGGGAATTATGAATATTCACGATCATGTTATTTAACACATACATATTTGACCGTCGATATACTCATACTGATATATAATTTAGAAAGTCTGATATCGTTGTGATGATGATAATGATAATGCGTCTACACTGCAATTGCACCACTCCTATAAGCTGGTGCTGATTAGGGTGCGGGAAAGGTAGCTGAACAAGTCTGTTCAAAAACACATCAAACAAGTCTGAGAATTCTGTGATTGAAGCTAAATTGCTGATGGAACTTTGACTCTAATGGAACTCACAGCTCTCACATCTCAGGTAGGTAGGTGGATCTCCTTTTATGACGCCAGGCATCAGCGTTTCCAACTCAGGCCCTAATTGCGCTTGCGCATGACAGGAATCGATGGGACCCTCCAGAAATTTGTTCTTTGAATTTCCCATGTTTGGCATTAAATCTTATATGGTATGAATCATCCTATCCAATCACTTACACATGCTCACCTTCCAACAAATATAAATATAAAAAAGTCTCCAGTCCTGCACATCGCCCATCCATCCTCATATAAGATACTGTAATTGGAATACAAAAGGCTTTAATAGAGGCAGGCAGTTTAACATTGAATGCTCTAGAGAACCGAAGTACACGGAACACCTGTTTTAGTTAGCAAGCATCGTCATATTGAGCTCTCACTTATGGATCCAGCATGTTTATATCTCTTTGATCAAAACCATGGAAATCAAAGGTTCCTCCCGTGCATTATGTATAGTTAATGCATTGGCAGGGAGCTTCTTTCCGAGATGAATCACTGGAATTAAACCGATGGAAGTCTTTTATTAAATCTCCGTTAGCCCCTTGTCCGCCATTAATTGTCAATAAAGCTGTTTTGTTGAATCCTAATGAACATCCATGGACTCCTAATGTTATCAGGTCATCCTATGATGTCATTAGCATGTGCTATCATGTTGTTAGCATGTCATATCAGTGTCGGAGTGCCTGGGAGGCATGCCATCTCTTTTCCACGCATCGGCCGAGTGATCCAGATTTCTGACTTTCA
The DNA here is from genome assembly GCA_942159475.1 of Sthenelais limicola. Taxonomy (NCBI): domain Eukaryota; kingdom Metazoa; phylum Annelida; class Polychaeta; order Phyllodocida; family Sigalionidae; genus Sthenelais; species Sthenelais limicola. The sequence continues at coordinate 112,845,657 of OW804095.1, read as the reverse complement.
GGTTAAAATGTTACATTGTTAATCAAAGAATGGGAGAGTGGGGTCATCTTGTCTTTCATGTGGCTAAAAAGATAGGATTTGTTAAAAGGAGCAGGACTTATACGCTTACATTTTTCATTAGAAATATAGAAAGTTTGTATTGATACATTTTAGGGGATTTAATAGGGAAAAATCAGTGGGCCAAGTTATGTGTGAATGCTAGGTATAACACGACACACGCATTATAAGCATCATTATGCACGCACGGGATATGGCTTCTAGGGGAACATCCCTTCAGGATAGGCGTGACTTGTGAGTAGTGTAACAATCAGGAGTTCGGTCCCTGAGGTGCTTCCGACCTTCGTTATCGAAAGTATCCAATAATTGGTCTAATTAAAAACCTGCATGTGGATTCTTATCATAGAATTATCACAGTCAAGGGAACAATGTTATCAGTTCTAGGCCGTCTCAGATGACTGGGCCAGGCTGACCAACTGACCTATACCTGGGGGCTAACAAAGGTCGGGTCACTACGGTTCATCATCTAAAACGCTGGCGATAAAAAATGGGCGTGTCCGTTGAAAGCAAGGAGTGACATGACAGAGTCATGATTCTAGTGATATAATTCAATCATAAGGTTACTGGGAATCCTGGACCTCATAACGCGTTACATGATACTGAAATATGAAGATGTTGGTGGCAATTACAGACCTCATTGGCGTGTCCTTGTCGTTAGACTAATTGGGCCTCCTTTCCTTTCTCTAATAGTCGGACAGAATTGTTAATGACACCACTAGCGTTATCTTAGAACCCCTTCCCAATGCATAAGATGTGCACATTCAGGAAAGGAGAGGATTCCTTGAGTTCGGTTATTAGTAAAACAAATCTAATCGCGAGTGTTGTAGGAGTGTTCTTGACAAATTCCAGTCATTAGGGTGATTGGGGAATTCTCAAGTTAGATGAAAGATATTGTGAAAATGTATAAAAAGGAAAAACACGATGAGAATCTTTGACTAAATTGTGTTGTTAAATGGATGGACTCCAATTGTTGTATTCAAAGAAACTAATTCCCTTTACGTCGGGTTTTGTATTCCCATCAGCCCAGGAGGTTTTCCATTACAAATACCAGGACTAAAAACACCACCTACATAGGAGAGACAGCATGGGCGGATCCAAGGGGGGGTCAAAGACGTCCTGACCCCCCCTCAAAATTTTCAGAAGTGCCCTTTTGAATAGCCCAAAGTGCCCTTTTTTACAACCCAAAGTGCCCTTTTTCTGTTGTAAGTGTAACAACCAAAAAGTGTCTTTATTACAACCAAAGGTGCCCTTTTTGAAGAGCTAAAAATCTTTTTTAAGAACCAATGGTGCCTTAATTTCTTTTACAACCAAAAGTGTCTTGTGGTAACAGCTGTAAAAGGCCGTTAAAAGAACTTATAAATGCTGTTTCCATGACTCCCTAATTTGGGTGTATGGGGCTCACACATGTTTGTTCTGACATTAATTAGTCCCCCCTTATGTTTGCTTTACATTTATACATCATATGGACAATCACTTGGGGGCAGTTGTGAGAAAATTAAAGTATGCTGCCTTACATTTGTCCTATTGTTGGCAGGCCTGCCTGCAGGAAGTACAGACAAACCCCCATTGATCTGGTAATCCAATGTGACATTGGATACATGTGATTTCATCTTTTGAGGGAGATTTTGATTCAATGTCAATTAGTTAAATTTGCCTTTGAGATTTTCCCCCTAATTATTTTGTATCTTTAAACACAAATGAAACTGGCTAATTATGATCCAAAAATCCTCCAGAATACACCATTTCACTCCTTCACAGGTTTTACAATTTTGGGGAGCAACATGCCCCCAGACCATACTCCATTCCTACATCACTTGCAACAGTAGCCACAACTGATTTTTAAAAATAATCAACTGCCAGTGTTTGTTCAACTGCCAGTGTGTGTTGTATGTTTTGTGTTTCTTAGGTTCTTGCAAACTGCATCCCTAGTTTTTGAAATTCAAAATAAATAATAGAAATAAAATTATCACTTTTTGTGTGATTAAATACTGTATTTTGTGCTTCAAAAAGCACCAAATGCCTCCAAATGGCACCTTAAAGTTCAAAATTTCCTGGGGGAGCATGCCCCCAGACCCCCCTAGTCGGTCAGATTTTCAGAAAATGCACATTAGGCAGGTCTACAAATTTGGTAACTTCTGCTAAATTAGACTGACCAAATATGAATAATTGGTATATCAAAGTGACATTTTCTAACAATCTCTCCCTTGCATGCCTTTGTGCCCCTCTGGCTCATTTTTTTTTGATGGACTGAAGTGCCCTTTTTCTCTTTGACCCCCTCTCATTTTAGACCCTAGATCCGCCCCTGGACAGCTCATGCCTTGAGAACATCTCCTACAGCGCTGGCATACCTCCTCCTTGTCATATAGGATAGTTTTTACCTAGGGCAGTTAACAAGTATAACGGATACCAGCGAGCTTAAGCCCCACTGATCCAAAAGACAATATCTGAGTGGTATCTCTGCAAGAGCTCACAGAATGACAATGATAAACTGGTGAGCTGCTCACTGCAGGCAATGCAACTCGAGAATCCTCCGATTGTTCGGTTATTTAACCCTGTTCCTCCCTTATCCTCTGTATAGTAGAAGAGGGAGTTGAATACACTACCAGTAGGGCGTACAGGCGATGACTCTCTGGGGGTCTAGTTACAGATCTAATATATAATCAGCTTCTTGACTTATGGGGCTTCTTCTTCAACGTAAGTAATTAAAGAAGGTATTATATGGGAGGCGCGCATGATGTATGAAACTGTGTATTTTGCCAGGAAGTATGCGAAGGCTAAAAATGAAGTTCTTACAATTCTAGACCCAATATGTTCCGTACAAGCAAAAATAGCACCAGAAGTAATTCGATGTGTAATTACTTAGGGGAAATGTTGTCTATTTAACTTTGTAAGGAGGATTGCCAATTTGACAGAACGCTTCCACAATGTGCCAGATCTTAATGTTAAACGTTGTTTTTCCAACCCCTTTCCAGCAGAAGAAATTATAAGGATGAAGGCATTTAATAAGTCAGAGAATCAAATCGAAGTAAAATAATGGAATCCATTGAGCTATAGTTCATTATTGCTATATTATATACACTATTTTACACACCTCACAAATTTTAGTGCATATAGAGAGAACTAGAGATAGTCTCAATCATACTTTTTAGGGAACTTAATTTTGTGCTGTCTAATGTTATAACCATTGCCAACGGCAAGGAGTACTGATATGATGATACCCCCTTATCCCATATCAACCACACATACGTCTCAGATCACTCGTGGGCCAGCGAGCTGAACAATCGATGACTATGCAATACTTATCTCGGACATGTCATCTCCGTGATCGGGACCTGTACTGGGCACCAGCCACGGAATCCCTGGGCCATGTGCATCTCATCGTCTTGAAATTGATTCGATGGCTTATCTGCCTCAACCTACTGTTCCCTACGGAGGGGCCGGAGCTCAGTTTCTGATGCCGACTTCCCATCGAATGAATCAAGATTCATGTGGGGTCAAAGTGGTTAAAGACCCAGCACCGAAATAGGAAACTAAGAAAAAATATACTTGTTTTCGAATAGTTTAGCAGATTCAATTACCACACTGATGCACGTGCAGTTAAAGGTGGATTGGCAGTGGTTATTGATAGTTCAATGCTGGGCTTATTGATAATGGTTTCATTAATCGACACACTAGTGATTTATTGATTGGGGAACCCGACCCAGACACAAACAACTGAACCTTGATCGAAGGCGACTGTATTCCAAGAATAGTTTAATATTGGGCACATCCAGCATAGGAGTATAATGTTCAAATAGAAGCTTATTTCTAGTTTATGTGTGATGAGCTAGGATAAACTATTATGACTAAATGAGGCGTTAAACCATTTATACCGGTAGTTGCAGTGGGGTAGTTTTTACATGATTTGTCGTGAGGGCTACTTGTTTGTCCGAGCAACTCCGTCTAATAATATAGCTCCCAAAATAGGTAATGATATTTGCCTAAAGAATTATCTTGATTGTCAGCTAGACTGCTGACAGGTATTTTAGTTATCGACAGGCAAGGCACTCCAGCCGAGCTCTCCCTTGAGTGTTGTCTTTATCATCAAACGCAGAATTGACATTGCCCGTTGTCCTGTCCGGTCCTACTCTATTCTTCCAGTCCCGAGCCACGAAAAGCAGTAGATGGGAAGAGTTTCTTACACCGGAGTGGAGAAGTCCATTGTTTAGACACAGTCAGCAAAAGTTTGTTCCTGGCAAATGAAAGCTGACATTTTATCAATACTCGCTAACACAATAACCGGCATTCTTCCACTACCCATACCCACATGCCAACTCTGTCTTTGTGATAATTGTCTCTAAACCTATCATTTGTCACGTCTTGAATAGACTAGTAGTACACGTATCGAATGGACTAAATCTAATAGAGGCAACACTCCATGTGCAATAGTTTTATTTTTGCTCGCTCTGACTGTTGATAAGAGTTCGGGACATGAAAATGTCAATTGTTACCTCGGAACATTGGTAGTTTTTTCCCCCTAAATCATACTGATGGCATGACGTTAACTTAGGTTGGGTGTGTTGCACGATGTGTTGCTATAGTGGAACAACTGGTTTGTTTGTATGACACCCTCATTTTTTGTTCTTTTCCGCGAAAGCCTTTGACAGAGGACGATATTAGCGCCGCCCCGTCCAATCCGTCTTCATTTTGGACCTAAATGCGGCTTCGCTTCTACGACGGGAATGAATGTTTTATGTGGGCCTCCTTTTGCCAGCCTCTCCCCAAACTGGCTCTCCGCTCTCCCAGGGTCATTTGATACGATATGAGCCAATCAGAAAGTCTGATTCAAACGTACCCACTGGATCAATCAATATGTGTGATGATAGCCTGTGACACTTGGGTCGAAGGCCAGAAGGAGCAGAAATCAGGCCACTCCATACATCGTCACTTAACATTAATCTGCGAGTTGAATAATATATAATGCAATTGGTGGTCGTCCCAAGGAATGATATAACAAATGGAGAACCAATATGCGAGGCGAATCCATATGATGAGACAAGTTCATTCATTGATATTTATTCCCTCGCTGCGCACTACATGTAATGGTTTCTGTATGTCGGGGTTAATACTCTGGATATTCACAGCATGCGCTTAATTAAAAAAAATAGAGATTTTCTAGTAAATTAATATCTACAAGCACGTTATTTCACCTTCGGAACATTACATTAAGTCGTGAATACCCATATCGAAACGGGTTCCTGTAGGCAGACAATGGACTTGGAAGGAACTTTATATTTCCGACCCATTAAAATTTCATTTGGGATCGGATACAGCAAAGGCGAACACTGCTAGGAGAAATGGGAATTCTATTGGAGAGTGTAGGTTTACACGGAAACTGTGGATCCCTTGCGGTTCTTACCTACAGACTCCCGTCAAAAGCTTCAACAATGAGGATGAAAAACCTCCAACGACAGAGCTGTGGAGGTATTAAATAAAATAGGCGTGTTTCATTGAATCACCCAGGCATCATGTCGGTAGGACTATGGCTGAATTTGTAGCTGACCTGGATTAATACCTTGTGTATGTAGGTTTTTGAATTATGGCCCAATTGGGAAGAAAAGTAATAGCATCTGGAGAATTCACGGCTTGGGAATTTGAAGGTATACACACACACACACAGCTCCCTTCCACTGACATGTTTCAGACTTACGTGCCGCAAAATGTGAATATAAAAGGTCAGGAGGAATGGGAATTACCACTCTGGGGAATCATCACACCGTTAGTTTCACACGAGGAGTCCAGCGTTGTGTTCCCTTAAAAGATGACGCATCATTTTTATACGATGATGGATACATGAGGGGGGCGGGTCGTAAACCCAGGAATCATGTGTGGGTTCCGTGAGCGCGGCCAATTAGAGCCAGTTCGCGCACATGGATGACACTGTCTGAAATGTACAAGGCTACATTTGCGCCCACCTCCAGGGCATTATAGTGATGGACACCCGGAGGCTGAACGTCCAAGCCACCGATAAATGATGGTTCAAATGCAGAAACAATGATATTGGCAAGTTCACTGACGGTCACTGAGTTACCGAGGTTGCGTTGTGGTGGGTGTGCTGGTGGGTGGGAGGTTTGAGGGAGGGTGGGTGGGAGGTTTGGGGGAGGGGGCGAACGAAGAAGGTTAACATTCACAGTGCAAAAAGTGTATATAGACAGGTTGCTTTGTTGTCACAAAATTATATTCCATTTATGTATGTATATTTGAACTGTCATGCACGTGTCAGACTCAACGCGAGCCTAATGTCTGTGATGCATCTCATTCGATGACTGTTTCTAAGTCATTAAATGTCACGCATGTAATCGGAAATAATGACCCAGACCTACGGAGATATAATACAATGCTACGGGAGACATTGTTATGTAAATAATAACAGGTACTCTCTACTCCGAAAAAGATGATTATTGGTTTTGATCGTGCAGATATTTGATGATATATATCAACACACTGTGCATATCATGAATTTGGCGGGTTTTTTTTTTTACAAAATAAACTGAACCGTATTTGAATATGTGTACTATTCTCTTCTCTATTCTTACCTTTTGATAGCCTTGCCACACCAAGATTCGATGTTCCTGTCCATCTTAAGATTTTTAATGATTTTATCTTCATTGATTGATAATATGACTTGGTGTTGAAGTGGATCATGTAACACGGCCATCTAGAGATGTTCTAAAGGCAGCTTTAAGCATTTTGACGAGGGGGCTCTTTACATTACGCATCTAATAAATATTATGATTCTGCTTGATACCTTACATCCATTAGCCCATAAAAAATGGTAAAAAAATCCTGGTCCACCCCTCGTCTCATTCCAATTCCATTAAGGAATGCAAATGGGTTTATTACCATTTAACATCAGTGAGGAAATATTATGACAGTCAATCATGTAACTCTAACATCATGCAGGCAGTTCAATCATGTGAAGATAATTGCTTTCGTGACATTATTACATACTTCAAGGAAGGTCATAGTTTCTTGTGACATAATCTGTTGTGATTCAGCATGATAAAATACTAAGGAAGTCCCCTTTTCTATCCAAGTAATCATCTGGTCCATACATTCCAGGATCTCATATTCACGGGTTTGCCCAAACCGGATCACTGCTGAAAATCAATCAGCTTTGAATTGAATTTCAATTATAGGAACTTTCATCCCTGTGAATGATCGCCCAGTGCTAGATTACTATGCAGGCACAACCTTTGAAAGAATTGGTCAAACCGTCCAAATTATATTTTTGTAAAAAAAACATTCCACCCGCCAAGGAAATCTTTCTCACATCTATAAGAATAAAGTCTACTGGATGAAATGTGTGATAGGGCGTGAAGTAATTAAACAACACATACAATCTATTCACTTTTAATTTGGACTTAGAGAATAATAGCATAAAAGTTACTAGTCCTGGGCTATAGTTTAGCGCTCCTTTCCTTTAGAGGGAAGTGGAAAGGGGTAGATGGAAGGGGAGGGAGGGCCATATATCCACTGGTCATTTAGGCGTCATTTTATTATTTTAAGTGCCATTAAAGGTCGCCTACTTGATATGTGCTATCATGACCTGGCTTAGAGGAGAGAGGATTAAATCTAACACAGGAGGAACTTCCCCCCACATTGGGTCGAGGGGGGTGAGGCCCAGCTGTTTTTCATGGGGATGTGAACTGATTAAGAGGAACTAATGGAATATGCCTTCTTCCACACCTCGACATCAGAGAGATATCCCCGCTCTATAATTACCCTGCCATAAACTATATCTCATTGTAATTACCTCATACATCTTCTCCAGGACACCAACGAGTATAGAATGATATTTCGTAGGTAACACTTGAGATACCTCTCACATTGTTGTTGAGAATGCAGTATACGTACCCCTGGTTGTATTACTGTGGGGAAGCGAGATGCACAGGTTTCATATGCACTACTTTTAGGTTCTCTATGTACACCGTAACCTCCTCAGATCTGACGAATTACTAATGTTTGACATTTTCCTTATGCTTAGACTATTGTCCTCTTAAATCAAGAGAAAAACATACACATATGTCAAGAGCACAAACGCAATGGGAAAGGCCTTGATGTTCTTGTTGGTATAAAGGGAAATGATACCGAGCTTCAAAGAGGTCCTGCGTTATTCTATAGGGACTCTGCGCTTGAACTTTGAGTGGGCCACATTATATTTATATCAAGTGTGTAATCGCCAATGCTCCGCAAACCTTACTTCAATGAAAGAGTGATGACAAAATATTTGCTCTCCCCGCCGTCTCAGCCCCATTCATTGACTGGTGGGCAAGCCTCCCATCACCCTGACAGCCTACAGCCGTTGGTCATTATTGTGGTCACTCGGGGCACTTGACCATATGACAAGGTCAACGGACACAATAACTGACCATTGATGACCACCTTGGGAGGACCCCTGGGGTCTGTGGGTGGCCTTCGGTCCAGACTGCGATAGGGTCATCTTCTCCTTTGGGTCACTGCTCAAAGTGGTCCTCTGGGGAAGGCTATGGACCCAAGGCACAATGACCCGATGATTTATGAAGACATCCTCAGTTGAGACCATTGGGCGTTTCTCTACACTACTACCTCCTATAAATTATAAAGAATACCAGATGAACTCACATCAATGCATCTGTTAGCAAGCAATAACAAACATGCCCCCTTGGAAGCTTTGGTATGAACTCTGTCAACGCTAAATTCGTTTCATACGCCTGACGTACCTTCACATACCGTAAGCCCAGTAAGGTGCATGGAACGCACGAAAAATTCGTGAGTATAATTCATTGTACTAAGTATCGCCCTAACCCTTGGTGGAATAGAGAGCGTACACTGATGCATGCAGTCATGGCTTACAATGACATGCAAATCTTGCCTATACTTTAATTTTCTTATTACTATGCAAACCGCCTGAGGTCGGAATGCAACCTCAGACTAACTACACATACTCAATTCAATTAACATTGAAGCCGTGTCGCCAATGCTAGACAATGAATAATTGATATGCCTTTGTTTTGTTATGCTTCACATATCTAAATAAAAAGGCACAATCATTTTGAAGAAGAAAGTTTCAGATGGGATTCGTTTGAAGAAGGCTCAACCGACCAGCCTAAAGAAATATAAGACAAAAAATATTTTTGCAGACCCCCCGCCCCTCCTTACGCCCCTATTCTTTAAGGCCATTAGGTGGAGCAACCTTACATTAATCCTACAATAAATAAAGTTGTGTGCTCTCCGTCCATTGGGACTGATAGAGAAAGCAAGCTAGTTATGACAGGGCCCTGGTACTAAACTCTAATGCAGTACCAGTCTGTCAAGGAATCCCCCGGGGTCCTATAGTTGGTTAGCACTGGCTACAGGTGCATGTTGTACGATAGACAAAGTGGGGGAAAAGGAGAAAGAGAGTAGCAATGACATTGAGTGGCCCAGTGCCTGTCGTATAGAGTAATCTAACATAACTGATCCTGGTTGGACAGTGAAATTTACATCTATCATATTGTATACATGCTCAATATAATTGTTCTTGATTCTTGTATATATATGAAGATATTCTAAATAGTGATAGTATCAACTCACCTTCTCTACCCAATGTATTATGAGTAAACGAGGTATTCTCACTGACTTGTTAACGTGACTTTCCTCTGGTTGCCGTTGGTAATGCAATATGCATTCATTTTCACAATTTAATTTACATATCCGAAAATGAAACACTGATGGCTACGTATGAGTAAACTGTAAAGTATTGTATTGTTCTTACCAGTCATATTATACAGATGACGATTTCTTTTCTACACTAGTTTATTTATCTATGATTTAGTCCCTATCTAGGGATCTATAGGGACTTTAGATCCGTAGTATGTACACACTTGATCACTCTGTTCCCCGTATCAAATGCTTATTTTAGTGAGTACGTCGCGTTTGGTAATCGTAAAAACCTAACACATCCGACCAAAGGAACAAGCTAGGGAATTAAGCATGAATCGCACCATGTTAAAAAGGTAGTATTACTATTTGAGATATCTTAATATATCCGAGAGTCAATGCGTATAGACACTAAGCAGAACAAGGCCTGTTAAGGTTTTCACTGACCAAAGTCCTCTGGCTTAACAGTGTAATTTGGACAGGGGATTACTGGGAAAGGGATACGAACGAAAATTGGGGGTCTGCTCTTCCTGGATGACCTGTGTTCTAGAACGAAACACAGTGAAAGCAAGCCTTGGTCGGGAAAAGTGGTTCGGCTCACCCTGCCCGTATGTTAGAGAGACTGGTGTATATCAGTGTCATATTAAGGCAATCTTCTCTACTACTTACCAGACCTCTCTGGAGACACGAGCGAGGAATACATGGAAGTGCCCTGGGTGACTAATGCTCAATGCATTATTTATACAGAAAAAATGGACATAAGTGAGTCCGAGGAACCATATTTCCCAAGGAACTAAGGAGATGCATTGGCCTTCATAAGAATCTCTTCAAGGATTATTCCGTCTGAATTTGACAAAAAATAGTTAATGTCGATACTGTCCCTGGATAGACAGGCAATTTTAAATTCTAGTTATTCGTGATGGATATGATGCACATGCACGAGTAGCAATTCCATGGATGGCATGATGCACTGATCTTCTCAATCAAATACTCTCGCTGGTATAATCCAATATGAGGGCCGGACAGGGTGGTGCACATGAAGGAGGAAATGCAGAGCTATATATCTGATGCACTCCATTGCGAGTATGAATGATACACGGCTTGTAACATCTGTACCTGTGGACCATTTGTCCACAACAGTAGCGACCCCATACGGAGCGACAGGAGGGCTCACGCTGGCCAAGGTCATCATCGGGAATCGATCCCAGGAGGGATCTAAATCAAGCGGTGTCAGACAACGCTGGCCTTACCACCGGACCTTGGCCAGTCTATATGATCAACAGGTCCCAGAGGTCACTGTGCAAACCTAGCTTCTAACCCTTTCACGCTTCGACAAATCTAAGCAACATTTCCTCATTTGGAAGGAAACTAGAGGCCATAAATGCAATTGTTTGCAGAATTCTACACGGTGAGAAAAAGTAGAGTCATAGCGTTGGAGTCAAGTTTCTTTATGAACTAATTGTTGAGCCAGATACTAGTTGGTTATGCTTAAGGTGGTGTTTTCCCCCATCGACCATATAGGCCCTTGCGTCCCGGTCAACAAATAGAGTCGGGTTTGCGTTGGTCTGTAGGTCGGGATGCTGTAATTGAATTTAGGGGACGCTGGAGACGAGCCAGTGTCTGTCCGCCGATGACTCAATAACATGACGGTTAGAAAGTACCCTGTATTTGTCAATATAGCCTTCTAAACACTAAAACCACCCCGTGCACTAGAAGAGGCCCCCTGCAGGTGCGATTGTGACAAATGTGCAAATACTAGATCAGCTGTCAATAAGCCTAATACATGTTTTGTCTCTGAAGCAATAACCGAAGTCGAACCAAGTCGGAGCTCCTCCTAAGCTGAATCGCTGAGTATCATGATAAAATCCTACTCAGGTTAATAAAGCAGTGAAAAAGGGTCACGAGCGCAATAAACAAGTCTTTATCAATGCATATAAAGCTTCCAGAGAGAAGATAACCAGGGATACAGTGGCGATGCACAAGGGACGTAAGGCCCTCAATAAAATGACAACCAATAGGGGGCGTATGGGTTCAGCCGACGAAACAGATATTTTTGCAAGAGTGATAGGGGGAAAACGAGAGCTTGAAAACGAGCTGATTGTTGGGTCAGAGCAGATCATGGCCCCATTTTACGTGCAGCTCAATGAGATAGCCTTATGGAAGGATTGATAAGCGAGTATCTCATTCTGTATCTCCCTGTTCGGCAGTTCACAATAAACTATTCACAATTGGTATAAGAGCATAGAAATGTGGGCCATGGTATAAATGTATACGCTAATAATCTACATAGACGTTTCGCGTTCAACATCATGAAATGTTATAAGGTACCTCCAATAGTTTCATCTATAATCTATATTAGCATAATCGGTATGCGATATTATTGAACTAAATAAGGGTTCCTCAGTCAATAGCCCGGGTTTAACAATATTTAAAAAGGAATAATGTGCCGTTCTTGGACTAAAAAAGGGAAATAAAACGGTTTATTCTTAAAACTAAATATAAACGTCTTTCATATCGAAAAACATTAATGATCTCACAATGATGACATTAATGAGGACGATTGTACTTATTTTCTTACAACTGATGGCCCTTTTCATATTCGTCACTTAAAATGTATGATACGTGCGTGGGTGTACGTTCTGGCCAGTGTGCTGATATAATCAGAGAGGAAGGTCACATATTTCAAAGCCTATTAATACCAGATTGATGTAAACCAACAGACCCTGTGCAGCCAATATAGGCAGGTCATCATTTGTGTTAGGTTTGTAGAGCCAGAGCCAGGCATCGCTTCATGCAAGAAGTTAGGCGGCTAACGGAAGCCACATCTTGCAGGAAGCCACTTCCTGTTGTGGGAAGCACATCTTAACGAGGAAGCCATCTGGTCGGGTCATGGCTTCAGTAATGAAGCCACATGTCTTGGTGTCCGTACGTGATGGTAATCAAGGGCATTGTGGAGCAGGACTGGCTCCCTCGCTTGAGTGATAATAGAACGTCAATAGGACAGTTTCTCTAATTGATATTGACACTTGACCAGACCATAGCAAAAAGACAATCGTCGGGAATGATATAGACCTCACACCGTTCGTTCAATGGTTTTACACAGTCTACGGGAGGGCCGTTTATAACATAAAAGAGGCCAATCAGGATGATTCAGGTATTTATTGCAGTCCCGCCCCGATCTGCTGAATTTGCGGGTGAAACAGTGTTCCTTGGCAGCAAGGTGGATAAGGTTTGGGATTGATCCAAAACTGAGGATCAATGGCGACCATTGGCTAGCATCTACACGGCTTGCTTCCGGCATCTGCTTGGCTCCACAAAGGACACACAGACGTGCCTCATTCCCTTTTCTTTCTCCAGGAGATGCTTGCACTTATTTCTATGGCTTTACCCTATAGTTGCCCCCTAACAAAAGCAGGGCCTGTGACAGTTCGGTCAATGTTTTCCATTACATCTAACAGCCAAAGCGTTGTGTGCTCTCTATGCTCTTCCCGGCGTTGTCATCACTTTAGTTTTAAGCAAAATGCTTCTGTTTCCTTTGGCGGAAAAAGGTTTGTTTTTCCAGGCAGGCTTGCTTGCTCCATCAGTTATTCTCAAAGCGGTCTATTTCTTCCCGTCCCTCGCTTCCTGCATCTGCCCAATTACCTAATGTATTAGCTGCGTTTGGATTATTAAACAGAAATAACTCCTCAGTTAATTCCCGTATCGCTAGTTCTGCTTCTTATCCACCTGGTCTGCGGCTCATATTGCTTTTCCTTTTTCGGCGCATGGGATGACAGCAACGGAAAAGATATTTCATTTAGCAGCTTCTATTGTGAGACCACTATTGAATGATACGCCAGTCGTAGCGTTTGTATATCCAATTTCCTATTGAGTTCTTTTTCGGGATCAATGTCAAATATCTCATAATCGCTGTGTTCACATGATACATAAAAGCAAGACCAGTATTCGTTTACAAGAATCGATTCATGGCACAGGTTTTCTTTACGCTCATCAATACTTGATATTGACGCAGGGAAGAGAGTAATGTATAGCCAAAAGATAAGGCCATGTTTCACTGCTTGGTGATGGCATGCACGAGATAGTTACGTCCACAAGGACACCAAGGCTACTGCACACGAGGGTACACATTCTCGCCTGCATGGACAAGGGTCTGGCCACTGAACTCAAACACGAATAGTGCCGACGAGTACATCTAAATACGCCTCAATCCGATTTCAATCGAACCGGCAATGAGTGCACTTGAAATCTCACATGAAATCGAATTAGTCCTTAATCATTCGGAGATCCATAACTTAAGGCTACAGATGTCATATCATATTCGCTCCCTTATGACGCATTATGAAAGATACACCAACCACTCAGAATTTGACACGATATACATACAAAGTGTCTGAACCAGCGTATACTATTAGCCTATATATATACGTGTTTATCATCACAAGAATATTCAGGTAAAAATACCATTGGACTTGTTCCATAATATTCTTTCAAGAAAATACAGTAGGTTTAAAAAATGTAATTTATAAGAATGCACATATAGATACGAAGATAGCAGATCCAATATGGATAATATAGATTCCACATGGCATAAATAAAGTAGATACAGTGCATTGTGTATATGCTAGGAACTAATAATTCAAACTGACAGGCTAAGGAGGTTAGAATCATCATTCTTTTTGGATTTTGACAGATAACTTGGCAAACTCCATCGCTAAACTTCTTTGTAAGTGGCATGAAAATCCTTTAAGATAGGCATATCAACTCGGAAATATATTGCTAGATTCGCCAAGAGATATTTCTCTTGCCATATTCGCCATGATTAGGCTTAATACTGTGAAGTGGGCTTTAGAATGAATGATTTATCATAAGCTGACCGACCGTATATACCCCGCTGGATCCTACCCAAAGCTGTTATCTAAGACAGTCTCGGGCCTGACACAAGCGTGGCATTAGTTGGCCCATTTCCTCATTCATTATTGACATATCACTGGATCCTCCCGCCAGGGTGATATACAAAGACATTTTGTTCCTTGTAAATAAGACCTGAATGTGTCTGAACTGTTATTACCGCTCACTCTCTGAACAAAACACTAACTAATTCCTGATACGAAATCCATAGCATCCATTTGGGGACTTAATTGAATGGGTGGTTTAGTATTTCTGTGTAAGGAAATAGGAAATTGGAGTGGTCGTAACAACTGTTTATCCGGAAGTCACCTAGAAGAGTGATGTAAAGGGCCCCTGATGGAGCTCAAAGTTTTGTTATTGAGCCTTCGCAGCCTTTGAGAATCAATACAATGTGAACAATGACTGAGCCGCCGTGACTTTGGTATTCATATACCTGGTCTTCGGGGAGGGCTCAGGGTGCGTCGACCGTGTTGACAATGATAACTGGGGCCAGCCTGGTCCGCACCTACAAGTTGACCGACAGTCTCCAAGGTAGATAAAACACTGCTATGTTATTGACTGCTCCTACCATTAACTCTGCTTTTCGGCCAGCAAAAGCTTGCGGGTGAAACAATCCCGACGGCACTTCATCACCCCGGACTTAGATATAGAAGGCGGTGGGTCGATATTATTGCTCGCTTTACCGGGGGCCACCTATAAAAGTTTCCCTTAAACAGACACACTAACTGGTTGGGGTGGCATTAAGATGTCTTATTTGGGGTGCTCTGTATGCAGACAGGGTGCAAGCGCAATAGATCTAAGTGGACCTGCCCACGGGTACTAATAGGCCTTCTGCTTCCCCACCTGCCACCGTTTGCTGGGCTTCCTGTTGCTTCTTCATTGGCTGTCCAAGATCGAAGGTCAAAAGCTATCCTAGCATATTTCTAAGAGCAGCTATGGAGTGAGATCTAGTATGGCATCTTTTTGAAAGGGGTATTAATCGTCGGAAGTGAACTGCCAATTATATATACTACTTACACTCAATAAAATCAAGGGTTCAGACATCGAAATACCACGCCCTTGGAAGACGTTAAGTTAAAGTACATTCAGATGTATACATGCTAAGCACATGTAAGTCCGCAATAGTATTTGAATGTCCATGGCAGATTTGTAACTATTGTAGTTATAATGGATATGACATTTGGCTTCAGACGCATAACTCGCCGAAGTGTGACATACATTGAGACCCATCCTCAGGTCACCAGTGGTCCCCTGGCATCTCTTGTTTACTTCCAGCATTCTCAGGCGCATCTCTTTTTCATGACTTCAGAATTTGTTATTCTACTCACATTAGAAGGACCCGAGACACTGGTTTAAAGCTGACACCTCGTGTCGACCAGGACCCATGGACAGTGGGTATCTGCACTCGACACTAGACCAACACCTTTCCGATATGAATACAAACTCAATAGTTCGGCCAGCCATGCTTGATATCCAGTCAGTGCAAGTATGTACTCAGTCGTCCACTCAGTCCACTAGCATGGAGAAGGTCCTTTAACGTGCAAGTCTAGTTGCATACAATCATACCTTCCCTATTTCATCAAACGTGCCACTTCCAATGAGTGGGTGGGGGTTCTATTAAGTTTTTTCAGGCTTCTTTCAGGATCTTTCATGGAGGCTTCCTCACATGCAGGCTTCCTCATCAATATGCAATATGAAAAAGGAGCTAATTCTGCATCATGGAATCTATCATACCAGATCTATACATACATAGCTTGGCAAAATTATGGACACAACTTTTCAAACTTTCATGAGCTTGCAATGATTTATATGCGTTGCTTCAAACGTCCGGCGAGTTCCAGGTGTTCTATTCATGAAGTCAATGAAACCTTTACGCAGACCGACACCACCTCCTGAGTTGATTTATTTTAGAGGATGAGAAGTTTACCAAACAGTGTTGGGCAAACTGAGCATTTTACACGGACAAGTGAAAGCAAAAGGAGAATGAATATAAAGTCAGTAAAGATAATTACCTTTTCATTCGAAACCACCAATATAGACGTCTGGAATAATAAATCTGAAATAGACAATACAGGGCTTTAAAGGAAAATATTGTACACAAATATCATACATATTTTCATATAATTCTTAACAATTCTAGATTAAACCCAGTGCATTTTATGCTAAAAGAATATATGCATAAAGATAATTCTACCATATAGGTATGGGCACAATGTTTAAATGCTAATTAATTCCCCTTTTGCTAATTTGTTCCCATTACTAAAATGGTATTGGGATTCAACCTTGGTTATTCCGTCGGGTACCTGAATTGTGATCCCAATATATCTGTCAGCCTGCTGTCAAGGATGTTCTACTCCAACAGGTGATATTACTGTTGATCCAGGGCTTTCAATACATCTTCCAACCAAACCGGAACAAAATGCCAGAGCAATGGAGGCCTGACAACATGGATTTATATGCTCTGCCCACCCGGCCCTGTCGACCCCTCAACCAACAGCTTGATCTATCTCAGACAGAAGACATCAATGCCTATTAATTGTGATTAAGAAGCGAAGATTTTTTTCTCTAGTAGAGAACAGGCTGGGTAAGGGATGACATTCAGTTAACCTACAAAAGAGGGCGTTTCCTGACCAAGGCAGTGTCGCAAGATAGATGTAGGCGTTCCGGAAACCCAAAGCAGCATTATGGGGACTAAGTGAAGGGACAGAGAAAGGAGACTTGTGACCCTCAGAGAGGTCCACTGTCAGGACATGACGTCACCCATTCATTGAGCCATGGGATGTGTGTGTGTGTGTGTGTTTATGAAGGGAGTGAAGCGGACAAAGTCTACCAGACAATTGGGCAATCCAAGAAGAGTTTTGTACTAATGCCTCTTATAGATGTACCGGACGTTCGACAATGATTCAGCGAAAACCATGGCTAGTGCTGGTTTGAGCTAAAGACCTCTAGTATACTTATACGGAGCACTTCCGAAGGCTGGTCAAGTGCCTCATCTTGCAAGAGAAGTTAATTTTTATTCTATGGACAATATAATATAGATAAGGACGTTTTCGATTTCTTTTAAACACACTTTATTGTCTGACCTAATGGGCTCCACATGCAAAGATTTGAAATTTGACTTCCGTTCAAATCTCTTACATGCGAGAAACTCGAACACAGTTGGTCGGGTTTCATTATTTTCTAACAACCTGCTCTCGTGGAAGTTTTGATGGCCATTGCAACCAGAAAACATGGTTCCTTTTGCATATACTGCCTTGCCATGTGTATAGACATACATGATCCATTACAAAGTTTATAATTAAGTACATCATGATATAACTTTTGAATAATTCATAATAGTCAAACTATATATCAAACTAAAAAAGCCAATAAGTATGATGCGCTATAAGCCAACGCCAGACTTATTGTCATTGGCCTCAGGCCTTCAATATATATCCGATGAACAATTGGCAGCTCATACGTATGTAGAGTGGCAAGATCCAAAACATTAAACTTCTTCTGCTATGTCATCCCAGCTTAGTCCAATCCAAATCACGCCGTGTGCTTTGAAAATAATACAAAGCATTTGACATAAATCAAGTTGAAGGAACAGCGCCATTGTCAATCTGTAAATATGAAATTGTACAACATCTAATACACATGTTTCGAATTTGATTAATACTTTGAGGAATAACAAAGAATCTCATGGCGCCTGTGGTGACTATTAATGTAATCCATAGGGCATATATCTTGGCCAAAGCTTACATGCTTGTTAGAAGTGGAGGCATACATATTTCAGAGATCTATCTGTAAACGTCTATCTCCAAACTCCACAGAGAGATGATACCATTCACCATGTGAACATTCCCAGGGAAAGTTTATAATAGGAGGAATTAATACAATGTCATTCTATAAAGACTGCCCGAATGACAGAAGATTTGTCTTACTAATGACAATTCTTTAAACAACAATTTGTGAAATATTAAGCTTTGGGTCGGGTACTCATTAATTACTTCGGGGTTATGGGATTCGGTGGCCGTTCATCATGGGCTTAGAAACAAATCACAGGGCGGTGTATGGGAGACAATGTTATTATGGAGCTTGTTTTCATTAGACTGACACATAACCCCCTTGACCTGTCACTCCCTTTTGATGATTATTCTCTGTCTCTTTCATGATTAATATCCCGCGGTATAGTGGTCGCTTGTGTGTTTGTGTCGGCTGCTGGGTATCACTCGTGATAGGGGCAAGATTTTTTAATTAATTAACAGTACTATCTGGGTTGTATGGGTTAAGGGATGATTTTCCAAGCCTATGTTGGCTGAGATAAGGGAAATATATGCCACTGCTCATCCTCGCCATGCATTTGGGGATGTCCTACATCGTTCATGGACATCACATACAATATTTCATGTGATCCAATTTTGCAGCGAAGTATAACGGGTATTCATGTCATCAGCAGACATGTTTCATGCCTAATTCTACTTTACCATTCATTCATTCATACATTCATATAAGCGCTGTATAAAGAGTGGGGGCACTACGCAATATGAGGTATAAATATTGGGTGACCCATCTCGTCATGCCGCCATGACAGTTTCAGTGCAGGGATGACCACTCATGTTATGGGGAGACAATAGAATCAATGATCCCAAGTGTTGTCCTGTAAGTGGCATACAAGGGATCACCTCATCCTATTGTTGAAAGCTAAGTAGCTGTTGAATATTTCACTGTGTCCGGGAGCTCTGTGGGTGGCATTCTGCTGGTGAATTTCACGCATACCACCCATTGTTAGCAGCATAGCTGTCAAACTTATGTCATGTTCCCATGCTCTACATTAAATTAGGCCCATAAATCAAAGGTTTATACTAGCATGGTAGATTGTAATGATAGACTGTCATAAAATCTAATAAAGGCCTTGCTAAAACACCAAATATACACTAATTTGAATATAATTTAGAATATACACATTAATCAATAATTATCAATTGTTTTCATCAAGCTGAGTTAATAGGTACCCACCGGTCAGGTAAAGGATATATGTTTATAGCCATAAAACCGCTTTTAACTGTCTGGGTATAGATTATAGGAACTGGGGTCAAACATTAATACAAGGTTTCAGTGTCCTGTACCGTATTGACTGGTCATATTAATGGGCAATTATCATTCGCCTGAGGTAAAACACCTGCCATTTATTTTGTCCGCAGAATTTAATGATTTGTGTTTGGATGGCCACAGTTTCAGACCACCTCGTACAGTATGGCATCGTAGGAAAGGAGTTAGACATTTTCGCAGGTCTAGCAGCACCCATTTTATTTAGAAGTATATACATGTAGTTTGTTCATTCAAGAATCTGAAATACTTGGCTCTACACAGTCATATTTGAAGTTGAGCCAATTAAACAAATAGCCTGGTTATACCGCGCCAAGAGCCTCTTCATTAGGAGATAATGATAAATCATTGCACCACACCCAGTGTTGGCCCTAACATCACGGTAAAAATGAACAGCTGCCGGCTAGGGGAGTAGTGAAAAAATTGCTAGAATAAGAAGTTCTATATTTGACAAATATGGGGACAAACTGCCAATTGGCGTGCGTTAGAGATCTCGCATGTTTATGGCCGGCCTGGCTAGTGGAATTAGAACCTGGTATTAGTCAGGGGGACTGACTGATGGTAGTGTAGTTTGGTAGGCATCATTCACCTGAATCTGTCAGGTGTACCTAGTTGGTGCTAGATGGTGACTGATAACGTTTACAATACGTTTACCTCATCAATAAACTATCACCGAGCTAATGGATGCAAGAGATATAATTACTTTTGGCTAATCACCCATGAACATAGCATGACAAGTTTTAAACGCTAAATGGATCTGCTATATTGATCCAGTTATCATTCACTATCTCCGCGGCACAGTTACTCCTTTACTTCTTCACCTCTCTCTCTCTGTTTGTCTCTCTCTCACTTTGTCTTTGACGCGTAGGATGCCAGTATAAATATGTATATGTACTCACTTATGTATGAATAGTTTGTTTAAATGAAAAGAAGTAAGTAGTGGAAAGGAGCCCTTAATTGTTTACAAGGAGATTTATTCTCTTCATGAAGTTTTCCGAGTCGGAGAGATCTTCAAACTTTTGTTTCTTAGCAAAGGCTTGTTTCCAGTTGTGTGTTGAAGCTTTGAGATCAAATGGCCTGTATAAAGTGATTTAGATAAAGGTTTGTATCGATTTACTTTCTTAAAAACCTCTTGCTTGGTAAGCCCAGAATCCTACTGCGTGAAATTGAAAGGACGATAAAAAGGGAAGGGAGAACGTGAATGAAAACAGGGCTCTTTTTAAAAAGCCAGCGAGCTGCTCTGAGCTGTTGCAGGTGTGTTGTAGTAGCGGGTCATTAACCGGGATTACTCCATCAGCCCCAACACGTGGGCAAGTACCGACCCCCTGCTTAGCTTCCACAAAATCACAAAGCTTTCCCTTCCCTCTAAGTCTGAGCTTTAAAAATATCGAGCACCTTTCCCCCACTGTGTGACTCAACAATTGATGTGCCACAACAATCACGAACCCCTCCCGCTAGTCCACGGCCAATGCTCTGAATCGAATACAGGTTGTTGTTGCCGACTCGGGCCAAAATCAGAAACCTCATTAAATCTTGAAAAAATGTCTAAGTTCAGGCAGTTTGGCGACACACGGCCTCGAAATGATCGGAAATGAGATCTGGAATGAGGCCCCCTTTCATCTACAATTAGGGTGGGAGACGACATTTTATCTTTTGTCCTCCATTTTGCTTTTAGGCCACAGAGGAGAAGCCCATAGGCGATACCTCCAGATACAATTTACCTTTTGCACGGGGCCAAGCCATCTGCCCTCTATAGCCCGATGCCCTCGTTTGGTGGCCAAGAGCATAGTCTTTGCTTGAATCTACAAAACTGGCTTTGTCCCTAGAGACAACTGGGTGACTGGGGGAAATCTGCGGCACCCATCAACCCATTGCTGGCGGGTGTTATCCGCGAGAGGCCAGCCTGAGAATAGGTTTTTATCATGCCCTCAGCATGGTCAGTTATCATACAAGTTCATCCTTCAATATCCTCAACTCACTTCAAACCCATCTGGTGATTGTTTACCCGGGGTTTAAAGGTGCCAGGTGGAGTTTGGGTTTGAATGGTTGATATTGCTTATTCCCTTGTTGTAGGAGTCTTGTTTAGTGAAGGGAATCAGATTGCAGGCTAAAGTTGAAGGTAAACATAGGGTCAAGGAGAACTTACACAGTGGCTCCTTCTGAACACATGTTCCAGAGAAGTCCAAATGTTTGAATGAGTAAGAATGGCCTTGACATAGAGAGACTGCTAACGCACTGCTATGTACTTAGGCTAAGCCAGGTTATAACACACTCAAAATTGAATCGTCTTTAAGGAGAAGAATCCTTGAAGAGATCATTGGCGCAACTTCTCCATAGCACATAAATCATACTTGTCACTTGACCAAAGGGGACATATGACTATATTACCTTCATTGCCTTTCTTGTTTGTATACAGCAATGAATTGAAGGGTGAAAGATACGAATACAACCAAATTCTTGACCTACAATTTACCAATAAGGAACGGTGAACACATTAAAACGCAAGCTAATTCTAATGACCATTAAGTAATTATAATGCCCATTTAGAGGCGATGGGGGTGATGTGCGTTAGAGGGCGGGGGCGTAGTTCCAAAATATAACACCTCGCAAACTCTAATCAGGGGGAGGGAGGTGGGGGGGGGGGGGGCATTGTGTTTATATATTTCAGGAACCCGAAAACCGATGTCACTTTAGGATTGATGTCTCTTATTTTAAATGTTTCATTTTACCTGATCTTCCTCAGTTGGCCCCTTCTGGATCCATGACGTTTGTTACCCCAAACTTAACAGGATTTAAATAAGAATACAGCCCAGTGGTCATTATAATCATTCGGGCTAGTATATATGCAGAGCATAAAAAGGGGTCGATTTATCTTACTTGTTGCCTTTGGTTTGCCCCGATCAGCAGCGGGCCTTTGGTTTTTAAAAGAAATGTCCAACCATCATCACACTCTGTGGCTAACACTTTGTCAAAACTTTGTTTCAGGTCGTGCTCAAAATACCAAGAATAAATCACCATCAGCGGTGGTGCTCCCCCCCAAGTGCTCCAAGAGTACCCACTTGATCAGGTGAAGAAAAGCATTGACACGTGACATGCGCACGCATGCGCTCTCGCGTGTCGACCGCAGGTGTTTGGGGCAGTGTCATGACAACCGTTGCCAGGGAAGCTCGTGTCCAAGGAGTCTGAGCACAATGTGGAATATTGGGTGACCCATAGCCTAACAAGGTTAACAGTATCGATTTGCTACTCATTTCCGAAAGGAAAAGGGAGACTGGGAATTAAAAAACGTGGATTACTTTTTATTCTCCCCCTGGAGATCGTAATGAGGATCTTTTGTCTCATCTGCGGATCATCTTCTCGCAATTTGGTGAAATGTTTCACCCATAGTTTTTAAATTCATAGTTTTTAAATTCTCCTTTCTCACATGAGTGTCATTGGTGGACATAATTTTTCCACGTTACCTCCCAGTCTAAGTAGTCTCGTAGTTTTTGCTTGGAACCATGAGTCACCTAACACCATTTTAATGCCAACACCTGAATGCATTAAAATGAAAATAACATTTTAGGATCAGAGTCAAAACACCAGTCATTCTTTGGAAACTTTCAAAACTCAATAAATGGTTTAGGCTAAAATCTTATCACTTCAGTCTGGGATGTTCCTGATCGGTTCAAATGGATGGTTATTGCATCACGCTTGTCCAAGCACTTTCACAACATCTGACCCTGAGGCTATGAGAGATGAAGCAATGGGAATTTAACGCCTCGTCCGATTAAGCAATTAGTTATGATCCTCGCCCAGCATACTTCTTAAAATTAACCACGTCTAGACAAACAGATCTCGTGATTTCACGTGATTTTTCACAGCAGGAATCAGCTTCTGTTCTTCTCGTCCCTTCCGGGCAGAGTAGAGGGAGAGAGATAGAAAGAGGGAAGAGAGGGGAGCGAGAAACAGAGGGCAAACTACATTCAGATTTTCCCAGCAGATAAATTTATATGAAGAGGGAATGACTCAGCGTGTTTCGCTCGCTAACGAATCGCTTATTTGCCAAGAGATAAAGATGTATTTGATCTTGCACCTAGGCCCTTTGATTTCTACTCTTTGTATTGTGGCGCGGACTGGCGCGTCCGCTTACCCTTTTCTGATGACATCAGTGGACCTAGTTGATACTTGTCATCTTATTGTTAATACAATGTACCTAATATCGCCACTCTACATATTCCAAGAATGCCTATTTGTCGATACAAAGGTAGGTTTTATTTCTGGACAAAGTTACTCCGTTCAGTGTCTGTCTCTAAGAGGTGCTGTTGTTCTAGGTACAGTTTTCGGTGCAAGGAAGATTTAGTTTCTGCAAATGATATTTTACACATGCTCATCAAAGAAAATGGCTGACATGGTAGCTTTTCTCTCTATTTAATTCAATTTCAACTTAGCTTCTAAGGCACATATATTGAACTGCGATATTGTTAATATTAAGTATATATGACTTTCTGTCTCTTTTTCTCTGCCTCTGTCTCTCTCTCTCCCTTCTTCTCTATCTCCATTTCCTGGGTAAGATCCTAAACTGCCTCTCTCTCAGCTCTCCCGCCCTTGATAGAACCTTTATATGTGTTGATAAGGGCGTAAAGCAACACTCTCACTCACTCACCTTTTGGATCTAGATTTGTTAAATTTAAGATGAATACATGTATATTGAATACAAGGAGCCGTTGAAATTGATTTGAACAATTATTTTCGGTGGGTTTGTTACCGTCAGAATCAGTCAGAATCACCTCAAGGAATGAGAACTAGTTTCTGAAATTGAGATTGTACACATGCTCAAAGGAATTGGCTGGCTCAAAGGAATTGGCTGACATATTATTTTTCTTTTCATTCAGTCGTCAAATTTGAGGCGAGAGGGTGCAACAAGTCATCTGGGCTAAAAGAGGCGAAGAAAACAAATGGAATTATAGTTTACAGCAGTATTCGCCTCCTCGAGAGGCAGTATATTACTTCTAACACTTCGGAGATTGTGTCTTCTCTAGTAATATTGAATAATAATCCATCTTCAGATGATAACTGATCTTTTTGAAATGTCTGGGAGAAACCATGCAAGGCCTTTCGCTTGCAGGCGTTTGAGTGTTTCTAGCTGTTTAAGCTGATGAGACCAGTCAGGTGCGTTGTGATCTTCAGGTTCCCAACTCCAGTGACCTTTTATCCTCTAGTTACATCAGAAAGC
Source organism: Sthenelais limicola (assembly GCA_942159475.1). Classification (NCBI taxonomy): domain Eukaryota; kingdom Metazoa; phylum Annelida; class Polychaeta; order Phyllodocida; family Sigalionidae; genus Sthenelais; species Sthenelais limicola. The sequence goes on along the minus strand of OW804095.1, from coordinate 112,820,726 downwards.
CCGTCTCTCACATCACCTACAGCTTCTCACGCTTCCAGCCTAATGCTTCCTTTGAAGACATTTTGCTTCAGATTTAACATTTAATCCGAGGGACAATGCTGCGCTCGAGTGGGGACCCTGTGTCATCCAACAAAGGCATTGCCCAGGGGATGTTTTGGGAGGAGTGGGCGCCTAGTTTGAACCCTCATTACCTTTGAACCGTACGTGTGAGTGAATGATCCGGGGCAGCCCATGGAAGCAGGGCTTCGCTCCTTTGTAGCTCAGCTAATATGTTTCCAGACGGAAATTATTTACCAGATAAATGAAAGGATTATCCAACTCCAGACTATGCTGGCCCCGGGCAATGTCATCAGAAGGTAGTCAGCATGGAGCCTAAGGTTCATTAACTCAAATCTAACCTTTATCCAAGTGAGGTTATTTGATGTCTAACTGTTTGTCTATCAAATAGTTCTTAGTAAGTTGCTCGGTGTAAAGAAGCAATCACTTAATGAGCTGTTTCTCTAATATACTGTAAAACACTCATCAATTTCAAGTGAAGCCTGGTGAAATAGAATTACCCCAAATGTCACCGACTTTTGTGGGCCAGTGAAAAATGCTAAATGTAAATTGGGTTCCTGGTTAAAAGGTCACAAAGGCATTGGAAATTTCTCCTCGCCACACAAAACGAAAGTTATAATGTCAATGAGGTTCAAACTAAAGTTGGAATGGTCCCTTTAATTACTCTATAGGACAAGAATATTTATTGATTGTGTAGGGTGTTCTTCTCGACGCCTTTACAACTGGGTTTTGACTTTAGAACTTAAAGTTGTCTAAGGCATTTCTATCAACGAAAACTGTAGCAAGCTTGCACAAAGCTGGTCACTGCTGCCAAGCTGTTTTCTACTTCAATGAACATATCTGGATCTGAGAAAAATTACTACTTTGGGTAAAAATATGGAGATTTAATTATTACATAACTACCGTGCAGAAATTGCTTTGTGAATCATGTGTGGCGAGCATGTAGGACATGAAAGACCCTTGTTGACGCACCATACGTGATTCTTCGCTGAATTATGAGATTGATCCAAATTAATAGGGACCCAAATGTACTTGCCTTTTCTTTGCTAGTAACTTTGATCATGAAATAATAATAATGAAGGCGGGGTGAGTTTTTTGATGACCTGGGACACGGGTGGGGAGTGGTTAGGACGAGGCCTTAATCACAAGATAACGCTCAAACTACGCACGCCATTACACAAAGCGTTCTGGTTACAATTTGACCCGGACTCATTAACCCATTGGTGGGAATTCCAATCATCTACATTCCCACACCCAAAGATCTAAATCCCATGCAACTTGCCTCCTTCCCACACCCCATCTTGCTAAAGCCCAATGCATTAGGGTTCGCTTGGGCGGTCATTACGTGAAAGCATAGGTCAAATAGCTTTGCCCCATTTAGCATCATTCACCAGCCGGGTTTTCGATCTATGAACTCATGTAGGTCACATCAGGTCAAGGTGAAGGTCACATCCCTTGGGGCAGGTAATTATATCAGACATCGCTAATTATTTCAATTAATTCATCTGACTCATCAAATGGCATGTTGTCACTCGAGAAGACCATGTTGTTCTGTTACAGGAATCTCACACTTTTTCTCTGGTGGCATGCAATTTTGATTAATCGTTTTACCTATCAAATGTCAAGTGTCTTGACACGGTTCATTCTCCTAGATTCATTTCAATTCCTCCCTAATATGGATAGGATATGGATTTTGACATTTTGCAAACACTTTGGCATGTAACTTTCTTCGTAAATTGCACAAGGAAGCCATTGAGATTGCGACTTATTTGATCAAATCTATTAGCTGTTACGTACTGGCGAAGCCTTACAATTTGCATTTGGAAGTCGCAAATGTTCGAATACAAAGTTTCTTCTCGCGGTAATTTGTAAGCGTCATTTTCATTCCCATAATATAAATTAAGTAATTTGCTAACTTCATAAATTCATTCTTTCTAAATTTGAAATATAATCCAACTTCAAAATTGATTTTAATCACGCTGAGAGGCGCGCTAAAGGCGAAATGTCGAGGAAAGTAATTTTTATTACAAAACAGTTTTTTCCTGACAAAACTTTCGAGAACGAAAAGACGAGAACAAGCATAAATTTATTATAATCATGGTGTTGCTCAAAAGGGTAAATCTTTTACAACATATCTTTCACTCATTCATATATTCAGAAACAATCGCTACAAGTCATTCTCACATTTCTTACAGAGTTTTCTTGGACGCCAGCTCAAGCCTTACTTTCTGGCATCATAATGATTAGCTCATTGCCATCTCAAGAGACAGTCCCCAAGATGTCACATTATTAGTTCCATCTTCCGCCTCACCTCCATAACTCCCCCAGCTTCTATTTCTTTCTCCGTGCTTTCTGTAACATCTGGGAATGAATCATGAAAATTCCATGCTGGTGATTAGTAAACCATGTTGATTGCATTCGGGCTCCTGTCATTGTTCATTGCAGGTAAATATGGCGAGGAATAGCTGAGGCGAGCAAGCAACCAAAACCTCATCGTTTTGTACGACTTCCAGCGACAGATGGAAGCAGACGAAAAATTGCACGCGCCCTTCTAAGCAATAACCGACCATCGCCTCACCCGCACTACCGTTTCTTTTCACTGGAACCTCGGAACGCCTGACAAAAACCTACAAGTTTAATTTGAAATAAGAGCCCCCAGGTAAACGCATTTTTCTCTTTTGCTCGCCGTAGGGCGGACTAAGTGGAACCGGATTAGTTCATTGCACTGCCGCCATGATGTAAACGCGCATGATGAGTTAGGGATGAAATTAAACGTGACAGAACTATCTCGGAAGCTCACGCACCCGCAGGGCAAGAAGAGGACATCTGATGTTGACAGGAGAGCAAGAGGGAAAAACGCCAACCAGTACAGCAAATCACAAATCTATGGGGCGATTAATCCTCCCGAAAGCTATATCATACAAAATTTAAAAAACAGCCGTTGCAGACAAGGAAGAAAAACATGAGGATTTCACCGTCAGTCATTTACCATCCCTTGATGCCCAAATAAATATATCACTGGCACATCTCTTTTCATTGGTTAGGGAAATAAGGGGACTTCCAGGTCAACAACAAATCGCAGAACAAATCGCCCTCGGGGACTAGCCTGAGAGGTAATTCTAGGTATTCCTAGTTGGTTGCCACTGCAGCTTGGAGGATTTGAGAGATGGATGTAAAAAAAACTGGGGGTATGAGTGCCTAATCCCCTGTCTCTATTACCTAAAAGCTAATGACTGTGCAACGCCTAAGCCTCTTATGACTCCTCGAAACGTGAGGCCATCATAAGTTTGCCTGAACTTGTCCCATGATCACGGCTACTTATGATATTATTCCCCAACTCTAATTTCATTTCTTCATCGCCAACATGCAGGCACCAACCATGGTCGACTCGCCCGAAGGAGGCACAGCTTGATTTTTAATTCTCCCTCCACGCAATTTATTCTTTATCCTCACATTCAAGGATAAATGATCTGATTGCTTTTTAAAGCATTTTGCTGGCAAAAAGACAAATAGATTCTCCGTGCAAGTGTTCACTGCTTAGTATATGTTAATTGCACAGTGGTGCGCCCATCTGGATGGAGCATGTGTACCGGTATATGGCGTTTGTCGAGGATTCAAATTCAGTGGTAGTTATAATCATTAAGTACAGAAATAAGTATTAATACACCATCGGTAAAATAAATAACGGATTCTCAAGAGGCTTCAGCCAATATGACCTAAAACCTGAAAGTGTGTTCCATGCACATCTTTACCAATTACTATTGCTCGTGTCTATTAATCTATTTCGAAGAAACACTAAGTTCAAGGTTTTTTCCTCCTTGGTAATAATGTGTACCGGGAATTGCCTCTGACAGGTGAATGAACAAGATCAACATTTTAAGCGTTAGGAACGGTAACAATAAAAGGCATATCAATGCAGCTGTCATTCCATTTGTCATTATTGAATGAGCTTGCTTTTGCAATGTCTCAGACTGTGCTATGCCTTTCATTGGATCACAAAGGCGCTGTTAGTTGAGTGACTAAGAGAGCCAAATAAATAATGATTGGTAAATGCAATAACTACCAAGAAATCAATTATTCTTATGGCTGAGAGTTTATATCTTTAGCTGTGGCTCCTTCTCCCCAAGTGCGTGTGTCGAGTAGCGTCTATCAACTTCTTTTATGAGGTCTATAAAAAGAGTGAGAAGAATGGTGGCTATTATGTAGAATGGGCGGTCCAATCCATTCAATTATATACAAGATAGAGTCTCTCGTTTGAGACGGAGATCTATTATATAGTCCCCGCCAGGTCAGAAAGTAGCCCACACCTAGATCACTTCCATTGTGATAGCGATCGATGTTAAGATTATGGATTATTAGAATGGCTCCTGTACCTTAAATTACCGTCCATAGATATGAAGTAAATCAGCCAGACAGAGTCTCTCCGTGGGGTGATCTGTTAAGGAAATTCATACTGTCCTCCTATAGTCGCTATCTATACCTGAATCCAGCTATATATACTAATTAGGACCTGATGAAGGGCAGGTAAGCCAGAAAGCCAGTGGAAAATAAAAGCAACCATAACATCAGTACAATATATTATATATTATATAGGAGAAACTTTTGGCGTAGGGGGAGTATATCAGTCCCTCTATGGTGGATGCCCACTATGTGTACCTTGTCTAGTATTGATCAACACTGGTGTTTGGATCCCGTCCATGATGGGGCAAATCGGCAAGGCAAACAGCCACTTGTTTGTGGGGCCCCCACATCCAGCCGCACATGACACGCACAAATCCAATACTCACCCCATCATACTTCTCTACCAATCTATAGAGAGGAAAACATCATGATTGATATGAATACCCACTGAGGGAATATCTACCATTATTGCACCGCGATGTACTCCTGCAAACCCAATAACACTTAGACTTATAGATCGGGACTACTGTTTGGAAAGGTCATCAGAAATAGAATGATCAATGGCAATGGATATATGCTATAGATATACTATTTAGTGCATGTTATAAATAAGATGTAGTTATGTCGTAAAAAAAGGAATATATATCAATGTAGGCATGAGAGTAGCTCTTATAATATTATGATATTATAGGGGTCAGGGTATGAAAATAAGGACGATCGGTGTAGACCTATACTAGTACGTCATTCTTTCAAATTTTGCAAAGATATGCATATATGGCTGACATAATAGGAATATTTGTATATTTGTTATTTATACAAGGTGAGAATTCTATATATAATGGAAAATTAAAAACCCTCTTCAAGTTAAAACCCCCTTTGCATATGTTTGGGGAATGCTGATTCTAACTATACAACATAATAGGACGCCCTAACCCAAATTTATTCGCGAGCAGTCAACTATTTCTGCCAATAACTTGGCTTTTCATGCGTGTGGTAGAAGACCTTCAATCTGGGTGCTGCTCTCTAGGAACAGTATTCCACGAGCAACTCTTTAAGCTTGTTCTACTCTATTTTCATTTATGTTTGAAGCATACCCATGCGATGGGAATCGATAGGTGCATAAGTTCACCCTCTCATGCGGCCGAGTAAATATCTTTTGACAACAAGACCGAACGGAACCCTGCACAAGAATCGCACCTGCGCCAGCCTCGTGGGTGAATCGAAGTAGCATGCCGCTGACTAATATAACCAGTAAGAAAAATATTGCCGGAGAAGAGGAGCGCTTTGTAAATAAGGTCTTTGTGCTATTAACGCTGGCAATTATACCAACATGCTCCTGGCATTGCTATAATCATTAAACAGGTACAACGAAAACTTGTAGGCCTGCTGTTGCTACCGGTATAAATATATGTATAAATCCTACTTGGTTCATTAAAAAAAATGGAGCTATGTACTAAGAAGTGATCCAGTTACAGAGGCATATTATATTATATTATTAGGGAGGGGCACTAGATTGAGCTGGTTTGCTCCTAAGGTTTGCTTCAAATAACAATTAAAAAGACGTTCATGTAGGAATATATCTATAGGTAGCAGTTTTACGTGTGGGAGTCGAACATGGGTGCTCGCATTCAAATTCTAAGAAGAGCCCTGTTCAAGTTCACAAGCGACATAATGACAAAAATATCCCATTTCTTACAAAAGTATCTTAGACCAATGGTGATTGATCATGTGCGCTAGTTTTCTGTTACAGTTAGCTTCTAAAGATTCTCAAATCAATATCAATGGACGGAGAGAAGAGTATTTTCGCATTGCTGTATACATAGAAAACGACACGGTTCAGTCATCAGTTTCAAAGCAGTGTATAAAAAAAGCCTCAGGTGCTTGAGGCCTATTCCATCACGAAAATGGCTTATAGTTTGATTTGGAAAACTCCACAAAGTCATTAATAAGAATGTAACTGATTACTCGCGTGAAAAGCTGTCAACTAATGCAGTAATTGCCACGTCAATCTCACCTTTGAGGTGTTTCTCAAAAACGTCATTTAAAAAGTCGATTTGTTAATCACAATCTGGATAAGGGGAATGATAAGGACTCAACAAAAACAATCGATCATAAATTTTGAAACCATGCTCTTTAGTGGAAAAAGTCAAACCGTGAAGAAAAAATGAGCTCGAATCCTAATGTTAATCCAGGGTTTGAACAATAAAGTGTGGGAAACCCCGTCGGTCGGAGGGACGTTCCGGGGCTGGATGAGAAGGGAATATTTTAATGGCCCATGCAGGAGCTTCTGAGAAAAATTGAGATCAAAGTTTGGTCACCAGGGAAGAGAATAAGAAAATCTTAATCCACCCCGTCTATGAGATTGTGTGGTTATGATTTTCATTGAAACACCAGAATATGATTCTTCCTGACTAAACCATTCGATAACTAACTATATTGAGAGTATGAACGAAGAGGTTTTAATAAACCAGTAAGAAGTAGATATGAATTCTGATTTTTCCTTTGCGTCTCCCTCTACCCCTTCCCCACAGGGATGGATCCGACCCATGCCCGGAGGAGCGATGAGTGGCCACGCCTTCTCTACTTGTGACAGACAGCCGGGCGTGCATGTGAAGGCCTCCTTATTCCCGCCCACCCAGCTCCCATTAATTAGTTGACAATTACGGCGTCAAAAATGACGGCCATGGCAGCGGGTCCGTGAAACGGGGCCAGAGTGACAACTGCAGCCCGAGCTGATCTCTCGGTGACGGTGACGGCGACGGCCCCGCTCTGCTTGGAAATGGAGGAGGAGGAGACTGGGGCGCAGGTGAAATGCTTCTGCAGGTGACAAACACTCTGACGCCATTTTCCTCCTCCGCATTTTGTAAGGCATGAGATATGAACATTACTCAGCGATCTGTCACCCATGTTAACGATGATTTCGCCTCGAGCAAGCGACAAAGGTCACAAATCAGGATTAGAATGAAATCACCTGATTCTTTTTGACGTCTCATTGTTTTTGTCTACACCTCCCTCGAATAGGTTTTATTCTTTCGCGAAGCACACATAGAGATGTAATTTAATTTACCAGCCCTGAGAATCTCTACCTGCGGGAAAGAGGCATTTTCATGTACTACTTCATAGCCACCAAACTGAAGGATGGGTTCGGTTATCAAAGGTGCAAGCGTACGTCAGTGTAATGGTTATACTTTCTTCCTATGTGACTAATATCAGAGTGTATGATTGTATATCATTTACTACTTAGTTGTACCTACTTTATATTCGCTTGCTTTTCAACACATCAAAAGAAGGTATATGACATTGTTTTGTCTATTGCCCACAGGACCTACAGACGCTTTCATAGTTGTCCCTGTGTTGATTATATATATCAACACAGTCGCAATCTAAGAATATTTTTCTGTTTACACTAATTTTCTAAGTTTACTTTTCCCCTTCAGCGTCAAGTGATACTGTTCAACAATAATGTACTGTGTCAAAAGACGAAATATTCTTAGGCTAAATCGATATGTCTGTAAATTTCTAAAAGGCACCTTTCTCTCTGATCTTTAAAGGCTCGTTTCCTTAGCAACTCAGGCGATGGCGTGTTTTGTGCGTCATTAAACTCCTATATATCCATCAATCCTACACTATCTAACCCTACACCCTTCAAACAAGCAATGCCCCCCGCCCCCAAAGCGCCAGCCCTACTCTTCATGTTTTGTACACCCCCTGGTCTTCCTCCTTGTCATGCCCACAGCGCACTCTTGCTGTGACTCATGAACTTCACCTCTGTGTATTCATCTTCTCCAGGTGAGGAAAGGTTCTCTTTGATCTCACCCATCTATATTTACCTCCAGGTGATTAGTGGTGAGTGTGGTGTCACTGAAATGATACCCAGAAATGCATGCGTTCTGAAGCAACACCCCCAAGTACGTTTGTTTAATCCTTTGGCATGATTTTCAAACCAATAGGTGGCGCTACACTGGGACACATCAAGCGTTTGTTTCAAAGAGATACTGCAAACATAAAGAAGCAGAGAGCAACATTTGAGTGCACCCGAAAAACATACAAGGGGGTGTACAACATTAAAATACTCTTAGCCCCAGGTTCCTACATCTCTTGGATTCTGAAGCTTGCTCCATTTCACCTGTGGGTACAAAAGACTTTCGCAACATGCACTTAGAGCCAAAAAGGACCTTACTAAAGATATCTGAATCAACCTAATGGAATAGTGCAGTTCGCACTGATATGTTGTCTCAAAAAAGATTCCTCCCACCTTGGACGAAACGAAAATATTTCTGTCAATTTCTCTCATTGATCGGGCATTTATTTCTAAGGCCCTTGTCCAATTTGCCGATTCACATGCATTCTCATGCGACTCAAAATCGCATGAGAATCTAGATAGTGGATAAGGGCCTTTAGCTTTTGACTGCATATGAGCATCCACTAAAGATGCATTCGCAGCTATTATAAAAACAGAAAAGAACAAAACGCAGATCTTTGGTTTTTGACAGAACTCTCAGGTAACATCTGATGTTACCTGAGAGTGCAGCTGTAAGTGATGTTTCATAGTTCTAACATTAGATGTTATATTTTATGATAATTTTTTACTGTTATACGAAATCTAAAAGCAGCAATATGACGAGTCGTCTCCCTTTGGCATATGGATTCAGTGATATATACCCTTTAACATCCCCCCTTCGATAGTTTCATATCCACTTTAACATTCTCTCCTCGATATTTGTCAGTAGGGCCAGAAAGTGCGAACTGTTATGAAACAATATCGGTGTTGATATTTCAAAGAGTGAGAAGCGAATCGTACCGTATGACATTAACAAGAAACTCTTTAGAACTTGGACAATCAGATTATTGCATTTTCTTTATTGTCAACGGGATTAAATAAAATAGCAGATTATACAAAGCGTCTGTCTGGAGTGAAGGTTCAATCATTCCGAACCGACCTCATTAGGAAGTTAACGGTGTGGTAAAAACCTCATTTAAGAGGATTAATGATACATCAAAATGGGAAATACTTATAAATACGTTTCTTATACAAACTACGAGCCTCTTTCCCAGGCAAAACATAATTAATAAGTCTTATTTAGACGCCGGACGGTGTGTTGAGTTGAGATATACATAAATAAAAGCTGACAATAAATTTCTACTTCAGAATTTATAATTGTGTATCTCTATCTCTCGAATATTAATTACTATATTGCTAATTATCGTATCGTGTTAGTTTGATGGTGGTTACTTTGTCCATTATCTACATGGCCCAACCAAATGTCTCAAACCATGACAAAGATATAATATTATGCATGTCGCAAATAATACTTCTTGACAGGGTACGATTCCAAACCATGAAATACCATAATGCTAGAAAACCTTTCCTTATCCATATTTAGAATCAATAAATAACTTTTAAACTGTAAAAGCTTCTTAAAGATATACTCGTGAAAGGTAATGAGTCCTCTTCTGCTTGATTACATTTAAACAACATGATCCATCTTACAAGCTCCTCACCACGCCGAATAGTGTCCGCCTCACCAGGTGTTCTTAGAGCCCTGAAGGAAGCACGTGACCATGAATGACTCATCAGTTTCTCCATTGGTCACAGCTCATTTTGAAGAAGGGCGATGAGCCTGAGCCTTGCTCAAGCCTTCTTGACTTTTTACTCAACAACAGGTAGAGTCAACCGTGAATCATTCCATCGTTTCTTTTGTTTTCAGACATTTTTCATTGTTTTTGTGAGGTATGTATACACCATAAAGGTTTCCATTTACTCAGGTCCCGTATTGATACACTTTATGGTGAAATTCTATCCAGCATTTGAGCGTAATACATGTATGAGACATTTAAACTACTTTTCAATTGCGATGGAATTAGTAATTTCTTACATATCATAAGGACGCTCTTTTGTTCCTATCATGGCTCCTATAGTCCTATTATGAATACGTCACTGGCCACGTTCGTGTCATTTAGTGACTTTAAAACATGATATTTCCTCTGCTCCTCTATCAGTCTATAATGTTTTATACAATATTCTATGGACCAAGAAATAGTGTTCTGTTATATAGCACACTCAGCTTGGATAATTCAGACACCAGGTGGGTATTGACAAGGGGGTGACCAAAAGGAGTAGCAGCTGGTATACACAAACACAGGAGTGAACACCCTCTAAAATAGACAAGCAAGGTGGAGAAAGGGACTGTCTCTGTCTTGGGGGACGATGCATAGCATATAGGATGGGTGAGCTGGCTTCTCCTTTAGTTATCGCCTTATCCATCACCGTTCTAGGATAATATACTGTGTCACACAAGATAAAGAAAAAAAACTGAGCAGCATCAGCCCAGGAGGAAGAGCAGCTCATGGCTCATTAGGTGACATCACACGCACACCTGGTGGCGGCGCCCAGTGACATGAGCGAGTGTCCCTTCAAGTGAGCTACAGTGCACCGGCTGTCTGTCCTAGCCGCTCTGCCCAGAGCACAATCAAGCGAAGCCAGAGTGAGAGAAAGAGGTGCACCTCTCCTTGCCCACTCCTCCCGCCCTCTCCTTCTCTTCTTCACGCTCTTGCTCCAAGCCAACTCAAAGACAGTGTTAACATATGAAAAGTATTCATTAAGTAATTCATTTATTAGATATGGTTCTTTTTTAACATTTGCAGATAGTAAACGATTTATTTGTTTGTTTCTATATTTCGAAGATCTACAGAATTAATTAACATTTTTTAACATATTGTGTGTGTTTATTGTGTTTATTGTCTCACATGCAAATAAGTTTCACATATTAAATGTGTAATTTATGACTCAGTACAGAGTTGTCATTTCTAAAACGGCGTCAATGATAACCGCTATACGTGTCTTTGATGGGGCCCCTTGATGGGAGGCACTTTACAGATAGAGGATATCGGCTTTAAAAAATGTTGTGCTCATCAAACTGGTCGCTAAGTCTGGACTGTATTATATTGTGATGTATTCTTAGCTTTAGTTTTTGTTAGGCTTGGAGCGGAGGACAGGCACAGGAAGGACTGATTTTAATCAGAAGTGTATATTTTGTACTCTTTTCCAGATGCTTAATAAAGAATTATATATATGATAACTTTTCCCCAGATTCATGCATACAGATTTATGAACCAACACTGCGAGCTATACCACGAATTCTCGACGTCAACATAAGGTTTCTAGATTCCGAGTTACAATGTGTAAAATACAATCTATATACCTGGCCGTCTAAAATAGTGAAGTATTTAAATCCATCGATGAATTACAAAGATTGCAAAGACTTTAGGTGCAAAACATCGAAGGTAATGGGTGCTTAGAACAGCTTTCAATTTCATGATTTATTGGGTAGCATATTTCCCTTCGGGGTGTTATTACCAGCTCTGTCTAATCAGTTACACTCCAGTCGGTGCTAACCTAATTTCGAGTTATAGGAATCTGCATAAGGGGTTAAATCATTACAAGAAGCAATCTGTCAGACAAGCAACTGTTAATGTGTGGAATGTTTTAATGTGTATTTCCAATGGGATAATTCGTATATATATATATGTAGAGTGACAAACGCTAAACATGGTTAGGTTATTACACGAACTATTCTCTACTATTCTCTAGATTGAGGGGGAGAAGTTACTACAGTAGTATAAGGACACGTTGAATGATCTAAAGAATCATTGTTCTGCTTTAATGTACTCAGCGAAGGATCCGGCCTTTCGCTATTCGGTACATAAGAAAATAATCCACATTTTTCATTACTCGATCTACTAAGCCATTCGGGTATTTTGATTTTGTTATCCACCTGTCATACCTTATATCATAGACATGCAAAGATTCGTGTATTAAAATTCATGCGAATTAGAGTTCTTTACAATGTACCTGTTTAGGCTTCGCCTGTCCATGCACAAACAAGCTCGCTCATGCAAACCTCCAGATGAAAATGCTATAATCATGAGGTAGGGAATGGGAGGTTTTCTCGTGGCTGTCATGTCTAGAGCTGGGATTAAGAAACAATAATTTGACAGGCGTATAATTATGACAACTCCATAGACAATATCATTACACCGTTCCTCAACAATCTTGTCAAGTCTGAAGGCACAATATATACTCATGCTTAACTGCTCGCCCTCCAAGTCGTCAAGTGCGACGCCCAGCGTAACCCATAGGCACTCTAGGAACTGTAAGAAATGAATAATTGTCCCTAATTCTTTATGATGACACGTTTATGGCTCCCGCTGTGCCTCAATATTAATGCATGGAACCAAAGAAGCAATTACGCCAGAATGCAATACTGTTACAATATTGCATTAATCACAAAAGTTGATCAATTTGCATATATATTTATATCACAGGCATTTATTCAAGCCTTGTTAAGTTTTTGTAGGATAATTTAAGCACAATGTCATGTCTTTCATGAATATAGATTCTCCTTACACAATGCAGAGTAAAGTAATACATTTCGATGATATGCATAGAGTATTGTTTTGGGCTGTTGTCTAAAACCTGTAGTTGCTCTATCTAAGTTGATAATGTCTCTTCAACATTTTCACCGCTTTACAATATAAGGGCTTTGCATTAGCTTCTATAACAGTGTCTATAAATGTGGCTCCAATCCAGGTAAATGCAAACTTTCACTTTCTGTTATTGACCGCTACATTTATAAACATGTTACCGACTGTCTAGGTGTCTAGACATGCCATTGTACTTTCTATTTGTGGGAAACAACATGCGTGCAGGAAAATTTGATCAGGAAAATACAAACACTTCTGAAAAGCAAATTTGATTTCACCAACGAGTATGTGTATGTTTAATTTCACCAATTAAATTCATAACACAAACAGAGGCAAATTCTTGGGCAGTTTCATTTCATTATATAACGTTTTGTAATCTTTGCAATAGGCTAAACAAACTTGCTCAGTTCCCAACTTCAAACCCGGTGTCTCTTGATTGCCTGAGCGTCCACCACAAAACCACCCCTGCTAAATCGCCCATGGGATTTAAGGAGCTATTTGAAATTCGCGGCAAGTAGTCATTTATGGCAGGCACCTGGGTTCTTTGTTGTGTCCACTCCACCGACATCTGTATCCATTAGCATCCAATGAACGTGGGCTAAATAATGACGAACGTTCGACCATCTTTTCCCGCCACCACAATTTGGCGTCTCCGTGCTGCGGGGTTCACCAAACCTGATTAAGGGAGTCCAGGCGGGCAAACAGAGCAAATATTTCCTTATTATCGCCCTAGAGGTGACATGCGAGGCAGACGATCGCCTGTATCATAGGAGCAGGGTGTTGGCATTTGAGGGCTATCGTGATTAAGCTGTGGTCAGTCTCCTGGGGCAGGACACTTGACCACTTGCCGTAGTATTTGGAGAAGGAATCACGGCACCGAACGACTCGTGCCTCTGGGTGGAGGAAGGGAGATAAGATAGATCAAGGTTCGTCTACAATGTAAGCTTCAGTAGGATGGTTCTCGTGAATGGGGGTAATTTCTCTAGAAAGGTTTTCCAGTCATATGATGTCAATATCTCCACGTTTTCCCGTTCTTTAGGAATTGTGGATTGAACGCATTTTCTTCCTCCCACTTTTTTGTTTTTGTTAGATTACTGCATTATACCTGCGAATATAATAAAATGTAAGCAAAATAGACAGTTCAGATGTAAGACGAGGGAATGAAAAGATTCAGTCAAACACGCTGGCTGTACGTGTCCTTATTTGTCGCACAACCCCCTCGCACCTTAGGTCCACTTTCATGCAGTGCAGCAGAATGTCGCTGCAAGGGTCATTCTCATCGCGCTTGAGGTGCGTGTACAAGGCGTATGCACATGGTGCCAGACATATAAAACATTAATCAGCGATGATGACAGACATGATTGAACAAACTGACAAATGCTTCTCCAACTTAATTTGTTCTCAGGCGTATCTCTCTGGATATACACCATATGCCACAAAACATTATCATACTTCAATGCAAAGGGTCTTAAGAAAGCGACCTTAGCTTATTGAAATAACGAAGCTACCGGGGATTCAATGGTCTTCACCTGCCTTATAATAAAGGGTGCATGCCTGGCAGGACTAACAGATCATTAATAATGTTTCACAATCATGTTTGTGCGAGCCCCTAGGTCGAGCTTTGGCATGGCAAAAAGTGTCCCAGAGGAAGTGTTCTGGGTTCTGGGTCTTGGAGGCAGCGAGCTAGGAAGCGTTCATCGTAAGCAATCCATTAAAGATGTAACACATGGGGCAAGAAGAGTAGGTGTACACACTGATTACTCTCAACTATACAAGCAAAAGAGTAGGCTGTTCAGCAATAAATGATTACCCTATACAGACAAGACGTGCGTGTGATGTATACAACCACAATGGGTGAGGAGCATTGGTGCATGTATTTTAACAGGCGATAATTTTGGGCGGACGATTTAATTATTTTTCAGTGCCATAGCCCTCTACTAAAACACATCCAAACTACGACACAGTGATAATAATTACGGTATACAGCCGGTATGACATTGTATTTTATTCAGGTACCACTTTGATTCTCTCTATCTCTAAGACTACAATATGTGCCATGGTTAAATTGTTTGATTGTCCATGAAAGTTAAGAGAATATGTCTTGCTCACAAAATGATCATTTCCTTGCGTCCTAACTCTGATACTTCTATGGTCAGACTATCAATTGATAGCTACAGTTCTTGCCGTTGAGCTTGACCTATCGATTCCCTAAGAGGGTCTAATTTGGAAGCAATGTCCTGTGTGCATTCGATCATTGCACGAGGGAGAAGTCCCACCGGCCGTGGGGTCGAGAGATTGAGATAATCTAGCCAAGGGACTGAGTACCCACTTCGTTGCATGCCAGTTCCCTATTGAAACGATAATATAGCCCAAGCAGCTTCGCGAATACCCAATCCCAAAGCCTGATGCATGTATGTACCCGTTGAATTTTGGTATTACAGCTTTTTGACATGTTCCACTTTCTATCTTTTTCATGCATAGTCTACTACCCACTCATAATCTTGTGTGTAGGTTTGTCCAAGCCTAAGGACAAATACATTTTGTGTTCAGGAATACATGTAGATGTAAATTTGTTTAGTTTTACATGCGCCATATTACGGATGTGTTTGAGATGTAATGTCCCTCGGAATGGATCCATCTTCAATATCAACATGTTCTCCTGTATATATGTATGCCATGTATTTCCTAACGTCATTAATATTATATGTGAAAGCACGTGACTGATGCCTGAATGGCAGCGTGAATGTGAAGGCACGATTTTGATTGCGTCACGGAAGTAGGAAAATGGCACGGTTTGTTGCAGCAATTTTAAACACTCTACCGTATGGCACAAGTTTTTGGTCTAAACGCCCGGGGCTGAGGGAACGCAAAGGCCCTGTTTACACGCGAAGACCTTCATTTAAAATCAGCGAGTAGTTATCAATCCTAATGTAGCGTTGCCTGATTGACAGGGGTATGCCTTTCAATCGAATTCGCTACTCTCGTAAAGAGTCCTTCGAATACACAAGCATTGGAATAGAATTTAATGCTTTTCTGTGGATCCCATGCGGTGGGACATGAATGTGAGGATTTGGTCGTAAAACATCCCCAGGGAAAGACTGTGGAGATGTTTAACTTTTAACATCAAACATTTGCAATTGAAGCGGTTAGACTTGCATCATTTCGCATCACTTGTGCGTTTTATGATAGATGCTGGGAATAACTAGATAGCATAGACTTAGAATCTTTCACATGCGTAATAGAATGGACACTTTATCTCCTGCATTGGTTCCCCCTACTTACTCTTTACTTTAGACTAGCACCAAGTCCCTCCTCCTATCTCAACGGGCACAT
Source organism: Sthenelais limicola (assembly GCA_942159475.1). NCBI lineage: Eukaryota > Metazoa > Annelida > Polychaeta > Phyllodocida > Sigalionidae > Sthenelais > Sthenelais limicola. The sequence goes on along the minus strand of OW804095.1, from coordinate 112,804,451 downwards.
CAAACTGGGGCCTCACGAGGCTTTGATTCTTCAGTAGAGGCAGTAGTGACTCTAATGTGATAGATTTTAACTTTTTTGATGTTTCGAGAAAAAAATCAAAGACTTACACAAATCTAACCTTACTTAACCGGGAAAGTATAGAAAGGGCACGGTGAGGCCCGATGGATCTAACCATTAGGATGAGACTTAACCTTAATGATCCACCTATGGTATTTGTATGTGAGTATGATTCGAGTACTCTAGACGTTGGGCCCGTTGTCTCAGAAATCCCACTTCACACTGACCCCTTTACACTTGCGTATGTTTTTTTGTTTAAAAAGGAGACCTAAACAAAATCTATCACTTTAGAGTCACTGTGGCTTCGACTGAGGAATCAGTAAAGCTCCAGGTTGATGTGCCCATTGAAATAGGCTGCTGGACTTGGTGCTAGTCTATGACCCCTTCTCAATCTGTAGCTTTTTCGTGAATCTTGTACAGTGATTACTTTTATTCAATGAAATACCAAAATCCTGCCGCATGATAAAGACTGATTGGTCCTTCCTCAATCGCACAAACATAATTTAAATTTAATACTCCAGTAGAAAGTAGTTGGTCTTCTCTGGTTACAGGATCGAACTACAGGATTTTAGTAGCTATTAAAACTCAATTTTCAGGAAAGCCATTGCTGATGAAAAATATCTCATAGAAGTGAAGCTGTTCCCTTCACCTTATCCGAGAAACATCTGTTTTCCTAATGTGGTACATAATTGTTGAGCTCTAAAAAGACCATCCTGTTAGAAACTTGAGAAGATTCTACAACCATATTTGATTTCTAGCGGTATCGTCAAATTATCAAGCCTAGCTTAAACAATAACCATTGCCATTAGGATGATAAATAGAGGGAGAGATCCTTCTTCCTCTCAAACCATCGATACTAGACAGGCTCCAGGCAGATTTAGCGAGAAAAAAATGAAAGTGGAGACAACATCGCAGTAATGGCACTTCCGTTGCCATTAGCAACGAGTCACCGAGTAAATATCAAAACCTGTCTTCACAGTGTTGGAGAGTGAATTCCTTGTCATTGCTGTCGTTATTGACATTGCTTGTGACATTTGTCAATCAATTGCCTTAGGATTTTTCAGAGTATAGTCTTTCAATGGTTCAAAACGAAGAAATCTATGATACATCGCGAAGTACTATCGATTGCATTCTCATGCACAGGGACTCGTAGGTGGCAATTTCTTTCTAGGCTTGATAAATAGAAGTGTAGGTTATGACGAAGGAATTTTACTTGGGCGAACGAGACAATCAATCGGGCATCAATGGAAAAGAAATTAATTAAAACCCCTTCAACTCCAGCCTCCCCAGGGGAATTTGGGGGTAAATTTCCTACAATTAATAGGCATATATCTGAGTAAAAACTACATTTCAACACTTTCTTTCACCATAAGATGTTTATACCACCTTGAAGCACTTCCCATAGAGATCCCAAATTTGAAATGGTTATGTACTAAAAATCGGTTACATTGTTTAATTAAAATAATTAGTTTAATTTTGGGTTCATACAAAGATGCTTTATTATATGGTTTAAATAATCTTGGATCTAGATTGGTCATGTCTCTAGGAACATTTTGATACCAAACACATCAGGGGATTCCTAAAGGTTACCTTGGAAACGGCATACAATAATACCTACCCCTATAGGGTTTACCAGAATACCATTATAGAGAAGGTATGAGAATAGATACCCCTGTATTCAATTTGACAATTTTCCTACTTAATGTGAATCTTTTGATTATTTGTTTTGCTCAAGTCAGTCTAAATGACTCCCCTATTAAATTTAGTTAGTTTTTACAAATTTATATGAGGCTGTTACCATAGCAACCAAATGAAAACACATTAACAAATTAGAGAAATCTTCTATTTTTGGTTGCCATGGTAACAAAACTACCCCAATTTGACAATAAATTATATTTATGAATTCTCCTTGTTGAGACCTTTCTTCTGATACCACACTTGTCTATATCAGGAGATTTCTGAAAAATCATTATTTTTCTGAGAGAAATTAGCCTAGGGTATATATCCTAAGTTGTTTCCATGGTTACCTTTGACAAACACAGAAAAAAATGGATTCGTTCAACTAATTTTGATATGCTTGGCAACAATTGAGAGTTTCAGCAAATTTGGCTGAATGTTTTAATGGAAATTAATTGTTTCAATTTATAAATAATTTCGAGTGAAAATTGATGTATTTTATCAAAATCTGTTTCCATTGAAACGGTTTTTCGAGTAGAACTACATTTTTTCTCTAGAAATATCAAGGTATCAAAGACCTTGAAATCTAATGTTTTTATAAAGACAAATTTCTCAAAATAGCTAAATACAAACAGGAAAGATGATAAAAATAAGCCCTAAATTGTTACATTGTTTCCATGGTTACCATTCTATCCCCCTTGAATTGCCATGAAAAAAAAAATTAGAAAATGAATTTCCACGATGTATACTTTATGGTGATACCAAATACACTATAATACATAGTTACACAAAATTTCTATAACTATTTCTATAACTAAATGGGCAAAAATGGGCAAGATTTGCCCACGTGGGGCTGGCAACAATTGTTGCCAGTGGGGGTGAAGGGGTTACGGAATAGTGATTCGTGATGAAAATATATTTCAAAATGTTTGAATAGGAATCTGTCTATCTGGATCTGCGACGTCAGTCAGAAATATATGTCAAAGAACATACGGACGCACTGTGGATGATCAGCTCACATGAACGAATACATGTTTAGGTTTCACATGGGCAGTAGGGAGTCTTCCAGCATGGTTCTTGCTGAACATTGGAATGACATACCAAATAATACTTTAACTGGTAAGCACATTAACAATATCTTTAAGGCTGCATTCTCAGCTATTATGACAAAGACAATCTTACCAAATTCACTCATAATGACTTATAGGACTGGAGTTGTCTATATTCTGCTGTTGTTTTACAAGAATTTGAAGTAGAATCAGTCGAGCGAAAACAGCCGCTGGTGAGCGGTAATAAGTGAAGTCACCATAGGAAAGGATTCGGGCAGGTCGTCCAAATACAAATGTAGACGGTTTAAAAGCCCTAGCTGTAGCAAAAACAACTGGATAGAATCCTCCAAAATTTCGGTCAAATGACTTTTAGAAAATAATTGAAGAAAATATAGAAAATATCTTATTTTTAATCGATGTTAACTGAGATTGCAGCTTTAAATCAGATGCAAAGATTGAACACTTGTCAAATTAAACTATAAATTACCATACAAGCTTTCGTAATCACGGATCTAACGCACTGGAGGGCACCTTGAAAGAAGATGACGGTAAGCTAACACCACAAAACATCCACTGAAAACGACCGTCTCCCTGGCGTTCTTTGAGATGTCGCACTGAATTCCTGTTCGCCTTGTCTTTACAGCCAAGAGCTTTGCTTGAGTACAAGACACGGGCTAAGTGCAAAATGAAAATCTAATTAATGTAAAACGCCCTTGAAATACCAGCCATCACAGCGGGATGTCGTGAAGGATTTTCCCCACCATTGTTCCTGAAGTAGCTGTGTTGTGTTTTGCCAGCTTTTGTTTCTGCTGATTTTATTTTCCGACTCGCAGGTTTTTGCACTTCCTTCTCAAGTCGTTATGATGCTGAAGGGCAATAGAAGGTCTGCTGTCATGACTAAGCGAAGGTTCTGTGAGGGTTCTCTCCTTCACAATGCTCATATCCCACAATATTCTAATCATCTTAATGGGTGTGTTTTCTTGGGCTTGTTTCCTCAGTGCCATCTACGTCATAGAAGAACAGTTGTTATTTAAATCCAATCACATAACTTCCCAACTGATCGCAAAGGAAACCCAGGCTACGGTAAACTGCCCATTGTTTCATAGTCTCATCTGAACTTGGGAAATATAATATGGATACTCAGAGTTATGAACATTAGATTGAACTGGAAATTGCTGTTCCAGTTTTATATTACTGTTATAACAACTCCGCTGGACATTCAGGGAAACAGGCCATGCTAAGGTAGTAAGTATTCTGCAAAACATTAGTATAAATTATGTAATTTGATTGTTGCTCCTTGCCAAGAAAAGACAGTCGTGTTTCATACTAAGACCCCAGAGGTCACAGGAAGCGGAAGTGGAGCGAGGGCGGCCTTGGGGGCGAGGCACTCGTGTATTGACGTGTACACAATACCATGGGAAGGTGTTCCACACTGGGGACTCTAGAACAACAGACCTCGTGGCACCACGCGTGGCTAAAACCGCCGGTACTGTGTTTGGTCAAGACATGTAGGACCTGTATACATACATACAGATCATGTTCGATTACAATCTCCCCTCACAATTCCCATCTCCGCTCAGACAGGAAATGGACCATGTTTAAGTATGTGGGACCTATATTGGGAGCTGGGAAATGAAACCCTATAGATATATAAATTGCCCGGCTTGCAGTTATAATGTTTGAATTCATAGCTAGACGAGCTTCTAAATAATGACTATACTATAGCAGCTACGTGAATTTTACATCGTGTTCTACGCTGAGTATTCATGTGTATTAAGAATGAATAAAGGAAAACAACAATTATTTTATTAAATCTTATCGGTATTGGTGAATGCTCAGAGTAATAGATATATCATTCTAATGTGAATGTTAGATCTAGAATTTTGCTTTAAAAAAAGCTAGCGATACCATGTAGATGGCTCAAACATTAAAAATAATATAAAAAGATAAAAAGAATGTTGGGGAATTTTCATGATGGAAAACAGGGATTCCTCAACTAGCTTGTGTCTCGAAACAGTGCTAATCCAGAGCAATTGTCCTAGCTTAGATATGATTATTGTAATTAAAAGTCTTCCCCTGGAACCGGCACAAAGGAAATTTAATATGATACACATGGCTAGGCAAGAATTACTGACGTAATCAATAAGTGTGGGGATCAGGACGTAATCAAAGACCCTATTCTAAAGCCTATTCTAGAAACTCCAAGCTCAGGGAATGCACAATTATTAAAGAATATTCAAGGATTACAGCCATTCTTTGGAAATCGGAATGAGGTCATCGCTTTTATACGCCCAACGGGTGAACAGCATGACCATCTAACTCATTTATCTTGTTCTCCTCCTATTATTATCAGGCATCATATTAATGCCATTTATGCCAAGTCACAGATGGGTAGCGTCTCATTCCTGCCCTCCATAGCCATTCTGCCTCAAGGGTTCAAGTGGTTTTACGTGGTATTACATAAAAATGACACGAAGAAGGGTGAGATCTTGGGGTCCCGCCCGGCCCTCAAGGCATTCCGGTATGCCATGGACGGGATCAGGTCGTAAAGATGCTGCGGGACGGAAGGGCGACGAGGGATATCGATACTGAGGGAATATAATCCCCACCCTCTCAGGGAAGGAATCTCCAGGAAATTATCACTGGAACAATTGTTGGCAGCAATGACTCTAAAGCCATCGAAGGCCTTGAGTAAATTCCCCTTCTGCATCTCTCCTGTGACAGTTCATCGGCATGCATGCATGTTGGGTACGCCTGAGCCTGAGACCCCGGATCTACGACTTGAGCCATGCAATTATTATGCCATGAGAACATGTTTTAATACATTCCTGTAATAAATGATATCCTTCCGTTTATACAAAAATCCTCCATTGGACTCCATAACGATATTATTGACGAATATGCGTTCAGGTATATGCTGGGGAAACCCTGTTTTAGACAGGTCCAGAATAAAAAGAACATACCACCAGAACAACAGTGGTATACATTCTATCCGCCTATATAAGGCGACAACTAACCTGGGACAGAGAGCAAAGAGGAAAACATTCAAAAGTGTCCCTGTAATCCCTCTCATCTTGAGCTATTGCTGGGGATGAGGTGCAGGCTTGGTCCAATTATTGTCCACCCAAGCGCTACTTGACTGAGGGAGTCGTGTGAACCATGGACAACTCCAACGGGATAGAGTCAATCGCCTCTGAGTTACTCTCCATGCATTGGGGCCACTCATGTTGTTTTTTTGGCTGAGTTCTCGATCAATGCTATAAGAGGTGGACTGGAATCGATCTCAGGCGGTCTGACTCAGGCGGGCCATTATGAGAATAGTCTTGTCTTCGGTAATGGATGAGAATATGGACGTCGGAGGAATAGTACTGGGGGTCTGGACTAAAGAGGTCAATCTAATTCTATTTTGTCAAGCGTTGGAATATCGTGGCTGTGTAATCCTTAATGTAAATGATGTATGTGGTGGTCTGGGTTCAATCCTCTCTGAGAATACTGAGTCGGCCAGTATTTCTCTGGATGCCTTTCAATGGAAGTAATAAATGACAGAAAACTGTTTTTACTTTTGACTAGTGTAATTATCATCGCCAATTACAGACATGGTATGTTACATAATCTGTATCAATCGATACTCATAATTTGATTATAAGGTTAACCATCCCATTATGGATTATAATTGGTGTTCCTTTTAGTAGTTGACATCGAAAGTACTACCAGCAATGGGGAATCAGGACAAAATGTTCTGACTAATTAACTGAGACTAAGTTTATACTTGTGCCTAGAGAAACAAACATCAGTCTCTTCATGGTACATTCATTATCGGGAATAATGCTCCCTATACTCAATGAAGATCGAGAAGGTTATAGCATGGAACCTTCTAAACATCAGATCTACTCTTCATACATTTTAAATTAATGGTTCTAATCTGGTCTACATTAAGCTATACATAAAGAATAATAAGTCGAACAATAACAAGGCAATTTTCCTAAGTGCATTTTCCCAAGAAGACATCATTTGCGCTAGGACAATGGTGTCTGAGGGGTATTTTTCTCCCGCATCAAGCTCATAAATTCCCAGAGTATTCTCTGTTAATGCATTGGGCAGGATTCTTTGGGAAGAGTAGGTCATAAAATGCGCGTTTGTTCTACATAATTTGAACGGCTGTAATGGCTTTAAAGGCTATTGAAAATGATATTGATATTTCTTACCAAACAGCGAAATTCAAAGCTTTCCCTTCAAAAAGGTGTTGTGTGATACCAAGCCATAACTCAATTGAAATTATCGGTTTTTGTTCAGCCATAAGAAATTCCAATCTGTCTGTTCGATCCCGTCAGAAACCATTGAGCTTCTCATGCAGTCAGAGATTTGGAATCTACTTCATGAAACTTGTACAGTGTTTATCCCTGGAGAACTCTCTCTCTGCCTTGAACCTCGCACATCATGGTGCATTGACGGTAAATCATGACTTTTATTTTTGGGATAACAACATATTTATCTTGAATATAAATATCTCTTTATATAATTCAAAAGATGATATTTCACAAACCGTCAAATGTATCCAGAATTGAATGGGAGTCGTTTAATCCCAACATGGAATACAGCCGGGTGTTTTGCAAATGGTGTGAGCATGGTAAATGGCATTGGCTTAACTCTGTGGGCCAACTGTCCCGAGTGTCACCAGATCAACTTGATTCCCACATTTCCATCATGCATATGATGAATTAATATTATCTAAAGACAAATGAAGACAAGAATTACAAGCATAAGCTTGTGTAAACGCAGGTTTTTAATTATTCGAATTATATAGAATTGTAATTATAAGTAAAAATTAAGTATATTTTTTATTATAAGTATAAATATAGGTCGATTACATAATAATAATTATAAGTATAATTATAATTAAAAATATGAATATATCAGACCAAGGGTGGAATGAAGGATGGAGTTAAGGATGGATTGAAGGATGGACATTGTGTGCACACAAGTACAGTGTGTGCACACAAGTACAGTGTGTGTACTTCAAGTACCCACCGTGTACCCTTCAAGTACCCTTCAAGTACCCACCAAGTACCATTCAAGTACCCATTCAAGTACCCTTTAAGTGCCCACCAAGTACCCTTCAAGTACCCATCAAGTACCCATCAAGTACCCATCAAGTACCCTTCAAGTACCCACCAAGTACCCTTCAAGTACCATTCAAGTACCCTTTAAGTGCCCTTCAAGTACCCTTCAAGTGCCCACCAAGTACCATTCAAGTACCATTCAAGTACCCACCAAGTACCCTTTAAGTGCCCTTCAAGTACCCTTCAAGTACCCACCAAGTACCATTCAAGTACCATTCAAGTACCCACCAAGTGCCCTTCAAGTGCCCTTCAAGTACCCTTCAAGTACCCACCAAGTACCTCCAAGTACGGTACACTCCAAGTACGGTACACTCCAAGTACGGTACACTCCAAGTACGGTACACTCCAAGTACGGTACACTCCAAGTACGGTACACTCCAAGTACGGTACACTCCAAGTACGGTACACTCCAAGTACGGTACACTCCAAGTACGGTACACTCCAAGTACGGTACACTCCAAGTACGGTACACTCCAAGTACGGTACACTCCAAGTACGGTACACTCCAAGTACGGTACACTCCAAGTACGGTACACTCCAAGTACGGTACACTCCAAGTACGGTACACTCCAAGTACGGTACACTCCTAGTACACTCTAAGTGCACCACATAGATGCATGCATAGATACATGCATAGATAACACTTCTTCAAGTACACTACATGTATACATACATGCATACATACATACATGCATACATACATACATGCATCCTTCAGTGCTAGTCCATGAGCTTGGACCCTCGCTCAGTGGACAGCTGAGTGGGCTGAATCCCCCATTATCGCCCACTCAGCTGGGCCAACGAAAACACCTTTAAAAGTTATTTTATGAATTATATAAAGTAACTAAAGAGATAGGAGAGAGAGAGAGAGAGAGAAATATTTAGTTTCCAGGGCTGAGAAACCATTTAAAAAAAAAAAATCCAAGGCAATTTGCCCATAGGAACGCAGTAGGGGTCCAATCACGCAATTACGCAAAGAGGAGCAAGAGATAGAGAGAGAGGAGGAGGAGAGAGGAGGAGTAGGAGGAGGACACCACTTATCAACCCTAAACCTTTTAGTACAGTCTACACAGAAGAACCTATAGGCCTATAAGGCCTCTGAGAAAGATTTATAGGAGGAGAAAGAGAGTGTTTGATGACGAAGTAGGGGTCCTATCACGCAATCGTACGCAAAAATACAAGTTCAGCTGCAAAACGCAGCACCAAACCCTACCTATGCCTACCGAAACCAGAACTAAGCCTACGATAAGCTTACATACGAATTATAGCATGGGAATTCTGAGAGAGTCTGTGAGTAGTATATGTCCTTTTAGGATTGCAGCGTAAAGTGATGGCTCCCGGCGGACCTGTATGTCGACACGTCCCGTCAGCCGCAATTGCGCAGCAATCGGATTTCCCTTAGGAACTTGTGGCAATGCTGACCAGAGCGCACGGTCACTGAAACGGTCACGGGCGAACCCATTCCTATAAACGCAGGTTGCGAACCTGCGTTTAAAAAAACTAATAGGCGCTGAGTTCTGGGATCAATCTCCTAATAACATCGGAACACGACCCACGATAAAATTACCCTAGCTGTTACAATTTGAAGTGTCACGAAGACATAGATCCCGCCCCGGCATAGACGAAGGGTACGGTTATCCATTTCTGTTGTTCCTGCTCTATAATCCTAAATTTCTTCAGTGAGGTTACAATTCGGCGGTGTGCCATCATGGCCCTGTCTAGAAAAGTCCGTATGTACCAAAGTGGTTTTTGTTTTTTTCGTAAATGAGACACCAGAGACAGTAAATAAAGTGGCCGAGAACGTTAGAGAAGTAGCAAATGATGCAATCAGTTCTGACAACTCTCTTAGTTAATTAGATCCACTTTGATCTAAGTATTCTCACAATTCCTCGGGGGACAAGTAAAAGAGATCGTACTCACTCCCTTGATAGCCACACTCAGTATGAGGTATATACATAGAACTACATACAACGATACCCCTGCAGGCTTGAGAGACAATGGCCAGAGACATCTATATTGGAAAAGATAGAGAAGGAGAAGTGAATTATGGCAATGGTAGACGGTGTTGTTACTATTATCAAACTTCTTATAACAAATGTATCATGTATCACAGCTCTTCTGAACCCCCGTATGGTAAATAATTTGTTAAAGATAATCCCTAAACCATGCCTCAGTGTGTTTTTAACTACAGAAGACCTAAAATGTGCACTTAAATTGCAAGTCTATTTGTCTTCTACATGTCTATTTTCACTTTCACTACCCTTACACGAAAAAAACCCAGTTGAATATTTTATGTCTTTTTTATAATGATTGTGTTCTAAAAAAGCCATTTTATTAGGGGCTCTCTTAAGTGATATGGCATTCTAGGAAATACCCCAGTGGGACCAAAAAAGAGATAGAAGTTCTGGTCTGACGATATAAAGGAGAAATGCATGCACGTTTTAAAGCAAATACGTGCTGTGTCTCTCGAATTATATATAGAGGTTGCGTGAGAGGCGGTTGATAAAATATTTGCCAAGCGAGCTAAACTGATTTGTGTAAGAGATGAAGATTAAATATTTAAAATTTTGAGTCATTGGACTGGTCCGTTACTGGCACAGGGTAGGGCATTGTGCATGATCATTCCCCTCGCCTGAGCGAGCCTCTTCACACATTGGAACCTGGCTGTATTCAGCAGGAGTAAGCAGGTGTGAAACAATAAGACCAAAAGCACCCAACTCCCTCTTCAGCCTCCCCTGCTCATCCCCCCTCCTCCATCTTGTCCTCCCCTTCCATCCTCCCAGTATCCCTCCTACTATCGACACAGCCGCCAAATAATCCGGTTAGTCTGATATGTCTATAATCATATGATTATGGCTCAAGGGAAGGCAGATGAGACCATGGCACGAAGCTTTCGTGTGGTCGTCTACCATTGCTTATTATAAGCTCAGCCATGCATCCAAGGAGGATTTGGAAGGGGGATATGTACGAGTGGAGCAACTTCACTTCCATACTGTGCTCAACATAGCAAGGCATCTACATACAGCAAACGTCTGGCAGCCTTCGAGGAACACAACACGGCAGAGTAAACCTTTGATGGAATAGGGAACAATGGGAGGAAAGATTCTCCTTGAAGTTCTTGCTAAGGAAAGTTTGTTCTCTCTCTATCTCTTCGCCCTCCCCTCCAGTCTCCCCTCTCTCTCAGACTCTCTCTCGCTCGCTCGCTCTCTGACGCGCTAAAAGCAAAGCTTCATTCAGGGCAAAGACAATTCTTGACTCCGGTAGGTGCGCTGGATGTTCCTCTGCATTCTCTCGGGACTGTTTGCTCAGGGAAAGATAATCTTTATTTTAAAAGCTCCTGGGATCTGAATTCGTCAAGACTGGCGCGGTTGTGACAGTAACACCTCGCACCATCTGTCCGATGATATTTGCATTTTTGGTTTGGCATTTCCATCCCATCAAAATCACTCACTCAGTTTTAATGCGCCGATTTGGATGAAAATTTCATGGCCATGTCTGTCTGGCGTGTTGGCACAATGGGGTGGTGAGACCAGCTGCTGGGGTGTGATTGTGTGCCCCTCTGTAACCCCCTGGACCCCAAGAACCCCCTACGACAAGCGCTCAGCAGCATCCCACCACCCCACAGTTTGGCTCATCATTGCCCAATGATCTCGATGCAAAGATAAGCTTGAATAAGCTGGAGAGAATGTGACACGCTCCCTTCGTCACAGTGAAGTTAATGTTTCAATTATCCTGCTGGTGGCATTATCACGGCTGGCTTGGACAAGCATAAGGGCATTTGGCTTTATCCGAGCATGATACTTTATGGTCGTCCTATGGCCCTTGGCTGATCATGGTCAGCGGTGTTAAATTAGATTATGATCTGCCCCTCGCAACAACTATACCATTTACCACAAAGGCACATAGTCATTAGTTACGGGCGAGCGTGGGAACTGAAGTGATCATTCTCACACCGGGAAGGACAAAATTATTTCACTTCTGCCTGGGATTCATGAATATGGCCGTCCTTACCGGGGATTCAAATCGGGAAGTCAAATCGCAGGCTTTCACTTGTTACTATATATATAAGCTGCATATTTTTAATTGCAGGGTATTTTAATTACATTCTACCCGATAGTTTTCTAGGGTGTAAAGGGCCTAGTCCACTAAGCCGATTCTCATGCGATTCTCACAGAATTTAGTGTAAAAAGATCGAGTCCTCTGCGGCGCAAAATCGCATGAAAACCGGCTTAGTGGACTAGGCCCTTATGCGTGGAGTTGATTCTGAAGGCTTATATACAATCGGGTGGTATTCAGTCCACCTAAAACAATATGTATATGACAAGGTCTCAAGGTTGTGCAAACTACATTAGCAACATGGCCGTGTTGATACCCTAATAACGCAACTGTGTACTTTTTATGCTGCAGTAATGAGGGTAAATGCCCAATATAGGGGAGCGAAATCTAGACCGGTCCATGCCATAATGACAGCCTACAAATTACCAGAACCGCAGGCTATGAATGATGCGACTGGTTCGACAAAGTAAACACTGCCTGCTAAACTATGTATTTTATGAACTATAATTATACTACATTAAATAATCGAGCTTTCGTAAGAAGGACCACCCCTGAGCGAGTTTTGTAGTTATTTAAGTTAGAAAATAATTGTTGGCTTTCATCATTATTTATCTAAACCTTCCGAATAATTAATGCGTAATCACAGAGTATCAAAAGTGGACTTTGATTAAGAAATGGAGGATATGCGTTCGTTGTCATTTATCATCATATATGTACACCAGGTACACCAGGTACAGTCTAAGCCCCGAAACCTGGCAAGAGGAAGACTGCTGATGAAGCAGACAAGGCAACAAGAAGCATGCACAGCATGTATTAGAACAACCGAACCTGCTACGGCTGACTGTTGGGAAAGGCTGACTGACGACTAGGAATAGGCTAGCTGACAACTGGGAAAGACTAGTGACACCGGGAGAGACTGGGTTCAAATTGTGCAGCTTTTGCCGGTGGGCTCTGCGGGCATGAAACACGGTCCGGAACACCCATGGGGCTGCACAGGAGGTTAAGTTGTGGAATGCAGTCCAGAAATGGATGTGAGACAGCATAGGAGACAAGCCTGGACACACACCATAGCGCTTATAGCCTATACCACAACTTCGAAAGAACGGCATTGCCTTGGAGGATAACATCTGGAATGGCCTTGAATGTAGGTGGAAGGGGGTTCACTTACGGCGCGGCCCCTGGAAACCTGCAGTCGCTAAGTGGAGCCTGATCAGCTCTGCTGGGGCACCTCTTGAAGAACACCAGGTACAGTCTAAGCCCCGAAACCTGGCAAGAGGAAGACTGCTGATGAAGCAGACAAGGCAACAAGAAGCATGCACAGCATGTATTAGAACAACCGAACCTGCTACGGCTGACTGTTGGGAAAGGCTGACTGACGACTAGGAATAGGCTAGCTGACAACTGGGAAAGACTAGTGACACCGGGAGAGACTGGGTTCAAATTGTGCAGCTTTTGCCGGTGGGCTCTGCGGGCATGAAACACGGTCCGGAACACCCATGGGGCTGCACAGGAGGTTAAGTTGTGGAATGCAGTCCAGAAATGGATGTGAGACAGCATAGGAGACAAGCCTGGACACACACCATAGCGCTTATAGCCTATACCACAACTTCGAAAGAACGGCATTGCCTTGGAGGATAACATCTGGAATGGCCTTGAATGTAGGTGGAAGGGGGTTCACTTACGGCGCGGCCCCTGGAAACCTGCAGTCGCTAAGTGGAGCCTGATCAGCTCTGCTGGGGCACCTCTTGAAGAACACCAGGTACAGTCTAAGCCCCGAAACCTGGCAAGAGGAAGACTGCTGATGAAGCAGACAAGGCAACAAGAAGCATGCACAGCATGTATTAGAACAACTGTATATGCATGACTAATGAACTGGTGCATTAACTAGATTATCGAGTTTCTGAGAGGGCTGGTTATAAAAGATAATCAGATTTTTACCGTGAAAAATGTTTGGATATTTTACAGCTGAAGTATTGAGACGCTACTCTCAAAACATTTATTTGCATCATCTCCACTAATGCTTGTCTGTAAAAACTATCGCTGAAACCGTCTGAAACGAAGAGATTTAAAAATGCATAGCATTCTGAGTTAAAACCTTACGCTTAGCTTGTTGCTCAGACGTCATCACATATTGATTCATGACGACAGAACTTTATTCATAGTAATTATGAAATTTGTTAATATTATGCCTTCCACATAATTATAGTCCAATAGAGGTCTGATGAAATTGATACACATAATTATGGAGTGCTCTTTAAATGCGAAGTATCACACCTGGATTGATTTAGCGGTCATGTAAGCTGTGCACTAGCGGGTTTGGTTGCCATGACAATGGGGGTGATTCATAGGGGCGGGCGCAGGTAACTCACCTGGGTAAAGCCTGCTAATCGCGCCAGTTCGTGATCTCCAGGGGGAGAGACAAGCAATCCACTAACGTGATTGGAAAAGACTTAGGGGAAAATGTCATGGCATCCACCTATCTATCCTAACCCACATTCTTGTCGCATGAAATTTTAATGCAACGGAAGCTGGTTCAAATGTTTCTTGTGCATACTTATCGACGACACCAATTTGTGGAGAGCATCTTTCGAGCTAATGAAGGATTGGAGTTACTCGGTCTCAACTCCAATGTTTCTAGCGTCTCATATTGCGTGAGCTTGTCCGAGTTTAATCATAGTTTTACATCCCAAAATAATACATAATTAACCAGGTACTTAAATCTATATGGTGCCCCTAAATCAGGAAAATAATCTTTGGATAAGAGAACTTCTAGGTGCAAAGAGATTTACTCAAAAAATGTTCCCATACAAATACAAAATCCCATATGCATGTATTGGGAAAGTCAAAATAAATTACAGACGGAATTACAAATAATGGCTCATGTTTTACAAGATCACAACAGATCGTTTTTACATTGTATTATGGTACTTTCATGGATACTTTAGTTTCATGTCTGATGAAGGTAGAACTTGGGAACAACACTTCTTCAGAAACGTGTCCCTCTACAGAGGAGACTTCTTTACATGTATACTAGCCTCCAGCAGTATCCAATTTAACGATGGCGTTATTTGGAAGGGAATTTAACATTCGTCTTTTGTATATAATATATTATATTCCCCTCCTTTTCCAGAAACTCCTGATGAAGGCACTGTCGCACCCTGTCTCTCCTCGCATCCAACCCTGCCCCAGGAGGGAACTCTTCATGTCAGGTTGGTGTTAAGACAGAGAATGATCCATGGTGAATTGGGGAACATCTGACACGCCTGCTCGTGCCTGCATTACATTACCACGTCCCCATGGTCAGTATGGGCAAAGTGTACTGTACAAAGGTGTTGTCAGCACCAGGAATTCCGGTCCGGATCATCCTGCTTACGTCTCCACAACATGGCGTTGGTATTTATCATTTTCCAGTTTATTGCTCTGCAGATTCAAGGCCCCAGACATACATTATCGAGTGACTACATATGGTATGTTCTAGAGCTCAGTGTAAAAAGGAAGAGATATTGTAAGGAAATGTTAACAAATGGAAACGCTTGGAAGAAAGTAGTTGTGCAAATGTCCAAAGATTCCGAGCGTACTATTTAGTAGAATGTATATTCCCATACATTCCCATGTATATTCCCATTTGGTGTGCCTACTGTAATATTTTTTTCTGGATTCTCCACAGTTTTTTCTGTGGCTAGTGATAACTATTATGGCCAACTTACAATCTACAATCTACCTTACTTTAGCGGGTTGAATGTCCTACTAATGGTTACTAATAAGCTGATCCAAGAGTATTAATCGGAGGTTCAGAAAAAATGCTAAGACTTTCAAAGGGGCCACACTTTTTACAACAATTCTTGTCGCTTTGTGGTTATCGGCACAGAGCCTGGCACCTGCCTATCTCGGCAAGGAATAATGAACCCATAATGTGCCATGCCGTTCCTTTGATCTTACCTCCATTGACACCTTATACCTCTGCACAGCTCCATGGATACCCACATCCTATGCCTCAACCCCTTCATCATCAAGGTTACTTTGCATCATCTCCCTTAGATCCTTTCTTCCTTCTTATACTTTCTCCAAACCACACACCCCTCGCATAAACCTTCCATTACCCATACCTTTATCTGTGGACATCTTAAGTCACGCCTTACCTCATATGCCTTTGGAATAAGGGTAACGAGAGACGAAATGTAAGAAGTGTCGGTATAAAGAAGGCCCCAAGAAAATTCCCAAGATTGTTAATATGTAATCTCCAGCTTTATAATAGCTATCAGAAATTTTGTTTTCATCTCGCAAATTCTGAATGTTCAATGAAGGTATGTGACAACTTCCAGGCTGAAGCTGAGAGATAATAATGTATTCGTTTGGAGTATTCCTAGAGGCCTTTTAATAAGAAACATCAAACGGAACGCAGATTAGATTCCCCATTAGCGTTTCCCATTGTTCGTATATCTTCTAGAAATATTATCATCCTAGACTTAAGATCACTCCCATGCAGAGCTTAGAATGCGGGTATTTATGCCCTGAGAGATTTGGCAAGTAATTTTCTTGAAAATATCGTCCTTTTTTCTCAATCAGAATGCATGCTTTCTTTCATGGCGAATGGAATCCTCTAGCTGAGGTGCCAAAAGTGAAAAGGTTTATGTCAAAGAAAGATTTAATATAAGAAATACTTTTAATGTGATTACGGTATCCAACGTTCGTATATGGGAAGTATCCATAAGACAATGAAAATATATAATATGTTTGGGAATAAAGACAAGGTAAATGCTATCGCAGGATGCTTGGAAATAAGATATGGTCGTTGACAAATGAAATCATTTCTTTAAGTGAAAAAACAATTGAGAGTCGAGTACATTTGTAATGATATAATGGACCTTCCTATTGAGGAAATATTTTTCACGTATACTCTCCAAATTTCAAAGTTTTTTTCCTGTCCCATATTGTAGATGCGCATATTAAAGGCAGTTTTATAAGTTAGGAGGACACATGCAAAGCCCTACTTATCGCCAATTAGTGAAACACATCAAGAAGATTTTTCCTGCGAACTTCTAAGATGTAAGACAATGTAACATCGCAGGCTATACCTGTCATTAAGGAATATCCTTTGAGTGAGATGCATCTTGCTTCATGCACGCGGGCATGCCTTTTTGTTTATCAGAAATCAGGCATCCTGAGGCAAAGTATGATTTGATTGGGTTGTACAGACGCCTCGTGATGTGGAGGAGAGTCAGCATCAGGCATCATCATTATCGTCATTGGTGACCTACTCGACTCCATCCCCTCTTTACCTTATAAGACCCACCTGACAATTAGGATCATCTTCAATTACTATATTGCATTCGCAGAAAACTGGGTCATTTGGGCAACGATATGACCGGGTGCGTGGAGCTCTTGCAACTTTGCTCGCCAGCGAAAATTTGCTTATCTTAAACAAGTTTGTTCTTTTAAAACGCCATTCCTCAAATATAGCTTTTGCAATACAGCTAATCCAAGCCAGGAGCGCTCGGTATACATGCAATTTAAATAGGAAATATCTGTACTGACTCGCCTAATAATTAATCACGAAATACCGTCACCCATATTAATTAATTGGACAAAATCATTACAAATTGAGAAAATATGACATCCATATAAGAAAAGGTCATTATTAGCTCTAGTCTATGCGTCTCCAGCGAGAAGACTCCAGATCCATCCGTGGACAAAGTATGGTTCAGTCTTATTGACGAATTTTAACATCCTACCATTATGTTGAAAAGGATGTGGATACGGTAAGTCATATTTTCAAGAATATTTTTGATGATATATTTCATGCTGTGTAGCCTCTGAAACTTTTCAACCTGTGGTTCAGTCACACAAGTAATGGCTAACTCCATTTTTAATGCACCAGGCAGCCGAGATATTTGTCAAATATCCATGTCAGCTCGAGGTTTTATAAATTACACGGACGCCTGCCTCGTTGATACTCAATAATGCATTCAGCCGACAGCTTTTACGCAATACATTATATTCTATACCAACTCGAGCCTCGAAGAATAAACATGGCAATTTGTAAGGAAATTATCCTTTGAACCAACATGGATCTATAGGGTCTAGATAACATCCCATCATCGCCGCTTCTATATGCAATTCTAAGCTATGGGGCTTTACATGATCGATGCTGTGAATTGGAATAAAAGTCACTTGAAATCAAACATTCCAATTATGCCATTTAAATAGGTACAAAGTAATGATAATTTTATGATGATGGATGATTTGAGACTAATGGATGGATTTAGCCTACGTGGTGAGCATGAGAATATCAATCATAATATTCCTCACGTTATATGGCCTTACCCACCGTCCTATCAGATGGGCCAACCAGGAGTTTCATACTTAACCCTCGCATTTTAAAATTAAAGATTTAAGCTCGACATAAGAAACCTCGCTTTCCTTGACTTTTGCCCACAGTTCCATCATCTGAGGGACGTTATTATCACAGATAAGACACGGAGAGTTTTTAGTTCGTGAATTTAATATCCTAGATAATTTACATAATAATGGGAGTTATCAATCCCAGCGTATTGCTCGTGTAATATAAGACAATTTGGAAAAGGTCGGGTATTAAAATGTGTTTGATTCTTCCCTTTTCTGTATTCTTGATTCCTGAAGTGTCAGCAGAACAATTACAATGCAGGTAATAAGATCCGAGCCAATTATGAAATCACGATTATGACATCTGAAGAGTTTATGAGCTACACTATCAGAAAATAAAAATGCAACTCTGGAGAATACGTGCAGTCATATGCATGCATACGATGTTTTCCCTCAATTTAGCCGTTCGCTCTCCATGTTTCTCCTACTCTATTTTGTTTTTGTTTTTGCAAATACCTTTATTTCTATTACACATGTGTACAAACGTGAGCATAAACGTGACTAACAATAGCATGATTATCTAGAAGAGACCTTAAGCAGAAGAATATAAATCCTCCATGTTTGTTGCCAAACTGTTCCATACTCTTGCTTTTGATATTGTGCTCCTAAACACATTACATCTGGATCTTAGTTCATACAATGTGGATAAAGTATCCAGTCTTCCCTTATCAAACAATTTCTGTTTGTGAATGAATGCCTTAGTTTGCAGGATTATCCAATTTATGATTCTAGACAGGTTATTTCCCTCCTCAATTCCAAAGAGAATGTCTCTAGGGCTAAAGGAGACCACATTGTTTGTTTTGCTAAATATTCTTTCATTTTTTGCGTTCACATTTAAATACACTAATCCATAAATCCATGAAACAATATCAATCCACAGCCTGCGTGTATTCGGACAGTTAACAAAGACCAGGTCATCAACCTCTGGTTCTCCTCCTCTATTTCTCTTTCCAAGTGTGTATCAGCAAAAGCCCAGAGACAAAACTAATGTATCGCTACTTCATAGGTCAGGCTTGTTGTTTCTGTCTGAGAGGAGCACCCCTTCCTATGAGTGTTCCGATCCGTTAAATCTATTTTAAACATAGTTTTCACTCCCAGTGTTTTGTTGACGTTTAATAATTCCCATCTATTATCAACTCAGGCACTACCATGAAGTAATCCGCGGGCCTTGCCACCCGCCATCCCCAATAAAGACATATATTTCCTCACCCACGCACGTGACTGACACTCGAGCTGAGAAAGCTGGGGTGGTTTTTAAGAAGCTGACGGGGTGGCACGGCAGGTGTGCACTATGGCACATGGCATGATGGTGTAATGGTGAGATGTGCTGAAGTAATGGGGCAAATAATGTGTATCAAATCCCACCGGAGGGCCTTCCAGAATACCATGGCTTCTGCACCGCCACAAGCTGAGATAAGTGCAGGGTTTAGGACTATGTTTTATTTTTTTGTTGCTTCCCTCAAGGCACGATTATTTTCCCCACCGCCTCCGATCCTCCTCCTCCCACTTCAATATCGACTTCCCCAGTCGTACAAGCACGTCTATCATATTCAGCTACTGAGTTAACGTCTCATGTAGTCACATCCACTTTACTACGCATGCAATGTTAAAATCTCTCCCTTTTCAATGCCTGTGGAACCATTGCCCGGGTTTAGATGCCTTGCTTTCCTCCGATTTCATGAAAATCATTATATTCTTTTATATATAATACCTTTGTTTTGTTCGATTCGCATTGGATATGATAGCGGCGCTAGGCGAAAATGGTCAAAAAGCAAATCATGACTTTAAATATTCCCTTTAGATTATTAAAGGCATATAGTATAATAACAAAACAGGTAACTAACGAATTGGTTGAAGGAGCGTGAATATTGCATGAGTTGAACAGCCAACCCACTCGTTGAAATATTATATATCCCTCTACAACTAATCAATAGATTTCGGCCCATTGCAATGTTTTCAAACAAAAGTAAGGAGCATCATCATTCCTTAGCTTATTCCTAAGCTTATCTATCTATATCCACATTTATTTACTGCTAAGATACTTTGACCGTTATCATATATCTAGAACTTTTCATTGTAGATAAACATAAACATAAACTGCAGTAGGTTTAATGGCAAGTGTCTTTGAACGTGACTATCCTTAATATAAGTAATCGCCGCCAGTTTTAGTGTTCCGTCATTGTTATGAACACAATGATCCTCTTTGTTCATTTATTAATCCATTGGCAAAACAGATCTGGATCTGAACAAAGGAAAGAGATCTGGGCGAGGAAATCTCTCCATATTGATAAAAAAAAAGTTGACTATATAATAGTTTGAAAATATAGCGAAGGATCTTTCAAGACGGGTAAAAAAGGAGCAGGATAATATGTATTTAAGATTCCAAAATTTATGTTCAAGTACTTTGTATTATATGATCTAAGTAAATTATTTGTGGTTTACATAACTATAACTATGGTGGAGAAAAATAAAGCATTGGGATACATGCTACAATCCAAATAACATAATCATGACCAGCAGTATAATGGTAACATTATCCGAGAAACTATAAAAGATACGAAGATTTAATTTAGTTTAATTCAAAGAAACAAATTGTGTGGATCCATATAATCGTGAACGAGTATGAAGCCATGGATGCTGACCAATGAAAACATCTGCCTGGTATACACGCAAAGACATCATAACCACAGGGACGCCAAGCCGACACCAACTGACGTATCGTAGTGACGTGACGAGCATCAATTAGTTCTTTAAAGAGGTATAGGTTTCATGGGCGCAGCTGTAGTTGGACAGGACTTTCCGTCATTGGATAAGCATTACTTTTGAGACGAAATATGCCTGTTTTCTTCGTTCTAATGACAACGAGTCATGCTACTTTTATATAAGTAAATTTGTCACCACGCGTTGTGAGCCAACAGAGGATTAATTCATCGTGCACATATGGGAGCATCCATTGATTAATTAAAAACAGAGATTGATACGCGTTGTGTGGGAGTTCACCATTCACTGATTGTATATATATAGTGTTTTGAAGGAAGTTCGTAATTTAGAGCGAGGTTAACTTTTTCTGAAATAATACAACATACCGAGGGTAGCCACATGAGATACATATATACCTAAACGCATGTATATATACACGAAATAATAATGTGTATAAGTATGTGATTTTGTGTTAGTGATACTGCGATATCTCCTAAGATCAACCTAAAAGGAAGACATTTGGAATTATGTACATCAATTATGGCGGTCTATCATGATAGCACGAAGCAATTACGTGCCGGTTGTATGTCGAGATACATGAGCAATAAGCAAAGATAAAAGCTATTCTAGGTTGGCTTTATGGACCATGCGTGCGCTCATACTTATTTTGATTTGGCATTTATTGCTGTGCTATTCCCCTATCAATTATTCTGCGGGGAATATTATGCTATTTGGAAAGCATAATTTACCATAGATGCTTGATGCAAGCCTGCATGAATATGCATATTGAGTGTATGTTAGGGCCATCCCCTGTCTACAGGTTCGAAAGGGCAGATCCCGGCTAATGGTCACCAATTACTTGTTCGAAGCACGTGTCGGCAACTTGAACGTGAATGATTTAGAAGCATATTGATTACCTGATGGCTAAATCACTTCTAAACATTGGAGACCGGTCATGCAATCTCACTATAAGACAAGGGCCAAGCAATACCTATACGAATGATCCACTCTAAGTAGTAATAGACTCCCACCAACTTCCAGATTTTTTTCCATCGCATCAACGAGTATAGAGCATAATTTACTCTCGTTGATCTTATCATGCGGTCTTCTAATTGATGGAAAGTATAAACTATAAGTAGACCTGTGCCTTTGTGATGTATGTTTAGATAATCGGAAAGATGTTGTAAAGAAGGAATATCAACATTTGGATCTGAATACATTTATCGAACATTTCACTATTTCTATGATGAGTGATTATATCATTAGGGAAACCCTGCATGAGGTAGAAAAGTAACGAGTAAGGTCATCCTAAAACCTTATGTTTTCTCGGTATCAAAACATCTGCTATATTATATATATATATATATATATAGCTTCTGAAAAACGATCGAGCCAAGACAAGACCCTTAACAGTAAGGTTACTTTCTCTTCATTACTTACAAACGTCTGTGCAGCTGTTCCACCATGATTGGTGCATCCGATATCCATCAGCATCTTAAGGATATTACTCAGTAAATGACATTAATGGAACAGGTCAATTATACTAATGGTGATCAATAATTCTCCTGATCAGATGCAAGGTGCACTGACAAAAATGTCTCTCTGCCACCCGTCTGGTAGAGTGTATACCTAAGCAACCAATGCACATCCCTGATTAGTGCTCCTTTTATCTTCCTCCAATAAACATAATTTTCACTACATAAGTCCTCAGGTGCCCTCAAGAGGCCATACCACCCTTTTAGTGCCCTCCTTATCAGAGTGAACCAATGACCTTCGCAGTTGTTCCCCGATGACCTGACAGATCCCAGGTATCTGGCCAGACTATGACAGAGCCCTTTAAAAGCTCGCGTTTGTCACAGTTTACCCCGGGCTCTTTAGCGCATTGTGCCTCTGAATGCTCATGTTTCAGAGCCTTAATGGTCACTCCATTTTGTCCACTGTGTTCACAGGTATTGTTTGTCTTCCCAGCCCCCTGACACGTCTTCTGTGATTATAACTGGGTAAGGGGAGTACTGGCGGACATTCATTCATCAGGGGGCGAGGCATTAGAGAAAGACCTCAGCTAACTTAATTAGCTGACACAGGAGCAGGCTGTTTGGATGGAGGAACTCTGGGAGGGGGCCAAAACACCTGGCCAGTAACACCGAGATAAAGATCTACTTTCAAAGTTTGGGTTTCTCAAAAAGGAGTCCATTGTTGACGTTTTCCTTTTTGAAAAGGCTCTTTCAAAAACGCTCTCAGATATCGGAGACTGCATAAAGGATTTGCTAAAGGAGAATTACATTCATTGTGTAATTATCTCCAGGTTTCACGTACGCACCCACATAAATATGATTTGGGGATAACAAAAAAAGAAACATAATTGTCCTCATTGCTTTGTTAAAAACCAAATTTAATTCGAACATAATGAATCCCCGTGTAGAAAGGAGAAAACGTGTTCGCTGCTGCTTCGTTCAAAAGAGGAATAGATTAATAATTGCCCATCAACTTTTCCTCGTGAAGCTTTCTTTTTATGAGACGAGCAATATGAGTAGTAAAACATATATTTCCATTTCAAATATAGGGATCTTCTGATTTCATCAACTATGACCTTCATGTGATATGCCTTGGGGAATATCATATTTCTTGTTGGTTTATAAGGTGACATTTTACCTATGTATACATTATTATATATACGTATAGGTAGAATTGCAGACATTTTACCTATGTACATATATACGTATAGGTAAACTTACGCATTTTTAACCGATATTCACTACTGAACTTAGGAAAGATGGCTGCCTGCATTTCAATACTCCACTACTTCCTATTAATAAGGAAGCAGTCAGTAGGTTTTTATATTGCATTTGGCAAAGATTAGGAGGTTGTTCCCTTTTCATGGGGCAACATATCCGTAAGTAAGGTACAGAAGTAACATAAATAACAACGTATGAAAAGGGCAGGGGCATTAATGAGGTCTTGTGTTAAGGACTAGTCCCATAAGGTAAAAAAGGGCCCAAATAAATCGTACGTAACACTTTCGATCCGGAGAGCAGGTGCCACAAAGAAAATACACCCGCCTTGTCATCCAGCTCTAAGTAAAAAGTAGTATAGGAAAAAGGCCTATGTTGGTAGGCGTATGTGCCAGGTGTAATTTGTTCAGTGAAAGTCGATACTCCGAGCAGCGACTTTGTGATTTGGAAAGCGAGAGATGCGTTAGAAAACCGAATGTAATGAGACAGTTTCTATAAGAATATTTTTTGTGCTTCTATAATGATCGGCGCAAATAGGAGTTTTTATTCTTTCGGAGGATGATCGAACGACGACAGCCTCAAGGTTCAAGTCGGGTCTGTACCTGTAATCTTATACAGAAAAGCTAGCCAGAAACACGGTGACTTCGCGCTAATACCTTTTAGCATGATCACCTCTCGGGAATAACTATCCTTTCTATTATCCTTCGCATTGCATCTAAACATTATTAGTACCAATGCCTCCAAAACGAGTGTTTTCCCAGCTCCCACTTCCTAAATCCCCTTATGTGCATTAACATGGGGAATTTTTGCTAGATGAAGTTCTCAGTATTGTTCTCTAACCATCCTGAAGAATTAATGCTATAGAATGACATGTCTATCAATGCACGCATAAACCATCTACATAATGTTGGGTCGGATTGCAGTTGATGCACATACCATATGTTCAATTTAGAAAATATGATGAATGATAATCAAGGAAAACAATTTTTTGGAGATGCGCCATATGCCTCAGCAATTGGCCAGTGTTAGAGACGGACCACATTGGCTCAAGTAGCCAGATAGGGGTACTGGAGGGTGTACTGTTGTGGAAGAAGTCAAGTGGAAATCCTTCAGAAGTGACATTAGCAGCATGTCCTTTATCCAAACTATCTGACACATGTACAAAAGAGAACAACCTACCTGTCCAGCTGAATAGTAAATCTCATTACAAACGAGAGTAGCTCGAGACCACACTTTGGTTACATTTGTGACATGTCGTACCTCCTCTAACACATGTACTTCCCACCAAAACAATGGTCCGTCTGCCCGACTCTCTGTGACAAAATACCGTCAAGAGGATCGGCAAAATATGGCACCAGATGTTCACGGGCTGGGAAAATATGGGGTTTTGTCGGGTAAATCAATCAGTGGGCTCTGAGTAAGACTTTGCTGACGACAGGGGAAGGGGATGACAACTAAGAGACGAGACGTCGCTTTACTGGGAGTAATTAGATCACCCAAACATGCTGATGAGAATTATATGGATTAATGATTTGGCTAAGGTGGAGGCTGGATCCCCGCCGGATCCCCGCTGGATCCTCAGGACCAGATTGGACCAATGCTAATGTGTCACCCGACCCCTGCTACACGGGCAATAGTCGGAGGGGAGAAGAGCTCACTGCATGCGCGCGCATACAAATCTCTATGGCAACCAGGGAAACAATTCCTATTGCTTGCATTTTTGTGGTCGTTGCTTGGTCTGTAACTAAAGGTTGCGTAGGCAATTGCTAGGTTTCATGACAAGGCTTGGCAAGGTCTTCGATAACTGAACTGTGTAGCACCACTAGGGGAGTTGTGAATTCAGGTAGACAAGCTAAGGGCATGTAAACACATTTTGGAAATCAGTGATGCATATTAATACAAGCCAACGGATGCCATGCTAATGACCCTTTGATCATGAGGTCAATGTGGACATTTACATTGTCAATCATATAATTATATTTCCTTTTGGACTGGAAGGAATAAAGTCGCCTCCCATGATGATTGAGAGATAAAGTAGTACGAAGAAAACCATTTAACCAAATAAATAACTAACGTAGGGCATTTTCTGAATGCACACCCTACATATTCTCAAAGCCCTTGCGTCCAAGACATGGTCACCTAGAAAGTAATTTCTCATGGGTCCTTTGAACCTTTGGCGGCTTTTCAAAGTAGCCACTGATGCGCACTCTATCCATCGCGTTTCATCATTATGGTCAGCTTCAGAATGTTATGAATATCCCATGGCCCGAATGTGCTGTGCACGAATGGAGCAATAAGAGCCATTAGATTCTCAAATCACATGACCTTGGCGCCTTTAGTTAAAGGTGCAGTGACCCGTGGTTCTAATGATTAAAGCCCGAATAAAAGGTGTGTTGGTGCCAAGAACGGTCAATACTCACATTGACCTTCATCATCCAAGGTCAGGTCAGAGGTCAAGGTCAGAGTAGCACCTTGGGTTAATGAACGTTGACGCGACGTCAAGCTAGGTCGTCCATCAAACGTCACGTTACACAAATTTTGTCGCTCTATGGGGGCGGTGATGGGAGTGGACATGGAGTGAATACTTGTGATAGGAAGGACAACGCTGCAGGAGTAGGCGCAGAAATGTGGAGGCAGGAGGTTGTGGCAGCCATCAGTATAAAATAGCGTGCAGGCATTTCTCCAATTCTTTCTACCAGAGTTCCATAGATAAATAACTAAATACAAACAAAAAACGATGTTATATGTGATTGTACCACTACGTGTGAAGTATCTTGTGAAAAAATAATAGGTATAGGGAATACACACAATGAACTTATGTAAGAATATATGAATGACTTTCTTCAGCTCATATGTCTACATAATTCACCTTCGCCTTCAAAATCACCTTGAAACAGAAACAGAACTTTATGTGATAGTGCAAGGATATGGACATAGAGAAAAGTGGAAGTGTCAGTACTATAGACATCTTTCAACACAGACAGTAGCACATGTATTCAGCACCCTGCAAGAAGCATCCGACAGGAAAGTAACAAACTTACAAATGATGGCGCTGAATCGTCCCCAGGAGAAGCACACACAAGACACCAATGACAGGTCCAAAGGAGTTCCTCCCCTCAGTGTATTTTTAAGCAGTTCTATCGCCGGGGAAATGCCGAACACAGTCGAGGGAGAGATGGAAAAACGCAAGTGTCTTATTTATGCCAGCCACGATAAGAAAATTGTCTACTGACAGAGAAGAAAACATAAAATCCCTTATCGGTTGTTACAGCCTGCTCCGACTCTTCCACTGGGGCACGTTCCTCCTCAATGGTTTTGATCTGACAGATGAGTGTCTCATGGTAAGTGTGGAGTGTCTCAGTACGATTATTATCAGCACTGATATGCATCGTAAAAAGGTGAGCTCTATCCTCGATGGCGGTGAGACAAACTGATAGCTTCATGTCTTTCTTGACAACGCTACATTGATCAATGAATATCGACATCATCTCGGATTAGCACACCCCATGTTTCACATGGAAACTTCATCAGATATCAGATTTATTCTTTAAGTATGTTCTGCACACAAAAGATGTAGTGAAAGGTAACTTGAATGTCATCATTCTATATCAAAGAGGAAGTTTTTCCCGTTTGTATTATTATTTGTCATGGAAATGTCAAATAATGACAATGTGGATAAGAGAAACTAATGTATGGGATAAAGAAAATGGTTATACGATCATTTACTGGCTTGCAAATTTCAACAGGAGCAGCACTTCATATCCTTAGTGCTTCTAATGTTGTGCATCTATTATTGTTCAGCAAAAAGCATATTTCTGAGAGAAGAGACAAAACAAAAATACTGCAACGTTACAAATTTAGTTTCATGCAAAAATAATGTCCCTCAGCCGTGCTCACTAGTCTCGAAAAACAAAGAGCGATTTAATTAATAGAACTTACGAACCCTAAAAAAAGACGGTTGATAATGGTAGAAAAAGGACAAAAAAATAGCAATAGACCCCTTAGAGTTTATAAATGAACCTGGAGGGAGAAATGTGCCCGATTAATTAACATCATTGTTATAAAGAGACACTTTTGAAGGAGGCAAGAGCAGAGGGGGCGACATTGCCTTAGCAACGGCTGGTTTACAATGTGGGTGGACCTGTGCTTGGATGAAGTGGATTGTGTGGGTGAGTAGCATGTGTCACCATGGATGCGTGGGTTCGGGGGTTGAAGCAGGATCCTCTGACATTTCCCAGCGTTGCTTCCCGTCCACCCCTTCCATTGTCACAGGCGTCTGTTTTTATGGAGGTTTTTGTCGGTCGTGTGTCCTTTGGAAAAGCCTACTGCTTCAGTTAAACCTTGGGTATCAGGTGGGTGTGGGTGTGGGAGGGGCGGAGGGGCGAGGCTAATCTGCCTATTAATCTAAGTGCTACAGCATTGCTTGACAGGTACCGACCCCCTGATCACTGTGCTTAAATAAATAGACAGGCCTCAAAGACAATAGCGGTTAAACATTGAAATCAGCAATACAATTAATAGATACATACCAACACAAGGGGTTATTTTGTAACCAGATAGATGATTATACGCCCCTTTATATTGGGCAGAGGTATACCATTGACATCCACCCCAAGCCTTAAATTGTAGCTTTAGAGATTTGGAGAAGAAAATATGACTAAGTTGTTGTGGTTAAGCAGATGGATTCCTTGAGTTTGGCCCAACATAATCACTCATCGTTTACGAAGTAGTCTTGGACAGGCATAAGCCTTGTGTCAAAAAACAATCAGCCCTCAACGTGGACATGTCAGCCTATGAGGCCTTGCAGGCTGACAACAACTTGCGACATGTTTGCGCTGTTTGATTTCCGCCCAAACAACAACATATTGCTCTGTATTCAGGTACTTTCGTGCCTAGTTCAATTTGATATAATTGCATATCGAAAATGCATATTTGTCGGATGATATTTGGATGTATAGAACAGGAAACAAATTTGTCAATATATACTCCAAATGAAGACTTTCACATTTCGTTTTTATTTACTTTTTCTTTCATTGTGAGGACAATCTAGATTCGAATGTATAGGGTTGTTTACAACGCCTGGTCTAAGAGATGAAGAACATATTACTTGTAACCTCAGAATCCGCAAATTTTGAAAAGTTTTGAAATATGCCTATCAAAAACTGTTCAACCAATGTACGGTAAAGATCACGACAAAGAAAATTACATCCATGAAATTGTATTCTGGAGGGAGCAGGATGTTATGAGGATTCCCAGATTGCATTGTGTTGTCATGGTTATGTATTCATTATGATTTGGATTGCGATGAAAACTTAGATCTTAACAAAGGACCGCAACGTTCTTGAATCTATTGACACAATGCACAATAGCATTGTCACCATGATCTTGTGAACCCAATCAAACCATGTTATCACGGTGGAACCTCGCAGAACCCAGATAACAATTAACATTTAATGATCGAGCTGAAGACTCCAGCCTGATAGCTCTGGTCGGGGGTGGCTCAATTAAAATTCAATGGTCAGAGGCAATTATCATGTAGTGGATGACATGCTTTGTCTGGTTGGGTTATGACAGCTCTTGAGTAACAGAGCTCGATGGTTTCTAACAAAAGACGACCTGCTCTTTTGGACCGTCAATTACTGGCACAAAAATGTCCTTCTCAAAATGTAAATTACCTCTAAAGGTGCTTAATTGTCTTTTTGTACAAAGTTCAGATGCGCCACAAACCATAGGGAGAACGTGAAGGTTTAAAACCAGATTCCCCCCCCCCCCCCCTGTCCCACTTGCTGCCCGTCCATGGCCAATGACATGCACCAGATAGACATGGCAACTCATACTTGATCGCCAATCAGATTACGTCTTAATCCGCATACGAAGAATCGTAGGGTGATTACGTGAGATTCAACTTAGTGTGACGTTGGATAGATTTGTTTGCTTTGTTCTCGTGCTTCACCACACATTGCTGTCACCGAGAATTGGCCGCCTATGGCCACCCACACATCCACCGCAGTCAACTCCCTGACAGCGGCCTTACAATGGCTTGTTAGATTTTAATCAGAAAACAAAAGAAGTATTCTGTTTTCTGTTTAAAAGGGGTTTTTTATGAATGTAACGTCTGTTGAGGATATGCACGTGACAGGCGATTGTAGAAACTGTCCCGGCTATTGGCAGGTGGACATTTGCGCGTTGTTTTAAGAACGGCTTTGTATAGCATAAAAAAAACTCACGTACACAAGCGAAAAACTGGATAGAGAAAAAAGAATACTAGATATGATGTCCTGAATATCTGCCATCAATATGAGGATGGGCTTTTTTTTTTTTTTTAAATTCGTTTTTATTCAGGTTTAGAGCTACATACATCATTGTTGAGCAAGGTAATTTTGGAAACAGCTCCTCGGCTCACCATGCGGTGGTCTACCTCCAAGCCCTGAGCTGGCAATATGAAGTTTTATACAATAAGTATTATAGTATAACCATCGGTCCTTAACTAATGAAACAAAATATCAAAAAGAGAGAAAATATATACAATTTGCACTTATATCGGATTGTACTCATAAGATTTATAACAATAACACACACACACTCACACTCCAGCATTACTCTTTTAGCGCAATGGAGGTAATGGAGGTAATATAGCATTTTTTACAGCAATTTTAAAGTTTTCAAATGTCTCGATCGATCGGAATGATATATGCAGATTATTCCACTCTGTACAAATATTGTAGTATAATGATTTTTTAAATTTTGTACTCTTAGGTAATATTAGTTCAAATATGGGGGCTTCTGCGCGTCTGGTTCCTGTATTTCGTCTGCATGCCTCAGGCTTATTAGAGATCTTGAAGAAGGCATTTTTAAGAATATTAAACTGCATTCTCTTTGCAATTGTCATAATATTAGCATTTAAGTGCAGCTCTAGCACACTAGTTCTAGGCTCGGCCATAAGAGCAAGTCGCAGGAAATTATTCTGAGCTCTTTGAATTCTTGTTAGTAATTTATCTGTACATGGCGTAAGACATAGTAGCTGTGTGTCTATGATTGGCATAACAGTAGCTTTGTAAAGGGTTATCGCAGCTTTCTTTGTGAGGTATTTACGTATTATTCTCATGTATTTCAGTTTATGATACAAAGTAGAGATTACTTGGCTTGCGTTTGAGTGCATATTTAAATTTTCATCTATGATAGTGCCCAAATAACAGAACTTATCGACTATTTTCAGATCCAATTCATCCGTTTTAACTGTATCCGGAGCCCTTACGGCAGGGGAAGCAATATACATAAGCTCAGTTTTCTTTTCATTAATCTTCATGCGGTTGCTCTTTGACCATGCCTGAACCTTATTAATATTTGAGACCATTTCAGCAGTTACCTTATCTATATCTTTGCCACTATGGTAAATCACGATATCATCTGCATACATTATCATTTTCCCTTCTATGTTTACATTTGATATATCATTCAGGTACAGATTGAACAGCGTGGGTCCTAAAATGGATCCCTGGACAATGCCCCGCTCTACAGGCAATTCTGCCGAGCTATTTTTACCGATTGTTACCATTTGTGTGCGTCCGTCCAGATAGTTTTCTAGAAGCGTTATTAGTTTAGGAGAAATGTTGTAGTATGGCAGTTTCTTGATCAGTAATTTATGGTCTATAGAATTGAAAGCCTTTGTGTAGTCGATAAAACAACACATTGATATCTCTTTATTATTCATATTAATGTTTAAGTCCCAAATTAAATCCGATATAGCATTAGAGGTAGATTTCTTTGGTCTAAAACCATTCTGTTTGTTAGAGAGGAGATTATTAGTTTCTAAATGGTCCACGAGTCGTGTGTATATAATTTTCTCAAATAGTTTGCCCGCGATATGAGTTAATCCTATCGGCCTAATATTAGTTACTTCAGTGGTATCACCTTTCTTAGGAATCGGACATATCAATATTTTTTTCCAACCTGTTGGGAAAACTGAGGTACTAAGGGATAAATTAATCAATCTCGTTAGCTTATCCACCGTGTATCCAAATATTAATTTATAAAATTTGGACTGTAGCTTTTGACATCCTGACGACTTAGAGACGTCTATCTCGTTTATTAACCTTGCAACCTCTCCTTCATCTATCTCACCCATTATATCTAGTAGGGGCGTATCGATGCGTTTCAGAGTCCCTTCTTCATGCGCAGTCACTGTGCTAAAATCTATCTCACAAAAGTATTTATTTATACGATCTACACTCTCTGATTCACTCAATAGTTGGCCATTTTCATTTTTTACCCTATTTATGCCGACCTTCGTGTCCCCCTTACATAGTTTTTGTAGTATTTCCCAGTATTTTTTGGGGTTACCTTGATTTGTTACTAGCTGGTTCTGATAATATCTCTTTTTTAAGTGAGTGATTTGATGATTGACATCATTACGCGCTCTCCTGGCTCTCTCAATAAGCTCTTGGTCATGTTTATTCTTAGCTTTCCTTACTTGCCTAAAGAGGTAGTCCCTATTTCGCATTCGTTCAATAATCTCAGCATTAATCCAGGGTTCTTCAACCATTTTAGTTTTAATTTTGACCAAAGGACACTCTTCGTCCAATATCTTTATATACTGTTCTAACATTAGTTCCCAAATTTTAGAAGGATTGTTACTAGACATAATGGTATTCCAGTTCAAGTTATTTAACTTTCTACGAAGATTTTCTTGATTCAATTTTCTGAATTTTCTGCCCATTATAAATGTTTTTCTAGTATCGTTTCGTTTTTTCTTAGTTACCATGAATACTCCCAGGTGATCGGTT
The DNA here is from genome assembly GCA_942159475.1 of Sthenelais limicola. NCBI lineage: Eukaryota > Metazoa > Annelida > Polychaeta > Phyllodocida > Sigalionidae > Sthenelais > Sthenelais limicola. Next base: position 112,771,875 of record OW804095.1, on the reverse strand, counting down.
AGATTTATATTGATAGTCCCATGGCCACTAATGAAACGATGATTAGAGAAAATTGGGTCTAAACAAGATTCAGTTTGGGATGTGACTCTAGTGGGGGTGTCTATCAGCGATTTTAGTGATCGTTCTTCCATTATATTGTATAACTTCTTCGTATCATTCGCCTTATCATTAAGTAAGTTAATGTTAAAGTCTCCCAGTACTGCAATTTCGTAGATGTCTCCATTTTTGGCATAATCTATTAACTCAGATATCTTATCTAAGAAAGGATCTATTTGCCCTGTAGGAGGCCTGTAAGCCAGGACGAGTAAAGATTTAGCTATACCAGGTGGCTTTATCGATAGTGATAGCACTTCAATATCATCTGATAGGTTACTTTCTAGTATGTCATAGCTTATATCTTCATTCAAGTATACCAGTAGTCCCCCCCCAGCTTTTTTGATTCGGTCCAGTCTAATCGACTTATAACCCTTTATGCCTATATGATTATCAGGAATGTGCGGCTTTAGCCATGATTCTGTAATGCAGAATATATCAATTTTGCCCGATCGTGCTAAGTATGATACTTGTTCAGTTTTCTTCACTATCGATCTAACATTAAGGTGGATTGTTTTGAGACCTTTGACCGCGCCTATTTCTTCAATATCTAACATTGGTTGATACACAGAGATCGATTATAGTAATTAGGTATGGCGAGGACAGTTTCCTCAGCCATATTAAGGTTACTATTGCAGGCGTTAGGTGATCTTACATGTCTACATAAATAACATATATATGCAATGAGACACAGACATGGACAGATTCCATAGTCTTTTATCAAACAAGAGTGATTCATTGAACAGGAGGTAACATCATAGAGCAAGACAATGTTCAACAAGAGCGTAGATAGTGTAAGGCCCAAACACAGGCATGGACGATTTCCATAACCTATGCCCAGGTTTAACACTGTAGTTGCGGCAAGAGTCATTTTCAATAGAAGTAGGGTAATATTATGGAACAAGGCAAGGTTCAGCAGAAGTGTGAATCGTGTGGACCCCACACACAGGCATGGACGAATTCCATGGCCTATGTCGGGGTATAACACTGCAGCTGCGTCCAGAGTCATTGATATCATTGTAGAGATGATAGTAGTAGTGCATTCGACATAGTTCATTAATAAGATGGGGACAGTTTCCCCAGTCTTATTTGCTAGCTGTGCTCCCATGATACTTAATGAGTAGTAATTGGGTGATTTCAAACTTAGAGGCAATTTTCATTGCGATGTCGTCTGAGTAGTGTAGACCGTCACGGAGTAGATGATATTTAAAGATGCTTTTCCTCTTGGCCTTCTTCACAATTGTAGTCAGGATACGAGGAGACGGTACATTGTGAGCGCTGTTAAGCTCAAAGATATTTTCATTGACAATTGATAATTCCTCCTCAAGTCTTGTTTGCCCCGGATCTCTATCATCCATACGATTGTATTTGCTTATATAGGCTGGGATGATAGCGGTGAATATAAAGATAATATTGGGATAACTATTTTTCATCCGATCGTAGCCATTTCTTATTTTATCTGTAAGATCAGAAGAGATCGCTCCTGCTGCTGGGTTAGCTATGCTTACCGTATGTGATTTACGGTCAAGTGACGTTGTGTCATTGATACCTCCTGAAATGATTACCGCTCCAATTCGATCGTTTTGGGATAATAGGTATTCTGTATGGTAGAAAAGATCCATTAACTGAGCACCACTATAAACCCTCATGATGATCGATGGGTTCTTGATATATGGTTTCAGTGCTTTCCCTCTCGAATCAGTAACAAGTAGCGTCTTCATGCTGATATCTCCGCGGTGTGTGTGTGAGTGACAGAACAGTAGGCGTGTGCGAGCCATCGGTGAAAAGAAACAAACAAAGTTATATAATACAATACAATTATAGGTAGTGTTCAACAATCACTACTCGAGCGACCGCCTCTTCGTGTAGCAAATTGCGAAGCGGGCCATTCATGGAGGTAGTTGTTTTGTGGAAAATCCTCCTCTCCCTGCCATTGGGCTTCCATTGGGGCGGGCCCTTGTATATGCATGAGATTACTTAGGTCTGATTGGGTGAGGGGATGTTGATTTCCATTTTGCCTGCCATTGTTATTGACACCGGTTTGTCGAGGGGGAAATCCCGGTGGTTTCCTCGGAGTGTAAGTTGTTGTTTGCCAATTCTGTCCTGCACGGATGGCTGTTCTGGTCGCCTCTAGAATCTGGCCCAAATGGTTATTACCATTATAATGACCCTTACTTAGTGGAAGTGATTCCAGGGTAGCATTAGCCCCCCAGAACTTATTTCTTGTAGCTTCAACGAGAGTTTTGTCTTTCGTGCCATTTAGAGCATCCCAATGGTCTTTCGATTGGGAGAACTTCTCGAAACAGATTTGCCTCATTTTCTCTATTTTGACCTTTTCCCAGTCCTCATTGTCCTTGGGAATCGCCTTCTCCAGTTGTTTCGCATCTCGGGCAGAGTTGGTGCGTAATACCATGCTAGCGACGTCCGGCCGCTTATTGACATTCGCTCGTGCGTACTGGTACGCTTGTTCGGATGACTTGAATGGAATGCTATTTATTTCAAATTCGCAAGGAGAAAAGTTTGACAATTTTGAATGTTCGCTCTGGAATAGTACTATTTCTCTTAACTCTTTCGTCTTGATTTTGTCTAGGGAGATTTGATCATCCACACAGTCTAGATCTCTGTAGGCGTAAGAGGTACCATTTACGATTAGTTTGTCGCCCTTGACCCTAGCTTCTGGATACTTGAGATCCTTAGCTTTATGTACAATTGAGAGCATATCGTATTTTCTACGACGTGTGATCTCTGGTAAGTCATCATTGATGTAGACGCGATTCTGGCCCCTTTCCTTACCAGATAGGGCTTTTTTGTTAGCCATCAGACTATCTTTAATCCATTCCTTGCTAAGAAAAACGCGGACAGTTCTGGCTTTAGGACCCTTTCTGACCCCCAGTCTATAAGCATTTCCTATGTCCTGTGGATTCAAACCCTGAATCACCTGGGAAAGTTGAGAGTAAACATTTACGATTAATGATTCTTTTGTTTCCCCGTCCACTTCGGCAATCCCGTCTAGTGTAACGCGTTTGTCATATAACAATGTTTCGAGTCGGGCAACATAATCCTCTAAATCTAGGACTTTGTTATTTTGAACTTCTAAGGCTTCCTCTAAATTACTAATCTTTTTGCTGTTACCAGCTGTTAGCTCCATTTGAGCATTCAATTGACATGCTATTTCACTTATTGCCGCATGAGCTATCTCATTGGAGGCACAAACATCTGCCAGTGTACCATGGGCGCGTGGGTTATTGGTCTGATCTACTTTCCTTTCATCGGAGAGCTTTTTTAGATCGATCTTTTTAATTTGGTTAACAATGCCAGGCAGTCGAACTGCCTTGAGAATTCTACGTTTCGCTTGAGTTATATTCTCGCAAATTTCGAGAAACCTCTATGTACTTGTTTGTCGATCTAATGTGAGCCCTTTACGACGAAAGTTCAATATATTTGTTATTTCCACATGCAGGCTAGTTGTGGTTATGGTTATGGCTCTCCTGCGATACTGACTTAAAAGTCTCACTACTTACAATATGTTCGAATATACTTCTTAGTTATTGGTCTCCGAAATGAACTAGCCTATAGGGGAGCTAGCTACTGAACCAATAGACACCATCTATTGGTGTCGGTGGGAAACAGTTAATGGCACAGAGAGAAGCAAACGTTTGCAATGATAAAATAATTGCCTCGGGTGCCTGAGAGGGATCTCTGTGTAAGGAAAGGAAGACGAGGAGGAAGAGTAACATCTATAGGGCCTCTGATGACAAGAACTGAGACCCTAAAACCGATAGGAGAAGTGTGCGATTAAACACTCGTAGAGCGAGCGGCTCGAGCCCGCGTCAATACTCAGGATGAGTCACTGGCGCGAGATATGACCAACTCAGTCATCCTTCAAAGTTTCAAATTGCCCAGCTTCAAACTTCAAAAGCGGTATATCACGCTAATCTAGCTTTTAGCTTCATTCTTTGATGGAAGGGCTTTACTTTAGGAGCTGAGCTGCATTATCTTGATATGGGTATTTTAAAGTGTACGCGTGTAAATGTATCTTCAAGAATATCCATTGTAAAGATTGGTGTATCTTTTTTTTGAGGCAACATAAGAGGGGTTTATGGTTATTGAGGTCAATAAATGGTAGGTGGTCTGTCAGGTGATTTATATCCCAATGTCTTTGTTATTAGTTCACATAATATTCTGAGCAGCGGGCTCTCATCATTTTCCCTTGAGTCACTTAGTGTTGTGATTTTAACAGCCATTCTACTTTGCAGACCAGCTAGAAGAAGAATGCCTTGTTCCCTCCACCTCCAGCCCCTTCTCCAGGCTCTGACAGGCAAACAATATCACTTCATTATGCATGCCTTCACCCGAATTAATTTCCCAATTTTCCATCTCACACCTGGACGAGCACAACACACCTGAGAAGATCATTAACCTCAGCAGGGGGCCGGAGAAGGAGTGAGGAGGGACCTGGCGCTCGTTGACTGGTGTTGACTCCTCCCTGGAAAAAGACCCACCGCCTGAAGGGAATCTAATCTGAAGGTGTGGAGGGGGGCATGTAATTACCACACTGTTCTTGCAACAAGGCCCAGTTTGGAAAGGTGACGAAACGCCCGTGCAGGTCTATACCATTAATGAGCAAGTGTTACCGCCCAGATTGGCTCGTCTGATATTTGAATTTAAATAGTGAAGGTCTTTTCTAAAGGTTGAGGGTGTTGCACTCATTCAGTAGAGAGGATTTATTATTTTCTTTGCTAATGAAGTCAGCAAAGTGATCTCCATATTTCTGATTTCAAAGGAAAGCCTACACGCATGCCTGAAATTTATTATTCACCCGCATGATCTGCGAATGAAGTATAATTTATTTCGATTTCAGACGTAATTGGAACATGGAATCATTTCTCCTATTTCTTCGTATTGCAGAGTTTAACAAAAGGATGTTCAAACAGGCCACAAATAAAATAGAGTATTCTAATTTCCCCCTGAAGTATGGACAGGTAGAGAATAATATTAGGATTTTTACAACCTGAAGCAATAAGGAAAATGACAGGTGTGAGAGGCAGAGCATGGAGATAACGACAATGCTGCTCCAAGTATTAACACTGCGAACAGAATCTTTCATAGTCATGTAGACAATAGAGATTTAATAGGTTCATTATAATAGGGGTATTGATTAGGGGCGGGGGACGGGCAGAGAACACAAGATAGCCAGCAATTGGAGTGACCCAGACAAGACAAAAAAGGTTTTCAAAAAAGAATTTGAAGAATATAACAAGTCTGAATCATTTTTCCTGTGCACCATTGTCCTGCTTGCCATGATTGATGGAACTCCTCTACTCAAACACCATGTCAAACATGCAGGATGCTGGTGAGCTGTTTGTGTGTGGACTGGGCCATTTCCTGTTAAATCCGTCATGTAACATGTGCATTATTTTCAGGGAAAATTCTCCAAAAACTCCTTTATAAATGCGGGTCAATGCTAATCAGTTCTATTTCGACTCATCATTGTCATTTTAATGTATGGAGAACGTGGTCAGATTGTTGCCAAGTGAAAATGACAATGAAGGGCTTCACCCTTGATCTTCGGATGCGGGCCGGGGATTCGCATTCGCTTCCTACGAATCGGTCATCCCCTGAAGCCTAGCCTCTAGACAAATGCTGGTTATTTCCTCAGTCGCTTGTGCAATCTACAAAGCATTAGGATCTCAATTCAGAAACAATAGTTGTTATTTCCAGATTTAATAATTTCCTCTCATCGATCACTGCTTACTGTGTTTGTCCTGAACTTGGCAATGTAAAAAATGACCTTTATGCCAGGGATTCTAACGGATTCCTGTTTCCGGGTTATTAAAGACAAAGGCCCTATATTTTGGGCCTCTTGACAGGACACCCTCCTCCCCATCCGCCTAGCGTTCCTGTAGGTTGTTGACTTCTAATTGGTTTCTCTTTTCTCCGTTCCGGAAACCATAAATAAGGTTATTTTTGTCATCTACTATCTATCACCTTTAATCGCTGAAAGTGTTGGAGCCTAGTTTAGTGATAGATTCCCCAATTAGACGAAACCAAACCCTGGAAATTTGAGACATTAAATTCGCTATCGGGCAGACACAGAACAAACAACAGCAAATTGCTAGTTTGGAGGACCTATTAAGATCCCAATTTTGATGGAAAATATTTTTACGGATTTAAGTTGTTTTGGCTATTACTGTTACAGGGTTTATGTCCAAAGAAGTATATGTTAATTGTAATATCATAGTTAAAATATTTTGATGTATGCTTCTGATATTTGTTATTTTCTCTCAGTGAAACGTTTCACAATTTGTGAGATTTATCGAGAATAAAACAGTTTTTTTAAAAGAAATGTTGAATCATATGACCTATCGTCCTCGGGGACTAATATGTGAATCACCCATCGTTGTAAAATTGTTGTGTGGTGGCGATTTTTAAAGAAATTTTCGAAGGCGGAAGTCTCGAGGGATGTAAACAGGGCATAACCTGAGGGCTATATGAACAACAAAATAATCAATATTGTCCAAAGTAATAGTCTTAATCAACACCGGTCAGTGAGAACTATTCCCTGCCTCACCCCATTAGATGTGACTTGATTAGCATACATTATGATGGGGGTACTAGGGGTCCTCGTGTGTCACATTTTATTAGATGATGCGATAGAGTTTATTTTGTGGGTGCTGTCTCCCTCCTAACCCCTCCTCACGTAGGGGTCTATTGTCCGGAGACAACGACCCGACAAGGTGGAGCATTACATTGTCATCGATCAGCCCATCGTCCATCACCATTTTCCTTGGAACGGAAACATTAATTCTTTTCCCATGCTACTGTCATTCAAGGATTCTGCAAACAAATATTCCCCGTTAAGATTTATTTCACAAAACATGTTTCTAATTAAGCCAGAAACACCGGGTCCCACCAATGCACTTACCTTGAAAACAAAGGACAATCCTTCAAACGAAGGTGATTATTTCGCAATGACTCACCTAGAAAAAGTGAACACAAGTTATTAATTCTAGAATGAAGATATTTAATCCGCTGGTAAAAAACAAATTAAAAAAGGAGTTTATTTTCCTGCTTAAAAATACTTTTTCTAATTACTCATAACTCATAAAAATGATACAGCACAACGAAATGATATCAGCAATGTATAATCACTTTCCAAGGAGCTGCTTATTTCTTTCATAAGGTCACGCGCAAAGAGAGTGGCCCAGCAAGGTTGGAAAGAGGTCACTGGCCTTGTCATACAAGTAGTGGCTACATAGATGATAACTGAGGGATAATTAGAATGCAATAGCAGCACAGGCATGACCACCTGATGTATAGAGATCTTTGAGTGTAACTGCAGAAACAATAGCAGCCTTTGATATTCATAACTCCAGACACAGGCCACCGAGTAGAGCTGCCCATTACCCTAGCCTTTAGACTAAGGAAGCAATTGTGAACCTCCGCAATTCCTTCCGTACCACGCCCATCCCAGCCAAGAATGGCCATTTTCTCAGAGGAAAGGTCAGCAGCTGGGAATGACCGATGGCCACCAGATAACCAAGTATGTCTCCATTAACAACAAATAAGATGGACTCACTTACGACAGGCCCTACTTAGCTGTTACAGGCTGGCCCGAGGCAGTTGACGAGGATTGCAGGCAAAGGCCCAGGAAAAGAGAGCGAGGAAAAATAGAATAGGAAAGATCAGCCACCATCACAAATGTAAACAAACATTTTGTGTGAATTTTGAAGGATGTCTTATGAATAAGAAAATAAATGAAGGTGATAGCCGTTTAGAAGTATATGGCTGTTTAAATGAAATATAAAAAATGTTAATAAATAACTAGAAATAATAGGAATAGAAAAGATAAATTTTCGTGTTATATCCAGGCACCACCAACATCGATCAGTACTAATATTCAAATATTCTGGTCCACTTCACATAAATTTCACATACATTCTAAAATCAAATTGAAGCAAGTCGTTTTTAGTTGAGTTGCCTCCAATCACTACACATAATTTCACATAACTAATACCAACGTAGCTTTGGAAGCAATTTGAAAGGGTGGGTCTAGTTGGAAGTGTAGAACAAGTAGTGCACTTGTTTATATATTGGCCCTGTTTCGCATATCAGCAACAGGATCACAAATCACTGCTGGGGCCCAACGCTGCCGGAGGGACATCCGTTTGTCCACAAAGCAGGAGGAAGTCTCACCTTTATGGGTCTTGCTAATGAGGCTAGAGACTTTTCACAGCTTTCCGCCCACTCTATAGGCCTTAGCTTGTACCTCACCACCAATTTTTTCCTCCCCAAAGCCAGGTATACATGTATATGTATATATATAATTTATAGGATGTCCAAGCACCTGCTTGTGTTTTTCTTTTAATCCTGCATTTATAGGCCATTTTGAGAGGTAGTTTCTCAGAGCTGGGGAACGGTCAACATACACCCGGTGACCAACCCGTTAGAAACAGGCATTACTTTTGATGAATTGGAGAAGGGAGGATATTGGGCTTTTGGAAAATAGATCCCAGACAAAGGGGTAGATGGGCTGTATCTTTTAGGAACTGTCATAGTGGTTGCTGTTCTCTATAGTTTAGTGGGGAAACTCTGGTTCACCTATGTTAGAAAGGGACGTAATGAATCCACCCGATGCCTTCTCGAACAGTTGGCGCCCCACCAGCGCAGGAAATTACTTTCCTGGCTTTCTAGCCAACCAACAAAGATCAAAGATGTTGAGGGGTTGACTTTGCACTGGCCAAACCGGGTCCCGTTTCCTTTGTTTGTTTCATTAGGATGCCTGTGGCGGAGCCACTGTCGCACACTGATGAAACAAGCCGAACGGGTCGAAGACTATCGCTATCACCGGGAGAGGGAGAAAGGGAGATAATCCCCAACAGTGCGCTCATCTCGTTTTTAAAAAATCGGTTCATTGTGTCCAATATCAAGTTGCAATTGGAAACAAATCCCAAACGGTGGTATCAGGTTACCATATGTACGATTCATTATGAAAACATATCGAAATGTCGCTTTGCGGAATTTTGGCTTACTTTAAAGTCCTCTCCGCTAGGGCATTGTACGTGTAGACTATATAGTGTTGTCGATCCAGTTTTGGCTAGATCCCCCGGTTGGACCTATTGGCTGGACATTAGACACAAATTCCAGCGATCAGAGATTCGGTTTGATTACTATAATACACGCACTTCATGGGGCTGACGGGAGTGAGTAGTAGCATGGAAGCGGCCTTAGATACTGGTTACCTGAGGATAAAAGACTATAAAACGACTTGCAGTCATGCATAAATTCAAGTTCTCAACGATATGAAATCCTAATGTAAGTAAACGGCTGCGGTTGAGGGAAGCTATGTGGGAGACAGAATCGCACAGTTTTAGGATGTTGATGGTAACATATTGGGCTAAAAATGTCTGGTAAGCTATATAAGATCGACCATGATCGATATAGGCTACCTTAATATAGTATAGGCCTACGCCTGCTCAAATCAAGACACATTTTTATTTCATAGCAGCCGTACCAAAACAAGCTGATGCTTCAGAATTGTGGAAACGGGCCAAGTTATAAATATATATTTTGAACGTCTTTATTTGATTCTAACTTCTACTGAAGGTAAGGTTAAGGCAAACACAATTCAGTGTCTAACTTTGAATTGAAGGATGCTGTTTGGCGGCAGCAGTCATGAGTCACAGATTAAGGGAGCTTTGGCCAAGTTAAGAAATCCTGCTCTATCATGGTTAATATATCACATGGTCCAATCATTGGCAATGTGATACTGGCCAAGATGTAACATACTGGCCCTCCCATGCCGGGCAGGTCCTCGTACACGTGTAATCAAATAAAGATTGTTATGGCCAAATGACGCTGTCACACAAAATGATGCCACTGCTACACCTAGCGGAATGTTGCATAACCAACCAGCACGGAGGCCCGCGGTGAATGATGAGTGCCGCTCTGATTGGGTGATATAATGGCCAGCTGTATCGCCTAAGTTTTTCCCTTTATGCAGGGCAATATTTTTCGTCCAAATCAGATAGAAAATGATTCTGGAGTGACACAACCCGCACCCAAACTGTCATAGATGGATTGGAAAGGCCCTTTGGAGGATGAGGTACAGTGAGTTTCCTCGCTCGCTATCACAGGCGACCGATCCAATCCATGCTCAGCAGATAAAGGGGTGTGTGCCGAGATATCGTTTCAAGTATATTGGCTTCGATCTTTTGATTGCTAAGTGTTGTATAATCCACTATTGGGGATTGTGTGAGCCGACTGGCAGCTATACATTCTGAGTCATTTTTCCGGAGGGAACTAGTCTGATGGGGAGGCAAGGCTTTTATGCTCTATCATGCTATCCCTTCATTTATTTTGACACATCTAGAAACCAATTTCACATGATGAATGTTATGAACTTGCTTTGAAACAAGCGGCAACTACTAATAATAACATTTTATTACCTACTTTGGAAGACGGCGATGGGGGACTTGAACTTTAGTGCTTATAAAATTACCTTGATGTTAAAATGGGCGTACACTGTCCAAGTCGAATACTCGAATAGTAGGCCTACTCTTGGCTCGGGGACATTGCTACGGTTATAATTCTGTCTTAGAAACTCCTTTATATTTGTAATAAACCCTGAGAACAAAGGAAGGTGATTAGACCAGGCAAGTGTTTTAGATGACTGACGCTCTGTACTTTCAGTTGAAGGATACCCGAGAAATTGGGAATAAAACCATCATTAACTTCGTTGGTAGTCCTTAAAAGGCTTTGAACTCAATAAGTGAACTAATGTTGAACACGACGTAGGAACCCTGGTCGTTATCATGCGTTTAGTTTCCCTTTAAAGTTATCTTTTACAGACGGTACATTACTAAGAGAAAAACATCAATACGTTAGCTCGAGACATGCAAGGGTGTGACTGACTGGCAATGTAAAAGTTCAACTTAGAGAGAGAAAACAAATGGGAGATATCTCCCCATATATACATGTATATATGTATGCAGAAAGTGATAAACAACACATATATATGAACGCAGATGGAGGTGATAAACAACAGGAAACCTTTACATGACACTTAAATAACGTCTAGTGGATACAGATACCATTAATCTTTTAGTTTAGACGAAACAACACGATCTACCATTACCAATTAAGACAGTCATCATTTTTGCGAAATCTTAATACTTTATCAGAGGCTACCATTAATTCAAGTCAAGTACACTATCTATTTCGTTTATTAAATCAGCAAACTGGCCACCCAATATCCAATATTGGGTCCCTTATTTGGTACAGTGACAACAAATGTCAGCTATTGCATCCAGTAAGCAAGAGGTCCTAATGGAGGACCGTTTAAAGTTTTGGATTTATTTTTAGATTGAAATAATATGAAGTAATAACCTTTCTACCTACTAAATATCATAGCGGAATGTTCTTCTCATACACCAGAGTTCAATAGACAAATAAATAATTTTTACAGGTCCAGCCATTGATATACATGTAATAATTATAATGACCGGGGACTGCCTTCTAATGATTATAGTCACCCCAACATTTCAACAATGCTCACCCAAAAAATTGCTGCCTGATATTCTTGCTAGAATGGGAATTTTAACATCGTCCATTATATATCGTCATAACAGTAGCTTCACCCCCTGTATGTAACCCGTACTAGAGTAATCTCCCAGTGCTAGCATGGCTGAACGCCAAATTGAAACTTGGCGGAAGACTTGGCGATACCGCCTCTTCTGGAGGAGGACGAAGGATCAATGGCTTGGGGAGCTAAAGAAAAGCTGGCTTGGTATTGAGGAAGCCCTTTACAAGTGCATCACAAGGAGTTATGCTTGACTGCCCTCTATGGACCAACCATCTTCTCATGTAATGATGTGGGCATTGAGGACGTAGAGACATGACTTTCATGTCAATACCAGGGCTATGCTCCTCTCCGTCTTGTATATATCAAGCTTTAATTGAGGTCCTCGACCTGCAGGTCGAAACGTGGGATCTGAGTAGAGCCTAGTAATTATTTTCCTAGGATCCCATCGAATTGGATATTTGAATATAGGGTACTTGGCAGTCATATCATATGGGCATTTGGAGTCATCGAAAGCCCACAAACATATAGGTCAGATTCTAATTGATGAAGTCATAAAGCGTTACTAGATCAAGGATGGATAAACTATTTCTAATAAATCAAAATGTGCAATTTCCTCATGTTTAGGGAAGCATAATCATTTTGATAAACTACAGATCGTTCTGGTTTGCCGCAATTTTCGATGTGGACATTTTATGACATAGCAGGGAGCCATATTCCACTATGTTTTGTGAGCGATTTCCTAAAAAATAAGGGTTTTAAAAGGGTTTCAATTTCAATTTACACTCACTTCTTTTACACCCACCTGTTTACATCTGACTTTCCATAAGAGCACAGTAACTGGCCAACCAGCCAACATTGCTTTCAGTGCCTTCAACTCCAGGAAAAAAGGTTCAATGCGACGACATCAGAAATAATGTGTTTTCATAGCAACAGAGTTCAATCAAAGATGTTCAATGCTGCATCATCAGAAAGAACATGTTGTCATAGTATCACGCCAGGTGATAAGCTTTTAGCCCAACCATATTTTTTAATGTTGTACCTCAATCATCAATACTGACAATAGTGTCCCTCCTCTTCATATATATACGTCACATATAATCAAGAATCTTAGCATGGGGTTTCAGTGCTTAGATAAGTATCAGTGACTGTTACAGGTAACAGTCTTTTAGATTAATTAGTTAATGCTTACAGTAGTTTCCTGCTAGTTTAATTTCTAACTTTTCATGACATTGCTATTATAAACACTCAAGTTCACCATTTATCACACATCATGATATTGCAGTTCCATTGCCATTATTTCATCACATAGCCTATTATTAATTTCTCTGTTCCTTTGCCTTGGTCTTGAGCACTCTGTATCTATATCACATTGCCTCTGAATCTGTCTATGTTGCAGAACAGTGACAAAAAAATGCATCTTAATAAGGTGTCCCATTTGAGGTAAGAATGGTAATATGGGTACTAAGTTTCAGAGAAAAGTTGAAAGAGAAAGATGGCGGGATCGAGAGGGAACAAGGAGAGGTGAAGATTTGTGGGTTCCAGTGTCCCACTAGCAAATCCTGTGCGTAGAGCGGGTATTTGCTAGTTACTACTAAGAGGGTCAAATATCCTATAGCACGTAAAGGGAAACAATAATAAAAACTGTTCGGTTTCTATTACTGGATTTATGTTCACGGGTGCTCGTACATTTAAAATCCTAGAGAATATTGAATACGCAATCTAAAACTTATAAATACAAAATATATCTGCAGTTGAATGTCAATTCGTAAAGGTTGAAGCAAAAAAACGACCAAAGTATACGGCCATTATAGAAAACAGGCTCCATCTATATCATCAATATCGGAGGCAGATTTGTTCCTGGCAAATGACAGTTCCTGGTAATTGTGACATACAAAGCCATCTAGATACTGACAGTTGCTGTGGGTACATAGAAAATGGCGAGATAGCATAACCCAGTATGTAGGGGCCATGGGTGAAATGGAGTAGGATCACCATGGTCATATAATATGGCATAATAATTATCTTCTGGTTCCGTTGTAATAGATTCAGGGGTTGGATTTCTATTGTAATAATATTAAGCGTTAGAAAAACAGCATATCTTCTCTTATCTGATAGGGAACACATTTGCATCCAATACATTGTGAATTTGTTAATGTTCTCGTCTCTATATTTGTCAATATTCCCTGGCTTTAGTGCTTGACTCTAAACTTTTAAACATATTCTTTAACTTTTACGAAGTTTTACATTATATATATATATAGCCTATGGAAAACCAGGCATATTATACAAACGCCTCGCCGTTGGCGAAGTTAATTTTTCCAACGCTTTCAGCTGAGATAAGCAATATCTCCGGTAACGCAGCGAGGGTATTCGCCATGGTACACTGCACACATTATATTGGGTTCACGGAGCAGTTTATGCATACACCCATTCATGGGGAGTCTATATACAATACACGCGATCTAATCGTACTTCTATTTTCCCAGTGCTATCATCATGTAAAATCACACTTGAAGCAGCAACAATTGCAGGAACAACAATGCTTTCACCAAACCGCACAAAACAACTGACAGACTTCACACCACGCCAGCTAGTTTGGTTAACAATGCACTTATGTGAAATCGTGTCCAAGCAGTGCAATCACCAGACCAATCAGACCAGCGAGTATAGAGAGAACTCGATATATTCATTGATCAGACATTAAGTCCTGCTTGCTTTTCCGTGTATCACGGTGATGAAGGGGTATTTTCCGAATATAGATCATGGAAACGAATTGAGTTTGTAACGTGGTTCTGTTAATCTTCCAGGTGGCGACTGGGAGACCTGGATGCTATCCAGAAGTCGAGTTCTATTCTCCTTAAATTTATATGGAAATTGGTGCAATACAAATTCGATCAATATAATTCTGCAATGTAATATTATTTAAAATAATATAATATAATATAAATAATATAATTAAATACAATTATTTTCTTTAACATTCAAGAGATAATCCACGGCATATGGGTCTATCTCAACAGGAAATGTAATCTACATTACAGGAAATGTAATCTACATTTCTTTCACTTCTGAAATCATAAAATCATGCTTGGGAACGATATTGATTCATAGAATACCTATCTGTGACATAGATGGGGTTTGTTTGAAGCACTCTATTTAAGAATTCGTTTATTTACACCATGCCTATATTTTGTGTTACAAAAATATATGACAGTCTTACTCCATAGAGTCCCGGATCCTCAATGTAATAATTGAATGGCATAAAATAAATGCTTCTGTCAGTTCTGACAGCTTGCTTGACGCGTGTCACAAGATCAGTATCTGTCACAAGAAGGAGGAAGGCTTGAGCCTCTGAGATTCTCAGGCCTTGCCTACTGGGCCCATAAATCAATCTGCAAGTATTTATGTACCTTTTCCCCGAGCTATTCTCACAACGGGTTTCCTTGTGGACTCGGAGGCATGCCACACTTTCCTTTGGTAAAACCACACATCTTCTCAATTTCCATCCCAATCGATTGGTCCGGTACTGGGAAACTAGAACGGAATACTGCCTTGCATGTTAGATCAGAGGCTGGTGGATGATTGAGAAAAAAACTGTTGAACAAATTAAAAGGAGTGCTTTTCTATGTGCGTGTCTACGGCCTTACCAAAAGACGACATATTTTGACGTTCTTTATATAGAAATAATACGTTTAATGCCTAATCATACCCTTCCGCCTCCTTTACTCTCTAGTTCAAAACGCCAATGCCTGCTCTCCTCAGACATTAGTTATAGCAGAGAAACTTTGATACCTGCATATTCTGATCTCGGTGTATCTATAGGAGGAAAAATGCAAAAAGCTCTATCAAACCTCAGGATAAGACACTTTTGTGTATGGAGTATTGCCTGCGTTGAAAATAATCCTTGGTGAGTACATGCCCAGGTACATGCTCACGGTTGTATTCATAGGAAAGCAAACACGCATCCGGCCGCTTACCAAATACGGGACCCTTTGAGGAATAGGCCGATTGAAGTTGCAGTGTATCCAGAGGTCATGTATTATCCTTTATATTTTGTATTATCGTAGTGAAAATGGGGAAGGTCTGTTTCTGCTACAATTAGGTCTTCCTACTACATATGATAACTTTATTTGAATTTGTTTCAGTCAATTGCTATTATGCATCCATGGTTATAAATTGCAAGATACTTAGAATCCTCCATCCAGGTAATCCTTTAATTCCAAATACTAAATAACTAAACTAAAGAACTAAATATATAAGGATATTATTATATATAATACACCATGTCAAAATGCCACTAACTCGCTTTAATATATAAAATGAATTATATGAAAGTAAACACAATGAACATAGCATTATACATTGATCTACAGAACTCACACAGGTGGATTTTGACAAAGTGTCTTCAAGCAAGGGAACACCCAACCCCACCTCCTCCCCCAACTAAATATCTCGTGTTACCACGCGATAGTCTCGTCTTCCCGGGACCTCCTACTCAAACTCCAATTAAATTTTAATCTGTGCTAATTTAATGAATACTCCCAAGCCGGGTGGATTCTACTGGGCCATCCAGTGGTTACCATTGCACAAGGTCCTCCTGATTTTTACTGAAAGAATTGAGTGTTTCAGCGACGGCTGTCACCTGCTCCAGTCGCAGATTTTGCACCAGCGAAGAGTCCCTTGTGGGTTAATTCTTTTTTTTTGATCTCTAGTAAAATGTCAGAGTCAAGGGGTCTCTAACCAGGACTAAGGCACCGATACAATTGGGAAATATTAATGCTCTTATTCACATCTGTAAGAGACACCAGCATAATTGGTTTCTTTTGAGACCGGGTCGGTCCTAATTTGGAAGGAAGAATCAAATAACCATCCAGGGTTCGGAGATTAATGAAGAAATCCAATACAGATTTATACTGCATCAGCATGCCCAGATAGGGTACCATCTATTTTGAGCACTTCAAACTTCAGACGTTTGTTGAAGACGTTCTCAATATAAAACCATGAAAGCCTAAACTTGTGTTTCAACAGACGAACGTTTGAATAAAGACTTTAATAACTCATGCAAATAATCAATCGAAAATAGGGTTGATCTTTGAGAAACATGATGAGCAACTATCATGGATCTAATTTAACTATAGATAAGATCGTTTTGAGCCTTTCCGAAATAAAAACAGTTCTCTTTCGTTTGACCGATGATTCATCTTATTTCACAGACTTTCGTGAGGAGAGGTGGATCTTTGTAGCATATTTTATTTTATTTTTGTCGACCACGTGCAATGGGTATCTCGTTCAAGAACAGACATCTTTTTGATGCATGAACGGTGGGGGGGCGAGGGGGGGGGGGGTGAATGACTCGTAGGGGTCTTTTGGATCAATAAGTTTTTGTCTCGGGGCGTGGATCTATAATGTTCAGAGCATAGGGAAAACGGTGTAAGTGGGTCAGACACCTGCCGTCGCCTAGGCATGAGTGCAGCAAGGCTGACAGATATAACTGGTGAATGTGTGAGATCAGCAGTCTTAGCTTTCACATTGCATGAGCCTTTCAGAGTCACTCGAGTCTCATGTACGTGTTAAATTTCTTCTCGGACATAAGAAAGGTCTAGCACTGCACTTAAAGATATATATAGAACCAAACATGTGAACTCTGAGAAAGTTTATACTAGATTTACTTGCTCATGTTTGATCTGAATTACGCCCATGATGTCAGGACATCTGATATACTGAGGAAGTCGAAATAGTGAAATAGGTTTCACCATTACATGTTCACCTTAAATTGTTATGACTATCCATACATTCTACGTTGGAAATTGACTTTACATTAAGACCTTTGAGAGTTTGCTATAAGATATATAATATGGCTCATATTCAAATATAGACCAGCAAGTACCATTGATATGTCAATCATACTTTCCTTCTTTTTTATTCCTGAAGTCTAAATATTGAAATAGGTTAAAATTTACTGTACATGTTGATATTAAGTTCTCAAGATTATCCGATAAATTCTATGGTAGAAATTTACTTTACAGCGTGAGTTTGCTATATGGATCATTTTCAAATATAGACCCGCAAGTACCGTTAATATGTCAATCACACTTTCCCCCTTTTTTATTCTTTAGCAGTCGGTGATCGCAACGAATTGAGGTCGGGGATTCAAGCGTCTCTCAGGATAGGGCGCCACTAAGCTCCAATTGGCGTATCATAAAATGTGGCCTTTTTTCGGTTACTAGGATACATTCAAAGTGGCTTCATCAGCGCCAATTGAATATGGTTTCATGCAGCAATTCCGATGAATTCACTGGATAGGATCTAATGAAGGCCTCCATCCTCGCAAGACTGGAGATTGATGGTGAATATTTTATGTAAGAGATAGCTATACACCCGAAGGGAAGGTTGGCCATGCTGAAGGTTGAACATGGATCATGCTGGAACGTTGGTAATCTGGGCAACATGTCACGCGCAGTTTCATGCTTAACATGTCAGCGCAAAAGCATGACACACTTATCCCAAGCAAAGCAGCACCTTGGCAGCTGTAGAAGCAACAAGCAGGAGGGGACAAATAGGATTAGTATTGAACCATATAAAAGCTGTTCCGCGCGGCACGTGTAATCGGTGAATTTGTCAAGATTAAGACAAATTTATGCTCTATGCCTGGATAATGGCCAACTTGATTCATAAAACGCTATTGATACTAGTCATATAAATGCTTCCCGAGATTGGACATTGATGAGGCCTAAGAAATATACCCCCATAGCTTACTCATACCAATGGCCAGCCGTGATTAACTTCGTGGCCACTTTTCATAATTATGGCTTAATACACGAAGACCATACAAAGCTTTCATCTGAGTACTTGGGCTTCTTTGTCATGTAATAGATACAAATTGGTCATCACAAAATTAGGTTCCACAAAGGATAGCCATTATGTCGGAGTACACCTTAGACGAAGCAGTATAGATAAACCTGGAAAATGATTTGGTGACGTATCAGTGTGGCGCGAATTATTGCAATCATTGCTCTACAAAAGCCCGACAAAAGCCTCCGTTCCCAGGACAAATCCTATATATCTGGTATTACATTTCCTACTCTATGCACTTCATACCAACTCAAGTCCCTCCAGGATATGGGTCATCCATGTAAACATCTCCCTCCATTAGACGACAATGGGAGGGCCTTTCCCTAACCCCATATCGTAGAATGGGATAAATACCAGAGTCTTCGCTTAGCTATGCAGTCTTTTCTTGACGCAAACTCCACCTAACATTGTCATGGTAACTGTATCCGGCAGAGGGTAGTCCGAGACACGTGCCCATGCCGTTGTAGGGGACATTATGACGTCGATCCTACTCGCAGGTCATATGACCAGTATTGTAGCGGTCACGTGGGTTCCACTACTTCCGGGTCACGTGCCAATTTTTCGAGAGGGAGCGAGGTTGGTGCTGAGAGAGTTGAGGTTAAGTTAGCTCAACAGAGTAAACACGTGCCATATAAAATCATTGTCCTTTATCGTTTTTAAAGGAATTGGAGGTAGTCTATCCATACCCCTTTTGTGATTCCACTGAAAACTTCGAAAGCATTGAACATGTGAGACACGTATTATGAAATTCAAATATTTGTCATTGTTAATTTTCTGCCACAAAAGTACAACTCGATTTTCTCCTGGGGCGTCGTATTGTTCTTGCCACCATCTTCCCATAGTTTCAAATTTGTTTATACATATTTTAAACATAACAGGTTTCTTGATGAAACCTACATGTGTGCGAAAGGCAAAAAAAGATGTGACCGTGGGAAAAATCGTACAATAAATCTCTGCCATTTTAGGAATTGGCGTAAGTAAGCTTGCCATTAAGCACCGTATTATAAGGCGTGTCATGCAAGAACATCATGAAAATTTAAAAGCATGCTTACAGCAAAGAAAAAGAGCTAATGGGTACCATGCATACAAGATGCACGTTTACAGCCGCACCATTTCTTAGACAATTGGTGATTTGGCGAGATTTTTTCATGTTGATGAGGGAAGGCATTATTGGGGACTTACTCATTCCGCCATGTGTTATGTAACATTAACGACTGGGAGGCAGAAGAATCCCACAATACATTGCTGGAATTGCTTGTACATTACTTCAATGTGAGAGCATAACACGCTTTAAAGAAAAATTGAAATAAAAGAGAATTGGCTTTTGATGAAAGAACTTCTCAAATTACGACTTGATTTCTCGCGTTTGGTTGGATTCATAAAGCATCTGAACGACCTAATTTGTTTTCAAAGCACAATCGGACATTGGCAGAGAAGTCAGGACAAGGAGAAGAAAAAGATGTGACACATCCAGATGAAATTAATGAAATCAGCACACAGCAATTCCAAGAAAGCCTTGGACAAAAGCCACAAATTTAGGAATCAATCAAATGCCACGTTTTCTTCCAAACCTTTGATTAATCAATTTAAAACATCTGAAACGAAGCTCTGGACAACCATGTGTATTAATTATTTTAGATTTATTTGTTCCCCGCAAGGGATATGCATAGGATATTTAAACCATCACGAGGTTCCCTTCCTTTGAAAAATCAATTACTATAATAATTATGTTTTATAAGTAGTGTAGATTTGGCTTTGGAATCTTCAACGAGGGAGGACGATTACAAGATAATGATTGATAAAATAGTCTCGAACTTTTCACTCAAGCAGATAAAAGGATAAAATGAAAACAATATTTGAAGGATGATGCGATGATGTCAGATTAAACAAATTAATTTGATAGTAGCGCGTTTAATAGTTTTATTGTGCGAACCCGCTTCGTTCCTCCAGGAATCCTTATCAATCATGCACGCACAAATACAATTTAAATACATGTATACCTAATTCGTTGTTTTACGCCTATAATTGCAGAAGGTTTAATTACAGCAGCAAAAGATAAGAGGGGGAAGAATCCTTCAAGGTTTAGGAAGTAAACACTCTCTCAGCTTCAATACCATTTGGTTGCACGCAAGGTCCTCTGTGCAAATGAAGGCTGGCATTATTTCCAATGCTGTCCGGTATCTGTAGACCGAGCAGTATTCATGTTAATATGGCAAATTCGAATTTATAACATTAGATTCGGCAAAATCACGATTTCCCATTAATAACATTATGAACAGTGTATGCTCATGCATGGATCCTGTCTCATCTATATCACTTCTTCCTCTTCTAATTTAAATAACCTGTCACATATTTTGTCCCTCCATACCATTCCATCATAGTGACAGTTTTCTAACACGAGTTATGCTACAGAAAAACGTGACATATCATTAAAGATAGCGACTGTTATCATTCAAGAACGACAACGCCTATTTTATGATGTTATGATACATCAATCCTTGCATATATAGCTGACGTCATTCTGGCCCCTATTGGCGCGGCTACAAAGACGCATGGACATATTCAAATGTGTTACGCCATTAACAGTTTTACCACGAGAGGGCATCGAAAGGGCAACCCTGAAAATACCCACACGAAATCCTTATTTGCTTGTAAACTAGCAGATGCTTTGTATGATTCAATAAATTTCACAGCAAGGAGCTAACTGAGATCATAGTCATTTTACGTGGCAGAATGATGCTCATCACAAGCTATGATAAATCCCCTTGGTGCGATCGAAAAGCACTTTGGATTAATCCCCTTTGATCGCGACTGTAAATCACATGAGGGAGGCCTAAATCTCAATATCATTCCTTCTATATTGATATAAATCGGGAGCGAACTTCTCCGATGAGATGCTTGGCTTAATACCCCCAATAAAGACCATGGAGAAATTTACGAGCACGGAGTACCGATTATTATGTTGTCGACTTCACCTTTTGCTTGCATTGAAGGCAAGAGTTGCTTTCCATACTTAACTAGCTCACGATTTCAAGAACAACTCTTCCTAAAAATAAGACTGCATGGACGCCAAACCGTTAAACACAGGTCTTTGATTTTATATTTTCCATTAAGGCCATCATCGACTCAGACTTGATTAAAATCTACAGGGGTCTTAAAGATAAAACCAGAAATGATGGTATGCTATCTTGACTGATCGGATGTTGGTGATAATAAAGAACTATAGTCCCCAAGGATAGGAGAACCTAGGAAGGGAATGACCTAAATATGCATTGACAGTCCACATGAGATGGTCATATGTGATTTGTGACCGTGTGGATGACAAATAACCATGTATGTCATCTTGCCTGAAGTCATGTTGTAGACAAGCTGCATACCTTAACTCTTCCATGAATGATCTGACCTATGTTTACCTAGGCTATATATTATATATGCAATTTCAGCCAGAATTATATTCCCGAATAACAGTAACTCATGCCAGTATTATGATGAATTTTTAATAATATTGTTATACAAACAAGTTATAAAATGACTCAATAAATGCCAGCCGAAGAAGCTGTACATGAACTCTAAAGTGCTCGGTTTAATAAATTCATATTAATGAATGCATAATTATAGATTTCTCATAGGGATGCTGAAGTGAATCAAATTTGACAGTGCGTAAATCATTGAGATAAAACCAAACGTTTCGTGGAAATTATCAAGTATTAAGATATGTCCATAGTAAACAATTCGAGGGTGGTCTGGTAATTCTAAAACCCAAGCAAACAATGCTGTATCCATTTCCGGATATATGGCACATAGACATGCATTCTCCCCAATCACCTGTTGAGTACATTTAATCATAATAATATTATTGTATATAATAAGTACAGGTCATTTATATATTTTAATATTGCTAATGATGATGGGAAGTTACATGTTCTCGTTATCCATGTAATGAAACCCCAATATATTAATTTCTCACGTTAATAAAAAAAAAGCTCTTCAACATTAACATTATGAGTGAATCGTCCTTCTCCCTTATTGCATAAATTAAAACAGTACAAAGATAACAACAAGTATGGGGGGGGGGGGGGTTAAGGGTTGTTCTCGTCTTCATGTCAGGCGTAAGATATTTGCACTTCATGAACTCCCGTACGCTTTACCCCCCTACCCAACCCCACCCTTTGGAAACGTTCAATCTACCAGGGCAAGAGGATTAGAATGTCCGATCTAAAATGAAAGTCACATTGCCCGGGTATTGATCGATTAAAGAAACATGTTCACTCAAGAAGTTGAGAACGATGATCGACTGAGGCGATTTATAATACTTGTGATTATCCATATAGCTTGTGTTGCTGAACCACACTAATCCAAGATCGCTTCTGTACCGTTTTGGGGAGTACCATATCGCATTTACATCGCTTCAATATTGCGACAATATCTAAAACATTAGCTTCTGAGTATTTCCATTACCAACTCACCCGCATGGCGTTTTTATAAATCGAGTCTATACCAGGAGTCTATAACTGGAAACCGTACTGCGATTAAATCGCTCCGACACCATCCAAGAATATCGCCCCAGGGGACGCCCTAAGAGAACTGAATTGTTAGAAACGACGTGGAAGCGATTTCTAAATCGCTTCTACGTAGCTTCTAAATTTGAACCGCTTTTAGTGAACCAAGCCCTTTACAAAGTTATTTAGGATGAATCAATGTATAGACAGTTACATTTAGGAAATGTAGGAGCTGGATACATATAGACAGCATGAATTTAGTCATTTCTCCCAATCGATAAATATACCAGATAATTCAATTTGCATCTCCATTCTTTGAGACGGCAAGCGAGTTCCGCTAGCGGTAGCGTTGCAACTGGTACTGTTCTCAACATTTATTCTCAATATGAAGACCATAGGAAAGGGTAAAAGAGTGAGCGAAAGCGGCAGGGATTCCATACAGACCTCGGCTCCCATAGGCTCCCATATTAAAACCCCCAAGTTTACACTCCTGTTTCTACATGAAAACGATGAGATATCGCCCTCAACATATGTGATACTTACAATATCAAACTTGATGTCAATGAAAGGGATTAATATAAGTACCATTTTGGTATACTACTATGAGTGTGTACGCATTGAAATTGACGAAATAGTTATGTTATCACTTCAATTTTGAAGTCTCTCGTGGACAAGGAGCATTGATGCTAAATACCATGTGAAAATTGTGAATGATAATGAAAGAGAAAGGGGCATTAGAAGGCCCATTATATGCTTGGATAGTTATTAACTTACGTAAGGTAGCATGTGTGAGTAGTAGAGGAAGATGGGCGGCCTGCGAAGGCAGTGTACACTTTACGGGACCTAATGGTAGAGTCGTAAAGCGGATGGCCCAGCAAGAGAAGGGAAATGACCTCATGAATATTCATCACTTTGTCACCGTCCGAGACGTCAGGTGGCGATGTTTTAACACATGGGGCCTGGAAACGGTACTCAAGAATGCAATTAACAAGAAGGAAATGAGATTGCTTGATAAGTCTAGGGCGCCGTAGAAAAGGAATCTTTCTTCAATCGTTCCATTCTTCTTTTCTTATCTGGATAAATTGCGCGATATTGGCATTTAAAATGCTTGGAGCGCAAACGAAAACGTTCCCTGCTGCAGCCCTAAAGAGTTTACCGTGGTTATAACCTTGCCGTAGAAATTGATATATCTATTTGTTGAATCGTGCTGAGAGGTCCGTGGGGTATTCAGTTGACAAAAACGTACATTCTCAAAGGCATTGATCAATTTACTATGACATTTGCATATTAGTTCCCGAACAAAACCACCTTAAAAAGCCAGACGGCATTTGGTCTGACAGACTAATCTAGAGACTTGTGTCATTCATTCACGACTCATTTGTGCTTAATTTCGACCAGCGGCAGGTCCACCTGCCCCTGAGCATAAACTAATATCTATATCAAAAGGTCAGCACTAGCCAGACCGATGGAGGAAAGGGCAAGGGGTCATTGTGAAGGACCATCAATAGACGGAGACAACAATCAACATTTCAAGCAATAATTGTTAATTAGTAATATATGGTCTGTGTCCACTACAAGGCCTATTGCTTTAGCATAGTGATCATAGTACCCCATCCATGAAGTGATTGCTTGTGAGTTAATTATCCATGAAGACAATAATTACAATTTGTATTTCGTCTGTACGCATATGAGCAGCTGGGCGCGCATCACCACTCTATTCATGTCGTCTAGAGAGTAGTTTGGCTACATCATAAGAACAATTTAAAGCAGACATCAAAATTGATTGATGGTATGTAATGTAGGCTTATATATTATACATATGATTACGAATGGTGAAATGTTTTTCTACGACAATGAAACATACTTGTGAAGTACAGTACAGAAACGTATAATACAATTATGGATACCAATGTGGTGAATTATATTATTTGGGGGAGATTAAGGGTGTTTGAAGGTGTCATTATGAATAATCTTAAGAATTCCATCCTCAAAAGCTAATGGCAACCTATTTTGGGGATCTTTTGTGTATGATAGCGATCCATCTCAAGGAAATATTTTTGATGGACGAGATCAAATAATTTCAAAGGAATCTTTGCACAGAAGACCGGAAGTATTGGTAAAGTAGCCGTTCTTGATCAAAGCTTCTGTCTTGTTATATCTTGACCAAAGGGGGCTAAATTCACTATATGGATAGAGGACAGAGACACACGATATTGATGAATCCATAAGTTATATTTACCATAATAAGAATTTTGAACTTCTAATAAGAGACCCACTGATTATCAATAAATGAGTCAAAGGTTTAATGCAGGCACTCAACAGAGCATTGGCATACCTGTTATTGCCTTATAAGAGATGCTTAGCTTACTCCGGCCTTGTTCTAACTCAAGGCCAGTGTTTAGGGAAAAGGGTGATTTTTGAGTCGCATCCTGGCCTTTACGCATAGTCACAAATCAATTATCAGGGTATTATAGGCATTGGACACACGTCTACCTGATATGGTTACCTTGACAAGCAGTCGCTTCTCCTGCAATTACAATATGAGTGCAGCGATTCAACCCCAGGGTCATCGCTGAAGGTCAAAAGGGTCAAATGACTTGTGGCTGTGTCTTAGGTTGGCACAGGGTGCACGGGGAGAGAGACTAGTCTGCGGCGGATATAGAGCTGTCATTTCTTGTCTGTATTCCCTCCTCTCCTGCTAGTCTGTCAACTGGTAATCTCCATCAAATCAGGCTCTGTCTGTTCCAGCCGAAGCAGAAGCCGGCGAAGAATGGCCCTTGCCTTTAATTGGTATCCCCCTAGTCACATAACACGCAGTTTCTGACCCGAAAACAAAGCCATGAATCGCCTCCTTGATGGTCTGTATGTGCTTGACGAGGGCCTGCGGGTCCAGCCAAACCACCACGCCTCACTGCACACAACCTACAGAGATCTCAGCAAGCTTCGGAAGAAAAAAGGTCTGGGGATCCGCTTTGGATCTCTTTGAGGTAAATGTTTGATCCTCCCTCATGTCAGTTGAAAGAGGATAGAGTCTGACGAGAGCTGGCTGTGCACAACGCCTTCCTCAAAATTGGAAGAGCCGACAGGCCCCAGATTCGAGAAGAGGTGATAGGATGACCTCCCGCAAGGTAAATGTCGTCTGCTGGAGATAGCCATGAGGAGAAATGGCGGGAAACCTCACGAAAGCAGGCGCCATCAGGGGGCCGTTCACCGAGTGCAAATATGATGAGATAACTTCACAAAATGTCAGGGAGAAACTCATCAGCATCTAACTGATAAAAATGTGGTCATCAGACGTGGTGAATTCATTCCCAGCCCAGAGCAAGGCATAATGAAAGTATGTATCACATTCACTATCCACGCTGTGGGCAATGGCATTTCGCTATACCTCGATTGATAAGAGGTTCACACTTGTGTGGGAAATCAAAATCTAGTTTCGTTCATCCATTGTGGAAATCCACAATGTAGAAGGAACGGCAAAGCGCGGTACTATTATTTTAAAAGAAAGAATGATTATTTTTCTTACAAGAATAATGAATATTGGGAATAAGCCTTTTGTAGTAAGTTCTGATATCCCCGCCATTATATGCTGTCGCAATGCTGTTTCTTGCCTTTGGCTGAGTGAGTAGCTCATTAGAGCTTTGTAGATTCCCTGTATCAGTCAACTTTCAGATACAAAGGACGTCTGCGTATATGAAAGTCACCCGAGCATCTTCGTCATCATCATCATCAACGATCAAAGGCATTGTATATATATATTTTTCACTGCTTCTGTACTTCTACCATCTTTCCAGGCCTGCAAACTCGGCTGATTCTGTGCACTGAATACGTCGCTTCCATGTGTTGTTCGCTTGTCGTTGTTAAAGCTTCCCCAAAGTCCCAAATCTTCCAGAGCCGCAAAAAGGACAAAGAGAATTATCTGCTAATTAGATCAAAACACTCCTATTTCCATCTGACTGCCTGATCCATGCGTGTTGTGAATCTCTGCCAACTCCCGTTCGATAATCTAATTAGACTACGGCTAATTGATAAAAAGCAATAAGATTATATTTAATGAGGCCCTGCTATCGCAAGGATTATGTTTAAAATACTAGAGCATGATGCTGAGCAGAGGTGTTGGAGGACCATAGCGCTAGACTCTGAGAACGACAGCTGTATTGAACAGTCAAGGGACCTAATGTTATTCAAATGAAGCATTATCTCTCAATAATTCTTGCCTCTTTTGGAAAGTCTCTTTGTAAAGCTTCGACTGTAGAAGGAGGATCGCGAAATCAAAGGCAATCGTTGTTTTTCGTCCACAAAATCTACCCAAGGGCTACTTAGTTTGATTTTGTTTGTTGTGCTCTTAAATGAGACGCGCTATGAAATAAGCCGGCTCATTTATCCACCAATCCCGATGTAATGAGCAGTAATCACTGTCGAAATATTAAATCAATTATTAACCGCTTCATTTTCGGAATTTACAATTATTGCATGTGGGCTGTTTTCACACGCGATCACCGAATGGATTTAGCATTCTGCAGTCTGAAGGCAAAGAAATCTCGACCAATGGATTCAAATCTGATCATACGACTTTTATTGTGTCGAACTTGGATACTTAATGGTAAATGAAGGAAACATAACTTGTTATGAGGAACAAATTTCCTTTTCTACTTTGGAAAGCGAAAGGAGAAAGTAACACTGGGGTAATGGCAACAATTGGCCGTTGTGCAAATTGTCTCATGGTGAACTGGTGGGGGAGAACGTTGGGGTCATTTGTCACCCAATAACTAGGTCTTTTCTCTATAACTTCAATCTTCTCTTGGCCCAACCGTGGTTTGCATTATCATTAGTGTCAAATGGGCACAGGATGGAGTAATGATAAATGCCTACAAGAAAAAGTAATGTTTTAACCGAAGGAAATGGGGTAAAAGCGGAGCTAAGCGACAGAACGTAGATTCCGCAGGAGGCAAGAGTTTGTTTAATTGTGCCCACTGACATGTCAGGCAAATACGCTTTCACTGTGAATTAGGTGTTAGAGCATTACATATATCCCTCTTGTCACTGGGATATAGAAGCCCCCAAGCATTGACAACATAAGCCATCAACATCATTGTCAGTACTATTAGCTGATGTATGAACAACTTAAGGGCCTCCAAGTCAAATAATTGTGCCATCACGTTGGTACATGCTCCAGATCCGGTCGTGGGTTCAGGTTTCGGGTATTGAGTGTGGAGAATCGTGTCTAACATTAGATCAATACACAACACGCTTTTTAGCCTAATGGAGGCCTTTACCTATGTTTCGAAGCGCTCCGAGACCTACAATGTCACGTGCAATATATTCACAATGAACCTTTAGTTAGGCAGTCACGTTTGTTTCCAAAAAGAGGTACACCCAAATCTGCCTGGAACAGACATGTATCAGAAATACTGCGGCGCACACTGCATTTTAGGATTTTCATGTGGCAATCATCCCGTCCTCAAGACTGCTTTTGTGCATTGACTTAGACCACGTATAGTGTATTGTTTTGTATCGAGTTACTGTCAAATTAGTAAGTGGGTTTTAAACTATAAAGAAAGTGATTCTAAATTAACTTTCAAATCAGATCTCAGTTCCGAGTCGAGGATTGATCAAGATTCTTTAGTACCTTAGGTTACGATTGATATTTTATCCCTAGAATGAGATGGATATCATGTTATATGTATTAAGGCGAACTTGTGTCCAACCTTGAATTACATATAGCATGCATTCTCTTTATGCAAAGATATGTATGAAATCAGAATCTATTTGTTTTATTGAGTAAAAATAAAATAAGTTTTAGCATAGGGTTTATTTGCGCATTGTTTGACGAACGCTTCTTTAGAACGGATTGATGGTAAATGTATAAGATATGAATAAGAACATATATTATAATCCTGAAGACCTGAAGTAGGACTTCAGAATCGCCAATCATCAACCATTATTTGTAACATAATTATATCATCCAATAAACTAGCAAAATTGAAATCACTGGAAGCCTGGTTGTCATGTCTTATCCGAATATCATATATTGTAACATTAGAAAAGCACGTCGGTTATACTTATGGTAGGATGACCATTCCATCAGACAACAGAATAGAACCTCATGCTGAATTAATTTCGCCTATGAGAGGCTTACTAGATATAGATTACGTTGCTAGTGTCCTTTGTACCTGATGGGATCATATTCGCGTATCCTGACACTCATCCATGTAATGTGATGTAATGTGTCAGGTTCTCGATAATCACACAAAATAATTATAACAGGGAAAAGCAACCGATTTTAGACTCTATTAAATGACCATCTGACCCAGTTATCGCCCCCGTTCATGGATTTTAATGCCCTAAAAGCACGTTACCTTCGAGTAATCCAAATGGATCATAATAGCCTCTTAATTATAATTTCAGTATCAAGTCAAATTCTTAAGCTGTCTCAAGGAAGAAGAACATGTGCAATTACAAGGATCGGGCACATGATGGAATGTGGGTTATCGGAATGCAAGGGAAGCTCCCCCCATAAAATATCCCAATAGAGATAAAAGGGCCGTACCGGCTTTGTGGAATGAAAGACGAGCATCTGAGTAATCTGCCAATCATCCCCCTGACACAAAGACAGAAAACAAACGCTAAAATCTTCCTTTTTACTGTGGGGAACAGCGCGAGGATTCATGAGCATCATAATTACCCCTTTCCTTCTGATCCCTAATTTCTCTCCCATCCATGCAGTCTTGTACTTTTCGCTCGTGTCAGCCATCTGCGACCACTATCAAGGCATATTATATCTTATTGTCACTTCCCTAAGGCTGCTAGATGTCCTGGGGCTATAGTACTGGAGCGAGACGCTGAAAAACCCAAACCTTGAAATGTTCCTTTACACTACAACAATGCCCAAAGCCCTGCCCGAGTCCCACGCCCTGTCAGAGTTGTGCAGCGAATAGCGCGCCACAATCCATAAGCCCTCCTCGACAGGTTTCGTGCAGTCGGCGACTTTTGTCAGCTGGGTTTGCTTCTCTGAGAAAGGGGAGATCTCCGGGTTCAGCATTGTTGACTACACGCGTTTTCTCTCGACTACTCAATTTTCCCCTGATATAGAAATTAGTTTCCCACGATCAAGGCTAGCTCCTTAGCTATTGGCAATTCCCTGCATCGTTACAAACGGCAAGGGAGGGTATAATTCTTGCCGAGATCAGGCTTAGTATAATGCAGCGAAAAGAGCTGTTGTGTTACAGACCTTAATACCTAGTATTGGGTTCTTATCTGCAGCACACAGAGCCTCTTGGACATGGAGCCTATTTGCTGTTGTCCTTAGCATGCATCATGAACAGAACCATGGGCGTGATATAGAAATCAGATATTACATGTTGGCAGGTACCAGCTCATAGCATTACTATTCATTCCCATGTGGTACTCATGAATATCATTCGAGACTCTTGCAATTACATCAACGTGGTTAGGTCTATAAATGTTACTTAATTCTGGCCAAGGGTGGCAGGGCTCCGACCCAGGTTTGCACTTTAAGCAATATTACACCTCCAGTCCGCCTATTCCTATCTCATATACACCAAGTATCTCCTGTACCGCCATCCGGGCCCGTAATACCCACCATAAAGCTAGAGCTGGAGCCAAAAGTTGACAGAGCTGGAAGGATGGAGCTCAGGGGTTGGAACTGAACCATGCTTAAGCTACTTAAGTCCTAGTCTCAATAAAGCATGGAGCCATGCGCTAGAGGACAGATCTAACTATTCCATTACGGAGCACTGCTTGGCCCGCAGCATCCCCGCACCCCTCGGTTAGCTTTTACGCCCGTTCTATGGCTAGGGGTGCCTGAATTGGCCAACGTTGGGATGGATGGAAATTGCTATATACACACTCAACGTGGCTCGATGCGGGGTCTAGGCATCCTTCATTCTCCTACCAAGAATCAATCCAACTGGCAAGAAACTTAAAATGCAATATATCTGGAAACACTCGAAATATCCACAAGTATTTGGAAGAGGACGACGCAATCAATGTAATCCGAGTAGGGTGCAAATATACCTACACAGACATGTCCAGATGAATGACTAAAGCCAGATTTGGGGATGGGCAGGGAATGGAAGGTAGCAAAATAAAGAAAATAATGCGGTTTGCAACACCCTGGCTATCCATCTTAATAAAAGCAAGGAGGAAGACTAGAGAAACCGGCACGTGCTGGAGGTAAATACCAAAGTAACAGCTTTCTCCAGGGTGGGGTCCCCTGGGGGTGTTATACGTGCAGCGGTGTAGAGCTAGAGAGAGAGGGTTTCCAATGTGCTCTGCATTCCACACAAAGAGAATGAAAAATGCTGGGAGCAAGGAGAACGGAAATTCAGGGGAACAGTATGGAGGGATAGGAGAGAGGAAGAGATGAATACAAATGGAAGTTGTACAGGAGAGGGACGGTAATGGACATGAGACTGAGGGGAGAGAAATGGTGGTGACAGTGACACGTACACTCTGGTAAATATTAATTTGTGTAGTTTTACTTAGATGAGACTGAGAGAGATATGTATTGAGGTGATACCAGGTCACTAGGCCACGGGATGAATTATTTCACGGATCTGTGTACCTTGAATCCCATATTACTTGTATATATGGAAGGCATTGTAGTTCCATTGGGAGCCACAACATACCTCCATCCCTACTACAAAAAGCGTATGGTCTTGTCCTCTTTACCATCCACTGAATAGAATTTACATACTGTTCCAAATCCCAACCTCTAGTAGAACTAAAGTACTTATGGTAAGTTCCCATACGGTCTCATATTGATGGTGTAGGCTGTCAAGAAAGATTCTATGGACTTCTAAAGAAAGGCAATGACTAAACTCCTAAGAATAATGCTCCTTTAAAATATATCAAGGATCCGTTGTCGCATACAAGAGCGTCTAAAACCCAATCATCAAAGCTATGCATTGCTTTGCAGACTTCAAGTTAAGACCGTCTGAGAAAGCACATATATATATATACTTTTATTCATCAATGCCAAGAGCAAAAATACAAACCAGAAAACGTGTATGTATAAGCTTTTTGATAGCTTTCGGAAAATATAAGGCACAGGATAAGTGCTTCAAATTTCACGTCTTTTATCATAGAACTAAATGAGAGGTATGTTTTGGCAATGTGACAGAATAACAATGTACACAGAAGATATAAATGATACATTGCTATTCCGCTGTCGTTCATTTAGCAGATAGATATGAATTATTCCATGAGGCATTGGACAAATGGCAGACCTCCTTTCCTACTACCCATCATCATATAGAGATTATAAATGCCTTCCTAAGTCTCATACACGTTGTCTGAATAGTACAATGTGCGGAAAAGGATGGATATCTAGACAATGACAGATTATACGTATATTTCTTCGCCGAAGAGATGAATCTATTGGGGCCCATGCAAGGCAGGAGGATTATTGAATATGTCATTCGGTAAAAGGTTCCCATATATCCTCACCATCGTTCTTCTTGAGGAAAGGAACTACATTGTCATTGTAAAGCGCACATACCCCAAAAAACAAGAACAAAAGCAATGACCTACATTTGTCACTTGCAGCTCACGTACAGCTTTGCGGCTGCGTTTCTCCCCTTCCTCTGAGCCGCTCTTGGCGAGCAGTTACCAGGTTAAATCCCTACTTTATCAGTCTTTCTTGTTCTACAAGGACCGTTCCTAAACATAGCCGAAGCCAGTGTTACAGAGAAAGCCTAACACCTCTATCCTCCCTTCACTTCTAGACAGCTCGTGAATGGTAAATACACCAACTACATCTATGGATGTCCGGTCAAATGATTGATCTCTGGCCATGTGACAAGAAGGAACATGGTCTCAGTAGTGTGTGTGTATTGCAGAGTATAGTGTTGTGCATGTGCAATACAAAAACCCTTTTGCATTTTCTTTGCCACCGGAATAAATGGCGAATAGCGAAGGACCATTCAAATGTATATTGAAAGAACATAGAAAGCGACATCGTGGTGGGAAACCCTCTTCCCCAAGACCTGCGACTCGCTGGAGCCCGATCAAACCTCTGACCCTTAACCCAAGCTGCAATATGCTCAATAGAAGCATTTCCCCAGTGGTCACTTTAGCCTGAACCCGTACACACCCGAGCCCCAAACTGTCCACTCTTACCCAGTCCCATATCTTGCATTTTCTGCATGATCCAACTTTATAATCCATTAATCTTACTAGACCCAAGCCCCTGCCAACGGGCCCCTGAATTCCCATTTAGGACACAGGTTTCATTTCGGACACCCTAGGCCCCCGCGATGCTGCGCCACGGCGTGCGTATTGCGTATGGCATTGGAGTGCACAGTAGCCCCCACGCATTCATTTAAGCGCATAACCAGCCTAGATTACACAGGGTCGTCGGTAGAGGACTGCCCCTACTCTCAAAGCCTTCTAATCTAATTACTTAAAAGGCACTACCGCGAGCCTATTCTGCCATTTTGACACAGTCATGATACATTGCTTGCGAGCCAATGGCGATTCTCAATTTTGGGAGCCCTATGAAAATAAAATCAACTAGGCTTCAGACGTTCTGGGGAAAATGAGTAACTCATAACCCATTCCCAGATATGAGGGCATTTTCCTGCCAGCTGGATCACAGTATCTAGTCAGTGAATTTGAATGATATTACTCATTTCAAAACATTTATACATCGTTATAGTAAGTAATCCTATCATAAAAGCTGAAATTCGCATATCAACATTTTATTACAGATAAAACATTTTAAAGATTTCCTATAATTTAAAAAATATTTTAAAATAAAGTGAAAATTCATTTTCAATAAATATTTGAGTATTGGTCAAGAAACCCTGCATGGTTGGTACATTTTGCGTTTGGGATATTATGTATTATCCTAAAAGCATTTCTGTAAATATATTCAGGCAACCGACACGTATATGGCAGGACAATTCAATGGCAATTTATGCACACGCACATGAGCAATCCAAGAAGTTTTGTATTCAATGAAATTAATAGGTTTTTATGTTGAAATGCATGTTTCAACTGGAAGTTAAGGGTATATAGCAGATATATTTCCATTCGTCTGGTGCCTTTCTGCTCTAAGCTGGGTCCTTCTAGATGACCTCCATGGGATTAATATATTGGACTCCGCAATGGACCTTTGACCCCACCCCACAAACAAGGTCAGAGATTTATTTTTATACGGGGACTGGAAATATTGCTGACTAGGGTCTCATAAATATTTATTGTTTGCTGAACGCATTGGCTTTGTGCAAAAGCTACAAGGAAATAAGTGTTACATCCATAAGGAACAGAATTGAAGCAAGGTACATCAGCACACGTATTTGTTGCAGGCTGAACATATCCTTGATAATTATCCCTCCCCTGAAGAAGGTATAGTCCAGAGTCAGGCGATATTAGTATATGGATATCAATGTTCATAGAGCTTTGACATTTCCAGTAATTAGGCGAGGTGTTATTCCCATCTTGCGTTATAAAAACCCATCCAATACAACACAGAAGTGAAGTTTCGTAATAACCAAACGTGTTTGTTCATGATAACATCAAGACTGTGCTTTAAAAAGGCTGCTCTGGAAAAATACAAAATAGATCCCAGCAGAAGTGCTTCATAGTGAATCGATGTGGGGAAAATTGCCTCATGATGTCTGGTTAAACACGATATGCTCTATACCATAATATAATCTCCTCGCCGGGTCGAATTAGTTATTTTTTATTCTCACTAACCAATTGCAATGACACATTTTAAAACATAGCTTACATCTTTGGAGCAGGCTCAATGTAATCATTATCCTTGGCTTGGGAATGTTCTACTTGTCATTTTCTACCACTATTATATCTCCTCTGTTGTAAGGGGCATGGTAAAAGGCCGTCCACCGCTGGCCGTATTCTGGACTTTTCCATATATATTGATTTGAGAACGTTTTTATTATTACAGGTACATTGGAAGTTGAAATTTTTATTGAGAAAGCGACCGGGGTTAATTAAATTAGGGTCCCAATAATTGTTTTCCCTATTGCATTTATTACTATTATTTTATGGAGAGGGTGTGTGAGGGGATGTGGGGATGGAGGTTATGCACCAAGTGCTTGCCCAGCGAATCATATGCGAAACTATAGTCGCTGTCCAATACAACACCCATCAATATTGGTTATTTTGAATTTATGTATGGGTGTCCATATCGAGACAAGTGAGCGCATGTGGGGTAGGAATCATATCAGTAGGTGGAGGAGGTACAGGGGGATACGGACATCATCTAAAGCTGGCCTTCGTGTATGTTCCGAGCGTTGACGCTCCGGATGGCCTGTGGAATAACCTGTCATTCACACTGATACTTGCATTTATTCCATCATGTAAATATGATCATGAAAAATGGTCACAACCTGACCTCAGGGTACCTTTATTTCTCGCCTTTGTTCAACGTCCGCTGTATACATTATAGCCTAATAAGTGGCGGATATTCATTGGAAAATGCAACAGTGATATTGTATGCATTGTTTTGTCTCTTTTGTGTTATAACCTATTGGGTACGCCTGAGTAGACTATATGTGACACCAAAAGGTTTTTAATTTATTATTGCAGGAAATCGGTGTTAACATTTTATCATTATGACATTATGTAGAGAGGCTATGGAAGCAAAAGCATCGTTATTATGATATTTACCATTCGCTCTAAAATCAATCTGAACCTATATGATGCAGTTGGTTCTATTTACTGATGAGGCTGATATATAGTGATACATATACATTAACGATGGCCTACTTAACAGGTTCACTTCATCTGGAGGACGTTTAGGGCGGGGGGGGGGGGGGGGATAGCTTAGCACCATTAAACAAGAAATGGAAAATATGTACTGTAATCCCTGTTATGGTTTCCATTACTCAAACTGAAATACTGAACTATGTACATATACATTAATAAATCATGCATGTTATCTTAAACTATAACTGAAAATGGCTCTAACTACTGTAGCTGATGAGCATATTGAAGACACTGACTGCAGCTGCAGGATTACTCGGTCAGCGTTCAGGACAGCAATCACCATGAAGAAGACACCTGTTTGCCTACAGGTCCAAAATGGCCGGGCACATCTCGTTTGGGGGCAGTAGAATCAGCACCTGTCAACTCAGGTTGTCACGTACATATGTCACTCTCTCACACCCATCGGTTCACACGAGCTGTTTAGCCTAAATATAACACTTCCACAACAGACATTTCCAGGATTCTCAAGTCCCTCTTCAATGTTCTAGTAGTTCTCAGGGAATGGCCAAAGCATTAAATTCTCACAAGGCAAAGAGTTGCCCCCTGTTAATATTTTACAGAAGTGCCGAATATTTTTGGAAGGCTGGATCTAGTCTCCCTGTAGAATAAACCCGTGTGGTAATGGACAATGCACAACGAGCGTCATGAGGGTGCTGTCATGGATAACATGCAGCGGTGACATGTATTTGTACATGTTAACTAAGTCTTTGGCGTGTTTCCATGTCCTCATAGCTAGTTGATATTGAAATGAGAACCAAGACTGGCTGGCGACCATGCATGTTTACATGGTAATACTCGCCAATAACATGTTGCGGTCACGATCAATGTTCCCACCCCTCTTTGAGGATCAAAAGATACTATTGCAATGCCTATTCTCCAATGCTCAACTAAATTACATATTGACGCTTGTTTCATGAGTAATGGCTGTGGCAGAGGATTGACTTCATTGCGTCTAACACAACATTGAACCATATCACCTGAGGTGGAGCTTTTGGTTATTTAGCTACTACCGGAATATGGCTTTTTTCGGCATAGGAAAAGCTATATATATAGGATATGTTAGGAGTATTGCTGAGACTAGTATGCATAGCCTTGGAAACAGGACATACAGTGGGGCTTTCATGTGAAAAAGGGCATGCACAGCGACTAGCTGTTCTCGTTGACCGATGATCGATCTCACCTGCTTTTGCCCACATCAATCACTCTCATGTTAAGCAAAAGGTGCCCTCATTAGAATGGCATGATTAGCGTTCCTAGCACCAGGGTCAATTAAAGAGCGGAGAGAACACAACACTGAATATTTCCGTGTAACAAAACCTCTTTTTTCCAGAGCACATGTACACTAACGACGTGAGATTTGTGAGTGGGCAGAATAACAAATCTCAAAACACGGATGTCTTCCGCATAGGGCATAGATTTGGACTGCGGGTGTATCTAAGGGGAATAACATTACTGGTATTAGCCATTGCGCAGTTTTATACCATTTCACTTGAAAATTAATCAATTGCGCTTTACAGGTTGGGTATCGAGTGCAAAGTCAGACCGCCCACTCGAAGGCAAGATAAATACTCATGGGAGCATTTGCCTGCTCGTATATGCACCTAGGCATATGCTATATTGACCAAGCATTCCCTGGCACTGCAAACTCTGGCCCGAACCTATGGTGTCACTTTGCTCTCTGAACAACCTTTCATCTTTCATTTGTAACGCTACCTCAGGCCCGCCCTCATCAGCATACATATTGTGATTGGACGCTTGTCCAGTGACCCTCTCAGCCGTACCTCATGTCACCTGCATTGATTCACTGCCTTATACAGATATCAGATAGGCTGACCAATGTCAACTCTCATAATTTATTGCTTCCTGGCCCTCCTGGGCCATCGCATAATATTTAGTCCAATTGAATTGAATTGAATGTCCAATTTTGTCCAAAGGATGATGAAATATGCTCTGCCATGGCATCGTGCATATAGATAGCAAGGGCAGATACTTGGGCGGGAAAGTAGATACTAAGTGAAGATGGTTTGGTGCATTTATCTATTGGCTAGCTCTTATCATGGTCGCCGAATTGCGTAATTGCACTTTATCTACGCGAAATATATACCAGACTTGCCTTTGAATGAAACTCAATGGAGCAAAGGTCAATGAAGAGCAATCACTCACAATGATGACAAGTATTTAAAGGATTCGGGCTATAGATAGGCCATTGATCATTACTAAGTATCTTAAGGAAATGCATCTATCATTTGGATGACTGGACCATCAAAGCAGTCTCAGTCAAACAGACATTGTCTAATGAATTTCTATAGGGATCATCTATTGATGAAAGGGGCTGACACAGAAGGGGTTATCTACATGTAAGAAGAGCAGTTCAATGGAAGGCTGTGGCCCCATATTCAACAGGAACATTCTTGTGGAGAAACACTCTGAGTGTGGGGAAATAGAGCAATACAATACCTTGTAACCTTGATGTCTTGGAACCGACAGTAGCCTGACAGAACATGCCACTTAGGTCCATCCAATAGTTTGCCTGAGTGATGAATGTAATGTCAACAATACGTGAACCCAGGCATCAGATGTAATATAGGTAAGCCAATGTAAACTAAATGATTGATTTGAACTAAGCCTTAAATAATGCATCATATAATATTCTTGGAACGTTGATGCAGTGATTAGCAATAGTAGCTGTAAGAGAGGTAAGTGTTTTGTCTTATCCATACGAATCCTTTGGTTAAATTCAGGGGGAAATATACATCTATAGACAGATTTCTTTCTTCTGCAGAATAAGCATTTAGAAACTCTGCTGCTTTAAATTGTGGTGGGAGGGGATAAAGGTTACCAGAGGCCCTGCATGTGTGGTTTTTATGTTCGTCAGGCGGCGTCAGTGATATGGAATTCAGAGCACATCACCACTGACAATGATGAATCTGAGTCTTACCACTGAGACCGGGCCCGTAATATGGTCGGGCAGTGGGCACTGGTGTCAGCTAGTGTTTGGTTTAAGGGTTGGGGATGCGTACTTGTGTGAACGTTCACACCCTTGCAGCAATAAGTAGCTATCTCACCGACACCGTGGACAGCATAATGTCCAGATAAGATGGCCGCCATTGTAATAAAAGCTGGTAGTTGGGCTCGGTAGGCTGTAAATTTGTGCAGCAGAATTTCATGTGCACATTGATGGGATATGACTGCTACCATACATTGGAATGCGATCCCCTTTCACCCCTCTTCTCTCATGTCTTGCTGACGCTGTCTATGGAACGATTGGGATTCTATTGGGCCTAACATTCAATCAGAGCTTGAAAGACTCCGGACATATGTGTTTCTCGCTTGTTTGGGTTCTATTCATGACGGAGGGAAGTGCAACCTTATGAGATAAAATTAATCAGGGAGACTAAATCAAACGTAGAGTTGATAATATTGTGTCAAGAATACGTGTATATTGATATAGAGAATATCCCCAGATGAACCTTCAGAGGAAATTCAAGAGGGAAACAAAACAAGCCGCCTTTCTAGAAACTGGGGAAATATTTGCATCCTGATTGATATTTAATCAGGTGGAAAGTGTTCCTCACCTGTTAACCCAAGCACACACACTTTCGCAAATCATTTTGCCGCATCCATTAAATAAAAGCAAAACAGGCCATTATTAATTATGGTTGGAATCATGGCATTGGCACTGGTGCTAATTCCTCATCATTGCAGCACACTGCAGACTACACTTACCCATTAGCTCATCAACCAATCACAGCTGGTCTTCAGCAACAGTCACTTGATAGCATTATACCAACCCTGGAGAACTAACAAATTTTAAAATAATCTAAGGGTAATTAATATAATTTATGAATTATTGATGAACAATATCAATGGCCAAGAGCTCAAAAGCTATCTATATCATTATGGTCGATCCTCACGAAATAGCGAGTAGACAGGGGTTATTTTAGGGTCAACTTTTGTATTCATTGACACTACCAACGGGGGTTTTTCTTACTCATTAAGTCTGCTTTAAGTGCTGTTTGTAGTTGACTTTGTAACATTTTTATTGGAAGAGTCATGGGGAAGAACATGGACATATCATGAATAAGAACTAAATATTTACTTTTCGTCCTTTATTTTTCCCTAGATTTATTTTTTTAAACGATTTCATTAGACAAAATTTCATATAATTTGTAATACGTTTCATTTGTCCATATCATCCTCAATCATATATATACTACTTTATTTATTTTATACATCAATATATCAACATGCATGGGCTCATTAAAAGAGCGTAAGAAATCGTCCCCTCCACCCCTACCCAAAAAAACATGAATTAGAAGAAATGACCAATATTTCATGAGACTATATTTTGTATGCGCATATATATATATCCAACAGATGAATAATTAATATAGTAACTGTAATGTGAGTATTTGAGCTAATTGTATGACCTGTGCAGGTTTTATATATTTTCATTTGATAGCATGTTTTTGTCTCATAGAAGCCACGAAAGCCCATTGTCCTGTTTCGTGAGAATTAACCATATGCATACATACAATATATGTAGAACTATATATTATGCCCAAAATGGAATAACAAAATAAAAACTCCGGTCTGTTTATTTGTTGTTATGCTGAAAACATTATAGTAGTAAAGTAAGGATCTTTAACCGGGTTGTTATCTCCCCATTTATATCAACAGCAGACAACCTTGATATGAAAACTATACACTTATTT
Source organism: Sthenelais limicola (assembly GCA_942159475.1). Classification (NCBI taxonomy): domain Eukaryota; kingdom Metazoa; phylum Annelida; class Polychaeta; order Phyllodocida; family Sigalionidae; genus Sthenelais; species Sthenelais limicola. Next base: position 112,731,373 of record OW804095.1, on the reverse strand, counting down.
ACCTGGATATGTTATTTAAGACACGATGGAAAACATTGATATGTACTATCAAATTCCAGCCTTCGGCTGAACGCGAACGATATCTGGCATGCACTGTGAGATCTTACAGTGTCAGATGTGCCCTACCTATTGTTTATTGAAAAGATGGTATATAATATATACACAATGAACCGTACGACAAAAATAATCTGACGACAAGAAAGCCACAGGTGGCCAACGGGTATGACGGTGGATATATTTGAATGATAGCCTACTCATAGATTCATACAACCAGCGTGACTATATTTTATCCAGTGAACATAGCAATTACAGTAGGTTGTAAGTGAAAGTGTTACTCATATTATTCGTGCACACAGTAACACCCTTCAGAAGGAAACATCTGAAATTAAAGCACAATAATACAAAGAGTTCGTGAGGTCAGTCAAGAGTTCAACTTCATGAGATTGGTCTTTCAGTACGTGTTTGCATGTCAACATGTTTTTTTGTCTGAAAACATGCGTGACACCCTGAACGTTATCGAAGCTTATTCTCACATACTGGGGAAAGTGTGCATAAATATGTATGGATTCTTGCAAGCAAGCACACCCGCCATCGAGGCCTGAAAACAATACGGCGCGTTTTGAAAATGTCAAGATGGTAGGGTGGTAACGATCATGTGTAGTTTGGAGCATTGTGGCAGACTCTTCGTATCACGCAAGTTTTAAATTACTCATTCCCCCAAAGTAATATTCAAATTGCACCTGAACCTCCTAGTCTCAGGTGCGGGCAATGTCTCCAGAATTTGGAATAGAATGAAAAGAAATGCCTGAGGTAGCAGGAGTGAGCAGCCAAATGTAAACTCTAAAAATAATAAAACTGAATGTTATACACTTAATCGATCTGATAAGTAGTTTTAAACTAAAAATATTAACAGATTGCCTCAGATTATCATGGAAAGAAATACTATTTAATATTAGCATTGATTCTTATTGTGTCTACTTAATTATTGAAACATGCAATTTTGATTTAAGATACTTAAAATCTCGGATGTGATGCACGCGGGTCAATTCTAAATCAGGGACATCCGTTCAGTTAAAACCAGAATCAATATTCCTTAAATCTCAAATACGTAAGAAATTCCAACACCACCACATCAGAGAAAATGTCGGTATCGACACTCCACGCGAGACTATAATAAAATGATGTTCACTACCGTAGCTTTTACAAGAGGAACGCTGGAAGGGGAAGACAAAAATGTCGTCTGTTTCACAGGGTGTCACGCGGCCCAGCAGATGCCTTCGAGGTGCGTTTTCTGGAGGGCTGGTTCAGGAAGGGGATGTTATGTTTGTAGATGCCAAGTTCTTAATCTAGAGATTAGTTCCCGGGATTTTCCAAAAGACCCCGAGTTTCCAAGTTCCCCGAAAACCCTCAGTTGCAATTGAAAGATCCCGGTGTCCCATTGTTCCCTCAGAGACCGGTTTTCTCCCCGGTGATGGATGCTGTCATGTTTTTTTCTCCCTTCAGAATGATCGAGGCGTCCATCATGTTTTTCTTCGCGAAATCAAATAGCCCGTCTACTATTGCAACGAAGGAGGATTTCTGATGCAATAATCCACCAAATTGGTTTCTGCCATTAAATTCCACCACTCAAATACGCCGCGTACTATGTGCTACGGAAAGCATAGCTTAAGGCTAATTATCAAAATTGCCTCTTGGATTAATGTGGATTTGGTTTGACCTTTAGATAATAAACAGACTAACCTGTAAAGGAAGCTGGATTTCTTCTTTTACGTCTCACGAAACTCCTCCTGGAAAGCAATTTTATAAATTCAGTATACCTTCTCAGACAAGACGAGATAGTGCAGACAAATTAGACCATGCAGGTAACGGGAAATATAGTTATCTAGAGTAAAATATCTGCAGTAGGGTATTCCTATGTGAGTAGGTACTTTTAGTATTGCGGGAAGGAGATTACTAGTTTATGCCAACATGATCGATGAAGACAGCAGCATTCTCTTTAATAGCTGAATTACAGCCCCTTCTATATTCGAGATATTAGTGGTCCGTGGGGACAAGAACAATAGACAGTCTCTTCTGAAAGATGAATAACCTACGGTCACATAGACAGGCTTCTTTCATTCATATTTCCCTTGCTACTGGTATCTCTAGATACTGAATGAGGACATTTGAAACTCCAAGCTTAGAGCCATAAGGACGTAGAATCTAAAGGTAGTCTATTTTGCCCAAGAGCTCTGCTATCGTATGTCGAGATCAAACATCAGGAAGGATACGGGTAACACATATTCATGAATTTATAATGAAAATCCTGTGGACAATCGTATATGAGATGTGAAGTTCTTTTTATAGTCACCAACCAAAGTATAAAGTCCATGAGAAATAGAAATTAAAGAACATTATCTTAAACAAATAGGTTTATGTGAGGCAGTATGTACATCTCTAACGAAATATGCTCTGTAGAATTATCTCAAAATTATCATACGCATTCATTAAAGTTATAGACATTCATAGAACACTGTGAATTGCTCTTTTCGAGCTTCACACATGTGGAGAACAAATCTGAATAACGTCTCGAAAATAAGCTCAACAAGTCTGATACGATTATTCATGAATCATGACATTCCTTAATCTAGGGCGGCCTCATTGCCTCTTGTATTGCTCTTTCTATCCATATCATCTGCTTGCGAAGACTCTGCACTAGACTATTTCTTCCTAAAATATAAATGAAAAGCGCCGTATATTACAACGTGTGTGCTCTGTAAAGCCGGATTATGCTGTTTGGGAGAAGTATACTTATCGTTTTCTAATGTATAAAGCTTTACTTCACTGTAAGCTTATTTTTGCTTAATTTAACCATGAGGTTTGTGTCGTTCTAAATGAACACGTTTATGTACGCATGTATTTCTAGTTAGGCCCTATAGGCCCTACATCGGGTCGATTGCATGCAAGCAGGCATGCACTGGACATTTACGTTTAGGCTTAAGCAGGCGCGATCTATTAGTTTCCACTAGATCTATTCTCTCGCGATAGACGCACATCAGCGGTGGAAAAGAGGAAATCACTAATAAATCCATCACCCATAAACATGTCTCGTTGTGCCGAGGGGATTGAGATGTCTGAAGATGTATCCCCTGGCGTAATCATCCCTAATCCCGCAGCCTATCATGCCCGTAGAAATGTAACCAAGAACCACCCGCTTGTGTAGAGAGGGGGTCAAAGGTCTGAAGGTCAGCTCGGAGGTGTCCAGGACTGACCATCTTCTGCTCAAAGCCTCATTAACCTTTAATAAAAAGAGCATGAAGAAAATGGCAAGACAGACGTTGGCGTCCCGTCGCTGTCCGACTGATCTTTTCACTATTGAGTCAAATCGGTAATAAATGTTCGGGGTCTTGGAAAAGTGGCCGGAGTGGATTACAAGAGGCCGGGACCATGTATGAAAAGGGCGACGGAGCGGCATGAAAGGCGGCCTTGTTGTGTCCATCAGGAAAAGCCTGGTTAGGGTCATTAGAGGGGGATATTGCCATGGTGATCTGATTTATCTGGGCTATTAATCCCCGGATGGAATCAATACTATGCAGTAGAACATGTCATCAGGACAGAGGCCAGCCCATCTTTCTCCCCTTTCCTCTTCCTTCCTTTACGTGTCTCAGCTAAATTCATACTACGTCCTGAGTTGCTTGAATTTTCAGAATTTATTAGTTTACCAATAAAAGCAGACATTTTAATTAAGTTTATAATTCTGATCAGGAGGACTATGCAAACTACGAAGTTCATTTTATTCATATTGTCAGCATTCGCTAAAATTGGCACGTTGCCGGTGGTCATGGCTCGAGACCGTAACCCTTGATTCAAAAGCCATGCATTCTTTAAAAGTATTCAAGACAAAAAAAAGACAAAAACACTACTGGTACCTGGAAAAGGAAACCGTTTAAGAAATGGATGATAAAATCGAAAACAATTCTTTTTCCTTGCGTTATAAGCCATATAAAACTCCACATTCCCTGATCCCTGAATCAAGTTAATGCATTTGCATTGACAGACGTATCTTAAACACTGAAATAAAAACATATTTCATATAAATAATCTGAGCTCCATTAATAAGGACGTCTTGCAAAACATAGGGGGGCTGTGAATGGAATATTCACGAGTAAAGATGGCATGATGCATTTCATCAACATGATATATTTTTAGATTAAAATTGTTTAAAATAATTATCTCTTGCCATTATAAGCTCGAGTATAAGTTGCAAACAATGAATCTGGCAGTAATAGCTAGAGAAACTGCGATTCAATTGTCCTAGATTTAGAGCCGTGAGACTTTTTATCCTTCCACTGGAATGCAATAGAACCATGGATGAACTTTCTTGAGCAGAAGAGATTATTAAATACTCAGGAGAACATGTCCCTACCATTGTGTAAAGGCACGCATAACACGAGGTTCCCTAATTGATAACCGAACGGAAATGTTAGTCTAAGAATATGGAACACGTAAATACTAATGGTTGATAATGTGCAGAAATGGGCCCTAACAAAGATACAATTAACGACGTAGGAGGCACCTTTAGACACACTTAATTGAAAATTCCTACAGGAATTGGAAAATCTTACACAAAACCATCATTGTATCCATATTCTACTTAGAAAATATACATAGATATGTATATACAGATTGATATATGATTTTACTTATCATATCTCAGGATAATAAGGCAGCGCCACATTAATGTATAGAGCTGGGTTTCCCAGAGTACCCACCCACATACAGTATAACATTAATGGTGAACGCTGCTACTTATATATACGAGAATCAGGTTCTTCTTTCTTTTGCATCGCCACGCTTTCAATTGATCCAAACACATTATGAAAGCTTTACAATGAGACATCAATGCTCTCATTTGAATGATATCTGAGAAAGGATATCGGCTTTTTAAAAAGCTTGCGATGCGTGGTGCAATTACACAGGACAATGATATGAGTATGCTGAATTCTCCAACACAATTACGGAGAGTCTTGGGAAAAATCCAAATTGCAATCGAGATAAGTGAGGCTCTATGAGGATATTCCCCCATGGTAGAAGCCGGCGACGTAAATATGCCTTTCTAAAGCCGAAATTTAAGCCAATGGAGAACGCCTTGAGGGGAAAGCATTATGGAAAGGAAACTAGCATCTTTACATCATCGAGGCTCTGAGTTGTCTGATAGATCTAGATGATCCTGAGGTAATCCCATTCTGCTGGTATTATAAAGCGAGATGCCAGGGTATTAACAGGCTCCGGGGTACCTTAAGCCTTTCCTCCAGAGAGAACCAGGCCAGATGGAGATGCTTAGTCTGTGAGCAATGGCTAAGGAAACCAGTAAAACTAGTGTTGGCTGTCATTATGAAGGAAGGCAGTATGATTGGCTGTCCCATCAATCGCCTACATCGTTAGGGAGGGCCTAAAGACTGCAAAGTTGATCATTAGGGAAGAGAGTAGAACACGATCAGTGGCATTTAGACCGAAGCTTTGGATAAAACTAAGAAGAGGTATGCTCTATCTTCTCAAGTGTAAATAGTTATTTGGTCCGTCCCTTACAAGGTTGAGTATAAATAGAAATATCTGTGCGCCGAAAAAAGCCAGCCAACTCCGGACTACATTTATATTTTCAGAGATAGCTTGTGATTGACTGAAATCTGTTGCGTTTACTTCTGAATCATGTATGGTATAATCTTCATTCATAAATGACTATAACCGATAAGCTAGTGAGATGCCACGGGAAGAATATAACACAACAATTCATAATTAGCAAATGGAGGTAGGTAATCCAATTGGGGAGGCAATTCCACACCAGAAATTATCCAACAGCTCCAATGGAATAAAGAATCAATATAGCATTGCGAAAAGAAAATCTTGATTAGCTATCATGCCTCCTTTAGAATCACATGATGTATATTCAGATGAAATGCTATTGATAACAGCAAAGTACTGTCTGTTATATTTACTGGTGGAAGGAGATGTTCTTTTGTTTGATAAAGAACATATTACACCAGGCCCCAGGCAGTATCTGTGAGGGTGGTAGACAAAGAGGTAGTGGGGCGATGTGTCTTTATTTGTCAAACGGAGAAAGGCCAACTTCCTCCACCCACACCAGCCAATCAGCGGTCTCATCAGGTCATTTGTCTCGCACACTTCCTGTCAGTCAGTTTTAAATCCACTCCAATGGTATCATTAACTAAAAGGATCGATTCTCTTCTGCTATTAACGTGTCTGGCTGTGACATCCTTCATTCTGGCCCAAAATGACACAAGGAACTGGGAAAATTGGAAGGGTTGTCTTTTAATCGAGAAAGACCCTCTCAGTCACTGTCAGTGGAAACTGGTATGGGTTAGTGTGGACAAGGCCCGGCGTGGTCTGAATAACATCAATGACTAGTTTGAGATGAGATAATTAAAATTCGTAGTCCAGTTTCGTCGGAGCTCAGATAGAATACAGATTAATTTAGCACCATTATTCCATCATCTTATTTCTCAAGAAAGTGATTATATATTAAAGTGGGGCGATAATTGTGCACGTTTATATACGTTCTCCAATGGCACCCCTCGATAACATGTACGAGCTTGATACCTGATGATATATGTACATGGTATATGTGTAGTATTGCATGAGTTATAACTGATATGAATGGAAGGAGAAACATTAAGCTAGAAATCACCGATGTGTGGGCGTGTGAATATCCAAAGACAATAATTTGGTTGACCTGATCCTCTAGAGACCGAAAAATAAGGCCAATTTGCAACTAGGCATCCATGTCCAATGTAAAGATGGTAGTCAAAACTACATCTTATGGAAAAAATAGAAGCCTTATAGAAGAAAATCTGTCCTGTTCGTCTTTAAAGGTCATCAAGGGAAGGGTTTCTTTGCGGAGCGGTTGGTCCATCAAACTGTAGCACACTAAGGTTTTCCTGTTTTACCCATTACAATCAGCATAAAGGAAACATAGCATTTGCCACACGTGGTGAAAAATAGCTTTGACCTTTCCGTTCTCAACACTTGGGACACTGTAAGTTGTCCTTCCACTGATGCTATGGAAATGGGTACACTGTGCAGTAGTTATAATCAGTCACACTTGTTCGTGGTTTAAAACTCTTTTCAAAAGACATTCATACTGGGCAGAAATATTTAAAGTAACACCGACTGCTGGAAAGTGAGATGTTCTAACTGAGTTGGGAAATAAAAACAGGAAGTATCAACTTAATCCAGGAGATAAACGTCGAATTTCTCAATGATAATTTGTATACATAATATATAAATTATATACTGTTAAACAACATTATCTCTCCAAACTTTGGGCAAAATATGTCTAGTTCTAAGGCTGGTAAGCATTAAGTAAGGTTGAGTGTCCAAAGAACAATATTATGTTGATCTGTAGCTTCAGTTGAACGAAGAGGGAAACTGCCTTGGGCCCATAGTATGTGTAGCATGTCAAAGAAGGAGTATGGAGGTTATGGTTGAGGAAATGGGTACAGATCGAACCATAACTCAAAGCTGACAATGCCTACCTTTGATGGTGGCCATCAAAGTAGCTTATGCCAGGCCTTATGACCGGTCCAGTAGTAAAGATGCCTAGCCTCCTTTCTCACTGATCACCCTCGTCCCCACAAAAGGCCCATTTCATTTTTGGTTTTGACCACAGCGTGCCAAACAAAATAAAGACCCTGGATTCATGGACACATTTTCCTTCATAATTCATCACTGTCAAACGTAGGGCCAGTAAAAATCGGAGGCGGCACCATTTCGGGTGCATAGTTTTAGGTGTAGTCGTAGTAAAGTTTTCTAAGCAGCCATTTGGCCCACTGCACAAATATGGACCCTCAGTTGTATGTGGGTTGTGGCTTCAACGGTGTGCACGTATAGCCAGAAGTTTCGGATCCTCAATCGTCCATAAATCTCAGCTTATAATGTCATCAGTTATCGTAGATTATGATTATTTTCGAAAGGAAGATGACTGTAGATCATAAAGAGGTTGATACAAATCAAGGTATTTCCATACAAATCAGTTCAGGGAAAGGGTCTGTTTCATTATATTATATATTTCGCATTTGCCATATCACTGCATGGTTGACGCGCATAGATATATCTCTGGCGTTATAATGAGAGTGACACTTTTATGGCTTCCAGTATTACTGTGTGCTCTCCTTTCCGAACTATCAGATTCAACCTTGCTGATTGACCTTTACTTGACCCCGACCTCCACAGATGAAGCCACATCAGAATGTCTTTTCAGTGTATTTGTGGGATTAGGAACAGGAAGCAATAAGAGATACGCCAAAATTGAGACCCCCAACACGGGCGTTAAACAGAACCATTAGCCCTGATCGAGCATAACAGTCGGCGATTGCCCCTTCTCAGATCTGTCTTTTAGTCTGCCGGAAGCCACTGCAAATCCCGGCTAACTGCGCATGAGCAAAGCTTGTGGAGGATCGGGAAATAAATCATGTGGAAAAAATCCATATCGGGACCTCACCAAGGGTTATTTGAACCAGATGATTCTCACAGTGTATCGGATCGACATAATGAAAATGAAAACAAAGTAATCGCATGAATATTCTATACTCTTGTAATGAAGACTTCATTCGGAATCATTTCACTCAATTCCTGGACGTATCCCATTTTTTAAAACACGGTTACAACATACATATCGCATGAATAAATCAAGGCTAAACGGATAATGTATGATGACCCAGCTCACTAAGTTATCATGGGTACAGTGCTAGGCATTAACAACGTGTCCGCAATCGGGCATGAATAATCCATCGTAGGAAACGATGGTGCATTAAGTGCATACACACACTTGCAGCCATTTAGGACACAGCTATATATAGTTATCATACAAGGTATACTCACCCATCGTCGTATCTGATACAACTTTACTCTTATTTTCTGTCGAGATTCCTTGAGGAACTGCATCATTAGGATGTTTTTCACCTGATCATCATAAAAAACTTTTTTTTATGATCAGATGAAAAACATCTTAATGATGCAGTTCCACAGCTTTTCCCATAGATTTGAAGTGCCTTTTTAGTTCTGATAACAACTCTATAGTACATACTTCACTTTCATGAAGCAAACTTTTCCTATATGGACATAATCTTTTGCAACAATTTATACATATATATATCATATTTTTATTCTGATTCAAGCATTTACATCATTTCAGAATAGGACGCCAGCCTCTCCATTCGGAGGTCTTCCTGGGGGATCCTGTATACTTAATACCTGTTCTTTGATTAACTAGATATCGTGATGCAAATATGTCTGACAGATTAAAACACAATTATTAAATGTTAAATTGGTTGATCATTCCAATGTAAATCCCAGGCTCAGTTCCCCATATTTTATTATAGACTATACAATACTGTTTTATTATTTTTAAAAATTCAAAATATCTCCGACTTGCTGTTGGTGAATAAAGTTCAGTGTCATTGTCCTGTTGGTTTCATATTAATTTTTTTCCTCTACTTCACTCGTTCAAGTGATCGATCATTATATCATTTAAGTATCTAATGAGCCATTCCCACAAATTTATTCTTAAATTCCTAACAATGGAAACCCCTAAATTACATGTCGAAACAATGTTATATAGATTAATCATAAGACATAAAATGATATTATTCATAAACTGTGGTTATCGTTGTATCGATCATACAATAAGGGCCATAGAATAAATCCCCATAATGAATAATAGGGAGAACCATCGTCTTATAATAAGAGTAGGAGAGTTTTCCTTTCAGTTTTTCTTTCTCAAAAATACCTCAAAAATCAACTCTCTCATCGATTTCCATCCCAAGGAACTTATATTCTGATACATCTTCTAAATCTTGGTCCCCCAATACAATATTTCACCACATTCTTAGGGTCCCTTTTAGACCTTATTGTTAAGTTTTTACATTTTTTTATGTTTAGAGAAATCTTATTTACGGCGCACCACTGTACTATATTATTTAGATCATTTTGTAACACCTCGTTTTTACCATGTCCTAAAATCCTATCTTTATACAATACTGTGTGTCATCAGCAAAAAGCTGTTTATTACACTTTCCCACAACTTTAAAGCTTTTAATCATATGAAATTTGCAACAATATGAAATTCAGTGGATGGGAAGGGGGCTCGCTGTATATCAGGGTGGCCGAAGTATTTATGATAATTGTGAAGAACAAAATAAAGTTGGTGTTGATTTTATTCGTTGTCTCAAGCTTTCGGGCTATTGTGGCCCTTCATCAGGAGGTTGACCAACAAATGTTTTTCTCATTCTCCCGGTGCAATCAATCCAACAGGACCTCCTCTTCACTAAGCTCAATCAATCTTGGGATTTTACATATGTCCAGCCATCTGCTGGATCGCTTATTTGTTCTCTATTTATATTAACATAATTATAAGATCTTGTTATCGTGATCAAGCACAAACTAGATGCCATGTTTACATGTGTGAATTGACGGTGTGTAGATTACGACCGCCCAGAGATATGTTTTTGTCATTTTTTTCTTGCAGTAATGTGATTTCCTGTAGTATTGTAGTATAGTATACATGAATGTATAATAAAGAAGACAGAAACTTTGAATGATCAGAGTTTCTTTTATCGCTATCACTGACTTGGGTTTGATTATGTAGGTTCAGCATAATAAGCGACATGCGTCCTGCCGCCAGCTTTTCATCATCTTCTCGATGCAAACAACATAGAAAGCAATTATTTTCCTCATCTCCAGAGCAACTGCTCAGGAAATACCTTACCTCCCAAGCGCAGTATCTAAAATATTATCTCAGCGAGAGAGGAGATTCCATGATGGTGATTGCACCATCATCTTAAATAGTCAGGGGCCTGTCTCATGGCTTGTTTCACTCGGATACTTCTTCTAAAAGAAGGGATTGAGACCCGGAGCAAATACCATAAGTGAAGTGGGTGTAGGAACTAAGTGGGCTAATCTGAGGGGACCGCAAAGCAACAGCAACAGGAACCAACTACAAGACAGTCCAGAGACCTTTCTGTTGTGGTAGAGAGATCAATTAGAAACACGAGCTATCCTTAATCTCTGATCATCTAAGCTAATAAAAGGACTAAAGCGGTCGCCCCGAAACCTGCCAAAAGAATTTGTCTCATGGCCAAACTAAAAAGGTAAGGGCTAAAAATTGCCATCCTAGATATCAATTAGCGGCATCAGTCTAGATAAGGACATGATAATAGGTAGAATATCACCGCGGACACCGAGTCTCACTGTTTAAAATACTTTCTTGGGAAAGCTTTATTTGCTGATGCTAGATGAATTGATGACATAAATATATCTGTTACAAGAAAACAGATGGCGAACAATGCGCTTTCCAAAAACCATATCTCAGCAGTCTAGCCTCCAAGCATTGGATGTTTCATAATGCTACTGTCACATCCGCACCCGTCTAATTGGCTGTGTCCATCAGAAACAGTGGAATGGAGCAGACCTTTTACCTTTGGCTTGGTTACAATTTATGCGGACCGAGCCGAAAAACATACAATTCAAATGTCAGGACAGGCTTCTTTGAGAACACAAAAAAATGAAAATGGACTGCTTTAGATGAATGTTTGCACGAATCGATCTCTTGACATTTTATTCGTGACCAAACCCTATGTTCCACTCTCGCCTGTGCAGAAAAATAGATGTCAATAGACCTGAAATTAGTCACACTCCCCATATATGTGGTGCTATTAACATTTGGACAACAAGAAAAGGACGCACATTTGAGGCGCTTCTTTTCAGAAAGTTTTTCCCCTCTCCCTTACAAAGGGCAAACGGGGAAATGCTGATGCATAGGGAGGTGACCACTAAGGTCAAGGTTACAGCTTCTTATCATTTCCCCTAAGCAACCGGTGACTATTAAAGGCGCGTTAATCCAAATTGTGTAATCTCCCCACATTGGCCTCTAGATTAATACTCCGGTCCTGGTTTAGTCGTCAGGCATAGAGAACCAGCCGCCTGGGAAATTAGTCATGTGCGCGTGAGAAACGGACCGTGGAGGAATGACCATGCAAAGATGGAAGCTGTCAGTGGTGCCACGTTGTCTTAATCACAAAGCACCCAGGAGATGGCAGGGTGTCATCCTCCATGCTTGTAGCCCACAGACAACGGCCCATGTGCCGTGAATAATACACGCAGCTCTAATTTGTTACATCAGGGAAACTCTCATAGGCTCCGCTGGTCATCTGGCAGCTAGGGGTGGGTCTGCCACTTGCAAACTTTGCAAAGGCTAGTGTCAGAGGGAAAAGTAGTGGTAGCTTTTGAAGAAGGGCCCGCTTCGGCATGAAGTGAGAGATGTTAAATCTACTGGAAACGGTTTTTGTCAGCTGGGTTTTGATTGAGAAAGGTTCCCCGGGGAAGTGTGCAAGACAGTCAGCGATAATCACGATGCATGAGTCGCGACAGCGATGTCTCTGAGGGATATGCCGATTGTTAGATACCACTGAAGACTATAGTCATGTGATTCTTGAGCAGAAGAGAAAAAATAGCCGTTCTTATTGCAATAGAAAAAAACTGATGTAATCTGCCTTGATTTACTCTCCACCAAACGTACTATCGTTACTTTTAATAACCCTAATAAAGAATGGTCAATACAGCCATATTCAAATATCAAGTAGTCATGATCTCGACGCAAATGCTATATAAAATGTTTACAATAGACAATAACCATCAAGCGTTTGGAGCAACGAGGGAAAGTTCACCATTATGAAGTACAATATAAATCAGGTTTTGTGTTTCCGTGCGCCGGAGGGAGCTAGAGAAACAGAGAGGGAACCGGGCAGTGCCTGTGTCTGATTTGTCTACACGTGGAATGCGAACTGAAGTGTTTACGGGCGATCCCTTTCTTTTCTGGCGACGAGTTTCCTTCCTAAATCAGGAGAGCCTTAATCTCCGGGCTATACGTCTCAATAACGTCGTGGCGACGTCGAGAGCTACGACATTGAAGGGCCCATGTAAAGCGGGTTTGTGACAGCCTAGGCCGTGTCCGGGTCATTTACACGAAGAGAAATAACAAACTAGTAGAGACTCATTTAGAGGAAATAAACTTGATCTATCCGCAGACATTATACATACATCTTTTAAACCAATGCCGTAGCTAACTATTCTGCATCGGCCTAATTTCCAACATTCTAAAATCCCCAGCTAAACAAACTTACCTTCGTAACTGAGTAATGGTATTCAATAGATGTGTATAGTTAATTAATTAGTTTCTAATGTCTGTACTTCCTAAGAACTTGGGTTCATTATTTGTAAGGCAAAGCGAAACTTATTATCGATGGGGACTACAGAGGAACATTCCATTTAGAAAAATAGCAATTACTGTAAGCCCTGTAGAGGGATTCGTAGGGCGATCCTTTCCAGGCGAAGCTGGAGGAGGCAGCGCAGTGGATAGGGCTATGAATCGGCTATCCATGTTCATCAACTGACAGGTATATCAGAACAAACACCCATAAAATTTATCCCGGTCCCATATTCCTGTCATCATGTCTTCTTTTAACATGATCAATCCTTTCTCTCGGGGAGCGCCTATGAGGCGTATACATGTCGGTAGGCTCGGTGCAGCCTTCTCCTTAGAGACGTTTATATAAGGGTCGAACAATGAAACAGAGACAATCTTTATATAGATATTTTAATCAGTGCACATCATATCTACGGCATAGTGAGTGACAGCCACGATAACTGAGATGTAATTTAAATTTTGCCAGCCCATGTAAATTTGTAAAAGGTTTCCCTTTCTTACAAGCACATGTGTACAATACTTTAAAGGTCAAACGGTGATGTGTGCAATAGAAATCATTTCCCATTCATTTATCCAGGGAAACTCAGTCTTAATATGTTTATCTGCAATTTGTCAAAAGAGGGCCGAAGATTACGCACGCAGTTCTGCATATCTTTTTCTGTTGTCACCAACATATATGATGTCTAAATATTCAGTAAGAATATTATTTATAATAATGCAGAGTAACCGCAGATGTTGTTTCGTTTTGTCTCAGGAAGTGATAATTCACGTGTATCTTGATATTACCATATATCTCCTTTCCTTAAATCAGTTTCATCACCTAGGGCTGATGTAATATTCTAGAATAATAAACAAACTATACAAAGGAAAACTCGGGGATATATCATATGGATCGCCATCGTAAATTTAGCCGTGGATGTATGTACATATACGTGTCTCCACTCTGGCGTTTTATGCACGATATCAATATCAAATGAGTGATCCTCTTTTATGCGTGACATCCTAGCCATCTTAAGCTGTTTACACGAAATGTACTATACATACAGTGATACCTCTTTGCTTTAGATCCAGAAAAGCATATCAATATTCACTCAGGAACCGCCTGCTCATAGGCTCATGGGTACACATCTTGCGTGCCAATACCTCACCTCCATGGGAGAAGCTGAAATATTGCTAGCAGGATGATCCTAACGAACGTAGTGAATTGACTCATGCCCCTGGCTCTCATTTGTTAGGTCGAGATGCATGTCACTTAGGCCTATACTATACTAGTGTATGCCGGCGATCGGTAAATGGAAACTGGCAGGAAAGCTCTATCAAATACCTTGTGAATATATCTTGATATCGCATAAATTATATCGATTACAAAGAAACGATCGTGTTTTCAGAATTACCCTCCGAAATGGATTACAAATACTGTTTATTGTCATTTCCACCCTCATGAATAAAGATGGAAATTAAGACTACAGAAAAGCTACTTGGCCTATGGTCTACAGTCCTTTTTATACTTCTTATCGACGTAGGGGGTTTAACCACGCCAATTAATACCTCATTAATCATATAAGCTTAACGCAAAATCAACATGCCCTGACAACATTTCACGGACATCCGTTTCACCAAACTGAATGAAGCAAATCGGATCAAATAACAAGCGAGGAAATTATGTTTTCCTGGGAAGCAATTAAAACTTCCTTCGTGTGGAAGAAGATAAAATTTGAGCGCAAAAAAATTATAATGGAAATCAAAAAGTCCAATCTTAAATTCAATTACGCCTATATTCAGGGCGAGGTTCAAAACAGCAAAGATTGTGACTGGTGGCTGTTTTATGCAGAAAGTTTGCGCCATACGTCGTGAGAAGCATTAGTTTTATAAATGGTAAGCCTGGGGCGACTGGCAAGCAATATGATGTCTTCATGTTGATAACGACAAGTGAGGGCGAGGCTCCGAAATTCTTAATCTCTACAGGTCAGACTTGATCTCCCCTCTGTCCATTCCCATCCGGTGATGGGGCGATTACTACACACCCTAGCTGGGGTGTGGGCTGAGGGGGGAAGCTTGGACATGCACAGCCAACATCCGTGGCTGAGTTCCCATCAATCCCCTCATTTATAACCTCAGATGCCGACTGATTGACCATCAGTTCCCACGTACACCTCCAGCCATATTTTCATCGTGACATGAAAATCTGCTCAAGTCCTAATTCATCCCCGGTTTATTCACGTTTTATATGGGATTTACTTTCTTTGGACAGCGCGTTATCTGGTAGTAGGATGTGTTATCCGGGAAGCCGTATGGGAGAGAACTCCCGGTGGAACATGATGCAAAGCCAGTAAATATTTTGAACAGGACTCGCGAAGACAAGCCAGTCCTAGTAGTACATGGAAACGGTTTATTTATACAGGCATAGATCGTGTGAGAGTAAGTAGTGCACTGAAATGGGGATCTTTTTCGGGATAACTGCGGGTATTCTCTCTACTCCTTTTCAATAAACGTACACTTCGTTAATTCGTAGAACATAATATTATATTCCTGAGTAACCCTGTCCATACGGAATACCAATGTTAGCCATGAGCCTCCATAAAAATAATAGCTGGCATTGAATATTGAAGACGCATTCGGTGGAAACGATCCTCCCCCTTGTTTTTCCATACCCAGGTGGACCATTTCGTTGCCAACTCTAGCAGCTGGCTGACGTGAAATCGATTCTAAAGATTGTTTTATGTGAGGGCAAAACCGTCAGCTCTGAGACCATCTATTCATTATTTGTGCCATTACTCCTTCCACTGATAGAAGAATCTTGAGGAACTTAACCGGCGTCTGTGCTTGTCCCCTAAAGTCACACCCGTGGTTTGTAGCCATAAAATGTGGGTTCTCCCCAATTCTAGAGTAGAACACGTTGCAAAAGCACTTTGCACCTCCATAGGTATTCTCCTCACCCCGATATGATCCTTTCTGCCCTTGAGGACCGTCTCTCATGCCCATCCCTTATTCCAGTGTATATCCAAGACTAACACCTCTAGGCAAAACACCCCTCAGCAATTTGGAAAAGAAGAGATGGATACTCATCCCCTCATACACACCCGCTGTAACTAGGTCAGCACCCCGAAATGAGTAACTCGGAAACTAGGCCACCAAACGCGTTGATCACCAAAATTAATGATCTCCTGCTAGCATCATCGGAGAGGACTCTGAAGGAATGTAACATCGATTCCCTGAGGAGCCTGTTGGGAGAGGGAAGCAAAGTATCGGGTCATTATTTAGTTACCATAAGCAATCGCTCGTTTGTCTCACCCAACAGCTCACTCGTGGAATGCTGGGCACGCCGTCCGGTCAATTTCGCGAGGCTCATGGAGAGTAGCCACAGGGAGTAATGAGCAATATCCACTGATAATGTGACCTGCGAGCATCATGATTGGCATGACTATGAGTCTGGAAGTGTCTAATCAATATATACACATGCTACCAAACAGGCACTGCCAATCTATACACATACATCTGATTGATGCAAAGGGGATTTCCGACCCCACAGAATAGAAGCTCCCAAGTGACCATCTATCAACTCAACTATGGGAGTTTGGATTAATAAATCAAGCTGAGATTATCACTCTGCAGACCGCAACTGAGTTAGCAACTTTGTAAGGAACGACGGCTAGGATGATACTTTTAAGTGTTGGGATCGTGGCATTACCCATATTGTCTTGTTGGCTCATATTTCGAGCCGGACAAAACTTGTCCCTTCGCCCTGACTGCAAATTGTCTTTTATGACTCGTTACATGCTGATGGTATGCTTCAATAGATACTTGATACAAACCGGTTTATATACACATGCCGTATAAGTGATCTCTGTTTGGGAAACTGTGATAGATTAAAAAGAAAATATAGAAATAAGAGAAGACATAGGAATGTAGCTACACCGCAGTACATAATAAATAGCATAGGCTACAGGACGCAGTATGCCAAATTTTGATGATAGAGACTTCTGTAATTTCATGTCTCAAGCCTATTAGTTATATCTATAATCTGAAATAAATTAAAGAACACATGTTTTATTGGAGTGCCCCAGAGGTTTGACCTTACTCTCCCCCTGAAATCAATCAATAAAGCACATGTATTACATGTATAGATGGGTCATGAGGCCCCTCCTTACCTTACAATTCCTTGCCCATCCAACACATCTAACAATCTTGCTTTCAACAATATATAGAGACCTTTTTCAGGTAGAGGCGAGTTATGTGTGTGGCTTCACAACACCTGTCTTGAGTGATAGGAAGGATCCAAGTGAGTGTGCGAGGAACTACTAGTGGCAGGGAACAATCTTATTCGTCCCTGAGATTGGGCGTGATTCAAGAGGAGGTAATCCCGCAAGTACAATGCCTTAAAATGCTCTTTATCATTGTGCCAATCAACAATAATAGAAGATGGGTTCAGGGTGACATTGACTAATTATGGCACCAGTAGTTGTTTAATAGTGTGGACGATTTCGTAGATGGAAATACTGAGCTTGAGGAGTAACCAATTTGGTTTTTTTTAAATATTTTTATTGGCCATATTACATATTACAAAAACATTATTTCATCTTCATTTTCAAATACGCATAACAGACAGACAGAACTGTTATTTTTCATGCGTTGCCTTAAGGTTTAAATATATACCAATCTGACATTAAATATGTGATTATGATGTTTCCAGTACAATCTATAAGTATTAATAGAGGGGATGGTATACGAGGCGCCCATAATAAGAATGTATCTATCAAATCTATAGCTTTCCTATTATGGGTGGCGAGTACAATTCTATATGTATTATATGACCTTTAGAAGCAATTTTCCACGATCTGAATGAATGAAAACAAGTATAAATGGACACAAATTTAGGCAACTTGTCACTTCGCTTTGGCACTGGAAGTAATTCGATTTGTAATGACACGTATGCAATAACGGCTCTTTTATATTGCACCTCTCATACTACATGGGCATATATACTACACTAACTACAGCGTTAACAGTTTCGTCATCCACGGGATGTGTAACCAACATATCGCACAGGCATTGTATAGAAGGGTTTGTGAAAGTGCACCGAGGCAGTTAGGTCATACACTTAAGTCTTTCTTCGAATTACCGTTGCTCGGGCTTTCAACTCACGACCCTCCATTCCCGTACGGGAGATAGTGTTTCTAGTGCACTTGCGAAAGGCCGCCATAGGCGTTTGAAAATAAACGGGAAATTACAGGTTATACTCTTAGATGCGTACAAAGCAAAAGAATAACTTGGACCCTCAGGGATTGGGGAACGGAAGGATTTGGTCTGAATGCCTGTGTCACTCGAGGTTGCCTGTAAAAGAGTAAATGCGGTTGTCAATAAAATGTGGCATGTCGCCGCTGGGAAGTGGTATTGATTAAAACACCAAGTGCAAATCTAGAGCTTGTTGGCAGAAAACGGGAGGGTTTGTAAAAAGGGAAAATCTACTTTACAAAGAAGCCATAAGAGACAAAAGATAACACAAATGAAGGCCTCACCAGGACTCAGGAATGTCCTTTCATAATCGAGCGACTAGTGGATAACCTTATAGCCGGCCTTTCCATTAAATATTCATCATTGATGATTTGGCTACAGTCAGTGGATGAAGTAGACTTAATCAAGGGCCTACACAGGTGATTCATCCTTTTCTAGAGCAGAATGTTTCTCATTCAACTTGCAAACCAGGGACCAGAGCCTAGTGTTGTTTTCTAACTCCCACCGAAGAATAACTGAGTCCATGCTGTGGAATATCATTATTTTCTCTATGGGAGAACTGCCTGAAGCGTGAGTAGTTATGAAGAGGGTCCTTCATAGAGTTGGATGGTAACCGAAACGTGTTTAAAATGCTAATCGGTAAAAAAGTTTCACCATCTGTACTTAGAGTTGGGAAGGGGAAATTTCAAGTTAATGACAATACATGGTTTACATACGCTTATATTTCATCTGTAGTGTATTTTGCAACTAAAATGGATTCTCACTAAAGCTTAAATACATGTTGTGCCCATAGGAAATATGACATTATTAGAGTCTTCAATTAAACACCATCTTAGTTGGCAAAAAAAATAGATTATGCATACTAAATAAATCGTGCAATAACTAAACCAATGTTGCCTTCATATGAAATAAACCTGAATAACTATCAATCACTGAAAATTGTTGACCATGCAGTATATGATCATGCTTTCAATTGCCGGTAGCCATATGCACGTGTATGTAGAAGTTATCAATGAATACAATAGGTAGAAAATAGGTATATATGTATAAAATCCTAATAATTATGCAGAACGCACTCCCACCTCCACCAACTCGCACATGGCATATAAATCAAAACTATTTTTTCTGAAGTGTGCATGTGCAATTAACAGATTTGCAGTTTAGGTCATTCTTGATGTGAATGTTTGCCGCCTAGACTAGCCAACCCGAACACCGTCCCCGTTATTCCCTCATGCAGAATGTGTGAGGTCATCCATTCGAGAGGAAGCTGTAAGAAGTTTGGCATAAAATATAGCGATATCACACGCCGCTCTGGCGTCAGACATAAGAAGCCACTCACTGAGGGTATGACTGGTTGCATACATGAAGTGCACCCAACTCGCGGCTCCACCTCGTAGCTAGGATATGTACTTAGTTTAATGACACTATACATGGATATTGAACTGATCCCTGAGCTTTTGCCGAAGCCTCCTGTGTTAAACAAGGTGTATATGTGTGGTCAGCCCACTCTCTACCTAAACACACCCTGCTGGCACTAGCTGGTTTCTGTGATGGATATTCCAGCGGACGCTATAGAAGCGCATGGCGTTCTGATGGAATATCCCAATTATCCCAGACCCCCTCTGAGCCTCTTATAAAATCATATTGACTTTCTCTCCCAAACAGAACCGCCTGGTCAATGGCAGTCAAAGTAGCCCGCCCGAGCTCTACTTAGCTCGAGCGAGCGGTCCTGAGGTATACATGAGATAACCCATTCTATATATGTGGGATGCTTGACCCGCTGTTTTGTTGGAAGGATTTGGTCCTATAAGTCTGGTTGCAGGGGCCCAAGAGATCGAGTCAGCGACAGAATGGCTGGACGGATTAGGATACCTCCTGATGGGATTGACCTATATACTGTTCGTATTATCGCTCAAATTCCGCTATTATCACTCACATCAAAGGCTTTTATGAAGGCGAGCTACTCTGTAGATATCCCATACTCCCCTAATGGCTTCATCAAGCATTGATTACAGGCAAATTTCCTGAGGTGCATAGTCATAATCTAAAACTAATACCTTCAACATCATCCTAAAATACTCAGCTGCAAAATAGTATAGGACATATATATGGTCATATACGTACATATATGTAATATAAATTCAACATTTTTGTGCAGATCGCGGCTTTTATGTCCCCCCTACCGTCAACAGAGGAGGAAGCTTGCTCCATGCCGTTGCAATTTGGAAGAGATATAATTATACTTACTATTATTTGACACCAATTGATACACGTATATAGCACAAAACGATCACACACATACTCACTGTTAGCGAAATGTTATCCCCCATAATTTTTGTTTTCATCTCATGCATACATCGTCAAACTCTGAATGTAAGTTTAAGCGGCCTATTTCATGTGCAGTGGTCTATATAATATATAATATAGTTTAGCTTAGTGTATAATGGTCGGGGGATTTATTGGTATATACCATACACTACGACCTCCATGGGACTCCTGCTCGGATCCAGACAACTCTCTGCATGGCTGTAAAGCATTTACGACTTGGCGGAGAGTTGTATCAAACACAACAAGGATGGTATTCCAGTGCTAAAGAAGCGGACATATATATCCTTGGTGTACCTCCACCTAATTCGGAAGGTTATTTATATACATGTATACATATAATATACTAAAACATATAGAGTAACAAACCAATAAAAATCCACTATGGCCAGTCCATTCTATACTGCGCTATTTAGCTTGAATACATGTATGGCACTCCCTGAATTCTGACAATATGGAAGATCGAGAATGGTTGGTGAATTTAAATTAAACACTTTTACAATGTAAGGATTACATGGAGTCCTTTCAAATGTGTCAATATTGACGGCGTGTCATACGCTATTTGTACCCTGAAGAATCATGTATCAGACAGCTGACGCTTTCTGACGGGGCCCGATTTAAACAATGTACCGCATTATACATTAATTTAGAAGACGTAAAAACTATTTGATCTTTAATGGTTGAAGAAAAAGCACCATTAAGCAACACGTGAATGAAGGCGAAACAAAAAAAATGTTGTTGCCATGGTTACATTGACTCAGTCAAAGTGCATGTCTCCTCCAGTTACCATACAGCATGTACAAGCGTATACAACCGAACATATATATACGAACCTAAGGATTTGTGTTTACGAAGCTTACAGTTTGAAGAATAGTGAGGCATATGGGTATTAATTTTTTCGCAACTCCACGCTTTCGGTGAATGCAGAGAGTTTCTTTCTTTTGAATATGCTTCATTATCAGCATGTTCACATGGAAGGAAAGGAAAGAAAACGTTACTCTGTAATACTCATCCAATCTCAGAGAATAAACAAGTGATGGTGACTTTATTTATCGATATGCTCTTCCATAATATTATGTTGTTGTTTAATGTTTATATTCATGCTTAGACATTTTACAAGAGTATATGGAATCTGAAGCTATTTCCTATTGTAAATTGAGTATATATCAGAATTAGGTGATCGATACAAAGTTTTGTTAAAGACAATGTGCAATAGTTCAACTTGGTATAGCAGTGTAATATCTCTCTGTCTCTCTTTCACTGTCTCTCTCTCTCCCTCTCTCGCGCTCTGAATATTATAGTGGCATCCCCGCCTTATTGTATCATCATAGCATCATGGAATACTTTTTATTCTTTTACTTCCATGTGATTCTTATCCCAAGCTCTCGATAAATTCCATTAAATACTCTTTGCATTATTTTATTCAATAAGCAGATGAATTCTGAATTAAATATAATCCGACAGAAACTTATGTCTAATGCATCATGGTATGGCATGGCTCCATATATGCAATAAGAAACGCATATAGATGGATGGAAGGAGATTAGCGGAGTGCTTTTAATTTCAATGTATAATACAACAGATTGAACGGGGAGGAGCATTTCCATTTAAAACTAGGAAAGCCATATATAATGACGGTCGACGTAAATGCTATACCTTATTTTTCTCCGTCTTTCATCAACTTGTATTGTATGCGGCCCTCCCGAGAAAATTTCATTAGCGTCCCGCTTCATCGTACCCGTCGGCAACAATGAGTTCTTATGATATGTTCAGGCCTTAAACCGGAAAACATCTGCAAATCAGGATAAACTCTCCTATCGGGTTTTCTACGCTTCCTACCTTCTCCATCTATTAATCAAAGGCAAAGTACGTCTAACTAGTAAAGAAGTGCTTGCTGTGGGTGAATTTCAGAACGCAAAATTACAAAGGAAGACACATATTGTATTGGACATCTTCGGCATCATCTTCGTAAAAGGATTTGTCTATAGGATAAATCATTGTCTCAAGCCTACCCTAACCCCTTGTTACAAAATTATTTCAAAGCTTATAGAGCAGGCACTGTGGGGAGGCTGGGCGAAAAGAAATGATAAAAACGTGGCGATTATCTCATGGTATAATGACAAGCACTTCCAAAGCGACTATATAGTGTCATTTCTTTCATTAGAGCACGGACATCAGGCGGCTCACAATACTAAGCAATTGCCCATTATGGTCTTTTTGTCCAATCTAATGTCTGAAAAGACTTCATTATCAGATGCAAATTCCCTACCCGCGGATCAGGACCAGTCCAGAGTAAAATCAAACATACCCCGAATTTATCAAGAGGGAAAAGAAATGATTTCCAATTAAGACTTGCTAACGGTTTTCTCGCATGATCCGGAATTTAATTATCCAAATGCAGAGAAAAACTTAATGAGTCCTTTGCATGTGCCTAAGTTTTGGAATCCTCACCGAGTCATGGATGGTGATATGATGGCAGTGTATGAGTAAACGCTTCATAAGCTTATGCAAAGTACATCCCCCCCCCCTTTCTCCCTCCCCATGGCTTTCTTGTTCATATAGATGACTGTCAGAAGGAAATGGCTGAGGAGTCACGGTATTTACAACGTGCTATATGTAGAGCTTCCCAGTGGCTTCAAGATACAATGAGCAAACAACATAAGCAACACACATGTAGTGCACATATATTCAAAGTAGATTCTGAGTCTGGAAAAAGTAAAAGTGATACTTTGTGTGCTAACTTTGGGATCTAGAGCCACACTTATGGTTAGTAATAACATGTTTTTGTCTACTAACAGCAGCATACTGAGAAGAATAAGGAGTATCTTCAACACAAGGAGCCTAGTGATAGAACTCTAGGATCCAACATTTGAATCTTATTTGAAAGCCATTGATCTGTGTCATGGGAATGTCTCTTGTCTGTCAACGTGCCAGGAGCTGTTGGGAGAACAAGGCCCTTTGACCTGAAGGCAGACCCCTGCGGGGGTTCTGGTCCACTAATGCCCTGTTTGACGCCCCATTGAGAGGCGGTCGAAGCCACCCATGCCGGCCTATGATTCATCCACAAGCCAGGCCATAGACAAAAAGCCATCTCGATTCCCTGACCACCGAGATTTGATGTCACAGCAAGAAGCCTCAGCATGAATATGGATGGAAACAGAAGATGGTTACGTGAATGGCCCGTCTGCCAACTTAACCACTTCAACAAGCTGAACAGGCAGGGAAAATTGCCCATGACTAATGGTCCCATAAATTTGAATAAGTCATGAAAATAAAAATTTGATTCAACTTACTCGAGGCGGTAGGGGGCTCTCAAAAGGCGACCCTGGGTTTGGGATTAGGGAACTCCCAAGAGATGTGTCTAAGAGGGTCCACTAATGCTTTAATTGGGTCTGGCGCTAACAGGGAGTTGACAAGGAGAAAGTGTTGGACCTGATGAAGTACTGGCCACATTAACGATGTCCTCCCAGGAGGTGCTCGCCAACACAAGAACAGGAATCTCCCTCAATGCGGTCAATTTATTGAAACCAACTTACAGAAGTTCTCCACAAACTCAGCCGCAAAAATCTTACCTGTCAATGGCATATTAGGGGAGATGTAATCCAAGACCTAAGCAGGTCTGGGATTGAGAGAAATAAAACGAAGTGCCGCCCAAGAGCTGCAAAAGAAGCCAGTGAACACGTAACCAGAAAGGCTCGGCATAACTGGCCCATGAACATTTCTTATCATTGAACTGTATATATTGCTTCAGGGCAACAACTGCATCTGTTTTCTATGCAGTATTTAGTTTCTACACCCATGGGGCGTTTGTCTTCGTCTGCATAATATGGGAAAATAGCTCATCGACGCTTGGGAAGTTAAAATACGAAGTGGGTGAGCCAAGGGATGATCATGTTGTACAGAAAGGTCGCCAATTCATATCTACTTTTGAACTAGCCCGTAATAACTTTTTTCCAACTTGTGTGCCTGAGATCCACGAGGGCAGAGGCATAAGTGACCAGCTGTCACAGCCTATCGACTCTGGCCCCTCCTGACTGGTGACCTCTGTTGACCACCGCTGGCCACTGTCCATTCCAGCACCTGCCCCAGGGTGACCGATGTCCAGAACACTACCTTCACACAAACCTAACAACTTTAGTCCAATCCACTTTCTGGTTCCACCTTCTCAGATGAAGCTTGTGTATTGGCAAGTGCGTACCAGACAGTGAGGCATGGCTTCTAAGTTCTGGCTTCTTCTTGAGACGTGAACAGAAATTCAACATGGACCCCAACTTGTTCTCAACACTGTAAAGAGTTGAGGGTACATGTAAACTAATTACATCTCTAATTCAATTATGAAAATACATTACATACGTATTCTGAATATAAGAAATTATATATATCTTAAAGGAAGGTGGCAGTGATAATCATTTGTATCGAATGTGCCTCTGCCCCTGGGTACAACTGCAAGAGCCACATAGCGTTATAGACATCTGTAGCCCCAGACGGATTATCTTGTGCTGGGATCAGACACTAAGTGGAAAGATTCCCTCGGGACTTGTAAGACACTAATCTAGACTGACTGGTAGCCTCATACAGTGAACTAGGAGAGCAATGATATGATGAGTTTCTACTAACACTGCCATATATATACTCATACACTGACCCCTGTAGTCTGGTCTACCCTAGAAGCGCCTATAGTTCATTTCAAGTTATACTACGTCATTCATAAATTTAGCCTTTACAGACTAACAGATTTTTCAGCCATGAAATAAATGACGAATGTACTGGAACCGCTCTACAAATATTCAATTAAACATTCAAAGTAAGGATTCTTCCTAGGATGAAAACTTATTAGATTTGCTCACTATCCAAACATATCACCTAGTTTAGCTGATGATTTACTTCGAGTTTCTTCCCAAGAGGCAAATCCCTGGGCGACTATTCCATCAAGTGCAAAGTCAGTTCTCAAAGAAAAACCTCAGATGCAATCCTTTTTACCTAGATCTGTCTTGCTCTAGTGTAGACAGCCTGTGAGAGTGTATCTTAAAAAGGGGGTAAAACCAAGTCTGGTGTCCTCCTGGCCGAGCCTGTTAACCGCATACGCGTCAGGAGGGGTCGAGACACAGGAGAAACAAGTGGTCGCAAGCTAGACACGCCTGGAAGAACGTGATGGGAAAATAGCAAGCGGTATTGCGGCTGAGGATGGACGTTGAGAGGAATAAGTGGAGGCCAAGATAACAAGGCTCTAGCATGTCTTAAGTGCACCTTTTTGTCTATGTAAAACATCTTTGGTGGACGAGGGTCAGAGGTAGGCACTCACAGGGAACCAGATATCATGTGTAGCCCATGGCCTGACCTTCCCAAGATATATCTGTCACAACCATTACGGCAGACATGAGGGAAAATCCATTTATCACAAAATTGGATGCACTTCTTCTGATGCTTTTTGATGCATACCAGACGCTGTAGGGCTCAATGCCAATGGCTAGATATATCTCCAAGCAAGCTCTCATCATTACATGTATATGTGACTGGACCCCGCTGATAATATATTAATATCCATAAATGTGGAATAACTTAACAACCGTGGGGGTAGTTTTCCACGTTTATGTTATTCATGCACTTGTATAGACAACAGTATAATTAAAAGCTTTGATTAATAGTAGTACCTTGATTAATTGATAACGTTTTATTTCGTTATATAAATCTTTGCAATGATCATTAAGTCAAATAATCTTGTTCGACAGGGTTTTCATTATCCCATTATTGTATGATATAATGTTTGTATAATGGTATGTATGTTCTTGTCTAATATATTAGGCCTCACGTGTTGCATACCGAATATAGAATGTTCTTCTTAGGTTTAGATATAATTGTTATAAACTTATCCAATTTCATTCATATACAACAATAAATTGTATATCATTTACATGTATATTTTTAAATTTCAAAACTATAATAAAAATGTCAGGTCCATTTTCCAGCCACATTTGTTCATTTTCTGTATAATGTTCCCAGTGTATACTAAGCATACGTACTCTCAGAGTAAAAGCTATATTCTTTGTATGGGCCGGGAGAAGGGGTGGTTAAATAATTAATAACAATGAGTGGATCTTATTATATAGATCTGGGTAGGGCGGGGGAGGGAGAGGGTAGTAGAGGAACTAGGGAGGACAGTTAATCCTTTTCTAATTTTAGAACATAGTATTATAACTGAATTATGCTACCAAACTCACTCAAGTAGTCTGTGTCTAAGTTAGCTATCAACAGGAATGTTTTAAGATATCGCATTTGTATGGATCGATGTTCCTACGTATATATTTTCTTAAGCGGATACTGTGCAGATAAAGTTTGCTACTTGTTACGAGACTCGCTAGCGTCATATAAAAAGCAATTGTTTAACAGGACACATTTACATACGGACAAGAAGTAATTTGTCCATATACACTCGCATTTACCTATACCGGCGAGCATGGGCCGTATCGATCTACAAATGGGTGTACTATTTCCACTGTAAGTATTTACAAAGCTCCCATCGATCGTGCTCGGCTAACGCTGCTCTATCTCTCCCTCAAACATCCGTCCATTAGAGGGCTCAGATACTTCGCATGTCCCCGAGCCTGCCATCGGAACCTACACTTGAACTCCGAATTTGTTTTTCATTCAGAGCTTTCACACACCGATGTTCTCTTGCAAAGGTTGCTTTATAAGCGGGACAGGCCATTTGACAGGGCTTTAATTCAGGCAGATGGTATTGTATGATGTCTACACACAATGCACTGTCAGATTGCGTGATGTGGGTGTCACCACTGACTGTGCCTATGGCCTGGTGTGGGGTTTATACAATGAGCAAATGTGCAGTGCTTATCTTCTCCTCTCCCCCTTTTCTTACTATGCGAAGTGTGTCTGCGCATCCCTCCCTCCCTCCCTCTCCCCATTCCTCCCCTTGCATTAATACAGCTCCCTTTCCCCACCCGTTCTATCATCCTCTTCAATTAATTTACCGTCGGTGAGGAACAAAAACACAAAAATGTCGATAACATGCGTGGTATTGCGAAGGTCCAAATGTGGCATGATCTCATTTCTGGAAAAATAAATATTGGCCTGGGACGCCATGGATTGAATTGGGACTATAGGGGAGACTTCATTGAAGGGCGTTTCAATTTGCCCGTTCTCACGCGAGCTCGATTGGCATTCTTTTGAGGCACTCGGTTACATTAATACGGCCCATGTTTAAACCCGAGCACTAATGCGGGGAGTGGGAATCAACAAGTAAAATTGGAAGATATTCAATGTCCCTTTATCTGTCGAGGCACTGTCCGAATGCACTGATTTGCAGGTGAGACTTGCGTGAAAAGCTTCAAGAAAAAAAGACGCGATTGTCGCCGTGTATTACGGAAATATTGCATTCAGGATCACAGCCGGGTATTTCACACGCTGCTCTCGTATGAACATAAAGTGTCAGAAAAATATATTTTCCCGAATTCATTGTTTAAATTGCTGGAATGGCCCACAGTAATTCCTGAATACACACTCTAGGCACACATCCCAGTGTATACAGCTGGCACAGAGGATTTCTCAGGAAATTCTGTCGGCTGGGCCCGCTTGGTTTGGCATATCAATTCCCTGATGAAAGGCTTCTGACTAAGTTAGTTTGAATAGCTTTGAAACATTAATTATTCTCCTGTCTGTACCAATAAGCACTCCTATGTAATCTGTGAGTAGTACAGTGAAACTAAGTACTGCGGCGGGCAAATTCCCTTTAAACAAAGCTTCCTCTGAAATGCTAGTACGCCATGAGCGCAGCCTATGAAGGGATTCATTTTCAAGAGTATTCAATAGCATTATATGTTGAGCTTAAATCGACCTGGGAGGGGTTTTGTGTGAAATATCCTTCATTTACTCCAGTCAGACGCGAGTGTAACTTAGAGGGAAAGATTAAGGGGCAAAGGAATAAGAACAGTAACAGTATCATCTGTGCCCTGATTGGACCAAACTCTTCCAGATTGTTCCCCAATGGTGCGATATATTAACTAAGTCAGCGTTTCTCCAAAAGTAACCTGGGCTGATCAAGTATGGGAGGGAGAACTTGACAAGGACTGTTTTAGAGCAACTCCTTTGAAGTGAAGTACTCTCACCGTTGGGCCTGATTACATTCGACCCTCCACTTTACATACCGAATTACGGAGCCTTTGAAGGCTGCATTTTGTATAGTGTTGCCCCTAGCCTTTCTAATCACTACACCTAGCCAGTGTTTGTGTGCAAAAGCGATAATATGCGAGCTGCGTGCCCCGGACCCACCCATAAGGCATATATATATTCGCTGCGAGAGTAGCTCTAATGCACTGCAGAGCTTGGGTTTGTGAAGTGATACTCAAATTAAGCGCCGACGTAAATTAGGCACCTCAGAACTTTCTGGGGATATTTGTTTACAAGAAGAGGGAAAAAGCCCTAGGGAGTAACTTGGAATTACTGAGTGGCCTTGTTCCTCAACCATGTTATTTCAAAAGGCCATGACGGCAGATCGACGTGGCGAGTGAACACGGTATTTCCTCATTTAATGAGAGATGGCTGATAATTGTCTGTCACCGACTTCTTATAGACGCAAGCTAGTGGCAAACGATAATGATATAATTCAATGATATGATTCCATGACATCTACATTGCACTTGCTCTCGGCAATGCTTTGTTTGTTTGGGCAAAACACCATGATCATGATATCCCAGGACATGTAGTATAGGAAAAGGAAAGGGAACTCATACAGACGTAGATAAAATGTGGACAGGGCGAACGATCCCAGAATAAAATAGATTTGCACCAAAAGATTTAGGCTTCATGTTCTTAAGCATTCACTTAATAAAATGCATGTCTGTATGATACCTTAAAGCCCCCCTCAATTTTCTGGCTGTATAGATTCTTACGCCACATTTCCAGTAAGCATAACAATCCATCGCTAGTTGAGGGCTAGGTGCATCCAATATTCTCACTTTCTTATCAGAAATCTCCGGAGTCCAATTCAAATCGTTATTCATTCTCCAAAAACTCCTCGGAGCATCTCCCCACGGGCTTAACAGGAGAAAATATTTGCATCAGATGCTACGGTTATCTTGAAAGAAATGTTTATCTAAGAATAAGCACGCTTGGTTGGCAATATCAATCATTTTGCATTGCAAATCCTAGGGACTGCCGACCATTCAAACTGCAATGATACGCGCATGCATGAAACATCACGACATCGATCGGTCCGGTTGGGACATGTCCTAGGGACTCAAACATCAGATATTCTTAGGCCAAGTAAGATCTTAATGTTCCTTCAGGTCCTGTAAAGACTGGCTTACAAGGCGACGGCTACCATTCAACCCTCCCATGCGGGTCTGGACCAAGAATGTCGATCATGGGAATGTACTGTGTTGACCCAAACCGGGCTGTGTATAATATCCGTCAAGATGGGAATTGGTTCGGAGCAGAGCGGCAAATATGACGTTCAATAGATAACAAAAGTTGCTGTTTGTGGCGGTCAAATCGAGTGGGACAACTATTCACTGAGCCAAATCGTAGAAGGGATACGGATGGATTCGTCTCCTTGGAAAATGCTTTTATATTTCGCTGATTGGTGGGTTGAGTTCTAATGAAGTGATAACTAAAGAAGTAAATGAAAACTGAAATCAGCGTTAGAACCTTTGGAATAGTCGTCAAATTCACCCGCGTGGTACGTGTAACTAAGTGGAAAGTAGACAATTTTATAGTGAACGTATAAAAGTAGATAGATAAAAGTAATAGTAGTTTGAGTAATGGACATGAGTAATGGACATTCATAGACAGGACGAGTTTGCGCAATGGACAACGCGTCTGACTACGGATCAGAAGATTCCAGGTTTGACTTCTGGCAAGCTCGTGGTTTTAAGGCTCAAATTACAGCTTACAGTTTACATAGAGCAAGGTAGCCCTGATGTGTTCAGTTGGTTCCGAACATCGCATTGAATTACGGTGACCTTTAAAAAAAAGTATTTTTTCTTTTTTTTACAACATGTCTTCAGTGCTATATAATATAGACAGAACACCAAAAGCAGATTATAGGCAGCACCCACATAAATAAGTAGCCTTGTAAACGCAAACATGACCGCTATCTGAGGCAGAACTTTGTGCCTTCTCTTCGATGCGTTCTCTTACCCCAGGCGAGTAATTCAAATTATCTTCTATCACCTTCAATCTTATCTCAGGTGTCAAAACTATAGGGGGAATTGTGGGAGGAATCTTCAGAAGCACGCTATCAGACTAGAAGCAGCATGATATAGCAAATGAAAATGCCTCCGGATATCATATTAGCATACTTCACCTTTCTGTACCTACCCCCATATTCTCCTTACTATATATTCGCTCGGTTTCAACCCTTGAGTTACTCTCTAATTAGGAAGCGATAGCGGTTACCTCTGGCGGATGTCATGGTAGAAACGGTCCTGAGAAACCTTTAGGGTGGTGCGTTTCGCTAGCGATATAATGTTCTGGCCTCTCATTGAATGGCCTCCGTTAGTGCTAGAAATAACCGCCATCTTGAACCAAATTGTCACAATTTGTGATTTTCTAATTGGAGAGTGCGCCTTGATTAAAAAAAGAGCCGGTTGGAACGCTAATGAGCTACTTCTAACCTTTCGCCTTCTGTTATTTTAAAAATGAAAAAAGTGGTTTTAGCACACAAAGAATGATTTACTGTTAACATTTAATAACACATTTCGGAGTATTTCGATTAAAATCGGTAATAATTTCCTGTAACAAATTGCATAGGAAGTTAGGCGGGAACATGGACTCTTTTCCTCGTCAACAAACTTTAATTGAGATCATTCATCTAGCATGATGATGCATCATTATCCTGGAAATATGGGTTGAAATGGGTCTAAAAGCCCCATGGAATCAAAATAATGGTATAATTTGATCAATCTTTAGTTATGCATGAATCGTTCTTAAGATGTGCTCACCCCTTTGATGATATTGGGTGTGAGACTTGCTTTAATGTAAACAGCTGACCCATCTTTAAAAAGGTCCGAGGGTCAATAAACACTTAGGAGAATTAATCAGGATCTGGGATTAATACAGATTTGAAGAGCTAATCCATATCAAATGTGTGTCATCCCAATGTCTCTCGGTCGTAGGAATGAGGTCGATGTATCTAAATGGACCTAGGGAGGAGAGGCTTAAAACTCTGTTTGCAACTTTTCTGGAAAGGATGCAAGCACATAATTTTATGGAATGCCGAAAGGCATGTGATCTATTGATCGGGTGATATATAAGTTGTGAAAAAGACATTAATTATGATGCATGATCAGTCCTTATTATTGCTTTTATCAGCTTGAGGCACGTCTGAGCGAGTGAGAGGTCGGGGAATTGTTTGGTGTTGAATAAATAATTCCCCCCGGTCGGACAAGGAACGGAAATTAATCACATCATCACCGCACTCATGAAAATGTATTTCTGAATGCGGTGCAACATGCAAATGGTCGATTTGTTTGCGGTCAAATGACCTCTCGCTATCGTCCCAAGACCAGAAAGGGTGGCCCATATCTGATTACGGAACCTCGGAGGTAAAACTTCAGTCAACATCGATAGAAAGGAAACCAACACTTCCTTTGCTCGTCATGAATCTTCACGATGAAGCTAATAAAGTCAGCGAGAGGAGTCAGATATCTAGACATGCACTGTCAATAAAAAGCAAGCTGGGTGTGTGGAGCCCTTCCCTCTACTGATTATTCCATATTCGTTCACTGTTATTGTCAATTCCCCTTATCTGATGAAATATAACTGCACGATATAAATAAACCATAAAACTTATCTTTTTTGCAACATCTTTGCTCCACAATAAGACTAAACATGCCTTTTATAGCCATGTTCTATATAAAAGGCAATGTCCCAAAACAACTCGTGCAATGACAATCCGATGCACTGGGTGATAATTGATGGAATACGCCAACCATACCGCGTGCAACCCCGCTGCCTGGACTCTAAATAAAGAACGCTTCCACGATCCTCTTATAGTTATCGATTGAATTGGCAGGTCACCCCGATCGACCTAGTCTCTGGCCCTAGTAATAAATACAGCCGGCCGTTACTGTAAATGCACAGGGAGCAGAGAAAGCAGATTCACCCTCCTGATCTCTGGTAACGACTCGGGTATTCATATTGCAAAATGCCTGTTATAGACCTAACCTAAATGGGAGAGCGCCGTAGACATAAAAGACGAAATTATGAATATTATATTGAGCTATTTGTCCAGGGGCGTCTTTGCGTGTGCACAGGATATGGGCATATTCCCCACTGCTACTGAATTAAGACGTCAAAGCATTGGAGAAGGCTTTGGGTGGTGACGGAGCCAATGGATTGGAAAAACCCAATTGTCCAATCGTAAATGATGAATAAATGAGGACCTTTCCCTTTATTTTTTCTCTTGCATACACTATTGTTTGATGAAATGTCACACACTAGACTAGAAACCATTCCTTCAAATAACCTTGAAGAAACCGGGGAAGAAACTATATCATTGTTTTGAACAGAAGCCATATAAGTGATATAGTGTGTAGGATATATACATGCAAATCCTATAGTGACTTTACGATATCATCGGCGTTGGTGTAAGAAAGCATTTTGATAGCCACTCCCAAGCAGAGTTCCTTTCCTGAGTGGATGCTGACTTGTCCTTTCATTTTAAGCAGCCTTTATTGGATGGAAATTGAATTACAATCGAAGAGGAAATACCGTTAACAAAAATAGTGCTCGACCAAAATAAGCAGCACGGGATCTTTGATCGTGAGACTTTTGTCTCGTTTGCGTCACGAGACTCTCGCGACAAGGGTAAGAACACCCTCCAGACGCACACGAGCAAGCTATGGAGAGACTCCTCCCCACAATTGCAAGGCTGACTTCCAAATGAATCCCATTCCGCATTTTGGAAAGGCATAAAAACAGTGCTGACGATTTTATTAATAACAGCTAATTTTTTGGCAATTCATTAGTCAACATTTAATGGGCTCTGAACAGCATTGCAGGGGAGATAATGGTTTCCCCTTAAGATAACAGGAAGGAAGTCGACTGGGTGATGTCGATAATGAGCCTTCTTAAAATTTCAAAGGAATGCCAGTATCTCAGAAGGAACTTACAGACTGCGTGATTAGCACAATAGCCGGGTCGGCCTTTCATTATTTTTCCAAATAAAAGAGGCACATTTAGGTGATAATGGGATGTAAAGGATCCAGGGAGACCTATTAAGGAAGCACCCAAGCCCATGTTCCACCATTATCTTTCAGCCAGCGTGGGAATTCCCTGAGCAAAAGCATCGATTATATTAATAGTATCTCAGCCCCTGCGTTTCATAAACACTCACCCGAGGGAATCGTCGAACTGTAATGGAGCGATGGATTTGAGCATGAGGAATTTATTAAGAAACTAACCAATGGGCGGGATGTCCTCCCCCAGCTGTTGAATCTATGACGATGTGTTTGAAGCCTCATGTCCATAACTTGTAGACTGATTACCCTCTGTTATGGACATGCTTTTTGAAGTGAAATAACCTATGGGTGGTCATATTTAATTTATTTCTAATTTATGCTTTCTATTTAAGTAGTGGGAGATGTGCTTTGGCGCAATGATATTACTCATTTCTATCATGAGAGAATGTTTAAATCAGTCCTAATATGGTTTCATAAAATTATCGTCTGTATAACGATTTGCAATATTCTTTTGACAAAACTCAGAATGGGGAATATCTGGGATGACATTACCTCTAACTTGTTGACAATTAAGTTCTCACTAGGTATACAAAATGTCATGATGACTTTAATCAAGTTGATCTCGCTCTCTGCACCATGAATTAAAGCTGCACTCTCAGCTAACATCGGTCAAGAACTGAACATTTTCTACTTTTTGTTCCATTCTATAACAAACCATCTAAAAGTCATTTGACCATAGTTTTGGAGGATGCAGATGCAAGATATATATTTTTATAATTAATTTTAATCATTAAATCGCCTGCGGCTAACACAGGGACCTTCAAAATGTATTTCCCCATTCTCCTCATTCCCCATGAGGAGAATGGGAGATTAAAAACCCATATATGCCTATAGGGGTCGTTTTCGACCCATGTAAGATGCTTTTTTCATGAGCATTATTATATTGAAATAAAATAAAATATGTAATGGTTATGAGATGTGTGAGAAGTTTAGCCCCTCTACATTGTATAACTAGTGTTGCCATTGACAACGGGCTATTTTAGGTCACGTGACCATCACTGCTGTCTGCTTACTGCAAAAGAAAGATGTCTAAGCAGAAAAGATGATTAAAGATGATTAAATATTGCATTATACTAGGTAATTTTAGAAAAAACATACATAGAATGGACTACCCAATACCTCAGACATCCATTTTCACACATAAACTAGAATTATCAAAATTTGATACAGAAATAATTAAGTTTGTTTAAGGTTGGGTCAAAAATGACCCCTCTGGGCATATATGGGGTAAAAAAATCTCAATATTACTGACCATGACTGAGCAGCTAATATTAGGGTTAGTCAATGCAAATTTTGTGAAAAAATCACCAAATTTGTAACCGAGGTAGATCTTTTTTTTCTGTCTCATTTTGGAAGGGTCTACATTTTGAAAAATGAAATCGGTTGCCATAGCAACTGATTTAAATTGAAATATAACATATTTTTTTAAAGGAGCCATATAATTTGAACTAATCAATGTAGATGGATGAGTAGATATTCATAAGAAAGCTCTATTAAAGGAGAATCTGTAAATATTGGTTTAAATACAGTTTATACATTGTTGTTACCATGGCAACATTTTTAAAGGTGAAAATTGGCTTTTTATGGGAAAATGGCCAAAAATTGGCCATAACATTTGTTTTATTGGACATACATCAGTAAGCAGGGCCTCATATGAAAGGTCTTTTGATGCCGAATCATGTGGTGTATGATTACCATGGTTTTGAATGCTTTAGTCGCCATAGCAACCAAATTATTATCAGAATTGCCCTAAATGTTGGAGTTTAGCCATTAAAGTTGTAAATCATTCATTGCAGAAATCCCTGAAAATCAGTAACGTTCTCTAATTTTGGAGACCAAACCAATGAAATAATATTATGTTCTATTTCATGATAACTTTGTATAGAATTTTAGCATGGTAACCACCTTTGATTGTGATCAATTTACATATTGTTGTTGGATGCAGAACTTAGCACTAGGGGTATAAAACAGTTTGGGTAGTCCATACATTGGGTACCGGTAGTCCATACATTCATGGCATTGACCAAGAAAAGAAATGTGAATTTGTGTACAAAGGCATCAAATTTGGTATAGAGGTAGATTTTAAAATTATCTATCATATTGGAAGGTTCCACATTCTAAAATTAGAAACTGTTGCCATGGTAACTGATTTGAAGATGAAAAATAGCATTTTAGGGGGAAAAGAGCCATATAATTTTAACTAATAAACATAAAATTCATAAACATATTCAAAATTATCCATTTTGTTAACGTTTTACTTATTTTCATTGCCATGGCAACCTTTTTCATGGTGAAAATAGGCTTTTTAAGGGAAAATGGCCAAATATATAATTGCCACAAAATCTGTACCATCATTATTCCCATGTTTGGTGCCATTCCTGACCAAAGTGTCGAAATGGGACACTAAAATGCTGTTTTTCTGACATTTTGGTCTGTTTTTTTTGGGTTGCCATGGAAATCAGATACTATAATTATATAAAACACTACACAAATGAAATCCATCTTTTAACTACATTTTCAAATGGAAATGAATATTTCTTTTAGACAAAGATTTCTCTCCACTCCTTGTATCCCCCTGTATTATCATTAAGCTAGATAAGCCTAAAGCAGTTGAATCTAAGGATAAATGTGGTTGCTATGGTAACAAAATTAGCAAAACCCTGGGATACATAATTCTGCATCACAAAAACTGTTATATGAGGTCCTGGTTACTAATGTATGTTCAATAGAGCAAATTATATGGCCATTATTTGGCCATTTTCCCTTAAAAAGCCCATTTTCACCTTAAAATGGTTGCCATAGCAATATCAATGTATTAAAAAGTTGGAAAACAGACATTATCAGATTCTCTATGAATAGACCTTTCATATGAATATCTGCTTATCTTTTTACGTTTATTAGTTCAAATTACATGGCAATTTTGCCTAAAACTCCATTTTCCACCTTAAAAGGAAGTACCGCACTCCGTGTATTGCTGTCTCAATAGTTACTTTAAGTTAATAAAAACGTACCTGCAGCAGCAGAACATCCCTAGTTTTAATATAACCATGTTAGCAGCATTTTAATCCCGTGAAATACTCTGAAATCGACATGTGGGGCCGCAGCCATTTTGAGATGAATTACCCACAACCCCCTTCAATTTTGACGTCATCAGCGGCGAGAGCGAGAGCGCTACCCGAAGCAAGATACACTGAGACATAGTGTGACAGCTATCACTGGCATGTAAACAACGCTTCAAATACTGGAATCTCTGCTTTTATATAATACAGAAATTCCGATCTGATGAGGATATGCCTACCTGTGTTGCATATCAATGTAACAATGCCAGTAGTGGCAAGGGAAAGGTGCCGGGCCTCTCGTTTTTTCGATTTCCTTTGCGAGACAATCCAAGGTGCAAGGAATGGGTGACAAGGGTAGGGAGAGCAGGTTTCAAACCTACCGCACACAGCACCCTATGTCAGGTCCATTTCGAGGAGTCAATGTTTCTAGTGGATCTACAAAAACTGATTACAGGCATCCCCTACCGAACAAGAAACACTCTGATAGTGGATGCAGTGCCAACGAAATTTTCCAAGGATTCGGATGGAGTTTGGGAAGTTGGATCGGCTAGGAGGAGGCCTGCTGGAGCCAGCACAAGTACGGGGAGTGCCACCGACACAGGCAACACAGTGGGCCGCCAACAAAGTAGACCTAAGTCCAGGAAACGTAGGGACCACACTGTTCGCAGAATAGAGAGGAATGAGAACAAAATGGTAAGAATATAATGGGTTATCTATCGCCTAGCCAACTTGTCACTCTTTGGGCCTTCAGAACTTTAGTTTATTATTATAAATGGCTACTAAGACTGTCCCTCACCACTTGTCTATTTGCAAATAAATGAGTGATACTGAGTGATACAGTGAGAGTGGTTTTAGTTTTTACACTTACATTGTAATACATTTAATTCAGGGCCACACATTTATAAGGGGACAGTTTTTATGAGATGCGTTTTCAATCCCTAATATCAACTCTATTAATTTACTGTGTGACCACTAATCTTTATTAATCTAAAGCTTTCGCCACGAACCTAGCCCATTATTATTGAAGATAGGCATATATATATAGGCTATGTATATAAAAGGGGATTGTGATATTGATAGGATAGGGCATAAATGGCTAGTTTACATCGGGAGTACACTGGGAGATTAAATTTGACTTCACTTCTAGGGGCTTGGGGTTGGGATTATTATTATAATCATTATAATTTCGATTGATATAATATCAGAATGATACAATGTCGAATGACATGTAATTATAGTATATTATAATGTTACATCTAATATTGCTTATCTTTACCCATCTCCTGAGTTTGGGAGTATGCTGTATTTTCGTGTCATACCTATATATATGAAATTGTGAATTATGTTCTTTCTATCAGCAAATTCTCATTTGAAGATGATGAATTCACAACATTTGCATACTGAATCTAATGTGAA
Organism: Sthenelais limicola; assembly: GCA_942159475.1. Classification (NCBI taxonomy): domain Eukaryota; kingdom Metazoa; phylum Annelida; class Polychaeta; order Phyllodocida; family Sigalionidae; genus Sthenelais; species Sthenelais limicola. Next base: position 112,692,827 of record OW804095.1, on the reverse strand, counting down.
TGAGGCCAAATGCCCCTTACATGCACTATATATGAGTAATTCTCGCAAACGGGCAGCATTTGATTTCAGAAGGCCATTTTTTTAGAAAAAATAAAGATCGTTGAATCTCTACAATCTTTAGTGTACATATAGCAGGAAATATCAGCATACTGCAGGTGAAGGTTGGGAATGCTGGGACCAATATTTCGATCCTAAACCTATGATTCAAATATTTATATTTTCCCTATTGTTTTGCCTTATTTCACCCTCAATAAGCCCGATTAATCAAAGAGATTCCTTAAATATTGTGTTTTTCATAATAACCAACATGTGTACATATGTTGGAACCATTTTTCATCAGCAGAAGTAATATATTTTTTAAGTGCGCCTGTGTATTATATTCAAATTCCATAATTATTACTTATTTTCTAGCCTGAAAAAGCACTTATATTACAATAGCAGCGAAGATTCTGGTATAAGAACTATGAAACTAGGCTTCCCACAGCCTCATGCTCGATTGGGAGAATTACTCATATATATGTTTTACCCTGAAAGTTACAACCTGCATGTGTATACTGAATCCCCAAAATTTCATTTCAGATGCTAGAACAACTTTTGCATAATGAGCAAAAACAAGTTTCTGCAAAACGGAAATCCTCTACTCCAGTTGCCACAGTGACTAAAACAGTGAGTGATATGCCTTATAATATATCTTACTATTAAATGATACGATTAATAGAGACCCAAACACCAAGGCAGAATATTTCTGAAAGATTATAAATCAATGAATCATTCCATTTATGCCCCCGCACAATGATTTCTACTTCATTTTGAAGATGATTTCATTATCATCTACTCAAATTTATTTTACTTAATATTTACTAGTTTTTACCAATAACAATGAGGTCTGTTCAAATAAATGCAATCATAGCGATAATGGATACCAGCATTGACAATAGTAAGTTTTATAAATATCACAAACAAAACTGTGATCAAGACGACATTATATATAATCTATTCCAACTTTTCATTTAGGCTGCATCTACAGATCCTGAAGAACCACGATCTTCAGAAGCACCACGCATTTGTCCCCAACCAATGGTTACAGAACCAATTGTGGTAAGATAATTGTTTTTTGAATTGATGAATATGAAAATAATCGAATTGCTAAATCATGTATGGGTCAGACTTTTTTGGAATGTACAATGTGACCTAAAATAGCATGCAAAGTATGATATATACCTGACGTTCCATTATACATTACTTAAAGCCATCTGAGCCATGTAAGCCTATATGGTACAACTGCTGGTAAATCATAATAGTTCATGAACAACAAAATGATTATAATAGGTTATATCAGTTAGCATGGCACCAAGGATGGGTGTTTGGTATAATTATGTCATGTTTTATTGTTGGCTGAACCAAAAGAAACCCTCTGACCGTTGTACTCTCCCCCCCCCCCCCCCCCTCACATAACTCCTTTACAATTGTAAGGAATGAGTGTGAATATTGCAGAAGTTGTGTAGCGAATAGTGCAATGTTCAAAGTGATTGAAACCACCTTCTTAGTTACCAGATACACATTATGTGTAACTCACTCTAGATAGGTTGTTTTCAGAGTAATGCATGTATAATATAATAATGTCAGAATGATACAATGTGAGGATGCTACATCAATACCTCATATAGATCATCAATAGAGCGTCATAATGATAGAACATCATAACAATAGGATGTCATAACAATAGAATGTTAGCAGGTAAGGGAGCAAAAGTGGAGACGGGGGGGGGGGGGCAAAAAGAAGTGTTGTTTTCAGATTTGGCTGTCCCAAAATCAAGGTATACCTATGCTAATACAATTTAATACAAATATATGTGTGTCAAATGATGAGGGGGAACAGTACGAAATCTCTTCTAAAATATTGTCCCCATCATTCTTCCAGGTTCCTACCTTCGACCCTGCTTTGATTAGAGCTGCGCTAGCAAAGGATCATACATATACCGCCAGGCTACCTACATGCACCAAAGATACAACAGCAAGGCCACCAACAGGTGCCCTGATTACAGCCGCAAATCCACCAACAACCATCATAAATACAGACACGGAAGTTACTTATACTGAGAGTAACTTCGTGACTACTGCTCCTGAAGCAGTGGTTGAAGTACAAGTACCCTACATCCCCGATGATGATGATAGTTCATCTGATTCTCCCCAAGTTGATGGGGATTCATATGTTCCTTCTTCTACAGATGACTCTGAAGGGGTTTCATCAGAGGAAGACGAAACACCTGAAAGATGCTTTATTGTGTATGAGGAAAGTCTCCTATCCTTGATGAAGCGTTGCCAACAATGTGGGACCGTAATCATTGAGAAAAAGACACGGCTGACTGGGTCAATGGTGGTGTATACACTCACATGTCATGAAGGCCACACCACAAATTGGCATTCTCAGCCATCCGTTGACAGGACTCCTAAAGGCAACCTTATGCTTGCAGCTGCACTCCTATACACTGGATTAACTTGGGTAAGAATCGCTGCTTTTGCACGGGCTATGAATATGCCCATTTTGGAGAGGACACGCTACAATGATGTCCAGCGTGAAATCCTTTTCCCCATAATAAATGAGGCATGGAAAAATGAGAAAGAGAAACTCATATCAGAAAGGAAAGGAATAGAGCTGGTAGTGTCAGGGGATTGCCGATGCGATAGCCCTGGGCATAATGCCAAGTATGGCAATTATACACTAATGGATGGTGATGACGGGGCTGGAAAGGATAAGATATTGGAGATGCAAATCGTCCAATGCACTGAGGTAAGTTTATGATAATGTATAGGATCCTTGAATTTATATTTGTATGTATTAGATTTCTATGATTTTATTGAAAAACATTTAAGGTGCAAATCATGAAATGAAATACATTTGAAGATGCACCCAAAGTTCAACTTTTAAAATCTTGTAGGAAAAATGTATTACTTGTTATGAAATGATGTATGTGCCTCATACGTTAAATGCAAATGAATTTAGTGTGCCAAACTGTATTTATTTATATGCACCACTGTCTTTTGTGAGAAAATATGTCATGAATTTCCCCCAATGGTTGCTCTATGTTTTCCCCTTTTTTAAGGTACCCAACTCGAACCACATGGAACCTGAAGGCATGAAACGGGCTCTAAACGCAATGGAGGCTAATGGTCTAACAGTACAGACACTGGTGACTGATAGACATATAATGGTAATCCTCAGTGAATATTTTGTTTTCTATGTGATAGCAATATAATAACGTTATATTTTCTAAACATGTTCTTTATCATATATTGTTGGTGTAACAAGTAGGAACACATACAGCAGCTATAATGTTAACTATTACTAAAAATCATTTGTAGGCTACTTTTCAACCATCTATATTACTAAAAATAACTACACTATTTATACAGGTCAAGAAAATACTGGCCACTGAATACCAGCACATTGATCATCAATTCGATCTGTGGCATGTAGCAAAAAGTGTGATAAAGAAGCTAAACGAGAAGGCAAAGTTAAAGAAACATAAGGACTTGTTACCATGGATCCAATGCGTATCCAACCACTTATGGTGGTCGTGTGCTACGTGCAAAGGTGATCCTGTGCAGCTTAGGTAAGTTTATTCACAGCCTAAGAATCAATATATACCTTGTACTTTATAATATTCTTATTACGATCTTCATTAAAAATAGTATAACAGGCAAGTATTTAACATTGAATGAGGTGACTTCTCCATTAGCAGAAGAAATCATTTTTGCATTGCATAAGTATAAAGATAGGATGATGTATAGAGATTATTCAATGTCTTCAGAGATTAATAGAATGGTCTGTTGCATATATATAATATATACATTTGCATGATATTATATACTTCATATTGGCTCCATCTGATTCTAAAATCCCACCCGTCTACATTGATTCTTTATGGTATAAATTACAGTTCAAGTAACAAAGGAGATTTTATTAATGTTGTTGCCAAGCTAGTATAAATTCTCAATAGAAACAGTAATTATATTTGTGTACATTTGATGCATTTGTGGACATTTCATTTTAGGGAACGTTGGATCTCCATTTTACATCATGTTACAAATAAGCATCGTTGGACAGGTAGCAAGAAGTTCAAGAGATGTGAACACACCCGACTTCCTGCAGAAGCAGCCAGAAAGAAAGCATGGCTGAAACCAGATTCTGAAAGTTTCAAGGCCCTACAGTCTGTTGTTATGGACAAATACCTTCTTGATGCACTTCCCAAATTGGTAAAGTTTTGCCACACAGGCAGTTTGGAAGTGTTCCACAATGTGCTACTGAAGTACTGCTCTAAGCGACAGCATTTTTCATATGAAGGTAGTATTTATTTGTACCAACCTTACCCCTCTTATGCCAGGCTATGTTTTATCATATAACACTTAATTATTAGTATCTCAAATGCAAATAATTGTTTAAGGGCATTGGGAAATACTTAATCCGATAAATGCTTTAATATCAATGTAGCAGAACCTAGGTTGATAAAGGAATCACAAAAATACTCACTATAAAATTATATAGTATATAATATTAGTCAGTGTCAGTTTGAGTTCGAAAGATGTAATTTTATCTGATTATCATGGGTCAGATGTCAGGAAAAGTTATCCAAGGATTTTAAATTAATCAAATCTAACAGAGTTTGCATAGATGGGATTGGGATAGTCCTTTCATTTTTATGACTGAAAATCACATAAGGATGAGTGAAGGCCCTAGTCCATAAAGCCCCTTCTCATGCGATTTTGCACTACAGAGGAACCTTTTCCTCTAAATTCTGTGAGAATCGGCTTAGTGGACAAGGCCCTTTATTATATAGGCATGGATATTGTGGGTCATGAAAAGTTGTGTCTGGGGAAATTTCAACCTAGCCATTCAATAATTATGGATAAAACTGGATTTATCCCATCATGGATAAAAAATCTGACTTTTGTTTTTAGATTGGGAGTTCTACTTCAAACACTCATAACACTGTTATTAAATGATTATGTGTTGGTAGACAAGATAGTCACTAATTATATCATATTTTATGCTTCAGGAATGACTGCTCGAACAATGCTTGCAGGCCTGGATTGGAACACCCTAAAAAAAGAACCAATTCTGGATAAGGATGGCTGTCAAAAAATGGAAAGGGTATACTCCAAACGGCGACGAAAGTGGATCCTAAGGAAAGCCTTTAAGCGGAGATCCGGGAACCACATACCTTTATTAATGGAACGCACACTGGCAGTCAAGAGGGAAAAAATATCTCTTCCACTAATTAAAAGGCCAAATCTAGCTGCAAATATTTCGAGACTTGATAAGCCAACCCTGGAAGAAGCTACAAATGACCATCGAACCCGTTTCCATTAAAAAAACAGTATGGAACTAATTTATCAATTTTTCTGTCGTACTGCAACTATAATGATAGTGTATTGATATGTGATGTGTTTCTGGAAAATGAGTCACAAGTCGCAAAATTGATATTTTTTAAAGTGATTTATAAGATCTCTTTGGGATGTTCCCATTTTGGGGCTTAGCCTGTACCAAATTGTAAAACGGTGTAGGCTATCAAATATATCCTTTCATGTTACAGGTGATCTAATGGATTATATTTAGTTCATTTGCTAGTAATTATCCACCCAGAAATATTGCGAACTCAAAGTCCATTTTTTTTTTTTTTCAAAAGTCCATTTTTTGCGACTTGTGACTCATTTCCCTGTATCCCTCACAACTGAATGCCAGCGTGCATTCCCTCATTTTCCACATATTGTTGCAGAACTGATACCACTGCTTGACTGCAACACTAGTGTTAGATCAATTTCCTATGCGTTTCCTTGGGTGCTAGTTCTATTTAAGGGGCTGAACAAAATATTTAGATACTTGGAAAGATGCTTTTCAATTGTGTCATTGCCTAATTATGTATGAGACCAGAAAACGGATTTAAAGTGTTCTATTTATTCTGTGAGGAATAAACATTATATATTCTTGATGTGGCAGGATAATTGATATATTCTGTTCTTGTTATATTTTGGTGAAAAGTCAATGTTCAGAGTCACAGAGATGGTTCTCCTTTATTATTATAGAATAATAATTTGGAAGTTATAAGGGAGGTTTCCTTAGGTGCTAGTTTTTAAGGTGCTTTTAGATACTTGGGAAAAAAGCTTTTCAGCAGCTCCTAAGGCAGAAATTCTGATCTGTTATAGCTGTACCCATGTATTACTCTTGATAGATAGTACACTCTTTGTGTTCAAACATAGAGTCTTATTTCTTAGGTCACATTCCAGTCTCTTTATTGATACTGAACAGCTATTACATAATTCTGAATTGTTACATTTCATTCCTCAGTTTTTGATATATAAAGGCACATTATCTTATGAGATCCTTTTGATTTGTGCAGAAAAAGAATGAATATCGGAATATTGACTTAGATGTTATGGATGAGTATTCCATGACAAGCACAACAAAAGAAGTTGTAAAAAATGTATTTCTATGATTATGTACATAATGTCATCTGTTGATTAGTCCTCGTCCTCAGAATGAGAGGCATATGGTTCATACACTTCCCCTTCAATGCATGGCAGCTCTTTCCGAATAGCATGAACAGCACATGCTGGTAGTACACGACGGACACGTCTTCCCAGGTATCCATGTATCCACCAGGTATATTGCCTGTATGCAGCCCATCGTAAGGATCTTAAAAGAATAATAATCCTTGAATAAATATGATGATATTGTAAAGAAACATGTGAAACATGTTTTGAGAACGATGGGTTTATTCATTTGAGTTTGCCTATTTTTTTGTAAGACTTATGCGAAGATGATAATATTGTGTGAAATCAAATACAGCACTGTTCCAATGTCATTTGACATACCTGTTATGTGGTGGCTGAATCTGCCAGTTGTCTCGTCTGATGTTGTTTAAAGCAACTAAGACATTAGTCAAGACGTCCTGGTTCAAGCACAAAACTTGAAATGCCCCATGTTGTGTCACACACTGTAGACCTGTAAATAAATTGTATATAATTATTACTTGAGTTAATTCTTGGACCACCATCGCTATCCTAATTATGTGTATTCCGCAACAAGTCAAAAGTCTAAGTCAAAAGTTGTGTATAAGTCAATGTTGAAAGTTTTGTAAAAGTCAGATGAAAATTAGATATGATATATATATAAAGTCGAACGTCAGCCGCAAAAGTCTAATCTCAGTCACAAAAGGGGAATGCCCAACGAATGCCCAACATCAGTCGCAGAAACTGAATGTTAGTCAGAGAAGCTGAACATCAAACAGAAGTCTAACATCAGTCACAGAAGCCTAACATCAGTCGCCGAAACTGAACGTTAGTAGCCGAAATGTCAGTTGCTGATACGCAACGCAGTCGCAGATACGCAACGTCACTCGCAGACACCAAACGTCACTCGCAGATACCCAACATCTGTTGCAGATAGTCACAGATACCCAACGTCAGTCGCAGACACCCAACGTCAGTCGCAGACACCAAACGTCAGTCGCAGATACCCAACGTCAGTCGCAGATAGTCACAGATACCCAACATCAGTCGCAGACACCCAACGTCAGTCGCAGACACCCAACGTCAGTCGCAGACACCAAACATCAGTCGCAGATACCCAACGTCAGTCGCAGATAGTCACATATACCCAACGTCAGTCGCAGACACCCAACGTCAGTTGCAGACACCCAACATCAGTCGCAGATACCCAACGTCTGTCGCAGATAGTCACAGATACCCAACGTCAGTCGCAGACACCCAACGTCAGTCGCAGACACTAAACGTCAGTCGCAGATACCCTGTTGCGTCCAAAAGTAGACATATGTACTAATGATGAAATCCGTACAGACTTTTCCTCTGTGGTACAAGCTATTTCTCATATTACAAATTCTTTTCCAACTGCTAACTTCCTATGTTCGGGCAGATTTGACTATTTCCAGATCAAAAAGTTCCATGTCTGTGGCGATTTCTCCATGTCAGCCTCCTTTTCCACTATTTCCCTTAAATAATCACCACAGAAAAGTATGTCACGGCACCTTTTTCCTATGTCTCCTATTGTATGTCCTATTTCCCCTACATGAAAAGCCATGTCTGGCTCCTCTGATACCTATGTCAAGATTTGGTCTTTCTTTTCCAATCGATTTCCTCCCTGGTACACTCCTTTTCTACCCATACAAAAGCAGACATGGGTCAGATTTTCAGATAATGTGCAATTGGCAGCTGTACACATTTAGTATATTCTGCTAAATTAGGCTGCAATTTGGTCAATATTATGTATATTCCTGTACATTTGGTATTGCATTGATTCTAGCAATCTGTTTGGTTAGGTTGAACTGTATTTTGAACTTTATTTTGGTCTGAAATTTGGGTTATTGGAGAGGATTGGTGAAGATGAATTGTACATTTTCTGAACATCTAACCCACATGGGTAGTGACTCAGTGTTATGTAACATTATCCACTACCCCTGACTGTGGGCACACCAGCTATCTTTGTAGTGTAGCAGTGTTACATAACACATCCAATACATCTTCTCTTCCTTTCTCTTTCTCCCTCTCTCCCTCTCCCCTCCCGCTCACCCCCCCCTCCCCCGCTCACCCACCCTCCCTCTCCCTCTCACCCTCCTTCTCCCTCCCAGTCATGTTGGGGTAGGAATACATCATGGTACATTTGGGTGAAAAGGAGTGGATATTTGGAAAAGGAGTGGATATTCGGAAAAGGAAAAAGGATATTCCAAAAAGAAAAGGATATTCCAAAAAGGAAAAGTATATTCCTAAAAGGAAAATGATAATCCGAAAAGGAAAAGGACATTGGCAAAAAGGAAAAGAAAGTTGACAAAAAGGTATTGGATATTCCAAAAAGAAAAGTCTTGGATATTTTTGATTTTTCCTATTTCACGTTTATATCCTTTCAGATTGGGGACAAAACATACCCAACGTCAGTCGCAGATAGTCACAGATACCCAACGTCAGTCGCAGACACCCAACGTTAGTCGTAGACACCAAACATCAGTCGCAGATACCCAACGTCAGTCGCAGACACCAAACGTCAGTCGCATACACCAAACGTCAGTCGCAGACACCCAACGTCAGGCGCAGATAGTCACAGATACCCAACGTCAGTCACAGATACCCAACGTCAGTCACAGATACCCAACGTCAGTCACAGATACCCAACGTCAGTCACAGACACCAAACGTCAGTCGCAGATACCCAACGTCAGTCGCAGACATCAAACGTCAGTCGCAGATACCCAACGTCAGTCGCAGATAGTCACAGATACCCAACGTCAGTCGCAGACACCCAACGTTAGTCGTAGACACCAAACGTCAGTCGCAGATACCCAACGTCAGTCGCAGACACCAAACGTCAGTCGCATACACCCAACGTCAGTCGCAGACACCAAACGTCAGTCGCATACACCCAACGTCAGTCGCAGACACCCAACGCCAGTTGCAGATACCAAACGTAAGTCGCAAAAGTCGCAGATGCCAAAAGTCAATCGTCAGTCACAAAAGTCAAAAGTCAGTCATAAAAGTCAAAAGTCAGTTGTAGTTGAAAGGTCCAAACTTCAATTGCAGATGACAAACATTAGCCACAGAAGTCAGTTGTAGTCGAAAAAGTTGAAAATCAGAATGCAAACGTTGGATGTCAGTCCTATAAGTGGTTTGAGTCAAGAATCACTCCCAATCAATGCTAAAAAAAACTTCAAGGAATTACAAGGAGAACTTTTGTGATATGATGTAGAGTATTAGCAATTGGAAACTGCAGTCAAAATGTAGTGCACCAGAAACTGGAATGTAATTTTAGGCTCCTTGGTCTATATGCTTGTTCTTACGATTTTTATTGTTTTCTAATTTGTCTTTCACAGGGATGATCACTATTGTCATAATCTAAATTCTAGTACAATACCCAAATATATCTGTCGTCGCTGACAACAACATGAAAGTGAAAATAAGATGTGTCTACTGTCTACAGTGTGGGGAGAATAACAATTCATTCAATCAAAGAGAGGAGAGGCAGGAGAGAGAGAGTGAGAGGAGGAGAGGGAGAGAGAGTGATTGAGTGAGAGGGAGAGGAGGAGGGACCCATTCTTGACCATAACTTTCGTAGAACATTAGTCTACATATACAGCCCTGCATGAGCGTAGGTAGACTCTATATACAGGCATGGGGCTGTGTATAGACTAATAGAATCTATGCAATTAAACATATGAAATGGATTGAATTGTGATTACCTGACAAGTTGTTTCGATTCTTCATGCTTGGGAATTCGTTGCAACATCGGAATTCCTTCTCTCTGGAGAGGGTCACTGTGTTGCAGGCACCGCAGGTACACCAATCCATGTTGCCTCGCCGATCTTCTGCTACAAACTCGTCCTCAGACTCAGCGCTTGAACTATGTCTATTTGAGTCAGAATCAGAGCTGATTCCCGATCTCTCTGGTTCAAAAAGATACCCTTCTATTCCCTGCACTGGACTTGCGTTGACTAGAACGTCCTCATCCCCACTTTCAAAACTTGAGTATGAGTCCTCTGACATGTTGTTGTTTTCGTTTGGTTTGTATCACTGTCTGTCACTGTCAGTCACTGAGAAGCTCTCGCTGCGGGAGGAGTAGCGGCTAGGAGTCAGTGCCGGCCTCGTTTTCACATCATGCACCCTTGTCAAGTGTGACGTTAGTACTTGTCTATGAATGGCTGCCGCCTTTTTTTTTTAAAGATTTTATTTAGGCTGGGTAATCATTTCCCAGAGGGTTTCCGGGTTGATTCTAACATCCCCAGCACAAAAGTAGAAAGATATGAAGAAAAGTATATATGGACAAAGTTACTAACACAGCCCAGTATTAATACAGAAAATACATATGATGACAGGTAAATAACATGGTAGTAATCACTGTCGCAGAGTGTGGACCATGAGCAATTAGAGACAGTATAAGCTGGTTAAGTTGAGTGAAACACGGTTGAAAAGAACATATGAATTACACAATTAATTGAGGAATAATCACTTGCTAGAGTGTGATCCCCACATAACAAAGATTACACATATCGTCAGTGGAGATGGATAAGTAGAGCATGGTGGTAATCACTGTCAAAGAGTGTGAACCATGTAGATTAATATAGTATTTAAAGCAACAATTAATTAGTCAAGGGTCGAGAGTAGCCATTTCTTTTGAAGTGATTTGAATGTTTCAATTGTGGCTATGTTACGTGTGCGTGGGCTAAGTTCATTCCAAGTTTTGGCTGTTTTGACCAAAACTGAGTTTAGACCAGTTTGTGTTCTACATCTGTGGGTGTTAAGCTTTGGAGCAGTATTGGCCCTAGTATTCCTATCATTATTAGTATCTCTATATGTCGGATTTTTGACTCTATGATAGCCTGTTACTTGAAGATGGAAGATACGTCTATGTTCAAGTAAAGGAATAGCCAGATCTCTGTGGCAATCAATAGTTGAGCGGTTATAATCAAGGTGAAGTATGGCTCTAATGGCTTTGTTTTGGAGCTTTTGGAGCTTGTTAAGACTACCATGATGTGTATTGTGGAAGATGATGTCGCCATAGTCAAGATAAGGTAAGATTTTACTTTTGTATACAAGCAATGCTGATGACTTGGTAAGCAAGTGACGAATTCTAAGGAATAAGAAGATTTTGTGGGAGACAATACGTATTACATTCTTAATGTGGCTTTGGTAAGATAATCTGTCGTCAAGAGTGAGGCCTAGGTATTTATAGCTGTGAACGATCTCGAGCTTAGTGCCATTTAACATGATGTTAATAATGGCTGGTTTACTGTTCTTATTGATAAGTAGAAGCTTAGTTTTTGTTGCATTGATAAGAAAGCGATTAGCAACGCACCAGGATGTGAGATTATTAAGGTCGTGTTGAATTTTGGTGCAGAGGTCTGGTATTGATTTTGAAGATAGGAAAAGGACAGTGTCATCTGCGTAGAGAAGATATTTAGCATGCGTTAAGCATTTGCCTAGGTCGTTTATGAAGATCAAGAAGAGTAGGGGGCCAAGAATTGAGCCTTGTGGCACACCAGTTTTGACAGTAGCTAAATTGGAGGTTTGATTGTTGACTAGAGTTTTTTGTTGACGAGAAGCTAAGTATGAGCATAACCACAGATGTAGATCACCTCTGATACCAATATTCAAGAGCTTAGATAATAAGATCCGATGATTGACCATATCGAAAGCCTTACGGAAATCAATAAATGTTAGGAGGCTTGGGGTCTTATTTTCGACTGCTTGGGAGAGATGGTCAGTAAGAGAGCTGATAGTCATGATAGTAGACTGACCGGGAAGAAAACCAGCTTGGTGGGGATCAAGAATATGGTTAGAGGTCAAGTAATGAAGTAGACGGTTGTGTACAATTTTTTCAATCAGTTTGCTTGGGGTGGGTAGTAGGGATATGGGTCGATAATTATTTATTTGGGTGCAGTCACCTCCCTTGAAGAGAGGGATGACCGTTGCAATTTTCCACTCTTGGGGAAAAGTGTGTTTAGAAAAGGATAGATTGAGACAACGGACCAGGTTAGGTAGTATTGAGAGAAAGGAGTCTCTGAGAATTCGATTTGGAATCGTGTCAATCGCGGATGCCTTGTTAATATCAATCTTGGTTATGAGGGGTAAGAGTTCAATATCATTTGTTCTAATTGCATTGATAGAGGTGTTAGCATTTGGTACAATAGCTTTCCATTCAGTCGATAATGAGTCTTTAAGTAAGTGGTCGGTGATGTTAGCAAAATACGAATTAATGTAGTTGGGTAGTTCAGATTTAGAGATGGGTTGTAGTTGTTCATTGTTAAGGTTGACAGTTTGGTTGGATGTTTTCGAGGGAAAAATAGCATTAATGGTCTGCCAGAATTTTTTGGGGTCATTGGTTTGTCTTTGAATATTGAGAAGATAAGATTTCTTAGCATGGAGGATTCTTCTATTAGCCTCTTTCTTGAGGCGTTTAGCTTCAGTAATATTCTCAGCAGTTTTGAATTTGATTGCTTTTTTTCGAGCTGAATTTTTCCTGTTCAGAAGGTCTATTAAATCATTAGTAAACCAGGGGTCATTCTTGATTAGGATTCTACACTGTTTCAAGGGGCACATCTTATCTAAAGTTGATGTGATGGCTGAGCGGATAAATTCCCATGAGAGATTAGGGTCATCAATGCTGGCAAAGTGTGGCCAGTCAAAGTTGTCTCTAAGTTGTTGTTGAAAGAGAATTGGATTATAACTTTTATAAGATCTGGCTAGTTTGAACTCAAATTCCTTTTGGGTTTTGGGTTTCTTTCTGATCATGAAGATTGCCTCATGGTCGCTTATATTGTGATTAATAGTGCCACTGTCTAAAATATATTTACAGTCAGAGAAGATAAGATCAATAAGACTAGACGTAATGTTATCATTACAGTTTACAATTCGTGTTGGTTCATTAATTAGTTGGGTAAGACCATTTTGTTGGCTGAAGAGTATTAGTTTCCTTTTATCGGGGCAGGTGAGATTAAGATAGTTAATGTTAAAATCACCCAGAATAACACGTTCAAGTGGAGATTTTGTATCATTTTGAGATAGCATATTGTTGAGTGTGTCCAAGCATGGGTCAATAAAACCTGAGGGGGGACGATAGACGGAGATAACGAGTAGGGGTTTCTGATTAGAAGGGATTAATTTGATTGTAAGAGTTTCCAGGTTAGGGGAGGAGATATCAGAGTCTGGGGGGTGGATAAAGTTTAGGTCATTTCTGATGTAGCAGAGGAGGCCACCACCACGTTTGATTGAGTTAGTATTAGGGATAAGAAAAGATCTGTCATTTCTGATTGATATGTAGCCAGGGAGAGCAATGAGTTGATCGGGGGTGGTACTATTGAGCCAAGTTTCTGAGAGAGAGATTACATCGGGTTTTAGTAGTAGTAGGTTCTGTTTCAGTAAATCAAACTTGTTATTTAGGCTTTGACAGTTGAGGTGATATAATAAAATACCATTCTTTTTGTTAATGAGGGTCATGATTTAGGGGTAAAAGCAAGGAGGCAGGGACGGCTGAGTGCAAAACGCACAGCCTAGAGGCAATCAGCAAGGGGGAGAGAAGTAGGACCAAGTATTTCCAGGAGGAAATACAGACCAAACGGCTAGTATTGCAAAATGGCATGGACTATAGTACAGAATTAAGCTACTCGAATCACGGTGACGTGTGAGAGTAGTAATTAGAGTTCAGCTAGGCCCATACAGGCATTCATGTAGACAGATAGCTATAATATAAAATAGAAGACAGAGAGTGTAGATAATAAGTCTATTATACTAGCTACTCGAATCACGCTGACGTGTGAGAGTAGCACTAGGGAGATAAAGCCGTAAAGTTGTCCGAACCACTAATTAGTGAAAGTGAGAGGACTTAACTGCGGGTGCTGTAGTTTATCATTCACAGATGCTATGTATGTTTCTGTAGACTGTGGAGAAGATCTTTCGTACAAACTTGGAATTCGTGTCATCGTCAAAGTGAATACCATCAGTGGTTTTGCTGATGTAGCGATGAGATAGGAAGCCGCGACGAATTTTGTGGATGTGGCTTTCGAAACTGGGAGTGACGAGTCTCATCCATCGGTTGCGTCTTCGGATGGATTTGTTAATCTTGAAGATAGCGTTATTAAGATTGGTTTGAGCCTCAGCTGGCACATCGTCCATAATATTGTAGGACGAATAAGAGAGACCAACTATCTCACAGATTATAACAGCTCTAGCAAGGGCTTGCAATTTCGGTAGAACATTATGAAGTTCTCCAAGCACAATATTGACAAGAGAAGTTGTATCATCAGCAGCTGGTGTAATTTGCCTTCTTCTGAGCTTCACAGAGAGGTTATTGACCCCGCCGCAGAAGTAGAGTAAGTCAAATTCCATGTAGAAAAAGGCTATAATTGCATAATTGGTTAGCATGTTGCAGTCTCCACCAGGGATGGACATACATGTAAACTCCAAATCATAGCAATTAAATTCTTCAGAGAACCTGGCAATTAAATTGTTCCATCTAGAGACACGAGAATCACCAAGAATAAGTATTTTGAAGAGGGTCATGATGATTAGGGTCAGGTAGAACGAAGCCAGAGGTCAGAGAGAAATAAGTGGATAAGAGGGAAAGACAGATTGGTCCTCAGGCGTATTCTTTCCGCAGCTTACCAAGAAGTATACCAAAGGTATTTCTTCCTTCTTCAATCCTATCAGCTGTGATATTTTTTGACTCAATTAAGGGAAATCCACAGCCGTGCGGTGACTCATATGTAGCCTCGTATATGTTGCCTGGTTTGATAGACAGGAGAAAGTTCTTAAGGTCGGGGTAGGCATCAAATTTGGCTTTTACACAATCCCACAAAACGTCTGAGTCATTCCAGTCAGTGTTGGCTGGAATCTGGTGAGAGAGGCGCTTGATGGTATATGGGTTTCTGATGACCTTCAACTTGCTTATGAGATCGGGGTCAGCCTTACAGGCTATAGCCTTTTTGACCTGATATAGTTGCTCAACAGAGTAAACAACTTGATTATCATCCAATTTTAGCTCGCAGGGAAACATATTAGAAAGTGGGCTGAGGTGGCCTTGAAAGGCCGTCCCATCTGGGGTGTCCATGGTGGATGCATTTCTAGTAGTAATCCCTAGTGGGAGTTTTTCATACTCACCAGCCAAGTAGGTTTGATTGTCAATAACGACAGAAGTACCTCTGACCACTGCCCTACAGTTATGCAATACACGCGCTGCATTGGCAAAGGTGCGTGCTTCCTTTTCCAGAAGTTGATTGCTCTCACTTAGGTCGTTATAGGCCCGTATGCCTGAGACTAGTGGGTGGTTTCTCTGCCTTGACAGTGCTTTAAATAGGTCCACTTTATTGAGCCCTGTCAAAAGTTGGAGTCTAATGGGTCGGCCATAGGGGGATCTCTCTTCATCATTATTGAATTCTTCAAATAAATCTTGCCTAAATTTGCCAAGTCTAGTAGCCCCAGCGGTTTGGACATATTTAATTGATAGATTAAGATTGGAAAAGAATAGATTGATCACCTGCTCCATATTTTCGTTAGGAAGCTCAGCTATTCCTTTAATTATAATTCGCAGATCTCTAGAATCAGGTGAAGACAGATTTATAGCAGCTTGATCAATCAGGGCTGGAGAAGTATTCTGATGAGACAAGGGAATTTGGGAAGGAGTTGGCCCAGCTAATTTGGGAGGGTCACGTTTTTCAAGATTTTGAATTCTGATTTCATGTGAAGATAGGCTATCTTCCATCAGTGGAATTCTACGGCCTAGATCTTGAATAGTACCCCCTAGGGCTAGGTTATCAGTTACCAAACGTTGATTAATAGCTTGGAGGTCCTGTAATTTCGTTTCCATGCCATCGATTCTCTTTTCAGTGACTGAGCCTGCTGTAGATAATTTATTCAGAGAGTCTTGGAGGATTCTAATCGAGTCATTCATTTTATCAAAATAAGTCCCAACATTAGTATCGTTTACATTAGGGCTTGGAGTTGGGGCATGAGGAGGATAAGGAGGTTGATTTGGTACAGAATAGTGACTTATCTGGTCTTGTGTAGAAGCGGATGGCAGGGCAGGATATATTGTTGCTTGGGCCGGTGCAGCTATTGTTGACGGGGTGGAATGCATCTGTGCCTGGGTCGTAATCACACTTGACATGAGTCCATTCGAATTTGGATATGAAATGCATGAAGATCCATTAGATGATAGGGGGCTGGTTGCAGGTATACCAACATTGGGTCTCTGATAACGAATGCTAAGGCTATGTTGATTTATATAGTCCATTTTTTTGTCCACCTCAGCTAGTCGAAATAGATTTAAATTGGCATAGTCTGTGTTGGATCTGAGCGGCCGGTGAGACATGAGTAGGCTATGTAGGTATGCACTCAGTGCACTAGCACTCAAAGGTAGCCGTTGAGCCCAGCGAATTTGAAAGAAAAAGCAGGTGTAGGTGGCATAGAGAAGACAATATAAAGTTCAAAGATAAACGCCTCGTAAGTGTGTCCTGAGTTTAGATGCTTAGTCACAGTTTTTGATCCAGGGCGGTAGTTATAAATGCAGTAAAGTCGCCGAAAGCTGTATGCTCCCAGACCTCGATCCAAAGCACGTCCTCACACACTGAAAGCCATGCCTAGCCTCATAATTCAACATTGTGAGCCCTCTAGTATACTTACAATGTATCATATTTATTTTTAAACCCCGCTCACATGCATTTTAACTCAAGAAGTAGGGATGTGGCTATAATTGTACTAAGGGCGGTACTTCCTTTTAAAATGGGTTCCCATGGCAACCGATTTCATATTTCAGAATGTGGATTCTTCCAAAATAATAGGAAATCAAAAGAACTACCTTTTTACCAAATTTGGTGCTTCTGCAACAAAATTCACAGTTTTTACCCTTAAGTAACCACATTAATAGAAATGTTATCACCTGACCCCCATATATGCCTGTAGGGGTCATTTTCGACCCAATCTGTATCTTAGCAACCCTTTTTTAGAAATTTCCAAAATTTTCCCCATGTACTCACAGGACCTCTGGTACCTTTCTACCAAAATTTCAGAATAATCAGATACATTTAAAAAGTCACGGTTTAAATGGGTTAAAGAAAACCTAAAATGTGATGCATCAATGGCTGTGCCCAGTGTTATAATATGCATGATCTCTAGAGTCCCCTATGGTCAAGTGGTTAGCATCTAGGACTGCCAATCTGGACATTTAATTGTGAATTCGAATCCCAGTGAAGACAGCCTTTTTATATTTGTCTCATTTTTGAGTGATTTAATTTTTTAATTTCACTAATATCTTCACATCTGGGACTCGGATTTCTTTTAAACTCACACATGTAGTTATTGATGCAATTCCCTTTCAATTGGTGAAAGAATTAGAGAGTCTAAGATCGAATTAAGGGAGAAAAGTCTGTTGGATGGGGTTTGGAGATACATAGGTTCTCTGTTATAGAGGTATGGGTGGCAGTCATAAGCTTGTGTTTATTTTTGGTGAAAATGGTTTTCGCATGGGCCACAATACGTCTAGAAAGTATACCTCTGCGAGATATTATGATTTGTATGGTTTGCTATGGTTAGGTTAGAAGAGTTCTCAGTGAAAGTAAATAAAGAAAAGGTGAAGGACATGTAGCCTCCCTCCCACCCCGCCCCGTCGTACTGTGGGGGCCGTACAGACGGCCGTTTTCGTGTGTGGACACTTGACATTGAGCAGTCTGCAGCATCTTATTGAGTCCAGACTCAAACAACCTGCAGACAATTATATTCAATACTTGTTAATAATCCCAGATTTGGCTGGCTGGGCAAAGAGCACTATATGCAGCGGTAGTGGCACAATAGTTGAATGGGAGACGGATGAGCATGGGTGGCGAGCGTGGGCAGCGGTGCATAGGCCTATGGGTGGCATGGGGTGGGAATCATGGAATGGTGCTACATTCAAAAGTTCTGTGAGGCTGTTGCTGGCTAAATCTGACTCTATCAATCTTTTGGTGCATTAATGACGTATAGATTATGGGCGCAAATCCAAGGAAAATATTTTAAGATGCTATTACGGGATATCATTGACGATTTCTATAGTGATGTTGAAAAATGGGCAATAAAATAGCGTTTTTCTCCTTACTGCGTTCACCGATGTATCTGGTACAACATGCTTAGTTCTGAGTGTTAGCTTGTCACTATTTTCACGGAAAAAGCGGTAGGTGCGTCTCGTCCAGCTACTATTGCGACATAACTTAAAACATAACATAACATAAGTAAACATAACTTGAACTAAACTTAGCACATGCACATATCATTTGGTGTAGAATAACCACTACCTTCAAATATTAATCAAAAATAACATTTTAGAATCCATCTTATCGTAAACTAATTTCGATCAAGCAAACTAATATGTATGTGAGCATGATGAAACCTTCAAGAGTAAAACAGCATAAAACCTTTATCGGATATTTATTTTGAGGTTCGACACCAGATACTTTTTTGAGAAACGCTGCACGGCCTTCTGAGGAAATATGACCCTGAGCAGGACAATAGGACCTCGCATGATCTCATCTTATATGTATCATCCCGCGTAAGATGAAGGCGATACGCATGTGGTATTCATTATCTTAGGGTAAGTGTCACATATAGCCTGGAGAGATTCTGAAGTGGAGCGCATCTTACTACATCCCCTTAGTTTAACATATATTATGTATGGTTTATCAATGACATGTTTAAGGGTTGCACTAGAAGAGAGGTGTGATTTCCTTTATCGTATGGCAATGAAAAATTCAACCAATCAAATTTGATAAAATTCGAAATGCAAGACTTGTTTCTGTATACACCCCAGTCCCATACAATTTAAAGTACAAATACGCTCACCACCATTTTTTAGTTTATTCCAGGGATTGAATGAGGCTTCAAACCGCAGAAGGTTATAAATGAGGACACAGTAGTAGGCCTACTAAAGGGGACATTACTCGACAAAATAGCCAAGATGATTTGATTTGAGATGGTTTTGTGTGTAGCTGACATGTTTAACGAGGAGAGCCCACCTCTCAAAATTACACAGGTGTTTAGGGCACTTTATCCCCGCCACAAATAGGAACCAAAGTAAACTAGCGAGTCTGGGACCGTTCCCCGAGGAAGACCCCACTGAAAAGGTCTTGACATAGGCCAGGGTCCCCGTATTGTAAGCCTGTGTAATAGGCGGGCCCATCCCACCCGTATCGGGCTCTCATGTCGGATAACACAGATTGTGGTGCTAGCCTGACAGGAGCTGCCGGTTTTTTCTCCTGCCATGGCAACCAATTTATGCTCGTTATCGTCGGCAGGCTTTGCTTCAATAGATGTTTTATACTTGCCACTCTACTAGAATCATGGCCCACAGACCGCCGCCCTATCGCGCCAAATTCATCAAATATCTCTCAAACTATACGAAGGCCTCTGATTCCCAGAAACTATAGAGGCAATAGCTGCTTTTTTGGAATAGCCTTTATCCAAATACCTTTCCCAGCATTGATATGTTACTTTGCTCAGTCGTCTGACCTTCAGGTCGATCTTTCCAATAGTGCTTTGAGACACCCTGATTCACTAGGAAAGCTTTGGCAAATATGTAGTTTTTCTTTTGCTTCACCCGACCGAAAGCCCTTCAGCAATGTGCTATTAAAAGGTGATTTCATTGTTCAGCGAGAATGTGTCACATAAAACTAGTCCTGCCGGCCTTGTATTAATGCCCCATGACCTTCAGTACAATTGCCTTGGTGAAACTCACATTTATTTAGAATAGTAA
This sequence comes from Sthenelais limicola, assembly GCA_942159475.1. Classification (NCBI taxonomy): domain Eukaryota; kingdom Metazoa; phylum Annelida; class Polychaeta; order Phyllodocida; family Sigalionidae; genus Sthenelais; species Sthenelais limicola. The sequence goes on along the minus strand of OW804095.1, from coordinate 112,672,554 downwards.
ATCCACAAATGAGATTCTTAATTTGCAATTGTCAATATATGCTGCTTCACTTTAATGCGCATGTCGACGATGGTATATCGTCTATATTCCAGCTAGGGAATATCTATGATTACACATTTTCCGTTGTCCAGTCCTTGTATGGGACAGGGATAATGTCACAATGAGGCAGGTTGTCTGCATCTTCTAATGAAATATCATCTAAAATTACAGCACAACTTCCATCATGACAATGACAATCACCAATCAGTTCTACCATGGCGAGGCCCATGTCATATATATAGAAAAAGGCATTTAGATCAAAAAAGAATATTTCTAGATCTGTTCGGGGAGGGTTGAGGATGAAAGAGATGACAAGGCCTTTACATTGCGAATCAATGGTTCCGACCTTAGGACATATTACACAGTGATAAATGTTCATTTTCCACAATACATATTCGCTTTGGGTGGTTTGACGATAACTCAGCGAGGGCCTTCAACCTTCCCCACATTACCTTCATTTCCGTATGGTCCCAATTGTTTGATTTAGACAGGGAACTAGACTGCCATATAATTCATATTGAAGAGGAAATATATCCCAGGTCCCGTTCATTATATGTATGGTCGGGCCTTCGCACATATATGTGATGTGTTTCAGGAAAATGAGTCATAAGTCGCAAAATATGGATTTTGAGATACCATTTGATTTGAAAAGATGAGATCAAGCTGATTCGAATGATAGTAAACAATCTAATAGTCTCATAAATATTCCTAGATTTTAAGTTTGATATTTTCGTTTTTGAAAAAAAAAAGGTTTCAAATATTTCTGGGGGTTAATAAACAGTAAAGTTACTAAATGTTGTCCATATGAGGACCTTTAAAACGAGAGGATATATTACATACATTGTCCCGAGATTTAATACATCGATAGATATAACTATAAGTAATAAACTCTACAAAAATCAGAACATTCCAATGATGTGATCTTGTGAAAAAAACACTTTGTAAAAATGTAAATTTTGCGACTTATGACTCATTTTCCTGAAACACATCACATATGTGCATGGCTGAAGTGGTATGCCAGAAAGCACTCCACTCGGATTCGAGGAAGTATTGGGATTGGAATGGAAATATCGTGGAAGCCAGTGGCATCCCTAGATCAAGGATCCAGAAAGAATCTAGCCCATCTCTCTGATCTAACAGCGATCAAAGACCAAGAATTACACCCACTGGAAAATCAGATCCTGCGCAGTTGAGAGAAAAACAGAGAAGAGGGATTTTTTTACATGATGCAGCAAATTTGCTGGAGGGCCTACACAGCCCGGACCGCCGTCATGCTAAATCTGGTATAATGGGGATGGATGTGTTGGGAATGGAGTTGGGGTTTTGGTAAACTAATTATAGAAATGTGTTTGGGGATTTTCTGTTTGTTGTTTAAATACTTCTGTTTCATAATTTCTGCAAAAAGAAGGCAATATCAAATATCGCAATTGTATTGTATTGACTGTCCTCTCCATGCATCAGCATTATAAGCTTTTGACATGGTACCAAAATGGTAGGATGCAGTGATATCCTATTTGAATTATTGAACGATTTGTCGCGAGTGGAAGAAGGTGATAAAAACTTATACCTATAGGATAGCGTGAGCGGCCTTCGGTGATGGGGAAAAGCTTTCAACTCACCTGAAATAGAAGATTTGAAAAATAGGTCAGTCACGTCACCAGAGCACGTACTGATTATTTGCATGTTTTATTGAGTATGAAATATCGCCACCATACATAAAAAACACAAAAACTCTTTGTCCGAAACGAATTCATTTCCCTAAATTGGCTATTAATTCAAGAATCCCAGTGAATCATAAATACCAACTTGCAGATGCTTTAATAATGAGACAGACATAATTCAAAAAGATATTGCCTGAATTATTGCTTATTTTGTTTATTTAACTTTTCCGGCGATCCCTCATCATGGTAGTTCGTTGCCCCCTTTATTTCGTTCTTTTTGTTGTAACTTTAGCTCCAATTTTCTTGACATTAAGTTGTGCATCGGGGTATCAGTGCGCCTAGCATTGTCCCCAAAAGGCATTATATCCACGATCCAGCATGGAAGTCATGATTGAAATCAACACTTAATTATACCAATGCGCTATCTAATGTCCTCTTTAATAATTCAGCCACTCGAAGACCAACATGCTCACCTGATACAGTACAAAGCCTACAAGCGTGATTATCCAAGAGGCTAACAGTAATTTGTTATAACACGTGGCAGTAGTGTGCCGTATTTAATCTACGCTCTTGCAGTAGCCTTTTAGATAACATCAAAGAGTATCAGATATCAGTGGCAAAACTATTCCAGCGGTAAATTAGATAGGAAATCCGATACTACCATGTCGTCGTGCTGCCTCAGTATAGCTCGTCCAATCTTGGAGCAAAGAGTCGTTATTCTCCAGAGGCAAGGGGTGGGTTTTAATCAAAATAAAAAACGATGATGAATAATCAGCTTTTAATCAGCCTGAAAACCATGATTAATACAAGTCAGGAAGAATGTCAGTGGCATTCCTTCGCAAGACATGTAGCTAGTGCTCTGGTCCTCGCCTCCGAGTGATTATTAATGAGCAAGAGGGAATGGCTCGCCCGACCTCGAACATTTTACTTCATTCGGTATTCAGCCATGCAGGCTTTTCACCTTCTCATCTTACCCATACTGCATGGAGGAAACATAGCATTTCCCCTCACATGATACGTACAGCCAAATGGATGTATTCGGGTGAAAGGTGATATTCTGGTTATTAATGTTGGTGAGAGTATACGGTGCTCCGAGCGTCGATGTTATTCTGGGCATGTAGTAAAAAAATCCATCACATTATTACCTATCATTTTAATTTATACTATTGAATTTTACCATTTCATGCACTTTTACATTGCATTAAAGAATGTAAAACCATAGTCCCAGGAAGACCTCCCTTATTTCCAGTACGTATACCTCCCTTAATTAATGATTAGAGAACGGGTATGCACTGGTGTTCTCAGCGGTAAATTGCCGCAGATAGGGAATGATACAACTGGGGTTTTTTTGCATGTCAGGCATGGTATTTTTTTCCCAAGAAAGCCAACACTTGACGTATGTTTTCTACTGGACCTGTCCTCAACGTGCCCACTGCAAGCCAACATAGCATCCAGTGAATCATTATGTATCATGATTTGTCAAACGGAAAGAGACAACATGACCGAGGAATGCACTCTGCTTATGAACTACACATGTACAAGCCCGTTGACATCTTTGGTGTGCACACTTGCACGAATCAATTTTTGCTTATTATCTCTCAAAACCATCTGCATCTAAAGAGGAAGGTGGAGCAAGGACCCTGTGGCCTTTAACCTTTAACCTTTAACTCATTCCATCAATCATGCTTACCCTCAAGCTGGACACTGCTGTGGACAAGTGCAAAATTAGTTGTGACAATTATGATGAAAGGAGTTTGGAAATTTGCTGCGTAGAAATGAAATTTTCTGCATTTCCTCCCCGTTATGAATATTGATAGAAATGTTCTATAAAGCAGAACGATTCCTTTATTCTGCTCATTAGGAGGAAATCTTACATTTTCCACTTGATTATGATTCTTGAAATGGAGATTCGTAAAAGCAACAGCGGCAAACCAAAAAGCTCGCCGAGACGTTAGCTTCGCTAGTAATTTCTTTTCTTTTCTCAAACGAATCATTCTTCTATGAACAAGCCTTGTCTTGTGAAGTTGATACTAAGACAGCAAAATCGGGCTTGGATGAGCACAACTAATGGAAATTATAATGAAGATGATCCAGCTCGAGTTATTTTCAAAATAGGGAATAAATGTAGCAGAAAAGGCAATACAGGCGTCGCATTAAACACTAATGGCATTATCTTGATTTTGGGTTTGGCTCAATGGAATGCTGACACGAAGGCCCACCACCTGTTCTGACGTGATCTTCTTGTCTGGTATTACCGGCCGAGATCCCGAGAGTGCCATCGGTGACTCGAGCTAATTAATACCGCCATGTATCAACGGGTTACTGCCGGTCTCCCAGCGGTCCACCGTGTCTTTATACCATAAATTATATCCCTCCTGTAGACATCGTTTACCAGATAACAAACTTCCATTCCACCCGAGGTGAAAAGTGGAGGTAATAGCCGACGCTACGAAGGAAATAGCTTTCAGGAAAGCCTTTACTCACACGTAGCAAATTTCATATGATGAAGACGAGATCTCACAATGTTATATCCCTTATAGATCGCTGGTAAGAGGAGAAATTATATGGCTACCGCATATCTAGCTAATGCCCGCATAAGATGACGATGTATACTATCTGTGTTGAATCTCATTCGGAGCCATAATTCGGCGAGATGAGAGAATCTTGAAATATCAAGCAATTTACCTGCTTCAATTAAATATAAGGAAATCAGAACATCTCTAACCTTTCCATTAGCCTATTTAGAATTGACGCCCTAGAATAGTCGTCATTGACTGGCAATAGCCATTGGGGCCAGGGAAACATCGCCAATTGTACATACTACTTACTGGCCATCTCAGGGAACACGTGGTGGGGCCTATTTTACATGAACCTTCATTTTGGAAGTCCATTGTTTTTGGTGAACAGACTTTGAGTGACACCTTCAACAGTTCTCTCTCTTTTCTAACGCGACTGCATTTTGTCCTTGTGCCCTGAATAATAATATTTTCCTGTGTAACGCCGCCCCACCACCTGCTGTTTTAGACCCTACAAAAACAAGCAAGCGGCGCACAATTGCCTTCAGCGATTGGCCACCCCACCCCCTGCCAGTTCCACTGTGGATAGGTGATTGATAGTGTGTTCTTATAATTTCTGGTAGTTGTTCATCAGCCCAGCTTCTATTTCCTGGTGATCAGTCTTGAAAATCACAGCACATGGTTCCTTCTAACATGAGGTGGAAAACTTATGGGAGGGTGCTCCCATTCTCCCTCACTTGGCATCTTTGGTAATCAAATATTCCCCGGGCCTTGTCTGTGGGGCGGTTCCCATATACCCATTCATTAGCGTTTGCTATCTTCCTCCCCGACCATGATGGAGCATATTCCAGGGGAATTTCATTAACTCTATATGGGACCATCTGGGTTGTAATTTTATTGAAGATTGTAATTGAAACAGAGTTATGGCTAGTGTTTTCCCTCGCCAGGTCCGCATTGTTGCAATCATATAGTCTTCTTACGCTCATCCATATGCCGCAAGCTGAAACTGTTAGCCGAGGTCCTCCTCGGATTAGATAATCCTTTAAGATTAAGGAGATCGATCGAAAATTGTCTTTCTCATTAAAGATATCTTCGGTGGTATCTATAATTCATCCCCGCTAATTGTTTCCCGAATATGAAGGAAACTTCCCTCCCCTTAATTGTCACAGCTAGAATAAAAGTGCATTGATTTGCTATCAGAATAATGTGCATTGAAAACGGTAGTTTTAATTATAAACTGTGGAACATTGTGGAACATTATAAACTGCGGAAACTTTCAAAGTGTTCTGGTGTGCCACTGTCTTTTGCAAGGTACATTTCGAAATTGCTGAAGGATACAGTTCTAGTTATGATTTAACCAAAGGGTAACATTGTGTAGCACATTAAACCGCATTTTTTTCGTTGTAATTAGTTTGTTTCAGACCAACAGGTTATTCCACTTGAAAATTACTTTCCATAATGTGCACAACTATATATATTATGAATAACTATTTCCATAGAAGTATTCAAGGGCTTTCATAATTTAATTGGAAAACAGAATATTCTTTACATCACCTTATATTAGTCCCCGGAGACAATATGTGTCTCATTTAATTAATTGTTTGGTGGCATTTACATCAGACAGAAAAAAATGGTCACTATGCTATCCATTCTTCAATGCGCAAGCAGAGAGCTTGTGTGGAGTTTTATAGGCACACCCAGCCCAATATGCTCCCATGCAGGTTTCTGCGGCAAGGGCATACATTGGAAGGGCTCTTGTGCAGCTCTCGGATTTCCACAAATTGCATGTATCTGTATGTTTAAGCGTGCTAAGAATGAAGGATGCAAAATGGTGCTTTTATTTCAATTTAGATGATCCCAAGGTACACCACAGTAAACGGATTAAATTCTACACGTACAAATGATCAAATTCTACTAGTTTCCGCAAGTTACATTTGAATTAACTGTGCATTTGAAACATTAGTCCTAAATACAATTAGTCACGTTAACAGCATGGCATGGCCCTGCGATATGCCTCGATATCGATCAAATACTTTCAGAGAAATCTATGGCAGCAAAAATGACTTACAGGAAGGAGCAACAGAGCTAATAGCATAATTATTGTAGTGAACTATTTCTATTCCTTTAGCAGAAAAGTATCCAAAGAACCTGACGCTAGACTTCTAGATCGATCTTAATTATACCCTTCCCATGATCAAAATAATTGTAAATGGGAGGTCTTATCGTCCTTGAAATAGTATAATAAATGTGGTGGGAAGTTTCATTAATGGGAACGACCGTAACACTAATTTCTAAATACCGTTAACCAATGCATTTGAGAATATAAATAATGTGATAATAATTACTATTGTGTTGACTGGCCAAATCTTTTGATACGGACATAAAACATGGAGTAACGCCTTTCGTCGTAGATTTAACAGTTATGACCCACTCTGAACCTAGTTGTTGAGGGATGGCAAATCAAACTGCCAGTTCTTCCCTGACCACTATCTTTATAGGGTGCACCATCAGCCGAACATCAATCACAGGAACCTAGACAACTCTCTCCCAGGCTGAGGATTTATCTGGTATGATTCTCCTGTGCTCTGGTTAGTGATGTATGCCCCATCCTGACCACTAAATCTGAAGCTGCTGACGCTCCTATAGTGGACCATGGTCTCCTGATAGCCATCGTCAGATTCCAGCCTCATATACTACCCGCTACCCCGGAGATGCATGGAGCCATTCACATGATGCGGGCCGATCGACCTTATCTTGGTTATGCGTGGGTACCATTTCAGGCGGACGACCTTCTACATTATTGTCTTTGTCTCCTCTTTCTTAAGTTATAGCGGCAAAATGAGCATCATAAAAGAAGCGTTTACAAGAATAGTATGCCTTTTCAAGCTATACACATATTACCAACGGTTGATTATAGTTCTCGAGAAATTATTCAAAACGCCAGCATCTTTTAAAATTACGTTGCATCGAAAGTGTTTCGTGCGTACATCATTGACCTCTATATCTTCGTATAGCTATCGTTAATAACATTACCCAATGAAATAGATCGAGTGGCGATGGTTTTCCGTTCTGGGCAAATCACAGCAGATGTCGTTTGGCTCTCTACTCGCATTAGCCCACAAGCATTCCACTTGACATAGACATTGAATAATAAAGCTCACACATCATCATATTCCTTTCCAAAGAAATATGTTTCTTATAAGGAAAATCAGCCTGCCTTCAGCACCTGCCATCACTGTATATAATCACATAAGAAATTAGTGATTGTCCTATGCATAATTAGTCGAGGATTCATGGGAATCAATGTGCAATGCAATTTACGATGTTTGCATGTGTTATGACCATGACAAATCTGTCTTAGCTCCACAGTGGTGATTCCATGTGAAGTACATTTGATCGATTGGTATTTTAACCCTCTCACTTTAAGCGTTCAGTACAACGTCTTATGGTTAGATAATAATAAATATAAAACCGGATTATTCGGCTTAGATATATGTTTGACTGAATGGTAAAATATAGGTATTGCTATATGTTTCTCTTTGCTAGGCATACACGTCATATGGTATACCAAAACAACTTCGCTTTTATTAAAAAAAAAAAAAAAAAAAAGATTTTAACAAGCAGAAAGACTGAGGAGCTGATAGCATATCGCATGGCCGGACATGTATATCAGCATTACGTGATGGATTGAGATGTATCCGATTGGTCGCAATAATCCATCATACAACTGTATTTCTTCCGGATAAATGCGCGATCTAGATAAGGTCCAACTCCTGCTGCAAACAATGCACTTTTTTTTACAAGTGTCCTCATATAGATGCACACAACAATGACGAAGCAAAATTGCTTCATGCAATTTGCACAAAGTTTCACCTTTTTCTACGTTGAGCTGCTTCGTACTTTGGAGACCAAGGTTTATTGAATCCCACAAAAAGTGATAATTATGAATATTGATTTTGAAGATCGTTTTCTTTAGGTATAGCAGAAAAACACCATATATATACAGTGCTAGTATGCTCTACTTTCAAAGTCAAAGACTCCTCTTTCATTTGCGTTATGGCCAGGTGTCCTCTTTTTAGCCTTATACATGTTTTAGATCTCCACCTTGGCTCCAGTCTCAGATTAATACTGCCACATACACATATATAATTATAAGGTCGTTATAAAAGAAAATAATTCCTGGAATGATTGAAAACCTGCATCGAGATGTTAATTCTTGACTAAAGAAACGCATTATATGAATAAATGCATAAATCAACTCTTCTCAAATCAAATCCTGGAATGTAAGATGGAACATTATTCATATAAGGATATAAACGGTATGGTTTCCTCAAAATAAGCAGGTGCAACAGGGACAAATGTAGAGCACCATGCATCTTTTAATGTTCTTCGTGAATCCAAAATGCCCTGTGACAACACGTATGCGCAGCGGGGACTGTGCCCAATGCGTATACACCCATGAGACCATCATTAGAATGAATGGAGATGACAGAAAGATCTATTCGGAAAATTCAATCTTCACACATGACAACCAACCCGTTAGCTAGCCTGATCTAATTCTGACCCACTGCCCTTGCAAGGAGAGCCACGGGACGTTGCCGCCCGACACTACCCCGACTGAGACCAAGCGTCTCATGGTTCCTTGCTGCTTCAAAATTCCACAGCATTGGTCAGTGCATATAGGGACTTCGAGAAAAAGGACCAGAGGGAATGGAAAGAAGCATAAGAAAAGTCTGGACGGGATGGGCATGGGAAAAGAGCCACGACATGTGATCATGCGCAGACTCGCTGATTAGGCGATGATCGTGGACGGAAGTGACGTGAGACGTCTGACATAGGCTAGGTCAAGGAAAGGTCAAGGAAAGCAGTCGAGTATGGAAGACGCAGGGGTGGTGCTTCCTTGAGAGGAGCATGTGAATGGTAAGATTACCGTCACCCCGAGTTGTCATGGGAACCCACCACGTGATAAACGCTCCTTGGGGGAATTCCTTGAGGCCCGCCGTTAATCAACCTCTAAAAGACCCCTCTTTCGTGGCCTCTCAAGCATTGGATCATTAACGCAATTGACATTTCTAGGGGGGTTTCATATAGCATGGAGGGCACTGGACGCCGCTCTTGTTCCTCCTGCTCCTCCTCCAGGCCAGATGACATGTTATCTCTGGTTTGGCTGGCTAGTTAGTCTTGCTTCGTCTACGCCTTTGTCCAGTCCGTCCGTGAGACAGTCATCTTAAGTGGTCATTACCCTCCTATCAGCTCACATACAGACTCTCGTCGCGCCCTCTCTGAGTGATTTCCAACACGAAGCAGCCTATCGGCATGGCTGACTTGTCACCTCTCTCCGTCTCACATCGCCGCCTGCCCACCAGCGAACCAGCCACTTCCCGTTATTGCCATTTAACAATGCAATAGAACAAAATTAAGGCAAGAACCGCTTGGCAAAGGTTATCACTTTCTGCAGTTAATATTCATTATGGTGGGCTAACGTGACACATTGCGCCAAATATTTATTCTAATACAATGATGGATTCACAAGGGACTACAATTATAAAGGTGTTATCGTAATAATATCATTATAAGAGGAAAACTACATTTTAATGTATCCCATCTTTTAGATGAGGTATTCTTGTCTATACACATTATGCACATGATTAGAGATATCTGCATTAGTTGGCCTATGTATACATACCTATTAGCAATACAATATACCATGAATATATAGGTTTTATATACATATATATATATATATATATATATATATATATATATATATATATATATATAGATCTTCGAGTTTCATCACATGTATCACTTTGACAGAATAATGTGAGGAATGGACAATTGAAACGTACCGTTTGCTGTAACATAGACTTCGCATGGGATGTCTCAGCTTTGCTGTACATTAGTGCGCCCAGAGGCAGAGGGAAGGCAAGGGGGGGGGGAGCAGGTGGCTTAATTCAGCCGGCTATTCTAGTGGGAGATACATCGGACTTTCTGCTATAGGCATATAGTCCCATTTCCAGTCCATCCGTACACTGCATTCTGTCACATATGAACATTAGTTTAACCTAAATCCTTCTTCTGATTACCATATATATATACGCTTATTTCTAATATATTTTGCTTAATCCAGTAATATCGAATTTGCAGTGTGGTTTATTCATATGAAACTGGAAACCACCCACACATTATAATTAGATTACCACCGAATTATTCAATCTATTAACGAAGAACGCTTGATAACCTGATGACTTGAAGGCTTGCTGACATTTCCTACTGTCTGGTCGACGGACGGCATTTCTTTTCATCATATATGGTGACTAACTGCAAGTCTGAAACATTTAGAGTGGGATCTTTAACTGCATGTTTTTTCATGGTAGTCGTCACAATAGATCATATATTATCGCCTGTGCTGCGACATTTCCTTAGACTCGGTAGGCCAGTGGAGGGTTTTGTCGTCTTGAAGGGACTAGCGGCCTTATTAGCTCATGACGACTTGTAATTGGCCAGCTCGACGTAATGTCCACATATACCTAGCTAATGAAGGGAAACAATCAGCCGCAGGCTCGACAAAACTAAGTTCTGATTGGCCACAGATTTGCTGACTGCGCGCAGGACACTGGTGCCAACGATTGGCAGGCCTAGAGCGCCTGCGCGGGAGGCTGCGCGCTGATGGCCTTCTTGATTGAAGTTAGCTTTCTATGTGTAATAGATTCACGTCAGTCTGGAAATCACACCACTCCCTTCTGATCATTTTTACCCTACTTATACTCATCAGCTTTTTTTTTTACTGCGGTTCAGAGTGAGAATTAGAAGTTCCCAATTACAAGAGATGGTATGTATTTGCCACAAGCATGGTCCCCCCACTCCCCACCCCATTGGCGTCCGCTTTCCGGACATCAAATCTATTGCCGGTGGTAAGGAGGATCGTATTCAATGAAGGATCATAAAGAATGTGCATTGGTTTGTGTCCCCTGAACTAATCATGGCCATGTAATTGTGGTTTGTGGGATAGTAAAGTACATTTTGATTTATGTTTGTTGTTTCCCCAGACAGAGGTCTTTCTGTGAAAATGATGAATGGAAGAGTACGTTTGCCAATATGCAGAATGCAGCCTTCCAAATTAGTAGCCAATTGCAGGATGACCCGTGGGTCCTGACCTTGGCCCTTGTCCCTACCTCAACACTTGGATTTACCAAGACAGGAACTGACTAACTGTGGTCAGCTCATAGCATACAGAGTAGGTAACTAGTGGGCACAAGTTAGCACAAAACACAGCCTGAATCATCTATTAAATTTTATCAGTTCCTTAAACTATTTTCAAGTCAATAATGAAAATGGCTCTAAATCAAACCCATTTGAGCAAATCTCTCTCAGTAAGAAACCTTTGGACTTTCATTTTTCCCCCTTCATGCGTTAATGTTTAGAAGACGACGGTTGAAATGGCATCAATTATCACCACAGAGAAGTTGGCGTTTTCCCTTTACGCAAACCAATATGACCTTAGACCAAACGCCACTGCATCCCAGGAGGTCCTTAGAAGGTCTGACCTTTCTCGCGTACCAACAGTCCGGTATGGAAAAGTTCCACGGAGGTTTGTCTGAAGCGGAAGCAGTGTGATTTGCGGGGAGCGATGTTTATGGAAGGACCCTGCTGACCAGTGCATTGACCACGCAGAATAAGCTGCAGTCACACCAGAAAAACATGCAGTGTCACGGACCAGATTCTTCCCGCCTGATGGAGAGCCTTGATTGGAAAGCAGAATGATTTGGGCCTTGTGTGCCAATACAAGTTTATATTGCTTCGCCTATATAGTCTAAATCTGTAGGTGTGTTGAGGCATACAACAAGCCCACAAATCTCCATACTGCAATGAGCGAGGATTTCTCTCCACATGTACTGAAGCCAACCTGTAACAATTTGCCTGCAAATCAATCGCATTATTGTCTACATACCTATAAAGTTTTATGGATAAATTGGACCTATTATCCATCCATATTTCATCCAGGCAGCTTGTGATTAATGCATGGAATGTGTAAAATGCATTGAGTTAATTTCGCAGAGACGAGTATTCTCTGCTCCTAATGGTCTTTTGCCGGGATGCCGCCTTTGCGCGGTCACGACGACAAAACACTATCAAATCAGAGCACAGACACACCTTTCCGGGAGTAGGCCCAGACGTATGGAAATAAAGAGAATGAAACGTGTCTCTGATGTACCATAAGGGAGACAAGTTTTGTGAATACTAACTGCCACAATGATATTCACAATTTCCCATTTTGATTATACATCTCACGCACATTGTTTGCACAATATAATCATATATGTCCATTCTGTCTGATTCAGTTTTTCTTTCTGGTTAATTTTGATCTCACTTAAAGGTGACCTTATAATTTTAAAGCGAATATATCATTTGGGATGATTGGGGGTATATCCAGAATGTAAAATCCATCTCATGCTCCTCCACTTACACACAGCAAACAAGGCAGCATCAGTTTAACAGTGAAGGTCATTAGAATCCACAGTATATGACACTACTGAAGCATATGGATATGCAGTGTATAATCTTGGTGTTACTTTATGTTATCGGTCTTCTTTTTATATGCTGATGCACTGCCCGTCTAATTAAAAACGATCTTCAGTACACCTGAGACACAATACCTTCACGTCAAGAAAATGGCTGCACTGTCAAAGCGTACCATGCTCCATTACTATAATATAGTACAACCAGGCAAAACCCATGAAAGATAGAGATCAGTGGGTTTTATAATCAACAGATGATTTTGAACTTGTTTAAATGATTGATGAGGATACAGTTCTTTGTATCTGTGATTCTTTCCTTTCAGACACAAGATTGATTACGGTCAAAGATGGAATTTAATAACGTGACTTCTTGCTGCAATGAAAGAAAAATATGACAGCAGTATTTCAGCCTATTGTATACATGTATGGTGGAATTCTTCTACCCTATCGAAAGGGAAACAAAATATTGGTATTTTAACGTTTTGCCACGGGCAGTATGTGATGTAAGTTATATTTGCAATCTCGTCAAGTACTCTCTACTCTTCATCATAATAGTAGTTTCAAATCTCAAATGATCTATGGTTGTGAGCATCGCATTCATTTCCCACCATATTTTTTCCTCGTGAACAGATGTTTATCTAGCGTTCATGCTCATGAATTGCACATATTCAGCTAGAATTTCACAGATATCATAAATCAGTCAGAGAATAGAGGGTTTCTATTCTCTGGTTCCCCCTCACTGGTTTGAGCTGCTTCCCTTCAAGGAAAGTAACAGAAAGTTGTGTTTGAGCAATATGACCTAGGGCCTAGGATTTTAAATCAGGCAACCTTAGCTATATGTTGGTCCCTACAACCTAGACTACATGCAAATATGTCATGCATGTCCTTATACTATGTTTGACCCTGTCAAAATGCATCAGTGCCTCTGTGCCATAGCATGCCGTGACCACCAAAGACTAAACCTACGTTAGTTTAGTAGGGCGATGGGAAGATTGTTGGAAAGTAACCTGACACCTGCTAAACCAAGTTTCCCATTGTTGTTGGTGGAGTCGGTATAGGTAAAACGGTGAGGAGTTGAGATAAATACCTCAGTAAAGAAGATACATGATATTCTTAGACGTGGGATATCCGCGAGCCCTTTAGTGCACGAAATAAGGATCTTAACATTAAATCGATACCGACGTTATACACGCGATGGTTTGGGATGTATGTAAACGTTAGTTACCATACATATACCCCGGTAGCAGAGTGAGACATATAACGAAAGCCAATATTTCTACATAGAAGTACCTTTGTCCCTACTGCACATCGCGTTTGTTTAGGTTTATTGAAAATATTTGACATATTCAAAGCGAAGATACGCAAAGGAAATATACAAATGTCGTCGCCTATCTACTAACAACGAAGTTCAAATATTGCATGCAGTCCCTGGCTCTCCATTGTCTCTCAGACTATAGCTTAAAATGTTCCATGACAAAGTTTTATATCGCTAGATTTGAAAGAGAATTTGGTTTACCTGTAAAACGAACTTTTCTGATAATTGTTCGGTCCACGAGTCCGACGTCAGCATATCTGCAAGTAAATAAAATGACCCTGAGTTGAATTAACCAAAGAAAACACATGGCGCAACCCGCCTACCATCTTGGAACAGTCAAAATGAATGCAGATGGACAGCTATGAGGGTCGATTTTATGCTGCTCTGGTACTCTTTCAGGAAATTTCGTCTTTCAGTTTTCGGTAAACCATACAAAGGAAATGTTTCGGGAAGGATCATACACTCCTGCGATTTCAAGAATCAGCGGAAGAAATCAATTTACATTCCCTTCTTTGATAATCGAAACAAAATCATCCAACAGACGAGGTTTTCTCTCATTAGTTGTGATGTATCTTTCAAAAGAACTTCTGGCTCCCGTTCGGTCCCATGTAGTTATTTTGTTGTCTGTGACCTTCTTATCAAGAACTGCTTTGTGTCAGAACTCTCACTGTCTCAAAAACTTTCACTCCTCAACAAAGGGGGAGAAAAACGCTATATGGACATTGACAGCCGCAATGATGCTTCCGTCGGAGTGCTTTAATTAGCTCGCCGTTAATGAGAAACCACCTTTTGGATCTCCTCATCTGAAACACCCAGAGAGCACAAAGAGGTCATCCTTGGTTGCCCTTCACCTCCCCATACCCCTTATTTAATCAATAGACTCACTCTTTTATAACAGATCAGGTTTCAGTCGCGTTTTAAACTTAAATCCGCCCGAGACTTCCTAAGCCCTCGTGCTGTCGATCCCTATGCTTTTTACAAATTACAGTGTCATGTAATATTCAGGCAGCTTCTAGGTTTTTGCCTCTCTTTTGAGGAGCTCCTGTGAGTTTGCAGGGAGCCGGGAGAGGAACAGCCCCAGTCATGCCTAGGACAGCTTCAGCATATCCTGAACCAACTAAAAGATTGTCCCCTGCTGCTACTCAAGGACATCCCCTACCCGTAAATGTTGGTCGGATTAAAGCAGAGATTAAAATTCTGTCAACCCATACGGCATTAATGCAAAAGCATTACATTTTCAGGGTCGATCCCCCAGACTATCGAGGATTTGTTTTGAAGCGCATCATTTGTATGAACTCCAAATGGTGATAGGTTTCAATGGAGCAATACAAAGCATAGCTAATTCAAAGGATTCACCACGTAGTCAGCTTGGAATGCACTTTTCATGACTGTAACGCTCTGTTGTTTTCCTCTTTATTCTTTTGACAGCTATTGATCGGAACTAAACAGCACTTCCACTAGGAAACCCAAGCTACCAGGCATATCCCTGCAGTTGTAATCATCCGAATGAATATATTGTAATCATCTGAATGAATATTCCCGTGGGAAAGTGTCACTCTATGCTATGATATTTTAAAAAATATTGGTCGCACCAACTAAAGTGGTCAGCATAGATATATATGGACCAAAAATACATCGAAATATCACTGCATCAGTTTACGCCAGATGGAAGTATAGTAGGCAAATATCTAAGATGAAGATAAACATATCAAAATCACTGCACTTATGATTACTACATATGATATGGTATATGATAAAGCCCTTTAATATAGCCCGTGAATTACAGACTCGTATAATGCGCACGCATTCCACGTTATCATTTTAGGAATGATAAGCATTTTCAGGTAAATCAGTATAAGAGAAGCTTTTGTCGCCGTCTATTTTTCAGTATTAAATTCCATATATCCGGTTGACGTACAGAGCAAAAATAAAGGCCCGGCAATTGTAAGAGGGCCACTGATAATTCGATAATAATCTCTTTATCTTACCTCATCTAACGCATATTTCTTAGCTGTTGCCTTTTCCTAACATTTTCTTGAGTTTGGTATGACATTTTCTTTTCCCCCGACAAATATGAATGCCTTCGGCCAAAGCTTTTTGTTGAAGGACTCTCATTATCACCTAGCATAGGGTTGCACCAGCTCCACTGACCCGCACGCTAGATAGTTTTACTTGGATGACATCTAGATCATATCTAATTCCCAGCAACTTCTCATGGCAACAAGAATTGGCCAGAGCTGCCCGTTATTATCTCGCCAGGACACCGTTAGGTATCAATATACAATTTGTTCTGCCTACCCGCACGATACCATCCGCCACCATTGTGGTCAATGATAGGGAAGTGAGATGTGGGGGAAATTGTCACTGGAGGCCTGTGGAATCTGACAACTGTTTACATAGGAGGCATGGTGAGTATGACCACTTGTCATATCACCCATCACTGGTCATTCATCAAGAGCTTCCCAAGGGCTTTGATGTGCGGGATCTATGTGTCCACTAGGTCCCGGTCATAAGGTCAATGAATGGTTTGGGGAAGGCATGGGGCAGCGTAAGTAGTGTATGGAGTGTAATGGCATTGGGTCATGGATTCCATCTTCCGATTCGAGGTGAAACGGTTGCCATGAGGGATTTTCCGGGTAGTCTTGAATTTCAACGCATTATTAACTAAATGCCCTCCACAACAAATGTTTTGTTTCTAAACCATAATAGCCAAGGACAAATTGTCATGATAAAGGGCGTTCTATATTTGCTTGTAATTAGCAGCCTTAATTAAAATAACCCAACCCAATCATTCCGTTCTCATTTAAAGGAATTCAATGGGAGGTATCACATAAAGTCTGCCCTAAATATGCTTACAAGGTAAATCAAATTGATTCATTGGATGCCTCTTTGCAAAGCATTTGCCGCAATCAAGTTGGGACCGGAAGCCCTAACCGGAATCAAGTCCCAGGGCAATTTGAGCCAATGTAGAGGCAGATATCTAAGTGTGGTAGTTAGTCTAAATGACCAGCGACACCCCCTTCCTACTCTGCCACCCAAACCCATCTACACCGAACACCATCCAATGCTCCATGCTCCCTACCCCCAGTGGTTAGTTTGTGGTCAATAGAGCCTCTGCTTATCAGCCATCACACTGGACCTTGCCTGTAGAGTGCCCTGTCTGGCCAGAGCAACTCAGCAATTGCTCAGTCCTGCTGGTCTTGTTATCACTGACAGAACATTGATTTGTTTCCGGGGGTGGACCTCTAGCCGCCAGTTTGGACTGATCGACACAGCTCGACTACTGACAGCTGAAGCTCACTCTTCTATGAGGGAAATTTGACCCCTCCATATACACCATACTATAACCCCCTTCGCACTTGCATTAACTCCTGAAATATCATGGTTATCTAGGAATCTAGGAATGTAGACAGTTATTCTCCGCGGGTGGAAAAGAAAGAAACCTGGGTACATTCGGATGACTGGGTACATTCGAATGACTGTATCGAGGTAGATGAAGTCAGGAAGAGGTATAAAATTGCATTCAGTGACTTTTTATTAGTTAATAACTACTTCAGTCAGTCAACAAGTTCTTTAAAAGTATGATTGCTGTAATCTATATTTAAAAATACCATGTTCAAATAAATAAGTAGATATATTATAAGATTCCTACGCAGGCTTGTTTAAAAATAAACAGTATAATCATATAATTATTGTCCTCTAATGAAGAATAAAAGTAATAAAAAACAAATAATTTCTTATCACTTCAAATACCATGAACCTATATGGAACGGGAAATACATATGCTATATATGTATATAATATATATATGCCATCAGCCAGAAAGGCAGGTATTCCGCTAGAGTGAAAGGGGCTATATATAGACGATCCTTGATTATATCTTTAAAATACACACCTGTGTTGTAATAAGAGATCTTCCGGTAACATACAGCACGTGTAAAATGGAATGAACGAAGTCATGCACATGAAGAACATTAGCGGATCATTGCAGACCGTCAGTACCATCAGGAGATTAATTTTGGAAAAAATCATCATCACTGCCACGTTCATGGATATTATTATATGTTAGATACCTGTAGGTTTTGGCGGGATCCTAATAGCACACGAATTTTTTTTGATAGATTTTATTTAGTCCAATTTCATTCAATGAGTATCTCATGGAACCCATACAAATAGCTAGTAGTTACGTTCAATAAGGATCAATTTAATTACTTTAACATCGAGATATTATGAGAGATTCAAATACATTCGATAAGCAAGTTATCTAGTACATCAGTGTTACATTAGTAACACCAATTTAAACAATTTAAAAGTTTTTACCTCCAACACAATTTTATACCTCTTCCTGACTTCCTCTACCCCGATACAGTCATTCGAATGTACCCAGTCATCCGAATGTACCCAGGTTTCTTTCTTTTCCACCCGCGGAGAATAACTGAAGAAGAACAATTAGTTGCGCTCCACGAATGATAAAAACAACCAAGAACCATAGTAGTATTTACAGTTTTTCTTCCCAACAGAATCAGTCTTTATTCTTGTTAATTTGTTATAGAAGTGTCTTATTTACTTGTACCATTCATTGTTATCTTTTAGAAAACGTTTGATATTTTTCCAGGAGTCATTTCTTATGAAACCTGGTAGCTTATTCCATACCACAGGACCAATAGAATGAGGAGACTTTTTTTTATCTTTTCCAGTTGCGACACCAGTTCAAAGAGTAATACATGTACTTGCCTTTGCCAGTCCTTGCCTTTGTTAGCTCTCCCTTTTAACAATTTTACAGAGGTGTATTATACCTAGTAAAACTTGAAACGAGATATAATACGCCATACGTATATTGATTCTGATGTTATGTGCCGATATACATACTTCGGGAGCTTCGTGAAATTGAATGTAAAGCATCCATTTCCGTTTTCACCAGTGAATTTTCTTCGCCAACAGTAATTACTGCGCCTGACGTTCGACTGATGAGAGGGCTTTGTGGAGAGATTTTCCCATTACAGAAAATGGCGTCTTCATTGATATGTCCATTGATTTTACACTACATACATCTCTAAGCCTCCGGGCTTGATTCTGTATCTGACTCCCAACAGTACCTCTACATTTGAGATGAACGAATTTCCCTGCAACAAAGCACTCGACAGAAACTGTCCTGCTGACGCGTGTGCTTTACGTCCTTCTCAGATTGACAATTTTAAAATGCTTTAAAGCGCTATGACTGAATCGAGTTTTCCTTCTTTTATTAGCCTGTGAAAGCTAGGACAGGATATTGTAAGGATAGATAATATTGACTTCCCAAACGCCAGGAAAGTTTTTGATCAATGACAAAACAATGAAATGAAATTCAGGTTCTGAATTTAGTTCCATGAGCCTCTCGTAATATCAGAATTCGATCATGGGCTATATTTAGGAACTACAATCATCCAAAAAATATATCGGGAGAGACAAAAGGTTACTATCATTATAGATATCTCTACATGTGACCTCAGAAGAAGGGGAATTGTTATAGGATGAAAGTAGACGGAAAAGAAGGATTTTGGAATTAGAAAGATAAATTGAGAGTGCAGCATTGTATATTTGCATGTGGCTGAATTGAAAGACCGAAGCACTCACAATCTTTTAAATATTGTGTTCCTTTTCAGCAATAGGATGATTATTCCGGGTACTATCATTAGGGCAGTGGGAACTCATCCTCCCTTTTCAGGTATCAACTTTCTGTGTAAGTCAAATATTCGAGAATGATGCATCACATCAAAAGTCTCACGTAACCCAACATTTGGGCCCGAGACTTCCCTTTCACATATCGCACGAAGCATTCATATCCCTTCTGGGAACAAGTAGAACGTGATAGAGCATACTGGGAAATTCAATTTGCTTGAGTGTGCCTACATTTCGTGGCTGCATGTGTAAACTGGATTAAAACCCTCGCCCCAATGTTGGAAAAACACGCCCGGTCAGATGAGCAAACAGTGGCGCCGCCACTGGTGACAAAGAGTAGCTCAAAACAGGGGCAGAGGCGGTTGTTGGTGACAAAAGCAGACCGTAGACTACCAACAATTCAGTTGCCAAGAACATTGGCGCTTTGCATAGGAAGGTGCTGGATTGTATGGCCTCCATAGACAGCCCTAATAGTGCGGAAAGGAAAGAGAGTGGTAAAAAGAGTGAGTAAAATGGAGCAAAACATTGAGGTCATGGCTTCTGACTTGCTGCCTTTATCATGGCAAAAGAGAGGAGAAATAATGCAAGTTCAGAATGGAATGAAATCCGAGGAAACAAAGGCCAAACCGCACGTTTAGGATGACTGTACAAATAGAAAAAAAGAACTTATACTTGATTTAGGTCAATATTTGCTAGGCCTTCGCCAAGGCTTATTTGGGATTTTATAGAAAATGCAGGTCTCAATGTACGATTCCAACTTCGATGGGCAATGTTCAGTGTGATCTGAAAGAGCGACAGCTTGCCATTAGTTATTTCCCTTGTAGTGGCGCAATTAGACATTTGGCATCGCTAACTTGGTTGTTAATCATCAACTAAGACAGATTACAACAGTAAAAACACTTGTTGGCTAATGTCCCTATGATTACGGATGATACTAGCACAGAAATGAGTCATACATTATCATCAAATATGACGTCTCCAGTCATTAGATTTGATCATCACTTGTTTTACACCGCTTTTTTTGTAAGAATGAATCGTGACGTATCTCTATTTAGTTTTTATGAGAATATTTATTATATGTAATAAAGCTATATTCCCTAGTGTAAATGAGGCTGAAGAATAACCCAGAAGCTACGCACAGAATAGTCAAAGCGCTGATACCAATAATAATAGCCAAACTACCTTGCCGTTAAAAGGTTTGCCGAAGGTTCGCCCTTTGGCACCAAAGTAAAACCTTGACGCATATGTATTCTTGACAGAGAGGTTGCTACTCATAAGTCTATATTAATAAAAAATATTAATGTTATCAGTCTACCAACTTCACAAACTGTCCTTTTACAACCTCAACTTTTCAAAAGATCTTTTTCTAGTCCATCGATGATCATGATTATTTCACTAGGTGCTAATCTGTTTTGTCTTCCGTTAATTTATCCCCAAAACTGTATTCACCCAGGTTATGATTTATGTATATTCAAATTTTGTCGATAGATATATTGTCCATATATTCCGCCTACTATTTTCAACATTGCGGTTTTCGGGCTGTCACAAGCTTTCCAAATAAATATTATATTTATGCGTGAAATAAAGCCAAGAAATATTGAAACACTTCGTTCCACGGTACCCATACTTTAAGTTTACTATATATAGTAACCCTTTCATATAAATACAAACTACCTGTCTTCCCTGCATTATATTCATATATAATATATGACATATATGTATATAGTTGCTCATACACTCTATCCCTAACAGTGTGTAGTTTGCAAGAGGAGAGGGGTGTCTTTGAGACCATCCAGCTACCGCAATATCCCCTTAAAAGGGCCGTTTTATGGGGTAAATATGTCAAGGACTTGGCGAGCAATGTCATATCAGCTGTGATGGATATCCTTGATAGGACTTTTTTCCTGAGCAGCTCCCGGAGAAGGCTGAGCATATGAGTTATTGTCTGAGGGTCGGAGCGTTGGGTGTTTTTGTACCAATCGACCTGTGTTGGAACATGGCAAATGAGGCAATATAAGGATGTGTAAATCAGTCTGGTAATTGGAGCAAAGTGGGCTGTGGCCAGGCCTTTGTCTATCATCACCCATACATGATATGCTACCGCTGTAAATTGTGTTATTTTGTTTGATGATGTGGGGACGACCAGCCTCCGGATGTCACCCCAAAACATTGAGTGAAATATGTCACCGGTTATAGCGGAGGTGTTTGGGGTTACGGCAATGTTATCCTTTCTTCGTTAGCATTAATCAGACTGAAGATGTCCCATTACACCACTCAAAGGTCAACGAGGTCCAATTTCACGAATGAATGACAGAATGTTCTTCGCCATGAAGGAAATTTATGCTTGTCGGACGTGGACATCTATTATTGAGATATTATCGATCAATTCAGAAATGATTAAGATCAACGCTTGATAACGACATGTTATGAATCTATATTTTTTCTAAACACGAATAATCATGATGTTCACGATTGCACGGTATTGTAATTTTGTTAAAATGTCTTTCTTACAAATACGCGGGAAGGCTATGGCTTGAAATAATTTTGTAAAATATATTTGCGATGAATGCCAGTGAGTTAATTATTTGCCATATTTGGCCACACCCAAAATCCCAAATTGCTTCCAGGAGAACTTTGACTTAAATTGTCGAAGATATTTAGAAGAAGTTAAGATGTCTGATTTGTTATCTTTTTTTTCTCCATTTGTAATCTATTTTGGATTGTCATTAATTTGATTTATTCTTGCAACTCTTCTTTTCAATTGATTAATTCATCAAGCATGTTCTTCGTCTGGATAAGGTACACGTACGAATTGGAGATTCCATCGCTATACTCGAATATAGGACCAAATGTTTTTAAACGCGATAATTCGAGGAACGTGCGGCGAATTTCTAATAGAAATAGAGTTTCGCATTAACACGTACTTACTACTTTAAATATCTTATATTATTAACACTTGTTAAGAAACAAACAGAATGTCACAATCCTTACAAATCTTTGTAGTATTATTAAACATATCCATAATCTTTCTTTTTTTGTGTTTATATTACTATAGGTAGTATTCTCAGTGATAACGAAAAGCCCAAAAAGCTTGTGTATCTGGACCCTCCAATTCATAAGCCGTTTAAATAAAATGGAAGTTTCAATTAATAAATTCTCCTGAAGAAGGTCCACACTGAGAAATATAAATAAAATGTTTTAAAGTAAACATACATCCACCTTTGGTCTTGATTCTTCCATCAATTAATAAATAATCTGGGTGAAATCACATAAAAAATGTAGGTGAATATAGGTTAAACTGAGAACAATTGTTTACAAAATACGATAACACAATGCTCACTTCTGAAATGGAAGTTCCAAGAAAACACGTCGCGTATGTTTAATGTCGTTGAGTCCTAAAAATAAGTCATTCCCGCCAGTTCAGAATTTTGAATTTTCTTCTTCCATTTTATGCATCCCCTTGCACTCCCACTCATCCAATTAATGCGCTGGCAGAGCAACATCTCCGAATGAAATGACATCTTTTCTTTTGATCCAATACAATCTCAATCATAGACAACCAAGACTTCCATTTCCAAGGACCATTCGCATTCCGGGGGATTTTTCTCATTACTGTTGATACGTTCAGCAAAATTACTAGAAGGTAAAAGGCGGTGAAGCAAGGCATTTAATTCTGCAGGACTGCTTGAAAATTTTAAATCCGAAAAATGATATGCGCATCTTATAGGACATCAGGTGCTGCTGGCAAATAAAAGATGGGATTGATTGTTGTCTCAGGTGCAAACTGACCGTTATTCAGTGCGAGAACTCATGATGATTCTAAGATTGAATCGTGCCAGAAGCAACAAAAAGATCTACTACTGCCACTCGGTAAATACGCCTGATTTGCGTGCCGTTGTTTTAGTGAGCAAGCATTAGTCCAATTTATTCACGATCAGTGGGGGTTATTTCCATGGTCTTCATAACACAACATCGGGAAGAGGATAAACATGCATTGGAGAACCGGTCTCCGGGAAAAAATGGATCTGTCACGTTTTATTAGCATCAGAGATTAAAAATAGGAGTTGGGAGATTATTCAATTCTTTTTGGACTTCCGCCATATCCTCCAATTTTAAAGGGACAACCTGCATATATGTGTTTGATACCAATATGATAGATTTATCAGGCCCACCAAAAGTTAGGAACACTTGCACTGCAAGATGATATGCCCATTACTCTAAAACGATAAGATCAATCATATAACATAGGTAGTAATCTCAGTAATAATAAAAAGCACAAAAATGCTTTCTTTTGCAGCTGAAACACGCAAGGTTTTTTTTTAGCTATCAGACGAAGGAGCGTGTGATAATATGCGTGGTATACGCCCCTGTGAGATGGCATGATTATAGTAGCCACAAAACTAGTTCTTCCCTTTGTCATCGGGCGTGGACATGTCGTGTATATTGCACGAATTATCGCACATCATGCATGTGTATATTATTCTCCGAACCCCCTATATGATTGCCAATAGATCTGGCCTTAAGGAATGTCAATGACGGGTTTTCTCCCAAGCAAGATGGTAAAATATTTCCAGACCATTGCAAAGAGATACTAACCATCATTTGCTTGAGTGTATACATGTATATTATATTATTCTATTTTTTGAATGTTTTTATTGGCCACATCTTTAAATACAGTTACACATATATCAAAGAACATCAAAACTCAATTATAGTTTCTTCGTCAGCAAACGGGCTGCTGGCGATGGGATAAAATCGTTAATTATTCAAGATGAAAATGTCTAGAATGGTGTTGGAGTACGAGTATGATTTTGTATAAATGTCCATTTTACAATCCTATTACGTCAAACATGTCATTCAATATTGATTGGAGCGGATATTACAGAGCTGCCATTGATTGGTTACTGGGAGACCCGATACGAAGCAATTCCTACACGATTTTTTCATCGACAAACACTAACTGCATGTGCAAAGGCAATCTCCTCCAAGAAATTAAAAGCCGCGTCTAGTGGGATAAATGATGGTAAAATCTTAAATGTGAGAATTTGATGACTATCAAATGTATGAAACCATCTCATCACCAATGCACTTACATATCTACAAACTTCAGGGGCGTGAAATTAGGCCTGCGTGGGAATCAATCCCGGAATCATTGGTTTTCAAGTATACTCCAATAGTATCGTTTTCTTAAATGCATGGGTTCTCAAATTAAATGAACTTGTGGGTCGGGTATATAGCTTGTTGAATAATTGAAAGCCATTTTCTATTCCCTCAAGACCAATGCATACTTGAGTTTCCATTGTGGAAAATCTATTGTCTGTTAAGAGCAACAAGATAAGTACAAAACTAATGATTTGGTAATCAATTTAGGTGTCTGGATGATTCAGTAACCTATGTTGTCTAACAGAAAAGGCTACATAATAAGGCAATTCAAAGCAAATTATATTCCTTTAGATTCTAACCTTCCCTCTTTTCCCGATCACCGCGCACACTATATTTCGGGTCCGCTTTGATCCCTTAGTATTGCCATCTACTAGTCGGATTTATTACCTTCCCTCTCAGCCATTTTCACTCTCTACCTTGCCCTGTCTGCCCCTCCTCACAGGTCCCATCTGTTGACGTTGACCCCAGCCTAGGGGGTGTTGTCAATCCCCAAGATCCTCCACTGTTTGCAACAAGCCCATGCCAGTTCACTCTAGAGTATGCTTTCTACCTTTTCACCCTTCGACGGCAACGTTGCGGCCACAAACAGCAATTTCCGCAACAATATCCACCTTCCCTAAGATGATCAAAGGCATCGCCTGACAGCGCGTAAGCCCACTCCCAGTTTCCTTTGAATAGTGTAGAGTCCCTCTCAAGTCTTCTAAAAAAGATTTGTCAGTGGGGTGTTAATTTAGCAGAATGGTCACTGTGAAAGTATATTATATATCAGGTTGAGACAGACATAATATATGCATGTCGGGTATAAGAAACTCACCATCTCTACTGAAATCATGTTCAGTGATAGTGGAAGATGAGATCCTTGTCCATCGAATTATCTTAGTTGAAGAGATCAATGAATATCAGGACGAAGGTCTCAATTTTAAAACCCACTTTCCCACCAACTTTTCACTTTCAGTACCCTTGAGAGGCCTCCTTAAGCCTAGTCAACAGACAAGAAATAACCCTGAAGGTCCAGAGGCGACTATATCCAATTATAGTCTATGATCCCTTTGTAAAACCTATTGACATGAGCCCACACTTGGCTAGAGATCCTGCCTCCAGGTGAATATGTCTCTGAATTTATTCAGGTGTAAAGTAGTTGCCCTTCTCCACCTATCGTTACCTGACTGGTCCTTGTACCCTTAAGAAATCTTTTGCAATGGCAATACATTAGATTAGACATACGTTCAATTTACTGGGGCAACATTTGAGATGTCCCAGCAGTGGCATATTCTCTGTTTATTGGTCAATTGAGACAACGAATAGCAACCATGTGTTTGTATCAAAGTATATTTATGTAGGATACTTGGCAATCCTTTCCATCCCATTGTAGTAGATTGTGGGTAATGGGATATTTGTTCAATTAGTCACCTTCAATTGACAAGGCAACTATAAAGGCTTGATTATAATATTCTCGCCAATCTCCATCAATTCCATAAAGCACATCATTATCGTGTCAAACCACATACATTATATTATATTATTTGTGTAAGATTTCAATCGTAGATCTCGTCCCCCTTGTTATTATGGCAAGAAGGCCTATTGCCTTGAAGGAAAGTTGACAGTACAGGTATAGCTGAATAAGTAGCTTTATTCTTGACAACTGATGCATAGACGTTACTCAAATGAGGGAGATTTAAGTGATATTTAAGTTAAGTTTTAAATAGTAAAAGAGAATATGTCGCCAATAAAACGAGGTTATTTGAACTTACAGACTATAGATAATATTTTGTGTGCACAAACCTATTTCGAATCTAGAAATAGCCAGGAAGGCTCCTAACAGTAAATAACAGATTCTTTATGAGTACAATTGCTCTGATCTGTGATATGCATAATGTAATCGCCACAGTCTTAAATTGTGGTATTCCAAGAGGTAAAGCCTATTCTGACAGTGTCGAGTATAGATGTGCACTACTTTGGAATGACATACATGCTGATGTAAGAAACACTGAAAGATATTCAGACTTCAAGCTATTGACCAAAAATGAATCAATAGTAAATTTATTTGTTGAAAATTAGACCAACATTGCAAGCTGGATCACTCAACCTATCCTCATCCCATCTCATCTCATTCCAACCCACTCCTTGGTTATACATAAATGCCATGACAAATTTCTACACTTATATATTTATACAAAAGTTATTATATTGTTATGTCAAATGTTTATTTCTACTAAGGTGGTATTGAGTAAGACCAGATCTGATTTACTCAGAACTGACAATTACCTCCTACATTGATATAACCTGTAAATCCATTTCAATGAGAAATGTCAAAATGTTAAGATTGCTCTAACCAATGAGTAGATCATTATGAACAAGTTACTGTATATATCATAATAAAGTTTCTAAAAAAAAAAAAAAAAAAAAAAAAAATCATTAAATTATTCATCATTTGGTCACTCAAAGAAAGCCAAAACCAAAATCACCCCCAATCGTTACATTTTATAAGACCAAGCTATTTATGAATCCACTTCTAAAATTTGAATTGCAGATGTATAGCAGAAACGGATTCAGTCAAACGTGACAGATATTCAACTGGCCGTGAAGCTATCGTGTGCTTCCGTCACAAAATAATTTTAGATGAAAGCACATCGACCACCAAACTATGTAATAATGTATGTTGCGGTAGATTTTGTCCAATTACATGCGTAGCATACGTTTCCGCTGTTTAAAATACAAATTGGATAAATCTTTTCCACTCAAGCATTTTGTAGGGAAAATTCATCTCATTAGATTGTAGAGAAAGTTTGGTTGGCGATTTAAATGTCAGTGTAGCCCGTTGCAAAGAGTATTTTTGTAGATAGATATCACAGGTCAACGATTTGAAAAGAACTAGAGACCCCAAGTGTATTGGTATAATTTTAAACTTTAATCACTGAATGTCTTTCCAATTTACTGGGTTGTTTATCGGCAATAAAACATTTCAAGATATTAAGTTATCTATAATGAATTGTAGCTGTAGGCACTTTGGGCATTGTGTTTTCGACCACATAGATCAGGCAGTTGTTAACTGGATTATAGGTTTCTTGTAACAAACTTAAGACAAGCCGCACTATATCTAAAATTACAATACAACTCTATCTATCAACATTATGGAACTTTTTCTAACTTCAAAAACTTAAATGGACACGTAGACTATCACAATAAATCTCATTCCCGTAAGAAAAAACATTCTTTGCTTATTCCATTTTAAAAAGGAAATAATACATTTGAAAATTCCAGTGCTTGTGCCATCTTGTATACTGTTTGTCCTATGCATATGGTTATTTATAGCATTGAATTTGAATTAAACTCATTGTCATCTAGGCTCTCCCGTCTGCGCCTCGACTTCCAATGCTGCAAATTTGTTCCATGTAGGAAATTATGACTTCAAATTTAAGTAATCGTTGAAAGTAATAATCAATAGATAGTGCAGCTATCCATTAAGAGTATGAATAATATCAATAAAAATAACTAAAAAAACACATAAATATTATGCTTCACCTGTTGTAATTCTTAAGAAACCCAAATCGTAAATTCAATATATTATTATGAAAGCAAATTATAGTATAATTTTTTTCAGTGATAAACAACCAAAGGAAATGACACAGACATTATCCCAGAGGACTGGGATGACAATGCTAATTTGCTGATTGAAGGACGATGCAATACAACGAGTCTCAAGTATTTGGTAATCCCAGGCCAGCCATTGACAGTGTTGATTCGGGAGAACTGGAGCTCTTCCTGTCTTCCCAGGCTGCCATCTATCCATTAGCGTGTTATTGACCGAATGAAAATCCCATACCATTAAAAGAGTATTTGTCCTTTTGCCACCAACCCTAGGTCAATATACATGATCAACATGACCCAAAGAGCAACACAGACCAATGCTACAGGAACGGCGAAATAGCATGCAAGCTGAGCGACCATCGTTTAAAATCAACCAGATTCTATCCATTGTAGAGGCTGGTAAATGCTTTTGAACCTGTCTTTCATGTTAAGCTCGGGATTCCAGTAAGAGCATAATGGTACTCATGTTACCTAAAGTGTGTGTGGTAGGTTGACGTCCTAAAGTGAAGTAAAAATACAGCCTTATTGGATTTCATGCGTAGAGCAAATATGCACAAACGTACTCTATTGTATATATTTTCTCCTGCAGCTGAATGCTCTTATATATCCATGTTGGTATCCCTTTATTCAAACGAATGACATGAGAACCTAATGTCTTTGGAAATTACCCAGCTTCTTTAAGTTAACAGGCGATGGCTTGGATGCTATATTTCTAAAGTTTTATAAGTATGCGCGAAAGTTAAAAAACAATTGAATCTCAATCTGTATCAGTGCTTTATGTCTGGATACATGAACTCGTATATTTAGCGTGTATTGTCTCATCAATAGATAGAAAACCAGCTATATATAAACGGTCTGGTAAAGTATCCCAAAATCAAATAAATGATTATCGATCCAAAATCATAAATTCCTGAATGACATTTGCCTACCTAATATTTATCCAAGTTTGTCTTCTGAATGTTTGTCATCCATTAGTGAAATATTCACCATCATAAAAGTGAAAAATATATGTTAGCTACGCTGAATAAACAGGAAGATATTACAGCTTTGTGTAGTTGGATAACCCAAGGCTTTAGAATAGTCTAATTTCTCTAGGTAAAAGCTGATTATAGTTATGTTACCCAGACATGCCTATGGTACAATGCCCTGTTGTCCTATGGTAAAAACAAACATGACAAGGCGCCACTGAGATTTTTGCAATCGTATGCCATCTGTAGACTCCTGAACTGAGCACATATATTATGCCATTTAACCTTACCAACTGTTGTTATTATAAACGGGAGAAATTAGTTTTGGCTGCGACTGCTTAATTTGAGAACAAGGTAGAAATTGTTTAAGCACACCAACTGGCAAAGAAAAAGGCAATATCTGGTCTGAGGTACAGTGAAGGTGCATTATTCTTCAGAGACGGTGTTGGATATAGCACCTGCCTCAGGATTGTACTAAGGATTTATTGTCTGTGCTGCAGGGCAAACGGTGTATGGTATTCAGTCGTATCACCTGAACAGAAATGCTTGTTTTCAACCAAGGATCGATCCTCCATCTGTCTCAGGTTTCCCTTTCACCGAAAATAAGCGTGTATGATGCGTGACTTGACATTAAGAGGCAGGAGATATCATTCTGAAGACCTTAGAAGCAAAACTTCTGCATTAGGCAGATTTGATCAAACTTGACATTAAAAGGTCAATTGAAAATTAAAACGTTCAATCCTTCTTCAAAATTTCTAATGGTCTGATAGACAATACTCATTTATTTTGATGTGATTCTCCAAAAAAGGAAGGTAAATGGGACGTGTAAATATACCTAGAATACCAAATACGTAAAGAAAAACAATTTAATATGAACTCTTCGGGGTAATTTTTTCGATAAATTACGTTCTTAATCTTTTGTTTGATCATTAAAAGGGATCATGTGTCATAAAGTGATAGAAAAACATGGAACAATAACATGGACGGCAGATAAATCATAGGCAACTATATATCTGGCAGTATGCTTCTAGTTCCAGACATGCTCTGTCGCGAACCAAACGTGTGGGCAATAGTTTGTCGCCAGGCTCTGCGCCTATATGACATTCAGATGACGTATGTATGACACGCGCATTATACTGGCAATGACCATTGGTCAGCATCGCCCCAGACCACTATACAATGTCATGACTGACCGGCGATCATGTTCGGCATCAATATGGCCTCCGTCGGATGTAAGGAGACAAGATGACAGCACCGACTGCGTCCTAATATGGCATTCAATAGAGGCTCGAATAAGCTCTTTTCCTCATGAATATCCCGGGGTTCCGGGGTTCCCTTTTATGCAATGGGCATAGGCAGACACTAGCGAACCAATCTACACTGCCCCTGTATAGCAATGTACTTTGTAATACTACAGGGATTTTTGTTATTACATTCTCATTGAATAATGATGAGTTTACGCCTGAAGTATTTAGACAAGCTAAAACTGTATTATAGATTTATAACTTGAATAAAAACCTGTATGTTGAGTTAGTGGAAGCTGCACTCAAAACTCGTTGGTTTAACACATGAGCTCATAATGCACTATAACTATGCAAACAAGTATGTACGGATTATATTCCAAAGCATGGCAAACTGATTTGTTAAAGAAAGTTCACCACCAATAGTGCGACATAGACATTACCAAATTGCCCATTCTCAGCGCCTCGTATGGGACCAGAAGTGAATTAATGGAGTGGAAATTCTTCCAAGAGAAAATGCCTTTTCTTTAACATCTTATTTGTGAAAATGTACCTTTCCATGAGAAATAATTTTTCGCACCAGTTTTTGAAGGCAATTGGCAAGCTTTATGTCGGCGGTTGCACTGACTGTGACACATTGTGGGTGAATGGAGGGTTGTGTTCACTAATGCCTGATCGGTATGGTGGAGTTAGAAGCCTTTTTGTCACCCATGCTAGGGGTCCCATGCTTCACCGTGTTCCAATGGTTCCCTTGTCAGGATTCAGATGTTCCTGAAGGCGATGGAGCACGCAGGGGTCACTTCCAGGTGCCCGGCGCCACTGGGTGTCACTTGGATCATAGCATTAGTATTGTGGAGACTTTACCCATCCCAAAGCAAAACAATGTTCACAAGATGATAGCAGCACACTATACTATGTTATAATATCCAATCTGGGAGCATGTTCGCTATGTACTTGAGTTAAAATCCCCTTCAGCTGGAGTCTGAAAAAGTAAAGGGCTTTTGATGGATAGGTTTTAACCAGTCCCTCTGGGTTTGTTCACTGCAGTCCATTTAAAGTAAAAACTCAAGGTTTCATGGACAAAGGACAGGTCTTTCCCAACAATAACCCCTCGAGACCTTACAAATGTTTTATAAGAACAGCAAAAGAAACAAATTTGGGAAGGAAGTGACAGCGCCCGCTTCTTTCAGTCGTTGAAAGGGTATTATTAGAGCAATCTGAAATGGTTTATATACATGTATTCCCCAAATTTGATCAGCGAAGAATCCTCACATGCACTTGGAGGAGTGCCCACCCGTCCATGTTATAGTTTAACTATTTATCTTCGAATCCACTCTACAGGTTGCCATGACGAGTTGGACCTAGCCTTGAAGAATGTATGATTAATTTTAGGTATGTCAACCACCAGTCATTTGCAGAGTGCGAAGAATCATGTTCAGGCCCGGTGGTCGAGTAATGATCCTCTTTGGGGGGTATTAGCGTATTGAAGCGCAGTGTGTGAGTTTGCCTACTTGACACAATAACTTCAATCATCACCCTTTTATTGGAAACCCATCTGTGGTCAGCTTCAATGCTGTGTTGATTTAAACAATTCAAGATTCGAATACACGGGTCAGTGATTTTAACAAATGTGATGATATGTTGCCAGATTCAGACCAATAATTAATTACCCCTTTAAACTGCTTAAGGGTGATTTAGGGCAGCGATGAAACCTTTTATCCAAAGTGAGCCGACGAACCTTTCATTAAAAGTAATGAAATAGAAAAAAATTACAAGGCGTTCATTCAACATGAAAATAGGCCCATGGTTTGTATATCTAACTATAGTTACGTTTACCTTCTGAGTATCAGATCATGAATAGTGCGATGGTAGCGCTAGCGTGATGTTTTTATAGAAGCAGATTGATTTACTTAAGTGCCGATTTTATGTTTTTATAAAGGGATTCGTTCACAGTACCGTTTGCCTTTAATTTGTGGCCATTCTTTTTTTGCAATGTCCTGTAAAAAGGTGGCCCACAAATTAAGGATGAATTGAGGATAAAACTCACGAGACGCACATGTATGTATAGCCCCATATTGTCGTGGTTAGTACTTATAACTCCATTACCATTTATATTTTACCCCACCGAACAATCAGAAGCCAATAATAACGTTTCGAAATAATAATAGTTATATTCAAAGATGGTAGCGCTTACAAATTATTCTCATTGAACAACGCAGCGTAAAAAATGTTTTATAGTAACTTTTTCATAGGTGAATAAATCTTCAATGGCTAGATATCTATACGTCCCAAACAAAAAGTGATCGTACGTTTTCCAGTAAAGAAAAACACATCACAGGCGCTTAAACATTTGATTTATCCTCATGATCATTCAGATAACTAAACATTTGATGTGAGATCGGGCCCTGCACCTGAATACAAATTGTGCCTCATATAATTTCAATACATGTTTAAGAGTGTACCAAGCACTAAAACCTGGCGAGATAAACAAATTGTTTTCTCACGATTTTTCGCATGGATTCTTGTCAAGGAAACAAACGCAAACAGCGGGACGCTAATTAAGAACTCTGAATATGCATCGCCACGAAGAAGGCCTTAAAGGATTTAACATAACTCATCTGCTTAAAAAGTGGGACAAGATTGTGTTGAGGGTCTGTATTATCTTGTAGCACGCTTTACGTGGATATAAGATTGCAAGGGAAGTGGTGATACATGAGGGGTGTATAATGTAGAGAAGCAAGCACAATATTGACATTTAGGTGAGGTAGTATACATTCTGAGAATGTGTACACATGTGAGAGCCGTGATGCCATTACTACAAGTTGGTGATATCGTCAGTTCTCGAGAGTTTTCAACCACTTCCATGGCTTTTTATTTTACCTAATTTGCAATATTTTCACAGCCAAATAATCACTTGTCCGAGTTGGTGCATGCTGCGTTGGATTCCTGACGCGTATATTTTCTCTCTTTCCCTCTCGCTCTCTCATGCCCATTCCATATATTTATATCTTTATATATCCACACCAGTTCTTGGCTTCTTTTACTATGGCCAAAAGAAAAGTGTACTATGCCTATCAAAATATACCTTCCATTATTATTAAAAGAAATATGGCTAATTGTTACGTTATTAAGTTGTGTTATTGTTTGGTATCAACATCGATAAATGTAAAGGATAACTACGCTTTGTAGATCCTTTGTGAGAGAGAGAGCCCAGATACATGTAGTAGTGACCTTTCCAAGTTCAACTTAACGGAACATCTAACGTGTTACTCCAACAAACATAGAAACATCTTGCTTTCGGAGATATCTCCCCTAGTAGTGAGTGTCATGCCCACTTTTTGTTACATAGAGTGAGCCCGTAATGTTACCTGCTGCCGAGTGATAATTGATAATGCCAAGTAAAGTGTGACATTACCTGACCTTAAGATTTCTTATATTTATCTTTATGAACTGAGTCACCCCAGGCAGAATCTTTCACCTTGGCTTACCTGGCATGACGAACAGTGACATTAAGAGATCAAAGGAATGTGGACATTCACGCTTACCTCCGGGGCAAGGTGCAAAAGAGTGGACTAGGTGCGGCTAAAGATAGTTCTATACCACCCAGTGAATCTTCATTTTGATAAGTAAATGGCTCAATATAGCGCAGCAACTATCCCTGATGTAAGTATATGGAAACCTTAAGTCGGTCTTAAAACCTACCCCTAGGCACAAAAGGGTGTAAAATCGTCCAAGGTGTCCCTAGTATAAAGGGAAACCATATAAGATTCTAGTCCTCTATATACAGTGACTACTGGCGTGAAAAGTCAAGTTTATTGGCCCTTTAATGGAGGTTTATCATAATTATTGAGTTGGAACAAATAATATGGCTTGGGTTAAAGTCTCCTAGGGAGAGGTGCACTTTTTATGCAGAGTCTATTTCAATACTTGCCTCCTCAAATTACAAAACCTTTGGAGTCAAAACTCGATTGGGCGCCCTCTTCTTGTATGCCGTGGATTCTTTTTGAAATCCTAAGATGGGTGTCTGCGTTTAGTGATACACTATCTCACCATCTATTGTATAAAATGCAACTTAGAAGGATTCTTAGAAGGATTACAGCATATAGAACGATGGATAATATAGACGTCTGCTGCAACCATGCATCTACACATTAATCAATGGTTATATCATAATTCTACGATATATGAATACTATTATATTTATAAATAACCATAGTAACCGGGTTTTTTCCGAACAAGCTGGATAAAATATCACGCGGCGATGATCGTCTACTGAAATATCTCCCACACGATGATAATGAGCACCCTTTCTAAGCGCCGATAGCCTTTGTACCCAAAACACCTAGACAGAAGACTATCATTTCACCTGGACGTTCAGGCATATAGGATCTCTGCGTTGCCCGCAGGCTTTGTCACCCACCGCCATGACCCATGCCCTTCTCTAGAGGACAGTGATAATGTTCACAACTTCATATGGCGAGAAATTATTGAGGGGGTGTCTTTCAATTCATTAGTAGTTTAGCATAAAATGTGAGCCAATGTTTGTAAGATGGCCACGTTAGATCTTTTCATTTAAGGTTTACCACTGCCAGCAAATACCCCTTTTAAAGGATATAGGCATCATGAGAGGTTTACTGACATCTTGAACAAATTTGAATGATCACTGGCAAAAAAAGCAAGAGGCAATGACATAATTAGTATGCTATTGGTTCATGGACTGCTACCCATGAGGAATCCCAGCTCCACCTCCATCAGGACTCATCCCGGACCTGCCAACAAAGAATAGGGGCAAACAATTCCTGGACACTTTATATCATATTATATATAGAGGGAGATCTGATTGAGACGTCATAAATGTCAACCCAAGGTAACTAGTATAATGATCCCAAACGATCCACCTCTCAAATCTCAATGAAAGAGTTTCAGATCCTGGAGCGAATTCACCAGAGATTATCGTTGGGTGGCCAATAGTTAGGGGCTGTAACCACAGTTCTCTGTTTTGCCCTGAAGGTACAAGGGTAAGATGGTGGACTATTGAATTACCTTGTTAGTATATTTACTATAGTGTGCACGTTTCGCATTTAGAATGGACTGTCTGGAATGAGATCCTAGTTCTATTACTTTACTATGGGAGCTCACTGACCCCTTGCACCTTCTGTGTATATATATTATTCATTCGGATGCTCCCTTCCAACAGGTGTGTTGAAGTAGACAATGGCTGTGCAAACCCTGAAAATAGCTTTCTCAAACACCTGCGACATTCTTCTATGGTTTTGGTCTACTAAGTTAATCGTTTTGATTTAAACCTTTTCACGTTAAACTGTCCGAACACATCTTCCAATTTCACGAATTAGTGATGGTATGGGGCTATGAATTCAAAAGGGTGAAAAATTGCACTGGGCAGCTTATTTACTGGAGGTTTTAACAGGCCTGGATTGCGGAGGGGAAACGACAGGGAATTGGTATGACTGGAAGGCTTTTCAATTAAAAATTCCCAGGCTCCTTCTAGGATTAAGTTGGCCATTAGATTATTTTCTTGATTTCACTGGCAAACATCTGCTGCGGATCATGCTTATGTGTCCCACAAAAAGTTATGACCACACCCCTCTGTTCTGGTCCTTGTCCTAGACTCTAGAGATTTTTTTCAACCAAACAAGGGGCTGCGTGAGACGTTATTTTGCATAATACCCGCCCGGGGGCAAAGTCTAGAGATGCAAAATTTTCCCTTTGACGAGGGACTTGTGGACTTTGCGCATAATCAAATATGGCTAGACATTAATATGGCCAATCAGGTGGGTGTGATTGGGCTAATGCATGAATCACTACCTCCATGGTGCTCACAGGAGGGTAGGGCATTGTGCTGGTCGGGTGCCACAGACCCAGGCTTGAAGAGGGCCAAGGAAGCCTCATCAATTGGCAGAATATTGAAGCAGGCATGGAATGATTGTCTGGACATTGGATGAAGCCCGCAGACCGGAGAGCAGTAAATTAGGAAAACAACAGGAGTCCATCATAGTGGATGAAAAATGCAAATAATAGGGGGATGTGATCACAATGTGTATTAAGTAGAGGCTCGTCAGGAGAATGGTAACTAGAGTTTGATGACCATAAAGTAAAGGGTGTCCCAGGATGTTTATAGGGGAGGGAATGTGGGGTAGCGTACTACTATGCACACAACCCAGACGGCTTATTATCTCTGTGAACATGCCAATGAGCCCCCTCTCAAATATTTACTTCATCTATGCATCATTAGCATGACATAATACTTCATTTATTTGTCCATAACATTTTTTTCTGCTTTTTGTCAACAAGACCCTCCTGTGTTTGTATCCAGGAAGATTAGAACTTTGGTGTGAAGATATAATTCCGCTTAACGTTATCCTTTTTTTAAGTGTTTTGTAGGATGATATCTTTTTCAACTGTAGCCGCGATTCTGACCGAATAATGAAAATCTAGTTATAAAAACAAATAAGATTTGATCGATTTAAATTGGATTGACATGCGTAGCCTCCATTATTTTGTGTCCAATAAAATTACATGAGAAAGGTGTGTGATGTGGTATTTCAAGTATCAACATAATTATTTTACAGCCCTTTGTACAATAGCAAAATTTCGAACTATGGTTCCACAGGGGCATTTTAATAATCATGGGCAGGTCAATTTCGCATCATTTCCTTTCGTGCTGGGTTTCACAACAATAGATCCGCGGCAAGTCCGGAAGAGAGGGGATGAATGGTAGCCAAGCGGCTTGGATAACTTCCTGTCATCCTAAAAATACCCGGGTGATTTCTGAATGTTATTGCTTCCTCAAAGGTCGAGGGACAGGTTTTGTATGTAGGTAGGAAGCCCAGGAAATGTAAAGGTAATAATCGGATCACATGTCCCCCAACTTTCTCAAATCATCATCTCGGATCACAGACTCCAAAGATTCCTTATCTCATTATTCTGCCGGGTATTTTCAAGAAGCAAGAAGGGCTGACCACAAAAGTGTTTCATTTATAATAATAGGAATTCAATTCGTGGCGTTCAAACATGAAAAGGTAGAAATTCTCAACAAGTGCAATGCACCAGTGCCAAGAAAAAGGATGCATCTGATGTTTCCCTCGGGAAACAAGACCAAGAAAACAAATGATGTGAGTTGAGCGAGCAGTGTCATCATTGACTTCGCTCCTAATGGCGTCGTCATCAGCCACGGGCGAAACAATGGAAGCGGTGGAGATAATTATTGACCTGGGTAATAAGGGTAGCAAAAGATTAGTGTAAAACCGAGGAGGGATCAGAGATGAGGCGATCCCACAGGGCTTCACCGTGTTACCATGGTAACAGGTTAATCTGTGTCACCCAGTTCCCAAGGTTACGGAGACTAGGCCTACCTCAGTAGGGAATATCTCCTGAAAATTGTTCTTTTCTGTGTCATCCAGCTGAGGCCGAAATACATAGCATATACAATCGTCACAATTAATCTTGTTCGAATCGTTATCATACAGGTAGCAATAAATGTGTAAATGTATTTAATAAAAGTTATTCAAAATATCATTCGCACTTTAGTCCAAAAGCACAGCCTGCCAATGTGCTGTATACACATGTATGCAGGTGGCTATAGGAGTAGATAGGTGCCAGGATAAGAGGACGTTGCATGCAGCCACCAAGGGGTTATGAACCAAGGTCTCCCCAGACGTTATTAATTCCTCCCCTAAGTCCACTTGGTGCTGAACAAATGCCTCCTCCTCGCTCGCCTTAACACACTCCACACCAAGCAGTGATTTAACATAAATGATCACTGTCCTGATCTTCTTTTGCTCTTTGTTCTGGATAAAAACCATGTTATATATGTATATGTATACCTCACCACTGTCTTCCTTCCTGCACTCTTTTCATTCCTCTTCTTTCTTTTTTATAGACAATATTTCCTTTTTGTGGTGGCCCATTCTCTTATATCCCTCAAATCAATGGCCCCTCTATTATACTACTACTACTACTACCGTACTTAAGTATCCCAGCTAAGAATGTGTGATCACAGTGAGCTCACTGAGAGCTCACAATATTTATCACAGTGAGCTCATACTATGACCTCACGGGTGAGGTCAAAGTGTAACTTCACAGTGGCATCAAAATGATCTCTCAATGTGACCTCACAGTATACTCATACTATGATCTCACTGTGAGGTCATAAGTATGATCTCACTGTGAGGTCATAGTATGACCTCACGGGTGAGGTCAAAGTGTAACTTCACAGTGGCATCAATATGATCTCTCAATGTGACCTCACAGTACACTCATACTATGATCTCATGGTGAGGTCAATATCTAATGTCACAATGGCCTCATATTGTGAACTAACAGTATACTCTTACACAATCTCACTCTTATTAATCAATAAGATGACAAGGCTAGACTTGTTTTTGTTGTGCTCAGTGCTAAGGTAGAAAGTTTCTCCACAGAAGCATTTCGCCCAAGAGCATTCAAGGAGAGACTGCATATTATATGCAGTCCCTTTGCTTGACTTTTACAGAGTTTCTCATCAATTTCCATCACTTAAACTTACCCTTAATACAATCCTCTCCTGTGGCTGACATAGGTATCCATTGCAACTTGGTGTTTGACAATCTGGGTACTTCAGTAGTACTCATAGTAATAATATTAGAATTATAAGGGTGCTTTCTTCACAACATTTTTCACCATCAAGCAGGTAAGTTATACAAATAAAGTATTGATTTCATTGCTTTCAATATTCCCAAGTTTATAAAGTGTAATATCTATAAGGTATAAATGCCTCATATAAGTATTACTAGTGAGACTTTTGTTCTAATATAAATTGTAAATGGCATGTAGTAACCTGTGAGGGCACCTAGTGAAAGCCAAGGTCTATGGTGCTGCCACCTGGTGAGGACAGTCAAATTGCCAATAACGTCGCCAATAATGCCAATAGAAAAAATTGGAGGCCAGATTTGAAAAGAGGGGAAAAAACTGGACTAGGTCAATATCTCACAAAATTTCTATGGGCCACCAGAAAAAAGTCGAATTTTTCACTTGTTCTGCCATAGACATGTACCTAAAAAGTCTAACGCTTCCTACCCACTTTACAATCTCAAACGAATCCTTTGTTTTGAATATGAAGGAATGCTTGGAATCGAAATTTCTTTGGCACCAGGGTGGAACAGGCCCCGCTGCATGCCATACTTGAAAATCTAAGCCCTAGCTGCCCTAAAAGTGGCCCGAATCGACTGTTCCGTTTTTGTTATGTTGTACAAAAATCGCCCAAACATGTTGCTCTTGGCCCGGTTGGAGGTTGCATCGAGTTTTGGTCTCTCATAGCCTCCCACTTGCTCGTATCGATTCAAACCAAAGACCTGCGTGATCTAGAGACATTGACGGTCAAGTCTGTATATTTTTTGTGCACGGATCGGCCGATGACACCCCGTCAGAAATTCGGGAAAAGTCAAAACCACTTACGGCATCCTATCGTTTTTTGGGGGTCCCGAATTTTTTTTTTGTTCCGAATCCAGGCGCTCTAAAAACACCCTGAATCTCCGCCGAACGTTTCGAAATTTGCAGCATCTACAGTCCGTAATGTCTTCTTTCAGTCTCTCAAATGACAACTCTCAACAATGTCTACAACGTCCACGATGTGGCGAAACGATCGGCCATGTCTGATCGGCGGGACGTTCGGCATGGCGATAATGGAAGATTTTATATTTCGACCAGACATGGCCTGACAAAAACACTGCTACGCTTTTATTTCTGGCCCGATTGACTTGTCCTTGGTATCTACGGAAACTAGAGACATGGGCCAACAATTGTGGGGGGTTATTTCTTTTCCATCGGCACAGGAAAGCCGACAACTAGTGGGTCGAATATCTCCAAAAATGGCACTCTACCAATGTTGCCAAAAACCAATCATTTATGTGAGATCACATATGCAAGATCACAAACATCTCACCCAGACCTCATAGTTCTGATCTCACATCTATGAGAAGTTTCTGAGCTCACTGAGATATTACAGCTGTTAGCTAAATGTGAGCTAGAACTTGTGAACTCACACTGAGATCACACTGAAACCATTCATGTGAGATCACATATGCAAGATCACAAAAACCTCACCCAGACCTCACAGTTCTGATATCACATACATGAGAAGTTTCTGAACTCATAGTGAGATCTACATGAGCTCACTTCCTAGCTGGGATACCACGAACTAATCCTTCTTGATAATCAATCATTAATAATTTAAAAGAAATGGGAGTTCAACACATACATTGCTTCAACCTGACTTAATGCGTATAAACAAATATTATTTGTAATATTGATTATGTAGATGTATATTGTAAATATGCGCATGCACATATATATAGGTTATATCTATACTGAAATATGTTAGTGTTATGTAGCACTAACCAACGACTTTTTCATTTCAAACATTATCTGAGGAAGAACCCCGGCTGGTCCAAGCAAGAGCCTGTTTCGCCCCACTTCACTTTCAAAATTGTTATTCTTAAAATACCATGAGAGACGCAAATAAGTTTGTGTGTTTTGAATATCCAAGTTATAACTACATCGGAACTAATTAAAATTAATCTAATTTCGTAATTTACCTATATTCAGAATCAATTTATGATAATTACACATTATTTTCTCCCTTTGTCTACTTGGATTCTGTCTAATCTAAATATAACAACGCTATCATGCCAAATGCATCTTCATCGGACTGTCTCTTTTCAAAGATGATTAATCTTTGTACGCAAGCATTCCACTTTTTCCAAAGAAGTGGTAATATTGATACCGCCAACTAAGCAAAGGCCACAACCATGTCATAAAATAAAACTTATTGCCACATGAGAATTAGTTTTTCCCTTGCAATGGAGATGCAGAGATAAATGCCACACATGCGGGAGTACATCTTTATTTTGAGACTGTCCTTGAAGATGCGCGGTGGGTCATCATTTCCCGAGACTCTCATCGTGGTCACGTGACATCTCGTCAATCATGGCGTCTCGGAACATGAACCAAATGGATTGGGACCATCCAAGAATATCTTAATCAAGAGTTGGTCGAGAAAGAGGTTATACAGGCTTCTAACGAATCTCGATAAACATACAAAAAGCTAATTAGAAACTGAGAACTATTGAAATGAGTCATCATAATAACTAGACTCCGATCAAAAAAACCCCTTACGGTGGAACTTGGGCAGAGATTTGCTGCACACAATGAAAGAATTCAAATTGCAGTTAATACCGGAGTTAATACTGATAGATACATACACCAAAGGAAAACAAATACCATTTTCATTTTCTGCTGATCACGATACAATTAAAAACTGGGGGAAGGAGCGGCTGAAAGTATTGATTTCCTCGTCGGAAATGTCTTGAGCTATGAGGATCGAAAGGAGAACCCTGTGCCTGTAATTAGCAGGGTTGAAACTAGAGACTCTTCCAGTGTAACCATTAATATAGACACGACATAAAGTGCGTGATTTGTGATAGGATAATGCAGAAAATGGCTTACAATATCACACGTGAAGTACTTGTAAGCCTCACATTACAGTCAAGCTTTTAATTTAGAATATTTTCTATTGTTCTACATATTATTATTTTCAATCGTGTCAATATCATTCGCTTAATGATTTCAAACTGATGTAATTATATTTGGTTACCAAACCTTACAACCAGAGATACAATCAATGAACCTAGAATTATGATTCTAGGTTGGTTGATGAATCTTAAATTGAGGGCATTCAGAGATCTCTTCTCAGATCAAATGTAAATATCAGAAGAAGAATGGATGGCTGTAACAGATATTGATTCTTGAATGTTGGTTAATGGTATGTAAAAGTCGGGAAACAAAGTATCACAAGTCGGACATTCGTGACAAGAAAAAGACTAGCAATGGTAAATAAGAAATATGTGCTGTTTGGGGGGGGGGGGGGGGGCGAAGCATGATGGAATCGAGATCCTCAACAAAAAGAGGAATAATTACAGTGAACTGAGAAATTCTATTATAATCCCTGAATCCTCAAATTTCAAGTCGATTCTGAGCTTGTTTCTAATCCCAACAGGGGTAAGCTATTTTAAGGCGGGTATTTCAAAATACCCTTTGACGTAAGAGATTCCATCATAAATATCAACAAGAGGTCAGTGAGAACACTCTTATATTTCATGATCTATAGATATCCACGACCAAGAAAATTAAGTTTTTACCCTTAGGCAGTATCATTCGATTGAGAGACAGTTTGATTTATCACATGAATAGATTATTGTCCATACGGGTTGACCTCTGTCAATCTGGACTATAGCTAAAATCCTTCATGATTCACTTGAGAAACCCTTCACATATTTATGTACTTTATCATGAACAAGATCTTAATGTCTTGATTCTCTGCCTTTGAACTTATGGACACGTCGTACGAAAGTATTCAACTGTACCTGTGTGAAATGGTTGCCACCACTAGGGACAGACCAAACACTTATCTCCATTGCTCTTGACAGCTTAAAGATATTTTAAAATATACTGGACCCATCTTTTTGTAAAGCACTCTGTGTATAGTCATTTTATATGGATGACCGTCTCCAAATCGAGTCACCGCCTAGATGACCAGGTCAGGCCCTATATGAACCTGATGGATTGGATCATTCAAATGGATCCAAGTGTTTTCTCTGTGTTAGCCGAGACCTAAAGGAAAAACACTACTGACTTTTTGAACCCTATAGCGCGGAGAATAACTATATTAATTCTAAATCCCGTATGTTGGTTATTTCAACGAACTTTGGCCTACCATGTGACGGACTTATAGGTTTTGGTCGTCTGCTCGAGCACACACAAGACTAAAAATATGAGGATTGCTGCAGAAGGATACAGCAAGCAACATTGAAATATTTCCTTGTATCATAGACCATTATGTAGTTTTGCAAGTTGCAGTTTTGAATATAAGCAAGATTGCAAAATCTTTGCCGTATATAGCGGACATGCAGGTGATCCAACGAGTTGGTTG
This sequence comes from Sthenelais limicola, assembly GCA_942159475.1. Classification (NCBI taxonomy): domain Eukaryota; kingdom Metazoa; phylum Annelida; class Polychaeta; order Phyllodocida; family Sigalionidae; genus Sthenelais; species Sthenelais limicola. Next base: position 112,628,901 of record OW804095.1, on the reverse strand, counting down.
CATGGAGAGCTATGGAATACGTGAATATAAGAGTTGCGTGCAACGAGTGTCTAATAGCGAGTGAAAGCAACGAGTTCCTTAACGGATTCTTTAGATAAAAGTATGCCTTCAAATATCCTAAAAGGAACATTTGAAAGCCAATTTATGGACCTTTCCCCCAAGTACTTCCGGTGCATGGTTCATGCAGGTGGCGGGGTTGCGTATATCACTCAGTGGTATACGCATTGACGTATCACACTCTACATTGTTTGATATCAAATGCATTTATTATACGCATTGTGCATGCATGCGTGTACATGCGCCTCACCAAATTCGACATTTGCAATAGGGCCAATTAACCCGCATAAAAGCGACTGAGTAACATATACGAAATTTGTTCCCGAAGCTGAATAATTATATTCAAATTCTCCCAAACAGCCCATGAATGACCAAGATATACATGTGAACTCGTCGTGGTTGTCATCTTTCAGGTTCTAAATTTAGAACCGCTTCTTTAAGAGGTGACCGACGGATGGTAAAAACCAAGACTACACAAAATGCCTTCAGGTAGAATTACACTTTGCTTAGGTGACGATGGAAGCCGGATGGCCTCTGTCAGACATTAGCTTGTCACAAACGGTGTCAGATGTCTCCACGCCCAACAATGCACCATGGCATCAACAAAACTGCCAAGGTCGAGGCAACAGCAAGTGTCGATATATGAGAACTTGTCATTATTCAAAACTGTCTCTTGCTCATCCTTCACTACTCTATAATATCATTTGGTATATCTCAGGGAAAAGCTACTGTTATATACAATATTCAAACACGTTAGTATCATCGCCTGGTCGTTCCTTCATAAACAGTACCTCGACGAATGTTTTGTTGGTTTGTGTTAAGTTTTGCGCCTTAAGTCAATGTGCATTTATCAGTAATTCTATCTTGGAGTGCATGGTAGTGTGATACTTTAATATATACTTTCAATAGAGTGATGGCTGGGCAGGGATGTCCATTTGGGTATACTACTGCATATGTTTCGTCCTGACCGGCTTCCTGCCTATTGCACTGACTCGCGACCAAGTACCTTTTAAGTCTATAACTTGAATTCTCATTTATCGCTGTACTTCAACTTCTATAGGGGTTCATCTTTGCTACTAAAGTACTGGTTATCAAAATACATGCTCAATGCAAGCAATTGACTGTAAAGATGGAATCGATAATTTCACAGACCACACAATAGTCACTCGCTTCGAACCTAGGAATCAGAAGGTGCAGCGACGTTTGACTGGTAGGTATTGGACATACGTTTTAGGAAAACTGCCATATAGTTGTATAAATCATCATGATCATAGGCCTACAGAATAATTGGTGTCACTGTCGAAGGTGATAATGTCCAAAAGATTTAGAATAGCTAGCCTACTGTTTTTATTGCTGCGGCATGCTGTCCGCAAGGCAATGCATTGTTTACTTGTTGCAGGTATACATTGTACATAGACAGCTTTTGAAGGAGTAATGGCATTAAAGGGCTGCTGGTGCACTATTTGGTGCATAATCCCGAGGCAAAGCCAATGGATTATGCTCCAAATTATGACTATGATCAGAGTTATTACATATGCAGTAGCTCTGGCATGATCAAATCAGACACATAGAATTTCTCCAAACGAAAGCACTTCCGTGGAACACTTAAGCCAAAGCACGAAATTTCCTTTCCTTTGATGTTCTTTGTCTGTATTCATTTTGGAATATGATATTGTGGTACATGCAACACATACATTTATGCACAAAGGCTTTCTTTCAGCGCTGTTCATGCTGCGCAATGAAAAGGTGCAAAATTTTCGCTAACAATTTCAATGGAGGCTTAGGAGTTCAAGGATGTCAAACAAGAAAAGAAATGCACAAGAATGAATGAAGGAGCAAAAGTAATCTACTTTCTTTAACTTTCACTATATAGAATGAATGCTTTAGCATTTCTGTATGCTATTGTTATTCACTGTAGAGGGAATATACTGAACTACTGATGATAGCCACGTCTAAAGTTATTACTTATCCAAATCTGTAGATTAACAACAATGGAAGGAATTGTAGAATTCTGGCTTACATATCAAGAGTATGTCTGGAAACTAATGTCGTAAATTCACAAAAAATAAATGTCTGCAGTGATTAGTGGAGTACACCATGTTCGGGGGCATGTATGAGTATGTGTTAACTCTACTGAAACTGAAAAATGTCTGCAGTATTCATGCCGAGCTCAAGAAAATTAATAATGTCAGAATGAAAAACAACCCAATGATGCATGGGGATATTTTCTAATTAACTGCATGGGAAATAATTGATGAAAGGAATGGACGAGAGAGTATAGTCGTCACGTCTGGGGTCAATATTTCCGTCGTGTTTAAGTCTATAAAGGTTAAGGCTTCCGAGAACGTCGCTGAGCCGGAAATGGCATTGCCTCCAGGCAGACCTTGCACTGGGGGTGCATGATGGGAAGGGTGAGGAGGAAATGCTGGCCTGTTGCCACAGTTGCAGCTTTTCCCGGGCATGCTCACGTGCTATGCCTGGCAACTGCGAAGGGCTTTTTGGCACAGACTGTGTCTTTATTAGGTTCGCTCGGATTAGGAGATAGGGGAGAGAAGTTTGATAGGGGCAGTAGGACTGCCCAACCATTTAGCCCAAACCCAGCCCGCTGAATCATCATGACCGTGATGTTAGGGTCATCCTGGCCAAGCCAAATCAGCTGACCCTATCCTACCCCCGACCTCCACCATTATAACAAATATTGAACATCAACAATGTAGCTTACTATGTACCCGCACCCTCCCTAATGAACAGCCCCATCCTAACCCATGGTGGGTTGGAAATATTTATCAACATTACCCTGCTGGAAGTGTGAAAGATCCAGCCAGGGAATTGTAGTCATCAGCCAAGAAGATGAGTTCCCAGCGAAGGCCCTCCCGGACGACAAACACAGGTCTGAGGATGCTCAGGCACAATCCAATATCGGGTGTTTGTATAAGGTGGTATGGTCATTTTGGGTAAGTGTTTGTAATATAGTACTCACACCCTCAGTCCCCATGGCACACAATGCACACCCTGGGCCTTTTAGTCCTGCCCCCATCATGTAGTTGCCCAGGGGTGAAAGGTTTGCATTTCCCCTAGGATACATCCATGCAAGCTTCCATAGATTAAATGCCTTATACTCCACTCCTCCTCCCAGTCTCATGACATACAACGTCTGTTGATACGAACTCATTCCCATCAAGAAAAACCAGGGCATATATTCTGACTAAGATCCACAGCATACAATGTAGTCTATATTAATGCTCCCTTTACTCGAATCATATTCAGCCCAATAGTACGTGCTTATGTTCTCGCCATGCAGGCCCTTCTTTTTCCACATATTTGCCGCTAAGATTACTTCTGAAACTACTCCAATTGTCAAGACAAATAAAGGGACGACAGAAAGAATCCATTCTATTATCAAATACATCGGCTCTTAAGTATATCATTATCATCTCCTTATCCTCAATCCTTACAGTATAAGCATGCTACTTTGTCTGAAGAACAATATCTTCTCTGGACCAAAAAGGCTTATAGAAGAATGTTCTGATTCTGCGAGAATATTCTAACATCAAACATCCCAGTATATTTCCCATTGTATTTTACCCAATAATGCTCGGCAAATGCCAAGCTTGTCGCTCGGCAAGAGCCAGGTCATGGGATACATGACTGCGACGAGGCCCACCTTTTGTTTGGAGACAAGGTGAAATAAAAGGAGGGTCTTAGGAAAGGCATCGAAGGTATCCAAGCCTACAGGAGGCGGGGGGACACCTGCTGTCCAGAAGTTCATTAATCTGGCTCCTACAGAGCAAACCACTTGTATTCTACAAGTTTGCCCCATAGGGAAATCATAATCAATGTTTGCGATTCCATCAACCATGCACGCCATACAAATCCTTGCTTTTTCTATTGTTCCGATGGGTAAGAGAACTCAATGATGCGTAAAACCTGTGGTATACTCGAGGATTTCGCTTCCCAAATTTGGTAATTCACAGAAGACGAGTGGTTGCTATATTCAAACGTTCAACTCTCTGGGGAATATTTATAGGAGCTGAAATCCATCGTGGAATGAAAGGTTTTATAAGAGGTGGGTCATCATTCCCTTACATTAATCCCCGAAAATTAACACTTCAGTGCTGTCACCAGGAATTACTCAAGCAATATTACAGCATTACTTTTTCACATAAAGTGCAGAAACGCTTCTTGAAGAATGTGACAATATACGGCGTGCCAAGCCTGACTCTAACAAATGAAAGAGCCTGAGAAGATAATAGCAAATGGCCATTGGAAGATTAATATTTTGATTTTGTCCCTGGGCCTTGTACAAGAAGCTCCTACCGTATTTTCCATTGGTAACACCATGAGTCATCTACTAATGGAAATTGTTCGCCTCATGGGCGCTCTCCAATCAAAGTCTTGTTTGCGCTTTACTGTCAGTTTGCAACCCTCCAGAATTGAACTGACTGTTTCCACAGTCCTTACCCCATATTTGAAAATAATCCTATATATATGACAGTACTTCATGGATATAGATTCCTCACACCCGTTGACTGGAATGTCTTTACATTAGTATGCAAATTTATTTCTTTGTGCATTTGGAGGCAGAAAACTCCGCAGCGAGTAGGGAGTATTTTGTATTAGCTTTGCATATCGAGTACTTATGGGGTCGGAATAAGGGTATGGATTGAATATTACCGTGTCTATCATCGTATTGTTTAAATGCATTAAATCATGAATGGAGTTAATGCAAATAATATGCAGAGTTGTGCACATGTCAGTTTATCTATGTAAATTAGTTCTGTCATTTATTCCATCAACATGCATAATGTGTACTGTAAGAGGTGTATTTATTTAATGAAGTTATCTAACACCATGCATACAATTATCAAAAGTGTTTTCCAATTTATTGGATTGTACAGATCATTATATATATTATTGTCAACAATATACAAGTATATGAAGCTAGTTATAAGTATTGAATTGAAGGGGATATTGAATGAAAGAAAGATATCATGATTGTCATAAGTTAATTGTTTTCTTTATTGTATTCGCCATATATATTAAATAATATGCTTTGGTCAACGATTGGGCCATTTTCCGGTCCGTTAATAATTAAGTTATAACGTAAACTATATCATAAACGCATAACGTAAATGAACTATATCGGACTGTTTGGTGATTATGTGGTTTCACGCCAGTTACCAACAACCACAAAGGCAATTAGTGTTGACTAAATTAAATAGATGGTAGAAGGGGAGAATATCGCTGTATATCGGTTAGGGCCGGGGTGGAAATGATGAATCGATGTAGATATCATTAAAAGTTGTTGCTTTTGATTTTATTGATTACACAAGCTTTCGGGCTATGGACGCCCTTCTTCAGGTGTGAAGTAGTCAATTAAATAGTAAATTAAATAGATCCCTCCCTCCGTATAGCTGTTGTGTTTGGCATGTGCCCTCCACCCTCGCGTCTGGCTCATAATATTACATATATCGTTTAATACATACCCTACCATAACGCTAAACGATACTGCAGTTTCTTACTCCACCAATACATTACGAAAGTGGATAAATCGATAGATTTCCTATCACGTGTAAAGTCAAAGGGATAGGCGGTGGTAAGTATTTAGATTACACAACTTCTCATAGAAACTTTGATGGGGAAAAACACCTTTGATTTAGTCGCATTCGCATGCATGAGGAAACTAGTCCAAGGATTGGATATTGATAGGCATGTCACGTCGCCCAAAACAACACAAACATGCTCAGAAAAAGACAGTAGTCATGGAAACCTAACTGCAGGCATGATGCCTACAAAGTGCCCGAGAGGAGTTCTCAGCTCTTCTTCTCCACTCCCTCTCTTAAGATCTACAGCTGTGGCACCATTGTATTGTTCTCCTCCATACCTTCCCTACCTTTATACACCAATATCACCCCTACAATGGTCATGAAAGGAGAGACGTTGACAGGTTTTTCACCAAGGTGTCTTATCAAATTTGAGGGTCTTCTTTGTATATTATTTGATCACGGCTATATAAGAGGTGCAGTGTTGATAGTACACGTCCTATGCAGGCAGGTAGAGAGTATGCAAATACGACGACGTGAAGAGGAAAGGAAAATATTTAAGAAAGCTGCATGCAGTGTTCAATTGTTGGGACCCAGACTCCATGATTCTGCTTTGGGACAGTAGGAAAGCACTAGGCATTGTACATTACTCAGAGTTGGTTTTGGGTTCTTTGGGCAGACGAAAACCTTCCAGACTTAATTCACTTGCCAAAAAATATTAATTCTCCTTTACTTCATTGCAAAATCTTTGCAAATATTTAAAGTTGCTCTCCTGTGATAGGCTCCGATTAACAGGGACAAGTGGATGGTGCGAACCCATGTCCCCGTTTGGATCTTTCTATTAGCAAAGAAATTTGTTGGATGTGACATTTTACAAATAGAAGGAAAACTCAAACACGAGCTGGCGCCTGGATCAATTCAGGTTTGAAGTAAAGGCCGACACCGAATTGTATATTGCCTATAATTAAGTTCGTTTCTCAAACGTAAAGCTCACCCACTTGAACAAATGCTTTTGCTTTCTATATATTTAACAAATAGAGAAGGTGGTTCAGCATGTCTATCAAACTCCAGTTAAAACGTATATGACCTCATGTTCAGTCAATTCTATTTTCAGAGAGATTAGTAAATAAGTTCAGTAAGGGGAGCAGTGTAGATAGACTTAATGAGACATACCTTGCATTTAACGATGGCTAATAGGTCCACCGAGAGTTATCCATGTTCGCGCAAATCGCATTTAAACAAACCGCTGATGTTTGTGCATCCAAAATTGGTTTGAGTAAATGGACCTGAGCACGCAGTCCTCTTGATGCAGTTAATTTAGCATTGAAACTTCATATCAGAGATACCGCATACCATTCATACATAAATTATACTACAGGGGTGCAGCATTACAGTTTCAATGCTGTAGATGTGCAATTCAAATGATAACATAAAAAAAAAATGCAATAAAGAACACTTGCATCAGGTAAAGGTGTGCATGTATGTCATATGCAGAGAATTGCGCTGGATTTACTCCACTATTCTGTTCGTTGAGAACTTGCAATGCTTGTCACCTGTTGGTCCCCCTAACAAATGTTATGCCCACCTCGTATAAAGGAGAAGGGTAATCCACCTGGGTAATCCTCTGAGTGCTTGAATATTCCTCCTAATGATACCACGTGCAGTAGAAGGTAATCCAAGAGAAGGAAGAAGGATCTCCGGGGTATTTATCTGATCTTCTGGTGAGAGTAATATGTGAATAGGTGTCGCACACACTAAGCAAGGTGTCTGAAGATTAGACCACAACACGAGGGCCCATGTGTGTGTATGTGGGTGACCGGGCATCTATGTAAAAGGGACCGTGTCTCGGTGTTTGTGACCGATTGTGGGGGAGGTGGTTGTTCAGACCTCAAGAAGATCACAGCTGACAAACCTCCTTATGCCTCACTTGTCTGTACCTACTGGTCCCTTCTGAAATAAGACAAGACCATGCTTTTCAACATACGGAGTATGTGGTGTGATATATTAGCTAGCAAAAAAAACAGCATTAATTTTCGCCGAATTTGTCTAGGTCGTTCATCTTACAAATTGTTCTTAAGTAATATGTTTCAATTATTTCCAGTGTAGCTAAATGATTGTGTATCTTTTGCCTTTTAAATCGTAATCCACGTGAATAGGTTATGCATGGCTCTAATGTGAACCATGATATTCGCCAATAAATAATAATATTCATAGGCATAAAAACTAACAAGGCAATTCATGGAATATATATTTATTCATTTTCTGCCGCATTGGAATGAATGTATAGCTATATCAGCCTTTGATCTTAGAACATTCGGGGACAAAGAGCACGGAATGTCACGGAAAAGAAGCAATATATCATCTCCTAAAGAGATACTATCCCCATCAAGATAGCTTCATAGATCTAATGTTGGCCGATAATAAAAGGTGTTGCCAACAGCAAAAATATAGTAACCCCCTGCCATAGGCCATGGTTCTTATAGATCTTGAGTGGACCAAATTATAGGTTCATTGTTATATCTAAGAGGCAGTTCCTGTACCCCCAGTCTGTTCTTTCAAGCGCGGTCTTTATTGACCAAAACTCACATAGGGAAACACCCTGTCTATATATCGACTGTACCTATTATACTGTCATTCTTTCTCTTCCATTTTAGACAGTTCTTTGCATGAGCGACTAAAAGGTATGACTTTAAGGACTCGGGTGGGGTAAAATATTTGCCCAGGAGCAATTTTTCTAATTATTTTTAGAATGTTATGAAACCCTGCCCTAAGGTTTTAACAATATTTCATTTTGATAATTAAGAGATGGAAAGTGCCTTGTTATAATAATTATTTTACTTAGGATGTTGTGGATTTTGCAATATTCTGGGTGCCTGTGCAATATATACTATATTATAGGTATACGCAAATGCTTTTATTTCCGTGTTCGCTACTGTAGCTTATCCGTACAGCTACCACACACTATACTAATCATGAAAACAACGATAATGTCAATTATTTGATGGGAAATAGCATGGGAGTAATGAGAGAGTCCTTCATTATGTGCATGCATGGTTCAACAGAAATAACCAGCCTGTATACAAAGTGGAGACTTTAATACTATAGTATAAAGTCTCCACTTTGTAGTCCAGAATGAAAATTACTTGACATTCTTGTGTTCACCGATTCAATGATTGTGTTATCATTATAATTAGTAATATAAAAAGTAATAATTAATCAGTAAGTAGTGTTTCTAAATAGTGTGGTCTCTTTAAAAGAGCCTTTTGTTACTTATTGATAGCAAAAACAATTACCGTATTCTAAATATGTATGGAGGACCTAAGGAAGAACACGATTAGGTTAATTCTTTTATCCGTAGCCAAATGAAATGTGGGCACTATAATTTGTTTTTCATTGTATATGATTTATTGGTTTAAACCATAACTGTGTTAAACCGCACAATGCACATTTGGCGGACCAAGCAGAATTATTCTAACTTCTGTTATAATGGAACCCTCTCCATGCATTTAAGTTGTGCAGTTGTACTAGTAAAGAGTTGTATAGAGATATACACAGACGACAGGAATTCCTCCCTCAGAAATGTTCCAGTATCTCTAGGGCTTATGAAGACATACATATGTGTGGGTGATGTCATCTTTTTTAATCTCCAGACCTGACTGACTTGGCGCCAGATAATTATACAACACAACTCCAATCAAAATTAAGTCCATCGGGTGAAGATCACCGGCGTATTAAACATAATATTTTATAGGACCCTCCAATACCATGGGAACTGTATATATATGCATATATAAATCAAAATTGAAACATCATATATGTGTTTTCATATTTGTAACGCCCACATACAATAAAACCAGAAGCAGAATGAAACACTTGGTGATTGCGGGGTACATCCATTGTTGCCCTCGAAGAATAAATTTCCGATGCAAAAAAAATACATCCTGCTTGTCTCTACGGCGTTCCGCTCACAAATCTTGTTTGCAATAATCCTTCTGAGTAATTGTGTGTATGCGCAGCTTCATATAATGTAACAAATGATATATTGTTGCCTTTTCTAACCCTCCCCTTGCGTCTATTTGTCCTCGAATAGGCGGCCTTCAACAAAACTCTCTCCTTTCTCAAGGGCCTCTTATGTTTTTTTGAAGCTTGCACATTTCACTCCCAATAAAACTTATGAGCATTTTTGTTGATTAGTGAGCAGAGCTGAAAGGTGACGTCATCACCCCCATGTGATATATGTCTCTTTGGTTTATAAGAACATAGGATCGGTTGACACGGCCAGTTTCCACGTAACACCTCCAACCAGTACACATCAACTCCCTCGTGGGCATCACAAAGATCTTCTTTTTCACACTCTGTCATCCAGCCAAGCAAGATACTCCTGCTCACATAACTTATGCGACATCCTAGACACCTCCTCGAGTATTGTTTCAGGGGAAAACGCATCCAAAGTATAAACTTGATCATTTGGCAAACAAATGTGTATGCATATATATGCCATATAGTGATGTCAGTGGCCCATGTACCATCCATCAGGGTGAATATTTATAAATTGCTACAGGCACTCATGAAGGATAATGACATGGGATTAAACGCATGGGCGTGTTAAATAACCGTAAAAATGAACATACTGGGTGATGTGGCGCGCGGTCATGAATTCATTAACGTTATATAAGGCATGCAGACAGTATTGTCAACACCCATCGACTTCGGCGAAGTTTAAATACAATGTATTCGTTTAATATTTTGCTGCATTCGGATTAATAAGCTATTTTAAAAACTAAAATATATTACAGATTTGGCAATGAATCCATATAAATGCATATATACTAAGAGCTACTAAGGGGATACTCACCCATCTGCATGTCATGGGAGGCAGTATTTTGTATAAGTGCCTTGAGCAATAGTCGCGAATATGTTAGGCGACCCAATTGGTGCCAACGATATATATGCGAATAATTACATATTCATGTGGGAATATATGACAAAAAGTGGACTCTGGTACAAATAACTAGCTATAAAAAGTAGATTCGGTGCAATCCGACATTATTTGTACTTTATAAACTCGAAATGGGAAAGCGGGCTTCTTCCTGCGGACGAAGGGTGGAACAGGTGCGACAACTAGTGGGCTTTTCGGAAAATATTTGATTCCAGTCATTCGGCTATATGACTGTCTGTAAGATAACACAGTACACTCTTAGGTATTATCAAGTTTAACTAAAGAACTATTTTCAGATTCTGTCTCAAGTTTGTCAATCATCAAGGATTGGATATACACAAATAATTAACCTGGACAATGGATTGTAGTACGATTGATATATTCAGCAATGCCCCAAGAAACTCAGGTGTTTCCAACTTTCGAATAAAAGAGACAACCATTCATTGAAAGGAACAATCGCGTAGTTTAATGTACTGCTTGGAGCTTGAAACTAATTTCTTTCTATAGGACATAATTGTTGATGTGTTCGCCCTGGGGAAATATCTCCGCGGCGTTTCATGTCCTCTGGTTTCTCACCTGCGTGGCACGAACACGAGTCGGAAATAATGAAACATTTGTCCAGTAATCAATAACAAAACAAACACAAGCCCGTCCTCGGGTCAAACGCGCTTTACTCGGCCCAGTGTCACCACCCATCCTACATAATTTCTGTTCAACCCCGAGAGCATGCATCTCCTAGATTTATAAATCAGCGTCCATATCTTTGATCTGTGTCGGTGATTTTACTGTTCCTTGGGGCTGTTGCCATGGAAACATCTTATTCCAATATGGGGGAGAGGAAACTGCAACAGTTATTAAAGTCACACGGTGGGTCCTTGCAATAAATCAATGAATACTTGCTCTACCTGGCTGCAGAGCACTAATGAGTGAGTCACAGGAGGGAAGAATGTTCCATGTCTTACTGAGCTTTGCGCCAATTATGATAAAAGCTACCTGGAAGCCAAGCTCTAGGCGATACTGTCGCCATGGTAACTTGTCTACATGCATTGTGTCAGCGTCTTACCTTCATATGAACCGTGAGAGTGAAGATATAACAAAAAAAGAAAGTGATATATGGACTGATTCTCTACCCGCAAGCACGAGGTGAGTTCCCACATATGAATGTTTGGCTTGCGTGATTTATGTAAAGAACAGATCGTTCTGTTTTCTGAATCAAAGAAAAACAGGAGAGAAAAAATGACCTGAAACATCACTTATACTGCCTCCGTTAAAACCTATACACTTATCATTCACAATTAATCATTTTAGACCTCTCCTGTTAAGACCTCTCCTGGTAATGAAAACGCATAAGGGCATTAATGGAATAATAACGGTAATAAATGCAGACATTCTAAAAAAAGAAAATATCGCACTGTCATCTACATTTTAAGTAAGACCGCTTTTAGCTTTATTTATTTGCTGTTGTATTGTATTAATTAGCGACGTAAAACTCGAGAAGAACGTACATGAAAACTTAAAGATCGAGAACTGAGATCTTGAGCATGGTTGAAGATGGCATTAAACGGGACCATTGCATTGAACAGCTGCATGCATGGCGCTGATGGCAGACCTTTTTCTCTGTTATGTACACTTTAGAAGCGAAAGTAAAAGGACAACATGTGCGCAAATCTCAAAGGTAAATCTATTCCACCTGGCTCAGAGTTTGTGACTTGTTTTCCTAGAAGAATGGCGTTTTTTGATGTTGAAATCTGCCATCAGACGGAACGTGATAATGCATCTATAGTAGCATTGCCCCATTGCCAGGCTTGTCTGTCTGTTTCCCCTAGCTACTTCGATAAGGCGGTGTTCAAGATTAGTGAACATTAATCCTGAAAGATTACAGAGACAATGCCGGAGGACATACAAAGCCAAGTCGGGGTTTAAGAGCAAAAATTCGCTAAAGGCTCTTACACATTCCATTAATGCATATAATAATGTCGCCGCGATAATGATGGATTAATGCAGTACGAATACATACCCGCTATCAGAAATGTCCTCCCATGTCACGCGTTTACCCCATAAGAAAATGACAGACTTTACACTCGCGGGGATCTTCAATACTTTAATGTATATTTTCGAGATTTTAGCTCGTTTCATGGACTCTTTGAAAGCTTTCAGTCCATGTCTACTCTTGTGTATTTTGTGTTGCATCTAGTATTTATAAGCATACAATTCAAAGACCAGTCAATTCTCAAGACCTTTTTTAATTTAAAAGCTAGGCGACAGTCATTCCTCGATCAGTTATTCTTTTTCAAACGGATTCAAACATTAACGAAGAGCCATTTGTATATATGTGGATGGTAATTTTAATGCAATCGGCATGCAATTTACATTATTTCTAAACAATAATAAGTCTTTATTTATTTCAAACACGCCAATGATCTTTGTTTAGATATAATAATATCGATCTGACATAATATTTATATATATAAGCAACACACATATATTATCAGCATGTTCCAACAGTGGATATTGATTGATTGATTGATATTGTGGATTGTGAAATAATCTGCTGTTCGCAAACTTCTTTTACATTATTATTATTTTCCAATCATTTGTCACATTTTTGGAACATGAGTGTTGTATTCGTAATCAGAATACTGAAACCCTTGTGGGAGGCCAAGTTATCTGCCCCAGAATGGGCAGATGAGAATTTGACCTCCCCCAAGAGGTTTAAAATATGTACTATACGCCCCCATACAGTTGATCTTCAGAAGAATTTATTTGTATCTCTCAACCCGCGGTTTGATAGCCTTAGACAGCTAGAGACTGGGAGAGCGAGGTCAGTTACACAGGCATATATAAGTAAGAAAGTTTATGTTAGGCCTAGGTGTTTCATTGAATGATTTAACAGGAGTCATTTTATTCCCAAAAGGGAGTTTGTAGAACACCATTGAAATTGAAATTGTCTGATATAAGCCAGCTCATAGCTGCTCGTGGGAAACCAAATCCAACGTCTAGCCATAGCGAGGCGGGAAAACAGTTGCGCCACCGCACGAGAATTATATGAAACTTATGGTTGTAGTAACTGGTAGAGTCTCTGATTAGTTGCACCCGTTTCAATGGTCGCCGGATGTTGTTGTTTGGCGGCTGTTTTGACATTTGAATCCAAAAATTTTGCGTAGAAATGCTGTAGGAACTTCATTATCTGTCTAGCTAAGGTTCCCCTAGTCCCGGATAACATGGCAGAAGGCAGAGAATCATTAAGGGCGGACGTGGACCTCAAGCCACTATTTAACAAACTCGGTAAGTCATAAGACTCATACCTCTTCTCACTGTGAAACCTTGTGTGAGCAAGTTTGGACATGTTCTTCGCTCCACTCACTGACACTTGAGTACAGACTACACTGACTGGGTAGGCCCCTACGTACTATAAGTAGCCACATTTAAAGGCTGCTGAAAAATGACGTTCTGGGGCAGATGTCGATTGTGGTTTCTTTTAAGTAATATCCTTTTATTCTCAAGATTTTTACTGCTCGACTGGAATTCATTTATTTTCCTCTTATTTGAATTTCTGAATAAACAACAGCCCCTGTCAGGATAACCAAACCAGGTCATTCATACCCAATCATTCATGCATCCAATGGGCATAGGCCATAGCAAATAAGTAACTCGGATTAATTTTAATGGTGTTGTGAAAACTCGAGTCAAGAAGAACTTACGGTTGGCATGCAATTATTAATGACGTTTACTTATGAATAACATTATATTACATAGTCAAGATATAGCAGGACATAGTCATAGCTTCATTGACGTTTATTGATTAAATCATAAAAAAAAGATTAATTAGGTTTCATACCCATTATACCTGGTGTTCCTGTGAGATTTGGGATAACAAGAATTAGATAACAGTGATCAGTTTACATTAATTTTATTTATTTCCGGTTCACACAGAAGATTGCGTTTCCAAGGGAAACAAAGATTGATGTCAGTTAAATGTAAAGTTCAAGAGGGAGGGATAGTAGGAGGGAGAGGAAGGGGAGACAGAAAACATAAAATCCCTATCCCATGTCTGACTGGTGTAACTCCATGTAATTCTGTTGGTCCTTTAACACCTTTGCATATGAGGCATCTTACTTCTCAACTTGCCACTTTAATTCACACAATGACATGGTCTACCCTTTAATTCACACCTAAACACCATCCCCTCCCCCTCCCAGCCATTACCAGCCATTACCAGCATGATTCTGATCCCATCTATCCCATCTACTTAGATTGATGTTATCTCATCAATCTAAAAACCGTTTATTTTCAGGTCATAAACTTGAAGAAATTAGAGTCCGTGCCCTCAATAATCTTCTGTCTAAACTTGAGCACCATTTGATCGGGGAAGTTGACGTCGTTCAAGAACGACATCTGTTTATAAGGCTCCTTGAGTGGTTCAATTTCTCTAGTAGCCCTCAAAAGAAAGATGTTTTGGAACTCTTACAAAAACTTACCAAGGTATGTCATGATTTTATTCAGTGATGTGCGCTACGAATATATATATAATATAGTAAATTTGTCACCTTTAAACGTTTGATTAATTATACATTCTGTTTATTCAAGATGACGTGTTTAAAAAGTAATGTTTATAGCAGTGACATTAAAAGTAACTGTTTTTTTTAGCATTCCTCTGCTGCACTTTTGGTGGTGGAGATCGGGGGAGTGGAGTTCCTCACACAACTCAGAACAAGCACTGAGCCTTCGCTCCATTCACTAATTGATGCTACGTTGGATCAGCTTTTCCATCTACCAACTGCACCACCAATCACGGCACCAAATGCAGAATGCGTGTACAAAGCAAATGCATCATCTCATTCTCAAGCACACTCACGTAATGGTATTTGATATTTGTTCAATTTCGGATTTTAATACCGTAACACTAGGAAGTTGTTTCCTCTCTTCAGGTTATGAGTTGACAGACAATCATCTTGGTATTTTGTATAAACGTTAGTGGTGGTGATATGTGATAGAAACGGGTGGGGATAGGTGATGAGGATGCGAAGATGATTGATATAAATTCCTTCAGCTCTGATAGTACCGAGATGAAATATGATTCTAGACATTGTCAATAATTTGATTTTAAAAAGTATCTACTAATAATCATTTATTGAGGGTGTAAATTGATCTTTTATTCTGGATTTGAAAGTTTCATAATCTGCTATGATTCTTTCATCTGCTTTGAGGGAAATCCAATTTGTTACTTGCTGTATTCTGTGCCATACTTCCTTTGGTTGAATTTGGTTTTCTTATAATTATTAAATTTACTGAAATCAAATGCTACATTTTAAATCCATATTTTCTTATTCATTTTACATGTGTGTATATATAAAGCAATTTCCTCGGATAAAAATATTGGATACTCTTTATTCATACAGTGTTGAATTCCACATTTGGGAATCAGACAAGTACATCTGTTTGGTCTACAACATCAGGGCACGCGCCTAGCCATGTCTCGAATGTTGTTGATCCCCACCACACCCCACAAACCATGGGTCCTCCAGCAGGGGGTTGGATAGCTAGTCCCCCCGATTCTCAGGCTGGATACTTTGGTCGTGCACAAGTTGATCACCAAGCGCAGCCTTCTCCTTCACCTAGTAAGTGTAAAGTTCATACATTATTCTATTTACCGAAGTTCGTTCGTCAAAATCACTAACAAATTTGGAAGAATTACTAACAAAATATTGCAAAAATGTGCTACGTGGGTTCTTATAATAACAACGTTCTTCGTTTTGGTAAGTTGTAGCACATGGCCAATTTACTGGGCATACACATTTGTCTCCCATAAGACAAAATGCTGTAATAGAATTATTACGGTTGCAAACCAGGGAATCTTGATATATAAGCCTTTTTCCGATTTCTTCTACGCCTTTTTATCACAGATACGAGTGCGGCCTGCTTCAAACTCTCTACTTTTCCATGGGTTTCGCTTATGCCAACCGACCGACACGTGCTGTCATCAACTGATAGGTAAAAGATAAGAACGATTTATAGTATTTTGGATTTTCATGAGTCAGAATGTCATTAAAAGCGCGAATTCTTTGGTTTCCCACACCACAATTCCTTCTCTAAGGATACATATTCAACAATCTGTTTGTTTTTCCTGCAGTTCGTTAAGAAATAGGGAACCCAACCTTGTTGTAAGCGCTTGTGAATTCCTCAGTGATGTAGTTTTCCAGGATTTCCCTGCTGAAGTATTCCTCCAAAGGCCTAACATTGTTAAGGTATGCATTTTGAAATCAATCTTATTTTAGACACCAAAACTACCTGGAATATCATTATACAGTGGTAAAGACAAGCATAGGATCGATTTACTTTGTCCTATTTTGACACATGGCATCTTCAATATTGCTTTATTTGACTTTGCAACTAGTGTGGATTTTCTTTGTCCATTACAGAGTCTCCTCTCACTCATTGATGTTGAACCTGTTGGGGGTGTAGGTGTTGCCCAGCCAGCACTTCACGCTCTCCACGACCTCTCCGTGTGCCTCAAATCTAGGATATGCTTCTATCAGGATCCAGCACTTTATACTCCTAAACAGGGTATTGTAGACTGTTGGGTATTCTCTACTAGTGATCCTACTTCGATAACAAATACATCAACATCTTATGTCATATATTACCAGCTATATTTCTATTGCCAGCTGTTTTCCACGCGTACCCCATTAGACAATTCTGATTATCATTTCCCACCAGTTATTACTCCGCCTTATTTTTTTGTTCAAATATTTTTATTTACATACAGGGAACATCTCAACTTACACTGTTTTTCATAAGAGCCCTGTATCTATTATGTACAATTTGTCGTAGGGCATATGCAATATACCTTCTTATTTCATTCTTTTATTATACATGAGAAACACATAGTATCTAATGAGAGAAAATTAGTCTAGTTCTTGACTTTATACAAATAATGAGGTGATGAATGAGGTGAGGGTAATGAAATAATGATAATGAGATGAGGGGGGTTACAGTCTGATTAGATATTTTCTATTTTGTCGTAATGAGTAATGGAAGACATTCTTCGTTACGCTCATGTGTGAGTATGATCGATCTGAAAGGGTATACATTCAGCTGATTAGATCGAGCTATCGTTGCTCGTTTTCAGATAGTTGTGATTAATATAAAATATTAAATTGCCGTTAACTATTGTTAGATTGCTGATAACTGACGGATCTTGTCTTTCTTACAGACTTCTTTAATACCAACACCAGTTCTTCCTCGGGAACTAGCCTATTTAGTCATTCTCTGGGTTCATCTGACACTCGTCCATCCCTCATTGGTCGCAGTGATCCAAGACAAGGCGGTGATGGTCAAGATGGAGACCACGGTCATGGACCCGTACCGTACGTTCATTTTCAAACTCATTTAATTATTCCTTTGAAATACGTTGACGGTAATGACTTTGATTAAGTTGTTACAGCATTTGGAGTGGGCTGGGAAAGTTGTTACCTCGTTAATTCTTTATCTAAATAAAGAAACCTAGGGACGACTAGTGATTTACTTCGTTCAATGAAAATTTAAGCTAATACATTTCAATTTGCAACCTCAAAGTTTGCGTTAAAATTGTATTTGAAATTCTAAATGTTTTGAAATAAAAATTGTGGCTTATAAATGTGTAGTTAAGCTTACAATAACAGACAGACATCCCCATCATCCTCTACCCACAAGTAATTAACTCTGTTTCATAGAACTTGTATTTTTTTTTATTAAAACCTAAATTAAGAAAAAAAAATCATCCCACTTTCTCTTCTTTCATTTTAGACATAATCCTGCCAATGGACAAATGGATGAACTGGAAAGTGAAGATATTGCAGCCCTGCAGTTTATGCAATGGTCTTTACCTCAATATTCTGTTGCGGTGCTTCATACAACTCTTCCTATGCTTGCTTCTCACGATGCCTCAGTTGTTAGTGATGCTCTCCAACTGCTGCGAAAGATTGAAGTACTTTTGCAGGTATGTTTATAAATATAGAATAGTTCGCGTCTATCGCCTCTGTAAATAACGGAATAAACTTCGTACGAACCTGTGTAGCATAACTTGTGTTGATTTCCCTTTCGTAGTCTTAAGATTGGCGTTTACGTTTCAGGAGATAATAGTGCCGGAGACTTTGTGGGAAGACAGGAGTATTGCATCTATAGAGATCGTAGAGAAGCTCAACGAGAGTTTTGAACTGCTTGCCGATGCTCTCCAGTACCATCATCCTACGAATATGTCTTCAGCAACCCCTGGTGAAGAAATAATGCACCACCAGACGGCCTTCATTGGAATTGCTAACTTCGTGAGCTCCTTTGTGAAGGCCCTGGTGCCTGTGGAAAAGGTATGGGCAGCAAGCATCTTATGTCAAACTGCATTTAAGCATTCGTCTTCTTTTTCTCAATAACTCTCCAGCTTCATTCTTCATAATCCTTTTTATTAGTATGATTTACTTCATTTCATTGGTATGCAATATACTGGGGTATTATTGCCACTACAGTTGTTCAGCACTGGCATGTTCACAAGTTTATTGATAATTGCAGGTTGAGTTAGCCGTGCCTGAAATGGCTTATTCGATATTCACCATGCTAGCTTTGGACGCTGCGCTCCCCCTTTCCCATCCAAAAATACGCAACAACCTTCTACCTTACGTTGAGAGAATAGCTCCTGAGGTGTACAGCAATTACACCAGGACCAAGCAAATATGCAGCGCTCAGAAGGCCACGGCGGAGTTCTTGAGCAAATGGCCTGAACAGGTTAGTTGTTCTTTCGATTAATGGCTTTCGTGTTTATACTAGTCCACGATATCATCTTGACTATCTAATATTTTCATGATTTGTGTAATTTTTGTATTATATCCCTCGGTGAAGTGAAGCTATTTGAGATATTCTTCATGATCTATATAACTTTCTTTTTATCTATATGACTTGATATTTTTCGTTTCAGTTGTCTGTTGACGGGGACCTCCTCGTTTCCCTTGCATATGATGGCCTGCCGAGTCTCTATTACCACCAACACCTGGATTATGTGGATGCTGCTATTCGTCTGGCTTCCCATATGTAAGTAGATAATCAGATTCTTTTACTGTGTATTACATTTCTCTACTTTGTTTGATTTCTTTTACTCTGCGGTCCAATTTCATGTTCACTGTTTTAAAAAAAATAATACTTTCAGGAGTCGAAGGGGTAACCCGAACCATAAAACTGTTCGACTAGCACGCCAGCTTTTGCTGGCTCTTCTCTCTCATGCGTTAGACCAAGTAAAGATACGAGCCTATCTTACGGTCCGAGATATTGTGTTGGTAAGTTTATGATTATAGCATTTTCTCTTATCTTTATGTACCAACTGTGAAATACAGACCAATATTTGTTGCATGTCTATACTCTCATGAAACAAAAGCTGGATAATGGGACTATACCTCAAGCAAGTAAGAAAACAAAGGAATACTTTTCTTGATCAGTGATATTTAAAAAAATTCTTTTATAGGAAGCTTTGGGTGTGAGTAAGGCGACGGACCCCTCTTTGTCTGCATCGAAATCGGTCAATTTTCTTCTTCACCCTCATATCTTGTATGAAATGTGCTGCTTCGGTCTAGGATATTCGATTCAACAGGTAAATCTTTACCCATTCTTTACACTTCCCAGATATAGGTTGAAATCTATGACCTCCTCTTTCATTGTTTAAAACACATTTGAGTGTAAATAACTTCCTTGTTTCAAGAGGTACCCACAGAACTGTATCATATTCTCACTCACCCATCCTAGGTGTCAGACCTGGCCGGACAAATCTTTCTTCACCTCCTCCAGGGTCAGCTCCTCATGGCTTCAGATAGGTGGCAGCAATTCCTGGAGGCCCTGACCCCAGTCCTACCTGTCCTGCAGGTGAGCGTTCGTTTAATATTACCCAGAGCTATACATACAATGTATGTATGTATAGCTCTGATATTACCACAAACAGATTCTATTCACTACATATTTAAGCAACTTTACGATATTTCTGATGGCATACATGATAAATTACTAGCTGTCAATATTTCTGATGGCATGAATGATAAATTACTAGCTGCCACTATATCGCTCATGTTTTACCACCCCGGTGATGTTTTGGTAGCACCACGTACTGCTCCTTAGGTAAACTAATGATACAATTGACCATGCTTAACTAACTTACTAGGGATTTGCTGCACAAGAAAAAGGACTCGGTGGATGTATTTTGAATCTGTTGGAGACGAGCTCATATGATAAAGCTGGGATGCTTTCTAACCACGAGAAACTGCGAGGGACGTTGCGCATAATGTATAGGCACGAAACAAGGTATTACCTCATGTTTATAACCTTTAGCACTTTTTTAATTGATAATCAAATTATTAGTCAAATCTTACATGTATCTCTGTCTACAAATGGTACTTCACTCAAAGAAAGAATAGAAAGTTTGAAATTAATGAGCATTTCAACAAACATTATCTTTAGAATGAGGACCGAGGGTTTAGGCCGACTTGCTTGGTACCTGTCTCAAGAGCCAGGTGGCAATGGCAAGCTCCCTCTCTTCTCCGACCTCGAGGTGCGGGATTTGACCAACATGTTTATAGTTCAAACTCAAACATCCATTCAAGACGAAGAGAGTGACCGATCAGTATTTCAGGTTAGTTTAAGCATCAAAATATCATGTTTGATTTTTAAAGTTCTTCAGATATAGCTTCAGGGAAACTTGCCGATTTGTAATAACTGTACCATACCCTTTTATGTAGGAAGAAGGATTGAAAAAGGTGTACGAAATATTTTCATCTGATATAATTGAGGATGATGTGAAGAAATCTGCACTAGACCAACTCGCAATCATGTTGCAAGGTCAGTATCCGTCAAAATCAATGTCATGTAAAACCTCTTGATTATTCTGTACACTTTTATATTGAATATATTTGATATGCTCAAAACTTCGACTTTTAAATAATTTCTGGGGCTATATATAGGTATGAGTTATTCTTTTTTCAGATCCTGCTTTACATGCTAGCTTCAAACGAATGGGTGGTATATCGCCCATCTTGAAATACCTTCATGACGGTGTTAAACGACCTAAGACCGGACAACAGGTATTCACCATAGTACATATACCAAATCATCGCAATCTTTCAGGTCTCGGACACCAAACTAAAACTACTAGTACTTTCAAACTAACTATATGATTATAATAATGCTTGGATTGGATATCCCCATGTGTTCACGATTATATCTCTGAAATTTATTTCATGCCAGAATCCATCATCTCAAAAGATGTTACCATCGTTAGTGAAGATTGTTCGCCACATCACCCAGAGGGACTTTGGACTTCGTCATGAGTTAGCTCATCAAACTCAGATATATTATTCTATCATCAGAGGTAAGTCTTCCTTCGAACTACCCTAGTGAAAACTTGGGTGATAAGACTCCCTGTTAATAAAGATTAGTCGGCAATTGTTATATATACATGTATATGTTCATGCTAATGCAATCAGACATCTAATATTATTTATATTCTCCTTCTGTAGCTGCCCTGATGTACTCCGGTGATGGGGATGTCCGCAAAGAGGCGGCCCATCTTCTCGCCCTTCTTCTCTGGGATGAGTCGGCATCTATTGCCACATGGTAAGTTCGTGTACTAAAATCTGTCTGTTTGATCTATTCTTTGTTAAAATTTTAAAATAATTTGAAACTGTATTCAAAACATTACAAACAATCGGAAAACCTTTCCAGGGACGCTGATGTTGACCACGGCGCTCAGAAGAAATCAAACTACTCACTCCCTGCCTTTGTGACAAACAGGTCGGAACCTTTAATTTTACTAACTTCGATTTTTCTAACGAAAATGTTATCTATCGCTTATCTCTCATATCCTGAATCAGCCTAGCATCAGAGAGGATTCCCCATTGTTTGCAATTAGGTTTCGACTTCCATTCCGCTGCCCCACTCATCATAATATGAGCCCATACTCGAGGCCAGGCCCTCCAGCTGCGGATCCCTTACAAGAGGGCATTCTCGCACAGACCATTAGAATGGACTGGGGTTGTCACTGGCAAGGAGGAATAGAAGGCTTCAGTAAATGGTGTATGGAAGGCGCTAGCATCGCTGATAATAAATGTGACGGGTAGGTCTCAAATGATATCACATTTTGATCGAGATTGGAATTATAGTTCGAAGAGCATGTATTTTGTTGCTAAAAATCAAAGATTTGTGCGAAAGTCCACGGAGATCGGTAGCCTATTCATCAATACCCTTTTAACAAGTTTCCAAATATTTATTTTCAGATACACCGGACCTCTACAACTAAATAAAGTAGACAAACATATTGTAGCCGCCTCGTACTTGCCATCTAGAGTTCAGAATCTGATCTACCAGGTGGAAAACGCTACAACCCATGCTATCGTTAGGAAGGGGCTTAATCATGTGCTCTCCTATATCACGGCCAGTGGAGTGGACAAAATTGGTCCAATTCTTTCCAATAGCTCATGGTACAATGCACTCGATCGGTAGGTCATTCGCACGGTTAAATGTACTTTGCGAAATTTGTTGGGAAAAATATATTTTCGGTCGGTAATTTTAGTTCCTGGAAAAGGCTTACCACTCTAGTTTACCCTTAGAATAACGATACATGCATAGAGAGGTAGATTGAAACAATGTTCACTACACTTGCAATTGGATTGATCCATAATTTTCCTTGGTCAGATTTTTCCGTGTGAAGCCCTCATCTAATGTGGATGAGAATCTGCTAGGTGACATTCTCAAGATGTTGTGCCAGCTTCTCCAGGGGAAGGGTCGCCGTGTAGACAGTAACCTCCTGACCTGGCTTAGTAGTGTCCTACACGATCCACAGGGGGCCTTAGTGTGCTTACTCTCACGATCAGAATCTTCCGACGACTTGCCTGAAGCTACCCAACAAACCAGACGGTATCAGTCCTATCATGTTCATTGTTTTCTTGTTAGGCAATTATATTCAATCCTTGCAATTTTAAAATGTTATATACGTAGACAAATGATATGTATGTTCCCCTTTCACTTGTCTCTCATTTATTAGGTAATAATGATTGGTGATATAAATGTGTGTGATTTATATTTCAAATGACAAAAATCCAGTATTTTTAAATTTCATTTCGAGATTTGCAATTTTCTCCACTTGTTTGATTTAAGCTATTTTTTCCATAAGTTACTATTGGTATACATTACACGTTTCAGACTTCTTAATCGCCAGCTCTTGCGATTTGTTCATATCTTCATCGGGAAGCTGCCTTATTGTCTTACAAATAAGTAAGTGGAGACATTTTCCAGTATCATTCTTTCATTTTTTCATTACTATTAGTTGTTTTTAAAGTAATGGTCTTTGTGTCTATGTCCGATTCATTTGGATCATTTACTGTGTTATAAAGTTGGAATATATAGGATCGTATTTCTTGTCAAGTAAGATTGTCTTATTATTCGCGAAGCGGATTATGTTCTCACTTCTGTGAAAGAGACATACATACAAATATAGAATAACCTATTGCGTGTCCTTGGTGACCTAGTACATGCCTTTCTTTTCAAGCTATTTCTTTCATGTTTGGTAAATGGCTCAGGAAAACCGATTGTGGTTGAATAGGGTGATTTAAATTTTTAAATTGTTTTTTTGAAAAGAGTTATTTCCAAAAGCGGTAAACCACCTTCGTAGCTTTGAAGTGAGATCTTTATCTCACCCTGACTCACCCTCTTAGTAGGCTGACTCAGTAGCTGGCTCACACTGGCTAGTACTGTGAGCCTTCCTGTGAGCCTGTCACTTAGCTGCCTGATACTGCTTTGACCCCTGACCTGATACTGCTTGACCCCTGAAAGCTAAGGAATGTGAGGATGGGCTAATGGGGTTAATTGGACACCCTCCCCCCTCGCCCCATGAAAGAGAGCCCCTGCTCCAAGATGAGGCCTGTCCTCCCTTATCTGGTAATTAAGAGATGACAGATCTGTGACAGCTTATCAAATGTGTGAAAGTGTTCTTAAAACTTTTTTTAAAAATGGGAATAAATGTCTAGTTCCAACACCATTGTATACTCCACATACTACGGATAAAATACAACTTTGAATGGAATTCGTGGGCCAATTAGAAGAAAAGTTCTGACAGTTCTGAAAGCTGTTAAACTTTTACTTGTTATGAATATTATCCTAAACTAGGAAGAAAGCAACTAAACACCCAAACACTAAAGTATAATCTAATGTAGTCACCGTGCCCAAGCAGTGTGTATGTCATGAAAATATAAACTGATGCTTGAGAGAGGAAAAAGATTAGATTCTCCTCTCCCCTCATCCAGACGTAATTAAACACCCAATCTTGCCCACTCCTCCAACTGATATGAAAGAAAGCCTTTCCCAGTAGCATTCCCTATATGAATTGAAAGACAGCTGGGATTACTCAACGTGGTCACAGTGGGCTTGGGGTCACGCCAAGTGATAAAACAGATAAAATCCTAGCGGCGATGCCCGATGCCTGATGCCAGTGTAGTAGGGCCAGTGTATGTAGCACTGGGCCAGGTGTTATGCATTAGTTAATTCAGTGCTCATTAGTATTGCTCCCTCTGGTGGTCATATTCTTTTCCATCTAAGAGTTCAGAGTGGAAGTTGAGTTGAGGGCAGTGATGGAACAAGCAGGTTTATATGCTAGATCTTTGGATATATATTTTCCCGTTTTTATGTGAATCTTGAATGAGAGTTATTACTATTACTAAGGTTTAGAGCCTATTATTTCCGGGAAGGGAACTACAATTAACTCCCCTCTCTCTCATACACACACACAATCTCCCCCCCCCCCCCCCATACAGGCCTATACCATCTAAGAGTTGAGATAATCTCCCCCTCTGTCATCTTACCCTTCCTCTCCACTCCTTCTCTGTATGTCTGGCCCTGTATCCCATGTCACCCCTACTCGCCCCAACCTCCACCTCCAACTCTGGGGTGAATGGGAGTAATTACCCTGATAAGCTGATAAGGTGCAGGACCACCACCATCACCACAAGCAGAACAACAACAACCTCCTTCTCCTACAGTACCACTTTGTACCAATTATGAGATGATTACTGCCATCCTCTGTCTCCCATATATATATGCTCTCAGTTACACATCTGTTCCTCCTCATGAAGGAGGAGGTAGGAGGAGAAGGTAGTATGGGCTTGTTTTCCTCTGATTAGATTAGCCCATTTTAAGAATGGTTATGTCCTATGTGAAGACCACCTCTCTACAGAGATCACCCCTCTATTAATATAATAACCCGGCTTCGCGATATGTGGTTATAAATTGCCACATGTTGACTGTCCTCTTGTTAAGGATATTCTGACATAATATCAAATACTCGCTTTTCAGACGTAATGGTGATTATAGTGTCCATGGAATTGTAACTCAAGCTGTGCTCTCGCGTCTCAAATCTACTGACGCAGCGCATTTTTACAACTTGGCTTCTCTTGAGCGCACGCTTCTAGCCTTGGTTCACATCACAGCCAGGTACTTTCTTATTCTTTATTTGTTTTTAATATTTTCATGTTGGTTAATGCTATGTTCCATTTACCATGCCCGACCAACCCACCACTCATCAGAAATTACCAAGAGTTAAAGACACACTGTGTCATAATATGAACCATTATGCGTTAGCATACAAGCTTATATCAAATGAAAGACTTATGAAGTCCGTTCACCATTTTTTTCTCATTTTCTTCAGGCCTGGCTGGAGCACCGGTGCTCCTGAAACGGATAGCTTTGGTATTTGTTTACTTATGCTACATTCACTCCTTGAGGTAATTATCCAACAAGGATTGTTTCTCCCAGTTAAATCTTTAGACTGAACTTTCCTAATCTAATATTATCAAACAATGCTAAGCCGATCCTCCCCCTCTGAGTGCTACCATGCTACTGGAACGTTACAGAACGTTTTCCAGCAGTGACTATCCAATACCAATGACTAAGTTATTATTAGTAATTTCTACTACTTTATATAAAAAAAAATCTAATATTATT
This sequence comes from Sthenelais limicola, assembly GCA_942159475.1. Classification (NCBI taxonomy): domain Eukaryota; kingdom Metazoa; phylum Annelida; class Polychaeta; order Phyllodocida; family Sigalionidae; genus Sthenelais; species Sthenelais limicola. The sequence goes on along the minus strand of OW804095.1, from coordinate 112,602,366 downwards.
ATACTGTTAAGAAAATGAAAATTTTTGAATAATGGGAAGTCAATAGTGTATGCTGCCTCCTTGTGGAACAGGTTATCGCAGCTTTCCATGTTGGACGGGGAGGAATGTCTATGTCATACATGGGACGTGGGGTAACACGAGGCGCCACTCTCTGCTTAAGACACCTTGTATATGAAATGTCTACCCAGATCCACTCTCAGGTAAACGTTGGGTTATTAATAATGATTTCACATATATGTAGATTGAGGTATTCTCATTTTTCAAAATGTATTTTTACTGCATCGTCACCTCTCTGATCTCTATTAAACCCATCTTTGAATTAAAGTAATAGAATAAGGCTTAACTGTTAGGATTTAGGGAGTATGTTTTGAATTCTTAGTTTATACATATATTTCTGTAAGCTCATATTATTTCTATTGCTTGTTTTCAGGATTGGCCTCGTAATTGGCTTTTCACTAGTCAGGCATCATCTAATGAGGAAAGAGCATCTGGTCTAGAATGGCTCACCCCATTGTGGTCATATAGGGACCCAGAAGTATGTGAACTATCTGATAAGAAGTCCCTTTTTATCATTTCCCCCCTTTTAATTATTTTTCAAATACCCGATAACTTGTATTGGCCAAACCATAGGTGGTGTCCAATTTCGATTTCCTGATAGTTGAGTTTAGAATTTAAACTAACCACACGGTGTGTTCTCGGCATAATGTCAGTTTCCCAATTAATTATTGAAAATATCCTATTTCCCATATAAATCCCCCAAAGTATCTCTAATATTCTTGGCCATATTATTACACCAGGTGCGTGCTGCAGGACTTGGTATTGCTGTAGCGTTGACGTCCACAGAAACAGGACGTTTGACTGTTGTGACGCAGTGTGAACACATACACGGTGGCATCTGGGGTGCAGCTTTTGGCGTCCTCTTGGATCAGACTGAATGCAGTCTCGTGAGGCAACAGGTGCTGCTTTTGATTGTTAATTACCTTTCCAATTATGGAAGAAACCATATATCATGATGTTGATTTTATTTTAGTTTGATAGCGTTTGAGGTTGATGGGGAGGGGGTAATTCCATTTATCTCTTCTCTCATATCTATGTATTCAAATGATATTCTTTTAGGCTGCCTTACTTCTAATAAACCTTACATCCCAGCCTTTGCCTTCCGTGCAAAATGATATCTCAACAGTGTGGCAAGGACCTGTCATCAGGAATGATCAAACTCAGGTAAAGTATGCATGAATGTCTATCCGATAAACTAAAGAATACCAGGGTACCGGTTTACTTTTATCAGAAATGCTAAGGCCGGATGAAGATTATCGTAAACTCATGATGATACGTTTGTTAACTAATCTCATTCAAAAAATATCGATTTTTCTTGATCATTTGTCAACATTTCTTTTGGAGGTGTGGATATATGTATGTATCCATATTTCTATTCATCTATTATAGATTTACCTTCAATTTTGTGTTTCCTATTTGTTTAGGAGTCAGTTGTTGGACTGCCTGCCCTCATCTCCCTGCTACATCACACCCAGTTCTACCAAGAGGTGATTCATATGTTATCCAACTATTATCCTCAGCCCACTATCAGACCTGTATCCATTGCCACTAACACCAATTCAACGCTGATATCGTCGTCTCAAAACACTCTGACGACATCGGGTAAGCCTTCCTTTTCTGGATTTCCGAAATGTTCAAAATAATCCCTTTGATTTGCATGAGGTTATAATCGACTTTAATAGTCCCTATTCCTATCTTAATTTACCATAATTTAACTCTGATATTAAAGCTATCGTGAATTCTCTATTCTCTATCCAATATGTCCCTCTCCAAGCAGTTTCATCAATACTTGTATTGTTTGATATTTCGTTTAAGGCACTGCCTCTCCACCTTCCCTGCATGGAAGTGTCTGGAAACCAGTGACGTCTACCCCGATGTCTGATGTCTCTTCTGACCACTCTTCAAGCCGGGCTGCCCCCGCTGGAATACGAGCTACCACCCCAGCTTCATATGGAACTAATTCCCAAGGCTCTGCTCCTGGTATATTTGTTTATTACTTAGGTCAAATAAATTAGCAACCAATATTAGATTACACTAATCTCAACCATGAAAAGGCTTAGCAAAGTATATGTAATAAAATTAATTCAGTAATGGGATCCAAACTATAACATTGTTATCTTATCTCAGAATTCCATTGTGATTATTTCCTAACTTGATATTCGGTATTTTGATTTTAAAACTTCGTTTGCTCTTGACAAAGTTGTTTCTTAATAATGCTAAAGTTCATTTTTAAATCTTTATTTCATAATAGCTATCCCAGTAAGTGGCTCCCAGGCAAGTAGCTCAGATTCTGTGCCTGAGTATCAGAGTGTAATGGGTCCAGGGCTAGTGGCTGTCATTGCCCAACTTCTCAGAAACTTTGCTCATCAGGCTCCTGAGAACTCTCTGGATCAACTTTCTAATGAAGGCGTTCTCAAAATGATGACGAGGTATTGATTATATAGTTCTAGGATGGTTAATAAAGATTTGTACTTTAATCTATAATAGCCAATATTTATTATGTATTACTGAATAATTATTTATCATTTACTTTAATTAAACCTTTCACAATTATTTCATCGTTTTGTTGGTTTATTCAGTGTCATAGATATGAATCTACTAGATGCTTACATGCGAGAAGTGTCTAACCATGGTTTTCGTGGACAGCACCGTGTCGCCCTAATGGATTTGTTGCGGGCCCATATCAGTGTCATCTCCTTACTCCAGACATGTGTATCTCTTGATCCAAACATATGCCAACAGTTCCTTCAGGAAACAGCGGTACTGAAACAACTGTGTCAGATACTAGTCATTAGTTGTGAAGGTGAGTTTACAGATATGTATAATCCTTGTAAAAAATATCTTCATAATATCTATGTGCTGTCTTGATGTGCTTGGATGAAATGCCTATCTGGAACAAATAGATTCCATCGGTGATTTTGATAGATGTTAACATTTAATATTTTTGTTTATGTTGCCGAAAGGAAATCCACTGTCGAAATTTCGCTAAATTGTGTCCCCTCAACATTTCAAGGCGATGCTGACATAGCTGCATTATGTGAAGATCTTTGGAGATGCGTCTTTTCCTTGCTCCGCGTTCTCATTCAACAGGAAGGACAGGAAGCAATCAAGTCTCTCAGTCCCATTATTACCAAACATTGGCACACTATAGCAGGTGATACATATAAGATATTTCCTTCACAACTAAGTAATCATTGTCATCTTATGAATAGCGCGTTTTAACCTCTGTTATCAATGTTCCATATGTTTCAGCTCGCAGTATCAATATTCTTCAGACAGTTTCGAGTATTGATAAGCCACACTGGTTTGCAACCCTTTATTTCCTCGCTGTTCTATTTGGTGAGGAAGCTCGTGCTCAGGTTGCGGGTGCGTTTGAGGAGGGTATCATGACAGTTACTTACAGACTCGACACTCCTGGGAAGAGTGGTACGTTTTGTTTTTTACGACCACATTTAACTATTCATTATAAATTCCTACCTACACACTTCATTGATATGATATTAGTATTGTATACCAATACATAGTAGGATCAATTCCATTCAATACATTTTTCACAAGGCGGAAGATGATCGTCTGCGATGACCATTTATCTCGAATTGTTTAAAAAGTATAAAATTTATATTAGATATTTATTTCTTCGACGATATTGACATTACCAGGCACTGAGACTCAATTATTTTCTGCGCCAAGTGGAGCTGTCCTCTGTGGGGCACTTATTCAAGTGTACGACACTGTCACCCTTCATCAAGGTGAAAAGGCATTGTTCGCCAAGTCTGCTGTAAACGGTGCCTTAAAAGGTTTGCTGGGCGTCAGTTCAGCAGCTAAAGAAAGAGCTTTAGAAGGTAAGCAGAATTCAATCATATAGCAATTCCTTTGTATTTATGTGCAGGTCCTGGGTATCTGGCCAGTGTAGATAGTGGTAGATAGAAAACTTGCTCTTTACCTCTTGCTGATTCAGTACAAGCATCAACACAATTTGGTGTTGCTGCTCGTATATCAAGCATGGAGAGACACCCATTAAATACACGCATATATAAGTCATATAGATTGAAAGTGTCAAGATAGTCGACTACATATTGTGTTCAACGTTTCAAACGCATCAAAGAAACATGAATGTTAGCACTATTTAATTCTCTCTGTAGGAGGCCTTGTTGAAACGCTTGCTGACCAACTCAAGAGGCATACACTAGCATTAAACATGGAGGCCCTCGAGGCTCCTAAATCTGCCAAACAAGGAAAGAAGGTACATGATCATAAAATCCATATGGTATTCACTAAGAAAGATACATTTCATAATCTATTTTATTGTTATTATCAGAAGTGGTACTTGCCACTGTCCTTGCTATATCGATCTTTTTCTTGTCTCAGGATACCAGTGGGACGTCGGAACTGATTTTAACCATAGAGTTGCTCCGGAATTTCATGTATAATTCCTACGACGTTAAGGTATGTTATCGACATGCTTAGTCTTGTGAGATGAAGAATTGATTTAAAACATTTATTAGCTTAAAGCAGTAATCGAAACATTTATAATCTTAATGCTATTATCTTGTTACTTCTTCAGCTGGCTGCCTATGAATGTGGAGTTGCTCAATGTTTGCACAAGTTGTGGGCTTGGTCACAGGTAGACCCACCACTACTCAGCAGTCTTCTCGCTCTTCTCTCTACATTTACAGCTAGATGCCCATCTGGTAAGTCTTTGTAATTTTCCTTTTAAGTGGATCTATCGATCTTCAGAACTTACTGACTGGCAGTGACTAGAGCAAGGAGGTATAGTTTATAATTATATGTATAGTATTTCTGTTCGCTATCTCATATGGTCAGTCCTGTCTCCCTGGAGAAGGCTGTCATCCACGTACTAGCTTCCCAAGGCTACCGGAAAGTTTCCCACACATCGGTGTCTCCTCTGGCCAAAATACAAATATTTGTGTATATATACCTATCTACTTGTTTAGAGACACAAACTAGGGAATTCCCTGTTCATTCATTGTCGAATTTCATTTCTGATTTTCATTTATTAGTTACTTATAAATTACTTGCTTGAAGTATTTCCCAAGATTTATCTCGCTACCGTTTTCGCCAACTCATTGACTACATTAAATTAATTCACAGCTTGTTCCTCTCTGGTATTTACATCTGCTATGGGCGTTATGGAGCGTGGACCTACGCCCGCCCAGTATAGTCCACACTCCCTCGTACATTGCCTCATTAAACTTGCCCAGAAAGAGTCTGGAACATCGGGAAATGCATCAACGCTCAAGTCTATTTTTGCTATTCTGGCAACTATAACTCTCTCTCAGGAATGTAGAGGTGTCCTTTGGAAGGTAAGGGTTTTTAATGTATACTTACCTCACGAACTCATATGACTCATTCGAACCAAAACCCTCATGAATATATTATATATATATATAAAAGAATATTTTCTCATGGTCATTGTAAGTCATCTGTAAATAACAAGCTTTAATACTTAAGTTACTGCCTTTCCATCACCAAATGAAAAATTGGTACACATTTAATTGGGATGCATTTTTTATTTCTAACTTTTCAAGAGCAACTTTCTTCATGACTTTTCTCGGTTGACACCCAAGAAACCCAAAAAGACTCGTATCCAACAAGCGGCTGAGATTTGTTGGTTGAAATTATTTGTTAATTTGTCCTTTTCTACTGACGGCCAGGGCATGATCCTCAAAGTGAATGGTACGTTTTTTGTGTTGTTTCTCCTTTTCGTTCTCTTCGCTGTTTTAAAACTTGTACCTTAAAAATACCAAAACAACAAAATAACAATGGGATTAAAACACATTGAATTCATTGCTTCGTACCCAAACTACTGATTTATCAGTCTCTCACTTGGTCTATGATTATTCCTCAGAGGCGATAACTTTACTGGTTGAATACGCTAGCGGCCCATCAGATACACACATGAAATGTGCTATGTTGATCCTCCGTAACCTTTGTTTCCATGCTGCTAATAAACCAAAACTCCTCTCTAACGGTGAGTATTTCCAGGATATTATTGATATTAGGATAATACGGGTGAATGAATCTAACATCAAATGTTTCGTGCTATGTTCTTGATCGCGAAAGTACATAAGTTATTAGACCACGTTCAGTATGATATCCTGATAATTACATATTGCTCCTCTAAACCCTTTGTTAAACCTTCCTTGTGTTATGTTCTTATTTTAGAACTTATGAGTCCCTTGTTGCTACGATGCCTTGAATCCAAGTCCAGCGAAATCCAGAGCATGGCAGCCTCTTCTTTACTTGCCCTGACTTTTAACTGTCAAAAGGTGAGCAATGTATTATTTTAGAAATGTGTGCAAACTTGATTAAACATATTTGCTTAAAATATAGTTATAATTTCCTACTTTTATAATTCTGTACTCTTTCGGAAATTAGAAGTAATAATACAATAGCTGAAATACATCATCAAGTCAATGTACTTCTGTTAATTCTCCTAGGCTAAAGTTACTTTGAAGACGACAGCTACGGTTCGGAGGCTGCAAGAAACATACAACACTCTCGTTCAACTTCCAAAGAGGACCTCTAATGTTGAATTAAGTACAGAGAATCTCAAAAATGTCCTCACGTTGTTAAAAGCTTGAAGCAATAAGTTCAGTGTTAGCATTCCCGTTGTTGGTAGGGTGATAATCGTATTACTTATTTATGCCGCATGCTATTATTTGTTGATATCCTTGTAGATTATATACGACTTCATCTATCGGTTGTCTATTAGTTATTAATTTGTATATTTCTAACCATGTCATGATAAGAAGAACAAAAAGTCGAGAACATATCTTTGTGTTTGTTTATTCATTCTGAGGCACTTCGCAACGAAATCCGATCTTAATGTGACTATACAGATTTGTTGTTATAACACAAGTGAATACATTGTCACAATAAACATGACACAAATACAAAGTAGTGTTTACAAATGAGGCTTAAGTGCATTGGGACCATTAAATGCATAGATAGTGCCCTGTAAGTAATAATTATCCAGCGTTTTATGTTGAATTTCCAGAGATAATAACTATGTACAGACCTCAATGAAAACATTACATGGAAAGGCACAGGGTAATAAGCTACCTAGATATCACCGATCGCTGCTTCTGTGATAGCAATAGTATGTGTGGACGTCTGTTAATTTGAACATGTAAGAATGGGTTTGCAGCTGCCGAGAACAAGAATGCTGTATAGTTTACTTGTTAAATATTATAAACTATTGTGAACATCAATGTTCCAGGAAATACAGAGTTCCGTCCTCAATATAAAGTTTTAATGTATTGCACGAAAACACCTCGAACGCTTGAATCGTTGAAGAAAACTAACCAAGCCAACTACTATAATTCTGAATGACAGAGTACCCCCGGATCCTTAAAACGCCCTAAAAGTCCTTATTTTGATCATTTAAGGCCTTGAAAGGTCTTACATTCCGGGTATATTCATGTAAGAGGTCTAAAAAAGTTAAATTTGTTTGAAGGGAAAATAGGGTGTTCGAAATTCAAAATATAAAGACGATCGAATTTCAAAATAAAAATTTGGCTGATAAGCTTTTCCCATTAACTTGCTTTTTTAGGTCTTAATTAAATTTCATAAACCCATATCCGCGGGCACCCTGAATAAACTATTCCTGGTAGTTCTCCAGGTAGATATACCGTGATGCGATATTTTTAAAAATCCCCGCTGATAGTTTCACTGTTTGTGAAGTAAATGTCTTGTGGAATGGTTGAGTAGATAACAAAATTGCATTGTCCATCCTGGAAATAGTTGCATATTGCACATTCTTCTTGAGTATAAAATGAGATAGTCGAGGGTGTATTAAAACAATAAATGCATTAGATAAATAGTGGTTCATAAGTTCAAGAAAATACTTTCGTGGCATACCTTGCAGATTAGGAAAATATTAGATATCTAAAAATATGGATGTGAATATATAAATCACAGCATCAATATAATATATTGTAGTTGATAACCAGAGAGTAATTCGAATGGAACCTCCCAGTAGAAATATGTACGCATACGAAAACGCCATTTTCCCCATGGTTTTATCACAATGAAATAATCACAAAGGAACCTATAGAATTATATGATAACAGAACTGAAAGCAAACAAATATACAGGTATCAATCAGACTTCACTACAAATATTTACATAGAAAGAGTTCACGTAACTGTCAGCTAAGAAAATAATGATATACATAACCAATAGAAAAGTAAGTATGCAAGATGAGAAATATTATCATGCTGCTGGCAAGATTTTATATTTATAAGAAAAGATTGTTCGATGATAATAAGATGTGCGTTTTTGAATTTCTGGGTGAACTCAAGATAAATTTACGCATGATAAAGGATGGTGCCGAGTTTAATCTATCTCTCATAAAAGAGTTCAAGATATGTGAAGACTTTTATAATGGCTTATAAAGGAAATCATGCGGATGAAACCTGTACTTAGTTCAGGTTGAAGATAAGAGGCAGATGGCATCTTATATTAAGTACAGAAGTGTTCCCAAAGAAATGTAAGAGGCGATCCTCTAAATGGTGAAGGTGAATTTTATAATGCAGAATCAACTGAATGCGTAAACATGATTTACTGAAACAAAGGTATGTTGCTGGTGTATTTTTTTATGTAGACAGCAACGTATGTGCCCCTTGTTTAAATTCAGAAATAAAGTTTTGGTACAAAAAAAAAGATGAGAAATATTTGACCCAAGATACCCAATGTACCAATCACAAGCTTTCCGAAAAGACTGCCAGTTGAGTCCTGAGAGTATTTTGGATTTGGAATGCACAAGTTTCAATACACTGAGATACAATGAAAAAGAATTGTGCATTATTTATGCTGAATCTGTCAGGTCGTTGGAACATACTGAATACACATTCATCAGAATATCAAAGGTTCCCCACCTAAACATGGGACAGTCTTTGCAAGGAATGACATCAGTACGTCTTAGAGGGCCTCCATCGTACTGTTGGAGGACGCAGAGTGGCCAATCTTGGATACACCCGTGATTACAGCTCCAGATATGCCAAAGGTGAATGCGACCAGCAATATCAGTACGTTCACCTTGCCCTGTAAGAGTGGTCAAAACTTTACATGAATCACATGTTTCATTTGTCCAACCAATGTCCATACATAAATCATATCAAGATATCATAATTATATCAAAATCAAGATATCATAATGATAAGAATTGGTTTTAAAAAGAACCGCACGCGAGCACAATATCAACTTACTCTGATTTCCTTGAAGAGGAGTACACCCCACAAAGCGGCGATAATTGCAGGTCCCTAAAATAAATGTGAACAAGTTACAAATAACGATTTTACAAAATACGACACTGGGGCTTCAGATCGTTCAAAATGGATATTACTCGTCCGTAGGTCTTCATAAAGGAATCGAATTTAGTTGGAGGCTGATCATAAAGAAGAAATCGGAAAATAATTAAGTAAATGACACTGACAGTTGTATGTTTTGACCAAAGAAAAACTCACGGTGGTAATGATAGGGAAGCTGACAGCTTCAGAAAGAGCATCGTTTGCAATGAACCAAGCAGCATCAGCCACGGCCCACATGACGCCTGATACAAACCCTGGTAGGATGGCCCGTGGGTACACACGAGGAGCGTTCTTTTTGACAATGCAGTACATCACGAATACGATAGTGCTAGTGGCGAATATTCCAGTGAAATGGGCGAAAACATAGTCTAAGCCTGAATGAAGAAATGAGATGAAAGTTCAATGATATTAGCAAATGCAAACACGAGTATGATATAATTCGACTCGAAAAAAAATATAAAATAAAATTGTCAGTATAATATATCAATACACCTTATTCAAAATATATTGTAACAGAGAGGTTGATTTCGATATCTTATAACCATCTAAAATGAATTGTTACCGAGGTATGCCGAAGCAATGGCTTCACCCGATATGTTTTAAAATGGAGGAGTTAATGTAGGTATTAAACTAAAATTGAAATAAAAATCGGGATTGTAGAACCAACCATTGCCACTGGCACCTGCATATGCCTGGCCATCTTTATTGTGGTCTATGATATAAATAACTGGAGCAAAGCTGGAACCATAGAGAAGGCCAGAGATCACAGACAAAGTGCTGCCTCTGAAAGGGGAAAACAAATTGGTATTATTAAAGGGAAAGGTAACAAACTATTGTCCAGACTTTCAAAGGAACGAAATAACCACGTTTACTAATAGTTTCATGCCTCTGTTCACATGTGTCATTTCAAACAGTAGAAACGTTATAGCCTTTTCGAAATAAAGATGGTCACCGCTTTAGTAACAACCTGGAAACTAATCCAGAACCATGTCTATGTCTACCCTTTTGTCGACCCTTTTTTTTCTATATGTATTAATTTGTCAAATAAAGTATTTTCAAATCAAATCAGACATTTTTAAGTAAAATTCAAAATACAAAACTATGTTCCTATCCTTTCCTCCCAAAAGGTCTACTTACAAAATACGCCTTTTAAGGGGAGAGAGTCGTTCCAGGAAACTTTCATCAGTCTGTGGCATTATATTCACGGTGCTGCTACTTGAGGTTCCCTGCTGTGGGGAAATGGAATATAACAAAATTGCCGTTTGAATACATTTAATGACTGGGGTAATGACAAATACATACGTTACCAACATTCATAAAACATCAACAGATCCCCACTCAAGAGTCACCGAAAAACCATCCCAATTTTGGATGTAAACGTAGAAACTACCTGCACATGTACCGAGCTTTTGGGCAATAGTTTGTCATTCTCCTCGGTATCCTCCTCGTCGCGTTGGGGATCTGGAGCCGGCTGAGATTCATCAACGCGGAGCTGAGCATTACTCTTGATAAAGACATACATCACAGAACTGAAACAGAAAAGGACAGTATTAAAGATTAATTCTCCATTTAGTTGATAAAGCAAGCTCTTGCACTCTTACACAAAGCAGTTCTGAAAAGAGTACCTCAGAATTTGAACGATTTGAAGTTTTTTTCCGTTTAGATACGAGAAAGTTTATACGTTCTTACCATATCCCTACCCATAACGCAGGAAAATAATAGACAACGAGAAATATGTATAATCAGAGGGTATGAAATATTATATGAATCATTAAATTTAAGATACAAACTTAAAGATACAAACTTACCTCAAAACTTAAAGATACAAACTTACCTCAAAACTTAAAGATACAAACTTACCTCAAAAGGCATAGGCTGATGCCAACATAATTCAAGACAACATTTGGTGGTACTTCACTATTCAGGCCAAACCATCCGAATCTGAAAGAAAGATATGGTTGCTGTATCATACAATAGACATTATTTATCAATGTTTTATATTGAGAGATGATTTGTTCATCAAAAGGTCTGCAAACGCACATTGCAACAATAAAATACGAACCTGCCACTTGCCCATCCCATCAGCAGATTGAATGAGCCCCAGATGAGTATCCCTTGGCCAAGTCCAATCGTCTTTATAATGGGCACAACCATGGTGTTACCAATAGCCCAAAGACTGCCACCGAGCATCGCCAACACATAGAATTGTTTACACCCCATTATAATGTTGATAACTGCACCAGAGAACCAGATGGCCGCACATAGAACCCATTGGAAAAATAATCCTGAAATGGCATGTGCAGCATTTGCTTCAGTAAACAACATATCATTTGAGGAGCTCTAATTAGGGGGAAACATGGTGGTTAAAAGGGTATATAAAAAGTTAGCGTACTGAAGTAGGAGTTAAACAAAGATACAGAAGATGAATAGGAAACTTACCATCTCCCGTCTCAAACTTCTTTATTGGCACGAAGTTGCTCCCAAAAAATAAAACTGACACAGAAGCAGCAATGAAGCCAACGTATGCTGGGGTCGTTGTGGGTGCTCCGGTGGGGACTGGGGTAGTCATATTAAGGGAACCAACAAATACGCTGTAAAGTGAATAAAGTTTTGATCATGAGAGCAATCAATGGTTTTGTATCCAACATCTAATAAAAAATAATCGTAGTCCCCAATTGCAGCGGGAATATGGTTGATAAGTATGCCCAACTTCTAATTAGCCCACTCATGGGGATATATTTTTCAACAGTACAATCATACAGTGAGTTCTTATACAGTCATTCGTTGGACAACATAATATCAGATTAGCTTTTAAAATGTGAGAAGCTTGTTTCCAACCAATGTGAATTAGTTCAGCCTTAAATGTATGCAATATTAATGATTTTCCTGCAGCTGTTACTCGACAACCAGCAGACAAACATACTATAAAAATATAAATGATTCCGAGCGAACTTTATGGATAAGAAATCCAATGTATTAGATGAAGCTCGAAATAGCATAGACACATAAGAATGTATTTATTAACCGGTATAGAATGTACCATATTCATCGTACTCCTATTATTTCCAGTGCGCTTACATGACCCCAAATATTATATTTTGTGGACCTTGTTTCACTGATAACTACCGTACCTACCAGGGACTGGGTCTTGCGGAGGAGCTTATACATTCTCTAAATAGAAACTTCTTGGTCTGGCACGAACACCAGTGTGAACAATAAAACAAAACTTCTATGGAAATGAAATAATTTTAATGAAAATATTTTTTTTAAAATCTAAGAGATGAACAAAAAATTGGTCAAATGATCGATTTATACAAGATAAAGAAGATTATCCAATCGATGAGAGAGATAATAGGAAGGGGGCGTTTATTGCATGGACTGAAGTAACTATCTTTATTATATCTATCCTTAAGGCTTAGTAAATTAAATACCGTAAAACAATCCTTCCCCAGTCCAGTCATGTTGGTAAATGGGTGCACAGTATTTGTATCATTTCAATATGTATAATAACTCTACCTCCATATCATTAGAAAATACCTTCCTCTGGCGTACAACCAGCTGTATAATGTAAATTTACTTGAGAATCAACTGATCTTTAATAACTCGTTTTACACTGGGTTATTACCGTGATAATATTAGGCTAAGACAGTGCATGCAACGTAAGAGATAAAAAAAAAGCTACAGCAACTTAATTAACTAAAATATTTTACAACTTACTGAAGAGCTTCCATTGTTTGCTTTCATAAATCCGGTGACAGATACTCTGTTGATATAGTAATCCTCAAATCTCGAATGTGTCTTTTCATTAATATGTCCTGGTTTCCAAAGAGACCTTGTTTCATTAGTGTGGCTTTAGGTCCAGATTTTTCGACCGACAAGCAATCATAAGCACGCCAATAATGCAGGACGGAGGCAGAACTAAACTGGCACTTGTGGTTCCACTTTCAACACTGAACGGATTACCCTAAGGTCCCCGACCCTGGTCATATCTCTGTGCAGTCCAACTAAACTGATGATGGTTAATTAAATGGTAACCACATCAGTAACTGAATTCCTCCCTAATTTAATTGGCTAACTGGAAGTGAACGTGGACGATTGAGCAACAGTCTCTATTCTATTGTAAAAAAAGATTGTGTCATTGTCTGTTGGAGGATGCGGTTGATGCATATGACTTATTTTATATCCATGCCATGTGACAGATGGCATGAGATGCAGATAAATAACCCATGCATTGTTTGTGTTGACTGACTGACACCTCCCCTTTTTCAAAATCCTCATTGGTCCAATACCAATCAGTAATGATATGCACACATGACTGTCGTTGTCACAATTGAGAGCTAATACTTTCACTTCGCCACATACATGAACTAATCAGTTAGTTATTTAACCACACATGCCGCCCGGCTGGATTAATTTAGAGCTGCGTGTGTCCCACCTACTGACCTAGTCCAAATAGCAATTTAGCAGAGAAGTGATGATGACAATGATGACAACCGTTGCTGTTGGTGTAACTTGTTCGCAGTGGAGGGATTTTAAGACATTAGGATGCCTCACGGAGAATCCATTTCTGACCCATAACCATTAAAGATCACAAACAGAGTCTATAACCAAACAAATGAGATAAATATAACTCCATATAATAGCAGTGTTGAGTGTACCGTTTGTGTGTGTACATATTCCTGGTGGATGGTTCCAATGGCAATGTTCCGTCCACGGGAAGCTGGGTATCGGGTAACTTTTCCAGATTATGATCAATCGTTAAAATACTTTGTTAGAAATATATATCATTGTCTGTGTATTTTATTCTTTACCCCTTTACATTATATTTAAGGACAGTTATTTCGTTAACAAACATATCGTATTTCGTGAACGGCCCGTTGCTGGCTAACCAATTACCATCTTTTCATACCTCCACATGAGTTCCATCACACTAGGAAACGGGGCGGATGAGTCTAGTGAGTTGCTTGAAATCTGGTAAAAACAGACATTAATTTGTTAGTAGGCCTATTGTTCACATCATTGATACACGTGGTATTTTTGTGGTAAGCATGTCATAAAATTACTAAAGATATTTCAGTAGTTCTTATCATCACTGACATCAGTTTCCTTCCTCGGTCTTGCTACGGTACGGTGAGTGAGTTGGTCGGCCTTAGTCAGGCGTAGCTAGGCGTATGAGCTGACCAACACTAGTGCTAAAGCTACTGTTTATGAACAGCAGTACTGTGTATAGATAGGCAGACTATCTAGTCGGCCTTAGCCTTATAAGACAATAGGCTAAGTTAATATAATTATAGGCTTAGATAGGCTAGCCTTCTATCTCATGTATGAGAGCTAGCCTAAACTGATTATGATATCTTGCTAACTAGATCACTAGATGTTATAAACAAGACCTGCTTGATTTTGAAATGAGATGAGATGAAAAAAGTGATATGATATTAGATGATTTTACATTACAATAGGCCTACATTTCCATTACTTAGGCTGATTAGCCTACATAATTCCTGTAACACAGTTACCGGTACCGGTACCTTTTTGGGGGGACAAATTTTATTCAGGCTTTAACAACAATTTTTGACACTCTCACCCCAGGTGTGCTTTTCGTAGCGCCCTGCTACACATTCTGGTACATTGACATGATTGAGATAAATTGTCCACCCAATTAATACACTAAGCTAATCTAATATTATAACAAAAGTTTTCATGATTCTTATCATGTATTAACTTGTAGTATTATACAGCCAATATATTTTTTTAATAAATATGAAGATACAAAAGGCGAGAAAGATAAGATGTGATGTGTTTGGAGAAATAATGAAATGAAAGGTACCTGTCTAATTTACAACCAGCCTCTATAGACGAGGTGAGATGGATGAAACAGATTAATCATCCATTCGACTTATGCCTGTTCATTTAATAATAAATATTTCACGTTCATTTTAAATAAGTGGAAATCCCTCGATCTCATTTTCATTTCTCAGATGTTTACTATAGGCCCTATACGTCAAAGTATTTGTCTGATAAATATTTCAAATAAAAAAATCAGTTAAGCGTCAGAATAAGTTAATTGTCAAAAGCAAATATTAACATGCTTTCATTATTGGTACCGGTACCGTATCATTCATAAATACTCCGTCACTAAACTTTCTTTTCTCTTCAGATTTTATGACGCCATTCCACTTATAATCATGCCTGCCTTAGGTAAGGCAGAGCTTGGTGCATCAACCCTGTGCGCTTCTGCTTATCCTAATGATAAGTGTGGAGCTAATGGTCTGCCACTGACACCAAATTCCATCAAAATACTTGGAAGGTTCCAAAGGCTCAAAACCATCGAGCATCCCCACCTCTGTAAATACCTCGATCTTGTAGGCAGTAAACATGGTAAGTTGTCATCACGATCCACCCTCAATTATTTGATTTATAATGCTACATACTGCATGAGAAGTGCAATAAAGCAGGTGCAATAAAAATATGCTTATTGGACATGTATAATAAACAATAAAAAATATAATTGGATTTTCTTTTAACTTTTAGATTCTTTATTCTGATTTTGAATAATATTACAAAGAATAAAGGATTATGTTTCAATATTCTACTTCGCTGCGGGTGTATAATAGCATACTCATAATTCCATAATTAAATGTCTAAATATGATTATATAAGATTACGCAACATGACGTAATCAATTATCAAATATGAATGGAACTGGGCACGGGTAGTCGAAAAGAAAGATTTTTCAATTACCTGTGTCGATAAAGTTTAGTTTTCTCTATTCATTACACACCCTTTAAATTTATTTTTTTGCAGCTTGTATATATTATGAACCTTTTTTTATTCCCAGAACGGATAATTATCGTTGCTGAACATCATACGAAAAATCTTGCTACGGAACAGAAAGTTGATAATGTTCGCTGGTGAGTCCAATATTTGACTCCCTCCCTTGAAAAATACAGAACTAAACTTTAAGAAACTCCTTATAATTTGGTTAGAATTAATAAAGGGATTTGTATGTATGCATATTTGTCGAGAACTTAGAAATCATGAAATATCTCTCATGAGTAGCCTACACTATAAATTCATCTATTGTTCTTCGGAATATTCTTTGTGCTGATATAGACTTAAGAATATCCATCAATTTATCTTCATCAGTAAGAAGTAATGTTTTATCTTTGGGTCTCACGCCATACCCTTATTTTGTTTCTCTTTGCACCGATACATATACACTGCTTTAACTTTTAGTAACTTCTACCACCATGTGGTCATAATGTGAATATACATTCAATACAATCTATATTTCAGTGCGGAAAATCTGGTCCATATTGCTCATGGTATTCTTTCCGGTTTGGAACGCTTGAATAAAGTTGGACTTGTGCATCGTAACCTGTCTCCACAGAATATATTATTCGACTCAGAGGTAACATTTCTGTGATATCCTTAGCTATCCTTTTCCTCTGTAGCATGTCTCACTAACTGCTTGTATATACTGTTCTCTTTCGATTTATAGTTAACATTCTTAAAATTCATGGTGTTTCAGAAATGTTTCCACGTTTTCAATCTAGAATTTTTACCTTCGGTATATTGAGCTAACAATATCATTTCTTTTAGAACCAGATAAAACTCTCCAAATTCGGTCTGTATCACATGACTGGCTATGGGGCGGATGTTTCATTTCCTATCGGGTAGGTGATATAGATAACAATTTTCAGACTTTTTAAAATGTGTACACAGAAACTGAGACTACAATACCGACAGCTATCTTCAGACAGACCAGAGATAGGATGTATCTATAAAAGTCTTTACAGTTGAATGGCACATTCACACTTTTAGACTAATACTAAAAATTAATAGTCTACGGACATGAAGACATTTACGAAAAAACATTATTTTAAATGGTTATAAAATAGTGTCACTATCTAGGTCCATTCATAAATGCACCAAATGAGTTTTAATCGAATCAAGATCTTTAACAATTTTTTCGTATATTCTAGAGTGATGCTATCCAAATAATTGTATGTAGTGCTTTGTATGTTTGTTTTGAATTATGTCCTTAGGAAACCACAGTATATGGCACCCGAAGTTATATCGCAGGGTCCTGTTGTATTGAACGATTATAGTTTGGATCCGAACTACATGCCATCTGGTCCTAAAGTTGATGTTTGGTCTCTTGCTCTGATTCTTATTGAAACCTGGATTGTAAGTGTCTTTTTACGGAATATTCTGATGCTATAAACGATTCATAATTCATAATGAAGTCAATTTTCCTATTCATTACGTCGTGACTTTAGCTTTAATTTTGAGTGTTCCCTTCGTTCTGGTTTTCTAAATCAACATTAAAATTACTCTTCCCCAGAAATCTTCATTGTGGCCAACTTTAACTCTTCAACAAGTGATATATAAGATCATAGGCTTTCTGCGTATAGGTAAGTTGAAATTGTTACTCATTTACGTGACTCACGATTTCTATGCCCTATTAACCAACCGGGATAATATGGGATGTGACTACCTTCTGCTCTGGACCAAAAAATCTTTAATACTATGTTGGTTTTTCTTTGGTTTCTTTAGATTGTCATCCGTTGGATAGTATTATCAAGGATCACAATGCCCATGATCGACTGAAGGTAATGTAGACATGCGGAGAATCATTACTGTCTATTGATTTAATCTATGATGTATAATGCAGCCGTCAATTTTGAAACTTACACATAATGATAAATGCATAAGTTACCGGTACTGGTTTGAGGGGAAAAGATTCTTCGTGTCCAACGTGTAGTTATGGCGATAGTCTTTGTTGCGGTTCGTCAATCATTTTTATATTTCTGTAGATAGGTATTTCATATATACCGCAGATAGATATTAGAGACAGTGATTCATGTTTATAAAATTGTGAATTAAACAACGCATTAAAACCATGAATTTGATTCTAATTTTCAATCGTTACTCTTCTTTACTAGGAATTACCTGACGACTTTGTGGACTTCCTTAGAAAATGTCTCACAGTTTCACCTACTAACAGGTGCGTCCCCCTACCGTATCCTCAAAGAACTATTTAAAAACAAACGTTTTCATTGGCCATCATATTTTAACAGTTACATGGGAAAAAAACGCATAACCATGAAATAATTGTTTTTCGTGCGTTGCGAAAAAACATGAGATGTCAATGTGGAAATCATATATATAATTATCCTATCGGTTACTCTTCATAAAACTTGGTGCATAAAACTATTAAAAGTGCATAAAAGTGGCCGAATTGGTGACAAAGTAGTTCATATAGGACGCGTCCTATATGGATATTTTTATAGCACCCCACTTATAGCACCTCTCATATAGAATGCGCATATAATAAAGTACACATTTGTCTGAGCCCCGACCCCGCCTATTGTCTGCAGTCCTAGTTGCCTAATGATCGGATGTTATTGTTTTCCCATTCGTTATATCGTTTTTGTACATATATGTCGTCTATTTACTGCATTATTGTTATCCTCGATCCCTCGGTAGTATATGTGTTATGAATTATAATGCAAATACCTACATTCATATATTTTCCACACCTTTGTTTTTGCCTAGTTTGTGATTAGCCAGACGGATAGTATATTGTAACTGGCAATTCAAACTATATTTACTGTCACTTTGCGCTATGCATCCTTCAATGTATATGATTTGTTTAATTAAGGTTTATATTCATTAAGACATTTATCAGTCTGACATGTTCGTTTTTTTAGGTAAACAATAATTTCGTAATTTGTTTTTAGGCCTTCGCCATGTGATTTACTCCAACTTACGATTTTCAAGGAGCTTCAAGAACAAATGGTAATTATCAATGAATCCTGTCTCATCAAAGAACAAGTATAGACGTTCTTCGTTTCCCTTATTATGGGTCTGATAACGCCACCACTATAGCAAACTAATGAAATATCTTGTGATACATTCGAAATGACCATTAGATAGACTTCTACGCTTCTGAGTGGTGGCCCTTCAGCGGTGATGCGCGATACATCAGCCGGCCACAGTCAGGATGGGTATAGTGGTGGCTAGGATAGTGTCTGGCTTATGGGTAGCCGAACATTATACTTCTTTTTTGTCCATTGTCAGTTGTCAAAAAATAGTTTCGATATGAGAATACAATTATCAAGATATTGTTTGGTATCATGCGATTGTAACTGTGATTAGTCGTAATTCATTATTTCGATTATTTATTAAATGATTATATCTATAAGTATCTTTATTGCCTATAGCACGTCAAAAACCTATCCATTTACTATGTTATGCCTGGAGATTAACTACGATAGATGACAATACACGTATTTGCAGAAGTAATATTGATACATTTATAAGTGTTGTGAATTGTGACTCCAGCAATACGTCGCAAACGATACAAGCTATCACTCAGCCCAGGTTCTATTCGATCTATTTCTAAAAAAGATAGAAGTAAAACCAGACACAGAGATTTTGTTTCTGTAGCTTCATTCCCCTCATGTAGCTCTTCTGAGTAGGGTGCGATGTCTGATCCATGGTAAAAAATACAGGAGCAACGCCTCGCTTGTCCTCAACAGGGTAAAAGGTTATTGTACAAGATCAACAATAAAAGGTCCGAGAATGTATGTATGGAAGAAGCATCTACATTGACTTCTTTACAAATCCTTCTGTGAAAACGAAATTCTCAGGTCTTCCCGGTATCCCTGTTTCGTTTGATGTCAGTCAACATAGATAATGTTACAGTAGAAAGCAGTCTGCTTATTGGTAAAACCCTCGTCGTACATTTTCAGCATTGATCTAGACATACACATTTTTTTTTAAAATTTGGTACAAAATTATTGACCACTAAATAGCCACAAGTAACGCTATACAAATAACAAGTATGGGGTCTTAACCTTAAGGGTCTAATATCTCAAATCAAATCATTATTATACAATCTAATACTCTTTTATAACATTCAATATTGACTACTCTTTACGCATCGCTGGTGAAAGTACCGTAAACGTTGTTGTGCGGACTAATATAAAGAAATATTTTTGTACCCGCTGTACATATATCTTGCAATGAATATGGATTTACAAACCATAGTTAGGTTGGTTGGTTTTTTGTAACCTCAATGAGAGTTAATTAGTTCACATATATATACTTTTATAATCGATTTATATTATCTGCAATTCAGTTATTTTCTTTCTTCTCCTTTTTTCGCCAAAAAGGATTTGAATTCCTCCTTAGAGGTACAAGACTTCCCTTCTTTGGGTAAATTGTTTCACGATGGTGGCATTAGATAATACTTCGTTTTTTGTATTCTCTCTAAGTGAGGTTGAGGGACTAACATTTTCTTCCCTCGCTTATGAGATTCACTTCAATTCAATTCAAATATTCTTTATTGTCTGATTGCTACAAAACAATTGGTAGTCCAATTCTGGCGTGCCAGATCTTCCTATGGAGATCTGAGATTTAAGTCTCTATCATCTGTGAACATATGTTTTTCCACTAGGTCGTAAGCTATTTCTAGCATATGATGATTTCTGTTCACAAATTAGAAAATTAAAATGATCGAAATCACTTACTGACCAGAAATATTTCAGTATTTTCTACACGACCCCGCTTTCCTCCCTGACTGTAAGAATATCCTGTAAATAGGGAAAAGAACTGACATGAAATGAACTGACATGTGTAAAAGGAACAGATTCAAAAGACACTCGGACTAGCAGTGCGAGCGTTGCTCAGGCTGGTTTTGAAACGCCAACCCTTGCTACACAAGTGTTAAAACAACAACAAAACACTCAAGTGTACTTTACAAATTTAGAAAACCTCTGTATATTGACCCCGGCCATTTATTCCCGTATCATTTTATGTCAGCTAGCTCATGTGGACATGCTCATTTAATTACCTTTTTTCTGTTTCAGTGTCACGTCCAGAATGGATTTAACATGTTCTCAACAGAACTAAGGTGCAAAGATCTAGACCTAGAAACCTTAGAACTAGAGGCAAAATTGACTTGTGAGTAAAGTTATATACCGATATATCATAGAATACCATTTAATAAGTCTTGATAAGTCAATACAAATAAAAGTTTCACGAGTTTTGATTATTTTGATTTTTCCAAATGAGAGTTCTGGATATGGGACACAAATATTTGGCCGTGATGTAATTGACAAGAGATGAAATTGAAACTTATTATCTGTGATTATTTTCTGAGTTCTACACTTCAAATACTGCGAACCGTTTCATTTTCAAACTGATGAAACTGCATCGGTTGATTATACCAAACAATGAATTAATCATTCCTCAGGCGAGCTCAATGATCATTTGGCTGAGAGGAGCATTGACGAGGTCTATTATTTATGGAGATTGGCGGGCGGGGATTTAGAGGCGACGTTGAAGAAAGCTGGCCTTATCAAAGGTCGACCTCCCATTACTGCCATGGCAAGGTATTTGCAACCTTTTACCTACATTTATCCTCTATTTTATATCCACTCATTCAATACACGGCGCCTTAACTTTCGTGATATATTCAGGTTATTGGTCTTGGCGAACCAGTAATAACTGGTGTTTATTGCTCGAGTAAAACTTCATATTCGCTGACCTATCCTATGTATCCCTGAGGCTAACAAAGATTATTATGAAGCATTTTTATGTTGCAACATTAGATTAGTAAAACCTGAGTTAAGATAAGATAATGGCGTGACAATTATTTCGAGATAAAACACAAAATAAGACTGCGTGAAATTATTAAATCAAACTTGGTGGTTTAACTGACCATACCTCTAAGTAACGAACTTCGTCAAGAATGCACAATAAGCATTATTTCTTTGATACTAAATTACTGTGCGAGAAGAGACATTTAAGTTTATAGGTTAGCTTAAAGGCACGACGTATCGGGTGGCTACAGGTTTTCAGGTTTAGGACCTTTCGCTCATAACTGTGCTTAATTAAATTATTTATCTAATCGTTCATCTTATTACATCTTTATACAACTTCGCCGCCTGCATCAAAGTAGATGAGAAGTGAAAAAGGCCCTTTGTTACAAAACTGGTGATTGTTGGAACAGGCTACCAAATAATATTATAAGGAAGATCGAAGATGAATTGTTGTTAAAAAGAATCGTTGAAGGCATATATTCTAAACAAGGAAAGAATTTGATGTTTTTGTATTATTGTGAAAATAACTATAATATTGGTTATCACCAAGACATATTTATTAAAATCTCAGAAACAAGTTATTGAAACAAAACTCTTTGGATACATATGGATTTTTGCGTTCAGCTCAACCTCTCCCTATGGAAAGAGTTAATCCACAGAACGGTGCCTTCAACTCTAACCAACTCATCACATCTCATTATTAATACTCATTAAATCATATATGATCTGTGTTAAGTAATCTATTTATTAAGAGCGGGGAATATCAACCCCATAAAAACA
The DNA here is from genome assembly GCA_942159475.1 of Sthenelais limicola. Lineage (NCBI taxonomy): Eukaryota > Metazoa > Annelida > Polychaeta > Phyllodocida > Sigalionidae > Sthenelais > Sthenelais limicola. The sequence goes on along the minus strand of OW804095.1, from coordinate 112,579,580 downwards.
TGTATACTGTGATTAAAAAACACTTTTTTAAAGTGAGAGTGTAACTGTTTAAATTTACCTGAATACAAATATTGTTTAAACAAATAATAATTCTATTTCGTCTATTTCAGTTTTGTTATTGAAGATGGAGAAATCTTCGGTCAAGAAAGAGACACAGGCGTATTACTAAATGATACAGTTGTGATTCTTTCTCAAGAACAACTGCGTCAAGTCAGTTTCTTATTATTACTTCAATAAAATATTGATAATTATTTTAAAGATTTCCTTGAAGTCTTTTGGAGCATGATTTTTTTCTTTTGATTTATTTACTGATCATCTGCAATGGGTTTATTTTCAGCGTTTAAGTAACGTTGATGATGCGGCTTATTACCCACTCTTAGAGGATGAGTAAGTATGGACTGTGTTTTTTTGTATGTTAATTTCAAGCACCTTGAATTTATATGTATGTATTGTCTCAAAGCTAGCTTATTGTGTGCGGAAAGATACGATTTATATAGAAAAAATATAACTGTAAATTGATACAAACAATATGTAAGACTGAGTTCTGATATTTTCGTTGTAATGATTTAGAGATACTTTCGATTAGTTATTAGACTGTACTACGTCTAAGTGTAATGCTACCTAAGTGTTACCTACATAGTTTATTATACCTACATAGTTTATTAGGCAAAAAAAAAAATAGGTGTGTTTCCGATTTACCCCTCCTACCTAGAAAAACCTTACCCTACCTAAAAAGTTTTTTACCATACCTGATTTTTTTCCCCATCATATCTTACTTTTTTTGGATTTTTTGACAAAAAAAGCTTACAAAAGCAGGAAAACGGGTTTTCCTAACCCAAAACTGTCAAAAAGCACATTTCCCATGTTCAAAACAACTATTGTTATGAAAAAGACATTTTTTTCAGTTCCTGGGATGTGGTTTCCAAACAAAAAAAATTAACAAAAAAAAAAAAATTACCCCCCCCCCCCCAACCTAGTTTTCAGCCAGATAAATCGGAAACACATCTATATTTTTTTTTGGCCTTATGACCAACCTCTAGTGAGTACTAACACCCGGGCTCTTGGTCAATAACGCAAATGGCTTTTGAGCTCGGAGTAACCAGGTCTTTCATAATTTCGAAAAACATAATATCTGTTATTCTATTTGTGAGCTATTTATTATTGTCCGGCCATCTCTAGTATTTTAAGGTCATTTGCAATGTATTAAAGCTCTGTTTATATGGACTGAATGATTCCAAAAGATCCGTTGTATGCCTAAACGTCTGTTTTTATGGCATGCCAATTAACACATCGATCTCCATTTCCCGAAAAACTAAATCTCATTTAAAAAGAATCCGAAAATTGGGCTTGAGTCTACGATTGACAACTACATCCTAAAAATTGCAACACGGAATACCCCTTAGAAAAGAACAAAGAGTTTCGAAACGTTGGGAAAGTGTAAAATTACATCATCCAATTTTTAAAACTTCGTATCTCTAAGACTCCCCAAACCAACAATTAATATTTGGATTTCAACTCCCAGTTAGGAATGCGACTCCCCCCCCCCACACACACACACATACTGATAATGTTCACAGCGAGAAAAAAGGTAATTATTAAAATCTTGGGATGTATACGCGGGTATATAAACACCCTGTTCAAAGATCTCCCAAATGAAGCGTCCCGATTGTTTTAACTGTCCCCATACTCTTACTTATATGACTTGTGGTGGCTGTGGTTACTCAGGGGAGACATGAACGTCACAAAGTCATATTAAACTTGCTTAGTATAGATCTTTGTATGAAGTTGAGTATACTGTACCTTCAGGACTTCTACTGCAAATGGCACAGCACTGCCCACTTCTCCAAGTACGGGGGATCTTACGGACACTGCAACCTTACCTCTAGTTATCAAAGAGAAAGATATCGAATACCAGGTAAATATGTCAGGCGCTTTCTATCATTTCTACTGGTAAATGTGCCAGGCGCTTTCTATATTTTCTACTGGTAATGTGCCAGACGCTTTCTATCTTTTCTACTGTTTTAAATGGTTCAGACGCTATAACCGCCTCAGGCAGAGACTAACGGGATTAATAACCTCCATTTATGGCCTGCTGGTGCACTAATGGTGTATAATCCCGAGGCGAGGACCGAAATCTAAGTTATTAATCCTTACCTAGCCCTATGCAGCTTGGTTACCCAGTGATATATTATAACGGTGTGTACAACTTTTACCCTTTATATATTTGCGATTAATATCTCGATGTACTAATCTCTCTCTCTCTCTCTCTCTCTCTCTCTCTCTCTCTCTCTCTCTCTCTCTCTCTCTCTCTCTCTCTCTCTCTCTCTCTCTCTCTCTCTCTCATTCACTCTCACTCTCTTTTTTGTTTGTGTGTATATTAAAATAGATAGTATGTTTGACTTCAATAAAATCTCATCTGACACAGTTCCACTTTCTTGTTAGCTTCAAACTGTGAAATCAAACTTGAAACCCTACCAATTTGCTTTCTAAACATCGGCTAAATTTGGGATTGTTAGATGTTGTTTAAAACTACGCTGTACATGTCCATTGTTGTTCATCATTTCATGTACTATGCAGGCCGCTGTGCTTTGAACTTTCTATTTATTACCCACTTCGGCTCTTCCCGTACATTCGTTATGATTACCCCTTGTTTCGTATTCGGGTCTCCCATTATTAGCCGGTAATCAACTGTTTGTATTTTAAGGAAGAAAACAATCATCCACAGATTAAGATGGGGATTATAATTCTTCCTGTTCTAATTTTAAAAAGGCTCACCAATTCAAGTCTTCGTTTTTCAAAAGTATGGCTTCTTGAATCGGATATCATATTGATGACATTTGATATACCGGTATACTTAGGTGCGCCCGATTGTCAGTTTATATAGTGTAGTCGCTGCTTCTCACATAAACCTCGTATTAAGATTTGATATATTTTCCCCGCTTTATCCTTTACGCCGGTGCTCCCGCGAGAACATAACGGATCAAATGATACATGGTGCATTTCTATTCTACTCGGATGTACATGTATTCAGCATACATATGAAATCGGCCGATACTGTTTTAGCTAGCTGAACAGAAATTTTAATCATAACCATGAACTACGGTATTTGGAAATTTACTTCTCATAGCAATTAAAAGGTTTTCGATGCCGGCCACTCTTCCGAACAGCTCTAAAGCTCTTGACGACGGCATGATGGATATTGCTCCTTCATTCATTCCCATTTGGATCCTCATAAGTTTGCGCCGGTACCCACGCTCTTCTATATTACAGTTAGTTTTTTTCGTTATACGCGTTTTAAAGCAAAGTTCTGTTGCTGAATGACCGGAAAATATCGAAAATCTATATCGAAAGATATAATATCGAAATAAATCGTATAACATTGATATCATTTTAGCGACGACTACTCTTGATTGAATATTGAAAAAGAATATTGACGAATTGCCAGTGAGCGAATGTCAAATATAGGTTGGCGTGGTGAATATGCCCTAATATATATCGCTATGCTTTTCAATCAAATAGGCAGAGGTAGTAGACCCTATAGACATTCAACGAGTTAAACATTGTACAAAGTCTGACTTATCCCCCGAATCCATGTACGCACACCGGTGACTTACGCAGATCACTATACTAGTAATGCGGATCATGGCAACAACATCGCCGTGGATAATGAAAATGTCTCCAATGGCCATTCATGCATTTTAGCTGTTGCTGTATATCTAGGATCAATATTTAAGTGATCATGTACGAGACCAATCCTAGAATGAATTGCTGTTGTTCACGAAGTAAAGTATCTGTATGACGATAACGTGCTGTATTATATGCCCGCGGCTAAAGGGACTGCATGGCGTATCGCAATAACGACACAAAACTCTGCATTTATTGGCGCAAGTAGTGTGAAGCTTATTCTCTGTATACGGAACCTCATCCCCAGCAGGCCGGACAATTCACCTGGTGTATCGCCAAATTTTGCTCTGTATTGTGTTGTTCCAATTCACAACGAAGTGGCTATATCTCTGGTGGGCTAATCTCCTATTTGATGAAGTTGAGCATTGGAGATAAGATTGTATGTTAGATGTTTGTTATACGTGTTTAGCTTCTAGCCGCATTCTTCAGGGGTTCATCTCAAATTACCATATAAGTGTGTTTTTAAAAAGCCTAAAAAATGATAATGAATTGATAATTGTCAATATGTCAGTACTTTATTTTGTTTTCAAGTTTTGAATTGAATAATACTTTATTTTGTCGAAGCGTTTACATATGAGGTAGACACAATTAATAATCTGGCCTCTGGATAAAATCCAGGTCTTGCGGCCGTTACCATATTGAGATCTTTGTACCCATTAAATATTGTCAACTGAGAACAACTTACATATAATAATACGTATGTATATATTTATATATATACATACGTAGCTGAATGCTTATACAATTGGATTGGATTGGATTAAATTTTATTTCGGTATTTCATCGCTATAAGAGAACTACTCCAACAGAAGGGAGGTTTACAAGCTGACGTCTGTATGTTACATACTCACTTCCCAGCGTTTTTCTGGTCAATCTTTGCCAGCAATAGTTTCGAAATTCATGTACTCACTTTTTCGGTTCATTCGGTTCATATCAGTGAAAAAACAATTTATTGCCTCATAACTGAATCAAAATTCCAGAATACCTATGGCTGAAATCTTCTGATGAGTTGTTTTTTTCTACTATCCGATTTCATATTAAATTTTGTCTCCCCATTTTTTTAGGGAAGAATTCTTACAGTGCGTTTTTTAAATTAAATTAAGCATGGTTCCGATTGCAATGAAAGAGTTTGGAAGCTCATCTGAAAACCATGTTTTTATTGATGAAGGATATGAAAATGCCTTGTATTTTAGGGGCAGGAAGGAAATCTTTCCTCTTGTTGGGGCTTTGGGACCCTCTATCTTCGCACTTCAAATAAAGATTCCCATTCAAATCTATTTCTACTGGAATCGATGATTTGACAAAACGTGGGCCCCTTAGCAACAGCTAAAATGCATGAATGGCCATTGGAGACATTTTCATTATCATTTCGCCGAAACCGATCCATTCGCAAAACCTATGTGATATTCGCTGGATATTGATTTTCAACTCATTTGATATACTTCTACAATTATGATATTATTGTCTTTCTCATATGGGATATGTCTACACGTTAGATTTCATCTTTTTGTTAAAACTCCTGACAACTATATCAATGAAGCACACTCTTATCGATTTCAGTTTCATCGCATAATTCTGTACGAGAGGCTGCTGAAGGCCTACCCATACAAGCGCGCCCACATATGGAAGGAAGCTAGAGTTGACATCCCGCCCCTGGTCCGCTCGCATGTATGGGCCGCCATCCTTGAAGTGGAGGTGAGATGGAGTTTATTATCCGGTTGGTTTTATATAACATTGGTTGGTCATTTGTATTACTCTTTCTCCCCCTCTGCCCTGTCCCATTTTCTTTCTTTCTGTTCCCCTCTTTTTTGTGGTTCTTTTTTAGCCCGCTGCATTACGTACGCGATGCGCGATTCTCTATAATTTTATTGCCTTTTATTTTTACTTTCATTTATAAAAAAAGCGAAAAGTACAATTATTTTTAACATATATTGATGTGTTATCTCATCAAGTCTAAAGACGTTCTAGTTGTTATCATAATTATGACTAGTTAAATCTTTAGAACTAGAATTATGGTATCGCATCATAAAACACGCATTACTAATATTGTTGGATTTAAACCAGATACTCACCCATCCCCTCTCCCTTTCCGTGTCAGCCTAAAGAAGCGTTATATATAATCTCGCTTAAGCTTAATGAATTTAATAAGTTCGTTTTCTAATGGGAGTTTACAATTACCTTGTGCAGTTATCTGAAAGTGCGGCATATTTCTTCCCGTCTTTGTCATTTCAATTAGGCGGAAAGTCAAATATGTCCGTATTTACATTTATAATGACCGTTCAATCGGATTTTTTTTTAAATGATTTTCTTCTACCTTTTCGGCTTACACTTATCTCTTTGATTGATTTCTCAATAATGAAACACTGATTAGGAAATAGATAGCCATGAGTCAAGTCCGTACCTTAGCATTTACATACAGGGAATAAACACGGTAGGTATTTGATGAAGCACATATCATATGTCGCGTTCATTTTATGGCCACATGGTGTCGTTTAAATGATTAACCGAAAATGAATAGGAATATATCTCTTCTTTCTATTTAGTCCGTCAGAAAATGATAAAGCATTGAGCTTTAAGGTACTGGCGCCCGTTTGCTAGGCGGAGTTAATACAACTAGATCAATACGTCTAACTTCACTAAAAATATACTATTATGTGTGTCGATACTGAGCCAAAATCGTTCCAAGGCTGCCGATGATAATTATTTTAAAATCTATATCAATGATTATGTGTTTCGAGAGTGAATCATGATTTCATGTGACCACATGCTTTAGCGGTATTCACCACTATCTATTTGAAGCCTCGTCGACTATATTTGTTAAATATATCTGTATATCTCGTCTGTATCTGTATGAGCATGTTCACTAAATCAATGACGCGCTTTGTTTTAATGGGATGCTTGCCCTGTCATATTACTTTCAGGGAGACGTGCAGGGACAATATGATGCTATTGATAAAGAGACCCCTACACCGACTGATAGACAGGTGAGACCACTGATCATATATTTTTTTTATTATCAAACGTTTTATGGGCGCGATCCATTTGTCTAGTGTTTCACATTCCTCCAGGTACTTTATAAAGTCGCATCATTGTGTATTGCAACCCGCGTGGATGATTTATCTCTATCTATTTGTAGAGTTTACTACAGAATACTTAACTTATTATATATGTTATTGTATTTTCATATTCTGGAGAGTGGTGGAGGACTAGGCAATTTTATCATTATCATCACTACTATTTTCAATATAAGACTGACGAAATTAAAATATATAATGTTGGTATGATTCAGCAAAAAACGGGCAGGGCAAAAGCTTTCCCCAAACAGTAATAATACTCCTTATAAAATTACTCAAATTACTCAACTTAAATTTGAGTTTTGTTAAAATTGTAATTGTTAAAGTCTAAATTGGTATTTTGATCAATATTATTTTATCGATCCTTTCTTGCTGATATGTATATTACAATTCATAATTTCAAAATTGAAATTGTAACTCATACCGCATGTCGAGACGTGGCCTTTTTATATCTTCTTATCGTTATTAATCTTAAATACTGAAGGAGGAGAAAGTAATCTTGATCTTTTTTTGCCCCGTGTCCCCGAACATTTTTCGATTGTTATACATTCATATATATTTTAAAGGTCTGCTCTACAATTGTATTATTGCTTAGATTGAAGTGGATATCCCTCGGTGTCACCAATACAATGAACTGTTATCTTCGCCTACGGGACATGCCAAGTTTAAACGTGTTCTTAAAGCCTGGGTAGTTAGCCATCCAGAGTACGTCTACTGGCAGGGTCTTGACTCCCTCTGTGCGCCATTTCTCTATCTGAATTTCAACAATGAAGGTAAATAGACTCTTGCCAGCTTGTATAAAAATATTTAAACAGAATAGTATACATTTTGTCCCATATAATTCTAGTCTGGATTTGTGTTACAGTGAGTATGTGGGTAACAGATGCAGGTGTACCAGAATCACTTGTACGACCGCAGGGTGACTTTAAATCCGGTCTTGCCGGTTGCCTGGACAGAGCGTGGTTCCTTTTTTTGGGGGGTGGGGGTGGGGGTGGGGGTGGGGGGCGGCTATCCGCACCTTCAGCTACCTTGGGTTGGTGTGCTCTATAATGAGCGGTCACCGTGGATGTGCCGCGTGAGGTTATAAGGCACTCTCAGAGTACTCAGATTTGTGGGCGATGTACTGCGATGGTGAATTATACCGGGGATTCGTTTCTGTAAAGATAAGGACAGCAAATTTCCGTATCTTTATACAGGAAAAAAATCCCGGTAAAATGTAATAAGTGACTTGGTGATTATCAGTGTGTGGTTATTAATACTGTGCCGGTGTGACGGTATCAACGGTACGGTACAATTTGTTTCTGCCTTGGTCTGTGAAGGTATTTTGTCTGACATATAGATTGTCGATGTATCCGTATTTTACTGAGACTGAGATATGCTAATGCGATAGTTTGTCTGTCATTCGTTTTCAAATGGGTTTCTATATAAAGGAATAAATTCAATTGCGTTATTATTTCTTATGTCATTGAGTCGCTGCACAAATAGAGCGCAGGGAATGTTTGTTTTCTCGCTTGTTTATCACACAGAACAGCACAGTAAGAATGACTGAAAACGGGTTGTCATCAAAATTTTACGCCTGTATTGTGCCCCTATTTTGTTCTTTATCTTGCGGAATTTCAAAACATTTTACAAGTTCATTCAATAGTTTTATTTTATTTGAAAAATATATCGTTTGGGCTAGGTTATACATTCATCCATCACTTTGATCGCACTAAGCAGTTGTCAGTAATATACACATACGCATCCTCACATAATGAGTATTCCCATGCATATTATTCATTCCAGTGGTATTATCTGGTAAATTCTGACAATGTATGAGTGCAATCCGCAACTTAATATGTATGTACATGATATGAAAAATACATCTTGTCGACTAATATTAAAGGTGTTTTCGGTTTTCTCAATAACCCTCCAATTCTTCAGGTTTGAAACTATTTCTTTTCTGTGTCCCCCATTACATGATTAAAACCCAATACTTGTTTCCTTTTTTTCTGTTATATCTCAAATTTAAAACAGGTAGGATGATTACCTTCAGTCGTCACGTTCTTTATATTTGTCTTCTTCAAAGTCCCTGCTTTGTTATAATGATGTATAAAGGTTATTTCTTGTATTTTTCAGCGTTGGCCTTCGCCTGTCTCGATGCATTCATCCCCAAATATCTGCACAAGTTCTTTTTAAAAGATAATTCCAAAGTCATACAAGGTATGTATTCTGTCTCATATAGACTATGTACCTCTCTTCCGACCCCGCCGTCCATATGTACAGCTTTATTATGTTGAAGGAATCGGATCGCATTTGATAATCCCACACAATATTCGTCCTTTAACTGTCAATAACCAGAGACAAAAACAGGTAATAACTTTATTAGATCTATATTAACGATATTTCATGTGGGGTAAAACCTGTAATAAAACCTACCCTTATTTCATAAGCGCCTGTTTGATTGCAATATTTAGTCTATAGGGCATGTGGAGGAGTCGGATGACTTTGTGACGGATACTTATACACTTAGTGCTAGTTGTATTAACTGCTTTGATAAACAACGAGTGGCATTCGGGAACATAATCATTGGGCGAACTCTTGATTTACATGCATATTATTTGTTTTTACTTTTTACCAGAATACCTGGCTGTTTTTTCACATCTGATCGCTTTCCACGAACCCGAACTTAGCAACCACCTGGACGGTATTGGATTCATTCCCGATGTGTGTATTTCATATTTGTATACGTCATGCTCTGTATTTCAATTATTCACACGGTTGTTTATAAATAGATCATGTCTATAGATTATCCAATTTCTTGTTTTTTTGTTTTTTTATATGCACAATGATTGTCCAAATTTGATACTGATTTTATAATTGAATGCCTTTTCAGCTTTACGCGATTCCCTGGTTTCTCACCATGTATGCCCGTAAGTGTAAATTTGCTTACTCAGAATATTGGATTAAAATAGAATATTGATGTTTTTTTGTTTTTTTTTGCTTGTTATGAACATTTACAAAATGTAGAGTTCTCTAGAAATGTACACCAAATAAATCCCCGGTAATTTGTAAGAGGCCTTTTATTTCTACCTTATGGAAATATCATTTGGCAACCGGACCCACCCGATTATATATAGCGATCACTCCCCATCTAGGCCTACCATTGATTATATTTCGTTGTTTTCAGACGTGTTTCCTCTTCACAAGATCTTTCATTTGTGGGACACGCTTTTGCTGGGAAATTCGTCATTTCCTTTATGTATTGGCGTCGCCATCCTACTGCAGCTAAAAGATCAACTTTTGAAGAATGGTTTCAATGAATGCATTCTCCTTTTCTCCGATATGCCAGGTACAGTACATAACCTAACTTTTTATGCATATAAACAACAACACTTCCAGCCATAATGATTTCACCATAATGATTATAGCCACAACCAAAATTACAATTTGGGGTTAATGATCTATGATTTCTTAAAAAGAAAATGTGCCAATTAAAAAGAAAACTAATTTTTAACCTTATTTCTTTATTTTTCTTTAATTATCGGGAAAATATGATATAACTCCCAAGTTCCCCTGCCGTCCACCTTCTTATCATTTTAACGTCATAACTTTCCAAGAGTTCTGATTTGTATCGCAAGTTACAGGAGTCAATACGTTTTTAATCTTGATATGTTATTATCCGGGGCTTCAAAAGTAAAGGTCACTTGTGCATTATTATTGTCATACCGCCTCCGAATACACATTGTAGCATGTTTGTCCTGCATCATAGACATACTAATGAGTTGATACAATTATATAATCCCAATGGTGTTAGATATAGTATTTATCTGGCGACAAACTAAATATGGTTGCGATGGGAGTAAAAAGCAAATTATTTTCCGCTTTCATTGAGAGCTCAAACGTTCGATGTGTTGAGAAAATGATTACATTTTTGCAATTTGGTCTTCTTTCCAGAAATTGATATTGAGCGCTGCGTGAGAGACTCTGTCAAGATATTTTGTTCTACACCAAAGAGTGCTACATACAGACAGCACGCTTGTCCCCCAAAAAAGCAGAAAGAAGCCAACAAAAATGGGCGTTTTAAGAGTACATTCTATACACAAGATTATCTCGACCAGGCCACGTCGGGTCTGGTAAGTGATGCTGAAGTAAGTTCTGGTTAATATTTAAGCATGGGGCACAGATAGAGTAGCAAAGCTTGCTATGCTTCTCAGCACACATCTGATGTCTTGAGGTAACATATATTTATGTACTGCCTATGTTTTAACGCAATTTTTAGTGCATTTGCCATCCGTATCGGTGTATTTCATGTTTGCAGCGATGGTTTATCAAATGTTCCAACATCAACTTTATTAATTGCTTTGTACAGATTCTCTCCTATGTTAATAGCTGGCGTTGCCTGGAGCTTTCTGTCTTTATTTATGTCCCCATGTTCCATGCTTTGCTTTTTCACCAATTTTATTTTATATAAGTGGATGGTTGGTGGACTACCAACTGTTTGAACACTTACTTTAGTTTAGGGGATACCCAGTTGATTATTGAAGGAAAATGCCAATTAATTCCATTTTATATGTTATTTATTGACTAGTAGCCCGTCCGACATTGCAAGCCATACCTGTCTTTCCCAAGGACATCAAGGGGTCTTGTCATTTTATATAAGTTCTTGCTTCGTATGCGGGGATAATTAAAGCAGGGCTATACATAGTGTAGCTCTGATTAAAGGATAACTTTGGGGAGCACATAAAGCAACCCAGCACCAAGCCAATCTGTCACCAGTATCATACATCTTCGAATTATTATCAAAATACCTACAATTAGATTCGCATTTCTCTCCCTGAAACTAGAAATGATTTTCGGCAATCTCTTATTTATTTCGTGATAAGGTATCTGTCCCCCATTGCAATTAAACTGAACCGCTTTATTCACATCTAAGTTTTGCACGTTTAAAAAGCTTTATATTTACCAATATTTTTTGGTTTTATTTAACTTATTTTGGGAAATGTATGTATGTATGTATTATTCGAAATATATGTGGACATGAAGTTGCTAAGATATGAACGACTATTATATGTAACTATTAATAGATTATCCAGATAATAAAAATGGACTTATTAGCCTATTTTGATTGAATTACTATTGCGCTCGGATCACAGTCACATTTTGGTTTCAAATGATACTTTGTATGGACTTTCAACAACGTACTCCCTTCATTCCGTCCTTGCAATACGGTGCCACAAAAATACAGAAATATTTAAAGTAAGTTATTGACACCTTGTACACAATATTTAAACCATAGCATTATGACATTTCAAAATTGTATGGTCTCTAAAACCCAGTCCCATAACAGTGATCCGAATCCATTACGGAGGTCATTCGACATTTAACCCAGGTTTCAGTCAGCACTAAGGCTTAGTTGATTCAGAAGGTAATTGGAAAATGGCCGCTCCCTTGCTGAACTTTAATTGTACCATTGTGCAATCCACCCTTCGAGACTTACTTACGGCGCTGACCTTTGAGTTTATGTTTTCTCCTGACGGGAAATTTGGATTTCATTTATACTCCGATGCATCCCCCCATTGTTTGCAGAAGCCGCCTTTATTTTCGCTCCTCGAAATGATTGTACTCTCTATGTAGTAAAGGGTTCACCACCTCTTTAACTTGATACCTCTAGTCAATGGATCCCCTTCCCATTGAGGAACTCAAAGCTGAGAAAGGGCCACGCATCTCAGCGGAAGATTTGGTGGAGTTGTGTGGACTACGGGGACAGGCTGCCGACGCCCCGTCCCGCAGCCCCACAAGGCGAGGAAACAAGGCCCGACTAATCGTCATTGATATACGAGCGCCCGAGGAGTATCCTTTGTCACCAATTATTATCACTACTCTTCACCGATATCTCCAAGGCCCAAATGACCTTTTCAGTGTCTTTCCATTTTTGCTGAAATATAGAAATACGCTTCCCACATGGTTATCACCGTCTGAAATTGCCTATCATCTTTTTTAATGTCTATATCGTACGGAGCTAATTAGCGAGGTGATCGAGTTGCTTGTGTGCATGTATATTCAAACCATGGCAAGCTTTAGGCCGTTAACAAGTAGATGATATTCCCATTTATAATATTATTTTTGCATCAAATTACTATTAATTAATTATTCCAATTGGCGAATGATTTTGGAACCTATACTTGCCTATGCTTGAAGGTTCCCACAATATGAAAATGAATAGCGTCGACTTAGCTGAAATTGGATCTTATGGCCAATATTCTTCAAGCATCTAAACTCCTTTTTTGGGAGACCAATATTTTTGGAAAAATCTTAACTTCTGTTCAGGTTTTCCCGGGGTACAGTTCCTGGAAGTATTAACATTCCGTTCACTACTGCATTTGGACCAGAAGGCGACCTTGTAACGACACCTGCAGTGCAAGCTCTGAACCATCACAAGCATCAAGTGAAAGTTGTTGTGGGTAGTCGCGGCAAAAATGCCATAAGTGTAAGTTACTATAGTCTTTCTATTCTCATTCCTTTCCTTTGTTGGAAATTTTCATTAAAAAAATCTAAAGATGAATTTTTTAATAGTAATTCCCGCTCCACAGGGCTAAACGTGCACATATATAATAATCCCTCTGAAAATGAAATGTCCCAATGTGATTGTTATGGGACATAATAATTCGGTTTTTCTCCATATTTCTCGTGAAGAGTTGACGGCATTTCTCTTCATATCCTTTTCAGTTCGCCAGTAACATAATACATCTCGGTTACACGAAAGTATGTGTACTGCATAAAGGGATTGATGTGATGAAGCTCACTGGACTTCTCGTTGTTCCCCCTCCTGAACTATGAAAAGCTATAATATTGTCATGATAATAGCGGAGTGTGCAATGAATTATGTAAAGTATTTGATTCGTCGGCGTAGTTCACTATCTCGACGTAGCTCTTTATCTAGACAATAAAATTTACTTTATTTTGTTGGGCTTCATTCCGGAGGTCTCATGTAGAAACCTTGGCGATTTTTTAGGCCGTTGGATAAATCCTAAGTTATTTTGTCTATCGGGTTACAAATTGATGTGTATGTATATTTAGACTAAGCGACCTTAGAATTTTCATATTCATTTTCATTCTCCAAGATTGATTCCTCGTATCGGCTGTTCTCATGGTTTCGGCTGTTCTTTGTTGTATTTTTAACTTGAGAACAATGCCATAGAGTAATCTGCTCATCTAATATATCAATATTCCTGTTGCAAATATAGGGCGTTTCTTTATTATAAAACAAAACACATTCCACTCTAAATAGACTTAGTTTCATTTGTGAAATCAGCGGTTCCCGAATTTTAGGTTTTGGTTCATCTCGAGTGGTCATTCGGGTGGAACACTATTTTTATCTCATTCTTAGAATATGAAGCTATATATTCATTGAAGTTGTTTTTCTTCAATTACAATTTAAACTTTGGAAATCTTAGATATATGGTTGTGTCACACAGATTGAAGTAGATCAACTGATTGATAATAATGTACTAGCTTAATGCTGTAGTACCATTTCAAGTTAGACTGGAGTGTGTTCATTGATTGTTGGTATATTAATTAGAGCGATGACCCCATAAACTGGTAACTATATAAGGTCCTATAGCACTGGTGTATACAATACTTTGATGTGTCTGTTCTTGCTGTCTTTAAGACAAATATCGACACAAGTCTTATTATTTCTAGTATGTGGAGAAATTGGGTTAGTGTATAGAGTATCATATTTTACCGATTTTTAATATATCCTTTCAAGGGTTTCAGAATGGGCAATGGATCGTTTATGTCTTTTGTTTATTCAGTGTGTATGTAATCATTAGTTTCATAATAATTAGATTGGATATGAATTGTGAATAATATTATATGAAATTGTATTTATGATTGAACTTGGCAACTATCGTTGTAAAATTATTTATGAATAAATCGCGTACTTATCGTCGACCCACTTTGTTTATAGTTTTTTTTCTTCATTTATTGTCCCGACACATGATATAAAAATTTGGTTTAATCAAATCAAGTCGCATCAATTACATTAAAGATCACGTTATATCAACGATTTCCGAGACTTGAATGTTGGTTGATGTATATCATTTGAAACCTGTTGAATCCGATTCACACAGGCGTCACTCTCAACGTTCCCATATTTCTTATATATATATTCCTATATTTTAAACAATCCTATATTTTGGGTATTTATGAAAAATAAAGACCTGTTGATACACCCCCACCACTTCCTGTTTTGTACATAAAGTATACTTCGATAAAAGGATGAATCCATATTATATAACTGTTGAAATTTGGATAGGATGCTGTGCTATCAATCATTTGGTGCACCGGAATAAATAATTGGAAGAAACCAGGGTGATAGTTGTGCATCGGTCCTGCCATTTATCCACATGAACAATGTCTTCATCATAATTCTGTAGAGCCAGGAGTTGAATGGTTAATCTTTATTGCAAAGAAACTATAAAATAGATGAGAACTAAGCTGACTCAGACATTCGTACTCTCCTGTCTTAGCCCTAGAGTAGTCCAACACCTGCTGATCAAGTAGATACATGAATATATAATATGATGCAATGGGGGCTTCGAAAATATAATAACAATATAGGATCATAAAATGTTGCTCGATGCAATTGCGATTTCGATGGGATATATTGATGTCCCAAAGTAATTGAGAGTACTCAAAGAAGGTGACGTTTATTTCTTTAAAACCTAATATAAAAGTTTCGTAGATGAGTATTTGATACATAGGCCTATGAACCATCGAAATTACTAGTTTCAACAACATTTCATATAAAGTCCTCCCCCCCGCCCCCCCCCCCCCCCCCCCCCACACACACACAGAGGGATGTAGGGGAATGTCGGAGAAAACATTCTCCCACCCAGGCGGAAATTTCCCTTAGTTTACAGCTATATCAGCTGGAGGGGTGGGGGAATGTCTGTCAGTGCTCACTCTATACCTTGATAACTAGCCCATACAGTATTTTGGACAGCAGCTAGAGGGGCATACTCTATACAGACTGCAAGCACTCTCTATACAGTCAGTGTGTGGACAGCAACTACCTCCTATATAGTGTTTCAATAGTGTGAGGTCTGAACATGCCTTGTTGAACTATATGGGGTACTCTAAGTGTCATGTCTGAACTATACAGGCTGCAACCACCCCCTATATAGTGTTTCAAAAGTGTCAGGTCTGAATGTGGCTTGCTGTCAAGATCCTTTAGTGTTGGGATTGGGGGTAGGGGTAGGGTAGGGTAGGGGTTCGGGGGGGGGGGGAGGGGAAGGGCTTATGGGAGGCGATTGTTGAGGGGTTAGGGTTAGAGGATCTTCATACTTACCCCCCATATGACCATTGATCCGGCCCTCAGAGATATACAAAACTGTATGTCATAAAAACACTCATGATGTTTAGAATTCATATCTGATTAATGAAAATTCAAAAAAATATTTTCTCCAGCTCTACAGAGCTATGTTGACCAAAGACACCATTTGCAAGACTTTTCTGAGAATGGCCCTTATATTTTTGCAATAATAGTTTCTGTCTAAAAAGAATCTCCACCAAAAAATGTGTCCCAGGGGGGTTGGGGATTAACAGGAATTCCTTCAGGGATTTCACCCCATTTCCCAAAAGGCCAAGGACATTCCCCTACATCCCCGGCGGTTTGGGGGGGGGGGGGGGGCAGTTGCAATTGACAAGTGCAATAAGCAGAGACAGAATTACCAATAAGGAGGTAGGTTAGGCATATTGAGATGTGGGACAGATTCCGCGGTATTTCTGAAGGAGCACTATCCGTCCCCACTCTGGGGGTGCAGGAGGATACAGGGATGATACTCTGTCTAACATACACCCTATTATGAGGCCTGACCTTAGAGTAAAAGAGACAGAGATCAGTCTGGGATTTTTATGGCCGATCTCCTGCTGATTCCCGGCCCAAAGATGAGGGGGACCACCTGTGGTGCAGGGGGGCTTTGTGCACCATGATAGTGACCGCCGATGGCCACCCCTCTCCAGTATCTCATGGCCTAATTGAGGTCTGAGCAAACTGGAGATTAATTATTGGTACATGATTAATACTAACTAATATTCATACACACTGTACCCTTCCAGAATTATATTTCCCATGTTGCAAGCATGATTTTGGTAGTCAAATTATCTTCCTACCATGATTAGAACTCATGCAAGTTATTGTTAAACCTCTTTGGAACACTTATTTGAAAGCACCTTTTCTTTTGAAGATCTATATATTTCCTAATCTGTTCTAATTATTGGCATTTGAGTATGTGATTCTTGAGAACCGCAGCTTTCCAATGATTTTATGTGGTTAAGGTGTCCCACAATGTCGCATGGTGGAAAAATACAAGTAAAAATGGCGAATTTGACTGGTTTCCGGTTCCTGTTTGAGAAAGTTCGGAGAGCTCTGGCTTGTTTCTTTTTTTCAGGATATAGGAAGCATTAAGTATTGGTCAATTACCAAAAAGTGAGAAAAGATAGTTAAGACATCAGTGATTCTAAAACACAAGTCAGATCGGATTATTTACACAGAAGTGAGAAGAATCTGGCATCTCTAGAAGTGACTCAGTAGATCGGCGTGAGCAAATTCGTTTTGCCCGCCATTACTCAGCCAACGGACAGTACCTTGCAGGACGAGATCACAAGAAGGACTTATAACAATTATTCTAGAACATTCTCATGATGGATTTGTCCATGAAGGGTCAGTACAAGTTGTGAAAAGTGACATTAAAAAGATAATGCTCTCAGTTTTACAGAAGTAACCTAGATCATTGTGAGACAACCCTGCCGGTAGTAAATTCTCCCAACCATCAAGCTAACGCTGGCAGAATAACAACAAGGATTCTATCGGAATTACCTATCAAAAGGTGGGTATAGAAGTTGATTGAAGTGGCTTAAAGAACAACATCCAATTGTGAATTCACTATGGGAGAGCAAGTATCCAATGCTGAGATTATGGCAATGTTGCATGAGTTAAGCCAGATGTTTTCTAACTTGTCTAAACAACCTACTGAGTCTACCAATGTTTTCACAGAAATAGCCCCAAAGATACCGATATCCAGAAGGCTTGGTATAGTTGAATCAGAGAAAGTGGAGAGAAAAAAAGATGACACACAATGCAAGTTGGGTGAGATTATCATGAGTGTCCCGAGTGACATCGTATACAATGTTACCAAGATAGGTAAAGGGGAAACACCACCTATTTTGCTGAAGTTTAACAATATGAATGGAGGGGAAAAGGTCTTGGTGAGAAGAACAAATGACATTGAAAAACAAGAAGGAAAGGAACCAAAACCTATATGGTTAAAAAGGAACTTGAGAAAGAACAATGGGAGATATGATTTTTATGAACTCAAATTTCTGCCCAAAGAGATATCTATCTGTTTCCTATCCAAGAGGGAAAATTATCGTGAGTGGGGAGGTAATTGGCAGAAAGGGGATGAGATAGGGTGAACCAGGAAAGTTTAGATGCAAAGGGTTATCCCTATTTTAATAGGATAAATCGAGATAGAATGCCAGATAAATGATTTGAGGTTGGTATGTAGTATGTATGTTCATGCATTCGAATGTATATTGAAATTTCGTCTATAGATTGTTTATCAGATGTCAGTGAAATGGACTGGAGTACATTACCAATAGGCCTATATTTCATAATGTGGTTCTTTAAATTTCATTTACTTGATAGATTACTTTGTATGATATATTTTGAATATGGTTGGATATTGATTATGTGAGAAAAGACTGGATTCATGTTCTGCTTATTTTTTATATTAATTTGTATGATATATTTTGAATATGATTAGAGATCGTTATGTGAAAAATGCATCCTCCCCAACAGGGCTTTACTCCTTGCGTCCTGCGTTCCTGAGTCATACACCCTGCCTCAAAGCTCCAACTTTTCGGGGATTCATGAATAATTCATCACCCCTCTCAACCAATCACTGGGCTTGCGTCAAGCTTTCTGTACGCACCTATTTTTAGCTGTGGTCACTTGTCCAGGTCCTATCAGACCCTCCTTCAATAGGGGAATTGCATGTACCACTGCACATGTCAGGGAAAGATGAAGGTTTGTGCTTTGGAAACATGTAAAACACATGGATATTGACATTAGAGCACTGACAAATATCCCATGCTGAACATGACGTTTTTTAAATACTGATTTTACCCAGTACCATAAGTCCCATAATTCCATGTAAATCTAGATTCAAGTCAGCGGACATGCAAGTCCCCTATTGCCTCAGCTGCGCTCAATTAAGGTGGTCAGACACACACAGCGGGTGTTCTGCCCGCAGAAAACGGCCAGGATGGGCCAGGGCTAGATTAGTAGAATCTGCCCTGGCTCGCGAGGTTGGAAAAATGATGATATTGTACTTGAAAGGATTCATGTCTTTGTTTTTTCCGAACAGGGATATTAAGCCATGTAGACTCCTCAAGAATTGAATGATTGTGAAATTGTGGTGGAATGAATATGTTTAAAGGCAAAAAAAAATGGCGAATTTTGTGTAGTTAGTACTTGATATCTCCACTTGTAGTGCATGTATTTGAACCGGGGAAGGACACTTTTTCTGATCTTTACTATCTACTTGATGTTGTATCGTATCAGGTAACCAAAACTCAAAAGTTTAAAATGATTATTTAAAATTGCAATTTAGTCATTTATAAATGCCGAGGGGCACCCCACTGCTAATAACCACATAAGAGCTAATCACCCTGCTGGGCGGCGGAGATGATAAAACCTTTCATCTCCGTTAGACTCTCCTCTGTCCCTTTTACTCTAACGCCTGAGTCAGGGGACAGCACATCCGTTTCATCATATTAAGAAGCCGCTATATCTATGATCATAGATCGGTGCACTTCACAACTTATATATTTCCAGCCGCCCCCTAAACTTCCCAAATTATACAGAATCTGCAGTATAGACAGTCAAAAATAACAGCCACTAATACCCCATTGAATCTTATTTAACTTTGAATCCGGTGTTGGAAACCAAACTACTGCAATACAGAATACTACATAATGCCATAACTTGTAATGACTTCCTCAAATGCAAACAAATTAGAGCCAATAGCATTTGTAACTTCTGCAAGAAGAAAGATGACATTGTACATTTTTTTTATTGAATGTAGAAAAACAAGGTTATTGTGGAGGGAGATTCTCACATGGATATATGAAGGCGGACACTTGAATTATGACGCCAAGGGCGACAAGGTTATTCACAGAGTCAATAACGGTATAGATATCAACATTGTGCTCATTATGTTTGGTATAAAGGTAACAAACACCAACTCCAAAATAATAAATTGGATCCTGTTAATTGTTAAAGCCTTCATACATAGGCAGAAACTGTTCGGAGAAGGTCTATAAGAATTTCCCTCTTTAGGGTTCTGAAGAACATAAAGAGGGAAATTCTGATAGACCTATTTAGGGAAAGTAATATTGCACACCAGTCCTCAAAACAGAAGTTAGTACAGGGCTCGGTGCAGGGACTTAGGGATAGAGGGAAGGCATGGGGTGTGGTGGTGGTGGCAGGGGCTGGGTGAGCAGCTAAAGTGATGGGTGGAGGGGCGCACCTGGAAGGGAGGTGTGGCTGTGTGTCAGGGGTCTAAGAATCTGGGCACGTGTAGGCTGTTGCAGATAAGGACCGCACTCACAGACTGGGGAATTTCTGAAAACTCCTTAAAGTAATTATATTCAATAACTTGAAACTCCCAATTTAAAACCTTCATGTCATTCCGTGAGTCGAGAGTCAGTATCAGCAATTTACCTAAATAAATATATCCGTCTGATTTTAAGAAATGTTACAATTTTTTTAACAATGTTTTACCATGACTAAGTCAGCTCGTATACAGCTGCTGCTCTTCCCGCAATACCTGCATGGGTGGAAGAGAGGAAATCACAGCCACACCATTCTCATGGCCATGCCTCTGGGTCCAAAGCCAGTGCTTTTGATCGCTCCGCCACTCCTATTTAATCTCCTACACATAGTACACAATAGGCTACATATACAATACACATTGTACAGATTGGTGGCGTTCTATTTTCCATAGGTACAGGGGGCGGAGAATTATTAACCATTTGCCATATACACCCGTGGCATTTACTCTTTATTTTGTGTAAATATGAGTTGGATAACAGTGTTTAATGCTAAGAAAGGCATTGGTTATCATATCGCCTTCCTTCTCAAAGTACATGTGACGCAGATATTTCCAGGGTCTTTTATTTTAAGAGCGGTTGACGGGGAGGTCAATTTTCATGAGATAAAATTGCAACTTATTCTAGCCCTGTGTGTCTCTTTGACCTGGCTATGTATAGAACGATCAAGTTCAGAGTGATGAGTACTTAACATGAGCTACCGTTGAATGACTGCATTGTGTTTGATCGAATTACCGAGGGGAGTGCATGCACGTGGTTTTACTTGGCCTGCACCGTCATTTGGTCACCATGCAGCCATTTTTGACCGCGTACAAGGGATGTTCTCTAAAAGTTATATGAGGTTGTTTGAACACAGATTGTTTTAAGAAGGATAATTAGGACACAGGACAGCGAATGGTGCCATATAGTCAGTAATAGACTTTAGTGAAGGCATCATGGTCTATAAGGAATGTGTTATAAAAGGAAATCCTCACATATATTTTGATACGTTTTTCATACTTCAGAAGACTTATCAACATTTTGTTGCATTGATTCTCATTCACCCCTAAATTTTGACAGATTATTTAAACCGGTTTATCATTTAATATTGACATTCAAATTTATTTAATCTATATTAAACCTATTTTGACATTGAATATGTTTCCATGTACAGCATATCTGCTATCGGGTGTTCGAGTTAAATTCTGATATTTCAAACTAGCCTATTATCTCCGAGCATGTATTGAGAAGTCATTCCAATAGCAAATCTTTCTTTTCCCGTTCTTATATGCGAAGAGGTGGAATGTGATCGGCATTGGGGAAACGTAGATGATATTTGAGAAATGGCGCTTGAATGGAAGAGGGAACAGTTATCACTTTACCCGAAATGGAAGGACAATTTACAAATTGGAAATGGCGCACATGATCCGTGCCTAGTTTCAACAATATCCTTGCCTTCCCAAGGAAAATATTCAGATCTAATAATGTCGACACACGAAAATAATTTTACGACACAATCCAAACCATTGGGAATTCTATTGTATATACAAACCAGGGTATATAATCGTTTGAGAAACAAAGAAATAAAATGTTTTGTGTTTTCGTTCGCCATTTGAAAGCGTACAAGGAAATAGTACCGTCGATTTAAATTCGCATCGAAATGAAATTCGATCAGAATGAAAGAATGGTGATCAGCTACAAATGCCATGAATAGCGGCCGTCAACATAACGTGAACATATGTGTATTATATACACGAGTGTTATTGTATAAGCCATGGGCAGTTATAGAGGGGCACGCATGCAATCAACCGGGCTTAAAATATTCCCTATCTTCATTACAAGAAAAAATACCAAATATCTACCTCTCGGTGCACCTTTAGATATTGACGCCGTTATTTTGCTAAATGTATTCATGAACATTAGGCCTAGATGTGTTTGTTTCGCTTCAATTGATGTCAGCCATTTGGATGTAATTTTTAAAAAGAGAATGAGTTGCTGTGAACGATTATTAAAGAATTCTGTGATTCCAATCTAGGCCTATGACCTGCATTATGTTTAATAAAATTAACATTATTGGCTCTAAGATGAACGCATCGTTCTCCCCTACACTGGCGGGCGGAAGGGACGCTCACCGCCCGACCGCCTTGACGGTGGGTGCACCGAGGACTTGCGGCAGCGCAACCAAGGTTTCCGCCGGGCTTCACATAGTAGTATATGAAATTGGCGCTTTGTCTAAGGAGACGGTGGCCATTTGTAGTTTAATGCCAATTATATTAATTATGAGCCTTGGAGTGTGAACTGATTTGCTTGTTAAATACATTCTAGACTAATTTATACATATTTAGAAAGAGAGCTTCTTTTTGTGACGTGACTTAATTAAAAGAATATAGGCCTAAGCGAGTGAAATAAGGATTACAATCCATTTCCTATTTCCCATTCAGAATATTATGAAAACTCGTTTGACCTGGGTTACTGGGACGAATGTTGCCTCTAAATTGGTCAGTCACGACTCTGCCTCAATGCTTTCACTTCGGTCTGTACCTAAACAGGTCAAACTGAAATTGACACCGTCGTCGGCTGAGAGAATGGAAGCAAACAAGTATCTCTGTGATTTCCCTCAATGACGTAAAACTGAGAGCTATTTCCGATTCCATTTGTTTCCGGAAGAAAGGCAATGCTATTCCGATTAAAATGTATCGTTTCTAATAGTATAAGACCGTATGATGTATACTGCCTCGTTTGATCGCGCTTTAATGAAACTATTAAGGAAATCAGTGTTGTTACTATGAATAACCTATAGTGTTTGAGCGATTCGTTTGATGGACATCATCTCCCGGCGATGGCTGTGTAAGTATCCAGGTGTTGATATAGAAGCAGATGATTTAAGGTTGTTCGAGGCAGGTTTCGACGACAACGAACAGTTTTCAATTCGCCTTACAAAGCCATGTTCGAAAATCGTGAAACCTGTCCAGAGTCAACCATCTTGTGAAATCGCCGTCCAAAATGCCAAGCGGTACTTTAAGAAAGACCGGGAATACGATGGATTAATTAATACCCATAAGATGTCCACAGCAATGGTGCGTGCGTTCCTCGCAGCATTTTGATAAATACCCAATGTAGCATATTTCATATAATTTCGGTTTGATATAGGCGGCGCATCACAATCCGCTGTGGTGAGGATGTCGACAATATGCTATACATGAAGGAGAGATGGAAAGTTACAAAACATCTTAAACCTTGTACCGTCTATATCCTTTTCTTACATTTTTGAAGTATCGTAAATCGCGTTTCCCGGCAGCTTGCAAATTATAATTTGGAGGGATGTCTACAACTTCGCACTGGCAAAATATGACTGGGAACTTACATTTATGATCGTCGATGCTACGAATATTTTATGGGGATGTGCGGGAAAAATATAAATTGAAAGGTATATGTGAAGTCCCAATTTCAATCACTGTAGGATTTCGATTATAATGGGTAACTGTGAGTAAATAGGAACATAAATGAGAAAATGCTACGTTGAATTTCTATTAGCCGCTCTACAATATAACACATTTTACAGATTGAAAATGGAAGATTCAAAATAAGAATAAACACGATAAAATTGTTGAAGTTGAGAAAGATGTAGGCCCACCTTAATGTTTGAACATTTGGGATCAAATGCGACGGCAGATCCACAGTTTTAGATGGCTCTCGATCGTGTTTCTGGTAGACGCAAGGTGAGTGGCGCATCTCAGTCTGTCACCCTTTAGTCGTATGATTTGCATGCTGCCCCACAACGACTAACGTGCCGCGCACGAATACAACGCTACCTTCGCGTGAAATGGCTTCCCAGCATTATCTTTTCCACCTCTGTCCCCATCGCCATCATCACTGCCTCCGCCAACGCCGCAGCCACCGCCACCACCATCGCCACCACACCACCTCCTCCTCTCAACCTCTGTCTTTCTCAATCGAATGCAGGTGGAGACGATGAGAATTGCGTCGCGCATGGGCATGGAACTAGATGGGAAGCTCCCTTGCGAACATTGTGAGGGTCCCGCGGAGGATGAAGATGATGAGACAGAAGACAGGGGACACATTATGATGTGACCACTTGAATATAATAAGTACCTAGATGAATATGTTGACTATGATGATGAGTAATGGTCGTGGGGCAAGTAGGAGTAGGCTGTAGGAGGATGGGGAAGGACGGAGCGACGAACCCACACCAGTGCGAATGGTTCGATTCGTCGGTAGAGGTTTTGAATCGTACTATAAGAACATTTTAGAATGATGCAAACGCTCATTGTACAGTTTTATATTGGGGTACTTTACACTGAATAACATTATTAAAATCCTCTCCGCGGCGGGGTGGGGGGTGGGGCGATTGTCCCTATATGGGTATGATATATCGCTTTACTCGATGGTCTAATTTTATCTAACATAATTATGACCAACCTTAATTTCGTTGGGAATGAATATGCATGGTAGGCCTACTCAAAATTTGGCCATATGGATTTTCTGGAAAATGAAGCGGAAAAAAATATCATTAAACGGAATTAATTATGAAAGTTCTTAAAAAACCTTGATCAGAAATTATATTTTATTATAGGCCTCGGTGTTCATACTTCGTTGCGGCCGGACTGAAAGCTTATCAAAATCATGCATGCTGACCGTGCACAGTTAATACTTTCAATGGAATTTCAATCGTCCGAAGAGATTAGTTGTCAGCAATCGCATTCACATAAGGTGGAGCAACAAAAAAGCAAAAAGCAAAGTTACAGCTGCACACCGTATCTGCAATTCTGCAATGTGATCGCTCAAATCGTGACTGTGACGAGAATATTGTGTCCATGTCGTGACGTTCTTGAACGCCATCATTACCAACTGTTATTCGGTGTAACTAGATTCAGCGCATTAGTCAAATGGCCTTAACATAATTATCCTCACTGCTGCGGTCGAATACATGTGTTATGAATGCATACACACATGATTCGAATCGCTTGGTTAGAATTTGAATGGGACATTTTGACAGCATGCCCTGCATGGGGATATTGATAGTTTATTATTGATGAAGCCGATCCTCATACACATTATAAGATAAGATAAGAACTACTTTATTTATCGAATTGAGGAGTACATATGATAAACAGGTATATCGTATATACATCCTATACCGATCCATATCCATATATATATATTATGATGTATTGTATCTTTGGCAGGATTTAGCAAAACTATAATAACCTGCTCTCTATCATTATGACCCATGTTACGATCATTTCACCGGTGTAACTTGTATGATCCGGATATACTTGTTCAAGTTGTTGAACTATACGGTGCGTCCCGTTATATTCTTTTGAAAATGAAATACTCCATCCCTCCTATTCGGGATATTTTAATTAGTACTATCTATTAAATATCGTTCGTTGCTTTTGAAAGGAAGCTTGATTATGTCCTCATCTTTAATACACCGACTAAAGATTCTGATTTTAAACTTTGAAAAAGAGCGACTGTTACCTTCAACCGAAAAATAAGTGTCGTTCAATGCAACTCATCATCCGAGCGGCGCATTCAAGAAAAAAAGAGTGAGTGTTTCTTCTTAATACACGTCTTGCCGCGTTATCTAGGGATGGTCGAAGGCGGTCCTGGGAGATCTGATTTCTGATTAATTTCTGGCCAATCTGACATCGGATATCTTTCTTCACAATATGTTTACTGCAGTTAATTTCATGGACGGGAAATATCTGTACAGTATTGCAGGCCAAAGCGTACGGCAGGGGCGGATTTAGGGGGAGGGCGCGGGGGCGCGCGTCCTCCCCTTTCCAAAATCAAGCCAGGGCATTTGTGTTGCAAAAGACACTAGAGAAACATTCATATATTACTATGAAATAAGACTTTATATATACTTTTATATATATTTTATCAACTGTATTCCAATAATGGGACTTGGAAAAGCCTAGAATTTAGGCAAATAAATTCAAGGGTTGAAACAACAACATACATAGGTCAAAGGGCCTGAAATATCATCACATGTTGGAATCTTTTAAACGGCCTTGGAATGTTCGGAGATTCTCAGTTTCTTACGGAGGGGTGTGTGAGAGGGGGTGTAAATAAGTTATGAAATAGTTCGATTATAGTTGATGACATAAATGCACATTAATGTACAGATAGCACTGACTTTCTGATCTTTATAACCTTATATAACTTAAATAATTCTCAGAAGCAGGCCAATGTGAGTTCAGAGAGTTCCCCAATGTTACTTTAATCTTTAGAAGTAAAATCTTCAATTGAAAATAAAATGTATAATGAAATTGGGCATTAAGGAAAATACTTGGATGCTCTTAAAATGAATCCTTGAATGGTGAGGAGGCATAACTAATGCTGTATTTAAGAAAAGTTCAAAACCAAAACCCTTAAAGTTAAAAAATAATGTCTAGTCACATATTCCACACAGAATAAAAATTCCTTTTGGGTGATTTAAAAATTATTTAGTACTTTCATCATGGTCAGTTTTAGTGTCGAAATAAGTCAGAGGCATCTCTGAATATCTAAAGCATTGCAGAACAAAAGCTAAGCAATTAATTTGAATATAACATATAATTATGTTCTTTAAAATAAAACTTGACACCGCACCCCCTCCTTTTGACAATCCTGGATCCGCCCCTGGTACGGGCCCGCCTTGCCTTAGTTATTAGAATGTCGTGTTATACAATTGGGGCAGCATGGCAGGGCTACTGACAGATCCGGCCAGCACCGGCGGCAATCCATACAATTTTATTGGATACTTACGTTTTGTTCTAGGTGCCTGTGTATCGCAGGCAAATGATTACAAAATTCTCATGTATACAAGAATGGGGATGTAATTCGACACTTTATAACATACGTTCAGGAGAAACAAGTGTGTTTTTTATGCAAACGTGGCCTTCTATTTTAAAATAAAAAAACTTCTTTGTATTTTCAATTCATATAATTGAAAATGTATTCTCATTTTGACCACTTCGATTTTTAACCTCCATAGTTATTGTTTTTAAATTGCGATCAAATATATGTTTATAATAGGCCGAGGAAAAGATGTGACGTATCTTGTTCTCAGTTTTGTATATGACAAATGAGGGTGACATTTCAATACTAATTATTTCCTGCATTCCATTTATATGCACGGACTGCCCTCCAAAAATGACCCCACCTTACATGCGCGTCTGTGAAATCTTGTTACATATATTATATATCGTCCCACTTTTTAATGAAATATAACTATATATAGGAAATGCGGGAGCTTTTCCATGCATGCGTATCATGAATTACCGTTCATCTTCCAAAAGCGGGATCTTTCCCTTCTTTTTTCTATGATACATTGATGTGATATGTATAATCGGGAACTCCGGTCTCTCCACCAGAGTAATATGAAGGTCTCAATAGAGCTTTAATAAGTGAACGACGTGGATATTTGTAGATCGAGGCAATTCTATCAATGCCTAGCGGCCGGGGATCGCCTCAGTGGGCGTGGTCAAGCCTACATATATTATATATATTATATATATATAGTCGTTACAAATCAATTACCTAATTTTCTTCTTCTTTTCGGTGCCCAGTTTTATAGCAGAAGCGAAAACATGCATACATGTATGCTTTTAATTATGAGTCGGTGGACCCAATATGCATAGTCTTTCCTAAAGCCATAATTGCGGTGGTGTATAAAAATGTTGCAGGATCCGATATCGTAACTTTATTTGTGACAAAAAGTTACGATTCTTACGAACAGGGGAACACTGCTCCCAAACACATTTGCGTTTACACAGGGTTTTACCGTTACCAGCCAAAATAAATCCAATTTTTAAAAAATATTTATTTCTCATTTCGACAATTTATGTAATGGCCAAGCAGATCGTCCTAACGAAATTCCAATAAATCGGGGAGAGTTACATCAATCATAATTATAATAACGCCAGTTACAACACGATCATGAATTTACGAAAAAGTGAATAAATTGTCTAACGTGAACGTTTCCCTCTGAAGAGCCAGATAGAAATCCCCAGATTCAAGGAGTCTAACTTTTCGCTAGACTTTTCAAGTTATTTCTTACTAAACCTAAGATTAATGGTAATTTTTCGGCTCATTCGTTCCATGTCTAAAATTGGTTGCAATATTATGGTCAATTAGATCGTCCCAATATTATTGGCTGCCATTATCTCACAAGCCCACATGCCCATGTTCCTACCAACTACCCACATGCAACCAATACCAGTTGACTCAAACCCATATCAAACTAGCATATCCATGGCCAAAATCCAAGTTCCAAATCAGCAAAAAAGATCCCCCAAACCCAAGCGACCCAAACTCGCTCATAAAGCAAATGCTCCCAAAAATCCTAAACCAAGCCCACTTAATAAATGCAAACCCAAATCCCCCATAGCCTCCTCCACGACCCTAGGTGCAGCGAAAGGCTAGTTTCTCCTGCACCACAATATCAGTAGCCTAGTAAATAATATTGACCAAGTCAGACTAGAGTATTCAAACTCTAATACAGACATTACCTTCTCTGTAGACAAATCATTCGCCTCTCCCCATGTTGAGACGAAGAGCCCTCCATAGGCTTTACACTGGAAACACAACTATAACTGCTCCCGCGACCGCAGATCCCTGCTGTGCACATCTGGTCTCTTTAACTTGATGGGACCGAGGGGATAGGGGACTTGCATGTCCCCCTACTTGAATCTTGATACAAATGGAATTATGGGACCTATGATACAGTGTAAATTCCATATTAAAAACATCTCAAGTTCATCATGGGATATTTATTGATGCTCTAACGTTAATATCCATAGGTTTTACATGTTTCCAAAGCACAAAACACGCATCTTTCCCAGACTTGTGCAGCGGTACATGCAAGCCCCCTATTGAGGAGGGTCTAACAGGGCCTGGAGAAGTGACCACACCGTGATTTGACGCAAGCCCAGTGATTGGATGAAAGGGCTGATGAATTATTCATGAATCCAGAAAAGTCCAAGATTTGAAAATGGCGGCCATCCCGTCACTCGATTCACTTAGAAATACACTGGATTAACAGGGAAATCATTGGTTTGGATCAATTTAAAAAGGTACACCCAAAGATATAAAGGTACTCTTTAGTTTATAGTCATTTATTTCGTGTGAAATGGATGTACACTCTCAGATCAGACTAGCCAATCTGTACACATAAAGTAACTGGTAGGCCAAGATCGGATATGGAGGCTGCGATGTAGGCTACCTTCTCTGAAACATGGTTAAAGGGTATCTCTCACGATTATTATAGGTTATTTTTATTTTAATTTCATCTGCTCATATTTCCATATACATCTCCCAGTCTCAATTTGATGTTGTTGCTAAAACAACGCTGAAAAACACAATTTATATGAGAAGAAAGCCAACACACCCTCACCCTCACCCCTCTAAATCTGTGATGTCATGAGGGGGATAAGAACATTTGACTCAGAGACAGAGTGACCTCACTAATTAGTAACACATAGCGAGCTTATCAAGGTCAAGAGCCTGCATCGATCACTGCTTCAAGTCATTCCCCTCCCCTTTTGGAGGGATACAGAGGGATGCTGTGGTTTCACCACTGAGCTCAGCTCCAGGGACAGACCAATAGCTGGTGTTAATCTATGTATGCTTTGAATAGTCAACTGACCACTGAAGATGAGGGGGTTTGGTCATGTGGTACCATGCAGAGCTGTCACATGATTGTGGTTAGTCCCAATTAAGATAGAATCCCATAGCTTCCCATATGTTGAGGACTGGCTTGAAAGTTGTGGGTGCACATGTAAATAACTTTTTCTTTGCCCTAGAAATCATGTCTACACCCCGTTTATGAATTATCCATTTATATGAGTGGAAGCTACACTTGTGCTTACCATATTGTAGGTATTGGAGATTAAAACATGTAGGCTTTCCTTGGGAAATGAAGGGTTTTGCTATCCTTATAGTGGCCTCTCAGTGTATCTAGCACTGGACCCATTCACCCAGTCCCTCTGCTGACGTCGCAAACCACCATTGTTACCTGGATATAGCTCCAGTGGCACCCGGAAGTGGCACCCTGCTGTGATTGTTCTCCCTCACCACTTTAACCGACTATTTTTATATATTAAAATATCAAATAAACTTTTGTTTATTTTGTGAGAGGAAGTTAATCACATTAATAGGAACTAATATAAAGGGAATAGTTGCCCTCATCATGAGAGATACACTTTAAAAGAAGGAGTTTCAGATGGCTATGTTCTGGGGGGGGGGGGGCTAGCTATCTACCACAAAAATGGACTCAATGTAGACTCTTTATCATTTGCTTCACTGAACAAGTGCAACAGCGATATAGAGTCACAGTGGGTACTCCTAAAAACAGATCATCAGAAACCAAAGCTCATAGGAAATATTTACTGCCCCCAAGCAGGAGATGCCCAGAATTTTATAAACCAAATGACTGCGTCATTGAATTCCATCCCAAATCTTGGCAAACTAGAAATTACAATAATGGGTGATTTCAACATAAATCTCCTCTCCCATGCCTGTGACCTCCAAACATGGGCCAGGTTCTTCAATCTAATCCAAAAAATGTACCTGCCCACCCACTCCACAAGCAATTCAGCCACACTTATTGACCTGATCTTCACCAACATCACACATGTATCACCACCAGGTACCCTCCCAATCAACATCTCTGACCACCAGCCAGTATTTATCCTTAAAAAAGGACCAATCACAAGGTAACCCAAACCCAATTAAGAGGCCGAACCTACCAACACTACTTCCCTGATAAGCACTTGAAAAATCTAAGTGAGATAGACACTTCTGACATTCTGGCCTCCAATGATCCCTCTGATTGCTGGGACAGAATATACAACATCCTACAAGCCCAAATAAATATCCTCTGTCCCATGAAAACCCATTGCCTTCCAAATGACTCACCCCTATGGCTTTCCTGAGAACTTATTGCCCTACTGAAAGACTGTGACCACTTTTTAACGAAAGCAAAAACAACCAAACTCCCAGAAGAGTGGTTCTTAGTTCAAAAGCTAACAAAGCAATTAAACAAGCAAAATCTCAATTCATCAAACATAACCTGTCACAGAAATTTTGGAAAGAAATAAACGCACTCATTGGAAAAACTAAATCATCCCATACCACATCATTGATTGATCAATCTGGCAACCCAATCCCACCCAAGGCCACCCTAGACCACATTTCGTCAACCTAGGCCCTAACCTTGCAGCCAACATCACACCTTCCCTAGACACATCTGCAAACCCCCACTTAAAGAATTGCTCAGATCAACCGACACTTCCTCCCATTAAACTAAAAAAAAAGTGAGTGCAAATACTGTTAAATTTTTTTTTTTTTTTTTTTTTTTAATACTGTTATATTAGAAATTGACAAAATTTCTCCACACAATTCAACTTGTCTACCCCATGTAAAAGCCACATTTTTTAAAGATGCTTTAGGCTTCCTCCTCCCAGAGTTTACATACACCATAGACCTGTCCATCAGCATGGGAATCTTTCCCTCTGCATGGAAAGAAGCGATGGTCATTCCACTACCCAAATCAACAAACCCAAATGATCTGAGTGACCTACACCCTATCTCCCTCCTTCCCATTCCAGGCAAAATGCTAGAAAGACTGATCCACAATCAATTCTATCCTCATCTTGAACAAAACAACTTTTTCCACAATAACCAACACGGTTTCAGGAAAAACAAGTCTACACATCTAGCACTCTGTGATCTATTAGACAACATCTCCCTAGCTATGGATAGGGCCCTATATACTTCTGCAATATTCATTGACTTAAAGAAAGCTTTTGATACACTAGGTCACAACATCCTTCTCCAAAAACTAACTAAAACTGGTCTTACCCATAAGTCACTCAGATGGTTTGAGAGCTATCTAGAAACCAGGTGCCAAAAAGTACTTGTTCAAGAGCTGTCGATGGTATACCACTTTTATATGTGTTCTAGGCATAAATTGCTTTAAAAATCCGACTTCATCATTTTTGAATGCATATCAAATAAAAATATGGCTGCATATTATTAATTATGATATTTGATAATATGTGAAAAAACATCAAAACTAATATCTTAAAAAACAAATCATGATTATAACACCTTGTAGATTCAGAATTTGTTGTGGGGTAGGAAGATGTAAGCGATTACAATGTATATAGAATATCGTTGTAAATAATATAACATGAATTTGGCATTTGGCAAAGATGTTGAATAGTAGAATTTTACATTGTCTTGGCAATGCAAAATTTTTTTGATATTCATTGGATATCTTTGATGTAGCATCATGTTTATTGCCTAAAAATAGCATGGGCACATTTTAATCTAGGGGACCATGCCATATATATGAACAATCACATTTTTCTCCCATTTATTTCCTTAAAGGAAATTTTTAGTGAAAATATGTCCCCCATAATAAGGAGTGTATTCAACATATTCATATTTCTAAAAGAGCCCAGATTTTCCTCATATTCAATATTTATTTGTATACAACTTGTAAGCGACCGTGTGTTGTAAGCGACTGTGGGGGAAAATTCAATTGGATTCGTTTTTATCAAATTTAGCCAGTAGTAACATTGAATATCCATGTTTTAATTCAAATAAGAAATAAATGGATATTGGGATTTCAGGAAAGGTTTATTCCAACAGAATCGGTCCAGTGGTTCTCTATGTATGGTTGATTTGAATAGGCCACTTTTATTCTTTATTTCATGTGCCATTCTGTAGCAGAATTATTTTGAAAAATTCTTCAGTTGATGTTCCATTGGTTCCTGACAGATTTAAATACATTGGTTCCCGACAGATTTAAATACATTGCACAATCAGCTTACAGTTCAGCATTGTTTCATGCAGTAGAAATTAGAAATGCTATAAACAAACTGTAGTGTACATTAATCCCTCATGTATGTATTCATGTACATACACCCATGTATGCATTATACATATGTATAGCCATGTATAGTATTCATGTGAATTTTCATACATGTATGTACAAGGTATGTGCACACATGCATGTAGAGAGTATATACACACATGTATATAAAATATACATACACATACATGTATACATACATGTATGTATACACATATGTACATAAGTACATTCATGTATACAAACAATAAATACATTTATGTATCCATACATGCAACACACAACATGGTATGCATACATAGTTGTATTTATTATAGATACAAGTATAATAATTTAGAATATATATGCATGGTCATATACATGTATGTACACATACACATGTATATATATACACATAAACATACACGTATGGTTATTCATACAAACATGTATTCATGTACTTTACATACATGTAGCAATTACATGCATAGTTTGTACATACACAATGTATGTACACATACACATGTATACAGGTGGACATACAGATGCACTATATAAATACACATGCATATACATACCCATGTTTATACATATATGTGTACATATATATTTTCATACATGTATAAATACATGTATATGGATTGTAGGATAATCAAATATGCATGCATGTTCGACTCATGCTTAAAAGGAGATTTTAGCCCATTTTAGTCCCTGAATATCATTTGTAACCCAATTCCCCAATATTTCATATAGACGTTTATAAATTAAACATTAACAAAATGAAAAAAGAAATTGGTGTAAATAAAGGTTGAGACGTCATGAATATTGAATTACAATTGGGTAACTTTGTACGATTGACTGCATTCCATTGAAGCAATGGAACAAGTAAATATCTTAGAACTAGAAATATTAATGGGCCAGTAATGGTTGAAATGTAAGCGACCATGCTACACATTTGATTCATCCCTTACTTTAAAATATTTCGAACACCGGTATTTATAACTTTTTATTTCATTGCATAAAGAATTATGTTCTGTTACATGAAGCACGCAAAATTCTCATATCCAAAGCATATTATTAAAGATCCTATTTAGAAATAAACATGTCATTATACTTCAAAAATGAAGAAATATATCTTTAAATGCAAATACCTCTAACTCTTAGAAATACTTGTTTTACAAGTATCATGAATAGTAGTATGTACCCTTATATTAATATATATAAACTAGTATAAAAAGCGTGTACATATTACTATAATTAGCAAGGATCAAGGAATAAATAATGTATGCACACAGTCGCTTACACACTAACTGAACTACCCCCAATCACAATATCGTAAAGTTACAGATTTTCATAATTATTTTCCCATATTTCACATTAATGTCGTCCAAGACATTGGTTATATTGCATAAAAATTCAAGATGAAATAAGCTTTTGCTTGTTTTGAAGTCTTATGACGAACGTTTGGTGGATGGACTCATATGGACCCAAAACCATCCGGGCCAAGCTTGAGAGGCTCCAGAACCGAGCTGTTCGCATTATCATAATAACAAAAAGAGAAGACAGTGTCAAAGAACTACTCCCTTCCCTAAAACTAAGCCCAATAGACTCCAGACATATGTACCTTATCCTCTGCCTCATGTACTGTGAAAGTCCCGTCCAGCCCTACACACAACCCGGCGTGTAACACACACCTCACCATTTAACTTCCCCTTACCCAGACCCAAAACTGAAGCCCTCAAAAAATCACCAGGTTACCAAACAGCCTGTGGAACCGCCTCCCAGATAATCTAAAAATATAGAAAACCCCAACAGCTTCAAGTCTGCACTAAAAACACCTAGGGCTATAACACACCGGGCCAAGAGAACTCACAAAACATTCAGAAACATGAAACGCACTACACATAACCACACTACACACAGCCACATCACACAAGAAAAACACACAACCAAACAACACTAATGTACAGCACAACTTCCACATAACTGGTGTATGTGTTGATAGATATCATTTCGATGCCATTTTATCTTATATTTTTAGTGACATTATAGTCATGCACCTAGATAGTCAAAACCACCCTATAGACACAGTGCCAAGCAGAATAGCATGGTAAATCCTGTGAGCTTTGATCTTGACAAATAATCATGTCTTGCTGTATAAGAATGTTGAATAGAAAAGAATATATATTATGACAGAGGAAAGAAAGATTGAATTTAATGATAATATATAGACTTTCAAAGGAGGGAGAGTTAAGGTTAAATTTGTATTTGAATAATCTAATCAGTAGTGGAAAGGTTGACCAAAGGTTGACTAAAATATCAGTTGGACCAAATAAAAGCAATCCCCACCTGTCCTTATTTCTACGGTCGAATGTCATCGTAAAATGGTTCATCTTTCTTGCAAGTATGCTAGCTTTTCTCCTGATCTGGGTAACCGTATTGTACCTGCGTTCATATATATACCCAGGGGTAACATCAAATTTAGTTCCAAGACATTTTTTCATTTAATATTTGTCAAATAGCGTGATATCACCAAAAAGCTGCCTATTGATGTCAGATACCAGCAGACTGCGGAAACAAATAAAGCATAACTTATGAATATTTTAGTCTGGAAAATAGGTAAAATCGGTATCTAGCATATCCCTAAGTGGAGTTTGACACACTTTCATTGATCCATTCGTTTTGCTCAGAAATGGGAGTCACTTCCTATACAAGAAAATGCTCAATGACCACTGGGGAAATGGATAATTCAGAAACATGGATCGGCCATCGAAGAGGTCAGGTTATAGTCTATCCTAAATTCTGAATACAGAGCACTCTAATTGACACACTTGCCTCATGATTTTGGTATGGGAGGCAGCTAGGGGTGCACACTAGCGCTGCGGCGTAGGGTTGGATTCAGAATCTTCACCCGTATATATAACACATATATGCAAGCGTGGGAACAACCCTTCGATCTTCAATCCGTTAACTTAATGAACCAACAACGCCCAAGTAACAAGAGAGATATGTCAATTCCGAATAAGAAACGAGACGCCCTATTTCAGGAAATAAAGTCGCTAATCATATGAATGTATTGGACTCGTCCAATGCAATCTTTTTTCATACAGTTGAAACAAGGCGTTCAATTTCGGGGTAATAACGCCGCTAATTATATGAATTTATCGGACTAGTCAAATGTAACTTTTTTCAGACATATAAATGTAGTTGTCCCTTTAGATGCTCGGGCCTTTTCTCATGACAGTCTAGTCTTTAAGTCCATCGGCATTCAATAACTAGCCAGTGTTTTCAATTCACACTATCTCAGGTTACATTTTCCGTCCTGGGGGGGGGGGGGGGGGC
The DNA here is from genome assembly GCA_942159475.1 of Sthenelais limicola. NCBI lineage: Eukaryota > Metazoa > Annelida > Polychaeta > Phyllodocida > Sigalionidae > Sthenelais > Sthenelais limicola. The sequence continues at coordinate 112,542,974 of OW804095.1, read as the reverse complement.
ACTTTCCTTACACGCTAGACCGTGCTATATCAATTAGAAAGGAACACACGTGAAATCGGTTATTGTCATGTCTTTATTCAATTAATTGGAATGCCTAAGATGAAGAATATGTTTTGCGATGATCGTCTTTGTACATATCATTTGTTAGCATGCAAGGTAATATACCCTCTTAAACAAGACACCCATCGTAATAACGCGGGACCGGTGGTATCTTTTCATGGTGATATACATTTCAGTTCAGTTATTCTATAACATGGTGAAGTTTTTTCCATTTTCTACTTGAACATCTTAGCGTAAAATCCCTTTTCAGCTGCCTTTTCTGCATCTTTCTCTTTTTTTACTTTGGCTAATTCTGACTTGATGCCTGGATAAAAAGAGAACAAAATTAGTATATATATAATAAATGAGCAATTCCACCAAAAACCATTTGGCCAACCAGGGCTGGAAATTCATAATTTGTTTTTAATTGCTTCCATTGATTTATTTTTTCTCGTACATAAACTAGATATACTGCTGCTAATATAGACGAAATTGGGAACGTTAATAATGAATATTGTGGTGAGGGCGGCTTGGCAGACACTATGAACTGAATTCTGATGGTAAGGGCACAGGTGAAAGGTATATATTTCTTCATAGATGTACTTGATGGGCCTTGACATAAGGGGCGTAACACTTTTTAGTTTTTGAAACTATTCCGACTAGAAGAAAAGTTATAGCCTAATAACCATTCAGTATTGGTAATGGCAACAGGACAGGTCACAGGTAATCGACCCTTTGCCCATTATGCACATATAACCCATTATATTTAGAATATATACAAAAATATTAATAACACTGTTTCCCCCTCGTTTTCCTGTTAAATTGACTTGGAATACTTGTTTCGGTTGTTTATGAAGGTGAATATAAGTTATGTTTTAATCATTTCGAGGCAAAATTAGTAGAGAAAAGGTTAATATTTTGCTCCATACACTGCAATTTGAAATATGGATTTATTAAAGTATGGATTTATTAAAGCATGAACGATTAAGAAAAACACACTTCATGAAATATGATACTTTTATATCCTACCTTTGTCATTGGGATCAAGCTCGGCGGCTTTGTTTAATGACTCCTGGAACAGATGGGGGGAATTATTTAGCAAGGACAAATTACATGAAATTAGATAATAACGAATAACTTCAACAGTCACTGTGCAAACGCAACCTACGTAACTCCCATTTCACAGCTACAAACATGGCGGCAGGTTCATTTCCATCGTTTTAAAGAGTGATTGATTTTGACCGTTTAAAGGTGTTATTCTAGAGTGTCATGTGTTGTGTAAGTTGCTATGAACATGCTAGATACTGGGGACCATTGGTAATCTACGATTAAGGTGACGTTTTTGTGTTATCTGGGAGTACCTGCGTAACTTCAATAATTTATTGATGTAAACACGAGGTACCTACGTAACTCAATTTTCCGACCTACGTAACTCTGATGTCTTCTGACTATTTTTGAGTGTTGATATAGCTTTTACGCATTTGTAGGGCTATGAAACCTACAGGTGAACATGTTTTATACGTAATAAAACTAGCTAAAGCTATATTCTGCCTGTATTCTGAACAGTGGCGTCATGGTCATTTCCCACATACGAATTAAAAGTACGGTACAGAATTAACGTAAGAAGCTTAAATCATTTGTAAATGAATTTGTGAAAGTTAATTTTATTCAACAACTCACCACAGCCTGGTCCCATTCCTTCTTTCCTTTATGTGCCTGTCCTTTCCTAAATAATGCTTTCACATTCTGGGAATCAATGTCCAAAGCCTGTGACAATAAATAATAAAATGATGAGTAAAATCTAGGATTAGCCCTTTGCCAACCAAAAAGTAAGCTCAGATAGGTTGATAGGAAAATACTTGACCTATGGAAGAATATATATCCTATCGATACCTCACAAAATGGAATATTGATTCGATAAACATAGGGTCCATATTGTGAAGATATACAAACCTCATCTATATTTTCTAATGCGTCGTCGAATTTGTTCAGCTTGAGGTTACAAGCGGCACTGAAAGAGAAGAACAATGACATATATATTATTAGGTTATTGTGTATCTTTAGTAAACAATTAGACCGTTTATATATGACGGCAAAATGTCGAAGCTTAAATCCATAAAATTACTTCCTAAGCTAACAAAACAAGACTGACGCTCCCTACGCCCCCAGATGTGTATATAATATGACCCTCCGCCTCCGCCAATATACTTATACAAGAAAACATAAAACAGCTACATATTATGATATCCATCGATATCAGTCGGGTATGGCAGCTATAGCTGTTGTTTCAATTTACTATTGCTTAACTATAAACCCTTTGATTTGAAAGTCAGTTATAGTGTCGAAAAAGGCAGTCATAAAAATCAGTTGTAAAAGTCTGTTTTAAAGTCGAAAAGTCTGTTTGTTCAGCTGTCTGTCTTTTACTCTATGCTCCACCTTACTCAACCCAATACACAAACAGCACCTGGTCATGTGTTATATAAAACACCAACTAGGGCTAGGACTAGGGTTGGTCAAAAAGTCTCCTGTAGATAGATTTCAGAAAAGGAGTGTTTCATTCTAGATTAAATCATTACACACCATACCCTTCTTTATTAACACATCTCAGGACTCAGGTCGTTCGGGATCTATTTCCTTAAGACCATATAATTACTTTAATATATTCATAAGAAACGCCAATAAACCTGCAAAAAACCGCCAATAAACCTGCAAAAATTCCAACCTGATTCGTTCCTATGATTGTTTTAGATGAGTTGCCTTCCATCAATTTTTTAATTTATTCATAAGAAAAATCACATTGATCAGTCTAACACAGATTAAAGGAAAGCGGTACTTACCCGTTCAATAGAAGTGGCAAGGTGAACTTGACCTCGTTCTCTTTTTCCGCGCTGGGCTCAAGATCACATTCTTCATTCATAGCAAAAACATACCTGGGGACATCAAAGCAGTTACATGTTACATGAAAATAAATACAATCAGTAAATGAAGATGCAATAACAAAGAAATAAACTGGAGTTTTAGAAAGTTGGTTAAAAACTTATTAAATATGACTACTAATGGTTCTAGCATAGTTTTAGATATATATAGGGTACGGCGATATCGATTTTGTTTGTGTTAAATTTACATACCCAAGTCCTTTTGCATATTTTTTTTGGGCGGTTGCATATTCTCCTTTCTTGAAGAAAGTGTTGCCGGAGTTCTTAATAATGGTGATAGCCTCGCCAAACTTTTCTTGCTGCAGTAATACAAATGAAACAATCGGCAAGTCCAGCAAAGCAATCGGCGGAACAAATGATAAAACATCTCGTGGTCGAAACTTTACAAAACAAACTTCCATCGATACAGTGTTTTTTTGTGCTAAGAACTGGTACATCTTACTCATCAGAACTATTTCACGAGCCTGTATACAGGTCGAAATTGTCTGCAAATCTGTATTTAGGAATCAAGAAAGGTGGAACATTCTAGATCCTCAACGTTCTCTATATTAAGTTACCAATTATAAATAGTCGATACTAACATCTTTAAGATCGAAATCAGCTTCGGCAGGACTGCGAGGGAAGATATCACCGGTGCCATCATCTTGAATGGTGCAGCCATCAGGCTCCCCTGCGGCTAACTCTCCACAATTTGAGATCACACATTCCTGTAAAGAACCGAGTTTGATTAGTGGAACAGGCAATGTGAATATAAAATAAATGATAAATGATACAAATTTACATTTTAAAATAATACTAGAGTTTTCGACAGATCGAAATTTGACTATGTCATGCTCTGACGCCGACCTCAAATATTTGTTCTATTGATTTTATTTTTATAACAGCTTTTACAATCAGGTTACAGCGTCGTTTAGGAAAAAAGGTCATATTATCCGGGTTATACATGTACACATGTCTGTCTGAAATCCCAAATTGTAAAACACAATGTTATTAAAAAAAGATTAGGGAATATCACCTTCAAAGGTTTGTCGTTTTCTCCTGTTTTTTGATCTTCAAGCTCGCGAACTATATCCATACCCTTCAATACCTTACCAAAGACCACATGCTTGTCATCTAAATGTGGTGTGGCAACTGTGGTAATAAAGAACTGAGATCCATTTGTGCCTGGGCCAGCATTGGCCATGCTGAGGAGACCAGGTGTGTCATGCTGAAAAAAAACAATATATCTTGTGTCCGTGATATGATTTTATTGATTGGTGTAATTCATAGATTAGGTTTAACATTTTAAACCAGTTTCACCACAGCCAATACATAGGTTCTATCAGTGGTCAGATTTATTTCGTAGTATAAAGACTTTAAGCAGGAATTGAGGTACCATGTATTAGTAGATTGGACCAGATATAGGAAAGCAAAAGGTCATCGAATCTGGTGTCCCAACGAGAACTTATATCTAGATATATCTTCAGAAATTGCAATAACTCTCAAGGACACAGCGGTCCAAGAAGGCAGTAGAGCTACTTTAGGGTAAGATTTTACCTTAATTTTGAAATTTTCATCTTCAAACTTCTCTCCGTAAATACTTTCTCCACCAGTACCGTCTTGATTGGAAAAGTCTCCTCCTTGGAGCATGAATTTCTTTATGACTGAAAAGGAATAACACATGAATCAACCAATGCAAACTGAGGGTTTCAACTGACGATTTGCGATCTTCATTATCATTGTATTTGATCCGTGAGTTGCTTGCTTGCGAGAAGAAATGATGTAGTGAAAATAACTTACTCCTGTGAAACGGACAACCCTTGTAATGCAAAGGTTTCCCTGTAGTGGCGCCATCTCCCTTCTCTCCAGTACACAAAGCTCGAAAGTTTTCAGCTGTCTTCGGTGTTATATCAGCGAACAATTCAAAGAGGATCCGACCAACTGCCAGAAGGAATAAAGCAAAAAAAGGTATAATGAAATGACAAAGGAAAAAATAATGTGAGTCTTCTGTTAACAGTTAAGGATTCAATTTATCTATCTTTATTTTTAAGGACCTGGTTTGTCCAGCGAGGTTAATCAGCAAGGGGTTAAATCGTGCTGCTCCTGAATGATGAATTAACATAACTCATAACATCGGATATATATAAGAGCGGATTCGGTGTACATCCATTAGATGTAAATTGTATGTACCAGGGCATACAGATGTATCATAATGGGCTTCAAACAATCGTTACTTTTACATATCTGTACAAGATCACAAGTCTTATTATAAAGAATGTTTTTTAAAAATGAAATATATTGTATTTGATGTCCTTATCTCCTGCATCGGCAGCCACAGAATCACAGATAACCTACAATCCTGCATCGTAACATGGAAAGTTAATCTAAACCTCAGTGAGCCAGTCTCTGGGAGGAGCAAACCTTTAACATAATGCCATATAAGACCTCTGATAAAAGAGAATGATCTTGGCTGGTCACCCTTGTAACCTCTCGGCCCATATTTCAAAACATTTTTCAGCAGGGTCTCCACGCTTTTGGTCAGAATAAATTCAAGGCTCATTTCAGTGATTTTACAAAACCCCAATGATGGACCAGAGGGTTGTTATTATTGTAAATAAGTAGAAAGACCGACTAGAACATCAAGCCCGCGGTGACTTCTTATTGAAGTCCCAACGTTTCGACCTTTGGTCTTCTTCAGGGGAATGAAAACATTGAAGCAAATGGAGGCAATCCGCCGCCGCATTATATGTGATAGGGGTAGGATCTTATCAGATTTATGACCCTTGGCCTTGCCGCCTAGGCTTGCTTGTTATTATTGTTGCACATAGCCTCATATGCAACGTCAACTATGTATTTAACAAGTTTTATATTTAAATTTTGTATCAACTACGGTAGGGCCTATTGTTTTTTTTAACTATTAAGCCTACTTTGAGAGTAAAGTGAGGGAAAATGTAGAGTGAGAAACTTGTCGAAAATGTCATGGCCATATAATAGATTTAGGCATATATTTTGCCAGCATTGCCACCTCTGGACTGTAGGCCTACAGTCGAGGTGCATATTGTACCGTGCGTAGAATTATTGTGATTGCCTTTAATTTCGATCAAAATGCCCATTTTCCAGGCCTTGAATTCTTTTTTCTAAATTCAAGATTTTCCAGACGCTATATATTTGAACCCCTAAGGGCTAGTAAGGATGTATTTGAACCTCAAACCAAGGCTTTTACTCTGAGCTAAGCATTGTTTGGCCTAGGCCTAGACTAAGTCTAAGTGTCAGACAAAGGCAAAGCAAAGCCATTCATAGACATAGTCATATTCCGGTTATTATTCTCGACATTATGCAGTCATGCCAACAGTCAACACTGCAACAGTTGAAAATACATGCATCTCATATGTGACATGGGGGGCTAATGATCTGTTGATAGAAATAGATAGAAAGCACTGGAAACAATGTTCTAGAATTTGGAAACCCACAGACAGTCCAGGCTCAAGCAAGTCCTCGAACTATCCAGAAAGGCAGAGAACCCACGATGACAGTGCATCCGACCCGGCATGTCATGCTCACATGGCCTCTTATATTGCAAAAAATACATGAAACTGAGGGAAAATACGGAAAATATCTCATTGCTATGATTAAGCACGGGATAGTGTCTATCAGATTTGTACCAACAATAAATAATTAACCTTCTTCGTCTCCAATCTTAACGTCAAAATACACGCGTGGATTTCCTTCGGGGGCCGCCATTGTTACATGTGATAACGAGGCTAGGGGAATCCCTGTTGCTATAAATATACGGGAAATCTCTTCCGGTGACCAGAGATTGCTTCGACATCGACGAGTGCGCTACCAGAATTCTCAGGGAGAAATCGTCTAGATCCACTTTACTCAAAATGGAGTTCCCAGGTTTAGGCCAAAATTGCTGTGAACCATCATGTAAACAACTAGGTATGTTTTGGTGTCTGAATATTTGCACTTGTTTGTTATATTTGTGCAAGAATCCACTGTTCGTTCTACGTGGAGGGTGTTGGCCAAGGCCAGGGTTGATCCAAATCTCAAATCGCCAAATCATCCTGACCTGAGTCATTATCCCGTGCAGTAGGCGGCAACTGTGTAGGCCTACTTAAACTGTTATGGTGTTATTAATTTGGAATTGATTTATCTACCTGGTGTATTATCCTCTCTTTCTGATATATTTTTTACTAATGTCTAATATTAAATTCGCCAATAGTGATACCAATTTTAATATTTATGTTTATGATGTAATTATATGATTGGCCTTTTTACTAAGTCTAAGAGTTTTACTAAGAGCAAGACTGTTTGAGAGACCACCTCATCATATATAATAGCATTACACGATCCCATACTAGTACTATTATGTCTCTGAACATATATATTATTATAATATATATCCTGATATTGTAAGCCTACGATCCCATACTAGTACTATTATGTCTCTGAACATATATATTATTATAATATAATATTATATCCTGATATTGTAAGCCTACTTCCTCTTTCTGTTTGTCTAATGAATATATAATATATATTATAATCAGAGCCATACACTCTGATACAATTTTGTGTCCTTGTTTTGTAAAACTTCAAATCGTTCAATCCACTGGTTGTTATTTTTTTACTATACGAGTTACGGTACATATTAAATATTTAAAACAAATGGCTCCAGTCTCCACTCTCTTTTTTGTATGAATGTAGTTTTACTTTGACTGGTGTATTCATACCAAGTATATTCATAGTAGACCTATGTGTTATCAGAGTTATACCGAACGTTACATGCAATTGTATGTATAGTTCTGGTGTTATGTTATACGGTATAGTTCTACATCTGTTGGCCTATCTTTGCTGTATCTCCAACGTGAGACCAGGTCGATGTCTATAAGTAACAATATTCCTCTTTACTCCTATTTTCAGATTTCTTACCTATGAAATGTGATGCTTGTAAGAAGATCTTTTGCAGTGGTCACTTTTCTTATGAACAACACAACTGTCCCGAATCTTATAAAAAAGTAAGTGCAACTGAGACTGAGTGTCAATTGTATTTTAAGTGTAGGGTTGGCATTTGCTACCAGGATATATATTCAAATAATAACCTCTTTGATGTCACCTGTCCAGCAACGGCATCATGGACGCCTGGCAATGTTTCTAGATTGTAATTAGCGATAATTAATCATTCCTGGACAGCCATTAACTTTTATCTCTTGGAAATGTACATGATCAAAAAAATATAATGTGTATCAATCCAGGGAGTGGTTCAATTTCATGAGACTTTTCAACAAACAACATCAATTGCATGTATAGAAATATGTGATCTGATATATCATTGCCTATAGACATACATATTTTCTTTCCACTTTTCTTGTGTGTAGGACAACCAGGTTCCCGTCTGCCCCTTGTGTAACACACCCATCCCTGTCAAGCGAGGTGAAACTCCAGACATACAAGTCAGCGCTCACATAGATAATGAATGCCAGTCAGATCCTGCGAAGGAGAAGAGAAAAAAGATATACACCAACCGTTGCTCTGCCAAGGGTTGTAAAACAAAAGAGGTAAGAGTGATATCACCGATCCCTTTTAATTTTGTTGTTATTCTTTTGGGTGAGGTAAGCTAAATAATTCACACTAAATGATTAATCTCACGTTTATTGCTCAAATTTCATTTGAAATTCACCGAAAAACATTCATAGGTTTAGATGACTGAATGAACTTATATGTTTGTGTTTCTTCCATCAGCTAATTCCGTTCACTTGTGAAAATTGCCGGTCCAACTATTGTATTCGTCACCGTTTGGAGTCGGATCACGAGTGTAAAGGATTCCAAGGTTCTGGTCGTGGTATATCGAGTTCTGGAGCAGCTGCCATTGCAAGAACTAAACCCACAGCTACGTCTTCATCTCGCCCCGCTGCCCGTCCTCAACAAACAGCGCTATCGTCCATTGGCCTAGATTTAGAACGGTATGCTGTGACTTATGTAATATATTTTAGCGTGTATAAATATTGTGTGGAAATTTTACAATTTAAAAGTTATGAATCTACCGTTAAAATCTACAGAAAATGATGCATTGGTGTTTACCGTCCTCTTAAATATATGGTCAAAAGAAGCATTTCTCAGAGACGGACAATACCTGCAGTACGGACACAAGATTATGGCAAAAACTTTTGACTAAAATTAAGTTTAATATCACTCAGATGAACATCTTCCACAATAATAAAAAATATTCCTCCTTTTGTGATATTAACCGAATTTTGTAAAGCGCCCGCATATACACTTTTGACATTGTGACTAAACTCTTACCATTTTTTTAGTGAACGAAGACAAAGGGCTCAACAGCAGCAACAACCTAGTCATCCTGCCCCAAGAAACCTTCGAGCAATGCAGGCAAACATGGTGAGTAGAAAGGTTATAAGAATCATTGATCCATAGATGGATTTTGAAAATAACTTTACTTACTCCATATTTCTGCTCACATTTCCCCCTCCACTATTCATTCTTTAGAGCACTTTAGCTGAAATCTCATACCTCTATTCTGGTTATGTTTCAGACGGAAGATGAGGCCTTAGCACAGGCAATGGCTCTCTCCCTCTCCGACAATGCACCACAACCACATCAAACCCCTCAACAGTAAGTATTATTATTTCCCCGTCAAAGAAACACGGTGGAGGCAGATTTATATTTTCGAAATTATTTTTCTCAACCAGAAATTTAAACCAATATACTTAATCGATGTTTTTATAATTTGTGTATATAATCCAATGTTCAGACCGTATTTTCGAATAACATGGTCTCCGCGGGGCTCTGATAGCCTTGACAAATATGTAACTTGGCAGATTGGAACCAGGGGCTTTTTGTTAGTATATAGAATGCAAAATGTAAACAATTTCCCATCAGAACTTTGGTGGGACTCCAGTAGGCCAATCAAATGGTTTACTGCAACTCAAATTATAAAAAATAATAACCATCAATTATGATCTAGTCATGAGGAAGCTATGTGCCCGGCCTTTGAAGGCTTGGAATCCACTGTTAGAGATATCACAACGAGTCTTGAAAATTTTGTAAGGAGCCTTGAAATTTTCGAAAATTTCCTTTTTTTGTCCCCACCCTACCACTGTTAGTGTTGTCGAAATATACTTGATAATTATTTTAAAGCCAGTAAATAAATGCGACGGGCACATTTCTTTTACCGATCTGTTTATTTTAGTTCCAAAGTGGTCCTCGTATTTGTTGTTTTTGTAACGTATATATAGTTTGGTGGTGTGGCTAATACAATGAACTAAGTGAATTCGTATTTCTTCCATTAGGTCGCAGCAAGAAGATGAAGACTTAGCTCTCGCTCGGGCCATCGCTGAATCAGAGAGAACTGCACAACGTGGAAGACAAGGAAGTGTAAGTATTATTTGAATAATGGCACATTCTGATATTAACTTTCATATTAATCTGGAGTCTGAAAGTGGCGTATGGAATCCCGGTGCCCTTTTCCTTCACTCCTGGTAAAACGCCCTTTAGTATTATGAAAAGTATAATCATCACACTCGTGTCTATTTAGGCATCCAGCATATATGACCCTCGGTATGAGTACTAAAGTGTATGCTTTTGTTAGCGAAGTTAAGGCGAAACACTACAGTGGTCTATCACCCGAGGAAAATCCAGTAATCGTATTAGGAATGGACTCTGTTCTATGTTTGAAAAGCTATATTTATTATCTGGCCTATGTAATGTATATTTCCAAAATGAAAATTTAAAAAAAATTAGCCCTCTTCAGCTGGTACGAATCCCCTCCCTATGTCTGACATGTTTTTGTTGTGTTTTTTCTTCTTCTCATGGCTGTGCTAGTAGTAGAATGTACAAAAACCGGTCCTATATTGTCCGACTGGGCTGGCAGAGATTACTGTTATTGCTTTCCAAGAATAATTCTATTGAAGACAATCCATTCATGGGGGAAGAAGGGACTTTGACTCTTATTTTTAAATGTTCGATGAAAAGCATGATACTGAACAACATCGTCGAAGAGGATTAACTTGTCGAATACCCTCCCTGTCAGTAAACAAGGAAACGTGCACTTATATTCGTACTGCAAACTGAAGTCTTGTAAATGTGTTGTATCTCAGATGTTTCGTGCTTTGATTTGAAATCAGAATCCAGTGGTAAATTTAAAACTGATGTGTCCCTCTGAATTACCAACATTTCCCATCTTTTCTACCATGGCGCTATTAATTAAGTGTATGCGATTTATGGCTAATTTCTGTTCATTCTTTACCTGCGTGTTCCTGATTTGTCCACATCAGCGGTTAGTGAGGACCGAGGCATAACGCTTGAGAGGAATATAAAGGATGTTGTTCTGGTCCAGATTTTCAATAAGAAAGCTACTATGTTGAAAACCCGAAAGCATGTATCATATACAGCATCATGGGAGATGCGTTTTATCTTCGGATTGGATCAAGAAATAAAATTATCTGTCTTCAAACTGTAAGAACAGTAATATATACGCATCATGTCGACCACTTGTTTATATTCTGTGTAAAGAGATATCCGATAAAAAGTGGACAGACTGTGGGATATTTATAAATTCCTTTGAAATGTGGCTGGTCCATTATGGGAAGTGCACGTGTTACACATCGAGCAGACGGAAACCTAGATGTCTATTTTATGGTCATCAACTGTTATGTATATGAAATGTTTTTTAATTCTAATTATTATTTCATGCATCAAAGATTTTACTAAGCTTTATTTCATGGCTGTGTATGCTTTTAAAAAGCGAAATGATGTTGAAATTTAAGTCAATAAAAAGTTGTTAGTATTTCCTTATTTCTGTGTTTTGATTTGAAGCTCTTTCGTTGTCCTATGGTTTTGATTGTAATGTCATGTGCTGTGCATTTCAGGCTGTTAGCGTTCTGTAGATTTTATGCATTTTACATCACAAACCGACCTTTCTATGTGTGACCAAATAATCGGGTCATCCAATGAATCTACCATGTGAAAACCGTGGCCCATCCCCTGTAGTAATAAAGCCAAGCTATGAGTGCATTTGAATTATTAATGAGACGTGTAGTATTGTAGACAACTCTTAGCTATTGTAAACGCAACATTCAGCCTGGGCTAGGGGAAACAAATTACTGCCCCATTCATGACCGTAGGTACTCTAGTCCATAGATTAGTAGACACCAACATTATTATTCTCGAACACCATCATAATACATAGAGAATTGTGTACCATCTCCATTCGACGAGTGCCAATATATTTCAATAACTCCTATATTTCTAATACTTCCCAATATCTTAAAACAATCCTATATTATGGCATATTTTCTTATATATATTTTATTTTGCAATTTCTTATATGCTCCTCCACTTGCTTTGTACAGAAAATTATACTTCGATGAAATGATAATGAATTGAAATTAGATGATGGGTGTATTTGGTATTTGGATGGAATGCAGGAATATCAATCATTCGGTGCTCTGGAATAAATAATTATAGTAAACCAGTGTCAGTCACTTAGAATATTGCACTTGTTGCTATGCAACTCGTGCAATATTCACGCTCCTTCAACCAACTCGTTAGTTAACAGATTTATTATACATGCTTTCAATCATGAACATAGAAAAAAATCGAGCCATAGATAAATCTAGATTGGTTGCCATTACAACCCCACATGAATCACTAGTGAAATACGCACTATGCGTAAATCACTCTAGATACATTGTTTTCAAAGCAATAATTTGGCATATTTTCCTATATATATTTTATTTTGCAATTTCTTATATTATGCTCCTCCACTTGCTTTGTACAGAAAATTATACTTCGATGAAATGATAAGGAATCGAGATTAGATGATAGGTGTATTTGGTATTTGGATGGAATGCAGGAATGTCAGTCATTCGGTGCTCTGGAATAAATAATTATAGGAAACTAGTGTCAGTTAACCACATGAACAATTCCTTCCATCGGAATACTAGCTCTGTTAACTTGATGCGTATAATGCTGAATTAATTGAGAATACTCAAAGAAGGTGACAATTATCTCTCCTAGAGTAGCATTTGATATATTCTAACCCCTCAACATCCCTATATTTGGGAAACCCTATTGTTGCGTAATATAAATATTAAGTCCCTTATTTTCGTAAAAAATCTCCCAATAAAAACTCCTATATTTTTCCCCTTATTAGGCCTATAGTTTGTGACCTTTCCTATCACGCTGTTATTGTCACCCAATATTTGCATTCTATTGTATTTTATAAATAAATTATTGTCACCTTAATCCATATTTGCGGATTGAAATAATCACATATAGATCATGTATGCGATGTATTTTTCAGACTTCGCAACGTCAGAATAAAGACAAGAATTGCTCAGTTTCGTGAGGTTTTCGTGCAGACGTCCCCTAACCTTTCGTGATGTCCCTTGTGGAGACTTGAGCAGATCAGGAGATTATTAGCGACCATGCATCGATATTATTCCATTGGGTTGTTTTTATTTGAAGGGCCGTGGGTTAGCCATACTTACAGGTCCTTGAAATTGTTCTTGTATATATTTATATTTAGCCCTCTGTTATCTTGTTAATGGGTCTGTCAAAAGTACTAAAAATATTATTTTGTCGGTGTCTGATTATAAAAATATAACATTCAAGGGATAAGACAATATTTGTTTACCTGACATTTTGAATGATATAATCGAGATGACACTTTGTACTACTGTTTCTTGCGTTAATATGCATGTTAGATTAATGCATAACAATGTGAGTCGTTGGTACCTTTAGAGGGATTTCCCATAAATATTGATATGGACCTGAACTTGTGATTTATCTTAGTCGGAGTTCCAACAAAAGATTTGTATCTCTTTAACTAGCGTCCCTCGTAATTTAGTTGTTTATGTACTAAGAAACGAGAAAATGGTATTATCTCAGGTGTTGTATGTCTATATAAATGAGGCATGGGAAATATATATATATGAAAAGAAATAAATACATACAAGTATTGAGTTTACGTATTAAATGATTTAGAAAGAAATGTTGATAGGCAATGCATACAAACTTTAGAAAGAAATTTTAATAGGCAACGCATAAAAACAGTTGGAACCCAAATATGCTCATTTTGTCTTAAATGTTGTGGCCTTGATGCGAAATAAAAAATAATTTATTACGGGAGAACTAAGATTATGAATATTTAATTTAAATTAACTTGGGGATAAGCACAACATAAAAAATGGTCGGAATGAGAGACAAAAATGAATCTCTGTATGGGTTTTGGATGTATAGCCCTATTTAACTGAGGGAAGTACGTCGAGAAATAAAGATGGTCTGCTACTTTACATATATCCATATTATTGTTAAATGAAATGTTTGTCCAGAGTGTTTTTACAGTTTCTGAACGTGATTTGTTGTCTTAAGAGTGAAACCCAGTAAGTATAGAGCAGTCGAGTTATCAAGACCCATTTGTTGGTCACAGGGAGACTCAACTTGGAAAAGCTAAATATTTATCGGAAGTCGCAAATGATATTCATATGTTATACATTGTATTCAACTCTTGTGTACACATGAATTCATCCATTTAACTAAAACCCTTTCAATGACTTGATTGCCAAATCAATAGTTGATATAATTCTTGTCTCAGCTACATTAATTTTCTATTGGGGGAATAATGTTATACCGATAATTGATAGTCCATTGTAATTTTCATATGTTGTATAACCCACATGTGTGCCTCTAATGTTGATAACTTATCCATGAACAACGCACATGTAGAGAAGAAACTATCTTGGTATTTAAGAAAATGCTATTTTGTGTCAACACCCATCTCCCAAATATTTTCTTATGTGAGAATAAATAACTGTGCAGCAACATATCGGCCACTTTGGTGTTCTTAATTGATAAAATAAACGCAACCCTTGGTCCCTTGGAATATTTAAGTTGAAACAGGATATAAACTTTGACTCGTTTTACAAAAAAAACGTTCCAAACTCATATTTAGTCTGGAAAGTATACTTTTGAAAAAAATAGTCTGGAAAGGTGGCGAACGACATGCTACTGATAGATCTAAAGTGTTACTAGCGTGTAAAGCGAACAATCACCCTCCTCTACAGAATAAAATATAATTTCGGTCGAATCCCATCTAGTTTCAGAGACTTTTAAGAAAGATATTCACCAGCGCCTCTTGTTCATATGCTATTTACATAGGATTTTACATATCGGAGATAAAGTGCCATCTTTTGTTATATTTCAACAGCATTGAACGTTGAAGCCTGAATAGTACAAGATTTGTTTGCCATTTTTGACAAGATGCTTACTTTTCATCGAATCTTTTTATTTTGTGTGCGGATATTATTAGGGTAATACATATAACCTTTAGAGTTCCAGAGGGCTCAGTTTATGGGTTCAAAATTATTCGGGGATCTGGAGCTTAAATTAGTTTGAAAGTAGAAGAACACTTTTGGATTTCGTGCAAAATATTTATTTCCTCGTTTTCCAGCAATGTCGTCACAATATCGACAAAACAGAAACCTAAAATCAATAAACCACCATAATAACTATCGTCCATGTGGTAAAAGGACGCAGGGACCTGATGACTTAATCGGATTTTCTCATTCTCACAGAACGTAGGAACTTGTAAGTAGAGGTACTCTTCATCGATACCTCCAGTTCACACTTTCAGTTGGTGTCTAGATAGGTTGGGGAGAGGCTGAAGGGGGGCATGAATGAGGGAGATTTGGAACAAATTTTCCATTTAAATTCTCTATAAATAGAATATTAGATTTGAATATTATTTGAATAATTTTAATAGTGGCAATAAAGTTCATATTTGTAAGTTGTGAGATAAAGAGATCGCGGATTAATTATAGAGTAAACATTCTAAGTGATTCTATCAGCACATATGATAAAGCTTCATTATATTTGAAGTCAGATCAAGACATACATTGCACAGTAGTATCATGAGGGCCTGGAGTAAAGGTTTGGTGTCAAAATTCTGTTCAAACAATATTCAAGTAAGTGTCCTAGTCCTACTCTTTTAATCTTGGCTATGGGAAGGATGGATTGTGTTTCACGAGGGTCAAATGGAGATATATATTATAACCCTATATTATAACCCCTCAGATATATCTATCAACTTTATATACATAGCAGCATTAGTTGCTTTATTGGAATAGCATAACTACTTGGACTACAAAAATAAATGCCATTATTTCATTTTGGAAAGAAATTTTAGCGGAGTTAGAGAAAGTTAATATTAGTTATATACAGACTGGTTATATACAGACTGTAAATAGAATAAAACAGAAAAGGCTTCACCATTTTAAGGCATTTAAGATGTAGACCATACTCTACAAAATTATTCTTGGTAATTGTTTAACTAAACAAACGGAACACACATATAGTTAAACATGGAATTGTGTACGACTTATTTCAGCACCTCGAAGTATGGGTTTTGTAATTTAAATGACAAAAAGCACACGTATTCCTTATAGCAACGTTTGGAAAACAAATATGTACACACAACTTTAAAATAAACATGTATAAGAAAGAGTTGGTGATTCGAATGTCAAGTATTCTTAGACAACTACAATCTACATACATATTTAATGGCATTTTCATGTAGGATTAGTATTACATAAATTTCTGTCTTAAAATGTTTTATCACTTCACTAACGAACCAGGTAATTAATGTCAATCCTAAAAAAAATCGAATACATACTTCGGTAATTGCATATGCTGCACAAAAATTCGGAGAATTAGTCCAAAGATTCTCGATAAAGATAAACTCAAAAACGCCAGTGATTGATGTCAAAGAACAGAAACGTTGGATAGACTAGTTAACATAACCTAGGTTCACGTGTGAATGTGCAAATAATCTCACAACATATCAGTGTTAATTATCTTACTGTTTAATAGTATCAGAGCTATTACATACAGCTCTGACAAAACTATCCACTAGCTGTATTTTTCATCTTAAATAAGGGAGATATATTTCACGATTAGTAAAAGTATCCTTTGGGGGATCTTTCATCAAAAGGCTTAGACACTGTATCACCCAAATACAGTGTTAATTTCATTTGAATTAATAATTCAATGTTACAATGCGGTCTCTGTCTTAGAGAACCCTCTAAAAATAATCTCACATGGGATACATCATTCGAAAGCTACAACCTGAGCATTTCTAACTAGATGACTAGCAAACCAACCTATCACAATAAATCTCTTACCAACTTCACTAAATTGAAAAAGAAAAAATCACTACCACAGTCTAATTTTCACCCAATGGTTCTTTACCATTCTTTCTTTATAAATTGGGTTGGGGAGAATATAATATTGTATGTACAGTTCTTTGGGATGGGATTTTACTTCAGGATACTATGTCTATGCACGCTTACCTTTCTACACAAACAATATTTTTTTCTTCTCAAGAACTTTGTATACAGAGATGACAAATATCTTTGGCACATTTTTATGTCATCTGCAAACATACAAATAGTATTCTTTAATAAAATAAATCAATTGCAACTCAAACTGAGTTTTACTTATCAGTGAAACCTAAAATTGAGCAGAAAGCATATGTGACATACGCAACCAGTAACTAGACAAATCAAGAACGTACCCTTTTACAAAGGCGGATTTAAAAAGCTATACACCTTAAAGAACTAACAGAGGAGATTTCCTCAAAAATCATAAATAGAACAAGAACGTACTATATATTCTCTTTAAGATTCCATTATTCATCAAGATGGATAATGTTGTAATATTTACAACCACACGAATATATGTATTCATTATGCTCAAGCTCAGACATATACTATTGCTCTGTGCATGGAATTTCATTATGACTACGGT
The DNA here is from genome assembly GCA_942159475.1 of Sthenelais limicola. Lineage (NCBI taxonomy): Eukaryota > Metazoa > Annelida > Polychaeta > Phyllodocida > Sigalionidae > Sthenelais > Sthenelais limicola. Next base: position 112,525,194 of record OW804095.1, on the reverse strand, counting down.
ACCAATCTAATGTAGCTAGATATATCTATAATCGACCTACCACTCGTTATTTATTATTCATAAGTACCTCTCAAGGACACAATTTTAATAAAGTTTTTGGTGTCAACCAATTAGCAGTATATATATATACATAAATCTACTGAACATGTTCATAGTTCCATTCAGAACCGTTTTTTCACATTAAAGCCTTTCACAGAAAAGTTTTACTATTTAATTTTGATTCAGTGATGCCCACGTTCGGCCGGGACTGGTCTTGGGTATTCTCACTGGTGACCTAGTAGGTGGTCTTTGTTGCGTCGGACCATTTTGGTGGCACCCCGACATGACCGATGCTACCTCAGCGTCTACGTCCGGAGAGAGGGCACTGCGAGGAGAAAGAGTCGGGTCCTGCTGGATGGGAGGTTGGTTAAGGCTTGGTGAGTGAGGAGAACTAGTGAAGGTTACATCGGGATATACACTGGGAATGTTAATCTGCTGAGCGGCCACAACCTCTGGAGGAATAAGCTGGCGGAGTTTGGTCACCGTCTGTAGCAAGGCCATTCGCTCTATCTCCAAAGTTCTAATGTGTGACCGGAGCTTCGTCTCACTAGCCTGAAACAACCATACATGGGTAAGATTAGATATAACATATATATCCGAGAGAGAGAGAGAGAGAGAGAGAGAGAGAGAGAGAGAGAGAGAGAGAGAGAAAGGGAGGAAAGAGAAAGGGAGGAGAGAGAAAGGGAGGAGAGAGAAAGGGGGGAGAGAGAAAGGGAGGAGAGAGACAGAAGATAAGACACAGAGAGGCAAAGACAGATGGGCTAGGGTAGCAATCACTTTTCATTCCCTCCAATAAAATATCTAATTTAGGAATTTATGGCGTGGCATCTGTCTTGACATATATATGCCACCTTAATTTCTTCTTGAATAAACATTGTTTTAAAAGAATAACTTACCAATAGATTATTTATCTGTATTTCTAGGCTATGTTGGTTGCTATGGCTTGTTTGTAGTTGTTCTATCAGTTCCATGTTCTGTCTCTTGAGGCTGTGGTTTGCTCCTTCAAGTTTTGCAATAAGGTCCGCATCCCCTCGTTGTGGAGACGAGATCATTTCTTCTTGTAGAACATGGTATTCTACTTCATATGCATGAAGTTGTTTTGAAATATCTAATTGGAAGACCTGCGGTGGGAGATAAGTAAATTATTGATTTCTGATGACGAGAATAGATTCGGTTACACAAATGATGTATTCTGACTCAATTTATCATAATAACGAATACAGAAGAATTCATCAACAAGGCCTATCTGGAACTCACTTGGTTGATGACCCTCTCCATCTGTATAATGCTCATACTTGGTAGAGTTGTCTTAAGGAACTCCACGACAGTCTCGAAACTGTTGCACTGTTTGATGAGTTCCCGGTGGTCTCCTAATAGCACTAAAGCCACCTTAAATACTACTTCCATACCTTGTAGGAAGATCAAATCTGAAAAAGAAAAATTGCTTTATTTAACAGTCAATACAAGATAGATGGCACTAAGAATTTATCAACATTTGATCGGTGAGAAAGAACTGGTAGAGTTGAGATGTTTCAATGCATCAGTATACATCAGTCAAACTATTGTCCAATGCTTATGACATATTTACATGGAATTTCCTGCGATTAGAATAATAAATGAAGTGCAATAATAAAAATAGACGACGACCATTATTTGCCATTGCTAACGAAATGGCGATTCAAAATACTATTAACTGAACTAAGCTTACCAAAAACCCTTGCTACAAATCCTAGAGGGAATTGTGAGGCAAATAAAGTAAGGAACCATGGTGCAGCATAAAGTGTGGGAGCAATGTCGTGCCGCTCTAAGTGTTCGTACAGATCACGATACATGTCATGAAGCAGGCGAGATAACTGGTACATCTGTATTTGTAGCGCAACCATGTCCGGCCGGTACTGGCGACGGAAGCCAAGCCTAAACATGAGATGCTTTAACGTCTCAAACGCCTGTTCTTCTCGCATCTGAAAAGGAGGGAAAATATTCACATTACTAATCATTAGTCAATTGTATAATATATATAGTAGTTGAGTTGACTTCAATCCTTATGATTAATATATATAGTAATTAATATTTCTGATTCACAAAATACAGGAAATATGGCTGTACGAACACTTATTGTCAATTGTACACAGTGACTGAAATTAGGGGGTTACCATGTTCATTTAAGAAAATGTTGAATGTCATTTTTCATTAGCTCATTCTATTAGTTGGTAAAGGCAGGGTACTCGGACCAATAGAGACCATACGAAATCCTAATCGGATTAACCACAACACTTAGTGCATAAAACTGGAAATTGCAATGTTTGATTCGAAGGAAATGTCATAGGGAATTCAACCAAAAGAACTTACATGCATGAGCAAAACCCCGGCTACAAAACTGAGGCCCTGGCAATATCCAACTTCACGGTCGGTGAGTGAGTAGGCCTTGAGCAAGTTAAACAATGAGAGTTGACCAGCGCCCAGTTGGCGAGCGAAGTATGGGTGACCGGGAAACGTGCGACCTGAAGGGCAGACAGAGCGATTGATTTATCCTTGTGTCAGGCTAGACTGGTAACAATTCAATTCAATATTTTATTTCGTATCACAAAAATCCGTATGGGTTAGAAGGTTCTGTCTCTTAACTAACTACTACTAACAGTATAGAGTATAGTATATGCAATACAGTGGACCTAGTGGAATAAAGCCAAAACAGTAAATCAGTTTCGATACCTCCAAAGCAAATGAATCTATAGTTTTATTTAGAATGTGAAGGAAGTGCTTTTATAAGCAGTGCCAATATTTTACATATATGAATAGATCCGATGGTAATAACTATAGGCTATAGCTAATTAACTATCTTGGTCCGTACAGTATTTTCTTCAAGGAAAACTGACCATCCACCCAGCTTCAATCAGTTATATTTCACTCGGCCTATGGCAATGTATTAACAATTATAGAACAATCAAGAGTTTACTGCTGAATTCAACAAGAACTAAACAAAAACTAAAACAAACAAAAAACAAAACCAGCAAAAAGCCAGCATACCGAGGTCAATGAGAATGGCATGTTGATGAGTGGTGAGTTGTTTGAGCTGATCCTCATAGCGGGTGCTGCCCTCTGATGGAGTTGTGACCGAAGAGCGGTGAAGCTGGTGTTGTTCTACTAACAGTGCCCAGATATCTCCCCTCTGGTGGCGAGGCACACCTGAGTATGAGCAAGAGGAACGCTATTATTACAAACTTAACTTCTTCGGAAATATTAGCTTTTAACCTAAGGAGAGGACTGTATGTTTAATAGGCCTGCGGAAGAAACCTTTATTTTCAATACATGTCAATATATTAATTTAAAGCTAGTGTTTAATTAAAACAGGAAGGTATAACTATTAACCACTCTTAAGGCAAAGATAAACGCTGATTTCACAACTTGGGACCTAATCGCACATTCACCTCCAATCCACGAGATATTGAATATATACTTATTCATGACTTGTCTGAATATTCATTCACTACTGATGGAGGCATAAAGCCAAATTGAACTTAAAAGTATTTCTCTGAGCACATCAATAAGAAAATGAAGATGAGGATGTCTGGGGTTTATCAATATATTACTTTTTTATCAAACCAATCGTTGGATGTAGCGATATAAAAACGCCAAGACCATGCAAAGAATGACTCAACTGTCAATTATTGTTGAATGAATTACATTTTTACACTAGCCATACCAAAGGCATTGTTGTAAACTGCCGTCCTAAATTAACAGGACCTGATGCAAATGTTAAGACCGAGAGCTTGGGAACTCATATTTTACAGGTAGACGGCCTTAAGCGAATATAATATGCGTCAACCGGGGAAGACTTGTTAATGCTTTAATGCTTTCTTTGTCCATTTCTGCTGCTATTTTTTAATAGGAAAACGATCCCATTCAAAGTCAGGTATAAGATGGTTTTGCCATGCACAAAACTGAAGAAGCAGAGTAAGTGTTTGATATAATCCCTACCGGATTTTACTGCGTCGTGAAGCTTAGGTTGGTCTAATTTTACAATGGGTCGGCCGGGTGTAGCGAGCATCTCCTCCCATACCTTTGTTATTTCCTGCGGAAAAAGGACCACGAATGATAAAAACACTTGGCTCAGATTTCATAATAAAACAAAAGGGCGCCTTCATTGACAAGGATAATGATCCTGAGTTCGAATAATACTCTCCACAATAATGGTGTGTGCTAAAAATAGGATCATCCAGCATAGAGATACTCTTAAAAGGATGGCGATAAAGGATTAGGAAATGAGATTATCCATACCAGATGTCTGCGATGTTTATTCTCCTTACCTTCAGGCAGGGGACTATCTCCTGGTAATCCAACTTCACCCTTTTAATTTCAGCAGCATCCTGACGAGCTGTGAGGGAAAAAGGCAATAAACAGTCAATAAATCAATAGCATGTGTACCACAAAAAGGAATGTAGCTGGATTTGAGCTAGTTCCAATTAAGCAGAATAAAAATAAGACTAGAACTAATCATTTCAACGTAATTAACCCTTTTGTTTAGTGAATGCAAAAAGAAAGTTTATATGCAGATATTCCAATAGAATATATATTTAGCATTGTCAGAATGCGTTGTAGCATAATGAATGATAGTTATTTGATATTAAGCAAAGATATGGCTTGATAAGCAACCAACACCAGTATTGAGGGAATTAACAAAGATTTGAATATTATCATTGCTGTTAGATCTTTATTAATTCAATGATATATAGAAACATTTTTGAAAGGATGTGAGATCCATTCTGTTTGAGAGTTTCCAGTAATTCCATTCCTACTCTACCCGGTGAAACAATAATATCATTCGTGCACTGAGGAATTCACACACAAAATATTATGACTAGCGGCTTTTCCTTATCTCTGTATATGAAGCAGTTACAAGATGTATTATTATGAATATGGAATTTAACTGACAAAATAATTGAATACAATTCCCAGACTGCGTTATTTACAATGGCATTAAAAAGTCTTTTACATTATGTGTCTGCCTCTAGGCTTATGAGTAGCTCTTATGTAATAAGATTTAAGGAAGGGGTGTCTGTCTCGTGGCTCTATTGAGATACTTCTTTTTCGGTCCAACTTTGAAGTCAGTTTCATTCGTCCTAGGTATTGCATAGTATTTAATGGCATGTATTAATGGTTTGGCTTGAATCCACAACGGCATTTAATTAAAGGGTATTTAATTTCCAGTTCTGTACTCATTGTTTTTTGGGTCACCTCTAAACGAATTGCTGAGATAGATGAGAGAGAGATTGAGTATATATTTACTATCTTCCATTTTCAACCCTTTTTAATAAGAAAAGTGGTGATAGTAATTGTTAAGAGAATTTTACAACATGAATGTTGCTAAGATATACAATATTATTAATAGGTTTGGTGTTTAGTTGTTTGATTCCCTTAGCAACATTATTAATGAGTAGAATGTGTACAATTTAGGAGATTAAATAATGAATATGTTACAATCAAAATATAACAACAGATTTTCAATAAACAAACGACAACATTGACCAAAGGCCAGACAGGAGATATAGGAGAGGAATGTAAATAGGTTGAACAAAAGAAAAAATAGGTTGAACAAAAGAAAATGATAACAGACTATCTATCCATCTACCGGTCCAATCTATAATACCGAGGCAGTGCGAGAAATGAATAGAGATACATCAGGATAGCTATGAACCAATAAAGAGCAAATAAAGGACACTTTCAAATGGCGCACGACAAGAATTGCTTCTACATACAATGTGGTGCTTAAAGATCCATAAATCTTGGTCAATGCCTCACCTTTGAAGAGAACAATGGATCTGGATCCATAGAGGACGAAATATCCTATGCAGCGGAATGAGAGGGAAACAACCATGGTAATTTAGTATTCAATGACAGAAGAGGCATAAGCAAAACCTTCTGTTAACGTACCGGTAAAAATGTCCCGGAAGAATATGACAGTGTATTACCATCGGTTATCTATTTCTGTGCGTGTGCTGTCAGATTGGGGTTGTGACAGGAGTAAGAGAAGGGGTGTAAAAGAATCAATGGAAGAAACTCTGAGATGAACTAATACGCTGAATGTAAGATAAATATGATATTCAGGTATATATATGTAGCTGTCCTAACGCACATGTCTCTGTAATGGAGGTCACTGATTCGAACAGCATCCCATTAGGCTCAGAATCGAATTAGTGATGCTTTGGATGATTAGCCGGTCAGAGGTTCGAAATTACCTGGACATTCTAGAACAAGAGAGGAAATGAGGGTCGGGTGTGGCAGGACACAATGGTTCGACATATGTGTGGCAGTGTAACTTTACCTTGATGTCTACATGGAGACAAATCAACATAATATGGACAAGGAGAATGAACAGACCAGTACCATATCTGTAGTCTCTTATCAGAGTCCTTGATCATACAATACACCAGACAGGCGTACATATATCCGCATGGTAATTAATGAAAATGAATATGCTCGGAGTATTAATAGGTAGGCGCGATTTAAGTAGCAAGATATGGCTCAACTAGGGAGAAGATATGCGACAACAGAGTAATCCCAATATATTGCGATGCACCAAATAACCGCACAGCCAGCTCAAAGAGCGAGTCCCACTCCTGCTGTTTGGGAAGCCACACTGTGACGGTCAACTAATCATGGCATAGCATCAAAGTATGTTGACTCGAAGCCACATTGCCAGACTTGCTCCAATGTTTGAGTGTTTGATGACTTCCTAGTAAAACCTTAAGCTTAGAGTGGGGAAGCCCTCTCCATGATCAACATATTTATGTGAAGGGACATCTTCTCCAGTTGGAGATTCCACCCGAAACATCGCTCTAGACCATCCACCTCCTCCATGCAACTTATGCTTACCCAATTCCGAATTTATTGTCTTCTTCCCAGGGCCAATTTATCAAGCCTGCGCTGTTTGGATGGAACCAATAATAGGACAATATCAATCATAGACAGCACCCGCAAACCCCCGGATGGATTGTCAGCATCGCCTTGTACACACAAAGCAACGCCACCTCTCGCAACCAACCTGCCCATCCACGTAATATTACACCTTATTATCAGGAATGCAGGTCCCACTTAGCTGGGAAAAGGCTAGGAGAATGTATCACCTTTCCAATATGCCTCATGGAAATGAATACTATAGATGATATTTCTTTTTATTTGCGAGGAATTCCTGCATATAAAACACAATATTTAGGTATAATATTAATATTGAATAATAATGTTGATAGTATCTGGCTTCTGTACCTGAAATATTGAAATTCTAATGTTTCTCAGTTTCGTGGTAAAGCTTCAAGGAGAGAATCACAATCTATGCCGAGATCGAACTTCTGCTATCAGACTACAAAGATGTACAGCAAATGATTCTCCTCCAAGGAGGGAGCGATAAAATCGACTCATCATGACAACAGAGGTATAGATAACATATGAATCTACCAGTAGCATACATTGGACAGCTCTGATGTCTACATAAATTTGAGAGCATGTATAATGGGACATCTCCCAAGGAGCCTTGCAAATATCAGGTCTGGCGCTTGCGGCCTTCGTGTCAGGCGCTTGAATGCAATTGGCCTTATTCCCGAGAGAAACTTACATCTCAATTTACACAGCTGCAACATGTCCATTTCCATCAAACACAGCTCTGGCATTCACAGACCTCATGATCACCTTTCAAAATCAGGATAAGAAATTGATGAAAAATGATATTCCCCAGCCGCAGACCCAGCGCTCCCAAATGCGGTGTAAACACCAGTAATCTTCCCATGTAATTCGAATGAAATTTAACTGAAAAAAAAGACGATGGCAGTTTTTCCTTCGAACAAGATTTAAATAAATCTCTGATGATTTTATCCTATTTTGTTTATCGAGTTATTTTTAGTAAAGGGGCTGTAGTTAGATTTAAAGCCATCTCAGACGTGAAGGGTCGTGAAAGTTTCAAAATGTTGATAATATTTTGAAAGGACGGTGCCATATAACAATTTTTATCCCCTTACTGAAAATATTGTTCTCTCTCTTACAGAAAATATTAATAAATATGGCCTGAAATAAACTTTGAAAAATGTATACAAATTTGCAACCATGAGACAAAAGGAACAGGTACATAATTAGCGTCGGTTTGCATTATTGAAAACCTGAAAGAGAATGGTTACTAACACTAATCTAAACATAGTTCACAAGCACTAGCTACACTTCCACCATACTTCTTACGTCTCTTGAATCAACCACTTAATATCTTCTGATTTTGTCATACTAAAATATAGACAGAACCAATTTATGTTTTAGTATGGTATGGTAAAGCAAGGAACACCCCTTCACAGGTTTAGAAGGTCATAGGACATCCGCCTTAGTAGAAGGTTAGATAGAGGACCCAGAGGGTAAGAGCTTTGAGCCTGTATATGCGTTTAGTACTACCCTTAGGGACATTAGTGCTACATTACTGTGCTGGTCACTTACCAAAGGCGACAGGAGTAGATGGAGTGATGGGGGTAACAGGGGAATCTTCATGCAAATTGAAATGAGGCAGAAAATTCGTTCAAAATGAGAATTTCTTTAGCAAAAGGTAGAGCTCGACGATGCTCCACTATTCCGTGGAGAATCACTCACTCCCATCATTAAGTCATTGGTTATTTATGGACAAAATCAAAGGAAATTGATAGCACATGTTAACTGCTACGTATTTAGTTATGTTATGATCGGGTCGAATGAGGAATTGCATGTAAATCTAGGAAAATGTATGATTATTTGACCCAAAGTTCCCAGCAATGGTTGTCACATTATTTTGTCTATGGGAATTTTGTACCCATTAATTTTTAGGAAAAACCCGGATTTAATTCCATATGCAATAATGTGAATAAATAAAAAAACAATTGGAAAACAAGTACTTCCATTAACCATATATCCAACAGAAAAATCCTAATCAATATCATTAACATACTATTAAAGAATTAAAGTAATAACAAACCGTTTGTTCCCGGGAAGCCATTAAAAGACCGACCACTTTTGGGGGCTCGTATAAACATGTAAATGTAAAGGCCTCACTAATTAAAGTGCAATTTTTCCAAACAGTCGATATATATGGCTGTAGAAAAAAGGCAAAGACCGTGCCAACTGCAATTGTCATTCAATGCCTCCATGCATTCCATTTCCGGCATTTTATTGCTTTAAAAAACCCTCTTGTTAAAGGTTCAGGGAGGGAGGTGGAAGTATTTTTACTCAAGATCCACCAATCCTCACAAACACATTACGATAACACATCCAGTGCCTGAGGGGTCACTTTCGACAGGCTGTTCCGCCGGCACAATCGTTCTTATCTGCAACAATAATGGTTGCTCCTATCTTATTTCAGTCATTAATTACTTTCCCCCCACAGACTCATGAACCAGTGATCACTAAAACAGTCGCAAGATAAGAAAATAAATTAGATATACGACATCTCACTAACGAGTTTTCGCCAGTGTTTCCCGGGAATTCACATTATATATCCCTACGCAAAAGTATTCTTTTAACAAAAATAAGAAAGCTTCATGAAAAAAACTCAAATTTGTAAGAAGCGGATCAATGCAGAGAATTAATTCCACCCGAGAATAACTCAAGGATATGCATCCCAGGAGGGCACTCTAGGACTCAAGACATAAACGCAAAGGTTCGCATCTGGTACGAACAGAGACATTTTTCCTTAGTCCCCTAATCATGCACTGCCAGTTTTTTGTCTGGGCCCAGCTGTTTCTACGGCGGACTCATGCGTACACAGGTTTCCCCTAGTGGGGAATCCCTATATGAATCCTTAATACATCTTTCCTGTCGATAGTTAACCTAGGCGGACTCACCTTGGAGACTAATGTTTTCTTTCTCCATCCGTATAAGGAGTAAGGTTTCAAGAATAGCTTTTCTCCAGAGGGCGCGGATGGCGGTTTGCGATAGACTGCTTTTCTTCTGCTGCTGACGCTTGTCACCTGCTCCCTCCCTCTCACTTTCCTGTGCTTCTGCCGAGGTCGAGAAAAGAAATATATTACCCCTACATGACTTCGTCCACATAGCCTTCCAACTCAAAGTCGAAATTTCCCAAAGATTGAGACAGAATACATGTAATGAATACACGTCGAAAAGGTCGGCCGAAAAAGAGCCAGGAGTACGCAAACTTACCTGTCAAACTTCATTCAATTTCTTCAAAAAGAAATCCAGCTTTCTGAGCCTTCTGTTGAAACTCATATTACGTTTTCATAGTCGGAAATGTCTGATTGACATGCATAAATGCACAAATGAACCGGGTAATTTTGAGAAGATGTTCTAGCATGTAAAATGGCACCAACTTAATGCAATACTGAACTATTGTATACGAACAAGACAACATACTACTGCCATTTGCTATAGTATCTTTTGATACTAGGAGGCTGATTAGCGTAACTGTTCATTTACTTTCTGCTTTCACTATTTTTTATATATACATTTATTCCATATTCTAGTATATAATTGATTACGGATAAGTTGATCATAAATAGTGGTTTCTTTTTGCCTTTGCAAAGTCAAAATAGTCAATTGTAAAGTCATAATAGTTGTTCGTAAAGTCAGAAAAGTCATTTGTAAAGGCGAAATAGTCAATTATAAAGTCGAAATAGTTGATCATAAAGCCAAAATAGTTGATCGTAAAGTCGAAATAGTCAATCATAAAGTCAAAATAGTCAATCATAAAGTCAAAATAGTCAATTATAAAGTCAAAATATTCAATCACAAAATCAAAATAGTCGACTGTAAAGTCGAAAAGTCAATATATTTTATCGTAAAATTGTGCAAACACCACATTATGTAACCATTAGTCATGGGACCCACCACCACCTAGTCCCACCCCTTCCAAACATCACTGCCAATCAGAAGCTCTTGTATCACAAGCTCTCAAGTGTCAAATAGGGGAGTTGCAAAAGCCCTACCTCCATTCACATATGTGATGTGTTCCAGGAAAATGAGTCACAAGTCGCAAAATTGATATGTTTCAAAGTGATTTAATCACAAGATCTCTTTATTGAAATGTTCTGATTTTTTTAGGGTTTAGCACTTACAGTCATATGACTCCATGTAACAAATTTCGGAAGATTGTCTTAATAAATATATCCTTGCGTTTTGAAGGCTTTCGTATTGAGTATATATTTAGTTACTTTACTGGTAATTACCCATCCAGAAACATTGAAAACTTTTTTTCCCAAAAAATACAAATATCAAACTTAAAATATAGAAATACCTATTAGGTGTCATAGTGTTTACTATCATTGGAACCGGTTTGATTTCCTCTTTCCAAATATTGTGATATCTTAAAATCCATTTTCTGCGACTTATGACTCATTTTCCTAAAATGGATCACATATCAGTCAACCAATTATAAATATACTATTTAGTATTCTCCCTGATTCCAATAAAGAATCAGTTACTTCCCTCAAACAACAGATTCACAACCACTGGCTATGCAAAATCCAATAAAGAATAACTTCGTCTGTTTTTGTAAAAAGAATAAAATAAATAATTGTTTTTTTTGTCAAATTGTCAGCGCAGCCCACTGGCTCACCTGTGGCGGTGATGCACAATAATAATACACAAAGAGTACAGATTCATAATCACTGGCTGTGCTAAGTCCCCTATAGAATCAGTCTGTCAATCAGAGTCAAACAGTCACAACAAACCCATGTGCCCCTGTTAAATCACGCCCACAAATCCTACAAAAGTTTACCGGATGCGACAGGCCTCCTATATCCCCCGCCAGTACTACCGTATTTACAATAGTGAATCTAGAAAGAGGCCTCGCCCAGTTTAATTGTTTAACAAAGCAACACTTTAAAAATAGCCTCTTAATAATATAAGCTGTACATACCCCAGCTACGTAACAACTTAAAGATTGAAACTATGGAAAATAGCAAAGAACTTCTGGATACATATAATGTATACACACAATGCCTATTATATGGGGATTACATTCAAATTAGAAAAAAAGAAAGAAAGAAAGGGGAATATTTTAACAAGGAAACATACCAAGAATTCTATTTTCAGGTACTCTAGCTGGAGTGACCACTCTGTTTAGTATGCCCAGCCGCCAGGACTGTTTTCTCTGTGGGGTCACAGGGGCACTGCTGCCACCATCCGCCGAGGGGGTGGGACTTCTACTCCTATCACTCACACTCCCGTTCATAGAGGGCACAGTTAAACTCTCTTGTGTGTTCCAGCCCGCTCCTCCTCCCCCGCTGCCTGCAGAGCTGCTCACCTGCTCGTACATGGCCCTTCTGGGGGAGAGATTCAAGTGGTCATGATGGGTCCTGGATGGACTGGGGGCCGGGTGGGGCACGCTCATCTCCATGACAGGCATCTGGTTGACGTTTCTCACGGGGGAATGTTGGAGTTGTGTCACGTCAGGCAGCGCACCTATTGTGGCACTCCGCCGACGTGTGAAGTTCTGTCGGAGCTCAAGGGTTTCTGTGGAGACGGTCATGGCGGGTTTCACCTTGCTGGTAGGTGATGTGCAGGGCGACTGCTCCGGTGTACTACCAGGTGTATAGGCCGAGTCCTGGAGGGACAAATAGCACGGTATCAAGTATTAGCCTTTATTACCATAGTATATACAATTTTCTTGGTTTAGCACACATTATAGACTAGCACCAAATCCCTCAGTATATCTCTATGTCGAGGCAATAGTGACTCATGTGATATAGTTTTTCAAGATTTCCTTTTCTAAACAAAGACAAATTAAAGATTTATACAAGTCTACATAAACTAATATGCACCCAGTGCCTTCACATTTTACAAAATTATAACTCTTTCGTTAAAGCCAACCACATATGTAGCCAATAGCGATATGATTATCATGCTTTTAATCAAGAAATCTCCAGTGATATCTGATATCTTCACCAGCTTATTAAATCTATTCCACGTATAGAGACACACCCACAAGGTATGATATAAATCTAGAAGGAAACATTATGATCTTGTTTATATGGAAAGAAATTAGTTAGAAGAGAAGTTGAGAGGAAGTTGAGAGGAATACATTAGAATTGCTAGAGTGAGTTGCGTTTTCCAGGTGCCAGATAACAAAAAAAAGAGAGCGGACATTAGAGCTATTGGTAAGCTATTATAGTAAAGAGCTTTACTTACGAAAGACTGAGTATAATTGCTGGCATCAGACTCAGTCGTCCAGCTTCTGTCTCTGAAAGATTCTTTGGCTTCCTCGCGTTTCGTTTTCCCCTGCAAAGAGCGAAGAACACATTGGCCACGTTTCAATAGTGAAAAGTAAGCAGCTTGTAAGAACGTAGTCTGAGGGGAACGCGACACGGTGATGGTACACTGCATTTAACCAATTCGTCTCTAATCGAGGGAGTTGTTCATGAAACGGAGGAAGGAAGTAATGAAGGCAGGGTCTAAATGAGAATACTTAAGATTCTATTCCGACACTGCAAAATTAGCTTTCGCTTGGATGGGGAACGATCTAATTTTTATAACAGCAAGTTGTATTTTTTATTGACACTTGGTGAATGCAAGACACCCCAGGCGGATGGACGCGCTGCGGTTTGATTAAATATTGATACGTTAAATGATGTTAGTTCTTAGGCCTCTCAAACGGTTGCATGGGGAATTTGTCTAAAAGTCCCCATCAATATGTATAATGAGTCGGGGGCCGACTGTGGTCCTTAGCTCTTTCCCGCCTTTCTTGTTTGCCCTAAGCCACAGAAATCGCCCCCTTTATTTTTACTTTGTTTGCATAGCACCTCACCATGAAAATGATCGCGGGTCACTGATGGAATTAAAGCTCGGATCTTCACATCCTCTATAGACTATACCCATCAAAGAATTTCAATTTGGGGATATGGAAATTCACCAGGGTTAACAAAAACCGCTTTGAAATACTAGATGGGATAGGAATATTATATTACGATGGTAGCACGACACATTGATTCCCAAACCGCCGATAAGTGTGGAACGGGCAAACATCTTTCTTACTATGGCCATCATTAATATTTTCAGCAAATTTGCTAAATATTGTAGGAACCCTTATATTTATAACGAATAGCGTTTCCAAATGAATTTCGTGTCGCCAGAAGGGTAGAGGCTAAACTCGTGGCATGCGTTGGAAATCTCGATTGTTGATCGGCAATGCTAAGAAAAACAGCCTGGCGCAAAATGATCTAATTTCTACCAGATCTAGTCAACGGATGTCGAGGAACATTCCCTTTTCATCCTCTTCCATGTTCACATCGAGGTTACTCTTTCATTCCAGCGCCACCTGCTTATTCCCGTAGGAAACACGATTCGACCACAGTAGCCTGAGGCTAGAAAGAAGATTTGCATGAGCGGCAGGTCGCTTTAATGAACAGGATTAATCTCAAGTTGTCAACAATAAGTGTCCACCAGTCTTCCATTGCCTTGTCAATGGAACCGAAGCCTTGGCATCTCATTAAAACAAAACAAAGGCAGATCCAGCCACAATGGAATTGCTTAAGCCATTCATGTAATGTGTAGTATCCTCCGGATATTACTTATATTTGTCTTTATTTACGAGTCTGACTTCTGTTTTTTCTGCCTTTTTACGATATGACTGCGAGGAGATCCTCATTATATGTGAAGTTTGAATAACATTTTGTGTTACTCGCCTAGTGAGGGGTTGTATGTGATGACGTTACATTTCCATTACCCTATGCTTGGATACCATGGTGTCGTAATATATATATATATGATATATATTATATACTGTATTGACTCAGAATCAATATTCAATTAGACATTAGAATAGACACACAGCAGTTTATCTTCTTGTTATTCCTTCTCAAGCGAACAGACCAGACAATTATAAATGGAGACTGTCAGATTTGAGAGCGACTAGTGGATCTAGCCGGCAATTACCGATGTAGAAACGATACAGTCAAGCTACTGGTCTGGCATTAATATGATAGCAAACATTTAATGTGATACAACTGCCCTTACAATGCAATGATTACTAAAGCTATTGTTCATATATGACAACGATTCAGACCGCTTATCTCCAGAAGGAATAGAAGCAACTGGGTATATAATCAACATCGATCTGACGTACAGCAATCGCATTAGTAGAGAAGCATGAATAATGTTTCTATTCCTATTGAGGCGTCACTCCTCAGCCAGCTGTCATTCGAAGTGATGAGACAGTTCCTTACTGATTTTGTTTGAAGGAGTTCATAAGGATGTCTATGTAGAAGTGTCCAGTGTCGACACCAGACTGAGTCATTAGTATTACATGTATTTATTAGTATTAATTGCATGCAGAACTGCCTTTTAATGCGCTCACTCTGTCTAAATTGAATATGACTACTTGGTTCTGAAACACAAGGAAAACTAAACATGAATACAGATGGGCACAACAAGCGAAATCTTTATTATCTCATAACAAGTAAAAAGAGATTCCATTCAAATAGCTTTACAATTCGGTTTGTGCAATAAACGGCTGGTGCTATTGTAAAGCTAATGAGAGTTTAAGTGTTGTATGTACATACAAATTTTAACTCGTGACTGGAAGGATAGTCAACCAGCAAAATAAAAATAACTCCAAGAGTATAATCAATAACATTTATATCTCCGCAGCTCTTTCTCTCCCTTCTTCTCCAGACCTGCACAGCACACATAAGGATGGATGGCCCCCAAGAGAGATGCGCCTAGATCATTAATGCAGACTACGAGTTTTCAGCCCAATGTGGCGATTGACATGGGAAAGCAGTGTTTAATTATCTCCTCTGATCTATGTTCTCTTCAAAGGCGGTAGCAGGAAGCATTTGCTAATTGGTGTTTTTGTAGTTTTCCCGCGAGTAGCTGGTAGACATTTTACAGAAGCAGCAGTGGCTTATCCTCCACTGCCACATGCACACGTATATATGTACACGTTTCCATTGAGGGATAAAACTTTCAAGAAGTCTCAAGCAAATTGGCAAAACTCCGTTAGAAAGACAACAATCTATAAACATGACATGCCTCTAATTTACTGAGAATAGACCACTGTGCAAATGGGCTAATGAGGCAGTCAAGTGAAAGGAAAATTAGGCGTAGATAAAGGTAGCTTGCTGGGCGAGGAAGGTACTAGTATTCAACGTACAGCCCCTATCATTTATATGACTGATGATGAAATGGAAGGAAATTGATGGCCAATTAGGGTTGTATGGTGGTCGAATAGGCCTTGTGCCTGGGTGCTGATGATTCAAGTAGGCTTTTTGATTTATGTCCAGCAGGTATGAGGTGAAAAGTCATGCTGACATGGCATATTTCCAGACACTTGGATTAAAGATTCAGCCCTCCATACATCATGTTTTAAGTACAACATCGCCACTAGGTGCTTCACTTTATGATGCTTACACAGAAAGTCGATAAAACAACGCCATTCTCACAGGCTCAATCATTTTTTTGTTGCGTCATCCACGTTAAAAAAGAATAAAGCGTTGCTGATAATGTACCTAATTAAAGCGGATGCTTAATCCTGAATTTCAGCAACTTCTACAAGCACAAACTGAAATAAAGCAACCTTTGTTTACTAATAGGTTGGCAGCCATGTAAGCCTTGCGGAATATGCAATAAAGGGCGATCAAAGAAATCAGTTGCACAAACGCTAAGTTGACAACAGTGTTAAGGAATGATTGAAGTTTAAAATTGCCAAAGATTGTGACTGGTTTCGAAAGAAATCTAGATAATGATGGAAGACTTTGAACTCTTAAATTGTGCAGGTACAATGGATTGATCAGTTACAGAAAACTGTGTTTCAAAGCAAATTTGTGGATATTTACCGATTCAATTTTAGTCCAACTATATTAATTTATAACTGAAAAGAAATGCTTCTATAACAGATTATTCTAAATTATTAGTCTATGGGTGTTAGGTGATTTTAATTTGCGAAACTAATAAAAGGAATTGCCGAACTAAATCCCAAAAGAGCACCAACTTGTCTTAAGCTATACAGAGCCGAAAGTGCGATCAGAAAACTCACCCGATATATAAGGTTCTCGAATGAATGAGCAAGCGATTTCTTGGCTTTGCTTTTGAAGTTATCAAACTTGGATGGTTTATATTTATCCATCAAATAAAACTGAAAGAAATAAACAGGGCGGAGACAATAAGAGGAAGAAAGGGAAGCATAGTAGAAATTCTAAATTCAAATGGGAAACATCTTTAGAGGACACTTGCGCACTATGGATAACAAAAAAATATATTTTAAAGTTTCCAAAAATTAAGACAGTGAAATAAAAGCAAGAACATTTTGTGTGAAGGACAGAGACAGAAATATCAACATTAAGTTAAGGAATGAGTTTGCTAGTTTTCTCCCACTGATGAATGGCGAAACTTTTGAAACTTTCGGAGAGAAGCATTCGTCTATAACTCCAACCAATGTTATGTTATACATCAGAGCTTTCGATCACTCTGAATGGACCGACAGAATCATTCATTAACTTTCAAAACAGATGAACACTTTTGTATCACTCCCAACAAATTTACGTCTTGTCGAAGTCAATAGTCATTCAATCACTGAACCCAACAACTGAATGCAGATGGGCCACAGGGACAACCAAGACTGCTATAGAGGTAAGGGTTAGCACTGGGATGGTGTTGGGTTGGTTGACAATCTAGTAACTTACCTCTGTTTTCCCAAGGGCTTTGTTGGTGTCAGATATATGAGTATGCTCTCGTTGCTTTGCCTCGCACATTTGCCTGAGCAGGATCATCATTACCTCACACTTGTCCTGATCTGTAGCCAGACCCTCTGCCTGAAATAACACCCAATCGCAAATTCACCATTGATTTTGAGCACGAAGGCAAATCAGCAATAATTTGATCCCGACGGTGGCTTTTTAGGGTTTTGCTCCAGAATGAGACGAAAGTGCCATAATTAAATTTTCAATATCGCCTCCAATAACCGCAGGGGGAAAAGAATCGATGACAGTTTAAACATATCCCGGTCAAATATATTTGTCAGTTATGTAAAATGATTGGCTGAGCTATATAGTGTTGGACTACTTCATTTGTGTAAAAGACCAACATCTAACGCAGAAAAAGTACTTCATGCGATCAATATTCAAATGACGACGAGATAAGCCAGATTCCAAGAAATGGAAAAGTTGGCAAATACCGGATGTTGCAAGAGTGCAGTCAACTTGTTAAGCAACTTTTAACGCTCCTAACTTCAATGTGAACTATTGATATTTCATGACAGAATTTTCAGTGGGATTTCAGAATAACTTCCTGGTAGATTTTAAAGTTATTAACAAAATTGATTATTTATTTGAGAAATCGGTCAAAGATTCCTTACTGCTAGGCAGAGGATGAGTTTGTTCAAAGATTTCTTTGCATGGGAAATCGTTATTCTGCGCACATTTAGATTCTGAAAAGAAATACCATTTGATTCTACAATATGGAACCTCATACATAGCCCTGACCCTAAATAGACCAGATCCCACTCAGTCCCAACCCTCTACCCTTAACATGCACAAGGATGTAAATCCCAAGGATATCCAATAGAACCATTCTCACTTTAAAACCTGTCATGACTTCGTTGTAATCTTTTTCATTGAGTTGATCAACACGCTGCTGCAAGATCTCGAAGACTCTGGATGGAGGCAAGCCTGAAGTCAAAGAAAATCAAAACTGTCAAAATAATCAAACTTCCATGGACGCCCACAATGGGTAACTATAGCTAACTCACTCCCTCGTCATCTAAATATAGCATGTGTGGCTAACTGAGGTGGAATAATTACAGATGTAACATCTAGCATCCCCTCATCTTCGATATATTTTATATCAAGAGAGCAAGATTGGCTTGTTAGCTGAAACAAATCTTAGCATCAAGACTTGGTGTATTGCTTTCTGAAGTTGAATTAATATGAATCATAAAAGACTATTTTAGAATATACCCTACACATATTATTTATTTGATAGAGATATTCCACCAGTGTACAAAATTGGATCAGCACAATAAATTATTGTCTAACTTGTTTCCCGGCTTAGAGATAATGCGTGACTTGTTTTCAAAAAACTTTCAATAAAGAGCATTCTTGAGTTCAACAAAATTAGTCACGCAGTAGGAAAATAGTCCTTACCTTCAATTTCCTGGCAGAGTTTGTGCAGCTGGTGCATTGGGCATAGCTCGCACACCACATGATTCTTTACACTTTGCTGGAAGGCCGAGTGGAAGGCCTGCTGCAATGCCTGCATAATCTCCTCAACCTTTGGGGAACAAAAAAGAAATATTCCCATGAATTACCACCACAAACTGGCTCAGATGTGATATGTAGCCAAGAGTTCAAAGTTGTCGCCTGGAAGAGTTATACTACGGATGTGGCGCTGATGACTGCTAGGGACAGGACAAATCACTGCAGGATATTAGAACTACTCTGCAGATATAGTTCTGCATACATCGGTAATTCAGAAAACTATTCTAACCTATGGTTGATAATATTTACAATTGGTTTCGAAGCAGTGCCTGACAGGATGTATCCTGAAGATTAAAATGTTTTAATTTACACAAGCAGCAGCGAGAGAGAACGTGGATTATATATTATCGGAAATCAATGCATAATTGAAGGTCCTTTCATAGAGTACTTTCAGATCATCAGAAAAGCATGACATATACACACTTCCATGTTTCCCACGAAAACCTTAAATCAAACTAAGAAATAAAAACACCCCGATTGTTTCGAGACGAAAGCCGTTGACAACGCTAAATGTCGGGATTTTCTGTTTCAGTCCTAATCATCAATTGCTATGGACGTCACAAGCATCAGATCAGAATAAAATAGTCCAGCCAGCCAGTATCAAACCGGAGGGAGAAGCTTGTTAAGTTTCCAAACGCCTGTGATCATGTGAGTTTTAAGCCAAGAGTCTCGCTAAAATTTATAATAATGCGATTTTCAAGGGTTTATTCAATGCATCCAATTCCAGGAAAGCTATTAAATTTAAATAAGAATATATTTTATCATCTTGTGAACGAAAGCTAATACAAAATACTGCTTACGAAATGCTGCTTACGAAAGATTATACACGTAGTAATTTTATTGAATACTTTTTCCTTGGGAAAGGGGTACAAAGGCACTGAAGACTAAGGGATACAAAGGCACTGAAGACTGCAAATATCTGCAATATGTTAGCTGAAGGCTAAATTCAATTGAAGGTTATGTAATGTACAAGACATTTGGTTTATAGCATCTTCGATTCCTACTGCATGAAACAATGCAGAACTGCAAGCTGATTGTGCAAATATCTGCAATATGTTAGCTGAACTCCAACTCAATTGAGCGGAGGGTTATGCAATGGACAATACATTTGGTTAATAGCATCTTCGATTCCTACTGCATGAAACAATGCTGAACTGCAAGCTGATTGTGCAGTATATTTAGTTTTGTCAGGAACCCATATAACACTCATTTTCAGTAGGAAGGTCGGCCATCGACCGAAAAACTTCTCAAAATCAGTTCTCCGATAAAATAAAAAAAGAACTATATTTCAACATCCGCAAAGAGTTAATGCGTTAGGACCTGTTGCCAGTGAAAACAAGATATACATACATACATGAATTAGTCTGGCATTGTGGGGCATACGGGGATGGTCTGTAGAGCCTTTAGATACATGAATAAAAGACTCAGCAAGTAGTTTCTTCCTTTATGAAAAGCAACCTCCATAGGGCCTACACAGGATAGACATCTCCATAGGCTTTTTCGATCCATAGCGTGATAAATCAGGAACAACCCCCGCCATCCAACGTCTTATAAACTATATGGGCCTCAGCTCATCAGGGAGTCCAGCCTACCTGAGAAAACCCCTTCATATTCATCACTAGGACTCTGGAGAATATTTGAATTGATGCCTTAGAAAGGACTGTCCAAAGGTTGCTTAGATCGAGACGAAGAAAGATTGAGGGATTTCCAAGGAAGAAGGTGAGATATCCCAGTGAGAGAGGGAACGGAAGATATCCAATGAACTTCCCTCAACTGAAATGGGCCTACATGGTACATATATATAGTGCTAGCCGACGTATCGGATTTCCATAAAGCTTTATGAATCGGGGAATATAAACTTAGTTGCTAATATATTCTCCATTATTTATGGCCTTTCTATAATGCTGCGGCAAGTATACCACCAGCCAACCGCATGGTTTACAAAAGCTATGTCCAACCATACTCGGCATAAGTGTCACGAAGTAAAGAAGGGACAATACCACGGCATATGTAGATCAGATTCTCATAAGATGGAAACGAATAGGCCGTCTATCTCATACTGTCACTCTGTCTACAGATATTATAGTTGTACGGTGGAAATATGCCATAAGTTGAGTGGGCGTTGGGGATAAGATCGGATATTTACTTGGTAGCCCCGATAGGGATCTGAGAATGCTAGCGTTCGGGTGTTCAAACATTAATTGCTGGCATACACAACATGATTTATCACAAGTCTTTGGGCGATATAAAGAACATAGACGAAGGATGAACATATATTGGGGACGGTACATTAAAAAGATGGATTGCACTCCCAACTCTTCAACACGGACCCCAAGTCGCACAGCTTTTTCCAAGAAGGGAAGAAACGCTTGACAAGTTGTGCATATATACGAAACCACTCGAGAGCAGGCCCAAATTAAAAGAGCATCTCATGAATGCGGGAAAACGAGTCAGCGTGTGGGGAACTGGTTCGAGGATAAGTGACAAGATGAAATTATTTCTAAATACATAGGTGCCAGAGCACATGGCAATAAGTTGTCACATAAAGGGATGGCATGCCAATATCAGCATACTGTGAAAACCACCACACTCCCACCCCCACCTTTATGTATTATGCACAGCCTTGTTTAGACCAAATACAAAAATCATAAAATAGGAGTTGTAAGTACATTGTCAACTCACATCAGAATATTCATTTTTTACTGCTTCACATGTTGGTATCACTGAATAGTTTGGCTAGTCACTCATTATAAGAGACAAAGCTAAGCAAAAGGCGCCTGGTTAAAATAAAGATTAATGGTATCATGATCAGATTGGGTTAATAAAAGATCGTGGTATCATGTCTAACAAAAGACTGTAGTACACCGGGCCAAGACTTTAAAATGTATACATTTCAAACTGTATAGTAAATATTGTTTAAAAAAGAGACATTGAAAGGAGCTACTATATTGTCAATATCAGAGGAAAGGGATCAATATGAACGTGGCTAATGGCTAATGAAAAAAGTCCCTCTATCAGAGTATACTGTCATGATCTGTGCCTCAAGCTCTGATATCGTGAAACAGTGACAAACATAGCTGGAATCACCGGAAATGAGACTGGCAAAGAGAAAAGGATCCTTTCCCAATATGCCCTCATACAGGAGACTGGCTGTGCCCTGTTCTTAGGCGGATTCTTCAGAATGAATGATCTGACCGTACACCCTGAATCCCACACCGGCTGGAAATGGCTTATTTATATCTAGACTTTTATCACAGCCATCGATTCCATGAGCTCTCTGCATGTCCCTGGTCTGCTGCAGCACGTAGTGTTGGTATTTAAGGCTCAGAGGTGCTCGGGAGTTGTTTATACACACATATTTCAGCCATTTGTGTCGTGGCCTCTATTGAGACGTAATGAATTGTCTCACCATTGGCTTACTTCTCAGCCGCAGATGATCCACCTTTGGGGCGCGGCCCATCACCCCCTGACATGTAGGGGGACCATCTTCATCTAACTTTTTAGCTCTGGGTTTCATGGGATGAGGGTATTTCCAAGTCTGGTCATATTCCTATTTCCTCAGGCTATCAATAATCTTTTCCTTGGGGTTGTGCGTTAACCAATAGCAACTGAAGTGAATATTAATGGAAAACTCTACTATCATCACTATCCTAATGGTAACTTCTTCATGAACTTGTATTGTATCGAAAACCGAAATTATAGAGGGCTTTATTTTTCTTTTTGGTTTCTTTCATAGCATCGGCCCAAATATTATTCATAAAAAATATGGGCCTGGCCGTTCTTAAGAGACATATCCCATTCGGCTAGTCACTAGAATTAGATTTAGTAAACTTTGTATTTATCTACTCAGGCGTTTATTGTACTTCCCTTATATACTTGTAATATCTATATTCATTTAAGTAACATTCTAGTATCCTATGCCTTTAATAGCTGTTCCAAGAAATGTGGGCTGTAGATGATCAGAAGTACAACCATCCAATATATACCGCACGTAAATACCAACAAAGGTAGCTGTAATTAAAATCAACAGTTATCTAGTTGCCGACTCCTCACCGGCCAAGGAACTTCTTAGGAAGTACCTTCACACAACTAGTTCATGCCTTGATATCGGGTTACCAGAGTGGCCCGAACCCAATCTACTGGCCAACCCATCACTCACCTAGTGCATTGCATACTAGCTACAAGATCTAGCTGGGAACACTATAGACGTGCGGGGGCGGAATCACACGTCCAAAATAGAAAAACCCTCTACTAACGGAGGGGAATCCCTATGCAAATACAATACAACATGCATATTATATGGTATAACAATAGATAGCGCTGATAACGAAGTTCGAACTCAAAATTCGGAAATAGACCACGCTGATTGTAAAACGTTCATTACAAAAGAATAAAGGCCAGCCTCAATATAAGGACCGCAACAGGCTTTCATTCATTAACTTCTGTCTGAGACACACTCTGGTCTGTCCCATATGGTTCCATAACATCAACCATGCAGGTTGTTGTTTCTCTCTTTTATAGGAGACAATCAATATCAGATCCATAAACACACGTGGCATTCAAATGTCACGAGTGTTGCTGGCACGATTCCATTCAAATACACATTGCTCATCATGTTCTGCCCCTTAATACGGCCTATTATACATAACTGGAAGTGGTTAATAAATGATCATGCAATCGCTGGTTTACAAACAGATAAATATCGCATAGGGAGGAAAGCGTCTTTATTTGGATAGTATGATAAACGAAATAAGTATTGATAATTGATCGATCGATGTCTTTTTTTTTAAAAAAAAAAACTAGTGACAAGATCTTCTTAAGACGACTCGACCGTAGTTGATTCTCACTGATTCTACAATTCAACAATGAATAAACAGATCGCACTTTAAAGGGAATATTATAATCCATCTTCTGTTCATGGTAATACAGAGAAACGTTACTACCATTCAAAGATGCCTCTAAGAACTGTCCGATCAGATTTTACTCAATAAATAAGTAAAGTAACATGACAACAACCGGTCGACTAGCATGGTATCACAAAATAAGATTCCTCCAAACCGGATAGATAGTTAGTACAGATATAAAGTAAGTGGAGACGAAAGATACACTAAGAATGTATAGATACCTCTGAAGGATTGGCTAGTTTTTCAATTTCAACGGAGCCATATGTTTCTCTTTATTTCTCAAACAATATGTAAATTAGGAAAATATAACAGACCATGTGTCTTACTTTCAGCTGTATTAAAACATTAAACTGTACATTACTGATTGACTATCTATAGAGGAGGTGATACTTAGTTGGAAGGGTGTATTTTAGTTTCATTAGTTACAGTTGACATCTGGGAACGTAACGACTGACATGCAAAGAAATTGGAACAAGGGATAAGGCGCAGGCGACAATCCAAGTCCATGTAAGTAGTATATCGAGAAATGTCCTCCAAGCAGGCAAATTAAGGCAAACATGACTGCTTAATGGTCAAGGGTATTTGCGCTTTGAGCGAGCAGAGGAAAGACAAATCACGGCGATGCATGAACATGACAACGCCTACTGGTTAATTAATTCTTAAACCACTCCGCGTGAGTTATTACTAACGCATGCAGTGTAGCATGTGGACCCCAGGCATGGGGACACGGAGGGGTAGTTGTTAGTTTGGGAGGAAAGCTGATGCTCTGCCCTTTTATTATTTATTCCAGAAAGGGTTTACACGTATAAAACACTTTCAAAGTTCTTGCCCACAAAAGTCCATCTGTCCATAGGTACAAACAGAACTAAGCCTTCTGTCAGTCTAATCCTTCTAATAAACATCCCAGCAAAGTCTATCTATATCATGACATGTAACATTTCCCTCACAAAAATGTATTTGTCTGTTCCATGTATTTTCTCGTTTGTCAACGTTTTCTTATTAAAGAATTTTACAATCAGACTTGATTTTTAGGAGATTAAGAAATCAGAGCATGATGTTTTCCATTTCCATTTTCACATTCTCTGAGGAGCCTACAAAACCAAACAGGAGATCCAATGCGTCAACGTATTGACCATGTTTAAATACCTCAAATTCGACTACTCTAGGTGAGTCCAAAAATGTAACTACTTCTAAACACCTTAGCATATAAACATGATTGCAATATAGTATATCATCATGCTACCTGCATTGTTCACATGATTGATTGTAATTCTATTGATATTTTTTTCGAAACAATACGATATTATGGCATCTTGCATCTTAGTTAGACGGTATATGATGGATCGTCTACCATTTACTCCAAAAGTACCTAGACAGGGGACAGGTCTTCATTTAATCACACTCATTAATAGTATTGCACCCATGCGGGTCGAACTACTTAAGTCACGAACCCGCGTAGTAGTGCATACGATCAGGACATCGATGCAGGCTGTTCAGACTCACGCGTTTGCGGATGATGAAATTAAATCAAATCTATTAGATATTGCATAACCTACCCGGACCCGTTTTTGACACGGCAACCGCTAAATATAGCCTGTTTTATTAACCTCTGTGCACGTGCAAGGTCTTACAATTATCAAAGCTGTCGCCTCGCCTTGTGTCAAGAGGTCATTTCCATCAGGGCCTGTTATTAATGTAATGAGAAGTGTGTAGGGTCTAACAAGACAATTACCCCGATAGATGCATGTGACCTTCTGTCGCTTTGAGTGGCGCCGCGCCATTGTTTTTCCACAGAAGCATACTTCACTCCCCTCCTCCAAAGAAAGATGGCTACTTCACTCTGACCCCTTTATCTTTCCAGAGTCATAAAGAACATGATGAATGACATCAGATCACATCCTAGCCAAGCCTGAGATCCACATCCCATAAAGTAACTACTTGAAACTAACCCACAAAAACACTTTATGGATTTAGGTAATGTTTAAAGACGATAAATATTGAACCGATTTAAATGCATGGGTTCCAGGGACTTGTGGACGAGAATGTCTCCATATTTGTAACGAGGTTTGGATCTCCGAATATACAGCAAATAACAATAATTTCTTACAAAATGTATGTACAGTACCCCGCAGCAAATCTGCTGAGATAAACAGGTTTCATTTAACCCATTTTAACCCAAATTTAATTTAAAAGTTACCGAGGAAATCAGGACCATGCTTAATGGCTTTCACTTTTTGAACACCTGGGCAAAAAGTAAATCAGGGACTTAAGCGTTCGATACCCTTAAACACCATCTAAAACAACTGGTAATTGAATTCGAATATGTCAGTCTTTATCCATCAGAATTAAACACCTGCGGGGAACCAACTTCATGGATACATCGAGACTTGTTATGCTCACAACACCCTTATGTATTGAAGATAGCACATTGAAGCAAAGCTGCTACCGTTCATCTCTATGTAGGGCTTAATTTTCTTCCAAGCGTAAGATCCTAAATAGCGATTTTCAGGGTAGAATTCAACATTTACGTGAGCCATGGAAAAGGGTAGAAATGTATATCGCCTTGGAATTTATCCTAGTCAAAATAAAATTTGCGATGGCTGAAATAGAAGACAGAAATCTGAGACACGTACGTACGCATATTATGCATGCGCCCTGAAAACCCGTTCCCAGCTTTCTAATCTCGCTGCACATGATAAGGATAGGGTATTATTGGGAGAACAGAATGACAGCGATAACAATGCTTATTTCACCAAAGGTCCCCAAATCTCCTACTATGTCTGCTTGTGTCACACAGCGCACTCGTGGGTATCTAATCCGAATTAGCATGCTTTCTATTTTGGGCTGATATAAATATAGGTACAGCAATTTCATTCCGCTGATGGAAACATATTACCTACGTGGGCGAAACTGGATGAGATGATCTTTTTGTGAGGCAAAACAGTTTAAGTAGTAACTTATAAGCAGTAGGCTTCGGATGGACGTTGGTTAAGGAGTAACTTGCTTATACATCCATCCATATAATATACGGGAAGAGCGATTTCTACGAAAAGAGGTAGAAAAGAGGGTTTCTTAGGTAGAAAATAGGGGTTTCTTTGTCTCACATGTTCTCGGAATTTGTTGTTTTACAAACCGTTTTACTTATCCGTAGAGTTCTATCCACCCTCTCTGGAAGACATCATGTGTGGTTTGTGAAGGTATCTGGGGTGAAAATGTGATTTTGAAGCCTTTTTTAAATTGCGATCTCTACACTCTATTTATAGCCTGGGAAAGCCCTTGTGAGATACTATACATCATTCCCCACAACCTACGTCCAGGGGGACCTAACTACATGCAGAGGAGTGAGAGAGTGAAGAAGGGGGTGTAGGAATAGGAGAGGGGGAGGGGGAGGGAAAGAAGAGGGGGGAAAGAGAGGAGGGAGAGGATGTCGGGGAAGGGAGAGAGGGGAGGGAGAGAAAGTGGGGAGGGAGAGGGGGGGGGGGAAATCCTAGATGGGCTTGGGAGAGAAAAACAGGTATGAAAGACAGAGAAGAGGGGGATGGAAAAGAGGGAGAAGGGGAAGTGTGAGGAGAGAGGGTGACCGTCCTATATGCAGAGGATTGGGAGAGTGAACAAAAAGGGTGTAGGAATAGGAGAGGGGGAGGGAAAGAAGAGCGGGGGAAGGGATGAGGAAGAGGATGTAGGGGGAGGGAGAGAAAGCGGGGAGGGAGAGCATGAGGAAGAGGGGAGGGAGAGGGGGGGGGGGGAAATCGGAGATGGGGTTGGGAGAGAAAAACAGGTATGAAAGACAGAGAAGAGGGGGAGGGAAAAGAGGGAGAGGGGGAAGTGTGGGGAGAGAGGGTGACCGTCCGGAGGACGGGCACTTTGCTAGTACAATCATATTTTTTCAGATAAATATAGAACATTGGGTGGACACACACTATAGAAGTTTAAGCAGCTGCTTTGATTGGGCTCATGAGACGGGCTCGGGTTGGTATAACGATGCCTCGCACGACAGGGCGACCTCTAGCTTCTTATGACAGTGTAGTAAGTGTAACGTAGCTCGCTAATAGGGGGAAACTGGGGCAAGCATCAGGCGATATAATCATACAATAACATGGATAGTCTTTTGATCCATCCATTAAATGGAGGTAAATTTAACGAGGGGATTCGCCAGGATTCCTGTTTCTCACAATGACAAAACAGTATTAAGGATAAACATCATTCAATAGACAGGCCAACATATAGCTGCTGCCTAATACTAATATAACATACAATATACTATAGTACAATTAACACAAATGAGAACAAATGAATACTATGAAAATACATGGGTGAAATAATATACACTATGTAAAACTATATTGATTGAATGTTGGTGCAATTCATTATTGATATAATTGATTGTTGAGGCATTTTCATTTTTTTTGGTTATGGATTTTCTCCCCAAGTTATGGTCACTAGATGACGTATACTCTGTCAGTAGAAGTTGTTAATCACCATATATATTTCTTCATTGAAATAATTATATCAAATACCTTTCAATAAAATATCTGGTGGTGAGGAAAATTTATAATAATTTACAAGGCGGAAGTGGAAAGTATATATGATAATAAACTGCAATTTTAAGCAATGTGATACTCAACTAACAAAGAAAATAATTTTATAACCATTTCAGAACTAAATTTCCCTGGTATCCATTACATTTTTTAAAATTTAAACAAAAGAATAACAAGAAAAGAAGATGTATTGTTTAATTATTACCTTTGATTGCACATTGGTAAATCCAGTCTGTACATGGACGACAAGACGGTTGAACATAGCTGAGGTGAGAGTCAGTTCAGCCATAGTGCTGACAATTAGAAGGTCAACTTACAGGTGGGAACTCCGAACATATCACGTGTTTCCAACATTATCATCATATAATGTAACTGACACTAAACTTAATGCATTAATCCTAGGCCTGCTGTCGAAGGCAACATTCATCATTCCAAGAAATTGGCACATGGGCAACTAAGTATGCAGTGAATGATGTCATGTCCAATTTACGTTAATGCGCCCAATAGGATTCAGTTGTAGGTACTTCAAGGTATAGGTAAAAATGGCAGGTAGATTAGAATTGATTATAACACTGTGTAAACACATTAGAAATCCCAAGTGCTCACTCACTCGAAGAATAGTTATGCTCAGTGCTCAGGACGGCGTACTCATTTTTCCACTCTGGTATCACAATAGCTTCTGCGTCCGATTTATACTCAATAAGAGACGTTGACAAAAAAAGTATATCACTTAGTTTTTATTTACTGGCGCAAATGATAATCAATATCCCTTATTTCAAAGTCAGTGTCCTATGGCCTCATCGGGAGATAACATGTATCTTCTAACGCAAGCAGAGAAAACATGTGCCATCTGTACCATGTCCAAATGCATCCAGATTACATGTATACCTATGTATATCACAGTTCCCAATGCTCACTCTACCTACTTCCCTAGCCTTTCTCATAGTTGGAACCCTGGAGACTGCTGCCAATGTCGACACCCATCACGCTGAAATCCCACATTGTCAAAAGATCCAGGCCAAGTCTGATTCAATTCCACAAAAGCGAAGTCCCAGACAACCTGCATTGTTTAAAACAGCAATCGGGAGTGAGCACATACGGAGCATCATGAAGCTTTGTAAAGGGGACAGGTACTCCAGATTAGAAAAAGAGACGTTGCAACGGCGAATGCAGGGTGTGCTTGTGATCCAGCTCTGAAATACATATCATTTAAATAGGAATGGCAGGTTACAGAACGTAATGTTACCTAATGTAGAATAGTTATTCGCCCCATATCCATAGAATATGATAAAGAGGATAATAGAAACACAGTGGGAAAGTCTTTTGAAGTGACTAGGAAAATAAAGATATGCCAACTCTCTTTATGAAGAATTACCATAAGGAGGGTCGTCCCACACTGCAAAGGAAAGTCCTGTGTCGTCTTGATGTGCAATTTAGACATAATGCTCACAAAATATACTGCAGCAAATCACAGCACCCGAGGAACCACCAAATCAAATCGTCCCACAGAAGTACACAAAGCTTCCAAACAGAAGTCAGGGAGAAGGAATGGGTATGCCCCTCAGGCTGTTCTATTCTTTTTACCGATTACTATTTGTAAGATGTCTGAAGACAGAGACAGCGCTTAGAGGGTGTCTACGTAGCATGCCTGCACCATGGTTGAATTCACGAGTAGTCTCTCACTGTCGATCTTTCCCAGCAATGTCAGTTTGCCAGTAGGAAAATAGGATTACAGATGAGGATGATCACATCAAATTTGCCTGGATGGTGTAGCTTGTCTTGTTTGGCGCTTTGAAACATCCACTAGGCTGTAGGCATTCACTTGTTGCATATTATGTTCACTGACATCCATAGACTGAGACGTGAGAGCTCCACCCGCCTGTACTATAGAAGTTTCCCCTTGCATATTATCCAAGCAGCAGTTTAACAATTTACATGAAGGTAGGTTGTTTCTGGTGGATTCCCAAAGACACATCACTGGGAAATAGATACTTCCCCTATTTCCTCTAAGCAAAAGAGGCCATTTCGCGCTTCTGGATGTTATATTACTCTGGAAAAGGTAATAAATCAGGAATATGCATGTATGTATGCTTCGTGGTCATATGGCTTCTAACTGTGGATAACTCTTTCGAATCATTTCGCCTTTGTCTTCATATAAATATATATGCAACAAAACAGAAATTCTTCTTGTACTATAGAAAATATATAATATATATATATCACTAACACGGGAAACAGCTTCCCTCGATATACAATCTAATGTTATCTTGTTTGCCCTAAGCACCCGATCGCAATTCATACCTGCAGGGTCATGTCTGAGCATCCTAGCATCGAATGTTACCAGAATAATCAGTGCACTTCGTTTGACAGCATTATAAAAGATGCAATGCAATCACTATTACCAAGGGACCGTAGGCCTAGTGGGTCCTTGTTCCCCACAGTTTCATTTCTAAATTTAATTATCATTGGTTGGCCTATTCTAAGCGGACCCATAGACCTGTTGCTGTTTCCCAAAACCGGATGCGCTGAATGCACAGAGGCAATGGGAATGCCATTAGCGGGTAATTAGTTGAGAGCAATTTATTCATTTGCAATACCTATGATTAGAGGTAGGATTATTTTCCGTCATGACAGAGATCGAGCGACGTTATGGAAGCCACAACTGAGATGAATGGGTGGAAGATCAACCTCGGTGGGTGAAACTCATAACTCCACTTGCTTTAAATAGTTAGCCCAACTGTGTACATGTACACGTATAGTAGGCTATAGAGCGATACCAGAACAAGCTCTGTATCCAAGCACTTAAATAATATAATTACTATTTTAATATGAACCCCCAAGTCGGCAGATGGTATACTGATAATGATGAAAGACGGTGAACCACTTTATATATGTCCCATAGATAGAGACAATATACCAGACGGGAACCATATTGCGCCATCTACATGAGGGCTACAGAATAGCCAGGAAGGTGAATTTATCTATACGTAAGGTCATAAGAATAACGGCGCGTCTGGTAGTGATTTTAATGCACAGGTGGCCACTTGTTATCCCACAAGGTAGGAGAATATAGTATAATGTAATAAGATGGGTGCCTTTTCGGGATTTAGCTACTATGTCAGTTGCATGCCGAGGCATTAATAACATATGCAGGAGGTCCAGTACATTTGCACCCATCCCGATCGAGTCTAAGTTGCCAAGACCACCCAGAATAGAGACACGGGGTGGACTCCAAAATCAGCCCATCGATCAACATAAGTAGTAGATTCTGATGCCCTTCCTAACAGATAATGCAATTTTTCCTAGAAAGATCAAGCAGTAGAGGTCAATGCACTCAAGATATTAGAAAGGTATATTCATTTTTCTGCAATTTACGAATCGGCACATGACACTGGTTTCTAAGGGTTATGCAGGCGCCCATGATATCTCGTCCGATAAAATGCCAGTAGGGAATTATGGAGCACCGTCGATGTTAATATTTAGGCCAGGTACTGCTTGCTACCGCATTAGAGTAATCTCTATCTACAATAACACTATCATGAGACCGTCGTAGCCTTTATGACACACGAAATGTTGCTCTGGCACTTGGCCTTTCAATGTCCTTGCATGATGCACTTACGTTTTGTACCTAACACTAAATGCCAGGCAATTAGAAAAGTCCCATAAGCGATGTCACAAACACATCTGGGTAGTACTCTGGATCTAAAGTGTTCTTTCATTCAGCCCTATCCAAGGCCTTTCATTACCTATTCTCACACATCGCAAAAAGGGGGGTTTTTGTTTATTTTGCACATTTATAGACATAATGACTGTTTAAATATACATAGAGAGAAAACCCTGTATACAGTGGGAAGATGAATTGGCATCATGATATACACTGCCGCGACAAGAGTATGAAGAGAAATGACAAGTCAATATTTTCAGAAATTAATACTCGAAGCTGGCAATTGCCACTTCATACACCTGTGGAACCTGGAGGACTTCTTTGATAGGAAAGAAACTCACAATAGTCATTGATTTGATTTAACATTTTAAACATGTTACACCAGGAATAAAAGGACCATCCCGCATCATAAATCATGAATTCATAGGTTTCTACTAGATAATCAACATTATTCCTCATCTATGAAGCATATATATTAATCATCACCAAATTAATGATAATCAATCCATAGTGAAAATGGCTAAGGAAAAATCACAGCGCATAGCTGCTCCTATATAAACAAGTCGCATCATTGAACCCGTTGAATAAAAAATGCAAGGCCAACATTTAGATCGTGGAAGCCACCAACGAAGCCATCATTGAAGCCAACATAACAAGACAAATAATTTCCACACTCATCAATACAGACTGTGCATTGCTGATAGCATGCCCTCCAACATAGCAATCAGACTGATGCAGCGAGTGTTTTGTTACAACCTAGCTATGTCGAACACTTAGAAGAGCCTTATATTGGAACTACGTTCAAATTCAAAATTTACAATTCAAAATCGGGCCTTGACATTAAAATGTCGACAGTGAAAGTAAAATGATCCCCCAAGGGAAGTTTGTCAGACTCATGCCTGCCAGATCAAAATAAACTAGTGGAAATAGAGGTATGTCATAAGCTGGAATTAAATGCCAGATATGCAGCAACATATACCACCGAGTAACATACATACTAAACACATTGTGGCTCGCTCCAAAAAAAAACCAATTGAAGTCACTGTATTCTCTCTAGCTTTTCACACACGTCCACCTCCAAGCTCGATTTGGTCCGCACTGAGTTTCTTAGTGTTCCTATGCCCCAAACATGCATGCAGGCTGGCAGGGACTAGTCAAGCGAGACGGGACACACACACACACAGTTCATGAATGCAAGGGGTGTCAGGCAATGAGGCAGCAGCATAGTCTATGAATCTATACATGCATTCAAAGGAATGTACACCACTCACTGCAGAAGTGTATTCGCGAATTGTGAAGACAGTAACACCCCCTCTACGGGCTGACTTACATAAAGACACATCGATCTAATGCTGGACTTACATGCATCGTTTTTGTACACACCCTAGATTGTGTGAAAGAAACACGGACATAAAGGAGCTGCCTTATACTCCCATGCAACAGTCACACACCTTTCCCCCTGGATGTCCTTTGTGGCCAATATAGGTGACCAATGACTAGTATATATAGGAGGACATTGAATGAAAAAGCGATCCTGAAAAGTCTCCCTCAACGCTTGCAGCATTATATATATACTTAAAGTACTCTCAAGACGACAACATAACACTGAGAGGGTATTTTGTATGTTCTATGAAGTAAACCTCCAGTTACGCGGAAAAGTTTTGAGATCATTCGATTTCTCGGTCTCGGTCATGGAAAGGATCTGTACGACTTGGGTTTTATTTCTAGAAGAATATATTGGATCATGGGCAAAGCAATGAAAAGTAATTAGGATACGTTCCTTGCGCTCAAGTTTATAACACACCTGACGGTTCAGATGTCTCGAACATAGTTTGAAGAAACGATAGTAGTAGTTTATACGGAAATATGGATACCCTGACCTAACCCTGGGCTAGGGCCCTATGGATACCCTAACTTAGAATCATTGAACTGTGACTGACCCGCCCCCTAGGGGGTATTCCCTACCCCACCCTGGCCCCGCCCCTATGGGTCCCCGCCCCTATGGGTCCCCCCCCCCTCCCCCTCCCCCCTCCCCCCCCCCACTCCCTCCTCCACTCCCCCCTCCCTCCTCCCCTTCCCACCCCTATCCCATCCATTTATTTGTGCCCCTATTGTTTCGAATTTTGTTATGAGACAGCAGCCAATCAGCTACCTTCATTTTGATGAGTCATGGGTTTCATGGGTTTTGGTATGATCTGAGTAATCATTGTGCCCTAGTGGTGGATAAGTGGCATTAATTTAGTTACAAAGTGAGCGATTTATTATTTATATGATTGATTCCTCTTATGAGAGTTTAATACTGCGACTACCTGGATATATGAATGAGGAATTTTTAAGGACTGGCATTTTATGTCTTTACGTCTTATTTCTTAGTGTTCTTGTATATGCATTTGGTACAGTGTGTAAATCACCTAATATGAAGCGTATAGCCATGAACATAATTAATCGGGGGTAGGGCCAGGGTGGGGTAGGGAATACCCGCTAGGGGGCGGGGTCAGTCACAGTTCAATGATTTTAAGTTAGGGTATCCATAGGGCCCTAGCCCAGGGTTAGGTCAGGGTATCCATATTTCCGTATAAACTACTACTCACGATAACATGACGAAACCTAAGCGAATATCCAGCGGCACAATATCCCGCACTCCTTATTTACCCATCATGACAGGGTATTTATAGTTTTTAGGGTAAAATCACTGTAGATGCAATTGTACTTTCATGTATGCAAATACGATTCAATATGAATAATATTATATATGGATCTGCCAGTAGATACGGTTATTCATACAGATACCATCTTCTACACGCATATGGATAGATTACTGATCAGCGATACAATTTTCAAATCATGTACACTATTTGCTTTACCTTCCAGTGTATCCTGAATTTAATATTACATACATGTATATTTTGGCAACTTGAATACGTGCTGACATGTTCTGTACTTATTTCTGGTAGTTCGTATATTGAAAGTGCCACATGGCGAGAAAATCCATTATATCGTGAAAATTAAAACACGTTAATGTGAGTAGAGAGCGGACAGGGCTTAATGACTTGAAACGGGATATTGGCAAGATAAGTGTCAGAGTGACGTGCCCGACTGATGCCTCGGAGAACCAGACTGAATTTAAAATTAATCTGACCTCAATGGCTAGCCTGGTGAATTTCCTGGTCTAACACCAAAGGTACAGTGTATGGCCCAGTCCATCGCGGCTTATTTATCGAATGGTTCCACAAGGGCGGAGGCAGGGAAGCCTACTTAGATTCCTTTTTCGCTGACAATACCAATTACAGCGCCTCTATTTGCTCGGAACAAGCATTGAAAGGCTGCATTGTATTTAAAAGCTAAAAATGTTTGGTCGAGTTGCGCTTTAAGTTTAGTGAGCTAGACTTCCCCCCAAACCCTTACAAAGCTTGACAAAGGCGAAAGCTTGCCTTAAGGTACATCTTCCATCCGAGCTCCTACTTAAGGAAAATGTATATCAATTGGTTCCGGAATCCCCTCATCTGAAGGCAGCTTTTCCGCGTGTTACTCTATCAACGGAGGGTATTCGGAAACTTGGCAATTACCTTAATGTAATATACAGCCGTCTAGAGATGGCCTCCATACTTCTCCAACGACGCGATAAAAAAGGTATTCAGGGCTCCAAGAGGATTGGTATGAAATCCCCTAATTCCCTGAAGTTAGCTCCGAGACCTTAGCTTTCATAGGGTACATAACCTTTGCGGGAACGAGGTGACCATTCTCGGTATATGGCCAGACCGTGGTGAGAAAGGCCTGTATAACCTACACAGAAACTTCCACAGAGAGAAATGCATATTTCCCAGAGCGACACAGGGTCGGCGTAAATCAAATGAATGCTTCCAATAGGCTTTATGTAATTTTACCTTCTAGTGGCAGACCTAACCGTTTAACCGCTATTTTCTCCTTAAATTGCTCAAGCTAAGAAAGTTCCTATACAAAGAGTGTGCTTTATATTGAAGTCTCCCACCTACATAGGTCGTTCATAGCCTGGCGATGGCAGGATCCTATCAAGTCTGATCCTACATCACTCAGGTCGCCAATGGATAGACGCATATCTCACAGTCCTGTGAAGTTTCTACCCCAAGGAATATGAGTATACTCAGGTTCAATAATAAATAGCATGTGGTTGCCTCAATAACCGACGCTTTTAAGGATAAAGCCTAAACACAGGAAGACCTTTAACTAAGACGAATGGTACTACCTATTACAGGTTACCTCAGAGAAATGAGAATGAGTTTACAGCGCAAAAACTTGATTGCCATTTCGAAATAGTATATACCTGGGGAATGGAGAGAAATCGGGGCTATTAGGAACAGTTCTGTATTTTGGTATTTATGTAAGTAAGTGTGTAAGTCCTTGAGTCTGTGAGATTATTAATGTACCTAACATTGAAATCAGCTCAATAAAATTTCTATAAAAAAAAAAGTAAGTGTGTGTGTGTGTATGTGTGTATGTATGTATGTATGTATGTATGTATACATGTATGTATGTATGTATGTATGTATGTATGTATGTATGTATGTATGTATGTATGTATGTATGTATGTATGTATACATGTATGTAAATGTATGTATGTAGATTTGTTACAAATTAGTAGTAAAAGACTTGTGGTATGGCCCACTCAAGTCAGGATTAATACTACCACAAATTGTTACAGACGCATACCCATTTCTGTTCTACGCTTCGATGAACAAACCTCATACATTCATTAACAGACCAGCATCAAGGGATACTTTGAACATACGATATAGCTCCTTTATGTGGCTATGAGATTGCAGGCGAGGTTTAAGAAGAATACTCTATATTGCCAATATAAGCAAAATAATTGCATTGGCACCTTAGGAACCTTCACATCAATACAATATACTCCTTTATTTCCCGGGGACCCACCAGAGGAAATCACTTCATAAGATAAAGAGAGGGACTTTTTAAAGAGAAAATAAAACGATATAGAAAACAATTATCAGTAACGAATAGCTTTGAGTAAGTCATTACTTTGTCTCAAATGCGCCTAAGCTTTCGGCCTTTCCATTAAGTAAACGACAGGTGGACGATAAATTCATGCTATGTTGGAGACTCCCTTATGTACGTATGCAGGGCCTGATTTCCTTGAAAATCCCTTAGAACTTTAGAATAAAGGAATCAATTCCTTGGTGTTATCTTCTTGCTTGTTCTTTCAAACGAAATCCGATCCCATAATTACAGGCGCTCCAGGTGTGCGCAAGGTATAAGCAGGAGCAGAACTCATCCCAGATTTACCTCTGCCACGTAAAGGCCTTGAAGTGGAACATTTAAGGCCACAATTCCTCATGCCCAGTGGTCCTGCTTAATTCAAGCGCCCTCAATCACCATCTGACATCTATAATTCCAACAAACACATATCTCGTCCCGGAATCGCCCAGGTCCCTCGGCTCCGATCAATTAAAATGCCTTGCTTCATTTTCACCGACGCCTGTTGAGGTGTCACGGTAGATCGGGATAAAAGGACCAAAGGCTGTAGCTTGGCCTCCGCCGAGAAAAGAGTTAAGTAGGCGTGGTCTGTTTCCTTTAGGTGCCTGAGAGCCTCTGATGTCCCCACGGGTAAGAGGGTGGGGGGCTTCTGTGGCAATACCGACGCCAAGTCTTGGACCACTGGGATCGCGTACTCCCAATTAGTCTGCCATATGCTAGGGTCTTCCTTGGCACCCAGCTGCGCTACCTTTAATGGCCCGATATAAATGCTAAGCCCAAGAGGAATCCTTGGTGTCGGCTGTGAATGACCTTCCAGGTGTGAGTAGAATCAGGTAATTAAAGTCATCCATGACAAGAGAAACTGCTCGTACTACAACACCCTCCAAGATTTGTGCTTCTCAATGGATCTCATAGGAGGATCCTGCGTTCAACATTAACACATTGATAAGGATCGAGTCTGAGCAAACTACTCCACCGCCGCATTATTTCGTGCCACCTCCATCTCATTCTCAACCACCATGACTCGATGCTGGTATATCCTCCTTGGCAGCTTTCAGTAGGACCTCGTGGGGACGTGGCCCACACCCGTGTAAATCCTCATTCGATCGACGGGCTAGACAGCGGTGAGTAAGGGGGAAGGCAAGGCAACAGTGCCATGCAGTGGTGCAGTGGTAGTGAGTTGACACAGTGGCCGGACCCTGCAGCAAACCCCCAGCGCACTGTACTACTTCTACTACTACTCGCACACGCACTCACCCTACCATATTCACACCCAGGACAAGATAGAATCATGGATAGAGCAGGGCGGAGGCGGTGGTCGGAAGAGGAGTAGGAGGAGCCATGCCAGGAGACAGACATCTGAGAGCTGTCACCTCTCCACTTTCATACATCCATTTCCAATGCAGAACGACAGAGTACCGCCAAAGCGCACAGTTGCACAGCACGATAATGCATCAGTAGGCAATCATTTGCCAGCCATACAAGCGTGTATATGGTCAAGTAAACACATACATGAAACTCGATACATATGAATAGCAGGGCCAGGGAACACTGAGAGAAATCCACTGAGAGAAATCATATATTGTAGCCATTCTAGTAGAAAGCATAACTGATGGAATGGGGGAAAGTAGCTCTAAACGGCTTACACGCGATAGACCGTATATACCACAATACAAAGGATCATGTCAATAGCACCTGGTGCACCAAGGTAATATATAGTATATATGTACATATATCTATAGTCAAACATCGAGTCTGTTCATACATGTATGTATATCATGCTGACAAGGTTCAATAACGCAATGAACATAATGCATGTACACTATGCATACCAACGCAGGAAGGACATATATAGGGCATTGAATATTTAGGATGCCTACTTTGAAAAGTTTGGAATATTTCAATTAAACAATGAAGGTAACAAGAGATTGGGGTGAGAGGCAGGGAATGGAAGTGGGTCTTTCGGACGTTTTTCCTTCGAGAAACCTTTTCGAGACTACAGACACAAAAAAACTCATAATTATTTTTTAATTTAGTTTATTAATGACCGGGGAAAAAAGAAAGGTGTGCAGGAGGGAGTGGGGAGGCGCAAAGAATGATACCTCATCGTTCATCATGCCAAACATTCAACTCAACTCGTTCTAC
Organism: Sthenelais limicola; assembly: GCA_942159475.1. Taxonomy (NCBI): domain Eukaryota; kingdom Metazoa; phylum Annelida; class Polychaeta; order Phyllodocida; family Sigalionidae; genus Sthenelais; species Sthenelais limicola. The sequence goes on along the minus strand of OW804095.1, from coordinate 112,485,730 downwards.
TCCCAACAAAAGAGACCAACAGCGTGGGATGATCGAAAGGCTCAAGGAAAAAGTTGTTACGACGTCTTGTCACTTTTTGTGGTTTGAATGACCCAGGTCTATCACCATTTGCCATCTCGAGAAATCAAGCGATTACTTGTATCCGGGGCATACAAAACACTGTATACATGCATACCCTAATCCTCACACTTACGCATAAAACGAACCCCCAGTGTTTTAATTGTCAAAAATCTCACTTTAACTACTTTGAATAATGATTGTATTCACCTGTTAGTAAATTGGTGAACTGGATCGATTCCAACAGGTGTTAGTAGAGATGGTACACCTCAATATACAACGACAGGTTTCAAAGAAAAGTGTCCAAAGAACCTGAAAGGATCAAGACATGTTTTGGCCGTTCTAAGGTAGTGATACACAAGAGTTCCACAAGCTTTCACTTAGGTATACTCTTATCACTGATTAATAAATTATTAATGGTATAAGGAGGAACGCGGGCTTAGTATCTCGCTGTGGACATATAGCTGCTGTATATCAACATCATGCTCGGCCTCCCATTATCAAGAAGAAGGAAATGGTTTAGTTACAGCCACTCAACGGCCGAGAAATGAGATCATGTATTTGGAAGACCGCTTCTGAGATTCCAACCCAGTATTCCCTCAATCGACTGGTGTCAGAGTGCCCTAAGCTTAACCCCTAATCAGGAAAATGAAACCTATGCGCTTACATGAGTTTATGTTTTTGGTACCAGCACAACAAATGTCGTATAGGATCTATGCAAATACCCGTCATTCACGAAGATTTAAAAACAATGGAATAGTTCAGAAAGGTTGGAACAAACAAAATACATGATAATGAGTGTAGAATGATTATTAAATGATACATTCGGGTAAGAACACCGTCTATAAGTTGGATCCACCTCGCCGGGTCCTGGACATATTTAAGCAATCTTTGTTTTTGAGAAATTTTGGGCCGAAAATACATGTATGTGGGATGGGGAATAGTTTGGTACGGATATGATTAATTGTTGATTTAATTCATCATTTATTCATTGATAAGAAGAAATGTATGCACATACGCGGGGTGGTGGGAAATCGGGATATAACGTCATCGTAGTATATATATGAAAAAAATAAGAAAGAATTGAAATGGTTTATTGATCGTTAGGTTGTACATAGTACAACTCACGACTTCATAAGAAATATCACCGGAACATTACTTGAATCTGAAGTATAGATAAGAACTGATACAGTGATAAACGGAGAATGGACATGAATATAAAAAGAGGCATCCATTCTAATTTCCTCGCGATAATTAGAGGCGGCGTGCTAGTGGAAGTAGAGGGAAATTTCAGATTCAAAGCGCAATAGTATGTTCCCTCTTGCACATGAACATTCCATAATTATTCCAGCATTAAATAAATCCTGTGTGAAATCAAATATTTGGCCGTCAAGTTTAGTTATGATATATACAAAAGTACATTATATTACTGTTGGGTAATTATTCTTTTTGTACAAATTTATTTATTCAGGAAGTTTAACAAATTATAGCACGCTCAGCTGTAGATGGTTTTCGTGGTTTACACGATTACAGAGAGGAATGAGGGATGAAAATTAAACACAAAATGACGTGAGATTAATGTTATGATATGAGTTTGTTACAGACTATTCAGGTAAACATATTTAGGTGTGTGGGTATCGGTGATTCCCGAACAGAAGAATCACATATAGATAGTTGGTACATAACCGTATACAAGCAATAACATCAGCACTGTCTGATTGTGACCAAGATGATCAATCAATTTTGTTAATAATCGCTTAAATGCAGAAGGTCGATCAGTTTTGGCATTATGTCACATAAATGAACGACCCAAACTATCCCTATGAAGCATAGCCATTTGAAACTAGATTCCTGATCGCACGCTGATAGAAGATGTTCACCTCGTAGCCACATGAGATAGAATACGTTAACCTTAAATGTCATAGGAGCGTAACACGACGCTCGCACCTGAGTGGATTAGGGTTGTGGAGCTGGGAAGTGGCAAATCATTAGCAAGAGGTCTATTAAGAATTTGACTTTGCAAAAGGTTTCTTTACCGAACAATTTCAATCCTTGTACTGCCTGGGGTGGGAAGATGAATTGTTTACAGCAAGGGAAGGACACAGGTTTTTCCCCCTGTGATATTAATTCCAGGAACGATAATTGCCACTATCGCTGATAGGAAGCATTAATATCACTAGGGATAGCAGTTAATTGCCATGTAGCTGGGGAGCAAGGGGAGAGGGAAACTAGTCAGAGTTATGAAAGTTCGAGTCGGAAGAGTTTTTCACATCTACCTGAGGCCAAAGAATATCAACTAATCAAGTGACTTGAAATAATCACAAATAATTGGGAATAACCTAGGTAACATTAACTTTTTCATGTACTGATTGTATAGATCCCCCGAGTGAATGAGGATACAAACTATTTCATGTCCATACAAATATTTAAAATATATCATGGAATTAAAGATCATAAAGGTCCCATCCAATTTATGTCCCGTTCATACGCAAGTAGTATCACTCAACATAATTATCGACAAAATCGGTTATAGTCACTACCACTATCACGCGCAGTTGTTATATCAAATATGGTTACGTATTGTGACTAACATTACAGCAGGCATGTGGTAAAATTATTGATATTCATATTCTATTAAATTTCTGGATTTAGGTCTGGAAAGAGATATTATCCATTATAATGAATCATCATATATATGCTGCATACATTGTACTCAGAATAAAGCCGAGAAACGGGATGATCACCTTAGATGTATTGGATAGTGAATATTGGATTACATCTATAATCAAAAGTGTCCGACGACAACGGTTAAGGTCTTCATAAAATAGTAGCAAATTATATAAATAAATGGAATAATCACATGCAGCAATTCGAACATTGTTCACTAAAATGTCAGCTCAAATAACACTCATGCAAAATACCTGTGAGTATTCACAACCTCTAGAGTAAACTTGAATTCGTTGTTTCCATCTGAATGGTAATCAAGAACAAGAACAAATAAGGGGGAAGCATATATAGACATTTTTGCTTACTGTGCGACCTATGATTCCAACGAGGCGATGAGGCCCTAAAGCCCCCACTAGCGTTGCCCTAATAAAACAGCGCACAATATGAGGGGAGGGCTTTGGGTCGCCTCAAAACCAGAGCCATACAATCGTGACGGTAGCAGAAAGGGGCGAAATAATTGAGAATATTCCACTCTCGAATACAATCATTTGCAGGGCGTGCCGAGAATGGCAGGACATCGCCACGTTGATCCAGAGGCCCACCGACGAATTGGTGCAGGAGCAGGTACGACACTATGGCAAATATAGCTGGGAGCGACCCGGGAGTAGCTCGTTAATTGCCTGAGAAAATGAACAGTATGGTATCACTCTAATAGGCTGTAAAACAGCTCTGATAAGCCCCTCACCGGAGCACTGACTCCGGGCCAGCCAGCGAACGTGTCGAGCCAGGTAGAGAAATATAGACAGAGCCTTTTGGGAACAGCGAGTGGTAAGGGCTAGCACTGGAAGCTATTTATTGAACAGCCAGTCTGAGACGACGGAGCAAATATTACATCAAAGGAAAGCCAGGGGAAAACTATAATTCTTTTCTCATATTGACGTCTGTCTGGAATTTGGTTTGCTAGATGTTTTTTATTGAATCAATTGCATATTGTAGCATCTAATTTGTCCCATCACACAACCGATCAACCGAGTTATGTCGACTGTGATTTCACACCACTTCCGAGGATGGGTGCATTTGGAATGCGCATGACACTGCAGGCACACGTTGTATGGATCAAAAACTTTGTCGCGCCTTTGCACATTCTGCAAGACATGTGCCTGAACACAGATAAATGAATATACATCAGGTGCACAAAAGTTGGGATAAAAATATGTACAGCCACAGCTCATATATCATCTGTCATAGACGTTTTGTGTGAAATGTCCTTCCAACTGGATAAAGCTCCATTCATTGCGCATGGGGATATCTGGTAAAAAAAGGTAACAATTCAATACGCCATAGAGAAGTGGAAAAATCCTAGTCATTTTAAAAATCAGTTCTATACAGAATATCTGTACATCAAAGTTGCCCTTTAGGCTTATGAGACAGCACACCGACATATGTTTGGTGGTATTTGCACATCTTCATTAACTTAATAAAGTTAATAGTCTGTCTCTATGTGCCTGGCCACAGATGATCTCATCTTCAGGACTGAGGACTGTGCACTTATTTGTTCAGAACACAAAATGTCAAAGAAAGACCTTAGAGCGGAAGCGCAAAGTAAAAAGCCGATTAGGTTCGGTCGAATGCTAGCGTAGATTCTCCTCCATTAGAAAATGTCATGGGAATGAATGATTGTGGGTTCTCACAGCCCTGTCCATAGGAGTCCTGCACGCGAACAGTCGGCTCCTCCTGACATGCGTGATAATGGCATCAAAGACAATGTTTCTGGAGTCGGGATGGCCATTACGAGTGGCAGGCAAACCAGGCCACTGATAGGGAATTGAGTGATTCAATCACCTAAGCAATCTGAGATTATGACATCCGTCGTACAGGCAGGAGATACAGTTGCCAGTCTACTTGGCACCCATTAGACAATCAGTCTGTATGTAGTTCCAGCAGACCATCAAACCAAGAGCTATTTGTGGCTACCACCCACTACCGCCTGACACCAGCCACCTAACTCCAATCTCTCATCCAGATCTATCAACTCATCATCATGCAGTAGTTCATTTATAAATAAAAGCTAGGTAAATGACACCCTTTACGTCCCAGGCTTTATTTTTAGTAAGCACAACCTTATAACGTCAGTTTCCATTAATGCACACATGAGGAGCAGACCCATTTCACTAATATGAAAGAGGAATGGGACTTAGTGAGATGTTTTAAATAATGCTGACATTAATGCTTATAGTCTAAGCCTGATTTACTATAGGTATAATTCCAGCAGATAATCGCTCAAGTAATATATCAAAAGGCTGATTCTTAAATGAAGCCACGAGAAAGACTCTAGAGGCAAGCCCCATCTTTTAATGCGAAGAACATCTTATCATAGAGGAATTATATTCATTATCGGGGCTTGGTAATATCCCTAAGGGAATGGACGTGCTGGATGAAGACAGTTATTCTGCCCAATTTATTGCTGATTGTTACTTAAGTTTGATTAAAACAGACAGCACGGTTCAAACCTCATGGGTTCCAAATGCATTCCAGGCATGCTTATGGCCATCTGAGTACACGAAGGTAGTTGGCCCATTAAGTTGGTCATGTTTATAAGGAGATCATTATACTATGTATGGATAACCATTACGTTTGGAAAAAAATAATGGGGGCAGATGAGTAAAGGAGATATGAATACTACTGCAAAAGATACGGAGAATATAAATGATTTGTAATTGCAAACGACCCGAATAAACTATATTCCAAATGAGATGAACACCATTTATGGTAGAAAGCTTTTTCCCAAGCGCGATTATTAAGTGGTGTTTTTATAGCTAAAATGCGTTGGGAAATTCTATGTGTTAGAACAGTATCAATAAATGTCATTCGTAACAGGGGACCGGTGATTTGTTCTTTGGGTTCATTAGTAAAGACGTCTCCGATACCATGTTCATCGCGTGAGACCCAAATCCAATATTCATTTGGTATTTGCATGATCCACGATCTCCCAATACCATTGTTCAATTCAACAGCGAAAAGTGAGAACAGGATATTAATTCAAGATTTAATTATTTACATGACCACAACTTGGGGAACGGGGGCCTGTCCGCGACAGTGGAGCACCAGACGACTCATCTTTTGCAAAAATTGACTCTATGCAAAGTTCACTAAGAGGGATTTAAGTCATCTTAAGCCGATAACTATTTTTTTTTAAGAGACGCAGTCAATTGTATTCAAAAAGAGTACAGCTAATGAATTTAATGTTGGCTGAATAATGCAATCGGTAGCGTTCGCAGGGAAGTCACAGATACCAAGCAGGAGATAAAGAGAAATGGTATAGATGGTTTCAAGAGTTAATACGTCTTCATTTTATTATTATTATAATTATACAACTTTTATTCAATAAACATATACGTAATGTGAATCAGGGCCATAGCTCTTTCTTCACTGGAGATCTACCAGGTAGCCCTTAAACTAAACATTGATGTGAGTTAATGTGAGATCCGAAATAAATGTACATAAAAGATTAATCGGATAGTGTCAGTGTCAATGTCTCCCTTATAATGGGATGTCCAATGTCGTTTTCCTATAGTGATGACGGTTATTTCTGTGAAGTAAGGATGAATTTGGCCAAGTTTTCTTTATTCCTGATTTTAAATGAAATATGGGACGATAATATGTGGTTAATATTTTAACTAAATGTACTTCCCAGAAAGTACCGTTCATCATCAATTTCATGTCTTTACTTCCAGGAGAACAGGATTCATCACAACGATAAGGATGTGGGGATTGTGAAGAAAAATGTGATTTCACAAGGTTTATCGAAGGAAAATATATGGAGAGGAACACCAGGGGCGTGGTTGATATACCATGATATATATATATATATATACAACGGAGTATAGCACATATAGCAAACTCCAATTACACACCATGAATTAACCTCCATCAACCCAGGCTCACACTCTATACCTGAATAAGCACGGGTGACAGGATGGCTAGAGAAATCACCAACTATCAATTAATACTAATGGTGGTGTGGCGGCACCCTAGGGGAAAGGTCAAGCCAGGGTGTTTGAATGGTGTCGATCCTGGAATGGGGAGTTATCACAAGTAATATAGAGCTGCTCACGACCGGCCTGACGGAAGACCTGACCCTCAACCTGCCGCCTACAGGCGTGGGCGGACTGGGCTCCAGCTATAGGCAGGGAATACAATGCTGGGGAGCTGCTCTTAGGGCAGGGAAAGAGTTGCTCAATCAGCTCCTCCAGTCACACACAGGTGTGGAACTCTCCACTGCAAGGGCCCTCTTATATCGAATAAAAATTCTCGTCAGTTCTGTTCCAAGGGATCATATTTTCACCAGATACTTATACAGAATTCTAAAAGGATTTCTGCTAGGTTCAAGAACTGGTAGCCAAACTCAAACCAGTCCTGATTAGTCCATTGAAAGATGGATTGAGTTGATGGCCCTGTTGGTGTAATGGACATCCCCCAAAGTCCGACCTCAATTTATCATGGATTTTATGGAATGCCGAATTGAAACCAATTTCAATTTGCTTTGGACAAGTGACCATTAAAAGGACAAATAGCGGGGGCGATGCAGCAAATGGACGGCATGGTGTTCTTTATTACAATTAATAAATAAATCATTGAGATATTTGTTTAATGAGAAATATGGCTAATTTTATGCGTGGTGATTACTTTCTATTTCCGATAGAAAAGAGTGGAGACAAAATATAACACAAATTCGAAAAGCAAAAGGTCAGTTGGATTGGAAAGTACAATTATCAACTCATTTGTTCTAAGAAGTTAATTGGTTATATATTGATATCACAGTCAAACACTAAAAATAGAAATGACCCAAGTGAGAAGGGGGCGGAGACCTTATATCATTACGAGCTGTAATCCAAACAGAATAAGCTGTTAGGCCAGTATTTTTTCATAGACAATTTCTATTAGGAAGGCTATATATGCTGACAAAGCAAACACTGGTCACCGTCATGGTTACCTCTAAAAATTGACTTTATCTCCATGCTAGCATCGACCTTTTATTGGGTGATCTAATCAATTGCCCATGCACACTACAACCATGGACGGATTTGGTTTGTTTTTTTAAAAAGAAGAGATACGTGTGGACAGGGTGATGTGAGGAGAGGAGCGTGCTGTGATTACGTTGACTACGTATAGCCGGATAAAACTATTTCCTCAGAGTTGAGCCAGGAGGATTTACGCCTCTGGACAGGACAACAAAGTTTCATTATTCTCCTTGGGTAATGCATCTCCTATAAAACCAGTTATGATTTCAGTATTGTGTACTTTATAAAACAAATATCACCGAGAATAACGAGGGGGAAATTGAGCTCAGTACGCAGGGGAAATCCAACAGAAAACCAGCAGATCCAGATCCTTATCACTAAGTATTGCTATAAATAAATTGCGTGGGAGGAACTGAAAATCGACAATAAGGGCAAGAGCGTAATGGCAGCACAAAACGTGCTCCCGACGCTTCTCCCCTATCGTTCGAACCACCACCCTCACGCCCTGCCAGTGTAGATTCCAGGGTGGCTAACCTACTATTAGAGCCCGATGCAAAGGGCCTCTATTTCCGACCCTTCACCGACTGTCATGGCCAGGCACAGTGGCTGAAAGCACCAGTTGTTTATGGTCAGTTTACCATTCGATGTTAACAGCGTGGTAAAAGGTGAACCAAAATGTATAAAATTGGATGTTGACACAAGTGTGGTGGTCCAGCTGGCTGAGGGAAAAAATGATATAAACTATGTATAAACTATTGATTATTTATGCATATGGTATATACATATATGGCTCGTATACATACTTTTTTACACCATTTTTCTTAACAGACAAACATTTTCCTCCGTTCTAACCTACAAGACAGGCTTAGAATAATGAATTTTTTCATGAGAAATGACATCCATTCATTAGAAAAGCATAGAAGCAAGGAGGTATATACGAAGAATATTCCTACCCGATAGAAGTCAAAAGGCCATAAATCCAAATTAAAGTTGTTTTAATCACAGATCAATTGAATGTTAATAAAGTGAGCTGTACTATAATTCAGCGTTGGCCAAAACGATGTAGTGAGTACGTTAATGTCAAAAGTAAGTCCTGCCATTAGATTTCAGGAATGCCCATTTGGGTATGTGGAAAGTTCAGATCCAAGTATAGTCGAGATTGCAGTAGATAATAGGGTGATACAATAAAGGAAGGTAAGTGTAATGCCCATCCATAATCAAATCTGTTGGTTTATTAGCTATGGATTTAGTTGAATATTGAATAAATCAGCAAAAACTGCTATAATTAAGTGGGATACGATATTATCCATTCCTAACGCGACTATATGAATGGGATAATTTGCCTAGGTAACAATATATGTATCAAGCAATGCCTTATCTTAGATGAGCCATCGCAGGATGCAACTTTCACAGGGACAAGGTTGTAGGTATATAAATTAAAACTGAAGAATTTTTACACTGTTGATGCACAATTAGATATTTCTAACAGTGATTCGTCTCTCATTGTGCTTATAGTAGGGAGACATTCATAAGTGTAAAAAGCATTATAACCTGCAAAAGACTGTTTGAGAAATGCAAATTCAGAGGCGAAGGAAATGTAATCTACGGTGAATGACCGATTAAAATCAAAGAGTTTATACATAATGTATAAATACACCTCCCTGAAACGGAGACTTGAGATAAAGCTTTAATCATGAGCATATGTTATCATGTAAAATTCATAATAAAGCGTATGAAGTCATAGAGGATAACATGAACTTTCACTCCCATAATAACTTGATTAAATGAATTCTATATGAGAGGAGTTATCCCCTTAAGCAATTCTCTTAATAAAAGATGAGCATGAAAGGTCGGGGTTCGCAGACATCGCACGCCTCCGGCGTTCACAACATTCAAGATATTCCTCATTTATGTCTATTACAGAAGAGGGAGCCACTTTGCACCAGACAATGAGCCACTGTTGCACCGAGAGAAATAAGGCAGCACGCGATTACTTCAGCATTATTCTATGTGTAGATTATACATACATGTATAACATAACTCGCTGTTTCAGTGTATCGCGATAGATGGGAATAATGGTGATAATGATTCAATAAAATATTATAGAGCACGGGTTAATAAAAATAGGCACAAGCTTTGCTGCAATTGCTTGTTCTCTGTAAGAAAATACCTAGCAAAAAAACAACGCCCTTATGTATCAGGTGTATTAGCAAAGAAGACATATTTTGGCAACTGGAAACACATACATAAAAGAGGTAAATGGCTTAACTCATCAAGAAATGACATCGCAAGAAATCTGGCAACAGGTAAAAGTTTGAGAACGACCATAGCTGCCCCGTGGAATGAATGCATAGTCTATCACTCAACATGAATAAATACAATGGCTCACCATCATAACTGATCCATCGGGATATCCGTTCTGCACAGATGTATAGATTAATAATTGGACTTGAAACTATGGGTAGTCAGATACTCCAACCATAGCAACCAACAATTTCACCCAACACGAGCCTACTTAGTACTACAAACAAACACACTCATCACTCATCTATTAGATTTTCATGGTTTTTTTTAAATACATAAAAAATATTAAAATATATATATACGGTATGAAAAAGTACATAAAAAAGCAGATCACAAATAATAAGTACTTACCACGGGTTTGCTGGAACATCTAAAGACGTAACATACAAAGGAGCCGGTGTTGGTATCACGGGTGTTGAAGCCAAAATGTTCTGGGTGATTTATGCCCTGGAATGGACAAGCATGTAGTAAAAATACAGAGTTAATCCATAGTAGCTGCGCGTGGGGAAAGCACGGCGAGCAATTAAATGTATTGTAGATAATCTAGTTAAATTACAAGTTTCTACATTTATTGGTTTCATTTTTTTATATCTTTTAGGACGTATTTGAGGAGGTTGAGGGTAATGAACATGATGCGTCACTTACAGCTGTTGATTATTGTAATCCCTTCAAATAAGTGAGTGATAGTGGTTTTACACCACGTCGACAACCAGTCAGTTTGGGAAGAATTGTTTTCTTCAGTTTCACATTGTATTATCGACCTTAGTTATTTTAATTGATTGGATTGAGGGAAAAAATTAGACAGTAGACAAAGAACGAGGGAAAAGACTTCCTCTCACCTGGAAGCAGAACGAGATATCTCTGAACTTCCTTTCCAGAATGACTGTTTTCTTATCGGGACTTATTAAGCATAGTTCATATTGGCCCACTTGAATGAGCAGGACTCTGTTAGAGGTGCTGTGAGCTCCTCGCGGCCTAGCCGTCGCATGGAGGTCTTCCAGAGACGTCGAGAGCGACTCCTGTTGGGCCGTGCCCTGGAGAAGAGAAGCAGCCCTCTCGGACGCGGATTTCTTGTTCTGGTTGCCATCCAGGGCGGGGTCTTCCTCTAGTGTGCTGGCCACATTCTCCCCACTCAGATCAAGTCTGATGTTGCCATTGTCAATCTGCTCGCTTGAGCTGCTCTCGTTTGTGTTAGAACTACTCTCGGTGGTGTCGCTGCTTAGGCAGCTGTCCAGGCTCTGATTCTGGCGGTTGTTCTGGTTGTTCTCACTAAGCTCATTCTCTTTGATACTTACAGACCGTTCTATATTGATCGGCAAACTCTTTACACTGGTTTCGCTGGCATTTCTACATCTTTTGCTGTCCCTCAGGGCCGACGTGACCGCTTTTTTACGCTCCTCCACCTGGAACATTTCAACAGCCTCGTCAATGATGGTCGGCGGACCCTTTTTGTCCTTGACCTTAACCTTGCCGATGTACATAACCTCAAAGAGACGCCCATAAAGGTTGGCAGACTCAAATTCGTCGACGACATCGACCGAGCGACCTTCGTTGGTAGAAACATTAAGTTGAGCATCTTTTACCGCAGCTCTGGTCGCCTCCCTGATCGCAGTGAACAATTCTGGCACCTGTAAGAAAAGCAAATATCGTGAGTTCAACCATACTATATCATGATAAATATCAGCCAAGGCAATTTTTGTCATGAATATGCAACATCCCTTCCCATGTTCGCTTTGATTTTTATCCTCAGGTTCCACGCCCGTTTTTCAAAGCTTTCAGTTTTTGAGAGCAACAGCTGGAGGTAGGAGGATTGGAGGCGGTACAAGATAGGCGCGATAAATAAACAGGGAGAACATTGATATGCGGCAAGTGAGGTAAACAGTAAATGGGGAAGCTGGTTTCCGAGATACACTATCAGCATGGGGCAGTACTTTACTATGTAAACAATACCAAACACTCCTTTGCCAACGCCTAACAGGTATTAGGTGAGGCTTTCAATATATAACTGTGTGCACGTCCTCACAAAAGGTTCTAGAAATTAGCTACACATTAACCCAACAATCCTAAGGAAATCTGTGAAAACATTGCAGTTAGAGGCTACCTCCATCATGACAAAAAATAGTTTGTGCAGTTAGGATCCCGAGTGCGAAAGCGAATCGTTAACAGTGGGAGGGTGTCATACACAAATGTAAGTTTATGATAAACGCGAAACTGAGAGGTCCACCATATATGTTTATCAATGTTAATAGAACCGAGAAAAAAAAAGTTGTTCAGAACTTGGCAAACCCATCCTAACTTCCTGGGCAAACACTGCTAGATTTATTCGGTAGTTTTTAAGGGAAGCACCCTCGGCTAAGTACGGGCGTCATTTTATATCAATTTTTTCAAAATAACACCAATCAATCCTTTTTCGTCCAGACAGTGCCCGGAGAAAAATGGAACACAATCTAAATTGATAGAGTAGATCCATACCTGGTCTTCTCTCCAGTATCGCGAGTATATATTAGGTCTACTATATTTTCTTTCCCGGGAATCTCTAGAAGGGGAATAGGTCGGCGAGGACCCGCAAGAGGAGCATGACCCCCGGGAGGATCGATCACTTAGTTCCAAGTGTCTGGTTTCTTTATTTACCAAAGAGAAGTACCCCGATTCTGTGGAGCATCTGTTTGGTGATGGGCAGGAGGGTGGTTCCTCGGAGAAGACAGATGGCTCATCACAGTGTGTCCTTTCTCCTGTCATCAATTTTGATCTAAGGCATTGTCTTTGTGGGAATGAATGCCCACATTGCCATTCCTCCTCGCCTGCCCCCGCAGCTTGAGGCCTGAGGTAGAGGTCACCAACACTTCGAGACCTTGCCTTAGAAATGCATTCCTCCTCTCTAAGATCTAAAGTCTCCAGGCTCCCACAGTAACACAGGACATCGTCCACACCACATATGCATGGCGCTGTATCAACTTGTCTCGGTCCCAAGTCTGAGAGCAAGTCAAGTTTAGCAACCCCTCGAGGTGAAGGCGGAGAAGCGTGGGGAGGTGGGGGAAGGATAGGTATATCTCCTCCTGGGGCGTCTCCAACCCCATCTGAGCTTACCTCCGAGGTGAGAACAGGCTTCTTCTCAAGGGGTGCGGATTTTCTCCGGTAATTTAGGTATGTGTTGACCACAGCTTCGTTTAATCTCTTGAAGAAAACCATGATTAATGTCTTCCTTTATTATGACACTGTCCTGTTTCTACATGCTCTGGGGCAATGGTATGAATGGTATGAATGAAAGCATCGGCCAAGTCCAAACACAATTACCTAGCATACAGGTGTATATATATATTACATGATGACTCAAAACTCTTCACCACAACTGAGTCATGTAAAATCCCTAGGGGAATAGTAAATGATTATAATAATGAAACCAGTTTCTTCGCTCTAACCACTAGCGTTAAATCACTGTAAGCGTTTCCATGTCACATAATCAGCCCTCATATATTAATGAGAACAGGGGACAGGGGGTGTCCCCTATGGCTGATAATACACAGTAGTAACCTCTTCCTCCGCATACAGTGTATAGCGACCACTTTACATAATGCATAACATAATGTCAGTGTTATAACACTGGGGATTATTCATTCCAGGAACGTGCTGAAATTGGTCCTTTCACGGCCATACGCCTGTTTAGTTCTCATAGTTGAACTGGATAATAATTCCCTCCTAGATTTCAACCTATGTAATCCTATACATTGAAAATATTACCGTCGAATATTACTTGCAAGCAATGGGAAGGCAATGCCAAAACAATACTAAGTAACACAATCCACATGTCAATCCACACAGATATCTGTCTGTCCCCTAAATCCGTTTTTCCTTCTAATACGATTATATCCAGGCCAGAAGAATACCGGGTCCACCCAATCCGTCAGTCCTTACTTTAATACTGTACACAGGATATTGCCAGAAAAGGCTCTTAAACACAAAATTGGCGTCATGACGTCGTGCAAGGATAACTGTATAAGTCGTGGTACACACATGCACGAGCTACTCGAGATAAGAGATAACAATAAAAGGTCGTGTGTGTCGGCCGTATGAGGTGGAAGTTGTGGTGTGTGTCGGCCGTATGAGGTGGAAGTTGTGGTGCATCTGGAGGACAGAGCATGTTGTGGAAACTGTAGAGCGGAGGCTAAAAGGCAAGGACTGGGATCACTCAGTCACTGAACATACATATCCCAATATACCACAACAACAACACTAGAGCTGCTCCACTGACACGTCCCTGGGTAATGGGTTCACATTATATCCTGCCATCCAAGATGAACGTACAGCCATTGATGATAGATCATTACTGGCATGGAAATATAGGCCTTGTTCACCCAGTCAGGGGGTATTATAGAATAGTGGTAGTTTCGCAAGTTGTGGTTGTCGAGGTAGTGGTGTCGGTGGTGGTAGTAGTAGTGGTGTCAGAAGTGGTGCTACATGTATAGCGTTCCTCAATAACCCCTGCACCACCCCAATACCACCAAACATCCCCGCCTGAGTCACATGTGTGCTATAGCAGATTTTGCCTGGCCTATGTCTGAGGTACATAAATAGAAGATATGTGGCTACTTGTCCCTGGCTGTAGGCTTTGTCATGGAGATATCAGACATTCCCCTATCAGCCACCTGGTATAAAAAGAAACTCAGGTTGCTAAGCAACACTTTTTAAGTGACAGTGAAAATAACAACACCCTTAATGTTTACTTTGGCCCAAGGTGATTTGCCATCACTTCAATTTTCCTCTTGGAAGGCAAAGGACCAATAACAAAATTCATCTGGTCTTTTTTCTTATTTTTTTTTAATTACAAGGACGATTTGATTTATAGGTGCGCTTTAAAGCTTGAGGACCATCTTTTCTTTTTAAACCCATAATAATGCTCAGGTCTACTGATAACATCTGACATAAAATCAATCAATATATAACTTGTTAGACACAAAGTGCCGTAAGTTTATCAATTTGTCCGGCTTGAGCAATTTATTAGTGAAGTGTAAACTGGCAATCCTATGGGCTTTTCCCACATGTTAGTCCACCTGGATCCCACTTCGCCCGACATAATGATCCCCATATGTACAATTCGAATGGAGATGAGATTATTAGGTGGGGGTAAACATTCAGCCCAACCTTGTTCACCTACACAGCCTTTTTCAATAAGGCACATTGTGGAGAGTCAACTCATAATTTTGACAATATTTCTTGAGCGTAATTGAGGCTTGGTATTGGTTATTACTCTCTGACCCTTTGGCGGCCACATACCAAGGGTAAGAGAGAGGAAATTCTAGGCGAGGGGAGTGATTGAGGAGGCATGCCTTCCCGGCATCCTTCGGGCATCCTCCGCGTCCCACATCAACACTCGATAAAGTTTCCGGAACAGACAAGATACAAACGGGGTGCGTTAGAAAACCAAACCAGAATCCACCTGAACAAATGCCAAAGCCTTAACGATTCACTACACTATTTGGAAATAATTTAGCTCGTCTTTTACATTTGCCTTTTTTGTCAGTGCTCTCAAATCACCATGTTTCGGTGTAACCTTTTCTTTCTTTTCACTGTTTCCAGACATTCCTTTCCCTGCCAATAACTGCTCTGTATAGCCCCTAAATTAAAACTACTTCACTGGCGGAAGTTTTTGTTGTTGTGATTTATGTTTGAATCATTACAGTTAATACATTTCTAAAAAAAAAATATAGCATTTTTCATCATCTTTCTCTTTCCTAAAGTTTCAAAATAAAATTTCAAATATTTATTCAGTAGCATCTTTATACATAATACTCGTACTGTTTTCAGTTATTACTCCCCATCCCCGAAGATAGGTTACCTTGTAGTTCGATCCGTTCGATTTTCATTAAAATTCAGTGAATCATGAAGTAGGTAATCGGACATAGCACCACGCATCCTATTATTGAACTAGTTTCGTGAAAGGCTAAGTACATCGACGAACAGAAAGTACTCATGGACTTAGTCATCGATCACGATTTCTGATCACGACCTCAGCGTTTTTAGGGTCGGTTGGGTCAGTGGAATTTGCTTTGTTTCAGGCAGGAGGCGAAACCCAAAACCTGAGTAATACTAAAAGCACGTCGACGGCTCTTTTTTTTCTCAAATTTTAAATTGAAAGGCTTTTTCTTCGGTAACCATACAGTCCATCCATCACATCCGTATATGTGCGCTTCCGTGCACTTCTCCCCAGAAGTCATTGGTGCTTGTAGTGCGTCCGGAGAAATAGGATGTTTTACACAACCTAGTCCCACTTCCAAGCTTAATACCTTCATTTTTATATCGTCCGGTCGCCATGCTACGAAATATCGGCACAATTAAAAACTGTTCAGTGATGGTTTGACCCGGTACACCGAGCTAAAAAAAATCCAATGAACGAGAGCATCCTTGAAAAATAAAAAATAGAATACCGGAGAAAATAATGAAAATGTGCACTCGTGGTAAATTAAACACCGCATACAACCCGGTATTTTATTTGAATAATAAATAATAAGTAGTGAGACACTTTTGGGGGTGACGCATAATACTCCAACGGTTGACTCTTTATAAAGTTATCTCTCAATTCGTTTCACGGCTTAAAACCACCATGATCACAATTCGTTTAAAACCACCATGCCAAATTGTTTATTGAATGTGATTGTCCAAATTACCTTCCTTTTTATACCCAAGTTATTGCAACAATAGTTATCATCCCACCTTCAATAATACGTATCTAAATACTAGATTTAAAGAAAGGTAAATTGGTCGATACCAATGGCAATCGGTGTATGAGAAACAATGGTAGAAGTGGTGATAAAGCTACTAAAAGACCAGGATGACAACAGCACACGTTGGCTTTATCCCAGACAATATAACAAAGAGTCTGAGGTAAGCAAGAAGGGGGTCATCAAATACAGCCAGACCCTAACCAGGGTAGCAGTATAATAGAGGTGATGTAGGACGATAATTTCATCTGGACATTAGCCAAACGTATGTATGGATCCAATTTGTGTATGTGTATGTGTATGTGTATACATGTACATGCATGCATGTTTATATAATTGCAAACATATATTTATGTAATACATGTATATGTCACTGCATGTGTGTATATACCGGAATGTATTATATAATATGTAATATACACTTATTGTGTATTCATAATCCAGGATACGGGATTGAAACTGCTTTTGAACAGGTATGAATAGAAATGAAATGAAAACTTCAATTTCAAAAGACAAAGCGCAAAACACCCCGAATAAACTCATGGTACTTGCACTCAAAACGGATTCCATGAACTATTCTATTCCGAATCAAGGGAACTTCATCCATTATATTAAAGGCTTTGATATGGTTACGTTGACGTACTGTGTGTGGGAGTGTCTCCACTCACTAGATGCAACTTCAACTAGTCATAATTGTACCCGAGAACTTTATTTAAAAAACTATCAGTGCCAGCAATTAATGTTTCAAACATCTCAAAATGGTATTTATAACTTTAAAATAAACTGATCATTTGAAAGATTAAACTCCAATTTGAGACTCTGATTAATTTTACGATCTACAAAACAATACTAAATATGTATACAAATCTTGTCTAGACGAGATGTGACCGACCCGCCCTCTGTGGGTGGATAAGCCTACATCAACAATTTGTGACGTCACCCAACCCATCAGCGTCCACTCCCCATATAGACACGACCCATACTTATGGCCTTCTTTTTAACGTTTTCCCTGTGAGTGGCGACCTGTAATTCGTCTGAGAGGAACTTGACTTAGTTAGCTACCCTTTTGTCTGGAAAAACTACTGCATTCATGGTCTACCAATGTTGTTTTGAAAACATGCATGCACCCCCTACCTGTGGTCACTCACTCCCACCATGTTTACATAGCTTCAACCACCCTACACTCACGAGTCCCGCAGGCACAGGCATACAGGCACAGGTACAGAGAGTCCCGTAGACACGACGCCAGTGGCGTTGGTGTCTACGGGACTGCAGGTAGGAGGGCGGAGGGGGGGGGAGAGGAGGGGGGCATGATAACAAACATAATCTTACTAAACTAACCCTGCAAAACGCTCCCTATACTATACTTGTGCGGTCATTTTCTGGACGATAAGCGACCTCAGTGGCGGCACCTATGTTGCCGTCTCGGTAACTCCCCTGAGATTTGGTGCAGTCGCACTTACCGTTCCCGGTTGGGGCAACATAGGAGAGCTTGCCGGTATATTGCATCTAACTTTTAAAAAACCCATGTGACAAACAATTCCAGTCCCGGAATCCTCATCCCCCTCCTATAATACTACTGCTCATACAAGGCCGTTGTCCACAGAGCTGTAGAATAAACGATTTCGGCCACTTTTCAGCACTACGCATGGGTTGGCCCTACTCATATCACTAGCAAACTTCAGCCTCACCACCACAACAAAACTCCATAGCTCAGAGGCTAGAGCACTGGACTCCAGACGAGAAGGTTGGGGGCTCGCACCTCGCCTGGTCCCGTCAGCTTTTTCTTTCATCCTATACTTGGTTGGCCGTGTAGTGTTGTCAATACACGGCCGGGACGGGAAGGAGGCGGGGACGGAGGGTGGCTTTTGCACTGGGTGCTGGGGGACGGGGAAGGCTGGCGATTTGAAAAACAAAATATCCATAATAATGTTTCACTGTGTGCTAAGAAAAACCGCCTAAATATATCTAAATTACATTCGCAGAGCGCCGACTAGCAGCCGCCTACTCTTCTGGAGATCCCGGAACTAACTGGTTTCAGATTTGGAATGGTAAATCTAAGTCCCCGTCACTTTTATCAACGAGAGTGGAAAGAACCTGTAGTCTCGTTGCTTTTATCAATATAGCTTGGCATTCCAAAGGAGTATAGAACCACCATATATTTATAAGTTTAATGTGGTATTTCGTTTTCTTACAGACATTACATTGACAACAACTAACTATATTTATCTCTAGTCTGAATAGATTGCCTTACATACAAGGGAACTTAGAAATTACCCCAACTACTTATCTGTATAACCAAAACTACTACTTCCTTACAAGAAGTTATCAACTTACTACATGCTATAGCAAATTTGCTTTAATTCCAACAAATTGTAAACCACCCTGAAATGTTATCATAGAACCTGGTAAAGTATTGCTCTGAACTAAGGAGGCATACTTAAGTACATGCTCCACTGGGATTCCTATCTTCTTAACGGCAGAAGTGGGGATGCCCCTGCTGGAAAGGGATCAATGTTTTTTATACATCAATACGGACACATTTCAAGAGGCTTGTTACTCAATCCTAAAAGGCATCCCTATATAAGTGTACATGTTACTCTTATTTCAAAGCAGAATTCTCTATAAGGAAACTAAATCGTGGAAAACCCACACATACAAATGTTATTTTTTTTTTAATAAAAAAAAATGAAAAAGAAAAAAAGGACAATCACATCCTATGACCAGCGCTCAAGTCTATGTTCGATTTTGAACTGGAAACCAAAAGTTAAAATGCCAATAGTACTGACTCATTGACCGGGTGTATAATTACCTCAACATTAAATTCACAAGATGAACCGGGAACAATGGATTAGACTTAGACCACATTCACACCCAGAAAAGAGGATAGAATTTCTCTGGAAAACGAAAGCATTACATTTAAAACAAACATGACACATAAAATGTTCCTTCCGGAACAAAGTAATCCTTGAAGTCTAAAGTAAATTGTATGCTGGGAATCAAAGCGACTGACATGGACATGTCTTGTCGGTCAACAGTCTACATGTCATACATGTCATTATTAATGGGATTATAAACTAGGTTGGCACCTCAATAGGAAACTATAATTTCAAACCGAGCTCATAGTGATGTAAATGGATCTTTTTATGCCAACGTTGCACCCGGGTGCTCGAAGGAGAGATTTCATATGCAGTTCTTGAAATGTGTCTTTTTTTATTTTATGCCAACAGCAAATTCGAGCCAACTGTAGTGTCGGCAATAATTAATTCCGATTTTATTAGCGTTAAGCGCCACACTTATTTCTCAGTCTTCTACATCACTGGTGGCAAAGCAAAAACTTAAGAGACAGCTGCAGCATTCCCGACCGCCACAACGGTACCAGTCCTTTCCTAGCGGAATGGTAATAGCAAGTGTGAGTGGGGTTATACATAATTGATTCTAGAATAATAGCCGACCTTCATCAATAACATAGTAAAGAATGCCAGGAGAGAACAGGCCTTTCATTGAAATTAATTTAGTGGAAGGGAAATGTCGTAACTGTCAAGAATATGGTACCAGACATGACTCATAAAGGGTAGTGAAATCGCACTGAAAACGTGTACCTATTTTTTTAAAAAAAATCGTTAACCCTTTAAGGAAGAACGTTGTAGATATGCACCATCATTGGGGTCATTTTTACCCAAATCTTGCCGCAAAGAAATGCGATTTATATTTTTAAAATATCTTAACCAACCCGAATCCTCCTAGGTAAGTTTCTTCTAAATAATTCTGAAAATGGTTCCCGTGCTTGTTAGATAAAAAAGAAATCACATTTCGATAGCAGACTGTTGCTGAACATTATTTAATTGTCTTGGCCGTAATGGAAATTTAAAAAAAATAAAATAAAAAAATTAGACAGTGATGACGTGTATTTATAGGGGAAATTGGTAAATGATCTAATTCTAAATTTCTCTTTTGCAAGAAATATAACTTATGCAGTTGTTCTATGCGGAATAAAACGAATGGGTGCAAAAGAAAATGGATGCCTTTAGGTCGTTTCCATGGTAACCAAACGACACGATTTTTGTAAAGAAAAAAGCTGAGACATTCCCCCGATATCATTCACTATGGACATCCAAGCAAGATTTACAGGTTTAAAATCGCCAAGGGTTTTTACACGACCCAAATACACTTGAAAAATAACCGATACCACAGAACTCTGGGCCGATATGTCTAAGGGATCCAAGGGGGTTCCAGACGGATAATTTACGTGTTCCTCTATAGAGATGACACAATGAGTAGGTAACCTACCTCGATGCCTACTGCCATCTGGGGTATAGCGGCGGCAACCTCCACACCACGCTGCTTATACAAAAGTACATAGCATCACACTTCGCTATAGCCTCGGAGAATTGCCTTCCTGTAATAACTAATTGCTCTTGTTCGGAATAAATAGAAGTTGTTTTTTGTATGAACCCTTCTTTGTACAAGTATTTAATTATCTGTGAATATGGAGAAGCATGGTTTGAGTGAAGGTATTATAATTACAAACGGTACCGTATAGACTTGATATCTTCAAACTTTTCTCTCTCAGCATCTATAGGTATCAAACCATATACGCATTGATTACAATTCAATTTTTTGCGCCAGTTTTGAAGTGCAATGAAGTAAGGTCACACAAAAAAACTCAAGAAAAGAGAAATATCTATCGTTGTCAGTAGTGAAAATTCAAAAAGATAGGATTAACGACTTTAAAGACAGTGGCACCCGATCTGGGATTACAATTAACAAAATTGGACATTCGCTACCTTCACTAATGAATCCCTTCATGTATACTGCACCATACTGCTCATACCCCACGTATATATATGGAGACATCTATAATATTAGAGAGTAATGAGATTCGAACTTCCATCTGACCTGGGAACGTCACTATTAATTTGCGATTTATCTCTTGGCTAAGAAGAATCTTTTCACAATTACGAGGAAAAAAATATATCATATCTCATATATCTCAAAGAATCATAAAAATCCTCGTAGTCACTACGAAAGCGTTGTCATTTTGCCTCGTACCTATAAATGCCCTATAAATGCTTCCTCACAGTATGTGATGCATACTACAACTTCATAAAGGTTATGACGTGAGAGGACCAAATAGTCGTGCTGAAATCTGCTAGCTCAAAGTACTGTATCTTAGCCTGAACTATTGAGGCAGTTTTTATGAACAGGATTTACCTCACAAGTCAAGATATGAGGCAGTTCGCAAGTTAATAGTCGCGGTACCAGGAATACTAATGAGTATCACACGACTGATGGGGCTTAGATCGAAGGAATTGACTTTGCTCGGTAGGGAAGAATTCTAGGAAATGTATATGTAGGTATTCGCGGAATGAACCGACTACCCTAGGAAAGAGACAGTAGTGACGAAAACCACATCTAACAAAAAGGAACCCCGTATTTATTCCATAGCAACTGGCCATATGGTGGCCGAAAACATCCGGTACATCAAGATAGAGGAGCGGCTGGAATGGCAAGATAGATAAGTTGCTATTTATCATTCTTCAGATCCACAACAGGTTTGTGCTCCCCAGTGGCTTGTAGCATTAGAATATATTCTCTTATGAGCAAGGCAATTAAACGCCAGAGTTGTACTGAGAGAAATATCCAAACCGTGTAATTGGGAGTTTTTACAGCCGAAGCGGGAGGGATTTCGGGATGGTTTAGACCAAGCAATCGATAGTAAAACGGATGGCTTTATCCATAAAGCGCCGTGAGTGGGCGGAATAGAGGGGCATTAATGATATACAGGCCGTCTTAATCCAGGTTATCTTGGACAGATCCAGTGGGGCAAGATAGATCTGGGTTTAGATGGGATACGTGGCTAGATCAATACACTGAAGGAAGGCATGTGTAGAATCACTTATCAGGAATTGTTTGCATGAATTAGATCGTCGAATAATCTAAAGTTGGGTTTTAGATAGTCCAGTTATAAATCATAGATAATCTGGAATAGGAAATACTTTCGAAAACGATATTCAAACCTAGATTTATGTAATTATGAAAAAAAAATGTTCACGTAGGCGAAAGAAAGCTTGAATGAGAATATAACAGCAGAATATGTCAAGAATAAATGTTTACTCCAACAATAACGAGCTTCTTGGCCCTTAGCCATAATATTCCTGTCTTCAGATTGGTTCGACTCATTTAACTTAGTTATAAGGGTATTGGACTGGAGAGTTATGTGCTGCTATCAAGTACCAAACAGCGTAGGACGCAAGCAGTACTCAATTATCATGATGAATACACAAGCTATAAATTGCTCTCACTCGTCAGACTGCTAACACGCAATCAACAATGAGAACTATTACATAAAATCACACAAGGCCCTGCAGGAACATAGAATTCCCATTGCCTTCCTAGTCGAGAAGAAAACAGTCCCCCTTCTATCAACTGCTGCCTGTACCGGAGCACACCCGTTTTGCGACTGCATGCCATGCCAATCGTATAAAGATCAAATTATAACAAAAGAAGCGATAAAATCGCCATGAAATCATAGCAGGGACATCTTTCAATGCGAGCCATGTACTCATATGGCTGTTTATGATGCGACACGCACAAATTCTAAGATAACATATGGTATGCATTAAATTAGATGTCCATATTCCATTGCATACGGAACCTAATTAAATGAATTATTGCATACTTTGCATCGGTAGATCGTAGATAAAATCAAATATAAATCATCTGAAATAATCTCCGTTGGTCTGAGTGATATTTCATGACAATCAAAGTCATTCACAATTTCCTGTAGTATAGTAAGATCCGCCATATTTTCAGTGACCCTGTCGGCAGTTCTAGGACGCAGAAATCTAGTAGTGCCATCACAATAGGCCGGGAAATCAATTGTAAAGTACTTGGAGCACAATGTCTAGAACATATGCGCCATATCCTCGCTTTCAGTGACGACCGGCCAACGGCAAGCACTTTAGGAAAGCAGTAGGTAAAAATGAAAGGTTTATTTATATTCAGGGGGCATAGCGACGTAGCGAAGGAAGGCATCGTATATACACTGGGGAGTCGTCCATACCATGGTGAGACGAGCTTACCCAAAATAATCGTCATTGAAAGAAATGGCTCTAGTCTAGCATACACGCAGTTTGTATATATATAGCATAGCTATATGTGTACATGATGTGATATAATGCAAAGAAAGTCAGGGCTAATGTATCTAAAGTGAGTAGATCTAATTTACACGATTAATTTACAAGTTAACGTTGCTTATTGGTGTTTATTTTACAACAGTGCAGATGGATTATGAGTATAATGAGAAAGAACTTGTCCCTGAGGGTTCTTAGCCAAAAGGATGGGGACCTGTGTTTAATAAAAACATCCTTTGCACTTAGAAGATCAGACACATATTTTCATTCAAGAGCAGAAATGAATGTTATATTTTCTTCAGCAAATTCTATAGACAACTTCTGTATGACATTGGAGCAGACTCGGAGAAGGGCAGGATGCAGCGCTGAATAACATCAAGAACAGGCTTTGTATCAGGAATGCCAACTGCGGTACCAAAAGCAAAGCTTCTGTAAGTAGTATAAGAAAGCGGTCGCCTTCCCCGGGCACGCTTTCCATACGCTGTGCCAACCTGACTCATTGTTTCTTTATTCTTCACATAAGCGAAGATGCAGAAATAGTATAGAGAGCCGGCAGGTTCATACAGATGGTGTCAACAACTCATGCATCAATAACAGACCTTGGAAAGGTTGTGAAGTGTACATATTACGCAATCCTAATAGTACACGCCATACTTAAGTAGACCCCCGCGCCGAACTCTAACGTAGTCAAGATTATTCGCACAGGACTTACTTATAAGAATGTATGCTACCTATCACATTATATAAAGCAGCATTAATGTGAAAGGCAATGGAGGTTTAATTAATACAGAGGTATTACAGCTACAGCAAAATCAGTCATTCCACGCCACTTTATCAAAAAAACTGCTGAGATAATTGTTTAAAATTCAGCATATTTCTAGGGAAAATCGATCAAATTATTATGCACTGTGTACAGAAATGTGGGTTAAACAAGACGAAAGAAAGAACCAAACATAGTCCATGGGTACAATTAAT
Source organism: Sthenelais limicola (assembly GCA_942159475.1). NCBI lineage: Eukaryota > Metazoa > Annelida > Polychaeta > Phyllodocida > Sigalionidae > Sthenelais > Sthenelais limicola. The sequence continues at coordinate 112,460,854 of OW804095.1, read as the reverse complement.
ACAACCTATATATATCTGATTAATCCTTTGAAATACTCGTAAATTTTTAAGAAAAGTGGTTGGACTTATGAAGTGATAACAACTGTAGAAGACGATGCTAGATTATTCAATGCATACGTAATACAACGGTCTATACATTATTTGACCCGAAGATACAAGCCAGAAACAAGGGGGGCTGATCAGACTTCCACTACTAGATAATACTTCTCATTGTTCCTGCAGTAGCAGCAGAGCCATCCAACCTCTTCGGGCTAGGAGTACATGGACTCACTGACAGAACCAATCAGGACTAGACTTAGCGCCAACCAATACAGACAATTCTAGAGTATCAGAAAGAAGTAAACCTAGATGAGAGAGGGCTGGCTGCTGGGTAGGATTGAAACCAGACTTAAGCAGTAGCAGCTCCATAGAAAGAATCCAACTATTGAAGTAATAGTATAATCTGTTTCAACCACGAACTGTGCACGGGTGAATCAAGACATCTTTAAAAAGTAGCATGAAGCTATAATGGTGCACGGATATAATAGCGATTGTTGGGGCATATAGAGGGGAACCAGTAAGTGTCCCGATATTTTGGACCTACATATTTTCGGAATAAGTAGTTCCATATATATAGTTCCTAGCAATGATCTCTTGTCAATCTCGGGTTAAATGTCAGTCACAAACACATTTTTCACCAATTAATGTATTTGGCTATTCCATAAGTAAGGTACGACAATCTGTGTGAATAATATGTTACTATGTCGTACTCAAAACCCAAACACACAAATTATCGACTGAAAAAATATCCCACCTGGCAACATTCGGGATTTTCAATGCACGTGGTCACATTTCCCGGGGATATACAGAAACTAAACATGTTCATACTAACAAGAGATTTTTTTAACGGGGATTTTTTAAAAATGAAATCTTTCTTTCGCAGTCATACGTGAAATATATGATAATATGGTAAAAGAAATACCTTACCATGTGAGACATTCAACGAAGTATAACACAAACCCACAGCATATTATATATGTCAGTCTGAGTGTAAACTTCATGCAAAAGTAACCAAAACTAGACATATTGTGCATGTTTAATTATCACATACTTAGATAATTGCGCCGTTACTACAGAAGACCTCTCAAACTAGATATGAAAATCTTATATTTCCAATGTCTAATAGAAATATTAACATGGTCATAAGATACTGCAGCAATTACCGAACACGGGTCATTGTGAAACCGTCAGTTAATGAGGAGACCTTTTTACAATCCTATTCTATCGTGACATTTAATGAACTGCAAATCGCTTTCCATCGGAACCCACAGAATTAATTCACTCTGTCATGAAGTTTTAAAAGGGAAGGCCAACGAGCAGGGGAAATGAATACTGTATTTCGCCGCGGATGCAGCGACAGAATAAAGACCTATAAAACTGGAATCGAAATAATTGGCAGGAAATTTCTTAATCTTTTTTGTGGTTTCATTTACAATCCATGTAATGTAATACATAGATAACTTGAATTCGTGAATTGCTGGAACTACACGATTTTATATCTGCATATGGATTACTGAAATATATATACCCCAGCTAATGATTCAATCAATTAATTACTTAAACACGTTCTATCAATACTTGGAGCAATAATCCTTTTTGTATAGCGATTAAACAAAATTCTGGTCGTCAATCGAGATGTAGCCTACTGTCAAGGAACATTTTATGACATAGTAGAAAATGGTTTTAATAACATGCACTAAGATATAAAAACGTATCGAGTAACCATTGTGGACACTGCAACGTTTGGAATCTCTCTTCTTAACAGAAATTCTCCGGTCTAATTCGGTCGATATGACACGTATACATTCACATGGTGACCACTTTGCGATGGTGGATGAATGGTTCCATTTTATGGCCCATCTATCGATATTTATCTTGCATCTATATAGCTAGCAGGGCCCCATATGGACACCGATGATACTAAAGGGACCCATGGCGGCAATTCCAGATCTGACCATGGCAAATATTGTAGCTGATGTACGATATCAGTGCCAGCAATAAAAGAATAATAAATGATACATAGCGACCATAATAAGTAACCTAAACTTCTTACAAGTAAAGGGAGTGCATTCATAATTGTGTAATTAGATAAAGCCTAGACTTTTTAAGAATATGGATCTGTATACTTGATTAATTATGGATGACACGAACAAAATAAAGCTCGCCATGGGCCCACGGTGCCGCCCAGGTCGTTAAAAATTCACGAAGAGAAAATATGATACCAGAGCATGACTTGGTCTTGGCCTTGTGATTAAAACACATGGCCAAGGTCCAAAAGAATCAGGACGCTTACCAACAGTCAAATCAGAAAGAAACTACGTTATTTAGGAAAAGATCACCAACATTTTACCAAGTTCCCTAGATACTATAAGGTACAAGATACAACAACCTACCCCAATCCCCACACTGTTATCCACAATTATTTCATATCAGTAAGAACAAGTTACTGCAGCTAAAGACGTTTTTGGTAAAGAAGAGTTAAATAAACGTATAAGGCATAAATAAGTTAGCAGAAACTTCTAGATAGTACCACTTACTCAGCTTCTGGTGAGAGTCCAAGGGCCAGGATTATAACTTCGGGAAAGAGATCACCTTTAAAGCGAGAAACGACGCAACGAATGATGACTTGTATAGTAAATAGATTATCAATCAGGGCAAAATACGACGGTATGGCGACTAACAACAGAATGTGTTTACCGAGAGCATAATACCTATTACCACTAAGCTTAGCCAGAGTATCCATCTCTACTCCCTGGATGAAAGGGGGGGGGCTGGTTATACGGGCTAACCAAAGCTTTAGATAAGCCAAACGTGATGTATCCGTTTTCAAATCTTCTCAAAGCAATTTTATTTACTTTTATTTTTAGAGGTTAACAGGGTTGTCACATATTGGTATTTTAGAAAAATGCTTGAAATCATCGATTAGATTACATTTTATGCCAACAGAACGACATGTATATAGATATGACCGTTTCCCTGTGAAACGTAGCAGAGGCATTTTAATTTATTGTCAACTGCCATAAAATAAGTAGAGAAGTTGATAAAGCCCAGCATAGGCATAGACACAGCAATTTTATTACTATTATTAATTAATTAATGACTCTGAATTGGCACATATTCATCATACAGAGGCTTGTATACCCTCCAGTTGTAGAGCTATGATAACATCAATGTATAAACCAGCACAGGTTGTCATCAATTACTATCATCAATTAATTATTGACTGAATTTTCCGTTATTGCACTTATCTGTAATCCTCAACAGTTTCATAAATTACAAAGCTACTCTTACAAGCTACTCTTTTCTCTCTGCCTGTCTGTCCTTTTCCTTCTCTCCTCTCCTCCAGTATCCCTCCACACAATGCACTCCTCCTTGGTGTCCAGTGTGCATGTGTTACATAACACAGCTACCATATTTGGTCCTCCCTAACTCACTCCCAGTATACATAGATTCCACTGATGTCACGGCCGTCGCCATTGCTGGGGGCTTGTTAGATGTCTATGTATGCTGCAATACTTGAAAATACCGTTTTCTGGCTGTTCTAACCTTTACCAATTTGTGTGTGCATAAAAAAATCCTTCTTGATAGGTTAGGTTGTGTTTCTTTAGTGTAGTATTGGTCAAGTATCCACCATTGTGAGGTTTATCAGCTTTGTTTCGATAATCACGCCGTAGACACAAGGGTAGCGCTGACCCCCGTAATGGCGGCCAGTAGGGTTCCCCAGCCACCCGGGTGACGTCATGTGAAATCTATGTATAACACAGAGTACTTACTTGCCACACCCCCCCCCCCCCCCTCCCCCATAAAAGATGTTTATCAAATATTATATTAATAGGTGTTGGATTGTATGGGATGACACAAAGGTGTGATGTGAGTGAACACAATCCATATAAGAGCAGGAGCTACGCCCCCTTCTCTAAAAATGGTTGTTGGACTTACTAAAACCTAGTGAAACCATGGAATAGAAAAGATTCAATATTGAACGGGAAAATTATAAAGAACATATTAGTAGGACAATTGCCTGTATAACCAGATGGGTGCACCATACACCAACAAGAATATCCCAACATAGAGAAATGATCATACAGAGTGGCCAACTGTGTAGAGACAGTTGGTATGACTGAGATTCCTCTTTGAGATTATGCTAGCCAGGCATGTGTCTAAGCCATCTATTAGCCGTTCAGCATTAGCAGGCAGAGGACAAATAGGCGTTCTCACGCTCCGTTACACCTAGGGCCTGCCATTTGGAAAGACATTTCCTCCAGCGCTTAAAGATTTACAATTAGAGACAGGGCCAGTGGATGTCTCCTCATATGCGCAGCTTATGACGGACGACACTAAAGTTAAAGCATTATCGACATGAGAAAACTGAATCTAAGTGTGTTAACCGAATATTTAGGGGGTATATATTTTCATTTTTCCTCGCCGAAAGGGGCGTTTGGTTGGAGCAAATTTGTAAAATGTTGATTAGTTTAAAATTGTAATTGGCGCCTCCTTATTGCTGCTTCCTGCAATGTTTGTGCTCTTTATTTAGAGGTGTCTTCAAGAACCCATATAATAACCGGGAATCGGTGATTTTTATGTCAGGCATGTTCTTAGAATCTGTGATGTTACCAGCCGTTTTTCTGCTCAGTACAGTCCGTCAACCGTTTCCGGAGGACAATATATGTGGTTTGTGAAGGTATCTGGGGAGAAAATGTGATTTTGAAGCCCTTTTTAGTTGGATTCTGTACAATTATTTTTAGCCTGGAAAAGCTGGGGAAGCCTGTCAGGAAAGCCTTTCTGGGATTTTCTGGGACTATGTCACCCCTAGTTATTTCCTACAAGCTACTAAGTCACTTCCTGGGGGACCCAACCATATGGGGAGGAGTGGGAGAGAGAAGAAGAGGGGAGGGAGAGGGTTGGGGAATCGGAGAGGGGAGGGGGAGGGAGAGAGTGAAGAAGAGGGGGAGGGTGGGGGAATAGGAGAGGAGCGGGGGAGGGGAAGAGAAGAGGGAGGGGGAAGAGGGGAGGGAGAGGATGTACAGGAGGGGAGAGAGGAGAGGGAGAGAAAGCAGGGAGAGGGAGCATGGGGAAGAGGAGAAGGAGAAGGGGGGATCGGAGATGGGGAGGGGAGGGAAAAAAAGTTATGACAGACAGAGAAGAGGGGGAGGAAAAAGACAGAGAGGGGTAAGTGTGGGGAGAGAGGGGGACCGCCTAGAGGACGGGTATTTGCTAGTATGCTTATAAAGTTGGATCTGCCAAAAAAGATATTGGGCTTTACGGTACTTTAATTAAATAGATGTAAGAATCGAAACTTGACGATAACACAATGAGGGAGTATTACTGGAAGAATGTCAAAATTCCTATAAAGTTTGAAGATGGCCAAGAGTCATCAAGACATCAAGATATTTTGTTAAACGAAATCACTAAACACATTCTCAAGAAAAAAGATGCCCCTTCTTCAACATATTATCTGTGAATCTATAATCCCCCCACGTTTCTAAACTTGTTTCGCACGGAGAGTCCAATCTACTAGAGGCTAGAGTACGAAATTCCCTTAGCTCGTCTAAATATACAGCATCACACATATTCCGTGATTTTCTTCTATCTCATTTGCCCTCCGCCTACTCTGGGTGCCCTTATCAACGCAGCAGTCCTACCGCGAGCAAGCTGTGAGCTTTCCTCTTTTGATTCGCTGAAGATTCACGTAGGTAGAAAATATAACCCAATCTACCACTCATCAGGGAATGGTATGTTTAAGGTTTATTGTTACTCAAAATGATTACTATCACTTGTGAATAATTTCAACAAACAAATAATAAATATTTGACCTTTTAGGGGCTGAAATCTAAACCACCCCTTCAGGTTTGCTTATCACAATATATTTACATAGCATCGGCAGAAAAGAAAAATACATTTGCTTTAGCAGAATGTTCGCCTTCTTAAAGGTGACTTTGGCTTGATCACTTGAATAAAGGCAATGTTTTAATCATCGCAGCGTGGTAGAAAAGCCATAATCGATTATCAAGCAGAGCAAGTCTGGTTTTTGTTCGAAACGTTCAGGGACGCGTACATTCCCTTTCACGTCATATACTGGAATGCATCTGCGGGGATCGTCGGGTCTTGGCATTTTTATTTTTTTTAGGAAATTTCATTTGCGTGACATTTCCGGATGATCCGGTAATCTCATGTACACAAAGGAAAAACATATACATAATTTGATATATAATAAAGATCGCGTGACAATTTGCGGATATATATCAATTGTACGACTCTAATATATCTAAGCAGTAACTTACAGAAAAGTGTGATCAAGATACAACAATAAGAAGAATTTTTGTTTTTTTGTCCCGAGTTTGTATACACATATTTAAAAGTACTCGATGAGTAAGAACAGTTTTTCGTCAGTTATTTCATTTGTTTGATATCAAGTTTCTAGTGAATATAATAATCGTTATCTAGTGTGTTCCTCGTTAACACCTATACATGTCTTTTTTTTCACAGAGTCTGTTTATAGCCAGACATCCGTCGCTTTCAGGCACCATTTCCTGAAGTTAACTAGATTTATAACAATCAATCTTGTTTTTTTTAAATGTGATAGGCCTTAAATCAAATTTTTTTAAAGAAAACAAACAAAAAACCCCGAAAGAACATTTAAAATACAAAGCAATTTTAATTACAAATTGAAAACACCAGAATGAGAGATTGCATATTCATCAATTATGGGTTATGGGTGGAGGCAGACGAATGGCTTAGTGGTTACGACAAAGTGGAGATAGTAGACAAACACAGCTGCGAGACTCGGGCAATCATAACAAATCTGCTAAGCAACATTTGGTCTATGCAATGTGTGGGTTAATTAAATTGGTAGATGGTATGATATTCGAATTATGCTCAAGTAAATAAATCATGGCGGCGCTATCTGAACGATCTTCCAAATTTATTCTTGTAACTTAGAAGTCCCTGATCGAAGAAGGACCAGACGGTCTGAAACGTAAATAAAGTTGAAAAAACTGCGACCACCTGAGTTGTTCTTTGAATAATTAGCTACCCACTCTTCCAGAGTATCGACCAGTTGCCAGAATTTCACCAATACATTCTTAAATTGAGCTCGACACAGAAGAAAAAGATCAAAGAAAATTATTGACATGAAACAGCTCACTTTATATGCGAAGGATATATATATATATAGAGAATACCTCAATGTCAAAATCAGAATGAGTGTAATTAGTGTAGAATGGGTGAAATTGTACCATCTATAGACAAAATCAAATCAAGAACTATCCTCTTGTATGGATAAACCTGTCTACACTTAGGACGAGGCGAAGATAGTATGTACAGTAGACCAGAGTTATTGTGAATGTCAATACAGACGTCGAGGACAGGTACAGGAATGGGAGCAAGTGAAAGAAGGAAGAAAATGAAAAAAAAAACAGGAGCATCAGCAATCGTTGCTAAAATAGGTCGGAAAATGGAAGATATAATATCCTTCAAATAACTATTAATATAGTCCAATGCCTGGACCACCTTGACGCCCCTCTTTTAATAGATACCAGAGTGCTTGGAAAACACCAAAAGAATTAAGCTTAAATCATGAAACTGCATGGCCCCCCGATGAAGACGTATCATTCATTTAGAGGAAATCAGAACAGGATTTTGCCTAGATTGAGTCAGGCCCACTTTCCAGCTCAGCAAAATGATCACCTGTGAAAATTCCATGGTCAGAAAGGGCTATAGTGCCATTCCTGTCAGACAAATAGCTGCCCCTCTATAGATCTCACTTCCCCTGGGGTGTACGAGGCGCCACATAATTGATATTCCTCTCAGGTCAGCTATCTATAGGACTCCCACTGGTCACTCTCCCATCTCGGTAAACTACGGTCTACCCAGTCAAAAAAATGAGGATGATCTGGGCAAATATTACCAGTCGCAGTTCGGGAAATATCTCTCATGGGCCGCAGTCGTTTCTGCTTTGAACAATCCACCAGAAATAAAATCAGTTCACGTCACGAGAACACGCATTCTTCCGTAGGTAAAACAATGGTTTGAAATAACTGTCATGACATGTCTGGCTGTTGTTATTGCATCATTAAGGAAACATTGTTCTCTTTACGGTTATCCGTGGGGACCAGTAGGTACCGTCACGCAAATGAATTTGATCGGGGTTTTAATGATTATAGTTCTGATTCGGTATCTCGCATACAACAATACGATTCAAAACAAATATATGTCCTCATGACAAAAAGATATTTGGTCGCAATAAAATGTGACTCAAAACTGAAGAGGAGTTCATTCCACCGGGATCTTTGTGGATTTTAGAATCACCAGAATTGTAGGAATGAGCTCTCAGGGTAATATAAGCCTAATGGAAAACTCGGGTAATTTTAGTTTTTATCGCGTTCTATTTCTGGTTGCACAGATTGCATAGTTGTTCCGGTGAAAAAGTATCCCTATAGTAGATGGTACACCAGACTAAGTTGATATAACAAAACTAATGCATTTTCAATCGAAAAAAATACCTATAATACCATATGTTGTGTTGTATACCATTTGTTAATATCGTCCATGTGTAACAATTTATGTGTTACATCTGCAGAAATAAACATTAACTTGTTGGTACATCAGTCTAGATGCACAGAAGGATTAATACCCCGATTGCTTACTTATCTTTTTTTGATAGGTTTTGTCAGCGTGTTTAAGGTAACAGATTGGATTATGTCCAACGAATATTCCACGCGCACACATAACATATAGACTGAATCATTTATATTGGTACCCAGGAAAGAAATTCAAAGTGAAGTAAATCTAAAATGAATTCACAATTTTTATGAAATTGTATACATCTAATAATACAACTACCCTGAGATGAATCTGACATTTGATACGTAGGGTCACTGTTAGAAAGTAAATAGAATGATATTTATGTTCCGAAATATAATACGGTAAGCAAATAATGTATGCCAGCTCGCATGAACTCCAGATCTTTGGGCAGCTTCCTTATGTATATATTCTATGGACACTCGTAACCGAATCGATTGCTTTTCATGTGAACAAAGGTCAATATAATAAACATGAGCTATTGATTTCCATTGAGGGTCCTCCCTTACATCGGAGCCCGGCTATTATCAGCCGAGGCGATTAATCAGGTGAGGGTTATTGACTGCTCGTCAGGACTGGGCTTTTCACAACCCGGGAACTGGATGAATATATCACCGGATGAATAGCGTTCTACCATTTCATCTGTTCCAGGGAGAGAAATTAACCCACCGTTCTAGATTGGACTATATATGGGGAGGGGAGTGTGACAATTATCAAACTATATAGACTGGCAATCAGGGTGAATTGTTCGTTAATAGTTTAAGTGAATGCGCCTGGAGATACAATACCGTATCATCATCTAGCTTCGAAATAATGTATTAATCGTGTGCCAATCTGACCAGGTTGTATGAACTGGACACCCACCCTGATCGAATAATAACAGGTCTGAACACTCTTATCATGACACAGCATAAAACGTAATCGTAATTCGTATGATATAATATTATATGTATAATTTATATTACTTAAGAACGTGATTAGTATATAATATATTGCAAAGTATATAGGCCTACTAGTAATATATTATATGAATCATGATATCCATCCCAAGACGTTGGACTATCAGGTATCTGCATCGAGATTATGTATTAATTCATCAATCATCCTGAATAAATTATTAAAATTATTATTAAAAAGATTGTAACATCCACTACCCCTGAAGAAGGGAGCAAAGCGTTGGGAACAATAAAAGTGACATTCAACAATTCAAATCAACGTCTCTCTGAAGATTTCAAACATCCAATCTGTCCTCTTCTCCACCAGTTAGTAGTAAAAACTCCCCATCGAATCATTAAATATTAATAGGTGGAACTTGATCGCAAATCAAAATGACAATGCTAAATATTGATTGAATCATCAGTCATATATCCCCACTTATCCCGTGTGTACTGATTATGATTAGTTCAATATAGATAGACTATACACGCTTAGATAGAGCTCGATCTCTGCCAGTGGAGGACCGGGCAGGTTATCTGCACAGTATATCCATATCAGCCCCGCCCCCTCAAGGTACCCTCCAAGGTGAAGTACAAGCTACCACCATAAACCTGACAAACAATACATAAACGTATGGGTGGCTCCCCGAATGAAGTTGACAGTGGAGTTATGGACTCGGTTCGGTACATCCAGATATAAATTAGAACAATAGCACCCACCAGAGTTATACATATACATATGTATATATATGTATAACTCTGCACCCACGTATAGGCTACATACAAATTCAACCCCGATTAAAAGCAGTTCAAAGGTCTGTGGGCGAGAGTACCGTACCGTAGCAATAGGGTTGTCGTTGATGGCTATAGGGTGAGAGGGCTGAGAGCACCTGCGCTACCATTAGTGTACTGTACTAGTACGGTACCATTAATGTTAAGTCAATGGGGGTGAGTGCGGGTATTAAAAGTCATGCTAGATAAGAACAAATAAACTTTATCAATCATTCAGCACCATGGAAAATTGATCTGATATCAAATAAACATCAAAGAGCATACCGTATATATATTTAAACCAAGATGGCAGTAGGCGGCCTACATAAAAATTCTAATTAAATCTTAGTTGGAATAATTCACCCAAAACGGAAGTAGGACGAGGACTTGGGAGTATGTTGTAGGTTTGTTTTGTTGGGGGTCCGACGTTTCGGGCGACATTTGCCCTTTATCAAGGAGGTAAATAATTAAATATCTGGCAGTTCCACATGCTCATTTACCTTCGCCTCGATGAGAAGTGTCACTTGAAGGTGACATTTATCTAAGATACCGGTAATATGCCAATCCCAGACAACACAAGCGAGAACAAAAATCTCATATTACAAAACCTCTCAAATAGGGCCTATACTCATCAATGAAATGGTAAAATATCTCATCTCACCACATGACACCACATACCCATGTCCCAGACCATGTAGCCTAGGCCTATCTATCATAGGGCCTACATGTTTTTCACATTTGTACATATTATGAGTATATTTATTATGATAATTAATATACGACGGAAGATATGTGAATACGGTACACAGAGGCCAGTTCAACAGGCTAGGAGAAATGTAGCAAAGATACAACAGCTACATTATAACCATATATCAATTTATAGGGCAAATACCATACACATTCCATCACATGGGCCATATGGCCAGTGGTTAGTCTATTACTAGTAGTATTGCAGATGCCAACTCACCAGTCCTTCTTCATTGGCTTGGAATACATGGCAAGTAAATGGTGTATCCACATGAGCTCTTGTCAGGTAAGCGAAGCATTTCTGATCTTGGTGGGTCCTGGCAAATCTGGACAGGCTCTGCAACTTGTGTTCAAACAGGGGTGTAGCTGTTTCAGTCGCACTCCCACTGTCACAGTCCGCTGGGAGAGAGAGCCCTCTCAGCGAGTGGGAAAGTACCTCTAAATAGATGTATTTTCTCTCATTCCGACGTCTAACAGCTGCCATAATCCATGGCAGCATTTGCTGAGTATACCTCCTATCCAGGACATGTTCCCCTAGATAGGTAACACTAAAATACCTTCTAGATTTGATGCCCATACTTCTGCCTCCTCCTGTTTGTTTTGGTATAGCAGCAGGTGCAGCAGCGCTGCATCCAGCATCTGAACCCTGCTGGGCCACAGGACTAGAATCTGATTCGCTTCCAAATGAGCTCAGTCCGCTATCCTGAAAAGCATGCTGCTCCGCTAATTTAGGAAGTTCTGACATTATCTGTTTCAGAGGCTGTCCTGCACCATAGCATAGATAAGTAAATAATGACAGATATATGTATTCCGTGAAGCGGCTGCTGTCAAATGAGCGCCATGCTCAGACGTCGACTGATAGGCATATTTTAACAAGAGGCAAGACAAATGGGATTTATCGAAATTGGTAGTTAGCGGTGGGACAAAGCAACCAGATTCATACTTTGTACTCCTCTACTCAGACTATTGTGACGTCTTTTCACTGATTATTCTCCATTTATATATTTAATCTATGCAATTTAGAATATAATTTCAAAGATATATATTATAGGCTCGACGTGATTTCACTTCACGTTTAGTCCCAAGACTTGGTTTAGGCTAGGCTGTGTATAGGCCTATTCAATAGAATATAATACAAACAAAAAATACAAAAATTAATGAACATCATTAATTTGATCGTTTCTCACTCTTTGGCTGACCCCGGGCAAAGAGCTTATAGTCCCTCGGTTATATATTTATTTCTATATCCCGGATTACGTTATGTCTAATAGCCCGTATTCCGGATGTTGACAGGACGAATGGACCTCGTGGGCTTGTTGCTGCTGCTGCATTGGAAGACCGACTGTGCAATCATTTTCAGGTATTTCTTGCGTATAGTTATTCTTTAGCGGTACGAAGTTTCTAAGTTAATTTCTTCAACTCTGAACTGATGTAATTTCATTGTTTATTCCCATTGTCATTCCGCATTTTCGGTCATAATTCTCCCTATCATTATCAATTTGCTGATCGAAGGATGGCTTTTGCCAAGTTTTGGCTTTGCAAGGCCAAATGCTATAGTTTCATTATTTGTGTAGGCTACCATTCTGACTTGATGACATTGGCATTGCTACAGACTCAGAGTAGCTCAGAGTATGCCCAACGAGCAGCTACAACAAGCCGTCTCGACTCTTCCGTGACAACCGCTTCTGAAAGAAGCTGCCCATTGGCAGGATCACTACCCATTACAACGTCACACCCGCCATTACGGGTCCTCACGCAAATAGTGAGAGATTGATACTTATCCCCCTGTTTGCCAACTAAATAAATGCTCATTCAGCATTCTTACCTAGCTTACTCCTACCGTATATTAGTAAGCAACGATATTAGCTAGTGATTACTGGAACAATATTGTCTAGAAAAGAAGATATAAGCCCATTTACCACCAGCAAGGCCTATGATAAGATTCAAATCGAAGGCCATTGCCGCGAAATATATCAACAAGCGCCGAAAATGGTGTCTCCCAATACCGCCGCAAGCGCAACTGTATCAAGCGCTGTTTAGCCATTGAGGCTAAACAGCGCTAAGGGTGGGGGTGCGGGAGCCGGGGGATGGGGTGGTGGGCAGCATAGAAAATGAGAAAAAGATTACATATTGATATAATACAAGTACATAGCCTAAGACACAACACCCATTGAAGCGGATACTTTCTAGACCAGCAGCGACCGACCCGCCCTCTGAGAAGAGGGGGATTCCCACAGAACTAAAAAATTGAAGCTGTCGCAGGATATCTCGGTCTTTCCCAGTAATGTCCAGGTCATATGCCTCGACCAGTTCACAGACATTAACAACACGTACAGCAGCCTATTTAGTCTTAATCAAAAGCTATATTCGTAGGCTACATTTTTTATTGGAGGAATACATACATTTATGGTACACAAACATCAGGATCAGCACTTCTTTTGGTCCTATGGCTATTCCATTCAAACTTTTGCACATGGCACCACTTGCCACTACCACCATGCATGTAGTAGGCTAATGCTTCCCTCCCTGCTTCCCCACGGTAGTGGCGTCGGCCACTACCATGGGGAAGCAGGTATTAGACACAAACATTAACAAGAAAGAGAGAGTGGAGGAAGCAGGGCGGGGTGGTGGGCAGTCATTAAAAGTGAGAAAAAAAAACTATAAGAACAAAAACAGAAAATAAAATAATATCCTGTAGGCCTATCTAGTGGGCTCATTTCTGGACTCTCATGAGATACGTGTACATTTATATTCACCCAATTATGATTTATATGAATTTATTAGGGCTGTGGAATATGGGCAAGAAAACTTCTATTTCGTTGTAATGGGCGCAGCCTCCTTTTAGTCTCATTATAGGATATATGGTAGAGAAGTCTATACTCAAGGACTGTGTCGCACCTTAAATCTTAGTAGGAAAACAGGGGGGGGGGGGGGGAGCTAATGGGTGCACACATGCATTTGTTTTGAGTATGCGTGCTGCTGATTGGAGGGTGTTTGTCTTGGACTAAGGATGTAAGTGCAGGAGTGTTGTGGGGTGGCCTGTTTGTTGGCTGTGATTGACAGGGAGGTAGAGAGAATGAAGGGCCAACGTGGGGCTGGTGTATTGGTGTAAGTGACAGGGAGTTACATAATGTGGTGTTTGCACAAGTGACCAGCTTATCTGATGAGTGAGGTGTGTGGGTGAGTGCAGTGGAGCAAAATGTGTACATTTGTTCTTTTTGCGCATGTAGTTGATTTTGCTAATGTTGTCTGAAAGTGATAAATACTAGATATACAGTTGTATTTTGTTAAATGTTTAGTTAAATGAGTATCTTGAACAAGCTTTTAGCACATTTTATGTTCAATTAGTGTATATTTGTGTTCCAAAATCAGTGTACATTTTTCCGAGTCTGGACCCATCAATGTGGTGTAATCCCTTGGCTTGTCTACTGAACACCATAATACCTACAGATCAAGACAGAAAGGACTTTAGGATTGACTTCTTTGACTTTTCCACTGTCTTCTCTTGTGTAAGTCTAGGCTGAGTGTATGGTTGAGTGTATGGTAATGCAATGAGTGAGGTGTGTGTGTGGGTGAGTGCAGTGGAGCGTATAATTGTTTTGTTTATGTGATTGACAGAATGACTCTTGACTGATTCTAAAGGGGACTTTATCACTTCTTTTTTTTACGATGGACTAGCTCGACTTTTTTTTACATTCTACAGTATTTTTTTTAAAAAAAATTCGTGAAAGTTAGTGAATTGGGTACCATTCTGTCAATCATCCTGAGTAGCAAGTTCATGTGATACATTTTGAGGTGTTGGTTGAGGATTGGTGTGAGGAGTGTGGACACTTATCTGGGAGGATATCTGGATGCCCATCTCTGTGTGATGTAATTCACGCCGACACTACTAATTTTTCACTTATGCAAGGACTGCTTGATTGACAACCTTCTACCATCTCTGCGTAAATCCCTGAAGGCCAGTGTGACATCCTATTGGTTGACATTTGTTGTATTCTATTGGCTATCTTGGTTTGATTGACAAGTTGCCACTTAAGGCCACTGTATAGGTTTTGAGAGGAACCCATTTAGAGAGGACCACCCATGACTGAATCTGAGTGATCTACACCTACTACACCCTTTGGGATTTCTGGGTTTCAAGTCTTGGAGACAGACAAGCTCGGAATTGCAAAGACTAAAAGACAATTGTGTATTATTAGATTACAATATGTTGTTTGATGTCTTATGTCTAATTCCCTTGCATTGTACTTTCATGTTTATCCAACTGCCTTTGTAAACAGGGAGCGTGCAACTTTCCTAGTTGTTAATAAACTGAATTTTACTTCCACTCCTGTGTTCTTCTAATACAGACATTCAAGGCATTTCAGATTACAGTACGTCTGATATTCATAATCTAGCCATTGCGCACAAATAGTTGACCGTAGAATTTGTTTCCTTTGGAAACGCACAATATATACATTAACTTAAACTGATTATAAAGTTAAACAGAAAAATAGCCTAGTTCATTAAATGATTGATTAACTTAATAAACTTATAACTTGTTTTACAGTGGACTAGCTCTACTTTTTTTTTACAATGGACTAGCTCAACTTTTTTTTTACAATGGACTAGCTCAACTTCTTTTTTGCCGGTACTTTATCGTAACGAATTTCTTTTTATTTCAGACATAGATATTATACGTCCATTTCAGCCTGCAGCAATGGCAGCACCATTGTCCGTCTCTCGCCAGAAACTTCTGAGGATGTGGGTCAAGAATGTTAGCCTGCTTCCTGTGCTAACCAAACAGTCGTTTCAAAGGAATAGTTTGCTTCTAGAGAAAAGTGTCCTTAACCAATGCAACTATTTTGGAACAAATATTCGTGCCCTCAAAATGAGGGAAAGTTCGCGAAACCATGCCAAAAATAGCCGATACTTGAAGTTATGGAACATCGAGGGACCTCTTATTAACCCCCTGGACATAATAAACCAAGAATTAAAAGAACCTGTCATACCCCAAGAAGACATCATCTTTCGCCCTCCTGAAGAAGAAACCATGGAAGCTTCACACATATTCCAGAATACAAACACTTTACCTATAAGCTCACATAAGGGAATAGTAAATTTGAAACAACTTCCCGACTCTGATATGCCCGAGGTCAGCTTTTTTCTTTTTTCTTTGTGGATATATATAGCGGTTCCATTTAAAATGTCTTACCCGCACCTGTTAGCGAGGACCAACCATGTTCCTTCTATATTACATATTAGTCCTTGTGCCATCCATACAATTTTGTTCATAGTACTAAACCATGTATGTCACCTTTGTCATTTTAGATTGCGTTCCTTGGACGAAGTAACGTCGGCAAATCGTCATTGATTAAATCTCTATTCTTTAATAAATCAGACATTCGAGTTCCAGTCTCAAAAAAGCCGGTGTGTAATACAGTTTTTTGTTCATACCTCGTTTATCAATAACATTCTCGTGTGATACTTGGTTCTGTTTTTACCAATTAACTTAGCAAAGTGAATAATCCATTTTTTCTATTCAAGGGAAGCACGCGAGTTCTTAAATATTACCAAGTTGGCAAACTATTCTGCCTAGTGGACATGCCAGGGTATGGTCATAACATGCCTGAGTATTACGTTGAATCAATGGAAGAATATGTGAAAAGTAGGAGACAGTAAGTCTGGTTATTTTTAAATAGTTCTGTGAGTATTCTATGCATTCAATGAAAGATGAATACCGGTAAAACTTAATTCCCATCCGTTAATTGTGCATTTGTAGTTGATTAGTGAGTCAGCAGATAACAATAATTATATCTCATTCGGTATTTTCTTTTAGGATTAGTCGAATATTTCTACTTATTGATGGCGATGTAGGGATGACTTCTACTGATGAAATCGCTATTGATATGTTGGAAGAATTTGCCAAGCCATTTACAGTGAGTGAACAAGTTACATTATGTGGCAGCGGTCAACATTTTATTATTTACATAACGATTGGTCTCTAATTTTCTCTAAAAATCTAAAATAATGTGTAATGCTTTTATTCGAGTGATGTGTAGCGAGGAAGATGAAGTGAAGTCAATATCTAGATGAAGAAGTCTTATCAATTTAAAATGTTTTATAACGTATTCTGCTTCCAGATAATATTTACCAAAATAGACAAGAATAGTCCTGGCGCTGTTCTGAAAAACATCTACGGCATTAAGAAAAAAATGCACCGAGCGTCAACCTGTTTACCCCAGCCATTCCTAGTCAGGTAAGTCTCATTCCGTAACTGACTGTCACGCTCGTTTCCTGTTTCAACAAATCAGCTGTATTCCTTTATGTATTGGGTGGAACTATAAGATGGATGTATTAGTTCCCATGCGTGGTTTCAGTGCCTTCGCAGCCACTTCATATTTAAAGATTCTCCTAGAAGAACATCCTTTGATTATCTCTGACTGCTGATCGTATTAAACTAACGAGTTGCTTGAAGGAGCGTGATTATGTCACAACTTAGGTTATCACACACCCTGCACGCCTATGTGATAGCCTATTATTTGACAGATCAACGTGATCTGATATTTTCATTAACAACACTTCTGATAGATCGAGGGCAAGCTCACTTCATCGCATGTAAAATAGTCTAAAAAGTGAATTCTATTTACAATTTAATCTCGAGGTGGTGCCCTCTATAGTGGTTTCTTAGAAATCTGCGAGCTGATATAAAAATTGAGTGGGATAGAGAGTATCAGTAGTAATTTACCTACGTTAAGTAAACAGATTAATACAAACAGTTTTTTTCCCTTTTCAGCTGTACCTGCGACTGGGGAATATCATTATTACAGGCGTACATCGCATACCTGACTAGTGCCCATCATTTTAAACTTGTATAGGGATGTATTTGAGATGTCAGGATGACGAGTAAGTAGTACGGAGGAGCCCCACAGGGCGGAGCAGAAAGAATTGTACGAGCTTCAAGACCCGAGTTATAAATAAAGTCAGTATTAGTTTGCTACTCAGGAAGTACGCATCGTTGTTGAGTGTTCTCCTTTATTATATTCGTATAATCCCAACAATAAGATTTATCATATTGATGCTTACGGGTAGATTAAGTACTTTCAATCGATACTTTGCATGTGATATGGCTCGATCTGTAGTTAACGAAATCAAGAATATACTTGATGAAAGAACTTGGTATTATTTCAACGCTATGTTTTTTACTATTTAATTTGATTACGACATATTCGCGATTAGAGACAAGTCAATATCCATGTATTTTCGCATATCCTCTTGATCTCAAATTTTATTGTGACAAAGGATATAGTCTATGTTGTTAACAAATAGGAAAGTCTATCATTGTTGAAAATGCTTTATTATTTTTATTATCATATATGCAATAAATCCTGTCAATGCGTATGGTCTTTGGGAATTGAGTATCGGGTATTGTTTCAAGATGATCTAAAGCTTTGAACGA
Source organism: Sthenelais limicola (assembly GCA_942159475.1). Taxonomy (NCBI): domain Eukaryota; kingdom Metazoa; phylum Annelida; class Polychaeta; order Phyllodocida; family Sigalionidae; genus Sthenelais; species Sthenelais limicola. The sequence goes on along the minus strand of OW804095.1, from coordinate 112,442,344 downwards.
ATACTTCCTTTGCGTTTAACAAAAAATCTATAACTTTGTTCGACAATTGATGTTCATATCAACCTGGCTCGTATTGCTACAGTAATATACTAGTTGGTCCCGATGCAGTGTTATAGATGAGCATACCAGTATCTCCCGATTTTAGATTACATGTGAGTCGGGAAAACGGCATTAAAAGAAAGCACCGCCTTCAGTATAATGATAGCCCTATCCCTACTTCTTGAGGTAAAATCAATGTCAGCTAGGTTCGAACATAAATATGGTGAACAGTAAGAGTTCTGGAGGGCTTAGAATCTTGGATTGTGTTGTTTAATAAAGGCAGACATCTTCGGAGAAGTTGTGACGTCACTCATGAGCCAATCTGGCCAGCCAGGATAGCATGGCGAGTGCACCATGGTCATTCTCCTCCTCCTACAGGAGTTTTTGCAATGATATATAGCAAAAGTAGGTATGTTCTCATTAGATCGGAATCTCTACATGCTATTCATGGCCAGATTTCACTTTTTGAAGTGTGATTTTATAAAAGAGAAGGTGTTTTGTAAGGAGTAAACAAGCCTTGTAAAAAACGGAAGTGACAACAGTCTAGTCGGCCCCCCATTATCGCTCACAATAACAAAAAACTTTCGGGACTATACAGGGTTTATTTCAAACCATCTAAGTTCAAACAACCCCATACCAGTCTAGTTATAGCCTCTCTCACTCACTATTAGCAAAGAAAATGGCTTATTAGGGATCTGAATGGAGGGAAACCTGATTCAAACTTCAACCTGACCACACCCCCAGCTCACGTGGCCGGTGCGGAAGCTGGTGCGGAAGAAGACAGGCTGCAGCATTGATGACGTCAAAATCAAGGAGGATTGTGGGTAATGTTCCCGATAATGGCGGCAGTCATGAATCTTGTATTAAGCCCATTTCGGACATTTCAAATGCTTCCATCAAGGTTGTAATAGATACTAGGGATATTTCTGAACTACAGGTATGTTTTTATTTAATAAAGAACCTATTGAGGTACCATTGTACTGAGTGCGGTATGTTCTTTTAAAGCTCTCCTCAGTTCCCATCAGTGAAAATACATATCACGATTCAATTAAATATCATTTATCTCAACAAAGGACTTGATAACCCAGACTTCCCATCAACTATTTGAAGTCTTGTAAATTAAAATACGTATGCTGCGCTCTCGCCCCTAAACATCAAAGCTCTTATTTTTACAATGACTTGAGGTTCCAACATATGCTTCGGTCGAAACATGGTTATTTCTGCCCACATGCAGATTTGTTACCGTTGTAAACTGTACTATACATATTTCATTAATACATCACAACCCTTTTATCCACAAGTTAATACAATAAAAGACACCGTAACCTTTGTACATAAAATCATGTTTTGTCATTTAATATTGTGAATTTTATCACAAAGTTGTCCAACCTTATGCAGGTAAAATTGTTAATTCAAAATCTTGAAGGTGCAATTGGTAACTCATTATTGATCCCATAGATAAGCCCTATCCCAAAACGATCCAGAGGAAGTGCCACGGATTCCTAGTAAAACACTAGATAGGCATGGTATTCATTTTATATTGCCGCGGTCTTTGGACACTTCGAATGCCATGAATGATTTCCACCCACGTTTCAAATAACTTACGATGATTACATGGATTTATATTTAAGCTATCGTTATATCCTTGGATTTCAAATTATTTTTACCCTTCATAGGATATGTTTTGTCGCTGAAACTGGTATCAAAAAAGGAATAATTGTGCTATACTAAGATCAAGCTAGGAATTTATTTCAGTAGATCAGACTCACTTTAGAAAAATATAAAAAAAATTGCCTTGCGTAGGATTTCTGGTGATCCTTCTGTTGTATGTTTATGGATACAGATTCATACATCAACTTACATCCCTCTGCCTGGGTCATCAAGAACGTTCTGAGGTATTCTCAGAAAGGCCCGTTTGCCTAGCATGTTGAAAATAGTTTTTGATTAATAAAACACTATGTATCCCTATAATTAAATACCATGCATGCATTCTTTATCAAAACTTAAATGTAGAGTGAGTACTCCTGATCACAGTTATACTTGTTTATGGCACTGCAGGATTTCTCTTAATATCCTCCAAATTGCTTTGTCTCTGTACGCCCTGTCGTAGTGCCGAACTGAAACAATGGAATGGTACAGCATATTAAAATTTCTACACTTTAATGAAAAGGGTGTTCCCCGAGAATTCATTACCCTTTTTGTGTATTCCGGTAACTCAATGTTTTGGCTCATATTTTTTATTAAAACCAGCTTTTTCAGGTTTGTCACAAATTATCAAGTATAGTTGTATGTATAAGGATGGTAATTTTACGCTTAAGATATAAGTCCAAGTTTCGTTTCAGTTTGCTATATACTTGTGTACTTTTTCCATAGAGGTCATATCTGCTATGTGCCAAGCATCTTGGTTCTATATCTAAACATGAACTTTGGAAATGATGTAAAATAAATGTTTACCATAAAATTGTCGTCCAAACTATTAGAGCCGCGTTTTGCTATGCTGTCTGGTTTAGAGGAATACGACGGCGCATTAGGGCGGTTTCTGGATGGCGGTCCAAGGCGGCTTGCTTCTATGTGACTGCTGTATTCCCTGTCGTAATCTGGTACTGGTTCCTGTCTGTATTTTGGAGGTACTTCCCCTGCGTGACAATAATCAAATTAACTTCACGTTACTATGGTTTCTTTAAAACTGTTTTGATCTTGAATGGCTGATAAAGTTAAGGGAGTCACTGACCGTCCATAACCCTTCTAGGTACTCAGAAATAGATATTTTTAGGATAGCGTGATTAAAGATATATGGCTGTCTGCTGTGCCTGTAACATTGATTAATGATATATATATCTTTGGTAGAGATATAAGTGATATCTATTGATTACATTTGTAATATGCTATATTCATATATACTCCTAGAAATCACTTGTACATGTATGTATTTCCTGATTACATTCATGTATTCGATGTCATTTTACCATTGTATATTCTGTCGATTGAAGAATCGCCAATGCTGCCCCTTTGGCTGGATCCGAAGTGTGGATATGGACTTGGGGGTATAGGAGGTGATCTTATCATAGTTCTATCAAACTTAGGGCGCCATTCATAGTTGGGATCTTTTCGAGCACTATTGTAAGGTCCATAACCCCTGTTCTGATACTCTTGTCCGAAGTAACCTGAACGGTTTGCCAATGTTCCTCGGAACAACGGTAAGGAATCTCGCCTAAAAATGTGAAGGATGTTTAACTCATTAACATGGATAACGCGAGGAATTCCAATTAAATTTAAATAGATATATATATATATATATGGGAACGTTTGAAACATCATATCATAACTTTGTGTTATTTATGCTATGCAGTTTATTTATTTATACTTACCCACCAAATGGATATTTGTATTTGTACTCGTTAATCAGGGGTTCCTCTTTAGGACGACATCTCAGGAAAAGTATACAACCTATTACCAACCCCGCAAATGCTATACCCCCCGCTACTACACCTATTATAATGTATGGTAGCGTATCAACGGAATCTGGAATGAAAAGAACAATCCAATTCTGCATATAAGTATGTTTTCAACATAAATAACTAATAAGTGGGAGACTAAAACATTAATAATTATTATTATCGTAAAATTCAATAGAGACTGTCTTAGAGGATATGTGTCTTTAAACTAAATTGCATCCCTAGTTGTGCAACAATTAGCTATAATATGTATAGCGCCGGTGGATACTATAATTATAAAGCTTACTCTTTTCACAGCGTTCCCCCTCATAGCCGTCTCTACAGTGACAGACAGCTTCGTCGTTTTCCATCATACATGTGCCATTATTTTCACAATAAGGCTGATCACACGGTACAGCTGAATCCGATAGAAATATGTAACATGAGACATGTTAGGCCCGATTGGGGTATGGCCGGAAAGATTGACATTTGAACATAACAGCGATGAATCGGACCGTGGCGACCGAGTTAAAATCATCGTGCAGTATTGAAAGTGTTAATTTAGCATTTTTATTGTATGGAATTTGTACTGAATGTGCATATATTATTAACACATTTAATTTATTGGGAACTATTGATATTGGGATAAAATTGGCGTTTCATGGCCTATATCCTATAATATCAGACACGTACGTGTTGGTATGCAAGATGTCTCGAGACCGCTCCACGACCCATCTCTTTGACATGTTCTAGTTGCTGATCCGTGTAAGTCATACTTATGTATACATTTAATGGTTACTATGGTGTTTACCCACCGCCTCGTCGTACTTAAAGTTGCCAAAGAGCCTAGTTGGAAAGTTGGGCATTGTCGTCCTGAAATATGAACATATTGATATATCACAGACCTGTTCAATGTAAATATATTTTTGTTAAAATAGGGAAAATAGAAAGACAAAATACCCTATATAATTATATGCTCATTTAAGCGAAACGGAAATCAATATGCAATTTACTTCATGACAAAAGCAATCGTCAATTGTGATGTGGAAATAAAAAGAAATGCTAATTACCGGATGCAAAGTCTGCATGGTATTCATCCAATGTATGAATAAAGGCTAAAGTGCCTTTCGCAAAATCCTCATCCTCTGTTATATAGTAATCAAAAGCGCATTGTTTGTTCCCTTGACAAAACGCTGGTACCGGCTCTGTTATATCCGGTGATGGGTATGCTGGTGTGAATTCTGTGTCCTGGTAATCGCTGTGTTGTTTGCCATTAGGATACTCGAACAAGGATTCATCTTCTGTAGTCCTCCCTGTAAGAAAAAGGAAATGCAAATTTTTTTAATTTTTTTTTATTATTATTATATCGGTCGTTAACAGCTATAGTGGTAATTATAACCTCAATGGTATCGACTCTGTAGTGAAATATATAATCCTCTCTGTTAAATAAATTTTATTCTACATTTGCGAGTCTGAAGGTGGGATTAACCATAGATACTTTGAAATTGAATCTTGATCAATCAAGCAGCCCCTATTTGCAAATACTACTTACAAGATTCGCCAAAATCATCATGTATTCTTGCTGGTGACGCGGAAGCTGACAGTTCCCCTCCTGGTTGTGGCTTTAGGTCATTAGCCCCCATGCCATCATAATTTCCCAAGAGCCCCACGAGACTATCTGTAATATATGATAGTTTTGTTTCCAGTTAAAGTTCAATAATTTAAAGTGATTTGTCTCTCAGTAAAAATGTAAATTGAACTGTAAGTTAATGTAAAGTTTACAACAGATTGTATATAAGGCAAGTAAAGTGTACTGTTTATCATTTTAGAATCTAGAATTAGCTTTACATGCTAGTTTGGAAGTAGAAGTGTAGACTTTAAATTCAAGCAGATCTTGACCAATGGGGTCGATGCTGTTCCAAATATTGTATTGTAATTCAGATTGCAAGTTTTCCCTTGCTTTAACTATACACGAGTATAAAAGCTAACTTGTACAGTTTGTTATACAATGGTACATGTCATCTATATACAGCACATACTATATCTTCCATGATATATGGGATATTTACCTTTGAATGTGATGTTTGGAACGATGACCAATTGAAGGCTGTCTTTTACCAACATAGCATGGACCTTTTCGCCCTCATCAAATGTAATATTAACTGATGTTGGTTGTGGTTCTGACATGTTGAGCAGTGCCCGTCCTCCTATAAATGACAAGACATGTGATTAGTAAATTTCAGTCAATCATTTCATCTTGCAGAAAATTTCAATGCAACCAATATATATAAGATATAAAAATGTACTTGGTTGATATTATTGCTATGATTTTAAGTTAACTCTAATTACCTTTGAAGTGCAGTACGGAGCAGCATCCTAGATCTTGTGCTATTGAGTCAAAATACACCTGGATTCGAGATGAGACCACCTCTATTACTATTATATCACTTCCCTCTGTTTTAATCGCCGCTGCTTGTAGTATTGCGGCTGCCTTACTTCCTGACTCTGAAGGAATAATATCGGCAGGTGCTATCAAATATTTGCGATTCAAATGCGATGTTTTGAAAAAGGCCAGGAATTTGATTTCCTCAATCCTCGCATGTTTATCGACCAATATCACATAATGCAGTTACTATTATTCATATCTCTTTGTCTCACCTGTTTTAATGTGGCGGACTTGCACTTCAAATCCACCGGCATGCTTGCTCAAAATATATTCGCCAACACCATTAAATGTGTACCAAAGTCCGTCGAATGTTTGATAGTGAGGGTCACCCCCAACTCCACCTGGTTTTTAGGAAATATTTAAAACATTGACCTGTATACTCTTAGAACATGATATACAGAAAAATTTGGATTGATAGAGAATACGACTGCATGTATACATATATACTACTATAATTGCACGCTGTATTACAGAACTCCAGAGCGCGTTATGTGACTGTGTGGGGCCTTATCGAATATAATATCATTCATTCGAAATTGATTGTATCAGAAGTGCCAAATGCTTACCACTTGATAAGTATTTATAGTCATCGCAGGTACCAATTGGACGTTTAGCCGAAAACTCCGGGCAACTCTTGTCGGGATGTACCCACATGCAACAGAAGAGTTGAGGCTCAACATCTGCTTGCAAATGATCCACTTGCCATTTTCTTTTAAGCACAAGTTTTCCATCTTCTTTCACTGCAAGGCCATCCGGGTGAGCCACCAATGGGAAGACCGCCGTGGTTCCTGAAGCTGATCTGTCCTTAATTATGAAACCCTCTCCATCATAGCAAGCCCTCTGGGATGTACCATCATTACTGCAATTATGATAACACCAAAATAAGATCATGTGTCCTACCTATTCCATCACCATTTCTATTTCTTTAACAAAAATAAGTGAGTATAGATTTAGAAAACATCTTACTTGGGTATTGCTTGAATGATGCAAGTTTTCATGGAGTAGTGGTGACAAAGGGCACCTACGCCATTTCTACAATATGGGTCCAGTACCCATCTGGGATCGGACTCAGCTTGTTTCATTGTGCATGGTGGTGACATCAAGCCCGTAAGAACCTCCTGGTCCTTCTCCCAATCGTTACATTTCATAGTCCCTATTGCATTCAGAATTGCGGAGACCATATTCTTGAGAGCGTTTCTTACCATTGGTCGGAGCGCCTCGTCGTTCTAAAGAAAGAGGTTTAAAACATTTTATTCTTATCTCAAAATCTTGAATAACTAAGCAGACATATTTATGTGACCCAATGTTAAAGCATTTGTCATCGTTTGTGTCAGTTATCAGAATCAGTTTTATATTTTGTCATCAATAGTAGACCATCATTTTATCTAATTTCCCCAACCCGATTTGCTAGTACTGCACTCGTGACTCCTATAGATGTGGACATTTAGAGTTTGGTTTTCATTGAGTACCCATATTTGGGTCAGTATTTCAGAAAATGTACAATTGGCAGCTCTACACATTTAGGAAATTCTCCTAAATTAGGCTGAAAAATGAAGAATACTGTGTATATCTGAGTATATTTGGTATCGCATTGATTTAAAGTATAAGCTCTGTTATTTTAAGCTGCATTTTGAAGCACGTTTTTGTCTTAAATGTGGGTTATTTGGGAGGATTGGTGAAGGCGATTTGTACATTTTCTGAAAATCTGACCCATTTATGAGTGTATTGATTAAGGGACCACATTCAAGGTATATTTTCCATTGGGAACAGATCTCCATGGAGAGTAATGGGCGGTGGTATGGGATTTAAGTACGAGAATCTTTCTTGTCAAGTCATTTGCCATGAATTAAAAGTTCTCACCTCCGCATCAGTAAAATAGACATCAATCTTTTCCCACATTGCCTCCTGTAACATCGTCGCACTGTTATTTGCATTGTATGCCCTTCTATTGCGGTATGCGAGCTCATTTAAGAATGCGCCGACGAACCAGGTAGCCACGTGTATATCAGAATATAGTTGGGTCTTTGAACTGAAATGTATAAAAAGCATTGATGTGAAATAAAAAGTACTGACATTTTTTCGCGCCAATGCTTTAAAATTGATTCCGTGATACCCTGGCTCGCGAATGTATATATCGCCTAGGTCTATAAGTATATGTAGTATTTAAACCGTTTTTCCATCAAACTGCTTGGTAATAACATCCCTCAAGTTTTTATTTCAGGCGAAAAATGAACGTATAAACGTCCAATTTTGCCCTAAGGGGTTTTTCTATTTTCTGTGATACTTATAAAAAGGAATTGTTATATTTACCCCGTCGTATCATTGGATCCCCGAACCAATATTGCACCATGAATGACTAGTTCCAAGTTATCGTCAGGAATAAAGTCGAGACTCTCTAAATCAAGCACCGCTTCCCCGTCATTATCTTCGTCATCTAAAAGTTGGTATAACTTCTCTTCTACATCATCAGTCCTGTGTGAAAAAAAATGTTTGGCAAGAAATTAATGGAGATGACTGATGACAAACGCGAAAAATGTTGGTAATCCTTGTGCAAGCACAATTGTTTCGAATCATAAACAAATAGTGAATTCAATCTAAAGTTGTAGGTGGAGGTCACACAGAGAAAACTCATTATTTGATCAGGAGGGTGTCCTGGGTAGAAAATAAAATTTGTGTTTCATGGTCTGGGTCCAGTTAAGTTGACACGGTCACAAATGTATTGATTATCCAATTGTCATGTAACAATATTAATCATTAATGATGTTAGTAAATTATGATCTATTTGGATAATGGTAAAGTCATCCCTTTCACAGTATACCGCCCATTGATATTGGACCCCTTTCCGCAACAATTTAAATTATAGTTGTGAAATGAAAACCTACGCAGTTTTCAATGTTGAGAAATAAATATTGACTTTCTCGGTGTTGTGAAGCTCTGTCTTATCCCAATTTATGGTAAGACCCGTAACTGTAACGTCATCCCATGATATAGGATCCTTCCTCTTGACACCTGGTAATACTTGGTGGTCATCAACTGCAAAATCCATTCACAAATATTTTACCTTTGTGTCAAAATATATTTTTTTTAAGTTTAAAGCCAAGACATGCCAAGATATGCATGGGACTGGGCTTATTTGTAGCAATCGTACCCAAGGGGTATAAAAGGCGTCTTTATCGGAACTATATCTAATGAACATATACATATTATAGTTTGAAAAGATTGTGAATCAGATCGTGTAATTTCAGGTGGCGTGCAACATCATAGAAAAAAAAGGTTCTGTCAAAAGATATTTCGACATACTTATCGTTATGGTCGCTGAAGATTGGTACGTCGTGCCATTGTCAATAGAAAGTTCCACCAGTCCTTTTCCCTGATAATATAGAGGCGGACTGAAGACCTCAGCCATATATTTATTGATGTAAGTTGCGGGGACCACCGTCCCAGCGATCTTTGCTTTCAACATCATATCTGCATTTAAACAAGGCCCCGATAGAAGAAGTCGTGTTCCACCTCTTGGGGAAGCAAGCATTGGACTAGGTCGTAATATATCTGAAAAACAATTGAAATTGAAGGTGAATTATAGTCATACTGATTCACACATTTGGCACCATTTATGTATTTAAGATGCAAAATGATGATCAATAGATCCAAATATAAAGAGTGTTAATCTCAAATGGCGTGTGTGTGGAGGGCGGGGGGGGGGTATATCCACAAAACGATCTTAGTTGTGACATCGGGAACTAGGGTGCCAAGTTTACAGTGAGGTAGTTGGTTCAATTCTGTTTAATAGTTTCCTGATAACTATCATTCATCACAATTATAAAGGTGACTCTTGGCTCTTGGGTTATCATAATGATACTGATCAGTATTGGGTGTCATTTTTGTGTGACAATTGTCGTTGTTAACTGAATTTAGAAAAGAATTGTCAGACCAGGGAAGTGTATACCTAGTCATACCACATGTATGGAATTGGTACCACTCATCGCATTGTTTCAAAATTGATATCATTATCTGAAAGTTTAACCATGAAATGAATACCATATAAATGATGGAATTTTAACAAGTATTTCCACTACAAATATGATTAATATTTCAATTTAAACTGCTTAACTAAACCCTGAACTTTTCTAGGCTGATAAATTGTTTGAGAAGTCAATGTATCATAACTTAAAAACAAGCGTGGTTACGTAATAATTTATTTAACAACAATGTACCTGATAGTATAATATCCGTTCAATGTTGTTTCATATTATATTTAATAATATATCTTTAATTAGATACAATTAATATATGTACTTCCCTGGTATATCTTGTTTATTTCTAATATAGTCTCCACAACTATCTCGAATCGTGTTTAACGATGTGGTTAGTTTATAATTACAATAATGGTGTTACTATTATTTAAAACCGGGTTAACTGGGGCAAGAAACATATATTTGGGCCAAACAATTTGAATTAAAGTGAATAATTCTTTATCTGACATGAGATTTTAGTTTGACAAAAAGGGTAGTCGTCATAAGACCGTGTGAGATCTTCAGGTCTTCCGCCACATAATAACATGAATATCCTTTATGTAACAATATGTGAATGCGCCCACTATAGCATTTTTTTCCAGCTGTCATATTCAGGCGTGTAATAAAATACTGCACCCCCTATTTGTCAGGTAGGCCTATATACGTATGGATTCTCTAAATATAGAACAAATGGAATGATTTCAACGGTGATGTACTTATTTAGAAACCTGAACTAGTTTAGGTATTTATATAAAATCTGACCGTGACTGACTGGTTTGGAGATGATGGAGCTTAATTATGTTTATATATATATATATATATATATATATATATATATATATATATATATATATATATATATATATATATATATATAATGGTGTGGTCATGAGTTAAAACTTTCGGCTGATAATTACTCAGAACATCCTATGCGATTTAGGTTTTTCGGGAGGGTTTTACATAGAGAACGGCTAAGGCTGAGTCCGTAATTGTCCGTTAGACCTTGTATTTTAAGCCATTTAGTATTATGCCGTTATTTTCTTTGTAGAATGATAATAAACCTAACTCTTTAGTTACTAAGAGTTGTATTATAGACTCTTACTCTTTATTTACTAAGAGTAGGCCCTAATACTATAGTTCTTATATTTAAATCACATTTCATACACATATTAATGGTTAATCTCGAGTACAGCGATTGTTCCGTGCTCATGACGATAAAGCATTAATCATTGTTACAATTAATATGTTACATGGCCGTCCAAAAGACGGGAATAGAAGCTAACATCACGATTCAATCTAGAGATAGTTACAGACGTGTGGATTTCTTAACTTACATTTACATCCAATCTTTAAAGTAAGATTTATAGTAATTCTAATAATCTAATAATAGGGGGGGGGGTATCGTTATATCACTCTTAATTTCTTAGGCATTACACGCCTTATGAGTACATAGAGTAGTCCAAGGTCATATGTCGTCACACATCATCTACAAATCTGTCTCACCCAGGAATGGGTAATTACCCTGTAATGGTAATATCTAGGTTTTAGGTAGGAGCGGAATTCCTTCCTAGTTTTGATCAGCGTTGATCAAGTGCATATTTGTGGCTCAAAGGAAAATTACACCCCACATAACCTGAGCATGGACGTAATTATCTCTTATACTCTCATGCACTTACATTCCTTAGTCACCCACAACACTCGGCTATAACAGTCTGAGTGGCAAGTGAGTGATATTTATAAAGCAATCTCTACTAGTTGACGCATATCACTATGTATATAAATGAATTGGAATCCCAATCTCCCTATCAAATACTTGGGGCAGACGAGAAAACCCGTAATGTGGATCTGATTCACCAAGTATAAATAAATTCTTAAAAAAAACAAAGAAACTGAAATCCCTTGACACAACTATAAGCATGAATCCAATTGATGTTAGTGAAACCACAAGGCAATCGGCATTTTCGTTCATTTAATGGTGCCTTCAGACTGCGCTATAACGTTTCTTCTCTAGTCCATGCGAAGGGTTAGGTATGGGTTTGGCGGACAGACTATAGTTCCCTCTCACCGCGATATTACCAAATATACAACAGTATATTATAGCGCGTTAAAAGGGCCCTAAAGCTGATAATTTGCTAAGGAAATTTAAATTCGACATCTATACCAATTTCATATTATAAACAAAGGAATCGTATTGCTTTTAATGTTGGAAATGATTAGTGAATGCTTCCTTGGTTTCGGTCTGATATGAGCCATGGAAACTTGCCAGCGCAAATTGTGCGTGAAAGAATTTTGGAAAGACGTATCCAACGTCTGGTTCCAATATACCCAGGGATCTCATATAAGGGTCATGCCCTAAATGTATCTCTAATTTACATACTTCTACGTATGCAACACTTCGTAAATGTATTGCTGACGATATATGCCTTACGCTGGATTTACAGCACAATGTGAGGGATATACCAACGAATCATTTGTTCAAGGCCGAAAACTATCACAAACCCAGTAGCATTCAACTTGTCGGCATGATTGATATCTTGATGATTTTATATGATGACATATGTTATTTTGCGTCTCATGAGATATTAACACATAGAGCTCGAGCTAGGCGTCTTAGCGCCTTCCCCTTTTACACTTGAGTAATTTCTATGTTCTTCCTACTACCCCTTACACTATTGATAATTGGTATATGGTTATAGAATAGAATGTTGAAGCTGATATATTATATTGAAATGTGATTAGTGCAACGATTCGCGTTGATGAAAACTTGTAAATTAATTCAATCATCCATATTATCATGTTGATGGGTTTCAGGTATGTCGGGATACTCGCTATGCGGTGCGACACTACCACCACCTCGCGTCACCCTTATGAATAAATCAGTCTTAACCTAGTACTCAACCCCACTCCTGGTACCATATATAAATAAGCAACTCGTGAGCTTGAGTACTAGGTTAAGACTGATTTATTCATAAGGGTGACGCGAGGTGGCGGTAGTGTCGCACCGCATAGCAAGGCACTGGGTGTAGTGTTTGGATGCTTAAAATTCGATAAGGGGAGCTCTCAGGTGCAAAGTTTTTCAGTAAGCTAGATGCTAGCCAAGCCTTTTGGCAAGTAAAGTTGTTAGAGGAATCTCAATTATTGACAACATTTTCCACCCCTTTTGGTCGATACGCATACAGAAGACTGCCATACGGCCTTGCAAGTGCACCAGAGGTTTTTCACAGAGCGATGGTCCAAATGTTCGATGGAATTAACGGTGTAAAAATCTATATTGATGATATTCTGGTATGGGGAAAAGATAAGGAACAACATGACCAACGGCTCAAGGAAGTTAAAGAGCGTATTATCAAATATAACCTGGCCATGAATTGGGAGAAGTGTGAGGTCTCTAAAACAAAGGTAACATTTTTAGGGGAAATACTAAGTGAACAAGGAGTGTCTCCGACTTTGGAGAGAGTTGACTCAATTGTATCCATGCCAGAACCAAAAACCAAAGAAGAACTTCAGAGAGTTCTTGGTTGTGTAACATATGTAGGTCGTTTCATTCCAAATCTTTCCACGGTATGTACTAAAATCAGACAGCTCTTATGTAAGAAAGAGGAGTGGAAGTGGACAGAGGTACACAGAAAAGAATGGAAAATGGTTAAAGATATCCTCTCACAGCGTCCGGTTCTCGCTTATTTTGATGTAAAAAGAAGTACCAAGGTGGCAACGAATTCCTCCAAGGATGGGTTGGGAGCGGTGCTCCTACAAAGGTATGGCGACGATTGGAAGCCAATTGCATATGCATCGAGGTCATTAACTAAAAGTGAGGTTAATTATGCCCAAATTGAAAAAGAGGCACTGGGTGTAGTGTTTGGATGCTTAAAATTCCATAATTACATTTACGGTCTTCAGAACGTGGAAGTGGAGACAGACCACAAACCACTAATTCCCATTTCGTGTAAACCCCTAAACGAATTATCACCCAGATTACAGAGACTGTTCTTGAAGATCCAACGGTATGATGTCAAATTCAAATGGTTACCTGGTAAATTTCTATACATACCCGACACTTTGTCGCGACTGCCAGTACATAGTCAAGGTAGCATGAAAGTAGACAAGGAGATAAGTGCTCAGGTAAATATGGTATACGACAGCATTCCAGCCTCGCAAGATCAAATGTCGAAAATTGCGGCGGAGACTGATAAGGATGAATTATTAATGTCTGTCAAACGTTGCATTATGAATGGGTGGAAAAAGGGTGAGTGCCCTAGTTATGCACAATTCAAGGATGAATTAAGTGTAGTAAATGGTGTAATCTTTAAAGGGGACAGGATTGTAATTCCCGTGACAGTACGAAAAGAAATGTTAGAACGTTTGCATGTTGGCCATTTTGGGATTGAAAGGCAACGCCGAATGGCGAGAAATGTTATGTACTGGCCGAAGATGAATCATGATATTGAAGTCCAAGTTCAAAACTGTGCAACGGTACAAGAATCACTGATGTTGGATAATGTTTGTTGGAAGCCCTGGCAAAAAGTGGGCACTGATCTATTTCATTTTGAAGGTAAAATTTACTTGGTGGTTATTGATTACATGAGCAATTATCCGGAAGTTGTGTTAATGTCTTCAACGGACACCAAACGTGTAGTGACTCAGTTGAAATCTATTTTTGCTCGTCACGGGATTCCTTGAGATTCTTGTATCGGACAATGGTCCTCAATATGCCAGCAAGGAATTTGCGGATTTTTGTACTGAATATCAAATAACTCATAGAACGTCCTCTCCTTATCGACCACAGTCGAATGGTAAAGCGGAAAAAGGTGTGGGGATAGTAAAGATGATGTTAAAGAAGTCCGCGTTGGAAAAGGAAGATCCCTATCTAGCCCTGTTAATGTATAGGTCTGCCCCAATGCCTTGCGGATTGTCACCTGCGGAAAAGCTTATGGGTCGAAGAATTAGAAACTTACTACCAGTAAAAGCCAAGGTATCGGTTAAAGAGAACAAAGTAGTACAGGTTGGTAAAGAATTAAGACCCCTTGAAGAGGGTGATAGTATCAGGCTACGAACAGAGGAAGGTTGGAGCACTACAGGAAAGGTTCAGAGTAAACTAAGTGAAAGATCATACATGTTAGAAATGGACAATGGTGCTATATGTCGCAGGAACAGAGTTGACATTCTTAGAACTAATGAGAACAGAGAATTACCAGTAATGAATGATTCTCAGGAACAGGAAGAAAATGTATACACGGATACTGAACCTAAGGGAAGGGCAGACATTGTATCAAGCCCAATAACAAGGTCTATTGAAAAAAGAGTTTCCAAGCCTGTTCCAATAATAACAGAAAGTAATTGTAACTTAGAAAACAGTAATGTTAACAATGCAGTTGAAAACGCAACATGTCGTAAAAGTTCAAGATTATGTAAACCAACTCAAAGGTATATTGAACAATGTTATTCCTTTCATCATTCACTATTCTTATCTAAATACTTGTTGTTTTTGTAGGTTAAAAAAGGAGATGTCGGGATACTCGCTATGCGGTGCGACACTACCGCCACCTCGCGTCACCCTTATGAATAAATCAGTCTTAACCTAGTACTCAAGCTCACGAGTTGCTTATTTATATAAGGTAATCGCTTACCGACTCACCAACAAATCGCCAGAATAATGCTTCACTGTTTTTACCTAATACTGTGTCTACACATCGCGAATTCATAAATAGTGCGATTTTAGCACTTGCGATCATTTGCTTGCGATTTGGTGGTGAAATCGTGCGATCTCGAAAAGAATGATCCACGATGTCACTTTTTCTCGCAACACAGTTGTGAATTCACCGCGACGAAATTGTCTCTTGTATTGACACCAGACGGCGTGGGTGGTCGGAAATTGACGGCAGGGTCGACATAACAAAGCCGTAGCGTATGCATACTGAGTATGTATACCATCGGTAAACATAATAAATTAATGTCATCTTCTTTAAAGCAGCTTAATCATCGAGAAAAACATTCACATTAAGTTACTAGGTAGATGAAATCATTCCCAAGAAGGAATTTTCATACTTCAAGCCCGTGGAAGAATCTCTCCCATAGATATTGGCCTGGCCGCGTTGCTATTATGTCGACGAAAATGGCAAAAGTACAGAAGAAAACCGTTGATACGCCTTACACTAGACGGCGCGCTCGGCAATATAGTACGACCGAATTGGGATAGGAATTGTATTCACATGATGTGTCTGGAATCGCAGAGCATGTGCGTGAGTTGGACAAATGTGTTACATATCAAACTTTGGAATTGTCTCATTTAATTATGAATTTAGACATCAATAAATTATGTATATATGTATATAACTATATAATGTACCTACAATATACTTGTATATATATGCATGCATACGTGTATGTACGTATGACATGTATGTATGTATACGTGTGTGTATATATGTATGTATGTGTACATATATGCA
The DNA here is from genome assembly GCA_942159475.1 of Sthenelais limicola. Lineage (NCBI taxonomy): Eukaryota > Metazoa > Annelida > Polychaeta > Phyllodocida > Sigalionidae > Sthenelais > Sthenelais limicola. Next base: position 112,425,966 of record OW804095.1, on the reverse strand, counting down.
TGCCTAGATGTTTATGCGTGTAGACCTTTGCAATTGTTAGTCATAGTTGTGCTTCTTGTTTTATATAATGAACATGTCAAATGGTAATGGTAATGCCAAAGAGGGAAATGCCATAGTTTTAAAAGGAAAGAATTAAGTCTATACATCCTAACTTCAAATGCACCGATCTGAATAAATCTTGATTTTTATCAAAGAGAAGAACCTCCCTGCTCTGTCTATATATGTATGCGAGCAAAGCGCCCGATTTAAGTGTGCTTGTCCGAGGTAATGTCAACATCCCCAGCAGTGTTGTGCATAGTCTACATACTTAGATTATAGATTTAGACCAAAATTACCCTCCAACCCAATTAAACGACAATTAAATTTGACACAAAATAATGAAAATAACTTTCACGGGGACGAACAGAAGGAGGTACGGTATTCACTCCTGTACATGATTGTGTAACTCCTCCAATATCCCGCCAGTACCTCCTCCTGTACCCCATCCAGTACCTCCTCTAATACCTCCTCCTGTATGTGATCATGCATCTCATCCCATATTTTCTCCTCCTGTACCGCCCCTAGCTGTTACTCCTCTAGTATCCTTCTAAAAATGATCCTCCTGTCACTCCGCCAGTACCCCTCCAGTATTTTCTCCAGTAACATCCTCCAGTAACCTCCTCCAGTAACCTCCCCAAGGAACCTCCTCCAATAACCTCCTCCAATAACCTCCTCCAATAACCTCCTCCAGTAAACTCCTCCAGTAACCTCGTCCAGTAACCTCGTCCAGTAACTTCCTCCAGTTATCTCCTCCAGTAACTTCCTCCAGTACCAGTAATAAGGTGAAAGGGTGATAGATGGTGATAGAGTTCGCAAGTGTGTTGGCCTCGGCAATAAGTCGTAGGATTCTGCGAGTTGCATATGCAGTTTCTTTTCAAATTGTCTGTAAATTGTCATCAATATTAGATGCCCCTGTTCATTTTTGAGAGAGAGAAAAGATTAATGCACTAGCTTAATGATGTATGTTAGTATATATGTGAGTTGTACACTATACTACTAATCATGATAGGGATGATATACAATCGCCCTATATATTGTTGTAGGAGGGGTTAAATTTGGGGTCTTATGTCTGTCTGTACGTGGATATAATATACGGATTCGTCAAGCTCATCCCAGAGATGTTGTAATGAAGGTGAGGTAAAATACGCCATGTTGTCCATATTCTGCCCAGCCATCCGTGACACAGTCGCGAAATGGCGTGCACATTTAGCCTTGGGAGGAGTTGTGCAAGTTTGCAGAAAGGAAAGGCCATTTGAAATATGTATAGCTACGTGCTACTAGGTCCCTTTTTAACTCTATAATTTTTACAATCCTTTTCATTGGACGAGAAGGTTGAACGCTAAAATTAAAAACTATGTACACTATAAGAAATAGAAGTGATAACTCGGGCACCTCCTCATAAACGTCATCGGTAATTACATGCAAGCGGAATAAGAAGCATAGAAGATAAATTAAATGGAAATGTATGCAAAAACATGGATAGTATACAAAAATAACCATTCACTTTCGCTTCGTCCCAGTCTCTCCCCGACAACCACGGACAAGATGCTTGTAAAAACCAAAGAGCTTAGATATAGTATATTTACAGTCTTAGTAAAAACGGTTGATATATGTAAGAGTAAGACATGGGGTTATTAGAGGTCCTTTTCATCATGTTACTCTTCTTTAAAATTTGCACTACATGGGGCGGTTCCAGAAACAAAGTAACTTCTTGGCGATGAACACTACGAATCAAGAAATATTTTAGTGAAAGGATATAAACATATATGTCACGAAGCTCAATTACTGATAAGTCGCAACATCCATGAAAAAGAAAGCTGTTTTAAATGACATTGAATGGACCGGATGAATACCGAATGTGACGTTGATATGAATTTTGGATATCCTCCAGTCCACCCAAACTGTTTCAGTTTGACGGTGTATTTGACATTGTTCAATGCCAAAATTATCATTGAGCGTTGTTATGTGTGATTTCCTATACCTAGGTAGATATTGTGTTTTGTGTTTTAACAAAAAATATTATTTGAGGAATACTTACTTGAATCGGCGCCACAAGCGTTATGAACAATGACTTTTTCGTCCACTCGTAATATCCAATATCCTTGTTTTCCAATGTTGGACATTGTCCCAACCTTCCTGGCATTGCCACTACCGGAATGTATTAGTTCGTGATAACTGTCCCCGTTCATATTCAAGCCCACCTAGCAGGGATAAAGGTTTCGACATATGTTATCTTAGACATTTTGGAGCAATATGAATTCTTTAATTCAAATAAAATAACTTTAAGTGAAGTCAGAAATAAGTATATTTGTAGACGTACAAAATGTAGATAAAGACGCTGTTTTATCACTAATCCAATGTTTGCACACAATTGCTTTAAAAAGATTCTTATTGAAAAGAGTCATTTAGCATAATATGTTAATATAGGATGCTGCAGTAGTTCATTTTCAACAATGTAATTTTATGACATATGGTAACACAAATTTACACCCGAACAAATAGTGATGTAAACCCTTACCCCCCTCCCATGAAACACTTGACATCTTCATAGTCCTATGAAGTGTACTTACAATTGGGAAAGGATCCGAGTTTCCAGCTCGAAGCCAGTCAAGGCGCGCATATAATAAAAACACAAATGAGTATCGCCCGTCTGTGGTTAACACCGTCTGGAACGTATTCACCTGTAGAAGAAAAAAATGGAAAAGTAGCCTCGCTGACTGTGAATTATTCGGTCCTGGCAGGGAAAGATATATTTCAACTTCTGCTTTCTTTTTCCTAAGCCGTACAATTAAATCATGGTCTCTCTGAATGACTAACGTGATCAAACGAAAGTCACATATTGTTATACAACCCGTCCAAAGTCGACACGGTATTATATGCTCGATTTAAATTAAATTTATATTTTTGGTAGATATGCACACAATTATATATATTTCTATGTGTGATTTATTCGGAGTTATGTTTTATAGATATATACACAATGTATATATAGGTTGTATGAGTGACGTATGTACATGTATGTATACATATTGTTTATTTCCAGTTTAACATAATACAGTCTCAAGCCATATATGGATGGATATATGCGTCCCACTATCAAGTACATGCATATTAATTATGAAGCAATCTCATTCCGCTCCTTATAATTAATTTCCGTTGGAAGAACATCCAAAGAGCACATATAGGGTGGGCGGGATCGAACCCTAATTACTCGATGAACTAGACCAACAACGAATGGGGAAAAATCTCCGTCATCTTCTATTTCACGTGAAGGATGAAATGGTTGAGCATCGGGTGAAGATACAAATTACATACATCGTAAAGGAATGGGGTCAATGATCTGATGAATAAACATGTATATGGTTTCACGAAAACTGTTTTTCCGTCATTAGTGAATTAACGCAATTTGAAAAGTAGTTTATAAATTCTGTTGATCCCAACACGTTGGTAAAAGCCATCTTGATGAGAGTTTTACAAAATAATTGATAATATACATGTACATGTAATTACTTTATGTAAGTGGAATGCTAAAAAAACTATATATAGAAATATGAAGCTGTATCTGACATTTACATTTGGAGTTAAATGATACACATTCATATAGGCCTAATGTTATATATATTATGAGTTGGAATCTTTATCTAGTGGGTCTAGATCCAATCATTAGAAACTTACACATCTCTTACGCCTGTCTCAAAGTCATGCTAGTTTCAATACTTTCTTCTCTTTTACGTTGCAATGGTTCTAAATAACATCCATAAATTAGCATGATAAATCACATTAAATATCTCTTGATCGGGCGTTTTCACGGCAAAAATATCCATGCAGATATTCTTTGCGGTTACCCCCTGCTAACAGTAGACTACTATTCTGAGGCGATCCCAAAACGTCATTAATGGTTCGAGGAGTCAGGTTTCAATGTCATGCAGGAACCTATATAATTCTCATTGTGCCGCGGGGTGTTGGAATGTTCATAATTCTATCCACTTTAGAACTTATTTTATAGTCATTTATTCATTATTCTATTATTCATGACTGTATGATCTGTCCATTCCATCTATCTGTCTTTCTTAATATCTAGAAAGCTCTTTATTTAAAACAAAATAAATTTATCCATCTTCCGCCCACAGTATATATCTATAGTTGCCCTTTTGGACACAGTGGTCTGAAGTTTCTCTAAATAGAATTCGCCCTAATAATGTTGCAATAGAGGAACTTCATAAAAGGCAATTATCATTGTTGGATCAGTTTACCTTGGTTGTGCAGTCGCCCTCTGCGTGAGTGACATTTTCCCAGGTAGCTATGAGCGCCCACGAGGCTGTGAATTTAGACGATGTGACGAACCGTTCCCTGACTTCCTCCGATATCCTTTGCAATATGGCAGATTCCGTTGTCGGCCGATAGTATACGGCGCCATTGTTTTTCCTGATATCGATATCTGACCAGAAAGGGGCAACAAACCTAAGGGTCTCTTTTGGGAAGTCTATCGTTTCTTTTTGTCCAGCTAACGGAGATCCAAATGAAATCAATCCATTTTCGCTGACCTGTAATCAAAGAAAAACATGCAATTAGTGTATGAAATTTGATACTTTTTCAGGCAAATACACAATATAACCTAATGTGTACACTGGTATACCTGTCTGTTTATATGTTTATATCTTTGTTGTTACCTTCAATGTTAGTATGTCTCTTATTATTACACTTTCATGAATCACAATTTCGCAGTAGACAGATGGATAAGGCTATAACACGATTATGAAAAACATTTACAAAACACAGGTCTGCAATAAAGCAATTTATAGGCTCATGCCATATTTCACCAATTTGCACTCAACCAAATGTTGCTACCTTTGTCTATTATTTAGTACCTTTTAAGATCAAATCTGCATTTCCAGATGAATGGACTTCCCAAAATGGAGAAAAAGTGTTATTTCCACTTTATTATACATATTTGTGCCTTTTTCGACAAAAGAAAAGCATTTTATTGGGTGTATTCTTTATTGTATATTTTACTCGTTAGAATGGAGCATAACTTAGGAATGTTTGATATTGAATTCGGATCCTTTGGTTTAAGAATTGCCTCGGTGGTAGAATGCAATGAGTGACTGTTAATAATCTCTTATCTAGCACATAGTATGTCAGGTTGGAGTCCCCCAAGAGACACCACTTTGTCTTCTGTCCCTGCAGGGGTGCACATAAACGGAGACAATCGACAAAATATAGCGGCCTAGCGACCGATATATATATACGAAAGGAGAGTTTTGACAAAACATAAAAATAAAAATAAATGATCAAGTGCTGGATGTGGTTAAATGTTTATAGATGCTTGGAAATTGCCCTTGACGACACCTTATAACCTTTATTAACCAAGTGAATTATGATTGTGAGAAAAGTTGCTCATCATAAAGTTCAGAGACTGACACCAATTTGGAAATGCAAGACAAGACACTAATCAGCCTTATCAGGATGACCTACGGTGATAAATAAGAGGAAGATAGAAGAACACCGTTGAAGTCCGTTTTTTTCCAAGAATCTCTTGGAGGAAATATAGTGTTGAATACAAATTGCCACCGCTCTGGAACCCCGTACCAACTCAAGTTCAATATGCAACGGAATCTTATGATAAATCCACTTCAATATATAAAAGATATGCTAAAGGCAACAATAAAGCACTTACGTCAATGCATTAGCATACGGTTGGCCTGCCCGTAATTTCATAATACATCTTAATCGATCGATAGGATCCCCCCTATATTTTCAGATCCCCAACCCCCTCATCTCCCCCAGAAATCCTAAAGAAAATCATTTGTTTGAGAAATACATTATATCCATATATGCATACATCCAATTGGGACGACTATATAATTATATCATACACGTAATTAACATTGTACTAATCTTCATAACTATAAATGGAAGTCACTGAAGAAAACCATCACCAGGTATCACGTAATCAGATCTGTTTGAGGCCTGTTATATACCTTCCATTTTAGCCCGACCTTCTCGTGGTGTCGAGATTTCGAGTCAGTTTTCAACATAAATATGTATTCAAAATATTCAATTAGGATGACAAAGTCAGCTTGCCATCAATAAATGAACACAAGTAGGATAATTTTGGAATAGTCTGTTATGAAACCGCCAGATTCTACGGTGCATGACTTGGTTGAAGGTTTAATAACATGATAAATATTAACGGGGAAGAAACGGAGCTTGGCAAGAATAAGAGGTCGTTGGTACACGTGGGTCTTTCGTGCAGTCTATAATGATAAATACGGATGCTCCGCGCAGTATCTTTTTTACATCAGCTATATATATATCCGGTGAACATAGTAACAAAAAAGGATACGTTATCCTAGATGTAAACTTGTATTAACGTCCATGTCCACGCGTAAGGAATAAAACGATGTCGCAAAAGCAAAAAAAAACATAGTAAAAGGTCACAACACACACTTCCTTAGAAAACATTCCTAAGAATGTTCAACTCCCATAAATAGGGGAAGATGAACCTGGGGATCTACAGATTTTTTTATCAAGATAATGGTAAATTTGAATATTAAAAAGATGTGTATGCCCCTAATGTATTTGTCAGCATAAATGACTAGCATTTGTAAGGGGATACATGTATACATACATGACTTGACTGTTCACCCTGTTAATTATCCATGTGCAGGCAGTCTAGGAAATGCTTAAAGGCAGACAGTATTGTTCCACATTTACCACATATAATTGTTTAGAGGACCCTACCCATCACTCAAATGCGCCTGATACACCTTGCCTTTCGTCCATTGTCCTGACGTGGTTTTAACTGCATCTATATATCATTGAGAATTGTCCTCGAGAGGAATTTTGAATCGGATAGTATACTTTCATTCTCAAAATATTCAGTCCTTATTTCCATCATGTGCACCTCGAATATATGAAATATTAATTATAGATCGGGCTAAAATTGTCGGCAATATGATATACCGATATAGGCCTACCTCTGTCATTTCGGGACCAATTCTATTATTTTCGTGAGTTATTAACTCAGTGGTTCACCCCAAGTCACGGTCGACGAAGTGTTACAGAAACAACAACCAACAATGGAATCCTTAAGGTCCATCCAGATGGGGTCGTAACTCTCTAAATGAAATACGTCCACTAACAGCGTATACTATGGAACAACAGTTTCATGTGAATTTTTACCAGGATTAGTTCACCTCACTAGTGGTGTTCTCTTACTGCCTGGGCGAGGTTATTTCCTATTCCATGCCCAGGACAACACATTGAGAGATTCTTTGTAATGGCAGAAATAGTTGTTATCTTATTAAACACATGTTGTTACATGCTCAAGGGGAGAACCTACATATATAACATAACATAACAATTTTTTAAAAATAAAATTATGGATAAGCGGAAGAGCATTGGATTACCGGCATAGCAGTAGTGGTACGTGCTGCTGCTCATTTTGAAGGTTTCTAGGGGTCCCACACCACCACCACACACATACAGGGGGGGGGGGGCAGATTTTATATTAATTAGATATCAGAGCTTTCTCGATCAAATCCATAAAAAAAACTGAACATTTAATAAACACGAGTAGATAAGATCAGTTTTGACAATGACACACCGTGTTTTCATCCTAAATTCAATTCAATTCAAAATTTTATTTATTCATACCTAAGAGGGAAGTACAAATAGGAGCCATACTTCAGAAAAAAAAACTTTTCGTAAATGAAAACCATGCTTAATATTGTGGGTAGTAGGCTACCAAGCCCCGTTGCTCCCGTTTTTCGCTAACTATTGCTCCACATGTGTACGCGTGAAGTGTACGCTATCCCCAACCTACACAAGTGGACGTGTCTTTTCACCTTGATATTTGGGGGTGTGCAGAAATCGACAAGCTTTGATCAGAGAAAACTTACATTGTATGTTTACTCAGCTCTAAAGCAAGCCTTCATCAGTTGAACACCAATGCATTACACGGACATTCACCACGTTCTCGTTCTTCCTATCACTCCTCATCAACATAAATGTAGCCTTAATTGGCAAGAATTCCTTCCATGTCTTTTTTTTGGCCCGTCATCACTCTGGTACATGCAATATACCACCTACAGTGTCTCTTAGCTTCAACCATAACGATTCCCACGTATAGTAAATTGCCTGGAATCCCCTTTGACTCGAATCACTCTCCCGAAGAAAACAAACAATACTTATTGTGCGCATATTGTTAATACGTATAGGATGACCACGTTTCCGTTAGAAATAACGTTTATTAAATGGGAAAGAGGATTGTCCAACAAGGGTGGGGATTGAACGTGTTGCCAAATAGGACACAGGACTATATACTATATGCCCTCCGTCACAGAGGGTGAGTAATGAATAAATTAGAGTAAATGTTGTAATGAATTTCGTTCATATACCCCCTTACTGGAATTCTGAACCTATGAGCCGTATACACACATATATATGTGGTGTCAGTAAAACTTAGGGATAAGTAAGGGTTTATCGATAAACGCGCCTGTCGCAGTTTTGCAGCGCGTATTTGGTTTGAGCATGAAAAGATCCTATTTATATGGTGACCTAAGGATCATGCCTCTTTGACCGATGATTGACAGTGTATACAACTATAATCTCATGTTGATTTGATTAAAATATCTTCTCATTAAATTTTCCATTATATTGAGATGTAATCTAAGGCTTGAATCATAATCACATTTCCAAGAACCTGTCAAAATGAATCATATTACCTCTAGTCTTGATAGTTCTAATTCAAATTATTTCACCATTTCAAGGCTCATCGACCTAACAATTTCCTATTTACAACTAGAACTAGGGTGCAAAAATGAAGGTCAACGTCTAAGTGTATTGGAAATGCGGATACATGAGTCACGGAAAGGAATAAACGCTTTGGGGAATAAGTGCGTCCTCAGCGAGGTCAATCCTACAATAATCACGATTTCTTTGTTGGGAGAATCTCTAGCCCATTATGGTAGTTCACTCATGTATATTTACCAATTGGTTTAAAAAGAGCGACGTTACCTGATCTATAAGCACAGCGATCATTTAATGTGCTCTGGTATACCACATGCATATTTTGTGCATGTTCTCCTATGTTTCAACTTATTTCGCAGGGGTTCATGGAACCAAATCGAGTAATTTGGGGCGGACACTCGCAAGATAGCTCCTATAGGAAAACATGCCACGTTTAATTTATAGCTTTTGATTTTTTGACTTTCACAGGCAGCAAAACATCAGCAGGGCATATATGAAACGCATGCTTTGCGCCTATAGCACCATGACCATGAGCGCTAAGTTCGAAACGTACATGAAATGTACACGAAATGTACATGAGCGCCTGTATAATACTAAGAATATATGGTTGACTCATATAGTCGAGTTGAGAAGGAAAATGAAATGACCCATTCACTATAGTTGCATATATGGTTTTACAAGGAATTGTCGTTATAAACCAAGGCACGGTTAATGTTATAGTTGGATATAATTTCGTAATACAGGGCCAACCACACATATAAATGGACATGTTGCGTCAATATTACATTTATATATATACACGTTATTCGATTTGGCAATCTGTAGTTTGTAATAATTATAATGCGTTATTTCATGCATTTGCAATTGGTTAATGCAGCGGTGTTTAGAACCTCTAATAGGCCTTGATGTCCCGGTTCCAGCACAGATTGTATGGAATGTCCTTATTAGAAGGAATTTGAAATGCCTAAAGGTCGGAGAATAAAGAATAGCTATCTAGCACCGGCCATTTGATCCTAATTCATATATTCATCTTTAGTACCAGTATGTTTATCACTATCACTAGTTATTAGTTCATTTTAGTGGATGTATTCTTATTGTAGAGGTAATTATATGCTGGAATTTTAGGTGTTGTCCTTATATCGACCCATTCATGGACCAAGTATTGATGATGCATATCAACATCAAATTGGGTCACCGTCAGGGGTGAATACGCTGTCTATAGCTAGTATATATATAGACAAAATTGACTCCTGGCTGTGTGAGAGGTGGTTATCTCCCGCGGGCGTAGAAATTTCGTCGGGGTTTTCATGAACTTCGTTATTAAAAATAAAACCGCTCTTTCCTGGTTGTTTCGGTTGTTAGTGACCTATAATTTTATTTTTTTATAGAACTTATTCTCGACCACTAAAACCCACTAAAATAAACCCCATCATGCAGTAATACTGGATTCTGTTTTAGCAGTCACTTCTGATTATTGATATCAAATATTGAAAGAAAGAAGGAAAGAAAGAAAGAAGAAGGAAAGAAAGTACCTTCTATTTTAGAATGTTTTAGAAAAACAACAATAAAAGATGGGGATGTGATGTTCATCGCTTTCTTCTTTATATTCTTGGAAATATGTTATGGCAACCATAATTGTTGACATTTCATATATATCAGACATTTCATACATATCAGACATTTTTTCATTTGTGTAAATTATCATAATATCGATTTGAATTCGCAGAATTGCAATATTGTATAAGCAACGCATGAACATTCCCATCTTTCGAGATCTCGAGTTTCTGAGAAAAAACCCAAACCCAATGATATGCCTATAAGATTTCTCATTTCATTGTACCAAAACATTTGAACCTTAAATTTTAAAAATCTGACCTAATCTAATGACAGGTGGTGTCGTGCATAGACACACGTTCGACTGCTAAGATAAAAACTTACAATCTGAACGCCCTTATGACTTTGCCTTCAGGTCACCTCTTCGTGTAGCTTCGTGTGTTCTTATCATACCCGTATCCTTAACCCCAAACTAAGTTTCCGGTATGGTAGTTATGGGATATTACAGTTCTTGTAGGGGATAATCTATTCAAAGTACTTATCAGGCATATGTCACGCCAAAAAAAGATAAATCACACAAGTAATGATTTCTCGTGTACACAAAGTTGTACTCTATCCCTGCGTATAAAAGTAGTATAAAATACAAAAATTGAACTCTATATCTCTTGCGTAGATTTTCTTTTTTTAATCCTGCACAAATTCAATTTCATCCTAATCGGGATTATCATTACATATATTATATACTATACACATATTGCAATAATACTTACATGAAGGGTTCGTTGGTTCTGATAAAAGAATGGGAAATCACGAGGTATATCTATCTTTGGAGATATTTGATCAGGTAGGTGGTCTTCAAGCGTCTCATCTCCCGTATCCCCTTTAAATGTGAAGAAATAATCTGGAATGGCACTAGTTTCATAGCTGGCGGTATCATCTGTGCACTGAGAAAATACGCTGTTGGGCAATAACAGCGTTAACGTCAATAAGGCAAAATGCTGTAGGCCTAACATAGCTCTGGCAAACCTCTTCTCCACAAACAGATATATCACAGAACTAAAATAAGAGAGCAATGCAAGCTGCTCTACTGAGGGATGCTTATCTTCGATTCATGGTAATCCAGGACATCAGAATCACAGCACTGCCCTTTGTGCTTAAAAGGACTTAATTGCATCCATAAGCCCCTCAACTGTATTCACTACCTCAGATATAAAGTGGAGGTATTCCACTCTTCTTCAAGAGCTCCCAAGAACCAACAGATCAAGTGTGCTGTTTCCATTATCTAGGCACCATTCAATTTCTAGGTGCCCCTTTGTTTTCCTTGTTGACTTGACAAAGGTTGGCGTTCCATTGAGTAAAATTGACCCCAGCGAAGAAAAAAAGCCCTCGTACCACCTTGGGACAGGTTAAAGGAAACGCTAGCTCCGGGGAAAGATATAGGCGCAACTGTCAGCGAACAGCAAGTTGTTAACATGGTTTTGACACAGAAAATCAGGGACCGTAGCAGGGAGGAACTGTGCGTGTATCTCTGTAGAAGGCGGTATAGGTTGCCGCGTTTGGGTCTGTAACGCCGCTTGCCAGACCCACCACACCTTCATTGCAATCACACGAAACTCCACTGCCATCCCACTGTGTGTTGGGTGCGCATGAAGCAACGAGCTCATCGTCATGGCCTAGTTGTTATAGAGGTCCAAAAAATGTATCCCTATAGTGGTTATACACATCCCAAGTCAATGAGAATGCTTTATTCAATGAAAACGAGAACGATTAGCTTGCATATTTGTTCTTCCCTGTACTTGTCTACATAATATTGTCGTAATTAAATGATAACAGTAATTATCAATTACTTTGATTTACTTTTAGAGGTGAATCAAATAAGTAAAGTTGGTGTTTAGCAATAATGAAGAAATGCCAAATGTATAAATCTATAAAAGAGGAGTGAACCTTCGCGGCTGTGCGTTGGATAAGAAATTAAGAGTCCCCAAACCCACCACAGAAAGGATTACAAAATAACTAATATATCAATCACCTGTTCTATGGAAAATCTACCAAAATAAATTAGAGAATAGATGCAGGAAGAATTAAGATTGTACATTAAAAGTACATACATGTATACTATTTCATGTTATCCCAGGGGCAAGTTGATATACGAGGGATAAGATAAAAGACCCCCCCCCCCCGCCCCTGCCCCAGCCCTCTCTCTCTGTCCCGCTCAAAAATCGAAATTGGAATGTAAACCGCGGATACATATTAAAAGATTAGAAGGCCCAAAATTATTATTGAGCATAAAAAACCCAACCTCTCTGTATAACTGTATATAACGTATAGCTAGTCGAGAAAGGCAATTTATACGGAAATTATATTTATACGGAATTTATACCAAAATGCCTACATTCCAACTGAACAACGTCTACAAGGTTTGCACTTTGTGCAGAAGGTCCATCCTTTTCCCGACATGAAATATAATTGTATCAATGATGAGGAAATAAAAGATTATTGTTATAATTATGAAGACCAAATTTCAACCCAGACTCTCCAGTCTATTTTTCTTCTTCCAGGGGACCTTAAATGTAAAAAAACTGGCCAAGTTTCAAAGTCTACAGTACATGTACTCGTGTTGGTTATTTAGTGGAGCATTTTGGCATGAACTCAATAATGGTTCAACGCAAATGAATGCATCGCCTTGCTATATTTGTGACTAGGTGTACACCTTAAAACTACACCCCGTACCACAAGAATAAAAGTTCATGCCTTGGATTTTTGAGTAATAAAACCGTCAAAAATACATCAGGTATGAAATACCTTATTTCATGTTGTAATTGAAATGTAATTGAGCGAATCAAGTGAAAGTGAACAAAATATGTATACACATTCTTTGTGCCGATTGACGAGTGTTAACTCAAGGTTGTATATATGTATTTAAGGCTCTAAGCAGTTGGGAATGATAGTCATACATACCGTAATCAGTCAATATATATTATATGCATTCTACAACTACTGATGTTTTGAAAATCTAGATCAGACATTCAATGCAATATGTACGTGCAGCGGCATCTCCGCGCGCTGAACCTCGAACCAGTATGCTCATGACTCACTCAGTCTTTAATCACATGGAAGGTTGGTTTTAACATGAAAGGTTATTGAAAAAAGTCCATCATGGCGTCCTGATTTTTTTTTTTTTTTTACATTTCTGTGCTATGTATGATGATGTCTGGTTTGAGGGAGATAATCACGTATGGGATAAACAATATCAACTTTGTCCAGCAATTTAAGAAAATTTATTTGCAATGTTTGCCTCTCTAAAATTGATGTTCTATCATGGTACTGCACAGCATCACAGTTGTACAAAACATATATTACTCAGTTTATTACTACTTCCTGTCTCAGTATTTTGAGGGTTGTCGCCAATTCTTCAAATACAGATATATATATTTAATTCCTTCGCCATTCTGTTAACCCATTGGCATCATGCGTAAATACAACGCATGTGGTAGGTATGGGGTCATTCCAGCTGTTCCCCTGTACATGTCCTATCTAACAAATAGGAACATGAACTCGTGATGTATTTCAAGACAAGCAGTACTTGTTTCCATTTACAGAATCATTCCCCGACTCCTTGCAGCAAACAGACACTAGGTATAATGGTTCGGAAGGGGGCACATCATTAAAGACAAAAACTGCTACATTCGATAGAAAAATATCAAATAACCAAAGTGGAAAATAATTTTCCAATAAATTAACGACATTGAGTAGTCACACGAGTATGTTGCTCACTTCTCATAGGAAAGGCAGGGAATTCAGAGCGAATAGAATAACTGTAAAACAATTCTAATTTATATTTATTTTTTAAAATAATTTTTGAATAATATTACATTTAAACATACGGCCAGTTAACATGTAACATGTACTGGGTAACTTTTATCACAAAAACAAAGAAATCCTCGCACCTAAATATTATCATTCTGCACTGCACTTATAATCCGATGCTCGGTACAAGTACATAGTCCACCTGTTGCTCCCAGCAGTGTTCCTGAGTAGCCACGTCTTTGTTATTTGTTTTAACTACAAAACTTTATTCCTGAATTTAGACAATACACTCCGTGGTCGAAATATACATGGAGGACTTGAAAATCAGAATTTGTTTCCTTATTTTCTACCTCCCCTGACTCTTTTATTCGCTTCCTACAATACTCGTACATTTAATCATATTTCTATCTTTACAGCTATTCATTGTGTCCGGAACGATTTCCTACACCTTTACATATTCTTAATTTCTTCCATATATATTGTTATTTTAGTTATTAAAATGCGACTTTCCTTGTCGAACATAGCATTATACTGCATTTCTCTATATCGTATTTTCACCTCATTGATAATACTTATTTATACTCCAACACATTTTCGTAAAACAGCTTCTGTCGATGAACAAACATTTTTGCCTTGAGAGTAATTCAGTCAAGAAAAGTGTCATACCATTGTTCCCCAAGAATCCGAGGAGAATACCTGCCTCAGAAGAGGAGGCCCCCACACACCTGAGCGCCCGCTGATTTAACTTCAATATTTCAATATTTTATTTTTCATGAAACTTTCATGAATCCAGAATACGCTAGGTTTTTTTCGTCCTTTACAAAGAAGTGGCTAAGATCATCACCCTCGTCTCACAAATTGCTCTTCAGATCTTCTTTAATTTTAATTTAATTTTTGAATAAGCATTAAAACATGTATGTGTAAAACATGTTATGACAGTGAATAAGATAAGATAAGATAAGATGCTACTTTATTCATCGAGATTCACAGTGTACATCAATGGAGTTGGCAATGCGAATTAAAATAGAATTACTCTATATTAGAGTGATTGGATTCTGGGTTCTGTACTCTCAGCTTGTCGTGATTCGATTGGTCTTCTTTTACCATTTCTCTGTAAATGTCCTTACGAATGTCATAAATGTTGAACATTTTCTTGTGTATCGCAAAGTGTTTACAGTTGTTGCGACCCTCCTGATCGCCATCATTCTTAACAATATTAATCCAGTCTTTTGGTATATACAGTTTCTATTTGTGGCATCTCTATATCTTGGAGTGAACACTAAATCCCTCGTCTTTGTTAATTAAAGATATTGACAAGCGTCTTAATACACGATTGAATTCTGAGGAGTAACAAATATATGTATGCCAGTAGGAAAAATGTGGGATTTCTTTTTAACTTCCTGTGAACTTTTTATTCAAGCGACAGGACACGATATAGGTTCATGCGGGTCCGTTCCCCCGGTCCGTTCCACTATAAAGGTGGATGACCAATAATGCACCTGCAGAATCACCCACAGCACCAACCGTCATTTTTTGTGTCATTATCAATACCCATCCAACTACAGCGGTGAGAATACACTCTAAGAAAAAAGGGTTCTTTTGGGTTCTAGATAGAACCCCATGGTTCTACCAAGAACCCTAGGGTTCTTTGACACCTAAAAAGGTTCTTCGGGACCACCGGGGGTTCCATCTAGAACCATAGGGGTTCTTCAGCGATTTAAGGGTTCTTCGTGTACTTGAAGGGTTCTTTAACTCAAAGCGGTTCTACATAGAACCCCCTTTTTCTCCTTAGGGCTCACAGGCACACATCTACATCTTAAAATCAAGGTTTATATAGGCAGGAGAGAGAGAATTAAAAGCATTTTCTAAATAATGTGAAACAAATGTTATCCCTTCAAACAGATTACTTTTATGTGATGTGTCACATGAAAACGAGTCATATGGAATTATTTCAATTATGTGGGTTTGTGACTTTATGTGGGTTTCTGCACATGTCTCCTGGGTCGATTCATATACAAACTTTACATATTATTAAAGCTGCATGTCTCTAGATTACAGGGGGGTCTTTAGTTTGAATCAATTCGAGCAACTTGAAGGAAACCAGAGACCAAAATGTGATGCAACCTCCAGTGGGCTCAGATTTTCAAAAATGATTTTCAAAAACGGAACGGTTGATTTCACCAACTTTTAGGGCAGCTAGGACTTAGATCTTTGAGTATGAGACGCATAGGTCCCTGTTATACCCTATGTAAATTGCAGAAAAGAATCGCACAGAGTGACTGCTAAATTTGTAGACCCTTAAAAGCTATGTCATTTATTATTTACCGTTTTCACAGTGTCACTTTATCTGTGATAGTTCTTCCGAGCTAACCCCTTGACTACTTTCTAAGCTTACTTTACCTAAAAACATAACATCAATTTATATAAACATCATTTCTTTGGGGCTATAGGGCCGCTGATATGGTTTGAGTCATATATGATCGGTTGGTATAGGGTTTACATTCCTACGTCTGCATTTGTACTTATGACAAAAGTGATGATAAAAGCAACAGTATGAAGCTGGCAAATTAACTTGTGAAACCTATCATTGTCCCCAAATATTTCAGTCTGAGTAATTGTTTTGCATGAACATTAACGAAACGTGGCTTAATAATAAATTCACTTTATCTCACTCTGGTAGGACTTTATATTGCCTTTAATTGATTATATGTATTCTCATTTTATGTATGGAACCAAAAGTAACCCAAACGAAACCCATAATTAAATATAAAGTATATAAATTATACATATATAAATACATGTATACATTTACAAGCAATGAATATCAGAGGGCTATGACTGGGAATCAGCGCTCTGACTCCCTTTTGGAGTATATCCCTGTACTTCATGGCTTATCAGAGTCAAAAACAGAGTCACACATGATGCACCTAAAGAACGAGTTAATGTGACTCTGAGTTAGAGTCAGAAATAGGTATAAAAGAGTCAGGCAAAACGAGTCACTTGATTTGACTCTTTTAGGAGGTGCTGGACTCGAATTTAGAGTCAAATGACTCGTTTATGTTTCTCTGTGCTCGTGCCAAAGGACGTTTCATTCTTTCGTCTTCACATTTTTTCATTTTCAAATCAAAGGATTCGTTTGACATTGCAAAGTAGGTAAGAAGAATAACACTTTTTAGGTAGATCTCTATGGCACAAATTCTGAAAAAGTTGACTTTTTTCTGGTGGCCCATAGAAATTTTGTGAGATATTGACCTAGTCCAGTTTTTTCCCCTCTTTTCAAATCTGGCCTCCAATTTTTTCTATTGGCATTATTGGCGACGTTATCGGCAATCCGACTGTTCTCACCAGGTGGCAGTACCGTGGAACTTGGCTTTCACTAGGTGCCCTCACAGGTTACTACATGCTATTTACAATTTCTATTAGAACAAAAGTCTCACTAGTAATACTTATATGAGGCATTTATACCTTATAGATATTACACTTTATAAACTTGGGAATATTGAAAGCAATGAAATCAATACTTTATTTGTATAACTTACCTGCTTGATGTTAAAAAATGTTGTGAAGAAAGCACCCTTATAATTCTAATATTATTACTATGAGTACTACTGAAGTACCAAGATTGTCAAACACCAAGTTGCAATGGATACCTATGTCAGCTACAGGAGAGGATTGTATTAAGGGTAAGTTTAAGTGATGGAAATGGATGAGGAACTCTGAAAAAGTCAAGCAAAGGGACTGCCTTTAATATGCAGTCTCTCCTTGAATGCTCTTGGGCAAAATGCTTCTGTGGAGAAACATGCAGCATTAGCACTGAGCACAAATCTGCTGTTATAAGGACCAGTCTAGCTTCAACAGGGAATAATGAAATCAATACTTTATTCAGAATTAACATTGTAAATTACAAGCAATTTTATGGATGCCAAATCAGGGTTCTATGTAGAACCCTACCTATTTTGGCCAGAGGGTTCTTCAAAGGGTTCTTCAAATCGAGGGTTCTATGCAGAACCCTGCCTATTCCCGAAACGGGGGTTCTACTTAGAACCCTAAAAAAAGGGTTCTAAGTAGAACCCTTAGGGGTTCTGCCATGTCGACAAGCTGAAGAACCCTTAAGGGTTCTTGTTAGAACCCTTTCTTCTTAGAGTGTACTATAGAGATTGCTTCCTTAAAGCTCATTCATACGCATTAATCATTGGTTCGGCGACTGGTACATAACTGAACCCCTCCCGGCGGTACAAAGCCTCTCTTCAATATGTAATTCTATAGTGCTTCATGTAATAATTCTGAAGAACTAAATAAATATATTATGATAATGCACTCTATTAAAGATGTGAGAAATTAATATAGGGGGGGGGGATCGAAGATCAATGACAATTAAAGCAGAAAGATCCAATATACTGCATGCATATCATGTCTGTTTCATTCAACATTCTTGCTCATATATAGTGGTACGAGATCTCATACCTCACATCTCATTTTTTATATAAGAGTGTACACACGAGGAACAGTAACACAATATCTAAACAACAATGGGTCACGCGTAATTCGTTTTGCCCGAATATATAGTGCGATGGGAAATATCGCCAAACAATTATATAGCGTTCACGGTTATATGAAATTCCACTTTTGATTCTGGGAACTTTGAGATATGGAGATTGTAAAACTGCCTCAGTAAATGATGACCTTATATATTGAACTCACTTATGAATCGCTGCCAAATCCATTCTAAAAAACTCAGCCATGCAAATTCGTTCGCAGCATTCATACGATGGTGAATGAGTCAAAAGTAGATCCAGGTCGGAGATTTCGTTGAAGATCGACCAGTTAAGATAGCATGTCAAGTGAAACTACAGGAGCTCACCTTTAAGAAAATTCTCCTCTCATTCGTCATCTATGATATATATATACAAATAATGTATGCATACACTTGAAGAAAGCCGGGAGACATAATGGTGAAAGCTATAATGCATGGTGGGGGCCAGTACATGATAACGTGCATGCGTGCCCGTGCACTGCACAAAACTATGTCGTAGTCGTTTCCATATTGTGCACTCAATAAAACCACACAAAGTAAGTAATTGTGTACATGATACTTTTCCAGAAATTCTGTATTCCTTTTTCTTTGTAGGCCTATAGGGTATTATGTTGGCCTGTGACGATGTTGACTCTGGGTTAAAGGACCCTGGTCCCGAAGAATAAAACTGGGCTGGAGCCATCTGGGCCTTCAAAGTGTAATGACTACTAATATTTTGGTGGCCAAGAATTTCCTGCACAATTAGGTATAGGTGACAATGAAATTTACTTCTCGTCGAGACATATCCATAATTAGGCCTATATACCGGTAATAGGTGTATTGTTTCTGCGTGTATATGGTGCATACCATCGTGGCGATTATAAGTCGTGTAAATAGTCTGAAGATAATAGTTATATCAATCCGTTAAAAAAAGTTTAATCTAAAATTAAAAGACACAACTGGCCAAGGGCGGGAGCGGGAGGTCATATCACGCGCGGTAATACAGACTTTGTATTACCCGCTAATTTTGATACGAGACTCAGTGCTTAAGCCTATGGACATATCATACCGTCAATTGTTCACGGGCCTTCGAATTTTGAATTTCTATATTACATATTCCCTTGCCGCTGAACTCATATATATGGCTAAACAGAATTGACATTCGTGAATGAAAAATTTATTTTCTAAAATATTCCTCTGCTGAACTCTCTTGCTTAACTTCTAAGGTCCTGATTTCTTTTATAAACCCTCAATTTACTCCTCGTTATAACATAGGGCAGTTTTTACAAGTACGCCAAATATCTATATTTGGAGCCTAAAAAGGCTATCCAAAACATAAACAATAGGAGTTACTGCAGCACCGAATTGTCCAAATTAAATACACGAATCAGAGCACTCTTATCGACCCAGGAAGAATCAATTGGACATATAATAAATTTATATTTGTAAAGATAAGAACCAACTCAGACTAAAGAAAATAATGAGGACTGTTAGTTGGATCATATGGTATATTTGTGATAGATGTGTAATGTCTTTTAACATTAAGACAAATACAACCACTGGTATTTAGAATACTAACCACAGCTACTGTATTTGCAGATAGGGTTAATGAAGCGTGTGTGAGAGCAATACTATTATATAATGTACAGCTGTATTGTTACACCATATGCCTTTATTTATTGGTGAGTGAGTGAGATTGATTGCTTTTACGCCCTTATCAACACATTGAAGGTTATATCAGAGCTATATATACAAGTTTAGAAGGCGCCTTACTTTACCCGTTTATTTCTCCAGGTGTGCAACAAAAAGTAAAGGCTCCCGTCCTTGATATAACCAGAGCTGTATATATAGCTCTGGTTATATCAAGGACGGGAGCCTTTACTTTTTGTTGCACACCTGGAGAAATAAACGGGTAAAGTAAGGCGCCTTCTCAAACATGAATAAAGATAGTGAGTTGAGAGCTGTTTTGAATAATACTTTCAGTGTCTTCACTGCATGGCGTCGCTCAAGTCCAAAGAATTGAAGTTTATAGAGCAGCTCTCTCTAACATTATGAACCCAAACACTGTAATCATTGGACAAAATAAGTTCCAGGGCTTAGGGGACATTTGTCAGATTTTGTTCATGGGAAGGTACGAATTTTGACAATAAAAACAAGAAATGCCGAGTGCAGTTCTGAGTTTATCGTCTGGTCTTTTGCAGGGTATTTTGTAGTAGCGCAAATAAGGATTTTCATCGGTTAGTAACATTTGTACGTGCTTTTTAGAATTGTTCAAACTTGAAAAGAGGTGGTTGCTTAATAGAAGTTTGATCTTTTAACAATGATCGCCCTTGGAAAGACAATGTCTTTTATGCTAGGGCCAATGGCAATAGAAATAGATAGGGAGTGGCATAAAAACTATTATATTTATAATTAATTATAATTATAAATTTATCCTTGAACTAGGGGCATATATGTTCAGTCTCTAAATAGCTTTTTTATACACCGAGTATATTTACTTTGAATGGGAGATTATTCATTTCGTACGCATCAATTGTCATTACAATTCTAATTTTGCTGTCACAATTAACAGTAAGTGCTCAATGATCAAAGTCAAATATATAAACTGTTTGGTTATTTCTACAGCACGATGAGAAGGGCATCGCCTCGATCATCTTTTATAGGGAAGGCGGATCACGAGTCACACAGCACACAGCACCGTGAAGGAAAACGTCCCATGTATTCTTTCGTCTTCACATCTGACGTGGGAATTGTCACATTTAGCCGACCTTTGGATTAGTTCCAAATTAAATTCAGGGCATGGAATCTCGCAATAGTTTCGAATATAACTATAGCTAGGCGTAGTATTCTTACACGAAATAATGCCCCATTCGCTCCCCAGCACACCAATGAGACTTCCCAAACGTGTATGTAAAATGATGAAAAATTCATACATTCTTGAGTGTAGAATCATTATTAGAAACTGTTGCAGAGGGAAATAATAAAAACAAATAATGTGTCACGATTGAACAATTATAGTGTTGATCAACACTGCTTCAGAAACACGGTAGCATAGAGAGCTAGAGGGAGTTTTTTTTTTCTAATTTGCTAATTATAGGACTGAGTAATATAGTCTCCCACAATTTATCCGCTCAAAACCTGACCTGCAAATTTGTTATTTGGCATTTATGCTAACGTGACATCTTTAGTTGTTTATTTAGTTGAGTCCAGCCAAAGAGGTCCTTCTGAATTCACGGTTCAGAGAAGCGTATCGCTAGGTCGTCAGCAAAAATCATTTAAAGAGCGGCGTTCTTATAATACTATAACCTCAAACCAAGTTTCGTTTTCCTACTTGTCCCAGAACACCAGGGAGAGAAACTATATATTATACCTTATAGCACGAGTGGAAATAGAATTGTTCGAATGGATAAAATGAGTGAAATTAGTAGGGAGAGCCACTTTAAGACTCACATTACGTCCACCATCGTGTACGTGTACCTTCTCACTGCTCCAATGTTTTGGTCCTCTTTGATTCTGGCTGATCAAATCTGCCAAGAAATGGCTACCCAATATAACTCATTACTCATGTGTCACGTCCTAAAACGTAAAAAGTCAGTACGGTTGTTGAAAAATCCTTTATGTGTAGGGCGTTTCGTTAAAACGTGTCCTGCATATATATCTGTAATAGGTGACGCATATCTAAATATTTTGTTATAAATTTCAATTGCCCCCCCGCAAAAAATAGTCCTCCACGCTTTGTAGATTAGCAAAAAAACGGGGAGGGGGCGTTAAGGAAGCAAAGGTGCGGGGTAAACACGAAGGTGGTTCGGACCAGGGATTTGGGGGTAAGTTTCATGTCTACATTTAGCAGCATCCTTCAGTCTGAAGAAAGAGGTATAATGAAGAAAACCCGAACTATATGATTGAAATATGTATTGTTTATCTGCACATGATGATAACTGGCCTTCATACTCATACATAATAAATACTTTTAACAACATAGATTTAAGCCATGAAGTGACAAATGAGGCAAATTAAATGACCTCATCAAATGTCCACCTGTCTTGGCAAAAGCAGCGGGGTCAGAGTTTAGGTAAAAACCTATCGATTAAGATATGATCAAGATCACAATTAACTGCTGTCAAATATAAAAAGTATGTTCTATAATGTACACATGTATATTAATTCCTCATAGAGATATATTACTCTTTCTCATAGAAATTATTTAAAAATTGAGGTACCTGGAAAATGCCCTGCCATTCCGTTCAGAATCGAAATTCATGTTCATGCAAAACCGAAATGTTATTGTAGCCGGGGTGTCTCCATGGTTCCAACAGTGGCATAATTATTCAATGTGATTTATAAAACAAATATTAAAGTCATATATTTTGTACATTTCGCAGGCTAAATTGTTAATGGATTGGTAAAAATATGAAACAACATTCCTTATGAAATTATATACATAACAATATCTATGCTATAAAGGGTTTGTAACTTCAGTTTTTCTTTCTTCAGTAGCTTCTTCTTCGTCACTAGATTTGATTATGTTTCCTGCGATTATCGCTCCGAATAAAAGCAGCCCCAGATTCTTGTTTGACCGGAACGTTTTCCAGCAGCTCTCGACGTTATCGAGGTTGACTGTGTAGATCTAAAACAATATATTGAAAGATTTCAAGAAAGCAGATATACTAAGATGTAAAATATCAGAATATTTCAAGAGATTTGTTTTTAAGTGTGAGAAAATGTCTTACGGGAAAACGCATAAGAGATGATATTATAAAAGTTATAGATTAACCATCATTTCAAACAACAAGACTGCCGCCGGTGATTGTCAATTTCATACAACAAGCATAGACCTAAGCGTGCGTTCATACCATCGAGACTCTGCGATCCATATATATAAGTAACCTAACAGTAACAACATAGAAGGAACGCAGTCAATAACCGATCATATGGGCGACAATATAGAGCCGAAAACACGCGTTTTTGAAATAAAAAAAAAGAACACAGTTCTGCAGTTTGGGGCAATGATGAAATAAATATTTAACAAAATTGAAAACCTCGAATTGCATGTCTGATCTAAGAGGTTGTGAGCCTAGACTTGAGGAGGTGGGTGAACGGAGGAGGAGGAGGGGGAGGGGGGAGGGGGAGGGGGAGGAGGAGGAGGAGGAGGAGGAGGAGGAGGAGGAGGAGGAGGAGGAGGAGGAGGAGGAGGAACAGATGATGATGAGCAGATGAGGTGCTAGCTGAGACGGTGTCAAGTTCTCTGCCCAAAATATCTGGCAAAACTCGCTCGCAAAACAAATACAACCTACCACTACCCATGCCAAAAACCGAAGCTCTCAAAAGTGCACCCTGTTACAAAGGTGCCAAAGCATGGAACGCCCTAACTTCAACAGAAAAAAATACTCCATCATACAAACAATTCAAGAATCTCCTCAAAAATAACCAAATACAACTCACAACCCACACAGACTGACCAATAAACCCAACCCAAATGGTATGCAGTATCTTCAGGCTACGATAACAAACCCACACTGATCCAAGAGCATGCTGTATCTTCAAGCTGTCCAAACCAAACCAAAACAAATCCACCTAACTAATCATAACTTTTATTCTTATCCTAAATTGTACCTCACTTTGTTACCTTACTTGATTCATATTTGTTTAACCTAACTTGATCTTGAGTAGTATTTTTACATAAAGCGTAGTCTAGCTAGACACAGCAGTGGGAGGAAGACCATGGTTTTTCTGTTGAATTATCACCCGTGAGCCCATTATCCTCATGTGTTCATGACATCCATTGTTCATAATATTATTTGTACACTGTGCATGCCCATTTATGTTCATTTGTCATCTCACGGAAGATTGGCTGTATAAAAATTCTAAATAAATAATAATAAAAAAAATGTTGACACACCCTATTCATAACCAAATTAAATACAAGGGCGAAACCCAAGATAGCCACTGTTAAACAATTGCAAACTGCAGAAATATGGCACATTCCATGTGCAATCACACAAAGCCAGAAGCCAGATATAGACAGATTTGTAGAAAACGGGTACCGTCGGGGAGCAGAAAACGACCCTCAAAATCGAGCTGAGACGGTGTCAAGTTCTATCACTGGCCCTCGATAAGCCACAAGATACACTGCCTCGATAAGCCACAAGATACACTGCCGTCGGCAGAAAAAAAATGACACAAATATTAGTCAGATTGATCATACCTGGCGCGCAAGATGACCGCCAACCACAGCTACACCCAGATAGTAGGGCCATGTTTGGTCTGCCATGACCCCAGTTAGAGTCAGGCAACTCACTACAGCCGTACTGAAACCGGACAACCAAACTTTGGTCTGGTCTCCCATGTAAAGTGCAGTTGACTTCACACCTATATGGATATCGTCCTCCTTGTCCTAGAAAGAGATAATAACAATCATTAGGTCAGGTTGAGATACTGCCAGAAAAGACAAACCAGTCATTATGACAGGTTTAACCAAGTATGGACCATTTTTTAAAAATGTATATCAAACATTTCTTAAGTATTTCTTGCGTGTACTGGAAATGACACATTCGGAAAATCGCGGTGACACTACCCCAAGACTGTATTCAATGTGGTTTCATCTCGTAAACAATTTAAATGTCATATCTTAAAAATGCCTTCCTCATTTTTACAAGGCCTTCGATTACAACCACTTGCAAATAAATGTACGAATCTGAGCCATTGGGTGACTAAATTCGAATGCAATTTCAGAGGCTATAATATAATAAATTATGATTAGGGCTGGAGCCATAGTCAAGATAGCTTCAAATGATTATATTGATGGGTTTTTTTCGAGGTGCACCGATCGAACGTTTTAGTTAATAGTCCAGAGTATGGTCAAATATTTAGATGTTCAGGCACAAAACCCATCTTACCTGATGTGCGTATATTGTGTCATAGACCAAGGTCCAGAGAATACCGGCTGTATACAACGGTAGACACACTGACCAGTCACAAGAACCATGGATTACTGACCAGCCTAGTAAGGCACCCCAGTTAAATGTAAGGCCAAGGAAGATTTGTGGCCAGTAGGTTACCCTTTTCATCAAAGGGTAAGTCACTACCAACGATAAGGAGCTTGCTCCGATGATGATGCTGGAAAAGAAATCAAATTGTCATATAGATGCAATGACTCGGCTTGCTATTTCGTTAAATTATTCCGAAGCAAAGCTATTTGTTTATATATTCCTATGTAAACAATGTACATGTATGCACTATAAATAACCAAAATATTGACATAAGGAAGTGACTTGACGGGTGAAAATAACTTCTTCCTGAAGAATGGACAATACAAGAGAATTGTATACATAGGTCCCACTCTTAATCTCTAGGCCAACTGTTGCATCAAGATGTAGCAAAGAATATTTGACAAATACACACCTGTACCAGTCGAAAGAGAGAAGTATAGCAAGTGAAGCCGAGAGCTGCAGCCCCAAGAATGTCAGAGCCTGTATATCAGTTATCCTTCCACTCGCAAGGGGGCGACCTTGTGTGCGCGCAACCTATAATGGAAAGCACGAAGTAAATCAATGAATAGTTCTAACCTTACTAGCAGCAGTTATACATACAAAATTATTATGCACATATTATGTGCAGTCATATATATACAGTATATGTATGCATAGCTCTGCTAGCAGTTCGAGATTCCAAGTCAATCACTGTCCAATGAGAGGTTTACAATTGCGGGTTTTTTGTCAATGTCAGTAAAGTCCAGAGTATGTGACTTATGTTTTTATTAACAAGCAATAAACAGTTATTCAAGTAATGGCCTTTGTTCTGGCACAAGTCAGTTTATACGTCCCATAGATTTTAGAGGTCTAAGTAGAGTACAGTACATTAAGAACGACACTTACCGCTCGGTCGAATTCTTTATCCCACATATCATTAATGGTGCATCCAGCTCCTCTCATAAGTACAGCACCCATGCCAAATAATGCAAGGGTATAAAAGTCAGGCAAATGTCCAGGTGCTGCAGCTAAGGCAATACTCCATGTACATGGCAGATACAACAACCAGGAGCCTGTGGAGTTAAGGATAAGAAAATAGGTTCATGTATACATGTATATAATATATCTTTTAAAGATTGTCCAACTTTTTAAACAAAAGTAAATCTATCGATTTAAAGAGATAAACACCAAACCCGTAAGAAAAATAAATTTAGATTGACGCAATATCTGATAAAATCGTAGTCATA
Source organism: Sthenelais limicola (assembly GCA_942159475.1). Classification (NCBI taxonomy): domain Eukaryota; kingdom Metazoa; phylum Annelida; class Polychaeta; order Phyllodocida; family Sigalionidae; genus Sthenelais; species Sthenelais limicola. The sequence goes on along the minus strand of OW804095.1, from coordinate 112,399,084 downwards.
GGTCGCCGGACAATATATCGTCATACACTTGTTTCAAGTTGTAAGGACATCCTCGAGGGGGCCATATTTTCCCTGATAAACAATTCTATTTCTAGCTAAAAGTTAACTATATGAATCAACGCCATTGTTTTTGGCCGATATTTGAGGACACTAATGGCATTCTTACCTATGGGCTTATCAAATCGGCAAAGATGCAGATAAGGTTGGATATGCAAGGGGGATGCATCAACGATGGCTTTTGCAGAGAGGCTTATGTTTCTTTTCGTAGAGGTATCGAAGGGTAACTTTCGTTCTAGATCTAGTAATTTATCATTGACAGGAGAGGCCACATGGTGATAAGTCACTAAATTCTCTTTTGGCAATCCTCTATGTGGATAATTCGGTCGAGAGGTACAACCTAACTTGGAGTTGATACGTGCAATAGTTCTATTGTGAAAGACATAACTCTCGACCACCTTAACATCTTTTGTTTCCAATAATGGCCTTTTATAGGCAAATATTTGCGAGAAACAGCGTTGTAGATACTTGGGTTGTGTCCCTGATATACATCGTGTAGGATAAAGCATATATTTCACCGCGGGCATGGGCAATCTTGCAATCAGAGGGAAGCAAGAGAGTGGCGCCATAATGTAGCTATGTTCCTAAAAAGGTCAGAGAAAAATACATATTATGACAATGGACGATAAACGACTATCATCAAGAGGTAAAATACAAGTCCAACAGTGTTCTTAGTTAAAAAGTCTTTGGTGACTTTCGAAACCATAGGAGACGGATTTAGATTATTGACCTACCCCAAAATAATACAAAACCTTCATTCCGACTTTTACTCTAAGATTGTTGTCTCTGACTCTAGCTAGAGGGTGTTATTCCGTTTTGTTACAATTAACCTGTCATGTACGGTAGGGCTTGAAATCCTCCCTATGTTGGGAGCTTAAACCCGCCGACATGGTCCTTAAGACCCAATAAAAGTCTCAACAACAACAACAGCTGTGGGCCCTAGTATTGCTATTTACTATTTGTTACTAGGTGTAGAGGTAAAAGAATAAGAAGAGTATCATTGCGTTGACAGGTTTTACCTTTTTTTTCTCTGTAGGCTATTAAAAACTTGCAACAACAACAACAACAACAACTGTGTATTCTATTCTACCTCTTCTAGTTGAACAGGGTGAGTGTTGGGGGGGGGGGGGTCGGGTCAGGGGCCTCCTCATTAGCCTATCTACACTGTTGTAGTTAGTCGGCCCTAGTATTGCTATTTACTATTTGTTACTAGGTGTAGAGGTAAAAGAATAAGAAGAGTATCATTGCGTTGACAGGTTTTACCTTTTTTTTCTCTGTAGGCTATGAAAAACTTGAATGTGTATTCTATTAACAAGACAGTGTATATTGAGTCGACAGACTACTACCAAGGCAATACACAAGAGCTAGGGTCGTCGGGAAGGCTAGCTACATATAGGTAGAGTAGTTGAGGGTAGCAATAGAATACACAACCCAAGTGTAAAATGAAAACATGGAAAAATAAATCCCCCCCCCCCCCCTACACACACTCCCTGGTGGGTTTTGTGTAAAATGCGGCTTATACCGCTGGGGTGGTAGGCTAGATCATTATATTAATAGGCTATAGCTATTAATTTTGATACTTTTAGAAATAGCCGAAACCAATCAGACAAATTTTTCATCAGGAAGGAATGATTCTTTTATCTAAAAGCATCCCTAATTTATTGGCAAGTATTGCTGTTAGAGTAAAAGAAATGATTTCTGCTTATAATGTGTTAGGCTAGTGGCACATGTGACACCCATTACTTTGGCATACACCCCGATTATCGCTCAGATGCACTTGAAGTAACATCACAAAAAGGTCATATATGCTGAAGTTGTGACCTCGTTAAAGGTCAGGTAAGAAACTAGATACCGATACGAGACTAAAACTATCAGACAAATTCTGCTACCTTTGAGCTCTGATGATGAGAGTAACAAATAACATTTCCCTTCGTAGATTGTACCAATGTTTACGTCGAAGTCGTGGACCGATAGAGGAGTTAGACAAGGCGGATCTGATTGGACAAGTGGGGCTAAATATGTACCGCCAGATTTGATTGGCTATGCAATGGGCGTGAACAATCAACACATTTTCCCGCTTTAGTGAGGGCATATAGTGAGCATATAGTGATGATATACCTTCAGAGTATCTTCGATTCTGACCGGCAATTAACATTTCTTCGTTGCCAAAACGTTTTTATTTCCCCATATACAAGTAGGGAAAAGAAGTTAATGATATTATAGGTAGGCCTAAACATAATCGCTGCCCGTGCTGAGTGCGTAGTTCTAGCCGCCGCGTGGGCACGTGGGCGTGGCGCCGAACCGAAGGCCTTGCTTAAATTAGCCTAGGAGTGGAGGACTCGCTCGATCTAATATATAAGTTCTAAACTAGCTGACATACCGTACACTTTCCTATTGAGACATGCTATCGAAAGCCATACTAGTGGTTATCAGCGATAATCTTGGGAATTTGGTAGGGATTGTCGCTTGCGATAATTCCTCCTCATTGAGTAGCAGACAGCAGGGGAGAACGCCATCACCCCCAACGGACGTGCAGGAAGTTATGTCATCCCCACTTCCTCCAGCTCACTGGTCACTTCCTCTCCCTCTGTCCATTCAACTGACCCACGCACAGGAGAGAGGACTGGAGGAAAATTTGCCACCCACCCTCCCTACAATAAGCTGGCACTCCGTTCCAATCAACACCAAGAAACTTAAGGGGTTAAAGTGTGCATCTGGACTGACAGACAATTTTTATTACTATGCAGAAAATACCATCTTCAATAATCTCTTCTGCTATACAGGTTTATATATTGCTGCAGAATCGTAATGGGGGGTTATCTGGGGAAATTAATTCTACATAACTTGCTTCCAATTATAAGAGTTTGGTCATCTAGCGAATCGCCTTTTGCGATTCGGGAGCGACTCGTTTTCAGAGTCGGGTTTTATCAAACATAATTATTGCTTTATTAACGAATCGCCTCACAATTTGTTCTGAGTCGCATGAGACTCTGTAGTGATTCGCTTTTGTTGTCTAAGACTCTGGCCTGCTTTAGGTCCGCGTTTTATGTATAAATATGAGTGATTATGTGATTTGGTTCATAATAAACCTGGCTGTCTGTGAAGCACCTTGTTTGTTCCTTGCTCAAAGAAGACTAATACAGTAGAAGACGAGAATTATCGATACGCTGTGTCACTATCTTTAATCAGAGACTTAAGCTGTAAAACACCTCTCAGAATCGCCTAACTATATATCAGAATCGTCTGCGCTTAACTGGTAATCTACTCAGATCCACGAGAACACCATAAGACGTCATGAGCTATTCATCTACTCCTTCGCTTGACCATCTCTGGGCAGAAGACGAGCCCCTTCCTTATCTAGAGCCCGGTCCTTTTGGACTCCCTATGAGTCGTCCCCGCAACAATATATACTGTGCTGTCCGTGCTTCAACTTTCCTCTTTGTACGTGGAATATACCTGAGTTAAAAATATTTGTGCATCTTTGTTCCATGTAAACTAATATAAAATCGGTATATTTCCACGGAGAAATCTGTTACGTGAGACATTTATTTTTATTTCTTCCCGGCCTCAGTAATTGAGCAGGTAAAATCATAGGTCTTGGCGGCATCACTGTAGGTTGAGGCAATTGAATCGACCTTTTTTGTTTTGATGGCATCCAAGAAACATTGTATTTCGGTCATATATGGGTCATCTCCCGGGAAAGTGAAAACTTCTACTTTTTCTGAGTTAGACCTGACGGTGAGAGTACAGTCATCCGTATAGGGGTCATTAAGGTACAATCTTAAACCATCCATTATAATGTCAAGATCGACCTCATATCTGAAAAAAGAAAATAGTAAGACTTTTATAACTTTTATAGCGAGTGCATATGATGACGACCTATAGTTCACCATGCATATATTATTTACATAACGTTATCAATATAAAGAACGTCTCAATTAACTCGATCGGAAAAAAGAAAGAAATCGGGGAAATGAGATTAAGATTAGGTTGCAGATTAAGGGTCTTAATATAAGCTTAACTTACTTTCGGTCATGGAGTGCTACCGTGTGAGTAAGATTTCCCAGGCCACCATTCTTGAATCTCCATTGTGTTTTGGTTACCCGAGGCACCCTAAACTCTTCTGGCAGGCCAACGTCACAGTGCGATGGAACCTTAGGAAATGGGAATACAATATGGAGGTCAAATAACTGCATTCCAACAACTCATTCTCTCCCTATTTTTTTTGTCCAGAGACAATGGAGGCTAACATAGCTACATATTTATTCAAGTTTAATGTTTTTAGTGGCAAGTTTGTGGAGAATAATCAATACTGTTTTTTGCAAAATGGAATAATGATAGAAAAAACTGATTCTGAATGAATTTCGAACAAAGGGTGATACGGAAAGGAATACAATGCGATTGTTAATTACTTTCTTGATGTTCCCAGCACTTCCAGGTCCTTGATCTCTCACACATTGTGTCACAATAGATGGGTCCTCCACATCTCCTGCTAGAAAACGTATTATGTCAAACAAGTGGGTTGCCTGTTCGATGATTGGTCCACCACTCTCTCTGGCATCCCACCTAAAATCCACATATATATGTTATACGCAGAGCAATTTCCATAACTTGCTATTTTGGATGCATGTATATTAAGTTAAACATAAAGGCAAACAAAATATCATAAAACGGTACCACAAAAGAAAATATAATGTTATTCTTCTATATTACCTACCAGAAGGCATTGGTGGAATGTTCATATGCAAAGTGGTAGTTGGCGCTCACTGACATTACTTGACCCCCATTGGCCTGGATTAATTCTTTCATCTTTAATATGGCTTTATGGTATCTAAAAGAGGAGAATAGGAAAATACTCAATCTGTAGTCTGTATAGAAAATGTGAGAAGTAAACTCGGCGCATTTTTTATGGATTATATTAGTTCATTATACAACACCATTATCGCGATCTATTTACATGATTTCCATAGGTCTAACTAATCTCCTTCTGTTCGCCTTATATAAATATCACCTATTTAGCATGGATCCGTTAGTTCAAGTATTATTATACACTTACTGTCATGTACTATCAGAAATAACTAGACACAACAGTGGGTGGTAGACCATGGTTATTCCCCATTGAATTATCTGTTGTGAGCCCATATTTTTTATGACTACACTGTATTGTAATCTGGCATTGATCAATTTGATGATGCGCTGAAGAAGAAGAAGAAGAAGAAGAAGAAGAACCACCTGAACATGTAGCCAACAGATAGTAGTGCTCCTGTTTTCTCCTGGGCCTTCTCAACCTCTCGCACATAGCTTTTGAAATCTTCGCGTGATGATAAAGACACCGGCTTCTCCACAAATGCATGAACTCCTGCTTGGACGCATTTTAGTTCCATGTCCTTGCCTGGTTGAAGTGATCCTCTAAGAAATCATTATGGAAATCAATTTAGCGACAACGTTACAGTATTTCCTTTGACATAAATGATTAAATTAAATCACAGAAATCTATAATATAAATATGGCTTTGCTCTATACTTCATGTTACACCTATGACGGTCCTATTCTTAATGGCTAAGTGGGGCAGCCCATTGGTCAGCCTGAACCTGTCAATCACTGGGATGGCTAATTACCTATATGTTATGCTTGGTGTACCACAAAAAGTAACGAAAGTGGAATAATTTCCAGTCTCCTCCCGGGAAAACCGCAACATAAATACCACATTAATTCAGATAACATGTTTAATCAATTTGTTTCCCTTTACTCCCAGCACCGTTGTTTACTTATTGCAAATTGTTCACTTTTTTTTTTTTTACATCACTTGAACTCTCGATTTGACCCATTGCATTTGTGTTTCAACACCTGATTCATTTGCCCACCATGTTGTCTATCTGTATCAACATCTATACCTATATGCTCGGTTTACCCCTACCCGGGCCTCTGTTCTAACAGCTTTCAACGGAGGAGTGAACTGTTCCTCCCGGGAGGACACCTCAAAACCTTCCAATAGCCTCCCGCTAGTTAGATCAGAGAAAATTAAAGCTTTCTATAAGACAGTCCGACTTATAAACACTTTAAATTTACTGGAGCTTAAAGTCAACTCTTACAATAGTAACATAACAACTGGAACCACCAAGTCATCATACAACGTCTGGAGGGACGGAACTCTACGCTATATCTTTCCCTGATTATATCACTACCATATTTTAACGATCCTCGAAAGGTCTCATTTTCTGTACTTTTCGGAGATTTAACATCTTTAAGTACCTTACTGCAACCTTACCCTGCGATCTAAAACATCATCGTATAGACTTATTAAGTTGTGGATTTTTCGAGGGTTTGTTTTATTACTCTTTCTTCAATATTCCACAATTATTGTCTGCTACTCATATTCTATTATGTACTTGCATCGCTCTGCGATTAGTTCTACTATTTTTTATATCCATGTAGACCTACCTGTAAATGTCTTTCACGGTTAAACACCCGTGATTTATAGCTCGGTAGGATATTCTCCAGCTATATCTGTAATTACTATGTCAGTCTAAATGTCCATTTTTCATCATTTCACAAAATCTTTCATAATATTACAACTTATTATGTAAAAAATATGGCCAACAAGTCATATCGGACATTAACACCTTTATTTCCCCTTCTATAGGCAGAAGGCTTCACGCGCGAGCATTAAAGCAAAACCAGGTCTCCGAGGTTGAGGAGCCAGCTGCACTCACCTCAGCAGCCATCATACTTTTGCCGCGCAGGATAGCACGTCAAAAGTCCAGCACGCGCTGACCGCATTGCGACTTCAACGGGCCATATCCGCCTGCTTTATTAATTAACCTCTCCTAAAACTTTCCCTTTATCTATTATCCCTGACGCAATCCAACTATTGAATGTGTGTCTTATATTTTTAATTTATAACATAACATGAGTAACTGAATAATTATTACGAGTATTTATGATTTTGAAATTATTGTATAATTTTAATGGTTCTAATTCTAAATTGTATTCTATAACATTACTATTAAATAATATTACGTGGCAATTCGGCCACTGGTATCTTTAATTTTAATTTTCAAATTTGATCATTTTAGTTAGCCTACATTTATAAGTATTACGTAATATTACAGGGCACTGTAGCAACTTATATTTTCATTTATTAATTTCAATTATTAATTATTCAATATATTATCACAGGTATAGCTAATTACGATTGTGCTAATTAGCCATTACTGAAGGGACAGCCGGTCCCCTCATTTTCTAGTTACCTGCCGTACACCATCTATAGTTGTTACATTTGTACATCCATATTTACTACTCTTGTGCCAGGAATACACATTAGTTACTACTCTACATACTTAGCTACCTTTTGTGTTACACCAAGAGTAACAACATCTGATTATGTAAAAGACCAACTCGATACCTTATCGAAGATAAGATATGTCCTTGGCGCATATGCAATCTATAACTAGATCCATCTTTCTCCAACGTGATGTTGTGCTGGTTCTGTAGGTGGATAGGTTTACTATGGAAAGCGGGATGCATATAACCGAAAATTGCGCATGCGCAAAAAGCGGCAACCGTTTTTATCGCAACATTACCGTAATCGACGGGAAACTCACCCGACTTTCATGGCAAGGTAGCCGCTTTTTTCGCACAGACGGCCGCAATTCTCGGTTAGTCTAGCCGTCGATTTCGGTAGTCTAGCCGTCGATTTCGGAACTCGTACCGCTTTCGTCGCAATGGCGGCCGCTTTTGTCAGCGCCAATGGCGGCCGAAATATGCAAAGAAATGCCATGTTCATGTTCATGTCTGATCAGCAAGATGTCTTTAATCTTCACATATGGTCGATTCTCATGAAACGGTTCCAAATGGGTATTTTTGGAAATGTCATTGAAATGAAATGAAATTGCTAGCAAAGGTGCTCTATATCATACTCTTCTAAACCCTGAAACTGCGCATATTAGGTATGAAAACTGTTGGAAATATACTCTTAAATAGATGGCGTCACGGACGGTGATGGTCACACAAATATTCGTAGTCATGTCATTCATTAATAGAACAATAAAATAATAAAAAAGTTGCATGACCTTAAAGAAGAATAAAAACCCTCTCAAATGGTATTATGGGATTTAGACCTACTCCCATTGGATCATCAGGTAATAAGTGAAGAATGGCCGTCACGGACGGTGACGCCCAAAAACTTCCCCATTTGTAAACATAAGATCTCAAGATCAATGAGGAATACTGATAGATTTTTTTCTTCTGGTTTCAATACACCAATGTGTCCACCTTTCATCAAGCACATACAAATTATTTATTGGATGATTTTTTAATTAATTACAGTTTTAGGAATGATATATTCAATATTTGGGTAGGAAGGTTAATTTTAGCTCATCTAATGGCTCCAATTTCTTAAATATTCATCGTAGGTATGGAAAAGTATTGGAATGGAAAGGTATTGCATCGAAACATTAATTATAATGCATGACTACATGGGAAAGACCTATTGAAAGAAAACTGGTAAAAATGACATTTTCCCATTTGGGACCATTTCATGAGAATCGACCATATGTCGTTAATCTTCAAAACCCATTTTCCTGTAATAAGTATGTTAAACCTAGTCGGAAATTCTAAGTATTGATATTTATACTTATATTACACATAATTAATAATAATTTTTTTTTGTCGTTTGGCGACCTTGACCAGGAAAGCCATTGACGCAGTAGGTGTCCAATCACCGACATGATTTGAGATTTGTGGCTAATTCAAGGCCAGGGAAAGCTATGACGCAGTAGGCGTCCAATCTACGAGCATTTTATACATGTATATACCGTATGTGTGTATGTGCATGTGTATGTATACATATATGCATGCATTTGTGTCTAGGTTTATGTAATATACATATTATATATGTATGAATATGTGTATGTATGTGTATGTTTATATAAATTCAACCTCCACTTACCTACACTACCTCCCATTACTTCTACCATTACTTGTACCATTACTTTTATCTCTATTTCCCCTTTTATCATAACCAGTGTTATTAGTGTATCTCTTGTCCCTCATCTCTTATCTCTCATCCCTCATCTCTTGCCTCTCATCCCTCATCTCTTGTCCCTCATCTCTCACCTCTCGTCCTTCATCTCTCACCTCTCATCCCTTATCTCTTGCCTCTCATCCCTTATCTCTTGTCCCTCATCTCTTGATATTTCTCCTTCTCACTCTGCCTCCCTCTCTCTGCCCCCCCCCCCCCCCTCCTGTCCCCTCCCCTCTCTCTCTCTCTCTGCCTTTCATTCTCTTTCATTCTCTCTCTTCTCTGGAGAAGGTACTAAAGAGGGTACTGGAGGAGGTAGTGGAGGGGGTACGGGAGAAAGCATGGGAAGGGGTACTGAAGTGGTACTGGAGGAGGTTACTGGAGGAAGCTACTGGGGGAATTTAAGTTCTGGTGGAGGTTACTAGAGGAAGTTACTGGAGGAATTTAAGTTCTGGAGGAGGGTACTGGAGGAGATGACTAGAGGAGAGTACTGGGGGAGGGTACTGGAGGAGGTACTGGAAGAGGGTACTGGAGAAGATGACTAGAGGAGGGTACTGGGGGAGGGTACTGGAGAAGATGGCTGGAGGAGGGTACTGAAGGAGGTTACTGGAGGAGGATACTGGAGAAGGGTACTTGAGGAGGGTATACTGGAGGAGATGGCTGGAGGTTACTGTAGGAGGGTATTGGAGGAGATGGCTGGAGGAGGGTACTGAAGGAGGGTACTGGAGGAGGATACTGGACGAGATGGCTGGAGGAGGGTACTGGAGGAGGTTACTGGAGGAGATGGCTGGAGGAGGGTACTGAAGGAAGGTACTGGAGGAGGTTACTGGAGGAGATGGCTGGAGGAGGGTACTGGAGGAGGTTACTGGAGGAGCGTATACTGGAGGAGATGGCTGGAGGCGGGTACTGGAGGAGATGGCTGCAGGAGGGTACTGGAGGAGGTTACTGGAGGAGGTACTGGAGGAGGGTACTGGAGGAGGGTACTGGAGGAGATGGCTGGAGGAGGGTACTGGAGGGGGGTACTGGAGGAGGATACTGGACGAGATGGCTGGAGGAGGGTACTGGAGGAGGTTACTGGAGGAGATGGCTGGAGGAGGGTACTGAAGGAAGGTACTGGAGGAGGTTACTGGAGGAGCGTATACTGGAGGAGATGGCTGGAGGCGGGTACTGGAGGAGATGGCTGCAGGAGGGTACTGGAGGAGGTTACTGGAGGAGGTACTGGAGGAGGGTACTGGAGGAGGGTACTGGAGGAGATGGCTGGAGGAGGGTACTGGAGGGGGGTACTGGAGGAGGATACTGGAGGAGGTACTGGAGGAGGTACTGGAGGAGGGTACTGGAGGAGGTTACTGGAGGAGGGTAGTGGAGGAGGGTACTGGAGGAGGTTACTGGAGGAGGTTACTAGAGGAGGTTACTAGAGGAGGTTACTGGAGGAGGTACTGGAGGAGGGTACTGAAGGAGGGTACTGGAGGAGATGACTGGAGGAGGTTACTGGAGGAGGGTACTGGAGGAGATGACTGGAGGAGGGTACTGGAGGAGGGTACTGGAGGAGGTTACTGGAGGAGGGTACTGGAGGAGGGTACTGGAGGAGCCTCAGGAGGGTACTGGAGGAGATGGCTGCAGGAGGGTACTGGAGGAGGTTACTGGAGGAGGTACTGGAGGAGGGTACTGGAGGAGGGTACTGGAGGAGGGTACTGGAGGAGGGTACTGGTAGCGGTAATGGAGAGGGGTATACATGTTTACTGGAGGAGTCACACAATCATGTACAGGATGGGATACTGTAACTCATCCTGTATGTCCTCCTGTATATATATGCCCCTGTACCCCCTCCTGTGCGTCCCCATGTTCCCCTTCCTATACCTCCTACTGTATCCTGTATCCTGTATGGCCCCCTGTGCATCCCCATCCTCAAATATGTTTAAAGAGATGCGTCTGCATTAAAGATTGCTCTCACCTGTAATGAAGCGATTACATAAGATAACATGGCAGTATATACATGGCATGGCAATGGCAGAACTATAACAAAAATTCCATGAAAATGTAACACATCACAAATGGAATCCCTGATATATAGAATAGCGTATGTTAAAATCATCTGAACGATATTCATTTCTTATTTATGGGTCAGATTTTCAGAAAATGTACAATTCGCCTTCACCAATCTTCTCAAATAACCCACATTTAGGACAAAAATTAGATTCAAAATACAGTTTAACATAGCAGAACTCATACTTTAAATCAATGCAATACCAAATATACTCAGATATACCCGGTATTCTTAATTTGTTCAGCTTACTTTCGGAGAATTTCCGAAATGTGTAGAATTGCCAATTGTACATTTTCTGAAAATCTGACCCATATATACAAAACAGCCATCATGTGTAATGACATGATGCTGAACTTGGATCGGCATACTTTATTTGCCAAGCTGCTCACACTACCACATAGACACCCATTACTGTAATAATATTTGATAAAGAAATTGAGTGATAAATCACATGCACCTAGTATCCTTTAATTTATTTGAACAAATTATGAATTGAGAATGGCATTTTGGCCCAAAATACCACTGTTTTGAGGATCTAATTATGTAAATACTCGTGTTAGGACTGTAGTTTGATAGAGTGATAAGCCTAGGGCGCAGTGGTGGGTGTTGCCAGCTGTGTGGAGTTTAGACGATTGAGTGGACAACAAGTCATTGCTGCTATTTATATCAGAATAGGGTGGGCAGTTCAAACATAAGGTAGAGGCGCCCTCTGTATTTACTGATTGAACCGTACTATTGGGAATTTAACACTAGCTGGATAGTTAATGCAACTTCCATAATGTCTCCAATGTATTATACCAAATAGTTCAGTCCAAACAGGGATTACAAAGGGCACCTTGGTTCTATGTTCGAACCGCCCACCCTAGTCTTATATAAATAGCTGCCAATGAATGTTGTCTTGTCAGTTGTAAGAACGCTATCCTACTGTAAACCATACAGTGGTTTCGTGAGAATTGATCATATGAATGCATGTATAATTATATACATGCATTCATATATATAATATATACATTACATACATGTACATTATACATGTATAATAATTGAGTATGTACATGTACACATGCATACATGTATGTACATACACCTGTATATGGGTCAGATTTTCAGAAAATGTACAATTCAACTTCACCATTCCTCTCAAATAACCCAAATTTCAGACGAAAATAAATTTCCAAATACAGTTCAACCTAGCCAAACAGATAGCTAGAATCAATGCAATACCAAATATTCTCGAATTTACCTAGTATTGACCAAATTGCAGCCTAATTCTTCAGAATTTGTTAAACGATTACAGCTGTCAATTGTACATTTTCTGAAAATCTGACCCGTGTATGTATGTATGTATATATATATATATATATATATATATATATATACATACATGTATACATGTATACACATGCACATTACATATCCTCATTCTATATGTATAATCAATGACTACAATAAACACAGGTATATAAACAATAGGGCCTATACCTCAAACCAGACAGAAATATCATCAATCTGTTTGGCTAGGTTAATCATTAATAAACAAGAAATGTACAGTTCTCCTTCACCAATCCTCTCAAATAACCCACAATTAAGACAGAAATGACCTGGGTAAAGGTGACAGTCGGGGTGGAAGGAGTGACAGTGTTCTTGACAGTATTGGCCCCCTTGTCGCCTGAGGGAGTGAAGCCTGACTCATGCATGGCCGTCTGGAAGGAAACCGTCAACTTACTGACACGATCCATCATTTCGTCCATCTTAGCACTCTGGTCATCAAAGCGTTGCTTCCAGAGGGACATAGGATCTTCTTGACTCTCAGATGATTTACCCCTAGGATTAGAAGAAGGGGGACTCCTGGCAGCGACCTCCTCAGCACAAATCGTAGCAAGATCAAGGTAGAGTTTCCAACTATTTACACTACCTGTATTAGATATGCTTTTCTCGCAAGCTTCTCTAAAAAACTTACAAGTGGCTTTGCTGGGATCACTAGTAGCACCATGCTTATGGGCATAGCCACAAGCTGTACAGGCAACCATTCTGATTGCACAAAAATTCCGATCACGAAAAAATTTCGACGTCTGTACTGTGCCGCGCCAGGTATGAGAGTGCCTGGATGCGGGAAACCCTTGGACACAAGTAAACAACAATCAGGTGGTGGGACACAATATATATACATTATATATCGGGAACATATAAGGGTAAATATAAACAATAGGGCCTATACCTCAAACCAGACAGAAATATCATCAATCTGTTTGGCTAGGTTAATCATTAATAAACAAGAAATGTACAATTCTCCTTCACCAATCCTCTCAAATAACCCACAATTAAGACAGAAATGAGCTTCAAAATGCAGTTTAACATAACAAAACAGATACTTTAAATCAATGTGATACCAAATATATTCAGATATACCCGGTATTCTTCATTTTTCAGGGCAATTTAGCAGAATTTACTAAATGTGTAGAGCTGCCAATTGTACATTTTCTGAAAATCTGACCCATATAAGCGGAAACGGTGATCTATATGATATCGAGCCATGATACCGTATATGGTATTATGGATATCTCCTACAATACCTCCTCCCTCAGTATATCCTCCAGTAGCCACTTCTCCAGTATCTCCTCCAGTACCCTACATCAACTATCTCCTACAGTATCTCCTCCAGAATCCCCTCCTCCAGTATCTCTTACAGTATATTCTCCAAGACCCCTCATTTAATATCATCCTGACATGTATGAATTTTATGATTATATAATGATTCTTTCTGAATAAGCGGGCTTAACATTTTCCAAAATGTGTCTACCTGCAGCCGCCAATTACGGCCGCCAATTACGGCCGCCAAGTACGACCGCCAAGTACGACCACCAAGTACGGCCGACAATTGCAGCCGGCCACTCTATATATCTCTGATTGGCCTGGCTCATCTAACTCCCACGTTTTCTCCCCCTCTCTCTTCTCTCCTCTCTTCCTCCCTCTCTCCCCACCCCAACCCAACCTCTCCGCCCCCTTCTCTCCCTCCCTTCCTTCCTCTCTCTATCCTTGTGTATGTATATGTGCATGCGTATACAAGTATGGATACATCTACATACATATTATGCCTACATGCATGAATTTCTGTACACATATGTACATCTATGCACATATATACATACAGTATACATGTATACGGACATATGTATACATATTATGCATACATTTTATATACATGTATACATTATATATGCATACATTTTATATGTATTGTATGCATACTGTATACATGCATATTTATATGATATATATATACATATATACATATATATATATATGGATACATATATACATATCTGTAAACTCATATACAAGTATAGATAGATACATGTATGCATAAATATGTATAGATATACACATGTATGCATATATAATATATATATTTGTGTATATATATACGCATCATGCCATGTCATATATGCATATATATGCATGCAGACGTACATACATGTATACATATGCCTGTGTATACATCCATGTGCCCATATGTGCATCTATATAGATGCAGGTTTGCTGCTACAATTGGCCGCTAAAATCGGCCGCTAAAATCGGCCGGGGAATTCGGCCATTAGAATCGACCGCACAATGTCCTGCTGTATGTCCTCCTGTACATCCCTGTGTACCATCCCCCATACTTCCTCCTGTACATCCCCCTGCACTTCCCCCTGTACCTGCACATTCCTGTCACATTATTCTATCATGTAATACCTTCCAGTACCTCCTCCAGAACCTCCTCCATTGACCTCTTCCAGTACCTCCTCCAATACCTCCTCCAGTACCCTCCTCCAGTAACCTCCTCCAATACCCTCCTCCAGTACCCTCCTCTAGTAACCTCCTCCAGTAACCTCCTCCTGTAACCTCCTCCAGTACCCTCCTCCAGTACCCACCTCCAGTACCCTCCTCCAGTACCCTCCTCCAGTACCTTCCTCCAGTACCCTCCTCCAGTACCCTCCTCCAGTAACCTCCTCCAGTACCCACCTCCAGTCACCTCCTCCAGTAACCTCCTCCAGAACCTCCTCCATTGACCTCTTCCAGTACCTCCTCCAGTAACCTCCTCCAGTACCCTCCTCCAGTACCCTCCTCCAGTACCCTCCTCCAGTAACCTCCTCCAGTACCCACCTCCAGTCACCTCCTCCAGTAACCTCCTCCAGAACCTCCTCCATTGACCTCTTCCAGTACCTCCTCCAGTAACCTCCTCCAGTACCCTCCTCCAGTACCCTCCTCCAGTACCCTTCTCCAGTAACCTCCTCCAGTACCCTCCTCCAAGAACCATCTCCAGTACCCTCCTCGAGTACCCACCTCCAGTCACCTCCTCCAGTACCTCCTAAAATAACCTCCTCCAGTGTCCTCCTCCAGTACCCTCCTCTAGTAACCTCCTCCAGTACCCTCCTCTAGTAACCTCCTCCAGTACCCTCCTCTAGTAACCTCCTCCAGTACCCTCCTCTAGTACCCTCCTCTAGTAACCTCCTCCAGTAACCTCCTGTAACCTCCTCCAGTACCTCCTCCAGTATCTTCTCCAGTACCCTCCTCCAGTACCCTCCTCCAGTACCCTCCTCCAGTACCCTTCTCCAGTAACCTCCTCCAGTACCCTCCTCCAAGAACCATCTCCAGTACCCTCCTCGAGTACCCACCTCCAGTCACCTCCTCCAGTACCTCCTAAAATAACCTCCTCCAGTACCCTCCTCTAGTAACCTCCTCCAGTACCCTCCTCTAGTACCCTCCTCTAGTAACCTCCTCCAGTAACCTCCTCCTGTAACCTCCTCCAGTACCTCCTCCAGTATCTTCTCCAGTACCCTCCTCCAGTACCTTCCTTCAGTACCCTCCTCCAGTAACCTCCTCCACTTATCTCCTCCAGTAACCTCCTGCAGTTACCTCTTGCAGTAACATCCTCCAGTACATCCTCCAGTACCCCCCACATTTAGTCCAATCTGCTAAAATGTGTCATGAATAATTTTGGAAAAGTGTGGTTACTCCAGGGCTGGGAATGCCATTAAAACATGCACTATCCACCATATGTTCCATTGCTCACCAAAAATAATGATAAACTAATAAAACTGGTGTCTATTGAGCCTCCATTCAATCCTATACAAACAAAAAATAGTGATGTGAGAATTAACATATAATTCAATGGGAGTTCCATTCAGCCCTATGCAAACTAAAAATTGTGCAGTGAGAATTAACATAGGATTGAATGGGAATCCCATAGAAACCTATGCAAACTAAAAATTGTGCAGTAAGAATTAACATAGGATTCAATTGGAGTTCCATTCAAACCTATGTTAACTATCTTTTGTGCATAATAAATCTGACGGTGGTATTATCATTGTTTTTCAGAATTAATGCTACTCCAGTATATCCTCCAGTAACAATTCTAGTACCCCCTCCTCCAGTATCTCCTCCAGTACTTCATCCAGCTTTTCCTACAGTATATCCTCCAGGAGGAGGTACAGGGGTGTGTACAGGAGGATTTACAGGTGTATGTACAGGAGGACGTACAGGATGAGATACAGGGGGTGTACAGGAGGAGGTACAGGAGGAGGTACAGGGGGTATATGTACAGGAGGATGTACAGGTTGGAGGTACAGGAGGGGGTACAGGGGGTGTACAGGAGGACGTACAGGAGGAGGTACAGGGGTATGTACAGGAGGAGGTACAGGTTGGAGGTACAGGAGGAGGTACAGGAGGAGGTACAGGGGAATGTCCAGGAGGAGGCACAGGGGGTTTGTAATTTTTACGTTTCATTATATTGTACATGTTACATGAGTCAGATTTTCAGAAAATGTACAATTGGCAGCTGTACACATTTAGTAAATTCTGTTAAATTAGGCTGCAATTTGGTCAATCAATACAAGATAAATTCGAGTATATTCGGCATTGATTGCATTGATTCTACCAATCTGTTTGGTTAGGTTGAACTGTATTTTGAACGTTATTTTCGACTGAAATCAGGGTTATATGAGAAGATCGGCGAAGTGGAATTGTACATTTTCTGAAAATCTGACCCACATACCCCTCCTTCCCCATACTATCCATAGCATGTATAACAATGACAGCAACAATAATAATAATAGCATAATGCTAACTCAGTCTACATATTGTTTTACCATGTCATAATATCACTGTATATACTTTTAAACACATTGCCACCAAACCTTGAGTTGATGGTATAATTTAATTGATTAGCATTATTCTAAATTACAATTACTCTCTATTGAGTAAAAAGTAGCGGCTGGGAGAGCTGGATCCTATCTAGATGTCGACATACCTGTTCTATTTTTAATTCGCACTGCCAACTCCATTGATGTACACTGTGAATCTCGATGAATAAAGTAGTATCTTATCTTATCTTATCTTATCCCCCTTCATCTCCAGGCCCATTTGACGGCCGCATTTGACGCAAAAGATGCGCATTTGACGCAAAAGACGGGCGAAAATATCGGTGTGTCATGCGCCGATTTCGGTCACACATGCGCCGATTTCGGTCACACATGCGCCAATTTCGGTCACACATGCGTGTTTAACGCTTAGTCACCCGTTTTTTTCGGCCGCATTCCTCGCGACCGAAATTACCGGCCGAAAAAAAGCGCAGCGCGCATTTGGCGCACCCGCTTTAGTCGGAGGATCCCGTATGTATCGGCCGATATTGAAGGATGCGAAAAGTACGCTCCCCATTGAATTACTATTGAGCCGCTTTTTGCGCATGCGCAATTTTCGGTTATATGCATTCCGCTTTCCATAGTTTACGCAAACATATATATAAAAGTCTGACTTGACACTCTTTCTGAATACACTGTCTAGCCGAATAACCTATTTTACGGTAGCATTTTATGTTTGCTTTTACACATGCATGGAAAGCCGTTTATACATATAACCCAAATGTACAGAATTTTAGTAATACTTTTCCTAATTTACCTAACCATATTCCTGGTTAGCCTTTTTCTTTTTAAACTGGCATCCTATTTCGGGAGAATTGGTCCAGCTCGGTGGCCAACCAGGAATGGATTAACCCTAAATCGGGAGAACTAGTAGGCTAACCAGGAAAATGAATGACAAATTAACCATTGAAAATGCATGCAAACTGGGGAAATCTTTTCCGGGTTAGCTGAGAACTGGCAAAAGAGAAATAGTGCTTTTCCGAAGTAGCAGGGTGTCTAGAGAATTAGATCTCAGCTCGGAGTGAATTAACAAAAGCTATGCCCCAATCAGGAAAAGGGAAGATTAGCTAAATATCAAAAAGCACAATTTGGGAATTTTAGGAATTTTCCGATTTTGTGCCTAATTCTTGGCTAACCCGGAACAAAATTCCCCAGTTCGCATGCATTTTCAATGGTGAAATCGTCAGTCATTTTCCGGGTTAGCCTACTAATTCTCCCGATTTGGGGTTTGTTTGTTTGTTTTTGCTTGTTTTAATTTTTATTGTAAGCTCTCATACGTGTATGATATTTTCAGCCTATGTTTATGTTTAAAAAGGAAAAAAAGACGTTACCTTGATATACATGTTAATTACAACATCAATTAGAAGCAGATCATACAAAATTACAAGTCTATATGTCCATAACGAACATCTACCTTCAGAATTATCACATACATATAGTTAAAAAAGATACATTAATTATATAAGGAAGATATTAATATACAGCATGTTTTGGGGATTTTACATATAACAAGACAACATACTACTGCCAATTGCTACAGTATCTTTTGATACTAGGAGGCTAGCCCAGCTGATTAGCGTAACTGTTATTTACTTTCTGCTTTCATTATTTTAGTATAGAGTTCATTCCGTGTAATTAGCCCATCGTAAAGTCGAGATAGCCCATCGTAAAGTCGAGATAGCCCTTCGTAAAGTCGAGATAGCCCATCGTAAATTCGAGATAGCCCATCGTAAAGTCGAGATAGCCCATCGTAAAGTCAAGATAGCCCATCGTAAAGTAATAAATAAAAAAACCAAACAAACATTTTTTTGTCAAATTGTCAGCACGGCCCACTGGCTCACCTGTGGCGGTGATGCACAATGATAATACACAAAGAGAATACAGATTCACAATCACTGGCTATGCAAATCCCCTATTCTGTCAATCAGGTTCTCTCTCTCTCGATCATCAGATAAGCTGGTCACTTGTGCAAAGGACCATATTATGTAACCACTAGCCATGGGCTCTTCTCACTCTCATTTACATATCTGGAATAGGGGATTTGCATGTGCCACTCTGCATGTCTATTACAGTGCTTTATACTAACATAGTATAAACTTGTTGGTATAAACTTGTTGTTCATTCACACAACACATATATACATGTATACAGTATATTATCATAACTCCCAAAAGTTTCAAAAGTATTGTTACCCTAAGCCAACGCCACCCTTCCTCCTTTGCATAGTAGACAGTTACAGAACCCCTCACAGGCCTCTGGTACTCTCTCCCTCCCTGTCACTTACACAAGATAAGCTGGTCACTTGAGCCAACACCACATTTAGTCCAGGGCCTTATGGCCAAAAATTGGCCAAAAATAAAATTTCATGTTTATTTTATTTTTAGAATTGAATTCTATAGTTCAGGAGGTGCTGAAAATGATGAGAGTGGCCGGCATTTTTTATTTTCAATATTTCGGCCATTTTGGGCCCTATTTATGCAAATTAGCTGAAATCTGATTGGCTGAGAAGGAATTGCTCCTAACTCAGTGAATTTGAAAGATATTTTGATTTTGATGACACCTACCCCCACTAAATCAACCTCAAGGAATTGAGTGGTATCCTTGAAATTGTTCTATCTGCCTGGTTGCTTAGCAACGAGGTATTTCCATGGTCACCAAAACAATACTAAGGGGGATCAGCCCCTTAGTATTATGCTCAATCCAGTTGGAAAATAGCATTTTAAAAGCAATCACATGCCTGAATTAATCCCAATGAGTGAAATGGAGTTGTTATAATTTATCTATGTACATATTAGTCACTTAGCAACATATCCCATCCATAGTTACCATTAGTAAACAGTTGTGGAAATTGGTGCAGCAATTAGCCCCTCATGAGTAGGGTATTGGTTAAGTATCTATAAAATCGCATCACTCCTGTAGAATAAAATTTCTTTTTTATTTTATTTCTAGAGTTGAATTCTATCATTCATGGGGTGCTGAAAAAGATGAGAATGGGCGGCAATTTTTATTTTCAATATTTCGGCCATTTTGGGCTGAATTTATGCAAATTAGCTGAAATCTGATTGGCTGAGAAGGAATCGTCCCATATCTATGTGAGTTTTAGGGATATTTTGATTTTGATGGCACCTTCCCCCACTAAATCGACCCCAAGGAATTCAATGATATCCATGAAATTGTTCTATCTGCCTTGGTTGCTTAGCAACAAGGTATTGCCATGGTCACAAATGTAGTTCTATTGAAAACATAGAAAATAGCATTTTAAAAGCCATCACATGCCTGAATCAACCCCAATGAGTCAAATGGAAGTGTTGGAATTCTTCTATGTATTACATTAATCCCCCACCAACAGATTCCCTCCATAGATACCCTTAGTATACAAGTTTGAGAAATGGCGCATCAAATAGCTCCTCATGAGAGGGTATTGGTCAATTTCATCTAAAATCACTCCTCTAGAATCAAATTTATTTTTTATTGTATTTTATCTTTAGAATTAAATTCTATATTTTAAGGGATGCTGAAATTGATGGAATTTTGCAGCCTTTTCTTTTTTCAACATTCTAGCCATTTAGGGCCCTATTTAAATAAGCTGAAATTTGATTGGCTGATACAGAAACAGCTCATATCTCAGTAGGTCTTAGAGATAAAATTAGGGAATTGCTGTCCACCATTATATCCTCTATGTTGCTGCATAATCCCAATTATACCCTCTATGTTGCTGCATATCCCCTAGTATACCCTCTATGTTGCTGCATATCCCCTAGTATACCCTCTATGTTGCTGCATACCCCTGATTATACCCTCTATATTGCTGCATATCCCCATTATATCCTCTATGTAGCTGCATATCCCCCATTATACCCTCTATGTTGCTGCATATCCCCCGTTATACCCTCTATGTTGCTGCATATCTCCTAGTATACCCTCTATGTTGCTGCATATCCCCCATTATACCCTCTATGTTGCGACATGAACCACATTATACCCTCTATGTTGTTGCATACCCCCATTATACCCTCTATGTTGCTACATGAACCACATTATACCCTCTATGTTGCTGCATATCCCCATTATACCCTCTATGTTGCTGCATGACCCCCATTATACCCTCTATGTTGCTGCATATCCCCCATTATATCCTCTATGTTGCTGCATGACGCCCATTATACCCTCTATGTTGCTGCATATCCCCTAGTATATCCTCTATGTTGCTGCATGACGCCCATTATACCCTCTATGTTGCTGCATATCCCCTAGTATACCCTCTATGTTGCTGAATGTTCCCATTATATCCTCTATGTTGCTGCATATCCCCCATTGTACCATCTACGTTGCTGCATATCCTCCATTATACCCTCTAGGTTGCTGCATATCCCCCATTATACCCTCTATGTTACTGCATATCCCCCATTATACCCTCTATTGCTCTATGTTGCTTCATGAATATCCCCTCATATACTCTCTATGTTGCTGAATGTTCCCCATTATATCCTCTATGTTGCTGCATGACGCCCATTATACCCTCTATGTTGCTGCATATCCCCTAATATACCCTCTATATTGCTACATGAACCACTTTATACCCTCTATGTTGCTGCATATCCCCCATTATATCCTCTATGTTGCTGCATGACCCCCATTATACCCTCTATGTTGCTGCATATCCCCCATTATATCCTCTATGCTGCTGCATGACCCCCATTATACCCACATTGTTGCTGCATATCCCCCTAGTATACTCTCTATTTTGCTAAATGTCCCCCATTATACCCTTTATGTTGTTGCATATCCCCCATTATACCCTCTCGTGGCATTAAAACCAAAATATCTCAAAAACTCACTGAGATATGGGTTGATTCCATCTCAGCCAATCAGATTTCAGCTTATTTGCATGAATATGGCCCAAAAAGGCTGAAATATTGAAAGTAAAAAAGGTCGCACAATCTATTAAATTTCAACATCTTTAGAAACGTTGATTCCCAGCCAAGAAAGAAAATAAAGAATACAAATTTATTCGAGACAAGCTGTATAGTATTATGTTGGGTATAACTGACCAATATGGTCCTAACTGATGTTAATGAGTTCTTTGTATGCTCCTCCAGAGGGGCTTATTGCTATACCATTTTCCACTACAATATGCTAATGGTAACCAAGGAGGTCATCTGTTGCTAAGCGACCAATATATAACAAAATTCAAATAACCCTTGTTCTACCTTTTTGGACTAATCTAGGTGGTGGATGTAAATAAAATTTCTCAAATTTCTCAAATGAATTGACACACAGGGCTCAGTTTGATTGGAATTGTACATGTATTTGTGACCATGGAAATACCTTGTTGCTAAGCAACCAAGGCAGATAGAAGAATTTCAAGGATATCATTGAATTCCTTGGGGTCAATATAGTGGGGGTAGGTGCCATCAAAATCAAAATATCCCTAAAACTCATGGAGATATGGGCCAATTTCTTCTCAGCCAATCAGATTTCAGCTAATTTGCATAAGTTGGGCCCAAAATGGCCGAAATATTGAATATAAAAAATGCCGCCCAATCTCATCTTTTTCAGCACCCCATGAATGATAGAATTCAACTCTAAAAATAAAATAAAAAAGAAATTTTATTCTACAGGAGTGATGCGATTTTATAGATACTTAACCAATACCCTACTCATGAGGAGCTAATTGCTGCACCAATTTCCACAACTGTTTACTAATGGTAACTATGGATGGGATATGTTGCTAAGTGACTAATATGTACATAGATAAATTACAACAACTCCATTTCACTCATTGGGATTAATTCAGGCATGTGATTGCTTTTAAAATGCTATTTTTCAACTGGATTGTCCACAAGGGGCTGATTCTCCATAGAATTTCATTTGTGACCATCGAAATGCCTCGTTGCTAAGCAACCAAGGCAGATAGAACAATTTCAAAATATCAAAAAATATCTAAAACTAATGGAGATATGGGCCGATTACTTCTCAGCCAATCAGATTTCAGCTAATTTGCATAAATAGGGCCCAAAATGGCCGAAATATTGAAATTAAAAAATGCCGGCCAATCTCATCGTTTTCAGCACCCTTGAAAACCCCTATATCAATTGAGAAAATAAAATAAACATTGATATTTAAAAAAATGGCCATAAGGCCCTGGACTAATTATGTAACCACTAGATGGGTCCATACTCGTAAATATGTACACTGATTTTGGTACACAAATCTACACTAATTGAACATAAAATGTGCTAAAAGCTTGTTCAAGATACTCATTAAACTTAACATTTAACAAAATCCAAGAATATATCTAGTATTTATCCAGGGTTCTAACTAAAGAAAAAAAAAGAAAAAAAAAGAATCAACTAGATGTGCCATAGAACCAAGTGTACACTTTTTGTCACTTACACCACACACACTCAAAACAAACGCATGTGGCCACGTATTAGCCCCACCCCGATTTTCTACTAAACCTGGGCCGCGACCAAAGCCTTCAGTATAGACTTTCCTACCGTATATCCTATAGTGAGACTAAAAGGAGGCTGCGCCCATTCAAACGAATTACAACTTAAGACACCCAATCAGTTTAGAGGCTAGCCTCCTAATAAGATAAGAACATGATGACAAATTGGTGAAAGAAATTTTGATCAACTATGAGTGAGGCGCCGTGCGCATAATCGGAGAGACCAAAATCTCAGATATAGCTGATTGCTCTCGTATCAAAAATCCTAGTTTGTCCAACAGTTACATATCTTTACATATCTTATATCATATCAATAGAACAAAAGAAACCAAATAAATACAGACAATAGTCACATAACCATAAAACAGGGTCACAGATAACCAATGTCATCGAACATGGACCAGTACATGCGGTTCAAAGCAGACTTGAATAGAGACTTGTCTTCCATTATGTTAATTTATAACATGTATAAATGGCTTTCCATACTATAGCGTACTAAAATATGAAGTACTTATGGCTCGTGGGAAATTATGGCGATGCAACCGAGTTGATAATATTAATTTACCTTGTGAAGGGCGGGGTTCCAATAACCACAAGGTGGGGCTTCGCATTCTCAAGTAAATCATCCACATTTTTGTAAAGAGCACAGTCCGAGTATTTGTCGGCATATTTTCCGGCTTTTCTCCGACCAAGGACCCTTTTCGCTGCTTCTTCAAAAGGATCAGCAATGCCAACCACTGATTTTAAAAAAGACAGAACCGTTCTAATGATTTTTAAAATGTTCTTTTTACAAAAAACATTAAGGAAAACACATGAACGGAATTTAAGATATTATTTACATAATGTCGTGCTGAATAAAATAAAATACAAATACTCAACGCGCCCGCCTCCGTTTGAAAATACCTAGTGCTCCTCTCCATTATATGGGAGGCAATAAGAGTATTATGTATCTCCCTATATGGAATTACGGATTCTAACAAAAATCTTACAAAACGACGTTTTCACGTTAGTCATCTCGCATACCTTTTACATTCGAGAGTGTTTCTATCCTCGAAGCATGATCCCAGGGACCTTCGGCTCCACCGAAATTCACCTTTCCCGCTCCAACAAAACCTACACGTAGGACCTCGTCTGCCATCTCTTTAGTGCTGGAGTTATTACTTCTATTGGTAAAGTTTTTCCTGTTTTCACTACCAGAGGGAATGTATCCCTGACACTTGACAAAGTTGTATAACTAAACTCGCGAGAACAGCCTGCTTGTCTTGCTTAGTACATACCCCTGGTAATTATTGTATCAGGCACGTATACATATTGCATGTATATATTGCATTTGTCCGCATCTCGATCTGCTTATCTCACCTCCTGATATGGTTGATAGTGTGGAAGGATCAGTATCAGGATATAATATGCAGTATTTTATGTTTGATTTGCTATAAAATTAGCTATGACATTAAAATCCATGCGACCTCCACGGTAGAAATAGCAGGTGAACTCATGGCGTTTTGATGAGATCATTTATCCGGCATTCGTGCAGCATATTAGATGGATTCTGCTGATTTCAGAAAATATGAATGTTAGATAAACCAGGCTTATGGAGAAGTATGTAAGTTGAATCCCAACAATACAAACAATGCAACACTTCGTTCTTCTTGGGTAAACAATCGAAGCGCAGTGATACGATTTTTTTTAATTAATAATTTAATGTGGGGACCCTGCGATTTTGTTGTTCAACATTTCAGTGACTGCTTTGTAACCAACGCCCAAATATCGAAGGAAACTATAGCTAAAAGTTATAAAAAGTTGGTAATGTTAATTTCCTTTCCACAAATTTGCGGTATAGAATCAGCCTCTGAAATACATCAGTGCGAGGGATGAAATGCAACATTCGGTGAATAAGGTTCATGTAACATAACAGCTCAGCGGGTCACCTCCGTGAGGCTTTTTCAGAGGAAAATATACTAAGTGGGTTTAGCAGGATTCTACCTCTAAGCCTTATCTTTAATTAGAACTATCCCAGACAGTAGATCTATATGTGGCATAATTTTTGGACTAATGATGTTTGTAGCTCTTCACCTGAATAAAAAAGAATTTAAAAAAGAAGCTTATCGCTGCATATATTTATCAAAAAAGTACTATCGCTTCATAATCGTACTATCGCTTCATAATCGGGCTCTGAAGCTTATGATTAGCACTTGACCTTTATGCAAGTGTCTACTGAATGGATAACTTATGTGGGGGGAACAGAAATAGACAGGACGAATTCGTATACAAATTCATGGATAAGCAAGTTTATTGAAAGCGTTCGTATATCTCGTTTAAAATCATAACAATTTGGTGATTAAACCCAGCAACATCCTGTTTTAAAACAAGGATAACAGTTGGAGGTTCCTGCGGTATGATGTATTATCAACAACGAATTATCACAAACCTTCTTGTTAAGACCACTTCATGATCACCAAATCATATCGCAGGACTTGAGAATGCCATCCTAACAATACATCAACTTAAGTCTGAGGTACAGAGGTTCCTCTTTAAAATTTATCCAGAGCCATATCCGTTAAAACAAAACATTGACATGGAACAGCTTAACAATCGAAATGATACAAAAAATACCTTCATTGTGGCCCTAAAATCCACACAGTGCGTTTTCGTACAACAGTTAAGGTAAACAAAGGATATTCGTCTATGTAATTCCTCAAAAGAAATGCTGATAGATACTATTAAATATTGGCATAAAAAAAGTTGTTTTCTCGGTTTTACTACTTCTAATTACCGTTAGGTAACATTTTGTTTTTTTCTGGGTACAGGTTCCTTGTGTATACACAAATATAGATCTATATTACTATTCCATTTCATCATTAAGGATGAACATTCTAATTATTACGATTAATGCCGAAACACTTTACTCATAACCCGGGACATTTCTAGTGGCAAGTTCATCCATGTGAAAGGCAACACCCGACATCACCTTTCCCGTAATCTTTTTTACACGTGGATGAGGCAAGTTAGAAGTCGGTTAGATTGCCTATATACATATATCGGGTAAATAAATTAACGTCGAACAATCCCAAGAGGTTGACTCTAAAGGACTTCAGACACAATTTTGAGCTATTCTGCCTACAGTTTTAGAGTTGTGTTTTTCAGGAAAAATAAAGACTTTAGGTCACGTAGATAAACATCCTAAATCCCTGCATATAAGAAAAAAACCATCTCACAAAGAACGTCAAAGCATGCCCTAGATTGCAGCTATCAGGTACATGGCTTAATTGAGAATCAGAAGAGGGTGGTCGAGATCGATAGTCACAGCGTCAAGAGGTACACTGATCAACGCGACTACCCCTCGATTTCTTTTGAATTAACGGGTATTCAGGATACAATGCAGTTTACACACTTGAAAATGGATATTCAAATATTCTTAATTATGTACACAAAGTGAGTCAAAAGTTACATTATTACAGAATAGATACATGATTAATATGGTAAAATGTTAGTTTATAATTGGAGATGGTACAAAGCGTGCGTTATGGGCAATATCGGAGGTACACACTAACGTAAACGTTCACGTAAAATATCGGATTAAATTACGTATAAATCATAATTTAACACATGCACATACTTATTATATTGAATATAAGGCACATATCGGGCTTAATGTAATTAAATACTAGTTTTGATTTCTTATCCTTTCTAAAAAGCGATCTCATAGAATACGTTCCTTATCATAAGTCTACATGCCATGAATCTTAACATAATCAGACACATACCTCAGACATTTCAATATTCTACTGAACCGACGTTATCGACAATTGAGTTTATTCATTTGACAAGATCACAAACATTAAGCATAACGGATGGGACGTTTCTATACAGACAAATATGAAATGATTGTAATGCTACATACATGTATTGAAATAAATCTCGACCTAACCATAAAATACATGATCTATTTAGTGGAATGGTAATCAACTATAGCAAATTTGGATGATCACATGTAGATGAAAGACCAGTTCGATTCATTGTATACGGGGTGGATGTTTATACAGAGGCAGTTAAAACATCATCTGACAGATACAAGAAAGATGTTTTAAAAAAATATGCAAGTTTAAAGAAGCCAAGGAAATGAAATTTCTATTTACCTCTAGGAGGCTGAAAGATTGCGGCACAAGCAAATGGAGACACTTACCGCAATTATGAATTACCTTTATACATTATACCCAGAGAAGTGTCTTAAATTGCAAATATCACTGTTACCAGCACAATGGAATCACGCAATACTAACTGAACATACACGATTTCGCAGCGAAGGACTGGTTATTAATTTTCTCTCCAGTTAAGATTAGGAAAATTATTAACATCTTCAAATGGCCCACACAGTGGATATGTTGGAATTAATCAACAGAAACGAACACACTTTAGTTACCATTGATGTGTACGATTATACAATGGCCCAATAGGAATTTATGAGCATCCAACAAGAACAAAAGGAGCATTAACACGATGTAATAGATTCGAGTAAAATGAGGTAACCCGGAAACGTCGGCATCCGAATAACCAAGCCCGTAAAGGATTCATGATGACGAAATCTTCAACAAAATACATATGGAAGCCCAACCATCTTAATGATCAATGTAACCAGGCAAGACTGTTTTCAAGTAATTTAATAATGCAGATTGTCTCAATGATATGACAAGTCCCTGTTCGATTATTTCCTATACAAAGGAAAGAGTACATCTGGTCCCAGTCTTCTGTACTGATAATTTCAGACTTATTCGTGAATTAATACATCTTGGCTGTAATTAGAAATGATGAAAATAAAATTTGTAGAAATAAATTCTGCATAAAAAATACGAAACACACGAATTCAATTTCTTCATTATTGTATTCGATCCCTAATATTTAGAACACGTATATACATCTTAACAAATAAACTACATGCATCTTGACAATTCAAAGCAAGCACCTCATTCAATGGACATATTCCAGTTTTACAGTCATAACACAATGCATACACATTTTATCCACGTATAGATTATAAAAGTTAGAGAAGTGATACAATGATGATATGAAAAGTAAATGTAACATTTTTTTGGTGTTATGAAACTAACTTATAACAAACATGATTGGAGAGAATGAATATTTTTGTATATCATTGCATGTTCATGGCGTTTCTAGGCATCGCTCCATATGTGTTGGGTGTGTGTCGGGGGTAGATGATTTCCTCATGAGCACGCTCCAGTTCCTTTAGGAGATCCTTGAACGGATGGCGATCCTCTGGGTTCTGGAAAAGTAATAACAAATTAAGAAAGATATCTCATGGTTAAAAATCGTTCACAGTTATCTTAATAAACTATGAAAGCTCAACCAAATAGATGAAATTGAACATACATTCATTTCTAAATGAAAGCCTGGTAAAATAACAAAATTATTTGAAAGGATGATATCACAATGACATGAGGTAGAATAGTAGGACTACGACCTAAAGCAAACAGATAACAACAACGCAAGTGTGTTTCTTCACTTGGAAAGTACCCAGCGAATCAGGAAATCGGGAAACATTACGGACAAGATTAACTAAAACTGAATTACAAAGAATGAAATCTGAGCAAATGCATTAAGTGGTAAAGATAAAGTCAACTGTGTTCGTGCTTCGAATTAGAAACACAATTTATAAAAAAGAGATCAAGTTGGATTATAGCAACATTTAAAGCTGGAAAGAGGCGGAATCAATTGATTGTTGATTAGACTGAAGAGACCAACTGTCGCATGTTATAAGCCGAGGATGTAATGGTTGATATAAGATTAATCAAGTGACAAACATAAAGTACGTGAATAGTATGATAAGTTCAGGAGATGGAGGTTGACAAGATGGGGATGAGAAGGAATTGGATCCGATCGCATGATAACGGTTAAACTTTGAACACTCGTATACTAATGTTATCTTTAGGTGTCTGGTACTTGATACAGGAAGACTCTTAAGTATACCTCCAATAGACCGACTTTACTGATAGGTACATGTATGTATTTAAGTCAAATTTACCATTTCCCAGCAGGATAACATTATGTCATAAATATCAGTGGGACATGCTGGGGGTTTCTCCAGCCGCTGTCTGGCAGACACAACCAATTGAACGACATCGTGGTTACGAGCTTTTCCATAAGGCATTTCACCACCAGTGAATATTTCCCACATGAGTACACCTGAAAATGACAAAAAATGGCTTTGTTTTATCGACATAGGATTATAATATGTACTAAAAATGATTTGTACAAAGCAATGACAAAGAACTCGTAGTTGTAAGAAACTCCATCTTTATGGGAAAAGCCAGATGACATTTTGAATAGATTAATGCCAAAGGTACAGGGGGTATGGCAATTATAAAGAAAATACTATCACTATACTCACCGAAAGCCCACACATCAGCTTTACTGCTAAACCGACAGAATTGCAGAACTTCTGGGGGTGCCCACTTAATGGGGAATTTGGCACCAGCTGAACTAGTATAGTCATCGTCGAGCACAAACCTAAGAACAACGAGGAAAAGAAGATGGTTAAAGTAGGCAGATGATATACTATCATGACATACTCAATCGTCCATAAATGGTTGCTTCATTATTGTTCTATTCTAATGTTCCTTCGAAGAAAACACCTATGCTAAAATGTCTTTTACTAAAAGAGCTCTCCATTCGGGGTCGGGAAACAACATAAAACCAGGTTATGTATATTTTTAAGGAAAATGCAGATTCTCCACTTAAATGGCCTCAACCATGGCGTGTTGGCAACATTTTAGAAGGGGAAAGGTATGGAATAATGAAAAGGCATTAGCAAACACAGAATCTAATAAACGTTTACTCAGCATGCCATACATCTAAGGACCACTCCAATTTAAAGTCGCTACGAATAAAACACAATTTGGGTATTTTATCAGCCCATCAGTAACAGGAAACTGAGAGAGAGAAAAACCTAATAGATCATAATCACCTTGTTAAACCAAAGTCAGCGACTTTGACTCTGTCGTTGGCACCTACGAGGCAATTTCGGGCGGCTAAATCTCGGTGAATGAAGCTCTTACTTTCTAAATACTCCATACCGCGACAGACCTGCACGCATAAGTCTAAAAGCTTTGCAGGTATCGTCAAAAGCTTTGCTTTGTATTTTCGTAGAAAAAATAGCAGTGCACCTGGAAGATAAATATACGTAATAAATGTATTATTATTGTCATGTATGATGACAAATTGTGAATAATTCAAGGAATAATCCGAGAAAAACTCGGCTGGTTACAGGTTGCCTTCATCGTCAGTGATACAAGGTTTGCTTTATATAAGTGGTTTCTTAATTTAATACTGAATCTACCAAAAAAAACCCCAAAGATTCGCAAGGTGTTTTAGAGAGGCAAGATTGTGATTCGGGATAATTTGACAAAATCAATCCGGATTCCTGTAGTACAGGTAGGAAAATCTCAGGACCACAGTGGCAAACCAAACCCATATCACAATATCAACAGATAGTAATATAGACTTACCATGCATCATGTACTCCATCACCAGGCAAATAGGCCGTTCCTTGGAGCATACCCCATATAATTGAACTAGATTGGGATGTTGTAATTGTCTGCAATATATGATATAAGGGTAAATTGGAATTTCATGGGTGAAATTACATTCGAGTTATTTTTTCTGGTATACAAGAGAAAGATAGATGTGAACAAATGAGGCAATTACTTCATAGTTTGAGCTTCATCTAAGAAATCGTCTTCGAGCATAGAGTCTTTCTGCATCAGCTTAACGGCAACGTCCATATTATTGCGCCATCTTGCCTTCTTCACCGTCTGCAAAGGAAGACAGAAGGCGAAGAAAATAAATGCATTGACACAGCCAAAATAGAGAAGAATGCATATTCAACACAAAAACACTGTATAAGATTATCGAAGTTGATAGTTCATTTTTCTACCCGAGGTAGCTTCGAACAGGGACAGGTTCTGGATATTGATACGAGCTGGGGCAATATCGTGCCCAATAGATGGTCATTAAGCAGCCAGACAGCTATAATAAAATATATAGATAGAAGATTTTTTTGTCGGTGACAAAAAATGATAGAATCACCTTAGTATAAACATTGCTCGTTAGAAAAGTGACAGTTTATAATTAGATCAAAGGTAAATCAGAATGAAAAAAAATGTTATTGACCTACCCCAAATTGACCTTTACCGATTTCCAACCCGAATTCAAGTTCATGGCGATCAATCTCCCATACATCTAAAAGGAAAGGTTCCGTGCGTAAATAAAAAGTGGATAGTGAGAGAGAGAGCAGAATATACACTCATCCAAATGATTTACATTTTAAAATAATCAATCAGCAAAAGATAATATTGAGTATTAATACCTCAAGTATATACATTTAGTAAACCAATAAGTAAGACAAGAGTGATTTTAAAATAACTCATATATATGTGTATATAATCTCCTTTATTTATTGTTATTCCGCCAAATATGGTTTCCGGTACAAAGCATCTGATCCAATTACTTTTAGCAAGAAGAGTAAATCAATGGTCGATTTGAGAGTAATCATCAGTTGTTCCTCAGTGCGAATTAGACCAACTCATCAATATTGAAAAGAGTTGTCACGGGCAGGGTTTTTGGGAGTTATTATATAGGTATATAGGTTGTACAAGCTAACTTTCATAAAGAAGAGCGAGTCCAGACCGTATGACCTCACATCGGCCACCTACATTAGTTCATGCGTGACATTTTTTTCCCAAAGCTAGGTCAGCCATTCTACTTGGTATTTCCCCCTATTAGTGCGCGCTACTCTATACAAAATCAAGAGTAGAACGAGACGCAAGGAAAAGCAATGTCATTTATTGATAAAGGGTAACTAACATACTTGGTAAAATGAAAATACCCTGGTAATAGCTTTCTTCCATATAGTAGCAGGTTCTAATAGCAAACTTTGGAAATATATATGCGCCAGCTGGACTTTTGCAAGATGCTTTTTTAGTGGAATAGTCAAGGTTAAGATAACCAACAAAGTAGCAAGGTACATTCTCAGTGGAATTTGGTATTTATACAAGTGCATATTTAATTCACAACGTGTGGCGGGACTTAACACATGGGTACCTGTGAATATAGTTTTAATAACATCAGCAGTCCCATGTTCTATTAACTATCGACAGTATGTTAATTTATATTCAAACATCCTACCTTGAGCATAAGCGTCAGCAAACATAATTATTTCTGAAATGTCACATTTCATTGGTTTTATAAATCAAGCTTCTCTAACACTTATAAAATATCCACAAGGCTTTCTGTACTAGAAGGGATTTTCTTGTTAAATCTGAAGGTTAATCTGATGCCTACAATCACCATCACCACTGTCACCAAATCCGAATTATGCAGTAGAAAGCTACATTCAGTTAAACACTGGTAGCAATATTCATTATTTTTTTCCCCATCCGTCTGATCATGCAATGTTCATTAATATCAATATCTATAAAATTATTGAGATAAGGGGAAGTAATCATTTTAAACGACATAGAAGATATGTATGGGTTAGATCTGTCTAAAGGGGTGGATAAGGGGGTGGCGGGGGAGGGGGGCTGGCTTCTTCTTGCCCTGAAGGCTGGTTTAGATGACTGAAATATGAACCACTGACTGCCTTGTGGGAAAGTACGTTTTGCACAAATGAAAGCCATGAGGAGAGGGCTATTTAAGCACACGACTCAGGGCATTTTGAACTCTACCGATTATTTCTGTCACCAAGGTAATGCACTGTGCCCGAGACTTTTCCTATGACTAATGTAAAACCTGGTATAAGTCACACACTGTAGCCCCAATCTACAATTATATACTTCCCATTTCTAGATTGTTTCCCGGCGCGGCATTTTATTCACTCTCTTTTTGTGTGGAAGTGAGGAAGAGGGACTCGAGATTTTGATACGCTAAAAGTTAAATAACAACAGTAAAACCTACTAATGAACGCTTCATCAATCTGACAACCTCGCCATTACGGACCAGTCCGTACAGTGCATTTCTACAATAGTGAGCCTTCTCCAACCCGGACATTTCGCAACTGAGGACACTTGATTCACTCCATACCCAATACTATAGAGGGGTTTTATTGTACTTTTTTCAGTGGGTCTACTCACCATGACCAAGACCAACTGTTGTAGGCTGAGCTTTGTTAGAAGGAGCCGCGCGTAATCGCACAACGAGGCCTGAAAGGCGAAGCACATTAGCCTATCAGCGACCACCTCACACACGATCAAACATCAACCATACACAATGAATGTACAGGTGCATTTTAGAATGAAAACCTCTATTTTGGTAACAGGATGAACGACAGGTTAGAGTGTCCAGGTTACCAAGCTCTTGTTAGTAGGATTCTGTCAGAGTATAGATGAACAGAAAGCATGGTTATATGATTCTGAGTGATAGGAAACTTGGTAAAGGAAAATTGGATAGAGAACGAATTGATTTGGTAAAGAAAATTGTGTAGTGCGAATATTCCTGATTCGCATACTAAGACAAGTACAAAGCTCCAGGGCCTTAATGTTTTGTGGTTTGTAGACAATATTAACAGAGATGGTTGATGTCAATCGATGCTGCATGCAACTGTCCATAGGAAACTTCTCATTCTAAGACATCCTATTATAAGTTATGAAAAGCGAGTAGATCATCTACATTCAACATAATAGCATTCTAAATCTAAGGATTAAGAGAAGCTTTCTAAGATCTCAGGTTCAGTTAATTTTCTAAAAATCAATACCCTCCCGACCTAAAATTAAGGCATTGGTCGTACCATGCATCACTCCAATTCTATGCCACTATCGACTATTTTACACATGCGTTCATGACAATTAGCCAATCACCAGACAATAACTAACAGAATAGATCAGAATATATTTGATAATAAAAACGTGAACATATCACTAAAGGAGATGTCTACAGTCTAATAATATCATAGAAACACAATTTCGATATCACGTAGATTACCAATAAAGCATAAACCAAATGATCATAAAAATATTCTTCAGGGAGGCATTTTACTTCACTAAAAAGCTACATTTCAAAGTATTTTACAATAAAGCACAAAATGACTACTGGACACAGGTCACAACTATTGCACCGTACTCACGAGTTCATATAATTCTGAGTTGAAAGTCGATGAAAATAGGGTAAGGTAAAATCCAACAGACTATAGAAATATATTTTATTATGAGTCTATCATAAGATTCCAGGAGGTGCAATAAAATCAAGAGGATTGCTATGGATATATCACTTATGGGAACAATATTCTACTAATGTCACCAATGCCATATGAATATTAAGCCAAAATATGATAACAAATTTGATCTCCCAATCAAAAGTTTGTTTTAATACGCATAAGAGAAGTTTTCCGTCAGAAAAAATTGAAATGTTTCAATACGATTCAAGAAGAGCATATGAAAGTAAAGATATTAGAAAGTAAGAAACGAGTTTCAACAAGCATACAATTCTGTAACAGTCAAGAGGATGCAATAAATGTTTAATTATTTTCGAGGTCTAAGTAAACTAGAGTTCAACATGGCGTTCCTACATGTAGCAATACTTGAAATCGATATATGTAACCTATTCATTTACACTACATTACTACATATGACATCAGGGTATATTTACATATTTTCAGACCGAGAATTCCCGGAACAAGATGAACTTGAAATATTTGAAAAACTATAAACTTACCAGCACAGTTGTGCTTGTGATATGTAATAAGTTCGGGAATGGTATTAAACGCATGTTTGTCTGAGAAGTAATACTTTCCCTCCTGTGTTTTCTTCACGTGGTAATGCCGCACAACGCCTTGAGGGTTTCTAATGATAAGCAATGGACTTTCAATTAGAAGTGTGTTTCTGGGATTAAAAACATGTTAAAGCTGGCAAACATGAATAGAGTTAAATTTAAGAAATAGATAAATTGTACTTACAAATCTTTGGAGAAGAGACTAAGGCTAAACATGCCTTGTTGACTGGCGTTGCGAAGCAAAAAACAACCTTCCTTCGCCTCTGCACGTAAAATTCCTTCTGCTTCGGCCCGGGTGATTTTAGGGTAGAACCAACTAAAAATTGGAAAAAAAGGTCTCAGCAAAATTCATGGTATGAGAGCTGTGTATTAACTTAATTAGATAAACCAAAGTTAAATTAATAAACATCGCACCGTAAAAAGGTTTTCAGACCACTTACTCGTATTTTTCTATACCTTCTTTGGTAATTATCTGTACATAATTTGAGGGTATAAATCCTACGTCTCTGGAATAAAAAGATACAACAATCATAAATCCCCACAAATTCACAATTATTATCTATGAGCTCTTTTCTTTCTGCTATGAATTATGAAATGAAAAAATGATATATCTGCATCGGCAGAGATACAATAATTTGTTCTCGAAACCTGGAAAGATATACTGAGGCTGAACAATAATACCGAAACATTGCAAAATAATCTTACCCCCTTTTATTCCTAGCTTGCCACCAATGCGGCCCTGCATCTGTGTCGTTTAAAATATCATATTCTTCTCCCTGGTGATATAAACAGATCACTTGTCATTGGGGGAATAGCTTATCCTATTGAAAGGGGTATTACGTTATGCATTTCTTCCAGTCCAATGCACTGATGTTAGGAATCAATCACTGCTGATTTTTTACATATAAAAAGATAAATAAATAAAGTTGTTTTTAAATTACCTTGGTTAGCGATAAATCACCAGGTTGTCCATGGTTATAATCATAGAGCGCTATCACTTTCTTTACGACTGCTTCACCAAGAGCCTAAAATATAATTATTCGGATAGATTAGGGGGGGGGGGGGATGAAGTTGAGTAATAATAATGCAACTACAACCATAATAAACTACATGTACATATAAGTAATTGTCAAAAATATAAGATTCGTCACATCACTTAACCCATTGAGGACGGGGGCAGTTTACACATAATTTGCCTGGCTGACGGGGACCCTTTTCCCCCTTTTTGGGCTTCAGGACGGGTATTTAACATGAGGTTTAGGGTATAAAAACACTTTAAGAATATTTTCTTCAAGTAATGTGTGTCATATGTACATTGTTTAATAGGTGTAAACAGTTATTGATCATATTTTTTCATAATTTCTAGAATTTGGTCTTTAATAATCAAAATAATGGGTCTCAATTGGGTGCAATATGGCGGCAACCTTGCTCCAAATTCACTTTCCAGCATTTATGTATGTTAGTTATGACGTCATCATTATTGTCTCCATGACAACATACCTATAAAAATATTTCTAGTGTGTTTGTATACATATATTTTAAATTTCATCAAAATCTGTTTATTTTTGATTAAGTTATGCCCCCTTCAATTTATATAAAAAATTGATGCCTTGAGGCATCACCCCGTCCCCTGAGCCAAATTATGTGTGATGCCTTGAGGCATCAGCCCATCCCCTGAGCCATTTTGATGTTGATGCCTTGAGGCATCAGCCCGTCCTCAATGGGTTAAGAGCTACTCTGATTGTAACATAATAAAAAAAACGCACAATTGGAGAAGAGAGTCGAAAATATGCTCACCGGTAAACTGTCTGGTAGTGGAGGGGCTGGGATGGTAATAATAACAATGATATTTTCAATACAAAATTGTCTCCATGTAAAATTTGATCAATATAGAGAGAAAACTATTGTTATGGGCATTGTACTTTCTTTTAGGCTTGCGCAAATGAATTGGAAAGAACTGCTCATCAAAGACACAATGTAAAAGGATATCTGTCTTTACCGGATACCCTGGGATCAGGAGGTGGAGTATGGGATGAATGTGTCGACTCCTTACATCCGGGTCCATCCCTCGAAATGATATCGCAACATGAGTAGCGACGGTCGCGACTAGACCACACCCCCGGGTGATATTTCTTACTGAATCGTGCATTGCAGTTCCGACACTCTATAAGAAATTGAAATCCTCTATTTTCAATGTAGAACCGTTTTCCCAATAGGTAATATGACCGATGTTGCTAGCTGTTACCATCAGACAAAACAAGAGATTATCGAGTTGAACATTACTCAAGAGAAAATGGGAGGAAAATGCGCATGAAGCTCAACAGTAACCAGGAAATAATGAATAACAATTTGTATAGGTTACCTCTTCGGAGTAGTTCCATCCATTCCGCCCTTTGGTCTTTATGAATGGCAAGAATATACAGCGTACATGTCAATCCTTGGTCCCTATAAACAATCTGTGGTGAAGAACAGACAGCAATTTTTGTTTTAATAACATTATTCTCGAACTTTTCATATCTTGTATAGTGGTGTTTTAGTGAGGTCACATAGTTATAGAGGAAGTAGAACCATGGAAAAATACAGAGGTGAGTAAATGCCAGCTGGCAATGTATTGACATGACCGAGGGTGATGTCAAATATGAGTAATACAGAATTAAGTGACATTTGAGGCTTTGGACTAAAATCTAGATGTTTAAACTTCGATTATCCTATCTTTTAAGAAATAAATAATCATAATCACCTGGAAGGAATTGTGTTTGTTGTTTAAAGCACCGTCTTCTACCTCTTCAACAGCACTGACAGAAGTCAGAGTTATTCGACCTTTCTCTGCTTTTGGGCCATGCTATTGTAAAAAACCAGAAGTGAGTAAAAGAATTTCTTTTGTAATAGAAGTATGGGTAACTCTTTTTATCTTCGATGTAATACATATGATACTCCTTAAAGCTTACATGGACTAAATAATGCATGTCGTAATATGATACGATTAGACAAACATAGAATGTTTTAATGGGTCATTCAAGGGGAAGATGTTCCAACGTGATATACAAAGACGAATAAAGGAGTCACATGGTGGTGATATACATGTTGACACAATACATATTAACTGATATTGTTCTAATATATATACACAATATCCAAACAGGCTACAAGAAATGTTGCACAATAAAAAGTAGCAAAATCGCTGGAGCCTTGAACTCTAATTAGTACATAATGCTGATCATCAGACACTGTATCGTCTGAAGAAGGGACTTTTGTTTATGCACCAATGTCAGCATATGGTCCCCCATTTCATATCCACTTTCTGGCATCTGTGATATATCTAAAGCAATTTGACAGTGGGCTTTATCAGACCAAAAATATCACCCCCAATTGCACAACACACAAAGCTCACATACATTTCAAATATGTGGCTTCTTTAGGGAACAATATAAAACTGTTAGTACCCAATGCCTGATGAGTTTCCAAAGCGAAACCATAATGGGCCATACCTTATTAGAAAAATAACAGAAGGAGTAGTCTTAATTTATTGAAAGGTGGGAGATACATCATTTTTTTCTGACATGTAATTATGACTCAAACTACTCAGTCAATCAATGGATGACAGGACATTCATGTTGACATCACTAGGATTATGACACCCCTTAGTGATATCAGACTATGGTCACTAGGGGACTGTGAGGTATTGGTTACCCACGACTGAGGAACGTTAACACCTCAGTAGCATTGTGGCACTCCAATGAAGCAGGTCATAGTATCGCATCACTCATGGTGAAGGAGTAGTGTAATATACTATAGTGATTGAGATATAGAATTGCATGAATGAAGACATTTGAACTTGTCATCACTGTGTTTAAAGTATGGTATCAATATTTTTCAGGAAATGTGTGAATAGTACTTTGCTATAGTGAGTGCTGCACCCACAGTGGTTGTTTATCCCCCTAGAGTGAGCCAAGTATAGCAATTGGCCAAGTATAGTAATAGCAGTTTAGGTGCCATCCATGTACCCCAGCCCTACTGATTTCGCAGGAAAGCTGCTACCTAGAACTAGTGTGTAAAGGATTCCTGATATTTCAGGACGCTGGGGTGAGTGCAGGATGAGTGTCACCAAAGAGTTGGTGAATTATTGAGTTCGGGAAAACAACAACAAAATCATTTATGAAAATTACATTGATAATAATACATGAGAGTTGGAAAAATGCTATGAAAAAATCATTTAAAAGGGGGTAAATGCGATTTCAGGAAATCCTGGGATTTCAGGAATACTTTGAACACTGCGGCATGATCACATATCCTATGAAACGTATGTAAGACAAAGTAAAGGGATTATTTACCTATCTATCTATCTATCTATCTTTCCATCTATCTAAGGGAAAGATGTGTGTTCCAAACTGGGATATAAATCAAAATATATACTTACTTCAAGAGTTCCTTCATGATAGCGAAGTACTTTAGGCGTAAGAACGAACCATCTACTTTTGAAATTTTCGTAAGAAATTCTCTTCATTTGAGACCGTTTGGTCATAAAGTCCATTTTAATAGTGGATCCATCGTTAGTTCCCACCGACATCTTTATTCAGTGATGTTAGCCACTGTGGGCTAAATGGTTACGTAAACTCAATATGGTGTCCGTCGATAATCCTAGAAAAGGAAATAACATTCAGCTTGATTATTGTATTGTGACGATCAGCCATGTTTTATAATACATACATAGGGACATTTCTTAAAACCGTAGATAAAAAAAAAATATGCATCTATTCCCCCCCCCCACACACACACACACTCAAAGGGACAATTTTCATAACATTGTTCATCTTTAATAAACTACGCGATAAAGTATTTGAAATGTATTAAATGTCAAACATGGCAGAATGCAAAGGATATAAAAACAATCTGGATGGTTCAGATGGTTTCTGGTGTTGCGTGATAGGCTACAGTGTGATGACCCTCACAGATAACACAAACTTTACAATATTATTTCAAAAACATAAATTTACTATCTATGGCTTGAAATACCTGTTATTTTTGTAGAGAACTTTCCTGAGGTGATAAAAAACACGTGCCGTTCTTTTCTGCCTGCTCAAACGAGATAGTTGTAAGCGCCATCTACATATTTTCTGGTTAATGAGACCTGTTAAGTGGAAAACACTATTAATAAAGACATAAAGTGAACTTTGTAGAAATACAGAACTAAAAAGTTTGATTCTTCACTCAACTGGGCGATTGAACAGTTTGCAGGAGTGCAATCAATGAGAAGGAAAAAAAGATCAGGTACAAGGACAAAGGAGTAATAATAACATTTATATGAGTGTAGTGATAAGAGCAATGGAGGTCAAACTTTGAGGCCAAGTGAAGTATAGCACAAGTGTGTGCTCTTCTGGGTCAACATCTACCGTACTGTACTTGGTAGGTAATTTCTGGCAAGAGATAATAGATCAGCTAGTTCGATTTGAGTTCCGTCTTGAACAAATTTTGATACCGGCAGTAGATACGTAACCGTATTATGTAAGTTCATATACAATGTCAAGTACCGGCCTATAGATAGCGCAAATCAAATGCAAGTCTGACAATAGGTTATTAATGTTTGGATAGATGTAGGCCTATATGTATCGATGCAGTTGTTCATTTCATAGTGATTGCTACATTTTAAACATAGGCCTACAGCTACTTTTCTATTGGCAAGATTATATACTTATCAGCCTATATTTCCAGATAAGAATTAGAAAATGAATAATTCTGAGTCCATTTCTAATAGTACACATATTAGACCAAATTCACGAGGTCCACTATAGTCGTGAAGAAGCCAGGGAATTTCCAGTTCAATCAGCAAATTAGGGCTACCACACGAAGAATTTGATCCCTTATCAGGTAATATGATATCAATGACAATACTAATTGACCTTAAGACCAGAAATTACATTTGGTAAAATTGAAATTGGCTTTTACTCCACAAAAAGAAGGTATTGTCCAAGTTTTACCTAAATAAGGAGTATGTGGCTGTTGAGGCTATAAGAACAAATTACAATGTACCGTCCCGGTAGTAGCAATAATCATTGCCTCATTCCTAGCCTCAAAATTCTAAGTCAAGATTGGACAAGAACGAAAGAATTTAACTAAGTGAAGTTCAAGAGTTCAGCCCTTTTCACGCCAAGATAATCGGGAAAAGTTGGCTAATACATCCCCAAACTGATACAAATATAAATATTCAATGTGTGATGATAAATTGATCCCAATATCATACCTAAGTATTGATCTAAGTAACACTAACAGTGATTTTACAAGACATGTAAACTCCACTTCTTGCTTGGAACTGTTTCCAATTCAAGGCCAAGTGTAGTGGATAATGTTACACTTATTTCTGAAACTGTGCCCAGTGAATCGGTATCTACTGAACAGAAAAGAAAGATATACGCCTACATCACTGAAAATTAAATAGAATTGGGACACTATACAAAGTAATTAAGGTAAATACTTACTTGTAAGAAGTTCATCAGTACAGTTTTGGTTCCTGGTTTACAACCGGAAGTACTTTGTACAAACAAGTGCTCGTGAGTTCTATTTCCGGTTA
Organism: Sthenelais limicola; assembly: GCA_942159475.1. NCBI lineage: Eukaryota > Metazoa > Annelida > Polychaeta > Phyllodocida > Sigalionidae > Sthenelais > Sthenelais limicola. Next base: position 112,356,988 of record OW804095.1, on the reverse strand, counting down.
AGTTGAGTGGAGCGCTGTGGTGTAGCGGATCGAAAGATCTGTTTGATTACATGTGGAATTGAAAGGTTTCTTCACCAAAAGTGAGTGTAACTGTATCTTTCCTTATTCGTTTAAACATTGATGTGGTTAAACTCTATCATATGTTGCTAATTCGTCCCGTTTTGCCTTTTCTCTGAGATAGGATAACGACTTCTATTGTCGCCCACGCCAATCGTCCCTTCGGCTTCGCCGCTTTTCTTTCACTTCACGCATTTGCCGATTGGGGAAGCCTTGTGAAGTTGTGTCTCTGGTTTTATTAAATTACCAGAGATGCTCTCTTCGATAATATTAAATCAGAATGACGGAGTAAGGCTAATCGGTTATGCCACAACACCCAGACGTTTAAGTTTAATCAAATCTTATCTAATCAGTCAGTTTCCCGAGGTAGGTAGCGATACAACCCAATTGTAAAATGAAAAAAAAAACCCACCCAACCCCCAAACATGATAGAATACACAAGGTGTAAAATGTTGTTTTTTCGTGTAAAATGCGGGTTTTGTGTAAAATGCGGCTTATAGTGCAACCGCTTGTGACTAGTCTATAACAACAGCCCTGCTGGCCCCTGCTACAATTTTAATTAACAATCTGCCTTTTGAATGGAACATTAAAGAATGTGCTGGCCCCTGCTACAATTTTAATTAAAAATCTGCCTTTTGAATGGAACATTAAAGAAAGTTTTAACTTCATACACTGGCTCAAGAAATCCTGACATTTCTGAAAGTCAATTATCAGTAAAAGAACCTCCAGAATTCCAGGGGGCATGCCCCCATACCCCCTAGAAGTGCTTCATGGCCATGGCACAAGCTCCCCACGCAATACTAGGATTTATATACTGTGGCTCAAGAAATCCTGACATAATATTACCTCCAGAATGCACCATTTGACTCTGAATATAAACAAATTCCTGACCCTCCCCCTACCCCCTAGAAGTGATGCCTGTGGCACAAAACTCCTCACACAATACTGTGTGGCTCAAGAATCCTGACATTTCTAAAAGTCAATTATGAGGTAAAATTACTTCCAGAATACACCATTTGACTCCTAATTTTGAAAAAAAAATCAAAAGTGCTTCACTCTATTGGCACAAAGCTCCCCACACAATACTAGGATTTATATACTGTGTGGCTCAAGAAATCCTGGCATTTCTGGAAGCAATTATGAGGTAAAATCATCTCCAGAATGTACCATTTTTAAAAAATCCTGAGGGCATGCCCCCAGACCCTCCTAGAAGTGTTCCTCGCCTTTAGCACAGAGCTCCCCACCCAATTCTAGGATTTGCGATCCTCACAGGTTGGCACATCTGCATGACTAGACCTCTATATATATGTAGCTTTAACATCGTTAGGTTTTGCCTTAGGCAAAACCTAATTCACTTTTTAGAGAGAAAAGAAATCCTTTTTAAAAACCTTTTTTTTTTAAAAAAGAAATGTCACTGGGAGGCCTGTACCAACCCTCAAGTACCGATTTAATTTCCCTACTTACAACGTGAACATTCGATATAAATGCGAGACATCCTTAATACTTAGTATTCATCCCATAAAAGGCTATTCAAAATGTCATTTGCAATCCAATATGGTACGGTACTTAAATATGTAGTAATTATACTGAAATATGAAGAAAAAGAAATTATAGTCAGTGCTTGAGTTAAGAGAAGCGGTATTAGACATGTACCTCATATTTCCTATACCACGCGACAGTAAAAGAAATAAATGTCCCAATGTTTGCTCCCTGTAGATCAACCATGGCGGCAGGGGATTCACAAGTGAGTGCTCTACCGTTGCCTCCAATGCAGTATGTGAACCTGTTCAGTGAAGATAATATTCGCCGAGGGCGTGCCCCCAAACCTCCACCTCCAATCAAAGTAAGTCTAACTTAATAATGCTGCGTACTAATTAGATTTCTTTTTCTTTCTGTGTATAACGAATAGCTGACTGTGTGTCGTAGTTGTCTCTTCAGGTATACTTCGCCTGCTTCCTTTCCCCGTATCTCCGCCATTTGTCCTCTTCTCGTCAAATTTGATATTTTAATTCTGAAACTGCTTATGTGCTTTAACAGTGCATTATAACCAGCATAAATGTGTTATTAATTCTCGATCGGATCACTAAGGCGTTATTTATTTTTCTATTATTATGCTAATCTTTACTCTACCCTTCAGGATGGTTATACGATGTTCGGTATGCAGTACCACGCGGACGATGCTATTGTGAGACCATTAGAGAGCCAAGGTTTCCGCCGACTTTACCCCCTCAACTATGATCCAAAACGTGAGCTCAAGAAGCTGAACCATTCCATACTCGTCAACTTTTTGGACATACTTGATATTCTTATAAAAGCCCCAGATTCCCAGAAAAGGACGGAAAAAATCGATGACTTGACACTATTATTTATTCATATGCATCATTTGATCAACGAATTCCGGCCCCATCAGGCAAGGGAAACTCTTAGAGTGATGATGGAAATACAGAAAAAGCAGCGACTAGAGACCGCCGAAAGGTTTCAAAAACATTTTAACAATGTGCGGGACATTCTTCGACAGGCAGTGAGTGCCTTGCCTGAGGAGACGAGGCTGGATGCGAAAGTTGTGGTGAAAACAGAACCACTCGATGACGTGGTTGTTAAAACTGAGCCTCAAGATCAGGATGAACCTGAGGTAGATCCTTTGGACAGAATGATGTGTGACATTGTCGATGAAATGAACTGAATACACCGACGTGTAAATTTTTTTTTCAATAACAGTTTCCATGATTGCCTCGATATTTTTCATCCGTGCAAATGGTCAGCTACGATTTATTTTAACTTGAATAATTATCATGTGAGTATCGTATTCAAATTTAGTATGGGAATTCTAGATTCAAATGAGAATAAATACACGACGAGTTCATGATTTTTAATACAAATTTTATTTTCATTAAACTGTATACCGATATTAGATATTCTGTTCTTTGGATGTATGTTGGTATCATTCTAAGTACAAGTCATGCTGATTGTCATTAGGCGTGTTAACTATAACAATTATAATGTTATAACATTATAACTATAACCTAGTAGAATACATTATTTTTCCCTCACGTATGCAAGACTTTAGTTTAATTTGTAATGTACCTAATAAAAACTATGAAAATAATTGCGCAACATGATGCATTCATTACTACAACACATCTAGTTAAATATATTTAATCAATAACATCATCTAACAACTATTTTCCTACGGATTTTAATTTCGCTGGAGACACTTGTATACCTATTCATTATTTTTTCTCAGTCTTGTCGTGTTTAATCTCAATCACCTTTTCTTCTATTTTCTCTCGCGGCTTCACTCTGCCGCTTATGACCAAGTGTCCGTCCTCCGTCATGCTCGCACTCAGTGTTTCTTGTAACACATCCTAAATTTTAAAATTGAAATTATTAGGTTACTAAAAAGAAATTCTTTGAAACAGAAATAATGCATCAAGTCAAAAGTTGTTGCTGGTGTTATGTGGCAAGTCCATTAAGTTTGTTACAGCTGGACTTCCTGCATTCGTTTTGTGAAATGAAAATGGATGAATCTTTTCTTGTCACCTCAAGTGTTCGTATACATGTATCACTACTAACACTTGTAGATAATTTGAATCTAATGCATATCTCTTTTAGAGTAGTCCCGAGAAACAAATTTAAAGGAAAGCGTACCATATAGATCCATTTGGAATTCTATCACCCTATTTAAAGCCCCTCCCCCCATTTTTTTTATAAAGAATGTTAAAAGTAATAATGTGTATCGCGCGCTAGCCGTAGGCCCATCTTTATTATGCTCGACCATCTTATACTAGTAATCGAATTATGGCGCACCTTTGCTATGTTAATAGATTTTGTAAATTTCTTACCTGAGGAATGTGTATTTCTCTATGCATTTGGGTATACAAACTTCCAACTTCATCTGTTGATGCTGTGTCTTTGGCAGTAATAATCAGCCTATCATTTGCCGTTTTCAGTTCAATATCCCCCGAGTTGGCAAAACTTTTAACGTCCACTGAGACTTCATATTTATTTTCATTGTGTGTTACCTGGAATATGGAGTAATTAAAGAGAAATAAGAATAATCTGTTTATGCATTATAAAAAGGACTGCATCTTTTTTTTTAATCAAAATTTTTCGTCTCGTAATTTGAGGAATGTAAAAGAAGTGCTGGAAGTACTCACTTTGATCCCTCGAGACAGCCTGGTCCTCGGTGCGAACTCCAGCCAACCTCTGGTACTGGACACATCTTCCATCATTCGCTCCATGTTCCTCATCTGTCTCTCCATCATTCTGGACATGTCCATCGCTTCCTCATGCCAAGGGAAAGGCCTCCATCTTGGTACTAGCCATCGCGATCCAAACCCGCGAGATGGCTGCGCCTGGTTGTGAGTGAGCGGTCTCAGAGAATGGCGGAGGCTGCGGGCCAACTGGCGAACGGGTATTCTGTACATACTGCACCATTAGATAGGAAAAGTTCAATTTAACTTTCTTATATAAAGAGTCGTGTCGATTATCGATTCTGACATGGGACCATTGAGAGTAGGAAAGTAAGCTGACGTAATGGCATATATAAATTACCTATATCATTCGTCCTATGTGATATGATAAAAATTCTCATTTATGCTGAGTGAAAATGCTTATATTAAAATAAATTATCCTCCTTGATAAAGACCTAATGTGGGCCGAAACGTTGGACCCCAATAAACCCAAGCCGCAACCAACCAACTAGTCCCTGTCCTCTTTGTTTATGGGTAATACCACCCTCTTCGATTTTTTTTTAATTATTCACATAACAAGTTTACTTATGGATTTTAATTGCAAATGTAACTGGTTAGAAAAGGACCCACGGAAAGTGCATAACTAGTCCATTGGTGATCATTTTTATTATATTTATCAGAAATGCGCAAAACATATATTTGCTACCACTAAAAAATCGGTGGTTTCAGTGATATTACATCCAAATTGTCAATTCGAACTCCTCAATCGACCCTACATTCGACTGATACAATTCAGGCATTTTACACACCATGTTCCCCCCTTTTTTTTTAAAAAAAAAACAACTTCAATTTCTGACGCAATTCGTATACTACTTACTTTCACTTTTGCTTCCGTAAATCCTGTATGCTCGAAGTTTTTTTCTAAGATTAAAAGTCCTGCAATCAACCTTATTCCCTTTTGTGTGCTTCTCTCACCGTTGAGTCTGGTAAAATGCACGATTTTTCGAGGAAACGCTTCTTGTTATCCCCTGAAATGTCTGATGTAATATCACTGTGTATTTGCATGGACCCTTTTATACTAGGCCTAATAGGAGCGCTTGCCAACTAGGTCACCCTGACCTAGTTGCAAGGATGCAGAATCATCCGGAAAGACCTGGATGCTAAGCATTTCCAAATGAATACAAAAATATGAATTGCATTTTCAGATACATTCAATTTTGATGAGAGTGGCCCGACACATGTCCACATATATCTTTGTATACCACATTACATGAATTCAGGGATGTATGAATGTGCTTTCGAGAAAATTATAATTTGATTAATTAATTTGATTTGATTTGACTAATTATACATAGTAGATGTGTATTTTAATAAGAAGCATAGTTGTGGACAGACACAATCGTGACTATTTGCATATCTGAGAATAAGACCAGATGATATCTTCACATATGCATCCACAGAACATTCTAGAAAGGTTATTCATATGCACCTGATGGTGACGTCATTAATGATTCTAGGTTGGGAAATACCCATTGACGTCACTGTGCTATAAATAGAAAGTCATTGCTTATGTTGGGTATATAAGAGCCCCAGCAAGCCTCGGAGATCAGAAGCAGTTGGAGCGGCGAGCAGGCAACTCCAGTAAACGTATAGCACACTTTTATCATTAAGAAAATTTGTGAAGGAAACAATAAACTTACATCAAATAGAATGTTGATTTGCTCATCAATCGATATGATTCAAAACCCAGGAGGGTTGAGTGAAGTGATTGGTGCCACATATTCTAATGATAAATTGTTATTAGGTAAAGAGTTTTGGGACATCTGTCACGATTGTTATACGGCAATCCATAGTGACCATAACAGCTATTGTGTTTGCAATTCTCTCCAGCAAAATAGATCTCAGCAGTCAACTTCCAGGGAAGAAACGAATTGCCTGATGACCTCGTGTTCTGAGGAAAAGAATCTTCAAGGAAATCTTGTTTCGAGACAGCCAGGCACGATGCCCATGTGTATTGGCGAGGGAGGCGTTACCGACCTGATGGAGACGCAATCGGACGTGCCTGAAGGACACAGCGAAAACCAAGATCTTGGAATCTCATCTAAACAAAGAATTTTTGCAAGACGAGTACCTCACAAGAAAAACTTGCATTTAGATATCGATAGGACTAACACACAGGAAGACTCGTGCATCTTTGAGATGACAAAAATTCCTGGTGCATTATCTCCATTGCCAGAGACTCCATGTTTTTTGCGGAAAAAGTTCGATTTCCAGCGACAAAAAGTGTAATTAAAAATTAGATGACTATGTTAACATAATATAGACAATTCTTCCCCCTTTTGTCAATAGTTAAATTCTTGTGAAAGTTTGAATTGAAAGGATAGAATGTATGGATGTGTAATGTTGATATACTAAATATCAACTGCAGAAAAATAAAACTTAAATAGCACTTGAAAATTGCCCTTTTCCACGGAATGAATAAAATGTCATTTATCAGTGGAAGGTTTTTCTTTGTTTCGTTTGATTTTATTATTTATTATATATATTGTATTCATAACGTGTATATTCTGTTTTATACTGATAACATGCATTGAGTTTGATGTTCATTATATTGTGTATACCTGTATGTTTTATCATGAAATAAACCATAACGCAATTAACAACTTTCCTTGTTTATTGTTCTATTTCCACTTTTGTACATAAAACTCGTTACCCATGAAATGGTGAGTCTCACCAAAAAAAGGATAATGGATTGTAGCTGTCATATCGTTTTACAAAAGAATAGCTATAATTTTAAAGAAAGGCGATAATTAAATGACTCTAACGGGGAATGATATTTATTTATTAAGCGAGATATCAAATCACTTTAAATTACCTATCGTGAGTCACCTCATAATCATTTTGCAAACGTACGCCTTTGACTTATACCTAAAGCCTTATCTGCTAGCCAACTTTCGCAATCTAATTTTGAAGTGACCCCTACAAATCTTACAGCTGTTTAATGGATCAAGTGACTAGATGCTAAATATTTTTGCGCAGATTTCCAAATTACATTTACTTAACAGGGAATCACAATTTGTTAGGTACATTTTTCGGGACTCAATAGCTAATAATTAGAGACATACCAAAATGAGGTAGGGGTTTTTACGGAGAACAACTTCGAGTGGTGAGTTTCATAGAATCATTCAATGATTTCAATAATTGAGAGCGAAGAGAATATAATTACTCAAAAAGGCACCACAGTCGTTTTCTTTGATTCTGCAAAATAACTCATCGAAGCGAAAAATGAATTCCTACCCAATACATAACAAAATCACATAACCCTGAACAGCCCACAATCCAATACAAAATAGGGTACATGGTGATCTAAGCTCAACTTAGTGAAACAATTTTATTTCAGCCAGATGAATCTAATGCACACACTTCATCAGAAAAGGGGTAAAATGAACAGTGAGGTATTATGCAACCAATCCCAAACAATTGTTGATAATATGCTCAACGAAATCAAGGTGTTTGAAGAACGATTCCTTTGAGATCGTACGCGCTAATATATGCCACATGTTTGGTGGAATATGCATCAAACCCGTCATTGAGTACCTGAATGGAAGTGCCTGGATGGGGAAAATGGGCTTAATTGGTGATATGACTTGTAAATAAGAATAGAGGTTAAAGGAGGCGGTGCACTCTTGCGTGGTATACGATGATGGCAACACCATCCGTTTGTCGTCCTTTTCTCAAATTATCATAGCATAATAAAAAATCATTCCCATTCCCGGTCGTACAATCTTATAAAAAAGAATTATGATACATCAAAGCATAAATGTGTATTGGGGATCCAATACGAACAAAGATCATATGGATAAACTAATCTTGTTATGAGAACACTTTCCATCTTTCAATTTCCAAAAAGCGCTTTCTGACTGTCCCTATCTTAAGCACCAAGAACAAGACTGCATTACATTTTTAGCATGACAGAACATTTCGCATTGTCCGAATAATATTTAAAGAAAATGTGTCATTCTTTAATAAGATTAATCCACGTTCCTCTATGGCGAGACAGACGAACTACAGTTCTTTGAAAAACGTAAATGAAAAGTATCCACTAAGTGGGTGCACATTGACTTGAGTGCAAATTCGGTTAATAATATCGACATGAGTGTTAAGACCGACATATTTCGCCCCATTTCCAACAATGATAATGAACAACTAAATCTGTCTCCTGTAAACATGTAGAACATGGATAAAGAACATATGCATGTTTATATTAATATTGTTTCAATGTTCAATCCCAACATATTTCCTTGAGCAAAATACACCGATGGAGAAGCAAAACCCCGTCCATGTGTACTTGTAGGCGCCCAACCAGAGCTTGCGTCTGAATTGGATATACTTTCACACATAAAATGAAAAACACCTACTCGTTCCACTCCTGTTTCATTGTTTCCTATCGAATAATATATCAACAGAATTACGCATACGAATTTTGTTTTCGGTAAATAAGAGCACGCACTCAAAGGAAGGCTTAGGTATGAACTAATTCAATTTCTCCCAAAGACTATGATACACAAACCTTGAAATTAACTGCGTAGGCCTACACCATAACGAACAAAGATTATGGCACTTGAAAAGCGGCTAAAATGCACTAAAAATACCAGATAAAACTCATATATAAAACATAGAATTTAATTTCAAATCTTGAACAGTTTCTAAGGCTCAATTACTTGAATTAAACATCGACATTCTGTTCAAGACACATTGCATTTCAGACACACTAATACAATGTATAAAGAATTTTAATTCCATATTTACAAACATTGACATGCTTTAAAATAAATATAATAAGAAAAACGTGGTTTTACTTATCATACAATCACGAGCAGACGCGTGGTCGGGAAGCCTTACTCTTCGCACTTTTTTTTAATCAAGCAGACACGGATATCACAATCATTATGTCGGTGTCTACATATAATATAACAAGAAGTTTAACTGGGTTTCACAACAATAAATTTACAAATCGAAATTTACATTAATAGATCTAATGTAAAATATTCTAAGAGGTAAACCTCAGTATAAAAACCTCCAAACAACCCGACCATAGTCTCTCGTTTCCAGTGCGATCGATAACTTTCAATTATTCCAAAGCACGTGAATTTGTCCATATCATACAAACGATGCAGCAACCGCCATAAACGTGCACGCAGTTGCAGTCATTGCACATGCCATAACTCTCCCTAAAGTCCCAAGCCCCTAGGACATGATACAATCCAGATTTCCCTCGTGAGTGGTCGGGAATGTTAGACTTTTTGCAACTGCTTTGCAAAGGTATGTCATGGTACCATAGCGGCCACTGGGAGCTGTGTCGTAAAAGTCCAGACATATTCCAGCAGCTCCCTTGATGGGGTCATTCAGTGTGTGATCTCCGAGATTTTTCTGAAACAGCAGAATATCGGAATGAACCATAGAAACAGAAATATTGCATGTCCTAATATTTCCCCCATTTTTCGTTAGTACTCTGGTATTCACGAAACTGTCTGTATACCCATAATTGATGTACCACTCATTTAATTTAATAACTAAAACTTCACAAACTGGGCAAATGAACGGTTCGGGTCCCCCATGGAAAAAGCTTAACAATAAAATGACTACCATGGGGAACGACTTATACCTGCACCTGGGACCAACTCACGATAGGATTTAATAACACTTACCTGTTCCTCAATGAACATGTCGTTTGCCAACTGCACAAGTTTGTCTACGTGAATAACATGGTTCCATTTGGTGGCCCCGCCATCATGTTGAACGACTAGTATAAGGACCATGAGGGCCTCTACCATGAGCTGGCGGTAGTCAGGTTGTGGTATACGATTTAGGACAATTTCCACTTGCAGGGCAAATTTAAGTTCCCCTCGGGTCATCTGAATGGGATAAAAATAATTAAATACGAGCATATTATGTATGTTGACAAATAGCATTCGTCGTCAACTTGTCTAGCCCCTAACCGTTCTGGCTAGGGCTGAGGGCAACTCATAGACTGGTTTTGGGGGCCCACACTGAAAGAATTTACCAATAGTCAGATGTGTATTACCCTTTGTTCATTTCAGTATAATAAAGAATATATCAAGCAATGAATTGAACTTTTAATTCTTACCTCACTTGTCAGATTCTGTGGTAGAACGTGCCCCTCGATCGATAAACCAGGACACTGGAAAGAAAGTGTTCAATGACAACAAAACTTTATCTTATATGAAAATCTTGGATGTAATCACATATGGAAAAAGTCAGTTAATAAATATTTCACTCTACGTTATCTAGATCAACCTTTTCGTTTGTAGGAGAGTCTTAACTAAGGGTTTCTAAGTATAGCCAGATTTGAATATACAAAATACAAAAGGAAAAACTGTTGGAAATATAGAGAAACATGCATAAAGTTATCATACCCGGGAGAGAACCACCCACATATCTTCATAGAAGTTAACAGGAACACGATTTAAAGCACCATCAAGCCGACGCCGGCGAAGCCACTGTCCTTGTCTGTCTGTGTCCAAACTGTCTTGGAATTGGTCAGCGGACTTGGCGTCGAGGGGTATGGTGGCCAACTCTTCCAGCCCCTAAAGAGAAAATAAAATCATTAGCAACAGGAAGAATAGATTATATAATATCATTATAAACAAGCGTTTATTCAATTCGATTGAAATTGATTCGGTTTCCAATGATGGCTTTATTTTCTACCAGTGATATTTGATTTTCATGATTGCTACTGTACATTTTATGAAAGGAAATCATATGATCAGCAAGTTATTTTCTAAACAAAATATAACTTTAGTCAACCCATGAGCGTTTTCTGCAGGCATGTAGCAATTTTTAAAAATCACTGGTAGTTGAATGAATAGGAAGCATATTAATGCATTATCTATCATGTGTTAACATGGTATCAATCAAATCTGAAAAGATCTACATCAATAATATCCTGTAAAGCATCAGGTTAATCTATTACAATACTCTAAACTCATCATCAGATTATTGATCAGTGGGGGATGAACGATGTGACCGCATCTATCTCGTTTTGACCTGAAGATATAGCGATACAAACGTCCAAAGCAGTCCAGAAGTAGTCTGATTTTGCATATTTACACAGACGGGATATATGTCTGGCATGTGTTGGGAAAATATATCAAAGTTAAATTTCAAAACCTCACTCTACTCGTCTATGGTTTCTTTTATCCAGAATGAGAGGCGTCCAACTTCAAGAAATCAAAATGTATTCCTTTCAACTGTTTATGCACTCTAAGCCATGGGCGTCGAAGAAGAGGCAAATAGAGTTGATATTTAATATTGGTCAGCCATTTCCGTTTGCTGAAGTTATGCTTGCTGTAAGCAGCCAGTCTTCAATAAAACACTATTCATATCACATCATCGTCTCATTGTCAACAGGGTCTAGATACATCTTGATAAATGTAGCGTATGATAGCGACAGTATTTTCAAGCAGCATCCCTATTCTATCTAATTATAGACCAACGATTAACTACTGGCACTTAAAACAATACTTTCTAATTTCATAAAATGATCTAGGGACTGGAGAAGGTTGAAATGCTCCTACTGATTTTCAAACAAAGGTCTGTCTATGGTACAAGGATGCGGGTATTAGATAGAACTCAAACAGAAAATAAAAATAGAAAATAGAAAATAGAAAATAGCAAGGCGTAATTAACAGCACTGTTTTGTCAAAATTGTCATTTTTTTAGGAGAAACACGGAACACACGAATGAAATAGCAATAGTCTGGAGACAAAATTAAGTTGAGCGCGGAGGTGCATCCCGACCTAATTTCAGTGGATTTCAATCATGCTAGAAAACGTCATTTGGGAAGTCGCCTATTTCTATTTTCAGTCGTGCAACTTTCCTTCATGTGGACCAAATCTCAAATCAAGATTTCAGACCCAAATTTGTAGTGCCAAATGGCAAAGACAAGAAATCCAGAAAAAAATATGTTTCCTGTTAAATCTGTTTAATCAGATTTATTCATATTTTGTAAATTTGTTACATTAGTTGAGCGAGGGCAAATCATGACATTTAACACATTGAATGGGAGCAGGGATAATCTGTAAAGTGGAGCATTCAAGCACTTGCAGAACTCCCGATGTGAACTAACAGTAACTCACCGCCTTCTTACGTTCGGCATCAAGAATGATCTCACCAGCAGACACGAAAGACATGTCTGCTTCTGTTATGTGATACAAAAATAATGTCTTTATCAAATAATAACCCGGCTTGCTCTAAATAGACTGTTCAACTGCCAACACGCATTCAACATGTATGCGATTGAACAGAAAACCGCCTTTAAGGGACTTTTTAAAAGGTGCCTTTCATTATTGGATTTTTTCCCATCTGTGTTCCTGAAATGGATGATGTAGAAGAATTTTGCCTGCCAATATTGTGTAGAGATATATGTACGAAGTATGCCATCAGCGGAAATTATGTGGGAATTCAGAATTACTTTAAAAAGAACTCTCGGAATTGGAGAAATATTATTTAAGAAATCGCAAATTACAGGAGATGATATGCATACCAAAACAGGATCATGGGAGTGGCTCTTCACAAAAGTTGACAGGGAAAATTAATCGATAGAATTTGAAAGTTATATGGTGGGAACCTTGATATCCTGCCGGAACTTGTCGAATGTTGAGCTTAAATGTGCAGCAGGACGACTCCTCCTCATAGCAGGTATTGATTTGCCAGCGGTCATGATCTTCAACGTTACTTCCTCGTCATGACCTATATCTGAACATAGCATTCCAACAAAACATTCAAATAGAAAAATAACAACTATGTATACACAGCCATTAACTCTCCATTTCAAACTATTGTACTAACTGTGACAAGATATGTCATTATTCCAACATTGCTTTCTTTCGCATTTTTTAAAATTTCCATTAGAATATTTTCTAGTTTATGATGAAACTATTTTGTTTTAGGACAAATGAATAGACTGTAAGTACTTCTTAAACTTTCTGGTTGATCAATCAAATCACCATAAAATCAAAATTTTGCAAGGAACTTGGCAAGATCAAAACTAATAACATCAATAAATGCATAAAATCAGTTACGAACCTTTAGATGTACCATAACATATCATCCTGTAATGTGAACTTCCAATGTCACTACTAAATCATGTGCTCAAACATGAAAAATCTAAAAGTTTCTCTTAATCAAAAGGGAAAAAGGAAATCCGAACTTTTCCAGTCGAAGGAAATCTCTGGCCATTGCTCTAGAGCAAGGAAAATTGGGTCGGAAAATATGTTTAGCTCATTTCCTTCTTTATTCCAATATTCCTACAGTCAAATATCCCAATTTACTGAAGTTAAAAACGAACCTGGTACAACACCGAACTCTTTCCCGCTGAGAATGTGATGAAGTAGAGTTTTCATCTCAAAAGGACTAAGATTCATCAGCTGATCAGATGCCTCTTCCCCTATTATTGAGAATAAAACATAAAATAGAACACCATATCAAGAATAGGATTTACCATTCAAACAAACAGAGATGATAAAACGATCGATATATATAATATATATCCAAACAGAATTTAAACAATGACAGTTGGTGGGACGTGTGAGTGTCCTGAGAGCGCTACCACAACTGAGGTTCAGATAGAAAGATCTACCTAACGATCTAAAAAGAACAATGACAGTTGAAAATCAACGCTTTTGATTTTGATTTACTCCTTTATGTATGTAGGCCTACTATTGGCATTCATTTCTTACCTGTGCATTTGAGGGTCCGGGATAGTTCTGAAGCCATGACTTGAATGATCAACCCAACTCGGATCCTCAGCATTTCTCGGAACAATTTTGGCTCAGTTCTTATAAACATAGCCAAGTAGACAAGGATCTCCTGTGAATAGGGAATTTCGCTAATATTAGCTCATTCTTTCCGGTTAGAAAAATGATGTTTGATTGTTCATTCTAACGTTGTAACAGGTGATCATAACATTGTGTTTTGTAGCATTTAGCGGGTGCCATATAAAATATACTACTCCAAGGGTAATTCTTTTGCCACACAGTTCCCCGGCAGCAGATTTTGAGAAAATTACAGTATGATTACCAAAAATACGGTTTCGTAGCTAATTTGATTTAACCCATTATTAGAAACAACAAGGGAGAATGTTTGACTAAAAGCAAATATTCTACTGAAACATTGTTTCTTTAATACCCACACTTTGGAATTTCTTCACTTACTTGAGTTAGCATAGCTGTACTACTGTCATCTCCACAAGCATCCTGAATGATCTTGGCCAATTCATCGGGGGGCAGCGGCCTAAAAAAAGGAAAGTAAAAATCAGGAGTGTCGAGTGGAGTAATGTCTTGCTACTGAAGTAAATATATGAAGTAAGAGAACATAACACATCACGAACAATGCAGGAATTAAGCGCACTCAATGGATAAAGAAACATACCTTGTGATGATTTTCTCTCTTGGTTCAGGAGGCAAGCCAACAGCCAACTGCTTCTGGCGAACTAAAATATCTGTGGCAGCTCGGGCCAGGTCCTCTACCTTCTTTCCGAGCATGCCAGCCGTGTGGCGAACCAACCACCATTGCTTAAGGTGACCTGCCTTGTCATAGAGTTCTGTGAGTAAGTCCTGAACCGTAGACTTTCCCTCCAAACAAGTATCAAAATCAGCACCTCTGAAAGAATATCAATATTCTTTAGACTTTAGAGAACTAGCTTATCATTTTCATTGGTGTGCTCTCGTTCTTATCATTATTACAAGTGTTACTATTGTTATTGGTATTTTCACGCTCTTAGTTTTTAGTATATGAATAACTATTATGAGTATTATTAGCAGAAGCAATACTATTACCATTACATAGACACCAGGGAGGCATATACCCCCCCCCCCCCTCTGCATACACACGTATGAATAAGCATACTCTTTAGAGCTCCGTGGTTACATATAACCAACTCGATACGTAATACAATACTACCAACATCCAGACTTATCACAATTTTGTTTTACTTCCCCACGTATAGCCCTTCTATAAAACAAAGCACGGTGAAGATTATCAAATGCACTTATGTTGGTAGGACAATAAAACACTTTAAACAATAAAATTTGCCATCGCAAGAACAAGAGTCCCATACTTGGTGATGTATAAATAGTGTATAATGTCAGCTTGTTCATGGAGGGTCTCGGCCTGTTTGAGCTGCTCTATAAGCTCTTTGATGTCTACGCCTTCAAACTGCTCCAGGTTCTGGCCGACGACCTGCGACTCGTTACGGTCATCTCCCCGGAGATGTGGATGAACAGGGGGGAGGTTGAAGAGCGATCCTTCGCGAGGTCCTAGTGTGGGTGATGTCGGAATGGAGCTACCCGGAGAACTACCAGACGAGTGACTTGCTGATTCTGTAAGTGTAAGATTAAAAAATTATATTATTTTAGTGGTCAGAAAATCTACCTATTCAATTGGGTTGGTGGGAGGTATTTTCGGTCGCTTCCTTGAGCTGAGTATGTTTTCTAAACCACCTCTTCTCTGATACTCCTATATGCAAGGAACAACTTGGCAAACGAAATTTTATGAAAAAAAAGTAATAGTTTTTCATCCATACCTCGCTTAGTAGTAGAAGTGCATTAATAACATTGTTAAAGTGATAAATACGAATGTTTGATTCAGAACATTACAGGATGAGGTTTTATCATAAATGGAACTCTAATATCAGTGATTTGAAAATAGATATGTGAAAGATAGCAAGTAGAAAAATGTATATTATGATATACTTTAGACTGTTAACTGTGAAAGAAACAATCCAAACAAAATTAAAGTGTGTTATAGGTCTGTATTTATGGTTTAACTCAATTGCCTTTGTTTGCTATTGCAGGGAGTTTATTTGGTTAGTATAAGCTCAGTCGATATAAGTTTTTCAAATTGACTCTACATGGTCTAATATTTACTGCGATTTCCATATTTACAGGTGCTTGTTGTATACTCTGTGCAAATTTATTTAGAATCTGTAGAAGTAGACACAAATACTTTCTAACTTTGTAAGGGCGCCTTATTCAGATCAATATGCACACAAAACAGGTTAAGAATAAGTGTTTAAGCCCAAGGGATCGCAATGGAAAAATAGCAGAACCATCCCTTGTCGTGACAGATGCGAAGGGTCTTAATGTAGATAACTTCGCTCAAGATGAAAGATGAGACTATCACTTAAATATACGCCTCCCAGAAGAAAGAAAGATAACATACATCTGCGTTCCATCGTAGTCATCGAATGCACTTATGACACTACGTTAGGCATGCCTCATTAGGCCAACTACATCTAGGTATCTTTGATGTGAATTATATAGAGGACAAACTCAGAAATTGGGAGTAATTTAGTACATAATGCACAGGACAGGACATATTTATATATTTCAAAACGAATATATGGACTGGATAAATTTAAAGGTAATCAATCTCATACCACATCTTTGTTTACGGCCATGACTATCATGAAACAAAGGGATGGTGTCCGGAAAAGAATCGGGCTCGGCACTTATCATTAGACAGCTTTTTACATGGAACCCTTTGGCACATGGAGTAAGCAAAAACATGTCACATGAGGACATGGGAAAACAACCAAAATACAAGAACACAGTCGACCAAAGAGTGTTGGTATGAAAATAAGTGAATGGAGTTAAAAGGTCATCAACTTTTAGTAGGTGATGTTTGGGTTTCTTTTTACGGTCTACAAACCTTGCCCCGTTGGCGAAAGTGGCGACAGATGTGTAAGATCTGGAAAAAAATATTTCCCGAGAGAAAAAATATTATTTCACGGACACGTTTTTAGATCGCATCATGGCTACGGCTCTCTACGGGTAACGCCCGCATCCAAAGTCACGTCCTAAGGGAAGTAATCCAACAATTATTCACTCAAATATTATCATATATTTTAAAATCAATGTTGGGAGGGGTGCTGCCAACCGATTAAGTTTCAATTCAGGTGAGATTGTGACTTTGTTGAAAAGAGAGATGTTGGATTGAGTTTTTTCACTTTTTATTAGGACTTTAACTTAATCAAGTCTGAACTGAAATTGGGCAACTTTACGCAGAATATTGCCATAAATAGAGATGAGAATGACTTAGGTTATAGATATTTAAAAGGAATCCGAATAATCACGAAAATTTGTTTGTCAAATATGATTTCCCAATAAAGGCGCTGACAATCTTTATAAATTTCCCCTCGAACGATATACAACATAGTTTTCTTTATAACCATGCTATTGGCTGATAATGTATTGATTATGTATTAGGTATTCCGTTGCATGAATGCGAGAAACACATGCAATGGCAACTGAAATACACATATTTTGAAAGAATTAAGCCGTGCAATCATCATCAGCAAGGCCATTCAAATAGGCGCAAGACCTCAATGAAACGAAAGACATATTTTCGCAGGTGGTTGTTTCATCCTATCCTTAACATACGGTCTGACCCAATGAGATAGCTCTAACAATAGTATCATGTTGACCAAACATATCCGTGAGTTGATGCGTTAAGGTCCCCCATAGCAACAACACCTGAATAAATCCTATCCAAACTTGTCTATTCCAAAGACAGTGGAAATAATAGATTTATTTTGGCAGTATAAAACTGCACTCAACACAGCAATACTGAAAATAGAAGCGGAAATCAAGCAACCCATTCATCTAGTATCCTACGTGCGTGGGGAAAACATCCGTACGGTTAAATGGTAGATGTGAGTGGACAATGTTATTAACAACATGCAAGATCATCTTCACATCTGCACCTATAGGAAAATTGGTAACAACCAATTAACTCGATTGAATTTGAGAAAAATCGGTTAGTTTCATTAGAAATACATCGATTATGAACCGTGAAGCTCAAGGACACCATCCATAATGCCCACTTGGACACCCAGGGACTATTACGGTGACATAGATATATCTGATAAACCATTCAAATATACAGCATAAGTCGAATGTAGAGTTATTTCCACAGAAAGATGAACAGAGAAATGGGTCTTATCAGCTTATATATGGCTCAAATATTTAACAACATTGACCGTCAATATCACAATAGTGATGGAAGATAATTTGAGAATTTCCCCTCACAACCTGACGCAATCAATGGTGTATGTGGGGGGTGGGGAGGGGGGGGGGGTGATCGTAACTTTAGTTGAAGTACCTCACGGAGTCAATGGCTAACCCCAATAAATAGGTGGAAATAAATGGCATCGCATACGCAACGCAGAGTAGTTGAATGAAGAACGAGGCAAGCAGAATAGTCAGCGAAGTTCATGGTATGTCAACAACGTTTACAACAAGTCATGATGGAGCAGTAAAAGTAGAGTTAACGATAATCAATGCCACCGCATCCTAAATGAGATAAACAGTTGGAATTTGTATAAAGTCAGTATGTGAAGAAGAGTTGGGTTATGGTTAGGTATTTTACAAACGAGGAGAAATACACTGAAAGTGTCACAGTTTGGATTGGCCTACCTGGGGGGACAAGAATTGAACATCTGGGCGATGGGGGAGCCAGGAATCCAAGATCTATGGGGGAGGGATACATAAACTTATTTCTAAATCAAGGCACATGCACGAGCAAATTATGATTATTCTTTGGTATGATTCTAAAATGATTTATTAGGATAAGTTATTAAATTATGTCAAAATATGAATTATCCCTTTTCCAACAAAAATAATCAATCCGAAGTAGAGTGATTGACCCAGAACGAGTACAGATAAGGGAAGTTGGATTGTAGTATGTGTTTTTTTCAATTTTGGTCAAATGAATTGAGTGCTAAGTTGGAATAGCACTATTATTCTTTGCACGAAACGAATATCCATGATCTCAAAGAATTACAGTAGGAGCCGAAATGAAGGGGCGGGTGGGTGGGTGTATAAATCTGGGTTATCGGGGTACTTATGAGTACTGGCAGGGAATCCCTCGTCAGGAGACATAAAGCGAGGAGAAAACATATCTCCCCCCATATTTAAACTTGTGGTTTGATGACGGAAAAAGACTTATTCTGCAATTGGGACCGTAAAACGTAAAAGTTTGCTATTTTGAAAAACTCACTTAAAAGATTAAGCGGAAATTGTACCTGAATAGCTATTACGAGGAGTAGATAAAAAGAAGGATGGTCTTTGTGAAAAGCTTCCCCTCGAACCAAAGTCTGTTGGAAGAAAGTAAAATCCAATGATCACAAACATAAACAGACATATGGAAAAGATGGCAATGAGATACAGAGTGAAAGATGAGAGAAATAAAAAAGAATCAGACAGGATCAGAATATTTGATTGTGAAAGCAAAATAAAGAATAAAATGCACGAAAAAAACCCAAAGATGGTGCCCATTCTGTATTTTATCGTTTTCGTTTCCTAATCAATAGAAACGTCTAGAAAACATTCTAAATTCTAGAAACATCCTAAAGTCTTCACTATTCGACGGCATCGAGCACATGTCCTATACAATATAAATGATATAAAGAAAACCAAAGAAAGTGAATAAAACAACGGAATTATAGATCAAGGGTATTTCGATCAATACGCGGACAAAAAGATAGCTACCGGTAATCATGATTTCGGCTACACTACAAACAGTCAATAGATAAATAAATAAATAAACAAATGAATGAATGAATGACAAATTGTGAAAAGTATTTTTTATCTTGATGTCGGGGATATATATCTTGATGTCGGGGACTATTCAATTAATACAAGCAGATTATCATAAAATTAACCAGTCCCAAACTTGCCAAGGGTTAGGAGTGGTCACGGGAATACCTTAACTAAACAATAAACTCCTGGGTTCATGACGAACGCTTTGTTACACCATCCTAAAATGTATTCTTAAAATCAAACACAAAATTGATAGTGCTGATTACTTTAAATCAAAATGATTAGGGGGATACCTTCTACGGGAAAATTAGCATGGGGTTATTTGAAAAAAAGCAGGGTCATGAAAATTACATACCATTAAGTATGCTATTTGGAATTTGTTCACGAGTCAATGGAAATAAATGTTTTCAGGAGCAAACACTAAGGGAGATATCTGCCTTGAGGCCAGCACCATTACTTAAGATTGTATGAGTGAAAAAAAGGGGTCCTTAATAGATACATGCTCGAAACCAGATGTAACAATGAGCCCACTGCACTTCGAATCGCAATGTTCAAACAGTTATATGAAATAGATTGTTAGATAAATTTATAATTTTATAATCACAGTATTTATAATTACAGTATATTTTATAATCACAGCAAAGTTCAATGCAAAACGAAAATCACATGCATGCAATCATGCAAATACCTCCTGCAGCGTAGTGTAAATCTATTGAAAATTTGAATTGACATTTTTCAGTTTAGTTCATTGCCTGGCCAATATTCAAATAATGCACTGTTAAATGTAAACACTGCAGATGACGATTCTTGGCAACACAGAACATGCCCTTTCAGGATTAATATTCGTAATTTTGATGGCAATCTCCATTCCAGAAAAATAACAGATGATTTTATAACGTTCAGCATCGTTAAAAATAATAAAAAAGGATTTTTTTTTGCAATATCCTTCTTTAGATAAACCGTTATAGAATAACATTTCACGAAACAATTGGGAGTGATGAATAGGTCCAATGTGTATAAATGAAGTGCATAAATAGCTTGAAGCTTAACGTGGTGGTTTGGGCTGGAATGTTAAATTGATGTGGTGATGTGTACCTGATTGGCTCGAAGACGGAAGGAAGAAAGATGGACGTGAAGATGTGCGCTCTAGAGGAACACAACACATGAAGTAATTAACATAATGGTATTTATAACTTGTCAATATAAATTCATATCTGTCTCAATATGAATAGATGAGATGAATTTTAGTTCAGGGATGAGTAAACTGTAACAAGCACGAAGTATACGCACACTTAGACATCAACATGAATAAAGAGTATTTTTTAGACCGAACTTTTAAATAATTGCCATAGAACCCTTGACAATAATTGTTGGTAGAAGATAATCTGTGTCTCCTTTCATGATCTATCTCCAAGACTGCCACAATCTGAGGAAATTGATGTTAACCTACAACTTGAAAATTCCACTGTTACTCGGTGAACATTTTAGCAATAGCCTCATGATGAAATATCGAAATGAATTGTTCCAAGCTAGAAAGGCAAAGGGAATGGGTGGGTGAAATTTTGAAATTATATAAAAAAAGAAAAAGAGTAGATGCCAAATCTAAATGGAAAAAGAAAGGAATAATGATCAATTACAGATGTTAATTACTGATAAAAATAGAATTTTAACAAAGTAATAACCCCTACCTGGCATTTCCCCAGGCTCCACTTGGATTGAACATGTCCTCCTGATAATACCCCAGTAAGACCCTCGATGCTTGGATCCTGATCCTGAAGCATTCCTTGATCGGGTCCCTGACGTCAGTCCAGTACTACTTGTGCCTGATCCTGCTCGCAGTCTGGCCTTGCTAGTGCCTCCTGCCATTTTGGCTATGTACTTCAGAAGATTGGACACTTTAATAATATAATGATAAACCTTTATTATTTTTTGTACTGACTGATTTTCAATAATGATGAAGTCACTAGAAGTTGATTGAAAATTATTTCCTTACTACATCATGTGCATTATCGAATGCCACAATTATGGAACACCACAATTACTCTTACGATATCAAAACCATATAAAGTTAAACTGTTAGGATGTATTTCAATCTCCCAAAGAAACTAATATAAAGTTGGAAAAATTAGGTTACGGCTTACATTGTTTGATCCATTTTAAAACATAACATTGAAGATGACTCTCAAATAACACCAAGAGTTTCTCATATAAAAAGAAAGCATCTATGGTATTGATAAAGGATGACAGGGGATCAAGTGATAAAAGATGCGCATTTAAATGGAAAGCATTAAGTGGTCTGATTAAGCATTTTTCCATAACAATATTTTCTGACAAAGCACTCAGCGGGAATTTCCCTTAAGCACAATCAGATTAGTTCCAAAAAGAAAGTGAGGTACTAAGCCAAATAAGACTGCTGCACGCTAACCAACAGTTCATTTTAAGGCATTATACGTTGAACTACTTATGATGGACCTCATACTTGTTCACACACAACAGACAACTACGACCAAAGTGGATAGCAACCCAAGGGAATTAGCACAAAATAGATCTGGGCTGAAAAGGGGGAAAGGTCACTGAAATGCTGAAGCATTTTTCCCAGGAAGGAATCGTTGATGTTCTAAACTTTTTGTAATTAAAGATGGAATTTTGAAATAAAGGAGGCAGTCCGCCTTAGATTTGGTTTGTTGACTTACAGCACTAACCGCCAATATCATTTAAACATGACTAATGATAAACATCCATTAGTTTTGCTTTCACTATTTTACAATACCATGTCGTATTAATTGTAATAGGACATGGCTAAAGATATACCGACACTTCAAAGATACAACAACAATTCCTTTACAATTAAGGCAGACGGCTATCAAATTCAGGAACTTACAAAACTTTTTACCTTATCAAAATAGAAAAACATTTACATAACTGACAGCTCAACAACTATATGGGAGTGTAGTTATTTACTCAATTATCTTAGAAAGTACTTAAATTGCAAAGAATCTCTACACAAAAGATACAAATACGGTGTCTATAAACATTGAGAACAGGATGGAAAATATATTTTCTTTATTATATACTATGAGAACAAAAATATATTTTCCTTATTTCAAACTATACAGGGTAACTTACCTACAATTTTACCAACAAATTACCTGTGATCTGTGTTCATTATTCTATGAGAATTGCGACGTTATGCGAATAGATTACAGAGTAAGATTACTTACGATCTGGCGAGTCGTCAGCCTCAGTCAGAAAAGTAAGGTTGGTGACGCACGACGTGGAAATAAACTGAGACAAATTTCCCAGCTGAACTCTGAAATTAAACGACGAGGGATTTGTTTGATATATTTCGGCCCAAAAGAGAATTTGGACACGCCATATGGACAATCCATGTTTCAAGAAAAAACAATTGCACACATGAGAGACGTTATAGGAGAGGGGAGTCTTTGTTGGTTATGGAGCTATTGAGGTTATATTCCATAGGAAAACTCAAGCCTACAAATGATTTTTTTTATATTTAAATTGAGAACGAAATCGTGTACTGTACAGATGTTTGGACATACCTGGTTCCATTTATGTACCCAGTCTGAAGCTTCTTTATTGTAGCAATCAGGGAAGGGTGAAGAACACGGGAAAAGTCTGCCAAATTTGGAAAAATGGGTAAATTCATCAATATTTTAACTGATTCACACGAAAGGGCGCGATTCGCATTTGTATACGCCAGTGTGATATAGCCGACATATTGTACCCCCTTGAGTTAAGATACATTGAGTCTATAGATATATATAAAGTAATTTCTGTCAGCGCCATTATATGCGCAGTATACAGATAAGTCAATTTAATTATTTTTTAATTTTGTTGACTTATGATTAAATGAGGTTTTAAGCAAATCATTTCTATACGAATCTGGTGGTAGGCATTACCTTTGTTCATAGATGTCATGGCGTCCACTTTGTTAGCAAAATAACAACTTAAAATTAACTGATACAAAGGGCATTTGTCAAAAATGTGTTCATCTAGTTGATAGCAAGGTAACTAGAGAGAAATATTTTATCATAAGCAGATTGAAGTGGCGTTTAAGCAGTTCTAAGGTGAGAATATCAGACTATTTCAATGCAATGGTGATAATTTTAATTGTATTAACGCTGCCGAAATGTACATAGCAAAATGCTTTATGGAACTAAGTACAGGAACACTATGAAATATAGCAAGCAAAGTTTAAGTTAACCTTCCATTTGTTAGATCTCGGAGATCATTTTAAACATGGATGAGAATTAAGCTATATGTTTAGAAATTCCTACATTTATTCAGGCGCACGACATAACCTATGTAATGGTCTAGTTATAATCTGAATTAAACCCATTATCTTAAATGGATGCTGCAATAATGGAAATCTAGTCTTATTCTTGATGGTTCATACGTCTGAGAAAAGTAGTGTCTGTAATTGTATTTATCAAAGTTAATGAGATTTTCCTTTCTTTGAAAACAATTTCTATGAAGTGCATATGATTTACATTACATTACTTTACAATGAATTGTAGCATATTAGAAACGACTGTGTATGAATCCAAATGCTTTTATATGGTAATACATGGCGAATGAACATGGGACAACACCAATGTTAGTGACCAAAAACACTAGCTAGATACTGAATTCAGTAAAAAAAAAAAAAAAAAAAAAAAGTCTGTCATACAGGGGAAAAAATACTCTAATAAAAATAGTTGATGTAAGGGAATAAAAATACCTATTATTTTTCACATTTTAAAGTTATAATTCTAATTCCACACCAATTAATCAATTCAATAAAGCCAAATTATGATAATATAAAAGCAAGATGTAGTATTACATAGGCGTCTCCATCGAAACGTGGGGAAAAGAGGCCCTAATCTAACAATTGGATGAAGTGTACATTCGATACTGTTATGAACATTTATTCCCTTATCCACGCAAATGACGATTGAACGGTATACTAATTAAGCTAAGAGTTAATACTTTTTATCCTAATATTCCCTTAAAATTGCCTTAACATGAGCTACGTCAGGTGACCCATAAGAACCGACCTTGCATCCACTCAAGGATTGGAACCACCAACACGGGCCTTCCGGTCATTGTCCAATTATATCGCAAGACGGCTAAATCAGTGCGGAACATGTCGTCAAGTAACTCTACATCTTGTGCTAGGTAGAAATGCTCGAGGTCGAACAACTGGACATAAACAAAATCAGAGAACACCGTGCAGGCCAGGTAAGAAAGGTCTTCTTAATTAGTAGTAAGTGCAGCATATCAATTGAAAATATTTCCCGTTTCAAAAGAACATCCCTGGAATGGAAAATTCTTAAAGCTATGAGGACATTCACAATTTTTTGCTAGTATGCCGATCACCGTCTCCAGCTGCAAGGAATAACTTGAATATATTTCAGTTTCAACTCACTTCCCCCCCTTCTTCTTCGGTAGGATTTTTTTGTCCTTTTACTAAATGGGTAATCTCATAAGACTCTACACTATGAAATAAGGACCGTGGTGATGCACACTAAGTGAAATGGAGAATGTCCTACCATGAATCTAATGGAAGACGTTTCTATTTGAATGCCTATTGTTTACCAACATAAACGGTTCAGCTATCTGCCATTTTACTTTTCGTGAATGAATGGGTGAGATCACACTGACATTCAACCGCCCACAAAGTCATCTATATAAAATACTCACAAGACCAGAGAATAAACTGGCAGCGATAATTTGAAACTCTGTATAGCTTTATCGGGGAGTTGTGATTGATCCCATTTTATTCAGCGAGAAGCAAAATTAGTAGATCAGAGAAGAAAGCTGGAGAGTATGTTACATACAAATATTACACAAAACATTTTTAAAGCAGCCGCCAACTATAATAATGTGTTTTAGGTTAGATGCCAAAATAGTGAGGGGACGAAAGAGGCGAACAAAAATTAGAAAACTTAAACAACACGAAGGAGCTAAGCCAGTACACTCACTTGTGTGGTCTTTTGACATTAGGTACCATATTCATTATACCAATGGTTGTAACAAAATACTTGGAGGTCATTTATATCCAAGAAGACAAAGCAATTTGGCGAATATGGAGGTGGGAAACATCTATTTTATGATCTCGCGAGACATCAAAAGACCCCACATAGTGACTTGGGTGCACACTCTTTTGCCTGATGTGTAGAATGACTTGTGTCACAGACCTAGAAAGACTGTTTTTATAGGCATCACGACGAGCGGACGTCCCAGTCGGTGCCAGTTGGCACCAAGGAAGAGAACATCAGCGGTGAACATGTCAAGCATGAGAGATACATCTAGCGGCAGGTAAAACTGCGTCTGGTCCACCGCCTGCATGGGACAGACATACCATTCGCTTGTTACTCAAGCCTTCATTGCATCTTCTCATGAACTAAAGTTACTATACTGTCAACTTAGTCTGGATAATACACATGCATACAGAATAGAAGTTCTCCTTGTTATTCGTGTGACTTTTATGCTGTTTAATCGAAGAGAGCTATTTTGCCTAGCATAAATATAATTGGGAGATTTTCTTATATATCTTCGCGCAAATGTAAAGTAATATCTTAAATTTGCTAAAAAAAATTGTGCAAAAATTGTGCAAAAGCAGATAATCTTTCTCGTTATTAATCAAAAAGCTGTAAATATTATTCAACATAACATTTTTGGCTTCCATAACATATGATTCGTGAGGATTACAGATGCTGTGCTAACTAAATCCACGTGGACAGTGCAAATAGGTAATGACCCGACAGTCTAGATAGAATGTCTCTCCCCACAACAATAACACAGCACAACATCGTGGAACATATGTTTTTGACGTCATAAGGGAAACCGTATACAAACATGTACGATCAATTGACATATACAATCATAAGTCATAGGACGATTACTGATCTTGACTACCGGATAAAGGGAAATGAATAAAAACTACAATGGATGTTCCAAAGTTTTATGGCATATTTTCACGAGAACGCATCTAGCAAACATTTTGTTCTGGTTAAAGTCAAATATTTTCAAAATTCAAATTAATTGTACAGTAAAACTTTAAAAATAGACAACTCATTACCTGAGGCATAAATGCGAGTGTTCTGTCTCCAAGACTGTAGATCTTACTAGTAGCAAGAATACCAGCGGTGTCAGAAGGTCGTCCGGTCAGACCAAGTTTACGACTCTTACCTGAAACAAGAGACAACAGTGTTTAAAGAAAAAGAGTTGGGCTTTAAATAATTGATTATCCACACCTTCTGTTGGCAGATTTCCTCCAATATATTAAATAAAATAGTTGAAAACAAATCGTAAAGATAGAAGGTCTGTACTCTAGAATAGATGTTACAGTGATAATTAGTACAATATCGTCCGTGTACAAACTTGATACGCATTGAATGTCGTTATTATTACGAGGGTCTGATCATTGAATGTACAAATTCTCAAAGTGAACGTTATGCCCAATAAAAGGATTTTAAAGAAAATTAAGAAACAACACAGTCATCATTGAAAGTGTGGATGTAACTGTTTTCTTAAGTGTAAACAATTTCTTTTATCAAATTAACGATGGGAGAAATCTCAACCCACCAAATCAAGTAAAACTAAATAAAGAGAATACAGTACAGAGTTAGTTCAATGTAAAAGTAAATACTATTTCCAGAGTTGGGACATACGTTGGTACGAAGGGGGTGGGTTATGATTACTTTTCACACTGTCTGACTTACCCAAGTGAGCGAATATATGACTAAGAACACGGGCAGGATAGACTTGCAAGGGGGCAACTTCACTCAGAGTCTGTACATGTAGGTCGTAGTAGGCCAGCTTCTCTTGAATCTGTTTGTTCTCCGCCAGAATAACCACTTTCCATGGATATAATAAATAATAAATATTAATACATGAAATACTAATAGCATGTGTGCAGACGTCGTAAAATTGATCTCAATGGCAAAACCATGTATAATCACAGGGAGGTACAATCAGGATATTCACTCAAAGTTATTCGCTACATATATAGAAAAACATGGTGAAAAACATGGTTCTGACAAACCCAGATTTGTAATGACCCCCGAAAAACTGTCTTCCTCAACCGGGAATTGAACCACGGATCTCCCGCTATGCGCGCGGACATGCTACCATTACACCACCGAGGTTGACTGATTCTCAAAGGCCACCACTGTAACCAGATTCCACACTCTAGGCTACTACACTATCCCTTACTCTTTCTGCATGAAATTCATATGATTTCATGCTCAGAGACAGTGAATACTACCTTTACTGAGTGTGACAGGCCACGGCACCAAATGTAATGACCCCCGAAAAACTGTCTTCCTCAACCGGGAATTGAACCACGGATCTCCCGCTATGCGCGCGGACATGCTACCATTACACCACCGAGGTTGACTGATTCTCAAAGGCCACCCCTGTAACCAGATTCCACACTCTAGGCTACTACAGATTGGCTTTTACTTTTTATTGATTTTATTTCAGATTCTGTGTTTTCAGAACATGTCGTTTTACATTATTACATGGAATTAAAACCGATAAAGCATTTCAGAACCTAAATATCCCATTTAAATTCCTATTTATGAGTAAACGTGAACAACAACGTGAACATGGTAATTCTGACTGATTAGACCAAGCCACGTATCGGTATAACACCCGTCCCTAACCCCTCGACAGACAAAAAGACTATATGATATGACTGACTAATCAAGTTTATTTCATTTGAAACTGTTTATAAATATGTAATTATAATGAAAATGAACATTACACTGTATATTTGTTGAAATGATTAGAATTGCCTAGTACTTAAGACAGGTGATCATAAAATCGCCTAACCACGACGCCATGAAATCCTATGTACTGTCTTATATATATATATAAAAAAAAAGTTAAAATGTAGCGATAGGTGTCTACCCTTTGATAGGTGTCTACTCTTTATATATACGAACCTCCATAACAATAGGGAGGTTAGATATACAAATATGATCCGTATGCTACATCAACCTCCTGATAAAAAACTTACCTTGTACAACAAGATCTGGCTTGGGTTCAGTGACGAGGCGGCGGTTCAGTGGATCTAATTCACCAGGGGAGAGGAAGCCCTACAAGAAATAATGATTCAATAAAAGTACATTTCAACAAGCAAGCAAAGCCCATTAGATTAATAAGAGATTGACAAATCATAACATGACACTTAAGTATATTATCTAACTTCACCTCTTGTAGAAGTTTGCATAACACGTATAAAGACTGTCCCCACATCTGCGGCATCTTTCCAAGCGGAATGCGATCCTGGGTCTTTGGATTATTATATTCAGCATCAACCTATGACCAACAGAGAAAATAACATAGCACTTTCTTTATGACAATTGGGTAAATAATATAATCTATATTCATGAACTGATCTGTTCATAACAGTATGAATAGTATTATGAAAAGATCAGTTCATTGCGCTAATAATATAAACGTCATAATTGCAAGAACCTTAGGGATTCAATCACTGCTGTTTCAAATTTCATTTGCTGCATTTTATGTTGAATACATCAGTGTAGAATATTTTTTGTCAGACAAGTGTAACTAAAATTAAATGCACAATCTGGGGGGCATATACTAAGAATATGCGTCACTGATACAACTGACTGACCTTATCAGCTGGAACTTGGTAGAGCTCGGGCATCAGTCGGATTCCATCTTCTCTCTTTATCATCAAATCCTCCAAGGCATCCATGTATTCCTCCACCTAACGTAGAAAGCATAACAGTTGTAAAGTAGAAAGACATTAGATTACAGATATTTCTAGAAAGAGAGATGATGTGAGCTATAACACCTCTCCATGTTAAAACACGCTTCAATAATGTGAACAGAAAATGAGACCCAAAAACGATCTTTCACTGAAACAAATTAATATGAGTTATAATGTATCTTTGATTCCAACCATGCAGATGTTATAAGCACAGCTGAGAACAGGTGACGCACCCACACCGCAGTTTAACAGCCGTAGCACAGTTACCCTCAACATTACTTCGTATAACGGGGAATTAAAATGAAGAAATATCAGTCCATACCTGTTCTTGGTTGCCACTAAATAGTCCTTCGAGTGCCAAATACGCAAAGAACATTGGCCATTCGCATTCAATGTTTTCAAAAACAGCCAATTCCCATGGTTCGTAATGTAATCTATTTGAATCCTGATAAAGAAAACGAATATAAATATTATGAAACGCTAGGAATGTCCATGGTCACTAAATTTATGATGAAGTTTCGCTTTGGATTATTTGGATAGTTACACAGCATGTCTCTTCGAAATTCTCAGTCAAGTATAAAGTAAAATTATAGAAGCAAACGGAATCATTTTACCAAGGATATTTAGATTATTCTTTACCCACCTCCTTCGGCGTCTTATATCCATCCCTCAAGAAACGTGAACACCCATACCGCCCCTGAAAAATGGACGATTTGAACATATAGATCTAAATGTATTCCATATTTATGGTCTGATTTGTATTTTATTATGTATTTAATTGTATTCGCCTCGCTCTGCGAGCCTTTCCCGGACTTATCTCTGTGTGCGGTACTTTGTGTTATATGTTTCAGGGTTACATACCCGTGATTATTAGCTCGGTAGCAGTATATTTTCCAGCTAAAACTGTATGATTTCCTCCACGTTTATGAACTTAATATTGCATACTATTACACCTAATTCTGCCATTTTGCATAATTATATTATCTTCAAAATTCCTGTCGGACATTAGACACCATTATTTCTATGTATGTTTATAGGCAGGAGGTCTCGCCCGAGCATTAACGCTTAAGGACTCCCAGGTTCGTTGGGTCGCCAGCTGCACTCACCTCGGCAGCCATCTTACATTTGCCGTGCGAGATTTTGGGTCAAGCCTACCGCGCAACGGGCGCCGAGATCCTTCTGCTTTAATTACTTTCTCCTAAAACCTCATCTACTATCCCAGATGCAATCCAAGAACTGGATGTGCGTCCTATATCTTCATATTTTATGTTACATAACATGTCATAATCATTACGAGAATTTTTAATTATCTTTTCTTGCATAACTTTAAGGGTTATAAGTTGTACTTTACCATTGTAATTCCCAATTTCTAAAATTTAATTCCTATTGCGTAACTGTTACATAATATTACGTGGCAATTCGGCCACTGTTATCTTAAATTTTAATTTCATAATTTCAATATGTAATTATTACGTAATAATACAGGGCACTGTTGCCTGTGTTTTTCATTATTAATTACATTAAATTACTATTACGCAGGGTTACATGGTAGTCACCCCATTGATATAATCATTTTAATGTTTAAATAACGCACATGTGTAAGTATTATATAATCTTCCGCAACTGTGATTTACTGATTTTTAATAGTTCCAGCAGGTACAGTAACTGTAACAATATATTTGTGACCCTTCATATTCGTGACCCGTCAATTCAATTACGTAATATAATATAATGCTCTTGTCTCATATCTATTATTGGATACTCTCTTATTTTCTATGCCACAAACAGCTTATTATTTTTTTAAAGAATAAATTGGGGATAATATGCTATACCTCCTTGTGTCATATATTTGTAAACCCATAATAACATACAAATTTTTAATCTTTCATAGCATACATGTTTTCCCGGCGGCAACCTTAAGTCTAATGGTCAGGGGCGGGCCGCCCTTTGGTCAGTCTACGCCTACCAATTGCAGGTAGGGCTAATGAGGCTCCCCCTCATTAGCCCCTATTATAATGAGGCTCCCCTTCACTAGCCCCTATATAATAGCTCTGCCTAGGGCTCCCCTCTTCAGTTACCTACCGATTTCCATCTAGGTTATAATGTAGTGGTCTTAGTCGTTTAACAGTATTATTGCTCTAGGTGTCCTGTCCGCTGGTGGTCCGTACACTTGTAATGCCCCAGTGGGCACTACGCGTTCTTGTCTTCAACAGAGACAGAGACATGTGTTCGTGGTGCAGTGCCTTATTGTATTTGTCAGTGTGCTTTTATCCTATGTCTTCTCAACTATGTTAATCTTACCATAACTTATCATAACCTATATCCGAGGTGTAACTTGTGTATCCGAGTATCTCTTTATAACCTTTCACATTCATGTCATACATTTGCATGTCACTTATGTACTTGCTCACACCATGCAGCTGTGTCTGTGTGTACTATTTATGGCTTGTCTAGATCAGGCAACCTCCAGGGGAGGAAGTTATTGTTGTCCTCGGAACAATAAATGAACGGATGGGTTAATGCTTGCCTTGTCTTTAAATTCTCGCTGAGCGATCCGAACCCGAGAATCACTACAATACTATCATTATACCAGGAATAAATACCATCTACAACTTATATATTTCGTTAGCATTTATGTTACACTAAGCGTAACAGTTCCTTCAATTAAATAATAAACCAAGTATACTACCTGCAGCTTAGATACGACAGTATCCCGAGTTAATTCAATGAGTTCAGGATCGTCAACGGCAAAAGCAGGATAACTAATGATACTGAGTAACCCTGCATCAGTTTCCTGAAAATCAGTGTGTGGAAAAATCTTTAAGTAATACTATTCATTGATTCTTTATGAATCAAATTTCAAGAATTATAATAAACAAAAGTAACAAATTAAAGCCACTTTCTTACAAAAGAATATCCCAGACACATTAAAGAGATTTCGAATAATGCGTAAACTATCAGGTCAATGTACCTTCGAATTGGATTCTCTTGGAAGCAGTGACTGTAATATTGCCTGAAATAAGAAAGATTCACTATGTAGCAGCGTCGATAGCGGCAGTGACACACAATATGAGTCAGTATCACAAAGAGACATGTTCTGCACTTTTAGCCTTGGGTCCGCATCTCACCAGTTTTATGTGTTCGTAAATGTCCAGAATAATGTTATCATATCCAGAATAGCTAGATATTGAATACCTGGAAGATTTAACATATAAATGTATTTGATTAATATTCCGAAAAGAAACTACTCTACCAAGAATCGCAGGACAAAACGAACATTGGGTGAATAGAGGTCCAACTCTTGGGCCGCACAACGTCTTCTAAAAACTTTCCCCGTCTTATCACTGCTATCAAATTTTTCGTCCCGTACCAGTATCAAAGCTTTGAAATTGTTTGTTTATTGCTTGGGAGTCCATCTTTTATCTGAGGTTATTTCTGAGGAAATAATTCTAAATTTCCCTATCCCCAATAAGGGCCCCATTACAAAGCAGTGCTTTATTTTCAAGAAAGGCGTTGAGTTTTTACCTGACATTGTTGTGTTTCATCAGGCATCACATGTATGACGGATGATGGGCCTCCACGCGCACCAAAAAGATCCAACTCACTCAGAGCTTCTAAAGCCGCCTGTAAATGCATTGATAAACAAAATATATATTTATTTGACTATTTGATACTGAGAGTAATATAATAATATCAAGAAAATAATAGTTTTAAAACGATTTAAAAATATGTAAACAATACTGCAACAACTGCAAACGACTGTATTACACTGACACAATTCCTCGCAGTATAATGATCAAATGCATGTATGTATGTGTGTGAGTATGTACATGTATGTGTATATGTATGTCTAATCTGCCTACTTACCTTAGTCATACCTATGGAAGTTGAATTCAGTTCAGGTAGGCCGTGGTTTGTTTTATCTCCACGCTCCCAGATGCCATAATCCTATAGCATACAGAAATTTATTCAGAACATTCAATAAATTATTGGCATATATATATGTAATCAAATATAATATATATATGTAATATAATATAAAATATATGATAATACCAAATGTTTCCTATTGTTTTATTTCAAAAGAACGGTTTTTCTCCCCTCAAACATCATATGCGCCTGTCCCGGGAAAGGAATGGTGCAATAGGGAGCTATTTTATATAACGCAAATGAACCATTATGTAATACCTTAAGAGTTGTGAGTCACTGATATTATTATAATTAAGTGATTGTTTGTTTGTTTATCTTTTATTTCAGTAAGCTCACAATTTACATTGGTATTCTCTGCTTATATTTATAAGTTACATGGAGAATAATAGAAACTACTATGATTGACAGTATCATATAGGTTCTCACCGGAGTGCGGTAGGCACTTTGTATGTAAAACACTAGGTTCTGTATGAACGCCACCTCGTCCATGGTATAGATGACTTGTAAACCTTGGGACGATACAGAAGGATTGATAATCATTGATAGTCAAAGCAGCATAGTAAGTGAGGGTTACTAACTAAAAGGAGTGGGCATCCAACAACGATACCAAATCGGATTTTAAGGACGTGCGAATAATGGAAGCAAAACATTTGTTCAAATCACTCACCCGATGCAGTCATTTCTGCAAGAATCAATAAGTACAGCGCTGTAGCATCAAGTTGTAAATGCCCCCACTCATTGTCTCCCACGACAACCTTGGCAGTAGCTACAGAAAATTTAGCATGAAGAGAGTCGTTGGTGCTTTGTGTGTATTTGAACTTCTCCACTTTATCTATTTGTCCCATCATGGCTTGGAGCAATCCTCGCATCAACTTCACGACACTCTGTCAAATTTTAGAAGTATGTTTCAAGAACTGGATCATTTAATATCGATATAAACAATGCTGTTTAAAGGTGTACACTTTTAAAATATTTTTTTATTTATTTACTTAAAAAAAAACTTATAGGGAAGGAAAGGAAAACAAACCTGTTCCAGTTCGTAGGCTTTTGCCCTGTCTTCATCAAGGTCTGCGTTTTTGCGATAGGCCAACGAAAGCCCCCACACAGATAGGATCGAATATACATTGTCTCTGACCCAAGCATGATGATGGTTTGGAGTAGCAGGTAGCAGACCAGTAACAGGATTCTACAATATAATGATATAGACATACATGTTTGTATCATAACATATCAATTTCTCAATATAAAGATGAAATAATAGATAAGGATTATGATAAAATAATATTAATTTGCTTCCTCGGACAATTAACGCTGTAGACTGACTGTTCATGTGTTTTAAAGCGAAAATAGAAAAAATCATTAAAATTAATTTAAAAAAAAAACAAAAAAAAAACGCTTATTCGGCCTGGGAATCAATGCCAGCTAAGCAGCTAGAGTTCCCAGTACTGTCACTGGTAAAAATGAAATTATAATAAATAAGTAGATCTAGCATGATAACTATAAATTAATCAGATCACCACCCATGGTACCTGACCTGGTGTACTAGTAGTAGGCTATACTATACTAGCCTAGATATGTAGGGAGACAAGAGGGGGAAAAAGTGATGTACTCTATGAATAATACTTGTTATCATGATCTTGAATTCTAAAGTGGTGTATTTGTGTTTAAACAATTTTTATTCAGAATAGTTTCAGTTGTAGCTGTAAATCGAAATTATTAGAAAAAAAATACTCTTCGACCACATTAAGCCGTCTGTCAGTGTCAGTGTCTGTTAAATTAATGCATGTAAGCTCTGCCTTATTTATTTATATTCCAACATCAAATCTCATGCTCTCTCAAAGTTATGTTGTTTCAGTTTCACAACCCTAGTCCCCCATATTTAGCTCTATTTATTGACGATTGTAACATCATTCATTAATTGTTGTGTACAAGTTTAATTAGACATAGATCTAATCAGACTCTTTGACTTTCTTTGTAAATAGTCATATATGTTTGTAAATACTCATTCATGTATTGTTGATTGTTGCTGTATGCGTAGCTTAATGATAATAACGCAGCCAGGATAAACAAGATAGGGTAGGATGTAGCCAGCATCACAGACACAGGTGATGGTTACTCTGTCAGTAGGTAGGATGGTGTGCAAGGCCAAGGTCAATCTTAAACCCACCTGATACTTCAGGATAGTTTTCTGCACCACCCGTTGATAAAAGTCCAAACGGACTCCCGAGTTGCTACGGCTCCTCATGATTCCGAATCAAGAAGAAATCGAGCCAATTGGAAACTGAAATATCAATACGATCTAAAAAAATATGTAGATCATCTTAGACACTACCAGTACCATGGGCAAACCACGGAGTTCTTGTGTTTTGACTTATTTGGTGGTTGAGCTTAGGAAATGAATAAAATTTTCGAATTCACCATCATAACTTTAGCATGAGTTGTTATATATCAAAATTAATAAAAGCAATTTGTCATGATATCTTCAAATATTTCTTTATAGAATCATGTCATTTAACGATTGTAAATAAACTAAACTAATGTATAAACTGATTGATAAAAGTGGTACAACTATAAGGCATTTGGTTTTAATAAAATTTATAAAATTCAGTGAGTTAATTCTCTATTTTTCACATAGATTTTGCCCTAAATAAATTAATCCACCATTAAAATATGGTAATATTGTTATTTTTCTGCGTATTGCGTTAAAAAGATGGGAACCGACGTAGTAAAACGTACTTACTATAGTGCGTCCTGAATTAACCACACGGCATCGGGCGATCGGCGCAATGAAGCTCTCTAAATTTTCGACCGCACTTTTAGTTACAGTTTTCTCTTTATTTCTGTGTACAGGATGTAACTCGGAATCTGATGACAATACGAGCGAATATCGTTACAAAATAGATGGGAAAGTTGTGGTTCCCTTTACTGTAGATCAAGAATGGATTGGACATACACGGATCCTTGTTGACGGCGGGGAGTACCTCGGCTTCATCAGGTAAGCTACCGACGCAGAACCGGGCGTGTCCTATGTTTAGTATTAGCTTTTATTATTTTTCCGAGAATTTTTCCGTGAAACTTAGGTAAGCAGTACAATACTGTTCTTTGAAATCGGGTGGTGGATTCAATCTTAGAACGTAATTGCCTTCAAAGAATCGCTGATAGTTTTTCTATGGCACTGAAAAGTCGAATCAATTACCGCCTCGCCTTCATATCATGATCATCCATTCAGTCAGTCGGATCATTAGGCCCCGGGATCATTGGGCCCTGGCTAAAAGACGTTTGGGCCCGAGCTAAAAGAGGTTTGGCCACGGACTTTGGACGTTTGGGCCCCAGCCAGGCCGGTGCGTTCTGGAAATTGGGGTCTGGGGTTGCACTATAAGCCCCATTTTACACTTTTGTGTATTCTATCATGTGGGAGAGGGAATGGGATTTTTTTTTCATGTTTTCATTTTACACTTGGGTTGTGTATTCTATAGCTACATACCTCCTCTAGTTGGACAGGGCGAGTGTTGGGTGGGGGCGGTCTGTACTTGTTACCCTATCTACACTTTTTTACCTTTTTTTCTCTGTAGGCTATTAAAAATCTTGAATGTGTATTCTATTAACAAGACAGTGTATATTGAATCGATAGACTACTATCAATGTTATGGAACAGTCGGTCCAATTAAGAGTAATAAAATGAATGAAAAATGAAAATTTCTTCTAGACTCCCTATTTGATATTCTAAAGTAAAGACTAAGAGTAGTCACAACACATATAGGGTAGAATAATGGGGGGGGGGGGGTAGCAATAGAATACACAACCCAAGTGTAAAATGAAAACATGAAAACAAAATTCCCCTGACCCTTCCCCCACCACACACACATAATCCCTCCGCCCCACTCCAACCCCCAATATGATAGAATACACAAACAAAGGATGCAAATCTGTTCAGCCGAAATTTAGGTGGGTATACATGAATGATTTCAAGCATTACTAAGAATTTCCAGAGTAATTAGGCATGTTTGCCTTATTAAAAGCTTGAAATGGTCAATTTCCATCCCCATGATGGCATTATTACATTGTACTTTAGCCTTAAATGTGATGGGCCCTAGATAAAAAATTACCAGGGCCCAAACGTCCAAGGCTGGGGCCCAATCGTCCAGGTCCGGGGCCCAAACGTCCAGGCCCTTGGGCCCAAACGTCCAGACTGGGGCCCAATGGTACAGGGGCCCAATGATCCCAGGGCCCAAACGTCTAGGAATCGCCATGGTGGATCTCGAGCCAGGGTAGCTTACATGGCATGCCATTTTAAAAGTTGATTATTGGCATTATTAATAATACCGGTATTAAAGCCTAGGCCAATATCAATACAACATTACTCAATAGCAATATAAAATAAATATTTAAACAGAGATGGCGAAACCTGTCGGACCGCGGTCTTTGACCGGTGAAAAACATGTCGG
Organism: Sthenelais limicola; assembly: GCA_942159475.1. Classification (NCBI taxonomy): domain Eukaryota; kingdom Metazoa; phylum Annelida; class Polychaeta; order Phyllodocida; family Sigalionidae; genus Sthenelais; species Sthenelais limicola. The sequence goes on along the minus strand of OW804095.1, from coordinate 112,318,992 downwards.
ACCGGTGAAACTAAAGTGTCTCCGGTCCGACTGTCCATTGAAAAAGGTCTATGAAACGTTGAAAAAACCTTTGTAGGACTGGTGAAACCTTAGGAGGAACTGGTGAAAGTTCTAAAGTTTTCCTATGCTATATGGTCAATGATAATTTGGTGAATGCATTACCAAAAATCACTTGACGCTTACCATTATTTGTATGTCATAAAGTTTCTTTTCTATTTCAGAAGCGACGGTAGTTTTAGCATCAACAACTTGCCCTCGGGATCCTACGTGATTGAAGTAGCCAATCCAACATTTGTGTTCGAACCATCTCGTGTGGATATAAATCATAAAGGAAAAATTAGGGCCCGTAGACTTAATAATGTTCAGCCATCAGCTGTTCAAACTGTTGTGTATCCATTGAAGTTTAAAGCTAAAGGCAAAGCTAATTATTTTCAACAAAGAGAGCAATGGCGAATCACAGATCTGCTTATGAATCCTATGGTAAGATATCAGTGAAAAGTTGTAGCTATATTTACGCATAGTTTTCCTCTAGCGATATATTAGGAATAAACTTTCTCCTACATTAGCGAGGTTATATCATCCACTTTTATCTCTATAATTAAATAAGCGCTGTCCCTCGAAAATGAATCGATGCATTTCTTTTAATCTCTTCCAGGTTCTGATGATGGTTTTGCCTTTCATCATGATAATGGTGTTGCCAAAGCTTGTGAACCCTTCAGATCCGGAGACACAAAAGGTAATGGTTCATGATGATTATTGACATTTTATAATAATTATATACTAGTACTCATTTTCATTGTACTAACTTAGTAACGCTTAGAGTGAATAGTAATTACATGTATAATCATCAGTATGTTCTCTTTGGTAGTATTTTTTTTCATGGAGACATTTTACATCAAAAGGACCAAATACATAACGGTACTACCAGTCTCAGTATATATGTGTTTATTACGAAACTAGTAATAAACTGTTCTCACATTTCTCTTGTCATTTCTTTCCAGGAGATGCAATCACAAATGAACATGTTGAATCCCAAGCCTAATCTACCTGAAATGTCAGAATTAATCACCTCGTGGCTAGGCGGTGGTTCTCAAAAGAAACCTGTGAAGAAAGCTGTGAAACGAAGGCCCTGATTTTGTTATTAATTTCGACAATATTTTAGTTTGTGACTGCCCTTTTATGAATATTAAAAACCATTTTATGTATTGGTCTTCAGATTTCGGTAAACTTTTATCATGCTTTCAAATGTACCTTAATTTAATTGCTTGAGATTTTTGTTAAATATATTAAGAAATAAAGTGTCGGACTTGATATCATGGGATTTTATTACGCCCAATATTTCCCCATGGTGTGATTGCCAAATATTTTTTTAACTTTAATGTTCATACGGTACGTATCCAATTCGACCTTGGTATATTTCATATGAAATGTCAATGTAAGTACGGTATGCGTTTTAACGTGTTTGTATATCATGGATGCTCAGTTTGTAAATAAATCATATTGACTTTTTTAGTTTAAGCGTGATATGAGAGACTTCTGAACCGAGTGTGGATGTGAAGTGGTATATATATTGTTGCACTGATGTAAAAATGTTAACTGATAACTTGTAGCAAATTTTTGACGTTATATAAGTTCTTCTAGGTGGTAGGGAGACTTATTATCCAGTAGGCCCTCCATGTGGGTCTCCTTTACCCATCGTTTGAAGGAATTAAGATTTAATACTTGTCATTGTTTAAAATGGTGTATAAAATTTCGCGCATCTAAGAATATTGGAGCAGATGCCTTTAGTAGAATCAATATATAAAATATTGATGGTTTCCTTCGTGAATAAACCTGGAATCTTTCCTTTGATAATTATAAACAATGTATACAGACAACTGAACAGTTATTGTATGAAAATGTTTTTTTAATCTTTCAATTTTCAATATATAAAATCACCATTAAATTAAGTTCTATATGATGCGGTCAATGTAATAGGATAATTTTATTGTCTAAATCTGCTTTTGATTGTCTAAGTCATTTACAGTGAAATAAAAAAAAGACCCGTTGTAAACACGTCTTTGTATTTCTGTCGCTAGATTTTTTTATTTATATTAAAGTGTTCATGCTTTGATTTTTAATTACAATGGGCAGTTCAATTTATTTTTGTAGTTGGCCTTAGCAATTATAGGTAAGGTATCAAATTTTGTTCCCATAAAATCGTTTTATAAGGCAGTGCTGGTGACTAGTGACTGGAGTGCATTTGGTCGTCACTGGTAGTTATAAATAGTCAATTAACCTCTCCACGAGCGTCGAAGGTCCACCCCCTTAGATAATCAATAGCCAGTCACCGCGCTTGAAACCATAAACAGATGTGCCCCACATGGCCATGTATTGCATTCACTGCATGTTGACCACTCGTACCTCAGACACAAACGTCAACACGGCCTATACTTTAACATAGGAAGGTACCATGTTTTGCCCCAAATATAGGTTTTTTCATTGGATTTGAAGTGTTTTAAGTTGTTCTTATGGTGATATGGACCCACCAATGCCCCTTACCCTTATCAGGGTGGATGGTTATAAGAAATATAAAGAAAACCATCAAAATAACAAATCAAACTTGTAGAATAAGACATACGGGTCCCTTCTTAAAAACCAACCTCCTTATTCAAGAGACAAATGTAGATAACTAAAATCTAACTTATAGCTTACATTAGAAATAACCTCTATCCATCTCCCTCAATCCCTCTTTTTAAAATTAACTATTGATTATCTAGACAACCCACTAGATATATCTATACCTGCAGTTAAATATGATGTTATTCATCATGGAGTATTATAATCTTATTTTAGTTAAGGATAAACATTCAAACAAATAACATTGTAATATATTACAATGTTAATTGTTTGAATGTATTAGTTCTTTTTTAAAGCGTTGCCTTGCTATCAATCTTCTAGTATTCAGTACAGAAATAACTTTTTATCTAAAAATATTTGATATTCATCCGGCCATTTTAAGCGAAGTCATGTATAATGATAGGCCAGGCGCGGCGGAACAGATAAAATATTGGGGGGGGGGGCAAACTTTTTTTTTTTTTGGGGGGGGGGGGGGGGGGGTATGGAGAGTGACTTTGCATTACCCTCCAATAGTATAATAGAATCGAAACAGAAACCCAATATCAGGAAATCAAACACACTTAATTAGAATTAAATGGGCACTTCTCATGAATAAGGTCCTAGACCTGTATTTCCTGATAATGAGTCATTTAGAAAAAGAAATAGCTTGGTACCCAAATGAATTCAGTTTTACTTAATGCTAGATACATATGGGCACGAAATAAAGGCAAAGCAGAGATAAATCGATTTCATCTGACCCGAAATTCAGGGAAATCTGGAATTTTAGGAGACTTCTTCAATAATTAATAGCAAATGATACTGTTTATTTGTCAAAATATATCATTTAAGAAATGTCTCTTCATGGGTATGTGAGTGATCATAAGTGGTCACCATCAGCAAATATGATCAGAATGAAATGAGCTGAGAAATGTGAGCTATAGTATGGGTATAAATAAATAATTATATAAATCTGTATGTATTCTGATGTGGAAAAATAAGGAAATAAGAACGAATATCTAATTTATTTAATTGTTATGGGTGAACAGATTTGGATTAGTGAATTTTTTGTAGTAGGAGTGTCAACCCTATGTACGCAGAGTTGGAATAAAGTAGTTTCTTATCTTATCTTATCTTATCCCGGGACGCATTTCAACAGCCTATAAATAAGGAACAAATTGCATTTCTTCACACGATCACATTATTGGAATATTCTAATTTTTGGAGAGTTTATCACTTATAGCTATATCAATCGATGTATCAAATATCAGGACAATCTATGTAATATATACTTTCGTTTTAAAGGTCCTCATATGGACTACATTTAGTTACATTACTGTTTATTGAACCCCAGAAATATTGGAAACTTTTTTTTTAAAAACGAAAATATTAAACTTAAAATCAAGAAATACTTATTAGATTATTAGACTGTTTACTATCATTGGAATCGGCTTGATCTCATCTTTTCAAATATAATGGTATCTGAAAATCTATTTTTTGCGACTTATGACTCATTTTCCTGAAACACATCACATATTAGTTATCATTTTTTTGTTGGAAAAAAATATTTAGGGCCTAAGCCTAATTTACTCTGAGGCCGTCATCCCGCATCATTCCGCATTATGCTGCATACATTTGTGCGTATTTCTTACACACACTGGTGCAAAAAATGATGGAAATAGGTATAAAAAAGTATATATTTCCTGAAACAGGAATTTGTTTCCTTCGTTATGATAAAAAATCAAAGCAATGGCTTGATTTGTACTCGCACAGCAAACTACGGTATGAAGGATATTATTATTTTAGCCAATTGCATATGCCAAAATATCAAACCAATACATGTTGTATGGAATCTATTCCAGAAATTCAATTACAATTTTCACGATTTTTGTTTATGTCATATTTTTGTCAATTCTGATCTGATAAACCTACAAAATTTAATGGTTGCTAATACACTATTGCAAATTATACTTGACAAGGCTGTAATAATCCACCTTTCGGCGAAATAATATTATTGACTTGAATGCAGTCAATGTATGCTTATACCTCAGTGACTTTAAGATTTTTTACAAAATTTCAAAAACATTTAATATCCCGCCATGTCTATTTGACTTTCCTAAATTTATATGGTTGTACAACTATTCTATCTATTAGAAGAGATATGACGCTTAGACCTTGACATCCTGTTTCCACATGTAAAAAGAGCACTTCTCAACGTTTCATGAAAATCGCCCATATATACTACCATATTTATATCTTTTATATTTAAAGTGGTATCATCTGGATATATACACGGCCTTAAATGTTTATAATGTCAATACCATTCGGTCTCTAAATTCATTCTGCCACATTAATGCCACACTTATATAGCATTTAAATTGTATAAAGCATATCTAAACACATTTGCTTGCTACAAATCCAAGAATAATTCCATCCTCAAAATCTGAAAAGGGAGGGTATAATTATTCACTTTGTGTGTCAACCCAGCTGATCCCAATGCATAAGGGGTGGGGTCTGGGGCGTGCCTAAGGCCCCAGCGTCCAGAGGTTATCCCTTTAGACTTGGGACACATTTTAAGCATTTTGAAATACTATAAACGATAGAAAAGAGGAGGACAGTGATGAGAGTGTGAGGGGAAGAGTGAGAGAGATGGAAATAGACAGGGAGAGAAGGAGAGACATATCAAGGGAGAGGGATATAGGCTATATATTGTTATGGTTTTCCTTTTCATATTGTTGGTCATGTTCGTTATATCGATGGGCCTGGTCTTCCAGAGCCTGATCCCAGAGATGGTCTAACGATGTTGTCGAATAAGCCATATTTAATAAAGATGCTGGATTACTCTAATCTCGTCTTCTGATCAATTACTAGTGACTCTTAGTACTGATATTCGCCAAAGATAGCTGCGCTTGCGAGGAAGAAAGTCAAGGAGTTGTTTGCAGTTCGAGTCTCAGGTTTATTGTGTGAATCGTCAACAAACAGGGGTTTATATAGTACAAGGATAAGTGAATCGTTTATCGTCATTCACTATTCGCCATCCGTCTTTCGCCATAATGATATTACTTAGTAGAAAAACATTATTAGACGATTCGTCAAGCTGAGTGAATCGCCAGGCGATTTACCTTTTATAGAGAAATACATAACACTAACAATACAATAGCATACCCCTATAGTCTGTTCTATAACAGTATCTATAAATAGAGAGAATGGGACAAGCCGGCAATAATCGAAAATTTATAGGACGAGATTCGTCCACATAAGCACGATGCCGTAGGCAGAGTGCTTATGTGGACAAACCAAGTCCTATAAATTTTCGATTATTGCTGGCGAGTTCCATTCTATATTTATTATATGTGCATAAAATTTTATCATATATCATCAGATATCACTGAAAAAGTATTAAAGAACTCTCAGAGAGCCCCGCTGCTCCGCTGAGATCACCGCTGCCTTAACCCATTCAGGGCGGGAGAATGCCTCAAGGCATTCATTGCAAGTTGGCCTAGGGGGCGGGTGAATGCCTCAAGGCATTCAATGCATGTTGGCCTTGGGTGCGGGTGAATGCCTCAAGGCATTCATTTTTTATATAAATTGAAGGGGGCATAACTTAAAGGTGAAGTGTAATGGTTTTTATTTGGTGTTTGATGCATTCGGAGGAATATTTTGAAACGATGTACAAAGTTTTAGCACCCAACCTAAAAAATCAAACCAGTGAGAGGTGTTTAAGCGCTACCATTTTCTGAGCCCCACGCAGCCCACTGCGGCAAGGTGAGTAGCCATCTTTAGATGGGCCAAGCGACCTGTGACGTCATAGATGTCCTGCGCGACTGGTATAGGCTTTAGCATACAGCTATAAACGCTAGTTCTAATATGCTATAATACTTTTGTACCTCATTGTCATGGGTAATAATAGTCCAGAAGTATGTTTACAGTCTGTCCCCGTTTTAAGTTACCCCTCTTAATTGCTGATACCATTGCATCCTTTACCATTTCGTCTCCCTTTCCCTCTATCTCCCGGACTCTCTCTTTCGCCTATCTCTCTCCCGTGCTCTCTTTTAGTGTCCCATCTCAGGGCTGCTCTATTTTCCCCTGAAACATAATCTATCATTTCTAGTGTGCAGGTAATAAATGATTTGTTGTGGGTTTGTGCCGTCTTAAATGACAGTTGCTTTGATGACAGCAGAGGCCCTCCATGGGGTGTTTGAAGTACCGACTTATATACCTAAGAAAGGGTGCATATATCCGATCTAAGACATTGCCATTTATGACTTTAATTAGAATCGGACGACCTAAGTGCTATACATGGAACTAATATAACAACATGGAATGTGTTATAGCTGCCCAATATTGTCACGCTAAATGTAACACCTATTTACCTGGTACATTTTCGCGCACGGTCCTATAACTACTGTGGCTGGTGACAATTGAGTGAAATAGTCACTCACCCTAAGTGTGGTAATAGGCTGGCTTGATGTTATAATCCCCTCACAGTGTAGAAAGTGAGGAGAGGATAATCAAAGTTGTAATGTTCACATAGATGTCCATTCATGCATCAACAATTGGTAATGAAAGTTGTACTAATCAAATCATAATTAATGTACATATATGGGCACCAAACGTTTAGGTATTATGCATCAGATTATACCAGATTATTTTATTAGATTTTAAACTATCAACTTAATCAAGCGTCTATGTTAGATACATATGGTAGCAATTACAGTTACTACGGATATTTACAGATCTCATTATTTAATAATGATTTTAAGCTAATGCATTTGAACAGCCTACAAATAAGGAACACATTGCATTTGAGCATCAATATTTTAGAACAAAATTTATCAGGGACCTATCTTATTCGAATATGATATTAGCTAATATTCTTGTGTTGGAAAAAAGAATAAAAAAACCCTTATTAACTATGAAGACTTCATCCGGCATCATGCATCATTCCGCTTCACATTGCATATCTTCTGCTGTTGCTTCAGGAGTTTTGGTCTCTGAATCTGAGGAGCTGGAACTTTGGATTTCTGTTTCTTGTATTAGACAGAGCAAGTGGTTCAAATTGATATGGTCGGACTAGTATATGCATATCAAAATTTAAAATTTCCTAAAGGTTTTCCTCAGACGATTCCATCCTTATTGATGTATTGGAAATACACCTCCTAGTCCTAACACTGCTGAAGGTAGCGTTAGACTGTTCGCGCCTAGGACATGGATGACGTCACAGCCCTGATGTGCGAATACACATGCTAAATCATAACAAAGCTAGTCCCATTTGCTCGTTCATCATAAAGCTGTGAAAACGGACATTAGTGAATTCTTTTCCGATTTTTTAACATCAGAGGTCATTACTACCACCACTACAAATGTAAAACAGCTTTCATCTCGATTTTTAAGATTTTCTTTACACTTGACCTTTAATGAAAAATGAACAAATTTTGCTGAAATTTGAAATATATGTATACAAACACATTAGAAATATTTTTATAGGAATGTTGTCATGGAGACAATAATGATGACGTCATAACTAACATATGTAAATGCTGGAAAGTGAATTTTGAGCAAGGTTGCCGCCATATTGCACCCAATTGGCACCCATTATTTCAATTATTGAAGACCAAATTCTAGAAATTATGGAAAAATATTATCAATAGCTGTTTACATCTATTAAACGATGTACATATGATACATATTATCTAAAGAAAATATTCTTAAAGTATTTTTAAACCCGAATCCTCATGTTAGACACCCGTCCTGAAGCCCAAAAAGGGGGGAAAGGGCCCCCGCCAGCCAGGCAAAATATGTGTAAACTGCCCCCGCCTTGAATGGCTTAATTGTCAGCCTGTGTTTACATCAGGTCAGGTCAGTATTTACTTACTGACATTGTTGAACTAAAACGTTCATATCGCGGCCATTTCTTGAGCTACAATAATAAAGCTCATATCATTTGATAGAGAATTTAATTCTCTATTTAATGGTGTGGTTTTTATTATGTATCTTTATAATTATAGTACCAGGATCATGGGTGGAATACCGATCGCGGGGATCTCCGCGGAGACAGCGGAAGTGCTGAGGTAACGTCAGAGCTTGTTTTTAGCACAACTACATTTTTATAGGACGCGTCCTATATGAATATTTTTATAGCACCCCACTTATAGCACCTCTCATATAGCATGCGCGTATAATAAATAACTTTATTTCCATTTTGTAAAGGTGCTGGTTACAGAGGGAAATCTTGGTGTAGAATACCACTTTGAGGGTATCTGCCTATATTTGAGGTTAAGTTGGAATCCAATATTTTTTGTAAACAATGATGATTTCTCAAAAGATGAAAATGCACATTATTATAGGATCAACTAAATAAACGTTAAGAATTGTCATGTACACTCATGCAATTTTCTGAAAAGCTATTTTGAACGTTCTTTTAGATGCATATATATGCATGAATTTTGAAATGAAATGTTTTAGCAGACAAACAAATAGTTTTATACAGAAATGAAGTTTTGCATCAGCCAAACTTATAACTTTTTACTGATTCTCTCAGTTTTACATGAATGATGTTTGGACGTTTTGAACTTATTACTTAGGATTTCATTAGTTTTACCACTGTATACGTTGCACAAGGTTCTGTGATAGACAGCTCATTTTTTTGGCCAATAAAATGTTCAAAATCTCAGAGAATTATTGGGGGGGCCAGGCTCCCCCCCAATATAATTATTGGGGGGGGCGACTGCCCCCCTTGCCCCCCCCGGTTCCGCCGCGCCTGTTAAGGCCTACAATATGCTTGAATACTGACTCACTCAATCTCCACAATGGATGTTAATTTCAATTTTCAATAAGCCACAGTCATACTGGTACATCTTCAAGGTTAAACGTTTGCCTCTTTCTCTATATCTTATGCTATCAAACATATGTTTGGTTGCCCATAATACTTAGTATGCAGTCTCATCCTTAGTTTAGGTGTCTATATATTGAATGTTGAGAAAATATCAGAGAAATTTAGTATCTGGTTCCAAATCAAGATCAAAACACACCTGTAGATAGGCATCGTTAATGCTGTACAGTGGCCGCCATGGGTTTGTTTGTCTGAGGTTCCACCGCGTGTAAGTTCCGTGAGACAGTGGGCGGAGCATAGCCCTGCTCGTGGAGAGGTTAATTATTTGAATAGCATTGGTCAGGGTGTTTATGATAATTAAATTAAATTTTCTTGGCTGTCGTCGTAGAGCTATCATCATTAAGAATTTCGAATTTACGTACCCTAATCGCCAATTCCATATACTACTCACATACTTGTCCCATAGGGCATCTAGACGAGGCGCGACTGACCCGCCCTCTATGAGGGTGGAATCCCACATCAGAAATTCTTCCTGTCGCCCCCTGAATCAGCGTCCTCTCCCCATATACCCACGACCCGTCCTTCTGGCCTTATTTTTAATGTGTTTCCCTGTAAGTGGCCACCTGTAATTCGCCTGAGAGAAACTTGACTTAGTTAGCTACCCTTTTGTCTGGAAAAACTACTGCGTTCATGGTACAGAAATGCTATTGTGAAAACATTCATGCACCCTCTACCTGTTGTCACTCACTCCTGCCATGTTTACATAGCTTCAACCACCCAACAGCTATACCCTTACTAGCCACTGCCACCCTTACATAACACCCATACTCACAGCTAGCTTGTTGACATGTAGGCTATTTATAGGGTGGGTGTTGTAGCCTACCCAACACGTTGGTGTTGTGTAGGCTACATTATTTGATACTAAATCAAATGGATATTGTAGGTAGGAGGGGTAGAGACAGGGTGGGTGGGTGGGACGATCTTTTATTTTTAAATATAAAAACAATCTAAAAGCGTTCAGATCTGGTGAAATACAACCAATTTACTTCCCACAAATAAATGTCTTGCTGCGGTAATTTTCTGGATGAGAGGCGACCAAAAACGGCCTTGAGAAAGGTGGTGCGCAGCAGGCATATTTCGAATCCTTCTGTCGCCCCGGGCCTTCACAGCCATGGCTCAATACCTTCCACATCTCAACCTGGCCGCGTCGTTTTCCTAGTAAACATACCGATAGCCGACATCCTTACCCAGAAATCGCAACGATAGGATGTCCTCTGCAAGTTTTGTCCGAAGAAATAATCAATCTACGCTGTAAAATAGATTTTCGATATTCCTATACTATTCCTATGGGGAAGCGTTGGGAAGTGCCGACCGCCATTTGCGCCACCACGTTGGAGCCCTAAGGGCACCCTAGCATGATGCAATAGAGCGTGCTCCCCACACACACGGTGGTGTGTGCGGGGAGACACTAGGTGGGACGGGGGGGGGGGATCATTCAACAATCTGTAAACGTCAGTCACAAGCACCTCATTTATCACAGGAAAAAACATATTATGGGCGGTTTGATACTTCTGGACCTCTACACCCAATCAGACATCAGATGCCATGATCGAGTGAGTGGGCCTGTTTCATAAACTTTGTGAGGACAATTAAGGGTTGGGATGAATATGAGACGCCTACTGCGCCAATAGCTTTCCCGACCTTGGAATGGCTGGATGGGTCTGTTTCATAAACTGGTTGGAGGGAAGAGAGGCAGACAAGGAGAGGAGATGAGCAAGCAAGTATGGCAAAGAGGAACATCAGCTGTGATTAGAGTATATCAGAATTTAAGGCACAGATGGAGGTTGATGAGTAAATTGTACTTACTCTCTCTCTCTTATTCCTCCGCCTCCTCTCCCTCTCGATGATAGGAAGCCTACTGCGCCCTGTCTTCCCCGCCCGCCCCCTAAATTGAATTTTCAAAAACAAACTTTTTTTCATCAATGGAGTCTATCTAGGCTCTGTCGATGATAGCAAGCCTACTGCGACCTCCCGCGCCCGCACTCCCCCCGCCCCCCCCCCCTTTTAAAATTGAATTTTTGAGAAAAAAAAAGTTAATCGTCTTAGCTAATCTAGTCTTAGCTAATCTAGGGCCGTACTACAAACCGCAAACTTGCATTAAAATCCCATTAGGACCCCTAAAAATTTAATTTTCGAAAAAATTGTCTCTGACTGTCTCTGACTGTTTCTGTCCATCCGTCTCTATATCTCTCTCGTTGACGATCACTTATCACATGTAAAGATTATGCTGAAATGTCGCTCATATCGGGCGCCCCACGCTCGTATAATAATAATTCTTGTTTTTAATTACATTTGGTTATATTCTTATTTCTCTCTCCAACTGTGTCACATACCCAAATTCAAACTGCTTTCGGAATAGTTACCTCTATTTGTAATCTTCCAATGCATTTCAGTGTAAGCTGCTTTTTCAGTTATTACGTCGAACACAGACTTAACAAAATTACTCATATAATGACTCAGAGGCTAAAAAAGGAAAGTAGGCAGGTCCCCGAAATATAGCTGTGAACGTTTCGAACATGAAACGTATCAAAATTGTGAAATTGTCTCGAAATTTAAAAAAAATTAAAATCTTTCGTTTTTGACCGACGTTAACTGAGAGTGCAGTCTTAATACAATCGATATCTTTCATTTAATTGTTCAGCATTAATTTTGTTGCTAGACCTGGGATTCTATACACATTACCGAAGAGAGTATCATTATTTGTTTCATATCTAATTGTGTTGTTTCTACCGAAGCTATTAAGCCACAATCGTCTAATCATTATCCTGTTGTCCATTCCAAAACACAATGGGCATGTATTCACAATTAATGCCTTCCGCGTCTAACTCTGTGCAGTACCCTATGCCGCGCAATGAAGCGAAACACATTATTTGGAACTTCTTCCAACATACATAGCTATTTGATAGGTTCTAGTCAATACATTTTGATATATAGACATAGTCGTGCATACTGATATCCAAACGTGTGCAGACGTATCTGAAGTTTGAAAATAGCCACCATGTAAGTTCAGGTATGGAAAAAGCGTGATGAGCATGTTCGCCTTGGTACAAGAAACATAATTTGTCATGATTTTACCTTGTATAACTATAAGCTTCTATCTTTTCCGACGGCAAGACGATAAGGATTGAATAAACCTTTTTTGAGATACAAGCTAGACACCATGGCACTAGAAAGGATTCGGAGCAATTACTTTACTTTGACAAGGGTAAGATTATGGACATTTTGTCATTCTCTTTTATTTGCCATAAATGCTACTTTTATTATTCCAATCGTTAAAAACGAATTGGCTTTGAAGGATCTGATTTTCTTTACAGATGGGTACCGATTTTCCACATAGACAAAAACATAGTCGTTACAATCAGAGGCTTTCAGTAATAAGACAACAATCGGATTTGGAATCTTTGTCTTTTAAACCTGGTCTGTACGCACCCCAATTTATATATAGAGACAGATTAGATGAACCAATATATGTGTCAAGTGAGGAAATAGAAGCCATAGAACAGAGGGACAACCGCCAACGACCATCCAACCCAGGATTAATTCCACGTGACTGTGTCTGCAGAGCAAGAGTTTGTTTCGCTTTCTTCATAATATTCACACTCCTTTTATTTATTGGAATAACGGTCGGCTTGTTGACCTATTTTGGATTGATGGCGCATTCAGGTAATTAATTAAAAAATACATGTAATGCTATGAACGCCTTGTCCACAAAGGCTAGGCCTACATAACCCTAATGTATAATCCTTTAATGTACAGCGAAATAGTCATCATATAATTTATGTGAATATCGCTTCTGAATCTACATAAAAATACTATCCTCCATGACTCGTCAATAATTTTGAGAAAACAAAGTTGGAAATATTCATACAAAATCCTATATGAACCATGAGTATTGTTTATCAACTAATCAGAATCAATCAGACATTCAAGCCATGAAACATAACTACGGTACTTTCGTGTTTAACGTCATGACGCCCCTAGCGCCAGCTCACCAAATATATAATGTATTATATTATGATCAGGGAAGTATAACTCCTGCTGTGATTTGTACTCTACATTAAAGGTACTATTATTGGATAATACTTATTACATGTTTTTTTATTCACTTGTAGGCCAATAATGTTAAATATAAAACATTATGTCAAACAGTATTCCTTGCTTGGTCTTGCTGCACATACTGAAGCAAGGTTCAGTATCCAATGGACATACCGGTACATACATAGCATGAACAAATTAGTCCGTGTATACCGGTCATATTCCACGAATTTCTTCCGGCAATATGTTTTTTTTTTGTTTTTTTTTGCGAAATCTTCTGGCAATATTTACTAATATTGATATACTAGAATAAATTTAAGCTCATCAAAAGTGCTGTATTTACTAATAAAACATATTAAAGCTACGCAATGGCAGCAGCTAGTTCTTTTAAATCCGCATGGAACTTTGATTTATGGTACAATGCCTTTCGGAAATATAATTCTTTTCTCCATTCGAAAGTTGAAAAAAATGCTGTTAGCATAATGTAATTCGTATATACGCCGATCGAGTGTCGATTAACTTGAGGAAAAATGTTCACTTCACAAACCCTGCAATGCTATTGTTGTGGCCGTTTTTGTGTAAGCCTTGAAAACACAAGTAGCCTACTTTGTGTCTGATACATCCATGCAGATTTGTGTAATGTTTTTTGGGTATAATTTCCATAGGAAATCAATTTTTAATTCCTTATCCCAGAATTGTGTAGTTTCAATAATTCTATATGAATTCATCGGGAACCTTTTCATTTCATTTTGTTCAGCTGTGCACATCCATATTCTTTCAGGGGTCGGAACAACCCAATCCAACCTTACGTCGCAGCAGCAGCAGCCCACCCAAGAAGCAGCATCCTTTACAATAGCTGCGGAGTCGAGGACAATTGCTGTTACATCCTTTAATGAAGCCGACGCAATATCTCTCAGTATGATGGGTAGTACTCAGCAGACAGAAACGTCAGTGGCTCAATCCAAACTCATGATTGCTTTAACGACGGAACCTTCTAAAATTATAACAACCTTCATATCATCACTATCCATGGAAACAAGCGTTTCCACCCCACACATGGTTTCTGCTGAGCAAAAGACCAGTGTACCCTCATATATAAGTACCGCAGAATATATATATGTTTTGACAACAGTCGACTCTTCCAATTCAGACTTAACAACAGCCGGCGTACCCCCAACTACAGAAAATGGAGCCACCACTGCTGAGCAAATAACCAGTGTACCCTCACATATAAGTACCAAAGAATATGCTTCAACAGATGACTCTTCCAATTCAGACTTAACAACAGCTGAAGTGCTCCCAACTACAGAAAATGGAGCCACCGCGGGCTCAATACCTTAGTCGAGTGTCTATGTAGGCTGTAATCCAAAAGATGATAGTATATATGTTCTCTGATACAATTGAAAAAAAAAGTTTCTTCCTGAAAATAATTACTCAATTTCCAGATTTTTTAAGGTATCATGCAGTAGAACATATAAGGCCATTATCCATAGTTGTCCTTATACCTGATGGAATTGACTGTTTATCCTATATACTCATGTACTGCACACAATTCTCTTAAAATGTAGTATAGTGTTATTTTTCTTCTTCTTTCTACTTAGTGAGGTAGGTGTGCTATAGATGTTCCTGGGACTATTTCACAAATCATGCCTGATATATAATATAATATATTATTATTATATTGTATTTTAAATTTCAGCAAAATCCGTTCATTTTTGTCAAAAGTATACCCCTTATTTGTACAAAGACGTGATGCCTTTTGATATTCGTGATTTTCTTTTGTGTGATGTTAGTAACCGAGATAGATAACGCAAGCTGGTTTCAATTGGAAATCTGCTATCTTTAAACCTGTATGGAATATTGCAATGAGAAAAGATCTTTATTCAGATGTGTAACCGGACGAGTTAGACGTGCTTCAGATCTGTGTAACAGACCCTTAAATGGCTCTTCCATAGAAACCTATATATAGAGTCCTCATTTTCGATTTTTTTTATCTATTAAAAGACATCTCTTCTACGAGAAGGCGAGGTGGGAACTAATATCAATCATGTTTCAGGGATGCAAGTCTCTAGTATTTGTACTGAAATCAATATTTGTTTTACCAAATTTCTTCAAAATATTCAAAAGTTCAAATTCTCAAAATTAAAACCTTTTAGTATTCAAAATGTTGATCTTAAATCAGTTTAAAACATTCTGAACAGTAGCAGAATGTTTTCCCTGAAAATATTTAGTATTTTTGACATGACCCAACTTGAATCCCTGATGTTTAGTGATGGCAGATGTATACTAATAGGTGCACGTAGGTGCCGGTGGGAACCAAGAGTACAGGCTGCATATCCATTGATGTTTAAATTATATCTATAATTATAAAAGTAGAGCATCTTTATGGTATCGTTGTCAAGAGTAACTTTGTATCTCTAGATGTGTATATGTATGTGGATAAAATCATAATAAAGACATAAGTGATATGATTTTACAACTTTTATTAATACTTTAAAGACATTACCATCTACTGAAGCTTAAATAAAATCTTGTGTTTATAACAACTGCGCGCATAATGCATTTTCGGAATAAGGACCACAACATGCTTGATTCGTTTAAACAATCCCATATTAATCTGCTAATTAAACCCCACACATGTCCAATGCCAAAACAGTTCCATTTATCCCCAACATTTCTGTTGCCCCGCAATTGGAACTATTAGGGAGCTTAATTGAATTGCTGCCTCCCATGGTCCAGCTTATATTCGACCTTGTGAGTGAATATCCGCATCCGTGTATAACTTGTGGTCTACTAGGTACTACTCCTCAATTCACAAACTCCAACTAATATCTGGTTTTAAAACGTACCAAGCGAAGTCTGGTTCTCTGTTGATGATAATATCCTTTACTTAGATGTCTTATACAGATTATATAGAAAGATAAGTTGGTATCTTTCTTTGTTAGTTAATAAGTCAACTAACTTGTATCGTCTCTCAAGCAGAAGTGTTTATATATATATCAGGTGAGGTGCAGGTGAGATGCTCCCTGGTGGTAGGGGAGAGAACTTCCTCCACACCACCTCCTCAGTAGATGGCTGACATGCCAATATTTCTACTGCTGACTACCACCCTCTTCGGAGCGTCTCATTAATGTGTGTACTTTTCGTATATTTATCATCTTTAAATAAATACCTGACTGTTGTGTTATACCTTACTCTCTATTTGAGACTTGTAGGCAGCGGCACCCAGTAGGGTTTAGCGTTGCCCGCTTTGATGCGGGCTTTTGTTTACTGCTTACAGGACTCAAATAGAGTGTACCCTGCTATTTCATCCTCCTGATTAAGGTTTCAATAAGTTGTGTACTTTTCGAGGATTCTTTATTATTACTTACTTTCTCCAATATTCCACAATCATGGTCTCTACTTTGTATTTTATCATGTAATTTGGAACGCCATGCGATCATTCCGCACCCTACTATGTTGTATAATGTTCCAGTGTTAGTCTATTAGACATCACTATTTCCATTCATCTCTATGGGCAGAAGGCCTCGCGCGCGAGCATTTTTTTTGTGTTTTTAAAAAGGTTTTATTCAGATTTCCTGCCATCGAGGTAGATCTTACATTTCTAATGGTAGAATCTCTGCGTCCCTTTGTATTTTATAGTTTTTTGGGGGGTTTCCGTATTTTCTTACTCACTGTATAACACAATAAACATTTGTACACTCACCACACCTACTTCCTTGGAGAAAGTTTGCCATGGGTTGTTTTTCTCTCTCCCTCTACCTTGTACCATCATGTTATATTCCCGTGTCCTTACGTTCATTCTTAACTCATTGACAAATGCCTTAAAGACTATTTCATTATTATGGAAGATCCTCTGCCTATAGATGCGCGAGCATTAGAACTGAACAAGATCGCCGAGGTTGAGCCATCAACTGCACTCACCACGGCAGCCATCATACTTTTGCCGCGCGGTCTGAGCCGCGTTAAGTCCAGCGCGCGTCGACCGCCCAGCGTTTCGACAAACGAGTACTCAGATCCTTATATCCCTCATATCTTAACTTGCATGACCTCAACACCAAGTGACGCCCTTTTATTATATTTTATGTTTCGTAATATGACGTAAGTTTCCCCGTCAACTACGGGTATCTTTGATAACCAATTATCGTATATTTCACTTTTCAACGTTAGTTCCCAATTTCAATTTATAATTGTTTCGTAATATTACAGGGCACTGTAGTATATAGCCTCTGTTATATTTCAAACATTGATTATTAATAATTTTTAATTGCGTAATAAGCGTATGTGGTACCGTGACCACAATAATGCCACTGTGTGTTTAATTCTTAAATTTGCAATGTTACACATCATCATGTCTGCGTAATTTTTAATATTTCCACCCGGTATGGTAACTGATCCAATATTTGTCACCCATAGTGTTGTTAGTATTTGCCAATATAGTACATAATTATATAGTCCTGAATATGGAAATTTGGAAAATTACAACTTGTAGCCGATATCAGAGAAAGGAAAATTATAGTCAGAGCGATACACAATACGATATAGATTAGAATTTGATATACAATACAAATTGAACAGCTATTAAGACATATGCAGTCCTGAAGGTTTCGGGGTTAAAAGAGTTATGTGTAAAATATCTTTCATATTCTCGATCCCTACCATTCTCTTGGAGGTTTGATACACCCAAATTTAAGGTCTCGTCACCGGAAAACCAGCACGATGACATATATATTTTTTTTCTATAAATATGACCCAAACCACTTAAATAACCATACCAGGAATTCCAGAAAAATGACTTCTTTTGAATTTTACCCAGTAGTCTTAAAGAACAGTGCAGTCGGTTTGGGGCGATACGATATATGATAGGCCTAATGACCAGTAACCCGACATCTGATCTTATCTTCACCAAGGACACGTGTCAGGACAGAGGTCAGACCAATGAGTGAAGAATGGAGGTGGTGACAGGTCAGTCCTCAGAGTAAAGACTAAAGGTCTCTTATCAGACTATATGCCTATAATTCCCAAACTAATAATTTATAAATTGTTTAACATACTTAAACATAGCTTATGGTAATAGTTGATGATACTATCACATTTGAAAGATCTGAACTTTGAAATGCCGGTAAACAAATCAATGTGACTTATTTTGGGGGGATTTACGCATGTTTTCTCTGCGATTGGATGCATTCTACAGTAGGCCTACTATTCGTGTCAGTTTCTTATATATTTCAGAAAGCTGATGTTGGGGTATATATAGAGCCACCGAGTGATATGAATGAACAGCAATCTTAGAGATACCGTATGTTTCAGGGAAATGTCAACTCTTTCCAAACGAAGACATTATTTGAAGAAATTAAAAATGTATGTTTGATGTTATGTTTCACAATGTGGTGAGCCGTGGTTGTAGAATAAACTGTGATTGCGGTCTCATACTTCATGAACTCCCATGAAACGTTTTCAGCTTAATCATGTTTAAGATAGCTATGCACATGAGGAGTATGAAGTGACTATTATTTTGTCCTTCAATAGATATAAGGAATGCAGAATAAAGCTACCCAGTTAAAATAAAACTAGAACTAAACACTAAAGTATCTATATTCAGGCGCGGCGGAACCGGGGGGGGGGGGGGGGCAAGGGGGGCAGTCGCCCCCCCCCCCAATAATTATATGGGGGGGGGGGGCCTTCCCCCCCAATAATTCTCTGAGATTTTGAACATTTTATTGGCCAAAAACATGAGCTGTCTATCACAGAACCTTGTGCAACGTATACAGTGGTAAAACTAATGAAATCCTAAGTAATAAGTTCAAAACGTCCAAACATCATTCATGTAAAACTGAGAGAATCAGTAAAAAGTTATAAGTTTGGCTGATGCAAAACTTCATTTCTGTATAAAACTATTTGTTTGTCTGCTAAAACAGTTCATTTCAAAATTCATGCATATATATGCATCTAAAAGAACGTTCAAAATAGCTTTTCAGAAAATTGCATGAGTGTACATGACAATTCTTGACGTTTATTTAGTTGATCCTATAATAATGTGCATTTTCATCTTTTGAGAAATCATCATTGTTTACAAAAAATATTGGATTCCAACTTAACCTCAAATATAGGCAGATACCCTCAAAGTGGTATTCTACGCCAAGATTTCCCTCTGTAACCAGCACCTTTACAAAATGGAAATAAAGTTATTTATTATACGCGCATGCTATATGAGAGGTGCTATAAGTGGGGTGCTATAAAAATATTCATATAGGACACGTCCTATAAAAATGTAGTTGTGCTAAAAATAGCTCTGACGTTACCTCAGTACTTCCGCTGTCTCCGCGGAGATCCCCGCGATCGGTATTCCACCCATGATCCTGGTACTATAATCATAAAGATACATAATAAAAAACACACCATTAAATAGAGAATTAAATTCTCAATCAACTGATATAAGCTTTATTATTGTAGCTCAAGAAATGGCCGCGATATGAACGTTTTAGTTCAACAATGTCAGTAAGTAAAACATTTCTGACCTGATGTAAACACAGGCCTGACAATTAAGGCAGCGGTGATCTCAGCGGAGCAGCGGGGCTCTCTGAGAGTTCTTTAATACTTTTTCAGTGATATCCGATGATATATGATAAAATTTTATGCACATATAATAAATATAGAATGGAACTCGCCAGCAATAATCGAAAATTTATAGGACTTGATTCGTCCACATAAGCACTCTGCCTACGGCATTGTGCTTATGTGGACGAATCTCGTCCTATAAATTTTGGATTATTGCCGGCTCGTCCCATTCTCTCTATTTATAGATATTGTTATAGAACAGACTATAGGGGTATGCTATTGTATTGTTAGTGTTATGTATTTCTCTATAAAAGGTAAATCGCCTGGCGATTCACTCAGCTTGACGAATCGTCTAATAATGTTTTTCTACTAAGTAATATCATGATGGCGAAAGACGGATGGCGAATAATGAATGACGATAAACGATTCACTTATCCTTGTACTATATAAACCCCTGTTTGTTGACGATTCACACAATAAACCTGAGACTCGAACTGCAAACAACTCCTTGACTTTCTTCCTCGCAAGCGCAGCTATCTTTGGCGAATATCAGTACTAAGAGTCACTAGTAATTGATCAGAAGACGAGATTAGAGTAATCCAGCATCTTTATTAAATATGGCTTATTCGACAACATCGTTAGACCATCTCTGGGATCAGGCTCTGGAAGACCAGGCCCATCGATATAACGAACATGACCAACAATATGAAAAGGAAAACCATAACAATATATAGCCTATATCCCTCTCCCTTGATATGTCTCTCCTTCTCTCCCTGTCTATTTCCATCTCTCTCACTCTTCCCCTCACACTCTCATCACTGTCCTCCTCTTTTCTATCGTTTATAGTATTTCAAAATGCTTAAAATGTGTCCCAAGTCTAAAGGGATAACCTCTGGACACTGGGGCCTTAGGCACGCCCCAGACCCCACCCCTTATGCATTGGGATCAGCTGGGTTGACACACAAAGTGAATAATTATACCCTCCCTTTTCAGATTTTGAGGATGGAATTATTCTTGGATTTGTAGCAAGCAAATGTGTTTAGATATGCTTTATACAATTTAAATGCTATATAAGTGTGGCATTAATGTGGCAGAATGAATTTAGAGACCGAATGGTATCGACATTATAAACATTTAAGGCCGTGTATATATCCAGATGATACCACTTTCAATATAAAAGATATAAATATGGTAGTATATATGGGCGATTTTCATGAAACTTTGAGAAGTGCTCTTTTTACATGTGGAAACAGGATGTCAAAGTCTAAGCGTCATATCTCTTCTGATGGAATAGTTGTACAACCATATAAATTTAGGAAAGTCAAATAGACATGGCGGGATATTAAATGTTGTTGAAATTTTGTAAAAAATCTTAAACAGTCACTGAGGTATAAGCATACATTGACTGCATTCAAGTCAATAATATTATTTCGCCGAAAGGTGGATTATTACAGCCTTGTCAAGTATAATTTGCAATAGTGTATTAGCAACCATTAAATTTTGTAGGTTTATCAGATCAGAATTGACAAAAATATGACATAAACAAAAATCGTGAAAATTGTAATTGAATTTCTGGAATAGATCCCATACAACATGTATTGGTTTGATATTTTGGCATATGCAATTGGCTAAAATAATAATATCCTTCATACCGTAGTTTGCTGTGTGAGTACAAATCAAGCCATTGCTTTGATTTTTTATCATAACGAAGGAAACAAATTCCTGTTTCAGGAAATATATACTTTTTTATACCTATTTCCATCATTTTTTGCACCAGTGTGCGTAAGAAATACGCACAAATGTATGCAGCATAATGCGGAATGATGTATGATGCGGGATGACGGCCTCAGAGTAAATTAGGCTTAGGCCCTAAATATTTTTTTCCAACAAAAAAATGATAACTAATATGTGATGTGTTTCAGGAAAATGAGTCATAAGTCGCAAAAAATAGATTTTCAGATACCATTATATTTGGAAAGATGAGATCAAGCCGATTCCAATGATAGTAAACAGTCTAATAATCTAATAAGTATTTCTTGATTTTAAGTTTAATATTTTCGTTTTTTAAAAAAAAAGTTTCCAATATTTCTGGGGTTCAATAAACAGTAATGTAACTAAATGTAGTCCATATGAGGACCTTTAAAACGAAAGTATATATTACATAGATTGTCCTGATATTTGATACATCGATTGATATAGCTATAAGTGATAAACTCTCCAAAAATTAGAATATTCCAATAATGTGATCGTGTGAAGAAATGCAAATTGTTCCTTATTTATAGGCTGTTGAAATGCGTCCCGGGATAAGATAAGATAAGATAAGAAACTACTTTATTCCAACTCTGCGTACATAGGGTTGACACTCCTACTACAAAAAATTCACTAATCCAAATCTGTTCACCCATAACAATTATATAAATTAGATATTCGTTCTTATTTCCTTATTTTTCCACATCAGAATACATACAGATTTATATAATTATTTATTTATACCCATACTATAGCTCACATTTCTCAGCTCATTTCATTCTGATCATATTTGCTGATGGTGACCACTTATGATCACTCACATACCCATGAAGAGACATTTCTTAAATGATATATTTTGACAAATAAACAGTATCATTTGCTATTAATTATTGAAGAAGTCTCCTAAAATTCCAGATTTCCCTGAATTTCGGGTCAGATGAAAACAATTTATCTCTGCTTTGCCTTTATTTCGTGCCCATATGTATCTAGCATTAAGTAAAACTGAATTCATTTGGGTACCAAGCTATTTCTTTTTCTAAATGACTCATTATCAGGAAATACAGGTCTAGGACCTTATTCATGAGAAGTGCCCATTTAATTCTAATTAAGTGTGTTTGATTTCCTGATATTGGGTTTCTGTTTCGATTCTATTATACTATTGGAGGGTAATGCAAAGTCACTCTCCATACCCCCCCCCCAAAAAAAAAGTTTGCCCCCCAATATTTTATCTGTTCCGCCGCGCCTGATTTTATATAAGCAATGCCCAATTTCTCATTTCAGGGAGATGGCGCTCCAGTTGATCTGTCCTGAGCATGTGGGCTCTACTTCCCTGACTCTCCCTTCAGGCAGGAGTTTTTAAGACCTCTTACACATATGTCCAAGAACCCTTTCGCTCCCCGCAGCAACAGTTGTTGAGAGCCATATGGACAATTGGCAACTAAGGCATTGTTTTTATACCTATGTGAATTTAGGGTTGTCACAAACTAGTGTATGTGGTATCACCTAAAACAATATGGCCATTAATATTATAGTTTATTTCCATGCTAACTCAAAGGGAACAGAATGGTAACCATTTAGGGCTTATTCCGTTTTTCTGTTTGTATTTAGTACCCTTCCCCCAGACGGGCACCCTCTCTCCCCACACTTCCCTCCCCCTCTTCTGTCTTTCATACCTGTTTAGTTAGGTCCCCCTGAAAGGTTGTGGGAAATGACGTAGTGTCTCACAGGAGCTTTCCCAGGCTATAAATAGAGTGTAGAGATCCCAATTTAAAAAAGGCTTCAAAATCACATTTTCACCCGATACCTTCACAAACCACATATAATGACCTCTAGACAGGGTCGACTGACCTGTAGAGACCAACAAAGTAGATGGGGAGATCCCGGATTCCGAGAACATGTGACACAAAGAAACCCCTCTTTTCTACCTCTTTTCATAGAAATCACTCGAAATGGCATAAAGTAAAACATAGCAAAAAAATAATTGGCAAGTAGAATTGCACATGTGTAGGGCCCTATCACTTGCTTAAATTTCGTAACCCAAGGATAAATACTTCCAGAGATACAGGCTAGTGTATGAAAATTTGATTTAACCATAATTTAGTATAGAGTAGAAAGTAAGTCTAGGTTACCATGGCAACATACTATCCAATGAAACTGGGCATGTCCAATTCTTCTTTCCCTTCATGTTGGTTCATATTTCAATACATTAGATTATCATTTTTCCCTATTGCCCTATTTTCATGAGAAAATCAGGAGAAAATATCATGTCACATTCCAGCATTTTGCTACTTTTGTATCTCAAGGTCATATCTAGTGACTTTGACCTTGGTCAAGGTCATTGACTCAGGGTCCTCAAATAGCCCTTACATCTAACATCAATATCCCCAAGTTTGGTCACATTCCTGATAACAGTATAGAAGTGGGGCCCTAAAAACCTATTTTTTGCTAAAATACCAAAGAAATCACTAGTTACCATAGAAACGGCCCATTTTGACAATGTGACCAGGCTTTTCAGCAAATTAGCTCTTCAGATTCAGAAAATTCATGAAATTCTACATGGAATACTTCAAATTTAGCTTGTTATACAATAGGGAGGGGGGGATTCATAAATAATGGCTTTTTGACAGTTTGGTTTCTCTGCATCCTATTGGTTCCCTATGTAAAATGCATGATCTAATATCAAAAATGTTTTAAAAAATGTATAGTGGATTGACCCACCGTCCTACATGTAGGTCGGCTGGTATCTTTGGTCCTATGACAACCAATGAAGATTTCTATATATTAAATTAAAGCTAAGGAGCTACGCTATCCGTTCAATATATTTAATCGTTGTTGTGCCCATGATTTATAAGCAAAATTAAAGACTAAAATCTGACCCATATTGACTCATTTTCATAGGGTATTTGGTTGCCATGGTTACCAGAACATTCTTAGAATAAATTAATGAGCATAGTTCAATTGATCTTTAAGAATGCTTTGTTTTCATATGCAACATGATAATAAAAACAGAATATTTCTTATTTTGTACCCAAAACATTCCATTTTTCAATTTGGTTGCCATGGCGACCCAGTCCCACATTTCCCAGATGTTGGACCCATTCCAATTGATAGAGCGTAAAATTCTGTATAGGAATCAATCCTCAAAACATACTATTCCTGCAAAAAATGGGGCTGATGTAGCTATAAAAGCCAAATTCCTTATTAGAATGTTTCCATAGCAGCCATGACCAAGGAAACAAAATTCCAGATTGGGTCTATAGCTAAAAGTGATCAGCACATCAAAAAGTACCACTATACCAAATTACATGCTTTTATGAAAAAGTGCACAATTGTTGCACAAATCGACTGGACTATAGGAACAACGCAAAATTATTAGATTAATTTCATGAACTAAAAAAAAATCACTTGTGGGTTTAAGGACATTCCAATTTTTAAAACAAATAATGGTGATAAGGTGTTTTAGGGAAGACTTGAAGTGACAAGCATAAGAAGATTAAGCAAAAATATGAGTTTTTTTAAAAATAATTTATTTGCTAATAACAATAGTACACGCTGTAAAGCCGTGGTTTATGAGGAACTTTTAACAGAGACCATAGCTTTGGAATCTGGCGTTGTACTGGAAACATTCAGCAGATCAGTACGTGAAATGCAGTTCAGATACAAGTACAGATGAACTGATGTCCCACAAAAGTTTGAATACCAATTTCGGGTAACAAATAACACGATTCTTTAAATACATACACCGATACCTTTAGGACAAATGTTGCTTGGCTTCCCCCTAAAACAGATAGGGAGGCTTACACAACATAGTCTTGTGAATGTTTCCAAGCATAGTTATCGGACTGCTTAAAGTAAACTATTGGAATGTATTTTCATTCAAGACCATCGATGAATGGTCAATCGAACGATTCATATTACATTTCACCGAAGTAGGTGCATGAGAAATTATATACTGATAATTTATGTAGAAGTGTATATGCGTTCTCCCCACTTAAAGTAAGCTCTATGAAAAACAAATACAAGAATGTTTTTGGGTGGTGATACAGGCCAGAATCATTCGATAAGCAAATGTATCTCTTGCCCAGTGTTTTTTCTTTTGTAAATTCTCAGAATTGTTCATATATAAACAGATTTGTAAGTACATATGCATTCATATTAAGCACTCAGTTCATACAATTATTCATTTTACCGTATAAAACTTTGTATGAGTTGGCATGATAAGCTATGATATGCGCTACTTCCATAACAAAGGTTGTAAATAAAATAAAAAAACCCACAACAATACTATTTCAACAGCTATCACATATCCCGACTCAATGGAACATCAGCTATCACGATATATAAAACTAAATAGAACTTGTAAATGTAATGTCTTTCATAAAGATATCCATAGTTCGGCCCACGTAACCAGAGATCAAATTAATTTGTCATTTGCAGACTGGTCGAGGGATAATATTAAATAGTGTGTCTCAGACAGGCGATGATGTATACCTAAATATTAGGAAATGTACAATGAAATTCATTACTACAGTATTCATCCATGATTTCAACTGTTACACCAAGCGCAAACACAAGTCTGATGCAAATAAAATCGTTTGTAGAAGCTAGGATCTGTTGTCTATGACTATATACATAACACATGAATAATGCCAGATGCGTAATCTTAAATGTTAACATTGAAAGGTGATTTTTCTCGATGGGTAATAAATGCGGTTTGTAAATTCGAACAGAACATATGCCGGGCCAAATGAGATGAAGGTGAAAATCAGTACATCAACGGCATACATTACAGCCAATTTTACTATATAATATAATAAGCTCTTTTTAAATATTACAGAAAAAATATATCTGTTTACATATATATGAATAAAAGTGACAATGGTATGAGAGGAACTAGCATGATTGAATGAAATATCCAAGCATAAGCGACACCATGATATTGATAGACTAATGTTCCTAATGCTGAATCATATATCCAGTATTGGTTAAATTAAACAACCGGTCATCGATACAGACCGTAGCAAATCATTTACTAACAATAAATTAAATGTTTGTAGATATATTCATAGAAGGGTCGACCCCCCCTTAATCACTCTTCTTTTGTGCTTGTGCCGCTGCCTTCTTTACTTCCCGGGCCTCTACCTTCGCGAGATATGCATTGTAGAAGAAGTACGAAAACAGAACGAAATAACTGAAATACATCATGAGAGAATACTTGAGATTTTCATACGACTGCTGGCAGAAATCTCCACGACTTATGATGTGGTATGTCCAGAAGTTGATGGTTGTGCCAATGATCATCTGAGTAATTTGCATGGAAGTGATGGCGACCATAACCCATTTAGGGAAGTTGAACTTCATAGCGCGGAATGCATAATATGTGTACATGAACGAGTGGACCGTGTAATTCATGACCATGAAGTAGCGACCTGGTCCCAGGTGGGCGGGATAGGAATACCAGACGTACACCAGTGTAGAAATGTGATGGTACCAATGAAGGAAGATAAGTTGCTGCTTACGGAAAACAATGAAGAATGTGTCGCCTAATTCGTAGACTTTGGAAATGGTGAACATGAATGCCCAGAAGCCGGTAGGTCCACTGAAGTAGGATGGGTTGCAGAGTGAATATTCCCAGCCATGTTTGCGGATAACATACACGAGCTCCGGGATTGTGCGAATAGCACCAAATATGCTGAAAATACCTAAGATAGCACTCCATAGAGCCAATGCCGGCCGAATCTCAAATCTTGGACGCTTTTCCATGTAATATTTTCCACCGAATATGAGAACCACATACAAGGCAGCGTACCAGAAACTCAGTGTCCAATTTTGCAGCATCCATTGCATAAACGATTCTTCGTCAAAATTCTTCTCAAACTCGAATATCATCGAGTAATTGAAGTCAGACGTGGATACCTGTGTCATTGCAGCGCTAGCCATCGTGGTGATTATCCTGACGTTGTAGACGATCCAGGCCTTTTTATTTGGCTGACAGGGTCCAACTCCAAGGACAGCAATCTGCAGCGGCTGTCTGCAATGTGCAGCATCGATGCCGGGCGGCGCGGGTGATCGATATGGTGATTACATGACGCGGATTCTGATTGGTCGTAGCTCATCAGTCGGTTTTCTGAGCCAATCAAAACCATGAACAGGAGTACTTCCGGGAAAGCATCAAGATGGCGGACAAGTCTCTACCCTCAATACTTTTACAATTAGTATTTTGGTGTCATCTATGTAAGTACCCGATTAAAATTCAATCGTTTACGTCCTAGCTAACCTTTGGTCATTATCCTATCTTATTGAAATAGCTTTATTATCACCGTGTCTACCTAAAAGCTCGAAATGCTAGTTAGTGTACACAATTCATCCGCCCATGGATTGATGTGCACGGTTGAAGGCAATTGCTGAATGAAGCTCAGTGCACTTGCACTGAAGTCCATCCATGGCCATGCCATACCTAGCTCCGCCCATTACCCTGTCATAATATCGTACGATCGCCGTAGCGTTGACTAGCACCGCTCATGAGGTCAGGGGGCGGGGTCTTTCTGGGGTTACTAGGCTACATGTTTGTCTATACAAACCTCTCTTAGGGCCTTCAATGTGTTGATTAGGGCGTAAAGCGACTTAGGGTTCAAGAATAATTGGGTCTGGAGCACTCACAGTCGCTAAAGATAAATTAAAGGTGTTATTTTTGTATCTGCTCACGGGCAGGACTAGGGTGGGGCACCAGCTTTGACCTTTGTACAATGTTGATTTGGTTTAGTTTAATCCTAATGTCAGCATGGTCATGCATTTAATTATATTTTTTTAATTATTAATTAATTAATAAATATAGAAACTGAGCACTGCTAGATATACGAAAACAAATGAATACACAAATCATGCCATCATGATTCGTGGTTCTACGCTAAAAGTAAAATAGTATACCTATTATTTCTATCTTTCCACAAACGAAAAAAATAATTCTTGGCATGAAAGTTATTAAGAGCCGGGTCGTCTAACAACAACATTATTTACACAGTGGGAGGGTCGTCGGGAAGGCTAATAGGTCGGTAGAATAGAACCGTACACGCTCTCCCCTAGCCCGCTTACCTGGCCTTGATTCCATGATTCCCCCCACCCCCGATCATTGGTCTGGGGGGAAGGGGACGGGATACTTTGTCTACCTCCCCCATGCACTTGCCTAGTCATACTACGTTAGCCTAAGTATATAATAGAAGTCACTATATCTAGCCTAACGTTATAGTTGATTAGGATTTTTTGTTATACTTCCCCGGCAGATCTGATTAATTCCCAGACAGTTGGTATTTGATATTTGCTAGTTAATGTACAGTGTATACCCATTTTCAGTATACCCATTTTTTATTGTGCGTTTGCATTGGATCAAGAAAAACTTAGTATCATTCTATTCAATTCCCTTAATATGTACCATACATTTATGCGGTTCAATCAGAGTTTAAATACAAATATTGATAGTTGGTACCGATATTTGCAACATAGATCTGCAAAATCTATAGGCTATAGTGTATTTCAAAAGTATTTCGGCAGCTATAATATTTATGTGACCTAATGTGTGTCGCCTGATGTTGTTGAATGGCCAATGGTTTGGGCTTACGTTGTTATGACGTGTCTGATTTATTCATTTATTTATTCGTTAGGCTAGAAACTGGCCCATTTGGGTATGGCTTTTTCTGAGTGTTCGAAAGTTTTCCAGTTTAGTTATACTAACCTATTATATATTTAAAAAAATAAGATAGAATAGGAATAACATAGATAATTTAAACTTTTCCATCCCCGCACCATGCAGTCGATCTCTTTGATAATAAGCAACTCAATGCCAATAGGAAAACAAAATTCCCCAAGCGATTTATTTATTCATAAGCGAGATTGGTCAATATTTCTATCTGGGTTGGGCTGATTTACACGGATGTCTGACTGCGAGATCCTCGAAGCTGTGACCTGATATAATTGTTGTGTATAATATAATTCAATTATTCTGGGTTCCACGAATCTGTGACTGATTGGATGGTATCCTTGATTTTTCTTGCTTGTCTGACAATGATATCCGTGATAATTCTTTAAAAATTATCCGTGAATAAAAAGAGCGTAATGTGTTATTGGCATCACAATATTTATTATATACAATGCTTATTCAGCATAATTAAAAAGATTCCGTGCTGCATACATTGTCAGTCAAACTGACATATATCCATTACTAAATTTACATTGGAAGGCTCAGTGAATCCATGAAACTTAACTTAAGAATCCATGATTTGTCACCCAACCTGGGTACAGACTTATGCGCATTACCTGCCTAGCATTAATCTCCGAAATACGTATCTGGGGCGTATTTGAAATGGACCCATAGAACGTGCGTCCTTCTAGCAACATGGTAAATACACGCGTGGGTTGTTGGATACACACGGGGAAATGGTACTGACTGGCCTTTTTATCATGCAGGACAAATGTCCTGGTATAGGAAGTGTCACAGTAATACTTTCTTTAATCACCTGATGTGTCCTATCGAGGATATTTATATTGTGAAGTGAGAGGCAGGCCATACAATATATCTACGAAACCGTTGTTATGTACTTAAAGTTATGCGTACGAAACGCAGACTTCTTTGAAATGTTACCAGGTCTGATCTTAGGGGAGGTTTTATGATAAATTTACCCCCTGTTTAGAGAGCCGATGGTACTAATAAAAAGGTTTCCTCCACCAAAATCAACGATCATATAAATATGATATGTGTTTCAATGAAAAAATATCATGAAACAAAATATAGTGTTACTCTCTATGTGTATCCATCTATTACACTATATTATATGTTCCCTTATATGTTTCTAAAATATAATGTATACATGTATATGTTATTTGGTATGATCCTGTATCTATTGTTGTGTTGTTCATATGGTGTTCCTCCCCCGCGCCTAGCCATTCATTCAACTCCACCCGACCTGTGAACACTGAAATTCTGCTGTGAACATACACACGCAACCGTGCCTGTATGGAAGATATACCATAGGTATGTCTCGCCACAGGTGTCACACGTCAGTACCTTGTTACCATAGCTAGCCGATTCTATTATTATTATGAAGGGAAACACCACAACCTCAAACTTCGGTATTTTGCTGCTTTATTGAAGGTGATGGTTCTGTTAAATATACAAGCATCACGGCGGTCTCCCCTGGCACGACCCAGCTTATCTAGATCCATGTAACTTTAGTGTTAGTGTCCTTTGCTTTACAACCGTTTCCATATACTTTTGTCACCCATATTATAAGCCTGCTTTACTTCTAAAATATGCAAGGAATATTTAGGACAGTCGGACAATTATTTTTGTATTTATTTGCCTCCAAATGAGATGATGATTGCACACAATAGATAAGGTGGCAATGAAATATGATAAAACTTTAAATAGATCAATTGACAAGAATTAATTGAAATAGAGATAAAATTTCGTGAATGGTCGTTAAGCTGTCCTAGCATTTTGGTGTGATAGACTGTATGCTGTCAATCACACTATTGTCTGTAATCTGTTTTATTGAGCGTTTTACCTTTCGTGAATAGTCATCACAGCACATGTATTTAATAAAAGAAATGTCCTGACGTCAACATGTCTTGAACACGAGCAACTGGATCTTTTTTGGCTGTAGTGTCCTGTTCACCAATCAGGTTCTTTATTATCTTATCAAAGTTGGACGTCCTTGACAAAGACTGTAGACAAAAACATGCTCTTCAATCATTTTATTTGCTAGATACCAATTATCCATCATACACTGAACATCCTCAAGAGTGTCCCTGTATTTAATGAAGTTTACTAGAATGACACCCGTTATGGTACGGCATTTAGACTCTGACACTGGTCAATAGTGAATTCCCCCCGATACTAGTTTCAATCCATACACCATGTCGTTGTCACTCTGTACTATGTGGTCGACTATGTTGCAGCAGTTCAGTATCCATGCTGGACTTGATATAGGAATAGGTTGTGATCACTCAGTTTAGTTAATGTGTGTTAATCCTTATGGTCTATGGCTAAGCCATGATTAAGACCATAGTTAAAGGACATAATCCTAATGGTGTGTGGATTGTTAGTATCGCCGGTAGGACAGAATTAAAAAGTGCGCGTAAAGAATCTCATTGTGCCTTAAGCAAGTTTATTGTATGAAGAAAATACGAAAAGGCAAATGGAGACAACTTATAATGCTTTAGAAGTGTCAAAGCCCCGACGACAGGATATGATGAAAACAATCTTTAAAAGAATTATCGCCCGTAGCAGTCATTACTGCATTGCAACTGTTATTATAGTATGGGAAAGATTTTCAGCAAAATTTAAGTTATTATTCGGCTATTATTCCAAAGCAATGACGCTTTCCTATCGTATGGCAATCTAGAAAGCTGTTAAAAAAATAATTATATGCCTCAGTTTTATCTTGCTAAACCACCTGTCTTATTTAAATGCTAATTTGAAATTCAAAAATTTCTGTATGAATCTCAGCTATGTATGTCCTGACGACTCTCTATTGCTGGTATTACAACACCACCGTTAGAGGCGTGAGCATAGTTACTTTATATCTTATCTAGTTTCTCTATTTTTTTAGCTTGCCTACACGGAGAGGATGCATCTGGATACATGCCTCTCAATACAGGAAAAGTCGGGGTACCCTTATCCCCGAACCTTGTTCCCCAGGTAGACACCAATGCTGTCTTAGAGGAAGGTGAAATGATAGAAACTGCAGCCAGCGACCTTGAATCTGAGGTCAGTCTTGAAGAGTGGGAAGACGAGAACCAAGATGGGGGAGATACTGTTGCCTTCGTCGGAGGAACTAGCCCTAAGCCCACATATGTGGATGTTCTTTTAGGACGCGTCAATAGTCACGGAGGACTTCTGTTGCCTGGAGATATTGGTCTCACAATTATACCTACCGGGTTTAACCAGACTGACGCCAAGCAAGGAAACGGCACCGAGAAAGTTAGAAAAATAATGTGTGTGGGGAAAAACCTCACCGAAAATGAAACTGCTACCATAAGACTAGTCAATAACACTGGACTATTAACAAGTCTAGGTTTAAAAAATGACAGTTCGGCGCCCAACTGTGCTGTAGTCATGTTTTATGCGCCGTGGTGTGTATTTTGTGCCAAAACAGCGCCTCATTATAATGCTCTGGCGAGGGCCTTCCCCCAGCTCGATGTCATGGCTATAGACGCTATTCATTTTAGCAAGTATGTATTATGACATTACTCCTGTAGATTTGAAATGAGATGAAGTAGTACGCCTCAAGTTTGACTTTTGCATTCATATTACAAACCGTAATTACTATTGGCTCTATTTAATAAATATTTTTTATGTGCTTTATGCTTGATTAATTTTCATCGCTAAGTTTGTATACTCTCTGTTGCAGTTTAAATGCTCGTTTCGGAACAGTAGCGGTGCCTAATATCCTTATATTCCACAATGGGAAAGCGGTGGCCCGATTTAATGCTTCTATGCGGAACTTAGATTTCATGGTCCATTTTGTCTCCAACATTACAGGTTAGTTCGATTTTCCTGGTTGCTCGATGTCTATTATTATGAAATCGTCTAAGTGTTGAAAAAAAGTCCTGAATTTTCAAGTTAGTTATTTGTGTTTTAATGTTTTGTATATAATATGATTACCAAAATTAATGTGTATTGTTACACTTCATTTGTAGGTTTATCACCTATTCCCAACATTACAACTGAAGAATGGGATTACCTAGGTCCCTTGCCAAGTGTGCCAACAAAAGAGCCCGACTTTCTCCTTTGGCTATCATGGGCCTTTGTCCTTTCATTCTTTACCTACCAAGCTGGAAAATCGTCTTTGGGTCAACGGATATGGACAATATTTTCTGCCTTTGGACATGAACCTACTCACCAACATATTGACTAGAAACTTAAAAACTTAAAAGTATTCTGTGACTGACTGTGATGTTGTTTTGCATGTGTACAAATTAAAAGGTTGGTTCGTATGTATATAATATATGCTAGTAATTACTTTTTCCTCGTTGTCTCAAAACGTTGAAGAGTACCACCCTGTCCTATGTAGTTTATTTTTAGCTAGTCCCAGCGCTACTTTCAAAGAATCGGCCTGGAGTCGGATTTCCATGAAGTTTTGAAATATTTTTTGTAACCATCAAATTCATTGAGTTGGAAATATTTAACACGTTTGTTCTATAGTTCAACATGTCATTATGATATAGTTTATGGGCAAATTAATCAATTTGTAATATATATGTCTTATTTGATTGCTGTTATAATTGTAAGAAGGAAATTGTGAAGTCCACCTACTCTTAACTAACTCAGTAACTTCTGAGTCTTCCCTGATGAAGGACCTAATGGTCCGAAACTGTTGGATACTTATCACTCAGAAATAAAACAAAAAAACTGAATTACAAATGCCTCTTACTTGGTAAAAGACAACGATTTAACGTGAAGATCCTGGTTGATAATCCTTAACCCAACATTACTCTTAAATAAGTTTTCTTTATCTTTTCTGTCAGATGTTCTGAGTTCAGTCTACCTCGTGAAATCAGAGGCTATCATTGTCACCGCAAGTGTCTTAACATTTGCATACTTTGTATTTATCGGTGTGAAAACACTCTAAAATATTTCGGACTGATATTGAAGGCAAATATGTCGATATTTCTGGTTTGGTTTCAATAATTAAAGACACTCATGAATTCATTTTCGTGAAAATTTATTGATTTTTACAAAATATTCATATTTAAAGCTCAGGGACTCAAGTTTCACGTCTATATTTTGTTTAGCCCTTACAATGATGTGTTATCCGAGAAAAAAAAAATATGCATAATCTTCAACTTGGAAAAAGAACACGCGATAATCAGGTGTTTCTAATGGCAATCATCTATCACATCTATTATATTAAGAACGATGCGCGCACAGGCAAAATGGCAAATAATTTGAAGCACAACATATCACAGATAATTTAACAGAAAATCTGTTTTATCAAGATGAAGGTACTATTTACATATGGACGGAGGATTGCCTATAATAGTGCAAGTAGATAAGATTTCACGTATATATTAAAATATTCATCACAGCTAACATGTCGCACATTCTGTATAGTTAAATTTAGCTGATACAAAATTATACGTAGATCAGAAGACATACTACGCGAGATGCGTTCTTTTATAAGAGTTGGGATATGCGGTCCCCAGCTGGAGGCCATCATTATGTCAGTTTGATCATATTTCTTTTTATAAATTATACACTATGTACAATGTTGATGACAAGACCGACACTAGGTAAACTAAAATGTACGGTATGAAGTATTCTCTATTGAGCGAAGGCAGAAATCTATTTGAAGTATTTGATAGGATTTTAGCAGTCTGCTGTTAAGCTGATTCGTAACGCCTATCCGCAATTAAAATGGACTATGAATGAGATTCTATATATTTGTATAGCAGCTATCCGTGATGTCGGTGAATTTTCGCCTTTGCCCATACATATTGTTAATGGAGAATTTTAGATGTTATCATACAAGTTATTAATTTAATCGTCTAGTTGACAGAGTGAGGCCACCCCCCTGTTTATCCAATGGTTTTCACTCTGGTCTGATGGCAACTCAAGCCATAGAACAAAGTTGGTTGAGTGACCAGTAGTTGAAAGTGTACCTCGTCTGGCACTCGTTTTGTAAACAGGAGTTCTGTAGATAGGTTTCTTTTCAAAGTTTTCGGTGATGCCGGGAATCAGCCAAATAACTGGTATTGTATCATATAGGATCTTCGGAAGGGACTCGTCCAGTACTTTCCTTTTCCTATCCCATCGTGCGCCTTCAAGATATAGACCCTGAAAAAAAACCCATTACTCTTAGTAGGCTGCATAAGTATAGCAAGGAAGACAAAACTCGCGAACTTTCAAATATTATCAATACAACTGACTT
This sequence comes from Sthenelais limicola, assembly GCA_942159475.1. NCBI lineage: Eukaryota > Metazoa > Annelida > Polychaeta > Phyllodocida > Sigalionidae > Sthenelais > Sthenelais limicola. The sequence goes on along the minus strand of OW804095.1, from coordinate 112,283,238 downwards.
GAAACAAATGTATATCAGTGATGCGACGCAAAAAGAAAATGAAACAAAACTATAATTCCCAGAGGGTTAAATATCTTGGATTGATTGACATATCCGTTAGGACATTTTCATACCCACTCGGCCACAAAAGTATAATTCATGTGCATTCTATTGAAAACACTGGTTAAGTACTTAGCAAAATGATCGCTTGGTATACTTAAAATGATCGCTAGGTATACTTACAAATACGTAGGCACCATCCTCTGGCTTTTGAGGCATCGCCTTCTCTTCATCCATAACCGCAAACTGGAATCCTAGCTTGTCAATAGGGATGGTGTATTTTCTAGCGAAGTTCTGAGAGACTCCTGAAAAAAAAAATGGATGGTGAGAATATGTCTCGTATTCAAATGATGTACCCGATTAATGATTAAAGTGAAAAAAAATGTTCTCAAATCAAATCAATACTACAATTAAACATGGTGGAAATGTACTTGCTCACCACTTAAGCAGTGGTAAACTATTGAAAATATATGTCAGAATAATTAAGTACTGTTCCAAATAGCGGCTTCTTTAGTGATCAAATTATGTTTTGTATTGTCATATACAACAAAAACCTATTTTTGGAAAAGGAATAAGTTTGATGGTTCGGTTAAAACGGACAACTTACCAGTGAAGAAAGATTGGGTGAAATAGAATCCAGAGACCCAGAATGTAACGGGAATTCCATTATCAATCCAGTCCTGGAAGAAATGTAAGCGTGCGAAGAAATCGGCCATGTAGGATCCTAGGGGCTTGAGAGAAGGATAGGATTTGGCTGCCCAGACAGATGGCTGTTTTCCGACCATCATCGACTCAAAGACCTCTTCCAATTCACCTGACATCACAACCAGACCCTTGATAGCTTTCTGGAGGTTGATAAGAGATTCGCGAACCACTCCGGTGAGGCGGTTGTAACGAATCAATTCTTGACGTAGTACAGTGTTCATCGACTCTCCATATACAACAGGGTATTGCTCTATCACCTACCAACGCAAACATATTTAATTGAAATGTGATAGCGAAACATGGATCGCATGTATGGTGTGGGGGTATGGGAGAGGAGGTTTCACAGCAATAATTAGCTCTTAATCTAGTCCCAGAGCAATTATTTCACATTTGGATAGGGAACAGGGGAAGAAGTTGAGTATACATTTATAAAGTACTGACCTTTTCCATATTATAATCGGCGGGTATTTTAGCGAGGATATCTGCAGCTAAATCACCGACTACTTCACCGGGGGATCTTCCTTCGCCTCCAGTCTGGCGAGGTAGTGTGAGAAGGATACTCTCGAATAGACCTTGTGTCTCTTGTTGATCTTTAGTAATATCTGCATTTTCATGCAGTCCAAATACCTCTGGGTTAGGATTCAAAGGTAGGCTACGTATGTACTCAACAAATGTATCGTAGGTTCCTTCTTCGGGGGCGAAATACATTCCACTCGATGAGAATCTGAAAAAGAATGGCAGAACAGGTCAGAATTCCATGATGGACAGGAATAATTCGTGGTGATTCCAAGGATAACGCATGCTCATGATATATTTTTCTCCGTGGATTGGATGTGAATTTACTTAGGAAAGCATGGTAGGTGATGACATGCCACCCAAAATTGCAATCATGCATGAGCTGAATAAATAAAAGGATATAGAGAAAACAAGACAGCACATCAATGTGACAATTATATATCTTTGAAAGAGAATACTTCAACGGTGCCCCTCACAGTGATAAGTCTGTCCTGCAAAGCATTCCCATTTCTCTACAGGACTCTTAAATTGATTTTTGTTGTTGTGATAGTCAAACCTCCAAAGACACTTTTCCTGCGAATTCAAACGCGGCGGTAACATAGTTTACGTCATGCGTTTCATGTAATTTTTCAATTGCATGCAATACTTACATCCGTACATAGAACTCGCTGAGATGAGCAGAAATACACAAATAGAATGATAATGAATCTCACTGACTAGAATTATTTGGTATCTGATCATAAATTGTTAAGACGCACTTATTAAAATATTTGAGGTTTTGATTTTCATAGGCACCAAACCCTAATGTTTAATTCAGGTTTAAACATTTTCAACTTCAAAATGCACCATGAAAAAAGTAAATTACTTGTATCCGTCGTCCTGAATGATTTCTCTATTGTAGAAGATGGTGAGCAGAGAGGCCAGTAAGCGTCGATCTTTTTCATCGGTAACGCGACCTCCGTAGTTACATTCACCAGTCAAGTAGACAAGAGCGTCCAATGGTAATTCTTCATAGTCATTAAGGAACATCTACAAAAGAGGGAAGCGTCGTTGTTCAACAATACATTCCAACATTAATGTTGATACGCGAAACGAATATTACTTAATTAACAAGTAACACAGCTACGACATTCGAGATCTTTGCAGAGGTTATACTAACAGCCTTGGATCACTCCAAAGTTCTCTACTGTCTTTTTTGCTGATAGGAATACGAGAGGTAACGATACACCGAGATGGGTATTCACAGATTGGCAATATATTATGAGCCGTTGATAGAATGTATGCATACATATATGTATTATCGTTTGGAGATTACTTACTTGCAGCTGTGTCATCGATATGCGGAGATCAGATTCGTTGAATTCATAGGGAATATTCCATCCCAAGGGCCCGAACTTACGTCGCTCTTGAACCAAGGCATGGAAGAAGCATAGTCCGAAGAGCATCTTCTGCCAACGACGTTTCTGCAGAAAACAAGTATACACGAAATTAATATTTTTAGCACTGGAAGTGGAAGCACCTCTTGCAACGTACAATTAATTGTATACACCAAATTAAATTAACCATTTCCACAGTTTAAAACACCTCTCCGATAAAAGATTTACAAGCCCATTCAAGCAGAACTAATTCTGTAGATGAACAAAGGCAATATGAACTGATGAGTTTCGTATTGTTTGTCACTTTAGAATGTTGTGCATCATAGTATAGTTGTGTCAACATGTCACTTTAAATCAAGATACAAAATAATATCAAAATTATTTTTAATGAAATAGAAACCCGTAATACATGTTTAAACCTCCATATTAAACAGAGGTGCATGTAGGTTTATTTGAATAGAACTAATCTAAATATACATCTACACACTCTAATGTACAACAGAATACAAGGTAGGCTGAGGAATCATAAACTAGGGAGGGAGTGTACATAGGGTCATATTTATAATAGCACTATTTAATAAAATGTGTTTCCCATGCTACATACATTCTTTGTAGCGCATGCTAGGACTATTTTCACACTCTGGAAAAAAATCCCGTACACAGATATTCACATTAGAGGTAACCTTGGAGATTCTAACAATTAAACATGCAATAGCTGTTATTAAATGAGAATCAATAACGATGACGTCCATGTGTATGTACACTAGGCTATCGCCATTCGGCTCTGAACCTAGATAGAGGTCTAGCTAGCCACTGCTACCCTAGTTAATAGCAAGATCTAGGTGAACATCGTTCTGAAGTAGGGGGTTAACAGGAACCAGAAACACATGGTGAAGAAACAAGAGCCTAGAATATAACCCATAACATTTTAACGGATGAGATGTTTTTCTCGAACAAGGATTAGACCATACTCTCCACTATGAATCGTCAGGTGCCGGTAACTTACTTTCTATAAAACCATTAATGAGTAAATAAAAAAAGAAATGATTATCAATACACGCCTTCAAGTAAGTTTCATTACAAATATCTTATTGTGTTTTTAAAAGAAGTTAAAGAATTGTATTGCAGCAAAGACCATATACTGTTAGAGTACTTTTCTCAGAATTTTCACATTTGGTAAGGGATTTCTACTATTTTAGCAAATATAGTCATCTATCGTGTCCTATCGTTGGTAATTGTTACAAAAATACTCCAACAAATTTTAGCATGTCATGGATATTACATTACATCTATAAAAAATGATGGCCTATTTCCATATTTTCTGCATATTGGATATGCACCTACCGTTTTGCATCCTTCGAAAAATGCTGGATCGGAGATAGGGTCATTCAGGTAGGATCTTAGTAGATTGGCTCGCATTCCTTTGGGAGGCTCATTTGTCATTTTGACTCCTGGAAAATAAATCATAACGAAAAATACACCCATAGCAATATTTTGATAGGTAAATATGGGTAAGAACAATTTTAGAACTGGGCATATAACTCATACTTTATTTTTGTTCAGCCTTGCCCGACCAAATGCGGGGGAAACCCCAATTCCAATCTCTAATTTTTTTTGTGTCCAACATTCAATCTCTAAATTAATAAAATCTCAATGCAGGCAGCACGACAAGTGAGTAGTCAATTCGTGCAGGAATTATCTAGTAGTGATCATCAACTTTCTAAATATTCTACTAGACTGAAAAATGTTAAAATAAGAATTAGGTGGAAAAGAATGAATGTAATAAAACTTACCATTTTGTAGAATAGACACGGGGAATTGATCAGACGGGTAGCTAGTGAGCCACAGCCTGAAGTCATCATGTGTGTTTTCGGGAATAATTGTCTGAAAAGAGAATCGTTATATCATGTCACATAAATGTCATTTGTAGTGGAATTATTTCTTGTTTATTAATCGAGGGAGACTAGAACTCTAGAAAAGAACAGAATAATCCAGGCACACAGCAGAATTTGACATAATAGTGATGAAACATTGTCGAAAGACGCACCTCTCCACAAATCTTTTCCAATGTTGGCATCCAGCTAGTAGCTAAATGACAATTTTGCAGTACAACCCATGATCCATCGTCCAGGGCTTTCTCAATCATTTTCACAGCAATAGGCCCCTGGAAATATTAATACATTTTATACAATACAATGAATTCTAAAACACTAAAGAATCTTTGGTTTCAATCATACAAATCACAAATCCGTCCCGCCCATGGAGTTACAAACTAACCTGTCCTTGCCCCAATGATATTGTAGCAATTTTGGTTGAGTCATAGCCTCGATCCTCTCCAAATTTGAGAAGAGCATTCATAGGATCAGCACCAGGCGAAAGGACAAAAATGAGGGGGGCACAGCAGGTTGAGTCAGAAAACGATCCAGGCAGATCAAAGGTAGGGGGCTCAATGTATGACTGTCCGAGGTTGTCAACAATAAAGTCTTGCACCGCAGGAACGACTTTGTCAGGTCTAAGGGTGCGAAGTACGACCATCTTGTCCAGGCCCTTCAAGGCATCAAATGGAGTCGGGTATTTGAATTCATTAGGAACAGATGAATCGTACATCTCCTTCCACTTCGCGACATTCTTTTGTACATCTGTAAATAAATTGAAATGAATGATTAATAGATCACGAGAGTGTGACCATGAGTCTCTAGGTATCTTTCTAATAAAGGTTTTTGTGACATTGTTTTAAAAAAAATATGTATCAGTAAGAACGACATCACAATTAGGTGCGAACCAAAATTGTTGACTACAGTGACGTTAAAGTCTGATACATTTAGTAAATAAATGGTGTTCAACATAGTTTCATTAATTTTCAACTATATTTTTTGTGACTTTTTTTCCTATGCTAGTAGAGAATCATATCTTTTCCACCAAGCTTTCCGTCCGTTGCAGCCCTGTGAAAATGTTTGCCCCTTTATCGAAGCAAAAGGAAAGAAAACGTTTGCTCTGGTTACAGGTATAGCTAACACTTACGGCTTCTCAGTCCTTTCAGGTTGGGTAGGTTGTCCGCACGCACGATTTCGGACCATGCTTTTTCTGACATCCATTCAGGGGATGGATTTGGAAACGGGTTATCAAGAGCAACTCCGCCAGTAAGTAGGAAGCGCCAGACGGAGTCATCAATTTTCTTCCTAAAAAAAAGAAGAGAAATTACATAGCAGTAGTTGATTACAAATTCCTGGAAAGTACATATGGACTTTGACTACAAACAAGGAAAGTGCAATCCTCAAGGTCGCAGCACTTTTAACAAACTTACGATAGACGACCCGTATGGGAAGACATCATAAGTACAGACTTTGACCCAAGAGAACGTGTTGATGTAATCTAAGTGTTACTCACGCGCCCTTCATGATTCCAACACATAGCGTGAAGGAGAACAGTAGCTTGTCTTTCTCAAACAAGGATCTGCATACGTTTCTATATATAGAATTGGTGAAGTGATCGTTCAATAATTCAATTCGTTCATCCAGATCGGGTGATTGTTCGCTGTTGGCAATTGACTGGGGGGAAAAGTAGAAATTCATAAGTAAAACTGTCAAATATGAGGAGTGAACGAATGTAATAGAATCGGACCAATTTATTTCACTTCACAGGTTTTATTAGAATGTAGGTACTTTTTAGTCCATATAATTATTATCACTAAATAATCTGTTCAAAATTGAAAAAAGGAGGTGATAAACATTTCTCAAGATGAGTTAAAACAGCAAGACAAACCTGTAAATAAAGGTTAATGAACCATGTCAGGGAGTACTGGTACATAGGTTCAATATTGGCCAGATCAGAGATACAGAAGAAAAGGATGGAAGAATGGACGGCGACGGGTCGGTAACCGTTTCGTGTTTTATCAATTTCTTCCTCAGTGGCTGTAGCCACTTCCTGTTTGGATGCGATCTCCTCAGACAAGATTTTGGACGAAGATAAGACTTGGATGGCTCTCTCATCTTCTAGAATATTACCCTGAAAATAATTAAGGCCAGACAACATGTGAGAGAACGCAAAATTCTCTATATTCTGTTCATGTCTCGTTTAAAACAGACATACTAATATTATATTTTATATTTTGTATTTAGAATTTTTATCAAGACATGATCATTTTTCAAGATCAGAGCTCACGGGATAAGTGCCATGATATTCAGCCTGGTCCTATGTCTAGGGTGGGTACATAAACTGATAGAAATTAATGAAGAAATAACGTCATAGTGTAAGCAGTAGGGAATTATTTTTCTTGAGAAAAAAACCCAACCCAAGACAATTCTGGGATCATATATTCCAGAAGCTCAGAGAAATAAAACTTTCTTTGCATTTGGATAAATGCCATATTTTGATATATATTCGTCTTAGTTATCATTAGCATTATATAATAATATAATTTATGATTTCAATTTAGAACTGTATTGTTTTTTTCTCAGGGAATCAACATCTTTTGAAAAGCCAGGAGCTGCTTCTGATATACGGTGTTTCCATGGAGCAATAGTCGTTTTATTTACCTCGGAGCTTGACAAGACCTCCAGGATACGATCTTCAATTTCTTTCAGCTCCTTCTTGTTTTTAGCACTTTCAATAATAAGTTCGTTTTTCTTTTCCTCGAGCTCAGGTTTCTCTTTGGCGGCAACGATACCCAGTAACTGATCCTCCAATCCTTGTGGAGTGATCATGAAGTTCAACAAACATACCTATAGACAAGAGAAGCGTTATTTTAATCAAAAGTGAAATGAGTAATATATCATGGAAGAAAATCTGTACGAGATGAAATAGTCCTGGTAAGCAAAATAAATATTATAAAGGATATTGATCATCAGAATTTTGCGTATTTTGATAATTTGAATCAGTTTTTGGACGGAAAGGCGTAGGATCCAAATGAACATGATGATATTGTTATTAACATATTTTTGTGTGTGAAAAGGAGTTATCTATTCGGAGAAAAACGTTACAAACCTACTAATGATATACAATGGAACGTATTGTTATAAAGTTATATAATACATTGATGTAATAAGCTTTAGTTTACCTTGACCGATATTTCGGGGAGATAGTGTGGGTTACGTAAACTAGTTGTCATATAGAACACGAAGTCTTTAGAATACTCGATAAGATTATCTCCCAGCTTAATGTACTCTACGCCTTGCTGTTTGAAGGTGGACTTTGTGAGGACAGGCTCCAGGATAGGGTCAAGTTCCTCACCCACACTCTCCATGAGTACAGGAGTACCGAACTGTATTGCATTCTCTAATGTGCGCACATAGTTGGCATCGCTCAGTTTGACGATGTTTAGTTTATTCTCTTTCTCCATATTCTTTACCCATTTATTAGCTTGACCTAAAAGTAGAAAAAACGGTGTGCAACGTTCAGTTGTTATTGATGTGATGCTATTTATTTTATGTTGTTACCATGTATTGTAATATTATTTATTTTCCTCCTTTTGGGGGCTTACCGGAAGACCTACCATGCAGAGGTTAAAGTCCCGTTGTGCAAACTTTTGGCAGAATAAAAATTGAATATATATAATAAAATAAAATGCATTTTTTTTTTATGAAGGTTAGTTACCTTGAGGGTCAATCATGAGTGGCCATCGACGTGAGTTGGACACAATGATACCATTATCTATACTGAAAGAATCCACAGGCAGACCAGCTATTTGCCAAGCACGAATTTTAACAGGATCACCAAGGATACTTGAAAGTACGAAGGACCCCGAACAAGGGATTTCGCGTGTTACGCATTGCTGATGCCACTCAGTAACACAATCCTGAAAAAAGATACACATTCTTTTAAATATGTAAATATGCGAGAAGGAAAAATCCAATAACAAACCTTCGATTAAACAAAATATAAGTGTGAAGCCTAGAAGAATAGATATGCACAATTCTCAGATCGGCAAGCCCGTTCGAAATTTGATTATCTTATTCTATCATTAGTCCCAACTCTCCGCATTGGCCCGCGGTCTGGTGACCTTGGGCTTGTTATAGAACGCCAAGGCCCTTCCCCACCCGACACTTCATCCTTTAACAGACCAGTAAATTATTACTTAGATGTTCTTAAATTACGAATATGAGACACTGTCGTCCATACTATATGAAAACACAGGCTGGCAAAACGTACCGTCCGGAAGTCGACAGTGAAGGCGCCAAGGTAGGCTACAACGGCTGAACTAAGGAGTACATCACCGGTGATATTGATGTATTTTACCCCCAGAACTTTAGCGTTGTCTGTCCAGCGGTCTTTCTCACCGCCAAGCCCACCGATCAGCTTCTCAGCACGATCCAACTTCTTGGAGCAGAGATCTATATTTGTCTCTAGATCCTTCTTCTTTTGCACCATGGCTTCGAATTCGTCATTCAGTGCTTGGAGCTTGTCTGTGACCTGAATGGATAATGTAGAAAGGAATAAATATTGGAATGAAATGAAATGAAATTCATGTCAATGGTATAGCCAAGAACAAAAACAATTCCAGTGAATATGCCCGATTTCAAGTAGGTCAAACATGTGTAAGGCGAGTACACAAGTTTGTTAGCATGTTACCTAATGTTCATGCTTGGAAATGTCCTCCGAAAATCATATAAAATTTGGGTTAAATATGGAAATTATAATAGTTGTACAATTACTACAAAAGCTAACGAATTAAAATTTCAGTTGCCCGAGGGAACAGTTATCTCTAATGACATTACCTCTTGCAGTTGGGCACGTTTTGTGTCGAGCTTTTCCATTTGGACAGCCAGCTCGGACTCGGCAGATGCCAACTTTGCCTTCTTGGGCGCTACCACTTTGGCCACCTTGTCGTAGATATCCAAAGCACGCACCCATTTACATAGACCTTCACAAGCGGTGGAAGCGTTCTTTACGAACGTTGGGTCGAACTCAGGGTTAGGTACGTACCTGGAATCAGAGACATATATTCTTCTCAAAACAATTTCATAAATACATTTAACTAAAATTCTCTATCAACCCACATACTCAGACACAATCTCCACCAAAAAGGCTGAAAAATGGCACAAACTTCGCATTCACAGTAGTTTTATACAGTAAGACACAGATTATCCCCTTCACTCAGTTTCCATGGCATCATTCTATTTCATGCTACTAGTAAATGTCTCAAAAATATCAACGGGAGAGAACTGGGGAGATAACTTCGAAGACATGCTTTATTTGTGATAAACATGATACGACATTATGAGGTCATTATCAAAAAGTGAAAATCAAAATCCTACCCAAATATCAAACATGATTATTGACAACATCATTTGGCTGAAGAAAAAGCATGCTAAATATAGCCAAAATATATGAATGAACCTCATGCAAAAAGTAAATATAAAAATGCTCATATTTTTTTTAATTTAAAACAAATAATGGATGCTGCATGACGGACACGTTTTTCTCTATTACAAATTTCTATGATATATACATACCTTCACCAACCTTGAGATACTGGGTAAAAACCACTTGTAAAGAGACTGGTAAAAACGGACTTACGAAAAAAATGGTCGAAATTAACTAGGGAAATCACGAATGTTAATGAGACAGACTAAAAAATGAAGAATGCAATTTTATTTTATGGCATGAACCTATTGTCCTAGCATATTTACTTACCATATGGTTTTGCAAATAAAAAAAACAAACATCAGGACTGGTGATGGCTCTTATTTCGAGACTCATGGGAAAAGGAAACAAAATTATTCTCATCTTCCAATGAGCTTAAACTTTCTTCTGGATGCTGGGCAGTCGGTAGAAGATATTTGTAGAGGATTAGACCTATAGTTCTGATCTACTATAAGTGTTTTTTTCAAAAGGTCTAAATATGCAGCTAAAGGACAAAAAACGGGCGGGCAGGGGTAGTATGGGTGTTACATGAGATTCTGCGGCTGAGCAAGGTACAATATAGATATTTAAAAAAGTGAATGGTGAGAAACGTTCCTTACTTGTCACGGATCTTCTTCATGATAGCTGGAACTATGTTATCTTTGTCATATGTCTTTAGCTTGTCAAGGAAGCGTAGGTCACCCAACACTTTGAGAGAAGGACCCCAGAAGTCCTCTGCCATTTTACCAGTGGTTGGGTCAGGTTTTCTTTCTGGCTTCACAGCCAACATCACACACACAGCCTCCATCACGAGTTTAACGATTGGAGGTGGGTTCTAAATGAAAGGGATTGTTAAGGAGAAATGTGACCCAACTTTATCTAAGTAAATATGGATCTATAATTAGAATTGAAACCAAAGCAAATTGTAATAGAAATACAGCAATTATACCTTTTGATGCTAGTATATAGATTGATTGAAAATATTTGTATTCATGCGTCCAAACGTTTAAAGAGGGTAATACAGGTTGTTTGAATTAAATAGAGAAAAAAATAGATCATTACATGTTATTAGGTTTAATGGAATCAGAGGGAATGAAATACCTTCATGGACTTGACAAGTGTGATGTCTTGAGGTTTGAGCGTATTCAAGGCAGAGATAGAAGCCTCTAGAGCGGGAATGGCCTCGGCCAAGTCACTCTCACACTCATCTTTAATAGACTGAGCCGCAGCAGCGGCTGCATTGGCAACGGCTTCATCTGCTGCCACAACCTGAGTTATAAGAGAAATATATGTTTGTTTAAGAGTTCAAATGTTAAAAAAACTCGTGAAACGTTAGTCTCAGTTATCATATCGAAATATTTTTTTGATTGTTTCAAAAGTGGCATAAAATTGGGGGTATTATATGATCATTATGAAGGAATATAGGGATGAACTGCATATTTAGAGCACCTCTTTCTTTGCTTCCACTTCGACTGTGTCTTGTTCGATCTTGACCATAAGTTTCTCCGTCTCAGCGGAGGTCTTTATTAGTTCCGGCTGGAGATCCTGGAGCTCTTGCTGCATCACCGATACTTGGGACGCTGCAAAGTCCAGCTTCTCCAAACCCGTAATATAGCGGTTTTTGAGGGTATGAATTTCCTCCCGCTTCTGGCCGAGTAATTTCTTGAATGTCAAGATAAGCTCGAGGTATGAAGTGGGCGTCACGTAGTTATGACGGCGCAGGATGTCGAAGAACCTGGAATAAAAAAATAAAGCCATTCCATCATTTGCGGAATAACAGGGCTTGGGTTGGGGAGTGTTCTCCATCTGTTTTGGCGGTCAAAAGTAAGAAAGTCGCTGGAAGAATCATTTGAGAAGCTCGGGAACATATTTTTTTTATATTTATCATATATTTTTCAATGCAATAGTTATAAAAAACTCATTTCTATTTATAGTCGTGTGTCCCCTGTTTAAATGATCCCGAACCCACCCGTGTATAACACAATTTTCTAATTGAAAAATAATGATAATTGAAAAATTCTTATAAAAGTAGCAAATATTTTCCTCGATAAACGTCTGTAAAATTTGAGTTGTCAACGAATATGCATTGAATCTGTGTAACGGTGCATCTTCCCGTTTCCTCTAGCGCTGAATTGGCATGAATTCTTACCTGATCGACATTTTTCTGACCGACTCGTGGAAATGTTTGCACATTATGACCGTCTGATGGCGGACATGATCATCGAGGTCCACCTCCTCTAAGAATTTGTTAGCCACCATCTCAAGGGCATCTTCGGGCCAAGCCTAAGCATAAAATACGTTATGAAAATTAATAGTTATCATGGATAAATTACATGAATCAGTCCCATAAAAACTTCCCCATAGACGTATGATATTCCACTTTGTATCACAAATTCACGAATGCATAGATAATGCCGCCGAAATGTAAAATTGGACCAAATTAATCTGATAATTATCGGTAAACTGTGTCACTTTGAAGGGAAAGACCCATAGAAGTAATTACAAGGGAAATCCATTACAGAAGTATTTTCGATAAATGTATTCATTTCGTGGATTTATACAATACACAAAAGAGTCGGAGAAAACCAAGTCAATATGTTGAATAATATTATGTAACGCAACTACTATAGAAAGTTAAAAGAAGCATCATTTAGATTTAAGACAAATTTTCCAGATAGGTTAGAATCTATAAATGGAATGTGTATAAATGATTAAATGATACAATTGAACTACCGTAGGCCTTTGTATCATCCAATGAAGCCGAAATAAAGCTTAACATTATGATATATAACTAACAAATACTGAATGAGTAAAAAGGTAAAGAACATTGATTTAGATATGACAGGAATAGTAATTATGGTTGATATTCCAATCACTATTCCAACAGAAACATTTTATGCAGTACATATTATATCTAGGTAGTGTGGAAGATATTTTGTCGTTTTCTCTATGCGTTACTATTTACTGATTAAATAGAGACTAAAAGGCTATATTCCGGTATAACAAGCAAAGGTATATTTTAAAGCACATGACACTATCTAAAAAGCTGTGTTTTATGAAAGACTATGCTAGGTAAATGTACGTAATATACTCCTGGCAGGAGTAGTATTATCGGACAACCCCTAATAGAATGATTTGGCAAAATTGAGTCGAGTTGAATCTCCTATTATAACAAGGACTGATACAAAACAATGAAAGGTTTGCTAGACTAAATGTTAAGTTTTATAAGTGAGTAGTGCGTTCTGCGAAGCCCATACATGTTTTGGGCTTTCCCGGCCAACTCTAATTAGTTACCTGTCCATACATGACCTATTTGTTAGGAACACCGGCATGCAATGATATCAAAATCGACATTACAAATCCTGTATCGATAAGAATTGTATTTCAAAGGCATGCACATGCCAAAGATATAACCAGCATGCAGAAAATCGGCATAGCATAGAAAGCGAGGTGAGGGTAAGCGATCCTTTTAAAGTTGACTGTAATAAGAAAAATCTCCTGAAAAAGAGCTAGACTAAATGTAAGATGTATGTAAAGATATAGGTACCATGTCCTTGTTACTTACATTAGCATCACTCTCCTTTATTTTTTGGTTGAGTGAGTTATTATTTTTATTTTTTTGTTTGTTTTTGTTTGAGTTCAAAACAGGCAAATATAAATAAAAAAAGAACAGAGACATCAGTGGGTGTATTTTACAGTTGTGCAGATCGTCCGTTCCCTGAGGAACGTGACAGGTCATGATAACCCTTTAGCTTATTACAAGAAACAACCGGAGGCATTATACATATCTCATCTTTGATATAAATCTGCATTTCACTATTAGAGCATTCAGACGAGGGATCGAAGAGGATAGATTAGGTATAAGGGGAGGGGGTGTGTGTGTGGGAGGGGGGGGGGGTCTCGTGGTCAGTTAGGGAGATCAAAATCTGTGAACATTTTTGTTGGAATCCTTCATGCGGTCTTTATCAGCAAGTTTAGGGACACAAGTTTAGAGTAATTAGGTCTTAGTCCGTAGTTAATCTTTGTGGGCATGTGTGAGAGAATGCAATGATATGCAGTTTCATCTTCATTTGACTTCATTGCAAATTTATTGACCAAAAATCGAACACGTATAGCCATTAACTGTGATATTATGCACATACAAATTCTTTATGGGGGTATTGATTTAAATAGCTGCGCGGGTCCATTCAGACGCAACATGTTATGGGTGATCCATCAGAAACAATCGTACAGATAAAATTGCATAACGAAAAAACATTTCGGTCAATACTTTATGCTTCACGGTTGTTTCCAGAAAACATTTGCACTTGAGGAAGATGATATCTGTGGTATGTTAAAAATATTCCAGACATTATATCTGAAATGTTGCCACGCCACGTCCATTTACATTCGTTAAATCTCTTCAACATACTTACAAGATTTGGGTTTTGCTTTTATATGCACAGTTTAAACAATATTTATAAAATACCAAATTATTATATGAACGGTTTAGGGCAATTAGGTACATTATATAATTCTCATACTGTATGCAAAAAATCTCATACTCTCATCTCTCAAAAGAGATTATTTACAATATCGAACATACAGGTGTATTTATCATAGTTTTCGATTTGCATCTACGGATATATGAAGGTTTATGTTGATTATCAGTGAAAACGGATCAATATTAATTATCGTCTATAAAAGATATATGGGTCACAGGAATTATCTTTTTTTGTTGTTTTCCTTACTCTGTACTTATGTGAATGTAAACGATACATTGCAACACACAAGGTAACTTACTTATGGAATGAGCCTATGGAATAAAAAGAAATCTAGTTTCCCGCAATCAGATAAACACCACTTATGTCACAGACCCCGTATCTGAAGGTAACCGTAACCGCATCCCGGACATCGGCTCTAAAGAGTCACGTGATTGACAAGCATGACATGATTGTTCCCTATTTGAACTCATAATTCAATCATTTTACGCCAACATTGTTAGTATACAGTTTCGAGACAAGTATTACATTTACAAATACACATTCACGTTTTCCTATAATGTATACTAAGTTTCGGATTTTGTTAGTAAATTACTAGATACTTAAGTTTATTTTTGTTGGGGTTATAATGTACACACGAGTAGGAACTATCCTTAGAATATATTTGTCCAAGAACAAGGTTCAGCAATTTGCATTTATTTACCTGGAACCAATCAATGGTACAGCAGTTGATGAGCGAGGGGAACATACGGAGGCGGTTTCGGAAGGCATCTCCAATGGGGCTCATGGCCAAGACAACGTGTAGGTTTTGTTTTACTCGCTCAATGAAATAGTTGTACATGGCCAGGGGTGTAGCCTCCATCTTTCTCCCCTGGAAAGGATAGGAAACGGTGGGTGTTATTTAAAGTTAACTTGACGATGGTTCAATGCGAAAAAACACCATTTAAAACACCAGTACTTTAAAGTTATCTGGGTTTACAAATCGCATTAAACAAGAATCTTGTAGCATAGAGTCTTTCGATTACAAAAGAAATTGAATTGCTAATCACGGAATAGATAATGGTGAAGTTACAATGTAAAATCCCAATGTAGATGAAAGTCTTTTTCTATCTAGCCATGTCCAAAAGCCACTAGCTAACAAATATGGCTATAGTGAAATGAATTTCTGGAAATGAAACCACGGTGGTTATTCCATGAACAAAATCAAATAAAAACAACTACAGTGAAGTGTACTGCTGCAATTATAAGCAATGCAAATAATTGGAACAAATCTCTAAGGCTATAAAAGCGCAAAAATACGCATACTAATTATGTGAATATCAGCTATTATTTCTCGCCAAACTTGGACCTGCATTGAAAAAAAAAATATTTAGAAATTAATTAACGATGGAAAATGCATATGGGGTGAGAATGATTGCTTGCTTTGAGTCTGTGAACATTCCAAAACATTATCAACAGTTTTTCCATGACGTCCAGTAGAAAAGCAAGTACCGCCATGCGTCCTATCAATGGTACCTGGTACCCAACGGAATCAGGCTGCGTGATTTAAATTGTCCTTCAGTTAAGATAGCAAAGTTCTTGTTGTGACTGAACTGAAAATGAAACATGATTGAACAGATGAATGTTGTGAGTTCTCGACATGCGAATTTTATGTTGACAAGCCATTCCCCGATGACATTAATTATGCATTTAAAGATCGGCCATGCGTGGGGAGCTTGTGTTTGATATTTACTTACATCTATGTCATCCAATAATTGTCGCACTTTCTTCTCATAGGAAAATTAGGGGGAAACAGGAAATATTGACCGATTAGTACTCAATTGAACTATTCATAAAATATGTTCGACGATATGAAACTATTACTACATCACTAAAGTAAACATAAACATGTCATAAAGTATTTCTTTTTACCAGATTTTATCAATATATTGACATGTTGATGAGAGCAAATCATGAAATACGGAGAGGAAGCTCAGTCTAATATGTTCTCACTTCATTCAGACTTTTTAAAAATAATAACTGTAGGTACATATGTCCTAAAAATGGTGTGATTCTTTGTAAACAGAACTTTGGATAGTTCATGACCTGAGTGCCCATGGGTATCGACCCTGAAGTTGGAAATTCTTCACCAACGCATTTTAAGAGGGTCAAAGGACACTCATTCACGAATCAAGCAGGAAGGTCAGGAGTAATGACAACGGCTAGAAAATATGGCTCGTACGATTAGGGATGTAGATTTAGAAAGAGGGGATTATGTACATTTATTTTAAAAAAAAAGAAAGGAATACATGAGGTCCGCGACTTTACCCCCATTGAGCACCATTAAACCCACAGTAGTTTGAGGAATTAAAGCAAATTTTACAATTAATGACAGAAAGGTATCCACCTCGATAGAAATAAAGGAGAAGGGGAAAAGAAAAAGAAAAAAACCCCAATGGGTGGGAGACGATCAGGTACTATATGCATTCTCAGATTACGTCCATAATTTCGTTAAGCGTGGACGATGATGCCCATATTTGGGTTCAGTAAGTCACCGTGTGAGTCGAGATAAGGCAGAATGAAAAAGACGCTAGTAATCTGTGAGTGGTCAGATGGCTTCATGGCGTGATCAGCTCACTGATCCCTGCTGACTTGCCGATATATAACAATGTTTTTGCATTGTAAGTTCTTTATCTTGTTGATAAAGAATACACGAACTAACTATCAGCATCAGAGGAACTAATACAAAATCCCGAAAACTAATACAACCTGCGTGTATAGCTGAAACGATGAATATGCATTCGAGAATACAATACACCTCCTCCTACCCAGCTAGTTTATGTATTTGTAAATCCATTTGCAAAACCAAGATCTACTATACACCGTTTACGTCTAAATTCTAATTAATACTTATTATCCCGTTATGTAACTATGGAGAAAGGCAAGGTCGATCGGTTATGGATAGAAATATAACTAGTTTTTGATCAAGTCAAAATGGAAATGTTTAACAGCACAGACTTCTTTCTGTATTGTGTGGTTAGACATGCTAAATAGAAGAGATAGGAAATATTCAAAACCCTAAAGATCTGCAAAATTAGTTCATTCCTCAATCATATAATTATATATTAAGAGGTAGGAAATAGTTCTCGAGGGTAAAGAGCAATTTGTTTTATGGTTTGGTTTTCCATCAATGATATGTTTGCATATCCATTTGTATTGATCAAAGACATATGGCGGGACAATGAAGGCGTAGTGTATGATTCCCAAAGAATGAATCAATGGGAAGGACTAAAGATAAGAGAGCGAAACTAGTTCTCACGCACGTACCTCGCATAGTCGGAGACATTTATACACAGACGTTTGTACTTTTTTTTCTCCTTGTAGATAGCGTGTCTATACAGTAATTTATTTCGTGTATGCTAGCCTACATATGGCGTGGAGCACATGAAGGCAGAATCGAGAATTTCTCTGGAGGAAATTCTGATTACTATCAAGAGATTAAGAACGATTACCTGTCTATTTTACATACTCGTCTACTTTCTATTATACATGTAAGTTTATCAGTAATCAATGCAAAAGTTTGGGAAATTTCCAAAGTTCTATGGGCGAATGTGCTATCAAAATTGACAAAGTGTGATCAATTTAAGATAATATAAATGTACATCAGAATGAAGAGTGACCGATGTGTGTAAAAAGAGAATTTTGAAAATTCAAAATTGAAAGTAGTGAAACATACTCGTCTTCGACCTCGTTTAAGACCCAATAACTAGAGCATGCAAACAAAAGCAAACATTCCATTATTTTCAACGACCCATTCGTAATTATTTAAATGAAACACACGGGCCTTTATGTACGTAAAATTCTGCGCTTTTAAAATTACAATACACGTTATGTAAAACGTACAAGAAGGGCATGACGAAAAAAATAAAGTTGAAATGAATTAACAATAAAATGAATGAAAATTGTTCCTTTGTCTTACATCCCCGGTCGCTTTAGTCCTTCTAGCCTGAAAAGCGAACCACGGACAAAACATACAATGAGAACCAGAATATTAGTGAGAAGGGAAAACCATAATTAACTTGTTAAAATTGTGATAGCCATAGAAAGGCTTCGTCAAAGATGTAAAGATTGAATATTGCTGATTCCACTCAATGTGATTAATATTCCATGCTATCATACATATCACTCGGAATTCTTCATTACCAGAAAACCCACAGCACATTTGATTGTCAACATTCACAAGTTTTAGCAACTTTCCGGAATGTATGGATTGTAAAATTATTCCAAATATTTAGTTCAAAATATGTTATGTACCTATTTCCATATTGTGCAATAATTTTACTTGTGATACGAGCAATCGACTGAAATGACTTATAAAGAAGCGTGTTTTATTTCTTCATAAGTTGGTTCAGTTTACGGACACTGAGAAGCTTAATAAGTACAAATACATGTACCGAAATAACATTTTCCTATTTCTTAACGATTAGAGATTGTACAAAATACTTTTTGACAATCAAACGAGATGCATCATTAGTGATTGTCAGAACAGACTATTACATTTGATTCCATTGAATATCCGAGCATAAAGAAGACAAAATACACATGTAATATAGATAGGTTGGAGGGAAAGTAATGGGAGAGAAGCGAACGGAGATACCGGAAAATAATCCAATATTGTATCACTTACGGATACGGATCTTGAAGCATAAAACACTTTCCATTTGGTGACAACATTTTTGTTTCATTGATAACAGTTATTACAGGGTAAACCGATATTTTCAATAATGGAAACTTCAGGAAGGTTTTTCTATTCGCCTTTGAATTTCCACCAGTGAAAAAGCCACGCTATGTTACAATATCCCATGCGGGAATGTTCAACATTCAAAGATACCATGATTTACACATCGATTTCGCAATGGTGTCAAAAGTGGTTATAAAGAAGCAGTTACCCGGGCCTGAGTGGGAAGATAAATGTTTATGACGGATAGAAAAGGAAAATGATATTTTATTACTGAGTTTCCAACGATACTATCGAGATAACAACCTGAAAAACAGATACAATTTTCAACACACGAGCATAATTCATAAATATCCTGATATAATGTTTAGTAATAATCAAAATTAAATCAATCAAAATCAAACAAACAGGCCGTTTGACATCATTGAAAATATGCAAAGAGTACTTAAATATATAATGGAATTAATCTATCAGGATATAAACAAATCAAAACTGGAAGACAAATCCTGGTATCCTAGCCACGATCTCCTGAAATATATTGTGTAGTTATGGGAGTTAGAAATGTAATGGCCTTCATGAACTATAAAACATATTGGCATGCCATTCAAACAAATAACAAATTACCAAATAAAACTGACCTCATTCCTCGCCGCTGTTTGCATCTTCTCAATGATCTCAGCTTTTTCATCTGAAGCGTATAAGTTGGGGACATCTCCAGTGTTTAGAATCATAGAAATATCTTCCATGAATGATTCATCTTTTATTTGGTTGTCAGCAAACAGGAAGACCGTAGGCTTTCCTTCTCCACCAGCTTTTAGGAGGAGCTAAAATAATAAAAAAGCGATTATGTAACATTGGAAAGAAAACGGTATCAAAAAAGCACACAAAAACAGGAAGATTCTCTGATGAAGAGCTAATTAAAGTTTGAAGCGCTGGAAATCAATGAATGGATTTTGTTCTTCGAGTTTTGGTATTGCCACCCTAATTTCACAATGACCAATTTCTAAACAAAATGAATGTACCTTCTTTAAATCTTCCCTCCATTCATTTGCGGTATAATTCTTTGTAATTTCTATCTGGAAAAGGTCATAATCCGCCATAAAAGCTGCAAGTTTGGTGGCACTTTGCCTTCCACTACCTCCGATACCTAGAAAAGGAAAGGTAATTATTACAGTGGCATTATGTGCAAAATATAATGAAAAGTTGTTATTAATTAAATGCCCCAAATTATCTAATCATTTGGATAAATATAAATAGGGGGAATGAAATTGAATGATACTTGTTTCCAACACTATCCACATGCTTTGAAATAACAGTGTTTATCGATTATTCTTTCCAGTGGTGACTTTTTTTTCAACGGTAGCATTCATTGCAAAGATAGATTTCATTCGAGACGCCTGAGGAACCTACCTGCTAGTAAGGCGTGCCCGTTATCCTGCTTCAACACACGGCTGACTCGGGAAATGTGTTCAATGGCGAATTTGAACATTACAAGTGACATGGGAGCTTTACTCATTGTATTGTACTCATCCAAGTAACTAGAAAATAAATAAGAAAACAACATAAATAATTTTCTCAAATCTTGAAACATGAACCAGACGACGACAGATCCAATAATACCTTTCAAGCCCGAAAGGTAGATCCATCCTTAGAACATAACCTAATTGACACTGAATATAACTATTGTATTTTAAACCATATAAATATATCATATATGCATGTAATACTCAGAAACAGAAGACTTTAACTTACTATTCCATCATTTTTGTTAAGGCCTTGAGGTCTGTAACTTCATCATATATTTTTTCACCCTCTGGGTTCATGTAATCCCCAAAGAATAGCGATCTGATATGGTCATCCTTCACCTTACCGTCTTTGGTAAGGTGGCCGAGAACTTTATCTATAGACTGTTTGAAACTATTTTGTGTGACATCACGCATTATTTCGAAGAACCGTTCTCTGTAAAATGAAATAGCAATGTCAATTGATTAAATATTTGACGGATGGTATTTAAAAGAATATGAGTATTTAAGATTATGCAAATGCCTGATTTGATGAGACAATTTACGGTGTTCAAAGGAACAATCTCTTCAAGCGACATCAAGTAAAATATGGAATCATGCCTCATACTGATACTCTTAATCGCCATAAGATTAGAGGTAGGAAGACATCTCATAGGTTCTTTCAAGAGGACATTTCTGTATTAGCTTGTATGTATGCATTATTAGGAGTCGATACATAACTAAATGGTAGTTTCAAAATTCTGGAACTGATAAGCGGTGCTAACCTGTCACCCTCATCCACCAATCTGTCATAGAAGACCCTGTATACTTCATGCACCCAGAGACGCAGTAATTTGTCCGTTTCTGACATCCGCGTCTGTGGTACCAACAGGACGCCGCGAATGACACGGGAGAAATCTCTCAAGTTGAAAACATAATGAGATTTGGTTGGCGTGGGCAAGAACTGAGTAACGGTGGCTTTATAGACTTCTAGAGTGGCTTGGATCATGATCTGCAAAACAAAATAATTCGCGGATAAGAAGAAAATACAAAAAGGATAGATTACTACTACATCGAATAGTCTTTAAAATTTTATTTCATCGACCTAACTTAGCCAATATACTCCATCTCTTGTTATACAATTAAAGAGTGGTGTACCAAGTAGGAGATAACTGATATTGATAAATATATATTCAACTTTTTGGCAGAGTAAGCTGAGAATAGGAAGAAAACAAAACTATAACCGGGTTTTCCAGGAAAACAAAAAAATAACTAATTAAATTTCTCATTACACGCTTCCAAACGTTAATGAAGAAATGAGCGACTATACTCCCTAAATGACATAATAGACAAGCAAGGAATGAAATACCTTGCCAAGTCTAGAGAATGCGCCATCAAAGCCTTTAGCGAAGTGCCAGTCCACAATTGTAGTGAAGATTCTGGTCATAGTTTGATCGTCGAATTCATCAATAGAAACGATCTGGAGATGACGAGTGAATCGCCCTGTGACGTCATTTCTTCCTCCTCCTGGCGGGCCCATGGCGCCGGCGAACAACTGTGGAATTGAGAAACAGTTTTCATGTAAAGCCACAAAATGTAGAGGAACACACACATATCAATTCGACATTCTGAGAAAGTATGATGTCCGCCGAGGTTGGTGCGCTGATCCCATGTCGCCAACAGTACATATTATGAGCCAAACTTTTTAATCATTTTGATCATGGGAACAATCAGATGTGTTTGGACCTAAATACTCTAAACAATGTTACTCTAAACATAAATCAGTCCAGAGAGGGCATACATTTCTCTTTAAATGTTTCTTAAAAGCTGTTTGAAGTAGGATTTGAAGTGATTTACATAGGGAATACTATAGTAGTATTGGCCTCACAACAATTATTTATCAAATTTGTCTTTATATTTTCATGGCAACGCACTAAAACAACCACCTTTGTTGGTTATGCGACTTTTATAACTAATTAAATAACGTACCATCGGCCAATAAAATATTTACTCCCCTCCCCCAAAAAAAACAACAACAAAAAAACGCAAACTTTTGGTTGTTCGAGTGACGTTTAGTGTCCCTTTATGTATTCCACTAGGTGGCAACACAAGCTATAGCTGGTTCCATATAGTCCTATATGCTACAGGGTATCATACAATTCCAAGAAATAAACATAAGTAAGCATTCAGTAGAACAAGTTAATCTGGTCAGTACATGACATGTCGGTATCCATCCAGTGAAGTTATTGAGTCTATGGTCTGATACTACAACAAACACTCCCACCCTGGTTTACTGAGGGACGGGACGCGTTATCAAAGTACAAAAATGAGTAGAATTAATTTGACCCATGTCAGAAGGTATTCAAGGCAGCATTTAGACACTCACCACATCAGTTAGGAAGAGTTTGGAGGTATCCTTAAGATCGTACCAATGGCCGTGATCAACCCACTGCCTCAATAATTCAATGGGTGGCTGTGCTCCATACTTCTCTTTGGCTGGCATGTTCAAGTCGTCAACAAATACGATGCACTTCTTTCCCATGGGCGGGCCGAACACACCCTTCCTGCGCCTGTTAACATGAGAAACTAAGATGCTGAAATGTCCTTAAATGAAAGGGGGTAATGTGCAAGTTATGCGGATAGAACTCTTAAACTACTGCAGCATTCGTACAGGATTGTAGGGTATGTTAGGATTATTACTATGAAATATCAGGCATAAATATTTCATACGTAAATTTGAAGGGAACATGTTAGACCAAACTATGTTAAGGAATAAAGGATTTGGATAAAATACAAATCTAAATGAGAGGATTGTAAAAATCAACCAAATATAAATGTGTCCACTTAAAACTAAACGGCCATAAAATTTGACTACGAAAAATGCCACTTATCCACATTTATTCATGACAATACACAAATGTAAAATAGAAAAAAAATATGATTGGGAAAACAAAAAGATATTTATTTATTCTAACAGGGAGGTATATCCTATCGGCCTCCCTGATTCTAAGAAGAGATGGGAAAAAGAGGGAAAAAGTCGTAAAAACAGTAAGTCAGATCCACAAGCCATGCATTTTAGGGCGGACGGTTCTCTGAAAGTACATGAAGGGTTTTTTTGATAGTAAAATATCCGACAAATATACCCAAGGTCTTACTGACCGTCTTCGCGACTTCCAACCACAATAGTCATAACTGGTCGATTTTCTAAAGTTATGATACCAACAACATACATTAAAATTGGCATTTAACTAGGTACAGAGTCAAAATTTCCTAAATTTAGTCAGCGAGGCAAAAAACAAAAATACTTTGAGACAAAAAGATGGAAAGGCTATAGTGTCAGGGCAACAGTAGAAGTAATAAGGGGATAGGCACTTTATGAGCATTGGAAGATTTTAAGGATAAATATACTTTTTATTTCGCTAATATTATGCAAGAATATGTAGGAAAAACACATTTGCCAGTTGTTAGGAGTAGATCCCAAGAAATGCATGCAAGTATTTACGTCTTGATTCCTACATAAAAGATGAATGCGCACCAAGTTCAAATATACAAACAATATGTGAAGCACATCTATTATGTGACAGGATAAAAATACGTATCAGCCGGGTATCAGCACAGAGAACATAATGCTTATGCGAACTATGATGGCATTCACCTTATGGAATAGCCCCAACTACGAAGCGGCTAGCATATGTAGCTATTTATTCCTATTGTGATGACGTTTAGTGCCCTCAATTTTTTCAATTTCCTCAAATCACTACACATTTGATTACAGATATAAAAAAGAAATAACCTAGTATTATATACAGATAATCAAAACCTATGGCCTATAGCTCAAAATTGGACTTCATCGCAGGTATGACAAGAAGTATACATGTGACAAATAACCACACATGATGGGGGGAAAGAACTCAAATTTATGTGGGGGTGAAGAAGACCTACGGTAAGTCGTTTGGGGACGTGGAATTTTTGAATCAACAACTTTATGGAGTGAAGGGGTACTCTGTACATTGACAGTTGACTTCAACATTAAAATGGGGTCCTAGGCATGCGTTTCGCTTCCTGAAAACAGGTCCTTATTGTAACCAGGTACCTTCTTTTATGGGTGGTTTGTTTCTGTTTTTTCTCTTCCCCTGTTAGACGCCTACCGTTGTATATTTTAGAGAAAAGATTAATTAGATCATAGAACAATATAAGCATGAATTGCAATGAAAAAGCTAGCAAAAAGTCTAGCAAGTCGTCTACATTGAGAGGAAGAAAGAAGAATCTAACTATGGTTATCTATGACTAAGCTACGGCGGGCTTAAATAACAAGGACAGATTAATCATATATACTAGTGGAAGAGTGCAAAGACAGTTTGATAAAAGGGAAGAACGAAGGTGATGCAGGTGGACAACTACAACCATATTGCGCTATGTAGCTGTCAGATAGGCAAGAAAGCGTCATGTTGCAATAATGCAAGCACATTAAGATTATTTCCCTTAAGAAAATGGAGCGGAGGCAAGTCTGAATGAATGCAATGATTATCATACAACACAATAATATTCTAATACTTGGCTTCCCATAACAAATTACATATATGAAGGTAATATTTGCAGACTAATTCTTCCATCGAACTCTGATATAGAGATATATTTACTGACAAATTTCAAAATTTAATTTGCTAATTTTTCAGCATTAAGGGCCTAGTCCACTAAGCCGATTCTCATGCGATTTTGCGCCGCAGAGGACTCGTTCCCACTAGATTCTGTGAGAATAGCATGGGAATCGGCTTAGTGGGCTAAGCCCTTTAGTGATAATTTGATAATGAATTTGAGTTTCAACTGATCAACTTATTTAACTCACCTGTCTAACTTGGACATCACGATATCTTGGGTTTGATTGGCAGATGTACGGGCAGAGAAGTTGATGCAGTTAGGCATGTAACTGTAAAAACAAACAGAACATGGAAGTTTTCCCCCACTGTGCGGAATTTGGAAGGTGGGTACTCTGGTTGGTATCTAGAAGGTTTGTATCTCTTTGTGAGAAAATATGATGCCATTCTTTTCCATGTAGTTTAGGAATTTTTTTTTTGTTGGAGTGACGTCATTAGCATGGTAGCAACGACTTGAGGAGTGCTGTTTTTGCTCGTATAATATGTAGTTTAGGAATGTCATTAAAATTTGCGACTCAAAAGATAAGCGCTTTCAAGACTGGCATTATACAGAATATGGAGATAGGGTTACTCCCAAATAGACTAATGAATAGCAAACGGATATAGGGACGCATTTACAGTACGTGTTTATTACAATGTTACAATGCCATTACAATGTTATAAAAGCCTTTGAAAAAATCGTGAAGAAAAGGAACACATGCAGACACTGTCCTTGAGTATTTCGACGGCCTAGATTAACAAAACCGGTGTGATATATAATTCTTCCTATGTTGAGCAAGTGTAATGGTAAACGTTAGAAATTACCTTTCCTTAGGTAACGCGATGAGATGACTGTTAGTTATGGCTGATTTTCCTGTACCTGTAGGACCAACGAACATCATTGGAAGTTCATGTCCAAGGTATGTGTTGAGGAAGAAAGTCTGGCGTGCAGTCTCGACGGTCGGGATGATCAAATCGCTAACCTGAATACAAGAATTCGCTTATCTGAGTCAATTTTGGATCAATCTAAACTGAAATGGAAGAAATATATAAACTCCATAATAAAACCATATACAAACTTACATTTGGTGTAGAGGTATGTAAGGACTTTTATAGGGAAGATATTATTGCGGCGTTAGTTCCTTTTAAATGACCGTTACCAGTTATGTTAGATTACTCTATATCCCAAGTTACTTCGATTTCGAGGCTTATATACCTATTTGCTGGATTAAATTGCAAATTTACATGTTTAAAGAAGCCTTAACTATTAAAGGTTCCTTGGCGGTTTTATATACATGAAATTAAAGATCATTATGGACAAAGCTGTTTTGAGATGTACCATACTATTGACTTTCATCCGAACCCACACAGCAGCTAGCATCTACCACATATATAAGTGGCTATCCATAGATATCGCAACACTTAAAAAACGTTTATGGTACATACATCCATCTGAGACATTTACGATGGGAAAGCACATAATCGTGATATTCTGTCTGTTTTATGTCAGCTCCAATACCACGATTAGTATACTTTCAAGAAATACTTGTGGATGATATTCAGAGATGGGTCTCCGAAGATAAATATACCATAGTGGTGGCAAACAGAAATTGACCACTCTTTTCCTCTCGCATACCCAGTTTTACTTTAAGGAAAATTTCGGGAAAATTCCGACGTTTCACTCACACATAAAGAACAAGTAGTCACATACTGAAGACAACATGTGTGAACACACTGATAATTTTCATCAGCTTAAACCCAAATAGTCTGACTAGTAAGGTATTTTTTAGCGCTATGATTATAATCATTAAGCGTTTACCTAGGTGTAGATTATTACTTAATTGGTGAGGTAGTACACAGCATTTTTATTTTTACATTCAGAAGCTGAAAATCTTAACCCCGAGTACTCCAAAATACACCTTGTTTCCACATAATGGTTTTGGATATAGTTTGATGAATGTAATTATTAATAACGAGGGCGATAATAGCTAGGCGTTATGTATGTAATTTTCACCTAAGGAATATCCCTCAAGGTGAAGGAATACCTACAGATACACAACTTACCTTGATCTCAGCATAAGATCCCTAAAAGAAACTAAATGCTGTAGGAACATGTTGATCTCTAACGTTTCGCAATTACAAGTGAGTAGTAGTATATGTAATATGCAGGTTTGAAGGACGCTAATTTTTTTAGAACGGCTCTTTGAAAGGGGTTGATCGGCTTGTCCCTTAACGAAGGCCATGTGATGACAATGAAGCTATCGTTCTGCTGCCCTTAAGGTTTATTATCAGCTGTGCAGGGAGATAGAGACCAATAACTCACAAGGAGCACACGGCGAAAGTGGGGGGATATCCCGTGAAACCCCCTTCAAAGAGCACTTCTCAAGAAATTAGCGTTCTTCAAACCTGCATATTACATATACTACTCAAGTGTGTGATTTATCTTTTGTTTCGCATCGTCCACATATATTTATCTTTTATAGAATAACATGCCCGATCCCATTACAACTTTAAAATTTAAATAGAAAACACAATTTTTTGATCTGACAATAACGGCTGAGTTTATAGTCGGAATTAGCAAAATACTTACCTTTGCAGTAGGGGAGATTTGCAAAAGAGCTTTGTCAACGGTATCCATCCAGTCAATCCATTGACCACTTGCTTTTTTATCAAAGCAGAAGTCATAGACAATACCACGTTCGGGGAATGAGTTGTTCTGTAAAACATTATGTATAGATAAATAACCAATCAGAGTAAATTAGAGAACCTTGCTTTTAAATATAGCTGTGTTGCAGGTTTTTAAAAAACAAATTCTTGCTGGTTTATATCTAAAGGCCCCTTCACAGTGGTACCTTATACAAATGCAGTAACGAATGTAGTAATAAGTTTAAGACATACAGAAGAAACTATTTCAAATATGAGAACGACGGCAAATGGACACTGGACACCATCTATATAATCTACGAACAAACATGAAATAAGAAAATGATAAAATAAAGCTCTTAATATCACCTTTGAAATTTTAGAACTCTTGGGTTTAGGATGGTTAGCATCTGTACCACTAATAAGTTGTCTGAAGAACTGGTCGAATTTGGGTCGGCTAGCTCCGGTTATCGTGCCGCCAACGGTCCACACCAGCGAGAACAAGAACAGGCCTTGAAGCCAAAGTGTCATCTATAATGGAAGATGAAAAACGTACATGGCATCATGTGTTATTATCTTTGTTTCCCCAAAGAAAAAAGATTAATACACAATCACATGTTACTTTATATTGATTTAATAGTAGCAGATGAATATAATTTTACTTGCTATAACTTTAAGGAACATGCGGCCAGATTCAATTCGTTCTATTTTAAAACTTTTTATGAACACAATTTGACATTAGTGCACAATCAAGTGTAATAAAAACAGTATTTTATAGGTAATTATTTCATAAACCAAGTACTCACCTGAGAAGAACTCATGGGTTCCTTACCCTCTTGGCCTGATTCCCGAATTTCATCCATCAAGGATGAGTAGAGTCTCATGTGCATTATGACCAGATGGATAGGTGAGGTATGAATGAGCATCTTACAATCATGGCGAATGAAATCTAGACATGGCTGAATGAGCCATTCGAACAAGTCATTCACCATATCTCTGTGTTCGGCTGTCAAGGAACCTGGCAATTCATGCTGCATGTAAGATTCCTTGAAGGGTTTCCATCCAAGCTGAAATGACATGGTCAGAGAAGATAAGATGAAGATGTGGCTTTGTTTCCAAAATTATTGATTACTGTAAAAAGAAAAGAAGTAAGTTTTAAAGAGGAATTAACAGTACATGCTTTCCATTTTGGCTGATCTTCATTTATTTACGACTCTCACATAGTTACTAGGATAGTAGATAGAAATATATCGCCTGCTAAAAAAAAAACCGACTTTATGCATTTATTGAAGTAAAACAACATAGATGAAAGATAAAATACAGACGTGCTACTTAATCAATGTATTTAGATATCTATGCCTCCGTCATGTAGCAGACAGAAATTAGGATTCATGTTATAATTGATTCATGTCAACTTGGGTCTTGAGTGTGCGAATACCTTATTAAAGGGAGGACAAGTAGAAAGGCTCGATTCCAGGGTTTTGCAGAATAATAGGGCATGGACAATAATAGGTCAGCAGAGAAAATTATATTCCAGCATGCTTCCATATAAATCGACAACATTTTAGGAGATAGGAGATACAATTACAATTCATTCTCAAAATGATTAAAACAATATGAATATTGACAAGATTGGCTTAACGATCTATCTTGATTCTTAATTAATGATTCATACAAAATTGATCTGTTGGGCGTAGACAGTATTGGTGGGTGTAGTGATTTTGGACGTAGTTGGTGCATCTTGATTCCCTTTATAATCATGGTATATAATTTAGTTACATGATCTTGATTAAGCTAGCCTTGATCCTATTAACCTACTCCTTGACCCGGAACACCGCGAGCCTGTCACGTGTTGATTTAAAAATGACAAACCAAAAATTAGCTGACATTGAAGGAAAGTTGTAAAAAAATGCAATGGGGGTACAAATAGTACAAATGTTCCTCATTGACGCAACCTTGGAAAATATACATGTTCGTCAGTTAAAGTTATAAAATGGCATAAAAATCAAAACATTTCAAACTGATGGATCACAAAAGGTATGGACATTCAAAACGTAGAAATTGATTGCCAGGCACAGAGAGATAAAGCTCACCTGATGGGGTTCTAGGTAGATCATACCACATCGACTGACTGTTGCGGGAGAGGCTTGTTCCAGATCGGCCGGTTCAAAAATCAAGTTCATTTTATTTGACATTTGAATGATTTCACCGCTCATCAGACATAGCTGAAATAGAGAAGTGATTTCGTTATCCATGTAATTACCAAAAAAAAAAGAAGGAAATTATCTGATGTAAAGCTTTCTTTACATCAATAAATTACCGATGAAGGTAAAAAGAATCAAAGAAGGGTCTTACTTTTTTGTTATCGTCCAATACTGTATTCATGTTTTCAATCCACACAGCATCAACGGGGCCATCGAATAAGATCCATTTTCTATCCGAGGTTGTGCTCGAGGCATATTCACGGAACGTATTTGCCAGGATACCTGGAATATTGGAGAAATCGAGGTTAGATATTGTATTACAAAATAATGACGAGGCAACGAACATGAAATCTTCTTAACAGATTCATTTGCATACCGCCTAGAATCCATCATGAATTCATATGGACAAAAGGGTATATAAAGGTAAAAGGATGTGAGAGTGGAAATTCACTTAATATGACTTACCATCGGACCACTCATGAGAGGTTGGATCGAACTGACCATACAACTGTCCCATGGTAATGGCCTTGGGGTTAATGATTCTGTAGATAACTTTGAATTCCTCCATCAGACCTGATGCTTCGAGATCTCCCAATGAATCAGCAAGTACTTGCCAAGCACAGGTCTTCCCACCAAGGGGCTCACCGACCACCATAAGACCGTGACGGACCAAGATCATCTCGTATACCTAAACAGAGAAATCGTCCCAATTTATCTTTTCTGCCAACACATTTCGTGAATGTGAAAAAATAGATACTGGTACTATATAATCTAATTTAAGATACTCTGTTCATCATGTGGTTTACCTGAATGATTTTATCAATGAACCAGGGGACATCTTGCAGCTTCCTTGTAGCAATATTTTCTCTGAGAGCTGTGAGGAACACGTCATAGTCACGTTTGGGAAGTTCAATTCCGGGGAACAAATCAGAGATGATGCCGTTGAAGAGTGGTACATCCTGCGGAGTCAAGCAATAATTTTACTGTGGGTTACTCACAACACAAATAGAAGCGCATAGTAAATTAGTAGTGTGCAGTGAGATAGGGGCACATGTCGAATGTGGAAAACAATGTTTTTCACATAACATTATCCAAATCCACTCTTAAGTAGGAATTGCGGTATGTGACATGAATGAATGTACCTGGGCCAAGAACTTGGGCAAATTAACATCATTGATGGCCTTCAGAAGCAGCACAGCCTCATCTTGTTCTTGATATTTCAACTTGAGATTACCAGCGGCAGTAAGCACAGACTTGACAGCTCGCATACCGTAATCATAATGGTGCTGTGAGGAGAGCTGCTCAGAGCATAGTGTGTACGTGGCCACGATCTTACGAGCAAGGTTTCGGGCATCCACGAATCCACATGAGTAGAGCACGATTTCTCCAATAAGGGCATAGTCAGGAACCATCATAGCCACTGTTCGGAACAAGACCTGTAAAAACGAAGTAAATCTTTTGTAAGGAGCTTGAACCAAAGGCAGAATTTCTAATTACATGATAATTCCAAGTCGTTAATTGGTTACAGATTAAATAGGTACAACCAGAATAACGGCATGTTTCCTAATAGTTTTGCCTCATCATTACTTATCAATATAATACAGTATTTGCGCTTACTTTCAGATTGTCAGGTAATTCCTGTCGTCCGGCATAGCCTGGATTCATAGTAATGAACATGGTGCAAGTTGGGTCCAAAGAAAGCTCGGTACCTTCAAAGATAAACTTCTTTGCACGAGCTTTGATAGCGATTTGAATACATTGGATTTGTTGGGCTACCACTGATAACACCTCCAATTCAATACGGTTAAATTCGTCGAAACAGGCCCACGCGCCAGCCTGAGCAAGACCTTTGAAGAATTTGCCCATGGCCTTATAATCAAGACCATCGGAACAGTTGAATACTACACACTGCTTGGCAACAGCCTTCGCGAGATCTTTGCAAGTTTCTGTTTTTCCTGTACCAGCAGGTCCTTCTGGTGCACCTCCAAGATTCAGCTTCAAGGCTCCCATGAGAGTTCTAGGAAAAAGAAAAAATATTCCTTCAAAGGTTTGTCTTAGAAAATATCGATTCATTTTATATTTAGATACCAAGATCCACATAATTAGCAGCTGGAGGGGTGGGGAGGTGGGGGACCGAAAAAAAAAGAACAGGTAAATTATGTTTTCAACCAACCTGTAACATCTGTCAGTGAGTTGAGTGATCACAAGACGGGGCGTGTTACCAAGGTACTCGTAGCCATATATCAGTTCTGTTGTTATCATTTGAATGGTACAATCGCCATCTTTCCAGAAGTAACGCAGTTGACTGAGCCACTCGAAGTCGTTTGGATCCCGAATGTCTTTGGCAGCCAGGCTAACAACCACATCACGAGCTAGAAGAAAAGAAACAGCGATACTTAATAGATTGCATTGCTTTCCTTAATTTATACTCAATACATACTTCCTGTAGATTTATTTATACATGGGAATTATTTCCTAACTCACCGTGGACATCAATTACAGTCAAAGCTCCGAGTGTAATACGGGAACCTCCTTCCAGTTTCCCTCGGACGAGTTCAACAATCCCATCAATTTGTTTGTTACAATGTTGTAGGTATTTCTGAAAAAGAAATACAGAGAGGCCTTGGTCATATTATCAAGCCTAAGAGTTCTCAATTAAACAGAATAGAATGGGGGACAAATCTAAGTCGTCTGCTATCAATAGAAAATTGAAAAGGAAATGTAGATTATACGATTCGAAGTTTTCTTACCTGGATACCTCCTTGCTCTTTCATGGATTCCACCACTTCAGAGGTCCAGTAAATCTGAGATCCACAGAGGACGACCTGACCGGGCCAATCCAACACCCATTTGCCACGAGGAGTATCGTCATAGGCTTCAACAGACTTTCTGATAACGTCTCTCACCGAGGCGATCATTCCTTCCTCCACCTCAAGGAGCCATTTTTCTACCATACCCTGTAATTTTGAGAGACAAAATGTATACTCTGTATAGCTTCAACACCATTATTTCCACTATTTCAGCTCATATACAAATCTTTTTCAAATCATTTTTCCTGTCATATAAGAGGTAATTAATGCCTTTCGAGATTATTATTTTGATAATGGACCTAGTATCGAGGCTCTAAACAAAATTCATATTTTGATTGTCTTACTTTGGCACAACTTACACACCGGTAAAACTATCTCTACCAATGGTGAATCATAGTAAAAATAAAAACAAATACATCTTCTGTCCTCAAAAACTCTATCGCTTATATTGTTTGACTGTTCCATGGAAAAGAACTCATTTCATGTACAAACCTTTGCTTTTGCAGGTACGATCTTTGTGACTAAAGAGACGATTTCATTTTCTGACGAAACCATGCCAATGATCTCCTGTTGTTCAGTGAAGTCAAGTTTTGCAATGCCCTCAAAGCATTTTTTAAGGTGAGGTTGGACACGAGTTGGATCTTTGGTCTCCGAAAGAATCTCAAGCAACTCGTCGTTGGACAAGAAGAAGAATCTGGAAAAGCATTTGACAATAACTTTAATCAACTCAGAAACCTAAACAGTGGAAAGTCCTTTACAATCGCAAAGAGATCAAACGTGATTGCATATCAAATATGAAATATCTAAACTCTTTGAATAATTGATATACAATTTATATGCAGAAATATTCAACACTCCTTCCGAAGATAGTCTTGTGAAATGGAAATGAATGCTACAAATGATTGGACCTCTGTGAAGGACAAATGAGAAGGGTAGTCATTGGGGGTAAATAGTTCTAAATCTAAATGAATGATCAGTCAATAGATATGAAATATTTTACCGAGGGAAGTATAGACGTTTCTTTTCCAGGTAGGCATTCAATCCTTTCTGGATTTCGTCTAGGAGCGTGTTGGCTTCAACAAGGCGATCTAACATGTTTGGTTGACCGGTAGCCACAAGACAATGTGTATCTTTCACTGATTCAGCCATGATGTCCTTCCAATAACTGTCCACGATACCGAATTTGCGGCCCTCTTCAGGCATTTGTGCCATAATATCTTCAGATGAAAAGATAGGTTCCAGGTACAACCAAGTGGCTTGACACTGAAAAGAATAAGTAGATGTACCAGTAAGTATTGTTAGGAGTAAAATAAAAGGATTATTATTTTGATGGCCTAAATATTATTTATTTGTACGAATAAAAAGTAATAATATATATATTTTTTATATAATATATTATTCTATTTCAAATAAATCATCTTTCCATCCATTTTCAAGTTTTTAAGTTAAAAACAGAATCTCTTAACTCTCGCATAGCAACCTCATACACCTTTTTACAAATCGATGCGGACGCAATGAGGAGTTACCAAACGAACCTAGCAACAATAAACGTTGCTTAGTGAGTGACAGTAGATTCTTCTAATCAATTAATAAAATATGTACCTTAAGCCAAGCGTCCAGGATGTCTTGCATTGATACAAGTTTTTCTTCCCAGTCTTTCATCTCCTCTTCAAAAGGCTTAATGAAGGGAGATCCACGCATCGTTTGTGCCTTCACGATATGGTCGTCGAGAAGAAGTTGAATTTCGTCCACTGACGATAAAATGCGTATTCCCTGTCAAAAATCGAGCAAAAATAAAAAACCAAGAATATGATGTACGCAGTGATGCGTATTCCCTGTCAAAAATCGAGCAAAAATAAAAAACCAAGAATATGATGTACGCAGTGATAGGCTTAATGCAACTATCCGACCCATATAAAAAAAAATCATGAAAATTATATGTACAAGACTTCAAAAAGCGTATACGCTCCTGAGAAAATACAGCTTAATCGTGAGAAAATATAATTTAAAAAAACACGGACATTTATCTACCAGTAGAATAGCTAGCATTATCTGTGTTAATAATATAGTATTAGTTTAATTGAATTCAACATATGAACTGTCAAGGAAATATAAGATAAATAGTAGAGAACGGACATACAAGAAAAAAATACACAGTATATAAGAATGAATATGCATGAAAATATTCGAATATACTTTTAAGAAAACATCTAAAGTGCAAGTTAACCACACTCGTGACATTCTAATCTAGCATAACTAAATCTAAAATATGCTTAGAGGTATTTTTTTTTTCAAATGACTAAAATCTATTGAGTTCATAAATGAAAACATAAATCATAATGCACTCTTATCATGGGACTCTACGAACAGATCTGAGTATAGCTTCTAGCTCAACTGACATGACTGACTACATGAATCGGGACAGAAGAAATGGGAACATGCTGAAATGGACAATCTACATAAACAAATCCATTGAGAAAAATCGTGGTATATAAATCACTAATAAAACATTACCTTATTCTGTGAAAAAGATGTTATATTCAAGATTATTTTACTGCATAACAACGGCAATCTAATTACCCTCCTCCAAATGAGATATTCTCCACAAAAAAACAATAGATAGAAATCGTCTAAATCCGTTCCAATAACAGTCGAGTTCACACCCAATTTACCAATAGCTAGATAGTCTAATTGCATGTGCGTTTAGTGACATGCCTATTTCGTACTCAGTGTCAATCATTCTTTTATCTTTAAAGACAATATTGGAGATATTGCTCCTTATTAAAATCTTTATGTACCCAGTATGTTAAAACTATTTCATTTATCATAATTCATGCACTATTTAGAACCATTGATAATCATCTATGCACAGTATGCCGGGGATAATTATCACTCAGAATTGGAATACAGAACGGGAAAAATTAATTATGGGTTGGTATTACTCTTACCTCGTAGCCAGGAATCTGTTAGGAGGGCGAGCCATTTTATGGGCGAGGAAGGACAAATATATAAGAAGGCAGGGAGCGTATTAGGCATCACACGAGTTAGTAAAGTGCGAGGGGTAAGACAGCTTAAGAACAAGTCACCGTATACAGACATATACTCCTTATAAACGGTAAGCCTCCGATTCATTCAGTATGATAAATCAGCAAGGCATTCTTTAAATCTAATCATTCTTTTAATTTCAGCGTTTCTTGTACATATGAGGGGCTGCAGGTTAATTTTACAGTTAACTGAGACTTACTTGGAAGTTGAGGTTTAATCTGTAATTATGTCGAGGACATCACGGTGTGGTAAGACTACATGAGATCACGCATGCGCAGCATCACGTCAGGTTTTAAAGCAATACGAGGGTTTCCTAGTGAAAAATAACTTCAACAAACCTTCATCCTGAAGGAGGACGAGGCATAATAAGGTAATGACAACCAAACTCAGAAACAACTAAGTTAACTGCCCAAATCCCTTAGCACCTGCTCTGAGCACTTAGCTTCAGAGGGGCCGGCGGGAGGGCATGTAGTCTTACCACACCGTGATGTCCTCGACATAATTACAGATTAAACCTCAACTTCCAAGTAAGTCTCAGTTAACTGTAAAATTATGTCTCGTCCTATCACGTTAGTGGTACGAGACTCCATGAGATTTCGTAGCTTCAATAGGAAGCCCGAGTAAAGGAAACCCTCTTAACTTGGAATAAAGTTAAAAAGAGGGAAGTTATTCTTCACTGGTTGTCCTAAACAGGACTGAAAGGACTGTAATAATAATAATTTTACAGAACCAATCAAATATAATAAATATAATAATCTGAATTTTTTAAATAAACATCACAACTATAAATGTGAATACTTTGAATCAACTCAAGGTGATTACCTTAATTCTTCTTTGTGCGAAGCACCTTCTTTTTCGTTCGTCTATCTCTTAGAATGGTGTGACCCACCGTCTCTTTGGGATTCTCGATCCGTTTCTTATAGAATCTTGCGAATGTGCGTGTGTTCTTCCAAGAAGCTTGTCTTATTAAGACGTTCATGTTAACCCCCATCTGAAGGGCTTTGGAAGTTACCGCTCCACGAGTGCTGTGAGCTTTAAACTTGTTGGTGCAGATACCCGCTAGGGCTAAGGTTCTTTTTGTCCAATTCGATACAGTATCCCGAGAAATTTCTCTGTGAGGCCACACATAACTTATCAGGAGCTGGTCCTGACCTTCACGAATGCCATCCGTTCTATCTAAATATTCTATTAGACAAGCTACAGGGCAAATTAAATCATCTTCCGGGTAACGTGGAATGCTAATAATGTCAAGAGGCTCTCCCACTCTGTTGTGTTTGAGTAAATGCTTCATATGAATTTTAACGAACTCTGAAGTAAATTCAAGGCCTGAAACAGGCAACCTCCACGCCGTCTGCCCGCGTTGGGCAGAGGTCAGTAGAAACAGTACAGTAACTTTAAGTGAAATTTGTTTAAGGGAGAGATTACAATTCTTCCCCCAACGACGGAACAAGTCCAGAACTAAACTAACGTCCCACATTGAGTTGTATTTAGGCATGGGGGGCCTGAGATTATGAACTGCTTTCACAATAAGACAGATATTGTTGTCTTGACCTATAGAATCCTTTCCTCTAGCTTGAGGGGCAGTTCCAGATATAGCTGACCTAGCGATGTTGAGCGTGCTAGCCGATATACCCTCTTCAGATAAGAGTCTTAAGAAATCTGAATAATTCCTTGGAGACGGATCGTACATGTCAAATCCATGAAATTCACAATACTCCATCCATCTTTTAATATAAACATTATAGGTCTTGCGTGTACCCTCTCTGCGGCCCAGTTGGATGAGGTCCGCTGTTTTGCTGGAATAGCCCAGTTTCATTAAATTTCGTTTCAGAAGAGGCAAGCAATGAGGGATATGTTGGTGATTTGGTCTCGATTCTTTTCCTCCTCCCTGTGATGGAGATTCCCTTTCTTTTTCTTTAACCGTAGTACTCTTTTCGCAGAGGATGTTAGTAGAGCGAACCAGCTCTGACCTGGCCAATCGGGAGCTACAATGATTGCGTGTGTGCTTTCCCTCATAACCTTTTGCCAGGTCCTTGCTACCAGACTAAAAGGAGGAAAAATATAAAAGAATTCATTACACCAATGAAAAGTAAAAGCGTCTATCCATTCCGCCCCGGGGTCCGGACGCCAACTACAATAACGGTCACATTTATTGTTCACTCTGGAAGCAAAAAGGTCAAACGAAGGGACCCCTAATTTAGCTGTGATTTCTTCAAACACTTCTTGATTTAATTCCCACTCTACGTTATCGGAAAAGTTCCTTGACTCAAAATCCGCTTGGTCATTCAATCTCCCCGGGACATGAGCGGCCACTAGCCAATTCCTGTGCAGTTCAGCCCAGTCCCAGATTCTTCTGGCAATAGTTTGACACTCTCTAGACTTTACTCCTCCCATCTTGTTGATGTAAGAAACCGTGACTGTGTTGTCGGACATAACTTTGATACAGGTGTCTGACACCTTGCAAAGGCTGAGAAGCCCTAGTAAAACAGCTGCTAGTTCTTTTACATTAATGTGCCATTCTAACTCCACTTCCTTCCATCTGCCATTTGCCCTTTGGCCATCGAGCACAGCTCCCCAACCCAGGTTGGACGCGTCACAATATATAGTTAGCTCCGGAATGATATCTCGCACTATCCTAAACGCCGAACCGACGTTCTCTTTCCACCACCTAATGTTATCCCAGCCATCTTGGGAAGGGGACATGAAAGCTGCAAAATTTCCTCTCGCTACTCTCAAAGCATCTATCTTATCACATTCCAACTCTTTTACGTGATTCCCACCGTAGTCTGCCGCCACCGAGAAAGCTATCATCAGGCCTATTGCCCCTGCGATCTGCGTAAGGGAGACTGTCATTGACTCAGTGTCAAGTAAAAATCCTAGAAAAACTAGCTTCGTTGAAGGGGTGAACACCGATTTCTCCGGCTGTATAAAGAAACCCAATCTGGCTAATAGTTCTGCTAACCTTAGCGTACTACTCTTACATTTCTCATACGAGAGTTCAATCGTGATGGAATCGTCGATATAAGGGAAACAGTTGGCCCCATTCTGTCTGAGTGTCGCAAACACTGGATATAACAACTTTGTGAAAAACAAAGGGGCGCAAGCTAAACCCATTGGTAGACATGTGAATTGATAAGTATTACTACCCCACTTGAACCTCAAAAACTTCCTAAACTCCTGTCTCACTGCTACTGTAAAGTACGCATCACTAAGGTCAATACTGGCTAGGAAAGCCCCCGGGGTCATAAGATCAATTGCTGCTTGTAAACTAAACATCTTGAAGTGTTCATAATGAACCGCCTTGTTCAGGACTGACAAATCTAAAATCATTCTAAATTTCCCATTGGGATTGGGCCTCATAAAAATATTCGAGAGAAACTGATCCGGAGACTCACTAGTTAATTCTACTACTCCCTTGTTCCATAGCTTAGCTACTTCCTCACCTAATATTTGAATATTCTTCCCCGACGCATTGAAGGGGGGAGGGGGGGACAATTGCCACGGTATCCAATCAAAAGGGATAGAAGCTCCCTGTACTAAGTCTAGCACCCACGGGTCTGAAGTAATGTTCAACCACTCACTAAAATGACAAGCAATATTCCCTGCTCTAAATTGAAAAAAGCAGAAATCAGGGGGACTTACCAGTTCTACTTCTTGGCAGCCCCCCCCCGCTGAAAATTCTGGTTGCGGGGTTGGTAACCTTGGGTATTCTGAGCTCGAGGCTTAAAGGCAGGCTGTTGATTCTGTTGGTACTGAAATGGCATTACAGGAGTTTGCCACTGTTGGTTCGAAGCAAAGTTCTGTTGATACTGCGGAGCAAACCCTTGTTGTTGCTGTTGTTGAAATCTGGGGTTCTGGCCCCTAGGTGCATTACCCTTGTAGCCACCTCTTCCCCTGGGGAAACGACCGTTAATAGTCTGAATTAAGTCCGAAGTATCCATGCGAGAACCCGCACTTGCTGCGGCAGACGTGTGGTCACGTGGTACGTCTTTGGCGGGAACGCCACCTTGCCCGTTTTCAACGACGTCACCTTTCGGGCCATTTTGGTCGGCTGCTTTGCCGTTCTTTTCTGGTTTATCTCCCATAACCGAAGAAACCACTTTCCCTATAGCTCCACGAGGGGGTTGAACCCTAGTAGGGAGAATATTTCGATATAATTTCTCTTGCGAGTTAAAACTCGAACTTTTTGACTTTCTCGCTCGCCTGGCTGGCATCGAGTTCTGAAAAATATATCGAAAGAACATAAACAGTCATATCTCGACCCGAAGGTGGCTGTTTGAAATAGGAAAAGAGGAGAAATGGCGATCTACGATCCAGACCAACTCCTCAACAAAACTAGAGAGCCAAAAAGCTCTCAAATTGAATAAAAGTAATTAATACTTACACAACCTGTGAACTACGTGACTTGCAGCGACTTTGGAGCGCGCGTAGACTGACGTGATGCTGCGCATGCGTGATCTCATGGAGTCTCGTACCACTAACGTGATAGGACGAGACATAATTAAGTTATTAAAGCGATGTTGATGTAAGTAATCAGTCAAGGTGCTTAGACGCTATAGAGGTGCAAATTATGATTGTATCGACTTTGTTTGGACTTACGGTGTCTCTGTAGGGAACAAACTCGAAGCTCATGTCTTTCCATTCAAACTTCATCTTCTCGAGAGCCTTCTCCAGTGAATATTCTTTGGCAGCTGATGCTCCGATCTCCTCTAATCTGAATGTAAAGACAATATTGTAAAGCACTGTGCATAAATGTGTGGATATATGGGACTAGATCAAACCCCCACGTATAGAACATTCGATGACCAACATATCAATATTCCAAGAGAAATATATTCCCACCGGTAGAATATTTTGTGGGTTGAAATGCGAAAAACAAAAAAAATCCCGAGTCTTCTTTAAAAACAACATATGAACCTAATAGAGGATATATATAATGCCACTTTAGGATTACATAAATAGACGATTTAGGTATGACAGTTCCGGATAAGAGATGTTAATGACCAGTATGTTGTCAGTTGGTAACTACACAGTAAGATTTAAGATGCCAATTACTTTAACTCACAGAGATTCGTATTATCTAAACCTCCGCATTATATCATAAACAGAGAGAGACAAATAGAAATCATTTAATAAATGGCAAAGGGGAGAAGGTAATCATGTATAGGTAATAAACACGAAACAATAATTATATTTTTCATGAGGCAAACAATTATTTACAGCGAACAATGTACGGAAAACCATTAAGAGAAAAGGATCGGAACTATATACTAAGCTTTGGTTTAGGAGGCCAGTCAATGAAATCGGAATGGATAATCTAGGGTAAAGGATTCCCTGGAGATAATAAAGGTGGGAAAGGTACGGGGAGGTAAAGCTGTCTATTAAAAAAGTGCTTTCCTGTCTACCTAAGATCATAAAAGAGGATCATCTAGATCTTTCCCAATGTGTTGAATGTTGTGTGTGCGATGAACAGATCATGAAATTATATCGTATACTTACTTCTGTTGTGCACTAATACGACAGATATTTATAAGAACATTTGGTTTATGTGCAAGTATTTTATACCAAGTACAGGGAGAAATATGAACATGTATGTCATATTCATTCCCAAATTAGGCCTGCCTTATGAATAAAAAGTTAAGGGAATAAAGGCAAAAATATAATACAACATGAAATAGATTTACAGCATAGCATATCAGCATAATAATGGATAAAGTGTACATTACAATGTCAACAGGGTTTGGGGAACAGTTGGATGGAAACTGTGTGTAATCGATGTCAGATTGTTAATGTTTGTACAGAAGAAATGATAAATATCATGTAAAAAGTTAGTTAGATAGTTAAAAAAAATCAAAGAGGAAGCCGACATAACTTTAGAAATAATCTTATAAATTGATATGACACCAAAATATTCAAGGTGAAATATATAATACTCACTTGTCAAGATGTTTATGAAGGCCATATTCCAACATATTCATGAGAGAGGTGTCCTCTTGAGGTCTGATATTCTGACCAACAATCTCGCTCATCTGAGAGACAGAAACGATATCATCAGAGAACATTTTTTCTTTGTGACGAAAAGGCATTTTTGAAATCTTTGACACATATAAAGCAATTATCTGGAGAAAATTGAGGGCAAAATATCGATAACAATTATATGTGTGTTCAAATCAAAATGTTTTTCGCACTTACCGCTTCCCAGTGACGTTCCCTAATACCAGGGTTACAAATCGTGTGAAGGATGGGCATATGCTGTTTGAATTTATCTATCTTGCCTTTTACACGGTCAGCAATATTGCGAGGTCCTGGCTGATCACCAAGACTCTTGGTAAGTTTGTACATCGTTCTCCACATATCCGATACTTCATTATCAATATCCTCAGAGTTAAGGTTCTGGAATGCGCCTAGGATTAAAACAAAATACCATACATATCTTCCTCAAATTAATTGTCGCATTTGAGTCGTTATCAAAAGAATGGTCCCCAGTTGGCGCCCACCTGAACGACTAGTAGCTTACACGTTATTTTATTTTATTTTGTTATAATAGGTATAGCAACATACTATAGTTAAGTTGAATGATCTGATCTGGTATTGGTCTACCCAAAAACCGGGCCACACATTTCCAGTTCCACCTGTAACATCTAAATGGTTGGAGACACCATTCAATCCAATACAACCACCATAGTGTGAGCCAAAAGAACAGAATGCTACTAACCAGTCAGCCATTCATCACTCTTGAGGTGGAAGTTGAGTGCCGTCCTCCAGAGCTTGTCATAGGGTTCCTTCATCTGGAACATTTGCTGGAGGACAGGGAAGGCTGTGGGCTCCCATTCAAGCAGCGTCTCTTCGTGGTTGAGCTGGTCCAGCTCTTCCCGAGCCGCCTCCAGGTTGGCAGTCAACCGGGTCAGCTGATCGACGTTATCTTTCATAGTTTCCATGCTCATCACCTGCATTACGTCATAGACATTAGTACTCGAGTTTATCCACTGAGTTTAAGTATTCAGATATGGCACCATTGAATGACCTTCAACTTTATATAAAGAAAGGACGCGAGAGTTTATATTGTTAAAGTATAAACATTGAGGCTAGGGAATTGCACTTAGCGTATATAATGGCATTTAATATAAGTGGAAGGCTTCTAGGGATGGTTGCTATTCCGGGAAAGGGGAACCTCATTCCAGCGAACGATTAATTAACGTCAGCCAGTGATGGATCTGTACATGTGCAGTGGTGGTGGGGGAGAGGGCATATATATAATTATTGGGTTTTAAAAATGTGTTTAATCTAAGTAACATATTAACAGCTCTGAACCATAAATAAAATATCGATTTCATAATAAAAAAACAAAACAAACTACTTTGTATCTACAAAATATAACAATTTCAATGGAAATTAACATGGTTGAGTCTCTTTGCGCAAGCATGCTATATTGAGACAAAGTATTTAATATGTAAAAAATAGTACATCTAATTTAATCAATAAACTCAATAATTTCTTTACATAGCAAGAGATTTTCCTCTTATGGGTACAAACCAGGTAAAATTCTATTTGATAAATACAACGTAAAATGTGCGTAGAACATACCTGATGGGTATTCTAAAACAGTGGAGTACAGATCAACATGATGAAGGGTCAAAATGACATTGCCATGCAAAGCACTAGAACTATCCGTTAAATGTATCCATTAAATAATCATAATTTTTAAATTAGAGCTTCGTAAACTGATTAACCTCTCATAATACAAATGAGCTAGTTGATCAAATAATTTCAAATGACATGCAAGCTATAATCAAGAGGCCAAGTTGAAAAAGCGGGATTGGTGAACATTTCCTACGGAAATAATGCGGCGGCTGAAATAAGCGGAAAGTTAAACAATATAATATTCACCTCCTTCTTTCTGAAAGACTCCACCTCCTTAAAGTAGGTGTTTAGTTTTTCATCAAAGGCGGCAACTCTCGCACGGAGGTCGTCCTCAGCATTTTCACGGCGGTTCAGGATCCGAGACTGGCTCAGCTCAAACACTTTGCTGATGTTGTCTGGCCAGTGGAAAACTGTACTGTTCAACTTGATATCCTCATCTACAAGATTTTCGATGATGAAGAAACGTTTAAACAGTACAAAACAGATCATACGAAGGTGGTTGGCGATTTAAATATATTTCAAACAATCCTAGGGCACCAAGACTTGTTAAGTGTAGTTTAAGTGTACATTGATGACTTAATATCACCGACAGGTTTGTTGTAGATCCAAGCCCAACAAATAGTATAAGGAAATGCCTTCCCTTAATCAGTTTAATGGTATCGGTATTTAGAAGTATAATCATTTGTACAGCTGACTTACATGGCAAGATAGCGTAGTCAAGAAGGAACTGAAGTCTATTCCCTGCCTCAGCAATCTCTTCCTTGAGCTTGTATACCGTCACCTCCATGCACTAGAAATTATAAACAAAACGGCGATTAGAAAGATATCAACACACGGGGGAGGGGGTGAATATAAAAAGCCGGCATTTAAACAACAGAATTCAGCGAGAAGGGAAATATCAACCCAATAAAATTAAGAAGATAGGATCCTAACTTCTAACACAAAGAACATAGGGTAAACATTCTAAACTAGACATGAAATTACCTCTTTAAGAAATTCTTGGAGGTTAACGAGCTCCTCAGTGCTCTCTGGTATTTCACTCATACGGTCGGACATCTCATCATAATGGCGGCAGATTCTAGATAAAATAGTTAGCATAAAACAAACTAATACATTGAAACGGGAATATAAAAAGTATGACACGAGAAAATAGGGGAACCTAGTCTTAC
The DNA here is from genome assembly GCA_942159475.1 of Sthenelais limicola. Lineage (NCBI taxonomy): Eukaryota > Metazoa > Annelida > Polychaeta > Phyllodocida > Sigalionidae > Sthenelais > Sthenelais limicola. The sequence goes on along the minus strand of OW804095.1, from coordinate 112,238,415 downwards.
GAAATGATATACATATAGGTGAACAAATCCGAACAAAATTGAAATAACAGATTTATAACAAAGCTTTCTCATACCCTCTGTTCAAAGTACGATTTTCATCGATTTCAAACTGTACGAGGCGGTCACGTAGTTTCTGTGCCCGCATACACAAGTCAGCATTGAGGCTATTACAATCAAGGCAGAACATGCTGAGTGGGACGGTGATACGCAGTAAGGCGATCTCATCCTTCAGGTCCTGATAGGCGTTGATTTTCTGAATGAAGAGGAGAGGAGGGGATATAAGTATTTATACAATGCACTGAGGGGTAACTACACTGACATATATATACCGATAATCACCACTTCCTAAAGATGAAAATGAGGCAAGCAAAGAAAGTTGTATTACTAGAAATCATACCAGGAAGAGCGCGAATTGTGTACCTAAATGAACATATGCGATTCGTTTGAATTAGTCAACATGTAATATAATATTTCAAGACAACAGAAATGCTGTGTTTAAAAAGAGGGAGCCGATATATTACCGATTTGAAGGCCATCAACGAGTGTTCCTCTTTAAGGAACGCAAATACATCTTGTTCGGCTTTGTTGTTCAAAAGGTCAGCATATTTCTTGTAGACGTTTAGGTACTTTTGTGGTCCTACTGTGTTCTGTTTGAAAATTTCCATGGCTCTATCCATGAAGTCGGTGACAAGTGATTCCTCGAGCTTAACAGAACGTAGCTTTAGGTGCTGTCCTTTCATATCTTGGAATAGCTCGCATTCCACCTGTTGAAGAGGTAACCACACTCTGCATATTATGAACGGAATGAAAGTCAACAGAAATAGGAAAGGGAACTTAGTAAATGATATATTTTAACGATGTAAAAACCTCCTGCCTTCTGTGATTTCAAAAAAAGAAGAAAATGACTTACTCGTGGTAGTTCTGTGGCACTAGCAATCACCTCCGAGAAACATCGGAGTATAATATCACGGCATTCCCTGAATGGAGGCTCAAATATTATTTTGGGTTCCTCCACCTTTAGTTTTATGATCATAACAGGAGTCACGACATACTGTAACTCATCAAATTCTTCCCCGAAATCATTTCCAGCCTGAAAAATAAACAAGTATGAAAATTATGAATAACACATTGTACAAATAATTCGCTGAAGATAATTGCCAAATTTCTTTAATATTTGCGGGTTAATTGGGAGGGCAGGATCAGCAGGTGTGGATGGACCGGGGATGAACGAGGGTGACGTATGGGCTTGGACACAGTTGGATAACCTTAGAGATAGAAAAAAAAATACCCTGATGAAGACATAACGAGTGTCGAAACGTTGGAAACAAAATACGATAAAACAACGAAGTACACAACTAATCCATCTTCAAGTTATTTATCTGGCTTTGGGAATAAGTCCCTTCAACTTATAAAAACAAAATAAGTTCAGAGGTATTTAGAGATTGACTATCGTCACCAGAGGATAGCCCTTGACCTGAATAGTAGAAACAATACTAATTGTATCATGGTATTATTTATTTCATTTATCTTTTTTAGATCACGACGTAACATCGTCCTGTATATGTATCATGATTCCCTCCTATCCCTAACAACTACGCTAACAATATTATATTAAATATAAACTTACCTTATGAATTTCAAAAAATTCTAGGAAATCTGAGAGAGAATTGATGACCATGCTGCGAATATGGTTGGACATGAGGGCCGCTACGCAAGCAAAGAACTGCTGAACAAGTTCTGTAGAGTCTGTGTCATTCTGAGGTACAAGGTGCGCCCATCGGTCCTTGAGATCTAAGAATGCCTTGGCGCATGTAGGGATCCAACTAAAGAGAACGAAATCAATATAGATGTCAGTTAGCAAACATGTAAGGATCTGAAGCGATTATCCTAGCCAATAAAAGTGGCACTTGCCGATCACAGAGCTCATTTCTGTCAGTTTTGTCAAAGTTACTGTAATTGAACACTTTGAAACCCCCTTTGACCAATTTTCCAAATCTTTCTATGGGGATTTATTTTTGTCTGCCAGACCAAAATAATGGCCCTGCTGGCACAGTGCCGTTACGCAAGTGCCAATGTCATGACGCATCGCATTTCATTTATAAATACTATCTGAGTCACTAAAACAAATATTTGCATTTACAAATAATCTCGAAAACATTTGGTTTTACTATGGGTCAACTTGATTAATTCTTCGTCTAAAAATATTAACTAATTGATATAAGGTAAAAAAAAAAGAAAAGAAGCCCCCCCCCCCAAAAAAAAAGAAAAAGAAAACAAAAACAACAACAAAACAACTCTGAAGAGTGGTACTGACCTTTTGAGAAGAATTTCGCGGGCTTCTAAACACTGTTTCTTTACTAGTTGTTCAAACTCAGAAGGTAGAAGGGGTAAATCTGCAGCTAACAGTGCGTCTTTGTCGATGAACCGCAACGATGCGAACCTAGATATAAACGGAATAACTTTATGGAAAATCGAGGCATGATGCGAAAATACGAATACGAAAAGAATAGTCATGAAATAGTGGTAAATCGATGAAATACTTATAATCTTGTGTTTGAAATTATCAATGTTCCTCTTATTCCGATGAAGAAAACGTAAACTTACTGTTCAAACCAGATGTTTTGAAGCTCAAGCATCATGTGGTTCACAACAAACAAATGTACGGCATTAAAATCAGTCGATTCCTGGTATGGCTCATGCCATGGTACTGGGGCTCGAATGATCCTGAAACAATCAAGTTAAAAAAATGTTCGTTTCGAAGAATAAAATTAGGGAAGTGTCACGATATTTCGAACCTTAACCTTGATCTCCCTTTTGTTATACCTCATACATATATATATCTTTGCCAAAAAACGATTTTCAAATCAAGTGCACATACCTTTGTGGGAAAGGTGACGGTATGCTGCATATGTGGAGTCTAGTCTTTTCTTCCGGATCTCTCAACACATAATCCACTGCAAGAAATCAATTTTAAATGTTTAACGCAACATTTCACTCCTCAAGTATTTGGTATATTTTTATCCGGAACATGAAACTACGAGTAGATCACCTCCAGTCGATTTTTAAAAATCATCAGTTTATTGCCTTAATAAGAGCGTGATGATATTACCTATGGCTTTCCTCACGCTGTGCTCATAATCTTGTTCCACCTCTCCATCCAAATCTTTGAGAAGGGATTGCAAGTTAGGGGCTTGCAGCAACTCAACCGGGATCATCGACCGTACGCGACGCATTGTTTCTGGCGCGGTTGGGGCAAGCATCTCTTTCTTTATGCCCTTGTTTATATAATAGTAATAGCGCTGCAACGAGATGAAACACAGAAATGAATACATATATTGAAAAGTATGGGGCTAAACTAGTGAAATCTGGACACAATGATCTCCAGACTCATAACTAGTGTAAGGGGCTTTATTATCAGTCCCTCACTAGCAGTAAATACGGTGATAAACCCAGTTCCAAAAGAGAGCAAGCTCTATAACTGCAAATGTTTACTTGGCACTTTAAATTATGCAATGTTAATCATTAAATAAGGAAAATATTTCATTGGTCGGAGAATACAAGTACTTACATCCATATCTCTATCTGAAGGATCTTCTTCTATACAATTTTCTTCATACTCCAACTCTCTCATGATATTGAGCTGTTCACTGGGAGTCATTGGTCTACTTGGTGGCACATGGTCGCTCATCATTTCATCCATTGCACTATGAGGTTACACACACAATTTAGAATTTAGAACCATTATGGTGAAACATAGCTGATTTACATATTGTGAGCCCATTTCACATTATGTAAATGGCCTCATTTGATTATCTTGTCATTTGTTTACTACATGTGCCTTACTATAGTACTGTAAAATGTCATTTGTCTGAGGATACGCTGTATACAATTTTTTAAAAAAAATAATAAAAAAAAAGTTGAACACACCCTCCCCCTCCTCCCAAGAAACATTTACCACATGGGTTTTAGAAGCGAATTTCATCAGTAGCTATTTGATTGTAATATATATAAGCAATAATGAATCCAAACAAAGTGAAAAATGCAGCGATTCTTTTTACTTGATTTATTTATGTTTTTCCTGCCGAACCCTCTGTATTTCAGGCAAATCAGGGGATTAACCTTATTCACTTATATAACACAGCAACAAAAGCATGACAAGATTATAAGAAACACTTGTACTTATAATTAAATGAAAACAACATTATTAGAAGAAGTCAATTCCATCGGGTAATATCACAGAAAAAAAGTAATCATGCAACATGCAAAATATGATAGACGAGCGAATGTAACGCTGAAGCAGCCACATTATCTACACTGCATTGCATGCCTTAAGCAAAATAAAGGGGTCATTAATATTGTATTAGTATCTTCAGTTACGCCTCCACAGAAAACGATAATCTGATAAACAAATCAATTCGAGTTAGGGATGAATATAGATCATACGTGTTTATCAACAAGCTTTCTTTGGCGATTAACGATCACGCAACTTACTCATCATACTCATTGATTTCTGGCAACTTTTTCTTTTTCCTCGGTGTGAGATCTCTGTACCAAAATGTATTAGAACATTTAATGACGTGAGGCGTCCTGAGGCTATGTTTATGCTACTTCTATCAGAAAGGACAGTAGACCAGTGGATAGTGATTTTAAAAATATGTAAGGGTGGCAATAAATTGAGCGGCATTCATAAATGATGCTGGATGAGAAACTTATAAATTAGTGCGGTGCCTAGATATCCGTGGTTGCACTTACAATACTTCGGTTAATATGGTTTTACCACCAGTAAAAGACCTGCGCTTCAATAAAGGAACTGGCCCTCTGGAAGCCAAAGAGCCAAGCGGGATAAACAGATTAATTGGATATAGATTAAACCAGTCAAATACACTTCTGGGCAAAAATAATTTAAATTCCGCGAGTATCAGGATGTCTTTCCAATACTCCTGAGATGTAACTTACTTGAACTTACATGGGATCTAAGGTTAAGTCATTGGCAACAGCCCAAAAGTTTACTTAGGATATTTAGGGGGATCTTATATCAAGTTATTAGCATGTATTCCTGTCTGTCTAACAGGGATCATTTGACTTACCCATTCATAGCTTTCTTCCCCATTTTCGTTTTTCCGCGTTGCAATTGTGTCGGTTCTCGTCTCTTCAACATAGAGGGTTCTATATTTTTGTTAAGGATTTTGTTTTAATTGCTCAGTGGTTGTATAGCGACTCCAACAACAAAAATCGAAGGGATAATTCAATTGAAATATCAGTATGTTCCAACGGTTGAAAATAATTCTGATTTTGTGAGGTCGGGAAGAATTACAAAAATTATCATTGTTTGAATTAGAAAAGTTTTTATCTCTTATAGTACAGGCATTTTAGCAAGGAACCCGGAATAAAATAATGTAAAGCTGATTTTTGGATATATGATGCGGGACACATGGGAGAACATTCCCTGAAAAGTCCCCACCTGGGGACTGTGTGCTTTTTGAGATTTTGATGTTTTTGCGTCATTTTCCACAAAATAGCATTGGTCTCTATGGGAAAAAGCACCTGGTTCAGGCCATTATTGCCAACATTAAGAATATTTGGCATTGTTATTTGCTGGGAATATAACATATATAAAATATACTGTACAGGTTGAGGTACCATAGTAAATATGGACGTATGGAGATTCCAAAAATATATATTTCAACAAAATATCTTTTTTTTTAAATTTTGTTGCCATGGCAACGGCCAGATTTTGGTAAAAAAAGCATTTCTTTAGATCGGGTCATAATATTTGGGGACCTAATTGTCTTCATTGTGCATGTTGTGACACGTTTTTGAAATTTGGCATGTTGTTAAATAAGGCCTGAAATTTTCAAAAAGCACCAGCTACAAGTTGGTAGACACCCCTGGTGGCCAGTAGCTGCAAAATTCAAGATGGCCGCCCAAAACAGTAAATATGGCATATCTTGGCATCTATTTGGTAGATTTTCAACTATAATACCATTTTATTAATGTTTTTAGGTATGAGGAATTCATTTCTGAAGGTCATTTTATGTTCCAAGGCCATTTTTAAGGTCAAAATCCAATATGGCCCCTACTGAGTAACAAGAATGTTATCTCAGCACTTGTTGTAGGCTTATATGCATTCAATTGGTGTACATATTCATTAATAAGAACAATTTTCTTAGGATCAAGGGTGTGACGAATCCATATTTTTTTTCACTTTTTTCTTTGTAGGTCATTTTGAAGCAGCCATATGATTCAATATGGCTGCTGTCAGGAATCAGAATGTCATATATTTTGGCTGCCATTACCACTAAATCAATGTATACATAGTGCTAGTTTTTCTATGTTTTAAGCTGTGAAGGATCTGTCTCCAAGTCATTTCTCATCAAAGACTGAAATCTTACTCAACAACAACTGATCTGGAAGCCATATTAAATTTTGACCTTGAAAAGGATCTATAATGACCTTGGAGCAGAAAATGATTCCAGAAATGGATTCATTACACCTACAAACAAAGAATAACTGCTCTCATAATTCGATCTAGAGCTCAAAACATAGAAAAAATGGTATTTTACTTGGATCTAGCAATAACGGCAGTTAAGATATATGATATTCTGGTTCCTAGCAGCACCCATATTGAATCATGACCTTCAAGATGACCTACAAATCCAAAAGTGACATAAAAAAGAGATTCCTCACACCCTTGATCCTAAGAAAATTGTTCTTATTAATGAATATGTACACCAATTGAATGCATATAGGCCTACAGCGAGAGCTGAGATAACATTCTTGTTACTCAGTAGGGGCCATATTGGATTTTGACCTTGAAAATGACCTTGGAACATAAAATGACCTTCAGAAATGAATTCCTCATACCTAAAAACATCAATAAAATGGTATTATAGTTGAAGATCTACCAAATAGAAGCCAAGATATGCCATATTTACTGTTTTGGGTGGCCATCTTGAATTTTGCAGCTACTGGCCACCAGGGGTGTCTACCAACTTGTAGCTGGTGCTTTTTGAAAATTTCAGGCCTCATTTAACAACATGCCAAATTTTAAAAAATGTGTCACAACATGCACGATGCAGACAATTAGGTCCCCAAATATTATGACCTGATCTAAAAAAAATGCTTTTTTCACCAAAATGTGACTGTTGCCATGGCAACAAAATTTAAAAAAAAAGATATTTTGTTGAAATATATATTTTTGGAATCTCCATACGTCCATGTTTACTATGGTACCTCAACCTGTACAGTATATTTTATATATGTTATATTCCCAGCAAATAACAATGCCAAATATTCTTAATGTTGGCAATAATGGCCTGAACCAGGTGCTTTTTCCCATAGAGACCAATGCTATTTTGTGGAAAATGACGCAAAAACGTCAAAATCTCAAAAAGCACACAGTCCCCAGGTGGGGACTTTTCAGGGAATGTTCCCCCATGTGTCCCGCATCATATATCCAAAAATCAGCTTTACATTATTTTATTCCGGGTTTGGCCTAAAATTGACCTAAAATGCCTGTACTATTAATAAATATCATTTATATAGAAAACAGGCACGTCATGAATCACAGAAACATCCAAAGGCCTATTTATAGAGTGGGAAATTCATAACTTGTGCAGTAATGCAACGAACGAACCCGAAATATTTTAGAGCTGAAGGTTAACTAATTCGTTTGAACTCGTAAATCTAGACATTGGCAGCAGACCAGCTCATTTTAACTTATGCCTAAAGTATGTGCCGACCTGTAGCAGCTGCTGGCCGTCTAATCCTAAGCTAAGGCCAAATATTGACTCCCTGCGGCAACAAGCTCTGGGCATAGCCGCAAAGTAAGTATGTTTGACGGCACCCACTGCACCAATGCATTCAACAGTATGGTATATAGTATAAGCCAATTAGGTTCATTCTCTTTATTCACCAATGACTGATATGTATGCAGAACCCACCCATAAGGGTTGCTGACTCAATTTTAATACAAGGGTATTGGTTATTTGTCTGACTAATGAGGGCTCAACACACTAATGCACAGTTGTTATGTTCCGAAGTAAAACTAGTAGTAGTAATAGTATCTGGCGAGAGCAAATCTTCGACGAAACTCTCACTGATTAGCAGGTAGATCTCATCGTCGCTTATCTATGATACCATAAATAGCCAGATAGACATATATCAACAGATGTGCGTCTAATAAGTTATATCACGCAAACAAGACATGGATATAATGTGATCCCCGCCAGTCCATGCGATAGCACCACAGAGATGGCTATTGAGAATTGTTTTGCCATGGTCGGATCGGGCTAATGCATATCCTCAATTTGGATGATTGGGCATTCCATGAATAAGTCAACTTAACATGATAGGACTAACAAGGCATTCTGGCAAGGAAGACCTATTGCGGCATATCGAAATTGTCTAACTCATAAACAAATTTGTGGGGAAAATCGAATCAACGATTCGACATATACCCATAAATAAAAATACATTGCAAATACAATACAATGAAATATAGACCAATAGGTCTCTAAAACTACTCAGAGTTGGCTAGAGATTTGATCCCATGATATAAGTTTTCAGATATAGTCTAGAGCTGCCGTGATGAATGGATAAATTACGGACAGACGGTCTGAAATAAACCATGAATTATGTATTACGTAGGGGCTAGCCATGGTTGGGATGACACGCACATTTGCAAGAGAGTAGAGCATGCAGAATTCCTATTCTCACACGCAAGGAATAAAGACGCCACCTACTATTCATCATTCTATTTATGTATCTAAGGAAGGATTTGAAACTTTGAGGAGGAATACCGAGATAAATCGAGAAATAGGTTTTACATGTCAAGAAAATATACAAGCTTAGTCTCAAACACAGATACCCTGCTGGTATACAAGACGTACAAATAGAGGTGAACATGATGTCATACAAAAAAGGATACCTCTCGGCATTTTGTAACCTCTGTATTTTGGAAGGTCTTTGATTTTCAGATCTGATGCTGTCGGAGTGTAGTTATTAGCAATAGATTCACTTGGTGTTCTATGGAATCGTTGCTCTTTGAAAGGAGCCGCCAATGTCCATGATGTTCCTTTCATTATTGGCGGATGTTCGCTGTGCCGCAGAACAATCTGTCGAAGCGAGTAAAAAAGGTTGACACTCAAATGTTTATTTACATGGTAGATTTGAAACAGGCCATAATCTTAAAGAACAAATTTCCATGAGAACAAAACTTTCTTAAAGTATTCCAGTCCTCAAAACATCGTAGCAGTTGATACAAGCAATGGGGGTTTTGCATTGTTGAAATACCTTTCTTAATTCGTTTGACCATCATTAAAGATATGTAAATAAAGTATAACACGACGGGAATGACGGTAGGAAATAACTATAAAGAGGGCACATCCTTACCTGGTAGAGATTAGAGGCTTCACGATCACTAGGGGGAAGGGGAGGAAGACCCGGGAGTCCCCGTGTTTGGCTACAACTTTGGAGAGGTGTCTCCGTGAACTGTAAGGAATGGGGAAGTGCAAAGGTGCATATATATATAAAAGGTGAAAACGATTACCATAGATATAATACCAGAGTATGTATATGTATGGAAAGTAAGGGTTCATAGGTTCTTAATACCCAACAATGAATATATATCGATGCTTAAGTGCGATGAATAGGTAGTGAATGTGTATTTTGACAAGGTGGCAATAGAAAAACTTAATATATTCCGATGTAAATATCTTAATATTACCGAGTAAATGTAAACAAAAATTGAATAAATATAAATAAAGTCTAAACTAAAGTCCTTAAAAGACTGATAATGAAGAACTGTAATCTATCCTAAATATTATGATTTGAATACCTGAATACACTCATGTAGAGAGAATTTACACTATATATATAATAAATTAAATATTATAGGAAACATATAATGTATATTTATGAGGACAATCCACTCTAGATAACTCGTCTCGAAAAGCGACACCAAGGGAACCACTTTTAAGGATCGGGTAAAAAAAAAGAAAGAAAGAAAGAAAAGAGGCTGGGTCTGGGGTCTTATAATATCAAATAATACATAACATGTTTAGACACTTAGCCTGTAACTCGATATAGAAAGGCACATTTCAATAAGCTGTTTATCATGCATAAAATGGGTGTTCCCAATCTTAACAGTATCTAGCGAATGTCTGCTCCAATATTGAGATCATTCCCATGTGGCCTTAGCATGAATATTTGAGTGCCAAGGAATGCCTCTTAAGTACCACTTTCTCCAATCTAGGCCGGTAGAATCGATATTGTGTACACAGTTACAAGCGTAATCAGAATTCTGTGAATATTCTTGCATAGGCTACAACATGGAAGTTAAAGCAAGAAACATTGCCAGATTTTGTTGTGAATAACAGTTCTTGTGGTCAGTAAGCTATTTAACTTTACATGAAGCAATCTACAATCTAGTTCAAAAGTGTTTTAACCTTACCTTTTCACGCTAATGTAGAATGAATTTTAAGATAACACACATTAATGGCTATCAAGAATTCCCTCGGTTACAAAAAAAATACAGATTGTAAAACAGCAAAACAACTCTTAAATATGTTGTCCCAGAGATTTACATGAGTGGATAGTTTTAAAGTCTAAAATTAATTATCTATAGGGATGTTTTTTTGTTTCATTGCTGAATGACGATTACGTTTTGGATATTGATCATTGGGAAGTATACGTTCATAAATATGATATTCTAGGCTAAGGGGACGAGATTCGAGAACATTTGAAAAAATATATTCCAGTCCCGATTCCAGTTTTTTCCCCAATCCACCTAAATCAATATGAACGTGAGTAAATCCGATTTTGCCTTTGCTTTCAATAAAACGCATAAGTTCTCTCGAAAAACGCGGTAATTAATCGAAATTAAAAGTCGTATACTATGCCTAGATATACATATATAAGGTTTATTCAAAGAGAATATATTTCTGAAATACCGTCAAATATCAGGAAAATAGCCCCATACAGGTTTTTAGCATCTGGCAAATGGGAGGAATGATCTATGTATCTACGACGTCTGTATTGCAATATGCAACAAGTTAAATAACACATCTTGCTTCTCACTCCGGTCATAACGACGTAAGCTGATGACACATGATACTAGCTTTTGTTTATGTAATGTCAGTAAAGTATCGGCGGGCTTAATCAGCTCTTAATAATTCATGGACCATCAATTAATGATAAAACAAAATGGATCTAGACTAGCCTAGGCCTAGATCTATTATCTATACAAACACAACTCAATACAACAGTCAACACACATAATCGCAGCGTTCAAGTAAAATAGTGGCTATCAAATAAACACGGAATCGAGAATTGACAGCCTTCGATTGGAACGAATATAAGAATTGTCATACTAAAATAGCATTGCTATTCAGCCATTAAATATAAGTTATAACCACATTGATACATGTGCCATTGTCATTGCCATGTCGAGTAGTTTACACAGTTTGACAAACTTCTAACGAAAAGTCAATCAGTATGTGGTATGGGATGTAAGTCATCTACTTGAAAATATTATCAACACATCGAAGGACGAAAAATATCACTTACCCTTGCTCGTTCCAACGCCATCTTTTCTATTTTTGTATATTATTTATGGCAAATAAAATGTCGAAGGACGTCAATCCTAACGAATGAGACGATTGATCGTCAAAACAACCCACTGGCTGCTGAGCTCGTTGCTTATCTCCTGTAGATACACAATATACGCTTTGTGTATAAGGCCGAATTCATCAACGTAACAATTTACCCCAGTGGGATAATTATCTCCAATTTAACGATCTTTCCATGATGTTCCGTTGAAAATAATCAAAACATCTAGATGAAACGACTACCTCACTACGAGGACCCGTCCACCATTTTGAAGCAACATCCGGGGCCTGGTGGTTGCTAGGAACAGATTTCCGGTTATCCGTAGCAGACGACATAGACGGTATGACAATGGAAATTATATACACGCAAGAATGAGCAAAATAACCAATATCTAACCCGGGATAAATAGATAAAAGTTATTTTTCCAGCTTAAGAGTGCATACGAAGTTAAATTAAGAGTTTGTTCCCCCCGAAAGCATTTCTCGCGCACGGCAAGCGGCACATGACTGACATACCATTGCATAGGCCGGGTAACTGGCGCCTTCCCGCTTCGATGCGGGTACAGACCATAGACGTTTTAAGAATAGACGTCTCTGATGCGGGGGTGGGGAGGGTCCAGGGGGGGGTGGGCGGGTACGGTACAATAACTAGGTTTTACATTGGGTTCTAACTGATTTCAGCCAATAGTGTGACAGTAAATGCCTCAAAACAATATAATAGGTCCACATTATATCATTAAAGGAAGGATCAGATCATATGCAGCCCGCCACCCCCAAGGCCCAACAGGCAACACTGGAGATAGTCCATAGCAAGACCCACTTCGCCGCAGCTCAACTAAGCGGGGCGCCACCAGGCAAGCCCATAGCGTGTGTGACCGTCTACAGTCTACACTGGAGAAAGGTCCCCAGATATTGTGTTTAAGAAATTTTGGCTCAAGGTAAAGACAAGCTTCACTGATGAAAGCACTGCCTTCTAGGCTATGATTTCAGGTTTATTTCTCGAAAAAATATGGATTTTTAAAAAAAAAATCAGGAAGATAATGTAACAATTTCCATCGGTAGAAGGGGAGAGGAAGATCTATGCATTGTTTCGAAGATGAGTATACATATTACAGGAGGACTAACTAAACAGGCCTAGGCTGGTGCAAATGCTATCTTAATTTCAAGAGAAAAATGTGGGCTGCTTGTCTTTTTGATTTTCAGCTCTATTCAAAATATGACATAACGATATTCATTTTACCGTACCGTACCATGAAGTATGTAGGCTTTATTTAATGCCGCCTACCTGTAGGGTAATCTATTACATGTTAAGTTTTTTTTCATCTGGTACGATACCATAACGATTTAGTGACTTGCATTGCCTTTACGATAGCCTACGGCTACGGTAGGGCTACGTTGACGTTGTATTTGCGGTTGATTTTAATTTTAAAGAATGATTGTTGACTGTATCAGTAGGTTCGTTAAATTTGAGTCAATTGATAGACCTAAGTTGGGGGATCCAGGCGTGGCCTACATACGGTACGGTATCAAGACGTTTTTCTATCTCAACTTGATTAAGGAACATATAGGCAATAAAGAAAGTCAAACAAAAACTCATTTGAGTACTCTATGCGTCACACAAACCAAGAAGATCCGAATCGAAAATAATAGTGATATCCATAGTAGTTGGTAGAATTCCATCCAATAATATCAACTTGATTAATCTCAATGACCAGTGCTTATTTGATCAATAACAAATCTTTTTTATTTATTTTTTCAATTATTCCTTCCTTTTCCCCCTAACATTTTTTTTTATCAATTAGTCAGCCCCTATGTCAGTTACAGTAACTATTTTGTCTTAAAATGAACATTTCAAAATTCCCATCCTTTCACGACGTGTCTACAGAAGATGCAGCAACAAATGCGTTATGGTCATCAAAAGGCAAATAATTTCCTTATTCATCTGACATCACGGAGCTTCCGAAACCGTACATGAGAAAGTGAGTTAAATAATTTGCCATAAATAGAGGTCTTATGAGATAGCCATATGACTAACAATTGATACCGTACCGGTATTTTACGTAGGGAGACATCTACTGTGTAATATAAATGGGTCAGATTTCAGAAAATGTACAATTCAACTTCGCCAATATTCTCAAATAACCCAAAATTTAGACGAAAATAAAGTTCAACATAACCAAACAGACTGCTAGAATCAATGCAATGCCAAATAGACTCGAATTTACCTAGTATTGACCAAATTGTAGCCTAATTTACTAAATATGTACAGCTGCCAATTGTACATTTCTGAAAATCTGACCCAAATACGCAACGGCAATGGGGATGGGTGTGCGGGTATATATACATGTCAGGCATATAAGGGGTAACTCCACTGACCCCTTTTCCCTCAACGGTCGCTGGGGTTTTATTTTGCTATGGGTAAGTATGCCTACATTACCTAGTCAATGAGCTGCAGTATCCTAGGTGAATCAGGGGGAATGGAAAATGGGAAAGGGTCAGTTAGTTAGTTAGTTAGTTGGTATCGGGTGCAAGCAGGGAGTGCAGGAACAGTCCCTTTGGGATTAGATACTAGTAGTGCAAGTCGAACGCACTACCTGCAGCTGTCTCATCAGGTGAAAGTATTTCATCTCGCAGTGGTTGCTAGAGGGGTAAAACGCAGGATATTTAACTAACCACCGTGTTCGTGAACGCTAAAATCCTACATGATATTATTCAATATTTGTGACGTCATAACTAAAAACAAGGTAGCCAGAATGGTGTTATACCGCTTTTAATTGGTTGACAGCGTCACGAGTTTCCATCAAGGAGGTTCAATCTGCTGGACATACACAGATATGACCTAAGTCCATCACGATAAGCTTACATACAGCATTATTGTAATATTTATCAACAATAATAAATCTATTGTTACGCATCTATAAAGTAATAACGACTTCTTCAAGCTCACTACTATGGAATAGGAATGACTAACGGAAGATGTCGGGCGATTATTGTTATCACAGATACAATCGCCATTATAGAACTAAACACTTCATTGTGAAACTAGTAATCAATTTCATTTCTACTAACAAATGTGGCACCTTTATCCTCCACGATACAAATATATTTTCAGTAATAGACAACGTAAACAGACAATTCTACCAACAAAATACCAGTGATGGCAATACCAATACTGTAATTATGGAACAGTAGTCTATCTTGTAGGACAGTGTGTTCCTAAACACAAGAGACTAGAGAAAACATGGGAAAGATTTTTTTCCAATAATGGTTTGTCAGGAAACAGTAATACGATTTTGACACATAATATGTAATAAAATCTCGTCACAAGACAGACTAGTTAATAAATATTGAATCCCTTTACTGAGGTTTGCTTAAATCCTCTAATTGAGTTTTCAAAATATAAATAGACCAGCTAAATCATTCCTTTCTAGAAAGAGAAGAATTAATATGTTTTGTATGTGTTTGTTTTCATACAGAACCAGATACAAATACAAGAACGAAATACAAATTGGATTGATTTGTCAGACTATATGCAGAGAAACATTATTGCCTCAAAGTATTTTTCAGTCTCAAAGAGATTTTCCGAAGTAACCACACCTCATTTTCTAATTCTTGGATGCTTTGGGCTCTATTGGTAAAAAAACAAACTGAATCAGTAAACATTTGGCAAAACGACATGATATATCAAATCGAGAAGGCATTAAACCTCTCAACGTTGTGCTCAAAGAATGAAATGGTATTCTTCTGAGACCGATTTAAAATGCATTTCTCCGCGCAGCAGATGAGAAAATTATGATGATTTTTATTATTTGGTCCATCTATATATTACAATGATATATATTCCGTGTTGATGTAAAATATTTTTTTCATAGATTGAATAGGAATGGGAATTGAATAAAGGAAAACGATACAATGCGTAATGCAATCCTAGAGGCGATTTCATGAACTACCTATGTTAAAAAATGAGTGGTCATCACCTCAAAACATTTGTCCGATTTTCTGAAAAATAATATTTCATGGTGAAATAAGATTGGAAACGATATTCTGCTCTTGTTTTGCCAAGACTATACACATTTATTAAATTTGTACCCACTCATATAATGAGCCATAGGGTAAAAAATAATGTTTTCTGAAATGTGTACCCCGGGAATAAACCCCAAATGGGTCCTCTCCTATATCTGATGAAGTCTCTTATTCAGAATTATCGGTAAGCAATACTTCAATATAATCTGCTAAAACCTTGAGATTTATTACTCATTTCTTCCCTTGTACTTGTTATAAGAAGCCCAAAGTACAAGGTATCATATCTTGAAAACAAGCATAATGATCAATCAATTTCTTTTTCATTTATGGAACGCGAAACAATTCAAGAATCTATAGAACCTCATAAAGATTTTACCCAATAGTACCGTTTGTTTGTCTTTATGCTAAGCATGAATTTGATTTTTACCGAGGAATCGGATATCTTACCTCTTCACTTATGACCACATATTCTACCGCAATTATCCTTCTCATTTATAGATAAGAATATAATCAAATTACACTTTCTACATGGTTCAATTTCACCAAAATACATTCCTTAACTACGTGTTGTATAATTCCTAAGATCTAAATGTAAATGCGTGTACATAGAACGTTAATAAAAGGTACCTCATTTTAAAAATTTCCCAAGACACGTAACAAATTAAAACAGATACCAAAATAACTTTCTAAATAGTTTACCTTTTCAGCTCACCAATCAACACCAACAGGTGTTTAGGTCATACCTTACCACCTCGCATTATTTAATCAGGGAGGTGTATATATCTCCCTGGCTTAACACACCGCTCCCTGATATCACATTCCAATAACCCAGCATAGTATACATGCGGGCTAGTAATTCCTTTCAACAAACTGACTTTATATCACAAAACATGGTTCTTGTTGGTCAGGACGTGTGCGATTATTTTTCGTAATATATCGTGTACATTACCTAATAGTGTATAACCATTGAAAACTATGTATACAGCAATTCAAATTGATCACGTAGAATATAGGTTACACTCTTCACATGCATTACAATCTATGTACTGCAATTCATAAGCACATGCGTAAACCATGAGGTGAGGATTAGGTTGAGGATTACATGACTAAAATTGAAATACGAGAGGGGACGAGTAGAAATTATGAAAATCCTGTCGCTGAAGATCAATCACATCGTCACACTTGATCAGCATCACGTAGATAATTACTTCTGGATGTCTCACACTAGATCACATGCAATACATGCCGCAAGATTAGTCCACTTAATTCAGTAAATCTAAATAACTGTTATGATGGAGCATATGATGCTACATTATCCTCGCTGTCAGGACACTTCCGTTGAATCCGATCGTTTTTTGATAACAAATCTCTCCATCAACTTCTTTCGGTAATATGGAAGGTATTTCCACGGGGATAATGTTGCTTGACTAGTCTACGGTTTTTGTACATACATATCTTCTCTGGAGTGCATGGATTAGGTACTGGTACTCTTCTTCACTATTCCGAAATTGAGACGTAGTTGTTCGAAGAAGATGAACGTTAAAACTGTTTGTGGTCCCAGTCGGACGAATGCCGGAACAAAACCCTATTGAAAAACAAAGTTGCCCAGATTCACAGCAGTTCTCATGCTTTTAACGATATGATAATGCGCTAAATTAAACGGCGTTAGATGTAATAAGCAAGCGAACTAGGCCCGACGATTTCTCTAAACAGGCCACTTCTTACTCTTTACAATAATTATCCACTCTTTTTAATCAAGCATAATAATAAAAATATATATTTGTAAAAAAAGGAAATTTTAGATTCAATAACATCTGTGGACTACTTTTCTGGAGAAAATATTGTGGATGTTAGAAGGCCATGTCAATTTTATCCCTAATAAAGTTGATAAACTAATTATTTCATGAATATTTATCTTTTTCTCTAAATAACCGATAGTAGAACTGAACGGATAATTTAAATTATGAGTTATGGACGATACTTACCTTGAAAAATCCTAGTGGACCTGCTGTAGCTATATCTTTAGCGCAATGCAATAATGTCTAAAATGGAAACGATGTATTTTTATTAGTACTATGAAAAGGGAGATATCAACTTCAATGTACAAAAAGGATTATTCGACTATGACTGAAAACAGTTATCCGTCAACAACATACTCAGTGGATACAATGGATTCCTGACAAAAAAAATGATGTACCGTAATCAAATTTGAATTATTAATTAAATTTTAATTATTTAGAATATTCCGGGATCTATTCCACTTTTTGTGAACAACTTATATTAATTATATTCTGATATATATTACCATTTTCCTCCTCATACGTCTGACGAAGGCCGAGGAGGCCGAAACGCTTAGGGTTACCGTGATATTTGACATTTACTGCCTCTTCAATATAATGAAGAAGACTCGATCTGACTTGCTTACTTATTCGGGCTACCGATATTTCCACCTATTATTATTTTTACCAGGACTAGGTCACCATACGGCGGTCTTCCCCTAGTACCTGGCGGGATTAATTGAAAGGGCAGCAGCGCCTGGGTTAGAACCCACAACATGCCACTCATGCCAGTGAGCAGACCAAGCGTATAGGCCGCTCGGCCAACCCACACCCTCAGGGCAATAATTTGAAAAGCAAGGGGACTGACCGGGTATTGTCCTGGAGCCGCATTCATCACTCTTGTCTTCATGACATCTAGTGGCATGGTTATCAATGTTGCTGTGGCACCCTAGAAAATGAGTAATAGCTGCGATTAACACTGTGAAAGTATTTAGAACTTATTTTGAAAAGGTTTGTCTTCTGTTATAGTTAAGCATATTACTCAGGTAATTGAATTTTTCGCAAATGGCAATGGAAAGTTATTCGCAATAGTTGTCCAGTTAAAAAGCTATATTAGAGAATCATTTCTTATTGTTTTTAAGTAGTTAGAACCAACCCACTCTATAAGACACAGGATCAATCATTACAATCTAAAAAAAATCAGAGCAAGGACTTACGGCAAGGAAACTAGCGGTAAAATGAGTCATCATATTGTCTTGGAAGAGTCCTGTTTGTATTAACATTTGTTTGTACTGGTCGTAGAATGACAACTGGAAAGGAATATGTGAAAACATTTCAATATAGACCAGTTAAAGTCAAATAAAAAGTGTAAAAATCAACTCCACAACTCTCTTTTTCAACCAAGTCATAAGCTAAAAAGAATCTGAAATTTAGACGGTTGGCAGCACCCCTCCCAACATCCATTTCAATATAGTAGCCTAGTAGAAGTGAGACACATTGAGAATTTTCTATAAAAAATACAATACATTATTTCATACATATTATGTATTTAGTAACGAAGATAAAAATATTAAAAGTTCGTCTAAAACTGCGTTTAGAGCTTTTAATAAAGGTATTTCCATGAACATAAATTGTAGACAAAATGATGTTTATAGCATAAATTGGATATATCAACCTATGTATTACTTAGGCATATTTTATACCCATACAACAAACAATGAGGGATCATCACATCCTATAGCTTCAAGAATCATATGTGTACTAAGATTGAACAAAAATGACGTTTATTTCTATTTTCCACTTGACACTCGCGCTGGCCTTTAATTATTTTTTTTACAAAATAACATTTACCTGACCAACAGTAACAAATATGGCACGGGAGGAAGCCATGGTTGCACCAGAGAATAACTTGCTAGGGCCTTCAAATTTGTAAACTCGGAATAAACCATCAATTGCATGTTTGTAACTGAAACGACAATGTGAACAATTAAGAATCATGACTCAGGAATTATTAAACAGTGATAAAACATGGGGAAATACTTAAAAGAAACATCGGATCAGAACATACAACATTGATAAAAGAATATTATAAGTCTATGACAACACACTATATATCTAATAATCTTATTGGGGGTATACCCAATGTTTCTAAAAAAAAATATAAGGTAATTCACTCACTTTCGACGCTGATCAGCGGCTAGTTTTACATCGTTCTGCATCCTATAAATACATGAGAATCGTAGAGATTGAATGAATAGCCAAAACATCAATTGAAAGACGATCTTTTATTTATTAAATAAAACTGGTGAAACATATTAATTATTATTGCAATAAATATAAACTAACCTGACATTGACCATATCAGCAGGTGTGCCTACCAATCCACCACAGGCCCCCGCTACACTGCCCAACAAAACCTTCTGGTAGAATGGCATGGGGTTTCCAGATTCTGTCAGTGAGTCCTTGACTGTCTCATATATAGCGAACCGCGTCATGGAATATGTCAACTACATAATTGAGAAACGATTTTAAACATTTTAAAAACTATTCGCAAACGGTAAATATTAATATTATATCAATATTGTATTATGATTGAAAGAGGTGTAAAATCTCATTATCTCCCAAAGTATTCATTTTGGTGACCTGCTATCATCTTCTTAAATTTTGAAATTGAAAATGTTCGGATAGCCCTGACTAGATAGGTATATGAACAGGCCAACAAATTACACAATTGACACGTTTTGTAGATCAGCAATAAACAAAATCATGACCAGACTCGGTAAAAATGAAAGGGGAAAAAATGAGATAACGTTTTTGTAATATAAGTAATATGGTTCAGAGATTTTCACAACGTTTCAGGATGTTTCGAAATGTTTCAAGATGTTTAGTTAAATAAGTATGCTACAACGTGGTGTAACAACATAAATCATTTTCATTTTTATAAAATGATTACACTCTATACGCGTCCTGTTGGCAGCAGCGCCGCATAGGGTTAACCACCATAGCAAGCTTTGATGTTTATTGCCAACAGGTCGAGTATAGAGTGTACTACATCATTTTTCGGATGATTATGAAACTTTAAAAGGAAAAACATTTTTTGCAACGTTGAAAAAACACATTAACCTTAATTATTTTTTAAAAAATGCAAATAATAAAGCTATATTATGGGAATCATACTCACTGGGAAATTTATGCGGCCGACTAGAAAAATTTACCCCCCAAAATGCTTAAAATGCACCACATAGCAACCAAATGACACTGATAGTTAAAGATTACATTAATAAAATACAAACAATAGAACATTTTTTTGTTTTTTTTTGTAATAAATGTTTTAATGAAAGTTACATATAGATTAGTGTGATTTGAATCGTAATTCTGCAAATAAATTTGGGCAAAAGAAACATAATGTTGGGCAAGTAAAGTTGGTAGATTGGTTTCTAGCCCTGAAGAAAGGCGAAGTAGAAATTCAGAGAAAACTAGTGAACTGTCCCCAGTACCACGTATTTCCTGGTCAAGCGTATTCCATAATTGTCAATTGCAACCCTAACCCCCCCAACCCCGGGTGTATGGGAATGGCCTGGGCACGTGGGAAAATATAAAATCACCGACCCCCTAGGACAAGAAATTGTGTAAATCCCCGACAACATGAGGTACATTTGTCGCATTATTTTTGCAAATAAAAAATATAAATCCTGACGGACATGTATTCCCCGCACTGAGGAATTTCCTTGATACTGCGGTAAACTAAGGGAAATCCCCGCCTGGGACAACTGGGTGGGGGCATATTTTCTCTGACATCCCCCGACCATCTCCCATAACCGTCGTTGCAATTGTCAAGTGCATAAGAGTGCCGCGATTTGGGCCGTCCATCTCATGTGGGCTGCCACCTAGCGGGTGGCGACACATGCTAATTTATCATCTATTCAACATATCTGTATTCTGAAAGAAAAATACGGACTATATATAAAGTAAAACGAATTTCAAAAGGGGTAGTTCCTAACCTGTCGGAGGAGAGAAGCTGACAGACCATTATAAAGAGCCAGGAATCCATCATTGCGGACAACTTGAACGCCCATTCCTACCAACCGCAGGTTACCAGACTGTTGTGTCTGGAGATGAACCTGGAAAGCAGAAGATCATATAAAGTTAAAAATAACATTTGATTCGTTTTACTGCTCGATGTTGACGCTTACGTTACCCTGGTAGGGGTGGTAAAATCATACTAGGTCGATATCTTATATTTGCTTAAAGGTAATTGCACTAAATAAGGCCCATGAGGTGTACACTTATAGAAATATAAAATTCTACCAGTTTATCCAGAATGTGTTAGTTATAATTTGGTATACTTATAATCTTAGAGCGAAACATAAAATTCAATTTGTTTTTCAGAAAAATGAAATCACTGTTGTGACCATGGCAACCAACTAAGCATAACTATTCATCATTATTTGTTTATGTCATCACTGACCATATTTTTGGCCATATTACCCATGTAACTAGTATTCAAATTGCATTTACATAGTTTAATTTGCTTTCATTTCTCCCTAGAGCCAATTATTTGAGAATTCAATATCTACAATACGTCTTGTCATCAATCAAATTTGGACATCAGCCTTAGAAAACAGTTTGGGTGGTCTATCATTCTGATTACACACAAGATGTTTGCTCATCCCCAATGTCTCCCAAAACCATGCCGAAATTGGTCCTTTTTTACCATTTTGACTCTCGACTCATACTCTTTTTATTCCTTGTGACAATATTGGAATCACACATGTGATATATCAAAAGATGCAGAAATTTGTTTACCACAACCTGCTGTGATAAAATTAGTTTTCATCAATTTTTCATGAAAGGGGAGAGATTTGATTGCCACAAGGTCCTTATTTTTTTACAATTTCAAAATTTTTAAGAAACGGTTGCCATGGCAACTTGACAATCGAACATAATTTCTAAGAAGTGACGGTTGTGCCAAACTATTCCCCACATTGTAAGCTCTGATAATATGTATACTTTTTCAGAACTCGTATAAAAGAATAAAAAACTATCAGGGTTCAATTGGAGGGATGTCTGGAAACATAATGTTTATGGGCCTTATTTAGCGACTTGGGCTATAGTAAACATCTTTCAATCACGGCTCTCCTGGCATAGCATCAAAAAGAATATCATGAGAAATCTTCTACAACACCAACAGCTTAGCAGAGGGAAAGTTAAGTGCAATGTGCACATTATAATGGGCCGCGTGACGAAACTCAAGACATGCTGGCATAGTCAACATCCCAGAAGTAAAGATGAATCAATTACATCATTTCAAAGCTTTACTAATGTATTTGAACATGCTAGTAATGTAAGGACGTGGTGTTTTGTAAAATAGTGATTTATCACAAAATTGTAAGAAAAAAGTCTTGCTCAACAAAAATATATACTGGGCTTTAGTAGACCAGACATTCTATTAGACTATTTTCACCTTCAGAGCTGCTCCTGTGTTTCGGGACACGTATGTGGTATTTGGCGGGGAAAACCTTTGCCCGCGGGGGGGCGGAGGGGGGATATATTTTGTCAAATCGCCAGAAAATGCCAATTCACCTTTACCGATCCTCTCAAATAACCCAAATTTTAGACGAAAATAAAGTTCAAAATACAGTTAAACCTAACCAAACAGATTGCTAGAATCAATGCAATGCCGAATATACTCAATTTACCTAGTATTGGCCAGCCTAATTTAGCAGAATTTACTAAATGTGTAGACCTGCTGATTGTACATTTTCTGAAAATCTGACCCATTTACTTTAGTGCCCGAGCAATCCCTGTATTTTGGCACGTGAGTGGGAGAATTGGCTTTCCCAAGTATGCTCTGTTTCAGCTTAAAAAGCATTTGCCGCGTAGCAAATGGATACTAGCATCTGTTGGAGCCAAGTTTGTAAAGGTTGTTTAGTAGATAGGAAGTTCATTTTATCATTAATCGAGTAAGCTTGTTTTTCTTATCAAGAGAGGTTAACCAGCGGACGCCGATCAGGGACATATATAACGATAAGGTCACTTGTTGTTTTGTTTTTTTAAAGGAAGGCAGTTGTGACCGGTCTAGAACTAACAACACTAAGATTTCCTGTGTATTTTCTCCACGTTTAGTATTGTAGAGGCCGAGACAGCAGGAACAACATTAAGATCTCATACAGATTGTATTATTCTTGGACAAAAACCCAGTATTAAATCACAGATTAAATTATAAAAGAAAATATCCATAAAAACCCAGATATATTGCCATATCCCGACTAGACTACAGCAAAGAATCTATACAACTCTGGATACTAATAAATCAACGTTTTTATTCTACATTTAATTCCGCCTCAGTCAGAAAGAACGTTCCATTATTAAGTAAGTTTTGGCGCGTAAGAAGATTAATAGTGTAGTTAAATCCCGTCCCGACACACCGCAGTATCCCACAATACGATTAACAATATTGTGTATTTCGCAATATGCAATGAGTAAGAGATTCTAGCCACAACGACTATTACAAATGTACTAATGGCGACACCCGAACTGAATTGACAGTATCAGGAATATAAATGACATATAGCCAGAAATCGGGAAATTTAAATGAAATAGCGATTCCAGATATGAGTTGACAAAAGTCGAAATAGAGAGTGGTGATATTACCCATAAACAAGGAGGACAGGGACTTGTTTAGTTGTGGTTTGAGTTTTATTGGGTTAAAAGTTAAAATGATTTTATTTCTAGATTATGGCTCATCGCAAGCTTGAAATACATAGACGAAAAATAAGACATGAATATTCTTCCGTAGTTTGCGGAAATATTTCTATAATTATACGCTTTCGAAATTCATTCTAAAGGCTTCTTTTAGGTACTTGTTCAATAACATGGTAGACACCGGCAACGGTTTTAAGAGACAATGGCATAAAGAGAAATGTGTACAAAAGTAGTGAAGACTGATAAGGGATAAGGGGAACATGCACATATGTGTTATCCCACGGAGGACAGGCTGTTTCTCTGAGACCTACTCATTCGATGGAACAATGGCAAACAGATAGTAGGCTGCTCAAAACTTAATAATTTGATTTTATTTGAAAAAAAACCTGTAATATGATTTTTGCATTGATAATTTGAATGCTAAATGTTGGAGACTGGACTAAGCTGTTTGGTCTGGGGGTTGGTTTCCATGAAACAATAGAAGTGCCAATGTGTGTGTGGTATTTTAAGAGTTTGTAGTCAACACTGGCAAGGGTTTGTGCGGTGCCTTGATCTGTCACAGTAATATTCACATCGATGTACCATAAGGCGGTCGGAAGGAAAGCATGTGCAATTTTCTGCTTGACCGACCTTATATATTTCCGTATCACTTGAGGGAGTACACTAAGTGAATCCAATTATGCACGATAAGACTAGCTGCTTGTGTCTTAAACAGGTTTATCGTCCCGTAGATCAAATATAAATGTTTCAAACAGTAAACATACAATTACAAACAAGTATTACCTATACAAACGTTCATGATTATTTAACTGAACGAGGGCAGTGAAAGAGCATCGCAGCATTACATGTAGAATAGCAAGCATTAGCAGTAACTCCCACTCCCATCCCAAGGATGGCCCGAATTAAGGAAACGAGGCGTGAAATACAGGGGGGGGGGATACATAAGACAACTAACCATGCACAGAATTGCTAAATGATATGGTGACCTTGTCTTTACATAAGGTTACTTCTGCAGTAAAGCTATCATGCGAATTTAATCAGAAAGAAAACCTGTATACATTCAATACAGGGCACTGCAGATAGAAAAGATAACGTTGATCAATGATGGATCAAGGCTGGAAACGCACCTGGCTAAGTTCTTTAACATTCTATTTATCAAGACCCTATACATGTGTCCACCGTACATACGTAGGTTTTAATTACCTGACTGAGTGTACCAAAACCTACTGTCAAATATATCCATACAATTTACCATTATCTGAAAACTCCTCTTATCAGTAAAGATAGCACTGACATTGCATTTTGCGAGTGATAAACAATATTGGTATCACACTTGACATTATACATGACACCATAAACGATATATTATTTCGGGAGACGATATTATTTAGTATTTTACAAGATTTGTATACAATTCACATCAATAAAGAGGGGTGACAGTTCTTCTAGCTAGTCTGAAAGGATTAGACTGCATTTCGATGGGAAGGAATAATGAAAGCCCGGCCGAGACATTAATAATGTTTTCCCAAGCAATACCACTCCGCGACCATAAATTTGCACAAACCACGGAGGTCATAAAACCTTTGCAACCTTGTACTCACCTTGAGTAGATCCAGAGGATGGGTACAACAAGCCGCGCAAGCACTGGCAATCCCACCAAAATACCATCTTCCCTGTTTTGGGGCAGGTTTGTTGGCCATTTCGACAGGTTAAAATGCGCGATTAACAAGTTCTAGAGATCCTGGAATGATAATACAAACATCATCTTAAAATGTGAGGTACGTGTGGAGTGTATGACGAACGAACAGAGAAAAGTTTTAAAATATGTTTAAAACTTGTCCTAAAGATGGATGTGGTGATATTATTTTTGACAGCGGCCCATCCCCATGAAAAGCGTCTTCACCTTCAGAACTCAGACCTGGTAGGTGTAAGGTATACCCCATGCCCAGACTATCGGAAAGCATACTTTTGGCTTTCATCAGAAGATGAAAAGGGAAATAATATTTAATTCGAATTTTGAATGTGAAAATATACAATACATTTGAAACGACAATGCTAATTCTAAAAGGACAAAGTATATCATGGTGTTATATAAGAATTGAAATAATCTTTCCCGCATTCTCTTTATCTAGGTAGCAAGTTTCACTCAGAAAGTTATTTGAGTCGGATGGGAGAACAGTCTTAAAGCTTAAAGCTGTATTATTCCGGAGGAAGGCCCGTATATAAATAGAGCTACAAATCTATTTATGTCACAATGTCCTGGTGAAAGCAAACACTGTGTCATGCTCACTTTATTCGGCGACAAAAAGATAATTATTGGTTTCGTCCAATTAACCGCTGACTAAAACATTCACAATCAAATCTTAGAGTTTAGACTTGCATATGATTTGCAAAACTTAGATTATGGATCAACCAGAATCAACCGCCCGGGGTAAGTACTACTTAACAATATAACAGTCTAGATAACTGACAATGCTGGTCCACTACTGTACTTTCTGTGGGTGTCATCTAAATCTAAATATATGTATAGATCTATATGTTTTACCTCCTTAATTGTGTCATAATATATTAATGTACCTAAATTTTAATTTCTTCATAGCGGTTATTAGCTATTCTTGCTTCGAGGATGACATTTAGTGGACTCCCTGCTGCCTATGGACTCCGGGAGTACCGGGTGACGTGTACCAAACGTCGCACCCACTTTACTGTTTACACCTAAAAGCCAGCATTTTGATGCATGCTCCCCGACTCGACTCCCGATACACAGTTTATATAACAATGAATACCAAAACTAACCCTAAATTGGTTGTCCTAAGTCAGTAAAGGTAGTAGTGGAGTGTCCCTAGTTAAAACTGACTAAAAAAACTTTTATTAAAAGCAATAACTTGACGACAAAGAATCTGTCTTTATTATAAATTAGCTTAAATTATGGGTATCGTCTGCTCCTCTGCCCTCCAGGACCTTGAGGAGCGCAGAGGAGCAGAGTCCTGGTATCCGGGAGCAGATAGGGGATAAGAGAAGCAGAGGAGCGCAGTCATGCAGTCGCGCGCAGCGATTAACCCGACATACATGTCGGACAGCACTGGGCTCAGACTGTGGTATGGTCGGACCAGCTAGGTGGTTAGTGGACTCGGTCCAGGAGGTTGGTGGACTCGGACTGGGCATAGCTTTAGGCAGAACATTACGATAGGTATATAGTCAAAGTAATTCTTTTATTAGTCATTTTACTATGGGTACTGAAGGTAGGACGCTCGGGCCCCAGGACCCCGGCGCGGACGCTAGGGCCCGAGCATTGGATCCTAGGGCCCGAGCGTCAGATCCTAGGGCCCCGGCTATTTTTAGTCACACTAGCGCCGACGTCATGACGCCCCATGATGTCAACCAAGACGAACACAACTTAATTTTACCACCCCTCTCCAGTACATCCTGGCCTAATTGAGATCTGAGCAAACTGGAGATTTATTATTGGTACATGATTAATAATAACTGCACCCTTCAATAACTTGAATAAGTATGTTTCCAATGTTGCAAGCATGATTTTGGTACCATAGTCGGCTTATCTTCCTACCATGATAAGAACTCAAGTTATTGTTAAATTTCTTTGCAGGACTTCCGGTCGAGAGAGAAAGCATAAAGACGGTTTGGCAGTGCGCCCACCCTTTTTCCTTTTCAGATCCGGCAGTATTTTGGTACATCTCAATACAAGTTGCTCAAAGTGTGTATAAATGCTCAGGGAAGACGAAGAAAGCGTGGACTAAGCAAGAATCAGAAGGAAATTACGATAGCTTGGTCGACCTGTGCCCAACGGAGTAAAGGTGACGGTTGAAAACCCCCGCCATTACGCTGGAGGACTAGTAAACACTGGAGGCCATAGACGCTTGAGTACAGCCATATATGAGACTGTCACACTGACTATTACTGTTAGGCGGTTTCCATAGGCCTAATCACATCCAGGAACAATACCTCATGATAAATTTAATGTGAATATCATACATAAAGAAAGGATTTACATTCCCGCGCACATTGGAAGAAATTCTCCCAACGTACGCCATTGTCAGGACGGAAGGAAGGTTGTGCGCAAGCGTGAAAGGAAGTGTGGAGGCAAAAGGTAAACAATAGTGACTCGGACACGCCCACACTGTGTCAATAACTTGTGTACACGTGTGTACATTGTTGAAAGCTGTGCATGGTGGAACAAGTACATATAGGGACAGAAAAAGATTGATATTAACAGAAGACGGAGGTGAGAATCAAAGTATGGCGGACAAAGGAATGGAAGAATTAAAGCAACTCATAGCTGGAGTGGCAGGGCAGTGTGCTGCGTTATCGCAACAGCTAAAGGACGTGATTGGTACAGTGGCTAAAATTGCTGGTGCAAACATGGTGGCAATTGACAGTATTAATCTAAAACAAGTTGAACCTGAGAACCTGATATTGGACAGTGTAAAGAAGGGTGATTCTGAGAAGGAGGTTTCCTTGGTAAATGCTGTGACTGATGTGATTGAAAACATTATTGAGGTACCCTGCGATGTAGAATACAAGGCAGTAAAAATGGGTGGTGGGCCACACACCCCAGTGGAGATCAAGTTCAGAGATGTTACTGGTGTAAGAAATGTGTGGGCAAGGTGGGATAATCGCACCAGGAATTTGGATGAAGATGGAAGCATTCAATGTCTCACACAAAAAGGATTTCAATATTTGGAAAGAGTTCAACGATCATTTATAGTGTCCTTTCCTTGTTTTATCCTGTACTAAGATAAGAAATTCCAGCTAAATGGATAAGGTTGGTTCTCTAGATACTGTTACAGCTTTTGTGCTTTTATGCATTTAGTTGGAGACAGTATAGTCCCAAGGAAGGCCAAGCAGGTTCAAATTGAATGTATTTGTTTCCTTAACACTGACATCATAAAGTTATTAAATTTGAGCCCGGAGGTGGGTGAACATTTTTAACAGAGTTCTGTTGCATCAGAAAAAAAGAGGGTAATAAAAATAAAGAATCTAGGTAAAAATAAAATCAAGCAATGATTTATAGTGTGAGAGTATTATATTGAAGTTGATTGAGCAGATCAATAACCATTGTATTTCTGTTAAAACAAGTCATTCCATGTTGAAAAGAAGAAGGTTTTGTATGTGTGTCATGAGAAGATATATTGACGTTGAAATGAAAACTGTATTTTGGAAGATAAGATGATATAATGTTTGTATAAGATAAGGACAGTTGGGATTTGTTGATAGAAAATGGAGGTCAATGATGAGGCGATGAGGATCCGTTGTATTTTAGATGTTACGTGATCCTGGGTTCAGTTTTGTTGACAAATTGAATAAAGACCCGGCGTAGGGGAAAAAAAAAATTTCTTTGGAACACTTATTTGAAAGCACCTCCTTTTCTTTTTAAGATTCATATATTTCCTAATTCGTCCTAATTATTGGCATTTGAGTATGTGATTCTTGAGAAATGCAGCTTTCCTGTGGTATAGCCTATGTGGTTAAGGTGTCCATAATCGATTTCAGATTTTGTATTGTTTTCCACGTACCAGGGCCCTACAGTCTGACGCTAAAAATAGATTTCATTTTCCCGTATTTTCCTGTTCTTTAGAAGGGTTTGAAGCCGGGGCCCTAGCGTCTGGGCCCTAGCATCCGGGCCCTGGACCCTGCAATCCGGACCCTAGCATCTGACCACCCGGACACTCCACTACTACCTTTACTGACTTAGGACTGACCGGATACTCAACCAGCTGTCCGACTCACAATAAAGACCATCGAGTCACTAGAACTAAGATCTTGTTACGAGCAGTTCATTTATCATTACAAGGACAACCAATTTTAGGGTTTTTTTTTTTTTTTTATTTTTTTTTTTAGAAACGTTTATTAATCGATACACAAAATAATATGACAATATACAATCTATTCTTGCAGAGTACAATGACATGTGTATAATTGGTAGGAAAGGAGCCTCAGTTTTAACCATTTGAATGGTTAAATCTGGTTGAGTGGCTATTACCTTTGAAAGGACGGGTTTAGGGTTAGGGTTTCTTTTTAAGATTCATATATTTCCTAATTCGTCCTAATTATTGGCATTTGAGTATGTGATTCTTGAGAAATGCAGCTTTCCTGTGGTAAAGCCTATGTGGTTAAGGTGTCCATAATCGATTTCAGATTTTGTATTGTTTTGCAACTGTTGCAACTGTGCCAATAATCTCTTTATGGCGCAGTCGACTCTCGGCGTCCTCGATGGCTGTGCTTGCTTTCCACTTTCATCCTGGCATCAATCATGGCTTCTCGTACCATGATGTCCTCACTATCCCGGAACATCAATGCCTGCCATGCTTTGGTCACTTTGAACTCCTCTGTGATTGACATGAGGGGTAGTTGCAGTTTGGAGCTCCTGTTTTGCTGAATGACTTTGGCACTCCGAGCCATCTATGTAGGTGATGGTTAAATAGATGCTCTAAGCTCTCAACCCTTGTCATTGGTACCTTAAAAAGGTTTAGGGTTAGGTTTAGGGTTAGTTAGGTCCGAGTCCACTAACCCCCTGGTTTGAATCCACTAACCGGCCCAGTCCGACATCAGACTGGTCTGTCTTCACTAGGAAACCATGCACTATTACAATAGACGGTTCTTAGAATGCAGCTTATATATATATATAATAATTTTTATTCAGTAAAATCAATACAGAATGGGATGTTCCTTCTACAGATAGTTCTTCCCGGACAACCTTAACAAATCAAATCATACAGTAATAAATCATGACATTTTTGATTTCACATGGATTATGTATACAGACATAGTCTTTTCGTACTCGCTGTACTGAGGCAGATAGTATTATTTAAATACATTAGACTTTTACAATTTTGCATTCTGCTCTTATTTATATTTTTACACACTTATATAAATATAGATAGCATATTGTTGAGAGAATTATCACTGTTGTCGTTTACATCAACTGACCTCCCTGTACTAGGATGCTTTCGTTACGATCAATCAGCATAACACTTACTTCTTATATTATCCATTGTTTTACTAAAAGTGACGAGTTAAAGTATTTTCACCTATTTTAGCTTATAATTGCAATTTTACTATCTCGAAGAGATATTTCTAGTTTTATTCATACTGTGCAATAGTGTATATACAATATAATGTTATTTTTTTTTCTTTTTCGAAAGAGAGCCTCCCTGAACTGGGTGGGCATAATCACATATTTTCCCCTGTACTGGGTAACAACAATTCACATTTCACATTACACATTTCACATTTCAATGGTTATACAGAGACAATAAAATTATAATTCCCACCCCAAAACTTAGAATGTTATCCCTCCCATCGAAATAAGTCGATCTTAGGTATCATAGATCTTACTAGTCTATTTTCGTCCCCCCACCCTCAACCATCTTATTAAATAACAATACTCGATTCCAGGTCTGTAGAAATATATTGATCAACCTCAGAGGGATATGTATTCTTCAGATAGGTCTTAAAATGTTTCCTGGTTTTTATAGATCTTGCCTTGCTATTCAGATCATTCCACAACATTGGAATTTTGTAGACATATGATTTTTTGAACACTTCATTTTTTGGTAAAGGCACTTTCAGTTTGATACCATCGTTTAGGCTCCTAAGGTTAACTTTCCTAATGTCTAGATTTTCATTAGATAGAGTTCTCCTAAATGCCAACTCTGTAACATGGCCATTTCTCCTCGTTAATAAGGATGGCATGTTAAGGTTTATGTGAATCTCTCTCGTACTAGTGTACTTTGGTAAATTCAATGCAATTTTAAAAGAAGAATTTTGTAACGACTGGAGCCTATCTAAGTATTGCTGAGGTGCTCCCAGATAAAAGATATCGCCATAATCAATATGAGGTAAGATTGTTGTTTTGTATATTAATAGTAAAGTTGGCGTATCACATACTTTATATAGTTTAGACAAGGCTTTTACTTTTAACTTAACAACATTGATCTTTCTTTCCAAGAAAACTTTAAAATTCAGCTGTCGGTCTATATCGACCCCCAGGTACTTGTAACTTTCTACAGAATCAAGTTTAATGTCATTAATACCATAATCTGGTTTCTGGTCAACATTATTCCTAAGCCCAATAGTTAGAGCTTTACATTTTTTGACATTGAGTGAAATTTTATTTATAGCACACCATTTGTATATATTGTTTAAATCTTCCTGAATATCCGCAACCTTACAGGTTTTCCTATCTTTATTTAAATAAATCACCGTATCATCGGCAAAGTGTTGTATCCTACATTTTTTCACTACCCTATGCAGATCATTAATGTACAGGATAAAGAGCAATGGTCCTAGAGAGGTCCCCTGGGGTACCCCGCAGGTGACCTCCCTAGAATTGGAGATGTTACCATCAACGACTACATTTTGCGTACGACCATTTAAGTAATCTTTGAACCAATCATAAGAATTATTTAATATTCCAAAATTTTGCATTTTCCGAAGTAATAAATCATGATTAACAGTATCAAAAGCTTTTTTGAAATCTAAAAATACCAAATCCGTCAAAAGTTTATTATTAATATTATTATATGTATATTGAAATAAGTTATCTAATGCGTCGTTGATTTGCAGCATAAGCATGGAGTTAACAGTGCCATGGGAGACCAGACTGGAGGAAGCCCATGAAAGAAAGAGGGAGAAGTACCAAGGATTGGTCGAGGCGTGCCTAGGAAACAACTGGAAGGCTTGGAACTTCCCAGTTGAGGTAGGCTGCCGAGGCTTCGCATCCAACTCCCTCTGGAAAACACTGGGCTTCCTGGGCCTCACTGGAACAGACAGAAAGAAGCTAGTTGGTGTAGTAGGACGGAAGGCAGAAGAGGCATCCTGCTGGATATGGAGGAAGAGGGAGGAGCCATGGCTGAGTTTGATCACCTCAGTTGGCACGCCCCCCTTATGCTGCAAAGTCGGGCCCATCATCCAGTGGAACTCCCCCGTTCCTTGAACACCGAACTGCTAAGTCGGACCCCTCATCAGGTGGAACTCCCTTTCATCTCGACCATTTCGGCGTGTACCACTACGGTCTCCAGGGGGCGCGCCAACTGAGGTGATCAAACTCCCTCTGGCTCCTCCCTCTTCCTCCATATCCAGCAGGATGCCTCTTCTGCCTTCCGTCCTACTACACCAACTAGCTTCTTTCTGTCTGTTCCAGTGAGGCCCAGGAAGCCCAGTGTTTTCCAGAGGGAGTTGGATGCGAAGCCTCGGCAGCCTACCTCAACTGGGAAGTTCCAAGCCTTCCAGTTGTTTCCTAGGCACGCCTCGACCAATCCTTGGTACTTCTCCCTCTTTCTTTCATGGGCTTCCTCCAGTCTGATCTCCCATGGCACTGTTAACTCCACTAGAACCACTTGCCTCGTACTTGGAGACCACAGCACAATGTCAGGTCGCAGTGTTGTTATTGCAAGTTGTCTTGGGAATGTTGATCTCCCAGAGACATCAGCTTGCATCTGCCAGTCATTGGCTGTTGCCAGGATGCCGCTTGGTGGTCTCTTTGAGCTGCCTTTTGTTCCGCCTCTTACGAAGTTGATAAACTTGGGCCCTTTCTCGATCTTTCTTTTCTTTCTCCGATGTAAATCCAGGGCTGCACAGATCTCCCGCAGAACTTGGTCGTGGCGCCATGTGTAGCGCCCTCCTGTTAGCGCGACATTGCATGATGACAACACATGCTCCAGATTAGCTGGTCTTCCACACAACTTGCAGTTTGGATCCTCAGCTAATCCCCAGATCCTGAGATTGCTTGGTGAAGGCAGCACGTCGTAGACCGATCAGAGCAGGAATGATAGTCTATACCCGTCCATCTTCCAGATGTCCTTCCGGGACATGCTCCTGCGTTGGGCTTGCTCCCATCTGGTCGATTGTCCTTGCTGGCTCATTCCTACTGCCTTAGTAAGTCGAGCCTCTTCCTCTGTCAGTCGCACTTCTTTCAGGATGAGTTCTCTCTTGCCCCGCTTGCTTGCTGTTGTCCATGAGGCTCTGGGTATTGATCCCAACCCCAATCTACCTGTTGCAACTGTGCCAATAATCTCTTTATGGCGCAGTCGACTCTCGGCGTCCTCGATGGCTGTGCTTGCTTTCCACTTTCGTCCTGGCATCAATCATGGCTTCTCGTACCATGATGTCCTCACTATCCCGGAACATCAATGCCTGCCATGCTTTGGTCACTTTGAACTCCTCTGTGATTGACATGAGGGGTAGTTGCAGTTTGGAGCTCCTGTTTTGCTGAATGACTTTGGCACTCCGAGCCATCTACGTAGGTGATGGTTAAATAGATGCTCTAAGCTCTCAACCCTTGTCATTGGTACTTCATACATTAGCAGGGGCCATGTCATCCTCGGGAGAACTCTGTGTTGGTAACACCATGCTTTGTATCTCCCGGGTAGTCCAGATTTCTCTATGGTGTCCATCCATAGCTTGGCTTTCTGTATCATCTCATTGATGCTATCCTTGTCCACCAGGGTATCCTTGAACCACTTGCCCAAGCTTTTCACAGGTGCTTCACTAAGAGTAGACGCTATATATCATATCTCCGCACCTCGGATCTAGGCATGTTACAATTTACATAGGCTGGTGGTGCACCTGGGTGGTGCACCAGAGCATACTTTTACCGTATTCTTTTTATAGCTCTGGATGCACACACTTGATTTGATTAGTTTCACTGGTCCGACAGTTAAATCAATGCATTTGCCTTTAATGGTCAGCTAAATTGAATGATTGAAGATTGGGTCCTCGATCGCCCTTAATAAACTTTAAGAGTTCAAGCTCAGAGCAGCTTTATATCTGTATACAGATTGACTCAGTCTCAGAATAAATGCAGAACTACACAAGATTCAAGAAAGCAGCTGGTTTTAAGTACAGTACACAATCAACACAGCCGATCAAAGACCGCATCTACACCCCGATCCACACTACTCCTTTAATATCAGCTTTCATTACTACGTCTACGGCGACTCATGCAGAGATGCCAACTTTTTGAGTCAGGCTTGCGGGACACTATCCCAGCCATTAAGGCGTGGGGTCTGGGGCCCGCCTAGGGCCCCAGAAGCCAGAGGGGTTTCTTTGCTCTCTGGTGCATTTTAAGCATTTTTGGGGGTTAAATATTGTCCAAATGATAATATAAACTTCTTACTTTGATTCGCATAAAGAAATAAAAATATAGACTTGTACCACTCCTGCTCCCACTCCCACTCCCAACCCCCACACACTTTCAATGATATACGAGCAATTCCACAAAAAATGTATCATTTGGCTATCCAGGGCTGAAAATTCATCATTTTTTTTCAATTGCTTCCATTGATTTACTTTTTCCCATACATAAACTAGATATATTGCTACTAATATAGACGAAATTGGGAACGTTAATTATGAATATAAGTAATGATGGTAAGGGGGGCTTCATTCTTATTCTTCTAGGTCTATATGTTCAAAAAAAAATTTAGACCCCTGTTAGGGCGACAGGATTCCAAATAAATCAACCTTGCATTATTTCAGCAAGAAATTAATTTAAAAGTTAACTATAATGATTTTTTAATCAAAACAACATAATATTTCAGAATAATGAGTTTTTCCCCGAAATTACTGGTTAATATTATTTAAACAGTGGTTTGGATATGAAAATATTCGTTTTTTATAGGTGCTGGCACGAAAATAAGCATTTCGTTGGCCTCATGATATAAAAAATAAAAGAAACATTGTAGAATACCTTCCCCCTAGACGATTTTTCTCCCCTGGATCCGAAAATACCGAAGAAAATAATGTCAGATAAGTATTTTAGCCTGTGGATGAGCTGTTTTTCTTCAACCCAAATGGTGCACTTTTGGTGGAATTGCTCATTATACATGAACTAATTATATTTTGAATATCTTTATGTAGGTTATTGTTATATTGTGATTGGAATTTCGTTACTTCCCTTTCAATTTGTGAACATGTGCTTTGAGGACAATTTAATTGTATTGTATCTCAACCCATGAGGCATGGGGTCTGGGGCCCGCCTAGGGCCCCAGAAGCTAAGAGATTTTGCTTGCTCTCTGGTGCATTTTAAGCATTTTTAGGGGTTAAATATTATCTGGTCAAAATTACATTTTTCCGGGACAAAGTTGTCTGCGGGCGGGACGCGGGACACAGGGCTGATTTCCGGGACTGTCCCGGACAAATCGGGACACTTGGCATCTCTGCTCATGCTAAAGTTTTTTTTAATTTTGTTTCACAGGACAGTCACGAAAGCAGAGACAGAGGTTGTCTGGAGTAGAGGACGAGTCCTCAGACCTGCAGTTTTAACTGCACCCTGCTTTTTGTTCGCATCTTAACATGATGCATTAGAAAATAATGAAATTTGTGGAGAGGAGGCAGAATAGCATGATCAACAGACTTACCTCCACTGTTAACAGGAATTACAAGCGTGAGTGTGTATACCTGCCTCACCGACCAGCCGATCCACGATGAGCCGCTGAAGGGTGAAGGGTCAGGGTCAAGGCCATCCAGGCGCATTCTCATTGGTCTAAAATCAATTAAGAATTTTGGTAAACACGTTCGCCGAGAAACTGCACGCACGCATTATATCCCATGACAAGTATTACGTTTGACAAATTTAATAGCCAGAGTTCAAAGTATGATGTATTGAGTATTATAATTTAGCAAAAATCCGGTATACATGCATCAAAAACATCAGTTGACTATTAGAATTTAGCACTCTTCAGACGCTATTGGGGCACCTGTTCGGGGTAAACGTCAATTGAAGCATGGCGGGAGCGGTGTGCGTCCGAAGCTACTGTGGGCTTTTCGGAAGACAGGGGCTCTTCCTGGGGAGGTATAAGAAAAAATAAGATTTTCTTGATCATACGGAAGTATCTAGCTAACGTAAAAACCCTATAAGTAATTATGTTCTGCTTCGAAGCACGACATATTTATTCCTCTCTAGCTCTCTCTATCAATTATCGCCCACCCGCCAGTAAATTTGGATTGGAAATAGGCTAGCCAAATTTTGTTGAGTTCATACTTCAAGTTTAACTAGAAAAACAATCGTGACGTTAGGGCTAAACTAGGCCGGCCTATTCTATTATTTAATATGTGATATTTTGTATTGGAAATTGTTTTGTATTATTAAAGGAAAAGCCATGTACACTAGATCACCAGCCCCAGTGTAAAACGGGTAGTAATTCTCAGCATGTAGTTTCTATTCAATTCCTCCATCCCTTCTCCTACTCTTTCACTCCGACCTTTATAATTTATATTGCCTAATTTTGTATTTTATAATACACGCTTGTTGGCATGTTGGCAAATTTGCATATTGTGTTGCAAGAAAAACACATGTATCCATTTACTTCACATTTGATAGCTGATAGCAGAGTCATACAACTTGATTTGTGTATGGTCCTGCTGATAGTGATAGACCATCAGTCTGAAACTCATTTGTGTTTCATCACATGACATTTGGGAATGGCCGATATAAATGGACAACCAACAAGTAAATTTCATCATTAAAACAGGGTAGTTATGATATAAATATGGAATACAAACTCAACTGTCACACTCAGAGTGAATTTCACGCGCGATGATGCACAGTTTCATTCCTTGTGTAATAGGAAAACTATCGCCAAACCAACTTCTGTCTGTCTTCCATATAGACTACAATTTCGCTATGTGGGAAAAAATCCCCCCCCCCTTTCCCTCCTATGCTTAAAGTGCTTCCTACATCACTCATAGACGTCCATGTATACAAGACCTCAAGGGGAAAATGCTGTGACAGTCGATTTGGGGTAACAATGTACACCAATTCTCTAGACAATCATTTTAATTATTTTTTCTGATTTCTGTATTGAATGTTGAATCCCTAATTCTGACTGGTATGTATTTTGGGGAAATGGCCTTGTCAAATATTATGGACCAGTTAACGGTATAGCATTTATTTTTGTCAGGTTTGCCCCACCCATGAATGGTGTCAAAACCAAAGTAACTGTGGAAGTACCCCCAAAACCAAAGCAGCCACCAACAATTTATATTGCCTATTTCAATGAAGTCAGGAAAGATCTTGTGAGAGAGAACCCCGGTGAGTGCAAATTATATAACCTTTTATTGTACCAAAAAAAGCTCACTTCCACTAAAAACAAACTCTTAGTCTGATCAATCATTTCCATCAACAAAATGTAATTAAGTCAAGAGTAGTCCTTCGATTTGGGAACAACATATGAACAAAAAATGATAAAATTATAAAGTGAAATCAAAGAAACTGTTCTCCACCACAAGTTCCTTGTATTGACTATTGTTATTTTCGACCTATAAATCGTACTACAATTATCAGTTTGCTGAACAGGATTTATTTATAACGCAATGAATCACATAATTTTTCACATAACGTTTTAAAAAGTGAAGAAATTATGTAAATTGAGCTGTTAATGAATGACTGGATTGCATATTTTGATAAATATGGCATAGATTTTCCATGTAACAACCTGTGTATATCCTGTCTGTAGGGTTGAAGATCTCTGAGTATGCGAAATTAGCTGGCCAGAGATGGCATTTATTAAGCCAGGAACAGAAAGACGTAAGTACAATTTCCCTTTGAACTAAGGATGTAACTTTCTCTAAGAGTCTTATCTTTCGATCTGTAGCCTGTTAACTTGTGTGGCTGCCAGTAGCAGTTGTTTTCTGTTAACTTGTATATTTTGTGTAGTTTGTATATTTTTCTGCGGTTGGTCTGGGCCACACAGTTATCTTATGGGTTTTCAGCCAGCCTTGATAGAGCTTGGAACGTCCCAGACCCGATTGTCC
The DNA here is from genome assembly GCA_942159475.1 of Sthenelais limicola. Classification (NCBI taxonomy): domain Eukaryota; kingdom Metazoa; phylum Annelida; class Polychaeta; order Phyllodocida; family Sigalionidae; genus Sthenelais; species Sthenelais limicola. The sequence continues at coordinate 112,199,525 of OW804095.1, read as the reverse complement.
TGGTCGTCTACCCCACCGTGTCCCCCAGACGTCTTCTCAGCTACCCGTGTCCTTTTTCACTTTCTGCGACACATTGACGGTCGCCCTCCCACCTAGGACCCGGCTCAAAATTCTCAGGCTATGTGACACATGACACTGGGCATCTACTGAACTGTGGTGACAACTGTTGAGTGGCGCCAACTGATGGCAACTCCCACCACTGGATTTATGCGTCTATGGATGTATGCTATGGAAAGCCATCATCTATAGAATGCCACCTAAATGTCACCACCACCTCCATTTTCGTCGCCGAAAATGATTTTCCTCTTGGCGGATAACCCAAACCTTACCATATTTAAAATTTTAACCCAGAATAAATGATTTCTACCTTTGTTCTAATATTATAGATTATCTCTGCCCCCCCCTCTCTCTCTCTCTCTCTGTCATAACAAGGGTACTCTTAGACATTAATGTATTAAAATATTTTATTATTTTTAATAACTTATAATCACAATTGATTATTACGCCCATACCCACCAACCGCAGATGTACACCCGTAACTATTACTTGTGTCCATTGGCACTGCCAACACCTATGACCATAATTCGAATTACGCGTGTACTAAATGGTCACAGGTGGGAGGTATGAGGTGCTGAGATTTTTTTTTATTATTTCCCAGGCTAAATTTGTAATCCACGAATTACGAAGCTACTTTAAAACGTAACGACATGCACCTTGTAAAAACTTATTCAAAAAAAGAACCTGGCTTACGCTTATACCACAGGAGGTTCAATTGTGCTCACGGATCACGTTTATTGATTATCTTAATTACGATCATAGTAATTAATATATCCCTTTCCCATAATTTTCATAGTACATGGCATATTCTTAATAAAATAGTAACCCCAAGCACAATATTGACCATTTCCTATCCATTGCATATACCAACACTTTGTAAAATACGGGTATCAACGTTTTTAGTGTCAGTACATCACTTGCCGCCATCTTGTATACGCGCAATTCGAATTATGGTTAGGTGTCAGAAAAATGAGTGGGGAATAATGCTCTGAAGCAATTGTAGTTAATATTCTAAACTTTATATCCATACACTTTTATGGTCAAATGTCAAGAAATTCTCTTTTTAGAGTTACAAACCTACAGACAAATCTGTGGAGGTGTATAAGACTGCTCTTAACGAATGGAAGGAAAATCTGACTGAGGAGCAGTTATCTTCAATTAAGGAAAAGGCAGACAGAAAACGACAGATTCTGTTCAAGAAGGTAACTCAATGTCAGATGTAAATGTTTCTCGACAAATCTCTTCAGTTTTCTAAGTAATTAAATACTAGTAGATGAAGTATAATTCAGTCTTGATGTTACTAGAAAGGAAATTGACTGGTGACCTATTCTTATGCAGCGCGTGCAAAGCCTAGGTAAACCTGAAAGGCCTGGCTTATCTGGGTTCACGTATTACGTCAAGTCGATGCCTATACCACGTGGTGATGCTCCGATTACTGTAAGTAAATATTATTGTCACCTTAAAAAATTGTTAGGAGTTGTTAAATTGTTGCTCACATACAAATATCTGTTTAAACAAAGATCTATAGAGGAGACAAAATAATTCCAAGTTTGATTTTCATGTATGTGTTTATGTTCCAATGATATTTAATGTATCGAGCAAATTTAGTGATCCTATATTGTTATTAATTTATTATCCAAGCCCCCCCCCCCCTCCCCCTACCATTGCATCAGTTGACTGACCCTAGACCCTAGTCATAATGTGTTGATTTTCGACCTGGTGGTCACTTTTCAGCAATCGAAAAGTAACCCAGCCATCTATGCAGAGATATGTAGTTATTTTCAGCTTACTTTTCGGGAAAATAGTAATTAAAGTACAGAATAGAAACATTAATTAATACAATCAATATACTAGATGTTGACGCTACATTAATGATTTGTTATGTATTAACCTCTCATTAATTTGTAAGCTAAATATAGTTCATAAAATATTTTTGGCTTTTATCAGTGACATAGTTGAAGTATTAAATTGTAGATGACAGATGCATGATGTAACCCCGTGCATCAATACTTAGAAACCTTATTTCACAGAATTATACTCTTGGAAAGGTACAAATTACTTTAAAATTGGAAACGTGGGATGGAATAAACTATATAAATACCATATCAGACATGGCAATATATTATTTGAGAACATTTAGTTTGAAAAGAAGAGGGGGTCAATTTTCGATTGGGTGGGTCATTTTTCGATTGCAGAAAATCAACCAGGGGGTCACTTGGATCTGACACCCCTCCCCACACATCACATCACATCATTATTGTGTGTGTGAGGAAATGGGCGATATTGTCATTCCATACGCCATACAGGTAAAAATTGATATTGGACTTCATTTTATCAGATGTATATACAAGGCCTCTCGCAACAATGGAACAAAATGGCTGTGGAAGATAAAGAGGTAAGTTTTTTCTTCATAGCTCGACTTTCGCCATGCATTATTACTAGATGTTATACTTTCTCCCGGTTTTCAAGTTATTTCGAATTAGAAAATTCTTTATTTTGCCTGAGGGGAGTTAAAACTAGAATGCGTTCAGACAAAATGGGTAGTTAATGTTAATAACTTAAAACGGCCAACTCAACACCCGTCTAAATTGGGATTTCATCCTATTTACTGCAACAGACATGTACGTATTAAATATACTCTTGTTCCCTTTTCAGTCTTACATATTAGAAGCCAAGCGAAAGGGATCTGAATATTTCGTAAAACTTGACGCTTGGGAACAGGAGATGATAGAAGCTGGTAATTTCGACGTAGTTCGAAAATCTAGCCTGCCATCGAATATCGATAAGAAGACATTGAAACCTAAAGTTCCAAAAAAGAAAAAGGCAGTGAAAAAACGTGCAACCTCAAAAAAAGCTAGCAAGAAAAAGGCAGTGAAAAAACGTGCATCCTCAAAAAAAGCTAGCAAAAGTGGAGAGAAGAAAAGCACCAAGAAATCCAAAGCTGTTGATGAAGATGTATCATGGATGAAGGAAGAATGAAGTTTAACTATCACTACATAGTTGGCTGGGCTCGCGTGTAAAAATGTAGATTAGAAAGCCCTATTACTTATGGACTGGTTTTTTTTCTCGGTGAAAGGATCTTACCCACTATTAGTAAACAGCCGATACCGTATACATGTATATTATACATGTACTGAAGGTTTGTGGCACATACATTATCCACAGTACCTTATACTTATGTATCATTTGTATTTGTGTATAACCAGGGAGGTAAATGTAAGATATACCTCCCTGGTATAACACTTTCTGTTATGAGAAATAACAATAAAAAAATAACCTTTAATGAATTTTATTGCACTTTTCTCGCTGCTTCTACATAATCCTGTTCGGATGAATTAATTTCAAGTTGACAAGTTGCGCTACTACAAGGCACTTAGTTTAGCAGTCGAGTACCGTATTAAACGAACTCAATTGATGTACTGTTGAATAGGACACGCATTACACACAATAACCCTTTGGTTTAGCGAAGAATTTGTCACAATGTACTAAGACATGAACATACCAGCAATTCCAATATCAGAAATATCTATCTGTAAGCCACTCGACAAACGTTGCATGCAAGAGACGTCGTTTTTTTGTCATTAGGCATATTTACACTATTTTTACTTGAATCGAAATTCGTCAACTGATGGGATTTTCTATCGATATAAACGGCTTAATTAAAAAGTGATTTTTATAACTTTGTCAAAAAAATGTACTTCACGCCTAATTTAAGTTTTTATTCTGGACGAGTAATCAATGTAGTTATACGAGCAGTATCAAAGTCCCGAATAGCGGTTATGCATATGGACGAAATATGAGACAACGATGCTTAAGAAAAACGTGAAATCACTCTTTTTCTAAGATATGCAATTAATGAGTAAATGCTCTATCGCAGCTTCCCATAACTCGAGGTTTAAGCTCCACGAAATATCTCAAGAATTACAAACACTAATACATGACTATGATTGCATATCAAACACACCACTCGATACGTATGTAGCATAATGTAGAGAAATAGTTTTAAAAAGAATTAAAGAATATATTTTGATCTATAAAAAATGACCAAATTCAACAATGGCACGGTATATTAGACCCTAATGCTGCGAAAGGAATGCCAATAAGCCCAAACGTCATCCTTCAGTTTTGATTATGTATAACAACAAAAATCAACAAATTACAGTAGTGAACGTATTTATGACAGCTTGAGTTTCAGATGAAATTGATGATAATTTTGATTAGATGTATTTACTACAATATTCAGAGATCGCTCTGATATAAAGAGGGGATAAATAATTTATCTGAAACTATCCAATATTTCGTTATTCATTTGAGAGTTGTGCATATTCCCTAACCAGGGAGGTGTGACATACTTCACCTCTAACAATGTTGCACAGGAGTACAAGTAGCATTATATCAGATCTGAGAACCAATATCAATCGAATCCACAAAAGGTTCTGAAATCATACTTCAACAGATCCCAACTACCTAATGAATTAGAGCCCTGGGAGAAGCTCTGGTAGTGATATTGTACACACATCTTTGTTAGCCTAGGCATGGGTACCGTGAACTGAAAATGGTTGTATGACGATCCTGGTGCTTTGTATTCATTATTGCACGCTGTTGTAGTTAATTGAAATGGCGAACTGACATGACGTTTCAATCAAGTCGATTCACAATTAGTAATGAAATAAGACCCTGTGAATTATCATGAATAAAAACTCCTTCGGTCATCCAGATAAGATGTATAAACGTATTATTTGGACGAACATCTGTGCGACCAATAAATAATATATGGATTACATTGAAGACGTGTCTGGCCGATATGTCTTTCATTCGAAAAGCAAGCAGATGAGATGCGAGAAAACGAAAGCGAAAAAGTAGAGAGTGAAATCGTCGACTGCAGCAGTGATGGTACCCACGATAGATTTGTATGACTGTATGACGTCATTCTTGACGCCGGAGAGTAAAAGTGTCGATAGCCACAAACCACCACGCATATTGCCGCCAAATTGCTGAAAGAAAACATTTATATTGGAGTGATAGTGATTTTTGTACATATAACTTTGAAATCAACGATTAACCTGGCAAATCGGTGTGAGTGCATATGATTACATTTTGATCCTCTCCTTATAAATATCTCGCATTTAATAATCAATATTATCAATTTCTCGGGCGTCGTAGATCTTTAATGTTAGAAACCCTTATTTCTATCTATTCTTGCATAAAACAATATTTAGGCCCGTGCACATTGGAGGCATCTTCTCCATTGAATATGTCTTTAACCATGGCTACAAACACCATTCCATCACTGGTTGATAGTGGTTTTCCCTTTTTGATGACGCAGGAGCTTAACTGAACTTATTTTAACATCCTGATTTATCCTTATGGAACTATGATAAATCTAGCCTGAAATGCAATGAAATTCTACCTTTATTTTACAAATTAAATACTTGTCATTTATTTACTTTAATGTCCTTCACTTGTATTTTTCATAATTTTTTTATAACAAGTTTTCTTTTTTAAAAATAACATGTTTATTTTTATTGAAGTAGTAAATATCCATGGTAACAAACATTTACCAACAGTAGGTATTTGGTTTGAATCCGAAACATTTTTATATAAAAGACATGATATCATGTCTGACAAGTATCATAGGATAAATTGGCCTAGAAAAATGCTAAGACCATAAATCTTTTAAGAGATTTCCTAAGCCCATATCGTTGAACCGACTGCAAGGATTTACTTCAAATGTTTCAACCCATACAGAATAAGCCCCTTTCAGAATACGGTTTCTATGTAATCAGTTCCTGACACGTTATTCCTGTCTGCGACAGGGGGCTGGGAGGGATTAGTAGGTATATTTACCATTCCAACGGCACGCATGTATCCAACGATGGCTATTTCAAGGAACACAAAGGGGTTGATGATAGACTGGAATGATAAGTATAGTTAATTAGTGTGTGAAAGTCGTATTGTCACTGATAAGAATGCCAAGCGGTGGTGTTATGCCACAGATATACGTGTTTCAACATAAATAGAAATATTCCAAACTTACCTGCACAAAACGACGACCAAAAGAATACATGAGGGATATTCTGATCATGACGCCCAGGGTGATACATAGGAAGTGTCGAGCTCTCATGAAACCTTTGCTAGGTAACCTATGATCATCCACAATTTGGTGCTGCGAGCTGAGTGTCGTATTTGTTGTGCTATTGGCAAAATTGTTGAAACCCATTTGGCCGGGTCTGGGCTGTCTTTCGGCAAAGACGTCTGGTTCTCTGTGCCTCAAACCATCGAAGGTGTTGAATATATCCTGTTGTTGGTTGAATTCCGGGGAAGTGCGTGTGAATTGACTTTGATTCATAGTGTTAAGCCCTTGTGTGAATTCGTTAGGATTCATTTGAGACGGTTCTGTAAGGACAAGTTTGAGTATAAATTAATCTTTCTATAGAACACGTTTATATATAGTCGATCTTGTCTTGAAGCTAATAAGACAGAGGATCCATATCTACATCGAATAGTTTAGTAAGCACACCTATACAAACAACACGACAGCTCCATTGGGAATAGACTGCTCGCCCCAATTCAGACACTAGGGCAAAGGGGAAAAGGTGATTTGGTAATTATTGAAAGTGAACTTCGTTCTATAATTATACAGCATGATTGATCGAATGCATATTAATTTCATATTTTATTCCCGAAAGAAATCATTTCTCCGTCGTTGGAAGAAATATTGTTTTACTATTGAAATGATAATAGCAAACTGAAGTGTAGGTATATTTTCAGCCCGTTGAGGCGGGTAAGATTTGATATGATCATGAAAGCTAGTTTCACTAAAGGATAATTACTGGACGGCGGACATTACGACTATTAGCATAGTTCTGTTAATATTGTTCTTAATTACTTTAATCGGGGAGATATATATACCTTACTAATATTATTACACAAACTATGCATTTGTGTGGTAATAATCCCTGTATTTCACAAGAAATGAATGCTAGTTCCAGTGATTTCATTATTTCATACATGTATCGAATTAACAGTGTGTATTACATAATTTATATAAGCAAATCTTTTAACGATTACAATTAATTATTTCAATTGAAGGTTTTATGCTTGTGCACAAACGTCCAATTGTGGGGCCCTATCCCAGGGTTTGTGTTAGTAGCCGGGACCCGACTTTCCTCAGCTGCCCGGCTACTCTGTGACCATTTTTAAAAATGAAATGAGTAGTATCAGGCCCTGTCTGGACTTATATGTGTCCGTTCATGAAGTATACAGTCATGCCTCTGCTAATGAGATATCATTACATAAATCATCATTTGTTCTTGCCTTTAAACACATTTCTGAAAACACTTGTAAGGTAAATCAACGATTCCTTCTATTTTTTATGGGCCCTGTAATAAAAACGGGATTCAAGGGAAATTGGATATAGGCACATTACAGGCATAATATCTTACAAAATATAATTAATTCATGGCCTTTATAAACTCCATAAATCACTGGCAGTTCAGGGACAAACGTTCTAAACTCCCTCTCTCTTTTATGTCGTTTATCTACCGCCGATTTCCTATAAAATATATGTTTTGGACAACCCTGCATGCCTCATGGGGGAGGGGGCCTAGCTGGGGCTCTCTTGTACATGTTCTCAATTCGGGTAGAAAGGGTAGATATATCTATAGATTACCTAATTTAAAGAGTTCTGCGGAAATAGTAACCTGAATAATTGGCTCTTTTTCGAAGTTACTTTCATTTAACTTCACTAGAATATTTTATTCTAGAAAAATATATTTCTTGTTTCAAAACTTCAAAGTTTCCATTCAGAAATGTAGAGGTAACACCAGAAGCACCAGTTGTTCTGACACTGCAGCTTGAAGAAGGGCAGAAGCATCTCCAAGACATTGTTAAAGCTCTTAAATTAACAGATTCTGATAGTGATGGCACAGTTTGCGAATCTGAATGCGAATTTCGATTGCTTGTTTCAAAATATGAGGAAAAGGTTTTTGTCCACATTGAAATAAATATTTACAAACATAAACTGCTGTTTTATACATGAAGTGGAAAATGTATGTATAAAATGTTGACACTGATCCCTCCCCTCCCCCCATCCTACCCTGCACTGCGCCCCCCCCCCCCCTGCAACGCTGTGACACCCAAAGACATAGATGCCCCCCCCCCCTCTACTACCATGCAAATCCCCCCTACTCAAAACCTTCACAAAACCCGGTATCCATTGGCACTGAGTCTGAGATGTCGTTGGACCCTAGGCTCCTACCTTCAGTAGTGTGTATTCATGTCTCATGCTTATAGGTGAAATAGGCATATCTAATCAGACCTAAGAAAATTTTAAAATGCTGCGCATCACACACCCGGGCACTAAAACACTTCTCCCTAGAGTGACAGTAGCCTAGGCCCTACTAGATTAACTAAGATTTGTGGAATATCCTCTGTCTATATATATATAGGCTTTAGCAGCTAATATTATCCACAATAACAAAATTGTCTTCAGAGCGTTTGTCAACGAGTTAAAAAATAATGTTAGGATGACTGAATACAATAATGTCATTCAGGGGTAGAAAAAAAGCAAAGACAGTGTATGGAGAAGTCTTCTCAGAGAAATGTAGGGGGAAGAAAGTTAAAATTTTGCCTATTATATTTACTCTTTATGTAGTAATATGATAGAACCTCACGAGTAGGTATTATTAGCAATAGGATTACATGGGTCAGAGTCAAATCTTTTCCATGGCAGCACGAGCCCGACAGGGCGAGTGCTGTTATGTGAAAAGATTTGACGAGGACCCATGCAATCCTATTGCTAATAATACCTACAAGTTGGGGTTCTATTTTTACTCCATGATGATAAAGGAAAACATGTCAAAATATATTATTGACAAAGAAAATCAACAGTTGACTGATCGGAAATATGACTGTCCTAACTTTAATAGTCAGCTTGGAGACAGGTGGGCAGACAGGTAGACCTGATGTAACTTTTGGTCTATTTTTGATCGATTTTCTATGTAAACAATTGTCATTACAGAACAATGGGACTTACAATTATTGTAGACTAAACTATCCCCTTGCAGAATCTAGTTTCAATTAATAAATGTTGTACCTAGGAGCTAGAGTAGCAGTGGAAACGACAGCCAAGGTTTCTGTGAAACAAAACTTTATTTCACAGGAAGTAGAACAAATGGCTGTTCCTAAAAGCTCCCCCCTCCCTCCGGTGTATCATTGAGATGTTTCGGCCCGTCATCTTTTCCTCGCACACTTTTCTTGCCATCCGCCCTAAAATGGCGTCGATCTTGTTGTTGAAGACGCTGAAATAACTTGGAGTATTCAGCCACGAAGAACTGGCCCTCAAGGTCGGGCTCACGAGCCAACCAGTTTCCCTTCGATCACCATGGACGTAACCCCCTGTTCGTATAAGATGAGAGCCAGGCGAACATATTGTTTCTTTGACGCCTTGTATGAAACAAAAGCTAGGTGGGCCAAATAGCCGTCAACATCAAGGCCTTCACTCGATATAAACTGAGCAACTTTGTTACATCCATACAGAAACTCCCGAACAGATAAACGATCGAAAGCTTTCTTTGGATTGATATAATATTCAGGCCTAAATTTGGAAAAGTCCCCTTTAAACCCACCTAGCACATGTCCTCCACTCGCCTGCAAGGAAGCGTCTGGCGACCGAGGAGATTTTGAAGAACCACTCGTGTAAAAGCCATGACCGGAGGAGGATTGAATAAGCTGGCGTGGACTACCTTCCTTTAGGACATCACCCAATCGAACAGAAATTTCCACCAACTCGTCTTCGATTTTCCTCGTCTCCAGTTCCTTGGCTTTCTCTTCCTCCGCCGTTACCAATGCATGCTTTTGATCGTCAATGGCCTTCTTCAAGGAGTCGACGTAGGCCGCAGATGAACGGTCAGGAACCTCTTCCTGCTTTATGTGCATTAAACTAGCCAACAAATCCGTTGGAGGTCCGCCTTGGGCACCCATGGCCTCAGACGAATGTTCAGACTGATCACACGGGACAACAGCCGGTAAGGTAACGATCACCGATTTCTCCTTGGATTTCTTCACTTTCTCAGGTTTAACTTTTAACTTCTTGATTTTCTGCACTTTCTGATCGCTCACCACTGAACAACCTGGTCTCTTATGACGAAACTTGCAGATAGTACACAAGATCGTCTCTCTCAAAGACATGAGAATAATCTATCTTTTTGTCGACAGCTCAAACCGACCAAACAAAAAATTTTCACGTCGATTCTCTCTGCTGTCCAATGCTTTTCTGCGTTCAAATTGACCGCGGTTGCTAGTGGCGATCCTTGCTGGCCATCACGTGCGAGTCTTTAGCCAATCAGCGTGCTTCACTAGATCTATACGGACATGTCCCGTTCGGGAAATATCCACCATCATTGAGATGCTATGTAACAGCATAGCAAAAGGAGGGAGGGAGTTTGCATGGTAGCAAACCGGAAACATGCTGCTGGGTTGCATGTAATCCTACACACATGATTACACAGTAGGATTACACTCCCGCCCATACAAACTGCAGTTAATCCTCCCTTCATCATGGAGTAAGAACCTCTCGTCACTGGTAATTGTTGGTAAGAGAACGACAGAAAATGTGAAAATAAAAAAAGTTAAAAAAATACAAAGGGACGCGCGGTGAACCTGCGATTATAGATGTGTATGTGAGCCTTGAAGGCAGGAAACTGAATAAAACCTTTTTCTAAAAAATAAATAAAAATAAATAAGATTTAGTATAAGTCTTAAAGAAATGCGTAATAGTTAGTGGTAAACCCATATACTGATATAGCCCTATCGGATTCATGCCTATCGTCCGTAGCCGATCCGCTGTACTGAGGTGTGGCCCTACTGTACTGGCACTACGGACAACTCAGTCTACTGTTCCAGCTACACTACTAAACACTACTGTTACTGTAGCTCAAGTTCAACAATAAAAAAAAAAAGCAGGTACGGTCACGAAACGATAATCGGGAATATAAGATCGTTTTAATGCCCCTATAACGTTCATATCCCCAATCAACAGATTAATATTATGCAAAGATATGGTTAGTGGGATGAAAGATATGGAATACACAAGAAAGCGACGTGCACAATCTAGATACTACTTTTCATAGTCATAGCATACTTAATCAATACACTATGGATAGCAGCACCTATTATCGCCCATGAGAAATACCTCATAAGTTGTCAGTAATTTTTTTACCTTGAACAATGTTGTTATGGCCTGTGAGCTTCCGCATCCTTTCATTTGGGTCTGCCAATATCTTTCTTCGACGCATTTCGCGTCGTTTGGTCGCCGCATTCGCTGCATTTTCCATCACTTCTGTCGTCATCTCGTCTGCTTGTAGATTCATTTCCCCAAACATGCATTTGACAGCTAACCTCGAACTACAGAAGACAAGCCTTTTCCATATTTGGTAATCATCTGATCGAAGTTTATTTAAACATCGCTATTGAATTTATATATACCTAGATTAAATTGATATTATATATATGGAGGTAGGTCCGTTTGCAATATTTCTGAGGATAAATATGCCTCTGGAGGCAACCAAAACATCATCGCCACGCGTCAAAGCCGCGTCAAATGCTCCTCGCACGCGGTGCTGCTGTTCAGCCCGTGACTCGTGAGAGACGTCAGCTGGGCTACCGACATTTGGAGCATTCGATTCGTTGGTCGAAAGATGGAACTTCATACGATATTTCTATTAATCTGTAATTCTATATTCTTTAGGTATGTTGAATCGAAACAAGATGACACCAACACAGGAGGATGGTGAGTTCGTAATAAAAGACCGGTATACCGTATAGGCTATACATAGATTTCACATGACGTCACACGCCTGGCTGGGGAATCTCAGTGGCCGCCATGCCCGGGGGCAGCGCTACCCTTGCGTGAATAGCGTGCTTATAAAAACAAAGCTGATAAACGCCACAATGTTGGATACTTTAGTAATGATTTACAAAAGAAAGATTACCTATCATATCAACAAGAGTTATCATGGGTTCATTAAAACTGGTAATGGTTAGAACGGCCGGAAAACAGCATTTTTGAGTCTTGGACATTTAACGTTTACACGGGGTAGCCCACTAAAATGGCGATGCTCTCCTTGGCCCGTGACGTCAGTGAAATCTATGTATAGCATGCAAGGGGATTTTACTATCATGTCTTATAATATGCTAGTAAAGGTCATGTCGAATAGATTTTTCTTAGACCACCCAAGTCCACCCAAGTCAAAAAGGCGAAGGCATATGCACTGCAGTGACAATCAACCTTGGGGGGTGGGGGGGGGGGGGGGGGGGGGGGTGGTAGGACTCGGATGGTAGGGCCTCGTCTTTGGACGTTAAGGGCCCGGCCTTAGACAGTAGCTAGGGCCCCGGGCTTGGTGCCGGGACATTGGGGCCCTGGGACAGTAGGGCCTAGGCAACTGGAGATGCCCCTTTACAGTTCTCTCTAGTACAGCAGAAACTGTATAGAGATAGACACAGGCTATCTAGTACAGCAGAAACTGTATAGAGATAGACACAGGCTATCTAGTAGGGCCCGGATCATAAGGTTTTGCCCGGATTGTAGGGCCCCAGCCTAAGACAGTAGGGCCCCCTGCTTGGATGGAGGAAGGGCCCTGCCGGCCTTGGATTGTAGGACCCTGCCCGCCTTGGACAGTAGGGCCCTCGACCATGGGGGAAAAAACCCTAAAACTATGTAAATCTGAAATTGACTTTTATTAGGTTATATATTTTCGTTGAAAGAAATTTAGGTCTGTACAAGCAAATTAATCACCTCTACTATAGAGGGGGTTTATAGTCTTATAATATTATGCTAGTAAAGGTCATGTTGATTTAAGCAATCATGCTGCAGGAGCCCTATCAATGAATATTAAAGGTATACGCGGGTGTTCAATGGAAAAAAGATTGGTCGGTGACTTTTTCATGAAACGTTCAGGGATCGTTCCTGACTACATAAGAAAGCAAGAAATGAAAAAAAAAGTACATGTCAACGACTTATTTTTTTTTCTACAGCCACTTAAAGATAACAGTGCTTTAGCACTGAAGTCAATGGGAAAATGTGGGTTTTTCTCACGTTTCACTATATAAAAAAAAATTGATCGGTGACTTTTCATCCAAACTTTCTACACATATATTTGGGGTATTAGACTACTGATTTAACAAAAAAAAACAGTACATTGACGGGGTTAAAAAAAAGTTGTGGTCATTTGAAGTTGACCACATCACCCAAATTTAGTAATAAAGCATTTCTTTTTCTCATTTTCAATGAAAATGAATCTTAAAAAACATGACTCAAAACTGCTTTAATAAAAATAAACCCTGTAGATATTGGAAATCGTGCACAAATACATCTCAACTTATGATGATAACGAAATATTTCAAAGAAAAATAGGAGCCGCTAGGTGGCGTGTGTGTTGACACCCGCATATATCTTTAATGTCACAGTGTTGGTCATTAATCCATTATCAGCTATTATCCTGTAGATTTTTCTTAGATCACCCAATTAAGTCATGAAGACCCGGCAAAAAAGGCGAAGGCATGCAGTGCAGTGACAATCAATTGGGGGGGAGTGCGGTAGGGCCCCCAACCATGGGAAAAAACTAAAACTATGTTAATCTGAAATTGACTTATTTTAGGTTATTTTCGGCGAAAGAATTTTAGGTCTGTACAAGCAAATTAATCACCTCTATAGGGGTCTATAGTCATGTCTTATAATATGCTAGTAAAGGTCATGTCGATTTAAGCCATCAGGAGCCCTATCAATGAATATTAATGTCACTGTGTCGGTCATTAATCTATTATCCTGTAGATTTTTCTTAGATCACCCAAGTCAAAAAGGCCCGGCAAAAAAGGCGAAGGCATGCAGTACAGTGACAATCAACCTTGGAGGGGGGGGGATCGGTAGGGCTTGGATGGTAGGAGCCGGGACATTGGGGCCCCGGGACAGTAGGGCCCGGATTGTAGGGTCTAGGGCCTGGATTGTAGGGCCCCGGCCTAAGATTGATTTAAGCAATCATGCTGCTAGTAAAGGTCATGTCGATTTAAGCCATCAGGAGCCCTATCAATGAATATTAATGTCACTGTGTCGGTCATTAATCCATTATCAGCTATTATCCTGTAGATTTTTCTTAGATCACCCAAGTCAAAAAGGCCCGGCAAAAAAGGCGAAGGCATGCAGTACAGTGACAATCAACCTTGGAGGGGGGGGGGGGGTTCGGTAGGGCTTGGATGGTAGGAGCCGGGACAGTAGGGCCTGGATTGTAGGGCCCCGGCCTAAGATTGATTTAAGCAATCATGCAGCTAGTAAAGGTCATGTCGATTTAAGCCATCAGGAGCCCTATCAATGAATATTAATGTCACTGTGTCGGTCATTAATCCATTATCAGCTATTATCCTGTAGATTTTTCTTAGATCACCCAAGTCAAAAAGGCCCGGCAAAAAAGGCGAAGGCATGCAGTACAGTGACAATCAACCTTGGAGGGGGGGGGGGGGTTCAGTAGGGCTTGGATGGTAGGAGCCGGGACATTGGGGCCCCGGGACAGTAGGGCCCGGATTGTAGGGTCTAGGGCCCGGATTCTAGGGCCCCGGCCTAAGATTTTGGCCTATCAGATGCCAGATTAGGTGGGAAAATGTGGCAGAAGTTTTACCGGCTCATGAGTGTATGTCACACAAGTGGAAACTCCATTCCTTGTACAGCCTTTAGTGAATTCACCTTAAAGTGTCAGTAAACCCCCAAATATTATGAGCAAATCCATTTCCTTGCTATTATTGAAATGTAACCACCCCGGTTTTACTTAATCAAAGTTATTATTTAGTGAGTTTTACCCATTTAAATGAGTGAAAACGTAGTTACACAGTTTAACACTCCATTCAAGGCACCACTGTTTGCCTACGTCATAATTTAAAGGTGCACCAATCTAGAAATGTACATGCAATGAACATAATAAACAACTCTCATAATTGCTGCTAGAAAGAAGGAGTGTGGGGTGGGCAGAAGGACATTGAACAACACAGGTGTGCATACCAAAACAAACTGTTTCAATTGCTGGGAGATTGGAGGGGGAAGGTAGAGATATTATGTTCATTTCTGGCGCAGCTTTATGATGTCACACAGCACTCTCAGTGCCCTCTTGTGCTAAACAGACTTTTTCAACTAGGATTTCTCAATTCATGCCTGTAAGTGACTATAAGTTAGACATGAATGGAAGTAAAAAAATCGAGACTTGGGTGTTGTATTTATGCCTCCATGAAGTTTTTTGTCCTAAAAGTGACCATGAACCCGTTGACTGACCCTTTAAAGCCCAAATTTGTGCCTAACTTCTTTCTTCAGTTTCAAAACTGAAGGATTAAGACGATTAACGCAAAAAAGCTTACTATGCCTAATTCCTTTAAACGATGGAAACCTTCTTGTATAGGTCCAACCTGCTAATGGATATCGGCCTTTATAATCCTTGTCATAGAGCAAAATGATATAAGGATCCCATGCACCCCCTATCCCACCTGTGAAAATGTCTTCATGCATGCATGTATTTATTCTGTTCCAGGTGGACTGATGTGGAAGGCCTTATTGCACAGCCTGGCCCTTGTAATATAGAAATCCGCGACTCTAGTCTCACACAGAGCCAATTTTTAGAAAGGTACCATTATATTATTTCACTGCACCGTGTCATATTTATACATGATTGAGTATCATACATGACTATATATTGACTGCCGACTGCAGCTTTTTGCATGAGTCTCAGAATATAGCCTATCGCAGAATTTCAATTGAGAATATCAATATACATTTACATGTACAATCATTGTTCTGAATAAAGATAATTGTTTTTACCAATAGAGCTAATATGTTCTACAATGATAATAAATATATTAAGTAAATCATATTTGGTCCATGGATGCTCGCCTTTTTCTAATTTCTAATTGTGCGCACTACTTGTATCTAATTTTAATTCACAATTTTTACTATATTTCTGTTGAAGATATGCCTATCAAGCTCCCGTTATTTTAAGGCGAAAGAATGAAAACACGGTAAGTACACACATTTGCTCCTCTTATATTCTACATCGTCAAATCTTTTTTACCGTAGTATCAATATTTTCATAAAAATATGTTAAGTATGTTTCTATGGAAGAATCTTAAACGGGCTGGGAGGTTTATAAACTTTCATAACACCATGGCTTTGGGTTCCTTACATAATAAAAGAGGGTCAGGTCAATGTAACAAGGAAGTTATATAAAATTAAATACCTTTCTAATATTACCCACAAAATCAACCATGGCCAAAATATCGCAAACACCTAAAGGGCGCTTCCAATACACGGAATCATATTTTGGGTAGGTTTCATTGTTTTCAGTGTCCTTAAAAATATTTCTTCAATGTTTGGTAATTACTTCAGGGACTTCTTTTCAGGAATTCCGGGAAATGTGTTCCAAAGAAAATATGCTGAGAACTCACGGGCATCATGTAGTCAGACTGAGTTCAGCAAACACACATTCCTACAAAAAAGGCAAGTTAAACTTATATTTAATTATACCGTCATAGTTTTAGAACGAGAAAAGCAATTGTCACGAAGATGTTCACCTGGTCTTACCTAGTATAGTTTTTAAGGATGTGAGACATGGTAGAATGGAATATAACTAATAGAATGATAATACAATATGCGAAGCATTCTTTCGTCAATTTTCTGACGTCAATTTTTTACCCAGGACACAACAACGCTAGAAAATGCACATGGGCTTTGTTTACTTTTGAGGTCATTTTTATATGTGTGTGTACACATGTCCAGCATCTACACATTAAGTAAATTCTACTAATAGTCTGTAATGTCTGAGAAAAGTGTAAATACTACTTTGAACAATGTTTTATCATAAATTTCGAAGTTATTTATCATAAAGTACAAGACTATTTCAACGTTATTGTTGACAGAAAGAAACATTTTGTTTTGTCTGATTTTCTTGAGTTCTGCTTCATCACATTGGTTGGAATGACTTACGACATTGGTCAGAGCACCCATAGCTGTGGTGGTGTGCCGTTGGCCCGGGTGCAATAAACCTGTAATAAACACCATGAGAAAGGTAGATGGGATACGATCCCAGTTGACTGATCTAACACTAGGGGGCGATGGCGTTCTTGTTGCTGAATGAATACGCCGGATACCCATGTAGATCCAAGCAGAATTATGTGATGTGTCACAGGGTAATGAGTTTAAAAAACTTTTTTCTTGCTTTTTTGGTTTCGTTTTTTTTACCTTGTATATGTCGACTACTGCTACGATGGCAGGATTCCTGAGTTGCACTGGTCATATATATTGTAAAGTTTGACTATAAATCCTATCTCGCGTCCTTATGCCAGGAGGCACTCACTTGATCAAATAATTGACATATGACTGAAAACCGGTTAAACTAATGAACTAATCGAACACAGGCTAATTTCTTGTTTTCAGAACTATGAATAAAAATACTATGGTTGTTGGTACAATTTAATAGTTCTAATAAGGCGCTGCTCATTGAACTTCTCTTCATCTCTTGTACGTCTGAAACAAGAAACAGTAGAAAAGCCTTTGATTTTCGCCACATGGGCGAAAAATTGCTCGAAGAGGGGAAATGGCGCCCCCTGACGGTAGGCGGAAGAACTAACGGACGAGGGGTAGGTGTGAAGGTTTAACTAAGTGGTAAACGGCGTCATGATTACTAAACACACTCTAATTATTGAGGGCCATTATATATTATAGGGGGTCATTTTCTACTTATGAATTGACATTAAAGTCTTATGGGGCATTTACGATTGTGTCATCAATATTGAAGTCGTATGGATATTCAGTTTGGACTTTGGACAGATATTTCCGAATTCTACTTATGAATTGATATTACAGTCTTATGGGGCAATATTGAAGTTGTATGGATATTCAGTTTGGACTTCGGACATTTTCTCAAACATTTAAATAAAAGTAAGTTTAACAGCTTTGGATTTCAATGGCATTTTGCAGTTCTGAGCAAGACCCTAGACAATGTAGATGAAAAAAAAATGAAAAAAAAAAAAAAAATCCGTCCTAATGGGATTTTAATGACATTTGCGGTTTGGAGCATTTGAATGGCATTTTGCGGTTGGGAGCAAGACCCTAGACAATGTAGACGGAAATTTTTTTTTTTCCCGTCCTAATGGGATTTTAATGACATTTGCGGTTTGGAGCATTTGAATGGCATTTTGCGTAAATATATTCTCCTTAACATAAAAATACTTTTGGTCCATCATTCTAGCATGCATAGAAGCCAAATTACTTCTTTTAACTCTAGTTTCAAACATAGTCCTGGTCATCCTCTCACATCAAATAAAGAGGGGTTAATGTATAAAACATTATCTTGGCTTATAAGCATGATAGAATCATGGAACAAAGACCAAAAGTATTCTTATGTTAAGTAGAATATATTTCCACATGAGTTGCAATAATTGTCATACAATTAAAAAAATTGATGCCTGCACTCTAGCTCTGTGTCCAGTCACCTGTCAAGTGTCTGGCTGTTATCAGCAACTGTAGCTGTTATCAATTAGTGTCAGGCGGTCAAGCGGCGAGGGCAAGGGCAGAGAAGAGAAGATTATCCACATTCCATTGTTATCTTTACTAGAGGACACTGGTTTTATTTAATTTTGCGAATGGGAACACAAGAAATCAACTTCAACCAAAGGTACATATCAACTACATAAATTTTAAAAGAGCATGCCTTAGTCGTTGGCATGAAAACGGCTCTATACATAAAGAACCAATAGCCTTCTGGTTGCAAGTGAACAGAATCCCGAGGGTTTTGAAGTACTGAACACATGTTTAGGTATCTATTATTGCGAGTGGAAATACATTTTAAAAATCGTATTCAAATGGCCTCCGTGTCGTTAGTAATGTCATATACTTGTTATCTACAATTATTTGATTATAAAATGACTGTTGGATCGTGGTCTCTTTCGGGAGAGACTCACCTTCATCATTTTCATATTAAAAGATATTGGTTTTATTCGAAATATGTCATATTGCAGAATATCTGTAATGGACATGATACTACAGTGCTGCTGTGAATACAACGCAATTTCTCACGAAACAGTGTATTATTATTACTTCATTCATAATTATCAGCAGTTGTGAAAATAACCCAATGCAAAGTCTTCCTCCGTAGAAATACTTTGGGTCCATTGACGCCGATAGGAGTAACTAACAGCCCACCAGCACCATGTGTGTAGCGCCCCCTACTCCTCGACTCCTGGCGGCGACTCCTGGCGGCGAATCCTAGCGGTGGAGTGGAGAGGGGCAGTGGCGTTATCAGAGGGGGCGGTGAGGGGCGGTCAAGCGGCGGGAGGGGGCGGTCAAGCGGCGAGAGGGGGCGGTCAATAAGGCCGGGAGAAGGCAGGGATTATCAGGATTATCAACATTCCATCTTAGATTGAGATATATAGAAGATCAAAGGAAAGTGCCTGTTTTTGAAACAACACCTTTAAATTTGAAAAGGAAAAAATTAATTTAAATTTCCGAAAATTAGACCAAAAGGTGGCGCTTTGGTTATATTGACTGCATGGAAATTTAGAGGATTATAGGACAAATCATGCGGCTATAAATAGGGGGGTCTCTTATCTACAGGAATGTCAGTAGTAACCCGATCTGCCGACCGTCTTGTCCGTATACCGTAGTAAAACTAAGAGGCTCTTCGAGCCAACAAGAGTGTCGTTAATTATTCTCTAGCCCACTGTAATCAGCGCGTGTCCATACCATATACCCGGGAGGTATATCTAAGCTTAATGGTGTATTTGCCGTGTATTTGACTGTTGTGTAAGCATTGAACCCCCATTCTGATCTTGGTAGTGTTCCAAGGTGAACTCCTAGTCATTGCCATCTTATTCATAATTTTCAGTGGATGTAACTCTTAGAAAATATGTTGAAGAAATTATGAAGCCTCAGCCGATCGGAACCCTTGGGAACGGTAAGTATATAATTACTCACTGGTGACGATCAATTACTAAAGTTTGATTTTAAATTAACAAATCTCAATTTGTCTTTATCTAGTCTCATTTATCAAAGGACCGTGATTAATATTATATCTTCTCGACTTATTCTGCTATTTCTGAGTGGATCTAACCATTTAATTCTCCTATCCAGCGCAAGGCCTATTATTCCCTGTGGCCTTTTGACTTTCATCGATGTTGGTGGCCCAAAAGATATTTTATATTTGGTTGTAATTATACAGCTGAAGGAAGAGTTGTGTGATTAGCAATATTCAATATATTTCGGAATGTTCAGTGTATTTAACCCAGCCCTAATTTATCCTAGAAACGCTCTATTGGTTTGGAGATAATAATTACACCGAATGGGAAGATCTATTTGACAAGTATCAAAAACCTGCATATCGCATTCCTCGCCACACGGGTGTTTACAGTTTTGGCGTTGCTGGTAAGTAAATAATTCATTCCGTACTCGTCTGGGGAATACTGCCCTACAATTTTTATATTTGTCAAGACTTGTTATTCCCCTCTGATTAATGTGTCAACTCACATATTTTGTGGAACGTGTCTTGGAAGACCCTTTCCTACACGAAGCTGTTTATAACATTTCCATTATTTTATTCTTGAACAGGTGCAGGGACGGGTGTTCCATTCCATTTCCATGGCCCTGGATTTGGAGAAGTTATATATGGGAGAAAGGTGAGCCTGATATATTTCTTTCGCAGTTATCATTGCTTGTAATTTGTTATTTAATTTGTGTTTATACTGGCTGAAATTACAGATATTTGTATTCTCTTGAATTCCAGCGATGGTTCTTGTATCCTCCTCATAAAGAACCCAAATTCCATCCAGACAAAACTACCCTCGATTGGCTGGTTAATGAATACACTAAACTCGACGAGTATGATATGCCTTATGAATGCACTATTGGTCCAGGCGAGGTAAGATAACTAAGGGATTCAATCAAAGGTTCACACAATATCGATCATAATGATCAAGACAACATGTGTTAATATCGATATCATGAATTTCCCTTTTCTCATTTGTTTTCAATAAACATACCCGGTATAAGGAAATCACTCTTAAAAGGCATTATTTTCTTACTAATGCCCTAGTTATGAGACAGCGCATTAGATTTTTAATTTTGGAATTTATGAGACGCGGAACACTGATCTTACTAGGATGAGAGTAAAGGACAGCTGTCCCGACTGTTACTAATATCGACCGATCCAATATTGTGTTGGGTTGTCCCCTTGTTTTGTCTTAGTTAAGCTTTCTGTGTACACTCAGTTGATGGCTTTTGTTTGACCATTATCACTCATATTATTGCTGGTAACTGATAACTGAAACAGCCTCACATCTCTTGATTTAGTTTGCTCACAGCGTTATCTCTCTTTTCCCAGGCTATTTATTTCCCGGACCATTGGTGGCATGGTACTCTAAATATAGATACCAGCGTCTTCATATCTACATTCCTCTCACCGTGATCATCGTATCTATAGATTATCACTTCAGGGTGCTTATCCTAAGTATTCCGATACTTACACGGTTCATGAGCCAACACTAGACCAGCACTCATTCCATCGCGCATGTACCAACCATCACAGATCTTTTCTCATACTATGTGTTCATTCCTCTTGATGAATAAAATCCAACTGATAAATAAGACACTTGTCTTTGCGATGTTGTTATCGGCCATAAGAAAGTGTATAAAACGTCTTATCGTGAGAGTACCAAGTGTTCCATGTGACAACTGACATACTTCGTTATATAACTCATTTGTCCCGATTCCCTTCACACAGATCAAAGAAAACTACATGATACACTAGTCAATGATGAGTTTATTATACAACATGCATACCTGATGGATTTCTTCATCAAACATTTTGGTGAATACAATATTCATACACACACATATATATATATATATATATACTCGTCATACAGAATGTAGTGAGAGTGCTACCTAGAATGGAATTATTCACAAATACTGAGCGAAATATACACATATTAATATCTCTTAACTAAACCTATATTCACGGATGATAGAAGTCGGAACCGAATGGAGCACTGCCCAAACTCAAAGGAAGGAGTAGATTTAACTCACTGATTTTAAGTGTTAAAACTAAAATCAAGGAAACTCATTCTAGAACAGTGTTGGCTGTTTTTACGTTAGATTAAAACTCCATATTTCAGGTCTGCAGAAATAGTCCTGCATTACACTATACTAAAATGGTTACTGCAGGTTAATGGAAAATGAGTTATTAAAAGCTCTATCACAATTCGCTATTTGTTGTTAATAACAGGACCAAGTAGAATGTTCTAGCCCTGGGAAGGGAACGACATATCTTTCACTTCCACTTAATGATAGATTGTCCTAATGGGCAGTAAGAAAATGAACACATTCACGCATGAACTGATACCATCAATAGTCTTCTGCCCACGGCGCAGATTCTATAAAGTTGTCAATGACTTCTTTCATCGCGAGATTAGGTATTAGTTGGTCCTGCACCAATTCTGAGCGAGTAACTGGGTCAAAATGACCGACCCTCTGAAAAAGGTAAATTTATTAAATTAAAATAACATTTACACAGCAATAATATATTAATTAGAATCTACTAATCTCACTAGGTTCGGCTCGAAAATAGATAAGTCCCTGAGTACAGGTAGAATATTTACGCAAGTTCCCACATAAATAAATAGAGACTGAGCAGGGAGAAGGAAAGAGGACAAACTCGGCTATTCAAAAGTAACATAACTTACTTGTAGATGCTCCTCAATATCTTTTCTGTCGTAGGTAATTCCACTCGGAGTAATAACGGGGTCCCGCATTATTTCAAAACTAATCTTTCCACATAGATAATCAGGTACTTCACGTTTCTGAAACATCAAATTTTGAACTTAACGGCTTGTGAGGACACAGCGAGAGTGCATTCTAAATATTCAACAACACCACTTGATAATATGCTAAGTAATCCAGGGATCTTTCTTACTATAAAATAAACGATATAACAAACCTGTCTCCTTTCGTCGATTTGTGCAAATATGTCATTCACTTCGGCTAACCGTTTTTGCTGGAAACGAAATGGGATCACTTTACTTCTTCAAAGCTATTGAAAATCTCCACACTATTAGAGAATGTATCAAGAGAACACTAATATTTATTCCATTTATTTTACATTCTTATTCAAATGGGTAGAACAGAGATATACATACATGCTGAAGTTCAAGCTTTTCTAATTCTTCTTGACTGCAATCACCGGCACTTTTTGCTTCTTCAACTTTTCTGTATTCAAGGGAATATGAATAATGTATTGGAATAAGCGTTTGCTTATATAATAATATTAAAAGGTGTTTGTATGGCCGATTTATCCGGCACTCTTTATGAAATCATCTTAGGACCCATAACTGTTGTTAACATACAACGTTTATCAAAGGGCATGTGTATCCGGGTACTTCAGTCTCCAAATAATGCACATATACACTCTGTCCGGAGTCCTGTTGGCGGCAAACATCAAAGCGGGAAACAGTTTCACCATCCTTGCAGCTGCCAACAGGACTCAAAACAGAGTGTATGAAGCCTTCGTTAGAATCAAGTAAAGAATATCAACACAATAACATCGATATTAAACCAGATTAATGGTAAATTTACCTTGATTTATCGTCTATTATTAATGAATTGAGATACGTTTGAAGTTCAATTTCTTGTTGAATCCGTTTCTCCTCGATAATATTCAATCGTCGTTTTTTTCCTTGTCTAAGGGCACTGGCAATGTCATCTCCAAAGTTTAACTTCTGTTCTCGAGCCAAGTCATGCGCTAAAAATTATGGAAAGGGTAAATTAAGGTTAGGCATGAGCATAAAGTAGTTATGAGAGGAATGAATCAGGTGGTGACGCAGAGGTTCGGATACACTCAGCAAATGATTACTTCTGTAAATTTGGTCAATCATGATTCAATTTGGTCTTATGAATCCGGTATGGGAGTGAAGGGAGATATTATGATCTAAGCAGTTCTGACTGGTGTCTGGGAAAGGCGATGGATTGGTATCGAAAATCGTTAAAGCAGGGATCGAGGTCTTTCTCTCTTTGAAGACAGAAATACAACATGTTTAATGGAGTACAGGAAAGGAGGATAGAAGATGATGAATGAGAAAGATTGTTGGAACTTTTGTGTAAAATTTGTAGATTTTTTTAATAATTAACTGCACGTACCACGCATCAAGCTGGTTATAGCTTCATCGTAAAGATTTAATTCTAGCATTGCCTGTCCATAGAAGAAATGACCTTTTACTAGCGTTGAATCCATATCCAGGGCACGTTTGCAGTCTTGACAGGCCAACTCCCATTGCTGTAACTTCAGGTAACAGAGAGCACGATTTGTAAAGAAAGTTGGGATGGAAGGGTTCTTTGACTGAAAAGATAAACAATAGAAAAGGATGAGAAAAAATTAAAGGTAAATGCCAGTGTTTAATAAAAAAAAAAGAATGAATCCTGGAACCCCCAAAAAACATGTCATTGGATTAGTTTTTATTTCTGGGACCGCTGAACTGTTACTACTGTTCACTATAGAAGTCTATGGGAGAAACGGGTATTTTCTGTATTTTCCCCAATAGCAAACGATTGAATCAGACGATTTTCTTTAAAATCTGCATATACATAGCTGACATGTTATTCTCCTCGCCTAATTAAAAAAATAAGGGGTCATTGAACAAAAAAAAAGTTATTCAGCTGACCTCAATTCGCTTGTAATTGAATGCCGATCGCGCCACCTAGTATAAGGCGTATCAACGGTTTTCTTATGTACTTTTGCCATTTAGGTCGACATAACAAGGCCGTAGCGTATGCATACCGAGTATGTATACCATCGGTAAATATTATAGATTAATACCATCTTATTTAAAGCAGCTTAATCATCAAGAAAAACATTCACATTAAGTTACTAGGTAGACAAAATGATTCCCAAGAGCGAATTTTCATAAAATCAAGCCCGTCGAATCCCGCTTCCATAGAGTTTGGCCTGGCCGAAGTGCGATGTGTCGACCCTGGCGTCCTTTTCCGACCGCCCACGCCGTCTGGTGTCGGTACAAGAGACAATTGAGGAGTAGGCAATTGAAATCAATAGTGAATGCATGGAAGTAAACTTTGAAACATGTCAGGTTAATCGCGATTCTAGCTGAAAGAACAAGATTTGGTGGACTCCCAGAGCACCGGGTCACGTATACCATGCGTTGCACCCACTTCACTGTTAACACGTAAAAGCATGCCTTTTGATGCGTGCTCCCTGACTCGACTCCTGGTACTCCCGGTACACATTTTATATTAAGATAAATACCAAACCATACCATGAGATAAATACCAAACCATACCAAAACTAACCCTAAACCTAACCCTAAATTGGTTGTCCTAAGTCAGTAAACTAAAAGGTAGGCTAGTAGTGGAGTGTCCCTAGTAAAAAAACTGACTAATAAAAGTAATGACTTGACTACAAAAAATCTGTCACATATATATTGTGGGTAGCCTGGTGTCCTGTGCACTCCAGGAGCTTGAGGAGCAAAGGATAGCTGGTTCTGGACTCCCGGTTTAGAGGAGCAGAGGAGCAAGGGAGCGCAGTCGTGCCATCAAGCGTCGCGAATGGAGCCTGGACGCTAGCGCCCTGAGATCGTAGTGCCCAGAGCATAGCGTCTGGTGCCCAGACTGAAGCTCCCCGGCCCAGACCGTTTACTGGTCAATTAATTACTTTTATTAGTCTATTTTTACGGGTATTTTTACTCGGGACAGTTCACTACCCGCTTTACTGACTTAGGACCACCAATTTAAGGTTAGGTTTAGGATTAGGTTTGTTATTGTTTAGTGTTAACGGTCTGGGCGCTTTGATCCAGGCCGTGGGTGCTTTGATCCAAGGCCGGGGCACTAGCGTCCAGGCCGGGGCGCTAGGATCTCGGGACGCTACAGTCCCAGGGCACTAGAGTCCTGCAATCGTCACTAATAACCTGACCTTTGTGTAAACTTCACTCATCCCTAAAACACAAAATAATATGATAATCATTTATTATGATATTAAACACCCTCTTTTTTTGCTTTTTGTATTCCCCCAACCATGTTCTTTCTCAACACGAAGTTTGAAAAAATATTGGGAATTCTATTGTTTCATGCAATAGTTCCTTGAATTCCCGCCT
This sequence comes from Sthenelais limicola, assembly GCA_942159475.1. Lineage (NCBI taxonomy): Eukaryota > Metazoa > Annelida > Polychaeta > Phyllodocida > Sigalionidae > Sthenelais > Sthenelais limicola. The sequence goes on along the minus strand of OW804095.1, from coordinate 112,173,290 downwards.
GCTGCAGTGCTGACGACGCTGGCATTTACCTTTAATAAATTAATGCCAATTAAACTTCAAGTCTAAAAGAATCTGTAGGCTAAACTTTGCCTAAAGAGTGAAGTAAAGCTTAAGCTATTAAAAATAATTTTATTAAAATGTGAACTTACAATGGCTTTGGTGTAACAGTCGATGGCATCGTGGTATTTCTTCATTCCATAGTACTTATTCCCTTGATCTTTAAGTTTTATCTCCACTGATCCCTGATTTAGTTTGGACCCCATGACGCTTGTTCTTTATGTAAACTTGATCGAATCCCGAGTAAGACTTATCACATCTCCGCCATGTTAGTGTTGTTTTCGTAGCTGCCCCACGGCGCACCTGTTCCGAGCACAACATCCGCTTTGGAAATGACCAAAACAATGCCAAAGTCAGCAATTCAGTCCCAGAGGATATCATCATTGGTAATTTTAACCCTAGTTATTCCACGTCCTTAGCTCCATACATTCCAAAGGGTAAGTTTGTTGATTCCTGAATTAAATGACATGATCGGGATTTTCTTAAATTGCACATTTCGCAGAATCATTTCGCACATTTTCATTGCCCGGTAGATGTCCTCACAGTCCCGGAACTTGAGCTGATTGGAGCGGACGGATGCAGACTCAAACATCATGGCGGCAAGACAAGCTGAAACTTGCTAAATTTGGATAAAACGTCTGACAACTGTGAATGTAATGACGATCGCTTGACCGGCAATTTCATAGTAACAGGGACGGAACGTTTGTTAGAGAAGCTGCATCATGTCACACTGTGAGTTACTGGTAATACCTGTCCTGTTAAAAGATATTAATTATAAATGTAGAGAAACATCAGCCAGTCAGTTTAGTTAGTTGCCCACTCTCGCCATCTCAGACTGTTGACAAACACAGCATTACATCTGTTCCTCCTGCACAAACGAAATTGAAACTGTAGGATCATATCAAAAGCGTTTGACCGTGTTTTGTTAACTAAAATCAGGTTAAAATAAATGTATCTATCAGACTATAAGTATTTCTAAATGTCATGATTATTTTTACCATTTTTAGGATAGTAGTATTTTTAAACTTGAATTAAAAATAGCTAAGCTATGCTTTGCAAGAATGTTAATTGATACCGTACTGGTAATTATTGGTGCCTTGCTAAATGTTCATGTATTTGTTCTGACAATATTGATGTCAATAAAAAGTTAAATTTACCACATTTCAAATTCACATTTTAAAAAGCCTGCTGGCGTAGCACCAGTAAATAATAATCCTTTTGTTTTTTTCATCAAATTATGAGTAGACATAGCTGTCGTTGACATTGTGAATGTTACAATGTATCATTGTATGCATCAAAAGTCGTTTTCATTTGCAGTGTGGCAGCAACCTTATGTTAACGTGTTCAAGCATTTTAATGTGCAATCATGGAAGAAATCATCGAAAGAGGGAGAAGTTTCGTCCGTAATGGTTTGTACTTTCATCAACTCGAATAAGAGTTGATTTACAATTGATCTCTTGCATGTGAATCGGCATAAAATAAAATTTTTCACTACATTATTATCACCGTTATCAGTAATAATAATATTACTACAATCGATCATCCAGACTTACGTTTTTCGTTAAATCATCAATGAAGGAACTCTTAATCCACAGTGTTTAAGCATAATTATTTCATCTCATTTTAAGGACAAAACCATAAAGGGGAGTGTGTTTCGTATCACTGGATCTATACCAGCTGGTAATTATATCCAGCTGCCCAAGACCTCAACCCAGTCTCTTGGTCTCACTGGACGATATCTCTACATGCTTTTCCGCCCAATACCGGGGAAGTATTTTGTCGTTCACATTGATGTGGCAACACAGGATGGACTTGTTGTTAGGATATCCTTTTCAAACCTTTTCAAAGAATTTAAGTCCACATCCACATGGCTTCAGTTCCCATTCATTTGCCATGCAGCGAAAGGTACCGTTGCAGGTAATGCTGCTGTAGGTGGGAAAGGTTAGTTTCTAGCAATGCAAAGCGATTAGTATTACTATTGGACCAACTTATTGTTTGCTAGCCTATATTATATCCTGTAACAGTATTATGTAGTTCCGTTGCATCTGCATGGCAAGGTTTCCTTGCTCAATCATTTATGAAACATTTATGAAACATTTCTCAATTTTATATCAAATTAATCTTTTTAGTGACATAAAATAAAAATTCAGAAATAAATACCGTAATTAGTCTGCTTCAGATAACCAACAACTGTTTTATTACTTTTCAGATCACAGCGGACCGGCTCCTATGTCTACCAGATGGACTATATTGTGCTTGGATTTCCACTACATTCTCTCTGTATATCTTAACCGTCGCTTCTCTTACACCAAGAATATTAAACTGTGTGCAAATATGCTCATCAAGAATCTTTTCACAAGCGACACACAATTTGAACCGGGTATTCAATTTCCCCTGATACAGCTTTTCGAATACTGTTATTGTTTTATCCATAATAACCCTGTAAATCTAGTATTGAAAAGGGCATTTAAATGAATTGTTTGTTGAATTATTTTATTTTCATAAAATAATGGCAAGAGGATGTAACTTCTGATTGCAGTAGTCAGGTCTTCCGGAATCTCCCCTAAGAAAGTCGAAAGAACAATACCATCCCTTTTTAGACGCCTTCTCCGTATTTCTTTTCACATAGTATACTGCGCATATGAATTTTTAGAACCCATGGTATTTTTTCACACAGGCGTCACTTTTGATGATGTTAAGAGAGCGGGATCAACAATGCATGGTCTGGCGCCTTTCCCCAGGGAACTGTCCTATCCTGTCCCTAAAACCCATAACTGGCACGATCATTACGACTTCATCAAGTAAGTTTTTCTTTTCTAACTTTTTCTCGTTTCAAATGAAAACCATGCTCTATATGTAAATCAAATATCTATGATGTTTTTTTTAAAAATAATGTCTATAATTTGGTAATTTATGCTCTGTGTATCATATCTGTTTCTTTGTAATGAAACCAAATTCTCCCTTACATTACAAGGTTTCCTGCTGATGCGTCTAAAAAACCCTTCGACTCAATCCAGTTCAGTGATACCTGGGGCAGAACTAAATCTGGTACATCTGGCAATTATTAGATGAGATCATTTCCCGATATAATTTCAGAAAGCTTTATGGATTTCTTTTGACAAATTTTGATGCTGACATTTACAGATCCTCAATCTTTCCCACAGCTCCTCCTGGTATCGTCACTAGTCCAAAACGAGTACTGTCCAAAACTGTTAGTGTCACCAAAAATGTTCCTGAAAAGTCTTGTATCATTGCGGCAGCTACAAATAAACGGAAGAGGGTGAGTTATAGTCAAAGATGTTCCCAAACAACGAATATAATAATTCTCTAAAGACCTAGGGTACTTCTCCCGTTTGAGATAGTACCTCTCTGAAAGCCAAAAGATATTGATTTTGGTAAAATTGGAATGTGGTATTATGGGCCTCATAATGATAGCTTGAGTTGTTTATTTTCAAAATAAAATCGTAAAAATCATGGGCTTTCAATGCGATTAAATTGATAAGAGTTTATTATAATACCATATCCAGCATTATCATTAATATTATTAAGGATATAAATTGGAAAATTACCAGTACATGTATTTCCACCAGCCTATGTTCCGACCAGATGTCGTTTCTGAGCTTCCTCGTGTTGGGGTCACTGAAGGCGGTGACATTAGCATCGAGCAAACTGACGAAGGGGAAGTCCATGTCTATGCACACCCAGAAGACAATGTGACAGTCCACCACACTCACGGTTCTAGCGGAAAGGTGAGTTTAGAAAGTAATGCTATGATAGCTTATTCATGTTCATAAAACTAATACTTTACTGATTTAATTTCTCTACCTTTTTAATGTTTTTGATGATTTACTATTAAGTTTGATTGTTCAAAATAATGTACATAACTTATGACTAATGATCATTAACATTTGTTGGAATGATGTTATGTGTTTGTTTCCCTTCTAGATAAAGACCTGCAAAGTAAAACCTCCGACAATACTTCCAGCTAAACAACCATCATACAAATGCCTTAAACCAGATCCTATTCTTTCTTTACGGCGTATCGTTGGCTTCGGAGGAGCCACGATGCGAGATGTAAGTATTGTCTTCAGTTCACATATTTGTTGCCTCTCCTAAGTTGTCTTTAAAAGTGAGTTGAATTTGAGTACGATTATTTCCAGTTGTACATTGACCAGATAATGTAATCGTAACCTAAACCTTCTGTTAAAAACAGGTTTTGTGGACAGCTAATGGCACCACACTTGTCTATCCATGCAACGCTGTTGTAGTTGCAATGCAGGCCAACAATGGACAACAAAGGTTCTTTATTGGTCATACAGACAAGGTAACTTCATCTTTCTTCCTTATTGGAATTGTAACTGTAAGTCTATCGGTTCTAGTGTTGATTCGAAAATTAAGCAGTTCTAAAGATGACTTATTATTTTAGGGATACTCCATCTCCTATAGTACTTACTTGTCGATTCGTGTTCCAGGTATCTTGCCTTACTCTGAATGGTAGCAGTACATTGATGGCCTCTGGTCAGACAGGGACACAGGCCGTGGTCCGCGTGTGGAAGTTTTCCAGTGCTGAGTGTCTTGCCATGTTTAAAACACACACCCACTCTCTCACTTCTCTCAGGTATGTGATCAGTTGAATCGAAAATGGACCTCAGTGATCATTTCTTTTGTGATTGTTCTTGTATTGTTATTCAATACAATCCAGAAATTCATTATTTGATCCAAAGGGAAAATTTAACAAAAGGGTGGCAAACTTTTAGTTAATAACTATGTCTCCCGTTGATTAGTTTTATATTTTCCTACAATGATTGTATTGATTGAAATATGGGAAATCTATTAATTTCAGCTTGTCGCACAGCGGCTCAGTTCTGTGTGGAGTGGGTAGAGATGGACATGGCAAAAATGTAAGTACATTATTGCGAGGCGTATGTCTGTTAATCATTCGAAACTATTAATGTACTCCTTCCCATTCCATCATTTATCGTTGCATTTCCTATACATAGTATTCACATGACGTCACCCAAGTCGGTGGCTATCCCGTCAGCCATATGTTAAAATACATTACCCCGCTCATGTTTTATGTTAAAGATGGTTGTGATCTGGAATACGCATAGCGTGAATAAAGGCGGAGAAGTGTCCGTTATGGCCAAAGCCCATACAGACGTGGATATTGTTCGCATGAGAATCGCAGCATTTGACGACACTAGGTGAATGATTTTTCTATCATTTGAAACAACGATTCTTTTCTCACATTTACTGACCTTAATAACAGTAAAAACTAAGATCTATTTTAAGACGAGCTAATTATCACTAAATCATGACTAAATTAATTAACGGCTACATTTAAATGAGGATGTATAATCAATCGCATGTTCTCATTGTTTTTAAAAAAAATGTGGGTTCGAATATCTCGGTATCCAGTGCTGATAAAGTTATGTTGGTCGACTATGATATCCCAATAAAAGAGCCCTTTGTGTGATTAATATGGGCAATCTTTCAGATGGTGGTGGTTTGCTCCTGACAAATATTGGTATGACATTTTGGAAATCAGTACCTAATCCCGCAAAGCCGCTGGTCTTAGATTAGTAGATCTGTTTTGCGCCTTGTCTTTGACGTTAATTTCCAAAGCACGATTGAGATTGTCCCTCCCGAACTGTCTGTAACCAACGAATGTTTATCACTGTGTTATACGAGCAGATTTGCCCCAGCTCTCGCAAAGTCTTATGTTAGGACTGTTTGTTTCTATGCACACCATTGACTGTATGATCAGATACCCTTGATCAAATATATTTGTTTGGATACATAAATGTATCTTTTATCCTGTCTTGTGATTGAGTTTATGTGCTTTTAATTTGTGTTTGCAAATACAAATTGAACAGAGCATTTCTTCAAAATTCTCTTTATATTAGATATTAAAGAATGGTTAGAAAATCACTAAAACCTATCAGGTAATACGATCGTAAACATGCCTTTATTTAGAACCTCTCATTTCCTTTGGGGGGAAGTTAGAAATCTGTTCTCCTCCAATTCACAGAACTCGACATTTACTGTTTTTCCTGAACAGGATGGTCTCTTGTGGTCGTGATAATATAAGGCTATGGAGGGTGAAAGACGAATCGCTGAGATCAGCACCTGTTAACCTTGGTGAGCATCATCTCATGGAATTCACTGATTGCTGCTTTGAAGCTGGATACGACCCTTCACGAGATCCAACAGATAGACTTGTGTGAGCCCCTTTCCTTGCTGTTTATTCGATGGGTTATCATCAGTACTTTGGTGCTCTTCAAGTTAATCAACTGTGCACTAACCAATCCATCTAGTTATGTTATTATCTTTTGTCCCATGTTAGACATGTGTTTCTCGAATGAAATCGTCTTCCTTTATCACAGATAGGTATTTTTTCAGGAATTATATTTACCAAATGCTGTACAAGTTAATATATGCATAATTAAATTAAGGAAACCCTCATCGATATCATAATCTTATTTGGACATAAAGCAACATATCCAACCACCTGCTATTGGCATTCTAATAAAATGTGTATTGCCTTTCCAGATATGCAGCCAGTCGCTCTGGCCACATATTTGAGATAGATTATCGGAAAGTCGCAATCAAGAATGTCCGTAGGCTTCTCCCAGTCGAAAGTGGAAGTAAGAAGGACAAACAAACATTTAACTCAGGTACGTTGCGACATCGATCCATCTATCATAACGCTAAGTGCATGTTGTGGCTTTAATTTTACTAATTCTACATGGAAATTCGACCAGAAAAAATATGTACTACTAATAAACATCGCAATTCCTGTTGACTACATGCAGGATCTGGAATTGCCATCAACACAATATCTGTGAATGAAGCGTTCTGTGTTACTGGATCTGATGACGGATATATGCGGCTCTGGCCCCTCGACTTCAAACATGTTTACTTGGAAGCGGAGCACGAGGGGCCAGTGACTAGCGTCCAGATGAGCAGTGATGGAGTCAAGATTTTGGCAGCTACTGCACTTGTAAGTTGGGACCTATTCTACCGTTTCTGAAATAAACATGAGTTACTATTGTGCTATAAAATATTATGTGGTTTCGTCCTAGTACACCATGTGTTCAATGCAATAGTGTTATTGCCCTGCTGTATAGGGACATAGAATATAGCTTATCATTTATATATGGCTAGGTATATATCGAAACTATCACTCAGTACATGTTACCGACTGTTTATTTTACTATCAGCACTCCCATTTGTAGGTGTGACTACAAGTGTACTTCTTTCTATACATAACATCTGGTACACATGGGACTCTTGTTCCTTTTCTTTTTTTTATCAATCTTTTATGATTTATTTCAAGGGAAACCTGGGAATCCTCGACATATCTTCTCGGGGCTACACTACTGTTGTGCGCTCGCACACAGATCGTATCCAGTCAATGGCATTTGATCCACTTCGTAGACAGCTTGCCACAGTTTCCAATGATCATACCATTCGTATATGGGAACTAGACACAATGCAGCAGGTGAGTAGATTATGTGATGTACCTGCCATAAAATAGTTGTGAATCTTCGGTTGCATGTGATTGCTATCCATTACTTAAATGTCCGTTTGGTGGATTGAAGTACGGTTAAAAAGACATTTTGGACGGATGATTTACAAAGCAAACCTGGATTTGGGGACATTAGCAAACGTCAGGTGGAAAACAAGATCCTTTCTAAATTCCTTAGTTGTGGGAATAGTAAAATGTATAAAATTAAATACATGGAAGAATATACTCGTTACAATCAAACCATTGATGAATTGATAATACTTGGTCGCTCTAAATCTCGGAAAATTCACAGTATCTTGGAATAATCTCTCTCAAATATTCGAATTTGAATGATGTTATACTTTTCTGTTCTGTGTCTAAGAAGTTCATTCAAATGGTTCTCTTCTCCGCTAGTTATACGACTTCAGCGCCCCGAAGGAATGTCCATGTGCTATTGCCTTCCACCCTACTCAACAAGTGTTTGGCTGTGGATTTGAATCTGGCTCTGTGCGTGTCTTTAATGTTTGCACAACAAGTATGCTAGCTGAACACAGGTATACTATTTGCGTGTCTTGTGAGATACATTAGAAAATAATTATCAAGAAATAATTTTGAGTCACTCATATCCCTAACTCTATTTTAGATCCATCTTTCAATGGTTTTAATTTGTCATGTCTACGTTATTAGGCAACATCGCGGTAAAGTGATCGGAATAGCGTTCTCTCCCACCGGCGAACACCTTTATAGTGCTGGATCCCTCGGCTCTGTTGCCCTCTATGATGGCAGCGACAACTCCTACAATCTGATGCGGTTATTAGGGAACACTGTGGCAAGGGGCGATCAACACGGACCATCGGCGTTGGCTGTCAGCCCTGATGGAAAACATGTAGCATTCATCGGTCCTACCCAATTCACCGTCAGTGTGGTGGATGGTCGCACTCTGGATGAGGTAAGCCGATTCTGAATTAAATGGTCTGGGCTTGATTTTTTTTTGTTTTGGAAGCAATCTTGAGCCACTGTTATATCTTTCCTGGGGAGGATTTTACATAATCAGAGAGCTTTATATTATATGCAAATTATATATTTACTCTGTCATGTAATATACTCTTAGTCTCTACCATATGTATGATGTGTGCATTGTTCTCATGTCGTTTAACTCGTGATTTGGGCGAAAAGCTCTATGGTAATATTGACATACTTTCAGGTCTTGAGGATCGACATCACATCCTTGAATCCCGCAGACAACTCCCGAACTGTCATTGACTCGGCTATCAAAGTTCAGTATACACCGCTCTGTGTGCGCCAACTCCTGGTCACTACATCAGCAAACAAGCTTTTGAAATTTGATGCTCGCTCTGGTCAGATTTTAGCAGAAGTAAGTTGAATACCAATTCCCGATTTCATGTTGTTCATACTGTAATTGTTCATACTGATGATTAAGGAGAATTGTATTGGCGTACATTACATCCGGCATTTAAAACAACATTGCAATTTGAAGAAGACCAAGGCCAGGTCTAAACGTCATTAAAAGTATATCCTGTGTAATGTGTCCTAGAAATTAAGAATAGAACAAAAATGTATTACCAACAAAATATAGTTCATTACTTCTCCGGTTCAGAGCCCAGGGGAAGAGCACCACCGCGGTGATCTGGGGAGCTCCTATATGTAAATTATTTATCCAGATGTAACTTCTTTTAAAAAAAATACACCAACCAAAGCTACAATAAAGGCAAGATACCGAAACATTGTGATGGTCCTGGGTATGACCATAAAGTGCCTTTCTGTCTCTTTTCTCTGTCTCTCTCTCTCCCTTCTCTATCTCTATTTCCTGGGTATGATCATAAACTGCCTCCCTCTCAGCTCTCCCGCCCTTGATATAACCATATTAAATGTGTTGATAAGGGTGTAAAGCAACCAATCTCACTCACTCACTCCGAAACATTGTGGTTTGTGGCGTTATTTTCAATCAAATCATGTAAAACAACACTCGGTGATGGTCGCATTACGTTCAATTGTATTTGCATTTCTATTCCAGATTGATAATGTGCACCGCACACCATGCAGTGCCTTAGATGTCAGTGCAGATGGACGTCATCTGTTTACAGCTGGCGATCGCGTCATCAAAGTTTGGGATTACAACATGAGACTTGACATGAACTTCCAAGTAAATATCAGAAGTATTTCTTACCTCGTTATATTTGATGGCACTCTTATTTCCCTTTTCGCCATTGCATTCCCTGCAACCCCTCGAGTTGCCTCGAAAAAAATCATAACTTTAATTCACCTTACTACTTATCAGATTAGTCTCTCAAAATTCTAAAATATGACTAATTTTAATACAATGTGGTGAGCTCGACCAAGAAAGCGTTATATTGAAATCCATTTCATTTGAGAGTTTTCAATATTTGATCTATTGCCCCAGCTTCAACCGAGGATAGTGTCAAAAGGCATACGGCTGTCTTTCTGAATAAACAAACTAAACATTTTCAGGTGTTTATCGGCCATGCTGAGGCTGTCTCAAGAGTTATGGTCACTCCCGATTCACTGTCTGTGATCAGTGTTGGAGAAGCCATCTTTATATGGGACTTCCTTGCCCACGCTAAGGAACAGCCACCCATGGAGTGAGAATTTACCTTTTATCTGTTTTAATAGTTGTTGAATTGGTTTGTGATGGAAAATACTTTTCCTGATTTTTTCCTAGATTATTCCTGAGAATAGATGATAAATTTCTTGCAATGTTATTCTTATGCCAGGGGAAGAACATCAGTCAAGAACTACTACACTGGCGATGGTACGTGTACTTCCTTTCTATTACGACATGTATTTTCATGGTCAAATGAATGTTTCCTTCCATATCCAAACGAGTTTCTTTCATACATATCATTATCCGTTAATTCATATGACTCCCCTCATGCATGTCCTTAGTTCACCATGCCCTTATTGTATCTTTATCCAAATTAAACTTTAGATGAGGAATTAGATCCATACCGCGCCATGTCTGCCTTGAGTTTAGAGCCATCCTCGTCCCAGGATGAGCCGGCCAGGATGAACCACACCAGTGATGCGGACATGCCTCGTGGTAACGCCCCCAAGCCTGCCACTTATGAGCCGGGCACACAAATCGAGAATATCAGTATTATAGAAAAATCGTCATACAACGAAGGTTAATTTTTAATTTATTTTTTGTGTGAAGCTTACCAATTTTGAGAGGATGTATTATCATGTAGTGAAAGCTTTTAGACATATTTATAACGTATCTTCGGTACATTGTGTTTGACATTGTCCATCTAGGACCGGTGGCCTCATACGATATATAAGCAGTAAAACCTTTTCTAGAGAGCCATTAGTACTTTTCACCGTTAAAATAATTTTTTCAAACTTTTACCCCCAGATTTATTGGGCGACGAGGTACAGTCTGTTGCCAGCGATGCACAAGAGATCCACCCAGGCCCCCAGTTTATTGTTACTGTTGAATCAAATGGATGTCTCAACAAGGGCGCCAATGACCCGGAAGAACTTGGTGGCACGGTGTGTAGTCTTTAGCTATTCGATTAAATTTCTGAAAAATATCTGAGTTCCTTATTTTTTGGGGGTTGCAAGGCAGGTGCTACAGAAATATATACATACACCCGTGGATCTCTCTGAAGTCTGTGCTGTATACCTAGTGTGTTGTTTTAGGAATATCAAGCATTACCTACATCGCGCGTGTAGATGTGGATATTTTCGCTCAATTTCTCTGAAAATTAAGAATAAAAAAAAAATTTAGTGTACGCGAATTGAATTCCTCTCTCAACGGACCATGGACCATTGCATCAGTTATAAATGATTTCAGCACATTGAGATATCTCGGAAGGACGAACATTACAGGACTATACCAACCCCTATCAAGCACCTAAATCATGGCACCTCACCAAAAAAGCAACAGTCCATAGACGAACCGCCTTCACATCACCCGCCTCCTTCCGCCCTCAAGCATTTCATACAGAGAACAACAAAATATCCTCTGGCTCAGGTAGGTGTTATTATCTAATATAATATAATATATTATCTAATAAATTATCTAATAAATTGAAATCCATTTACTAAATTTTCAAGCTATTGACAGATACTATAAATTGTGTCTATACCTAAAATCAGTTTGTTATACCACTTAGGTGAATTTTGCCAATTTAGTTGTGGCTAAAATCTGTAACTGTCTTATCATTTCCAAGAAGCATTTGTTTTACGTTTTTAAATTTTCATTCATGTTTATCAATCTATTTTTATCAAACTCTTTTAACCTTCTACCTTTATCAAAAAGCATTTGTCCAGGGAGGGGCGGCTGCTAGTCGGCGCCTTGCGAATGTTATTTAGACATGTTTAGGCCGATTTTGGATTATTGTTAGCACAGGTTAAAGCATTATATGGATATTTTGTAAATTGTTCGGGCAAAGAGGGGGATAAGTATCACATCTCTCTATATTTGCGTTGGACCCGTGATGGCGGGTGCGACGTTTCTGTGTGTAGTGATCCTGCCGATGGCAGCTTTTTTCAAAAGCGGTTGTCGCTAAGAGTCCAGAATTTTAACGTTTAATTTCCCAAGTTAATTTAAGCAAGGATGGTATTAAATATGTGTATTCTTTTCCTGGCAGCGCCGCTACACTGCACCACCAAACCAGGCAGGCCTACGCTTGGGCTCTGTGCTTGGCTACAATGGTAACGGGCGAGGCAACATGGTATGGAACCCAGACATGGGGATATTTGCCTACACTGCTGGCTGTATTGTGGTTGTCGAGGATCTTAATGCTGGTTCACAACAACATCTTATGGGCCACGCTGAAGAAATATCTACTCTTGCTTTACAACATGATTGCCAGGTATTACATCTCTCTGTATTTGTCGAGTATTATATATGCGGTTATTCATGCATTAAATTGTAATGCTATCACTTATTAACTCCCCATCGTTTCATTGCTGTGATTGAAATAGAGCAGTTGTGTGTGAATATACATATCCTGTGTGTATATTTACACACAACTGCTCTATTTCAATAGAGCAGTTGTGTGTAAATATACACCTCCTGGGATATATTTGTTATCTGATTTCATTGAGACAATATTTGATGTATATCTATAGATATTGGCGTCCGCTAGTGGTCCATTCGGTTTATCTACCAGCCAGATTTGTTTGTGGGATCTCGAGAAGATGACTTGTAAAAAGGTTCTTCACCATCATGAACATGATATCATAGTGCTCGCATATTCCCGCGACGATAGGTTCCTCGTATCGGTCGGTACGTTACAAATCCTGTTTCCCTCCTATTACTGAGCAATGGCATAATTATGTCTACCCTCAAAATGTCGAAGCATTAAGTTGGCCACTTTTGTCGATGTGACATTGATTCTCTTTTCTGCTAATTCTTATTCATATAATTTAATTTGTAAATTTGTCTTACAATTAAACGCCGGCCTCTCACCATTTTCAAACTTGCGATATCGTTGTTATGAGAACAGTCGGACAGTCAATCAATAGATTTTTTGGTAAAATTAGTGGAATTTGTAATTTCAGGAGACTACCGGGATTGCAGTATTGTGGTATGGAGCACGTATAGTCATGACGTTATAGTAGCTACACGAGCCAACACGCCTATCTTAGATCTAGCGTGGGACCCCTACACAGTGAATGAGTTTGCATCTGTAGGTGTGAATGGAACAATATTATTCTGGTTACTTGATGAGACTGGTTCTTCAGCTGATCTCAATGTCCACGAAGCTGAAGTACCAGATGATGTCCTCTCTGTGCATCATATGGTAGGTGCTGTGATTGTTATTGCCAACGTATATTATAATAGTTATTGGCAGAACTCAACTCTGATGTGTGCTTAGAAGATCCTTCTTAGTAGATAGTTTCATTTCACTTGGTAGATAGATAATCTTGATTTATGCCGAAGAGATAAGCCATATATTTGGCATACTTCTGATCTACAGTAATGTGAGAATAACCGATATGTTGAATGTAATTGAATATAGCCTTTCGATGATTATCATGATGTCACTGACTGCATGGCAAGATCCCCATTCATTTTCTCAGCTATATAATAATCAGTGGATTGTGATATTATGTATTTTGTGTTATTTTGTGATATTTTGTGTTATAGGGTACTGGGGGCAAAGTTGATTTCACTTGTCTGGAATATGCTGGAGATAGCACATTGTATGTTGGTGATAGCAATGGGAAAATTTCAGCCTGGGATACCAGAGAAAATACATGCTTTATGCATTGGGAAGCTGATTCTACTGAAATAGGTAGGTCCTCTTTGTAATATTTTCCTTTGGTGTAGAGAGCTATAAACCAATATTTAACGAGTAAATAAAATAAGTCCTCACAATGACTGTCCTTTTATCTGTCTTCCCTGGTAGAATAAACATTATTATAATTATGGAAAACTGGACTGGCCCTGAAGAAGGATCGAAAGATTCGAAACGTCGACCAGTTAAAGTCCTAATAAAAAGTGAAAAAACTCAACCCAACATCTCTCTTTTCAACCAAGTAATAATCTCACCTACTTGAAACTTAATCGGTTGGCAGCACCCCTCCCAACATTATTATAATTAATACACATGCTTTGGCTTTTCTCTAGATGTGTTAGTAAGTAAAGGAGGTCGACTCGTGTCTGGATCTGTGGGGCGAAGCCTGAAAGTGTGGTCCGTTATTGGAGTGGGCGAACTTCGTTTGCCTGGAGATAATAATAACATACGGACCGGGGGACTTACAATGGAGGATGAGATGAATCTTGATGGCCCGATAACAGTCGCCAAATTTGATGATACAATGGACATGGTAAACCCTCTCCTAATAAATATTTTCTATTCCCTTTAACTTCAAGGATATAATCTTATTATCTCTTTTGATTAGATTCAGATATTTTAGACTCAATCCAGAACAAGGGAAATCTCTTATAAATACCCATAGATGATGTTTCCCAGTCTCACAAAATATGAAAAAGCTAAAATTAGTTAACATTGTTAGTTGTAATCAATTAATAATGTGACTTTTCATAATTTTATCCATATTCTTTTATTCTCAAGGGTATTGTTGGTACATCTTCTGGTACTCTGTGGTATCTAAACTGGGCCGAGAGAGCCAGTATTCGCCTTGTCTCTGGCCACAATAACAAGGTGAATGCTGTGGCGCTCTGTGATGACAATTATCTCGCCTCATGCTCGGATGATGGGAGCCTGCGCGTATGGTCTGTGAATGACCGTGAACAGACCTTACAATTCCAAGTCCAAGAACAGGTAAACAATGTGTTTGCTAGAAATATACCGCAGTACTTCTAGTTATTTTGTTATTCGATGTTTCTATTGGCTTTAAAGCTTGAATCAATAGAATATTGACTTCGAGTGTTTATTCTCTGCCAGGCAAATACTTTCATTTATACAGAATTGCCTGACGTAATATTTTACGTCACTGTCAGTTAATTAACGCTATCCCTACATATTCTAACTTTCTTCAAATTGTTTTTTTTCTGTCTGGCCGTAAAAAGTGGATGTTATACTTTTTCAGTCGTGCAATTGTTTGGCCTTTTCGCCCATCTGGCCTGTTCACTCTTCCACCAAGACAACTGTCAGTAACATGAGTGCTACTCCAGTTATGGCACACGCTCCGCGAGATGATGGATTTAGACTGCCCAATGTAGTAGCTGGCTATAGTGATGGCACTGTGCGAATGTTTGAACTAAATAAAGTCGAAATGGTCCTCAAAATGCATCCTCATGCAGTTGCTGTAACTGCCATATGCTTCTCTGCCGATGGTTAGATTTCAATTTTCGTTTTCTTCTATACTACATCTATTATAAGCTCGAATGTATGGTGGATCCGGTAATTATGGGGAAATTTGCTGTCTCTTAAGATTCTATTTCTATGCAAATATAAGACGTAGGTTTTTAATGATAGGACTTTATTATGTTTGATATGTACTGTCAAGATCTACAACCTACACAATATTTACGGAGATGGGTGCATTTATTGCAGGACGTATGATTCTTTCTGGCGGAAGTGATGGGCTGGTGGCAGTTAGTAGTCCTACCACTGGAATGACTGTTCGCGTAATAAGTGACCACAAAGGTGCTCCCATCAGCTGCATAGATGTCGCAGCCACCCAGGTTTGTAGCCATATCATGTTCTTGTAATATCTGTAATTACAAATCACATACCGCATGACGACTGTCTTATCACAAACGGGGTAAGGCTAGTGGAGCGAAGCAGCAACTTGCTAATTAGTCTAGACAAAACCAACACACATGATCTTTTTACTAAGGAACTTGCTATTATAGGTACAAGTTAAATTTGAGATAGTAAAAGGAATGATCTTAATTTTGGTCACACTTCCATGTATTCCAATGAACGTGTTATGGGTGTTCAAGTATTTTGAATGCATTATTTTAGAGTTTATTTAAAAATTCATACGTGATAGACAGCCCTGACATGGTTTAATTACCTGGTATACAAACTATGACTAGAAAAAGGAATGGTCCTTGAAATGTAATCAGTTTAGAGGGGAACTACAAAAGTGTATAAGTACTAGCATCTATTATACCTTGCACTCAAGGGTTTATTTCATCCATTACAACTTCTGTAATGTTTCCTTACGTAATCATTTTAAGCACCTTAAACTGTACCTTCCATGGCCAAGCTTGCCAATTTGATATATCAATTTCCCCTATCCTTTGCCTTTAGAACCCAGAACTTGGCCTGGCATCTCCAATACTATGGCTTATTGCCAGTGCTGACCGCCGAGTTAGTGTATGGTCGGCCGACTGGTCCAGAGACACATGTGAACTTGTGGATTGGCTCTCTTTCCCTGCCCCAGCATTCACTCCCGACGGTACCCCTATGAGTCAGGATGACCCGGTTCGTATTGAAATAAATTATGAATGGTATTATGTTGATATTTGAGCCCTATAGAGTCTCTTTAACTATTTGTTCCGACTAAATTCAACTTAGTTTAAATTAAAGTCCCCGACCCTAATCATGTTTGTGGAAGAAAAGTATTGTATACCTGTTTCTTAACATTTTAGAGTTACTTCCAACATGTACCGCCGAGCATAGCTCAATTTTCTACAGAAGAACCTGACATCGTCGTCTACACAGGCTACGGCATGCAGAAACAGATCCAGTTCTATAGTTTGTCTGAGCGGAAAATAATCCGCACCCTGGCGCTCACTCATTGGGCCACTGCTATGCAGATGGCGCCTCATACGCCTATAATAGCTATTGCAACAAATGGTGAGTTCTCCACTATATTTTCATAAACATTTAGTAGAAAACATTTGGTCTTACAGAAATATCAAATCTCTAATACTAGAATTAATGTAGTATTTTGTCACTACAACTGAAGTCTACCTTATATATAGGCTGTCACAGAACTTTTCTGAAATTGCCCTTAATATCCTTCTGATATGTCTGATTTTACAGAACGATTACTGAAGCTTATGGATTATTATGAGGGGAGCTTCCAGGACTTCGTTGGGCATAGTGACAGTTTGCAAATCGCCAAATTTGCGCCGAAGGGAAAGAAGATATTCACTACGTCTCACTCAGAAATTCTTATGTGGGATGTTTGCGTATAGAGAACACGAGTTCAGTAACAGTCCATTTGTTTTATACTTAGTTATTAACACCTTGATATTACACAGCCCGTTTTATAGTGTTAAAATCGTGGCTTTAAAAAAGCCCTTCGTGCCTCCCTAGGTACTCCCTATCACAAGGGTTAGTGGTGAGTGCTTTGCATTAATCGGGTGACAAGTAGTCATTTATACATTTCTCCTGACTTCTTTCTTACTTTCACGAAATCTAATTTTGTTCAGTTCATAATTTCTTTCCCTATTGTGTACATAATATATTTGCTATTCTCATAATTGTAATATAGGTTTATTCAGGTTTTAATATCCGCTTTATTCATACATCATTCCCTCCGATTGTACGAGTCGTATATAAACCATAAGGTTTAGGATGTAGTTTTAGTCTATTTATTTTTCTTCATGGGGCTGATGCCAGACCTTCTCCCTGGCCTTACGTGCCTTAATTTGTGCCGTCCAAGTGATCCATTTTTTATTAAGATATGATAATCTGCATTCTGCGAATTTCCTTGACAAGAAGTCTCGGTAGCCATCCTAGAATACCATATAATCAGTATATTCTTGCATAGGTTTTGTAACACATTCCATTATTGTATCATATTGTCAATTCCATGCCCATTGCTGTTTCTCCCAGAGATATTTAAATAAAATGATTGTACGTGAAAACGTATTTTTCATCTTTCATATCGTCGCTGCCCCATGTTGCTATTACTAGTGGTAATGTAATTAACATTTTCTAAATCTGGCAACGGTCAATTATTTTATATTTCATGACGGTCGTAGTTTAGTATCAGATTAGACCAATATTTCCAATCAGGAGAGTAGAACAAGCACCTCTTCATGTACTTTGTATATGGTCAAATTTAAACCTCATTAACTATCGACAGCCATTGAAAAAGCTCATCTGATTTTGTTTTCTCTTCAATTTCTTGATTCAATAAAGGACGAACAAGTCTGCCATTGATGACTGGTAGTTTTAAAAAGACAAAGCATAGTTCTGGAATAGAATCTTTATTATCGATTAGTTCACCTTAAGTTTCCCTATTATTGAAAAGGGGTTGATTAAAGGAGCCGACATTAATAACAGTCGATGGCATTATCATCACCGTCTTCTTCATTAGCCAGAGACGTCAAAATATCGTCAATTAATGTTTCTGGGTTTCTAACATAGAAATCTGTGCTCTCTGATAATTGCAGTAATATGGTTTCTAAATCAAGCGAAATTAAAATGTTGATGAACATATCACAGCTTAATCCGTTTTTCCAGTCGAAACTTTTGTCAGCGCACTGAAATAAATCATCAAGGGTCAGAACCTTTTCGGGACGATCACCGAGCCTACATTTCTTAACAGGCGGTTCTCCGTCAACTGTTTCATACCTTATTGACAGTCTTTTTAATTTGGTAAGAATTTCACACGCTTTGCATTGAACACATTGATCATAATCTGTAAGTCCGTAGAGAAGAGATTTCAACCCACCGCTGTGGTGCATTTCCTTAAGTTTACGATTGAATTTATCCGACTCAGTCTCACTATGCAAACTACTATTAATGACGCTGGCATAGTCAGGTAGATCGTCGTTTTTGTCTATGGTCGCAGACCAGTAGTTAAGGACTATAGATTTGACCTCCCAATCCAAATCTGTGATGGCATAGTTAATGGTTTGAAGGATATCAGATTTCACATGAGCAAGCATTGAATAGCGGGACCAGTCACATAGAAGTTGGACAGCTGCGCGACGTGAGAATGCCTCTGTATCGGTTTTAATTATGCCAGATATTTTCTGTAGAATATCCTCCTGCAAAACAATATATTTCGTGAATAAGTAAAGCAGTTTGACAAGTTCATACCTCCCTGCACGCACAAATATTGACATATCATGGATTGATCGGCACATCCCTTAGGACATTTTCATACCCACTTTTCCACAAAGAATATCATTGACATGTAATAATGATAAATAGAAAAAAGAAATTATTTGGAAAGGTTACCGTAATCCCTAATATTAAAAGATTCGCCTCTGGGGTGGAATGTAATTATTCCAAAACAAATAGTACAGGTTTGGTGTCATGTGTCTCTTACACGTTATACACCATTTGTAAAGGGTGTTCAAATTAGAATATACCGGTACCCACCTCACTGCACTGCGTCGATAGCCCTTTCCACAAGGTAGGTCGAGCTGGCAGGTAGGAGAGTGCAGTGAGGGCAGAAGCTCTGACATAGCTTTGCCCATCCTCCAAACTCTTCCAAACTTGCTCAATCATGGACTGGGATAAAAGCCATGGGCATATGACATTGTCATCTGTAATTAAAGGTTATTTTCTCGATGAGCAGAACTTATGTCAGAAATAGCTTTATGGATAGCACTATGTCAGAAATATCTTTTTTGTTAACCTTCGACAAACTTACTAACCTGAAAACCCCTTAATGAATTTGCCAACCATTTCGACAGCTGAGTCGCGTACTTCCCAACAGATGTCACATAATCCCATTTTAATACGCTCGCCGAGAATGTCAAGGCTTTTGTTCATATCCGACAGTACATCCAGGGGCTCACTACGCGAGGTTAAGTCAACGATACACAGGAAAATGCATTCACTGATTTTATTAGACAACTGAAAATGAATATATCTGGGTTAGTTCAATCGTATACAAATATTGGATTGGATACACAAATTTAAATTGAAAAAGTAGCCAGGGTAATCATTATAGATATAAAAAACAACTGGACACAAACCCATCTTTCAGTACATATTCATGTGTGCCACTACTCACCTGGGCAGGAATCCCATGTTTTTCAAGCAGGTGTAAACACGCCTGGATGATCGATATGTACGAAGCATTTTCGCGGAATATACCTAGGTAAATTGGAACAGAAGACGACACTTAAACTTAAAGGAGTATCTTCAGTTTGTTGACGATAGGCTAATAATTAATTAACTAAAGAAATATCTTTATATCTAGACTTCATATCACGAAGATTTTCCAGGATCAAAACTACTAGTGTGATCTAACTCAATTTTTTAGGCGATTGAGTTCACTTAAATATATATTATTTAGTCATTCATTTTACCCTCTTTGATCCAGGTAGAGATAACATCAAGAATGCATAGTTGTATTCGACTGTGATTAAAGAGTGTCTTAATCATGTTCTGTCGCAGGTTCATCGAGTCAAATTCCGTGGCCAACATATGTTTATCTTGAAACCCGCATGACATATGGAACAATGCCACAAGATCTTGGCTCAGTAGCGTTGTATCCAACTTGTCCTGAAAAAGGGCAATACAGGGGAGAAAACAAATGAGAAACTTTTACAATCATTTACTTTATTGAAAGAGCTATAGCGTTTTATCTAAGATGTTCAGTATGAGTTACGAGAATTCCCACAACGTATCAGCATTGCTCAAAACATACCGTGGCATTAATTATTCTTAGGGAATGGAGGACAGTGCTGACTTTGGCTGATTTACTGTCCAATGCCTCTGCGATAGAGTTGAGATGTGTATTTGTTAGCGAGCTGAGAGGGCGTCCAGCTAAGATGAGGAGCGGGAATGTCATAATTTCTTGGAGTATTGCATGGTCCACATCTGATAATCTATGACAAAGTATACAATTATAAATTCGACTAAATTCGTGGCATACGAGAATATTCATAATGAGGGAGCAACGGTCAAGTATAGGAATAAACTACCCTCGGTTTAGGATATTTGATCGAATATGTAAATGTTTTAACAAATAGATAAATTCACGTTATAATCTTAATTTACTGCAACTGAAGCATAATCGTTTTCCAACAGAAGACAAATTTTCATTTCCCATTAGATGAAAATGGAGAAATTAATTTCAATAGGTATAGATTTAGGTGATAAGATAATACAATTTAATGGTACCGTATATTGATAATCTAACAATACCTTCTGAAAAGGCAGTTTGCCAGTACCAACGCCGGGTATACTTTTTGCAAACTGAGTAGTTTTGCAGGTAACTCGACGATTTTCTTTGACACCAATGATATACCTCCACCACTGAAAAGAATTGGGGCATTTATATGAATGGGTAACGTTTATAAAAGGAGATAATCTGCTGACAATGACCACATATAATGCGCATACGGTGCATTTACGGTACAATTCTAATTAGTAATAATAACATACCCTTTTAACCTGCAGGTCAATACAGTGTCGATGGTCATCACTATTTCATATACAACGACTGGTTGCGAACTTATTCGTTGGCACTCCAGTTGTGACAATAAAGTCAAGATAAGATCATCATCCAAAACTAGATCTTTTAACTCAACACCAGCATCAGCATATTTACACAGCCCTTGTAACAAACCAAGCGAATTCTCCAAACTTCGGAAGTTCCGATGGTCAAAGGTGTTGGATAATGGGGCTTGTAAGACTTTCTTCAATTCAATATTGAATTTTGTATTAAGTGCACTCAGATGTATGTTATCGCCGATCCCTTCTTTGCATAACAACTCCAGGGAAGGTAATATATCAAGAATGACCTTCTGGGCTTCCTTAGCCACAAACATGCTTTCATCTTGAAGCAACCTCACAAGTGTGTTGAGAAGACCTAGTAGGATAAAAAGCACGTATAAGTTTCTTACAGTTGAGATGGTTAAAAGGGAAAGTTAAAGTAACATGAACTACTTAATTATCTCAGCAGATAAAACAAATCATTTGGCACTCACCACTGTTTAAACACCATTTTAAACCATTTCGATAGGTGCATGTTTTTCCAATGCCAAGCACCCAGGCATTTCTAACAGAAGCTTCGGCCCATGATCCTTCATCCTGCGCATAATCAAATACACAAACCCATGAAGGGAAACCGGTATCGGAAGGCGAACCATCTGTGTTTTGCAAGACTTGAAGAAGAAATGGTCCCACGCGTAATGCTATAATCAGAACTTGGTATGGTTCATCTGATTTCTGTTCTGCAGCAAATTTAAGAAATGCATCCACCTCTATGTTGGACAGGAACTGCTGGGCGTCACCTATTATAAGGAACAAATCACTTATTTAAAAATGACGTACAGAGCACATGTATAAGTTCATAAACATGATACCATATGCATTGAGCCCGGACTATTGGGCCCCGGCGTTGGACATTTAGGTCTGGAAGTTTGGGTCCCGTGCGACCAGTCAAATGGTATTTAAAATGCCAGACCTATAGGCAAGTTGTAATAGGACTCTGGATTTATTGGGGGCTCCAGAACTATAGGCCCCTGAACTTATAGGCCAAGAGTTGGAGTTGAGTTGAGTTGAGTTGTTGAGTTGTTGTGCGTTGGACTTATAGGCCCCCGTGAGTAGACGTCGAGGCCCAGCTCTGGACCGTTACAGAGGCGTTGGACTTATAGGCCCAAGCTTCTGCATCTTGATCCTTTTCCCATTTCCCAGTAATGATTAGGGCATCTCCTAGTTCTTGAATGGCGCCCCTTGTCAGCTGCCGCTTTGGGGGCTGAGTGTGACCTTAGAGTTGGTTTTCTAATAATATATTTTCGCTGCTAAACAATTTAACCAAAGTAGGCAATCATAGTGGGTTATAACGTGATATTGAAACATGGGCCTATAAGTCCAAAAGCTCTGTAACGGTCAGGGCCTACAGGGTTCGTAGTAAGCCTTGGGTCAGTACTAGTATTGTGGACGAGTGGACTGATGGAGGTACTCGTCCACATCCAGTCAGCAATCGTCCACAACCTATCCATTGAATTGAATTGAAAAATACTTTATTTATCTGAAACCAAAGAAAGCTGGGAAAAGCCTGGCCGGCCCTGGAGGAGTATTAATGTAGATGCAGACAAAATGTTTGACTTAACCTTGGTTAAATATTTAATTTCATATTTTATTAAAACCTGCTTCATTATGTGCAACGAGCCAGCAGGCTTCATACCAACGAATAGCTAAATGTTATGTTAAAAATCGAGAACCACTGTGCCAACACTTATATAAAATATTCACCTTCTATAATACCTTACTAGCAACAATTGCCAAATGAGGTACAAATAATAATTCAATAATTATATGATTTTAGGACAGTCAAATAGATATATTTGGGTATTTAATACATTTAAAATTTTGGAAAAAGCTTAATTAGTTCTTGAGTAATGAGCATAAGTATTCGGACATAATTTTAGACATTATTTCGGCGAATAGCTCATCCTATAGAGTTTATTTTATAGCTACTTGACCAACGATTGAAAATAGAGGTACAAATAATTGCACAATAATCATATAAAATTAGGAAAGTCAAATAGATATGTTGGGGTATTTAATACAATTTAAATTGTGTAAAAAGCTTAAATAGTTATTGAGTAATGAGCATAAGTATTCGGACATAATTTTAGACATTATCAGACATGGCGAAAACTTTTCAACTTTCACCGGTCCTCCAAAGGTTTCACCAGTCAAAACCAGTCCTCCAAAGGTTTCTCCAACGTTTTATAGACCTTTTTCCAGTGTGCAACATAACCCAGAGACCGACGCCCAGGTCTCCATTGAATTTCTGTCGGTCTCTGATATTGATATTAGGCTGAGTCCGACTGTCTCCAATGAAATGAACAAGTGATAAAATACCCCCTTTTTTCGGTCTCTGTAAAATCCTGTCGGTCTCCACTGTTACAATTTGACGGAGACCGACGGTCTCTGGTCTCCCAATTCACTATGTTGCACACTGTTTTTCAATGGACAGTCGGACCGGTGAAACTTCTGTTTCACCGGTCCGACATGACTTTCACCGGTCAAGGACCGCGGTCTGGCAGGTTTCGCCATGTCTGCATTATTTCGGCGAATAGCTCATCCTATAGTTTATTTTATAGCTACTTGACGCCATGGTGACTCCAGTAGTGGCACCAGGTGCCACTAGGTACATCAAATCCCGAGGCGTCACCGCCAGTCACTCCATTCAGAGAAAGGCTAGTTGCTCAAAACGGCACATGATCACCTTTTTACAGTGATCTGATACATCTACTCATTTCTGTTGCCCCAGAACGCCCCCTAAACCCCTCTACTTCAATGTTTTAAAGTAACACAGTCATCATAGCACAGTGTTCCCGAAATCTTTTTTGTGACGCAGGCCAATGTGGCCGACGTCAACAAGCCTCACGTCGGTCATTTGTCACAGACGTAGGCCATTTGTACCTATAACTAATAACTTCTTAAATGGTACAGTGTCATAGACGCAAGCCATTTTTTAACATTGACAAACTAACATAAAGGACTTTGAAAGGACTATTTTGCTGCCACACACACTCACACACACTCCCACACAAACACTTCTGACTTATAGAATTATTGAATTTATAGAATAGTATGTAGAGTAGATATTTCCTACAAATGAGAACCCGGTATGTACATTTTCTCAGTGTTTTATTTCCCGACTAGTTTTGGCATAGGGTTGCCTTCTTCAGGGGAGTGTTTATAGAATATCTGGAATAGTTATCATCATCCATGAATGAAAATTACCAGCTTGTAAACATGTTCGTTTTACTGTGTCTCTACGCATCAGGCGTGGGGTGAGGGGCCCGCCTAGGGCCCCAGAAGCTAAGAGTTTTTGCTTGCTCTCGGGTGCATTTTAAGTATTTTGAGGGTTAAATATTATCTGAAAAGCAACAGACTTTTCTTTCAGATTATTTATTTCTTCTTCATAAATCTACCTCCCTCATCTAGACACTACATTCCCCAAACACCAATTAATAACTTTCTATTTTCACAGTCCTATGTAAGGAAGAATTGTGTTTCATTATGAACACATACAATAAAATATTACATTGGGGGTGACGTTGACGTCGGCCAAAGTGGCCGACGTAAAAGGAGCAGACGTCGGCCAATGAAATTTTACGTCGGCTTTTGCCGACGTGCCAACGTCTTTTCGGGAACACTGATAGCATGAATAAAGGAGATATGGACATTTTTCCTTCCTCTGCCATGCAAGCTAGGCTGTGTTTGTAAGAGCTCTTTATGCGACGGTTTCACCATGAGGGGAGATAGCTCAGTGGTAGGGCACTCACCCCTCTACCAATAGGTTGGGTGCTCTAGCCTCGCCTGGGTCACGCAGCATATGTTTTTATTTTTGGGTCGCATAAATGCTATGTCATTCTATGCGACCAGGACGGCGGTGGGTTGGCGTGGTAGGTGGTGATGGGAAAGGCAGGAGAAACAACATAATATCCATATAATGTTTTACACATAAGTACCCATCGATACTCAATGGGCTATCGATAATACTAAAGGAAAAATTAGGCGTTCAGGCCAGCGCTAGCATATCGCCACTCTTTCTGGACCAACGATTGAAAATAGAGGTACAAATAATTGCGCAATAATCATATAAAATTAGGAACGTCAAATAGATATGTTTGGGTATTTAATACAATTTAAATTGTGTAAAAAGCTTAAATAGTTTTTGAGTAATGAGCATAAGTATTCGGACATAATTTTAGACATTATTTCGGCGAATAGCTCACCCTATAGTATATTTTATCCTGTGTTGGTACTCGTAAGTGTGGACGAGTGCACCAGCAATGGTACTCGTCCATAGTAAAATGTACTCGTTATTTACGAGTACAAAGCCCTTACTACGATCCCTGGCCTAGGAGACATTTTCTGGGAGACATGTCAGGTTATTCGTGAATCTTGCCACGAGAACAAGATTTGGTGGGCTCCTGGTGGCCTCTGGGCTCGGGGAGCACCAGGTCACGTATACCATGCATACCACCCACTATACTTGGTACCACGTAAAAGCATGCATTTTGATGCGTGCTCCCTGACTCGACTTGTGGTACTCCCGGTACACATTTTATATTAAGATAAATACCAAACCATACCAAAACTAAACCTAAACCTAACCCTAAATTGGTTGTCCTAAGTCAGTAAAGGTAGTAGTGAAGGGTCCCAGGTAAAAACTGACTAATAAAAGTAATGACTTGACTACAACAAATCTGTCACCTATAAAAAATTGTGGCTAGCCTGGTGGCCTCTGCACTCCAGAAGTGTGAGGAGCAGAGGATAGCTGGTTCTGGACTCCTGGTTTTAAACGGGGAGCAGGGGAGTGCAGTCATGCAGTCACAAATAACCTGACATACATGCAGAGCTGGGCCTCGTCTAACCTGCTCAACTGTCCGAGTCCCATACTCCATACCGCTTGGGGTACTAGGGGACGAATAATTTGTCTAGGCCTCGGCGTCCAATCGCGGGGGCCTATAAGTCCAGGGGCCTATAGGTCTAGAGCCCTCTGCAATCGTGGTAAATGCATCTTCTAGTGCATCCGGTCTACACTATACAGTTGAACCTCTCTATTAAGACCAGAATGATTAAGACTGAATGATTTTTGGTCTCATAGCGAGGTGGTCTCTTTAGAGGGCTCTAAATCGAATAAGAGTGGCCATCGGGACTGGGGAAACTGGACTTAATAGAGGGGTGGTTATTATGAGGTGGTCTTTATGTGAGGTTCTACTGTCTGTAGGCCTATAGGCTATATAGCCATGCAAAGTTGAATTAAAGAACGATAATATGAGAAAATAGATAACCTTTCGACTGGACAGTGCTCTCAATCCATGTTATGAATTTTTCAACTTGAGTATCATCGCTAACAATTCTGCTGCTTGTTCTCAGGGCAGTAAACACAGAAAAAGCTCGTTGTGTGGTGAAAGATGACATCTTTTCTCAAAGTCCTAAGCTATCAGCGGCAGGTTACAGGTTCGTATGGCGGCGGCCATGTTACTAGAGATTAGTCTGCAGAACAGTATTTTGAAAGACTACAGTTTATCTAAGAATATTAAATTAAATTTATGCTTTAAGCTAGATCGGAAAACGTATTAAATTGTGTTTTTATTGGTAGCATTAGCTTAGTAAATTGTGTATTTTCAGTTAATATATTTTAAAGGTTTTTTTTAGCTTAAGATAAAAAGATACTTATGTCACTTTTATATACTGCAGTTTAACTCAGAAACGGGACACTCGCTGCCATATTGTCTGTGTGTCGTCCGGCGTTTTGGTGCTGTCCATCGACAGACATGAAGTCCGCTGCTAGACCTATTTTTACGGCGCTACGGGTAAAATCTCCTTACATACTAGTTCACTTTTACACAAATACATCCAATATACAATTGTTTCTGTATGGTTCACCCATTATGTCAAAGAATCCTCTTTTGTAATAGTGTCCTTGGGCGACCGTCGTCCATGACCCCTTGCGATCGCACTGAACTGCTAACAGTCTAAGTGAATCCAAAGTCACATAATCATCATAGGCATGAAAAAGAAAAATATCTCGAATTGACATGAACTCCATTGCTGTTTAATTCTTTTTTATTATATGTTATTCCTCTTATAAAGCATATTCTCTTGAAATGAAGCGTTCAAATCGCTTTCAACTGGCTGTGAAACTGTTAATATAATCACTTTTCCATAGTTTTGCTACGTTTGACAGCTACTATACTAGGCCTAGTATAATATGACATCTACCCTATGTCTATGCCTATGGAACACAGATATAATTGCTAAATCTATGGGGTTGTTGATTGTTACCTGAGTTCCTGACAAAATATCAATATATATTTAGATGCAAAATCAAAGAATGTCTAAAAAATCATTCCATAGTTTAGACTTTACTAGCATATATAATATATATATTAAATTATATATAATATTAAATACGATACTGTATTACTAGTAACTATTATAGTGTATATCTTTGGTATAGACTATAGCCTAGTCTACCTGCATTAAATTTAAGATTAAGACTATAGTATAATACAAGTGCAGTTTCCCAGAATTTCAAGTGATGATTCCTTGACTCATCGTATTACATATCGTGGCCTACATATGTTCAATATCCATAATAATATTTATATATGTTCCAATATTACACGTGACATGACAATAGGACCATATCCTATGGCTATGGATCATTTACGGTAAAACTTTGGTAAAAAAAATCATAAAGAATTTGATTACTGGATGTTATGATACTATTAATAGTGCGCTGAACTTAACAGTCTTCATTCCTATTTTCCTCGCTCTATATTTTCAGTCCCAGAGAGGGTTTGCAGCTCAAGCAGCGGCAGCCAGGGCCGAGTCAGGAGCTGTTAAACCTGAACCAAAGGTATTCTTTTTACTTCAGTATCGTACTCTTATTTCTAAATCTTATTAGGGGTTAGGATGAGTTTCGACTTGACCTTATTTGGTCTCACTCTGCTTCTTAATACCAATTTGAAAAAGAAAGAAATTTACCACGTTATCATTCTTGTCGTGGCTCACTGGTGTCCCAATCATTTATCTGATAAGCCTAAGGAGTCCAAGACGGTGCAACCTGTGAGGTATATAAATTGTGTAACGTAACCCCTATATAGACTTCTTTTTAATTACGGTACGTAAACAAATTATCTAAATGGATATGGAAGCAATTTTACTTGATGTTGATATTGTTAGTGTAAGATTTTTAGATACTGTAAAGGTATTAATGTTCGCGCACCCACCTTTGAGCATGAAAATAAATCCTGTGCGAAAGGTATAATTATTGCATAAATAAGGTGCGACACTTCCTTGCTGCGCGAATTTAAATCCGCACCAAAAGGTGTCAAAGTACTTAGTGTGCGAAAAATTATCTGCGCGAAAATAAATACGTTTACAGTACATGAATTTAGGCATTCGTTCCTCCTTGCTTTTTCATTGGTATGAAAGGCTATCCATTCCCATCCGAGCCTCTTAACTCGACTCTTCCGTGACAACCGCTTCTGAAAGAAGCTGCCCATCGGCAGGATCACTACCCATTACAACATCACACCCGCCATTACGGGTCCTCACGCAAATAGAGAGAGATTGATACTTATCCCCCTGTTTGCCAACGAAATAAATGCTCATTCAGCTTTCTTACCTAGCTTACTCCTACCGTATATTAGTAAGCAACGATATTAGCTAGTGATTACTGGAGCAATATTGTCTAGAAAAAAAGATATAAGCCCATTTACCACTTTCGATTGGTGTGTTATGATTTGAATCGATCGCGATTCCCGCATTTTAGTTCCGAGACAAGCCGCTGCAGCGCCACTACTGCTGGCGGTACACATGCCTCACAGAGGTGAGGCATGTGTATTACTAAACACCAAAACAAAAGCATAGGAGGGGGGGGGGGGGATTCAGCTAAATATAAAAACAATAATAGGCATACAGATCTTGAGAAATATAACCAAACTACTAATATAAATACATCTTTCAAGCGGTTACTTTCTGGACTCCCCGCGACTACCGCTTCTGTAAGAAGCTTGCCAACGGCAGAATCACTCCCCGCGACTACCGCTTCTGTAAGAAGCTTGCCAACGGCAGAATCAAAAGGAAAAGAGCAGTCGTACCGGTTATCACGGTCAAACGCCTATATACCTAGAAGACATTTATAGCTGTCTCTGCCCACCAAATACATGCTTATTGAGCTTATTCTCTGTGCTCACTCATACCGTATATTAGTAAGCAACGATATTAGCTAGTGATTACTGGAGTAATATTGTCTCTAAAAGAAGATATAAACAGATTTTCCACCTTCCATCCATGTGTTATGATTTGTACCGACCGGACATTGGCGCGTTTTAGTTCCCGGAACGGCCGCTGCGGCGCCACTACTGCTGGCGGTACACATGCCTCACAGAGGCATGTGTATTATTAGACAACAAAACAAAAGCATAGGAGGGGAGGGGGAGGGGCAGCCCGAGGGGGGGGAGGATGGTGGGCAGCATTGAAAAGGAGAAAAAAGATTCCATACTTATATGATACAAGTACATAGCCTAAGACACACCAAAATTAATCGAGCGGTAATACTCTGGACCGGGGTATCTGTGGTGGGGTGACGTGGAGGCCAAAAGCTTTCATATATATGTATCTTTGTTCGTACTGGTGCATACTGTAATATCACAGAACTGTCGAGATTCTATTGACATAGCATTCTGAACCTACCCTTTAACAAACTTTTACTGATTTTGATTTGGTTACATTGAATCCCAGGTTACTCGCTTGCCAAATGGAGCTATAGTTGCATCCTTGGAGAACTTCTCCCCGGTGAGCCGCGTGGCCATCGTTTACAATGCTGGCTCTCGTGCTGAAACCGGAGACAATCTAGGTATTACCCACTGTCTCCGCAGCTCTGCTAACCTGGTAATTATGGCATTTTTCTACTATTTTGTTATTGTGAAGAATTACGTAAGTTTTAATATATCTGATTTATGTATCTGATAATCAAAGTATATTCTGAAGTCATTATTACCATTCTCTCATTTTATTTCATTGACGTTTTTTTGTCGTGTCTCAAATAATTTGTACTAAATTAGTGTCATAGTTGGCGAAGGAAAAGTATGAGATTTACAATGTAAGAGGTAACAATATTTCACTCTTTCCAGAGCACCAAAAATGCCACTGGTTTTGCACTCACACGTTCAGTGCAGCAGCTTGGAGGCAGTTACTCCTGCTCCACAACCCGCGATAGTATGCTTTACCGCATGGACGTAAGCCGTGAAAGTGTGGGCGAAGTCTTCGGTCATCTTGTTAGTATTGCTCAGGCCCCTGAATACCATCACTGGGAGCTCGAAGCAAATGCCAAGGTGGCAAAGCTTGACCTTGGTGTTTTACATACAATGCCTGAAATCCGTAAGTTCATATTCATCGCTATTTGTAAGTTCTCAACACAGACATTCAAAACAAGTTGTGTCAATCTTGGAATCTTGAACGATTAATATGATTATTTACTTCCTTTCCTTTTTTCAGAATTGGTGGAGGCTCTACACAAAGCTGCCTACCGTACTGGCTTAGGCAACTCTCTCTATATGTCTGATCATGCTATTGGTACACACAACGCTGACATGCTTCACAGTTTCGTAAGTCAGTTCTTCACCAGTGATAACATGGCTGTTGTCGGTCTTGGCGTTGACCATGATTACCTCGTCAACCTCGCCAAGTCACATGTACCTGCTGGTAGCGGACAAGCTGCTATTGCTCCATCTAAATACCATGGAGGTAAGGAAGGAAACGCGAAGAGTGAAATTTTACGATCGCAATAGTGACAAATCTTTTTAATGTAAGAACTAAGCCAAATACGGTATACTTTGGATGGGATCCGCCGGACAGCAGTCATGTACATGGTTCCCGCGGGTCATTAAAAATCATTAAATTCAGATTTTCCTTTTTAATGATCATTAAATTTCGTATTTCGGCCTTAAAAGACATTAAAAATTGGACAACCCAGCCCCTATGACTAGGTTCCAACTCAGTCAGAACCCCTTGCCCGGGCAACCAACTTCTTCACACACTATTCTTTCAGTGCAGCAATAGCATTGTACCATGTTTATGCTATAATTTGGAGGTTCACACAGACAGTTACAAAGGGACATGCAGGTCTTTTGTTTGGTTTGGAGTTTTATGAAATGGGTACAAGTTATGCCTTCAATGTCTGCCGACCATCCGTCCTTCTTTTATGTAATACTAGAAATGTACATGTTCCATGGACAGAAGTCCCCCTCCCCCTCACATGCTCCCGTCTCCATTTGCCTCGCGTTATCCCTCTCCTCTCCCCCTTCCCATTCCTTCTGCCCCTCCTTCTCCCCACGTTTTGCCCCTTCTTCTCACCCTCACTCCAAATTTTCCAGAATCCCTGATTTCGAATCTGCCAATTTCCACTTTGTAACTTTTGAGGAATTTTGATTATCGACGTTTGAAAAATACAAAATAACTCATAATTAAAGACATTTGACATTGACCTTTATAAGGTATTTTGCTAATAACAATAATTCACTGACATAATTATTATGTCATATGAAAACAATTTTTTCTGAAATGTTATGTATAAAGTAAATATGAAACACATTTAAAAACGATTGTAATATCTATTTACTTTGTCTCTAAGAAGTCATTAAAAATCATGTAAATAAGTCATTAAATTCAATGTGCTCTGGGCCGCGGGAACTGCATGTATTCAAGTTGTGTGATGTATCACTTAAAATGTATATATGA
Organism: Sthenelais limicola; assembly: GCA_942159475.1. Classification (NCBI taxonomy): domain Eukaryota; kingdom Metazoa; phylum Annelida; class Polychaeta; order Phyllodocida; family Sigalionidae; genus Sthenelais; species Sthenelais limicola. The sequence goes on along the minus strand of OW804095.1, from coordinate 112,141,112 downwards.
TGGAGATCTTTGTAATATCGGTGAGGGTGCTTAAATATAAATGTAATATACAGAAAATATGTTTCACCTGTTATCTCTATTCCTTTGCATTTTGTTTCTCCACATTTATTTGGTCAGACTTCATTCACTTCACTTCATCTGCATTGTAACCTTTTATGAATAATTACAGGAGAGGTACGTGTGTCTACATCTAGCCCTATTGTTCACGCCGCCGTTGTGACTGAAAGTGCTGGTCTCGGAAGCAAGGATCTCTTCGCACTCGGTGTCCTCCAAAACGTCATGGGCGGTGGGCCCAGCATTAAATACAGCACAAACATGGCCACTTCCAAAGTTAACCAGGCAGCCGCCCACGCCACAGGCAGCCCATTCTCTGTAAGTATTGCCTTCAATTTTATTATATTCATCCACACTCCGATCGTTATTGATTTTACTTGGGATGTACTATACCTCCAAGGCGTTGTGAATTATCAACCACCACCCTTCAAATTATCCATCAGTTGGTAGCTTTGGATGTTAATAGTTTTGTAACAACTTATTTTTAGTCTTTTACTAGTTCCAAGAGCAAAATAAACTGAATCTGAATTTATCTCTTCACTCATTTCCAAAGCAACATTTTTGTTTCTGCTTTTCCTTACTTACACTGTCTCAATAGTAATAGGTCCGACACGGTGTACCTGTCAGACTTGAACATATATAATGCCAGTAAAGACAATTAAGCATAGAATATGGGCCACATGTCAAAATCAATGCATGTGTACGTGTTATACAATCATTTGATAAATACTTTTGCTGTTGATGAATATATAGGTTGTATTATGGTAAACTTTCTCACATTTTATACATTCATGCTTGTTCACGTAGTTAAAATTCGTTCCTCAATTTCTCCGTTTACTTTTCAGGCATCCTGTATCAATATGAACTGTGCTGAGTCGGGTCTCTTTGGATTCCATGCTATCGCACACAAAAATGATATCGGCAATGTAAGTACGAGGACACTATTTCCTTTAACAAGTCGTTCATAATCGCGTGTGAAAGAAAAGATGACTGTCTGACCAAAGTTAAATTTGAAAGATTTGAAATAAATGGATTTAAATTTGAGACCAATGTATAGATCTAAAGTTCTGCTATCAACAGGTACTGAAGAGCATTGCTGGGGCATTCGCTCAGGCTACTAAGGGTGGTATCTCCGACGCCGACGTTAAGCGTGGAAAGTAAGTCAAACTACCTGTACTAATTACACTAATACGACTATGCTAAATTCCTTTCTCTGTTTAGAAATATGATCATGCGTTTTATTCGATGTGATTTTTCTCTTTATGTTCTGTATATCTGTCGAAGGGGTTAGTGTTATAAGTGAGAATTTTCAGATTTCATTTCTTATTTATTCTCAAGCAATGATGGGATTGTTTTATTCATTTCAGAGCCCAGTTTAAGGCTGCCATTCATATGACTTCTGAATCATCCAACAATATCCTCGAGGATGTAGCTTCTCAGGTTCTACTCAGTGGCCAGGTTCTTCAAGCCCAGGATATTGATGCTGCCATCGACAAAATCACAGCCGCCGATGTCAATGCTGTAAGTCGCACTGAACCTTCTTGGGGTCCCCTGTCCCATGTATTCTTATCTATGCTCCCTGCTGACGTTATTAAAGCTATATACTGCGCATCCAAACAACTGCAATGATTTATAATAGGATGGCAGCTACTACTATGAAAATATTTATAACTCACTGCCGTCACTAACAAACACTCGAACGGCGGGCAGAGTATACCATAAAACATTGAGTATAGTATAATACAGAATTCAAGCATGGTATAGGCCTACATATGTATACAGTTTTGAGTATGGAAGCCGTAAATTGGATATATATGAGGAATTCTATCTATTGGTCGACATACAACTATAATATCAGATTTTTGAATTTTTAATGAGAAATCGTGGTCTGGAGTTATTGAATCAATTCTTTCAGCTTCCCCGATGGGAAATACATCAGAAATACTCCCTCTTTTGCACATCTGGCATCAATATTTTTAATTCTCGAGGAAAAACACTATTTTATTTCTTAAAAAATATATATTTGGAGAGAAAAAAAGGTGTTAAGAGAAAAAAAATTATGTCTAATCATGGTTACATGTTAATTCGAATTTCATATGATCCCTGGTACCGAATAAACCGAAAAAAATATCTCTGGGAAATTATGTATGTCACCATAACGTGGTGTTAGTGGTAAAATAAAAATGGATTTTAAACACAAAGATGGGTCAATGAATATGTTTTAGATGGTCCTCAATAGATTCTCCCGTTTAGTTTTAAACAAAAAAACAAAAAAAAAATGCAGTTGAATATGTTAGTTTACTTCGTAATTAGAGCATATTACATATATTTGGTAAGTATTTATGTCACCATAACGTGTGGAACATTTTAGTCAATAAAAATTAAGATATCTAAGGTTGAATAAATAAAAGTATGTAGAAATATGTACCTTTCCTCTGTTACCATTAGAATTCAGCTCTGTCTGCCAATACGAAAAAGATAGAAGCCGTTTTTAAAAATTGAGAATTTTCGACCATCGATGGCCAAATGACGGAATTGCTCACATATTGTAGGCAGACTTCATTTTTAACACTTAACTTTAGATCATCCAGATATGTTCCTTAGCAAACTTGTTTTGCCCTTGTGCAATTGCTTTGCGGGTAATTTTCACCAAGTCATATTTTCTTGTTATTTCAGATTGCTAAGAAAGTAATCAATGGCAAACCTTCCATGTCTGCAGTAGGAGATCTTGGTCATACACCATACCTGGACGAAGTAATGGCATGAAGGTTAAATCTTAGGTTAAAATAACACGACCATATTTCATGCTTGTGGGTGAGTGGTGGTCTGCATCAAAACGCTTCAAGCAAATGGACCAAAAAAAGGAAGAAATGATAGAAAAAATGGACAACTGTTTTCAACATCAAAAATGTAGAAATGGATATGAAAAACTGAAGTCAGGGTACTTTACCAGATAAATACCAGCAAAGGATGAGAACATAGTGCTTGAATACTGGTGAAACTACTCCCTGATATGTGAATATTTAAAATTAATAAATGATACTATGTTATTGAATCACCTTGCCTTTTTAATTTTATTGTTATTGATTCCATGAGTAGTTATGTTGGTCCTGTGTGATATGATAAAGACAGAATCATTATCTCCTAATGGACTTCCCTATTCCCAATGCGGGACATGATTACCTCGTTCTCCGCTCCGCCCCTAGTTGGCTGTAGGAAGTACAGGTACATTAAGAGTTTTGCTGCACAATATTAATTATACCCAACAAATCTAGGTCTTAATAACCAACATCTAAGTAGACATTACGGTAATCAAATCGCAGTCATAACCCAACAAAAACACCGGAGTAATATAAGTATAGCTGCTATTCAATGTGCGACAAATGATTCTTACAAACTGTAATTAGTCATAATTGTTCTTTTCGAACTTATCCCTACCATATTTGAATATGCAATATTAAATCAAACAAATTAGGGACATTCATCTTGCTTAACAAAAGCGAAATACAGCTCTATATTAATGCCGATGTGGACCTGTTGACTAAAATCGATACGCATCACTGATTCCACCACAATTCATACTTCTCCACCAGTGCATCTAAGTAAATAACATGCATGGACGACGTGCACTGGAAGTGTCGTGTTGCGATGCTCCATCATTAGCTCGTTCGAGTTAAAAATACTATAGTGCTCATAAAGGAACAAATCGGGAACATCTTCCCGTTAATAAAGGGATTATCCTTCGCGTAGCATTGAAACTGCCTGTAATTTGGCTTGCCATGCTATTATCATACGAGGGGTATTATAGCTAGCGATGATGTGAAATACTTCCTTTATCAGTTCATGTGAATTACACCAAAGATTTACGAAGCAATTAAATATATTAATAGATGTACATGTATCTCCCCAGATATCACTATTTTCAAATGATTTGCATTACTGGGTACATGTTGCGGATATTTTTTTGCCGTATTATTTTTTTCCCTCGGGGTTTAGCCTATATATATACACATACTAATACAGGAATGAGCTCGTGGGGACATTGAATCCTGAATAGTTTGGCAAATCACCAACGTCGTTTTCAATAATCGTCACGTTGGTGTACTAAACTACGAAAGAAATAATATAAGAGGGGACTTAGAGCACGTCTATAATTAGCCAAACTACAACCCCCAAAAGTGGGGCACGGAGCGTCCTGCGGTGGAGATCATGTGTACAGCCAGTCCCGTGGTTCACTGCCATACTGTGTACAGGGCAGGTCTTCACAACCCGCTTCACAATAACCCTGCCTGGTCCAGTTTGGGCCCCAAAATACTGTCTGACTTGACCTTCTTCGGATACCATAATCACATGCGTTCCTATGGAAGCCGGAAAATAATGATATTGATTCAAATGCTTGCCCCGGCAGTATAGGGCCTCTCCCGTCATCGTACGGCGGCTCTAGTTGTTCGGGAGAGAAAGCTGGTCGCTGGTGTTGGTAGTAATGTACATACTGCCCAAGCTGATGTACAGGAAACGCGAACAACTCCAGGGCATAAAGGACCTTTGGCTGATTTAGTACTTCCTCAGTACGTGACTCCACGCCTGTTGAAGTGAATGCAATCACTAGTTAGTCAATAGGAATTTCCAGGAGTAAATAGGTAAGGATACCATTGCTGAGATTGGGACCTTTCTTAACTATTAAACATTGGAAGACGTATGTTGTATGTTGTTTATTTCCAGTTCAATTACAGTTACATCGTTATATACAATACAATATCTGGAAATGGGTACCACATTCTATGCTAATCATAGCTCTACCAGGAGACAAGTAATTTAGCTATAGTAATTACAGACACTGTTATGTATATATATAAAGCGCTTAGGGTACTTAAAGTTAACCATGACGGCTCAAATGTTCAATTGATCTAAGTTGAAAACTTTAAGTTCTTCCTGAAAATATTGGTTGTGTACTGAGCCTGAGGATATGTCGTATTATTCGGAAGCACACGTTGCAGTATTGTAAAATTGGTGTGATGATCCAGTCCGGATCCAGTGCATTTGGTAGGATAAATAGCGAATTAAATTTGCAACACCACACCTACCCGACCGCCCATTTCGGGGCCATTCGGGGCCATCTAGCTGGAAAAAATACCTATGGCTATGCAAAACAAAGAGGTAGGTTTACATTGGTGGGAAAATGAGATGAGTCATACGTATGATACGTCGCCCCTTCAGTCCCGCTACTCGCGTATCGCCTGTTGGTTCCATGGTATCCATTTGTTCAAAGAGAAGTCATCTGCCATCAGCCGGTGTGTTTACTCAGCTGATAATAGTTGCTGATGCCAGTGATGTTAATTAAGTTTTTTTTACAAGGCCTTAAATTAACGTTTCTCTCTCCGCCATTATTGCGTACCGTACTAGGCATTGGTCGAGGACATAATTACTATAGATAAGATCGATAGAATAAGTTTTTTTTTTAAATTTATCTATTTATTACCAGCTCTAGGTGTTGCTGCAGCCCTTCTTATCTAGCCTATACTTAGACAGAGAATTCGTGCTGGGTCCACTAGCACACAGAGGCCAGTTCAACAGGCTAGCCTATACTAGGCCTCGACTTCCCGCTCCGGGGTGTGGGAGGAACTCTGTCTACTTCTTATCATGCTGCTAATATAAGATAACCGATTCTATAGAAATGTTGACTGATGCCATTTAAGTTATTACTAATGGGGGTGCAATACTAAATATTAGATTTTTGTATATATACTTTATGGCGATTCAAAATCAAAACGGGTTGTTGGGTCTGTTTTTAATTAAAGTTTCTGCATCATTGTAGATTATTTGTGAACATGTTTTGAATAATACAATTTTCACATGTGGCCATTCTTAAAGGTCCCTTCTTTTCTATGGCACCCCTGCCGACCCTATTATTCTTAAGTCTTTTACTTTCCCTCCCAGACATGAGTTTCAAAACCCTTATATTCCTTTCATAACCCCCTGCCGTCCTTAGCGTATTAAAGGTTTAAACAATTAAAAACCGACCCACTTTCTCCTGTCTCTGATAAAGATTAAACGTTACTTGTATTTCACAATTCTTCTTTGCTCAAGGCACACATTATATATGCCTACGTATATCAACTGGAACGAGGTGCTAGTAGGCTACATGTATTTGCAATCTCGTCCAATTAAATATATGCCATTATTTTTGCATTTTGTTTTTTAATTCTTTAAATGTTTTATTAGCACCCCCCTCCATTCTATTTACTGTTCACGAATGTCTGTACATATTATCCTTTTTGTGAACTTGTCATCTTTGACGTCTAGACCCACCTGCTATTTATATTGCCATGATTTCATCTGTGACGGCTGACCGAAAATGCACTGTCCTGTTTGAATGTCTATATGTACATACATATGCATGGTAGACCTCTTTTGACCTGTTGATACCTTGTCATCTTTTTGTGTGATGTCCGTGCGTCCATTGCTTTCACAAAATGAAACGTACCGCTATTGCGGAATTTTGGCAATACAATTTGTAAAAAATATTATGCTAGTATTGTTATATCTTATTGCGTCATTAGTATACATCCCTAAAATTTTAATTCATTAAACCTGTACCTCCTTCCCCCACCAATCAGAGCTGGGCCTAATGAACCATTGTTCATTAACCCAGATATAAGAGACTGCCTGGGGTACTGTCTAGCAAGTTACCTGCCGAATTCCAACTAGGTTAACTTAAACTGGAATTGGACTAATTCAATATTGGCCAAAAGTTTGTGATTGCCCAGTACAGTAGAAAATCATTAACTGTCAGTTAATTAATTGTTTGCTTTTATCGTTTCAGGATACCTACAAGACAATGAGCGAGGGGGAAAAAATCACGTTTTTGTGCGATGAATTCTCTACCAATGTGCCATAACCTAGCACTCGTCTGAATACCCTTACTAGTAGGCTACCCAGCGAATATTGACCATGCAGTCTAACGATCCTGTAGTTGCTGATCTCCTGTGCTTGGAGGAAAATGCAATGAACCAAGGAAGGGAATCTCTCAACTCAGTGACTCCTGGAGATGGTGGCGAGATTTACGAGCCCCTGTGGGACAGACAATCGACAGACGCCAATCAGAATGGGATACTTTCCGTTCCCTCACCAAGAACTCAAAACCCATCCGACGTGCCCCCACCCTTACCAAGGAGAACTGCATCTACGAGAGGAGAGAGTTCGAATCCATTGGTTCGACCGAGGGCACGTCATTCAGTGACAAACCAGACCACCCTTTCTGGGATTCAACTTCCTTCCTATGCGGAGTCTGAGTCTAATAATCTGGCTAGTCCAGCTTACCCTGCTGGTCGGGGTTCAGTTAACAATAATGTTGGTAGAAGCCTAATACCCGACTCCCCTCCCCCAGCTGCCAGGGCACAGGGGGTCGGTAATGTTTCATCTAGACAGAATTCAGTTAGTAACAATGTATTCCAGGCGGATTATCCATTTATGGGGGGAGCAACTGCTTCTCCATCCCCTACCTCGCCAATCGGTGCTTCTCCTTTTAGAAATGCTATCGGGGCTGGTGCAGTTCCCTTGTCTCCAGCTGGTGCTCTCCCCGCTAAGATGATGGAGGCTATGGGATTATCCGATGCACCCGATGACGATCCTGTGTTTGGGTGGAATGCACCTCCGGTTGATGACCAAGGTGCACCACCCCCATACATGCCTAGGAGTGCTTCGCAGCGTGGCCCACAAGTGTCTTTGAAAGAGCGACAAGTTGAAGCTCTGAAAAAGGAAATGGAACATGCGGGTGGAGTGAAAGTCGTACTACGCAAAGTCGACTGCCATCATACTGTTGCCTGGGTGGAATGCTTTAACGGCGTGTGGTAAGATGTCATTTAAAAAAATGTTGTCAACGTCTTAATACAGAGTACAAAATTATATGCATGTGAATACACATTTAGGCCCGTTGCAATATGTGTAGCTACTACAATTTGTTGTTAAATTGGTACATTCATGCATATTACTTCATTATTCTTATATATTATCAATTAGATAAAAGAGTCCTTTTTGTTGTGACAATATCAAATCTTTTTCCAGGATTGCCGGATGGAATCAGAAGGCGCGACCTTTTCTACATAATGCATTCCATGTTGGGGACCAAATTATTTCCATAAATGGACAAGTTATCGAAGGGGCAAAGATGGCTCACAAACTCATTAAACACAGTGATGATTCCGCCAAAATCACATTCATTTTGCGTCGCGTTCCTAATGCTCGGGTCTACCTCCTTAAACGAACAGAAGATGGAGAGAGCCTTGGAATCCGGAGAGAAGGTGGGACTGGCGAGGTGAGAATCAAACCATTATGTAGGGTTAAGTATCAAATTGGTGGTGGCCACAGTGCACATGATTGTTTGTGGTAATTCATCTCAGGGATGTTTTAGATTACATCTCCCCTGTTCCTCTGAGAAAATTAGATAGTTATGAAAACATCCGTAACTGATATTATATACTGTAACTGATACGGTATCGCCCAAGTTGTATCAGTTACAACCACTTCCTTTCCAAAATTGTCATAACACAGTCATGACTAATATACCGTAGTATAACATCATTGTGACGAGGCTACGACGATGTTGACCCTATAGTTTAGGTGCTACCATGCTACTCAAAATAAAAATAATTTCTATATCATAGTAACCACTTGGGGATTATTCTTGTAAGCAATGGTTTAAATCCTCCTAGTTGTTGAAATGCATCTTTTGAATCTCAAATGAATTGTTGAAACTCCCCCATCCACTTCATTTTTTATCATAGGCATTTCAAGTAAATCATCGTGAAGTATTCTGCGCATCATCCTAATAAGGCACTGATTATTTTCCTTTAACCTCAGATTTTAGAATTGGATCCATTCAGCGTTGCTGCCAACCACGGTATGCCGATTAGGGCACCTACCCACGATCGACAAGGCCTCTGCAACTGGTTCATTACTGAAGTCAACATGCGACCAGTCAGTCTCTATTTCAAAGGAGATGAGGTATATTAATTTTGCAATTTTAGTTACCCGAGACATCATTCTTCTTTAGATTATTGATTTTTTCTACATGTTTTTCAGGGGAAGTCACTTTCTCTAATAGTAGGCCTATGCCAATTCACTGATCCATCGAAATCTTACCAAAATTGTGCCCCTTTAATTTTGGTTGCAAATTTTGGTTCTTTTTAAAGCTTATTTCCTGAATTTCTACTTATTTTGTTCATGTATTATAATTTAAAATGGTCATTTCCATTACAGATAGAGAAGCGATTGAATGCAGTTGGCAAAGAGATTTCCGTTTTAATACAGCCTGGAGATTTCATCGCTGAAATTAAACAACTTATGAAGAAAAACTTCAAAAATTATAAAGATTATGTCGTTCTATAAATATATATATGGTACCCGGTTACTCAGTTTTTCGAAATAGGAAAGTGTTTAAATGTATGATTTACACAGTGGCTCTTCGTGGTACGAATAAAGCTAGTTTTACATCGATATACCTTGGAACTGTGACAGGGATGAAAGTATGAAGGGGTGGCTGAGTGACCTTAAGTTGCTGACTTTGGACCCAGGGGCATGAGTGTTGAGGGTTCAAACCCCGCTGTGGGCACCATTTTCTCCATCCTAGTGCTTGCTGTTTGGGTCATCAAAGTCTAAAATTTCAACTCCTAATTAAATTGTTTTTTATTGTAATCATCACATGATTCATTACACTCTACATATATTATAATATAATTATTTTTGAAGTATGTGAGTGGTAGTGTAACCCAAATAGCTACATGCACATATTGGCTGTACTTATTTGTTTATAAATGGGAGTAATTACAGCAGCAGTCAGTGGATCACAATGTCTTATTAAATATAAATATAAAGGCATGGGCTCAGATTTTAGTCAGCCTGAGGTGGAGATGGTTTCTTGCGGTCCTCACTTTCATCCCTAATATACACACAGCCTTACTTATGGATTTCCGTAATGTATATATTATATATACAGTCCCATTGCGTCCGCACATCTGGAGATTGTGTGCATACAATGATAAACTAATCCGACTGATAGTTTGAATATGAATTCAATTTGCAATCCGTTTGGAACGGCGGTATTTTAAGCCAGAGTTATGTATCTACAATTGCCATGTATTCCACATCTAATATAATTATATCCACTGGGTGTATTGACGTGTTCATGTTAAGCTGACTTACCGAGAAAATGTACTTCAGCCCGCGCCTTAATGGAGGGATGGCTTTACTAAGTTCAAACTTCAGTAACATGAACCAACAATGAAATATTGTCCCAGTATTATTTTTCACGGTCACAAGTGTTTGTTATGTTTTGTATGTCTGATATACGGTACGATGTTCTGTATTGTAATAATAAATCATTAAAATATGAGTATGCCTATCTTTCTGTCGCCGAGTTCCATTCAATATTATTACTATACGTGTAAACCCATAGCAAATAAGTATATAAATTTAAACCTGTGTTGTTTTTATTCCGAATCGCAATTAGGTACTGTACTGTGCTTCGAAAAGTCTTATTCATATTCGAATTAATAATTATGTCCAATAATACCGGTAACATGAATTATTTTTGTTGCACCTCTCATTCCTTACATGCATTTCTCGGGAATTAATTATCGGGTGTCTGGTTTTATCTTTTTTTAACGTTACTCTTGATAAGGCTTTAGAAGTGAAATAATTACTTTATTCAAACCATGCGTGTAGAATTAATGATCTTAATTAATTTCTCTTTTTGAAACCCATCTTTCACAATATAGAGCTAGCTATATATATTATTATATCTAGTTCTAAGCCTTTATATATAGTTCTACGCTCACAAAACTAGACAATAGGCCTATTATTTAGTTAAATCCATTAGCCAGTATTTAAGAAGTAACGTATATACCCATGTATACCGTAATAACTATACTAAAAATAAGGAAAAACGCAAAATAGGCCTATATTTGTATATCCCAACGTATTCTTTTTTTAAAAAAATCTTTCAGGTACGGTGCTATTGTAATATTTGTATAGGCATACCACGGAAACTTTTCGTTTCCACATAATTATATGTATAGACTGAATGAACTATACCTGACAACTGTAGGCACCTAAGTGACAGGTCTACTGGGAACCCCTTGCACCACTTTTTAACCTCATGCAACGCCTGAACGGGCCCCCGGTACCTTATACACATGCTCTTTAATTTAGCTTATATCAGATAGGCCTACATAATGATTGTCAGATAGGCCTACGGTACCGATAGGACTATAGACTATAACATGTAATGATGAAGCAAAACTTAAAGATTGAAATGAAAAACGAATAATAAATAGACGCTATGTCGAACTATGCAGGCCAAAATAATAAACGAATAATAAAGTAAACGTTCACCAATAACGTACACGAAAGGGGCCTACAGACAGCGGGGCGGGAATCACATCATATCATGCCCTCTAGTGTTTTATTCCTTAACCACATGTTATAGGGAAAAACTTTCTCTGCGACATTAATTTGTTGATGCACGTAATATCACTCACCCCACACGAGTGTAAATCGTAAATCAGCTCCCCTTTATCTAGTATTATCATGTCGAAATCTCTTCTGAAGAAAAGCTTGGAGATGTTCAAGGACGATATTGTTCCTAAAGGTGAGAAAACTGATTAAGTGCTCCTTTGATACTGTGACTGAGTCGGGACGGAGTACGACTTCTCAACTGCCCTTAAATGTATTAGTTTAGCCTAGTGAAGATAGGAAGGGGAGACAGGAGGCGTGAGTGAGGTTAATGACGGGAGGAGGAGCGAGGCAGTGCCGTCAATTAATGTAGCTGGAGGCCGGTCTCTCACTGACAAAAAAATAATAATAAAAAATTGCCAAATGTTATTCCCGACCAGGGCCCTTAAGTCCAAAGCCCCTCAGGGTATCCCAAATCGCTCAGAAATGTAGTTGCCCGGCGGGCAACCAGAACCTAAAAGCTGGTTGCCCAGCCATTAAAAATGGTTGCCCGGAATCTTTTGTTAAAAGATAGTTTGAAGGAAACAGATGATGTTTTTAGAAACAGCTTATATCATTTTTTTAAACTTTATACAATTCAAAATCATAAAAGAAAGACTGGTGATTGGTAGACATTGCAGGCACAGACATAACTTGTCTTGATACGATTATAAACTTCATTTCATAAACTCCAAACCAAACAAAACCTGCATGTTTCTTTGTAGTTGTCTGTGTGAACCTCTAATTATAGCATAAACATGGTACAAGGTTATTGCTGCACTGAGAAAACAGTGGGTGAAAGTTGGTCGCCCAACGGGCAACCTCATGTATTTTCTTAGTTGCCCGGACTGACGTTTTGGTTGTCCCGGGCAGCAAAAACGGCGATTTGGCGAACCCTGCCCCTATCCCCCCCCCCCCGTCCAAGCCCAGGGTCCTAACGTCCAGGACGGGGCCCTAACGTCCGGAGCCCTAACGTCTCGGGAGCGGCCTATACGTCCAAGCCAAGGCCGGGCCCTAACGTCAGGGGCCCGGGCCTCACCGTCCCGGGGCCTTAACGTCCGCAGCCTGACCAGGACCGGACGTTGGGCCCCCGGGACTGTAGGGCCTTGTAGTCAAGAGAGGGACTGTAGGGCCTTGCTCAAATAGGACTATTTTTAACTAGTAGTAGTAAAGGTCAACTACTCCCTTCACTGACTTAGGACCACCAATTTAAGGGTTGATTTCAGAATGGATTTGTTAGTTCACATTTTCACAATGTCCAAGGCAGGCGCGGGCCCTAACGTCCAAGCCCGGGCCCTTACATCCAGCCCGGGGCCCTACCTCCCCCTTGAGGTATCCAATATACGCTTATAAAAATCTACTGCAGTTCCAAAATGGCTATTGGCTTATAAGACTTAATTACACAATTATGGCTCGTTATTTAGACCTCCCTCATCATTTATGATTACCTCTTTCCCAATCAACATATTTCTAATTTTTTTTTATGTACTTGAATCCAGTATGTTTGGGCTTCATGTAGGCTGTACTTTTTTTCGTGTTTAGATACATCCAAGAAGAAATCAACCAATGCCAAGGACAAAATCAGCACCAAGCGTAAGGGAGTGCGAAAGGAACTACGTCGGTTGAAACAGCAGGAGGAAATGACAAAACAGCTCAAATTAAATAGCAAGAGGCAACGCACAGCAGCAGGTAAGGATAAATTCCTTGAATCACTATTCCGGTGAATTCTAGCTTTGAGATATATTTTAGACAGCAGGTTGTGCCCAGGCAACTGGAATACGAAATTAGTCTTAAAAGGGGCGTAGAGCAACCAATCCCCAACATCACCTTTCTATGGATACCTCCCGAGTAGGCCTAGTAGTCAAGAGATAATTTACTGCCTTTCATTTTCAGATGATTATGCGGATATGCAAGAATGTGATATGACTGAACAAACTATTGCTCAAATCCAACGGATATCGGCGCTCAGCAAGGCAACAAAATATGCTACAGAAACGGTTATTTACATTTTGATTTATTGAAACTTCCAACTACTAGAAATTTAACAGAACGCCTATCTACTGTCGATATCTAACGGGGAATTAAAAGTTGTAAATAATCCAACTATAGGACTATATTTTGAGGGACGTTTTACACCAGTCTTTCTCAATACAACCACTATTGAGGGTAACCGGCATTTCCTTATGTATTACTATATTTTGCCATTTTCCCTATTTTCAGGTTTTAGAGCACCATAGAGGTAAACTTTCTAAAGATCGACTACCAGATGAGGTCCAGGCACCAGAACCTAAATCAGTTTTATTCGACGATTAGCAACTACCACGTCTCCCCTTCTTCTGTCATTATCCTCCATTGTCATTACCATCATTTTGATTTTTTTAAAAATACTATCGCGTTTCATCCACACATTTGGCATTTTACATAAATAAAAAGAACACAAAAATAAGTGTACGTTCTTTTTTGTGTAACATTCAGTAATCCTTCGTTTCGGCGGTTAGTCCTATCTATGTTGATTAACATCTTTATCAGTATATTACAATGTTTGCAATTATAAGCTACAGGAATATGACGAAACCAATGTTACTGATGTATAATTTTATTTCTAAAGAAAAGGTCCAGTTTGACAAGACCGAATATAGGAAGCATTATATCGTACTTCCACTTAAGTTTTTCAGCGTATGCAGCCGCATTTATAATCCTATATATTATAATATGCCTGCTATAGTATTATCAATTACAGAATCGTTCCACAAATAGGTGTTATTACTGGGGGAGGGGAGGGGGGGGGGGGTCTTAAAATTTATGAAGTCTCAAAAATTGAAGCATCTTTTTTAAGCACATGAACCAATACAAGAAGATACACCATACGAGCAAGGAGACTCCGAACTTAGGTTTTAATTCATTTTGTTAAGTCTCAATCTTAACAATAATTCATCGCCGAAGAAGGAATAAATCAACATTTCAACAGATGTCTTATCAAATTGTAGTGGTATCCGATGTCTATTTCTAAATAAATATTGGTATGGCAAGGCAAATAAAGTATTCCTATCATTTGGGATTTTTCTAATAAATATATGGGTGTACCAACGTAGTGGTAGAGGACAATTAATCTTTCTCTTCCGTACCAACGGAGTATATTTGTGGAGGACAATTCATTAATTGTCTCTTCCGCACAATTATTACTGGTGAATATAGACATTGACATACAATTAAGGATTTAGATTTACATAGTGTAGCCACCAGGCACTTTTACGGATGATGTTCCCGGCATATCGTCATCGTGTAATCCGGAGCTCTGAATAATAATATTGTTTATTAGTCCATTTCAAAATCAGAACAGAATAGGTGCTACACACTTCTGGTCAGGTGTCCAGCTCTTCCAGTGTATACTTTAAATACATGGCTACATGCAATATACACCAATGTATTAGATATCTAAATCATTGAGATGAGAACACATCAAGATAATTGTTAAGAAAAAAATTGAATTACGAATAACTTCTATACAGAATAGGGCAAATTATAAACAGAATTATGGAGCAACCTGTTTAACCAAAGAATTTAATAATTTATTTATAATCAAATATGTTTACCTTCTGTACAAACTGCGGGTTCATTGACACTTCCCTGTCCATTTCACGCAGCTTCTCGTCTAATTCTATACATTTTTGCATCTGTGCATGAAATAAATTAGAGAGCAACTTGAGAATACCGAAATGAAGAGAACAGAATTTCGTAATACAACGATTAGTGGGGTGCTAGGTAAAGAATACCAGCAAAAGCATGTGATCCATGCATTCTACTGTTTCATCACGGTCGATGGTTATTAATAGACTGGGAAACAGATGAGAAATTCTCAATCCTAGGAGCATTTTTGAGTACAAAGGTACATCAGCACTTTTCTGGCTAATTTGGGTGTGCTGAACACGAAAATCACTGTTGCCAAGCTGAAATCTGACTCCTTCCTTGTCAAAAATCAAAAACAAAAATGGCTGCCACTCATTTTTTAGAAAAATCATAAAACACACATATATAGTCGTGTGATACCTCAAAATGATGGAAATTGAGAGGACAATCCATTTTACACACTTACCCGGATCTTACAGCAATGTGGTTACCATGACAACCAAATATCCACACATAATATGTGTTTTTCACTCATTTTTTGACAAAAATCATCAGAAACACATATATGGTCATGTGATACCTCAAAATGATGGCAATGCAGAGGGGAATCCATTTATGATATTCTCATTGTTGTCAGGACTTGTTCTAACATATTAGAACATATCATAGCAAAAGAATCTAATTAAAAAGTCCATACATTCCTGGTTATAAGATCATAATTCAACCAGTTGAAGAACTGCCATGTGTATGGTGCCTATGTACCTGAGTAGTACATCAATCTGATTGGATGCAATATCCTTCTTCTAAGCTCTCCCTATATGCTAACAGAGGGCTATAGATTCATGGAGGTAATTCAGAGACTAGAAATATATACAATTGTACAAAATCAGAGGTACAGAGAAATGCACCAACAATTGAAATGACAAAAATTGGTTATATGCCCACCATCCAAGCATCTGCCCATGAAGTGGACACATTTAACACTGAGGTGCATGTATGTGTCAGAGCAACTTGGCCAGTATTATACTGTAATAATGGTTGATCAGGCCTTAGTTAATTGCTTGATGGAACTGAAGGCCTCCAAGAAAAATGAACACCCTCTTCTGGAATAATGGAGTATGTACTCCATTATTCCAGAAGAGGGTGTTCATTTGTCTTGGAGGCCTTCACATAGCAATGAACTGTCTGAAACCAGCCAACATATACAAAGTACTGGCATAGTGGAGGCCTGGGTTAAGAGTGACATCTTGGGACAAGGTACATGACTACAACAAGGCTACAATGACTACAACAAGGCAATGCATACTCACAAAATCACACACCATGCCCTTTCAAGCATTCTGCTCCCCAATTTTCTCAGCTATCTCTCTGAGAAAGTGTTATAATGGATGTAACATAAAGGACTGAAGAACTGGTAGAGTATAAACTGTGTATTGCCATATACGAAGATGGTATATACCAGGTGAAATAGATAATGGCAAGTTCCCTTTTAGGTGCGGGAGGCACCTGTAAAATACCTGAATGGATTACCATCAGGTAATCCCTTCACATTAAATGCTGTATTAATTAATATTGATTATTAAATGAGGTATAACAAAAGGTTTAAACCATTTGAACATTAACTTTCTGTACTGGTGGCAGAACAAGGACATGGTTAGGACTCTTCCACAGCTGATAAGGGCCTACTGTGATGCTGACTTGCACCTCCACATTGAGGCCTTCAAGAAGATGCTACCATATTTCATATGGTATGATTATACCAACTATGCAAAGAGGGGTTCAGTCTACCTTACAGAGATGGGCAATCTTCCACTTCATGCACTGACCACGTTTGAACATGGAAACTTCATTGTCACACTTTCTGACAGACAGGTCAACCAGGTAGCTGCTGACGATGCACTGTAGTGGATCAATCTCTGTCCCCACATCAGCATCACTGTATATATGCAACTACAATGTTGAGAAGAGTGACATTGTTCTCAATGAAAGTCAGAGAAACCATATGGAAAGAGATAAGCATGAGGATGACCAACTTGCTAATCTTGATTGTTCTCTGCAATGGAATTCTTATGTAATCTGTCAAACAAAGATCTTTTGACAATTGTAATTCAGGATGCAAGTACAGTATATCCCAGGGGCCAGAGACAATTAGAAACATCTGTGTCAATGAGGCTGATTGAAACACCTGAAAACTTCAATGATCCAATGGTGAGGAATAATACCCTTACTTTCTGTTGCTTCTACAAAATCAAGAAAAAGGGAAAGACAAAGGATAAAAACATCATTCTTAAAGCAGATTGTAACACTCTGCAGAGACTATGTAGCTGGAAGAGAGTTGGATTGGATTACACAGATGTCTTTACTGATACAGTTCTGAAAGTGGGAAATGCATTTGGAAGAATTGATCTTTTATTTGACCAGTACAAAGACATTACTATCAAAGCACAGACAGGAAAGCACCACCAGAAACAGAAAGTACCCATCAGGAAACTGGTTGACAATCGGAATGTGCCACTTCCAGCCAACTAGGCTAACTATGGGCCTAACTAGTTGGCTCATCCAAATAACTAGCAAAGTTAAGATTTTAGAATGTGCTGGTCAGAAGTTGATTGTTTTTAGTGGCAGCTTTCTCAATGGTGAGGTGAAAAGTACCATTCTCCTTGACCTTGGTCCTCTGGTAGCAGAGCATGAAGAAGCAGATACCAGACTCCATGCCATCCATTCTTCTTCAAAAGTATATTCCAGTGCATGAGGTTATACACAATATCCCAGAAGGTTCCTACTAGCATTTTCCTACCTTCCATGCTATAAGAAGGCCAGACACAACATCATTCATAGCATTCACCACAGACAACAAACCAATGTGTTTCTTGAAAACCACTACTTACTTGGAGCAAACTGGAACTCAGCCAAGATATGGATCTTCAGTTGAGAAGTTCTTGTGCTATGTATACAAGATACCAGGAGCAATATCAATTGATAATGCAAGGTTACTTCTGCTTGGAAAACTGAATAAGACAGAAGCGTTGCCATCCACTGCTGATGCACTGATGCTGCATACTCAATGTGCCCATTACTAAGCCCTGGTTTAGAATTTTGCCCATATGACTTATACATTCCTGACCCTACAACACTTGGGTGGAAACTAAAGGACCAGCAATTTGTGCCCATCCTTATGACCAAAGATGCTGTAACTGATAGCTTGCATATCACTGACATCAAGTCAATGCATGACTGGGAGTACAAATCAACATTGGGGTTGCAGGAACACCAATCTTCCATGCACTTCAAAACAGTCAGTGTGATAAAAGTGCAGGTGTCTACAGCAACATAAGTGAATAGATACAACACTTTATGAAGGTTGGCTTGTAACCATTGCACTGTACCTCTGATTTTGTACATTGTATATATTTCTAAACGTGTCTCTGTCTCTGAATTGCCTTCATGAATCTATATCCTTCATAGCAATATTGATATGCCAATGATATTGCATGCAATCAAGTTGATGTACTACTTGTGTACAGACCACATACACAAGGCAGTTCTTGATTGAACAATGAAGTTATAGTCAGGAATGTATGGACTTTTTATTCAGATTGTTTTGCTATGGTATGGCCTGATATGCTATAACATGTCCTTACAACAATGAGAATATCATAAATGGATTCCCCTCTGCATTACCATCATTTTGAGGTATCACATGACCATATATGTGTTTTTTTATGATTTTTCTCAGAAATGAGTGAAAAACACATATTATGTGTGGATATTTGGTTGTCATGGTAACCACATTGCCGTGACATCCAGGTAAGTGTGTAAAATTGATTGTCCTCTCAATTTCCATCATTTTGAGGTATCACATGACTATATATGTGTGTTTCATGATTTTTCTGAAAAATGAGTGGCAGCCATTTTTGTTTTTGATTTTTGACAAAGAAGGAGTCAAATTTCAGCTTGGCAACAGTGATTTTCGTGTTCAGCACACCCAAATTAGCCAGAAAAGTGCTGATGTACCTTTGTACTCAAAAATGCTCCTAGGAGTATTAAGAGTGATGTTTAGGTGGATTTTGCCTAGTCTATAAACATTAAATTTAACAAGCCAAGGTTAAATAGAACAATCTAGAAAAGGCTATGCATTGTCCAATAGTTGCTGAATAATGTATGCTTGTGGTGAGACGAAAATCCCTGATAAAGTTGGGGAATATAATTTTAGAAGACATCAATGTAGTTAATATATCATATACCAATAATTAATCAGCAATTCGCTTAGAACTCAAACGATAACGTATGACCGATTCAGGAACTACCGGACCGGCGGTACTGTTTGAAGAAAAGGTGGAATTTGGTCATCATTTTCCTTACCTCTTTGTCTAGCATGAGGAGCATGCTCACATTGTTGTACTTCTCTGGGTTATCGTGGAAACACACCATCCCATCTTTCTGATTGATGGTGGCGAATATTTCTCCGTCTTCAATCTATAATTTAGTTTGAGAAGTAAAACATCATTTTCCCGAAGAAATAGACATTTTCTAGCCGAAATGTTGAAACCATTTTATATTCAAATTTATTGCACAAGATACAACTTACCATGTGTAGAACGTATTTCTCGGCTTCTTTGGGAGTGGCTAGTTGTACTCTGTTCGCCATATCGGAAAGTGACAGAGTCAAGAATGTCTGCAAAAACGGGAAAATGTTTAAACTTATAATAAACTTATAAAATGTCCCGAGGAATGTATAATGTAGATACCAAAACGTTGATAACATTAAAAATAAAGCTTTCACGCAACAAGGAATCTAATCCAGTAATTAGTTTACAGCTTTGATGTTTTTGACCATTAATCTACTAAAGCTAATAACCTGGATGATGTAATTGAAGTCACAATTACTTACTTTGGTTAATCGCTGTATGTTCTTTTTGTAGAGAGATGTGATGCATTGTTTTACAAGACCCATGTTGTTGTCCTATAAGGAAATGTATCGAAATGAATGACATTTGAACATATTTGGCTCACTGTTACAAGAAACACAAAAGTGGAACAATGATATCTTGAAGGCAAGAAGCAAGATTTCTCAGAAAACAAACGGGGATGGCATAAATGTATTTACTCGTGCAAAGGTGTCCGTATGTTTATTAACAACAGTTCTAAGTTCATCGGGATTGTTGGTGGAGTATGATGTCGCCAAGTCATGGTAGTGCTGGCACAGCGGCTGAAATTTGAGAAATAATAAAAAAAATAATTAAGATTTTGAAAAATGACTCTTAAAAGAAAAAATACTAAAGCCACTACGGAGTGGAGTGGCTAAGCATCTGTACGAACAGGTCACTATCTAGTAGCATGTTTCTCATCAGATAAATAAATACCACAGCTGTGAAAATAAATTGGACCTACCTTGATATATCTACCGACTACTTGAGACGTGTACTTCGGCAGATTAGGAACCTGGCAATTAATAAGACAGATTCTTCTAAGTCAATGTTATCCACTCAACTTACATAACTATAATCCAGTGAAAAATCTCTGGTTAAAATCGAAGAGTTTACAAGGTCAGTATGTCTTACCTTCCCATGTAGAATTAGGGCCACCAGAATATATTTCTTGTAAGACTCGAGCATAATGTGAGATACTGCCATACTTTGCGTGGTGATGGCCTGGGGGAATAGGAAACATAGTTTAACGGGTTGATAAAAAAGATATATGTGGAATAGCGTTTACAATAACAATATAGTAAACTATAAAGTTAACATAGGTAATAGTTAGAAAATAGTGGACTGTAGTGGGTATGTTGACAGTGTTATACCTTAATATTGCCTATTGATACCTAGAAGACTCCTGGCAAGTCTAGGGACACCATAAAGTAAGGCGCCGCGAACAGATACGGTATCAAGAAGTTATTAGTGAATATAGTAATATATAAAACCGTTATAAAGCTGGTAAAAACAAGTTAAAATGAGAATGCGACAATGCAGAAAATAAGAGTACCCGGTAAGTGAAATATCATATGCAGTATGCCCATTGAAACTGAACTGAAAATCCCGCCTCCTGATTACAAGAGCTACTGATATCTGAGGAGTCCTAATTAAAAGCTTCTGAAAGGCATCTCTCTATGAAACGGGCTAACTCGAGCAATTAGAGTTGAGATGATCGTTACCCTTGGGTCAACATCAGGCTAGCGCAAGCCCATTGCTGATTGAAGGACGGGCAATTAGAAGGTGACGGGCTATATGAAGGGACTAAAAGCGCTTATGATGTGGGTTTAATGAGATAAAATGGGACAATGGAACCATGAAAACTATGGGACAGTTTAAAAACAAATTTAGAAAATGAAGACGACGAAAATATAATTTCCATTTTTCCCCCAAGTACAACCAAATAATAATACGAAGTGGGCCGGGTGCAAGTTTAATACCCAGCTGTTCCACTGCTAGCAGCATTGGCATGGCTTTACCAATACACATATTCAAACGCATATTGCAGCGCAATCAGTGTGAGCACAGGAATAACCAACTACAGGCACCACGAGTGGAGGGGAGGGGAGGGGAAGGGAGGAGAGGAACGAGAGGAGGTCCAGAAAAAAGGGAGGTGAAGGAAAGGGAGGAATAGCGCCGCCAGGCCATGCCACTATATTCTGAAATCCACTCACATCTACTCACTCCCAGAGAGGTACTCGGAGGGCAGGCATCACCCCGGCTAGAAAACTCAAGGTCGTTTTACCTTTTATACTTTCTTTATTTAGAGTTTTCATTGTGCACCTTCCTATTTGAACAGCACTGTCAACTTCATCTCATTCAATCTGGCTAGATTTGTTCATGAGTTGCCTTGACAGGTTTTAGCCAGACACATGTAAAGATTCGCCATAGAACTAGAGCTATGAGGATGAGTTTCATACTACGGTATAGTGCTCAAGAGGAGCAAGAGTAGTGGTGCTTACTCGAGGAGACCAACAAAACAACACTTGGCAAGAGTATTAGTCACATGGGGATTAATGGCACAGAAAACAAAAAGTGGACACTGCTGGAGGGCCAGTGCAGGGCTATAAAGAAGGCAACAGTCTGCTACGAGCTGGAGCTACTAGGCTGGGTTCACAAATATACAAATCCTAAGTGATACCAGCTGCCACTGAGTGCAATAGTCTCAGCATACGGCCGTATACGATAAAAAAAAAAGCTGAAGCCCGCATAGATTATTGAGAGATATAGAGGAGACGGGAGAAAGCACATTAAAAAATTCATTACACTAGTTAAGTCAACTGGAGCTAATCTACAGTGGAAACGTCCCTAGAGCCTACATATTTATATAATTTATGATTATTATGTGGAATCAGCACATAAATACCCTTTCAAATATTTGAATAACCATTAGGGTCAAACTATGCCTCCTACGCGAAGGGGGAGTATTAGCTATTACAATGACAATTTTCCGAGTCCGGTGGGTGAGTTGTTTATTGATTTTTCTCGGCGCAGCTACTGCCTCCAACCCCAGCAGGTCTGATCACGGCTGTGCTACGGGCCATGGATGTTGAATATTCCACTGCCTTCGCCTGCACCAGCACCCCATGGCCTTAGCTCAGCGATAGAGCAAATACCCAGTCATTGATCATGCCTCCTGAGACAGACACGCTGAAGTCCGACAAGCTAACCGTGTAAGTGATCAAATTGAAAATAAGACCAAGCCATTCTTAGCTATTGCAGGGTTAATGCAAAATTTCCTAGATTAAATCTAGATTACACTAACACATACATGGACATACATATAGTCATACTGTGTTAGTTACAGCAAACACATAAAACACCTCCCTGCTTGTATTTCTTTTTTCGTTTCAAATGATAAAAAGTGGGCTTCATTTCGCTGCAAGAGAAGCTTGAAGGGAATAACGTCCCTTCGAAAGTCATTTTCAGCCAGGTCTGGCCACACCTCATTCCCATACATGGACATAAGGGGATAAAACATATATTATCATTGCAGGTCCTATGCTAATATAACCTTTACGATATTAAAATTAGGAAAAAATGTTGGTTATATTGACTGCTTAGGTGGCGAGGTACTATAATACGGTAGCGCACAATATAGGTATTTATTTCTATTGGAGGCAGACTTGTGTCTTGTGTCAACTAAACATCCAGTGGTGCTTTGATATAATACCCTTCTTTTCCAAGATATATAGGCAGTGTTCATTGAGGGATACATACATACTAGCGGAGACTGTGGTTAATTTGGGTCATGAATTATCGAATTGCCATCGAATTTAAAACGCTAATTACCTGTACCTAATCTAATGCAAGATTTATTAGGATGCAAGAGCAAAATATCGCGAATTGAGTAACTCGAACTGTGCCAGCGGCATACAAAAAAAGTAGAGCGGCTGTTTGACTTTGACAAGTGAATTATTTTGTTTAAATACACAAGTCATTTGATGCATATACATACATGTCTATTACACATTTTGTAATCTTTAAGTGCTTGATAGACCATTAAGATACCATCAATGAAGAATACCCGAGTACCCTGGATTCTTTTGACTCTAATTGTAATCGAGGGAAAACTGTATTGAATACTAGGAACATTTATTTCATTTCAGGATTCATTACAAGATGGAAGCAGGTACAAGAAAACGACTACGACCCGTGCCACGAATAAGTCGAAATTGGATATTTTGGAAAAACTTTGGACTGTTTTTCCTCATCGGAAACCTTATTCTAATGCTAACGACATTTTTGTATTACATAAGTAAAGAACCGCAAAATCTAAATGTTCAAGGAAGTATAAAAGATGCCAAAGACTGGACCAGGTCTAATGTATTCAATTTATTCAATGGGCAAGAGCAAGCATTACTGCCAGAAACAGAATACCACGACGCTTGCTACAAAGACCTTCGTAAATATATAACTCCCAAGTTCTTTAATATCGACTCTTTACACTTGATATCTCCAGCTTTCTATGACGACAGAATTAAGAGCAAACGAGAGATAACAATATTTGCTCTCGGTAACAGATCGTCGATTAATACCAACACCACATTATATTGTGCAGTATCAAGTGGCAACAGCAAAGAAAAGAACGTTGCCTTGAAAGCCAAGATCAAGGCACTGAAGGCTGTTTCTGAGACACAAGAATATGTGGGTTATCGCATATCATTTCCACTCACAGATCACATTTCAAAAAGGCCGTGTATGATCTCTATATCCAGCGATGCTGATTCCAGTACAGGTTCTCAGACATTGCCTGTATTAGAGACCCAGAATTCCAAAGAAATGCATCCAGCAAATGATTTTGGTGTATGTATACCACCCTTACATGGCGTAGTAACGTTGAACCATCTGGTGGAATACGTAGAAATGAGCAAACTCATTGGAGTCAACAAGATCATATTTTATAGATACACTGGTGACAGTCAGACCAAATACAACAATCCGAATATAGATCAGGTTCTGAATTATTATATTAATAAAGGAACTGCTGTAGTCTACTCATGGAAAATACCAGTAGGCGCGGCGAAAACTTGGGACCATGCACAGAGCCTAGCAATGCAGCACTGTCTATACACTAATATGTTAACCTTCAAACATCTTCTTTTCCTTGACATAGACCAAATTCTCATCCCCAGACAAAACATCAGAAATTTGACATCGCTTCTGCGAGCACTGGAACTCAAGTATGGCACGGGCACGGCTGTGTATAAAATCAGAACAGCTTTCTTCCCACCTGAAGTGGGCGAACTACTAGAAATGGTACGATCCGTCCGAAGGACAACGGCCATCTCGAAAAAATATTCCAAGATAATGGTCGACCCAAAGTACATTAAAGAAGTGGGACCGAATACAGCCGTCACAATTTACGCTGACTCTCATGGAGAGGTGGGGGCAGGTAAACGTAAATCGGGTATGGTGGCTACGAGGGTGGATCTAGCACTGGTTCATCATTACAGACAATGTGATGTCAAATACCAATCTAACTGTTACGATTATACAACTGATGATTCAACCATGAATTATGCGACAAGGCTTCAGCAAAACTATAAAGCTGCAGTGCGGGCCATCAGTCAAAGATACAGTTCTGTTCTATGAACATAGTAAAGAAATACTATAATTTTAAAACCAATCGTGGAAAGGGGACCGGATTTGGATCCCGGTGGTGTAAATTTCGTAATGCCCGCCTCACACTGTACGCATCCGACTGGTCGTACAACTTACAACTACAACTTACATCTCACACTATACGACTCGAATCGGGAGCACCCCTCTAAAAATAGGCCAAAAAAGTATTTTTTATGGATATCACCGTTACAACGCATGTTGTAACGGATAGCCCAACTCGTTTTTTTTTCTGTTTTCTGAGTTGTAAGTCTTACGACTCGCTGAGTCTGAGTTGTACGCGTCACAACTGGCACTCACACTGTTACGACTGTACGATTCGATTCAACATTTAAATCTTGGGTTTTGTAGTGAACAACAGCTCAAAAACGGACCTTACAACTGGAAAACTAGTTGTAAGGAGTTGTAAGGCTTACAACTCGTCGGATGCGTACAGTGTGAGGGGGGCATAACATGTCAGAACAATCTGTCTGCATGGTTGTTAATCAGAAGGATTGTAGAGGTGTAAATGTGTTTTATCGCGGAGGTATATACAATCTGTATCTTCCTAGTCTGGTGTTATTTCAACTCTGTAAGCAAACAGATTCCGGTGAACTTCTCTTGCAACATTTATGCCATTACATATACGAGTTCAATGAGTGTGGTTTTATGTTTGAAGATTTTTTAATGAGTTAAAGAATTAATATGTAATCCGTCAATTTGTAACAAAATGTAAGGCCATTTTCTTACAGCATTAATATATTTACACGGTTGTGATCTTAGGTGACGATACAGTGATTATTTAAATAATATGTAGGCATTCCCAGAGGAATAGCAGAACTTGCAGACTACTGTACCAAGAAATATTTACAACAGTGCCTTAATAAAAAAAAGAACATTGCCAATAGATTAACATTAAAGTGTCATTAAGCGGGTTAGAAACAACCTTAGGGATAGCTTCATGAATAAAGCCCTGGCCCTAAGTCCCTGGTTAAAAAAAATAATCTTCATTTATGACTGACGTATAGCCACTAAAAGACGTCAACTGAGGAAGCTAATGTGAAAAAAAATCAATTTAAGACAAGAGAATATTGAAACCCATGTGTGACGCGTCAGTTTGTGGCCCCTGAAATATACACAATACGTATCCAACTCTCGCAGCTATTGGAAGTGCTGTTGAATATGTACATTTCGAGACGTGTGCAAGACACAAGAGGGTTAATTATTGTGTGGCTGTGTCAAAGCTTAGGGTAATTATCTATTCCACGTTACAAAGGACACGGAGGGTAGCAGTACCATGGAGACTGCTTGTACTAATCTTGGGATGTAGTCCTCCCCTTAACCGTAGGAGAAAAGATATCGTGAGATGTGTAATCGGTTACTGTCACAAGGTAGGACAAGCGAGAGAAATAGGAATGCATTGTGTTTCCTGTGATATAGGGAGTGGGGAGGGGATTGCCTTTGTGGCGAGTCAGCAAGACTCCAAGAGGAAACATCTTGGGTACATCAGAGCAAAGATGTGTTCACAACACTTCAAAATTACAGATGATTTGAGCTGATCAGCAGAGATATGTCCATGGGTTTCTGAAATTGCAGTCCTGTCTGCTGTTCCCTTTCACCATTGTTTTGATCAGAATCTATAACCATAATAGTTCTTTGTTTTGACCTGCCAGCGTCTACCCTTAGAAAAAAGGTAGTGGGGAGGTTGTATGCAAAGAAGTTGATTCGCTAATAGTATTTCAGGGCTTAATGACACGTTATTCTGTATTATATGCCTTCTTCCACAGATTAGTGGTTGTTTCCTGGTGCTTCTACTCCCACAGTATTGATTGATAATTCAGTGAATTTTCTTTCACGAACTTTTACAAACCCACATGATCTTGGAAAAAACTGTTGCAGTCACTAATCCATTGGGTGGGAAAACCCGATCAATAAAGTATCAGCAATAAAGAAAATCAAGGCATTAGTATCGAAACGCCAAACAGTCATTCTGTTTTGTTAGTGTTTATGCGATCGATTTATGTTGCGTTTCCTGCAGGATGTTCCGTGATATTAACTATCAGACACAAATAAACAATAATCCCAAACTAATGTTGTAATTATTTATCCATACGGTTTGTAGAAGCCTTAATTTATTCGGAAAATAATTGTTTCAAAGGAATAGTATTTATCAATATTGAATTGCAAGGTTTCGTGCAATACGCGAAACCATGTTGTGCTAAACACTAGACTATGTCAGTGAACGTTGAATAATGTCACTTGACAGCTGATGTGATATCAACATGGAAACCAAAGTCATCGGAACTCTGTTTCCATGAGCGCACCGTAATTATGACTCTAAAATAGCGTCACCATAGAGAGGAGTTCGACTAGAACAATGGTGTCCAGGGAATCACTGATTCTCGTTACATGGTAGCAAGAGAGCGACGACTCTACACTGTATTATGTAATAAAAGAATCAACCAAAAAAGAGGGCATTTCTGAGGAATAACCAAGAAAAATAATCTATTAACAATTAATTAATCAATAACAATCAACCGCGACTAAGTTACGGTTGGAGACGCCTAGAATCATCGCACATGGGAGAATTATGCTATGTTCATATCCACACGATGCTTCACAATCATGCATTAACCGAAATAAATTCCACTTTTATTCATTTACTCCTTACAGTGAATACGGTGAAAATAAAACTTGCCTATTTCCAACAAATACAAATTTTCTATTATGCCAATTTAAAAATAAATTAGCTGTCTTCTGAAGAACAATATTTGACCCGGGACTAGATTTGTTGTTATGTTTAATGGTTAAATTAGGCTATTAATGGTGGTCTCCACTGGCTGCGGTAAGCTCTGCGGTAAGCCTTGCGATGGTTTGTGCTGTAGGTGGAGAGGAATGATGAGGTCCTGCCTATATGGTTCACTGGCCATGTAGGCAGGTCCTCGCCACTCCTCACCATCACAACACCATTGTAAGGCTTACCACAGAGCTTACCGCAGCCAGTGGAGACCCCCCTTAAAGCCACAAATTATGTATTAAGGAACCAATTCCCTGTTTAATATTACTATTTGGCTCATACTCAATGCACCAATTCATGGAAATGATGATTACTACCATCACCAGCAACTTAAATGTTGAGAGAAGGATTGCAATTTTCAACTCACCACTTCATAGAAGTAAAGTGCTCGGTCATAATTTTTAAGAGCCGTGTAGATCATTCCTCCGTAATAATAGTAGAGTAGAAAATGCTTGGCATCAAATTGGCCACCCTACAAATATAGCACAGGGATTATATTATAGCATGATGGTTATTGGCATTTGAGTGTACTACACCAAAATAAATAGAACCAAAGATTTAGGAATAGATATTTTTGTTTAAATAATGATAATCTGTGTATAAAATCAAATGCCTAGCTGGTTTTCATAGGTTAACGTTATGCTTTGCCCGATGTGCTACCACAACGGGTTTTGATAGGTCTTTGTTAACCGGGCTTCCAGTGTTGTATTAAAACACATTAAATTAGAACTTACCTCCTTGCTAATGTCAGTCGTGTCCACATTGAGATAACTCAGTGCCGGTTTCATACATTTTGACAAGAGACAAAGTTGACAAAGATCGCTGTGTATTGAAGTCAGCTGGGAAGGCGCGAGTTGGATCTTTTGAATAGCACAGGAAATTATTTCAATCCCACGGATGGCCTGGAAAAAAGGCAGCAGTGAATAAAAATATATGTACATGTAATAGCATCAGACCTAAGGTACGTAGAACTTACAACTCGCAACTCACTCATGAAAATCAACCATTAACCGAGATAAATTCCACTTTTAGTCATTTACTTCTTACAGTGAATACGGTGAAAATAAAACTTGCCTGTTTCCTATCAACCAAACATTGGGTGAACTTGTGACACAAATCGGCATCTAAGGAAAGAGAAGGCAACATAGACATGGTAAATTTTCTTAATGCATAAAGTTGTCGGTGCCATCATTTAGAATCCCTAACTATCTGGACATTAGGACATATTAGAACAGGCACTTTAGGTAGATTTTAGGCCAAACCCGGAATAAAATAATGTAAAGCTGATTTTTGGATGTATGATGCGGGACACATGGGGGAACATTCCCTGAAAAGTCCTGTGTGCTTTTTGAGATTTTGATGTTTTTGTGACATTTTCCACAAAATAGCATTGGTCTCTATGGGAAAAAGCACCCGGCTCAGGCCATTATTTCCAACCTAACGAATATTTAGCAATGTTGTTTGCAGGGAATATAAAATATATTGTACGGGTTAGGGTACCATAGCAAACAGGTACATATTGAGATTCCCAAAATGTTTGTATCAACAAAAAATCTTTATTTTTTTAATTTTGTTGCCATAGCAACGAGTGGAAGAAACAGTTGTAGTATACTTTTTTTATGTTTTAAAGTTTACGATTGGAGTCAACTAATTTCCATTTCCAAGGGAAACGATTCTAGTTTTCAGTTACTTGTGGTGGATGTCAAGTGATAGTTACTGCAAAATTGAAAGTTCCTCCCACACTCCCTTGCCCCTCTCCCACCCCCTGGACACGCTTCCACACACACCTCCCACCCCCATATTTTTCATACATCCCTCCATCATTTCTAAAGATATAACGGTAAGTAATAAATTATAAGAGAGGAGAGAGAAGAATAGGCAACTTCAGCCTCACAGGTTAACTGGTATAATATTCTGCAGTGATAGTAAATAGTGAGCAATAGAAGAGATACTCACAACTGTCAGTGGCATAGCGAACCTGCTCCCCGTTACAACTATTGATGAACTCCTGTGTCTGAGCATATAGTGTCTCGAAGTCGGGTATACTCGGCAAACTGTATTTTACACAGCTAAAAAGACCAATTCAGTCAGATTGAAATGGAAACGTATAAGAACTTTTGAACATAAATTTAACTAACTCTTTCATCCGCACACATATCCTCTAAACACAATGTTATATCATTTGGAATTTATGGAATTGACACTAGGGGCATGTTTATTATTATAATAATTAAAATAAAAATGCATCATTATTTTATAAATGTTGGTATAGCTTGAAATGAAATAAGAGAAAGCAATACTTACAGGATACCAAGAATGCCAAGCGAATGTTGTTGCATATCAAAAGTTCCTAAAACGTTATCCAAATGTCCAGCATTTTTGGCGAGAATTTCAGAACTTTTGCTGATATATTCACATAGCTGGGAAAAGTTACCTACAATTAAAAAAATAGAACATAACTATTAACATGAGGGAAGAAAAAGATCCCTTGGATGGATGTATACATACAACTTCTTTTAACCTGTACAACCTTTAGACATAGGACTATATAGTTCCATGGTTAGCTATGGTTGGACATTATCTTGGTTAAACGTAATAAACCTAGAAAAAAATCACCACTATCTGAGACGGCAAAGGTGGATGAGCTGTGGGAAGCTATAAATACTGAAATAAGGACCATCATAACGGTCCACAAGTCGGTTACTGTTTCGAACCTCTGCCAGGACTGTTAATTCTTTTTTCCAACTAAACTTGAGCGGCCGGCATATGCAACAACACATTCACAAAATGCTTGTGGCTTTTGGTGAATGTCCTTCATGCGTGCCTTCGGCACTTGTGAAAGACATTCACCAAAAGCCATTTGCGTTTGTGAATCTTAGTACCCAGGAATCTCCCGGCTAATTTGCGACGGCCATTTGCGAAGATCCTTTATTTTTTCATGTCAACTTAAATACATAAACAATAACAGTTGTACAGATCTTGTGAAATATAAACAATTTACTAAAATAAATACGGTATCTCTTGCAGCGGAAAACTTCCTGGACCTCTACTTAATAGACTTGGTCCGAATTGAGAAATCGCCATTGACCCACCAAGGCCAGAATGAAGGCTCATGGTCAATTTGGACCGGAACTGGGGCCAGAAACATTTGTTAACATTTTGTGTCATAGGGAAGTGTATAGACGTAGGGAGGACCCCACATTAAATGTCATTTTAGCAATAGAAAAACATCTAATATAACCACCAAATAAGAGGATATAAAAGACAACATTATGCACATTATTGTTGGATACCATGTCGGCTATAAGAAATTCAATACATTGGGTTAATTTAAATGGCTAAAATCAAGTCCACCTTACATACTGACATGCCCACGAACCAAGTGACCTATGCCCAGCTTGCCGGGCACGCTGCCCTGTACCCGGCCTCGCACATAGACCGGGCCTTAGCTGTGGTCAGAGACCCGCCCACACTCAGATAGGCCCGCTGCCCGTCTTAAATTAGTGTCAGCTGTACATATTTTAAGCCAAATGGCCAATTCAAAAGGGCCCTATTCAGGGTTCGCCAAATCGCCGTTTTTTGCTGCCCGGGACAACCAAAACGTCAGTCCGGGCAAGAAAACACATGAGGTTGCCCGTTGGGCGACCAGCTTTCACCCACAGTTTTCTCAGTGCAGCAATAACCTTGTACCATGTTTATGCTATAATTAGAGGTTCATGCAGACAACTACAAAGAAACATGCAGGTTTTGTTTGGAGTTTATGAAATGGTATCAAGTGATGTCTGTGCCTGCAATGTCTACCAATCACCAGTCCTTCTTTTATGTAGGCTAATATACATGAATGGTATATGTTCGAATTTTCAATGCAGTTTTTGCCATATCCTTAATATTTGTTATTCTTTCTAAAGTTCAAGTATTGTGACATGTTGGCGAGATTGATGAATTTACTTAACATTTGGGGAAAATTGGGGATTTTGAATTGTATAAAGTTTAAATAAAATGATATAAGCTGTTTAAAAAAACATCATCTGTTTCCTTGGTTTAAACTATCTTTTAACAAAAGATCCTGGGCAACCATGTTTAATGGTTGGGCAACCAGCTTTTGGGTTCTGATTGCCCGCTGGGCAACCACATTTCTGAGCGATTTGGGATACCCTGCCTATTGTCTCATTGCGTAGACTCCCCGGTCATGCCGGTAGACTCATGGGAGACTATGCGGCAGGGAGGGCGGTGGGTTTGCATTGTTCAAGGGGGGGGGGGTGCAGATCTATAGGCCCGGGACTTATAAGCCCAGATGTATAGGCCCCGCGCGTTGGACGTATAGGCCCCGGTTGGCCCACGGTGATTGGACTTATAGGCCCAGCTCTGGACTTATAGGCCCCGACCATTACAGAGGTGTAGGACTTATAGGCCCCGGCTTCAAAAACTGAACTTAGTGTGTATTGACTGACTCAGCATGAATACACATATTCACTAGTGTGTATTGACTGACCACGCAGGAATACACATGTATATATTCACTAGTGTGTATTGACTGATCCAGCATGAATACACATGTATAATATATTCACTAGTGTGTATTGACTGACCCAGCATGAATACACATATATATTCTCTACTAGTACTCACTGTCACTAGTGTGTATTGACTGACCCTGCATGAATACACATATCCGGCTACCCCTATTAGGTAGGCCTAGAGTAATGAGGGTAACAATAGAGTACACAACCCAAGTGTAAAAGGGTAGGTGGGAAGGCAAACGATATTTAAAACATTTACATCACGGCTTTGACTTTGTGCAGACCTGTACGTGCATTGGAATAAATCACAACAGAGTGATATCGGCCTACGAAAAGCATAGAACTCGCACATCTCACTGGTGCTGCACGGTATTTTACTTTTAGATCTACATTACAACTAATTAGTCTATCTTAGTAGTATCTAAAAGTAATAGGGGCCGTCCATTTCATAATACATGTAAAAAACTATGAAATGAATTTGAACTTAAGTTAAATAATAGGCTATATGACTTCATATTATAATAATTAGAAACATGGTAACTAAATTATGCAGAAATGTAATAGTTGGTAAAGTATCGGAGACCAACTGGCAACAGGAAATGTAAGAGTAAAAAATATAGGCCTAGCCCTAGGAAAATTAAGACAGTCATCACTCATTGACTGTCTCTTTGACTTCGTCAGACATGTTATATGAAAGTTTCGGCGAGCTGTACTGCAAGCAAACGATGTAACGACACAGGGATGTTTTCCTCGCAGAAAAACTCTCTGATTATATATAAAAGTGAACTTCAATGTACCTTGCAAGGACAGTGTCCTCACGTTGTTGACGTATTGTTCAAGAGCTGAAGCCATGATCAAATCCCGATATCGCCCGACGACATTAAAGATGGAACCGGTCCCGCTTACAGCAATAAGAATTTTGTATCAACAATATTTGCAAAGTCAAAGATTTAACATTTGTAAAATGATTTTTTAATGTTTCGAATACATCTGTCAAAAAATACCATATATTCCTTTGTCTTGGACAAACTCTAGGAAATATGTTCCTTTTTATTTATTTTCTATGCTATAAGCCGTCTTCTAAACGGGTACCCCCTCCTCGGACGTGACGAGGTACCCGGCTGCCAGCAGATGATGAGAGTGGAAGGTCGTCAAAGGAGGATATCAAAGAAGGTTGTTCACTTATTGTCATAGTTTGTACATTCGATCAAGTTATTTTCAAACCGATTTAGCGTGATTATATCATTGTTAAATGGGATACAACCTGCTTTCAAACCTAACATTAGGTGACAATTGCGTAGTGTGGCAAGAATCGATAACAATTGAAAACAAAGAGTGAAAAGGGAAAATTAAACAAATCATGACTACGTACTTCGATATCCTTACATCTATCGTCAGGAAATCACAAGAAAAAAATGTCCTACGTGACGGCTGAGGCCTACGGCTACGCCCCAATGACAATGTCACGACGCAGCTAATCATCGATTGAATGATCTCTTGTCTTGATTACGGTATCAAATTTGTTTAAATTTAATTATATATTTTGACATATTGCTATAATATTCTCTATTATATTATCATATTGACATTTGTTGTGATAACTAAAACTGCACTAATACCACCACGACAAACCATTCGCGCTTGTTATCTATCGTATCACTTCCATGTCATGACTAGCCTAATGTTTATGTGTAATATTACTTCACTTGGCATGGTTGGACACATGGGAAGACCCGCCGTTACGTCAGATGCCGCCAGTGTGATAATTTTATGAAAGAAATAAATCAATCAAATTTTATTTTACTTCCAGAATCGAAAAAAATGGCAACTGGTGGAAGCAAAGAAAAGAACAAAGGAGCTGGTTCGCAGCTGAAGATAGATGGCATTGGAGGGGCTGTCATCTTTACTGGAGGTGCAATGGTTGGAGCTGCTGTTTTGTATGGAATGAAGAAGTTGTATGATCATTTCAAAAGTAAGAAAGACCAGGAACAACTAGAAAAAGAAGCATTTCTGAAGAAAGTGCGGGATCTCTCTGATACTGAGCCTGAACCATCTTCAAGATCCATCCTTAATAATGCCCCACCAGATTATCCTTCACCAGAAGAACAGAGCATAAGTTCTCCCGAATCTCATGGGGATGTGTCTCTAGCGAGCCTTATCAGTCCTCAGAGTGACGGTGCCACATCTGTCCTCAGTGTGGGCAGCTTGCATGACAACCTGTTTGAATATTATGTCAATTATGTCGACATTCCAGAGGCTGATTATCAAATTGCCATGACTGTTGTAGATGATGTCAAAAGGAGTTTCCGTTCCGTTGTCGAAGAACTCATGCCAAATTGTCCTCTCGGGGAAATGATAGATATCGGCGCTGCATCAGAAGGGCTTGCTGTGGTGCGACCAGACTATTTCCAAGTTGGACTGCAGTTGTCTCTTCCCCCTCAACTTTGGCAGTTTGTGGATGCTGGACAAACTCTCCTATCTGCTTATGGATACCAGATGGTCAAACGCACCCACTTAGAGTTTTTTGCACGAGGTACTTCATTCTATGATAAGTACCTCACAGGCGAGTACCTTTGTCCTGTAAAGCTCAAAGCTGTCTTCCTCGATCTCACAAATCGTATAAGTAATTGGGGATGCAGGCACGTAATCCAATCTGCAGTTATTGGGCCAGAAGTCAGGCTCATCGTAAGGTATGGGACAGATATGTCAGAGAAGGCCTTAACCATTGAGTTTATTCCTTCGGTGCACATTCGAGGAATCCAGGTTCTTGCGGAACCGCATCCTAAATGCAAGAATAACTCGTGCTATGAAAACTTATGGATGCAATCTTTTAGGGCTGAGGAGATCAGACATTTAACTGGGTGGAGGCCTACAGCTCAAGTTTTTGCCCCAGTCAGCGATTCAACAGAAGTAAAAGACATTGGTGGTGATGCGGAAGTTGCACATTATTCGAAAGCACCTGGAAATGAGATTAATAAAGATCTGCCAACCATTGTCATATCTAACGATGAAATGAGTGAAACTGAATCAGACAAAACGTCTATGGAGCAAGACCAGCCAGTATCCCAAGCAGTCCTTGAGGCAGAAGGTCCCGCCAATGTGGAGTCTATGAACGTTAATGTTGACCAAGAAATTTCTATAGAAGGATGTCAGCTCATGTGTTTAAAGATCCTAGAAGCTATTCGATTAAACCACCCTGCTCAATTGAGAATCATAGATGCCTATGCTGTCAGAACAATTGTTATGATGCTGATGACTCTTGAAGATAGCTGGTATTCTGAACAATTATCAGAACGATTTCTTGATACTTTGAAACTCTTAGAAGAATGCCTGCGGACAAGGCGCTTGCCTCACATGTTTTGCCCTCAAGTGAATCTTCTTGAAGATTTTGATAGTGAGATCACCGATCAGACTCGAGATTTCATTGCCTCCATCATCGGCAACAATCAGTTTAGCACCCTTTTGAAAAACAATTATTAAATGATTGTGCAATGCTGAAATGACAAACTGGTAACCTTTTTTGCGTTATCCTTAGCTTAAACCTTATAACTTAGACGTGCATAAATTATGTGTATAATTTACAGTGTTGCCTTGATATGGATGTCTACTTCTTTGACAATGAATAAAACTTGGCCTCGGTATTAATATGAATTTTAGAATTTAGCTTGTTCCTCTACCCCGTATATTGTATTGTTGGGGGGAAAGGTTTCTCATACAAGGTCAGTTCATCAGTTTATTCTATTTTCTATTGCCTCGTATGAAAGTTGTCGAGGCTAATACTCTCGGCGGTTTAGTGTGTCCTCGGGAGTATGCCTTCGATTTCGTGTTTAGAACGGCTACTTTTGTCGAAATGTTGACCAGTGCCAAAGGCAACCAGGGTTTGTTCGTTAGGTTACAAGCATGGGCGAGGTATTTTTTTTATTAATTATGTTGTTACATTATGTTCGCTGTCTTTGTAATGATATTGCCAACGTCGGTTCACACAGTAATCTTACATGGTAGTGCAAAGTGTGTTCCATTTGCTAAGACTATAGAGATTCAGTTAAATGCTGAGACCATGTAACTGCCAGGTCAGATTCAGATTGCATTAACAGGAGTAGGTGGATTTATTCAAATATGGTGTCAAAAGTGCTGAAACTCTTGGATATACATGTATATCATATTAAAATCAGGGTAGTGTAGTCTATTTCCCCGATGAACCATACATCTGATAGAAAATGTGATATGTGTTATCTCGGTTCGATTTCTCGATATATTTCTTAAATATGAAAATAAAATGTGATATCTAAATGAAAAATAGACTTGTGATTATGTTTATGACAAAGTATGTAGATGAAGCGTCGAAACTACCTCCCCCTTTTTTTGTATTGTCAACCACGCCCCTTCATAAATGTATTCTTTTCTCATGCAGGGTACCCTCTATACGCGTCCTGTAGGCAGTAAACATCAAAGCCCGCTACGGTTAACCCTATGTAAAGCCGCTGCATACAAGACGCGTATAGAGTGTAGAAGAGCTATACATACAATAGCTCTGAAGGTAGCTAGGATTGGGATTTGGCTCCCTCTGGTAGGAGAATTTGGCAAAAGCCGCCATTCAGTCCCTACACTACACCTAACTACCTATAGGTGGAGCTCTTGAGCCGCGATGGGATTTCCCCAGGACCATAACTATTCTAACTTCCTCATTCAGATGTGTAGTCACGAGAGTGACAAATTCCTATTCCTGTGGGTGTCGTTGGATATTGTTGGTATGTATCGATTATTCTTAAGTAATAATTAAGACAAGCTACTTTATTTGTCATTGTAATCATGATTATAACGGAAAGACCTGACTTGGCCGACCCGTCTGTGGCCGTGGGACCCCGGTGGGACCAAACCGTGGGTGGCCGTCGTTCGCTCTAGCTCAGCGGCCCAGTGTTCCTGAGAATGTGAGATGGAACTTGTTCACATTTCCAATCGGTCCTTGAGTGTTACAAATTGCAATTAACATTGATGGTCAGAAAGAGGGTATCATCACCCAATGTTGAATGGCCTGCCTTATTCTACCGTACATTATGACCTAAAATTCGTCACAGAGGTGCCAAATAAGGGCTAGTGCAAGTCGGGGAGATCTCCCGATTTTGAGGAGGTACGAACACCGTAGTATACACTAGGGTTTTTTTAAAAATGGATGTCAAATGGTGCATTTTAGGGTCATTTTCACATCATATTCGATAAATCTAAAAGCATATACCGATTAATATTTTCCAGAAAACTTTTTCTTTTCAAAATCAAGCTGCAAAAGACACATGAGAAAAGAGACACGCACACCTTTACCCTACGGACATTCATTTATTAAGCACTGCATTGGCAACGTTTATTAGGCCCTGCACTGGCAACGTTTATTAAGGACTGCATTGGCAACGTTTATTAAGGACTGCATTGGAACCGTTTATTAAATGCTGCAACAGCAACGTTTTTAAATCACTGCATATGCTTTATTTGGCATCGTTTATAATAGGGGCTGCTTTTGTAGACAGAAAATGGCTTTATTTTATTCAATCATCATTTTCATGGTAGTTCCTCAAGGGTATGCAAAGAGTCTCACTGCCCAACACAGGCGCCAGTCATTTAAAAGCATCTGAAAAGAAATCATAAAACATGTCCATGAATAATGACTCAATGGCAAATGGATGATACTTGTACTGCTTAAACAATTAAAGAAATATATGTCAATTAATACTTACTCATGTTTAAAGAGGGCCAGGAGCTTTGTATCAATGCAAAAGTATCCAACAAAATTCTGAAACAGGAAAACAATGAAACAGACATAACACAATGTATACAAATACCTTTCATATACCTTCCTGCCTATTAATTAGACCTTTACAAATGAATCGAAATTGTTAAAATGTAGGCCTAACAATGTCTATAGACAGTAATTTAGTATGCATCAGTACTAGTACTACCCCTGCACATTTGCTCAGTTCAGTGCTATATAGGAGGTATAAGAGGCGGGAGCAGGACCCAGGAAAATGCGAGGTGCACTCAGTCAGATGTGCATGGAGAGAGTGACTGAGTGAGTGTCCTAGTGTCTCGAGGCTGCCCCTGCTATATGTGAATGAGTTGACCTAGGTCACTCATTGGCTGGGCCCTATGTACACCCAGTTATGTCTGGCCTGGCTCACAGTCACAGACAAGTGTCCCAAGCACACCCTCAGTGTATGTCTATCAGTATCATATGCACTGAGTCAATGGGTGCATTCATACATGTGCACATCTTATCAATTGTAGAATTTATAAAGTTACAAGTGGTTCTTCCCGGTTTCTTTAGTCAGAAAGTAGTTTAGACGTGGAACTCATTCATTATTTAGTTGATAGAACATAGCCCTATGGTGGAATTTAAGGGAAACATTAGGCCTAGCCTATACGAATTTAAAAGAAAATGACAGGTTTAACACAGGCTAAAAAGGAGTACGTCCCTATATATGCATCTACATTAGGGTGACTTGAAGCATTTTAAGTTATACTTACATTGTTGCTCACTAGCTGTCCACATTTGAATGATGGCTGACTTAATGGTGTACTTGCATCCAAATAGAAAGTGTAGATACCATCAGTTCTGGCTCCATCCGGGATGGGCATATCTGTACGGCGAAGGGTTCCTTGACTCTAATCCCTAACATAAATATATATCAATTAGTACCCATCTGCAAGTGGTGTCAGTATCAATCAGCAGGTGGTCCACTCATCTTTAAACTTTTTTTAAATTGTGAAATATACTAACTAAATATTTTTTGGAAGTATTCTCCTAGCCATAAGAACTATTCTCATCTTTATTTCATCAATGTGTGACGACTATGAGGAAAGATATTTTTTTTGTTTTTGTCCAACATCGGATCTTTATTCATAGAGACATTTTATAACATTGGTGTATTGCAACGAATATAACAAATAACAATTGGGTGTCTAGAATTAGACCAAGATTTTACCTTTCTGAATTTACTCTATATTGACAATAAAAGGGTTATCTTTATATTGTACTCGATAGGACTCTTTTTTGGAACTTTGTGTTCCCTTTTATATTTTTTTGTTAATTTTCATGTTTTCTATTCACTCTGGTTGCCTGCAAGGCTAGTTTTACCGCTAGGTGGTCCCTCTGTTGATAGAGAGGTTGGGACATTACATGTGCTACTCTTGTCCTTAGTGGTTTTTTTTACAAGTTAATATATATTTCTTTCCAGGGCTCGAACAATTTTTTTGCAGTGGAATTCTTTTTTGCTGCAAATTTTAGGCCAGTCAACCTTTTCTTAATTTCAGGAATAAAATTATCGTAAGAAATATTGTTATTACCAAATAACCTCTGTCTATGTATGTAGGATTTTCCTACCAACAGGACATAATTGATTACATTGGGTTTTTTTCCTTTACCTCTTAGGCCGAATATTATTTCCTTGTTTGTGAATTGATGTCTAATCATTTGACTGTAACCTATCCAATTGGATATCCAGTCCTTAATGTCGGACCAGAACTCTTCAATAACTCTGCATTTGGTGAAAAAATGTAAGATGTCGTCATAACGACCGCAAAAATCACAATCGGGTTCGTCTTTGATGCCAATTCTTTTTAGGCGACTATTACAGTATATGTTCCTATGTAAAACCTTATATTGGAAGGCCTGAAGTCTCACATCGTTGGTAATTTTTAAGGGGAGGGTGAAAATATCTTTCCATGCCTCCTCGTTATTTAAGTTGTTTTCAATATTTAAGATTGCGGCCCATTTGGCTAGCTTATCTATGTCGATTACAATATTGTCAATAAACATTGAGTATAACGCCTTGGCGTTTGTTTTTAACACATTCGTTCGGTCTCTTCCAATTCTGATTTGAGTTTCAACAGTAAAGTCATCTCTTATCTCTTGTGGATTAATTAGCGCGATCCAATTTCTAGGTAAAGCTTGCTGTACTTGCAGCCTTTCTAAGTAATTGACTCTCAGACCATAGTCACGCTCAATCTGTTGAGACGTGAGGAAGTGACAGTTGTTGTCCAATACATCCCTTACATCAAATATATTAGCGTTCTTCCACCTTTTCCAGTCTATGGGTTTTTTATTACAGGTTATAAATTGGTTATTCCACAATCTCTCTTTTATAACTTCGCTGGAACTTTCTGGTTGGTGGTTATAATACACCTCCGACCAAGTTTTAAATAGTTCTGTATAAAATTCACAATTTTTTTTGGTTGGTTTCTCTCGAGCTAGGAAGATGTCGGTAACATTTCTCTTCTCTACAGATTTTAACATGTTTAACCACTTTACATTGGGAGAAAGAAGGGCTTTTTGTACCCAGCGGACCTTGTTAACCTTCAAAATATTCGTGAGGGATCTTAAATTTAGTCCTCCTCGTTCTACTTTTTGACACAGCCATTTAGTCCCGATCTTATGCGATCTCTCATTCCATATAAAATCCAGAATGTCGTTCTCGAATTTTTTTACATTATTTTCATTAATACCAATACAGGTTAAAACGTATTGGATTTTTGACATTAAAAGAACATTGCTGATTACGATTTTACCTTTTATGGAGAGATTTCGGTTCCCCCATGCACCGGCAGTTTTCTTAATACTCTCGCTTATTAACTCACAGTTTTTGTCGACCATTTTGTCGTACTCTCTAGGATACATTAATACAATTCCTAGTACCTTCATCTCTTTCACCCATTGGATATTTTCCAAGGTTTCGTGAGAGAGATCAATGGTTCCTATATTAAAACCTTTTGTTTTTTGGATGTTTAAATTCAACCCTGAAACTTTTGAAAATTTCTTGATTATTTCTAAGGCTCTAACGAGAGATGCTTCGTTCCTTAGGGTAAGGGATAAATCGTCAGCGAATTGTACCAACTTATATTGGTGGTCTCCAATGGCGATTCCCCGAACTTCTATGTCGGCCCTTAATTTGTCTGCTAATTTTTCCACAACTAGCAAAAACAGTGTCGATGAGAGTGGGTCCCCCTGTTTCATGCCTCGGTTGATGCTGAACCAGGAGGAGGCCAAACCATTATTACTGAAGCAAGCTTTGGAATTTTTTAGAAGTGTGCGTACCCATTTAATGATGTTTTCACCCATATTATACGACTCTAGGCATTTAAAAAGAAAGTTCCAATCGATCGAGTCGTAGGCTTTGGAAAAGTCCAAAGATACAACAAGACCGTTCTCATTTTTCTCTTGTAACCACCATATGGTATCGTCTAATCTTCTAACAGCTTCGTTTATTTGCCTGCCTTTAACAAAACCGTATTGGTCTTGATCGATAAGCTCGTTTAAAAGGGGATTAATTCTATTTGCTATCAATTTCGATATTAGTTTATAGTCAGAATTTAATAGGGTTATGGGTCGCCAATTGGCTAACCGTCTAGAGTCAAGTCCTTTTTTAGGTATTACGTTGATAATCCCTTTGGATTGTTCCTTGGACATTTCACCCTCCTCAAAACATTCATTGGCCATTTCTAGGAATAAATCCTTTACTACAGGCCAACATGTTTTGTAGAAGGCAGCTCCTAGACCGTCAGTCCCCGGAGATTTGCCTGATTTTGTTCCTTTCAGGGCTACCAAGATCTCGTGTTCAGAAATATTTCTTTCGAGATGGTTTCTCTCTTGCTCGCTTAATCTTTTTCCTATTTCAGGATCTATGAAATTGTGTGATTCTGGATGATCCAGATCTCTTTCGGCGTATAGCTCTCTATAAAAATTGGTACCTACATCCAGTATATTTCTGGGTTCGGTTACGATATTCCCATTATGGATTAGCTGTTTTATAATTTTTTTCTCAGTGTTCCATTTTTCGAGATTTAAGAAATATTTAGTTGGGCGTTCGCCCTGTATTAGCCAGTTAGCCCTGGATCTAACCAACGCTCCTCTGGCTTTTTCTTTTTCTATGCTTTCCATCTTGGCTTTTAGATATCTAAATTCTTCTAGCTCGATGTTGTTTAGGAATTGTTGGGAGTCAAGTTTTTTTAGTCTATTATTACTCCTTCTTTCTTCCTCGCTACTTGTTCTCGCTTTATTCTTACCTATCTCTATGGAGTTGAGTTTGACAATATACTTAAACAGATCCCACCTTTCTCTAGCGTTATAGCTATTGTATTCAGCGTTCACCTCCTGTATTGTTT
This sequence comes from Sthenelais limicola, assembly GCA_942159475.1. NCBI lineage: Eukaryota > Metazoa > Annelida > Polychaeta > Phyllodocida > Sigalionidae > Sthenelais > Sthenelais limicola. The sequence goes on along the minus strand of OW804095.1, from coordinate 112,098,408 downwards.
CTCTCACCATATTGACATATTCAGGATTCTCTAAAAGTTTTTCATTAAGTTTCCACATCCCCCTGTTCCTTTTCGGGGCGAGGGTGCTTACCTTAATGCTAAGGGTTTTGTGGTCAGAACGATTACAAAATTCTACCTGGGTGTCTAGCACCCTGTTCCTCATTCCGTTATCTATAAAAATATAATCTAACCTGGAAGTAGAGTTGCCTCTTCTCCAGGTGTGTGACATGTTATTTTCTTGTCTGATTTTAAATATATCTGCCAAATCAAGATTCTCTACCATATCTTCGAGTACATTTTTGTTCTTAAATTCTTCACCTTGTTCTATATCAATATTAAAATCTCCCATAACGACCAGTCGATCGAAAGAAGAGGAGTTAATTATTTTTTCTATATTTCTAAGAACTTTCACTTGCTCATCGGGGGCGCCTCTGGTTGGCATGTAAACATTGATAATTAGGTACCTTTCGTCATCTATTATAGTTTTAACATAAATGATTCGACCCTCCAGGTCTCTTCCTTCTACACAGTTGGAATGCTTAACATTTTTTGTAAAAAGAATCGCTACCCCCTTGCTATTAGATTGCCCGTGGCTGACATGCATATCATATTTCCACTGGGATTTCCATATTTCGTAATTGTTCTTAACACTGTGGGTTTCTTGTAACCCTATAATCCCCCTGTCATTCTTTCTTAGCTCTGAAAAGATGGATTTCCTTTTTTCTATGTTATTAAGGCCGTTCACATTCAACGTGATGAAGGTGATACTGTCCTTATTGTTCATTGTTGGTATTAAAGGTTGTTCAATGGGGATTCTAAATTGTCATCGTGGTTTCCTATACGGACTCCTTCTCCTGAAAGAGTTTCTCGATCTCCTTTTTCTTGTTCAGCGTACTTCTTATGGTTTCCCAGGTTTTCCCCAGGAGGTTGCCGTCTTTGGTCCATTTGTCCTCTTGCAGCACATCCGGATGATTAAGTGTTAGGCCGATGCCCCACACTTCATTTTTTGAGGCCTCTCCCAACCTCCTTTCACCGGTGTCGATTAGATACTGTCGTACAATATCATTTTGGAAGGTTTTTGCCCTTAAACCTTTCGTTAGTATTTCAGCTCTCTTCTCTTCCCAGGTGTCATCCACCTCGCCTCTCTTGTACTCGTTTAGTACCTTTTTTGCTTCGGCCGGATCGTTTTGTTTCATGACGAATTCCGCCTTTATGGGGTCTTTCCCCACTCTTGCTCTCCAATACGCGAGGTATTGCTCTACGTGCAGATATCTTCGTTTGTCTATGGTGAATGGTGAGTAGAACTGATTAGATAAGGGGTTCTCCTTAGTGAAGAATACAAATGTGTACATTGAAGATTTCTTAGACAGATGACTCAAGGTTAGGGACGTTGGTAAGGTCTCTAACTTGTCATGTGGGTACACTATTTTCCCTATTTTTACATCTCCATTGTTATTGAAGGCCTTTTTGCCTGCCTTCCTTGCTGCCTTTACTACTATATTCGCTCTTTGGATTCTTGTCCTCATCTCAAACGGGAGGTCCTGCTTCAGGTAAAGAGGTTTCTTCCCCTCTACAGCCTCCTGTTTCTTGAGGTTTATTCTTTTGCTCCAGACTTCTTCAGCGTTTTCTTGATTGTCGAAGACCACTCTCAAGGGGGAGGAATCTTCTGTGCCCATCCTGTAGACACTGACGATTCCCTCCCCTTTGGCCTCCATTATTCCTTGGAATATATTGTCCACTTTATCTTTGAGGATCTTTTCGTCTTCATTGTCTTGCTTTTTCACGCCTTCTAAGATTAGCTTATTGGCATTAGCTTGCACTTCTTCTTGGATCTTGTCCTCCAGGTTTGCTTCTGCGTTTTGCAGTAGGGTCTGGAAGTCCTTATCCGTTCTACGGACGGTTTGGTCCATCAGCGTTTTCACATCTGCTTCTTGTTTGTTGACCTTTTTTTTGACGGTCATGGAGTCCCTGTCTCGTTTGATGTTATCTTTGACCAGGTCCTCTACTTTCACTGACAGGGTCTGATACTTTTTTTTCAGTTTGTTAGCTTTTTTGTTTCCTTTGCTAATTTGCGACGATAGGCTGTCGAACAAGTTCCTCATGTATTGAGGGGCGTCTCTTAGGTCCGGTGCTTCATCTTCAGAGGAAGAGTCTGAATCTGAAACTTCCGCTGTATTTTCTTTATTTGGGTCCACTGTATCCATTTCTACTTCTTCGGGGAAGCAGTCTTCTGCTTCTTTGTCAGCTTTGATTGTCTTAGTGCGTTTGTTAGCCGGGGCGGCCACTGCAGTGGCTCCCTCTGCCTTCTTTCCGGACATGACGGCTACCCGTTGCAACGCTCTCTTGCTATTACTATGGGGGGAACGTGAGAGTTGAGACTCTACTTTCACTCTTTTCAAAAATTCAAGATGGTGGCTCTGGGCCAAGATTTTGAGGATCTGCGCTGATGCCGATCTCTCAGTCTTTAAAATAACACTATTTACTTTGTGTTTGAGTGGATGGAAGGTTATATTATGTGAGAAATATGAGTTTGTGACTTCTTCGGGTTCCTTCTTCCCTTTATTGCCTTCGTAAAGGCTGCGTTAATATTAGGTTTGCTACGGGTGTAGTGGGCGGAAGTCGTTGATTGCGCATGCGCGATCAATTGGTTTCCGTCCGACTGTTCCCGCTCGATTCAAATTCTAAATAAAGTTTGATACACTGTTATGGGGGTCAATATCGATATGTCAGTTCATTTCTTCCAAACCTTTTTCACAGAAATCCTGATTCTTAGATTTGTAGTTCCTTGCTAGTTGTGATGGCCGTAGACGTTTACACCTATGTGGCGTAAGCTGGTCCGTTCGGCTATCGTTGTTATGATTATTATGAGCCCTTGTTTCCTTCACTAGTTGCTGCTTGGAGCTTCTCCGAGCAGATACAATATTTATTTCCACTGGTAATGTCCTTTTAGTTATAGTTTGTGTTCACTCCTTTGGATGCACTGAGTAAGTCCTTTTGGTTTTAACCCTTCCGAACCGTCTGCCCTGGAGGAGCTACCGTCCAAGATGGCAATCGCACGTGTACGAGCTTGGGTCGACGAGATAACCAGTTCTTATTCCTTACAGCCTTATTTTTGGTGACTTAACTGAGGTTGTGGATGATCTTTGAACTTTCACTGACACTTCTGTCTTTTTCCTAGGGGGTACGAGGAAAGGTTCTTTAGCTAAACCTGAAATAAAATGGAGCTCTCTTTCGGATGTCTGAGACGACTGCCGGAACCGGAAACTCCCCTTGAGGAAAGATATTAAAGCTTTGTATTTGTGATGTGACTGTGAGTGGGTATATTCTTATACAAGGGAGAGAGGCTCAATGATGAAACACATGGTTTTGGTTAGGTGTGACAGTGCACTCGGCCGTGGTGCTGTAATGCCCTGTTATACATAATACCATTCGCCGATGGTATTACATAAACGGCCCTACAGGGCCAGAAAATCCCAGTTCTGGCTTATACTGCCATATTGAATTGATGTAGGCTTCAAAACTGTAGGCCTATCTGCCAAAAACGTCTGTGAGTTTTAAGTTTTGAGGGACAAAGCTAAAGAAACAATTCCCCATATTGTTTACAAGCTATTACAATCGAAATATGAACTTACATTAACAATACAGTGTCTCATTAATGAATATAAGTCTATATGACTACCCAACTGAGTGTTAGGTGCATTACTGCATTAAGCAGTGGTGAGCAACGCTTCAAAAGTGGATAATTTATGCTGCAAAACGAGCGCTTCAGTGCGGTGGTCACCAGCGCTTATTGAGTAACTTTTGAGCATTGGCAGCGCTGGCAGGGTTAATTAAGCGTTCAGCAGCGCTTATTAGCCGCTGTGTGTCTGTAGGGTATGTACCATAGGCCTATATATGGGCCAAAGTAAATTAAAAGTACAAATCGGGTTTTTTGCTTTCACCGGGCCATAATTTCTTGATCATTAGCTTTTTCCCATTTTCGGTATCAGTGTATGGGCACGATATAAGGGCAACATATGGTTTTTCCTATGTACCGGTATTATCAGGATAAATTAAAGCTATAACAAAATAAGGCAAAATGGGGCAAAAAAAGTCAAAAGTTCTTTTGGGAAATGTTCACCGTTTACAAAATATGACTTTGGTTCTGATAAAAATGGAATGAATGAAGTGAGAATGTCTTGAAGTATTCTTCATAAAAGTACCACAGCTGCATTATGAATAGGTCTATTTCTATGTTTTCCCACTGTTGATTTTTGGCCATTTGAGCAGTAATTTCCGAAACTATTTTTATTTTGAGAGATGAAATCCTCCACCATACACCACTGCACTCTGGCACATGCTCCCTGCCCCCCTCTGGTTATTACATAATAATAGAGCTACATCCCAGTGAACAGAAAACGTTTGCCAGACGTTGATCAACGTTTGATTAAAGTTACTGTTACAAACGTTTGGCCATCTATGTTTTTTCAACGTTGTTTCTCTGGCTGTCTTTTTCAGAACGTTGATTTAAGGATGATCGTGGGTATTTCCCAAAGTAAATAGATCAGCCTGATTTTTTCACAGTTTGTACTCCAAATCATGCTGATTTCAAATATAATTTTTTTAAGGGGGGTTCCCAAATTAGATTTTTTGCTATTTCCGTTTGAAAATAAAAAGTTATTTAATTAATTTAACATGGCCGTCTATGGAGAAAAGAGTGTTTTTGAAACGTTTCATCCATTTTAAACCATAAATTGTAAATACAGTTGGCTGATTCTTTAGTATATTATAGTTTAAGGAATATATTTTCTGAAAATAACAAGAAAATTGGTGGTTCCCAGATTACTTTAGGAGCTGCAGGCCCCCGAACTTGACATATCAGTAGAATAGCTTAGAATCTCAATGTAAACAAGGTGGCTTACGGTGTCGTAAAAGATGTCGTAAAATCTCCGCCGTTTTTGGTAACTGAGAAATACCCGCGATCATCCTTAACCTCAATTAAATTGATGTTAACTAACGTTCATGCAACAACGTCAAAACAACGTTGCAAAAATGCAAAACCTCTTTAATACAAAAGTTGGATTAACGTCTGGATGACAAACGTTGGATTAACGTATATCTGTTTACGTTTAATTGATGTCCATGAAATAAATGTTTTTCCACCATATCAAAACGACCTCAAAACAACGTCACAAAAATGAACTCTTTATTACGAACGTTGGATTAATGTATGACATATTAACATTTTTCCATAGACGTTTAATGAACATACAAAAATCGTTGGTTAAACTTGGATAGAGAGGTTGAAGATTTGGGTCAGAGAGTACACTTATAGAATGTGAAGTGAATGTTTGTTTTAAGATTTTTATTCAGCCAGACATTATGCAACAGGTACACTATTCACAGAAAAGCTGCTTTAAACAATTATAGAAAAAGTTCTTAGAAAAATAAATAGAAAATTCTACAAATAAAGTAATAATCATTAACCACTTGGTTATTTCACAGCAAGCGTTCAGTAATAATGGAAAGGATAAAAATAAAGAATTGATAAAACCATACACCCGGGACAGTGTCAGATTCATGACAGGCCATGTTTAGACGCAGTCAATTTCCATATTATCAACAATATACAAAAAATTCCGAGAAAAATCAAGTTGCTATATTCCAAATAAACATAGCCTAGGGCTCTATACAACAGGCAGATATAGAAATACATATCACACATGCACATGCTAGGTACACAAGTAAGTACAGTGTAGGCAAATCAATTATGTGTCGCCACCTAGTGTCACTAGCTGTCATCACCTATTATACTATATAAGGCAATTATGTACAGATCTTAGTCATTGGCCAGTGCCAGCCGCTCTGGAGTGGTCCAAATTTCATTATTGTCATTAAAAAGCTTCACAAACAGTATCTTCAACCTTGACTTAAATACATGATATTCATCAATAGATCTTTCCAAATTTTCCCAGCACAACCGAAGAGACTCTTCATAATACCTTCCTTATTCCAGCGTTTGATATGGACTTTGTAGGGGTCTCTTAAATTATAATTTACTTCATGTTCCTTTTCAAAGTCATAATAGAGCCGGAAGACATTCAAAAAACGTTGTAATCTCCTATACACAAGCGGTAGAATTTTAAATTCAAGGTGAATAAACACATTATTTTGTCGTCGACAGGTATTTCTACTATACACACTATAACATATCCTAAGACAATTATTCTGAATGATCTGGAGCCTCTTGATCTGATTTTGGTTTGATAGTGATATGAGAATGCTGCCAAATTCCAGTATTGGTAAAATATAAGTTTTATAAATCAAAATAGCTATATCCTTTGAGATGAAATATCGGATCTTACATAACCTCCTGTAAAGGGTCGATGCTCGAATACAGGTTGAGTTAATTTGTGGCATGAAGCTTAAAGAATCATCCAGCAAAAAACCAAGGTATCTGAAATTGGCAACAATATCTATCCTTATACCATCTGTATAGACAATATATTGTCTGTTAGATTTTTTCTTTGAACCTCTAAAGATTTGTAATTTGTTTTTTTTTTAATTAATTGTCAGACCATTTCTAACCACCCATTCTTTGAAGAGATTAATATCACTTTGGACAGTGGTAACATCATGATCTGAGCTAATTTTGTGTAACAGAACACAATCATCTGCGTACATAAGTAGTTTACCTTTAAAATCGACAGAAGCTATATCATTAATGTACAAAATAAATAAAATTGGGCCTCAGATACTTCCTTGCGCCACACCGGCTTCCAAGGTATTAACATCAGAAACAGTATTTCCCATCAAAATCTGCTGCTGTCGACCTCTCGAATAAGAAGTTATTAATTCGAGTAGATTTCCAGAAATCCCAAGCATCCTCAATTTTGATAATAAGATGTCTATATTTGTCGAATTGAAGGCTTTAGAAAGGTCGAAATATGTGGCTGTTGTTTCGTGACCATTGTCTTTGTTATCAAGAATTATATTTATTAAAGAGTAGGCAGCACTTTCAATACTTTTTCCAGCCAAGAAACCATGTTGACATGCAGAAAAGAAATTTATATTCGATAAATATAGGGAGAGCCTTTCCACCAATAAATGTTCTAAAATTAAATTGGTGAGATTGATATTGGACGTAGATCATTAATATGTCGGGATTTACCTTTTTTTGGAATCAAGGTACAAATAGCTTTCTTCCAAACTTGGGGAAAAATACCTTCGACACGAATTCAATATGATGGTGAATTTTTCAATACATGACAATAAAGAAAACCTAAGAAAGGTTGTATTAAGATCAATTACTCCACTAGATTTGGAGGTATCAATTCCATTCACCAATTTAAACACATCGTCATTATTTATCTCTTCATCCCACAATAATCCGGGGTAACCATTTGCAAGATCATTAATGGCATCAGTCGATGATTTTGGCCCAATAGAACAGAAAAAAGTATTGGCATAGTTAGCTGCCTCTTTCGCCAATAGTGTCTTCCCATCCTCTGTAATAATCGAATCTATTATATCTCTTTTAGATTTACAAACTCCATACAGGTTGGCAATTTTTTCCCAAAATCTTTTTTCATTTTTAGAATATCTGATACATATATCTGAGACCATTCGTTTCTTCAAAAAAAGTAGTCTGGTTTTGATTTGTATTTTCAACTCTTTAGCTTTCTGCCATTGTTCTGGGGTGTTCATACTAATTGCCTGTCTGTATGATTTATTCTTTTTTCTAACAAGAGCTTTCAAGTCACGATTGTCAATGTCCCAATTTATTTTTAATAATATTTAAGCCTATGTGTATATTGTATTTATATGTGTGTCGATTGTTTACTTATTTACTGGTCGATCATATGAAAGGTGGTAGGGAGGGGGTCTGACCCCTGGGCGGAGAGAGCTGATGCAATGTCTCTGGATGATGAAATCCCCCAGCGACATTGCATGTGAGCTACTCCGCCATTAACCTGGAGGCTGATGCAAGGGGCAGCGCATTCTCAACAGCCCTGGTGGCTGACGAAATGCCCACTGACCATTGCAGTACGCCCGGGAAAGATGATGAAATGCATCCCAGGTCTGGTGCAATACCTAGAATATATAAGGGCCCCCAGTCACTGTATAGTCAGACTTCTCCTGGAGAGCTGTACTACCGTATGCTGTATGATGATGAACTGACTGGAAGCCCTTCCACCTTGAACACTGACCATGCTATAACTTGCTATACATGAACACTGTGTTATATTGAAGTCTAATAAAAGAAGCCATTCTGTACTCCACGCCTTACCTTATACCTACTGAAACTACAAGCCAAGCATAATATCCCTTTTGAGACGTCTAACCAATCGAAGCTACCCCTATTTATAAGTATATCGCGAGAGATCCGAGTAACTCCGTAATCCATTAGTAATAATCCCTGATTGTAGTGTCTACGCTCTACAGACATTAACACGATCATATACAATTTTACCATTTCGCACAGTAAATTCATTTAGGGGGTACATATCATTTTGGATCGATTTGAACTCGTCGAAAATTTTAGAACAGGTTGTGTTTACATCATTGTCCAACCAAATATCAGCATCAATATTATTGATCCGATTTGTAATTTCATTTAAGTTCATGTTCTTAGTCGACCTGGCATGGTATACCTCCCCTTTATGATTATTTACCTTACATTTCTTGACTATTATATATACACTGGTAGATGGTCACTTATATTTTCACTGATTGTGCCCGTTTTCTTAACATATTTACAGTTAGAGGCTATGAAATCTATAAGGGTGCTTGTCTGTGAGGTGATTCGAGTGGGTGATTCAATGTGTTGTACCAGTCCTCTATTATCTAAGATAGAGATTAATCTTCTATTGGCGACACTATTCTTCTTAAGATCGATATTTATGTCACCTCCAATATCTTATTTCTATTAGAGAAACGGCGATCATCAAAACCTTTCATTACAGTCGAAAGATGCTGGAAGAAGCCATCCAAAGATCCATTAGGTGGTCTGTATACAGCACTCAGGACTATAGATTTGTTATTTCCAGGTTTGATCGTGCATGTAATAATCTCAATATCGGTTATTGATATGCATAGTCTCCACAAGATCACAGGCGAAGTTGTCCTTATAATAAATAATCAAACCTCCACCTCTCTTATTAATAATTCTGTCTAACCTTACTAGCTTGTAGCCCCTCACAAATAACATAGAATCAGTGATATCTTTATTTAACCAGCTCTCACTAAGACAGACAATATCATAGAGACCATTTAGATATTCCATTTTTATATAGTCTAGTTTGTGGAAGAAGCTGCAGACATTGAAATATACTATTTTCAAGCCCTTACTCATCGAGATCGATACATTGCTATCAGCCATTACAACTCACGAACAACCTAAGGTGGGTATGTCCCATATAAAAGCAAAGAAAACACAGAAATTTCGCACAGACCGTAACCATAGTCAACCTGTGCAAATAAAGCATAAATCTGGTTACATAACATCTCTCTATATGGCATTTCAGACAAGTATGAGAAGAAACAAATAAGCGTTTTACTAACTGTTCGAAAGAAAACATCCATAAGCCGCCATCTTGGTTCCGGTACGAAGAACCCACCGACGTCAAGATGACAACCCATGTAAAACGGATCATAAATAAGTCCGGAGACAATGAAAGTACATGAAATATATAGGTTCAGCAAAGAAAAAAGGAAAAAAAAATAAGTGCAATCTATTCATAAATTTCAGAAACAAAATAAACAACGATCATATTTTGCGACACCGAACCGTGTGCCTAACCCATTTACGATAGAGAAATGGCCGCCGGATGTCGTGCCGATTGAACTTGACATATCGTGTTTACACCTCAAATCGATCCAATATGTAGAGTAAATACCAGGAGATTAATATTTCCGACGATATACATCGTTTCAACAACTAGACAATGGTATTGGAAACCTATAATTCATTTTCAAGTGATAGCATATTACGACATCTTCACGACAATAGTACCCATTTACGTTACAAGATGGCCACCCATGGCGGAAAACAAACGTAGATGCAACATAGACAACGTGAAAAACAGCTGGTTCTACCAAAAATGCCAGAGTTATTGAGCTCAGAGTCACTATATGGACAAATCAATGCCGGATGCGTCTGCGATATTTTTGTATACAGAAGTATCTCTGCCAGCCCTTCTCGCCCTCAAGTTCGTTTGAATTTTCCTCGCAGAAGGCTTGGACTTTTCATCAGAGGATTTAGGGGCAGGACCAGTATTGGTAACATCCATTGGAGACGAGGTTTCATCGCTGAGCACGCTGAACGGATTTTCAACTATGGTTGAGGGTGTGTCTGTCGTCGAATTAGCCTTTGCAGCAGGGGCTGCCTTGTGAGGAGTTTTAAATCCATCAGGACCTGTAGTGGACTTTACCCTTGGACTCATAGGACCTCTTTTACATCTCAAATTGTGGAAAGTGTTATCATTTAGGGCTGCACGAGCTTCATTCCTCACCTTCATCAGAATTTCACCTAGGGTATTCTTTCCCTTCCATGTGTCATTTTCAAGAGCATAGTCACCGAGATAACACCCGCTACCCCAATAAGTATTACTCGTTGCTTCGATAAGCCTGACAGAACCGGTCAACACAAGTTTTTCTGCAAGTTCACGGTGCTGAAAAAACTTGCATCTGACTATATCCAACATGATATCGTCTTGCATATTCTTCCAGGTTGGAATCTCCGATACACGATCTCCAAAACCTTCGATTTCACGGGGGTCAGAGTTATTCATGATAGAATCAGCAATAATCTTTTTACCATGCACCAGCATCTTTTTGTGCTGAAATGCCTGATTCATCACAGGAAACCGGTACCAACCAGTTGCTCACAGGCACACATCTACATCTTAAAATCATGGTTTATATAGGCAGGAGAGAGATAATTTAAAAGCGTTTTCCAAATAATGTTAAACAAATGTTATCCCTTAAAACAGATTTCTTTTATGTGATGTGTTACATGAAAACGAGTCATATGGAATTATTTCAATTATGTGGGTTTGTGACTTTTAACGAATTTCTGCACATGTCTCCTGGGTCGATTCATACACAAACTTTACATATTCTTGAAGCTGCATGTCTTCAGATTACAGGGGTCTTTAGTTTGAATTGATTCGAGCAACTGGAAGGAAACCAAAGACCAAAACGTGATGCAACCTCTAATGGAGCCAAGAGGAACATGTGGGCTCAGATTTTCAGGGTTTGTGACATTTAACGAATTTCTGCACATGTATCCTGGGTCAATTCATACACAAACTTTACATTTTCTTGAAGCTGCATGTCTCTAGATGCCGGGGGTCTTTAGTTTGAATTGATTCAAGCAACTGGAAGGAAACCAGAGACCAAAACATGATGCAACCTCCAATGGGGCCAAGAGGAACATGTGGGCTCAGATTTTCAAAAATGATTTTCAAAAACGGAACGGTTGATTTCACCAACTTTTAGGGTAGCTAGGGCTTAGATCTCTGAGTATGAGACGCAGAGGGCCCAGTTATACCTTCATGCCAAAGGAAATTCCATTCCGAGCATTCCTTCATTTTCAAAACAAAGGATTCGTTTGACATTGCAAAGTTTGTAGGAAGAGTTACACTTTTTAGGTACTCTCTATGGCACAAATTCTGAAAATGTTTTCTGGTGGCCCATAGAAATTTTGTCAGATGTTGATCTAGTCCAGTTTTTTCTCCTCTTTTCTAATCTGGCCTCCAATTTCTTCTATTGGCATTATTGGCGGCATTATCGGCAATCTAACTGTTCTCACCAGGTGGCAGTACCGTAGAACTTGGCTTTCAAAGTCTCCCTAGTAATACTTATATGAGGCATTTATACCTTATAGATATTACACTTTATAAATTTGAGAATATTGAAAGCAATGAAATCGATACTTTATTTGTATAATTTACCTGCTTGATGTTGAAAAATGTTGTGAAGAAAGCACCCTTATAATTCTAATATTATTACTATGAGTATACTGAGGAACCAAGATTGACACACACCAACTTGGAATGGAAACCTTTGGAACAGTTTGTGGCATTATGCCAGCCTAACATTCTCTTTGTCACAGAGAGGCAGTATACGCAGACATGTATGTACCTGGGGAAAGGGCATCATCCTCTGGGAGGTGACTTCTTGACATGCTACATCCTTTTAGTCGTTTGTGGCACTTCTGTGCGACTGGCCTGCGGTATTTCTTCCTCAGCTCTCCCCTATAGCAGTGGCCATGATTCTCATGGACTGAATGCAGGCATGTTCATCCCAGTCCACCATACCTTTCTCCAACATATCAAAGAGATTCTGTAAGAAGCAACACATGGCATCCTCCAGCACATTGCGTAAGTGTGCCAACATGTGCTTGTCTTTAAAATGGTCTGTTGTATGAGATCAGGGACATGCAGGTATGTGCATACTCCAGCGGCTCCATATTTGTCCTCAGTTCTTGCTTTTGCTTAATGGAAGTGGCGGATTCCCTATTAATGTACACTATGGGGTAGGTGCATAAATTTCACATAAAGTTACGTGATGTATGTTCACTTAAGTCTGAAAAGTAACAATCTCTACGTGACTCACATAAATGCTGGTGCCAAAACAGCCCACGTAAGAATCGTAACTTTAAGTGACACATAAGTTACGTGACTCACGTAAGTTACGTGATTCACTTAAAACGACAAGTATGCCATCTAGATTTTACTACAGAACTACAACGCCATTCCACCGGAAACGAGAAGATTTCTTGCTTTCAGAGATGCCAAACCCCCCGATCTCCCGTCTTGACATCAAAATCTCCCGCCCAAAAGCCCAAATTATGAAATCACAGATATTAATTTTATCAAAAACATGCCCTAAGACCTAACTGTACGAATCCGAATAGAGAAACTACCCATGCAGGCGGGCGCGGCGGAACATTGGGGGGGGCAAACTTTTTGGGAGGGGGGGAGGCATGGAGGGTGACGTTTCATTACCCTCTAATAGTATAATATAATCGAAACATTCATACAAACCCAGTACCTTATCAGGAAACCAAGCGCACTTATAAAGGCCGTGTTCCACATACAAGGCAACGTTGTAGCATACCTATTTAGCTTAATATTTCTTTAGTTAGATATACCAAATAGGCCTAAAGGTTTTACTATATTTCCACACATGTTCTTTGCGTATGATATATAATAATATGGATATTGTTAAAATATTCTTGGTAGAAAGAAGCCTAACGAGTGTCTGAATGATTGGTATAGTGATATTTTTGAGATATGGAATTGAATAATGCCATGTCAAGAAATAAGAAATAATATGGTATAAGGTGGTCATTTTTAGACAGAGGAGAAAGAGTTCCCTCCCTTGGTGTACCAAATAGGCGAGAGACGGCCGCTCTTATGTCTGGAAACGTCAAAAATGTGATAAAACAATGTTTATATTTTGATCATAACCTATCTGATATTTAAGAATAAGTTGAACGAGGTATAGTAGCCATATTGTGTATAGGCCCTATGTATTACCCAGAGGTTAGTGCAGTCAGATGGAGAAATAATGTCATAAGGTCTTAAGGTGGTCATTTTTAGACAGTAGAAAGATTTCCCTCCTTGGAGGCGTTTTAAATAAGATCTCATGGAGAAAATCAAAATTGTTGCTTCTCAGACCTACCCCCCCCCCCCCCCCTGCCCCATATTACCTGTTTAGAAACTGATCGTTTTTAGTGTTTTCAGACTTACGAGCGGCCGTCATAGCCAACTATAGTGGGTCTGTGGCGGTACCGGGGGGGGGGGGGCCTGGGGGGCACCGGCCCCCCTAGACCCCTTAAAATGGTCCCTGTGCCCCCCCATCCTAACTCAGAGGGGCAGAGGGCCCCTAAAGGGCCCCTAAAGCACTTTCCTTCAAACTGGTTTCATTTCATTTTAGCTTAATAATTTTCATAACATTAAACTATATTTTACTTACTTTCTATTACATAATTCAGTTTCAGGGCCTCTATTCAAAAAGCATTTTTAGACTCATAATGTCTCAACAGGGTTTTAAATTTCAGACGGTCTCAAAATTGGTATTCAAACAAGAATCAGTGAGGGTGAACAGTTTACAATTATGGTTTGTTCATAATTTGTACAATTCAGGGTTTTCAGTTATTTCCGTTTCCCAAAGGAAACATGACAGGGTCCAGTAAAATCTAAATTCTGGACAAAATAAACCTATATATATGCCTCAAATTTGAGGACTCAAGAGGGTCTTAATAGAGACAATTAATTTTGTTAATTTTATTTTCTCAATGGGTTTTTTTGTGAAGCAAGAAAATTGTCATTTTTGCTAGAAAATTAGAGTTGTGGGGGCTTTATTTCATTGTCATTTGGCAAATTTACTGATATGCATTGCAATAACATTCCAAACAGGCAAATTCAGAAGGTTTTGACCTCAAGTGTGCGCCCCCCCCCCTAGACCTGCCTTCTGGTACCGCTCCTGGGGTCTATAGGTATATCATTGCATTCGGGCTATATGCTACTGTACTTCTGTGATGAAACTGGATAATTTATTTGTGAGACTTTTCTTGTATTGCTGCTATTATTCCTGTTGGTTGTTAAAATGTTTCTTGGTAGAAATAAGCCTAATTTTTTTTTATGAAAATCTACAATTTGCCTAGCCAGCGATTTATATATATATATATTAAAAAAAGGTTCCCTATGATCATATCTCCTGTTACGTCCCAGTTATCTATTCCTATAATTATCGATCTAGTTATCTGTTCAGATATATTTCAGACCAATCAATATACATTATAAATAATTATGCTTGTTCCAGGTTCCTGAAAATTCTGTCAGTAGTTATAGACAGGCATGGGCACAGCATTATATAACCATTGTGATTTAAGATTAAATGGGATTAAATCTGTGTAAAACCTATACTTATGTGAGAAGCATGTCTCTCCCTATGGGGAGAGAATATGCCCCAAATTTAATGAAAAATTATATCGTCTTGAAACACATTTATTTTTACATGGTATACAACTACAGTCGTGCTGGGTATATACTAAAAAAATGGGAACGTTATCTTCAATATTAGGGGCCATTTTCATCATAATAATGTGCATTTAAGCCCTTAAGTTGCCTCCCCTGGGCAACGTAATTTTGAGCCACTTTAAGTGTCACTTAAATCTCACGTGAAGCCTATTTAAGTATTCTGCACCCCGATTTGGACTACGTGAGTCACTTAAAATTTAAGTGACTCACGTAACTTTTAAGTTAAGTATTTGGCACCCGATTGGACTTACGTGAGTCACTTAAATATTTACGTGACTCACGTAACTTTTAAGTGAATATTATGCACCTACCCCAATATATAACTCACTATATATTAAGTTTCATTAAGTAAAAATTGGGCCGTTACATTTGAATAATAGAATGAAGTTGATTTTCTCCTAATATTTTGGGGTTTTGTGACACTTTAAGTCTTTGACAAACAGGTCTGCGGCAACTGTATCCTTACTGTCAGTTCTTGGGATCCTGTAAACTTCCTTGGACGGCCCGAGCAGGAAAACTGTTATGAATTGCATCTTCTTGTGGGGGTGAAGAAGGAATGTCCAATGTCTTGCCCTTTTCCTTCCAATCCTGGGTTTTTCTTTCACTAGCTTTTGGCTTGGTCTGTGTAAGTGCTGTGTTAAATTATATATATTATGTAATTATTAAATGATGTAATGATGATATGTAATATGTTATGTAATGATGATATGAATCGAATCTTAAGCTTTCTCTGACTGGCTTTTATTAAGGGAATTTAACAATGTCCGTCGTGCACAGGGGAGGTATAAAGGTATATGGAAGGATAAAGAACAATGACAATATATATAAGACAATGTGAGTGAGGTGAGAATAATGATAATATCTAACTTATTAACCTGTAATCATACACATTAATATGGGGAGATATGCAACTAGGATATGATATGATGACATAATAATAACTAAGGGTAATAGAGACTAATACCAATAGATATCTAAATATGATACTCTAGGATGATAACAATGATAATGATAGATATTCAGAATAAACAATAATACGAAATAATATAGCCTCAGTTGCTGTTAGGTAATATTACATGATATAAAGATAAGATCTAATGCTATAATATAGGGGTAGCTTAGCTCTCTAAGTAGTAAAGATATTTCAATATAGGCTATGTTAATGAACCCAACTCTCACTCATTACATAATAATGCAATATAAATCAATATGTCACCAATGAATATTCAATACCTGATTATATAAGGAGAAAGGTAGACCTGTGTCATATATAGCTGAATATACTGGATATATTAAAGTAACCCAAAATACCTGACTCAATGTGTAAGGAAACCAAACTATAATTACCAATAGAAGGCAAGAGATGTACTCTCTCACAAATAAACACAAATATCAATAATAATCATTCAATACATCTCCCTCTCATGGGGGAGGAACTTTCTTCTCCCACTCTACTGGGTGAGGCAAATATTCAGCACTAGAGCGCCTGGTCTAGGCTATAGACAATATACACACATAAATCAAATTAAATCACAATAATCTCTGAAATAAAGTACAAATAATGCAATACAATTGGTAAAATAAATGGAACTCACAGAACCCAAGGCTGTAGAGAAGGACAGGAAGAATACAGCAGAAAATAAAGAATCATACCAATTGTTCTATTGGACTTGCAGGGACCAACCCATCCACATAGCAACAATTCCTGTTTAGTTTTTCACTCTCCACTGGAATCTCAGTGTCTGATTTCCTTCCAGGCATCCTCTGCCTTTATACCCACCCACTCATGATAATAAAAGAAATAAACTTATGTGATTGGTTGAAACGAGAGATGACAGCATCTGTCATGTTTCAGAACAGTTTTGAATGGTTTGGTTGCCTAAATTCGCTCAGCATTCACAGTTAAAGGTGTGAGCGAATTCTGGCATCTGACATCGGCAATCTAATGCTGTCAGACAGCAATCCTTAGCATTGACATATGATAGAAAACGGCCACAGCTTGTATGATGCTATTTTAAAGGCTGCTAAATTGTTATATTTTGAATAAAGATCGCAGAACACTTACATCTGTTTAAGCAGTTCCAAAAGTTGAGAAAATATTCCATTTCAGGTGCACATTGCCAAAAATAGTGCGGAGCCATTCCGCTATGTTTTATTAACAAATTAGGGTTGGAAAGGGGTTAGGGAATGGGAGGCAACAACAATACAACATGACAAAAAAACATTTTAACAGGGTTCCATTTGAGGTATGAATGTTAATACAGATACTAACTTACAGAGACAACTTGAAAGAGAAAGATGGTTGGAGAGGGAACAAGGAGAGTGGGAAGATGTGGGCCCCACTGTCCCACTAGCAAATCCCGTGTGAAGCACGGGTATTTGCTAGTATCTTGTAATACCATGAAACTTTGTTATATATTTGTTGGAGTTATGTGTCTCATATTTGAACTGTTTTGATTTCCAGACCACCATGGAGTATGGCAAGGGTCATCCTGCTTCCCGTGACTTCATTGAACCCGAGGTATGTATTCTTACACTTGGTATAACATATAAGGAACAAAGTGAAGTACGTTTAAGATGATATTTATTCCTTTTATATTCTGATGGTATAACCTAGTTCATATACAGCAGGTAACAGCCTGAAAGTCATCTAAAACACTTAAAGTAGTAAGGGACCAGCAGAGCTCATTAGCTTTTCTAATCCCTTACACCTTGATTGACACAGCCCTAATAGGGGTTTCCCCAGTTGCCATACTGGGGCTTGAGAAAGTGCTCCTAAAGCCAATTAACAGCTGGAATCGAAGCCACATATGGTGGGGATAGGAATCACAACCCTTGGCCCTTACAAGGTTTGGTGGTGATATAAGCTATATTAATTCACTTAAATCAAAATTAAAAGAAGTACTCTCCCTGTTGGGAGCTATAGGGCGGAAGTAAACAAACTATGGAAGTGGCCTCTGTTCCTGCTAAAATTTCCTGTGAGCCTTTGCTCTGGCCTCCCTGGGCCCATAGCCACTCCCCAACTTAGGCCACTTCTATTCGTTATGAAGGTGACTGGGGTAATGCACAGTTCATATTGTCACATTTTTATTTTCTAAGACCCGTCCCAGGTGTCTATTTGGTTTGAGCTGTGACCTTGGTTCTTGGAGGTCACTCAGCTTGTGCGTCCCACTCTGCCCATCACTCCTCACCTCTCCCCACGTTCCATTGGGACGGATTGGGACGGATAAACCTGTCATCACCTTGCTACTATTTTATGTTTATTTTATTGCTTGTGTAGTATATAATTAAGGCCCCAAGTGGACCGGGTAAAATTGACCATTCCTTGGACAATGACTGAACCTGTATGAAGAAACAAACCTTGCCTGAACCAGATTCCTTGTTCTCTTGATGTCTGTGGGCCGGGCCGTCCCCACCCTAGCTGACCAGAGGAATGGACTATGTTATTGAACCTAACTTAGAGCAACTGTTGGATGAGCTGGCCCAGAGTAACCAATCATCCCGCTTTGTTCCTCCTAGCGGTCAGATTACGAACAACAAGATCCCACACTTCAACAGTATATTTATTCATCCAGATACATAATTATGAAATGATATTAAAAGTTAAATAGATCCCATAGGTTACCCCTACATGACAATGATATAAAGTATTCAGTATCATTATTATTATTATTATACAACTTTTATTCAGTAAACATATACATAGTATAAATCAGCGAATAGGGTCATTAATCCATCTCCAATGGAGATCTACCAGGTAACCCTTAACAAAAGATATTGATATCATGGGTGTTTTTCGAGCCAGTCACAAACCACTGTTGTCTAGTCCACTCAACAAGTAGCACACCAATTCACCCTGATCATTAGGCAATTTGTTGTATGCTTCATTTAATAACACCTGAAACGTATGGAGATACACACATATTGGCTCTCCTGGTGCAGCTCTCTCAGCTTATCTTGCTGTGTACAATGAAAATCAGCCAACACAAAATCATGCACAAATTCCGTCTTTAAATTGGGCCAATAGGTGCCTTCAGTATGCTTCTGCCTTAGCACGGTCACCAGGGGGTCCTGAGCCATGAGTCGCATTATTGTAATTTGTACATTGCTCGGTAGGCGGTCTATGGCCCGCAGCCATTCCAATGTCTTGGCTCGGGAGCTACCATCACAATGACCAACTTCCTTCAGTGTTGCTCCGCAGACTGGGAATCTGTGACAACGGTCATGAATTTCATCATATGTTTATCCTCATCAGAAAAAAGCTGCTCGGTGTCTGGAGTGGCACCATGGTCTCCCTTTGCAAATATATTGATAGTTTGTTGCATTCCGCTTCCCTTTAAAAAGACCTTTTTGTGAAGACCCATAGTTTCTGGGTTATGTGAAAACAAGCTGGTAGAGGGAGGGCCATGGTGGTACCTGGGAAGTAATTTATATGAGAATTTGCTCCTAAAGTCAAATTTGTCTGAATTAGCTACAAATGGGAATTTCTCTTTAGATTCAATTTCATCTGTCTCACCTTTGTCTGGCTCACTTATTTCAGAATCAGATTCCTTTTCTACTCTGGATTCAATTTTAGCCTCCGTTATGATTTTAGCTTCAGAATTTATGTCAAGTTCGTTAGAGTCATCTAATGGTAAGATTACCATAGTGTGACATACTTGGTGGTGGTGCGTATTTGCGTATTTGGAGGTGCGTATTTTCCACCAAGTACGTCAGACAATGGTAATCTAACTTATTCTACGATTTCATGTAAAAAAAGATCCAGCATTTCCATGATTTTATGTCAAACATTCAGCGCAGTATCTCATTCAGACATCACTACCAGTTTTTTCACTGTTTTTTAGGGGTGGACAAAATTAAGCATTAGACTAATTATTTCAAGTCGATGGTCCTAACTTTCCAATTGCACTTGGGGGCCAAAAAAAACAGGATTGGTTTCAATACTAGGGGCATATGAGCCAAAAGTACTTCACTGGTTTTGAGAGTGAAATATGTCCGATATACTTCACTCTCACAGCCAAATCATGGATTGAATATACACAATAGCAAATGCCACTAACCACTAGCAAATATGCGTGCTACGCACAGGTATTTGCTTCCCTTTTTCTTTCTTTTCTTTCTTTTTCAACTTCTTTCTCTATCTTATTACCCTTGGCTGTATATATTTCAAATGGAACCCTTTTTAGATGTTACTGGTCACTGTTCACCAACAGAGAAATGGAGACAGGTTCAGAGGCAGCATGAGATAGATTTAACATGAGCTAGATACAGAGTGATCAAAACAGAGGCAAAGATAAGAGAAATCAGATAATGGGGCTATGTTAGAAGTGGGTGTGAATGGGACTACAATATTATTGTCAGATATGGAAATCGAATTATTATGTTACATTGCTTAATGATTAGTAATTATCAATTATTAATCATGTGTGTTAATTATTCATGTTAAGCATTAATAGAGTTGAGTAACACCAAGCTCTTAAGGTAATACCGGATGTTAAAATCGATGTATATTTAAATAGGTAGGACCTAGCAGGGGGTCCCCATTTGCATGTTCTATTTGCGTAAGCTGAGATGAACTGAAAGTCTGTAACACAAGGATACAGGAACATAGACATAGCAAGAAGTAGAGATACAGACATGGTGAAATGGATACAACGAAATATATTCCAGTTGTTAAAATCAACACCAACTTTATTATCTTCTTCATAAGTTACATCTATTAAAATTACTTCGGCCAACCCGATATACAGCGAGCCCCTTCCCCTTCGACTGAAATATATTCCAAAATGGGCCTAAAAGCTTTCCAAAATAAGGAATACATCAATATTCCTTTCTTTCTCTTTCTCTTTCTCCTTCTCTCTACTTCCCATGTCTGTCTCCTCCCCCTCTCTCTTTCCTCCCCCCTCTCTCTCTCTCTTCCCCCTCTCACACTCTACATCCCCCTCTCTCTCCTCCCACTCTCATCTCTCAGGTTGATCTCTATTGCTATGACAACACATTACTTTTTTTGACCGGTATTGAACCTATTTGACTCATGTTCACTGGCTGTCCAGCTACTGCAATCTTATGTAAAGTCAAATGTAAACAGGTGGGCGTAAAAGAAGTGGGTGTAAATCGAATCTTAAACCCTTTTTTAAACCCTTTTTTCTAGGACATCACTCATAAAACATAGTGGAACGGGTTCCCACTATGCCAAAGTATGTCCACCATGAAAATTGCAGCAATCCCCCAGCGGTTTAGGAGGAGATGCGGAGAATTAAACTTTTCTCTTACAGAATTAATGTTATAGATATTTAGTGATCTGTAAACTTGTGCTATCTCAACATAAATGTGCCAGTCTTTCTGGCACTCACTATGATAATTAGGCTAAAAAAACCTCCAGCTGATTCTGGTATAAAAATATGTTCCTTGGATTGTTGTACCTGAAGTCCCCTCACTGACTTGCAAATTGACTTTTCCATAGAGCTATGATCTCAGCAGTTCTGGTCTTAGGGACCTCGCTCGAGGATTAAACAACTTTTCCATAGGAGCACAAACAGCAAGTTCTCTTCCTGGTGCTGCACTGAACTCCCCTCGTCCATTCCATGAACAGTCATATCACCCGCATCTTTCAAATGACCATGTTAATAGCACTATTTCGTCTGATCACCACTTCCCTAAGATGTTGATGCCTAATCCACTAGAACATGACCCAAACCTCAACAGAGCAGGCTTTCAAAAGAGTAGAAGTCATGACTCTCCTCTAGGCGAAGAAATAACAATGGTAAATTTGCAGCCCCTATTTATATTGAATTTGAACTTGTTGGATTACCTAGTACAACCTTTATTTTATATATATATATGATGTTGACACATAAGTCTTGATGTATGGCAATTGTAGGCTGCAGTCTCCCATCATATGGATCAGACACCTAGACTAGATTTCAGACTCATCCAAAATGCTCGATTCACAATTGATCCCTATGATGTGCCATACTCATTACCTGGCAAGATCTCAAATGAGTTGAAGCGTCAGTTGGACCATGGTGGGCAGTGGAAGAAGCTGATAAAATCTATGGATCACACAAGATATGAGATGAGGTAAAACATTTTTATACATATTGAAAACTTCCAATTGTTTATTGTAGAGTGTTGTAATTGGTATTTTGATGTTTAGGTCTATTGAGATGAAAAAGGTAAAATACTGTGAAATAGGTGAAACACAGTACATAATAGAGAGATTAATCAAACCCCGCTCAGGAGCAAATCTGTCCCTAAGCCCTCGGAATGAGGTCACTATGTCAGGATATTACCCTCGTATTGGTGGGACATTACAGAAAAAATACATTGCATTGAGGTTACCTAAGCATTCCATGTAAAAATCTATCAAGTTTATAAGGAAAACAAATAGTTGGTATCGATTTTAAATATGGTTGTAAAGTCCTTGTATAGACATTTTCATGATAATGTTAATTTTATCAGCAAAAAAAACATGATGCAAAGAGCACTATACGCTATGGCCTGAAAACGATTGCTCGAACATTTTCTGGACATCTGGACACTGACATAGTTTCATTGCAATGTCTTAGGGCAGGTATGGTCCTGAGGAAAGGTTGCTTAATCTCCCTAATGGGAACAGATACTCCCATATGCTTGCAAGTTCCCTACTTTAATAAAGAGGCTCTCTCTGGTCCCTCCATATGGAAGCTTATGTGAGCCTCGTTTCAACTGCTCCTGCCTTGAGATTTGGTTTCATCTCCACCATAGCCCTGTGCAGTGAAAGCCCTCCTCACAGCTATCTCCAGCATAGGGCTATGTCAACTTTTACCAGCGAGAGCTTCCCTAGTGTGCCACAACATATGCTTATGGTGGTGCCTTTTAATATCCAGGGCTCTCAAGTCTCACGCATTTTGCCTGTGACACACGCATTTAGCCAATATCTCACGCTAAAGCTTCAAAATCTCACGCATAAAATTAAGTCTGGATGAAAAAAATAATTATGTATATTAGACAATATTTACACCCTGAAACTGCTTAAAATGCACCACAGAGCAAGGAAAACACTCTGGCTTCTGGGGCCCTAGGCGGGCCCCAGAAGCCATGCCTTATGGCCTGGGATAGTGTCCCGCAACCTTTAATGAAAAAGTTTTTTTGTTTTTACAAACAACTTTATTTACCGAAACCTGCCATCTGGGCATTTACAATTCTAAAGACAATTAAAAAATATCAGGAGAGAAATAATAAGGTTAAAACTTCAACAAATTTATATTTTCAGTTATACCTTTGGCCATACGCCGCCATATTATTTTTTCTTCTCTACTTGTCTTTTTAAAGTTAAAAGTGTGCATGACTACATTACATCTCATACAAAGTTCATACATCATTGAAAGGGTATCAATAAAACCTTTGGCAAATAGCTTCTGCCTATATATGAACGATTTTACCTATAGAATAATCCAGTTAATTATCAAAAATAATCTCGATAGGTTTTATTACTATAAATTTCCCTCTTCGATTAAATATCATTCTACCATTACCATCCTTATTTTAGGAAACCACTTTCATATATCCATTTAAGAATATTCTGCCACAGATATTTGGTCTTTTGACTTTAATGAAAAAGTTGACATCTCTGAAAATCAGCACTCATTTTTGCCAAAACATTCCCTGGGGAGCATACCTCCTAAACACTCCCTTGATGGAGGTTTGAACCACCTATATATATATGCTGTCAATTTTTGCTGGCGAGAACACTGCACCATCATAAATATACACATCATAATGTGGAATTGTATGGTTAAATGTTGGCCCTAGAATGGTCCTTACATTGATTAAAATCCAATTTTTTCCGGGATCTCACGCATTTCTGATCTCACAACTTGAGAGCCCTGAATATCATAATAGTCAAGTTGGAAGTTTGTTCTTCTAGCTATCTTTACACAGTCCTACAGAGAAATTCTACAAAGAAATGATAAAAAGGTTTACAATGGATTTTTTCTTTTACAATGGACATTTTACTACCCGGCAAATAGGTGCCAGGGAATAGTGATATCTGCTCACACAGACCCCATACGTCTTAGTTCAAAATTTAATAAATAACTATTTATAAAATATTATGCACCACGTCCCTTAATATAATTAGGAGGTGCAGCATCTAGTCTTTTCTTTGTTCTATTGTTTTGTAGCCTCCTGTTAGAGCCATTATTGTGTCTACCGGTAGGCTGGTAGGCGGAGTTACCTGCTGCACATGGGTTTGTTATGTGTTAGTGTTTTCCATATGGCTTAAGAAGGAAAAAATGCTCTTATACTGACTCCTGGTGCCTCCTCCAACCCTTTTCCCCACTTTATCTCCAACTTATCCCGAAATGTGTCCTTCATGTCTAAGTGTGTGACAGAGACAAAAGTGTTTTGTTACTTAAGATATCAACAATAAATAACTATGTTTTTCAAACGACACTATTTCTGTCAAACTGTGAATGGGTACCATCAAAGGGAATGACCCCATTAGTGTGACTACTCTCTTTAGTCAAAACCATAATGACCCTCATTATCTTTCTTGACTGAGCTTCCACTTGGCTCAGTCACTTGGCCAAGCCAAGGTCACAACACCTCACCCTTGTCTGGGGCACCACCACCACCACACCACACACTAGCCCTTACCATAAAACATAACAGGTGTGTGTGCAAACATAGAGGTACAACTGTACAACTTAATCAAAAGGCTAAAAGGCTCCTCCTCCTGCCTCCCTGCCTCTCTCCTCCTCCTCTCTTTTTTTTCCAAATGGGTGAACGGGAGAAAGTTAAATAACCATGCAACTCCATCCAGCTACATCCTGTAAGATCCTTATCCTTGGATCTGTAGACTTATCTGTACATCTGTTAAACTGCTTTCCAGTGTTCACAGAATTCTCTAATTTATTGGGTTTTATCTTTGGCCGATATATTGTTACAGTAGCAACGAGAATCGAAAATTTTAATTGTCTTCCACTCTCTTTAAAATTAGCCTATTGGATGCGTCCTCCCGAGAGAAATAAACCACTACTTGAATCAAAAAGAAATTCCAATTATGGGCTAAGTTATGAAAAAAAAAACCTTAATTTATTTTCATTAGAATAGGACGAGAAAGTGGTACAAAATCCAATGGTGGTGAGTGGCTGATGGTGGACCTCCCAAACCAGGGTTTTAGTACATATTTAACTGTTATTTATTAAATATTTGATATATGTTTATGAGATTTGGTACAAGTATGGTTTCGAGCATGACAAAAACTATGGCACTATTATTTTTCATGTATCATGAATATTTATACCTCATTTGCATATCAATTATATCAATTAATGAGATGATTAAAATTTTACGCTAATTGTAGAAGATATATTTGATAGATATTTGTGGTATTTGGTAAAAGGGGTTCCCAGGCATTGCTATATTGAATGCAGTTTGTATTATTAATGGATCGGAAATAATCATAACTCATTTGCATATTAATTAAAAAAAAAATTTTTTATTTTTTTTTTCAAGAAAAATGATAAGATTGAACTTGCTACATCTTATACATTTATACATAAACTATTACATATCTGAACTAATTCTACCAATTAAACCTCATAGAGGTTTACATGCATAGATGGTGGTGAGGCTGCATGGACCAAAACAAAGCCTTCCACTCATGGATGCACTGCACTGACTTTTCATGAAACTGCCACCTTAAAATGGTGAAAGTCTGGGTAAAATTTACACTTTACACACATCTATATATGGTTGGAATAAGAAATAATAGCTCTACAGCATAGAAACCGTTCTAAGCTTTTATATGAAGCCATTTTCCATAAGCAGAACTCCAAAGTTTTATGGTGATAATCATGTCCACTTATATTTGGCCGTTTGAAATTGAATGAAGTCCAGGATGTAGCTAACACTGGTGACCAATTGTCTAGCTATATTTTAAGTTGCTACAACATCCGGAACAACCCAGAAAACTGCTCAGCAAACAGAGCCTTAGCTAGTACAGGGGCTGCGGGAATGGGGTAGCACTTAATTCATTATGTAGAGTGTGGCCGACGTTCAGACATAACTAACTACAACTATATCAAGCAGAAGAGTTTTATTTCAGATAGCAAATGATTCGGCATCATATAATGATTCCAAACAGTTTCATTGCATGAAAATCGAAGCATAACTCACTGCTCTGTGAGCATTTTCCTATGAACGGGTGGGCTACATGCACTGGGTTAGCTTATACATTGGGAGCGTTCGCCCATGCGCGACCTGAGCCGTGTGCTTTGCTAGTTACAGAATTTGAAGTGATGGTTCTGAACACTAAAGCTGATTTAAGCTGATGTTCAATGTTGTATTGAACACGGAGGTTGGTTTAGGGTTAAAAAAATAAATCAGAATTAATCAATATGTAGGATCATTTGTAAGGTGATACTCTTCCATATTTTATCAATATAACACTATCCAGACAGTGATACATACATCTTATAGGGCTCCTGAGGGGGGTATCAAATTTCTCTTGTCGCTACCAAAAGACAGCAATTGTCATTTGTCACTAAGTAAATTCTTTTGTCGTTAGTTGCTATATTTACCTAAAACAGCCGATTTTTTGTTGCTAAGGATTATTAAGGTCTTTGTCGATTTGTCAGGCTAAGAAAGTGACTTTGTCGTTTGTCACTAGCTGCCTTTGAAATTTGTCTATTTAAGAAAGGGCTGTGTCGATTTGTCGAATTAACCCCTCAAGAGCCCTTCTTATGGCTGCATTTCCATTCGACTTTTTGATTCACCTTATATTAAATCAAATTCAATAATAAATATCGAATAAAAGCTGCAATAGTTGACCGATACAATAGTAGAACATAGCTATAGCTGCCATACCTGACTGTTGTATGCTTCCTTGTTTTTTCATCATGCTAGTCTAGGGTCTTGCTCCAAACTGCAAAATGTCATTTAAATGCTCCAAACGACAAATGTCATAAGAATCCCATTAGGACAGATTTTTTTCCAATTATTAGTTTAATTAAATTGCATGATAGTTATCTCCCAATTACCTTCATTCATCCTGACCATGATATCTTTATCACATACATTACTTGAAATGTTAATTCCCAACAGTAGCAAAAATTATTAATAAATGATATGAGTATTCAACTCGAGTCCCAATTAGTCACAGTCACACCCACATATCCCTCTTGAATATTTGGTCCACAGATGAATTTAAGAATGAATTACGAATTATGAATATCATTTCCCTCCAGCACTGTATAAACACTTGAGCTATAAATATGTTGAAATATAAGTAAATTTAAATGTGATTCTATATATTCCCACATTTCAAGGCCCCAATCAAAATTAGATATGAATGAATGAAATCAAAATATAACTTAATGTAATTGTAATTAGTTTCATGACCACATTTATCTGGTATTGATGTCTGAAGTCTGCTATTTCCAGATAATATGTTAAGGACAAATGCGATGAGTACATCTTAAGAATGACAACTAGTAATACATTATTTGCACTGGTCAAATCAATAAATTAAGAAAATGTCCCCCTCCACCACTGTATAAACACTCCACCTATTGCCAAGACACCAAAGCTAACACTGGGTTAGTTCGTTCCAACACTACTTCCTCTCATTCCTAGCTTGTTGTGTTTATTTGGGTGCCACAGGGACCTTGGCTGGGTGGTTATGGTTGGTCGTATAGTAGGGTGGTTGTTATTGGTGGCTGTAGCCTAGCTAGCTGTGATCAGAGGTGAACAGGACTGCAGCTGTAGCACAGAGCTCAGAGACTCAGGCATTTTAGAATGGAATGGACTGAGCTGTCAGGCTGTGTGGGTGGAGTAGGGTAGGGGGTGGGAGGTTGGTATAAGGGGTTGTGGAGTGATGGTGGTGAGTGTGTAGATCTAAAGATAATGATCTTACAGAAAACAGGAAGTGGTAACTAGTGGTTTCATAATGTGGTGTTTGCACAAGTGACCAGCTTATCTGATGATGTCCTTAGACCTCCTCATTCTTTAGATTTGACCATTTTATACTGAGATTAATCTGGGTATGGGTAAAGTGGGCAGGGGAATGATGTGATCCCATACTAAGATGGAAGGCTTTTATTTTGTTTATAAATTGTTGTTGTCCAGAAATTCTACCCGCTAGTACTTTTGCTTGCTCTACTTATTTTATTGTCTGTTTTTGTTCTTATAGTTGTCATTTTTCTCACCTTGAATGACACTGCATGCCCACCAACCACCCATCCTTCACTCCTCCCATGTGTTAGTGTTTGATACCTGACTGCCTACCTGCCTAGTGTGTGTGTAGCCTTGAGGCAAGGCTACACACACACTAGTGGCAGGCAGTGGTAGGCAGTGGCAGGTAGCGGGAGGGGCAGTGGCTGGTGAGTGAGTGTAGTGTGTGAGTGAAGGTGCAGTGTATGTGAGAGCTCCGACAGGGGTGGGATTCTAAACCAATCTTTATATTTAAAATTGCAACTTTCCTGTACCAGATTATACATAAGTCGTCCCCTAAAAAGGCATGAAGAGGAACACAACTTGCCGTACAGACAATGTAATGGTACCCATTTAGATGGGAAAACATAAAAAACAGGTCGATGGGTGTGAGTTCTGTCTAACTGAGAATACCAGGGGTAATGGAGCAACGAAAGGAGGTTTAAAGGTGGTCTAAATCCGCCCTATAGGGGGCGGGGTCGGTTGCGCTTGGTCTAGTATTAATAAAAAATGCTGTGCTAGCCTCCTTGGTATCGAAAGATACCTTTTGTAAATGTCCTGGGAGAGGGGACACTTCATTAATAATTACTCTGCCGTTATAGGTAGTTGTCTCAGTCTGGGGACTGATCTCGAGTTACTGGATGATTACTAATAATGGTTCTGGTAGGGTCTAGATGATCGTGTATCTCGCTAGCTGTATAATAATAACTAGTAGAGCAAAGGTCCGTACTGGAGAGCTGAATAGCTTTATTGATTCCAATCTTCTGACATCTCAAACAGTCAATATTGTAAGTACAGGAACAGGGCCATAGTCAAGGCGTGCAGTCGGTCAGTGTACAGTCAAGTCAATCAGGTAGCAGTCAGAGTCAAAGTAAAATTGACTCTACTAAGACATGGGGTCCTTTTATATAATTAAGGTTTCGTCATCCCTACCTGACCTTACAGCAATGTTCTAGAACATTCTAGCAAACGCTTAGTAGCATTACATTAGAATTACTTAGTATAGAAGGGTAGTGAAGGGGCTTGCATCAGCCCAGAAGTCCAAGGATGAGCTCGTGAGTGAGTCACCCATGGTGCAATGCACTCTAAATATGGAGGAGCTGATCTGTTGCAATACCCTGACACATGTCATCATGGGGGGCAATGCCTCAGACTCAGTCCTATTGCAAAATCGGATAACATACTCACTGACTATGGCCAAGTTCGTTAAATACAATTAACACTTTGCAAAAGGGCAATTTTCTGGTTTCTTGTTATTATGTAAATTTATTATATTTCTGATGATCATTATGCAATGGTTGTTGTTCCAAGAAGGAAATTTATTAGATATTTTTGTCTTTAGATGGAATCAGATTAAAATTGGAACATGATGACTAATGTATGGGACCTGGTATTTCTTGTAATTGTAATACTTGAACTATATCTGTGACTATTTTTCACCCTTAGGATTGACGAAATACTTTCTCTTGAGCAAAAAGCTCAAATAGAGAGCCCTACATTTAAACTTATGCACCGGTTTTCTGGACTCTGTATGACCAATCGTGAATTCGCCCGGTTTTTGGATGCTGCAAAATTGTATGCCCCATTGGAATTACTTAGGGAGCCAGGTGTGTATTACTTGTTATTATGAGGCAATACAATACAATATGCTTATTAATGGATATAATGCAAACAACATAAGGGTCTGATGGAATCTTCAGTTATTAAGGAGGGTAGGGATTAAACTGATATTCTGATGATATGAAATTCCTCCTTTCTGACAGTTGTTTTTTGTCAGGAGGTGGCAGATTAATCAGGAGTAATGGCATACATTCTTCCACACACCACCACCGAAGAAATATTCTTGGCATAGATTTTTTTAAAGTATAGTCAGCTGTGATGTCAAACCTGGTATCGGTCTCTCTGTATTTTTAAATAGGCAATATTTAGAAGAGCTTTAATCAGGGAGGTGTATACAGATGGAGATGGTGGTGATGAAACCAAATCTCAAAGGTGGGAGCAGTGAAAACGAGGCACTCATAAGCTGCCATACTTTAATTCCATCTGTAATGTTCATTTCATTTTAACAGAACCAGTGCTGATTGTAAAACATCCCGAATCCAGGAGTGTTGAAGAAGGCGAGTCTCTTGTTTTGACTTGTGAAGCCATAGGTTTCCCTGTTCCCGAATATGATTGGTATTTCTTCAATGAAACTGAAGGAGGTGCACCAAGGAAGCTCTTCTGCAATCATAGCACACTGCGTATACCTTGCGCAGGGTATGTACACACACTTTATTTGATGACATCTAATATGAAAGAGTCCCTGGGACTAAGTCTGTGTTTGCATGATATATCCCTTACTATTTTGCATCAACTATTTATCAGTGAATTTGGAAGTAACTTTCTCTGATCATTTGCAACTATATCTCTCATGGGGTTCTAGGCTGAGTCACAAGGGTCATTATTCATGCGTCGCCAGGAGACCTGGGGATCAAATGTCAGTTAAGTCAGAGTGGTGTATGGTGCAGATTTCCCCAAGCCCAAAGCTTAGGAAACCTATACCAAAAAGGCGTTCAGAATTGAAGATTATTGATGAGACTCCTTGGGCTCAGCGCACTGTTTTACCTGGAACTACTGTAGAATTGAAATGCCATGCGTTTGGGCATCCAACTCCGAGTTACAAGTGGTATAAAGATTGCAAGGAGATTACTGGATGTTATCAGCCCACTTTTACTGTAAGTTTATCTAGTTTGACTTACCTGATGAAAGCTCTTGATTAATATGTAGACATCTGTAATGAAGTTTTCACTTTCACCTACCCAATAAATTCAGTACAGTCGTTTTAATATTCAATATTGATATTCAACATTCCCTGGTCTGTTTGTCTACAGATGCTTCATGCTAGCAAAAGAGATTCTGGAACCTACTTCTGTGTTATCCATAATGATTTCACACAGATTCGCAGTAGACACTTCAAATTAACTGGTAAACTTACTCAATCATTCTCGCCTCCGATCGCGGATTCACTGCAGTGGTGTCATTATTTATCAGGTCGATCTGTTAAACTTGTAATATCATTATAATGTTTATATACATCAAACCGATATTATACATCACTATAGAGGTAGAACTGGCAGATTGCACAATGCTAATTATATTCTCATTATCATAGGGTTTTCTCAAAAGTTCCAAACGTTAAAAATGAATAACTCTGTGAAACAGTTAAAATTAGAGAAGTACAAATTATTACGATGATTGCACTGCCTTTTTCTGTAAGTCTGGTTTGAAAAATAAATAATTTTTCTGAAAAATTAATTATGATTTTCTATTAGGCAAAATTTGTTTACATTTCACCACTTTGTTATGGTCCCCATAGTGTCAGTTGAAGCAAGCTTCTGGCAGCGCTGTAATTGCCAATCAACGATGTAATTGATTGCCAATCAACAATGAAATTATCCCACTTTAAGGCCAGTATACGTGATGTGTTCCAGAGAAATGAATCACAAGTCGTAAAACTTATATTTTCCAAAGTGATTTATTCACTAGATTCCATTATAGTAGAAGGTGTAAGACCAAACAAACACGCTGCTGGCCTCCGCTATTGCAAAAAAAAACCAAAAAAAACATATAGTAGAAGGTAGAATAAATCCTTCGCGGAGGGAAATTAATTTTGGTCCATTACCCCTCAAAATGATGATTTTCTACCAAACCTCCTATAGACCTTATTGCTATATTTCCGGGAAAATCTTCCCATGAGCCTTCCTATAGTTTGCCAACAACCTGTTATGACGCCTGTTATGATTTTATTGGTCAAAATTTCATAAGAGTGATACATTTCATCTACCAACACAAACAGGTTGCAGTTCTACTCAACTCAATATTAAAAAAAATCATTACTTCCTTTAAGTAACATTATTAACAGTTGCCGTAGTAATGACAATTTCAGCATATTCACAGACCATTTACAAGACAATATCGCAAAAGCAAAGAATAAGATCTACTATTTTATCAAAATTGAGGAGAATCAATTTTGAAATCATCTTTAAGATATGGGTTTGAATAGGTTGTTCAGGTGGTACTTGAGGCATTCACCCGCTGTCAAAGGGTTAATTTTGGTATAATAGAATATAGAATAATTGGAGGTCAGTGCATAGAGGGATTTCAAAATGTGAGATTGTAAGCGAACAGGAATATAGGCCTGTGTATACACTCCTGGGAGCCAGTGTATACAACCATGTAGTTCTATGTATACAACCATGCAGGCCTGTGTATACAAACATGTAGGCCTGTGTATACAATCATGTAGGCCTGTGTATACAATCATGTAGGCCTGTGTATACAACTATATGTAGGCCTGTGTATTTAATCATGTAGGCATGAGTATACATGTTGGCATATGTATGTAGGAGGCCTTTGAATGTAGTCCAAAACGGCTGCTAGTACTGCCGTCACCCGTTGCAAAAATAACTTTAAAACAAATACCATCAACAGTTATACAAATCAACCCAATATAAGAGTTATCAAACCCTTGCACTGTAGACTACACTGTTGCTTGTGTTACTTGAAGTTTTCTTCCTCTCGATTAAGATAAGATAAGAGGTTTTTCATTTGTCTTTAAAAATGTAGAAAAATATTTTGCTTATGAGGAAACA
The DNA here is from genome assembly GCA_942159475.1 of Sthenelais limicola. Taxonomy (NCBI): domain Eukaryota; kingdom Metazoa; phylum Annelida; class Polychaeta; order Phyllodocida; family Sigalionidae; genus Sthenelais; species Sthenelais limicola. Next base: position 112,065,548 of record OW804095.1, on the reverse strand, counting down.
CAAACTGGTTGATATGGGAAAAATCTGATGAATTGACCCATTTCTTCCGGCAATTACCGTGTTTTGGAATAAGGTTCAAGTGACTAAAGAGTTCTATAATTCCATCCCCTTTATGGCAGCACTATTACATTAAACTTGTATTGCGAGTTAATACTTTTTTTCTTTTAATTCTAGTGAATGAAGATGGTCCTTTCAGAGAAAAGGCGCCATCCGAAGTGCCTCCATCTTTTGAGCATGGAGAAGTACATTATGGTAAGGACCTAATTATCTATAATGAGAAACTGTAACGAAGACATGATTAACTAATTTATACACTTTGTGTGCTACTATTCATGTGGGATTCTCTTTACAGCCGTTTCCAAAGTGGCTCTCCTAATTGGTATGAAAAGCTACCAAGGGCATCGTGAATTGCCAGCAGCTGAAAATGATGTTATTGATTTGGAGAAACTGTTACAAGAGATGGGATTCATGACTGTTTCCCTCCTCAATCTCACCAAGAAAAAAATGCTGCATCATATAAATTGGTTTTGTGGGCTTCTTGCTGAAGGAGTGTACGGTACGGCTTACATATATTATTTGGTCCATGTTACTTTTAACATTAAAAGATTTTTTTACTGTTGTTTCCCCATGGCCAAATCTTGTATTCTGCATTGTTAGTTGACTTCTAGGTGGCACTCTTTAGATTCACAAACATATGTAGCTAACAAAATAGAACCCCCACCCCCCACCCCACCCCCCACCCCCACTCCCCTCCATCTCAACAGATTTTCCTAAAATATATCATAAATAATTGCTATATTTGGCTATTAAAATTCAAAATATTTCCGTTTTAATGATATTGAAATATATTTTCGCCAGTTCGTCTTGGCTAACCAACCTTTATGGCCTTAAGGTTATAAAGTTTATAAGTTTCTATTATATCTTTATAGTAGGACACATTTGTTGATATTTGACTACTTTTGTTATGGTCCCTGTAGAGTTGGTTGAAGCTTCTGGCAACACCGTAATTGCGTTAGTTTGACACGTTTGAACAATGGGATTGCTTAAGGAATAATTTCCGAGGTTTTTTCTGCTCGAGGTGTCTATAGCGTCAGGGAAGTTCGAGGGCGAACCCCGAGAACTTCACTGACGCTATAGACACCTCGAGCAGAAAAATCCGAGGAAATTATTGCTTTTAGAAGAGAATTGATGAGATTCCCTTGATTTGATGATATTCCCTTAATGTTAGAGCAAAAAAGATAGACAAACCTTCTTTATTCCGTCCAAAAACATCCGTAATATCATGTAAAGCCATGCGAGTCGTCAGCCTTTCTATGAGACCGGAAGTGATTTCCCTATTTTACTGAAAACGATGCTTTGGATAGCAAGCAGCGGAACCTTGTGAAAACACGCCGGCTGGCTGAACGTAAACATTAGCGAATACGCACCTCTGATTGGCTGTTTCTCCGCTAAGCCCCGCCCACTTCACTTGGCCAGCCGTTGTGGTATCATGCAGTTTCCGACTAACGTGGCAAGCATCGGACACTTCCGGTTCTCGAATGCCGTGTTGCGTGTGTCTAGGGACTTAAAAAAGAAATAAATAAAAGATTTGAATCGGTAGAAATGATTTAAATAGTGTTCGAGTCCGATAGCGAAGATTTAGTCGACGGGAATCAAGCAATAAATGAATGGCGAGTTCAGAAGCTATACGTGCGACCGGAAGAGATGTGGAGACCCTTCGGCATAGCCACTCATGTGCACATTTACTTGGCGTTGCATTGTGTACGGTGGCCTATATAGCGCACGGAGGATTTCATTCGAAAGTGACCCGCACGTCAACAAACTGCCGTGTCCGTGTGTCTAGGGACTTAAAAAAGAAATAAATAAAAGATTTGAATTGGTAGATATGTTTTAAATATGGTTTGAGCCCGATAGCGAAGATTTAGTCGACGGGAATCGAGTAATAAATGAATGGCGGCTTCAGAAGCTATACGTGCTTACGTTATAGACCGGAAGAGATGTGGAGACCCTTCGGCATACCCACTCATGTGCATGTTCACTTGGCGTTGCATTGTGTACGGTAGTCTATATAGCGCACAGAGGATTTCATTCGAAAGTCCCCGGTCCGGGTGCGCGCAAGCGGTTGTGTATGGTATCACTAGCAAAATTTAGCCGCGTCATATCCACCAGTTCCGCAGTGTAGTGGTTATAACGCTGGACTTCTGCGAGAACGTTGAGGGTTCGAGCCTCGTCAGGTCCCTTAGCTTTTTTTTTCATTCTATACTTGACTGGGTTGGGTTGATCTATGGAGACGAGTCTTGATCTATGGAGACGGAAGTCTTGATCTATGGAGGCGGAAGTCTTGATCTATGGAGACGGAAGTCTTGATCTATGGAGACGGAAGTCTTGATACTGATCTATAGGCTTGATACTGATCTATAGGGAGTCTTGATACTGAACTATAGGCTTGATACTGATCTATGGGGACGGAAGTGGTTTGAGGGAATCTATAGAGAAAAAAAACCTCCCAGAATCTCATCAGATCGATTCTAACAATAAACAATGTTTGTTATACTGAGTAGCTTTGGTGAGAGGGAGGGTGTGTGGCTGAGGATAGAATGCAGTGATGTTGTGAACAGTGCTGTAGTGTGGTGCACAGTCCTAAGCTGAACAGTGCTATGCTGCACAGTGCTGTGCTGTGCTACCATGTGCTGTGTTGTGCTGCGCTGTGCTAAACATGTGCTGTGCTGCACAGTACTGTAAGTTTTGTAAAAAAAACAAAAACAAACGAACTTATGGCTTACATAATCTCTGGTGTTCTTGTTTTCTATTCAGTTTCATTATTAGACAAAAAAAATGCATTTGAAGCTTGTGAGCTCTTGTCTCGACAAATCGACCCGATATAAATATAAACCTAGCACTGTAGACTAGACTTTTGCTTGGTGGTTTCTATATTTGGGGCCTCTTGAACACATACAAAATTATGTTTATTGAATATAAATAATAAGGTATGCAAACACATAAATGAACAGGCATGTCTGTGTCAGTGTACTGCTCGGGGGAAATTGATATTGAAACAGTCTATATGGGGAACAAAGTCCAACTACTGTATCAATATTTTGCTTGGCAGAAACAGATAACAAGAATCGAAGGCTGAACTTGTAGTTTGAACAGTTTGTCTCTTTATTGTATCCACAGCAAAACGTGCACATATAGTCCAAGTAATACAAATCCATAGTGTAATATTGCAAAAGGCTCAGACAATAGAGTTCTTTCGAATTGGCCATTTGGCTTAAAAAAAGTGCAGCTGACACTAATTTAAGACGGGCACCAAGGCCTATCTGAGTGAGGGTGGGGCTCTGACCACAGCAAAGATAGTAGTACGTACTATACTCTTTGACCACAGCTAAGGCCAGGTCTATGTGCGGGGCCAGGTGCAGGGCAGTGCACCCGGCAAGCTGGGTATAGGTCACTTGGTTCATCTACATGTCAGTCTGTAAGATGGACTTGAATTTAGCCATTTAAATTAACCCAATTTATTGAATTTCTTGGAGCTGACATGGTATCCAATGAGAGCTTAACTGATGTGCATACTGTTGTGTTTTATATCCTCTAATTTGGTGGTTATATTAGATGTTTTACTTTTGCTAAAATGACATTTAATGTGGGGCCCTCCCTACGTCAATACCCTTCCCTATGACACAAAATGTAAACAAATATTTCTGGCCCTAGTTCTCGTCCAAATTGACAGTGAGCCTTCATTCTGGCCTCGGTGGGTCAATGGGGCCGGTTTTCTCAATTTGAACCACATCTATTGTATAGAGCAATCTGTCATTGGCTTGACCGGGATCCACAGGAGGAGCCTTTTGCCAAACAAGATTTAGCCAACCTGGTAACCATGCAAGATAATATCAAAGAACAAGTAAAAAATATTAACAAAATACAGTGAGTCAGTACTTAAACCCACAGCTGCACAAAGATTTTCAGCATTGAGTAAAGAATTCAAGGAGATGGCTACTTAAGGACAGTTAAGGATTATAACATTACGATTGCTACCTTACCAAAAGACCTGTACATTAACATCAACTATTTTTACAGGAAATGTACATAATTTGAGATTGACAGTATCTTATTGAAGGCTAACCTTCCTTGCTTTGTAATTGCATACACTGTATTGGCTACCTCAAAAAGAGAGAATTAAAATGAATAACATTCTTTATTCATACAAGGCTTCATTCAGCATAAGTGTTGATTCCAGCACTCAGAGTAGTGTTAAAATTGTATCTTGTTTTGACCTCCTAGGTGTGTTCTATTTCATCGGCCATGGCTTCGAGTACCTAGGACAATCCTTTTTAATTCCAATGGAGGTTAAGCAGCCATTTAAATTGAAAGATTGTGTTAGCTTGCAAAAGGATGTCATGCTTCCCATATTGAACAAGGATCCTAAATTGTGTATGGCCCTCATCGATATGTGCAGAGTCCCGTAAGTTCATACTTATGTGTTTTTCCTCATTACTAATTTTAATCTATGTACCCTTGGTTAATTTACCAAGACAGAAGGGCATCCCAGCAGTTGAGAAATTTTTCAATTTCCTCGCAAAATTATAGGCTTCCTTTTCATTATTTGATTTCTAGGCCCAACGAAATGGAAAAAGAAGATATTCCTGAGCGTGTGGTACTACCTCGAAATGGAAAGACTCTACGACTGTTTGCTGCGTGAGTACAAAACTTCACATACATGCATCCTACATAAGGAAAACTATTAGATTACATTTCAAGTTGCCCTATTTAAATTAAGGAGTTTGTTACCACCACATTATATTTGCAAAATTCACATTTCAGGAGCGATGGACACCAATCATATGAGGATGAAAAAACGAAAAAAAGTTACTTCATGCAGTATCTCAGTACAGTCATTACTGAACCAATAAGTGTAACTCAGCTACACCAAAGAGTTTCTAGTGGTAAGCTTTTTTTTATGATTTTTTCATTATATGGGAATTTCTAGCATAATTTCATAAGTGCACTTAAGCTTGACTAGGTTTTTACTGTGGTTGGCTCAGGGCCATGCAGTTAAACTTATGAGTTTGTGATGCCTGCTGATAGACCCAAGACCATTTCGAACTTGCTTCTGACAGTGGTTTCCCTGCTCCCCCATGGTAGCCGTTTTCCTGCAACGCTCGGTCTCTATTTTGGATTCTGCCATCACCTAACCTCCTCCTCCTCCTCCTCAACCACCACCTCTGCACTCTCCTCTATATTATATTTCTTAATACCATTTAAGGTCTCCGGTAAACTGAGAATACATGTCACACTATCCCTCTAATTTATTTAACTTTATTTTCAGCCATAGAAAAGGATCAATTTGCTGGGAAATTCCAGTATCCAGAGATGGAGACTAACCTCATTGAGGCCTACAGTCTGTTCGATCCCATAATCTATGAGGGCCACACTGCTGTTATGAACCGCAGCAGACAACTTTGGGAGTCTGTTACAAGTAAGATACTGATGTTTGTGGGTCATTCTGATTATAATCTGCCTTGAAGGAAGAAGTTCTGGAATGAGAGTTGTCACTCGTTATAAATCAGACAATCAAATAAATCTAAACAGGTGAAAGCTACAATTTTTTTTTCGCCTTCTTGTTGCGTACACAGTAAATCTTTTATGCGATTGATGGATTTAAATGACTTATTTTGATAATACTATCGTTATTTAAGGATTTCTGTACGGCAATGAAAATATTTCGTTTTAGTTCTATGAAATGGGTTTGATTTTGATCTTTTCTTTATCAGGGTTGCCCAAAGATCAGGTCTTGGCTCCATGTAATGGATTCATTGTGTCTATATCAAGCCGTAAGCATGTTTCAAATGAAATATTTATTGTTGCTACAATTCAAGAAAAGGGCGAAGCCACAGACTACAAACTCTCATTGACCGACGTCCCAGAGGTTGGTGTTTTGTACTGAATTCTTCATTCAAAATTTAGCCTTCCACGTTTCAATTTTTGTCTTTCTAGAATTTAGCAAGAAACGTTCATATACTAGTATGGTAATTCTTCAACGGATCCTTGTAGTTTTTACTTTATTCCAACTTCATCACTCTGTAGAGAATGTTCTTTTTCATCATAGTTTATTGTCAAGCAGATTTAGGGATTATCAGAAGCGGGTTATCTGGGATCTGCTGAAGACTCTTACACTCACATTTCTGACATAATATCATTAACTTGCTTGCCCTAAAAGGCAGTGATCCTATTGCTCTATAGATTACATCCTTTGTCAGAAGATCACAGAGACAGCTGATGACCCCCCCGCCCCACCCCTGCTCGCCCTCTCCCTCCCCATATATACTGCTCCCTCTCCTGTCTTACATTCACTCTGTTCTTCACTGTAGCCTGCCCCGCCCCCTCTCCCCATGGGCGCCTCCTGTTTAGTTAACAAATAATCACCTTCTCTCTCTCCCCTGTCCCTCCCTCTCTCTCTCCTGCTTATTCTCCCTTATAAATATTACTCGCCACAGATGGTTAACAAGTTTTCACATTTTGAAAATATTTCTCTGCTCCAACTAAATTATTACCACAAATGTCCTGAAACGTCCAAGTTTGTGGAGTTTTGAATTTACCCCCTCTACACACACACACCCTTTTTGTCTTCTAGCTCAGAATTCAGAATTGTAAAATAATTAAAAATTCCATTGCCCAATCTTGAAACTTTTGTAAATTTCAATTCGTTTTTGCCCAAGAAATTTTATTAAAATTACCAGCAACAAAAAACCTGGCCGAGGTATATTTATTGTTGCCGTTGTAGAAGTCTGGTAGTCTTCTTTTTCTGTTAACAATCAAAGAAATCATTGCCATTCATCGCCATAGTGACGCCAAGTCATATTATAAAATGGGCTGTGGAGGTAATCTAGTCTTAATGCTACTAATAACTCGTCAACAACACTGTAAGAATAAAGGACAGTTCAAGTTTGGTTTGGGATGTTTATTGGTTGCTGACCAAATCAAGACTGGCAGCTCCTACGATATTTATATGAAAGCCTCACCCTGGAGGTATGACATCATAGTTTGAACATGTTGTTCAGCAAAACATGTTGTTCAGCAAAACATATCACCAATGAGAACCTGAAGGAAGCTCAGAGTCTGACACATTACAATACAATTTTAGCAGTATTTACAAGTATAAAAGGCAATAAATAGGGAGAGTAATAGATAATAAACACACAGACTGTAACAATATATATATGCATTTGTCTGTTGTAGTCAGTACTTCACATCATCTCTCCCGCTGTTTCATTTATTGGATGGCCCCTAGTCAGATCTGGTTCGACAAAATTAGGCCAGTCTTCTGGCAATAACAATAGGCAAGAAACGAAACGCTATCTTTAGGTCGAAATACCACATCTGGCACTGATTTCATACAGGCACCAGGGCCTATCTGAGAGTGGGTGGGGCACTGACCACAGCTGTAGGTACACACCCGCTCAAACACAGTGCGGGTGCATGCAACATGCACTCAACCTGCACCTACACACAACATTTGTTCTGTTATTTGTTTTCCATAACTATTAAAGGAACATTAAGTAAGATGAAGATAGGGCATGTTGTTGTCTCATATATCCTAAAGTTTTGTGGCAATATTAAATGTTTTTCTGTCTCTAAAATTACATTTAATGAAGGGCCCTCTCTGGGTCCATTGAACCCTGCACCCTCATAATGTAAACACAGGTGGCTTGACCCCTCTTCCGGTCAAAATTACCCATCCTCCTCTACTCTGGCCCCAGTCTACCAGTCATCATGTCCCATTCCGAATCTTGGCTATTGGCCTTAGACTATAAAAGTATTCAGCTGTTTCTTGTTTGGTGATCTAATAGTACTGATCATAATTCTTTAAAGGGTCTGACAAGTCGTCTGGTCAAGCCCAGACGAAATAAATGTCTGGTTGAATTCCTGATAATCGGTTTGGAAAATTTGACGGTTAGTATAGCGAGTTTCTGTTTTTATTTAACATTGCGATAATTTTGTAGGCCATTTTTAACGTTTATCCTTTTGTCATTACATACTGGATAATATGGTTGCTGTTTATGCTGTAGTTAAGATGAAAAATTGAAGCCTGTAGCTGTATCCTCTGTATGCCAATTCCAGAAGGGTATTTTTGTACATTATTTAGTCATGCCTTATGTTTATTTTTAGGATGATCTGTTACCTATTCTAAAAATAGAAATTAAAATCGGAGGCACATTGGGAACATTTTCCAGGAAGCTTAACCTTGGACGACCTTTAGTGTCCTATTTGGTGTTGGGTATGAAAAATGAAGAACTCAAGGAGAAAAAAGAAAAGCTACCTACTCAGCAGGAGGAGCCGTGCCATTCTGGTGCTCATCGATAAAAAGTTGTGTACCATACCATGTCAATGTTTAGTCCTACTTTCAAAATTATTGTCCAGGAGTATTGTACAGTTTTGAAGTTGTTATCACACAGAAGGAAATCCTTCGGTCTGTATACTTAGTTGTAATTATTATGAGGTGAATTATTGGAGTGTTTTGGCTTATTTAATTATGTTATGTATGGCGGATCCTCCTGCTCCTACCACTCTTGGACTGGATATGTATACTAGAACGTCAAGGATTGACCACATGGCATTGTTTAGAATCTACACTATCAATCAGGGTGAGAAGGAAATAGGATATCACCCTATAGCAACAATCGGAGCGAAAACACTAAGAGTAAAAGTTGAAATGAAGGTTTTAATAAGAACCTTTCAGTTTTAGCCACTGACCCTATTCCGAGTCAGCATTGAAAATTCTGGTTTCATTCACTGTTTATCAACGTATCTGTGATATTTGGGTTTTCGTCGGAAGTTTTGTGATCTTCATAGCTTGTGTTGAGGCTAAGAATGTGGGAAGGCAGATCGCACCATTCTAAGGACAAACCATATTCATAAGCTCTTGTCCACTAAATACGACTAAGGAAAGTAGATCTTGTAAGGTGACAACAAATAAAGTCATGAAAAAATAAGTCTAAGCAGAACTATTATATTCTTCAAAACCCAGGCAACTAATGACAACTGCTGCAACAGACTTATATTTATACTGTTAACACTGACATTTGGTCATACTCTCCGAAGCATCATCTCCCAGTGACGCAAATTCAGGCAACTTAAATTCAGGAGGCGTCACATGGACATTACTCATGTCTCATTAAATTTGACAAACAGTGTTTTTCAAATGCTGACTGTTCAATGGACATACAAGTGTTTCTCAACTGACAATGTTTTTCAAGGAAAAATGTTGACAAACAGTGTTTTTCAACGGACACACAGTGGTTTTCAACTGACAAAGAAATTTCATAACCAAAAATGTTGACAAACAGTGTTTTTCAACAGACAAACAGTGTTTTTCAAGACAAACAGTCTTTTTCAACTGACAAACTATTTCTCAACTGAGAAACAATGTTTTTCAAGGAAAAATGTTGACAAACAGTGTTTTTCAACTGACAAACAGTTGAAAAACATTGTTTGTCAGTTGAAAAACATTGTTTGTCTGTTGAAAAACACTGTCAGTTGAAAAACACTGTTTGTCAGAACTTTTGGTTGAGAAGCAGCTGCACTGTTTGTCAGTTGAAACACTTGTTTGTCATTGACATACAGCGTTCATCACTATAGATCGGTACCGACATCTGCGACCCTAAAACTTGTCAAAACACCTCCCAGAAACCAGTTCTCCGATCATATTTTTCTAAATAATGATTGTAGAGCGATGACAGATATGTCATTTTAAAGGGAATAAAAAAAGCTTTCCGATGATACTAATCTTTCCGATGAACTTTCCAAACTTCTTTTTGAAAAAAAGCAATGAAAATCGAAAAAAGCTTACAAGTTTTCCTTTTTGCCGGTTCCGCTACTGCTTTGGACAGCTTTCTGTCATGTTTAAAAGTTAGTTTAGATACAAACTAGCCTTTATTGAGTCCCGATTAAAGTGTAAACAAAGTCAGAAATATCTGCTCGTCATCCATAACTGATGGGGTTGATTGTCTGTGTGTCTTTTATGGAAAGGCATTTGTATCCATATAGATTCCCCCTTCAATCCGGAGATGTAGAGTGCAAGTTTGCAAAAAAACCTTCGAAATGGTCATAGGAATTGCATACGAAATAGGAAATTTTTTTCCTAATCTGCATCGAAATAGGTCCTATAACATGTTCTGTCCTACTCCTCATTTTGAAAACATTTTAAAACTTTCCCAATTCTCACCAATTTTACATCCAGCCCATTCCTAACTTGCATTTTGCTTCTGCAAACTTGCATTTTTCTTTTCCTACTTCTCTTCGATCTAGGCCCCACTTTGTCAGACTGACTGCCTACTTTGCAAGACATCATGCCAGTCTGCATTTCATCACTTCCCAGTTCGACACACTTAGTGCTAACTTGCAATGCATCCAAATGTTTACACTCCTTTTTCCAGTCACAACAAACACTCATTACAATATTAGCCCCACCCTCCCCACCCATATATAGACATCTCCTTCCAACCTCACCCCTTCCCTGTGTGTTATATAAGTGTGTTATATAAGTGTGTGACTTTGATGAAAGGCAATATAACAATTTGTCTGGGAATGTTTAGGGAATGAATAGATGTGTAAGTCATTCGAATTGGATAGTATTTGTGGATAAGGTTTACAGATTAGTCATTTGAATTGCATACGAAATAGGAATAATGTTTATTAGTCATTGGAATTGCATACGAAATAGGAATAATAATGGAGAGCAGTCTAGCCATTGAGATTGCATACGAAATGGGAAAATGGGCGGGGCAGGGCAGCTTCCAGAGAGTGGAAGATGAAAGAAGATAATATGGTAATATTCATCATGGAGTATTATCTTATTTCAGTTAGGGCCAAACATTCAAAGACAAACAATTAGTATTGTTACATTAAGTTAAACAGTTGTTCTTTATGTGTTCCCTTGATATCAATCTTCTAGTATTCAGTAGGTAGCCTAGCGTTTTATCTGAAAATATTTAACATTAATCATACCATTTTATGCAAAATAATAATACAATATGCTTGCAATCTGCAATCTCCCCTATGGATGTTAATTTCAATTTCCAATGAGCCATATGTCCTGCCAGTACTGATTTAGTTATCTTACTGCCTAAACTAATCACATACCTTTCTCCAAGGTAAAAGTTTTGCCTCTTTCTCTATAATCTTATGCTATCAAACATTTTTCGTTGCCCATAGTACTTAGTATATAATCATGTCTTAAGTGTAGATGTCTATATGTTGTATGTTCAGAAAATATCAGACAAATTTAGTATCTTGGTCCCTAAAGTGCCTTTCATGGTATAGGAGCCACGAGTAATAGGAACCACGGTATTATCAACGAGAATAAATTCAAAAGAGTGTGAAGTCATGAGTCGGCAGAAAGATGTAACAAATTTCCCCATCTTATCTTGGAATCTGATGGCCCAGGCGGTCATCCCTTTCATCCGAGGTTGTTTGTAACTTCTTAAAGGGACTTCAGCCTCCCCTCTCATTTTCCGTTTTGGAAGTGCAAGTGAAGTTTCTTTCATTATTGTTTAAATATTGCATAAATCTGATTTATAACTTCACAATCAGGTTCAGAACGTCTATAGCTCTGGACCTGTACACCTGATTTGTGAAAATAAAATAAAACTGAGCAAGTATCATGAAGTAATTCATTTGTTGACTAATTTTCAATCAGTTTTTTCCATTTGATCATATGATCCGATTTGATTTGGAGCACATAAAACATATCAATGTGTAGCTAATGATCTCTCCATCCATAGGTCTCATGGTAATTCTGCAAATCAGATCGGAACAATGTTAAATGTGGTGATATTTCCATTTCTCTGTATAAATTAATGAGTTGAAATGTGCCAGAACATGTGGGTTTTATGGCATTTTATGGCCTTTTATGGTCCTTTCCCCGATTTTCTCCACCAGACCCCTTACTGTGGTTCCCAGCAGGGTCAAACAAGCTCGGGTATAGCATCGGACATAGCTCCCACTCTCCTGTTCCATACTCGTTGGTATTATTAACTGATTTATTCTCCAAGTAAAAGCATATAGGCCTATATTTACTGGCAGAATTTATTTTATCAGGGAGAAAAATATGAGGCGTGGTTTATCTGTTTGTTTTGACTGGAGCAAGAGGGGCCAGAATGCTAAGGGAATGAATAGATGTGTAAGTCATTCGATGTGGATAGCATTTGTGGATAAGGTTTACAGATTAGTCATTTGAATTGCATACGAAATAGGAATAATGTTTATTAGTCATTTGAATTGCATACGAAATAGGAATAATGTTTATTAGTCATTGGAATTGCATACGAAATAGGAATAATGTTTATTAGTCATTGGAATTGCATACGAAATAGGGATAATAATGGAGAGCAGTGTAGCCTTATGGGCGGGGCTTAGCAGGCGTGGTCTATTTGTTTGTTTTGACTGGAATGAGAGGGTCCAGACTTGTATGAATGCTAAATAGAAATGTTGTGGCCCAACGTGCAGGTTGCAGGTTGCAAGTTTGCATGCAGTGGTCCTAGTCTGCAGCGATGTAGTGCCAGTGTGACATCATCTTGATAAAGATCGAGGTCAAGCTCATTTGCATATTGAGCTTCCCGCCAAAGATGAGAGCCTACATTAGGACGTCTGCTGCATGACATTGGTCGGTCTGAGCGTAGGCTTAGGCCCGGCCTAGGCCTACATTTCAGTGCATGTATATCTTACTAACATGTCCATTTGACTTATTTCTATAATAAAACATGAATAACTAGGTCTAGGGACACCATGCAACACTATTTCTAATCAACATCATTCCATCAGCAGCTGGCCGATCTTTCCTTTGAACCAGAGCTATTAATAGGTAAAACAAGTCGAATCATCCTTTTGTATGGGTTTAATTTTTAATTAAAAAAATAACTACAAGACTTGGATGCCTAACATAATACAATTAATGCAAAGTAGTGCTAGGCTAATTTAGTAGCATCATGATTTCAGTAGAAAGATAAATAATATTTTAAAGTTGTAACTATTCGCTGATCGATTTGTTTAGACTTTAGTGTCATAGACAGCTGATCGGCGAGCCCTACATGTAGCTTCAGAAGGACAGTGTTTTAGAAAGGGGTGCACCTTCTAAGTTCTTTTGTATTTAAGAGTTCTCTCGGCCACTGTTGGTTTGAAAAGATAACTATATACATATGCTACAAAAATATATTATAATTATTTTACATTCATATTCATATTTTACTTTCATTGGCGATCTATAAAGAAATAGCCATATCGATTTGTTGATTTAAGGTACCGTATCGGGAACCCTAGTTTGGCAGCCCTGATACTTGTATTATGATTATGTTTATAGAAACTACTAAGTTAAATAGCAGCTACAAGGTAGCAGTTTGAGGGAGGAGGAAGGGTTTTGCCTCGTCAGAACTAAATGACTAAATAACTTTTTCTCTAAAATTCAGATTGATTTGATTGAAAAGAAATGAAATGAAATGAAAATATAATAGGCCTATAGTGCAATGTAAAGATTGATAATTTATCCCTGAAGTGGGTAAAAAAACATCTGACGATGGTGTGTAAATCCATTATTAATCCATATAATATAAAGCTAGAGCGATTTCTAGGAAAGGAGGTAGAAAAGAAATGGTAGAAAGAAGGTTTTCTTTGTCCAGAATGTTCTCGGAATTTGTTGTTTTACAAACCACTTTACTCATCTTTAGAGGTCTCTCCTCCATTTCTGGATGTCGTCGTATGTGGTTTGTGAAGGTATCTGGGGTGGAAATGTGATTTTGAAGCCTTTTTTAAATCGGGATAACCACACTCTATTTATAGCCTGGGAAAGCCCCTGTGAGATACTACGTCATTTCCCACAACCTACGTCCAGCGGACCTAAATACATGGGTCATATTTTCAGAAAATGCACAGTTGGCAGCTGTCCACATTTGATAAACTCTGCTCAATTAGGCTGCAATTTGACCAATATACTAGGTAAATTTGAGAAGATTGGTGGATCTGGATAACTAAGCTGGATATTCATATGGATGATCCAGATTATTATGAAATTATATTTTGGTTTGCTACTATGAATACTCTAAATAAATAAATTGTAATGTGTTTCAGGAAAATGAGTCACAAGTCGCAAAATTGATTCTATTAGATTCTATTACACTACTATTGGAGGGTTATGCAAAGTCACCCTCTATGCTGCCCCCTCCCCCCCCCCCCCCCCCACAAACCTACTCCACCACCCCCTACTCAACCACTCCCTACTCAACCCCCCCCCCCCCCCCCCCCCCAGCAAAAAAAAAATAGTTTGCCCCCCAATATTTTATCTGTTCCACCGCAGGGGAGGGAAAGACGGGGGGGGGGAGAGGATGTAGGGGAAGGGAGAAAAAGTGGGGAGGGGGAGCATGAGGAAGAGGGGAGGGAGAGTGGGGGAAATCGGAGATAGGGTTGGGAGAGAAAAACCGGTATGAAAGACAAACAAGAGCGGGAGGGAAAGGAGGGAGAGGGGGAAGTATGGGGAGAGAGGGTGACCGGCCTACATGCAGAAGCGTGGGAGAGTAAAGAAGAGGGTGTTGGAATAGGAGAGGGGGAGGGAAAGAAAAGGGGGGCAAGAGAGGAGGGAAAGGATGTAGGGGAAGGGAGAGAGTGGAGGGAGAGAAAGCATGGTGGAGGAGCATGAGGAAGAGGGGTGGGAGAGTGGGGTGGGGTATCGAAGATGGGGTTGGGAGAGAAAAACAGGTATGAAAGTCTGAGAAGAGGGGGAGGGAAAAGAGGGAGAGGGGGAAGTGTGGGGAGAGAGTTTGACCGTCTGGAGGACGGGTACTTTGCTAGTATTATATAATAGATAAAGCATAAATTAGAAATCTCAAGGCTTGAGGATCTTTGTACAGGTTGAAGCATTTTGAAGTGAATATATATATTACTGCTGCTCATTCACTTGAATTTTCGTTCACACTTAATAGCATAAAGTAATTACATACAGAGGGTAGAGTTGATTGTTAGAGGAAACAAAATGCTATTAATGCAAATAAGATTTGTACTGTTCAACGTTTTTTTATTGTCATTATCATTGTTATTATAAAAATATAGTATGAATATTAACTTTCGCAAGATTGCGCAGAATACAACAAAACTGACATTGGTCTTTCTAGAAAATAAAATAAAATCGAACTTTGTGCGGAAAGGAAGTCCAGGAAGTAACAGTATATATAAAAGTGAAATAAAACTATTACATACATACCCATACAGAAAAGATTGCCCAGTGACCAGGTCTAAGGGGACACCCAATGAACAGTTAATGCACATGCAATGACTAGTGGGAAAATTTCACATGTAAATGAGGCTAATCCACAGGTCCTTTTATGGGCACATGGGCCAGGTCCTCCAGTGCACACACATGGGACAGGGGCCCGTTGCATGAGGTATCGTTAAGTGAAAATTGTGTCCTTAAAATATCCTTAACACCTTACTGTTGCACCAGCCAATATCGTGTCCTTAAATCATGTTTCGTGTCCTTAAATGGGGGTCTTTTAACGACGTGCCTTTGAGCATGGGATATCCTTATCGTAGCGCTAAAGCCTAAATGATTTCCGTTGACTGCTATACAATACTGTGAGTATTTTCAAACGTATTTTTTCTCAGAAATGGTGATGATACATATGATAAGTAGATTTCGTGATTTAAAATAATTTTCTTATGTACAAAAATGACAAAATGTAGGCCTACAGGTAGGCTATGTTGCTACCTATTGGGTTAGGGATACGACAGGTCTCATGCAACGTCGGCAAAATCGTATTGTTAGGCTAACGTAATATATCCTTAACGTATCCTTAATATAATGTTAACGCTAGGATATCACCAGAAAGTGGTGCAACGGGCCCCTGGTCCCTTAATGCACACACATGGGACAGGTTCTTTAATGCACACACATGGGACAGGTCCTTTAATGCACACACATGGGACAGGTCCTTTAATGCACACACATGGGCCAGGTCCTTAATGCGCACACATGGGCCAGGTCACATGTCCTTCAATGTTCCACATGTGTTTAGAGAAGCTTTCCTTTGTCTAACCTTATTTTACTTGCATGCTTAATAAGGTACCTCTTACCTTCTTCCACAGTCTTAGTATTTACTGATGATATTTGTAAGCCATAAACATACTCCAAGCCTTAATCCAATCCTTGAGAATGTTCTGTCTGCTCTGATATATTGTGCAATTTACTGAGTGAGAACACCAGTCCATCTGAAAGCACTAAGGTAGCAACACTCTCAACCTGAGCCATTTCCTACTTCAATATCACTTCTGTAACTGTCACTTGTGCCTTGTTATCCTCTGCCTTAATTGTCACTCAGGCTTGACCTTTAAATGTCATCCAAATAGAGTAAGCAGCAGAAAACTGTAATAATCCAAACTGAGTCAGTTCATAGTCTCTAAGTCTTATGATGTTATTCATTCAACTGCCAACTGCCAACTGTTTGAAATGGTAGTCTGACCTATATGTATAACCAACTTCCCCTTCCTGTTTGACCCACTGGCACTGGTAAATCCACATCTAATGAGCATGTTATAGAATTTTATTTATAGAAGTTCAATCCACACATAATGCCCAGCTTTGGAATTAGTTTATGTTAAATGAACACATAATGAACATGAAGTCCTACCAATGCACATACACTGGACAGGTTATGAAATTTGCATATGTTGATGCTGTTGAAGGGTTTTCAATGAGCACTTAATGCACACATGGAATGGGCAGGGAAAACCTGGGCATTATGTCTGCATTATATCTGCATTACATGTGGATTAACTTTTCATTTCTGTATGGGTACACATTGACGATTGTTATTCTGTGTTAAGATTTTGTATTCTGTGAAAAGACATTACATCAGGTAGATGCTCTTCTCAGTCATCACAGCGGCATGGCAAATTGCAAAGAAATTATTGAACAGTAAAGGTATAAAATATATGCTACTCAAGAAATCTAACATGGGCAAAATAACAAGTTCAGTTCCATTATCTAATAATTATGGTTCATATAAAGTAATACAATTATATCAAAAATACAATGACGTAAACTGAGAGGTCAGGTCAAAATTCATATGAAAACAAAAAGAAAGGAATGACAGTATGATTGATGAAATATACCAAATAATAAAAGTTATCACCAGTGTAGCGTGCACATACACATTAACAAAACCTAGTGACATGTGTCAAGCAAAACAACTGAATAATACATGCAGTATATTGTTACACCACGTTGTAACATATTTATTTAGCTTAATATTTATTTAATTAGATATAACGAATATATGTTTTAATATGTATGTTCTTTGTGTGTAACAAAGGGGTTACACCACTCCATAATTAATGGATGTGCCCCGTCCGCTCCATGCTTTGTCTCTTCATTACTCTCTATAGGGAGTACCCTGTAAATGAGAACCCCTCCCCTCTGTGTGGCGTTGGCTGGAAGCCTTCCTATAAAGGCCTATTGCACGGTGAGCCCAAGACAGAGATGTTACCATCACAATATTATACATCTGTACAATAAACTTCTAGGGTTCCACAATACCATCTTTACGTATTCTTCATGTTACAACGACTGTAACAATATAAGTCATAGTAAAACAAGGCAGTGTCTGTGTGACTCAGTATATTACCCTGTCTGCAAGGAATTTATCTTGATATGGGTTCTGATTTATAGTTTTTAAGGAAATAACATCTGTAATGTGTCCGATGTCATGATCTAGGGAATTCAACACATGTGGAACTCAACCTAGACCTGACCTTGAAATTTGTGGTTTATGTCAAATAATTAAAAGGGGTTTTCTCTTATCATTTTGCCTATGTTGATTTTTATTCTTAGTCATATCCATAATAATACCTATTTTAAAATGTAGGATGTACAATATAAGGTACATGATAGGCCTACATAAGATGAAATGAAATAAAATAAAGTGGGCCTATATATTTTCTTCTCCATTTCGAAGAGAAATACATATCCTTGCCCCTCTATTCTTTGATCATTAAATAATACTAATGATTGTTCTAGATGGAAATTTCTAGCTGTTTTCTGAATTAGTTTTTTGATTCTATGGTATGATTCTCTGTTCTTAGTGAGTTCCAGGTGGTTTTTGCTTGGTATAAAAAGCTGTTTTGATTTAAGGATGATCACGGCTGTTTAATTTTAGTTTTTTTGGTTTCTTTTCTGAATGGCATCGAGTTGGTAATTTGGCTGGTGAATGAATATTTAAGGAATAATTTTTCGAGGTTTTTTCTGGTCGCGGTCTCTATAGCGTCAGGGAGTTCGAGGGCGAAGCCCAAGAATTCCCTGACGCTATAGAGACCGCGACCAGAAAAATCCGAGAAAATTATTGCTTTTAGAAGAGAATTGATGAGATTCCCTTAATGTTAGAGCAAAAAAGATAGACAAACCTTCTTTATTCCGTCCAAAAACATCCAAAATATCATGCAAAGCCATGCGAGTCGTCAGCCTTTCTATGAGACCGGAAGTGATTTCCCTATTTTACTGACAACGATGCTTTGGATAGCAAGCAGCGGAACCTTGTGAAAACACGCCGGCTGGCTGAACGTAAACATCAGTGAATACGGACCTCTGATTGGCTGTTTTTCCGCTAAGCCCCGCCCACTTCAGTTAGCCAGCCGTCGTGGTATCATCCAGTTTCCGACTAACGCGGCAAGCTTATGGCGAAGCATCGGACACTTCCGGCTCTCGAATGCCGTGTTGCGTGTGTCTAGGGACTTAAAAAAGAAATAAATAAAAGATTTGAATCGGTAGAAATGTTTTAAATGTTGTTTTAGCCCGATAGCGAAGTTTTCCTCTATGGAAATTAAGTAATAAATGAATGGCGATTTCAGAAACCCTGTGTTTACTCTCCGCAAGTTTGCACCGCCTTAGTCGGAATCTAAATGACAACGCGACGGCTGGCCGAATGAAGCTTCAGCTACAACAGCCAATCAGAGATGCGTATTTACTTATGTTTATGTTCAGCGAGCCGGCCTATTTTTCTCAGGATCCGCTGCTTGCTATCCAAAGCAGAGGAGACTTCCGGTTCTCGAATGCCGTGTTGCGTGTGTCTAGGGACTTAAAAAGAAATAAATAAAAGATTTGAATCGGTGGAAATGTTTTAAATGTTGTTTTAGCCCGATAGCGAAGATTTAGTCTACGGGAATCTAGTATTCAATGAATGGCGATTTCAGAACCCATACATGCGACCGGAAGAGATGTGGAGACCCTTCGGCATAGCCACTCATGTGCACATTCACTTGGCGTTGCATTGTGTACGGTGGCCTATATAGCGCACGGAGGATTTCATTCGAAAGTGACCCGCACGTCAACAAACTGCCGTGTTGCGTGTGTCTAGGGACTTAAAAAAGAAATAAATAAAAGATTTGAATCGGTAGAAATGTTTTAAATATTGTTTGAGCCCGATAGCGAAGTTTTCCTCTATGGAAATCAAGTAATAAGTAAAAGCCATACGTGTGCTTACGTTACGTAGACCGGAAGAGATTTCAAGCAAAATTCAGCCGCAGTAACTCCACCAGCTACATAGGGTAGTGGTTAGACTGCTCGACTTCGGCGGCGAACGTTGGGGGTTCGAGCCTCGTCGGGTCCTTTAGCTTGTTTTTCATTGTTTTTCATTGATCTATGGAGACGGAAGTCTTGATCTATGGAGACGGAAGTCTTGATCTATGGAGACGGAAGTCTTGATCTATGGAGACGGAAGTCTTGATCTATGGAGACGGAAGTCTTGATCTATGGAGACGGAAGTCTTGATACTGATCTATAGGGACTGATACTGATCTATAGGGACTGATCTATGGAGACGGAAGTCTTGATACTGATCTATAGGGACTGAAACTGATCTATAGGGACTGATTTATGGGGACGGAAGTGGTTTGAGGGAATCTATAGAGAAAAAAAACCTCCCAGAATCTCATCAGATCGATTCTAACACTAGAATAAACATACCCGACTCTCATCTTCTCCCACTTGTGTACAATCACTACAAACATCTGTCATTGAGGGTAAATTATGTGCAGGTAAACTTCACCTGCCAAGTTGGTGGGTTAACTTGCCACAGTTTTGTCTAAATTGAATTCTTTCTGGTCCAGATAGTGGGCACTTTAAAGGATATGTACCTTTCTTCTTACATCATTTGGTAGGATTTTGAGTGGTATTAGCTCAAGGGTGAGTTGTTCCGTCATTTTTTTTATTCTTTTTTTTAAAAGATTTTATTTCAACTGGGGAAGACATTTCCCAGTAAACTGGGTTATTCCAATGCGCCCAGCTTTGTGTAACAGTGATTAATTTAGAGAGATACACAATGATCATTATAGAAAGTCATCTAACTTGTAGTGAGAGTTTGGTGGCTGGTTACATAGATAAAATAGAGCAATGTAATAATTATCCCCATAATTATTATGTAAACGCTGTCCAGCAGGGCTTGAAAACGTCCCATTAGAAAGGGAGAAGACCAACTGACTTAATCAACTGATTAATAAAAGTTCATCAATCAAGCTCATTCTCAATGTTTGTGTCAATGTCAGGGTTTCTGTGACCCTGTTACTGAGGAAAGCGAAAGACCACACCCAACCTCATGAAATCATTTTTTTTATTATAAATTATGGCTGACTAGAATAATTTGATTTAGTTAACAATTACTAGGGGATCAATTTGTCCCATATATATCTGGTTTCTTACTTGTAATAAATTCATCT
Source organism: Sthenelais limicola (assembly GCA_942159475.1). Classification (NCBI taxonomy): domain Eukaryota; kingdom Metazoa; phylum Annelida; class Polychaeta; order Phyllodocida; family Sigalionidae; genus Sthenelais; species Sthenelais limicola. The sequence continues at coordinate 112,044,803 of OW804095.1, read as the reverse complement.
ATTCTCCTGTATGCTTATAATTAAAAGATAATACCCTATGACAATGTGTCACAGGCTTTGTTCTCTCATTACTCCCTGTTTTATTATTACATTTTCATGGGGGCTTTTGAAATTTGACCAACTACTCTCTCATTAAGATAATCTGAATAGTGACATCCATCGTTATCAAGAAGTGAGTAGAAATGGCTATACTTGGGTTCTTGTGATTCCTTCTTCCTTCTCCTGGGTTTACATTTGTTGTCCGATATACGGGGTTGCAACCATTTCAAGTCTGTTTTTCTCTCGTACTATGTTGCTGTGGTCATATTATTCAATAATTCCTGATCAGGCTACCCTGTCAGATCCGGTTTCACTCCCTTAACTTTTGCCAGGTGGGTATTGTACACTGATAGCTCAATTCTGATTATTGTACCATAGGCTACTTGTGGTGTTCCCCCTGGTGGGAGTACTGTCTGTTTCATTCTTGCTGTGGCATTAGTTAATGTAGAGCGTATGCTGTCCTCAAAGTGAACCAGGTAGGTGTATTTGCTGTGGCTTGTTCATTTTATCTTTATCACGATAGGTGATATCACAAACACCAGCTAATATCAGAATTAGTTTAGGCCGATGTACGTTTATCGCAGGTCTGGATGACTCAACTAACCTGGAAATGTGCCTGGTATGGTTATGAGTTTAAAACTCTGCCCTGTCAGCTGCCTCTGTAAATATGGTTGTAGACCCCTCCCTCTGGAGTCTGAAAGGATCATCACGTTGGTCCTGTATGTCAGGACCCCTATTTCACCTTATTTTGGGTTAATGCTAGTAGGTACGTCCTTCTTACTCACTCCTGAATCCCAAACTCCATTGCATCAAGCTCCGTGCGGTGGCCATTATTAGTCAAGACCGAGATGGTGTAGGGGTGATGTATCAGGCTGGAAGAAAGAAAGTGGAATATTAGATTTATGATTATGATAATTTTCCATTAATGATAATGAAAACGTATTCATCTCAATTCTCTACCCAGCTTCTATTAAGATTGTTTTTCATTTTATCCCATTCAGATGTCATGGTACCGATTGATTTAATTTGGATTATATATATATGTATGTATGTATGTATACATGTATGTATGTATGTATGTATGTATGTAATAACTTTATTTCCATTTTCACATTTACATATATATATATATAAAATGTTGATTCAGGAAAAAGGGATAAAGAAAGACAAATAATCAATTCATGATCTCTCTGTGCTAGCACAGCTTTTCCAAGTCTCCCTTAATTCCGTATTGTGAGGTGTTAAAATATCTTGGTATTGGTTAATTTACATATTTTCTGTACCAAACTCATATAGGTGAGTTAGGGAATGTATCATTTACATATCATACTTTACTGAAAATAGAAATAGTACAGACAGTCTCTTCTCATAGAGAAGAGGATCAATGGCAATGCCATATAAAGATTAGAAAACATTTTATTTCAGTCGATGACTGCAATCAAGGGATTCTCTCCTGCAGGAGGGAGGTTTCCAGACCCCATGTGTTGGCTTACAGTTCAAAATACTGAATACTGTTAGCTCTCTACTTTTAATATCAGTTGATAATACTTCACAGGTTTTTGTGAATATGGTTAAAGTTTTATAGTGCGTGTACACTCAAGGTGGTAATAAGTATTCAGTGATGTGAGCTTTCCTTAGTGAGGTATTCATATGAAGTGATCGTCATTCCATATTAAGGTGGACCTGGCTAGGCTTTTAAATCTAAGTCTGTCAATTCATAATGGTATCAACTAAAAACTAGCCGGCAGGATGCTAGTGGGGTATAACTTCTGTCTATACTGACCTATGACCACACATTTAAGGTTAGGTTTAGGGTTATAGCCAGCATTGGTATCAATCCATGTACTCAGATTCCTTACATTGCTCAATCATCAGTGTCAACTCCCAGTAATATAGGACCCTCACATATGGGCCTGTTTTCAATGTTTTCCCATGTAACTGGCCACATTTGGATGGTCTCAAAGGAAACCTGACTTAGGTAGCTGCCCTTTTGTCTGGTTAAAGTACTTCACTTATGGTCTAGCAATGCTGTTTTCATTATCGGCAATATTGCATGACCATTCCGTTAAATCCCTTATTCCGTTCCGTACCGGTTCCATACCATTCCTGTAAGTCACGTTTACCCCCTCCCATCCATATCTAAAAATTTAGATTGGACGGGAGGGTCACCGTCCGACGGTACCCCACCAAAAAATTATTTTGTTTTGTTTCTTTTTTATGGCCATAAAAAGTGTTCTTATGGTCTGAGTATGTTGTCTTGAAGTCTGGGAGTACCTTAGTAAATCATTAGTCGATTGAAATTGATGTAGATTAGTTGGGATTAATGTTAAGATTGTCTTGTCTAGTTTGGTACATTCATTTTTGTTTAATCATTTCTAGTGATTTATAATTATTTATTTGCATTTTTGGTAATTATTTTGACTATTTTGACTCCCAATCGTACAGTATGTTAGGCCATGTTGTAGCACACTTATTTAACTTAATATTTCTTTAATCAAATATGCCGAATATAGGTTTTACTTTTACTTCCATACATGTTCTTTGTGTGTAATGTTAAAGTAATATAGCGGATTTGCCAGTTCTTTATTTAACTTTGGGTTAATTCTCTGGAACTATGCATACTTTATTAATGTTATTTTCATTCATTTATCAAATTTTAGATATTAAATGCAATGATATGTCTCTGACAACAAAGCTCGATTTAATACATGTTTCTACTTTAATAATTAATGCAGCTTGGATGTTGGCTAATAATAACGATAGGGACAGGGCTATATATATATATACCCCAGTACTTAACACAAGGGGAAGGGCTAGAGCTAAGAAGAAAATGGAAAGATTTCATAATATGGATATTGTTAAAATATTTCTTGGTAGAAATAAGCCTAAAGAGTGTCTGAATGATTTTTATAGTGATATATTTGAGCTATGGAATCGATTCTATTATAGGAAAATACTTCAAATGGGCGCATATTTGAGTAATAATAAATATGTTCAGGTTGGAAGAAAAAACATAACCAGAGCATGGTGGGAGATAGCAGGTATTAGAACAGTTGGTGATATATTGAAGCCAGATGGAGAAATAATGCTATGTCGAGAAATAAGAAATAAAATGGTATAAGGTGGTCATTTTTAGACAGAGTAGGAAGATTTGCCTCCCTTGGAGGCGTTTTAAATAACTATACTGCCCTCCCCCTCCCCATGCCCTGTGTTTCAGCCTTCTGTTTGACTCTCGAAAAAAGGGATGTTTTCAATGTACAGTAACATGCGTTAATGTCCACTATGGATTTAACATGTTCTATTAACCTTAATGATATTTAAGGTATAATTACCCCAGGGTTATTAATGTTTTATTACCTTAATTATGAGCATGAATTTATTTAAATGATTTAGATTTTACTCGAATATATATATCAGTGTATACCAAATTAGAAATTAAAAAAATATTTCGAAGTACTGCAGTGTAGGCATTATTGGTGAACTAGGTTTCCTGATAAGGTATAGGAGGGTGAATTGAACTAAAAAATGTAAATTTTATAACAATATTTGTTCCAAACCGTGCTTTTGATTGTATACTGCTTTTATTTACGCCCCCCCCCCCTCCCCGCCACCCCCTAAAAATGGAGGGAGGTTTTTCTAGGTGTGTGTGTGGGGGGGGGGGAGATAATTCGACCTGAAATGTGAAGCATTCCTATAGTGTCAACTAAGATCAAGGCTAGATCTTTATATATATGTGTGTTTCAGGAAATTGAGTCACTCGATATACAGTAGAGTTTCCTTTATATCTTCCTTATTTGCATACAAATGTTGATAAAATTGAAAGTCCCAGAAATGGATTTTGAGATATCATCATATTTGAAAAGATGAGATCAAGCAGATTCTAATGAAAGTAAAACATAAATGTTACAAATAAGTACTTAAATATATCTTAAGTTTAACCTTTTTATTTTTGAGAATATAATTTTACTAATTATATCTCGTGCTCTGGGTGGATAATTACTAATAAAGTAGCTAAATATACTCTATAGAATTAGAATTAAACCCTATGGGATGGTATTTATCCCCCATGCTCTGCCTCTGGGTGAGTGAGATGGTTGCTTTACGCCCTTATTAACACATTTAATATGGTAACGTTATATCAAGGGCGGGAGAGCTGAGAGGGAAGCACTTCATGATCTTACCCAGGAAATAGAGATAGAGAAGAAGGGAGGGAGAAAAGAGAAAGAGAGGCACTTAATGGTCATACCCAGGCCTCTGGGGGCAAGGGGACGGATACTTTGTCTAGATATAACGATACACAAAATATTGATATCAATAATTGTTAATAAGAAGCATTTGAATTACAAATTTAAGGCACAGGGTTGGATTTGAACAGATGAAAGTAACTGTCAATTATATTGGCATTTAAAGGACGGCCTGGAAGACCTACTTAGTAGGTCAAGTCCTTTTTGGGAACATTACCGATTATGTAAATGTCTTCAGAGTAAAAATTGATCATATATATTCTTCCTTGTACCAGAGCCATACATTAAAGACTATGAAAGAGAAGAAAGTTTGGCTGTCTCACTCCCTATTCTCGTTCATGGGTCAGAGGGAGAAGAAATCAATAAAACAAAGTTATCGCTCTTCCTGAGGGAGGGAGAGGGGGCGAAAATCAATTAATAAAATTTCTATTTCTATTTGCCAGCGAAATTAATATCTTGTTTCAATCTAAAAAAAAGTATTATGAAATATTTTAGAAATATGTAGACATGACAGGGGACGAGACCAGTTACACAGTGTTAGGAATGAGCAATGGGATACTTTACACATGCAAACATAGTCCGTTTGTCTTAGTTATTCATTTCTGTTTCTTTTACTTAACTAAAATATGTTAGGCCTACCCGCCCCCCCCCCCCATTGTGCTGATTATGGTGTAATAACATTATCAGTAGTAGAAAACGTTGCTCTTTATTATTATAAACCTAACATTCTAATTTTGATCCACACCCAGAGGAAATAATTTTTACTTACCTAAGTTGACAGTCGCAAATCAAACTCCGGCATCTGTCACTCAGAGAGTGCTGTAGCAGTGCTGGACAAGACTCAAGAGTCTGAACGCCATAAGTTGCATAACTGTGTTATTCCTCCATTCATAACATTGAAATTACCCACACAGGCATAGAAAACCTCTTCTTTTCGAATATAGGCCCTATGCCTCATTTTGTATGACATTGCTAGGTAAAAACGTGTTTTGTCACACATAGGAGGATCGTCACCCTTTGTTATATCTGTTTACCTTGCTCAGCTAGTGAGCATCTAGGAGAGTATCGTGGCCCCAGATAGCTGATAGGTCTATCGTCACAATTTGATGGGAATGAGTAGAAGTCTTGGGCTATTTACGTTCATAAATATGGAATGTTTTTGTACGTTGACATTGCCCACCATCCCGCCGACTGTCCCGCCCTCCTCCTGTGGCTAGTGCGTTTAAAATCGTTTCGTTTTTGTGTTAAATTTGTGCAGGAATCATCACCGATATGCGATGCTTCCAGCACATTTGTTTATGGCTGTGTGGTGGAATCCCCGCTGCTATGACGTCATTACATGGGCCTCGTTCTGGGTAGGGTTCCGGTGGGGAATCCCCGCGACTATGACGTCATTACTCTACCGAGCGTGTGATAGTGAGCCAAGTAATGTTGCCAACGAGGAGAAACAGAGATACATAGGCATAAGCATGTAATGCTGGAACTGCGTAATTATACGAGTAAGACCTTAAATTTTTGGGTGAAATGTCTCTTAAAATCAATAAGCTTGAGACTGGGACAGGTTTGAAGTGTGTGTACATATGGGAACGTAGGGATTTTTGAAAATTATTTGCAGATTTTCGTAATAGTGTTTCGCCAATGAGCTTGGGTCGAATTGCCGAGCTGAGGTGTTTTATGCATGGCATGGCCACTTGGCGACTTCTCGTCAAGAGAACATATACGGGAACACAAGGGTGAATGGATGCGTCAACAGGAAGCCCTGAGCTTTATTACAAAGGGTAAAACATACACGTTAGGCTGGCGGTACCAGTTACAACGCGGTGCGTCACGCCGTACATTACATCTCCCTTTCTTGAATGCTTGAGTATGATATTACACATGAATTAATGCTTCGTCGTAATGTTCTTTCAAATGCAAAACACATCTTTAACTATATGAGAATGTCTGTAGAATTAACTCAACGATCTATGCTATTTTATCATAACACTACTTATCCAGAAATTTTACCCGCTAGTACTTTTGCTTGCTGTACTTATTTGTTTTTGTTCTTATAGTTGTCGTTTTTCTCACCTTGAATAACACTGCATGCCCACCAGCCACCCACCCTTCACTCCTCCCTTCACATTAGAATCCATGGGTTAGTGTTTGATACCTGACTGCCTACCTGCCTAGTGTGTGTGTAGCCTTGAGGCAAGGCTACACACACACTAGTGGCAGGCAGTGGCAGGCAGCGGGAGGGGCAGTGTGTGGTACTGGGCTATGTGAGTGAGTGAAGGTGCAGTGTGTGTGTGAGAGGTGCGACAGGGGTGGGAGACTAAACCAATCTTTATACTTAAAATTGCAACTTTCCTGTACCACATTATACATAAGTCGTCCCCTGAAAAGGCCTCATGAGGAACAAAACTTGCCATTCAGACTATGTAATGGTACCCATTTAGATGGGAAAACATAAAAAACAGGTCGATGGATGGGAGTTCTGTCTAACTGAGAATACCAGGGGTAATGGAGCAACGAAAGGAAGTTTAAAGGTGGTCTAAATCCGCCCTGTAGGGGGCGGGTCGGTTGCGCTTGGTCTAGCTCTATGCACCTTTTTTGATCCTTATATTTTCATAGTAGGAAAACATCAAATATAAGAATTACAGATCAATTTATCAGTCAGATCATATTATATACCTTTGTCGATCCTTACATCATCATAAAGGGTTAGCATCAAATATAAGGAAATACAGATCAAAGTTATATGTTTAGCACCTTAGTCAGTCACATAATCATCAAACATTTTGGGACGGTTTGATATGCGACCAAATCTGCTTAATTCTATATGGACTAGGAGCTCTGGGGGGACTAGCGGTCTTAGGAGCACTATTAGAGCTTGGTGGACTCGGGACCCTTTGAGGACTAGAATAGCTTTGGACGGGGGACTGAGGTGGTGTATGGAACTTAGCGGGGGAGTGTGTTGGTGATTGGGGTGGCACTCTGGGCAGGACAAGGGGTACATCAGCATTTGCTTGCGTTTGCCTGCGCGAAGGTGCTTGCATCACTTCCTCTCCTCTCAGGTGGTCTGTGTCATCTGGCTGACGGTGAAAGATGTGATCTTCTTTCGTTCTCAAGAGAGAATGTCTGTTCCGTCTCCACACACTTCCTGATGGGGTCAGTACATTGTAGGATCTTGGCTCCTTTGGTTGGGCATCTGGTGGCATCAATGTAGCTGGAAGCCATCTTTTTCCAGATCTTACTCTTACAGTGTCACCGGGTTTTAGCATAGGTAGTGGTTTTGCTCCACGATCGTAGTACCTCTTGGCGGTGTTTCTGTTTTCTTCTAAACGCTGGCATACCTTGTTCTGCTCTATGGTCTTGGGTTTGAGCAAACTTTCTGCAGGTAGTATGGTTTGAGTTCTTCTACTGAACAGTCGCTGTGCTGGCGATCCGGTTTCTGCATATCTTGGCGTATTACGTAGGTTTAGAAGTGCAAGATATATGCTTTGGTTACCTTCTCGGCACTTTTCCATCAGATGTCTGACCGTCTGATTTGCTTTTTCAACCATTCCGTTCGCCTGGTGGTGGTACAGGCTTGTTGTTACGTGGTTGAATTTCCATTCAGTCGCAAACTGGCGGAACTGATGGCTGGCAAACTGTGGACCATTATCGGTGAGCAACTTGTCTGGGATACCATGGACTGAGAAAAATTTTTCCAGTCTTTGTATCACTGTCATGCTCTTCGTATCTTCCTTCAGTTCTTCAATTTCGATGAACTCAGAATAGTAATCTACTATGACAAGAAACATCGAGTTCATGCAGTCTAGGAGATCTGCAGCAACAACTTTCCATGGACCTCTCGGTACTTCGCTTGGCTGGAGTGGTTCCTTGGGTTGTTCTTTTTGGTGTGTTTGGCATAGATGGCACTTGGATACCATGTCTTCGATTTGGCCATTCATGCCTGGCCAGTAGAGTACATCTCTGGCTAACTGCTTGCATTTGACCATACCAAGATGACTTGCATGAATGTTCTGTAGCATTTCTGGTTGCATCTTCTCTGGAATGATTATTCGTTCACCTTTGAAGAGAATTCCATCGATTTCTGTGATCTCTTCTTGGAAATCGAAGTATGCACGTACTTCTGGCGGGAGTTGGGCGCGATGGGCTGGCCATCCTTTCCTTGTCACCTCTGCCAATTTCTGCAATGCGATGTCATTCATTGTCTCTTGTACTAGCAGTTGTTGCTTCTGCTCGCTGAATGCTGCTATACTCTTCATTTCAGCAGCAAATACTGAAAATTGCTTGGAGTCACTCATGAGTTCTTCATAAGTATTTGGCAGGAATGCACGGCTGAGAGCGTCCGCCACTGGAATGTCTTTTCCAGATTTTCCTACAAGCTTGAACGTAAAATGTTGTAATGTTAGTCTCATCTTCTGAAGACGAAGTGTAACTTGATGTAGTGGCTTTTCAAATATGCGTACTAGCGGTAGATGGTCTGTCTCTACTGTTATGTCATGTCTTCCATACAGATATGAGTGAAATTTCTTGAATGAGAAGACTATGGCGAGAAGCTCTTTCTCAATCTGTGCATAGGCGTATTCTGCACTTGTCAATGATTTCGACCCATAAGCCACTGGTTGGCCTCCTTGCATGAGCACCGAACCGATACCGGACTGTGAAGCGTCACATGATATTGTTATTGGTTCCTCCAGACTGTAGTAGCTGAGGACCGGGGCGCTGCTCATCATTTCCTTTAACTTCTTGAATGAGTCTCGATGAACAGTATCGAAGTGGAACTGGAACCCCTTGGTGTTGCTCTCTTTTATCAGTTCACGTAGTGGCTCTGTCACCGCTGAGAGATTTGGTAAAAACTTGCATGTGTATGTAACCATGCCAAGTAGAGTCTGGACGTTGGCGATTGATGCTGGCTCGGGCATCTCTAGGACAGCTTTTACCTTACCTTGGCTGATTTTCACTCCTTCCTCGGAGAGCACATGTCCAATATACTCCACCTCCTTAGTGCAGAGTTTTGTCTTCTTCGGGTTTAGTTTTAGGTTTTTGTCTCTGCATCTCTTCATGACTTTCTCTAGTCTGTCATTGTGAAGACTACTAGTGGGAGCGTGTACTAGGATATCGTCCATCACTATCTCGACGCCGTCAATGTCGCCAAACATCTCGTTCATGGCCCTCTGGTAGATCTCTGGCGCCGAGGATACACCCATTGGTAACCGAAAATATTTATATCTACCGAATGGCGTCAGTTCAATCTGGAAATATCCCATGTTTGCATCTAGGACGGTGAAAAACTTTGAGCCGTTTGTTCTTGTTGTGACGTCCTCTACTGTTGTCATCGGGTGGTATTCGCGCTGAATTGCTTTGTTTAGATCCCGTGGATCAATGGTGATTCTAACATCCTTCTCTGGTGCCGTGCTCTTCTTATGCACCATGTGTAGTGTGCTGCACCATGGTGTTGGTTCTCCAACTGGCACCTTCTTCACGATACCCATTTGCTCCATGGACTCGATCTTCTTCCGCGCAGGCTCACGCAGCGCGGCTGGAATAGTACGGGGAGGGTGGGCTACGGGGGTTGCATTGGGGTCAACTGAAAGGGCATATTTCCCTGGGATTTTACCCACACCCTTAATTACATCTGGGTATTTGTCATAGATTGCTTTAGCACTATCTTTAGCATTATCTTTAGCACCATTGGGCATGCTTGTGTACCCATATACCCTCTTTACAAGATTTAACCGTACACTGTCTTCATCTGAAAGCAAGTTTGGTATATCAGTGGTATCAAACAATTCACATTTTATATTCTCAACCCGACCTTTGTAGACAACTGGCAATATCATTGTACCTAATGATTTCTTAATTTTACCATGTACACCTCGAATTGTAGTCTTACTACTGAAAAGCTTTGGCTTTTTACACATATCATCATAGGTCTTTTTTGTCATCATTGTACTATCAGCAGCTGTATCAATCTTAAATGTCACTGTATCATCTCTTGTAGTCTTTAGGTCAACCATCCACATGCTTTGTGATGCATTGACTGACTTTACAGGCCCATTACAGACCTGGTTGGTCAAAATGTTCAGAGTCTCCATTTCACCATTGTAGTCATAATTGTCATCTTCATACACATATGGATCCTCACTATAATAGTAAGCGTCATCATTACCTGCATAGTTTACCTGTTTACCTGTTGGACAACAACTAGCAAAATGACCAAAGTTACCACAACTGTTGCATGATTTGTTGTATGCTGGACACTGTCTATATCCATGGACCCGACTACACTTGGAACAGGTCTGCTGCCCACGTCCTTGACCTTGGAATCCTCGACCACGACCACGGCTGTGGTGTGGTTGCTGGTGACCTTGACCTTGGTTGCCCTGGGAACTTGCTTTTGCCCCTTGTTGGCTGTTTCCTCGTCCTTGACTGTTACCTCAGCCGCTTCCACGACCTCGGCCTCGACCTCGGGATCGGCCACGTGCATTGTATGAGACTTGCACCTCACTGGCACTGCTTGTGAGTTTCCTGGTTTGCTGTACTTGTTCAAAGAAGTTGCATCTCTTTATCAGTTTATCTAAGTCACAGTCATCTTCCCACAGTTTTTCTTTTAGCTTCTGATCCTTGACACCATTTGAAATTTGAACACACACTTGTCTGTCTTCTAGTGTACCAAATTCGCAATGAATAGCTAGGTCACGGACAGCAACAATATAATCTGATACAGTTTCATTGGCTCCCTGGACCCTCTGTTGAAACCTAGTTATGTGGCCCTTAACTAGCTTCTTGGGCTCGAAATGCTTGTCAAATTTGCCCATTATAGCATCTAGATCCTTTTCTTCATCAGCTGTTAATGTAAATTTGTTGTAAACTTTCGTCCACTGTGGCCCTAGGCTGCATAATAACATTGCTACTTTAACCTCACCTGCCACTGCCCCTTTCTCAGCTGCTACCAAGTAGGGCTTGAATTGTTGTTTCCACTCTTTCCATGCTTGTGCAATATTGTCATCACTAGTGGGGTTAAACTTGGCAGGAGGCTTGAAGGAATCCATTATTCACTGTTCTTTCGTTAAACTTATATTCACTGTAGCTCTGTAGGTATAGTATTTTGGGATATATTCCCTAGGCACTCACAGCTCTTCCATGCTGGTCCCATCGGCGGGAGTCTCACAGCAAAAGTTCATTTTACAAAGTTCAATCACAGGCAAGTTACAGCACTCCATACCTTCTGTATTGCGTCGCTGGGTTCTTGGTTCATTATAGCCTATACTAGGCCTCGACTTCCCAGCGAGGCCTATCATTTCACAAGCAAATTTCCCAGGACTTTTTTGCAGCCGGACGAAGCCAGCCCAAAACTTCAGCAAGTCTTTAATGAATACCAATAACCGTGAAATGAACTTAATTTACTATGTCCGTCCATGCCGTATACCTTTTAATCAGCTTGTAATTCACGTTCGGGAGAAGTGAGGGATGATACTGTGTCTATTATTGGCCCATATTGACACATCATGTGAATTTCAGTAAACATTACTGATGAATGTTGCTAAACATGGACTTTACTTATAAGCAGAGACAAAATTGACAATAATGAGGTAGGTTAGGCATACTGAAATGTGGCACGATTCCGCCGTTTTTCTGAATGGGCACTGTCTGTCCCCGCTCCGGGGTGCGGGAGGATACGGGGATGATACTCTGTCTAGGTTCATTAATGCTTGAAATCCTTCTATTCTGACACCATGTTCTGACACCAACCTTCAGCTGCGGTTGCGTCATCTGCACACGCCGCGTGAGCGATAATAGGGGATTTAAATCATCCCGCATTCGAAATTGATATTTAAAAAAAAAATCTGAACAAAAATTGTATGGAATTATTTTTGTCTGATATAAAACTAGGTTTTCACCATGAAAAAAATCATGTAATTTTATATGTCTGGCGTCTATCATCAAATAACAAATCCGGACGCGGCTTCCGGTACCGATCTATAGAAAAACACTGTTTGTCACAGAGAAACAGTGTTTGTCAATTGAAAAACAAGGTTTGAGTTTGACAAACAGTGTTTTTCTATCTTTTGGTTGATATCAACTGATATCAGTAGTTCTATTTGACAAACAGTGTTTGTCAATACACAGTGTTTTTCACTGAGATAGATTTTATGACTGACTTTTTAGACTACAACTTTTAAATTAAGATTCAATAGTCAAGCAAAAGTAAATTGAAACTATAGCTATAGCTGCCATACCTGACTGATATATTGATAGATATCATAGCTGTTTTATGTTTGCTTGTTAAGGTTAAGCAGTTTTTAGATTAAAGGTTATATGTAAGCAATCCTCTTCTATCCTCACAAATTTTGTTTGAGGACCAAAGACGTGTGTGCTGCAGACGTAGAAAATAAGCAATTAGTTGTGGCTATATTCCTAAAATCTTCACTGCCAGGGGAATGAATGTTTAAGCTATGTTCATATGAAGTTCCAAGTTTGGGGATTGATTATTTATACCTGTTTAGACATTTGGTCAAATGAAAGAATGGACAAATTTGGAAAATTTCGGCACATTTCTTTGAAGACAGCATGAAACTGCAGGAGCTAATGGGCTACCCACTCTGTGCTGGCTCAGCCTAGAGCCAGATTTATGATTCCTCCTGACTCTTCCCTTTCATATGATATATGACACCTGCTGACCCTTCCTTTTTCCCCCTCTTTTAAGCTGGCTATATGAAGCTCCACGGGCAAATCTCAGACCACCAACTGGAGACTCAGAGTCAGAGCAGTGCGATATGGTGCGAGATTTTACTACAAAGATCATATTATTAAATATTTTCCTTCCGGACACATTGTTAACACAGGAATAAACAAAAATAAACTAGCTTAATCTAAACAGTACCTTATATCTATCTCCAGAGACATGTTTGATAATATATTAACCTGTTAAAACTATATTTATCTCATGATTTCTGTATGAACGGAGTCCCGTGGAACTATATAAGGGGTGGAATGGGTGGGTCCAATAAAATCACTTGTTGCCTCCCTGACGGGGAAGGTCAAGGCCATGTTCCCCAGCCTCTGGCAAAAATCGAAGCGGGGGTCTTGCATTCACAAGCGATTGTGTTTATCACCGTTTTCAGCTTCATGGAGAGTCAGAATAATGAGATTGTAAAGAAGTATTGAAATGAGGTAAGGTTTATTAGCTGGAGCAAGACTTTAGTTTGAAATTTGCCAAATTTGTTTTTCTAGTCTAAATCCCATGGGACAGTATTCATCTCCAATGCTCTGCCTCTTCGGGCAAGGGGACAGATACTTTGTCTACCATCCACTCAGCTCTCCAGAAACTGTAACCTCTAATTCTGCTTTGGGCTCATAAATCGTATTCATCAATTATCAATGGCCTTTTCACCACATTGAAGAATTCCAATGTTCTCCTATCTACTTCTCAGAACAGTTTCTTGCTCAGACATTACCTTCACTATATTTTTTTATTCTAACAAATTTTATTGAGAATTTCACGTTTGTGATACGTTTCATTTGTGATATGTTATCAGACTCAAACTTTTCCTACAACTCCTGATGTGCTTTATTCATTATCACTCGGAATGCAACAATGAAAGAATATCAATTGTAAAAGTACTCCCAACAGGAAATCCTATAAATCACCATATAGGTGTGTTTCCGACCCCCCCCCCCCCCCCTCCCCGACCCCCTACATAGAAAAACATTCCCATACCTAAAATTGTTTTTTAAACATACATTAGTTTTATTTCCTTTTGGGCCTAAATTCAAAACATATCCCTCTTCACCACTGTATAAACACCCCACCCATTAGCTAACACTTGTGTTGGTATATTCCAACACTACCTCATCGTCAAACCTTTCTTGTTCATTATCACTCGGAATGCAACAAAGAAATCCTATAAATCACCCTTTTCACCAATTTGACGTCAATTCTGGTTCATGGTAAAAAATGTGAAAAAATTAAAATTTTTATTTCTATAAAGTCTTCGAGATCACATATTAGACTAGCCCTCGTCCCTAAGACTGGTATTGTTTGTAGGGCCCTATACTGCAGGTCTGGGACTCTCCATTCATGGACTGTCTTAGGGACGAGTCTACTTGGAAATCATGATATCTAGGCCAACACAAATTTGCGTTGCGCATGCGTGTGACCTGACACTGACCTAACCTAGATAACTCAGTTCCATCCAATCACAGCAAGGGCAACTTATCTATGGCAAATCAAAATTAGTGTCAGGTCTTAATCAGGCTAACTCACAACATGCTTGGCCCTGTGGCCGGGTAGAGTGTCAGTGGTTATACTACAAAATCATTAAAGTTGTGCTCTCAACTAATCTTGGTAAAAGTGGGTTTCACTTTGTTTCTGTTCCATAACTTGGGGAAAGACATCTTGCTAAAATCATTAATTATTTTGCCCAGTTCTTTTGGATTTATGGCCAGATATGAATACACCAAAGTTTTAAAATTAAATCCCAAATGCCTGTTTCACCTTTCATAAAATAATTACCATACTACAGATTAATCATTAGGACATCTTAGGGATGTGAATGGGTTTGTTTTACCAAAAGTAGGCTACAAATTTGGTGTGGGACAGTCAAATATAAAAATTATGAGAATTTGATTTTTTAACAAAACACATAATAAATATTGAAGGAAGTTGGCACATGGGCTTTTTTTTCTTCATTTGCTATATGACTGTTCTCCAATCCTCAGCTCTAATGTTTAAAAATTAAGCTGTAAAAAGAAGTTTTTGGTCATGAATATAGATGGGACTGCAACTTTAAATGAGCAGTGAATTCTGAAAGGGTCTCCTGCATCTCTGAAAGGTCCATGAGAGGGAAGTAGGTTGACAAAATATCACATTGACTCATAAAAGGATGGGGACCAGGGTAATTAAGAAGTGGGCTATCAGCAACCAATGTCTGATAGAAACCAGCTGTCTTGCCATTGAGCCAAATTCTCCGGGAAAAGAATCTCTACGAACCAGACAAGTCTTAGAATTCCTCAGTCAAGGGGAGTGACCAAAACATGGTAGTGACCATAACAGGATAGTTTTCGTTTTTAAATAAAGAAAATTCTAAGACTTGTGCAAGTCTACTCACATATTTGCACTTTAGATATATTTATATACTTCTGCGAAGTATGGAACCATTTGCTCCAGTTGTTCTTATTTTACTGGGATGTGGGAAAATGGTATAGAAATTTAAACGCAAAACTATGATAAAATGGGATGTCGCATCACATGGACAGAAGAAGAGAGTCACTTTATGTAGTATTAAAAATTAAATTAATAATTTTATTGCAATATATTTGTTCTTAAATGCACATTCAAGCAGTTTTACATTTATTTCAAAGTTCCTTTGTAATATTTGTCTTGTGATCTTTACCCTGCTCAGTATACCAGTATGGTTATTAAGCAGGTATCAGTATAGTTATTAAGCAGGTATCGTTATCTAAAATTCATTCTAAAATATTTCATCTGTACCTTTATATGGTCGATTCCATAGAATCTGTGACAATGCCCCCAAAAAACTCAAAATTTAGAATTAGTCAAAAATCATTTAACAGTCGTTTACAGTGATAAATTGTATGATTTGGGAACACTAATCTTCATAACTCTTTCTGCTATGCTCTTTAAATAAGACTTTTAAAGTTAAGGGGCACCAAATACAGGTGTCCCCGTGGGTGGGTACATAGGATTTACTAACACCAAGAGCTTTAAAACATAAAAATAAGTTCATGCATTAGTAGTAAAATTACATCCTTATACAAACATGCATGAAAAATCAATAAACACAAGAGTAAGGCGCTATCTATGAGAATTGTCAAATATGAACTGAAACCCTTTTTCATAGCTAAAATAATGTTAAATCCATGTACCCACCCACGGGGACACATTACCTACCCCACCAGTATTTTTTAGAATTCCAAGCAGAAAATATATCATTGATGACTTATTTTGCTAAAATGATAAATCCCAAAGTATGACAATAATAACTACACTGTACTCGTTGCACAAGTAAAACTACAGCGCGGGACGGACAGCACATGTTTCAAATGTGTAATTCACCCAGCCATAAATTTACACTTGTCCCGTAGCCACGCGCACCGTAGCTAGGGGAGGTGTAAATCGCGGAACCGTAACTCAGATTGTTCTACAATGAAGCATTATTTAAGCTACACGCATTGGTCCCAGGAAATATTTGTGCATGACTATTTGATTTAAATCGGCTTGTTCTGCAAATATTGTATTTTTTGCATAATGCTTAAAACAATACAAACTATATACTAAGCATATATGTGTATTGGTTTCAATGCATGAAGTTATTTCACCTCCTGAGTACAGTTACTCTGTAACTCCCTGGAGATGTTAACTTTGTTGTTAGGCATCTGGCCCAGGATGGGTAGGTAGGATATATCAATCATTTAAAACATAAGGTGACACTATGTTTGCAACTCAAACAGGAATAACCAAATAAATATGATATTGATATGGACCCAAAGTTGAAAATAAATAGTGAAATGTACAACAAGTGACTTGGTAAAACTCATGGAGGTGTAATATTACGCATTAATTAATAATCAATTACTCAAGCTGTATAAACTGCAAATATCATCAAGGCTTCCAATGTATACCCTAAGTGGTGTCCGGGTGAACCCCATAGCTTGGAGGTGGCGCATGTAGCAACACCTGGTGTAGAACAGAAGGCTCCCACTACCTACGGCGCTGCGCCATATATCTAAAAACTGACGATCAGCAAGCTTTCCCACATGGGTGCTAAGCCTACGGCGCTGCACCATATATGTACCCAATGTAAGGGTGACCCAAAGCAAAGGCCAATTACACTTATTTTGAAGGTGCAGCGCCATAGTTCTATGCTTTTTCAGGACAGTGTATCAAAAATAAATTAATAATTATTCTACATCTTGACTCAATATTAAGAAACGTTCAATTTCAATACAGAAATGACCTAAAAATAGGGGTTTTTTGCCCATAAAATCTATAATTTTCTTCTTACATATCCAAAAGTGGGGTTTGAATTGAGGCTTTCAGTGGGCCTAATACAATTATTTTGGTTAGAAATGCATAAATTGACAAACAAGAGTGTAAGGGGGGAAAAACCTAATGTCACAGATTTTGTGGAATCGACCATATATCCTTCCAGTTGCAGAAAAATGATTGCCTCACAAAATACAAGTGTTTAGGTTTAAAGAAACTTTGTTTTGATCTCTATACCTATACATAATGAAAATTCATATTGGACTTTTGCGTTATGATTTATCACTATATAATTTTTTTTCCTTCAACTGATTTAGTACACAATATAAAATTGATGTGACATCCGATCTCTTAATTTTATGTTGTAAAGGAAATATCTATGATTTAAGCTAAAACAGGAGGGTGTTACCTGATTAAGAGGAACTAATGTTATTCCTTCTTGCACACATCAACATCAGAGAGAAATCGATCACCTTTGTTTAATTTTTCTGTCATACTAAACATAAACGCAGTGCAAACATAAAATTAGCCCTCCTCTCCCTATACATGATGACCAGCATAGAGAGCATGCGCTCCGTCACAGTAGAGCTACATACCCGCCGCCCCTCCAACCAGAGAGGGCCATGCAGGCGCCTACTAATAACCCTCACAGCTGTGAGGCCGCCGTGGCGGCCACCTCAATTCTCTTATACGGCAAAAGCACCATACACACAGTGAGGAACCACTATACGTATGCCTATGGATGGCACAATTCTTCAACTTTCATCAGGGATTTTGAATTTATAGATGGTATTTTGAAAGCATGATATTGTGTATAGCACCTCAGTCCTTCTTCAACGACTGGGCAGGAGAAACCTAAAGCCAATGGAACTATTTCTGGGTAAGCCCTGGTATGTATCATGTACACATTTTTTTATTTCTATTCATTTAAGATGCTATTTAGCATTATTTCTGAGCAATAATCCATGTTCAATTTAATCTAGTTTTGTCTAGTTTGCCTTGCAGCTATAGGGATATGAGGATTGCCCATGTGTTTAATTTGATGTATATACCTGTACTTTTCTCTTTACAGAAGCTGGCACAAGGAAGAAATACATCAGAGAGAAATGATGCACCAAAATAATGAAATGATGAGTTTGAAGGGAAGAATAAATTCACCCTCTTCAAAATCAATGAATGAATAAACGAATAAATGTTTAAGCAGTATTTTCGTGGGTCAGTACAGAACCACCTCCCCAACCCCTCTCATAATCACCACAGCATGACGAACCCCCTCCCCCACCCCACATTGTAGTGTCTATGCTTTTGTATCGAGGCTGGCGCCACCTGACGGGAGGCAAATAAAACACTTCCAGACCCACGCCATCGTTGTGTCATCTCTATTAGACAGAGTCTAGCATATAGTGGTGAAATACATTACAAATGGCGACGAGATTGGCGAAATATTACTGAAAATCAGTGGAAGAGAAGATCAGTACAAAAGAGACGTTTTGATAGAGGTGGATGACGGAAGGGGAAGACAGTTGGCACCTTGAAAGTTTGTTTGGTGAGGCCAGAACTCCACGTGCTATCATGGCGACCAAGCTCGCATCCTTTGATCCAGATGTGGAGGATTGGGAATGTTACAGTGAGAGGTTGGACCATTACTTTATTGCACATGACATTACAGAGGAAAAAAAGATGTGTGCTATGTTCATCTCCTCACTGAAACCAGCAGTATATGCAAGACTGAGGGATGTATGCCAACCTAAGAAAGTCAAGGAACTGAAGTTTGAAGAGTTGACTGCAGCTATGGGCAGCTTCTACGCACCAACGAGGTCAGTGTTGACAGAGAGGTTTAATTTTCATCGGCGGGACCAACGAGAGAATGAGACGGTCACCGAATATGCAGCGGAATTAAAGCATCAAGCAGTTAAGTGTGACTTTGGCCAGTCTAGAGCCATGATGTTAAGAGACAGATTTATTTGGGGACTCATAGACGAACGTTCCCAGACTAAGATCATGGCCGAAAAGGAGGCTGATCTCACTTTTGAGAGAGCTTTTGAACTAGCAGTACATTGTGAGATGACTGATAAGGGGTTAAAAATCATCAGACAACAGTCGGCAGCTGCTAACATTGCAGAGGTTAAAATGGTTAGACCAAATAATGAACGCAAATGTTATTGTTGTGGAAAGGCAGGCCATTTTAAATCAGAATGTACCTTGAAGGAGTCTATATGCCACATTTGTAACAAGAAAGGGCATGTACCTAGTGTATGTCATCAGTCAAACTATGACAAAGGTAAGAGTAAGAAGGAAGCTTATGTCAGAGGTAAGAGTAAGAAAAAAGCTTATGTCAAAAAGTGTAATGAGTCAGATGTAGACTCAAAGGTATCTGAATATGAAACTGACGATGAAGACTCTCCTGTTGTATATTATGTAAAGAAATGTGAGATTCGAGATCATGACAAAGTTATCCAGGTTACCTTTGATGTAGAAGACAAGAAAGTGAAAATGGAGGTTGATACTGGTTCTCCAGTATCCATGATGTCAAACCAAAAGTTTCGCAGGTTGTTTCCAGGTAAAAGATTGGAGCAAACCAAAGTCCAGTTAAAAAGTCTCACTGAAGGGGAAATACCCATTGTTGGAGTGTGTCAGGTAAAAGTGCAATATGCATTTGAAAAACAAGAAGCTTGGGTAAAACTATTTGTCATTGAAAAAGAAATGCCAACGTTAGTAGGGAGACAGTGGCTCAGGGAGATAAGGCTCAATTGGGAAGAGATATGCAAAGCCAAACAGAGTAAAGAGGAACTGAACGAAAAAAGGAAACAAATTGTATTTGTAAACAAGTGTACAAAGGAAGAGGAAATCTTTGAACGCCCACTTTTTCAGAAGGGCCTGGGTACATTAAAGAATGTTAAAGCATCCATTCGTTGTAAAGAAGAGGCTAAGCCTAGGTTTTTTAAAGCAAGACCACTGCCATTTGCAATAAAAGAGAAGGTCGCGATGGAGCTTGACAGACTTGAAAAAGAAGGTATTCTTGAGAAAGTACAGTATTCAGATTGGGCAGCACCCATTGTTCCTGTAATGAAACAAAATGGTAAGGTTCGAATATGTGGAGATTATAAGGTGACCATTAATCAATGTCTAGATGTACCAGAATACCCAATGCCAAGGAAGGAAGATTTATTAGTGACACTTAATGGGGGCCAGAAGTTCACCAAACTCGATATGTCGCAGGCTTATCAACAAATGATATTGGAAGAACAGTGTAGAGAATATTTGACTATTAATACACAACAGGGCCTGTACCGGCCCACTCGGCTTCCTTTTGGTGTAGCTGCTGCTCCAGCAATATTTCAGAGTACAATGGACAAAATATTGTCAGGATTATCTGGTGTTGCATGTTATATGGATGATGTAATTGTAACAGGAAAAAATGACACAGAACATTGGAACAATCTCAATGCAGTGTTGACGAAACTGGAAAGTTTCGGGGTGAAACTGAGAAAAGAAAAATGTGAAATAATGAAACATGAAGTAAAGTATCTCGGCTTGGTAATTAACAAAGAGGGTATAAAACCATGTCAGGATAAGATCCAAGGTCTTGTTGAGGCTCCAGAGCCAAAAAATGTGAATGAGTTATCTTCTCTGTTAGGGCTGATCAACTATTATCAGAATTTTATACCAAACCTGTCAACCATATTGGAACCCCTACATAAAGCAAGAAAAAAGTTTGTGTGGACAAAAGAATGTGCTGAAGCATTCGGGGTGGTAAAAAAATGTTTGAGTACAGAAAGCCTATTGTGTCACTATAGTATGAAATTACCAGTGAGATTAGCAGTAGACGCCTCCCCATATGGGGTAGGTGCGGTATTGTCGCATGTTATTGAGGGTAAAGAGAAACCAATAGCATTTGCATCACGCACGCTAACAAAGGCGGAGTGTAATTATGCGCAAATTGACAGGGAGGCACTTGCCATAGTGTTTGGAGTGCAGAAATTTCACACTTATTTGTGGGGCAGACATTTTGAATTGTATACTGACAACAAACCATTAGCATCAATTCTTGGACCAAAGAAAGGTATTCCAGTAATCGCCGCAGCCCGGTTGCAAAGATGGGCGATCATTTTGTCGAGTTACATGTATACTGTCAAGTTTAGGGGTACCCATGAGAATGCAAATGCTGATTTTTTGTCTAGAATGCCTAGTCCTATTGTGCATGAAGAAGGTGAAAATGATTTGATTGTAGCATGGACGGAAGAGGCACAGATAGTGACCCAACAAAACCTCGAAAATGTGCCGGTTTCAGTTACACAAATTAGAAGGGAAACAGAGAGGGATCCACTTTTGGCAAAGGTGTTGGATTTTACTATGAATGGATGGCCAATAACTGATGATAGCACAGAGCTAAAGGAGTTCAGTATGAAAAGGTGTGAGATAACAATAGAGGAGGGATGCCTCATGTGGGGTAATAGAGTTGTCATACCACAGAAATTACAGTCAAAGGTATTAGAAAATATTCATGAGGTACATCCAGGTATTGTTAGGATGAAGCAACTAGCTCGTTTGCATGTATATTGGCCACATATTGATAGGGACATTGAGGAGGTAGTAGAGAGGTGCTCCATTTGCCAGAAAAAGCAGGAGCCAGTAAAAACTAGTAGTAACCCTTGGGTATATCCAAGTAAGGCAGGAGAAAGAGTTCATATTGATTTTGCTTTTTAGGAGGGTCATAATTACTTGGTTGTTGTAGATGCATACTCAAAGTGGCCAGAGGTACTGGAAATGGATGTAACATCAGCCGAAAAAACAGCTCATGTGTTGAAAAGATTGTTTGCTAGCTGGGGCTTACCCCAATTGATTGTGTCGGACAATGGTCCACAATTCACTTCTAAGGAGTTCAAAACGTTTCTAAGAGAAAATGGAATTAAACAGGTTCTTTCGGCCCCATATCACCCAGCCTCTAATGGGGAGGCAGAGAGATTTGTGAGGATTTTCAAGGCAAACATGAAAGTTCAGAAAAAAGGTAGCAGGGGAGAAAAACTAGCAAATTTCTTGTTGGCATACAGGTCCACCCCTAATACAACTACAAAGGAAACACCTGCCAGATTGTTCATGGGTAAAGAGTTACAAACACGCTTATCTTTGATGAAACCTGATCGAAGAAAGAAAATTGAAAGAAAGATGAGTAATGATTGTCAAATAAAGCGAACACTGATGGTAGGGGAAAGAGTATATGTAAGGGACTTCAGAGTGAGATCCGAAAAATGGGTCCAAGGTGTAGTAATTGAAGTTTTAGGTCCGGTCACATACACAGTTGATGTAAATGGTATGTACTGGAAAAGACATATAGACCAACTGAAGTCAAACACATCAGAACAGGGAGAGACAGAAAATGTGAAAACAAAGGTACATGTAATACACCCAGAATTCATACGTGAGTTAAACTCACAATACAAGGTATCTGAAAAGATGGATGTAGAAAGCATGGTAACTCAAAGTGATGATCAAAGTAGTAACCTATTAGAAGATCACTCAAAGGGGGACCTGAAGTCCTCGCAAATGTTAAGACGTTCCAGTCGAGATGTTAAACCTCCCACACGGCTCATTCAAGAGATGTGAGGGGGAAGAGTGTAGTGTCTATGCTTTTGTATCGAGGCTGGCGCCACCTGACGGGAGGCAAATAAAACACTTCCAGACCCACGCCATCATTGTGTCATCTCTATTAGACAGAGTCTAGCATATAGTGGTGAAATACATTACACACATGACCACGCCGGGCTTGTCTGGCGGCGCCGAGGGCGGGGACAATTACGATTAGCTTTCTGTGTGGCTTACTCTATATTACGATGGGCAGAATCTACGCCCATGAATGAACGATGTCCGATACCCCATCGTTTTTACACGATATGGCTTATAAGAGTGTAGTCGGTCTTCGCATCTGAATCGTGTCAGCATTAGATGTCCTACTGTTTACTATCATTAGAATCAGTAGACCCTTAATGGGCCTTTAACAAGGTACAGATGGAAATCGCAGTAATGATTATATAACTACTAGAATCCACTTGATCTCATCTTTTCAAATATGATGATATCTTAAAATCTATTTTTTGCGACTTGTAACTCATTTTCCTGTGACACATCACAATTCAGGACCCAATGTTATGATCGTTTTTGTCACGATTTTTCAATTTAACAAAAGTATCTTGGTATATATGTATTATATATCAGAGCTAGAGAAATGACTGTGTGTGTGGGGGGGGGGGGGGAGGGGAGAGACCTAAGTGGGATATGTCCTCTGGCTTTTTGCCATTTTATGCTTGACCATTGATATGTTTTTAGGGGGGGCATGTCCCCAGTTGGGGAGGGGGTATGTCCCCTTGATTCTGACGCTTATGGACCCCTGTAGATAGCTGTAGTCCATCAAAACACTTCGCATGGACCTAAAACCAACCTTGCCAAAATGTGACTTTCTGCGGCCATATTAAATGTACATTTTCGTATACTACTACACCCAAAAATGGCTAAAAATCGGTATTTTTAGACTTTGTCCACGTGATGCGACATTGCCACATGATGCGACATATGTATCGCCATACCATTAAAGCATTCAAATTAATCTAAATCAACTTAATATAAGGTTTAAACATTAAATCAGATCCAGTTAAAACGTAATTATGTTATTTTAATTATTGAATCATGAAAATATTTTTTTCCTTGTACATAATATGTGACACAGTCATGATGCGACAGGGTTGCCTACCCATCCTGCTATATGTGTCAGTGTATTCAGTCTCCTGGTGCTTGCAATAAATGTTTGAGATAGCAGCAAAATGTGCTCTAATAGGAAGCTGTAGGATTGACCATAGAAAACGCCTTTCTGATCTATTCATTTACTCAAAATTCAATCTCACACCCATATATGGACATGGGACGCGACACTCACCTACCCCACATAGATAAATTAATAAATAAGATATTTATGCAAGTAATAACTACAATTTAAAATATTTTTGGGGCGAGTGGCTAACATCAAGCATGTACCTAACCCCATCAGAAAAAATCCACTCATATATCAACGTTTTCTTTATTAATGACTTAAACTAAGGTATGGTACTTACTAAAATCAGGGATACTTACATACATAGTATAGGAAAATGTTGAGCGAGGGATCGAGAAACAGTGTGCCATGATTTTAAATGCCGGAGGGGCTTGTGTCACATGCAAGCTTAGGCCACGGAAAGGAAGTCGCGCAGTTTACACTCAGAGGTTGGGGGTCAGGTGCCCTAGCTTCACCAGCGTAGAGGCCACCAGGAAGATCAAGCTAATTTCACCTAGTAATGTACATCAATATTGACATTTCACATCCGATGGTACGTACATATAGTCTATCAATTGATTACTTTACGTTCTGACTGTTCAATTGACCAATTTCTGACATTATATTGTGGTATCTCCATTATCGCTCACTAGCATGTGATTTCGTAATACAGTCACTTCACCGTCACAAGTTTCGTTGTACAACCTTCCTGCGTAGAATGTTTCATAACAGTTTTACCAGCCATATGTAACGTTACTTGGAGGGTGGGGACAAAAGACCTTCGATTAATTACTGTAAACTAAAAATATGTACTATAGCCGCATTTTACACAAAACCCACATTTTACACGAAAAAACCCGCATTTTACATTTTGTTTGTGTATTCTTTCATGTTGGGGGGGGGGGGGGGGGGCGGAGGGAGTTGGTGGAGAGGGGAGGAGAGGGGATTTTTTTTTTCAAGTTTTCATTTACACTTGGGTAGTGTATTCTATTGCAACCCTCATTACTCTACCCTATATTATATATTATAGTAGCCTTCCCGACGACCCTCTTGTGTATTGGTATACAATATACACTGTGACTTGTTAATAGAATACCGTACACATTCAAGTATTTAATAGCCTAAAAAGAAAAAAAGGTAAAACCTGTCAACGAATGATACTAGAAGAGGTAGAATAGAATACACAACCCAAGTGTAGAATGAAAACAATAAAAAAAAATCCCCCACCCCACAAGATAGAATACACAAAAGTGTAAAATGCGGGTTTTTCGTGTAAAATGTGGGTTTGGTTTTGTGTAAAATGCGGCTTATAATGCATTCGAATCATATTACCTTCGATGTTTTTTATATATTTTCATTGTATAGTCATATTTTGCTCTGGTACCGTAAATTGCGTATTAGAGCCATGGCCCATACATACATTTAATGTGTGGCTCTGCGTAATAGCCTACTTTTTCTTGTGACCGCTCAGGGCATTGACAAAACTTACACCCTTTCCCTTAGCTGAATGTAATTGTTGACATTTTGCAGATACCAATGAAAAGATGAATCCTCAGCTAGCGATCAGAGTGATGCTCCGAGGCACACCTCTAGTTTCGACTTTGATATCTCGAATAACGAAACACTCCAGGTGCCTCCACGCATCTTCATTTAATAAAGACTCTAGAGGACAGGATGAGAGCTCCTACTCGATACTCGGGCGTTCTTCTGTACTACTACAAGATGGTTTGGATATACGTGAACTCCCCATGGTTATCCGACGCATGAATGCTAAGGATTTTCCCTTTAGCAGTATCTTTTACAGTGGGGAAAACCTCCGGCCTGTTACTGAGCAAGATCAGTTATTCAAGCTACAGTTACACCAATGTAATGATCTGGAGGACATCTTTAAATTATTAGAGATTCCTGGAGAGCAAGTGACTGCAAATTCTGCTGCATTCGCTTTGCAAAGGCTTTGCCAACTTCGTGAAGGTTTATCTGATAGAATTGATTCATTTATAAAGAAAGCTATCCTCAATGAACTTTGTGAAACTGCAACGAAAGATATAGAAGAACTGAATCCCGAGACACTAATTACTCTAGTTAAATGCTACCTGAATTCTCAAAACACGACAGATGAATTTAAGAACAAAGTTAATAGTGAGGTTGAAAAAAGGGTTGGTGATGGAACCTTTTCTATCAACGAACTATGCACTTTAATCAAGACATTAGCACTACATCTTAAAGGTGATCATAACATAGTAAACAACATGTGGATTCATCTTGGGAATCGCTTTCATGATATCGATCATAAAAATATCAGTTTGGTCTATGCTACCCTGAAAAACATTTCTAATGAATACCGATATCTTTGCCGTCTAGTTGACAAACAGTTAGAACGTTGTTGGTGGAAACTTCACGCTGAAGACATGTCAATAATTGTTGAGTCCATTACGAAACTTAATCATGACAACATAGTATCACTAAAAGCCATTGGGAAATGGATTTCGATTAATGGACATGACCTCCAGAACATACAACTTCTCCGAGACTTGATTACTATGTATCTACATTTTTCGTTCAGTGACCCCAACCTTATTAGATCGTTGGAAATGTTCATACCTGGCAAAGTGGCCTCCCTAGACAAAACACTCTTGGCTATGGTTATGGAATACTGTCGACGGAGGCGGTTCTGTCCTCCTAAGATCTTTGATGCCGTTGCGTCCGACTTTGAGAAGAATGGCGACCACTATGAACCTCATGAAATAGTTTATTGCTTGAGGCCATTCGGGCAGCTGAATTATACTCCCAGTAATGCCACAAACCTCTTCTCAAAAATCGAAGAAATATTATGGAATCGATTTTCAGAAATTGATGCACCTGGCTTGTTAGAACTTCTTGCATCATTCAGCTACATTGGCCGTCTTCCCATAAATTTCATGAATCAAGTTTTCTCTTCATATTTCATATCTAGGTTACACAGTTAGTATCTTTTTCTGTCGCTAAACAATCTTACATTTATCAGATGTAATCGATTTTATACTTTTTGACATTAGTTTATCACAACTTTTCAATTTTCGCTGTCTGCATTACTATAAAATTGCAGATGACAATTGGATAAAAACTTCGTCTATGTCTGTGTAACAAACCGGCACCAGTTGTCATTATTACATACATCTATCATTATTATTGTTAATTACTATTATTTAAGGTACACATGGAAGGCCCCAGAGAGTGTGATACCTTTTCCTTGACATTTTCAAATATGTATATATGGTCGTATGGCGGAATAAAAACAATTATATATATAAAAATAAACATTCTTTTAATTTCAGATGCTGGTAGCGAAGAAAGTAAAAAGACGTCTTCTTACCATCTCCAAGTTTTGCGCTCAGCATTGATCTTAGAGTCACCGAATATGCGGGTCAACTTCGTCAATTGGCATGTTCTGGGTCGTCATTCTACGACCATGAGTAAGTCATTCGTGTACAATCAATTCCTCAGCTTGGAAGTAAAAATATGTTACCTTTTTTTAAATACACTATCTTTTGTATTAAAACTTCGTTTTACAGGCGGTCGATGGCACAAATTCCATGTGGAGGTGGGTAAAATATTAGTAGGACTTCTTCGTTCAACAGCTGTGCTGAAACATTCAGAATTTCCCAGACATCTTACCTATTTTGTCGGTCAGTATTCATTTGATTATTAAAACTTGAAAACTCTGCATTAGATTGTCAACATTCTATTTTACTCATTGATTGTTGAATTGTGTTCTCATTCTTTTTTAAACTTCCTTGGAAATTGTCTTGCCTTATGAAAATTTGTATTGCTGCAGTATGTACCAAGTTGATTACGATAATTCAGTGAATGTTTGTTCTCTGATATTCCCTTGCTTGGACTTCCTACAGATTATGAAATAGGACTAAATGCAGCCAGGGAACCCGTGGACTTTGGTGTCCAAAATGGTCTTCCAAATAAATTGTAAGTATGAGCAGGGAGATATCTAACTTCCTGGTATGATAATATAATTATTTTTTGTTCCTCCTCGGAAATCATAAACTATAATTAAATTCACGGTATTTCACATAACGCTTGTTATTTTGAAATCTCACTTATGAATAAACCATTTTCGTTTTGAGGGTCTCTGTACAGTACTGTAAAGCAACAGGTTTTCACTTAATTTGCGTTTTTCTAGTCGAGTATGTGACATCGGAATCTTTTTATCTGACCAAATGATTTACTCGTATGGAATTTTGACTAAGACTTACTGATTACCTGATATCACTGTCGCTACTAAAATTCTCGCTATGCTTTAAAAACGCTGAAGGTGGTTACAATGAGCACCCATGTGTTGCTCATAGCCAGGAGCAGGGTATGGCTCTGCCGGGAGGTATACTCAAATCTTAGTATATACCTCCCTGCTCCTATTTCCCCTGCTGTTGCTAGATGTTTTTGATTTGAACCATCTCAATGTAAGCATCCATTCTTTGCGGAAAGTAATGGAAGGTACCTAATGTTGATAAATTGGTTTCTTTTCCTTTTAGATTAGCCATTGTGACAGTCATGCCAGAACATTGTGTCCTGAACACCAACCACCTACTTGGAGAGCATGCAACCAAAGTTAGACAGTTAGCCCTTATGGGATATACTCCTATTTTGGTAAGACCCTAGTTGATATCTCTTGAGGCTTAATTTGATGTGCTTTGGTAGGTTAAATTTAAATGTAGCATACCTTACTATCTGTAATTCTCAAAACATGCGAATGTTTAGTATCGATTCGCCCTTGAGTTATAACATTTAACTTATTTATATGTTAAACATATGACCATGCAAACAGTTTGCGTGGTCATATTTCAAATTTAGTCCAGCATATTGCGATGCGAGTTTAGTTTCGCTTAACCTTGAATATCCATATATCCCATTGTTAATAATGACGAGGTTTTCTTTCGTCTTTTAACAGGTGTATTATGACGAATGCATGGGTCAACGCAGAACCGCGCAACAAAAAGAAGAATATTTGCGTGGGAAACTTAGTAAACACATAAACTTCAACAAATTATAGCTCTTCTGTTCCTGCATGTTCTGTTCAAATATTTGTTTTCGGATTTTCATATAGGCAGGGAGGTATATTATATATATATTTTTCCCCCAACACCGGGTCTTTATTCACGAAGCAGACAAAGGCAACAGTCAAAGAGTGTCCACAAAAATCTACATCACTCTTGTTTTTATATGATACAAACTTCTAACTCAAAAAAAGACACACATATTATATTTAGTACATCAAAAAACCCTTATGGCATATTACAAATCGTCATAGGAACCTTCCCAAAGCTTAATTCTCTATCATACGAAGAACTAAAGGAGGCACTGTCTTTGAGCGTTCTCAGAACAGTTTTAAATTCTCTTAAGGAATTCGAAAATAAAAAAATTCATTTGTATGAAACGGCTTTCGCTTGTAAATAGCAATATATATAATATATCTTAATATGTACCTCCCTGATCTTAGCAGTTGATATCATCAGCTGATATCATACAGAACTTAGTACTCATATTCGTTTGAAATATCAACCTATCTGTTGCTGTCAATCGTTTCTAAATACGTTGGAAAGTATTTCACATGGATTCCGCATTGTGCAATGAACGTGGAATGATCAAGTGAGCTGAATAAATAATTTTGAATTACCGTATGAATAAAGATCTTATATCATGTGAATGCATGTGTTTATATTCTTTGGTGGGATGTACTTTGCTTTAAAAAGAAATAAAAACTACTATATATGTCTGTCCCCCGATTCGCCGTTCTCACACTGTTGCGCGTAGCTTCGGATCTTTGTGCTATTGGCAAGTGCTTCGGGACCAGGGTGAATATATTTAGCCAGATGTTATAGGCATTTTAGGTTAGTTGGTATTCCTGTGGTATGTTCCTTAGGATTCAGTGTTGTAGAAGTATTCATTGTAGGAGCAGTGTATAGGGTTCCAGTATAGATAACACAAGACTTAGTTCTTGTTACTAGTACTTGTATTGCCAACCTTCAACAGGGTGTACAGGCCCTGAGGCCGCACACCCCTCTACATTGTCTATATTCTGGTGTTCTAGTTATAATCATGAAGGGGGTCTCGATATATATACTCAGGTGAGGAGTGTCGGGTGTATTCATTGGTGGACTTCTATCCTATCCTCTCCCACTCCCTTCCCCTTAGCCCCTCCCATCCCCGTGGCTTTTGCCTTACCAGTAGTGGAAATATCCTACCCTTCCCCTTAGCCCCTCCCATCCCCGTGGCTTGTGCCTTACCAGAAGTGGAAATATCCTACCCCACTACTCCCCTTGTGTTAACTATGGTTACTACAACACCTAGCTACACCTTGACTCACAAAATAAAAGTTGAAAAACGGTGATTGATATAATAATATTATGAATACAAAACTGGTTAGATACATCAAATGTGTTGATAAGGGCGTAAAACAACCAATCTCACTCACACTCATCATTGGCCTATGAACAAACAATAACTACAGCACCCGTTAAGGTTCTGAAAAATCACTGAAATAAGCCTGGAATTTCTGACCAAAGCGCGGAGACCCTGTATTAAGTGATGGTCTGGGACCATAGATCTTGCCCACCATAGATCTAAGCTCAGACCTCGGAGTAGGCCTACACCTTCCCGTTTCTGTAACCTGGAATGGATAGTACTAGCTCTTTCATATAAAGGGGTGCGCTACCGGTACTGAAAAGGTGGAGTTATACGTCCACAAAACTATTATATAAATGTAACTGCTAAACATACGAATGAAATGAGCATTAATTAAAGGTGAGGTCAGCAAGAAAGATCCGCGACCAAGAACGTAACTCCTTCCAGAGCTAGAATGTACATACGATGGATAACTGCTCCTATCTAATACTGTTGGATTTCACAAAACTTAAAAAGTACTAGATCTAATTAAAATAATGGAAACAACTAAATGCATTACTCACTGAAAGC
Source organism: Sthenelais limicola (assembly GCA_942159475.1). Classification (NCBI taxonomy): domain Eukaryota; kingdom Metazoa; phylum Annelida; class Polychaeta; order Phyllodocida; family Sigalionidae; genus Sthenelais; species Sthenelais limicola. The sequence continues at coordinate 112,013,755 of OW804095.1, read as the reverse complement.
TGAGGACATGTTCTATATTATTAATTTGTTTTTAATTCAGAAAAACACTAGGCCTAAGCACTACTTAAGAGTCTATAGGGACATCTCATTTTGTCAACCTTGGACGAATAAAATGTATATTATTTATCATAATTGTGGCATAAGAAAAATCCTATGGTATAACATTAACATTCCCTGGTCTGACACATAATATGAGAGCCATTACAGTTCCTCTCTTCGGGCCGCGTATTTTTTGGACCACGCCCACCAGAAGCGTGGCGGTGGCCGGCTGGCGCCCCCACGTGGAATCCGTCAGCAGGACTACTTACGGTTTGTCAACAAAACTCAGTCGTCCTCCAACAGGGCCGTCTTCCGACCAAATTTCCGTACCATCCTATCATAGCATTCATAAGAAGAAAAGAAATTCATCTATGCGAGTAAAGCAAGCAGGTATGTACCTTGTTACTGTGTTTACCTCGTCACATCGTGTAGCTCTTGAGTTTTATTTTGTATGGTAGTGGGCGATAATATGAGCAGGTATGGTATCGACCATCACGAAGACGTGTACAGGCCAGAGTGTGCTGGCGGTAGAATTTGTACGCCTTCGTGTTACTATGATCTTGAGTCTTTTTTAATATCATATCAATGCTTTCTAAAATATGAAGAAAGCAACTTATGACCAGTAGGCCTATAGATTTAGAAGATGTGTGAACGTCGGGCTGTGTAGGTCTATAGTTCTACTTCTAATCTAAGTTCTAGTTAGGCACTTAGGGCCTTACTAGCCCTTAGTCTGAGTTATACTTTATAGGCTGTATTGGCTAAGGGCCCGGGTACTTGAGTTCATAGTGTATACAGGTATGTGTCGCGGTAAAGGCCCCCCTTTTTCAGCCCCAGCCGCTCTCAAAGGCCCCTACTTTTTGCCCGAATCAGCTCCTGAAGGTCCCCTCTTTTCAGGCACCAAGCTCCCGAAGGTCAGCTCCTGAAGACAACATTTTTCAGGCTGTCAGCTCCCGAAGCTCAGCTTCCAAAGATGCCCCCATTAATAAGCATTCACATGCTTCTCTGACTTAGTGCAGAAATCACATGTCCAACAATAGGATAAAGCAGCATCCTGTATTTTCCTTATGACTGCCATCACACAATTTAGGCTACAGCAGACACACTGATGAGAAGAGTTAATCCCCTCTGACCTGGGTAGCCCATTTGATATATAGATTTAAAACAAACATGAGAAATGCAATTAATACCAGCACAAACATGGGGAAGTCCCATAAGGGAAAATTCGGAGGTATGCCAGCCATTCTTTTCTCTGCAACCTTCCGGGGGGGGGGGGGGGCATGCCCCCCTACCCCCTAGCGGAGATTGCTGATAATCAGCTCCTGAGGGTCCCCTATTTTCATGCTAACCAGCTCCCGAAAGGTCCCCAATTTTTACCGGCCGGGTCACACCCCCGTCGACTTTCAACCCAAGTACCCCCCCCCCCCCCCGGTACTAAGGGCCCGGGGGGGGGGGGGAGGCTAAGGGGCCCTTGCTGAAGAAAAAATATTAATCCCCAGTCACTACGAGCCTTTTGATCAAATATACAAAACTGGTCGGAAGATAGTGATACTTTTAGACAAGAGTTTACAAATACTATTTCTTGAGAAATGTTGGAGGAGGGGAAAAAAACAAGTTTGTAAATTGGATACTTATCCAGGTCAAAAATTGTATACAATGCATAGGCAACGCCTATTTGGCGAGAATGACATCTGTATGAAATTCTTTGTAAAAGAAATTTTTTTTTTAGAGCTATAGGCCTACAATATGCCGACCAGATAAGTGCCAGGGAAGGGGGTAAAGCTAAAGGGAACAGATGGAAGAAATTCATGTATGATTTTAGGATCAAGTTGTCTAACTCGTATGAGGTAAAACGCGAAATAAAGCCACGAGTTGGCTAGAAGTAGTAAAATGCTCGGCAGCTACATTGTTCAAGGTATAAAAGTGTGATACCAAATCGACTTGTTAAATGTCAAAGTAGAAAGTCAAGCGGATCAGAAAATTGTCAGAAACAAGTACTAAGTTAACTACTTATCAAGTTATGCACCGATTTGATCAACTGTTAACATATTTAACTTTGTAATCAGTGTCAACTTAATTCATATACTTGGCGTTTCCACTGGAAACGATTTTCTCAGCCACAATCATTTGTGCCTGATGTCAACTTATAGTTATACAGTAGTTTGATTGTTGAAGAGGGAAACAGTGTGCAACGCAATAGCCAGGGCTGTAAAAAAAGTTGGTTGAAAAAAAATTGTCGTTAAAAAATAGTTGGTCGGGGGGGGGGAAATTGTTGTTAAAAAAAGTTGTCGTTGAAAAAAAATGGTTGGTCGTTCAAAAAAGTCGGTCGTAAAAAGTTGGTCGAAAAAAAATTGTCGTTAAAAAAATAGTTGGTCGTTAAAAAAATTGTTGTTAAAAAATAGTTGGTTGTTAAAAAAAAAATTGTCGTTAAAAAATAGTTGGTCGTTAAAAAAATTGTCGTTTAAAAAAGTTAGTCGTAAAAAAAGTTGGTCGTAAAAAAAAGTTGGTTGTAAAAAAAAGTTGGTCGTAAAAAAAAAGTTGGCCGTAAAAAAAAAGTTGGTTGTATAAAAAAGTTGTAAGCTAGGAGGCTAGGCTAAATAGTTGGTAACTTACTTTTAAAATTTAGAAAATGTGTTGGGCAGCAGTGTCCATTTGAGCACCTGAGGCAGGTGAGGGGGGTGGTGGGCAGAGGGATGGTGTGGGAGGTGGGAGGGCCTTCTGCAGACCTATCATGGTTGGAGAAGCATCTAACTAACAGCCAATCAACTCCCTTGGCTAAACCTAGAAAGGCTGTCAATCAGCCTTCAATAACGTCTAGGTGTGAAATCTATGACTGATTGAATCAGTGAAGTGTGAAATATAGGACCTGATCGAAAGGATTAGATAAGGCATCCTTAAACACCTCACAGACAGCTAAAGAATATTATCAGATGTAGATCCAGTATCAGTAATTGGCACATTTCATAGTGACTCATATGTTTTCTCAGCTATAAATAGCTGAGAAAACAAAATCAAAAAAACTTTAAAACTGAGGAAAAGCCTCTTGTAAAATAAAAAAGTGGTTTGTGGATGTTTATTCCGGCGTTGCGAGAGTGTTAGAGATGTATGCCACATAGGCAGGATTAATGAAATAAAACAATTTTTACAAAAAAAAATAAATCCCAGTCACTACCGACGTACCGTACCGTACTACTACTAGCAGGGAGGCATAATATAGCCACTCTTGGTATATAGCCTACCTCCCTGCTACTAGTCATCAGTTGGAAATTACCGGCGTATTAAATTAACAATTGACCTGCAGGGCTCGAAAACAACCTACCAACTTCACTTGCCCATTGGGCAAGTGGCTGCCAAGATTTACTTGCCGGACAAAATTTTTACTTGCCCGAATTTATTTGCAGAATTATAAACAAAAGTTAAACAAAAGTTTTGTACATTTACAGGGGCATTTCATTGTAAGTAGACATCACAACAGGAGTTTGAAATCGGCGCCGTAGAGATTTTCACTTGCCCGCTCGGGCAAGTAACTTTAAATTTTACTTGCCCGGAGCCATTTTTTACTTGCCCCGGGCAAGTAAACATAGGTTTTTTCGAGCCCTGACCTGGTATGACCCTTTGTAGTATTACTATTAGTAAAATAGTGAACTTCTAATAAAGTTTGTAGAGATCAAACCGCAATTTGGTAAAAGGTTTTTTATCCTCATTTCATTCATTTGCTTATACATTGAAGCACCATTGAAAATGTGACATCCGGTACATATTTTAAGGATGTACATAAAGCTACATAATGATGTATCTCATAGAGAACAAAAGTAAATAGCCCCATAAGGGAAAATGTACATTTTTTTATAAGTGAATGGTAGGCCAAGGGTGAGACAGAGGGCAGGAAAATTCGCCTCAAACACCCAAAGAAGAGGAGAGAGAGGAAGAACGCTGACATGCGTAAGTGACATGGGAGGGAGTCGGCATGCACAATGTCCTACGCTTGCAAATAAACCTCGCAAGTTTCAGACATAACAACAAGAAAACAGACTTAACATTTTGACATTCAATCTCATATGTGGGCATTTCATTGTACATAATGATGTATCATAGAGAACAAGAGTAAATATAGCCAAGCTTGAAGAGTTAAAATTGAATAGTAATTTCAAAGTTTAGCAAGTGCTAAGTGCACCACGGTCAAGAAACCTGCAGGAGGGTGGAGATAAGCAAAAACGGCATCACTTGCCCAAATCCCTTGAGCGCGAACATCGTTTATGGTAGCCCCGCCTTGAAAGTATGCAAATGAAGCTCCTCCTCTTCTGAGGCTTTGTAGAGAGAATTTAGTTGTATCATATCCTAGCATCTGAAGAGCAGAAGTCCATTGAGATGCTAAGAAGCAAGAGGTCATTGGAAGGCCATCCACATGAGTAAACAGGAGGTCTAAGGGCAGTAGCCAATAGAGGGGAATTAAAAGCCTGCAATGGTAGTGAAGCAAGGCTGTAGTAAGTCTTTAAACTAGAAATGACATTTTTAATAGTAGTGTTCACTCTACCATTTGATGCTAAATATTCAACAAACCAGCAGAGATCAGAATGCTGCGGGTCATAGAAGTTAAGCTGTAATGGTAGTGAAGCAAGGCTGTAGTAAGTCTTTAAACTAGAAATGACATTTTTAATAGTAGTGTTCACTCTACCATTTGATGCTAAATATTCAACAAACCAGCAGAGATCAGAATGCTGTGGGCCATAGAAGTTAAGCTGAAGTGAAGTACAGAAGCCCAGGAAGAGGGTGACAGCAGATTGGACGGTACCAGGCCTGAAGGCTTAAAATTGGCGAGCCGCAGCTGCTTGGGCGAGTGATGCTTGTAGAGGATCTAGAAAAAGTCAGAGATATCATACACCTTGATAGACATTTTCCTAGATTTAAGACCTTTATCAGTAACAATAGCACCTGCTTTTACTTTAAACTTATCTGAGTCAAAGGAGCGAGAAAGGGCATTGTGGAGGTGCATTAGCACACACAGGATATGTATAAACTTGAAGGAGTCATCTAGCCGAGCAGTTAAGAACCAGAAGGCTCTCGCACAGACTGACAGCCTTTGGTCACAAGCCTTGCCCCCAGACAGGGAGAGGATGGTGGCTGCGATGTCACAGCATATGAGCAATTCCACCAAAAGTGCATCATTTGGGTTGAAAAACAACAGCTCCTCCAGAGGCTGAAATATTTATCTGAGATTATTTTCGTTGATATTTTCGGATCCAAGGGAAAAAAGTCGCCTAGGGGGAAGTATCCTACAACATTGTTTTTTTTTTAATCGTGAGGCCAAGAAAATGCTTATTTTTCTGCCAGAATCACACATAAAAACGCAGGTTTTCCCATCAGAATCACTGTTTAAAAATGGAACTAATGAAACTGGTCATGAACGACAACTCTCAGGTGGGATATGAAAAAGCTCTTGCGATTAATAGCGTTGTCGACGACAATGCAGCGAGAGGAAAGGACTGGAATAAGATGAAGAGGGACCTAAAAGAGACTAAAAATGAAGTCAAAATACTCAAACAACGTAACGCCGCTCATAAGGACACGGATTACCTTGAACAAAAAAGGCAGGATGAGCTAAAGGACGAGCAGTTCGTCCGGGACGAGCTCGTAAGATTAAACAAGAATCTCCTAATCGTCGGCATTAAATCCACTGAACATGAATCACAGGCAGAGGTGGATAATATTGCAGACAACGTCATCATCAACTTGATGATGTTGCACACAATGAAGTACAGAAGAGCATACAGGGTAAATAAATCCAGAAATTGCCCAATAAAAGTAGAATTTCTCACTTCTCAGAACGCTACTACCGCTTACGAAGCAAGGCTAAAACTCAAGCAGCACGAGAATGATCCGAGTGTTGGGAAGATATTTATCAAGAAGGACATCCCACTCTTTCTTAGACAGTGAAATGCAAGGGCTACGAAGATTGCAAAAGCTGCAGTCAAAATGGGGTACCCAGATGCTAAAGTCAGCAGAGGCAGTGTGTTCCTCAAGAAGTGGTACAAACACAACCAATTGTCAACCGTACTAACTCCACTCCTAGTCTCTAATCTGACCAAAGTACAAAACGACAACGCTATGGCCTTTTATACAGAAGATAACCCCCTATCCAACCACCATTTTTCACCTTTTACGTTGGAAGGGCACGCATTCGACAATGTCGAACAGTATCTCTTTTTTAAGAGAGCCAAAATAGGGCAAGACCCAGAGAAAACACAACTAGCTCTGACCACATCCAATCCCAAGGACGCAAAAGCTAACATGTCGTCTGTAACAGAGTTCAAGGAAGACTGGGAGACACACAGAGCAGAGTTCGTCTTATCAGCTTTGAGAGCTAAAGTGAGAGACAACGACCACATCGAAGACTACTTAGTATACACTGGCTCAAGGAAACTAGCCGAAGCCTCCCCCAGGGATAAGGTATGGGGGGTGGGCATGGCCCTAGATGACCCCTCGGTTCTGGATGACTCCTTATGGCCAACTAAAGGTAATCTCTTAGGGAATACCTGGATGGAGATTAGACAAGAAGTCAACGTCAGACGCCAAGGTGAAATACAAGAAGCCATGGATATCCAAGACGCAGATCAACAAGGATAAATCTACCAAGAGTGTTAGTTTGTGTGTTAAGATCAAAATAGCAATAAAAACGCAAGATAGAGCAAACAATTAAAAATAACGACACCCTTAATCTTGTATCTTTTAACGTCAATGGTTTGACCGACGACATTAAAAGAAAAGCCATGTTTGATAAGTTCAAAACGGAAAACAACACTGTCGTGGCATTTCAAGAGTCTCATTCAACCAGTGATAGAGAGCTGGTATGGAAGTTACAATGGCCTGGGAACATTTTTTTCTCACATGGCTCTAGCGCATCGAGAGGGGTAATGCTCCTCATCTCTGACAACATCAAAAAAAGTGTAATTAAACATCAAGAAGACACCGAAGGTCGGTGGCAGTATATTGTGTTGGATATAAACAACTCAAAAGTCGCCATATTCAACGTTTATGCCCATACTGCGGACGACCCAAAGGGTCAACGACAGACACTTGAAGAAATATCGAAAAGCATTAATGAACTTGAAGTAGATAACCTGATCGTCATGGGCGACCTAAATGCTGACATCCAATACAGACCCCTTCAAAAGTCAAGCCTTCAGATAAAAGAATTTATGAACGATCTAGATTTATGTGACATTTTAAGTGTGAAATATGGTGGTTTCCCACCCAAAACTTGGGTTAGAGTAAAGCAAGAATCAAGATTAGATTATGTCCTTATATCAAACAATATAATGAACATAGCCGGTGAGTGTTGCTTAGAATCCTACCCCTTATCTGATCACAAAATCGTTAGAGTTTCCCTGCATCTTCTCTCAGAAAAAAGAGGCAGAAACTATTGGAAATTTAACTCCAAGCTCCTCGAAGACGAATGTTTTATAGCTGAAGTCGAGCTCTTAGCTTTCAGGGGTAACAGGGAGAACCTTTCTCCTGTGCTAGTTTGGGAGTTATTTAAAATGGATGTAAGACAACTCGCTATAAAAACAAGCTGTAATATTAGTAGAGCAAAGAAAGAGAAATCCAAAAGACAAAAAGATAAACTATACACTCTAGATCAAAAAGCTTCCCTCTCCGAGGCCGAAAAAGAAGAAAGGAAAGAGCTTTTGGCTTTTCTCAAACAAGAAGAACTAGATAAGGCGCAAGGCGCATTGATAAGATCAAGAGCAAAGTGGGCCCTGGAGGGTGAAAAACCCTCCAGGTTCTTCTGCTCCCTTGAAAAATACCGTGGAGAAAAGAAAACCATAAACCAATTAATGGTAGACGGAAACATTGTTAAAGGGAAGAAAAATATTCTTGAAGAGGGAGAAAAATTTTATAGGAATCTGTATGACGAGTTCGAGATTAACCAACAAAGTGCAGAAAATTATTTAGATAGAACCCCTTCCTGCTTACTCGACGAAATAGACAATGACATAATATCCCTTCCTTTCGATTATGAAGAGGTAACGAAGGTTTTAAAGGCGCTAAAAAATAACAAGTCGCCAGGATGCGACAGCCTTACGTCAGAGTTTTATTGTTTCTTTTGGTATGCTATTAACCAAATATTCATGAATATGTTTGAATTCTGTTTATCTGTTGGGAGACTCTCCGAAACACAAAACCGGGGGGTGATCAATGTTCTACCCAAGAAAGACCAGGACTTAAACAGCCTTGGAAACTGGAGACCACATTACTAAATGTGGACTATAAAATCATGTCCAAATCAATTTCCACTAGATTAGAGTACCATTTACATGATATGGTCAGCGAAGACCAATTTGGTTTCATAAAAGGTAGGTTCATAGGAACCGCCATCAGGAAAATAGACGATACAATTTCTTTCTTAGAAAAACATGGGAGAAACGGATTGGTAGTGTCTTTCGATTTCACGAAGGCCTACGATTCCGTCAGCTGGTCTTTCTTGGATGGAGGAGCACTGAAGTCTTATAACATTAACGAGAGATATAGATCTTGGATAAAAACTTCATTACAGGGCTCTAAAGCCACTTTCAGCAATAATGGTTTCACCTCAAACTGGTTTGACATCAGGAGGGGAGTGAAACAGGGAGACCCCATATCCTCGACCTTGTTTACCATCATCATGGAAAAGTTAGCTCAGGGTATTAGAGATGACGAGAATATTAAGGGCATCAAATTTGGGGGAAAAGAGTCAAAGATTGTCCAATTCGCTGATGATCTCACCGTTACTCTATTGGATGAATTCTCTCTCGTTAAAACTGTCAGATTGTTGGATGAGTTTTACCTTGCCTCCGGGCTTAGACTTAACCCTAACAAGACAAAGGGCTTTAACATAGGAGCTTTAACTCTAACAAATAGAGATGTATTACAATTTAACTGGGAGAACCAGATAAAGGTCCTGGGGGTGACCCTGATGTACCCTCGAAACGAAAAAATGTTGACCAATATAAATGTTAGCAATCTCATGTTAAAAATGCAAAATGTGTTCAGTGAATGGAATAAAAGATCCTTGACCTTGAAAGGCAGGGTTTTGGTTGTGAACGTTTTCGTCCTCCCGCTATTTCAGCACACACTAGCGTGCGTACCAATATCGAAAAAATGGCAAAAACAAATTGAAGAAAAAATAATGAAATTTATATGGAAAAGCCCACACAACAAAATCAGTACTGACTTTTTAGTTCAAAAAATTGAAAATGGTGGACTAAATCTTAAACATATCAACAAAATTGTTGAAACCAACAGACTAAAATGGATCCAACGATTGTTAGAGAATAAAAATAGCGATCACTATGGTGCGGTTGAAATAGACGCGGGACGAAACATAGAAAGTATTATACTAAGCAGGTATAGACCAAAAGAAAATCTCAACCATTTCTACAAAGATATCTTCGATATCTGGAATAAGTATTACTATAACTCCAAACCCTCAACCGCAGCCCAAGTGGTTAAGGAAAGAATATGGTGTAATAGACGTATCAAGTGTAAAGGCCAAATGTTCTCATATGAAAATTGGCAAAGCAGAGGTATTGCTGTCTTGGGTGATCTCTTAAATGAGAATGGTAAAATTATGTCAATTTTAGAGTTGAAAAAAAGAGTATGGAATCGATTCCCTTCTCTCCACTAGAAATGATCTTGTAAGGGCTTTTCCAACCGAATGGGGACGTCTTTTGCGCGACGATGTAACTTCACCGAACAATGATTCTATAAACATAGGAATCGGACGGCACACAGTCAACATCTCTAAGGCTAGCGCCAAAGTAATATACAATGCACTGGTCGTAAAAAGAAAAACCAAGTATGAAAAACTTGACAAATGGCAAAGAATTTTAACCCTAAATGATTCGCAGTTTAGTGCGATAGACTGGAAAAAAACATTTGTTAGACCTTACAAAACTACAAGTGAGTCTAAGTTACAAGCTTTCCAATATAGGATCCTACACAGGTCAATAACCTGTAACGATGTCCTGAAAAATATGGGAAAAGTAGCAACTCCTATGTGTTCATATTGTCAAGGGAGAGATAGTATTATTCACTTCTTCGTAGAGTGCCCAGAAACAAATAAGCTATGGGAAAGGATCCTATTAGAGGTGTGCACAATGGGCCACCTAAACTCAGCCAGAAATGGCAAACCCCCCTTTGAAATAAAGAACGGAAAAGTTTGTTTCAGAACCATAGACATCATGTTTGGCATCTCCATTGACGATACTAGCACCAAAATAGTGAATTGGATAATTTTAAACATAAAGTTTTTCATTCATAGACAGAAACTTTTCCATCAAGGTCAAATTGCCTTTAAGCATGCGATAAATGAGTTAGAAAAAAAATGTAGAACCATACTATACGAAAACAAAATGTTAACAAGAAGCAAAGAATACTCCAATGCATGGAGGAGAGTCTATACAGACCTCAAAAGCTTGTACAGATAAAGGTGCTTCTTTCTGTATGTATCCCCCCCCCCCCCCCCCCCCCCAAAAAAAAACAAAACAAAAAAAACCACAATAACCTTTCACTCTGATAATTATATTCAGATGTATCGTTTTATGATCTCAGGCATATTCCTGCTATTTTTGAAAAATCAAAGGTAAATTTCACTTTTCAGAAAATACACACAATGAAGAGAAGAGGGTACGCTGTAAACAAATGTGTTATCGACCCCGAAAGAGAGAACAGTTCTTTGTTGACAGGCTGAATAAAAAATGTTTTCAAACAAAAAAAAAAAAAAAATGCAGCCAGTATTTTTTGGGGAAAAACTTATACATATTCTCAATATAATGGGTTTTATCTGCATAATGGGCCAGAGGGTCAATGATTACTCTGAAATAATATGTTTGCATGATTAAAAAATCAATATTTTCAACTTTCCAATTAATTTCTTGGTGATATTATGTTAAGTTGATTATGAATAACATTTAAAATTTGGAATAATCAACGCAAGTAATTTTCCGGCAATTATCACTCATCATAATTAACCAACAAGCTGACATCTCTCAGACTACCTCTATATTTTTAGCTTTGGAGATCAATATTTTGTGTTAGTAACACTTATATACTGGTATAACATTGACTGTTACTACAAAGCACATGGACATCATAATTACAGACTAAAAGAGACGACAATAGGCTATTTCACAAATTGGCTTCTAGGTCATTACCACCACTCCTGTGTGGCACTGCAGACAGACCACTCAACAGGCACTATTCCACTGACCCTATACCTTCACCAAAGGTGGTGCCCAACTTTCCCCACCTTTTGCTTCAAGAATTCTATCTCTGTGCCCAACACATTGGGCAGGATTATGGAATAATATGTTTAGAATAATCATGCCCGATTCCAGGTCGATTCATCTGTTAAATCTTTGAATATCACTACTTTTGTTAGAGTGTATGGACACTCGCACAGGCAATTGCCAGACAGTGGGGTAGTGGTGTTGAAGGGTCGGAGGGGTGCAGTGATGGGTGCAGTGGGCACTGGGGTGGAGGGGAGCATTTGTGTGGCTCTAATGAATTGTGCATGCGCAAAATGATATAGTGTAGTCCTGCAGGGACTGAATTCAGAATATTTGAAGTCTCCTATTGTGGTAGACATTCACATACCAACCAGACAATTTATCAGTGACCTATCTCATTCCACTGAGTTCTTCCCTCGGCCCCTTTAAAGTGTCAGTAAACCCCAAAATATTATGAGCAAATCCATTTCTTTGCTATTATTGAAATGTAAACACCCCGGTTTTACTTAATTCAACCTATCATTTAGCAAGTTTTACTCATTTAAAGGAGGGAAAAAGTAGTTCCACAGTTTAACACTCCATTCAAGGCGCCGCTGTTTGCCTATGTCACAAAGTTGCGCCAATCTTGAAATGAACATGCAATGAACACAATAAACAACTCTCATAATTGCTCCTAGAAAGAAGGAGGGTGGGGTGGGAGGAAGGAGTTTGACCAATGCAGGTGTGCAGACCAAAACAAACTGTGTTACATATAGTTCTCTGGTCAAAACAATGGCTGAAAGCAGTGACAGTGAACAGTGAACTGTTTCAATTGCTGGGAGATTGGGGGGGGGGGGGGGGGGGAGGTAGGGATATTATGTTCATTTCTGGCGCACCTTTGTGACATCACACAGCACTCTTAGTGCCCTCTTGTGCTAAACAGACCTTTTCAACTAAGCTTTTCCAATTCGTGCCTCTAAGTGACTATAAGTTAGACATAAATGGAAATAAAAATATTGAGACTTGGGTGTTGTATTTATGGCTCCTCACCCCTCCCAGTCATGGGCAGCGTGCCACTGATTCATTATCACAAAGAACGTAAGGGGTGCCGATGTCTTAAAACTAGTTTAGTAAATAATCCACTGTTTTTTTTCTCTTTCAGGAATCATGACAGCTACTATGAACCAACAACTGAGTGAACTCCTCGCTGAAACAATCGTCAAATTCTGCCGCAAGCATAATTATTTCGACCAAGAACTAAAGGTTCAAGGAACAATATGTGTGACGTCTGACGCTTCATCATTTTTGGTTGCTCAGATATCCGACAAATTCCAAAGTCCTCTCCCTCCAGATGGACGCGTAGGGGACGAAGAAGAGGATTCGCCCCATGATTTATCTGTTACACATCTTTCATCTAATAGTATGTACCGCCGAGAACATGTAGTAGACTCAAGTCGAAAACTATCTCCATCCAAAATTGAAACTGCTACCACTGCAACATACACCTGTCCAGTACCATCAAAGAAACGGCACTCCCGTAGTATAAGTAACAAAAGCAGCAATAATAATGATTCTATAGGTCGCATAGGAACCATCAGAAATCCGTTCCGTGAAGAAACAAATAAATCGTTGATATATGAAGGAGGAGAATATTTTCCTAGCCCTGGGAACGAAGATGGGGATTATCTCAAGAGTCCTGCGATCAAAGAAGAAGTGCAATCTGAGGAAGACTGTGCTGATATGCAGTCTCATGGAATTTCGGAGAGCGTTCACAGCAATACACCTGACCCTGAAAGAAGTGAATCGAACGAATCTATACTATATGATTTACGTTTCAAGGAGGCAGGTGATGAATTTGAAAACGTGTCTACCAGTGTTGAATCTGAATATCTCACACCTCAGTTCGCATCTTTCGGAGCTCAAAATATCAATATGACTGCAAGTCAGACTCGAAATGCTGCCTCTTCATTTGTGCTTAAGAAGCCGGACGGAAAATACGGATGTGCCTTGTGTAGCGTAGAATATTCCAATAGAGGGACCCTCCAAAGACATATAGATGGTCGACATCTTGGTCGAAATTACACCTGTGTCATTTGTCATGGTATATTCGAATCGCACTCGGGCTGGAGTAGACACCTTAGGACAAAGCATTCTCAACACATGCCTCTGAGTTGCGATATTTGTGGCAAGAAATTCAAATTTAGCATGGCCCTTGAACAACATAAAAGACGATTGCATTCTGCTGAATCAATGACAGACAAGGTACCCCCACAAAACAACAGATTAATTCCCTGTCAGTCCGAATAATGAGTCATTTTTGTTGGTTCTAACTGACTGTCCCTATGTTCATTGTTTTCTCTGGAGTCTGGGCACATTTGATTACGGATTATGCTCATATCCATTCAGAAACTAACCGTTCCATTTATGCAAAAATGCCCTTCAGTTTTGTATGTATAGTTGGTCCTGGGAATCCAGGAAACATTGTATAATTTGTAATTGGTATCAAGCAGCAGGTATGTCTGTCGCGGAATGAATTGATTAAGTTCTTAAACAGTTGATCAGGTAATTAAACATTCAAACAGGATTTCCATGTCAATCCCTCCTGCTAAAATCAAGATGTCTCACATGGTCTTCGATGGAAAAAATAAATCTTCGAATTCGTTTTTCAAAAGAAATTCCCAAGGTTTAGTACATTAGTATTACCATAACAGTAATGTGAGAAACTACTTATAATTCAAAATTGGGGTAGAGACCTGAGAAAATGTTGTTCGGGATAGCACTACCATAATAAAATCGCGATAAAGATCCCGATAATTTTAAACAGAACTACTTGGCCATGCCCTGATAGCCTCCCAGAAATGAACTTTTAACGCACCGCGGCTAATGATTTTAATCAGTCTAAGACCCATGCTGCAGAACGCTTGAGTCGAGTGTGTATCTGTGATAATCTTGTCATACATTACTGTGATAGTAACACTTTAGCGATAATTTGTTTGGTCGTTCACCTAGTAAAAAGGCATTCCTTAAGAATAATTCAATTGGACGTGCCTTTCACGATCTATTAACGAATCCCATGGGAAAGGCGAGGTAGTCATCCAATGGTAGTTCATTCGAAAAAGTGCCTTACTTAAATGGGTACCAAATAGAGCTTTTTTATTATTTCTTTTTTGTAAATTTTTGTAAATCCTTGTCTACACCTACGATATTCTTTTGTCAAATATCCAATAACTACAAATAATATGACAAGTATAATGATTATTCTCGATGCCTACATGTAAACTGATGCAGGGAATGAAATCCTCTGGACTTAAAACAGTTTTATCTGATGTCGAATGAGATTTTACCCAATCTTTTAAGCCAGGTGTCGCATCCACCAAAATGTAATAAAGATAATAAAGAGCACAAACCCAGACATGTGTCCAGCTCGTTATGTCACTTTTTATATAGCTTTATCTTTCCGCCAGCTATAAAATATTGTCGATATTCGAAACAATGCACTCACGAAATGTTGTCGTCCTCCTCGATGGAATTCTTAAAAATATCAACTACATTAGGACAACAAAATGAACTTTTTGTCACAGCAAATTTATTTCTGTTTGGCTGATGTGTTTAAATATATTACATGATCTGTCATCCTTAACTAAACGGGTCGTCTTAATATCCATCCAAGACCTTCGGTTATACCAAATAAGACGCACCAAGTTTACAATTAACAAGTTCGATCTACTTAAATCTCCAGTTATAAGCCAAATATTTCATTCACTTCTGACAATGATTCAAAATGGACAGTTAGTAAACTTTCGGTGCGCAATATACTTTTCAAATAAGTTCAGAGTAAGAAGTATGATTAAGCACATCAATCATCAAAGCATTGAGTGTACTCAAAATTATTACAATTGTGGTGTCCCTGATATAATCCATGAAATTCCTTTCTTTCTTAGATATAAAATCTCGATTCTAACATTTCTATTTAACTTTCGCCCTCAGGGTGCTAGTATGAACAGAAATTTTACAAACCTAATAATGCCTTTTTATTTGAGAACCATCGGACAGAATCATTCCAAATTTGATCCTTCCCCATATTAATACTGATTTTTTTAACATAACGCTGAGGTGAATCAACAAACATTTTGCTTCTGGAAGAGATAAAAAGAGTACGAATTCAAATATTTGAGAGACATGATCTATCGAAAGTAGATAAGCCTCTTGAGCCATTTTCGGGCACAAGACTAGTTTAGATAAACAATTTATATTGAGAGCTTACAATTGTCATAACACTGGAAGCGAATTATTCACCACCAAGGCTTGTGTGGACGCCATGGCAGCATCTACTTCTCTACCAAAAGCAGCGCATTTTACCTTAGGAACCACCTTCATTATCTGTGTGGGATATCTCCGTGAATAGCTACTCCTTTTTCTCACATACCCATATTTATGCAATTCTGACGAGTGAGAATATTTCGAACGAGATCGGGAATAGTATCCAACATAGCAATCAACAACCAGATTGAGTAAACTCGAACCCTTATATGGCCAAACAACCCGGAGTATACTGAAATGTTTTCTCTAATGAATTTAAAAAATAAAACAAAGCCCAGTCAATCAAATCAAGTCCATCAAATATTTTCCTTTTTAAGCCTGTGCATCTAACCCAATACTTCATTTGGAAGTCCCAACATTTCTTTTACTCGGATAACTAATTGAAAAGAATTTATATCCGACGTTCACAACCGTTAACGTCAAACGTTTCTACTCGGTAGACTTCGCCTTTCTGCTGCCCCTTATTTTGATGATACATTTAAGATCCCATAGATATCAGAATAACAGCTCAATGCGTAATTTATAATAATTATCGGACTACTTGGTATTATTTCATAATTGATTTCACACCCAAAAGAAAAGTTTAGCTGCCTATACTTTCTTAATACTTACAAGCAGTTTCCCTAGAAAGAACTTATTTCTTTCTTTCGGTATCATCATTGGTTAGAACTTGGATCTCGACGTTTAAAAGTACATAATGATGAACTCGTATAACATAAGGGAAAATGCTTTTTTTTTTTCAGATATTACGTCGGAAGGAAGTAAATGAAACGGGTAAAGCAGAAAAACGAACGTGGTCTATGTTCTGGGGTAGATAACAACATGGGTCACATGTTTAGTATTGGATTTTGCAATGAAACAGAAAGCAAAGAGAAGGAAACTTTGACTCATTGCAAAAGTAGTGTCTTCAATACAAATCCAACCAGCAAGCAAACTCTAGCTCGATGTTCCACCGAATAGTCTAATATTAAATGTTGAAGTACATTGATTAGGAACGCCATGTACACGAGCCGTTAATATAAATGAAGCCAAGGAAGGCCGACACTACGCGTCCAGAGTGGGTCAAAGGCTTATTTTGAGAAGTATACTTCGCAATTTTGATAATACTCTTATAGCCTAATCTGATTTCAGCCAAATATCAATGAGCCAATTTACTTCCTCTGCTAAAATGAAAGGAAAGTATTTCAATGAGCCCATACCAAGAATTTGAGGCAATAAATTTTTATTAATTAAAGGAGTCACTGTAAAATGCTATTGCATAAGATGTTCGTACAAATATTACCAATTAACGACCATTGAAAGCTAACATATGAATATTCGTTATTTTTTATTTCAAAGCAAATCCATTGGCATTATCATAGTATCAAATGAATCTAGGTATGCAGTCTTTGTTGGTATGACTGCCAAAGTATCTTTCAGCAACCACATGATATGACTGGGGAAACTACATTTTCCTTTCACGGAAACAGGATAAATTATCCTCCAATACTTAACAGGGGGGCCTTCTAATGTAAGCTTTCCCCAATATCGATTCTCGACGACAATATTAGGGTTGCATCTAACACGAAAATCTACGAAGACAGTATGACTATGTGTTCGGTTAACAAAATGATTAACCGTAAAATTTGGGTAGGAACTCATGCAGAACAGGCTTTCCGGGTTCCACGTGACGGCATAAATTGACAGAATTTTTTCCCCAGTTTATTTAATCACGATTTCACAATTCGCATTTGATCGAGACTAAAATATTCCAAAGTTATGAGTAAGCATGATTGTCAGTCATCGGGGTTTCTTAATGATATGCCATTTAAATTCTGGTATATATACGACGCTGCGAATATTTTAAACGCTTCAATATTCCTCAAATCGTCCCTGTTTGTCTGGTTGGTTGGTGTCGTCCTGACTTTTCTGCTCGTCGGAAAAAGATCCCGTTCACACAGATAAGGTCCTAGTGAATAGTACATACTTCTTTCTACCAAGAGAAACACCGTGATAAAACATGTCTCAATAGCTACTTATTTGACAGAGAATAGATTTTAATTGTCAATGGTATATTCGCAGGGAAATCAGCTAACGTATCGTTTCATTTCAACGCTGCAGCTTGTAGAATAAACAGATGGTTCAAAAAGTCCCTTTTTCGTTATTAATAATCCACTATCGGTACCACACATGGGAATATAAAATATAATCTAAAATAATTTATAGGTGGAATCTACCTTTATCCTTCTACAGCATAGCCAACGGCTATCATCAATGCAAATAATATGTAGAATAACAAATAAGGCAAAGAAAATCCACTATTCAAAATCTATTCAACAGAAGACTCCGTGGCACCTATATTTAAACAAGTTCAAGTACTGGTCTAGGAACAGATATACTCTTTCCTTAAATACAGCAAAGTTGATAGCAGAAAAAACTAATAATTTGTGTCAAGAGTGTGGGGTAAGGGGTACATAAAGTGTTCATACAGTAGAAGTAGATGTATTATAGAGACGAGTGAAGTCCAAACGTCTCAACACAGAGAAACTACCATTATACACTCAGAACACTGGGGCACACCACAGCCCTCTGTTCACAACCCCAGTCCCTCAGTTTCATTACAACTCTCAGTTACTGCACATGCCATTTTTTCTGGCATATATAAACTGCCAAACATTTCATTCGGAGCATCCAACTGTTATATAATTTAGAAAAACGCCCGGATGTATTTGATAATTCGAAACAGTTATTGTCAAGATAATAGGCGCCGACTTGAATCATCGGTCTTCCAAATTTACATCCTCAAAGGGAAATTGGGAATTATCAATTCGTTAAAATGGATGGCCGAAGCAAATGTTTACAAACAGGGTTGACAAACCGAATACAAACGAAGGCTGAGGAGGGCAGAGGGCGTTCTGATACAGCTACATACATTGTAAGACCTGCTTAGTCCGCAGTACATTTGATGTATCATTATTAACCATCATTTCTAAAATTGTATATCATACATTTTAAAGTGTTAATTGCTTGTAATAGTTCTGTAGTACTAGTTGTCACAATGATGAAAATACTAGGAAAAAGACACGCTATGCAAATTATGATGAAATAAATCACTGGCATCTAATTCATGTCTTTGCTTCGCCATTGTTGATTCATTCGAATTCAGGTATACATAATACCAGTTTAAAAACTTCGCCAAAACACAGGCCCTAAGCCCCATAGTCACTGCCAGATAAACAGTGTACTAATTCCAAAGGGGGCTAACATTTCCATCGCACACCGTGCAAAATCAAGAGCCAGTTGATCGATTAGAGACATTACACGAATAATAACCCAATTGGAAAAAATAATAAAAAGTTGCTTCAAATCTTGCCAATGGCTTCTACCTGACCTGAAGAACTAGAAAGTGAAGATCCTAAGTGTTGCTAACACTACATTGGCATTAATATGGTTGAGCGGTGTTGTATTTGCACATGACACAATGGGCAGTCGCCACGTTTCGCCGCGCAACTTTCACACATAACGCAATGGTTACAGGGCCGTGTCATCACATACCGATTCTTTTCCCGACATACAACACACTTAACATTCATTGCCTGTTGCTGGAACATAATCTGAAAAAGAAAAAGAGTTTTATCCATTATCATTACGGTCATCACAGCGAGAGAAGCTTCATGCGTATTCTCATTCAAGTACTCTAGGAACGAGAACCTGGGAATAATGACAGAACCCTTATGTGTATTAGGAATTTATTGGCATTTACGAAACAGTTCCTTCATAGCTTAGTAAATTCTTCTTTTTCTCATGGGAGCTGGATTTCATCCAGGAGCCTGTGGACCAGTTTGTCATCTTTCATGTAAACCTTTTGACAAATTAACGATTTTTCAATAGAATTGACTTCAATGAAACCTAGATTAACTCACCTTTTCTAAAGTATCTAAATCTAGTCGCAGTTGCACCTGTAGTTGTTTGAGGGCCTGAGGAGGAAGGTGTTCCAATTCATTCGTCCGATGAAGACAGTGCATAAAGGGTCCGCCACCACGAGCTAATTCTAATTCAATTTTTAATTTGTTAACTTGTGTCATTGCCTGCAATAGAAATAAGAAGCGTTTACTAGAAGCCAAGCGGGATTGTTCCGGCGATGCATCTATAGGACTTTCATAATTTATCACTTGTTATAAAAGTTAAGGAGAGGAATAAGTTTTCCCATACTCCCAGTGGAACTATAAATTACTCTAACAGAGCCAACCGGGTTATTTTTACAACACTGAAATGCTAGGATGTGACCAATGACAGATGCTATTTGGTTTTATTTAAATTTTATATTTCATCGTAGACCAGAGATAAGAGCAATAGATGATCTTTAAAGGGTGGTCTCCACTGGCTGCTGTAAGCTCTGCGGTAAGCTCTGCGGTAAGCCTTGCGATGGTGCTGTGATGGTGAGAAGTGGCGAGGACCTGCCTAAATGTACCTTACTTAACAATGATGTATATAGCTCTAAACCTGAATAAAAACGAATTTTAAAAATATGGCCAGTGAACCATATAGGCAGGACCGCATCATTCCTGTCCACCTACAGAACCAGCACAAACCATAGCAAGGCTTACCGCAGCCAGTGGAGACCACCCTTAAAACACCCGCAAAGAACAGAACACAACGACTATATTTACCTCGTCTCGTTGTTTAATTATTTGTTGTTTCTCTTCATCTAAATGTTTGGCTTTTCTAGAGGCTTCCTCTGTTTCTTTTTTCCATGCATCACAGGCCTGAAAAAGAAAGATTCTCAAGTTAAACAGCTTCCGAATTACGGTTAAATTTTCTACTCTTAATATATAGAAATGAATGTTGAAAATGAAATTTTATAATGTTTAAATGAGAGAACAGCAACTGATGACTTACATTACGAGCCTGTGAGATGCCCTCTTCCCATTGAGCTAACTTAGCCTTATTTGCCGCCAGCTCTTCACGCAACCGATGTACTTCGCCAAAGCCATTAACATTACCAAATGATGAGGCCAGGAGTGGAGATTGGGAGAGCGTTCCGCGGCCAGGGGACATAGAGTTGAAGTCAGAGAGACCAGGAGCCGCAAACTTCCCGGGATTAGGTTGACTTAAAAATGCTGCCGCAGCCTGCAATTTAATACGTATTTAAGTGTTTGCATGTCAGGAACACTTCTAACGAAATGAGAAATTTGACAGTCCTTCACTCTGTTATATATTGGTATTAGGTATAAGAAGGTAAAGTACCTGTTCAAGCTGCTGTTCTTGTTTCTGCTGCTGTTGAATGTGTTGGGGTATAAAAGGAGGCGGAAGGGAACCTATTGGAGATGACAGAGGGGATTGCGATAGGCTCCCAAGACTATTTCTCTGAGCGCTACTTGATGGTATCGTCACCGGTACAGATGACGCGAAGTAGGCTGTGGGTAGGAAAATAAACACGATCAGAATAAGACAATGCAACTACCAGTATTTCATTATTGGGGTTTGAGTTCAGCTTTACGTTGATGAAACCTAGAGCTAATGTGTATTTAGTGTGACTCAAGATGGGCACAGAGTTAAGGATAATAAATCTGAATTAAGGCGGAACTAAAGGGCTTGTCCTAGTAACTGGGACATGAGTCAGTTGTGAAGTTAAGCTTAGGGTTGTAACGTTGATAACAGCAATGGAAATCGGACGGTTTGTCTTCAAGCAAGAACATGGAGAAGGCGGACGAAAAACATTTTTGATGAACACCAAGATAACATAATAATATTCAATCAGAAAAAAACATTCAACATAATGCTGGAAATATTGATTAAGATAGTCGAGAGGAACTAAGAGTTGGGAACAAATGTTTTGTATAAGCAGGTGCCAGGATTAGATAAGCGGAAATAACCCCCATGTATCGCCGAATATGGCTGGCGATGTATATTCTATGTTCTATTTATGCTAAACAATAACTATTATTATCTACCCAATCCTCTAACTAAATAAACGATCATGATTTAACCGGGGAAACATTTTTTACGAAGAAACATTAGGCTAGAGTGACGAACTGAAAATAAATGGTTTATTATATGTATATGCCTTTAATTAATAATCTAAGAAGGAACATTTTCTGAAATTTTCTTTGAATTTTGCTCCTTTGTAATCTGTTAGTCATGAAATAAAAGAATTTATCATTATTATTATTATCTCACTCAAGATGTGTGTTACACTACGTATAACAATACGTCCTTACCTATCAATAAATTTGGAATATTCACCCGATCTTTTGTTAGGATTCAAAATACGTGTTCCCAAAATCAGATACAAGACTCACTTAGCTGAGGTTCGATGACAAAATGTTACCCACGTCGTATGTATTGTATTAAGGTCATTCAAGTGATCTACCTAGGAATGGTCAATAGCAAACCTCCAATACTATAGTCCGATCTAACCCAATTCTCTAAATAAAGCACATTTCAGCCAGTCCCACTGCTCCCTATGTTTGAATATTGTTGTGAGATGAGCATACTACAACAACTCTCAAAATACAACATTCAAACGCCATACTCTGCCTACAGAGCATACAACTATAGGGGCCTTATAGATTACCATCATCTACAGCAAAAACAAATTATGTTGAAAATAATTCACTTTTATATATTATAAATGCTGCTACATGGAATTATTTTGTGGTAAACTGTTTGTTATTTCGCCTACTGGGGCGATGTTCATGAACAATATGTTTGATATCTTAAGGCAGAGCATGGCACAGTTGGATATTATTGGTTTTCTCATAGTTTTGCACTGTACAACGTTTGAATAGGATATGGATAGATATTCTTTTGGCTGTGTTTTTTGTATATCAAAAACTTTCAAGCAGATGAAAATGCATACAACGCTTTGGTTGCTTAACAATGGAACGTAGACGTTAACAACAACCATGAGAAAATGAACCGAGAACCGTGTGACCACGAATATAACTTGTTTCTGGTAACTTTTTTTTTTTTTTTTATTTTTCATATAAAATATCGTTTCAAAACATTGGATAAAAGTGATTAAAGTTTCAGATAAGTGAAAAATCAATAAGAATTGCGGCATCAATTCTTGAATGATTCAATGTCAGTGAGTTTACTATTTTACCAGAAGCGAGATAAACTAAAACAAGGCCTTGCAAATTAACAAAACTAAAGCTTTTGCTTACCCTTGCTGACCCTCGATATGGCTAGTAGCCAGGGGTGGTAAAGGATAAACTCTACATTAAATACAATTCTTCAAAGGTTCGCAAAAATAGTTTAACCCCGGAAACTAATCAACAACCTAATGCATCTTAAAATTAAGGAAACAGGTGATCGACATTTGATGCGTATTTTTAAAGAGGGGTTAACCTTTATTCATGTTCATATGAAGTATTATCCATTGATCGTTAATGTATATTAAAATAACGTTTGATAGTTAATATATATATTAAAATGACAGTCTGTATGTTCACAACATAATTAGTTATTTCAGAATATACCATCGGTAAATACCAAACAAAAAACTCATCACAGAAATGACTTGAAAGAAAAAGCAAATGTAAGATGTGGCACGGATACAGGCATACTGTTTTTCCTAATAACGTAGTTGGGTCATTTTGTCTGTTTTTGTATGCATTGTTGGTATTAATTTCCTCCACGCATGGTAATTTGTGAGAAACAATAAAGTTATGATGGGCCGGTCCGAACGTGTGCTTTTCATATCACACACACTCACACATCTTGATTTGCTCTATATTCAGCATGTTTCACACAGGAGCCTCTATATATACATCAATCGTACTTGAGATATCATCCCAAAATTTAATGATAATCCCAATTACTTAGGTTCCCTTTTCTTTGGATTTAGACAATTTGCAGCACTTAATACAACATCCTCAGCATAATTTTAAACCGAACGTTTGAAGATAAAATCATTCCTGAATTACGGAGGGTATTCGTAGTAACTCTGTGAAACAGCTTTTTATCCAGAGGAGAGAGCTATTTAAACTGCACTAACTTGAGAAGAGAACAACATCCAACAACTCTCGATAATTATAAATATAACCAAAAGGCCTACGGTTTCGGGGACAATTACAAAGTTAGCAGAACTCACACGACGAAGCAGCCGTGGGGAAGCTTGTGCTGAGGGAACTGCAGACTGAGTTGCTATCATTGTCATTGTCCTTTGCCTCCGGCCCAAGGCCTGCCAGGCTCAACTCACCGATATTCAGGTCCTCGTCCAGTGCGTTACCTAACAAACACAGAACATACATAACATGGAGAGTGACCAAAGAGTGATATCCATCAGCGATATGAATTTAAGATACCTTTTGACAGACAGATGGGCATCGCATCATAATAAAATAAAAAATGAATAATTTAAACAAACGAGTTACGAATTTCATTATCAACAGACTGATTCCATTTGTAGCCAAGGCAGGTCTGGCGATTTATGTTAGTTATTTTGCACATCAGCAACAGCCAGACTGTGAGACATAATATATGAGGAATGGGGTTGGCCGGGGGGATGAAATAATATCTTAGGCAAATAGTTATGGGATTTGAATTCGGAACACCATCGAGCATCGACAAGTGTTGGTGCTCATAAACATACATCTGTACCACCTCCTTTTCAAAACGTCATCTGTCTTGAAAAATAATGACTAATGACCCTTACCTATAACTGATTCTACGGTGTCTAAGGGTGGGTAGAATGACGGGGCGTGAGGGGACATGGCAGAAGTGGTGGTCGGAGAACTTCCTAGCACAACACTTGATGAAGTAACAGCATTCATTCCTGTCCCATTGCTATCGCTACGTGAGGCGCAGATAGAGCCCACGTTTAGATTATGAAGAAGAAGCAGGTTTTGCTTCCGTTTTGTCTTCTCTAATGGATCGAGGTTAATATCATCTTCTATGGACTGAAGCTGGGAGCGCAGTTTAGACTATAAAGAAAGATAAATCGTCATGAGCAATAGTAAAAATGGATTAATAACAATTTCAGAGATACATTAATATTACGCAGCGGATGCTTCTCCCACATCATCGCACCCTGGTTCCATAGCCATTCGATCACTATAGGTCTCATCCGCAGACCAAGTATTTAAAATCAATACCAGGCATCAAATGCATTACAATACTAATCGATTCCATAAAGGAAGACAACACCTACCTTGATAGACTGAGGGAATGATAGAGATGCAACGGCTACCTGGATGTATGTTACAGATATTTAATTCTTTTTTGACTGGGTTTACAATGTCCTCTTTTGATACTTTTTAATTGGACCAGTTGGTACAGCCGTACATGGGGTAACAACACAAAATTCTCCTTATAACTTACCGAGTCTTCGCGTTCCGAGCCAGGGGCGCGCCCATAAAGGGCATTACCTCCAGCAAAGTCTGACATACTGCCCCCTGACGAGCTCCTGGACCTGCCCTTGCCTATCGGTCCGAGCGGCTCCACGAGACCCATCAACAGCTGGTGGTGGTTATTATTGTTGGTAGTACTAGACTGTGAATTGTCAGATCCGCCAGATGCCTGTCAACAGAATGCTTCCATTATTATTCACTTTTAGCGCTCATTTTCCACAATCGCTATTTCTTTGAGCATAATGCCATTTAGGAGGGGAAATCTGGGAAAGTGGTGGTGTAAGAAAAGAAGGGTGGATAGAAAGGGATTCTACAAGTTTTCGGAGTTAATGCTAAAAAAAATGAGACAAAATACATTTTAATTCGATCACATCCCAGACGTGTACAGTGTAAAAAAAAGGTGGGAAGAACAAATGCATGAACTCACATGTTTCTTCTTCTCGCCATTAGTCCTGAAGACTGAATCTCCATTATTGCCAATCTTAGGCTCGAATCCTTTGAATATTTCTCCGTTTAGGCTAGCTAGAGATGTGGGCACTAGATCAGTGCTACCATTGCCGGACTCGGCTTGTTTGGCTGGGAGAGCGTTGGTAACAAACGCTGCCAACGAGTTCCCAGAGGAGGCTGAGCCAACATCGCGCTGTGTTGTCATTTCCTCTGAAAACGCAAAGAGAGCCGATGATATTTTAAAAAGCTAAATTCTTCAACTTTTATGCTCCTACATCTAGAATGTGTATCTATTTCTATAGAGTACCAAATAGAACTCACGTTCAACGTGCGCAAAAGCACAGAATGGTCCTCGGGGGCAATATCCAGTCTGCACCATATCGTTACATTTTGTGGATTTGTAAATCTGTAAGACAGCCAATATAAACATGTTGTATTTTGTCTATAAGAGAAAGATAAAGCATAGACTCGATCGCAATGGTAGAATTATAGTAGTGAAAAGTCATGCAATTAGGCAAAAACACTTGGGTATTTACTGACCTCAGGGTGGAACTGTTGTTCTGTGCGGGTGTGACAGTACGGACAGGCATCTGAACTGTCACACTGGGTGGGATCACCCCAATCATCCCCATGTTTTACATTGGGACACGGTGTGGACCTGCGAGCACAAGCCAAGGTAAAAAATAATTACCATAATACATTATAAGCTGGTTTCTTGTTTCATATTATCTCGATATGATATGAAAATGTGTCATATGATCTCGATATGATAGGAAAGGAAAAAATGTGAGCTCCAGGAATTGATTAGATATATAGAGACTAAATTTATAGGAAATCTGAATGAGGAAACATCAGGAAATGCGTAAGAAAATAATTTGCGATGAGACGTCATCAATTTTTTAAAATGTCCTTTTTTTTTCTCTTTTAGTTATTTTCTTCCAAATATAGGATATATTTACGAAAATATATAAAATTGATCATGGTAAAATTACCTATATTTGAATTTATTGGGGCTCCTCCTCCGATCTCTGTTGTTGTGGTAAGAAGGACATGCATATCCTTGTCTACATAAGCGTGGCGGTCGCTTACACGGCTCAGTCTTGTAGTTAGCTAGCACGAAATTCGTGTCTGCAAAGATAGAGAAAAAGAATGTATTACTTGTTTTCATATCCTCCCGCAAAGCTGTTGGTTAGATTAATAAAACTGTACCTTAACATACCTGTGTAAAAGAAAAATAGAACACATTGAAACGTAAAAGTGATTCAGAAATACTTGATCCAATACAAGCATTTCACACCACCAACACCAGCACCGCATGGGACAACCATAATGAGGTAAGCTAGTCCATAGAATATGTGGTGAGAAGCTTTCTCAACAAAAGATGTCCCCGCATAAGTTATTATCACTTAATGAAAAGCAGTGACTGTGTGCTCGCCCGATGCGATGACCGTCCAAGGGTTGATGGTGTGACAAGTTATTTCGCGATATTTGCTGCATTAAACAGTAGATTATAAACAATGTCCAGAAGGATAGGTGTAGGCCACGGTAAAAAAAAAAGCAATGTGGATACAACGAGGTAATATCAGACGTTTGTTATGCAACCAAACGAAGGCCTGCCTACCTTACACCCCAGTCAGGTATGCCCGTTATGCATGGAATGACAAACTAGTTCAGCATAGGACTACGTTATAAAACCTACCCCGCGACCTAAGTGTACGGGAGCGCCTCTGAAGCACACATATATAACCAGTATTAACGCCTCGTGCCTAAAGCAGAAGGAAAATAGTCTATATGTTGTAGGATTCAATCCATAATAATGCGTCTAAATGTAAAGTTTCATGTTTATTCCGGAACCGCGGACATTGGCGTGGTCTACCCATTTTGTGGTCCAACACCTCCTATACATATAACTTCCATTAAGACAAAATAAACGAGTGTCTATCCATCTATAATTTATTCGATCAGATACAATATCCCCCCCGATCATTTTTTAACTAAATGTAAGGTGTGAAATAAAACATCAATCCATGTCATTTTCAAGGCCAGGCATATACCAGTAACCTCCTTGGTACTTCAGGATGGGGGAATACAAAATAGGTCACTTGCCCTTAGCCCGGCTTTCATAGAAAAGTTGGGCAGCGGTCATCATTGGTTAAGACACCAATCACGTCATATATCGTGACTTTCTTCCAAGTGCATTCTTATTTCCAAACTTTAACTTATACAAATGTGGGTGGATACAATTACAACGTATAATATATTGGTAAATTCCTAGTACTACTAGATTTGATGGTATGATTCCATAGGAGAATAAGACCAACAATCAGTGTCCAACAATTGCCAAAGCAGCTCACTGTGACAGCATATTTGGCAGATTGCCCATCCTATCCCTCATTTCAAGTCTGTTTTACAATAAATTTGATAGTTTCTATATTTTGATATATATTTTAATATAAATTCGTGTAGTTGGCCCAATTAAGGTTGGATCGCAGGAAGACTTTCAAATTATCAATAGAAACTGCTATTTATTATTTCATCGTAAGATAATGAGTTTGACGCCGCCGCCCTCGACTGTCCCACATTTATAGGAATGTACGTGCTCAGGGGTAATTTGTCTGGAATTTGAATGCATGGAAACAGTGCCGTTAATGTATCGCACAACCAACTGTCATGCTACCATTTCAGCAGACAGCACGCTTAGTTTCCAATGATTACTTGCAAAACCACCATTAAAATCTTTTTAAAATGATTCATCAGAATAAAATGATAACCGTCTTATATTTTAGGACTCGTGTTAATCCCTTAATCATATCAACATTATCTCTTTCAGTTTCTTGAAAAAATATAACTAGTTTAGATTGACTAAGTAATTATAAAGTACAAGTAGCCAGCAGGATGAACAGCAGTATGTACTGGATAAAATGAGCGCCGATTTTTTTGCCGGAGGGGACGAAATACCCTAACAAGCACATGGCATGCCGATGAAACGTGGGCATCAGAAAGTCACGCCCCATGTACGATAATAGAAAATAACCAATATAACCACAATCCGAGAACAGACCCTCTAAAAATGATTCAAATGCATCCAATAATTATACGATGCCACGCTACAAATATAGAATATAGGTTTCTGAAAATGAATTTTACAGATCGTGTCAGAAGAGGCTCAGTGGAATAGTTTATTCAGGCTCCTCCGATGGAATTATGAGAAATATTTTATGCTCATATAGTTTTCCAGTTGCTTGCACCAAAAATAAGTACACTAATCAAAACATCTTAAAACGGACTTGCTTATTTAAATAAGACATGATATTTAAATTGTCATTCGACTGTGGGAAATAAATAATATTACCCATACCGCACCAAGACAAGAAATGTTGAAGCATTTAATCCCTCCCTTTGAAAGTCCTTATTTGGTCACAGACATCTGTGCTTAGGTAGGAAATGATACAATTCCATTACGGTCTCCTCAGCTAATGGCAGGGCATAACCGATGCTATTAATAGCAGAGCAGCACGTGATCGGTAAATCTAGCCAAGTCTAACTCATCCCATCTCTAAATATTGTTTACATTTATTCCCGCAGAAGTATTTTCTGTAATTCAAAAGAGCCGTTTCTTTTTACTTTATCAACATGGGCGAACCGTTAAAAAATTAACACGTGCACCACACTGATAGCCACCTTAAAGTAGTAGTCATTTAAATTAACAAATTCGAAATGAGTCAACGCCGGCAGCATTGAAATGAAAACAATACACCCAATATTATATCTTGGGCCGCCACAAATAGAAGGAATAAACGCATGGATGAAACAATATGCTTGATGAGGGTGCCGAATCAATCAAATGGTGCATGCAGCAGATCGATTGCCAATACTTAGTGACGTCTGTAAGGCGTCTGAAGCGTCACTATGACCATAGCCGACAGCACTTTCTACCATAAGGCGCAGTGTCATTTATTTAAGTAGGTCAGATCCATTCAATACACACAAAAACAAAATGACGTTATGGTCAGCGATCTAAAGCAGAGTTTGGCCCGGGATCAAACTGAATTGAGGCCTGAAACTCTTCCGGGAATGATAAAGCTGTCTTTATCATTTGTTTTCCGAGCATATGAAACAATGAAAACGGAAAATGGCATATTTAGTTCCGTCAACTGAGCGTTCGACCAAGAACCCAAAGAAAGATAAGTCAAACGAATAGGATCATCTACTCTTGCCAAAGACGTTTTGTGCATATACATCCATTATGTGTTAGTCTAGATCTAATATAAATAATGTATGTTATCGGCTCGGAATGCGATTTCACACGCAATTTCCTCATGAGAATATCCCCACCGTTGAGGTAGAGATAACACGGGACAATTATCCCATGCGTTTGATAAGTAAACCATTAAATAACAGACACTGTAATGTGTACACTATTGTTGAAGTGAAAGGTACGTTTTATCGATGCATTCATGACACCTCTTTGTGGAGGGGAAATGAGGTCTAAGATTGACTTTAGAACTAAAGGTACTAAAACTACTTACCATTCCACCGCGGATCTTCACTAAGCATCCTTTCTTTTTCTAATTGAGCCGTGGCTGAGTTTTCAACTAATCCCTTTTGGTCCCCGGTAATTTCCCCCTGGAGTTCCCGTATGTCATAGACGGGAGGGCGCAAATCTGGTGCTCCGTGTGCAAAAGCACAGTGAGGGCCGTTTTTCACGCAATGCCCTCTGGCGTCCGTCTCGTGCACACAGGTGCCTGTTTTGTAATACCTCAAGTGGTACCTCCTTTCTGTGTCGCCAGCTGTTCTGTGTAATAATGGGCAACTGCAAAAGCAAGAGAGAAAGGTTAGGAGGGAAAGTCGCAAATGCAATGCCTTTCCGAATCAAAAGCAAAGAAATGTATAAGGAACATTCATATAAAACCTCTTATTTTCTACTGCTAACCAAATCACCGTCGTCTGTAAAGCTAGATAATTAGAATTAATGAAGACGGAATACCGTACTGCAGTAATCAAAGCGCAGCATCTGGCCGTATAAGGCAAAAGGAGCATATTATTACAGAGTTATTACTTAATTAACGACAATAGGGAAGTATAGATATTTTCATTATCCAAAATGAAACTGAATACTTTTCATCCTCTCAGCTAATGAAGTTCTTCACTAGATGAAAAAATCATATGATCCAAATTACGATAGAACATGAGTCACGCGCAGAAAATTCGTTCCTGGTAATCCATTTACACTTTTTCTATTACAACCATGTGTAAAACAGTCGATAATAACATCACTCATTAGAAAGTAAGGTAATTCGGGTCCAGGGAAGGTATGGGGAGGAAGTGAAGAGAGTGGATATGTTTGAAGTGATGGAGAGAACATTGGCAGACGGCCAACCAGGCCAGCCAGGAATAACTGCCGACTTCCAGCATCTGACATAAGAGACCAGTCTAATCAATAACCGGGTCACCTTTGTTTACCTCCTAGGGCTAGGTTGTACACGATAGAAGACAGCTTTAAGACAGATTCGTCACTCAATAACAATATAACATTTAAACTTTCTTTTCAAGCGTTTTGATCAATGGCATTACATCTTTTCGATGTGAAACAGTGCCAACATTGAGAAGAGCGTCTTTGACATTCTGAATTCCGAAATACAGCAGCCCTAACATATCTGTACCTAGCACAAATTCCCTATTACTTCCACCATCCTACACAAAGACAAAAATAGTATATAACCCTACTATTAGCCACAAAAGAAGAGCTGGTTGTGCTGGGACTGAGTCACTCGTGCCCGGGAAACCCCTAGGCCTGGTATCGTGTTCTTCAGGAAGACTCATAAGACGTGCACTCGTAGTGGTTTATTATTCATATGGATACACAGTACTTAACAATTTAAATCGTTGAAAAAGAACCCATAATCATATTCCATGACTTTAGCTTTCCTTGAAATAACCGTTGTAAGTAAGATTATGAAACGCTTTAACATGAAAAAATGAAACATGAAAAAACAAAGGGGCCAGAGACTATTAATCCAGGCATACTTTCTAAATGACCAGTATACAGTTCTTGTGGTCCAGACATGAGGGAGTGGGAAGAGCGGAGGAATCAATTTATGAGTAAATAATGTAATTTTACAAGGCATAGCCTTATATGCAACCTGTAATAGGACAGACATAGGAAGCAGATGCACTCATAGAATACATTCATTAAGACGATAAGTTCATGCAATATTCGTGTCCGCCTAAAACCAAACCATTGAAAGGAGTTATCTATCCCAGTGGAATCATAAACCTTGATGCATTTTAAAGAAACGAGAACATGTAAATGGAGGCCATTTAATCGTTTAGTCCGGAGTCCACGCTGAGGGGAATGGGTGCAGACAGGGGTGGGGCACTACAAACAAGGTGGATGCACAAGCCAGGTTGAGGTTAAGTAGGCCACATACTACCACTAAAGCTGGGCATTAAATGCCACATACCAGATCATCATTTTGACCTATTTCGTCGCCCAAAGGTCCACTGGCACCGATACACTCCGCTGAATACCAAAGGATCCAGCATAATAAATACAAAAGAGTTTCTTTTTAAAACTTGCCTTATTCTTTCAAGTGGCACAAGTACTTACCAGAAGCCACAAGGCATGTATTCAACATAATAAGACTACAACCATGATGATACACTGATTTTCGATTAATTACAAAGGGGCTAGTATAGAAAGTAAAACGCCAAAGCATGTATATTATGGTTATACAATAGCAGGCGAAGGAGAATGCGTACCATTGTTGGGGCCTTACGCTTAAAACCTAATCTACACAAACCTGGTTTTACAAAAGTACCCAACGCTGCGCGTGGGATGCTGAGCCAGGCGAACGGGGGGAGGGTGGTCTGGTGGGTTCAATGGGTACAACAGAGACCTGATTCATGCTTATGACACTTGGGACAGAGGTGGTCAGTTTAAACACGTCTATATTTGGGTAGGATTTCCTAGAAGCAAGCAAGGTATAAACACCGTCCCAAATCCTGTGTCAAGTAATAATGAGGTTAATGAAAGGCAGAACTTGATAACCGGAACTAAATCCTGACTCAGAAACAAAGGGCGAAATGGCATTCATTGCAATGTCAACCCTTCAAGAATAACATCATGCACTACGCAGACGTTAGAACTCCCTTTTCTCAACAGCAATATTCCTAGCAGTTAGTGTAGTGGCATTGTAGGATTATACCTTCAAGAATGTACCAGCTGTAGACACTTTTAACACCTTTGCTTCTGGGACAAATACTAATCAAATCTAGACTTGCGCAAGACTTTGATTGTTAATGTTTAGAATCAGGGAGGTAGATCTACCTCCCTGTTACAGCATCTTTAAAAAGAAACTATCACATCAGTCACTTTTAGAGGAATCAAGCCCGGACAGACCCCGCCTGATGGGTCCATAGGGATAGGTCGAGGAACTTGGTGCTAGTCTACATCAAATCGTGTCAGTGACATATATAATATGGATTAAAAAACGTAGCTGATTGATTACAATTGAGAAGTAGTACAGACAGAACCGCGGAAATACCCGTCTTCTATATGGTACCTAGGTCGATGTAGCTACATCTCTACCGCCTGTCCTAAATATGAAATATCAGTATGTGAAAAACGGAACGAGCTTATATATTGAAATACATTTTTATTGTATCATGTTACGGTTCTGAAGAAGAGCCTTTTAATGTAGTTCTAGATATACAACCAAGCTCAATGGAAGTTTCATTGCTATACTTGATACTTTTTCAATATTAAAAAGTGATACCCCAGCGAAAGGAATTAACGCCAACTAAGTGTATGCTTAGAGGAAATGAAAGTACAACTACAGGCTTTAAAATTTAAAAAACGTAATATATTACTCCCTGCTATCAACCATATTCATTTAGTTTTAATATGGCTATATATGGCTCTTTAGCTCTCAACCTGAGACATTCCCTTCATGACAGGAATTCATGACAGGAATTCTCTATTTCTCTATTCTATTTAATCTAAGTCTCATACATCAAACCCCAGATTCACAGGGGGCTAAAACCATGAGCTCCAGGGTGGAGAGTAGATGGATAGTCAGATTTAAATCACTAATTCCACGAGGACTAAATATTTCTGGATTAAAATATCCGATAGAAAAAGCTCAGTCAAATACACGCTTAAAATCATGGTTTGGATTTCGACCAAGGGTGATACTCTTATTACAGTACTTTCAGATTTAGAGATTTATAGAAGAACTGGCGGATGGAATCGAAGACTAGTATGCAGTGGCCAGTCTGCACATTTAAGAATTTCTGCTAAATTAGGCTGAAAAATGATGAATACCGGGTATATTTGGTATCGCATTGATTTAAAGTATCAGTTCTGTTATGTTAAACTGCATTTTGAAGCTCATTTTTGTATTAAATGAAAAAAGATCCCCCACCCCTCAATACACATGGATACAAGTATTAGTTGCGCTGTGATAATATTGTGATGCATTTTCACATTCACACGTTGTGAAAATACACGGTTATTTTGTTTTGAAGAACAACCGACAATTTCAAAGTAAGCCTTCAAGCAAGGATAGTGCGTGATAATTAATTAAAAGGGCCCATTGCAACTTTATCATGAGAGATAAGATCACTATACTGAGATCAAAAGAAAAACATTATGAACGATGGTTCCAACCATGAATTGTGTTCCAAATTTATAAGTTTCTTTTTCTCATCTTAAATTCAGGACTATACTTCATGTGGGGAAAAGGTACTAGCTAAGGCGCCTGTCAGCAAACATTTCTCAAAGGTCCATGAAATGGGGGTTTGTCGGATCATTGGGCCCCGGCCTTTGGACGTTTTGGTCCGAGCTAAAAGACGCTTGGGCCCCGCTGGGCCTTGGACGTTTGGGCCCCTTTTGTGTATTCTATCATGTGGGGGGTGGGGTTTTTTTTCATGTTTTCATTTTACACTTGGGTTGTGTATTCTATCGCTACCTACCTCTTCTAGTTGGACAATAAGAAGAGTATCATTGCATTGACAGGTTTTACCTTTTTCCCCAAAGGCCAAGTTCAGATTGAATGCATCCAAGACTTGAAAGGTCGAAGGAAAACTTAAAGATTGAAATAGTTCCTGCACCATATATCATCATCTAAGTCATAAAATTGCGAAAATGCCATGCGCTCAGGCTTGTGATATCATTCCTTTCAAGTTTCAATTTAGATTCTGATTGAAGACTAGAAACCTGACTAGAAACCTGTAGCCTGCTATCGATTTTCAAACATTATAATTATTACGACTTAAAGTGGTACGGTAACATGGCTAGTGGTTAACAGATAATCATCACATTGAACAACTGATAGCATAGAAGAGGTAACACATTAGTATAAGCCGGTCAAAGATAATGATTACTTCATCCCATATCTATACTGTTTATTCCACCAGCTGGCAGAAAAACCAAGTTCAAGGCCACCCTTCTTTGCTGACCTACTTTGAAGAAGCATATGCAAAACAAGCGCCAAGAATGAAGCAACCCGAGCGACGACTCCGACCCTTTCTATCACTCCCCCAATACACAATACCGCACGAAAACGGAAGTAAACCAAACATTGACAATCAAGCTATCGAATGTAACCGAATTTTTATAATATCATTAAGTATTATACGAATAAAAGCCGGTAATTCAGCACAGCCACGAGGTCTTTGTTTTCGCTCCAGCTAGGACGGTTGACCAATCAGAATCGAGCTTCACCTTCTAGACTCAGCGTGACAACATCCGCGTTAACATGCGAACCCAGAAAATATAGACAATTACGACGTAACCCTGACAAAAATGTTGACCAAAGAAAAGAAAAATCGATTATTGTGATAGAAAGGCGTTATTTGGCTGTACTGCCAGCAAGACAATACAAAGCACTTCCCACTGTCACCCCCACCAATGCACGTAAATACGTTTTGGCTGGGTTGGTCCGCCATATTTGTTTACAAGACGTCAAAGCATTACTGCATGGGCTTTCTCATGTACAATGATATTGACGCTGTGTATCTTGCATGAAAAGGAATGACATAGGAAGGAAAAATATGTAGAGAACCTTGTGGTATAGTATTTGACATGTCTCCAAGCATGACAAACTCAATACACATCGACTAAATTTAGCGTTGTGGTTTCCCACCAAAATTTGAATAAGTGAAAGGGAAGCGAAGTTAATGGGTCAACTTACTCGTCTCCTTCGGGGCAGAGTCCTGTTGTCTCATCATATTTGGTACAATATACATCCGGACTATAATTAAAACATCCATCACGTTTTCTAACTGGTCTACGTCGTCTCTGATTGAGAAAATGCCAGTGAAAACACGTGTAAGGCCGATGCTGCGTGCATTTATGTTGTAAAAATAGCGGACACTGCTGGGTCCGGAATTCCTTCAAATACCTGAAAAAGCAAGAAGATATGGCGGTATAAGATAACTCCAGTAGATCCAGGATACTTTTAGGAAAGTATAGTCACGTCTTTCGATATCCGTTAACGACACTTACGTATAATGATTAGGCTTTTCTGTTTGTGTTGGAAGCACGGGGGCCTCCGACGGCATCATTGATGTCAATAAATGACTACTGCGCAGGTATCTTTGCGCATCTAAAATCGACGTCTATGATTGGACTAAAGAGGGTCACGTGCGTGGGTTTCCCCTCGAGGAGCGAGAGACGGTAAGGAATCCCTCACCAAATGTGGTCCGAAAAGTGTAGGGACATTTTCTTCGTTAGACACTTCGTTTCAACGTGTCACAATCGGACATTTTCCCTAGTATATGGACACATTGTGTTTATTCTTTTGAATGTCCCCAAAATCGGGTTTGGCATCAAAATGTGTTGCAATTTTATACTGCACGAAGAGACTTAGCATTGACAGTTGTCTGAGTAGATCATCGGTCACTGACGGCCCGCCCGAAGGCGAAGCGTGTGGGTGTGGGGGTGTGTGTTGTCGTGCTCATTAAACCTCATTATGCACCCCTTTGTTACCCGCGTCAAGTTCCACAGCAAATTGATAGTTTTGCTAAGTATAGAGACAAATCACAGAGTGGTCATGACACAAAATCTATACTGGCATGCCTGGTTAAATAAACATGAATGGAATGCATACATTAATTATTAACAATTAATTGTGTTACCGTACCAATGGGGGTTACTTCAAATGAGAGAGTTTTTTCCGTTTTTTGTAAACGACTTGAGATATTTTCATGTTTGAGACATAGAATTAAAAACATTATCTTCGATCTACCAATTCACACATTTCTCAATATTTTGGGTCAAAAAATAATAATTTATTTATTAGTTATTTTTAAAAATATAATGTCTCAATTTACCCCACATATGGGGTTACTTAATTGTTACATAGGCAAAATACATTAGGCTACCGTATAAGATCTTTACTTTTTCAAGATTGGTTTTCATCTATCACTTTCGAACAAAAACCTAGATAAAAGATCACTTTCGACCAGAAGTCATGCGAAAAACAGAAAAAATTTAGTAGCCTACTTAATATTCCAAAATCATCATTATACAGGAATAGTTTCCTCTACAAAGCTAAAATAGCTTGGAATGCTCTGCCCACTGAAGCTCATGAATTTGAAAATCGAAAGCAACTAAGAAATTACTTAGAAGCTTTTATTAATTAAAAAAAAAGAAGAAATAGCAGAAGCTGGAATCGAGGTAATAGTTCTTAAATAATATTTGTCAGAAACTAACTGAAGGTGCTATGTATTGTAAGAATTGATACTAGTCAATCGTTATCACTTCAACTGTTCATTTGTACCTGGTATTGCATATATTATACATTAGGTCATGAGTCATACTTTAAAAAAGGCTATATCTCATTTCTCTAACTTGCCATATATTGTTTATTTGATTATATTAACTTTGTATCGTTTAGGCCTACTTGTATTTTGCTCTGGATATTATCCAGAATCTTGTCCACCCATTTGTCTAATCTCCTTATGTATAGCCATAGGCAAATAAAGTATTTTTCAATTCAATTCAATCTGTTTTACTTGAAACTGGGGGTTTCCCCCGGCCGGCCTAGCTCTATTACAAGTAATTAAAGCAGCCATTATTTCGCATGGATCTCGGCCCATGTCATTATATTACATCCTTTTAACAATTTTACACTAATTCAGTCCTAACAGTCTTCAAATCAGCGCTCAATCAAATAAAAAAGCACAATATACATTATAGTAAGGAGAGAGTAATAAAACAAAAGTTTGTTGTATATTTCAAAGTTATAACAGGAGCAAAAGAGGTGTTTATTGAAATAGACACAAAACTATTAAAGGCATGTAAGCCCTTGTTGTATGGTCGCTACATCGGCAATCTCTGATTTGTTTTCCACTGGAAATTATTTCCATGATTGAATTATTTTAAAACTGTTATTTGTATGTTGGTGGGATTTGACAGTTAATGAATTGGGGAGGTAAAGAGGGACGGCTCATCTTATGAATCAGTACTATCAAAACCGACTGGACACTGACACTGAACTTTTGAAAACTTCTAATTAAAAAAGTCGGAAAGGTTCACATGAACACTTATAAGATTAACTATTAACTACATGAGCCTTTGACTTCCATTGTAATGATTGGGGTTAATAACGTATATTGTACTCAATTCTGGTAAATTACTAAGCATTGCGATATCTAGTTAAATCAATTAACTAATATTAAGTATAAGGATCCACCTGGAAGACCTCCTAGGAGAGGTAGGCATCCTCTTCTGAAATGATGTAATGTGATGATTCAGAATAAAAATATGATATATATATATATTTAGCTGTCTCAAGTTACCCCATGTCTGTCTCAAGTTTCCCCCAATGTGCCTTTTTCCTCCATTAATTGATGATAACAATTAAGGACTTTAATCAAAATGATTAATAATAGTTACACTAAAAAAAAAAAAAAAAAAAAAAAATAATAGTTACACTGTAATCTCAAATTCTTTTCACATGGTATTTATTATACAATTCTGGATCTACCATCATAGCAAAAGTACACAAAAAGACATTCTACAGTATCCTCTAAAATGCAGATAACAACAACCCGTTTTATTGAACTCTCGTTCTAACTAATGTGTTTGTCTTAGGCTGTTTTCAAGGCCGTGATTCCGACCTCGAATCCCCGTCAAGACCGACCTCAGAGCCACTATTTTGGCCGTCGATGGGTGACCAAAATGGGTACGCCAATCCACTTTACGCCGCTTAATTCCCAATTCCATGTACTACTACATACTTGCTATATTGCCTATATATACTGGGTCCCAAAATTCTTTTATCCAATGGTATGCTTGGATTTAGTGGGACTATTGCATAAAGTTAGGGAGGACAAATTTGTATTGATATGAATATTGGACCCCTACTTCGTTTATGGCTTTCCCTACCCTTGAATGGCTGGATGTGTCTGTTTCATAAAGTCTGTAAGGAAAACTCTCTCTCTCCCTCTCTCTCTCTCCCTCTCTCTCTCCTCCTCTAGCCCACAGTTCAGTCCGCCAACTCATTTTCCTGTGACACATCACATGATTTTCTCTCTCCTCCTCCTCCTCCTCCCCCTCCTCATTCTTCTTCTTCCCCCTCCTCCTTTGCGTGATTGGACGCCTACTGCGTTTCTACAGCTAAATGGCTTTCCCGACCCTGGAAAATAGTTATTTTTGCCTCTCTCTCTCTCTCTTCCTCCTCCTCCTCTTCTTCTTCAACCATTTTTTTTTGTATTCATCCTGGTGATTATTCATATGATTATGGTTTGAAAAGTGTTTCATATGATAACATATTGGGTAATTTAACTCTGGTTGGACTAGATTAAGAACAAGAGAGTGTAATTATTTCAGGATCTGTGAGTTTTGTATTTTCATATGGTCCAATGACATTGCAAATGTCAGCCATTTTGTTTCTGAGTTGAAATATTTTGTATTGGAATGTATGCCTTCAAGGTAAATGCAAGTATTTTAATGAGGATATTTCATGAGTTGTCATATATAAGTCTATCCACCAATCTTTCATCATAAGACCTCAAAACAAGCGACATTTAGAAGGGCTTATATCATCTTGTAATTTTTATGCAATATAACCAACGGCTAGGGTGACATGTATGTGAAATTTGGGAATCTAATTTTGAAAATCAGTAATTCTATGAGGTTTTGCATCTAGGTAGCTCTGTTACTATGTAAGCGTCCGTGGGCATACATTTATAATTCCTTGAACATCATTAAAATAAATAATTTACACGCTTTTTATAGTTATTTTGATAGAAATATTAGAATAAACACTACTCTTCATAATGCACTTTTCTTTTTAAAAAAAAGCAATATTTTCTTCAAGTAAGAGGCATTTGCACCAAAAGGTATTTTGCTTCATTTTTGCAGTATAATGACGTGTTCATTTCTAAATAAGATCTTTAATAATATGTTCTGCATATTATTATTCTGTGTGTTTCATTTAACAGGACAAATAATGTTTGATGCAAATCAAATAAAAGGTTCATGATATTTGAAATATTTTTCAGCTAGGGATGAATAAAGTGTGTAGCACGGTTGCTTACATTTCAACCATTTATATCTCCTGTTCTAAGGCATTCCTACTGCATGAAACAATGCTGAGCTGGAGGCTGATTGTGCAGTATTTCTATCCATGTCAAATCATCTTCAAATCATAAAATTTGGATTTTGGGTATTCAGGAAAAGTTTATTCCAACAGAATCGCACCAATTGACCAATTGAATAATTTTCTAAAGCATTATATCACAGAATTAATTGAAAAATAGAGAAATAATAGTAACCTTTTCAAATCAACCATACATAGAGAACCATTGGACCGATTCTGTTGGAATAAACTTTTCCCGAAAGCCCAAAATCCATATTTTATGATTTAAAGATGAAACATATATATATTTGATTCTAATACTGACTAAATGTTATAAATACGAATCCAATTAAATTTGTCCCCACGGTCGCTTACATGTACAACGCAATATTGTGTATGAGGAAAATCTGGACTCTTTCAGAAATATGAAAATGTAGAATATACTCCTTATCATGGGGGACATATTTTCACTAAAAAATTTCTTTAAGGAACTAAATAGGAAAACAGTATGATCATTCATATATGGCATGGTCGCTTACATTAAAATTTGCCCATGCTCATCTTTTATCCTCTAAAAATGATGCTATATCAAAGATATCCAATGAATATCAAAACAATGTTTTCCATTGCTAAGATGATGTAAAATTCTTCTTTTTAACATAGAAACAAATGCCAAATTCATGTTATATTATTTACTACAATTGTTTTAAACAGTTGTAGCACGGTCGCTTACATCCTCCTACCCCACAACAAATTCTGAATCTATAACTATAAAGAGTATTCTTATCACGATTTATTTTCTAATAAATTATTTTTGATATATTTTCAAACATTACAATTTGTCAAAGTTAATAATATGCAGCCATATTATATATTTTATATGCGTTCGAAAATGAGTAAGTCAGATTTTTAAAGCAATTTATGCAAATAAAACACATTATCTACCCTAGAAGAACCATTTTTGGATATAGATATATAAATGTGGTATACCATCGACAGCTCTTGATAAGGGGAATACATATGCTAATATTGCATTTGAATACACAAGAATAACATCACTATGGAACAAAATTCATATGACGAAGGTATGCATATGGTACTTTCCTTCTTCCCCCCCCCCCCCACTCTCTCTCTCTCTCTCTCTCCGTTTCTCATTAATAAACTTATTCTAAGACTTATGCTATTATTAAATTATTCTCATACTTATAATTATACTGATAATTATACTTATAATTATATAATCGAAATCTCGTTCATAGCGAGTGCCATGGCACTCGTATTTCTCTTGTATAATCAAATAGTATACTTGTTCCATGCATTCATCTTCAACAAATCATTTGTGTCAGGAATCATTTGAATTTTTTGATTGGTACCTAATTTTTATATTTAAAAACAAATAAAATTTAACACAAGCAGCCCACAATACTGAAAAAGGCCTTTTGTATCAAGTTACCCTGCATGTCTCAAGTAACCCCCATTGACGGTACCATAGGCGCAGGCCTATACTTACTGTTAAATACCCCATTTACCACCATGCACCCCACCACCCTTCCCCTTCCCTGCTCCTTCTCATTCTCTCCCCTCCTCCTTATTGGCCTCTTTTTTTTCTCCCCCTCCTTCTACCCCCTCTACTTCTTCCCCTTCCCCTTCTCCTTCCCCAATATGTATTGTACATGTTACACATCCCTCCTTCTCCATACCCTACCCCCACACCCCTCATCTCCCTTCCTTCTCCGGGCCCTCCTCCACCTCCTCCAGTGGAGAGAGGACAGAGGGATTTCTGTATTTAAATGTTCTGACTTTTGCAGGGTTTAGCACCCTTAGTCTTATCAATCTATTACCAAATTTCAGGACATTGTATTATATATATTTTTGCGTTTTGAAGGTCTTCATATGGATTATATTTAGTTAATTTAATGGTAACTGAACATCAAGAAATATTGCAAACCTTTGTTTCAAATAAAAATATCAAACTTAAAATATAGAAATACTTATAAGATGTCTTACTGTTTTCACTCATTGGAATCTGCTTGGTGTTATCTTTTCGAATATGTACACAATTCATTGAATAAAGATATGGGTAATAAAAAGTGTAACATTGTGACTCATTTCCCCGTAACACATCACATATATAGTATCGAAGGTATGCAAGGAATTGGATTAGAAACATTTTAATGTGACAAAACTTTCCTCTCAAAAGGAGAAAGGCAAGAGGGGAGAGTTGAGGGATGAGAAATGAGGGACAAGAGGTAAAAGATGAGGGACGAGAGGTGAGAAATGAGGGACGAGGGGTGAGATATGAGGGACAAGAAGTGAGAGATGAGGGACGACAGGCAAAAGATGAGGAAGGAGAGGCGACAGATGAGAGACAAGAGGCTAGAGGGCCCTTCACTTTATTGAGGTATAACAAATGGGTTAGAACTAATCTGGATATTCATATGGATGATCCAGATTATTATGAAATTTTATTTTGGTTTGCTGCTGTGAATACTCTAAATAAATACTATTGTGATGTGTTTCAGGAAAATGAGTCACAAGTTGCAAAATTGATATTTTCCAAAAGGATTTATTTACACGATTTCTTAGTAGGAATGTTCTGATTTTTGTAGGGCGCGCTTTAAGAGTTATTAATTTATGTACCGAATTGCAAGACAGTGTATTAAATATATCCTTGCCTTACAAACCTTTAAGATAAAGTATACCACATTACAATTTAAAGATTTATTTATGGTAGTATAGGCATATTAAGGGTGCCCGATTTCCTGATAAGGTATTGGTTGTAGGTGAAATATTTCGATTCTTTTATACTATTGGAGGGTAATGCAAAGTCACCCTCTACCCATATTTTATTTGTTCCGCCGCGCCTGCCCC
This sequence comes from Sthenelais limicola, assembly GCA_942159475.1. NCBI lineage: Eukaryota > Metazoa > Annelida > Polychaeta > Phyllodocida > Sigalionidae > Sthenelais > Sthenelais limicola. The sequence continues at coordinate 111,970,909 of OW804095.1, read as the reverse complement.
TCTCCCTCTCCCTGTCCCTACACTACCCCTCTCCCCTCCCCTGCCCTCTTCTCTCTCCCGCTCTTCTCTCTGTATCCTCTTCTCCCTCTTCCTATCCGATATACTCCTTCTCCTATCAGATATTCCCCCCCCCCTCCCTCTGCTTCTTTCATTCTCTCCCTCCCCGTTTCCTCTCCCACCTGTCTTTTTCTCACCCCTTCCACCTCTTTTCTCTATCCTCTTCTTCCTCTCCCTACCTGATTCCTCCCCACCCTCTCCCTCCGCATCTTTGCTCTCCCCCTCCCCCTCTGATCTCTCTCCCCTCACCTCCCCCTCTCTTTTTCCTCACTCTCCCCCTCCCTGTCCTCACTCTCTCCCTCTCTCTCTCCTACCTCCCCCTCTGATGTCTCTTCCCACCTCCCCCTCTCTTTTTCCTTGCTCTCCCCGCCCCCCCCCCCTCCCTGTCTGATCTCTCTCCCTCTCTCTCCCCTACCTCCACCTCTCCCTCCCTATTTGTCCTTTGCCATACCCCTCTGTGCTCTCTTCTTCCCCTCTTTCCCTCTCCCTTTCTCTCTTCTCCCTCTCCCTCCTCTCTCCCATACATACCCTCCCCTTACATCTCTGGGTCACATGATCAATTGGCTCAAGGGCTCAGTGATCATTGCCTCTGAGTCACATGATCATTGGTTTGACCATACTTGCTTCCCTGGCTAAAAATAGAGTGTGGATATCCTGATTTTAAAAAGAGGCTTCAAAATCACATTTTCACCCCAGATAACTTCACAAACTACATTATGTTGTCCTCCGGAAAGGGTCGACGGAACTGTACAGAGCAGAAAAACGACTGGGAAAATCACAGATTACAAGAACATGTCGGACAAAAAAACCCTCTATGTGTATATTATACAGATTACGTACCGTAATTAATGAAAAATCTTAATTAAAGATGCAGTGTCTTAATTGCCATGTAATATTACTCCTACAGTAAGAATCATGTAATTACTATGAGTAATGATAACCTTGGAAGTTATAATAGTTAAAAATAATCATAATAGTTATGTCATATTACATAACATTAGAATATAAAAATTGCACAGTTAGATGATAAGGTGCAAATGACGTGAGCTCATACATCCTGTTGCGTCAGGATGTATATACAGTATACAGACCCAAAAGGCGTGTTAAAACATGATGAATTGATTAAGGCAGAATGCTCTGAGTCCCGTCGTCGCAACGCTGCCACATGGGCGCGCACAAGGAGTTGAGTAGGTGGATGACCAATTTTCGCGCGGGAAAAAGTATTATGGCTGCCGAGGTGAGTGCAGTTGGGCCCCCTAAAACCTTGAAGCATCGTTCAGCTTTAATGACTGCCTATAGAAAAGCATAGGAATACAGGATGTCTAGTGTTCGAAGAGTGATGGGAAAAGGCCTAAAATGGTAAAAGATTATGTAATATTACGTAATAAAGTAATAGAACATGAACACTAGACATTAATGAAAGTATCCATATGATTAGGCGGGAAAAATAAGTTTCTCCCAACCCAATATTCATGGGTTTTGAACCCTGAAACATTTGTAACAAAGTAAAACGGCAGAAACAGCTCGCAAAGCTATCTGAATACAATAAAATAATTTGACAATAGAAATAATACAATATATTATTGGCAGATTTATACATGGGACCTATTGTATCCAAACGGATATATATATGGGTCAGATTTTCAGAAAATGTACAATTGGCAGCTCTAGATATTTAGTAAATTCTGCGAGATAAGCTGCAATTTGGCCAATACTAGGTACATTTGAATATATTTGGCATTGTATTCTGGTAATCTGTTTGGCAAAGTTGAATTGCATTTTGAACTTGATTTTCGTCTGAAATTTGGATTATTTGAGAAGGTTGGTGAAGTTAAATTGTACATTTTCTGAAAATCTGACCCATATATGACTGAATGGTACTGGGGTGTGATCCCTTAGAGTCATTGGTGTATCCAATGGTCGTCACACCTTTGCTAGCAGACAATTATGCCCATTATGGCATGTTGCGATATAATTTGTAGTGTCTCTCACCATAGAAGGCGAGAAAAATCTCTTGTCCTAAAATGCTGATTGTGTGATTTGTACCCAAATGTACCCATCCAGACGAGTGGCTCACCCGCAAGACCCCTTGGTTATATCGCAATCCCAGGTCTTGCATCAGCTCGCACTCCCCTGCAGTTATCACACAATACAAATAAATAATTAATCAATATATGACAATTGATTAAATGGGTCAGATTTTCTATGGATGTACAATTGGCCAAAGTCGTACCTTTCTTCATTCTGTCGTCCGCCATTTCAGTACCTATCTTGGTATATTTTATTTTTATTTTTATTTTTTTGTCCATATATTTTATTTTTAAATCATTGCGAAGAAAACCAATTTTTCTTTCTGGAAATGTATGCTTTCACAAACAGTGAATAGCAGTTAGTAGTCCACCGCCCCATACATTTTCCCCATCCATACATTTTAAATTTGTTAACATCTTTATTGCATGATCTTCCTTCTGACAGTTGAATAAATCAAACAACATAACAATACAAAAAACATAATGTCTAACATCTATATCATTTAATACCTCTTCATTTGCTCTTTTATTTTCCCAGAGCGCCTAACAAGCAAAGTCAGAGCAAAACCAGAGCGGTCTAATAGATGTGGTAACTACACTTTCTATACGCTCTTAAAACTGCTATGTGCGCATGTGCACTTCTTTGGAAAAAGCGCAGAATGTTGCGCTAATGTCTGATGTGTTTGATTTGAGCGTAGCAAGGAGCCGTTCTTTCCACATCTTTTGGTTGCGGTCTAATAGCGCAGTGAGAGCAAACCAACCCATTTGCTATTGATTTCATGAGGAAACAAGCGCACCAGTAGAACCACTCTGCGCTTGTATTGCACTAAAAATAAAAGCGGATGAAGAGCGAAAGAAATGCACACTATCAATTAGGGAAGCAAGAGCGAGCCATGAGCACAGATACAAGCGATCCAGTAGAATTGCAACTTAACTACGTTTTACTCCTGGAGGGGCAACAGCAACAGATGGCAAGGGACTAAAGGTGCGTTTCCACTGGATCACTTGTATCTGTGCTCATGGCTCGCTGCATGTCCATTGTATTGGTTGTATTGGGGAGAATTTTACATAATGAGCAATATCTTTTGATACGATTGGTTTACGATATTTCAATCATAAAAAATGCTCTCTGTTGTTAAAATGAAGCAAAGGGCACTGCCTTTACATGTATCTACGATGAACATTTAGCAAATTACGGCACCAAAACCCCATTTTTTAAGCCATTTTTAAAAGTTGAGTATATTTGAAACAAAGGTCCATATATTTATTCTACTGTAATTTAATGTTATTTCTCCTTTGGTGTTGCAATACTCAAACCTTTAGGTATCAAATCATGGCAAAAAGAATTAATTTATTCATATATCGAGTCTGATTTTATGGCAAAATGTGTTGGTGTAGGTAAATGTCATGGTTCAACATCTTTATACTGTCACTGAGGCTCAGAAATTAAATAATGAACAGATTCATTATTATAAATGAGAACGAAAATGGTGCTCATTTTCAAAGCAAAGAAACTCCTTCAACTGTCTTTATCTATTCATATTATAAGTAGTGAAATGACACAGAAATGCTGTGGTGTAGGCAAATTGTCGCCATTCGACATCCATATTTATTAATAATTCCTCAGAATATATGTTAAATTTATATCAATTGGCTACTCCACGATTGTCTCTTGTACTGACACCAGACGGCGTTGGTGGACTGGTCGGAAAAGGAGGCTTGGGTCGACATAACAATGCCGTAGCGTATGCATGCCGAGTATGTATACCATCGGCAAACATTATACATGAATGTCATCTTATTAAGGATGCAAGACTAAAAACTAATTATTCTATTAGTCTGTTAATATGTCTCGGATCCTTTCTAGAATCACTTTTTTAACATACATAGGAAAAAAATGCGGTGTGGGTTACACATACACACTAGGGAAGTTTAGGGTCAGATTTTCAGAAAATGTACAATTCAACTTCGCCAATCTTCTCAAATAACCCGAATTTCAGACGAAAATAAAGTCTAAAAGACAGTTCAACCTAACCAAACAGATTGCTAGAATCAATGCAATGCCGAATATACTCGAATTTACCTAGTATTGACCAAATTGCAGCCTAATTTAGCAGAATTTACTAAATGTGTACAGCTGGCAATTGTACATTTTCTGAAAATCTGACCCTTTACCGGGCGGCAAGCACATGGTACTTTGTTTACATTTAGGTCATGGCCATAGGCTTGTGTAATTTTGGAAAGGTGTGTAAATTATGCTAATGGTCTGCTAATAGTCCTGTAATGTTGGTGAAATTGTAATTACTACCTATATCCAATGCAACTATTGTTGGCTTGATATTCATTACAACTAATTTGAATGTTTTATATTGTTTATGTAAAATGTTCCAAGTTTTTGTTTGTTCTATGTGTACATTTTCTGAATTTATCACCCAGTACTGAGCTTGGACTTTGGACTGGTGACTGGGTCAGAGTAAATCCTCCTTCCACTGGTATGGGTCACATTAAAAAAAATGTACACTTGGCAGCTGTACATATTGAGTGCTAAATGAGGCTGCAATTTGGTCAATACTAGGTAAATTCGAATATGTTTTGTATTGCATTCTGTTTGGTTAGGTTGAAATTCTGTTTGGTTAGGTTGAAATGTATTATTTTGTCTGAAAATTGGGTTATTAGATAAGATTGGTGAAAGTGAATTGTACATTTTCTGAAAATCTTACCCTCTCCTGGTGGTCTGGTGTTGTATTTTGTCTAGCTCAGGTTGCAGGCCCAGGCTGGTATGTCATTGTGGGGGTTCATTTCTAGGGTAGGTGGACCTATAGATTGTCTAGGGTCTTGCTCCCAACCGCAAAATGCCATTGAAATGCTCCCAACCGCAAATATCATTAAAATCCCATTAGGACGGAATTATTTTTTTTTTCATTTTTTTTCCATCTACATTGTCTAGGGTCTTGCTCCCAACCGCAAAATGCCATTGAAATGCTCCAAACCGCAAATGTCATTAAAATCCCATTAGGACGGAAATTTTTTTTTTCATTTTTTTTTCATCTACATTGTCTAGGGTCTTGCTCCCAACCTCAAAATGCCATTGAAATGCTCCCAACCGCAAATGTCATTAAAATCCCATTAGGACGGAATTTTTTTTTTTTTCATTTTTTTTCCATCTACATTGTCTAGGGTCTTGCTCCCAACCGCAAAATGCCATTGAAATGCTCCAAACCAGAAAAATGTCATTAAAATCCCATTAGGACAAAATTTTTTTTTTTTTTCATCTACATTGTCTAGGGTCTTGCTCCCAATCGCAAAATGCCATTGAAATGCTCCAAACCGCAAATGTCATTAAAATCCCATTAGGACGTAAATTTTCTTATTTTAATTTTTTTTTTCATCTACATTGTCTAGGGTCTTGCTCAGAACTGCAAAATGCCATTCAAATGCTCCAAACCGCAAATGTCATTAAAATCCCATTAGCACGTAAATTTTCTTATCTTAATTTTTTTTTTCATCTACATTGTCTAGGGTCAATTGGGACTAAATTGGGACTAAGCTCTGTTACTTCCTTTTCATCCCTTTCCTTTTCATCATGATGAAAATTTTCCAGTCACAACACTAACACCAACAAATAACCAAGATATAATAATATAATCAAGAAAGGTAGCTCTTGAGCAACATTGAATCTAAGTGTGACTGCTACTTTAAGTGAGTAGTGAAACTCAAAATGAGCAGTGAGGAAAGACCAAGTGAATGAGTGAGGGAGAATGGGGTGGAAGGAAGCTATTTTTAGATGTTTACCATATCAGGACTTAGGGGGAACAGGGCAATTAACAGCTGCGGTATCAGTGTCCAGTTTCTGATAGATACCAGCTGATGTGTTGGCATGAAGCCAAAATGTCTGAGAATGACTCCCTCTGCTCTCTTCCTTCATAATAGGAGTTGCTGTGAGTAAAACGGGCCTTGTGTTTTGACTCAACAGGGCCTGTTAGAGTCATTAGCTTGATATGACGCTCGACAAAGATTTCGTCCAAGCTCTTATGAGCCACGACTGTGTACCCCCAGTGTACCTCCAGTGTACCCCCATTTATCTTCAGTGTACCTCCAGTGTATTTATAATTAAATCAATTGACTAATTTGACTGATTGACAATTTCGACTTTATGATTGACTTTCTGACTTTACTGTTCGTATAAAGGAAAAATTAGACAAATTAGCAACTTCCAACTGTCAACTAAATTGTACTGCTAAACGAATCAGCTAAGTATTGCTTTCTTGTTAAAAGCAGCTTAATCATCGAGAAAAACATTCACATTAAGTTACTAGGTAGACAAAATGATTCCCAAGATGGAATTTTCATAAATCAAGCCCCTTGAATCCAGCTCCCATAGACTTTGGCCTGGCCGCAGTGCTATTGTGTCGACGAAAATGGCAAAAGTACAGAAGAAAACCGTTGATACGCCTTATACTAGGTGGCGTGCTCGGCAATTTAGGATAGGCGAATTATTGTTATCTATGTTATACCTATTATGAGCCCTACTAGCAACTACAATACGATTTTGGTATCATGGGATATTGCTCTAGCTGCTATGACCAGAAATGAGACAAAAGTCGCCATTTGTGATATTGTCGCCATTCAACATCTTGTTCAAGTGGTTTGATAGATTAATAAGTTGCACTTTGATAATGGAAAAAATCGATGAAATCAAATTTCTCAAAAAACTTCATATGGATTAAGCATCCAAACTTTAACAACAATGAAAATTTATTCTGCTAAATCAATTCTTCCTAAATGCATGATATTTTGAAATAATCGTAAATCTTAATAATTAATATCTCAATATTAATGATTTGTTCCCCTATGGGAATTCCAGTGTTAATATTTAGGGGCCGATTATTTTCTAAATATTGGGAGTAGCCTTCCCCAAATTTCAGGATATACCCAGGGCTACCATACCTATACATACCATATAAATTAAACTCTGTTACAAGAAGTTTGATTCTTTAGCAAAATTTGGGGTCAATTCTCCCCAATGGTGGAATAGACTTCATATATTACAGTGATGTGTAAATGAATAATAAATATTGTATATCCCAGTTATAAGCCAAGCCCCAGCCATACATTAATATAAATATTATTGCATGAGGGGGCCTGGAAATGCCAGTGGATAGGACTAATTAAAGTGTGATAACCTCAGTCAGCCTAATTCATGGTTGCATGGCTAACTGACAAGACAACCTCAGTGTTGTAGGTTTGAGGCTTCCTCAATCTGCACCTTTTCATCCCTTTTTGTGCATGCTGGAAAATGAACTCTTTTTATGTACAAATTATTTATTGCAGTGCCTAGTGTAAACACCATTTGAAAATAATATAAGTCCGGGCTTATAAACAGGGAGATACAGTACTTATACAATACATTGGCACTTGCACAGACCTGTAAACCTCAGGTTTGCCCTTTTGCACTTGCATCTCTTTGTGCAAGTGCACTTTACTTGCATATCAAATATATTACTTGCAAGGGGCAGTGTTGTTGAAATTGGAACTAACTTATTGTTTTTGGCTACCCATCCATAATCACAGGAATCCTTTGATTGCATCATGGGCTGGTGAGCTGTTATCCACATGCTTGATTGAAACTAACTCTGGGACTTCCGGTTTCACCAATCTGAGAAAGAAGCGTGAGCGGTTCAGCTTTTTTTCCCAGATTTCGGAGGCGTCAAGGGCAGGAGCCCTCCAAGCTGTGGCAGAATAATATAGGAAGTGACAGGGAAGCAATAGAAAACATTTTTCTGGACTTTTAAAGAGTGATTACACTACAACCTGTGATTTGGTGTTGGTGTTGGTGTCCTAGAGTCGAGTAGATTCAAATTACCGTACTACACATGGCCTGGTCATGGCTCTTTGGATCAGCTTTGCATGGAGTTGGATAGAGTGTTTGAAATTGCTCCCCTGGACCCTTCCAACGACCATCGAGAAGCTGGGATTCCTGGGGCAGAGGTATCAGACTCCGAGAAGAAAGAATTCTTGGATGGTTTAATGGCTTCGTATGAAACCAGGTGTGGCCCAGGCTGGCTAAGAAGGAGGATATGACCATTGGTAACTTCATGAAGTTAAAGGGAGTATCCAAAATCTGGCAGCCTGGCCACAGGTGTCTTGTTGCTGGTGTGTCAACATGTTTTGTTTTTTTTAACGTTTTTATTTTTTCAAATACTTATCATGAAAACTTGTAGAGGAAATACTTATCGCTGAACTTCAGAGTTCTTCTAGCTCATCTACAATCATTGCAATGGAATAACATTTCGTTGATCTATCATCTTATAAAACGGTGAAAACCATTAATATGAGTCAGATATTTAAGAGGAATGACAGAAGTTACTTTTATAAAATAGTATTGATCACATGACGAGTGAAATGATGAGGTATGAAAAGAATTTTGAAATTCTATTAAGTACATATTAATCGAGGTAGGAGTGTTTAGCGAGAGCGAGCTGAGCTTGAGAGGATTATCTAATCTTTATCTAAGAAGTATTTTTTGATTTGGGTTTTGAAAATTTTGTTATCTTCGATATTTCTGATTCCTGTGGGTAAGTTATTCCAAGTTGTTGAGGTTAGGAAGTGGAGGGATTGCTTGTCAGATTCTCTTTTGGGAGAGAATCTTTCAAGTATTGGCGCATCGTAAAGTCTGGTCGCTCTGGCTACAGGTAACAGGTTATTCTGTCTCAATTTTGATATAGTAATAAATGCTAATTTGGAAAGAAGAAAATCGATCCTATTTTTTAATTTCATAGTTCTGGTCATTGAGTGAATTTCATCTGTTGGGGTCCTAGGGTGGCATTTGAGGGCAATTTTCAATGCTTTGTTTTGCAATCTTTGGATTATAGCTAGGGTTTTTTGATTACATTTACTAATAAAAGGGGCGCAGTAGTCAATTATGGATAGTATGTTTGCTTTAACCATAATCACAGCACTTTTCTTTGTTAAATTGGCTCTTATAATTGATAGGTGGTGGATTCTATAGTGAAGTGTCTTAATAAGTTGACTGGATTGCCCCATAAAATTCAGATGTTCATCAATGTTTATGCCCAGGTAAGTATAGTTCTCAACTATTTCAACTTTACTGTGGTTAATTTCTATCTCAATATCTAGTTCCTGTTTTTTCTTCTTCCCAAATAGCATGACCTTCGTTTTTTTTTATATTAATCAGTATCTTATTCTGTATTGACCAGTCATAAAAAGTATTCAGATCGTCATTCATGGTTTGGGTAATATCGCCCAAGTTATTGCCTGAGGTATACAAAACAGTGTCGTCTGCATAGAGTATGTACCTGGAAGCCAGCCCCAGTTTATTTATATCATTCGAAAATATTGGTGGTCAACAGACCATGGTGGTCAACAGACCAGTTTGCATGAGATAACCTTCCTCTACCGCCTCCCCTTCCCCTTCTGGCACTGGCTTCTCCATCTCTTCTCACTGGGGCTTTATATTTCTTCTTAGCTGTCTTTGGCGATCCACTGTTTGCTGGAATTGGGTCTCCATCGTCATGCCCTATGAATCTATGGTTGACTCGATTGTCGTCCTCTGTCATCTCTGTAATGCTCGTACAAATTTCTTCCAAGATTTGACCCATCAAGTTGTCTCCAATAAATTTCTCTCCTCTTAGATGTTGAGAGTTCAATCCACATCCGATGGCCCAGAAGCGATCATTTGTTGCTTCGTGTAGTGCGGCAGTACCAGTATTTACTAAGAAGTCAGCTAGGTCAGGATTTTGAGAGAACTTCTCTTAGCCACCAATCTCATTACTGCTATTTTCATCATGTTCCATTTTGTGGTCGACTCCAATTCAGTAGCTATTTTTTAAATTTTTCTGGGGTCTTTTTCTAGATAAATTCTGGTTGCTACCTCCCTGTCTCCTAATAAATTGGCCCTGGCATAGTGATACGCCTGCTCTGCCGATCCGAAGGTTAGGTTATCTATTTTAATCGGGGAGGGGTAAAAGTTGCTGAGGGGGGAGAGCTCTGACTGAAAAAATACACCTTTAATCGTTGTTTTGGTCTTGGCATCACTGAGACGATACCCATCTTCAAGCAATTCAAGTTCATCATATTTGTACCATATCTGGTCGATTTGGACTCTATCCTTTACAATTTTGCCTACTGTTTTACCACCCAGATTGGAGATGTGGTGTTGAACGGTTCTAAGTTTACTCTTTCTGTCCTGGATTTCGTCCGGGAGGTCAGGGTTAATGAAAACGTTCTGGTAATTGGGACTATTTTTCAGGGAGGATCGCTTAGTGTATATGTGATTCCGCAGAACTTCATTCTTGAGTTTAACTAAGATTTGTTTGGCCCCTAGTTGAAATTTACTGATACATCTGGCATGATGTATTTCGTCGATCTTGATCGTCGGATCAATGGCCAGGAAAACTTGGTGAACCACTCTACATGTGTCTTCCTCACGCTCTTGGTTCAGACCTACAACTATCAGATTTGTTCTTCTAATGTCAGTTTCAATGGACATTTTCTCATGGTCGGTCGCTGTCTTGTCAGTAACAATACCTAGTTGCGATCTAAGAGAAATTACTTCTTACTTCATGTTGTTTTCGCTGGGGATTATTTCCTCCATTTTCGATTGCAAGGTTTCATTATTTTTATGAGCAGCTTTGAGAGACTTTTGTAACGATTCTAATGACAGGTCGCCGTCCTCAACCTTGTATTCATTGATCGGTATTAGGTCATAATCAGGGATCAGTTCTACAGGCCGGAGCAATGTTTTCACAGTGTTTGGCTTGTGGGGGATTAGTGGGTGGATAAAGGCATCAGTGTGTTGTTCGTCGGTAATAAATTTCGATCCGTCCCCTTCCATGTCTTCGGATTTCGAAGATTTCGAAAAGATTTTGGCACAAAAGTCAGTGAAATAATCAATTTGGTATCAAACACATTACTCACTCAGCTCCCTCTCGCTTAGCTCAGGAATCTAGTGAGATTCTGATGAATTAATGTTAATCCATTCTTGTGATTTCGGTGATTTAGAGCTTCAGCAAAGCGGTACTCTCAAAGCACGTCCGTCACCTCTGGCAGTTGGTCTCTCTCTCCTGTGGGGTCAACTCATCTGGAATCCCAAGTTACCAGACCAGACAACGCTTATTTCGACACCTGTGTGAGGAGCATGCACCATTGGTCAAGGTGTGGATTTGCCCGTATTTCAACTGTTCCCAGGTCTTTGATAGATGGGTGGAGTTGATTCCACATTTGATGACCGGTGGGGAGGTGCTGCACAAGCTCTCCCGGAAGGACTCGCTGACTAAAGGCTGGGTTCCACTGGCCGGCTACTTCTCCCGGTACTGCTCCTGCTTCTTTGACCCCGCTACTTTTAGAAGCGGGAGCAAGTAGTGAGAGGTAGCTGCTTCAATTCAAACATGTTTGATTTGAAACGGCTACTTCCCGTTACTTCTAAAGTAGCGGGAACAAAGAAGCGGGAATAGTAGCGGAAGAAGTAGCATGGCAGTGGAACCCAGGCTTAAGGCCCTGAAGGTGGAGCCCGAGATTAGGAACAACTCATTGTTCCTGAGAACTATTTATCTCTCAGGCCAGCACATGGCTGCTATGAAGTGTAGCACCAGTGCCCGAACACCTGTCAGTAGTCAGGGTATCCAGAAGGAAGCTGCTCCCATGACCTCATCACAGGGAAACAGCTCCCAGAAGGCGCAGAGCAGTGCTCGGAAACACACTGCTTCTGCTTCCAGCCGTGCTCCCTTTCCTGCCTCTTAAAGACAGTCTAAGAAGGCAAGGATGTGGGAGGACGATTTAGTGGGCCAGCTACCGGAGGACACAAAAACTCGTGTAGCTGGTCAGGAGGCCGACATAAAGAAGGCCCTGAAGGATCTGGCCTCTGCTTCCAAAGCAGTGGAAAGGCAGGTGCTGGCTTCCATGACCACTCTGTCTGCCCCACCGAAGCAAATGGAACAGATTAGACGCCAGATAGCTGAGTCAGCTTGTCTTAGAGAAGTTACCAAGACTCCCGGCCAAGACTCAGGAGCAGTTGATAAAGCATCTTCATATCTAATTCACGCGATCAGTCCTGATTTTTGCACTGATACACCAGCAAACAAGCACACTTTACTGACGACGCCACTCACATCCTCACATCCCATTGGCTGTAATGATTGTTTTGATTGAGAGCTTGCCACCCCACGCCATCCTCACTTGACCACCTTCAGTGTAGCAGTGGACGTTTAGCGGTGGTGGTGGTGTGTGAGCATAGAGGTACATAGCCACCCCTCTCTCCTTACTCAGCGTCCTTCTCTCCTCTTACCAATCTATGTATCAAATCTCAGGACATTGTCAATATATATTCTTGCGTTTTCAAGGTCTTCAGCTGGAGGGGTACAACCCTTGCCACGCCAAATCTTTCCGCGCTGTACTGACCGCGACAGCTTACCTAACTGCGACTGACGCCCATGCGACTGGTGTGTTCACCGCCTTTATTCCTTAATATCTCATACTCTAAGACATGGATTTCACAACTAGTTATATGACCCTGGGTTACTAGACCTAGGCCCTAATCCATTGAACATAACAAGTAATGCCAAACACGGGGATCTTAATTGAAGATGGAGAGAAAGCTTTAAATCCTCACTTAAAATAGAACTTGAATAGAATCTTAATAAATCTTGATATAATACAGGGGCGTCGGAAGGTGGGGGGGGGGGGGGCAAGTTATAAGTTTGACCTTTGTTAATCAAAAGCCAAAACATTGTTATGGATAATATTAATACGATCCAAAAACGCATTCTTATAGGATACACATTGCGTGTGTCATATTAAGTAAAAGGAATAATGTTAAAGTCAAATTACAATGTAAGTTCAAATTGGGTTAAAAAAATGTATATTTTCATTACGATTCGAAGACATTATTTATCATGAAAAATTTGAAAACAGAACTTTCTTAAGGTTTTGAAATTACAATCATTCACTATTTGTTCATAATAATTATGTCTCCCACCATCTCCCTATACCTGATTGACCAATTAGCACCACACTAATGCACCCACTAAAATTGATATCACTATACATTCAAACAGATAGATTTGTATTTAAAGCCACATGTGATTGTCACAGAAAAAAGAGTCACAAATTTGCAAAATTGATACTTTTCAAAGTGTTTTATTTACAGAATCTCTCTGTTTTAATGTTCTGATTAGTAGGGTGCTTACCAAATACATGTACCCAACTGCAAGACCGTTTTGATTATTTCTTTCCATATATCATGTCATCCTAAGGAGATATTTAACTACTTGACTAGTGATTGCACCTTTATATAAGAAATATTTTTTTTCTTGCATTTAAAAGCCATTCCCAGAAAAGTGGTGCAAATGGTGTCTTTGCTCTTGATGGGTCTCTGAAGCTAAGAAAAATATAGTGATTGCTTTTCTGTGATTAAACATTCATTCTACGAGTCATTATATGATGTATCTTCTATAGTTTATGATATTTAATCTTTTATATTCACCCAGATGATAAGCATTTTTGGTAAATATTCTGCATTTTCAGTTTAAGAAAGACTAAATGTCAGTAACTATGACTTGATATCGCGCACAAATAATTGATCCTGAGAAGTTGTTTCCTTTGGAAACGCAGGGTATAAACATTAAGTAGAAAAATAGTTGATTAAATCATTGATTAACTTAATAATTAGTAAACTTATAACTTGTTTATTACTTGTTGATAACCTGGACCTCCTTCGCTCTTTGAAATGCTGGAATTATATCCCTGGGAAATTTATTTTTCTCTAGTGTACATACTGGTATATGTTGTGTCTTTATTACAGATTTTATATATTTTTGCTACTGTTTGTTTCTCTTGTGACTTTCGCTGTGTCAGTTAACAGAAGGTCTCCTTCACACTACACGTTTTGTTCAAATATTTCCAAGAGTATTACACTTTATTGCTCATATTTTTATATGGTCTGTGACCACTTCGGATGTTATCATATGTAGATAGGACACCCTATGCTCCATGTATGTTGTTATTACTGCCAACGTTGTTTTGTATGTAGCGAGGACACTATATGCTCCTATATGTAACTGCCTTTTATTACTTCCGAAGTTTGGATATTGAATTTTTACTCATGAATGTGTTCATACAGTGCTGGTGTTTTTGTATCTTTATACCCCTTACTGTTTTTCTCCATGATCGATTTTCAATTGTGTTTAAAATCTTAAAAAAGGAGGAAGGGTATTGTAGTGGTATTAGTCAATGCAGCATTTACACTAGGTGGAACTACCACGTATGTGCACTGCTATTACATAATGCTTCATTCAATCTTGCCATTTCTAATATTCAGTAGTGGTCAGTATGATTGCCACACACTAATATTCTCATTCGGAGAATAGTTCTCTTTCTATTTTTTTTTATTTTAAAAAACAACAACATTGATTTTATTTCTGTTGTCCTGCCATCTGGGCTTTTACAATGCTAATGCATGCACGACGCGATGCTTAAATTTTTTAAGAACTTTTTGTTCTTTCTTTTGTATTATTGGGGGGTTTCTGAAAATTTTCTTTACCGCTCCACACCTTTGCTTCTACTCTATATTAGATTAACCTTTTCTAGCAGTAGTACAGAGATTTTGTGTAACAAATGCTTCGATCAACCATCCTTAAACCTGAATAAACATATTTTGATCTTTCAATCCGTCTTCAGTTGTTTGACATTCTGGCTTTAAAGTCATTGAAAAAGTTATTCCATTTTTTGCCTTTATCATCTACTTTTGCGTCCACCTTCTCGCTATATATATTGAATGGCTCTAAACTTCCTAAGGGTTTCTCTCACAAGAAATTCTTTACAAATATCATTTTCACCGAACAGACGTCTGTGTATGAAGTTTTTGACTTGTATAAAAATCCAGTTTACAAAGTTGTTTTTTCTTCCTGTTCCCATCATTCCCAATAAGACATGAGTTGGCATTACACTATTAGTAAAATGTTGAGCAAAGATTGGGCTTTCTCTTAGCCACTCTTGAATATTCGACCACAACTGTCTGACATTTTCACAATAAAAGAAAAAATGGACTATATCGTCCTTATATATCCACAAAACTCACCCACAGGATCTGAATTGAATTGAATTGAAAAATACTTTATTTGTCTGAGGTTGTACAGGTACAAGTATGAAAGTTAGACAAATAGCTAGGTGACCAGGCTTATGGATAAAATCCAGGTCTTCCAGCCGTCATCTCTTTTGATAGTTATATTTGTTAAGTAATCGTTACAACATATGTTTCTATGAGTTATTCTATACTGCAGGGCTTGCAGCCTAGGCTCAATGCCGATCTGATAAGGAATTTTGGCTCTGCTTTTAAATACCTCGTAGGATGGGAGTCTGGATGATTGAGAATTTCATTCCACTTGAACATTTTTTCCAGAGAGGGTCTATTTGATAAAACAATCGCCTTATATACTCCCACATTGACGACATACTTTTTGAACGAGATTCGGCGAAGACGAATTCGTTCTATACCAATGTCTTTGTCCTGGATTTATTCCCAATTCCATGTACTACTACTACTACTAGCCCTATACAGAGAAATATAGTGCTTGACCAATTTTATGCTTGGATTTAGTGGGACTGTTGCATAAAGTTAGGGAGGACAAATTTGTATTGATATTATATTGGACCCCTACTTCGTTAATGGCTTTCCCTACCCTTGAATGGCTGGATGTGCCATTTTCCCGGCGACCAAGTGCTTTGAAGCCGGAGAAAGTTCTGTTCATATTTCCCGCGGGTAGGCGTCACGTGATAATTGTACACCGTACGTAAGTCGTCACGTGATAAGGAGGCGTGGTGTCTTCCGGCGCATAATGGCCCCCTCACACTATCCGACAAACGACGAGTCGGGAGGTCTAAGACGGGAGACGGTCCCCGACCACCGCTCACACTAGCCGACTTGAGTCGGGAGCACGGCGACTAGAAAAGAGTGTTTTTTGTCGTCGTAACCGTTACAACAAGGGTTGTAACGGTTAGTACAGCTTGTTCTTTTACTTTTTTACGAGTCGTAGGCCCCCCGACTCGTCGTAGGCCTCCCGACGACCGCTCACACTATCAGACCCGATTCAACATTTGAATGTGGCGTTTTGTCGGCTGAAACTGCTCCCGACGGCCCCTCCCGACGGGAAAATCCGTCTTAGACCTCCCGACTCGTCGTTTGTCGTATAGTGTGAGGGGGCCATAAGCCTATAACTCTTATAGGCAACCATACATGTATGTATTACCTTTTCTCAAACTCAACGTTTCTGGCGTACTTGTAAGTATTGATTTATGTATGTATGCATGTATTGTATGTATACATGTATGTATGTATTACCTTTTCTCAAACTCAATGTTTCTGGTGTGGGCGGGGGTGGGGGTAGTGGTGGGGGGGGGGGGGGGGGAGCAGCATGCCTACTCCCCCCCCCTCCCCAGTTTGTATTGCCAGTCCAGAAAGGGTTAAGTAGGAATGGTTTTTTTTTTATTATTCTGAGACTTATGTTATTATTAAATTATTCTCATACTTATAAATATAATAATATACTATAATTATATACCGTAATCAAAAATCTCGTTCATAGCGAGTGCCTAGGCACTCGTTAATCTCTTGTTTGAATTCGTAATCCGTCTAGGAAAGTATATTTTACTCCAAATTTTTGTATTACTTTTTAAGCTGGGCTCAACGCATCAGTTTCATCCAATAAATCACCAAACGTTTTCAAACCTGCACAGTTCCACTCATTATTTTGAATCATTATTCCCTTTACCTTTATGTTTTGATTCCACATTATTCTCTCCCTCATTCTCTTTCTATCTTGATATTTTACATTCCTGTTTTCATGCATGCTATTACTCCTGTGCTAGGTTTTACATTTTATTGCTTTTATGTATGTGACACCATGTGGTATTTACTACCTGGATTGGTGTCTTGGTCCAAGACCTGTCAGAATTCGGACAGGAATATGGAATACTCTGATCGAGTTGAATAAATGAGAACGAGGCAGAAATGGGTCCTTTTGTTCATTCTTTGCTAAAGTATCTGGTTTGCCATTAAATTGGATCATTAGCTTTTGTACAGGAGCTTATAAAAAATCAGCGTGAAAACATCGGCACTTGCCAATTAATTGGATCATTAGTTTTGGTACAGGAGCTTGCAAAGATCAGTGTGGTAATCTGTATTACTACATACATAAAGGTGCGACTCAACTGGATCGCTCTTTTGGTCCGCTCTTCATCTGCTCTTTTATTAGAGCGCCTAACAAGTGAAACCAGAGCGGTCAAATAGATTCGGTAACTATGCTTTCTATACCCTCTGAAAAACTGCTATGTGCGCTTCTTTGGAAGAGCGCAGGACGTTGTGCTTATGTCTGACGTGTTTGATTTGAGCGCAGCAAGGTGCCGTTCTTTCCACGTCTTTTAGTAGCGGTCTAATAGCACAGTGAGAGCGAACCAACCCACTTGCTATTGATTTCATAAGGAAACAAGCGCATCAGTAGAATTGCTCTGCACTTGTATTGTGCTAAAAATAAAAGCGGATGAAGAGCAAAAGAAATGTACACTATGAATTAGCAAAGCATGAACGAGCCATGAACACATATACAAGCGATCCAGTGGAATCGCACCTTAAGATTACTTTCTTGCGCATGAAGTCATTTGAAATTGATGTGTGTGACAGGCGTCCGCTGATCCTGCCGATGATCGAGAGAAAGACTTCCACTTGGCATAATATGCACATATATGTGCCACTTTAAAAATTGTGTTTAATTGATCCGCAATTCTTTTTATAATTGTAGGCCTTGGACCGTGATCTTCTATTTTTTTTTATATATTGGTGTACGTGACAGGTGTCCGCTGATCAGGATTTCCACTTGTATTATGCACATCTTGCAATTTGACGGTAAAATAGAATCCTATAATTATTTCCTTTACAGTGGTCACGAAAGGGTCACGCTTGGCTTAACACTTGTCGTTAGATGAGAACGAGTACCTTGTTTGTGTAGGCTACCTTTAGTTTGTGTAATATTTGGTCACGCAGAAAGGAAATAATCATTATAATTAGTAGGTTTATTATCACTGTTTATACAAGGACTTCGTGATCATTCTGATTTTATCTGGCACATATTTTTACTGAATACTCTATATTATTCTAAACAATCGTATTACTTTGTGATATCCAACTTAACAGTCATCCTTTCCTATACATATTCTTGATTCGAAAAGATGGGAAATGATTGGACTATTTTGTTTGTCTTGAATATTGTATACGGAAACGAAAGCCATTATTTTCTCTAGGATGCCGATTAAACAATTTCGTGTATACATGCGTAATGTTTAATCTTTATTTCAAGTTGTTGGAGTATAAATGTAAAATTGTATCATTTAGAGATAATACATGTTCAATGGGCGTACATGAATATAAAGTTTAGATATAACATTATCTGCAGAAACTGGCCATTTGTCCTATGAATTACATCATAAAATAAAGGCATAGTGATGAATAATCTCAGACTATTGATAATACTGAAATAGTAACATTAAAAAACCCCAATTGCATATGTTACATTGCATCATGTTTCCAAGAAAAGCAATCTAAGGAAAACGGCAGGGGTGTCAAACAACGTCTTACTTGAGCCTTTTATGCAAGTTCTGTGAAGTAGATGGTACATAATATATGGACCCAGTCTGAGATTGCAAATGTGCATTATACTGCAGTAAGGTCGACCTATATAATATAGATTTAATGCGACACTGTCTCAATTGGTTCAACAGGAATAACATGATTAAAGACCACATGACATGGTAGTACACATAATATGGTAATTATGATAAGGAATAAATCATCAGAGACGATTACGGCAAGGTATAGATAGGTATAATGCTGAAAAGTATCTTCCAGATTCTCGAAATCAATGACAAGGGAATAACAACTCCTGAGTAAAGCACCAACAATTGCATAAATGGAATTGCACCTTGCACCATGATTGCCAAGTCCATGATTGCGTTGATTGCTTGCATGGTTTGTAGTATGTGTATTCACTGGTTTAACATGTGGAAATGCATGAAGGCACATTATTTTCACATTTATCAAAACAATCCATTTAACCAGATATCTTGTGCTAGCTGCTGTGGTCACTTACAAAATGAATAGAAGGACTTTTTAGATCTTGAAACAATTCTTTTCCCTGCAAGAGATGATATCCACATGAGGCCTCCATTTGATAAACGCAATAATAAATGTACATAGACCATTCAAATGCTATTCCCTTCCCCATTCTTTGTTACGGAGCTCTACTCGTCGTATCTTCAGGCTCACAGTCTTCGGTAAAGATTCCACGAATTCAATCTAAAATAAAGACAAAATTAGAAACTCACTGAATTGACAACCAAGGGATTACATTGTGTGAGATCTCTTGTTACCTTTTCCTTAAAGCTGCGCTCTCAGTTAACATCGGTCAAAATCTAACTATGTTCTACTTTTTGTTCCATTCTGTTCCAACCCGTCGAAAGGTCATTTGACCAACATTTTGGAGGATTCTGTCCAGTTGTTTTGTTACAGGACTGTTAAAACGTCATTTGTATTTGGAGGACCCACCCGAATCCCTTCCTATGGTGACTTCACTAATTGTTGCACACCGGCGGCAGTTTTCTCTGGGATTTGTCCAGGATTTTTCTTCAAACTCTTGTACAAACATAGAACAGTAGAATATTGACCAATTCAGTCCTATATGTCATAATCTGGCTAAATTTGATCAGATTTGTTTTGTCGAAATAGCTGGGAATGCAGCTTTAATGGGGCAACGCATGGAAACAACCAGAGACTGTTATGCAGGTTAATTTTGTTTAAATTGTGGTCATAATGGATTTTTTTAAAAAAAACTTCATGTTTATTAATCAACTCTGCTTGGGTTTGGACTTATAACACCATATATTACCTTTCTGGGGTACTTGTACGGTGCTGTAACTTTCTTAACATGATTTTGAAGTTCAACCACCAATTCTTCTTTGTTATCTTCCTTGTGGGCCGGCGAAAGCATTACAAACGCTTTGACCACCTACACAACAAGAAGTCACATGTCAACGTTCATAGGGTTTTCCACGAGTGTTATGTAGTACTATTGACATCTTGTAATATTGGAAATAATATATAAGAAATGTTTGTTAGGCCTACCTCGCCCCTAATAGGATCTGGGCTACTGACTACAGCAGACTCAGCCACCGCAGGATGTTCAATTAGAGCACTTTCCACTTCAAATGGTCCAATGCGATAACTAAGCAATATCAATTTTATAAATTCAGGAATGTATGTAATTCATGCATGGGGAGATTACTCAACCCATCACACTGTGTGAGGTACTTTGCATTCAACGTTTATATGAAAGTAGAAGCATCATGTTAATTGACTGCCTGTGATATAAGAATAATTTTATAACTTTAAATGGTATTGAAACCCAAACTGATTCAAACTTTTTAAATCAGTGTGATTGTTAATTGTCAAGGTGTACGCAATAATGTAAAAGACATATTCGCAGAGGACACATTCATGTATTGATGGGCCAAAATGTTTCAATTATACATCCCCACTCTACTGGTTGTATAATATTGATAGTGACTTACCCAGAAGAAATTATGACATCATCAGCACGCCCAACAAACCAGAAGTATCCATCATCATCTCTGTATGCACGATCCCCGGTAATGTAGTAATTTCCTTGAAATGCAGCAGCGGTGCGTTCAGGTTCATCCTGGGAATAGTCATAGTATTATTTCAAACGCTACGTGGATGAGATTAATGAGTATGGTCGACTATTTATTTCAAGTATCTAATATATAAAGCTCTAGAAGGGTTTTTGTCACGCATCTTCTGGGAATCTGTGATCTCCCCATCTGTCTTTTTGGTCTGTACAGGTCCGTCGACCATGTCTGGAGGACATTATATGTGGTTAGTGAAGGTATCTGGGTGAAAATGTGATTTTGAAGTCTTTTTAAAATTGGGATCTACACACACTATTCATAGCCTGGGAAAGCCCCTGTGAGATACTATGTCACTTCCAGGGGGACCCGACTACATGCAGAGCAGTGGGAGAGTGAAGAAGAGGGGAGGGAGACAGGAGGGGTTTTGGAGAGGGGGAGGGGTAGGGAAAGAAGAGGAGGAGGAAAAAGAGGGAAGGGAGAAGATGTAGGGGAAGGGAGAGAGGGGAGGGTGAGAAAGCAGGGAGGGGGAGCATGAGGAAGAGGGGAGGGAGAAGGGGGAATCGGAGATGGGGTTGGGAGAGAAAAACAGGTATGAGAGACAGAGAAGAGGGGGAAATGTGGGGAGGGAGGGGGACCGTCCGGAGGATGGGTACTTTGCTAGTTGTATATAAATGACTACCAGCGCATGGAGGCCAAAAAGTATGTGTACTCTTAACGTGACACTTCTCACTGTTCTGGCCTTCATTCACGAGTAACAGGATTTCTCCTCAATTTTCTGGTATCTGGTGTTTCTTAACCCTTTTATATTTAAAAAAAAAGGAGAAACAACGTCTCAGTGCTTTGTTTTTTCATTACCAATGAATGATTATGTTTGTTTTCTTTGTTGTGTAATTGGCATGCTTTATTTTCCTTTATTATACACGCATTCACTACCGAGGCCCCGACGGCCGCTCATAACTTGTAACGCGGTAATGGACTAGTACATTACCGGCGCGTTGTCATGATAACGCAAGTTTGGTGGCGCAAGATTCCCGACGCAAGTTTGCTGGAGCAAGTGCTTTCTTCCTCAATCGTTTCACCTGTATTTAGTTATATTCCTCTTGTACAAAAACCAGATATGGTAAATTATATTATTATCTTTTTAATCAACCATGTTTTACATGCAAAATAAAGCATGTATGATAATCAACTTAAATTATAGGACTCGATCTACGATCTTGTTCTCTACTTACGCGCCATGCGTCAACTCGTCCAATAAGTGCTAATTATGCCATAGCATTGTAAGAGCCATGAAGGCATGCAGGCTAGTTAACTTATCCCTGGTGATATCAAAACTTTGTAATCCATAGTATATGAGATATTTGGTGAAAATAGTGAGTTAATTGATTTCGGCTAGCTAGTCTAAAATCCTAAGTGCCTTTTGGGTTGACATCTGGAGTTATGTAACCCCAGGTCAGAGCCCCATGTCACTTGGGTCTGGCCACTGATACAGGGTGGTGATTCGTCAATAAAATGGAAATTATTTCCTTTCCCGTCCACTTGGGCATGGGGGTAGCACCTTATGGTGGCTAGACCATTTCCTCTGGGATTTGAAATGAGAAGAGGCTTCTGACCCATTCATTATACACAATGTTGGTACGGTACTCAATACTTCAGATACTGCTATATCTACCATATATGAGTACACTGAAAAAGTCTCACAAGATTTCTTAGCCATTCCTTTGTCCTTCAAAATATTAGCCTCTCTAAACTGTGATTCCACTGGGCAGTTCTTTATGCATGCTAGTGGTTCACTCTGTTTTTTTGCTAAAGCACATGTATAAGAAATGAACATAGAGCAAAGCAAGATTCTACAGGTTTGCTTTTTTAATTATGCTCTTATGATTTTTTCTTGACCCAACCAGTATACATTAAGTGTATAGAATTCAGTGCATAGCAATTCCATTTGTTTGCTCTCAGTGAGCTATTGGTATCCTTCCAAAAAGAAGTGGAACACAGATTCTACGTCGGATTTTAGAGCAACTACCCAAGAGCCCCCAAATAAGTGTTGAATTTTAAGAGCATAGAAAGTACATTAACCTATTCCACTGAACCATTGTCACACTGAAAAAGTCACATTTCCTTTTAAAGTAAAGCCTCTTTGCTTCTGGGCATACTCTACATCTATATATAGTCCTTGTATGTACTTCACATTATGGTTTTCTTACTGTTATTCCATGATTTCATACACACAAAATCTGACATTTTACCTATTTTACCAGAAAATATGCCATTAGCCATAACGGTGGTGCATATTATGCCATGATAGCTGTGCGTATCCACAAAAACATGGCCAGATTAGACCATGGCATAAACATGCCTGGATTGCACTAGCGAAATCCGCTTTTTGAATGCAACCAATTTACTCCTGCTATTTTGATTGGTTACGTAAATTTAGCTGCGCCAATCCATGACGCTCATATCATGACGCAACATTGTAGGCGCTTGTTTTTGCCGAGTCCGAGGGTTGCGAGACATGCAATGAAGGTAAATAATGGACAAATAACTCTTAAATATATATCATGGCATAAAAATAGAACTAAACTTGAGCTGCATATACGGCAACACATTCACAAAACGCTTGTGTCTTTTGGTGAGTGTCTTTCACAAGTGGCAAAGAATATTACCCGTTTTGTGAATACGTGGCCGTATATGCAGATCGCGTTTAGTTATATCTTATTATCTGAAAAAGGTCATGTCATTGTCAAACGAGGAATGTTCCCTACCACATAACGGCTAAAGAGCCCCACAGGTCTTTCTGGTGAGATACATATCGCTAGATTGCCTTCTTCATTATTCGCCACTTCGGAACAATTTTCGTCAATTATCTGAAATCAAATTGTATGCGAGAACATTTAAATCAAAGCAAAATTGCTTTGAATTACAATTCTTCCACAAGTGTAAATTCAGAGTACATACATCATCATTGCTAGAAAAATAATGTATTACTAGCAAATACCCGGGCTGTGCTATGCACAGGATTTGCTAGTGGTTTGGTGGGTCCCCATCATCTTTCGACTTTCCCTTTTCCACCAACTTTCTTTTCCAACTTCTTTCTCCATCTTATTACCCTTTGCTGTACATGTCTCAAATGGAACCCTTTTTAGATGCTATTGGTCACTGTTACTGCTTACAATAGTCATTGGTCACAATAGTTGAGAATGCAGCTTTAAATTGCATGCTGAGATGAACTGAAAGTAACACACAAAGAGATACAGAAACACAGACACAGCAAGAAGTACATATACAGACATGGCAAAAATTCTGAAATGGATATGGAGAAATAGATTTCAAAATAGGCTTAAAACCTTTCCAAAATAAGGAGTACATCACCATTCCTTTATCTTTCTGTCTTTCCTTCTCTCTCCTACCTCTCTCTATCTCTCCTCCATCCTTCCTCACTCTCCTCACATCTCTCTCTATTTCCTCCCCTTCGCAACACTCTACCTCCCCCCTAACTCTTTCTCCTCCCCCCTCTCACCTCCCAGTGTTGAACTCTGTTGCTATGATAACATGTTCTTTCTTATGACGCAGCAGCAAACCTATTTTACATTCGCTGGTTGTCCAGTTACTGCATTCTTATGGAAAGTTGGACGTAAACAGGTGGGCGCAAAAAAAGTTGGTGTAAATTGAATTTGAAACCCTTTGTAAACCCCTTTCTCCTAAGAAATTGCTCATCAAACATAGTGGAACGGGTTTCCACTATGTCAAAGTATGTCCACCGTGAAAAATCGCTGCAATCCCTCCAGCGGTTTAGGAGGAGATGCGGAGAACTACTTTTCTCTTACAGAATTAATATTATAGATGATCCAACTGGTGGTATTTAGGCATAATGGAATATCCCTATACCCAAAATTAGATCAGGGCAGCAAATTGTGTGAATACCATATCCTCCCAAGGCAGGTTGAGATTAACTGAAGTAACTGCAGTGAATGGAGAGACCTGACCCAGCCCAGACAGTCACTGGTTTTTTTAACGCTGGCTTTATGATTAGAGGAGAGGCCTGATTACAGTCCAGGGCCTTTCCGAGGCACAGCGAAGCCCTTAACTTAACACAAATAAATATCAATTAGTATTTGACTGTGGTGTCAGTGTCCAACAATGAGGCTCCCGAAGTTTAGCTCTGGTTCAGTATACAAGTTATGCACTTTCTTATGAACATAAAAAGAAACTTATACCATCTTGACTTATAACAAAACACATTAACCTATAACAAAAAAATGCTAACAAAAAAGTGCTAAAACCTAGTCCGTAACTACAAACGATTTGACTTGTAATAAAACTTATTGACTTATAAGAAAAAAATCCCCATTCACACATATTAATCAGTTACATACTAACATTCCATGCTAAAGATACATATCAAGGACCAATTCCACTAAGCCGATTCTCATGCGATTTTGGGCTGCATAGGATTCTTTTCCACTAAATTCTGTGAGAATCGGCTTAGTGGAATAGGCCCTATATATAAATGGAATTGTGATAGCAGGGTTTAACCCCAAATAATTATAAATAATGAACTAGATTAACAGGATGTTGGAGTATCACTGACCATGCCACCAAGCTACCACCCCTACCCATGGGAAATGAAGATTTTTGCTATCCATAGTGGCCTTTAAGTGCCCATAACGCTAGACATATACAGGGTCTTAATTAACTATTCATGAATTCTAAAAGAATCGTAGACAGGTTGGCAGGATGTCCAACTGAGAGAAGGGAGGGCCTGCTTTGGGAGGATGGTGAATACACATTCACACCTGATTCAGATTCACCCCTGCCATCAGAGGAAGGTTGTACATTGTAACAAATTTGTAAAACACTCACTTGTAAATCCATCCCTGGCGCTGGTTTACCCATCGACCCAGGCTTGTTTGGAATACAGCGATATGAGGCACACTGCAGCACCTGTGAGACAAACAAGGGGAAATGAGAGAATGTAAGGAAAAGTTCCTCTGAACAACAATGCTGATAATATGAACAAATTATCCAATCCTGTTCCCAATGCTTCTACAATTAATCTAGGGATAATCATCTTATTTGCCTTAGTATCACAAGGGTTAAAAATACATATGTCGCAACTAATCACAACTTACTGTTTCAGTTTGCCCATATCCTTCGCGGATAATTTGCTTTGTTTGATCCAACCAATGGTCGGTTACTTCTGGATTCTGTGATTATATATTATATATGCTGTGATTATATAACCAAATATACGAATATAGATATACATAGGTTTACATTTTTATGAGTGAAGAATTGTGTTTCTAAGTGATCTGAAGTAAGAAGTAAATTAATAAGCCAAATATATAAAGTTACCAGAGGCTCTCCAGCACTAACACAGTGTCTTAACTTGTTGTACTTATAGTCAGAAAGATTTTCTAACACCATCATTCGGTAAGCAGTTGGCGCAGAACAGAATGTGGTGATAGGATATCGTCCAAACATCTGAAAGCCAGTAGGAATCCTGTGAGCAATACTTGTATTGTACATCACATTTGTTTGTATTTAAAAAGGGAAAGTGACAAAACTAAATTCAAGATATATATTTTCCATGACAGAGAAAGATTACATAGAAATTATTTTGTAGTAAAAGTAACAACCTGTAACACTTGATCAGGCTTAAATCCTGATGTGTGATGAATGAAGACACAAGAACCCCTTATCCATGGTGCGAAAAGGTTACTCCATGCAGACTTGGCCCATCCAGTGTCCGAAAGGTTCCAGTGAATATCATTAGGTACAAGATCTAACCAAAATCTAAAAGTTGACCAGAATTATAATTAATAATTGTATTAGTGTTTATGGCTATTCAATTTTAATTATGTTTTATTTACTCTTAATTAACAATTGTACACAAGCATATAATTATTAATTAAGGAAATAAAACTGGTAGCCCAAAGCCATTACAAAGATATAATTGTGTGCGATTTTTTAATATATGTTTGCACTGGCAACAGGTTCTAACTCATTATTTCTTTGGGGATGTTGAAATATAATACTTTATTTAATCGGAGAACCGATTTTGAGTTTTTTTCCAAAACTGCACAATCAGCTGGTAGTTCTGCATTTTTTCGTGCAGTAGGAGACACAAAAACTTCAACTGAGTTTAGATGAAACTAACATATTACTGATATTTGGGTTTCTTGTATCCAAAGACTAGCTCATCTCTAAAATGTCTATGATATAAGTTTTGCAGGTTTGTGTATGTGTTTTTAACAAATTCAGTGATTTTTGTGGAGGTTGCATTATACGGTTACAAACGCAATAGTTCCCATTCTGGCAATTTTATATTCATTCCATTAGGTTCAACAGTGTTGAGTGCCTGTATCCATTTGCCTTCTATTTGTAGTCTTTTTTATTGTTTATTTTTTGTCTGAGCCTTAATCTATTATTTGTTCTATTGGATAAATCACCATATTTTCCCGGATTAATAACCATTAGATAATAATATGATATCCATATCTGCATCTGCACTATGGAATATATCATTGAAATGTTCAGCAACTGTTTTTTCTGTTCTGACCAAATGGGGGGGGGGGGGGGCGAGGGGAGGGGGGAGGGGGGCGTAAGGAGGCAGCAGGGGCAAGGTGGGGAGGAGCAGGGTGGTTGTACTACACTAGATACTACATTACTCTATTACACCACAATGTAACTCCACCACAGCGTGACTTCATTACAGTGTGACACCATCACATGTGTAACCACATGACAGACAAATCAAAGCAGAAACCTTCATAAATTAAACTAAATAAATAAATTATTACTGGAGAGAAATATACATTTGGCACAGAAATAAGGCAAACCAAGGTGTGAATTGATGTATACAGGTTAAATAAACACCAAAAATTAACACAATCTACTTTGTCACCCCATTATTGATAAACGTAACATCAGTGAATGCATTTTTATGACAGGCTTGTGACCCTGTCATTCTCTGGTTCATAGAGAATGCTGTCTAAGTGTCATCAAAATGGTATCATCTTTCGAGATAGACACAGTGAGAGCAACAATCCAAGATGGTCGCCACATTGGTACAACACAGTAAAAATGACTAATTAAAAAAAATAAAAAAAATGACTAATTAAGGTTTATCTTGTCCAGAGGTATGTGGCACCAGCAGAGGCAGAGTAGGTCTATCGGCACAATTTTATGGGAATGAGGGGGAAGTCTTGCGCTATTTACGTTCATAAATATGGACTCTTTTTGTAGATTAAAGCTGCCTCTACACCACTCCCGATTGTGCATCGCCGACAGTTGGCGATACTTGCCGATGCTTTTATCGGCCAACTGTCGGGGATGGTGTAGAGGCCTTCCCGACGGCCTCCCGACACTTGAAGCTATCGGCAGCTGTCGGCGACAGTCGCCGATCACTTCTAACTTGTTTGAAATATTGTGTGTGTCGCCGACAGTCGGCCGACGAACATCGCCAGTGTAGAGGCGTTCCCCACAGGACCCGACGTGAGAGGTCGTATCGGGGAAATCTGTACTATCGGGAACAAAATGGCAATCGCCAGTGTCGCCAGTATCGGGAGAGGGTATCGGGACTGGTGTAGATACAGCTTAACACTGTCAATACCCTACCTGCTTCCCTTTCCCCCATGGCGTCTCTGGACGCATCAAAATCATTTAGATTTTTAGCTTTAATCCATGTGCACACCATCGCCAATAATACGGCTATGGTCACCCACAGTTAAACGAAGCATGCCAAGCGTGCGAGAGGGATGAGTATGCAAGAGCATGGCTTCAGAATTTTAGAGAGATATGCCTTAGAAAGTGACGGTATGTGCAGTACAAGTACAGTAAAGACCCTATTAACCCTGACGTTTTGCTTCGCGAACATGATAAGGATTGCAAATCCGTAGTTTGTTTCTCCCGAGGAGTGCGAAAACATAGGTAGTTGGGTGATCAAGACGGATTTTCTATACAATAGAATAGCCCCCGGCTGGGCGTGGCGTGTCTGAACGTTAATGTTGAAATGCAGGCATTGCTGTGCTCTGCCACTAGGCACCGATGCGTCCAGGGGGTGAGTGGCACCAGGGTATTGTCACAACTTGATGGAAAGTCTTGGGCTATTTACTTTGATGAATATAGATTGTTTTTGTAGGTTGACATTGCCCACCATCCCGCCCACCATACTCAAAGCTCTCCCTCCCTCCCCCCGTGGCCAGTCACATTAAAATCGTTTCGTTTTTGTGTTAAATTCGTGCGGGAACCATCGCCGATATAAGCGATGGTTCCGCACATATTATAAGCTTTGTTTATGGCTGTGTGGTGGAATCCCCGCTACTATGACATCATTACGAGCGTGTTACCGAAGTTTACACGAGTACGGCCGAGTGCGAAGCTGATGTCATGCCGTAAAAGCGAAGATGCCATGTGGCCGTATGCTTTAGCATATAGGGGTCGGGAAATTGGTTATTTCTCACTTATTATACCAGAAAGACCTTGTTGTATTGGAGGTAGTCTATGCATTTTCCCTAGGCCTGGAGACATTGTTTGGGTCGATTCGAAGCCGGGAAATAGGAGTTTCACACGATCGAACGAGAGTCGAGTTAATAGCTGGTAGTTCTAGATAAAGTGGGCGTGGTTAAAATCTTAAGCGGTATGACCTGTAGGCCATAAATATGGCCACTTTGACGCCAAATCATCTAGAAATTAGATTTTACTGAACCCTGTCATCGTTCCCTTTGGGAAACAGAAGTAACCAGAAAACCATGAATTGTACAAATTGTAAACAAAACATAACTGCAATCTTTTAACTGTCATTGATTCTTGTTCATAATTACC
This sequence comes from Sthenelais limicola, assembly GCA_942159475.1. NCBI lineage: Eukaryota > Metazoa > Annelida > Polychaeta > Phyllodocida > Sigalionidae > Sthenelais > Sthenelais limicola. The sequence goes on along the minus strand of OW804095.1, from coordinate 111,941,288 downwards.
TCTTATCTAACTCATTATATCCATTACTAAGTCAACCTCCAAACTCACAAGTCCCATTAATGAGGTTAAATTACACCATATTGTGTCATACACACATGTTCACACACACAGGCAGACCATTTCAGCATGACCCACACACCCTGATTGACAGTGTAGATCGTCCTGATTGACAGTGTAGATTGTAAACAAAGCCATGGGTAACTTTCTAGTGAATCCAGACCATGACTGATAAGAGCCGTATGGTTAATTGAAGACTTGCTGCATGTAGCTGTAATGAGACCAGACATTGGCCATACATTTCACTGAGTTTGTTATAACAATACATCGGTTAAGCATCAATCTGTAAATGTTAACAAAAGTGTCCTTACTGCCCAGTTATGGTGCAAGCAAGACCATAGCTGGCATGAGTATGTTCTGCCATCTTCGGATCGCCGGTAGTACCACTGGTAAAAAATATAGTCATAGGATCCTCACTACACGTGCGAACACACTAGAATAAACAAATAAGTAAAGATCAACATTAATGAACAAACAAACCCATGCATAACTCTCTGATATCATCATAATCAATGACAAGCATTATGAATGAAGTCACATCAGTAATAATAGATTTATTTCATCACCTTTTATTTGTACATATGTGGATTGAAAAACACTTGTACACTCACCTCATGCTCTGGTGACACAATGTCATACGCTTCTGCAAAATTGATCCATCCTGGCCTTAAAAAGAAAAGAAATAGTATCTATATTATTTGTCAGGCTCCCAACATATATTTTACTGCTTGTAACAAAACAAAGCATAATTGCGTAATTGAAAGCATAATTATTTTTCAAAAAGTGCATGAAATTCTATTTTCCCAGTCCTTTTAAAAACTACATTTCAATTCAGAGTTAAACAATGAGCTATTCCTATTCTTTTGGGTGATTTTCACAATTCAGATACCAGTGATTTGATACAAAAGAGACTGACCTTCTGTAGCTGTGGTCATCTGTCGCAATTAATTTTGAGACAATACTTGGGCAATCACTCAATACCTATACATAGAAAAAGATAAGAATATCGCTATGCATACTGATGCAACGTTTAAAGAGATAAACCACTGTTCAACAGGGATAAAATCGGAAAATAACATCTTGTTTAAACTTTGACTCATGAAAAATCAAGTGAATCCAAAGAGCCTATAAAAATGTCACCAGGTTAGTTTTCATTTCAGGGAGCCCTGAAATTTAAGCCTGTTCACTATAGAAGTCTATGGGAAAAGGACATTTTTTTTATACATTTTTTCCTAAAAATCTCTATGTACATAGCTAACATATTGCTGTACCCTTACAAGCAATAAAAAACGGGGGTCACCAGCTTATTAAAAAAAGTTATTTGGCTGAATTCGCATCCAGATGAGTTAAAAACAGGAATATTGAAGATTTTCAAAGCTAAATAATATCTTTCAAAATATGTTGATACCCTGTTCTTTCATGCATGAGGGCAAACCTGTAAAATAGCTATGTTTAGAAGAATTTTCAACAGAAAAATGGTATTCATCTGTCTGAAATCTTGGAAAAACTGAGAAAATATCAATTTTCCCCACAGACTTCAATACTAAACTTTGGTGGTCCCGAAAATGAAAAAAAAATATGGTGAGATTCTTTTGCTTTTTGCTTTTTGTTATCACCCAACAATGTTCTTTCTCAAGACAAAGTTTGGAAAAAATATTGTGACTCCTTATTTTTCATGCATTAATTCCTTGAACTCCTGCCTGCAGCAGTGCATATGAGTCTATCCACCAAATCTTCGTCATATGACTTTTGTTCCATAGTGATGTTATTCTTATGTACTTAAATGGAATATTAGCATAAATGTATTCCCCTTATCAAGAGCTGTCGATGGTATACCACATTTATATGCGTAGGTCCAAAAATGGTTATTCTAGGGTAGATAATATGTGTTTAATATGCATAAATGCTTTAAAAATCTGACTTCTTCCTTTTTATATGCATATAGAATAAATAATATGGCTGCATATCATTAACTTTGATACATTACAACATATAAAAACACATGAAAAATAATTTCTTAAAAAAAAAGTCATGGTAAGAAAAATTTCTATAGTTATAGATTCACAATTTGTTATGGGGTAGGAGGATGTAAGCGACCATGCTACAACTATTTAAAAGGTCGTTGCAAATAATATAACATAAATTTGGCCTGTGCCTCTTTGTTAAATCGAAGAATTTTACATTATCTTGGCAATGGAAAAAATAGTTTTGATATTCATTGGATATCTTTGATATAACATCATTTTTAGTGCCTAAAAGATGAGCATGGGCACACTTTAGTATAAGCGACCGTGTCATATGTAAATGACCATATTTTTTCGCCATTTATTTCCTTAAAGAAGATTTCCAGTGAAAATATATCCCTCTTTATAAGGGGTGTGTTCAACATAATTATATTTCTAAAAGAGCCCAGCTTTTCCTCATATTCAATATTGATTTGTACATGTAAGCGACCATGTGCTGTAAGCGACCGTGGGGATGAATTTAATTGGATTCCTATTTATAACATCTAGCCAGAAGTAAAATCAAATATATATATGTATCATCTTTAAATCATAAAATATGGATTTTGGGCTTTCAGGAAAAGTTTATTCCAACAGAATCGGTCCAATGGTTCTCTATGTATGGTTGATTTGAAAAGGTTACTATTATTTCTCCCTTTCTCAGTTAATTCTGTGATATAATTCTTTGGAAAAATTTTCAATATGTGCGATTCTGTTGGAATAAACTTTTCCTGGATACCCAAAATCCATATTTTATGATTTGAAGATGATTCGACATGGATATAAATACTGCACAATCAGCCTCCAGCTCAGCATTGTTTCATGCAGTAGGAATACCTTAGAACAGGAAAGATAAATGGTTGAAATGTAAGCGACCGTGCTACACACTTAATTCATCCCCAACTTAAAAATATTTCATATATTATGAACTTTTTATTTGATTTGCATCAAACATTATTTGTCCTGTTAAATGAAGCACACAGAATAATAATATGCAAAGCATATTATTAAAGATCTTATTTAGAAATGAACATATCATTATACTGCAAAAATGAAGTAAAATACCTTTTGATGCAAATGCCTCTTACTTGAAGAAAATATAGCTTTTCTTTAAAAAGAAAAGTGCATTATGAAGAGTAGTGTTTATCCTAATAGTTCTTTTTAAATAACTATAAAAAGCATGTAAATTATTTATTTTAATGATGTTCAAGGAATTATAAATGTATGCCCACGGTCGCTTACATAGTAACAGAGCTACCTATTTGCAAAACCTCATAGAATTACTGAATTTCAAAATTAGTTTCCCAAATTTCACATACATGTCGCCCAAGCCGTTGGTTATATTGCATAAAAATTACAAGATGATATAAGCCCTTCTAAATTTCGCTTGTTTTAATGTCTTATGACGAAAGATTGGTGGATGACAGTGATTTATCTCTTTAATCTGCATTCTGTGTTAATGTTTAACTTATATATGCTTGGTATTATTAGTTAATAAAACCTTTCCACATATTTCCCAAATCACTTTGAGACAACTTACTGCATCCACTTTTTCTGCAGTTCTTGGGTCAACTATAATGCATTTTGTATTTGACAGCTGTATCCTTTTCTTCATATCTTGCTCTGTAAGGGCTGTAGTACCGGGTATTAGAATGGTACCTGAAAAGAGTGGTGATCACTTGTATGGGAAATCATTACCATGACTCTACACTCCCAGAAACATGGTCGGAAAAGTATGACCAATCGGTAGACATTGCTCCTTCATCATCATACATTTATGCTATTGAATATGAGTGTCACCTACTGAGTGCAGAGGTGAAAAAGCTTAGTGTACTGACGTTGGGTACATTCAGCCGATCGTAGCACCACCTGCCATAAAAGTGGCGCCTTCCTGCACTATACAGCAACCTCTAGTGGTCCAAAAGCATTTTGATCTTAGTGCCACAATTGGTAATATTCAGAACTCTTGTTTATTGTTTTACACCTGTACTGGTCCTAGAAAATAGTGCTTATTGATTCATTTGTTCATTCTCTCCTTTATCAATCATTATTCATTGATTTTGGGGGAGAGTGAAATTATTCAAATTTCCTTTAAAAATTCATCAAGTTCCATTGAGCTCTCGCCAATATCACTCTGTGTATATCAGGAAGATGACTCTCATAAGAATACAAAAGATGCCCATGCAAAAGGGTCATTTAGTCAACATTGGTGCGTCAAAGGAAAATTTTTGAAGTTTGATAAGTCAAGCTTCATTCTTTCCGGTATAAACTCTGGTTTGAATATGGTGCATTTTACCATGTGACTTGACAGTAGCTGAGTAAACAGCACTAATTAGCAGGCTCACTGAAAAGTTAAACTAGGAGGAATATTCATTATGTATATTCAGATGGATGAGATGTGGGTTCATATACCTCGATTTTTTTTGTGTTCCTTTTAAGAAATTTTTAAGTTGAAGACCGAATTACAAATTCTGATATATCCAACCTTGAATTTGTTTCAACATACTTGCCAGTGAAAAAGAAATCTAATTCTCAGCAAAGTTACAGTTCAATAAGGTATGGTTCCAACAACTATTTTACCATTTTTTACAACCTGTTTGGGCGCAGTCAATGTCATTTTGATGGCAAAACTGTACTGATAGGGGTAGTATGTATGGTATAATGATAGGGATAACCTTAAAATGTTATGAAGCTGTTGCTATGGAAACCATAGAAAATTGGAAAGACATGCATTTGTGGGCATTATGATTTCCATGGCAATAGAATTTGTCTAGTTAAAACAAAAAAATCCACATTTATCTGAATTCATATAAAAAGAATTACCTATGAGACTATTTTTTCATGTGTGTCAGTCAAAGCAAAATCTCAGCCTACATCTTCAAGCTCCCAGTATTTCCTCACGAGTATGACTTGCTTTGGTCTTGACCCACCTTGTATCATTGGTTTAAATGAGTTAATCAGTGTTAGAACACTGTCTTGAATAGTCTTGGGGCTATGCCTTAGGCAGAGACTAAAAGATTAGTAGCCTCCATTTTGGGTCTGATGGTGTAATTAATTGTGCATAACCCCTCGATCTTTCTTTAGGATTATGCACCAAACAGTGCACCAGTAGCTTAATCCATGTCATTATATGTAGGCTGTTTTCATGATTTTCTCACCAAAATCTAGCCTATATAAATTATACAAACGTAGTCTTTAATAATATACATTGTAATTATATTAATGACCCACCAAAGATTTCCTCAAAAGATTGCTGCTAACTCTCACAGGCAAATCTCCGGAAATGGCACTAGAAACAATAGCTCGCTACCATGACACCATAATATTTCACAAATTCAACCTGCAACTAGGCTGATAACAACCCAAACGTTGACTGAACTTATTAAATTGTAGATGAATTATTCCTTTTCCAAAGAGAAATAAAATCGGAAAACCCTACCTGTCCTCATTGCTGCCAGATTGATAAGCCACCATTGTGGAATCCGGGGCAAAATTACCATCACACGATCGCCAGTTTGCAAACGACATGGACCAGTGAGAATATTTGCAGTCCTGATAAATATTCAAACAATTGTTTATTATATCCTTTATAATGATGAATTATAAGTTTATTTATTAAATTTATACCATATAAAGAAATTTATATTGTTGCCTGTAACATTACAACTCAGAATGTTTGTTTACATTTAATGGACTTGGCATTTCACTCTGCAACAATATAACTTTGAAGAAGCCCAAGAACGGTGAAATGCGTCAGGGTCGCCAAATAAAGACCTACAAAATCAAATACCATGGTTTGTTTCAGTTGAGTTGCCTTCAAATCATTCAACTTATGATATATAACTAGCAAATGCATGGGATTTGCCAGTGGGACAGTTGGGCCCACAATTCTTGTGGGCAAGCAACTTTAACATCTTTGCTGGAAGATTTAATCCTTCCTCCACTTGACCCTTGAATTCAGACCTACCCTTGAATTCACACCTATACACCATCCCCTCCCCCTCCCGGCCATTACCAGCATACAACTGATCTTATCTGGTTATATCAGAATCAACCACTGATGGTTAACCCTGATATCGATGATGGGCGGGAACCAGATTTTATCAATGATTGACAAGTTTCTGGGTGATACACTTATTTTCGATTTTATATATATGATATAATCGGAAATAAAAATCATTTGAACTGAAGAGGTGCAGGTGGATATTTCACTTCACTACAATATATTCAACAACAACAATAATAATAATTCTATTGCTATCTTTGGTGCCACAGTGTTTCAGAAAAAGTTGCAATTGCTTATCTCCAAGACATTTCTTCTGAATGACCTTGTATTTAACCTACAATTCCATTTTCCATTACATGTAAAAATCACATTACATTCTTATAACTGACATCATTTATTTCTAATTAACATTATTTATCTCAATTGGTTGAGGTTTTACTGTTGATAGTCAAACAAATCTACAGTTCATTAATTCATTTTCAGCAAATTCTCATAGAATGCATTATTCAATAGTCTACCACTGCACGAAATTTTGTTTGACAATACACGTTATTGTGACACCATGGCAATTATCATTATCACAAAGTGGAATTGTCACGCAGCTGATTTTATTTTTATTTTTTGGTTTAAAATAAAATTGTATAATTGGCGAATAGAATATTGATTTGATATTTGAAATGATAAAATTTTATTCAATGCACCAATGAGGGATGAAAATAATGAAGTGAAAGTTGGGGTGAAGGAAATATTTAGGTGATGATAGAAAATAGAATTGTGATTTTACAGTTCGTCCAATAACGGAAATGCCTGATCTTACATAAACATGTATACCGGAAATTAATGAATTAGATTTGCGTAATTCTTGGTAAAAAAACAACATAAGCTTATTCAGTAAACTGTCAGTAAGGAATTTACATACCGTTTCGAAAAACTGTGGAGCTGGCTGAAGCTCCAAATTAGCTGTTGCTTGTTATCATCCACCCACCAGAATGCTGGCGTCGACTTGACATTCTGTTAATAAGTCCACATTAAAGTACAATCCACTGTATGTCTATCAGCACATTGGTTAACACTAAAAAATCACGCAAACTATTTGTATTTGTACTTTATATAACTAACTCTTATTACATAACCAAATTTCTAGTTTATATTCTACTATGCCAGTTTGGGTCTATCAAACAAAATTACAATAGTGATAATAACACCATTTCAGTACATAAATTTCAAGTTTTCAGTATATATAAGATCATTAGTGACAACTATGTTCTAATCATCCAACTAAAGTAGAATTATTGGTAAATCAATATTGATAAAATGTACATCAGGCTATGTTTAAGCTTTAGATTTTTCTTTTTAAGGGAATGAATAGTATAGTGTGCAACTGAATCTGGCTGATCAGTATGCAGGATTAGGAGATTGTTCACATTCCGATCCAAGTAAATGCATGTCAATGATGGATTTTTTTTTTATGTTACTGTGCATATATGATTATTATAGTTTCATTTTCTATTGGGACTGTTTTAACCCAACTGATTTTTCTTCATGATCTTACTTACCAGCTCGACATTGGCCCAACGTCCGATGACATCCTCAGAGAAGTTGTAATATTTTGGCACGGCCAACTTAAAATGTTTTTTTGCTTCTTCATAATTATGGAAACCAGCAGAAGAGGAAGCAACAGAATATCTTCTGCAACAACGGATGGTCCTGGTAGACACCCATGTTCTTTGAGCATATTTACTTAGCATGATGCAATCAATGGACCTAGGATAGATATAGACATAGGCACCCTTCAGTGAATAATAGACACAGTGTACCTATCGAATATCTTAGGCTGTGTGGTCGCACAATACAGCTCAAATATAATAAAACAAAAAAGTGAGAATTTATAAAAATCAAACAATAACAAACAGGCAAAAACCCTAGGTGATCTGGAAACCAAGACATATATAGGATTAATTTCTCATTGGCTTAATTTTGTATCATACCACCGACCTAACTCTAAGCACCAACCATTACTTGAAAAGCTATATATACGTACAATATATCGTGTTCATGAACTCAAATATGATTCCATGACAAAAAAAGATAATAATTATTGATGCAAGAATTTTAATGCTTCAATCATTTTGGTATAACTGCATGAACTTACTGGACGGTTTCATCTACTATGCATTTGTGGCTTTATAAGTGTCATGAACTCGAGCCATCCAAATTAGAAGTGTTTTGAAGAAAATAATTATGGATACACAAATAGCATAATCTCTAGCCACATCCTTTAATTCTCTCAGTCCTAAAGGTGTATTGCAAAATGTAACCACACCAAGGGATTAGAGCATGAAAACAGGTCAGGCATACATATTTTTCCATTAACAACTATCACATTTGCAGTGAACCAAAACCGTGACGCAGGTAGGTAGGCATACCACATTAATATAGTTGCAGCTCTCATATGAGTTGACAAGTATCTGTTTCTCTTATCTTATTACCTTTCTGTATCAGTTATACCAGTTTACAGTTGGGTTCCTTTCCTGTTGGTATATCCTGTTATTTCTGTCATAGGTTTTATTATTAACTATTATCTGTTTTTATAGCATCACGTTTCCTGTTCAAAATTTCTTCCTTGGGTCATTTTTGCACACACACACATAAAAAAAATGAAATTTGAGCAATTTTTCAGAAACATTTTTCCTTGAGTCGCTTACGGAAAAACTCCTTGGGCACAGCTGGTTTATGACTTGTGGCAAGTTGTGCTCGGTGGAGAAACTCAAATTTTGCGGGACAGCTCCTCCTCCGTCTTATCATTAACAAAGCCAAATAAGCCTGATTTGGCCACGTGGTTTACAGTTTCATTTAATTTGTTAACACTGGTTTAGGTAAATAATTTCATAATGCTATTTTTGTGTACGTAAGAGGAATGGGCCATGCAGATAATACAAATCACAAAAAGGAGAACGTTCATCAATTTACTTCCCATGATGTGTGAAAAATGTATTTATGCAGGGAGGTATATCGTACGTTGTTGACTACCTTAATGTGTATAAAAGTCGATCATAGAAAAATATTCAATTGATATTGCTAGAAAAAACCCATTAAATATATTAATTATTTGATTTCGGAAATAAGATATAACTATGCTGCCTAACATGTCTATACACCTACGTAGGCCTAGTGCTGATAATTGTAAAATGGCTGATAAGGTTATGCAGTAGGCCTAATTGTATAGCTAGGCCTATTATCTACATGCCTTATTTTGTATTTATTTTTTTATGCGGATATATTATATATAGCTAGGTCTGTATATCTATAGTATATATAGGCCTACAATAATGATATGTATAATATAATGATAATATAATCATGCAATTTAACTATCTAATTCCCAGTGCCAGGTCACTAGCCTACCACTAAGGCCTATGCCTATAGGCTATATTATACCAATGTATATTTATAGCAAATGGCCCTCTGTTCGGGTTCAAACTGATCGAGACCCATCAGAAAATGGGACGAACCCCGAAGGGGTGAGTTTTCTGATGGGTCTCGATCAGTTTGAACCCGAACAGAGGGCCATTTGCTATTTATTACACACTCTATTTGGATGTTAAAAAGTAAATTTAACTTGTTTAGCCTATAGTTTAGCTCGAGGAGGCTTCATTCACCGCAATTTGTAGGCCTAAGTAAAATTACGCGGTCGGGACGACGTCATCTGGCCTACGCTGCACCAATTAATGAAATTGCGTCTTTGGCCGAACAGCACACGTGAGCGGTTCGTATCAACCGAACTGCACCCCCAAACTTAGCCATCTCAGACAACCGAGTATATTAGCAGTGTATACTAGGTTGTGATCGTAGCTACCCCAAACTGCACCTTTCTATTAAACTGCTCATGTGTGTAATAAAGTCAATAATTGAACAACCAGGAACTACATGTGTCAAACTAATTTTTAAGCAAAGCAAATTTATATGAAGTGAAGAAAAAGGTTAGTTTTCCTACCTGTAATATCAGCTGATTTGCTTTGCAATCCAGTTGCTGAAAGGGCAATTATAATACCACGAACCAACTAGTCTATAGGCCTATGCAATAGTAGGCCTGTTATAGAAACACCACACAATGTAAACCGGAAGACCAGTTTGTTGATAGTGGAAGTGGGTCAACACTACGCTCGGTGTTGGAGGAAGGCATGAGTCTGCTCTGAACAGATCTGCTGATTTTAAACTTAGATCGATTCATATATATAACAATGGCTTCATATTTCGACGAGCACGACTGTCAGCCTCTTGCGGAAGGAGAGCAGCCAAATCATCTTCTTCATTTCGCCCGGTGAGCATCTGAAAAAGATTGAAAACTACAGGCCTATAATAGGCCTATAGGCTATGGGATAGGCCGAAGCTACAGGCAAATCATGACATGCAATTTTATATAGGCCTATTATATATTATACGGTAAATTATGTAGGCCTATAATTGGGATTCTTTTTTCGATCGATATCTATTCAGTATAATTGATTACGAGCTATAGGCCTCTGCATCTCTCTAAATAGTAGTAGGCCTATCCTACGGTATATGTTTGGGGCGGCCGCCTTTTTCTCCGCGTTGATGTTTAGCCTACGCATAGACCGTATAAATACGGTAGGCCTTACCCGTACTCTCAACGCCTCGTGGGGGTGGGGGTGGGGAGGGGATTGGGGGGTGCAAGTGTCAACCAACCAATTTCGACCATAAGCCAACCAATTTCGACCATAATTTTTAAATTCCGCTCCAGAAGTAGTCACAATTGAAAGAAATAACTATTGATGCGAAATGAAAAAATCATGTGTGATGAAATTAAAAAAATATAGGTCTAGAGAGTATGTGGCACGAGGTAGGCGCTGGGTGCGCGATTTTATTTTATGGCAGTGCCTGAATTATTTGATGGACACCTTTTATTTTGTCTTGTTGGGCAAATGTATGATATGTTACTTCCAAATCGGGCGGAAGTGATTAATTTTATTTTCTAAGTGTCAATTGGGTGTTTTGCTACGTATCGTATTTCAGTTTACCTGAATTGATGGTAATTAGTTAAAACTATATTTTTATTTGTTGTGTCATTGTTTGTGTTATTTTAGTTTATGATATTGCATGTCTAAAAGATTCAGTGAAATACTGGTAAACTTTGGCGTTATACACCATACAATTTATTTTAAAGTGTTCCCTGTGGACGTGTTATTGTTAAATTGATTTAATTAATTGTGGTCTGTTGTGGCATCGGGCTAATAGTAATTTGAAATATTGTGTTATTTGGGTGTTTCTGCCTTCATGTGAGTAATGTACGTGGCGCGAATAGGCCGTTCTTAATTAAATGTATTTGACGCCATCTGTCGGGCCGCAGTAGGGCTACTGTTTGGATTCGCCTCACATCCGTCAGGTGTCGTGTGGGGTCTCTGTTTACATCACCCTGGGATGTACTGGCTCCGCTTGGCGCACATGTAGTCATACCTCACTGGATCTCATATCGTGATACCTCCACAATCTCATTCACAGTAAGTACTTCTGTCATTTTTGCCTACTACTGAACTATTTATTATTATGGCAGGGCGAAGACAAACGTGTTATATTTAAATGTGTCGTCTTTTTCTTTCTTGTAGCGTAATAGTAGCGACCCTTAATGGCCTAATTAAAGTTAAGGCTGTTTCCCTCGTGTCCTCACGGAGAACATGTGAATTCTCTAGGATGAGATGATTAGAGCGAGGTATATTTAGTCAAAAGAAAACGAGTGTCTAAACTGTTTAGCAATTAGTGTTGTTAATCTTGCTGCCGTCATGTACAACGTTTGTAATATCGTTCATGTTTGTGTGTTCCTTGAAAGATGCAGGCTTTCTTGGCAATCATTGAAAATGAATGGAGTCATCACGCAATCGCCATGTCTATTGCGATTTGGTTCAAACTTCAAACAAATAGCTGTTATTCAGTCCAAATAATGCGTTTAATTAATCGTTATTTGGACGTTGCTGCAACCATTACTTTTCACGAGTTTTATTAACAGTCAAGTGTACACCTGCGGGGCAGACAAACGTATTGATTAATGGCTGCCTTACTGGTCAATCGGATAACTTATTCAATGGAGGGCTTGCTTTTGCAATAGTGGCCCTAATTTGGATTTAAATGGTTCCCCAATACTTTACGTATAATATAAAAATATATAGACTGTTCTGATGCTTGTGCATATCTTTCGGTGTAATTTCGATTGGAGAAGCAAGATTAGAATCATGTAGCGTCCTGTTCCTGTCTTTGTTTATGTTCCCATATGTTTTTGTGGCCATATGTTATTATATTTGTGACAAGTGATATTGTTCTGACGGTATATGTCCGAATTACTGAAAGTGTTATTTCCATTTATCAGGTTATGGCTTCCAAGATTAACGACTTGATTTGTAAGGGCGGCTTCAAGAAGGCACGAGAGTATGTAATGCGTGCTGGCTGCACGATACGGTCACTGACTGCAGTCCTTGATGAAGATGATGCTGATAACACCTATAGCATATGCCAGATTGTGAAGGTGAAAAAGGCTTCGACGAAGAGACTTGCTAAGAACACTGACCGTAGCAAGATTGCCAGAGTTGAGGTCGGCTACGATCGATTGTTTATGCTCAGGTAGGCATTAATGTGTGGAAGCCCTTTGAAGGCACGCTCTCTGATCTGCGTGAATAGCTGCGTTAGGAAGCTATATAGATGTCATTCCATTTTTTACTTACTAATAAGTGCTATAGTTATATCGATTACATTGTTGTTAATAACAATTCCTGAAGTAAATTATATGTTGTAAATCATACAAATGAATTGTTTCATGTTAATAATGGGCCTAAGCAATGTGCTTAATTATTTTTAAATTTGTGCCTAATCGCTCTATCGTTATGTTCTCTCAGTCCGTCATTTTTCTATATTTCAGAGAGATCCATACTGGGGACCTATTCCACATTAAAACGGCAACTCATAATGAGACACTAAGCATTCTTAGGGTAGCAGGCATCACCTGGTTGGGGTCTACAGTGCTCATTTATGAGCCTACTTACTACCACGAGCGCATGTTCTCCTTGCCAATCATTGAAACAGAAAGTCCTTTCATACCAGTCACTACGGAAAAACTGTTTCCAACGGCGCCATACCTTCCCGAGGTTGCGGTGGAAGGTAATTTCTACCCTTTTGGAGGAAAAGTCGGAGACATTGTTATCAGCCATGCTGACATCGTTTACACGTGTGCCTCTACTGCATGCGATGGTAGCCATGCTGAAGAAAAGGTGTGCTATGGTGTTGAAGGGAACTCGGTGGCGGAGTCTGCATTAAGGTTTAATCTCAGCAGCAAGACTCTCAATGTCAAAAAAGTGAAAGTGACTTCTCGTCGTATGGCCGAACTGATGCTCGCTCCAGCACTTATCTGTGTGAGTTTTCAGCTATTTCCAGCAATTGATACTTTTGTAAACATTTATCTTAAGTTTTTGGGCTATTTTAGATGCTGTTTTATTTCGAATTTCTAACATTTGTATGCTACTGCCTTTTGATTAATTGCCATTTTAATCGCTGTATATCACAATTAACTGTATAACGGTATAGTGATCATGATAACATTTTGTTAAATTATTTGTTATTTTAGGCCAAGCCAAGTTCGCCCCGTGTTGACATCGACAAATTGCGGGAGCACATCAAAACCGTCCTCACTGCCTACAAGACAGCCAATGTGAAGTGGGTTCTCTCGGGGTGGTATAAATCTGCTGTTTCTGGTGGGAGCGAGGCTGCAGTCGCACGCAAATTTCACGTCACCTATGTTTATCCTGAGCAAGTCTTGGACAATCCGGCCCGACTGCAGCCAACTGATGCTGAAGTCCCGTTGGCGGCCCCACCGGTGAAAGATGTGGTTAATCGTAGCCAGGATTGACTTTTGTCACAGCATTTATCTTAAATACCTATAGCATATCCTTTTATTGTTGTATGTTCCTTCCAATGATCTGAATTTTTGTGGCATTTTGGGCTAATTTAGGTGGCCCCAAGCATTTAAACTATGCATTTGTACTTTAGTCCGTTTTTTAACTAATATTGTTGCTAAGTGATCTGAAACAGTTATCCCGGTGCTATACTGTGTTGATACAGATCTCCAGGTGCTATTCTCCTTGATTACTTCCTGATACTCATATATAACTCCGGTAGTCAAACAAATATCTCTATTATTAATGGAAGACGTATACTGTGTTGATACAGATCTCCCGGTGTTTATACTCTTTGATTACTTCATGAAACTCATATATAACTTAGGTAGTGAACCTAAGATCTCTATTAGTCATGGAAGACGTATACTGTGTTGATACAAATCTCCCGGTGCTATACTCCGTGATTACTTCACGATACTCATATATAACTCAGGTAGTCAATCGAAGATCTCTATTAGTGATGGAAGAGGTCGCCTAGTACACTGCATGATGTTTAATTATTGGTGGTTGTTTAGAAATAACCTTTTACTAGCCTTATTTCTAGAGATGAAGTTTCTATACATCATATATTTGTGTTAACGTACGTCTAGTGCACTTAAAGCAAGTTCAGGTTGACTGTGGCATGAAACGTGTTATTTTATGTCTGATCAGTACCGGTCCGTCCGACACAGGTTATGGATTATTGTATGATCATCAAATGTCCTTTGTAAACGTTTGTCCTAAACTGAAGTGAACACATAATTCCTGGAGAATGTTGTGTTATGGGTGAGCAATGTAGTGACATGTAATTTGTTTTAAGGAGATTATATGCTGGAAATATTGTACTTGCGTCCATTGAGTCACAGTAATTTGTTAGTGTATGTCATAGGTGCGTACTTCTCTATTTTGTTGAGTGACAGAAGTGTGCTCGGTTAATTTTTAGTGTATGTCATAGTGGTGTAGTTCTCTTTATTGTGCACTGACAGAAGTGCGTCTCGGTCAATTGATAGTCTATGTCATAGTGGTGTAGTTCTCTTTATTGTGGACTGACCGAAGGGCTTAAATGCCTATCTTTATTTTACTTTTGTTTCCAGTCATTCCAACCCATGTATAGGTTGTATCTCTATGTGAAAACGGCAGCCATGTTGTTAACTTACTATGAGGTGGAACGATGATGATGTTTTTAAGTATCAATTTTGTTCGGCAATGTGGCTATCTATTGCAACTAGCTATGAGTTTGATTAACGATGTGCACGACTATATATAGCTGATGGTGCTAATCCTTTTACTGTGCAGTGGCTTATGTAGGTGTGCCAATAGTTACAATGTATATGTAACCTTCGTATATAAGTGCCAACACGTACCCGTGTTACTAGTCCACAGCAAAAGGTGAATATATTGTGTTTAAACGCCATAGATCCGTCTGCATACGTGGGGCCCCAAAACCCCTCGTTATGCAGACACTACAAGTTGGCCAAGTAACTGTGTTGCCATCTTGGTCCTAATATTGCCGATTTTTCAGGTTATTTTGGCTTTTTGGGCAATTGGTACATTGTTATGTTTCGTCTATATATGCTCCTTTATGTATGTAGCGTAGGAAATAAAGTTGTTTTGTATAATGTAACTTACTTTTGTATTTCTTCTATTACTTGCTCCTAAATATATTCAACTTTTGATCGCCATCTGAAATAATTCTGCGCTTGATTCAGGTAAATCTAATTATTAATTGCCGTTTCCCTGATTTCAATAATGTAACCTATCCCGGGGGAGGCATGGATAACAAGCAAATTACGCGATTATTTTGTACCAACTTTTGTTAAGGGAATAATGTAAATTACTATATGGCGTTTCGATTAATCTCCTTCTGCCAATGTTTTCAGTAGTTTACTATATCAATAAGTGAATCAATAAATATCCGTTGTAACTATAATGTATGTTGGGCCATTTAACAATTAAATGATAGTCGGATTCTGAAAAATGCGTCTCATCGTAATATTAATTGATTCGAACGTCACATCTGTCTAATCTAAAACATGAGGCATGGGTGTATGTAGTACCTAACACATTGGGTGTAATGAACGTCATCGTGTTTGTAGATAACCAAGAGAGTAAAGTACCGTAAAATATTCCTTTTTATTTAAATCACATTAGTCAATTCCGTACTATGCATGTAATACCTTCTTAGGCCAGTTCAATTATTATGGACGTAAACAATAGCATTTACAAAATAATGAAATAATCTCATGATCACACAAACCATCCTATATGCAGTAAAGGTGATTTCTTTGAGTGTAGCATTGAAACGGATTGAGTTATACAATATTCTAATTGCCCTTGCTTTGCTTCTAATTTTGTAATAACAATGTATGAGTGTATCACAGTACTTGCCCGGATACTGGGGGGCTGATTTTTATCACATCCTCTTTTATACACTTTCATTAATTACAGTTAAACCACAGTGAACTTTACACATAGTTGTTAGCCTTTAGTCTGGTACACTGTACTTATAAAAATATATTCATTTATCATACATTCAATCGTTTCAAAGAGTAATATATTGTCAATGAATGTTGGGGTTTGGTCAATAAACTATTTCATGAGCACATTCATTGTTTGTTCATAACATTGTCAATGGGTTTGATCTCCAAAAATTTCAATTACTACAATAACCTGCTTCCGACCATTAGATAATGAGTGAACTGTCAATATAAGTGCCTTTTTTTATGTGTGCATTCAGCTAGCACAATTCAGTGTTGGTCGTTTATATTTGGAAATTATAGTCACATGTAGTTCTCAAGTCAATGGTAGTATAAAGTTACACGCAACTAACTGTGGGTATGACTGTTACAGTTTGTTTTTATAGTTATTAATGTTGAAGCTGCACCAAACTTATTCTTGCATTTTGGTGAACGTCAATCAAGTTCATTCAATTATAACTGTTTACATGTGCTGTGTCCGTTTATCAGGTACCATCTTATTATTAGTATATAGCGTCAAGTCTGGTGCAATGATGTCACATGTCATCTGTCAGTTTGTCTCTGGTTGGTTCATGGTATGTTTATTATATTTCTTCAATATTGGCTCTCTGAATGTTCTGTGATGGGGGTCGTTGCTGGGCTCTGGTCACCATCTGGCCGCACTGGATGAATTGGAGGCTCCAATGTGGGTGTTGTTCTTTGTAGTTCTGGAAAACTCTGAGGCCTGCTGCTGACACAGTGATAGTATTCCGTTCATTGAAGGGGATGTCAGCAACAGCTGAGTGCCATAGATGTTCAAAATGCTTGCGTGCATTGACGTTGGTTTGGTCTGTTCCATTTCCCGGAAATCCATTTATTATTATATATAAGCACCACGGTCGCAGCCTTAAGTGTTTGGTGAATAGTGATCCATGTCCACTGTTATGCTGTGTGAGTCTGCGTCGTATGTTCTTTGTTTCTCCAATGTAGCATTGTTGTGGCTTTTTGGTGCTGGCGATCATGTATACCCATCCCATTTCATAGTCAGGTATGTCATGGTGGATTTGGACAAAGTCATTGACTACTTCTCTTGGTGTGTCATGCAGAATATCGAGCTGACGTAGGGTCCTTTCAATTTTGGCTTGTGTCTGTGAGGTCCTCCGAATCATGTCTGCAATGGCGGCTAATGTCTCTGTGATTGAGCCAATGAAGTACATGTGGTTCAAGTTTCTAACTCGACTCAGCAGGACTAGGAGCATTCCCTTCTCCCAGATTTGGTACATAAAGCCTTGTCTGTTTATTTGAGTTGCCAACTGTGTACATGTTTCCCCAATAATCTTATGGATTGTTGATGCAACATGTAGCTGCAACGGCCATTGCAGTCGCCGCGCCTTTGCGTTTGTGCGACCAACAATAACCGGTAGTGTCATCTTCGGTTGGATTGTG
This sequence comes from Sthenelais limicola, assembly GCA_942159475.1. Taxonomy (NCBI): domain Eukaryota; kingdom Metazoa; phylum Annelida; class Polychaeta; order Phyllodocida; family Sigalionidae; genus Sthenelais; species Sthenelais limicola. The sequence goes on along the minus strand of OW804095.1, from coordinate 111,923,383 downwards.
AATGTTGGCCATTCTGGTGGAATGAGGTTGATGGCCATTACCCGGTGTCCTGGTGGAATTAATGTGATTTTCATCTTCATGTGCAATGCTACTGTTGTATCAACCTCTTCTGTCTGAATGTCCCTGACGACACAGAGCTGGCCTTGCGAGAATCGGGGGATGTTGGAGTGGAGGATGTTATTATTGTATGTTAGTCTCATAATGGCCCCTTGGTAGACTAGAAGGTGTTGGTGTTCTGCACACTTCTTGTTTAAGGCCGTTACGACTGTTTGGTCACCCACAATCCAATGTCCAGCGCTGGACTCCACTTCGTCAATTGATGTATATGTACGTGTGCAGATATTACGGTTGCGTTTCTTTTCGCTTATGTGCTTCTCCACAGCATCTTCGACTGCTTTCCTTGTTGGTAGGACCCGTAATACATCGAGCGGAACCATGGACCAGTCTGGGTAGAAATTTGTATTTGTGCACCGTCGTCTGATTATACTGAGAACTTGTTCTACTTCTTCCTCTGTCGCTACATTTTGCCTCATGATGTTCAGGATCTTTTGTAGGTCGGGATCTGTTGCACTGCGTACATAATTGTTCATTTTTATTACAGAGAAAGTAGTTATTAAGTGACTGCTTGTCCATATGGTTTGTCCGGTGACTGGCTGGAGTTGGACATGATCCCCTGTTGCAATAATGACGACACCACCAAATGGGACCGGGGAGTCGCGCAGACGTCTTAAGACAAGGTCCATGGCTGCGAACATTTCTGATGATACTAAGCCGATTTCCTCTATGGCTAATACCTGGAGCCTCCGAAGATATTCCATCCTTACGTTTTGTTTGGACAATTTCGCCAACGCCATCTCAGCCATGTTATGTACCGACTGTACCCCCATTTGTAATACCGGTAATGCAAACAATAGGTGGATATGTTCACCGCCTAGTACCTGTGCTCGCTCTGCTGTTAATGCAGTCAGTGTGGTTTTTAATCCTTGTGTAATAGCATATGTCATTGCCACCATCAGAAGGAATGTTTTTCCAGAACCAGGTGGTCCTATCAGAATCGGAAACTTGATGAATGCGTGGTTTGGTATGTGGATCGCTTCAATGGTTGTCTTTAGTTTGTGCAAAGCCATTTTTTGTTCAACGAAGGAGGCATTAGTTTGTCCTGGCGCTGGTTGAATCGTCGGTATGTAGGGGCTGATGCGACTGTTTGGTATTGGATCGATGTCGGGAAAGTTTGCTATTCCTTGCTGGGATAGGGCCTGGATTGAATGGCGTCGCATGGTTTCTTCTAGACGAGCCAAATCGTCACTGGCTTTTAGCGAAATGGCTAGGTCTGTCGCTAGCGGCATCGACTCAAAGTGTAACTCATTTTCATGCATCAATGAGTACAATGCTTGTGGGAGGAAGCGCAAGATTCTTTGAAATTTGCGATTGCCCATGGGTAGCCACATGAGCTGCTCCAGCAGATAGTACCTTACTACAGACATTATTTCTTGCCTTGTCGGGGTTAGGTTGGTGAACACTCTGCTGTTAACTAAGGCCGTTGCCAAGTTTGGTACCTCATACAGATCCACTTCTGTATCAAAAATCGCAGAAGACAACATAAGGTGTACGATGAATTTGGGCAGCTGGAATGGGGTAACTGCAGGAAAGACTACAACGTTGCGCTTTGTTTTTGAGGTGTCAACAAACCGTCGGTAGAGCTCAGGCTGGTTTGTATCCGCATTACTTTCAACTAGATCGTTGATAATGTTGTTCAAAACTAGGCTTGCAATCTCATTGTGTGGGTGCTCCTCATTGCGACTTGCCTCTGCTGTATAACTGGCAACTTCTAGTAAGTATCTCTTCCGTATCTTTACATTTTTTCCGGTTCCATCGAGCCATGGTGACTCCTCCAGCTGTTCATCCAATTCCATCTTTGCCTTTGCTGGTGTGCGTACGAAATATTTCGAGTATGTTTCAAGATGTTGGACGTATAGGAGCTCTGGTGGTCGGAGGGAGAAGGCCCAAGTAGCGTCCATGTAATATACACTCTGGTAGTATTGGTTGATGACAATTTCTTGTGATGCAGTGAAGCGTCGATTGTCATCCATGGCCATGCGTATTTCAATCGGTGTTGGGATTTCTGCGCCGCCTTGTTGTTCACCACGGGATTGTTTTTTGGTTACTGCCCCTCTATATTCCGGTGCGAATGTCGAAACATGTGTGTATTCCGTGTCAGTTAGGATGAAGGGTAGCTGTAATGAATACCACATAATTTCCGGCAGCCCAATTTCTCTTGCCAGTTTCTGCTTCTTCGTTTTTTCTGCTAGTATTGCCTGGCTAGTGATTTTGATATTTTTATAATCCTCAAATGTCACTTCTACCGACTGTTTGTCCTTATGCTTGTTGAAATTTGCTTCCCTATGCTCCTCCACTCCCGCAGCATATTTGCACACATAGCTTACTTGAAATTTTGTGTCCACGAGTTGAACATTGGAGCACGATTTCAGGGCGACGAGAATATGCGGTACGGTGGGTATGTATATTTCATCTTTGTTGGCGGGATAGGTGTACCTGCCGCCAGTGAATCTCTCATCAAGTTCCTCCTTACCCTGCGGTGTTGTTGAAGTGAATTGCATTTCTCGGAATAGGTCGATAACATCAGCATCATACATCTTAGCGTTTCCCGTGAAACCATATTCTTGGGAAGGCGGGTGCCTTTGCACGCGACAAACTGACTCACCGTCCCTATTGACCTTCTGGCAGCGGTTTGACGCCAGTTGGCAGTCATGAACTTGCAACGTACAAGCTAGGTTCCTCAGTTGATCGTAATCATCCTCAGTTGTGATGACGCCTGTTGACAATAAGGTGTCGTAGTCAGTTTGTGTGTCTTTAGAAAACATTCCCAATGATGTGCATCGAATGCGGCTTATCTTTTCATAGCGAGTCTCGTTCTTCACTTTGATGAAGCCATGTACGTGTGGCTTGTTCCCCAGTGCACCATGAGATTGAAATTCATACCTGCACCAGACTGCTTCGACATCTCCAAATGGTTTTTCTGGGCCATATTCAATCCAGTGGAGGAAGTGTCGGATGGTTCTTTCCCAGGCTCGGCATAAGAGCGCACAATGGTCTGTCATGCCTTTGACGATATTAGTTCTGTCGGGCCCGTACACTTGTTGGATTGCTGCGACTATGGGTTGGACGCCGAATGTCAATTTATCATTGCAAGTGAGTGTTATAAAATAGTCGAAGCCGTCCAAGTCCCGCATTAGAGCAGCTAATCGATGGACCTGTCGGCGCGAGTCAATTTCGTCAAAGGCTAACATTCCCTCTCGTTGGTTCATCAACGATCCATCGTGAGGTCTCCTGAGATGTTCCAGACCTTTGTTGACCACCACTGCAGGACTGTTGTAATTTAACGCCTGATTGACTTTGACATCAAACACCCACTGCAGATAAAGCTCGTCATGTGCTGTCAATAACGTTTCATCAAATATCCGCACCGTCATGTGGTCGTTTACTGATGCCAACCCTCCTTTCCTTGGCTTCATGTATCCATTGGTGTACATCGCTGCTGGTAGTGCGCCAACCATAGTATTATTGTGCTGGTCCCAGAAGATGTGGGGGAAGAGGGACGCTTCAGGGTATAGTAGAGGTACAGTGTTTTCCTCATTCTGGGAGCATATGTGCTGCAGTATCCGTTGTGTTTGGATCGAGGGTGGGCGATAGAAGGATGTCCGTACCATTGTTCTAAGGTGGTCGTTTAAAATGAAGTGTCCTGCCAGCGCGTCACTGTTGTCGGATAAGTAGGTAGTGTGATAAGTGTTATTTGCTGCAATTGGGAGGTTTTCATCGTCATTATCCGTTGGTAGGGCGACAGGTCCTAATACAATCTCATCATCGTCGTCGTCACTGTCCGACTCGTTACTATTGTCCCCGCATGCTATGTGGTCTATATGAGTTGTTGTTAATTCACCGTGAAGCGGTGTTTCATCTGATTCACAATCAATTTCGGGTTGTTGTTGCTCCGGTTCGTTCTGTTGTTGTCGATTGGGGTTTGTGGGAATATCCTGTGTTTGGATGAATGTGATGTTGTCTAACGCACAGAATTCCTTTTGGTGTTTGAGACAGACTCCATTTCCGCACTGGAAAATTCCCAGGCCTTGTGGGCAACGCCACTTCATTTTATTAGTGCATGTGGGCCATGAACATAGACGTGTCGTTCCTAATGATTCCCTGATGAGGTATTTGTCTGGATGATCTGCACATTTAATTTGTGTTTGGCCACCACACCAACGCATCACCTGGTCCCTGTCTATCTGCTGTGGTTGTACATTGCGTACATATAGTACGAGACGATGTGCATTTGTGTTTAACAGTCTTTGATTATTGCCACTGTGTTGCCAGTGCCAATCCTTATCCCATCGGAATGACATTGCAAGACTGTATGTTGTCATCGGTGTTGTTACTGCAGTAATACCCATCATTAAGTTCCACTTTCCGTCCGGTGTGGTGAGGAGTGTTTCTTCGGGCCTTAGGTGTCGATCTTTGATGACGATGAATGCCATGTTGGCATCCACATTTGCCAGATACTCAGGTATCTGTTGTGTGTGTGTCTCGGTGTATGTTACTGAATCACACAATGTACTCAGGTAGGTAGCTGCCACAATTTCGTACTTGTACTTGTGTGGCAGTCGTCTCCCAGGATGATTTTGCAATAGATTATCATCTTCCTGTGCCAGCGTTGGCCTCTTTGTCCTGTTGAATGGTGTTTGGAATTGTACATCTGCACAATAACCATTGATGTTGATTGCGGTCTGTGTAATGTGTCTGCCAGAAAGATAGTTCATAAACGCTTGACGTATATGGATGGAATGTGTAATTATGTGAGCTATGAGTGTGATGGTGCATCCTGCTGCGAAGTCCTCGTCCTCGCCTGTCTGAGTCACCGGATGGACCTTGAATGGTAAATGGCCATAGCCATTGGCAGCATGTACGATTGGGTAATACTGGTGTTTTGGTGCAGCTTGATTGGTGTCTGTTGGTGGATTTATGTCATCGCGTCGTGCATGCCTATTATTAAGGGCTGTCGTCAGGTACACCGCTTCCTGTGATAGTATAAGGGTGCCTGATTTTGCTGCATTTGCTAGGACATTTTTGGGATACATGGTTTTTGAAGCCTCCCAGAATGACAGTGCACGTTTGACATATCTTGTACCTAATAATTCCCAGTTCAAGGCAAAGTGCCTTATATCGGGCCGTTGATTTAGTACCAGTGCGTCCATGGCGTATTCTTGGTCCGTCAGTATCCTTTTGTGTGACCTCATCGCCAACCGGAAAGTTGACAATCCCGAAGCCCCGCCTGCCTGTTTAACAACATTGAATGAGTTGTTGTATTTTCCCCCTCTACCTGGTCTTATGAAGTTCGGGGAAATCTGTGTTGGTGTCAACTCTGTTGGCTGTCTAGCTGGTGTTGCGTTTAATATTGGGTTGTCAACCACATGTACATAGTTATAGGTAGGTGGTGCATGTTGGTTGGACGCGCATGTAATGAATGATAAACCATTTGTATCGTCGACGATCAATGCTGGTTTGATGTCCCAGATCAGAGTACGTTTGACCAACAGCCAGTCTGGTCTTGTTCCTAGCATCCAGTTTCTGTTAGCAGAAAATGCAGTGAAGTGATCAATTTTTGTTGCGAGATAGTGATGCATTGGTATGGTTTCTGCACGTTTGACGAGGAGATCATCTACAAAGATACAACATCCCAGTGGACAACGGATATGTGGGAAACAATTCCTGTTGACGATCTCTTGTACTTGCGCCAATGTGCCATTGTGTTTGACTGCTTTGAAATTGTTTACTTCGCGCGTGATATCTGTTACCAGTGGAGCTTGTTGCCAGTATTGCCTAAAACCTAGTCTTATTTCGTCGATTTCGTTTTCCCACATTGATCTGATCGACTTTGGCAGTATTGGTATTATGTCTTTTGGGGAGCAAACAAGTTGGCCAGTGAGTATCGACCAAATAACTGCTGGCCAGGCAAACGACCATGTCGTCTGTTTATTGATGTCTGTGCCTCGGCTTAGGTAGTGAAAGCATAGTTGACATACTAATTGATCTTGCCCTGCGTTAATGGGATTGTCTCCATAGGCCCTGTTAACAAAATTGGGGGGTGGTTGTGTCCATGTGATGTGATGTTCGTCAGTGGAGTTCCTGTGGCAGGTTGCACAAGTGCGTTCCACATCCTGGTCCAAGTCGCTCTCCATTCTCCAAACAAGTCAAGTCAAACAAAATACACCCATAACCAGACACGATATGTTGACCTATTAGCAGGTATACGACCCAATGGATACCAATTAAACAGACACAGCACAGCACAGACCGTCGAAGTTGTCAGACAAAACAGCAATGTTAATCAGCACTCACATAATACACTTTATCTACTGAAAAAGGCACACTTTTGAACTTGTGCAAACAGGGACAATTCGTCTCACAGACCAATAATTTTGCCATTTCAATAACATGGGTTACTTCATCTCGGTGACAAAATTTGCAACATTACCAAAACAACAGGATTTCTGATACTAATAACACTTCAGTCAGTTAATAGACACATCGCTTCTAATTAAAAAAAAAAAATTATACATAATCCACATTGAAGCGTTATTTGTTGTGTCTGCCACGGGTGTACATCTGTCCATATCGTGTTTGGTGGTTGTCTTCCAGCAGGCCAGTCTTTTCCTGTTAAAAAATAATCGGTATAATCATATTTGATTGAATGGGTATGAGTCTACTCTAGGTGTACGGCATGTGTGTCACTCCTTGTCTTTAACGTATTATATATCGTATTGATTATTAGCAGTTAAATACATTTGTAAGGCATTAATTTGCTCGTTGTAGCACAGTGGGTCTATTTGTCTTTGTCGCACTTTATACAGGATGTCATTTGACTACATGCATGTTGCTGTTGGCACATAATTTCATTTTTAAATCATATCGGTATAACTGTTGTAACAGCAGTTCCACGATGTACTTATCCTTAATGATTAACATCTGTAAGTTGTCCCTACCTTGCTGTTTTAAATATAGGTTTTCTGGGTTGTTGCGTTATGTGGTATTGCTGTAGTCGCCGACTTGTGATATAGGCAGAATAACAGTGGGGATCGGCTTGGCTTGCTTCTCTCGGTTTGCTGGTGAAATGAAGTTTAAAATGTTTATTAAAAGACGTTGTATATATATTGCCAGTGCACCATTTGAGAATTTTGTTGCGCACCAAATAATGGTGTCCTATACGTTTCAACTGAGTTCATAAAATGATCAATTATAACCGGATTAAGATGTTTGATTTTTCTATATCGTACCTAGGTCTGTTATTGCTGACTGTATTGTCTTTGGCCCAGTGTTGCTGCCATTGTGCGTGTGTCTGGGCTGTTACAGAGTGTTGTTGGTTGCTTCATTCCCTGGCTTGATTGTACTGGGCAGTACATCGTGTGACTGTGAATAAGATTTATTTTTATATTATTTTTCAAGGGATTAATTTAGTTGGACGTCACTAATGGTTATGGTGTCCTAAACGTTTCAAATGTGTTCCGAAAAATGATCAACTCTATCCTGTTTAAGGTGTTTTTTTGTTATATATCGTACCTGTGTCTGTGTCGGTTATTGCTGCCTGTATTGTCGTTGCCTCAATGTTGCTGCAATTGTGGGTGTGTCTGGGCTGTTACAGTGTGTTGTGGGTTACTTCCTTCCCTGGCTTCATTGTACTGGCCTGTACATCGTGTGACTGTGAATCGTAATGATTTGTACATTATTTTTCAAAAGAATAATGTGTGTGACGTCACAAATTGTTATTTTGTAATTTATGTCTTTGGTTATGCATGATTAGTATATTACTTTCACCATCCAATGGCCCAGCCAAACCTATAAACATTATATACATATCATGGGAACCTGTGTTTACGTGCCACATGCAGGCCAAAATTAACATCAATGCTCCACTGAAAAAATAAATACTAATGGTTGTAATTAATTATTCAAACTGTTTTGATTAAGAGTTAAGAGTGTCATAACCGTATGTTAGCGCATAGTCGCCACCTGGTGTTAAATGTCCCCATCAAGTTTAGCATTTGGCTTGGTATGAGCGTTTTTGATATTTAAAATCCTTGACTGTAGGCATGATTCGTTTTACTACGTGAAACATTGTTGGCAAGTTTTGTGTCAATAAACTTTTGTGTCAATAAACACTCTGTATGGCATTAATTATTGCGTGGTAATTAAGCATTGCGCACTTGCGAGTGTTGTGGCGACACCTGGTGTGTAATTTGGTAAAGGGGTTTAGCGCGGGTTGGCGTTACGAATATTCATAACCCATGTGTGTATATCATGTTATTTCTTTGAACAACTGTGTTGATAAACCGTTTATAATACATTAACCTTATCATTAGCTAAAAATTGCAACATTAAGCTTTTGTAATGAACCGTTTCTTATATAGCAATAGTAGGTCCAAGTTGTCGCCCAGTGCACTTGAATCACCCCAATATAAAATACCCTCACATTGACTAAATGTTGTGGGACATTTGCCGCGCATAAGCATGTGTTAACTAAGCTGCAGTCGTGTGTGAATTACTGGTGTAAGTTTCACATTGAGTGAGTTCAAACATTGATACAATCAATCTCTTATTATTTTGCCTACCTGAATTGTGGCTCTTGTTTGAATGCTGCCGTGTGAGGGTTTGGTGGCTGGGTGTGTTGTTGGCTGCTGTGGCTGGCGGGAAGGCCGCGCTGGGTTGTAGTACGCTCCGTTGTGATCCCTTGTTATTGTGCGTAAAAGTTTGTTTCAAGTATGTAACCCATGTGTCTGTTCCCTGTACTGTCCTTGCGTACTTGCGTGTATTTCACAGTTGTCAGAAAGTATGCATTGATGTAATCTGTAGTGCAATCCTTACGATCTTAAACCTGTGCGATCTTAAACCGTTTCTTAAACCTGTGCGATCTTAAACCGTGTTTACATCTTGCCAAACGTATTTACCTGCTGTGGCCGACGATGTTATATTAGGCGTGCTGTGATTGGCCTATAGAGCGTGTCCTCATAACCTGCTAAAGGGACTGTGATTGGACCGCCGAACCTTCCCGAGGTGTACCCGAGTATGCACTCGTTGTTTGAGCTTACTAAAGGGAAGGCCGCAATGTCGGATTTTGAGTGTCGATCCATGTGTAGCGTGAATGGGAGAGGTGTGTTATTCAGTAATTATACCAGTAAGTGCTTAAACTTCTAGTTGAAATCTGGTCGTGTGGGTCTAACTTAGACACTGTGATAATTTGGGGGTGTTGGGCAATGGGAAACACAGGGTTTTTTTGCAATCTCACCAGATCTGTCCCCTATAGTAATCCCCGTTCGGGAGAGGCGAATTTGCTAGTTCATGTTTTTATGCAGTTGCATAATTTTAATTATGCCATTTCGCCGATTGGTCTAGCTAGCTAGTGGATAGTTTGGAGGCCCACCACCTGTACATTGCCTAGGAGATATATATAGGCACCCAGGCTAGCTAGTGGATTATAAAATTCTGCAACAAAATTTTTAAATTCTGAAGCGAAATCTAAAAAATTGGAGAAAAATAAAAAAAATTCTGAAGCAAAATAAAAAACTGGAGCAAAATAAAAAAAAAATGCTGGAACGAAAGTGTAAATCTGAAATCTGAAATCTGAATTTTTAAATTTTGCTTCAGAATTATAAATTCTGATTTACAATTTTCTGTGTTATAGTTATTTTTCCAATTCCGAAAAGAAAATCAGAAAAATTCCTCAATGAAAAATAATGTTTTACACCAATAACTGTTTCCATCGTAACCGATTTTAATCATTTTTTGACTGAAATGAATCATAAGATTTTCTGCCCACGGGTCTCTGTGGCACAGGTGGTAGTGTCTCAGACCCCCGATTGGAGAGCAAGCATGAAACCTGAGCCTATCAAGTCTGTCCCTGACCCTGACACACTACAGACACGCTAGTTAGTAGAAGTCACCAATGTGACCATAAAAATAGGGAATCCTGAATAAGAAGGGGATTCCTGAGGTGGAAAACAAGATTTTCTGTTAAACCATTCACCCTCATATGATTATACTTTCAATTCTTGCCAAACATATCAAAATTAGTAGTATGAATCATTTTTTTCCTGTATCCAACAAGGGTAACCATGGCAACAGCTTACAGTATTTTTTTTTATACACCATAATATTATATTGACGATTCTGGAAAAAGGATGGTTTAAAAAAAATCATCTGATATTTTCATGTGTGGTATCAGAGTTGAAAGCCCAAAATGAAGAGAACTCGAAATTTTTTTTTTTTTAAAGTGGGCAGAACTGTTACCATGGCAACCAAACATTTTAAATAACTTCTACTTCACTAATTTCAGTAGTGTTAATGCGCTCCCCAGATATCTACAGTATTTATGGTTTTCCCTTTGGTTGCTATGGTAACAACCTGAGGAAATTCTGTAAGACTTACGTAATTTAACTGTTGAATCATTTAGACTGACTTCAGCATAAGAAAAAAATAATGATCCAACATAAATATTCAAATTCTAAAATTCAATACTGTGGTATCTGTTCCCATATTTCTGCATAATAGTATTTCAATAAATCCTGCCAAGTTGCTCAGAGCTAGCTAGGACCATATGACGTTTCCAAGGTAACACCTATAGAAGACCTAAAGTGTTTGGTATCAAAATGTTCCAAATGATAAGACCAATCTTGAGCTATACCTACTGAGAATACATATCAAATATTAATCTTCATATTTGTGTGCAAACAAAAAAAAAACTAAATTTGAGAAAACACAATGTGTTACCATGGTAACCATCAACTATACAGGTCTATATATTACAAACTTATGCTCTAGGTTACTGATTGATTCCGGCCTGGCCCGAGAGTGGGAACTGGACTATGCCAAGTAAGTTAATACACATTAACATACATAAAATTATGTCAGTTTATACTCCAAGAAGATACAGGGTTGAAAAAATCTTGTAAACTGACAAGAATTATAGAACATTTCATTGGAGAAAGATGTAGAGAAGTAGTGTGATTATTTTGGAAAAAGAAAATGATTTCTTATTTTTCCCTGTGACGTATGCGCTTCCTGAAATCACAGCTTATAAGATGAGATATGTCCCAGGAAAATGAGCCATAAGCCAGAAATGAATTTTAAGATAACCTTGTATTTTAAAAGAAATATTTTATATCTAACATCCACTTAATCAATAGCGTAGTTACGACATCGAGCGAGGAAAGGCTCCGTACATAAGGCATGTAAAATTCCCAAACTTTCCACGCAGCTTACTTTGGCTTCAAGTGAGGTTACCATGGCCTTCATTTTCCTTGAATAATTTTTGCCAGGAAGGTAGAAGCCAATCTGTTTAAATTACCGTAATCCGCCCGCTCCCTCTGCTTCGACTGACTTACGTTGTATTATTTAGCGACGCAACGTTGGAATTTCGGCGACGCAACTTAAATGCGCCCTCCTATTTAGCGACGCAACATCGTCGTCTTCGTAGAAACGCTCCCTAGCAACATGCCTGAGATAGTTTGTCCACTGCTTTCCCGCATGCTAAGCATTAGGCCTATTCATTCGAATTTCTGATTTTATGTAGGCCTATAGGCTACACATAATCATGGGAACATGGGATGTCTACCCGGTGATAAACGGGGGCAGCTATTTAAATTACCGTAATCCGCCCGCTCCCTCTGCTTCGACCGACTAATGTTGTATTATCATGCGGCGATGCAACTGGGACGCAACTTTGATATTTGGTGATGCAACTTAGCCCATTGAGGATGGGCTGATGCCTCAAGGCATCAACATCAAAATGGCTCAGGGGACGGGCTGATGCAACAAGGCATCACACATAATTTGGCTCAGGGGACGGGGTGATGCCTCAAGGCATCATTATTTTATATAAATTGAAGGGGGCATAACTTAATAAAAAATGAATGGATTTTGATGAAATTTAAAATATATGTATACAAACACACTAGAAATACTTTTATTGGTATGTTGTCATGGAGACAATAATGATGACATCATAACTAACATACATAAATGCTGGAAAGTGAATTTGGAGCAAGGTTGCCGCCATATTGCACCCAATTGAGACCCATTATTTTAATTATTGAAGACCAAATTCTAGAAATTATGAAAAAATATGATCAATAACTATTTACACCTATTAAACGATGTACATATGACACATTATTTGAAGAAAATATTCTTAAAGTGTTTTTAAACCCTAAACCTCATGTTAAACACCCGTCCTGAAGCCCAAAACGGGGGAAAAGGCCCCCCGTCAGCCAGGCAAAATATGTGTAAACTGCCCCCGTCCTCAATGGGTTAAGTTGCGCCTGCCTATTTGGCGACGCAACGTCGTCAGCGTAGAAACGCTCCCTAGCAACCTGCCTTGCACAGTTTGCCCACTGTTTTCTTACACACTGGAGACGTGGGGAGGGTGAGGGGGGGCTTTATTTTTTGGGATGAAACGTTTGTTGTGAACAGGAGAGAGTGGGGAACGGATGGGGAAGGAACAGGGGATATCTACCCGGTGATAAACGGGGGCAGCTAGTTCACAATGATTGGTACTGTCTCATACACTAATGCAGTGAGCGTCTCAGATGCACACATTTTGTTTGCCCACCCCCTAGGTGATCAGCTGTTTGACCCGTTGCCCTCAATCTATAAATAGCTGGTTGGTGGAGCTTAATGTTGTTCATATACATAGATTTCACTGACGTCACGGCCCTGGCCATGTTTGGGGTCAAGTTAGATGGCTATGTATGCTGCGATACTTGAAAATATTGTTTTCTGGCTGTTTTAACCTTTACCAGTTTTAATCTGCCACAACAATACCTTCATGATAGGTTAGATAATCTGCCTTGAGTGTAGAATTACCCAAGTATCTACTCTTGTGAGGTTTATCAACTTTGTTTTGATACCCCCGCCATAGACGGCAAGCGTAGCAGTGACCCTGGACATGGCGGTCACTGTGATACCCCAGCCTACTGGGTGACGTCATGTGAAATCTATTGTTATATAAACTGTACTCTATAACCCACAGCATAAAACTTTTGGTGTTTCACTGGTTATAAGTAAAGTGTTTACAATCGCTTCTTAGGCCTGTGATTTCAGTGTAATTGGCTGAAAATCTAGGCAAATTAGTATCCCATTAGGACGGATTTAAAAAAAAATATAAAATTTCATCATTCTAGTCTAGGGCCTTGCAAACACCATATACATAATCAATTCAAGGAATTATTAGTGTTATAGCCCACTAATATATGTCTTTTAACAAAAACTTTGTCAGAGGTGACCGTATCATCAACTGCTGTCTCAAGTTGCCCAACAATAGATAGACTTGCTTCCGAACTAATGGGGGTGAGAGGCCTTGAAAAGTCTGTTTGACTTTGAACCACTAACTTGTAATTAAATCGCATCTTTACAGTGTCTTCAATGGTGAGAAACCTGCTCCTGCAGCATCTAAGGAAGCTGTGGATGATTTACCCTCGGTCGCTATCACCAGGCAACAGGAAGGTATTATAAATTTATTATTGATAGTATTATTATTTTCCCAACACCGGGTCTTTATTCAAGAAATTAGATAAGGTTACAGTCAAAGAGCGGTCTACAGAAACATTACAACACTCTGCATCAGTAAAACTGATAAGGCCTGGGCCCCCACCCTAGAAGAAACACGAAGGTTTACACTTAAGTATTGCCTGCACTAGGCAACGGGTGCATTTAAAATGGTATAACATGTCCAACACACTGACTTACAAATTGAAATAAAACTCCTTCCACAACCTGAACTCGTTTATATGTGTTTGACCATATATAGCACTGTCTTTAAGCGCTCTTAAAGCTGATTTTACCTCCCTTAAAAATTCAAAGAAACAAATCTCATTGTTGTGGAATACAAACTCTTCTTTATAAATATAGAATCTAGCTTTTATAAGGATAAAATTCAACCTTCTACTCTTGGGTTCTTGGCACGGAATTGATAGTATTATTGATAGTATTGCCAATTTTTTATTCAATGGTGGACTGGTTGTCAATATTATTCTGAGTAAAACAAAACATAACTATTAGAATGTGACAAACAGAACTAAAAAGCTCTCATTCTTTCCCTGGTTTGAGTCATTTTATATTTTTTTGCATTCATTTTTATTTCAAATCAATCCAAAGCATTTTAATAGATATTGGTTTCTGTAAAATGTTATGTGTTTCCACTAGAGCTTAAAGAGGGAACCCCTATTAATGCAATAGAGAAATGCTATGTAATGCAAGAGACAATATGCAATAGTAAGGATGGAGCCTAAGACCCTTACACATCAATACATATAAGTGTCAAATGTATCTATAGCATTCAATAAAAAAGTGATTTAATATAATATGATAGTTTCCCATAATCTTACATGATTATTCACTGAATTGTGAAAATGTAAATGGTAAAAAAGACCATAAGTCGAGATTTTCTGACTTTTCAAAATCTTCTCTTATGTCTTTTAATTTCAGTTAAGGGAGTAAAATGTCCAGTTTGTTTAGGAGAGTTCCAAGAATCTGAAAAAGTAAGACGAATGCCGTGTCAGCACATATTCCATCCGACATGTATTCTTCCCTGGCTCGCGAAGGTAAGTCACAATTCATCTATTGCATGTATCTAGTCTCAATTCCATCACTAGCTATATATAATTGAAAAATAATTCGGCCAGATAATCAATCTTTCCCATTGCTGTAAACAACCTTATCATTGACCCACGATTTTCCATCTAAAGAATTCATCATCATATTTTCTCAGTGTCGATGTACAGTAAGCTCTGTTTATGTGTATAGGTTTTCGTATTCATCAAAAAGGGAAATGATGACAATACTTGTATTTCTAACATGAGGATGCTTTTGGGACCTCTTTTGTCTTCCCCTACGCTCACTGCCAATTCATATTTGATTCATTCACATGTAATCTAGGGTAATACTTGAGTACAATTTGTCGTGATTTGACACTCTGATGGGACTTAGACTAAATAATTGAATAAACTATGAGAAGCAACGTTTACTTAATATAGGGTTTCGCATTTTTAGCGAGTTTCAGCTTTGTGCATAGTTTTAGAGGTGTAAAATCTAAAATGTTATCTATTTTCACTGTAGACGAATTCATGTCCTGTCTGCCGCCATGAACTCCCAACAGATGATAAAGATTATGAAGAGTTAAAGCGCCAGAAGGTAAAAAGTCTCATTATTTTACTTTATTTTCATCAGGAGGCAATGTGTATTGGACAGTCTCTGGGATTTTTAGTCTTTGGTCACAGGGTCGTAAGTCTGGTAATCTCAGAGACTGTCGCAATTATATCAGATTTCAATTCATGTTTCAATAAATTGGTTTGATAACTATATGTCTGCTTTTGATCTAGTAGGTTTGAAATTATCTTTTGACTATTATCTAATTTATTTTTACTTATAATGTTATACTATTTCTCATTACGAACTCATTCTATGAACAAAGTCTGGTGTCATATTTATGTTAATTGTAGTGTTGTATCATATGTTATGAGATATATCTGATGTAATTTCAGGCAAGGAAGGCACAGAGAGAGTTCGAGCAAGAAAGTTTACATGATTCCATGTATGGATAACGACAAATATTACTCTAGATCTATATTATATCCATCTGCTGTATCCCCAGGCAGTCATGTATATTCCATCATTTGTGAATACATAATGAAATGTAATCTGTTATGCTATCATTGGAAATGGGTACAGTAAAGAGAAATCATTAAGAGCATGAAAATGTTACAGACCAAATATTTGAACCTCCAAAGGCTGCTGAGAAATATGACGACTGAACAACTTTTGCTATCTCTGCTAGTTATTTTTTAATCGCTCCTCAGCATGGTAGGAAAGTTATTCTGCATTTGGTGTAGACCTACCAATAAATAGAATATGGAAGCTTTGATTTTACTTTTATTTATTTAATTCCATGGAAACCTATAAATGGCTCATTTGAAAAGAATGCTATAACCAATTTATAAACATACTCAATATCAAAAAGAAATATTCAATCTATCTAGTTACTTACTGCAGGAAAGTATACTAAGAGTAAGAGGGAATGGAAACAGCTATTGGCTCTAGGCTTATGACATATGGATTTTGCCAACACTGTAAACCATGTGGTGCAGCATTGCGCCGCCACAGAGAGCAGAAATTTATGGTAGGCTCTGGTAGATGACACCAGTACTTTATCCTCCCAAAATGCGATTTGTTGAAATGAATGGGGGTTAACTACCCCCAATTATCCTGAAAAACAATCCAGAACACCCATGGGGCTGCACAGGAGGTTAAGTTGTGGAATGTGGTCCAGAAATGGATGTGAGACAGACTAGGAGTAAGCCTGGACACACCACAGCGCTTATAGACTAGACCACAACTTCAAAGGAAACACATTGCCTTGGAGGATAATCTGGAATGGCCTTGACTGTAGGTGGAAGGGGGTCCACATATGGCGCTCTCCAGTTTGCCTAATCAGCTCTACTAGGACACCTCTTCATTAACACTAGGTACTGTCATACTGCATTCATCAATAAACTATGGAATCATCAATCACAAGTTCTCTATTCTTCATACCTATCAATACAGTCTAAGCCCTGAAACCTAACAAGAGAAAGACTGCTGATGAAGCAGGCAAGGCAATGAGAAGCATGCAGAGCATGTATTACAATCTCCTACAGCAATATCTAAATAATACTAGACTGAAATAACAAGTCATTCATGGAAGAAATGGTTATTTTAAATCCCCCAAATACGTCACTATTGCCACCATCAAGTACACACAAATATTTTGCTCTCCAAAAGAGGTGATTAGTTAAAGTAGCTAGGGGTTAAAAACAGTAACTTATGATAAAGTAATATCTAAAAAATATTAGGCTGAATTACCTAGTTACTCATAGAAGAATAAGTGGTTATTTTAAATCCCCAAATACCTCACTATTATTTTCAAACATGACTGGAAAGTTTGCAGATATCCACAAGGGCATGCAATGAGTGGTTGGTGAGTCACACCTTATAGACTATCCACTCCCACCTAGTATATAATTAACCCATTCAGGGCAGGTGAATGCCTCAAGGTATATGGGTACATATGGGTAAAATTTCAACACGATTGACACGCGACACAGCCGCTAAATCAAGGGCGACACTGCGACACGCTCCCCTTAACGTGCGACACACAGCTTCCAAAAGGCCGGTAAAATTTGACACGAGACATCTAGAAATGTACTAAAAATCGACATGAGACACAGTGATTTATTTAACAGGTGACACACAACATTGTATCGACCGTTAATATAATCAATATATTGCTTAAAAAGTGACACAAGACATGATTAAATTGTTTTAAAAAGTGACATGGGACATGGAAAAAAATTCTTATTATGCGACACTCAGACACAGGCATAAAAAATGGGACCCATATATACCCCTAGGTATGCATTGCAAGTTGGCCTGGTGGACGGGTGAATACCTCAAGGCATTCAATGCAAGTTGAACTGGTGGACGGGTGAATGCCCCAAGGCATTCCTGTTTGATATTGATAGAAGGGATTCAAACTTAATAAAAAAAGGAATGCATTTGCCTGAAATTTGAAATATCTATAAACAAACACATTAGAAATATTTTCATAAGTATATTGGCATGGAGATAATAATGATGACATCATAACTAACATACATAAATTCTGAAAAGTTGATTTGGAGCAAAGTTGCCTCCATATAGCACCCAATTTGACCCATTTATTTGAATTATTGAACACCAAATTCTAGTCATGGAGAAATATGATCAATAATCATTGACATCTATCAAATGATTTACATAATATGACATTATCTCAAGAAAATAGTCTTAAAGGCCGGGCACAGCATATATAGAGGGCCCAGGGCTCTTCCCAGCAGTCCTCCCTATACATTCAAACTAGAATCTAATTTGGAGTATTATTTTTCCAGATAAAATTGACTGCAATGAACCACTTTCCTACAAAATTGCTGAACACATACATGAATGTATACTGGACATATCTTCATAAATATTTGATTTAGTCATATGCATAGAAATGCGCAAATTCAGATTCTTCATTAAATATTTGTAAATAAAACATTACTCAGGGAATGATTGACAGGTAGGTATCCATAGCAACCATGCAGCGTATACATACATACACCCCAGACACCCCACTACCTGCCCCACCCCTCTTAGTGGCACCAATGTCCCCTGCTACTGCCGTGCTCCTGCCCGTCATAACAAGATTAAGAGTTGCACTGGTGTGTGTGTCCAGGTCAAAGCTCATCACTGCCATATATGGGGTCAAGGAGGATTGGTCCACAGGCCCCTCTTGTGCCCAGCCTTTAATTAAAGTGTTTTTACACCCCAATCCTCATGTTACAAGTACAAGTCCCATTTTTTTTACCTCCATTTATGTCTTAACTTATAGTCACCCACAGGCGCATATTGAGAAAGCTTAGGTGAAAAGGTCTGTTTAGTACAAGCACTGAGTGTGCTGTATGTCGTCACAAAGTATCGTTTGAAATGTACACAACACTTCTCCTGACTTGTGTGTTATGTACATTGCAGTGAGCAACATAACCCAGAGACCGACACCCAGGTCTCCATTGAATTTTCGTTGGTCTCTGAAATTGATAATTGTCAGGGCCCGGCGGTCTCCAATGAAATATCCAAGTGATAAAATGTTCAAACTGCTCTGGACCACGGGAACCCTATCTATGACCCAGACTTCTTTTTTGGTCTCTGTAAAATCTTTTCGGTCTCCACTGTTACAATTTGACAGAGACAGACAGACTCTCATCTCCAAATTCACTATGTTGCACACTGACATTGCATGGTTTTTTTCAAG
Organism: Sthenelais limicola; assembly: GCA_942159475.1. Taxonomy (NCBI): domain Eukaryota; kingdom Metazoa; phylum Annelida; class Polychaeta; order Phyllodocida; family Sigalionidae; genus Sthenelais; species Sthenelais limicola. Next base: position 111,904,455 of record OW804095.1, on the reverse strand, counting down.
ATTTCACTACCTTGTGATTAGGCTAACAGTAACAGTGGCGCCCTGAATGGAGTGTTAAACTGTGGAACTACTTTTCCTCATCTAAATGGGTAAAACCGGGGAGGTATATGAGCAATTCCACCAATAGCCAAGATTCGGAATGGGACATGCTGACTGGTAGACTGGGGCCAGAGTAGAGGAGGCTGGGTAATTTTGACCGGAAGAGGGGTCAAGCTACCTGTGTTTACATTATGAGGGTGCAGGTTTCAATGGACCCAGAGAGGGTCCTTCATTAAATGTAATTTTAGAGACAGAAAAACATTTAATATTGCCACGAAATTTTAGGATATATGAGACAACACCATGCTCTATCTTCATCTTACTTAATGTTCCTTTAATAGTTATGGAAAACAAATAACAGAACAAATGTTGTGTCTAGGTGCAGGTTGAGTGCATGATGCATGCACCCGCACTGTGTTTGAACGGGTGTGTACCTACAGCTGTGGTCAGTGCCCCACCCACTCTCAGATAGGCCCCAGTGCCTGTATGAAATCAGTGCCAGATGTGGTATTTCGACCTAAAGACAGCGTTTCAGTTCTTGCCTATTGGTCGACATGACTATAAAATAGATTTTTGAATTTATAATGAGAAATCTTGGTCTGGAGTTGTTTTAATCAATTCAGTTTGCTTCCGCGATGGAAAATACATAAGAAATTTCCTACTTTTGCATATCTCGCATCAATATTTTAAATTCTAGAGGAAAAACAGTTTTATTGCCTAAAAATTGAAAGGAAATATTGCTGATATGAAAAAAAGGGTGTAAAGAGAGAAAAAAATATGTCCACCCATGGTTACATGCTTATTCAAATTTCATATCATGACACTAGGTACCGAATAATTTGAAAAAAATATATTTCTAACAGTCCATTGGTAGCCTACATGTGCAATGCAAAAATGTCTGGGGGAGTCTGTATGTCTCACTGTAATTTAACATGCCCATTTAAAGCTAGAATAAAAATAGATTGGAGTATTCCAAGATGGGTCAAGTGGAGATGTTTTAGATTGTTTTCAATGTATTCTCCCTTATAATAATTTAAAAGAGACACACAAGTGGAGTAAAAGTCAAGTTTATTGACGAACTAAATAAACAGCTGCGCGCACCATGTTCCAGGCATGGTGAAACATGGTAATATAAAGATAATAATACATGATCAAGTAAATAAGGCAGCAAATTAAAAACACACAGCAACAAGTGCCTGCTTGTTAAAAATGGGGTAAAGTCAGTAGTCGAATAAACTTCGAGAGTCTTTGAGTCCTTAGATAGCATTATGTAAGGTTATATAAAGTTGTAGCTTCCCGAGCTGTCACCCCTACCAAAGGTAGTACTTCATCAAGTTCATTTTTTGAAGGCAGGAACGGGTGGGAGGTGGTCCACGCGCAGGAGGAAGACTGACCCGACACCATTAACTCCCACAGGTCAGCGCCTGGAGCCGCGCCCTCTTCTAAACATGGTTAACCAGGGTTAACCTAGCTTAAAAGAGACACAAGTGAAGTAAAAGTCAAGTTTATTGACGAACTAAATAAACAGCTGCGCGCACCATGTTCCAGGCATGGTGAAACATGGTAATATAAAGATAATAATACATGATCAAGTAAATAAGGCAGCAAATTAAAAACACACAGCAACAAGCGCCTGCTTGTTAAAAATGGGGTAAAGTCAGTAGTCGAATAAACTTCAAGAGTCTTTGAGTCCTTAGATAGCATTATGTAAGGTTATATAAAGTTGTAGCTTCCCGAGCTGTCACCCCTACCAAAGGTAGTACTTCATCAAGTTCATTTTTTGAAGGCAGGAACGGGTGGGAGGTGGTCCACGCGCAGGAGGAAGACTGACCCGACACCATTAACTCCCACAGGTCAGCGCCTGGAGCCGCGCCCTCTTCTAAACATGGTTAACCAGGGTTAACCTAGCTTAAAAGAGACACAAGTGAAGTAAAAGTCAAGTTTATTGACGAACTAAATAAACAGCTGCGCGCACCATGTTCCAGGCATGGTGAAACATGGTAATATAAAGATAATAATACATGATCAAGTAAATAAGGCAGCAAATTAAAAACACACAGCAACAAGCGCCTGCTTGTTAAAAATGGGGTAAAGTCAGTAGTCGAATAAACTTCAAGAGTCTTTGAGTCCTTAGATAGCATTATGTAAGGTTATATAAAGTTGTATATGACACCACTGGCCTAAATAAAAACCTCCTGCTCCTCCCCTACAGGCGTCGATTGTTACAGGCGTGTAATGCTTCTTTTCTAAGATAGGTATGCAGCCGTTGAATGCGCGCAAATAATCTGACCACCAAAGAAAGTCTGCTCTCATAGCCTGAGTGATTCTAGTCCTGTGGGAGGGGTTCTTTAAGAACCTAATCCTGTCTATAATTCTCCTTGTAAAAGTTTGGGCTCCATAGATTACCCTAGAGGCCCAATTCATTTTCCCTGCAATCGATTGGAGCCCCTGTTTAGTCACTGTACGGCGGGTCAAAGCATCCTTTACTAATTCACTCAAATCAACAATCTTTTCTTCAGGAAGGCGATAAACATAGTCTACTGTGTCTATCTCTATCCCTAGGTAGGTAGGCCTAAGACATTGCGCCGGGCCAATGACTTTGGGATAAGAGATTGCAAAACCAAGCTCCCGCAAAACAGACATTAAGACATTTAAAGTTTTCAGGCATCTCTCCCTGGTCGGCTCCCGTATTAGGTAATCATCCAGGTACGACCATACAAAGGGGTGACCCTTTCTGTGCATGATACGACAGACGGCCTGGGAAAGAGAGTTAATTAAAGATTGACGCCGCTAATCTGCCTCCAAACATCAACCTCTTATCAGTAATGTACTGGGTGGTGCCATTCTCAAAGGTCCAGCATATTGGTAATCATCTGGATGAATTCTCACGCTCCTGTAGGCGCTTTCAAGGTCCACCTTGGCTAGTCAATCACCTTGATTAATGTTCTCACCCGCCTCCTCTACAGTGCTGTATTTAAAAGGAAAGTTCACAGCATTATTACACACGTGAGCAGTTAGAAAGGTGCAGTTTGGGGGTGCAGTTCGGTTGATATGAACCGCTCACGTGTGCCGTTCGGCCAAAGACGCAATTTCATTGGTGCAGCGTAGGCCAGATGACGTCGTCCCGACCGCGTAACTTAGGCCTACAAATTGCGGTGAATGAAGCCTCCTCGAGCTAAACTATAGGCTAAACAAGTTAAATTTACTTTTTAACATCCAAATAGAGTGTGTAATAAATAGCAAATGGCCCTCTGTTCGGGTTCAAACTGATCGAGACCCATCAGAAAACGCGGGGTTCGTCCCGTTTTCTGATGGGTCTTGATCAGTTTGAACCCAAACAGAGGGCCATTTGCTATAATAATCATTAAGGGCCATTCCATGAGGGCGGGAGGCATCATGGATGAGTCTAACCTCTTGGTGTTATTTGTTTTGGTCTTTTTCATATCTATGTTTATATCGCCTCCAATCAACTTTCGGGTATTTAATAATCTATTCTCCCTATAACTATTTGTTAACCTTTGCATAGCCTCAATAAAGATAGGTACTGACCACCGAATGGGTCACTACCTATCTTTATTGAGGCTATGTAAACTACAGATACTAGGGTTGTCTTAGCATTCCCTGGTTTAACCTTACATGTCAGTAATTCTGTATTCTTATCTTGTATACATAGATCATCTATAATATTTGCAACAAAATTCTCCCTATAATATAGTAATATTCCACCTCCACGCTTACATTTTCTATCCTGGCAAAATCATATCCGTTCACTTTTAACATGGAATCGGTCACGTTTTGACTCAACCAAGTCTCAGTGATAGCTATAATATCATAAAACCCTGTTAGGTATTCCATTTTAATATATTCCAACTTATGGTACAGACTACATACATTATAAAAAATAATCTTCAACCCCTTCCTAGATGAAACGTCTACATTGCTTTCGGTGTCACCCATCACCACGTCCTGACAACCAATATTCGTTTACGCTGAGTTAAAAACTGTGCATGAAACTGTGCATGAAAAAAGTACATGAAAACGTGTTCAAACTCCATATAGTAATTCATACGCTACTACGGAGAACTAATATATAATCGGCAACCTTTTGTCGCCCTCGAACAACCTCTGGCTAAATATTAATAACAAAACAAGAAGTTTACTTAACATACCAATTCACAGTCCACAGTGCACTGCCCCTTCATGAACAAACGGCATTTCTCCTCGGAGGGGTTCTCTTTATCCTTCCCCCCAGGTTTCTTGGACCCTGTGCTGTGGGCCTTGTTGGTAATCCCCCCCACAGGGGCAGGGGCACGACACACTAGGAGGGTGTCCTCAAGATGCTTACAGGGAGACCCCCAGCGGAAGTCAAACTGTGCTTGAACCTCTCGGTAGCGCACATCCAAGTCAAGCACTGTCTGCCACTCATACAAACTTGCGAATTCATGAATCATGAGAGTAAAACTCATGTAATCCTCAATGTTAGAATGTTGTAAATCACCTGCTTCCATCAGGGCAAACATGACCCTCATGTTAGCTGCCCCCCACTCAGCTTGCGAGATGAGAAGCTTAGGTGTCTCTTCAGATTTTAGCAATACAGTCCCCTCTCCAGAGTCACTCCATTTCATGACATCTCTTTTCTTGCGGTTCATGCGCTGTTTAACTCTGTCAGGCAGAAATTGCTGGATGTGGAGGGCCTTCTTGTTCCCTGCCTTCAAGGTCAAACGCAAGCGCAGGTCGTAAAGGCCGTTATCCACTTGTACGACAAACGGTCACCGACAATCGGTCACTAGGGGTCACCGACAATCGGTCAAGTGGATACCGGGCGACCGACAATCGGTCACCAGGTGACCGACAATCGGTCACCCTCTTCATTTCGTCGGTGGGTTGTCGTGACCCCCTCCCGACAATAATGTAAATTTACATTATTGTCGGGAGGGTGACCGATTGTCGGTCACCTACCAATTTATTTATTTTTCCTAACATGTATTTATGGTCATACTGAGTGTCGTTATGACCTTGGATACCTTCGGTGGACATATGTGAATAATTTGGAGTACATTTGTACCTTTAAATTAATTTTATTTTGTTCATTTCTATCGATTTATGTATAATTATAGTCATTTTTACTGAATATTTCGATTTGTGCCTGGTTTACGGGTCCCTAATTTTGGTGAATAGTTTGACATTAATTTGTACATTTATTCTGTATCATTTCTAGTGATTTATAATTATTTATTGGTATTTTTTGGTGATTATTTCGACTATTTCTACATCAAAAGTCTCCCAATCGTACAGTATGTTACACCACGTTGTAGCATACTTATTTAACTTAATATTTCTTTAATTAAATATGCCGAATATAGTTTTACTATATTTCCATACATGTTCTTTATGTATAATGTTAAAGTAATAGAGCGGATTTGCCTTTCTTTATTTAACTTGGTTAATTCTCACTGTGGAAATATGCATATTTTATTAATGGCATTTTTATTCATATCTGCTATAACTCTTTTGCATTCGGGCTATACAGGCTCTTGTAATTCTGTGACGAAACTGGATTTATTTATGAGACTTTTCTTATATTGTTGCTGGTCAGTTCAGAGTTGTAGTGAGGAATGACCAGAATAGTCAGGTGATATTCACTGGCGGGAAGCTATTCAGGTACCACCACATATATTCCTATATGCACACATTATGTGACCTAATAAGTATTTCTATATCTAAGTTTGATATTTTTATTTTTGAAAAGTAAAGTTTGTAATGTTTCTGGATGGGTAATTACCAGTAAAGTACCTAAATATACTCCATAAGAATGTCTTCAAAACGCAAGGATATATTTAATACAATATCCCGAAATTTGTCACATGGATTTATATGACCATAAGTGATACACCCTCCAAAAACCAGAAAATTCCAATAAAGGGATCTTGTCAAATAAACACTTGCGCTGGTGTTGGCTTTTATACATCAATCTATTATATTTTATTTTTATTTTCCATCTTTACTTATAAATAATCCTTTTTGTGACCAACATCTTCACTAAAATATTTTGTATAAATACTTGTTAAAATAAGAGTCATCAAATTCTGAGAATAATGTACCTGTTACACAATGCTTTTGACTGAATAACATCTTTAAATACAAAATACAGGCAAATCCGCTATATATTACTTTAACAAATATGATCGGCGATAGAAATATATATTAACAAGGTAGACCAGTTGTATAGATTATAAGAAACCTGGCTCGTTTATAAGGTACTAGCCTAAAAACCCCTTAAAAACAAAAAAATATAGCATCAGTCACCCCTAGGTGACCGATTGTCGGTGACCAAAAAGCCACTTTTTGTCGTACAAGTAAATACCGACCGACAGCAGCCACCGACGGCACCCACCGACAATGGCAGGTGACCGATTGTCGGTCACCTGTGGCCAGTTTGTCGGTGGTCATTTTGTCGTACAAGTGGATAACGGGTTTAAGCATCCAGCCTAATTCCCGTGGTTGGAGGTGTATATCCTATCCCACCAATTCCTTGCTCTTCCCCACCAACCTGATGATTATTCTCCAGGGTTCCAGTGGCTTTCATAAGCAAATTGAAACGCTCCCCAGCTTTGAGGATTTCTAAGTGCTCCTCCTGCTGCTTCTTGACCTTGGCAGCTTGGGCTTTGTCTTTCTCAGCTTGTTCCCGATCTTGGTCGGCCTTCTCTTTAAGTTGGCGGGTCTTTTCAGCCGCTTCAGCCTTCCTATCATTGGCCTCTTGAATCCTTTGAGTCATTTCAGCTGCCTTATCTTGAGCTTCTTGGAGCGCTTGATCCCTCTCTGCTATGTAATGTTCGTTACCTAACACTGCCAAGGCCACTTTGAACTGTCGTGCCTGGCCTAAGGTAATAGCATGCAATGAAGCCACATCAGCCGGGAGTAATGCTTTCAGGACGTCTATTCCTGTGAGCTCAGCATTCTGAAGGACTTTGGTTGTGATCCTAGTCAAACCAAAATTCGTCCCCCAAGTCGTCACGTCAAAAGGTTTAGGTATATCAGCCTCCGTCATGCTGTTGCAGTATGTACGTCTGCTCAGAGGTACGCGTCCAGCTCCTCCGCGCGCAGGAGGAAGACTGACCCTACACCACTAACTCCCACGGGTCAGCGCCTGGAGCCGCGCCTTCTTCTAAACATGGTTAACCAGGGTTAACCTAGCGAATGTATTTTAGTTTTTTTTCGGAATTAGACCATATAATATATATTTGGGAAGGTTTTATGTCAATGTAACATGTCGGACATTTTAGTTTATAAAAAATAAAATATTTAGAGTTGAAAAAAATAAAGTATGGCTGCAGGTGAATCAGCATATAGCTCAAACATATATAGCCACATTATCCTACTGCAGTTCATTATTGCACCTCAAGAGTGCTAAAACATGTCGGCACATTACAGGGACATAAATCATGTGACATAATAATTTTGTGACATTGTATATACATGTATTGTGTGGACATATACAGAACATTTTCCCTAATAATTTTGCCCCTAAATACTTAAACAGAATTCATATTTACCTTCATAAACAACCAATACACGTATTCTAGTCATCTTAACAGGAAAATGATGTGAAGAATGTGACATATTTTTGTACGAATTCTAAATATAATATTATAATTTATTATATACGCGTTGCCGTTGAAACAACGTATTCTAGAGTTGTATACGTTGTGTCCATATACAACTCCATGCTCTGAGTTGTGCCGTATACAACTCCACGCTCTGAGTGGCATCCTGAAGGCGCCTATCAGCATGGCTGCCAAAAGTAGGCCCAACTGAGGGGAATCACGCTATTGGAGTGATCAGTTGTCAACGCAGGCAGTATTCGTCAGGTCGGCCGGAAGCGATTTTTACAGGTGGCGCTGTGATCGGCCCGATGGCCGCCATATTGTCTGGTGACCACGAACGCCGCGCCTTTGAGTTACCAATGCTGAATTGCTCAATTTCATATGCTCAGAAAACAGTCAGAAACTGGGTAAACAATTCTAGATTCTTCATAGAAATGTACAATATTGCCAAAAAAATACTCACAGAGGGTTGATAATGTTTAAAACTTTGTAGAATTTATGAAATCCAGGATGGAACTTTGCGATTTTAACCCTGCTTCCTATGAGTTGCTATATGGCGTGTTTTCACCAGACTCATAGTCCAGGGGGTCGAGACGTAAACAATGGGCTGAATCTAATCATTATAGCCCTTTTATCCAGAGGAAATTCTCTGGGAATGGTGACAATACTTATGATAAGTAGATTTCATGATAGAATATATTTTTCTTGTGCATATTAATTTCAAAACATAACAAAATGTGCTGGTTGCTAGACCCAAATAGCTACCAGTTACAACGTGACACGTGACCGGCCATCGCACTCCCGACCTGACGAATGGGAGTTAGAACGGTGAAATTGGATCAAAACGAAGGAAATAAACTAAAATACTTTCATCTTTATTTAAGTATATCCTTTGTTAAAGCATTAATGTGGTTTAAAAACTATTTAAAGCTTAGAAAACGTTGGAAATGGATTCGAAAATGGGAGCGGTTTTCCTGCAGTAGCCAAATGACAAGAAAATGGTCTGAAGTCTGAGGTTGTCGTAACTTTCAACGCAGATGGAGGTGACATATACCTATCAAACGAATTAATAAACTAACATCCTTTCACCATTATCAATGACTACCTTTTTTCAAACCATTACTTAATTTTTAGAATATTTAAACCTGTGAAATTGTCTAAAATTGATTTGGAACTGTGAGCTATTTTTCTCAACTTGGGTTTCCCTCGCAGCAATGGTAGAACAGCGCTGTACATAGTAGTAGGCCTAGGTCTAATCACAAAAAAAAACATGATCAAGCATCTTATATAATGGTAATATTTCTACAAAATGTACATTGTTATGTCTTATATAAAGCATATATAATAAATCAGATAACTAACTCGTTGCTGCGCAACTCGTGCAATATTCACAATCCTTCAACCAACGAGTTAGTTATCCTGTATGTAATATATGTGTATATGGACAGAGGGTCAATGCCCTGTGACCCTTGCCCCTGCCATTACCATTACCATTACTGAATCGTTTTTTGGCTGTAACTTTTCTTCTAGTTGGAATATTTTCCCAAACTAAAAAGTGTTATGACCCTTATGTCGAGACCTATGAAGTACACAATAATTCAAAACATGTGCATATTTGTTTTATCTATTTCTAATTTAAATCCTCATTTATGTAGAAATATGTACCATTCTTCGGTGCCCTCATCATCAGCATTCTCATCACAGACTCTACCATGCTGCCCTGACTATACAATATTCATCATTAACATTCCCAATTTCGTCTATATTATCAGCACCATGTCTAGTTTACATACAAAAAATAAAAAATCAATAGAAGCAATTTTAAAAAGTTAAGAATTTTCAGCCAAATAATGACCAATTGGTGGAATTGCTCATATAGACCTACAGTGGGAGTAGAAACAGCCCATTGACGGAAGCAGCAAATGCGCGACAGGTACATGGTTTAGCCACTTCATGTCAGGTGATGCTGCAGTGCTGTTGTTGATACTAGTATTACCTGTAGTGTCTATGCTTTTGTATCGAGGCTGGCGCCACCTGACGGGAGGCAAATAAAACACTTCCAGACCCACGCCATTGTTGTGTCATCTCTATTAGACAGAGTCTAGCATATAGTGGTGAAATACATTACAAATGGCGACGAGATTGGCGAAATATTACTGAAAATCAGTGGAAGAGAAGATCAGTACAAAAGAGACGTTTTGATAGAGGTGGATGACGGAAGGGGAAGACAGTTGGCACCTTGAAAGTTTGTTTGGTGAGGCCAGAACTCCACGTGCTATCATGGCGACCAAGCTTGCATCCTTTGATCCAGATGTGGAGGATTGGGAATGTTACAGTGAGAGGTTGGACCATTACTTTATTGCACATGACATTACAGAGGAAAAAAAGAAGTGTGCTATGTTCATCTCCTCACTGAAACCAGCAGTATATGCAAGACTGAGGGATGTGTGCCAACCTAAGAAAGTCAAGGAACTGAATTTTGAAGAGTTGACTGCAGCTATGGGCAGCTTCTACGCACCAACGAGGTCAGTGTTGACAGAGAGGTTTAATTTTCATCGGCGGGATCAACGAGAGAATGAGACGGTCACCGAATATGCAGCGGAATTAAAGCATCAAGCAGTTAAGTGTGACTTTGGCCAGTCTAGAGCCATGATGTTAAGAGACATATTTATTTGGGGACTCATAGACGAACGTTCCCAGACTAAGATCATGGCCGAAAAGGAGGCTGATCTCACTTTTGAGAGAGCTTTTGAACTAGCAGTACATTGTGAGATGACTGATAAGGGGTTAAAAATCATCAGACAACAGTCGGCAGCTAGTAACATTGCAGAGGTTAAAATGGTTAGACCAAATAATGAACACAAATGTTATTGTTGTGGAAAGGCAGGCCATTTTAAATCAGAATGTACCTTGAAGGAGTCTATATGCCACATTTGTAACAAGAAAGGGCATGTACCTAGTGTATGTCATCAGTCAAACTATGACAAAGGTAAGAGTAAGAAGGAAGCTTATGTCAGAGGTAAGAGTAAGAAAAAGCTTATGTCAAAAAGTGTAATGAGTCAGATGTAGACTCAAAGGTATCTGAATATGAAACTGACGATGAAGACTCTCCTGTTGTATATTATGTAAAGAAATGTGAGATTCGAGATCATGACAAAGTTATCCAGGTTACCTTTGATGTAGAAGACAAGAAAGTGAAAATGGAGGTTGATACTGGTTCTCCAGTATCCATGATGTCAAACCAAAAGTTTTGCAGGTTGTTTCCAGGTAAAAGATTGGAGCAAACCAAAGTCCAGTTAAAAAGTCTCACTGAAGGGGAAATACCCATTGTTGGAGTGTGTCAGGTAAAAGTGCAATATGCATTTGAAAAACAAGAAGCTTGGGTAAAACTATTTGTCATTGAAAAAGAAATGCCAACGTTAGTAGGGAGACAGTGGCTCAGGGAGATAAGGCTCAATTGGGAAGAGATATGCAAAGCCAAACAGAGTAAAGAGGAACTGAACGAAAAAAGGAAACAAATTGTATTTGTAAACAAATGTACAATGGAAGAGGAAATCTTTGAACGCCCACTTTTTCAGAAGGGCCTGGGTACATTAAAGAATGTTAAAGCATCCATTCATTGTAAAGAAGAGGCTAAGCCTAGGTTTTTTAAAGCAAGACCACTGCCATTTGCAATAAAAGAGAAGGTCGCGATGGAGCTTGACAGACTTGAAAAAGAAGGTATTCTTGAGAAAGTACAGTATTCAGATTGGGCAGCACCCATTGTTCCTGTAATGAAACAAAATGGTAAGGTTCGAATATGTGGAGATTATAAGGTGACCATTAATCAATGTCTAGATGTACCAGAATACCCAATGCCAAGGAAGGAAGATTTATTAGTGACACTTAATGGGGGCCAGAAGTTCACCAAACTCGATATGTCGCAGGCTTATCAACAAATGATATTGGAAGAACAGTGTAGAGAATATTTGACTACTAATACACAACAGGGCCTGTACCGGCCCACTCGCCTTCCTTTTGGTGTAGCTGCTGCTTCAGCAATATTTCAGAGTACAATGGACAAAATATTGTCAGGATTATCTGGTGTTGCATGTTATATGGATGATGTAATTGTAACAGGAAAAAATGACACAGAACATTGGAACAATCTCAATGCAGTGTTGACAAAACTGGAAAGTTTCGGGGTGAAACTGAGAAAAGAAAAATGTGAAATAATGAAACATGAAGTAAAGTATCTCGGCTTGGTAATTAACAAAGAGGGTATAAAACCATGTCAGGATAAGATCCAAGGTCTTGTTGAGGCTCCAGAGCCAAAAAATGTGAACGAGTTATCTTCTCTGTTAGGGCTGATCAACTATTATCAGAATTTTATACCAAACCTGTCAACCATATTGGAACCCCTACATAAAGCAAGAAAAAAGTTTGTGTGGACAAAAGAATGTGCTGACGCATTCGGGGTGGTAAAAAAATGTTTGAGTACAGAAAGCCTATTGTGTCACTATAGTATGAAATTACCAGTGAGATTAGCAGTAGACGCCTCCCCATATGGGGTAGGTGCGGTATTGTCGCATGTTATTGAGGGTAAAGAGAAACCAATAGCATTTGCATCACGCACGCTAACAAAGGCGGAGCGTAATTATGCGCAAATTGACAGGGAGGCACTTGCCATAGTGTTTGGAGTGCAGAAATTTCACACTTATTTGTGGGGCAGACATTTTGAATTGTATACTGACAACAAACCATTAGCATCAATTCTTGGACCAAAGAAAGGTATTCCAGTAATCGCCGCAGCCCGGTTGCAAAGATGGGCGATCATTTTGTCGAGTTACATGTATACTGTCAAGTTTAGGGGTACCCATGAGAATGCAAATGCTGATTTTTTGTCAAGAATGCCTAGTCCTATTGTGCATGAAGAAGGTGAAAATGATTTGATTGTAGCATGGACGGAAGAGGCACAGATAGTGACCCAACAAAACCTCGAAAATGTGCCGGTTTCGGTTACACAAATTAGAAGGGAAACAGAGAGGGATCCACTTTTGGCAAAGGTGTTGGATTTTACTATGAATGGATGGCCAATAACTGATGATAGCACAGAGCTAAAGGAGTTCAGTATGAAAAGGTGTGAGATAACAATAGAGGAGGGATGCCTCATGTGGGGTAATAGAGTTGTCATACCACAGAAGTTACAGTCAAATGTATTAGAAAATATTCATGAGGTACATCCAGGTATTGTTAGGATGAAGAAACTAGCTCGTTTGCATGTATATTGGCCACATATTGATAGGGACATTGAGGAGGTAGTAGAGAGGTGCTCCATTTGCCAGAAAAAGCAGGAGCCAGTAAAAACTAGTAGTAACCCTTGGGTATATCCAAGTAAGGCAGGAGAAAGAGTTCATATTGATTTTGCTTTTTATGAGGGTCATAATTACTTGGTTATTGTAGATGCATACTCAAAGTGGCCAGAGGTACTGGAAATGGATGTAACATCAGCCGAAAAAACAGCTCATGTGTTGAAAAGATTGTTTGCTAGCTGGGGCTTACCCCAATTGATTGTGTCGGACAATGGTCCACAATTCACTTCTAAGGAGTTCAAAACGTTTCTGAGAGAAAATGGAATTAAACAGGTTCTTTCGGCCCCATATCACCCAGCCTCTAATGGGGAGGCAGAGAGATTTGTGAGGATTTTCAAGGCAAACATGAAAGTTCAGAAAAAAGGTAGCAGGGGAGAAAAACTACCAAATTTCTTGTTGGCATACAGGTCCACCCCTAATACAACTACAAAAGAAACACCTGCCAGATTGTTCATGGGTAAAGAGTTACAAACATGCTTATCTTTGATGAAACCTGATCGAAGAAAGAAAATCGAAAGAAAGATGAGTAATGATTGTCAAATAAAGCGAACACTGATGGTAGGGGAAAGAGTATATGTAAGGGACTTCAGAGTGAGATCCGAAAAATGGGTCCAAGGTGTAGTAATTGAAGTTTTAGGTCCGGTCACATACACAGTTGATGTAAATGGTATGTACTGGAAAAGACATATAGACCAACTGAAGTCAAACACATCAGAACAGGGAGAGACAGAAAATGTGAAAAGAAAGGTACATGTAATACACCCAGAATTCATACGTGAGTTAAACTCACAATACAAGGTATCTGAAAAGACGGATGTAGAAAGCATGGTAACTCAAAGTGATGATCAAAGTAGTAACCTATTAGAAGATCACTCAAAGGGGGACCTGAAGTCCTTGCAAATGTTAAGACGTTCCAGTCGAGATGTTAAACCTCCCACACGGCTCATTCAAGAGATGTGAGGGGGAAGAGTGTAGTGTCTATGCTTTTGTATCGAGGCTGGCGCCACCTGACGGGAGGCAAATAAAATACTTCCAGACCCACGCCATCGTTGTGTCATCTCTATTAGACAGAGTCTAGCATATAGTGGTGAAATACATTACATTACCTATAGCTCAGGTAGATTGATAATCTATACATAGACCCATGCCCGCATATAGTCTTATCGATCACCTACCTATGCTCATGTAGGGCTGTATATAGACTAGTAGTTTGAATGTCCTTTTTCCAGCAGCAGCATACTACGGACGCATTTATAAATAGTTGGCGCTAGTAGTAGCAGTAGCATTACTTTCAACTAGGCTATATGGTGGACGCGCATATAATTATATATAAAATATATATCCTTGTTTCTACTCCCTCTGTATATACCTCCCTGGTAAAACTCACTAAATATTAGGTTACATTACGTACAGTACCACTGGGGCTTTACATTTGAATAATAGCAGAGAAGTTGATTTTCTCTAATATTTTGGGGTTTAGTGACTCTTTAAATGTGCAAGAATCGGACCAGCTTACCGAAAATGAATGATATTCAACTGGTTCTAGCCTAATCTATTAAAAAAATTGAAGGGACACATAACTAATTGATGTACCGATGGTGCCAATGGCTCTGTGCCAATGGCTCTGTACCAATAGCCAAGATTCTGAATGGGACATGATGACTGGTAGACTTGGACCAGAGTAGAGGAGGATGGGTAATTTTGACCGGAAGAGGGGTCAAGCCACCTGTGTTTACATTATGAGCACTTATGAGGGTGCAGGTTTCAATGGACCCCAGAGAGGGCCCTTCATTAAATGTAATTTTAGAGACAGAAAAAATTTAATATTGCCACAAAACTTTAGGATATATGAGACAACACCATGCCCTATCTTCATCTTACTTAATGTTCCTTTAATAGTTATGGAAAACAAATAACAGAACAAATGTGGTGGACTTCCGGTTCGCGCCTTTTTTGAAAGAAAGTGTCTAGCTCCGCTCGGAGCATTAATCGTCTCTTTTTTTCAGGATAAAGGTTTGAGTTGCTCCTTCGCAAGGGGTAAAGGAAGGTAAACCATCGAGGATCCAGTGGAAACTCGATATTTGGATTGCCAAGTGACAGATACTGAGATATAAACAAGAAAAGAATTAAGCTATCGAGGATCACAGATTATCGCCCAGGGCGCCATTTTTTGCCTCCTCCCGGCAGAGGCTGGAGGAATCGAAGAAGCTAAGAACTATTGAATTAACGAACTAAAAGTTAGTTGAAATCGCCAACACGAAACACAAAAGCTGGGAAGTGATAAGGAATATTAACCAAAATATACACATCAAGCCTCAAAGCACAAAGGATTATCGACGGATTAACCCTGGAAGCGACCACGCTGCCTGGGAAAATCTTGTACTGTACCTGAAGTAAAAAGGAATCATGAAAGGATATATTAATATTGAAGTGGCACCCTACTACAATAAAGGACAAATAGTTTAAGCTGTACGGATTTACTGTGGTAATAATCTAGGATTACGAACAATTTTATAGCAGATTATCTTTGACAGGCATTGAACAGGTCACGCCATCTTGAGGAATAAGCTGTAAATGACAGAAATCTAGTGCCGTGAAATTACACCAGGTGGAGCCATCCCCTTATAACTTGAAGGCTAAAGCCGTGTACGGAGGTTCACACTATAGACTCAAAACCCTTTTTGTCCCCTAACAAGAAGAAAAAATCGATACAATGGTAGCCAAACTTTGTTCCAAAAGGATTTAATAACTTTTTCACGACAAATGTCAAACACAGAAGCCGAAATATCAATATTAGACTTGGTCGATAACCTCTTCGGAGTAAACCGGATGTGTTAGACGGCCATCTTGACTAGAGGGTAAAAAATCAAAACACCATAGGAATAACCAAACAGAATATCATCCTAATACCCGGTGCAACGCAAGCTATCCATGTCGAAAGGCCGCGTTGAAAACGATAGCAAAGGCCAGGGAATTAAAAGAGACCTTGATGGCTCTCCGGAGCTGCTAGATAAACAATCGAAGATCGTCAGACGCAATAGTGACGACCAAATAAAATCAAACATGGCTAATGAGAATGGTTTAGGCAAATCTAACAATGAAGGTGCCAGGAGTAAAAAAGAAACAGACCCGGGACTAAGAGATCTGATTTCCTCTCTGGCGACAGATCAACAGGAATCGAATAGGAAAGCCCAGCTAAAATACAACGCTGTATTAGCTAGACTGGATCAACTTGATAACCTAGAACAAGAGGTAAATACCATCAAAGAAGGGTACAGGGATGATGAGATGACGAGGTTTGAAGAATGATTGAAATTGTGAGAGAACAAAATGGTTGTAGTTGAAGAACATATAGCCCAACCAAGAGATACCGACTATCTACATGAGCAGCAGGATAGAAGGGAAAAGGATCAGGAATATATTCTCAAACTCAAAAATTGGAGAGAAATCTGCTCATTCTCGGAATCAAATCCGGAATAGGCGAGACTCAGGAACAGTTAAATGACAAAGTCGACAACGTAATCATGAATTACTTAAACCTGGCGGACATCAAAGTCGTAAAGGCTTTAAGGGTAAGCACAAAGCAAGACATGCCAATTAAAATCGAATTAAAAACCGTTGATCAAGCTAGACAGGTGTATGAGGCCAGATCAAGGCTAAAACAACACGACGAGGAAAACGTAGAAAAGGGGAAGGGCATGAATATTCGCAAGGATACTCCCCATATAGTACGACAGAGGTTAGCAAAAGTTAGAGCAATAGCGAGTGCTGCAAAAGACCAAGAATTTAATGTTGAAATGTTTGGAATGAACATCAAGATTAATGGGATATATTACAGGCACGATCAGCTGGATGGTGTTCCTTCTTGCCTGTTACTGTCCAATATTTCCAAAAAACAAGAC
This sequence comes from Sthenelais limicola, assembly GCA_942159475.1. NCBI lineage: Eukaryota > Metazoa > Annelida > Polychaeta > Phyllodocida > Sigalionidae > Sthenelais > Sthenelais limicola. The sequence continues at coordinate 111,887,559 of OW804095.1, read as the reverse complement.
GACAGAGCTATAGTGTTCTTTACAGCAGAGAACCCTCTATCCAACCACCACAAGTCGCCATTCAGAATTGGAGGACAAAGATACAAACATGTAGAACAATATTTGTTTTTCCAAAAAGCAAAAATTGCTGGTGACCCAGTAAAGCAAGGCCTCGCCATGGCCACAAAGAATCCTGTGGAGTGTAAGAGGTTCATGGCCAATGTGGAAGACCCCAAAAATCGATGGAAGGATCACAGAGAGGAAACCTTATTGCAAGCCATCAGAGCAAAAACTAGACAAAATGATCTAGTAAGAAATTATCTAATCCTCACCGAAGACCGTGTCATTGGAGAAGCTTCCCCCACAAGCAAGGCATGGGATTAGACGATCCCAACGTGTTGGATAAAGATTCGTGGCCCCAAAGCGGAAACCTGTTAGGCAAAGCATGGATGAAGGTCAGAAAGGAATTAGCCGACGACATGCAAAGCCAACAAGACCAGACTGATTCTGCAACACCCATGGACGTGGCAGCTCTACCGAAATAACTTTTGAAAATCTCTGTCATTATTGAAGAATGAACTATCGCCAAAATGAACCCCAAGTCTCCAACGAACAATTCCTCAACAATAAAATTTATCTCTCTAAACATAAACGGTTTGAACAATGTTATCAAAAGAAAAGCAGTGTTTACATATTTTAGCTCTTTTACAAACACTATTGTAGCCCTTCAAGAGACCCACTCAAGTGAAGCAAAAACAATGATATGGAATTTGCAATGGAAGGGACAAATTTATTATTCTCATGGAACTACTGTATCCAGAGGGGTTCTTTTCCTTATTCCAAATGAGCTAAAGAAAATGGTAATATCGAGCCAAGCAGATAAAATGGGAAGGTGGTTATATTTAACAATGCAGATGAATGGTTGTACATTGTGTGTATTCAATATATATGCCCCTACTGCTGATAAACCTGAGGAGCAATCTTCATGACTAAAGGCAATAGGGGAGAAAGTACAAGAATGTCAACATGACAATCTTATAATGTTAGGCGATTTTAACGCAGATATATCTTACAAACCAAACAGTGTCCAAGGGGTCAAATTAAGAGATATGATAGGAGACCTTGTCTTAAATGATACAATCGATTCAAAATCCGCAGGACTACCTGCTTACACTTGGTCAAGATTAGAACAAAACTCTAGGTTGGATTATATATTTGTGTCTAACAATATATATAGCTAGCAAGGTTTTGAATTGTTCTACAACCTTTAGTCCACACTCTGACCACAGAGAGGTTCAGGCGAATATTCTTGTATTTAGACCTGAAAGAGGTAGAGGATACTGGAAACTAAATAATTTACTTTTGAATAATACAAAATTTGTGTACGAGGTTGAAAAACTTTGTGAAAATGCCCACGAAGCAACTTCTAATCCCAAAATGTCATGGGAATTTTTTAAATTAAGAGTCAGGGAACTTGCCATAAGAACGTGCAGCGAAATAGCAAGACAAAAAAGAAGTCAAAACGAAGAAAATAGACAAATTTTGAAGTCCCTCGATTCTAAGAAAAGAATGAACATGGAAGAAGTAAACTTAAGAAATAAAACCTTACAAAAAATCAGAGAATACGAATTAGAAAAAGCTGAGGGTGCCTTATTAAGGTCCAAAGCAAAATGGGCAGCTGAAGGTGAAAAGCCCACGAGGTATTTTTGCTCTTTGGAGAAGTATAGATCTGAGAAAAGAGTTATCAATGTTTTAAATGTTGATGGTGAAATAAAAACAAAAAAGAAGATATAATTAACGAAGGGCAGAAATATTATGCTAACTTGTATAGTAAAGACTCTACCAATGTTAATATTATGGAAGAATTTGTAAACCCTGAACATTATACTTGCCTAGACGAAGTGGATAATCATTTACTATGTCGAGAAATTACATATGATGAGGTAGAAAAGGTTGTATCAACCTTCAAAAAAAATAAGTCTCCAGGGTGTGATGGCTTTGGAGCCGAATTCTATCAATTTTTCTGGTATTGCATCAAAGATTTGTTCATGTCAATGCTTGAAACCTGTTTAGTCGAAAAAGAAATGACAGAAAACCAGAAGCGAGGTCTAATTAGTGTTATACCTAAGAAAGATAATGATCTAACTTTCCTGAAAAACTGGAGACCAATAACACTTCTCAACGTCGACTATAAAATCATTTAAAAAATTATAGCAAATAGATTAGCCTTTTTTATTCCGAATATTATAGAAGATGATCAATTTGGTTTCATCAAGGGTCGGTTCATTGGTTCTGCCATACGAAAGATAGATGATATTCATTCATGGTTAGAAGACCGCGAAGAGTCAGGATTAATCACATCCGTCGACTTCTCTAAAGCTTATGATTCCATTGACTGGGTATTCATAGAAAAAGCTTTAAAAGCCCATAATATCGATTATATGTTTATCTCTTGGGTAAAAACCTTATTAAAAGGTTCCAAGGCAACGTTTATGAATATGAATTATTTATGAATTTATTATTGTTGCTGAGAAACTGTCTGAACAAATCAGAAGAAATAAAAATGTCAAAGGTATAAAGTATGCTGATATTGAAACCAAACTTGTACAATTCGCAGATGATCTGACCCTAATAGTCAAAGACGAATTTTCCTTGGTACAAGCAGTAAGAATTATTGAAGATTTCACCTTAGCTTCAGGCTTAGCATTAAATCCAAGTAAATCGAAAGGATTCATAATTGGAAATATTACTATTACCAATAGAACTTTACTTTGTGTCGACTGGACAAATAAGATGAAAATTTTAGGAATTAATCTTCTCAACCCCAGAAATGAGGAGGAGATGTTCAAGATTAATAGTGTGGATCTGCTGAATAAGATCAAAGATACTATCAATTCATGGAAAAACCGTTTCCTCACCATCAAAGGCAGGATCATGATTTGTAATGTTTTTTTACTGCCGGTATTCCAGCACGCGTTATCATGTATTTACTTTAGTGAAGCGTTGCTAAAAGATATAGAGAAAATTGTTCTCAAATTCATGTATAAGAGTGATCACCATAACATAGGAATAAATTTCCTGGCACAAAAAGCAGGAAAAGGCGGTCTAAATCTAAGATTAATTAGAGAAATCTATCAAACGAACAGAATCATGTGGGTCAAAAGAATCCTTTTGAACAGAAATAAATCATGGTTTAAGATCCTAGAAGCTTATCACCAAAGGGACATAGATGAAATATTCTTGTGTAGGTTCAAACCTACAATTGCGATTAACAACTTCTACAAAGAGCTCTTTGAAATTTGGAATAAATATTATTTCAAATTAAAACCAGAAAATATAGACCAAATCCTCAAGGAAAGAATTTGGGCAAACAGATATATAAAAGATAAAGGCCAGATGTTGTATTGGTCTAAATGGAAAGAAAAAGGCATAACAGCTGTAGGAGATATTTTCAATGAAAAGGGCAATATGATGTCAACTAATGAGCTCGCACTGGCTTATGATTTTGCTCCTTGTTTCTCTAGGCAAATGTTAAAAAAAGCAATTCCTAAGGAATGGATTCTTACCATAAAAAGGGAAAGAAATTATGTATTAACAAATTCTGTGAATTTTGTGGTAGAAAATAAGGAATTAAACATAGTTGAGTGCAACGCTAAGATCATTTATGAACAGCTCATAACAAAACTAAAACCAAAATGGCAGAAGTTTCACAAATGGCAACAAAGATTAAATATGTCGAAAAAAAACTATGATGAAATCAAGTGGGATGATATCTTCTCCTTGCCTTACAAAGCCTCTACTGAGGCTAGAATACATGTCTTCCAATTTAAAATTCTCCATGGAGTACTGACTTGTAATGCATATCTCAAACAAATTGATGTTATAAAAAAGGATACATGCTCCTTTTGCAAGAAAAAAGATGACATAGTTAATTTTTTGGTTCAATGTCAAAAGACCAAAGAGTTGTGGCTGAACATTTTTAAATGGATATACGAAAGTGGTTTTCTGAATAAGGATGGTAATGATAGAATGATTTTAAATCGAAGAGGTAAACATATAGTAATAAAACCTATTGAAGTTATTTTTGTGGAAATTACGAATGTTAACTCCAAAATAAATAACTGGATTATTCTGCAGGTAAAGTCCTTTATATATAGGCAGAAGCTATTTGCTAATGGCTTTATAGATACCCTTTCAGCGATGTATGAAATCCGTATGAGATGTAACGTGGTCATATATTCTTTTAATTTCAAAAAAACAAGTAGAGAAGAAAAAATAATATGGCGGCGTATGGCCGAAGGTATATCTGAAACCATAGATTCCTTGAAGTGTTAACCTTATTATTCCTCTCTTGATATATTTGAATTGTCTTTAGAACTGTAGAAGCCCAGATGGCAGGTGTCGATAAATAAAGTCGTTTGTAAAAACAAAAAAAACAGAACAAATGTTGTGTGTAGGTGCAGGTTGAGTGCATGATGCATGCACCCGCACTGTGTTTGAACGGGTGTGTACCTACAGCTGTGGTCAGTGCCCCACCCACTCTCAGATAGGCCCCGGTGCCTGTATGAAATCAGTGCCAGATGTGGTATTTCGACCTAAAGATAGCGTTTCGGTTCTTGCCTATTGCCCTGAATTATTGCTCGGTTTCTTGATTAAACCACAGAACTATTATAGTTCTGTGATTAAACTGATGGAGCCAAAAGCTTATTCCGACCAGTGGAACACCCCTAATAGTCACTCACTTCTCTTTCTTTTGTGTTGCCTTGCGTCCTCCCACCACAAGTCTGTGGTTCACTACAGAATAATTATGAAAGCCCTTCCCCGGGCCCCTTCTCCCCCTTTGTACCGATAAAGCATTACTAAACATCCAGAAAGTGTACCGCTTGCGAGATTTATTTTAGGAAATTGGTTATATTTCAGGCGATCTGAATGCCTAAAATTGTTTTTATATTTAAAAATAAAGGATCGTCGCAAAAACGGCCCTCGCAAACCAGCCGGAAATCCCGGCTACTAAACTATTTCTAGCCATTCAGCAAGCGTTTTGCCGTGCGACTCTCTGAGGTCTGTAACATATAGCATGAACCATCACGCACGCCAAGTTCATATGTATTATTAGCCAATCAGAATAAAGCTAGTATTCATCTCTCGCATAATCACCGCATGGCCTACACGCTGTTTTGTTGATCTCTAGCCTAAGCCTACGATATATTACATGGTGTCAGATGTGGGATAGAAAGAAATTGAACTAGTTCTTGACTGCACATTTATCTAAGAAGCCAACCTAATCATGGCAGCATCTGTACCTATGCCAAGCATGAACATCTGGCCCACTATGAACTGGGAGGAGTCTGACTTGGAGAAGGAATGGGAGAGATTCGCCGAGTACTGTAAGTTTGTTTTTGGAGGTCCTCTGTCCAAGTGCACTGATACTGAGAAGATCTGCTACTTAATGAACTTTGTTGGAGATAAAGGTAGAGAAAAGAACTTAAGTTTCGCATGGGGTCAAATCAACAAGGGCACAAATGAAGAGCCTCAAATGGAGCCAGAGAAAGACGATCTGGAATGTGTGATGAATAAATTTAAAACCCATGTGGAAGCAAAAAGGAACCCCATTAGAGCAGCTGTAGTGTTTGACCGTCGTAAACAGAAGCCAGGCAAGCCATTTGAAAACTTTTTAACCGATTTGAAGCTGTTAGTCAGGGGCTTGGACGTGGGAGATCATGACAAACTTGTTAGGAATGCCATAGCATGTAGATCTATTGATGACAGGGTCCGGCAGCGGTGTATGGAAAGAGGTGCAAAACTAACATTGGATCACGCCATTGAAATAGGACGCACATATGAGTCTGCGAAGGACAGTATGAGGGTTATTGATGGGGAAGATCCAAAAGTAACAGTAAACAAAATTTCCAAATACACCAACCGTAACCAACGCAAAAAGGACCACAGACAAACCGCTAGTGGGCAAGGTCACCGTGAGCAAGGCCACCGTGAGCAAGGTCACCGTAAGCAAGGTAGTGGAAATCGGGACGACAGACAGAAAGATCGTAAATGCAGTCATTGTGGTAACCAAAATCATGTTGGACCGGAGAGATGTCCAGCTAGGCATGACTTCTGTGATAATTGTGACAAGAAGGGACACTGGGCAAAGATGTGCTGGAAAAAGTCAGTCAACCAAATAGATGAGGACGAAGAGAGTTATGAGTCAGATAGCAGTGGAAGGAGCTATGAAGACGTTTGTCTCTTACAAATTTGTCAGATAACCACTGATGCATCTACAAGGGAGGATGACTGGTGGGAAACTATATCAATAAATGGGAAGAAACTGAGATGTCAGCTGGACACCGGAACCAAAGCCTGCGCAATGAATTTGACTGATCTCCGAAAAGTATCGCCCAGTGCAAAAATCCGTCCTACAAATAAGAGACTGGTCTCATACACAAACCATCAAATTCATCCTGAGGGAAGCACCAAGCTGAATGTGAGGTACAAAGAACGAGAGGCAAGAGTTAAGTTCTATGTCTTTAAGGGGAACCAAGTTCCAGTGCTGTCTGGGGATGTCTGTACAGCCCTCAAACTAGTAAAGCTTATACATCAGGTCGAGAACAGTGCCAGAGAGTTCTTAAAGGAATACCCAATGCTGGAAAAGGCGACAGGGACTCTGCCAGGACATTACAATATAAAGATAGACCCAACTGTACCACCAGTTGTTCATGGCCCTCGGAAACAACCAGCAGCTCTTCTACCAAAGGTCAAGGCAAAACTGAAAGAAATGGTTGCAGAGGGGCACCTCATGAAGGTCACAGAACCCACTGACTGGGTAAGTTCGATGGTAGTAACAATGCGGAAAGACAAGATACGGATATGCCTGGATCCGGGTGATCTTAATAAAGCCGTTCGCCGGGAACACTACCCAATACCAACAGTTGAAGAGATCGTCAGCAAAATGCAGAGAGGAATGGTCTTCTCTGTCTTGGATGCAAAGAGTGGTTTTCTACAGATGGTGCTGGACTATGAGTCCAGCAAACTGACCACCATGAACACTCCTTTTGGACGTTACCGGTGGACTCGCCTTCCTTTCGGGATAAAATGTGCCCCTGAGCTATATCAAAGGACAATGGACGAAATGCTGGAAGGAATTGACCATGCTTACGCCATCATGGATGATATACTAGTAGTGGGAGAAAATCTGGAGCTACACGACAAAACTCTTAAGCGAGTAGTTGAACGGGCTCTACAATGCAACCTAAAACTCAACTTGGACAAGCTGAAAATCAGGAAGTCATCGGTGTCATATGTCGGCCACACGATATCTAGTGAAGGACTGGGTCCAGGTGAAGACAAAATTCAGGCAGTGTTGGAAATGCCCCCACCTGAGAACAAGGAAGCAGTAAGACGGATCCTTGGTTTTGTTCAATATCTCGCGAAATTTCTACCAATGCTAGCTGATGTGGAAGAGCCTCTCAGAGAACTCACCAGGAAAGATGTACTATTTCATTGGGACAAGCCGCAACAAACTGCATTTGAAAAGCTGAAGCAACTTTGCACCCAAGCACCAGTACTAACATACTATGATGTCACTAAAGAAGTAGTTGTACAGTGCGATGCCAGCAAGAAAGCAGTTGCAGCAGTCCTGCTACAGGATGGAAAGCCAGTATCATATGCATCAAGAAAGCTGACAACATCTCAACAAAACTGGGATCCAATTGAACTAGAACTTTTGGCAGTAGTTTTCGCTACAGAAAAGTTCCGTGAATACATCCTGGGAAAAGAAATAACAGTCCAGACTGATCATCAACCACTTGTAACTATAAGCAACAAGCCACTTCACACAGCTCCATTACGGCTACAAACCATGCTCCTAAAACTGAAGGGATACGATCTAAAGATACAATATCTTCCAGGAAAGAAGCAATTCATTGCAGATGCATTGAGCAGAGCCAGTACTCAAAAACCACTTAAGGAGGTGGAGGAGTTCAAGGTCAACATGATAGACCGAATGTCTGTCTCACAATCGAAGTACAATGAGTTTCAGTCTAAGACAGCACATGAACTGAATGAACTGTATCTAATGATCCAATCAGGGTGGCCAGATACAAAACAGGAGGTGCCTCAGCATATTAAACCATACTGGAGTACAAGAGATGAGCTTGCTGTGCTTGATGGTATCATCTATCGCGGGATGAGAATCATAGTTCCTCCATCCATGAGAGCTGCTATGCTGGATCTAGTGCATGAAACACATCTAGGAATAGTCAAGTCAAAACAGCGAGCCAGGGACCCACTCTACTGGCCAGGAATGAGTGCACAAATTGAGGACAAAATCTCTAACTGCACTACATGTCAAATGTATGCCCCAAACCAGGCACCCAAGCCTATGAAGCTGAGAAATTCACCTGACCTTCCTTGGTCCGAAGTTGCATCAGGCATATTTCACCTCAAAAAAGAAAACTACATTCTCAGTATTGATTATTACTCAAAATTTATTGAGGTGACCAAACTCGAAGACATGTCAAGCCTAAAGACAATTGAAGCTCTCAAGGAGCATTTCTCGAGGCAAGGGATACCCGAATGGCTGATGACAGATAATGGACCGCAGTACGCCAGTGCAGAATTCACCGAGTTCGCTAAAGATTATGCATTTGAGCATGTCACCAGCAGTCCACATTTTCCTCAGTCTAATGGGGAAGCAGAGGCTGCAGTGAAAACAGTCAAGTCTCTCTGGATGAAAAGCACTGACAAACGTAAAGCTTTGCTCACATATAATGCCACACCAATACCCTCACTGGGCTTTGCACCTTCCCAGCTGAATATGTCCAGACGACTCAGGACAGCAATACCTATAGCACGACCTCTGCTAATGCCAGAAACTCCAGAGATGGGGAAAGTGAAGAAGAAATTGGATGAAGCTAAAATCGTGCAAAAATACTACCATGACCATAAAGCCAACAAGCTAGAACCACTGATACCTGGTCAGCCAGTAAGGATCCGTCCTCAGCCAGGATCCAAAGTGTGGAGGCCCGTAACTGTAGTTCGCCACCATGAACAGCCCAGATCATATGTAGTGGACACAGGTGCTCACTTACTCCGCCGCAATCGAGTAGACATCAGGAGGGCCTCGCCCTCTTATGGGAAACCCCTGGAACCAAAACCTGAGATGACAGAAGAACCAGATAGTGGTAGCAGCAATCAACAAGCTAGCCCAGCTGAGGCCACTCCAGCCATGCATGCTCCATCACCAAGGAAGTCTCCCAAAGCTAAGACTGCTGTGCCATCTCCTGCCAAACCTCAGTCAGCTGAGCCAAACACAATCCCTATTGCCACAAGATATGGTTGAGTGGTAAAGATGCCTGATAGACTCGATCTGTAGTACTTGGTTCATAACCATAAACATATATAGCATAAATTGCCCTAAGTCATATAGTTAAACTAAAGTTTAAAAGCCCAGGCCCAAGTTCTGTTTATTTCCAGGTGCTAAGACAAGGACTGATTGCTATAACGTTGAGCTTCAACTAAAGACTATTGACTTTTGTTTATGCAAGACGGCTGCAGACATTTAGATTTTAGCAGAAGAATATATATTTCGTTAGTTTTTTAATGGAATAAATGATAATCCCAGATGTTCTACCAGCAAAAGCTTTGATCGGAGATCGGAGATCGGATACAGGCTTCCCCCAGGCTTCCCCAGTCTGCCGCTATATATGACGTCATTGTTGAGGGCGCGCCCATGGTGACATGATCGCATCTGATTGGCTTAGAGGGGCAGTGGCTCTTCTCTGTGAACTTTTTGTTTTGGTGGGCGATAACTTTTTAATTATTTATTAAATGAAACATTTTCCCATTTGAACCTTGCTCCACTCAAGTCAAGCTAGCTTCTGGGATCGGTTAGAAAGTTCCAGCCAAAAAAAAGCATGAAAACAGGTCGATATAGGGCAGGGTCAGTATATACATCGTTTCTCCCTTCGGTCTGGGCACCGGTCACGTGACTTGAGAAACATAGCGGAGCTATTCCTAGCAGAATAGCGGTAGGGTGCTGTTCGTCCAGACTCTATCCACCCCAACCAACAGAAAACAAACTAGCCTATGTTATGGCCTCGACTTCCCAGTGAGGCCTATCATTTTACAAGCAAATCACCCAGACTTTTTGGATCAGGACGGCGCACGCCCACACCTTCAGCGAGTCTTTAATGAATATCAATAAAAGTGAAATGCCCTTAATTTACTGTGTCCGTCCATGCTGTACCCTTTTAATCCACGTTTCTGTATGCTGAATGGAGGCAATGGCCGTCTTCTCATGCATGTAGCCATGTTGATCCTGTGGGCCAAAGCCCTATGATTTTATGAGGGTTAACTGTCTGTCCCCGCCACAGGGGTGCGGGAGGCTACGGGGACGGAAACTCTGTCTAAAAACAAACAAGAGTTTTAGCAGCTCCTTTTATTATAAGGAAGTTTTGGCAAATCTGTTGACTTCAAATTTTAGGTACCGGTACAGAAATGAAGCCAGCAAAAGACAAGCAGTTTTAGAATGATTTGGATGAAAAGGAACTAATTCCTATTAGGAGTAGTAGGCCTATGGTAGGCCTACTATGTAGGCCTAGGCCTACGGTACAGTGGATCCTTCAAAGAAAAGTGCAACAGTTTGTGAGAATCAAACATGTATAGTTAAATGATGCCTTATTTGTGATATACAGGACGGTACCAAAGACGCGCAACTTTTTTTTTTTGTTTTTGCGACATTTTATTCAATTGCTAAACTGCCATCTGGGCTCCTACAATGCTAAATGTTTCAACAACAGGTATTATAGCAAGAACAGCATAGTATCGCGTATGAGGGGGGCTATATTCTCCGGGTATGGCCGAAAACGGCCATACGAGGAGAATATAGGCCACCGAAGACGCGATACTGAGCTATTCTTGCTTTTATTCCATGATTCTTAACATAAAACAACTTTACTTGCATTAACTCATCAAACGGAGTTGTCTGTGTTAAGTCTCTTTCAATAAGTAAATAATCACTCGAACTCCGATGACTGCGTTACTCATATCAAATACACAACAGTCTGCATAGTCTTGAACGGTTGTGACGTCACTGTACAATACAGGGAGTTTATATTGTCCACCTTGTGAGCGGCAAGTATATCGATTATATTGTCCGCTCACGGCCAAATCATGGAATAAAGGCCTACATGAAAAGGAGGAACGAGACATCGGTACATTTCACACTATAACAGCAATTTTGAACCTGTTTCAATTGTGACATTATCACATAATATTTTCCACAAATAATCGGGTAATACACTGACATTGAGGCGGGATGGATTATGCCCTATGGTATTCGTTTTTAACATATCGATAGCCTCTTGTATGTCATCATACATTCTTCTCCATAACTTTTTCGTGTCATTTGGTGTTTTCTTTAAGTTACCATATGCGAATTGATTACCACTTTCGTTCTCATACGTAACTCATAGGGGCCTACATTAAGACACAACAAGAGGTTAAAGTTCGAATCCTGTTTAATCAGGCTGGACAGCATACATCAGTCATAAGTATATCAATACAATGCAGGACATGGTATAGAGCGACACATGATTCAATACATGATCAATACGTAGATATTCAGTGCATGATTTACATGATAAAGAGAAGAGTAATAATATACTTGATGTGTACATGATATAAGAGCCCTAGGAATGTAAATTGTAAATTTAAAAATTGTAAATTGGTAAGGGTGGGACGGAGGGCAAATTTGCGTGCTCGTTAGCTGGAGAAGCAGCAGAGAGAGGGAGAGACGCTGGCCACGTCCAACGTGCAACGGAAGTTGCGTAGTGTGACCTCTTTGGCCCCAATGCCGAGGACTTCCCGTTCCGGCAAGCCTCAGGCATTAAGACACAACAAGAGGTTAAAGTTCGAATCCTGTTTAATCAGGCTGGACAGCATACATCAGTCATAAGTATATCAATACAATGCAGGACATGGTATAGAGCGACACATGATTCAATACATGATCAATACGTAGATATTCAGTGCATGATTTACATGATAAAGAGAAGAGTAATAATATACTTGATGTGTACATGATATAAGAGCCAAACCTATGGTTAAATGTGATGAGGATATTAAAGGTAATTGTCAATATTCAAGAGGGCTGCATGAACAGACGACGTAGGACCGGGCTGGGGTCTGAGGTATGCTAATACCGAGTCCGATGCCCAGGTGCCATGCGCCCGGACATCCTCAATTGATGCGGAGCCCGAGTAATACGAGAATGATGCTCCACCCCTTCTAAGGCTATGAAGAGAATAGTCTTTAGGGGAGAGTCCAAGTCCTGTAAGGGCAGTGTTCCATTTCTGAAGAAGGACACCACAGGGAACGGCGTTCCCATCCTTGTACATGATGAGGGGAGAGTCAGTTCGGTAATTCATATGGTTAAAGAGATATGAAATCGCAGAGACAAAACAGAATACACTTCCGGGGATTGCAGGGAGAAAGATATACTTGGGGCATAGCCCGGATTGAAGGGTTTTGGACCACTTAACAGATATATTGACACCATTATGTAGGAGCTCAACATCTGAGCGGGTAAGATGGCGCGTAGGGTCAAATGTGGAGGATGATTTAGGGGATACATTGCTCTGCCTCAGATATCCTAGAAACATGAGGAGGAAAGCAACTCTCAGTTGAGGGAAAATAGGGTCGTAGGACAGGGAATGTAACACACTTGAGAGTATGGCAGGCGTGACGGGAAGTTTCTGATCTGGGGTATGACGGTGAGAAATCTCTAGTGCTCTTAACGCCGTGTACAAGAGCGAGTCATCAAAGGCTGCGACCTCGGGGAATGCGATCCTGTAGTACGCCTTAAGGCTTGAGATAGTGTTCTTTATCGTTGTCGAAACTCGGCCCTTCGAGGCGAGATATTCGATGAACCAGCAGAGGTGAGGGGCTGTAGGAAAGTTGAAAGGCAGTTCAAGTCGGTGGCAGAAGGCGACAAACAGGGTGACTGCTGACTTCCTGTTAGAGAGGGTCCCGGGGCGATAGGCGAGGCGCTGCCGAGCTGTGGCTGCCTCAGCCAGCGCGTGCTGAAGAGGACCTATATAAAAGTAGAAACGTCAAATTTTGAGGAGGACATTTCCAGTCTAGAAAGCTTCTTTTCATGAATAATGGCTGACGCCTTGATCTTTAACACATCTGAAGAGAAGGCTCTAGAGAGGGCATCCGGCAGTTCCATGAGAACGCCTGGGATGTGGAGAAACTCAAATGTTATGTTGAGTCTCGCTGCAAGGAACCAGAATGCCCTTGCGCAGGCACCTAGGTTCTTGTCTCTGGCTCTTCCGCCAGATAGGGCAAAGACCGCTGAGGAGTTATCACAGCAGATCCTTACGATGTTAGCAGCATCAGAGTCATTACAGAACAGTCTGGCGGCTGCTAGACAGTTTGCAGCTTCGAGGAAATTGATGTCGTCGGACACATATGATGATGTGTACTTGTAAGCGTACCAGCTCCTACCATCCGTACCCCCTGCTCCAACTGTGGACGAGTCCACCCAGATGGTCCTGGAGACACACATTGTAGGAATTATATTTGTACCGTTGAACACTTTGAGAAAGTCATCGAACCACTTGAGGTCCGCTTTGACTGAGCTTGTGACATAAACTGAGGCTCCCTTGGCCGCCCTCATAGCTGCGAGGAGGCGGTTAATGAAAGCTCTAGCAGGGCTTACGACTTTAGAGAGGTGGTTGATTCTGCTGACAGCCTGCTGCATGTCTCTAGTCGGGACAGAAGTTGAGGCGTGAATTTTGGCCAAACAAGACAGAGTGTCTTGTATCTTTGTAGGTGGGATTGATATCAAGTTGTGAAACACATCTATGGTAATTCCTAACCATATATAGTACAGGCATTTTAGGTAAATTTTAGGCCAAACCCGGAATAAAATAATGTAAAGCTGATTTTTGGATATATGATGCGGGACACATGGGGGAACATTCCCTGAAAAGTCCCCACCTGGGGACCGTGTGCTTTTTGAGATTTTGACGTTTTTGCGTCATTTTCCACAAAATAGCATTGGTCTCTATGGGAAAAAGCACTTGGTTCAGGCCATTATTGCCAACATTAAGAATATTTGGCATTGTTATTTGCAGGGAATATAGCATATATAAAATATACTGTACAGGTTGAGGTACCATAGTAAACATGGATGTATGGAGATTCTTAAAATATATATTTCAACAAAATATCTATTTTTTAAAATTTTGTTGCCATGGCAACGGTCAGATTTTGGTGAAAAAAGCATTTTCAGGTCATAATCAGGTCATAATATTTGGGGACCTAATTCTCTACATTGTGCATGTTGTGACACGTTTTTTAAATTTGGCATGTTGTTAAATAAGGCCTGAAATTTTCAAAAAGCACCAGCTATAAGTTGGTAGACACCCCTGGTGGCCAGTAGCTGCAAAATTCAAGATGGCCGCCCAAAACAGTAAATATGGCATATCTTGGCTTCTATTTGGTAGATCTTCAACTATAATACCATTTTATTGATGTTTTTAAGTATGAGGAATTCATTTCTGAAGGTAATTTTATGTTCCAAGGTCATTTTCAAGGTCAAAATCCAATATGGCCCCTACTGAGTAACAAGAATGTTATTTCAGCACTTGATGTAGGCCTATATGCATTCAATAGCCCCCTTCACAAATTCCATCTCCAGTGCATACCAGTAACTGCGGGATGAACTTTGTGGAAAATGACACAAAAACGTCAAAATCTCAAAAAGCACACGGTCCCCAGGTGGGGACTTTTCAGGGAATGTTCCCCCATGTGTCCCGCATCATATATCCAAAAATCAGCTTTACATTATTTTATTCCAGGTTCCATGCTAAAATGCCTGTACTAATAACCTTCTGGGAGGGGCCCTGGATCTTGTGGGGGGCAACGGACAATCCGAGGCTCCGAACCAATCCTAAGGCAGTTTGGAGATGTTGGTCAGCCAGAGCAGAGTCAGATGAAACAATTATGATATCATCGAGATACATTAGAGCTGTTATATCTAATGTGGCAAGAGCACGAACAATGAAGTCTGCTATGGTTTGCATAATGAAAGAGCTTGCCCTCGCGCCGAATGGGAGCGCTCTGTCAAAGAAAAACTTGCGTTTGAAGCTTACTCCGAGCAGAGGCCAATTGAGGGGGCAAACTTGAAATTGTCTATATGCTCTCTCGAGGTCGATTACAGAGAGAAAGGCATGTTCACCCGTTCTGCGGATGAGTTTGAGAGCGTCGAACACAGTGGGTAGGGTGTGACGAGCTGGCTCTCCGTTGAATGTATTTGAAGGAATAAACTTGTTTATCCCCCCTTCTGGGAAGGACAAATCTACTATGATTCTTCTCTTGGTGCTATCCGATTTCGGCCTGGTCATTAGAGGACTCACATGAAACCATGGCTTAAAGGGCGGAGCAGAGAAAGGTCCTTCGATGGCATTAAATCGAGATTCAGTGGATATATAATCCTGTACGTGGGAAGAGAAAGCAAGAGCTGATGCATGATTTGGTGGAAATTGTTCCTGATATGTAGGAGGGCCGGAGTATTGTATAGGAAACCCATACCTTAGGCCTTGCATGATCATGCTATCCATGCGATGGTTGGTAGTATACTTATGCCACACGTCAAGATTAAGTTTGGATGGGAGAGTTATTTTCGCACCAAACATGTTTGGGCGAGCCGAGGCCCTGACAGCTTCATAAGTTTTAACAAAATCCCCAGACAATACTGCAGGGAAGGGCCAACTCAGGCGAGACACACCCTCCACGGGCACCTGAGGGACTGATAAATCACACACAGCATCAATATCAGGGTCGAATTCATGGACATAAACACTGTGATGGGCCACTGAGTCAACATGGGTGGCGGTGAGATTCTTAGAATACAGTGCTACCTCGCCGTTACGAGCGTGTGAGTTCGAGTCAAGAATATGAGGTTGATGACACATATCATTTCCCGGCGAGGGGATGTTGTTGATCGAGTCAGTCCTGAGGCTGGTAGGATGAATATTAACGTCAAAGTCAACAACAGAATGAACAGTACCTGCACCGAAAGGCTTTCTGGCCAAAGCGGAAGAAGCGCCATCTTTTACCGAGCTCTCTAGTGGAAGAGAGAGAGAAGCAGGGCCCTTCTGAGAGCTCTCCTGCATGGAGGTAGGTAAAGCTAACACTTCCGGAGTAAACACAACATGAAAATCCGATGCAGGCACAACACAGCAATTCAGTTTTTTGAATCTGTGTTCGAAGCAGGCTTCTTATTATTCCACTGATTTGAAGCTGCCTTCTTGTTATCCTTTCCCTGTTTGTCAGGCATCCGCGCCTTATTATTGCATGACTTGGAGTGGTGTGGGTATGACTTTCCCCTGGATAGGAAGTAACAGAATCCACACGTGTGAAGCAGCGAGATTGAGCCTGAGGAGTGAGTGGCACTCTCAGGGCAGTCATCAAAGTTGTATGACGGGCAAGGAGTAGATAATGTAGTAGGAGCAGAGGGTACTTTAGCTGAAGAAGGCTGACTCCATGCGAGTCGGGACCTCTCAAACTGGAAATGGAAGGTGTCGTGCCAGTTTGCTTGTTCCTCATTGATCATAGCAAGGCAGGAGTGCGACCACGCACGCACTCCCTCCCAACTGAATCTAGTGAAATCCTCAGATATAGCCTCGAGGTGTTTAACCATCTGGTAAGGCAATGAAGTCGGAATCAAGTTCTTATTTATCATACGACTGAAACCACACACGTACTCCGGGAAGGTGAGATCCCTTTTTTCCTGGCGTACTATTTCATAAATATCTGCAGGGAGGCTTGCCTCTGGAGTGGTAAAGGGTTTTACGAATTTGAGCATACCTTTCGAGTGGCCAACCGCAGGATACTGTCTGTCGAGTGCGTCGTATACCAGCGGGGAGTCTCTGTAGGCAGCAGTGAGAGATGTGGGGTCTGGAAGTGCAGATGCCCCTGCCGAGAAGATTGGTTGCACCATAGGATAGGCAGGCTGCTGTTGTAGTGCTGGCACCTGATTTGGATCTCTCGGATAACACTTTCCAGTCCCGTAGATCGGAGCTGCCGAGGGTGCTGGTCTGAGTGAGGTCGCAAGCCCCAAGCCCGGTTGGGCGGAGGTCAAGGGAGCGCGGATCTGTGACGTCACAGGATGAGTCGCAACATGGCGGGGAATTTCCGGCTGAACAGAAGTGCCGAGGGGAACCTGGTAATTAGCCTGGTTCGGTGGCTGGCCCCGACCTAACTTTTCTGTGCTCGCCTTCAAGTCCTCAATGGAAGCTCGTAGCTGGTTGAACTCAACCTTCGTGACGAATTTAGATACTTTCCTTTTCTTTTTCACAGGCTCCGGGGACGTCTCTTGAGTATCGTCAGAAG
Organism: Sthenelais limicola; assembly: GCA_942159475.1. Taxonomy (NCBI): domain Eukaryota; kingdom Metazoa; phylum Annelida; class Polychaeta; order Phyllodocida; family Sigalionidae; genus Sthenelais; species Sthenelais limicola. The sequence continues at coordinate 111,870,180 of OW804095.1, read as the reverse complement.
AAGGAGTGTCGACCGCATCTTCTATGATAGGAGCATCTCCATCATGGCCGTCTTCGTCTCCAGCAAACTTTGGATTCGGAGAGACCTTGCGACCCGAGCGAGTCTCTGTCTGCTTCTTCTCCTTAGGTTCTGAGGTGTTTTTACCCATCTCGGCACCGGGTTGTATTGAACTGACGAGTTCTGGAGCATTCCAACCCGAGGTAGAGGTATAATAAAAGCCAAAGCCAAAGCTAACAAATTTGCGTGCTCGTTAGCTGGAGAAGCAGCAGAGAGAGGGAGAGACGCTGGCCACGTCCAACGTGCAACGGAAGTTGCGTAGTGCGTAGTGTGACCTCTTTGGCCCCAATGCCGAGGACTTCCCGTTCCGGCAAGCCTCAGGCATTGCTATAGTACCGGTAGTGGGTCGATTTTGTCCTCCATGAATAGTTTCTGGCGATGTATGAACGCTTTAATGGTTAGTACAATCCAGTTTATTATTTTAGAGTTTAGATTAGAGATTTCAAAACCAAACATTATTCCTTTTTTGTTGACCACTACACTATTAGGCCCCCCTACCCTCTCTATGGATGATTTTTCTCATTAGCAATATTGTTGTGAAGGTGACCACTGTCATAAATCCACTGGAGTATGAATTTCCATAGAAACATAGCGTTTTTACATTCAATGAAAAAGTGAACAACATTATCCACCCTTTTACAAAAATTGCATATTGGGTCATTTCTTTGCTGAGAATTTTTTAACCATTCATTGCAAGTGATCGAATTATGTAAGATCCTGTACCGGTACTGGAGTACATGCAGCCTTGTTTCAGGCGTTATCTTATAAGGGTTTGAAAAGATGGTGTTCCAGTTTACCATATCGCAACTTGTTCACTAAAATTGTGGCTACATCGGGCATCAAGTTGTCTGCCAAGTACCGAAGGCGCTTGTACCTGTCATATATCCTTCTGCTAAGTACAGACGCTATGTAAGTACCGAAGGCGCTTGTACCTGGCATGTATTTCTAACTGAGGAATTGTTTCTGCTTGTATTCATGGTTGATTTCCGATTCTGATTATTAATTTCTACTGTAATTGAAAATTGTCCAAACTATCGACCGTGTTCTATCATGGACACATACGAAAATATGCTTTGGAATCCTTCAGTGTACTGTAGGTCAAGGTCACACATTTGCCAAGAAAACACCGTAAAAGAGGGGGGATCGCAGAATGGACATGATGTATTCTCCGGGAGCCAAAGGTCCACTTACGGTGTTTGCCTGTAGTTCCCATCCAGAATTATCTCGTCTTATTACAGAGTAAGTCTATTTATGCCTATTTTATGGAGTTTCAATCATTATTGTGTTCACTTGTCAATATTTGTTGTAATTCGAAGCCATGCTGCGATCGGATCATCAACATCATTTCAAAGAAGCGTACCGTACGTGTGTCACGCACCGCGGCCCTTGACACCTGCAGCTGAGCTTCTTTGCTCTAGAGGGCGACAACGCTTTTTTGCCCTACACATCGTTGAAGATAAGAATCACATCGCTCCGATTGTAATACCTTTTCTTATGTATACCACCAGAAACATGTATTGGAACCCCTTTAAATTAATGTTTGTTGCATGCGCCCCTGGACGTTTGGGCCCCGAGATCATTGGGCCCCGGCCTGGTCCATTGGGCCCCTGGGGTTGGACGATTGGGCCCCGGGCTTGGATGATTGGGCCCCGCTGGGCTTGGCCTGCCCTGCCCTTTAGGAGATGATTTATTTCTGTCACCTGGCCGCTTTAGCAGCTCTCAATGAGTGTGAGAGGGACTGACCCCCTCTCCCTGGGGGTAGTCGTAGTATACACCCTACCGTATAGGTAGGGTTGTACAGTCTTCTATATAAAGCTCCCATAGACGCCGCATAGACCAAGCTAGCCCGAGAATTTCTGACTGGCTCCGCTCTATCTCACTGCTGGTCGCTAAGACCAAGCATCACAGTCCATAACTTCCCCTAGCCAAACTAACTACCTCCCGAATTTATGGCCCACCTTTCGTCAATGATGAAACTTACTTTTTTGCCACTGTATGTTGCTCATTATCCAATATTAAATAAACTATAGACTAAACTGCTAGCGAGGCGATGGAATCGCCGCCATGTATATTTGAAAATTTAGCGCTACTTTGCAAAAGGCAGAGTGTTGTTCCAGTCATAGCGGCTGGCAGAATGAAGCCACGCCTATCTAAGCTGGCTCAGCCAATCCGCTTAAGGGACAGCGAAAATGGTAAAACATGTCTGCAGTGTTGTAGCTGGTTATTTGACACTAGGTATGGTAGGTTTCTGTCTCTTGCGGTCACGTGACTCCAGTGTAAGATGGCGCAGCATGGCATAGAGTTGTGCTTACCGATTCAGAAATGTATCAGACCAAAACAACATGTAAACATCGACGGCGCATTACGAAATTGCGGCGAAATAGTCCTAGAGACAACATTTAAAAGGTGAACAACTTTGCATGTACCCATTGATTTTTGCCTTTCCAAATCATCCACGCCCTCGTTATACGTATGAAATTGCATCGAACCCTGTCTGACGACAGGAATAACAGGGAGAGATATTCGAACTACCTGGGGGGTATGGGGGGCCTCCCCAAGAAAATTTTGACCCAGCACCCAGCATGAATACACATATATATTCACTAGTGTGTTGTAAAGAAGTCTAAGGGTTTTAGCCCATAGGTTCAGTAAGATGAAGAAGTGAGACAAGAAGTCCGAGGTTGTAGTTCGTCTGGATTCGGCCTAGGCGGTGGTGACTCAGCGAGTACCTAGGTCCTAGTCTTTCACTTTATTTATACTCCAAAATCATAAATTATTCATATAATCAAACCCAGGAAATATTCCACTGGCTCTTCCCCCTCCCTCTAATTGGTTGAGGGAGAGAGGATCTTCCTTGCCCACATGCAGACCTCTGCTCCCCATGCAGAGACCATAAATGGAGTGCATGCAAGTTGGATCACTCTCCTCAGCCTTCCCCCTCCCACCCCTTACTCATAGATCCCAAGGCTCGTGCCTGCCCCCCTCCCTCTTAGCCCTTCCCCCCTCTTGATCAACCCAGAGCAGTGGATACAGTAATTAGGTCGGGCTGGGGGGGGGGGGCGGGGTGAGCTCTGAGTAGCTCATCTCCCCCTCCCTCCTGGCCAGGCCACGTGTGGCGTGCATGCCCTGACCATGATCAGGGCTAAATAGGTCGGATCTTGGACCTAAAGATTTCAGTTCTTTACAGTGTATTGACTGACCCAGCATGAATACACATATATTCACTAGCGTGTATTGACTGACCCAGCATGAATACACATATTCACTAGTGTGTATTGACTGACCCCCCAGTATGAATACACATATGAGTCAATCCACCAAACCTTCGTCATATGAATTTTGGTCCATAGTGATGTTATTCTTGTGCATTCAAATGCAATATTAGTATAAATTTATTCCCCTTATCAAGAGCTGTCGATGATATACCACATTTATATATCTATATCCAAAAATGGTTCTTCTAGGGTAGATAATGTGTGTTTTATTTGCATAAATTGCTTTAAAAATCTGACTTACTCATTTTCGAATGCATATAGAATATATAATATGGCTGCATATTACTAACTTTGACAAATTGTAATGTTTGAAAATATATCAAAAATAATTTATTAAAAAAAAAATCATCATAAGAATACCCTTTATAGTTATAGATTCAGAATTTGTTGTGGGCTAGGAGGATGTAAGCGACCGTGCTACAACTGTTTAAAACAATTGTAGAAAATAATATAACATGAATTTGGCATTTGCTTCTGTGTTAAAAAGAAGATTTTAACATCATCTTAGCAATGGAAAACATTGTTTTGATATGCATTGGATATCTTTGATATAGCATCATTTTTAGAGCATAAAAGATGAGCATGGGCACATTTTAATGTAAGCGACCGTGCCATATATGAATGATCATACTATTTTCCCATTTAGTTCCTTAAAGAAATTTTTTAGTGAAAATATGTCCCCAATAAGGAGTATATTCAACATTTTCATATTTCTGAAAGAGTCCAGATTTTCCTCATACTCAATATTAGTTTGTACATGTAAGCGACCCTGTGCTGTAAGCGACCGTGGGGACGAATTTAATTGGATTCGTATTTATAACATTTAGTCAGTATTAAAATCAAATATATATATGTGTCTTCTTTAAATCGTAAAATATGGATTTTGGGCATTCAGGAAATGTTTATTCCAACAAAATCGGTCCAATGATTCTCTATGTATGGTTGGTTTGAATAGGTCACTATTATTTCTCTATTTCTCAGTTAATTCTGCATTATAGTTCTTTTTAAAATTATTCTTTTGGTGCGATTCTGTTGGAATTAACTTTTCCTGAATACCCCAAATCCATATTTTATGATTTGAAGATGATTCGACATGTTTAGAGATACTGCACAATCAGCCTGTAGCTCAGCATTGTTTCATGCAGTAGAAATACCTTAGAACAGGAAACATAAAAGGTTGAAATGTAAGCGACCATGCTACACACTTAATTCATCCCTATCTTAAACATATTTCGAATATTATCAACTTTGTTTTTTATTTGCATCAAACATTATTTGTCCTGTTATATGAAGCACACAGAATAATAATATGCAAAACATATTATTAAAGATCTTATCTAGAAATGAACATGTTATTATACTGCATAATTGAAGCCAAATACCTGTAGATGCAAATGCCTCTTACTTGAAGAAAATATTACTTTTCTTTAAAAAGAAAATTGCATTATGAAGAGTACTGTGTATCCTAATATTTCTATTTAACTAAGTATAGAAAACTTGTAAATTATTTATTTTAATGATGTTCAAGGTATTAATAATGTATGCCCACGGTCGCTTACATAGTAACAGAGCTACCTAGATACAAATCCTCATAGAATTACAGATTTTCAAAAATAGTTTCCCAAATTTCACATACATATCTCCCAAGCCATTGGTAATATTGCATAACAATTACAAGATGATATAAGCAATTCTAAATTTCGCTTGTTTTGAGGTCTTATGACGAAAGATTGGTGGATAGACTCATATATGGGCAGGAATTCACTGTCAGCAAATTTCTGTTACGTCCAACATTTGACGACTTTTTGCATATATTGAATTAATATTCAAAGGTGAAATTCTGGTAGGGTAATAGATTCGTGTATTGGGCATAAATTACTGTAAAATAATTTTTGTCTACAGTCATATTTTTTCTAGAAATATTCAAATTTTGTTCCCCAGAACAGGACACCACAGTGATTTTGTGGTGTCTAACATTGTTAGGTTGATTTTGAAAGCCATTATTTTTGCTTTAATATCAGGAGCTGAATGTTAAAAGGTTAGTCAAGTGTTGGACATTTTTGTTGGAAATAAAATTAGACAGTTTAGAAGTACTTCAGCAGTACCAGAATGAATATCTGCATAGATAAATTCAATGCAGTTATTAATACCATTTTGGTGTCCAAAAATGTTACGTCCATACATTGCTATCAAGTGACTGGAAGGGAAGGTCCCCCAGGATTCACCCTGCCTTCTTTTAATAGCCAGGGGAACTTGTTATCACATGACATTTATTTTAAAATAACCATACCAGTCTATTTAAGATAAGTCTGAATCATTTCACAAGTGTGGTAAATAGGGTGAAAGTGTTACGTCCAACCAGCAGTTTAAAAGGTCAATTTATTGTAAATGATAAGCTCCTATGAAACATATACTGTGTTGGAAGCTAATTGTACATCCTTTATGTCATCAAAACACTTGTTTTTGAATTGATGAAAGCTATTTATGTCCATTGACATAGGAGCACATGTCAAAGGAGTGGGAATCTGACTGCTGTTACGTCCAACCACCATCTTAACATTTTCCCTAAAAATCTCATGAAAAGTACCAGGGATCCAATATCTAATACATTTCACTTGGAAATCAAATATTTCACTTTCAAATTACTAAAATAATAGGTCTCTAGAAGACATTGGGAGTTAATAATACTAGATTTCTGAACCCATATCCAAAGTTTTGGTGCTGACACGTTAGACCCAGTCTGAATTTATGGTGTCCATTGTTACGTCCATGCTGTGTCCATGTTACGTCCATTCCATCATATTGATAAAGCATATTTTTGTTGGATTTATTCCACAATTGAAATTAAAAATAAAAATCATACATATTTTAAAGGTTGGGTATGGTACAGATGAAGTCCTAACCCAACTAATAATTTTTAAAAAAGACTATTTATAGGTAGGACGTAACTCAGGACACCAAATTGTGTCCTGGACGTAACAATGGACACCAAATGGTGTCCTATGTTACGTCCATCATATAATTCTTTTGTTTTTGAGGTAAAGAGGCCAAGTATGTATCATATGAAAAGGCATAAGATTTGAAATGTTAGTAGAGTGACACAAATGATTATCAATTGTGCTAAAGGTTTAAAAAAAACCCATCAAACTTTTTGGTGTCCTGTTACGTCCATTAAATTTTTTTGGTGTCCTGTTACGTCCATTCAGTTAAAAGGACAACTACCAAAATATCTTATTTTTGAAGCTCTAATTTGAACAATTATGTTCTCTGAAATGTTTGGCATTTACGAAAAGGAGTTTCAATTAGATCTAGTGGGCCATAGCTGTAAAGAACAACTTATTCTGATCTAAGGTATCAAAAAAGCTGAGTTTGGACGTAACATGGACACAAAAATTTTGTTTTTGATGTTTCTCAAAATGAAGTTCGAATTTAGACATAAAAAGACAAATAAAAAATTGCTCATACAAATTATGCTTGTATAAATGTACACTATATTACTAACAATCTGAAATACATATTGTTATTTTGCATTCAAACCTTGAAATTGTGTCCATGTTACGTCCATCATCAATTTCACCTCAGAACTCCTCTTATAAGCAGAATTTTACAGAAAAATCTTCTCAGGGGTGAAATATTTATGTTTGTTTTAGTTTTTAAACTAATTTCATCAGGCTGAAATATATTTAAACTCAGTTTAATAAGGTGGAAAGATTGTGATTGGTGTCCTGTTATGTCCATCATTACCTGCACAAATTTGCTGATAATTAATTAAATATTACATGGATCACCTTGCCCTTTTATATATTTATGCGTAATAGTGTCTTACATCAATATACAATCCTGTTTTAACATTTTGGGTGGTTTGAATTTCTAAAATAATCGGTGGTTGGACGTAACAGAAATTTGCTGACAGTGAATTCCTGCCCGTGGGCAGGAATTCACTGTCAGCAAATTCCTGTTACGTCCAACATTTGACGAATTTTTGAATATATTGAATTAATATTCAAAGGTGAAATTCTGGTAGGGTAATAGAGCCGTTTATTGGGCATAAATTACTGTAAATAATTTTTGTCTACAGTCATATTTTTTCTAGAAATATTCAAATTTTGTTCCTCCAAACAGGACACCACAGTGATTTTGTGGTGTCTAACATTGTTAGGTTGATTTTAAAAGCCATTATCTTTGCTTTAATATCAGGAGCTGAATGTTAATAGGTTAGTCAAGTGTTGGACATTTTTGTTGGAAATAAAATTAGATAGTTTATAAGTAATTCAGCAGTACCAGAATGAATATCTGCATAGATAAATTCAATGCAGTCATTAATACCATTTTGGTGTCCAAAAATGTTACGTCCAAACATTGCTATCAAGTGACTGGAAGGGAAGGTCCCCCAGGATTCACCCTGCCTTCTTTTAATAGCCAGGGGAACTGGTTATCACATGACATTTATTTTAAAATAACCATACCAATCTATTTGGGATAAATCTGTGAATCATTTCACAAGTGTGGTAAATAGGGTGAAAGTGTTACGTCCAACCAGCATTTTAAAAGCTCAATTTATTGTAAATGATAAGCTCCTATGAAACATATACTGTGTTGGAAGCTAATTGTACATCCTTTATGTCATCAAAACACTTGTTTTTGAATTGATAAAAGCTATCTATGTCCATTGACATGTCAGAGGAGTGGGAATCTGACTGATCAAATGATGCTGTTACGTCCAACCACCATCTTAAAGGGGAACACTGGACTGTGTATAATGCGTTTTCAGACGTAGGAAAAAACTATAATATGATGTTCTGTACATTGTATTATGCAATTCACCCATTTATAAGTCACTGGGGAGTAATTGTCTGTGTTATAACTGGCTATTATCCGGAATGCTGACCACTACCATATTCCCAGAGTCCTATGTGAGAGTGACGTCAGCGAAGCACAGCTAACTTCCTTCACTCAGTAGGTAGTGTTATTGTATACAGGCTGCTGTACTGTAGGCTACTAGTTTGGTGCACTCAAATCACTTCTTTTCAACAATGCCTGACTGTGAGGCCCATGGATGTTACACCAGAAATAATGAGGAATAAAAAGACCCTATGGATCTCTTCTATTACATTTTCAATGGAAGGATAATGAAGGTGTAAAGAATAAACTTCCTCCTCCTCATTCCTGATCACTACCCACTTGTTGTTGACTAGTCAGGTTGACAGCTTGCATGCATTACTATGGAAAGCCATCTATATACATAATATATAAGTTGGGTTCAGTAACATATCCTATATTGAAAGATCTTTACTACCTTTAGAGCTGAGCTACCCCTCTATTATATCATAAGGTCCTATCATTATTTATGTAATAATTCTACAACAGTTTGGTCGACATTCAACTTTAGAAACCCATAGAGAGCTCAATATTCCCTACCTCCTCGACAGAAGAAACTATCATATCCAAATATTTGCCTATCGTAGAAGCAAGATTGAGCGATTCTGTGACTTTACAAGAACCAGAAATACTAGAGCAAATTAATGATGCAATTCTCCTAACTATACCAAAATTTAAAAGCCAATTAGGTCGAATCTCTGTACTTTATAAAACTGCCTCTGCTTGGAATGAGTTATCACCTAAAATTCGTAATATTGCAACTGTTGAAACTTTCAAATCTCTTCAACACAAATGCCTTATGGAAACCATAACCTGATTGACTTCTTATTATGACCTAACCTGCTCGGATCACACTCTGCGTCAGTGACTCTTCCCTGCGGTTCTAATCAATATCAAATTTTTACTGTCCAATTATTTTGATATATGGGTCAGATTTTTAGAAAATGTACAATTGACCTTCACCAATCCTCTAAAATAACCCGAATTTCAGACGAAAATGAAGTTCATAATACAGTTCAACCTAACCAAACAGATTGCTAGAATCAATGTAATGCCGAATATACTCAAATTTACCTAGTATTGACCAAATTGCAGCCTAATTTAGCAGAATTGACTGAATATGTAGAGCTGCCAATTGTACATTTTCAAAAAATCTGACCCATTTATGTATATAACTACCCGGATCACACTCTATGACAGTTGTTGTTGTTGTTGAGACTTTTATTTGCCATAAGGCAATGTCGATGGGTCTAAGCTCCCAGCTTAGGGAGGGTTTCAAGCCCTATCGGACATTACATGAATTAAGTTTGCAGGGGTAACAAAACTCCATGGCGTCGACGACACTCAGGAGGCCCCTGCTTCAGGTGGTCTCACAGACAACAATAATTTAACTTTAGAAACCCATAGAGAGCTCAAACCACACTCAGCACCACAATACCCCCAGTGATTATCATGGGAATCTATTATTCTACTCAAAATTAGTGAATTGGATTCGGTGAACTAATGAATGTACTTAGAACTTGTTGACTTAGAATCAACAATTAAAGTATTGAATATATATATTTTTTGTAAACTGGGCACATGAGAAGAACCCAGAGAAATACTGGGATATTGCCAACCCAGTGAAAATAAAATCTTCAAAAAAGAAATTACCTCGCAGGTAGACCTGGGAGTATGTTTGTTTATTTGGGAAGAGCAGTTATGTGTTTATAAATGGCTTTCCATACATACACTAGAGTGGGCACTGTTTACTGTAACACTAATTAGACCGTGACCATACACTGACCAGCAGATCGGTAGTTAGCCAGCCCACTTTAGTGTCATACATCTAGCAATATGGAAGCACTCAGAGCTAGCTTTGGGGAGAGATGGACAGAATTTACTCGATTGATTCTGGCAATATCATTGCACAGACATGAGTAATATAATGAAAGATACCAGTTATTAATGATACTTGAACTGTATGACCAGCAATTGTTCCAACCCAGTGTTTTACTTTAACATTTTCCCTCAAAATCTCATTAAAAGCACCAGGGATCCAATATCTAATACATTAAACTTGGAAATCAAATATTTCACTTTCAAATCACTAAAATAATAGGTCTCTAGAAGACATTGGGAGTTAATAATACTAGATTTCTGAACCCATGTCCAAAGTTTTGGTGCTGACATGTTAGACCCAGTCTGAATTTATGGTGTCCATTGTTACGTCCATGCTGTGTCCATGTTACGTCCATTCCATCACATTGATAAAGCATATTTTTGTTGGATTTATGCCACAATTGAAATTAGAAATAAAAATCTTACATATTTTAAAGGTTGGGTATGGTACAGATGAAGTCTTGACCCAACTAATAATTTAAAAAAAAGACTATTTATTGCTAGGACGTAACACAGGACACCAAAGTGTGTCCTGGACGTAACAATGGACACCAAATGGTGTCCTGTGTTACGTCCATCCTATAATTCTTTTGTTTTTGAGGTAAAGAGGCCATGTATACATGTAACATACAAAAGGCATAAGATTTGAAATGTTAGTAGAGTGACACAAATGACTATCAATTGTGCTAAAGGTTAAAAAAAAACCCATCAAACTTTTTGGTGTCCTGTTACGTCCATTCAGGTTTTTTGGTGTCCTGTTACGTCCATTCAGTTAAAAGGAGACAACTACCAAAATATCTCATTTTTGAAGCTCTAATTTGAATAATTATGTTCTCTGAAATATTAATATTATTTAAGAAAAGGAGTTTCAATTTGATCTAGTGGGCCATAGCTGTGAAGAACTACTTATTCTGATCTAAGGTATCAAAAAAGCTGAGTTTGGATGTAACATGGACACAAAAGTTTTGTTTTTGATCTTTCTCAAAATGAGGTTCGAATTTAGACATAAAAAGACAAATAAAAAATTACTCATACAAATTATGCTTGTATAAATGTACACTATATTACCAACAATCCAAAATACATATTGTTATTTTGCATTCAAACCTTGAAATTGTGTCCATGTTACGTCCATCATCAATTTCACCTCAGAATTCCTCTTATAAGCAGAATTTTACAGAAAAATCTTCTCAGGGGTGAAATATTTATGTTTGTTTTAGTTTTTAAACTAATTTCATCAGGCTGAAGTATATTTAAACACAGTTTAATGAGGTGGAAAGATTGTGATTGGTGTCCTGTTACGTCCATCATTGCCTGTATAAATTTGCTGATAATTAATTAAATATTACATGGATCACCTTGCCCTTTTATATATTTATGCGTAATAGTGTCTTACATCAATATACAATCCCGTTTTACCATTTTGGGTGGTTTGAATTTCTAAAAAATCGCTGGTTGGACGTAACAGAAATTTGCTGACAGTGAATTCCTGCCCATGTCTCTAAAAGTCTTTAGGTAAAAACCCATCTACAATACCAATCCCAAAGTGAATGTTCCTAGTTCCTTTTATTTTTCAACCTAACCTTTCGATCCTATGACAGTGCATGGATCTTCTTCAGAGTATAAATCATCTCTTTGATTTGAATAAACCACGTTCAAAAGGCACTCCACTACCTCCTTATGAATACGGTAGTCAATAAAACAATGAAAAGAAGATGTAGTAATACCGTATGTAGAAACACCTCACAGTCACATTTTCACAACATGAAAAGAGATGGATTGAAGTAATTTAGCTCTATTTTTTTTATAGATAATTTTACGAAAGATATTACTAATGCAATGTACTTGAAACCAGAGGCTTGAAGGGGTACTTAATTGGTTCTAATCTCATAAGGAGTCTTCCTAAAACGTCGCTTCACTCCCCGCACTTAATATGACTCTTAATGGTTACTAATCGCCTAAAACGACCAACAACCAAACCAAACCATCTATTTTTCTTTCAGGAAACTCGGGATTACTCTTGGACGCGCAAATGTATTCCACAAATCTAACAGAGGTGTGGTGAACTTGTTCCTAAGGATAAGAATAAGATACACCAAACGCAGTTTCAAGACCTGTTAAAATTCAACTGATGACACATCTATTTTTTGTTAGCAAATGAAAGGGCATTTCCCTCTGCTTTTTAAAGATCAAATTAAATGACTCAATATTGTAATTTGGAATTCAAAGATAATTCTGTTAATAGTAAATTGTGGTTTCCGTTGGCTGCTATTCAAGCTACCTTTTAATGGGATTTACTTGTTTTTCTTGTAGAAACTATGATAGATATTGCGGAGTCAGTCCGTGGTCGCGATGTCTACATTATTCAGACAGGCTCAAAGTAAGGACCAGATCCAGCTTTTTATTAGTTTTCCGGCTATAAATGTGTATACAGAACTTTATAGAAAACACCGGAATACATATTATACAAACAGTCAATTTTTAAACACCTTTTATATAAAAAAAATAGGTGTAATATTAAAGGCCCCTGTTGTTGCATTAAAGGCCTTTTTTGAATGAAAATCTTTATCTACTTTTAATATTTTGCGCCACCTTCGAGAAACCTTTTAACATTTAAGATCAAAATGTAATAAACTTGATTTTTCGCAATTAGGGAGGTTAATAATGACATTATGGAGATGCTGATCATGGCCTATGCTTGCAAGACAGCTTCTGCAAGGAAGATCGTGGGTGTGATACCCTACATGCCCTACTCCAAGCAGAGTAAAATGCGCAAAAGGGGTGCCATCGTCTCCAAACTACTGGCTACCATGATGAGCAAAGCCGGTGAGAATATATCGATTTTTATTTTTCATGTAGGATTTCATATCGGATATCGGATCCTAAGTTTATGCTCCCCCTATTAGAGAATTTAGCAGCTGTTAAACAATGACAACATGTCTAACGTGTATCGTTGTTATTTGTCTGGCCTCAATTGGTACTGTGCTGACCATGTCTTTAAAAAAACATTTTCCTTGACTACTATGTAGGATTCAGTCATATAATAACTATGGATCTTCACCAGAAGGAAGTGCAGGGATTCTTTGACATACCTGTTGACAACTTGCGTGCGTCACCCTTCCTAATCCAATATATCAAGGAGTCGGTTAGTAATAGCATTCCTACCCAGTCTTAACTTGTGAAGTATAATAATATACTTACATAATTTCCAGTCAAATTACATTGCTACAAACCAAACCAAACCATGTATGTATGTATGTATATTGTTTTTTTCCAGTTCAATTACAGTTACATCAATATAGTCAATACAATATCTGGAAATGGGTACCACATTCTATGCTAATCATAGCTCTACCAGGAGGCCCCTTTTACACCTAATTACATTATTATATACATTTCAGTTATTCTATTTGGTAGATTCAGATTCAGATTCATGCGTGTCTTGTGTTTCTGATTTCCAGATTCCTGATTATCGCAACGCTATTATTGTTGCTCGCCACCCGGGTGCAGTGAAACGTGCCACATCGTATGCCGAACGTCTCCGTCTTGGTATTGCCGTCATTCACGGAGAGGAGAAGACAGCTGACTCAGAGATAGATGATGGAAGGAACTCCCCTCCGCCGCCCGAAGTGGAGACCCGGCAGAACTTCAGTCTTGGCATGGAAATCATGCCAGGTGGGTGATATACACGTGTATGGATGGACAAAGCCATGTCAATTAGTCTTTGAGACTGGCATAAACAACTTACATTTTGTATCTAAAGATTGTGATTAATGCAAAACGATTAACTTGACTTGGATCAGGGAGGTATCCGAGGCTCAATTAATAAATCTGGCAATGTTCGTCTTAGTTCATGCTCTTGTATAGATAGGCTGGCGATTTTACTGCGTAGGTTATCGTACATTGGGATCTAGTCCAATATTAAACCTATTTTTACAATTATTAATTTCAGGTCAGCTTGCCAAAGAGAAGCCACCCATAAACGTTGTGGGTGATGTCGGTGGTCGCATTGCAATCGTCATCGTAAGTTTCTAGTATACTAATTTCGGCTCTTCTAGTGTAGTTATGGCGTGGAGGAACAATATGGGTTACATCGCAAGTGTATTCAACTGGGTGCTTTCTTTTACATGAAAACGAGTGCGACCCCGCTGCCGGGACTGCAAGTGGTATTGCACGTCAACGCTGCCTACTGAATAGGGGAATTTGCATAGCCACTAGGAATTTGAAACATACACATTATTCCTCGAATGTAAATGGCCATTTGGCATGATAACAAATTGTAAAATCATGTTGCTTTTACGTCGGTTATTTTATCATTAATTGATCAATATTTTTAGTAACATTTTACCTTGGCAATACATGCCTACAAATGGGAGACAATTCTAATCTGTCTGTCTCTGGTCTCTTGTCTCTCTCTGTGTCTCTTTCTCCCTCTGTCTGTCTGTCTCTCCCTCTGTCTCTTTCTCTCTCTCTCTCTCTCTCTCTCTCTCTCTCTCTCTCTCTCTCTCTCTCTCTCTCTCTCTCTCTCTCTCTCTTTTTCTCTCAGGCCACTATCTCTCCATCTGTGTCTCTGGCCCCCTCTCTATCTCTCTGTATCTGTCTCTCTCTGCCTCTCTCCATCTATTTGTCTAGCACTATCTGTTCCTATCTTTCTGTCTCTTTCTCTCAAGCCACTCTCTCTCCCTGTCTCTCCATCTGTCTGTCTCTTTGGTCTGTCTGACTGTCTAGCTCTATCTATCTGTCTCCCTCTCTATGTCTCTCTCTGGCTGGTCTGTCTCTGAGTCTCTCTCCATCTGTCTGTCTGTCACTTATATATTATACATTATTTTATTATTGGCCTGGTACCTCATTGTACAATATATGAACCACTATCTAGTTCACTCAGGAAATGTTCAGAATCCTATCACTTCCTTCAAATGTCTATACCTGGTGCCTCGTCGTACATGAACAACTAGCTAGTGGTGCCACCTGGCCCAACAACCCAGTATTAGGACCCAACTGGCATCTCTGACCTCCACAAGCTGTCAATTGCAGAGCTGCCAACTTCTACGATTTCGCCGTAGTTACTACGATTTCAGCATCAAAATACGATGCTATGATTTGTATGACAAAAACTACGTTTTTTAAAATTTGGGACCAAAACATGTTCTAGATGAATACCATAGTTTGTATCCGCCACCACATTGGCCCCTCTCCCTCTCACTCACACAAGAGTAACCAATTCAAGAGCTAAGATATGAAATACACCAAACAGAGACATCCATTTGATATACCCAACTGAAACAACATTTTCATAACATTATTGAAATATCTAAAATATTCTGTAAAATCTTTAAAAACTATTTTTTAATGTGTTATATCGAGGGGTTTTGCCAGGATGTTAGGATAAACAGTTGATGAAAAAGAAAATGATCTCTTTGACATCAGGATTTTATTTCAAAATATACGTTCTATATGTCTATGAAAGTAAAGAATAAACATTTGTTAGCTCTGGCTTTCTTCAAAGTCGCCAGAATGCCCTAAAATAGCTGTCATTTTTCTAAAATTTTCCCAGGGGAGTATGCCCCCGGACCCCCCTACCTGGTTGGCAGCCCTGACCTCTATAGCCTACTGATTCTAGTTATACTCATTTTTTAAAATAATGTGATTAATATCTCCAGAATCTATTAGTAGTTGTTTCGTGTAGAGTTAGTGTTGTGTTCTGCATTTTGTGCAGTACTCAATTTGATGCCTATATTTTCATAACATAGACTGGTTAGGAGTCTACTCAGTACTATGGTATGGGCAATATATCTGATAATCATGTATAATATATCCATGCATACAGTAACATGCTTGTCTTGAGTGTTCAAATAAACTGCACATTCTGTATAGATCAGTTTTTTATGTTGACCATCAACTATCATAATTTGTCACAGCTCTTTACCACAGAGTGTTTTTAAAATATAAACTGTTACTATCGCACCGGTATGTATATTTGGGTTCTATATATACGCGGTACCTGGAAATTCAGGTTCAGGTACCCATCACTTGCCAAATTTTTTAAAAATGATTTAACCCTATGTACTGTGTGACTCAAGAAATCCTCCCATTTCTAAAAGACAATTATGGGGTAAAATTACCCCCAGAATGCACCATTTGACTCCTAATTTTCAAAAGAAATCCCAGGGGGCATGCCCCCTGACGCCCCAGTCGGGCTTTGCGCCTTCAGTGCGAAGCACATTCCACTTCCGCAAAAAACTAGGATTTGGGATCCTCCCAGGTTGGCAGCTCTGCAATTGACAGCGCCGCTAACAAATTAGCCTAGTGCCACACCTGTGCTTTCTAACTTATTAATATTACATGAAAATACCTCAAAACTATCTCCCCTGTAATAGTAGTCATGTATTCCAATTTCTGATATCTAGGATGACATGGTTGATGACGTGGAGTCATTTGTTAGCGCGGCTGAGCTGCTGAAGGAACGCGGAGCATACAAGATCTATGTGATGGCTACACACGGCATTCTCTCAGCAGATGCTCCAAGGCTGATAGAAGATTCTCACATCGATGAGGTGAACTAAATTCTTAACAAAATAGCGCGAGCAAATATGTATTCCGGCCTCTCTTAAAGATTTGTTGTGAGCTTACTAAAGACTAAATATATTCGCTCATTTCTTCGTTGATTTGGATTCTTCACTCACATTATTCTGACCACCATTGAGGTGAACTAGTCCTGGTTAAAAATGTACTTTTTAAAAAAACATGCTACATTGCCTTAAATAATTCTTCGTATTCCGCGTTTGAGTGTGGTGTGTGATTTTATGATATCTCATTCATCACATATAACTCCGACCCTCACTATTTTAAGGGTTTTGTTAATTTTCTCTTCAACTCTAGGTCGTTGTAACGAACACAGTCCCACATGACGTTCAGAAGATGCAGTGTCATAAGATCAAGACAGTGGACATCAGCATCATGTTGTCAGAGGCCATGCGACGCATCCACAACCAGGAGTCGATGAGTCACCTCTTCCAGCACATCTCCATGGAGGATTAGACTACAGGTATATATTTATTTGTATTCATTTCAAGGCCAAGACATTTAAATATTACAAAATTTCAAGTGTAAAGATGTATTGTCCTCCATGGACGTATTTCATTTAGGAAGACCAATTTTGATTCATGTTTGCTTTCCACATGGAATGTAGATTTACCATGTTTGGGTTGAGGCTGTTCGTTGTTTCGTCCGTACTGATGCATGTATACATGCCTATTTGCCTGTACCGATGCTCATATGTCTATACTTGTATGCCTTTAGCCTAGGGTCTAGCTGCAGTCTGGTTAGATTGCCAGTTCATTCATTGTTCAGCGTATATGGTGGGTAAATCAAACTGGGCAGGTGACTGAGTATCTTCTTTATTAGTGCCGTTTTGACTTCTAGAAGTGACTTACTGTGTAAAACATGACCCTTATAACACTTTACTATAGTATACTATGTGTAAAGCGTTAGTGAGTATAATCCATGTCAGACGGTTCATACCATTTTCGGTGTGGCGGGAGTATTGTAACTTCTCTTTTAAAAAAAGCGCAGTTTGTATTATGTAGTTGTAGTTTAAAATACAGTAAAGAGTACCACCACCATTGTGAAACCACATACATGTTTGATTTTGGCAAAACTATCTGTCTGGCTGGCGTGTCCTCGTGGTTACATTTATACAAGTATCAATTAAGTCCTGTATCTTTTTATAGATATGCGCGCTAAGTTGGGGACTACCACTTAGTTACAGTTTCTCAGCTTACTTTTATTCGATTTGGGATAATTTAAAGTTTTATGATACAATCATGTATTATATATCAAATTTCCTACACAGATGCCACTTGTGCAGGCCCCTCCCCCAGTTGGCGGAGGCCACAGCGACGCCAGGACCTGGGTTCCCATCATATACACCGGGCTACCGAGAGTCAGCTATTCATTGGTTGACCCCGTCAGCAGCCACTTACAGCCAACAAGCCTCTTTACACTACACTCAGCATTCTCTCCCTTCAGTTTACTCTTACAGTCCCGGGCTTCTTATTCAAGGGGGGTAATTATCTGATCTGATTTTTGTGTCTGGTCAGAAATAGTTGTAGGTTCAAGCTACTTAATCAGGGGCCATATCTAGTGCATGCGGAATAGGGGCTTAATAACTTTGGGGGGAAAGCATATTTGATGCCACCGAATATTAATAAGTAAAGTGTAGGCGATGATAATGAATATTAAATATCGATGATTCTCATGTTATTCGCGTGTTGAAATGACCCATTAATTGGATGGGCAGGGAAGATGATTGAAAGATAGAGACTAAATGTGATCAGTATGTGAGATAGATGGTGACTGAATTCATAAATATTTGGTTGGCCTAATAGGTAAGGCTGGGGGAAATTGGTAATCGTACAACGATTTATTGTCTCTATCAGCCTCCATATCTTATAGAATACAGTGATTAACGCTTCAAAAGTATCATTCGATTCCCGCAACATATTTCCCGTATGTGAATTCTAAGTTAAATTCCCGATTATTTAGCTATAATTATAGCTAATAAGTGAATAGAGGTTCAGAGGTAATTCTCATTCTATTAACGGTATGTTGAAGCATTGATCATTGAATTATGTTGAAGGTAATTTACTCCATAATGTCCAAGGGATTTTCCTTTTTGTTTGGGGACCGTCCACTTGTCATTCAATAGCCAATTTGGGAAATAAAAGCGAAGGTAATGAATTAATCTAATATGAATGGCACTCACTTTAGAAATCTGGTGGCATGTTCATGTTCCTATCTCCAGAAAAAGATCTCAAATTATGTTGTCAGTTTTCAGGAAAAAACACTGATGTAGGAAATATATTCAATGATTTTTAGTATTCTTGGTAACCCTTGGACGCAAATCTTAAGGTCTTTCTGTGATATAGCGATTTCAGTCATCAAAGAAACAATTTATTCTTTTCTGGAATGTTAACACGAGAAACCCTAAACATATAAGTAAATAACAAAAGAAATCTGACGTGATACCGTGTCTATGAGAAGTGTTCAAATCATTTACTGTCCCACTAAAAGGAACAATGATTTTTCGTGCCTAGAAAGTAAAGGTTTTGCAAGGAGATCGGAACGTTTGTTGCCAGGTACCTCGATCTCAGTGGTGAAAGGTTAGAAGTTGGTTTCGTATTACTATTCCTGTTAAATTGTACGATTTCAAAATTCACCCATGTTGATAACTGGTAGATATATGTATTTGTGGACATGAAATATTTATTGCAGTTTCAGTCTGTCGAATGGTAATTTAGTGAAATGGAATATCTACATAAAGATTGTAAAAAAGTATCTTATATATAACAATCACATCGTGTGTTGCAAATTACTGTGGGGTGCAAAACGCTACGAGAGTTTTCTCTAGTTAGATTTCTGTTGTACTTTGTATGCAGTATTAATATGAACAATTGTACATTATTTGTAAATATAAAACCAAAGATGTCAAGCATGACGTGTGCAACGCTCTCATCCTCAGCCTGCTACCTGAAGGATTATCACTTTCCTAGACAATATCCTTACGCTAAGTGTGTACAAGTGAAACTTACTGTTTCAAGACGCGCCAATCTTGGAATGGGCCATCATTCCGCGATGAAACAGAAGTAGTTTCTGCCATATAATCTACCCTGCAATACTTAATTTAGCTGCAAGTATTCACATTTAATGGACCTGAATTTCGTCGAACATTCCATGATACCTTTTGACAACTGTTCTGTATTCAAGCAACTCAGTCCGAACCAAGTGTTTGATATGTTTTTCTGATATATAATCATTGTGGTATGATGTCAGGTGAAATGGAAAGAAATGATTGAAAGCAGTAGTGTTGTATGAGTCTTCAAGGAGTGAGCTTGTGTATGTGAAAAAAATTATGTCTCAATATGGATTGAAAGAAAGTGCTTCATTCCGGATGAAGGTTGGTTGTTTTCTGCTAATGCGTTCGTTGCTTCCATCTATCTAAGAATTTATCGAGCCGTTGTGGTTTTAAAAATTCCTTGTAGTTCTTGCATTGCCTTCCTGAAAATCAGTTAGCAACCATGTTAGCACATATGCGAGGCATAATTCACTTTTGATATTAGTTCTATGCTAAAAAGAAATCATGGCGACCAAAAACTGTGCTAGTTGGATGATCATTGAAATGAACTGTTTTCCATTTTGGGGAACTCATTAATATACGTTAGTTGATATGGACACTCCCAGGTGGGTATACTGTAGCAGATTGTATATATGTAAGCCTGGAGATGGCGTTGTATTCCTGTGGCTGTAGCTTCGTCTTTTGTCACTGCATTCTCACGACGAGGAAGGTGGTTGATTGTGTTACCGTAGTAACAGTCAACACTCCCATCTCATCACACACCAACTCCTAGTCTCACCCGGTGTTGTGTTGTCCAAAAATAATGAATAAACATTTTTTAAAGTTACCAATTTATTTTCATATTTTACTTCATTGACACATGTTTAAATAGATCTTTTCCTAAATATATACGGGAGCCTGTGTTCAGTCGAAACTTCAAATATTTATTTAAATGAAATGTAAAGGCGATAAATGTATCCTCATAAACGTATATATATGTAACAAACTAGGAAAAAAGCGCCAACATTTCTGTAAAATGTATGCCATCCGACTCCCTCTTAATATTCTGACAATAATTATAATCCAATTTTGTAACAAAGGATTTCTTCTCGGCCCGCCAAGAGAAGACGATTCTTACAATCCGCTTCAATTGTTGCCATATCAATGGGTTGCCAGGGAAGCTCACAAGACCTGAGTAGAGAACCACTGACTATGCTAAACACCTTGATCTCAGTGCCGAGGATAGCCATTAATGAATCTTGGAAGCAGCTGAACTTGATTAACCTGTAGAATACACGGAGAATGACTGTAATCTCGAAATTAAGTTACCTTCTATTTGAAACAACTCAGGATAGAACCCAAACTGTAAATTGAACGCAGCAAAAAGCAAAGGTTGGAAAAGAGCGAACATTGACTGGCAATGGTATGCTACAAGCAATGCAGAAATGGATACACGATGACTTACAACTATCACCTAGTTATATGAGCAAGGACTACATTTGTAATACTCGTACCTTTTTTCTGTTTCCGTCTCAATAACATGGACTAATACCGCCTGCTTTGTGTGTGGATTCAAAACCACAAGTCCCCCATTACAGTCAGTCTGCTGTACACTAAGGAATACAAGCCCCTGGAACGAATAATGTCATTGAAAACATGTGAGTTCAAAAGAGTAAAACAATCTTATAAATGAATCAATAATTTTGGGCTCATATGGAAATATACTACGGGTATATATACTACGGGTACGGTATATACACTAAGTTGACATGTAATGTGGAAGATCTTTACCTTTTCATGAAATGCTGAAACACATTTCACTATACTCGATGGCAAAGATATTCTTGCCAATAAAACGGACTCACTCGAGTTCCTATGAATATAAAATATAAACCAGGTAACGACATCCGCTTTTCCAAGAGTAAATGCAAGTAATGACATAGACAGATTAAAAATCAATCTTTCAAGGAAATTATACTACAGGCAAAAGTACATTTACTGGTTGGAGTAAACAAAAAGAAGTAGTATGCCACTACCATATGAAGACGACGTCTTTTGCTGTTCCAATGAGCGCATCTTTCAACTCACTCAGTCCGCATAACGATAGAAGGCTATCATTGACTTCCCCGATCAACCGCTGACTTGGCTTCACATCGTTGATCTTGTATTTAAGTACAGTTGAGATGCATTCAGTAATCTCCGCCAGGATTAACTCAGTGTGTCCAATCGACATAATTATTTCCTTTAGAAGTGAACTAGTAGAAACAAAGAGAAAGGATGAATAATAACTATCAAAATTGAATATTATTTCAGACAATACAAAACTAGTTTTAGATGGTTTAATAGGGAATAGGCACCAGCACTCAGCAAATTAAATTCTAAAATGACAAAGTTACACCTATTAAGACTGGTCTGAAACAGTAGAAAGATCAATATTATCATTTGGAGGTTGTATCTACAGGGTGTTGTAGTATAGATGTGCCTCCCCGATTTCTCGAATATTTATTTAGGAAATGAACACTTTTTTTTATTACAGATTACTCACTCGCGACACTCGTGTATCCGCTTTCTTTGACTTTCACCTCTCATATAAAAGTAACTTAATATGTCAACATAAAACGCATCACTTCCATGGTAACGTCCAATCACAATGATATTGATGACATCGGACGTTTGAATCATTCGCACTTCGCAGACAACCTGGAAACAAAGAAAATCAATGATTGAAGTTGATACAGATATATTGTACTCTGATTAAAATTGTGTGATGTTAACTGTTTTTTGTAATTATGTAAGAATTCGGAGTAAAATTGTTTTTTGTAATTATGTAAGAATTCGGAGTAAAATTGCAAGATAAAATGACAAAATAGGAAATGGTTCCTCACTCCATCTACGCCCCACGAATGGAGAAAGAGTTTATCCGATAGTATGTCTGCATCCTGCCGCCAAAGTTTGACTAGTCCATGGGTACATGTCACCAGGGCAAAGCCATGTTTGTTTCCATGAATATAATTCACTGCAGCAATGCCCAGGATTTCAGATCCTGGTGGAAACTTTAAAGAAATGCATGAGACAAGAAATAATGCTTTGAGTAACCAGGAGTGTGAAGACATGTAGATACAAATGAACATCTTATCAAATCACATCACAACATATACTTATTATTTATATCAAATTTAATTGATATCGGTCATATCTGGATTTAGTATCACAATGCCAAATTTAACTTTCATCCTAAAACGTTACGAGGAAAAAATCAAGAAAAAATCTGATTCCCAACAAATAGGCACCTTCAACGTTCCTATGATTTCAGGCGAACAAACGTCAGTGAACCCCTCATATTTTTGCATATTGTTCTTATGGTCGTCTTCTGATTTAGTGGATACTTCATGCAGCTTTACTTCCAGGGCAATACCGTTCAAAGTAGCTGTTTTCTGAGTGTTTCTATCTTCAATAACCTCGTTTAGTTGATCTTGGACCGATACATTTTTAGATACAATACTAGAACTGATCGCATCGGGATCGGATTTGCTGTCCTCATGAGATCCAACATTATTTACTATGATTTTGCCCAAATCATTTTCAGAATGGGGTTTAGAAGGGGAATGGCGTGTTTGGTCGTTTTCAGACAATACAAAACTAGTTTTAGATGGTTGAATGCACAAATGTTCTTCACGTTCTTCTCCGCATTCAGCTTTTGCTATTCTCGTTGGTTTGCTGGGAGGGGAAGCGATGAGTTCAGAACATTCTGAGGCCTCTGATTGCCTCTGCTTTCCTCTTCCTCTTCTTCCTCCCCTTCCTCTTCCCCGACCTCGTCCCCGTCCACTCTGCACACGTAGGACCTCGTTTGACTCACTGATACATGCTATGGATTGCTGACTACCTCTAACAAACAAAGAGTCTTCAGGTTCTTTCTCAGTTTGAGAACCAGGTTCTGCTGAGTCAATTTTAGCCACAATATTGTTGTTCAACATTTTAGCGACCTCTATTTCCTGTGAATTTACGTCGGTAGCAGAATTAATACTGGAGGTGTCTTCACTACAAGGTATACAGGAAATCTGACTATCATTGTTAAGAGAAGAAACTCTGTCGTTTTCAATAACAGAAGTTCTTTGCCTTCCACGTGCCCGCCCTCTTCCTCTTTTCCTCCCCCTTGGTCTGCCACGCCCTCTGCCTCGATTGAGTAATTTATGTTCTGATAAAATTGACTGACTTTGGCTTAGACTCTCACTGACATTTGACACTTGACTTGCAATACTAATGGGACCAGAGGTCTTTTCCTTTCCATTTTCAGTCTCCTTATCTAAATCGAATGGAATAGGGACAATGTTGTTCATAGCAACATCTATGTGTCCAGCAACAGGGGTGAGCGCAAGTTCAAATTCACTACGATCCATCGACCCAGGATCGTCTTGAGAGAATGATGGATGAGGTATAGATGGAGTGGAGCTTATCACAAAGTGGGACTCATTTGATTTCTTAATTGGAGATGGTTTGCATGACAGTCTCTTATATGCTACTTTCCCAATAGGCGTGTCTTTATCTTCTGAATTAATAAGTTCTTCGCCCATGCTAGCTATTTGTTTTTCGGGTATTTTTGTGTCGTTATATTCACTTAATGTAGTGTTTCTTATTTTGCTCAGCTTCAATGTACCATATTCAGAATCTGGTAGTGCAAAATGGACAACTCTACTGAACTTTGCCTTGGGTGGAAGCTTCAGAATTCTGTTATCGTTATTCAGAGGATGTCTGAGAAATGATGGTGGGGCAGAATTAGAGGGGGAGCGATTTTTTCCCTCCATGTAAGGCCAACTGGACTGCAGCTTAGGTGAACCAGAATTATTACCCTGCTGTTTCCGCACTCGCCTTTGAACAGAGGCACTGGTTTTCTTTGTTTTTAATGGCATGAAATCATATTGACTTGCACTATCATCGAGATGTATTTGGTCAAAATCCTTACTAGTAGGGGTTGCACTGTCTTTGTCAAACCACCCTTTTTGGGGTTCCGATGAAATGAAACCAGTAGAGTCAGTTTGCTTCCTTGCGTCTGTATTGGACAGTTCCTTTCTTTTCAAAGCTTTCTTTTTTCGGTTTTCGGGCTGCGATTCTTTTTCGGTGATTGCGGCAGGTGAACTCGCTTGAGATAACTGCTTTTGAGACAAACCTTGAACGATACGAGGCAGTATAGGTTGACTGCTCTGAGTAGACACACTGCTCTGGTTTTCCTCTTGTGAGAGTGCTACTACCTGTGAAGCTGAACATCTGCTTCTCCTTCTTCTGGTTTTTATTTGACTATACATGTCTCCTAACGTATCATCATCGAGGAAAGAAAAGTCTAGGCTAGTAGTGGATCTTCGCAATTTCTTCTTCCCATCCTTTAAGGCATCTTTGGCACTCACATTGTGAACAAGGCTTTTCACCTGCGACTTTTCTGAATTCATTGGAATGACTTCAGTTTTGTTACATTCAATTTTTGGCAATTGATCCTTGGGGGATATAAGTGGTGACACAGGACCTGGAAATTGCTCTAACGGGTCAACGGATGAGCTTGTCATGAGCCCCAAATCAGGGCAGTTATTAGTTCCAGAATCCAATTTTTGAATTCCTTGCTTAGAGGTGTGCGATTGGTTCTTGGGGGGCTCATATATTTCAGGTTTTAATAGATGGGGGTTTTCAACTTTATCTTTGGATTTGTTCAAAGATACAGCATCACTAACTTCACAATCGACATTTTTGCTAACAGCCTGAAGACAAACGGGCTTAATTGGAGAGAGACGGACGGACCTACGTTTATCAATTTTAGCAGGCAGGCTGTATCGTTTGTGTTTGGAGGCTCGTCTCCTGATTAGGGAGTCCTGTGAGCCTGGTATCACTTGGTCATCAACTGACATTGAGGATCCGGAGGAGACAGCAGACACTCCTTCCTCGGTGAGACACTCTCGAAATTCTCCCTCATCACACACTGGCGGGCAAGAAACATCTTTTGCTTTTGTCTGCCCAACATTTGCAGTTGCTGGAGCTAGGCCTATCGGAGTTGGCAAAGAACCACCCTGAATTGGGGCTGAAACTTCGACTTTTATCAAAGAAGAGTTACCGCGTACATATTCTGTCTTTTTTCGTACAGAGTTAGGAGATACGTGTATCTCGGAGATCTTGTCTTTTGAGTTTGGGACGGAAATCGTCCGGCAAACTTCGGATTTTTCTCTACTTCTTCTTTTGTCTTCAATCGAGGGCTTAGTGATTGACCTAGCCTTAACTTTGTTCCCATCATTTCTACCTGGCAGATTGACATCGTTATTTTGTTTTGAACATATTTTTGATTTCTTATCGATTTTAAATTCATCTTGGGAGAAAGGCGCCTCGAAGTGATCGTGGATAAGACCGAATTGTTTGGGCTGTGACCGATGGGAATCTTTCTCATCTAATTCAATCTGGAATGAGATTTTTCGTTTTCTTTCATGTTGTCCGTCTTTGAGAGGACTCATAAGATTCTTGTTTTGTTCAGCTATCTTATGTTTGACGTGCTCCTGAATACGTTTAGCTTGCTCTATTTTCTGAAAGGAAAATTGGTTTTACCGTTAGAGATATTGCTAATATCATTATTAAAGACATATGGCGATTATGGGAGTCAATATAACTTTGTATTATCAAAAAAAAATAGGGAAAAATATTATCGACATTCTACAATGGAACTTCTCGTAGATTATCATCTACCACTTGCCTTGCAAATCGAAATGACACAATCAAACTTAATCAATGAGACGTTAATTTCCAAATTTTAACCAGTGATGTAGCGTGTTTTGTTTGACCATATCATATATTCATAAAGTTAATTGCCATTGGTAAACATGACTCTTTTAGACTATAGGCAGTGCGAAATGTACATTATTCATGATTATCACTATCACTTAGGAAGGTGTCATAATAAAATGAAAGGGTATTACCGTCAATTTTTTAGATTTCTTTTTCAATTCTTGCTCTAGGGCAGCAAGTTTCTGCTTTAGCTGAAAGAAAACAAAAACATTCTCATTAATTTAGTTCAGAATCAGTTGCACACAAATCCAGCGGACATTTTCTTATATACTATTTACATGTATACATACTCTTGAGTACGATTCAAATTAATTATGAGGGACCTCCCTGAAATTATGCAAGCCACATGAAAACAGGATATCATGGACAATCATATAAAACGCCCCCCCCCCCCCCCCCACCCTCATAATTAATTTTAATCTTTTTAGTTTGACATGGGTGATAGGCTACATTAATCCTACATATGCTATATTAAATGATATACATGTATCCCTCCGATTCAAATTAATTATGAGGGAGGTCCTCAAAAGAAAAAAAACATTATGAGGGAGGTAACCTCCCTGAAAGCAAGCCTTTTGAGACAGGAAAATGAACAATTATATAATACGCCCCCCCCCCCCCCCCCCCCCCACCCTTCATAATCAATTTTAATTGTTTTACTAATTTAGTTCGCCAGGGTGATATATCTGATAATATATATTACTTGATATATGTTCATATAAATCACCAGGGAAGGGTTGCAGCGCTGGCGCCCCCTTGGCTATGTTTGTTTAACTACCACTCTTTCAGGTGTGGTTTTCTCACTTCATTTCACCCCCTCACTGAAGGTGGCACACAAGTTTTGTTTGCTCCCAACCGGGAAAAAAATTCTTGTTGGACTCTCGTTATATTGTGACTAGTGTGTCTGCATTATGGTGAAGTGTGGTGGATGTGGTTATCACCACCCTAAGCCGGGTACGAGGTCTTGTAAATACCGTAAAGATGCGGAGGTGGAGGACTGGGAGAAGCATTTGGATATACATGCCCTGAACCAGTTTGACCAGACTGACGCCGCTGAGTCAGAGGTCGATGTGGTGGAACTAAGACGCCTTAACATGGAACAGAGGGTACATATCGATGCCATGATATTAAAGATGTCTCGTCCAGCCGTGGATTGCCAGGGTGTGTTGAAAATGAAATCTGACCCAGACAGGAATAGTGACACGGAAATTCATACGGCTGCCGGTGCTCTCGACCCCTCCCTGACCTCCGTACTCCGCGAGGTTGCCCTGTCTATCGATCCAGCGGTAGCGATCAAAGATAAAGGTTTGAAATTTCGCCCTGAATTATTTGTTCAACACTATATCAACAAAGTGCCTGTTAAGAGCATCGACCACAATAAATTGTCTTATCGTGAGCTTATACATGGTATGGTTAAGGTGGCTACGCATATTCTTGAAACTGACGGGGACTTAGCCAGTTACCTAGAGCACATGAGTTTTCTCACGGAAGAAGCACTGAATGATTGTTTTCTCGACAAAGCCTATGCTATTTACGACCACAGAATGGTCGATAAGGTCTCTTCAGGGAAACTCCCGACCTTTATGGCGGGCAACGCGTTGTGTGTTGCTTCGGGTTTCAGTCCTTCATTCAGGAAATCCCCTAAGGCTGCCGCTACTCAGAGTGCTTCTGTGCCTAATGCTCGCAAAAACAATCGTGGAAGGAAAACTGTGCCTGCTGATTTTCCGGATGACATATGCTTTGATTGGAATTACAAGTCTGCATGTACCAATTCCAATTGTACCCCCAGTCACCACTGCCGGCTCTGTAAAAAGGATCATCGGGCTTCGGGGTGTCCCCAGAAGAAGGCTTCCCCCAGGGATGCCCAGTGACGTCAGATTCTCACCTGTGATCTCGTGGGATTTCCCCGAGGTCTGTCATGGCGGTGATAGTGTTGTGTTTTGGCCTGCTGACGAGTTTGACGATCAAACTTGGCCTGTATCATCGTCCATGGCTGCGAATGCTTCGCTTTCTTCTTGTCATCGTCAAGCCTTCCCTACCTCGGATGACCCCGCACCTTCATTGTGTGAGTTTAGACATTGTGTTGGCGATGCTGGTGTTACTAATGACTTGGCCTTGTGTACTCGGCCTCCTATGCCTGTCGACTTCGTTCCAGAAAGCTCTGTTGATACTGTTGTCATTCAATCATACCCATGTACTTCTTCTCCTGTATTACCTCAGTGCTATGAGGCTTGTCTTGATGCTATTGTTTGCAGTAATGTTACCGATGTCACTGACGAAATGTTCTGTATACTTGAAGAATATATGGCTTGTACTTGTTATGAATTTGATTGCGATGACCTATATGTTGACCTTAGTGAGAGTGAGAGTGGTTATTGTTCTTCTGATCATGAATTACTGTATCCTTATGCTTGTACCACTGCTGATGATTTATCGTACGCCAGTCTATGCTATGACCCATGTGCGGCCAATCCAATGTTATGTGATTCACCTTACTTATCTGTACATGATCATGTGTCCCGCCCCTATTACATTGGGGGCCTACGCTCACAGTTGAACCCTATGGCCTGGTTAGCAGAATTACTTCTAGAACCTGACATATCCCTGTGTTCTTATTTGACTAATGGAATTCTCAAAGGCTTTGAGATTGTGGACAAGGATGCCTCCTTCCCCAGTTATAACCGCCCCAACTATGCCTCAGTCCTTCACCAGGACGCCTTCTCCTTTGTTGACACGCTCGTTCGTCAGGAGTTGGAGGCGGGTAAATTCACTTATTCCCCATCAGAGCCTTATTGTGTACACTCGATCGGAGCAGTTCCCAAAGGGGATGGTTCTTTTAGGCCCATCACTGATTGCAAGCAACCCATGGGTGAATCAATTAACTGTTATATGCTCTCCACATGTGATTCTTTTCGTTACCACACCATCGATGAGGTAGCCAGTGTGATGACCCCCAATTGCTATATGTGCACTATCGACATCAGTGCAGCATATAGGTCAGTCCCGGTGAACCCTCAACAATGGACCTATCAGGGGGTCTGGTGGCCTTTTGACAGTGGTGGGAGGTACCTGTATGACACCAGACTTTGCTTTGGCCTGCGATGTGCGCCCTTCATCTTTACCCAGTTGTCGAACTTTGTCGCAAGGGCCATGATTCGTAGGGGTTGCAAGCGCATTTTCAATTACATTGATGACTTTATTATATTATGTGACTCATTTGATGAGTGTGCTTATTTTCAAGGTATTCTCTTCAACCTCCTACTGGCCTTGGGCTTCCACATCTCATGGCGCAAAGTGGTGCCAAGGTCATTCGGGGAGCCAAAACCTTCTCTAGGCGAGTGATCAATCTGCTACATGGGTTGCCTCAGGAGGGTAACCCGTGGGTACGTCTCAATGGAGATTTCCTCAAGGATATGCAATGGTGGTTATCTGTCGCCGCCTCCTTCAACGGTGTGTCCCCTATTATTGAACATAACTATGGCCAAGGCCCCTGGTTTGTTACTGACGCCTCGCTGTCAGGCTACGGACTCTACATGAAAGATGATTGGCTAGCGGGATTTTTCTCTCCAAATGTGCTAAATTTTCCCCTGCCTCAATGTGCTCCGGGTCACTCCCACTGGTGTGATATAGAGTTGGGTGACTCCCCCGGGGACAACATTAATTTTCTTGAACTTGTCCCAGTGTGGCTAGGTTTTTTGAAGCTAGCCTCCCACTTCCCTGGAACACATATCTTGTGTTTTAGTGACAATACTCAAGTGCTACATATGGTGACAAATGGCTACAGCTCGAACCCTCAGTGCATGTCGCTCCTTCGCCACATGTTTTGGATATGTGCTACCTATAACTGTGCCATTTCTGTGCGATATGTCCCTACTCATGACAATGTTTTAGCAGACAAGCTTTCTAGACTATTTGTCACACGCATCTTGCCTGATGACCTCTTATCCATATGTTCCAGGTTTTCCCCCTCTCAAAGAGTTGGATGCATGAGTCTCTCGGATGATTGGAGCAGCTTACTCCACAAACACTCTCGCTACAAGGAATTCCCAGTGGAAGTGATTCCTCTCCTTCTGCGCTTTCCACCACCTGACTCCTCTACCTGCATCTGAACGCACCATTGTCAGATTCCTGGTCATGATCGGACTCACCAGCAAATACTCCACTGTGAATAACTATCTGTCCGCAGTGGTCGTGTTGCATAAATTCTATGGATATGACGTCGCCTTTAGAGACTCCTTCTACATCAAGATGTGTTTAGCTGGACTTCGCTCGACACTGGGTGATACAGTCAAGCAGAGAATACCCTTGGGGGTGGATCAACTTAAGTCCATGCCAGACATGGCGAAAACTTTAGAACTTTCACCGGACAGTCGGACCGGTGAAAAGGAACTTTCACCGGTCCTCCAAAGGTTTCACTGGTCCTCCAAAGGTTTCTCTAACGTTTCATTCAAATTTTTCACCGGACAATCGGACCGGAGAAACTTTACTTTCACCGGTCCGACTTGTCTTTCAACGGTCACGGACCGCGGTCCGGCAGGTTTCGCCATGTCTGCCATTCACGCTTACATAGATGGTTCTGATTATGAGAGGATATGCTGGTTGGTGTTGATTATGTCCTTCAGAACACTACTTCGGAAGTCCAACTTAGTCGGAGACTCTTCTTTCTCTGGCCATATCTTATGTCGCAGAGATGTGGAGTTCCGCTCTGATCACGTCCTGATACATATTAGATCTACTAAAACTATTCAAGCCAGGGAACGGACCCTCACGATCCCGCTGATGCGCACTTCTGTTAAGGCCTTGGACGTGGTGTCTTCTTTAGCCTGGATGTTCGCCACTGTTCCTGGGGGCCCATCAGACCCCCTCTTCAAGAAATGTGTGTCTGGGGCCTGGGTTCCACTAACTTACAGGGACGTCATGACTTTCCTCAAGCGCCTGGTGCGCTGTATCGGCCTCAACCCTGATGACGCCGGCCTTCATTCCCTACGTCGTGGGGGCACCGTGCACCTTCATGCCTTAGGTGTGCCACTGTCTGATATCAAATGTATCGGTGATTGGAAGTCGCACGCGGTCTTCCTTTACTTGGCCACTCCCGATAAACGCAAGTTGGAAATTGAGCGTTTGGTCACTGATGAGCTCAACACTACATCCTTGTAAAATGACTCATGACTTGATTCCCCAATAACTTTTGGTTGCATTGACCTGATTGATTGACTTGATTTTTATGTATGTTTTGTGGTTGGTAGTTGGTGGTCTCTTGACAGCCGGCTATCATGCCACTCCGTTGTTGTGTTATCTTTTTTCCCACACATTTATCTGATAATATATATTACTTGATATATATTCATATAAATCACCAGGGAAGGGTTGCAGCGCTGGCGCCCCCTTGGCTATGTTTGTTTAACTACCACTCTCTCAGGTGTGGTTTTCTCACTTCATTTCACCACCTCACTGGTCACGCACACAAGTTTTGTTTGCTCCCAACCGCGAAAAAAAATTCTTGATTAGAACTAAAGGGCGGTCTCTTGACAGCCGGCTATCATGCCACTCCGTTGTTGTGTTATCTTTTTTCCCACACATTTATAGGGCCTACATGTATCCCTTCGATTTCAAATGAAATATGAGGGAGGTCCTCTAAGAAAGAAAAAATTATGAGGGAAGTAACTTCCCTGAATATATGCAAGCCATATGAGACAGGAAAAGGATATAGGAATCATTAAGGTAGCTGGACGTTTGGGCCCCGGGATCATTGGGCCCGAGCTAAAAGACGTTTGGGCCCCGCTGGGCCTTGGACGTTTGGGCCCCGCTGGGCCTTGGACGTTTGGGCCCCGCTGGGCCTTGGACGTTTGGGCCCCGCTGGGCCTTGGACGTTTGGGCCCCGCTGGGCCTTGGACGTTTGGGCCCCGCTGGGCCTTGGACGTTTGGGCCCCGGCTTTTGGACAGATATATGTGAATATGTGTGTATTCATTCTGGGTCAGTCAATACACACTAGTGAATATATGTGTATTCATGCTGGGTGAGTCACTACACACTAGTGAATATATGTGTATTCATGCTGGGGGGTCAGTCAATACACACTAGTGTAGTGAATATATGTGTATTCATGCTGGGTCAGTCAATACATATATAGTGAATATATATGTGTATTCATGCTGGGCCAGTCAATACACACTAGTGAATATGTGTATTCATGCTGGGGGTCAGTCAATACACACTAGTGAATATATATGTGTATTCATGCTGGGGGTTCAGTCAATACACACTAGTGAATAAATGTGTATTCATGCTGGGGGTTCAGTCAATACACACTAGTATATATATGTGTATTCATGCTGGGTCAGTCAATGCACACTAGTGAATAGGCCTATATGCCAGGTGAGGCAACGTATGAGAAACGTCGTTGAACGACAAAATACGTATTTTTCTAACTATTGTACTTGTAAATTAATGACTTGGCCTTAAGTGGAATAAAAAAAATAAAAAAAATATGTGTGTATTCATTCAGGGTCAATCAATACACTCTATAGTGAATATGTGTGTATTCATTCGGGGTCAGTCAATACACACTAGTGAAAATATGTGTATTCATGCTGGGTCAATCAATACACAATAGTGAATACATGTGTGTATTCATGCTAGGTCAGTCAATACACACTAGTGAAAATATGTGTATTCATGCTGGGTCAGTCAATACACACTAGTGAATATATGTGTATTCATGCTGGATCAAAATTTTCTTGGGGAGCCCTCCCATAGCCCCCAGGGAGGGGGGTCAGCCCCTCTCACACTCATTGAGAGCTGCTAAAGTGGCCAGGTGACAGAAATAAATCATCTCCTAAAGGGCAGGGCAGGGCTACCACACATTTATACAGGAAAATGGGTGATAAAGGGCAAAAGTTGGAATGACGGTAATTATCTGCTAATTTTGGTCATTTTTTATGACAGATAGTTCCCAAATGTTTGATGTCAAGGAATATTGTGATTATCATCATAAAACCAGGCAGACCCTGACGGGCCCAAACGTCCAAGGACCAAGCTCAGCGGGGCCCAATCATCCAAGCCCGGGCCCAATCGTCCAAGCCCGGGGGCCCAATCGACCAGGCCGGGGCCCAATCATCCCGGGGCCCAAACGTCCAGGAATCCTAATAGGGCGCGTAAGTAGTCCACCGCGGCGATTTTTTGAGTCGCGCTACTGTAGCAGTTTCATGACGTCATGTGGACATGTCGCGCGAAAGTCCCATAGCCCCAACGTTACCGCGATATTAAATCCCTGTTCTTTCAACGATCATATAGTTTTATGAGTTCTAAATTACATATATCCATCTTTAGAGGCAAGCGATTTCAACTATAGCCTTCATAACCGTTAAACCGTTACTGGGGCGATGTATGGAGTGAATATGTATCGCCCCAATGCTAACTCTATGGAGATTGTTTACTTCCGGTCCACACATCGGTACAACTACGCGACTAATTTTCATTAATTCGCGCTCCGCCGCCATGACACTTACGCACTCTATTAATACCCCCCCCCCCCCCCCTCGCATAATTAGCCTATTTTAATTTTTTTAGCCTGGTTTGATCAGGATGATATTAATCCTATATGACAGTATGCATAGGCCTATACTAGAGAGACGTCAACTTCCTTTATTAACAAATAAAGCTCTCTGGACGTCGGGGCCCCTAACGTCCAAGGCCGGGGCCCTAACGTCAGGGTCCGGGGTCCAAAACGTCCAAGCCCAAGGCCCAGAGAACCAACCCAGATAAACAAGCCATCCGTGAGCGATAATGGAAATATTCTACATATGTACGATAATTTGGTAATAAATTTAGTAATATAGTAATGTTTACCTTTTCTTCTTCCATTTTAATGTAAACCTTATCTAGTTTACACTTCAGAGATAAGTAAATATTTAGAAAATTAAAGTTTTGTACGGGTTGGGCTCGATCAGCCTGAGATGTTTTCCTATTTTGCGCCAGGTGATCGCGCGTGCGCAATGGATTGTTTTGGTTGTGTACGCATGCGCAGTAGTCCGCAGCTGCCAAGAGCAGATCCGCCGTGCAAAGCGAATGTTAGACTCTCATACTCAACTCTCCGCATTTTCTTGCCGATTGCCACCTAATTCCTGCAGTTGCACTCACGATCTCGAGTATTCCGACAGATAAAGGACTTGCAGATAATTTACATAGCGTTTACTGTGCAAAATGTCGGCCGGTAATGGTATTATACAGAGGTAATGGGAGTGATATAAATCTTAGACCATGATGTGCGCGGCTATCTCTTCTCCCGGAACGTCCACACGGAATAAACCCTACGATTATTTGCTCAAATTTCTCCTCGTCGGGGATAGCGATGTGGGAAAGGAAGAAATAATGAGTGGCTTGGAGGATGGGGCTGCAGATACACCTTATGGAGGTCACTCTGGTACGTGATTCTACTTTTCGTTTTGGATTGACATTTTAAATACAGTATTCATCACACTCGTTCACTCACCAACTCTGTCAACACAGTCATTGTTTCTCTATGACAGTGTTGGGATCTAGGCCTAGTCACTGTCAAAAGGGTCAACTTTGTGACGAGGGTGCCCCTCCCATAACCCCTATGACACCCCGTTTTTCTGTGTGTTGTGAATCTATCGTTTCTGTGAATTCGGGATTTCTTCAGTAAGTACAAACTTCTCACACCAGTCTAGACGCTGAGTATACTTGAACTTCCAATGCCTATGCCTTGGCAATGGTTTTCCTAGGTTCAGACTCAGAGACTATTCTATAAAATTATAAGAAATAATATTATCTTGGGCTTGGTTGATGATGTGGTATTTATTACAATGTATATATAGCATGCATGAGGC
Organism: Sthenelais limicola; assembly: GCA_942159475.1. NCBI lineage: Eukaryota > Metazoa > Annelida > Polychaeta > Phyllodocida > Sigalionidae > Sthenelais > Sthenelais limicola. Next base: position 111,834,813 of record OW804095.1, on the reverse strand, counting down.
CCAGAGGAACCATACATTATTTTGTTTTATAAACCTCCATGATATAACTACTAAGTCTAAATCAGGAAATGAGTAGACTCTAGGGCTAGGCCTAGCTAGATAGTCTTCAGCCTGAGCTAGCCTGCGCCTAGTCAGGCGCAGGCTGAAGACTAAGTTAGTAAATTTCTACTTAAATTTGATAAACATACTTAAGATATGTGCCAATGTAATAATGTGGCCATCTTTAGATATCTCCATTATTGGATTACCTTGTAAATGGTTATGTATTGGTATTTTATTCCATGTGTCAACTGCCCCATAAACATAAACAATAATTATGAACCTCGCAGCTAGAGCGCTTTAATACCTTTATCTACAACGTGACTACACCTCTTTAAATCACACATATTGTGCGCCTGCCAAATTTTCATTTTGTTTTCACCCGAAAGGCATTATTCATACATTTGCCCATCTATAGGCCTACTTATACATTATATTACATATAATTATAAGAAACGTTTATTACATGGGTTGAACAATGCCACGGTTAGGGGGTCTGGTTATTATCCGTTCTACTAGGGCCACATATGACCTTAGATGTAATGCCAATAAATGGTTCGGGAAGATTGCCAGCGATATTACCAGGATCATAATAATCCCAGTTGATCCTCAAGTGTGGCTTTACAGAATCTTAGCCGGCCAGGCAAAACTGCTAATCGTGTTCCTCGTAACGATTCCTCTTCAAGTTTGCCAAACATTTCGGCCTATAGTACTCCCGCTTGCCTTGAAATCTATACATTTAGTTGTAAGAAGGCAAACTCCAGGAGTTGGAGTTCTCCTCAACACCATGGGTTAAATTGGACACCCTATCAACTAGTCATTCCAGATAAATGATTGGTATTTTTTTATTTCGGTGTACTTTCTTGAATTGAGTATGCTCGGAATGTGTGTTTATTATTGGCTCTTATGATCAGATACTGGTCAAAATAAACATGGATACTTCCTCGCTGTGTGCAGAGGGCACAGGGGAGATATATCCAGGGTGGTTCTTCAATATGTCTAGACGTGGTGAAGTGTGATGCATTGAAAATAAATAATGCTCAGTACATTCTACCATTGCAGCTTCCTCCCTTCGCCATGTACTATCTTTACTGTAGTAAAATAATTCTTTTAAAATACAAGCATGCTGATCTTGAGAAGTTTCCCTCGATATAATTGTGAATGCATATGACATTAATACTCCATACCATCATTTTCGGTCTTGTCCTCTAACTATCATTATGACCAAGAAAAATGTTGTAAAAACTAAAATATTTCTAGGGCAATCATGCATACCATATTTTCCTCTAGGCATTGGATACGCATACCGTATGTCAACAACATAAAACAGACGGTATTTCTGAATGAACAATTCCAACAGCTTCTTCACAATCCCACGTAACAGCATTAAAATATTTCAACTCACATCCATGTAGACTACAGTAGGCCTACTGCAGCAGGCTGCCACTTATTTAAATGTCATTGGCGCTACATATTATATATCCTGGGGGTAACATGAAAGGGGTCAGGGGTACACATACACTGATTCTTCCTGGAAATCTTGATTCAGGGCAATGTTATTAGCCTGAAGACCATCCACCACCCTACCGCAGACACCATCCTGTTAGACGAGCCATAGGAAATCTGGTTATCTTGAAACTAAGTGACTCGTTCTGTTTAAACATTGGGACACCTTTCTTGATCCTTGACTCACTGGCTTTCAATATCCCTACATGTATGGTTATTCTTTGATGAAAGTATCTGCCGGTGTCAGGAGTGTCAACGTGCGTCTATAGATATATTTATTGATGGCGATTTAATAAGGTGGATTCATTATTAATCACCATATATTTTTCTCTTTCATTTTTTTTGGGGGAGGGGGTAGATTAACCCTTCTAATAATTAATGATTGATAACCTTCTATGTCAATTTTTTTTTGTATCGTATTCTTATATTTTAATTCTTTACTTTCATAACGTTATAGTTCATTCGTTTTAAAACTGTTGTAAATGTTGTAATTACATTCATAATTGCCTTTGGTTACATTTAATAATTCTTCTGAGAGGCGAGTGGTAGTTCCCTGTGTATCGAGATTTGCGGTTTAAGTTTTAAAACTCATACTTAGTAATGACCTACCCTAGCAATAAACTTTTATGATCACGATCATTCAAGATTCCCACATGGATATTATGAGATTTCTTCAATGATTCTATGCAAACCGATTCCTGGATTGCAGGCCATTTTATTGTATTGTGTTATTCATGATGGTGAAATTCATGATGGTGAAATAAATCCCTGTGGGGGAGGTGTGTGACTTCTTAGAGTAAAATATTAATCTAAGGTGACTAGTAGCCCTGTCAAACCGCCATGTGCTCAACATCTTGAGACCTGGTTGGTTGCATTCGTGAATATTGTCACATTTCTCTTAAATACTTTAATTCTGAAACGCGCTTCCCCCTACATTTCCTTACTGCTCTAAGCTTACTGCAGAGACTTCCTTAGACAAAAAATGGATTTCCGGTCCCCTCCCTGCTACCTGAAAAAAACCCTTACCATACCTAAACGTTTTCTTTTTACCAAAACCCAAGTTAATTAAAGCAGCAATATAATGTGCCAGACATAATCCCTTTTGTTGCATATTATCTCTTTTGGACCTTTTGTTTTCTCATGTTGAAAACTGGCAGATAAAAATCAGGATTCTCCATTAACGCTCGCCTTCCCATTTTGGGGGAAGAATTTTTTAAGGACTATCATAATTCTATAAGGACTAGTGATTTTTATACTCTACTAGCCCTGTGGGCGAGTGCATGATTTCAGTTATAGCTCTCAGATACCATATTACAAAAATAAACTTATTGTCTGTTCGTTGGATTACTGTTCTGTTTTTACGCTAAAAAGGCTAAATCCCCCCCCCCCCCCCCACACACACACACACAGACAGAGTTGCCTTACCTAGTTACCTAGTTCTCATCTGGACAAACTAGAGAAACCTTTGTTTTTCCCCTTATGAAATCTGTTTCTCACTCGGCCATAAGTAATAACCCCAACGATACTTGATACAAGCGATTATAGCATTATTTCATTATCACCTCTGCTGTGAGGGCTATCTATTGGATGAATCCTCACCGGCAGGTGTTGGCGTTCTTCCCACGCATGTCCACTGATAAAATTCACCCCCTGTGTATTGTGATCTGACCACAATACACTCAACGCCCTGGGACTACCCTCTTAGGGAGGGGGCTCCCCCTAGAACAGATGGCTTCGGCATTCATCTTTTGTTTCCTCATATTCTGCCCTGGCATTGCATAGAATTGCAGATGAGCTGCCTTCTTCATGCACAATAATTTGTTTTGTCTCCTTGCGCTCCTCCTCTTGAAAGGGGAAGCGATGTGGTAAATAACGGCGGTTTTCATCTCGAAAACTATCATAGGTTTATGCATACATGCGCATTGAAAATGACGAATGTATAATATTCGTTTGCCAAGGAGTAGGACCATTATGCGTTCCAGTAGTCCTGGTGTGAAAAGGAATAGCAAGGAATCCGATGGGATGAAGTCACCTGGGTATCTGAAGTTATACGCTCTACACATATTTTCTTTGTATTTCTAGCATTCTGCCAACTCGTAAACACTCTGAAGGTGTGGATATTTAATTATCCAAAGGACAACTCTGGCGGTTGTATATTTGGAATTTAGTTCCTTGGAGCTTAGAGTAAATCTTTCTTTCTCTAAGCTTAGAGCCTTCCCGACGTTTCAAGGACAGGTAACAAGTGAATAAAGTGGGGTCTTTTATAGCAATTTCCCTCCGTAGCATTATGGGTAATCTAAATAATGCAGAGTTAGACATCACATGTAAAGTCTAGATAGTGCTCATCGAGTTATTTTAGAAATCATTAGTTTAATACAGTTTTCTATGACCACTAGGACATATATATGTTTTAGGTTAGAGAATTGTTATTGTGATATTCTTATTGGTAAATCTCCATCCAACGTTTGAGTTTTCCTTTGATATTTAAAAAATATGTGTTGCTATGATATCCAATATTTTATGCTTAATAATTGTAAATATAACTGGTGCTATCATGTGTTGCCAACAGAGTGACGGGGATCTTTGACAGTGTATCTACAGATCGGTGATTCATTTTGTAATGACAGATAAATATATTAATTATTAATTCAATGAATATATATTGTTGTCAAATATGTGCTTCTCTTCACGAATGTGTGAATTTTAAAAATAAGAAACCCGAAGAAAATTTCAAGTGCTCATTGGGACCATGACTATAACCTAGATATCGTCATGTATGCAATTGTGTCCATCAAGACATTCCGAACACAACCAGTTTTTCATTTAAAGATTGACAGCGTCCATTGAGGAATGCAAGCGAGAAGCCCGCATACTAAATTTCACCCGAATGATTTCTACCTGTAGGGAATTATATCGCTATGATTATGCTTGACTTTCATGGAATAGTATTTGCCACCGAGCCATTTGAAATTATAAATATCAAATTATGCATGTTCGTCGGTCTGCATGCATGAGGAGCCACTTAATCGTAATGTAATGGAGACTCTTTGACCATATCATATTATGTTTCAGTTTTTAGATGTTGTCCCCTCCCAATGCCCTATGTACAATGCAAATCGGTTGCATACTGTTGTTCATACTTCCAACTTGATTCTCGTATTAACTTCCTTATCTCACCTTAGTGGTTACGGACAGAATAATGAATTAATGCTGCAATCTGATGAATTAATTAAAAGTTCTCAGTATTTATGGAAGATTTTCTGAAAAATTCATCATAAATATTGTATTTCATTCTGACCTTGGGGAAACATATATATCCAGGTAGTTTATTCCACCAGTTTATTATGATCTATTTAAAAAACCATCCATTTTACATGCAGTATACACATACACAGACGAATTTCAATTTATCATACATGTTAGTTGATGTTAGTATAATGTTATTTTATCTCTGCTCGTATGAGTACATGTTCTTGGATTCTTCAAAAATGTTTAAAATCAATTAGAAAAACTCTCACTGACTGTCATGATTTGAACAACGCGCAGGTGTTTGTTTTTATATACATCTATTATAGGTGACTATGTTTTAATTATCGATATACCCATATCTTATGTTATTTTTAAACTATTAGTATATTTATGTGAACATATTGCCACTAAAAATCTTTTTGATGCTGTAAGATAGATAGAAATTATTAGAAATCAGCGAATTCTGAGAATACTGTACTTGTACATAATGTTTTGCCTGAATAAAAATCTTAAATACAAATACAACTTGTACATACCTTACAAATGACACATACCCCACCCCGAGACATTCACGCTGTCTACCACCACTTGCGCACATGCAACACACATCTAATAGCTGTTTTAACGCTGATAAATGCCCAGTATAAATCATAGTTAATCTTGCTGGATATCATCCCTTTCCGAGGCTAGTTTTCTTCCATTCTCTGCATATTATCTGGATTTAATCTGTTTTCTTTTTTGTTGTTTGTTCCTTTTTACAGAATGTAGGATCTTGTGCCCATCTCCACCCGTCCCTTAACCTACTCTGGACTCATGGTTTATAGAGACTGATGAGAACCGTCTGTGTTTGTTTACACAACAACTTGTCACGTTATACATTTTATCATTAGAAAAGAGCCACACCGTCCATAGCATTACAATCCATAATTTAGCAGACTTTGAATGTAATCAAAAGTTAGACGAGTACAGACCAGACTGGCAGGTTTAGATCAGTAGAACTGGGTCACACAGGCATAATGGAAGTGAGTGCACCACTTAGATCATTAGTGCCTGTGAAACAATAACAAATTGGCAAACTTCTTTCTCATTTGTTTCGGTAATTTATATCTTATATCTTGGAGTAATATAAATTATATTACTCCAAGCTTATATATAATTTAGAATATATTCTCTCTGTTCCTCTCTCTTTTCTCTCTTCTCTCTCTCCCTCCTCTCTCTCTGAGTCTCCCCCCCCCCCTCCCCGAATTTGGAACAATGATTAATTGCATCGTGAGTACTAGTATACACTAACATTAAACATCCTCTATTTGTATGCAAATTAAGAATACTATATGCACTGTACGCATCTAGGCGAAGGGAGCAAAAAGTCATCCAGAGTTGGTGGCCTAGTAACTGGTTGTTTTTAAAAACCATCCGATGACAAAATGTACCATTGTAGTTGTTGTAAATACGGCTGTAGCAAAATGAATAGACAGCACTAAAGGGAGTTGTTGGGGCACATTTGACACTAGCAGCTGAGGTGTAGAGATGGCGGGTGATATGTTTCTAGCGGAGATGACTTTATATAGTACAGGTGTTTTTTTCCGGTCTGCTGTTTGTTATAACATAAGGAATATAGTAGAACTGTGAGATAAATGAATGTAATTTACTGTAGGTTTCCAGACTACCATGACTCTACCATGATTAGTAGCTATGTAAAGTAATTCTGAGTTTCTTGGAAGAACTGTGAGGGCACAGAAAGTACATTATCCTCTTTCCTTTTTCTTATTTAATGTAACTGTTTATGGAGGAAATAAAAGCATTTATATATATTCTCCCGCTGTTAAGGGTCAATCCCTCAAAAAACACAAGCATTGCTAATATTTTAATCAGATATTATTTGTTAATGGATTGATACGAAGTTTGGAAGTATGATGTAAGAGTTTTCTGCTCATGATTCTGTTTCGTTTCACGAATTTCTAAAGCCTGCGGTGGAATTAGTGGCATCGAAAAAAGGGTTAAGGGTGCAATTTGTTTGTTTTATATGCTTTAAGGTTTCATAAATTAATTGCTACAAATGACCGATGGCAAGTCTCTATTTTGAGGCTACAAAATAAAATGTTTGTGTTCATCGATTGCTACAATGTAAAATTGTTTTGAAATGATATTGACGCCTCCCTCTCCTTTATAAAGCTCCCGTAGGTCTCAATTTGTTTGATACTGATCATATTTTGGTCTTGATCCCAGTTTTGACGGTCTGGGTGTAATTAGTTCCGATCCCCTTAGTAATGGTACTCAAACCCTGCTCCATGAAAGTACGCACTGGTTCGATGACATCATCTGCCTTGTTTCCCTATCCGTCAAGAAAGGTATGACTAGTCATGACTGTAACTCGATGTGGGCAAATCTTGCCCATTTGGGCAAATTAGCTATAGAAATTTAGGATTACTACGTATTATAGTGTCTTTAGTATCACTATAAAGCATACATCATGGAAATTAATTTTCCAGTATTTTTTCCATGGCAACTCAAGAGGGATATGATGGTAACCATGGAAACAATGTAACAATTTAGGGCTTATTTTTGTCCCTTTTCCTGTTTGTAATTGGCTATTTTGAGGAATTTGTCCTTACAAAAACATCAGATTTCAAGGTCTTTGATAACTTAAGATTTCTGAAGTATAAACATAGTTCTACTCGAAAAACCGTTTCCATGGAAACCAATTTTAATAAAAATGCATCAATTTTCATTCAAAATAATTTATAAATTGAAATGATTAATTTCCATTAAAACAGTCACCCGAATTTGCCGAATTCTTGCCAGGCATACCAAAATTAGTTGTACGAATCCATCAGAAATTCCCTGATATAGGCATGTTCGGTATCAGGAGAAAGGCCAAAACTTAGAGAATTCAGAAATATAATTTATTCTTTAATTGTGGTTTATCTGTTACCATGGCAATCTTTAATTTTAGAAGTGTATTTGGTTGCCATGGTAATAGCCTCATAAAATGTTGTAAAAACTGGGGAATCATATAGACTCTTTCAGAAAAAATAGAAAAATTCCCTTTAAATAAAAAAAAAATCAAATTTAATACTGGGGTATCTACCTTCTCTATAATGGCCTTCTAGTAAACCACATAGAGCTAGGTATTATTGTATGATATTTCCAAGGTAACCTTTAGGGACCCACTGAATTGTTTGATATCAACATGTTCCTAGTGACATGACCAATCTAGATCAAGCTTATTTAATTCATCTATTAAATAATCTTTGTATGAAACTAAAGTTGAAATAATTATATGTTAAAACAATGTTGCCATGATGACCGATTTTTATTACATAACCATTTTAAAATTGGAATCTCTACTGGAAGTGGAAGTGCATCTGCATCAAGGTGGTATATATATTTTATGGTGAAAGAAAGTGTTAAATTGTAGTCTTTATATAGATATGCATATTAATTATAGAAAATGTGTCCGCAAATTCCCTGGGGAGGCCGGGGTTGAAGGGGTTATTAAAATAAGGAATAAAGCAGAAATGAAACGGGTTGCAGGGTTGTAACATAGGGTAATTCATGGTTCTAATATTTGCTGCAATAAATATCTGAAGGAATTCCAAATAAAAGTATGCTGCTTCTGTTAAGAGATCGATATGATGGCACTTTTTTATGGAATGACCAAAAGTCAGTACTTTGTGTGATGAGCTAGGCGAATGGATTAACAGTATTTAAGGAAAGTGATCAATGATATTCTGTCTTAAGTAGAACTAATTATGGGTATTCCTGGTGAAAAAGAAGGTCGTCAATGCTTATAAGCGAGGATTGTTTGGAATGCAACATAAAGGGATTGTAGTTTTTGTTGATACAATTTTAGTAGTCGACTAGGAAGATATAGATTAACAACAGTTCGAAGATTCAACAACTAAACCTTACTGGGAAGTTGTTGAAAAAGAATATTATTTTCTTGTTGGGGTTTGGGGGGAGGGGGGGCTGCAATGTATTAAAGTGAGACTTTCACTTGGTGTTGCCAACTTTGAAATTGTAAACAGACCGGGCCTAGTATACCTTGTTCAGTTTATGTTACTCGGATCACGATTCCAAGTTACACAGATGTAGCCCAAAGATAGGTTGTATTTGTGCTAGACTGAAGCTTACAATCTATCTCTAAAGTACTTGCTCTGTTTCTTTTTAAAAATCCTTTGAAGCATCTATTCAGCTATTGCTTTTCATTGGCATATATATAAAATATTAATTTTCAAAGGGTTTACTTTTTGTATATAGATCAGTTAACATTGGGTGTTATCACCGTACTAACGCGCATATTTACTTTTAAAATTCTTAGGACATCTGTGGCGATATTTTTTTTATATTTAGTATGGAATTTTGTAATGTGGCTTGCGCACCTAGATAAGTACTGTACAGCATGCTTTACCCTGCATGACTTTCTGGGTGCTCAATCAGGTATATGTTATGCTGGTGATGCATCCAGATCCAACCTAGTCTTATAGAACCTCATCCAACATCCTAGCGTGAGTTTGGCATCTGTCTTCAAGCGCAGAAGACCACCCCAAATCCCAACTCAAAAAGGCCATGATGGAATAGACCCAGAAATACCGGCCTTTCGTCTGTACCACAGTCTCTCACGCACACTCGCCCTCACAGTTACAACTTTTCTATACCGATAGTCGTTACACATGCATACGCACACCCTCCCGCACTTCAAAGTGTGAGCACACACCCTTGCACATAGTAATCTTTTGCTATACATTTTAAAGTCTTGCTATTCTGTCCAACCAGCTGCAATAATTTTTGCAGGAGGTACATGGAAATCTTAAAAAGGAGAAAATGTGAACCTAGCATCACTTATCAGATCCTGGGCACCCACCAAGTCGAAATTATTTTTCCCAGATGAAAATCTGTCTCAAAGGAGAGTGTACTTATAATTCGCTCGCCGTCTTGTGACCTGAAAACCTCATGCTCTCATGTTATAGTCATGTACATTGGACTTACGATTTAGGAACTAAGACGAGGACACTGCACCTCGTAGCCAAAAAATAATGATCTTCATTCTACTTTAAGTTAAAAATAGCCTAATCTATTAATGCGAACCTTTATAGCTATGTATTCTAGTGACTATATTCTTTTGTTTTTTGTTGTTGAAAATATAGAAAAGCCGTGAGAATATAACCCAATGAACTGGTATGCCTCGACGTCTTGGCCTGTACGTTAGATTCTATCCTACCCTTTTTTTAAATTTCAGATTTTATTTGTTTTGTTACATTTCAATTAAGTTATATCCGTGGTAGTTTTATTCATGGTACGACACTGGAAGCATGCGTCCCTACCTGCCAAAAATCGATATTTGCTATTGTTATCATAATCTTTCTCTTGAGGGATTATGAAGATCGCCCCGTATCTCAATCATTGGTTCAGAAGATAACTTAATATGGCTGACAACACCGACTGATGTTTAAACACAACCATATGTAGTATATATGGTTACAGACCAATCAATATAAATATGTTCAAACAACATTTACAACTCATGGTGTCAATATATACTATTGCATTTTGAACATAACAGTGTAATAGTGCTTAATTATATCCTTAATTCTAAAGATATTGTTATAATATATTTCAATATACCGTAACATTTCAACGTCATATATGTACGATAATATATTTTTCGATAGTTGACAAATGAGAACACATAGCGACGTTTGAAAGAAAAAATATTCTAGATCCTAATATTATCTCAATATAACTTGACAACGAATTTTCAATTCCGATTTTCTCTCCTCGCCCTTCGCCTCAGTCCTTTACTTAATGATCCCGACATTTCTTTGGCAAATTAATTGTAGTACCGTTCCTGTAGTTAGTGACTTCTCTTTGTCTCGCGTAATTATTTATTCCAGGTGCTAAGCATATTGGCCTTTTTAACGTTTGGTAATTGCCTATTTTCGATCTCAGACTGAGGGACGCATCTTGGCTCTTCATTACCAAAATGTGCTGACATTTCTACTGGCAAAGGTCATTGTAGGCCAGGCCATTGTACAGCTAACTATAATTAGCATCCAAGACAAACTACATTCGGTATATTAAGTTTAGGGTTGAACATCATCAATAGTTGCTAAGGTTTTTCATCAACCTTGGTTTATCCTTGGTATTTTAATTCTTCCCGCTCACCTAATTCACCCTTTAGCAGATGAATGCATGTTTCTTAAGGTGGAAAGTGATGTTCCTTCTTTCGTCAGTTTAGAAAATTTTAATGTACAGGAAGGATCTGTAGATCTAAGTACTCTCTGAAAATCGTTGACGTAATGCGTCGATGACTTGTCACCTAATTGGTATTTAATGGGATTGTGAGCCTATTGGTTGCCGAATACAAAGAAGATTTCACTGCTCCTATGAGAGTGCACCTGTACTAGAAGAGCTTACAATACAGTTTGTGAAGATTATATTAACCGTGGTCACCAGACCGCCTATGCTGTTTGGTTAGAACTATAAAAACACCTTTACCCTGATCAGTCAACTGTCTGCTGCAGAACGTACGGTACTTTAATCACAGCCTTCGATGCTATTGAACAAATATTAAGATAGTGGATATCATATCCTATATCCCTCTTAGATAGAGGGCACTAGCCGGGCTACTCAAATATTCTCATTGTGATCATCTATTAATAAGATGATTTGCTTTATCAGATTTAGTCAAATGTCAAGGGGTACCATATTTCTTCTTAATTTTTAGGATTAATTATATTCAAAATATAATATTCTAGATAGGTCTGAGTGGTCAACAGTGTGCCGATGATCAGAAGTGAAGAAAAGCCCATCCCTCCTCTAATGTTTCGCCCTGGCCAACACACCTATATCTCATTTCTTTCTCTTGTTTTTATTTTCAGGTATAGACTATAAGACGACAACAATTCTCCTTGATGGGAAAAGAGTGAAACTGCAATTATGGTGAGTTGGACTATAGAGTTGTTACCTCTGGAAGATAAATTTCGCGATGTTGTAGAATTCGTATGTAGAGATATTTAATCCTGCCTTATTGGTTGGTATTATACTCGCCTGACCTTTGTGTATTTTAACGCACTGAGAACATTTTATTTCCACATTAGTTCCATCAGTTATAACTTTTCTTCGCATGTTTTTAATTGCCATTGACTTGAGGAATGTTGATCAACAATCAATCAAGTTATTATGACCCATGTATTGCATTTATTATATTCTCTGGATACATAAAAAAGAATCTCCACTTACGTATCATCTTTGCCTTTTCACTTTCTTGGAGTCGAGCAGAAAGTAACCTGCCATTTGTTTATTGTAGGGATACATCGGGACAAGGACGATTCTGTACAATATTCCGATCATATTCCCGAGGAGCCCAGGTTAGTTCGTGTTCTTGACCCCGCTCTTCCTTCTGTTCCATCCTCTTTCCTTTCCTCTGTATCATCCACCCTTTTCTCCTGTAATCGATGAAATATGTATACCATATTTTTACTAGTCGAGTGATCCCAGGAGGAAATGTAAAAATACCAAGAAAACAAAAACGAGACGCAATAAAAACTCTTCGCACATTCCCCATGAAACATGATGCGCCCCCTGACGGGCCTCGTCGTCTCCAGTCACGAGGCTATCCCCGATACTCGAGGCTTCAGGAATCCAGAGAAACTGCCGGGAAATGCAGCCACCATCTCTTTCCTTCCCCCAGGCCCAGATACTCAATGTTTTGACTCGGAAAAGATAGCTGGCGTTCCTCTCTGATGACACCCTCCACCCGCATAAGAGAAGGAATCTCTCGCTTTTTTTTCTCATTACTACCTGTGTTGTGCCTATTTTTTTTTCTAGTTTCCAATGCAGATATGCCAGCCTCCTTCTAATTTGGATTCCCAGTAGAGCAGTAGCTTCGCCTTCTGAATTAATGAGAGATGAAATGAATTCACTGAATAGTCAATATCTCACAAAGAATATCTATCTCAAGAATTGGGTGGAGTCAACAGTCAAAAATGTTTTCTTTCATGAAGATTTGAGATGCAGAAAGTGGTTGATTAAGTTACGCAAGTTATGGTTGCCATGGCAACCAACACCTGTGCTATGGGTGCCATGGTATGTAAGGCCACTAAGTCTAAGGAGGGCGTTCAGATAAATAGGTCAGCGTCTTACATGTGATAAGATAAGTGGGTCACTAGGCACGTGACATGCTTCCTGGGCAGGTGCTGTGCAGGGTGATTTGGTTATCTCTTGTATATTTCTCTGGAGGGAAGGAGACTAAATGGAGATTTTCATTTAGGTTGTCATGGAAACATAATAAGACTCTGGCCAGCAAAAATAACACAACTGTTTCTGTGATTATTATTGACTTTGGCCATATGTGAACAATAGGGCCACATATGGGCGAGATGGCCCTTTCTACTCTATATCTTTATCCTCTCCTCATCTAGACTTTCTTAAATGTATTTTTTTTCTGTTATTCTTATCTCTCATGAACAAATGTCTCGTTTAATCCCAAGTCTTTGTCTGGTTTATAGAGGGTATCCTTCCTAAGTCTTCCTGTGCCGAAAGAAAAGCTAATTGTACCCAGTAGTGTTGTTAAACCATTTTACGTTGGTTTGCTATTTGCTGTGATGGTACATAGTATTCAGCTAACAAGTGACGTGACAAATAATTTCCAGTTTCCTGATGAAAAAAAATGAATATTCCTTTCTACCAATTATGTGATGTAAAGTATCCGCTCTGTCATGATAAAATTAATATTAAAGTTCTATGTATTGAAACTTGAAATAGTATATTAATCGGTTACCACTCAGAAGGTTATTGTTGAGATATGAGTTTATCTTCCCTTTTCTAATCAAGAAGGTAGGGGATGTAATTCACATCTGCCTGTTGTAGTGCAATATATGCTATTGATTTTTAAGTTTTTCCTGAAATCTTGTATCCCATATTACATGTTTGCATGATGCATAAACCCTTTAAATTTACTTGACACATTAATTGTCACTGAAGTGGCTGTCCTTTGATAGTCAGAGAGTATCAATGATAATGCCTCGAAGACCTTTCGAATACATTAGATCAACCTGTTTTCTTCTAGGGCATTCTTTTGGTGTACGACATAACCAACAAATGGTCCTTCGACGGCATCGATCGCTGGATCAAAGAAATCGACGAGGTTAGTAAAATGTTCTCATAAGTTTTGTTTCCATACCGACATCTGTCTCTTTTTACTTTTCATGTTAGAGGTAAACATGAAAAGTATATGAGTCATTGAGTGGTAAATCTTCGTATCGTATCGTTTTCGTTTTGTATCGTCACTACCACAAAGGGAATAAGGCATTGCTGGTAGCTAGATCATAAGGCATGTGGCTAGTTCAATATTGGACATATTGATTAGATTTTAAGTGCCAATCGTCATGTTTGAAGTGTCTTTTCACCTGCCTCCCTACTGGTGATTCATTGCTCAGTGAACCATAAACCCCACTAACTGGTCTGTTTGTTTCTAACTGTGACCAACAATAACTTGATTAACTATTAGAAAGTGTATGGCCTATTGTTGAAATGGTGTTGTTTTAGGAAATAATTGTTAAACGTTTGGAGGTATGAACTGATTACTATATTATAATTACATTCATTCAAACATGAACAGTTTACACTTCTTGTAGACAGTGCGGGTGGAACTTGTTTGTATTATTTAGAGAAAAAACTCAAGTTCAATATGTGTCTCCATTTCATCATGTTGTCTTCATTTCAAATGAGACTTTTTTGCATGAAAGCATCTGTATCATATCTTTTCCGATGTTTATATCACCTTAATATTATCTATTTATGTCTTTCAGCATGCTCCGGGCGTGCCCAAAATATTAGTTGGGAATCGATTGCATCTGGCATATAAACGTCAAGTTGCCGAGATGGTAGCTGAGTCATACGCTCTAAAAAATGACATGGCCTTTTTCGAAGTGAGCCCGCTCTGTGACTTTAACGTTACAGAGAGTTTGGCCGAACTTTCTCGTCTGGTGCTAAAAAGAAACGGAATGGGCCGAACATGGGGTCCTAACCGGGGTATGTGCCAGTTCTAATATATAGTATGCCTTCGATTTTGTTCATGAAATAACTTAGCAATATTTGTAGATGTATCTATCCAACTTGTTGATTACGTGTTCTAAGTTTTCTCAGAAGAATTATCACTTTAATTTACCATAAGAAATTAAGTCACCATTTTTTTATTTTTTTTTATGAAAATACATACTTAACTTTTTGGGTCATCATCGAGGATATTAACATGAGCAAACGTTCCTCTCACAATCTCCAGAGTGTGGAATTAACACCCACCCGCCGCCAAATGCGAGTAAGCAATGGTGCGTCTCTCCTCCCTTCCCTCTCCCTTTCCCTCTTTCTCTAGAGAGGGGGGGGGAAATAAAGAAATGACAGGGGGAGATGGAGGTCAGACAGAGAGAGGGAGGGGGGGGGGGGGGGGATAAGCGAGAGATAAAGTAGGATGGCAGTGGATTCCTCAATCCTGCCTGTCCTATTTGTTACATTTATGGAACACGATAATCTATTAGACATTAAGACAAAAGCTCTTATCTTGTTTTGGTACAAAGAAAGGATGATATTTCATAATTTAATTGTGTGATTAAAATCACTTGATCTTTCATTTAGGGGTAATTTAAGGGCGGGTACATTTCTGTGTGGGCGGATAAATATCTGATTGCACCCGCCAATTTGGCGGGTGAAGAAAAAAGTTAATTCTACACACTGATCCCTGTAGCTTTTACTTTTATAAAACCCGAATGTATTCATGAAATAATTTCATACATACATATCTGACTTCAATATTTATTCAATTTCCAGTGTTATCACTTCAAGAGCTTGCCTGTCGCAGCATTGTGGATCACACGACCATTTATGGCATCGAGCAGCTGCCTTTACCTTCAGCCCTAAAGTCACATCTTAAATCGTACTCTATGGCTAATAAGACTCGTGCTCGCATGCAGAGCTTTGTTCACAGAGACAAAAATAAAGCCAAAAAGTATCTAAATCCTATGGATTCCCCACCTCTCAATTGTCGTAAGAGTTGTTGTATCAGCTAGTAACCAGCCAATATGCCCATGGTTGCAGGTTTAACTTGGATTACTCTTGGAAACTCCACCTGCTCCTGCCGTTTTGGATGCATTACTTTGCCATAGGATTACATCTACATTAAGGAAAGACGAGCTGTATCACGACCATGTGCACAGCAGTTGGCAGATCGTGGATCTCACTTCTGTTCATCAAGTGATGGGTGTCAAATGAAACTTTATACCAGGGCACTTGTCCAGGGCAACCATAGTATAACAGTGATGATCGTTGAGTTTCTTCATACTATGAGTTATTATTATATCTACCTTCTTTAGATATCACAGTGACCTTCCCCTCTGAAGCAGAGATACAGACAGTTGTACAAATGATATCAATATTCACCCTGTATGATATATATGTGATATATATTATATTGTTAACTCCTCTTGAGCTGAGAAGTCTCCAGCAGACTTCCCATGTGCCCGAGCAAGATGGGTTTCTTTATGTAAAAAACTAATATTATATAAAGAAAAAAATTGACAGTGGTCAAGTGCAGTGTTGGGAAAGCTGTATGATAATTCTGTAGAGTCTAGACAGTTTCATCTACAAGGTGACGATGGTCTATATTTTGGTAGATTTTGGGTGCGTCACAGCAACACGTGACATGAACGCGGACCCATTCTCTCGGTGCTATAAAGTGGGGCTGGTTTAATCCACGTGTTCATATTCAATGAAATACGACTTACACAAAATTTATAAATTCAATGACGAAAAAAATGAAGCATACTTTGTACGGATTTGTATATTTTGCACAGCTCTTGTGAGAGGTGAGGTCCTGTTATTTTAATATTTCTGCGTGTACTAGATCATTGCGTGAAGGCACAAGAATGAAGAGGTTTGATATTGGCTTAATGTTGGTTTGATTCCAAGTACGGGTCTGGGTTGTTCGTGAAGTTAAGATCTGCTTAATTATATATATTCAGTTTATACCCTGTTTTTTTCGTCTTGAACTTTGGGTCGAGTCTTAATCATATTCTAACTCATTCTCAAGAGATTATTTTCTTGTATATGAAATATTTCTTTAACATTGGTGTTTCTGTATTTCAATGACGTATTCCCTTAGAATCACTTAATTGTGGAAAGTCCCATTTCCCTTATTGCAGAGTATAAGAGTCGTTCGCATATATGTATGTGCTTACTGAAGGAAAGCTGAATTTTTCCATGATTTATGTATAAATTAGTTTTATTAACACTTAGGATCCCACCATATTTTCCTCAAGCTTGAATCTATACGTAGTATCTGCGATACGCTAAGGTGCTGCAACCTTGCGGAGCAAATTTGAGTTGAATGGGAGATGCTCACACTGTAATACGTGTAAATTGACAGGTGATTAAGAGTTCTGTACGCGACATCCAATGGGCAGTGTGCACTTTTTGTATGGATGTAGAGGAGCGTTCGTGGTAAGAAACATTTTCATGCATTTATTTCACTATCAACAAAAGGTATCTTTGCTGTGGATCGTTTCGAACTTGAGGTTTTGAGGTTTCCCTCTTAGCAAATCTTCGTTTCTGGTGATGTAAATTGTCGCGGCTGGTAGGTGTGTGTGATTGCTTTGTCCTTCTCCTGACCACCGCCCTATGTGGTGTAATGGATGGAGAAAGCGTGTATGTCGTTCTGGCGTATGCTTGGGTGCCGAGCGTCTTACATAAACTCCTTAGATCTCGAATGTTTTGGCGCATTTGAAGATTAGAAATTTCATTTGAAAGTTAGAAATTAGCTAAGACTAAGTATGTTCGATTCATATCAGGTTCGAATCAGTAACTACGATACTCAAGTGTGAAAATTGAAGAGTGATCGGCTCACTTTTTCACAGTTTAAGATAGGTGAGAAGTGGTTTTAGAACGAGGCTGTGTATGTGAGTGAGAAGACTGGAAGTTTAGAAATCGCATATCTGCTTTACGTCCTTAACTGCTACATGTAACTGGTGTACCTGTGGTTTTATAAGAAAAATGTGCCGATGTGAAAAAAATCTTCTACATACGAATTAATGACATCCCATTCAACAATGTTCTGAAAAAATATCAGAAGCTGAAGCATATCCTTCTTGTTTTATGTATGAGTGTAAGCAGAAAGAGAATTAATCACATCTTCGTATGTTCTTTCCTCCTTTAGGTCAGGGACATACCATCTTTGTTATTTTATGTCTAATGATGAGGTAAATATTAATTTTCAAAAGATATGATGGAAGTGACTGTACAATCGTGCGTGTTATGGAAAATGCCTTTGGTAATTAAAAAATAATAACCAATCGTGGGACGCCGTATGTTTCTCCATATTAGACCACACTGGATTCTATGAATCGGTAACCATAGTAACTAGTTCCGTCCATGAGAACTCCCGCCGCCCCATGCCATGAACATAATGAGGCTGTACTTGCAATATGTGAAGCAAGTCCTCCCTCCCACCTTACCTCGCCACCGTTTGTTTACGTGACACGGATATATGACTGTTGAACTGTTTTCCCCCATAATTTCAAATGATAAAACACATTTGAATATTATATCAATCTCTTTCTTTTAAGTGATGTCCTAAATTTCATATAGTCCAATTGCTTCATGTGTGTGTTACGGACAAAGATCACCTTTCATCAATTCCCCTGAGTTAGAACACTCCCCGTCAGTTCAACTCTTCTCCTAGCCACTTCATTGCAGTAAGCGTGATTGACATTTCAGACGAGATCATGACCCATGCTTTATAGTGGTTGTGGTATTCTTTTCTCGGTTGGAAACAACCCTTTGTTTTTAAGAGTCAAAACTTGAATGACTGACAGTTGTGATTTTGTAAGTTCTTAAGCAAAGAAAGAGATCTTTCACCTATTCAAATTCGCTTCTGAGAAAACCTGTCATTTATAATACTCCCCACATATTCCCTCGTCGGTTTTTTATTTTTTTATTCCCTCGTCGTTGTTATAATCATTGATCTGTGCGTGGTTATATATTGTGAGTATTGCACAATGACCCGTTATCTGCTACAAGCCTGATGTACACTTCTAAATTCAGAACCATACATTTCTTTTAGATCTAATACATGAATTCGTAATTCATTTGTCAAAATTCTTTGCAGAATGATTATAATAAACTAATAGTTTGAATGATTTATGTGTGACTAATCATACATTCTCGCCAGTGGATGTCAGAATTGCTTAGAATAACTGAATAATTTCCTTTATAGATTGAATATCACGTAGTCATTACTTAACTTTTTCCTATTTCCCTAGCAGCCTCCACCCACCCACACTCTGTAGATTATTTTGTGACTTCAAGAATCGACCTTATAGAATACGATATTTGTAGCATTAATGATTATACAAAGGTAAAATTTGGTACAAAGGTAAATTTTTGCGGCAGGTTTTCACCTTAGAATATGAGTGAGATAATGCTGAAATGATGAGTGGTTGTCTCAAGTGTGCAAGGAATTCACTTAGTACAATATTGACAAAAAAAAGAATGGTCTGTATATATGTGATGGGTGGAATCAAGTTGTATTTAATATATTATGGTAGTGAAAGGTTACACATTCGTCTTTGTCAGATTTTTTACAATGCCGTTAATAGTCGTGTACGTATTCGTGACGTTAGTATATCTGGGAATATCATTTTTATGACGTTGTATGGAATAATCAGAGAGATAGTGACGTTGAGCTGGGTTGTCTATTTTTCTTGTAAATAGATGTAAATAGTAGTAAATTGGCGTGTTACATTAGTAAATATTGTATCATAGCATTCAGAGCGCAGTAATTCGAAACAACCCCATCCTACTTTTATACAGAACACCGCTGAACCCCTTTCATCGGGGAACGTAAAACGATGAGACATTCGTTTTTAGACTAATTCAGAAGTCTTTTATAATTTGATTAAATCATTGCTTCAAATTCTACGAAGATATTTAAAGACCCGCGAAGAATGTTGCTAATTTCATATTCATGAATAAGGCATTTGTGAAATCATTCAAATGGTAGGTTTTGATTTTTATGAAATCTAACTGATCAGAAACTGGTTTATCTTCAGAATATCATTTGCCTTCACCTGAGTTATTAAACGGTTGAAGAGAAATAAGAAATGTACAGTTACTTTAAGCATGGTTTCAATTACTCGCTTCGTCTTCATTTTGGTTAAACCCTTTAGGTATTGATTATTCTATTAATGAAAATCGTTTTATCTTTTCTTTACACTGTTGGCCGTATATATATGAACTGTTATTTCAATTGAAATCGAACTTTTCATTTTTGCTACTATAAAAATCTTGCTGTATGAAAAGAAAATGTGTCTATGATGCCCATTACCTAACGTTTTAACTTCATTATTTTGCTCTCTGGAAACTCACTATGGAATAAAAATTCGAACTTAACCTGAAAATCGTGTTCTTTTAATCTGTACTTTTTATTCCCCGATGGATCAGTTCATCACAATTTCTTCATTCTGAACTGCCCGAAGAGATCAATGTTTTACCATTACTATTTCGATGGTAATTTGATCATTGCCTTGTATGCACTGGGACCTGGAAGTTAAACTACCTAGGTATGTACAGTACCTACCTAGGTTAACAAGCAGGTCGCAATTGTTACCTAATTTCTGCTTCGCGCATTAAACTCGTCCAGCTTTTTTAACATAAAAATCCATTCCTAATGACGAACATCTTACGACCTTGGGTATGTTTGCGAACAGTTTCCTTGATAAGGGACTGGGCCCATTTTCTAAATTGCTACAATCGGGGATGTAATAAATATGTATTCCTGGTACAGGTGTTTTTTTGTTTTTTTTTATTCCATTTACAGGCGAAGTCATTAAATTACAAGTACAATAGGTTTTTTTCCCCTACACCGGGTATTTATTCCACCATAATTTCGCATTCATCAGTTCTTGAGGAATCAACATAGCTTGATACACTTGCTCAAAATGGACCAGACATGAATCTGATCATTCATTTCCAGTACAAAATCACCATTTTTCACAAAATCGATCTCTAATCATAGTCAAAATAGACCTACATGATACTGATTAATCTCAAAATAAACAAAGTATGAATCCGATCAATCATTTCCAGTACAGAATCATAATTTTTCGCACAATCGATCTAATCAGTCAAAATATATGCTACAGGTCAATCTCAAAATAAACAAAACTCTCAAAATATGTCATACTTAGTAGTCTATTAAGTCAATCAATGTTTATCTCAAATTATCAAATCCAACTAAGCATATAATCATTAGCATCTGAAAATTCCTGGTTTACCCCATCTCATCCCCTTTCTGCCAGTTACCTCCCCACTTATTCTCCTCCAACTTGCATTGTATGTCATCTTTTCGCGCGGATTTAAATTCGTGCAGCAAGGAAGCCTCACACCTTGTTTATGCAATAATTATACCTTTCGGGCAGGATTTATTTTCACGCACAATGCTCGGTGCGCTAATATAGCGGAAATAAATACTGCACAAACATTAATATGTAATGACCCATAGTTCCCTGAGGAGGAAAATAAATTTAATGAAATTTAATGATTCTAGATTTAATGAAGCACAAGACGAGATTTTGGTATATTTACAGTGTCATACATAAGGGTGTTTGAAGTTGATATATGATGACATTGGTAATGGTATAACATGGAAACACAGTAAATACACAATTATGGCACACAGGTTCATCTGGTGTTGAACAGTAGCTGTATAGAGTAGTTGTATAGAGCTTTCAATACAAGTAGTATATGGAGAGTGTTTAGTGTTACTTCATGGCACTACAAGTACGTTTACAATATCGTTAGAAATAAAATAACTGATGGAAAATTATCTAGATGAACCATAGTGTACATAGACATGAGCTTTATGGAAATTAATATCAAGTGGCAAAACTGCCATGTAACATTACGTAATTGCAGGAATAAACATTAAAATGTGATTTATAAAATTAAGGAAAAGTCAAATATTGGTAATAATTCAAAAAGTCACGCATTATTACGTAACACATTACAACCATTACATTAGGTTTAGTTTAATATTGTACATTGCAAATGTTCAAACAAAAATGAAATGTTAAAACTCTAGCTCGCGGCTGAAAATAAAATACCGTAAGTAAGGCTGCAGCAGTATCTGCGCGGTGCTCTAGGCGTAGAAACTTCGGGCACGGCAAAAGCCACAGTGATTGCAAAATTTGTACCGTTCACTATGCAATATTACGTCATAAGTTTAAAAAGAAAATTTAACAATTTTCTGGCACCCTTATCATGTGTTTAGTCTACAACCGTGGGAGTTATATATATATATGAAGAAAAGTTTGATATGTATGATATATTATTTTAAATGAATTCTGATAGAACGATTCTCAAACAGTGTATCCAGGAAGGGTGGCCATGCTAGCATAGGCGTGGAGGTCTATTTTTTCCTTTAGTTGTATCTATAGTACCAATGATTGATGGGTATTTATCTGAAAACATTATATGGGTATGTTGTTTCTCCTGCCTTTCCCATCACCACCAACCATGCCAACCCACCCGCCGTCCCGGTCGCGTAAAATGACATAGCATCTATACGACCCAGAGATAAAAGATGAAGCTGCGAGAATGGCCGAGCCTCAAGGATGAGACTCTGCACTCTGCAAGCAATTGAACGTCTTACCAACTAAGCTATCTCCCTTCATCAGGGTTGCATGGCCTACAGGGCTCTTACAAACACAGCGTGGCTGGCATGGCAGAGGAATGAAAAAAACGTTTTTTTTTTATAACAGAATATTTATTCAGTAGGTATTTTACATTAGCAACCAAAACCATCTCGTTCCGAAGAACGTTGTTCCTCGGGTCCTGAAGATATTTCTATAGAACCCGGACCGAGAAATGGGTGGAGATTATACAAAATATTTCTTTACATTTGAGTTCGGTCTTTCAATCATTTGTTAATTAATTGTTATTATCAATTGATTTCCTATCATGCAGTTAACGACCTATACTGTATCTATACAAGTGTGATGAGATATAATGAGATGAGATGGGAATGTTGATGATAATATTATCTAGTTTTATATTTTAGTCTTGTCTATTTGATTGGTGGGTGAGTGAGTGGTAACTTCACATTTCTTATATATATAGGTCCCAGGATCCATACCATTCATTTAGTCCTATCGTTAACAACATTAGCATCTCTTCTCTAGATAGTATTCGAGTACATATCACTTATCATAGAATTAGGCAGCATTTTGCAAGATGTGCCTCTTAAGAGCAGCACTAAATTCCTTAGCAATATTAAGTTTGCGGAGGGGCGGCGGCAAAGCGATCCATTCTCTGGCACACTGGTAAAACAAAGACCTTTTATCCTTTTCGGTTTTAGGGATGAAGGTGTTTAGGGTTGGAGCCGTGTTTTGCCTAGTACTTCTATTTCTCTGAATATTATCTCTATTATATGCTTTCGCATGGGCCATTTTTAAGTTGTTATAAAGCATTCTATCATTAATTGTCATAGTATTTGTGAGCCTATGTAAGTCGACTACCGGTGTCCTGATATTTGAACCAGTGGCACACCTTAATATCCTATTTTGTAATTTTTGAATTTTATTTTTATCTCCTTGTGACAGACAAGACAGTACAGATAAGCTATAGTCAAATATGGATATAATTTTCGATTTACTCAGCATTATAGCTGTTCTAGTGTCTAAATTGGGTCTAATTTTGTTGAAGGTAAATAACTTATGATTGATTGGCTTGATTAGGGAGTTTAGCTGTCCTGTCATAGTCACATGGTTGTCCAGTTTTATGCCAAGGTATTCATAGGATGTTACCTGCTCCAATTCACTGTCTCCAACCCTAATACTCACCCTCTTCCCCTGACATTTGTGTCTTGTGTTGAAGACTAATAATCTGGTCTTTTTTACATTCAGTGATAACTTACTACACTCACACCAATGGAGGAACGTTTTAAAATCTCTGTTTACAATATTTTCACACTCTATCAGGTTAGATGCACTATAATATAAGACAGTGTCGTCTGCATATTGAATATATCTACATTCCATATTTAAATCTTTTAGATCGTTTACATATATCAAGAAGAGTAGTGGACCTAATACTGATCCTTGTGGTACACCTTTTGATATAGATCCCTCCGAAGAAGATTCCTGGCCAATTTTGACATTTTGCTTCCTATTAGTTAGGTATAATCGAAACTATTTTTGAGTTATTTCATTTATTCCTATATCCTGTAATTTCATAAGTAATATATCGTGGTTTACGCAATCGAAGGCTTTACTAAAGTCAATAAAACATGCAAGAGTGAAGTCTTTCCTATGTATGGCTTGATTTATATCAGTAACTAAATTATATATTGCCTCATTTGTGCTGTGTCCCTTTTGGAACCCCAGCTGATGTTCACTTAGTATTTCATTTTGCTCCAGATAAAAAGTTAGGTTTTTGACTATAATTTTCTCTAATATTTTCCCAGCTATATGGGTAAGTGAGATTGGTCTGGTTTCATTGGGAGTCTTGGCCAGGGCCTTCTTCGGGAGTGCCTTTACAATGCTCTTTTTCCATAGATCAGGAAAGATACCTTTGTTAATCGATAGACTATATATATGTATTAGTTGGTCTATTAAGATAAGAAATGCATCTTTGTAAATTTTGGACGAAATCTGTTCACAACCTGAGCTCTTTGCTATAGCTATGTCTCCGATTAGTTCGCTACCGTATGCTTTTTCAATTATTGGGGTTTGGTATTCATATTCGATAACATAATTCTTTCTGGGGTATTCTCGGTTGGGTATAAGAGCTGCTGTTTTTTCACCAATCGAGCAGTAGTATGTATTCAGCTCGTTTGCAGCTTCCCTTCCAGACAGAGTTTCGTTTTTATCATTTACTATGGTTGTTATGGAGTTCTTAGTTTTATTTTCTATTTCCTCAATGATCCTCCAGAATTTTTTTGAGTCATTTCGATTTTCATTAAGAAGGGTTTCATAGTAAGTTGATTTGGCTTGTTTAATTGCTCTATTGCATAAATTTCGGGCTTGTCGAGCATTTAGTATGTCGTTTGCTGACTTTGTTTTGTTGGCTTTTTTATAAAGCCTATCTCTTTCCAGTCCCAACTCTATCAATGCCCTTGTATACCATATAGGCTTGTTGTTTTTCAATTTGAACTCTTTTATCGGTGCTAGAATATTACTAGCATTAAGAATAAGGTCAAACATTATAGACCAGCATGCGTTCGGATCAGTAAGGTTGTAAAAGTTCCCCCAGTTGAAAGCTGTGAGTTTGCTTTTTAATTTATCGAATGTGTAATTTTTATAGTTTCTTCCTTTAAAGCTAATTCTTTCTTTAGGTCTCGAAACTTTTTTAATCAGGATATACATGGGCTGGTGGTCCGATAGATTATAAGTTATGGTACCTGTTGTTAGGTCTATTTTGGTACGTGTCAAGAAAACATCTAGAATGGTATCTCTCTGCAAGCCGTATCGTGTCACAATATCCATGCTCTTAGTGAGACCATATTCATTGCAATAACTATCTAAGGCTTTATATTTGTTATTTTTAGTATCAGATAAGTCTATATTAAGATCTCCACAAACAAATAAGTGATTTCCCCCATGTGGGAGGAGTAAGGTTGCTTCATCCGTAACTATTTTTAGTGACTCAAAGTACATTTTAATGTTACAGTCTGGAGGTCTATAACTAGCAATTACGGTATATGTCGGTGTATTTGTCTTTTTGACAGAGAACCCCATAGCTTCGCAGTTACCATCGGAGACATAGCATTTACCATTGGTGTAAAAGTCATAGTCGTTCCTAACATAACAGCAAATACCGCCGCCCCTACCTGCACTCTTCCTATCAACTCGGTACCGTTTGTAATCGGAATGTGATACTAAGTCATCATGTAATTCTTCTCTAAGCCAAGTTTCAGTGAAAATTACTACCTCGAATTTTTTATTAAGTATGTCATTTACTATCTGGTCAATTTTCGGTAAAAGCGATCGAATGTTATACTGAATGATGGTAAATCCTGGTTTGATTACTCCTTTACGTTGATTACTCCTTTATTCATTCTATGATGACTGTCACTTTAAAACATCAATCTAGAGATGTTGAGGGGGCGTTCTGTGGCATTGGAAATGACCAGATATATGAGTTGACGGTAAAAAGGTGTTTGGGTGCCGTTTTGAGCATGTATCCTTTCTCTGAATAGAGAGACTGGCGCGACACCTTACAAGAATTGATAGGTTTCTGCAGCACCTTCGGGCCACAACTGAGTCGCGTTCCATCAAGTGATAAGACCCTAAGAGAATCCTCTATAAGTACTATAATATATATTATATATATAAATAAGTAGAACATACATTGGAAATCAATGATTCAAATAAACCAATCAGTTACTTGGTATGGAAATATTGTTTTAAATAGGGATAAACACGTAGTCCTATTTAATCTATGTTATATAAAGCTGGTGAAGGGTTGATGTCCTCCCCGGAGCGGTGGAAGAACTCGAGAGAGTTTTTCACCGCTTTGTCAGTGACTAGCTGCTAGAACAGAGAGTTGAATAATACGGAAATATAATTTAGATAAAGCAGGGTTTGATAAAGAGAAGTGCAAGTGAAGAACACAAATGTATAGCTTCAAACCGAGAAAGTATATTTATAGATGGTTGAATAACTACCACCTTGTTGAAAACTATTTGGACTTGATGATGTTGATACCCAAATGATTATCAAAGAGGAAACAATATGTTGTAATTAATTCCTTTTTTGTTATTTTATTTCCTACTAGCTGCCCGGCAGGCAGCTCAAGGAAATACAATAACAGTATTAACACAGATCCTTAAAAAGTCTTTATTTTGATTCGAGAAAATCTAAGGTCTAGGAAAGTCTTAAATTCAGGGCATTAAAAAGTCAAGACATTTATCTTAACAAGTATTAAGTTAACTAATGTTCTATTTAACTATTCATCTATTTAAATTTACAATTAGTGTCAACTTAATGTAGTTACCTGGCATTTCCAAAAGAAATGTTTTCTAGATCAAAGCATAACAAGGACAGCTTAAGGTTAGAGGGGTTTGATCATATAGCAAGTCTTTTTGTGTAAATCGTCAAAACCCTCCAGTTTTAAAAAACTGGAGAAAAAAGTACAGGGGAAGGTTTGGTTTAAGGGTGCATCAGCCATGTTTACATGCAGATCTACAAACAGATGCATGCTTTATGCATTCATGCTAATACATGTATACATGCACAAGACAGCATGTGTAGGTAGAACTGCATGTATGCATATGGGAACTTTAATCCAGAAATTTTTCCCGCTAGAGGTATTATTTTATTTTCTGTTTTGTTCTTATAGTTGTCTCACTTTTAATGACTGCCCACCACCCCGCCCTCCTTATATAGTTATATAATGGCCTACAACCCATCCACCCACCCTGTCTCTACCCCTCCTACCTACAATATCCATTTGATTTAGTGTTAATAATGCCTACTCACCACCAATGGTGGTGACTAGGCTCCACAAGCCACCCTCCACAAGCCACCCTATAAATAGCCTACATGATGCCAACAAGCCTGTGAGCGTGGGTGTTATGTAATGGTGGCAGTGGCTAGTACTGAAGCTATGTAAACACGGCGTGTACTAGAGGGGAGGAGGTCCGAGAGGGGTGGGACTCAAAACAAATTGGGTGCCACTTTTTAAACGCAGGTTCGCAACCTGCGTTTAAGGGAATGGGTTCGCCCGTGACCGTTTCAGTGACCGTGCGCTCTGGTCAGCATTGCCACAAGTTCCTAAGGGAAATCCGACTGCTGCGCAATTGCGGCTGACGGGACGAGTCAATATACAGGTCCGCCGGGAGCCGTCACTTTACGCTGCAATCCTAAAATGACATATACTACTCACAGATCCCCCATGTTACAATCCCTATGTAAGCTTATCGTAGGCTTAGTTCTGGATTCGGTAGGCATAGGTAGGGTTTGGTGCTGCGTTTTGCAGCTGAATTGGTATTTTTGCGTACGATTGCGTGATAGGACCCCTACTTCGTCGTCAAACACTCTCTTTCTCCTCCTCCTATAATCCTTCTATAGGCCTTCTATAGTCCTTCTATAGACTATGTACTAAAAGGTCTAGGGGTTGACAAGTGGTGTCCTCCTCTCTCCTCCTCCTCTCTCTCTATCTCTTGCTCCTCTTTGCGTAATTGCGTGATTGGACCCCTACTGCGTTCCTATGGGCAAATTGCCTTGGATTTTTTTTTTTTAAATGGTTTCTCAGCCCTGGAAACTAAATATTTTTCCCGCTCTCTTTCTCTCTCTCTCTCTCTCTCTCGCGGTTTGAACCCGGGACCCTTCAGTCTACCCTTCAGTCTTACCAACGCCTTTACCCGCTCGGCCGTCCGTCTTAGTTGAAAATTGCCCACACAAACCTAGTGCAGTGTGCACGTACACACACAGCACACTCTTTACCGATCAGTCTAGTGAAAGTAAACTTATCCAAATTCACAGAAATGTTCATTTATAAACAGAATCGTTCATTTGGGATCTTTAATAAGAGTCATATTAAGCTTCCTATCTCTTTAGTTACTTTAAATAATTCATTAAATAACTTTTAAAGGTGTTTTCGTTGGCCCAGCTGAGTGGGCGATAATGGGGGTTTCAGCCCACTCAGCTGTCTGCGGAGCGAGGCAGGGAGCACTGAAGGATGCATACGTATGTATGCGTATACATGTAGTGTACTTGAAGACATGTGAAAATAAACTTCTCCAAATTCGCAGAAATGTTCATTTATAAACAGAAAAAAAAAATTAAAAAAATTAAAAAAGAAAAATTTAAAAAAAAAATCAATTCGGTCCATCAGTCCATCCTTCAGTCCATCCTTCAGTCCATCCTTCAGTCCATCCTTCAATTCATCCTTCAATCCATCCTTCAATCCATCCATCACTCCATCCATCCATCACTCCATCCATCCTTCACTCCATCCTTCCCTCCCCCCCCTTCTCTCCCTCCTTCTCTCTCCCCTTCTCTCTCTCCCCCCCCCCCCCCCCCCCTCTCCTCTCTCTCCCCTTCTGTCTATACTGTACTTGTGTCTATACTGTACTTGTGTGTGCACACTGTACTTGTGTGTGCATACAGTGTGCACACTGTACTTGTCAGTGTAGAGTGTACTAGGAGTGTACCATACTTGGAGTGTACCGTACTTGGAGTGTACCGTACTTGGAGTGTACCGTACTTGGAGTGTACCGTACTTGGAGTGTACGGTACCATACTTGGTAGGTACTTGAAGGGTACTTGAAGGGTACTTGGTGGGTACTTGGTGGGTACTTGAATGGTACTTGAATGGTACTTGAAGGGCACTTAAAGGGTACTTGGTGGGTACTTGAGTGGTACTTGAATGGTACTTGGTGGGCACTTGAAGGGTACTTGAAGGGCACTTAAAGGGTACTTGAATGGTACTTGAATGGTACTTGGTGGGTACTTGAATGGTACTTGAAGGGTACTTGGTGGGTACTTGAAGGGTACTTGAATGGTACTTGATGGGTACTTGAAGGGTACACGGTGGGTACTTGAAGTACACACACTGTACTTGTGTGCACACAATGTACTTGTGTGCACACAATGTCCATCCTTCAATCCACCCTTCACTCCATCCTTCATTCCACCCTTGGTCTGATATATTCATATTTTTAATTATAATTATACTTATAATTATTATTATGTAATCGACCTATATTTATACTTATAATAAAAAATATACTTAATTTTTACTTATAATTACAATTCTATATAATTCGAATAATTAAAAACCTGCGTTTACACAAGCTTATGCTTGTAATTCTTGTTATATTTAAAATTGCTAGTTTCCTTTACCATATTATACATAAGTTGTCCCATAAAAAGGCATCAGGAGGAACACAACTTGCCTTTCAGACGATGTAATGGTGCCCATTTACATGGGAATACATAGAAAACAGGGCCATATGTACGGGTCTTGTATAAGAGGGAAATGACACTGATTGTTTGGGCAACGTAAGGAGGTTTAGGCTAATGCCGCCCTCTAGAGGGCGGGTCGGTTTCTCAAAGTCCAGAATATTTTAAAGACAAGAACAACTGAAGATCAAAAGGGTTTGATCGTTTAGTGTCTTTTTGCATAAATCTTCAAAAGCCTCCAGTTTTAAAAAGTGGAGAAAGAATGAGCTGGAAATTGTGGTTAAAGTTTGAAGAATATGGCAGCCATTTAATTTATTGTCAATAGGTCTACCATATAGGAAGCTATGTCGTTATATTTCCTGAACTAAATATTGGTTCTTTTGCTAAAAAAAAGAACAGCTGGTAGGATGCAAATCAATTCTGCCATTGAGCTATTAAGCCTCCTAGCTTCACAATATTTAATATATATTCTAAAATAGGCTTATATACTAGTCGCGTAGTCCAATACCGAACACATCAATAACACATAATAAAAGACAAGTCAAGGCGGAATGGCAGTTCGGGCAGAACCCAGGGGGTTTATTGAATCCCAACATATCGATTATATATAGGGCTCTTGAGGGGTAAATTTGACAAATCGACAAGGCCTATTCTTAGGATCGACAATCGACATGGGCATCAAGTGACAAACGACAAAAACACTTTCTTAGCCTGACAAATCGACAAAGACCTTATTAGTCCTTACCGACAAAAAACGGGCCATTTTTACGGAAATTAAGTGACAAACGACAAAAGAATTGTCTTAGTGACAAGTGACAATTGTTGTTTCTTGGTAGTGACAAGAAAAATTAGACACCCCCCTCAGGAGCCCTATATATATCAAATGTAAGTCAAAAGTCAATGTCTATGAGAAAAAAATTATTTTTTCCCTTCGGTGGAGGTGCGATGACCGTTGGCGACTGACCAGTTCATACGTTGGACGCTCAGTCACGCGCCCCAAACGTGGGGTGACGTCACACAGTCTCCTTAGACACTGGTCTCCTAGATATATCTAGCAACACTCGGGGAGGTCGCTGCCACATATACTAGTCGCGTAGTCCAATACCGAACACATCAATAACACATAATAATAGACAAGTCAAGGCGGAATGGCAGTTCGGGCAGAACCCAGGGGGTTTATTGAATCCAACCCGCCAAAGAACTGTCATATTAGCCCGGCGCTCTTCTTGTCCTGGCACAGTTTATAAGACAACATCGGCTGAATATATTCCTCGACACACGCCAACCTCCAAAGGCCACAGCCTTTAATATCAGTCATAGACAAACCTTGTTGAGACATAAAGGTCGCCCCGCCCCTACGAAGCGAGTGGGATGCATAGTTGCCTTTGACATCCGCTCTGTCAAGCAAGACAGATAAACATTTAGAAAATTGCACATATGATAGATTTTTCACTTCCTGAGAGGAGAATAACTGAGCACCCGAGGCCGCAGGCCAGCAGGAAAACAGCTTTTTAATATGGTACACAGGGCAGATTTCCTTGTCTGGCAGGTAAGAAACAGGTATATATTCTGGTTTAGATGAAACCGTGGTAGTCTTCGAAGATCGTACACACACTAATAGTCCCCAACTGAAGAACTTGACGTCCCCCCTAGTGAGGGTGTGAGGAGAGAAGACAACATGTGACACTCGGAGGAGTGTCCTAAACATGAAAATAGCCGCGATGAAAGTAAGTTTTTCTAAGTCCTGAGAAGGACTCACGACTTTAGCCATGGCTCTTAAGTGATGGGGAAGCAGAGGGGATTTTTGCGACCTCTGCGACCCCAACACCCGCTGCATCCCGGCGAATGTAGCCTTGAGGCGAGGGTGAGACAACCTAACTGGCTCCAACCCCTCGACTACATGATAAAAAATCACAGCTTGATAATAGGCCTGTATAGAAGAAGGCTTCATGTACTTCGATAAGAAGGACATATAACTCACAGCCTGTTCTGGATCACGGATCCAGACTATAAAGACGGCAGAACTTTAAATAACACTTCCACTGACGCGTCCTCAACTTCTTAGTCGTGGACGAAACTGAGTCTTGTCTATAGCTGCGTGCCTTTGCCGATAGCTGGAGGAGGCCTAGAAGACAAAATATTAATAAGTTCATTCCTGCAGCAAAGCCCAGAGTTATAAATCGTGGGGACAGCTGAGGGCCATGAAGACTTATACCCCAAGCGAGAAAGGGTATCCGCCACCAAGTTACATTTAGTATTAATATACCTGGGGAGGAAGGTAATGTTAAATTTCATAGAGCCAAAACAACTGGCGTATCCATATCATACACGTCTCTTTTACGCTGGCCCCGTTACTCAGCATGTAAAAAACCTGCATATTGTCAGTAAAAACTAGCACTGCTGAATCTTTCATATCCTCTGCCCAACGATTGACAGCTGCAACAACCGCCCACAGTTCCAATACATTGATATTTGTGATGTCATGAGCCGGTATGTCAGGGCTAGGCTGAACATGGTGGCAACATGAATCGAGTTGAAAGGGACCCTGGCCATCCCAGGCACCAACAATCCAATCAGACCCGAAATAGGATCCATAGCCCTTTTGTGAGGCGTCAGTGACCAAATGGACGGGGTTACTTTCTGACACAATCAGTGATTTACCATTAAAATCCTTGCAGAACTCCAACCACCACCTCAAGTCCTCATTCATGCCTGAGGAAATGGGGAGGAACTTTCGTGATTTTAACACCATGACCTTATATAAGGCATAACATCTTCGGGAGAAAATCCTACCACCACGTACAACGTGAGCGCAATGAGATAGGTAACCGTTGAGTTTCTCCAGTTGCTTTTTGGTACTTGATTTCTTATTCACAAATTTTTTAAGGAGACACACAAGCTTGATCAGCTTATCAGCAGGCAGTCTCATCTCCATTTTAACAGAATCCACACTTATTCCCAGATAGATTGTAGTAGTTGATGGAGGGGAAATCTTCTTCCACGACACATGGAAGCCCAGAAACCTTAAAAGATTGATCATGGTAAGCTGAGCCTCCAAGGCCGCGTCGACAGAGTCACATATGCATATAAAATCATCGAGGTAGTGCACCACCTTAAGACTGAACACTGTCGTGAGCACAGAAGACACAAAGGATGATATTCTGTCGAAGTAATATGGGCCTAATGTTAGGCCAAAACACAGGCGATTATCCATGAAGTATGTGTCCGCACCATCAAGCTCCCACCTGAAGCCCAAATATTTACGATGAGCCTGGCGAATTGGTACGGCCCTGTAAGCACTTTTTATGTCCACCACGGTCATGACAGCCCCGGGGAACACTAGCTGTGACACCTCGTCGAGACCTCTGTAGGAGAAACTATGGACCAGTGTAGAACAGTGATTATTAACAGAGGTACTTACAGGATGTGAGTAATCGGTTATTACCCTAATCCCTCCTTGAGATTTGGGGACTGCCCCCAGGGCGTGGACGCAGTGGGGCTTGGACTGTGAGATCTCTACCATGCCTTCCTTGAGTTCCGCCCTGATTTGCTTCGACAACAGGGCGTGAGTATCATCACATATAAAGGCTGAGGAATAATTGGAGCACTCGTAAGTATGTAGAACATCCATAAAATCCATCAGATGAGGCCAACTCTCATTACATATATAGTGGCCGAACCTGCATGGGTAGAGCTGAACAGGGGACTCGCCTATAACATGATGACAAACACACATCCCCTGCTCGCAGGCTACGTAAACAACAACATCAGCTCCCAGCGGGGAGGTGGGGTGCGCCCTAACAATGTTAACACACGGAGGACAGGCCTCAAAATCCTTCTGAAACAACATTTCACATATCTCTTCCACTTCAGTATTAATAAAGTCCTGGAGAAGAGGGCAGGACGGAGGGGGATCTGTTTGAATGCTTGCAAGGCCCGGGTCAGGAGGCAAACCGGAAGAGTCGCCATCTTGAGAAAAAGGCAAAAGTTCACTACCGGTAACGTTAACGGTGCTATCAACAACCACAGGCACTGAAGAATTGACCAAATTGCTGGCTAAGAACTCAAAAACAGATTTCACCCCTCCGACTACATCCTATTTAGTTGAGGCAGATCCTGATTTACATTCCTTGGCTGGGTGTCCGGCTTTGTCACAGTTGGAGCAACGATGGGCGAACACACAAGACTTAGCGTGGCAGCCCGAGTCTCCGTTGAACCTGAAGCAGTAGCCCTTCTGTTTCCTTGCCGAGGGGGTCCTAGGCAGGCCACCAGCCTTTTTAGAGGTATCATAGCAGAAGAAATTTAACCTGTCTTCCTCGTCAGCCCTAGCAAAGGCCTTGGGGCCTTTCTTATTGGCCCTGCTTCTCACCGACCGGTCGTAATCGAGGAAAGCCCTGTCCATGTAAGACCCGGTGGCTGCCTTGGTTGCTAGGATTCTACCGTGCTTGACGATGCCCCCCACAGGTATGCCATCATCAAGAAATTGTTCAATCGTTTTAAAAGTGACTAGCATAAGCTTTTCAAAATTATCTACTTTACCCTCATC
Source organism: Sthenelais limicola (assembly GCA_942159475.1). Taxonomy (NCBI): domain Eukaryota; kingdom Metazoa; phylum Annelida; class Polychaeta; order Phyllodocida; family Sigalionidae; genus Sthenelais; species Sthenelais limicola. The sequence goes on along the minus strand of OW804095.1, from coordinate 111,800,517 downwards.
AAGATGTTTGTCCTGAGCGAAAGGTTTCTGCTCTTCCTTTTCTTGTCTTTCTTGCCTCTCCTTGACGACTCAGCCTCCGATGAATCCGAGTCAGACAAAGAATCTGAGCTGTCAGATGAGCTTTCGCTAGAAGATTGTACTCTAACCTTCCCTTTCTTAGGTTTGATCATCAAATCCGATAGCTGGGAAACCATGGCCTCCATGGAATTGAGACGATCAGATGTAGAGGAGCGTGGTTCGTCAGGACTTTGAAAGTTGGGCGACTTCTTAGCTGTTGACGCCGAGGGCCTGTGAATGGAGCCACCCGCCATCACACCGAAGGAATGGTCAAACTCCCTGTTGAGTTCTTCGTCTAACTCCAATCTTCTGCAATGCTTGCCCGTGGGCTTCGCATGCCTCTCACCACAAGTACGACAAAGGTTGAACTTTCCCTTCGGCATCGTGGACGAAAAATCAGAGACTCGAGGTAAAATTATTTTTTCCCTTCGGTGGAGGTGCGTTGGCGACTGACCAGTTCATACGTTGGACGCTCAGTTGCGTCACGCCCCCCGAACGTGGGGTGACGTCACAGACAGTCTCCTTGGACACTGGTCTCCTAGATATATATAGCGACACTCGGGGAGGTCGCTACCACAATTTTTTAATAACTGTTAAAGCCAAAACTTCATAGGATATCATGTATACATTTTCTAGGCGGGAAAATCGTATCCAACGATCTCACATATATGTATTTTATGTAATTCTCATCTATTAAAGAAGTGGTGGGGTATTTTACATGGAATTAATTATAGCAGACAACTTGTATGAATGCCGCCATTGCTATCAGTCATGTGACTTCTGATGACGTATGATACCCTCAACTCACAACGAGGCGCAGACCTTGCCCCTGCCATGTAAACAAATATTAAATTTACAACAGTTTCATTTGAAGCATTGGTATGCATACATATATGATAGATATATAGTGAGAAGTTTTGGATATTTATACTATGGTAAACAGATTATAAATAGGCCCTCACTCATCCAAGAAACATCCAATTTACTCTGCAAATCTTCCCCTGTCACGCTGAAACTGAACGCTATATATGTCAGCAGCGGCACTGTTTCATAAAGTGTATACAAAAATAATGTCTGATCATAAAGAGCTATATATTTCTGTGTCATTGGGTCTCTCCCCCCCCCGTGGTAGGGGCTATTGGAAGTTTAATTTGCAATTGTTAACAGATGAATCCTTCATAGAAGGTATTGAGCAAATCGTTAAATAAGTTTCACAATTAAATCTCTCAGACAAAATCATCTGGGAATTTTTTAAGCTGAAAACCAGAGAATTAGCGATAAGAACAAGTGTTAACAGAGCGAAAGCTCGGAAATGTAAAAATAGCATCTTAAAAGAGAGGCTAGATGTCTTAGAAATTAAAAGAAAACTCTCTAAAGAAGAGTTGATTGAAAAGTGTAATATTATTAGCGATTTAAGGGAGATAGAACTTGGAAAAGCAGAGGGAGCCATACTAAGATCAAGGGCGAAACGGTGAGAAACCAACTAAGTTTTTTTGCTCGCTCGAGAAATACAACTTCTCTAAAAAGGTAATAACTCGTATTAAGGTAAATGAGGTAGAAGTTACTGGCAAAGATCAAATTTTAAAAGTGGGAGAAGAATTTTATTCTAACCTTTATAGAGCTAGACCTAGTGATACCCCATCAGCCAATTCTTTTATTAACTCTGAAAATACCGTACCGTTAGACTAGATGAGGAAGACAATGAGTATCTAAGCAGACCCTTTAACCCAGAAGAAGTGCTCAAAGGCTGAAAAAGTGCTCAAAGATATGAAGGGAGGCAAAGCCCCGGGCTCAGACGGCTTCACCGTCGAATTTTATAAGTTTTTCTGGTCTTTAATCAAAGAATTATTCATGAAAATGATGTTGAATTGTTTTGATGTTGAATTGTTTTGGTAGAATGACAGATGAACAGAGGAGGGGCCTGATAAGTGTCATCCCCCAAAAAAGTTGTGATTAAATTAAATTATATTAAAAATTGGTGACCATAACACTGTTGAATATGTCGACTATAAACTGATATCGAAAATCCTTGCCACCAGATTGGCCTCACTCCTACCCAGAATAGTGAAAGATGATCAATATGGATTTGTAAAGGGCAGGAATATAGGTACGGCAGTTAGAAAGGTGGATGATATAATTTCGATGTTAGAAATTAAAAAGCAAAAAGGGTTAATCGTATCTTTGGATTTTTCCAAAGCTTACGACTCGGTGAGCTGGGTTTTTCTGAAGAAAGCCCTTATTGATCATAATATTAGCCCCGATTTTATTGAGTGTATCCAAACCCTTCTTTCTGGGTCTAGAGCCACATTTTGTAATAATGGGTTCTCGTCCAATTGGTTTAACGTGGAGAGAGGCATGAAGCAGGGAGACCCTATTACATCCATTTTATTAACTATTGTTGTCGAAAAGATGGCCCAGAAGATTCTGATTCCTGACAGCAGCCATATTGAATCATGACCTTCAAAATGGCCTACAAAGCAAAAAGTGAAATAAAAAATAGATTCCTCACACCCTTGATGCTAACAAAATTGTTCTTATTCATCAATATGTACACCCATTGAATGCATATATACGAGTGCTGAGATAACATTTTTGTTACTCAGTGGTGGCCATATTGGATTTTGACCTTGAAAATGACCTTGGAACATAAAATGACCTTGAGAAATGATTTCCTCATATTTAAAAACATCAATAAAGTGGTATTATAGTTGAAGATCTACCAAATAGAAGCCAAGATATGCCATATTTACTGTATTGGGTGGCCATCTTGAGTTTTGTAGCTACTGGCCACCAGGGGTGTCTACCAACTTGTAGCTGGTGCTTTTTGAAAATTCAGGCCTTAATTAACACCATGCCAAATTTCAAAAAGGTGTCAAAACATGCACGGAATGTAGACAATTAGGTCCCCAAATAGTATGACCTGATCTGAAAAAAATGCTTTTTTCACCAAAAACTGACCGTTGCCATGGCAACAAAATTAAAAAATAAAGATATTTTGTCATAAAATGTATTTTTGGAATCTCCATACATACTTGTTTACTATAATACCCCAACCTGTACAGTATATTTTATATATGTTATATCCCCTGCAAATAACAATGCTAAATATTCTTAATGTTGGCCATAATGGCCTGAGCCAGGTGCTTTTTCCCATAGAGACCAATGCTATTTTGTGGAAATTGACGCAAAAACGTCAAAATCTCAAAAAGCACACAGGTGGGGACTTTTCAGGGAATGTTCCCCCATGTGTCCCGCATCATATATCCAAAAATCAGCTTTACATTATTTTATTCCGGGTTTGGCCTTAAATCTACTTAAAATGCCTGTACTAATATATATGTATATTATATTACGCGAGTCCCCTTCAAGGATTTTGTTATTAGTACCACAGTCTTATGTATAACCACAATATTGTACAAAGCAGGGAGTCTGTACATACATCCAGTCATATTTTGTGTAATGCTTGCCCTCATGCTGTAGAAATGAAAGCTGTGTGTATGTTCGTGTTTATATTATGCCGGGAATCCTTCAGATACTGAATATGTAGTATTGTGAGAACAAAAGTCATGATACGCTTTCGGATTTCCTTTCAGATTAGAATTTGAGAAACCTTGTTATGTAAATTTGTCTGGTACGTTCATAAAAACAAATGGTTATACAAATCAGTTCTGATTCTATTGAATCCCTGTGTTGTTGTTGTTGTTGAGACATTTATTAGTCGAAATGAGTGACCATGTCGGCGGATCTAATTTCCCTTCGTAGGGAGGATTTCAAGTCCTGCCGGACATTACAATTATTTGAATATGTAAGGGTAACAATACACCTTGGCGTCGACGATACACAAGGTGGCCCTTACTAAGTCTGGTCTCAAACAAACAATAAGATTTTTAAGATCAGGATACCGCTTTTTTAGGAATGCAAAAATATATACATAGGTACAATAAATTTGAGCGAGATCAATAATGATACAATAGGATTATATGTTAAGGTATCAAGAGAATAAAAAAGTATATTCAGTGGTGAGATTCACATAAAACAACGGTACAAAGTAATAGTGGGGTGAAGTAGATTGTCTACTTTAATGAAAAGAACAATAGATAGATGGGGAAATGGGGAAATTTCGAGGAGGCGGGGTTTTTGTTTCATTTTTCATGGCTTGTGTCAGTAAGTGACGAATGTAATTTTAAATTGGAGAGGCCTAGTATAGGAAATTTTCATCTGACCAGATGACATTGGGCCTTATTAGGCTGGTAAATCCTTTGCTAGTATCAGCTTTTTGGACGCCTGATTCAAGGGCGTTCCAGTATTGAGGGAGTTTATAGAATATCGATCTCCTTATGAATTCAAGTCTGGGGGTTGGGCATTTGAGCGAGAGTCTGTCCGGGTTGTGCTGACGGGTGGTTTGAGGCTTTTCTGCTTTATATTTGTTATTATCTCTAATGCTGTATGCTTGTTGTAGAATGTGGAGCCTCCTCCTCTGCTTTAGTGGAAGCAGGTCAAATTGCCCATGAAAATCATCAGCGTTTTGGAATCTATTAGTTCTTGTAATTATACGGAGGGAGCGATTTTGAAGAATTTGTAAGAATTTTAGTTTTGACTTAGTAGCTGAGTCGTAAAATATGTCGGATTGATCAATAAGGGGGAGAATAGTTGTCTTGTAAATTTGAGCACTGAGGTGGACATTTAACCTGCTTCATAGGTGCTTAAAAAGCCAGAAGAAGAAACTTTCTTTTTAATGCTTGCTAGGTGTTTATTAAAGTTCAGGGCACCGTCGACGACAGTCCCTAAGTACTTATAATCATTTACTTCTTCAAGTTGATTGGTTCCTATGGTAAGAGGGTAAGCAGAGGATTCAGCTAACCACCTGGACCTCCGGACAGGTTTATTGAGGAAGGTCATGACTTTGGACTTATCTTCATTAAGCGAGATTTTGTTGGCTCGGCACCATAACATTATGTTATTTAGGTCGGTTTGAAGGTGTTGCGAAATGGTATTTATGTTATTTCCAACTTTGCAGATAATTGTATCGTCGGCAAATAGCTGTAAATGAGAATTTTTAGCGTGGGAGGGTAAGTCGTTTATATATATTGAAACTAGTATTGGGCCTAGAGTGGTGCCTTGAGGAACGCCACAGGTGATGGTATTGGTATTAGACTGAAGGTTATTGACAGAAACCTGTTGTTGTCTGTCTCTGAGATAGTCAGCAAACCAGTTCAGTTCTGTTCCTGTTAAGCCAATCTTTGTAAGTTTCTGAAGGAGAATGTCATGATCAACGGTATCGAATGCCTTCCGGAAGTCCAGGAAGACAGCTCTACAATATTGTTTGGTATTAATAGATTCGTACACAAGCCTCAGAAAGGAAGTGACAGCATCATTGGTAGAGTGGTCTGGTCTAAAGCCATATTGGCTATGGTATAATATATTATGGTTAGTTAAGTGATTCATCAGCTGTTTTTGCACGACTTTCTCAAGGATCTTTGCTGGCAAGCAAATACTTGTGATTGGGCGGTAATTTCCGGGGGAGGTTTTATCACCTGCTTTGAAAAGGGGGCTAACCTTGCCGATTTTCCATTTGGTAGGAACTATGCTAGAGGAAAGTGAGAGTTGGATAAGATATTTGAACTGTTCTAATAATGTTCTTAGAATCAACTTCAAGAGAGACGTTTTAAGGTGACTTAGCCCAGAAGATTTGAACTGAGGGGAGGTGTTGATTATCTGAAGCAGATCGCTGTTTGAAATTTCTCCAAACTGGAATCATGGGGTTTCAGGGGTTTGGCCCTTGTTTGAGTTAAAGTTGCCTAATTCTGTTGGACTGAGGGGAGCGATATTGTCTGCAAGCTGGGCACCTATGGAGGCAAAGTAATTATTAAAGTTTTCGGGGACCTCTTGAGGATCAATGTCAACATTATCAATGACTAGTTTGATTTGGGCTTTCGTATCAGTTTTCTCGGGGTTAATTAGGGGCTTGATTTTATCCCAAAATTTATGCGGGTTATCAGAGTAGTCTAAGATTGAATTTTTGATATACTCGTTTTTTTAAAGATTTGGCCAGTTTATTTACTTGCCTCCTTAGGGCTTTTGCTTGCTCGTAAAGGGTAACAGAGTTATATTTTTTTGTCAGCTTGAAATACTTGTCGCGCTGTTTCATAAGATCAAATAATTCACCGTCAATCCACTTACAACGCATTCGGACATTTTTGAATTCTCGGACAGGGCACATTTTGTCTAGAACAGTGTAAATGAGATTTTCCATTAAATCCCAGCATTTATTAGGGTTTCTGGAGGTATAAAATTCGGTCCAGTCATGGTCTTTTAAAATTTGTAGAAATAATCTCTCATCAAAGTGTTTAAAACTCCTTGCCTTGAAAGTAGTTTTAGTATAAGTCATTTTAATTTTTTTCCGGATTATGTAGACTGGGTTTATGATCAGAAATGTTTAGATTGATAACTCCAGTTTTTAGGATGAATTTAGAATTTGAATAAATGTGGTCGATAATGGTGGCGGTGGAGGAGGTGACTCTAGTCGGGGCGTCAATAAATTGAGTGAGCTGGTTTGCTTGAGCAAATTTGATGGAATAGCTCTTTTGATGGAATAGATCCGTCATCATGATTTATATTGAAGTCGCCCAAGACAAAGATCTCATTGTTAGTATTTAGTTGGTTTATTAAAGTTTGGATAGACTCGAGTGCAACTGTATACTGGCCACTAGGTGGTCTGTAAAGGTTGAGAATGACCTTTGTTTTATGATTTTCTTCCTCAACTAGAAGTGCCTGTATTTCAATATTTGGGTTGCTTAGATTGAATTTGGATAGTTTATTACTGTCAAGTTTTAGAGATTCTTTGAAATAGGTTGCAACTCCTCCATCCCTGGCCTTGCCGCCTGTTCGATCCAGGTGGACAAGACTATAGCCAGCTATCTCTAATTGGCTTGATGTGACCCTGTCCGAGAGCCACGTCTCCGACAAAAGCAAAATATCTACCCCAGACTTGAGAATTATAATGTCGAATTTGAACCTCTCCTCCGCCTCCACCTCATCACTGGCATTGTGATATGTCAAGCGCGCTTACGCTCAAATTGACTTATTGTACATGGGATGACACCAATGTGACCATTCACGGCAGAAAGGATTCCTATGAATTATGTATCAACAATGATTAGACAAACATATTGTTGTGTATTTGATATGATAGTAGCGCGTACGTGTATCGCGCAGTTGTATTGGTTGCTATGGGAACAAGAGAACAAACTAAACGCAGTCATCGGAGTTCGAGTGATTATTTACTTATTGAAAGATATCTAACAATGGCGACGAGGAGTTAACCCACACAAGGCAAGCTTGAAAGAACTTTATCATTGCTATAGCAACGTCCATCAGTTGAAAAACAGCAGCAACTCTCCTTAAAGGTGCAGCAAAGCATTACGAATTTCGGTACTGATGTTCCAAGATGGCGGCGCCCACGATGCGAGGGAATCAGCTGAGACTGGATTTGTGAGTTGGATTGTTAAACACAAGAGTATTGCCCCAACAACTGTTGACATTTAATCCATATATGACTATTGTGAAGTGTGTTGGGTTCAACTGATGGTGTGTGTGTATCTACTACTTAAGGGCAGGAACCACTAAAGGAAACACCATAGTCTTTGAAAGTGATTTAAATTACTGCTGTTATGGCGACTGCATGTCCAGGCATCGGTGAGTTTACAGATGGGGAAGACTGGGTTGATTATGTTGAGAGACTTGAACAATACTGTATTGCAAATGATATTGAGGATACTGATGACAAGCCAAAGAAGAAAGCGTTGCTTCTAAGCTCAGTAGGGGCAAGGACATATAGTTTGATGAAAACGTTAGCGGCCCCAGCAGCCCGAGCTACTAAGTCATTTGGTGATCTCACAACATTGGTAAAAGATCACCTCTTGCCCAAGCCTATACTTATTGCAGAAAGGTTTAATTTCTACACTCGTAAGCAACAAGCAGGGGAAAATGTAGGTTCCTATTTAAAGGAATTAAAGAAGTTAGCTGAGACCTGTGAATTTGGAACTTTCCTCAATGAAGTCCTTAGAGACGTGTTTGTTATTGGACTGGGAGACAAAAGGGCCCAGTGCAAACTGCTTAGTGAGGCTGAACTGGACCTGAAAAAAGCAGTACAGGTAGCGCAGAGTCAGGAAATGGCAAACAAACGAGTGGAGGAAATACATGGTAGTAACAAGGTGGTACATAGGATAAATGCCACACCATGTTTCAGATGTGGAAAATCCAATCACGAACCAGATAAGTGTTTCTTCAAAGAAAAAGTGTGTAACTCATGCCAGGAGTTAGGGCATATAGCCAAGAAATGTCCAAATAGAGAAGCAAAGCAGAAACAAGGAAAGCCCAAGAATGCTAAATTCCATAAATATGGACGAAAAGGGAAAAAATCACCAAATGTCCATGCTGTTTGTGATGAGGACACAAGTGATGACTCTGAGGAATCTGAAGATTCTTCGTACCACATCCAGGTCCAAGCCAAAACGAAGAAAGTGAATGGTAGATCTAAGGTACATAGTACATTTGAGCCCTACACAAAGCAGAGTACAGAGGAAATACTCTTGAAAGTTGAACTTAATAAATGCAAAGTGAAAATGGAGGTTGACACAGGATCAGGGGTATCCCTGATGTCATACGATACTTTCAAAAAAGAATTCTCAAGCACAAGGCTGAAATTGAAACGATCTGAGTTGTCGCTCAAGTCATACACAGGCCACAGAATGAAGGTCAAAGGATTGGCGGAAGTGGATGTGGTATATAAAGATAAATTGCATCCTAAATTGCCACTGTACATTGTGGAAAACGATGGACCCACACTTCTTGGCAGAGAATGGCTCAGATCCATACACGTAGATTGGAATAGGGTCTTAAAGGTAGAGCCTGAGAGGGTATCAGTGAGTGAGAAGTTACAGCAGATTCTGAAGAAATATTCTGCTGTGTTTGATAATAGTCCCAGCAAAGCAGAGAATATCAAAGCCCACATAAACATACGTAAAGAAGCCAAGCCCATATTTTTCAAGCCAAGGACAGTACCATATGCCTTACGAGATGGTGTGGCTGAAGAAATCAACCAACAGGTACAAATGGGGGTACTTGAGAAAGTAACATTTAGCGATTGGGCAGCTCCAATCGTTCCAGTGAGGAAGCCAAATGGGAAAATAAGGATATGTGGGGATTTCAAGGTTACAGTGAACCCATATGTGGATACCCCAGAGTATCCTATGCCAAGAGCTGAGGAGCTATATCAGAAACTAAATGGGGGAGAAAAGTTTTCAAAAGTGGATCTCTCCAATGCATATCAACAGATTGAGCTGGATGAAGTCTAAAAAGTATGTGACCATCAATACTCACCTGGGGTTGTTTCGATATACAAGGTTGCCCTATGGTGTCAGCTGCGCCCCTCAGATTTTCCAAGAATATATGGACAAAGTGCTCCAAGGAGTTGATTGTGGATGCTTGATGGATGATATCATCATAACGGGAAAAGATGATGACCAGCATAACAGGAATGTTGAGTCAGTATTGCAAAGGTTATATGACAATGGATTGAAGTGCAACCTAAGCAAATGTGAATTCTCAAAGGCTGAAATAAAGTATCTCAGCTATAGAGTAAATAAGGAAGGTTTGCATATGACAGAAGAGGCAATCGAGGCAGTGAAGAACGCACCCAGACCTACTTGCCAGGCGGAAATGCATTCTTTCATGGGGTTGGTAAACCATTATAGACAGTTTGTGCCTAATATGTCTAGTATTACTAGCCCTTTGACCAATCTATTGAAAAAGGATACCCCTTGGGAATGGTCTCAGAGTTGCGAGGAAGCTTTCCAGACAGTGATAAAATATCTAACCTCAAAGGATGGCATTCTGATTCACTACGACCCAAATAAGCCTATTGTTCTAGCTGTGGATGCATCTCCATATGGTATAGGAGCAGTGATGTCACATGTCACTGAGAAAGGGGAGCTCCCAATTGCATATGGCTCGAGAACTTTGACCCCAGCGGAGAGAAATTACTCACAGATTGAGCGTGAGGGATTAGCTATCATTTTTGGAATTAAGAAGTTCCATCCTTACCTGTTTGGTAAGAAGTTTATCCTAGTGACTGACAACAAGCCCCTAAGTTACATTTTCGGGCCAAGAAAGGGAATTCCAGTGCTTGCTGCAGCCAGAATTCAAAGGTGGGCCATACAGCTGGCAGCATATAGCTATGAGATTAAGGTACATACATCTAAAGAGAACTCGAATGCAGATGCCTTGTCTCGCTTACCACTACAAAACCAAAAGGATGACACAAATTTCAGAGTGAAGTGGACAAGGGAAGCAAAAGCAATGAATGTGGCACAGGTAAATGCATTACCAATAACAGCCAAATCTATAGGCCTGGAAACACAGCATGACCCTCTCCTATCAAAAGTGCTGTTCTTCACAGTAAATGGATGGCCAGGGGAAGAAGATTTAAACCCAGAGTTACTGGACTTCTATAAGCGTTGTGTAGAGATCACTACAGAAGATGGATGCTTGTTGTGGGGTCTGCGAACGATCATACCCAATAAATTCCAAGAGGGTATGCTAATGGAGTTACATGAGAGCCATCCTGGTATGGTGCGAATGAAAGGACTTGCCAGGCTCCATGTTTGGTGGCCAGGAATCAATGAAAAAATTGAACAGGTGGTGCGTGACTGTAAAATGTGTCAAGAATCGCAACCAAAAGCTCCCAAGACATCCACGGCCATCTGGACCGTGGAAAAGAGTCCACATAGACTTTGCGGGCCCATTCATGGGGGAAATGTTTTTCTTAATGGTTGATGCATACTCAAAATGGCCTGAGGTGCACAAGATGAAATCCACGACTGCATCAAAAACAATCGAAATAATGAGACAGGTGTTTGCTCAACAGGGAATTCCCTCGGAAATTGTTTCTGACAATGGTCCCCAGTTTGTAGCCGAGGAGTTTAAGACCTTCTTAAAAGCAAATGGAGTAAGACATATTTTATCGCCTCCATATCACCCGAGCACAAATGGTGAGGCAGAACGATTTGTGCGTACATTTAAGAAAGCTATGAAAGCCAAAAACACAGGAAATTCCTGGAATCAAAGAATATGCTCCTTCTTGTTGTCATATCGGACAACACCCCATTCGACTACTGGCAGAACACCAGCAGAGCTCATGGGAAGGGCACTGAGGACAAGGTTAGATCATGTCCATCCACAGCTACGCGACAAAATCCAAATGAAGGGATCTGGTGGTGCTACAACCCTGCCTCGGTGGTTCAGTGTAGGAGATCCTGTCTTGGTACGTGATTTCAGACACAATAAGGAGGGCTGGGCCTATGGAGTTGTACAGGAAAAACTGGGCCCCCTCACTTATATAGTTGAAGTTGAGGGGCATGTATGGAAGAGGCATGTTGACCAGCTCAAGAGTTGTTCAGCATCACAAAGGGAGTCGAGCGTCATGCTGCAGGGCAATATGTCTACAGACAGGGCAGAAGAGCCAGGTCTGTCCCAAACTCATGGATCAGGTTCAATGATACACATTGAACAAGCATCACAACAGGAAAGGGAGGTCACAAACACCCATGAACCCCCGGAGAGGAAGGGTGCAAATATCACATTACCAGAACAACTCAAGACTCCTACCAAGGGGCACATAATGCCCAAAGAGCTCCCAATGAAGGATGAGCCAGCTCTGAATGCAGCAGCTACAGACAACACACCAGCAATAATACCAAGGCCCAAAAGACAACATAAACCTCCAGAATATCTCAAAGAATACCAATGTGGATAAAGGACAGAACTGTTACACACATCTTATCCTAAGTCATAAACTTCAAGTAAAGCAACATCTCCCATTATGTCTGTTGAGAACAGACAAACAGTACAGTGATGAAGGTTACCACTAGGTGACCAGTGACTACTACCCTGACACCTATTGGGGGTTTGCCCAACTGGGGTGTAGCCTATACCCAGACACACCTACAGGGCCTAGTCCCTTTCTACCACCTGCCTCTGCAGAGGCAACACCTACAGTCAGCTAAGTGGGTTGAACCTTTACAATAGGTTATGGGCCCAGTCACACTGAGTACAGTTTGTGGATACAGATACACTGTCAGAGCACTACAGTCAGCTAAGTGGAAGTTTTGAATTGCAGTCTTTTGTTTCTTTTCAATTGTTTGTTCATGCTCTACTGCACATAGGTACTTTGGCCCTGTTAACTTGGTCAATGCATGTGTTATTGAGTTTCAATTGTTATTAGACTTGACTTCACTTTACAACTTTATATTAGATATCTTTTGGATATTGACTTAGTTTATTAGTCTGTGGAAAGTGTTTTTTGTGTAGTTTTATAATGGCAACTTCTAGTAATCGTACAGACATTGTTCCACTTAGTTCCTCTAACTATGCAACTTGGAAAATACAGTGTAAAATGGCTTTATTGAAGAACAATTTGTGGGGAATTGTTACTGGTGTTGAAACAGAGCCTGCTGCTGGACATGATACTCTACCTGACTATCTTGTTAGGAAGAATAAAGCTTTAGCCACAATTGTGTTATCTGTTCACCCTACTCTGTTGTACTTGGTTGGAGAACCAGAAAATCCCAAAGATGTTTGGAACTTGTTGTCTAATCAATTTCAGAAGAAATCTTGGGCTAATAAGTTGGCTCTTCGTAGGAAGTTATACTCTTTGAAACTTCAGGAAGGTGATTCTGTAAATGATCATATAAAAGGTATGATTGAAGTATTCAATGAACTTGCTGTTATAGGGGATGCAATGGAAGAAGAGGACAAGGTAATATTTCTTTTAGCTAGTCTTCCTGATTCTTTTGGAATGCTTGTTACAGCTTTTGAAGCATTGGAGAAAGTTCCTGCAATGGAAACAGTCACCGAACGTTTGAGACATGAGGAGCGCAAGGTAAATGAAAGGGCAAATGATGGAATTCAAGAAAAGGCTTTGGTATTCAGGGACCAGAAAGGTAAAGGTAAAGGACCTAAGTGTTACCTTTGTAAGAAATTTGGTCATATCAAGAAGAAGTGTCCAGTTCTAGAGAAGTCTGAATCTAAGAAGCAAGCACATGCTTTTAGTACTACTGATACTGATGTTACATTTGTTGTAGAGCATGTTTTGAATTCTAGTGATAGAATTGATTGGATAGTGGACTCTGGAGCTACAAAACACATGAGTAATAACCGGAAATGCTTCAAGAAATTGACTACAATTCAACCTTCAAGTGTTGCTGTTGGAGATGGTTATCAATTGGATGCGGTAGGAGTTGGTGATGTACAACTTTCTTTGAAATTGTCTGACGGAACTGTGCAAAGTTGCACATTGGTTAATGTGTTATTTGTTCCAGGTTTGAAGTATAATCTTCTGAGCGTGTCTAAGGCTGATCAGGCTGGTTTGGTCACTACGTTTGGTAATACTGGATGTCAGATTAAAGCAAAGGAAAGGATAATAGCAACTGGTACTCGAATTGGTTCTTTGTACTATCTAAATCTCTCTTCTTTGCCAGTTCAAGAAGTTCTCACTGCAGATGATCAGTCAAAGGTGAATGTTTGGCATCAAAGGTATGGTCATTTAGGTCTTGATAGTCTGAGACAGTTGGCTAATCATAAAATGGTCAGTGGTTTTACTTTTGATTCATCAAAGAGTCTGGATTTTTGTGAAGGCTGCGTTGAGGGTAAGAATCATGCAGACTGGGCTGGAGACATAGGTGATAGGAAGTCTACTTCAGGTTATCTCTTTATGTATGCCGGAGCACCGATTAGTTGGAAAAGCAAGAAGCAGTCTTGTGTTGCTTAGTCTTCTGCAGAAGCAGAATACATTGCTTTGTCCTTTGCTGCCCAAGAGGCTGTTTGGTTACGTGAGTTGTTGAAACATCTAGATCAGCTAACGTCTGAAGCAACGGTTATCTTCGATGATAGTCAATCAGCGATTGCAATGACAAAGAATCCTCAGTTTCACAGTCGTTCTAAACACATTGACATCAAGTACCATTATATTCGGGAAGAAGTCGAGAAGAAATCAGTTGTTCTGTCCTATTGTTCGACAAATGATATGGTTGCAGATATTCTAACTAAAGGACTTGGGAAACAGAAGCATAATCACGTGCACTTCCGTGATTCAATGCAGGTTTTTGCATAGTTTTTTTAATTGTTTTATTCAATGTAGTGGCTGTGGGTTTCTTGTTTTTGTGGTTTATTGCAGTCTTTGTCTGCAGTTTAGTATTACTAACCAGGTTGCCATTAGTTATTTTTGGTGAATGATTACTTCTTGTTATGTTTTTTGTCAATGCGCATTTAACATATATATTGTGCTGTTAGTATTGGCTGAGTGCACTGACAGTTTGAGGAGGAGTGTTGAGAACAGACAAACAGTACAGTGATGAAGGTTACCACTAGGTGACCAGTGACTACTACCCTGACACCTATTGGGGGTTTGCCCAACTGGGGTGTAGCCTATACCCAGACACACCTACAGGGCCTAGTCCCTTTCTACCACCTGCCTCTGCAGAGGCAACACCTACAGTCAGCTAAGTGGGTTGAACCTTTACAATAATGTCATGAAGAACAGAACCATTATATTATTGCCGCACAGTATCTCATATACTTATTCTATGAAGAAAATAAGATCCATTTCCCCTTAATGCTTAAGAACAATGAACAATCAAGATGTACTGTTTTAAGATCATCAGTAACATAACTTGCGGGGGGAAGAGTGTTGTGTATTTGATATGATAGTAGCGCGTATGTGTATCGCGCAGTTGTATTGGTTGCTATGGGAACAAGAGAACAAGCTAAACGCAGTCATCGGAGTTCGAGTGATTATTTACTTATTGAAAGATATCTAACACATATTTCTCTTATTATCCCAAGACCTCAATCACATTTTAAAAGTTGATAATTAAGAATACACTCATTATGAAAGTCAATACACATTGAAAATAACATGAGATCATGAGCTATCCGAGCTTGTCGAACATGTATAGCATCCCATGCAACACTCCTTCTGCCACTAAATAGGTAATGCATGTGGAATTACACTATGTTATAGGGTAAAAGACTACCCCACTCCTACCCGTTCGCGGCAATAAAGCTGTGTATTTCCCAAGTACTGTCCTTGGCAAATTTAAAGATTGGTTTTCATTGTATAGAAAAAGCTAATTCTGTTATACATTATGGCTCTATATTTCTACTCATGTATATAAGTTCCAGGGTTTATACCCGTGATTTCCACGCCGGAAAAATAGTATTTTCTCTAATGAAGGACATGGTTATCTCCGGAAATATCTAGTGATCATTCCCCACCTTTTTATTGCGTAGAAATGCGCATAATTCCCTCCATGATAAGGCTTTTTCTATAGTTATTAGCTTCAAATCCCTCCAAAATCGCTAGATATACCTTATTCCAATAGCCCAGCATCCAGATATAAAGTGAACAGAGGCTCCGAGGCTTGGTACATTTCACCAACCTCGGCAGCCATCATACTTTTATCTGGGTCAGCCAAAAAGCGCGCCAAAACCACCATTTGGAGGCCGGCGCGTGCTCCGCAAGAGATAACGATCTCCTTCATCAATTAATTTAGGAGGCCTGACGGAAAGGAATGTATGGACGCACGTCCTTTGACACCCTTTGCACCTGCAAAAGGCGTCCTTTGATAAATTTATTGACTTCAAATTATTAATTTCAAGTCAATCTAAGCACTTTTAACTTTTAACTATAAATTAGCATTAATTTTATTACGTAACTATTACGTAATTTTATATAAGGGACTGTTCATGATTAATCACTGAGGGGGGGGGGGCTAGGAGGATTTGAAGGGGGGGGCCACCTTTTTTTGCACAGACCCAGAAGGGGGGGGCCATTTAATTTTGCACAAGTCTTGAAGGGGGGGCCATACATTTTTGCGCATGAAATTTGACCCGAAATAGGTATTTCTATATGAAAGGATATCTCACCACACATCCTTGACTTGTTTAATACAACTTTAATCACAACCTTAATATAATCATGTAGTATCTAGTATTACTTTGGATAAGCTCGGAACGCAAATACCAAAACACAGAATCCAGATCCTTCAGTCTTTGCTTGGTCTTTTCTCATTATTCACAAACTCTTTCTTTGTACTGGGGATGGCTACTGGGTAACCAACACTGACACCAGACAATGAAAGGGTAAAAGGATACAGAATATTCCAGGAAGAAGGGAGTCAGTACCAATGTGGTAAGATTGTACAATAGAATTGAACATTTTAACAGGTAAAAGCACATAATGACTAGCTAGTGAACTACCATGCACCTATTTCGGCTGACCTGAAAGAGGAGCTGAATATCCGACAAGCGGTGCCAATTAAGACAGAGCGAGGATAACTCATTCTCTGCTCGGGAAACTTCATCTCTACACATAAAAAAGCATTGTGTGTGGGAAAATCCAAAAATCAAAACAGAATCTTTTTGCAACCCTGCCACTCCTTGTGGTAGTAGTTACTCTTTTAAAACTGTGAGCAGCATTAGAGGCATCATAATTTCGCTCATCTTCACTTTCGCTACTGTTGGAATAATGCATCGTAATTGATTCCACCTCATATTCAGGCTCAGAATCACAGTCAGTAGACACATGTTGGCTCACATCATGTCCCTCATACACAACACCTTCCAATGTGTTATCATGGATCCCAATGTGACTGACTATTGTCTTGACTTTGTGTTTCTTAGTTTTACCCTTAATAGTGAGCCCATGGTGTAGTAAATTACTTATCTAACTCAGATACTTTTAAATTATCCAGTTTTCCTGATAAAGCCATTTGGGCCCAGTTCATATGTTTTTCCCTCCCTTTTTGGTGTTCATTGACTTGTTGATTTGCCCTTATCTTTTCACCCAACTCAATATAATGCAGATGACGCAAGTAATCATTGACAAGGCCAATGTCAACTGCAAATTTATCAGAACTTGGCAATTTCTGCCTCACTCTCCAATTTATGATCTTAGAAAGTTACTTTATGTTGGCATGGGGCTGGAAGTCATCAATCCGTCTTGGTTGTTGCAATGTTGAAAGCATCAGGATAGCCCTCAGCCAGCTGTTCAAACACTGTGTAGAACATCTTGGACAGAGTTTGTTCAACTGGTGCAACAAACATGGAGATGAACTAAGAAAGATTTTTCTATGATTATCCAATGATCGAGAAGAGCGAAAAAGAAGATGAGAATTTAACCAAAGTTGCAAGCTCCTCAGAGGGTCATAGAAGTCCTTTCCAAGTGCAAGACAGGGGCCTCAGGAGGCAGAGAAACCAAATTCTATTTTTCAATTCCACCAAGGCCAAAAATAGAAGATGTTGCCCTCATCAAGAAGGCTGTGGAACATCTTCATGGCCAAATGGATCTAGTTAAGGGCCTGCATCAAAAAGTCCAAATGCAGCGTGGAGCAGAATCAGCTTTGTTTTTTGGAAGAGGCAGTGGTAAGCCCTGCCACATACCAGTATATAGTTCTCAAACAGTAATAGTATTAGTGCATATAAATGAGTTCCGAAATTAACAAAAATAATTGAATACATTTATTAGAGTAATTGTGCAAAACAGTAAGCAAAATACATGTACATGACTGTACAGAATTATATAATTTTGTGTTCTGAGATATAGTCCTGACCCTTGTGGGTCGGAAAAAATGGCACATAGAAATACACAAATGCATCAAGACAGGAGTCATGATGTAAAGAAAGATATCAATGTCAACATCAACCAAGACTAACATGAATTTAATTTCATCAATAAATCTATCATACTCGAGTACATTTTAATAAGTAACAGCGAAATAAATAAAACAAAATCTGTGGGACTATGTGAGAATTCCATATCGTCGCTTGCAAGTATTGAACCATGTGAGCTCTGTGTACTTGGTTGAATACCTCCGCTGCGTGACGATATGCCTTCCTGCTCCATCCCTTGGTTATTTTTGTCTTATTATAGGTTATAGGTTTCTAATTCTCCTAGGATACCGATATGGAGCATTCCAAATAAAATTATCAATCAATCAATCACATTTATTTGGTGTCAAAAGGGGTAGAGAGAAAGGGGAGTGAGTGAGATTGGTTGCTTTACACCCTTATTAACACATTGAACTGAAGGTTGAGAGGAAGGGGGGGGCCATCAATTTTTGCACCAATTGTGAAGGGGGGCCATCTTTTTTTGCACAGATTCTGAAGGGGGGGTCATACATTTTTGCGCAAGAATTTTGGCCATTTCCTCCTAGCCCCCCCCCCCCGTGGTTAATTAAGAACAGTCCCTCAGTTTAATTAAGCCTCTGGTTCAATTTAAATTTAATTTTATCTCTACATCTCTTGTTACGTAACCATCATGTAATCTTGCTCAATGATTGAATTGGATTAATTTAATTCATGGTCAATTTAATTTAATTTAATTTAATTTCAATTTTAATTTCAATTTAACTTTGCGCGTCAATTTTATTTTGTTATAAAATTGATCAATATAATTAGTATGCCAATTTTATTTGGTATAAAATTGATTTATATGTCAATCTAATGCTAGGTAAATTTTATTGATTAATATAATTTAGTTAATTTTATTCAATTTTATTGAATTTAATGGGTTAAATTTAATTTCCCTTATCTTTTCATCTCCGGTTACGCAATCTTACGTAACGTTGCATAAGTAATTTAATTATGCAAATTTTCATAACTTCAATTATGTTTTATTACGTAACATTACATAGCATTACATGCTTATGTATTTTTCTTAAATTTTAATTATTCATAATTTTTAAGTGTATAATTATTACGCAAGGTTACGCAGTAATGTGGCTGCATCAACAAACCACATTTTATTTCTTTTAATTTATTCCTTTTTAATTACGTAATCAATTATTTTTTTTAATTATTAACAAATATTGTTTTCAACACATGTTTTCAAACTATATTATTGCATAGCGCCAGCAATATATCAAGAGCTATCAAGGGTTTGCTTGGACAAGTGTCGTATGCCTCAGCGACGGCTGAGATATAGTGTACCAGTTGCATAATGTTTTTCGCTGAATAAAATAATTTAAATACAAATGCACGCCAGATCGACCCACCAACATGATGTGGGCCGACCTTCCCTCAACGTACACAGTGGCGGGAATGCGACATTCGAAACGGAAAACGATTCCTACTTTTATTTTAATCAAAACGTTACTCCCGTATGATGCAAGCGAAATGACAAGATCTACGACAAGCCAGTATTATCATCGTACCGTACTCCAGTCCAGAGGCAGAAGTTCAGTGAAAAGAAGTCACATTCATCAGGTCTGCTGGATTCTATGGATATCCCCCTCCCTGCTCGTTTGTTGTTCGCAAGTTACTGTTATCAGAGTGAGAGTGGCTATGTATTACGACCCGAAATCCATGCGCTGTCTGTAGAGTGTCTTCGCCAATATTTTGTCAACAACACGGTATGAATGAGGTCAGAAATGTAGGTCACTCGTCTTTCCCTTCGGGAGATTCACCATAAATACGACGTTCTTATCTTGGTCATGCAACATAAATGTAAGTTGTCAGCCTACACAAGTGACAGAGCGATGTCTTCCCAATCAGACGATTGTAACGGCATGGATATGTTGAGGTAAGTAGCATGAGCCAACCCTCGATTTTAACATTTTTTGGTCTTACTTAATTTAATGTCCTAGTACTAGTAGTAGTCCTAGCCCTAGGCTAGACCATAGAACTCGCCTATGCAATAGTAGCCTACTTATTTATTATTAATATTTTGTCAATTTCTTACCATTTAACACACCTATATTTTGTACCACCTCTCATTGTAGCATAATGTATATTGACATGTCGCCATCAATAAGTTTCTTTGTACGGTAGCAGCAATATCAAGTTGAAATAATTATGATTCTCTGAATGTTTACTAACATATTAATTACCGTACCGTACCGTATATCATAGGCCTTTACTTTATGAACTCTTTTCTTTATGATATTTCTGTTGCTATTAGGGCTACTGGCACTTTCTCTTTTAATTTCTTTCAGCTTCGATGCTTTCCTAATTTTCCACTCTGCATGGGTTGACTAATGCGATCCTCCCAAAACTTTTTCTCTTTATATTAATTGTAAATCCCTTGTCAAGACTGCACGTTTTCATTGTCCAAACTAAGTGTACGCCTAACGTTAATTATTCTTTCCGTGAGAATCCCCTTAAATATGTCGGCCTGCCATTCGTCAATCCTCAATGTCCAATCAATGTGTTGTGATTCCCTAGCTGGGTTGATCGTAGCCTACTTTTTAATTGTGGTGAATGTTTTTTTTACCTCTGAAACCATATGTTTCCCCTTAAACATGCTCTCGCCCTGCTGGAGTCTTTATTATCATGTACCGGTATTATGGATGGAGTTATAAATGTTGGAAAATATAGCTAGATATACCGTACTGTATGTTGTTGGTCTTGCCGAATGTCCATCACTACAACATGTATTATAGTAATTTTAGCACAATATATATATATGGAATCATTATCATGTTGGTTATGAAGTGTTAATTTCTGACGACGTATTATGGGATCATCCGTAGATTAATTGTCAACCGGCGCCTATATGCATGTATATGCCTATGCCTATGGGCCTACCTTTAGGAGGTGCACACAATCAGTACTCACCATCATTATGCCATGATGTATCTGTTTTGGAATGAGTCGAATTAGCAATTTGTAAGTTTATCGCAGGAATTAAAGAATTATTGGGGGAAAAATCGCAAAACGTCTTGAAATAAATGAGGAACTCTTCGCACGAATGTAACCTAGGCTTATAGATTTACACAAGTTTCTGTTGCGCTTGAACATAAAAATGTTTGCATACATAACTCATAAGTTTACTTATCATTACACCAGTGATTCTGTGTGAACCATGCAGGGAGAAGTCTGTAACTCCTCCTAAGAACTGACGCAACAACATTTATATATGTAATATGAACTCACAATTCTTACACTGCAATACATCCCAAGAATATCACTTCATAATATAAAGGTTTGCACGTCTATAGGCCTATACGTGTACTGATAGAGATTACATACTTAAAATATGAATACTGTGTTCCACTTAACCTGAAGTCGAGGGAAAATCAAAAAGAGTTCAGGTTAACCGAAAATTCAGCTAAAGAGAACAGATACATTAAGTTGGAAGTCTGCAGGAAAATTGTAAAAGATTCAGGTTAACCGACAATTCAGGTAAACCGAGTTCAAGTTAAGCGGAACATCGTGTACATGTACCGCACATGTATAAAAATAAAATTGACTTTGATTAGACGAAAACTATACATACGCATGGCCATTTCGGAAATGCAGGGCCTTTTAGATTGTACGTAGGCTACACTACCAGGTATTCCCTTAAATGTTCTTTCTGTATCAGTGAGATTCCTTGAATGTCTCGTAAATGTCACACCTCAGTATCAAGTGGTTTAAAGCTCGAATTCTTATTCGTCACAATGAAAACTCGATATCCTACAATATACTATATATATATAACTTCAATATCCCTGAATGAAATATGACGGTCATAATCTAGCTTGCCTTTCAAAGTAGCATCAATTATCTCTAATATTCCTTATCAACAAAATATAAAATTCTAGAAAGAATAATGTTAATTAATATGTGATTATATATTTAAATTAAATTATTGTTATTCAATGATATTATACAACAAATGCATTTGTTCAGTAATCACTGACAAGAAAATAGATGTCAAAAACAGTTTGCTGATAATAATCTTAACTTCTTGTCCCATGGGCGTGAATTACTAACATATCTAAAAATAATCTCAATGCAAAACTATGTCAATTAACTATAATAAATCTACAATTTTGGAGCTAAGTTCACGATTTAAATCGCATCTTTCACTAACAGGTACAATGTGGGGTCACGTCGACTCCCCGAGTCTTCTTGACGTTCCCGAAGATGAACATATAAACCTGAACAAGCAGGTGGAATCTCCCAAACATTCCTCCGTCTCGAGGGATCCCAAAGCTAGCAAGTATAAGCGCCGTCGTAGCGAACCTTATGCAAACTTGGCGGCAAGTTTAAGCGGTCACCAGTTTGATCTCCTGGCCTTTGGATCTCACAGGAGCGCCTCCCCATCCAGTAGGTTGAGCGAGCCATCAGTCAAGTTTGGCCAGCGTCGCAGGGGTTCATGCGGATCAGCCATCAGTGAGAGTCTTCCATTCAATATTGGGATCCCTGGGCCCGTTCCTCGACGAGGTAGTGAGCCATATGTTAACCGCAAACTAGTCCTCTCCTCACTCAAAGCCTCGTCTTCCAAGTGCAGTAGTCAAGGCAGTTTGACTGAAGATGAGGATATTCCTACTTCTGGGAGGAGATGCAGTGAACCATTCATCACAGGCCTAAACAGTAGCAACAGAAGCAGCCGCTCGTCCATTTCAACCGCTGGTTTGGAGGCCCTTTATATTTCTGGCAACCAGGATTTGTCATCTGTGGATGGAGCTGGGACAGATTATCCACTCTACCCTGCCAATGCACCTACTTCTTATCCCCAATTCTTGAGGCGATGCAGTGCACCTGTAATCTCTCCAGAAATTTTCAAGAATGAAATGGTCGATGCAAACGGGGATGATGAGAATGACCTTGGCGTTGATTCTACCTGTTATAACGTTAGTCGTAGAATTAGCTTCCCTTGCGAAGAATTTAAAGTTACAACGGAAGACAATGCCTATGACGTATTGAAGAGTGTTGATATGTCTGTCATTAAGGAAAAGGATAAAGGCCCGGAGCATAAAGATATTGGAAAATTAGTAGGGTGAGAATGATTACAATAGTAGTCTTCGGCCCGTGCGTGTTCTGGTTACCTTTTGTCATCTTTGTATTCTATTTGCCACTATACGAGATTTCTTTTCATAGTGAACTGGTTGTTATACTTTTCTTATTCCAACACTTATCCGTTGAACCTAGTTTTAAGCTTCAATTCTAAATTTCAGGTTTTAATATGCAGATGGTCTATTGAACAAAACTATGGTATAATACTCGTTACTAACGTGCATCTGTGATTATCTCCTTCAGTGGCAATCTCTGCGCCCAATTTTAATCGGACAGATTTAAAACTCTCTGGATTTATTGTTTTTTCATTGCAAGATTTTCACTTTGCTTGCATTACTAATATTCACCATAGTTTATTCCTTCCAGGATACACTAATACAATTCAAATATATCAATTGTCTTCCTATTTTTATCTTTGGCGTTCATTCACCGCCTATTAACAGATTATGAGACAAATATGTTTTTTTTTACTTATTTTTGTTTTATGTCAAACTCACAGAGAAAATAATCACTTTACAATGTTTTATTTTCCAGCTCTGAATATGAGCGACAAAGTTTCTTCTCCATCATACCATGGCATGATGTCATCTTCCCACACGTCTTCACATGCCTCCCACTTCAGGATCTCTTCACGGTGAGAGCTGTTTGCCGCTGTGCACACGCCTGTGTGGATGAGTACTTCACAGTTTGTCCAGTGGTTAATATCACCCGGTCCTCTCAACGCATCAGTCGGAAAGCATTCCGCCTTGTCACACATAACAACTATCGTGTACGAGTGCTTTTACTACGTCAGCTAAAAAGCTGGCTCACCGATGCCGAATTTATACCTGCCATAAGTTCACACCTCGTTAAGGTATATCATTTTAATTTATTCTCCCCAAATTAAACACAAGAAAGTAGATTCCCTTTGTCCAGGTCCTTTTTAGAATTTAAAAAAAAATCAAATTATTTTTAAATCTGCTACTTTTAATGATAATATAATCGCACCCGGTAGTTGAGATTATTAGAAATGTTTCTAAGCGTTAGAATGTTTGCGATCGTAGGTACATGTGGGATGTGCATGTGAAAACAAGTGGGACGCCTATGTGAAAACAACTGTTTATTAAAAAGGAATTAATTGTTCTTACAGGTGGATCTTACTTCATGTACAGCTCTGTCTCACGTGAGTATCATAGCCCTGGCTGGGGAGGCAACAGGACTAAAGGAACTCTACCTCAGAGAATGTCCATGGATGACCATGGAAGCAGTCATGATGGTGGCACAGAACTGTCATTCCCTTCAAAGACTAGATATTACTGGATGTTGGGCCCTGCAGGACCAGGCACTCATTACCATAGCTATGTATTGCCGGGAGTAAGTAATGTATTATGAAATTATCTACATAAAATATGATTCCATAAGGCAAACACACGATCGGGATTTTAATTCTTCCAGGGACCAAACAATAGGGATATAAATACTTCTTGCTACACAAACCGTTATATACTAATCGTCTACGCACACATTTTGACATAAAAGAACGTTGACTATAAGTCATTTGCTTTTTAAAACCTTCTCTATGCATTAAAAGGTGTGACTGACTTTCAAGAAAAAGTATTAACAGCTCTTAAACATCGTGTAATTAATCGTGATAAATGTATGAATTTGCCTCTCGATTTATGCATGTTTTATTGCCTATGTTACAGGCTAGTCTTCCTCTCAATCGCCAAGATTTATGGTATCACAGACAATGCTATTCATTGGCTGGCTAAGAACTGTAGGAAGCTTCAACATGTGAATTTGCATGGATGTTGGCGAGTTAGTGATAATGCTATCAAGTAAGTTTGGAAATATTGGTCTAATAATGCCGAATGTTCTTGTCATTTTTGTTCTGAAAATTCAAACTGTCCATACTTGTTTCCTCATTCCCCATGTATTTGCTCTATCACTAACATTTCTATCATTCTAACTGGGTTTTCCCTTCTTTGCCTAGAACGCTAGGAGAATACTGCACCGACCTTAAGATGCTCCAGGTGAAGGACTGTCGTGACGTCACAGATATCTCACTCGCCCGATTACGAGTGCGAGGAGTAAAAGTGGATATACCCCAACATCCCTGGCGCCCAAATCCTGACACACAAAGAATGTTGAATTCCATTCAACTCCACCTACAAATTTGAGCAACTTAGATATTAGGGAATTTGATACCTTTTATACATATTGACGTTCAGCCACTGGTGGCAAATTTACACCATTTACATATCTTATGACCAGGCCTTTATATAGCTCTTTTGTTTTGATATCATGAATTAAGGCTTTCTGTCTTAATGGGACTCAACAAATGGATACAGGATTAATTTATTTTTCTCATTTTACCAAAGGCCCACAACTGGTGAAAAAGCAGGGTATATTTTATTGTCTGATATTTGTTGAAATACCAGGTTTATAGATGGACTCTTAACGCGAAACATTTAACTAAGTCACCATCCTATGGCGCTATCTTTTTGAAGTGATCGATCCTTTCATTAACTTGATTTGTAGTCCGTGAAAAACACGTGCAACTGAAGCTAGTCTATGAGTTGAATGTAGGGACATAGGAAATACAGAAATATAACCGCCAGTTATCAATTTCCCGTGTTGCCAGTTTATACAGAAGGTATTTCAGACGTGATGTATCCAATGCTAACAGTATTTGTTTCTTGTAAGTATTTTAATGATATGTAGAGTGTCTAGTTTTTAGTCGTTGCTCTTTCTATGCATGAGAGCCCTAGCTTTTATGATCTCTGCATTCTGGAATGGTACTTAGTCGTGTACATAGAATTCCTATTTGTAATAATGATAGTTTAATGGGTTTCTTTTGTGAAATGTAGGAGCCCTGTTGGTGTCCTCTCCTGGATAGACAAGTCGATTTTTGTTGGATGGAGATATATTCATAGTTAGGTTCTACACTACAACTCGTACTTGAACTTTCTGTCTGAAGCATACAATGCCACTGTATTGAGTTTTAGTACTGTTATTACAATTTTCATTGTTTGTCTGATTTAACCAATCTTTATTGGAAGATTGGATGTTAGTTGCTATCGTATTTGTGAAGACACAAATTAGAGTGAGTACTATCAACTATGAAACCCCTCTATAGTTGGGATGAAAAAGTGACTGAAATAGTGATTTAACGCCATTTCTTAATTGTTTTGGAACGTTTTTAGATGTATAGCATGATGAAATAATGATATCAAAGAGTGTGATCATAATGAGTATATGAGTATGTTCGGCCTGACTCGAATAAAAACATTTTGTGGGAATTCATTGTTGCGTTTTTGATATCCAAGCTGACGTCACTCTTGAGTGTCTCTTGTGAGCTAGCCCCTCCTGTCTGTGAAATGGAACTTAATTGTCCCTTTTTATAGCATGCCTTTTCGTCAGTAAAATGATCGCCATCAACCTGTCACTATCCTTCTGATCGACATTATCGCGTGGTGAACCAGTTCTCAGGCAGTGAATGGTGTAATGTTATGTATCAATGGTGTGTACCGGACTACATTACTATATTGTCCATTATTTTTTATATTTAGCTTCCATAACTGAAGGACAATCGTAAATCTACCTGCTGTTTACAAAATTAATAGAAGCGTTACATTTTGACGATGGTAAATGGAGAATCCGATCCCTCAGATGGTATGGGACTGTAATGTGCAATACCATAGGTATCTATAGGTTCTTTGATAGTTGGTAATGACCGTAACTTGATCTTGAAGCAGGCCATCGGGATTGAGCGAAATCCATTTCCACTGTCCCTCATCAAGGAAGTAAAATGTCCAGAAAACTTTAAGATTACCGTACAAGTAATATCAATCTTTATTTTAAAAAAGAAAGAAAATAAGCCGGACAGCCAGTGGAACTGAACATCACTACCCAAGGCGGGAACCTGCTGGGCTAATGTTTGTGCTGCCACCTGGCAGCTCTTATATTGAATACGCAGAATCGTCCATGCTTCCGGTAGGAGCTTTGAGGACGAAAGACCGAAGGAACTGTTCTTCAGCTGTACAGATTTCACTTTTTATTACGTGTCTAGAACACGTCGCAATCTGCTGTAATGTTTAGCACTCATTGGAAGTTGATTGCGCGTCGGTCATTATGTATGACAAGAAACATGGCATGTAGGCGTGACCTTAACTCCCTCACATGGAACCACAGTCGCCGTCTGTCACCGACTGTCACGCCGGTGGTGACAGCATTGTCGTCCGGTCGGACTGATGTTTCACACTGCATAAACTTTGGGAATCGTCATGCTCGATGTATGTCGAATAATAAGAGTTGTTTAAGCGATTCTGAAGTCAAACGTAAAATAGATGAGATTGCAGATTCGTTTATGGAGGCCAGGGAACTATTAGAAGATGCGGTACGTGCAGCATTATTTCTTTTTTGTACAGTGCCAGGCCAATACCCCTACTCCTAGCCCTAGGCCTAGCTATTAAATTAACCTAGAAATAATGAATATGTCAGGGGCTTAGTATCCTGATTAAGATACTGCTGAAGGTATAGGCAGGTATATCACAGGGGTGTAAATTAATTGATAGGCGCAGTATCCGCCGAGTAATATATTGAGTCATTTAATATATGTCTGACCTCACTGTTCTGTTAGACTACTTTTTGATATGATAAAACAATGAATGATATGATATATCTGCCTATTTCAATGGACTATTAATAATTATTGCATTAAACTGCCGTTAACATAACTGACATCACCCCTTCGCTGGGAGTGAGGCAGATTACACAGCTAACCCATAACCGCATAACCGCCCTTTGGCTTATCACAAGCTATCACAGATGTTAATGAGTGGATAACAGTTATATTTTTTTTTCTTTTCAGCGAGAGGTCAAGGATACAGTGTATTTTTCGGAAGACATGGCTGAAGCGGTAGAAGCTGTCGACAACACACTGAAGAAGTATTCCGATCTCCTAAGCAATTTAACAGAAGAACAGAAATTAAATGTTCTTAGAACCATCGGCCTTAAAATGGAGGAATTACGTGCTCAGAAAAACGCCCTCGAAGAAGAAATTAAACATGAATAACTGACCAGTAATTCTTGTGTTCCTGGCAGTTTGCTAAGATTTTAGCAATTATACCGAAGCGAAGGCAAGAATTGTATGACTGGATAGTTGTTATGTCTTCATAGATTAGACAGTGTGACGACCTGAGGCACTACGTAACTCTTATTATAGGCCTATTACATATACTGTAGGCCCTATATAGGTCCTCAGAATTCTTGTATTATGTAGTGAATTAGTACCAATTGATTTGGTGTACGGTACGGTATATGGCCAGTATGGACGTATGTGATCACAGAACTCTACTCACCACAATATTATACACCATTGCAAAGTAATTACATTCATTTATTATTTTATAATTGTTCACGATTCTAGTAAATAAAAACTACCTCCAGAAACTGCATATGAGAAATTATAATACTATTACGGTTGTCATTTCGTTGGCGCGCGCGCGTGTGTGTGTGTGTGTGGGGGGGGGGGGGGGGCAGCCTGTACCTTGTTATTTGGATCTCATCCCATTGATCTTCAAGAGAAGGGTGGGTAGGTTGCTATTGGGCCATGTCGTGATCATAGGGTAAATGAAACAATTATATCAGAAAAGGTCCAAGTACCGTAAATGTAACTATTATATCAGAATAGGTCCAGTAATTGACGCAGTGCTCCTGGTGGAATTAGAGGTACCGTAGCGCACAGATTAGAATTAGTTCAAGCAGTGTGCGACATAGTGGGTTGGGTTGCCATAGACAGTCGGGCCATGACTTTTTGAAAGTTCATGGCCCGACTAGTTTTTCCATGGTCCGAATATAATGATCTGAATGGAATGCCATGCCTCAAATATAATGTCATTACATTGCAGGGAGGGAGACTTAGAATGAAGATAAACAAGAAGAAACATTACTGTACAGACGTAGACATATATTGAGAATCAAAATAAATTATTTTCATTTTCATTTTCTTTAAATCTCTGCTCTGCGTCAGATCAGGCTTCTCACCAGAAAAAATTGACAATGTAGCAGGATCAAACAACGATGTAGGGGGGTCTGGGGGCTTTCGACCCCCCCCCCCCCACGTACCCCCCAGGAAAATTTTTAGCAGAATGAGTGTTGTTTTAGTGTGTTCTGCTAATTTTGAGGGCAATCCCCTAAGTATTTAGACATATTTTTGAGATATCAACTTTCTTTCTTATTAAGACTTTCTACCCCAAACCATAGAAAACCATATATGAACAAAAAGGTTGATATCTGTACTGTCCATTTACGATGTCAAAAGACATTAAATAACTTTATTTCTATTTTTGTAAAGGTGTTGGTTACAGAGGGAAATCTTGGCGTAGAATACAACTTCTATATAGCATATCGATCTACCAGAGGCATTCATTTGTTACATTCAAAAAGGATATCAATGAGTTGTAACATGTAAGATGGGTAAGAGGCCTGGGGGAAACCAAATGCAAGATTTAGCTGAGATTTTCCCATTTAAGAAACATTGATTAAATGGTCGTTAAAGGTTATATAAATTTCAAATACAATACCTCATATTACTTTGAGTTATAAATAATGATCTGAAAGAAGGGCCGATTTTGCCAACATATTGGGAATGTTGTAAAAGCCAAGAGCTATTTGAAAAGAATATCTCAAAATGAAAAGATTAATTGAATAATGATCACAGGAAACGACGACGACGTCCTGTCCTCCATGTATAAGTCTTACTGATTTTTAATTTTAAGGGTTCTCTCTCGATTGATTTGCTACGGAAAATATACACCCAAATGTATATCTGAATAGTCTAAATATCGGCGATTTTTCGGTATTTTGTATGCAATTTAAATGCCAAGATGAGACGGTGTAGACTGGGGGCCATTAGACCTCCCAATTTTCTCATGGCCAGTCGGACCAGTGCTTTTGAAAAGTTCATGGCCCGACCGTATTTTTCATGGACCCATCATAGACTGGGTCCGTCGGACCAGCGGTTGTGTCGCACACTGTTCAAGTGTATTGTATTCTTATTAAGGATGCGAGACTACAAACTATTTATTCTATTAGTCTGTTAATATGTTGAGAATCCTTTCTAGCAGGGCTGTTTTTTGCGACCATACCCCCCCCCCCCCCTGACTACACTAGGCAAGTTTAGGGTCAGATTTTCAGAAAATGTACAATTGAACTTTGCCAATCTTTTCAAATAACCTGAATTTCAGACGAAATAAAGTTTAAAAGACAGTTCAACCTAACCAAACCGATTGGTAGAATGAATGCAATGCCGAATGTACTCGAATTTACTCGAATTTACCTATTATTGACCAAATTGCAGGCCTAATTTAGCAGAATGTACATTTGCCAATTCTACAATTTCTGAAAATCTGACCCGTGTTATGAACGCCGAGCATGTGGTACTTTGTTTTCATTTAGGTCCTGGCCATAGGCGTGTGTATTTTTGGAAATGCTAATGGTCTGCTAATAGTCCTGTAATGTTGGTGAAATTGTAATTACTACTTATATTCAATGCAACTATTGTTGGCTTGATATTCATTACAACTAATTTGAACGTTTTATGAATGTTTTATATTGTTTATGTAAAATGTTCCAAGTTTTCGTTTGTTCTATGTGTACGTTTTCTGAATTTATCACCCAGTACTGAGAACTTTGGACTGGTGACTGGGTCAGAGTAAATCATCCTTCCAAAGCGTTGTTTTGACTTTGGACTAGACTTTGGACTGGGTTCCTGCATTGCTCTCATGGTCCCATGCATTGGCAAGATGTACACATAGTTATTTTCACATTAATTCGGATTATGCTCATATTGTTTGAAATTGATGAATACTAGATGCATAGCTTTGGTTCGATGTGCATGTTGAAGTGCATGTTGAAGTAAGTTTTAGCGAAATGTTGGTCATATTAAAGAAATTGAAACAGAAAATTTGTTTGGAAAAAAACATTTGTACACATCTTCTGCCACTGTCCATTTGGGTTAAGATTGTCTCCCTGATTTGCACTACCGCCTCTGTCAGTAGACCGGAACGTGGCGTGAAATCTGATACCCTCTCTCTCACTACTTTAACCCTTGTCGCCTGTTGTATGTGATGTGTTTCAGGAAAATGGGTCACTGATGTGTTTCAGGAAAATGAGTCACATGTTTGTATTGCATTCTGTTTGGTTAGGTTGAAATTCTGTTTGGTTAGGTTGAAATGTATTTTGAACTTTATTTTGTCTGAAATTTGGGTTATTAGATAAGATTGGTGAAAGTGAATTGTACATTTTCTGAAAATCTTACCTATGGAGGTGTGAGCGCCGATGGCACGAAGCCTGCTGGGGGGGTCTGGGGGCATGCCCCCCAGGAAAAAATTGATTGGTGAAAGTGAATTGTACATTTTCTGAAAATCTTACCTATGGAGGTGTGAGCGCCGATGGCACGAAGCCTGCTAGGGGGGTCTGGGGGCATGCCCCCCAGGAAAAAATTGATTGGTGAAAGTGAATTGTACATTTTCTGAAAATCTTACCTATGGAGGTGTGAGCGCCGATGGCACAAAGCCTGCTAGGGGGGTCTGGGGGCATGCCCCCCCCAGGAAAAAATTTTCAGACAATTTTTTTTCGACTAACTTATTTTCGACCAACTTTTTTTTCGACCAACTTTTTTTCCGACCTACTTTTTTTCGACTAAGTCATTTTCGACCAACTTTTTTTCCCGACCTACTTTTTTTCAACCTACTTTTTTTTCCGACCAACTTTTTTTTCCGACCTTTTTTTTTCCGACCTACTTTTTTCCCCGACCTACTTTTTCCCCGACCTACTTTTTTCCCGACCAACTTTTTCCCGACCAACAGTGCGTAATTCTGTCATGTTGATAAATGAACAAATATGGTTGGAATTGTGAGAAATTTGCTGATTTGGATTTGATTCTAAGCCTTATACACATTGCCACACTCGGCAGACCTAAATACCATATTATCGCCCACTGTTAAAAATGATTGTTAAACGATAAACCTTTAAACTCATCTCCTGCCCAACTTTTTGCTTCAGGTTTACTGAAGGCTTTAGTCGATTAATCAAAAATAAACGTTCTCAACCTATAAACTTAAAACCTTCCTTGTCTTATTTTACCTTGTTCAGTCTATACTGTAAAGTGGTCATTCCTCTATGTACATTATTTCAAGTTAAAAGAAATTTTCCACTTTAGTAATATTGCAATTTTCATTTTCGGGTGATTACACCTTTCTCTTATAAAAGGTAGTTAGAAAACTGGAATATTCCTTAGATGAGATAATTCCCAACTAATTCCTCTCTAAATAATTTCAGTGGTTTCAAAATATTCCTATTATAAATGTCAATATTCAAATGTAAACTGTATCAACAGGGTTTTTATTAAGGTTGGATTGGGGGGATTTGTGTGGTAGTAGGGGGGACCATATTTTCTGAGACATACATGCCCTGTTTCCTAGGGCGCTGCATAAAGCTGCTGGGGGCAGTATACAAATTGGTGGCTTCTGGTGTATTTTCAGCATAATTCTCAGATTTCAGTGTTCAAATTGTATACATGAGGGTAGGGTGCAGGAGGGGACCAGCCTTCTGCTGTGGTTGGTGTTGGGGGGTGCACCCCCAGAAATATTCACCTTAATTTTTCCAACTTCCAACTGTCAACTAAATTGTACTAATCAACCAATCAGCTAATTATTGCTGGGGATTACCCCTGGGTTCCCACCCCCCAATAGGGGATCCAGGGGGTGCACTCCCTCTCCACTACCTAGCTAGAATTGTCTATCAATTGTAGGCTATAGACACAGCTTTTGACCGAAATTTTAAGTACCCCCCAGTGTACCTCAAGTGTACCCCCCCCCCCCATTTTATCTTCAGTGTACCTCCAGTGTATTTATAATTAAATCAATGGACTAATTTGACTGATTGACAATTTCGACTTTATGATTGACTTTCTGACTTTACTGTTTGTATAAAGGAAAAATTAGACAAATTAGTACCAGTCTCGCATCCTTGGGCCATTAGGCACTCAAATCTAATCAACTTCCAACTGTCAACTAAATTGTACTAATCAACCAATCAGCTAATTATTGCTTTCTTGTTCATGACATGGTCAGAACAGTGGTAAATCATGAATGAAGGCTATGTATGACTCGGAATGAAGTTAATGCCGCTTTCATTCCTGCCTGTTTTTACGTGCATTCGATCCTCACTGATCTATATATATGCGTAGGTCCTATGCCAATTATGAATTATATTTTCATATAACTTCCAATAATTTCATGGTTAAGTGAATACAAATCGGAATGTTTATAATTTGCGAGAGGGATGAATTGAGGGATTTCTATTTCATATGTGTCAATATATTATTTATTTGGTACTTACGGGAGGATTAATTCATAACTGACGATTTTTTTATTTCTTAAAAATAACTTTTGAATGTATGTATCTGTTTTCTAATTGCGGTGCCGTGACTAAATAAATATAAGAAGCCTATTGCTCGCTGCAATTCAAGTTTTCATATTTTTCGTTGGACTAGATCTCGTTTGTTCACTGTGTTATGCTGTATGTGCACATGAAAAATAAGTTTTATCAATTTTTCCTGAAACATTTTGATGTAAAAGGTGTATAACTGAAAAATTGTGATGTAGACTTATACAATTCGGGTCTCCATTAGAGGCATAAATTGTGAATATTGAAAATAAATTAGAGTTTATGAGGACAAATTATTGTTGTGCCTGGTTTTTTTTACTATTCTTTTGTCAATCTACAATCGTTTTTATAATCCCTGACATATTATGGATGTTTGATAATTGACGAATATTTGCCATAGTTTTCTTTGCCAGGATACCGTTACCGAGACCTAGATCGAGGACCTTAGGATAATGGGGCAGATATAATAATACTATTATGCTTAACACTCCCCTGGGATAGTGTAAATATTCCCTCCAGATGAATGGGTGAAATCTTGTGTTTGGAATTTGACCTCTGATAGATATTTTTCCCAAACTCTCTTTC
Source organism: Sthenelais limicola (assembly GCA_942159475.1). Lineage (NCBI taxonomy): Eukaryota > Metazoa > Annelida > Polychaeta > Phyllodocida > Sigalionidae > Sthenelais > Sthenelais limicola. Next base: position 111,766,602 of record OW804095.1, on the reverse strand, counting down.
CAAGCCTTATAATTATTAGGTCGTCCTTCCAAGGGAATAAGTTGAGGTGCAATGCACTTAGAAAAATTAGAATCTCACAGAACTAAGATATAACCTTTTTTAATTTAGCTCTTTGGTATGACCTGGGGTAACCCTTTGACCCATGGGCTGACCAGGACAACTTATATAATTGCTAATGGAGTGACGGGAGTGTGTTGTCATGGCTGCTTCCATCGCTTACGAGCATGTATGAGTATCAATGGTGTGCCTTGGGAAGACAATTACATCCAATTGAGATTTGGTGGCCTTTCTTGTAGGGATAGTTCCTGCAGCAGCAACCTTACTGCTCTCTGCTCTAATTGATTCCTGGACTGCCAGACTTCTCCTTCAGAATAACTCGTCACCAATGAACAACATCAGTCCGAATGTTCCATCATATGTATCGTGCCTTGGGGAGACTTTTAATTGGGGAACATTCAATTGAATACACTAACGAGTTGGTTGAAGGAGCGTGAATACGCTACACAACTCGTGCAATATTCTAAGTGACTGAAACCAACGAGTGAGATAACTATTTTATTGAATATCCTTTAGTGATATAAATAGAAAACAATTGTTTAGTCTTAGGCACTAAACTTAGTTAAAACGCATTGTTTGAAGGCAATGACGCAAAACGAGCTAAATGAATGTCTTGATAATATTAATATGAGCTGTCAGAATAGAGTAATAAAATATAGGATAGGGGATTTAAAAGGGCATATAGAGACATTGTTGGCCGTGTCATTTTTATTAAGGAATTTATTTGAGTACCGTGTTTCGTTGAGATTAGTATGCCTAAATTGAAGAGAGGCGGATGATGACTGATGATCTTAACTTGTGGCGAGTCCCGGTCAGCGCTTTGGATAGAGGCTAGGTATGTGAATGCGACGACCCAGACAAAGAAAATAAACTTTAAGGCTGTTGTGCTGGTTCTGTTGGTGGAGAGTGGTGGCAAGTATTAGGGTTAGCTAGGCTTTAGTTTGGTAAAAATTGGTACTTAGAGAATCATGGAAGATTTAGAGGCCGAACTGGGAAGTCAGGAATATGTGAAGGCCATCTAGGAGCGATGAATAGCCTCTGGAAGATTAGGTAAAACTATGAATTTGGAAGTTTAAGAAAATGCAGAATGGCCTACACTCTATTCGAGATTACTTTGAGCGGCTTGCCTTAGGGTTGGTTACCATTGGGTCGCATTGATGTTAACTCTAAGTTGGTCTCGAACAGAGTGTAGTTCGCATGCATTTTCAATGGCTATTTCTCCATGGTTAGCCTCCTAGTTCGCCCTAAATGGGTTTAGAGCATCTCAGATGAGAATGTCAGTGATTGGACGCCTACTGTGCTAATGGCTTTCCTGGTCCTGAGTAAGAATTTAACGGGATTGTGTGGTTTGGAGCGAAAGGCTTTCCCTCAGTTTGGAGGGACCGGAGGGACTCTCTCAACTCTGACTCTGAGCCTAGACTGGATTCTATAAATTACTTTCCATAAATATATTTAAGCCAATAGGTAGGCTTAAAAAAGTTGTAATTATTGAGTGTACATCCATTGTGAACACGGAGATGTATACATTTTAGAATTTTCATACCGCGTGCGGACCGCGTGCTGCTGGACCTCAGCAGCCACGCGTTATCCGGCCAAAATGTGGCGCGGACTGGAAACAAATGTACGGTAACGTTTGACACCACTAGGAGGAGCCACTACAGAGGAAAACAACATGGCGGCCGAAGAGGGGACGTTGTCGGTGATGCTTGACAAAGTTTCATTTGTTACTCATGTAAGTGGATTTTTCCTTTGGCACAGATTAATTCTAGGAATTTCTTAAGTTCTATGTAAGGTAGAAAAAGAATTTTTTATTCGATCCCTGCTGACTACTGGCCCAGGGCTGAGGCTGCGCCATCATTTACCGTAGGCCTAGCCTGTGCCTGTGGAGTGTTATGGCTCAGCCTCAGCCTAAATGTCAGGCTTTACTTTTCCAGACCTAGGTATGTATGGAAGGAAGGGCTACTAGGGGTGTCTGTACTGCTAGTGCTATATTAAAGGCAAACGCTACTATGTAGAAACTTTGATTCTTGAAGTGTTTCTGGTCATAAAGATGCAAAAAATTCAATTGGTCGCCGTGCTCATTTTTGAATTTCAGTGCTTCAAAATTTGGTATCTCAAAAAACCCCCAAAACAATGATGACCAAAGGGGTTGGGGGGGGGGGGGGGGGGGGGGGACTCATTTTGCAGTACCTCAACTTCATATTTCATATTTGCTATTTATATTCACTCAATTTAAGTAAAACAGTTTTGGAGAGAGTATTATTTGGCCAATAATTATATGCCTCCTTTTTATAGAGGTCATTGATATTTTTATTCTGAAAACAACAAATACCGTATGTGATGCGAATTTTAAATTAAAAACTCGAAAAACCCCACTATTTTTCACCATTTTCATAAAAACAATTCTATTTACTCCCCATTGAAAATAAATGTCATTTACTGATTCTTTAGTATCTATAGGCTTATCATTCTTAAAATATGTGTGTTCATGACACTGAAAAAGATTAATGGGTCATCGTGCTAGTTTCTGAATTATGGGGCTTTGAAACATGGCTGACAACCAAGTATCTGCTGCTTTCAAAGCGTTCTATATTTCCTAAACATGTGTATTTCAGACAGATACAATATTTTTTAATGCGATGACATCCATTTTTCCCCTATATATGTGTAGAATATTACCTGCACTATTTGTGTAGAAAATTTTGGGACGCTAGGAGTTTCCATTTTTGTTTAATTCCCCAAACCGTGAAAGAAAAATGCAGCATTTCCCAATAGACTTGCATACTAAATGGGTACAACTGAGAGTACCCACAGCTAGCTCTATTTTCCCAAACATGTCTATTTCAGACAGCTACAATTTTTTTTTAACGCAATGACATTTGAAACTTTTGATATATAATGTATTTCGGTACCGTACCGTATGTTACCTCCTGAATAATAATTTATGACTAGTGATGGATTGGTCAGCGATATAATATTATGCTATATTAGTATTACTGCATATCATATCAGCCTCAGGGCGACATAGCTAACTAAGACAGTATGTACATGTATGTGGAATTTTCGGTTTTTAGGTGCCGTTATTATTAAAGGCTACCGCCGATGATGAGAGCCCAACGCCCGGCTACATGTACAAGGAAATATGTGGTAATGTACCTCGCTACCTTGCTCCCAGCTCAATATTTATAAACCTATTCTAACCCCACTGGATGAACAGCCCCCTTGCCGCTATTCCGTAGGAATAGCTCCGCTATGTTTCTCAAATCACGTGACCGGGGCACTGACCGAAGGGAGAAACGACGTATATACCAAAACTCCCTATCATCGACCTGTTTTCATGCTTTATTTTTTTCCGGAACTTTCTAACCGATCCCAGAAGCTAGACTGAGCCAAGGGGAGCTAAGTTCAAATGGGAACATGTATCATTTACTGAATGATTAAAAAGTTATCGCTAACCGCATATTCGAAGCGAGGGCTGTTTAAAATGGCCGCCATAACAAAATAGATGGAAGAAAGAGCCACTACGACTCTAAGCCAATCAGATCATGCGAATCGGTCACATGACTATGGGGACAATGACGTCATATATAGCGGCAGGTCGGGGAAGCCCTCCGATCAGAAAAACAAAGCTTATAGGCTCTTTTTGCAGATAGAACATCCGGGATTATCATTTATTCCATTAAAAAGGTAACAAGAAACAGAATTGAATCCTAAACTCTAAATATCTGCTGTCATCTTATGAGGATCATAAGATTGACAGCAGATCTAGCAAGGCAAAATGCCTGACAACTCTTGGTCTGATTTTGAACGTTTAGTTTAGTAGCTGGGAAACTCCTTCCGGCTACGAAGCCCGTTTTTGCGATGATTCTTTAATTATTCAGCTAAATATAAAATATAAAAACAATAATAAGCGTACAGATCTTGAAAAATATAACCACACTACTAAAACAATAATCACTTGCCGGTATACTTTTCTAGACCTGACTATTGTTCCTATTAGTCACTTCATTGTTTGTCTTGGGGCCATAACCACGTTAGGCAAAGACTAAAAAGATGAATAAACTCTGATTTCGGGCGGCCCTGTTGGTGCACTGTTCGTGCATAATTCCTCGACTTCGCCTCTGTATTATGCACAAAAGAGTGCACCAGCAGCCCCTCAATGTCGTGGGAAGCTATACGATTGGATAACATTACTGTATATGATGGAGTCTCTGAGCAGTTCTTCATTAAAATAAAGAATAAAGAATCAGGGTTCCCGCGGGTCTTAAAAAGTCATTAAAAGTCATGAATTCTGAGTTTGGGTTTTTAAGGGCCTTAAAAGTCATTAATTTTCACTGTGAGTCATTAAAAAGTCATGAAAAACTATCTGAGTCCCCTCCCTGACCATATTCTGCATTGAAAAAGTTGTGCAGCCGGCTAAAAATCCTAAATAGCCACCTTACACAAAACTTAGTGACATCCCTGGATCTGCTAAGTAGAAGTGAAAAATCTATAAAATTGTAGCACTAAAGTGCACTGAAGTCTCTAAGGAAATTATGCTGAAAATACACCAAAGGCACCATTCTTCATGTAAAACTAAAAGTAAAAAATTGTAAAAGTACAAGTCTATATTTCTATCTTTTATGTGAATCAAAGTCAGAAGTTTATATTATCATTTGGACAATATTTAACCCCCAAAAATGCTGAAAATGCACTGGAGAGCAAAGAAAACCCTCTGGCTTCTGGGGCCCTAAGCGGGCCCCAGACCCCACGCTTTAATGGCTGAGATAGTGTCTCGCACATCTGACTTAAAAAAGTTGGCATCTACATTGTATTCAATACAAGTATTCATTGTTTTAAGAAATGTATTCATTGATTTTGAGGAGATTACATTGATATGTTTAAAAAGGTCATAAATAATCGGCTAACATGACTTCATTTGGTCATTAAAAAGTCATTAAAAAATGGCGGAATTGGTCATTAAAAGTCATGAAAAATGATGGGCTCTGGGCCGCGGGAACCCTGAGAATATATCTTCTTTCTTGACCCAAGACCATGTAAGCCCTACCTTATCAAATTGATGAGAAAGTATCTCCCTCTACCGGAATCTAAAGGTTTTTCTGCTGCTCCTGCCCGGCACCCTATTTTATTTCCAAACCGCCATGTTCTTTTAGCCTCCACGAAAACTCCAGCGTGAGGGGGCGAAAATAAGACACGTGTTTGGATTAACGTTTTCCAAATAGAGCTTCGTAACGTAGCCTTGTATATACCACGCACAGAATGCATCAATTATGTGTGCAACTGTTTCACTGATTCGTTTTGGTTTGAATTCAGATCTAAGCCTTGCATCTGGAAGTTACTGTCTCACCCTTCTTGACTACCTCGTTGATCGACTGGATAAGGAATCTTACCATGTGAAACTCAAGGTCAGTTTGTGCACTGTGTAACTCCAAGTATAATTAATAACTCCAGGAACAATATAGCTGCATGTACTTATTCCTTTTATTCCTTCGTGTGAAATAGAATATTTTTGGTTATTCTTAGCACGATTGGGTCATATGGGCGAATCCAACCACAACTGACCTTTCCTGTTAATTGATCTGAAAACGGTATGTTTGATTGGATACGCCAATATAATGGACTCTCAAGTCAGAACAACAAGGTATGACCGCACAATGACGTGTTAATTGGTATGATTGAATCACTTTCCTGTCTCTCGTTGTATTTTATGTAGGTTTTACGGATACTGCATTTCATCATCCAGAATGGGCATCCTGATTTCAGGCAAGGGTTACGACGCCGGCCTGTTGGAGTTCAGGCTGCAACACGTAGGTCTTAATTAAACTAATCTAAGATTCTATTATATGTTCAAAATATACCAAAGAAAAATCATGGAATCATGGAGCTATCCCACATAACGTGAGTTTGGGATATTAATCGAGATATGATGACTTATTGTCAACATAATTCATGGATTACTCGAAATTCCGACGGCCTATTCGGCCTAGTATATACGAATATAGTTTTGTCTATACTGCCAGATATATAGTATAGAAAAAACATTACTTTTTCAGAATATAGCGGTCCTCCGGACCCTTTACATGGAAACACACCATATCTTATGGTCAGGAAAGCAGCACAGGTAGGTCAATGAAAATATATAAATTGGCGTTTGTTCGCGGCTCTACGACCGAAAATATATAAATGCCACTCTTCTCATTTAACTGTCAATACTTTAAATTCTAGTGCAATAACCTGAACTCTATCTGTTACCACTGAGAATATCATGAAAATGTAATGTGCAAGCAGAATATAAACAATTTCAATCAATCAATCTTGAGGGTAAAAGGCCTTAACGTTCACAGTTTGAGCCATGATATACATTATTTTGGATGAGACAGTATTAAATGGGACAAAAGAAAGTACCGTATGTCCAATGCAACTCCTGTATACCTTCGAAATCGATTTTCTAGGATTTGTCGCAGTTGTTGTTCGACGTCAACACAGATGATGCAAAAGTCCCCGAAGTTCGACCAACTGCTATCAAAAACCAAGGTATTCAAGTCCTGTTTTAAACGAAATTGTATCTACTGTTGCTTTAAGTAGTGTATGTTTACCCTTTGTATATTGTAGTCTAATTAATGCTGTGGTCGATACCTAATATTGTTCTTTAACAAAGCTTTGTTTTAATCAAACTTTCTTTTTGAATTAAAATCAATTTTTGATTTAAAACAAAATGTAATTATATTTAGGTGGAATGGGAAATTCTTCCACTTTACCTGGAAAGATGCAAGGATTCGGTAACACCCCCAACATCCCCAACAGTAAGTTACGCTACATGTATAATATGAGATTTCGGATGAATATGTCAATTGAACTATTCATTTCCACCTTTTAGATATAAACATATTTAAATGTCCCAATAAAAAATGAATAAAAGCTGTCGGTTATGCTACCAATAAGCGTCTATAATATGACTATAATGCCGCAATACTAAGGATGAATACAATGGTGACGCAACAATAGCGTTACCTTGGTTAGTCTAGAACAATTTCGCCGCGGGGATCCCGATCACCGATTAGATGGTAGCAAGAGAGGAACGACTTCACGCGTTATACGATTTCATGTAGATTTTGACCCTACTATTTCTTCCATTTTATAGAATCTTTAGGTGATACTATTATAAGTGGTATAAAGGACTTCGCGGCCCAAGTTGTTGATCCGGAGGATCCTCGGTGGTCAGTGGCCAGGGCTTCGGCCGACCATTTTCGCCGTGGACAGTATGCCCCAGTAAGCCTGGGCACCGCACCTGGGATTGTGTCTGCTCCTGGCGAGTCTATACCTGAATGGGAAAGAAGCCCTGCTATGGTTTCTAGCAACCGTGTCAAGAAAGTATCTGCACCAGGTATATCCTCGAAAATAATTTCTAGTCCTGTCAGGGTTAAAATTGTATTATAATATATTATTATAATACCATATTTATTCAGGTCTCTCCCCCTCTTGGGCGTCTGACCAATCAAGTTATTATCAATGAAAATGATAGCTTCTTGCATGATTTTCCATGAATTTCGAATGGGCATTCCAGGCGATTCTTTAAATGCTTTTCGCATGTTGTTTGGTTTGAAGAATTGTCGTTCCTGTATTCTCTAGTGCACCGGCCTGGTGTTGCTGGAGGGGGATGGGAAGATGATCCCCAAACGCTTGAGTTAGCACGGCCAGCATCTTCGGATACTGCCTCATCAGAAAGTCGACACACTCCTGTTAATTCTACCTCCTCTGTAAACCGAGATATATCTGATAATGATGATAAATTCACGAGCATACCGGGGGACCTCAATGAAACATTCCCTAAGTGAGTACTTTATATCAGGTGTTAGGTTATTATATTGATGGAAGAGGATACCTTTGTATACTGAAGCTATTTGCAGATTAGAAAACGCCCACAGGTTGTATTGTTATTATGGATATAGTTAAATGGTTGGTGAACTTGAGTGAAGAAGCACTCTCAAGGCGTCCTGGATATTTTTACAATGATGTGTTTCATTCTGTCTTTTTTTTCTTTAAAAAAAAAATAAAGAAAAAAGGTTTTATTCAGTTTCCTGCCGTCTTGGCGTATGTTTTTCTAATGACACGACAACACTGTGTCCCTTTATATTATGTAGTTTTTTTTGTCTTTTCTTCGTTTTCTTTCACCTTAATGACATAACGAATAAAAATGAAAAACAGTGTCCCTCGCAAACAGAAAGAGGCTTCCAACAATGTTTCGTTTGTATAGACACATATTACTGACCAGGGTTAAGTTCCTTTCATTCTGTCTTTAACATCTGCATAGTTGACCAACATTAAAAAAAAATAAACACTCGATCGCAACATGTTTTCAACCTCTCCCTCCCCTTTCCTTATCACCGACGTAGCATAGATCCGTTAGACCAATTGTAATCAAGGCTATAGTAACTATCAGAAATAGCTAGACAGCAGTGGCCATAGTTATTCCCTGCTGAATTTTCTGCCGTTAGTCCATATCTCGATGACTACACTGTATCTGATATTGATATGCTGTATAAACATCCCAAATAATACTAAACGTTTTGGATTAATCAATACAAAAGTTGGAAGTTATTATGCTGGCATTGGACATTAAAGCCAGTAGGTTTATTCATGTTATTTGGCTTGGGGCGTATGATCAGATAAAGCTCATTGTAAATATTACTGCCTAACTAGGTCTGATGGTAGTGCTGTCGAAAATAAAAGAACGGAAATGGAACTTGTGAATGGGGTGATATATCTACCAACGAAGGGTATACCATCACGCGACGACGTGAACAATTTTATTAAAAGGTAAGCTGCTGTAAATCTATCATGTATCCATTACTTAAGTTAGCATATATGATGAACCATACTTTATAATTTCTAACTAACATTCTAAGAAAGATACTTTGATGAAACCTGCTATTTTCCATTTCTAGATGTGGAGATGTAAATGCTGAACAAGTTTTGTATTGCCTCAACGACCACTTAAGTGAAAGAAACGAACCACAGACCTTTGTAAGTATCGTAAGCATGTTGTATATTTTACAGTATGCGAAGTGATATGGAATTCTTCATTTTATTAATTATTCAATCTATACCAGGAAGTTGTGTACATATTTATGTGTATACTTCCTTGTCTATACTTCTGAGAGCGATTTAGTAGTCTCTTTTCGGTTATTCTTTGTAAACTGGACGAAGATTTTATATAGCAGTCTTTATTATTTTATAGAGAAGTCTACTTTTACTGGATTTCCTTATGAAGACAGACCTCGTCACTGTGGACCATATAATTAATGTATTTGCTTCTAATCTGGTGTCGGTTTACCTACAAACTGACGGTCCGACAAAGTCTAAAGCCAGAAAGGTCAGTGTGAATTATCGTTCCTTTTTAATTGCAATGGGCAGTTAAATGTGTTTAAGTATATGTTACCATTGGAATTCTACATTTGTGAAGAAAATCGTCGTCTATCGTCTATGCACCACTTTCGTCTAAGGGTAGTGGTAGTGGTAGTGGTGGCAGTGGTGCTGGTCATGCTATGTCACGGTTCGTTGGCCAGCTGAGTGGGAGCTTAGTGTTAGTGGTGGTAGTGGTGGCAGTGGTGACAGTGGGTGTATGTACTAATGTAGGTATGAATGTACATGTACAAAATGTACATGCAAACATAGTTACACCTTACAACTACAATCTGAGTAGCTATTATTATTGTGGTGACCTAGTATGTAGTATGGTTACAATCATTTAAACATGAAAAGTTTACATCTGTTTTAACAAATGTATAATTTGAATATTTTTTTTTCTAAATATATGCTGTTTTAAGGTATTCTGGTGGGGTTTACTTGGTGTCATTGGGAGAATTCCTTAACATTCACATGCTTACTTGAAATTTAGAATGGTTCTTCTATGTATGTATGTATGTATGTATGTATGTATGTATGTATGTAACAGTGTGTATGTAACAGTGTGTATGTAACAGTGTGTATGTAACAGTGTGTATGGAACAGTGTGTATGGAACAGTGTGTATGGAACAGTGTGTATGGAACAGTGTGTATGGAACAGTGTGTATGGAACAGTGTGTATGGAACAGTGTGTATGTAACAGTGTGTATGTAACAGTGTGTATGTAACAGTGTGTATGTAACAGTGTGTATGTAACAGTGTGTATGTAACAGTGTGTATGTAACAGTGTGTATGCTGCACACTAGAGTGCTGCGCAGCACAGTGCTGCACACTAGAGTGCTGCGCAGCACAGTGCTGCACACTAGAGTGCTGCGCAGCACAGTGCTGCACACTAGAGTGCTGCGCAGCACAGTGCTGCACACTAGAGTGCTGCGCAGCACAGTGCTGCACACTAGAGTGCTGCGCAGCACAGTGCTGCACACTAGAGTGCTGCGCAGCACAGTGCTGCACACTAGAGTGCTGCGCAGCACAGTGCTGCACACTAGAGTGCTGCGCAGCACAGTGCTGCACACTAGAGTGCTGCGCAGCACAGTGCTGCACACTAGAGTGCTGCGCAGCACAGTGCTGCACACTAGAGTGCTGCGCAGCACAGTGCTGCACACTAGAGTGCTGCGCAGCACAGTGCTGCACTCTAGAGTGCTGCGCAGCACAGTGCTGCACACTAGAGTGCTGCGCAGCACAGTGCTGCACTCTAGAGTGCTGCGCAGCACAGTGCTGCACTCTAGAGTGCTGCGCAGCACAGTGCTGCACACTAGAGTGCTGCGCAGCACAGTGCTGCACTCTAGAGTGCTGCGCAGCACAGTGCTGCACACTAGAGTGCTGCGCAGCACAGTGCTGCACTCTAGAGTGCTGCGCAGCACAGTGCTGCACACTAGAGTGCTGCGCAGCACAGTGCTGCACACTAGAGTGCTGCGCAGCACAGTGCTGCACTCTAGAGTGCTGCGCAGCACAGTGCTGCACTCTAGAGTGCTGCGCAGCACAGTGCTGCACACTAGAGTGCTGCGCCGCACAGTGCTCCTCCAGGACATCAAAGATACATCATTCATGGCACTTATGAATATATGACGTAACAAATTCGCCAATACTTTTGTACGTCAAAAGTTCTATGATTAGAAGCATATCCTTGTTTCAGGATCTATGAGTTTTGTGTTTTCATATATAGTCCCATGACTTATAATTATACATGTATGTATGTATGTGTACATGTACTTATTTATGTATACATTTAGCCCATTGCAATTCTATATGACGTTAGTCATAGCCGTGCATCTTGTTTCTATGCCCAATTATATATAGATATAATCACACATAACGTTGCATTATTTTTCTATGTATTATAAAATCAGTCTATCTTATCTATTTCACTGTTACTACATTCTCGGGCGCTATGTCAATGCTCAGGCCTGAATGGTCTAGGAACCCCAGTATATGAGGGTACCATCAGAATCTGCCAATTAATTATTTGAATTCCCACTATGCAACTGCAGGCGATCAGAAACTCAATAACGGCCACATCCAGACGTTTAGATCCCTCCTAGTCGTTAAACACTTATACCAATCCTTGGTTTTCAGATTATTCGCCAACTCGAGGCCCTCACTGGTACTAACAAATTCGTTGGAATGCCAAAGCCGGTTAATAACCATGGAAACGTGCTTGTCTCTGGAGAAGGCAGTGGAAGGCCTAAAACAAATAACACAGAAGACGCGGAGCCTTCAGGCGTAATTACGGATAAAGTTTTGTCCACAAAGGTTATCATTAAAAGTGACGTAAACTTAAGACCCTTGGAAAAACCTGAACAGCTCCTCCCTTCCGACCCGGAATATAGCAGCTCTCTGAAGGAAAACGATTTAATGGAGCGTCTTCTAACCGATTCTAGTCCCGAGTGGTCCTCTTTAAAAGTACCATTTGGTGTAGGTAATCAATCATTTAGCAAAACCAGCTAACAAAAAGTGATTTAATATTATAAATATTTATTGTAAAAATCGGTTGGGGAAATACTGACATGTTTATGTCGCTATGACGTGTATACCTGTGATATCATACCGTATTTTCTAGAGAGATACGGGCATGTGCTGTTTGCCTACGAACTTCTTGTTTGTATCGACATTATTAGTTTGTGAGATTCAGTCGGATAACTTGCGGACGTGAATGGTGACTTTGGGGCAGTCACATACTTTTTAAACACATAAACCATAATTCGTTCCCGCAACCCTATGAGTTGCTCTTAAAAATCTAAATTTTAATTCAACTTCCATGGTAAGTCTCTAAAAATTTCAAAATATATTATACTTATATAATGGATGTGAACGTTCTTGTCTATATTCAAAGCATTCTGATCTCTTGTTCTTAGTTGATGTACGTGGACTGTGTCAATGCTTGTACTTGGGATGAAAACTTGGTTATATAATCAATGCTTAAAACGCTTTGTTTAAATGTCGATCTACCTTTGTGATAGTTTGTGAGGTACAAATAGGGTATGAATGGGAAGTTGATCTTGAAAGTCCTGGATGCTCAATTGAATTGCCGAAACGTCGGACCCCCAATAAACAATCTTACAACCCAGCCCCTGCCCCTTTTGTCAATCCATCTTCTTTAGATTATATTTAAATGTTAGAGAGGCAGATTTATCTTGTATCGACTTTTACACCTTCGGAAACTAAGAAAGGAACATCATATCGATTTGCTAAATTAAAAGTCAGCAAGCATGTCATTATTTCAATTGAATTTATTCTAAGTTGGCTGGCAAACGTTGCCTTACAATCAATGTATATAGTACAGTGAATTCGTTAACATTGAATTTGTTAAAAAAATATAACATATTTACATCATTTGATTATAAATCGAGTTCGTCCACTGGAAATATACTGATGTACAATTATTTATTTGTGTACACGTAGTAGTGATGTGTGTGGCGTTATGTTGATCACATTTCAATTTTGGAATATTTATACTACTGTAAATTCAAATATGCACATAACTAGCATCTATATATATATATACACGAGGGAAATAAATTAAAGTATCACAGTTGAATAATGATAATCTCTGATAAATCCTTTGGTTCATAACCGAATACTTATACATTTCTTTACTAACATCATCCCCACACATTGGGAAATTCGGGTATATACATAGAATAATGTACAGAATATAAGAACTACTTCAACATACTCGTGTAAACCTAGTAAGTAGTCATTTAAAAACTAATTATAATCTCTACCGTTGAGCGTCGTAAAACAAAGTTGGACAGTTGCAAAATACCAACAGTTTTCTGAGGAGCAAATCATAAAATTAAGCAAGGGTATAGAACCTCACGCCTTATTTGATGTAGTCAATTATAACCTGACTTGAGTGTGGTTTATGTCCATACTGGCATAGCAATAACCAGTTCGATGAACTAAACACGAAGAGGAATGTATAAAGGCAATCTTGTGTTCAACGAGGTATGTAGCGAGAGGGCCAATGAGTATCATGTTACGAGCCCTACTTAATGGCTTTTCTCTCTTCGACATTTTCTTCGAGCTAACGGCTGTACAATAGTGTTTGTCAAATATGATAATGAACTTATGACCTGAAGTAGGGCTATACACGGGCTTGATATTTAGATAATTGCAATTGTTGCCTCAGTCTATCAGCATCTAGCTGTCGGAAGTATTCATCATCTTCATCCCGATAAAGTTGTTCCTGGAAACGACGGATTTCACGTTCCATCTTCTGTCTCAATTCATGCTTCATTGTCTCAACCACCTGCAATCGAAAAGCAGTGGTTGCCAATTAGATACGTTGATAGCCAGGATCATGAAAATCGAGGCAAAGCAAAGAACAAGCATGCAGACACTACCCAAGTTCTCGCCTCTGATGAGGGGATAGAAGACATTCTGTTCCTCTATAAGATTCACATGTTCCCACAGGATTAGTCAAATAGCATGTAAATTGCGACATTACATGAATTATGTTATCATTTAAAAAAAAATGAAAATAAAAGTCGTACACATGTTCCTATAAGTTGAAAAGGGAGGGGATAAAGTGAATACTAACTTCAAACCTTATGATATCCAATCTTGAAAAGAATTGATTGGATCAGGTGGGGATTACCTCCCTATTTGGTAATAGTTTAGAAAGAGAAATTTGCTAGACACCTCAATCCTCGCCTATAAAGTAATCAGCATACAGTCCTGACTGGGAACCTCAACTTCTTAACAGATAGTAACGACGCTTTTGGTATATGGAAGTAATTACCTTGCTTTGTGCTTTATCTCTCGTTTCTAGATCCTCTCGTTCACGACCCATGGCTTCTGTTACCATGGCAAACTGGTCACGATAACTTAGCTAGGTTAAGGTACCAACGAATGGGAATTCAATTAACTATAAATGTGATTCACGAGAAAACAAGGACAATATTCTATAAGGAACGAATAGCTTATTGAGAATGTCCTAACGGAAATCAATCGAAGATATTTTAGTGCTCATCTTGAAATTTACGTTGAGCATCACATCACAGTATATATTAGGAAGACAAACACAGCCATACATACACCGAGAGACAAATTGGGGAGGTATATAAACGGTATACATATGGCGCCCTGGATAAATAAATGTAAAATTGCCATCAGCGAAAATAAAGATAATTCAAAACCATGACAAGGATACTAGTTCTCAATGGACTCTAAGTCATTCCTTTGTTTCTCTGCACGGCGTTCTCTCTCTTCCTTAGCATATCGCCGCAAATCCCGTATACGGTCTTTCTGAATGTCAAGACCCTCACGGAACAGTCGTTTGAATACCTAAAAAGACAAATTTATACAAATCCTTCATTCTCACATATATCCTAAAATGCAAAAGTCTTGGGAATAAATTGTTTTCGGAAAAGGTGATACCAGACAAGCGATCAAACCAGAATAGAGTATAAAACTGAAATGACCAGTGTACAGTAGGTCTCATGGTCATGACAAGTCTATATACGTATCTGGTACATATTAATGACATCCGGTGCCAAGAATAAGGATTTGAAACAAACAGCTATTCATGTTCATTGAATACTGACCAACTCTTCTCGGGTACTCTTCTTGAGTATCTTTGCCCTCGCTCTGACTTGGTATTCATCGTAATAACGTCGTGCACGCGCTGATTGTTGACGTCTGTTTCTTAACTGTGTTCGCACTGACTGTTGTTGGACGCGACGGTCCTTCAACTCTTTCTGTTAAATATAAAGATGACACCTTATTGTAAAACAATACCTATCGCAGCCTGAACATTTGTGTTTAAAGAAGTAAGGAATCTGGGGAGTTTCTAATTGCATGGGAATAATATATGAATTGTAAGAGAATCATTTCTTCCTCACCAGGCGGTCATTATGACCGAGTTCTTTCTTCATTATGTCCATTAATATTTCGTGTCGTCGTTCTGCTTCCTCGATCTGGAAATATGGAATTTGCAATAAAACTATGGTCATTGTGGTAGAGTAACAGAAGTCTGAAGGTAAAAAATGTATCAAGTGCTGAGTTTACATGGCCTACAACTATAATCCGTGTTATAGAAATTCCTGAATTCATCAAATTAAATTTCACAATGTACCTGCACTTGGGCTTTGCTTTTCTTCCGACGTACTTCTTGCTCAGCTTTTGTAAGTTGCTGTATTTGACGCGACGATTTTCTCCATAATTCATGAAGCGTCTCAGTTGAGAGATGGAGGAAGGGGAACTCCTCAAGTAGCCATGGTAACAAATCGTCATCAGTAACCTTGACTATAAGGATAAATAATTTATTAAGAATGCAGAAATCATATAGTTTATCACATGCCGCAATAGCTATAATGGGGAGGTAGGTGAATTGGATTGAATATACCTGAATTAATCATTTTATTTTAATGAAACTGACCTGGACTTTTTGGTTTCCGTCTGCCAACTGCAGGACTAGCTGAAGCACTACGTTTACGTGCACGACCAGACGCCAGGGCCTTACGTCCCCGAGGTTGGGCAGATGAAGACCGGGTCCTTGTGCGGGGCCGCAACACGGCAGCTGCAGATGAAAGATACGACCACGTTATGAGGCTCTTCATACATACAGCAAATAAATTAACCTTCTTCAACAATTGCTATATAATTTCCTTAGAATTGGCAAAAAAAAAACATGCACATGCTTTCGATGGTAGGTATTGCGTACATGTATAAGTTGGTAAAGGCAGAAGATTTAAATAAACTTACTTTGCTTTTTGCCCGTTTTATATTTGTTGATCTTTGGTGCTCGTAATACCTTTTTCTTGTATTCGTTTTCCTGAAGATGAAATGATTGATGAAATAATGATAATGAAATTCTCTTCAAATGTTGTTGAATACAATGCGTATTCGGAATAATAAATATGTATGTAATATTTATAATCTAGCTTTACATATCACATCAAAGACCTCGGTTGTTTTTATTGCTAGTTCACTTCAAAAAGTCATACCATTTCTTTGGCAGATGTCCTAGTTTTACATAAGTGCTCATCGACACCTTCAGCCAAGTCTCCAAGCTCCATTTGATAAAGTTTTGCGAGGGCCTAGGTAAAAGTAGTTATTTTTTGTATAAATAATAACACTGCAGGACCATTTTTTTGAAACACAAAGAAACTGTCTCTTTAATGGTATCTCTTCTACCCACGTGAAATAATGCAACTATCCTCAAATGACAGACATTTTTTTCATATTGGATTTGAAAACATTTTATTCAATATTCTTATCAGTACCCGGGCCTTATTTGATCGGAAAGATAACCAGGCAATTAATTAACCATTAACTACAATGTGATTGCTCCGATTTCATAATATTCCCAATAATAACAATCACATTCATTTACCCGTACACTCACCTGAGCTTTGGTTCTTGCTTTCCTATCTTCTAACCCCAGTTTTCTCCTGATGCCTCCCATGTGACCAGGAGCGGAGGCATCAATTATATTATCAAACGATACAGACTTGGGTATGCGCGCGATTTGTCGTATCCTTTCTATTTCTGCCTCAACGTCTTCACTTACATCTCCATCAGCCACGTAACCATCCACCCTACATGTCATACAACATTAGTACTCCTTCACTTAATGGACACAGCTTGCGAAATGAACAATTTTAACAGTCACTCCCGATTTTGTTACAGAGTATCTTGCATATGGGATGTATATTATCAGAGCTATACATTACATTGTATGTATAGCTCTGATATTATTGGCATTAATGTTACTGTTTTACTTACTATCCAGATCAGATGCTGCATATATCTGTGGGTGCAATAATTCTTTTTATCTGTCCATACTTGGGATATGAATCTTCATAGGAAAATTGCATCAAATCCCGAAATATGAATCTTTACGGGGAAATTGCATCAGATCCCGTCCCAACTCCTTACCTTTCTGGGCTTGCGTCACTGTAATCAAAGGCGCTATCACTGTGAGGCGACAATCGCTCTTCTCCATCAGAACTAGCCAGGCGGTCACGTCTGTCTACCGTACCATAGTATTTATCCATGTACTCGGCAAACGTTTGAGGACTGCGTGCACGTAAGGATTTGCTACGTCTATTACTGGGTGACGCCACATCCCCAGGAGGTGGATATGTTTTCAGGGAAGGTGAAGTATTAGTCTGACGGGGACGGGGTGGGCGACGTTGACCTTGGTTTTCATCTGTCTTCTTTAATGAACTCCTAAGTTGTGAATCGAGGGTCCTGTGACGCAGAAAATAAACATTGAAAAAACATTATATATTATATATTATTGGTCTTGAAAATACATCAGAAAACTACCATCAGTGGGTTTCATGTAAACAGCTTACTGAGAAAACATGGAATGGAAGGGTAATTATTATTTGAAAATGTCAAGCGGGATCGAAGAAGAAAATCAGGATTATCTTACTCTGAAGAGTGTTTGGTGGTCGTAGAGGATTTCTTCTTGGAAGCAAGGCTATCCTCTGAAGAGCGACTAACGCGGAATGATACCTTTTTGTTCGTTCGGTCTTGGGTCTTTGAAGGCGAGCATATTCCCTGAAAACAAGTAATTTTTAAATTTGAAAGAAACTACATTAAGGGCAGAAATACAATTGAATAAAATTGACAACATTTTAAATACACTACTCCAAAATACAAATAAATTTCAGGCAAACGCACTTTTTGTGGCGTGGTAGGCGCCGATGATCGCCCTTTACTGTAACGAGATGATTTATGTCGAGGTGCTGTGGATGAAGTAGTAGAACTGGCCTTTTCTCCTTGACGACTAGACATTGATGCAATATTATTGGCTTCGTTTCCTAACCGTTCTAATGCAGATCTGGAGTGTTCAAGGAAAGAGCAAACATAAAGTTAGACCTTATGTGTCATCTGAAGAATAATTATACAATTCAAAATAATGGGTATGGAAAGGGGATTCGTTTAAATAAATAGTTCCTCGTGGTTATATTATGTCATAAAAATAGATAATCATGCTCACTCACCTCAAAGGGGCAGACATCTTCCCAGATTTCGAAGATGAATTTTCCTCTGATGATTCTGTAGTTTTTGCAGGGCCTGGGTGTCTAAGAGGTGACGTACGTACTGCAGCCCGAGACAGAGCCACTGTATCATGCATGAGATTCTGGAGGTTGTCATAGGAATGCGATTTACCTATACTTGCAGTCGACCTATACATATGTACAATACACAACTTTAAAACCAACACAAGCAAACCCAAACAATCCCCGACACTAATAGATGTGTGGATGTCATGAAACGTTTTTTTATTATTATTATTGTTCTTTATATCAACGAAATAAAGTGATCTGCAGCCTTTTTATTGTATCGTATCGTATTCGTATCTCATGAAAATACGTAATACCACGAGTCTAGCTGTCTTAGAGAAGAGACTTACCCACGGGTCGAACCATGGCGGTCACCGGCGCCAGAACTGGATACCGGAAGGGTAGCGACACCATCTGAAAGCACGACATACAATCAATATGAAATTATTGCCAGGAGAAAAAAAAGGACATGCATTCGATATAGGCTTCAATCATTTACAGGAAGAAGTAAAATTGTGCTCCCCATAAAAAACCCCCATTGCCGAAAATGGTTGTTATGGCAGTATTATTATGGTTGTATTACAGTGAAAAAAAAACTATTCCGAATGAGAACCTTCTGCCATGCCATGCCGGGAATAGAGATCTTTATGAAGCGGTCCTTGTTTGACAGGGAAAGAGACCAGTAGTTTCATACAACACTATCTACGGTATGTCAACGACGACCCACTAACTTGTCAACAGAGACACCGTTTCATACATAAACAAGGAAGTAGAATTTAAGAGGCAACACGCCAGTATAATGCTCTCAGAAGCACTTACCAGTGCGGGAGCTAGGTCGCTCTCGGGAAGATGCATAACGTTGATCAAGAGGTTTTCCACCATCCAGCGGCAAAGAACTAGAGAAAATGGAATCTGGCAAATTCACACCTTGAAATATCAAAAGGAAAGGATAATTAGCCATGGAGTTAGAAGTCAGACGAATGATTTGATCACTCCATTTATCCAATATACATGTTAGAGAAAGTGAACAGAAATCGTATTAAGATTGGACTTGTAAACACCCGAGTAGCAGAAATCGTATTAAACTTGAATATATTCAACTGACAACTGGGCTACAGAATACCTGTGTATATAATGTACAGAGGTGTACCCACAATATGAATTAAATAAATGTTTGAACAAACTGAGAAACATTCATTTTGAATCCGCCCATTATTTCCACATGTTGCTAGTATTGGATCATCGAGGTAGGTATAGATAAAAAAAACTTCTCCAGTTCATTAAAAGGGAGTTAACTCCAGTCTGTGATGGACAATTGGTCTATTGAGAGAGTCCTACTAAATTTGGATTTCATACAATATCAAACAGACAGGATTGCGTTTAAATCACATTATATGTGTCTGATTTTCAGAAAATGTACAATTGGCAGCTGTAGTATATTCTGCTAAATTAGGCTGCAATTTGGTCAATACTAGGTAAATTCCAGTATATTCGGCATTGCATTAATTCTAGCTATCTGTTTGGTTAGGTTGAAATGTATTATGAACTTTATTTTCGTCTAAAATAAGGGTTATTTGAGGAGATTGGCGAAGTTGAATTGTACATTTTCTGAAAATCTTACCCAATTACTAGGGTAAAAGTAACTATTTGTACCTGCTCTATCCATTGGTCTGTCAAAGTGATGAAACAGATGGTGAGTGATGGAAGCGGGAGCTGGGGCAGTGAGGCCCGCCAGGACCCCCGATGTAGACCCGCCTATCATACCAGACGCTGGTCGTGCACCAGCTGACGATCTCGGGCGAGTACCAATGAAATTAAAGTCTGAGTCAGATCGTGGTTGGTCGAGAGAGGGGTGATGGAGTAGACTATCGATGGTGGTGTTGGATCGGTCCAGGGATTGGCTCTGAAATAATCATATATACACTACATATGTATCGCTATACCGATGAGGGTAAAACCAAAGCACCGAAATATAAAATGAGCCGTGAAATTGCCTATCGCGGACGAGCAGACCCATCAGAATGTGAATTCACATTCACTATTAGTAGGCATCTAATTATTTTCAGCGATTTTAAACATGTACGGAATGCAGCCTACCACATTCTTAGTGGGAGACACAGCTGCCACCTGAGTCCGAACCCTCTCTGCGTCTCCCTGACTCCCAAAGCTCCGGTCACCGTGGTCTTTTCCCCTGTAACTATTCATCTGTCTGTCTAGTTTGTCCCCTTCTTGGATCAAGTTTTGAGTAGAGTTGTGAGAAGTTCCTTAAAAACAGAGCAAGATGTTCATATAGTATCAACGATTTATGTGATTGGAATAAAACGACAAGCGAACCCAATTGCTTTGTCCAATTAAGTGATAATGAGTATAGCCATAAAATACAATTTACAGAAAACATTATATTTTAATATCAACTACGGTACCTAAACAGTTAAAAACATAAAGGTTATTTTACCTCCTATAGAAGACAATTTAGTAGAATTGGGCGAGTGATAACCGTTTTGAGTGGGCACTCTCTCTCTTGTTGGTAGGGTCTGGTACTTGTTGGGACTCACACCAAGGGCAATGAGATCGGCTGTGTTATTCGTTGTATTGTGAGAAAATTCACCAGTCCTGAAAAATAGGTATATAAATATGAATATTATATTATTTTGGATCGAGGTATTTTTACTTGAATATATATTAAATTATTTCTAATTAGATTAAATAGATAAAATGGGTATTATTAAATACTATAAAATAATTAGTCTCACATGTTTTTTCCAAGTGCGATGAGATCAGCAGTAGAATTTCCTTCGTGGGTAGTGGCATATTGGGAAAATGAAACAGACTTGCTGTCATCTCTGTGGAGATGAAATAAAGAGGCCTCTTTATATTCGCTCGAAAAGACATTACATGGTAGAACAGGTAACGATTATTCCAAAGAAGTCAAGAATGGAATAGTTTATTTCCTTGGAAGAGAGAAGAATTAATGTAAATCCATATCGACCACGTGAATTAATCTAAGTACATGATTATAATGAGTTCATACTTAGATTTTCCAAGAAGAATGAGTTCCCTAGTTGAATTCATACTCTGTGATCCCGACTTCATTTTAATGTTGCTGCAATTG
The DNA here is from genome assembly GCA_942159475.1 of Sthenelais limicola. Taxonomy (NCBI): domain Eukaryota; kingdom Metazoa; phylum Annelida; class Polychaeta; order Phyllodocida; family Sigalionidae; genus Sthenelais; species Sthenelais limicola. The sequence continues at coordinate 111,744,947 of OW804095.1, read as the reverse complement.
AAAAAATAAGGAGTGATGCAGGTCTAACGCAAATTTCATGACAAATCGGTGTAGGTAAATAACACACAAAACGCTAATGGCCAAATATTTGTCAAGTCACAGTTTTAACTAGTGGCTAATTACATAATTTAATCGGGCCAGACTGTGTTACTGAAAGAGATTAAGAAATATCTCCTCCCATGTTCGAAATTATCTAGTCATAAACTGATGTAAAGGGAAACATACCTAGCACTAGTGTCATGAGAAATCTGACATTTTTTACTTAGTTCTTTCTCCAGGATCTCGTCGATTAAATCTCCGGTAATCAAATCGGGGTCATCAATAAAACCCTCTGTTTCAGTAGAATCTGGATAACACAGACACACAAAGTTAGTATAGTTGAATTCATTAAAAAGGTGTTCTAAATTAATGTTCTAACATATGTAGATGTAGATTGAATGGTGGGACTTCAAAGGAGTACGAGGTCAAAGTATCTTACCACTGATCGAACTCATATCACTTCCAATGCCCTCAAGAATGAATTCCAAAAGGCTGAGTATAACTTCAACCAAATTTCCGATGGCTCTCTTATTCCTACCGGCTACTACATCTTCACCAGTTATGTGGGAAAGTGACACATGGAGGATGTCCAAGGAGAGTGTGTCTATAACTACTTGCACATTGTGTACCTCATCCTCTTTCGTCTTTGGGTTTCGTATCAGATCTTTAATGAATAAAATCAGTTTATTTACATTCAAAGTTTGATGTATGTATTTCGAATAAAGAAAATAATATAAACAGACGTCAATGATTACTTACGTGCAATGGTGCCAGAAAGCATGCGAAATGTTAAACTTCGGGTATACCAAGAAAAATATCACCCTAATGAATCAGTAATAGCGGCTTGAAAGAGAAAAAATACCTTTGAGTGGCTCTCCACTAATCCCCTCAAAGAGCGTGACGAATGTATGTGCATTAATGTCACTCCAGTGTTTGACCCGTTCAGGAACATGAAGTTGGGCTAGCATATTATTGGTGATCTTCACCAAATCTGAAAGTAAGAATAACACAAAGACATTCATCATGAATGTAAGATACTTTATATAGATATAGAACAATTTATTACAATTTACATATAGGCCTAACAACTTAGGACTTGAATTTATGTGTGGGTAGCCATGATTATGATGTCTACAGAATGAATCTATTAAAGTAACGGTTTAGAAGCTACAACAATTGCTTCCACAGACAGAAGAAAGTTCTGGTGAGCTGATTTAACAGGTGAAAGGAAGCACAATGCATCGAATTTGTTGCATACATGTACATGTACCGTATAATGTAAATACTTACAATTGCCATCCTCGAACCGCGGATCCGACCCAGCCATTTTCAAAACACGGCTATACGTATAGTCAAACCAAGACGATCATTCCATGATATCAGGGGAAAGGTCTATTCAAGGTAAATTAAAGAATACTATATAGAATTCGCTGAACAAAATTGAAACTATTATTGAAGGTAACACATTTACCACCAAGCAGATTTAAGCAGAACATACATACTGCGGATCTGGTTCTATTATGTTGATGCTGGGTATAGGATTCAGTCACGGCACTGTGATTGAGGTGATTAACTGAATCGAGTCGCTAATTTCACAAATAAAAACAAAAGTCAAAAGAGGTTAAAAATAATATAACAATAATATATGGCCAGTCTCGTTAAACTTAAAGAACCATGGGAATTGTCGTGAGGTATGTGTTGTATACCGCAAGAAATAAACAGGCTGACCCGGACACGTTTTAGATGTTTAAGCACGGAACATGTTCGAATGTTTGTGCTATGCCATGGCTAGTTTGTTATGCTTATGGAACTGGAAGAACACGTCTAAGCTTGGCCCGGATGGATCGAGTTATCCACTCAAATAGTTAATACTACAATTACCACAGTGGCACAGATAATGCATCAGTACTAGAAACATAAGATGGCGATGCACCATATTACGATAGATGTAAACGAAAGGATATACATAGATGATTATCAAGTAAATAAAACGAGCGGGCACATTAGTGACAAGTCTTGACAGGAGCTGGACGATTAGAGGAATTCCCTCTCTGGCGGTCTAGGCTTCGCCGTCGAGTTACGGAGATGATTTCCTAGAAATTTACGCTTTGAATCACGTTTGTTTTACCCTAGCAATGTAAAGCTTGTGCAGTGAAAGTAAACAATACAATTATATTCACGAGAGCAATATGCATATTCTCAAATCATAACAAAATCGAAGAAGTTTACCTGTGCAGCTTCCCCTCAGGCTGGTTTCAAAATGGTAGCTACACGTGACGTCAGATTTGACCTCTTTTCCTTCCGGGGAACCCCAGCAGGAAACGGGGATTGCCGATAAGCAGCTGGGCCCTGTCCGCTGCGCATTAAAAGTTGTTCAAAATGTTGCGATTTCTCTCGGTATTGTCCAGAGGAATACGTTCCCCTTCGAGGAGCAGCTTCAGTAGTCAAGGAAAGGTAAGGATATCATAATTTTCAATAGTGACACTCTCGTTTTCATGTCTTTTCAATGCGAATTTGGCCAGGCCAATGGCATTCATATAGCCTATACTAGTACTATTGGCGGCGGGGGCGTACGGGCGTAGGCTAGTAGGCCTACTCCCCGAGTAGTACTAGGCCTAGTAGTTGAGTAACGTTAGTATACTACTACTACTACAGTCTACTGTACAAAGAACATAAAACGATATTTAAAAGCAATGAAATATATACAACGCGAATAATAATTATGTATATCTATACAATTTAATTGTGATAGCCTACGCTTTGACCATGCAATCACCCAGTCCGCTGTGCCCATTTAATTTATTAGGCCTACAGGCCTACGGTACGGTACGCTTTGACTCGTCACAGTGCCGAGTACGCTTTGCCACCCGTAAGCTTTGGCACTACGTATGTGTCACTACTAGTTGTATGTTTCGACCAAAAAAGGCGGGGAGCAGGGGGGGGGGGGGGGGAGGTGCAGTTGGTGTGGGGGTGTAAATTAAACTCCCAATAACTACATGTCCATCAGCTGTGAGCTCTCAATTGTTATTCAGAAAGAATCAACTACAAATACAGATACGAAATGGAGTAGGCCTATGTGGCCTATTATCTATGAATTTCATACAGTGCTAATTAATCGCCGAGACTTTGACTCGTCACAGTAGGCCTACTGACAGTTATGTCCAAACTTCAAACCTCAATTCTATCGCATCAGCAAAATTTCTGTCAATAAACATTTTTTTTTTTAAATAAAAATTGTCTGCAATTTTCTTTTTCATGCCCCCCACCCCCACCCCCCGCCCTCCCAACTGATGATCGTAGAAATTAAGCCTCCTCTGATTTCTTACTCGTATTCGTAACACATATATGTATAGTACATGTCACATCATGCTTAAACGTCACCGAAGCTTGGGTCTTTCTCTCAATATATTATTTGACATATTATCTGCCTCTAATTATGCTTAAATTTGGTCTCGACGGCCTAGTTTTTGGCCAGCTCTAGCTAGGCGTACGTGATATGAAATTAATATACTAGTAGACCATTGTACCGTACCAATCCTTAAAGGTGGCCGAGGATCAGGTACTTTATCGACTGATAACACCGATAAAGAGGACCCAGATAATAATCAAACCTGACTGTTTTGAAATATGTTATTAAAAGGTTATCCAACCTTTTTTAACTATTGAGCGGGGAGGTCTGGCAATAAAGTAGTAATACTAAATCCACTTCAACGCCAATCTTGGCTTAAATTAATTCTACTGGGCCGGTTGGGCCGAAAATTTAACAGATGGTGGCTGGCATAACTTTAGACCTGTATCTCAAATCTATCTGACAGCGGATTTCCTCTAGTATTTCGTTGCGCCTTTTCCTTAATGAGAAGTACTCCCACTCATATTTCCATGATTTATGTTCTCAAATATGATTATATACCAATTACGCAACATGATGTAATATATTTTTAAATGTGAATTTATTATGCATAACCCTTTATGAACATTCATGCATTAAACATCAAATGCATTTCCTTCACGAAATAACCGTTGTGTGGTACGTTGACAGGTACCAGACATGGCCTTAAATGGCCTTTTTTATTCATGGCCTTAAATGGAATAAAAAAAAAAAATTGTTAACGTTTCACATGTAACCAGGTGTGTCTGCATATGTTATCTTAGCAGATCAATATTAAAGCAATGACAGTTGGCGAGACTCCCCAACTGTAGCCACGCTGTCTACCTATTTTCTCCTTTTCTCCTTCTGCTTATTATTCATATAAGGAAAAGACGAGAGGGAGAGACTGGGAGAGAAGAGTGGGGGAGGGGGGATAGGGAGGGAGAGTGAAATACGCGGAGGGTAAGGGTGGGGGAAATCGGATAGGGAGAGGGAGATTCGAAGAGGATACAAAGAGAAGAGGGTGAGAGAGAAGGGGGCAAGAGAGAGAGGGGGGTAGGAACAGGGAGGGGGAGAGGCAGGGAGAGAAAAAGAGGAGAGGCAGGGAAAGAGGAGGAGGGGAGGGAGAGTGAGAGGAAGAGGGTGACCGTCCAGAGGACGGGTACTTTGCTAGTATAATATATATAATGGCAACTCGCAACAGCAATCTCGTCCGACAGGAGAAGAAAGTGGTGGGAGCCAGAGAAAATGAGATAAGACATGGGGTGGCTTTATTATCCCTTTCACTCTGGTATACTGGTATGATTGTCCAAGTAGTTAAATACTGAGCGAACTAGAAATGAATTATTGGCATATGATTAATATTAGCTAATATTCAGACAGATTGCGTTCTTCTAGAATGGTATTCTCCACATTTGCAAGCATCGTTTTGATGGTTGAATTACCAAATCAGAACGGAAGTTATGGTTAAAGTTCTTCGGAACACTTAGTTGGGAAGCTTTTCAAACTCTACATATATCTCCTATACATCAGAGGTAATGGCATTATGATATGTGATACGTTAGAAATCCAGTTCTCCAGTGGTATATATGGTTACGGCCTACATAGATGTTTTAGACTTTACGTACTGGGCTTGGAAGCAAATGTGATAAAATTTCTAAATTCGGATTAGAGGAATACAAGAAATACTCCCAAATAAAGCTTCTTTAATGAGCAGAGGATGATAGCCTTTTAGTGGCACGAGTGACGCTTATCCTCTATTAAGATATTTGCATGACACTTGTTCGACTTTCAAATCCACTTGCTCTGCTTCCAATGAGGTATAGCTTTCCCCTGAGTGATGTATATGTATACTAGCAAAGTACCCGTCCTCTGGATGGTCCCCCTCTCTCCCATACTTCTCCCTCTTTTCCCTCCCCCTCTTCTGTCTCTCATACCTTTTACCCCTCCCCTCCCCTCTTCAATTCCCCCAACCTCTTCCCCCCTCTTCTTCACTCTCCCTCTCCCCGCTTTCCCTCTCTCCCCCTCTCTCCCCTCCCCCTTCCCTCTCCTACACCCTCTTTTCCCTCCCCCTAGCTCTTCTTTGTCTGTTATATTTTTTCCCTCCCCGATTTCCCCACCCTCTCCCTCTTCTTCACTCTCCCCCCTCCCTCCCCTCTTCTTCACTCTCTCCTTCCCCCTCCAATCCCTGCATTATCAGGGATGTGGATAGTCCCATGGTGCATCGAAGGGATAACATCCTTAGGTTTTTACATTCTACGGTATTTTTTAAAAAAAAAATTCGTGAATGTTAGTGAATTGGGTACCATTCTGTCAATCATCCTGAGTAGCAAGTTCATGTGATACATTTTGAGGTGTTGGTTGAGGATTGGTGTGAGGAGTGTGGACACTTATCTGGGAGGATATCTGGATGCCCATCTCTGTGTGATGTAATTCACACCAACACTACTAACTTTGCACTTATGCAAGGACTGCTTGATTGACAACCTTCTACCATCTCTGCAGTAAATCCCTGAAGGCCAGTGTGACATCCTATTGGTTGACATTTGTTGTATTCTATTGGCTATCTTGGTTTGATTGACAAGTTGCCACTTAAGGCCACTGTATAGGTTTTGAGAGGAACCCATTTAGAGAGGACCACCCATGACTGAATCTGAGTGATCTACACCTACTACACCCTTTGGGATTTCTGGGTTTCAAGTCTTGGAGACAGACAAGCTCGGAATTGCAAAGACTAAAAGACAATTGTGTATTATTAGATTACAATATGTTGTTTGATGTCTTATGTCTAATTCCCTTGCATTGTACTTTCATGTTTATCCAACTGCCTTTGTGAACAGGGAGCGTGCAACTTTCCTAGTTGTTAATAAACTGAATTTTACTTCCACTCCTGTGTTCTTCTAATACAGACATTCAAGGCATTTCAGATTACAGTACGTCTGATATTCATAATCTAGCCATTGCGCACAAATAGTTGACCGTAGAATTTGTTTCCTTTGGAAACACACAATATATACATTAACTTAAACTGATTATAAAGTTAAACAGAAAAATAGTTCATTAAATGATTGATTAACTTAATAAACTTATAACTTGTTTCATTCAAGAAGTAGTCATGTGATGTGGCGCATTGCCAAGGATGCAATACACATTGCTAGGGACTCTTGTGAGAATCCCACTTTGCCTTGAATGGTGGGACATAGAGGCATGACCTAAATCTCTTCTAGTTCCTAACAGGGGCGTTCTAAGGCTATAATTGGGTGTGGATATCCTGATTAAAAAGGGCTTCAAAATCACCCCACATACCTTCACAAACCACATATAATGTCCCCCGGACAGAGCTGACGGAACTGTACAGGGCAGAAAAACAGCTGGGGAGATCACAGATTTCCAGAACATGCCTGACAAAAAGACCCTTCTTGAGCTTTATAAATTAGATATGAAAAGCTACTAACAAATTAAATTAAATGCCCTCCTAATCTGCCAGATGACCTTGCAGCTCAAAAATACAAAAATAATTATGATTTGGAATTGAGACACATTCTTAGGTTTACTGTTGTTTGTATTGCTTGTATTCACTTCCATTCAACTCTTGCGTGTCTTCTTCAATTCTTGTCCAATAATCCTTGTCGATTACTGAAATACCCACCTAATTACACCACTTCTTAATTACTAATTTCTTTCTAATCACTATTGCTATTAGTAAAAATTATGGGTTACCGGTTTGAAATATTTGATTTTTGATTTTAGGTTGCTTCTACCGAACAAGTTGTAGAATCCCTCACTTCAATAATAGGGAACGAGAATGTAAGTACAGCAGAATCGGTCCGGCAACATCATGGGAGAGATGAATCATTCCTTCCGTAAGTGCTTCATTATATTGCGTATCGTTTCGATCAGCGACGCCAATTCCATTTATTTTCACTAATAGGAAACACCAATCGCCATTTCTTTCAGTTCAAGTTTTATCTTTATTCAACCAGGTATATTTATGGGTGTAAATATATAATATGCATCCCTGATGTCACTGACCTTAAACAACTTTGAAACATGAGGCTTATTTCAGAATGCAAATTAGGTGCTTTTAAAAACACGGTAACGCATCTTTGCCTTTTAGATGTTGTATGGCAGATGCTGTGATCTTTCCTCGGTCAACTGAAGATGTTAGTAAATGTGCACGTGTCTGTTACGACCATGACACTCCCATTATTCCATTTGGAACGGGTACAGGTCTAGAAGGAGGTGTAACTGCTACACAGGTAAACATAATCAAGTTATATTTAAATAATCTAGCCTCTGTCATGAATTCGTGGTATTCCCATTGGTACATAACTCCATGTGTGAACTGAAATGTACATGAAGAATGTGTACATTGTATAAATGTTTATTTCATTCAGGACATGAATAAACTAGTTTCTGTGTGTCTTTAGGGGGGCGTATGTTTTGATCTTTCCCTGATGAATGAGGTTGTGAATGTGAATGTTGAGGATTTTGACTGCTGCGTTCAGCCAGGAGTGACGAGGAAAGCCCTCAACTCCTACCTCCGTGCCACAGGCCTCTGGTTCCCCGTTGGTGAGTTAGAGACTCGATCATCTGTTAATTTAACATTGTTCTGTTGTTTGTTTTTCAACAAATGGAGTGATCAAAACAGAAACGGCAGGAAAAATGAACTTGGTAGAAGTTTATGTTCACTTACTCGCCTGAATCCAGAAAAATCATATCTATACATTTCTATTTGTGGATGTTCAACACACACATAGCCATCCGCGACAACCCTATAGCATCATTCTAGATGGTGGAATGTTGTGCCATGGTCTGTAGCTAACACCCACCGTATGTTTCGTTTCGCCTTTTGGTATAATCTAAAAAGGACTTCATGGTACTTTGTATCTACTTTCTGAATGCTATTTCTTTATTTTCTATAATTGATGATTGTGTGATTATTTGTTGGAGCCCCAAATGTAGATGTTCACGGCTAGAATAAAACCTGTTATGTTATTCTCATACTGCAGATCCTGGTGCGGACGCATCGCTCTGTGGAATGGCAGCTACTAGTGCTTCTGGTACAAACGCTGTCCGCTATGGTACAATGCGGGAATTGGTTATAAACCTGGAAGTGGTTCTGGCAGATGGGCGTATTCTACATACTTCTGGTGAAAGTCGGAGGACAAAGTAAGATTTTTGTGAATGAAGCTACCTATGTGTTTTGTTTGTTATACTATATCTATTATAAAGGTCAAGAAGGGTTTTTTGTCACGCATGTTCTGGGAATCTGTGACAATATATGTGGTTTGTGAAGGTATCTGGGGTGAAAATGTGATTTTGAAGTCTTTTTTAAATTGGAATCTCCACGTACACTCTATTTATAGCCTGGGAAAGCCCCTGTGAGATACTACGTCATTTGCCACTACATGCAGAGGAGTGTGAGAGTGAAAAAGAGGGGTGGGAGAAGGTCGAGGTATTGGAGAGGGGAGGGGGAGGGAAAGAAGAGGGAGAGGATGCAGGGGAGGGAGAGGATGCAGGGGAAGGGAGAGAGGGGAGGGAGAGAAAGCGAGGAGGGGGAGCATGAGAAAGAGGGGAGGGAGAGGAGGGAATCGGAGATGGGGCTGGGAGAGAAAAACGGGTATGAGAGACAGAGAAGAGGCGGAGGGAAAAGTGGGAGAGGGGGAAATGTGGGGAGGGAGGGGGACCGTCCAAAGGACGGGTACTTTGCTAGTATAAATTTATTCAATAGTTAGTTGAAGACATGATCTAGTGTCATTGCCATTAAAGTCGATATGAAGTTTATTCCTGGTGCAGGTATAGCAATATGATGTTATAACCTTGATGTAATACGGCAGGGACTGTGTCCCGGTACCGTACTGGGTTATCGGCATGGTTTATTATACATGCGGTGACCTTGGTTAACAGGTACAGCCGGACAAATGCTCATTACGAAGGTGACCGGCGTTGAGGTAAAGACATGTAAGTAGCATGAATTTAGTGCATTAGTATATATGGGCACGTGATTTATTATTATGACACAAATAGTCAAAACATATTATCCCCCTGTCATTTCAAAGTAGCTCCGACAAGATATTAAATCTAATAAACTTCTTGTGTCTTATTTATACAATAAATTTTAATTGAGGTGAAATTGATGGAGCTGTTACCATAAGTTGAAAAAGGTATAACATACGCAGTCAAACTGGCGCATAATATCACGTGATGATTACGTAATGAAAATAATGATTTAAAGTCGTTAATTCAAATTGGTCATAAAGATAACAATAAGTTAGGTAATATTACGTAACGATATAAAATGCACATTCATAATATTATATTAATGTGGCATAATAAAATACAATAAAAGCTTAACAAAGTATAAGTGGCTGCCGAAGTCGCAACGTGGTGGCGCTGAATTACCGCGTTGCTGACCGCGGGCGGTAAAAGTATGATGGCTGCCGAGGTTGGTGCAGATGCCCAGCAACTTGACCGCTTCCAATCTCTAGCCTTGTTATACTGCGCGTGTGGGTGCGCATGATGAGAGAAATTATTAATAACACATATGTCATACATAACACATGGGGTCATATATGAATTACGCAACTTTATACAATAAGATGTAATTTTATCCAATATTACGTAATGGAAAACGACATTAGACAAGTATGAAATATTAAAATAGCAGTTTTAACTGGCGAATATGAATTCGGCCTAGCGATATATCACGGGTGTAACACCCTGAAACCTTATATACAACACGTATTTATGACAGTGAGGTAGAAATAATGATAGAAATACATAAGAAATACATAATTATACAGTGAATTCTCATGGAACGACTCTCAGACAGTGCATGTCTAGGATAAGACCCAATAGGGATAAAGGCAGGTGGTGAAATATGTGAAAATACAAATATGAAATATTGATGAGAGGGCAAAACCTCGAAGATTACACAAAAAAAGGAATCGTCTATTGACATGATTTAAGTAGAATAGTAGGTAAAATGGTGAAATATAAAATGTAGTAGGCCCATCCCATGGTGCAACGGTGCTTGAAGAGGTAGTAGAGATTATAATAAGGTATAATATGTTGCGGTTGTCCAGTGAGTAAACGGGAATTAATTCCTCTTGTGGTTCTCATTCACACCTCTTTGGAGAGCGATATTTATTTGGGACATAATACATATATGATATCAAGTAGCATGAAAAAATAAAATCTAGTACATTAGTATTTGATATATTATTATATGACACAATGAGGTATATAACAAAGCCCTTCCCAAAACACAGGGCTGAAGTCTCTTATATAGACAAGATTGCTTCACATGATTTTCGTACGTAGATTATCACATCTTTGAGGTTTATTAGTACCCTAAATATGTTTTACAATCATTTTCTAGAAAGACTTCTGCAGGCTATAACCTGACAAATTTGTTTGTTGGTTCAGAAGGAACACTGGGTCTCATAACAAAGGCCACCCTCCGACTGTTTGGTGTCCCAGGGGCAGTAAGTTTTCTGATATATTGAAAAAGATAATGTCTGTCGATTCAGCAAATATCTTTAAAAAACACACCGGTAAACATAGTAAGAAGTATCAGAACGTTGGTGCAAGTATAGCGGTGTTAAACAAGCAACGAAGAATCCTATATAATTTGCTGTTCCTCTGCTTCCATAAATGTTTTAAAAAGCATTATGATCACTGGCCTTGTATGGAGCATTTCATTCGATCGTCCATTACTTTCCAGACAGTGGCAGCCGTTTGTAACTTCCCTACCATCCAGTCTGCAGTGGATACCACCGTTCAAATTCTACAGGCGGGCATACCGATAGCTCGAATTGGTGAGACATTTTTTATCTCAGGCCTCTTTAAGAGGCCTGAGATCAAATGAGTCACTACTAAATATGCCAATCATTCTTCATCTGATAACATTTGTAGCTGTATGTAAGGTGTTAGAGCTTAGATATGACATCAGGGGCGCATGCCATATCTAACTCACTGATCAGTGATACATTTCGCACTTAGACGTTATGCCAACACCTCAGCCCCTCCACCCCCTCCCTCCCCCACCTTCCCGCCTCACCCTCCGTCCTCGGTATGTGGTAAAAGGTGGACCGAACTCAACTTTTGCGTACATTTCCGTCAATTTCCGTCGACGCATGCATGCGTGCAGGCGATGGGACTGTTTACATAGCATGCATGTATTACGTAAGCTCACTACCGAGCTCTCAGTGGTTGCATTCGGGAAGCTAATGTGTTGTATACCAACATTCATGGGTGATTATATTTAGATATCGAGGGGGGGGGGGGGCAGGGGGGAGGAGGGAGGGCAGGGGGAGTAATCTATTTAGGCTTACTACTATTGCAACACACTTTTAACCATTTTTAAGCTAATTTAAGTGCCCTGCTGTGACCTCCTCTCTCTCTCCCTCGCTCTCTCTCCCTCTCTCCTTAATCATACACCATGTAAATATGAATATTTATGTAATAGGTATAGTGGGGAGGTGGAGGACCAGTAGGGGGTGGAAGAAGAGGAAGGGTAGCAGTAAGTCGAAGAGGGGGAAAGGGAGGGGGACGAAAGGGGAGGAAGAGTAAAAAAATATGATTAACCTATTAATGATTATATTATTCGTCTGTTTTCTGTCTAACCTCTATCTCCAACTCTCCCCCCACCCTCTCTCTCTGTCATTGCTTTATCTCTCCCTCCCTCCCCCCCCGCCCCCCTCTCTCTCTCTCTCTTTCTCTCAGAGAAAGAATGTACCCATCCACACACTACAGTAATTCTCTGAAACGGGCAGCATTTGATTTCTTCAGCAGGTCATTTTTTTTTTAGAAAAAATAAAATTCATTGAATCTCGATAATCTTTGGCGTACGATTAGAAGGGAATATCAGTAGTATAGTCCTATAATGCAGACGAAGTTTGGGAAGTATCATTTTAAAATTAATTATCTTTCTGTCAGTTTTTTCGTTCTGGGCATCCATATCATAGAGGCCTATGTGGGCTCAAGAGGCCAAGCCTCTTGTCACCATAAAGACAACTCAGTCATTTCGAAATCATGCAGTAATATATATTTCAGGTGAGTCTCACATATAAGAAACATATAATAGAAGATACATAAGAAATGTTAAAATAATTGACTCTATGATTCGAATACTATGTAACTCTGGATTACTTTAAGAGTGTTGGATATAGTAGCCTCAACACGATTTTAAGATCATTAATTAATGGTATGGGGCTGGCCCCTGTTTTCCAACCCTTATATGGGAAAGTCGCCCATATGTAATATTTAAAATTCCTTTGTTATAGTATACTTCCTGTAATTATTATTACGGGATTGTGTTGTGCTGCCAATAAAAAAGAGGCAGAACCTGGTCTCAGCAGTCATTGCTTGCTATAGATACATTCATTCCAATCTAAACGTAATACACATTTTTAATACCAGCTCTTGATTTCTTCATTGGATAGCCTAAACAGGGCTGAAAGTGTATTCCAATGAATTACATATAATTTAAGAGATATGTCTAATAGAAACATGTTCAACGCTACCCACATATAGAAGATACATAAGTAACATATGGACGTTCGAAATGTGAACAAAATATATAGTAACCATGAATAAGACTCATACAAATAAGTCATGCAAATGGTCAAAGAGATGCCTAATTACCAACCCCCTCTCTCTCCTCATATTTCTCAGCTGTTTATCTGCCCAGTCCTCCCCTTGGGTGTATAATATATGCAAATTACATTGGCATCTTCTCCTCCTATACCATTGATTTCCGTATTGCATTTTATTTATGTATTTAAATTAAGCCTCCTTCAAATCTGCTATGAATGCACATTAATAATGTCTAACTAAATTCAAATGACCTCACGCTCTCCGCCTGGACAACAAGTTAATAAATTGACATCAGACACAAGTAATTCGGCCTGAGAATCGTTTCCATTGGAAACGCCAGGTATATAAATTAAGTTGACACTAATTGTAAAGTTAAATAGATAAACCAAACTTAACTTGATAATTTCTTAACTTAGTACTTGTTAAATATGATCTTTCTTTCTCTTCTCTACTCTCGACCCTCCCGCCTCTCTCTGAATAGGGAAATCTCATTGGCATGTTCCATTGCGCCAGAAAATAGAATTATTTGAATGTAAATTATTGATACACTATCCTATTGACTAGAATCCCCTGAATTTTACCACCCTCCAATCGAAACTATTTGTTAACTAGATCCTATACAAAGAATTAATGGCAGAGTGCTAAGAATAGATAAAGTCCAATGATACTCCAGCGCAATATCAATCAGCCCCAATAACGCTACTTTTCCCCTCAGAATTTCTCGATGATGTCATGATCAAGGCATGCAATCAGTACAGCAATCTGTCATACAAGGAAGCGCCCACCCTCTTCTTGGAGTTCCATGGTTCTGAGAGTAGCGTGGAAGAACAGGTTGAAGCAGCAGGAGAAGTGGCGAGTATGAATGAGGGTTCTGATTTTGAGTGGGCTCGAAGTCTGGAGGACAGGAACCGTCTATGGAATGCCAGACATAATGCTTTGTATGCTGGCATATCACTGAGACCAGGATGCAGGGTAGCTTGTCATTCTCTTTTGTCATTCGCCTCCATATATTGAATTATAATATTTCGCTAATCTACTTGTCAATTGCACCCCCTACCCCGGGGGTATGGGGGAATGGTAAGGTGTGTGTGTGTGTGGGGGGGGGGTATGGTGTCAGAGAAAATATACCACCACCCAGGCGGGGATCAAAGTATCAAGAGGATGGGGGAATGTCCGTCAAGGTTTATTTTTTTTATTTGCAAAGATAATGCGAAAAATGAGTCCCATGGGCTAGGGGATTCTACTATATTTCCCCAAATGCCCATATGACATTCCCCAATACCGGTAGGAGGGGGGGGGGGCGGTTGCAATTGACAAGTGGATAGCACGAGTTGACTTTTGATTGAATTTCATTGGAAATTCATATAAAAGTATGTTAGCTTTACTGTGGTTTGGCTTTTATCTATTTCCTCAAGTAACATATCTATTGTCCTTTGTTAAGATCTAGCCAAACTTGTATATGTTCTGGTAAGCATCATTAGTATATTTTCAGGCCATGTCTACAGATGTATGCGTCCCTATATCTAATTTACCAGAACTTATCACGAAAACCAAGGAAGACATTGTCGTATCAGGATTTACTGGTGAGACATATGTAATGGAGTCAAACTTCGTTTAAAAACACATCTATAAATACATCGTATAGTACTACAATTTGCCGAACCCAGTCTTCATCGGGCTGAAGCGCAGATATCATTAATATTCCTTCTCACTGATACAGTGGATAAAACCCTCGACCCTAGTAGTATAGGGAATCAGTACTTTAATAATGGAACCGACTTACCTCCCAGGTTCCTGGTCCCCAGTCTACCCGGCCTATCGCAAACCCATTCGCAATATAACAAAATTTATTTTTATTCCTAGAATGTTTTCCCAATGTTTGGTTGTTTGTTAGCTTAATGTTTGAAAGTGAAAATTTATTGGATGTTCCCGGAACATGTGTTAGGGGAACGTTCCTCTCAAACATTGATAAGATGTTTGACACTTATGTTCCACTAATGTTGTTTACCAAACGTTCTTGCACTGTTTTTTAATAATGCTACAGAAACATACTTCTGTAACATTACCTTAACGGTTGAAAAGGATGTTAGGAGAACATTTCCATCTAACATAGAATAAACGTTTTAACTTCAATTCCCCCAATGTTTGTTTCCTACCATAAGCCTACTGTTCATTTTTAACGTTTGAGAAACATGTCTCAAACACCCTTATAATGTTCAAAACAGGGCTGCCTCCTCCATATCATATGCCCACTCCCAGTCTTTTATTAACTCTCATAAAATCATCATTTCATCATTTTTCCTGTTGTTGTATTTCTTCATACCAGCTCCTGAAAAGAGTAAAATACAGTTATATTTGATGCAATGCATCCAACGTTAATACATTATTTAAATATACTAGTTAGTGTGTTGTAATTTAACCAAATAAATGAATGTCCCTTGAAGTCAGTTTCTGAAATCCATCTTACTTTTGCAGACAATTATCCATGAATAAATATACAACCGGGGAGAGGTATTAAAATGTCTGATATGGCGATCTTGTACAACAGCAACTTATTAAATCAGAAAGCTCCCACAAATAAATTCCTATTTGTATCAAGTATCAAGGTTTGGCACAGGTGTTACTGATATTATACATTGGTATTTTACTAAATATCTGACTGGCCCATCCTCCTAAAATCAGGGACTCCATGATGTTGCTATGCCCAACCTGTGCCCCTGACTGCCCTTTGTTTTATGTTCTTAGAACAGAAAACGGTTATGGATTAAGATGAAATTACCATGGTTACATGTACGGCACATGGCCTGCCCACTAAGCCTGTAAGGCGGCCATAAGTACTTAAATAAACATTCATATGATTACAGACTGGCTGGGCCAAGCAAGGCGCCAAACAGTGGTTTTATAAAATGTTGCATACACATAGAAACATGTAGAGAATGTCAACGTCTGGTTCATTTTCTGTAATGAGAATATAATTCCTGATTACTACAGCAGAATTACATATTGATAACGATATTATATTGCAGTGTTACAAAGCTTACCTACTGTTAAGTACTTTTGCTTGAACTGTGCTCCACCTTTTCACAAAGTGTTTCTAGTTCTTCCGGAGTATGAACTGTCTAGAAGAGTCTTCTTGCCACTGAAACAGAAATCATTATTTTCCAACCATGTACATTACTGCTTAGAGAAATGGTTATAAATCTCATCTAATAATACATAATAAAGTTTTCTTTTACTCTGAGCTTGTACCAGTCTAACCATGCCCAAATAATGATTAGGTCCAAATGACACGGAAATGAAAGCATTAATATAGTAAAATTGAAAGCAATACATGCCACCGGTCTCTATAATACTTACATTAATCTTGAACAAGATTAAATAAAGGGGTGATAAGTCCTGATCTGCCTAGCATGGTTATTAGCAACAGGATCCTGGAGTAACTGACAGAGAGATGTTCATGCTTTGCTGGAGGCTGTAAGAATGTTCAAATCGTGGGGGTTGCTTGACCAATGGTCACTTCCTGTAGTGGAAAACCCCCACTGGTGGCGCCCTCTATCTCCCAGGGTAGTATACTACCATCTATTGTTGAGAACAATGCTAAAGGGTGCTATACCTATACTCTCTTCTTGAATAATTATTATCAATGGATCTCCAGTGATTTGTGTACTCATTTTCCTGTGACACATCGCATACATGTACATATATATATGATGCACTCCCTTCAACATGAATATTTAAACGTTTTGATTTACTGAATTTCCTAATTATGTTGGAATTCAAATAGGAGAGATGAAAATCTTCAATATTCCTGTTTTTAACTCACCGGGATGCAGATTCAGTTGAATAACTTTTTTAAAAGGTCGGTGACCCCCATTTTTTATTGCTTGAAAGGTTAAAGCAATATGTTAGCTATGTTTATAGAGATTTTCTCATAGACTTCTATAG
The DNA here is from genome assembly GCA_942159475.1 of Sthenelais limicola. Lineage (NCBI taxonomy): Eukaryota > Metazoa > Annelida > Polychaeta > Phyllodocida > Sigalionidae > Sthenelais > Sthenelais limicola. The sequence goes on along the minus strand of OW804095.1, from coordinate 111,727,993 downwards.
TGAACAACCATAAATTTTGAGGCTCCCTAAAATGAAAACTAACCCGGTGACATATTGTTTTTATTGGCTTTTTTCTTTCACGAGGCAAAGTTTAAACAAAATGTTATTTTCAGTTTTTTTCTCAGTTGAACTGTGGTTTATCTCTTTAACCGATGTAACTATAGTTTTGTCAGTTTTTCATTGCAGAGATAACAATTTGAGAACGTAAATTTAATAATGTTTCTTGAATGTTTGAGAATCATTGTTTGCAGAACATACAACTGACAACGTTAGCAGAAAGTTAGCAATTGTGTGCTCCAGGAACATAAATACCCAATGTTATGTTAATGTTGACAGATAAATGTTTGGGGAACATTATTTTTTAAACGTTCATTTAATGTATGGAAATTATGGTTCCTTGAACATTTCTCTCAGAACATTAGCTGAATGTTAGCTAAAAACATTCCAGGAATATAAAATCCTAACATTCCTAGGACGTTTGGTAAAAAACATTTGCTTTATGTTTTCTATGTGTTTCCTACAAACAAACACAGGAGGAACACGATCCCAATGTTCCCCAAATGTTGTGTGCTACTGGTGAATTAGCTACAATTTGCGCAAATGACCCATGATTCATTATGATAAATATTTTTAATGACTTTATTTTACCGGACGAAGGGTCTAAGGGTCCAGCATATAGTTAGTAATAGTAAAACATTAAAAATGGGAATATGCATATCAATTATTGTATATACCCCTGATAAACCGTTACAAGTTTTTCATGTGATGTAATTATTTGCATATGGACATCTCTAAATACGAATCTTAAAACCTTGACATTTAAATATTATATTGGCCTTAAATAAACAATTACAAAAGTATAGTCTTTTTAGACTCAATCTCAAATACACACGTACAGGTATATTCCTTGAACTCTCATTTTATTCTCGCAGCTCCAATTGTGGGTCACGTTGGTGATGGGAACTTCCACTGTCTGCTTATCCTTGACGAGGCAGAGTATGAGAGAGCCAAAGCTTTCTCCGCTCGGCTTGGCAGGTTAGTGGTTCGGTATTTTCATCTTGTATTTGGGGTTAATAATGGTATTAGGGAGGTTCAGCAAGTACAACCTATACCTAAACCTATGTACACTTATCCGTATCTCTGATGATACAAACGTATACGTTAAAAGGGATCGAGAAAGAGGTCCAGCAAAACATGGCGGGAAAACTTAATACTACATATAAAGCAAAAAGTTTTCATCTCACAATATATTTTGTATACATACAAATGCGACGTAATTCTCAAAAAAAAGATACGGTTACGGAAGATATACTGGTTTAAACGTACGTGGGACAAGGATGAATTACTGTCGACTATTCTAGGCTTTCACTTCTAAGAACTAATCTACCTCTTTTGTAACATGTCTCCTTTTAGAAACGCCTTAAGTTTAGGAGGGACATGCACTGGGGAACATGGTATAGGTCTAGGCAAGCGTTATCTCCTGGAAGAAGAATTAGGTCAGACTGGCATTGATGTCATGAAGGCAGTCAAGAGCGCCCTCGACCCCAAAGGTCTAATGAATCCCGGGAAAGTACTATTCCCTTCTTCGGGAAGCTAGAAAACAGATGTCCGAAATCGTATGGAGTCTTTCACGCTGGCAATACCTTTTTACTACATGTTTTAAATTGATTGGTATGCCTTATGGCCTAATGATGTGATCCACATTTGCCTTTCTCTGCGCAGTGATCTAGAGGATTATCTTAGTTAATCAGAAATGATGTGATAGTTGTTCATACTTTTGTATGCGATTGATATTACCTATATGAACCAGAGAGATACTCTGTGATTATTATGCAATTGGTGCTGGTTGTAATTGTACAGTTTGTTGTAATAATCTCTCTCTATATATAGATGTTGCAGAAGTCATTATAGAAGAAATGAAATGTTTAATAGTTGATCATGAATAAACAGATTTTACAGTAGCTACTTATTAAGCTAACTTTTTTAGGTAAACGCTCTGCAAGAATGTTTAATATAGCTTTAATGTAATCGGAATGACGAGTACATGCCCATGCTGAATGAGACGTGGAATAACAGCCGCGGGGTGCAATATTATGATCGTTATACCACGATCAAGGGTTGTACACGCTGCAAATGAGTGAATACAGGCCATCGTGTTTTGTTGAATGGATCCACGCGTGAAAATATGAACATTTTTTTGGCCTAAATCTAAGAAGCATTCTCATTGGTTGAGGTTAGGCTCGCTCATGACGTCATGCCTATTCGTGACGTCATATGCCGTACGTTTCGTCGTAGATTAGCCAATCAGTTGTACGCTTGTCCAGCGCTTTGGTATCAAAAAACCAATATGGCGGGTCATCGGAGAGAAGCGAGGTAAATAAATAGTTTGTTTCTTCAATTTATTTTAAAATATCAGATCGTGGTATAAAAATAGGATGTAACGAGGTTGGTTTCTGACATACTGTACACGTTGCCCACTCGTTTTTTTCGACCAGGGATTTCACTTGAAGCCTGCGGCTTCTCGTGAAATCCCTGGTCGAAAAAAACTTGTGAGCAACGTGTACAGTATGTCAGAAACCAACCTCGTTACATCCTATCATATTATGTAATGAAAAAGCGAGTAAACAAAACGATCCTTTCCCAAGTTGCTCTTTAAGTTATTATTAGACCCAGTAAGACGACCATTATTAGAACCAGATTTTGACATGCATGTGCGGGAACTGGTATAAGGCGATAATTTGTAGTAATGCCCCTACTCACGATCCACAAAACAGCACTTAAAAATCATACTCAACCCAATTTCCTATTTGAGAAACCTCAAAACATAATTCTTGTAATTGTATATAGCGTAAGGCATGGCCGGACTAGAATTGCCCTTTTACAGTCCCAAAATACTTGTTCCAATCCTTCATTAAATTGCGTTTTGTATAACACTTGGCGCACGAACAAAGTAGAATCCACTACTATAAACCAGTCGATCGGCTCTCTTGACATTCATTGATCAGTTCTGTGTATATTTCAATGCGTTCCAAGCGATTAGTTGCCGCGTGTATGACCTTTTATGGGCATTGTCCGTCACGTGTTCACGGGTACAGGTGTTCGCGGCGGGCCGTATGTCTTCACTCTGCCTTGGATCTGCCACCAAGACACAGGGTCCTCGTCGTCTGAACCTTTGTACCAGAGATATATTGGCTACTTGCCGGTGAAACATCCACAGGGTGTACTAGGAAACTTGTCGTGGTTTTGATCTACATTCCAAAATGACCTCTCTTAATATAGTGGTTTTTGTTGGAAGCGCGAGAGATAATCGTCTTGGCTCACGTGTTCTAACTTTCATGAGGAAGAAGCTAAAGGAAACCCAGCATGAAGTAACTGTTTTCGGTGAGTGAATCTATTTATGGGCAGAATAGCAATATTTGATATAAGTTGGACAGAAAAGAGAGTTCGTTTTGAGGATATATAGTTAAGCATTGGGTTTTCATGTCAGTAGTATAATGAATCTGCCGCTTTATGCAGGCTGCCTTTTCTGCCGGTATAGGCCGTTTTTGGAAGTCGTTTACGAAGTCCCTTGAACTACACTGCAGCATACAACGCGTGGAGCCAATTTAACTCCTGTTAATTGTGTGTTATTCTGGTTGCAGATCCGGCTGTCATGAAATTTGAGATTCTTACTCGACCCCTCCATTATTATGAGGATAAATCCGATGCACCAGAGTGGTTACAGAATGCCGGTAAACAGATTAAGGAGGCCGACGCTTTCCTTATCATCACACCTGAGTACAATGCAAGCGTTCCTCCGGCATTATCAAACATGCTTGACCACTTCCCACAACATTCCTTTGCCTACAAGCCAACAGCCATATGCACTTACAGCCCAGGTAATGATTTATAATATCTATTGTAATTCTGTAGTGTTGGGGCTATTAGTACGGTATAAACCAACATAATTAGACCTATAACCCACCCTGATCCAGTCCCATCGCCAAGGATTGCTATGAGGACTGGTAAGCTAAGGTCTAGCGTCTAAAGAAATGACACTGCACTTAATTGCCGGTACTTGTAGGTTTTTGTTTACATATGGAAACAATGTTAAATATGTCTTAAACATATATATATATATATATATATATATCTGAAGTGAATTATTCGTTCATGTCTTTAAGTATCATTATAGGCTAATAATTCTTATTAAGCATGTGCAATGCCATATTTGTTGCTCTCCCTTCATTATTCTCATGGCAGCTGTTCTTCCAACCCGCACAGCATAGTTATTTGGGGCAGTGTTTGTAATTTGGAATGGTACCTCCTTTCCAAATTATGATCCAATGCTACATGTTGCTGATCAAGAGGAGTTCACTCCCAAGATCTTAATGCAATTTTGAATGCCTTTATAATTTCAATCATCTTTGAACAGGAATATTTGGTGGAGTTCGCTGCAGTGTTGCTCTTCGTGCTTTCCTGAATGAATTGGGTTCAATCCCTGTCCCATATGGCCTCTCAATCCCCAGTGTGACAGACAACATAGATGCAGAGGGAACATCAATCAATGATAGTGTGGATGCCAAGGCTGTTAAACTCCTTGAGAACCTTGCTTGGTACGGAACAGCAACTAAGAAACAGCGAAAGGAGGGAACTCCCCAATATACATACATCAATGGTACAGTCGAATAAAATCAATAAACACAAAGTCACAATCTATTTCTTGGCGTATTTTTTCAGAAGCATTTATTATAAAAATTTATATAAAAACAATCCTTCAATTGCATTGCATATCTACAAAACTTGTGTGGTGTGAATATCGCTTAAATACACTTAGAGGAAGAATTTGTTTTGACACAAGTCTAATGCAGGTGCAGAAAATACTTTCTCTGCTTGATAAAACCGCATTTACTACTAGAGCGCTAGCTGCTTACTAAGCCATGCTGAGGATGGGTAAGGAATGTTTAAATAATGCATGATAATAATGGCCTAAAAATGTATTGGAGTCATTCTTAGATTTATAAACTTAAATCTGAGATCAGCTACTTAAAACAATTGAGCATCTATAACATTTTGAAGTAACAGCTATACATGTATTAGAGAATCACATGACCACAGTGCAGTGCTAAGTGCCCCTGATCATCGCCACCGCTCATATACTCGCCTAAACTAACATGAAATGGTATTTACAAAAGCAATATGTACATGTATACATTTGGCAGACACATTGCTAAATGCAAATGCATTTAGCAATCAAAACTAAATGGCACACAATTCGCTAGAGCAAATTATGCATTGAACTGACGCTTGACATTTTACTGAACGGGCCTTTCCATGTCTTTAAATGCAACTCTGCCCATATTATGTTTTATGTGTGATAAAAACAGAAAATACGAATGAAATGCAGCAAGTAGTAAAACATTAGCCTATAGTATACAAAGGACTTGTATTGCACGTGCTTGTATCTTCAATGGTGCATGGTAATCCACTACTTTTGATTATATTCTATCAGCTATCCATGAGATATTCCTGGGTCTGAGGTACTGTTTATCTCGTTCAAAGAACGATGAACCACAAGATCAAGGCAAGCTGGCAATAATTGAGCAGCTTGGGGATTATTTGACGAATTTGGGGCTTCTGCATTTGAATCCATGAAAATAAATATTTGGGTAATGTAAAACAATGCTACATTATTTCTAGCTGTTTTGTAGCAGCTGTGGATAATTTGGTCATCTATACAGGCTATTTTCATTTAATAAAACCAAGTGTCTTAAGGACTGGAAGTAAACCAAGTAGCAGATAACTAAAGCACCAAACATTATTGTGCTATTCCAGTGACCCAAGATGCAGATGTGTATATGACAGTAAGGAATATGAGTATGTAGAGAAGGAATGATATAGAGTGAGATGAGGCTGCTTGAATCCAAGGGCTATATCCCCAGGGCATGAATATGTAGTCTCGAGGATGATCACATGGCGTGCCTTCTGAGGACAAGATGTAGAAACCCTGCTCTGGCTTATCTATTGTGATACTTCTCCCTGTTGAAACGATGTTAGAACTTATTTTAGTAAATGATTACTATTTGTGAATATTTCATATAATAAAGTTCTACATTATAAAATTTTATAAATTTTCAATTAAAAAGACAAATCCTCAGTAAAGGGCATCAATAACTTCTTGTGAAACTCTACCTTCCGTGAGCCGTTCTTCACCAGAGCTTGATTTTAAGAAACTACCGCTGAACAGCCGGTCGTTGCTACCTCTTGATGTATTTCTCCGCAGTATCAATTCATAGTCACCAACAGTTAGTACATTAATGATCACGCGATCAAAATGTATCTCGATATCCATTTCAGTACCTTGATACTCAAAGCTTTTAAAGTACATACTGCAATGTATAAGGGGAAATGAAGTATTAACTCAAGAGGAATAATACTTCAATAAAAAATAATTGAGAAATACGTTATTTATGAATATCAATTAACTTGGCCGTAAGCTTAGTAAAAGCCAGGAAGATACAATTACAATTGCAACCAACCTAGTGGATTCTGGAGGTGGGGACGGTTCATGAAATTCCATGAACTCGGGCCTAATTCTAATCCCAGCAAAGCCATAAATCAATGATTGCAGATAGCCAGCCATTCCTGGCAGGAAATTTACAGAGCTCCTTTCCTGGTCCTCAGCAGTCCGTTCATTGTACTCCGTCCAGATCTATTAATTTTTAAATTAGCAATGCATTATTTTGGTATTTAATTCTTTGTCCACATCTAGGATAAAGGGATTTTGAATTTTAATGGCATTAGGATTACTGAGGCATACAACATAATATGTTGTATGCCTCAGTAATCCTAATGCCATTAAAATTCAAAATCCCTTTATACAAATACAAGGGCATCAATAACTTCTTGTGAAACTTGTATTTGATATTATCAAATACATGTACATGTTGATATTATCAAATACATGTACATGTTGATTGACAGATAATAACAGAAAAGACATGTGGCATATCTATGCTGTTTCTGTTATTCTGAGTCCCATTTATAGAAGTATATTTAAATTTTCAATATTCTCAGCAAAACTAAAACACTTGGTAATAAGAACCTTGATGGATAGACCGAGATTCAATCCTACCTTAAATGGCTGTACCATGTAATCCTGGTAACTTTTGAGAAAATAGTTGACCATCTTGGCCTCTTCCTTCGCCCATTTCCAACCCACTGTGTAGAAACTCCAAGTCATCGCTGGTGTGGAGTCACTTGTCATTAACTCGTAGTACTCTAAGTCATTGCGCATTATATCTCTGCTCATGTTCCAGTTCAGTGGATATGTCAGCATTATTGTGTCCGCTTGTTTGATAGTTTGATTACCAGGTGGCACTAAATGAAATATAAGATAGAGATGCATGGTTTTGTTTCCGCAAAATTGTACATGGTTTTATTGAGATAAAAATAGGGTAAATAACTATTATGGTACCTCAGGAATTTTCACTCACTTTTCTCTAAGATCATTGTTTAACCAATGCTATTTTTGGTAAAAAAACAATTATGAAATTAAATGAATTGATTTGTCACCATTATTGATGCGCACAAGTACAGTGCTTCTGTCACTAGCAACTGATGAAGTAATTTATTTTGGAATTGACCAAAATTGAACATACGTTGGTCAAAGTCTTCAAATTGATAATGCAAACGTTTGACATTGTCAAAAGGTAGATCCACGTAGAGGGCCTTCTGAATCCACTCGTCGGGGACTTCGGTTCTTTCATTGCGATTACACAAACATGCAAAGTAACGTCCCCAATGTATGGCCAAGCTTGCCATTACATTAGTATAAGCATTGTTATTAACTTTAGGATGCCAATCATCGGGACCCATGACATCTGAAACGAAAAAAGGTGTTGAATTCATAAGACAATGCATATAGTTTCTTACTAGCACAATTACACCAAGCAATGGTATTAATGTAAGGACGCACAGTCCTCATGATTCCACAAAACTGTAGTTGAAATAATTGCCATACCCTTACAGTGGATAAATGTTCTATTGAAAATATAATAAATAATCAATTTGAAGAAATATTTATGAAAATGGCAGTGATACTACATACAATCTGCAGAATAATATTAAGATATAGCTGATAATTCTGTCATTCATTTTGCCCCTGATATTCGAACACTATAGACTTTAGATATTTTGGATAAGTTTGCGTTGTTTCTTTTGGCTATGAGAGTAGTTGGATGGATTACAAAAAAATACATCTATATAAAATTAGCTTCGGGTAAAATAAATTGAACGTTTGGGCGTTTACTCAGAAATATCAGCATGCATACCATTAATTATATATATATAAAATCTAAAAACCATTGAATCCTACCATTTATATCATATCTGCCTTTGCTTGTATTATAGACACATTGGCTTGCCCAGTATCGAGCAATTTCTCTGGTCATATCACATCCATTATACTCAGGGTTCGTCATGTAGTCTCTATCCCGCGTAGCTGAGTAGTATTGCCGTATACTCCAACCCACTGCAGCGGTAACGTGCTTAGCATTATTCCTACACCTGATACATGTATCTGGTGTCACGTCAATTCCTGTTTTACCCATCTCCCATGGGAAGCGGTATCCCTCAGCACCAGACTGCTGGGCATAATCTTTAGCTTGGGGGCTGAACGCAGAGCGAATCCTCAGTAAATATTTTGCCATATTTGGGTGAAAGAGTAAAATGGCAGGCATAATATACATTTCATTGTCCCAGAATATATGTCCATTGTAGTCCTTGCCGTCACCACCTTTGCCCAGACTGTTTCTAGAGATGCCATAATAAATGGCATCATATGGGGGTGGTTGATAGGCATAGAGGGGAGGCATGGAAGACAGTAGGTAATACTGTGAGAAGAGTGTGAGTTTAGCCAACTGTAAATTCCCTTCTATTTCAATTCTACCACGGTCCCATGTTTTTTTCCAAGCATCTTTGTGTTCTTGAAAAAGTTTCTCTACTCCACCTGATTGTGCAATAAGTTCTCTAGCCTTGTCGAAATCATTCTTGGCAGTACTTTCCAAAGTATCGACTGACATAATCATGATGGTAGATACTTCATCCTGGTTCCTGATTGTGATATCACGCTGACGTTGGAAATAGTAGATGTGGACACTGGAAGTAGAACCTCCCGCTTCAGGTGTGGTTGTTCTCCCTCGAACTTTCCTGTATTTTAAAAGAATTTATCAAACCGTCAAACCGAAAAAGCTATCTAAAGGATATAGCTTCGTGATTTGCATGCATAGTATATGTACGTACTTAACATAACATTTAAAATTGAGATATATAAACTTTTCCATTTTTACTCGATTTTCCTCAATGAATTCGTAGCAACTCTTTTTCCTTCCCCCCCCCCCCCCAAACATATTTTATTCAAGAAGTTAGACATAACAACTTACCAATCAGCATCATATCTCAAAGGTTGTTCAAACTTTATGTCAGCTGTTTCATTCATGTTAGGATATACTAGACTTATTGTTCCTCCCCAAGTCCTAGGTTTCTTCTTCACGACTACATGTGTTACCAGTACTCGGATATACTTTTGGTGAAGGTAAGTCCGATGTTCAATATAGGCAAATGGACAATCTATTGTTTCAGTGAATAAACCTGAAAAACACAATTTCATTATACGCATTGTACTATCATTTAATACAACGCCATGGCAAAAGCTACGTTATTAATCTAGTCGCAATGACAAAATAATTGAGACAATTAAATTATGATATGTGAATCAGTTATAAGTATCTCAGAATAAACTGAATATTTTTCGCGATATGAATATAATATCTCGTACAGGAAAATCCTTACCATCATAGACATTGAATTTAAATCGTCGAGTGGTTTGTCTCTCTAAATCTCTGTCTAATAAATCCACCCTGGTCATAATGATTGCGGGTATCCGAGCACGATGAGAAGCAGCTGAAAGTAAAACCCTTATTTTTTTTAAAATAAATTTTATTGACAAAACTTTCACAGTTTGTGATAGCTCTCATTTTGCCAAGTGGAAAGTTATAAATGATTCAAACGCATTACTTAACACTTTTCTGGATTCTGAAATTACTTATCTGTGAAGGCTGGTAGCTAGATCTGCCTCTAGCAAAGAACTTCTCTGTTTTCCAATCAATGATAATAATGATAGTTCATGCACACAGTGTGGTGAATGTTATTATACGTACTCTGCTTTTAAATATGTGACTACCGTGCGTTTGTATTATTCTGCCAAGTGTTTATATTAATGAAGAACGGAATGGATCAGAACAGTAATACCAATATTTACACCAACATGAAATCTGATCTGCATCTGATCTACACAAGTACAAGTAATTGTGTAATCGAGATAGATCTAGACAACTTTTTTTTTATTTATTTTTTTTAATTTTCGGCGACTTGATCACAGATAAATTCACTTACCTCCTTTACCATTGAAAAGACCATTGACATATATAGTGTTGGAATAGACAGTGGAAGAAACCAGTCCAGTCCCAAGGACAGGCATATAACGGGGGTTAATTTGTGACTTCGAGCCTGGCTTCAAGGGTAACCTGCACAAAATTCAATTCAGGAGTAAATTATTATTTTCTAAAGATGAAACCATTGGCATAACGAAGAAAACTCTCTATTGCATAGTATGCAAAACAATATAATATTCACTAAAGCATGAATTATAGTAATACTCAATGCAACTTTAATGGAAACTTCGAACGTGTGTATTACTTTAAAAAAGTGGGGGTATGTATCCCCGATAATGTGATTTCGTATGACAATAAGTAGAATCAATGATCACAAATGTTTCACTCATTTCATTTTCACTCATCTCTCATTCATTCATTATTCCTCTCACTTCTTGAAATGTAATATGAAATGTACATATGTTTAATCAAGAATGGTTGTATCAATCATGCCCTCTCTCTATATGTTTAAATATGCCTAGTCCTATCAGGGCACAACGAAAATTCATCCAAGGATGACCGTGCTTTAAAATTATGTAAAAAATGTCCTGAATAAATAAATTTGTGAAAAAAAAATGTATTTGGTATTGGGAATGGCTGATATTATAATCACTTGTTATGGATTATATCTATCAGTGTCCGAACTTCGATCTCTCGTAAAATAGGGTTTAATTACATTAGATAGTTATTTCTATTGATCAAAGTTTAAATTATGTGTGCCCGATGTTTAGAGCAAGTAATTAATTTTGGCCATACATAGTGCCTTATGTGAATTAATCTAGTTCAATGCGGTAGTCTTTACATTTTCACATTATAAGAGAGAAGGGGCGGGAGCCATGAAGAGCGCTAAATGAGCAGCGGGTATATCGCGATTGAAAGTGAGTCACAAAAATATGATGTCCGCTTAGGTTGGTGCGCTCCCTAGTTGTGATATAGAATTGGCTGTTGGGGACAGGGGAGAAAGCACACTCGTGCATGAATTCAAATCTGACAATTAAAATAACTACAAACATCAGGTTTCCAAGGATGGCAAATATGTCGGATTTTCTTGCCAATTGTCTTACTTCTACGTAAAAATAGACAGGATAAATTGTTATATATTTATTTTCTTTAGCATCGCTTCCGATGGTGCAACTCATCGACAAGGATTAACCTGATTCATTGCATTTTGGTTGTGTTCAAAATTATCATAACGCAACACATTTGCAGGAGAATGAAAACTGTTGCCAATAGAAAATATTTGTTTAACCAATTAAAATAAAATATTTCGCGGTTCATATGGTTCATATTTCTGTCCATAAGGCGGGGAAATGACTGGCGAGATTTCTGAATGGGAAAAGGGTTAGCGGGGATAAGTCTTAGAATTGTGTGTATCATAATTAACATACATAACATAACTCAAACAAAAATACATAACAAGTAGGGAAGTACATACTGGGAACTTTCAACTTCATGAGGTAAAGTGCTTGAATCTCCTATGTTGATTTGTCGTTTACTTCTAGCCTTATTGCTTGATTGTAATGTTTCTTGCTTGTGTTCTGTCTTTGCACTGGACCAAAACTTTAAAAAATCGGGCAAGTCCTTCATATTGAAGGCAGAATTGTTAGTCACGAGCTGGAACAATATAAGCACCACCAGCACTTTGCCAACAATTGGACGAAACATCCTGAAAGATATAATTATTTCACAATCATTTATTGAAATAACCAACACATAATCCATTTTCCTGACAAGAATATAAAGTTTAGACTTTACAATACGAATATGTTAAAACGTGTGTGCCTTTATAATGATGTTAACGATAGAACCATCAGAAATGTCCGTCTATTTTTTTTTACATACATATACAAGGGGACATGTCCTTTCAGTATTGTAGTAAATTAGAATTTGGCTAAGCCGCTTTGATTCATCATTTCCAACTACACAATTGTACATAATCTGCCCGACTATCCATTCATACATTGTATACACACAATAGTAATGTGCATCAATGATTGAATGAATATGGCACCAGAGGTCCTATAAGACCTATTTAGCCAGAAGAAGACCTGTAAGTAAGTAATGTCCTTACGAACAGTTTCTGCATAATATTACAGCTACTGCTGTAGCCTGTAGGAGGTTGTTGGGGATCTTTAGCTATCTTTCACTCTGTCATATTTAAGCACGTCATGACACTAGTATTTATACATTTGGCACAGGGTCCTTGAAAGGATTTATGGTGGCTACAATTGCTGTAATAAATCTGGGGGGAAATCTATGTTTAGCTTTACTGTTGAAACGCGTCACATGTACATTGGATAATTTGTCCCGTGTATAAGATAGATAAAATAGACGTGAATATTTGTATCCCCCATGCATATACTTGAATGCATTTTTAGCATGGTTAACGTTATGGTTCTACCAGGACTAAATCAGCTCGAACCGCTGGTCTTCCCTATGTAGGGCCTTGAACAAGAGGGGGAGGTGAAATATTGCAACTGCACCACGGTTCGAGCCAACATTCTGTTCGGTGCGAAGCAAGCGCTCTGCCACCCTGATTCACCAACACTACCAATGCTTTGATGTTATACTTTTACTATTCCTCAGAGTGTGGTCAGAGATGGACGCCAAACGGCCCTAAAGAAATTATGACATGAATTAACTTTGTAAACCTCGATCCTTGGGTCGCAGTGAATTTGCTTTTTCATATGTTGATTTCCATAAATTAATTGATAAGGATCGACATCATCGAGTATGTATAATAGCCGTTGCATGATCTTTTGTTTGCCCTAATTCCATCCCACGCATGAAGCTAACCTGCTTTGGTTAAAACTGGGTTACCTTAAGTAAACCCGGGAGCTTTTTGGTAAGGCGCACTGGCGCGCATCCACAGTTTACCAAAGCAAACAGCTGTAGAGGCATTACTGAAGATGCCAGAATTGCATTAAGTTGGCATGAGACTTTTCAATAAGTAAATTTCTCTTTCATGGCATTACAGTCGTTATTATACAAGAATAAGTATGTTTCTTCCAAAATCATATATTGTCATACGGAAAGTGAAAACTCAAAGGCCAATTTTAGTTTTCCTTTTACATAACGTTCGATGTCAGTCCGTTATATATAGTTATATATGGTTTAATATAACTGCCAAAAATCATCCAGCAGATTTGGGTGCCTTAACATTTTGTTGGGGCTTGGCTTATGTTCATATTTCATTAACTAAAGCATCTCGAACATGACTTTATTAACCTGAGAGCATCCTCGGCCTACTAATACAATTATGGTCGGACACTCGGGACAAGTATGTGTACCCCGGGGCGCAAAAGGCCTGCCAATGAAAATTGTGGTTGTACTTGTAGCATCGGCCAGCGTACACAATTTGGGGTATTTCTTTACCAAAAGTTGGTGTCTGACAGAAAATCTCTATTCAACTTCTGACTTCCCATACAGCAGTAGTTGGAAACGAGAGTGTGCGATCTTTAATTTAGCTAACCAAATTCTATTTATGGTAATTCACTGCACCTATACGTTACTAACTGACTATAAGCTACTATATGAGTCTATGTACCCACCTGTATAATTTAAAACGTCCTCGAAAAGTAATCCATTAACAACTGTTAAAACAAGTGTTCACTCAAGTGGAACGATTCACCACACTCTAATTGGCTTTGTCTTATCGTGTCAGACTATCCATCTTAATATCCATGTAATCAGAGAGAAGTGGTGTAGATTAAGTTTAGATACCAGCAGTTATCAATACTAAAAGTAGGACACCGATCACCGGACATGACCTACAACGCATGCGCACCTATGCACAGGTGTGGGGGAATACCTGTTGTATACCTGAGGATCCACATTCAAACACATATTGCGGTTGTGTTCGGAAATAACCAATTTCTCTGTGAATTCACAAACAGATATGATATAAGGTCATATATATAAAAGAAGTACTATAATGAAAGGATAGAACCGCATTAGTGGGAATGCTAGGCATAGTCTGTCAATAAAGCAATATCAAAGGGAGTAATCCCCTAGCCTAATTTAGGCAATGCTAGTACATGTATGTATTATGCATGAACCTGCATGGTGGGGTAGGTGGAGCACTCAATCGACCGTCAGTGCAATCCAAATGAACACAAACAATTGTACCAGCCATAATCTCATGTATCTAATAAGTGTTACTAGTATATAGTTCTGATCAGGAATTTCAATAACCGTTCAAATTGATTTCAGATCAAAATCGCGTTAATTACATAATAGAATTCTATAATTATCTTTTAAATGGATAGGTTTATTCATTTCAAGTTCCAGGCACCCAATATCCATATTGGTCAGCCTTCAATGCATCAAGAGTGATTATTTAGAAAAAAATCCAATTGTTAAAATCTAATATGATGTATCTACATTTCCTGTTGTAATTAAGATAGACACAGGGCATTTACGAACAACGCCGATGGTCAAACGAGTTACTATTTCAGTTCGTAGGGGGAGCCATTGGGAGGAGAGCGTTTCTCATCTCTCTATGCTCCAGCCCCCCTCGGGCAATAGACTCACTAATGGTTTCTTACAAGGGAGTAAAGAAAAAAATACAATTTCAAACTGCGGTTTCTTAAAGTAGCATTCACAGCTAAAGCGACCCAAAATTATTGATCTCGTTTTTTCTTTCCTTTATCCTGAGTATTGTAGAATGGAAAATTTAAAGAAAGAAAAAAAATTATATTTCCTCGAATTTCCTGAATTCACGGCTTTTTCTGATTTTGTTTTGTGCTGATCTACAGTCAGTGGCAATCTGCATCAAATGGGATTAATAGCGCAATTAGTTGGCTTCTTCATACACCTATCTAGCCAGTGTTTTCAGACATTTTCGATTCCAAAATATTACAAAAGTTTAACAAGATGATAGACACTGAAAAACGTGATATTGCGGCGGTCCTCTAAATAATTATTTTGGGAGATGATGAACTTTTACACCAAGAAGAATGTACAGGTCATCCTTTAATATTCTATCTGTGTGACCTTTCGATGGGTCTGGACTGAATAGAACACTCAATAGACAATTTCATTTTTTCATGGAAATTAGCTGAGAATGCAGCTTTAATAAAGGTTGACATGATATGTATATTATATGTGTGTATAGCTCCTGGTTACGCACCTCACATGACCTCAGGTCAAACAGATCAGAATAACTCCTGCAAATCAAAACAGAAAAAGTAAGTATATGTCATACACATTTTATTTATCAAACTTAGATTATCCTTTTGTAGAAAAGCATAAGCCCTGGTGCAATTCACAATTTTGCTCGAGTAGGAAAGCCCTAGTGCATATTTTGGGCCAGGTTTATTGTATCCTGAAATGCAAACAATCTCACAATTGATTCATTAATATTCAATAATATTCCGTCGATATCTACGGTATAATGAAAGCAAATGGTGGGTGAAGCAAAACTAGTACCAGATTCCCTCCAAGCAGTAGCCAAAGGTTGTCAAGGATAAGTTCGCATAATTAAACAAAAGCAGGATTGTTGAAGCATACAATCGAGTTAGCTTTCTCCATGTTTGAGGTAATCTTGAATAAATACTTCTGAATGGACAGTTAAATTTGAAAAGAATAACATGATTCCAAGTAAATATCACGGACTGACAGGCCAAAAAGTGAACATGATTTGAAAGTCATTAGCAATCGATGGGACGATTCGTCCTACATTATAATGAAGTGATTGCCGATTTATGTATGACCCGAGAAGCATTATTTCTTTTAAGATTACGTAAAGAAGCGATAGCTATAGTCGTAAATATTTGCTATATCGTGAAATTAGTATCTCATGATGGCATTTCTTACACTAAGCGCGCCTAAGTAATATTAATAATATCAGGCGCCTAAATCTGCAGCTAAAGGTTATCGATATTTTATGCGAGAATAATGAGGCAATATGAATATTGTTTACGTCTTTAAGGAAAGAATGTGATCTGCGATTTCTTCATGCAAGCAAAATAACGATAAATCATTTCTTTGATTGGTAAAAAATAGAGGAGCCAGCTCCCAACACATTTGAAGCCTGATGTAACCAAAACAATTTAAAAGGCCATGAAACGAACTTTTGAAACAGTATCAAAGTAACTTAGCTTTTAAAATGCTTATACAAATATGTTTTAAGCAGTCTTGGGTAACTCTAAGCTAATCATTACACATTTACACATATATCATGTCTATCCCAATGGATATGAATTGAATTGTGCACAATAATGCATGTCTTAACAACAGAGAAAACACCGACTTCACATATATGTATAGAAAATAAGTTCATGGAGAGACAAATCCTAACAAAGGGCACACGCATTGAAATATTGATAATGAAAGGGAAACGATTTCATTTGAATGCATTACTTGGTATTGCAATGGTAAAATCAAGCAATATTTATCTGAACCGTTAATCTAAGATTAGCTTTTTACACAACAATTGGTCATCTAACTCTTGTACCTTACAGGTGACATTAAAATGCCCATGCGTACACCCGTTTTCTCTTTTTCAAAATGTAAATGCAAGCCCGCAACAACATTTACTATCAATACGGATGCAAATTCATTAACATTTAACAGCATTAAACCCTCTAATATGATATCCAATCTTGTGCCTATACACAAAATAGTCACATAAAAATGTCGAGCTACTTTTAAGAAGTCAACAAAGTAGTTTGCCATATCAAGGCATCAGCTACTAACCATTGTCAGGAAAAGCGATACACCATACCAGAGAACAATCGGTATCTGGCATTGCACAAAGACATACTCTTTTCTATTATAAAGATTATTCAAAGACTTAAGAAAAAGATAATGAGACACATTTGACATTGTCATTACACTCTTTCTCGTTGTATACTCAACAGTGGTCTTAGCGCTGAGTTTCTCTAATGGAACTTCTCAATCGATTTCCCAAATGGATTCCAGGAAATTAATGAGATGATTCTCACACTACAGAGCCAGTCCACCAGTCCAACTAACAAATCATCTCTCTTCCATTCAGGGAGTTAGCTCTGATAGCACTGTATTCCAGGTTGAAGACCACCGTGGATAACAGTCTAACGTGCAGTGGTGGATATAAGGCTGTTGTAAAGGAATGCAAGAGTACGTACGCTATACATATGTAGCAGATTTAAATGAGCAGGGGCGATCAAGTGTCGCATACAAATAGGCAATCATCGTAGAATAATAAGACAGCTTTCGATAGCCCAAAGCCAGATGGGGAAATCTTGCTTGGATGACAAACATTACTATGAATAGATATGTAGTCGGATCGTACCATATATCAAAATAATGGGGGATATCAATATGTATTATTTTCCCTAAAGTTAAAAGAGCATGCCTACATGTTTTAAGAGGCTAAATATATTCTGCAGTGGAGCCACCGCTAACTTGCCCACAGCTATAGCAGAAGGCCATGACAGCACATCCATTAACCAAAAGCCATAGAATTCACTACCATATTTTGTACGGTTAGGCCCAAACCTTGTTTGGTTTCAAAACATGAGAGCGGTAAGGAAAATGATACATGAGATTTATCTTACTTTACACAATGGGCCAACACCAAGGAACCACTGATATAACTAGGAAGGTATACGCATTTGCATATACATGTATATAATGTTACTGCTGTACCTCTTCAGCAAAACTAACCTTACAATTAATTACTTTATAAGATCTAGCAACCCGTGACCATTTTGTGTCTGCCGCAAATCAATATGAAATACTTGGATGATGTTATAATTTCACGTCAGCACCTGGAGACTAGAGCTCAATATAAATACGGCAGGTATACAAGGAATCTCAGTTACTGCCAGCAATTATGACTTCCTTATTGAGAACATCACTCCTACGGTATGGGAATGAATCAGAATATTTGGGGCTATTCACAGGTCATTGTTTTTAAGCAAGTTAGATCCCAATTCTGGACAAGATTGGCTTTTACACATGTTCCATTCATTACTGACATGGATATCAGCATTTATTCAGTTGTTTATATGTATATTCCTAACAGCAACATGATCACCTACAGTTAACCGAAAGATATGGCTATTTTCGAACAGGTTTTCAGTGAAATACCCCGTAGCATCACTAGAGAAAATGGCTTCCAGTACGAGAGAGGTGGAAGATGTTGTATATTGTTTAAGATTATGATTGATTTTAATAATTCAGTCAGGGAGGTAAGGTGAAATGTATGGAAATTCGCTCATGGGATTCGAACCCATTACCCCCTCCAAGCGTCTGGTTTCGATTCCAACGCCAAAGGTCGAAGGCATATTAATTTTATTATCTCAATGTATATATTGTGCAGATGAGTTGCTGGTGAAAATATAAGAAAACGAACCAATTACTGGTCACTAAAATGAAACGCAATAATCATAATGTAATATTTTTCAACCCATCGATCTGTGAGAAATACACTAAGCGTATCAAGTGACCAATTTGTCAATAAATGCATTATCAGTTTGTTTTAGGATTGTACAAGTATAAAGTGAGATGTGAAGTAAATCTATACCGCGATGGCCTGGGTAAATCTTCAGTTTGGTATGACGGGTAGGAGTATGGACGATGCAATAAAAACACCGAGGAAAGTTCATTAGCTCGGTTGATCTCTCCATTCAATAAATAGATATATCATATACGTATAATCATGCTAAATTGAAAATATAATAATTTCTGAGCAAATCATAATGACTGAACATTAAAAATTTACAGTTAATATAACCATTAAAATAATTGAGGATGAAGCATAAATAATAAAAAGTACCATGGTATTGTACAAACAATCCATATATAGTATAAAACACTATAGTAACATTCGAACGCTAGAGATAGGGTAACTTAATGGAATCTTTTCAAAACAGCAGCTGAAGGAATAACTTTCTTAAGTCTCTCAATAATAAACCTGATGTATATATATGTTTGTGAAGTCATATGAATATGGTTGGTTCCGATAAAACATGGAGCTAAACCTATTCGAGTAATAAGATAATACTCAGTTGCGCACAGGACAAGCAATGGAGGAATATAAAAACAAACTTTGTACTGCTCTGGTAACATAAGAGGATACCAGGCCCTGGGAACTGTAACTAAACTATATCATGGCTTAAAAAAATAGAATCGTCACCTAGTGAAACACGTTCGAGAAATGGAAACCCTCAATATTTTGGAAATGACCTACATTGTTACAGAGTACAAGTCTTATTGATTCTCCAATATTGGTTATTGATCCCGGACGGACAAGAACACGCCACGTGATCCCCCGCCTGCTGTGTTACCAGGGAAACGCTTTTAACGATTACACATTTTGGAGCGGAAATAAATGGTAGCAACTTGAATGTCACCAGTGAATGGCAAAGTAAATCTCACATAGTAAAAACATGAATCGAACACACCGAATTCTGGCAAGTAAAAAGGTTAAGAACTTCTGATCAGCTGATTACTTCCAATGCATAACAAATAACGTAACAATTTTCTCGCTAAATGTCGCAACCAGCAGAAAATATTCAGGGAGATCCCAGTGTTTTAGACCAAATCATGATGCATTTGAGTTTCCCCAGAAGGAACATTATTTTCATCATTTTTTTTGTCACAAACTTTCTTACACTTCTTAAGTTTGTCCCAAAGTGAAAAATACAGACAATATGCTGGAGATAGTATATAAATAAACAATTTAAGTAACATTTTCCGCGTTGTGACGGGTATATTAAGCAATAGGTATTAAAGAGTTGGCCGTGTATTCTATCCCATTGATTCCATTAATTATCCGAAACATTTTTTGGTTGGGATAAAATGTGTAGGACTTTTAACTAGAGCCGCCGCTAAGTGACTAAGGATCTAGCCTAACCGGAGATAGCTATGTTAATAGGTAGCGTTAATATGCATTAGCATCTCAAGTGTAACCTTGAAATGTGTCATCTAATAGTTTCATATGTTGTTGTTGTTGGAACTTTTATTTGCTGAATTAAGATTTAACACTGTCGGTGGGAACTAAACTCCCTGCATAGGGAGATTTTAAAGCCCTACCGTGATCAAAATCAACATTTGTAAAAATGTGTCGGGAGCGTCCATGGAGCGTAATGGGGGCGTCCAAAGTCCATAACAACACTTTATTTAAGTGGAAGGAGATGTAGGTTCATTCAGAACACTATGCTTGTGATTAGGGTTAAATGTATATTTCAAATAATGTGCCAGCAAAATCATCTCGAACAATATTATAATCTTATCAATATCTACAATGCACCGTACAAATTTATCTGAGAATCTCTCGATGTACATATAATATGGTTGCTACATCAAGAATTTTACAGTACATTTTCCCTGTGCCTTTGATACTTGTGTTTACCACCTTACTATCGTTGTACGCGATTTACTCCCAAATGAATTTAGATAGGCACGGCAGTAGACATAGGCAGTATCACAGTGTATATATATAACATGTCACTAGTATCTAATACCCAAGGCCAAAGCACAGATATATTATATTCCATGAAATAGATAGTGATATAGACTTTAGCATGAAAACATTCGATGACAGCGCAACACATGTGATGGGTTCACAACAAGGGTAACAATATATAACATAGTAATAACAAGTTTATAATTATTGATTCACAATAATCAGCCATCAAGCTTTCTCCCTTATGATCAAGTTCTATAAGTAGTTCATATCTCATGTATATATGTACACGGTACAGCCAATTCGCAGTTTTGCTTCTTCCCTAGCATTCAGCAGAATGTCATCTGTCATCCTAATTATACGAAAAACATTTTATTCTCATTGCTCTGGATCATTTGTATCTAGTATTCATCTGTTGCACACACAGAAGAATCATATATATAATTATATATGTTCCTTGTATAATCACGTGTCGATGAAACCACTTTTAGTATTCAGCTTCTCCTCCAATATAATTATGTTATCAACAGTTGTTGTTACTTAGTTGGCTATCATTGTCATTACTGCTTTCTTGTTTCGGAAGGTGGCGCATCTGCTCTCTCCGCTCAAGTTCAGTGTGCACAGCTAGGAGGAATGCTTCTTTAATGTTCTTGTCGTTCCAAGCACTAGTTTCAATAATAGGCATGTTTAATTCATTGGCCACCCTCTGTGCGTCACTCCATCGGACTTGTCGCTTCTTGTCGATGTCAGCTTTGTTGCCAACCAGAATGCGACTACCAACAGGGATGCAGGTAGCGTCAGCTTCGTCCAACCACATCGACACGTGTTCGAACGATTCCATGCTGGTGACGTCATAAACTAACATGACGCAGGATATGGCGGGAAGATATGGAGAATCCCTGGGGAATAATAATCAAGAGAGATAAAATGGAATCCAATCCAAAGAAGATGTTTGAAGGGTGGTTAAAAAAAATCCTTGAAACTATGTTCCCGATTCATAAAATTGTGGTATCCATTCATAGCAAAACATAATCAATAAGTAGCTGCGACTGGGAACAAAACTAAAGCGCACATAAACATTAATTCGAAAATTTATCTAATTTCTATTAAACAGACAAACACTATTGACTGAAGTGTATCAATATTTTGTTCAGAACCATTTTTAAATTCAGACAATTTATTACATATGGATCATGGCAAATAAGGCATATCTAAAAATAAATGTACTCTGAGGAGGAGATGTGGGTATAATACCTGTGTGCTACCCAGGCCCTAGGCGACCCTGGAGCGTCGTAGACTAAAAGTGTGTAAATGTTGCCCTCCACTTCCAGATCACGTCGCACGAACGTCAGGCCTGGCGTGCACGCGTCTGTCCAGCTCCCAGTCATGAACCTCTCTAATAGCCTTGACTTTCCCACCGCAGAGTCGCCCAACATGAGAACACGAATGGTGGTCCTCTCACGGGGCGGAGGATTCCGTACGTCTGGGGACTCGCCTCCCGATGACATGCTGAAGATCTGGCAGTTTCCTTTTTTCTTGGCTAATGGCGAGGAAGCGAGGAATGTAGGCCCTGGGGATTACTAAGCTAGCTTCTTAATGGAATGGAGGAAAGTCTAGTTGTGGTGTGAAAGATTCCAAATCATCATGGTAATACAGGGTTTCTGAAATAGAAAAGTTGAACAATTGTTAGTATTCTTATTGTCTCGGACTTGAAAAGAGAAAGGTAGGAAAATTAGTTTCTGATAAACATTGGAACATCATATGTCAACATGATGGAGATATTGACTGTGAGGGAAGATCTAGGATGGAAGAAGAGGACCTAAATCTGTATGTCCGGTACACTCTATTTGAGATCTACTTGGAGCGGCTCGCCGTATGGTTACCATTGGGTCGCTTTGATGTTTACTCTAAGTAGGTCTCAAACAGAGTGTAGTTATATACCGACAGGTGAGCGATCCAGAATTTGTGTGTATGCGGGTGGGTGGGGATTGGTGCTTTATGCCCCTTTTAATCAGGGCGAGAGAGGAAACACACTATAGGGGTGCGATACCCTACTCTTTTCGATTATCAGCAATGGTTCTTTTACATGCGTATGATCATAGATAGCTATACACATGGCCGGTCTTTGGTATTTGGTCGTCTGCACTGGGTGCTTTTAATCAATAGAAATATCTAGGATATACTTGGAGTAAGTCAGATGTTCTCACACTAATTATAAGCTACACTTAATCTATTGAAACGTTGATCCTATATTGAATAAAGGACATGGACAAATATTTAACATATAAATGTCAAACGAAATGTACCCACCCAATAGTCAGGAATTGAAATAGATGTATTAAACCACCTGTCACCCAATGAATATTCCTTATTTCCCACATTAGAAACACAACAGATGGCGGTTCACATGAAAGGGCTTCATATCATAATATAAAGTATACACCATAATAATACCCCGATGGAAACCCCGATGAACGTTCTACGAGTATCATTTAAATACAATCACTCAGCACCCATTATCCACAGTTGCCTCCTTTCCGGATTTGGTGTTTTATTCCCTTTCTACAACATATACCAATAATACTTCCATATAATTACATTGTACATCTACTATATCTCTAGGTGGTTAGAAATATCTCAAGCCGGCGAATACATATAATATTCGATAGGAAGTAGGTGTTGTTTTAAAGAAATATGATAGAAAAAGGTGAATGTTATATATAGAGAGATCTGTCAGAAAATGGGCTTCAACAAGACTAGCGCACTGCATTATTTAGAGATTAGTCCAAGTTGATATTCCCAGTGCCAGATGGCAGCAAAAGCGCCGTTGTGTGTACATGTGTTTAACGTGTCTGATACCATTAAATAGAACACACAATAATTTATACTCTTACTCAATGTAAACATTTCACAGAGAACAGATTTCAGGGGCAGGAAACTGATAACAATATGGTATGTCACTTTGAACGATAGCATAATATTACAGTACTTTAAAATTTAATTGATCGATTATAGAAAGATGAACGCAAATATCAATTTACTATTCAATATTAAGATTTGAATTTACTAAAATGGGAAATCATTTTTTAAAAGTGATAATACATACTAACAAAACATACAAAATTGAACAAAATATAGTCAAATGAAAAATGCAGTAGCAGAAATGTTAGAGATGTTTTGTGAATATTTTTCCTTGATCTAGGACAACATATATTACAGTAGTTTTTCTTCCAGAGAATCTGCGACTAAAGGGAAGGCGATTAATACGCTTGCTAAATACAACTACGGAGAATACAGTTAAATGAATAATAAAAAATAGTATGATTTAATATTCTATTACCAGGGTGACCACACAAATTTTGTTTTCAAATTCCCTGTGTTTTCCCTGTGCCACAACTAATCTTCTCTGTAATGAATAAGGAACAAAAAGGTCGCCAGAAGCTCGGGTGGCCCGATGAAATTCCACAATTTTTACACAACAAACAAAATGAAGAGTAGGCCTACATTCCCAGCACATACAACATTTTCATAACACTGTTGAAAAGATGTTATTATTCAAGTTACAACAACAGGGTTCTCAGTCTAGGAAGACTAAAATTTAATAAAACTTGAAAAGAAATGCTTCAACTCTTTTGCCAAACCCAGTGTTTAAAGTAGGTAACTAATATTTATCAGGAAAATTTTATTATATGGTAAAGTTTGGCTGTGCCAGGCTATGGTGGCACAGCCAGCATAGGGGAAAACATGAGAAGGGTCACTCCTCTTGTTAGGGGGGTTTGGGGGTTCTCCCCCAAGAAAATTTTGCCAATACACGTCCCATTTTTAGCAATATATTTCCCTACAACTTTGAAGAAGTAGGTATTAGGTGTGTCATATATGGGCTAAAGGACATTACTCAGAAACATCCATTAAAATGACCATGACTAAATATTTTCACCTCCTGCTCTTCTGAGAGTAGTCCACTAACAGCAATCTAAGTTACATAATTGTGGCAATAAACCAGGTTTTGACAAAGGAAAAAATGGTTTCCCTGAATTTTTTTTTTGAAGTATAGGCTTAAAAGAAATAGACACCCTGCCTCCACAAAATCTCTCTCTACTCCACATGGGAAAAAGTTTTGTGAAAGACTCTATGGTGTGTTACTAATGTTGTGTAAATTAGAAGACATTATGATGTATGTTATTTTGTCATGGCATCAGAAAAAAAGTGAAATAGAAGGCCTATGGTCTCACTCACATCTCCCTTAATCCTCCACCAATGTTAGACAAAACTACTTTCTTTTGATGTATTCTGTATGAAATTGTGTTTTCCTTACATCATGGCAACTTTAACATTTTGTCTAATGTATCTTCCTCATTTAAAAACCAGCTTGATAAAACTACATATTTGGGGGTGGAAAATTGTGGTGTCCTTTCTGAATTTAAATATGTATCCATGTGGCATCACAGAGACTTAGTGTTCCTTTAAAATGATGGGTGCATATTTTTTGTAATAGAAACACTATTTATGGCGGCATGCATACCATCTTCGGCAGGGGAAACCTTTAAAAACAAAACGTTATACAAAAAAATAAAGCCATTCAGAGGACAACTACACCTAAATAAAGGTTTTAACAGGTTACCATCCAAAATTAAGGTTTTTAAAGGTTCCATGGATGTGTGTAATTTCAAGAATAATAGCATTTCAATGGTGTTATGAAAATGTTCTGGGAATATAGTTCTACTTCTTATTTTGTCCTTTATTAATGAACAAATTGTGGCAATTCACATGGCAACCAGAATTCTGCCAGGTAAATATGTCAGATTTTCAGAAAATGTACAATTGGCAGCTCTACACATTGAGGAAATTCTCCCAAATTAAGCTAAAAAATGAAGAATACCAGGTATATCTGAGTATATTTAGTATCGTGTTGATTTAAAGTATCAGTTCTGTTGTGTTAAACTGCATTTTGAAGCTCATTTTTGTCTTAAATGTGGGTTATTTTAGAAGATTGGTGAAGGCAAATCGTACAGTAACAGTTTCTGAAAATCTGACCCATATACAAGATGATATATGATGTGTGTGTGTATTAAACAGCTGGTATTAAAGTAAATAAAGTAGCTGTTATGCTTTGATATGAAAAACTGGCAACAATTTAATTGCTACATTATTATCAGATATTACTTATTCCCTTTGCCCTCATTTTGCCTGAGCTGACATAAAATTTTTCCCTGTGTTTTGGAAATTTCAAGAATTCCCTGTGTTTTCCATGCAGGGAATTTGTTTTTGCCATTTTCCCTGTTTTCCCTGTGCTGTGGGCACCCTGTTATAATAATTACGCGAGTACTTATGAATTAATCCTACACGAGAACCACATAAGTGAAATTACCAACATTATTGGAACAGAATAAAACAAACTTATCAGCGCACAACCTGACAGAGTAATGACGACCACTCACAACTTATCAGATAGATTAGTCAACTAGTGCTAGGCCATGGAAAGGTCCCTGGATCGCGGGAGCAAGGGCCTTGTCCGTCACACGACGCATTAATCACTGAATATATGAATGCTTTTCTCACATTGCCTTCAGTTTTGATCCCAGATGCCTGCTGATTCATCAATTCAGAAATGATAATAGGAGGGCTCTATAATAGAGAAACTGTCATCAATAAGTCATGTGAACTAGGTTAGATCGCTATATGTCAATCAATATTCCGACCTAGATAGAGCACATAAATGACAGGTTAGAGATATTCATATTACATGGGAATATACAAGTGTCAACAAAATACCACTCGCCCACGGAGCATAGTCTTTTTAGTTTAAACTTTCATAATCATTGTTGTGGTTACACCACATTAATTTCTTTCACATACATTATCATCCATATTTTCATAACAAGGTCTTAGAAGACACATCCGCAACATTCGTATAGGCTCCATATAGTTTACAGATACGTCATAATTAAGTTGTCTTTCTGCAATGATAAATTCGTATATCTATCTATTCAGGTCCAAACAGTCAGGTCAATCACAATTACAGACCATATGATTTCGATTTCACAAATTCGCAAATTTCGCAAATTTCCAATGCACATTTTAGATATATTGTGATATGGGACGGGTTGACTGTCCGAATAGTGCTACTATTATACAACTGAGCCTCAAGAACGATCTATTGTGACACATAATTTGGTGTACATGTACATATTAGAATCAGATGAGGCCTTTTTGATTATAATGATGGAAGTGAAACGACAGGTTGACTACATCCTCCGCATGTGTATATCCTTTCCTTCTGCGCCCATCCAACAACAGAAGCCAAATATTGGCTAACGAGCACTTAGACATGTATCTATGTCCCGACCTATATTTCAATTGGGATCAATAGACTAGAGGCAGCCAGCTCCGAGAGCCAGTACCAGAAATTATACAACTGTACTCAAAACAAATTACCATACAAGTACACAAACGCCCAATACACATCGGGTACACAACCAAAGTCCAGTGCAAAGAGTATATAAATACTGCTTCAAGTACAAGGACACACATTATGTACATGGCATGGTCAGTTGGCTGACTGAACCTCTTGGGAAGTGGAGAGCACAGTCGAGGAGATGTTTTCATATACATGTACTACCAGCGTTTAATCAATAGGCAGCAATAAGCTGTCTTTGATAGCAGGATGAGTTCAGACAGAGCCTCCATTAACTTATGCAAAAATAATAGGTATATCAATTAAATAGGAATATTATTCAGGCAATACTCCCGTATTATACTTGGCGTATATTACAAAATTAAAATGCAAAATACTTTATACGTGTCTTAGGGAATAATAGGCCGAATTATAAAGTTCCTACAATTTTTATTATCAATTAATAAGTTGTTATTGGCAGTTAATAAGCTAACAAATAATCAGCGTATTTGATGCAGATACCCGAAAATATTCCAACAAAGCACACAATGCCTAAACCATCGCACCGACCAACTGTATATTATGTATTCGTCCTTTCTCCTTCCACCTCTTTCTTGTGTCGTTTCGCAGACCAAATCCCATTGGTCACTTCTCACTATCGGCGCCGTTATCTGCCCTCTCAAGAGGAAAACTCTTACTCTAGATCTACCGGGATCCCAAATGATACCACTATTACCCTTTCCCAGTCTCGCCTATAGATAACTTTCACTTAACTAACGGTATTGGCTTCAGTCGCAAATGTCCTCGGACTACAATATTTAGTTTTATCCTGACTACATGCATCCTTTTTGTTGATACTTTTATGAACAATTCTATGCTTAAAGAGCTTTAAAGCTCACTGGATAAATAACATTCATGACACTAGCTAAACATATCTATAACACAGCCTACATAATCATTGGACAGGAAAGAAACAGCGTTTTGTGGTTGTTTCAAATCGTTACCCAAGAGTGTGGTTAACCACTAGTTCCACATCCAAGACATAAATACAGTTTGGTCGTAATGAGCTCACGCGCTACTATCGGTATCGCCTAGTAGTATATATATACTGGCTCTATTTCACTATACATCCACAGATGGATGCAAAGAACATCTTATAAGATATCAAAAATATCTTCTTTACAGATGTTATTATACATGTGCGTATAATGCCATTTCCCTAGTTTTAATTGAGAGGTCCTCAAAATACCGTCTGTTATCAAAAGCTAACGGTGTATATTCGGAGGATTTATTCAACTAGACTACATCTGTTCTGTCATGTCTCAATAGTCGGACGTTTACCAGTACATACCATCTGAAAGGGGCACCTAGGGTAAGTTTATTAATGCAGAAATGATTAGCTAAAAAGTAAAAGTAAAATTATGTCTATTACTACCATAGATCTAGTATCACTGACATTAACAGCACCCCAGGTGCTGCTCATTGGACTAAGATGAAACCAAAATGGATAAAAATGATCGTTCTTCACCACAAGTGTACACCACAGAAAGGAACACCAATATATTGGGACCCAATGCAAATCTATGCACTATCTGTATCCATCGCCACCTTCAAAATCTATGGAAACATTTTAAAAAGAAACCCCTTTCAAAGGAATTATAGCCAATAACTTTGCTGGCTGTATGTTTGGGGTCGCATTATCTGCCTGCATGTCTGGCATATCAATCACCTTTCGTTGTTTGACTCTGGCTATCAGTTCTATTGGCAGGGACAATATTGTCAGGAACCTGAAGAGGGGAATAAATCACTAATCAGGCGAGTGGAAAAGGTTTAGTCATTTACACATCATTTCCTCCGACGGATCAAGGGGTTGGATTAGTTGGCCGCATACTTTAGAAAATCTCTAAGGCTGACCTGAAGACGTCCCTAGATATATTTATATATATACTTACTGTAATCTCCACCCGGGGTTAATAAATCAGTCCCATATCTAGTCTACCCTCTTACATATATAGCGAAATAAGAACATCTAGTAATGCAAAATGTCACTCTATAACTGGAGGAAAATGATGTGTGCGCATTATACAAAAGTTAATTAAAGATCAAATCTCCAAAAGTAAAAAAAAAACCTTCGACGGGTGAATTAGTAGGAAATGCTTCAATGACCCTATGCTTACTTTCTACATGCTACTTGCGGAATTCAAATCTTAGGACATGCCTATCTTATAATAAACGAACACAAATAGATAAGCCAGTACATTGCAGGACTCGTATCAGCGTGATACGCAATACTATATAGTCTTGTATGGAGTGGACCGAGACACGTAAATGGGAAGTATATAATGTTACATACAAAAGCATGTGCTTGGGATCTCGGTGAAGGCTATATTCCTCGGTAGGCGATTTCAACCCTCGCCCAAGGGCATCATCTTGGTCTACAGATACTGGGATGCGGGCACATGCCGAAATACAAAAATATATTGATGGATAACATTCCGGTCACATAAAAAAAAACTCTTCATATGTAGAGAGGGGGAAGCAGTGACTTGATGTAGCTGACTCCATAAACGATGGAGTACCGAAACAAAATTGCCTCCATCTGAGAACACACTTCCGCACACTGAAACTTGTTGTTATCCTTATGAATAAATATATACTCATCGATTTTATGTAAATTAAATTGAACTAGGTATTTTACCAGTGCAACATGTGGGGTATTGCTTCCAAACGTTGAGGTCTGTTTCTCAGCTTGGTCATTGCCACTTACAAGTTACATGAGTTCCTACATCTTAGTAGTAAGGTGTGTACGGTACTACATCTACACGACTTTGATGAGTGGCCAGTGTCTGTAAAGGGTTATGATCCCATGAATGACTACACCATGGTCAGAGCAACATCAAATATCATACACACCACGATGTATCCATGTGTTATCGATTCGGTGTCTGGTTATATGAGCAGGGGTATCCCTAATGGAGCTCCTCTCCTCTACTCGGGTGGCAAGAGTTTACTACCAAGGACATCAGGCAGAAGAACATGTGCTAATCTTTATAAGCACTGGATCTGGTTGCAACCGATGGCTTCCTTCTACACCAAGTATGAATATTTCTTAATGCAAACAAGTAATCCGAAGAACTAACAATCACTCTAATATTCTTTTTGGCAAACATGTAATGATGATAATAAATAGACTTAAATATGATACAAAAATATTGAAATCTAAACCAGTGACTCAAGATAAATGTTTCGAATAATTCATGGTTATTGTCTATATGAACCAAAACATCGACAAACAATTCAGGGATTAAGATCAATGTGTATGAATCATTATGAGCAGTGAAATTTGGAAAGCTGATAACAAAATTTCAACCCAATAATCATAAAAAATTATTTTTTCTTTATATGATCTAGAATATTCTTCATAATATCTAGAATATTGTTTAAATTATTAAACAAAAATGTTATTTTCACGAAAATGCAAAATCGGGTGAACTTGCTTTCATCCATCTATGTTCCCCCCCCCCCCCCCCCCCCACCCCATTGAATGGCCATGTAGTACCAAACCAATGATATATTCGTTTGGAAGAAGGAGTTTATTTGACTTTGAAGAATCATTTTTATCCCTTGCGAGAATTTATAATGACGTTAAAACAGCTTGGATAAGCAACCAGAGCACCCTTAATTGTTGATGTCCCCATGACATCGCCAAGGGTAGGAATGAGGTCTTAGTAACCCACTGAAGAACGTGACGTTTCTCAGTTGCATGGTAGCTTTCACTTGGGAGAGAAGTGTGTCGTCGGGTAGAAACAATAATGATAAAACATGATAGAAAACCATGTTCTGAACGGTGAATAATTGTGAGACTGGTGCCTCCATTCAATACTGTGGTGAGATAACATTGGCACAGAGCATAATGAATGAAAGCATTTGGCCGTAGGTTCACGCTTGATTGTGCACCACGGCCAGGCCCACTCATCCATGACTATATCGATGTCATCAAGGTTAAGCAAAGTCAATAAAAGACAATGCTCTAAAAGGGAAGGTCAATTAACAGACCCAGCACGGCTCCATATAGGGGCACGTATGTGAGCAATCTGTGAAAGGAATATAAAATGTGCAATATACCAATGGGTCAATAAGCCTATCAATTTAAAGCATACTACTATTGATTTTGTATCTGTTTCAGCAGGATATTTGCTCACTTTAAGGGCCAGTCTCATGTCGCCTTATGGGATTGTATTATTTCAGCGTTACTCGGAGGGGGCTGCTTGGAAATCCCCAGAAACACGTCTTTGTCTCCTCGGGGGACCCATCTGTAAGGTGTGGGGACGATCCAAGAAATGGTACGCCCTCAGGGAGTTCTGGACAATTATCTGAAAAGAAGGATCAATACTCTCCCCAATTGACGCAGATTCAAATCTAGACTAGATCTAGAGTTTTTGTTCTACTCTATAAAGCGGGATATCAGCAAACACATCTACGTTAGCAAAGACATTTCTAACAAACAATGTTACATAAAAAAAATATAGAAAATTCTAGATGATCTAAATTGAACATAGACCCCGAAGTAAAAAGGGGCAGGAGAGAAGAACGTGTGATAAAGATCTCATAAGGACCAGGCAAAGCGTTCTATTGGTGCAAAGGAAATGAAAGTGTTGTCAAGTTGTAAGACGGCCCTGGAAATTTACTGAGGGGAAACAGAGGAAGAGCGAGATGAATATTATATTCACAGAAAAATCTTGAGAGCAATGTAAACTAGACATGTCAGCATCTATTTCCCCATTGTGCGAGATTTGAGATATTGTCTCCAGCTTAGCTTCCTCCAAACCAATCTTACACAACAGCAAATGCACCAGTTTTTCTTTGGCTCTGCTCCAGGTCTAGCAAATATTACCAGCCTTTTATTCTTAAGGGCTCGTTGTCTTAGGAGCTCCAGGGCAGGAAAGGGTAAGAAAAAAAAACCCAGGTGATATTTGGAAAATATCTATTACCGAGAAGCAAAATGGTTCATTTCAATGGTTATAATAGAAACCATCCTTCATCCATACCTGGGAATAATTTGTTCAATAGATTTAAATTACCTATTTGTATCACTTTAAAGTTTGAACAGAAGAGTCAAGAAGTTTGATTTATGTGGTAGGGCGCCATTTAGTTAACCAACGAGAGTCTATAGGGGGCTCTCGTTGAGTTAACTAGAATATCAGAGCAATAGCCCCATTTCAGTAATTTATCGCAGTAAGAGGGCATCACCATAGGCCTTCATTCAGCAAGAATATCCATCCAAGGTTTACCTATTTGTGGAGTGCTATTACTATTTTAAACGTCTAAGGGGCTAAGCCTTTAGATGATGGGGCATATTGACAGTTTTATTTGAGTTATTCCTCACTGTAAGAAGCTGTTTGGGCTCTGCTTAAACACTTTGATGATTGACCCCACGTTTGTATCATGCCACATAGGTGAAATTGGATAATTCAACTAGCATTCTTCCATCCAGTAATCCCGCCCCCCCCCCTCCCCGCTGCTTTTATCAAGTTAAATGCATATTATTGTCACACTCCAAAATGATATCATGCTATATTATTACAAATATTGATCATGAAAGTATCATAAATAAATATTTCATAAATATATCAATAAGAGATCAACTTCCTAGCATATAAACTGCTTTATCATATGCCAGGGTTCTCCACCATTATAGATTTTTAAAATGTCCTCTCCTTGACATATCTCGGAACTAAGGGATATTTATATACATGCATGTATACCCTTCACACCTATTACCCTTCACAATAATATTCTCATTTACGAGTTGGACTAATAAAAAATCTCTTCCTACCAATGCATTTTTTAGTTCTAGTATGCCTACCTACAAATCCTACTCTCCATCTCCAGCCCCAATATACAATTGGACTTCATACCACAGAATCCAATAATCCTAATACACACAAGGTATTAGCAGGAGCTGTCAACATAGCCGGCTCGCTTTACAGAATATCCCAATACACGTATGCCAGGAATGAGGATCTACTTACACCATTTGTTTTCACACCCAACTTAATTCCTGGGTCCGAATTGGAAGAAACAAGTTTAAAATAACCTATCTGAAATTGGATGACTGATGATGACGCTTCAACTCTGAATGTACCATTATGAATATGAGACAGAGAAAAATCCCATTGGTACAAAATGGTTGACCTGAATTGATTGGAGGTCACCGTCAAGAATGCCACGTGAAAGAGAATGAATAAACCAAAGCCGCATTTGGGAATGATCGAAGTTCTAGCATAATCACAAGGCGGAACGATTCATATGGCAAACATTTATGTGTACGTATAAGGAATATATCGCGTAGCACTAAGGCAGGACAAGAAAAATCGAACAGTAAAAAACATTCAACCAACTTGTACTCAAATGTTGTGTTGATAACAAATCAAAATATAAGTATCATGACAAATATGGGGGTATAGATCTATATATAATGAGTTGTATGACTCCGGCCCTAAGTCTCTGCTTGGTAAACTCTATTCATTACAAAATTCAGCTCTCCGTATTATTTTTAAAAATGAAAAAAGAACCAATGTAGATCAAGAAAACTCGGACCTCAACCTATTGCACCTAGATAAAAGAAGACACAACCACATAATAAATCTAGGCCACTTCATGGCCAGGAATGAAGACCGTTTGGACAATAGAAGACTATCAACAAGTCATGTAGAAAATAGATGAAATTTTAAAATATTACACCCAAAATTGACGAAAATATTAAACTTTCACTTATAAATCTGTAAAATACTGGAATTCCCTTGAAACTACTGCCCAACAGATACAGGACCGGAAGTCATTCAACAAATTTATTGATTCACCTTTGGGAGATATTGATCTGTTATAGGCCACCATTTACCAATTACATTCTTTATCCTATCTGGATTTTCCAGGGTATGCATACTAATGTCAGTATATCCATATGTTACATTTATTATTGTTATTATCATTAGTGTATTCTAATAGACATATTTTTCAGATGCGTGTAACCTATTTTGTACACCTTTTGTATGAATAGAAAATGCTTAAAATTGAATTGAATAACTAGCAAGAGTTTACACGAGTTAACTACATGTATAAATCTTCTACCTGTAATTTACAGGTGCGTTCCCTCCATCATAGATAATGTTAAATAGAGAAACTTATGCTTTTATTATCCTATTCATTAATAGATTTGCTTGACCTCGTCTCGCTACGACAAAGTATGTCATATACCAAATAAACTTTCGACCCCAGTGTTAAGTACACTTTAAGTGGTCCAAATCTGGAATAATCAAACATGGCAGTCCAATCGGGTTAAGAAAAAGGTCATAGCAAGGCGCATGGACACAAACAAAGCTATCCGGAATATTGAGGCTGGGTAGTATATCGATTTACCAAATGACTTTTGAACTTTACTTGCTGAACAACCAGGGTGGTACATAGCAGGCTCTCACAAGAAATAAAGCCATGGTTAGAGATTGAATCAATTCTCATGTGTGTATTCGAAATATGGGGGCGGGGGGGGGGGGGGGGGGTCACATTGGGAAATATTGCATTCCTAGAATCCTACAACCGGTATTTATAGCAATACATGCGACGAAGTAAATCAGTCCATTAGACTTTTAACTTTAGGAATGGCCTTTATGTTTAGATGTACGTGAAGCCCACATGTGTGTACCGGTAATCAAGGCCAAACCTCTGGTGGAGGGGAATGGATCAGGAAGTGGGTAGGTGAGGGCAGGGTCGCAGATGGAAGACATGCAATACATTATCAGACAATGCCACACCAACCACTCTGCAAGAGAGATTTACTCTCACTGGCCTGAGTGAAGTCAATGAGTTTAGATACAGATCGAGATTTTTTTGGTGAAATTATGAATTCCAAATCTTCCGAACTTCCAAATCTTATCGTGGTCTGGGTAATAGAGAATTCATGTTATGTATCTATATTACGGAAAATAAAGATATTTAACGTGTTTTTTTCTCACATTCTTCGATCTACTTTTTCTCCTCCAATGGGGGTAGTGAAACAGAAAGTAGCAAAATATCCCGAAAATAATCCCAATCTTTCAGGGTATAAATGACCAATGACAAATTGTTCGGTAAACACACCAGTAAAACAAATAACTAAAAAAATGTTGGCTGTTAACCGATTTCTCACATCCATAGGCAATAAGCCTTGCCCTATATATGACAGAAAGAAAACAAAGTGATTTGTGTACAACTGTGAACAAGTACATAAGAAGCCAAGACGGTAAAAATCACTTAAGCGTATTTATTACTAAACGTCTTTAGATAGATTATGATTTTGTCACATATAAATCACACCTGGCAGATCATAGAGAAGGAACGCAATAAATCCTCACCTCAGCACTCATAGCATAAGTTAATTGATATTAGTGTGTTATGCGAGTTCAGGTCAAGGAGTAGATAATAAATCATATGAACACTAGAACTGCAGGTTACACATGCCAAACCATCGGGAGGTTAAGGCTTGAAGTAACTCCTGAAGTAACTCCTCGGGGCTGGGGGGAAAAGAAAATGCTCATCGCCATCGGGCAAGTTAGAGAGAAAATATGGAAAAGGACCAGGTTTATAGGATTTGATGTATAACTGGAAGCTTTCTGTGGCTATTGCAGTCACCAATATTGCTGCACTCATATATGATATATGTACTGCTGCATAGGATTTCCCCGCTAAAACTAGAGATATTTCTCACTTCTCGATCCCAGACACTAACTAACCACTTTCAGCAACAGTTGGAATGCCCTGTGGTGATATTCCGAAATAAGGGGAAGCATCATCTGAGATTTATGCTAGAAAAATGAATGTTTGTATTTTGCTCATTATGGATATTTGGGTAAGAATCTTTATATTCTCCAGTCAGTGGTCCTTAAATGTTGTATGCATAATATACCAATATGACTAAGTTTCGAAGATTGTCTGGTATCTAATTATAACTTAATCTATTCAATAGTGCATAGACAAGATATGCACTACTTTCACCATCTCAGCAGATAAGCTTGTATTACGTTTCGGTCCAATACCAGATGAAAGCATGTTGGGGTATGTGGTATCGCCTCGGATGACAGTGTCTAATATACATTACATTATTGATATAAACATTGAGATAAGACCTACCCTACATACAAACCATTAGGGAAACTTCTAGGATCTAGATACAGAACTCAATACTCCATGCCCGATCCTGAGATGAAGTCTTATAGCTTTTCTCCACCTAATAATAGCGTTTTATTTGACAATGTAAAGAACCAAGCTCAGACATAAACACCAATACATACACCAATTCCAAGGAGGTTTCGCCCTTGCCGATTCGTACCTGTCTTAACTCCACGTCTCTGCGTCTTATTTTTCCTAGTCTTCTCTCTAGTCGTGTCCCTGAATTTATCCCGCAATAACTCGCATAGAGAAGTCCAACTCTATCCTATCCCTTCTATTCATTGCTTCAGCATCTGCCTTGATTTTCCTCCCACTTTATGAGCTTTATGGGAAATCAGGCCATGAGACGAAGATAAATCAATCGGCCAACACTTCTGAATTTTAACGTCTTTGAGGAATATTTCGCTCTCAAATCTTCACAAAGTAACCAAGGGGAGCGAGGTAAATTATTCCTCTCTTAAATCGCCTCCAGATGACTGCCCTTCGCAGGAGGAGTCACATATATCTCGCCTTGGCAAAGGAAGGGCATGTTGGCCAGTGGTAGGCAAGCAACTGATGGCGTCAGATCCAAGAATTTATCAAGGTATGGAGGGTGAAAAGGGGGAAGGCTGGTTTGGAGGATGAATAAGATTATATGAATTCTTCATAACCCTATCATGTTAACAATGATGACATTTACCATACATGAATAGAGGATTAAAATGTCAAGAATTTTGTAAATGTTAAACACATGCAAAGCTCGCACGTTGATCCAAAGCGCAATATATTATTCTCATGCAAAACACTTCACACCGCCAAATAAATCAAGCCCAGCCTACGTAGGACATGTTGGCTATTGTCCCTATGCCATAACGTTGGTATTTAGGTATGCACAAACAATAATCAAATGTTGCCTAGGGAACACAAGAGGCAGAGGAAATGGAAATATAGCACCGGAAAATAATAAAAAGCGAGAGGTTCACCTAGCAAACCATATAATACCGAATATGTGCAAATGTGTTAAGTAACATCTAAAACCTAGAAATGTTATGAGTCGCCATTTATTGACGAGGCAGTTCAGAGGGACTACATAAAATATCGCTCCAACTAATTCGTACAACACCATGTCTGAGTCACTGTCCCCCTGGCAATGACTCAAGGGTCCATGGACAGGAATTTCTACTTGTATTTTGTATTATAGGAATAATGAACACAGATGGCCATTTTCCAAGGTACCTCTGTTGCTTTCACGCAACCTGATTATAGATTTAGTTTGTCTCATCTGACCTAACCATTTAACGCGAATGTCTAAGCTAATAGGCACGATTCCATGTTTGTTTTGGATACGATTCTATAAAACAAACACTCCGTATGTGAAATAAGATTCAACTCAAAGATATGCCCCCACATATAACTTTTTTTAAAAATATCTTTTGTTTGTCCCTGCTCTTAAAACCATTCAGGCATTAACAATAATCTGAAAGGAAAATAATAAAGCAGTCACTATCTGACAGCCAAAACAAAGTTTGTGGAAATAACAAGACACAGACCAGACTCCCAGTGGCATTATGAGAGTCTTTTTGACATAATAACCTACCTCTTAGGACAACATCAGACGGGCAATGACAGTTTAGGATATAATTACTGGCTTTCAAGAATGGAGCTGAGGAGGAGGGGAATGATTACAGCTGATCAGAGGCTCGAGGAGGTGATGGAAGTGAGGTAGTGTAGGATGTAAGAGGATGAAAGAGACAGGCACGTCTCGCAATACTATTAAATTTCCCTGCAGTGGTAGTGACAACTTACTGGAAAAGGAAAACAGTCGGTCAAAATGACTTGTTTGTTTTCTATATTGATAGTAGATTTTTAATGTAGACGTTGACACTATATTTTTTGGATAATAGCTGTAAATTGTTAATGAAAATATCACATTCAGACAGAATGAATCGGAATAGAACATTTTTCGTTGAGAAACTGAAATGAGACTGAGGGGTGGGATCTCCAATTTGACGAGAACAAGTAGGAAACAACAAGCTCGTTCTATTTCACATAATGCTTTCATGTTCCAAACAATAAAGATGATCATGCGGGAAATGTAAAGGGTTGATTGTAGACCATCTTTGGCAACCTCTCTCTCGCGAACATTAATGTTACTCTCTGTGATGAAGCGAAATACTAAAGCCAAACATGCCTAGGCCTAGATACTAGTTAATGAGAGATGGGCTTGACTCGAGGGCAATCTAAGAATAGTCCTCCATCGTATACGGTAGCCAGCGCTATATCATTTATATTATATGCACTATATCTATTATGTTGTGTTTGCTACATTGTGACTATTATTGGCGATGTCCTCCGTCAAGATGGTCGGTATATGGCCAGGAACTTTGGCCATATCTGCAATATCCGCCGTTTGTCATCGCAAGCTATTATCAAGGAAAAGACTGGGGGACAAACCAGATATAAGATTCACATCAGTCATCTGTGTATCTGTATCACCATTGGGTAGCACAGAAATATTTCTGAAATAATTTCCTGCAATAATGGACGGGTAATTGATGCATGAACCTAACATACGGGTCAGGAATTACTGAGCAATGTGTCAAATGTGCAGGCACATTGAATGAATTGTAACATACACCATGCAAGTTCTGTGGGAAGTACATGTAATTTGAAATGGTACATGGTACTATACCATTGTAGCAATACAAGACTGTGGAATCATAAAAGTTCTGACAAAGTGATTATGTATTCATGAGACTAGACAGAATATAACTCTGCTGGATCTCATGTTTTTATTATTGCGCTCCTTAGTCAACGGGTCAAGGAGAATTCCGTTCTCCCGTAAGGCCTGATTACTGCTTGGCGGAGTTTCTTAGCACGAAAGATAGCGCATACTGAGAGGGTGAGAACGGGACCGAGCGGATTTACGTCACGGCAAACATAATGAAGGAATATTTTTCTTTCCCACGCAAAAATGCTTTGTCAACTATTGGATGTTTACAAGTGCGTTCCCAGCAAAATCGCTACAAAGAATGTCCAGTTAATATTACATTTCTCTTCTGGAGTCGTTACTCATTTTATAGGTCTTCCTGAAGACTTTCAGATTTGTATCCGCGTTATGAATTATAAAATAGTGTTTTATTATTTCGCCGATATCTGCTGGGAATGCAGCTTTAACTTATAGAATGGTTAGGGCAGTCCTAGGGTTATTAGGGAACACACCTATTATTCACAGATATGCAGAATATAATTTTCAATGATTTAAATCTAGTCTGCCCGGAATACAATTAAATGTTGCGAAGTCCATTCAGGTCACTAAAGCGTGTGTAATTACTCGACAAATATCCAAAAATCACGTGTAGGTAGGGCCTGATCATGTACCTATTATTGGATCTAGAAGATTAGTCCGTTCAAGCATGAGAAAGTTCCAGCAGTTTAAAAAGTTAACGAGCGCAGAACAGCCATCCACAGCATTCCCACCGTGACGTAATTATAGCGGGTGGGGGGGGGGGGGGGAGAGAATTTGGGGGAGCGGTATTAGACCATTCACACTGAGCAAAAGGTTGGTCTCTCTATACATGGAAAATACGGCACTGATGAGAAGAATTAGACATATATATATTTTGCTGAAATTACTTGGCTTCAGTGTAATTTATACAGTATATTGTACTTCATTACATATATAATATAATATAATATAATATAATATAGTAGATAAGCACTTGTACAGCTTTTCGTGGTTGAAAATTATTAATTTTAGAACAAAATGGATATTTAAGACCAAACAAGGTATAATGTTGCAAGGCTAAGTCTGAAAGCTGCCCCTCCCTCTTCCCGTTACTCACACCTGACTGGTTATGGGATCACTGGGTGGTCCATCTACATATGCCAGCAGAAGTAGTTCCAGCTATTATGCTATAGTCCCAATGGAGAATTTACTCCCGCTAGCCTACCTTGAATTTACTCATGACATTTTTCTTTCTCGCAAGACTCCTTGGCCTTTTCCCTCCACTGCCTATAACAACCAACCCAATCTATATCTCTCCCTCACTTGTATGACACAAGGTGAATGGATAGGGGAGTGTAAGCTAAACCGCTCTCTAACCCCTATATCATGTAGTTGTTATGTGTATAAACCTTCTATGTGGTCCACCAATGATGTATGTGGCTACGCTTCCTACTCACACCTACCCTCAATCAACCACACCCAATTCACTTCTTCTATAACTTCACCTAGC
The DNA here is from genome assembly GCA_942159475.1 of Sthenelais limicola. Classification (NCBI taxonomy): domain Eukaryota; kingdom Metazoa; phylum Annelida; class Polychaeta; order Phyllodocida; family Sigalionidae; genus Sthenelais; species Sthenelais limicola. The sequence goes on along the minus strand of OW804095.1, from coordinate 111,687,310 downwards.
TTCCTCCTCTCTCTCTCTCTACCTCTCTATGACTATAGGCTAGCTTCTCTCATCCCCCACAGCCTAACCCACTCATGTGCTCACTCTAAAGCAACGACAATATCTGCAAGTTAAGCAAAAGTTAAACTCAAGCCATACTCATCTGTCTATCGTATTCTATAGAAAATCGACAAATAATATTTTAAACAGTTATACATGCATGGGTAAAGAGGGAAGAAACTACCACGTTTCCTAATATTCTTCGTGATCAAATTGTCTCCCTATTCTAATATATTTATAATTTGTTTATATAATATATTCCCTACTTAAATCTCTTGTCAAGTATAGAAATAAGAAAAAAATCTAGAGCTAACTCCTATAAGTTTCTTCTTCGTTATCAACTGCATGGTCTCACTATCTTCAAATTCCCTAGGCTAAGGTTATCCCTTATGCCCCTTTTCTAATCACCAAACCCTGTTCTGACAGCATATCATCGCGGTCTCTTCTCGAGGCAGGGAACTCGCGATTCCCGAACCCTATAGTGCTATACTATGCTTTACCTCACTGTGAATTCTGGATTTACAGACGGCATGTACCGGTGTCTGTAACCACTCAAGAGGCAAGCTTTATTTTCTTACATGAATGGGGACATTTGTTTATCATCGATGCTATCGTTCCGAGAAGCCTTCGACCAGAAGCAAGTAACGTTACTGTGAGTTAAGGATGCTCAGAGAAATTTGAGCATTCGTGTAGCTTTGTGTATCTCAGAAGAAATGTGAATGATGATTTTTCCTCTTAAATATAGTTCGCGAATAGCTGAAAAAAACCCCAATGAATACATGATAGGCGGACATTATACAATTTTACTCAATGTATTATCTATCTTTGGTGTTGTCACCGCTGATTTTAAATGCTTTCATTTAACAGCTATGTAGTGACGATCAATTAGTCACAAAATGACTTCACGTTTTTCTGGGTTTATCCTAGTCAACAGGTCCTCGAAACAACAGGCAGCGAGCAAAGTTCATGTAAACAGAGACAAAAACAACAAAAAGCTATGGAGAAGAACAGTGTGGGAGCGTCTTCAAAGAGTAAACACAGACAATGTGTGTACCGAGTCACCCAACCCGAGACTACAAACCCATATTGTGGCACACATGTGGGTTAGATGCCAGAGATGCTCTCAACTTTTTGTTCTCCTCTAAAAACAAGGACATATTACAGTCATATTATTTTCTCTACTCTGACTTACATTCTCTGGATGGAATTAATCCAGGGCGCCCGTCGAGCAGTTATCAAGAACGAATAAAATTATAGATTATGATGAGGAAAATTGAGAGATAGTATGCCCACTGAAATCCATACTGTATCACCTGTCCTCATATATTTAAACTTACTACCGTCCTATCAAACCACACGTTTTATTAATCAGTCCATTTATAAATTAGGAGTTTCAGGGACGTAGGCAATGGGTTCTGTCAGGGGTTAAAAAAAATAATCAGTAGAACCATCTTCCCTGATCTACATTCTGAACATTACACACATGGTTTGGACAGTGATCGGGTCCCTACTCTTACAAATGTACACCCTCAGTACTGGCATATCAGTTGTAGATATGCCCTGCAGAGGAATAAGGAATAGAGAGAACTCAGTGGGGAAGGAAAACACAAAGACTCGGGTCTTATCGCTCATATCACACGTCTTGACACCTGAATGTACTTCTAACATGATTTTGTTAAATACGAGTCGACTGACGATTATTAGCTACGCTACAGCAAAAATTGTCATTAATCAAGATTTGAACCACGTTTGTTAGGCGATATGTAGGCTACACATACTTTAAGAAAGAAAGAAATCTGCATGATCTAATGCTACATCCCGGTATCTAGCTACTATTATATATACCTACGGTATATAATTTTATCAAAGAGAGGTGATATATACCAAAATCTCCCAATAAGACATAGATAGTCATAAATATAAATATGCATGTTGTCACATTAATTGAAAGCCAGGAGGAAGATAGTAGACAACTGGTATAATCTGAACACATATAGCCATGGGAGCATATATTATATTATACCAGGGATGAAAAGCCTTGGCTATGCTATGGGAGTTAAATCCTTTGCACATGCGAGGGAAAAAATATGTCCTCGGAGACAGTATTCCATAGACGAGGTCCTAATTATCAGCCCATCTCAGCTTTCACACGTGTCTGCAATAGTGCACACTGGCTGCAAGAATCACATAGGGACACCACCTCCATCCATCAGGAAGTTCTTTATCCCACCTCTCCTAAGTTCAACATATGCATCTATAGAAATAGTTAGTTACATTTTAATAATACTGAATAACAATATTGTTAAATAGAGTTAGGTCTAGATAGACACAGCAGTGGGTGGAAGACCATGGTTATTCTGCATTGGATTATCATCTGTGAGCCCATATCTCAATGTTAATGTCCTCAATTGATTATTAGAACTTCATTGTACACTGTAGCCTACTTGAACTTGTAGTACTTGTTTGTCGATAACTCAACAGTCGTTATTACAGAAGATGTGCTGTATAAAAATACTATATAAAAATAAAAAAAAAGAATTATTCTGTCCTCAACCTATGTTAATAAATGTCTGTCGGTTCATTGAAATAGAAGTTGATTGATTAACAGTGATAATCAACAACTTCTATTTCAATGAATGTTTCTTACTTCAATAGAAATTTTACAAAGTCTTAGACTTAGATCTTTAATATCTAAGACCTATGCTGATTATTATAATTCTAAAGACCTATAACTGCCACATGCAGAGAGTGAATTATTGTGGGTTTTTTCTAGAAAGAGTTTACATTCAAGCAAGAACACATATACTGCCATGGAAATTGATAAGATTTCTTCATATGTTTTTTGTTGTCAGGGGGTAAGTTTTTGGTTAAGTGGGTACTCAAAACCAACAGTCCGTCCCCCTGAAAACACCCCTACATCACTGCTGTCATCTTGACACGCCCACTGAATTAACTCCTACCGCACACCGGGGCACAAATATGCCTACTGCCTTCTTATTGAGTTCAAATCCAAACCAGGTTCAGGCCAAGGACAAGGTCTTTGATTCCTCCGCAAGACCTTAAGCCTTTCTCAGCGTGATTGTAGTCCTGAGCATAAAAATAGAGCAGGAGCGGGCACACGATCAAGTGAGACACAATGATCATAACCAACTGTCCTTAAATCACTCCGACCGAATGCATGTTGACATTTGCAATGCAAGATCTGCCATCGTTTATAATGCTTACCCGAACACATGTGAAGCAATCCTTTCCCTTTCCACAGCTTTTAATCCAAAAGACACCGTGTGACACAACCCATCGGATCCTCCACTGTGCTAAGATGTTGGTTGTAATACTGACATGGTCTATGTTCCTAGTCTTGCGAAAATGTCTTCAATTTTTGACTAATTCTGCAGCTCACACATCTGCAGCTGTCACCATGTTCGGCAGCTGGTGTGAATCTGGTTCTACTTCTCTCAGTAGGGAGCAGCGGAAGACGATTAGAGCGCCGTCATGCGGAAATTATACTCACTAGAGAAGGATACCATTTTCCCGCCACCCACCATAAAATACATGAATGCCTCGATCATTACTCATGGGCGGGTTGCAAACATGGGAGTACATGCCAAACATGGAATTCATTGTTGTAGGTATGAACAGGTAATGAAAAATGTGCTATACCTATGTTGCATATCATACTTTTATGATGGCAGAGTCATGCAACCATAGAACTATAATTTGGACTGCTCTCTAGTTACTTCTTTCCGTTTTCTTTGTAAATCATAATAAGTCAAAAGAACCTGCACTAAACACTGGTTAGAGATAATTAGCGCCTATATGACAGTTACTAAAATGAAGTGAAAACTCATAATAAATTAATAAATGGCCATGTTTAAACACAACTACCTACAGTTTAAGTAACATAGAACTAGGCCTATATTAAGGTGGACAGATTAAATACAAATGAAAGAGAGAAAGGAATATTAGCTTCAGATTAAATACAAATCAAAGAGAGAAAGGAATATTAGCTTAAACATATAGATATATATATCATACAATAACACTAGAGAGATAGGCTCTGAGTGTCGTGCTTGTCTAACCCTCTCCCTGCATGCCTTTAGGTACGCACGTGCATCTTATCTGTTTACCCCATCCTGCTTAATTCCTAATTGGTTACAGGACATGTAAATTAGTAGGGTTACGGTATATAGTTCTATGATGCAACCTATGGTCCTAATGATGGGAACAAAAAAGCTCATCCAATTAAGTCTTATAATAAATAATTTGGCCCATGCAGGAGTACAAGCTAATTTCTGAATATCTCCTATCTTCTAGACTGGCTACATATTTATTTATTTTTAAATTTCTTCTACTGGGGCTAGATCACCTCACTGGCGGTTTCCCCCTAACGTTAGTACTAGTAGCTGGGGACTGCAGCCACCCACTTACCTACAAAACTACCGAGTTAACATGCAGTGAACAATATTTAGGCACTTTTTACTTCCATGATTCTCGTTTCTTTACGACATGTATTTCCACCTAATGAATAATTCCTTTGGAATCGCACCCCCTCCCCCCTCCAAAAAGAACGGATGTCAAAGAACTTCTGAGAGAAATACACCCAGCGATAGAAGTGAGAACGGCAATAAAACAATGCATGTTCATGCAGGCATGGAAGTCATTAAGGATAGAAACACAACAAAAGTAATAAATATAACATATTATAAAACAGCAGATGAGTGCTACTATTCGCTTAATTATAGGTCGTCAAGCGGTCACCATCATATGGGTTATACAACAAGGTCATTTCTGAGTATGTTGTTATGATATTGAGGACAAATTGGGGATACACATGCAACGCTGTAGTCCAGGATTGGAAATAACTATTGTCTTGGCGGGTCTAATTAACACTATACTTTCTGTATTTGGTCACATGGGGCCGAAGTGAAACACACTAATGGGATGCTGATACCCTGCACCAGGAATGGAACTAAATTATTCTGACTGTACTGAATGTATATAGCCTAAACAAAATCTACAAGGAGTGTAATACCTATCTAAGATCGAGATCTCGATATGTCTAATAGATATTAGTTTGGAGGGGAGGTTGAGTATAGGGGTGACTTTTCTTTAAAAGTCTCAATAAGGAAGTTACTGAGATATCATGTTCTAGTACAGATAGGATATATATAATGAGTTGATATATTTATTTTTAAAAATGCTGTTAGTCAGACTAAACAAGTTTTAAGGTTTCGACGTATTATGTACATCCGTGTTTCGATCATTAGGAATGGTTCTTTTGCATGTGTGTAACCATAGGCGACAATACACAGATCAAAAAGTGACCCCCATCGAAAAGTGACCCATGCACAGGTCGATATTCGACAATCGAAAAATGACCCACCCCATCGAAAAGTGACCCCCTCTGAATGTTATTATACCAAAGGCACCTTGACCGTTGATAAATACACACATATATATATATATATATAAGATATTATTTACTTCTGAACCTGATAAATTTAACTGATATCCTAATAACTGACTATCCAATATATTGACCGGATACAACAAATTACAGATGATTGCGTTGAGGACCATTATTATGAGCAGCACTTGATAGACTTAAACGTACAGATTGTTACATGCATCTGGAAAAAAAAACAGTGCGTTCTTGGCTCCACTTTTTTTCTCTTTACAAATCGGATAGAATGCAAATCAGTCAGCGTTTCACAACATGGATCATTTGCTTTTGATGGGAGAGGGAGGGTGGGGGTACGGATCCACTAAAATATAAACACCCTAATCCAGATTCACCCAATATGACCTCAAATGATCATTCCTATTATCCCTATACATAGAAAGCCACAGCGGCCATTGTTAAGAACACATGAACCCATGTTTCCCGGTGAACATATTTACCAAGTCGGTCGTGTTTACCCGATGTGGACAGGAGTATAAATACTAATATCTGGATGTCAATTGCTACTTATAGTTCAGGACAAGCGGTCGTCGTGTATGCAGACACCGGCCGATGCTGGCGAAGCAACCACGTCAGTATAGCTGAAGCAGTTGAGAGTCTTGGCATACAATCGTCTACTATCCGCTAATAATTTACCAGACATTTTATCCAAGATTATTTTCGAAATTCGAGAGGAACAAGATGCCCGTTGACTTAAATGGAGAATGGCAGGAAGTAGAGAAAATTGGATTAGCACCAATCCTTGACGAACTTGGTAAGCCTTAATTTCTTTTATACTTTATGTCCCAACTTCCTTTATAGGCCTACTTTATTTCCGAACCCCAATCCGGAGGTGTGTGTAAATGTCGTTTTCTGATTTGTTAGTATATATTATTCTTGGAGTGTTTGTGGTCATAGAAATGAAAAAACAATCAGTGAGTCATAGTGTTCGTTTCTGAATATTTTTTTTGCAATTTGTTTTTCATAATATATTGAATAAAACATATTTTGCACTATACTTTAGAAACATTTTAATTTGATATCTACAGCAACGTTGACACTATACCACAAAACAGAACGAGAACCCCAAAATCCGTTGCTTTCCAAGTGTTCTAGGTTTTCTAAACGTGTCTATTTCATACAGCCACAATTTTTTTTAACATGATGACCTATTTTTGTTCCCTTTATATGAGTAGCATTAAAGGAAGTGTAGAAGATTTTGGGACATTAGAAATTGCCATTCTTGAAAACGTCAATGAAACACGTTTATTGACACAGTTTCATTCACGAAAACGTAAAAAAAATGCAGCATTTCCCAATAGACTCCCATACTAAAAGGGAAGTACACAGAATGCCGTCAGCTAGCAGGGGTGGCGTGGTAGTGAATAGTAGCGTTTGCCTTTAAAATGCTGTTAGCAAGCACTGAGGTATCATTAGTATATAACTATGTTAGTGTGACATTTGGGAATTTCTTTATTTTATCATAGTTACTCTCTTAACACGGTATCTGCTAATATGCACCATGTAATTATTTTGTTTACACTTTTAACAAGAACATAAACTTTAATAGAGGTACTCCGATCAGATATTCAATTCGAATGTGGAGGACTACAACGGAATGAGTCATGCATAATGCCAATAGTTTTAAGAGAGAGTTAGTGATCAGATCAGATAAGAATGGTATTCAGTGATTGGCCGCCTACTGTGCTAACTGTGCTAGCTTTACCGGCCATGGTGTAGGCCTCTTAATGGGATTATAATTGCAATTTGAGGGTTAAGCCAAAAGGTTGGAGCCTTTAATGAGAAATAATTATTTGACGCAATTTCTTTTCGGCCAATGCATATATAGATGGAACCTAGCAAGGGGGAAGTCTGTACACTTGTTATTGACCGAGGGAGCGCGGGAAGTTAGAGGGCGTTAGCCCGAGATCTTCTGTGCTCCCGAGGTCACTAACAAGTGTACAGACTTCACCCGAGCTTTGTTCCATATTTATTACACCCCATTAATAAATAAAGAATATAAATAATTAAAAATAAAAGAAGTAATTTACGTTTTGGGCGGACCTACCTGTTGCATGTCCCCAGGGTGACATAACTCACATGTTATGCACCACTTTGACCAAGTGTGACATACAATGCTGAAGGTATAGGAAGCAACAGCACAGGGGTGTAATAAATATATATATCTCGTATCAGCTTCTGTGATTTCCATTAATAGAATAATCAGTATTGTAACAAATAACACGTATTCTTTATAATAACCTATTGACAGGTGTTCCACAGCCGATAAAACATGTAATGTTGGAAAAGAAGATATCCTGCAATATTTCGCAGACTGGCGACCACATGAAGATCACAGCCAATACACCACGCGGCCCAAAAATGACGGAATTCCGCGTGGATGGTACTGAACAGGACTTTGAGGATTTCTTACAAGGAGGAACCACAAAGGTTTGATTGCAGTGAACTAAACTCATACGAAAATATGGCAACATCAGTTAACATCACGCAATTTTGAATTTTAAGACAAACAGATGGCACAATTATACCACATGTCATGTTCCTCGTGATTCTCTACGATCATTTATCGATCACTTTTTAAACTTTTTTGATGGGTTTTTACACAGGATTTACCAGTTACCAGTAGTGGGAAGTAGGCTATTAAACCTGTGGTCCAGACATTGATCATATCGTATTTTGACGTATATCCATGTTGCCACACATACTTCAGAGCTCTCCACATTGGGAAGATGATCGCCTCGTCACCGAAATGAACATGGCAGGAAAGAATGTAAAAATCGAACGATACAGAGAAGGAGATCGGATGATAATGGTCAGTACCCCTCCTTGATAATATTAATATCAAATTTATTCATATTTAGCATTCTATGATTCAAAAGAAGTTATGACCAATATACAATTGTTGATAGCATTATAACAGTGGCAGTGTTAACAGTGCCCTGTAATATTACGTATTAATAATTATTGAAATTAAAGATATCGGTGGCTTAATTGTACAATTACGAGTACAGTTACGTAATAGTTACGTAATTAGAGATGGGGCAAAAAATACGAGTAGTGATAATCATTAAAGTTATACAGTTATTGGTAATTAAGGATACTCGTACTTAGTGCGAAAAGTTACATAATATCACAAAACATAACTATAAAGAAAAAGGTGTCACTTGATTTCAAAGTGCGTCAGGATAAGAATTGAATTTAAGGGATATAATATCATTAAAACAGAAGGATCTGCATGGGCGGTGACACACCCAGCCGCAACGCTGCCTGGTAACGCGCCGCCCAGACTCCCGCGCAGCAAAAGTAAGATGGCTGCCGTGGTGAGTACAGTAGGCACAGCGACATCTTGTTCAGCTTTAATGCTCAAGCGCGCGAGGCCTTCTGCCTATGACGATTAAAAGGATAACACGTGTCTAATGTCCGCTATGACACTTACACATATCAATTACATAAGCTGACATTATAAGTTGTAATATTATGCAATATTAGTATTACGTAATAGAAAGGTGGAAGTTGGACATTAGACGGACGTAATGATATGGTAAAAATACAGTTTGTATCTGGAGAATTGATATTCTGCCGGGCTGTAAATCACGGTGACACAAATACATGATAAAATACAAATAATCAGACCATTATTATTGAATATGTTAGGAATCGATAATCTCGCATAGCACACAACTCAATGAGACCCGTACGAAGCTATGTAATTAGTTTGTTTTAAGTAGAAGAAATTAGAATGCAGCAGTAAAGTATAATTATGTATAATTTGAAAAATGTTATTAAAATATCTCTGATCTAACTAGCAGCAAAAGAGGCTCGATCAGTCCTAAAAGTGACCGCCTAATCGGTACCCTACTGTATTTCTGTTTATTGCAGGCGATGTCTGTATCGGGGAAAATATCCAAAACCTATTGGAACCGATGCTGAAAACTACAGAGCAGAAAACATCAGTGAAATTGTTAAAGAACTACATGTTATTTTAATACGTCGTGAAAATAAGCCAATACATTGAACTGTGGTGGTTCAACGACCTCACGTGGCAGATGGAAAGGATTGTCTAAGCAATTATATCTGAGTCTATTTGTAGATCTAGATGAATGCCATCCCCCAAAATAGAAACTTCAGTCACTTTAATGGGAATGATTGCATGCCTTTACCTAGGTTGGACTGCGACATGTTAATGTTAGGCCCAGCACCAATGTTAGGCCCTGAAGGGGAATTAATTAACTCTTCAGAGGTTACGATGTCTATAACAATTGACCTGCATGTACCGTGACATACCGGGCTCGACTGGAATATAATATGTAATGGCTATTCAAAATGGAAAAACATAGTAGAGAGTCGTATTGATCAAAAGGAAACCCTCCTCGGCTCATGGAATGGAACGGGTAATGGAAATCCCAGGGAGATCAGTTCAAGCAGATACGATGCACTCCTCATTATTGTATACATACAAACAAATATAAAATAATTCCATTACGAAATTTGAAATACTAACTAAAACTCGAAATTCCTTTTAAAACGGTATCAAGGATTATGAAGTTCAAATGTATGAGGCTTATGCATTAAGAAGAAAACAAGGTTGCACCTAGCCAATGACTAGTCATATGAAAACATTCCCCATGTTCTCCACTCATAGAAGTACTCAACTCATAGTACCACTCATAACATTACCCATAGAACTACTTAATCGTAATACCCATAATCAATAAGTAGGACTCCGCTGAAAAAAAATAATACTCATAGAAGTACCAAATGGTGCTCATTTTGCTTTCGCCTAAATAATTATATATATATATATTATTTGAAAATAATAGTATTGAAGGCCCTTTGGCAGCGACAAACCCACATTTGGATTGGGCTCAAATACATTATTTTCACAATCTATGTAATTTTGAAATTCATTCGTCAAAATTTGATAACGACGGCTATACTAGTCAAGTCCGGTAGCAAATCAAAGTGTATGATCATACAATTTTAAATACTTACCAGGGGATTTTGTTGAAAAGGGTTGCCACGGCAACAGTTTTGTCATATATTGGTTGTATATATCAGTTCTAATAATACATTTAGATAAAATAAGTGTGTTAGAGGGACAAGAATGGGGAATTACAAAAGGGCCATTCTCAGAAAAGTCTTGCATTTCAGGGTTGGAAATCGAATAAAATGGAATTAAGATGAGACGTTTGGGGGTTATATTTCCTGAAAATATATATTCTCCTCTATACAGTCCTACAACAATTGGCACTCGGGCTCAAATATTAAAGAATCTAGAACCCAAAACGTGAGGAAAGGTCATTTTTGCCTTTTTTTGCATAGGAATAGCATACAAAATATATCACAAATAAATAATGGTCACAATTAGATATGTAATAATGATAAATATAGTTTTAGAAAATCTGCCACCATCTTGCGAGATCTTTACCGATTTGAATCATTCAAAATTGTAAATGATGCTGACAGTTTCGCGGAATTTTTGATGTACACGATTACATTATATCCTAAAAAGCTTTGCCTCAGTGAGCGTTTCCGCGATGCCCATTATTTTCGAAAATTCCGTCGCGTATCGTGACCGTCACGTATCGTGACAATTTCCCATGTTACTTCATATGCCAGGCAAAATAATTGAAGCAGAATTATTTTTTATACCTATTTTATTGAGGCCATTATAGGACTAAATATCCACACAATTGAAATAATTCCATATTTTATAATAAGTCCTGGAGGGCCGTCACGTAACGTGACATCCTTAAAAAATCGGTACTTTTGTCCCGCCTTCAAGTCCCTACTAGGCCTATCATAATACAAGGAGGATCATTTTGTATAATTTTAAGATGACATTGATGTCAGGGCAATAAATTTCCATATTCTTTACAAATGTATATTATTGAATACCAGGTACAGATCACCTGAAGACCACCGTCACGTATCGTGACATAAATCAGCGGACAATAGGTTTGGGCTTATTCCAGCGGAATTTAAATCCCAAGAAAAAAATCTTTATTTTTTTTCAAGAGTTAAGAATCTATTCTATTGGTTTATGGTGATTTTTCATATCATTTTATTTTTTTCTATGTATTTTTACAGCTGTAAATATTGAATATCGTGCAACGGACATAATATTTATAGGGGGGTTTCCATACTCACCCCCAAATAACCTTGATGTGACCTTCCCACATCTACCAAAACTGTACATCATAAAAATGCTCATGACACGTAAAATTGATATTAAATCACAGAAAATCAATAACTATATTTTCCTCAGCTTCACATATCCATAAAGAGCAAAGACACCATTTGCAAGACTTTTCTGAGAATGGCCAAAAAAAGAATTACAACGAATTCAGAACTTTCTAAAGTTTGGGTTCCTATGGTAACAATGCAACAATCTATTTCAACTCAATTTCCTGGAAATAGACACATGAAATGTCTTTCTTCAACCCTATATCTATGGTTACAGGACATTCGAAATTGTATTTATAGATTTGATAATTGTTCTCTTTCCTTTTCCAGCATAGATCCGTGGTACAAAAAAACCCCCTAAAACAGGATACCATCATGGGAAATGTAAAAGCATCAGTTGTTATTTCCACTTTCCATATACTACTGATTCCCTTTAGTGTCACATTACCTTATAAATATTGTGCAATTGGGATGTGATTAATAGGCCTTTTTTCCATGGGTGTATACATAGTATTCACATGACGTCACCCCAGTCAGCGGCTATCCTCACTGGCAGCCATAATGTGTGGCTGCATAGATAGCGGGAGACACTAGATCAACAGGATTTCCCGTTTCGAATGTTTGCTAATGGCAATTATACTTTTTATTCCATCATGACACACTAAAAAATGACCATATAACCTATCAGCATACTTTATATAACATTCTCTAAAACTTTCGGAGGTGAAAACTGCATTTTTGAGGCTTGGAGCACTCATGTCCAGCTAAAGTTGACCCACATTATGGCAAGCCGTGGCGAGCGCCGTGACGTCAGTGAATACTATGTATAGAAGGGGGGTATGTTGCTTTACGCCTTATTTCAACACCATACGTTCGTATATTTTGGCCCTATCTTGGTGAAAGAGGAAACACGCTAACAAATTCAATCTACTTAACCAAGGGCATATAGGTTTATGCGGAAAATAAACAGGAACCGATAACAGGCAAACCTCGGTAAGTGTTTAGGTATTAAATGTATCTACAATCTGTAAGAACAATGTATGTCAAACGCGGATGGCCATAGAAAGGATGTAGTACGAAGACTTCAACAAGATCAGGCTGTCCCAACTATACTACTTTGGAAGTCACACAAATAATCCGAGAGTTCGCGATTTGTAGGCATCCTCTACAATTTCAATGTATCGGTAGAAAAATGGTGCAATGAAACCTGCCGGAAATATACACACATCTATCTCATTGTTGAAATTATTTTTAACCGAGGGTCAATTTAATGTTCCAGGGTTGGATTATGACCAGTGTCTACGATATATTTATGAAGTAATGAGATTCACATTTTGTTCATCATTAAACTCTGAGGCGTTGACTCATTGGTGGATTGTTCCCTTATTACCCTGTGATAAAAATTCAAATTCAGCACGGCATGTAAATCTCCAAAATTAAACGGAGGAGACCGGCTGACGCATCCATCTGATGAATAAAAGTTTAACGAACAAACTTTCATTATCTTTAGAGCCTAAATACTCGTGAAAATTCCCTCTATTGAAGTCATTTATCACCAGGGAGGAAATATAAAATGAAAGACCTCCCCGAATTTGTTTAGTTATGGACATTTCATTCCATGCCGTTCCAAAAAGATACTAGATATTTATATTATGGAGTCCCGCGTTGCACAGTATAATTACAACGAATATAATTATACGCCAGACCGCTATTTGTTTATTTTAAGATATGATTACAGCAAATGAAAAACTTATTTAATTACCTTTTTCAGATTTCTAATAGTTTTTATATATGGGGATGTTTATATATATATCTGGACAAACGCCAGTTCATATTTCCTGACCAGTGGTTATATTACTGCGACTTTGGCCATACTATAATGCACAAGGGGGCAGCACTGTACTACTTTGGACAGTGAAATACGATTTGCCATGCAGCGTTTTGCCTTCTATCATTCAAAACCGATATACGAACAATTTAAAAACAATAATTTCAATATTTCAGTAAATGATCGTCCGTCCAATTTATGTTTTCCTAAATATCATTTTGTAATGACCATAATATTAATAGATTTTCAATGAACATACTGAATGAATTGCCAGTTCAGATTGTCTCGTGTTTAAACAAGTTTATTAAAAATTGAAGCATAGTATTGCAGACCATGGCCTGTATGCATGCACCTGAGATAAAGATACAAAAACTGATATTCCAGCGCCTCCAGTCATGAGATCCTTAGTAGAACAAAACATATTATGCACTATGAGAGCTTTGCATAGTTAATATAGATATAAAGTAAAGCTCAAAGTGTAAAGCATCGAGTGAAGACTAGATGCGATCGCATTACACTAAGCATACAAACACAAGTATACGCACCAATGCACACACCCACTCATACTCCCGCCAGACACATACACCCCATGCATGTACCCACACACCAACTTCGCAGCAAATCTCCAACATTTACAATTTTACCTTCAATTTTATTCATATAAATTCTATTTTATATTTATAAATATATATATCTAATTCCCCAAACCTTCCTTCATTTTAAATCATTTAATTAAACCTAAGGTGTCATGAGATATAAATTGATTCATTAACCATCGGAAGGATACACACTCAAATATTTCATAAAACTGAAAAACTATATCAAATGTAGTTTGCAAGCATGTACACGTTAAATTATGATCGTAACAACGAACGCTTTTAACTATACGGTTAGAATACTACCGGTACATATTTACTTTCTGATTTTATGATCGTTTTGGTGATAATCAAGAATTTGATGACTATTATATCAATATTTAGCATATTGTTGTATACAATTTACACGTCTGTGGTTTGAAATGATGAGACATGCCAAGAAATGGAATACTGCTAATCTAAATGGGAATCAGTCTGTATAATTCATTTGAAGAATAAATCCTCGAGCATCTTTCGGGTAACGTCAGGGCCTGTTACTGAATGACCTTGGGTTCTTGGATCTTCGTATATATCATGATCATTTCCACCCTGGAAACAAGAAGAAATTCTACATAAGGGCGGACATTTTCCATAAAAGATATTCAATCAACGGTCTCTTTAATACTATTTTTAATACGGTATAACGTAAAGTAATGTGGTCCATTGGTATAAAAAGATAAATGTGTATTAAGGGATATAGAAAAGAAAGGAAAATACTCACAGGAGCGGTCTTGTCGCCGAAAAAGTGTATGTTGTTATATCCATCTTTCTTCACATACCGGAGGCTAAATCGTTTATCCCAACCATCAGGGTAGACATCCATACTTATTTGTCCACCTACAACACGTAATGTATTTTAACACGGTATGCTACATGTAAAGTGCAAACCTGAAGTTGCTCATAACTGATGAAAGAAATTAGATGGGGTTTATACAAACTAGTCTATGTTTTTTTTAGAAAGTAATCAAAAAAGTTTTCCCCATTAATGCTGAGTGCTTTTGTTGTTTTTTAATCTTAAAATCTAAACATAGCTTACTCAATTTCTTCTCATTTGAATGGGACAACCATTCATAATCCATATTTCCTCACTTATATCAGTGACATTATTTCAGACCCCCTAAATATAAAAAAAGATATAGGGGCCAGAAATACATGTATAGGCCTATCCATCGAGAGTTTGCTTGGTTATACAGTACAGTTTTATAGGGAGTGATTGTTCATTACCGCCCCCCCCCTGGTTTCTCTCCACCCTCCATAATAAACGTCCCTCGCAACTGGCAACTTTGATGTATGTAGCAACACTGCCTGTGAAGCCTACAAACCCTCCCCCTCCAAGCTATATATGGAATGTGGTCCAATGTTTTTTGATACTGCAGGAATTCAAAAGTGTCTAAATTTTCTTGACCAGTGACTTCTATAACCTACATTTCTGTCAAGGTAAGGGAGTCGTCATATAACTAAATTCTTAAAAAAAAAGCGTCTGAATGGTAGTTCCCTCATGACTGAAGGGAGGGGTCAATCGTCATTCTCGTTGGGGGAAGCCTTTGGCTTTTTCTAACTAAAAAGTGGTTGGTCTAAATTTTAGTAAGAGACTTAGACGATATTTCCCGAATTAATCAAATTGATTACCAATGATAAATTGAAGACCAGCATCTGAAAATTCCTTTTTGAAGTCAGCAACAAGTTTTTGACGGATATTGTGTTCCTGAAATAACAATTGAAGAATATACTAGGATAATGTTAGTATAAAATAAAGCCAATTAATAAGTAAGTCATTTAAACAATATTGGAAGCAAAAAGAATGTGAAATAATTCTTTTTTCATTTTTGTGAAATAATACTAACCTTATCATAGGCGTCGAATTCGTCTCTTTCGGCTTGAGTGCAACTTCTTCCAACAGGACAAACATTTATCAACCCATTCCTAAATTCTATAAATGTTCCCCTTGAAGATAAAAATATATAAAACAATTGAAACTTACAGATTTCATCGGAAAAGGTTCATAGAGTAGACCATAGCAATTATGATCTTCTATAATATTAAGTATGGCACGAAATGAACATACATACATCCCTGACATTTTCGAACGAATGTCAATAAATAAAAATATTTGTCTAATAAATAGAAAAAAGAGACATGTATAGCAGGTATGCATTACAAAATTAATGTTTTACCTCTTCACTGGTAGAGTTATTTGTGACATTTTTAGGAGAGCGAAATTTATGAATTTTTGTAGTGCTTCTTCTCCCATGTGAGATTGTATACTCTGAAAATTACGAAAGTCTGCATCATTAACACATTCTTATTCTAAGGAAATAAATGAACAAAGGTACAAAATACCTGATTAATATCATGCATAATCGGGTTATGTTTTTGTGAAGAGAATCCTGCCAGAAATGTGATCAGGAAATATAACTAATGGTTTTAAATAAAATTTCAAATAAGTTAGATTAAAATACATCAATATAAACGCACCTCCTTTCCAATCAATACGCCATCTTTGTGTGCCACCAGACCGTTCTCAGAGAAGACATAGTCAAAATCAGTTAATACTAGAAACAAAAAATAATAGGTATGTGGTAAGCACTTATTCAACTGCTGGTTTTGTGAATTGGAGCTATATATTTTCAACCGGTTTCCCAAACCACAGACTTATTTCTCTCATATATATTTGTTAGAATTCGTGGGGAAAATATTTAGAATGTATCTACATCAACAATAATTTGTGTGATATGTGACCACAGCAACATCTACCACAAGTTGCCGGGTTGGATGTAATTTCCCGATATTTTTCATTTTTTAGTAAAGTAAATAAATGCTGGCTATTGACACACACTTACCGTTTTCTCCCATCTGTTCAGTAATCTTTTTCAAGTCAGATCCACCGACCAAACCGATAACAACGCGCTCTCGTACTTTCTTGAGAAAAGCAGAGAAGTCATCTGTAATTTTCTGCAAAATATCGATCATGAGTGAATGTTTAAGCGTTTTAATTAAACTCAAATTAAATTAAAGATTGATCTCACTAGCAGTGAAAAAAACTTCCCCTAGTTAGGATATCCGTATGGACATGGGATTTCAAAGCAATGTGAAAAAGGAGGAATGTATCTGAAACTAGTTGAACAAAATAATAAAGACCACATTCACATCCTCATTCATATTATTCAACAATATTATATATTCTTAATAACCCGACTAGCTGAAGAAACTAGTAGTTATGACTTATGGGGATTATTATGGGGATTGTGATTCAGAATACCGGGTCTATGTTCAAGATGAGCGAGATTACTGTATAGGTGTGGCTTTTATAGCGATCTGATGCAATGCTCGCCTCAAGTCACGGCAATCCCAAATTGAAAGGTCTTATATTATAGACTAGAATAGACTTCCTAGTGTAAATATGAAAGTGTTATCCTCAATATTAACATCTAGAACATTTCATTATCAAGTATGATAGCAATCGTCCATTGCAATCATTTAATTAACAGACTTTAATCTTCCCCTCCAAGACCAAGGGCAAGGGCAATTAAGGCAGTACGAGGCCGGCCATTGGGCCGGTTGTCACCCGGCGAGGTTGCCGGGGATAATCACTCTTTACGTTTTCTATGTGATTTATACAATTACATGAAGTTATATTTTTAAAGACTGTGGACTGTACCCTATAGAAGAAGACAGTATACTATTTACCTGTCTAGGGAACGTAAGCGTCCCATCAACATCAAATAAACAGATCGTAGACGTGTCACGTTCAGCCATGTCCACCATGTTGTTTTTACTGCCGGAAGTTGACCCGACGCACACTTCCTGTAACAGGAGAGTTCCACCCACCTGCCATGACGGTTTGTTGCTGATAACTCGAATGTCTGTATACAGAAGTATGCATTTTGATATTATGCCTTTCATTATATAGCTTGACGTTTGCGGTATGTATTGGGAAGGCAAAACACATCGTATTCATCTAAAATACACAGAGGATTAAGTCTTGCTGTCGCACCAGATGGCGCAAATATTTGATAAACAAGGAAAATGGCTGACATGAGACAACTTTTGCTAAGACGCCAACACTTGACGAAAGTATTGGTGTTTTTTATAGCATTGGCACTGTACCTGATAAGGTATGTATGTTATGTTTATTCTTTAATATTCTTTTGGTGAAATTATCAACTCAATACTACTGAGCGGCTCATCTGTCCATTTATATTTCCTTCCCAACTTGTCTTGGAAGTTGGATCTTGTCAAGTCTGCAGTGCAAGTTATATTATTAGTGAGTGAGAATGACATCGATATCGACCCATTGTTGCATGTGGAGGATTTACTCTCCTGGGATGTATGCCTCATGATTGCTAAATGGACAATAATGATGCGAATTTTAACTAAGTCTATACGTTTATGAGATCTGTTGGTTACCAGTGCTTTCTATTAATCTTCCAAGAATATTATTTCTTGAATGGGCTAGGTCAGGAAATGAATGACAGGATCAATCATTGCAGATTTTCAGCAGTTCAGGCCTGTGTGTAGACTAGTGTAGCTATACTCTGCCTCTGGGGTAAAAGTCTCGGTGAACCGAATATTACTTTGATTTGTTTGTAAAAAGGCCCCTTTACATGTCTACCAGAGTATTCATGGCCTTGAATTTGGAAACTGCTCTTGCTTCTTACTTTACCCCTGTCCCTGACCCGCCCCTTTCAAGTTTCACACCTTACAGTGACTGGCTTACAAAGTAAAAGTTGAAAAATGGTGATTAATATTCATAAAATTTGAATATACAACTTGTTAGATACATCATAAGCCTGTGAATCACAATAACTACTACCCCCTGGTCCCTTCATCAGTGTTCTGAAAAATGTCTGACACGGGCCTGGGAAATCACATAAATGGGCCTGGAATTAAGGCCTTGACTTGAGAAGCCTGGCATTTCTTCTGGCCACAAGCGCGGAGACCTTGTTTACAAAGAGACCATATTATGTAGAGTACCCATTATTTGATGCCATGTACCGAGGAAGCGTTAAGCAGGATTCCAGTGGTTGCAAGCTAAAGCCTAAAGCATTAAGAATTAGTTCAAAATCGGATATAGATATGTGTAGGATCCTAGCTGTCCTGGAAATACACAAGCCTGACAAGAACAGTGATTTAAATATGATTAGGATTAACCGTGTGAGATGTGTTTGTTAACTTTTATAATTAGAATTAATGGCATTATGTAATCTTCCATTACCGAAATTTAAGTAAAGTGTTCATTATTGTAAAAGTCGGCCCTGAATGGCCTGTTGACTGTCATAAGGAGCATAGACAGCATCTCAGAATTAAAAACCACTGTTATGTACAGTCTTTATTAAACTGGATCTCCTTCTGCATTATTTCGATTGCTTGTATCATCAGGTAACAGGGGGAGAGCGCCTCAGGGTGAATTGTAGTAGTAGGAAACACTCTGTATATTGATTAAGTATACATACAACCCTACCATACCTTAATAAAGAATTGTTTAAATGATAGTCCCAGTAGACAGTATAGAGATGTATACATGTACATATTTTTTAATTAATCTTACACATTTCATGACAACTTTTGGCATTTGGGATGCCATCAAAAGTTTTATACTGACGTCGCTATTAATTCAATTATTCTGAATAATAGAAAGGTCGCAAAATATGACCAAGTATCCATCAAAGCAAAGCGATTATATATTGAAAACAAATTTTCATGTTTTGGTTATAATTTATTAGATGAAAATCAAGTACATAGGTATTATTTGCCAGTTGTATACCAAGTCAATTTAGATTATAGTAATTTGATTAATGATTATGCTGTGAGCCTAGGATCTATATTACGTTCTTCATCTGGTTGTCTGCACATAATTCTCATATTATGTTTTGTTAAAGCATAATGATTTCATACAATTACATTCTTTATTCAAGGCCACAAAATATTTTATGGGTTCCTGTTTGTTTCACGACTCCCATGTCTGGGAATCATTCGGTTAAGGACCCTTTTAAAGTTAAACCCTAATAATCAATATGCCCGAGCAAAGTTTAATCAATATTCAATATGCCGGAGCAAATATAACATGAGCAAGTGGTCGATGACATGTATGTAGGGTACGAGGGATACGAATGATGTTGACTTCAAATCATTTCAGGGTCGTGCCAACTACTCATGCTATAAGTACTATTTTGATATGATTTTTGATTTACGTGAACGAGAATATATCTAGTGCCGTTCTATTTTGGTATGACATTTCAGTTGAAGTATATGATTCCTATTTACTTTGCAGTCGATTCCACGTAGTCCTAATTATATGGTCGTTTATAGGAGGAATTGCAGTCTGCTGCTCATTTATAAAGTAAGTCTTTGTGATTTGGTCAATACTATTATAGGTTTTATAAATTGACATTATTATAGTATTTTTTCATAGTGTACATGTACAGAATGAATACTTTTCCATTAAGATGAATTCAGTGGAGAAGACGGTAGTAGGCAGCGTTTATATATTGGAATCTTAGGGAGGGTCGAGAGCTCCATATCAACTATCAAATTGAGGATATCAAACATGTCACAGTAGACCACATCCCATGTTCCTTAAATTTCGCTTTCCTTTCGATTTGGCTTATGAATATTGGTCCTTATACATTTCAGCTCAGAGACTTTACTACCAAATTTTATGCGATGGCACGTTAGGAAAAAGAAAGTAAGTTGAACATTTCCCCATGACATAATCTCATGAGAGCTACTCCTGCTATGTATCTCACTTACGTTAGACTTAACCATGAGATTGACACAAGTGTATACCTAGTAGTTCCATGATTATGGATTAACATATTATTTATATATTTTGTACGTTTCTCTATGAATTATAGTTTTCGAATTATATGTAGAGCTTTCCATTACACTGACCTTTTTTTAAAGTGTATTTTTCTATGTTTAAGTTAAATGAATGCATTTATCATCTGTTTTTCAACGTTTACTTAATAAAGTCAATATATCTTTGATGTACATTATGGTATATATTATGTAGTTGTTGTGTTCTGGAATGGAAGCTTCTGTGACTTATTGCTAACATTCTATTAGTTTCTATGTAGCGTTTTTCGTGTATGAATATCACTTTTATATTTTTGTTTCATTACACATTTTTGCTGAATACTTTGATGCTATTTATTTGGTTCTCAGTTTTCTTTATAGTTTGCTTCCTTATTGTTCCCTTTCAGACTATCTCCAAAGAAGATGCCAAAGTATGTATACATTGTGCCGTTTGCTCGCTGTTGATATTCATAAAGTCGTTACGAGATTATTTGGAAAACTAATGGAGAGAATACGTTTTAACAATGCTGTTTTTATTGGGTCGATATGGGAATATATGATTAATTAAAATATTCAATGATATTGCTAATTTGATGACATTGATATCAGTGAGACTATGATTGTCCTAATCCAAAACTAATGTATCATCTTCAAATTAAATTAAGATAACGCGGGTTTTCTGTAACCATTATCTGATTCTCGGATTTTATTGGTAGAATTAGATTTGTATTGTCTAACTTATCATTTTGAAGTGTTCCTAATTATCATTATCTATTATATAAACATTGGATCTTTTTTTTTAAAAAAAAACAACAAGTTTATTTAATCTGGTGACTCGGGGCATATGCCTTAGAATCAGGTCAGGATTTCTCCCGGTCTTCCCCCTGACTAGCGATTACAGTATCAATATTAGGTGGTAGCGGTTTGTTTGATAATGGAATTATTGAGATAATGGTGGGGGTGATATGATGTAGGTTATCGCATATGATTTAATTGTAAGTGTTAAACCACTCGTTAGTTAGCCTGTATCTATTGCAACCGCTTTCAAACATTCATTTTTTCTCGAATGGCCATATGACCGTCTGATGTTCTTTGCTATTTTTTCTCATCGTATGTTTTCGAATTTAACCTCTAAAACTCTTTTTGTTGTTGTTATTGTTGTTGTTGTGAATTTGCTGTCAATCCATGCACTAGGTTGTCTGCTATGATTTGCTAGACTTGTTTATGAAAAGTTAAAATATATTTCTTCTGCTTTTTCCTAGACTCCGCAACAGGATGATGAGTTGAGCCTTCTAAAAAAAGTGTGCCCTGTCTGCGGCAACGACAACTGTAGTCGACACAGGTAGGTTCTTCCTCAGTAACTAAGCCAGACAAAAATACTATTTCAATACAATGGACTGATCAAAATGTAATTCACATTTGTATCAATAACTGGCAAATCCATATATAAGGTAGAGAACATATCTAACTAGATAGTAGATGAGATTGAAAGCGTTGGAAAGAGAGATGTGAAAGGGAGGGAGGGAAAGAAACAGAGGAGGGGGAGCGGGTCAGAGACAGGGTCTGACTCCCCCAAAATGGGGGTCATCATTTTGACCGGTCATTTGTCAATTATATCTTGTTTGAATGAAATATTTTTCTCGAATGGCCCTATCTAATGCCTCCCCCTCCCTTTCTCATATTCTTCTAAGAGTCCATGCCAATATATAGTTAGAAGGCCCGTTTGAAGACATACGAAGTATCCTTTTAACTTCACAATAAAGATATGTATATAGTGATTATACATACATAACAGTGTTTTGAAGTAAAGTCCTCTTTTAACCAATTAAATCCAGTAGGCAGACTATTTTTAGTGGCCTGATTCCATGCAAATGACTTGTATTGATTTTGATGGTGATTGAGGGGATCGAGCTATTAATAATGACGATTACCTGGTGCAACTTAAGCCCTCGTCTTATTTGCCGAGAAGACAGATCTCTAAAGCCAGACAAAAAACTTAAAATTCTTTTGCCTAGAGATCGTTGTCAGAAAACCTCACCACCTGAGTCGTGTATCCATGGAACATTGTAACAGTCGAATTAAATTACTGCAGGAGGATTTTCCCTCTGCGCTTACATTCATCTTGAATATGAACAATACTACAACTAACCTTCTCCCAACAACTCTCGCGCAATGGAACATAACCCAAAATACCTATGTATTACTTAGGGGATATTATGTCCAGAGAGCTTTATTCCTTCCTAATTCGACATGTGACTTCATATTTGTCAAAAAGGTGCACGGCATTAACTCATACTTAGAACTAAGAAGTGGTGATCGACACTATTGTGTATACAGTGAATTGGATACTGTTTATATTGAGGTTTATTATACCTTTCTAGAGTATGATACTCCCTTAGGCTTAAGCACTGTGCGTCATATAACAAATAGCGGGTAATAAGGAGTGTGGCAACTAATTCGTTCGGTAGTTTAACCACACTCCTAGGCGCAATGACAGGCTGCTGAAAGTTGGCCTAGGCCTAAGTGCCATCGCTTACGGTACTGAAGCTGTCAGGAAAAATTCTGATCAAATAAAGGAAATGAACTAAAATACTTTCATCTGTATTCGAGTTTATCCTAGCGTAATACTAACAGGTTCACCGAT
Source organism: Sthenelais limicola (assembly GCA_942159475.1). Classification (NCBI taxonomy): domain Eukaryota; kingdom Metazoa; phylum Annelida; class Polychaeta; order Phyllodocida; family Sigalionidae; genus Sthenelais; species Sthenelais limicola. The sequence goes on along the minus strand of OW804095.1, from coordinate 111,663,722 downwards.
AACTTCTCTCGGGTTTGATTTGCATCGGATTTCAACAATTTCTCAGCTTAAATGTTAAGAAACGTATCATACCAAACTCTAGTAAGATGTAATACATACAAAATAGCCCATATTTCCCTTGGGCTACGCGATTCCCTTCATTCGCTACGCTCACTCACTGCATCGCTACGCAATTTAGTCTATATATGTGTCTACAGGGTAGTATTGCTCTATAGGCGGGTTTGATAACCTTGAAAAGCAGCTGCACGACCCTTATCATATTATTGACCAGTGGAACAGTTGAGATTGCTGGTCCGATGATTATTGTGTACAGGCAGGGAGGTACATCAACCTCCCTGGTATACGTGTTTGGTGTATGCGTTTTAATATAAGAAATACCGTATGCATGGATGCACAGATGATTGCCCAGAAAATGAGTGTTTTGTACAGGCGACGCTTTGAAACATTCGTGACAAATATGCGCTGCGCTTTTTCTGTATCTGTTTAAATATATTATTGGCCTCTAATGAAAATAATAACCCAGTGGAATGATTATTAATCACATAGATTAAAAAAGGTTAGTCGCCCTCCCAATTGGTTTTAGACTTGCTTCGAACATTATACTTGTGATGCTATTAACCCTTTCACGTCCGGCCTCCCAAGGGGGATTTTGAGTAAAACGATGATTTGACAGTGATTCCAAATTTAGTATTAAAAACCAATTGCCATGGCAACACTTTGAAACAAGTTTGTATGTTTTCATACAAATTTTAAAATTTATATTTGATAGATCATCGAAATAGGTAAGGATCTATATTGGTCTTGCCATTTGAAACATTTTGATTTCAAACGGGTAGTAGAGCAGAGCTCTGCACGCGCGGAATACCTCCATACAGTAATATGGAAATAGATGCCCAATGTTGGATTTTAGAACTTTACTATTTAATGCGGATCCTGAAAGTCCCCATAACATGATTATTCTCCTCCAATTTATTTTAACTAGAATAGTCGTTCATATATATCAATTCTATAGATTTTCTTCCATTGCCTCTACCTTTCCCTAAAAACACCTATACGCATGACCTGACCTTCCTCAGACTTATCTGTGAAGGCCACGGACAGCAGCAAGTTGTTTACTTGGACTTGTTAACATGTGTGCGATGTTGTAGTGGCAATGGAACTTGGTAGTCTCACTGTCCTTTTAATAAACATGCAGCCCGGCCATTAATGCTACCTACCATGTGTACGTGTACTGGGTATTTGAAGGGTGAATAGACCAACTGCATGCTATGGCCGATGGAGACAATCCTCCCCGACTCTGGATAAGAAAGCATCTCTGAAAGACTGGAGCTCATGGAGAATTACATATATTTGAAATGACTAAAGTTTAAGGGCCATCTCCCTTTTCCTAATGCAGGGTTTCACCCGCAAATGTGCAATTTGTTGTGCTGTTCTGGGCCATGAATATTCCAATCTACAAAATGGCTACTCTGACCCATAATGATAAGGATTTTTGACATCAGTGATGCCAAACATTTTTTATAAGGTTATGTACATGCTTTTCTGTTCCCCCGGTTTCTTCTTTCCCGACCTTCCCCGTCCACATATTTGTGTGAACCCTTTCTGTTATTTTATGTGGTGACCTTCTTCATGGACTTCAATACTCAATATATCTTTCTAACCAGTTGTTATTTGTTCTCGTGTTATGGAGTAGATCTATATGACCGCGATACCCTTACAGCTTGATCCTTGATTCGAAAGTTGATAATATTTCACCCACTTGATCCTCGTCCAAGTGGCCTGAAATGTGAGCTAGCCGATCGCAACGGAACGCTTTCCGCCTGTCTTTTTCTGGCCGGCCTCCTGGATCCAGCACGCTTCCCCACTCCATTATATTAATTCTTTATCTGGAGCCTCGGCAATGTACCAGACCAGGCCATACAAGAGATGGATCCGTCAGAAACTTCCAGACAGAACAGCAGTCAGTGATATGCTGGCAAGGAGTAACACTTATATATTATTGACTCGATCCTTATGCTCACTTCCAACGCTTAACAATATCAATTCAAATAATATTGTGGGGGTCGCACTACTAACTAATCTTAACCCGATTGTGTGGATCTGTGATCAGATTTTTTTTTTTTTATTCCGATATGAATTAAATGTCCAACGTTTCTGGCTTCTTTAGCCCTTTATCGGGGACTTCGGATATGTTAATGATCAATTCAACTAGTTTATACAATGTTCTTATTGTTGCCCATCTTCTGATATCATTTCCAGACCAATCTTATAATCCCCAGCCATGCCCCCACGTTATATATTCTTTCACATATTCTCTCCACCAAGAAGTCCCATTATTTTGTGACTTTGAGTTATTTTCGATCCGTTCTGACCTTATCTTGTCGCTTTTATCACAGCAGATTAGTACGTGCACTAGATGTTGGTGAGGGTGTGACAGAACTGTTATCCCTTCTCTTCATGTTGGCACGCCATCATCACACCACCTTATACTAGCTGTTTCCTTCAAACTCCCTCCAATATTTTGTCTGCTCCTTCTGGTTAAAAATAGATCTGCGTCTTGGATGAAGTGTAATTAATCGCCCCGGCCACTCAGGCGCTTGCTGTTCAATACTCAATGAATTGATGTTTCTTAAGGGTGTACGTTTCACTCGGAGAAGTCTCCTGGGCTTTATATTACATTCAGTGAACCAGAAATAAATTAATAATGAGCTTTTACAAAACGGATATTCGGGCCGATTCTCATGCAATCGTTCTAATGTTGAGCATGAAAAACCCTACTAGTCTTGCTGGGGAAGGGAGTTCATAAATAACTCGGGAAAACACAGGGGATCTCTCTCCCGAGCTCAAATGAACGCCGCAATGAGCATCTCATGACGAGAACACGGTGTTGCCACTGAGTCGCTTAAGTATTCTTTGATGACCTTCGGCTTTTCATAGTCGTGATGGTAAATTAAATCCGCCTTTGGTGCTCATTTTCAATTTTACGGTTTTGGGGGAATTTATTTCTGAATCATATCTGAACACAATGTGTTCAACATCATAGATTTTGATTTCGTCAAACAGTCAGTATTAACAGGCTTTAAGCTACTTATATACTGGATATGTTGTTCTAGTAAGCTTGTCCCTATATTCTTTTATTTTTATCTTTAAAGTCTACATTAACCTTTTCAATACTAGAATAGCACAATTAAAAACGGTACATTTGAGTCAAGACTACGCTTATTTCTGTTCTACTAAATGCATTTTCACATAGTACATGAACTTAGTTTAGACCTACTGTGTCCTCTTTCTTAGACACATGTGTCCTCATTCAGTTAGGTCCAGACGGCCACATTCCTCGATTCCACATCTAGCGATAAGCTTAACCGCAAGGCTAAGACTAAGGCTAAAGTGTTAATGACTCCCTGAAACTTAGGTGACCACAACTGCCTTCTGAACCTGACTGCATTCTTAGACACATTTCCTGGCAATTTTCTGCCCATTGAAACAAAATGGTTAATTCTATCTTCAGCTCCTGGCTCTTCTGTCCATATTTTCCTGATTACTTCTAATTACCTTACATTCTTTGAGGGGAAAACTTACCAAGTACATTATATGCATTTCCCAACAGTAGATTTTTAAAATCTGCCTAGCTCCGTGTTCTACGCCCACTATTCTCTATCACATGATCTTCATTGAATTAATTTCACTTTGGTGAGCTTGCACATTTCTGCATTAAAGACATTGTGTGAGATGTTTGGGAGAGTGTGAAACATCCTAAATGAAGGATGAGTCCCATCCTGATCATTTATCAGAAATGACAATTAACAGCGGAGACACTTTCCGGTCTGGACCGAGTGGTAGGATATACATTATATATATAAACTCTTCAGCTCTATTCCCATGCCTAGGGTACTTTGAGTACATGACCCTGGTGATAGAAAGCATCATAGACCCTCGCACTGGACCGCCTAAACGATGGTCATACAGGTCTTGCATGTGCCATATTCACGTGAGTCATGGCTCTTGATTAGTCTTGAATAATTGATACTGAACCATGTCCACCTACTCAATCTGGTGGAACGGCTGCAGAGCTTCTTGTCTACATTCACTGAACAGTCTACGTATGGTGGACAGCAATACTACCATCGGAATCACTACTGCACAGACAAAAAAACCTCAGAAATCTTTATTATAGCGGGATGGTATCAAAGTTATGTTCAAACCCTTGACTTTCACATCACTGAACGACTTGCTCTAATATTGCGCAGGCCAGGATCATCTGTGGAGATTGTATTAGGTTTATGTTCGTACCACGTCATCTTCAGAGAGGGGGGGGGGGGGGGGGGGGGGGGAGCGGAACGACGCTTGAAGCATGGAAAGTCCCTTGCTCGCTATAGATATTATCAGTTGTGTTGGATTCAGGGAGGATCATATGTAGGAAGTAGATCATGGTTAGCTGGGCGGGAGTCCAGATCCAAATATTTGCCCTGGTTTACCTGCGCGTGGTGGAGGCGAGGGTCCAGTCGAGCTATCTCCGCTGTAGATCTAATATAGCCGCCCTGAACGTTATCGATTACCGCCTCCATGTGTTATAGAGTGCATTACAGCATTATGTGATGCTAGAGCAAGTCTGACTAAAGGACCAGCCATTGTTTACATACTGGACGGCACCTGGCTATTCAGTGAATTTTAAATTTTAATAAATCCAGCCGTGGGCAATATAGATGTCGAAATAAAAATGTCTGGCGTTTTGTCATCTACCTTGTTATTTTGTTTTATGACATTCATTTTATCTCGTGTACACACTATACATTTAGTATGTATTTAAGTTCGTGCCCACAGTGGTACTAGACATCGCCAGGTTATCAGTGATTTTGAACAAATGAATCGAGTGGTGAGCGCTATGATTTAAGAATTCAAAAAATATCCTGCATTTTCGAGGTATATTTGGATTTTGTGGTTGCATCACGTGTACTTTATTTCGTTTCAATTAATCGAACTTTATTTCTTTCAGAAATAATGGTTTAATTGGTTTAACATGAAGGAAAATAATAGTTTGTTCCGGACATATTTGCCTGGTCCTGGGTAAGACCTTAAAGGGCCTTTCTCTCTCTTTTCTCTCTCTTTTCTGTCTCTCTCTCCCTTCTTCTCTATCTCTATTTCCTGGGTATGATCATAAACTGCCTGCCTTTCAGCTCTCCCGCCCTTGATATAACACTTCAAAGTGTTGATAAGGGCGTAAAGCCACCAATCTCACTCACTCACTCCGGACATATTTATTTATCATTATAAAGATGCACAGATTGTTATTGTTACGTTCATGCCTCATTGCACGACCGGACCACTTATTAATTCTCCCTATGGTCTTACCACCCAACAATACTCACTTGACTGCCACGCTCTCATAAACATAAAGCACTCCTCGATCTTTCCTTACCAAAGCTTATTTTTCACGTCAGGTTTACTTTGGTGAAAGGGGTTCAACTTCGTCATGTCTCGAGGAAAGAAGCTCGTGGAAGTCGATATATTGGCGGCTCCCTTTTCTCACAATGGTCTCATGTCCCTTCTCCTGCCTTCCAGCCTCTATGGAATGAATTGAATGTATACACAGCACTGCTAATGAAAGCACCAGCTAGTGCTGCCTTAGAATGAATTCTCTGATGGATTGAGTTACGATCCTTTCCCCTCTTGATTCATTCGTGTAGACAAGACATGAAAGGATATTGCGCACGAAATTCGGACCAAGAATTATATTAGTTATAGCTGAGAACGAGAACTTAATTTTGGTAGAAAAGCTAGTCCCTACCACGATAACCTTTCGTTGCTAAATTGTCTTGCGTGATCATAATTTCTTCATTCAGATTCAATTGATTTGTGTTTATTTTTAATTTCATGACGCACACCGGCTTGTCGCAAAACATTTCAATACAGCAGGTCATATTTACCCGCCTTATTCCACTCGGATCAAGTCTGGTTACAAACCTGTTCCATATATTTCACATTAGTGTACTTGCCAGGGTGTTCTGCTAGTAAAGCAAATATTTGCTCATGTAGCCATCGTTTATAGTTCGACGTGGTAATCAGATACGCCTCGTTGAATATGAACATCCATGTCATCGCCGCTCTCGTTCGAGTCCATTGATAAAATTACCATGTATATTATGATAATTTCATAAGTTAGCTATAACGGTGAATGTGTGTCCGTGGGTCTGTGTGTGTCATTTTTTTCCTCGTATGGATGGATTTAGAAACGTACGTATTTCAGATGGAATAATGATGTAAGATGAGGAGTAAATGGCTGCGTCATAAAAATAGATGAACGGTCAGAATAAAATTAGTAGCGATTTATAAACAGCCCTAAAAGTTTTACTCTTCAACTTGATTCCCGTGGGGATGGAACTAAATAGGTTAAAGCCTGTTTATCTGGTACTTTGCGAGGCAATGACTCTCTCGTACTCTTGGTCGAAGCTCAAGAGATTAATATGTGTTTTATTGGGGAATGAGGAAGGGGCGACCATGTTTTGGCTGGCGGAACAACCGACATTGGTGAAAACCGGCATGTCTGACAGCAGTGCAACATGTTTAGAATAGTACTGGACCTCATTTGATACTTGGACTGTTTAATGATACATTATTCGAATCCTTCTGCTCATATAAATAGCTAATACTGTATTTTGTAAGCCTACGTATATATATATTTTTTTTAGAATTTTGAGAGACTTACCCGTTAGGTAGTAAGTTGAATTAAAATTATGATATTTTGATTTTTCGAGGCACCTTGAGGGGTTGCAGGGAATAATTATGCCTTTGTCTTGAGGTACACTGGTTCAGGTATATTACTTACTGTAAAATGTAAGCCTGAATAAAAACTAAAGCGTAAAAATTGAAACTAAATCTTGTTCTGCAATGATAGATTCTGGTTGTTTTTAGATGTCAGTGTACCCATTCCGGTTGTAACCAATATACCACATGCTTATTGCCCGTATATATGTATATGGTATATATATCATTCCCCGTTCTACAGAACTCGTGTTCGTACAATTCTAACAATCTATTGTGTAGAGTGACGCATCACATGAACAATATTGGTGTAGTTCTGTAATGTTATGTTTGACATTCTCCCTGTCTAATTCCCTGTGTTTCTTTTGAATGACAAAGTGGTTGTAAGCTCATGCTAATTTCTGCCACGTATACAATGAACACTGTTGCCAATCTCTATAGCCTTGTCACGAACCCCAACAAAGTTGTAGACTACTTAATCTAATAAAAACCTCTGCTGATCCCTATTTTTATCTGCCTCAAATGCCAGATCTAATTGGCCGTGTGCTCTATATCGGCCTATCGGCCAATGCCCCGGCGTCTACTATCACTGATGTTAGTATTTCCTGATTCCGCATGGAATCCATTCAGTGCATGATGGACTTCATCCAGCTATTCCCTTAAAACAGATTACCTCTTAATTGACAGATATAAAATCCAACATTTGCGGCATGAGCGCATAAGCTGACCACAAACAGTTTAAATGCCCTCCACTGCTATAGCTCTTTGCATAAAAATGCCAGTGTTAAATGTATTTATGGTCTCGGGTGGCGAGTTAGTTTGCCCTTCCCTCTCCCACAGCCCACTCGGTCTGCCATATATCACTGGGGCTATGGTAGTAGTAGAAAAAGTGTGATTTAGCGATGGTCTATTAGCGAGAAGGGTGTACTCTGATGGGGCCTGGCCTCGCCGGTAAGTGGACGAGGTCAGGCCTCGGGTCTGTCATTGGCCTCCAATAAACGGGTTGCCTTCCTGTATTGAACCGTTACGCTTCAGTATTGAACCGGAATGCCGGTAGCCGTCGGTGATTGGAGACACCTTCTTGTTGTAATGAGGCACATTCCGCCGTTAGAAGCCCACTGATTTTCCCCTGACCTTGGCTTTGGTTTTATATTACCTCTTTGATGCCGATGAGAAAGTCTATGCCTCTCTCCATCCTGATAATAACGTTTCTTTGGGACGGAAGCGCGTGGGATGTGACAAATATGTTGTTGTTTCAGGACACAGTGTTGAAGCTGAACTCAGGCGATCTGGTGGACATGTTGGTTTATACTAAACATGTATGGGGCTCGAATATATCTCGCCGATGGTCTGTCATCACCAATATCAGCATTTTCCCTCTTGTCTATCAATCAATCGCCTCGCCCCTTTTTCCTCCGTTGTCACTTTTGACTTTTCCATGTGCGATGGCATAGATTGATATGTGGAAATATTGTAACCATTATCTTATCTCTATCGAGCATTGGGAGTCACAGACTAGACTTTAAAAACATTATACATTCATATAGGTAATGACTAGAATAGTTTGATGTTAATTAAGTATTATAATAAGCCAGGGCATTTATGACCGACCTCACTTTATTCGGCATGGAATGTTGCCAATGATAAGGAGACCCTCACATATTTGCTCGAGCCACTCACTCGTGCTCATCTGCTCCCCGCTTTGTCCTCTGATACTCTGGCCCGGAGAGCCCAGTGCCATGAGATCATCATTAATCACTCCACTCATAGGGTTTTCAGAAGTGGTCGGGTCCTCTGGGAAATGCGCCACCACTAAACGATACGCTATGTTTCCACCAGAAATGCTGCCTCAAATATAAGCAGGTGGCTTAAGAAGGACTGCACGCAACAGCCTGCACAATTAAATAGGTCCACCCACTCTAGGATTATAATTGGAATGAGTGCTTTATGTCGAAGTGGCTTTCCACTGAAAACAACACTGAAGTATATGTCATGGAGATGGGGATAGCACACGACTCCCTCGAATCAATAAAAAAACATGTAGTCGGCCTAGACTTGTAGCAAGTTGAAGAGAACATTTCTAATGCCTATTGATCGGACATCTGGTCGCTCTCTACTCGCCTGCCATACTTTGGCATCCTCGTTTCCCATTATCTGAAAGCTTTCCAATGACGTTTAGGGTAAGATCGGTTGACTTGGAGCTAGCAGACTATTCGTGACAGCAAATGCCGTGACAGCTTTCAGTGACCTCGCATTGATCCTTTCAGGGCTGGAATTGATGCATCTATTTAGCGAGATATATTTTCTATATTACTCAGGCATTATGTGATATAATTATTACATAGACGTAAATATGCTCCTATTACAATAGTAGGGTTAATGCACATCGGGAAAGTCATATCGCATCGCCATTGGTTCATGATATCAAGATACAGAGAGCCAGACATTACTTAATTTAAATAGTTAACACTGGGATAAAGGGTGGAAAAGACTCACATTTATATTATCCTGTCAGCTGTATGAAATATGTATATATTATAGAAGGACTACAGATGTTCACAATGGATGTCCTTGTTTGATCTCTCCCCCTTTTTTAAGATGTGCACATGTATGTTGATGTTAATCAGTGAGCCGTGTTTTAAGGATGGAATGGACAAGGTATCGATATCTCATGGTATGGGTTATATGAGATGTTCTTGATATATCATTTCTTTTTGCGGCCAGGTCTGACATCATTCATCATGTTTTCATATGAGAATGCATTATAGAGAATGAAGCTTATTGGAGAGCCCAGCTGTAATCTTGCCAACCATTGATCAACAAGCGAGACGCTTCGATACATACAACCCCTTCCCCCTCTCCTTCTGTGTATGCCTGCGCATTCCCTCCTCTGCACCCAGAACATATGTTCTGGTCCTTCATTTCAGTCTAACCGACGTATTAGCGTACTTTTTCTCTCTGGCTGTCGGTATTACTTCTTGTACGGGTTTACACAATAACTTGCATCTTGAAAGAGGCACCATCGCATGAATTCTTTTCTATAATGATAGAAGCTTAAATATGGGCAAATATTATTCATTTTCACAGTTAATTTTGCCTCGAAAGCATTTCTGTTAGTATTTAAATCCTAATATCCAACAACACAAACCCTTATCTTCAACGGTCGTTTAGGTGAATATCGCCACGTCTACCTATTAATACAAACCCTTATCTGTTCAGTATTGAAAAATACACGAATGTTTATGGGGAAAGGAAGCCTGGGAAAATAAGATAGGATCGTTTGAAAATATTTCTTTCTCACTATTTCCCGGCATCGATAAGCCTAAGGTGGGGTAACAATACGAGCGAAAACGTGAGGCATTATGATCATTCAGGTGCCGCGTATGTGTGAACTCGGCTAACACGGCCCACAATTGTGCATGGCACCAGCCTTCTCCAGTCTGCCATGAATAAAAAAATCTATACCTTCAGTCAACACTTTGGGCGCTAAACTTGTGCAAGTAAACTAGTCGTGAAATTGTACAATGGTGGAGAATTATCGATCGTTTAGCGAGTGGATGGTCATGATTTGCAGACCTTGTTATTGCATCTCTATCTTGGGCCCCCATCCTTTTTTTTATCGACCACTGCCTTGGATCTCGTTCTTAAAGTAATTACAGATAGTCGCCCACCAGTTTATGAATCGCTTGTGCTAATTATTTGTTCATTTACTTTACAGGCCGGAGTTAAATATAGTCGCCTTGCAGCCGTGGACAAATTTGAAGATTCCGGAGCAAGTAGATGAAGCTCTTGATGAGGTAATGAATCTATCATAAAATATAGATGTTTTATTACCATTTTAACTTCTACTTTTACTGCTGAATGAAATATACAACTATGTCGTCAAATTACATTGTATTTAGATAATTTGTTATGTACACGCCAGTGTTTGAACGATTTGCCTTTGAACGATTGACCCTTATATTTTTATCTAGGCTATGTGTTCTTCATACGCCAAACAATACTGTTCAATATCGCATAGAGTTGTAATGCATTGTATGTAGATCGGCCGATTGTAGTTGCTCCATATTTACGTTTGTGTCATGTGAACACCGGGATCTCGGTCAATCTTGGAGAAAAGTTAGACCCTAGTTGAAACAAATTGTCTCCATATTTAGTTTAGAAACATGGTCAACAACGTTTATGTATTTAGCTTAGAAATACGTCCCTTTTTATGGTTTGCCAGCTACAAGCCCATCTAAAACATCGGCTGATGAAATCATCCTATGTTTGCAGAAAACAGAAGAGATTGCATTATGAGAAAGATCACGTTTTTTGGTGGAAATGAAATTGGATGGTTTTCCATGTGTATCTTATTTCAAGATCATCCTGAATGATTATTATTTATTAATATGACCTTTAATCCCCCCATCCCCGACATATTAGCTTTGATTTATGTATAGCGTTCATAATACAGAAATCTTAAATATTGCACTTCGCGACTCTTAAGAGAAGAATGTTTATAGTGGGGAAACTGTTAATATCAAGGATCAACGTTGATAGCATTTTTGTTGAACCTTCGTTTATGATTAGTAGTATTATTGTTTATATTGGCAGCTATTCAGAATTATCCATATCAGGGTTTCAAATATAAGTAAAGTCTTAAGATTTTGTACTTCGATGTAATTTTATTGGTGAGGGGGTGGATGCGGGTCGGGGGAAGGGGTGGGTAGGGTGGATCAAGTTCTCCTATATCGCTGCTTAGGAGACTTTGGACATTGATAGTGGTACTACGCCCCGTGCACTATAAGTACACTCACACATTATACAATGGACTGCCATATTCTAGTTGGTACAAGCCTGCCACCGTACCATGATAAGATGGTGCTAACATTTCGCTGCCATCGATTTCGGGTTCATTGCCAAGAATCCAATCTGGATTTTCAAGGTGTTCTAACTATATACATCTTCTGTCAAATATGCCACTGATGTCCTAGCTTATAGTTGTGTGTGGACAGGAGTTCAATCAATGTTGATCAATGTTGTTAGATTAAATAGCTACCTTAAATAAGGTCTGTTTTTATCTTGATAAATCTAGTATTTATATGGGCCAGAAAAAGTCGAATTTATGTGGATTATCCAAATGAAAAATAATCAAATGTTCTGATTTCCAAACTGTTTACTGTCCAGGAAGGAGATATAAACGAATAGATGCTTTATAATAATTAATTATTCAACTTCCATGAAATTCCATATATAAAACTGGACTGAACATATATGAAATACATTATTTACATAATATATGAGTAAATATATTTTTAAGTGCAGTTCTGCAGCACTCAGGAAATAACAGAGCTGGGGGCAGAATGTAGACGCCCCTTCATCTCATTCTGGTTTATACTAGAGTTGTACCCGCTCTAAGGTCTGTAGGCCAAGTTAGCCCTGTGTCTTGGCACGCGATCGGGTTAGAATACAACAACACATACACAACGTGCTAAATTCCTATACCAGTAACTCCTCGTCTGTTTGTCTGGGTTCTCCAGCCTTGTGTGCGTATCATGCATTCATATGATTGCATTTATATCTCCCCTATGTGAATCATTCTAGACCCATAGGGAAAGATACAATGTCACGATAAACTGTTTTTGTTGTGTTTTACACTCACTGGCCCTGTAACTGTGTCGGTGCATGCTGCAATTGTTTGCTGAAGCACCGATATAATCCACCATGTCGGTGTAATTTGTATTATTATTGCTAGCTTTAGTCGTGCATGGGATTATCATATATATTATTCACCCCATAAATAATCGAATGAATTGCAGTGCCACTGACATTAAAAACCCCAATAAAATTGGATGTGGAGATATTCATCAATTGGATATTTATATAGAGGTAAGGTTTCAAGTACTGAACATAACATAAGCTGAGGTGGATGAACTTATAGTGTAACCAAAGTAACTTCAGATAGATGGAGGCGTATGAAATGCATTATCACAACCACGTGACGTAATCGAGCCTTATATGTAACCACTCCTTCGTCCTGCACTAGTCTCGCTGAGGGAGGAGGAGTGTATAATGGCGTTCTGTGATCTTTCTTATGTATAAGCTATTTTTGAGGTTTCTGACTGGCGACGATTTCATGATAATTAAGATAAAACGTTCGTTTTCATGCCAGTGAGCGATTATTGGATGTTTAAAACCTTTTTTTCGACCATTGGTTGATTTTCAAGTGATAGATTCATATTCTATATGACATTGAACGGTTGACTTTTACTCTGGGATGTTCTGCCTACATTATTAGAGGTTCATTCAATACCGAAATGTGCCTTATCTGTTCGTCATATGTATTCACGTCATCTCTTTGATGAAATAGTAGCAGGACGTCAATGAAGCTATTCCCAAGTTATGTGATAAACATTGGAGTATCCAAATCAATCCATTAGAAACCACGCGGGTTTCCTTTTATTAAGGAGGCCCTCACTCATTTGTCTCTCCCGCATTCGTATTTCTTGGAATGGTTCGTTATGTATAATACCCTAGGAATAGCACCGCGTTCAACAACACTCAGGTACAAGGCTGATTTGTGAGGAACTCAGATATTTGAGACCATGTACGCAAGATGACGATGATAGCCATTCTAAATTACCTTTAGATTACATGTACCCCCATGCAATCGTCGGCGTGTCTGTATGAATATCTGTATCTTGATTCTAATGGAGACAAAAAAGCGATAAATATTGACAAGTATCAAACTCAACGTGTTGGTCTTACGCCACAGCACATTTGGTTATCTTGCTCCTTGACCAAAGAAACATGGTCTATTTTGGAACAAGTTCCAACTTATTTCCTAGTTGTGTGTTTTTTGTTAATTCATAGAACAGCTAAACATATCTACATAATAAACATTATAATCAAGGTGAAAGTGTGAAAAAGAGCACAGCTCTTGGTGGATATTTTCCATTCGAACGACCCGCCTATGTATAATAAATCATAAAGTGGGTATCTAGTATTTGTCGACTACATCAAATACTGACTTCACGATTTGCGCTACGTTCCATTCTCAGACAAACCTTGGTTTATTATCAGATCGGGGTTTCCGACAGACACGAAGTGTCCTAATTTGACCTTGACTGGCATACGCTTGTTATCACTTCTGATACAAATATAAAGCGCCCCTATACACTATGACTCGCTCGCGCATACAAATAATCTGTTTGCCGTTGTGCTCGTAAATTTGACAAATATTGTTATTCATTGTTGTATAGGAGTTCAGCTCTTTCAGTATTTCAAAAACGAGTATTGTTGTGATGTAAAGTGTGACTGCGTATTGATCCTTTTTGTTAACTCGCCTATTCTATTTGTCATTTCTACTAGGCCCTTTGTATCCCTATAAAAATCATATTGCCCCGTGCCTTTACAATAAACTGTACAGTTTGATGAACGAGCTTTATTGACTATATATGGATTAGTCATGTCTTCTTTGAACAAATTAGCCTTTTCCCTAAAAACAAACGAGCTAGGCGTTATTTAAAAATCCATATCTAAACTTGGTAGTTTCTTACTTGATTTTCCCGAGCTTCCGTTCGAAACTTGCCATCTGCGACAAATGCTATTTCAGGCGTTATTATATTTACAAGTGCAGTTTTCTTGCTATAATGGAACATGTGTGAAGTGAAGCATGGGCGTGCAGCCTCTCTGCCTCCCGGCAATATAACAGCTCGCAGAGATAGAAAGGCTGGTGCAGAGATTCCTCCAATAGATTTTCATTTTTGGTGAGTGGGGGCATCCCAGCAATAAACAACCAGAACCTTTCCATTCCGCACCACAAAGGAATGACATGGCCTATTTGATCCCGTCAGAAACATTAATTCTGTGATACAGCCAAGGGCCGCAGATACTTTTGCGATTGCGTGCAATGGAAATAAACACAGTCCAGCAACTGATAAGATATAGATCTATGTTTGTACTTTATGATTAGGTGGTTTATATTGCCTCTAATCTAATGGGACTCCAGGTTCTTATAAATGGGGTTTCCTTATCGGCGGTTTGCTGGGGTGTATTTTACCAAGATGGGTAATTTCAAGGCGAGAGGTTGATAAAACCTTGGATCGGCAGGCCGCCTATTATATATATGGGGCTGATGTCTGATGGAATCTGTGAAGTATTGCTACCAATGGTATGACCGGTGACGATCCACGCTTTGTTTGCCTTTGTGTATAGAATCTTGTTGCGTGTTGTACCAGGTTTCCCATGTGCGCTAATGTTCCTTTCTGTTTCTTTTCAGTTTTCCAATCTAGTATTAAAAGAATTCGTCTATACATGGTATAGGTAAGTTCCTCTCTTTTACTTTACGTTCTTTTGAAGCCACACTTTCCTTCAGTGAATATAGATAGTTTGGAATGCTGCCGCCATATAAATATGATGTTCCAAGTCTTGACTATGCATCTTTTTCTATTCAGGGACTTGAGCCAAGATGAAGCTTTTACTGACGAGCTTAAGACCAGTCTACGATTCATAGTTTCTGTATTATTAAGGAGGATAAAAAAGGTAATTCTCTGCGCTAGCACTTGATCTCTTAGCGTCGTAATTCATTGCTTCAGTCTTATAATTGTCATTGTTAAATGACCTGTAGTGCTTTTTGGTTGTGTTCCATTTGTTATTTTCGACAATCTCATCACTTTACTTCTCTGCTGTAACCATTGTTATGATGAAATGTTTCCTTAGCAGTCATCTGTTTTATTTCTGCCTTGGTAGTAAGGATTTTTCTTTCTCTAACTAACCTCTTTCACAGAAGGAAATACCGGTATGTGTATTTAGTTGCCGTTTACATCATCGTCGTCTATTGTCTGCCGTATTTGTCATCAATTCATGAATTTGTTCTTTTGCAGGTGGATCTCCCGCAGCTCATTTTAGATAGTGTTTTAAAAATAGCCATTAGACATCTACACTTCTATGTTCAAGTTAAAAAAAGAGGTGAGTGGAAATTGAGATTGATTTAGTATCGGAGGCTGTGTGTCTCAGCTCTAGTAGATTGACTCCCCAACTCAGAGCATCAAAGACCTTCCTTTGATGTTAGGGCATATTGATCAAGGGATGTGAGTCTTTTAAAAAGCCGGGGCAGATTTTAGAGTTGCAATTATGAATATCCGCCGGGTAAGCGTATACCGTATGTAATTTAATTTGAACAAAGCTACCCCCCCCCCCCACACACACACTCCCATCCCCGAAGTATTTTACCCTTTCTGCATTTCAAATATATTGAGAGGTAGGGGTTATACAGACAAATGTTCAGTGAATATCAATGCGGCACAAAATAATCATTGTGTTTCGACTTGTATACTCCGGAAATCTGGAAATCCTAATGGTAAAAGTTTGTCTTACTAACAATAATTTATTTCGTTGGGTAACGAAATATTTGTATGAGTGTACGCAGAATGGTAAGCGTACACGTGTATTATATAAGAGCAGGCGACGCATGAGATCATCTGTCATATCAGAAATGCGTAATTATTTATTTTAAATTGTTTAGACTTAAAAACCTATATACTTGAAAGCCTGGATAAAACTACTTCCAAAAACGTCTCATCTTAATTAGGAATCTTGACTAACACCCGGACACCTTAAACAAAGAACTCTTTTTATGAATAATCAATTGGTTGATGGATTCTATCAAAATTCGACAGAATTCGACAGAATATCATTTGACCTTTCTGGACGAATATCCCGTCAAGGAAATTATGCGAAATAATAATCAATATTAAATAAAATATTAAACATGATCTCTATTTCACAAAATTAAATCACGTATTAATTCCAAGTTCTTGTGTCAAGAGGTATTTACATTTGATTGGTGACACGCACCCTTTTTTTTAAAAAAAAAAAACAACCCAAAAAACAAAACAAATCACTATTTCTGGTCGCTGCGTTTGTGCATGTGGTATGAACTATATCACTAATATGTCGTAAACATATCACCTGTTACGAATCAATCCTTCCCCAGGAATTAATATTATCTTTACATTTCACTATTTCAGCCAAGTCTGACACAGATTTGCAAGCAGCCCTTATAGACTTCTATGGCGCGAATTTACATTGCGCCGCGAGGAATAGACAAGCAGAACTCGGCTATCTTAGGTCCACCTCAGAGCGTATTTTCCCATATATTCTACCTCTTCATGCTCTCAAATGCAGGTTTGTTACTGGTCTTCTTCTCCCTTTTCTTCTCATTCGTTGTTATATTACTGCCCTTCTCAAATTTGCCCTTGTAAACGTGCAAACTGGGTAGAATGATCACAATCTAATCATAATTCTATATTATTAATCTTGTGGAGAATTAACACAAAATGGGACGAATGAATCCGTTGATGTTGAGTTGAACCAAACATGTCAAACAGTTTCCTTATCGTTTTGTTAAAGGAAGGACAATGAACCTAACGTAAATATGTTACGACAGAAAAATATGAATTCCTGGTATAGTTACTGAATAATGGCAAACACAGCATATTGCGAGTAGTTAAAAGCTAAAGAAGAGTTGTCTGGACACAGATAATGACATTTGGAATAAAACATAATACTGCCCTATCTGAACCAGTTGTAACTTAACACCCGCACACTATTCATTCACTGGGTATTAGCTGCCGACTCTTTCATAATCAATGTCCTGGAAAATATACTCATCTTACTATTCTTTTCCAGGGGCTTATGCGTTTTATTACGGGAGATATTGGGTGGGGCAATTTTGCTACCTGCAATGGATAAAATAGCAGATCCTGTAAGTACAGTATGATATACGATTACACCGATTACAATTATGTTTGATTATGTAAAGAAAGAATACTTCAAGAGAATATAGTTATATTTCTTCTTCAAAGTGTCAACAATATTTCATACATCTATAAGTTATTCATTACTATTACCATTCCTCAATAATTTGTTTAAATTTCTTGATTTCTTTCTTGCCTTTTCAGGATATCATAAACCATTTGTTGTTAGTTTTCTTGGATGTATCACAGGTAAAAATTTCACCTTTCTTTTCCCCCCGAAAAAAATATTTGTGAAAGTTAGAACTTGTGAAATTGTGATTTAGTTAAACTATTCTCCTGGAATATTATTCACTTGGTATAATAAATTGTACCATTGAAATGTCATTATTGTCACAAAGTCCCATTATCAATTTAATTATTTCAGACGCCCCCTCGCCCCCCTTCACCACGTCAGGTGCCAATCCTTGCCAATTTTGCAAAACCTCTAGCCGCTAGCCAATCAGTAAGTAGATTTTCATACATAATGCAGATGAATAATTTTAGCTCTTAGTCTTCATACGCCCTTGTCTCTATCGAAATAGTGTAAAATAAGTAACGGATGTTTTGTTCATATCGCCCGGACTACTCGTTTTGACTCCCCATCTTATTTCGAGCGATTCACGCAAATATCCATTCACTCTGTTTCCAGTGTCTTCATGTTGAGTTGACTGAAATATTGTCCAACCCCAAAGCGCTATTTCCGTTCATGCAGTTCATGAAAACCGAGGCATCTGTCAATGTTCTCCAGTTCTATCTTTCCGCAGGTAAAGTATTGATGAGTAAAGTGATCCGTAAAATGAAAGAATAGAAATTACTTTTTAAATTGTCTTTGGTTTTGAGCTCGAGATAGTTCATGTCAGCCAGCTACTGAGTGGGTGGTGCACAATCATCTTTAGTTCAAGATACCTTATGCCGACTGGACTCACATTATTGAGTTGCTCATTACCGAGTGATATACCCTACTTCTTACCCTTAATACTTGAGATATATAATCACTATAATCTCTAGTTATCTCAGAACATAAGCGCATCTCAATGGAGGAGAACTTCTTTCAACCAGCATTATGTAATTTAGCAAGGGTACCGCATGAAAACATTCCTGAGGGATATTGCGTTTTTCTATAACATTGTATTTTAAATATGTTTATTGGCCTGAAATGAAATAAGAAAAGAAAAATCTTAAGGGATTCACACACATTCAATTTTTATTTACAGAGGAATTTAACACAAAAATACTGACCCCCGAGTTAACACACAGCGAGCTAGTGAAACTACATTCTGAGCTCAAAGATCTCTTCCGTATGTACTGCGCTCATAATGCCGCAGATCGCATACAGTTTGATGATGACATAGTTACTCAACTTCAAGAAAGTAAGTCTTGGCCATTCTGTACATTTTGAATAAAATATCTATGTATTTATTTTACTATTGTTCTTAAGGTATCTGACTCGTACTTACTGTTTCGCCTGTCGCTCTATTGGAGTCCCATTTATCTGATCGTTTATGCATAATAGAAATCGAGCGGTCAATCCAGCTTTTCTCATTAATTTCCAAAGAGAACCAACATATTTAACCTGTATTAAGATGTGTACGTCACATTGTATGACATAGTAACTAAAAGGTACATCTCTAGATATATTGACAATAACCAATACTGGGCGGTTTTAAACATGATGCTAGCTAATAATATAATCGTGCGTTCTAAAACTATCTCTTCTTACCTTGAACCTGTTATTCTTTATTTCAGTCTGTGATGGCTCAGCTGAAGATGTAATAAAGTTACAAAGAACCACGCCACTCTTTAGGTATCTACAGCAGTCTGTTTAATGCTTTAATATTTAAAAATGCTATAATATGGGGATCTATTAATATTATTTTAAACGTGTGTTTTCTGAATATCCCCTAGCGGAGTGATCAATTCAAGATATGTAAACCGCGTGGAACGGGTGATCTAGAAATATGATATATAATGTTCTCGTGCTTATTATATACTTGTACACTTGTGAAATCATTTCAATTAGATGTTGTAGTGAACAAATTGCTTATATCTAATAGCCTCTGTCAAAGGACTTAAGATATCAATTTTTCCATTAGGGCCTACGAGCATGCATATACGTTGTTAGAGCGGACGTTCCTGCCGCTATTCCATCAAAGTGATGACGTGAGTACATATGATGAACAGAAAAGTCACATTTTAATATTTCCTCTACAAAAAACCTTAAATAATTGTAGTAGACGACCATAAAAGAAATTCGTCCAATTCGTCCCCGAATCCCTATAAAGGAAATCCCCTATGAATGTCGGAATGAACCTCTAATAATCTAGGCAGAACATCCCTGAGATAGTACTTAACCTTACACTAACATTCGTTTTCAGTACTACTCAATGTTGTGCGGACAAAGGTTGCCGACAAAATTAACGAGAAGTGTCTCAAGGTAAGCCCCCAACCATTTCACCTTATATCTATTCCAGCACAGCATATATCCTTCACTCTAAATATTTTACTTTCTACCGAACTTCTGTGTCACCATTACTTGATGCACATTTTCCACTTGTGATTTAAGTTCATTTAACCTGATTACATTAAAAATCAATATCACTATAACGATCGCTAGCGATAGAAAGGAAAATATTAATATTTCTATGCGAGGTGCCCGAATGTAAATGGGGCATCATGCATACCCCAATGAGCCTCATTTTTGTCATTAACCCAGTTTGGTTTACATGTGTCATTGACTAAAATACTGTGTGAAATCATCATATTTCTTCCTCATGATCGAGAGCTAGATTTGGACTTACATAATGGAAACATTAAGAGAATTATGTCAGTGGATGGAGATAATTATATCATTTGTTCTAATATCGTTGTTCAGAACAACCAACGGTCCCCAGGACTTATCAATTAATTTCGATGTCTCCTGCATATCATAGTTTTGAATTGTATAAATTATGAAACTGAAGAACTATTTTTGTTTACTATATATAGCAGTAGACTATTAACTTTGTGCCTTTTTTTGCGTTCATAGGATATCATCCTTTGCTATCAATATAACTGTCCCAACACTTCACTCTCCACTTGCTAAATTCACTGAGACATTTCTTTGCGATTCTTTACTGCTAGCTCTTCCATTGGCTCAAAGTGTAACAACAATTCTAGGTAATTTCCTGCACTCTTTATGTTGTCCTCATGACCCCATATACTGGACATTTCTCACCTTGGATTATTCCTTCAGTGGGGTCCTGTTTGGTGTCACCACTTCTTCATTACCATCGTTACTGCCTTTCCTTCATATGGATCTCCCTAACATCTTATGGTGGTGTCGACATTTATTCTTCGATGTATTCATTACTACCTCCATATAATATATCCTCTAATACCCTGGTTTACCATTGGAAACAGATGATGTAATCTCTAAGATGTTTTGTATCCCATCCTGAACTCTTGTTATCTAATATATGTTTTGATGGACGAAGTGTAACGTTGAAATTTGGAATCCTTAAAAGTCTATCCCCCACTACGTGGTTTTATTGGTGCTGGTAAGTGTTGGTGTTGGTGTTGGTATGACCTTTCCTCGATCATGGCAAAGTATTAGGATGCCATGTCCCATTTGAATGTTGCATTGCGAAAACAATTCATCTTAACTTGTATGAATGGACATCATCATAGCACTTGTGTCTAAAGGGTCCGGTGAACGTTAATCTGTGTTTTTGATATTCTACTTTGTGGTTAATTCTCCCTATCTCAAAATTTTGTTTCGACAGAGCAAACAAACGGGTTGGAGATGTCCTTTCATTCTCTAAAATAGGGAATAAGATCAAAGGCGTCTTCAAGACCACTACCGGTAAGTAACTTCCATTATATTTGTGTCACGATACACTCATTGAAGCCGTAACTCAATATTAGGTGTGTTTTGTTTATTGTGTATCTCTGCCGTGTAACGCATAGTAACATCTTACCCAGATGCATGTGCTAGCTTTATTTTGGCATGATACAGTCGTCATGCGTAAAGCTTACACCAATGAATGCCCCTATAGGATTATTTCAAATGATTTCCCCTTCGAACTTCAGTTCCGCGCGTTGGCTGAGGGTTATGTATGAATCCATCTGATCTCCAAATTCGAAGTGTTGAAATATTCACTTATTTGAAAGTATATCTTTATTGAAATCATTCTAATATAACGACTCTCAATTTGACATTTTACTATCCTCTCGACCAAGACCAGTGTGGTTTTTTTAAAGAAAAAACCCTGAATATTCGTTAAAATCAGCTGTTCCTGGGAATTCCTCCTCACTGATTCAGTTGTATCACATCTGTTCGTTAAATAAAAAATGAAATTTAAAAGTATGGAAAACGTGATTCTGGGATCATTTAATTTTGGAAGCACCTTCTATATCGAATCGTGATTATCCGGTATTATACCAGTGCTTGATTGTTTATTTAACGCTAAAAGTTGTCAAACTTGAGACTGAAAATGAACCACGTATGTATTGTATTTCATTCATTTTTCGCTTTTACATTTGCCCCTCCTTATATATAGGCTGTCCGCTTTTAAGTTACTATGACATTGTTGGGATCCAGTGATTTTTTTGTTTACAGATGTTATATACCATAATCAGTTTGAATAGATTCAATTTTTCCTTTGGTTAAAAAAGAAATACAAATTTCAGTGTTTTATTTCTTATATAGGAAGGGATGTATTGTTTGCCTACATAAGAATGGATTTCAACCATGTAATAGCCTCGTCACCCTATATATAGTTTTCCTGATGGCTGTTTTCGTCCAGTAACATTTTCACTGTACAGTGCCTAGTGCACCGGACCTAGACCATGTTAATATTCATGTAGATGTGCTCACTTTCTACAGCCTATTACCATAGCCATCTATGTAAAAATAATCTTTCTCTAGTAAATAGTGTTGTTTCTCTGTAAAGAACCCACAACCTTCCACTCTGTACAAGCGGACTTGTCCCACTGATCCCATCGGCCATTTATTTTATTTATAAACTATTTTATAAGGATTTCACTATTACCAGAACTTACACTATAAGGCCAAACCTTTGAAATACTCTGATCCCAAGAATAGGACCAATTAGTGAGAAACTCGTCGATTTCAAACGATATTAAACTCCTTTGGGGCATATTTTACGGTATTTTCAATGGATTTTGCGCTTTATTTCTGAATTTCGTTTTTTATTCCCTTTAGAAAACCAAATGTTTTACGAAACCTATATGATTTACGTTTGTTTTGCCCCGAATTTGCAATTATTATGTAGGTATGGTGCGTTAGCTTACATTCCTTTTTATTATAAAACTTGGATTTTAGTTATTGTTTCTGTAAGCATACCCCTGAATATATTGACTTAAAATATAGCCCTGGGGCAAAAATATCGCCACCCACTAATACAAATGCATTTCCAGTCCGAGGTATTTTACAATGACTTGTTCGACATGTGATATATTTTACCATCGTGTGCAGCAAGTTTCTTGTTGGTTTATTCATGTATCGTGTCTGCGATTGTTGTTGTTCAGACCCCGATCTGCGCCTCGCCTGGTCTTCCATGGATGACTCCCTCTGCATTGAGAAAGGTGTCTTTCATTGTGTAAAACAAATTTCCAAGGAACGCATTGCTGTCAACTTAGAAATCAGTGAACCCTCCTGCTTTGAGAAAAAAATAAACACAGAAGTAGATCTTGCTTCGCGGATATATTAATAGTTTGGATATTTGTAACTGGTCATGCA
Source organism: Sthenelais limicola (assembly GCA_942159475.1). Classification (NCBI taxonomy): domain Eukaryota; kingdom Metazoa; phylum Annelida; class Polychaeta; order Phyllodocida; family Sigalionidae; genus Sthenelais; species Sthenelais limicola. The sequence continues at coordinate 111,640,439 of OW804095.1, read as the reverse complement.
CGATTTGCTAACCTAACACACCATTCTAAGTTGGCATCGTGGTAGCGTTCCCGTTGGAAACAAATATTTGAACTCTCCTTTACTCAAGTGCAGCATTACAATTATTTTCCCTTGCCGTTTGGCTTAAGTTTAATCCATAAAATGCAGTGTAGTGTATGGTGAATGTAATCGTGGATGACACTATTTTTTGCATTAATTTTCTTTTGAGTGATTAAACAATAATTATACATAGTTCAATCCCTGAGTGTAGAGTGCTCTAGATGAACCCACCTTTCGCTTGGTTAAGTAATTGCTGGTAAAGGGTCAATGGAACAGATGTTCTAAAGTAAGATGACTTCATATTCAAAAAGATTCACATTTTAGATAATTGCCCGGTAGCAATCTTCACTGAATGGTTGGAAGTCAGGTTGGTTGTCTGTAGGATTTTCAGTGTTGGTTGGCATCACTACTTGGAAATGTGACATTCCCTAATCATTCAATAGAGTCTAACGTCTTTGTTTTTTACAGAATAATTTATTTATGAATTACTCACACCTAAAGTTTACTGTATGTGTATTCACTCTTCTAATACTCTATAACTTTTCAGAACCTTCTTAAAATGACATTCAATATAAGTTTATGTCGACTATGATAAGTCAAGTTGAATCGCATTCCTGTTGGCGCATCATATTAAATTGCAAATCTATTCTTCCTTCAAGTGTGAATTTGATATTTTTTCCATTGATAAATCGAGAAATTCTTCTTAAGCTTGCATACAATTTTCCATATTAATGAACCTATGTTTGTGTTTGATAATCTTCTGACTTCTTAATTGATTGCATGATTGCCAGTATGAAGCTTTACGGACTGACAGTTTTTTACTAGTCTAATTTCTTCGCGTTACTTTTTACAGTGGAAGGAGATAGGCTCTTGGATGATGTTGATTGTTGTGTAGAAGAAGCAGTGCCTATTATGGTGAGTAGTTGCTTGTACATGTAAATTAAAAATTTCCCAACTTTCAACATTGCTATTTATTATAAACAGCTTTGTTTATATCGTTGTCGTCCATCAAAATAGCAATAAACATATTTTAATGTGGGTAGAGGAGGAAAGTTCGCTGTATATCAGGATGGGGGTGGGGATAGTCAAGTGATGCTTTCATTGAGTATAAACAAAAGTTGGTGTTTGCTATTTTAGCGGACGAGTCCCATCTCCGACCTATTCCCAGACACGCTAACGTTCACAGATGATGGACCACTGCATGACCTCAGCGCCTGGCGAGTCACCATTATCAGCGTGTCCCTCCGCCCTGAGCCGGACAACACAAAAAAAACCTACTACGCATTCATAGTGGAAGTGCGGCGGGTGGATGTATTAGAGAGTATGTAGTAGCCATCTCCTTTAAGTGATGATTTTTCTATTAATTTATCAGAATCGGGTGTTTGGTGGTGCGAAATTAAAAATAAAGTCAACTCTGAATATTATTAACTACGAATTAAATCATTTACGATCCTTGTTCCGTTGGTGGCCATACCAACTAACCAAGTATTCATCATTCTGCTGGTTAAATATTCTTTATTTGATTTAAAAACAAGTGACAAACCTCTGTCGGAACCTTGAGTCAGTTCCCACCCGATGCATTTGTGTTTTCTCCACAGGGTCCAAATATTCAGATTGTGTGTTTGTGGTAAAGGTCAAATACTAAGTCATGGTTAATACTATAGAAGTCTTTGTGGAGCACACTATATGATTTGGATAGAACCTACGAGTAATACTCGGTTAAAGAATTTACAATGTTTTATACATGTTAAAACATCCTCGACGGTTGCCTGAAAGCAGCACCGATCAGCCATTTTTATAGTCAAAAGGTGGAGCGTTTTTTGCCTAATGAATCTCTTCTCAGCATTAAGTAAACATGTGAAAAGTTTGTCCTGTGTGGAAGCAGAACTCGAAACATCCTCATTAATATTTTTGATGAAATCCTATATTGAATCTATGTGATTTTATACAACGTCAAGACGATTTAAATAATTGACATTTTGATTTTTCCAGATGACTTCGAAGCATCGAATTGGACAGTTGAGCGGTGTGTATTTGATCTCTTCTTGGTTTAATCAAGATAATAAATATGGCAAAATATTACATCTAAATATATCGACTCTTCCTCTAAAGTTGTCTTTTCTAAAAGAATAAATACAACCACGTCAAGATTTATGTATATGTATCCCTCTCTTTTCAGACGGTATTCCGAGTTTTACGTCTTGGAACAAAAGCTATCAGAGTTCCACGGTAAGCAAATATTTTGCAATCTTATTTTGACTAACATCTATTTGACCAATTGATGCAAGCATCAATAAGTGCACGAGCCTTGTGTGGTAATGGTTTTTAACCGTTAGTTCATGATTTTTATTATTCTGTTAATGTTAAAGTTAATGGTTAGTAAGTAATGAGTATTTTTTTAAAACACGTAACGTTATCTGAGTGCGTTTCTTATCGTTCCCCTGGGTATGATTTGTATTTCAGGAGAGTTTGAAGATGCTGCGCTTCCACAGAAAAAATCCTTCGGCACAAAAAGCAAGGATTTTTTGGAAGCACGCCGTCCAGAATTTGAGCAGTATTTACAGGTATGTACTTGGATATCAGATCAGTTGTATATCAGTGCCAATGTTATTCTTAATCAGGTTATTCTGGCGTTTCAATTTTACATACACATTATAGTGAAGAGTTCTATTCGATTTTATTTTATTTTATGACTACTCATTTAATTATATACCAATTCGTATATTATATTATATTATATTATATTTTTCCCATTAATTGAACGACACTAATTCAGATATTCAGTTGGTGACCTCCTTGTTTTAGGAATTACTGTATGTGCATATGACGTTGGCTATATTTATGAATGTACACTTTATTTTCGCTACAGAAACTGTTAACCTTACCAAAGTTGAGAGGCAGCGAGTTGCTGTACAATTTCCTTACGCCACGATCAGAGTTCAATTCAGGATTTCTCACAGATATCAATCTAGGTAAGTTCTCTACAACGGCGTAACCTATTAGTTTTACTTTTCAACTGAATAAAATTCTAAATAGAACACCTTTTTTAACCTTTGTTAATTTGCTTTCTTTGTTTCCATCTTTCTTTTCGCGTATCTTTAAATATGTATTTTCTGTGTTTACAGGCAGATTTGTGAGATCCGGTGCTATGAGACTAGTCAAAGAGGTTTGTAAATTATTTTATACAAATTATTTTCACTGTCTATATATATATATGAGAAGTGAGTGATAGTAAAACTATGCCAGTTAGTGGTAGCTTTGAAGCTTTGTACATATACATTGTTACACACATCTGCATATTTGATATTCAAATTTTGATGAAACTTTTATTGATTGCTTTTTCCAGAGGGGTCAACATCTCGAAACATTCTTACAGTCAATGCAAACTTCCATAGAAACTCCCAAACCCAAACCATGGTAAGGCTAATTAATCGCTTTAGGTACTTAAAGTGCATTCTAATTATTACAATGGTTATACTAATTGCCAATGAGAACTACATCTTTGGTAATATATGGATTTCTTTTCGCTTATTGTCATGTTTTTCCATTATTTCAGTCGGTTTGCGGATGCCGATTCGGACACGATATCGATATCGAGTGAACAGGTAAAGCTTCCATTAATCAGCAAATCTGAGACATTATTAACCCGGTGCTATTAAATCCCCACCAGTATGTGATCAGCAATAAAACATGGCAGTTATTTCATCGGCAATTAATGCTATATACATTTTGAAGTCTAGGCTTATTCGGTCAGAGCAAACAGTTTCAGGAAAGTGTTTTTTCCGTTTCCCTCCAGATGGCCAACTCTCTGTATGATAACAATGCCGACATAGATTTTGATCTCTCGCCCGCTACGCCAGTTGTTCTTTGTCGTGGATTTGAATACCCGGTGGATGGAACCTTTGATACAATACTGTACATAAGTAAGTGTATATTTATTTTTTATTGCAAATTGACTTGTATATAGAATATTCAGAAGTTCCCTTCTTATTTGGCGCCACAGATCGTTCTATTCTCCGGATAATGACATATATTATAAGGTCAGCAATTGTGATTCTGTGCGCGGATGTCTTCCTTTGTACAGACCCAACATGTTACATGAAATGAAATATATGAAAATGTATGTTTTTAGCGAGCGATTATATTTTGAAGGCTTCGCATTTAAGTCTTTCAATGTAGCTTCTCTACAAAATGTGTTCATGTGATTATTTCAGTTGAACATGTGTATACTGCTCCTAAGTGGTTACTCACAATGCTGATGTCAGTTCGGATCGTATTTCGTAACTCAATAGATACATTCCTCGACTGGTATCTTGGTACACGCCTTGATAGAGCTCTACAAGAACATCGACTCATTAAAGTGATCCATTCTCTCAGAGGTATCCCAAGTTTCTACATACTCTCATATTTATGCTGGCTATCATTTTTATATTATACCTATGGACTATTTTTAAGAATACTCATACCAGTGGTTTGATCGGATTCGTGGATAGGATAGATTAAAATTTATGTACAATTTAAATATATTTGGTAATCATTTCTTATCGATATTATTCCTATTTACAGATGCGCTCTTCTTCAACACAGACCCTCCTAGGTAAGTGACTATTAGGTTTAGCGCACTCTATATTCTTTAATCAATATATTGTAGTAATGTTTAATGTTGTTGTGGCCAACCTACGGATAAAAGCATTATATCTAGCCATTTTAAGCTGTTCTTGAGTTTCGTTAAGTGTATTTGTTCTTTTTCACAGGACGGACGAACAGAAGGAAGAAAGGCGAGACACAGCCCTACGAGAGCTTAAAGATTACATTCCAAGTAGGTTCTATTCCTGTATTAGTTCTAGGAGACCCGGTAAAATTTATTTTCTAATGTTGATAGAACCGAGTTAGTTCTACCTAAACTGGTATGCGCTCAGGCAATAATTATAATATCCATAATTACTTACGGTGAGGAATGACATATAAATCATTTAGGAATTGATTTGTTCATGTTGTAAGCCCCGAAGATCCGTGACAATTGGAAGGAAATCACTGTCGTTCATAGCAAAACATATTAATGACATAAATAATTGATTGGAAACTTGTGTTGCTGAAGTATGAATTAGAAAATAAGCTTTCATATGCATTTCCTTTTCAGAAGTGTTCGTGCAAGTAGTGGGACCAAATAACCACGAACGAGCTATAGAATTAATATTTGAATTACTTCAATATCCTACTGTTAACAAACAGGTTTGTATATGATTTCAATGGAAGTTATTTTTGGTGAAGACTATTATTTTTACATTTAACGTGAGGCTGATAAGACGCACTACATTTTTAAAAAAGGTATTTAAAACCAAGCGAAGTAAAATGTAATCTTCATTTACTTAATGATTAATAATAACATAAAAAATAATGATTTCTTTGCCCTTTGCAGCTTTCCTATATGCTGTTTGATAAAATTGTGGAAGAACTCTTCCCAGAAGTGCTCAATGCGATGGATGACGACCCTCTCAAGGAGTTATTGCGGGCGGCTCGCGGGGACGACTGACACAAAACTCTCACCAAGCTTATGTTCAAGACAACCACGCTCGGTGGTTGACCCATACGCAGTTAACTACAGCCTTCACTATCGTTTACTGGGGGCCTAACACTTGATTGGAAATACACCGGTTAAATCATCTAATATTTATTGTCTCAGTCAGTTTCAGTCAAGAGGCACTAATTCATTAGTATTTAATTAGCCTTGTGGTTTTAATTGAGCTATAAAAACCATGAGGTATCTGTATAGATGTTGTCCTGAATTGTCTTGTTTTAGTGATGTAAACATCACTCTACTACTAGGATAAATCGTTTAAGATTTAATTATTGAAAATAATTATTCGAGGGTAATATTAAGAAAAGGTGTACACTGATTTACTCATCCCATTTTTTATATTGGGCAGTGTCTCAATTAGTGTGTAAATAATCATATTTTCTTGATCCATGTTCAAGCGAAACGGTGAAATCTAGGTTGAATTGATTAGTTTTGCATTTGTAGAATCACTAGGTAGAATGTAAACGTTCAGTATTGGTTCTAAATGTTTTAAATGAAGTGGGCCAATAGACCAGTATCAGGATTATTCAGTCTTTGGGAAAAGGACTGAAAGAGACTTCTGTAAATGTTGCAAGAATTATCATTCGCTTATATTGTCAGGGAGTCATCACACAAGTTTTCATTCCTGGTCACCTGTCACACTATCAATTCAAATTGGAGGATTGTTTGTTTGATTTATTATTTTCAAATGACACACATTATATCTCCTATTTAGACTATGAATCCTGAGCGTATGTAGTTGAAAATGAATGGATATATTCTAAATTATCAACTATAAATTAGTCATGATTACATTTTCATTGCATTTTATAGGTTCATTTTTCCTTGTTAAAATCATCAAATTGGTTTAGGATATATCATAAATGAAATTCACTTTGTAATTAAATCATAAATTATGCCCCTGTCTATTTATATGGCCAGGTTGTTTCTGTTTTCAGAGTATGGTGGCATATTCACCAAAATTAGGAATATTGTCGTGTGATTGGCTGCGGCATTTCAAAGTAAAATTAAATGAAATTGCGAGGAAATATTTGGGGGCGGTTGCAAATCCCTCTAGGGTTTATTTTCAGGTATGCGCTCTTCTAGTACAGGTGGTTAGAATTTCATTTGTAGATTCCCTGGGGATCTTGATCGTCTGTACAGAGAATTTTATTGGCTTATTAACTTGTCATTAGACAATAGCTGGTCTACCAAATGCAAGAAATTCTATCTTCATCGAGTGATTGTATGTTTAAGAAAATGCCCAGGAAAATCTTATACCTGAAATTAAGGACTGTATAAGATTGCAAGTAGATTAGTTGCAATATACTTGTAAATAAATGCATGTACATAGTTTATAATTAATATTGTAAATAATTAACATGACTGTATAATATGTGTATATATGGTATATCACCTACGTATCCTCATATGGATCCTAACGAGCGATGAAATGTGAACAGTGGAAATAGGAATGTATTCATCTAAAATAGGTATACTTAGGATATATTTATATTTAATTCGGTATGCACGGAGTGAGCATGTCTAAGTTTTGTATTTAATATTTAAAGCAGGTTATAGGAATCATGGTTGGAAAGTAATTATTAATCAGTTTGGATACTGTACCGGTAAGGTCATGCAATTAATATGTATTCCCACTTAATATACTCATTCATCATTCTGAGACTTTTCACCTCCATCATTTCATAAATTATGTGACAATCAAGTCGTGGGATTCTGATGTAATCGCAACACAAATCCCTATTAGGAATTCTACAATGCGTTGGTTAGATTGTGATTGTGAATGTTTGAACTCAGTCCTTAGCTGCCACTTTAGGTTCAATTGTGTGTCATTTTTAAGAAATACGCAAGAGATTACCAGTGGAGTAACTTATCGAAGTGAAATATTAGGAACTGTGCAGCCCTTGCAATACTTTTGCTATATAGTACCGAAGCTTTCTCATACTTGCTACGATTCCTTACTATCCCTTACTGTCCTGTATATTGAAGAGTAGCTTGTTTTTGTTAAGCGATTGTTATTTATTTTTATTGGTGTCCTTCCCTCTTTAGGGCGGGTTGTCTATGTCTATATTTTATGATAGACTCTGCTCTTCTCTACTGAGCAATTGCATTCCATAAAAGTAGTTTATCATTTTCAAAACGCCTCGATGTTATTTACTTATCCTTGGATACATGTTTAAAATACAAATTATCCAAGATATTGGCTCATTCGGAGTAGTCGTTCTTTGAGTCTGGCTAGGTCTCTCCAGCAGGAATTTCAGTCTGTCAGATACAATATTGTGACGATATTCTTGGCCATGTTATCTCAATGTTTGGTAATGGACTAGGTTTGTGAAATAGCCATGGTAGTGTTCGGCATTTTTAAAATCTGTTGTTTCTAAATTTCATAGCTTGATGTATGGAACAGGCACCAAGGCTCGCGGAGTTGTGATAAGAGCTATTTTTGCTAGACGCGAAGAGCCAGCATATATATATGCACTTTTCTATAGAAGTATCGTGCCGCTTAAGTAATATACTCACTGGTATCTTCATTCCTAAACGTCCTATGTATAAGGCAAATTTGTTGCCGCTTCTGCAACCCAATACAACTCTTATGGGCACTGTTTTCATGGTCTGGGGGAAGGCTGCAGTGTTCATGTCTTTATTAATTTAGTCAAGATTCTGACCATCAGCAGATGTCAGGTGTTCATTTTGCAATTTAATACTCTCAAGAGGTAGACATATTAGCGGTATATGTTGGGGACATGGTCTTGTCTCTTTTTCATATCCAGGAAAGATACTGAGTGGAAGTCATAATGTCTATATTGTCTTAATGACGCAAATTTGTTTAGATGAAAACACTCTATATTGTATATTATTTTTGTATTAAACTAAACTGAATGTGAAACGTTAAGGTCCTGCATGGAAAGCAGTGCCATCTGACTGTCTTGCGTAAAAACATAGTTCTGGACCTTCAGATAAAACAAATGCTGTATGTCTATGGGTATCTCCATACGAAGTCATCGATATAATGATGAACTCATGGATATGTTAGTCCATAGGGTGAAGCGAATAGTCCTAGTAAAATTGAAGCTTTATGGGGATGAGACATGCAAGCTGCGTTGTGATCCATGAATGTCCTGCCTTCAGTATTGTCCTTGTATGGTGTCCATGTTATATCTGTCACGCATAAACTGCTTACAATTATATCCAATAGCGATAATCAAACTGAGTCTGATTGCTGTATGTGTTTGTCCCTGAGAAATCGATGTTTACAAATGGTTATTAATGACAAATTAGTTCAAATCTGATGATGAACTATGTGCTTTGGTGGAATATTTATGAAAGAATCTGAATATATGTATGGTTAACTAGAAAGTGATTTGCTGGTATAAATAATCCATCCCTGTTAAGATTCTGTCCTTGTATGGTAACTTGAGGTAGTCACATGGAAACTTGAGCATTGCGTTATAATTGGTAAGGTTGGCGTCAAATGGTGGTTTATTAACTGGATATGAAGTAAACCTTACGGAATCTGGATTAATTTTGGAGGCGTTTGGCCATCCAGTTAACTGGTGTGCCTTTGCTGATTCATGGGTTTATCAAATTCATTACCTATATTCTCATTCCTTCTTTAATGAGCGGAAATATTTTTTGTGTCATATTTGAATGTATTTATCACCATTTTACAGGCCTGTATCGCCAATCTATAAATATCTAAATCACTTAAACCACTTATGGATGGTTTTGAAACATCAAACTATCTGAAGTGAAACTGTTCCATTTTTCCAAAGTATTGGGTTTTTGCAAGTATTATGCCTTTCACTCCTAGTTACTTTTCCCTAATGGTCCTACATTCCCTGTTAAAGCTGCCTCGCATTCCGTGCGATGTATATTTGAAGATGTGTGATTTGCTTGCATGTCTCTCTTACTGTTGCATTGTTATTTATTTCCATAGTGATCCAGTATATTAGCCTCATGAGAAATGCTATGCAGGTCAAGTTAGTGGCTACTTTACACACATGTATACATTCAAAAACAGCATAAAAATTATTCCCTTTCTCCAAATCTATTCTTTATTGACTTCTGGAATTACCTATATTCGGATGTTGAGAGAAACTATTTCTATAAATGGGAACAAAAGGGCATGATTATTCTATGAAATATATTAAACAAAACATTCCTCTTAACTAGTCTTTCCAGACGAGTTAAACTCATGTTGTTTTCACAAATGGATTAAATTCTATTAATCTATCCGACTCTGCTCGGAGCTCATTTTTATTGGTTCTATACACGAGCTGATAAAAAACAATTGCTTGCTTTCTCTAATAGGCTTGTTTATAATCTTGTCAGTCTGTGATTTCTCCAGTGCTCTAGGACTGCGGTCTTGCATTGCCTTGTTCTTATACACGTCTTCTTCTTTAGGCTTAAACGTACACTAGAACCAATTGAATAGATTATAGAACTGTATTTGGTGATAGATGTTGATTAGCTTTTTTAGCTAAGATAATATTATCTTTTTAGCAGAGGTAGTATTGTAAGAATAATCTCTTTATTTCTCCTTTAAATTAATGTTCGGAAACTATCGGGTTGAATGCAAATGTTTGAATGCAATTTTTGTCAAATGCTAGAACTCCTAATTATTTAGACCTCAACAAGGACTTTATCGATGACGATTGATTGAAAGTGTGACGGAAGATGACAAATATACATTGCATAATGGTTGACAATTGGTCGAAATCAGATAATACGTATTATACCTGAATGTGTCAAAATTATTTTGTGTACATTGGGTGAGAGATCTGAATGCAAATCGTTTGTTTGCGAAATGAAAAGTGCAATATAACTGGTTATTTCAATTTCGGAAGTGAAACATTCTTGTGGAAACAATTGCTGATTTTGTGAATGATGTCTTGAGATTAAATATACAGCTGGTCTTTCCGCAGCAGTAACAACCGTGTTCTGTTCTTATAACTTGTATTTGCAATATCGTCTAAACTATGACAGGAGTCCTTTATTCCAGTAAGTAAAAACTATATGCGACACATATATGGTTTTCTGAACCTTGATGGTTTATTTGGCTTTGGTAGATGGTATTACGTTAGGCTTCGCTGATCGCCTGTACATTTCACAAATAAATCAACAGAATGTGTACATAGCATAGGTACAGTAACATTTGTCGTCGACGACAATATGATAGAAATACTCTCCTTCATTGTGTCTTGTTCTCAAGATCTTACTATCAAACTAAAAGGTGGTGGGAATTCCTGTCAGACTCAATACTGATAAATAACGACCAAGTACACATGTAGCTGGAACAGAAAACATTAAGAATCGACTAGAGATGTTTATCAAATCAAATGCCGTCATTGTATGGATAGCGCGATTTTCAATGTTTAAGGTTAGTCCACCTACAAGCTACAAACACAGGAACATTTCAGTGTAGGGAGGGATAGGGGGTAAATTAATAATAATAGAAGGCGATTTTGGAACAGGGGGAATAAAAAAGTGCCGCAGAACAGATAATGTTCAGAGCATTTACTTATAATGGAGTAAAATCTACCTCAACATCCCAAGTTTGGATAACTCTTGTTAGTATGCTCGTATGTACGCTCAACAGTTGTTCATAAACTGCCATATCAAAGTTTCATACCATCTGTTCTTGGATGGCTGAATATAAAATCTAGCCCGGGTCTGCCATAAATAACAGTTGTATATCATAATCATCCATTTAGGCTTCTGTCATTCAAAAAGGCGAAATAAATCCAATAATAGAACTCAAAAACACTTGGCAGAAAATGTGAATCATTTGTTACTCTCAGCTCCCAGGAAAGGGCCTAGGTTTTCTTTGTATAGCAAATCGCAATCGAAACAGCCAGATACCGTGGGTAGCTGTTCAGTAGAAACGAAAAAACCTAGGGATAATTTCAATATAGGACGAAAGACTAAACCCTCGGGGTGTAAAATGAAAGACATTGAGTATGGTATCAGGGAGGATTCGATACATATTGCATAATACATTTCCACAGCATTTGACCGTAGTAATTGTATGCCCACCCCCTATGCTGTAAACTTAGAACAACACCGATTTATGAGACAGCACGTGATTCCCCGACAAACAGTAATATTAACCTAGAATTTCAATATCTTCAGATTACTGCAGAAACATTGCTATAATTCCTATACTTCTCTAGCCTTGCCAGACAATGCTTAGTGTCTGATGCAAAATATCTTACCATCATTTTCTTAGTGATTATTCATAAGCGTTGACTTATGTCTTTATACATAATTGCTTTCTTAACTAGATTGTAGCAAACCATTCAGCAATTGGGGTAAAAAAAGGAAACTTCCATTACTCAACCACGCCGCCTCCAAACACCATGTATCATCTCTCCATTCCTTCATGTAACAACATAATCTTTCTTCAAGAGAAGAAAATGGACAATTTTTTTCCTTTCCTGTATTAGAACATTAGAAATCAGATGTTCCCACATCCAGGTTGCTCATGTTGCATTCTAAGGCATGCATGGAAGGAGATTGCTTGAAGTGATCCATATAGCCCTGGTACTGCATTTCTTGACCAGCATTGTGCTCCTGGTAGCGCGCTGATTGGTCAGCAGCTGGCTGCTGTTGAGCAGGCTGAGCTCTAGGAGCGGCTTCCTGCTCCTGGAGCATGCGTAGAACAGATGACTGCTTTGGATCGAATTGCTTCTGGCCAGGGGGTGGTGGTGGACCTCCGCCCGTCACTCTGCAAGTGCAAGAAAAAAGATAATTCATTTCACATGCAATTTATACGTATAATATATGTCAATTTCCTGAGGGTGGGGTGGTGGTGAAGGTCAATTTTAAAGATATTCATTTTTGTTGTGTTTTTGTTTGCAAATCTTATTTTATTCAATATATTCTGCCATCGTGGCTTCTACAATGATTATTTTACTTCAGAACCGTCAGAAACTAATTAACTACGCTCACAAACCTAGAGATACTTAGCATTTTTACGCGGGAAAACAATTTTATGGTCAGAAAAATAAAGTATCAATGAAAACAAATTTCAATCAATTACATCATTTTTTTTTACCAAAATGAATCATAAGTTGACATGAGTATTTTCCGCTGAAACAGTCACCATGATATGCTTACACTCTCAATTCCTGCCAGACAGATTAACATTAGTAATGTGACTCAATCTTTTTCTTTGTCAAACAAGGGTAGCCATGATACCAGCTAGGTTAGGGTATATATACCATTGACAAAGGATTCTGGAAAAAATATTGATTTTTGAAAAAAATCTTATTATAATCATGTGTGGTATCAAGTGAAAGGTCAGAATGAGGAGAATTTAAAAATATAATTTATTTTGAAATTGGGTTAGAACTATTACCATGGCAACCAAATATATAAATCCAACTTCCCTTTTCTGTACTAACTCTGGGTCAATCACTCTACTTCGGATAAATATATGAAATCTTCAATTTCACTAGTTATGGTTTTCCCTTTAGTTGCTATGGTAACAGCCTATGAAATCGTGTAAGACGTACTTCAATTCAAATTCTAAAATTCAATACTAGGGTATATATTCCCATAGTACATGTAATTATTTCTGCATAATGGCACTCCAGTAAATCCTGCAGAGGTGCTCAGATCTAGCTAGTTCTCAAGGTAATATTCATGGAACACCTGAAGTGTTTAATATCAAAATGTTCTAAATGACAAGCCCAATCTTGATTAATACGTATTTATATCATTTATCAAATATATAACTATTCATATTTGTATGAAAAAAACCCAACTAAATGCAACCGAAAATTGGTACACCACCCTTTCAAAATTCGATTCTCCATCCAAAATGTTTTAAGATTTTATATAGATTTTGTAGATTATAAAGATGTCCAAAAGATCTATGCTTCCAAAAGATTTTGTTCAGGGAATAGTAATCCCCGAATTGAAATCATTGCAACTCTTTCCCCCACATTCATCCAAATTAGATACTCGAAAATGTAAATGTTGTGTAACCATGTAAACGCCTAATTGTGGAATTCCTTAGTTTTTTTACCTAACCACTTGTTATAGGATGTAGAGTACTATAAGATCGATTCCCCACAGCCCACCAATAAACTTGGAAATGGCGTGAGAGTTTGAGGATTGTCTTTTTAAAAAAAAGATGATTACGTAGGCAATCAGAATTGAGGAAAACTCTTACTGCATGGTTCCCTCTCCAGGCTTGCCAGTAGTTTGTCCATGAAGAGCCTCTTCCGCAGTGCCACGTGAGTAGAGTCCCAGTGGGGAATTATATTGGAGGTGGGCTACTTTAGCATCACCAGAATGCTGGTCAGGGTCATGTTGCTGGTACTGTGGTGCCTGACCAGGGGCATGGTGTACGTTCTGTACGCGTGGCTGGTGCACAGGTACTGGTTGAGGCTGGGGTGACCTTGTGCGCCTACGTTGAGGCTGTTGTGCTGGCGCCTCCTGGGGTGGCGCTGCCTGCATGTAACCCTGTGGAGACGCCTGTGGCTGCTGCTGCTGCTGCTGCTGCTGTTGCTGCTGCTGCTGCCTTGGTGAGGGCATCTGCTGCTGTTGCACTGCGGCCTGTGGCTGTGGAGACCTGCCTCTTCCCTGCACCTGGGCAGAACGGGCTTCTTGAGGGGACGCTGCGGCAGCCGCTGCAACCTCCCAAGGTTTCACTCCACCCATAGCTTTGAGCGATCCGGCCCAGGCTGGTGTCGATGGCACTTCAATGCGTGGTACTTCGTATGCTGGTCTATGGGTAGGAGGGGCCTGTGGTGGTGGAGCATGTCTTTGGGGTCCTGGGGCGACTCCATAGGGTGACTGTGGGCCCTTCACTGGTTGCCAGCCGCCGTACGGCTCTTGTTCTACTTTGGGTGCCCAACCTGGTTGGTAGAGTGGCTTCTCTCCTGGGCTTACTGCTGGGGGCTGCCAGGGCTTTACTTGATAACCAGTGCGGGCTGAAAAATATTAAGAAATAGCTTCAGCATATCATCATTTATATTCTTGAGGCATTGCAGGCCTGTGATGAGAAAACCTATTGTTTTTCTATGTTATCATTGAGCATCCGCATTAATGAAGTTTCCATATGGAAAGATGAGGTTATTCAAGAGGGAAAGACTTATATCTATCGCATGTAAATGTTAAATACTAGGATATTTGTCATGCAATTAATGCAAATCAGAATCTAAGATTACTACATTTTGCTACATAGGTATGCATTAGCTAGATTTACTACAATATGATCAACTTAAAAATAAAGGTAAAATATACAAATAAAACGAATCTGATAGAACTACATCATTGAAGATCGTAATGATTATTTTACTTCAATATTAGTATAACGAAGGAAATAGCTGAGGATATAACTAGATCTTTAATATCCGTGCAAGCTTTTTAATATTAGAAACTTAACGTTTTCCTCAAGAGGGCCATCGTTAATCCATATGTAGTAAAAGAATACCTTGTATCCTGGTAGAGTACAATCAAGTTTTCTTGGTAAGAAAAAAGTCTAGGTTATAAGGAGGGCCACGCATTTTCAGATAAACACTTCACTCTGCAGGAAAAAGGTGAGGGCTGTGGAAAGGAAAGTACAGCTAGTCATTGGTGGTCTTGGTTCTTTCCAAATCATAGATACACGATGGTCCAGCCAAGGTCATTAAAATTAGTCTTGCGCCGAACGAAAATACATGTTGGTTCGTCAAAATAGCGAACGTGATACCTCGCAAGTGAAACAGAATATTTTCAGATAAAAGTTGATCAATTCTGAATTTAGTGACATTTTCTCTCGCTTTGAAAGATGTATGAAGAAGCCCTCGGAAGCATTTTTGTCGGGCAGGTAACATTGGGAATGTATTCACCGTTGATTACAAATGCACCAATCCAAAATTATTGGCTAATTATCTCCAATGGTCGAGATTTAAAAAGATCCCCATGAATCAATCTGTTGATTATACAGAAACTATATCATTTTATCAAATGAAATATCTTTTCTATATATCTACGACGTCACCCAACCTGCCATTCATTCCATCATTTTGTGCCGGAGAGTTCTCGCCTTTTCTGAGGTAAAATACCTTGAATCGCAATATTTAACAATTCGTTTCGGAGATAGCATAATATGTATAATCTCATGACAACTCCATTATTATAGAGGCATGCTGTTTGAAATTAATAAAAACGAAACGATTCTTGAAAACTAATGTGGGTATGACCAATGAAAGTCATGGAGTTGGTATAAATAGAAAAGGAAACAGATTGAAGGTATATGGCATTAGACAAAAGAAATGAGATATAGATTTGGGGCCGAGACAGTGGATTTGTATATTGCATTTGACTGGGGTGAGGTTTCCAACCTTGCAGTGGGCACATTTCTGCCTAGATTTACTTACAATCCCCCTCCTCAGCCCCCTCTTCTCCAGCGAGTTCTATTTGTGGAGGAGGAGGCCTGTTGGCTCTTGAACGACGTGGTTTCTTGGACTTCTTGGCTCCGAACATTTGTTTAAGCTCGCTCACAGACTTTGACTCATAATCATCCTCAAGTTCAGCTGTGTAATAAAATTATCATAACAGTGTGTGTCAAATGTTGAATGCGAGCGCTTTGTTATTATCATCAAGCATCGTAGACGAACATCTACTGCGCCGAAGGCCAGACCAAAAACAACCTCATTGGGGTAATACAATTATAAATGGTTTTGCATTTCTCTTCTGATTTCCAATGTAATGTATTACAGTATACCAACTCTACTGATAATTTTGTATGATGCGCCGCGATGGGAATAGCTTGTCCAGTGGTTTCTGTGGAATAAATCCTAAATACTATTTTCATAATGAACAATTGCATATGCGTCACGGACACATGTGAGGAACGTTTTTGGCCAGACCTTATGGAAGACTTTACTGGAATGGACAATGGTACAGACAAGGACCGCGTTTATGTGTGTGTAGCTATGGCCATTGATGAATGTGGCCTACACGTTGACGGGACAGAACCAAGGGCAATACTGCATTTCCTTTCAAAGCAGGATCGTGAACTACTTGAGAATCTAAACGTAAAGCATAAGCAGAACTATGAAAATGATTAAGCTTGCGGTTCTAATCCATGCCATGCGACTTATGGTCTCTGAAAATGAGAAATAACTATTTCAACAATGTTTAAAAGGATGAACACAAACTGTGTGATACAAAGATTACAGTGCAGTGAATAAACGATGACATAAAAAGTGACACATAGACATGTATTTACACAAAGACTTGAACAACGAACATGGTCAGGCGCAAGTAGGTATTCTCTCTTATTTGCACGTATCGGGGACCACAATTCAAATGTTGTCATACAATATACTTTGTCAATGTTTGGAATAAATGTTTTGCATAGGATTTATCGAGAAAACATGAAATTTCTTCCCAACAATTCTACAGTAATATCTTCAATAATAATCTGATATATGAGAGCAAGCGATACATTATCATAAATTATTATACTCAAATTTGACTAATTATTGCTATGCACTATGATTGACTCAAGCTAGATTGTCTAGACGCTTATAAATATCTAATAGCATGATTCTATAGTAATTAATCATTTGTAACTGTACCAAAATGCTTGCAACATATTTTTCTGCTACAATTTCTAAGCTAATAGGGAACCTGACTATTTGAGTGATGCGACTGGTGTCTATAGATTCTTATAATCTATGGATTTAACCATGCTACATATCAATTTGTTGTGCTGATTGCAATGTCTGGTATAGGCACAATGTTTTCTTTTTGACTTATGATAGCTAGGAAGCTTCTCCAAATGGCCTTGTATGTTTAGTATCCCATTAGCCTGATGAAAACACTACATTCTATACTACTTATACAAGCCGACATTCCTACAAAGAGTTGCTTTTCCTCAAATACCGGTAGCCATATACATGTACATTCAGAGAATAATCAATTTTGGGATCTAGAACAAGTGTTTTGATCTGCTTTTGAAATGAATTCATTTATCTGCCAATTAACAGATACCTCTACCAATTTTAACTTGTGTAAACCTCTGCAGAATCTGTTTATAATTTCCAAACGAATACTTTGAAACACAGGTCCCGTATACAGGATACCACAAATAGAAAACACATATTTCAGAATATCAAATACGCATAATTTTAAGATGTAAAGAATGTTTAACAGTGGGTTCAACATTGATCACCTGTACCTACATAATACGCTCCTTATACAGTGCATACACAAGCATCTATGTATGAAAGGCAGCGTTATTTCGTTATCTACGCCCGCGATAGTCCCTCTCTACTCATTCAACAGATGAGTTGTAACTATCAGACAAATTAGGTCCTCAGAGGGTGATGCGTGCGTCGTGCAAGAGAGTGAAATTATTTAACAAGAGGTCACCAGGGCTGCTAGGTTTTCTCCAGGAGGGTGGAATGCTCCAGGAGGGTGGAAGACTGGGTCGGCGGAGGCCAGCACGCACTGGAAGAGGGTGACGATGGTTGCGGTGATACTCACGGCGCTGTGGGGGAGGTTCGGGTTTTTCCGTGAAAACGCCCTTCAAATCACGAACCGACTTCTGGTCCTCTCTATACTGGTCATCGTTGGACATAGGGCTCTGCTGGTAATTGTAGGAAGTTGGCACTGGAGGATTTATATGTCTGTAGGCAGCACCAGAGGGAGACGTCGGTTTATGCGACGTTGTATGGCGTGGGGCAGAATGCTGGTATCCTGTAATAGTGGTACACACCATGCATGGGAGTATGATATTGGTTCCATTATCTTTAAGGTAGCACACAATCACAAATGGAAGGACAACAACAGGAGGACGTCAAGGTAAAAAAGTATGAACAAAGTGAGGAACGTGATGGGATCTGATGTTTAGCTTCTGCACAACGAACTCTTGTGTGTGAACTGGGTGTGGCCGATTGTTTGCACATTTATATCCTTGAACTTGGAAATAAATTTGTTGAATCGCCACTTTATTGTACATGCTTTTAAAGAAATAAATTTAGCCAGCATAGTTAACAACTATAGCATGTTGGGTTGATATTGTGCGCATTGGCATATTGTATAGCCTGTCAAAATGTCTTCTTCGATGTACTGGCGATGGCGGGGTATCAGGATCAAAAGCGTGAGCAGAAGCTGAATTTTGTATGAATGATTGGTCTGGTTTGTGTTTAAACAAAAAAGGTTTTACGTGAGGATAGTGATGGATATGGTTAAATACTGAGAACACAGAAGGACATGGAATGAGGAAACGGTGTTTTTACCTTTGTACAAAGGCATGACAGACATTCGATAAGACAAGTGCTCCCTAGAGACATCATACTTAGAATAACCCCTCTTTACAGGCATAGGGTTCGTTCCTGATGTCATGACTAACACTAACATGACGTCATATTTGCCCTAATGTCAAAATTGACGTCATGAAGTACGTACCTTGTTGGGGATATTGCTGTGGTGGTTGCTGGTATTGAGTCTCTCTCAAGTCGTGGACAGGGGGCTGGCTGTAGTCAGGCTCCTCGTACATTCCTGGCTGCCAGATTGCAGCATTGAGGGACTGCTGAACCTTTGAAAGCATGGTGCCCTTACCTGGAGGCGCTTGTTGTCCGGGCACTGTCTTGGGATGTCTTCCTGCTCTCGAGTAATCCTGGCCGAATGAAGGCTTGTTAGAAGATTGAGAAGGCATAGGTGGACGAGGCTTGGGAACAAATGCAAGGGCTCCGGCGGTAGGGATAGGGCCAGCCGACCCGCGGTTCAACTGGAGGAAAGAGAGATATGGGGCAATGCATACACGAGGAATTTTGGTTGGCAAAGACTCCAGGGGAAAAGTCTTATTTGACTACCTTCTCGGGAACTCTACCAACAATATAATATACTAATTTATCTTTTCAATGTCCTAAATCAATCATTGGTGTATACATTCTATTTATTCTATTATTGGTGTATAATATTTATTATATTCTATTTATTTCTATTTATCATCGAATAAGATGTGTATTATAAATATATGGTTTGGATATGTATATTATCTTATCTCAATGTAGATCTTCATAACATAGATGCAAATCCATTCAATACATATACTATGTATTGGTGTAGTATATTTCAACATGATCTGTGTTCCCCTTTGCACGTTTGCTATACCTGTAGTTATCTGGAGAGGCCTATCTAACAAGTGCAATATAGTCATAAACTGTGGGCAGCGCAGCATCAAGATGACAACTCATATGGGCCACATGTATAGGCGGAGGCTGTCAGTGTCGCGATTGAGAAAGCTCTCTTGGCAATGATACAAAAGCCTGGTGGGGCAAGTGTTATCCCTAACTGAAGAATCAGCACCAGGCACTTGCCATCTTAGAAACTAGTTTAGAGCAATATATGATATCTGTATCCATATCTGAATGATAACTGCATCCACAACATCCTCATCGAATTCTATCCTATTCACATGCTTATACTGTATCGAAATAAATGGCGGGACTTCTGAATAACATGGGGGTTGTATTCAGTATATAAAACGGACTGTTTAACTTCCTGGTTAGATTTCGCCAGGACGTAACACTTAAAGTATTAACACAATTATGTGATGCTGAATTGCAAGGTTTCGCGCCGAACTATCAAATACTTATTGCTATTATCTGTGATGTACTCTGTTCTATATCTATGAAAAAAACCTGGAGCATTCTCCCCTGTGCTGGGCCCTGATATTATGCAGTATAACCTACCCATTGAGTGATGTATGATTGATATTTCCTCTAAATATCCTGTCAGAAGATAATTACCAGTAACTGGTGTCTATCAATGGTGCGTTTGTAATTAGCTGCTATGTGAGAATCAGCCCAACAACAGCTGATCTATGTAAAACTAGAACCTCAAGGATTGTCTGTTCGCCAGACAAAAAGTTTCACCCACCTCTATACTACAGGTCTTCTTCACAAAAACTTACCTTAGTTACATCGAATAAATACATTTTGCCACTTTCACTTCGTGACTCCCGAAATGCTGATAAGATATTGCATTTTCCAACGCACAAAAATGTTTTTGTATCTTCTGTGAAGAGGATCAGGTGATACTGCCACCGTACATCCCTAGTACCACCCCGGCCTCCCCAGCGTTTCCTGGTAATACTGCAGCTAAATTCAAGGATCGTCCGGGTTCTTATACCCAGCTGCCCTGGCAACTGCCTTTTGACTTGTTTTCATACTAACTCACCACCTCCAATAAATAGCAGGTTTCTTATTAGTTGGAGTCACCATTCTTAATGATGACAACGCTTCGCAAGCATCACTTGTTGCCTGCTCAGTGGAATGGAATGGATGACTTTACCAAGGGAATCATGTTGCCATTTCTTTTAGGCAATAAGACAATCGTGGGTAGATAGCAATACTTTTATATATGCCTTGGGTCTAGTCTATTACAGCATAGCAGCGGTTCGTCTCTAGGCAGTTATTTTAGAGGGAAGTACCGATTGTTTACCGGTCTCTAGATGTAGTTTCTTATGCACCTTGTCGAGTGGCCCAGACCATGGCGTCTATCCAATAGTGAGGGATATTGCGCTTGTAGAAACTATTCTCTGGGTTATGGAACTATCTATCATGATAACTCCAAACACCAGGGCTTGCATTACTTGCTTTCTTTGAGATAGCCAATCCGCTGTTTTATCCATCAAACCAACATGCAGTTAGTGTACCAACGTATAATATGTATACATACACGTACTGGGTGGAGGAAATGGATCGGGGAGTACATTAAAAAGCCGAGGAGAACTTTCACATTGGGATGTAAATGGGCATTTTCCATGGACAAGAAATATGAACACAACCCACAGGTTTTATTCTCATAAAATAAATTAGATAAAACAATAAACCAAAGCAAAATTATTTGGAACAAGAAAGATATGTATATTGATAAGATAAATAGAAAAAGAAGAACGTATTAGCCCTTTAAATTCTTCTGCTATAAAGTGAAAAAACAAACAGTAAGAAATTTGATTTTGGCACTGTGCAGGTTTTCTTAGACTTTAAGCGTATAGACTATTCTTGTGTTTGTTGGATATGTGTTCTGAGTGGCGTTAGAAGTATATGATACTACACATCACAGGAGAAGTGTTTTCTTCTGTTAACACAATTCGCAGATGCTCCCCATTTTTCTGTAGTCGGTAGACAGCTATCTCTCTCACCCAAACTGTCGGTGTTCCCCTAATAAATAATGCAGCGTATGTAACTTTCAAATATATAAGCTTCACCAAATTTACTCATAAATCCATGTCCATTGGGAAGCGCTAGTTATTTGTTTTATAGAAAGAACATAGCTTGTATCTGCAAAATATTCTCTCGTGTCAGCTTTTCCTGTATTTCATGCTACCAACTATCATTGTGACAGGTATGCATAATAGCACTGGCTTATTTATGTATCAGACGTGTAATACATATACTAATGTACAGTGGCAGAAGAACTCCCACCGTTCAAGTATTTAGGATATTGTTTGACCACCAACTTGCCCTGGGTGTATGTGGAACATATCGTATACAAAGAGACAGAAACTGTTTCAGCAATGGAGAATATGCTCTCCATCCTATTAAGTTCATTTCCCTAGGCACTGGCGCAACTGATATATAACTACCAACAGAGTAACGCATCTACATTGTATTAGAGGGCTATAACACGCCGTTGATAAGAAATTGTGATGCACCGCAGAAGTGGCTTCCACTCATTATAAGGAGACGATGTCTCTCCTAGTGATTAAAGTAATATTTATCATATCTACTAGACTAGTTAAAAAACATTGTAAAAAAATGATAAATTTACAGTTGCCCAAGCAAAATTATGTCTTGCAGCGTGAAATGGTCCAAGCGCATGTGACCGCAGACCTTTCCGATAGCAACAGATTGGTTTGGTTTAAAAGTTTAGTTTTCAATTCTTCTGAATTGCTTTACGCCAAGAAAACCTGAACCAGTGGAAATGCATGAGTAACTACCGTACCCATGTGATAGTGGGAACTTACCGGAGGTGCTCCTGGTTGTGCACGTGGGACACTCGACGCGATTGGCGCCGGGGCTGTGTAGCTGGATCCCCTAGAAAAGAAATAATTGCCCTGGTGATTAACCATCTTCATGCAACCGAGATTCTTTATATATATATATACTAATTGAATATAAAACTAACCATGACACAGCAAGGCCATCGATTTGTTCCTTTTGATAAGTTGAAATAGTGATTCTTTTATAGTTTTATAGTTATAGATTTTGGATCAAAATGGTCCGCTTTCACAAAGTATCATGGGTGGCCCATATTCCTATTTTATTGTCAGATAATTTGAATTGTCATATATAATAAATTTGGTACACGGAACTGTTGTGAAATTTGATCATTTACCAGACTCAGAGACATGTAAACCACAATGGCAGTTCAACCGAAAGTGACACCAAATGCACCAAGTATCCGTAACTTTATGTAATACCGCTTTTTATATAATATCGTCAGGGATGGGTCATAATTATTTATCTCTATATTTCAGGGACATTTTGGGCAGAATTATGATCCTTGTACTCAATTCTGAATGTGTGTCTTTTCTGTTGGCACCAATATATACCCACAAGTGTCACAGTACGTGTACCTATGCACACCTTTCATCGAATTGTCAGATTCACTCACACATCTATGTTAATGTTCATGCCCCAGCACATGTACAAAGATCTCACTTGTGTTCTGTCTAAGTTAAAATCTTAGGAGGCAACAATATCAAAGTTCTGACGGTTCTGCCCCAAACTATGTCAACCCAGATATGCCTGACCCCAAGGCACTGTTCTAAACCATCGGGATTCTAATACATAAACCCAACAGGAGAAGGGGTGAGTGCATTGAGAATAGTCCAGGCCTGTACTATATTTAGTCCTTCAGTAAACAGATACAAAGCCGTCTGAGTCGTGTGCGCGGATGGGCTCACTACTCCCCACCTGGAATCTGAAGCTTGAGCCTCCCCCACACACCGACTTAAAACCAGCTTTATACACAACCCAAACCGTAATTGTTTGTAATGTTGACACTCACACGAAGTGTTTTGATGATAAACAAATGAGATGTAGGTTCCTTAAGTACAAGACCATTTCGAATATAAAACGAATAGTATACATCTTAATTAACTATTGAGGATATACGAACGAGAGCAATGTGAGAACAAGAGGTATTAGTGGTATAAAACCAGTCCAAAGTGTGAAATCCACTATTGTGAGTCTGGATATGTCAGACAAAATGTCAAGCACAAATGTTTTCTACGGGCACATTGAATAGAAACGCTTTAAAGTAAAGAAATATCTTAATATTATTATAAGGAGAACCTAGAGTTAAATATTGCGGCACGAAACAGACAATATTCCGGAATAGAGTACTAAGAGGTTGTTTCTGAGTTTGCCGAATGGCTTCGCAAGTGGCTTCACCGTCCTGAGCGAGTGCTGATGCATATCCCACCTCACCAATACCCACATACTCCAAGATGTGCATCTCTCCTCTCTATCCATTCATATGAGCACACACTCCTCATAATGACGTCACAACCACATAGCGTCTTGGATGGTACTTTTGGAGGAACTTAGTTTTTAGTGTTTAGAAAGGCCTAGATTATTGGAAACCTTTGTATTTTAAAAGAAAATCAACCATGGCTGCGTATGTCCATTGATTTCAATTAAACCAAGACATGGCATAGGTGCAAAAAAATATGGTTTTGAAATTGGATCTCCCTGATGTCAAGGGGAGTTATTGAGTGGCAGGATTTTATCACCACTTGCTTACGTTCATTCTGGTTGAAGAATGTAAGATGTCTACTATGAAGGTCAGAGAAGGACGGTTGGTTCTAAACACAGTTCTCACCGGCTGAAAATATTTCTTCACCATTGCTAGAACACTGCTCATAAACCTCCACTGGTCTCGTTGCTAAAGCCACTAAGCAAAAGTATAAAAATGATTTCAGTAACTGCCTTCAATGCTGGGACCCGCTCTGTTGGTAAGCGTTATGAGTAGAATGCAGCCTTATGTGAGATATATTGGAGTTCAACAATATGTAGGTAATGCGCTCGGAATTTTACTTCTTGCAATTACACACCTGTTGTATCCTCAAAACTAAAGAAAACATTAACAAATTCCAAAGACAATAACACTAGCTGATCAATCCTTCTACCTTGAATAATAATCCTGCCTTGAATTATAGGAGTAAATCCGTAGATGGAGAAAACAGCTGATTAATCCAAATGCTAAAGGCTGGCTCTCTCCCTTTGGCGCTAACCACCGTTCCTGCTGTCCGCCGCCTCGGAGGAAAATCCCACTATGAGGGTACGGATGTAGGGTGGTATAGTGATGCTGCTGTTACACCTGATGTTTACCTGGCCCCACTAAAAAGTATGTAAGTGCTAGTAGGAAGAACCCAGTTACACCCCTTCGATAATGCAGAGCACCTCATGCACTTAACGCTTTAACAATTGTTCCTCTCGGATCCTTAATTCTTTCCCGTGCTTGAAGTGAGAGGTATTTCTTGGGAAATATTAATTGGCATTTTTTTGGCATCTCGCATTCTAGCTTCTATTTCGGGTCCATGACGTCGGTTCTGGGAGGAACTCATTTTACAAGGGGCCCTGCATTGTTCCAACATCTCTCCTACTATACCCCAAGTAAGGGTCTCACTAGTGTGGCATGGCTTTTGAATTGATGATCATCAATTCTGGATGAATAGCCTTAAACCGGTAATGCACAATACATATCCCAAGGCCAAAGTGTTATATTTCTTGTGTCAAACTATGTAACGAACATCTTAAACGAGGCAAATGGATGCTGTATTAGGCCAAACACCATGAGGGATGCAAGAAGTTCTAACTTCTTCAAGAATTACGGATTGAGTCGTATATATCAGCTGCCTCGAGCTTTGATGAACCGGAACAGGTGAAGGATCCGTAAGAAAGTAGGTTGAGTATTTTGTTTGCCTCCAGCAGAGGGAGATCATTCCAATATTGGATGCCTTGTGATTTCCTCCTGACGAAGAGGATTAAAGATCGAGGAAGCTGCCACTGGCACTGCATCATACATGAATTTCCATATATACAGGGCACGAACTGTTTTTTTGAAATTCCCTACTAAAACTGTTCTCTTCATCATACTACACACTATTCCGTACTGTATCATATACTTTTTATTGACAGGAAAGGCGATTCACGGTAGCTTAAAGCAGTACTCTTCGCAATTCATCCAACTATAGAGATGTACCTCCAGGGGACGACCAAAGGTCTCAATCAAGATGAGGATCCCGCACGCACTGCCAACATATCCGTCCTCTCCTTATGTTGATGAAAACATTATATTGATTAATATATTGATGACTTTCTGGTTAAATGCAGAACCAGGATAGCCACAATAGCTCTATCCACTTGGCGTTCATGATGTGAGCGTATGCTGAAGTAAATATTCATGATTTGGAAGGGCAATGTAGCAGATTATTTCTATTGGGGATTTCATCTTAAGCATTCTTAAAGACGATTAAGAGCAGGCCGTCATTATGAATTCATATATCACACATCTACAAATGGCATGTGCATGGACTATGTAGGTCCTAAATAGTGTCTCTCTGGTCGCAAAGTGCACGTATGCAATTTGAAAGCTGCATGTTTGATATTGTGGACTGTGTGGAATTGACAATTTTGTCCAAAAGAAGAAGGAAGTATTTCAGCGACATCTCAAAGGCAGCTACATATCTTTAGCATTATTCTCCAGAGACACTGCTTAAAATAGAATCAGTCATTTCACGTACTTCTTTTGTATTCGTGGATGTATGTATTAGTATAAAATGAAATTTGTCGATTTTCTAGTGTTGGAAATCTAGTGAATGATGTGAATATTATGTACATATCCAAGTTAGTCCAATTGTTCTTTTCTGTCCAATCATTCTTTTAGGGACGTATCATGGAGCGTTTACGAGGATGGTCTTGGTTTTCTCCTTCACCTGCTCGCTCCTGATCCCCAAACACTGAAGTAGATGACATAATTATTCCACAAACTCTCTGTGGCATCACACCGCCAGGCACTCGGCAGGAGATGTGTTTTTATGGGCCTTAGATAGAACTAATCGCCGTAGGAGAGATAGAAAACAGGTTATGCGTGTTCAAACTGTGGCTTTAGAGTAAGAGGCGTGCTCCACACCCCCCCATGATCATTGCCTAACCTGGGGAACGTACTTTAAATTACAAATTGCAAGAGAGATCTGCATTTTCTTTTATCAAGCCACTATAATTTAACAAGTTTCTTTTATCAACACCGTGAGCATTCTTTAATCAAGAGCAGGAACTAATCAAGTATGATGAATGCAGTGAATATAATGCACAACACAAATTTCAAATGATCAAAATCACGTTCAGCCAATCACACAAATCTCCTTTTGCTATAACAAACTCAAAATGAACTACTTCATTCATATATTTTCTTCCTAAAATTTAGATATTTGGCATTTAATAGGTTGTATTAATTTTGTTACTTGCGTGTCTTTTTTATAAACTAGATTTAAGAGAGTGAGATGCTGCTTTATACCACCCAAGCAAGCCCGCATAAAAAGTTCATAATTAACTTTGAACTTGAAAATATTTTGCTGATTTACACAGAAACGCCATTATTTGATGGATAAGGCTCACATGTTCACGTCACATGGCGCATTCATTCTATCATTTGCCTAAGATAAAAATAATTTAAATTCAAATGTTAGACCTATAGTACATTTTAAACCAAAATAGTTTATGAGATTATAAATGCTCTCAGAATTATTATTTTCAATTTATTTTTTTCTCAATGGTTTAGACGAGAAATTTCAGAAAATTCTTATCGTTCCCTAGTAGTATTACTACATGGACAATCGATTACACACAATCAATTAATTAATTAAGTTCTAGGTCCAATTAATAAACATCCGTGGGCCTCTCTCAACGGGAAGCAATATGACATCAAGATGGCCGAGAAATGGTATGAGCAACCACTCACACACAGTAACTGTTGTTAAGAATGAACAAGCCACTATACGCTGGGATATGCCTATTCAAACAGATGTAAATATAATTGAACAAACCAGTCATCATTATCAAGAACAAAAAGGTGCCTGCTATAAGTGACATTGCTATCTGATCTGAGAGAGACAAGTTTTTAGCAAGCATTTGGCCAACGTGAATGAACATTTTTCCAAATATAAAGATGAACACATTGAAATTACAAGACATGTGGGTCACGAAAGGTCAAAAAGTGCCGGTAATCGTCCAAGCAATAGGACTAGTAAAGAAAGGCCTTGATAGATTCGCCAGCACAATCCCTAGAAACATCAACATTGCAGAAATCCAGATGGTCACCCTCTGAGAACAGAACAATTTAAGGATTACACTCTCACCACACTTGTTTTAGGGCAGGTGTGCACCCACCCAGAACTACAAGCGCAAAGGCACACAAAAAGATATAACAAGAATATGACAATAGTGACATGATAATAATAATAAGTTGCTTACCTTCTTACACGCATGCGCATACTACCACCAGCCTGCTTGATGATATCCTGGGCAGGCCTGTGGTTCATATTGGCGCAATCATGATTTTCGATGGAGAGGAGAATGTCTCCCCGAGATAGGACTCCATCTGCGGGACTCCCTACGAACACCTAGTAAAAAATATAATCAATAATCAATGTAATAATCGATGATAACATTATTATTTATTTATCAATAAGTCCTCTTTCTATGTTGTCTATGTACCTATTATTTTGATATAATTAAAGATAATGATGTCTTTGTCACTCAGTGACGGTGCCGCAGGCCATGCTCATTTTATTGAACAGTTAATTGATTAATATTTCTTAATTTGTTTTTCTCTAAGGTATTGCACCAGGTAAAGGAAGAAGGTTTTGGCGTGGTATTATCAGGGGAGGTTCAGGTCTCATTTGATTTCAGAGTCTTTTACATTCATACCATGGGGCTAATGTGTATGTAGTCTGTAGATACAGTTGTGTTCAATCAGGATCCCAAGCTCCTTCGCTCTTTAACTTTAATGGAGTTTGTGTACAATATCTAATATTCGTATTTGGAAGTATTTTATATTATATACCTTCATGATCCTTTTCATTGAAGTGTTTCACGAGTTCTCACATTAAATAGATTGAGTAAAACCTTATTGTTATTCATTTGATTGCATTCGACGATTAACGTTTCATCACACCTTAAATAAGGCATTAAGAGGAAGCTCGAGTAACGTCTTTGCCATTAAAGGAGTTTGAACTCTAGTATAATTAAATCATTTTATGTACATGGCACCGCCTGGAACTTTGCCGACCCTGCCCCAAGTGGCAGATTCGCGAATGAAGGTCTACCAGTGGAGCCTGTAGTGGGTTTTGGCAGGTAAGGAGGCTGGGAGAGCCCTAGGAGTTATAAAACTACAAGGGAGAGCAGGTTGTGTGGGTGGAAAGTAGTACGTGTGCTGACACTGAGAGGATAATGCTCACGAGTAAATTTGAAAAAAGTGGGTTTCTTTTCATGTTGGTACATGTATACTCTATGCCTCAATAGCCTAAAGATTCCCAAAATAAAGGATTTTGAGTTGAGAGCAAACTAAAACAAAGTTGTGTACTTTTTATGTAGATTTTTTAGTTTTCAGACAACTTGCTAACTTTTCAGTTCAATTATCTGATTTGCAATTATTCGAACCAATATCGCAACAAAGGTGGCCTTTGGATTGCCTGAACGGCCTCACCATATGGATGTTAAAGCAGTTGTCTATGGTACAAACACTACAGCTTTTGATTTAAGTATGTTGTAGTGGTGTATATATAGAAGGCTCTCTAAGCAGGTTGTGTGTATGATAAATATTATACGTGCACCTATGACTGTGAGGCTTTCCCATCCCAAGATCCAGACTGACAAAATGGCGTCGATAGAGTTCATGACGGGAAGAGCGAGTCTACTGCTCGTACAAGACGAAAATAGATTGAGCATGTATGTGTGTTGGTGGGCGGCAAATATACAAATATACAAGCCATACCTAAGTTATATAATGGGGGATAGGGATAGAAATGACCCGTGCAAAAGGGTTCAAGGCTAATCGAAAAACATTACATTACACCAATGCTCATCCTTTTTTGTATGGAATTATAGTCTGTAAATACCATAACAACCTATTTTGGTTTAGAAATCTCTATACCGCAATTATACCAAAAGACCCAGTGGTCGAATCGAAAGTATTTTACGGGCAAAATATTATATTCAAACATAAAATTGCTAGAATTGGGTAGAATACCTATAAACTCCTAAGGTAACAATGAGTTATAGCATATTAAATCCAACAAAAGAGCGAAAAGGCTAATTATTTATCTTCATATCTCACTCATTTAAAAGGCGCTAGGATGTTATAAATGTAAACCCTACCCCCAAGCTTAGCTCCACAACCAAACCCCTAGCCAACCCCCAAATTAGCTAGTCAACCCTCTGTAGATAGGCATACACGGGAAGACCAGGTCCAGACCTGAAGTGTACTATCTGTATTTTGTAACCTGCTGGTTATGAAATAAAAGAATTTTATTATTATTATTATTAATAATACATAAAGCCAGTTTTAAATAGAGCGAAGGATACTGCAATGGTCCTGGTACCTTGATATATAGAACTCAAGTCAGCAAGCGAATTGAATGATACCAAAAGTGTCCAGGCAAAAGAACAAACATCTGGAGCTACGCCTCCTGGAAGAAGGCCAACTATTCCATCAAAGATCAGTAGGTCATAGCTATAAGAACTCAAGTAGAATGTACTAGACCAAGAATCTGTGATTGAGATCTATTCCTGAAATCATTGGAATGCTGCTGTGGTGACCACAAGTGGCTTGTTATACATGGAAGAAGGCTTGAAAGTAAATTGTGTCATTACAGAACTGTCTAGTAAGTCACCATGACGTTTGGTTGTTGAATAGTATATGAACAAACCACGTGCAGAAGACCGATGCCCCTTTTATACCAACGGGCACTGCACGAAGTTATGCATTTTCCAAAGTAAATTGTGTCATCACAGACCTGTCTATAGTAAGTCACCATGACGTTTAGTTGTTGAATAGTATATGAACAAACGACCAAGCAGAAGAAGGCTGATGCCCCTTTTATACCAACGTGCACTGCACGAAGTTATGCATTTTCCAAAGTAAATTGTGTCATCACAGACCTGTCTATAGTAAGTCACCATGACGTTTAGTTGTTGAATAGTATATGAACAAACGACCAAGCAGAAGAAGGCTGATGCCCCTTTTATACCAAGGGGCACTGCACGAAGTTATGCATTTTCCAAAGTAAATTGTGTCATCACAGACCTGTCTATAGTAAGTCACCATGACGTTTAGTTGTTGAATAGTATATGAACAAACGACCAGCAGAAGACAGCTGATGCCCCTTTTATACCAATACGCACTGCACGAAGTTATGCATTTACCAAAGTAGATTGTGTCATCACAGGTTTGCCAACACGGGTGCTCTAGTATGTTAGATGTGAGTTGCATGTATGTGACCTCTCAGCATATTCACAGCCTGGGAGCCAATGCTTACTGAGTTCAGAAATGAAAACATGAAGCAAACCTTGTTCTCAAGATCTAAGAGGATCGCATGCTGTATCAACTATCTCGAATGTATGTTTTCTCACGATCATTTGACTATGCAGTAGATATACTGATAAAAACGGGCGATGTAAACCCATCATCGAAACTAGTACTAAGGCCACTCTACACTAAAACATATAGGGCATAGTTTGAAAATATATACCGCTTGGGCCGTGATATTAGACGGTGGATGTGTGAGTATTTTATGTTGGTAGGTCATGACTCAATACATAGTTTGGATCATCTGGGGGATCCGAATGTTGGGTAACCAAACAAAGTAGTAAAATACTACTTTGAGATCTGCCATGCACAAATAATTACTCATCAGGTGATTTACCTGCCTGACACGACCAAAATTGAAAAATACATTCACATTATAACAAGCGTTACTTTTGTGGAAAGAAACCTAATAAGAAATGTATTGCTTTAGTTGTGTATCTTATGTACCCATCAATCCTACTTTCGTATTGTGAACTGCCAATTCTTTTTCTGTCAGTAAGACATCTTCGATGATAAAATGTCTGTGTTTTATTTTATAGTGCATTTCATTTAATCCCATCGTAAATTGAAATATAATGTTTCTCTATATAACTGAACACCTCGCTACGATTTGTCTTAAGGCATCTTGACAAGGGTGTTCATGAACTCTTCTTTTGTATTGAAAACCATGTATACCTATAATAACCACACACCTCAATGACTTATTAATGGCGATCGCCTTCTCAGCAGCGGGATGTTAAACCAAGTAAGGAAACTAGCATCGCCAAGGGGTCTGTTATGCCCAGCAGAGTGGGGTGGATAAACTTAGTTAGACGTGAATATCTAAACTGATCACACACCATGAAACCAACGCTAATCTCTCTATACAGTGTTTAGCGTGGGAAGCCAGTTAACCGCCTACTATCTATGCATGATATATTTGAAGTGGCTGTTGAAGGTTCTTTACTATCTGTTAAAGGGTATCCGTGTCAAGATGCAATAAGCGGAAAGGGGGCACGAGCATCTAGTTGACACTGAAGTCATCGCATAGATGATATAGGTTATTTCTCTGCCAACATCATTGAAAAAACTGTGCTTTTGATGATTCACTGATACCGTCCACCTTCAATCATCACTTTAAGCAAACGTTACATTCAAAATAGCAGATATAAAGATTTGACAATGCATGGTTGATGCTATGTAAAAATTCCACTTCGCAGTGCCAAATCGTCATCGTCATCGATTTTCTCTGACATTTAAAATGTCAGTATAGTTCTAAGTATGTTTTTATATAATCTAAAATGATATCGTCGATTAACATAAACTGGTGTTGTTCGTTTTTAACAGCTGATTTTTGAAAACGTTAATAATGGACACTAGCCAAATCCGACGAATGATAAAACATATATATATCAAACGCAGGGAAGGGAGATATATGCAGCCTTCTAGGTCACCTTGGATGCTAAACTCTCAGTGTGAATGGTACGAGTTGTTTTATCCAGATGTCCCACAATAAGTTCCCTGTGAATCTTTAAGGTAAATCTACAGTATTGGGAAGAGTAGAAGAATATTTTCCTGAGCATCCATTTCTTGCACTTCTCATGTAAATGGGTACAACTTTGCCAACCCTAACACTTAATGATTCAATGCCACTGAATGATGCTGAATGCAGGACGCAAAAGCTTTGCAAACCCAAGGCTTATCTATTATATTTACCCGAAAAAGAACTTAGTTCAGGAAATATTTGTCAGAGCCGCATTATATTGACCAAGACGAACATAGCACGTTTTTGATGTTTTATCAAATAATAGCAAAAGAAATCTGTATCACAGATTGGCTGAGGCAGTCTGCTGTCTATACACATTCTGCTCTATAGTAGGTCCAGGGTAGGAGTTGCTCATATCAGCAAGTATCTAACTCATGCCAGGTGCCTGGGTTTCTCAGCCAGAAGGCTAGTAGGAGAAGAGCAAGTAGTAAAGTAATCACTTTATCAATAGGTTTACTCTCACCAGCATGCTCCGATCAGTTCCAGGATAAAATTGATCTTCCTCTCGAGGAGAAGTTTTAATTTACAGCATCTGCATGGTGTATAAGGCTTCCCGGAAAATTATACGTTGCGTAAATGCTAATGGTAACCTAAACTCCATTCACTACAAGAGATGCTGGAATCAAGCTAAATTAAACCGCATCGTCTATAGTAGGCCTACATGTATATTGAACCAAGGAGAATATGTTGGGACAGGCAAACAGTTTCACGAACGTTAGACCTAGGGGAATTTTGATCTTCGACTGGCGGTAGTGTTGAAAGAAGGGAAGAGAAACTCATTCATATATTTCAGAGTTATTTTGGGGGATCATAAATTTTACCCACGTCTGTCATTAGGGTTCACAACATCTATATAACCTGACGGACCATTCTTGTCCATGCTGTGAACGTAGTTGCATAGGTTATATTTGATTCTCATAATGAAGATTAAAAAGAAATGCATCTTATGTACATACGCAGAAAGCTATATTACACGTTTGCTA
Organism: Sthenelais limicola; assembly: GCA_942159475.1. Taxonomy (NCBI): domain Eukaryota; kingdom Metazoa; phylum Annelida; class Polychaeta; order Phyllodocida; family Sigalionidae; genus Sthenelais; species Sthenelais limicola. The sequence continues at coordinate 111,606,703 of OW804095.1, read as the reverse complement.
TCTTTTCTGCTTATGGCCTAACATAATTCCAATAAAATGTATTACATTCAATATATATAATGTTCTCGATGATTCGAGGTTTCCATGGTGATAGTTTAAAAAGAGTAAACTTCAAGGACAATTGCCCAACTTGTAGGTTGACATATTTATGCGTAGGGTTCTTTTTAATGACTTATCACACACTTGGCCACTGCCAGACGGGAAAAAGTTAGAGGGCATTCATAGCCGAACATACTCAGGTGATGTACACAAGTAACAACAACCAGAGAATGTAAACTATAGTTGAGGTTACCACAAGAAGTTGCTATTATAGTCTCTTAGCATGAGACGGATTCAAGGAATATAAAACATCTTTGAACCTCAAATATATAAGTGCGAACAGAAAATAGAGGGCAAGCATAGAGGAGGAACTGTAGTAAGCACGGATGTTAAGGTTTGGGAGCAAATGCGGAATATCGGGGAAAGAAATGAAGGATATTATGATCAAACATTTACGACCGAAACATCCATTTGAATTGGAGCCATTCGGATATATATTATATAGAAAAGCGGAACGTGCCCTCCAGACATTCCATAATTGTTGAGCTCAATCTGTTTGAAATACGTTCAGGAGAACCACAAGCAGAGGTAGAAAGTAAACAACGAAGAATAAATTAAGTTAAAGATCTTTGTTGTCTAATATATGATCACAAAAGATTGCGCTTGCATTGATTCATCCAAGCTGTCCATATTTGTTTTACTACCCGGTAGTAAATTCCACTTGGAACTGGATTCATAAACCCCGACATTAATCAAACGTGATTATATGGGAAGACTTGTTATCAAAACGCTATATTAGTTTGGAAGTGGGACAGCATGGAACAGAATGGTTTAAGAATAGGTAGGACGGTATGTTCCCCTAGTGTTAGAACTTTTTAGCAACTTCTTTTTACCGCCAGGAGCTGGAGGTGCCCCCATTTGCTCCATTGCTATTCAACTTGTTGGGCTTGTCTACAGACATTTTTATTAGCAGACGTAAGGTAAATGTGTCTAGTGCTGCTCTAATCCTTTCATCGGGTCAATCCTAACCTCCGGAGATTTTCAGAGACGACTGATTGATGGCGTTGCCATCTTTTTAAGAACCAAAGTTTTGCATGAAATTGTTCATATTATATACGTGTAATATGAATAATGACAGATATAAGTCGTACAAGAGGTTTCTCAACCAAAAAAATATGGAAGAACGAATCCCGAGGAAATCTATTGGGTCGACATTTTGGATGGCTTCCAAGAACTGACATATTGAAAATTCAGAAATAATGGCATAACTTAACCTCTTGAAAAAGGAATAAAATAGTCGCCGTAGAATCCGCGTTCTAAAGGTCTTGTCAAGATAAATGTCGAGGTACTCAATCTTGTACACACAAACATACAGTCTAGCACATGTGAGGAATACAAATAATGTCCTGGCATATACCTGCCTACAATCAAACTCTAAGAGAGAAACCACAGCATAGACAGTTTGCTTCCACTTTTTAATGGCCAATATTCCTGAATATATCAGGGGCAGAAGCAAAAGTGTATTTTACAAGGTGTTTGTTGCAATCTTGTGTACACCAAGATACTATGTACACCTCATAATTATACTTGGAAGATATAAAGTTTAAAGAGAAAGGACTCATGGTCGTAGAAGTCTTTTTTGCTTTTTTATGAAACAACTATACTTCTTTCATTGCAAACATATCACAAAGTAGTCAATGCATCGAGGGAACAAAATTAAACCGAATTTATAATAGTGTTATTATCTATGTACCAGATTGTAGGCAGATACATTTAACTTTAAAAGGCTATGATATTTATTATCTTTGATTGTTTTTACATTGATTATATTTTTGTCAATGACACCAGCCACTGGTTCCTAGGTTCCACAGGTTGTAGAACCCAGGGCAATATATATATGATCCACGTAGGCATAGATCCAAAAAGATCCATGCCAGGAGCATGCCCCCTGTAGGGAGTATGGCTTGAGCTGTGCCAAAGGAAAATGTTTCTGACAAGCTGCCTTTTCTGCCAGAATACCCACACATGTGTGGCCTATAACCCTTTTAGATGTTTTCAACCACAACGCAAAGTGGGTATATTTGTTGCACTTGTACTGTCCTTTCTGCCATGCTAAAGTCTTGGTCATAACAGTTTTGAACATCGGACAATTGTAGTACAGGACAGGTTGACATATCCAACAGGAATTCAATAATTTTTTATCTTCTATTTATGATTTAAGTCTTCTTGTATTATACAGAGTTGTTAATCTCATTAGGTTACCCCCAATATTTTCTCCTAGATCATATTGGCGAACTGCTCACCCCTCATCCAAGAGTCTGGAATGAAGCCAGGCACCTTATTAAAAGTACTGTATCTTGAGGAGCTCGACAGAACTAGGCTTTAATTTTGGGCAGATGAGTGCCACTGATTTGATATGGTTGAGCCAGCCTTTAGAAACACAAATATCATTAGTCAATCTCGTGGTCTCTAGCGGACGGGAGAAGGTGAGAGTAATATTAAGTTACATTCGCTAATTGAATAGCCACGACTTGGTTTTGTACACAACATCTTTTGCTGCCAGGAGAAGGGCTTCTGGCTTCCCAGTGTTTTTGTTTGTATGCGGAATTGCACGCTCGTGAACACTCACTATAAACCGAAAATAAAAATTGTATTCATTGAAACTTTATTTTCCATTTTTATACACTTATGGCCTACTTGGAGAATGGGTCTCATGTCTCTGTCGGTGAAGTTCTTCTGACAGGACCCTCAAACATGATTGTGTATACCAGAACCAAATCCTACAAATCCTTTTGTAGGTGTATTCATATACTTGTGACTGACATTATTTGGGCCATAATATCATGTGTAATGTGCAATAGAGGCGATCCTGTTCAAAAGGCCAGAGACCACATGTCAGAAGCTAAGACTTAGAAAATTGAAGTCAATGTATACTATTGCATACATGAACGGGCTTTCAACCAGGATTAGCTCTGATATCTAACCTAGATAATCCTGATCCATGTGCGTCTGTTTCATCATGAAATGTAGAGAGTAACTAGAGTTAATACCGGTACATGAAATATACCGCCGGGTTCCACAAAACGTGATGAAATTTCATATTCGGTGTATTTGCAGCTTACCCAGTTCATTCTGAAGAAAAGCCGTGGGGACAACATGATCAATTCCCATTATAAATTGAGTCCGGACTAAATAATATTAATAGATTTTCTGTTTTTTTTTAATTGTAAAAAACCCTCGACCCTCGTGTGATTAAAAAATGGCCTATAAACTGACAGCCTGGCGTAATATGCGGGTCATGTCATTTTGGAAATTCTGCAAAATTGATGTTCAAGCCATTCGTGCTCATCGTAGTGAGTCAATAGATGTATTATGATAAATTATGTAGGGTGATAATATCCACCCGTACGGTTCAAAGGCTAACGAGTACAATCTTCAGTGCAAGAAGGGATCTATATAGTACATATGACGGTTTTATAAGAGGCACATTTATAGAGGGGTCTTCGATTCAAATTCGTGTTTCTCAGGCCTTGCGATCCTACACACTTGCTCCTTTTCTTCTGGTTAATATCAGCCCTTGATTGAAGAGACAATTTTGCTTCAGATATTGGATTGGGTAACTTTCACGCGTCAAAATAATTTTAACGAACATTTCAGGGGATTCCATGTTCAAGGAAGGGTTCTGTGCTGAGGTTAAGTAAAATATCATGTCTCGCGAGGAAGGGCGTGACATTCAAGGCCCAGCAGTCGGTGATAAGGCCACAGTTTATATAGCACTCGTCCAATGCAGCGGCTACCACCCTTCATCATCATGCACAAGTCAGGGGTTGCAGTCAATCAGCTGATCTCCATCTTTACATCCTCTTAACATGTAACCCACCTAAATAGTTCCCAATTTGTCTCGCCTGCTTCACCTATAGGTTTTAAGACTTAACATGTTACAGTGGGTTTTTTGCAGGAGGATTTGGAGCCTTTTACCGGAGATCTAAGTGAAATCTCACATATATTCACACGTGCGTTTGTCGCTACTTGCGACTCCTGCCAAATTTCCCTCTGCTATTTATACACAAACCGCGGCTGGAGGGAAGGAAAAAATATCAACCGCTAGGACCACTGATTTCCCGGAGTAATTTTCTGCGGAAATATTTACAACATACTTGACTTTACGCTACAAGCGAGAATACTGTACCGGCCATTCGATAGCATGCATACTCATGCAAAAAGTTTTGAATTGGAGAAAAGTAAAATTCTAGGAATTTGACCTTTTTCTCGGGAAGTGCACCGAGGTAGGCTGTGCCTCTGGGCTTTTGCCTGCCATCAAAGAGCTCACTGAAAATGTAGGGGTGAACTAATCGGAGGTTTCTCATTGAAATTAACCACTTTTCTGGGGTAATGCAATATAGTTGCTAACAAGTGTTATAAAAGCGAAAATATAGGGAGATGATGGTGAGTTGTGGTAACTGAAGCCGCCCAGGTTACTCACTATATTTGGCTCTTCTAGGCAGGCTCGCGAGTGATAGTACAGTGTAATGGCGGGCAGGGTGAAATCCTTGGAGGGGAGGTGGCTTGGAGAGGGGGGAAAAAGAGGAAAGGGCATAAAAGCATGAATTGTCACCTACCCGCTGGACAGTAAGGGGTGCCTTGAAGTCCTTGCCACCCTGGAGACGAAATCCCCACGGGGTGCTGAGCGTGTCCCTCTGGAGAGAGACCCCGTGATCTTTGTACGGGCCAGTTGCCATGGTGTCAGTCTGTGGGCCCGACTCTCTCTCTCACTCCATCCCAGCACACCTCACACAGGAGCCGTAGTCCGCGGCGGCAATAGAGGGATAACAACCTCTTGGTATAATCCAGGAAGGTCCAGGAACAGCAGAGCGGTAGCAGCAGCGCCTCCAGAACCCAGCGCGACCCCGCCCCCTCCACCGCCTGCCGGCTCTAGCCCGACACCGCCGGAAGTGGTCGGAAACTTCCGAGAAGTGCCGAGAAGGAAACATGATCTTGATGGAGGAATTTTTGGGGGGAGCAGGCTTCTGCTGCAGGCGGTGTTGTTGTTGGTGGTGGACGGTGTAAAGATGCATGTGAGATGCTCCAGCTGCTCTTGCATTACAGGACACAGAATGAGAAGCTCAAGTTGGGCAGCTGGCATCTGCTCGTATATATAATCATGCATACTTAACTCACCTTTCACTAAACCTGGGGATTGGCCAGGGGTGTATAACAGTACATGGACCGCCGTAACAACTACACCTACGCCTGCCATTTTTTTGTTAAGCTGATGGAGAGCACGTGTATGAATTGTTAAGTCAAGTCTCATCAACACCTCTTTAACCTTGTAAATCGCGGTTTTACTTCAAAACGTATCCGTCGCAATCGTGGGCGTTACATCTCGTTTTATTGAAATAGGTGTATACGGGGTGCCAGCAGCACAACTTCTTCACTCACAGATGCAAAACCATCCCGACTTGGGAATATCCACATCGAAGCGCTGGACGAGGAGAACGGGACGAATGAATAGATATACCGTATTATTACTGAACAATCGGACTAGCTGACTTAACGATTCATGGGCGTCGGCTGCTAACAAACCTTTGAGGAATAGCAGCACATACCCTACTTTAATTCATTGATTGGAGATTAAGTCATTAACTGTGGCGCAACAATTCTCAGAGTCCATATAATTGAAATTTAGATTTTCGGCAAATTGATATAGTTCTTGGGGGTCGTGCCGTTTTGAAAAGCCACAATTCAAATGGTTAATTAAGTAGCGCAACTCCATCTTTTATTTGACTCAAAGTTTTCACCGACGACGTTCTCTAACTCCCTTGTGATGATAAAATAACCATGGGTCCTAAAAAAATGTTGTAATATTCATGCAACACACCAGAGACATTGTTCACTCTGTGACCCCCTGGATGGCCTATAAAACACCACCCCGAGGCCCTCCACGCTCGCACACCACGTAATCGTAGTTCATCTTACACAAGAACATGGGAGGCACAGGGGCTTGGGAATAATAGTCAAGTAAACAATGTAGTGAAGAGGATCCAAACCCCAGAGGCAAGCATATATATGTATGGTCCCAGACTTGACAGGTGAAACAATCGTTCTCCTCCTATCTAGCTCTCAGCCTACACTCACAACTGACCTCTGACCCACCCTCACTTAAATATTTATGTACTCAGCCACGTGGGGGCTCTGCAATAGCGAGCTGTATGATCGGACTATGGGTATGGGGGCAGCGGTTCGCGCAGTTGGATCCTTCCACAGGCCGATGGCAAGCGATATAGGTCTTCATGCATGCTTCGTAACCACTCAATTGATACCTTTTATACCTACGGGAAATCACTTCGGTCTTTTTCATTAACATGTCTCAAGCGGGTCTCAAGTAAGTCCTTTTCTGTCGCAAGAAACGTCCGATCAAACAATTCCGATTTTTCAAGGCTGCATGGCAACTAAGGGTTGCGGGTTGTCAAAGCATAACATATTTGATAACCGATATCTACCATAAATATCGTACACAGCTTAAGCGTTCTCTTATCCTTATCGAATGGGGTTATATAAAGAAGGTTATAACCCAATTCCGATCGGGGTTATAGTGAGTTCGTGCCCAGGTGTACAGTGATGTCTCTGACTCAGTGTGGACTCATTCCTTCAACGGTTCTACCTATCGCCCATCAGAACATTATAACTTCCATCACGATTAGATTTAAAACCCAGAACCTAGAACCATATAAAATACGCATGGTGATAGGTGATGTCCATGAATTATTTTTAAAATTAAGTTAAAATGGGCTAACTGTTAGATCGCCTTACAGATTTTGATTTTCAGTTAGCCAAGAGAAAATAAAATATAGCCTTTATTCTAATATAATTAAAGCGTTTCGATTCAACATTTCGATTACTTCTTACATGATGTTCAATATTACCAGTGTTGCATGCATTTCTAACGTTTTGGGCTTCATAAATCTCTTATAGAAGCAAAGAGTTTCGATAGGGACGATTTACCTGTTTCATTTCTATGAACACATAATGATTGTAATCAGATATTAATCCAATAGATAATTTCTTAACATATTATTTTTTAATTGTATTGGGTGGGGAATAGTTAGACTTGTCTTCATCTTAAGAAATAACTGGGCAGTTTACCTTTGATGATGTACACATGGGTTTATAATCTTTTTAGTTTCAGTGAAAATCCTAAATGCCAAATGTTATAAGATTGCCAATGCATGAGGTCATCTTCCTCTGAAGGCATTGTTAACATCCACGAAAATGTGTATTTGAATGGGAGGTCGCCGATAGTTCGCCTCGAGCATCACAGGTACTCAAGCTACCTTCTGGAGTCTGGAGTTGGAACTACAAAAGAAGCACAGTAGTCACGCCATCTATACTAAACCCACAGGGGTAATAGAAAAGAATAACCCCCTTCTAGAAACGAGCAATGATAACAGTATCTAAAACATCTCAACCATTTCTGAGGAAAATATATAGCTATATATTATTTGGCTGCCATGGTACGATTAATTCTAGACTTGAGGTTCCTATAGCCTGGTAGACTCTGCAGGTTTTTTTGTTTTTATTTAAAATCATTTTCATTCAGGTTAAAGAGCAGTTACATCAGTTTAATAAAGTATGCGGTAAGTCATGGCTCCCCAGTTCACCGTTAAGATGGTTTATGTGCGTCCTTAATGGTATATATATCATTTTAACATCAAACAATAAAGATTCGTCAAGCCACGACAGGTGATAGGATATTCGGAAGCTTTTGATAAGGAAGCCTAAGGCACGATGTCAGAAAAAAATGATCCCCCCTCCCCAGTATTTGCGACAATAATTCCCTTATATGAAACAATGTAGGCCTATCTATCGATACCCCCTGGATATTCTTCCAATGAGACGATGATTGATTGAAATAACCATCACAGCAATACATGTAGAGAGGCGCTGGAACTATTTTAAGCATCCGCCGTAATTGATGAAATTAAAGTATTCTACTTCCCCAACTATTATAACTTTTCACGTAAAGAAAGGCAGTAACTATAATCCTCATTCAAATAATGGGAGGCAGTAAACTCATACCTCACACACACCTCGACCAGCCTCTGAAGTCACAGAGCCTGCACCTGCTGCCCTCCTGCGCCATTCAAGACAACTATACTGAGATGAAGTGTTAGATGGTCGGGGCGATGAAAGACTCTGCAGTTGGCGTTCCCCTGGGAATTAGGGCACGCGCGTATGGGTGTGAACGATTCTTTATTTGCCTGATTATATTTAACTTTCCTTTTTATTGTATCCGAAGATCAGAACATTCGTTTCACGTTTGTTTTTTCGACCAGTAAAAAGCCTCAAGGGCTGTAAGTTGACTACATACTTTATACTGTCCTTGTTAGTATCCCCGAAAGATCTTTAAAAAAGAGTATCAATCTTTGCAGAATATTACTTATGTTTTATAAAATGGATAATTCTTTTTTTTTTTTTTTTTTTTTTTTACAAAATCACAGAGTAGCCTAAAGCTTAAATGAAGTTTGAATTTATAATATCTAAAATTATGGACAATTAATAGAGAAGCTTATTCCAGGAATGTAATTATTATAGTCTTTCGACGGTCTCATATATAACTTTATTTTATCAATAGATTCCATAAATTGTCCAGCCTCATAATCTAAGTTTCCCCCTTAAAGTAATTAATTCCTAATCAATTTCTAATAATTTCCGCCGTCTTTCACCGGAGTCCAACACCACTGCAAGCATTTCGAACGCTTCCGATTTCCATAGTGCTGTGGCAGGTCTAGGTGATATAGTTGACGCAGTTTCCATGGTAACTTTACTTTTCCTCAGACACGGCTGCTAGAAAGTTGCAGAACAGTGTGAACTCGGGCTGCCCTCGTCTGATCGGACTCAAAGAAAATCTGCATCGGTCAGCAGAAAAAAATGCTCTTGCTCAGCAGCTCTTAAACAGCCACACATACTTGTTTTACTTAGACATTGCCAGAGGGCACCATTGAAGTGGGCGGAACATTATGTTATGAATTATGAAGATGATACACATCGTATAGCATACCCTAGTTGTTTAGTGCATGGAAGGTTGGGTGTATACCAATTATCCGGGTTTCCGAATGCACAAGAATATCAAAATTATTCGTTATTTATTACACTATGTGTACATGAACTAGGTTTTGAGTAAATGAACAAACATTGAGTCTAAGTACAACAAACAGACATGTCTTCATGAAAACACTTCAAAATAATGAGTATGGTAATTGTTTAAGGAAGCGATCAATAATAGCGCCTAGTCCGGACTATAATTGATTATAATTTACTTGTTCAGGAAACTGGAGTTTCCTTCGCCAAACTATTCCGGTGATTAATAGAAACCAATGTTCCTCAGGCTGCTACAAGCATCAAGTATAGAACAGTTCAAGTACCAACACCTGTTTGTGTATTTTTTTCAGAAAAAGAAAGGTATCCTGAACGTTCTTGTCTGTCTCTAGCCTAGATCAACTTTGCTCCTGCTTATCTGCTGTACACGATCAGCACCATGTCTTAAATTTATCGCTTGCACAAACTGTTACTTACACACATGGTTAAATAAGCCGATTTGTCGGTTGTCCCTCTGATTTCAAGCAAGAATAATTGATTGAATATGTCTTGACTCTGTATCTTTTATCCATTTATTTTCCTCCACTCAAAACGTCAACATGTCGAATGAATCTTAGTACTTTGATGTGTAGTGCGTGGGGTAATCTCAGCACAGGATAACATTCCTTCAGATATCCTGCCCTAAATCTGCTGCCATGCATAGAGGGGTGAACCTCATGAATCTATTTCTGGGAATTCTAAGATCGTCTGTGGCAGTGAGAGCTGGGAGAGAGGGAGAGAGGGATCGAAAAGAAGGAGACTGCACTGGCTTGAGGCACTAGCAGACTCGTCTCGCTGCTGCATGCCTTCTTATACCAGATCCAATCTCTCGGATCTACTCGGGATCTTCCGGTGGGGAGCAGTCTGCGTTGGAAGAAGTTTGAGGCAAAGATCCACATCGTAGCAGGCCACACGCGCCTGGTGCCATTCGTTTCGGCCGTTTTCGTAGGCTTTCGGGGCTTGGTCCGAGTAGCAGCTGCTGCTTGTTTTACCCCAGCGGCTTATCCCCCCTCTTCCACTCATTCTTCGTGACCAATCCAGCTGGCCGTGGTCCAAACTATCCTTTTGCAGGTATACACCCTATACACTGGAGGAGTTTACCGCCTGGACAGTCCAGTGATATAGTGGACACTACCTGTGTTTTTGAAGCATCATGAAGACGGAGACTGTATGGCTTCAAAGGCCTGGCGAGGACGTACCATGGGGGTTCCGGCTACAGGGCGGGGTTGATAAGGGCTCACCCCTCACGGTATGCAGGGTAGGTAACAGCACTGCAGGATCCAAGTTTTTATCTTCTTAGGTCCATAGACTACTCTGCAAGGAAAAGTAACAATATTTCAGTTCGGTCTTTTATCCCATGCACATAATTCAAGACCCAATTGTATTTCAACAGAATATTAATATAATTCCATCCAGCTAATGTCTTCACTCACTCCTAAGTAAGTGCGCAGGTTCTCATGTTTTGTTTACATCGATGTTGACGAGTGCTAGCTATCAGTGCTATTAGTATTGCCATGTTTACTACTCAACTATGCTATAAATTCAATTACAACCATAAACGTTTCTGACATATGATGGTCTTTCATATCAAATGATTTACTCATGATCATTTGGAAGGAGTGGGAATGTAGTAAGCTCGTAGGTGAGATGTGTGGATCTTGGGGATCTTGGTGATTATGGGTCAGGGGCACATACCAGCAGTCTCAACATGAAGCATGATAAATGGCAAATGTTTGTATCAGAAGTATGGGTACGATAGCATGTACCTGGAACTTTATGGAAAGGGACCTATCCTAGAAACTTCGATGGCAGTCCTTGCCATGGGTTGTATGTATAATGTTGGTACAGGTGTGGAGGCTGGGATGTTTGGTTCTAGAGAAGGTGACTCCAGGTTATTACGCTACTTTATACTAGGTTTTGCCCCATTCCTCCTGGTGATGGTTGAAAGTACCTCCAGTACACTCCTCCATGCTGGTAATATGATACCGTGCCGGGTAGCAGGAGGCAAACTCCCCGCGCAACTCCTCCAGTCTAAAAATAGAATGCCTAGAAATCTACACAAGACCGACTTTCTGTTATGAGATTAAATACGCGCAAGTCTAATAACTTTGATATTGGCATTCTGTAGCTACTGTCCTGCTAGGCAATCCTAATGGGAAATATTTAATATTATTACCTATGTATTCGAGAAAAAGGATGGGTGCAGTATCGGTAGATGTATGTTGCACGTATGTTACTGTTGGGTATCACAAGCGTGGTTCGAATTTGATGACACTCAAAGTGATGACTCATGAGGAGTTAGATCTATACTGCACAGACCAGAATGCGTACGTACAGATAACTCTACATAATATTCATATTACCACATGATTACAATTTTAATGGAACGGAAATGATGTACTTAACATTAAATTATAATTTAAGCGACAGGAAATACGAAAGTTAACTAGTATGAACACTATAAGGTACATCTGGTTTGATTAGGCCACTATACTTTATCTAAAGTTGTATACTTTACATTAAAATATTATGGCATTTCACTTGTATTGCTTGGCCTATAGTGATCCCCCCGACATGTTGCCACACATTCTTGAAGATTATCTCAGGGTGAGCGGGGGTCATGCACTATGGCCGCTAAATACTTGCCGAAGATAGTGGGTTCTCAGAAGGAAATTAAGGGATCTATAAGAACACCAATCTTTTATGCTTGTTTGTCCTGTACTTTTAAGCTTTGGGTACTTTGTCCTTTGCTGGAAAGGATCACTAATCTGTGTATGACCGAACGTAAGCTGTGAATTTAGGATCTTCATTTACCTTACATTACATAAACGTGGATTTCCCCATGTTGATCTAATTTGCAATCTGAGATACCTGGATTGGAAATACAAATAAATCACCAGGTAACGCGTTGGCATAAATTAATAAAACAATGCTGCATATATACAACATAATATCCACCATCATAAATGATTTAATCTAGCCTCATGTATGAAGAGAACCTACTGGGCAGCTAGGTCCAGTTTAGGTTTTACGGGTTCGGAGAACGTGAAGTTGATGAACCCCATTGAATCGTTCTAACATCCCCTCATTTAATCCGAAATTGACTTTTCTGAAGACTCCTTGTTTCTGATAAAGCTTAAAGTAATAGGGACTATTGCTCTGGATAAATGAAGCGTTGTGCTCCGAAGCTGGCCCACTGGGCAGTTGGCCAATACTTCCGGCAGCTACCATGGAAACGCGAATTGTCCGTTTTGGCGGTATGTAACGAATACAGAATGAAGAGGCCTTTTATATATTATAGAGAGAGAATGGTACCCTTCATGGTACCCAATAGTGCACATATCTAGAGAAGCATAACGAGGTAAATCACATATATTATGGGGAGAATATAATTATGTATATTAGTGATTATATTTATTCCATAATCCCGAGAATATATATGCATATACGTGTACAGAATGCACTTTCCCCATGAGCACTTCCAGAAGCCCCTCCCCCCTCCCGCCCTCACTGATGAAACTGAAATTTGGTTCTTTTTTTCCTACAAAGGGCGTTTTACAATACCCATTTCTTACTGTTGAAGGCTGTCTCTGTGTGTTTCGAACAACAATAGTAATCGCAAAACAATCCTTTCGGGTCATTCTAATGCTTTAAGCAGTATTTAGTTAGTGTCACAAGGATGGGCTATCCACCGCGATGCGATCAGGATGGGCCATCAGGACGATTATGTGTATTTTGCGAATTCGAGTGTTTATTTTCCTACACTGATATCAGCAACCAGCTGTAAGATTTCCCATCCAATGTCTCACATATTTTTTTGCAGACGTTTTCTTAATGTTTTTATGCACGGTGGGTGAAGCCCACCAGCCTTAAACATAGCCCCAGGGAAACCTTTGACCCGAAAGTGATGGACCACGAGGGGAATGTCCGTAGAAAAAGCAAAGCAGAAGCTGAATGGGCGGTTCTAAAACACACCCGGAAGACACACAAGAACACGGTTGTGATTCATTCAATTGCCATGTAAAAATATGCTTGGATTCCTTGTGGTAATTATTAATTAAAATTGCCATAGATGTTGTCAACTAGCTGAATTAAGAAATGAATGTATACTGGGAAGGTGGATATACATATGTATATGGTCTTACCCATTCGTACGTATAATTTATTTTTATGACTAATTAGACGACTATTCCTGTTAACATCTTCCACCGATTGACAAAACGAGCATGACATTCCGTCTGGCTGAAAGTGATTGGTGGACAAACGCTGGAGGAAAGAACCCCTCACAATAATCATTAAAATAAATGTTCAAACCATTCATTATCACAGCTGTAGCGAATTTCTACAATGATTGCATGGACTATTCCCCTTCAAAATTCAATGTTTTATCGCCTTGCGTAACTACAAACCAGCGAAAAAGACCTTTCACGACCAATAGAAGTCAAATTCAGAAGTACCCGGTACATGTATACGGGTCCATATGACACGGGAGCGTGGAAACTGATATGTTTCTGCTGCAGTGTGGGGAAACCCCCTGCGTTCTGGTATGGGCAGCGTCTATCTCGTGACTGTTTCATTTTCGCATTATATGATATACTCATGCCAACGTACATGTACATTCTCCAAAAGATTTTTGGGAGAAATGTTCCAACACAGTGATACCTCTAAGTATATCATAGTTCTATTATCCAGCTCGTACTCATGCTTGAAATCAACGCAATAGCCCACATCGTGACATGTTCATCAGAATTAGACATGTTAATCATGCATAATGACTATGGCCCATACCTCAGTCTCGCCTACCCGTCGCAAGATGAGACTGCAAAGGATGATCTGCATGCATCCGGGAGTGATAGGAAAATGCATATATTGCACTTCGGACCATCTGAGAACTATATCTACAGCACGAAGAGCATTTTAATCTGACATATTCATGTCCCCTAAATGATGATATACATTTAATTTAACACCCAAATTATCATGGAAAATTTAATAATTGAAAGAAAATGCCAACAATAATGATATTCTTGTAACAGCATTGGTTACAGTATTTCGATCGTTATAGTATTCCTATCCAAATGAAATTCATACCAAGCTATGTATGACCAGAGTTGGAATGTATGATCATGATGTCATGAAATAATAATGATAAAATAATATCATATTATATCGTGTCTTACACGTGCTGTTATAATTAATATAATGGCTAATTTCCCTATGCCATGGTAACCTATGAATCATCATGGTTTTCCATCATGACAAAGTTGTTGGCATCACAGGAAAGCTTGGAAAGATACGGCTACTCGTACACTGCATTAAATCAAGTGGGTGTGGATGGGTTGATGGTTTATGTTTTTGAGTGGATTCAGAAATTATTTAGCGAAGGCAATAGTGTTCCTAGATAGGCCCACGCAAAGATCAGCCTGTGACTGACTTGAGCGCCAGTCAACCTGAATGGGTCACTGGGTCGCGTGATTCCTCCGAAGGAACCATTTCACTCCGCCACGACCACAGTCGTAGCATCGCATTGTATTCTTTACATTATGTCCGCGCAGGCACATGTTACTATAGTGGATTAGCAGGTGGGATATGCATTTGTTGATATTGACCAGAACTCTGTAACCTCAGTTCTGTTATTTGAACCTCCGGTACTTATTATCTGAGGATATCGTTTGATTAAATCGTTCAATTTGGCCATCATAATTTCTGGAAGCTGATCTTGGATGTTGAGCTTATCTCAACCACTGTTACGAATGGGGGTACTGGAGGATAACGTTTACAGCCCACTTACAACGCTGTGGAGTATTGCTGCCTAAGACATTGATCAATCTTTTAGTACTTCTTGTACAATACACCCACGGGGGACCAATTGTTCGACCAATGTGATAATATTCATCTATGATATATATATCAATATTCCCGAGAACGATAGGAATATACCATAAGGCATAAAGCGGAATATATATCAACAGTGAGTGGAGGTAAGCATTAACTTTAATAATGATCTGAACAATTATAATTACTTGAAAAAAATAGTCGATATTTCAACATATATATCTATTATATACTATACGTAGATTATTCTAGGGTGGAGGTCAGTGAGAAATATGGTTCTTTGAAAGCCCCGAAGGAGACCAAGTGTTTACCTCACTTTGCGAAGGGTCTCTATTTTGGCACGTGTGCACTTAAGATGGGGGAATCAATTTTCCATGTCACTCTCTGTTGCCTGAGAGTAAGTGCTCCAATGACCAGTGAGGCCTGGGGACATGTTCCCTCTGTCTCGGGTCAAATAAATAAGTGGGTTCTCGACAGGTGAAACAATCTACTAAAATTGACAAAAGTTCAGGTGCGAGTGATGTTAACTGCCAATGGCTAACTACCCCACATGTAACAAAAGAAAAGGATTTACTTAACGAAACTGTAGTACCTCTCGTTGGTAGTACTGAATACCATCACGTCCATTTACCACAGTAAATTCAGTGCTCTTCTTCCCTCGACTATTGTCAAGATTATCACAAGTTTCTTGGACACACTGACAAAACTGAGATATATATATAATTATAGTCAGATGTATAGTACAACAAAACGTATATCAATCAATCAAAATAAGAATCAAGCTTGATATAAATGTTGATCATAACGGCCAGTCATGTTTCCTTGCTTGTCTCATTCGTTTATTCGAGGGACATTGTTTGTATAATCAAATGATCCTTTAAATGAGGAAGAAGTGCTATCCTGAATCAACAACCAGCTATAGAGTCTGGGCGTCAAACTATAATTTATGCGTAAGAATTTAATGCGTACAAGAGTCGATTGTGACGTAAAGATATAGGGCTCCGAGCCAATTTGGATTGCCACACAGCATTCAGATTTCATTTCAACGTTTTTCGTTTCTTTGGGAGCCAAGTAATCTGCATATTATCTGTGTCGATATCATCACATGTTTCAAATTGATGAATAGATAAGCGTATTCGTCGGAGACTCAGAGGGCAGGGTGTTCGCGTTTTGAAGACACTTTCAGTCTTAAAAAATGAATTGATGCAAAATGCCAAAAGTAACCCCCCAGGTTGTTTATTCTAAACTCAAAGAGACTGCCAAAATATTGACGCTCCAATGTAAGTCATCAAAGGAAGCGATGACACTTTTGGATGGTACAGTTTCCACGGTTATCCACTTAGGTAACACTCATGCAATATTTTGAAAACTAATGCCCGATCTCTCCCCCCAAGACCATGACTTAAGAAGTGGGAGGAGAACTGAGGTTGTAGGACGGTCTTGGGTGATCAATGCTTGACTTGTGTAGACCTCGGAGATAATTATAGGTACAATGTTTACAATGAAAACCAACCTAGCGGAACGGGCATTCGACCCCTATATCTGTAAGAACACTGGTGACGGGTCATTCTTTGATATAACCGTTAAATACAGATCTCTTAATTTTTACGTGTCATTGCTTTAGTAACCCCTTGCGTGTGAGGAAGATTAGGGCGGAATATAATAGATTTGGAATGTGATGTAATTGAATAAAAGACGATATAACATGCGTAGAATATTTAATAATTATAATTATTTCAGTTTTATATTCAGTTAGTTATATAGACCTGTACGAACACTTTATGTATTGATAAGATAGTCCTAACTAAGTGTCTAAACGATTTAAAACGATTAAGAATTGAATGTAGTAGTTAAATACCAATAATAAGAGTAAAGTAAGAGTATGAGTACTTATTTGTAAATCTTCTTATATTTTGATTTTTGTGAATTGTGTAGCATGAGAACATCGGGAACTCCCGAAACTACGCAAATAAAATATTTTCCCCCAAAAAAGAATAATTTTAAAGAACCGGGACACATTTCTGCCTGGAATAGCCTGTTTCTATAATACAACTCTGCTTCCTTTTTCTAAAGAAAAGAACTCACCAAATTGAGAAAAATGTAAGGTTGTTTTGTCTTTTAAAATTTCTGATAAAACAACTACATTTCACTGGCCCTGGAACTTGGAATTATGCTTAACTTGTTAGGATCTTATTAAAAACTACACCCGCGAAATGTCCGTGGGAATCACCTAGAAGCGCTGATGCCCATTGCCACTAACCCATGTGTACATGTGAGGATGTGGGAGAAATGATAATAATAATAATAATCATATCTAACTGTCAGTACAATGCAAACAATAATATTGTGAAGGAGAAGCGCAGCAGTGGATTTCTAACCTGCACGTTCTACCTTGGCGCCCTCTGTGTGCTAGAAGACCGGATGCATTATTAATGGCATGCCAAGTTCTCGTTCCAGTGCCAAGTCTCACCGAGAAGTGAGTAGCTCGAGAAAGTTTTAGAAAAAAATAGCTGACTCAAGGAAGAGACTTGTGGGAGTTGGGTATACCTGTAAATTACCCTGTAGGATTTATGGGTTGGCTTTGAATGGTAGGGATGGTTTTCTTTAGGTATACCCCATTATGCTATTCTACCATCATTTTTTTATAATTTACACTGCACATTCTGGTGAAATGTAACATATAGTTGCAGGGTTAATTATACCTTACTTTATATATACATTTAACATGAAATGTTTCCTTATCGACAGATCATTTCGGACCTACATTTTTCACATATATAAATATAATGTTTACTTGGTTCAAAGCTTAATGGTAAAATAGGTTAGCACTGGCTTGGTAGGTATAGATTTGAATATGATATGCAAGAAAGTTTTATAAGCTAATAAATACAAATTACCACCATCTATGAGAGAATACCTTAGGGATCAACACTAAAATAAACACAAGAGAGATTGTTTGACAGAGTAGATTCAGACGCACATATTAGGCCCTGATGCCATAATTACTTAACAAGTGCATTTGAAATAATTGTTCAGGAAGATAGAGTTCGCTCCATATCCGGGTCAATTTCATTAAGCAATCGGCACGAGACCTGACTCCTTTTTAGCATATTATACTTGCCACATAATGGGAAATTATTCATGCTAAGTGAGCACAACAAGATGATAAAATCAAATCATATATGTAATTCCCATTATAGAGCAAAGTAACCAGTCCATAGATTGTGCTGTACTGTGCTCACCGCCTCTCAGATCGGATACAAATGATAAGTCAATGATTGGACGCCTACTGCGCTAATGGCTTTCCTGACCCAGGAGTAGGCAGTACTATTTTGGTATCATAAGCCATACTAAGATAAAACATATTAGTTGAACAATAAAAACATATGAAGTAAACAAGGGCCTAAACTGATTGAGCTCCCAAATCATGTGAACAATGTCCAAAGTCTGTAGGCTTCCTTATTGGATTTTAATGGCATTTTGCGGTTTGGAGCGAGAGGCTTGCCCTCAGTTTGACGGGACTCTCTCAAATCTGAGCCTAGACTATGATAGGACCTCCACTGTGAGATGCATTGAATATCATAGACAATCGACAGCCAGCCTTTTTATAACATAGACTTAGGATATTTATTATTCTGAACGTTCATCATTCAGAGTTACTACAACC
Organism: Sthenelais limicola; assembly: GCA_942159475.1. Taxonomy (NCBI): domain Eukaryota; kingdom Metazoa; phylum Annelida; class Polychaeta; order Phyllodocida; family Sigalionidae; genus Sthenelais; species Sthenelais limicola. The sequence continues at coordinate 111,588,027 of OW804095.1, read as the reverse complement.
CTCGCAATAACTATCCCACATTTTGTCAGATAGATCATACATTGAAGTTACAATTAACGAGGTTACAATGCACTTTGTAACAGTATGCTTCCTAGTGTTTACTGTTGTCAGTTCCATAGACAAAACATTGGCAAGGAATGAGATCAGGAATAATGGGAGGACTGCTGAATGCCTTGTTACTTTTACTACCGTTTCCATGACATAATGCATTATTCTGGAAATGTTTTATATGTTTTACGATCCCACATTTCATTCTTAATCGAAATTATATCAATGGCTATCAAGAAGTATATATATCTTTATATATCTTAATTGTTTTCAAGGCTTAGGTACTTTGAACGACGTTAACACACATTTGGCCCTCGTGTATATTAATTAAAATTAATGTAATTCTATGTATCTATAGAAAAGTAATTATTGTGGAGAGAACTTGTATTTATGAATACTTACCTAACGGTACCCCTATCCTGTGACCTCTTTGTCCCTCAGCTTGCTCACCTCCCCGTTTCAGCCATGTTCACCATCTCTTGTTCCGCAAGCGAAGATTAAATCCTGGCTTATGATCAACCATGCTCTGTCGTGAAAACATATACCATTTCCAATGGATTAAGATAACGTACCTCCCAACAAGTTTCTGTTATCGCTGATTGCAACATGATCGAAGCCATTGAAAGTTAATGAGTAACAGGTTGTGGTCAGTCTGTATAATCAGCTGCCTTCTCGAGCAACTCACCACTGGTTCTTTCAGTGATGAGCATTACTGAACACACATATACACTGAGCATGTACTGAGTGAGTGGTTTAGACATGTTCTACATTTAGGTTTACCCTGTGCCAAATATGCCTTTGTTTTTCTCGTCTACCAGGTGTCTCCCGGCAGTATAGCGTCCACGGGGGTGAGTGTTGGCGATGTAATTCTCAAGGTAGGCGAGGCAGACACTGCTAACCTCACACACGATCAGGCTCAATACTACATCAAGGCGGCCGGCAATCTTCTTCAACTACACATTCGAAAGTAAGTAGACTTTATTGCAAAGAATAACCATATAATTTTAGACATAGGGAGAGAAAATTCGAGGGGGAGAATCTCGGTGAGTTGGGCTGGGTATATCAGTGAGTTGCTCGGTAGGTGTAGTGTATAGCTGTTGCTGTAGCACGGTGTCCTTTCTATCCTTGGAACAAGATGGCGGCCCTCTGCTTGTGTACAGGTGATAGTATAGGTTCTCAACATCCCTGGCTAAACTACTGAGCAAACGATTTTTGAGGTGAGGATAAGAGAATGTAACTTAAGTTTCCGATTATATCTTTGAGATAACGAATCAATAATAGTAATGTGTGGTACATGACAGAACTTTGGAAACTGCTCCTATAATATTTTGGCCTAGGTGAGCTTTAGTTACACAAAAAAGTGAAATGGGTTGCTTGCCAAAATAACGAATGGAAACGGGGGAAGGATTTTCAAGTTGACTCTGAGATAGCTCACTAATATAGGCCATGCCCACCGAAATGACCAAGGGAACTATTAAACTGCAAATTCCTTCATCGACTAGACATCGATGAGAAATTCGTTCCCACTGATGTACAAATATCGCAATGTCACACCTAATTGGTTTTAACTATCGTCGATAGAATGTGTATTCTAAACATTTTATAAACGGCATGGAAATCTTTGAAGATTTATAGTTCTATTTCTCCAGCTGGAAGAATGGGCAACCTAAATGTTAACTTGATACACTGTCTACTCTTACAAGTGTCCCAGGCCCCTGCCATGTATTTCGACTGCATGACAATGCGAATTGAGCACGTAATGGCTTTTATAAACATCTGTCAGTGGCAAACAAAATAAACAATGTTCCAAACTATTAAAAAATAGAACACGGGCGACTAGTATCCACTACTAAACACACGTAATTCATATTGAAATACATCTATATTATAGACGTTATTCAATGTGATGATTTCTGGTATGTATATCAGAGATAGTTAATCTATGACAAGAAATGGGGCATTTAATGATTACATGGAATGCCCCTGAAAGAGAGTGTTAAAGTATTAGTATGTAACAAATATGAGCTGCCTATGCCTTCAGTGCAATTTATACAAACTTTAGACTGATTTGTTGCGACATAAAATCATTAAGTTTTATTCTGAAAGCTGCTTAAGAATTCTCCACTCGTAAGTCCAAATGATGTCTTAATCCTCTTCCTACAAATATCAAGTATCACTTGTTGAAACCAAGATTTATCTCTGACCTAGAGAAAGGCGATTTTTGTGTGATTTGGTAGAACTCGAAAGTATTGAAAAAGGTGATGCTTCTGGACAAGTGGCCCTGCTGGGTGTGTCTTTTGTGGAGCTCCCATATCACAGGGGTAAACAAAAAACCGTTCGTGGAGACATTGTAAATAGAAGTAGTATTTTGAATGTGAAACTAGTCTTAGTCAACAGATCAATCTAGGTTGATATTATCAGAATAGGAATATTTGATCCTCCATGCGGTATGATCAAATCATGTATTGGTATACATGCTGTTACCAAGTAAAACATAGATAATAGTTAGCAAATTTCCCTTCTCAAAAATATATTGAAAACCCTAATGATCATATTATGAATAATTGCATATAATTATAATATATAATGTGATATCAAATGAATTCGACATTTGACATTTGAAGTGACATTAGACATAGCCTTACTTCAGGTCACGTAGTGTATTGAAAACTAAAATGAAATCAAGTTTCAAATTATAATGATGGCTCTCTCCTCAGAGGGAGGGGTAGGCTGATGCGAATCATGTACCCTCGGCTACCATGGTTACATTTTAGCTCAATCTTTCGCTCACGCTGATTCCGCGATTGTGTTGTACACCTAATCAGCCTCCCCGGGTGTTACATATTCGCTTTACTAGTCATTTAGCTGCTGAAAAGGTCACAGCATTGTTATGTCTCCCCACATTACACACTTTTTGGGATCCATATGTGTGACAGTGAGTAAATAAGCAGCACAATGACTAATTCATAAATAAAATGATTGAGTGATAACAGAGAATGACTCAGTGCCACTTATCCAAGCAAGTGGTCACGTCTTTTCTTGCCCCGCCCATGACTCAACGTGACTGTGAATACAACTAAACACAACCCTAAAATGATATATTGCCAAGGGATGATCATTGATGCAGTTATCTTTGAACATAATTTAGCATGTTTAATACGTGCATTGGCAGCTAAATAGTGTAAGCTCAAAGGCATCAGTTTCAATTCATTTATATAGTTTTATATTAGTCTTCACAGTCCTCAAGGAACTCTCTCTCATTTTTTTATATTTTTATATATATATATATATATTGTGTGTGTGTGGGGGGGGGGGGGGAGGGGGGTTAGTCTGTATGCTTTGACAATTGAATAGCTCATATTTCATTAAGAATCCGACCATAAAGCGGCTGATTCGTTTGGAGATAAGTTTAGTAAGTTTATTGATATAAAAAGGGCAATTTCCATTTAGAAGTTCATTGAAATTTTGAGTATTCATTCAAATAATTTCCAACCCATCCTTTCTCATATTATTTTACTTCCACAATCAATCAGTCTCCAATGAGTCGTTTATTAATTTCTCTTATAGACCTCAAATTTTAAAATACGATTAGATATGACTGAATATGATGATTGTTTATGTAGATGTGTTGAACTCCTAGGAGTAACAAATTGTTAGATCAGATCGAGTTAAAATGACGATATGGAAATGTTTGAACTTGTCTGTAATAAATCATAATATAATGTAGATTGTATGGAAACCTAATTATTTTGTTGTAAGTGGTTTAATAATTGAGATAATGTATAGATAGAGGCGACGCAAGAACACATCCACGTGGTGGACATGCGTTTTTTCCTTTTTTTAATAACTATATTTAAATGTACGGCCAATTTTGTAATAAAAAAAGATAAATATCGTCTTTTATAAATACTCTATGTTTGCCTGTTGGTTACCAGGCATTAATCATCCTAGCTCGTAAGGGAGCTTTAGCTTTTCACCAAATGAACTTACATACCGGAGCTATTCTTGTCTTCCCTGTCTGAAAACTCATTATATGAAGATATGTATTATTTGATATATTGGCTGTTGCTTTCCCATTCACTTCCCATGCAATTATCGCATATTGAACCTTTATTGGAACCTTAGTTACTACATACATTCAGTAAATTTTATGGAAAGTAACCTTAAACCATTGAGGGTTGAATGTATAATATTCCCCTTTCAGCAATTCTTATAGGAAGGTTCTTGAAGGAGATTACTGTTTGTTCTCTCCTATCATACGAGTTATCAGCGTATCATAAGGTTTACCATATGCTTCCTCTGAACTGAGGTTAACTGCATAGAACCAAATGAAGAGAATTTTCATGTTTATCGTGGCGAAAAGGCTTTCTTGTTTATTGCCCACGGCGGGTGACCTATATTGAAGCAATGCAGTCAGAGTGGACGTTGAGTGTGTGGCTTCAGATTAGTATGGAGAAGCCCCTCTCACACATCCTGGTATCTCTGCCCCAGCCCGTAGCCTATACACCTCAAACAGATTTGGAAATCGTGAAGACACTTCATCATCTCTCTCTAGTACATAGCCCCTCTTGGTGTTTACTCGAGCCCCCTACTTGCTGGCTTGGAGAAGAAATTTTATGTTTCCCAGAGATCGTACTCCCGGCACAGACTGTCTTTAACTACAGTTCTGCCCACGCATCCAACCCTTTCTTATCTACACGCTAAATGTAGGCGTTGGTGAGTTTGTGAAAGCCATTCATAAAATGTTGAATACCTTGGCTACGGGGCATATTCGCCAGGCGGATAATTTGTTTCTACATGATGGCATTTCGGATAGAAGTTAATGCTGAATTGAAAAAGAGAATAACGAATTTGCTAGGAGTATACCCTATGCATGTTATCGATATGTTTTCAGCCATGGATGTAAACTCCTAAATATCTTCTTGAAATGAAGAAATGATCATGGATTCATATATATGCAAGGCCTCTACCCACATAAGTTCTAATATTTGATATATTTATATATAATGAAATCGTAAACGTGTCTCCATGTATTGATAATCTAATATGCGAATCATGCCCAATATTAGGTGTTGTACTTCAAATTCGCTTTCTGGTGAAAATAGCAAATAAGATAGGGTACATTGGTGGTATGCATCTAAGTGTACATACTGTTCCCTAAGGGTAGGTTCTCCTGCAATCCACCTGCGTCATCATTACGCATACTTTAACTCCCAAGATACTCCCACGATGAGGCGATGATTGCTAAGAAAACATTTACAAGCAAACAAACTGTAACCAATCTATATATATGAGGAGAACTGTCGGACGTACCTACTCCTAGACGTTAGACTAAACAACCCCCCCCCTCTATTATTCGGATCAAAATCAGGCTTTGTTTCAAAACGTATGTTAACTGTGAAGTCATATCTGAACATGTGCTTTGGTGACATTTTTAATAAGTTTGAAATATAATTTAGCATGAAGAGTTGTTGCAAGTCTAGCATGGCTTCCGCCCGGCTTCCTAGAGCTACTCAGTGAAGCCACAAGGCAACCAGAATAACTCCGCCATGTTTTGGCAAGCCCGAATACAAATAATGCGATTGATCCTGAGGCAGAGATATAAGTTGATTATCACGCATCAGAAAAGTTTGTCAATAATAATTTGGGTACGACGCGAAACGAATTGGAAGGTACAGATTTAAACGAAAACTGTTCAACCCTGCCAAGAGAAACCAGAAACGATAAGATTATAAAAGCCACAGATGGAAGTCATGTGCTGACGTTGCCACAATAGCACAGAATAACAGATAAGAGGCAAATTCTGCAATATTAATGTCCATCAAAGCCAATCTCTGAATAAAAATGCACATTGCTTCGTGGTATATATATGTTGTGTGTCAGCGGTATGTTGTTTCCATGTGACCATCATGTTCAAACTGATTGTCCTAACGTCCCTTAATGCACTGCAATGGTTCTTATGATTCAGGTGATACCTTTTCAAATACTTATATATAAACTCATCTGGATGTTAAATAATTTTTTGAGGAAATAATAGACTGACAGATTGTTAAAATAATAAATCAGATTGACATACTTTGAACATTTTCAGAGCATCGATTCAAACAGCTTATTCATACTGTTTTTACATAAATTTTAGTTGAAAGAAACTCACATGTTGTTAAGACATGACACGTCTCATATAATTGATTACTCTTTTGTGGAATATATATTGTCCAGACACAGCTGTACATACTGGGAAAAGAGAAGGGAAGATAAGAGCTCGATCATCGCATGTATCGCCCAGGGCAAGACATGAAATAAACCAGAGTTTATAAGGTAATTGTGTAAATATAAATCATGTAGGGAAGGAGTATCATAACGATGTGGGTGATAACATAGTGTCAACCTGTCAGAAAAAAACCCTTCCATGTTTGCAGCTCGAGGTACATCTAGGTGAACTATAGGTCTAAAAACATTTGGAAATTGTTAGCAACAGGTGTCTCATGTTTTGTCTCCAGTCATACTTCAAAAACGATAAAGAATAATATAACTATATATCCCTGCAGTATCTTTCCAGATACCCTTGATATATAATTATTTTAAAATATATTCCTATTCCTTTTATTTTGTTAAACCATACTCTTGAACAATAGAGCTACGAATTCGATTCGAAACTCTACCTCGTGTCACTGTGTTAACGCGATTGGTTAAATGCTGACAGAATCGACGTTAGGGTGGCGGTAGATTTGTATATTACACCTCGATGTCAGGCCAGTTTCCGAACGAAGAACCGGGTTGAGTAATATATATTTGACCTCACAAAATACCTTGGTCCCAGGGCTTGGCTGTGCTAGGCACTTCCTCCCTGTTTAACCCAGGTACAACAGTGTGTACGCAGGGACTGGGAAACTCCGAGGACTGGAACAATACAAGTGGCTACTCTATACCTGTATCATAATAGCCTGCGTAAAAGAATATATCTTTTTTCAAAATATGAAAGGCTGAATCCAGATAAATGAGAAAAGGCTTACAAGAATCTCTTACAGTTACATGTAATGGAAGTGACTCCAACTAATATTGCATCTTATATGTTGGCTGTCAAACGCACACCCAGCATGAGGTTCCTAAAGTTGTTCTGACAAAACAAAAATAATAATTTCACAAAATATTTAAGGCCATGCACATTTAATTGTGATATTTATCGCATACAACAGAAACTCGGAATTATAGAATACAGTGTCTCTGGTTACATGCTATCACATTCATATAAATTGGTCATGTGCAATCTAGTCCAACAAAATTGCACACATTTTTGTCTATGGGTACTCATATTTTAGCAGTATTGTTTTCACCACCGATTTACCCTGATTATGAGAACTATTACATATTTATAATAATTTGGGAGACCTGGTACAGATACCGATTGCAGCTTGGATACAATCTAGATGCATCTCCACGCATTGTAAATGAATATACATAGATTAGTGTTATATAATTAAGTATGTTATTTCAGGTCGTTAACAGGCGTCAAAATGACGGTTGGCGGGTATGTTTTATGAGTGTGCATATCCTGATGACTCCTCTGTACCCTTCTGTATAAACACCTAAAAATGTTACAAAAATGTATCCACACATACCAAGCATCCTAATGGGTCTTACCATTGTATATACCCTGTCCTCATGGGTGGGATTTGTAATCGTGTATCCGGAATAGTGTTTAAGACACGTATAAATATGTTTATTATAAGGTCCAGAATATGCTGTTGAAATAGCCAATTTTCTCGAGCATATTCATACTCCCGTATGTACAAAGATTTTACTTTCGATCTTCAAAAATGATATCATTCTGTGGCAAGCAATTCATTCCTGGCATATAAATAAAAAGTAATTGTTGAAAATATTTTCTTTTTCACATTCAGCTTTTGGAAAGAGAAATTTGATCCTTAAAATATATTAATGAATAAATCTGTCTCGTCATTTGTATGTTCTCTTGATTAGGGAGTGGACCCGAATTATGTGTGTACTTGCGCCTGTGTGTTTGGTGTGATCCTAATTAATAAATATTGCAATTATAGAATCAGACGTATCAGTATTTCACAAATCATTTATTTCAATTAGATAAAACAAGCATCGTTATGATATAGATATAGGCATATTTGGCGGATATCAATTGATACGCATGGACTAAATTCAATGAATTTTGTAATACAGACATTCTTATCTCATATGACATTTCATATTGGAATGATAATCACGTTATAAATAAATGGATGGTTATAAATAATGGATGAGTGATTTCTCGTTTGTTGCAGAGGAGGAACCACCTCTCCGAGCGTGCTCAGCCCACAGCCAGACAAGGTAGCGGCAGCCAACTTTCACAACCCAACCATGACTTCCTCATCCTCCACCACTGGCGTGCATGACCTTTTCCGTGATATGTATAACCACTCTCCAGTTCAACCTTGCCGTACTTCACCTGCTGACAACCATCCTTACACGTCCCGCCCACCACCGGTTGCAGCCGCACCCTCGTCATACAGTCCTTCCCCTTTTTCATCCCAACAATCCTCTGATCGGCAGATCCCCATCCAGGTACGCCACGCGCGTCCTAATGTCCTTTACAAAGCTGAATATGCAGAGAAAGATGAAGACAAACCGAAGCCATATGTAGCTAGGGTGCAGGAAGATGGTTCTGTACCATCGAGCCATTTCACAGCAGTCACGGAAAAGAAAAGAAGGCCATTTGTTGTAAGAAGTGTTAGCGAAGGTTGTCCTCTACCACCGCCTCCTCCAGGAGGAAGGGTGTACGCAAAGAAGCCACCTGCGAAGCCACAACCAGAGTATGAAGGCTTAGGAAGGCAGAGGTCAGGTCCAGTCTCCTCCAATGTTTCTCAAGCACCAACGCCCCCCCGGAACAGACCTTTTGCCCCACTGTCCACTCCAAAGGTCCTACCCTATAGGTCCCCTAATTCTGAAATTCACCCTCAGCACCCATCCTCGCCAAGTGCCAAGCCACAAATCTATCCCTTTAAAACTATGGAGTCCCAGTCTAAGGTGCAGCCCATTAGCCCCTTAGATAACCAAACATACCTTAAAGGTTATAATCAATCTGCAAATCTATCAAACAACAAACTGAGTATTAACCCATCGACTAGTTATCAACATCCAAGTTCTCCTAATGCCTATACCACATATCCGCCCCCGAGTCCTTTAAGTCCATCTTCTGCTGTTCATGCATCACAGCCTAGGTCCCCAAGACAAGGTCCCCTGTCGCCCAATTTTGTCACTACACCACAAGAGAAAGCCCTCTCTTCTTCTCCAGATACACATAAGCCAGCATTCTTAAACAGAACCCCTCGACCTTTCCTAACATCCCCAATCGGCAAACCCCAAGTATGGGATCGTTCAGAAAGTGGTGGTAGTGGTGCTGGCTTCCCAACTCCGCCACCGGAAGCAGACAAGCCTGCAGAGTACGCAGGCGCATCGACCCCAACTTCCGCTCCTCCAACTCCAAGTGCACTGCCTACTCCTCCTCCTCCCCCACCACCACCTCCCCCACTCCCACCCTCTCAAGTAAACACCCCTTCCTCAAGCAAGCCCGTGAGCAACGACTCTCAGGTAGGCGACTTTCTGCAAAGATGGCTTTCTGAGACCATCCATACAGAGTATTTCTCTGGTCCCACTGACACGCTTGTCCGGTAAAGTAGACAATTCCTACAGGGATGGCCCGCCGTAGAGTATAATAACTTAAGGCTTCAGTTTCATCATTCTAATATCATTCTGCTTGAGAAGGGAGGAGCAGTTTATTAGATTCATCCCATAGGGGCCGAAGCATGAGATCTTCTTACACGTGCTTCAAGATGTGTGATGCTGTTGACATCAGATTGGCTTGGTTTGTTTTCAGCTCTAACGAAACAAAGTCTTAATGTCCTGCATTAATATATCAAGAAATTTAAGTAATGGCGTAAAATATATAATTGATGTTCTTATTAACAAGTATTGTATTGTTATGCTTGTTTTCTGTTCGTTCCGTTGGTTTCGCTGTAACAAATGATTTGTTAATTGCTTCTTTGACCGTATCGACTAATTCAACTCGTTGAAACCTTGTTCAGTGTTCTCCCTTTAAGTGACTTTGACTAATCTCCATCATACATTGAAGTGTTTTTCCAATAAATGTGTCATTCAGGTTTGGTAAACCATAGTTGATGTTTATCACGTCATAAGTGTAAAATGTGTAATATCTGTGCAGTATTCTAATGTCAATAGTTTTCCTAGAATTCACATGTCCATCTGTATTTTCTACGGCATATCTTTTAATGTGCTCTGAAAATTTGAATATCTGAAAAGAATACTAAAAGAATTTTCTACTTTATAGTATGCAAACAGGTTGTCTGAACAATTAGCAAACATGGAAATGCACAATACGCCTACGTCCCCAACACCGTATGGGACACAACCAGACTACAGCTCTCCATCCGGCGGTTACCAAGACTTCAACAATGAGCCGAGCTACGACAACTACTCCAATGCCAACTACACAAACGACAACTACAATGCAGACAGTTACAACAACCAATATAACAGTTACAATGACCAGCCACCAGCTCCAATGTCTCCACAGATCAATTCAGCAGTGCCTCAAGCTCCTCCTCTTCCTTCGCAAATGCCCTCCTACAATCGTTCCCAGCCAACACCGCCTCCTGCAATGCCTGACGCTGTGCTGAACATGGCTGCCAAAGGTGGACCTGAGAAGAAACCTTGGGCATATGCTCCAGATGCTGACATGCTCAAAGAGCACCGTGATCGTGTGCGTCGCCGGTGAGTTCTCCTCTATATAATTATATTCCCATTCAAATGTTATGATTGGTTTATCAATTTATTACTCCTCAACTTAAACTGATATTTCTTTCCAGCGCCACCTGATCCACTTGATATAGTCAAACAATATAAAACCTATAGAGTTATGAAAATCAGTTCAATGCAAGACGACATTTATACAATCATACTGACTGACATCCCAATAACTTAAACATACAGTCAATTGACAACTCAAGTAACAACTCTAATATTTCTATGGTGCACATTGTTCTGATCAATATTGCAACTGTCTTTGTGTGGTTGTTGATTTGGATTGTTATATTGTGAGTGTTAAATCTATTGCGAGTGTATCCTCAATTGTTGGAATCTATTTGGGTGAAAATTATCGAAAAATACTGTTGTTGCATGGAAATATAAAATACAAGTAAGACCAGTGTGGCATAAACTAAATTCAAATTCTCGTGGTTGCTTCTTAAAAGGATGCCTAGAAATTGAATGATCAACAAAACATACCGGAATTGGTATAGTCATTTCAGTCAAAACATGTTGCATGTCCCTTTTTCATGAAAGAATAGTAACTACAAAATGTCATTGGGACGTTTCACTTTTGTACCTTTTATAGAGGCACTCCTTGTTGACCCTGTGTTTTACATGCTTCATTTTATTCATAATAAATAATCCCACAATAATTTTCTGCACGCTTGTAATAAAATGAAATATTTGCAATATTTTCATTTCTTTGGCCGAGCATTGTTGTAAGTTTTTCCCCTTATGCCCATGGATATACATCGATGTTGTGTGGGTTTTTGTTATTATTACTGTTGTTGAAAGCCTCTTCTTGTTTACAGAGGCGCGGGCCCCTTAATGCCTCGCTACCAAAACCTGCTAAACATGCCAAGCTTTGAAGATCCACCCGCCCCAGTGAACAGCAGACCCCAATCATCGCAGTCCTTTACAGGAGCATCAGATCCCCAGAATCTTAAAGCTGGGGCTGATGGATCAGTGGTGGCCCATGCCCAATATAACTCCCCATTAGGCCTTTATACCGAGGATAATGTTCTTGATGCATTTACTGCACAAACGGACGGTCAGGTGACCGATGTGCGCACAGTGTCTGGTGCAGGGTAGGTTCACACTTGAGATGAAGTGAGAGCACTTTGCAGTCTCTGGAGCTACCCGCTAGTCTTCTAACAAAATTGAGATAAGAAAAGACAATTTTTTAAGATATTTAATGGCGATTAAGTCTCGATATCGATGACAAATAGTTCATACTTGCTGCATGCATGCTTTGGTAAGGGGGGTTTCTAGTCTTTGTATTTTAAAGAACCTAAACAGCCAAGACAGGTCATCTCAATTTTGATAGATTCTAGCATGGACTAGTTTCTAGTCAAAGCCACAAGGTTAGCGGTAGCTTGGGTGCTTCAGAGGTTTAAAAGACTCAAGAATAAACCTTAGACGAATGTGACCGTTTGCTGTGGCCCGAACTCTTTCCCTGTTCTCTTCTGTGAACCAAAATTTCCGACGAAAATGCTGTCCACTCCATCGGTTTGAAGTGAGTGTTGAAGTACACCTTCGATTCTGAAACCAATTCCGGCGAAAAAAGAAAGCTTCCCCATTGAAAGGTCGATCTATGGTCTTAAAAGGGATTCTGACCTACACTCACCAGAATACTTCCTATTTTCTTTTCCTTTTTCATTTCATGCATGCACTTGCTCGTTATTAACCCACGTATGTCACAAATACACACCTTCCTCACTCAAATTCTCTCTAGACTTTGGAGACAAATGACATGCAATATGCAGATCAGAAACATTCTCTACATAAATCCATCATGCAGATGCAGATGCATTGAAGATGACATTTTAAGTTTCGTTATAGGTTTCTTAGCTACGAGAAGGCTTAGGGATTCTTTACCTAGACTTGCTTTTCAGATATTTCATTCCAGCATGACATTCATAACTATTGATATTATAATAGGTACTTTTTGTATCATAGCATCATCTAATAATTACGATATCTTCTGTTCTTGCTTTTATAATTGATCAAGGTCAAGACGGTAATTTCATATCTCTTATAAGATTATAACTCAGTTCGGAATGAGTTATTCAGAGTTTGATTTACAGTTTAAATGTATTCTTGTTATAGAAAGCACGTGAATGCTTATTTGTTTTAATTATTCATATGAATAAATACTTTATATCACAGACATAGATAAAGCATGTTCATACAAAGGTTTATTTTCATTTAAAGTTTCTATGTATATAGTCGTGGTTTTGATTTCTACCCCTATGTACCTCATATATATAGATCTATTCCTTTTGTGCCCTTTTGTCCAATCTATAGAAACATCAATTGAAACATTTTCAATTGCACAGCTTATCTTTGAAGTGGCAAAATAAACTTTTTAATCACAGTTCGTTTTATATTTACAAGTTTCATATGTAACAATTCTGCCATAAAACACATCTATATTAGCAATCATTATTACAAAAGAAATAACTTATGTCTTTTAGTCTTATGTCTAATGCTGTCTAACATAACTTCTTATTGCATCGAGGTTATATTTTTGATAGTGTATTCACACCTGTAATAATATCTCGTTCAGGAGGCCAAGCGGAGGTCCAGATATAACCCAATCTGCAGTTTATAAGATGATCCACGGCCTGGATGAACAACCTCCTACTGCAGCACCTCCTCAAAGACAAGCATCGGAAGGTACAAGCAGTAGTCAGTTACCTCAACATGCATGTTCACAATCCCAGAGTGATACCTCCTCTAACAGTTTGAGTTTTGAAGATGGCTCCCTCTCTAACAGCATTCCATCCTCCACCAGAAGCCCTGTTGGTTTGAACCGGGCGGGTCAGGCACGGCAAGGACTGTCCTTCCTTATCCTCCAGTGTCTCTATGACGACGCTGACCAGAACGTGCCTGTTGGGACGTCGTCCTCCGATGTGATAACTTCCGGTTCAGGTTCTTTGTCACCTGCAAGTTCAATTCCTTCTACACCTGGTTCTTTATCCTCAAACCCTGGTAACCATGGGATCGCTCATGATAGCTTTAGTGATGGCAGCCTTTCCCCAAATAGTACGAATACACGGAAAGTGCAACATTGGAATAGAGGTACGTGCTTAAATGCTAAAATAATGATAAAAGGAAGGTTGTCGCCAAGTAAGAATTGTTTCACGTTTGGGTGTGTTCTAGCGCATGATATGTCAGTCTTGTGTTTTGTGTATTTTAATTGTTTCTTTATATCCTTACACAGAGTGTACTGCATCGAACATAAATCTTATCAACCTATTTTTTAATCGACGTTATGACCCCTGACCTGTTTTGCATGGATTCATATTATATATGACTGTTTGTTCATCCCATTGTCTATAGGATCTAGTGTCGAATTATTGCATTCCTATCAGGATGTTTATCATCTCCGTCCGTAGTTTAAACAAGGTAACGAGTTAACCTGCATTCTAATATCTTCACAAATCCTTGCAGGTTTTCGATCACCGCGCCGGCAGCCTTCTGTGGACGATGAAACATCTTTCAGTGGTGTCAACAGAGGGGACACCTACGACCATATTCCCTCCAGGGCTTTCCAACGATTACAGTCCCTGACAGGTGGAGGCGAAGTTGATAGGTCATCCATCATGCCAAATGTTACAGGAGGTACGTTTGTTAAAAGATTTTTTAAAAAAAAGATTCCCTCCGCTGTTTTCGGACTCCTGGAGTCGCCACTTGGCATTTCTGTTTACCTGTACACTGTAACTGTCTCGATTGTAATAAAGCCATCGTTGTTGGATGGCGGTTCATATTATATATGCGCTTTGAAGATGGAACAATTTAAACTGAATCCTTGAAATCTAACCATGAGTTCCAATAAAAACAATCCAGGTAAAACAACCGTACAAAGTTTCGAATTTGGGTATTTGTAATCATTGCACCATATTCATATCCAAAATATATTTTGTTTTGCGATTATTACTGAGTTTGGGGTGTTAATTCTGTTCTGAAATTTGAATTTAGGATAACGTAAAGCGATGCTATTCTCTAGTCTGTCTATCAAAATAATCAATATTTATAAAATGGCATTATAAAACAAATCTCTATAATATTCTAGTCACTTACCTTACTTTACATCTTGGAATATGAAATGATTTAATAGTATTATGGAAGTGTACTTTAAATAAATTCTAATTCTTAGAGCGATTGATAAACTTTAAAGCGCATCGCGGCTTTGCCCCTGTGTTATCCGTACACCATCACCTTTCTGCAAGCCTTTAATGCTTAATACTCACTATGCTTCCTATACCATGTCCTACGTTAAGGTTTTAATCACCCAACACTGTTGATAAAGGTATTTTAGTTCAAAATACCGATATATCACAAAGCATGCTTGCCTACTGCCTTACCCAAAAAGTCCTTTCCAGATGATGAAGGAGAGAATGATGTTGGCCACTATAACGAGGCCTCGATTCGCTATAAAGGGGGAAGTATTCCATCCAAGGCTTTCCGCATGCTAAAATCAATGACTGGCGGGGATGATGATTTGCCACCAGGTGAGATTAGGCGCAGATTAGCACAATGATCCGGTAGTCCTATCCACAGCCATATTGGGTGACTTTTATGGCATGGTGATGTAAAGACGCGGGAAGTCTCATTCGATGATGTAGGTGCTAAAGATGAATGTACCAGTATTGGGTATACACATATAAGAAAGTGTGTTATACTATTATCAAATCATAAGCTGTAAGAATACTGCTTCGCAATTATATCTTCCTCTTATGCTTTCTGGCCTGTCCTAATATAATGATAAGTGCTTGCTTTTTATTCCCCGACCCCTTGGATCTCATAAGGCAACCTCATTGCAAAAAGAAAACTCTTTTGGAATGATATAATATATCCATGTATCCTATAAATGATGAACTCACATTGATATGTGTTGGGCTTAATGTTTAAAGTTGCTGCCAAGCCTACTAGGAGGAATCTAAGGCGTGCTGAATCCGCCCCGGGCCCTCATGAAGACGATCAAGATGGTGGAGTAGACCTCAGTTACGTGGGAGGCCATATTCCATCCAAGACCTTCAGGATGCTTCAACAGTCCGTCGGAGCCGATCCCGCAGACTATGGTACGCCTGTAAAGCATGAAGAAATTTCGAAAGCATGGCCACCAAACACCCAAACTTTGACAAGTCATACTGATGCAGAAAGCATTCCTGTTTCTGATAATTCTGCATAAAGTTTTAAACATGATCACCGTGAATGCGATCTATAGCTGCGATTGAATAGTTCCTCCGGTGTTTTACCCACGGTTTTGGGCGATGTTCTGTTTTCATTTTGAGTGTTGTGATTGATTTTACTCGAGAACATTCTTGAATTCTAATATGGCATGGTGTTATTCTTCATATCCTATATATATAGATGAATGAAGCAAACGAAAAGTAACAGGAAAATGTCTATCAAATTCAGTCTAGATTAGTATTAATTCTCGTTACGTCGCATATGTTTCCGCATTGAAAGGGTCGAGTAATTAGTTTCCAGATTTGATGATCAGACCAACAGTGATGTACAGGCATGGGCGATATTTTGAACTTAGATCAGGGCAGTTGGTGTAGGGTTATTCTCTATGCATTGCCGTTATGATGCATCCTCCCTCTAATAGAGGTACAGCATTTCGCACAACTTGCTCGCTCATGCATTCACACTGTATTTCTTTTCAGTATACCTTTTTGTATATCGATCACTACGTTAGAAACTATAAAGAATCATGCTTAAATATTGCCTAGTTTGTAACTTAGTAAAGGTGGCCTTCCATTTGTCCGGTAGCGGCAGCGGCAGCGGCAGCGGTAAAAATCGCGCACATTGAATTATGAAGGGACCCATCCATTCACACGGTAACGGTAGCGGTACTAGGTGCGGCAGCGGCAGCGGTAAATCCTTTCGCTACATGTAGCGATAGGAACCGCAGCCGCACAGCTTCCGCACATGGGATTCCAATGATAATGACGTCCCAACCCCTGGAGGCTGGGGTAACCCCAGGAAATCCCCTACTTTGGATAGACGGAAATAATCCTTAAATCGTTCATCATCATAATCTAATTCCTTTACAGTTGTAAAAAATGCCCCGACGATATGGGCCTATTAATCAACATTGGATGGATCCAATATTCATGTTCTCTGTTGCCCTTCCTTCTCTTTTTCAATTCTTTGTTAAGTGCAAGGATTAGAATCAGCAACTCATCCTGATCATGAATGTATTCCTCTATTAAATACCGGTACCAAAGGTGTCCAAAAGAACTAGCCGCACTCTATTTTCCGCATATATGGACGGGCATTTACCGCATTCCGCATCAACTTACCGCTACCGCATACCGCTACCGCATACCGCTACCGGACAAATGGAAGGCCAGCTTAAGAAGTAAAAAAACAAAATACATTTGGACATCTTTCCAATATCAATCGTTTGCTTCCTTTCATGATCATATGCATGGTAAAATCATTGCACGAAAAGAAGCGGGCCTATCCATGTCACAAGTCGCCGAATGAATTTCCTCCAAAATGTAGTCATTCAATTACTAAGAGTAAGCGGTGGGGTGTCACTAGGAAATAATTAAATTGTTTATTGGGAATTAGTTCTCAGTTCTGGATTTCGGTTGGTATTTTTCAAGAAGCAATATAGTTGCATTTCCAGAAACTGGAATTGGAAGCAAGTAAATTTGATCATATATTGGGAATTAGAGTTCATTTGGGTCTCCTTGATAAAAGCGCTGTCGTTTCGTGCAATGGGATTTTAATAAATCGAATTCCCGAAGAAGTTTCAAACAGAATATGGACGTTTTCATCTTGCAGACGGCACATTCCACAGATATGGTAGAGAATATCACTAATACAAATAATAGAAACAAATTGTATCGTAAAAACGCAAAAAATATGTTATGGGAAATCTTGGATAGGGACACAAATTCAATGGAACAAAAAAAAAGATTTTGAAAAAGGGGTAGGCCTTCGTATCTGTGTTATGAACCTCAAATGCCGAGCAAGAAAAGACATTCAAATTGCGGATATTGTGGCATGTGTTGAGCCCTAGATCTGCTTTTTCCACAGAACCTAAACACCAACAGCTGGATGTAAAACCGAATGGGAAAGGTCAAGGCCGAAAGGCCAAGAAGGTGACCTTGCGGTCAAACCGTCCACCCAAAGCCCCCTCACCCAAGTCCTACCGAACACCTGATGATTGTGTCACCGATTTTTAAAACGATTTATTGTCTTCATCTGTGACTACATGTTGGTTGCCAAACAAGAATGGACATCATGTATAGCGGATACCATAATTAGAATATATAAATAAACTTTGTAGGAATGACATAAGAAACAATCAATTTTAAAACTTTTACTATTATAAGAATGTATAAATGTTTCGTTTTGCATAGGAGTTCAGATACCTTTCAACAGACACATTGTAAATTCAATATAATTGAAAATGGGTCTAATGAGAATACATTTTACATGGAATGTTTTAACGAAGGAAGAGTGCCATACGAAGATGTCGATGATCGATATACCAGTATTGACAAGACAGTATGCAGAAATATGCAGAAAATGCTTTTGGGTTGATTTATAACCCACCAGACGAAGTCAGAATAAGCTATTTGACTAAGAAGATGCTTCACTTATAATCGTAGATAACCATTGTTTATCCACACTTGGATCCCAACAACTTATTCCACCCACTGCATGAACCCCGTCTTATAGCGTGCACCCACGGATTTTTATGTGCATTAATGTTTTACTCAGCATTTATCTTGCATTGTTCGACGTTAATCTACTGTATTATTGTATGAGCCTACATTCTCAGCTTTTTGTCCGATCATGAGTACAAGTAAAATCTTTGTGAAGTAATTCCAATCCGAGCTGAGAAAATATTTGTGTTGTTAACCTTTCGCGTATTAAATGTTTTAATACTTATTTATCCTGGTGAAAATATAAAAATCGGTTTGTGATTTGATTGTTGTATCTGTGAAGTGTTTTGCTAATAAAGTGCGCATACTAACTTATAATTATGGTATCTTTAAATGTCTTCGGAATATTGTGTTACTTAAGATGTATTATTAATTCAACAATCAACGATTTACAGTAGTCATTGCTTATCCACCCCATCAATTTTCACACATCCCATCCATGATTTTGATTCGACTTTCCCTTTCCCAAACACCACCTACATTCACATGTCTTGGAAATAGAAACACTTAAATGACATATACATACGCAATTGTCTCTGTAGTAGTCATGGTTTATCTACATAAATCAATTACCAATCCTTCGTAAAAAAAAAAGAAAAAAAAAAAAAAAGAAAAGAAAAGTCCCCTAGATCTTTTTTTACCTGGTTCTGCGCGGTGTGACTTGCTCTGTGAGTTTGATTGCGCCCTGAAGTCTTGTGCTTCCCTACAAGTGTTGATGATGTCACTCAATCCAGATACCGGTGTATCCAATGGCATGGAAGAACCGATGGTGGTCGCGCCCTCTGATTCTCAATCCCACCCAGGAGATCCACATGCAGGTATGAGTGTTATATAAAAAGCATATTGACCTGAAGCATGAGAGGCGACTCTAAATCTTGATAATGTGATATTACTTTCAATACTGTAATTAAGGTGAATGCAACTATTTTTTATGTAAAATAAAAAGAAACTTAATATGGAAGTTAAATTGTGCAGGGGCCGATAATTTCTTTGGTCGCCACAAAAGCTAAAGGTCGTCTATTATTTTTTTCTGGTAAGGTTGCACCCCTTCTGTCCTCATACTCCTGGGTTCCCTGTAATCTGGACGATCCTAGAGTTGAGTTCGATGCCCCTTCCACAGAGTGTCTCTTTCTGTACGACATAGATTTAATAAAAAGGTTTGAAAGCAAAAGGATAAACAATAAAGGAAGTCAGAAGGCCAATAAATTGACAGGAATTTGCGAAACAGCTTCGGATCCCTTATACTAATATATAAATTTATTGAGACACCTCCCTTTTCTTCTTATATATAAATACTGCCTGTTTTTACTGTAAAGCTGCAAGAGAGAGACGCCGTCGGAGGCGACGAGGTTCGTTACCACGGAGAATGTCACCTTCTCCTCAGCGTCGACCCGTCCTCCCCAGAGAACCACCCCACGAGGCAAGGAGAGATGAATTTGACGAGGCATCGTATTTAGCTGGTCGTATACCTATAGTCAGGTCCGAGGACGAAGTGAAGGATAATCCAGTTGGTAAGTTAACGACATGTAGGCATAATATCATATAATGGATCAAACACTGGAATTAGTTCTAGCACGTCATTGATGTATGGAGGCTGCAATTTGCTTGAAAGCCATACTGGTTATTACAATTGGGATTGGAATATTCGCTATTGCGAAAGTAGAAGACTTTTCGAAAGAACTTGGGAAAAGTTATATATATGCTAATTATATATATTTTTGTGCATTCAAAAATATTGATATATATTACCAAGGTATATCTTGATGTTAGAGAGCATGTACATAAGAAACTTGCTTCAAAAAGGACTTAGTTATGGATAGAAAAAAGTAGAATAGAATACACAGTGTAATTTATTTGGCAGTATTATATAGCGCAGGTTTGATATTTAGTTCATGTATTATTGTGCTGTGTTATTATGTCAATACTTCCCCCTGGAGTTGGCCGATAGTTTCTTCCAATACTTCACTCAGTAATGAGTAAATAACTCCCTCGACACATTCCCATCCCGAAACCATCCATGTATATTGACCCCAGCGGCTTTAGGAGACATATATGTGTATTTAGTATTGCCTAGGTATACGACATAATTATCTCATGCCTGTAAATAGTGCGAAAAACTGTCGATGAAGCAGCAGATGAACATGAGAAACACCAAGAGACAATACGGCTGAAGAACCGCTCCGACGATAGGGATTTTGATGAGAAGAAATGGCTCCGAGGAGAAAATCCAGTGTGGGGAGGAAGCACTGATGCAATTAAAGGTGTCAGATCAATTTGGAAAGCGCGTGACTTTTTATAGTGTAGAACCATTTAGTTTTATCAGTAGCCAGAGCGGATGGCATGCTTCAACATGCATTGTCTAATACGTTAAGAAACACCATATTCTACGTTATAGCCAAATGTCATGAAGTGGATTTGCTATTAAAATAATATTGCGAAGCTTTGCCAATAATTTCAACTCATTATGATAAATGGTGGTATTGGACCTATTCAGAACTTCATGGGATTTGCTGAAAATGGAATATATATCACGATTGATATCATTGAAATACACACAATATAAACATACTATGGGAATTGTTTTCTACAAATAACTTTGACTTAAGATATTGACAATCCTAATTATGGGGAAATAACTTTTTGTCCGTTCTTACAATTAAGTACTAATATATAACACACAATAATTCTCATCTACACAAAAATGATTCTCGAACCTGAGATATTTTCTTCTTCATTGCACCAACAGCTGGCTTTCAAATGTATATTAAGCACACGGTTTGGACCGGTGACTGATGCCCAAAGCTAACTCATGCGTCATTGCTTTATAACATAATGCACTTCATTTTTCAATGGACCGCACCACTTCACTTCAATAGAATATTATTGAATCTTTCTGTGACAGCATAGTATGAAAATATCAATGATTCTGTATCATGATTAGCTGTTCTTACACAAATATAATTCAAGAGTAAATTACAAATTGTTAATAATAACGTATACATTGAAGAAAGTTTATGAATTAATAGTAGGATATACAAATGAATGCTGCAGCGAAATCGATGCTCCAAAGATAATATTTATCTTTAGCGGGCCAACAAACATCTCCTATACTTCTAACTTATATTGTAAAACACTGTATAATAGTATTTTGTTTTTATCGCTCAACAAATACTAAAGCATTCTGTCGAACTGGAAACATAATTCGCTGGTGTCAGCTCTGCCTATATTCACTTTATCGTCTGTTACCCCTTTCCTTCATACACCTAAATCAACGTGTGTCTTTTCAAATAATTCCTCCATTGCGTGTCGCATGCTCAAGTTTAAGTCGTTTCCACCAAATGCTGTCGAACATTTCTGGTAATACAAACATACGTGTACGTATGATAAGGTTAATGTCCTTCCTTTAATCCAGTACATGTACATGTGCGTATGTCTTATCGTGCCCATGTTTATTTATATCTCTTGTTGTTTTAAAAACTTTAATTTCCCCCTTAATGACCGATCTTCCTTCACTGGACTTTCATTGTTTCGTTTTACCCATTCGAACCCATTATCATTTTCACAATAATTATCGATATTCCATCAATACAAATAGTTATAATGCGATTTTATACTCGTTTTATAGTGATGTCAGGTCGTCCCTCACGTAATAAGGCAGCTTGGGAAAAGGAAGCAACGCCAGAGAGGGAATTTGATGAGAATGCTTTCCTGGCAGGCAAAGTCAACATCATAAATGATCCGGACAGTGAAACCAACCTGCCTCCTCGGGCACCAAGAAAGAAAGGTAAAATATATATTGTATTAACTAACTGTGTCCTTGATCAGGAGTAAAATATATTGAGAGACTAACATATGATATCAATTTGACAACGTACTTATTAATAAAAGGTACATTAAGCTTCACTTTTATTACCTTTAGAATTCAGTGCCAAACCCGACTGGGCAAGGACAGTTGATCGCAAAAAGAGGGAACGCGCTTTCGAGAGATCTACATCTCAAGTTGCAGATGATCGCCAGAGAGAGCAGGGTCAGTTGAACCTCAAGTTATTCGTAAATTTATAAACAGATACAAATCACGATTCTCCATTCAGAATGTGTGGCAGAGTCTTGTCCCATACAATGACTTATATATTATACACCATTAATCATTGGTAAAATATTGCGTAATGTAAGAGCCACAGTAGCAATAAAAGTGGACCATTATCTCTAATATCATTAACCATACACTTTTTATAATGACCCATAACTTTGAAGTTTAAATGCATAGATTGAACTTCCATCATCACATAAATGGGTAATCTGTTAGCATGTGTTAGCAAGAACAGGAACATTACAGACTGAATTAATCATAATAACCCTGACTAAAACCATTCTTTGGAGTCATTCTAAATTTTATTTCAGGTATCATACATAGTCTGATCCAGGCGATGCAACATATTAATTAAATCAATGTAATCTCCGTGTATGTCCTCTCTGTGTGTACCATGAAAATGTGTAATGATTAGATTGTGATGAATAAACGTCCATTAAACGGTGAAAATGGTGTCGAGAGTGAACATGAGTTACTGAAGTTGAATGCAATTTATCTTTAAACAGAAAAAGCTGCTAGGCAATACATTGATGTCGAAGAAGTGCCGACCAAACCTCGGAACTTTGATGAGAGAGCATATTTATCAGGAAATGTGGCTATATTTGATGATAAACCTGTAGCCCCTAGACCCATGGTAATAGCAGGTACAGATCTGTTCCCGTATAAATAATTATTCCAAGTGTATAAATCCAGAAATTTTCCCTTGTAGTGATTTCCCTAAATGAAGTACATTTTAAAGTGCAGATATGGAATTCTATTCCAAAATTCTCCCTTTGTGATTGTCATATGATAGTGTTCTGATTGACCCTGAGTACAATGATTATATGTGGTTCTCACAGCAGATGGATATTCCCAAGGTAGATGGTTGGCCTATGAGTATGATACAGTAGAATTTCTTGCATTGAGATAACGAATGACCAACACTAACTATAACTTTGTAGTATTCTTTAGCTGATAAAGCGTAGGAAAGCAGCACTCTAGAATCCTTTAGAATAATCATTCGATAGACTTTCTTTGAAAACCTCAACATATTCTTTACGTTTTACTTAACGTCACCTTTGAATTGAATTTTCTCCTTCATCCTTTAACACCCCAGATTGCCTCTAAAACAAAGTGTTTCCTCAAATTTTCCTTCATATTCATTATTTGTTTCTTTCGAATAGAATTACCAAATAATTGAATGTATACTTATTGCACTAAACGAACACTTGAGATAATACACTACTTACCAATGTTAAAGAAAGTTAAGGCAATGTTTTCTGCAACTATCATGCACTAAATAATACTCACGCTTTCGCAGTATGACCAGCATTTCTCACATTTTAAGCAAGAACCATACATGAAATATCACTTATGTCGATATGTTCATCTACCTGATAATATGATAGCATCGTTTTTTGTAGACGATGGATTAACATCCAAGATTGGACAGCTGAAATTATTGCACTAATTAAGCTTCAAATTGAAAAATCGTATAATCAATACATTTCTATTTACTGTCAATTTAATCTAATATGCACGTTTCCAATCCTATCCCTGAAGAACCGGCAAGGCCAAAGGTTTATGAATTCCAAAAAATTGCACAACGACGAGCATCGATAGATTTTGTGGATCCCCTCGCAAAGGCCGAATACGCAGCCAGAATGATGGAAGGTAGGGGCCCTGATAGAGTAGTTCTTTAACGAGCACAGAGATGGCAGCATGTTTCTAATGGCAGAGCTTAGGCAGAGCTATATACACATGAATAATAATGTTGTCGTTGAATTAGACTAGTGTTATTTTTTCGTTGTGTTTGTTTCCGTTTCGTTGTTACGTTCAACTTGGGTTCTTAGTTTTAATTTTCTTATATAATTCTTGAAAGCACACAATTAGTGAAAAATATTCACTTGGTTATTGAAGACTGTTTCACGTGATTGACAGCTTTCAAGTTAGGGACGTTGCTGTAGCTGTCTTTTTGACAGAATATAGTAGAATATTTTGAGTTTAATCATTATTTGATCTTTCTTTGGGGAATATTGGACGAAGGCTCATACTTCCAATGCTTTTTCCCTTGGACTCATTTCTGTTTGAAAATCTATTTTTTTTGTTATTTATTATTCATTTTATTTTGTTATGTAGCTATATGTGATGTGATATGCTATATACTTGCTTTTCTTGCAAAGCTCATCGGGATCGAGATTGTCGGAATGAATGTTGAACATCTTGATAACAATACAAGCCGTACTGTATTCTTTATTAAAAGGGATGTTTTTAATTTACAGCTGCAGAAGACGACAAACCCTTGGATGATAACGAACCATTTGACGAGCATGCTTTCTTGGAAGGTCAGCTGCCCATCGTCAGTGGTGAGGCTAAACCTAGAGCCCCTAGAGGTAGAGTAGGCTTTCGTTTGATTTTCATTTATTTGCCATACTCACCTGAGCACACCAATCCAAACAGTAATGGAGAACAACACAGAGGAACAAAAGAATATCGTCACGCAGATTTTCATATTTTAAGATAAGAGATACAATTAGCATGGCAGAACGCATCAATTATATATATCATATGGTCTTGGTGGCTGTTTTCTTATGATGAATGTGCCTGGCAGGATATATTATGTATTTTATGTTTCACGTAAACGGAGTAGCATGTTTTATGTATTTTGTTTTAAGCTTAGACTGGTCCGCAGTATACATGCACATCTATTTATCATCCTCATTTTTCGAATGCATCTCCGATTTTAATAGAAAGTATCGTGGTTATTTTTCTGCATACACAAAATACTTTTAGGAATTAATTACTATTCCCCTCAGGAATGCATGGTTTCTTTTTCCGATCTGTAATTACAGCTTTACACCTGGAAATGTTAAAAACGTGTTAGCAATACTAGAGCCAGATATCAAACGAAATCTGCTTTGGATATATGGGATAACCAAATATAATTATTCTGCGCCTGCCTAATAAGCAGTATTCGAATCTCCCTATTATTTTCAAAGCTAGTGTAAATATACGCAACACCAGAATATGCATTTGGTAAGAATGATTTTTGCTGTCAGTCGGTACTTAATTAACTATTAATGATGAACAATATTTTACATTAATTTTAAGTTCTTTATTGAACAGTTCTTACTTTATTTACTTTATTTTATTGGAGGCAGAAATTTATATTTATATTATATTTTACAGTACAACAGTTCCAAACTACAGCAAACATATTGTACGCGATATTGATACTAGACCACACTGACATAAACATACTTGCGCACATTATTAATTAAATTTCAAATTTCATTTCTCTTAGGGATGAGTACCTAAGATGTATGTGTATAAATACAGATTTGCCAGTCTTCAATAAAGTGATATTGTTACCGACCACACTCGAATTTAACAGATATTTGCTTCGAATTATGCGATTGTGACATATAAAAAGGTCATTAAATCTGATTTAATTTTTGGCTCACAGAACCAAAGGTATTCAAAGAGGTGCCAGCTTGGGCAAAACGTGTCTCTCAAGATCATGAACAGCCTGCTGACGAGGGGAATTTTAACGAAAGAGCTTTTCTTCATGGGCAAATACCAATGGTTAAGGGAGGAACGCCTGATCTAAGGCCAGGTAAAAATCATTCTAACTTAATGCTCCCCTCTCCGACACTTTTATGTGCGAAAATAGATAAATAAATCACAGAGAGGACGACTCCACAATAGGATTGTTGTAAGATACTTCGATATTTCATTCAATTTTCATTATTAGGTATTTATCCTCCGTTCTTGAAAAGTCTTTTTTGCAACTTGAGGCAAAAATGGCAGTTTAAAAATGGTATCATTAATATATTTTGCAAATATACATTCTTTTTATAATACCAAAGGTATACACACTGGGAAAGGGAAACTGATATTTGTGATACAGCAGGCATTATTCCTACCTTAACGATTGATAATTATGAGTTCTCTCCCCTTTGTAGTTAACAGACCACGAAAGAAGAAGCCTAAGAAGCCCGTTGAAGAGGCTCCACCTGAGGATCAAGAGCCTTTTGATGAGAAAGCCTTTTTGGCTGGACGTGTGCCAATTCTGGGCGGAGCCACTGAAAGTGCCCTCCCACCGCGAGGTAGGTGAACTAGTCATTCAGGTGGGCTCATACAGCTATTGGCGATATACCTTTTCAAGTTAATAATAATAATCTATTTTATATTTCTCAATGACTAGTCATTACAAAATCGGGCTGCACATGAGATCGAGATCTGCTGGTCTTCCAGTGCATGCCGTAAGCTACTAATTTTGGGTGATTAGCTAGTTTGGGGCATACAGGGAATTTTTTTAAAGAGAGACTAGGGGGTGGGTGATTTACAGTAGGCCTACTTATGATAGCATTTACATAACCACAATGCTTATAAAATGATTAGATATGTAAAGGGTGGTTGTATTATTTAACTTTAAAAGCTTGGGCCCATTCACGTTGTGATACATTCACTTGAATCATATTTC
The DNA here is from genome assembly GCA_942159475.1 of Sthenelais limicola. Lineage (NCBI taxonomy): Eukaryota > Metazoa > Annelida > Polychaeta > Phyllodocida > Sigalionidae > Sthenelais > Sthenelais limicola. The sequence goes on along the minus strand of OW804095.1, from coordinate 111,560,891 downwards.
TTTTTCTATTAAAAACAAAGGCCATGCATTTATTCATAATAATAAAGACGCATATCGACGTGACCGATGTTTTCGTGCGCTGCCTATAACATCCAGTTACTAATATCTTAATGTCATATAAATGACAGGATCATAATATAGTTCGCATGACCGTCACATAATTATGCCGATGGCTAATAATAGTAATAGTAACTATTGCGCGTATATATGGAGTATTTTATTTGTATTTCTCACATCTATAGGTGAGGTATTCTGCGGTATATTACATGATCTAAAAGATACCGATGATTCCCGATGCATTAATTAAAACAGCCTTTGGGTTCCGTATGTGAATGATAATTCATCCTATTTAGCATTCCAAATGTACTAAGCACCATAATCGCCTTTTCTGTGATACGGATACCGGTGTATATAATATATATGTGTTAATTGTTGGAATAGAACCAGGAAGCGATTGCGTGTACAATATATTGGGTTCTTGAATGAATGTCGACCCCTCCTCCTCCCCCACCCCCGGCAAAACTTTGCATGACGGAAATAATGAAAATATACATTTTTAATTGGAACTGGCTGGTAGCAGACACTGCAATCCTGCCTACACTTTATGCGAACATATTAATTATTTAACTGTTGGGTGCCTTGAAAATGGGTCATGGTGAGCGCTATTGATTCAACTCAACAGATTCTTAAATCACTGCAGGGGCATGCGGTGCTCATTATCAATGTATGTGTTACTGGCACCCTTCGAAAATCCTCGAATGTTGAAAGTTTTGTTCAGGACTGCCCACCCCCACATCAACATGCATTTGCGATTTAATTCTCAGTTGATTTATCATAGTTCAAAGATTCAAAAAATATATTCAGGAATATCAATCATGACTGTACTGGGGCAGTAACGCGTGTAACCAAAGGTTGTTATTAAATAATTTACGATGAAGAGTTGGTGGGAGAAACTGGCATGATAATGAACGAACTATCCATCCAGTTTTACTATTCCTCGCAAATGCTGATTATGCTACATGATGGGGATACTATGATACAATTAATGCGTTTATGCTCTCTTTGACAAGTGTCGTCAGAATCTGACATTAATGACTTGTACTTAAACGCAAGGATCCCCAAGCAATAATCATTCGATTGTATTGTCTCATTTTAGCGAGAGGTTAATACAAACGTTCCCCACTTGAATTTACTCGGGATACATACACACATAATTCTCCAAGATCAACATAACAATGTCGCGACAATAATTAGAGAAAGAAACTGGAATTACTACCTGGAATATATATAACAATTGGTGTTTACACTTAGACTTAGACTATGGCGACGATTATCATATATCCAGAAAGAGGGAGACCACGGATATCTTGGTTAAAACCAACTGTGAATAGTGGTATGCTCTCTTGCAATTGGAACAATATGAACATCGACGATACTCTCGCGAGTAACCATCCATGTCTTCCACTGTTTAAGTTTATTCCCGAGGCATGGCAAGCTCTACTTCTTCCAGAGAGGCGCGTGAAACGGTTACTTTCAGGTATTTTCCAACTCGAAAGCATTTATACCAATTGTAGCATTTCATTAGGTTAAACATAAATTACTTTAAGATTACCTACACTATATAGGAAAGGAAATTGAAGAATCCAATACGGTACATTCGACAAGATGCTGCATGTTTATCATTAATATCACAAAATACACACACAGAATCAGTAGTAAGGACTGCCTGTGTGAATGCCATAATCAAACAAATCCCTTCTTATGGCAATTAGATGCTTTAGTAGTTATTTTTCTCATGTTAGAAAGCTTTTGATTCGTTGCTACGATTCTAATTATACCATTACGTAATTAATCGGCATTGCATGCATAGCGAAAACAACATCCAGTATACTCCCAGTGAGACATAATCCATTAAACTGGGTGGTTGTGAACCGCGCAACTTAAATGTGAGAATCAACCAAATAAACGAGTGTATCGCCCATTATACGGCACCCCCTTGCCTCTAGGCCCCCTTTCAATTCAATTAGAGCCTACACAATATATAATAGTATACGACATCCGATTTCAAAAATAGGGCCTAGTCCACTAATTAGCCGATTCTCATGGGATTTTGCGCCGCAAAGGACTCTTTTCCACTAAATTCTATGAGAATCGCATGAGAATCGATTAGTGGAATAGGCCCTTTCGAATAACAAAATGAATCGACGAGGAATTGAGATAAATAATAAGAGGAATTGTTGTTACTTCTGTGGAAAGAACCATAATATATATAGGCCTATGTAATTGGCCGAAAACGTAGTAAATGGTTCCTTATTAACAGGCCAAAGTAATTATGTGCTATTAAATGACACCAACAGTGAAGCATGCATGGGATCGGCAACTGCCTTCTGATTTGTATAGACTTGTAATAATAAAACACATATTAGTTTTGAAAAAAGGGGCGAGAAACGTGATACCATCATTCTGCTGTCGATTCGTGATGCATGTATAGAATGGACGGCGAGTCCCCAGCAATGGTGGTCGTAATACATGGTGGTGCATGATACGCACACTTTAAGTTTATTGTCAACTTTTTAGGAAATTATAAATAACTTGTAATTACAATGAACGGGGGCCATTGGAAATGAACTGGTCTATAAACTCATTTTAGGAGATTGTAAGAGTTGTTATTTAAATAACTTTACACAACTTTGTAACTGTCATAAAATAGTATGCACCACCCACACAATGTGTCAAATAGAAAAATAACCGCTATTGCTATCAATCCAGAGCCATTCCTCTCGCAGACGGCCAAACCTTGATATATTTAAGGAACTTCCGCCGGAAATATTGCAGGTTCCACACGTCTGCTATATGTCAAATTAGGTGTTAAAGTGTCATCTAAACTTCACATTTAATGTCAACTGGATGAATATGTATGAATGTATTGGTTGGTGGTGGTGGCGAGGGGAGAGGAGGGGAGGGGGCGAGTGTCATATGATGTTTAGTTGAACAATAACAAGGAAGTGTTTTTTATAGAAACAACTGGATAATTATACATGCTAGTTATATAAGAGAATGACAATGTGCGTATTATCTTAATAACACCGTAAACACTTGCTTATCAACCAAGTCAATGAGAAGTCACATATAGTTTCTAACAGACAATCTTATTCATTGTCCCTGAAGAAGTCCATCAGATCTCTAGGGCAAAACCTATTACATAGTAAAACTGGAAGGCATAGTTCAACTCCCTTGTCTTTTCATCGTATGTACAGAGTCAACCGACATGTTCGAACCATACCCTCACATTGGAGTTGTGTATTTGTCTCAAATTATTTAATAAGTGTGTGTATACTAAACTGTCAGATTTATATCTCTAGTAACTGACTAAGAGAAATACTATGAATAACTAATGTAAAAGCAGGACAATATATTTGATATATATGTACAATTGTAAGTTAATTAGAGAATTTTAATTTCAGAGCCAAAGAAGCAGGTAGAACGCCATCTCGCCCCATGGGAACGCAAGCAGAGGGAGGACGATATCTACATACCCCCAACAAACGAGTTCGATGAGAAGGACTTCCTCCAGGGGAAAGTACCCGTCATTACTGGCGATACAGAGAGGCAACTGCCAATGAGACAAGGTACTAGATAAAATAATTTCTTTTGTGTTAGGAAATGCTATATTTAAACCTGGGGAGCTGTCCATTAGACAATATGTACATGAAGCTATTTCACCAGCTTTTACTGCTAACTTTAGTTAAAACTATATAATAAAAGTCCCCGTTCCGAATGAATAATGACTAAACATAATTTTGCTATTAAGTGATGGGTGTCATGGATTCCCATGATAATTATATATGTTAATTCAATAATCAAATCAGATTTTGGCAACACAAAATAAGTTTTTCACTGACAACTTTTAAAAGCACTGCCTCCCCGTCCAATCCGTCGGCCGGTGGTGGAAGAAATGCCAAAGGCACCATGGGAGAAATTCAGACCGTCTGCAGCGGAGGAAGATGGTGAGAATACATCAGAGTTTGATGAACGCGATTACCTGGCTGGCCGGGTATCTGTCGTTCGCAAATCAGTTGAGCGAGATCTCGGGACTTCTCACGCACACGGTATTTTATAAAACCATAGATTGTGATGTGCTGTGCAGACCCTGGTGGTGATCACGACCTCCTTAAAACGATCAAGTGCCCTCAGAATGTCCTCGGTTTCCAACCTGTCAAGGATCCAATGTGCATACTTCATCCGAAATGCCCTTACATGATTAAGAATAATCCTATAATATACGAGTGTCCTATCATGCTATCCTATCATGCTCCATCGATCCTTAACCCTTTCGTCTTTCAGTGATGTCGTCTTGGAAACTGTATATTGTCTCTATATAGGTGTGCTGAACAGGTGTCTATTTGTGGTGTGCAATGACAATGTGATATGCAGTGACACTGAATGTCTCCAACCCTTCAATTCGCGAAAGTTTACATATAGTTCAAATATATTTTTACTTGACCTACCTGAGAGCCATGGTCACACCCTCATAAAATGTACGCTTTTACGATGAGAGGATTTGAATTATGATGAACAGTTTACACTAAATAGCATTCAGCTAAAAAAAGAACAATGGAACATGACCCGACCATTGAAGCTCAATTTCAAATGATAATGGCTGACGCAGCTCGGCGAAGACTTCGGCAAAATCTCGTGTTCATTCATCAAGTGTGACCAACCCTTTCCAGTCTACATATTTAACTTGAACCTGATATAACAATGGAACATAATAATGATTCCGTCTCAGTCCCATGCCCCTCGATTGTAGCCTTTAAATTCCCATCAATAGTGTCAACAATATGCATGTTTTAAAAACATCCTCCTTACATCAAAACATTAATAATTACGATTGAGGAATTATCAGACTAAATAACGACTTGCCGTTACCTGTAGCTGTAGTTTTACTTTATTTTTTTTTCACAATTTATGATTTTGTTTCTGACAATTTATTTTTCGGGTATATATACCAAAAGAACATAATACGCACACGAGTTATTATTATTCGTTGAATATTCAAAAGTAATTGATATATATCATGCATTATTCAAACCTTCAGACTCTAACCAAAATCAACGCATACCTTCAAAGACCTTCATCAGACTGAGCAGGTCCGTAAGCAGGGACGCCCCAGCGGAGGCAGGCGAATCAGATTTTGGTAAGTTTTAGTTTAGAACACATTGATTATCTTTGAAATAATAAAACCAGATGTATTTGTATTATGTGTACTTCGTTTGGATGTGATGTAGATCACTGTGTTGGAATCAATGCTATTTTTATTTCAGGAAATTGTTGTTTAGCTAGCAATTGATAGTACTGTTGATTTTGAGTGAAGTGTAAACTTAGTTAGTAATAGTTTTGTAAAAATAATAATAATAATAAAAAAAAATCAATAAAAAAAAAATCTTGTAGACTTGAGATCCCCTCTTCTTTCTCTAATATGTGCTTAGACCAGTAGCATGACCCACATATAATTGGCAAGATTTGTACTTTATTCTCATTTTCCTCTTCATTGCCTTATATCTATTTAAACAAAGCACATTTCCAGTCTTTCAGCCGGTCTCGCATAGGTTATCCATAATTGTTTTCTTCTTCTAATAAATGACCCCAGCAGAATTTTCTTTTAAACATTTCGAAGCTAATGCATGGCTTCTTTTGTTATTTTCACTGTGCTTCTAGAGTTGTTGTAGCACGATGGGCGAATTTTATTCTTAATTTTGTACAGAGCCAAAGAGTCCTAAACCGCATCTTAAAGTTCTACGCAGCTCTCGCCCCAGGAAACCAAAATACGGTGAATTTGAGAATGATATGTCATACCAATTTGGATTAATTCAACTTTGGTTATTTAAAAACACGTGTTACAATCATTTGTGACGCTTTATTTACCCATGCATGTTCACATCACTGCACTGGATAAAGCACCCTGTTTTATTCGCTATATATGGGTTCGATTATAGGCTACCACATGTCAAATAAAGTTTACATCGATATGAATAATCACACTTACATGGAGGAAAACAAATTTACCATTGGTTTTTATTATTTTGGTGAGTCAACATTGTGGAAAATATATATGGCTAATCAATATAAATATATCGCAATGCGCAATCGTTATATTTTTAAAGCTGAAACAACTCACCAATTGATCCTTGTAGTACCTGCCGCCGATTTATCAACACCACTACAAGTATTGGTCCTTATTATTCAATTAACATGCCAAAGGGTATGAAAATCCGTATCATACCTGCACCTCAGTAATAAAACTTATCAGGGAGTAAACTAACTATTTTGACAAGCCCCCAATATCACTCTCCGAAACATAAACAATGAAGGCGAGTGGCCTTTTATAGATGGGAGGATAGCGTGATGGGCTATAAAATGTATATTCCGCGATATAAAACGCTTAAAAAGCGCTAAAAAGAGCTTTATGTTGGGTCATAACTGTCTGATGTTCGTTTCTGTTGACCACAACATATTTTCATAACTGTGTATATGTTATATGTCTCAAGCTTATCCCTGCTGCTGTAAGACCTAAGGAAAATGCATGTGAATAACTGGAGGTTAAATCTTAATTTAAGAGATTTAATTAAACGCGATAATTAAATGATAGATCGCTTGTTGTTTTCTGTCTATATTCACAGAGAGAATACCCAATATGGTTTCTATTTCTATATGTCAAAGAAACGTTTATTTTGCATTATGATCTGTATAATCATACATACATGTATGGATTTGATTTATCAGATGCTTGTTTGAGTTCATTCTTTATGTTATCTTATGTGTCAGCAGTTCTAGCATGTACCAACATATACATAAAATGATTTAGTGTGGGGCTACTAGACTTCAATTGTACGTTTCTATTATGTGGTCTACCCTTTATTCATATTCTTTTAATATGATCTTTGTGACTATAACCTCCTTCACTCTTCTATACAAAAATCACTTTCATTTAACTTTGTACGTGTGTTTAGTTCTTTATGTTGTACACCATTCATATCTAATTGCAAGGCCCGTGTATAACACAATGGGAAACCAACACATGGTGTTATTATTAATTGTTATTATGCTTTTTAACCAGATCGAAGCCGCAGCTTGAGCCCCGGAGAGGCTGCACGCAGACAGAAGGAGCTGCAGGAAGGAACAACCAAAGATGTTCCACTCAATGACATGGCCTACAAGGGCACGAATATCCCATCCAAGTCATTCATGAGGCTCCAGAGCCATGTGGATAAACCAGATGAAGTGAAAATCGGTGAGTGTAAAGAATATTTTACGATCTAACGTTGCCAATCTCAGTCTAGGCTCAGTGTTGAGAGAGTCCTTTCAAACTGAGGGAAAGCCTCTCGCTCTAAACCGTAAAATGCCATTAGAATCCCATTAGCCTATTCCAGGGCCGGAATAACCATTAAAGCAATAGGCGTCCAATCACTGATATACCATTCTTATCCGATCTGAGAGGCAGTGAGCTTAGACTTAATTTCTTGATTATTGAACCGATACTAGAAATATATGAATGAGAGGGAAAACATTAATTTAGGATTTACCATTGGTCAGCGGCAAGAAGAATATCGACTTCATACTATATATATATATATATATATACTTCATAACCTGTTTCAAATGGTTCCAAGCAAATGCAATACAATACAGTACTGACATATTCTAACCTTAAAATAGATCCCTTGGACCGACTTCGTCCTAAGAAGGCCTCAAGACCAGATGAGAGTATTGATCCTGAGAAGGCTCTGGAACAAATGTCAATCCAAGAGCATAGCCCTGAGAAATACTTCGATGCCTTGGAGCAGGTTGTCAAGGACTCAGATAAAAGTGGACCTCAGGTAAACGGAGTCGATGCCTCTGAAGCTAAGCCAACTCCTGCTGCTCCTGCACCCGCGCCCGCTCCTGCACCTGCTGCCCCCAAACAAGCTCAGCCAGTGAAACAGGTGGAACCCAAGTCCCCATCGTCTGGTATCAAAATTATCAACTTATCTTCGCCACAGCCAAAATCGGATGATATGGTATACACCAATTTCTGTTAGATTCGTGTTCTCTCACATTTCTATTTCAATGGTCCTAATATATATATATATTATTATTACTGGGAGATGTTCCCTATTGCATCGTGAACTTTATCAAATAAGTCTGACCTATTATAACTTACTGCTGGAAGACTGGAAATCAATGAGAAGAATCGGATAATAATTGATATATTCTTTCTTTTCAGCCAACGTTCGCTGAAGGGGAAGATCAAGTAACAGACTTTTAGGCTAGGCAAGATTAATAATGTATAGTGTGGAGGAGGAGAATAATTCATCTATGCAATAATTTACGGAAATGAAGATGCCGTCTGGGTATCATTTAGTGCTGGAAACGAAAGGCCTTACTGAATAGGATTTTATGCTGTGGTTGGTTAATGGAATTTCCCTATTCAAACGTAAGAGAAGGAAACATTTTAAAGTTCTGGGAAAGATATAGAATTTCGTGCAGCATAAATCTATTTACATGATCTCCCTGGGAATAGTTTTTTTTATTCCATGAGATCTTTTTGAATTTAGAATTTGAGGTTTATCATTTTCTTTCTAATATACAAAAAAGGAAGACTTTAAGGGCAAAGTTGTGTTCGTTGGGAACATAGAAACGATATTTTGTAATTCATTAATTAAAAGGAATTAATTAATGATGAAACGTTTCACAATTATTCATCAATCAACATGTATAGGTATTAATTTTTCATTCAAGATAATTGTTGTCCCCTCCACTGTATTTGTATAAAGACTCTATTTACCATACAATTATAATTGTTCTAATTGTTTTGCGTGTGTTTTGGTGAAAATGTGTTATAATTCGGAAGAACTAGTGGAGCACTTTCATATGAAGAAGAGGCTAATAAATTCCGATCATTCATATATATTTGGATTTTTGTCCTAAATAAAGCATGAGGAGACATGAAATTACTACATTTCAATTAGAAAATTAGGGTATCACCTAAATGCAATATTTTTAGGTGCTTATTTAGGATATCATATTTTGTCTAGCTTCCTCATAATCATAAAATCTGAACAATGTCTGTTATTGATAATTGCATCCTTAAAATGTATATGTACTTAGTACCTCTATGGTAAAATTCTCATAGATACATCTAAGTGTATGTATACAAACAGTGTCCACCAATAATCAAGAATTGTAATGTGCGAAAAAGAATGTGAAAATCGTTTGTGGATTCCGTTCCAAATATGTCTATACGATTTATTTCCCCTTTTAGCAATTTTTTTGTGGAAATCATACCCGTATCCACCCCTTGGCTTTTTAAAGCTTGTAGTTACAAAGAATTTGCAGTGCAATAAAATGTAACATTTTCTGATGTGAACCCTATTTATGTATACTTCATGTGCATAAAATACAAAACCTACGTTTAGAAATATCGATGCTTCATTTAGTCGCCTGTATATTTCATGCTTGTGGAGCGATACTTTGAATCCCTTTCAAATAATATGTCATATCATTGTGATTAGAATAATTTGTGATTAATTAGCGCCGTCAAACTGCAGTGAAAAGTATTTTCACATGCACTATATTATGCTATCTAACCAGGTATGAGGATGATAGGCTTTTAACATGACTACACATGGTAAAAGATGGGAATGTCTGGCATTTGTTTTGTTTATCATGCACTCTAGCGCTGTATTTCTCCTCAAATTGTTTCACCAAACGGTTCGACACCCTATGAAAAACTATCTGGATAAGGGTATTTCAGGTCAAGGGAAGAGAGAGAGAGAGAGAGAGAGAGGGTTGGTTCAAATGAATGTGTTTTGGACCATTGGAGTATTCTTGCTGGGTAGGAAGATAACACAGCAAACTCCATGCCACAACCTTTCTTTAGCGTACATCAGGAGGGTCGGTTTGTGGCACAAGTAGCTGTTAAGTAATGTCCATCAAGAAATGAAAATGAGATCTAAGGACATTTAACAGGTCTTGAAGATAAGCAAGTCAGGATATGAAGAACAAATAGTAAATACAATGATAAAAGATATCTTTTATAAGATCATATATATTTGTCTCATAGACATACACAATGTTCAGTGATAAATGATTTTTAAAGATCCTGTATTTGTCTTATAGACATACAGAATGTTCACTTAGCAAATAAAAGTTGTGCTTCATTGACCTAAATGGTTTCTTGTGTTGTTAACTATTTACAAACTATAACTAGACAAAAGGACCTAGATATTTAGGTAGTGAGAAATCACCTGAGGCGTAGACATTACTATTCAAAATGAAACATACACATAGAACACTAAAAGATAAGCCATAAAACAACCAAAAGTTGATTTAGTACACAAATGCACTACACTAGAATTCATATCAATTTCTTTTTACCAAATGGCATTACAATTTTTGTTATCATTATCATGCTACACTAACATGAGTAAAACTTAAAAAGTAAAATGCAATACTCTCGAAAATATAATTGATCTGATGCGCACCACCAATTTTGTAAACAACTAGTCATTGCAAATAAAGAATATTATTATATAAAAGAAAATACTCTGAACATTCCATTAATTTTGACGTCATCAAGTCCCCCAGTACATAGCACACGGGAGGACATTAGGGCACAAAGACGCATATGTATACACTCAGAAATGATTCCCAGTGTCTTAGTTACATTGTTTTTAATACGTCCATGGTTAAGACGTTAATTTGTTTAAGTTTCTTAAGTAAAGTATCTTCTACTTCATTTGGGAGATGAATCTCTTTTAAATTATTACAATTGGGCTTTCCTAGATGTACTGCGAACCCCAAATCTACATCAAAATATCTACCGAAGGAGTAAGGTCTGAGAGGTTGATCCATATAGTGAACTCCTATTTGTACCATATTTCTTGGCCTTAATAATGGCTTTGGTTGTGGCTCTACACATAGTCCAGAATAGTCAGTGACATCCCACGATTGAGATAATTTTTTTGGGGCAACTTTTACTCTTGGAAAATGATATCCCGACTCATACCTGAAAACCTTGTCTTGTGTCAGCGCTTGGAAAAGGTGGGTAAGATTGTCGTGTTTAATCGGAATGAAAATTTCGTCCAGATCAATATAGAATAAATATGATGTATCACTCATATGTCTGTACAAACAGTCCATATTCTGGAGCACCTGTCCAAAGTAGAATATTGATGAAACATCATGCGGTATCGTCCAGTCATAAAACTTTATAATTCCTTGTTTTTCATAATGTGATATTGCATCTTTTATGTGTTGGTCTACATTGTGCATGCCATACGTATATATTTTTTCTCCACCGATCAGACGGAATGCTTCAATAAATCTAACAAGCTTTGGTAAGTGCTCTTTTTTCATGTTGAACACCTGGTTGACACACACCGCAAAAGTTATTGGTGGCTTGAAAGTGGCATCTATGTTTATAACTTTGATAGCATTGGTTGGCGTCAAACAGGGCATGGAGGAAACGGATACAGTCTCTACCTCACACTCGGGTGGGAATAAACAGTGCAATAGATATGACTGCCACACACAATTACGATGAGCTTGTGTAAAATACGGTAGAAACATGGGTCTTCCCTTTACGGCTATGTAAGTGTCACCACAGAAAGTTTGGCAATAGAGGTCTGGACTAGAAAAAGGTACGATGTATAAGATCTTCACATCAGGTGTTCCGCCTACACGGCGATCCAGAAACGCGGATACAACATATCCACGAGTCATATCCAGCGGTTGAAATCGAACTGGGAAATTCTCCTTGGCCATTTTCTCAAAGGATAACCGACTTTGTTCTGGGACAGATATTTCCTTCTCTGCTTTACTGGACTCGACTTTGAAATTGTGCAGCACCCTCTGGAAAGAAGCCTTCGTTTGCGAATCAGGATCGCCACTACTTGAGAGGCACCCGCCACCTTCATAGAGTTTTGTTGCGTTCTGTCGCGGACCGAAACTCCCTAAGTCTTTGGGTCGCCAGATTGTGGGACAAACTTCAGGTTCCCAGCGTATCAATATGGGTTGTGGTAGCCATAGGCCGTTCTGTGTATAGTAGGAGAAGCACATAACTAAGGTCATCGATGCAGCCGTCAGGAGTCCTATTTTAGTCGCTGTGATTTTCATAATGATAATTAATAACTGCAAAAATAAAGAACAAAACTAGCATTAGAAAATTCACAATGATATATATGGCATCGACACAGACATAATAAGTAGAATTTCACTTAAGTGAAGCAAATACTGGCGTGTGATTAGCGATTGGATGGGAATTATCTAAGAAGGAACTGTTGCTTAAAGGGAAATTGTTACTCCTTGATTACCGAAGGGAAATTGCGCTTATCAAGACATTGTTTAGAAAAAGAGAGAATTATATAGATAGGAGTGAGAGAGTGAAGGAACTCCGAAATAGAGTAGGTGTCACATTTAAAACCTTCACCCCTAAATCGGAAAGAATGAGGAAAAGTGCGTACTATAGAGGGATAACCCTGTGGAATGATTTACCTGAATTAATTCGCAATTGTAATGACCCTGCAGGCTTCAGCAAACAACTGAAAGACCTATACTGGTTAAAGCTAACATAAATGATCGAAATCTAGCTACTACCAAGCTGTAGTTTTTAATCTGTCCCAGTTTTTAGTAAAGCCCTCACAAAGGCTAGGCGATGGTGAGTACAAACAGCATCTAAATGGAATTGTAGCTGTTCGCAAAAACTGGTAAACGGTATTATGACACTAATAAGTTGATTAGATGTAAAATTAATCGTTGTTTGATAGTTCGATTTGGAAGATGAAGAATTGTGAGGAGATAAGGGCCGTGATTAAGCAACCACTAAGGATGAAATATATTATTGTGTAAACTTATAATAGGGTAATTGTAAAGGTAAATGACAAAGTGTAAGGTTGATTTACTAATGAATTGAGGCGACGCGAGAAAACACCCACATGTTGGACAGGCGTTTTTTGTATTTGTATTTGTAAATTGTAAGGCCAAAATGGTAATAAAAAAAAAGAAGAAAAAAAGACCTGCATACCTTCTACTTCCACTAAGGCTTCTGAGTATTCCTCCTTTATATTCTGAAAGTCTGTGTTATACAATCATAAACGAAAGTCTCTGCTTTACTTCTGGTATAAGTGTATCTCCTCACCCGGCCAATACTCCTAAAGCACACTGCCTCGTTTTCATTGTATTATATTCCTTCACACCTCATTGGCCCGGGCGCGCGTATGTTAATGACAGGCGTGGACACAGGTTTACACATGCTGGGATGTGCTTGACGAAGCGTCACAATCCCGCGGCCGAGGCCGTGGCCTACTTTTTAACCTTTCAGGAGTGACATCAGGCCCGTCAGGTTCAGCAAGGACCATGTATGGGAGTCAGGCAATATCGACCTGTTTGCATAGAAAACAAGTTGCAGGCCCCAAACCAGTGACTGATTCTCATAGATATGGATCCCCTAGACCATATATTGTCCACAATTAAGGTGGCATATTTATAAAGTAGACTGTATTCTATTTTCATTACTTCTTTATTACCTTTATTCTTACTTACACACCCTTTTGGGTTGTACGATCGTTTTCACCATGCATGTAACGGCTGTCGGAAATATTAAACAGAGTAAATATAATCTAGACTTGTTATAGTTGCCTTTGCCTGCCCCCAAGGGTCATTACATACATTTACTCCCAGCAACGAGTCTGAATTTACTCTCGTTGCTCCCAGCTAAAGACCCTTGACCATATATAGAGGGTCACTGAGTCTGCTACCATCACCCTCTAAGCACGACCCCACTCCACCCCTATTGTATTGGGGTGGAGCGGTCGCATATATATGAGGAGTATGTAGCTCTATAATAATATCTATAGTTAAAATCAATTGACGAAAGTACTGCTACAAAAAAAAACAATTTTGAGAATGAATGAAAAGTGTCACTGGGTGTTTATGCAGAACTTAATTGATGTAACTCATGATCCATTCACTGACCACTGCAGCCTCGGTTTCTCTACTTAATCTAAACTTAATTTTATCTCTGTATACAGTATTCCAGGCCATACATTAATATCCTAAATTCTTTTCTTGTTTTATATTATTATTCCAGAAGAGGGGCAAATTATAAAGTAGTGATTTTCTATTTTTCTCGGTTTATGGTGTGATAATTTTCAAGTAGTTTGTATCAATACTATTCCTCAAACTTTGCGCATATTGTACAGACTTTTGAGAAAAACAAAAGCGGGCCTCTCTCCATAATGGAGGCTAAGTGCTGTCTGTACTACGCTGTATTGCACGCACTGGCTATATTTTACTATCTATTAGGGTTAGATTAGGTCAAGTGTCCCCTACCGATAATCAATATCTTGGGTTATAAGGTGCTATAAGCACCTACTATACGCTAAGGGTGAGTTTTTCGCCCAGTGCAGCATGATAATATTCACACCCTCAAAGATTTAATCAGTAGGCCTATTGCCATCAATTAAGTATGACTCCACCCTGTTGCCAGGAAATTAAAATTAAACCCCTCTCAAACCAACGAGTGTAAATTAATATAGTATAATAATATATTAATTCTCGTTGCAATACAACAGAATTTGTGTCCCCCGTGACGTGTGAGAGAAGCTGTGTAGACTAGAGATAACGTTGGGTCTACAGATTATAGATTAGGCCAGTCAAGCCACAGTACCGGCCGGTACGGTAGATGGACATATGGTGCAGTAGTTTTCTACACTGCTGACAAACATGCTTATCAAATAAATCTATTGATATCATCCATCCCCACAAGTCCATAGGAATCAATACATCATACCAACTTGTTAATAAACATCAAGCCTTACAAAAAACTGCTGTTGTCCAGTTTTGGTGTTCATCCAACTTAAATTTATTAAATAATATTATCGTTATGGGCATCTACAATGTAAACAGGTGTTTGTGATGTTTCTGTTAATAAAGACTTAAAGTGTAACGTTACCGTACGTACATTATAGCCTAGTCATTACCATACCTCTTAATGCATGGACCGTCCAAAATGACTGTAATCAACCTACAAATACCTAAGGGTCACAATAGACGATAGCTTATCTTTCAAACAACATATATCAATGAGATGGGGATCGGCTAGGAATAAAATAAGTAGGCTAGCTCAAATTAGATAGGCCCCTATGCTGCGGATAATACAACCTTACTAAAAATCTACAAAGTTGCCATAAGACCTATTATTGAATTTGGAGATCTCCTATACAGTGGAGGATGTATGTCAAATATTAATAAACTCCAAGTACTTCAAAATTCGGCAATTAGGATAATTAAGAGATTAGAGAAAAGAGAGAATACCGACCAAGCCCACAGGGATCTTGATCTTCTAAAACTAGAGCAAAGGAGAAATATTCATCTCCTGGTTTCAAATTGGCTCAAGACGAAAGAAACATAGATGAGAGGAACCTTAATCTAAGGAGCCTAGTAAATGGAAGAAATTTTAAAATAATAACCCCAACAACCGAAATGATAAAGAGGTCATTTCTGTATAAAATCCCCACGTTATGGAACAATCTGGCCCCAAGGCATCAGTGTTATGATACTATAATAGAATTTAAGAGATATTTAAAAAGGGAGTATGACCCTGGCTAGATGATAAATTGTCAACAATATGGAAAATATGGAAGTTTGTTGGAACCAAATGACAATGAGATTGAAAACGAAATAAAAATACGGGCAGTGTTGCCCCTGGTATAAATGTAAACGATATAGCAAACAAATAAAAGAAGGGAAAGTTTAGTAGATATGACTATTAGATAATGATAGACAAAAAGAATACAGATGTAAAGTCCCTGTTAACTTGATAACAGAAGATATAAGAGAAATACGTATAAGTGGTCTGAATACTTAGAGAAAATCAAAAACTCGAAATTGTAAGCGAAGTAAAAGTATAGGCCTATTACTAAGCAAATCGGGTGAAAAAATATGCTTAAAAAGCAATACGAACCCAAATGTAAATGATTTAAGATGAGAAAAAGAGTAAAGCTATTGTGTTGTGTATTATATATTATATAATATATATTATATATTATGTAATATTTAATATTCTATATAGAAGGAAACACTTCTTGACTTAATGTATAACTGAGTTATTTCACAAAATATTGCTGTACTAAAAATTCAATTGTTGTATTAATATCAATATGCTGAAGGATCCCCGAGAATACCAACTGTGTTGACGGGATAAACCCTTTTTCTCTGCAAATTATAATGTAGGCCTATGTACTGAAAAGAGAAATAAAAATCCTTAGGCCTATATATAATCTCTAGCTATCTGTATGGGCGAATGGAAGAACCGAGTCGATCACTGTCACTGGTATCTATAATAAATTAATATATAGTTTTTGTTCAACCATTCCAGTCCACAGGTCTGGTCAATATTTTCCTTCCAGGTATCCTGGTAGGACAAGTGACAAAATGGCTAGGCTAGTCCTTAAATTATGACGATTCCCTCACATATTTTACAACTCTGTGCGGTAATCTTTAGTTAAACAGAATTGCTATATTACGTGTGCATATACATGCATCCATGGTCACATTGCTCATTTTGACAACGCTAGAGTAGAAACTAGTGTCATTGACATTGCTGCAACTTTGCAATGCCAAAAACAATTAGGCTAAGGCACGAAGAGTCATCCGGGAGTCATCGGGGATCGAATAAAATTGATGAAAGTGTGTCTCTGAGTCTGAACTGTTACTGTAACGTTAGGCCTACCTTGCGTGAGGTGGTGTCACAATGCAGTCAGCAAACCCACAAACAACCCCATGCAAACCAAGGTTGAGTTTGTATTCGATATTTTTATCTATTTTGTGATATTGCCTGATACGGTGACCCCTGACATGCGGTCATTGGTAGTGTCCATGAAGCGTCCTTGTTGATAACTGTCGTTCACATCGCGTTGGATTAGGCTAGTTCCGGGCTAGGCCTAGTTATCACTGCTGATGCTGATGTTGATAAAAACTGGCAGAGACGGGGTAGCATAATTAATGAAGCACCGGCATAGATCTATGCACAACAAAATACAGAGAAATCGACAACAATGGATAGGCCGATATACACGCATAGCCGCATCCTAGAAGTAGCCTTTAATGGAGTGCAGCGAACACAGAGTCAGAGTAGAGGAGACTGATTTATCAAGGCGTGAGGACGTAATAATTGTGACGTCTTTACTGCTACGTCGTCCCTTGTTCGCTTGTAGGAGCGCCGTGCGGGACTAAACTACGACGTCATCCACCCTGTGCGCTTCGCCTTGCTACGCAGCCATAGTTTATTTACCGGTCGAACTACAGATCGAACTATAGAATAGTCAGCAGCTTTACTGCTTAAGCGCAATATCCACTTACACGTCAGTCAGTGCCACGCCGTCACCGTCGAACGGTCGCATGGTCTTTTTTAAAAAATTGACCGACGACGTGCAAGTGGATACCGCATCGACCGCCGGACGGGCGCATGGTCCCCGTTTGACCGTCACTTGGCCCCGTTTGACGGTCGCACCTCCGGTTTGACGGGAGGGGTGCATGACGGTCAAACGTGACCAAAGCAATTTTTTTTGAGTGTTTATGGTCTTACCGAAAGCTACAGAAGTTAGTTATCATCTCGGATACCTCTGGTTGACACATGTGAACATTTTACAGTAGGCCCACATTGACACGGACGGCAAGCGAGTACCACTAGCTATAGGCCTACCGTTGCAACGGGTAGGCCTACAGTTGTTACCCCACTTATAAGCTGTCTATGTGAAGCTCCACAGGGTAATAATCTCGGACCAGCGTCTGAAGAGTCAGAGAGCAGCTTATAAGCTGTCTATGTGAAGCTCCACAGGGTAATCTCGGACCACCATCTGGAGAGTCAGAGAGCAGCGAGACGGCGCGAGATTTTAACATGTTTTTAGATTGATGTTATCATCAATCTAGGCCTAATTGGATTGGGGTGAGATCTGTCAATCATTGATAGCATATTGGCTCCTCCCATCCTGGATATCAGTGTGAATAATCTGTTGATTCTGATATCAGCAGATGGGATCAGAATCATGCTGGTTATGGCTGGGATGGGGAGAGGATGGCGTTTAGGTGTGAATTAAAGGGTAGACCATGTGTGAATTAAAGTGGCAAGTTGAGAAATAAGATGCCTCATATGCAAAGGTGTTAAAGGGACCAACAGAATCACATGGAATGACCAGTCATATATATAAATGGGATAGGGATTTCATGTTTTCTGTCTCCACTTCCTCTCCCTCCTACTATCCCTCCCTCTCGAACTTTACATTTAACTGACATCAATCTTCGTTTCCCTTGGAAACGCAATCTTCTACATGAACCGGAAATAAATAAATAAATGTAAACTGATCACTGTTAACTATTTCTTGTTTTTTTATGTAGTTAGAATAACCTGTAATGAAGAATTCCCTGTAGGCCTAATGCTCCCCCTAGATGTATTAATATCCCTTTTCCCCTCACTTATTTAGGCCTATGAGTGAGTCATTTTTTGCGTACATTTCCGT
Source organism: Sthenelais limicola (assembly GCA_942159475.1). Taxonomy (NCBI): domain Eukaryota; kingdom Metazoa; phylum Annelida; class Polychaeta; order Phyllodocida; family Sigalionidae; genus Sthenelais; species Sthenelais limicola. Next base: position 111,542,334 of record OW804095.1, on the reverse strand, counting down.
CAATTTCCGTCGATGCATTTCGGCCAGGGCCCAGGGTACAGACGATGGGACTGTTTACTAAGCATGCATGTGTAATGGGGGTGTTCCACAGGTCGGAATAAGCCTTACGTACCAATCGTTTTTTTTAAAAAAACGATCATTAATTCCGACCTATTGTTCACATAGCACGCGGTTCGGTTCTGCCCCATCGGAACGGAATATCACCGTCGGAATATTTGAGGCAAACCAAGCGAACCGAAGGGCTAAAAACGATAATCTGACCTGTTTGATTTTCATCGGTTTTTGATCGGTTTTTCATGAAACCGATGAAACCGAATGGAGCCGAACGGACATTCCGACCAGTTGTGGACTGTTTCGGTCTGGAATTGATGTAATAAATCTATTTTATTCCGAGCCGATGCAAACCGACCAGTTGCACTCACCCTTGGTTCGGTTCGGTTCGGTTCGGTTCGGTTGGAATAAGAAAATCGATCACCCTATGCGCACAAAACAGATGCAAACCGAGAAAAAACGTAGCATTGTTTCATTGGTAAAACCGATTGGGACATAAGGCTTATTCCGACCTGTGGAACACGCCTATTAATAGGCCTGTTCCACAGGTCGGAATAAGCCTTACGTCTCAATCGGTTTTCCAAAAAAACGATCATTTATTCCGACCTGTTGTTCACATAGCTTCGGTTCGGTTCGGTTCCATCAGAACGGAACATCACCGTCGGAATATTTTAGGCAAACCGAGCGAACCGAAGGGCTAAAAACGATAATCCGACCGGTTTGATTTTCATCGGTTTTTGATGAAACCGATGGAACCGAACAGACGTTCCGAGCAGTTGTGCATGCCATCGGAATGAATAGGAGTGAATAGGACTGTTTTGGTCTGAAAGTGATGTAATATATTTATTTTATTCCGAGCCGATAAGAACCGACCAGTTGCACACACCCTTGGTTCGGTTCCGTTCGGTTTGGTTGGAACAACAACATTCGGTCACCCTGTGCGCACAAAACCGATGCAAACCGTGAAAAACCATAGCATTGTTTCGTTGGTAAAACCGATTGGGACATAAGGTTATTCCGACCTGTGGAACACGCCTAGTAACAAACCCTCAATGGTCTTATGACGTCATGTCATGCATCGCTACCCAGCAGGTTTCCCTTTCCATGCACTATCTCTGTGGGTAGCGCATTAGGGGAAACGTCATTCATTAGGGGCAAACTCTGTTTGTTTTGAAGTAAACACCCCGTTTGTTTTGAAGCAGAATATATTAATTTATTTAAAATTATGTCAGTATGTGGGGAGCTGTCTATTAAGAATCTCGTCAAATTTGGGCAAAGGAAATGTACATAAAGAAAATCGTTTATATTTCAGATTTAGCATTCCAAAGCTCCACAATATTGTCCACACAATGCAAATCTTTTGGTATACGATATATGGTCAATTCTCACGAAATGGGGACAAAGGGTGATTTTCCAAACTGATTTTTTCAACCATCTCAAAATTCCGGAAACTTTACCTGACAATCGCTAATGAATTGTATAGGGCCTAATTGCAGGATGTGCAGGATGGCACTCCTCTCACCAATCTCCACGATAGATATAAATGTAACCCTCAGTAGCTTTTACACCTTCCACTCTCCCCTCTCCTTCTGTGGCCTTCTCTCGCTCTCTCTCTCCCTCCCTCCCTCTCTCTCTCCCTCTCTCTCTCCCTCTCTCTCCCCTTTCTTATTTGCTTAACTAATAATATTTTAATTCTGTTTATTATATTTCAATTTCCAAATTAATAGATTTTTTACAGATTTTTTATAGATACAGTTTTTTTTTCAGGATATACCTAACAAAATTATATAATAATACTCCATGTCAATATTAATCTTTGCTTTTTGGTCTGTCGGTGGCTCAAGTGCCGAAGGCGCTTGTCAGAAAATTAAATCTAGGTTTATGCTTTGCATCTCCGTCTTCAGACGGAAGTCCAGGGGAGATGCGCGCGCGCATTCGGATATGACATCATCGGATATGATCATCTGGTTCTTCTCAGAACACTCAAGGTTCGACTACAGGTAAATTTGCTTCTTTCTGGGGGAGAGTTGACAAATGAAATTGAGAGCGATGATAGGGTCTCGGAACCAGTTCATGAGGACATTCAGAATTTTTTTGTGAAAAGAGCTATGGCCACCTTATCGTCTGAAGGCCTTAAAAAGAGTATGGACTTATTCTTGAGGCTGAGTAACATGGAATACCTCCAGGTTCATGAGCTAAATTCTAAAATTAGAGATGCTCTGCCCCACGATGCCAAGGAGCAAGATGACAGACTTATGGCCCCCTCACACTATCCGACGTACGACAGTCGGGGGTCTAAAGACTGAATTTTGAAGGCTCACACTAGCCGACGGGAGTCGGGAGCTCGGCGACCAGAAAAGAGTGTTTTTTGATGTCGTAACTGTTACAACAATGGTTGTAACCGTTACAACAATGGTTGTAACGGCTAGTGCAGCTTGTTCTTTTACTTTTTTCTGAGTCGTAAGCCCCCCGACTCGCTGAAATTGAGTCGTAGGCCTCCCGACGGGCGCTCACACTGTACGACCCGATTCAACTTTTGAATCTGGTGTTTTGTCGGCTAGAAATGCTCCCGACGGCTCCTCCTGACGGAAAAATCCGTCTTAGACCCCCCGACTCGTCGTTTGTCGTATAGTGTGAGGGGGCCATTAGAAAGCACGAACAGGTCTTCATGAAAATACTGTGAGGGGTTGTCAGTGCGGCCCTTGAATATAAGTCCTTAGCAAATGACGCGAATCCTCCTGGATCCAAGTTTGTGCTTGGCATCTTGAAAGCAGCCCCTAAGGAGGGCGAGCATGTCTCTAAACTAGCGAAGAGAATTGAGGACATCAGGAAAGCTAACTGGTCCAATAAGAAGGGTTTCAAAGGGAAAACCTTGAAGAATTCTCAGGGCAAGGGAAACTTCAAAGGGAAGAAGAAAGGTTTCAAAGGGAAGAAATCTTATTCAAAGAATCAAACCAATAAATCCTCAGCCAAAGGGGATTTTTGGAAAGGGGACTCAACACCCAAAGAGTAACGTCTTTTGAAGGTAAGGCAAATATTATTGAAAATAATAGTTTACCGGTGATTGAGTCCCAAATTTTGCCTAATGTACCTTGTATTCCGGGTAATATTGTTAATAACCAGAGAATATCGCATGAATTTAGAACAAGTGACAGCATTACAAATTGAAGTAGACAAGCTTATTGCTAAAGGGGTAGGGGATGAAATTCAGGCTCGTTTTATTTCAAATGTTTTCCTCCGGCCCAAGCCGGGGGGAAAGTGGAGGTTGATTACAGACCTCACTATTCTGAACAGGTTCATTCGTAAAGAACATTTTAAGATGGACAATTTGGAAACAGCTATCGATTTGCTTCAAGAGGGTTACTTCCTGGCCTTGCTAGACCTGCAAAGAAGCCTATTATTTGGTGGGACTTAAGGAAAAATTCAAGAAATACATAGTATTTCAATGGAAGGGCAGATATTACCAGTTTAATGTTATGCCCTTTGGTCTTTCCCCAGCTCCCAGAATTTTCTCAAAGATTTTGAAACCAGTTTTTGCATTTTTACACCGAGAAGGAATTCAATGCATCATTTATATAGATGATTGCTTAGTCCTAGGTAAAGATACGAAGACCTGTAAACAGGGTATTGTTAGAGTTGAAGAAATTCTTTCAAAATTGGGTTTCAATATCAACCATGAGGAATCTCAAAAGACTCCAGTACAGAAAATTGTTTTCCTGGGCTATTAATTAGATTCTCTAGAGATGTCAGTGAGACCTACTAAAAAAAAATTGATAAACTAAAGGGCCTTATTGACGAATTAAGGATATCTGACAAACATAAAATAAGGAAGGTAGCCCAGACGATTGGCGTCATGGTAGACCTAACGAAAGGTTTCGATTACACCTTGGCCCACTATAAACAGTTAGAAGTAGAAAAAATCTTCACCCAAAGGGGCACAGGCAGATTAGGATTTGATGGCATGATGTCCATTTCTCGAAAAGGCTGGGTAGAACTAAATTGGTGGTACAATAAGGTTCAATTGGCTGTAAGAAAAATCAGATCGACAGGCCCTACAGTAAAGTTGGTCACGGATGCAAGTCTCCTTGGTTGGGGGGCAGTTAGAGGTGATTTAACGACTGGATTTAGATGGGGCCCAGATTGGTCAGGACACCATATTAATGTGCTTGAGATATACAAGCGGTGCTCAATGGACTTAATAGTCTTATGCGGGATGTGCAAAATGAAAAATTTTTAGTCCTGTCAGACAATAGTACTACAGTTTGTTATATAAACAAGCGGGGGGCACGAGGTCAAGCAAATGCAATACAATAGCTCAAAGAATTTGGACGGAATCTAAAGGAAACTGGTTAGTAGCTAGCCACATTCTGAGGGTAAAAAACGTGCAAGCCGATAAGGCGAGCAGAGTGTTTACAGACAATACAGAATGGAGTTTGTCAAATGAATTTTTTTAGGAAATTTGTAAACGGTTTGGGACCCCAGACACAGACTTATTTGCTTCTCATTTAAACAATAAATTGAGAAAATTTGGTAGCTGGAAGCCAGATCCCTTGTCGTTTCAAGTTGATGCTTTCACTTTGAATTGGAATGAATTCAAGTTGTGCTATGTTTTTTCTCCTTTCAGTTTCGTAACAAGATGTCTGCAAAGAATCATGACAGAAAGAGCAAAGGCGATTGTGGTAGCTCCAAATTGGCCAAGCCAGGCATGGTATGCCAAACTTCTGGACATGTCCAGAGGAAGATACCTAACCTTCCCAAAGAACAGAGGAAATCTAATTCCGACATTCTCAACTCAAGACGTCAGTCTGGGCAGCACCGGCCTGTTTGTAGGTCTCTGTTGCTGGAACTTTAGATACTTTTGGACTGTCAGCAAGAGCTAGACTCTTATATCTTAATTCCTGGAAGGAAGAAACACGTAAAACGTATGATGTTCTTAACAAAATGGAGGACATTTTGTTTTTTGAAGGATATTGAACCTCTTGATTACAATGAAAAGTGGGGTATAGAATTTTTAACATGTCTGTACAACCAAGGTTACTCCCACAGCTCAATTAACATTGCACGTTGCACTCTCTCTTCAGTTATGAAACTTAAAGATAATTCCACTGAGGCCGAATCCTCAAACATTGATATACTATCACTTCAAGAGACATGGTTGCACAAAGACATTCATAATAATTAAATCTTTGTGGATGGTTACCACATATGACGACATGATAGGCAGCTCAAAAAGAGAGGTGGAGGACTGATAACATTTATTAAGGATGATTTTATTGTAGATGAAATGTCCTATAAAAACTTAAATGTATCAGATAAAAACTTAGAAGCACAAGTAATTGAATGTCATAAAGACAAGTCAAAATTAAAAACCATGATTATCATAAATTCTTACCGCCAACCTAAGTTGCACGGTTAATGATGAAATTCATACACCTTTGCCAGTTTGACCTTGACCTTTGTTACCTTGACCTTGACCAAGGTCAGATTTTATGATGGAATACAAAAGTTGACTTTGTATTCCATGGATGTGGATCAATTGGAAAGGACAATAACTCATATAAAAACAGTTTTAGTGGCTTTCAATGGTCAAAACCTGTATTTCTGGGAGGAGGTGATAAATGTTTGTCAACAGTTACCATGGCAACAGTAATTCCAACTTGACCATACAGCTAATGTGTGGTTAGAGCATGACATAAAGTCTCACTATGGAGCATGCCATGTAATCTGGTCCCATAGAGTAAGGAAAAAGTGCAAGTATTGCAAGGTCAATGCTAAAATTTAACACTTTTTTACATGTTTGACCTTGTCTTGGTGACCTTGACCTTGACAAAGGTCAAATCCATTAATTCAAATAAATTGTCTCTAAGGGCTCTACAATTCCTGAGAATTGCTACCAAATCAAATGAATGAGTAAAGAGATATATTCAGTTAACAGTTTTAGCTCTATAATTCTGTTGGAAGTTGAAGAATGTTTGGCCACAGTTACCATAGCAACCATAATTTGAATCTGGCAATATAGCTAATGTGTGAATAGGGCATGACCTCAGGTTTTACTATGGGGCATGCCATGTCATTTGGTCCCATACAGCAAGAGAAAATAAAAGTGAAGTGAGGTCTATGCTAAAATTTAACACATTTTCACAGGTTTGATCTTGGCCTTGTGACCTTGACCTTGGCCAAGGTCAAATTCATATAATTGGAGTAAATGGTCTCTAAGGGCTTTACAATTCCTGAAAATTGCTAAGGAATCACATGAATAGACAATGAGATATAGTCAATTATTCTTTCACTAGCTGTATTTCACAAAAATACCAAATTTTGCAATATAAATGGTTACCATGGCAACCATATTCATATTTCAGAATGGGCACCCTTCCAAAATGAAAGCCCTATGTAAATTCTACCTGCTATCAAATTTTGGCACTTTTGTCAGTAAAATCGCCATTTTTGCCATAACTGACTAGACTATCAGGAATCGTTGTCTTCGAATAGTTTTTGACATTGGTTCTTCCTCTTATGCTGTAGGAAGCAGTTCATTGCTCATTTTCAGATAAATCCTGCCCATCCTAGGTCAGCCAGTACCAAAATCTAAATTTAGGAGAGAATAAATGCAAATATATCAAGGGAAGTTCATTGAAATAATAAACAAACTCTCTGCATTATACATCAATTGCTCCTTTCAAATTTTTTAAATAACAAGGTAGAAATACTTAGGGATACTTTGGATTGTCATCTATCTCTGAAGTCATCTTCCTCCATTCGTCTCTGTGAATTTTCTGAAGGAAGGGTGGTTGTCAGAAGCCCAGTTACAGCTAGATGTTGCTTGTTTGAAGTCTTAGGCTGGAGTGAGACTGATGGTGGCTATCCAGCTACGGAAGTGACCGCTATATAGCCTCTGAATGAAATTCTTTAGAATTGCAAAGCACTAGAGGGTGTTTCCTTGAACATATATATATGGCCTCGTTTTGTCTTGGCTTTATGTGGATTATTATAGTGTTGATTCACTTAAAATGAGTGTCCAACTGTTATAATTTTTATGTTTTATGGTTATTAGGATTTTAGAATCTGGTTTAAATGGATATTTAACATATCATCACATGTGTTAAATTGGTTTATTCTGATGGCAAGCATTACCAAACAAATCATGTAAATTATGATGATCATTATGCCCAGAAAAAGAAAGTTTCAGTGTCTGCAGTATGACCAGGCATCCTGCAAGAGTCCCTAGCAATGCAAGAAGACTGTGTGTTTGTGTGTGTGTGGGGGGGGGGGGGGGGGGTGGGTGAAGAATGGGGGAGAGGTGGGGAGGGGGAAAGGGAAGAGGAGTAGAGAGTGAGGGAGGTGAGGGGAGAGAGATCAGAGGGGGAGGGGAGAGCAAAGAAGCGGAGGGAGAGGGTGAGAGGAATCAGATATACATAGGGAGTAGATGATAGAGAGAAGAGGGGGAGGGAGAGCGAAAAAGACGGGAGGGAGAGGATGGGGAGGGAAAAGGGGAGGGGAAGGTAGGGAGAGTATGGCAGAAGTGGAGGGAGAGGGGGCGAGTGAAGAAGAGGGTGGGGGAATAGGAGAGGGGAGGGAGAGGGGGGAATCGGAGATGGGGTAGGGAGGGAAAAATAGGTATGAGAGACAGAGAAGAGGGGGAAGGAAAAGAGGGAGAAGTGTGGGGAGAGAGGGGGACTTTGCTAGTATTATATAGGGCCTGTAGGTAGAGTTCTACATGTCGTGATGTGAGTGGTTGAAGTGATTCGTAGTTGACCTTGCCGTCCGCTGTTAGCTAGGTTAACTAGATCGTGGCACCCTCTGGTGTCAAGTATCAACTATCCTCAATTTTATACCAATATTACAATAGTAATATCCACCAAAACAAAAAAGAACGAGGAGCGTAAGAGTAAAAATATAAAGGTGAGAAATAAAGTTGCTCAGTTCAGTTAGGTAGTTGCATTCCTGTTATGTTGATTGATTATTTAAATCAGTACCAGTTCGAAGTAACATTTCAAAGGTAGAAGGAGGAATAAGTAAAAAGGAAATACGACGAATAAGATATATTTGCTGAATAAAAAGATTGAAATTAAATGTAAATGAGCAGTGCTGATAGATATGTCTCCCGTCCTTCATGTCGATTCACTCCCAATATTTTCATGGAGCGTATTTGTCTCCCGCCTGTGAAGGTAGGCCTACTGTATAGAATCTCTTTTAACTTCCTGTTAACTGTGTGTGTGTGTGGGGGGGGGGATTGTAGTGAAACAACACTTCACTTCACTTACAGGTACATAACAGAGGCGACCTACACTAAGTACTCTATCACTTAGATTTTATTATTGCACAGAGACGTCAGAGCAATCATATCATACCCTATACATATCTATCAATCTATATAATTATATCAATGTACATTATGCTCCGACCTGGAAGGTTTTCAGGGCGTGAGATCTCCCGGTTTGGGGGCGTTGGGGCAGGAGACAAATTGATATGAGAGGTGTTCAATGAAAAAAACCACGACCAGTCCTTTTTCATAAAACTGTCCCCGATTATTCCTTAAGTTAATGGAAAAATGATCTGTTATCTTCACTTCAATTCACTCAAAAGAATGAACTCGTCGTACAGAAACATCATATATACGTCATTTTAAAGTTCTTTCTCTCGGTTTTCTCGTTGTGTGTATGACATAACAATTTTGATAATTAATTTTTGGAGGTCCTCGACTCATGGAGGTCCGGGACTCCGGCGGAGCTTAATTGTTGAGGCTATAGTTGATGAACAATGAACAGGTTTTTCTTTCTGAATACAACGTAGTTATAGATAAGGCAACCAAAAAACCCAAATAATTTTAATGAAATGAGGAATACAAACCTTGACCAAAATTTCATTTTCAAGAATTCTTTCATTTACACACAAACTCATCATATTATAATTATATTTGTAATGGCCTTAGGTAGCGCTGAGGAGGAGAAATAACAACAAGCTATATCAAAGCCTATTATTACTCTGTTTATTCAACACATCGAGGAGAAGTCTAGTTCAGGTAGTCAATTCACATCACTGGGTGTAAGAATAAGAATGAAGTAAGGAAGTACAGACAAGTACTTAGTCTGTAGTAACCTTGTGGCAAATATTTAAAAACAATATGTGCAAATGCGAATCATGCACGCCTAGTCTGCGCTAAATAGTGCACCCTATATACATAGTATTCGCATGACGTCACGCACCGTGGGAATTTCCCGGGTAGCCATGATGTGTGTCAGGATATCCCCGCGGCCGCTGGACACACGCTGGACATCGCACTTGAGTGAACACACTACTACCCAGCTCTAATCCAGGTATAGCTAAAAGGTACACAATGGGACACACCTGCGTCGTACACGGGTGTAAGAATAGAGCATCCAATGAGCTGACTGTTAAACAGAGGTATTTTGCTATCCCTGTAGTGCGGGAACACCAGGGAGAACAAACAAAAGAGCTCAGTGAGCGGCGGAGGAATGCATGGCTTGCGAGGATAAATCGAAAGGATTTTACACCAAGCAAGTACTCAAAGATATGCTCGGATCACTTCATTGAAGGTAATATATATATGAACTTATATTTCCACTGTATTTTGCAATGTATACCAGTAAATATGTAATTATGGTTGGTGTCTAGTATTAGGTCGAGTGTCTGGGATGTAGGCTCCAGTCACCTCCACTCTTGTAAGGCTACTGTCACTGTCTATGGACATGGATGGGGGGCCTGAGAGGTAGTACCTAACACTGGGCGGGTGGAATTTCAGTGTGTTTAATAAATTCTAGCTATTATTCAGAAACTATTCTTTTTAACATTTTCAGAATATATGTGTGCATGATGACATTGCGAAATATCTATTTTTTTTTAATGTAATAAAGCAATACATAATTTATCTTAAGTATACAGTTTACAAAATGAGATAGATTTGTGTTTCTACGACAATATGAGAAATTCTAAACTTAGAAAACGTAGAATGTCTTCATGATATACAATTTACATGATTATTCCCATTAAATCCCATAGTTTTAAAAAGATTTAATTCATGAACCTTTTTATCTTTTTAGGAAAACCAGCTGATCTATATAGTACTACTCATCCTGACTGGGCACCATCATTGAAACTAGCTGCTGCTGATGTGATAGCAAAGTCAAGTACTACATCAAAAGGAATTAGCTTCAATCGATACAAAAGGATGCAAGACAGAAAGGGGAAACAACAACAGTATGATGCTGCCTCGTCATTATTATCATTGTCAAGCGTGGCAAGTGAAGCTGAAGATAATGTACCATGTGAAATAGAAGATACACCTACAGATGCACAAGTGGAGCCAGAACGATGTACTAGAGATCCTAGTCTTTGTGCCTCAACCAGTGCTGAATGCCAAAGACTTTTAACTGCGAATTTGGAACTCAAAGAAAAAATAAATGGCCTAAAAATAACAATCGATTCTTTTAAAAATGATGACAAGAAAGTCAATTATTACACTGGTCTCCCAAGTTTCTCAACCCTCATGGCAGTATTTGAACATGTGGAGGCCTATATTCCCGAAAGTACGCGTACTGATTTTACCAAATTTCAGAAATTTATTTCTGTTCTTATGAAATTGCGCCACAATCTTCCTGTAAATGATTTAGCCTACAGATTTGGGGTCTCTCAAGCAACGATCTCACGCACATTTATCAGTCTAATACATGTCTTGTATATCCGATTAAAGAATTTTATTCATTGGCCAGACAGGGAAAATTTGCGATTATCAATGCCTCTAGAATTTAGAAAGCACTTTGGGTTGAAAGTATGTATTATAATCGATTGTTTTGAAGTATTTATTGAACGGCCATCTAACCTTAAGGCACGTTGCCAAACATGGTCATCATATAAACACCACAACACTGTTAAATTCTTAATAGGTGTTACACCTCAAGGGTCTGTGTCCTTTTTATCTAAAGCATGGGGTGGACGAGCCAGTGACAAACATATCACTGAAAATTCCAGTTTACTGGAAAACCTTCTTCCTGGTGACTTGGTGTTAGCTGATCGTGGTTTTGATATTAGTGAAAGTGTCGGTTTAATGTGTGCTGAAGTTAAAATCCCAGGTTTCACTAGGGGAAAATCACAACTGGCTGCTCTTGAAATCGAAAGAACAAGAAATATAGCTCATGTGAGGATACATGTAGAGCGTGTCATAGGATTAGTCAGAAATAAATATACGATATTGTCTGGTACATTGCCACTAGACTACATGATTAGTTCTGGTAGTGATGTTCCAACTGTTGACAAAATAGCTACTGTATGTTGTGCGTTAAGCAACTTTTGTGGATCTGTTGTACCTTTCAATTGATTTGTGTATTTATTACTTCCAAGATCCTATTACGTTGATCTCATTGAAATCAAATAAATCAAGAATATTAAATAAACGTATGAATATAAAAGAAACCAAAGTTTGTCCTTTATGAAATGGGTTTTATTTTGAAATGACATTAAATATGAGCCATGCCACTTCTGCTGTTCTATCAGGAATAAGATCAAATCATTGCGTTTTATATTAATATAATTATAATTTGTCTACCAACATCTTAAAGAGATAAACCACTGTTATACGCACTGCTGCAGGCGGGAGTTAAAGGAACTAATGCATGAAAAATAAGGATTGACAGTAATTTTTTCAAACTTTGTCTTGAGAAAGTACATGGTTGGAGGATAACAAAAAGCAAAAAAGAATGGATCTCAGCATATTTTTTTTCTTTCTAGAGACCAGCAAAGTTTAGTATTGAAGTATGTGGGAAAAATGGATATTTTCTCAGTTTTTCCAAGATTTCAGACAGACAAATAACATTTTTCAATTGAAATGTCTTCTAAACATAACCACTATAGATGTTTACCCTCATGTATGAAAAAACAGGGTATCAACATATTTTGAAATATATTATTTAGCATTGAAAATCTTCAATATTCCTGTTTTTAACTCACCGGGATGCAGATTCAGTTGAATAACTCTTTTAAAAGGTCGGTGACCCCCATTTTTTATTGCTTGAAAGGGTAAAGCAATATGTTAGCTATGTTTATAGCGATTTTTAGGAGAAAGTTATTTTCAATTTTTTTTTATACTGAAAAAACGAAAAAATTGGCCTTTTCTCATAGACTTCTATAGTGAACAACCATAAATTTTGAGGCTCCCTAAAATGAAAACTAACCCGGTGACATATTGTTTTTATTGGCTTTTTGAATTCACATAACCTTGTTCTTTCACGAGGCAAAGTTTAAACAAAATGTTATTTTCAGTTTTTTTCCCAGTTGAACCGTGGTTTATCTCTTTAAACATTTCATCTTGTAGCACCAAAGTAAAAATAATTTTCCAGTTTCATAGCTCATATCATAATTTGTGTTCACTACTTTTTCCTAGTTTTCTTGAATGCGGGGAGTTTACTACAAACCAGGCAATACCATGTAATCTTTGAACTAGGCATCCGTTTTCTGTTGATGCACTTTAAGTGGAGCCATTGATATTCACATCCTGCATTTCTGCATTTAACAATACGTTCTGGATTAGCTCTGTACTCTTGCTGACATACACATATAATCTGTGAGGGGTTTGGTGTAGGTGTTGAATTTCGTGTAGGACCTGAGGCTGCAGGGACGGGGGTTATCTCTACTGACGCAACCAAGGGTGTAGGGGTGTTGGTCATTTCTGTGGAAGGAGCCAAGGGCACGGTGGTAGAGGTTAATTCTGGAACGATGACCACTGCACCAGGCTGTGGTCTGGAGTAAACTTTTGCAACTAACTCTGGTAGAATTACATTAGTGAAAAAGATCTTTGATTTTGACGTTATGATGGAAAAAACTTCTTCATCAGGTTCAATCCTCTCAGTGTGAAAATCAACCTCAGTCCAGACGACAAAGTCAGCAAACTCTCTTTCACACAACATAAGCTGGGTTTGAACTTGATAGTAATAGGTATGCGATTTTTTCAAACTTAAACCCCCATCAATAACTTGTAGGCATGACTTGCTAGTAAGGGAATCTGTGATGTTTTCATAACGAGTACAATATGGACATTTTATTTCCAACAAGCCCTTACCACAGCAGTCACATGATATTATTCCATCTGGCGATGCACCCATATGAGGGAAATTGACATTGATGACAAGTCCACTTTTTCTGCATGTAAAATTTTCGTGGGTTTCTTTCATGGAAGTGCAATATTGGTTAAAGGCATTTTTTTCATGATTGCAACCCCACTCAGTCGCTGCATTTCGAAACGTACAATTCTGGGGATAGCAAATACTTTTCAGTAAGCTTTGGGATGGTTTATCAATCTTTGTGGAACACACAGCCTTTGCCCTTGACGCTGTTACTCTACCAGCCCTAAAACGAAACCACTCCTTGCTGTGAGCTTGTTCCCGGGTGACACTTTCAACATTCACAGCCTGAATATTACTTATTTTGAAATCAGAGAATTTATTTACACAATGTTGCACTATCTCGTCAGTTGGAATATCAATCAATGACTCGTCATAAAATTCTGTGAAGATTTTAGGATATGCCTCCCCTAATGATGCTGGCACATAGTGTTTGGAATAATTTGCCATTACAGACAAAATGGAAGCTTTATCACCTGTTTTGTGTAACTTTGCAAGAAAAATAGATGTTTCTTCATCAGTGGGAGTGGGTACATTAGGAAGTTTTTGTGCAGTTTGATTTTCTTGTGTAGGCTGGGTGTTGTTAGAAATACTCTCGTCAAGTTTACGTTTTAATGATTGACGAGATTGGAAATTGATATCTCTAACCACACTGTAATTGATTTTCGAAAAACCAGAAGGTAATAACCAATATGCTTTTTCTTGGGTTACAGTTTTGGAATCCCGAATTTTTACTGCGGCCTCAACGAAAAATACCAGCCCCCCTATGTGACTGCATGCCTCACCCAAACCAGCCATACAGTTGCAGTGACATGCCAAAATTACACCATCTTTTCTCGCAATTACCCATGGCAACAAGGCTGGATCACTCAGGCGTTGAGAGTGCTTCACCTGTCAAATAAAAAAAGGGAATATTATTATATATTTGTCCATGACAATGGGATAATTGTCAATAATTCAATGAGTTAATAAATCCATAAAATAATCGTAATTAGTTGCTTATCAACAAAGCCTATGCAGTGATATGAATTATTATATGACTGACATACTACTACTGAGGAATACTCAGAATAAGTTGATTATCGGTAAAGCATAGCTTAATGGCTATTCATGATATCACTGACTACTGAGACTATGAGCAGAATGAGAGCGTTAGAGTTTACATGAGTCTAGTTCTGTGTGACTGTCAATGTAGTAGTGCTAGGGGCACAGTACAGTACCGTATCTATGATTTGAGTGTTTACAAAGTTTAGACCTACCTTAGCGGTAATCAAAATGTGCTCCTCTGATGGTATGTGGCGTACATCAGTCACCCACCCACAGACGAAATAATTATAGGCTTCCAATGACTTGTATGCTTTCATTTCGTCCAATGTGTAGGCGCTTTGGGTGTTGACAAAGTAATTCACTATGTCAGGATAGGTAATGGCAGGCAGGCCGGCATGATCAGTAAGAAATTCCCCCTTTCCCACTTCGTATGGATCAATCCCACCGCATAGACTCATTTTAGCATGATACCTAGCTTTAGAAAGGGGGTCTAAACTATCTACATACTTTTTCCTAGGCTCACTGGTACTTTTAGGTGGCATTTTCAAGTGATATTATGCTGCACACGAGGCAGCGTCCATATACGATGCAGCGTGAGCTAGCATGTGTTTACATTCTCGACACACAACAGGGATGCCGCCCAGTGCATCATGGGAGTTCGTGACGTCAGTGAATACTATGTATATACACCAGTGTAAGTAGTATAGTGAAATAGATATTTGTCTAAGGCATTGAGCGTGATCTCCGAGCGCAAATGGACATGAAGCGGCACAGTATGTAAAAGAAAACTCCAATGCCCCGTTAACATCATGATAATTATTATGACCCATACACACACCTCCCCGATGTTATGTTTCCTAGATTTTACATAAGATGTTTATAGTTCACCCCAAAGAAATCGTTTCATGAAGCTATGTAGTGAGATTAGTTTAAGTTTAATTGAATATCCATAATGCTACACATACATATTTCCTAAATAGCCCGAGCATGCATGCGGAGGTGTAAAATGACAATAGGGTTCTATACTATTATATGAAAAGGAACCGTCCCATTGTGGGCGTTTAAATTTGTTGTGCAGGAAAAGACTGCAGTCTGACACCTGGGTGTTATGTGAGGATTTATATACCCCATTTCCAACCATATCTTCCTAGGTGTGAATACTGACCATTGATCAGCACATGTGCACTTTCCGCTGGTCTGAAAACCAAAGTCAGGGTCATAAGAACTGGGCGTTTTCTATGGTGGCTCAAACTGTGAATGTTTCTTCGGATGTTCCTAGAAAGTTACAATCTTAGTTAATTTGTTTGTTGAAAATTAGACTCGATGAAGTGTGCCATTTAAGTCTCCTTGCATACTCATTGAAATCGAAATATTAACATACATGTATGGGCAATTAGCAACCTATTGACTTTCTGGTTGAAACTTACCTGTTTACACACATATATCATAATGCATTTTGGAGATATTTGATAGAACATATATATGTATGCAAATACGGACGGACACTGGGATGCCTGGGATGCCACCTTGGGAGTAGTGAAGGGACAGACTACTATACACGCCCTCCTCCATTCTCTTGCTAAACCACATAGTGAATTTCAATGATATTTAAAGAGAGATTTGGAATAACATTATCGAAAAAAATATGTTGGATTTCTGAAAATATCTTGTCCTCCATTTGTTTGATTTCGAAAAGTATTCCACTGAACACGGAAAAATATGAGTGAGTTGTTTCCTATAATTTTCGGTTAAAAGTAGATGCGCCAACACGCGTACTAGTGAGCCCTCTCTCTCTTCCTATTCTTCTACCGACAAACACTAGAGGGCACCATCGACCATATACAGGTTGATTTTCAGCTGTACGTAGCCTAATATATCTGGTACTACAGAACACATAAGTCATGGAGCGTCATTAATACCGTGGTTATAGTCTGTTCCCAACCATAATGAAAGAGGCACGAAACACGTTCTTGAAACATCTGCCATTTTTTTTTTAAAAAAAAAAGATCTTTTTGAACACACGCGTATTGTTACAAACGAGAAACTTGCGGTAAGTTTTTATTCTGAGTGTTTCTTTTTATTTCCCAATGTTTTTTGTTTTTTTAAAAAAACAAATTGCCCTACATGTTTGAGTGGAGTCGACCCAAAATGCTATCACTTGCTATCATTGACGTGGAGATGTTTTGGCCCATTTGATGAAGTGACGAGACGGAACGTTATGGAATCAAAGGATATATATTTGTTTTCAATGTTAATTGAGCGAAGACCTGCCTGCCCAATTCACCAAATTTGGGAATCCCAGAACATTTTCGTTGACCGTAATCGGAGGCACGTACTGGGATATAGGTTATATTTCATTTAACTTATTGGGGACTTACCCAATATAGGAGATACGTGCAAGTAAGGTATCGTTAACATAAATATGCAAATGTCCTGGTGAGCGATCGAGGGAAATCCTTGAAACCATTTACCTCAGCATGACAGTCACATTTTACTCAAATAAACAATCAACAAATGTTATCTTGATTTAAAGGGCTGTGGTCTTTTATGTCACAACAGTAGGTTGAGTGCATGTTGTTCAGAATGAGGGAATTAAGTAGGATTATATATAAGCACTTCTCTTTTAATGGTATTCAATGATTACCATTTGTGGATAGAAGTTCATATATTATTCTATCCGCAAATAGCAAGCAAATTTATATATGAATTTGCTTACATGCAGTATTTTATACTTACATTTCAATAACCCACCAGTTGTATTCTCATTCTTTATACATTTTTTACCTTTCAAAGCAGGTCAAAGAGAAGAGGCAGAGTAATACATTAAAGTGGGGATGTATCACTATATCCACGGGGCCGGTTAAAAGTTGATGATTTCTTGGAGGAATAATAAATCTGTTGATGTTTCTCTATTAGTCTCTAGCTTTCGGGCGAATTGCCCTTCTTTAGGTGATATGTCAAATAGATAAAAGTGAAGGCCTTCTGTCATTGACAACGAGCTGATTTACAATCGAATACTTTTACAAATTGCCAAAATTAAAGGACGCCACTGGCCATATACGTTCATATGAACTACGAGTACGTATAATTGTTAAAAGAAAAGCTACATCTTGCTACCTATTCCCGCTAGATGCAGATATATCTCTCTGGGCCTATAAAATTCATTTTAAATAATCAGTCAAGTTTTGTAATATGAACTATGCTGTCCAAAGTCTCAACGATCAGTGGCTTCATACAAAGCATAAAACGGCCTCCCCTGCCAAGGTTTGACTTACTCTGAAAGAACCCTGGAACCAAGGGGCAAGTCTGCAGCTTGGAGATTATTGACTATGGACAAACAATTCTCCGCCTCATCGGAGCGGACCACCATATTGTTCCGTCCTAACGACAGAGGCCATGGCCTCACCAGGCAATTGTTAACCTTCCGTTCAAACGTCATTTCCGCTTCCGCTGCATGAGCCATGTCTCCAAGAAAAAGACCAATCTTTGGCCATTATTCTCCCGTATCGATGGCCCTCAAAGGTGATGGCAGAGGATCTTCTGTCACAGACCAATCCTGAGACGCTGCCATTGACCTTCCCATCAGCCCTATCGGCTGCTTGCAGTGCCACCTGTCGCGACCAGGGCGCACCCGTGTGGTGACCAGAGGCCTATCATGGGTGAAGCAGCTGGTAGGAGGGTTAGTCACCCGGAAGTTGGTCCCTGACCGCTCATGTCCTGCCCATCCACCCAAAACACAGCTTGAGATTTGTATCCTCAATCCCGGTTTTGGAAGATATATATCCCTTCTAGACGGGTCGTTTGAAATGACTTTTGAACATGTTGATAAAAAGAAGATAGCCCAATGCAATGTTCCCTATTGATAAAGAACGGGCATCAAAATCTGTCATATCTACTTCAGTCCATCATGAAAAACGTTTGCTTCCAAGTTGTTCGTGAAAACTCATGAGAAGTGTGTGTGAAGATCCAGATCGTGGTTCCGGAAAGTTGAGATTTCTAAATAGGCCTAGACGTCCATCGAGAGGCATATAATATATCCTGGCACACTTAGGCTACTGGGGACACATACTAAGATAAAGTCACGTTATTTAGGATTCCCAGTTCTTTTTACTGCAAGGCATCGTATCCAAATTTGGAAGAAACATAATTGAGGACTATTCCATATTTAAAGAGGATACGTGTGTATTTATAAGCATGCACATGTCCTTCTCCTTCTCCAATAGAGAAAGGAAGGTGGGGTGGGGTGAGGGATCCGGCGCACATTGCTTGGCCTCTCTATACACATCATCAGAAGTTGACCATTGGTACTCATGTGGTCAGCTAACAGAGAGGCGCGTGAGAAGTTAGACTGGTCACTGATTTATCTGACCAGGCGTACCCAATCATGTCTCACCCTGACTGTCCTGCTGGCCTGTCTCCTTGAAGCAGCCGGACAGGCGCAGTCCGGAATGATTATGATCTGATTCGAACCCAGAGTCTCAGCGATGAGACCGTTTAAACATTCAAGAGCCATGCCTAGTCAGTGGATAGGAGAGGCCAGCAATCTCTCGGGGACATTAATATGGTCCGGGCCAGGCAGGATCTAACAGGAACTGTGTGGGATTCATCACAGTTTCTGTACATCGCTCCGAGGATCACAAGGATCAAAGGCCGGGATCAGCCGTGTTGCTGTCAGCGGTTGGCACCCCGGGGGAGGTCGTAAACATGTTCGGCACCTATGAGTGTGTACCCATAATATATATATGCTTAAGAAAACCAGTGCTAAAGGGAAAGCAAAGAGATGGCGATATATTCATTTTTTGACAATGGGACAGGGTCTGGTTGACCTAGGCTTGAGTGATCACACAAGTTATACATTCCTCGTTTATTGGCGAAAAAAGCACAGCATTTCATTTCTTTAGTCAACAAATGGGGATTTTCTCGGTACAATATAAAGTTATAACACACTGGGACCGCTCGAGGACTTTGCTTGTATTTAGCTGGGAAACCTTAAGAATTTCTGTGATATTTTGCTCATTAAACGATATGATACGGTACGATATGATATACCCTTAACCTACGATGTGCGGGCAGAATATATTTTGTTAACGTCGATATTCCTATCGCTCAGGATTTCTATTTCCTTAATGATTTCCAAGAAAAACTATGTATACACAATACACTGTCTATACATGGGAATTGGGATGAAAGGTATGCACATATCTATTTAACTCAAATCGCGGACCACCAAATCCATGTTACCCTAAAAAGTGGAAGGTAGCTTCCAAATTATCATATTTTATTTAACTGTCATCGATATAAGAAAAGGAATGCTATTGTACCAGGTCCTAATAGTATATATATTATTAGGACCTGCTACAGTATTGTATCATAATAATTATGTTATATGTATGTATATATGCTATATTGATGTATGGCAATGTGTTAGATCTGCTCTGTAACCTCCATGACTAGGGTAGATTTAATTCAAGTCCACGCTTAGCCATAAGATCTGAATTGGCTCGATTATAAGAAATTGTGAAAACTCAGACAGTGATTGTGTTAACAAGCGAGTGCTGGGTGAATCTCACCAACCTCTGGTTTGTGGAAGAGGTGATGGTGTTGGGGAAAGAGGAGGGTAATCTTCGCCTTTCTGGAGGAGGAAACAATACACTCCATCACCTTGCCTCATGGGCACTGCCTTCAGACTGGCACAAGATCTAACGGCCCAGATCTGTGCTGCCGGCTGCCGAGACCACATAACAAAAGGGCTCATGCTATTGACTCGGACCGCCTCCCATCTCTCCCAGGATCCAACTCTGGTCAAGAACCCAATACATAATTCCTATTCTTGACATCTACGCGCATGCAAATATTGCAACTGTTCTCTCGGATTAGGCCTTGGACGACCCAGACCACTGATCGTGCACAAGAAAAGGAACCCAGTCAACTCCAGGGGGTCTCATTATTCAAATGGGCACGCGCCATGGTCGAGGGAATGTTTGACTTTTTCTTGGTAGTTTATTATGTAAGAACGTCTTGTACGTGATGAGGATTGGCGCAGAGGGTGCTACGAGCGAGAAGCGATGAGTCTGTGAGGACGTCCCCACCGGATCCCTTCGGATGGCATCAATATTTCTCTGCATATGGTCACTGGTCGGGCTTGACCGGAGTCAGAACAGTGGAAAATTTCGATTTGCCATCAACACTAACTCAGTTTCATGGCAGAGCATTGTGCTTGGCTGAATAAGGCAATGGCTTTTTGTAGTTTGACAAGTACAGCTTACTATCATATTATTGCAAGCCGTGCAATATACGCGACGCAGCTGTGGTCGTGACACTCTGCGAGATCGGGATTACTAGCCTATCCTATTGTTATTTTTGAGTACGCTATATTTTCCAGTTGATTTTTTAAGGACAATCGTGCTCTTAGAGTTGATGAATGTATACATGCATGTTTTAAAGTTAACCAAAATCAAACTTAGCACGACGAAATTATTATATTTCTTATATTTCTTATTGCTGATAATGGCGATGGTAACTCTTGATGTCGCATTGGTGTCAATGAAATAAGGCAAAAAAGAGAACAAGGATAGTTGTTGACGTAGGAATGTTTTATTTGTCTACCTTGGAAACCATAAACATTTAATGTCTAATATCCAACACACACATTTCCTATCTTCATACCCATCCCATGTAACCCAACTTTTCATTCTTACATGGACCCACATCGCAATACCTCACATATGTTAATGCATCTGGAACAGAAGTGCTAAACTGCTCTTATATTCTTTAACATTTCTCACGATGCAGCATAATCCAAACAATGTATGTAAAGATGCTTCAGATATATGCTGGCATCTTAATTATTCTGGTTTGTATCAAATATTAATATTCAATTAGTAATTAAAATACCATGAAGTTACTTTTTGTCAGAACGTATGTCAAATTATAAAACATGTTACAATCGTCACTATTTTCCTAAGGAGATTGTATTTTTACTATGTTGTAAAACATCGACTGTTGATACATGTCATTAGCTATCGTAAGCATTTGACGAATTTAATAAATACTTTTCATACGAAAATTGACATCTCCTCTGACATTCACTCATGGCCATCCTCTAGACCAACATTATTCTCAATATTTGGAAATAGTTTAATGCATGCACCGAAACAAGTCATTTTACTATGTAGGGTAGGGATCTATGCAATGAACAGTATCCTGTCGTGAATTACTTATAGGTTCACCTTAAGCACATCATAATATCGTTTATAGAATATCCTTGCGCATATAAGGAATGTGTGTTTATAGACTCTTAAATAATAGCACCCATAATACCAGTCATATGTAGACGTTATTGCTTTTCATTCAATGTACACTATTATACAAGGGGAACGTGCCCAACAATTTTATAACCACTTCTTTAGAAGAGACGCTTAAGCACATAAATAACAAACACGATAAACTTTAGTAATACATCTTTTGTATCGTGGATGCATTATTGTCAAAATATAAAGTATACTATTTTCCCTGGTTCATCAACACATTTGGGCGTATCGTTATGTAAAAATTGTGTGGGGCAACAGAATGAAGATATCAAATACTTATTGGTAGAAATTTGGAAATTAGTAACTGGTATCCGTTGAAAGAAATTGTATTCGGGCTTCAAACCGATGTTAATGTTTGTGTATACAGTTGGTGCCTCTCCTCAATGAAATCTATCGTAGTTTAAAACAGTATGATTCGGACCTAGAAATTGCACATTTCATCTTTTGTTCTGTACAGGCTTAAACTCGATATATACACGATACTGCTACTAATAACCGTTGACTCTTCTAGTTTCTTGGCTAAATTGATGAAGTGGCAAGCTGCAGATTGCCCCGCAACAACCTATCCTTACATTATCCAGCATTCTATTCACCAACGTAGAAAAAGAAATACATAGGAAATATTTTATTTTACACATGGGAAATACTGACAAGGGGGTTGATTATAACTGGACGTGGGGGATTGAAAAAAATATCTTATCTTCCGAAATGCCAATTCTCCTAGATTATATCATAAAAGACAACCTGATCAAACACATCAGCTTTACAATAAATATATAAATACAAATTTGTATCTTAATATTTACAAAAAGGTCAAGATATAACACGACAAGTTATCATTGGTGGGATGTCATGTGCCGTGTTAAGTGATGACGTTCTCGGAAGGTTTCGCCGCAGACACTACACTTAAGTTTGTCTTCGCGCTTCTTCTTCACTGCTGGTTCCTGTTTGTGCTGTGATCTCATATGATATACAAGGTCAGAGGTCATCCGGAAGGTGGCGTTGCATTTGGCACACCAGTTTTGGGCGAGGGCCATGTTAAAAGGTGCTGCTTGTGGGATGGGTGGTGTGGTGAGCAGCTTCTCGACCATAGGGTTGTGGCTTTTGTAATAAGAGGACATCCTCATGGACATTGTCCGTGCTGGGTTTGACAGGAAGGCCATCTTCGTATGCAAGTTGTTGTTCTCAATGTTCCGGATGTCAGCCAGCTTTTCTGAGGTTGGCCTCGAGAGTTCACTTCCGAATTTAGCATTGAGAGAGTTACGGTACAAGTCAGACATGGTCAATGGGAGATTCTCATTGTAGCTGTTAGTACCTGGCATAAACGAGGGTGGCATTCCAGCATTACCAGGTAGAAGAGCTAACCGGGGTAGGAACGATGGGTGGGGTAACGTGCTTGGGAATGTTTTGGGGGGTTGACTCGGTGCTGACGAATGTTTTAGTCCATTAATTGGTGTGGGTGAGAAGAGAGTTGAAGAGGAGCTAGTTGCATCCAGATGAGAGGTCATGGGCGAAGATATATCAACCCTTTTCTCGACTTTTCTGAATGCACTGAGATTCTCATCGTCAGAAACGTCTGAGCTAATGTTTTGATTCCTGTCCAATTTGGGCTCCATACTGATGCTGCCACTGACACTGACAGGAGAATCCCCTCCTCTCTTCTCAGAGTTACTTCTGACTGAATGTTGTGAGTCCGTGCTCCTGGGTCTCTCTAAAGGAGATGGTGGGGAGGAGGACTTGGGCGAGGATCCTCCAGAAGCATGCCTTTTGGCAGAGATCTCTGATTCTGGATCATCTAATGAGCGCTTTCCAGGACTTGCCCTCGAGCTGTTCCATACATCTCGGCCTTCAAATGACCTATCACTGGCTGCAGGGGAATGTTTTTCCATGGGAATCCCATTCGAACTGGAACTGGAGGCTGGCGAGGGCAGCATTGCATTTTGGAGGTCAGCCGCTGAGGTGGTGGCAAGGCCTGATGGTAGGGGTAGTCTGAAGTTAGGGTAGCCAGGGTAAGGGAAAGCTCCATGTGTTGCCTTCTCCAAACCACCGACTCGGTAATCAAAGCTCATACCAGGGAAGAGGCGCTCATGAACTTCTCTTGGTATCGGACCTGGGGGACGAAGGGCACTCAGTCCCATGGGGTGAATCTGGCGACGATGCTCACATTTGAAGCGCATGTGTGCCCTGAGGGAGTTAGGATAGCGGAAGGTCTCCATGCAGTATGGGCAGAAGAACACGCCCCCTTCTGTAATCAAATAGAAAGATCATGGTCAAAAGATCTGGCATCAACATCACTATCAGTTGGCATGCAAAATCACGTCTTGAACCCGCGGGGTTCAATGTATACTTGTATATAAAAACTTGATCGATTGCAACTTGTGTGCGTTGATACAATGTAACAATGCAATGCTAAGGATTAATTCCATGAAACTAAGATTAAAATTTCATGAAATCTGATTATATGAGTGATGTATGAGAGACTTACCGCGTATGTGGAAAGGCATAAGTTCAGGGACACTTATAGCTGCCGCCATTTCCTTGCTGTACCAGACCTGGACTTCCTCTCCCGAACCTATTGTCCTCGTGGCTCTGTAATGTAGCTGTCCATCGCGCAGAAATGCTTCCATGTTCTGCTCCCTCTCGTCTCGTGCTGGTTGAACAAAAGGAATCCACTCCCCGCATCTATGTTCGCCATTGCTTTCATTCAGATTAATCTGTAAAATAAAAAAAACACCATTATGAGAGGATCAGGATTCACGAAATATGTTTCTATATACATATAATGGTTATATTAGAGATTCGGGCTCATATTATATTTATTTATTTTCTAGCAGAAAGTTACTGATATTTTTTAACAAAAGCATTAGAAGAGACACACTATATACAGTTACAATAATGTTGACCACTTTTACTTTTCACTCACAGGTATGACCGCGATCATTAATACACTTTAAATCTCTACCTCCCAAGGAGTTGGCTCATTAATTTAGACAATGCCATTTGCATTATGAAAAGATGTAATCTACCACTGTCTGGGTCTTACTCGCAATGAGCAACAGAGGCAATAGCAGCATCAACAGCCAGAATGGGGGAGTCGAAGCCACTCAGTGTGAGGGAAGCCAGCCGAGAAAGGCCATGTGCTAATCTCGGGAAATTGACAAATTGCCTGGCGATGCCGCCAGGGGCGGATCAGTTCTAATACACGAAATAAACAATCATGCTGAAATGAGGGCCTCGCCTGAGTCGGGTGATGTCAGTACAAATATTGCGGCCCCGTCGCGCGATCGATGGGTTTTAAGTAGAAGCGGAAGAAGTGGGACTGAGGTCAGAAAGGCATTAACATCCGGAATAGAAACACAGTGCGCCTGTCAGAGATATTCCTCCGCCGCTCCGCCGGACCCGTTTACAGTGAGAAGCGCCTGTAATTCATGTTGAAACACGCTGATATGATAGCGACTGGGCGCACTGCAGTGAGGGCTATCTGAAGCCGGATCCAATTCTGGTCTGATTATTTGGATCTTCTTGGAGAAGGAACAAGATGCTGCTGTGTGCTCCGGGTCAGTGGAGGATGACACCAAGCAGAAAGGAAAGAAATGATGTTTACGGTTGTTGGGTGTTGGATATTGGAAATGCAGACTGGGTATGAGACTGACTTGACCTTGGAGGTCAATGGACGTTGATCGTAGACATGCTGGACATAAGTGTTGTATCCCATCGCAATCTTCCCGTTGGCCGGACACAGACGGTCCTACAGGGCTTGCATATGGGATCCACTGACACATCTGGCCTTAGATACCGATGGAATACCGACCCAAGCCCTTTGACCCGTGGGCAAGGCGTGCTCTGATATCGTTCGATAGCGCTGTATCTGACTCATCGCCTCAATCCATAAAGCGAACTAAAATACGATCTATTCTTTACAGCGATCTAATGCTGGGTTCCTCCGTCCATACGCCAATATCTGATGTATGGCTACGTCTATGAGATGTAGAATGTATAGGTATATTGGAGTGTCAGCCTCCAAAGCACAAAGATGAATGAGCCATATATATTTACAGGCGACTCCCCCAGACCAAGAGTTTTTTCTTGGCTGAGACATAATATCTCAAAGTCAAGGAGAAGGCTAGCCGCTGTATCTTATTCACCACAGTGATTGATCAAGCAGCCGAAGACACGATGGTTTTGTAATCATCTTCTGACGCCGAACATAATTTCAAAAAGCCATTAGTGGCATAGTGATGGGGATCAGACTCTGCCAGCGTCATTACGGATGACGTAATGGCAGCGTCATCAATAGTTGGGTGGGACGGACAGACAGAGGGCTCCCAGAGTCCCACAAGTATTTAGGCCTCATCGGAGAGCGCGCCAGGTTTTGTCACTTTAGGTGTGGCCCCTCGCACTAGTTCATTAACTCGATCGCCATATTTCATGTCTTGGGGCGGCGTGAACAGTCCAAGATGGCGTCGGCTCATCACCATTGGCACTAGATCACTTCGGTCGGGGGTATTCCCATACACGTCATGCCATTGTGGGGGTCTGACTATCTCAGATCCTCACACCATCCGGGCTCCAATGATACCACGTCACGTGACGAAAGGTCACCAGGTTAGAAGCGCTCTCTGCCAATGAGTGTGTTGGAGGGCAACTCGCTGGTTCTATTCAAAGGGGCATAGGTCCCTCCACGACCTTTGACGGGTCGATGCGGCCCAAGGTTTCCAATGCTAATCCACCTCACAGCAGGTTCCTGACAATGGATTTGTTACAGGCACGCAAGGGGGTTGCTATCATATGGATTTTGGGGGATCAGGGGAAACCACATAAAAAATAGCTACACAATGGTACAACTGGCTTGAAGGGAGTCAATGTCTAAATGCAGTCAGATAAGGTTAGCTGGCTTTCATATAGAATCCGAAAGAGACATTTTGATCTCAATAGCTACTATATATGTGATGTGTTTCAGGAAAATGTGTCACAAGTCGCAAAAAGGATATTCTTCAAAGTGTTTTTACAAGATCTCTTCATTGAAATGTTCTGAATCTTGAAGGGTCGAGCCATTTTACTCATTTTTATTTAAATATTTTTATTGGCCATATTACATTACAGTTGAATCTATGTACCAAATCTCACATTGTATTGAATATATTCTTGCATTTTAAAGGTCTTTGTATGGGGTATATTTAGTTACTTTACTGGTAATTTGCCCATCCAGAAATATTGCAAACCTTTTTTTCAAAAATAAAAATATCAAACTTAAAAATTATAGAAGTACTTATTAGATATCCTTATGTTTACCATAATTGGAATCGGCTTGATCCCATCTTTTCAAATAATTATGATAATATCTCAAAATCCATTTTTGCGACTTGTGACTCATGTTCCAGTACCACATCCCATATACTAAACAAATAAAATAGTTTTGGACGACTTCCCAACATGTTTGAAGAGATCACATTTGTCTGTCTCAAGGCGAAAAAGAAAGTTGATGAAGAAACTTGTCCAGATGCTAATCTTCTATCTCACTATTTCGCTGAATGGCGAGCATGGAACAATTTAACCAATGGACAATAATACCCAGCCCGAGTCTTGTCAGCTAAGCTCAATATCGTGGATGTAGTTTGAAATGAACATTGAACAAATCTCTTATTGACAGGAGACATTAATCTCGTAACACACATTACCTCGCCCCTTTCTCGTTTATTACCCCCTCCTGGAGCCACCTGTGGTCGCAATAGCAGGACATGGGGGAGATTAGGCCCTCCCTCACCTGACCCCAGTCAATTCCAAACAACATAATCCAGAGCCAATTTAGAACAAGACGTTGTCGGAGCCCAAGCGCCCGGCGATTTATTATTTGTACATATAGTTAGTCTGTGCGGGCGTGATTAGACACAGATGTCGGTTGGGAAATTGGATAGGCTTCCTGGAAACTTCCCTCCATCGATCTATTGAGGAGGGGATTCCATCGTAAAGAAGACCGAATGGGGGCATTGGGAGGTATTGGGCAGCCTAGTCACGTTTGGATGGGAATTCGGATGGCCCTGAAAAGGTGATTCAAAATGGGCAATGAACAGGGCTCGAAGGGCCACGACCGGTGTAATGTACAGATGTCATGTGCCATAACCTTGACTGTATTATGGACAGCAATCGCATCTTCTTTTTTTGCCCTGCACCTATGAGGAATATGGCATCGTTCAAAGAACCTTTATGACCCACACGTGTGATTTCCTTTGGTGAGGGCGAGCAAGCAATTGTAAATGATTTGTATTCAGGGTGTGAATACTGTCATGGTTAAGCGTTCATGAAAAGTGTCAGAGCCAAGTTCTACATGGGTGAACAATAGGACAATGGGCCTTGGCAGGCATGGAGTTGATTGCCCTAAGAGTGCTGTCATTCCTTCCTTAAGGACCAATACGGAATAAGGGCCTAATAAATTCCAGCAGAGTTCCTCTTTATGAACACGATGGACACTAAGGTGAGTGCAGTAAGCAATGAGAAACGTTCCGGGAGGATAGATGATTGATGGTGCTGTCAGTGCAACACCCAAACTGGACAGATGTGTCGCTATGTAAAGACCATTCATATGCTAATCTGACCAGGTGAGCGCGGGGTTCCCCGCCCTCCCTGACACCCTGACAGCCAGCGGTACATTCTCTGTCCCCACAACTGACTTGCTACATATTGTATGCCCTGGCACGTGGAAAATATGGAAGACTGTCAGCCTCTGTACCCAAGGGTGGGCAACAGGTCAATGTAAATTGTTGCTCGTGCCAATGGCATATGTCAACTGCAAGTGGCCATGGGTATATATTCACTAAGAAACCCACGGCTCAGCTCCTTGGATGGAGTGGCCCTCAGTGGACATGCATGAGTGAGATCAGTCATTCCCAAATGACACTATCTCAACTAATTGGATAAAGATTTGACGTGATTTTGATCGAATGTTTCAGAGTTTTTTTGTCAGTCATCAAAAGAAGCCACATGCCACACAATACATAGTACATTATTAACTCTCCACTAAACTTACCTTTACTGTATGGATATCTGGTCTATTGTCGCATGTCATGTGACCTATGAGTAAGGCGGGATCACTAAGAGTCAGGTTGGTTGGTATGGGTCCAAATACCTTCCCAGCAGGTAGCACGCCTGTCGTAATCACCCCCATCTTTGGACTGAAATGTAGAAATGTTTGTTTTATTTTTTCATATATATATAACAAGTGCAGTGTCACAGTATCAGAGTTCTATTGAAATGCAGGTGATGTATTGGTTCAAGAAGAAGGGTTTATATTTATGTTTATCATTTGATGTATAAATACGCTGACAGCTAGGGTGGTGGATGATAGTAAATTTAATGAATCTTGTTTTATGTTTTTTTTGTGTATAGTTATATCAAACGTCTGTGCTACTTCGAATAGACTATACATTGCTTTGATATTATTATGTTTTTGAACTTGCTGAAGGTTATTATAATATACTAGATATTTTTGTAACTTTAATACGGATCAGGATTAACTGAGAACAGCAACTACCGTTGTAATGCTTTTCACTGAATAAATATATCTTAAACTAAACCAAACTTCATAATCAATCAATAAATGTTAAAGATCGATGGAAATTCACATGGAAAGGCAAAAGGTCAGTATCGTATTTAAAATGGCTGAAAGTATTGTTAACATTCCCCTTGGTATATATTCAATCCATTCTCATTGCCATTCCTGAGCAACTTAGATTCTCAACTCCCAGAGCTATTCCTCTATCAGGGCTAGTGGTCACGCCACCTGTCCATCAAGATTATCGTTAGCCCCCTCTGCCGCCAGCATCTAACGTTAAGTGTGCGCTTCCTGTTTGCCCTTATGTTCTCCCACTGCGATGGGAGTTCCTGGAGGAGTTTCTATCAGGGTCGGCCTGTCACCTCCGTGTGTCCCCACACCTCTCAGAAGGTAACTCAAGTCACCAGTGTCAGCAGGGCCCTATGGCAATAAGAAGGTGGAGGACCCCTACTCGCAGGGATCCGGATGCAAGGGCTGAATTACCTCATTCCCTCCGTGTTGGGCTGTCAGGCGGTGGCTGCCTAAGTTCGGCCGGTCGGAGCATATGCTTGGCGGTCTCAATTTGTGCCCAGCTTGTCCAGCAGGGCACCCTTGATGGGGGCATCAATTGTGAAAGCGCGAATTCAGTGTTCACATCTGGACGGCTCCTAAGTTGATTTGAGCTGTCATTTCGGAGGGCGCACGGGAAGAGGCTGTTTTAGGCGGCCTAGAATGTCTGGAGTAAGCCCGGATGTACTCCATCTAGCGTGCTCTAAGGTCTCCGAGGGGCGTGGTCATCAACGCCGGCAACACGCCTTGCTCCCTCCTCAAGCCCTCGGCCAGATTAGCCATGTGTCATTAGGGTATTAGCTGTCACTATTGTGTAGCTGATGCTTCCAACACGTAGGCCCTCAACGCCCACCCACCTTCCACTAAAGCCATCGTCCTTTACAAATCACTCTACAGGCTTTAAACTTCACTGCCAATGGAAACAGCTACCCTTTTTAGCGGCAGATCAATGTAAAAGCTTTCTCCGTCATAAACAGGGCATTAAAATATTTCTTTTCATATCAACCTAAAATGGGAAAAAATAGGAAGCCGTCCACCGTGGGACTTTTTCTTATACTACTTATCAAGATACACATTGGTGACTAAAGAGCAAATGGAGGGACGTTTATTGCAAAAGCATTTCCCCGGGCGCTGTGGTGGTTTTAAACATGATAAAACACGTGGGATTAGTTGTATACTTTGGTTATGTAACCAGCTGCAATAAGATTATCTCAAGGCAGTACATTAGGGCGCTAATCACGACTGATATATGCTGATTGTCTCCCGTCAGGACGGGGCATTAGAAAACATGAGGGGAAGACACGACTGACTTTATTGAATAACATTTGCCGCAGCCATCAGTGGTTTTATCCACGTTAATCTTGTATACCATCCCGCTGATCCACTCCAGTGTCTCTATTTAAGTTCCTAGTCCCGCTGAAGTAAGTAGCTTTTAGCTTGTGTCAGATAGAAACGGAGGAGATCGCACCGCTCCCGATCCTCAGCCACAATGAAATGTAAGGGGACTCGATTACCACTGATTGCTTGAGATTCCCGTGGAAGGGAGAATATGTTTTTGTCGATTAGGTTATATTTCCCAGCGCCGTTAGGACCGCCTATCCCGTTGCCTCGCACTGAACATGCGTTTTAAGTAATCACCGGACAAATTGGAAATTCATCGCATTTATGTCGGAAAAGTAAATTGAACAGATCCCCGTCCATGTTGGCAATTCAATAATGGTGTTTTGATATATGGTAATTTGAACACTTATAGAAATGCTAAATCTGGAAATAATCCTATTAGGTTATTACAGGGAACATTAATTAAAATAGATATGGTCATTAGAGCTTTGGTAGCAGTGTGACGATGGAGTGAATCGTGTGCTGTTAGTATGTAAAGTGAATTAACACGGAGGAGTAGGCGCTGTCTAAGGGGTTCAGGTGGTCCGAATTTACAACTAATTTACATTGATTCATAGCAGAATTATCACAGATTCTCTCAAGACTTTTAAAAGATGTTGAGTGTGACGTCAGTGTAACTACGCCTGTGGTGCGATAAGTGCCATTTATATTAACCATATGTCAGTTACCTTACAGGCTCCAAGTGTCAAATGTATTTATCAGTTGACGATTTGCCTTGATCGAGGCTGGCGACACATTGCCATTGACAGGTGCCGTCGGCGAACGAGGTAAATATGTCGATTTGCTGCTCGAATTACGCAGCAAAGTGGCCACAAATCGACCACTTCCTGGCCAAGCGATCGCGAACGCGTTACCGGAAGTGCTGGTTTAATGGGACGCAAAGCGCGTGCGCGGTTAATCATGTGGTGAACTATCGATCGACCCTTAATGCCCTCCCTGCAGAAAACTCCCATCTCCTTATCCTACTAAGATTTTCCTTTAAGGGAAGGCAACCAATATGTTGGTGTCCAATTGGCCCCATCCACATAAACTTCTGAGGCGATGAAACACTCTCTCCTCCACGCTTTTAAGTCTCGGGAGCCTAAGGAAGTGTGGTGGATGATAAAAATGCACTTTATCTCACACTTTTAACTCCCCCAGGTCTGCTCGACCCACACACCACCTGCGAGCTCGACACCAATGTTATTGCTCTGATTTATGGACCCTGAGAGGTTAAACTTTCCGGACATTTTGTCCGGTTCTATGGCTGCAGCGTGAATTCCCTGGCATTTGATGGACAGATTGGGCGAGAGAGTGAAATCGCCAAAGCGCGAGCCTCAATGCAGCGACCAGGGGCCAATTTCCGTATTGAATGTGGGCACCAGAGCACTGTGGCTTGTCTGAGCCTGCAATCAACCACCAGACCTTGCCGCCAAGAACCACTGCCAATGCCATCTTGACTATGTTTTGACTAGAGTAAAAGATTGCTCTGCAAGCTGTTTGGCAGTACTTGAGGAGGGACGCGACGCCCCATAGACTCAGCAAGCACATGTTGCCCAGGCAATCTCGTCCAAGTTTACATGGCTTTATGTCCATTTAGAGGAATCTGTTAGGTCCATAACACTGTAAGCCGGGTGAATAACGTCAAAATGATTATTACCCGAGTATGTATTTTGACGTATCTCCAAAGGAAACAGCGGTAGTCGTGTGAAAAAGTAAAAGGAATATTTATCCTCGCCTACGAGTAAAAACAGGCCATAAAGACATGTATGCATCGTTGTACAACAGTCCGTGAGTGTGACATAAAGCCATAAATTGCAGTCCAGTTTGCTGCAAGTGGACCAATATAGGGAGTGGTCGGCTTAGCCTTCTATCATCCCAACACAGGCCTGATGGTTGCTTGGCCCTCGGCATGGCCAGAAAGCATAAGCACCCCATGTGCTAAATGTGGGGGTCAAAACCCCCCAAATCCTAAGCCCTCTGATGGTCCAAGCTCTGCATCTTCATCCCCCGAGCCAGACCCTTGAATCCTTGGAGAGCACAGCAGGGGGTCTTTCTGGTAATTTGTCCCCCTACAAGGTGTCCCATTAAACTATTACCTCGAGTTACGCGCCGTAAAATTATGGTCAATGATGCAAGTTAATGTTGGCATCCTCAAGAAAAACTCGTCCACCCCGAGGCTCTTTATCAGAGCTGCATAGGAATTTAATCCTCTTGAGGTTGAGGCGGTTGTTCCTGGTCATTTTGTCATTGACCATCTGAAGACAGGGGAATACTCCAAGTAACTATTACAAGCAGCAGGACTCCCTTTTGTCATTGGCCAGGATGTTGTCCAAAGCAGCAAGGGGCGGTATGGATAATGTCGTCCTAGAGGAAAAGATCAGGAGCAATAGCTTGAAGGCAATTTAGTTCATCCAGGAGACCCTGAGGTCATCTGCTTTTGACATGAAACTACGGGCCAGCGTACTGTGGGTCTTCTATGTGGGTATTACATTCACCCCAACTTTGGCAATATTACTTATATGCACTCTACTCAAAATACTTGGATTTTCTTTTACTTCTGGGAATATTTTACAAAAAAATAAAAGTGCAGTTATAAAAGTATAAGTCTCTCTCTATATATATTGTCAAATAATTGTTAATGGATTGAATTGGCCCTACTAGTGCATTTTAGCATGGTAAACCTATTTTTGTGATGTTATGGGGGAAAATACAAAAAGATTGATGCGTACACCAAGCCCCACAATGGACACCTATATGTCGATATAGATCCTGCTCAATGCTCTCGACAAGCTTAAATATTGAATAATGAGCAGAATTTAAAAGCTTAAAAACGTTTACTCTTGATCTTGAAATGAAATAAGTATTTTGTTTTTCACTTGAGCTCTGTGAGAATATCATGTATTACCGAAATCAGTCTCAATAAAATTTCTTTAAACAAAAGATAGAAAAAAGACCCAGACCCAAAACGGGAAGTATTAATAAGTTTACATTTGACCTCCATCCAACAAAACAGGTGATTCAGAATGCAAGAAGATGCATGGGATTATTTAATCAAAAGTAAAGGAAGAGTGCAGTGAGAAGGCGAAAAGGGAGAAAGTAAGAGAAGGCAGAGAAAGAGAGAGAAAGAGAGAGGGGGGAGGGATGAGAGAGGTATATGGGATTGGGTGCTGCTGACCATGCTATGGTGATTAGTCTGAGCGCGGAGAGAGCACAGACTGGTCCTGGATTAGGTTAGTCCCTGATGGATGGCCAGCAAGCCGAGAAGCCTAGCCTTAACATGGCGCCTTGTCCAGCGCCCCTGACCGCTAGTCTGCCACCACTAATCCTCCTGTCCATCGCCACTAAGCCACTACCACACAGTCCTTCCGCCCAAGCATCCTTTAGTCCATCCAGGGCGGACACGCTGGAGTGTTTCCTCCAGTGTGGGGCGAAGATAAACGGCCAGGAAATGGAGACCGATGGGAGGGCAATGGTTTCCCGCTGCCATCCTTTATCTGTGACGGGATGAGGCAGGACAAGCGCCGGGGCCGGGCGGTATGCTCGCCGCCATAGAGCCGGACGGTCCTCTT
Source organism: Sthenelais limicola (assembly GCA_942159475.1). Classification (NCBI taxonomy): domain Eukaryota; kingdom Metazoa; phylum Annelida; class Polychaeta; order Phyllodocida; family Sigalionidae; genus Sthenelais; species Sthenelais limicola. The sequence continues at coordinate 111,508,244 of OW804095.1, read as the reverse complement.
CATTCCCGGCCACTCAAGCGTACTCCGTGTTCCGCATACATGATATTACAGTCCTTTTACATAAATCAAGCCCAGAGTGGTAGCGCCTATTTCTCCTACCTGGGCACGGGAGGCGAAATCTTGAAGCAGGGTGCATGGTTAATGCCCTTTACACTGACAGAACATTTAGGGACTAAGTGATCTAGTGTATCTCTTTTAGTGCCATGAAGGATGTGCCCTTCGTGATGGCACGATCGTAGCTACCTCCCTACATAATGGGTTCAGTGTTTAGTTGAAACTAACAGAAAAGCCAAGGCTTAAACAAATTGATTTGCACTCTCACATAATGGAAGGGTTTCTAAGGCTATACACACACTTTGACTGATCTACAATCTTTTTCGACTTTGACAAATGGTATGGCTACGCAAGGTATTCAGTAATAAATTTGAATAAATAGATTTGCTGCATTGTGTACTAAATTCCCATGTTGATATATAAAGCTGACTGCGTCGCCTTTGAGTCATCCGACACCTGAGTTTGCGATTGGTGCAAGCAATTACATATGTCCCGAGGTTGAATACAAAACTATTTATATAGGTAAAGAGTTTGTAGTTGGGGCACGTTAATGCTATCTTCGCACCAATCCAAATGGCCCCCCTACATAACGGAAAACACGAACTTCTCTGGTGACACGACAAGGGATAGACACCTCAGAGACTAGTCTTTGTACCTTCACTGCACAGGTACGATGTAATCCTAGCATCCTGGCCTCTGGGGAGGGGACTCAACAAAAAGACCCTGTCACAAGATCTGATTTAGGTCTATTTAGGCATGGGCTTTGTAAGTCGAGGTCGCACATTCGGGGAGGACTTTCTGCTCGATGCCAATAGTGTTGGTTATAATCAGTGGAGAATTAAAGTTGACCCTAGGTTAACGCCCCTCAATGACCACCCTTGTTGTTAATACCCCGTCTGGTCTCATCCTTAGGAGGATAAATTTAAAGGACACCAGCGAATGTATTGGGTTTCTGTCTCCCCTACCAGTCGACTACAATGGCCTCGGAGCCTTAAGTAAATGTAGTCACCTTTCACTGCGACCAACTGTTCACCCCTAATTCACTCGGCATCACCGTCTGTTCGCTATCGCCCATACAACCCCCAATATGTTGCCCCTAAGTCTCCCAAATCCTCCCCTTTTACTGTTCATTTTACCTCGTAGGCATAGAAAGCTTTTTATCATCATTTTCACGCCAGCGGATCCTTTATGATGCTTCAATCCAAAGACTTGGCTCCGTTTGTCTGTGGGTGGGGTTTTAGCTGGTAGAAGTAAACAAATATTCAGCTACTTCACATTTCAATCCATGTTCTTCACCCTGGGGCTGTTTGACCTCTGCTCTGCGCGAGTTCACCGTTGCGACGCTAGGTTTTCCTCTGACCTGACCGACTAGGCTCCCATTGTTGTCACTCCAGCGACATGTGGCCGACCAGAACCCTGGGGGCATGGAAAGGGTTTTTCATAATGTTCAAATTAAAATGTTTGCCGACCTGTTTCATTAAATGCGCTTTCAACTCTCGTTGGCCGCGAGATCGAATGACTGCGTACACGTCATTGTGCATATGCGCATATGCTTTAAGGGTCTGTGCACGTGCGCTTATGGTTAGACATAATCCAAAACCCATGAAAATCAAATCCAGTTTGACGTTGTGGATTTGAGAGGTGGTCAGAAGGAAATCCAGTCGGGGCTCAAAGTAACCACAAAACCACAATAACAGGCTTAGTGATGGCTGAATGACCCAATATATTGTACCACATTATAAAGCCAGAGATGGAAAAAAATATGACATTTCCCCCACAGCAATATATAATATAAAGTCAAGCGACTGTCTCAACCAAACAACAGGAACATCATATACTGATATATGTTTCTTGAAACTGTCTAATGATTAAAGAGTTTCAAGAAACACTTACTAAGTGGGATGAGTGCAATCACAGTGTTCCACTTGAGCTGCAAACAAACAATGGCTTTGAAGTCTGACATGATTTATTGGGATAAGTCCATGAATAACAATCCGCTCTAACGTTAATTACAAAACCTTTAATAACACCCTTTATAGAGTCTGCTATCTGATCTTTAAAATAATTAGAGCCTTTACCCTTTGGCGAGTCACAGGTAGTTGTTACAACTAGCGAGGGCAGGTGGGCGCGTGCCTCTTGTCACCGAGCGATACTGAGATAACACCATCTAGAATTCTCACCTGGCTAGTTTTAAACCAGTACCTACTAAAACCATTGAAGGTAATGGCCTTTGACAGCCGTAGCCACCAAGGGAACCAAGTATCAATCAGGCAGTTGGCCGAATCTCTTACTCATCTCACTCTATTCAGCACTTCACAACCTGTCTAAGCCAAATCAACCTCATTACTTTCCCCTTCAATGCTTGAAATTCATAGGTGCGAAGGATTTTGTCTACAGTCAATATTACCTCGGCATGACCCTTCCTAGCGAAGAGGTGTTGTAACCGGCAAAAGCAAACTGTCCATATGGACGGAAGTTTGCCATAAAACTTTAATATGACGAAGTAAGGGCAGTGATTTGTGAAAGGATGGTTTCACAGACAAACACTAAATGCCCCTGGGCTGATTCTATAGCTACGCAGAGCAATTTTACATCTGAGCAGAGCGTCTGGTGAGTAGTGATGGACCATCATTCATATGGTAATACTTGCTGATGAAAAGTCGATGGCATATGACCCTTTTAGACTGGTACAAGTTGGAGCTTTGTTCATAGGGTCAATGCTAGATGCTTGCTCAATATCCCCTATGGCGAGTTGTCCTTACTTTGTGTTGTTCCGTACACCTATACACCTGAGCTCTATCAGTAGATATAAAAATATGAACTAAGCCATAAAAAAATGGGTAGGGCGAACTTAATAACAAGTCAGGATTCTGTGATTGTATTTGCGTTGAGTTGGTAATCTGTTACCGTTAAAGGAGGGCTGGGAGCAATTGTCTCGAATACATAGAGATACCCCCTAGAACACAATGATTATTGTCCCCTCCCCGACGCCAGGTGTGTTCTCTTTCGCGTTACAAAGACCTGACGAGCTCTGATGAAATATGTTATACTCAACAGGGGTAGTGCCTAAGCATATTCTGTCACATATGCCCCATAACAGATAGCTGCATGCATACTCATATCTGACAACGCTTGGCATTGGCTATAGGACACTGAGGCCTGGAGAAATCGGCTATTTCAAATTTAAATACAAAAAGTTTTTAACAAACCACAAATTAATATACCTCTCGACAGATTTAACTTCTCAATCTAATCCAAGGTAACTGAGATTTAACAACAGATAGGAGAACATCTGGTGCCTTACTGGTAGCAAGTAGTGTTACCCGTATAAACATGCGAGTATGTTGACCGTTCAAAGACAAACCTGAAATTAGTCCATGGAGTCATGTCATGTCATCACGAATATGTGTGAGCTTGTTCTCCGCAGCCCTATTATCATAATAGCTGGGTTTACGAAGGCTACTGATGTTTTCATGGTAATAGCGAATTGTTTCCATGCCTAATTCCTAGCATGATTGGGAAGGCCGTGAAAAAAACAGATGGTGATACCGATATTGCGCCCGGGGTCGCATATGCCAGCCGCCTCAGTGGAAGACCCGTTGTCTATTCATTGTATCAATGATAACCAAAACCATACAATCTCACAAGAAACAGTGGCACTTCAGTAAAAAGAGAAAACGGCCTTATATTTGGCCCTATAAACCAATCAGTCACGATTCATAGCTATCACATGGAATCAAACAAAAGGGGCAAAATAGCACGAGTACATAGTTTATCACTCGTCTTGACAGTGACGAGAGAAGCGTGCCCTAACATAGGAAAAGGGTATAATGTGGTGCATGCATCATGGGTCCGTGTAAAGGCAATTTTCAACGCCAAAATAATGAATTAAACTGAGGATTATAAAACATCACGCTTCAGTCCATTTTAAAGTTAAGTGTTATAAGGCGCCATAGAAATAGAGAGCTAATTTCATATTGAATAAATGAATGTCACATTTACAAAAGGATGGGGGGGAAATAAACTTTTCCTAGAGTTATTAGTATGCCACTGGCGATTTTCGTATTTCACAAAGCTATGGAAAGATTAGTTGAAAGTGAGTGGCACTATTATTCGAACTCATTGCTACATTCACGCCTATTTCAAGCACAAAAAGTGCCTTGAATCCAAAATGCAAACACGGAAAGTGAGCTTGGTGAATGGGAAGACGAGAAATAAGCTCAGTCGGTTACTGTGCCGAAGGACCATTCATTGGCTTCGTCATCGAGGTCAGCTGTTCCATCCCAATTGCCTTTCGCAGCACTGCCACCACCTCCCGCAAGTACTACAACTATAACAATCAGGTCTCTGCTCCCTCGTGCACAAATTGCCCTATCTTCTCCTAACTAAGTCCAAAGCAATCAACCTCTACCTCAGTTATAGTGAACCATTACCAGAGAACCAATGGGGTAACCTGTTAACAAACAACATGCAATCCCTATAATGGTCAATATTCTCACTGATCCTTACCTTTTTTTAGTGAGGCACGGTCAGAGAGGGTATCCGGGATGGAGTGGCTGTCTACTGTAGCTATCCTGCCTCTTCTGGATAGCTCACGTAGTAAGGAGTGAAGATTTCTCGTGGTGTTGATCTCCTCTCTCTGGCTCTTGAAACCCAATCCTCTGATATTCAATCAACTGTCGCACAAAGTCCTTTCCTAATACGCTGAATGTTATTGCATGAGAATAGCTCAGTGTGATCAGTAGTATCCTACTCGTGTGTGCCAAGGTTAGGGAACCCAGGGATTTGTTTGGCCTCCCGGGTAGCAAGCGGTGGCCGACCGTGTGTCGAGGGTAGGCGGTCGCGTGCTAAAAGTGTGCAGGCCGATTGGCTCTAGTGTTGTGAAGCAGGCTCTTCCCTGGCTCCTATCTTTATCCCAACCAACCCCACTACCAGCATGGGCGAGCGTCGCGCCACCTAGAAGGCATAGAGGGACACTCATGTTTACACGGGCGATCCCTCTTCAATAAATGGGGCCTAAGAACAGAGCTCATCAGTGTTTTGACTCGGCCTGTGGAAATAAAATGATTTAGGTGATTTCATTAGCGTTACGGAATTCGGAGAGAATGCATTTTTTGACAGTCAAATTGCAATTTCCATACTCCAACGACATGGGCGAAGGTATTTTGGGTGAAGATTTTCTCAATTGGGCTTTTATTTGTCATGATAAGGGAAGCTTTTTCGATAGGGTGCATTGAAAACCGTAAGGACCCATTCACGATCTGGAAATTAGCGAATTACTTTCAAAATGATGATTGATCACAAATATTATAACCATAAATTTATATTTCTCGAAAAATGTTATTTTTTCTTGTGTTTTTTTTTTCACCCTCAAAATAATTCACTGATACAATGGTAGGGAGACATTACGTAAAATAGTGAATCCGTTTTAAGCTTGGTGTATTTAGGCACCGCGAATAAAACACAATAAAAAGGATGAAATACTGCCCGGAGTTCTTACCCAAGTGGCAGACCATTGCTTTTGCAAATCCCTTCAGTCTGTTACTGTCCATGGGGCAATCAGACTTTGGATTCCAATTCCTTCTCGTGTTAAACAAATAACACTTTCACCAATAAGGTTAAACTCTATTACAAGCATTGGCGTCAGACCAGTGACCAAGCGACAATAACAGTAATTGGTGAGCATATTCTGATGGAAGAGTCTGATTGGGTCTGAGTGAGAGGCGCCGGAACAGATGTCTGTGTCAGACAAGCCGTAACTAGTCGGATTAATGAGTGACCTATCCAGAGCTACTCGATGACCTTCTGTGAGGGACTCAGGCTGTGAACTGACAGCACAGGATTGACCTGTGTGTTCATGCTCATCGTTCTAGGGCTGATTAAAATTACACTTCATGGCGTAACGCTGACAGGGTTTTGGAAACCTTGTTCTGTGCGACGTACCACTAATTAGAAAGTGCCTGCATGGGCTTCTATCTGAGAACATGTTGCCATTGTGACACACGTGGCTATGGTTGTATGGTTGTAGGTGTTCTACCAATACTAGCATTGACTGGATATTTGGTATGTAGATCTAATATTATCATGGTCAAGGCACAACAGATTAGAATTATCGAATTATGAATATGAAGTCGTGCACCGCAGAAAACATTAACTTAAACCCATACAAGTTGAATGCATGGTGGAAGGGCGTATAAGCAAGAATTGAATACACATGCTCTTGCATCAACAGAAAGGACTGTCCTGGAATTATAAAGTTTTGTAAAATTAAGAAGCAAATATTCAGAGCACAGAGAAGAAAAGCTCTTTACCTCAGCGGTATGAAGTATATCTTCTCAGAGGTGTCACAGGATGGTAATACACCTCGCCATAAAAATGTCTGTAGTTGCCCAGCTGATTCCCTGGGAGAACAAATCCATAAACCTTCCCTGGCCCACTTCTCTCCTCCCACATTGCCGCACATTAGACTTTAACGCGGCACCAATACGATTTACTCCCTTTCATGTCCAGCGAGTAATGGAATCAAGTCGAACATGAAGGCTGTACCACTAGGCTATGTGCGTTCCATTTGCCACTGTCCCCTGCTTGTTAAGCTACTTAACGTCGCTATTGACGCAATATGTTGGTCATTCCAAGCTGACTGGTCAACGGATGACCAGCACTGACCTCCCATCACTGGCAGATGGGCAGAGCGACTGCATGAGCCACTCCATCTGGCTTCTCCCTCAAGTGGCTTCTACTTATGCCCGCGTCCCTAAGTGTCTGGCCTCTAACATGTTGAAGGAGGTACTCCGATCAGAACCATCTTCGATAATATTTCCCCCCATTTTCCTTCTTTGGTTTATCGCCTACCCTTTTACGTCAATCCAGTTTTCTGTGGGTAGCGAAGACCGAGTTCTTCTGAAAGAACCTCAAGAATAAATCGCGTCATAACGTGGCACGTCACATTTCTTACTTGCATAAGATAATTTGCCAAACACCGAAACTTCTCAAGGGTAGCTAAATTTGGCAAAAGCACTACGACTTGTAAGACTCGTTGATGATGATTAAATTGATTACTAATTATGTATAATAGTATGTACAAACAATAACTAGAAGCTACTATGTGTGAGATGTTATCTCTTCAACAGCCCAAGCGGTACTGGATTATTGCAGTCATTGTTATAGGCACGTGTCCTTACCAATCGATTATGACCAACGTTTGATGTACGTTTAATGGACAACAGGGGGTCTGTAACGTGGTTACTGATGATTACATAACACCTGAGTGTGGGTACGAATTTTATGTTTGGAATCCCTTGTATATGGATATCTATAATCTGATAAATAATTCAAAATAGAAAACTGTAGGGAATGCTTAATTATATGTAGTTAATAAAATACAAGATAGGATAAGAACACGAATGAAGGATGACGTAAAATAGATAAATAGTAAAACAAGATTGGTGTGTGGGTGTGGGTGTGGGGGTCTTGGAGGTAAGAAAATAGCTTGATGCATCATCTGTGTTTCGTGTTTAATGTATTATATACATGTTGATCTTCTATTATAGTGTAAGTTAAATTCCTGCTATTACCATGCACTATGCCAACACGAATACCCGTACCGTGCTCTACACTCACCCAAAATGGTGGAATCTAAGTAGAGTGGGTCCTTGTTTAAAACAAATTGGTCTACCTGGAGATGCCAGAAAAGGTACTGAATGATGTACGTAAAGATGTCTCAAATACCTTATATTTAGGTAAATATGTCAGTAAGTAATGGAAATTTAGAGCTCAAACATCGTTCTTGTAATGTATGGGTGTTTTGATACGATCACTTCTGATAACGTGCACATCATGAGCTATTAAGGTACTATACAGGACATGGTTTTTCTGTTCTCTTTAGCTTCAGGAAACATCTTGATTTGTATTGATTTGATATATTCTTTATTTTCCAAGATTAAAAATAATACAGAAAAGCACAAAATTAATATTACACAAAAGCACGAATGAAGGTTGTACACCTCAGATCAAGGTAGTTTGATCTGGTCTTCCCATGCATGCCTTATTCGGGCGTTGACTAGCTAGATTTGGGTTGGTGTCAGTAATATGTTAAAGCCTATGCCTGCACTCATATTCGGATGGATATCACCAACGTTGATGGTAAAACGCACAGTGTGACAGTGGGTTTAACATATTCTTGTTCAGTGAAAATGACATTATTAAACGTGTGGTTGTCACTATTATCATTATTTTACTAAACATAAGGATAGCCAATCAAAAGAAGTAATATCTGAAGGAGACCAGAAACCTGCCTAGAATTATTAATGATTATGATTATCTTGTCTCTAAAGGTTCTTTGTTGTGAGTTTCACCTAAGCTTTCACTGCTATAAACGTTTGTATGCCTTATGCCGTATACCCTTCCAGAATGCACATTAGTACAAGAGTTTTTTTCTTCTTTCCTACTTTGATGGATTCCATCTTACACAACGTTCATAGAAAAAAAATCAAAATTCGGGAGCCTCAAAGATTGCTTAAAATGTATGCTTTAACCCTTATATTCTAAGGGGAATGGTTGTATGGTTGATGGAGATACTACATTCTCACCTCTAACGTCGGTCAAAAACTAAACTCTACTTTTTCTTCAGTTCTATTCCAGCTTATCTAAGAGTCATTTGTCTAACAATTTGGAAGATTTTGTCCGGCCGCTTTTTCTAGGTCGATTCAACTTTAAGTTCGATGGAGCTGCACTGAAACTGAATATATGACAGATTAAAATCTTTGTCTGATGAAAAAAATCACATTAAATGAAAGTTTGTGAGAATTTACGGTCATTGGATTAATTGCATGATGTAAAGAACTAACACTTTATACCCATCATTTGCAAATACCATTTTACTTCACGGGTATCATACACACCTTTTACCGGTGGCAGTCCTAAAATGAATGAGAGAAGTTAAAGTTAGTGCAGTATTGTTTGGTGTTTTATGCGTGTACACACACACATATATATATAAACCCAACACATATAAAAGGATGTGATGCTAAAACTTAGCAAATGTTAGTGAACTAAAGATTCCAAATGGCCATCTTGTATAAAGCGCGGTTTGGGCATCTGTGTCGGCACAGTGATATGTTAACATTAACAGTGTCTCTAGAACTCGACGTCTATTGTTGTTTCTCTTCGTCGTTCAACATTAACCCATACCCCACGCTCTATACTCCAGCATTTCTACTTATCCATATTGGGACACGATAAAGACGGTTTAATGGTATATATATCCCTTAAAGCCGGGCTATTACAATACACAATATTTTGATGACATCATGTCCAGTGGGGGACCCGCGTGTAACCTGTTTGAGTTGCCAGAGCAGCATTTGAATTTCCAAATCTAATTCGATATGGATAAAGAAATGGGAATTCGATTTTAAAACAGATCCGAGCGTCTTTCTTTCGAAATAGGCAATTCACATATGCCAGATTGCTTTTATTAAATGGTCATTTAAGGATCGATTACTAGTAACTGCCAGGCGTCTCCGCGATTTCACCCCAAACCATTTTACTTTAAAAATGATTGACTTCAACTAGAGTATAATCAAGGGGGGATCATGTACTGCAATCGAATTTACTTCAAATCACTCAAGAAGCTCTCGTCCCACGCGCCAAGAAATTAAAACAAAAGCCTGTTATCTTAGACAACAGCATCATTAGAAAGATTACAATGACCTCTATTTGACTTAGGGCTTCAAAATGCATTTCACAACAGGGGGGACTGAAGGGAATAAATGTCTGAGGTTCCATGGGCTAATTTAGTTCGACGGTTCCACATGGCCCGAGCCATTTAAATGATGTATCGACACGATATCAAATGAGGATTCATTAGGCTATGGAAATGCAAGAGGGTCATTATGGCTATGCAATGTGTCCAATAGCTATTGGTTACGAGTAAATCACTGACGCCCCAGCTAGGATGTGGATGTGGATGTGGATTTAATTGCTAGCGTTATGGTATAGGAATGAATTTGAAATTCTTTAACGTTGATAAGACTGAATCGTATGTAGGCGATGTAAATTGTTTCTGAAGCTCACAAATATCCTGCAGCACTTCTGACGACGGCTGTGCAGCAATTGAGTGCTTGTTGGAAGGGTCAGGGCGTCTGAGATGTCCCCTTTCACCTTGCATTCCCCTTACAAATAGGATTGCCAGACGAGGCTTGGCCGAGTCCGGACAATTCTATTATATCGAGCATATTGCCACTAACGTTCGCTAATGTGTGCGTGTCCTGGCCACCAACTTGTCGAGGGACACTTGGACGGCACATCTATACGTCAATCCACATGCTTTAAGTGGATCTCTATTCGGTGTCCTTTTAGTGCCAGGCACAACTCTCCTCTCTTCGAACAGATCCTACTCCAATATAGCCCATCATCTGGGTCAGTGGTGCAGTGTATCCAAACTGTCTCAGGCAAACGTTGGTGGTGAACTGGGTGATAGAAGGAAAGAGTGGAGCGAATTCACATTTGGCAAAGGTGACAATCAAAGATGGAAGAAGGGTCAGTCTATGAGCGCCCATTGAGTGATCTGAGGGTGACATATGGCCAATGGTGAGGCTAATCGAGACTGTGCAACGAGTGATTCTCATCTCTTTAGACTGTAATTATAACACTATCAATAAACGACAGGTCGCGTGTGCTCGCTTAATGCACTCAGCGAATAATTATCGCCGCCGAAATCGCGAATTCGGAGAGGTGTGGCGCGTGACCGTGCACAGATTAGTCCACTTTACAGCCTATTTACTATAACTCTATACGTCTTATCTCCTGGGCACATCTGCACAAACTGTTGGCCCAGACAAAATCCACATATTGGCCTGCTTGTAGAATTGACTATGAATAACCATTTGACCATTATTAGCATATTCTGATACCCGCATATATGAGACTTAAGCCCAGGTACGACGCAGTTCCGCTCATAAACCTAAGGACAGATTATCTCAATTTTAGGGAGGATTCCCAATGAATGAAATGATGCGAACCTGTCATAAAAAAGTACAATACATTGGATTTACTCTCGCCATTTTTGAAGGAAAGAGATTCTGATTAAAACTCATTTAAACAATTTGTTAAGTCCATCTGTTCATTTTGCCAAAGTTGTTTTGTCTGCATAGTCTCAGAAGAAAACCCTTTAATGATAACCCCTGCATGAATCCCCCCAGTGGATTACATTTTACTGTCTGACAGTAATCCTGATTTCCGCGTTAGAATGCCATTAACCTGACGTCTTGATGACATGCCGACACAAAAGTTTCTGCTTCTCTCACATAGAGCCTAGGATGATCTCTTAAGTGAAAGGGGGCCGCGGAGGGGCCTTGTGGGCACATATGGGTCTTTGGCACCACATATGCCACATTGGAACGTCACTAACGCAAAGCATACCGTTGTGGGGTAGGCCATTTTTTCCCCGCCTTTTCATATTCATTATTAGCCAGACCTGAAATGCTTTTTAACAAAAGGAAAATACCCCAGGAATACATATTTTCCCTTGAAGTCTATTCTCTTTGTATGTAAATGGAATCGTTCCTTTACTTGATGTTGATTGATGAGGCTTACGACAATGATTCAAGATGAAAGATTGAAGTATTTAGCTCTGAACAGTGCCTCTATCGTGTACATAATACAAGACAAGCAGATGTTACAGTATTTTATGACAATTCACCAGGGATTTGTACGGACTGGCTAATGGGACAAACGCCATCGTAACCAATCAACTCCCTCATCGAAGACCGACACAGATTTGCATAACAAGTCTGAATCCGGATCCATAAATGACACCCCAGTTTGTCTGTGCTGACAACTAAGTATTACAGTCCCACAGCCAACGAAAGGAAATAAAAAACTGCAAGCCCTCTGCGCTGACAGTCTATGTTTTTAAATATTTTGTTTGGGTATGGCTTTTAAAAAGGTGGCATAATGGTAAGAGGATTTGAATGCATATCACAGATATTATCCATATTGTCAGGAGTCGGATTAGCGGAAAAACTTGTACCTGATGTTTTGCAGGCCTAGTCAAACGTAATGAGTTTTGAATTATAATCACCGGATTAGAGCTTCTACTGACATATGGCAGTAAGCTTGATGGAAAACATTAGCAGATTGAATTTTCCAATGCAGCATTATTTATTAGTGGAATCATTATAGTGTTCTGTATTTGAGATTCTTAAATGACACGTTTGAATAGTCTAATGTTTCTGTCTAGCGTCAGTTGATGCAAACATGGTTATAGATAACGAGTTCAGGTTAATCCAAAATATGGGATGCGCAGTACTTTAGACATAGGAAAGTGTACAGCACAAATGTGTATACATGTATGTATACAGCACACAGAGACGAGCTCAATCTTGTTAGTTTTTGATGACATTTAAATAGAGCTGCAATTAACTGGAATCACGGACCGTTAGACGAGGTTCTGGTTGAACTGTTCTACGCACGTGTCAGTCATACGCCGGGGGGTGACGAAGTGTGTGTGGTGGTAGTGGGGGGGGGGGGGGGATGGGAGGGGGCCAGTAGGGTGGGAGGGCGAGTGTCACGTGCGTAGGAGTAAAGGAAAATCGGTGCTGTGCCCTCAGGGTAAACAAGTTATAAAGACACAGAGAGGGCAGAGGAAGCTCAACCACCCGTACCTCCCTCAAATATCTGCACTCGGACGACTGGTGATGACAACCTATGGCCTTCTGAAAAGATGATTCCTATTTTGGCTATGTATCACATTTGCATCAAGAGGCTATGCTCTTGTCCGGGCCAAGATGGGGCCATTTCGGTTATACCCGACATTTTTTGTTCATTTTGACATTTTGTATTTTCTGGTTGAATGAACACGTCAGTAGGACGACCCGGGGGTGCAAGTTGTGGCTACCCTTCCCCTAATGTTTGATGTAGGGCCTTTTAACCCGTCATTGGCCGCGTCATGAACAATAATTGCCAGCAAAAGCAGTCCGGCCAACGCACCTCGCTTAAAACTCTACTGCAAATCTCACCCACCCTTTCCTTTCATGGGCCTTTAGGGGACGCCCATTGGGAGGAATGCATTCGAGGACATTGGTATTCGCGACATTGGTCAATTTTTATCACCTCCGAATGATGCGTTTGTCCAACGTCTATACCGCTAAGAGGGGGGCTATTAGAGGTCTCGGTTAGGACCCTTATTAGAAGGTCAGCGAGCTAAAAGGCCAAAAATGCCCCCTCATTTGTATGCCGCGATTTGTAATCTGTGATTGTCCCCCAGGGCAGGGGGTGAAAGATAATGGTTCATGGCCAAGATAACAAAGGTCGTAAGTACACAATGTAGAAGGGAATGAGGATGTGACGACGAGCCGGTAAACGCCTGTTAGACTCCATCTTAATTCATACCGACGGTTTTCACCAGCCATCCATAGCACGCCCTAGGGCACAATTTCTTTTTAATAAGTAAATACCGACGCGTTGGTATCTCTATAGTTTTGAATCTGTGACCATTATTGAGATAGAAAGTGATGCGTCTAATTGTCTGAGGATTTAGCATAACATGATCTACCTGCTATATAGTATACGAAATCTCCTCTTGTGCGATCTAGAGCGTTTTAAGGTTGTTTTTCTATTCTTTTATTTAAATTTGTTGTAAAAAGTATTTCTGGTAGGCTTTTCCTTTCCTCAATTCTGTTCCGGGAATAAGCTAAGCTTGATTCATTCATCTATGGAATTATTATTGGAATGGAGATTTATGCTCTATGCAGTGTGCTTACTAAACTGGCTTTTAAATGTTGCGATAATATCCGTTACAACTACGCATTTCAAGACACCGATTCATCATTGTTTCTCAGCCAGATCGTCACAACATGTTCAGAAATATGCACTCTCTTTGGACATATGTTTGGAAAAGTTACAAGGCACCGGAGGCGAGTAACTGTAGCCCAGGCACCCAGGGAGTTAATCATACCTGTACTACAATGTTGTTGGACAGGTGCATTACCCTCCCCCACCCGACCTTTTGGTCTCTGTAGATGTCTCCCGGACCCGCAGACAACCAACTTGTGTTCGCGTCTAATTTCGTCCTCCCTGGCCCAGCCCAGTTACTTCCGGCGCTCTGTGTGAAAATGGTGAACAGATTTCAGTCATTAAATGAAGAAGTATGCCATGGGAATGGCCATTGAAGAGTGCTAATTATGGCGTCAGAAGGGGGAGGCGTGGCTGTGGTGGGATGTTGACATTATTGTGAACAGGAGAATGGATATTGTATGAGAGTGACAATGGAGCATTCCTTCATCAGCATTTTGGTATCAAATTCCGTGTTTTGTAAGGCTGGTCCTATGTCCCCGGTTAATCAGACTTAAACCAACATACTTTAATCCTATGTACACTTAGATTTCTATATAATCGGGGCAGTATATTTCTTAGAGTTTTATATTGTGTTTATAATAAATGTAATCAGACCGATGAAAGTTTTGCCGGGCTGTATATACATGTTATTTTAAAGCCCATCACCGCAACCTCACGCATATTAGCATCTGCATCGCTATTATCTATCAAGCAAAATTTGGTAGTTGTAGAATATTTCAAAGAATGTTGCGTGCAACTGTAAAGATTGACACTCCGTATGGTCCATCCAATGACCCATCTCTTAACTCGGGGTTTGATATGGACTACTGTATTTGCAAACCATTTATTGAGGTATATGGTAAAGCGGATATACGCATAGTACTCACAACATACACCCCACAAGAAATTACCTTATACTGTGACCTATAATGACTACGTCATCCAATATGAAATATTAGATTTGTGATGCTTCTTCGCATAATATACGCAGTACTTTTTAACTTTACCTTAATAGAGGAATTACGAATGAGAGTTGTTTACGGATGATTCGTATATGTATTCAAATAATGTCTCCCATTTCAATAAATAGGGTTTACAGAGAAAATTGACATGCTTTTATTCATGTTACCATTGACAAGCACGCATGAAATGTTGTATCTTTAAAATCTTCTAGCACCTCAATCATATTTCCTTTTACTTTCAAACATCTTTTGAATCGCGTCGTATATATTATATATAACAATTGGATGGATATGTACACATCCATTTCCCAGAAAACGGCAGCCGTCTCGTCAAAACCGCGTCCCATTATTCATAGCCTCACGGCAATCGCGCTTCAATTATTATCAGATATGAGTAGTATATGGAAGCTGGCATTAGTTTCGGGCTCTTCTTTAGCTGCCGTTTAAGCTTTTAACTGTGTCAGCGTGCCGCAAATAGTCAGCCAGGCCATAAAATAGAGCACCAGTGTCTAGTGCAGCTCCTCTGAAGGACCTGCTGTTATCTGTTCATTAGGGCCGACTTGGGCCGATCCTTTCCAATCAAGGATCGAATTAATCTCCCTGGCTAATTGTGACGCCGCTTGCCATCCTCCGTAAGACCATATTGCTAACATCTAGCCGATGGACACGCACATATCTATCGCAGACGTATTTTCAATTTGCGTAAGTGCCTCTATATCAGACTTTAATACATTCTCGCCCTATTCTTGTACGTGGTTATTTAGTGTGATATAGTAACTAGCAGATGCTTTTTTATGAAGTTTACTTCAGAAATATCGACGGTTTGTCCTGCTAATCTGACATACACCAACAATTGCCAAAATGGCCATATATTATTATTTATATATGTTGGTTTGGGGAAATGGAAATTCATAATAGAATCTAAGGCTATGCCTATACATTTATACTCCTTTACAATGGGGGAAACATTGCCTAACGTTAGCTTACTGGACTGGCCCATACATAACGCCAATAAACTAATAAGGGCTAGCCGATGCAGGGGTTGTCCTTGTGTATCCCTTTAACCCGCCCATATTCTAGGACGCTCAATAGTTTCTACCACACAATCACTCACGCTTTTGTTCCGATAACACCGGCGATAAATCACACTCTAAAGCAGGGAGAGATAGCTGAATGTCTACCCCTTTACGCTTGAGTAGACATGGGTCTGATAGAGCTCTGACAACCCAGTTCGTCCCAGTCGGTAGGGGGTATGAAGAATGGAAGGAAAGAAGGGGGAGATAGGGAACAGCAGGGACAATGGCACTGGGGCCAGAACCAGAACAGTGCATTTTAATTACAGACTACACGGGGAAGTGCTCACTAAAGCTTGAGGCCATCGAGAGGGGTGAAGTTGGGGATAGTAAAAGCGTGATACGTTTGGTGCGTTAGGGTGTGAGATGAGGGGTGTTAGAAGGGCGAGGTTAGGGGGCGTATTGGTGGAGTCCAGGCGGTGCCTATACTCGGCACAGATGGGGGAGGATCGGCCACAATCTGGTGCTAGATAAACGCCTGATGAGCCTCCTGATCAATAGGTCGAGCCTCCCAGTGTAAACTATATTAGCCCTTACACCGGAGAGGGACTAGAAGAGAAGCTCGAACCATTTGTCACCGGCGAACAGCCATGTGTCTTTTAACAGGCGGCCAAGGGCCATATTTCTTCTTCCTCCTTTAAACATAGGGACCCAGGTAGCTATGGATTGGAGTAAGCTGGATACAGTACCACCAGGCTCTCTCGTTCACGAGCAGTGGAGACGCAAATACAAATCAGCGAGGGAAATTATGTTTATTAAAAAAAAAGGATGTTGGTTGCTGCTTCTTTCAATTTTGAGTGAGTGATTTACTTGTTGCATGGAGATTTCCAAAGTTTCCTCATCCTTATTATGGAATGTTTTGATACGCAATTTAAAGCTTTGTATCCTAATTGGAAGAAATCATCATGCAAATGTTGCAGCCAATAGGATTGAGTCTGGCCATGAATTGAAAGGCTAATCCGTTGTTTTTTCTTGTTTAATTATGCCGACAGAAATCTCCGAATAATACTGATCCTATTTCTGAATCAACATGTTCACATTTTGTAAAGTTCAAATTTAATGCTCTCTGAAATAATGTCCTTAAGCTGCCTCTTTCATGGACAGCCCAGACAGCTTAGGAAAGGATATTAAATGATCAACATATTTCTTGATCGCAATACAAATACTTCTAGTTGATTCGCAAAACCGAAGAGTCACACCCATGCAGGATACTCAACAGAATGAACATTAAAAACATATTGCTCAAATTATAATGCGTATGTTGCCTCATGCTTATGATATGATCTCCTGCCCACCCTTCACACTTCTCTCATTATCTTTGGCTACAATTTCCAGCAGGAGCGACGTTCGCGGACACCATTCCAACTCCTAACACGTGTCGCTTGTTAATGCACGTGCATCTGTCGTATCTTGAGGCTATCCCAGCAGATTGGTCGATGCTGATACGGTCGGCCGATGAAAGCAATGTTAAACCTGTCTGTCTGAGGAACTTCTTTGTTAGCATTAACTATGAGTAAAGGCTCCTGGACACGCCAATACCGTAGAATTGTAAACTGTCAAAATGCTTTTTTAGTGCTTATTGCTTATATAAACAAACGTAATTGCCCCAATTAGGGTTGTTATGAGATTAGCAAGGCAATATTTTCTATGACAATTCTCAATTTCTTTATTGACATGAATATTTCTTACTGCCCCGAGCGACCCTTTTTCAAGTTATAATCATATTCTCGGCAATCCATAAGGAAATTAAATTATGATCACAGTAACTTCACCCTGGAACAACTCCCTTTGAAACACCGGTTTCTATATTGTTTGTAAGATGTACTCGATGGATTGTTTGGAGAAGTTACAAAACCCTTTGATCATTGTGATTAAGCATGTTTGTTTGGAGTATTGGCGCAAAATAAATGGGGCAGGCCTTGTTTACGATTGTACATCATGCGTGATGGATTCCTTTGGAGGAGTTATCTCAAAAACCATGTTTCTAACAAATGGGAAAAAGATGGATTAAGTCCAGAGTTAAAATAGTAAGAAAAGCTGTCGTCTCTATGGGCGAAGGCTCGTCTTAACACAATTTTTATTTGCAAAACATGGTAAGCAGCAGAAGGCAATGCATTGGCCTCTTGGTAATGTTTCTCTATATACATGTCCAACATGTTCATACATTAGTTCCTATCTCAAATTCAAAATATAATAAGTGAATATCGGTAGTCCTATTAATACTAAGGTGACGGATTATTCCCTGTTATTTGAATTTGTCCATAGTACGCTGTGGGGCCCGGAATGAACAAAGAGACGATAAGAGCTTTCTATCTAAACTCATCAACAGTTTAGAATTTTACACAAATAGTTTAACCAACTGCATACATATACATATCCCACTCTCCCACGTATACACTGAGACATGCATATAAAGGGGCGAGAAATATTTCCTTTTTAGTTACCTTCAAAAAAGACAGAATATAACAGTATAACAATTATATAACAATGGATCGTTTTCAGCTAGCTTAGCTCACAACGCAAACGCCTTGCATCGAATGACAGCTGGTCCACAGTTACCTTCGTTGCAATGTTACACAGACACAACCTCAGAGTTTATTATACGCATATATTTATATAACAAAGTAAAAACCGTCAGTTTTCACAGCACTTATTGATGAACGTGACACATGACTTTCTCCCTCGAGAACCAAGGTCACCGGCCAGAGACATAAAAACAGCCCCGACAACATTAATGAACGGTTGTTTCGATGTTCGGCAAAGAAGAAAACTCATCACGTTAAAGGGATCAACATTACAGCTTTACACTCTATGTACATTTACACCCAATTTGCTGATTTCTTAGGACAACAGCCCGATGAATATACATGATTTCACTCCGGAGCTCCCGATCATGAGACAACAGAAATACTCATTTCATTTTCAATGATGACTCTCCTCGGTCCATCTGTCAGAAAGGTGGACAGGGGAGATGGGTCAATTCTGCAGTTAAACTAATAATGGACACCATAAAAATGAATTCATCAACACTATGTACAAATGCATCGTCACAATCCTCCGGTGGTCCAGTGGCCTCATAAGGACATAAACTCACATGGATGAACAAAATTCGTGCAAGAGTTTGGTGGCCATGTCGTAGAGACTCACTTGACCTCAGGAGGTCATGGGATTTGACCTTCGCTTGACCATTGTCACATAAACCTCGCTCCTGCTCGTCATTATAAGACAGCTCCTTAATTTTGTAATTCTCTCCCACCTAGAGGTCAATGAGAGCAGCCCACACAGGGAGAAACACCATGGATGTAATGGTGGTCAACTCCCGGTTGTGGTCATTCCTTGTGGTCAGACCAATCGGTCAGTGAGCGTGCCTACAAGCAAGTATATACAATTATTACACTATTTACACAGAAAAATCCTTGCATACACCACCCGCGCGTGGTTCTTGGATGGCAACTTGAATATATTAAACACACGAACTTCCAGTACACACATAACAATGACCACCTGTGTATGTTTAATAGCTTCATTGGTGTGGTAAAAAGTTTTCCAGTGGTGCAGTAGTCTTCCAAGAGAATGTATCATAAATGTTTTTCTACAGGTGTTTTAATATACTGTGTTTAGTGGCGGAACTTGACCTTTTGTTTTTAATAAATGTGTGGTTTCTTACCGCCATTTAATGTTCCATTTCCAGAGTGTGTTAATGCATAACATCCTCCAATTGATATGTGAATAATCCTTGGTCAATTCGAATATTTAAGGAAGGTATTTCCTCGCGTGCAGCAATCAACATAACTTACTACCATCCATATTCTGTACAAACCCTTCAAGCTTACATTTCACAGGACATCTTCAGTGTTCAAGAGGTGGGAAAACAGTGGCTAATTCATATTTCATTCATATGTGTAGATTATCGCCGATTCGTTTTGCTCCCATGACGATTGTATTGATAAGCATTAGATGCTTTCCGAGATTATGCGCCGCCATTTATACAACAGAAAAGAGAGGTCGGTGGAGAAAAATAAATATCTGATGTGTCGCCCAACAAAGATCACCAGTTCAGTGCAGTACAGTGATGGATTTGACCCTTATTGACGTTTGGACGAGAACTTTAAATGGAATGGCCTTTTAAATGGAATGCTCTTATACATCTGTCATTCTCCTATCATAGCTGTGAGTATTGCTTGATGAAGAACTAAATATGACGTCATTCTATGTCTACACATTGTCTGGCATCATACTGATGTGATCATTATTTCACAATCGGAGCCTTCATCACTAGATGCCTCGATTTGGGATTTTTGCTTCTTCTTCCGGTTGGTCACACCGCCATTATTTTTCTTTTGTTTGCTACTTCCTGACCCAGGGCTCGAAGGACCTGAAGCTTCAACTTGCGGATCCTGTAAAGACAATGATTTGGAATTAGAACAAGTGATTTGATGAACGAATAACTTTTGTGAAACTTGGGCGAAGGGGAATCATTGCGGGACCTGAAACAAAAGAGACGATTAGAACCGTGTATTAAAAG
The DNA here is from genome assembly GCA_942159475.1 of Sthenelais limicola. Taxonomy (NCBI): domain Eukaryota; kingdom Metazoa; phylum Annelida; class Polychaeta; order Phyllodocida; family Sigalionidae; genus Sthenelais; species Sthenelais limicola. The sequence goes on along the minus strand of OW804095.1, from coordinate 111,487,797 downwards.
CCTTAATCTAAGATTCAATTTTATTCAGGATTCTGAAACTGGCTCAGTTGTCCGAACAGCAACAAGCTTTGGCGAAACGAGATTTCTTATCAGTTCCTCCCGACAAATCATGGGCAACTTTTCCGTCTTGAAAGTAGGGCCGATTGAAGTGAGACCACATGAGGGCCTATTGGGTGGGATTACAATGAGACGCGTCTTTATCTGCAGTTGAAATCCTCCTTCTTATCACAGACTCGAGTTTGCTCAACAAACGACGTGTCTATAATCGTCAATCATACGTTGTGGTGTCAGGGGACCGACATTCGCTGGCCAAATATGAGGATGTCGCCAGTTCTCGTCGTTTCCCGCAGGCTTTCACGCAGGCGCGAGTAGGTCCTGCAGCGTGTGCCAGATATCTCTCCGCGCGAACAAATAGTCCCAGAAGAGGCGCCAAACTGACAGGACAGTGGGAAGACAAATCCGAAACGGCCGGGCAACAAACCTCGGTGGACACAATTAAAACACTTGAGAGACCCGGCCGAATGGTACAGGAGGGAATCAATCAAAGAAAGACGGCATTATCTAGTCCTCTTGTCCATTTATCTCATTCTCATGCGAAAAAGAAGCTGTTCAAAGTGTCCATGCGGAGTAATTTGAGTACCATAACAACTTGTTCGAGACATGCAATTGCATCCAGAATGCAGCTTTCTCTTCTGACCGTTTCCTTTGGTATGCCGGGGGGCAACATTAGATACGCTGGCCCAGTCCGGCATATTTCCCATTCACGTATTTATGCATAGTCGGACAAGTTGGTAGTTTGGCGTGAAATGCTGCGTGAAATGAGGAAACTGGGAACGCAGACGGGTACCTAATCTGATCCCTGCGCAATGCCACCACAGACGGGCGCTCCGGGCCTGGTCCTATCTCTTTTTGTCTTGGTCTCGAATATTTGTCTGGATCTTGTGTTTTATTGATGAACATCTCAGGCTCAGGTACACGGCGACGCAGAGGGTGCCTTTCAAGGGAATTGACGAGTATATAATAGCCAGGCACAGGGCCATGAATCTTGAGTCTCTGTCACTGATAAGTATCATCAGCTGCAAGCATCTCCTAGCGTTCTCCCCAAACACTCATTCCGACTTGTTGGTCCCTGGCACCTAATTGAATAACTTATGATAATGTTCCCACAATGTGCGTGTCATTATCCCATCTAGTTTTGTATCAACCCTCGCCGTTTTTACATGTACCTCAACAGATAATTCCCCTACCATGTACATAAAGCACGGGTATCTTACAACTTGAGATATTGCATTCGACTACTTTTCTGACGATCATAAGCTAGCGACAGTCTTCAGTCGTTAATAAATCTTTTATTACTATTCATGCGTTACAATTTTCAGAAAAGTTTACAAAGTGTACTTCATCACTCGGTAGAAATAGAATCCAATTCGGACACTAATTTGCTTTTTGCGCGCATTCTCGATTATAACTAGATGACTATACATTCTGTATTGAAGCACTCGTTTTTGAATACTCGCTCGACCTTCTCTCGCTTCAAAATTTGATGGACTCGGTCGCAGTGCAGAGAACTTCATTCCTCAGAGGCCTTATCGGTCTAGGGCCTGCAATTAGGTCTTGATCGAGTGTTTCCATTATTGAGCTGGTACATTTTTCTTAAATTATTAAATATTGTCTACCTACTGTAATGAATCCAGAGGGAGAAGGCGACGCCTAGCGCCACATGCGTAATTAAGGGATCCGCCCGAGCAGATTGAATTTTCAAAAGGGTTAATGATTGAAGTGGGCTTGCAAATGCAAATCGTTATCCTCATCACCGATTGGAGTGTTTTTTACCTCTAATAATCACCGCGAATGTTTTGAAATCTGGGGATTTGGATTTATTGCTCCACGAGGAGTGTTAGGAGCCCATGGCCTAATCGAAGAAGGCTTGGAATGCGGCGCCTAAGTGCTTGTTCCAACCCACGTCGGTGATTTGCCTAGCACTTCTTCTGGCTGCCAGTCCTCCCTGAGATTTGAGGTAATTATGTTTTCATATGGACAACGCCATCATGCATTCTCTGTCTCATTCAGATAGGGAAGGCTCGCAGTATCAAGGGGCCTGAGGCATTGTTAGTCGTCAGTGTGGCGTAAGAAAACAGATACATTGCAATGTTATTCCCTTATACAGTATGCATTACGAATCATTGTCCGTAGGGAAGAGTATGTCATATGCTTTCCTTGGCCTGCCTTAGCGAGATAGTGGCATTGCTTTGATGAATCGATACTAAATAAGACGGTTCCACTCTAAGGCGGTCATCTTATGTATAACGTCTCCATATCATTAGCTTTTTTGGTACTTGGAGCAGCCTTTGACTTAGTAGTCAATAGACCTGGGACTATTCATGGATTAACAGAATTCAGATTTCACCAAGAAAATAAGCGGCCACTAGCGGTTTTAGGATTCCAAAGAAAAAGTGTTGTGGTGATGCTATTCATGTTCTAGAATAGCTTTCCCTCGTTCCAAACGGAAATTTAATTTTCAAGACTTCAAAATTGAGCGTACACTAAAAGCAATACACAAACGGAGAATAATAATAACTTTTTCGGATAAAAAGTTATCAAGCACACTTGTGAAGAACACATGTAGTTGTTGGTATTAGCGGAGTTGGCGATCATAGCCCATGTATTTGAACAAGATTCCCAGAAGTACTTTCACCAACAGGTGATGTTGACGTTATTGATTAACATTTTGAACAGCCTGTGTGCATGTAACATTGAATAACGTTTGTTCATTGGATACTCTGACATCTTCTTCCGGTTCCTAGAATTCCTGACCAATCCATTTTGGCACAGCCGGAAACCAGTCAATCAGCTTCTTACACAGTTTCCGGTCATATGCTGACCTTCCCGAGACCACGTGCTAGAGTGTACCAGATGCGAGCGTGGCATCTTAAACCTGCCAAACACCAGGGTGAAGCCATATGCTTGATCAAGTCAACCATTATTATGATTCTGCCACTGCAACAGATTTGACCTGTTTCCCACTTGCTCATAGGCCTTGGTCAGAGTTCATATTTTGCGGAGAACATGCGGCTACGTTGCGCACACTCTGACACCAAAGGTCTGTGTTTTCAAAGCGTCTGGTGAGAACAGATGTAAGTTCGCGCGTCAGTCTGCCAATACTGTCTTGGGGCATATTGTCGAGGTATAATAACAGTTGTTCGGATGTCTGCATTCATTTTCACTTCCCTACTTTATTCTCATGAATAGTAAACAAAGCAAACTAAACAGTAGATTCCGAAGAAGATATTTTACATACATGTGTCATTTCTAGGTCCACAATTATTATTTTTATCTATCTTTGTCTAAACTCGTATTATATACGCTAAGAAAATGTTATGCCGCCATATTGTATTCAACACTGATTGTACCAATGATTCTCCCCTTAATTTCAATCTATTTTATTACAATGTGCACATACATACTACGCCATCACACATACTCACGCACCACAGACACAAACATAATGCATCATCCTACTTATGAGCCAGGGCAATATGATCCTACCCCGAATATACTTATATAAAGCACAATTCTCCAATGACATTCACCCCTGAAAAGGACCACATCGGTCGAAACGTTGGAACGTTTTTTATGGAAAAATAAAAACAAAGAAAAATCTCACCGTGACTTTGGAGTCCATCTTTCATCTCTCATCATTATTATTCAATGGAGCCCAAAGGTTCATTTATTTGATAAAAATAACTTACATAACTAACAGTTATATTTTGCTCCCCATTAAAGAGAATCAACGATATTCATTCCATATAGCTAATGCCTATTGATATTTACAGACAGGAAAATACAATGTGATATTAGACGAGAAATTGGAATACCAACTTACAATACTTACTCTTTCAATCATTTCATTCACTGATGCATTCGAGTCAATAGAGGGCGTATGTTCATAATCATAGCCATGCTTGGCAAGATTTTTTCTTTTTTGCCGAGCCTTTAGAACCGCACGAACCTAAAATTGAGAAAAGATAAATGATTAGAAAACGGGAAAAGATCCAAACAAGACATGTAATTGGTTGACTTGAGTAAATGTACCTGTCAATAGGGATTGTTTCCATATACTACTCGCAAAATCTCAAACCGCTTTTGTACGCCTCGAAGATGTGCTCTCACTAGGCACCCTTATCATATTAACGTATATGAGAGTCTATGATTCGATCATAAGTGTGTGAAAACCCTTGGCTTTAAGGTCTTTGGTGCTGGACATGTACATACAGCCCCCCTCCCACCACCCCTTGCAGTGACCTTTGGTCAGTCCTTTGAAACCAACTGCTCATGACTTTGCCCTTACGTTAAGATCGTTCCACCAGCTATATGGCGTAAGCGGCAAGATTGAACCGTCAGTGGTCATGAGTGATAATTGGCCAGTTTGGTCAGTAATGTCGGACACAATCCAGGAGTGCTGTCACTAGTCGGTGTTTTGGAAGCCAGGGAGTTTGGGTCGGCCAGCTGACACTGTCAACCCCCATCTCCACAGCCTGGCCTTCACCTCAGCCAAATCGCAATGTGACATTCTGCTTTCAAACGTGCAAGTTCCTGCACAATTTCATTTCTTGTTTCATTGACCTCTATTTGAAAAGGTCCCCTCTGGTCGGTGCGCATGCGCTCGACCCGGTTGCTGTCGAAGGGCAGGGTCATTCCAGTCAGTTGAGACCCCATCAATGGTTCACGTGTTAGAGCAGCCGGGCCGTTTTTGTGAAAATCATTGCGTTTATATGGTGGTCGAAGCAGGGGTCATGGGGAAATTTAACAAGACGTTTTCTCCTCGGGTCAGATTGGGAGGGACCTGAGGGACACAGCAGTAAAATGGGAACTATCAGCGCCTTGATGATAGTCCATAGATCTCTTTGGATTAAGCTCGGACAAGCTGCGCTAGTTTTGACCTGGGGCACTTCCATGTGTGGCACTGCGATGTTTATCAAATATTGCGTTTTAAGAGCAACGGACTGCGCATCGATTCCAGATATGATACTTGCTCCAGACTTTTCAATACATCATTGCTTTATAATTCTATTTCTGAAGTCATGCTGTATCACCACACATGCATGGTTACGGCAAAGTGTACTAATATGAGCGTTAGTAATAAGTTCAAGAGTACATTGTTTATTTTCATGAGAATTATATATACATTTCTCAGCTCCTCACTTTGTTTAAAAACCTATGTTTATACCTATGTATATCCTATGCAGTGTCAATTCTTAGAATAATAAACAATCCGATGTGGTAGGTTCTAACGGAGGCAACATTTATGGGTGTACACTAATATATTTTGTCTCAGGAAATTGAATTACAGGGTATGCGGAAGGATCTTAGGTGATGTATATAGATGGTTCAAATACAGAGAGCCGGATTGCTTTCGATAACACATTCGGGAACCTTCAGGAATATACACGAGTGCTAGAGTTCCCCTAACGGAATGTAAGTGCGAAATTCTGAGGTAATGAAGCAGTATATGTATGTAGTCTGATTTATGACTAATTATATTGGACATCACATGGCCATGGGGTGGGATGAAAGAAAACACAGTCATGATATATACACACATATATGCAAGTTCTGTTTGTCAGTAATCGATTACGAGAATGACTTAACACACGATCATCTTTTCTGCAATACGGTGATTGAATCGGGAAAATTAATTCCCTGTCTTGCACAACTTATCAGCCTGTGCCTAATTGGGACAAATGAGAGGAGCTGGTTTATTAGATTCGAATACTTCCGAGCTGTGGGTAATTATATTAACAGTTAACAACTTGTGGGGAAAAAGAGATACATTAATGTTGGAATTAATATGCATGGTGCCGGGCGCCTTAGCGCGCTGATAGTGGAATCTGTCGAGACTTTGTCACCGTCTGTGGGGAATAAACGACCACTCAATGTTATCATCAATGCACTGTAATTTGACTTCTAGACGTAGTTAAGTGTTTTGTTTCGCGTCCGCATGCCAATGAATATGAATAGGGTAATGCCTTTGAAATCTGAGCATTGGATATGAAAAAGGGAGGATGGAGTCCGCCCATACTTCTCGCTACAACGTGACGATTGGGCTGCATGCGCTAGGTGTAACAAGTCCAATCCCCAAGGAACCAGAGAAATGTATCCATATTCTGAAGTTAGCCTTATTATATTACTATTGATAAATTAATTAAAGCGACTAGCGGCGTCAAGGCAACGTGCCTTTATCGCCTGCAGAAACGGCGTAAATAACAAGAAGATGGAGATCTCGTGGCTCATAAAAAGTAATTAGACTGCCTAATGATTTTTTGTAAATGAGAGGACACACTGGGGCCTGTCGCAGATTTGCGCTCATATTCAAAGCAGAAGACCCATAATCTAATCAGGGGCTAGCAGCTGTGAAACATCACATCATATACGAACAGCTTTGATAATCCGGCGACAAACATGTTTCGATCCACACTCGACTGTGATGACGCACCGAATATGGCCCAATACTACTGATTCCCCTTGAAACTAAAGTATTTCCTTTTCTATTTATTTCAAGGATATTTTAAGAAATAATGTTATCCAATAGTAAAGGAATCATTCGCAATACTTCTTTGCTCTCGATAATGATAGAAATATAAAACCAGGAGGAACCTTGGTGACTTGATATGGATAATATTCATGCAGTTAGATATTTACATGTATTGCTGAACAGATTAGATGAGACCTACTCAAGAATGGCTGGTTTATACTAAACATGTCATAACAATACTGATGACTTCACATCATGAACCGGACTTAATGCTAAATCATTTGAAAATCGCTTTGTGCTTTTCATCATACAGACATCCGGGTTCAGCAGTTTATTATAATAGTAATAGTATAATTATATAAAGAAATCATTGGTAATGAGCTGAATGTAGTCTCGTAATTAGGTCCTTTAAAGTGAGTAAACACTCTTATTATACACGATACTATTTTGGAATTCAAATGCACCTGTTTTCCATGTGCATATATCTAAGGCTATATTACTGTTGCTTCAAACTTTAATACCCGAAGGTCTTGCGATATAAAAAAAAGTCTCTGTAGGTTGGAGACCTACCGCTACCCAAATTCCGGCATAAACTTTAATCAAATAACAGATATGGGTAAATCTGTATCTCCAATAAATTTGGGAACTTGATGACCCCTGAGGATCTAAGCCTAGAAAAGGCGGCGCGGTTGTGCTACCCAGCGTGACCTTGAGATGGAGAAGGGGGAGCGTGACGAAAGCCAGGACTTCTCCAGTGTGGGATTAGCACCTCACCCCAGCTCGGATAAGATAAAACACATGCCCGCTGTCACTACCCCTAGGGCATAGGTGGGAATCCTGGAGGGGTGCAGCCTCGCCCCACACTGCCCCCAGGAATCGACCCCGGGCCTCTCGCCCCCTACCGGCTAGACTCCCATTCACGATGTGGGTCACCATGCGGCTACGGGGCTCACCAGTTTCGGTGACATTTCCCGATTATAAGTGATCTATGTATGATTAAGTTTAACCCAATTTATGTGCTGTTAAGCCCAAGGGGCTGATACAAATCGCTGTCGCTGTGATATGACACCAAAAGGCGACAACAGCTTGAAGGATGATAGGCAGTGCAGACACATCATTTTAAACTCCCGATACATATACTACTCACAACTACGAGGACCGATTGGTCGTGTATGTACATTGTATCTTTTCCTTTAAACGATGTAGAAGTCTACCATGTCAAGGGTCCCATGTTCGTTATATATAAAAAAAGATATACATGTGCATTACCCATAAAATCACATAAAATCAGGCTTTCAAAACAGCCCATTTTAATTATATTCAATTCATTGCATTATAAGGCGATAATGCAAAGTACACTAGTGACAGAGCAAAGCTTTTGCCATCAGCTGGCTGATGGGACCTGAAGGTCCTAATCACAGAACAGACATGGTCGTGGCCCAATCTAAACAAAAACTGCTGCCAATAATCTTTGTTTTCAGCCTCCGGGGAGTTTTAGAGAGTGGGGACTGGAGGCCTTGAGTGGGCCTTACTCAGCCGAGCTAGGCCAGATGTTGGGCCCTGTTCGAGTCAACACGAGCTGAGGTGCATTATGAATAAATCAAATTAAGATAGCACAGAGAATGCGGACAGGATGACACTCAGCAATCTGGCCTTCACCTGCGGAGCGGATGAAAGGACCACTCGGTATTCTTGATTACGTCGCCCATTAACTCTTTATCCTGGCTATCAGATTAAATATCAATAAAACAATTAGTACTCATAAACAAATTTAAAGTGTGTTATTTGGCTAAATGATTAATATTTGATTTGGATATATTGTGGACTATACTGCAGTATGAAAGTATAGGCCTAAGATATCTAATCCCAGGGCGATTAGGCCCTCAAAATATATTTGGTAGCCAAATGGTTTATTGTGTTCATACTTGATATGAGCATTATGGCCCACAAATGTGCACCAGTTGGTCAGGGCTGTTCAAAGCTTAATGACCATACAATAGGCATCTTCACAGGGGGTAATCACAAAGGCCATACACATCCCTGGTCTTTTGATCCTCTAAGTAGGGGAGATGGACATCGGTCAAGCTAACAATAGGAGATAAATTCACGAAGAGACTGACCAGGGGCTGGACAGACCACCCGCATTGTTTATAACGTGAGGAAATATAATAGTAGACCATAACTCATGAGGGTTTTTCGCAAGTGGAGAAGAGCTGAGTGAAATAAACGAGCTGATGATTCATCCTTGTAATGGGTGAAGTATGAGATTTCTATTAGCAATGTGATTCAAGTACTGGTAATGAGTCTGAGCTCTTAATCATTTAGATATTGGTTCTCTGCAAAATCAGGAGAATCAAATCCTCCTAAAGTACTTTTGTATTTTAATATAAAAGTATTGTAAGAATTATTTCCAGTCGGTAACAGAAGAGAAAATATATTTTTTTTAAATCGAAAGGATATATGACGGAAATATTGTTTCATACTTAAAGTACCATCAGATACATGTATACACAGCATTTCACAAATCTAAAACATGAATCCTTCCACTTTCCACACATTATGTTCATGAAAGGAATTCTTATCCGAGGAGAGGCAAAACCATAATGATTGGGGAGCATTTTGCAGCTATGTGTAACGGATCATTGATGGACAGGGCGTTGTCAAGACACACACCAAGGCTGATTAAATCAGCCCCGGTCAAAAAGACAAAAATTAATTCTTACCTTGCCGCGAGCAAAACTGAGGAGCCATGCTCGGCCCAAATATCTATTTCAGAAGGGATGCGCTTAATTTGATTACACGGACGAGGAAATATGGAGCTGACAATGCCCATAACAATTTGTGAAAAGAACGCGCGTGCTTCCGCCCCAACCAATCATGGTTTTGCTTAGCAGTCAGTGCGGGACTGTCCTGGGCTCGCACAAAGCGTCAAATAGGAAAACTAAATATACAGATGGTCAGATTGCGCTGCAATAATTTTTCAAATTAATCAGGCCAGCGATGCAAATATTTTAGGAGGGATATCCATGGGCAATTGAACAGAGGAAGTGGGGGAATTGAAGAGAAGAGGGAAGAGGGGGTGTTATTCGTGTAAGAGTGGACCTTACAAATCCCTCTTGATTACTGCAGAATCTGAACACCGGACTCGCGGGTGTGACTAGATAAAGAAAGGACTGGCAGTCGCAGGGCAAACGCCCAGCGTCCGGCTATTATTTACAATACAGATTACCATCATCCTCTATAAGTCCTTCATTCTTCACGCCTGTCGAGTATAGAGCACAAAGCCAAGCAGCCAACCCTCTCACATCACCCTCGCCATTCTATAGCCGCTCGTTGTTATTACATTAAGATCACTAGTTTGGGCCCGGGCGTTTCTGCTTACAATCAAGACCATAGGTTGACAGAAGGCGATTTTGATGTATTAAGCCGCCAATATTATAAGATAGACGTTCAAGCAGATTGAGGATTCTATTACCGCAATACAAGCGGGGCTTCGAAGGGTCCGCGACGAGCCTATCTAAAAGGAGGTGGAGGCGCGGAAGGAAAATGATGCATTAGATTGCTAACACTTGTGGAGATTGGAAACGTGGCACCGATTGCTTGGGCCAATTGTTCTCCTGTGTTAACCACCCGTGATTTGAAACCTCGACCAGACTCAACAATAATAAGCTGTCCGACAGAAATTAGTCTGATGAATTGGTGTCTCAATGCCGACAGATAGCACAGCACTCACAATGTGACGGATAACAATAGCAACGACACCTAGCTCGCGGAGTTCAGATGAATTGCATTTTCCTTATTTTGCAATGCGATTTGTAATACCTTGAAAGCCTACCCACTGAGCTCATTATGCAATTATAACGCAACTTTACGGATTCCTTAGTGGCAGTGTCCTTACAGCCCTTTAATGTCAGGAGTGAAACTTCTGACACAAAATAAATGCTAGTGTTGGTACTATACGCCTTTGATGGTGTTCCTGAAAGCCATAATTATTAGCGAATGTTATCGTTAACCCAACCCATGTTCCAATTGGAGGGGTTAAATTAATTTTTCATGCTATATTAAAGCCCTCATTTTACCTGGATCACAAGGGCATGAAGAGTTGTCACGAGAAGCACCCTTGAACTTATTCTCTAATTTGCCTCCAGGGAATTGAACCACGGGGGCAATATGCCCCCGAGTGCATGGCCGACTAACACCGCGGAAAAGTCTAATTCTGTAAAAGTATATGTTCCGTTTAATTGCAGGGCCGCACAGAGGTCAGTGCCACCCGTCTAATCGCACCTATTTGATTCCTATACAAAGGCGATAACAAATTACAGACCATTAGGTCACGTGACGTCACGGGCAGACGACAATTGACCAAGATGGCGGCAACAATAGCTTTGTGCCATCTGTCGGCTGACGAGTGAAAGTTTTTGGCGTTCCTGTGTAGGTTGTAAAGAGGCCATGGTCGACTGGTCACATGTCCTTCATTTTGATGTGGTATCCAATGAAAGAAAGTGCTTGTCAGAATTCCCTCCGCGCCTTAACAATTGGTCAGGTATCTTGAAGGAGGACAAGAGGTAGCAGCATCGAATGAATAGCAGATTGAGTAATGGAAAATTGATGAGGTGTCGAGGAGTACACCCTTACTGTTAGCGATCAGGTTGAATTAGTTGACACCTGAAGTTTCTAACACTTAATGATAAACCATTGGAGTGGGATGACACTGATTGCGTCTTGAGGTGTGTCGCTTTTATCAACCAATTGTTCCTTATACAAATGTGGAGGCAGGTTACACAGGCCATGGCCTCTCTCACAATCTAAGATTAGCAACAGGGGAGTATATCTGTGATGGATGACGCCAGTGGTTGGGGATGTTACAAACTTGTTTAGTAAAAGGAATCTTTTGGTTCGCAAAAATGTTTTCCTTTGATAACCGAATTGCGAAATAAAGGAAATGTATAGATAAACATCATATTATAAATACGAAAAAATGATTTGGAATAGAGACACACAACATCATATAAATATATTATATGGAATTGGGCTATAAGGTGAATATGGGAGAAATGTATACAGGGCAATAAGTGGCCATGCAGTGTATAAGCAACGTACCCACAGCCATGCAGGAAAGCTTCAATTGACCTTCATTTCAAAATGTTTCCGATAACAATGATCATACCATTCTATGGGCTCCCAATCGATATAGCTAGCTATCACAAATATTTTCTTCTTCTAGTACACATAAATATGTTGAATATGTCCGATACAAACATGGCCATCCATTGACCTGCTATTCAGATGAAAGCAAATCTGATAACGGGTCTTTATGCTTTTGACAGACAGAAGTTGCCTTGAAAGCAATATGATTAGAGCAGAGTGTGGGATCGAATCCAACTTTTGCTTGGCGCCAGACAGTCTTGAGCTGAGCTTCCCCAATAATAGGACTGCATCCCTCTGTTCTTAAGCCACGCTGCTCCAACTGAAATGAAAAGCATATTCTAGAAATGACAGAGCGCCGTCCCAAGTGCAAGCAGATGACTGCCGCTCAAGCCAGATGGAAAGGAAATTTATTTCGGAATTACTCATTGCTGAGCCGTATGAGAAAGTCATTATGATGCTGGTGACCTCTCTGTGAATGGACTCGGTGATTGCAGGTTTGTGGGGCCGGGAGAGAGGGATGGGGTCCTGAAGAAGGTCTTGGGTTCTCCGGGGGCATTCTGGCAGGGGCTTCTCCAGGCCAGGAGGGTGACTCCACGGGTCGCCGCCCTAGTCAAAGCCCGCCTTCCCACAAGACGAAAGGTTAATTACAACTCTTGTGCCAATCTGCATCGAGGCCGCGATGTCGAAACAGTCCGCTACATCTTCTATTTCCAGGAAGGGAATCTGTTCCGTAGTCTGCGAAGTATGAAAAATTGTGCACACTCAAGTGGAGAAAGGGGGTGGTGGAGGCTAGCTCTGGAGTGGCTAGGGATGGGGCCCCGAGGCAGGAGGGGATCAAGGCCATGAGGAGGCTAGTGAATCCCGAGGATGACATCTCATTTGTAAACACTGTGTCCCTGTCAGCATCAAACAGAGATGCTAGTAGCCGAGACTCAACCCTAAGTAGTCGACCGCAATACTTTGATTCTGCAAAGACTGCAAAACAAAGGCCATTGAGGACAAAATGGGCCAAAATAAAGGTCGCGTCTCTGTTATCTGTTCCTATAAATGATGCCATGGATAAAAAGAGGGCGACAATTTATAGATATCCTCGGTTAGAATTGAAGAATTCACAAGGTATCTCCAGGATGAGTTATGGCACTGCCGATGCATGTGGATTAGCATTACAAGGATGGGTATTTGATTACTACAAGTTCATCAATAACCGAGCTAATGGGATTTACATCTTTCAAATCCTAGCGATCGCTAATGATTGATAATGTGCAATTTGTTGTACTGACTTTCTCCGTAGAGGTTCCACATAATTACAAAAATATGTCAATATTCAACAGAATTGTAATGCATCTATTGATGGCCCCTTCGACATCTCTCAAAATAAATATATTTTTGACAATTTTTGTTTTAACTGTAGGCCATAACATTTGCAATTAATCGTAATTCTGTTGTCGCTCATTTTATTCTGTTGAATAATGAACAGATATTCAGCTCATGTCGTTCATTCATCCGACAATTAAGGAGAAGGCGAAAGCCGTCAAGCGAAACTGGATTTTAAATAGACTAGGAGTAGGCATACATTGTAGTGGATACTGGCTGCCATCTAGAGTCGATTCGGCAAACTATTGCCTCGTGGCTGACTAAAGCTTGCCTCAGAAACAACGGCGAGCAAGTCCTTACACTAAAGGGCCTGTAGGACGACTGCGTGTGTGAAAAAGCCTCCTAATGCCTACCCTTCGACCCTGGAGAGAGCCAACTCCCCATGGTGCCCACCATACATTTTACCTGCGCTCGATGCTAAACCAATTTGTCCGCGGTAATTCGGAGACAATGCATTTTCTCACTGCATCTCGGGGTGAGGGAGAGTTAAAAACCACTAGAGGCTGTGGTCGGGGGTTAAAACCTAAATGTCAGGGAGAGGTAGGTTGGAGTCAGGATCGAGGTGATAGCATGTCGCTTTTGCTGCCTTTGAGCTGACCTCTCCCGATGCAGTGCTCACGTTATAGAGGCGACTGACCGCCAGGGCTTTGTGGTAAGGACAGCCAACACCCTGCCCAAGGCGCACTGGCCCTGTCACCTCGTGGACGACTTGAGAATCTCGAGCTGCCACACGTGGCCAAGGGCGATATTAGGGAGACAAGCGAGTGTCAGGGGTCAGGCGTGACAGATTTGGCCAGTTAATGGAAAGGTAGCAAGGAAGGGCGTAATGGTCGACCCTGAGATGACAGAGTAGGGCATGGCGAGTGGCCTGGTTCAGCGATAAATCAGGAAAACAAAGGCCAGTGCTGGCTACCCGCAGGCAGTGGCCAGGCGCTGTGCTGAACCACCAGGTAACCATATGACCCGCGGTAAATGGTGTCAGGTGCCTAAAACATCCCACGCTGGTCTTGTCAAATTTTATAACATGACAGAGGCGAAGCTCTGCAAATCTTCTCCTGGCAGGGCATAGGAGGCGAGCTTGCGCACACCCATCAACTAACTGTACATACCAATGCTAGCCCGCGGCAGGCTCTCCTCGGACGCCTCTTCTCCCTCACTATTCGAGCCTTAAGCCATCCCAATTTTACAGACCTGCCAGTCGTATCAGGCGGGAGTCACAGGGTTATTGTTTCAAGCAGATGAACTTAGCCCTCTGTAGGGGCAATTCAAAATGGCTTTAATTTCTTCCGGTCACGGGTCTGGTCAGCATCAAGGCTTGTTGGTTTTATATCTGGATCTTAAGGCCAGAAGGGCTTAAGCAGTCCGGCGGGCTAAGGCAGCCAGCACCGAATCCTCACCAAAATGAGATGTCGTTTGGGCAGATTTAGCAAATCCCGGGTGCAGGACCAAGATGGTCGTCCACTTTCTTATATGGATTTATGACAGACTAAATGCCGGCCATGAAATATACCGGGCGCACGAGGTTCGGCCAATATGCTGGGTCGACTGGACGAGGGACGTCCAACGTTTGCCAGAGGGATTTGTCTCGGTATAACCGTTAGCTCAACGCAAGAGACCCCATATAAACATAGATCCCGACATAAAGTAGCGCTCCACCAAATAATCAGCCCAACTGGACATTGTATGCGCATACTGGGCTCAGGTCGCATCCACAAGACCAATAAGAACATACATCAGACTGGCAGGAGCCTGACCGGAGGAACAACTAGACTGAAACAAACTCATCCGGATACAATGCAAGTGCTATTGATGGACTTATAGGCCAGTGTGTGCTTAGTTCAAAATGATGCCAATTTTACAGTTATTAGAAGGATTTCTAAGGGGAGATAACAGCTCAATGCTTACAATCCGCCTATCCCCCATTGAAATGCGCGAGGTCAATAATAGTAAATATTTCCTATTGGGCAAGACTAGAAGGAATATTGTGAGAAAGAAACGCAACACTCAGAGAATTTCATTGGTAATGTTATTGTTTTTTGAGAAATTTAAATTCTGTAGCTAATATAGGTAGAGTTTCCGAGCCCTATTTATCTCTGACCACCCCGTACCATATTTCTATTCCCAAATAGCCGAGGTTATTTATAGTATCACAATTTTATACTTTTATCATCTTTTACAAAATTATCGCAATAGAAACAATAATCAGATGGGCCTCACCATACCTGAAATTATTTAACATTTTATATACTACTTGCATATACCTATACATAGACGTAGATGGCCCATGGAAAAATCGTCATCCCTATATACTACTCACAGAACCATTCTTCTGTGGAGCACTTACTTTGAGGCGACTCATATTGGTGTATGCATTTATCAAGACCGTTCCATCTATAGTAACAATGTCCCGCAAAACTGTAAGAATTTCTAGGAAATTTATTCCATTCCTCGAGGCAAAAAAACAACATTGTAAGAGTAGCTGCGTCTCTACCCCACTTGTTCCCTGCTTAGCTTTTTCATCATTAGGAGTGTTCTGACTCAAGTATTTCAGTAGGAGATCGATCCACAAATGAACAAATTTATTGAATTTCTTTCCATCCATCAGCATTAAGTGGGAAATGAATCCATCTGTAATGGTTGTGTTTGGTAAATCAACAGAGAAAAATACCAGATCTATTCCACCCCGGCCTTGGCTCTCTCGTCCTACAGGTAGTCAAATTAGTGGAAGCAGAAGACTCAGACGCGGCCTCGTCAAGCTTGGGCCTCATTCATCTTAGCTGAACATGATTAGAGCTAAGCAGAAGTGAAGTGTACAAGTCTGCGGCCTACCGGCTGTCTCTAATACGAGCCCCACTAATCTAATAAGCTTCAAATCTGGACGTTAATGCCACTATAGGCAATATGGTAGCGGTGCCGGGGCGCCCTGGGTCTCCAAATTGCGCCATAGCTACTCAGTAATTTATCTTCACTTAATTCCAATAAAGCTAGGTAATTTGATGAAGTTCTTGTTAGTACCAGGACCCACTTATGTTCTAAGGAAGACAACAGATGCAGTGCTCGCCTATCACTGGGTTTATATATTGTTTACCTACCTACTTTGCTACTGAATCGAGGGTGTTCAGTAGTATTGACCTGGTTATCTATATAGGGTAAATAATACAATAATGAGAAAGCAGACAAAAGTAGGAAGACATTGAGGTAGACCTAAACCTAATTTACCAAATACTTCAGAAGAATGTTGATCACTATAGTGAGAGCCGAATCTACAAAGTTGTCGGCTGATTAAGATTAATTCTCAAAGAAATATACTATAAAGCCACAAGGAGAAAGCACGAATGATGTTTATAGTCAATGTAGTCTGTGTCTAAATAGTACAAGGTTTGCATAACAACCTAATTTGCTACTGTTTGGCCGGGCAATGTAATCAATACCCCAATAGCATATCAAATGTGGTGTGTTACAACAAAGTGAGTCACAAGTCGCAAAAAATGGATTTTCAGATCTCATCATACTTGAAAAGATGAGATGAAGCGGATTCCAATGCATGATGGTAAACATGAAGGACATCTAAGAAGTGTTTCTATATTCTATGTTTGATACAATAGTATTTAGTTTTGAAAAACAAATGTTTGCTATCTGTGACGCATTTTTCCAAAACACAGCATAATTAAGGGATATGCTGACATAATTATTTAGATATCCTACAACCGCCCTATCATAAATAACATTAGGGGCATTTGGGGAATAAAAAATGTTGATAAAGTCATAGTCCCTATCAATGGGTCAAAATAGACGACGATGCAATACTGGAAGGCTATGTGTTAATTGCCTCATCATCAAGTGATTTAAACAAATTTCTTCGTGTGGGATAACATTAAAAGGCATCTTAGATATTGGATAGGGCATTGAGGGGTGAGGGGCACGTGCCTGGCGCACTGCCATACACCACAAGGAAGTAAACAAACCCGACCTATTTGCAGCTTCAAGGCCGGGTGGTAATTCAGGTCAAGCTTTCACGGTACCACAGTTTCAGCTTTTTACCCTTTGAGCAAAGAGTAGCCAGTGAACCAGGTGGCCATGAGATTACCATCCCACCATTCAGACATCTGTTTTTCTGGCCTTACTTGGAACCCACCACGTGTTGACGTACACAATGCGGAACCTTTGATCTCGAATTAGGGTGTGGCTAAGGGGTGGAGCCCGGTCAGATCAAAACGGCATGAGTGCCTTTGACGTCAGAACAATAATAGGGGACACGAGAGTTAAAGCACCGACGTGCGTCACTTGATCAGCAATATGGCATCGACTTCTGCAAGTCGGACAGTCGCGTGGACCTTTTACACGTCGCAGATTGGGCGTTATGGTCCGGTGCTCCTGACAATGAAAACCCCAAAGTCACCGAGGCGTGTCCCCCGGACTTAACTTTTCATTGTGGTTATTAATGCGATTTTCATTGCTTTGAAGTAATTCACCACATTCACGCTTGGGCGCTTTGACAAAAGTTGTCAGGATTATCAGAGGGACAGCGATGCTATCGGAAATGAATGACAAATCAAGGGAGTGGGCGACGGGGACAAGAGATGCATTGTATCTGAATTGTTGCTTTTGTTCTAGTTTTAAGTACAGTAACCTCTTTGCTTCCCATTGGTGAGCACTGACCAATCTGTTCAGGCAATTTGGCGTGAGACTGTAATGTTTCTTGACAGCTGTGTTTACAGGACGAAAGCAATCAGATGGCGGTGGAACATTTTTGATTAATAATTGGAGGTTTGGGGCTATCTGGTTATGGTTAGAGATCAAACGTCTCAAACAAGCAGATGGCATGACAAGATGTTTCTCGTGGCAATGTTTCAAATCATGTTAATAAGCATATTTACTATGATGAGACACAGATTTGATTTCGGAATCAAACTTTCACCCGTCCAAATGGCGAGAAATTGAAACTGAAATTACGAGAGGGTCATTTAATTGTGATGTGTTTTAGGAAAATGAGTCACAAGTTGCAAAATTGATATTTCTCAAAGTGATTTATTCACAAGATGTCTTTGTGGGAATGCTTTCATTTTTGGGGTGCTTAACGCGTTTCGTAGCATAACGACAGGTACTAAATTTCAAGATTGTGTATTAAATATATCCATACATTTCTAAGGTCATTCCAAGGAGTATATTTAGCTTTTTTACTAGTAATTGTCCAGCCGGAGATACGGCAAACTTTTTTCAGAAATAACAATATCAAATTTAACATATAGAAATAATTATTAGCTGTCCTAATGTTTACTATCATTAGAATCGGCTTGGTCACATCTTTTCAGATAGGATGATATCTCAAAATTCATTTTTGCGACTTGTGACTCATTTCCTGTAACACATCACAATTAATGAAGTAAGGACCGGAGGGACGGACGGTCGAACGGTCACATTTTCACAGTTTAGTTCTTTGATCACCACTATAAATGTTTAGCGAATACTAGACCTATAACATCATACTCTCCATCTTAGAGAATATATTTTTCAAATTGCCACAGAAGAAAAATGCTGACACGCCACTGTCAATAGCAAGACTAGCTCGTTCATGAATTGTGACACTCAAAACTGAATAAGAACAATTCATGAATTATCTCTAAGAAGAAGCTGATTATTCAGCCTTTGTGGGGAGGCAAACATTTTCTTCATGTAAATGTAAATGTGTTGTATTATTCAAACGGTAATTGACACAACGCAGCCACCACAGCTGATGCTCCAAACAAAAGATCCCGATCATAATTGATTTCCTTCTGCACACAATCACTTATCGCTATTAATCAGTTAAGTCAAAGACATGATTAGCAGTTCCGCTTGCATGTCCCATAACGGTCGCAAAACACACTGTTAGGATGGAAATGATAATCCCCTCCTCTCAGCAAGAACATAGACCATCTGAGGTCAGACAAATAAAACGCACACATATCATCAGTTGTTGACTTAACTTTGCATACAAAAGAGGTCCGTATATTGATAATGCCCTCGTAGAATTTACTCCATCTGCCCGAGTAATCACCCCTGCTGAGTAGGCGATAATTATTCTGCAGGGGTTGGACACATTGTTTTCGAGATTTATTGACACAGACATGCATGGGAAGTAAAGGAATGATGTACCAGAGGTAGTTAGGGAAGGACCATTTGCAGCTTGATACGCTGTGAGCGGCCTGGTTGATCATACATAATAATCAAAATTTAAGATCATCCCAAGTGTTGCAAGAGCTATAACATTGAAAAATAATTGCCTATGAATGATTTCTCATGCTCTGCCCATGGAGTGTATCAAGCCTTGGCGTGGCGTCTGCAGCTATCTAGATGCTAATCCCTGTGCAGCGTTGATACAGTGGTGATCGGGGTTTAATGGTGTTCTCCAGGAGATCAGCTGAGTCTGGATGATCCAGGATCCAGATGACACCCACTAAGCTTCAGCCATGTTTTAGTAGACTCCCAACAAGCTCTGATTTGTATTGGATTAGGCGGCCACAAATCCTCGGCTGCGGTTCTCCTCCTCTCTCCACCGACACACACTCTAATCGGGCAAAATTCCACAATGAATGTGCAAATCCCTATTAAAACTAATGAAATCATTTCATAGCGCCGTGAGGTGATAATGAAATCAGTGAGTGGTGGCAGGCAGGGCTGGCCGACTGAGGCTAGATCATGTCAGTGGCAATGTGACGGGTGTCGGCCTAATCTCACCGGCTGCCGAGCAAAAGCTGGCGAGGACTACTATGTCAGATTAGCCACGCTTATCCTGTCAGCACGAAATCTTGGGCCTAATCCATATATGATGTATACTATTCATAAAGCTTGGCAGACAGCGCCAGGTCTGACCCTGTGACGAGACATGAAAAGCCTGGGTTTAATCCATCGACATTGCGAGGTGTTGACCGCGTCTGCTTCCTGGAACTTTTCATTTTTTATTGAACAACAGAATATTCAGCTCTGAATTAAAAAGCTCGTAGATGAACTTCATAAAAGTTGGATGCCGCTTGTTGTATCTGATGAAGGCAACACTTGGTGTAGTTGTAGATGGGATTTATGCCTTTCATGTAAGCACAGGGAGCCTGGGGACAGAGGGAAACAGCATATCAGAAGGGGGCAGTATATGAGCCTAAAGTAAGATTCTTTGTGTTCTAGAGCCTTCGTGAATATTTCCCATGGGACTGGTTGTGCTCCTACAGACTGTTCGAGGATTTACAATGCACGAACAGACACAAAATACTCCCTAAGAAAACAGTGAAAATATATATGAATGTGGGGGCTCACCAGATAGGAATCCTACCTTTGTGTGTGGGAATATTAAACCGTAAAACACGGGAGAGTATTGCCAAGCGCCTGGATGGGGACACGCATCTAAGAAGAGCTTTCTGCACCAGGGGATTTGTACTGTGCTCGCTTATTGCGCTTATCATTCAGTTATGCTGAACAAGACTGATACAGAGGCTCAGGGGCATTACACCTTGGACCAAAGCCTCGCTGAATTATTATTACATACAGCCTCTACTTTTTGCCACATCCCCCGCTGAAATATTAAAAGCAAAGGAGCATGTGGGCTTCATGGAACAACCCAATGGGACTTTTATCTCTCTACTGGAAATTAGAAGAAAAGCAAAGATGTGATTAAAGTCCCTGGAGAAGCAACCAGGCTCGACTACATATCTGTATGGCCACGGAGGCGACAGCTGTCTCCCGAGTGAGCGACATATTTCCACCGTAACTCTAGCCTAATCACACGGCGTCGCGTCTTGTTTCTCCCCCTGGACGCATTCATATTATCATCTGCACTAGTCCACACTCGTGGTGTACATTTTCATGGCTAACAGAGCGGCACAACTAGCATCGTCCCGTTCACATTTCTTGCGCTTCCTCGCGGACGCACAGTCTCATTTGCATAATCTCGTCACCATGTGATCCCCCTCGCGATGTAGTTTGATGAGCCACAGCGGGACCCATAAGTTTACCTTCCACACTTCTTAGTACCTCCGCCCGCCACAGGTGGAGCGCCAAACACCCCTCGGGTAGGGTCTAAGCACTTAAGCGTCTTTTAGCGCAAAATCAGACCATCAATTAACGGACGCAGCAGGCCTGTGACGGGATCACACTGTGTGAAATGGACTGTACCTCTTTTGTCCCCTCAGCATACACCTCATCCTTAGAGGCAAAAACCCTCTATCCATTATGGGCGTTTGTTTGTGATGACACCCTGGTAGCAAGTTAAGTCTCACCAGAATGGATTGGCTGCCATGCCGGAGGGCAATAAACCCTCTGATGACTCGCCCGCGGATCAAGCTGGGGATGCGGTATTATCATCAGTAGAGGGAGTACTTAACGGTCAGAAGAACTCGCCCTTCAAACGATGACACTTAATACACTCTCAAACAAGCTCCCTGACGGGGCTTCTTTCAGGCTCCTTAGAAAAAAGATGGAACATTCAAGCCGACGTCTGTCTTTCCTGTCATACTAGGCCTATTGAATGAATGAGCATTTTGTAATCTTTCCATTTCTGTCTTACCCTGAATATGCCCATGCAGCTCTAGTCCCGCACCTGCTGATTGAGTGGAGGGTGGGATAATCCCAAGAAATTAACAAATAAGCGCAAAATTACTCTTCTTCACCCATTTCCCTTTATAGAATGCCTCTTCAGATTCGTTTTGAAAGTAAAGGGTAGTACCCATGTCGAGGGAGAATATTCTTTCTTCTGAAGCGCTATTCATCTCATGCAATGTCGGCTTAAATCCATTAGAGATAACTTTCTCATCTTGGAGCCTATTCGCGCTTCCATTAACAACACCTGATTGCTATTCACTCCCCAACAATATGGATTTCTTTTGACATCTGCGTCTTAAATATTACTTAAATAACAAGAACATGAAACAAGACCTCGCATATCAACAACATTTTTCTTTGTGGGAGCACATCTTTCATTATAGTTCTGTCTGGGGAAATAGGATCTTTGTTTTTAGACAACTACCGTTCACAATTGGCTCTCCAGTCGCAAATCTATTTAGCAGGATTGACACGAAGCAAAATACAATAAGCAATCAACCGAGTTTTTTCTTACAACTCAAATATGTGGCGACAGACTATGACAAGTGCAGAATTAATTCAATCATTTCGAGTTATCCGAACTGTGACACAAGGTCCAACTTGCAGGAGGCAATTAGAAGCCTTCCACGCCTGCCTATTTGCCATGACAGACAAACCGTAATGATGAGCGGATGAAATAATCTCTCGTGATTCCTCAAGGCTAAATATCCGTGTGATGATACGAATTAATGTGCTAATTGTCGTATGTTTAAATTTCCTCGTCGCGTTCGCCTTGATCATCCCGGAGATTGACATGATATACAGCAACAGATATATAGCAAACCCCCCATTGCTATGCAATAAACTTGTGAATTGTAATTACAACCAGTGAATCGGGGGGAAACATACAGGAAACGATTGGGGGACAAGATAAACAGTGGGAGACTCAATCATCTGGATATACACATCGGGAAAAAGTGATAAGAGAGCTGGAGGCAATCAGAAGCAGTCATGCTATGCTATCTGTCTATATCTAACACCCTTCCCATCCCCATATTGCCGTGTGGAAACGGGAGAATTATCTATCAATTTCTCTCATATTGGTATTTAGGGAAGATACCCTGCCAATATTTTCGCACAGCCAAAAGGTACCCCCACGGCCACCTTCTCAACCTATAGCATGTGAACACCCATCCGCAACGATGATATCCAATCGGCGAGTTGTGTGTGTGACGAACAAATAACTTGGCGCTGCCCCAGGTGAAGCAATAGTAATTGAATACGGTCATTATAGCGCCTATTTCAATGATTAGCCTGGCGTACGGGGCCCGAACCATACCGGGCCCCTTGTTTGGCAGCAATGAGCAATCAGACCAGTGGGGCTCGCATATGACGGGGACAAACTCTCTTCTCCGTTGGCCTCTGTCAGGAACCAGGCCCGGAGATCGAAGATGGATCTCCATTCAGGGACAAATTCACCACTACAGACGGAAAGTTACGACAGGCGAATGCCAGACCGACAGCCAGAGAGTATGGTCCGGCAATAAATTGCTCTCTAAGTGAGAAAAGGTTGATAGGTTCGCGCTGAAAATCTGTCCGAGTGGAACATAAGGGGTGATGATGAATGAAGCTTGGGTTGGAGATGGCGTCGGGGCTAATGAAAGAATGACGAGATGAGCGCTATGATAGACACCCACGCTGCGCTCACACATCCCGCAGGTTCGACCCTACCTCAGCCACAAGTGGTAATAGCTAAATACTAGACAGCCAACAAATCTCATTAAAACGACCCCGTTGGAAAAGCTCATTAATTTCCTGCACATACGTGACCCCATTCACAGCAATGCATACATATAGCCAAAGGAAATGAAAGAGCACAAATTTATTCTTCTCCCAAAGTGCACATCATAGATAATCATTCATACAAATGATGTAATTATACCGTTGATGATAGTACTTCGTTTCTCCAATAGTCTCCAACATGAGACCTATCCAGGATGTGCAATTGTGTGGTGCAAATAGAGTCTGTCACAATTGAATATGTGAATGAGAACCTGCATGACCTATTGATTTTTATCATGCATGACTAAATCAATATTATCCATTGCACTTAAATATCGTCAAGCTCAATGCGTTAAATCCCATTCAAGAATATCAATAATCGTCTGTTTTAGCAATAATTACCTCATGGTATTAACAAATTACTGACCCCCTAATTAAATGAAAAAAACATTCGACACATGTAATATAATGTGTTGAATGTTTCAGTATTGGAATTATTTTAATATATATATGTATAAATCCAATATTGTTCGCATCAATACTATGCCAATGAAAGGCTTCGTTAAATAACATACACGTTGGATATCCTATAACGTATTACCTGATGATTAATAAACAAAAAAGAAATTCTACTACTTATTCCTTGAATGTGATTTTTAACGCGGAGCATTATGATGTGCAAGTGATGTTCCCTTCACAAACATTGAGTGTGATACGGTAGTTGCTGCAAACGAGCGAGTTAAGTCAACTTGACACAAAGAAAAGTAATCCTCCATCGACTCAATTCAAGGCATAACAGCGTTTCTTCGATCTCTTCGATTAAGATCATCTCTCGGCTACAGATTCAACATGACAGGGTCCTCGTCAGCAATGCATCGGGTTTTAATAATTCAGCTAGCTTGCAGACAATGAAAAGCATTAGATTAACAGCGACCACAATCTGTTCCTAACGTAATTGCCATGATTTGATGGGGGGCGTGTGTGAATTTTTCATGTTCCTACAACATCTGATATTGAAGTGGCGGCGACTGGGGCGGGCAAAAAGGAGTTCAAATTAAAATCAGATCGTATTTTCAGCAGCGCACTGGGCCAGGAAGGAGTAAAATATTCATAAGACGTGTTTACATTAATCAAGATTTGGTTAAGGCCGCCAGGCATATTGTTTTCTTACTGGCTTGGAGGCCAACGGTGATTTGTTCTCCGCTTCGCTATGGTGCTCATGTAAAATGTTTGAAATTCCGCTTGATTTAATGTGGGATCGCACAGCTAATGATATAAATGATTCAATTTCACCAATCAAATGCTGTAGCGTATTTGATCTTGAAATTTGCCCTCGATGTTTCTGATTGACAGAAAAAATATTTGATGGACCCTCACCATTAATCGGTTATTGTCCGTTAGAATGTGTTGGCTTTATTTGTGAAAGGTGTATTTGATAATCCCTATTCACGTGAAGATCATGAACTTAAATTTCAGAATGTATGAACTTAAATTTCAGAATGTATGAACTTAAATTTCAGAATTTATTATTTTCTATAGCCACATGTAATAAAAGTTTTAAATAAATGTGTAACTATTAGGTGAAATTGATTAATCGTGTTACATTGCACAAACACTTTCCATTTTCTTCATAAAAATACACAGGCTTCATTGCTTTTCCTTATCATTCGGTAGGGATCATTTCTAAGTCTTTCCGTCGGAAACATAGATGGAGAGAGACTGCTTCATCAGATGAAGCATGCCCATGACAAGATGACAAACTTGCCTAATTTTACTTGGTGCCCTGGCACTCTAACCTTTTCTTGGCTACGCCATGGGGATGGCCTCCACAGGTTATGCAGGATCATTGCAAGGCCCTGGAGACTACCCTGCGCGCCTCCCTTACACAGATCCCATGAATACGAAACTATGCAATGATGAAAGGTCCTTTCGCAACTTGCTGACATATCCTTTGATAACAGACATAATTGCGGTGGCAGAGCCCGACACCAGGGCGGCACTGGAGTCAGCGACCCACGGGGCATTCGGTGGCGACCCCTCTCGGGGAGTTGTCAAGGGTGAGCAAACCCCTATGGAATTGGTTTCTGCCTGAGGTGTAACTGATGGTAAAGTAGGCAGCGGGACACCTGGTGTCCGGTGCAGCTTGATGTAACACAGCCAAGGTCACTCGAGCTGTTATGGCTTCATCTTCATAGAGAACCATCAAATCTATCAAGGGCGCTAGATGCCTGTAGGCTGTCCAGACCACTGGTGGTCAGCTGGAAAGGTCCAAACTAAACGCCACTTTTTAAGGCTGATAATCTACGGGAATTCAGGAGAGAGGCGTGTAGAGTCATAATGGTAGTAGTATATGGAAAATGTGAACATGTGCAGGCACTGTGAAACTGTGGCTCAGCTTTTTATTGCATATTCGCAGATCGGTCAACTACGGCCACATTATACAAGAAGACATGGGAATAACTCAAGTACATGTACTCTGATCTTCCCCAACTTTTTTTTATGGTGGGCTATAGGAGTTCGAGCCTAGGGACAGTTTATATGTGTTTTTTAGAGTTGGCTTGAAGGTAATGCTACTTTTTCTCAGTACCAGAAAATTAAGGCAATAGAGATAGTTGGATTTTGCTTATTCTATTTCAGGTCTTCAATAACCCAATGTTTGTTGCTACACACAAGGAACACAGTCATCAATTTCAAGCTTTAGGGTCATCTATTACCTGGGATGTTCGTGTGCCCTATATAGCCCGTCTGCTCGCTCCAGGGCTGGTCAGGAGGTAACCTCTCCTCGCCCTATGTCTTGCTCCTTGGTCATTTCCCATTATGACCAACCATGTCACTTTGTCCATGACACTATTTGTCACGTCACACCGAGCACGTCACCTTTGGCCGCGCGCGAACGCCGGAACCCATGACGTTTTATGACGTTTCCCGCCAAAACCATCCATCACGTGACACGGAGGCCTTGCCCGCATGACACGCGCGACACTAGAGGGCGGCTATGCTCGACCGGAAGTGACCGCCCCCAGAGGGCACCACTGATCCGTACCATTGAGGTGACGTCACTGGTCACGTGGGCAGTAAGCCCGGGGCCGAGCGGTGTCAGGAGAGAGTGGGTTTCCTCTTGTAAAGTTATTTCACGGTTGCGGATCTCTAAAAGCACCTGGTACTACCATAAGAAAGTAGTCAAATAGGGCTGTCATGTATTGGCAGTGTCTTAAACTTCACGAATAAAACAGTTCTTCTACCATTTCTTGTGTACATAAAAGTACGGTAAAATTGGAAAGCCATGTGTATACTCAGAATTAATGAACCTGTAAAATGTCCCTTGTAAAGTGCATTCATGCAGTGTCTTCAGAACTTGAGCCTCATAATTGCATATGGTTCACAGGCTGACTGTGAAAATAAGGGAGTTCTCCATACATTATAGTTAGTATTTTTCTTGTAATATTATAAAATAATAGCAAGGAAAATATATTAATATTTTTCTTGCTGTTTCTAAACGGATAGATACTATTTCGAGAGCCTTCAGCCATTGAACATGGGTTTGCGACCAGCAACATATATTATTGAACTCAGCAATTTACTTAATACCGTTTTTTTTTATTTTAAAAGCTCATAGAACATAGAACCCCGACGCTCTAAAGACAACAAATTGCAGTGTACAAGCTTACATTTCCCAGACCGGAAAAGAATAGAACTTATCCCAAAGCCCCCAAATGGAGGTAAGAAGCCTGGCAGCTCTGATCCCATCAATTGAAGGGGTGGCCATCTTTTAAAAGCAACAAGGCTGAAGGTTGGAATCTGTTTGACTGATGCCCAGTGAATGATGTTAGCTGAATGCGGAAGAAACCTAGGGCCGGTAAGTGTATTTTAGAGGGCAGGTGAGAAGGTCTGCCTCTTCGGAGGCCAGGGTTTAGTTCTTGAGACGGATAGTGATGAGATCCGAAGAGCAGCTTAGAATGAGCAGTCCATCGATGGTGAGCTTCAGAGAGCTCTCGCACATCAACAATGGCTACTGAGTATGGAGGATCCATGCTATATTGTATTCATGGAGCTGTCAGATTGCAGGCTTCATCATAGACATGTTGACTGTCCCTATAGAGCCAGCCACCACCCCAAGCCCTCACCTTTGCTCCACAGATATAATAACCTCAGCCCATGCTCACCAGTTCCTTCCTTTAGTACCCGCCGATCCCCTCTCCTTCTACATTCACCCGGGAGCCGAAGAAGTAAATCGCTGTTGACATAAACTCCACTTTGTCAGTTGTCGAGATGACACAACCCTTGCCACAAGAGAGCAAAGACACTGATGTGTTATCAGATTGACTAAGGGCCTAATAATCAGGGATTGGCTTCGCTAGCACCCAAAGGAATTGGCTGGCGAACCTCCTGCCTTACAATCAGGCTCGGGTTGGTTAACAGCCAAAACTGAGTCCCCCAGAGTTGCAGTGAATAACGTACACCAAAGGAATTGCCACTTAAAATACAGACCCATCCGTCATATTTATTATATTGACTTCTCCTAAGAACTCTTCGCAAATATCAGATTTCCCCTTGATAAAATAGTATTTTCTCCGACTATCAACTTATCAAGCCATCGAGAACAATTCATCAAAGCTGACACAAGCTTTGAATAAACACCTTCTGACCTGCTTGGGATCACATGGGCACGATAGGATGGGAAGGCTCCCATAAAGTTGACAGAACAACAATTCAGACCCCAAGAGTTACTCTTCCTTTCAACTCTATCGATTATAAAGTTACTCATGGCTGTCCAAAAAGCATTGCTTTCAACTTCAAAGCAGTGAGCAAAGATTGTTATCTCAGAGTGTAAATCAAGGTCGAATGATTCTGTTGAAGGTTGACATCACCAACAAGTGCCACCTTCGATTGCTTTATGTAATCTTGTCTTTGAGAGGCTGCTTGTCTGCGCCGTCCGCTATACACGGGCCGTTGGTTCTATCTTTTTTAGAAGCGCGCTACTCAACAGAAGACAGCCTCAAAAACAAACCATCTCCATATCTGACTGTCAGACGGCCAATCTAAGGAATCATATTCAATATTTTCTTTGGTCGTGAATCGTCATTGGTTATGTCGGTGACTGAGCCCTGGCATCAATAGTTCCTTCCCCTCTCTTTCTCCATCCAACCCTACTGCCGCCACGGCAGGAATCAAAGCAATTGACTACGTAAATCAAACACCAAAAAAGCCGCATCAGATCACCTCGAGTGGAATATATCAATTTCAGGAGGAAAGATGAGGCTAATACTCCGCTTCTGATGTTGGTGGTGAGCACGACAGGCCGCCTCATGGCTGACTGATATTGAAAGTAGCATCGCATGCGAGCCGCGCGTAACGACAGCAGCTCATCCTCCCTCCACATTGCGAGTCGCTCACCCGAGCAACTCGGATCATTCAAATCATTCCCGCTCGCCGCCGGAGGCTAATTGCATTCATGCACATTTTATTTTTCATTAACTGTGAGACCGCGGATTGTTTCAATATTTCTGAACCAAGCGCAGGTTCCGCTGGAGCAATTCCGCTCCTCTGCTCAGCATGGGATGCGTTTGAATCTCTTGCATCTACCCGACTGACTTTGTCATAATCACGAAGACCTGTTTTCAAGTGGTATGCTGTCTTCAAAAGTAGAGATATTATTAAATGGATGCCAAGATTGAGTTGGGTGGTGGGAGAGAGGCTAGGTCATGAATAAATGAGTGAGAAGGAACAATCATGCCGAGTCATTGGTATGTATAATATTTATCTTCTCCAGGCAGGATTTTCCAGACCAACTCACCCTGGATGTGCATCCTTGATACCAATATTGAATGTGTGGAGATTAGTTCCTAGCCCTGGAGTGGCCAGCGGGGTCCATATTGCCCCTATCCTAGTCACCCTGGACCCCACAGTGTGTGTAGGCGCATACCTATACTGGATCAGTTATAATTATCGTCTCCCTACTCACCACCCTGGATGGAGGCTGGAACGATCACCATGTATCATCATTCCCCAGTCTCTGTTAATCACAGAAGGTCCCCAGAGGAAATTCAGCAATAGAGATAGGAGGCTGGGTAACCTATCTTTTGCTATTTCATCCATTGTGGAAAAAACGTTGACGAATCATAATCCACAAGAGCATTAGATTCATATTCAATTTTCAGGTTTGATTTTTCTTGACAGGCGAAAAGCTGTCTGAAGTAAAAACAACTCACAAATAAAAAGTGCAACGTGTCATGGCAGATTTAATTTGATTTAGAACTTTGGCCAGAGCTAATGGTCCTGAATGAAATGATGGTGCTTTCAACGTGGAAAATGGGAAATAAATAAAGCACAACGTTAATATACGAATGGTCATTCAATGAAATATGACGTATACATATTTCCTCTTTCAGAAATACGAATAACCTTATTCTCCTTCAGAATTTACACCCTAGAATAAAAAATACTCCTTTCCTGATAGATGCTCACGCTTTGGTTCTATGAGAATCCCGCCATATATGTTAAACTATAAACTCCCCACTTCTTCATCCGAGCTTCATTGCGTAAAATTCAGAACTAAACTCAGATTCCACATAATTAACACCATCGACCCTATTTATCCATAAATAAATGTCATCTGTATATAATTGGTATCTCTGATGATAAATAAGGAGTTATCATAATATGAATAAATATAATATGTCATTGATTTCAGAGAAAGTATTTCTTTCTTACGAAACTCATGTTACCAGTTACAAAATAATAAGAAGAGCAATATCTACCCTATATAAGATAACCTAATAGTTTCAGTTACCCCGTAACAATACCTATCTATGAAATTGTATTTTGTTTATATGAATATCATATTGAATGCGAATAAAACTTTTGATAATTCGGTCAATTTCGAAGGCGCGTTGCTTTAATAGAAGGCGCGTTGCTGTAACACTCTAGTCTAGTTCTCGTTTGCCCTTAATACTGGAAATGTGTCCTCTTCATTTTATGGCTAAAATAAGGCTATTGAGACCTATCCATATTGTGTGCCTTCTGCAGGCTTGCGTGAAATATGGAATTCTCGGGTAATTTTCTGGCGCCAGCTTCTTGTGCGCTATCTGACGCTCCCCAGGAAAACCGGGGTGACTACATTGGCGTCGATCGGTACGGTGGCCCGTGTTGATTAATTCTGATGTGTGAAATGTGCCGGCGAGGCCTTGTTTTATCGCGCCGAACCGTGCGTCGCATGTCCATCGCGCGGTAATGCGACCGTAAAGCGTGGCAGTAGCGAGCTAACCAGCAGTCATTATCCCGTGACGGATTAGTCTTGAGGCCCCGCCACCAAACCAATACACGAGCTTGTGTGAACTCTATACCACTATCGACTCGCCTTGCTTCACTCTTGATAGCTGCCAATAGGTCATAATAGGCTAAACGCATCTTGGTGACTTTCAGCGCCTCCGTCCCTGGGAATCTAGACGCCACCGCTTGATTCGGCTTAACCAGATTGACGTGACGTCACATGCGGAAGAATTGCCCCTGGCAACGTCTGATTCAAGCCTTGAATATGTGCATGGAGGACCTAAAATAGACACAGGTCTCTTGGAAGTTTAGTTGAGCTAAATTGTGTGTACATAATAGTGTGGATTTTAGTAGTTTTCTATGGGGACTGATTGGAATGGTTTAGTGAGAAAGTGGGATGTGTCAATATTGTAAGCGAGGCGCAACCATCAGATCCCCTGACGTCTCCCGCCTCCATCCATACTCTCGCGCAGAATGGATGGTAGCTGATAAAACAATAGTGCGACCTCAGGCCATTTATTTCTCCTGACCCAAGTCCAGGGGTCTGCTGGTAAGGGTGGGGGCAGTGGCTAGGACCTCTTACCCCCGCCAGAGGCCGCGCTCCGCGGACTAATACCGCCACCAATTGGCAAACATGAGAAAACAAATCCGTCAGCCGAGGGCTGCTCATGAATGACACGAACTCGAGGGAGCCAGCAAGTGTGGATTCAATTTTGTGCGTAATACACCCGGACACAGGTGATCAAGTCTGAATACAGAGGGCGTCAGGGCCGGCGACAGTAAAATATCGCCCTTCGCCGTCTCCGCGCATGCCGAGTAGCAAATATTTAAAGGCTATTTGCACCAGCTGTGATCTTTGCCCGTTGCGCGATATTAAAACCCGTCGTAAAGCGCAGCATATAGTCGCCGGACACACAATGAATCTCATTTGCAAATCCCAATGGTTGTAGGTTATGCCCTCCGAATGCATCTTCTATCGTAAGTGATGGCAATTCGCAACGGAAATATCTCTCAGGGACCCCTCATCCCAAGCAGTAGGCACTTGGAGGAGGGTGCCTTGCGGACCCTTTAGTGAGCCCATGTATACATTGATGCTGGAACTCCCCTGGGCCCGTCCAAACTTTTGATGTAGTACCCCAGTCAAGTAAGTGAAAAGTCTATTGACTCAGCATCTCAAATCTGCTCGCACCGCCGCGAGACAAGCGAACCGGCAATACGAGTAGTATATGGAATTGGACGTTGGCGGCAGGGTCTCCGCATCTGGGGGATGTTGTGACTAGTCGTAGGGAGGTATGGATGTAGCCCCAAACAAGCCTTACAGGGTTATTCCTAACATTGAGATTACTCTCTATGCATTTCCCCTGAGGGTAAAGGAGCGCATTGTTACTCACCTCATCGTTGAGTAGAAAATAGAATACTAGGAAGAAAGCACCCTGGAAAAAAATAAACAGCAATTACTTGTGGGGCGAAATTCAGTGCAGAATAAAATATATATCTCAAATACATTAGATAAACGTTGTGTGTCTTCTTGAGAGGACCATAAATAGTCATAGTTTAGAGTGTTCACTTCAATTTCGTCATGGTGACATTTTTTCGTCTAAGATAGTTGACGTTGAAACTATGAGGTAAAAGAACCTTAATGTAGGAATATCTAGAATAACAATTGCTACAATGGAAATGTGTAACTTACAGTTATATAGTGCATATCAAAGAAAGTTTTATAGATAGGGAGTTTTCTTTTCTTTAATGTAAAAGAGATAGTATACGAGATAATGTACCTGTAGAATGTTGAATAAGGCATATAAATACTTAATGATGATCCCGCGCATCTTTAGCGTTAGAAAGGCAAAAGACCAACAGACAGTTAGAAGTATTGTCTGTGTCCATAGTGCTTTAGAATGAATTCTGAAATAGAAATATATTCAAATAAGAATTGGGATAGATCAAACCACGGAACACCGGAAAATGACTCCGAAGACCTGACTTACACAGAGTCATATGACCCTTTTGTTCAAATCATGATCTATACATTATTAGAACTAATACAATATGTCAGCCGAATCCCATATGGCAATTGTCAGGTTTTAGCTTTTGAGTGATACGCCCAAAGGTAGTGAAGGATAGATTATCTAGCTAAAGGTAGTTAGAATGAAAGGGTCGTCAAACATCCAATTGAAGGTTATGCATGTGTTTCGGCATTGCCAGAACGATTGCCACCTTCTTTTTGCGGATTACGTGCATGTTACAATCGATTAAACAGTGAAATACATACGTATGTAATGTTTTCAAAACACTATCCTGTTCGCCAAATAAATTTAGGGCCACAATTTCAATACGGTCCATAAAGTTGTTAGAAGTATTAATACTATTTGCTCTAGAAAACCACGTCGCCTTTTTTGTGTAAAATACATGCGCTTGAAATTCATGCTCACGTTGTCCCATTGTATTTGTAAACAGGAGGGATTCATTATAATTATAAAGCAAAGGGCTATTTTATGAAATTCAATCAATTTGATTAATATCAGGGGAACAGAAGCAGGATGGTTTGCTGCACTTTTCGTGATTCTAGATGTGGTTAGTCAATATGGGCTCCACCAGAAACCACACATTTTAAATTAATTTGGCCCGCCTGTCCATTCCCAGCCATCTGTGGAACAGCCCAGTTGCTAAGGTTACTGGAGAGTTCTATTGAAACCCATCACTGTCTGACATGTTTCAGCAAGTCCCAGCTTCGTACTGTGAGTTTAATCCAATAGGAATTCTCCACCAATTCTCCGCCGTAGCATTAAGCGTTCAAACAGCACCCCCCCTGCGCTCTGTTGACATTTGATCAGTGATGTGACTTGAATTAGAATTGATGGAAATCTCTCCAATTCTTAATTATTGAATTTGCGCCAAGTTCAGGAAGAGAAATATCAGGCGTCGACTAAGGAATCCATCCCATAAATTATATGAAGTGAGAATTCATTATTTAATTTACCAACGCCCTATTTGATGATCACATCATTATCAATATGTATGAGCTCTGATCATGGTCATGAAAACATCAGGAGACTGAGACGGTGAACTTTTGCGCGAAGACAAGTTATTCAAACAAGATTGCACGTAGAAATACGAGGAGGAAGTCTACTTATGAATGATAAGCGTTAAATTTAATTACAAAAGAAATTATGAATACGGATTTCTACCGGTAAGTCGTATTTTAAATCCCCAATAGGCAGATCAAAGTTAAATATTTGTACATCAATACGATAATTTCGATTCGAAGGTTGATGGGTTGGGAATAAAATCATCTTAAAACAGAAGAAACAGTTGTTAGGCTAACTTAATTCATTTCACATGCTTCAGGTCTATTCGTAATGACATGCGCACCCTGTCCAACTAAACATACAGGCGCCATCCATAGATCAAATACTTCCAAATGCCACTATCAAGATGGAATGAATGATAAAAATGATTGATGTTTAATGTTAGGAGAGATTAATGTCACTCGAGACAGCTATGATGGAGTGTTAGGACTGCTATTAGGAATGAGTAAGAATTCAAACAATGTATTCGATTTCTGTACAGCTCTAGCTCTAGGTTTCTGGAATGATGAACTTCTGGACTGAAGAGCACGATGGTCAAACTGGTTGATGCATGTACAGCTTGTAAAGACCTCCCTGAACTATCATTCATAATGTGAGACTTCAACCAGTTTAATGTCAGTATGTACATATACATGTATAATAATATACATGCATGTGTACATGTACATATGTGTATGACAAAATGACATTCCTAATAAAAATGTTACGTTTCACTGGACTTGGAGAATTAGCCATA
Source organism: Sthenelais limicola (assembly GCA_942159475.1). NCBI lineage: Eukaryota > Metazoa > Annelida > Polychaeta > Phyllodocida > Sigalionidae > Sthenelais > Sthenelais limicola. The sequence goes on along the minus strand of OW804095.1, from coordinate 111,453,320 downwards.
ACAATCTTATTAAGTCTGCGATTTATCTCTTATCGCATATCGCATAAATGAATAGTTCCATCAAGAACCCATTTTCCAGTGCTTCTTTCTCTCAGAGGTATGCCTATGTTTGTATTTCCGTACCTATAGATATGAATATTCTTAAGGGGATTTCTAATGCTAAAACATTGCAATTTAATGCAATCTAATAAATGGTTCTACCGGATTTAGCTGGGAGTTGCAAGCAAAACTCAAAATACTTACAGAATCATCTTATTTGTCTGTTCGTTTTTAGAGTATGAGCTTTCATGATGTTCTTTGGCGGTGAATATAAGCACCAGTACAGTCACCTGAAATTGAATCAGTATTATGAAACAACTTACAACTTCAGATAAAGCTTCATGCACTAAATTGTAATATTTCACAAAACGTATTTAAACATTATTAGAATTTAATGGCAAACTCAAACCGGTGTGACAAGTGAAAGTTCTTTTATCCTCCAAAAACTATGTTCAATTAAGACACTTTGGGGGCCGAAGAGCATGTTTAGTAAAACAACCCCATTGATCACTTTTAATGTTTATCAGTCAAGAAGTATGGTAACGGGAAAATGATGTACGGGCGAAGGGTGATTTTAACACATCAATTCATTACGGACGGGACATTGTTGGGTATTTCTCACAAACTGAAAGTCCTTTAACCAAGGGAGGGGAATTGCCTAGTTATTTCTTGAAGAAGCTTCGGTCACAAGGTGTCGTTAATTCTTGCCATTGCCGCCATGCCTTTTGCAGCGAGGCCAATTTATCGTGTGCACTAAAGGTTTTGGAGTGTCAGTCTTGACACAGCATGGACATATTATTATCCCTGCTCTGTCTTATGTTGTCTTAATGGTGCATCCAATCTCTGGCCCTTGCTGTGCACTGCAAAGTAACCTCTATTACACAAACTTATAAAAAGACTACTACGGTGACACTCGATCAAGTATAGATAGTTTACTCACAGATATTATGCCTATGGCTGGACCGAGGAAGAGCCATATATACTGCCACGCTATCCAGCACCTGAAAGAATGAGGGGACAAGAGAATAAACACGCGACACTTCGAGGACACTTGGTGAGTGACAAATCGAGGGTGGTTGACTCTCAACCTCTGACAGAGGAACTGGCGTGAGCCACTCGACCTGACACAACAATGACATTCTAATATTGAGCACCTCTAAAAGAACCAGAACTTTAAACAATGATAGCCTTCGGTTCTTGTAAGCATGGGGCAAATTAAAGAATGGTTTCTATATAATTGGATGAATCGTGGGATAGTGTACTCATGTATGGCATTAAGTGACCTATTTCATGGGGAGAAAAGTCTAAGAAATGATCACAGACCATTTTCAAACTTTTTAGGAGATGTATGGAAAACTCTCATAGAACATCTATTAGTTGTTGCTAGCGCGTGTGGTTCTGATCACAGCGGCAAATGTCGCGACCCTGACAGGAAAGAATTCAACATGGCACGCCTCTTCCCGAGTTGCCATTAACTGCGCATGCGTGTTGTTTGTTCAGGCACCGCAGCGCTGTTTTCACTTGAGTGGCAGTGTAATCACATATTGGGACTAGCTTGTTTAAGGAGTCCACACTGACGCCTCCCTACACGAATATGGAGACAATTGGGGTGTCATAGGTCCTGCATTCCCGGACTTTAGGGTGACGTCTCACCAAATTGGCCAAGACACAGGAGGGATGGCCTATGATGTCTGGATAATATACTGTGCTGCTCTTCCCAAATTACTACAAGAAATCCCAAATTCCTCGTATGCGCGATCAGATAAAGCTGTCTATCGACAGGATTTCCTTATTTAATAAGAAACTAGAAGTTCCATGATGAACAATGAATTCACATGCAAACTGTGTACACGTGAATGTCCCACACCATAAAATAACAACTCTAATTGGTCATAACATCCATTGAGTATGGCTAAAAAATAGTTGCTGAATGCATGACTTAATTCCACCAGTGACTTTTGAATATGTCCCTGACTCACTAGAGAAATGCCTTAATTAGAATATTGTATTTGCATTTCCTGGAGATAGTATCGTAGGCAACAGTAGGCCATGGGCTTCCGGACGATGTATACGCGCCACTATACAAAAGAAATTGCTGAATTGCAATTCTCATAAAAGTCATTATTATTAAATCCTTTGTTACTTGAAGACACTAGCTAGCAGATTCTCCACACTACAACTCCCAGTTGCGATAAACAGTTAAGAAAGTAACTTTGCCTTTCGGAATCATACAACGACCCTGGCCACATGTCCCCTTCCACTTTTTCGCTTGCCCAGAACTGTGGGGTCATCAACCACTGGTGATAAGATCTTTGTTGGAGAGGCGCGGTGGATCCGAATGCAATAGGCCACCTTAACTGTCCACCACAGATTCAGCAAAACATTCAGAGCCTGTCTCCCTGACACGCCCAGACACCAAATCTCGCTCCTCCCGATAAAAACCTGTCATACTATCTCAGCCAGAAGAGGGGCCTAATTGCGAGCACAATATTTGTTGCCTTAACCGACCGGGACAAGGATGACGCTAGTTCGGGTAAGCCTTATCAGACGAACGTCACATTTCCAAGGCAATGACATATGTATTTCCAATAGTTTTCAATTACAAGCAGTGGGAGAGTGTCTTGCTGCTCGAATTAGTTTATTAGCCTACTCCATTTAACATTGATGCCGGGTGGAGAGAAATCTGGGGTTTATATTATGCGCTTCATCCGTTAGCGCATTTGTTTTGGTGTAGTGGAGCAGTGTATAATTGCTCGTGACGCATCGCAAGTTCCAAACGAGTCGCTCACTTTGTCCTCGCGTTTGGATGACTGTCTTTTATATCAAAACAAAACAAAAAAATGTTGTTCTTTCTCAGCAATAACCCAGCTTCTTTCGGGACTTGGGCCCTTTTAGTCCGAAAAGAAACATTGAACTTAAGCTTCCTTATTCCACCTAACGCGATTTCCTCATTGATTTTTACGAGAACTAAGTTTACTTGATCGGGGAATATTTTATAAGGGCGTCGTGTGGAGGGCGGGGTGTCCAGAGGCATGCCAAGTTTATTGAATCGTGCAGAGATAGGCAGGCGATCATCGATACATGCCTGACGAACCCTCACTCCTTTGTCATCCATCTTGTCCTATCTCCCCGCCATATCACCCTCAAGCTTCACTCAATTAATTTACCACCATCCTCTCTCTCTCGCCTCTCTCGCTACGTCAAGAGAACACCGGAACGTTCTATCCGGGCTTGTTTGCATTTCAAATCATGAGGCTGGGAATATTCCGGGACAATTTTCTATTTAATGAACATGGACGTGTTTAGTTATGCCATTATTTATCATCCTTTAATGAATAAGCACTGGATGGACACACATTCTAAATTATTTTAGCATGTTGAAGCAGATGATGCTATGACGATTCTGAATGAGTCAATATTAACTGAATGGAGTAAGTGTGTGTGAGAGAGAAAGAGATGCAGTCGGAGAGTCAGTTAAAGATGTCTCAGAGACTCAAAACGTCTCAGGAGATGACCTCTGCCCCTCCCCACCTGGAGGAGAGTTTCCTCCGGCGAACAGGGTCATCTAGGCTACTGGAGGTGTTCCTAGTCCACTGGTATCAGACCTTCAGCACGCTTGCTGATGAGAAGGATAGGGTAGTATTCGGGGAGAGGGGGCAGGACGAGCAGCCATCACAGGGAACCATCAGGAGTATGCTGAGAAGCAGATTAGCTTGGAGATTAGTGGTAATAGCGGTCTGCTTGGCCAAGATTTGGCTGGATGGATAAGAAGAGGTTTGTGACAGGAGAAGTAGTCCCTTCAGGACCTTCGGGGCTGATTGGCAGATAGGTGAAGACAGTTCCAATTCTTCATCGGAAAGGCAGTGGAAATTCATGTAGAAAAGGGAACACTGCCTATGATTAATTTGGTAACAGTAAAGTTCATTAAGATACATCTTACTGATTTGTTCGCTACACAGGGAAGTTACAGTAATATTTTCCACGATTCACTCTATCCCATGATATATACTGTCCATAGGAGTTCGTAAACTGACAATACTTCAAGATAAACTAAATGCATTAAATACGCTCCTCAATTCTTTAAAATTAAAAGATGAAACGAAGGCAACTCAACAGGGAGACGAGTTTTGTTGGCATTTTCGTGGGTTTATTCGCGATCCTGACAGTCCTTCAAGATAAACTTAGCATGAAATACGCTCCTAAATTTTTTAAAGTCTTAAGTATTAAATCATTTTGATGTCTTGAAAATAGGTAATCAACTCTGTGTACTCAATTAACTTAAAACAAATACACTTAAACATAATACATTTTGATAAAATAAAACGTCTCGGCATTAGAAGTATAGGTATATCTCACCGACCAGGAAAAATGTAAATGTTATCAGAAAAAAAAGCAATCTGGTCAGTCAATGAGAAATTGCCTCTTCTATGAACTCCTCTCATCAACGTGGATGGTTTAAGAAGGAGCCCTTTACCCGGGGTGGGGATGTTTTAAGCGACTACCTGCGCAGAATTGGTGATGTCTACTACACAGATCACTCACAGTACCTGTCAGGAGTGTCCCACCCTCTATCCTCCTTCTTTGGCACCAAATGCAATTTCGGTCGGCTATCAGGCGCCTCTTGGCTGGCGATGGGTGGGCCCGAGTGGCGGCAACCACGCTGGACAGCATTAAACTGCCTTAAGTGGCTACGGGACCCGACTTGTGTCCAAATGGAACAAGTAAGAGCTAAATCTAGTCTGTATGTAGTCAGACTGGATAGTCAGCCGGCAGCTAACCAAGGAATAACTGATAGCAAGCTCACAGGTGTTTGGCTCCAAAAGCAGCTGTCAATACTTTCTGTACTTAGCTAAAAACTTTGGTGTATTTTTCCTGCATAACTCCCCATGCCTCGAATCAGAACAATACAATAAAATTCTCATATTTCTCCCGGTTGTAAAGAATAATTTTGTTTTGGAAAGTGTTAATTATTATTAGGTTTCATTGTAAGTACTGGGGCATTTTAAGAGTGCTAATTTAAATCATAGCTTTAGGTATAGTGATACATACATAGATGTAGTGAGTTCCGCCGTGTATTTCTATTTTATTGCAAAGAATTCTCCTCCCTCTTATGTTGAAAAATGGATAGAAAAATATCCAGAAGTAGAATATCTCCAACATATCAAAATTTGGAAGGCACTGTGGAGAATACCCTAATAATATACAAAATCTGCGCAACTTCAAAACTTTATGTGCACAGTGTTCACGAATATATAGTCTACCAACAGGAACATATCTGCATCAAATTAAAATTAAAGGTACACCACTATGTGAAGAATCTAAAGTTGGAAAATATAGAACATTTCCTCTTCACGTGTAATAGAACAGAAGCATTTTGGTCTCACTTAGATAGTTGGCTTCTGCAAAATATAGATATGCTCATTTCCGATAATGAACCATTGACACACCTACTTGGCGTTGTAGGTGACTCACAAGAAACCGAAATATTGGATTTTATGTTTTGGGGAGCAAAATTCTATATAATACAAACAACTGATGTATAGATATATATGTGGAGGGAACTTGTCTTTCTTCGATTTTCTTATATTCTTCAAGAGTACGATGTTGGTTACATTTCTAAAGAAGAAGATTGGAAAAAATGAAATTCTATGGAAGAACCTGAAGAACTTATTGTAAGATTGTGCACGTTATACCTGGCATTATACAGTTCATAGTATGAGAAAATGCCTCTAGTAGAACAGGAATATGTGTTATGTTGAGAAAATGCCTCTATAGTAGAACAGAAATATTTGTTATGTTGACTTAAATCTCACTCTTATTTATTTATGTTATTCTAGTATTGGAAGTTTAATGTAGACTTTAAAGACAAAAAATAAAATAAAACTAGAACAAAATATTCTCTAGAAGTTTATTAAATACTGTTTGATGAAATTAAATATTATGATGTTTTTATGATTCGGAAATAAACTGGTGGAGTAGGGCTATGATAATTAATAGATAAATCAAGTAAATCAAGGGCGGACATTGACACTAGCAAGTCAAAAGCGTTCCGTCGTATACGGATTCATGAGTGTTATTTTGCACATATCTGATGTAGTGATTCCAGAGGTCTATATATACATGTATATATATACTTGTGTATAGGCTAACATTACAATACTCCAAATATATTCCGGAACTCTAGCTTCATACTTTTGATTAGTTACTCGCGGCTTAGCCTCCTTACCCCGCGGTTTTGATGCATATCTTTATCCAAGACCCTCCCGATAGCAACAGCAGTTCTCTCCTCGTGAGGCATTAGGGAATATGCTTAATTCTTCCTCATCTTTTATACTCGTCCTCTCTCGGAATATTTCTACACCTCTCCTCTTGTCAGTAATGAATATAAACCTCATTCGGGGAAGAGATAAATCCTTAGGACCAAGCAGCGAGACTGTGGCGCTCACAGAGATATACGGTTCATATTTCATGTGAGTATGGCCCGTGGTTTATGACTCCACCACCAATTATCATAGCAGTTTCTGCCATCATCTAGATCTTGGTGGGTGGCGGACCGCCCATGAACAATTGTTTGGACCCCTGCAGCATTCAGATATGAATGCATTAATACCCAAACACCGACTTATATCGCAGCAGTGACGATTGCTTATGCATACATGTGTTCCGGTCAATGCCGCCGTTGCATAACATTATTCAAGATTACCGAAGAAAAATGACCAGGGGTGAAAGACAATAACCAGTTGGGATGCTCAAGCCATCCCATAAACCACGATCAGAAGCATATAAGATGTCTTGCGGAATAATATCCTCTACTTTGTCGCCAAGCTAAATGCGCATAACAATTGACCATGCAGCCACCTTGACATCACTGGCAAGGCGCCTAATTCATTAACATGTCGGGTGGTTTAATTAACAACATGATGGTTTGATCCTGAACGTGCCAGATGATTCTGGAGATGAGCGATCCTCTGTGGATAAAGCTTAACGACACCTTGGGGAATCGGAAGGTTTGTCGCTGTGTGTATTATGGGAGGAGCGATGGGAAGTGAAAGGTGATACGAATAAGGAAACTGGGAGATATCCGGGTCAGTTATGGAGAACGCAAATCTCGGCTGGAACTTTTCCAGACTTTGCTACATAAAGGATAGTTTCCAAGAATGATATTGAGTAGTATATATAATTATATATATGTCTTCACGTTTCGAATGAACAAAACTAGTATAATAAAAATTGCTCACTGAAAATGTCTCAAGCATAAGTAGGCTTTTATCTTGGAAAATTAGAAGGATTTCATCTAATTCATTACGTTTAGGGCCTACTATGTTTTAGTTTGGACTCTCGATATCCAGGGCAAAATGCGGTATAAAGAGAAAGTGACTGTTTTACCGGGATTTAATTTGTTCTTAATGTATTTGATGCTCCGGGAACTAAACTAAATCTTGTCTGCATCCCAACCTGACCTGATAGATGTTCTCTCAAGTGTTGTTCTCAGTGGAATAGCCTGTGTGCTTGGCAGAGCAGTGATAAATGTCCGCGGACTAGCCACAGATAAGAGCACTCTCACTCGGATCAAAGTGACCACTGGCCAGGGCTGGACATTGTCCTGCCCGTGGGACCCAGTGTCTCACCCCTGTTTCACCCCTTGTTTCCACTTGGTTGACCCGATGCCACGGGTTGTCCTTTTGGAGTACCAGGGGCATATGTGACGTCTGCCCCTCGTGACCAAACCGAGATTTCGCGAGACCTCGGCAAGATGTCCTACAGCGGAGATATGCAATTTAGATTGGAGTAACCAATGGGGCCCCAAATGGTGCCCACTCATCAGAAATTCTTGTTTATTTGCCAGTAACCAATATTTGGTTATTGATGCCAGAGGAGATGCTGGGCATACGAAAATTGGACTCTAGGTGCGATACAAATGCAGAGTTGCCATATGCACGTCAGGCGTCTAGTCAAAATTATCAACAACCACATAGCTCCTACGTGATGGAAAATCACTATTTTTCCTTTATAAGTTCAACAAAGAAAATACTCATGTAAATACAGGACTGTTATGTTCATCTTGGTCCAATTAATGTATTTCTCCTTTTATTATACTGTTAGTTCATGTACCTGCCTTTCAGAATTTGGAGAAGGGGACTGAGCAGAGGAGGCAGAATGCCTGATGTCGGATGAAGATTAGATATGCGCTGCAATAAAAAGTTGCCCAACTTAGAGACAAGCACGCTGGAATGGCGATTTCTATCGCAGCAGAGACCTTATTGCCAAGAGGGCTTTTCAGACGTCAACAGTTGGCATTGTGACCATTCCCAACGGCCGCATATGGGATGGCTGGCCTATTGACATGCATGATATCTACAGAGAATCAGAAAATGGTCCTCCCCTTTAGGATTGGAACCGACCCCCCACAGAGAAATCCTTTAATTCGTATAAGAATGAATCAGGAACAAACCCCACGGGAAGGGACACTTACTCAGCAAGACAGTTCACTGTTGTATTGCCTCGCCCCGAATATTGTCCATGTACTCGCATGGACAGATCTTTGGATCAGCAAATATAACATCCTTCATAATGAGTCTCTTTCCTCCAAATAACCGAGTATGTTTACACGTATAATGTGTGTTGAATGTCCCATCTCATGGATCCCTTTAACCCTTGGATGCATGGTGTTAGGTTCAGTTTCGCAAAGGTATTATCCCCACTCGAATCAGAAGTGTTTGTAGGCTATGTACTACATCCAAATGCCTCTGAAAAAATATACATTCTACATATATGTATATATATATCTATAATCAGGGGTATATCTACTGTGCTACCACCAAATATGTTCAATGATTATTGCTACCAATGTCGCCCCCACCCCACCCACTCAATCCCCACCAAAATTTTAAAGAATTAATCTGTTCCAATACGTTTGGTTTGCAAAATAGGTAGTGCAAATAAAATCACTTTAATTTTTATGCACAGAGTTTGTCCTTCTGCCATTCTTTATTTGAGATGCATTGTTAGACCTCACAAATATTTAAAACGACCAATTGAAACCTTAATACAAGATAAATTGAACATCGGGGTCAGGGCCTCGTGGTCTCGGAAAACAAGGGACTGTTTTGTTAGTACTTATGTCTGGTTCTCATATTCCTTTGATTAGAATAAATTACTGATATGGAATGACACAATCCTTTTAAGATTCGGCATCACTTTACGCCTTCTTTCAGCTGGAGCTTGTTATGTGACCAGTAAATCAATAAGAGCACGTGTGTTTTAATCTGTTAGAGAGTTGGCATTTTTTCCTTGTGCAGACGACATTTAGCTTTCGTATCAATCAACACTCAAACCACGTGACTTGCTATTTGATCTCATTTTTGGCGATGAACCACGCTCATAGCGCCATCTGTGTGTAGTACGTGGGTGACGGGGTGTCTCACTCCAAAGCTAGTTCCCCAGTTATTGTCCCAAGCTCAAGTGGTGTTCGTCTGTCAATATTTATGGAGTAAACCGCAAATAACAAAACTTTTCCATCAGACTTCTCGCGCAGCATTTGAATGAGGCTTCATGAAGGCGGTGCACAATGGCAGAATTGAATATGATTAGATTTCGCTGCATCGTGCCCACATGAAAAGAAGTGTTTGTTGTCGCACCGCTAATAGAGTCATACTGTTGCAAAACTCGATCAGATAAATAAGCACCTTCGCCAGTTGGACGAGGTTTCAATAGGAACCGAGTCCCCGCAGAACATTTGTCGGCGCCTTCTTCCTCTGTAAGCGATCCGCCATATTATTTCAGGAAGCCGTGACCTTATGCAAGTTGCTGGGTCTGAAATTGCCTGTGACACTGCCGCTGCGAGCGATCGCTGCGCCGCGGGGTGGGAAAATGAGATTTCCCCGGACGCATATTCACGTTGATAGATTCAGGAAAGATTACAGAATTAGTAGATGTAGTTTTAGATTGAGGCTATTTTCTTGGCCCGAGGTGGGACTATTTGATTACCAATACACACTTACATGTCCGGAGCGTAATAGTCGTCCGTGTGCGTGCCCACGAACGCTCCTACGAGGACACCCGGGAGAACTGCAACAAAGCACAACAGCACTAAGTGAGAAAATCAAGTTGGGCCACACCATTAGGATTTAATTTCCAACACCCAAAAGAAGTCTCGGAAATCTGGTGAAGAGGTAAAGGCATCTGGACCGGTTACTGGGCTCAGAGGAATCCAGTTTGAGAAATGTAAACGAACGTGTTCATTCAATAATAGAAATATTGCTCTCCAAGTCGTTGAGACGAATCTCCTGACAAATTCAGTTTTCACTGATACGCCAGGCTGGTAATGCAAGCCTACAGAGTGTGGTAGGGAGGTGTAAGCCATGGGAATAGGTTACCTCAAACAATTCACTGCCTTATCGTTTAGAAAAACATTATTACATCAGCCAATATTATCCGAAGTGATTTAATTACCACATAGGAAGCTCCGAAAACGCCAACAGTGCCAAAGTGGCAACAAATGTGTTTTTCCATATTTTTGTCCCAAATTTAGTCGATTCACATAGGCGGACATGAAGCGCTGCGTTTTTGCAACTAAGAGTGTCAGGAAGAAACAGGTTTCACGTAGAGCGCATGAAAAATGACTCTTCGATTAACGATATTAATTTCCGATTCAATAACATTAAGCAAACAATTTCTGTACTTATCTTTGCAAGAATGACTTTGAAACTTTATCCCCTCACTGTGGTGAGTAAATTTGGAAGTTACAATTCAACGAACTTTGGTCATTCATGCAAAGTAACATTTTTTCGTGGCTTTTCTTTCTTGAAATTTCTCAATAAACTGTATCGCGAAAAATACTTTCCCGAGGTCTTACAGTTTTCCCCGCTAATAGGCTGGCATTGGGTTCGGAAAGCAATATAATTTTACAATCTATGTTTATGAAGAAGCATGAAGTAAGTAAATTACCAGATTTGCACCACCTTTTGTCATTAGAATATTATTATAAAAACATTTACAATTACGCCTTATACATACTTACAGGGACAATAGCTGAATGCATTGAATTGGATAATGTTGTACTTGCAATTCCAGTCTCACTTATCGAGAGAAAAGGTTATACATACATTCTGAATGTTAAGCATAGGAATATTTCTAATACGTGAGCGACTACAATTTCCCATCCTTTATTACTAGAGCTACCATTAAGTATACACATGATATAGGTAAGAGGACGTACTCCATCCGAGTATATAATATCTCCACTGAGAGCCGCTCTCATGATGTTCTCCGTGCGCATGCGCAGCATAAGTGATGACGATGTAGAGGTTGAAGGCCTCATTCATGAGCCATGAAAAAGTGGCCAGGAAGAAATAGTGAAACGTAACAGCAAATGCGTGACATAAAATCTGGAAAAGAATAAACGTCACAGAAGCGTTTCTTGTAATTGATCAAATATGGAATATCAATTATGGAATAAACAATGTAATATAAAATACATATTAGGAAATACGTACACTATATTTATAGATATTAGATAAATGTACAGATTGTAACATTTCATCGAGACGACCACAGAAACATCATTGATTAATCATCTCTGTTGTTTAATCGTTGATCGTTTATATAAATGAGACGTTGATCGTTTATATAAATAAGAATACCAGATTATATTGCTATGGACGCGTATCACAATCATTGAAGTTTGCTTATTCATGATTATATTTGAAGATTGTGTTGCTTAAAACGAGTGTTCGTATATTGCAGTTAATGATAACTCAAAGATGAATATAGTATACCAGTCATACTTACAACAAATTCAAATTTATCTATCCCACCCATGAACGTAACTTGACTGCATATAATGGCCATGGCGAAATTTTTATGGATTGCGGCCGTTTTCGATGATGTCCTGAATTCAAATGAAAACATAAATACTTAAAAACTTGAAAGATCTAGCTTGAGGTATTGGCATGTCCATCAAATTAACTTGGCAAGGCAAATCTAATGCAATGTACCAGTATTTACCTTCATTTTGGATGCCTGCAGCAAATGCATTTTTATATACTACTTACAAAATGAATATGCACGCAAAGGCAAGTTTCCATATACTACTACCCTATAATTAGCGCGACGAATATAGAATTAGAAGTTCATATATCTGATATCAAGCTATTGAAATAATAGAAATGAATGAATGATCATTAGTAGCATTCTTTAATAACAACGAATAGCTGCAGACAAGGTAGGCCTATTAACGACCGCATGTGGAGTGGTGTTATTTCGCTAGACGTGGGTGATGTGAAACCCCTGGCGCCACCTAGCTCTTTGTACTCAATGCAGGCGAGCAGGACAGTAAGGAACAGTGGCGACGCCTATTGCAACCTACCTGAGATATATGAGCATCACAACTGTGGTAAGGCACAACAAGGCAGAAAGGGCACAGCCGATGTAAGAGGGTACTTCCATGAGAATATTTGGTTCCTCACCTCTGTCCCACTGTAAATGAATCAATTAACATCTAGTAACATTTTGTAAGATGTAAGAATTCTATCAAAACGCATTGGAAACTCATCTTAGAAACTTCTTTAAAATGTTCAATACATTCCCTTTGGAGTCAAAGCAATGGAGGAATAGTGATTCAACATGTCTTCCTAATTTATCAAAGAAAAGCCCTACTTTGATATAACAATCGTGTTAGTATTACATATACAAATATAAATATATTACTTTACGTGTTTGTTGATGAGGCGAAGTCTTTATGACAGTGTGTATCATTATTCCTGCGAATCTACTGTTTTACTGAATATATTCTGGGAAACAATTCTGTTTGACATATTCCAAATTGCCTCAAATTTATAATGCCGAGGGCTATTCACAAGGACAAAGACAGTTAACTATGAAAAGAAATGGAAATAACAAAAATGTTAACTGTCAGTGTTTCACAAAGTGGGAAAATTCTATTGTATATTTTTTGTCAACGTGCAGAGTGTGTCTAGACAATTTTTTCGGACTCGGCTTAAAGGAAAGACATTCTAATCTACTGTTCAAATGGCAGATATCATAAGAACTTAAGATACCTCCTCTGAAACCTGTGTTGTTCAAAAATCAATAAAAAGTACTGTGCATGTTCATCATTGTCAAAATGCAGGTAGAGCCGCGCTGGTGGACCGTATATGCAACCACATATAGATGAAAGAGAAGAATATCTCTATCTACCAAATGTACAATTCATTGGAATTCTGTTCTGTGAGAATTCCAATGGCCAACTATGAACACATTCAAGAACAAACAGATTTGAAACTTCATGAGACTGGTCGAGTCGAACACATCTTCTCGAAGTTTCCACGAACAATCACCAATGAGTAGAATAATGAATATTTTCTTCGAAGTAAAATGACTAGACACTGCAGTAAATATCTAATCATTCTCGTGCATATATTTATCAAATTATCTATATCTTTATGCATAATAAAGTTAAGACTCCCTACAATGTTCCAAAGAAAGAATTCAATCAATTGGGTTATTGTGCTGTTAATGCATGTTTTAATCAGGATTATTTCTTCAACATTTGATCCACATGTTTGATTCGTGTTTGCGTCATTTGTATTTTTTTCAACACCGACCCTGAGAGTTAAGGGAAAGAGAATAGATCGTGCATAGTTGCTAGCTATTAAATTAACTACAAGGCAATGCTTCAAAGTTGCTAATATATTTCCGTAGCAAAATTGGCGGAATATTGCGGAAGTGAACATGAATGTCCAAAGAATTGTCAAAAGCTAAACACCTTTTTCTAGGTAAATCATTATTCATATGCTTCTAACTGGATTTAGCAATCTTGCATTATCAAATGTAGCTATGTGATAACATTAGCTATAAAAGAGCAACCACGCTCTTTCTTTTAGTTTGCGATAGATTGGAAATACTTTTATTACCTGATACTTTTTAAGCGCAACATCATAACAGAAAGATTTGACAATCATTTTCGTAAAACGAGATGCTATTATATTGGAATATCCAAGTGTTATAATTATATGCAGAAATATAATGTTTTCGACACAATAAGGAAGATAACATTATTTGTAATTTAAAAGATAACCTCTGTATATAATCAGTTACTTTATTTATAATTTATATGTTTAAGTATTGTATATTATTTAAAAACCTGTCGTACATTTTGTCTAGAAGAAGGGTTACAATGGACATTTCTGTAGTTTACTTACATCTTAATCAATACATCGGTAGAGGGGAACGGTTGATTTGATCGTATACATACTAATAACCTCTTAACATAAATTGATAAGCGCCATCCACACACCACACCAGAGTTACAGAAAAAGAAGTAACATAGATCACAAGTTCATGTTGAATAGCCGAATAATTAATTTTGTAACACGTAGAAAGACGATATACACGCTTAGACTTGTACAGACTATTTTGCACAATCCAAAATGACAACAACGACAGTTGACGGTAGAACAGTTGAATGTTGAACAACATGAATCATCATAGATATTGATATAAAATTTAATGTCGAGGCGCCATCGCGGAAGAAGCTAAAGCAATCGCAAAGATTCACATAAAGAGGAAATTTACTTTTATGCTGATATTATTTGTAAGTATGTACGTATACGGCAACTACAACGTCTTTAATATTTATTACACAATCAAATCTCTATTAATTTACAATATGACTGCTAGCGAGCGCAAAGATATCCTATTCTATAACCAGAAGTTGCCCTTACTCAGTTAATATTGTTTCATGTTAATTGTAGGAAAGTATTGTTTTATGTTGTATTTTACCCTTCAATATTCACGTCTGACGTTTGTCACAATCTTGTTCAGTGATTTATATTTATTTTAGGACTGCAGTAGTGAAAAGTCAAACGTTGCTTCTAGGATATCTGTTATGGAATTCAAATATCCCATTACACTAAGACTGGAAGATATTGGATTTTAGTGCATAGGTAGAATCCCAGAAGCAATGTTTGCTATATTCCAGATAAAAGTGGATTGATAAGAGGACATTGCAAATGCGCAGCCATTCAAGTGAGCTCAATTTGAGTGGAAGGATCTGGAAAGTGCAAATCTTATAGCAGTATCTTGTAGCAGCCATCCATATGCAGGTACAGAAGTTGAAAGGGAATTGGCAATTTGTTTTTACTTGCATAGGCAGACATAATTTCTAAAATCTATCTCCAGAATTGTTCGAATAGGAATAGAACCATAATATAATATTTGTAAAATGTTGAAATAGGAAAAGTAAAATCACGAATATATTGCAAGACATGTTAAGATAGTTTAAAGATGATGATCTAAAGGTTATGTAAGATAAATAAAAACATTTTGGAAGTCTGCCAAATAAATACAAATTGCAAATTCTTGCGCAGGCACGTGGGGAATATTTAGAGATGACGGACATTAAAAAGTAGAATTAAATATTCGTTGAACTTGTTTACTTACATTGACATCGTACATGTCGGTAGTAACTGCATACACGCCTGTCCTATAACATTCACATGTGGCATACCTTGTCGTACCTCGGACGTAACGACAACCATCACGTGACCAGTGCCATGTGACGTCATGTCCGTTCATGCCGTGAGCGTTTGCTTCCTTCTTGCGGTTGATGTAAGCAAGCGCTTGGTCCCTGAACTCAGACAGCAGTGTATCGGGTTCCTTACTGTATACCCTTGTAGATGAACTAGAGTAATAAACACAAAGAGAACGTACAGAAAATATTTACCCATCATGATATGACTGGATGTTTAGCCCTAAATTTCTGGCTGTAAAACATAGTCAAATGCTTTAAGCATGTGGATGCGTGAATGAACCAAGAAAAGCCGATAAGCAGGAAAGAGTATTCAATGAATTCTCCGACAAAATGTGTACTCTTTTCTCCAAAAGAAAGTAAATAATTTTCTCAGAAAACAGTTTAATTGTTACAAAAATCTGACATTGTACTTGGAAGGGTCCCGCCAGCGCCATAACATGAATTAGAAGGCTAGGAAAACTGACTAGAATATGTACATCTTCCCCCAAAACCATAATACCAATAGCCTGCGTGAGATCTCTATGTACAATAATGATATACAAAATACATCCCAGGCGGTGGCATTGATAGAATAATCTAAATAATCTAAACCACTGATCAAGAATTCCATCCCCATGTCCGTATACATAGCATGCATTGCGATTGTGAGGTGCGATAATAAGTATATATATATGCTCTATGTTGAAGGATAAGTGTAAAGTGCTACTAAATCAAAAGGGGGGTTGCATGGTGGCCTCTTGGAAGAAAGAGCTGGAGACTTCGGATTAGAATAAACAACACCCATGCTGAATGTTTATGGCATCCTCAGGGACCTTCAGAATTGTAATTAGATAATGAAACATTGATTGAAAATTGGTATGGACATTGATTATAGCTTCAGAGGTGAAAGTTGAGCAGTTCAATCGTATTTTGGTTCTGTACATTTGGATAACAGTTCAAGAGACAAAGTTGGATGTATAAAGGGTGGGTGGTTGCTGTACATAATAAGCATGCACATAATGAGATATATATAGTGGCCAGTCTTCCTTTTCTTTGCCCTCCGCTGAATTGTTCTCGTTTCACTCAACTAAAACAGGTCCAAAGGTGTCGTTTCCGACCCTTTGGTACTAATAGATCTACATAGAAAGAGCTGTATTGAATAAAAACATGTCATTTCCTTTATCTAGGATAATACCTTGTGCCATGTCGTTCCTCTTCGGAGCTGTGAATAAAAGTACTCCTGGCTTGTATTCTAACTCTCAAGATGTTTCATAATTAACTTGCAATAAAAAAAGTCACGTCTCGCGTAACTATGCATATTATAAAAATTCTAGAGCTATATATATATCAAATATGGACAAAAATGTAATTATTTGCTTTGCTTTTGAATAGTCTGTCAAAGTAAATACGAGAACAAATGGAAAATTATAAAATTCTAGCACCGATAGGGCAATAGCTTTTAAAAAAGAAAATACGTAAATTGCAAAAAAGAACTATCATCTTGAAATCTTTGTATGAGGCAAACTGATACATGTCATAAAAAGTCATGTACGTCCCTAGAGGAATAACTGTCATGAACCGAGAAGTGCTCGCATTAATATATATACCTAATGAAAATAATATTCAAGTCAGGTGAGGCTATATATATTGTGTTTCAGAGTATGGTATAAAACCTCATTATTTCTAATCTATGAAGCAGTTGAGTGTTTATAAATAACAGTTCTCTTCTTAGAGTTACAAAAAAAAGTCATTCTTACTAATGCTGTTAGGGGTACGTCGATTGTACTTACGTATTGGAATGAACTAATCTCACACACTCGGGATTTGATATATTGAACGTCTGTGAAGCAAAATGCATAGAACATTGTGAAAAATCCACATACCGGTTTTAATATAAATGTGATTGGTTGTCTTACATAAAAGCTCGAGCGAGTCTTTAAGGAACTATAACAATGCAATATATATAATGCCAAGTTGGAAATAGGAAATTCATATAGCTTAAAATGTTCGTTAAATGGGTCTCGAATGTAAGATTGTCAGGTATTAAATTAAACCAGAATGGCCCATGAATTTATTCCTCAAACCTAGCTAACTGGTATTGACTCACATTTACATATGGTAGACGTATCACGATAGGGTTTGTCAAATTAATGACATTACTGTCCCTAGGCAATCTATCTTCGAAGTGAAATATGACGGAGGCTATCGGGGAATTTACATTGTCCTCCTTGCTTTTTCTGAAAGAACATGCAATGTTTATTACAAGCAGTCATTAGGCTATAGATGGCTGATCACGATAATTTTAAATATCAATCAATTTATTTGAATAAATCACCACAGGACGACTTACCTACTGATGTCATGGTTTGGAAGTGTCTTAGCTGCGGAGTACAACGCAGTTGATATGCCAATGATTTCTAGATAAATAAATTTAATTTGGTCAGCATTTTAGATTAACTCTGAACAGAAAAGAACATTCGTGTCTATAACAGTCTAAATGAAATATCGAACGAACGAAATATCAATTGTATTTCACAGGAATCCTATTTATAAGAAATACATGTATCATCCAATTCTGTTCCTTAATTGCTGGTACTTGGAATGTGTGTTTTCAATTACTGAGTTCACGTTGTATCACGGATATCTTTTTACCTGGAAGAGCTGTTGTGTTGTTGAATTCGGAAATGGTTTTTGCAGAGATTTCAATGAATCCTTTCCGTCTGCTAGTTCGGAAAGGTGGCTCCGTTTCCCCAGGAAAGCGCAGGTTTGTGAACGTCGTAGTTCTGTATGATTTGGTTCGGAAGGCTGCATGATTGATTAAAAATAAAATGTTATCCCACTTCACGAAAAGAGATGAATCAAACTTTCACTAGAGGGGAATCAATGCAGTGAGGAGTCAAGTAGTAAGGATTCCATTTATATGAACATTAGGACAGATACAGTTGATACTAAAAGAAGCTGGCATACAGTTTAAGTATAGTCAAATCTAATGGAATATTTAGAGACGGGCAGTCATTCATTTAGTCAAGTTATATTTTCCTTAAAGAATAGATTATTGTAATGAGCCAACAGTAGTTATCCAGGTTTTATTCCGTTCTCTTCATTTAGTTCCCTACTTTTATAAGAATTAACTTATGTAACCGATGCAAATTAATTTCAATGTTCCTTATAACAAAGCTAGTATGAAATGCCCCGCATATGAAAGAGAGTTGAGGAAATCCTTTTTTGGCAAATTGCAGGAAGGAAAGCATAATCAGGAGGGACACTATTGGAGATGTAGTGCTTCAAAGATACTTGAAATGACCTAAAACTTTCGGCCTAGCTCCACTTTGAAAGAATAAAAAGAGTTTTGCTTTGTCACTAGCATCAGAAGAACTAATTTTAGGATAAAAGCAGTCACAAAATTATGGTTAATGAAGAATGGCTTTTATGTTGATCATAGTTATCCTCATGATCACAAAGATCTTTATGTTCTATTCTTTTTTTGTTTTTAAAAGGTTTTATTCAACATAATTATTTATTTTCTATATTGCCAACTTTGTCCATATGTTCTTAAACTGATCTATAGTCGAGAGAGACTATTTATATAGGCCTAGTTATTTTAACTTCAACTATATTCAATCATTGAAAGAACTGCTCTATAAGTATCTATCACAGCAAGGTCACATTAATTGTGGAAATTCAGATCAAGAATAAGAACAAAAGGAAGGTAAAAAAGATCTACCACATCCTATCGTAGATGTAATAATAACAGTAATCACAATCAGCACCAGAGAGACTATCTTCAGAGTACATAGCGATAGCAATCAAGGCTGTTCACTCCGGCGTTCGTCTCGCTGTATGTGACCCAGAGCCTATAAAGATGCTAATTTAAAGATATTGATTTGACTCACAAGTTCCATGTAAATAACTATAGTGTGGCCAATATTTACCGAGACGCCTACGGAAGGCACTAATATCAGCCTCTTCCGGCAGCACAGCGCCACTGTTGACGTTGCTCTGCAGGGACTGGTAGAGGAAACCAAGGAAGTCTTCCAGTACCATGACTAAGGAGTCACCCTCCATTCCAGGCGGCATCGTAGCCACCCATCCAGGACTGTTTTTGTCAGTCACTAAGTAATCCAACACAGCACTCACAACCTGATATACCAACAGGAATAATATTATCATTAAATCAAATGTCGTTTAATGGCATCAGTCCCAACACGCATATTTGAATCTTCGATTTTTATTCACACAATCGCCTTGAATATATAGGCCTATATACCACAATGTAGAAATCATTAAGTGTTGCTATAACTTTTAGTTTTGTAGTAATATTTCAAAAATCATTTCACTCACCTTGGCAAACATCTGGACTTCTCCTAAAAATGGATATTGTTGTTGTTTTCTAGTGTAGCGTTGGGGACCTCCACTACGGTTACCTGATGATATGTCATTTATCGCCTTTCCCTATAGATATTTGTTATAAAGTGAACATGAAGGATAATGCTCACCACCCACTAAGAATAATCCAGTAACTAGTGACATTAACAGTTCGCATCAGCTATTACTACATAGTTTTCCATTTTGTATTCTGCCTGCGATTACTTCCTAGTATAGACATTTAAGTTATGTGGCAGAATATAGTGAATGTCACGAAGAGAATACCATATTCATTGGTAGTAAGATGATAAATAGATCACTAAAATAATATAAGCTTCATATGAATATGTTTGAATTGACAGATAAAGCATGAGCTAGGATGTCTGCAACACTTCGCCCTTAAGAGTCACTGTGAGTGGCTCATCCCTAGATTTGTTGGTAAGTGTCGCCCCCTTTTAGATCCGGAGGAAGTTACCGGCAAAGCGAGAGGACGTTATGATGTGAGCACAGACCACTATAGTGGTTCACCAGACAAATAACAGGGGACATAAGTGTACCTGGGCTTCCAAGAGGGCTGAGACAGAGTCGATGACAGTAGCGATATCAACTGGATTCCAATATTGTTCTGAGGCTGTTCTATTCATTAGATCCTTAGCTAAATCCAAAACCTCCGTGGCATTGACTTCATCTCTTGCAGCAAAATCTCGTATCTAGAGTCAAAATAGATAGATTTCTCAATTCGGGACAATGCAGGACAAAGGGGATAAATCAAAGGGAATGTCATTACTTTGATAATAATCACAGTAGTCTCAGTATCCGTGATTTCATCTTTACCACATCGTGTTCCATTACTGTGATTGTGCTTGAATCAACGTTCTACAGTGTATTGTCAAAATTAGGGCTTGGTATCCTAAACATTTAATGATTTGGTTCCTAACAATTGTATCTCATGAAAATACTTTCAAGAACATTTTTCATGGGAATTTGTCATGGACATTTGTCACGTTTGTCAGAGTGCCACGCGGTCAAATTGTCGGTTGGTTGGCAATAAACACGAGTAAATACCATAAAAATAAAATTAGAATTATCTCCATCGAAAATGCAATATGACACTACTATAATATGACACTATGACCATTTTTCCGACGACCAGCCGAAGCTTCAAGATAAGGGTGGTTTATGCCGACACAATCGTATTATTGTGTAGTGTTTTATTCGATTAAGCGTGATTATTCGGAATAACTTGCCCTTATTTGTGATTCTATCCTGTACTGATGCAACAGTCGTTCTAAACAGCTTATATGATATCTTATCTAGAAAATTGATCGCACTGGCGAAATAAAAATTCTACATTGGAACCAACGACTAAAGAATATTATAATGCAGCTTTTCCATCTCCATAAGCGATTGTTATGGATCACAAAACATGGATCATTAGGAAAGAATAATGGCAAATATATATTTTTTCTGTGATATATTCTGTGATTTCTTTATTGCTTTGAAAATATCAAATTTGAGTTATATATTGAGAACTTCTTGGCTGTATTTGTTCTTGAGGGGTTGGGTTTTCTATAAACGAATCTTTGGAAAGATAATTGAACCTTCAAGCGTAGCTTTGTTTGCAAGGCATGATCATCATTAGCCCCTAATTTGATGCATAATATCACTATGAAGCTATTTTGGGCCAAGTCTGACGGTCCTCCATCAACATGGAATGTAAACGGCAATGGCACATCCAATCTAGGATATTTTTCCATAAATTATTCGATGGCAACTAATTCAAACCGTCCATCATTATGAACAACAGTCTTTATTTCTTCATCTTGGTCAAAATCATAAAACCCTCTAGCAAGTCTGCGCGTAACTTCGTTATTGGAGCCCCAACATACGCTATTCAATCATGGGGGACTTATCTAATTTAATGGCCAAATTTTTCCTTGGCGTACCTTAGCTGGCGCGTTCTCTCCATTAGTATCAAATAACAACAAACCGTTTTTCTCATCTCCAACTCCTTTTGAGAGACGCAGTCATCCATCACGGGATCCTCCCATTTTCCATCATTATTTGCCGTCCTTGTACATGTTCTATTTGCGTATACTGAAAGAGCAGCGTTGAGGGGAATCTTCAAGAGGAACTGGTATTTATCAACACTCAATCATTCTGCAATCATGTAATAAATCTAAATAATCATCTATTATAACCGAAGAAAGGTGGTGCAGGGACAGACTATGCATCACAATGCCGAATTCATATTTCCTTCCCCCATAACTTCAATAAGGAAATAATTGCCTTCAGTGAATGAAATGTAAATCAGCAAAGTTTCTAATAAACTACAGGACATTTTTTTTTATAGCGATCACATTTTAATATCGAATCCTTATGATATCATAATCTATTTAGTAATCCAGCTAGTAATCGCCTAATCTCAAAGACAGTAGGTTATAATTAGGTCATTTATGACACAGAACAACCGTGATACCGCGATTATAACACAATTAGAATGTTTGAATGCTGTGTAACATAACCAGCATACTTGAGCTTCCATCCACGTAACCTATACACTTGATTTAGTCAATTAAAGTATATGAAATAATCCAGAAGAACCACAGGCACAATGTCCTAAAGAGTAAAGCAAGCAGTCGTTACAGCCTCATACTACCATGCCTTATATCCTCAACGCAAATGCAATATTGGTGTACCCTCGTTAAGCCTAGTCACACAGAGTGTTTATTTGAAGGCGGCTCCTGTGTACCGTTTATGTTCCTCTTATATTATGGATTTTTGTATTCATAAGGGGCAGACATTGGTAGCAGCTGGTGTCATAGAGACAGTAGAGTACTGATGAGGACGTGAGTCGGAGATATCCACTTGGGTGTCATGTCTTTATAAATTTCTTTCGGGCGTATTCAGGGGGCAAGGCTTTCCAGAATTGTTTGAATCTTCGTATGTATATATTTTTACATCCGAGTATAAGAAGAACAGCTCAACAGGGAGTGATATAAAGTGTAACTCTATTTGTATACAAGCAAAGAGCTTTTTCCAAAGTGGTTCAATCAATGGACCAAGACTAAAAGCAAATGGATGAGGTCATTTATAGGTTAATTGCTATGACGTAATGGAATGTGTCACTACTGTAGATATTTTCACTCGGCTCAATCAAAGTGTAAACTCTTTTATTCATATTCTTAAGTTTCCAATTCTAATGTTGGTAGATTTTGTCCTACAGCCATTTAAAATGAAATATAACTGGGTAAACCAGTAAACTTGTATTCTGAGACCTGACAGGGAGTGTAATGGGACCAATCAATGCGGCTCTCACAAAACACTCCTCTGATATTGACCCGTCCATGAACCCGTGGTAATACTGGTCAACTGGTCACTGGACTGTCGAGATATTAGGCTTGGTGAGGCAGAGAAACAATGCATATTGCATAAGAAAGACTACGAAGAAGCTTATGCAATATCAAATCTCACATTAACCAATCGGTGTGAGACAATTCACACAGAATATCGCGCATCGTTACTGCAAAGTAAAGTCAAAACACCATCCAGTTGTTGCAAAGCAGAATGTATTTTCTAAAATTCTTAAACACTCCATCCCTGAATCAATTTATTTTGTGCATGACAAGCCGATTACACGACCGTGACCGGTCAATATTGTGCCAGCCAATTTGTTTGTAAATGTTTGGATCTCCTTGTCCGGCTTTTGTGCGCCTGTCCTTTCAAATTTTGCCGTGGTAATCTGTCGCTTTCTCGGAGTAACAATTGGTTCCTCGAATGGAAGGTTCAACCGCCTTGCAGACACGTCCGCTTGGTTACATATTCAGCAGATGATCCACAATAGAAATCCGACACGTTTGTCTTAATAGCAAATTGCCCTAAACCAACATGCGGTAATCGATTAAGGAATCAAGTTTCACAAGTTCCTCGTAAAAGCCTTTTTCGATGTCATTGATTCAGCTTTGCATGAGGCAGTTTCTTGAAACAGGTCTACACGGAGCAAGTGTGAGGCCTTCTGGTCTGGAATGAAGATGTAAAAGGATCGTATGTTGACCATTGAAAGCGATATGCATGGTATTGCCAGACAATAAGGCATCTTGCCACTATTTGCTGGGTCTATTTTGTTAACACCCGCCGAGTTGACAAACAGATACTTTCCTTCTGCTTCTTTTCCATTGTCTACGTCGCAGGTTCGTTCCAGTTTTTTATCATTTGGCGCCGCTGGACACTGGATACAGCCCCCTGCTCTGGGCGAAATGTCGTCTGCTAGGAGAATTCCTTAGAGATCGAATCCCTTCTTCCAAGGTGGCCCCTGGACGCGTCACTTGGCCGCCACCATCCATCTTAAATGTTCAATATTTGAACGCTGGCTCTTGAGTACTAATCATCACTGATCGGAAACATTTGATGCATCATCTGTGTTCCAGATTGCTTCAAGCACCAACTTAAGCCAAACATTAACATCAAAGCCTCATTTTGGTATCTTTTCTTCCGGTCAAATACAAAAACTTAATACCTCCTCGATGCAAAGACCCGTTGGCCATTCAATGTTAATCCCTGGCACAGATGCTGACTACTATAATGGATTGAAAACATAGAATCTGTGATATAATTTCAAAGAAAATCATTGAAATGAGGGACGACACATTAGCAGTGAAAGGAGACAAGATTCTCTACCTATGACATCACCCTCTTCAAAAGTCCTCCCCGGACAGGGGACTCTGGCTGTCTCATCTGCAGGCGTCCGTGCCCACTCCACGTTCTCCACTATCTCTGCATTACACTGGGCTCCTGAAGAGGAAAAAAGAGAAAAAATCTTAGCTTCATGTGCATTATACATGCACACTCCTTTCTGGTCAACTCGGCAAGCTATGTAACCGAAGCACCATCGGCTCCGAACAGCCTTTTCCAACCCCGAGTAAGCTTCGTTATTCACAAACGTAAATTGGTAAAGGTAATACGAGACTTGTGCGAGACTTGTACCGATCAAATTCGTTTGGTTTAGCAGACGGGGTTTCTACCTCAGAGGCAATAAGTACGGAGGGAGGGTCGAGAGGAGGATGGGAAGGAAGGCCTGTAAGGGCATGCCTATCATAAATCAAAGCAAAGATAAACTAACCCGCCTCAGGAGAGCGGAGTAATGAGTGATCATGGATAAATTGGGATGACAAAGTATAATGTATAAAAATGGTCGGACAGTCATGTTTAATTCATATACCATATATGTTTACCACATTTATCACGCGGCTCCCTGGTGACAAATTTCCGAATAAATGGAGTGTTTCCCGTCTAACATCGTCCTCCAAATATCATTAATATTTATGATTATCTCCTCGTTTAGTTGATTGTTTTTTCTTGAAACCCTCCATCTATTATCAATTGTTATTAATTTGCCGCATAAACAGCCACAAATGATGTGGACCAGAGAGGGGCATATACTTCACCGCCTACGTTTCCAAGTCTGTCGCATTGTGTCGGTGTTAGTAAGCCCTGATAACGTCCAGATTACGTCTTATGCCCTCTTCGGTAAGCTCCTCCGACCAAATGGCCCTTAAGGGTGATGTTAGACCCGTCTGGGTAGAAGTATTTACAACGAATCATTTACCACTTTTATTGACACAACTCACAATCACACTATACCTCCATGAATAATGGAAAAGGTTCTCATTTCTTGTTTGCTCAGGAATGGACTTGTTTTGCGCGGATCTGTCATTGAACATAATGTCGGTTACAAGAATAATGAGTGCTACTTCTAAAAAAGTGTGTAACAAATATTGCACTTAAAGCATTCCCAATTAACGTCATTACAAAAACTGTTTTGTTTTTTGTTCCGTTCTTTTCCTACCAATCTAAAAGTCATCTGACCAATATTTTGGAGGATTTTGCCCTGTCAGTGTCGCTGCATGGCTTCATAAAAGTCCACTTATTTTCGTTTTCTGTCGGCCGATTCGACATCCAATTCTTGAATAGGCTAAACATTGTTTCTGTCGTAATGTCTAAGAATGCAGTTTTAAAATAGAGAAAAGAGGGTACTGTTTCAGGGCGATAGAA
Source organism: Sthenelais limicola (assembly GCA_942159475.1). Taxonomy (NCBI): domain Eukaryota; kingdom Metazoa; phylum Annelida; class Polychaeta; order Phyllodocida; family Sigalionidae; genus Sthenelais; species Sthenelais limicola. Next base: position 111,427,354 of record OW804095.1, on the reverse strand, counting down.
AATATTTCCAGTGGAACAAAATATAGGACCACCACAAGACGCTGTCTTCTTAACTCATGACGTCACTAACTCTTACCTACCCACAACCCTCTACTCCAGACTTCCACGTCCTCTAAAATTATTTCTGCTACCACCTCTACAAATATATATTTCCAATCAGTGTCAGAGATACAACGTGAATGTACATTACTTGATGGACATGCTACTTCGAAATGATAGAACGCAGTATGGTTGAGATTACCATCCTGATGATTATCACGGATACGTACCTATAACATGGCTGCAATATTTATCACATGTCTTGCCCGAATCTTGCTCCGTAAAGCACGCTTGAGCACCTTGCAAAAGGAAGTACATTTCAACATAAGTTTGAGGAAAACTCCATGGCAACAATTCCTTATTATAAATAAGTACAGGTCGAACATAATATACATGGATCCAAGATCTTTTTAAATCGCGTTTTTATTCGGCACTCATGAATGTCTACACACATGGTCGATATGATAATATATAACTAGTCTACACATTATAGCGATTGGAAGACATGTGTGCTATTTATGACAACCCCGAAATCATCAACAATACTTTCTTAATGTTTAAGCAAGAAGAGGCACAAGTAATAACCAGGGCAATATAGATTCAATCTATATTGGTGCCAGTATGTATATTTTCAAAACACTGTGTGATTACATGTAGCAAAGCACTTGGAACATATACATTATCATGACCTTCAGAATCAATAATCCATAGACCCAGACCCGGGCCATGGTAGACATAGAGTATACGGTTGAATGTACTTGAAAGATGCAAGGGTGAACTTAAAGTTGTTCTTACACAGAACGTCTCTGGTGCAATTTTGGATAGCAGCACAAGGTATAGTTCAAATTGCTTTGATCCATAAATTGAGAATATTTAGTGACCGACCGTTGCCAAATGAAATTTTCCATCCACAATGTGTGTCGACCATACAGAAGAAGACGTACTACCTATGGATCTACTTACCCGTGATATAGGACGGCCATCTGAGTCTAACTAGTCCGTGTGTACCACTCCTAAAATCTGCCCATTCTACAGCATTGCCGCATTGCATGAATGCACAATCTTTTACTAACTCCTCAATCTCTTCTTTATCCATTTTATAATGCCAGATGTTGACAAATCCCATTTCTCCCATGAAGGCCAAGCTGGCATCAAAGGCATCATCCTGAAAAAAAAAAGTCAGAAAAAAATGCTAGAAGAGCAAACGCATAATGTCAGTCTTTTTCAGTTCAATCATTTTAATCACCGTTCACTTAAAATTCAAATTTTGGAGAGGGGCGCTCTCAGAATGAATGGGGAGCCATTCGGAGGGTAATACGGTTACTCAAACATCTGTAAAGTTTAACATAATTGTTTTGCAGTTTTTCTAGCCAAAATTACAGCGCGACATCATTGGCACTTACCCTAGACCAGACCAGCGGGAAATGGAAATAATGAAATGGTAATGATGACAATAGTTTCCTATTTAATCTCACTGATGATCAGTCGGACCATATGATACACGGAAAAGGTCAATTGTATGTCTTTGTATGCGCAGCTGTGTGTGGTGTTGGAATGATTAAATAGCTAGGCCCCACATTTGCGTATAATCCCTTTTAAATTCGGGAGCTGTCCTTAAGCGGGTAAGTGGATGTAAGCAACACCCGGGGATAAATGGCAAAACAGCATGAGCTGAATCTAAATGCTTTTGCCGAAACTTTTCCACTAGCACTAAGGATTGGTTTCATTCTAAAGGCCACAACCTTCCATTCTCCCCAAAAACATTTTCCAAAGGCGATCTGAATGCGTATCAACATTAGAACTAGAAACAGCAGTCGAAGACGGACATGGTATTCATTTATAACTTGGGACTTCCCACAGCTCTTATATAGGAGCTTGACTGGATACAGCATTAACAATAGAAGAATTGTCTCTATACCCGATTTTCTTATATAAGGTATATATTAAGGCATTAGGCATTAGGAGATTTAGATGCATCTTTACTGACAGAGGCATATATGTGCGTTGTCAAACAACAATGATCTGGCTATATGGAGGCTGCCTCCATGCCATTATAGAGGATCAATGTTGGATAGAGAGGTATAAAAATGGTGTTACCCTTTGAGGTGATCTTGAAGCTTGACCTAGCACCATTTCCCCTCCACCAGGGATCGGTTTCTCTGCATCCCGAGCTCGTCCTTGTAGTTGGTATGTCGTGCCCGCGTTAATGTACAAATGCCAACGTCCGTCTGACAACATGAGATTAAAATATCATATGTGCAGAAAATTCAAATACAAGTCGTGTCCCCTGCAGAGGACGGCATTAAAACAACACCATAATTGCAAGTATTCTGCAAAAAGCCACTTTTGAACACTTTTCAGGGCCTTAAATGGACCAACTTACTCTGTCTATTTGGATATCATAACAAAACACCCGTCGTTACAAAAGGAAATGCTTCAATTACTAGTTGTAAAATAAAAACATCGACTTACTCACAACGGAAACACTATGTAAATTTGCGATTTGACTTGTGTCTGTCGAATACGGAGATTCGTTCTCAAAATAAATGAGACTATAGCGCTGGACGGTTTTAACTACAGGCAGCTTATAAGCTTACAACGATCCGTATTTCAATCTTACTGGCTTCTAAAACCTTCATTAGCACTCGCTGGTGGAATAGTTCTCCCTGATTAAATCGCAGACACGAAAATGAGTCCCACGATCAAAATATGAAGTCTCCCCACCGGCAGAGAGTCTATTTACTAAGACACTTAAAATATTCATGGAAATGAATTCAGCATTACGGTTGCAATTTGACGGCATAGTACCAATCAGATATCTCTGGATCTATTCATAACCTCTTTGCACATGTTACCAATAATGTCTTCATTGGTGAAATTTACCTTCAGAAGGATATAGAGCATTTGACAAAGGAAATTTCACACTCATTGAGCTTGGCAACATTTATGATGATTAACATTCTACTCAAGCGAATTACTTGACTATATAATATAAATAATATTATGCTTCACCACCTGGCCTTTAATTTTAACATAGGCTTATTTCATGTCTAAGAGCCGATATGAGTAATAGGAAATATCAGTAACGCAAACGGAATGCTTCTCACGGAATTAACATGATTTATACTCTAGCCTTTCAAATAGCCACCCGCTTATATTGACTCATCCAACACAAGCTCGTGGTGATATATTGTATCGTCTCGGAAAATAAGGATTAGTAGCAGTTACTTATTCTGGATGTAACTCATGGATTACCCATAAATCTGCTTGAGATTAATGCGCTTGTAATGGATAGGCTATTTGACTGATACCAAAGGTACCAAAACCCAGATCTCAACCATTTCTTCGGACTATGAAAACACCACATTGGACCGGTAGTAATTCCAGTATAAATCCTCCTTGAAAAGGAAAACGTCTTCGAGGCGTCTCCTCAAGGTTATGAAAGCTTAACATGGTCCAAATAAGGAAATAGAGACATTTCCATCACCTGTCAGCATGTCAGGCGCATAGATCTATATCACTCGTTTTGTATATAAATCAAATTAATTCTTAATGGTCACTTCGGAGAAGGAAAGGACAAGATAAGAAATACCTTTAATGGCAAATGAGAGAACCATTTTGAAACCCATACCTTTATCGTTGTCATGAATTACAATATTATACATTTATTACAATCAACAGATTTAACATGAGAGTTATAAACGGTGTACCTATTAAACCTATGTCAAAGTCGGTATAGTAGTAAATAATGAATTATGATCTATAACCAAGTGGAAACATACATATATATCCATATTAAGGATTACAAGCAATAAGGAATACTCCTGAATATTCTGAGAATGCAATTGTAGTATTTAAACAATACAAAGTTAATCAAAGAACACGATAAATGTGTGGATGTCAGTAAGGAAATGGCGAGATGGTATGACATGGATCGAGCGCGATTTCCCGAAACAACGGCACATTTCCGAATACTACTTTGATGGGGATTTTGCAAGTAATAGAGGGAAATGTGGCACTGTATAGGGCAAAGTAAAGCACTGGAGCTGCAAGGAGGGGTCCTGAGGAATCGTCTCCGAAACAACCACGAATGAGTTGGGCCAGTTTCTCTGAGGTCTGTCTTAATTCGCTCATGCAAATACTCACCTCTTGCTTTCTATGAGAGATAAGATCGTAGAGGTCGATGCTTGAGGGACAGGATTTATTATTAAAAAGCAAGTGAAGCTCTGAAGGAATGAATATTTGTCGCTACGTCTGATTCTCAAATATGATACTTATATACTTAACAGAATTCTATCAAATATGAAGCGTAGTTTTTAGCGTGGACAAACACTTAACAAACTTCAATATCATGGTGTCCATGTTAAATATTGTATTCAAATGAACGTAGTAATTGTGAATCAAGATTTGGATATTTGATTATGTTATTTTGGCCCAGATTTATACATATATATATCATTATAAGAGATGCTGACAATTTAATATAATATAGTGTGATATCAAAGTGTGTATCCACTCTTGCGATGTATTAAGATATTTATACAACTGTCAAAAGGCTGGTAAATGTCAGTGATTACCTTCTGAGCCCCACGTTAGGGCCAAGTGTTGCCAAGTAGATCTGTTTAATTTGTAGTTGGTGTTCACTTCTTCGTCGTGGATCTTAAACTTTAGGTCGGGTCCACTATCAATTCGTAACATGTTGCCTTTACCACCCTATAATATAAAATGGAAAGTTTAATTTTATTTTCGTATCCATTGTTTACCAAACGAGAGTTTCGAGTGTTGTTATAAATCAAAGAAGCCTAGTAAAATATGATATTCTAAACTTCATTCTTTAGTACAAAATGATAGATGCATTTAAAATAAATTTATTTTTGTTCATCATTAATCTTCAATAATATCCATTTAAAAAAATCATAATGACGCGTTCTAATTTTTCCTCAGCCCACTTCATGGACTAATTGAGTTCATGACAGGTTTTTATTTGAGATTTAATCCTATTAACAATTGTGCGCTGATTTTCTATAGTTTAATTCGATGCCAAATTGATTCAATGCTCTGGAATTATTGGGTCACAATGCAAAAAGAAATTACAATAACCAGGGAAACTGCTGTGGGAAATATTCCTAATTTTGCGGAGATTTCCACATGGAAGAGGAATTCAGCCTAGGATATTTTGACATGTCCCGTTACTTGTTAATGAATGTCTAGGAATCGAGATAGATACAACTCTTGGGATCAGTTTAAGAAATCAGAATAGATCAGATTAGAGATATAATGCATTTCATTGCCCCAGCTTCTACAATCCGATAAGGGCAAGAGTATCTGAAATTGTGCTGCCTTCCACACAAATGTGATATTCCCATGAATTATCTTGTTGGAAATAGGCATACCTCGGTCGAGCTTAGCGGAATTCACAAGGCTCTCCGTCGATGTCATATTGCACTTGAAATCCAACATTACAATCAAGAGTTTAACAGATTTCACCTTTCCTATGGGAATATGTTTCGTTGTATATCTATTGGGAAATAACACATCGTTTGAAAAGATTAGAAGGGTGACTTGTTTGCTGGAGTACCTCTGCTAGAAAGTGAGGTTCTATGTTTCGGTGAGATTATAAGCAAACGATTTAATGCCGACTTCATGAACTAGGGTGGAAAACTGAAATTACAGTGGGAGTAGCTCAGTTTTTATGTCACTTTTTGTCTACCCATAATTATTAAAAAAGAAAGGGTCATCACTTCAAATGTTTGATATAATATTATAAGATTTTAAAAAGAATGAAGGATCACCACTTCACATGTTTTGGTATATAATTTCTTTCTTTTTCCTGCTGTATAGAAACATTCTATTCTGCCCTTATATTCAGGTAGCTCTTGTGTCAGTGTCATAGTGCCCAAAACAACAATATGTAGTGCCAGAGACATAGAGCAATTTCTCTATACTACTTACATTGGTCTAGTCTATAATTATATAGGAACCCATATCTTAAAATAGACTACCGTGTGCACGCAATATGCGCAAGTATGCAATTAATATTGTTTAAAGGATGTCCACAAGTTGGAGCTTATTACCATATGTCACTATTTTTCACTGCTTCTTGTTTTGCCTCTATTATATCTGTTGTGCCAGATCATGTTCAACACCAATTGATGTGTTTGTTCGAAATAATGAGAACTCTCTCCAAGGCTGAATAAAACTAGAGTAGTAATAGTAGACGCTTATAAGTCTTCGTTATTTGTTTTATTTTAACTGGCTGGAACTTGGTCTGAGATATCCAATTTAAGGTGTAACATCTTGATAACAGACCTACATATCTGTTATTTTATGACCCCAAAACACAATGAAGAATGCGGTTTGTTTGTAAAATAACCTTTTTCTTTTCCAACTTATATTTTATAGCCATACAAATAAATAATTCCATCGATAGTTACATCAAGTAGTAAATTGCTGGACAGAGACAAAATCAAAAGCCGAAACGGCAAGATGACGCTGTGTATAAATCCTGTTTTATGAAATCAAGGCATTTTTATTACCTGACAAATTTGAGTTCATTATATACAATGGAGCTCAAAGACTTGCCTGTCGGTATGAAAGTACTGTTCCTGGCTTCATGGGGCGGTAGACCTTCAACCAAATGCCGATGGTGAATTCCCGAAGTTCTGGGAAACTCTTGCTTTTCATTAGTACAAACTGGATGGGGTTGACACTGGAGAACTCCAGACGCGAGTCTATGCCAAGTGCTGGAAAAGAGAAAAACAAGACTCTTAAATATTAATGAAAACGATCCAAAATGGCATGGAGAGCCCTATAAAGTATTTTACAACGCTTCGGGTTATCGGGTAGCGCTTCCATTGCGTGTAATTGAATGAATTCAAAAGACATGCGATGTTTTTTATTGGGTTATGCTCATAATATTTTGCCAAGTCAGAAAGCTTCGTAATTTTGATTGATGTACGGTTTGTTAAGGCATCATATTTTTATTGGATAGGTCCACATCGGGCCTGCACATAGACATCTAATATGTTGTCGAAGATGCTCCATATATATCCTCAGAAGTTTTTTCCATTTTGTTTGTATTGATTCATTTTGAAATAATTAAATTTTTAGTACAACATTTAGAATAATTTGTTTGCTTACTAATTGGTCCCTCATGTATTTGCAATGAATGTTTCTACTAAACCCCCCCCCCCAATCCCCCACACACCCGCTCCAACCCTCCACCCACTGACCCACACATTCTCAAGAGAGTTTAAGGGATAATAAAAGATTGTACAATGACATCTAATACCGGTTGGCGGAGAAGAGTTGAGACATATATAGCCTCTGGAAAGTCCAGGTCTGAATTGCCAATATTAGCAATAACTTAACCATAAAACTGTATGGGGATATTCCCATTTTTCACGTAAGATTGAATTATCCTACAAAGCCCAGTACAGGTCTGAATTGCCAATATACTATAGCAATAACTTAACAATATAACTGTATGGAGATATTCCCATTTTTCAAGTCAGATCGAATGATACTACAATACTCTGTATCAAATTTACAAAGAATATATGGCAATAAATTGTCGATGAAAATAATATTGCTTAGCCTAAATTGAAAAGTCTGAGAAACATGCAAGTGGCCGAAGCGTTGTTGAAGCGTCAGTAAGAAGTGGTGTTTGAGTACTATACAGGCCATTGTCCACTTAGCTCATAATCTCTATGGCTGGCAGTCGGGTGGGAGTCGGGGGAAGTCAGGCCAGTGATTATGCATGGCCGTCGGGGCATCGTGCCTCCTACCATGAATCCAATTGTCGGACCGTGTTTCCACTCGACGATCAAATCCGCCGATAGAAAAACGGCTTATAAGTGGACACTAGATTTTAAGCAAATAAAGAGGCATACATATTTTCATTTTTTCATCTATTCACGAGGAGGATCGGAGTACTCGTTTGGGAGGAAATTACACGAAGAATGTTATCAAGGTAATGCGACCTATAGATATATCATGGGATTATATCTATTAATGTATCTAGATACAAATTGAATAGAGTCGACGACCTCAGATGAATCTAACTAAGCGTGATAGTTATTTATATGACCAGAGTACTGAAAAACGCAATCTTTCCTTTGTGGTGTGGTGTATACATATGTATCCTCGACCACATAGACCATTGTATATCATTACTTGGAGTATAATTTTCTATATTACCTGGTTTGGGTTGCTGGGTATCACATTTCTCAATTCAAATGATACATGCACGGGAGGGAGCTATCGAGACAATTATTCTGAATTTTTCTCACAATTTATACTTGCTTCATAAGCTTATCCTCGGATCGTTGGTTTACTTGCATTGGACACTTACAGTAATAATAAGGTGGCCAGTGCTAGATCTATGAAGTCAAATAGGTATCAGCGTGACTATTTGCACCATAGAAAGATATTATAATTGGATAGCATGCATCATACCCGACATCAAAGTGATTCGAGTGAAAAGCGCAAAATCACGTAACGCAGTATGTTGAGAACCTTGAGAGTTTGTTTCATGCAAATGTGTACTTTACTCAAGGCTTAATCAGTCATGACTGCCATGCTAACTTAATCCAATTTGACGATCACTTGATCAGTGCGCCCACCTCGTTTGAGTTAAAGCAGCAAAGAGATATTGAATGAAGAAAACGAATTTTGGGAAGGAAAAGCGCCGACAGGATGGGGAGATTTTTACTAGGTGGGCGCTCGCAAGACTTGCCTGGGGCCAAAGCCGATGCTAAACGTGACGTCACTGCGTTGCGTGATTCCCCACGTAACTTGGCCTGGGGGGTGGATTAAGCAGATTGCTGTACTATTTAAATATTGTTTAAAATTCAGATTAAAATACGTTAAAGACACCAAGTCTGAAATGAAAATTACGATAATGATTGATTATTTGATCGCTCAAGTATCACAAAGCTCAAGGCGTTTCCAAAGTCACAGATTACAATCGTATATAAGGATAACATCTCTGGATCTGATTTTCAACGACAGAGGGTATGACCATTAAATGTTATGGCTTCCCTCAATGCGATACTAGACGAATTGTCGATATAAATGGAATAAATTGATATTTTATATCAAAGAGTGACATTACTGCCTTCTTCTCTTCAGATGTGTAGTCATGCAAAGTATGATATCTGAATTGTATAACTGAGAAAAGTCTTTTTCCATAAAAAAGCAAATGACTGCTTTATAGGGAACAGCTATATAGCAGCAAATGCCAAATGATATCACATTTTGGAACAGAAACTCTTCAGGCTCTGCCCTGGAAAGAAAATCTTACACGACATAAATCTAGTTGGCAAATGCATGGCTGAAGCTATGTACACATCAGGGGAAAGTAAAACGATAATCAGCCACTCTCTTTAATATCATATAACAGGACTGAAGTTCATTATCTAAAGTTCGCATAAAAATCAGATTGGAATCCGGGAGACACATTTATGTATGAAGGCAATAGTTAAGGAAGAAAAATGTACGGTTGTGGTGGGGCGCACTACTTTATACGGGTCAGCGCTATTTTCCTCGAGCTCGTCTGTGACACTGTGCACTCCATCTCTCCTCCCTTTTTAGTATAGATGAGAGCACACATCCGGGCGCGTACATAGCCACCCTAGAGGAAGCACATGGCATAGAGAAGACCTTGATCTTGGCAATTAACCGAAGTAAGTCCAGCCCCTCAGGCCTGACCCCAGGCCATTCCAAAGTGGTCCAACCAACATACCAGGTTAATTGAGATGTGGGATTAGTAAGGTAAGGTGACTGGTGGGTCACAGGCGCAAGACATGGCTGGTCCATTTCTTTAGGTTTTCCCAGCTCTAACTACTTCTCTTGGATGGAGTTGGTGGGGGATAGGAACCGCCATCACAGGGACTATTCTCCCCCATGAGAGAATTAACAGTTTACGTCAAAGGCCATTTGCAAAGGTCTTTAAGAGATCCAAAAGTCCTGCCGTTTCTCAGCAGGGCCATTTCTTTTATGTAGGATGTACGCATAAAAACAATCAGCTATCAGACATCAGGAAGACCAATTTCCAATTATATATTTGAAGTAAGCTATAGGCATTAGCTATCAGATATATGCATGCTTTTGATTCATCAAAGGTGGCCCTAAATACAATATAAAGCATTGGCTCTACGCATTGGCGTAGAGGATTTACTTGACCATCAAACACGTCTCCTACATATACCTCAGCGCCAGTAAATATGTATACATTATATGTGCCACTTTTGTATATCCTTTTTGGTGAATTTGAAATATTGAGTCTGTAATAACGACTGAAGAGGGGCACGCATGTGCGTTGGCCAATGGCAAGAACTTCTAACGCAAAGAGAACACGCTCATCACTGGGTAATCTTCATCAAAGTCAAGATTTCGAAGCGAATGTAGGTTACAGTTTACGACGGAAAATCTTGTCGGAAATCTTTATAATTGATTAAACGATAATACTCAAGCAAAACTAAATGCGTTTAGCTTCATTTTGTATATTATATATATATATATTGTCTTAAGGTTATCCGAAAGGTAACACAAAACAGTAGTTTAGTGAAATATCAGAGATTATTGTTTCGCTTTCAAGATTGAAATTAATTATATCAATTTTAGGGCAATGGGCGTAAAAAAGATATCATCATCTGATATCATGTATCTAGTAAAATCCAAAATTTCCATTGTGCTTGCAGCCTCGATTAAACTAACAAGAATGTCCCCGGTCTAATTTAAGTCGAAGGTCTCTAAAATACCTACAACCCATTACATGACTAGGGAATATTATTGAAGATGAATCAAACACAATATAATATACTTTTACCATCTTGCCATGCACATCTGTGCCAGAACATCCCCATGTCACTTTCATTTAATTATTTAAAGACAGCTAAGGAAACACAACGGGAGCAAATAAGGCCAAGCCCATATTTTTATATGAAAATCCATTAACTATAGACGCAGGAAACCTGAGCTAACAGAAGTGAAGTAGGATTGATCTAGGGGATCAAATTCGGCCTTCTTGAATTATGTCATTGCCTCAAATGAGGAATCCTTTTCAAGTAAAAAGTCGCCTCCGAGATTGGACAAACTCTACTCCATCGCAGTTAAATAAACGCGAATGTGTAAGGCATTCGCTGCAATAGAAATCTAGTCCGTATCAGCAAATATTATTCAAAGACATGCAGAAATACGGCTGCTGCCAAGAAAACTAGATAAGCCAAGGGAGACGGGTACATTGAAACAATGACTATCCAATGGAGAGTTTGGGCAGGGAGATTATTACTATTAAGAGAGAGAATGAAGCCATACCGTGGTGTCTTTGACAGATAGGGGAAGCCACAAAACGAGCGACTCGTCTTATCGAGCGGCAACACAATACACAGCTAACACATTGGTGAAGGGTTTTTTTTGTACGCGGTACTCTGAGCACAAATGAAACTGTAAAGAAGTATGGGGCACTGAAGGCTTGTCAAAGGGAGGATTTACACAATTGTTTGCTCACCGAATAAAACTCTCCTTTGTTTTATTTATAAATGTGCCAATAGATATCAAGATATCCCAGTCTTTGACTTAAAGTGCTTTGATATAATTTCGGGTAAATAACTGGATTTCATTTTTTTCGTCGTGCGCAGATGCCATTGTTGTGCTAAACGCAACTAATGTCGTTCACACTGTCCCTATTCAACGACAAAGTAGTTGTGTATTCTGCACTCTGTATTGCCAAAGGTATCGGAGGGGCTTGACTTCAGTATAACTTCAGACAAGGTTGGGGAAAGAAAGAGGAACAGAAATAAGAGAATCGAGCTGAGCAAGGACGATACCGGGGGAAGCAAAGCCATTAGTCCTAACAAGCTTACTTGCTTACTAGATGCTATTCGTTGGGCATGATCTCGGGAATGTGCCAGCTGAAAAGACGAGCCTTGGAGTACGACCCAACATGACGAATGACATTAACGAGTTTCCGACGAAGGAGTACTATTGGATTTTGACTCGTTGGTTGGGGGTGAGATATTTGATACACAGCTCATGCCCAGTACCTGAATCTTTTACATTTACAGGGGACCACTGGGTCGTGTACTTACTGGCACCGAGGTTAGGCTCTGATATGAAACTGGATCCCTCTGAGGACGGAGCCCCAAGTGGTAAATATTTCATTGTGCCCGGGGTGTCGATCGACATACTGAAGGGCCAGATGCCTCTGAGGGACTGAGGAGAAAACTGCTAACTGTCTTTAATAGGCTTGTCTCGTAGATGCCGAAGGGGATGCTACTAAAAAGCCCACGTCCTAGGACGATTAAATACCGCACTGATTTTATGTTTATGACTTTGGTACATCTCTACACTCCGTTTGTGGTATCTATATGTACAATACGTCATTTCGGGTCCACAGGCAGTCTGTAAAGTCGTTACATTTGTGCGAATGCTATTGGATGGAAGTCATTCTTCTTTCCTAATGCGACGTGTTCATTTACATATCTTTCATGAATATAAAACGACTATGGGAAATCTATAAACTATATGTATGTACATGCATTAGATCGGTGGGTAGCATTGCTGGATGGGATGCCCACAAATGCATTATACATCTTTACAGTTGGAGGCAAAGCCTGTCCTATTGCATTTGCAGTATTTCTGCATATATATGTTGGGCAATTTATATCTACTGTAGGAACAGAAGCTTCAATCGAGCAGATTCTTGTGATATATATTTATAGAGATTATTGTATTCATAATCATCTGTGAATATCATACAACATTTGTCAAATTCACATGAGCCCCTATACCAAACTGCTGTACCACGAATAAATGATAAAAATAGCAAATCCAATTTTGAGCTCGTCAATATGCGCTGAGTGACCAGTAGATCTAGAACTCAATCTGTATAGCAAGGTCAAAACATTATTTCAGTTCAGTGTCAGTGATACTATTACACAGTCTTTGGTGGGGCAAAGTCAGTCAAGCCTGATGCATCTCCGATTCCCTCGCTATTTGAGATCAGAAATTTATTTCATTTTCGCAACCACAATGCATAGGAGATGAGTGGCTGGGATCTCGACTTTAGGTGAACTCCAGTATAGTAATCGCTCGTCCCTGGGGTCCCGAACCCAGTCGACCACAACTGACATCTAGGTCCCGGGGTCTCAATGAAAATGTAATCCCAGTTTGAACTTGGACACCATCGAGGGAGTAATACACCGGTGGTCAGATTATAAAGAGCACCTACGTCTGAATCAATTTTCCTGATGGTCAGCCGACTGACATAACGCGATGAGTATATGAGAGGGCCATCGTTGGATCAGACAAGAAGAGAGGGAACCAATCTGTGCGACCCTTTGCAATCCCCAAACCAAACGCCTGTAAAATGAGATGGGCAAGGCCCGTGAGTCTGCAGGGGATTGATAACCCTCCAACAGACTCCAGACCTAGTCTACAAGTGTACTTCATAAAACCCTGTTTAGAAGAAAGGAACGATGGAATAAATCCTTTCCTAATGTATACAGATCGGTGGTCTCGGAGGTAAAAAAATAGAGCTGGCGCTCCTAAGTGGGTAGGCGGTATTGTTTTTAAACTCGATGAGATATGCGATCACATGTGACCCACGCAAATCCCTCTTTTATACACATTTTCAGGCTACTGGAGCGTTTTTAATCATTTCTTTCCGGTTATGTCGTTATAAAAGAATTCCTCCTGTCATGACAGGTAGATCTTCCGGTGTACCCATTGATATGGGAGACTTTTGTTAAAGCGATATCCTCGTGTAGAAACTGAAGAAGTATACATATCATGCACTTATCATCCTTTTATCCGGAATGGTTTTAATTTATTCGATGGCAACAACTACGTTCATACAACATAGGAAGCGGCATTGGCATACAAGAAGACTACGTATAAAGCATTTTATGTGATGTGATCTAGGGAACATTCGCATTAAAAGAAATAATAGGATGCTGGGCTTAGGAGTATTATTTATCCCATATTCATGCATGCACATTGGTGTTACCGCCAACCTCAAACAACTTTTCTGATTCTCCTTTTCTTGTTTACCAATTTTAAAAATGCTTCTTTCTGTGGCCTTGAATACACACTGAGAGTTTCAGATCCCCCGCCCTACCCCCCCCCCCCCCCCCCTCCCCTCTCTCTCTCTCTCTCTCTCTCTCTTTTCAACAAGTTATGGTAAAACATCTCCCACGAAGTAAACCAAAACCTTTATATAAGAAAAACTGTTTTATATAGATGTTGCCTGACTGTCATTTCAGCGTCGGTAGAATCATATTAATATGATTATCTTAGTGATAGATATAGGGAGGATAGTGAGGAAAGGAGGTTAATAGAGAAACCTCTTGGTCACATTCACGCCTCTCCAAGAATGAGAATTCTCTATGCATTGTTACTCGTAGCCGAGAGAAAGAAGTAAAGTTCGTCGGAAAACGAATTTATAATGCTCTGGTAAACCTCATGTATGAATATACCCACGCATGCATTCCAAATTTAGATAACTGAAACTAATTACTGCCTACGGCAAAGGTATCGGTAAAGAGGAATAGAACACAACATTGTAAGAAAGGATAAGAGAACTTAAGAGAAGAAGGAGAAATGTATGATCATGACAATCTACTTGATGATGGGGACAGTATCTCAATCAATTCAATTGTATTTCATATAGAGCATACTTTGAGGGAGCTCATTAATTGTTTACCTAAAAAGTGAATTCATCAATAAGGATTAATGGCTAACCATCTACAAAACAGGAGGCATATCATGCCCTATATATTTATTGCCCTATACATGATGCCTTCATACTCTGTCATCAAATAGACTCTGTTAAAATAATCATGTTAGAACTGAGAAATCCTTGAAATCCTAAAACAAACATCACCAGGCAGGAAGCGATTTCATATTATCTTGCTATAAGCAAATGGTAGGATGAGGTTCGCAAGCAAATCCCTGATCAAAAATCCCCTGAGGTGACACTCATGCTCTCTGAGCAAAATCAAGCCATTGCACAAATACAGATCTGCTGGATTAGAATCAGGACCCTCAAGCACGTCCCAAATTTTCCACTTGGGAGTGTCACTGTGCTTACAAGTGCAGCTAGGTGTGAGTTCTTTTGTTTTGGTTTTCCCTAATTGAAGTTTCAATTTTTATCTAAGATGTTAGTCAGACAGGGTGTGTGGGATATAGCAATGACCTTAGACCTTCGAGATCTTCTTGTGCATGCGTGTATTGAATAAGGTAAACCTCGCCATGGTAGGACCTATAAAGTTTCTGGGTTGTGCGTTTCGGAGTAATTGAAAGTGACTGTACAGGAAGCTATGTTGAAAAATATGAGTGGTCTTAAAGGGACTTCAATCAATGGGTTCGCTAGTCAAAGCATAGCAGCAATCCAGCAATCCCCAATTCTAGGTTACGAATGAAAATTCTGAGTGCAGAGATAGAAGAGTGGATGAAGGAAAGTCATTAATATATGACCCATAATGCCTTATCTCTTCCCTGCATTCTCATGAAGAACTAAGCTCAGATTCATATCGGAACAGTCGTCGCGCCAGATCTTTACCTGAATTCCATGACTATTGGGCTTTCACCTTGGATATATATATATATGCAGTTTATGGGTGGAGGGAACTCTTGTTTTCATCTTGAGTCATAGAGAAAAAGTATAAATGAGTACAAATCATAGCAATAATAATTGAGTACAAATAGTACAATAAAATTTTACCAATCAAATCCGATATGTCATTATCCAAAACCAAGAGAAATTGTCATTTTGGAAGGTCTTTCTTATTTCTGGCAGCAAAAATGGGGATGCCCGTGTCCCACGTTCCTAGCCTAAACCCTACTAGCGACTCCCTACTAATGCACAAAGCGTTTTATTGTCCAAACATCATATTATGCACACACTAGAGTATGATTGTGTGCTTACGGGTGTATGTTCGTTTAGATGTTAACTTCAAAAGACACTGAGTCAGGCTCAGTATCATTGTACTATTAGCCTCGTCTCTCAGAATGAGTTCCATTTGCTTTCATACATCACAAGATGAGTCAGATGATACACACCAAGTACATAACATCATCATCACATGAGATAAAGAGGATCAGTTTCCATTGAGTTGAAAGTGTTTGCCAAGTATATTACATTATGAAGTCTCAGTGAATATGCAAAGACACACTGAAGTAGATGGTTAAGAACGGGACCAGCAGTTCCATGCATGATAATTATATTAATGATGTCAACAATTACAGTATAGATTCATGTATAAATGCTGATTATTTGAGCAAGATGCAAGGAATCCGAAAATAGTTGTCGCCTGTACCGGTCAGTATTTGTTTCTGTGCCTTGGGTATTCATTGCGTATATGTTTTGTCGTATACTGCTATCAAAGAAAGGATTCCATATCGTTGTTATGTACAGTTTGAAGACTCAAACGACGCTAGAGGCGCAAAGGGATACACGAATCTGTGTCCCTATCCCATTAACAAATGTGCATCAGCAACAGTGTTCAACCTTTATATCCCGGAAGGTGTTCAGATTCAAGTTACAAAATAATGTATTTAGCTATTTAGAATCTTGACCTATTTCACCAACCTTACATGTGCCTATGCCACAGATGCTCCTAGCTAAAACAACATCAAACATGGGCTTATAACTGATAAAGATGTTGGCAATACTGTCACATAACGCACGGATTGATACCAATAGTATTGAACTAAAATTCCCTCACCTGGATAATGACATAAAATACATCAAGTACTATATTTTTGTATCAGTCGGATTCCTCAAGTTATAAATACATTTCACACACTTTGCATGCCAACTTTTTGTTGGGTCTGTTAATGTATCAGGATAATGGAGCCATTAAATCCCTACTAAATTGTCTTTAGGGTACTTTCCTGTAATCCACTGCACAAAATGTGTTTGCAGATTGTGCCTTTTCATGCTTAGGACATACATTAGCAATGGCACAAAACACTGTCCCACTACAAGGTTCATTGTCAAATTTCTCTGCCTTTGTGTTGGGGCTGTTATAATTTATCCGCATAACTAAAATAATGATGAGATCATTTTGTCAGTAGACATTTTTATTTTAGGTGCATTCCTGTAATCCACTCCACAAAATGTGTTTGCGGATTGTGCCTTTTAAACGATGAGACCATTTTATCTGTAGCAATCATTAAGGCGCTTTCCTGTAATAATCCACTGCACAAAATGTATGTACTAAGCCGATTCTCATGCGATTTTGCGCCGCAGAGGACTCTTTTACACTAAATTCTGTGAGAATCGCATGAGAATCGGCTTAGTGGATTAGGCCCTTAAATTAGTACCTACATTATCAATATAAGTTGCCCCAATATAAGGACATATTCTTTATTTAGAATGTCATACTAAATACTGCTTGAGGTACAGGACAAGTAGCGAATATTTAGACACATTCGCATACCGTTTGTACCTTTTAGATGATACGTTCGATGAATCCGATATTAGGTGACGTATTCCATCAATGTCATTCACATGTTCATAATACAAGCTGCTCAATAAGAGCATGCAATAAGACCTCGGTGGTGGAACTGAGTTTCTATGGGACAAGGCGAGGGTTTTCAATTAAATACCTTACAGAAGCGTGCCCCACATAACACCCTTTGCATTGACCTCACAAAGCCTCAGCGTCGACATGTTAACATACAATACCTCAATGTGCAATATGAGTTTCTACCCGTCAAAGGCCAGCAGACAAGAAGCTGTGGAAAGGAATGTGTGGGTATAAGTCTATCAGCACAGGACTTGTATGTATGTGTAACTTCATGAGCTGGAGGGAGTTGGATAGGGGAGGAGGGGGGGGGGGGGTGAGGGAGGTAAAGTGGGAATAAGGGAAGAGAGGTTTGCGTGTCGGGGAAAAAGGAAAGAGTGCAAGCATTGCTTGCCCATTGCCGCGTCAAGTTGTGGTACATGCGTGGTATTCTGATTACAGACTGTCCTTGCTGCCCACAAGGCGAGGTCACTTTTGAAGGAGGCTATAGGCACACCCCCTGTCAGCATTAAAATGTACAAACGCACCGGAATGAATGAGGGGATCAGAGGGAAGCCAAGCAAGCAGTTCTACTCAGTGGTATCACCAGGCACAAGGAATTGGACCTTCTATCCTTTGCCAGAGGGAGACAACTTTCAGGACAACACTAAGAGCGATTAATCTAACATAAATGATCTTTCTAAACGGACGTATACTAAAGGAAGGCTTCTTTCGATTTTAGGATCTCCTATTATAGTACAATATCGTTTGCGTTTTGTTGTCACCAACATATGAAACCTTTTTAACTGCTTATGAAATCTTGCCCATCTCACGAAAAGTCTTGTGGGCAGTGGGTTAAAATAACCCTGGATACATTGTGGCTGAATAGAAGCTATCAGCAACCAATATGAAGTAAACATACTCTCCCAGCGATAATCTAATTAATGGTGGCTGCAACCACAATGCCAACATAATATTTTGTACTTGATACTTGATATATATGCAGGGGTGATATTTGCGTTCTTGCTGTGTAAAAACAAATCGAGATGTAGAAAGTCGGAGCTTTAAGCTGGCATATAGCGGAACAAGGAATTTCCAGCGACCAGAATCCCACCCTGAGGCTCTGTTCAAAGGGGAAACCCAAGTCAATACATTGGGCATGCCACAGTATGGACTTTCTCGAGAGAATAGTAACGATGCAGGATATAGTCTGTAGCGTTGAGCCACTGTCAACTTCGTTAAAACATCTTACAATTCGTTGTATATTACACACTACTTCCCTTATTTGAGACAGAATCGAGTCAAATATAGAACAGTACAATGGAAAAGGGAGGTATAGAGATAATGTGTTAAGACCGTTTTACCTGACTTTTTGAATATTACTTGGCCAAGATATCCTTTCTCCTCGGGAATAACATGTCATGAGAGCAAGGATTCGTTCTGCGAAAAAGAGATTAATCTTTAGTGCAATGTCATGGTTTCTAATCAAATCTAAACACATGAGACTATAATGTTAATCCTTCCATTCAACGTCTGAAAGTTTATAGTATGTGACACACTTCAATACAATCAAGTCTATTCCTGGCCTCTGCTCCCCAATGGTCTAAATCCCCACGATACCACATCTTCTATAGGAGCCCAGCCCGCTCGCTAATATAGTCCTTTGTAGATTCAATATGCTGGGAATATAAAGTTCTGGTACTGGGCTTTGCAAACCCCGCGGCAGTTCCTCTGGAATCCGATGAGCGACAGATACAAGAAAAATGCCATTGCGTTTTACATTACTTTGGCTGCATCTTCTACCTTTGATAAAAAGACCAATGTTTGCAGCTCCGTGTCATTGTTTTCTTCCGTTGTCGGTGCCAACATATTTTCAGCAGCCTTCATCAATTTCCAAGTCATTTGCGAATGAACCTTCAAATTCTTTGTAGTCGCCCAATGCTCGAAAAACCCCTTTCTGTGCGTAGTGAGAGTGTTATTAGTGGTATAAGCATAAACTGTTGAATCAGCTGCTGGACTGTTTCAATTGCCATGATCGGGCTTTGAAGCGAAAGGGAATGCACGTGTGCCATAAGTGGTAAATGGAAGCTTCATCTCTGAAGTAGTATGAATCATATTGGAATGTCTTCAAAAATCGAAATTTGACTTGCCGTTCATTACAACACCATGTAGAAATTAATTACGGCAGAGGCGACATTCAGAGCCTATGGATATGGTGTATAACATTAACTCTCACTATCGCAAAACTGTCCTCTATTAACTAGTCTAATTATTAGAGTACATCCATATACGAACCTTTCATTTGTTTCTGACCCAGAATATGTATATATGTTCAACACAGATTGAACGCTACTGTTTGCATACAGTGGTCTTCCACTTCAGGATTTGCCAGTGTCAGATCCCATAGACTCACACCAGAGGCTCGTGGTGATAAACACTGGTTGATCCCCTATGGATTCCCTGGCGGTGGGATAGATCCCTCCTCCTTGACAGGACGATCAATACCCATGAGTGACCACTGGTCAGTCTGCCCATAGACCAGTCTGGAATTACTATGGTCACTGCACACACTACCGCCGTTATCTCTCTCATTCATCCTCTTTAGAAAAGTTCGCTCCTATTAACGGGGCGAAATTCCAGTCGTTTTCTCCTTTAAGCATGTATTATTTGTACTTTCAAATTGCATAATTCCCTCTCGATCTATACAACCTTGGACATGTCAGTCTAAAGTTTTTATTCCTGTTTTCTCATTACTTATGATCGTGGGGTCAGACACACTGTACGACTTAAAAGCCTTATAGTAGGGCCCTACTATTGCAGTAAGGCCCCTTAATTTATCTCATTGCTAGATCAATTTAAGGGGACTCCATAAAGACCCAAGTGGTTTTATACCCATAGCTAGCTCCAATCACCAATCATTTGACCCAGTTCTCAACAGGGTTGTTGTGTGGTCCACATTAAGCACTTGTTTCAGGCTCGACAATCAACTCTTAAAGGTTTATGTGTGAGGGCGTACCAACATACTCTCACCGCAAAAGAAACTCATTACAGCAGAGTCAGAAGTCTATAAATAGATAGTGAATGATTGTTTAAGCCTTTAGCTCATAGTCATCCGTCAATAAAAACATGAATATGATCGTAAAATAATCTTGATGATGAACGTCTAGAACGGGTGTCGGGCATTTCGGAATATTCCCACGGTTAACACATATTTTTTGTCGGGCAATTACTCCCCTATTTTCTCCTGACAGAGACACTTTTATCATTTCGCTTCAGCTCCGGAGGAAATGATCAGTATCTGCACTATGGATCTTTTAAAGGGAATTATAGTGTTTCACACAGAAACACAACTGAATCAGACGTCTATGTATCAGTGTAGAAAACATACATCCAAGTGGTCCAGCTTTGTTTCTTCACTGGGTTTACCTCAATTGAAACGATGAGTTTCCCTAGATAGAAGCACATAAGCATGCAAATATTCGTGCCTGCACGCACTGCATTCACAAAGATGTTTTTAATGTTAGAAATCATGATACCCATCCATACAATCACATATACCTCCCCCAGGCCTTTAGCACTTTTCTATGACTAAGCGTGGTGCCAAGATTGCCATACCTAAGCTTAAATTCAATCGTAACACAATTCAGCAATAAGGATCATCAATCAATTCATCAATCAATTCCCTTTCCTGGTCGAGCATTCTGACACCTATGAATATAGCTAAGGTACAGGTCTTATATGTGGAATTTACAACATGAATATTTTCATGTTTGATATATTATACCATAGATATTTTTATAATCGACCTCGAAATTGAAATGATCTAATTTTGAGTGTAAATAATTGACACGGGTAGTCTTCTTGAACCTCTAATTAAATTAATGCTGAGGAAAGAGGCCGAAAAGCAAGTGTCTATGTTGGAAATTGATCCCAACGCCGGCAACAAAAAGAATCCGCCATGAGTCTCCCCTCTTCCTGCTTCTCCTCAGAAATCTGATCCCCATGTGGACAGGGCTTATTTCTTACACACCGCTATGTCGATACCTTCCTCTGCCACCAAGAACATAGTTCACAGCCACCGCTGGAACTCCTCCAGTCATCTCTTCCCGCGTTGGCACGTTCGCCCGCTATAATACATCGGATGTCTGAGGGCAAGAACGGTTAGGGGCAGTGTCATTGTCACCTCAGAGTGTCATTGTGACTGCATAGTATGACACCAGCCCCCCCCTATGCATGGCTCGCCCCTCCTGGGTATGTCTCGATTATTACTCTGTATATTTGTGCATCACAATTTCTGGAGGAGGAAACTGGAGACGTGAGTGCAAATACCACAGATCCGGGACAAGGGTTCAACTCAGTCCGACTTCTAAATGTGGAGTCAGTAACAAATATGATTCTGGGTTGATCTACAGATATCAACTGCGCCCCCTCCTCCTACTCGCCCCTTTTTTATTTACAGGGATCCATAGGATATAGACCCATTCTGGGAAAAAATATTTTTATTTTTTATGTTGCTGTGGTAAATATTTTTTCAGTGAAATAGCGATCATTCCCTGGGAATACCGATTTCTAACAATTATATACTTCTCCTCCTGCTGCCGCACTTCTTTCTGGTCTTCTTGTTCCTTGTCCTGCTCATATTCCCCCTTCTCCTCCTGCCCTTCCTGCTCCTCCTCTTCCTCGCCCTCCTCGTTCCCGTTCTTATGTGAGTAGTGTATAGAAAAGGTGGATGTAGCCTAGTAGTAGAGGAAAATGGGGGATTTATGTAGGATACCTTTGGTACGTTTGTGTTTCAATTATTAGTCATGGTCTCTCATTTGTCTGCCTCCTCCCGCTTCCCCTCCCTCCTTTCTTCTCTTTTCTTTTTTGTATTCATTCTCCTGGTCCCCTCCTGCTCCTGCCTACCCCTTCTCTTCCTCCTTCTCCCCTTCTAATTCTGCCCCTCTTCCTGCTTCTACCCCTCCTCCTGCCCCTCCCTCTCCTCCTGCATCGCCAGCCCTCCCCCGAAATAAGCATTAGTGAGATGAAAGAGACAATAGAACGGAAATAATGTTTGCTAGACTTTCCTATAAGAATATATCATATACAGGTAAACGTATATATTTGTGTTATTAGCTCGCCCATACCACCTACTACAATAGAAGGCAAGACAAATTCACTCTGAAAATTCCAGAATCATTGCCTTTGAATACCGTTCCTTTATCAACAATTGATGTAGGACGAGGGAGGAACTGGCGTCTTTCTGTCATTAAATAGATCAATGGCGGCTTCTGTATTTAGTTATTTTATCACATAATGTGAGAATTCGTGCAATAAAATTTATTAAAAAAAATATAAAAAAATGAATCCCTATCTTCTACCTATGGTTGAAAATACAAACATATATTTTAAGCCATCCAATCTTCCAATCTCAATGATACATGCATTTAACTTTAGATATTTATACCTGGTGTTTAAATAGATTTAGAATATATTTCAGTAAAATTAGACAATGCAAACTAACTTGGATGCTGGTTTTAAGAAATTAAATCAAGAGTTTCGCATGCATGTGTCGTTTGTGAACAGGAAGACGTGCGATACAGATGTTCTCTACTCTTTTTGTCAAAACCAAAACCAGTGACGAATTTCCTATACGAAATTTATCATGATGAACGGGAGATCCTCTCTGGATTCAATAAGACCCCACAGCGGTCTAGATACTGACCCATAATAGGATATTGAGGTTTGGGGATGGAGTTGTATGTCTCCAATAGATTCTCATGTCATTTGTCTAGATGCAAATGTACTTTAGAATAGATGTTCGAGCATAGTATGCAGACCTGCGTATCAAGAAGTGGTACCTATAGCGATATCGTATACAGCTTGCCGTTAAAAAATCAGATATGAGATATGGCTATATTGCCGACACTTATTCGAATGGCATTTGTGTTATAATGGTCTTCTTGATAAGGCAAGGAGACGACTAGTGGTAAGAAGATACAAGGCAGTTATCGTTAGATTCTCATCTGATAACAGGCTCAGCAACATCTTGATCAAGAAAAATGTAATTTACGAGCGTTCTGTTTGTCCAATTTATTCAGCAGGGGATTGAAATGGGATGGAAATATCCCAAGGAATCCACCAACAGTATGTGCTTCGTCCATGGAGCTCCTAATTCCATTAAGCCCTAATCCTATTTTTAATTAATCACACAACATCGGACATCTTTTAGTCTGATATAAATCATAATGATCCGAGTAAGAAAAGGTAGAGAGCTTCTTTCGATGAAACGCCTTGGTTCATACTATTCATAAGCCTGTCCTTCTATGTTCTCTTTTGTCCAGGAGAAAAAAACTCTCCATTCTTCTTTATTGATTCAGTACAACCTCACACAATACCGGCGCAATCGATGTAATGGATTCTCCAGTCTAGTTTTCCTTTGTCTGTTCACAGAAGGAATTGGTAATAACCCATCATTTTAACTCCGTTAATATCATGAAGGCAGAATATAATTTCCCTAACAGATAAGCAGTCTGTTGTTTTCTGTCACCTTTTCTATTCCCAGTAAACTCGAGACTGGTATATATACTGTGAAATAAACACATACATATTTGTATCATTTATATGTATTACTACAATACATTATATGAAAATCATTTAATCAAACTCATGGCAAAGAAAGGGATGTAGAAATGATTTCGAAATAATCGGTGGTCGCGTTGGGGCAGTGGTCTAATAAGCTGGCTTTGAACCCAGGGAAATGAAATGAAATAAAAAAATATTAAACTTATTAAACTGGGTTCAAATTTTCCATCCCAAGTACTAGTGGAAGACAAGCTGAATGAACTGAACTAAAAATAGCCTGATAAAATAAATTAAATATTAATAATTCTTTTTAAATAAAAATTTACTGAATGAGAAGGAAACCAATGGGTGAGTGATATCATAACAACTCGAAACTGTGAAAGAAAATGAAAGAAAAATCAAACGTCTACTACGACCTAAGTATCATTTCTTGTCTATGTTATGTCTGCTACTTGAAACTTACGTAATTGTAGCCACATCGAATGCCCGATTAACATTTTGCATACTGGTAATTAGGGAGGGATAATGTCTTGATAATAAAAGTAATAAAAGGTGACAATAAAAGGAATTATTCGTTAAACGACATCGCGCTAATACTATGAATGTAGAATAATGCCTGTTTTCGTTGAGAAAAATTATAAAATTATTCTCAGTTCAGGGATAATAATATAGATGTAAAACTCTGCGGAATTTAAAATAATGACATATTCGGAGAGGACTATGTATCAAGACCGTGAAGGAAGGTTCAATTCCTGTAAGAGGCCCCACCCCCAAAGGTATGCAACCATTTTGACTGGTTCAACGCCTTCTCTCAACTGAAGCTGTGGTTGTCGCAGAGGATGCGTGACTAAATGTGAGCCTAAGATAAAGTTTAGCTGCGAGAATATGAGGAAATTTATACTTATTTAATCCATGCAAAAAAGCACATTACTTTTTCATCGTCCCATGCTTTAAGAGTTTGACATGAGCCATATTTGGAGTTCCCTCCACTTTAAACATTCACAAACTCCCATATCCTACTGGTGGACTAGTGCTTATTTTCTCGGACCTCAAATTAGCCATTCATCCTTTACCACAAGAAGAATGCCAACTGACATGACCAAAAGGGTTTTAATCCGTTCAAAGAAGAAAAGTTGGAATGTTCAGCGAAAGAATAATTGTTGGAATAAACAGAGAAAGTTCTACACACTATTATAATCGAATCAATATATTTCATCTGCACAACATTTTAAATTCGCAAAGTCAAGTCATAATAACTATATAGTTGTATGTTATGAAAATGTGATCATTCAGGTTTTGTAAGATTAATTACGGTTTGGTAATCTATGCTGCTAACAGCCCGATCCAGTCAATATGACCGTTACACTTTATCTTGCGGTAAGTGATTTATATAGTTGGTGGGACCTGTTCGTCTTTTTTATCACAAAGGTTTATATAAAAAAGTGAGGCATATGTATTAAGGATCTTATCCTGGAGACACTCTATGGGTCGAACTCAAAGAGAGGAAACCACACTTAATCGTGGGAAGGGAAAGTCTGGATTCGTGTGCCGGGAGGCATTCGGTCATGTCATTCTCCCTGGCATAATCTAAGAAACAGTGTCCAGGCATCGATTGTAGATACACTTGGGTATATTCATATTATACGGCACAGAAACACCACCAATACATGGGAGGAAGTGAGCGGAATAATATCATCTGAGAAGGAGACACTTATAAATAATTTCCTAAATTAATCGGTCTTTTTTAACATTGTCAGGCATACGTATAAGGACTCATTTAAATACATTGCGTCTTTCTATATTTGTCATATGCTCGGTCCAGAAATATAAAGGCCGGTGTACAGCTGTGCCTTATGCCGAAGTTAAATGTTAAAAGTTAAAGTTAATGTCGATACATGTGCTATGTAATCTCATAGAGGGAATAGTTAACTTCATCAAATATTCACCATTATCGAAATCACAGTATGAGGAAGGCTCTTTGATTTAAGACAGAAATAAAATCGGCCATTCTTTTTCGTATTCGGGCAAATGTGAATGAATTGCAAATGGATCCACGCGCGATATTAAGCTCCCTGAAAGGTTGCACATTTTTTAAGACTACATTTAAAGATGTATTCCCGTAATAAGCGACTGTAGCTGTCGCCGTCTTAATGGACCTGAATGTGCCATGTCTGGATGGTCTAATTCCTAGCATCCTGGCCACTGACACATTACGCCTGGAAACAATGGGCAAACGTACTTACCGACACACATGTGCATATTCCAGTAAAATCCCGGCCCACACTCACAGCCGTATCCATCAGGGTTATCGACACAAACAGGCCAGTGGTAGTAGCTAGGATGACATGGGTTCCGATAGTGGTCTACAAGTTCAAAAGGAGATAAAAGCAATCAATAAATGGATTTTATTACATAGTAATGTCAATGGGTATTGATTCTAATGATGTGATTAGGGGATGTTGCCCTCAAGAATGTTCTCAAGCGGCAATGGTCAAAGTCACGAATTGGCCAATTCAATCTGAAGACGTCTGATTTTGAACGGGTGCCGAATTCATTCCGAATCAAGGTGCACATAATTGAAAGACACATCTATCTGACTAGCAGTAAGTAACACATTCTGAACATTTGCTTCAAAGCAGTGGGGTATGTTGGTGTTTCGATTGTTGAATAAATATTATAGTGTTGTTTAAAACTTGGGGTATTTTATTACAAATCATAGAGAATACATAGAGGAATCCTCAAGTAACTAAGTTATATAAACATGAGTGATTTAGTAGGACAATTCTACGTTATTGTATATCTTAATTAATTAATATACCAAAATCTCACCTATAACGTATATTCACGCTCTTTGACTATACTAAGGGAAATACGTGATTCAGTAGCTATATCAGGTCGGTCAATCAATGCTTCCAAGAATCCCATCGTCTAAACTGCTAAAACGCATTTGATATGGGAAAGGATTTAAATGTTCAGGCAAATTCTCAGTTCTGTAGTATTTATTGTTTCCCTTTATAATCTGATGCTATGAACAAACCTATCGTAATTAGTACTCGTTTAATTGGTCTATGATTAGGTGTCGGGTTCATTCCAATTCCAGTTGTCACCGCTATTATTATCAACTCAGAGATACCTATAGGAAAAGATCAAAGCTCTAAGACTACTGTGCTGTTCCCTTCGTCTCAAAATTGCCACCATTATATCCCATAGTTGCCTCTTTTGGTGGAAAGTGTAGCACTCTTTGATTACAATGCATCACTATGAGTCAATGGTGCTTGTGGGCAAAGTAATATTCTGACAGTGACAAACCAACCACTGGCAGGCTATGATATTGATTCTTCCCTTTGGTATAGGGGAGATACTTAGGATGCCAATGGATGGATAGAGTTTTTCTCGCTATAATAATGGAATAAATGCAAAGCATTTTCAAACTTAGAACCGATTTCAGTTTATTTATATGTCAGAAATAACTACTTAACGATTGATAGAGACGGTCATGATTTTATTAAATTTAGATTGAGGAGTAGGAGGACAACTATAGCTGATACAAAATAAAAGAGTAGCTCTAACCAAAATAGACTGCGTTTTATATGCATTTGACAATATAGTATATATTCAGATACCGAAGAACCACTGACTGTATGGTCCTTTTGGCCCCATTTGGATTGGGCCGACTGACTCCCCCGTCAATTTGACTAGAATAGATCTTTAACTATTATTATCAAATGGTTTAAACATAATTGCTATTGAATTAAGCCATTTGTCGGCGACTGGAATAGCGACTGGAAAACGGCTTATAGTGGACAAGGGACTTAATTAGTAAAAACAGCAGATTAAATGATATTCACAGAGCTGGTATGGTGACTGAGAGGTGTTATATCGTTGGGAACCGGCCCTATACAAGTATATAAGACGTCAGGTTGTTAAAAGCATTTCAGTGAGCTCGTATTGTAGTAATATGCAATTCGGCCTAATATCCCAAATTTTGATTTGAATAGAAAAAGAGAAATGTCTGCTGGTCCCCATACTATTGTTGTATCGTTCGGGTGTGTAGTTCGTTACATCTTTTCATACTGCATCATCGTCAATGCTTCTCAGAGAAAAACTGCTTTATTAAAAATATCCGAAATAATTATGGTCCATTTCACCCACATCTCCCCCTTGGCTCCGTCTGGTAAAATGTGTTCTATTTATATTTGCAAATAGCAATTGTGTTTACTAGCAATCACATTCGAGAAATAATCACAGTTAAAACCCCACTTGAACGCGTTTATAAAGTTAGATGGTGTGGGCAAGTAGAACGAATTCAAAACAATGTTTACCATCACGTAATTGGAACAGCGTAAAAAGAGTTACAAAAATTCCCATAATAATGGCATCAGGGTGGTCTTGTTTCTCTCAGCTGGTGAAGTCACATTTAAAGTGGATATCAAGGAGGGAGACATAATTATATTTATATAATTATATTTGAATGCCAAATGGCCAGAGAGTTTTTGTTTGCTAATCAAAACAGAGACTGCCATGGAACAATTCATGCGTGTATGTAACATACGTTATACGTTTTATATTACGTATAGCACTAAGCTAAATTGTGATGAAACAACGTATGAAATAGAATATTGTTTGGTGGGGTGATTGATAACCACATCTCACCGAGTTCTAAGGTAGAATAGCGCTAAAGGCAGGGTCATTACGAGTTTACCTGAAGAAGGCTTGCCAAACGAGAGCAGTCAGGCGGGATGTGATCACTTGGAAGGCTGTCTTTTTATTTGGTAAATGATCAAAGGGTTCGTCTGCCCCTCTCATGCGCAACCAGCCGCTTTGAAGGCGTCCGCAGATCATTTTAAGGGTAGGATACCTCCAGTTTTAGCAGCATTCTCTAACTATGCGACACTGTCATGATTGCATATATGATGGGTTCACCATATTATTGTGAAGGCAGCGTATAGCCATATGACGAACACGTGGTCACCAAGATGCCCGACTGTGTCATGGATATCGTGCTGCATGATATGGGGATCTGATGGTTCAAGTAAGTACACATATCAGCGGAAATTAGCATGTATCATTTCCGCAGCATAAGGGGCAAATGTAACGTAGGAGTAGACAAGGAAATGAACTAATTTACGCATTCCCACAGTCCATTTATTATCTATATATCCCCCCCCCCTGGACCTGCATTGGAATCATTGGACCCATGTATTGAGCAACACTATTATATTCAAGCAGAGTGCACGGCCGGTCGAACTCCCACCTATATCACACACGAGCGGTGAATGCATTGCTTCATTATACACGAGTGAGTTATTTGCAGACAATTAGATAGGTGGGTCTAATTATAGTAAACAATCAATGAGCCGATTAACCGAAGGGAAGGGAAACTGGGTAATCCGCCTATAGAAAACCCAGCACACACGTGTATGTATGCCCAATTTGTCCGAAAATAAAATTGCGAATGCTTTTAGTAAGGCACTCCTTTCTGGAGCCTAAACTCTAACATTAAAAAACCATGAAATCGAAAGAAAAATAGTCACTAAAATGTCTTATCCACCGTCTGGCTCACGGCAGCATTCCAATCAAGGTGATTAAATTCGCTTCTTTGGGGGTGATTACATGCAGATGGGTTGTGGATAACTGAGTTAGAAGCGTATGTGTCTGGGGAAAACCTAAGTTTACAACTGAGGATTATATAGCATCTCGTCAGTTTCTAAACTCGACATGTATTGTTGAAACTATTTTTCTCATTTCTTGCTCGAGAAACGTAAACCGCTCTGTGCGCATTTTTATATTTTTAATTCCTGGGGATGGAAAATTAGACCATGTCTTCTTTATATTCCCACCAGTAATATATTCACCTGAGATAACCCTATTATGCATGTGGTTCCATTCATTTCGAAAGTTATGGTCGAGAGTTTATATTTCAATCTGTAGATGTTGATCTATTATTCATTAATTTACAGACCAAAAGCAGTCTCCCCAATCACAAAAAGAAGGAAAAGGTATACAGCAGGCATCTAACATATCAAAACATTACTGGCCTAGTGCCCTAAAATAGACGCACTTCATTCCTTCCTTTAGAAACTACCGGCTCTTTATCTATACTACCTTCTTTTCAAAGGACGCGGTTTAGCCCTTGTGGGGATATGCAGAACCAATTCATGCCAGTGTGTAGTTCTCCCCTATAGGAGCCGGGCCCCAGCTGTCAGGCGCTACTTTTAACGTGATGGTCGTCGGTGTTTTTCTATAATTAATTATCTTTAAGTGGGCGCGGAGAACTCCATCTAGAACTGGCTTCATCTGTGAGATAGCACTTTTGAATCAGTGCTCGAATTTGTATTAGTGCTTCAGAGGAGCTGTTTATGCAGGCCAGCCGGAGGTAGTGGTGGGAGCATGATTAGCGTTGGTGCTCAGGTCACCACGTCACGACTTCGAGGGCGTGGGTATCGATCCTTGATTTGGATGAGTACGGTTCAACAACACAGGGACAGATCGAATTGAGATATCGGGGCAATGGTTAAATCTAAGGGAAAACCTCAGGGATTTAAGGGCGGCCATATCCGGGCCTACATCGGAATCTGTTACAATTAATCAAGCGGTCATTGTAGATATCAGTTATGCGATTCTTATCCAATCGTTCCATATAATTGGAAGAAAAGATGTAATGCATGTCTTTAAAGGATGAGTGATGAATTGGATCAGCGTTTATGGCAAACACTGACCGCAGCAAATATGCTTGCCGGCAGTTTTCCAACCTTTTGAAAGGTCTCGTTTCCCCCTTTCTTTACGGTCCTGCCAAAACGAACAAGTCAAGTGGATACTTCAAACCACTTCCAAGAGAGTTTTTGACCAACACTCTTTTTACTCTACTTTAAAAAAAAAAGAAATGAATTACGGGCACATCCACTCATCAATCGATTATCTCTACGCATCGAGAAGCTCTGCGTGAAATCGAGCCAAACCGGGTGCTTGATTTCCGTTCTTTAGGGTGCCGCGACCACAAGATAGATACAGAGAAATGGGGCCCCAGGCTTGGAAGGACTAATTTGGTTGTAATTTGTCTACCACGACTACTTGTCAAGTTTCAACGCGCAATCAAACACCTCCATATAATATTATAAGATATTCCCAATCGTATATAATATTTGTGACTTGAAATAACGATGTGTACACTGTGCTAAGGATGTTTCAGCCAGTGCCTATCTCAAATTACGTTATCACTGCACATAAGTAGGTCTTACCCTTGCGTAAATTGCGCACAAGCTAAATCGGAAATCAGTAGATTGAGAATATTAGAGATAATAATGAAATCATAGTTGGGGTGCTATATGAATCACGGGCTAAAGTATGGTCAAGCGAATATTGTACATTCACACTCAATCCTTTGAATTCAACCTGATCATTTAAATTGCATATGTACGTAGATATTTATTATATATACGGATTGCTCTGAGAACATCGTATCTAAATAATAATATAGAGTGTGTTATGCAACTACACTCTCCCGCGCACCGTACCTGGGCGATACGGAGCAGCGAGCTTTTTCGTCTTCAGTGTGACGATTTTTGTCTACCGAGCACCACGAACGCTACTGGTGAACTGTGGTGACGAAATTGCGTGAACTTCTGATACGAAAAACGGTGGTTTGAATCACAAAGACGAAATATGATATGCTCCGTATTCGCGCTCCGTTTTTCGTATTGAGTTTTGAGAACTACATAGGTGCAGAAATGTCTAAAGATTTTTTTAGAAAAAATAAAATTCATTGAATCTCTACAATCGTTGGTGTACATATAGCAGGGTATATGAGCATAATGCATGTGAAGTTTGGGAAGGCTGGGACTAATATTTCGACTCCTACACCTATGTTTATATAATAATGATATAAAATGCATTTTATATCGGTTCGAACGACTTGATGCGGCCGACGGAAATAATTATTTACGAAGAAAGTAATAGCCTGATTATAAATCTGAAAACATGGCTGTCTTCCTGACATTCATGGGGTTCGGGGATAATTTTTATATTCAGATCGGACGCATTTTGAGGGAGTTATGAGCTATCTAAAGCAGAAAGAAATATTGTTGAGTTTTTTTTCTATTCTGGCACATTTTCCTGTAACTCATCACACATATACCTGGATATATTCAATATATATTCATGAAAAAAAAAACATTCCCTGCTCTTCCTCTCCTTTCCCGCCCATCTCTTTCTTACTTAATTTCAATTGCAATCCTCCTGTCTGCCTCTCCCCTCTTTCTCTTTCTGTCCTTGTCTCTGTTTCTCTCTCCCTCTCTCTCACAAACACTATTATCATCCAGACTGATTCCTTGGGGTCTCACTCACAGCTGGTTCTGTGGTGTAGTGGTTATGATGCTCGCTTGTGAACCCCAAGGTCCTTAGATCGAACCCAGGCATGGGTAAGTTTTTTTTCTGTTTGGTTCTACTCTAGTGGCCGTCATAGACCAATGGTCATGCCAGCTTGTCTGGCACTGGCCGGCCGTAGGGGTCTAAGGGATTAGGAGACTAATCCTTTAGCTTTCCCAAGTACGAAAAACGGGTACGAAAAACGCTGTAACGAAAAAAATCGTATCAAAAGTGGGGACAAGAAATTCGTATCCAATTTCGTATTGCGCGGATACGGCGGGCGGGAGAGTGTATATATTTAACACTATAGTGTGTTAGTCATGGCAACCAATGTTTTTTTTTACCAATTTTAATACCAAAACTCAACTTTATGACTAAAAGGTGGTTTCCATTTATATCGTTAGTTAACCTGTGTACACCAAGGAAGGTGGTGATGTGTCTTTAGCAAATGATTTGCCTCTGCACACTCCTTGATTTGTCAGTCATACATTATTAGAAAGGGATCAAATACATGCGTTTCTGATGGAACCACTTTTGATAGGATGACTTATGTGGCTAATTAAACAGGCCAAATATTATGAAAGTATCTATCAAAAGAACTCTTAACATAAAAATAAAATCCCACAAATATTTGCTCTTCGATATTATGGTTTGAATTTAAATTCAATCAGTTTATAAAACATCAAACGTATCACAGTATTAATCTTCGTCATGCGATAGGTAAGCGCGGAAGAAACTGCTCTTCAATTACGTTATCAAAGAACCTGCAAAAGTCACGCGAGTCACAAGTCCAATAACGTCAGACGAATGCAGTCATAAAAAGTAATAACAAATGGTTTTACATTTGTTGAAGGTCGTGCTTGCTCTCGCATGCTTATCATAATTAATCACCAGAGAAAATGCTCTGTATTATTCATCACAACACTAAAGTCAGTTGTAATGCCATATCATATATAAGCTCAGTATTATGTGATTAACGCTATTGGACAGGCATATTACCAGAAGCAGCACAGAATAAGTATTCCAACATTGCCTGGCTTCTGTTTCTCTGCTAGATCTGTTTTATATGTTCTACGGTGCAAATTCCCTGCCATCAGCTACGCAAAAACGGCGCCTGTCCTGTTCCTAATTCGTGCTACTAGCATTATAGTTACTGCTTTAGTAGGCATAACAAGTGAGTCATTATAGTATCCTGATGCCCAGGCCTACATTTATGTAGGAAATTCTACAGCAAATATATACTATTTACTTGGTTATTATGTGCCGGCATACATTCTACATTCTTTCTATTGGCATGTGCTTACGCCCCACCTCCTTTCGCTCAGTTAGTCAATGTACAATTAAAAGAATATAAGCATCAGCGGATTAGGATTTCATTATAATGTCGGAATATCTATATATATGATACAGTTCTATTTCTATAGTCTTCCGTTAGCCCTCACACAGATCCAGTCCCGTTTTCCGCTGATGGTACGACACATCTATAGCTTTTTGACCTCGCAACATTACCTAAACTGTTAACATAATTTTATCGAAACATTAAATCAATTTCACCCTTCGATAGAAGAGGGTGTTGATGCCATCAATATCCCTTCACCGTTAAGTCATATTAGTCTAGTTGTTTCATTCGAGAAGAGACGGGCACAAATTATATAAAATGATATGAAAATTAAGAGATAATAGGAACTGCGATTGATATGCTGATAATAAGGGAGGTATAATACTTCCTTCGAGTAAGTAGTATATTTCTTATTTATCTTTAGGTACATTCAGAATGTAGCCACGATATTTACCAGCGATCAATTCTCCTTTACGAAAATGTACTTTTACAAATGTATCCTCTTTTTAAAGGTCTACGTTGATAGTTTACCGTACTTACAGTCATATTTCTCAGTGACATCATTTACTGCGGGAGGTCATGGAAATCATTCGGATTGGAAGTATTACCATTGCTTTCCTTTTTTCAATCTCACAAAGAAACTTCAGCTCCTCCATGACCTACGCAGGGTGTAAATATAAAGTAGTGCGGCTTGAACGCATTATAATACACGGGCGCAACTCCAGGGGAAATGTCTACCTTCGGCCAATTTAATCAGAAAGCGGCGTCTGAAGTTTCTGAGAAAGCCATATAAAGTCATAACACAAACCTACCTGATTATTAGCGGCACGCAAGGCTTTATATCAGGTATTGATGTGATGTTATGTAGGTCATTTGATACAAAATATATTGTAGACCTTTATGCTGAGTGACTCAAATGGGCACGCCAATATACCTAAGAGTCCCTCAGGTTGCATGACAGATATTCCCGTGCCCTGAGATAACACCACAGAAAACACAGTGCATGTGCCTACGGAGAGCATCTCCAAGATACAGACAGCACATTGTTCATCCATGCATTAGTTGCAGACACTGCACTTACATTGGGCAACAACCCGTACGTGCTCGTCCGGGACACATGTTGAAATTTCCAACGGATCTAATAAACCTTAAGTCTTAACCTCCTTGTATGTTTGCATCCTATGTGGACTACTAAACGCTATGAAGTCTAGATTTTTATTGCTCTTCTGTTTTAAAGTTCTCAGTGATATCGTATAGATGACACGTAGAGAGGCGCAACTAATCCAGGGACCCTATGCTGTCCTCACAGTGATAGAAACATGATATTTTGTTTGATGAAGGCGCTGTGAGCATTTGAATGGAGGAGAAGCTAAGCGAGTGGACTGTAAAGCCTTGCCTCGGGACGGACTAATGTCATATATATACAACCTCCCCCAGTTAAACCCTCATGTTGAATTTCTTATCGCCCTAGCTGCTTCCTCCTCCAACCACCTCATAACTAGGCGGGTAACCAAGTCAGACCTATTAAGAGTCAATAAAGATGCTGCTGCTGAAGCAATTCACTACCAACTATCAACACTTGGCCCATTTACGTGGCTGCGGGGTGAGAAAGATGGCGCTAGTAATGGGCAGAATATTGGGAAAGGAATCTGTGTCAGCTTACAGATACCATCTATATGATAAGGCTACGGATCTCAATAGGCCTGTTATGTCAACAAGAGCACTAGATCCAATCGATATGGAATCATATTTACCTTATTCGCCAACAAATAGGCTTGACAGGGGTTGGAACATTGCCAAAACGACACAGGATTCTTCACCACGTATACGACATAACAAATGGCATTGCCGCCAGCTCCTGGTTGGTCCTGTTGGCTCGCCCTCCTCCCGAGCTGAGGTCCCCTCCCCGGCCAAGATGTTGTTACCATTTATTTACCCTGTATTCAGGAGCCACTGAAACTGGGAACAGAGGCCCCCCGACATGACTGAATTTATCCTTTGCCCATTATATTGCATTACATCTTAGCTCTGCGCCGCTTTCCGCTCCAATAATATAGCCAGGCTCTTAAGACCATTAGAAGATTGTATTAAGCCGATGGAGAAGGGATGTGTCACAACCAATTGAAGGCCTTTTTGTCTTCCCCATCATTCTAGGCCCTTCGTGCGCTTCAACGGTAGGGCTCTCTTGTTTCCCGCTTCCAAATAGATAGCCATCTCCCAGTGACGATGTATACTTTTTATCTAGTCAGTACATCGATACTAAATGGATACACGCCAAATGCAATATGTTCCAGACACAGAAGAGGATCTGATCTAGGGAAGCATATTGGATCTTCTCCACTCAGTTGGATGGCATTTTCGGATAGGAGATTTGTCAAAATACTGACCGAGAAACATTGTTTATCTTCAGTTCTTTTGATATAGAGGTGATCGAATCGGGCTCGACCCTGGGACTTCACTATATACTACCGAATCTGCTATGTAGTGAATCTATTCTATGGAGAAATGCTACTTCTCCTAGTTAATAACATCTTCCTTAGAATGATAATATAAGGAGAATAGGACTTATATTCTTATATAAATATAATACCTATCCAGAATTCATACATGTCAGGTGTGTTCAAGGAAATGCAATTACCTTGTACCGGAAATACAAGAGAAGGCGTTCCCCATATCGTGATCGGTAGAAAGGGCCAACATACAGGTTGATTATTTGGAGCCTTGCCAATACATGTTCTCCAAGAATCAAATCTTGAAATCTTGGATGGAAATCTATTTAGTGAGTAAGGATCTCAAGGGAAGTTTATATAACAATAATTCAATTATCTATGACATTGACGGATCATATATGGTTGGTATTCTATATCGTATGTAGGAATATATACTATAATTATCGTATACATAACTATTTATTCTTTTATCATTGAGCTCAAATGCCAAGTTCTAAAAGAAATATTTGAGCACTATCTCAGATAAGGCCATGTCTACTAATACGTAAGTTGGTCAGATCGAATGGTATTACAGTAGTATGCCTTTACATAGTCAGCTAAGTGTCGGGGATGCCGTGGGCCCTGTTTTGTATTCTGGGCAAGTACGACATAAGCAAGTTGTAAATAATGCTTCGTGGGACACTTAGCTGTTGCGGTTGTGGATCTGTTGAGACGAGAATGTTATTCTCTGCAGTCATTCTTGTTGATAGTTACTGATTTAAAAACGCTTTTATTTGCCACAATTGGAAACAAATTAGTTACTTTAGACGCATAACCTAGCTTACATAAATGGTTGTTTTCATGCGTTCTCATTTCAAAAATTAAACTGCAATACAGAGCAATCTAATATAGATGAGGTTACAAAGAGAGAATCTAACTTTACACCCACTTAAACATACTACATGATTAACCAAGAGTAAGCCCAATTCAAAACACGTTTCATATCAGTCAATTCCTTAATTCTCATAATAATTACCAAAGTCTGATTGAATACTGAATATTTCTACCACTGAACCGCCAAGTGAGGATAGTAAATAAAAACAAATTATTCTCACGACTGAAATTGTCTCCACTAATGTCTAATAATTTCTATGTTAAACACACCTCTGTCATCAATTTCACGTAAATTATAGAACATTTCATTCCACTTTTTGGGGCCCTGGCAGTGAACACTACATTTAACGCAACGGGATTTGTGTGACACCCCTGTATACTTGATTCTTGAATATAAAATGCTTTTCTTCTTGCATTTGAAATTTTATTCTCGCTGATTTGACTGGTCGATTTAATTGAGTGGATTTGTGTTGTCAAGTTGGTACTAGTTGAGCTCAGTGAGACGGTAACATAATGATTCTGGTTATGTAGATTCTTATGAAGCGTTTTTTTGTCTCTGTGAATTGACGCACGGCGTGTCTCAACCCAAAACTCATCTTGCTACTCTTCTCATTATTTTGTCACACACTGTTTTATCATAATGTTGAAAACCAAAAAAGTACTGATATTTAATTCTAGTGTATCTGATCGGTCTATTTGTGAACCAAATTACGTCTTAATGGATCTCTATGATGGTAATATAGTACGTAAGCAGAAAATATTGTACACGTTACATCAGCTTATTAATAAACAAACAAACAAAACAAACAAACGAATTTGCTCTACTTTTGAAAGAAAATAGTAAAGGTCAATCCCTGTGTATTTCTGAGGGTCGTATCAGTCGTCTTCTTTCTCATTTATCGTCCCCTTCTGTCATACATTAGTTTCAGGATTGCTATATGTTCCCTCCATTCAATGGCTAACAGATTACTTCTTTATAATAGTTCTAATTTATTTACATCAATGTCATAGGTAGTGCACTTTCTAATTAGGGTAACGGGCCCGTATTAATTATTTTACAGCAAATTTCCTTGTTCATATACCTTCTCCATTTTACAGCTAGTATCCTTGTTCATATACCTTCTTCATTTAGCTATTTCTGCAATTTTCCATGCCCCATCTTACTAATGGTATTTTTAAAAATTTCATTAAAGGCCAATAATTTCATTAAAGGCCAAATTCATAGTTAGTTTCTCATCAATATAATCCCAGGGATATAAAGAAACACATCTTTGGATTGTTTTTCAATCACAATTCACCTTATCTCAGCAAAAATGCTGCTATTATTATAGCAAAATCGAAATTACTTTCTACTTTTGATTATAGTATTTTTGCTCTAACCCCGTTGACTATCAGTCAGCAAAATAAACTTCAAATATTACAAAATAGAGTCCTAAGAGTTGCGTTGAAATGTGATTACGTTAAACCCAATGCTGAATTGTACTCTGAATGTTAGGTTATGCCAGTTA
This sequence comes from Sthenelais limicola, assembly GCA_942159475.1. Lineage (NCBI taxonomy): Eukaryota > Metazoa > Annelida > Polychaeta > Phyllodocida > Sigalionidae > Sthenelais > Sthenelais limicola. The sequence goes on along the minus strand of OW804095.1, from coordinate 111,388,704 downwards.
TTAACATAATTAGATACAACCTATGTAAAATTGCTCACGTGGAAGTTTATAGTAAAAATAAAGGAATGGTTCATGCTAGACCTACTAGACAGGCAAATGCTCCTGTTTTAAACCCATTTGCACCAGCCACTGACAAAGATTTGAAACGTCTTTTAATCAAGATGTCTAATTACTGAAATGCGTTACCAGGAAGATTTAGAAATATTGCCTATCCTAGACTATTTAGTTGTACTATCAAAAAATATTTCCTCGAAATGTAAGAACTTTATCACTATTGGCCGGTAACAAATTATTTGTATATATGTGTGGTCAGTATCCTGTGCTTGTCTTGCGATAGTGTATATTCCATAAGGCCTTGCACACATCCATGGAGATTTATTATTGCTTGTGTACATTTGGCATATCTTATCTCTATAATTATGCCACAACTGTGGGGAAAAATTATAATCCTGAATCCTGAATAAAATTTTGTCCAAAAAAAAAGAAGTTCTTTTTATTTTTGCTACATTTCCCAAATAGTACTTATTTTCTAGAATTTAATTTAGACATTTCTATGTACACCAGTTATTTTATTTGTTCAGGTCTTTTGGCGCTTTGTTTGTAACTATTGATCACCAAATTTACAAATCTCTTAACATTCCAATGGTAAAATAATAAGCTTTATGGCATACGCTTACAGTTATTGCCAGATATATCCATTGCATTCATGACAACAGCCCGTTAATCAATCTTCTGTTAATTATATCTGTCACTCTCAAGACTGTAATTCTGTTATCGCTGAAATGCTATGAGTTGAGTATTTGGGGACTTAAGCTTTTAACATTTTAAATCAATCGAGCATTACTTCTTCAAAAACGAGGAGTTAAAGTATGATGAAATGTGAGCAAACTCAAGATATATATATTACTTACGTGGGGCAACCATGTCGAGGAGGAGGATCACAACGACGGCGAAGGCGTGTCCGGCCACTCCCTCACCCCAAGGCCGCATCCCGTCCACGCCACACACCATGGCAACATTGCCTCAACTCCGCCTTAAACCTGCAAGAAAATGCCGGACTTGATAAGAAAGAAGACAACCAGAGTCCTTGAAAACTCTGCCTGCGAAATCATTCAAACAATGGGTGAAATTAGCACACAAAACGAAGGGAATTGTGGTAAGGGAATGAACGCAAGCCAATCAAGCCCAACAAAGCAGTGAAAAGCAGGAGACAGATTCGTTATTTGTGACTGACGTATCTCTATATATGACTCGATAGACGTTTGTCACGATGTCCTTGGGTATAGACTGGGAGGGAAGTACTTATTTTGGACACTGTGTATATTGTACTTAGCCACCATGTATTCATTTACATGACCATTTCTACGTAGTATCCCCTCAAGTGTTTGGAGGTCCCAGGAGTGAATGAGACTGTGCGCTCTGTGATAGCCTCCCTGGGGTTGATGGTCCATATTGTGGTCGACCACCGAGCCGTAATAGGATCTCCTCGATATGTTCGCATGAGCATATCATTGGAAAATATGCTTTATGACCAGGCACCCCGGTAGAGGGATGCCATATTGCAGCAGAATCAATCGGTGGTCGCGACCCCGAATAAAGCGGACACGCACACGGGTCATATAGCAAATCTGATAGGAGGGAAGAGAGAGAAAAGAATTGGCCTTTTCAATTGATCCTTGGCAAAGGCTTAGTTGCACAAAATAGGGCATTGGTTGCAATAATGTCCGGTACTTTGTCTCCGTGTAATGAAGACAGATACTTTTATTGTCCTTCTAATGTGGAGTATGTACGTGGATTGATTTGTTAAATGGGGTTTTCAGTGGCATTAGATGCTCAGGATATGAATTAAGTCCCCACACCCATATTCCAATCCCCAAGGCAGGAGATATGCACCTCATGTCTGAACTCAAGCTGCGATATTTCATTGTCCCTTGGTTCTGGGTACAGACGAACTTGGAGAAGCAGAGTTTATATATTATATCATCTCAGGACTATGATTTCCCTGATGAGGACGGATATCACATAAAAAGCATGCATGTTATTAGTAGTATTAATAATACGCATTTATTATTAGTATTAAATAAAAGGGATTCCTGTATGTGTAGTACCTTACACAATGTCTACTTTACCTATACTACTCACGACATCGTATGCATAGAGGCTCTTTATGTATTTTACCTAGCATACGCACGCTGTGTATGTGGGACCTCTTCTTTACGTGCTTTACGCACATTGTGTTTAGAATGTTTAACACCAGAGCGAGCCTTTGGCATTACTACTATGACCAGCTATGATATTACTACTTTATTTTTACTTCTTACTTCACCTTTGTTTATCAACATACCTTTTTCCTAGTAGACTTGTTATGTCAGCTTTAAAAAAGAGACTAGCAACAGTACATTGGAAATGCTTGATAACATCCGTGTAGGATATAGTGTATTGTTGTATCTGTACTTTAAATATGACATTGGCCTTAAAGGTAATAATAACAAAACAACTTTTGTCCTCGTTGTCCTTCTCCTCTTCAACACAACCTAGGGTCATGACATTTTGGTGCCGTGACCAGGAAGATGGAAAGATGGGCCAGGCTGAATACAGGGAATTCCCTCCATTGACGTTCATGGTTTCGTTAATTTGATCTTGAATTATATTATTTTCGCTATGTGATTTATCCATCGCTTCTTTTAGTTTACTAAGCAGATGTCAGAAATATTATACAAGTACGCATTCTCACATAATGAGTATTCTATTGCGTTGCCCTTCTAGTGTGTATTCCAATGGTATTATCTACTAAATTCAGACAATATATGAGTGAGCTCTAAAACTTAATTGGCGGTACAATGTGGTACATTACATTTTATACAAAAGTCATCAGGAAATGATTGAGATATGATATGGAAAATATATCTTGTCAACTAATTGTGAACTCATGCAGATTATCTCAAGTATTCAGATATCTCAAATCTATCAAAAACATCTGGGATAAGTTGGCATGTTCTTAGTAGATTTTGCAGCAAAGCACTTTGTAATCCTCAAAATTTGTTATTTCAGGTGTTATTAGCTTTAACTGATACACATTTTACAGTAACTATATCCGTATAATATACGTGAAGAGGGGTTTCTTTGCCTGACATGTTCTTGGAATCTATTATTTTACCAACCGTCTTTCTGATCTGTACAGTTCCGTCCACCCTCTCTGGAGGACAACCTATGCGGTTTGTGAAGGTATCTGAGGTGGAAATGTGATTTTGAAGCCCTTTTTAGTTTTTTAGTTATGTTCTATACAACTATTTTTAGGCAGAGAATGTTGGGGAAGCCTCTGGGAGAGCCTTTCTGGGACTTTCTGAGACAATGTCATTTGTGTTTCACCGTCCTAGCAATGTAGGATTCCCTAGCAACGCATCCTGGAGAGTCCCTAGCAACGGAAGAGAGAGAGAGAGAGAGAGATCAGAGGGGGAGGGGGAGAGCAAGGAAAAAGAGAGAGGAATGGGAGGGGAGAAAGATCAGAGATCAGAGGGGAAGCAGGAGAGTGAAGAAGCAGAGGGAGAGGGTGGGAGAAATCAGATAGGGAGAGGGACAATAGGATAGAGAGAAGAGGGGAAGGGGGAGAGAAAGACGGGAGGGGGATGGGGGAGAGGGGAGAGGGAGGGGGAGGGAGAGGGAGGGAGGAAGAAGGCGGAAGAGGGAAGGAGAGAATGAAAGAAGCAGAGGGACAGGGGGGAGAAATCGGATAGGGTGAGGGACCTGACGATAGAGCAAGAAGAGGGGGGAGAGAATAGGGCAGGGGAGAGGAGAAGGCAAGTAGGAACAGGGAGATAGAGGGGAGAGGCAGGGGGAGAAAAGGAGGAGAGGCAATGAGACAGTGAGAGGGAGAGGGTGACCGTCCGGAGGATGGGTACTTTGCTAGTACGTTTATAATGACAAGCGCACTATCATATTTTTTCAACTGTTGATCAATAAGAGCCTTTATTTCAGTAAAATTTAATTCGAACTCCACTTATCTTTTGCTTTGTGAAATAGTGTAAAAACTAACTCCATACGTTATTTATCCAATAGAACAAATATTAGATTAAGGCTCAGAAGAAAAGAACCATAAAAAAGACTACAAATTGAAGGCAAATTGATACAGGTCTTTAACACTGTTGAACCTAATGGAATGAATAGAGAATTGGCAGAAATGGAACTATTTCTATGGTAACTGTATATAATCCCACCTCGATCCACTAACATTACTGAAATCATTAAAAACACATTTATATATCCGAAGATATGTAGAGATGAACTAGTCTTTGGATACAAGAGAAACCCAAATATATGCAATATATTAGTTTGTTCTAAATTCAATTGAGGGCTATACAATGTACAATACATCTGGTTTATATCATCTTCGATTCCTACTGCATGAAATAATGCTGCATTGCAAGCTGATTGGCCCAGTATATTTAGATTTTAGGAACCCATAAAACGCTCATTTTCAAGAGCAAGGTTGTCCTTCGACCTAAATATTTCTCAAAATCGGATCTCCGATTAATCAAAAAAATATATTTCCATATCCACAAAGATATAATGAGTTAGAACCTGTTGCCACTGCAAATCTATGCTAAACGAAATTATATCACTCTGGCCAAACGAATATTCAAGCAAATTTCTACTTTCTCTCACCAACCATATTAACAACTATTACTGTAAGAATATTCGCCACATCTCATACATTTACTACAATGTATCCACAAGTTGCTTCGCAACGTTTCACATCCCTTACATTCTAATCAATTAGGGAATTTAGTGACCTCACATGTCAGGTTGTGCTCGCTATTTCGATTGATCACCTTTATTAATTAATTCGTTGATACACATTTACTCTGCCATTTGACCATTCCACATTCATCTCTCCTATCACCCTTTGGATAGCAATACTTTTTTGTGATGAACACATATGGTAACAAATAAATAACATAGGTGGGTATACTTCTGATATCCTCGATCAAGTTAATTTTTATCGGCGTAACCAAGTATCAAAGAGAGCGGTTCCTATTCTACTACGCGTGCTCCGCAGCTGACGTTTTTCTTGTGTTAGGAAGAAATACTCCCTCGACTGCTAGAGAGTACAAGCCTATTCATAACATCACACGTGTATAAAAGCACCGCTCAATGATCTGCATATTACATGTATGGTGCTCTAACCTTGTGAATTACCTGGATGTCCATCCATTTGTTCTTTGCCATCGTATCACCCCATTCCAACTCACACGTCTGCCCTTAATTTACCTACTCAAATTCGGTGTGACCCTTGCAAAAGTGCTTGGTGATTGATAAATCAATTGTTCATAGTATATTTGATAAGAAAGTCTTCAAAGGACATTATCGATATCTTTCATTACGTCTTAAATTACTGTACTGTAAGCAGGCACTATAGCTAAACTGCTTAGATGGCAGTTTCAATGTGATGTTGTCTCTTGTATAATTATGTATGGGCGTGACATAAAAATGGTAAGGTGGAGAATGGTGCACCAGTGTATTACCGCTATACTGGCCAAATGATTTTGGGGAAATCTATATATACTTTCCCATTCAATATTTGTTTTCAAGTTGATCCAATATTATTTTGCTTTGAATGATTCTCTGGCACAGAATAATACCCGGTTCCACCTTAAATATGAGCATGCATAGATGTTGAGCAATAACTTCTTTCATCTCCGTTCCCCATTCTATCTCATCTAGATTTAGAGAAATGCTTGAAGAGGATGCCAAGACCTCCTCCTTGTAAGTTAAGATTGATAATCAATATACATGTTTAGGTATGCCAACAGGTGTTCATTTTCCCATACTGATCATGTGCCTCGTCTTATCTTTTCATGCTCAAACCGGGTAAAAATATGCTTAGACTAGTAAACTCGATGATCATTCGTGATTAGAGCGTTTCGAAGGTTGGTCTAATCCATACTTTCTTTGATACGCCTTTTGCTCTCTTGAACAATCGTCTGTATATGCTAATTAGCATAATTACATGCTAGGGTACTTCTTAAAGCGTTACAATTATTATATTAAACCATGTACGGCCTTCAGTTATAAAAAAAATCAGATCATGAACTGAGTCTCTTAAAACAATCTTTTAGATGATATGCAGGAAATCTTAGTACTTTTTACTCTGCCAATACACTTCTGAATAGTTACCCATGAGAGGAACTATATATATATATGGAGAGGAGGTTGATTTGTTGCTGGGAAGGACCACTTGGAACCTTTGGTAAGGACCTTCTCGAATCCTGCTTGAGGCAAAGCATTATGAAGATGGCATAAAAAAAGACATTCTATTTCTTTTTCTTTTAAACAGAATGCACTAGAATTGCCACATAAAAAGGTCTGTCATTAAAAGGTCCATGGCTGCATCTATGAGAGGCTACTTGGACCAGCTATCGATCATTTGTCATATACGGATGTCAGAGAACAATGGATCTTCTGATCCAATTCTTTCTACATTGAGAAACCGCGACCAATTCACTGCCGACCATTTTATATACATACAGAGAAGTGCCTTCCTGCATCGTGGCGCCATTAGGGCCGCCGTTTCCCGAGTGAAGAAGAAATCTGTTTGGAAGATCAATATGACACAGGTGTACCGCTGGGAACACATCCTAATATGAGACACAATCATACATGGGAAGGCCATCCACCCACAACATTTACTTCCTTCAAAAGCTAAGACTTGACAAGAATTTCATTTATATAGAACTTTTGATGCTGCGCCAACCAGTATTGTGTTAATCGGATTCTACTTCAGAAAGAATTCCCGCGATTGTTCTCTGTCCTTGTCTCTGATGTTTTTTGCTGGTCCACTGGGTGCACTTCCCATAATACTAATCGATCTATGACCAAGAACATGGCTAACCGTTTTAACATGATGTCTACACAACATTGTACAGGTAACTATCACCTCTGGACACAATCATTATGGGGGTCTGTATATATATATATATGTGGCATGAATGCAGCATTAACTTAATATGCAGATAATATAGTACATGTGCATTCATTTATTATGTAAAACAACGCCCATTTGTATTAATAGTGATTACTATAGTAAGAGGTTTGGATTTTAAATTACAAGTATATTAATAAAAAGAGGTGTTTAGGCGCTTCAAATTGATTGCTGCACTAGTTGTTACAGTTTATATTGACAGCTACATGAGAGCATCGTGATTCTATTTATAAATATTGTCTCTTCTAACTATCCAGATCTAAATTCTGTACGTGACTGCTAGCTGAAAGGTACACTGCCTAGGCTTGAGTGACAAGATATCCGAGGCCTCATGAACTAGAATTCACTCCTTTATCTAGCGTCATATATAGTTAATCCCTGTTAGGCACGTCGTGTACGTAATTAGGCTTCGATGTAATTAAGAATGCATTCCACTGATTGTTATGCTCACACATGAACGCACGTTTATGCTATATGTCTCATGTACCTGAACGGAATTTTTATCATATTTTCTTTTATCTGTTATGCTGCATGCATCAGAAGCAAAGGTCTATGGCAGTAGGTGCATTATCGTAGTGTTCTTGCACTCAAAAAACAATGATGTTCTTGGATTGGTATCTTTTTACAGCACGTTGAAGTGCTTTTTTATAACTTTATTCATCCTTTCGGTCCATTTCAACCCTAGGTTGTAATGCGCTTTACGTTAATTGTATAACGTAACGCTTTGATACTTCTTATGCATGCTATTGCTAGCATCCCGTATTTCGGTCAGATTGTATAAAGTATTATAGCATTGGAAGTGGGTCATAAAGACAGCCATCGCTTGAGAAGAAATGCCTTTTGATATCCTCATTATAGCTCACTAATTCTACGTTTGAGAGATTCCCTTAATCACTTTGTTAAGACTCCAGGGTGCAATCATACGAGTGGTTGAATGACAGAGAACATAGTAATAGAGTATATATACATGGGTTGATTCAAAGTGATAGCAGGGATAAGCATCAGCCTTGCAGTAATATTCAGGGCAAACACACGTCTGCGTGCTGAATCAGGGGTATGGACATCAAAGAGGCCTTACAATGAAATGCAGTTAAGGTAGATATTTGAGAGAACGATGCTTCATCTGGAACCAGGGGTTTGATTTGGGTTCCCATCCGCTGGGCTGTGCACGGAGAATACGGGTAGGAGAAAATATGATGTACCTGGAATGAGGTCGCCCAATATTGGATGAAGGTTTAACCGAGCAGACTTCCTTCTGTGTTATACTGACCCTCCATCATTAGACCAAATGTAGAGAGTGCTTTGGGGTTGCAATCCGGCTGCGAATGAGATTATCGAGAACACTGCACAAAAGCTACCCTTTGATAAGCAGACTCTCAAGCTGAGTATTTTATTTCTTTTTTTCGGTGTCACTAAATGGAGGACCAACCAACAAGATGTTTCTTTTAGTCAATAGCGCACAGCTGATCGCTCTGGCAAAAGATTCCCTCTTCAGCCGGTTTGGCTGATTTTGGATATTGGAACACACAGGCTGCTAAAGAGACGAACGAACGCTTTGTGCATTATTAGAGGTGAACTTAACTAAAAGAAAAGCTGGACGGGATACTGCGTACGGGATTCGGACGTGTTGTCACGCTTTCGTGGGAGGGCTCATTACTTTCCAAACAATATCGCTAGTGGCGCATTGTCCCTCTAGCCATGGATTCCCTCTCGCACTGTTGAACCTTTTAAAGCAGCTACAGACACTCCTCAACGTCCTGCTGCACCGGTGCCTCGCCAGCAAGGGAGGATTTACACAGTGTTAGGGATATATGACCGCAAGAATCGTGCTTCTAAAGATTCTAGAGTTATTTATATCTATTATGAACAGGCCCGTGGATATACCCAAGCCTATGAGCCCTCCCTACCATTCCCTTGTAATAAGTGTTCAATATGTCAATGATCCGGCCAAGGGTGTGATCGGAGAAAAGGGAAGGCGGGCCCCGACCTGCCAGTCATCTACTCTTCCAGACGGTCGAAAGAGCCAGCTGTGCTTCGAGTAATGGCTGCAAGGACTAGAGTCGACGGCGCAAAACCTTTGGTTGTAAGTCTTTATCTGGCTCCCCTTTTATAATCGGCAAGTTGCCGCTGTGTCTCCCGATAGATATCCCCGCCCAATATATAGAGAAATCTTTGTTTCGGTCATACTTGCGACACCAATTCATTTCAGAGGCAATTAACAATAAAAATAGGGGAAAGAAATACCGCCGAGGGAAATGATATGAATGAAGTGGCTCTAAAACCTGATGGTTTGACACACTCTTGGAAACAGCAGATCAAAGCCACAAAATGCACTTCAAAGCGTCCAACTCTTTTTCCAGGAGGGTTGCATTGACATGTAATGCAAACACTTAAGTTCTCGAATCTGTTCCTGCCACCGAATTTTATATGCGCTGCAAACCATTGACCCACTTACTCTGTCTCATAGCTGTTTTCGAGTCTTTGGCGTTAAGACAATCGTTCAATATAGGGGCAGCCAACAAGTTGAAGGTTTTAAGGATCAAGTATCTCATCCATTGACTCATGTCTTGGCGAGGCCAAATATCGGGGTTTTCCTAGAGACTAGCGTACTCTACATTTGGCCATCCATACAAGGGTGCAATGGTTAGGTCGAGTATTGACCAATGTTCTCCCTTCTCTCAGTGCAAACTCCCACGACTGACCGGTGCACAAGGTCACGTTGGATATAATCAGCCAAGGAAAACAACAGACTCACCTCCCCTGACCTCTGGGATAATACAACTCTCATTTCACCCAGCATCTGGTAGGCGGTCTTATTTTCATGTCTAGTTAACATGGCTGAAAATTGCTGGTCAAAAATCTGAATGGCTTTATCATTTTTATGAAGTAGGGTTGACCGATGGGTTAACGTGGCATCACGGTCTGCTTCAAAGGCGAATGTTTTCCTTGAGGAAAGTGTTTTACCGTTGCTAACATGCATCAGGACTGACGGGAGAATATATCGGTCCGTTGCAGCACTGCTGTAACGCCGAGGGTAATACAAGAGAGGTCAGAAACCCATCCTGCCCCCGACAACCCTGTCCCAATGGTTCAGTTTAGATTACATTTACCGAACTTGCCAGTGTCAAGCAAGCTCTGCAGGTCAACGGGACCGGGCAAGATAAGACGGCATGTGTCCCAGGTGCGGTCTGGTTGTCCTTTCATCTTACAGAACAAGGCCCATTGTCCACATCAATAAAATGTTCATAAAACATTGTTGAATGAAGTATCTAGATTTCTACCTAATTTAGAACAACCTTGGCCTGGAATTGTGTAAGGTGGCTTGTTTCCTTTATGGGGAACCTTCAGATTTGTAATAAAATATTAAGCCGAATGGGTTTTGACAACAAATGTCTTTTACTAAAGTTAGTCCAAGAGGAAATAGCTAAGCAATGGCAACTTGGTTACCACGAGGGCCTCACTGTGAGTAGTGATAAGTTGTATGCGTGCTTACATATGGAGCGCTGAAATGATTTCTGCCCTCTGTTCATTACCCTGATTAAAATTAATCAGTATTTCCAGCGAATGGGTCGACCAAGCCACAAAAACATGTTTAAGCCACCTCTCTATAAATTCGGCACTATCCTGAAAATCAATCTCCATAATATTCGAAGCAGCCATAGTACTCAAACACTTTAGCTGAGGTGGAATTGCTTACAAATTCTGTGCGAGGATTAGGATGGAGCACTTCCCGAACTGTTGGGGCTTTTTTCCCAAACGCTTTTACACCTCGTCGTGCCTAGGCGTCCATGAGCCGGGCAATTATCGTGAATAATTAACAAAGTCTTTGCTTTCCAACAACCTCGAGTTGCCCTTTGGCATGTTACAAAACGGAGAATCCCTGTCTGACGCCACACCTCTTTCCTTCTCCTTCTGCCTCTTTGCTATCCATGTGACTTTCTTGGCTTAATCTTTCATAATATTCTCTGAGACATTCTGCCTATAATGGTCAATTCCTCGGTTACACCTCCCATATTTTTCCATTGGTTCTGGCGGGCTGTCGACGGAGAGGACTGATATTCAATAAGTAAGTCCCCGGGATGCGTTTGGCGTAGCAAATGGATATCTGCTTAATTCCATCTTTTTGTGCACAGTGCTAAAAAAGTAAGCACATAGAATCATCCCTTGCGTATGAAATGGCAGCAGCAAGATAATATTTCTCGAGTAATTGAATTTTTGAAGCGTTCACTGAGATTTCATGACTGGAAGCTTGCTAGAGGCTTTTTAACCAGGCGGAAATGGATATAGCCTGCATTATTTATTTTAGACAGAAGAGCGGCCTTTAAATAAATGCATTGCACTTGGCTAATATCAATAATTTAAGATATATATGTTTCATTTCCCCGGATACAAGAAGATATATATAAATAAAGAAAGCAGACGAGTGAAGTCAACACCTCGGCGGCATGTGAACATATACTGTTAAAGGATATGCTCCAGGGTCCATAGTGCAATTTAGTTGTATTGGTATAATATCCTTGTATTACATATTTATATACACATACATTTTAACTTGGACTCTTAATATACCTTTAAGCGTTTTTTCTTAACATTTCCCAAAACGTACCTAGTATACTTTGGTATTTTACCAGTATCAAGGGAATTCAACTGGTGCGACATGAACAAGAAATAAGCCTAGTATAACCAAGTATTTTAATATTGCAGTATGACTACGGTTGCTATAAGTACTGTACTCGCCAGAACTCAACTACCAGGTCGTAGAACTTTCCACTGGTATACTGGTACGCTAAACGTCCCCGCTACTGATCGGCTAAAAGATATTTTTAGCGCAATGAGAATGTTTAGCCTTTAAGGTAAGCTTAAGGTAAGCCTTACGCTATCAGTATCTTTCAGTGCATTTGATGTTCAAAACCCATAATTGCATGCACAATTAATATACCCTCCGTGTCTTAAATACGTTAAATGTTTGCGTACACTAATTTCATAAACCGAAAAATAACCGAAGGAAATCAAGCCTATATGTATAACGTTAGCATAGCAGGTAACGTCACCCCTGTGTCCTGACTTATTTTATCCATATATATGAAGACATTCAAAGATTGTAATTCAAAAATCAACTGTAGTTGCGACACCTGCCCTGTAAATGCATTGCAATATGGTTTATTATATCAAGCCCGACATATTAATGGTATAGTAAATCCTTGTTTAGAACCGCTTAGGAAATGGTTATCATTCGATACTCGTACTTCGCTGTTCAGACTCGAAGATAGCCTTGTGTGGAATATCAATTGTTGATGAATCACTCTGTACAAGGCCACCTTTACAGATTCTTTCATATGGTTTACACTGTCTGGTGTAGATGTAATTGATGGATTAATTCGGCCTAACTATACATATCCATATTATTATACCTATATATATATAAGCAATTCATTAAACATGTAGAGGAAACGGAAGGACTCAGTGTGCCATGTTAGGTTTAGCGTTAGTTTTGCCTTAGGTTTGCGTTCCAATAACATCTCCATTTAATTGGTATGAGGCTGCATCGCACCGTTTCTAATGAGTGTACATTGCTGGGAGAGGTTAGGATTGGCAATCAAGGCGACCAAATCCCATCTTAGGAATGGCAGTCTACCACAGACGGTCACATATCAGTTTCCTCTCCTGAGTCCAGCATCAGACCTTCACTATCCGTCTAATTTCAATTTCCGGGGTGGCTATTTTCTAAAGATTGTCTCTGTCAGTGTTATCCTTCTATCATCAGGCTAGTTTAATAGATCTTGCTAGCTGTCCACAGTTTGACTCCTCCCCAAGTGGACCAGATAGAACGATGCCAACTGATAAAAAATTGCTGGCTCAGCCGACGGATCCTAACCAGGTTATGTATAAAGAACCTTCCAAACCTCCCGAGGACTTCGCCATTGCCCTTCAGTTAGTGACCATCGCTGTTCTGGACACATAGAAGGAAAGTTATCGCCTCCACCCTCTTCCATCCTGCCTTTTCAACTGGCATGCACCATCCCCTCGCTTATAGTACCATCCTTCAAGGAACAACCCTGTGGGCTGGTAGTATTGAGCCCATTTGAAAGAAGGGTTTAAAACGGCCCCAAATGCCCTGCAGTTTCGTTGAGATGGTGACGCCTCTAGGTGTCGGTTTGGTGAATTGCTCGCGTCACGAAGCAACCTACGGGTTTACCACTTAGGGACCACAGGGTCGTGAGGCGAAGGAATACTTTTCTACTTACGCTGAGAAGCGTTGCGGAAGGCCTCTCGTACACATCAATCAAAATCTGCACAGGCTATTTACATGCCCGAAAACTTTGCAGCGGAACTTGAAGAAAAAAGATTCTTGTTTGCCTTCAGCCTCTGATCCGCCACTTGGGAAAACAGTGGGCAGATGGCTATGTGAAATTCACTAAGTGGTAATCTCTGAGAATATAACAGATAGCGGCCCTCCTTAAATATTAACCCAGTGAGAGCATCTAAGCCTCCTGTCCAGGTGATCAATCCCTCAGTTATAGCGTAATTGATCCCTTGATCGATGAGCCTGATTTGATCATTAATGCTCTTGCCTTGTGCACATGATGATTGTCCTGATCAAAGAGCACAAAATCATCATTACTACATCGGGAATTTCTCGCATGGGTAAAACTATACTGCAATGATGCATGGTTTTCGACATAAATATCGCTCAAATTTGATCTCATGTTTTATTTATTGAGGAGAATGTAGTTATATGACTTCACTTTATTATTCTGTTACTTATGTGAATACCGGTATTACAAATTCTAGTACATCTCTAAAGATATAAAGGTATAGTATACTGAATAAAATGTCAATGACGAGAAAAATCCATTCCTATGTTCCAAAAAGTTGCATTTGACACGGTTCGTTGTATCCAGAATTTAACCCACCAGTCCTGTGAACAAGATCACAGCCTCCCCCTCTGTATGATATTCGTGACGTTCATTTTCCCGTTATTAATTGGATGTTATTCTCGCAAGTTCGTTTTTTCTCGCTTGCATACAACCCCATGAAATTAAATTGTCAGCGGAGGACATTAATATAGCTATATAACTGGCTCGAGGGCACGAGCATGACGTGTAACGACTGTCCCTCAGCATAAAGCAGCACGATTCCACCCTGGAACATGTCTCTCAACCTCGTTCACGTAACATGTGACATCCCTTAACAATTTCCCCCCCGGGCCACTGCTGTAGGTTATCTCCTCTTTATGTGTTACTTCCCTCTCATTAGGAAGACTTCCTGTCTTCTACAGTTTGCTCATTTTTAGCACAGAATCCGTCTCGCCAAATGAATAACTGGTATCTGTATGCTAAATCCCTTAAAAAATGTTCTGTGGTGTATTTCTAATAAATCTGTCTGATGAACCAACTCGTTTTGGCATTTATTACTATGTCAACTGACGCCGGCTTTATCATCATTAGTATCTAGTTATCCATCCATTTGTGATACCGAACGTCCGTAAAGGGAGCAATTGCATTGATTATATTAACCAGGCACAATATTGTACTGGTGAAATTCAGGCTGCTAGAATTCAATATTCACATAGGACCCACTCAAAAGTGAATATTCTATCTTTTGTAATGTCAATAGCGAATTTATCTTTAATACGAGATCTGCCAGCACAGGTTCGTGCCTTAAAACACCTGGTGTATTAAATGGCTTCATCCTATCAGATACAAAATGTTTATCTGTGTCTCGTCGCTGGGGAGCGAGACGGCAACTTTCATTCCATGTACTGAATGGTGTCAATATTTTATCTATTCTCTTCCAATCCTCATCTGGGCCAAGCTCTCTTTCTACACATTCACAATGTCCTATTCATACTCAGAATTTTGCAATTAGATGAATGACCGACTGCTAGTGTTTTAATATTTGGTCTGCTTTCTGAGTTGCAAATTGAACTTCCATTAAGGCCAGAAATTCGCGCTCGGCAGTGTGCTATTTCTGGATTTTAATGGTCATTGTTAGATGAGTGCAAAGCTTTTACCATCTTACGCCCAGCAACATAAGCAATGGTGACAGCAGAGGCCTGTTCCTCTTGTGTTTGCTCGGTGGCCCTTTAACAAACATGCAACACACTATGAACGATGCCAATGTATGAATAATCATTTTAATAGGGGCTCGTGATGACTATATTGTCCTTGGTAAATTATGTACTTATCCAGATTACTTTTTAAATAAAAAAACCAAAATGGTTGCAGGACTAGGCTCACGTGAAATGTTGACATTGGGAGTATCCACTATGTGGATATATATATACACATATCAAATATAACCGTAGATGTTGATTGTTTCGCTTATTGAACTTCATTTCTGTGCTTCTGACAGATGATCAATATTATCTCATAGAATGATATATTCGGAAGCAATATTGAATGCGCATTAAGGTGCATTAAGTAGGACTGATTTAGCGCAGGGTAGCATTGCTTCCTATCCCCATTATTTATTTTAATAGTGAATGATGTGATAACACTATATTCCATGCGCCATGGCATGCGTTTAAGTATTCACTATTGTACTAATTTTAATTTCTTACCTCTCAAGGAAGCCTTTTGACTAATGAAATATGATCCTGTCTCATATGTCATAAAGTACAGTGCAAAATCAGCTAAAGATATGACATTGAATTTAGGCGATTTCATATTTTATTTTAATGGAGTTCACTTAGGCAAGACGGAAGATCGAACTCAGAAGATGGGACACACTTTAGGCCTCTTTAATCGCTTTGAGCTCCTAGACCGCCAGCAATCTATATAATGTGGAGGAAGGAGGGCTAGATATGGGTGACCACTCTGCATAGTTCGTTAAAAGCACTCAGTGACAAATTCACCAACATGATTTATAATCCATGCAGATATTAAGCCATGCCAAGGACAATGCCCACTTGCGAACGTGTCCAAGCTGTATCAGAGCTTCACGATGAAATATAGAGAACTTTCCTTAAAATAACGTCACATTTTGAAAAGTTGTATTATGACAATTCGGGAGGAGTCATTAGCAAAATAAGTCTGTAGTAAGATGATGTTGCCTCGGCTCTGATAAAATGTCACACATTCTCTCCATAGATGGGGAGGAAATTGAGGGTAACATTGATGATAGAATATTTGAAAATGGGAGATCAGCTAAATGGTTTCTCTCAGATTCAGAAGCTTCTTTTGGGAAGTAAAGGGCGGAGTTATCGATGGAAGGGGCGTTTCCCCCCTACGGGAGGGGCGTCCCATTAGTTCCCTGGACCCACAATGGATTGTTACCACAAGAGACATTGAATAATCGAAATGTGTGGATCAAGCCTCGACCCTTTGGATGTGTTGTATAGTATGGCAGGCAATAATGCTGGCGGCACCTAAGTTCATCGCTTCCTTATTAATAGTAGGGGCTATCGACTCATACCCATTACGAGGCAAATATGACGGTCTCCCAGATTGGAAGTGATAAAAATTAGGCGCTAATTATCAGCCCCCGAGGGACTACCATTTCCCTACCGTGTGGTGCACTAGGGCCCTTAAATTGCGTAGAAGGACAACGAGACAGCTATTCCCGGTGTTAATAGATTGCGGGACTGGTGGAGAAAGGAGGAACGGGCCTCGTCAATCGTTGAGAATTTATGTTCCCTTCTGTGTATAGGAAGGCAATTCGTATGTAAAGTTTCATTGTATATTATGTATTAAGGACTAGTAATTAGGATGCCTTCTTACACGGGTAATTGTCACCAATATGTCACCGCTAACGGCATCAAAGTTATTTGCCAGGTACAACTGCAATGGATGGGGATAGATAAAGGCTACAGCAAAAAAGGAAAGTATACACATGCATATATACAAGAATATGGGGAACTGGAACATTCAATATAATGCTAGTGCACAAAGGTTAGAACATACCTGTGTCTGTCAACAATTAATAAACCTTATAACTACTATTAGCCTTTATAATGTAGAATCATGACACAAATGCATTAGGACCCATCAGCTGTTACGGTATTCATTGGTTTGGAGACATAAGAAAGAGGAATTCTAGGTCAATGAAATCGCGCTTGCATGGAGTTATCACATGAAATGTGCACCTAGTTTTTTGGGAGCAATTATTCCAAGGGTTTTATCTTTTGGAATTCCTCCTATTTTCCCTATCGCAAACTGAATAGCTATGCACGGTCCCCAAAGAACACATCCTTTGATCACGAACAAACTATCATTGGAAACATGTTTTGTCGCTGGTCTAGCAAATTGGTTCCGTGCCTTGAATTTCTCGTGCCATATGTCTTTAAATGTATTCGGGAGAGTTATAATTTAGAAAGTCTCATCAGGAAATCAGTGATGCCAGAATCTAGGAGGCTGTAAAAGTTTGCTCCCCCTCCCTGCGGTGTAGTATTTTATTGACTCATACCCTTGACCCGTAATGTGAAAACTCCCATCTTAACCCAATGACCATTCTGTTTGAGGATCCTTTAGGATTCATGGGGCTATCAGCACTTTCTATGATCAGGCACCACCCTCAGATATGGGTTCAGTCTATGACTCCTATGGGTAGTCCATGTTACACTAAGAGTGGAGTAGTGGGGATCTATATTGGTTGGGGTCCAATCTACAGCCCTCCTCTGGGTACAGTTGATAGCTACGAGAGTGAAGGGAGTGATCCGTATGTGAGCACACAGAGGCTTTTTCCACCTGTCAATATTTGGGTTGGGAGGAGGCGACGATGGCAGAGTATAAACGTCGATGTAAAACCGACCACATTTATTAAGTCTACGTCAAATAAAGGCAGCTTCAGATGTTTATTGATTCAATCTTGCATGAATCCGAGGGACTTTTAATATGAACATTTAGAGCTGATAGTCGATATACCCATATCAATTGATGTAATATTTCCTGGGAATCCCTTAGAGGCTCGATGTGAAGGAGAGAATAAGATGTGTATGAGACATCGGCTTCCTGATAATAAACGATTTCTAGAAAGGAAAGTTGCAATAATAGTGTATATAAGTTAATGTTAATGAAGATATGTGACAATTCATATGTCAGAATTGCCTATTTTGACTGTTTGGGACAGATATTTGCCACATATAGGGTCTTTGAAAGGCACAAATAAGGTCTAATCACATTTCACTGCACGAAAATGTGCATCGGAAAAGAAAATTGTGACTTTTCATCAAATTCAAACACAGATGCATAATATGTGCAGTTAATCGCCTGTCAATCATCTACCAAAGGAAGTAATTAAGATGACAACACTAGATCTATTAATCCATAATGCAATGAGCGGTGTATCAGGTCATTATAATCAATGGATATTGTTTGAATTCGTGCGATGATTTCAGCTCAATTAATCTCACTTCGTTCCATTCTACTTTCAATATGCATCGAATTCATTAAGCACTAAACTTTCACTGACAAACATATATGACCGGAACGCTCACAGACGGCTGTTGATTGGCTAGACATTTATCTGCTACGTCATCGGCGCTCATCGGCTTGCCATCAAAGGGGCGGATGATAGCCGTGATGTAAGGCAACGGTCAGCGCCTGACACACGGGGCAGGATTAGAACTGACAGTGAACATTCTATCCTGACAGCTGACAACGCCCTCACGCTATTGATCACCGCTGGGGGCGCTAATATGCACAGTAATGCTCAATGGTGTAACGAGGTGGCGCTTACAAACGAAACGTACGGTTCGATCTCAGGATGCACATAACCGCACCTCCTGGGATTGACCTACCTACGGAGGCGAAAACGGCAAAGATGGGAACAAACACAGGGTTAGGTTTATTTTTTACAGTGGACGAAGTAACAAGCTCTCGTTTTCATGATTCCCTCTTTGTAAAGAGGACAGTCCTCAGCGCTTTGTGATGCGGATATAATAAGTTTAACTCAGGCCTCTCCTAGTTGGCGGTCAGGGGTATTGACGAGCTTCATTTTGATAGGACTCATCCACTGGGGGGGGGGGGGGCTTCTCCGAGTCCCTTCTCGTGTTAGTACCCATGAAATAGTAGATGGAGAAGAAAAGCAATAGGCAGCTGAAGCGCTTGGCGCGGGACAAGTATAGGTTGAAGACTTTTGGTAAGAATGGAAGATTCACGGCGCCTGATTGTGGGGGTCTGGGAGGGGCATCAATATTGACAGCCTTGATGCCTTATGGAAGGGAAGGCACCTCTATTGGCGAGCAAATCGGGACTTGTCTCAGTTGTTCAGCCCAACCAAGTATGTTTGTCATGCACTTAAAACTTTGGAGCATGGTGGGAATGAGGCCCGGCCTCAGTCTGGCTAACTTGCGGGGTCAGGTTGCACCAGCAATCAACGCCCTTAGGGCTAACATCAGCACCCATCTTACAAGACGAAATGGCGGGCTTGATGAAGCCAGACCTGGCGTGAAGAAGCCACCCATAGCAATCAGGCCTCGTACAGTGGTTTCAGGGGTCCCTTATGTGGCGTTGAATCCTATGGAAATATTCAGAAGCGTTGGTACCGCATTGCTCAGGCAAGCGTGCGTATTTTATTGCAAAGGCAAAGGACTGGAAGGTAGCCCTGGGCAAGGATGGTGCTAAAAAGAGCAAATCTCAACGGAGAGCGTCCACATATGAGACATCGATGAAAAAGAAACTGTGTCAATATAGGTATTATCGGAAATGCTCGACACGAGCTAGCCTAACTTGGGAAAAGGCTTGAAAAATAATAACATTCTCTCAATTAAGCGCGACCGATAAAGTGAGGGCATTTCAGAAATGTAGAGTCTTATTATTACTGAATACTTTTGACACAATTGATATTAAACGTTTCTTCCCTGGTTAATAATTGTACAGGATTGCAGAGAATTCGGTAGGCATTTTCTTTGCATGACACGAAAGGGTAAGATTACTGACAATTGCTTCCATTAAATTGTCAATTCTATAAATATTGGCTTCTAACCAAAAACGATTGGCTTCATGTTCCTTGGCGAGTGCATCAACTAGATTTTTGGAACATCAAAAGTAAATTCGGTAAGATGTGGTGTTGGGGTTGCTGGGGGACAGGGACATTGAAACTTCCACTTTTATATTTGATGGCATCGAGGTTGCATAGGGCGAACCAAGGTCTTTTAGAGCTAAAGGAGGAGCTACCTAGAGCATCCATTATCATCAACCTTGTAGAGAATCCTTGTAAGGCCGGACAGGTAAAAATTGCCTTTAATGCTTCACTGGGTGATCTAAATTTGAGGTTCAGGCAATGTCACTTGTCGATGCATTTTGTGCATCAGTGATAAAACGACTTCAGGACCTGTGATAATAGATAATACACGCTATGTGCAGAAACTGTAAATAGCATCGCTAAACCCACATTACGTCCCAGCTGTAATCCCACTAATTGCTTCATTCAATTTTATGTAACCTTGTGCGTGAAGTGGGTTTAGAATGTTCTTTCATGATTGTGGCGCTGGTCGCAAGAAAATCTCTAATCACAATCGGACATTCACGAATTCTAGAGAAGTGACAGGGAAAGGGTCAGAGGATAATGTAGTGGTTATTAAGAAATACGAGATATTGACGAGCAATTGTAGGCATATAGGGACTTAGCGAGCCTTTCCCCATTATCTAACACGCCCATATTGACCAAGAGAAGTACTACACTCACTGATGTTGGCCGCTCTCGATGGATACCACACGAGTAAAGCCCCTGAAATAGACATTGCCTGAAGGATATTTCCCCTTGAATGACTCCCGAAACCCAGAAACAAGCAGCATTACCATTGATCTTCTAAACGTGCACAAGAATAATCCAGTGAGACCAGATTATCTGCACACGCCGTGCGAATCGGTGTGAGTGGGGACTCGAAGCAGCCAAGCAAATTGTGTTTGTCTCTGGCCTAAATTGAGGGAAAATGATCGTTACCATGAAACAAATATCCAACGTGAACCTATACTGGTCGGTCTGTATGCAACTGGAACTTTTCGTTACGTGCCAATAGTCTGTACTCTTGATAAGAAAAGAAATATTCTCGATGTTTTGACAATGATTTGAATTTCTGTTTGACGGGTTTGATTTTATAGTTAACTAATGAATTTGAATCGAAGTTTATAAAACATGAAATCGAAAATTCCAGGACCAGGATGCAGTCTGGTTTTTCACTGAGATCTTTCATAAATATATTGTAAAATGTTATTTAAAGGAGATTGTATCTAGGCATATAGGTGACCTGACATCAATATTCTGATTCCTAAAGGTGCGAAATATATAAATCGTTATTATAATATGGAGATTCTGGGAAAATGTGTCGTCGCCTCGTTTAAATGTCAAAAGATGAACCAGGCAATCGACTTTGATAAAACTGTTACTCTATCTGTGCCATGGCATACGATTTTTTACATGGGTGACAGCTTACATGGATAGATTAATGTAAGAACTGTGGCACATATTTCACGAATTGCGCTGAAAGGCATTGGGCATGAATATATCATAGCAGAACCACGTCTCACTCGCCAGATTTGACATTCCTGAAGAAAACACCAAACAGCGGGTGGTATAATTGAGTATAACAGCAAATAAATCACCAGGCACTTGCCCATTTGCCTGTGCGGAAATGAGCATTTGAAAAGGGCCACCAGCGCGAGCTCCTACGTGTGACCAGACACCGCGGCCTGCTGAGTGGTTTGTATTGGTTGTTTTAACCCTCGCCTCAGAGTTCATTTCTTCCTCCATTCCAAGAATAAATCTAGAATTGCATTTGGGGCGGCAGATAATTAACGACTTCAATGGCGATGAAACCCACTACTTTTTTTTAAGATCTAGCCCTCGTTATTGTTCAATGAAACACTGCTGTATATATGCACGTTAAGTAAAGTACAAAAGGGATGGTCTATATATAACATAATACAAGCTTTTGAATACACAGTTGCGGTGATAAGTTCTCTATGATGTGGTTATCAAAGTGTATATATTTGCTCTAGCACCCTGCTAATGCCTCTAGGCTCGGACTTTAGTCTGCTGATGCTTGTCATCTATATAGTTTGTGAGGAAAGAAAATAGGTGTAGCGTATACCAAGGGACACGCGATGCGAACTTGAGACGATTTGCAGATCCTCAACACGAAATGGCTTCCGACAGTGCCTATAGCCATAATTGCAATATCATCGCATTTGTTCGTACGGAAATATCTCCTGTGGTTATCTAGCAGGAACAGTTATGGTCAAATATCAATGGTTTAATGCTTAATGGTCATCAATGGTTTTTCACCTCGGGGATCCTAGAAGCCATCTCAATAATTTTAGTTTTGATCTCAGAGAGCATTTTGCCTACACCTTCATGATGGCAAACGAGTTTTTCAGGTCCTGGACACACTGCCTTGAATGTGATAATCCTTTCTCGTATGAATGTATTCGGTTGGACATTTGTCTGTTCCTAACATAGCCTTAGATATGTTTTGTGCACTGCCTCTGACATCCTTGAGAATCTACCAACTGTAGCGCTTGTTCACAAGGCTGCATTTTCTCATGGTTCTTTTCGGATGCAATTCATAGCTGTTAGATCTTTAAATTCTATTATCATCTTCAACAATACTGAGTATCAAAGGAATTGATGAATTGATCTCCTTATACCCGTAATCGAACCTTGCGTTAAAGAGCGAAGGTCGTTTTCCCACATACACTACACTCTGAAGCGTATTACATATTTTTGTGAATGACTTGATTAAGCAGACCTGTAGTATTTTTTTATTGGAAATATTAAACACGCTCCATCACCCTATGTAATTAGGCTACATGGTTTTAGATTGCCAGTCTAGTCTCAGAAGGAAGTGCTTCTGCTTTGTTCGACTGTGGTCATGAATGCTGAATTCGGTTGGTGACTTGGTTGCGTGCTGGGAGTAAGTGATTTGACCCAAACTGGGCACAGGAGAGGCATGAAATGCCCGGCATACTAGGATAAGAACGAACAAACTATCAGAAAAATACCATTCCTGCCCAAGGCAATTGCGATCCTAATATAAATCTCGAAACGAACAAAACTAATGCCAATATAGAATCCTGACAATAGCCACGGCATTTATATATTTTGAATTATATTGAAAAACACTGTCTGAATAGAAGTGTAGATCTCTTTCTTGATCTTGTATATCCCAGACAATTTCTAGGCTTCTCTAAATAATATTTTCCCATGGTACTAGGATATTGTATGGCCATTATAGTTTGCTTACTTGGCGCCTTCGTTACCCTCTTAACACAACACTATGTCACTCTCTATTTTAGGTCAGAGGCCTGGGGCCTGTTGTATAACCTAAGGAAAGGAATTTGTGTGGGTATTGCTTAACCTGCAGGAAGGAAAAACTTCCTTTTTACGTGCCATTCCCAGCTGGTAGGAATAGAATGTGTACACATATATATACACACATTGCATTTTTATTCTCGCCCACTAAAGTAGGGGGGTGTCGGAATTAACAGACACAATTTCCGTTTCCTTAGCTTATACAACAGGCCCCAGGTCACTTTCTATTTCTATTTGTCAACCATACCGTACCATATATGTTGGCATGTATTGCATGGATGTCTCATCGTTTGAAAAAAAAACTCTAAGCAAATGCACATGGAGGCCAGCGATATAATGTGTACATTGCGAGTGAGTGGATAGAGAAGATCGTATAGAGTATATGGCAAGCTTAGGTGTTGAACATGCACAGCCTGGCAATCGTCCTTCTGCAATTACTCCACTCAGATTACTACCTGTCTGGCACTCGGAAAACAATGTTCTTCTGTCCACTCAGGGCCAGCCTGTCATTCCAATCAGGCCATTATCCAAGATGAAAGTGGTGACCCTGGTACTTTCCCCCTTTTCTCACGCCGTTTGACCCACTCCAGTAGAGGCTCCTTCCTCCTCCAGCTGACTCTTCAGCAGCGCATGGTTTGACCGGCTTTGATGGTACAGGGGAGCGCAGCTGGAGGCGACACCCCTCTACTATAAGCATCAAACCCCTTCTATGTGGCAACCTTCTTCCTCCCCCTCCCACCTGCTCTCTGCCAACCTAACGTCATGTTGCATCTTCTTTCCCATCGACTGGAGAGCATCGATTAAACCTGATTCTCTTATTAGAGACCGATGTCCTGGAACAGGGAACAAGGCAGCTAAAGATCCGCTATCCCTGAATACTCACTTGGTGGTGATGGCGGAGTCAGCTTCCGTGAATTTCTCTTTGCACTGTTCTATAGACCTCATGAATGTGGGTTAGGAATGGTATCTATTCTTTGCCATCTCTCGTAACTCTTGTATGGACCTAAATCTCGTGTAGGGCAATATTTTAATCAGAGGAATCGGTTCAACTAAAGTTTCTTGTGATAAATTCTCAGATAACTACCTTTGATGTGAATTTTGTTGGCACATGTTATTGGGCTATGACAATCCTGACGCGTTTCACCATTTCTTGAGGCTTCTTCAGAGGATCTTAATTAATATAATATTAATATTATATATAATTGGATGCCATGTTAATATTCATGTAAGTGCGATAAACCAACTATAAAATGCAGTAAGTCATATTACATCAGTATCTTTAGTTTTACATGTCCTGTATCAGATTCAGCATCGCTCAACGAAAAAGATGACAAGATCGCTTTGAACTAAATTTAAATTCTCCCGCAATTGACGCTGAATCCCAGAAACCAATATAATTGACATATTTGCACCCTTCCATACGCCCAGCATTGAACTGTTTCTTTCCGAAGATAATTGACATATTAAAATGTGAATTCAAAATCACTCGGTTCCAAACGCTTGATAGGCCTTTCCATCCAATCACGGCTTGTGGTTTTTAATCAAAATTTAATCAGGGTGATTAGTGAACTATGAAATGTCCCAGATGAGTGATGAGGTAAGAATAAACTTTGACGTCTTCTCAAGAGATAAAAAAGATACCGGAGACACAGTCTTCGTGGGACATGGCGAGACTCCATGGAAATAAGGAGTGGCACAATTGTTTTTTATATTTCCCACTGCCCTAGTGCATGTGAAGTACTGCTATTAGATATTTTTTCCTGCTTCACAATCGAAACACACAACAGTCTCAATATTTATTTAGATAAATGGAATAATCAGTTAGTATAGATCGATTTTTTATCGTCCTTGGTTAAAATGTATTTAAAAACTATTTAGCGAAACTAAGTGTATGCCCATATGCTTCTGAAATACTTTATCCTTTGATGGATTGGAATTGTCGGGCGGGACTTGGTTGTCATGGTTACCTTGGCATAAGATACTTTGCAGACACTGCTGACACTGCCCCAACCCTGGTGAAGGCCTGACGATATAGATAAACAGTACACTATCCTTGTGACCTGGACAAAGATCACCACTCGTCCAAGGTCATTAAAAGAAGAGATGATAAAACATCAGGGTGTTATTAAAAATTGCAATATTGCAAAATCACCCCCCACCCCCACCAACCTAGTTCACCATATCAGGTGAATCAATATTAGTGGGGATTATATATGGACCAGGGCCTTTACGCTTTGGATCATTCAGATCGACATGACAAACCCCGGGTTCGCATCTATTTGCCTTGAGCCAAGCCGTTGATGTCGATCGTGAACCATCCATACCCCTTGAACTTAAAAGGTACTTTCTCCCGTTTATAAGGCCTTTTCCTCCATATGATACCATCTGCGGCGGAAACTACACAATCCATCATGTATAGCCATGAAATAAAGATGTGTTTATCATGTAAGCACACTTCCCTAATCCTGGGGGCACCGTCAACTATCTGTCTTTGCTTAAAACGTGTCTTTGCTTAAAAGATGCCATCAACTGTAACTATGTGATCTCTAATCGTGCGCAACCAATAGTATGTCTCGTTAGCTAGTTTATAATGGTGGTGAACCTGCCTCACAACTGGTGTTATCTGCAGTGCCAATGCATGGTAGAAAACATGTTATGCCATAGATAAAAATGATCGCTCGTCTAGCTGGTCCTTTGGGTCATCTCAAAGCTACTGGAAACGCTTTAACCATAGACTTTTCCAATACTATTCAACTATTGGAGAATGGAACTGCCTAATTGGGCATAGTATACATTGTGATTCTGTAATTTACTCCAACAACTTGATTGTTTTATTCTGAGTGAGAATTGATTTGAGTTGAGGTGAATGAAATGACGATGTCTTTAATATAGAACAAATTGGATAGCGTGACAACAATTGGTTTGCTTTTCATAATTAAAGCATTTTGTTTTATAATAATGAATCATACAAGCAAAGATTGTAAAGATGACATTTGTTTTCGCGACCCGACGCAAGGAAATTAATTAGAATGATTGGATTATAAAAATATTATTCTGTGCAATTAAATGTCAAGTATTTTTGCCGATTTAGGTTTGTGTGAAAGAATTGATTGACATTTCTGAATGCTTTTTGGATGCATGCTCATCGAAATCAATCCTCTGTGCTTGCAAAATACGACTACAGCTTGGACATTGCGTGTTCTGTTCAGTCTCGACTGGAAAGATAATTCTATTGCTCATCTTCTCCCATTATCCAACATTTGATCACACATAGATCTATAATGGATTTATGAGTTTATTCTTTTGCACTATCTGACATCTATAATTTTGGTGGACGATGTGACTAAAATGATCATGTTAGGGATTGGATTCAAAATCCTGTCCACATAGCTTACTTCAATGTTAAAGTGGGCGAGCAGAGATTTTCATGACACTCCAATGTAATTAAACAGGTAAGAATAGTTCTACATTGTCCCCATATGGCGTTATTGGAATCTAAATTTGTTGATTCTGAATACAATACTCTATATATGGGCGGGGCTCCCGAAAATGTCCACTTTCAAAAAAATAAGGTCAAAATTGTATTTTATTCTAATTTATCTGAGCCTTCTCCTGGTCATAGCCAATGGTACAAGCTTAAACATACTAAAATTATAAATTTTTCTGAGCTTTTTCTGATTTCCTACAAGGTCTATCCAATAAGTGTCCATTTTTGGCCACAGTGCCTGTTGTGTTCGGGGAGGAAATGGATAAAATTGGATAAAAAAGGAAAATAACATTATATTGTTGTAATTACTCCTCATCCAATTAGACTTAGACAAGTGTTCTTGTATTGAGTGAAGAAATATATAGTTTATATGATATTTCATGCATTCATTCATTTCTTTTTCCTGTTCTTTCAACCACTATTGCTTCACTGTCAATTCTATTCCAAAGTTTTCCCTGCTAACCAATGTAAAATTAAATATCTCTTGTTTTCTGCTTTTTTAAGGTATAACTCAAAATTTTGAGGGGTTTTCTCCCCACTTCTGCCTATTTTTATAATTATCTCCTTAAAAAGCATGAATTTATTGGCCCAAGGAATAAGTCTATGCTATTCTAGTCCCCGAACACAACACATGTCAATTTTTATGGAATTTAACTTTTATTTCTGCTTTCAAACTAGATATATCGATTTACCTTGATAAAACTCAGGCCTATATTCATATTTTTTTACTATTTTATAATAAATATTGTATTTTCTGGGTTGTCCCCGAACACAACAGACACACAAATATTGCAAAAATACCTGTAAATACCTATTATATTGCCATTATCTATGTCTGTATTCATCTGGTACCCATAGGGGTGTCTTATTTCGGATTAATTTTGATTCTATTATTCATATTTTCACTTTAATTACCAATTTACTCATGCTGGTTAAAGGCCCCTGTCCCTGAACACAACACCCCATTTATAAGGTAAAAGCCAAGCAGTAAATGGGAATATAACCAAAGATTTATGTGCAGAATTACAGAGAGAAATGATTAGAATAGTTTACTTTTTCATTATCATTCAATTTTATCATTTTTTGGTCATAGCATATTTGTACCCGAACACAACACCCCTGTCCCCGAACACAACACCCCTGTCCCCGAACACAACACCCCACCCTGTCCCCGAACATAACACCCCCTTAATTGAAGGGAAATTAAGCAGTCAATTGGAGTATAACCAATGATTTATGTTCAGAATTACATACACAATTGAATAGAATGCTTTAGTTTTCAATTTTATCATTTTTTCATCATAGCATATTTGTACCCAAACATAACACCTCTGTCCCCGAACACAACACCCCACCTTGTCCCCGAACACAACACCCCACCCTGTCCCCGAACACAACACCCCCTTAATTTAAGGGAAAGAAAGTAGTCATTTGGAATATAACCAAATATTTATGTTCAGAATTACATACTCAATCAAATCGAATACTTTAGTTTTCAATTTTATCATTTTTTCATCATAGCATATTTGTACCCAAACATAACACCCCTGTCCCCGAACACAACACCCCCATCCCCGAACACAACACCCCAACCCCTCCCCGAACACAACAACCCCTTTGTCTAAGGGAAGATAAGCAGTCAATGGAAATATAACCAATGGGCTATATACAAAATTGCATTTATAAATGAAGAATTTTATCTATTTTTCCATTACTTTTCAATTTCGTTATTTTCTTGGCATAATCCCTCTGTCCCCGAACACAACACCCCTGTCCCCGAACACAACACCCCTGTCCCCGAACACAACACATGCTCAGAAGATGGTTTCTCTGCCTATATATTCAAAATCAACTTAAAGGATGGGTAAATATTAGATAAATGTGTATATTCACAAACTCATTTTCTTGAATGTTTCAGTATAAATGCAATTTATCAATATGAGAAGAAAAGGGGATCAAACTCAAAATTCCTATGTTTCAACTTCATGGAACCATTAGTATGGTCAAAATTGGAAAAAAATAAAAATTCAAAGCTTTATGTGATATGGGACTATATCAAGAACACAAAACCGGGAGCAAAACGTTTCTCAGGCAGAACCTTTCTTGTTTATTTTATCAATTTATCAATAATCTTCATAAGCTATTGGGAGAGTTGTGAATGAAAAGACAGAAATAATAAATAAATAAACAAAATTAAATTTGAAAATAAACTCAGAAGGAGGTTCGTACATTATGCTTTAATAAGAATTAAAGACAAGTAACAAAATAATAAGATTTATATAAATTTTCATTGAAACAAAAAAGAATTTATGCCAGGGACATGCATTTGGGGACATTTTCTGACATAGAAATAGGATTTTTTTGCATAAAAAGGAATTTTTATATATATTTCTCAATATGTCGTTATTATACACTTGGAAAGGTACAAAATACTGAACAACTAGTAATGTGGGATGAAATCCGAATAAATTACAGAATTAAAATGGGTGATTTTGGCAAAATGGACATTTTCTGGAGCCCCACCCATATGTGGGACATATCAAACAGATAATTATTTGACAGTTATACCTAACATAACATAATCTCCGAGTCAATAGCGAGAGGAATGCATAGGAAGCGCATGGCGTTAGCTAGAAGATTAGGTTTCCGTGGTATGCTAGATATTTTTATCCCAACCTTGCCTATATAGAAGGCGGATTCCTTTGATCGCCGTTGACTGCCTTGGTGTGCGTTAACCGTCATTACCCAGCGCTAACATCTCTAATTTAGCATGCAATCGGGACTGCGACACCCAGGGCTGTAATGCAGTCACCGCAAAACAGCAAGTTGGGTACAAATGCATCAACCTAATTGTTATCCATCCAGGGAGGACCCTCTTTTGGTTTGATGTCTACCGCCCCTATCCCCTTTCCACAAGCAATCACCTGTGGGTGTTTTGTCTTGCAATGGACTTAGGTTATACATTGGACATGCACATTATATATACTGTCCACTTTTCAGACCGTCCCTTTCTGTCAATGTTTTAATAGCGCAGCGTGCTTCTTTTCTGCTCGAAGGACGTCTTGGTTGCTTGATGGTGTATGACAGTGTGGTTATTCCACAGAAACGCTATTATGCACGTATACATGGGGGTATAAGCTTAAGAGGGAACTACGTATCTATCACGATGGGTCATGTTACCTCGAGTGGAAGTAGGTATTAAAATGTTTTCTGTTTCGCTGAAGTGCCTGCATTCAGTTCGAAGCTATTGACAGTCCTCAGTAGTGGAGATATTTGAAGGAGGCACCTTTTATATCATATACCATCTGAAAGCATCACGCAAGGTGTTCACTTAGCAGTTCAGGCGATGCTGATACAGGACACAGTCATATAATGTTATTTCTCAAGTGCTAACAATAGTAGAATTGCCTCTATTGATTCACATAGAAATCTTCCTGAAAGTGGCACATTAAGTAGGTAGTAAAAACATGATACGAAGGTAAGTGGTGTTGCTTCAAATGTTGCATACTATTGCCGCCAGTTCGTGTATATCTGGGGATCTTCCTCCGACTATCTAAATGATAAACCCTAATATAAATAACTGAGAAATGTTTAAGCAAATCCACAGGACAGTATATGAATTGATTCGCGTAGATTTTAAGATTTTAACGAATTAGCCATATCCGGCAATATCATTTGCGATACATGATACAATTTTATATATCTGAGAGGAAAACAATGTACTGTAATGGAATAGCGAGTACTGTAATGGAATAGCAAGTACTGAAATGGAATAGCTAACTCGTGGTCAATATTGGAATACTTGATGTCATCAAAACACAGAAAGAAGAAGAAACATCTAGCACCTTGCTTTTGGATTCACATCAGAGAGACCCGAATATACCCCCAGGGTCCCTAAGAATTTCCAGGGGTTACCGACCTTCTGATATATACTGGTTGTACTACATTGCCAACAAGGAAGAGCCAACGTGCTGGAGCACAGGGTATCCTCATTGTGGTTTAGAACAAGCTGTGCTCTATTGGCAATAATGTGAGACCCTTATCCCTCTGACACTACAATTCCTTGGTGTAAAGTGTAAGGACGATTCGAGAATACATTAACAGTGGCGTGTTCATGAAATGATAATAGTTTCAGAAGAAAAAGTTATTTTATTACTTCCCCTTGGAATATTCTCGAAAGTATTTTAGAATGAGTTATCTTCAACCTTTATTTCATTACAATATTGCCCTGTGCACTATCATCTTCAAAACTGTAACAAAGCTTTAGATAATGTCTTCTTTTTATTTTAAGTTCCTACCTGGTTCCTGCTAACCTAACATTTACTATTGCTGATATACATTGCATGATATTAAGACACCATCGGTGGTTGTCAATCTATTTGCATATAGATAATAAAAAGAATATAATAAAAGATATTATATAGACTTTTGATCGTAGGCTATACGATACATGATACAATTTTATATATCTGAGAGGAATTCGAAAGACTCCATGAATTAGTGAGCTGACTCAATGGGTTGGTAAAGGGGACAGGTCGAAGTTAAACAATGTTCATGTGTTTGGATTTAATGATTGTTAAATGAAACACCATAGCATATTTTTGGTACATACACCATATATTTCATTAGTATTAGTACCATACACTATATCAAAATATTTCTATAATGTGATTATCGTATCTATTCTATTCTTTAGAAAATCGAGAATTCGGTTTATCTGGTACAAGCTACATATCACAGACGTTAAAGGCCGAAACCCAAGTTAACTGGCTTCCTAATTGTGTGTTTGTATTGTAGACGATTTGCTGATATGTCAGTGCTTGTCATCGAAGTATCAGTATGGATAAGGAGGTCATGTTTAATGCAAAATCTTTTAGTTATGATAAATAATAACGTCTTCAATCTTTTGCCGATTTTGAGCAATATCTGACACGGCCCAGATCCCGAACTTATCACGTAGTGTCTAGAGAATGTCATTATCAACATTAGCTAGAATGCGTTATGGGACTTTAAAAAGATCTACTTTTCTGCCTACCAAATTTCAGTTCTAACTAAAATGATTTTGTCATTTTAATTAGAATCTTGTTGTCGTTAAATCAGGGCTTTTAAGCACTTGCCTGTCACTAGGACTGTAGAAAACTCCTTGGGATGTCACACAGATAATAGCGCCCTAATGAAAATACCGCAAAATTACCCATAATGGAAATTCGCCTGCTTCAGAAATACTTATTTTGCACTACCATTCTCTCTATTAATTCGTAATATGAGAAAATATCTCATATATAAACAAAGATAAATATATCACTAACAGGTGGTTAATACATAACAAATCATTGACAAAATCATGGTCCGACATTAACATGAGGTGACTGTAACAACTCGGTCATCCCTTGGTCAAAAGTCATAAAGGACTGCAACAGAGTGTAAAAGCAGGGCATTTCACCATCTAGCCATGCTGTGGGTATCGCATCTCCCACCCACCCTCACCTCAACGAAAGCCTATTTTTCTTCAAAAAGGGAGGGGAAAATTTGATAACCAGCCACGACTACATAATGCATATCTCCAGAACTGTTCATCATAAAAGCATAATTATGGTCATAAGAACAGCTTGAACACTGGCACTAGTGTCTTGTGATGTCTCATGGAGTTCCCTTGACTCCCAACCAAATATAGAATATTAAAACATTTAACTTCGTGGATTGATCGCTAATGATGAGAGAATGATTAGCATTTCATATCACCGCATGCATATGAATGCAAACCTTAAAATTATTGCCATTGAATGTTCAATGCATTGCTTTCTAGTTGGATGAATTAGAAGAATTAGTATCAATTAAATACTTATTAAAGGATAGTGTACAGTTTTAAAATGCTAGATTAATTTATTGTGACACCGAAAAGCACTCCAAAAGACTTTAGTCCTAGTCTTAGTTCTCTATATGCCTTCAATGCCATTCCCCATTATTGGATAGAAGTCTTGTAGACGTATATCGTATTATTTGCTTCCTATATTACCTACTAAATATCCTTCCATTCCCAATTGCCTCTATTTCATTTAAATACTACGTTATGGAAAGTATATTGGGGGAATCATACAGACAGTAACCACATGTTTTAAACGACATTAATGTAGCAATTGTATATGATAAACATAGGAAGATTGTGACGATTCTTTCGGTGACTATTTTACTATTATAACTTACTATCAGAAACACGCTGAGGGTCTTGTGGCGGAATGACCATTCGCGTGTCTCCTCAAGGTTTGGCAAGGAACCATATCAATAAGAGGAACCTGTGTAAATAAGAGGACCGAGCGTTCAGGGTATGACCGAAATTAAACACAAATATTCGACGCCACTCAGTAGGGCCCTATCTCAGACCGAGACGCACTGTTCGTTCGACATGACGCGTGTGTTCATAGAGTAGTACTTTTCATATGACCAATATTCTCCCTTTTTGGTGTTGATAATAAATAGGAAAACAAAGGATAGCACGTATTAAGGATATACCATTCTGCTATATACATATATATAGAGAGATATGAAACCAACTATATAGTATACCTACAGTATACCAACAGGAATAGATCTAGACGTTGGCTGCATAGTATGCAGAAATTAATGATAACATTATTGGTGAAATAGTTGAATAGATCTAGTCTGAAAGCGCACGTATTGCACTGTAGAATTAGTAACTGATTAGCAGAAGGTGATGGATGAGAATTAGTTGATGCATGATTCAATTACTATGATGTTACGAGGCGCAGCCTTTGAGGAGTCGTCGTCTTAGAATAATTCAGTAAGATAGAAAAAGGTAACGACCCTTAAAATGATGTCTCATCCCTCGCTTTTAAAATGGAATTGGATGGATAGAATCTCATAAGGCACTTTCGTGATTATTGAAAATAAGGACTCTTCAAAGGAGAGCACAATTATATTGATGTCCTGACTGCTGTGATTGTTAAGGCAGTTGATAATGGCGCCCACCGCTTTCAAAATCTGGCCAACTCACACCCTCGAGAGAGGGACATTTCCAAGAATACTGACTGTGTGCTCACCGGAGGCGGTTATATTGCAAACCATTTACCTTCATGTTGGCAGCTTGGGATATCTCCCACAACGAAAGACGCCTGCATGATTCATGGACCCTACCTGATGAAGGCCTGTGTCCAGGAACACATCGTGCTTTCAGTGCTCTCCGGGATAGCGAAGGAATCGGGCCAGAATTACAAGGTGGATGGAGTTTACCACCTTCTTATTGCCCGTTAACCTACAGGTTTATGAGAGTCTTTCCTTTGGGTGGCAAGAGGCCAAAGCCACTGTAAAGCATATCGAATCGCGCAGAACAACCACTGAGTCTGACAAGAATGGTCTACCAACGACTAGCAGGGATTTAGGGAATTTTCAACCGCTCACCCAAAAATGGGTGAATTCAAAGATTGAAAACCACTTGGTCAACAGGCTTGATCCCAAAACAGACAAATGTTTATCAGTTGCAGATTTTCCACAATGAAAATTGTATAATCATTTTTCACTTAGACTGAGTAACATTTGTCTTCTCATGGGACAATCGTTGTTAGATTTCTCAGGAAATACAATAATAAAAAATATAGACTTTTGATCGTAGGCCTACTGGCTGGCAATAAACATTCGAAAAACTCCATGAATTAGTGAGCTGACTCAATGGGTCGGCACATACACCATGGATTTCGTTAGTATTAGTGCCATATACTATTCGAAAATATTTCTATAATGTGATTATCTTATCTATACTATTCTTTAGAAAATCGAGAATTCGGTTCATCTGGTACAAGCTACATATCACAGACGTTAAAGGCCGAAACCCAAGTTAACTGGCTTCCTAATTGTGTATTTGTATAATGACGCTATAACCCCTTGGATTGAGAATATATATATAATTTATATGCGATTGCCTTTAACAAATATATGTCGATTTAACTGTGTACTTAAACGACACTTTCAAATTAAGGCTATTTCCAGACTACATTCTGACATTACCTAAAGGTTACTATGAACACAGACGTTCGACGAATGAGATATATCACTCTGTGAAAATTCTGTCAATACAATGATATTTAAAAAAATAAAAATGAAACGTTATATTAATACATAGACATCTAAGTGACTAATGGGCATCTTTTGATTTTGTTTCTACAGATCAACATGGATCCCCAATCCCTTGGGAACCATGGCAAATTGTGTTCCGATGTAAATAGGTTCGATCAACGAAAGAGGATATGTCGAGGTTGATAAAGCAATGTTGATGTGTTTGGATTCAATGATTTAGTGAGTAAGGGATGAAGCCCTTGTTTGCTCCTTATTTCTCTTATCGAGTGCAGTAAAACATCGAAGCAAAATAATCTTTGACATGAAAGGCATGCGCAATTATCGCCCCTATCACTGCGTCCAGCGATCAAAGTTTGGAAGCATTTCTTAACGTTTTATCGCCTGTACTTGTGTCTCACATTGCATCTCCAGAGAAAACAATGTAAATGCCTCATTGGCAGACGCATGGGGTGGAATTTGATTGTCGCCTCAATCGGTTCTCGCGATCAGAACTGCACCACCAAACACTCAGGCACGGGGCTTTTTAAAGATTCCTTAATTTCTTGCCCCATTTCAACGCTCTCATGAGCGCATCCACTCCCCATGTGAATTTTGTCTACAAGAATAGGAGATTTTATCATTATCTGGCGATGTCTATTGTTATCGAAACCAAGATTAAAGTTTAAGCCATCGCAAGGGTCCTGCCATCAGCAAAAATATTTTTCAATCTATTTTTCTTCAACACTGAAGTCAAAGATCAAGACATTCATTGCCAAGACCAACTTGGACATAACATACGAGAGATATGTGAACTCATGTTAAAGGTTAATGCCTAAGCCCCCGCTATAACATGTCTATGCATAGTTCTATTTCCATTATAAACGTTCAGTGTCGTTATGTCTCATGTATAGGCTAAACACCGATTAGATGATTAAGTATATTACCCGGTGTAACAACCACTATCACATTCTGTCATGGGAAGTGTCTGGCCGTAAGAACGCCATTATTGTGTTGGCACCCCGGACTTTCAGTAATCTTCAGATAATTACCCAATTCCCATATTGCCCCTCGTTTTTGCCGCTCTTTGAGCACCGGACCTCACGTTCTTTGATGGGCCTCGGATTAGCAGCCTACCAGCGATTGAAGTGGCAGTCTCACTCCGTTACTGAGTGCCGGACACGCTACCTTTCTTCTCTAGGAGAATTGTTGTTTGGGCATCTTACATAATGGATACAGTGAGGCAGCCGATGAGATGAACATATATGTACGCACCGCCAAGTTGTAGAAATTTAGGCCTGAGCATCGCAATCCTCCTATATATCTCTCTTCCTCTGCACCCCCGCCTGCCTCTCTTAGCACATCAAACCAGCAAATGGAAGAGTTGCTGCAGGTGCTGCCGTTGTTCAAGGCGTCTCCCAGCATTTGAAAACAGTCTTAAGGTAATTCTCTTGAGTGTTTTTATGAATCTGTCAAGACGGGGAAGCATTGAACGCTCGCATATTAAGAGAATATGCGTTTGTAAAGAGAAAACGTTCATTGCCAAGACCAACTTGTACATAACATACGAGAGATATGTGAACTCATGTTAAAGGTTAATGCCACAGGATCCAAACATCTGGGTGACAAAATCTATAGCTGAGTGCTTGCTCAAGGCCCAGATCCTGAATCTCGAGCATGCGAAGTAGTTCCCTAGCCAGGTGTAAGGACGGTCCAAAATCAATACTGTCTGTAGCAGTATGTCCTTCCGTCTCTTCTTTCCTTTTGTGAAGGAAACCAACACAGATAATGTCGTATAAGCTTCACAAGAATGGGCTCAAATGAATTTTGGTACAAACACATGCGATCTATTGTGATTAACGATGATGTCATTGTTTGTCATTGTTTAAATCTTTCAGGGTGAGGGGAATTGGAGTGACATCAATACAATTCGGGTAGTAATTGCAACTGTGTATAAGTACCCTATTTTGTTGCGAACATACTTTCCTTTATCATTGAGTCCCACCTATTGTTGTCAGTCTGCCTTAGAATTGTATACCCGAGAATATATTGCACCCAGCCGAAAAGCATGTCTTTAAATGAATAGAGAAGTGTAGTACACGTACTTCATCTTTTAATTTGGGCGCGAGCTTATTTTTCCTGCAATGACCATTACTTTCATGTATGTAGCACAATATGACCATTTTCATGATTAAATTATGGCCATTTAAATGTTCTTAGGCAGCTTTTCAATACAGCATTGTCTCCTGGAGGAAAACGAAACTACTTTCTTCATTATTCCAATTAGCCCAAATAAGGTTAATGTCTAGAATATAATTGATATGTTTATATCCATTTGACCCAAAGACTTATTACATTCCATTATACATGCCCTTAATATCTACCCTTAACTTTAAAGTCATATAGTTGGGTTTAGGTGTAGTCGCGGCGCCCTGCGCTCATTTTCTCTTCGCGTTGGATGCGTAAATTGCGTATATATCATGGCACACGTTACCATTAAATGCAATGCGTATAAAATAAATATAGATAATGCATGATATGTCATGCCTCAGTCGTACATCTATGAAATGTATCGCAACCGGAGGGATGTTTTCTTCTGTGTTTTTTTATCCTCTATCTGTTTAGAAGGATATTACTATAGATTCTGTAACATGATAGTATCATTGATTAATGCAATTATTGATTACCTCTCCATGTCAAATTGTCGAAAAGGCTTTCCTTGTATGAGGGATCCTTATTGAGGAACCGCATACAAGATAAGTCTGTTCTACACTAACCCCCGTCCTTCTCAAAAGCCAAGAAAGACATGGTTAAAAAAGAGGCGTTGGTCTGAATTAGGTGTCACTTGGAATTTGCTTCCCTTCAGCCTTGTAGACATCCTAACTATTTCTTCGGGTAACCGGATGCATCTTTTCATTCCTCGTAATTATTATGGTACGTGACTTCCTTTCTCATTCCCTTCTCTTATTTATCTGTAGGTTCTAAGAGAATAACGCCATTGGTTTCAAATTAAGAGGACACCTATAACATGAGCGAAAAGGTTCACCAAATGGAACTGAAAGTAAAGCAACGTATCAATATTCACACATGTACGTTTTTTGTTCTTTTGGCTCCTCAAATCAGAATAATCTTTTTTAAAAAAACTTAAGCCATGCACGTATTTGAGCGCTACTCGTTTTGGACTGCTGACTGTTCCTGGGTTTTATGGCCATTTTTCTGCACTACTTACGCCCGAAAACGATTCATATCTATCCTTTAAACATTTTTTCGGGTTCAGCCGATGTGAAAGAAGGAGTATTTATTAGGCAGTACCGGCAAATAGTAGACAGTTCCCTTGCGGGAATGTTTACATAGCCTAAATCTGCTGAACACGAAAATCTTAGCGAACAATGAATCTGTATCATCGTGATGATTAGTTCTCATGATGATTAAAAGATTCTCACCACTTCGGGTAATGAGGACGTCGTCCATCGATATTTTCCCTCCGCCTCGATCATTTAATATGTAGGTCAGAGAGAAGAAACGGCAGGCTACTTTACTACTGTGCATGCCTTTGATGCCACCCCTAGCTCTCATAATATTCGGGTGGGCAAATACGGAGCTCCCTCCTTTCACATCCTCGCGCTGAAGCCATGTCTCCCTCAGATATCTGTGACAGAAGCCCTTGTTAGCTTTGTTTCGAAATAAATAACTCTCCGATTTTTCAAATCATTTGGCTGGCAGCAACAGACTGACTGGTGACAAATTCCAATCCATTTTTCCTTATGATAAATTGGATACATTGAATCCAGGTAATAAAGAAAGTCCATCATCATTAGTGATAAAGCTTAGAGCTAGGAGTGGTTTAAGATATCCTCTCGACAAACGTGACGTAAGTTCATGTTTGATATTTAAGAATGCTGTGCCAGAAATCCAAAAGACAATTCGAAAGGAAAATGTGATTCACGTCGGTCGTTGTTTTTGTGTGAAATGCGATAAGAGCAACAGAGAGAAATGTTCAAAGAAACAGGGGACGAAATGCTTATCCATTTGCAATGAGTGTATGTTTTATGCTATTTGGACTGACAACTGTAAACGCACGTAATATTTCTAATTACAATTATGTACCGGACTTTTCGCAGAAATAAACTTGTCCCCTGTTAAGACTCAGATCGAATTTCCAACATTCATTTGATGAAAGATCTTGTTTTTATGCAGGTCAAGTCTCCAATAAAATATATTAATATAAATCAAGAATTAATCAAGATATCACATTTCGTTCACATAATATAGGACTAGCCTAGGCATCATTGATTTAAAATTAATCTTTTTCCAAATGGAGACAGCATCTAATATCCCATCTGTTACAATATATATATCATACATGCGTGTAACATTTACAATGTTTCACCACCCGCGTTGAGTTCGAAAGAAAACTTAAATCAAGCATATCGACCTACGTTTACAAGAATAAAATGATCGACTGTCGTAAGTTATTGCGAATTCACCTGAGTCAATTTCTTTTGTATCTAGCGCGGGCATTCCTGACTATGAATCCATGGTATTTTAGGTAGGATATGGCCATTTGTTCCTTCAGACAATGGTTCTTATTGCTGATGAGAATATTGCGTTTCAGCTGAATAATTCACTCCTGGTATATCACCCAATAATACGAAGATTAATCGCTCTATCACCAGCATGCGCCACACCCTGTTTGTATAGCCATAACAATTGGCGAATAATCTAAAGCTTCTGGAGCAGAGGAATGAGAATTAGGCATCTTCAAATGCATTTAGGGGAGCAGAGCCGGAACTATAAATGCTTGCACGCGACTGCATAAAATATCAAAGGGCCAAATTCCTCACAGTTAATTCGCATCTAGAAATATATGCGGCAGAGTTAACTAATCAAATCAACAGTAGCTTTGATAAGAAAAATCACGCCAAGAATACCATAAATCATTTTCATGAATATCATTAATTTGTAGGATGCATGATCCAGTCTTAGTGCAATGTATTGTGTCATTCTTCGGGTAACCTTTCTCCTATTTTTACTTTGCTGTGCTTCTGACAATAATGCAAATTATGCAGACTAACTTCCCTTCTGGCATATATATTGTACGTGGAATCGACCCATCAGTGATTATATTTGAGGCTGACGCAGCAAAGTTATTACGTAATGTACCTGCATCATGAGGACCAATCAGCGGCCCGCAACTATTATGTCACTCGTTCTACCTGGACAGTTGGTTCATTATTCAACCTGCACCTGGGCTGCATAGATGTGCATGCTATTTGAAAAATGTACAAACAAACGATTTTCCACATTGCTCATTATGTCATTTCTTAGCAATCTTGAAGTGCATACTATTATTATGATTCATAAATATGTCAAGTACTCAAATATAAGTTTTCAGGCTAGGTCCTTGAATCTACCTTTCCTAATTAGTTGTATATAGCAGTGCAGAATTGACCATGCTAGGTGTTACATCAATTAAACATATCATGCAAAGTGTTTTATCGATAGTTGCCAGCCTACCGTTGTGGTAGGCAATTATATCATAACTTGAGCTGGGTGTCAATAGATTAGTCATAAGTGGTGCATTACATCAGGGCTGAAGTTAGTGGATTATGCAGGCTCGCGACTTCCAATGGCATATAATTCATTATCCAAGCTTTGTTATAAATCAACAACTAGTCTATAATTACTGTTGACGTTAGAAAATATTTCTAGAAATCAATGCCTGTGTCAGAACATCATGATACAAAATTGCACCAATATTTGGACATCACCCTAAATGATTTAAACTGCTACTGCCCGCGGGAGGCATCAAGTATCTTATCTTTACATAATGGTGATTCAATTTGGTAACAAAGTTATAGATGTATACCAAAATGCTTAGTATGTCTTCCATTATTGAGCGAGGTATTGCACGACCTATAATACATATTCCCGGGCTCTGGTCAATCTAACATATGAGCAGAAGTCATACGGCCTAAATAGAATAGATATTCTTCCCTGATCTTTATCATTGGGAATTATTGATTCCCTGTCCATTGAAAACAGAAGGCACGATCTCCACCAATTACATTTTTCCTTAGACTTATTTGTTCAGCCATCCCAAATATGAAAAGAAAGCATACAGTTCTGTGTGATTCAGCGATAAACAAGCTTAGAAAGGGACAAGGCATGACCAGAGGTCAGATAACTCAGACACAAACACAGTGTCTTCATTTGATAGGTCAATTCTTGTATCGCGACTAAGCCAAACATTCTTTTTTGTTAAAGGCGGGTGGTAAAAGGGATTTTTTTCAGGCAGGTTCCTGAATATTTACCAGGTCTTGGTAACATCTAGGTAATGCTCAGAAAGCAGAATGCATATATATTCTATGGAATATCAATTAGGTCTATAGACCAGACCGCAACTGCCTCTTTTTGTGTCAATTTTCCCATTTTCCCACGAGTTCATTGACATCGGGCGAGTTGCAGTGGGCGGCATTCATTTATTTTCAATTACCTCTTTTTGATTATTGAAAATAAAGCCAGTCACAGGAGAGGGTAATCGTCGAATTTCTGGAGGAGGAAAAATGTGCCACGTCTTGAAATGAAGTACATTAATAACAATTTCATCAGTCGTATGGAAACAGGAACCACTTTTATGTCCCCAAATGGTTCAATTTCTAAATTTGAAACAAGAAATAAGCTGGAATGTGTTTTCTATTGCAGATCCTGATCTGTCCTTAGTTAGGCACGCAGCTGACTGATTAAGATTTGAGAATATGGGTCACACGACCTAAGGTAATAAGATTACACCTTCAGCACACGAAGCTTGAGTAGGGCTATAAGTTGAACCGATAGTCCTTAAGTAATTTCTCAACATCAAAGGTAACTTTAGGTTGCACCACATAACATAAATAAAAGAATAGAACGGTTACGTAAATGACATGAGTATTTGCACGTACTTAAAAAATCACATCAATTGACATGAGCGAAGATCAAAACGCTTGTGTGATTAGAACGTAGCGGATGCACTTAGTTCTTACATGGCGTTTTGATTGTCATATTTCCATTAACATGGAATTATTTCATCCATTTTAAAACCCACGAGAATGACTTGTCGCCGATCAACTCAGAAGTCATGTCACAGCTCCGCGGGTGCTATAGGAGAGTGTAAATCATTGTATCAAATGGAATGCTTGCAGTACACACATGACAGATACGACAATGACGAGGACCTTCGTCGTGGATTACCATAGCATCCGGGACACTGTCTGTTTGTAAGATCCGACCACACGGGTGCTTCCCGCACTCGACCACAAAGAACA
Source organism: Sthenelais limicola (assembly GCA_942159475.1). Lineage (NCBI taxonomy): Eukaryota > Metazoa > Annelida > Polychaeta > Phyllodocida > Sigalionidae > Sthenelais > Sthenelais limicola. Next base: position 111,346,616 of record OW804095.1, on the reverse strand, counting down.
GAAGCGAAGAAAAGGTGCACCAGCAGGCTTTTTTTCCAACAAGGCAAATCCCACATTGACGCAATCCTTTGAACCGTGTACAGGTTCAGCGATCGCGTTCAGAGGAGCCGTCCTGTATGAAAAAGCCATCTTGCTGCTTCCATGCTTAAGAGTAAATTGATTGCTCACGGCTCAGAGTCGCGAGGCAAAGTCCGGATTAAAAATGAGGCGTGTTAAATTTAATGCGGGCAATGTAAATGAAGCCACGTGGTTGTCTGATCTTTTTGAAAGGAAGTTTTCATTTCTGTGCGCCAAAGCTACATCTACATGTAGGCTGTTGTGCAAATGTCACGGTGATAATGTCCATTGATCAATATTATTAGAGATTCGTTTTGGCATTTTCTATTAGGTACTGCAAGAAGGCACATTGCACTCTGTCAAAATTCCTTGTTTTGCCAGATGCCTTCCCTGAAGCAGTCACTATCTCCTCAATGGAAAAATAGGTCACGGATGACATTGAATTCGGAGGTAGGAAAGTTGACACAATCCAGTCCAGTGCAAACCCCTAATGCTATTGCTTTGATAATCTATTCAGATAGGACAGCACGGGGCTACTATGCAATAGCTAGATCTCATTCCTCGTATGATGTTACCCCACGACGGGACAATATTTGAATTCTCATTTTTGTCACGGAGGTCCCCGGGAACGGAAAGTGTCAGTAGTAGTGCCAAGTTGGCCAACGTTGACATTGTCAACCAACTTCGCAAATACAGTGACTGAATGTGTGTCAGAATTCAATATAATCAATGCAGCCCTAAGGCACGACAATTTTACATCTAGGTTGCACAATTGATTATCCCTGGGATCTCTACATTACCTTAATTATCTGCAAAATTAGGCGGAGCTTAGGAAAGAAATTCAGCTTAGAAATTGTAACGATGCCCCGTTTATGGTATAATTTACCTTGACCATGTTTTGTAGTTGATGACAAGGCACTGTCTCTTTCAGATCCACAGCAGCTGTGGGGTCAAGTTTGCAATTGAAGTAGGTTCCTTATCCCAGGCTGCTGGCCAGAGATTTAAGGCTCGGAGATTATCTCTAGGAACCACTCCACAGCCTGGGGCTGTATTCTGGCGTCTCAAGCAGCATAAACAATTTTTTTGAGGAAACAATAACCCTCCTGAGTGCCAGTCAGGCCTCATTAGCCAAGCACACGCGGCTCTGCCACTAAGATAAACTCGGGGATTTCGTCGAGGAAACCACTTTTTGTCGAGACTGCGAAAGATTGAATCAACAAGATGAGATTTTACTTGAATACAGGTGGTATCCCCATTCTTTTCTTATCCTCACTAGCCCCTTCCTTTGGTGTCTTTTGCAAGCGTCCTTGTTAGGTAAGTTGGCAGACGCTAGTGCCATGGATCCTTAGCTTGTCCTTCCTCCAGTAGGCCCTCCTCCAGGCCTAATCTCTTCTCTACGTCGAAGGTGTCCTGAGGATGTCTTATACAGATATATATGGAATGGTTGAGAATCTATTTCAGGACGACTTGTTATGTTCTCCAGAATATCTGGGTGGGGAATTTCGTGGCGGTACCTAACCGGTAGTTGATGTATTAAGGAGAGTAACAATTAGGTGCGTAAAGTCACCGAAACGAAATCTGATTCCAGAGTCAACCTATTTATTTGCTAAAGCGTCCTTCTACAAAAAGGTTGCCACTCGTATATTTTATCACGTGCGAAAGCAATAATAGCAATTGGCCCAAATCCCGACCAGGGAGTGTAATAAAAATTTACATGGACTGCACTACCCTTTCCATGGATCATTTGGTTTGGAATTTATCGTCGTCACTCATTTCCTCGATGCCATTTACAAGTATGTAGTGAAGGTGTTGCAAGTGCAACGAGTATCATCACCATGGTATGCTTTGTAATCGCGTGAGCGAGGCAAAATATGCTAATTAAATCAAAACTTTATAACTCTTACATTTCCCGAGAGGCTTTTAAATTAAGTCGGAACATGATACTACCAATGTTATAAATATGACCAAAATGGCGATGGCACTATAAATACTATCTAATTGTTGATGTTGTACCCATTATTCCTTTCTAATTGCATTAAACCAACTATACTATGTAAAATGTTTCAATTGTAAATTAAGCGTATGTATACATGTAAATATTCTGAAAGTCTGAATCTTGTAATTTCTACTCAGGTTTTCCAAAGCTCTTATATATATAGGCTACCACTAAGGTACGATTCTGATTTAATATTTCAAACCAGGGGAAGAGTTATTTTCTAATACATGATTTCATGTACTGTAGCTTTTATAAAACGCCAACCCCATAGATAAGTGATAATCGCTATGGTTAGCTCGTGTAGGATTATTCAGCTGCGAGGATTCTGTGTCAAAAATCAATTAAACATTTAGTCATTCCAGCAGTCTCCGGATATCCGGCGTTGGTCCTTAGGCCTGGCCTTTGTTCGGGATTTTTTGCCCTTGACATCGGTTTGCTAGACTGTCTATCAAGTGGTGTATAGGTGCTGCACACGATGATGGAAAAGTTGGGTTAGCTTTTCATGCCTGTCACATCGCGTAACCAAGAGGTGCTGGCGAGCCAAGGCGCGAAGAAGAGCTGCAAACAGACTGAGAAGCTACCGGCATCATCGAGTTGTCACGTCATCATGGAAGGTTGGCAAGACAGAAAGATCTGTGATGTTCATGGATGCTTAACTTGGCCCGACAGATGTAACTTGTTCTTGGTGAGACATTTGCTGGTCGGAAGCAGATGGAAGCGTGTGATGGAGCCAGGAGTGCAAGCAATATCAGATGGAAACTAAATCAGATGCATCAGATGCTTGTTTGGATTGTACTAATACTTGCGGACAATATACACATATATATGCATGGCTAACTATGCTATTACAATGTGGATCTGCAATACAATGCCCTAAGCCCTCGAGGCCAATGTACACATGGCAGGATGCTACTGAGCAATTCTACTCCCAGATTGCTCGATGCCCTGATGAAATACTTACGAATGCAGTTTATCTCTTTTATTTAACTTCATATATATATATATAAGATAATATATATCCTAAAGCTATATTGTGCATGGTTGTTTGATATAGCTCACATACATATATATCCGTCTTCACCGTGACTGATCGACACAATAAAGCTGAGGATTTAGATTTAACCACTGATAGTTTTTATGAAAGCATATTTCAAAGATGGTTATGTATGTGGCTTATCTTTCTCAACGTTGTGCAGACAACCTATAAAATAAAGCAGCTGAAGCAGAAAAGAAACGGCCTCACGTTCCCAGAGGCAATGAGTTAATCAGTCAGTTCAGAATATAAAGTATGATAGGTATATTTACTCTCAACAAACTACGTTCAATGTCAATTTTATGCCTTACAGGACGGTTTCCAAAGTCGACTACACGTACATAAACGCAAATATCCTGCAGGGAGTTGGGGGATACAGTGTCAGTGGCTGCTGGCAACGGTTGGCAATGGCCTTGGTCCCCGGACCAAGAGCATACCCTTAATTATGACTGGTTCATCACCACCCATCACTACTTTGGGGTCGTTACGTCAATGCCTTATTTGACACTCGGAAATTACATAAGACATATAGGTCCCTGAGGGAGGGGGGTTTTGCAAGTCAAGATCAAAACCATGACAATTGAGTGATCGGGGGTGCGTGTGGCCCATCTCAACTACTCCATGTCCTGACATACTTTGTCCTGGTCGATAGTCTTTGATGCCAAGCCTCAGGGGTCAGCGTTTATCTTGATTATTGATCAAAAGTAATGCGAAACACGGGAGGCGATTATGTCTACCGTTTCCTATGCGCGGAACTGACAGCCCTTGTAGCGTTTTGTATCACGAGAGCTATACGACCCTTCTCTTCATATTTCAAGCCATGAAACGTGCTGGTATAAAAAGGACACACAGACGATCATGGTTTCCCAAATTTCCCTCCGGAAGGCATATAGAAAACTGTGGTTCTCCTCAGCGTGATCATGCTTAAGGCATTGCCTCAATTTCCTTTGCCAGAAACAAATACATATATCAGCATGTGCACTGTTCTCTTGGGGGTGGCGGGGGAGGTGTGTGTGTGGCGGGGGTGGGATGGGGTGGAGGGGGGAGGAGGACTGACATTTATAATAAGGGCACCCTCAGATGGCAGAATTTGTCTGACTGGAGATCAGTAGAATCGATCAATAGAAAGGATAGGAGATTGATTTGAAGCTATATGCCGTCCAGAGAGATAACGTATTCCTTTTAATATGAAAGCAATCACAGTGTTTCCAATTCAAACTAGCAATTTAAATATTGATGGTAAACACTGCCCTCTAGCCTCCTTGTTTGGAGAAAATGAAGTCTGGTGGTCAATTGTAAATTATCCCAAGTAATGATTAAACTTGGCCAGCTGGTCGAAAGGCAATATCATTTGACGGTGAAATGAATATAATTCTATAACAACGTCAGAAATGATATGGGAGAGAAATTGCCGGGAACGTTGCTAATTAGACGGTTCCGACGGAGCAGATGTTTCAATCAATATTCACCATTCGATGTAAAATATCATCTTCATCAGTCAATATACTCTTCGCCTTTGGACGGATTATTAATCCGTCTAGTATACATCACTGGTAGAAATTATACTGATGCATAGTTATGTCAGTGACAGCGTGAGCAATAAGCTACATGTAATTCATAATGTAAGACAAGCAACAAACATTATTCAATATACAAACTGATAGAATATATAGAACGATTGTCAGGCTTCCGAAATTGATATAGTTTTGGTATCCCAAGTAATTCGTCAGCAACCTGAGCAATTAATAATAGGCCAAGTTCCTTGATATATATATTCACTCCATTAAAAACTAACAAATATCTTCACCAGATCGTCAAATATCGGGATTCACCCCAGGGGCGTTCTAATAACCACCCGGGCAGGGTAAGAAAATCCGGATCTATGGCAACTAAATGAGCTTCAAGGGGAGGGGAATTGATTAGTGATATGCATTATTCTTCCTCCGGTGTATATGCTGCTCAATAAACCTGGCTTTGCCTCGGCCTCTTTTCAGCTACGTAAGTAGTTTACGGCATCTTAAGCTCTGTGGTCTGGTGTTGTGTAATACGTCCAGCTCGGTGCTATATCTGGATATGTCGACATGAGTTATAACAGATGTTTCTCTCCAATTGTAAAATAAATGTTACCGGAAATCGAAAATATTTCTCGATCGATTCTTACCACAAAAAATAAATATCTATGTTTGTTTGAGTGAAAGATATATGTTTTTTGTGGTAGGCGTTTCTTCCTGGGGGATATCTTCCTGGGGATAAATATTCTACAGAAATATCCCCACAATCCAGGTAATTTCCTTGCCATTTGGATAGAAAACATAAATAACAGGCATATAAATAATGACAGTGATTTGAAAATACAATGAAGCTAACTTGATTCTGCAGTGGATGGCGTAGACATGCCCAAGTCACAAATAAATGATGTTCACTTATAAACATGAAAAACGTCAGAAAAACGTCAGAATTCCCCCTCGACGGAAAGAGATCCAGGTTGGATCTATGATACGCCGAACATGGGTGTACTGTACTGAAATCTCATTGTGGCATGAAAAAGTAATGCCATACTAATAAAGTTACTCTCAATGACATTATATTTATATATGAGGGGGGGGGGGATTTAATATCCGATGACATTGTGCAAGTTATCTGAAAGTTGTAGTCGAATGACTGCCCTGATGGTTACATAAGTAAATATTTCTGGAATAGGATTGGAAAATTAATGTCAATTCAGGCTCCGTCCGGTGGGCCGCACTATTGTAAACTTTAATTCAAACCAATCATCGACGTTTTTGGTAGGAAAAAGTTAGCTCTCAAATTCCAACCATTTCGTGTATGATATCAAGCAGTAATTTAGTACCGGTTATTCGAGTTTTTCTTTGATGTATGAGGTAAACCTGAGATCATGATTTCCTTTCAATTGTGGTATTGAGTTGCTGCAAACGATAGACTGAGTAATTGGACCATACGTAAAAGTATTTGATCTAAAATACACCACACTTCATAAAACCGATAATGAATGGTGTTTGAAATGCTGTGTTAGCTTTCATAAAATATTTCAGCGTCAATTGAGTCACTCATCTTAATTGTTCTTACTATTAATCTATACCTTTTTCAAGACCATTACAACCTTCATTTCTTTCTAACCTAACTACCGCCAATTTCACTTTTTATCACTGGCTTTAGGAGGAGAGTAAATAACAACATCAAGGACAAAGGTTACCCCAGTACACTCTACACTGTTCACAGACGTTCTCTCTCATTTAGGGAAGACACTGGATGAAAGCCACAACAAGTCCTAGTTTTTTACCAAGCAACGCTCAATGTTGGGCTTTGCAGGGATGTAGCTACCGTTCCCTGGTCATTATGACAAAAGCTAACTCAGGCCACGAAGACCACTGAGTTATGGGTTATGCATATTCATGACCTTAGAGTTCTCAACTGAAAGCATACAAGTGAAAAAAGCACAAGTGTCTCCGTTTAATATTGCTTTGTTTTTCACAAGCCACAAGCACAGTACAGGTTCTTGGCAGTGGGCCAAATACGGTGCTAGTTTGCCTGCTTGGGAACCGTACTTATGAAGTGTGGAGCGACCATTTACAAGTACGCGGGCACGGTACATTTAACAAAATTATCGTGTTGCATTCTTTAATCTTATTCTACATCAACCTGATTCCTCACTCATGAGAAATGTTCCATCACCGGCGCTATCCTCACTAGAATGAAGAAGAATTTACTGGGGATGTGGATGGCTAACTTAGATATATTGGCACATATATAGAGAGAAATGTCTGTTTATTTATTGCCTTTTCCCCTGGATTTTAACACATTTCCTTTCTTGCTCTGAGAGGCACGCGCAGTATGTATGAATAATCCTCTGTGTAAGTCCCAATAAAAAGCGTAATGCTTTTGGACATGGTGATTTTGATCGCTCGTAAGGAAAGTTAATTAATCAATGGGCATGCTCTATACGATTTAGTATGGTCAATCCTCCTAAGATAAGGGGACTTATATTATTAGCTTATTTTTCGCCTCATTGCGCCATTGTTCCCTTTACACATCTCCGTACATTTAATATCTTAAGTGTCAACGCAATACACTATATCTTCTTTCGAATCTTAAATGCCCGACTGATTGGCGAGGGAGGGAATTGTGATACAATCTAAACAATTACTTGGCACTTACCTGCCTATCATCTGTGGGAGGTTTCATAAATATCCAACATGATTGACTTGAGTGTCTCCTACTTTCAAAAATCCTATGCGCAGAATAGTCATCTCAAAAGCCTGAATGACATTTGTGATCATTCTTAGGAGCAGATTGTAAAACTCTGCCGCTTTCCCATTCCGGATACTTTGACACTATTGAAGGAGAATAATATTAGAATTGACAGGTATTCCTCGATTTCAAGCTTAACGGTATGAAGAGTTGTCTATATCCTCGCATGTCCTTTGATATGGCGTGGAATAAATGTCAACTTGCCGTCATTACCTTATGTATTTGTTTGCCATGTGAGTCGGTAGCAGTGAGTAGACTCGGGAGGATAACAAAGGAACCAATTTAATAAAAAGAAATCTGCCCACGTTAGTAACAATGAACATAGATCGACATTCACCTGGTAAATACATATATATACATATATGTATAATCATAGACAGGAATATTGATGCTGCGCCGAATTTAGTTCAATTGCAGCACATGAAACAATCCCAGGTGCATGCTGATCCTATATATTTAGAGTAATTTGGCACTGATTGACAAATCTATAAGCGATTGACTATCTATCCTTGAAGAACGGTCGGTATCAAACCCATATAGAGTAATGAACGGCTATAACACCTGCAACACTTCATTCGGGGTCAACTTCAATGAACTATATAAAGCCACTCTACATGAATACATATATGACACAATATGCACTGATGTATTTCAATGTGTATACCATTTGGGTGGCATTTCTATGCATGTCATACAGAAAACAGTGGCGTTCCTTCCTTCCTTCACCCACGCGTTTTGTGGCAAGAAATACATTTGAGAACGCGCGAGGAGAGCATGCTAGTAAATAACTTTCGGTCCCGACTTATTCCCAAATGGTTTAACCAAAATGTCAAGACCAATGATGACAGAAACACAAAGTCTTCAAGTAGCGAAATGCTTTCCTCCAGGCCCTCCAGTGTCGGTTTGCCGGCGCCTACTCCTGTGTCCCCCAGATGTACAACTTAATCTCCTCTGCTCAGAGAAGACACTGTTTCGTGGCGCAAACACGGGTACAAGGAATACAAGGTACCCCTTTTAAAAATATGTAAATGCCAGGCAAGAATGAACCTTTGAAAACATGGATAATGAAGGGTCAGGTTCAGGTGCACATCGCATGCCCTATGCCACAACAGACAATGGTGTCTTAGGGGTGTTGCGCTCTGAAACTGTACTTAAATGCATAGTTAAAACACCATGGATGCTGTTTTTCGGCATGAACTGCTATCCTCCGAGGTGCACGATCCTTACCTTTCATAAGAACCTAACTAGTTGTGGCTATAAAACATAGCATTGATATCCACAACCCTTTTTGGCAACTTATCTCCTTTGCTTGATTTGCTGGGGAAATGCTTCAACTAACCCTATATCCCTAGGAAGAGAAGCATATATATATGAAGAAGCATAGGATGGATGATAATAAGTTGACTGATCTGTAGTTTACAACCCAAGAAACTGGGTCATAACTCCAAAGGAAATGATGAGAAGTTTGGTTGCGTTACAAGCGGAGCTGATTTAGTGATGTCTATCATATGATGAGGTAAGGACCACAGCGGAAGTCACTGTGGCAACAGAGTTTGACGAGCACGATGACAACTCCCCTGCTGCAGGACTGGAGGCGGCGAGAAGCCTGTGTGTGGAGGAGCAGGAGGCATGCTCTCAACGCTCTGGAGAAGTGGAGAGAGGGCCGGGCTATGCAGACGAGGAACAAGGCGCCACCGACACTACCGCCACCACTATAACTACTATTACTACCACCCCACCTTTCCTTCTCTCTTGCAGTTCTATGCCAACAATGAACGCAGTGTTAGTGTTACTACTACTATACTATACTATACTTCTACGGCTACTCACATGCATGCATGCCATTATAATCTACCAGGCGCCATCGAATCAGACTTTTCAATCTGCATCCATTCATTTATAGGCATCATTTTATTTATATCGAGGCGCTTGTATCTTTCTTTATTTGACCGTTTGTTTCCCTCAGTTTTCTTGTTTTCTCTTTCACTTTCGCTCCCTCTCTTTATCTGTCTCTGTTTCTCTGTGACTCTATCGCTCTTCCTCCTACTCACTCCCTCTCGCCCCCTCTCTCTCTGTGACAAATACTTAGTTGTTAACACAAGTTGGTCAATGTCACTGTCACCGACCTAAACACCGCGACTTGTACATACATTAGTTGGCGAGACCAACCTCCAGTTACTTATGCTTGCTCGAGGTTTAAAGTGATGGCAGCATCATCTCTGATGTCAGGTCTAAGAACCGTCTGAGCGCTGAAGCCAAGGTAATGCCTGGTAATGTGCCCCACCCGAGTCGTTACTACTCTTTCCTGGGGCACAGTGACTATCGCATTTCATGAATGAATCATGAAACGCTCAATTACTATCCTTCCATAAATATGATATAAAATCCTACGATTCAATTTGGAAGTGCACACTTGGAACAACCCTTTAAAGGGGTACATTTCTCTACATTCAAATACAGAATCTTAATATGTTACTATTGCCTTAATGTAATGGCATTGCGAAACATTTTATCGGGTTTTGTTTGAAATAATGTGCTTAAAGTCATATGGCTTAGTATTGATAAAGACTGTCAACTCTAATACTTTGGAAGATTCCTTTATGCTATCAAGGGACGTACCGCAGTTCTCTCATCTCTTTCATCGTTGCTAAAAGCCTCAGAAAAGTAGGAATGGAAGAATACCCGCCGGTATTTCCATTTCTCCTACTGTTCTTGTACCTGCCTCTTTGTCGTTTTATCGGAAATCTCCTGATTCAAGCATATAGTAATGCACAGTGAAGATCCCACTAAATTCGCTTCTCTCTTCAAGTAATTTTTCCGCTGTGTTACTTGCAAAAGACATGGTTCCTTTTTCGATACGTTTGTATAATGAAATATCACTAGGACGTACAATTGTTCTATTAAACTCCCACCTACAATATTGTCTGACTTTCATTCAATATCGACAATAGTGTTTGGTTTGATATCAGAATCTGTCTTAGACATCATGGTAAAACAACTGTGTGCTGTGCATAAAGCTTTACACGTCTAATACCATTTCACAACAGCGATAAAAAAAATATGTGCGTTGGCATTGTTGACGGGTTGGTTAAGGAACTTTGTATGGGTTTTAACTTGAGCTGTCATGTTTCGTATTTCACGGAATGGGAATGTAAATCGTAACATCATAATCATTTCAGTGGGGAATTGCGAAAAATCAGAAATCATTTATGTGTTTATCCATAAAATATTTGATATCTCCACAGACTGAGATGTTTATGAATGGTGTCCAAAGTGAAATATTTCACAGACTCGCCGGCAATTGCCCTCGGTCCTCCGATATCTGATTCACTGCCATTATTGGAAAATGTTGTCACCGAAATCCTCCTCTCCACAAAGGCTGTGAGCATGAAAAAATAGGCCGCTTGTCACTAGAGAATCGCCCCCGAGAACACAACCTGAATCGCCTTGAACGTTTAACGATGTTGGATGAAAAATTGGACCGAGCAATTTTTTCGCGATATAAACATAGTGCCTTCCTTCACCGTGCACCTTAATTATTCCTTTGTAATTTACCACGGGGTCCACGGACGGGCACCATCGGGACATCTCTGAAAACAACAGAATCACTCTGCATTGCGCGCCAAGTTAAAAATAGGCAAAGTCCTTTCCTTCCAGTTATTTAGTTGTAATGTAAAATGACACCGATCCTTACCTGTTTCCCTGAGACGCTGCATGAGTAGTGTCCCCAATAAAGGGCAGTTCCCCGAGTCAAAGACCGCCAGGGCATAGTTCCAGAATTCTAAACCATTTAAATTCTGTTATTCCCGTGTTTTAGCCTCTTCCACATGAAAGCCTCTCAAAAGGGTCTGTGCGGTATAAGCAACTATTAAGAGATTATAAAAAAATATTTTTGTTATGGAATTTCACCAAGTAGAAGAAAGAAATTTTTCGTTCCGCGGTCGTACAGCGCCTATCATTATACCTATTATAACTATTAAAAGATTGCTTTCCCCCAGTACGTCTGGGATTAATTTTCTTGGAGCGGATCTTCTATATTGGCCTCAACCCGATTATATAATCCCTGCAAGCGTAATCTGAGGGTTGTATAATGATAAGTTTAATGCACTATATAGTTGTATAATTATCATATTATGATGCAAGATGCGTCTCAGAACCCTCCTACACACCATGCATCTCAACTCTCTGATCACTCAGATCTATAGCCGAGTAATCCATTTACAGTCTTAAGATTCATTAAAGGGTTACTTGCAAGAGGATTTCTGTGTTAAACTTAATCTTAGCCAGCCCGATCCTGATATGTTAGCAAATTAGTAACTTGCATGCTGTAGCAATTAAAATGCCTGCGTTTTACTCATACATGCCGAAATAAACCGACTGCACGTAACATGTGTTGAACCGCGGGTGTCAGTAGTTCGATTCACTGCATGTTTCCATTGCGTACTGGAACAAGATCCCAGCTTGGCCGGTGAATCGATTAGTCTAAGTACACACAGAACATTGCCACCACAAATGCCGGTTGAGTAAATTATTTTAATTTCCGTCTATACGGACCAACAATATCGTAACACCATTGATCAGATCGAAGTGGGAGCTCGGTTGCTTTCGCTGTAGGGACGATAGCACCTAATCAATAGTTTTCATGATCACTTTGATAACTTTCCCAATTGTAGTAGACTGTGTTTTAAGTCCCTTGCATCCACAGAACGTGCCTATCCAAAAGCAGTATGGGGAGAAGACCATTATCGGACCTCTGGTAGGCGGCCTCTATACTGCAAACAAGGACAATTCGGTAAACAAAAATACTCCAGTCACTGCCGGTCTTGAAATAATCATCATTACCTAAATCAAATCAAGCGTGTGCTTTTTCTCCAGCAACTTTCACGGATCAGTCTACAGGCCTTGGATGCAATTGAAACATAGACTCCAGACATTGATGATATAGGATTGCTCGGAGGAGCCGAGGAAGAGCTCCCAATTTTCTCTCCCCTTCCCCAAGCACTGCTCAGACACCGCGTTGATACGCAAAACCGCGACCTAACCTGATATATCGTAGCATAATTGCATTTGTTGGCTAAGTTTTTGCTTCATAATTCCATTTGCATGATTATAAGGACGTCCTTACTTGAGCGACAGAGCTGTGCATCAATTGGTCGTCCCTCTGAAATGTTTCCTTGAAGCAAATTTTTAATAGCTGAGCAACGGCTGAGCAACTCCATCTGGCCTCATGCCAACGAGCGTATGATTGGCCCAGGAGGTGCGTTGGCCAAAGTGATATATCGGGCGTGTCGCATGTCAATTGGACCAAAGCAAACTGAAGACAACCAGACTTTGACTCGCTGACCCAGGGGCGATTCATTTGTCTTTTCGTTGTCTTTACCCAGGTCCTTTGACACTATTTGCTAAGAAGCCCACTCTTTGTGAAAGCTAGGTGCAAGCCCTGGACATGGATGGGTGCTCAAAGTATATCACCCTGATAGAATATTGAAATATACCATCCCTGGCTTTTGGGAAGTGCTGGTAGTTAGTTTGAGTTTTCCTTAAAATAAAATGTAACGGGAAATATGTGCCTGTACCAGGTAGTGAGTAAATCAATTCATCGCCTTTACAAGTTCCTGGGTAAACAATGTTTAAACACAGCGAACAATCCCGGTGAGAAGGGATAGGCTCAGAATTGAACAGATCGTGTTCGAGTCCCAACTCTTCCCAGAATTAATCTTTAAGAAACTCGATTTAATCTTTTTTCTGCGTTCAGAAAACCAAGGTCATCATTTAAACCTTGGCTCCGGTCTCTGAAACAGGAGGCCTTGCCTTGGGCCTTTCAGATGGAGGGAGTCGAGTGAGATGCTTTCTACCAACTCAGGGGTCATCAATCATGGGTCATCGTGCTGCAGCCACTGCTGGGTGATTTGCTCACTGCTTACCATACAGACACTAGTGGTCACTCGTGGTCATTCATCACCAGGCCAAACCAGCCAGGACATAGTCAATCCGAGGGTCCCTTAACGTGAATAAAAACGCTTCTTAGCGGTTGCGACCAATGTAACAACATGACATATCTAATCTCAAATGTTATCAGGCAGAGCAAACTATGAGCCCAACATGAAGCAATCATAATGTAATGGATAGGGTTTGGCACTATATCTCATCTCTCAGAAATGAGTCTTCCCAGTAGAAAACACAGAGCGCATGAAGGTCCATTGCTGTCGTTCAAAATAAAAACCCTCGCTGTCTATAACGCAGCGTTTCATCTCTTGTGTCGCCTCTTTAAGGTAAAATTAGGAGCCTTGCTAAGTACTAAGAAGAGAGGACTGCAGGTTAACAAGATGTTTAATCTCAAAGTATATACAAAATATGCATGCATTGAAGAAGTGGACGAAATAAACATTCGCCAATCCGCGAGTTTGTTATCCAATCGTCCAATTGCTAAAATAAATAAACCAACAAATAAAATATATAAATTTGCATATATATACATATATACGTCCTTCTTCTAAGGAAGGAGGGGCATAAGGTGGGGGGAGGAATAACTGAATGAGGCTATTGGGGGTTAGTATGGACTGGCAGGGGCTTCGAGCCCATGGACTATTTGGGATGTGCCTGGCTCCGTTCACACAGCATTAAACAGAGCTCAAAGGGGCCATATGTGGCCAGCGTTCAATAAAGCGCATGTGGCACGTGCAGAGGCAGCAACCCTGAAGACAGTGCTAGACAATGACAGGCATGCAGATCAGAATTATAATGATGATTCTATGTCCAAATAGTCTGTCGCGATAAGCTAGTGATGCTTAGTCTACATAATGCCTGCATAAGGGGGTTAATACTATCTAGAGGAGGATGGCATTATGTAGTCGACATCGAACCGTTCATCAATACATACACTTAGGATCATTCCTTGTTGTATGTAAAGAGATAATGGGAAGATTAACCTCTAACTTTGCCTGGGAAACAAAGAAAGATAGTGCCGAAAAAGAAGGCGGTGTAATAAGAATTATGCCTTGGGTATGTATCATTTGTGTGGTAAATTGAAGTAGTTATAGTTTATCTTCATAATCATTCTTAACTGGGGAATTTCCTTACTAAAAATGAGATAAAATCCTGTAAGAAGTATGCACGGTTAGGGTTCTCTAGGAACGCTGTACCAAATTGTAAGATCCGGTCTTAAGGAATTTGCATAATTCTATTGGGACATAAGGAAAAGAAGTCCGACTAAAATAATGCAATTAAGACCAGCTCTAGGCCTTCTCTGAATGTGTAATTATGCTAATTCCATGCCTCCATGTGAAAGCACTGCTAAGTATATTGGCAGCATTTTCATGTTCTATATTGGCAAATGATCTAATTGAATAATGCGAGAACAGATTAAGCCATGATCAGCTCTATTGAATAACTCTATTTCAGATTGTATTATTCCACAATATTACTCATTATCATCTCATCAAAATTAATATCTATGTTAGAGGAGCCATATGGCCTCGTTTCATATTCATCATTACTCGGTGTTCCTGCTCCGGCCTTCTATTGACCTTCAATATGAAGTGATGAATATTGTTGTTTAATTTAATTCATATACATGTAATGATATATTGAATTGAATTAAAGAACTTCATTTCAATAGGTCTACCCACACATTAATGATTTCACCAGCGATTTTGCGCTTACTTCCTAAATTCGGCGATTTTGAAGTTTGTTATCAACAATTCAAAACTGTATGGACAAACAGGCAGAATTCCTTTGTCCAAACGCCATTGAAATCGCGATTTGACACTAGTACCAAAATTGGTAATGTGTGGGTGGTGAGCGACTACTTATTAATGTCATTTCTGTTTGGCATAAGTATAATGTCCAACTTTATCATATCCATGAAGGTGCTTTGTGCACAGAGACAAACATACGCGTGCATTGCCTCGTACTAGGAAGGAATCTCCTACAATCCACCCCGTCCATCTGGGACCATCCCTTAGCAGGTTTAATGGATACGACCAAGCCGTGTAAGCAAGATATTCCTAGATTTAGCATGACGATACTCAGCCGGTCCAGCGACCACGTGGGTGTGTTAACACAGCTTGTGATCTCCCTTGGTTCCCTCAATGGCCAATCATCCGGCAATATATTGGAGCCTTCAGAGGACTAGGTTCCGGGTTGGGCTACTATAGATTAATGTAGATATATATTATGAAATACATTTATGATATACGTGTACAGCCAATGTGCATATATATATATGCTTGGGGAGAGGGAGATACACAGGCAGACGGACACAGAGAGAGCAGCATAACCATTAACCATATGTTTTGATATATTTGCATTTGTTTAAGGCAATGAAGGGTATTCCGGAGTGATGCTTTACAGAAGTTCTCTGAAAGGTTTTTGCTTTAAAAGACCATCATATATAGGAGCTTTCATCGTTATAATATAGATTCGATCGCTAGATTCTACCTAACCTATAAAATGATGCTGAAGCCACAGGTGCCCGCATCAAGCTTTATCTCGCTCTTATACTCTTTTTATGATATACCTTTTAAGATTGACTTACATATTCTTAGAACAAACGCTCATCTATCAAATTATATAGAGCTCTTTTCCATCGCTTTGTTTCGTATAATCAGATCAACCAACCATATAGTGTTATATTCAGCGTAAGTGATTCTCAGTATCACAGCCTATTCTAAATTCCTATCAGGGGCCTTCATTTGCAAGAACGACGTCCATACCCTCCTTCAAAACTAAAGATACCCTTCAAATGGTTACATTACACCAGATCTACTTTCTGCGAGGCGCCAATGTTTGACCCTGTGATGGCTTTTTCGTGTTACATAACGAGACTTGGGTCGTCCATAGGAAATAGGATAGGTATTAGGTGCAAGGCGTGCATGCTTAGCGGAAGTGGGTGGTTGGTGCCTGAGGTGTTGAGCTTTTGTCTTGCTCAGGTGACCTAATCTGATTGTTTAGACGAACTCATGTACTATTCAATAGGTTTTTGGTACAGGCCCTGTCGTGATCTGTGTATATGAGGATCTCAAGTGTAGTATATGGTTGTTGAAATCGTATTAAAGCGAGCGCCAACGGGAAACGAAGCTAGGTGAGAATAATCTTTGCAATAACTCACCATATTCAAAACGATACTCCTATTAATTTTGGCCTGCAGGAATGGCTTTCATTATAGTTAGTACTGCAAAAAATGATATTGTTTAACAGTATTCCTATCTGAATTCAATGTACATGCGTAGTATAAAATGGCTCGTTGGTTCATAGATGAAGAGCCTACAAGTGCAATGTCTAATGTTTGCCCAACCAGGGAAGCTTATCATGGCTTCAAATTGCTTGGTGGAATGTAGTTTTCACTTTTCAATCTGCTTCTAAATTGGGTTAGTCAATCATGCTTGAAGTCTATCAAAATGTATTGACTCTAGGAACACCTATAGAATACTTTATACTTGGTCAAATGTTCTGCGATGGAATTCTCTGTGTGGTTGTTTGATTTTCATTGTACTGCATTGCGCCCCTCATTTGACTTATCCAGAAACTTATCCCCATTTCTACATACTACTTCTATAGTCTGTGACTCGATATATTGTGGAAAGTCGGTATGCATGGTATATATCACCTGTATTTCAACTCGTGCATACGCGTATTCAATGGAAATGTGTTACGTTCAAATTAAAATGCATTAATCAATGCACCCTGAAAATTGTGCTGTGCTTAAACGATGCCTAAATTTAATATTCACTTTTGGCCTGGCTTGGTGTCGTCGTGTTGCCTGCGGCCTTTGCTCATTTCCCTATACTACTCTCGAAATATCACCGAGGCTCAAAATGTCCCATGTAATCTGGCTTGTTTTCTCATGGATTTCTTAACTTTGTTAAACCTGTGATGAGTCCATTATCTGATATTATTGTTGAACGATGTTTTCTTTTGTGCGCAGACCCATTGACCAAGAACACGTGCATAAATATACGCCTATGTTCAGCGACTTCCAACGTATGCCTGGAAATCTGGCGGGACCCTTCCCGCGCAGTCACTCTGATTATCATGTCTCACATTTTGGACCTAGTGTGGGTAAAGTCTTGACGTAAGGAGAAAACCACCTGTTCCGCCACTAAAAAGACTATATCTCTATCGGCATTATGTTGGTGTCATGTGGGAATATAGCAAGGTCTCCCTCGGACTACATACGACTCACTTAGCAATCTCTGGAAGAGGCTCTAAGCACGTGGACCAGTTTATGAGTATGAAGCGGGGCCAGGCGATTGTGAGTAGGAATTGGTTTTGTGACATTCTAGACACGTTCCCAACCGCCGTGATTTAGTTTTGCGACATGTGAAGTAGAGGAAGTGGGGTCTGAGAAAGCGCGCCTTGCATCGGGTCCTCGAGTAGTTAGGAGCCTGTATTGCCATAACCCACCGTCAATGCTAAGGAATGCTTATGGGCCGACGTGAGGCCGCATATATGTCAAGGAGGAAACCCAGTGGTTGCCGCATGCACCCTGAATATATATGAAGAAATAGGTTCACTATAGCAATAGAATATATACAGCCTCAAACGCAGCTCCTGTAAACTCACTATGACGTACACTGCCAATGTGCACGCTGCGATGTGATTGTTCCCTTTGAATTGGGATTTATACAATTAATCGCAAATACTGTGAATCAATGTCAAACATTTGATACCGGTCCATGATCCTCAGTAATCTATACCACAATTATTCGCTTCTCCTATGAGTTGGTATCAAATGTAGCAGATATAAGTACCGGTGTTACATCATGATAGTTCCATTGACCCTGCTGATAATGCAGCCATGTCTATAGCCCAGATTAAATGAGTCTGTAGAATGGCCTCCGTAGGATCAAATTAGATAACAGATGTAGACATAGAAGACAATATCTAGGAACATCCCAAAGTCACGGTAACTGGGAATAACTGTAGTAGAAAGTCATGCACCAACATCCATTGATTAATTAGACACTGCTTTCTTGATAAGATCTTATTAATAGTAATCTCCACTTCGCTTGGTAATGAACCTGTCATACATGAATACGCATATTCCCAGAAACACCCTGTGCATGCACATCTGAAATTGGCAATGCTAGTCAAATAATGAACGGTTTGCCCATCAGGCGTACATCTCATTCAGTGACAGTTACACCCGATCATGTTAGTATGGCAAATTAGTTTCTGAACATTTACTGTGAGCCATGAGACGACTGGGAGTTGCTTGGGCTAAGCATTACGTATTGTAATGGTTGTAATTTTGTAAAGCAAAGGTAGGTAGGGGCCATTTATCTTTAGGTGGCATTTCGCCGAATGCAAATTATGATGTCAAATGGTTATTGGTAGTTCATAAGAAACCTTTCAGGTCTTGCAACAGTTTGTCGCAAATTTAATCAGGTATAACCTCAACACGGGGAAGGTAGATGGCATTAATTGCAGTTCGATCTGCTTCATTTGTATACAACCATTAGTACGATGGGAGAAAATAGGCGATAATGGTAGATAAAAGAACTTCGCTATGGTAAATGTCTAACATCCCGGTAATCCATACTGTATCATATTCATACAATAAGAAAGAATGGCTTCTTCATGTACTGACGCGTATACATGTATACGTAAGCAATAATAATCATCTCTCCCTCTTAAAGAAGACTCGCGCGCTTTTAAATACACCAACCTTCATGAAAGCTATGGGTATTGATTCGATTCAAGGAACAAACTGTGCCATTTATCAGAGTCCATATTGCAAGTCCTTACTGCACAAGTCCACACGTGCACCCAAGGTAAAAAGGACATGTCCTTGGCCATTGCTGTTGAACCCCTGGGGAGAACATCGCGCCCGGGTGTAATGCACTAAATCTAGCCACCGACAAGTTCTCGTTAGTCATAATGATACCGATTTAGAATGAACATGTCCGCAAAGTAATTCCCTTGTGCTTCTTCATTGCCCCTTCTTAACTTTGCTAGGTCCAGGTGTGAGGGGGCTGGTTCTAAGATCGCCCCACATCTGGGCGCCAATATTGAATAGGAACTCTTTGTGAAGGAGGACGGAACAATATCTGAATGTTCATCAATAATGACCGGGAAATGAGGTTTCCAGATATAGATCCATATCGAGCTATGCCTTGGGCCTTGATCACAGAACTAAGTTAACGGGACTTCCCTTTTCCCTTTCCCGCTATTATATTCCACTTGAAATCGCAGTCAATACAGCTCTTATGTTCTTCCCTATTCAACTAAATAGGTGTATTTTAGTGAGAATGCATTCATTTACTTTGTGTGTACACAGATGTCACGACAGAAATTCTGGAAAATACAAAGGACGATTGAATATGGATAAAGTAGTGTTGAGGGCTTGGTTTGCTTATCTGAAAGGATCTGATGAACCATTACAATATATGAAGAAGACAATGATTTTTTTCTGAATTCAGGTTTTCAGGTTTTTAATCATCCACAGACAATAATGCAAGGTAGTTCACACGAAACCACAATAACATAGGTACTTAATTACAAGATGAAAGCATAATTTTTGCATAACAGTATGCTTTGCATATAGATAACTGCGGAGAGGTATTACAAAATAACCTTTATTGCAGAAAACAGAAATTCTGTAACAGAATAGTATTCGTGTCGATTCGTGTGAATGTATGTACGACTTGCAGCGTCCAGATATACTTATTATACTTTTCTCGGTTAACACTAGGTATTGGCTTGCTATGATTTAGATATTAGAACGAACAAGAACATCTTTCTCGCTCAGCACTCGCCCACATTACCATAATGATTCTTCAGTGTTACCTTGCCTAAAGAGGGACAGAAAAATGCCTGATTCAAAGCCCATGCATATTTGATTGAAAATTTGTGTTCCAACCGAAAGAAAAGCACTCATCTAATTTCTTATTGTTATGGTAAATTAACCTTGGATTTAATTTTAGGCCAGAAATGCACATGATACCGTCGGACAAGACAATGTGTTCATTAAAATGATGATGGTTTAGTTAATTAGCTGGAATGATTATTTTTGTAATTTGGAAACTTCACTAAAAGCACTTGAAATGTTAAATCTGTGTTATGAAAACTAAGCCTATGATCTGAAATCATGTTTTCTCCCGACACTCTTTAATTCGGATTGATATTAAAGAGGTATTAATGAGGAAATACAGTTTTATTAGATATTTAAACTTAGCAGCCTAGAATTAAAAGAAATAACAATGGTAGGTAAACTTTTGTCATGGTTTGAGTCTAGAGTAATTTATATTTACATCGAAGAACACTAATCAGGCCTACTAAATTAAATATTCATCAGGCATCAGTTGCCTATCGACATTAAACTTAAAAGCCTAGAATTAAAAGAAATAACAAAAGGTAGGAGGTAATCCTTTGTCAGGGTTTGATACAGAGTGATTTATATTTACATCGAAGAACATTAAAGAAGGCGTACTAAACTGAGTATTCATCAGTCATCGGTTGCCTAATTTTTTAGCCTATCCATGAATGAATGGCATTAATGATAATTTGTATAGCATTGCTTTATGCGTGTGTATTGTAGCGAGTCAACCATATCATCCTACTAGAACCTAACTTCCAACTACCCATTACCTACCCCATCCCACCTCACTTCACCTGGCACCTACCGCAACTTTTAACCCACCCACCCATACCTAATTCTCATCAGATCATTCCCTTATTACTAACTACTTATTCTTATCAAATCAATTCAAATCTTATCAATTATCATTTTACAAATTACATACATTTTTAATTTCCCAAAGCTGCCTTTCCCTTCTTCCTTCCAAGCCGACGCCGCCACAATGGCCTTATATCGTTGTATTCAAGCGATCCTTCTATTAACACGTATTGACCTTGAATGTATGCTGCGACCTTCTACCAGTCAAATCCAGACATTTAGGTCAAAAAGATAATTACTTTTCTTTTCATTAGTTAATGAAACAGTCTACTGAGATAGATATGACGGGAAAACATTCTGGCAGCTAATTGTACACTGGAGGATCATGGGAAGACTGGTGTAATATCAACAAGTTTTCGAGAGTAATGACCCTTGTGATCCAGCACCGCAAGCTTCTGAAGAGTTCTCCATAGTTCGGAAAGCCTTTACTGGGCGGACTGTTCAGGAAAGAATCGGAATACTTTCCAATGATTTCTAACTCTAGTTATATCGCCTCTCTTGCTGTTTCCTTTCGATGGCAATATTTGCAGCACTTTGAAAACGCGATCACTCACTGGAAGAATGGGCAGTTGAGCTAAATTGTTTTCTCATGGTCTCGCAGAATACAACATTTCGGAGCATCGAACAAACAGAAGACAACCATAGCAAATCATAGGCCTTTGTTTTAACAGAAAATGCCCGGCACACATAATGGAGTTCTGTAAACCCATTACTGCGCCCAATTGATCAGCATCTGAGGGTTGAAACGAACGCCTTTGTGAGGAGAAAATCTGAAAATTATCCCATTCGACATCAGAGAGGACTATGAATGCTAACCCATCTTGGTTGGAAGCTTTACAGATTTCCATCGTCTTTTTGAATAAACTTTTATTTTGTATTATCCGCCAGACAAAGTGCATTGATGTAAGTCAAGCTATGAAAGAGTGCTGATAGGGCACAACGTAAAAAAAATAAAATACAGCGTATTGAAATAAACCAAAACCTCCTACATGCTAAAATAGTTGTAAACAATATAGGATGCTTTAGGCAATGAAACCTTGTGAAAGGGATATAAAATGTCCCTACTTCTCATTGTTCCATTCTTTACCAACCCATCTAAAAGTCATTTGACCAAAACTTTGGAGGACTATGTCCAGTTGTTTTACTAAAGGGCTTCTAAAACGTCTTCATGTGTATTTGGAGGACCCGCCAGTATCCTCTCATACGATGGCTTCACTTATTATCGCTCACCGGCGGCTGTTTTCTCTTGGTGATTAGACTTCAAATTCTTGTATGAAGATGTAACAATAGCAGAATATTGATAAATCCAGTCCTATAAGTCATAATTATGAGTAACTTTGGTAAGATTTGTTTTGTTGTAATAGATGAGAATGCAACTTTAAGGAAGAACCTGTAACATTACCAACATCGTAAGTCCATTGAAAAACGTTGCGAGATTCCAGAGGGTATTTTATCAGGCCCTTGGATAAAGGATGGTTCCAATGATAGCAGAGAGAATTATGGATAGGTTTCCCTGCAGTTATTTCCTCAATTTATATCTATAGTGAACTTCTGATAGTGTTGAGGCTAGTGCTTGAAGATGGACTGGGTACTATGTTTAAAACTATGCCAATATCTAGAATCATTTTGCTGAGGCACGATACCAAGACACAATGGACTGGAAGACCAACCGCTCCTAGAGACAGACTAAGCCACTTTAGAGCCCAGCCCAGAGAATCTTCAAGTGAGGAAACCAAGTGGAATTTAAGGTTGGATGGAACACATAGGTCATATACAACCCACCCGCGTTTCTGCATCGTAAAATATAAGATGAGATCCGGGAGTTTACACTATATTGACTAGGGTAATAGGAAGGAATCGCCTCATATAATGTCTGATTCATATTTTCTGCACTATGTCACGGTTTATGGCTCAATTACTTTGCGGCTGTTTCTTTATCTGGGACCCTGGAAGAGAGGTGATAAGACATGATAGCTAGGTAATCACCAGCTCCTGCCCCACTTACATCATCACATGAAAGGACCACAAACGTTCCCGGTGGACACAGCACGTTCTCAGCGCGAGGCACAATCCCAAGATATGAGCAAATGGCAGACGGGCTGCTATCACTCGAGCTGTTGAGTCGAAGGAGTGGATCAAGGGAGGAGCTCGAGGAAGAATCGGGGCCTAGTGCTCAGCCGCCAGTCACTCCAATTATCACATCCAATGGCCGCAACTAAAGTTGCACATGATCACGCTGTCCGCGCATACAACGACGCCGCCAGGGACTCGACGTGTCATCCATCATGACGTCACTAGTCCTGACGCTAGTGTCAATACTAGACGTATTGCCTACTGACGTACCTGGTAATTAATCAGGATCGTTCGAGTACTTAGAGGATAGTTTCTTTCAAGATTCTAGAAGGAAGATAAGAAAGCATGGAAGAGAAATCAGAAAACACGATTTATCTCAATCTATTTGAAAAGTCAAACCATTTTGACTGCAATAACATGTTGAAAATCATTTCTGATATTCGAATAGGTTTCCAAT
The DNA here is from genome assembly GCA_942159475.1 of Sthenelais limicola. Classification (NCBI taxonomy): domain Eukaryota; kingdom Metazoa; phylum Annelida; class Polychaeta; order Phyllodocida; family Sigalionidae; genus Sthenelais; species Sthenelais limicola. The sequence continues at coordinate 111,323,053 of OW804095.1, read as the reverse complement.
TTCCGAGGAAGATGAATCTTTGTGACAGCCTCTTCCTGCGCAATTAAAGCTAGACTAGCTTTGCAGTCAGAAATAGTATTCGATCTAAATTGTTCTAGACAGGGGTCTTGGTATTCAAAGTTAACGTATTTCTCTCCTACACACAGGAACGTTCGGTTGATACATTGGATATCCCACTCTAGGGATGAGTCAATCTAATAATGTCCAACATGACACGTATTCCTAATAAAATCTGAATTAATTTTGGACAATTATTGAACAATTGCGTGCAAAAGTTACCAAGGGGGAATCGACAAGATTCACAGAATTTTAATGTGAAACGAATTGCATTTCGCCAGGTTCACGAATCCAATTTCAACAGGTTCTGTAATTACTTACATTCAAGCATTTGGCAATAAGAAACACTTCAAGTATTCTTTCAATACATTTACACATATTACTGTCACGGTAGGAGGGGTAATATTCCAGGTTTGGTTCAAGGTCCAGACCGCCTTCATTTCCGTCTCGGAAGCGAGTAACATTATTATTCAAAGCAAGCTTTAATGAGTATTTGCATTAAACAGGGAGAAATGGAATACAATAACTTGTAATACAAGTGAACCAACGAAAGAAAACGTTACGGCCATTGGGTTCATGAATAATGTTTCATTTAACATGAGATTACACGTCCCCTTCTGCGTCAGGATATCCGGAGGTTTCCACAGAAAAACACCTTCAGAAGAAGAAAGTCTCCGAATCCAACTCGCTGCTGATATTTCCTTCTCAAAGATATTCTTGTTAGAGAACAGGGTGGTGGGTGCTTCATCATCAGATTGCTCTTGGAATATTGATATAAACACTATAATGAAGTATCGATTGAAACTCAAGTATCGTGATGTGACCAGCCTCAGGTCGTTGCAGATATTTCTTTCTAATCCATTCCTTCCTGTGCAGAACCATCGGATTTTTGGCGTGACCGGTGGTAAAACATTTTTACCTAAATTTTCCCTACTATTTCCATGTGCCCTGTATAAATGGCATATGACGATTGCACGCACACATAGCCACCATCATGAACATTTTTCACCTGAATTAGTTCTGTCCAAGTGCCATTATTTTGGGAAAGAATCAAAGAATTGAAAAGGGGAACATGCCGACGGAAACACGATATCCTTGCTCTTTTTGTATGCGAGGTGATATCGGCGCCAGAGGTGCATTCCCCCACCCCCACGCTAACCAAATTGTCAATTCTGAAAACGGCCTCGAGACCATCTTGCCTTATAAAGCATTCTATGGTAATCTGAGACTTAAGAATCAACTTCATCCATCTCTTGTATATTATGTGTAGAAACACTGAATACGTTCCAGATATTTAGACCAGCCTGCCAGTGTACTCGTCAGAGCTTGTATAATGACCGAGGCTGAGTTAGACAAGGTATTTTCCAGTCTTATCATCAGGTCTCACATATTCCTGTTCATATCCCGACGAGCGATTGTCATATTACCATGAGGGCACTTAGGACGTAAGCTTATATAACCGAGGATTACTTCTAGCACACAACAGAGTCCCATTATTGTTTCACGAATGCATAAATTGTGGAAATCTATCCCGCTGGAGGTTTTAGACATGGGAACGTTAACTGGCTTCTTCCATTAGCTTTCTGAGTTTAACTTTAAATAGGTATCACAGTCAATCACTCATTTTTATATAAGTGATGCAGTTACCACAAAAGTTTATCCGTCTTTTCCATTCCCTTCTTCTTCTTCTTCTTCTGCAACATAGCATAGCAAAACAAAAGAAGAAAGAGATCATTTAACATTATGCTAGGTCATGGGTATAAGTGAGAGAGAAGATGAATTATAAAATGATAAATATGTATAATAGTAGTTACATTGACTACTATTCTTGGATAGGGAAGGGTTATTGGCTACACTGGGAAGGATATATATACATGTATAGTATAGAAAATAAATCATAAAAATATATTAGATATAGGGGCAAAAATAAATAAAATTGTATTGGGAAGAATAGAATGATTTGATTTGAATTTGAATGATTTGAATGTAGATGTAATCAAAGAATTAGTTCAATATTTGTTATTAACTTACATTGAACAAAGTATAATTAATTATACTGAAAAATACTATTTGTAAGATAAAGAGCTACACACAAAAACCTGCTTGTATCGTGTAGAGATGTACCCTTAAAGGTATAAGGAAACGTTTACAAACAAACAACGCAAGTATACCTATCTCACTGCATGCTCACACATTGGTATGGATAATTGGCTTGCCCATGGGTGAACGAACTTGTGTATTCGGCCCACTTAACTATTCAAATTATCCCACTAACCAACACAACTTTGTCTTTTTCTTTATTTACTACCTTAGACAGCTTCCCAAAGAACATATGTATAATTATATGCAATGCTTTATGGCTTAAGAAGGCAAATTGCGTTTCCCTTAATGGATATCTAGGCAATATTCCCAGTCTTTCCAACACAAGCACCACATTTACAACTCAAGGAGGAGCAAGTAAGTCAGTTGCCATGACAATCAATTCTTCACTTTACAATTTCTCGTTCATGAAATCCATTCTATGCGTCCCTTGTGATGATCATAAAGATATAGATGGATCACATCGCGTTGTACGATAAATAAAAAGAAGATTTCAGATTAGAAACTGAAATGCTGTTACAACTTACAGTCCATACTGTTGATGAAGATTAAGGGAATCTCCAGTTATCCACAGCTGGTGTGGTAACGCTGATCCGCCAAGCGCTGTTGTTACATGCTCACTTAGCTGTTATGCATGCATATTGACCGTGAATTCTTGCATACAGTTTCTGCCCAGGGTGTTATGATTTCGGCCCTGTCATTTTAGCAATGAGGTTCTGAATAGGGACACAATGCACCGTGTATATGTGAATTCTTCCTAGATTGAGATTTACTAGATTGAAAATACATACAGTGCAGTAAAATATTTAAGCACGGCATCCAAAGAATAAATCCATTGACCTGTAATCTCAAGCCTGGGATTATTTCATTTTAGAGGCAATTGGTCCTTCACGAACACCCCTTTCTTTTTTCAAGATGCAATACAGAAGGAGATTCGTTCACTTTCCTTTGGCTGAATCCACTGCACTCATGCTTTCTTGGTATAGCGTGTCACTACATGAGATGTTTGAGCTTCCCTCCCCTCCAGACTCAGCGTGTGTCCCCTGCCTTGAGTTGTTTCTCTTTTGTACTGTTTGTGTAATTAGGATTCTAATGGAGGAGGCACCACAATGACGCTGCCCTGGAATTCCTCAAATGATGATAATGATGATGGGACGGAGGGACTGGGTAACATGTTGATTTATAATCTTTCCTGCGGCTAGGATCACACAAGAAGGATGTCAGATGCCAGTCACATTTACAAATAAGATGTCTCGCAAGCTTGAATAGGAACATGACAGGGACTTAATTATCGGATAGATGAAGGTAAAGCGATTCCTTGGGCGTTCAAGCAGAGAGATAACAGCTGTCGGAATAGTGTACGAGTGACTTCAAACAAGAACCTTATCATCGACCTGCATGCAGGTGGGTAATGAGGGACAACGCTTTCCAGCTTGGTGGAAAATTAACATATAAACGGGTTATATCAGCGTACTAACAATGAATCCTTGTAATTGTATCCATCAACAGGCTAGATATATAGAGACATCATAATATCGGTTACATCTCTTCTGAAACAATAGCATAGCAAGGACCAAAGAATCACGTGTAAGGAAAGAACAGACTTCAAAGTATCTCCAAGGAATTAGGGATGTATAGGATGGCACATTTCTGCTGCATATACTTTCTAATAAGCGCATCTGGAGAATGAAATGTTAGTCTTTTGTTATGGTTCAATGTATAAAACACATGGGCTTATTCATGCTTTTATTAATCTTTACAATAAATTATGAGTTTAATATGGATCGATTATGAGATTACATATGTTCATTTGCATACATTAAACAACTATAAGAATTATCTATTTTCTATGCATATAAAGCAATATTTTCTTCGTTCATTTCAATTACCACCTACATCAGAGGCGCTGAGTTGCCTCTCCACGATTCCGCCTCCACAATGGGATAAGGTGATGCTTATTCAAATCCAAGAAGAATAAATCCTTTTACAAGTGTCAGCTAGGCATTAATTATTTTCTGCACCTTTTCCGGAATGAACATAATGATTAATATGTCTTCGTGCACGCAGCGTTGAGGGGTGCGGTATATGGATAATGAAATCGGAATGGGAAGGGAGAGTAGAAATTAATGGGAAGAGAAGCAGAAGAGCAAGGAGAATAGGAGAGGAAACGTCTGTTGACATCACCCGGTCTTGCGCACCAGATTCAATGATGATATAGCCTGATTGAATGTATGGGATTAGACAGGTGACGACAGAACCAAGGAAGCATCATCCCAGACATGTGCATTGTCACGATTGTTACAGTGGTAAACGTGAAGCGAATTATAAATTCTCTTTTTTTCCTGCACACTCTCCTAGCATGTGTGCATACGTAGTAAGTTTTTTTTCAGCCAATTTCAAAACATCGCATATAAAGTAAGGTACACGATGTTGCATAAAGTGCACTAGCTATACCCCTCTGCATGTTCTCCTGTCTTGTATTGCCCACTTTTCTCCTTTCTGCATCAATAGACCCAGAACGCAAGAGCAGCAGGAATTCATATCGAATTGATCATAGCTATGCGAGATAGATATTGTTCTTATCAAAGTCCCGGATCTATCAATTGTCGAATCACCTGGACCATTTGGTGCGGCAGGAATCTATCAGAATGGACAGCTTACTTTGATCCCAACGCATTGAACCACTATTCTGAAGACGAAGAAAAAAACAGTGCATGTCGTTATCCTACTTTCCGACGTTAATTGAACGGGAAAGATCCGAAGAAAAATAACTTTGCTCTCCGTATCTTTTCACCGAGTTAGCCGAACACCGAGTTAATATGAAAAGTAAGGGTCAATTCCACGATAAATTATGCCCCTTCAGAAGTATCTGTCATGTAATTTTGAATATTCATCGTTGGTAAAGCTGGTATTGGTCCGCTCGTGGCCAATTGAAAAATGACCTTCCTAGGGAGTCTTTAGAAGTGACATATAGGAGTTGAGGGACAATTACAAGGTAGCCGCTGTGCGATATGGCTAGACATAATCATTTCTTGGTCCGAATTAAAGAGCCCGGGCATGTCTTAAACCGGTAGCTAGGGATGATGGATTTGAAGTAGACATTTTAGAAAGGGCGATCACCAGTTGCATGAGAAGAGGCCCCGCGTTAGTCCCCAGCTCAGACTTCTTTTATTGAAGGCGTTCTGATAGACGGACAGTCATAAATGATCGATGCTGCTAATAATTCGCCTTATTATTCCTCTCCACCGCCACCTACAGTCGGCTCGGCTCGGCAGGCAGGACACTAAACACATTCTGTGCTGCTTTAATGTACTTGTAGAACTTTGTTCCTACACATCGGGTCTACAACATTTAATGAACATTTCACCTGTATATATCCATTCTACCATGCACAATAAATCATGCTTCTACGCCCTGAGACTGACACGCATTCGCCCCTGGTGACAGGAATAGAGCTAAAGTGGATAAGTCACAGTTCTCACCGTTAGTGACACTTTGGCCAGCGGGTTACAAATATATCAGTGTGCTTATATAATGTATGACCAATTTCTCGATTATAGTATCTATTTACTGTGCACTGTGCCCCGCTAGGAGAATTTTCCTAGTAGACATATATATATATGATATGAGCCTACTCTCTTTCTTTCCCTCCCTTGAAGACCAATCATCGCATTGGCGGACAAAATGTCATCCTCCTAAACATTTACATTGTTTCAACGACAGGAAGGGATATGATGTCAGTTACAGAGCCTGTTTCAACGGCTTGTCATGCATTTCCTTCTTAAATGCTTTCAGGAAACATATCCGCCCAATGAAGCTTGAAGGGGGTATCTATTTATACAAGGCCTGTCACTGTTGACAGGCACCTATACATCAACCGTTGTGAAGGTTCCCTCGGAGCCCACCGAGGCTAAACTTCGACAAGTGGGAAGCCATTATTTTAGAATTTTTTTATCAGTAACTGCTTGCAGGGATATAGGATATTAGATGTTCTCTTGCCCCCAAGTCAGTGTATCGTGTTGACGAACCTACTCATATGATTGGCAACCTTCTGCCGCCGCTCCCACGGCCCAGGGCCACACCTTCCTTGATTGTCTCTCACCTCCGATTTAACAACCAATTATCGTTACCGGTGTGTCGGCCTGACAGGCCCTCCTCGCTGTTATTGGTAGTATTCCAAACAGGTGGCTATAAACATATGGCCGGGTTACGGCCCGGCCCATCACTTCCCCCGCTAAGTGTGATATGTGAGTTAAAGCTGAGCAAATTGGACCAACGTGAGCTGCTTACAAGTGTGTTGGCCTCCATGTAATGTCCCGCTGGTCCATTGAGCACCGTCAACTGCTTTAGATATTTTACTTATTTTCAATCCTGAGAGTCACTCACAATAGCTTTCCCCATTCTTTTTATCTAAGCACCAGTCCAGAAGCTAAATAGGTGCTTCCTTCTAGGATGCTCGGGACCGAATTCACTTTGTTGCGAATAACCGACTACGGTACTTCATCATCCTTTAAGAGCTTGGAAATCCGATCCAGCTTGGTTTAACACCTCATGGCGATGGACCTTTCTATCCATCTTTCATTTCTATTTAAGTCTTGCGGGTAAAAGGCCAGCCAATGAGTACAAAATCAACTATAAATATCATATTGACATTGATCAAATTCAAACACCAAATGCGCTCATCTCTCCCTCGCATCTTAAATCATTAAATTTTATGTTGGGATTGGTGCTCTTAAATGTACCGGGTGCATCGGGCCATTCGCAAAACGAAAGCGGCAGGAATGAAATAATTGTTAGAAAGGTCATGAAATATTCAAGTACACTACACATAAAGCCCAATTTCCAATTTCCCCTGACTACTTACTGAACTTAATGCCTGGTTTGTTGTGTACTTGCTGACCATCCTCTTTTTCATGCCTTACCAAATATAGATGTCTTCACCAGGAATAATCAATCGCGATGAAATAAAAATTATTTGCGTGGCGTCATCAGATTTGCCTTCTAATGAAGGGGTGAATTACAGTTGTTTGCTACACCTACAGTAGTGATCACTTTGTGGGGAGCACTGGTTGGGGACTATGATTTGCTACATGACTGTGCATATATCAAGTGGCAGTCAGGCAATGTTACAAACATAATAACAGCCAGACTCTGTCACATGCTATGATTTACGCCATTTCCATGCATTCAAGACTGTACTTACCTCCTCTCTGGGCATACACGTAGGCCTACTGTATTCCAGAGCAATGCAGTTACTAGTATTCCAGTTACAAAATGCAGTTACCTACTGGGGAATTATTCCTTATCCTTTGCGAATCGAAGTACTTCTTCCAAGCCGTATTTAATAAGGAATTTTGAAAACAATAAAAAGGGCCGAATTTATTCCCACTGTTTGGGGCTAAACCTACATCGTCACACAAAGCACTCAACAGTTGAAATAGGTCATTACAAGTACTTTATCACAAGTGCGATGGAAAGCAACAAAATGGTGATTCTTTAATATCGATTTCTTTTACAAATAATCCGAACGCAACACAATGTGGTGGTAATATTAAATCATTTTACTGTTCATCATTTCATCGCCCATGATCATAATTATTTCTCCTTTAAATCAATTGGTGGAACTGTGAGAACCTAGACACTCGAAATTTGAAACAGCACAAGCACACTACCAAAACATTTCTCCATTGTTCGCGATACTATTTTGGAAGACTGGGTGCGTTATTCGTTACGTGACATCATTGACTTCATTTATCTCTCGGTTTCCAAAATCGAACTGAGATGTGGATACCTTACTAATGTGATTCCCTCCTATTGTGGCACGCTAATGAATAATCAAAATTTGACAACAGTGTGAGAACTGAATTGAGTCTCGAATACGTTGCATAGACAAAAATATCATATCAAGAGTTTTGGAAATTATAACTGTTTTAATGGCGGAAGGAACTTAACATTCACATCGAGGTTGATTGAAGAGTTGCGGTTCACAAACTTGCGGTTCACAAAAATGTGTAACTTTAAGAATACACCATGTTTTTTCTCTTAAATTCCTTACTAAAGAGTTAAGTATCAGTTTCAGACAAGCCGCTGTGACCATTAGCGCATGGCGGCTGCCAGTGGAGAGCCAGGGACAACACAGCAAGGGAAAAAAGCTTGTCCATACCTGGATTCGACCACACAACCCTGTGCTTCACAAGCGTCCACCCTAACCCCTATACCATGGACTTTTTTGGTGAAAACTCAACTAGTCTGTCTAAAATTCAACATTGATAGTTGGAGAGTGAGCGTAAGAAACAGGGAGACAGATAGACAGGGAGATTCCAATTGAGAAATAGAGAGATTAAACTGTCACCAATGCTGGCAGAAGCCCCACAAGTTCGGGAACAATGTATATAAATTATTTCCCAATATTGTAGGAGAATAGTCTTAAATAACTTGAATATGAGTTCAGGTCCTCTATCACCTAGGCCTAGGCCTAGATACTTCAGATCTCTAGGATGTAATAGATATTAATTCAGTGATGAATGATTTTATTTCTAGATCAAACTTTAAAACATTATAATATTGCTGCTGGGGTTTTCCCATACAACATAACCCTATTTAGTACTGAATAATTAAATCTCTAAAGAAGGACTACAAAGGTTAAATATACGAAATATCTTATATTTGTATGATTTAAAAACATTGTGGTTTACATGTGATTGACGAGACCCCAATATTTCGTCCAACAACGCTGCAATAGAATACAGATTCATTTTTTCGCACCTTGATGCTGACTTAAAACCAGTTATATAGCTACAAGAAAGCTATCATAAAGCCTGGAAGCTTTTCCAAGGTTGCGGCAGGTGCTGCACACTTGAGTGATTTCGTAATCCACACATTTCGTAATTACCATGCCTCATTGCTTGTAGACGCATTAATACGAAATGTGCGTAATTTTTTATGCAATTTCGTTCTGTATCTAGGGAGAATTCTGAGCGTGTAATACTATGTTGAAAGGTGACAGGCATCAAGACATAACATTAAAGAGGGTCTGCCCAATAGTTGTCCATATCGTTTAATTTATTAAATTATGCATATTATATATAGTGTCGTCAATATATAAAATTGAATATATACTGCGAAAGGTGATATCCGTAGTGTAATGACTTTTCTTTACCCCATGGGCCAAAGGCAAGCCTTCCCAATTATTATTGGGTAAAATCCCAATCATCCTTATCAGGCTGATATGGGGCTTGGGGGCATTTTCTGCGAGCGTGATCATGAGATGATTCTCCACTTGCACATCACTGCACCTGAATTATGACCTGATTATGGAAGACAGGTTACACCGTATTGTGTATTTTTCTCAGGAACTAAAACATTTCAGAAACGAGCACTGTGTAAAGTTCATCGATGATATCACTTGTAAGTAACTTACAGTACAGTGTTGACCTTATGGGTGTCTTTACACTATTTGGCATTTACTTGCTTAGTCTACAGTGTATCTAAATGTCGGTTCAATTACAACTTGATGGATATCATATGCTTGGCAATTGTAGACGCACAAAATTCGTAACCGTGGTAATTATTGTTTAAAGTAGTAGACCATCTACTATCTAACGTACGAGTTAAAGACATGTACTGAATGTGTATAAATACATTTTCGATGAAATATTTCCATGGTATCTAGAATTTTAGGCAATATCCTCCTATCCTTAATCAAATTGCTGGATATTGAATTCCAATGTGCTTTTAGCAATCTGAGACGGTTCCTGGAAGCCTTTGATGAAACTCCATAATAATGCAATGGCTGCACCATGGAGACTCTGGGTCAGGCACATCACCCCGGAAAAGCAGGATCATGAGAAGACAGCGGAAAAATGTTGTCGGGTCATGACAATGCGAAAGCAAGGATTTCCTCCATAGCAGCTGATCAATGCCATTCTGTGTTAATGAGAATGGCATGCTCCACTCCAACCCTTGGTGCCAAGAGGGTACGCTCTTCGCGAAAAATACAATCGGAGACACATTTCACTGTTTGCCACATTTGTGACAAATATATGCATGGACGCAATTCTCATTTGCTTTACGAATTCTAATCAGAATTAATACCCAGATTTGAATACTTTGCTGCAGAACAAACAGGTATCCTTCAACTGCATTGTACAAATACAAAATATGAGAAGCGGAATCTGCTATATAGCTTCTTTAGTGATTCGCTAGAGGATCTTCCGACAGAGATGAAATTAATTCCTAGCAAGCATTATATAAGATGTGATCAGATGTGATTAACATCCTTCACGACCCTAAGACTGGTGGTGTGGGACCGATTTGTTCTACTCCAGGAGGAAAATACAGGCTCATAAGGGGAAAGAATTTGAACAAAACATAAAAACTTTAATCTGAGGAATTGTTACAGTAGAAATAGAAACAAACTGTAATACGGTAGGTAACTAGCCTATAGGTGTGCGATGTAGGGAGGCTTACCATTAGGTAATCATCTGCACCTTATCAGCAGGTGTGACGCCACCAATGAGAAAGATGGATAAATCATTATGAAGCTAGCCTCCATACAGGTAGGAGCTAGGGTAAAGGAATGTATACAAATTAAATTTTAGGCGTATGCACAATGAGGTATAACAATACATAGATACAGTACTAATTCTGGGCATTGTTGTTCGTGAAAAAATTTCATAGTCGTTGATACTGATTATAATGATAGTTGTTGAGTCATTTTACATTGAATGCAATGTGGCATACAGCTTACGATATTTCTAGGAGCAACCTTACCTTCAACGATACGATTGCGAGCATAACCAGCCAAGCTCGTTAGCATAACGACACAACAAACAACCGTGCCTGGCAGCTGTAGGTCCATATAATCATACAACAAACAATGCTATAGTCGTATTCTTTATATACTCTCATTCTAAGCGGCTTTTTGGACGGGCAATGTGCTCACAAAAAGATATTTTTATGGAAGGATCTGTTGAAACGGTAAACTCCACTCGCAGGCACTTCCCATAAACAAAAGACTAATAGTTCGCTTCTGAACCCCAATACATATTGTAAAATCCCTGGGTACTCTTCGCCTGACGTAGGGATGCTTAAATATAAGTTTGTCACTCCGTATCTCAGGATTTATGTATTAAATATGTTATTTCCTCAGCCGATCCAATGTGGCTCTAAGGGTGTTTTATTACGACTGCTCCTTCAAATAGAATAGATTTATATCCCGGCTTTATCGCGAACGAGATCGCTATACGAGAAACAATGCTCATTACTGGAGACAGGCTTCTGCCAACGTCATTTACATATTATCATTTCCGGGTGAGCAGGTGTAATTAGAGAATAATCAAGAATAATCATTTACAAGTATTAGGCGTTAGGGCTCATCGGGCCCCACCATAAGGTAGCTTGCCAATGATTATATTTACATAATGTTCTTGATAATATACAGGAAATCGTCTGATATAGGGCCAACTTCGTATGAAGCCAAAGAAAGAATATTCCATTTGCATAGAGCTTCGATGTATCACTTTCCCAGAAGTAGGTAGTGGACTGATTATTTCCAAGTCTGAAATTTTAAATGTATTTACAACTGTTCTGTACTAATATAACTTAACAGGATATATACATTAAAAATGCTGACATCACGAATAATGCTATGTATAGAGATATACCTATTGACTATCTTCCATTCGCTTATTGTATCGCACCTTACTTTTATGATATGAGGGGAAATATGAAACTCTTGCCAGGATTCTGGTCTATTCTGAAACAAGTGTATATGCATGGCACTGGCGCCTGTTCCATTATTATTGCATTCTTACCACACTAGAGTTCACTGGGCGTAAATATGCCAAAGAGCCAGCAGAATGTATACTTATCAAGGGTGATCAATGGTGCTGAACGAGCTCAGAAGCCACGATACGGCATGAATCAACCTCCATGCGGCTTCATCGATGTTATCATAGCAAGAGCTGAAGCCAGTTATCCTTGTCCGCCTTTTGTGAACCATCGCTTGCCTGGCGCATTTAAGTAGCCCACTGGCCGCAACACTTGTGGGGTCTCATCTATCTTGGGACACGTGATGGGCTACTTTTCAAACGAGGGGACAGTTATAGGGCGTATATGTACTGATCCTTGGTTCAATTCTATACCTGACAAGGTTAAAAGTGAAAATCGTTATCGTAAATAAGTAACGATACTTAACGTATCACTCCTTGATATAGATCTGAAAAGACACATTTTCCCTTGCGATAAACGTAACTATTTTTCGATTTAAACTGGTTTAAAAGTTGATAACAAGCTAATTATAATGCTTGTTTGATGGTTTGAACCTGACTTTGACTTGGAATTTAGGCCAATCGTTTAACCAACCTCTAATTTATTGCAAGTCGAATTGAACGATCCATGTACGTGTATACTTTCGTGAGGTAATGACGTAATTTCAGCAACAGTGTTCTCCAACACTGGTTTATGCAGGATACGAATGCCTATTTCGACCAATTTGTTCCAATTGCATTCGACTAACTTCTACCTGCAATCGCTTCGCCATTCAACACCATGTAGTACTTTATATGCAATGCTCCTTCTGCATGCTGCATATCTTACCAAGATCAACCACCAAACATTGATTCTCTTTGCCCTTGATTTTTCAATTAAAGGTAATCATTTAGACCACTTTTCTTTCCATCACGATTCTTGTTATCCAATTTTCTCTAAATGCACCAATTTATTTCGTCTTCGATAAATCCCCCAGCTTTCATAGCTCCATCCATTCCCATCTCCTCCGCCCACTACCCACCCCATTCCCTTTCCGGTCTTTTATCTGCACCCAGCGCCTCCCCTTTACTACCCTATTCCGCTACAGCTCCCCCACCCATCTTTCTCTCTTCACTCTCTTCTTTCTCTCTCCCTCTCGCTCCTCCCCAACCCCAAGCAATCTTCCCAGCACCATTGGATTCTTGTCAATGGGAGGGAATAAGAGGGCCCTGACGAGGAGAGCCCTTGTCAAACCTGGCCTTGGAAGACATCGATTCATCCAAAGTGGAAACAGGAATGTCATGTCAAGAAATACAACTGTGAAGATGTGTTACATATTGCAACATTATAATTAAGCAAATTTATATTTAACTAATAAACATTGAAGTACACATTAATGATATCAATATCAGTATCAAATGCGTAAGCATCGAAATGCATATTGACATCTACAGTTCTGCTTTTGGAGGTATATTCAAGATCCAGATTGTTTATCATGACCTGAATAAACATAGCATTTTCAAATATTCTGAAGTTGCTAGAACTCAAACTTATTCTTGGAACCGTATAGTATAGTATTATATTCCCATACAGAACATATCTCAGGCCATTTTTTTGTATTATATACACGGGCGTGGTTATGAATGAGATAGTGGAGTGTCCCCTGGTTTCATTCTGAACCAATAGATCTTAATTCCACCACACCCACCACTTGAATATAGTATGCACAGAAGTTAATACCAATCAGCCAATTTATTTGTACACATGTAGTGACCCCAGGTAGAAAGGGCGAGCTTGGTGCTCCACCATCTGAGCTACCAGGACTGGCTTGATCAACTACCCTTGTCAGACCCAACAGCCCTAGGTCACCCACAGGTCTACTACACTTCCCCATTCCAAGTTATGACGGAAGCCCGCTGTAGTCCCATGTGAGCGCTTGACCCCGGTAAAGAAAAGACTGGCTGCTCAACTGGAATCGAACCCCGGACGTCCTTATTACATGGTTCTACTATCTGCTGGGCTACCGGACTGCGTTATCCAGCTACCCTTGTTACACCAACTCAAAGTCATCCACATGGCTACAAGACATAAACATTCAATTGCAGAGGTATATGCAATTATATATATATAGCTATAACTGATAATTAGCTATACCCAATAATAAGTATACATGTATATCAAATATTTATATATTTATATAACATGTGTGCGTGCCTATTGGTCGTATCTTAAGCAAATCGGAGGGTATTAAATGGCAAATTAGCAATGTTTCTCTCCAGGTAAAAAAAGCAGTTCCTTTACATAAAGTGGGATGTGCGCTTTTTGTTTCCTGTCCTTAAAAAACATAAAGACAGAATAATAGTATAGGATCGCTCCCTTCAAAGAAAAATGACTCTCTGGTGCAAAGCATGCTAAGGGAACCATTCCACTTTGATCCCTTTCACTGTTTCTAGAAGCGCGAACGTTTTGGAGCAAATCACGTAAGAAAGGGAAGCAGTAACAGTCGTTGTTTTCCTTCACTGAGCAAACGTGACAAATCGCAGTTTTCATGCTAGACCTCGACTACAAAAGCTTAAGCCGAATGTTTCTTAGCTGTGGGGAGTATGTTCATGAACAAGTAGGGACTCATTGGTTATAGTAAAAATGACGGAAGTGCCGATGGAGGTGCATATGCCGTGTGGAAGGGTGTTTTGCCTGCGGGGATTCCCCAGTTTAATATCATTCTTTGATCATGGAAACAGTGTGGAGAAACACCAAGACATAACATTGTTATCGTTATAATTTATTCGCATGACTGCAGAAATCGTCGCGAACTGTTCAAGCAAAGTAAACTTGCTTGATTTCGAGTATGTAATGAAACACGCTAAAGACTTATCAAGATATGGTTCCTTGAGCATTTAGGGCGGACATGTAAAGTTTATTTCTGTTTGGATGCACGTTATCCATGTCAGCCATAGCTTAACAAAGGAATATAATCAAAGAGTCTGCTACGTTTTATAGTCCAGTCTTTACCTCTAATAAAATCTAATAATTATAAATGTGATTCCTTTGATTGTAGGGATCAGTTGGGTTAGATGAATTGTACATTCATCCAGACTTGCTGACATAAAATATGAAAATGTTAATCATTAATGTTTTCATACTTAAATTATTCCCCCAAATCCAAAACTCTTTACTTTCAAGAAACATGGAAAGGGGAAAGACGCCATCCCGAATATTTTAAGACTGTTCTACCTATTATAGCATAGGTTTGATTGACTTCTAGACATGCTTGTCCCGAAGACAGCGTTTGCTGTGTATTGTTTAATTGAATATAACCTTGGGATTCCTTAGAAAGCCCTTCCAGCGGAATGATGTAAAGATCCATTGCTTCTTAATTGGCCTCCTTCAGTAGCCATTCAGCCATCGTTGCAATGAGAGTGTGGAATCTAACCTTTTGTCTTAAGCAAGGGAAGACTGCTAACAACAGCAGATATGTATGGCTCTGATTGCCAGCGAGTGGATAACCCATCATCAGTTGAGTGGTATTTCATTAAGGGATTATTTAATGAATGAAATTGTACTCCTATTTATGACTGCTGGCGCACATCGAATTACTACCACTCTCCGTCAGGCAAGCCGTCGGTGAAGTAATTCGCGCGTGCTTATCTCTAGCATTCATTACTAACAGCGGAATGGTTTGCTCCCCGTTCCCTGCCAATTAGTTGTATCATACCTCAATATGGCAAGTGGAGAGACATTTATTTATTGACATATTGGATTCATCCACACTATTCGCCTCGCCCTTTAGGAATATCCATAGAGAGTTTTCATCAGAAAGTGGAATATCAATTACCTGTACTTTTTCTATTTCAAATTTGTTGCTGGCTGCGAGAGCAATTGTCTCGCTAGAGTTGCAACTGCTGGAAGGCTGCTTGCAGCTGTGTATAGATCTTGTGTTTTATACCAATCAATCCTGCCAAAGTTTCGGCTTGGTCTTTGCGATGCTGGTGTCAAAGGTCAAGATACAGTGACAGCAGTGGGTTGCCAAGATCGCAGAAATATTGGAGCGAACACAAGCAAAGCTTCCGACAAAGCCCCTGCCTTGAGACCCCACCATGTTTTTTGGCCAAGCCTCATACACCAGAGTGCATATTTCCTTCTAGCACAAAATATTTTGCTAAGGATCCAATGTTCCCACTTCCCGCGCTCTTCCCCCGGAATTCAAGTCTTGCATACATCTGTTGCCAATCCAATATTCTAGTGGACAATAGGGGAAGCTTAATGTTCATGGCAATTTGGGACAATACATACAGAAGTTGCAGGAATAGGAACGATAGTCTAAATTATTTTTGGATATATCACGATATAACCTCTATGATTTACATGTCCTAGAGCAATACTGATACTCCTTACATCGGTAGGTCTCATGTAGATCATTGGTCTCAGGTGGATGTTATCCAGAAAGGAAGGTCAGTCAGGTAGCATCCGACAAAGTTGCTATAGGCAGTGGGCCATGCATCTTAGGATGATAGGAGCATATATACAGGTAACAAATATACTACCGTTGGGTGGAGACCATATTCAAAGGCACTTTTCTTTAAAGTGCTACTATACCAATGGACATCAAATATAGATGTACCGTGTTTTGAATTCCCAGACGAAAAATTAAAACATTACTGTGTGATATTTCATCAGACCGTTTAGTTCATTCCTATAATCTTCCACAGACCCCTAGGTAGTATACTACCGTCTATTGTTCAGCGGAAACACTCTAACGGGTGCTATACCCTAAATTGCGTAATTGCATGATATAATGTTCAGAACTTTGGAGATAAATACTTGCCTATTATCAGTAGCTACATAGCACAAGGTATATCGATCTGTGTACTGGCCTATTGAACTATGTGATCGATTGTCCAAGGCTGTCCCTAAAACGTCAACTGACTGATTGAAGTGGTTTCCTTGAAAGACGCGATTCATTTTTTCAATAGATCAAGAATTCGATGGCAAAGGATTTCCTGATAGATATTGGAATACAAACAAGATGTTGTTTTGGATATATCTGGGGTTACCTAGGAAGATTTGGCTTTGAATGCCAATCCACAACATCTATGACGTGTTTACCCTAATATCAATGTAAAAAAATAAATAAAACTAATATCAAAGTTCTAACGGGAGCACAAGCATGATGTTATTAATTGTTAAGCAACAAAGCTGCATTTACTGCCTATACAATTTAGAAATTTAGATTCTAGTTGGTGTTTAGGGAATATAAATTCGACATAATGTTTATTCTTCAATTTGTCTACAATTGAAGTACTTTTGTGGGGTTCAAATCCGTTAATCGTATTATGAAGGACATACCATACGAAGCTCACATTAATTCACTGTTGAATTTGGCAACAGTGGCTGGTATATAAAACGATAAAGCTGGATATATACATAACCAGATACACCAGCGAGGCAATGAAAGAGATCGTCAATGGAAATCGGGTTTCACTTGATTCTCAAAGGGTTCATTTATACGGTATTGATGTTGGATTTCCCTGGATTCAATGGTTCGTATACTTCTCCTTCAACGATGCTTATTGATCGTGAATGCGTTTGCAATTTTTATCAACGCTCATCCACTCACGATGGAATTATGGATCTACATTTGAATTATTGAATGGGCAGGCAATATTTCAGGGGGAGGAGTTGGGCAAGTTTCTAAATCTGTATTATAACTCTTAAGTGAATGAAATCCAATTGCCCCCTTAAAATCGTAAATCAAGCTCTCAATCAATTTGAATGGAATAATCCCATCTTACATTGCAATTAACAGATGCTGTGGTATGTGCTAAAGGTCGAATAAATTTTTAGTGAATATTCTCTCCTGGACATGGAGAGAGTTAAGAAACTGTGTATTTACAAACTCAATGAATCACTTTGATCTCCAATCAATCACCCTGAACTGACAATAAATAAGCAAACCCTTGAGCTTTCGAGTGAAATGCCATATCAAAACTTGTTATCAATCAATAGCACTCTTCCTTAAATTACAGACACACAGGCCCGTCACAGTCGCACAATGAAAGCGTACACTTGCACTTTCAACTTAAGAGGTATAGATCTTCTGAATAAGCAAGAAATGGATCACATTTAAATGAGGACAATGGGAGAGTCCAAATTGTATGGACAGGCGGCGAGTACATACTTCTTTAGCACTGCTATAATTTGTATATTATACACAGTGTATATAAAAGAAACTGTTGCTGCTTCCGATATACAATTCTTGATGCTGTTATATTAAGAATTCTCAGTGGATCTTCCCCAGATATACCGTCCAACATAGAGGTGAACTTTTTCTACATTTAAGATAGCCGGCAGAAACCCGGTGGCTCTCGAGCAAGTTGCTTTTATGTAGTTAAGGATTGGTTTCCACTCGGTGGACCGCTGTTGAATGTACAAATTGAAGCTTCCCATTCAGAGCAGTGCTGACTCTGTTGGGTTGGGCAGGTTGAGAGGGCTTTAGGGAAGGGTTATTAGTGCTCATGCTCACGCGTCAAACGCTACAAAGGTCCATCGCTGGAAACAAAGGGCGAAGCAGATTGAACCAATGAGAGTTGGTCTCAGGATCACGTGACTTTTATAAATTGCAGTAAGCTGGCAAACAAGCGTTTCAGGGCAGGTCTGGTTCAAATTAGGTGTCTAATAAACAAGGAGTCAATACCAACCAATGCCAGTGCAATAGGTCATCCCTTGCTTAGGAAGCTTGGGGATTCTAGCAGAACTAACCAGGTGAATAATCAAGAGTTATCTATTGATGGCCAACCTGTGCTAGATATTGACCAAAAGTATTAAAATTTGCGCTCTGGAAAATTCCGTTTTCAGCATGGAAAAGACCGCTAATCATATTATATGGCCTAGTATCATTCATATGTGGAAACTATTTTGCACAACAGGTAAAGCCACACCAACAGCATTTCAACCAAAAATATCGTTGATAAAAAAGTTAACGTATAAGTCCTCCCCGTAAATGTGCACATTTATATATACATGCTGACAAGGATATACATATAGCTTCACAAAGAAGTTGAGTACAACATGCAAGATTACCTTTAAAGGGACTCCTTAAACCTTTTCCATTCTTAGCCGGAATACCCCCATAAAACAGGTAGCCGAAGGGGTTTGATCGGGGATTAAAGGAACTTTTATTTCCTCCTAAAACACGTTAGCCAAGGCACGGTTACATATATTGATTTCAGATATTGTGGTTGAGTGCCGTCGCCTTGGGCCATCTTTTTAGTCCTGAAATCCATTGATATATCTAGAACTTGTTGCGTAGCAAAAACCATCCTCAAAGGATGTTCTTTCTCACAGTGAATGGGGGGAAATGGATTATTTGTAAATCAGGACTTTCTTGTTTACACTGAAATAGAATAACGAGTCTCATACTTCCTCCCAAGTTAAGCACCTGAACATCTTAAATCTTGATAGAATCTAGATATATATGCATGCCAGTGAATATACATACAAGTGAATATAGTGTACCTTTATATATGCTAGCATTAAATGCCTACAAAAATCGGCATCATGGGCATACATCAATACCTTGATGGCTACACACGTAATGTACTATTTTTATCCAAATATGTTTATTATGCCGTATTCAGAAGTGGTTGAAATTCACTGTGTAAATTAAATTGATCTTCGTTTACATAAAGTATGAATATCACGGTAATATATTGTTGCATTCATGACAAATAGAAAGAATGTAAATAAACCTGTCCTTTTGGTTCGTTGTCATTGTTACTCGTGTCAATCCGCCCGAACTTTATCAGCATTTCAGGTTCATCCCAAATCGTTAAATATGTATTTCGAGACTACGTCTTGAGCCCTCTCCTCAAATATGTATGAAGACTTAATGTGAGTCTTCCAACTGCTATAATTTAAGTATAATTAATTATCACAGACGGCTTAAAATAAATAAGCGTGTTGAAATACACTTTAATTATAAGCTTTCATTTGACACAAATACACAAAGCAAGTACTGAATGTATAAAATTGCTCCTGAGACTATTTCCTCAGTGACAAGTGGAGTGATTGATGATTCGCTGAGTCTCTTCGTTAGAAGAACCCAAACCCAAGCATTAACAGTTCAAAGTATTTGGGAATCAAGGATCTTTCAGTCGTTAATCATCGTCATCAGAACGATACCTTTATTGTCGGTCTTACAGCATTCCATTTTAACTGTTTGGGATCAACTGTTTTAAGTGACTGTGAATATTCTGAACTCCAGCATATTCCTCAAATATGATTATCGGAAGTTGCCCATGTTGTTGCAAAAAAAATAGAAAATGTCCAAGTTATCTACACAACCTTTATCCTCTACTCTGTAGATGACGCTGAAAGACGGATTTTATATTTCCCGAACGAAATAGTCCATAAAGCTCTCTAGCTCGGACGCATACTAACAGATAGGGGCATAACGGTGGTTAGGAAAAATCGCACAGTACCACGTTTGGGTCTGGGGGTGAGTTGGTAAGGGATGGGGCGGGTGTTGGAGATCAATCTGGTTTGGGAATGCGAACAGATGTCAGAAATTAGCCGCTTCGAGGGGTAACCCGGCAACCAGGATCAATCTTACATGGGAAATTACTCGCCAACAAAGTGAAGTGGTTGCTGATTTTTGATCGGAGCTTGGTGACCCCCGAAAGACCTCTTATTTTGAACCCTGTGGGGATGTCTTCATCAACTGCACACGCCCTACCACGTCTATCTGCCACCAAGCTTACATTTCCGGATCCGGTCGTGAGAACGAGCTTGAACATGGTAAACAAATTCAATCCAATGAGGTCTAATCAAGGCCCCTTTTATCAGCTGGGCTATATCTGGTACTCTTAATTCGGCTAAAAATGTTTAACATTTAGGAATATATCTTTGATATGTATGTAGGATTATGGCTATAATGACCTATTTATCGATAAGACCATATATCCCATGGTTCAACGGATTGTCCATTACAAACATATTCATGAACACTAATGTTATAACCATAAATATTGCTAGGAAAACATTAGTTTATAATAACAAATTTTCAAAACTAATAATATACATGTATGCCACCAAATTGAATCATGAACGCGTGTACAGTATCGTTTAGAACTTCAAATGATTTTATCAAACCTGAAATGGATATGAAATCAACATTTTCTAAGTGTCAAATGTAGAATACGAAGTTCATACGGATTATTATAATAGTAATGTTTTACATATTGATCATCTTGCGCCAGTGGAGCCAATGTAAGTTTACACGCACTGTGATGCTTGTATTTCTATTAATGTGACATTGTACCCTAGTCCTGATAAAAAATGTAAAAAAAATCTGTTCCCTTTTAGAATTCTGGTGCCATGCTGTTACAAAGTTTGTCGCTCTGTAAAAAAATGGATTTTTAAAATGTTCTCATTTCTTGGTCATGAGGCTTTCCTACATTGAGAAACATTTGTCATTCATCATTATCTCCTGCATTCTATCAGTATGCCTATAAGAATTTGTATTGCTTAGTGGATCAGCTGATATATATATATATCCATATAATATAAAGCTAGAGCGATTTCTAGGAAAGGAGGTAGAAAAGAAATGGTAGAAAGAAGGTTTTCTTTGTCCAGAATGTTCTCGGAATTTGTTGTTTTACAAACCACTTTACTCATCTTTAGAGGTCTCTCCCCCCTCTCTGGATGTCGTCGTATGTGGTTTGTGAAGGTATTTCTGGTGGAAATGTGATTTTGAAGCCTTTTTTAAATCGGGATAACCACACTCTATTTATAGCCTGGGAAAGCCCCTGTGAGATACTACGTCATTTCCCACAACCTACGCCCAGGGGGACCTAAACCAGGTATGAAAGTCAGAGAAGAGGGGGAGGGAAAAGAGGGAGAGGGGGAAGTGTGGCGATAGAGGGTGACCGTCCGGAGGACGGGTACTCTGCTAGTTATATATATACCTAATTCTGAGACTACATCTGACCACACATGTTTACCACTGCCTGGACATGTTCCAACACTCCTATAGATACTTCTTACAAGAAATGACTTCCGATGAACTGCCTTTCTTTCCTGGACGTGACATCACTAGTGACCTCACTATAAAATAACTCACATAAAAAGAAGAAAATTGCTGTCTGTTTAGCCTCAGTGTCACTTCATTGCAATATAATAGAAAGGCGTGAAGATTCGGAATACAAGTAGGGCAAGCAGGCTGTATGTTGCCTTATGATCCCAAAGCAGCGGAAATGTGCAATTTGAGAGGCAACGTCTTCCTCCAAGGGCATCTTAATCAATTTAGTAGCATTCCCCTTGCTATTATTGCCATGCAGATCGCGTTAGCAGTGATTACCTCCCCTCCAGGGAGGATATAATGTTATACTATATGGGATTATCGTTCTCTGTAGAACATAGTTGTAGGATTTAGGCAACAATGGTTTGTGTGACAGGGGAGACCAACGGGAGGCTTAGTGCAGACACACAGAGGGACTCCTAAATTACTCCTCTCACAGTATAAAACCTGCTGTAGGGATAAAGATATCGAGTCTTTCAAATGGTGACTTCAAGCTCGCCGAATGTCTTTTTGTTGCATCCAAATAGATATGACTTGACATACGTATGTATGGTCCATGATTTTTGGCTGAGGCATATGACACATTTTGAAGTCAAAAAGGATGATCTCTTCGTATGTATAGATCTATCGGAGTGAATATTGTGGGAACTTAAATGGATGACATCATGACGGCCCTTTAATTACTATTTAAAACGTCAAGAAATTCTAACGCAAACGAGGGTCTTTTGTCTATGATGAAAAGGAGTTCACCATTTTAGGAAATATTTATCCCTGCATGATCGCTAACTGTTTTTTGAAAAATAATTTACTTTGCCTTTTGTAATCATACTCATGCAGGATTGTATGACCATCAGATATTATGTAGATGGACGGGAAAAACTTTAAAAAATCCATTCAGAGGGCCACGGGAAAAGGAAACAAAAACAAACTAATATATTTTGAAGTTACATTCTGATATTTGATTGCATTTATGAAAGGAAATCTATACCTCAGATCTTTAAACATAACAAAGATGAATGGTCAATGAGTGACGTTGCACTAGGTTGCAGTAGAATAATAGCAGTAGAAATAGGGTATGAGAACAGGGAAATTATCGGCATAATCACACTGCTTTTAACATAGGCTTTCCCAACTATATAAATCTCGATGGAGGTCATACTACACTATTGTGCTGAGGGCATTGAGAATCTGATACCATACACACCTCGTAAAAAGACGGCATAAATTACCCTCTTCATTCACTGACTCTACATCCACTTTTAACGTATTCATCCCTCCCGAGCTGATTGAATCAACATAGGTGGAAAGGAGCTAAGCACCAGGAAATGCATCACAAAGGCTAATGTAAATTCGGAACTGGCCCTCGTGACATATAGTCAATATTTCCTGATAGAGGTTGAATGGCCCTGTGTCTATACATGAAGGAATGGATCACTTTATTCCGCTGTATACTATCCAATTCAACAGACCCAGTCTTGAATATCACCATGCTACGTTCGCGAGCTGTCACCGTTCGAATACGCCTGAGCGCCGCTCTCGTTGATCTTATTATCGCCCGGTTGTTTTAGCAGACGTTTCCTCTGGCAGTTGTCAGACAAACAATATTGCATTCACCAATTTAATCAATGTGTCATCGTTTATGCTGGCACTCGAGCGACATCAAATGTGCATTGCTACCCTCCGAAGCGTTCCCCTTAACACAACGAAAGCCTGGCTGAAGCCATGGGTTCATCACTTAGACTGTAATTCATAGCCCATTGCGCCATGTACTGTTTTTTTTTATTTCGTATTTTTTTTACTGAACTCATAATTGCTCTTATTACGCTGAATCCAAACCTTTCAGTGAAGCTCCCCAGGACTTAGTTTCGTAAGAGGTGTGTTTATTTCTGAATACCTAAAAGGTTCAAAGTAAATTTTAAACCTTTTGTCAAAGCAAAATTTTAGTGAATGTTCTATCGCATATTCAAGCCCATGCTGACGCTTGAATAGATATGTTGAACATCCTTGGACACTTTGTGGGTATATGTTAAAATCAAATGCCTCAAAATGTAAACACTCACAAACTATATGATTTAATCACTACAGTTTTGTAATTGTTACCATCTATATTTTGTTGTTAGATTTCCCTAAATTACATGCGGTGCAGTTAAAATCCAAAACACAGACACAATATTATGTAACTTCAAATATGAACTCAGGGGCTGACGTTTCGAACTGGCATTAATGTTGATATTTGTATTGTATTTAAAGATTTTCATTCAGCATGAGACATTATGACAATACATTTTTCTCAGTCAAAGCTGTCAATCGATTACTGAAGTTGGATTTTTTTTTTACAAAAAATAGACTCAAGTCATGGTGAAAATTACTACATATCAAATTATACAATTATACCAGAAGTAGTTAGAATATCTATAGATCAAGAAAATAACATCAACTGAAAGATACTATGTGAAAAATGGCATGGTCTATATGCCATTTAAATTACAGAAAAGATAGACCAAATAAGCCACTCAACACTACCGGGTTAGGACAAATTCCAAGCCTCAATATGTGTGGAATGCTACAATAGTACTAATCAGAAAGCAAAAAGCGAAATTGAAAAGGAATAAAATCACTAAAATCCGCACCAATCGGCGTTTGTGTGAAAAAACAATTCGTCGATAATCAAATATTCACCAAAATAGAGTTCGTAATGAAAACATAAACATTCCAAGATAAAGAGAAGTTCATCTAAGGCATAAAAGTTAGGGATATGTAAGGAATTCTATCATTCCTCAGAGGCTTCGTAATTGTAATTGATATGGTTTTGATGTTATCCCAAACTCATCTTCCCCCTATTTTTAATCTAGTAACAGGGGACCAGTGGATCCAAATCTTGAGGTTCCTTCTCATGTAGGAAAGCAGATTGCCACGTGTGATATCACCTGCGAGGGACCTCTGTCAAGCATTGTCCTTTGGCTCAGATAGGGTTTTCTTTTTATACCTTGAAGCCCCCGCCCCACCCCCCAAGCAAAGCAGACGATAATTTCACCAGCCTTTCGCCCTCCTCGCGCGCGCTGTCAGTGCGTTGTTGTCAATGCTGTCCACTAGGCGGAGTCTCATTTGAGAAGACGAAAGTTGGTCACGTTTTTAATGAAACGACCGTGGGCGATGTCGGGAATTAGGTCCACCGGAGTTCCTTTTCTGGTTATAAAAACACTTCTTTCTAAAAGCGTTCCCGCCTACCTGTAGGAGATTTACAATTACTGTAATTGCTCAGTGCCAAACTTGGTGATAGCTGGAGTTTAATTGTTTCCGCCGAAGGTTCACCCGAGGCAAAGATGGTCTGCTTACGGGTTTAACCTGAGTTAGAAATGAGGACACTGCCCACTTAACTGGGGCGGTTGCTGGGGTGAACAGGGTGGAATTAGAAAAGAAAACGAAATTAAATTAAACCAACATCAATATCTGTATGAAACATGCAGCAATAATTAGTTATTTCAGCTCACATCGGGATATTCGCATTGGCTATTGTATTTACATTTTTTTTTTCAAATCAGGTAATGTCAATTGCAAGACATATAGTCTCGACTTGTCTAGATTACAAATAAACACCTAACTTAGCCCGTTGCCCACTCAATCTGGGCATCTTAGTGTCTAGCGTTGTTGTACCGTTGGAGCTCCATTTTGCACTTGTATATAATCAGTGATTTCTAAACTATAAGTTGGTCCTGGGCATGACCATAAAGTGCCTTTCTGTCTCTTTTTTCTGTCTCTCTCTCTCCCTACTTCTCTATCTCTATTTCCTGGATATGATCATAAAATGCCTCCCTGTCAGCTCTCCCGCCCTTGATATAAGCATATTAAATGTGTTGATAAGGGCGTAAAGCAACCAATCTCTCTTCACTCACTCACTCACTAAACTATAAGGGCCACCCTCATGTCGTTGACGTGCTGGTGGTTTATTACCCTTACATTCATATGTTCCACCATATTATCCGGCAGGGCTTGAAATCCTCCCTAAATGTTGGGAGCTTAGACCCGCCGATATTATCGTTGAATAAATAAAAGTACCAACAACAACAACTTCACTTGACTTCATCACGGTACAGGCTTAGAATCTTATAAATACTAGTCAATTATCAATCATATATCTGTTCTGTGAAGTTGATTTTAGTTACATAAAGTAATCAATCATAGATGTGTCATGCAAGCAAGTTTTGAAATGTTGTCTGGACAGATGAGTAGCCTCGTGATGCGCTTGAATGATGCCCAAGGCTTAGCCCTGGTGGCCAATGAAGCCGGCCCGTTTACATTCCCGCAAGATTTCTAGCCACTCCTCATATTGCCTTGCTGCAGTGTCAATGTTTTCCCAGGACCCCGATGTCTTATGGCCGGTAATAGGCTCAGCTGCTCTCGTTTGATCACTCCCACAGGGCTACAAGTTTCAATACCCTACTCTTAGAAATGTTACCTCAATGAAGTGTATTTTTGTAAGACGGAGCCGCAGGAGGAGTCTCGCCATGTGGAAATAGAATATAGACAGAAAAGTATCTCGATTCACAAAGCCTATCGAAACGGAGCCAGGCATATAATGGGAGGACTTTGTATGGACGATTATTGTTTGTTAAGGCAATATCTCGACCAGGCTTATAAAAGCCTATTTTTGCAGGATCTATTCCAAACCTGGCCAAGATCCATGGGGAAATTCAATCAATATATGATTATTTTATTTCTTTAAAAAATCGCTAGCACCGGGGGGAATATCTCATGTCCCATAGTAAAGATGTTTCTTCGTGTCTAGAAATGGATTAAGGCAATTCTGGCATAGCGGATAATGCCTCAACAAACTGAAAGAAATGCTCAATGCTATCGCTCTAATGACAATTCTGAGTTTTAAATGCCAGGAAATGGCAATAGAAAATGGGCAAAACCAATATGTTTGCCATTTCTATTTGCCACAGTTCCAAAGGATTCCCATTCAGATTTATAGTTGGACAGAGTTGCTCTAGTCGAACAACGACAATTTCATGCTTGACAACGCATTTCTGTGGTGCCCATGACATGCCTGTTGCATTATTTACAATCGAGGCTCAAACAGTATGAATCTTCCTTTCAACTTTCAGTTTAACCATATCGTATAAAGGGATTAACAATTAAATGTGTGAAATGAGATTTCCTTCACTGAAATGGAGTTGTCATTTTTCGGTAAATTTAATGTTGATACTCATGAAATGCGGTGTGGCATTAAAACTTAAACGATGCTTCCCGTGGAAGGATTTCTCTTTAAGCTCAGACACTCAAGTTATATTGTCATCGTTTCCCCCACTCTCTCCCTTGTACCATGTCTGATTCATCATCTCTCCTGTCCCTCCATCCCTTCTTCCCCTTCTTCTTCTCCTCCTGCACCTACTTCAGTGTCTTCCTCCAAGCATTATCGTGAATCCAGAAATTTGCAGTAGCGCCTTTGCCAGCGGCACACTCTTTCCTCTCGAGGACTAACGGGAAGGAGAATGAGGACATCATTGTATGGAAGTTGGCATTTAGTTGGAGGATGGTATTGATCCAGCAAACCTTTATTTCTATCCTTCGTCCCCTCTCCATGTGCCCATTCAAATCACACAATTTTGTACCCCAGATTTATAGTCGTTAAAGAGACATTTCCTCGGAATTTTCACCACTTGAATCCAATGCATCTTTATTGGCATGCCTCTTGTTGAGCCTTGCAGGATCCAAGACTATGGTGTACTCAACCTACAGTTATTGCAATCGTCAACATAAAGATTGTATATCTAATTATGTTAACAACATCCTCAAACATCTTACGAGACGACCAGTGGTGCCGTCGCGATGCATGGGATTTGCTGTTGGTTTCCCATTCGAGGAAGGGGACATTCATTGGACAGGGGTTTCGCTTCTGGCCAGGAACGCCACTAAGGGGATGTCCTTCGCTCTCCTTACCATTTACTTACGTCCCCCGATCATTTTCCACCGGCAGCATGGTGATTTGGGCAATGAATTGCTTAGCCATCATAGCCACTCCTCTCTCTCCTCCATCTGTCCCTAGTCTTGAGGCCTAAAGAAACCACCACCAAAGAGAAGGAAGGTGCCAATAATGTTGATGCATCGTCAAAGGTTTAAAACATCTCTCCGGTCTTCCAAGCACCGATTTTATGGCAGCACCTGGCGTGCCTAGCCAACAACAGCCGCAGGAATGCTCTGCACTATTGGGAACATAATTCTTACGGTGATATTTATTCCTAATCAAGGCAATGCTAAAGAAATCACTAATGTCAACTCTTTGGAAATATAAAGCATATCTGTCGTTATGGGTGAGCGTTGCTTTCTAGTTTGCTGCACTCGCTGACTAGCTAATTGGTGAGAGGAAACCCTCGGATAAATGGTGGGTGGTAGATTAACCTGATTCCTGCCTTAATTAGCTAGGGAAGTGTAATCGTATAGTTGGAAAGCCCCGTGGAGGCATTCACAAATCACCGCCTTCCCGAGCTGGATGAACTACCATATGGAACTGTTAGAATATTAATTGTATCTGTGGCCTATCATTCGATTTGAACCCCAAAAGAATGATTTTCATTTCTATCCGATTCTAGTATTTGCATTCTTTGTACATACAATGAGTCAATCATATCTCTCACCGAGCATCCTAACATTAAGAATCCGTATAGATATAATATGTTCTGTATATGTGCACTATATAATTCCTCCCATATTTGATAATTATATATTGAATAATTATTAAAATTAGACGCTTTATTAGGTTAGATAGGATAATGCAAAGTGACATCAATAAAGCATGCCTTCTATCAGCAACGCCTCATCAGGCTCTTTCATAATTATATGTAAAGCCAGGTCCCAAACTAGACGCATGCATGTGTGTTCAGTGTTCAAGTCAATCGATTTTTGGACGGGCTAGACATTCTCAGAAGAAAAACCATAATATAAGGCGATATAGCTAATAAGTTTTGCCATATTAGGGGTAACAAGGGGTGATAACAGTATGGGGACATATTGTCCACTACGCCGACTGCCCAGCCACGCATATTAACATCTGACATATTAGGTCATACTGGCGGTGGGGAATATGGGGACTTTTCCAGAGATGTCAGTTTTCTTAATATATTTACCTAATTGGTTCATCGCTTGATTGGCTGGACGGTTGATTGGTTGACATCCCTGCTCAGCCCCTTAGGCTACATGTTGATGACATAATACTGAAGGAAAGGGCCGTTGGCTTGATTGGCCGCCTGTCAGGAGAAGTGTGGGATTCCAATTCCACTAAGTATATATGCTTGAACGTTTGTGATGACATGTTTGTGGCTTGGTTAGCGAAGCCACAGTTAGCTCCCTTCTCTATATTTTAAATGCATGAATTATAGATTCAGTAGCTCAAAAGACAATTAACCAACATTCTTATCCATATGTCGCCGGCTAATATTAGTACTGATGTGCAAGTACAAAAATAGC
This sequence comes from Sthenelais limicola, assembly GCA_942159475.1. Classification (NCBI taxonomy): domain Eukaryota; kingdom Metazoa; phylum Annelida; class Polychaeta; order Phyllodocida; family Sigalionidae; genus Sthenelais; species Sthenelais limicola. The sequence goes on along the minus strand of OW804095.1, from coordinate 111,293,601 downwards.
GTTACTTCGTCTGAACAGAGTCCCGACAAAGATGTTTTGTAATCTCATGGAACTCGAGACTTTACCTAATAAATTTCCCATTGCAAGTGCGCCAAGTACTCGAGTACACGCGCTCAAATTAAATAGGCCCCATAATAGATGAAAGCTGAGCATTTATTGTAAGGATTATAAATTCATTTTTACCTTAGTTACAATAAGACTGATTTATTCTAACTTCGTATACACTGGCGGCAATGAAGCGTTCATAAATGTCAATTACATATGCACGGATATTCCCCTTACGTTGAATGATGTACAAAAAGTGGGAATTGGTGTGCCATTATTTGCTATTTAGCGGTTGTCAGGGGTGATCATTAATTGTTTTAATCAGCGCCGAGCATTTTCTCTGTGGGAAAAATAACATTAATGCCCACCGCAATTAATTGAATTAGTCGCAGGGATGGAAGCATTATTCAAGTTGTCATACCACCAATAGCATTTAGGACACGGTGGATTTAATCTAAGACTAATTACAGAAAGCGCACCAGCAATGCCAGAAAGGGATCGGAAGGCGCCATTTTGATTTTCGCGATCGCGGGGAAAATTGATTCTGGTAAAAAATCTTCTTGGATCAATGTTAGTATTTTTGTGAAGCCATGCAGCATGTGGGACTGTGGTTGTTTCAATGTTGGCTGTCACGTCTGTTGAGGGAGTATATAAATCACCGCCACACCTCATTGTAGTATTCCTACTGGCTATAGGGATATTCAGGACTATTGGTGGATATCCATGAACTTACTAGCACGAGAGAAATTTATGAAAATATGATTGTGGAAATATACATCGTATAAAAACTAAGCAAAATCATTAGTTTCCTGGGTTCTGGAATATTCAAAGAGAGATTGGGATATGTTCAGAGGCTCCTTTTGTGGAAGCCAAGATTCATGTGCCCATAATTATATGAGAAAGTTTTGTTTGAAGTAATAACCTAAACTCTTATAATCTCGTATAGGTAGTGAACTCACTGCACGAAATGGGTTCCGAAGTTCAGGTAGATTGTGACATTGCAGTATGCTACGTCCTAGTCATGTACAGTTTCCTTCTCAAACAAAACATCTTACCCAATTTACTCATATTATGACTTATGGGACTGAACTATTCAATATTCTGCTGTACTTTTAAGTTTATCCACGAATTGGGAGTCGAATCGGCCGAGAGAAAATGGCCGCCGGTGAGTGATAATCAGTAAAGCCATCTCTGGAAAGGATTTTGCAACTTTATGTTGTTCAGGAGTTCACACTGATGCGTTATCAATACGGTCTACGGTATGTATCTAAGAATACGTACAAGATAATTGTTTGCTCTTTTGAATAATCTTTGGTGTAGGAGGAGATACCTCGGGAAAGATTGATTCTTTCAACATCAACCTATGAAATAACGTACTCAGATTTATTCACCACTCGTTACACAGAGTTTCGTTTATATATGATAGGATTTGCCGTAATTAAAGATGGTAAAAGCATGTCACCAATAAAGATGGTAACAAAGAAATATTCACGTTCAATGGTTTCCTTAAGGTGTATGTTTATTTCGCCACGCGCGTTTTGGACCTTTTACGTGTTGGCCCTTCTGCGAGGGGTGAGGTAGGATTTATAGCCTGTTAACACAGACATCCCCCTTTATACATATTATATGAATCTGGTCCATCTGCCTTAAAACGCCGAATATACCGCACCAATTGGTCATCTCATCAGAATAACATGATGAACTAGATGCGTATCAGAAGCCACATGGGACAAGGTAGCTATGGTTATAATGCCAGCGTAGGAGTATGATTCACTAGATTCTGTCTCAGATTAGTCCGGTGAATAGTGCCAACAAATGGCTGAAACTGGCACGTCGAGGTTTAGCAAAATTATTTCAAGCGCTTTAAAGTACTATGTTCGAATTTACAGGTGATGGAGCGATGTGATTGATGTGGCACCGACTTTGATATCCTTGCCATCATTGGTATATGGGGAATGCCTATAGTATGATTTGTACTCACATTTACTTGGAGTTAGCTTTAGTGATAGCAGTGTTCATATCAAAGCACATATGGGGCATGCATGTGCGAGGGACCACCGAGTACAGTCAGCAGTGCGATACGAATCCACATCCAGTGCCGTATAATTGTAAAACATGGAATACCAGTGCGCAATTAGTCGCGCCCGATCAAACTTTCCTTTAAGCCAGTCAAGCCTAATTACTTTTCTTCATGAATCTGATTACCCACCCTTAATCAAATAGCAGCGATCTGACCAAAGGATTAGATGGATGATATCTAAGCCTTCATTTAAGTTTGCGTTATTGGCATCTAAGATCGAATTATGGCCGTGTTTGCTGTAGACATTTGAATATTTCCAGAGGTGCGTACGTACTCATCAATCAACGGATCCTGTGATGAACTCATTTCCCATCCATCTACGTCTAATCAATAAATAAATCAAAACTTTCAGTCCAAAATCTAATCATTAACGAGGCGATTGCGTCCGATGCAGATCCTAAACTAATCAGGGCAATCCCCGATAAATAAACAATTAACCACAAGCTTAAAGCGTGATTTGAACTAAAGAATGAATGTCTCACCAATTAGAGAAGCGACACTATTTTTATTCCATCTACGAGTTCTCGGTACTGTAGGAGAGCTTCCTTCCAGATCTCTTGATCATGCGAGTTCTGTTTGAATTTGATATGAAATACAGCAGACTTGAACCAATAAAAAGAGCATCGGCATTATGTAACCATTTATCTGATGGTCAGGAAAACTACCCTCGTCCTTCTTTTACCTAGAGTTTGGACCATAATCCATAAACACTCATTACTGTCGAGGCACTGCATTCCCTAAACTAATCAACCACTTCTTTTCACATTTTCAATATTCTGCATTACCATTTAATTCTGGAATAACTTGCATTGAAGGTGTGTTTTTTCGTTTCAATGTTCTTGTGTATTTTTTCAATGGTCAAAACATGATACCATATACAAAGAGATCCAAAGTCAGTGATGTTGTAAGTTGCAAATTATCGAACTTGTCTGTGACAACACTTTTTTTTTATAAGTGCCAGTGCCTCAGAAAGAAACTGCAAACAGTAATGTCTTTTTTTTCCTTGTGACCAGCTCTCCTGCAGAAGCAACTTGCAAGAACTTTTGACATTAATGGTCTTGAAAAATTGATCGCCCAAGTCAAATTAACCATGTTTAGTCAATGCCGATGAATCTTGTTATGCATAGGCGATATATCAAATGGAAGCCACATAAAATCCGAGTCATGCCTTCGAGGGCTCTGCCAAACAGGCCCGTGGCGGCTAGGTGATTTGGTTAATATGGAGCGTCCCCTTGAAGAATACTCCCTCTGGGCAGATCATACATGATGGAAATTAGTAGTCTCAAACCCGAAAAGCGGTGGAGATCTGCTGGGATCGTTAGAGGTCACCGAGGTGCGTACCTCCTATGGTATTCCTCCAGGGTACGATTCTATATATACCGGAGACAGAAACCGATGGCCATCCGGGAGGGCGCTCAAAACGCAATACATGTCAGCCCAGATGATCCTAATGAACAGAGCATTGAACCAATAAAAGGGTTCAGGTAGTCCTTCGTTGAATGCATTGGATACTGGGTAAATGGTTTCTTTGATACACACCACCAAAAATCTATAAAAAGAGAAATAAATAAATATTTTTTTATAATAAAAAAATACACCTTTTAAATAATTCCCACCAACCAGGACTAATCTGTCTCTTCCTGAAGATGTCATCCACAGTGACAGCAAAATTACAGGTTTTATGGAATGCATTTCATAGCATTCAAAATAATATGCATTATACATGATGTTGATTATTTATTCAAGCAACCAATATGGTTACAGTAGTCTCTCGGTAAAAGCAGCATATAGATGAATTCGTGTACGCTAACCACGAATTTAAAATGGTAGATGATATAAACGGTCCGTTATATATGTGTTCAACGTTAGTTACTTCAGCCTAATATATCGTGCTCATCTATGGAATAGTTTTCTTGGGGGAAATTGAATTACCTTCAAATAAAAACGGCATCTTATCACATTTCTGAAATGACAAATAACGTCCTCTTTTCAAGCATTACCATATTGTTAAAAACGATGCATTTACCCTTGGGCAAAGTGCGGGGATTTTCTGAATTAAAAAACTGTGCGCTTGTTTTGTAGAACCAATATCCGCTAAATACATACTGCCCAAGGGAACTGAGAATAGAGCCACATATTTTCCCAGAGATAGTCATGAGCACCATAGACCATACCATTAGTGGATACGCGATGGCAAAAACAAGCCGAGAGAAGTGAATGCGCATGTGGTATTATACAGTAGGCTAATCACTGCCACATCCACCCCCTATTATCAGCCACTCTAGGAAAGGTAGCCCACTAGGTTTACGCTGGCTTTATCTTGAACATAGACTTAGTCACCATTAGGAGAAAACATGACACATGCGATTCTTACACACCTACTAGGATTGTTGCTGGAGACAATCTATCTCCAGAATGGTTGCTCTCCGTTAAAATAGCATTATTCTGTGGTAGGTAAATTAGTATTGTAAATCCCAATGATCTGTCTCTGCTGTTAATATTTATAATTTAAGTATAATGAGTAATTGATTGATTTTTAGATTCAATTCTGATTCAGCAATGTATATTTTGACATAATGGTTAGTATTTATGTAATAAATGCTTGTATAAATATGACCTGAAAATACTGTACTGACGCTATTCCTACTTAATCAATAAAACTGATCCTGAAATTTGATAAAATTAGTCCAGGGATCGGCATTGTTGGTCCATGTATAGAGTATGGAAAGGTCACCATTTTAGACCTCAAGGGTAGAACCGCCTTCATGAAGCACTGTCGCTGGGGCATAGCCTACCGTCTACCGTAAGGCTGTCACCTCCCATCAAGAAGCAGCATACCAAAAGCAGCTGACCCCCTACACACATATTTGATTGTTTATCCATTCTGAGTTGTCAAATTTGGATGGTTTATTCTTTAAAATACTATAGAATTCTGCACCCCACCCCATCCCATGGGTGCACCCTCCCACTCTCCACACCCATATACATATCCATGTGTATATGTGACCATTCTTTCAATGTCTCCTCTCGCTTCTCACTATCTATCTCTCCGTCACCAGCAGCATATATAATCTATGATTCCATCTATCCATTTATCATCTATCTATCCATTTTCTCTGGCTTTTCTGAAGATAAATTGCATATTGGGCAGTGCACATCGAAGAACTTCCCTTGTGATTTTTTGACAGGATGAGTAGGATGTGATTTCTGACATGATTGTGATCGATGTGCTGAGGTCACAATAGCAATACCATTGCAATACATTGCACACAGACACTAAAGAAATATTTCAAGATGAATGAAATATGATACTTTTCAAATCAAATCAAATCAATATGGCGCCTTCCGATCCCTTCATTCTTAGTTGTACTCCAACGAATGTGCAAGAGACTGGTTGATTGGGTGGTGGTGGTGGTGGTGGAGTAGAGTAGATATTAGATTTAATATTCTCGACTTAACTTACAAAACTTAACAAATTGGTATTACCAAGGCAAGGTATCTTAGAAGAACCTGCGTAACGCGTGACGGCCCATATGCCATGTTTTAAGACAAAAGAGTCCCTATTTCTGATGAAAGTCATTTTATCGAATCTGCCTAATTGGCGAGAGTGAGCAACCATGGGTAAATGTTTTATCAAAAAATATAATTGATCAATATGAGCATTCTTTTTTTCCTTCAGGCGGAAATGGTATCAGTTAAGTAAAAGGAAATAAAAGTCGTCAGAGGCATGCTTCAGTGGATATATGGTCCTCGTTTACCGAGCAATAGGAAGGGGCATAAATGCAAATACAATAATTCATGCCTGCCTTGGATTTTAACACCTAGATATTACAAAGCCACATATCGATATCGGATGTGGACATATGTTTAAAATGTCACCCACAATTTCGTACGCGCATATTGATGGAGGCAAGCGCCTCAAATCGATCCCAAACCTTCTGAGAATAGCATCGCTCCGTACCAGACTTCCCTAAAGAAGTTACTGTCAGAAAGGATGGAGGATCTTTTACCTCTGAGTTATATATGTACTGACAGCTTCCTCCCTCCAACGCTCTTAGAGAAATGAAATCACCTGGAGCCTAAATATCAATTACAGATCTTGTCCGTCACAGGTATGTTCTTTACTGAAAACTCGATTGATTTCCTCCCTGGACTGCACATGCCATCGTTCGTTCAGTCATAGGTTTCGACCGCTATTCCTTTTACTTTTTGCATAAAAAAGGTATGTTCAACTGCAAGGGACAGAAAGATTAGAACAGTAATTGAATAGATTGATCACTTTAGTTTCCAACCCGATTCATCAAGCCAAGCGCTGAGTTAATGATTAAGGACTATATAATTTCGCTTAATGGCTGATAGGAAGATGTACGAGAAGCGATGAAAAAGGTGGTACCTTTTCTTATGACTATCGAACTGAATTTAGTCGCTATGCTGTTCGTCATTCCAGGCTGATGTATTCAGCATTTGCCAGTGTCATACGAAAGGTATATATAAAATAGGGAGTATGTATTGTGCACTAAGTGTCTTGCCTTGAAGGTCAGCCCAAGGTAAAATATTCTTTACAATAATTATGGGCAAGTGCAAGGACCAAGATTACTTTCTACTTTCTGATTGATCATTCTAAGTGCTTATTTATATCAAGACCCACTCTTAGACAATGAGTTATATACAATCGATTTTTTTTCTGTTTACTTAAATTCAAGTGAAATGCTGTATAGACAGCTCCAGGAATCAAGGAGGGATTATTGGATTGGGGAATATTAGATGATTTATCCTAGAATTGTATTTGTGTCAGTAAACTGGCTCAAAAGACAATGGGAAGGACGGAGCTCTGATGAGTAAAAAGAATGTCTCTTATCACATAGAAGAAGGGAAGTCTATACTATGTATGATGTATGAAGTGGTTTTATATCGGCGGTGAACAAAGCTTAATTTAGTACGGACTTACCATGTTAGTTACACTTTTATAACATATTTAATGCCTTGCTGTGCTTGTCTGTCCGCAGCTGCATCATGTGCCAGTGGCCGACCACCCTAATGGTTCGCTGGGGGGTTGTATGTACTTATGATATTGATGAACGTAACTGTGCTATGATTGTGCCCATACCTGAATAAAGATTTGACTTTTTTAAATGATCGAAATTGATAATTGGAAATGTAAGGTATGGTATGGGTCAACAGATCAGGACATCATGTTGAATATATTTACCTCAGTCCGATGGGAAATACAAATCCCTTTAAAACAGAAAGACGTTATAATTGTGACTTCGACGGATGGAATCGTATTAACAGCAAAAACAACGATCAAGTCATCGAGATTCTAAAATCTATTGATGATCATCAATTATCAGCTACCCAGTGAGTATTGATAGGTTAATTAAATTGTCTCAAAATGCAAGTAATTTAGATAATTCATGAGTAGTAGAATCGCTCTAATTATTTATAAATCATTTGTATTACTGCCATTGGAATATGCTTGTTTCTTGGCTTATCTAAAACCAAAGCATATATACATGTTTATTTTCGACTGCAATAAATTCAGAACCAATATCTGCAGATAGTATAGTGACAAAGTCATATATATGTTTAAGATCTTAAATTTAAGACTGTTCTTAAGAAACATCTTCCTATTTGACCTTTACAAAAGGACCTTTTGACCTTTAAAAAACGGTTTATTGCAGTCTGAATATGTTATTCAATTGATGAAATAATGTACATACATTTATTTCATCATTTCCTCAGAGATTTCCATTAACAAAATAATATTGGTTGTTTTATCACTTAATATTTAAGAATTTATCCTATATCTGAGAGCATTTTAACTATGTATCTTACATTCAGTTCTAGTTTAATATATACTCATATTCCTGAGATACCTTGTACAGAAGATCGTTTGTATACATCCTGAGACAGCGTGCTAAGGACACTTGATCAATCAAAGTTGTTGTGATTGAGTTGTTTTGATTACAAGTGATCATCTACTCGAAAATAATTGATGTTGTTATAGGCCATTATAGTTCATAATTATGCTGTTTCGGTCAAAAGGCTCCCTCTACAGGAGAATGTACATTACAACAATACGATGAGTTCTCAAATTTACGAGGATATTTATTGCTGGTCCAAAGTTGTGGTAAATTCTCTCGTAAAACTACAGGAAATGCTACAATGCTAGGAGTATTTCAATGCTATCATTTAAAACTGTCTTGTATCGTAAACGTATTTTCGTATGAAATCCTCTTACATATCATTTTATCTTATACTTAAGGACATATAAATATCTCCTGAGATAGCCATGTTTTATTGAGGAAACAAGAACACAACTAGAAAAAGAGTATTGTTGATAATTAGCGATATTATAAGAATGTGAAAAACAAGTAATGCTATTGTTTTCAAGAGCCCTCTTAATATAAGTCTTCTTAAAAACAGTATTTACAGAAACAGAGATTTATCTCACAATATTGTACTTGAACATATCAATATGTAAAGAGGTAAAGAAGAAGTAGTAAAAATAGTATCCCTATAAATAACTCCACATTATGGGAAGTATTTAAAAAACCATAATAATTATGTGCACAGATACCAAGGTGTAAGTAGTATAGTTAAATGTGTAATTGCCTTAGGCACTACAAATGAATAATTGGTAAAAACATGTACTTTTTACCCATATGGCATCGATCGATAAATAATGGAGTGTAGTATTTTCTTATGATCAAATGATGCGTGTCGGCACTGGTTTTTAAATATTATGCAATTGTAAAATATTTTATTGACAGTAAACTCCCTTGGGTAGGCCTATATATGTACATTGTATATATCTCGCTCGCTATAACTGTTGCGTATATCTCGCTCGCTATAACTGTGCATGAGAACCTAACCTGTACGACTGTATGGTCTTGATACATTTAATGTTGTGAAGTAATCTTGTGCTTATCAGTAATCAAAGGAGCGATAGATGTAGTGCATACATTTTAGTTGAGAATTAACCCTTGTTCACTTGAGAAAAACAAGTATGTAATTGTGATTAAAAGTTTTAAACATCAAAGGCGAATAGTAATACATTTCCTTTGCTTGCATACTCTGTAATGGATTCAGCACATTGATCTTGAGGAGGTTTTGCATCGAAACATAATATGGCATTCAACAAATATGGAAAATGGGAAAGGACCGATCGTATCACTTAGGCCAGCGTAAATATTTAATTTTGGCCCAATATTCAAGTACAACAACACACTTAATTCTAACATTTGCCACCTTTTGAGCTCCTATCATGGAACCATGATTTCTGCCTATGTGGATTGAAGGTGAAGTTACGATTTTTGCAAGACCTCAGGTGTCGTTGCTATGGAAACACTTGAATGACAAAAATATTGTTTGGACATTTTTGTAATAATTGTTTCCCACAGTGGGTACGCCGAAGCGTTTCCATTAGTGCAAGTTATAGAAAGACTACAAGAGAAATATTTTTACTATTTGGGGAAAAATCCCTTTTCAGTCATAATCACAGTAAAATATTCACTAAAATGTAAAATTACTGTACCGTATGACTAGGGTTATATTTTACCATTCTTTCAAAACCGAAATATTTAAACAAAATTTTCGTTCTTGGTAGTCTTTCGTGGTTTGACCCTTTACTTCATGAATATAGATACAAACCTCAGTACGTATATATGCATGTATAATTTGGAAAATATTGTTTGGGGCTGATGTTTTCAGTCCGTTTAAACAGTGAAATATCAATTATTATTGAATGAATTATTTTTTGATAACGTGGACTGTTTGATGTCACTTGTCTGAGGATACACTGTATACAAATTCTAAATATAAAAAGATATGCGAATGGTGTATCAAAGGACACATTGATATGTAGGACTTTTAAAAATCTTCGCTATATAAATCTCCCATGCAAGGTGGAACTGTAACTTTAACGATTTAGTAATCATCCCGAAAAGTATGCAGGATGAAAGACAAAATAATTGCTTTTCACGTTGTATCGACCAATCGCAAGTTGATAAAGGTAGTTATTAAGTAGCGAGCAACAAAGTCTGCCACAGACACGATCCCTATTAATGTGTCGGATTCACACTGGAAAACATCCGTGACGATCCATATCTATTGCATGTAGTACGTATGAAAGGAAACGTGTTTCTCACTCGCGTGTGGCTTCCCTGAGTATCCACAAGTCGGTATACCTTCTCCGGCGTAGGCGGTGCAAAACCTTATAATGATTCCATACAATAGAGATACCTCAACTACATTACCATACTTGGGAATTCCCTTGATATAACTCAAAAGAGTAATATGAGTAGATAGTCTGGTTATAGTTTGTTCTAGGATTGAACTGAATATAAATATTAAATTTTAGTACGAGTATGCCGTCATAATGACCATACTATATTCTCTTGCTATCCGACCCTGAGGAGTACATGCATACACAACATTATTATATAAATCAATTATGTATACGATATTATAATAAACCGCGAAACCAGAAAGCGCTTTATAACACAGGGGTTTGATGGCCTCAGCAATAATGTTCCTGCTTCCGAACATTCCAGATTTAGACCAACAATCACCAATACCGTCTTGGTATAGAGCAGACCCCTTTGATTTTTTTACTAGGGATATTACGTCTGAGACATAACAAGAGCACAAAGCGCCACAAAATGAGATCCTTGTAATGTGTCATCTTCTCGAAACACTTTTCTCTGGCAGTTCTCTTGGAAATACAAAGCAAAAAAACTACGACCGTGCTGTTCACACAACGATGCAGAGCCATCATTGGGAATTTGAGTGATGGCCAATGCATGACATGGTAGTCAATTACGATTAAGATAAATGCAGGCCTCTGTCAGTACCTCGATTAATCAATCATTGATGTTTAGTCCGATACTCAACGTGTCCCCCTATTGTTTGCGAATATTATTGCTGTCCCTGATGGTAAACCTTTGCGGCGGAACTGTGGTTGATACCCTCACCGGTATAGAGTACATCTATATTTCATTTCTCCTGAATGTTTTTCTAATAACCTTTTGATTCGATTTAATGCTATTATTCTCTGAATGTCCATGATATGTGTATCGGTATCAGATCCAGGTTTAACTTTAAAGTGACCTCGCTAGCTAGTACACATAATTATATATAGAGCTTCTACCTATACGAGATCGTGAGTAGTATAGGTAAAGTGGACATTGCGTATATAGGTATCACACCTGTGACCACCAGTGACCGACCATTCATGAGATTAAGCATGTCTTTTAATATTATTGATATATATGATATGAAATCGAGGGGGTGGTATCTCTTGAACAAAATAGTCTAGATAGAGTAGTTGCAGAAAGGTAGATTTCTAAATATTTTCAGATACCGGAAATGATCAATTTGATTTACTTTTTGTTTCTACTAATGCATCGTATCCGATTAGTGACAATAAACTAAACGGACACAATGCATTAGTAGAAACAAGAATTGTTTCAATGGAAAATTCCATTCTCCAGAAAATACTTCCACCACTCTTTCTTATTGTCATCAGTCGCTTGATTGCTAATGGGGTGAAATGTCTATTCTACAAGTACGCACAACATAGGGCAACTTATGCATTGTATTCGAATCATCGCTTTTTTAATCCCTTGATGTGATGGCAAGGGGTGCAAATGCACTTACCACAATGCAATGTTCGGCGCTGATCCACTGAGTAACGATGCGACGTTGAGGCAATATAGTTTCCTCAGATCTAAAACCGTCGACGCTGGCAAACGTCTCTTGAAGGAAGATGCAGGGTACTTCTACTCCATGCTTCAAGAATGGATATGGAGTGGTGCAGGGTAAGAGAAGACAGCCCATCTCTTATCTAATGGCGTCCCATGGATTTCCACTTCATTGATAGGATAAACACACTAAGTACGGACATTGGATTTCCTTTCGAAAACCTAAGCACCTTTCAGACCATCATACCTCCGTAAGTTTCACTCAATGCGAAAGCAAGAGCTTACAGGGGTCTGAAAATGATCATTATAGCTATGAACGAGGGGCGACTACGGGCAGCATCTAATTCCGATGGAATTGGACGAAACTGGACGGCTGGTGGGGCTCGAGTCTATCAGATATCTAATAAATTTACGATCCTTTTGAGTCCAGTAACTGATATCACTGCATACGCAATCCATCCTTGTGGATTTCCTGGGCGATTTGTCATCGCCTGTCAGCAATGGGAAGTCTGATAGCTCGGTTCTTTTGAGGGAGATAACAACACCATTGGTTTGGTCTAGCAGCTGGGCCACAGATAGGTCTGTATATCCCCAATAGAGCCCTGTTGAGTAACATCAAATATACCTATTTGATCGATGAAGAGGGAGAGTAAGAGGCAGCTGAATTATGGACTATTTCCAGGCCATTAGTAGGCCCCTTCGCAAGTTCTGGCAGCTGGAACAGAGAGGAGATCCTAGATGACAAGGAGAATGAGTCGAATATAGCCATCGCTTCGACCCGCCCCCTCCAGAAAGAAAAGAAATCCCTAATTATGGACTTTAACGTTCCATTAAACTGACCATCCTTTATTTAAAAAAGGACTCCATTAAAATAGACCTGTATACAGTGTGTTGATTGACTAGGTCAATAAGGTAAATTTGAGGAAGGCTAGAAATTGAATTGGATTGGAATTTTAGATACTAATCTAAAACTAACTCGATGTAGTTATGTTCTCATTATCTTTAAATCATAAGGCTATATACCCGACACATATGAGCGTCCTTAAACAATCTCCTTCAGCTGAACAGATCATGCTTTCTGTTTTGGGTCGATCTATTAATAACAGGTATTTTATTGACCTTTAGAGTACATCGAATATTTATGTGCGAAGAATCCGTGTGATTGATTGGTACCTTTCCCGTTACGTAAATAATACGATAGTGTGACGGACTTTATTTTTCATATTTATAACTATGGGCCGAATCTAGATCCGACTATTATTTGCTTGGTATTTGTACTACCTGGAAGTGGTACATGTGTCCTTGGGGTTGTATTATGGCTTTGTACACGAGACCTTGCTTGGATCAATACAATTTAGGAAGGCGGTTGATAGCATTTACTTTATATCTCCCTTAAAGACCCCCTAATATAGACGCTTATTTTATTGCCACTTATCCCCGTATTAACAAAATGTATTATACGATTATCTTAGAATATATAAGATATTGTCCTCAAATGTTGCTACTCTATTAAGAATTATATTTAGGGAGCTCTTGGAAAAATTACATTATTTGTTTTGTACACTCTCATAGTATGCCTACGTATCCATAATATTCTTTTACTAGTTATGCCCTTCTACCCTAAATAAATCATTTTCGTTTTCTCAGAAGATGATGATTATTTATTCTTAAGTATGAGATAATATCTTATGTAAGAGAAATTTGCACGAAAATGCGTTAACAAAATAAGATACTTTCAAATGATACTACACCTCACATATACTAACATGTACCACAGTTTTATGAGAGAATTTATCACAACATTGGACCAGCTATGAATATCCTCGTAATTAACATTTTTATAAAGTTCATTGCAAATAGTAACATACTTATGAAAAACGGTCTTAAATTTACGACTTCTCGAAAATGTTTACGATAGCTTAAACCCATATACGATGCTCTTATATGTAAGATCAGGTAGTACGATTTTCGTTATGAAACAACCCCCAGTTTTTCATGTTTGCAATAATGTTTTCTTAAACTCATTAACCAGAAAAGAAGATTTTAACTTAATAATTCATAATAATCATCCTTTTTCTTTTATATGTTTCGTTTTAGATGTTCTCGCCAAGTTATAGATTCAGAAATAGCATCATGGCAGTTTTCCAACCTTCAAGGATGACGTTTTGTTAGATGATTCCAATCATTGTTCTAACTCTAAGGTGGATGACCTATGCCTGCCAGTAGCTCTGGACACAAATACAAGTGTTGGTCGCGTAAATCTCCACCCGGGATGCAGATACGATACCCCAGTGTAGAATAAGGCGTCAGAGAAAGGGTCGTATGTCCTCCCTCGTTACCAACAAAATGTGGTTATCCTGCCCGATGATTTCATTGTGACTAGATTGATTATGGCTGGCGTTCGGGTTCAATTCAAAGGCTCTGGGCCACGGTGAGTGGTCATAGTAAATGTATATGGTGGATTCGTTTGGTTTGTCCTTCCTGGATGGTCTATTGTATCTTTCCATTGTATGGCCTATCAAATTGAAATAAACCTTCGATTCTCGGGCGAAGTCTCGAGAATCCTTGGATGATCTATTTCCCAATCCCAGATACAATGTACCCATAGTTTTCAATTGGATGCAGTTTATCTTTATATCAAGGTGGACCGAGATATGGTGATTGACCGCATCCAGACTATTCAGTAAATCTATTTAAGGGATACGTAACCAACCCTACCATCTAGATTATATGATACAACAACTGACCTTATCCAGTAGGCCCCATAAGCGAAATAATCTGGGTCGTTCCCAAATTGGTGTAGACATTACAGTTTGGCTGGGTATGTTGAAATCATCTCTGACGATATGTCACTAAAGCCCATATTTTTTTTACTCTCCTGCTATGAAAACCATTTCACGCTTTACATTGGATCCTATGCATTTAAATCATCGTACCATTAGTCTGAATTACAAACGGGAACGGAAGAGATTCTGGGGTCAGCGGGTTTTAGCCATCCGCCTCGGAGGCACTATAGTATTTAAGCTAGCTATAGCCCCATTTTGATGTCTTCAATTATAAATTATAGTTGTTCCTTTATATTTTATATTATTAGACTATTTTCGTGTGGCGAATACAATGGTGTTCGGAGCGGAGCTATCATGGTATGAATGGCTATCAAAGTAATATTATACGTTTTGATTGTCCATGATTATGATATTGCATTTAAATATTCAGTCATAAACCTTGCCTATTTTATTGACAGAAATATATTCCTAGCATTTACTATTAATTCCCTTCTCCTTCTTACCCCTTTCCCGGAAACTGGTAACACCGCTTCCCAGTAAATAATTAATGAAGACCTTGGTTCACAAAAGGATCATCATGGATGGTGGTTAAGGTTAATTCATGTGTGCACCAGTGAGCGACATGCCCAGATGGCTAGGAGAGGCAGTAAATCAGTGGATAATCCAACCATACAACCAGACTTTTATCATCTAAAAGACACGGCGAATGGAGCCCCAACAACCATCGGTGCCAATACCCTACAGGGTTGCGATACCGAGCAAAAATAAGGGAGTCTTACATGATATTCAAAACAGTTGATTTGAGGTATACAGGTCCAGTGATGAGTGTATAATCCCTAGGTCGACTCTACCTCTATTTTTAGGTGTAGAACTCACCTCGTGGACATCATTCTACGTGACTCTTCTTAATCCTGCCAATACATATTGAGTTCCGAAAATGGAACATGGTCTGCAAAATAAGAAGGGTAACTGTGATTGTTTATCGATGGCTAGGTATTTGCATTGCAAATGGCCTCGATCGCTTGCTAAGTGCTCTTTAGAAAGTAAACAGTCCACAAGGGAAGAACAATGAACTGCACAAAATAGCGTTCAATATTGTTATGAATTGTGCTACCGAAGCTTTCCAATTCATTGATCAATTCCCGGTATTTTTAAAGGTCGCTTGAATGGGGAACAAATGAAACCTTTAAATAGTCTGCACAAAAGAACAACAGACGTTTAAGCTTAACCGATTCTATTATATATCAAAATAGTATATGTTAATTAGTGTAGTAGGGACACTCTGGAAGAATTACGACTATTATAGAAGGGGGCACCCATTTCCAGATGTAAATTATCGTTATACTGTGCCATACACAATATACATACAGTATACATGTATACTGAATCCCAATATGTGAGGAAGATATGCATGCAAGTACCTCATCGGAGCGTGCGTATATGGATGGGAACAAAGTATCTCGAAATTCAGGCTTATCTGGGTATTAATTACATGGTCGTGAAGATCAATACAGTTAGCTGTGGGATCTAATATTACATAAGGCCCTTCCCTAGACCGGCCACTCGCCTCCCACACATACCCATACACTGTGGTTGACCCCAGTGCTGGTTGAACAATAACCACTCAGGTTACAAATGCATTAATCTACAAAGAGATGTTTTCACATGGCTAAATAATTCTAAAGGGTAAACGGGAAATCTGTCTATAACTACTTGGTAGTATTGAAGTTATTTTTTTCGGGAGCAGCCAGTGTCCTTTAATTTGGAGGCGAAGCCTCTAGGGTATCCTATTTGAACGTGAGAAATGACGTCAGATGTCGTGCTCCCTTGACGTCCAGGCGCTGTTGCCATCGAATGTTTCCGGCTGATCGTCTGTGCTAGCGGGAAACTTAGGATGGAGTCATTCCAAGTTCTTGAAGGAAGGAATTCGAAGAAAGATATCCAATGGTCATTAAGGCCTTCAAGCAGAAGACACGATGCTCAAAGAGCCGAGGTCCGGTATTGGAGGGGAGCTCTTTCTTGCCCTCAGAACTGTTTTCTCTATACCTCTATAATATATATCATTAGTGCACACCTGGACATATGAGAGAAGTCGTTGGCTTGGAGAATTGAAATTTTATTGAAGAGGATTATGTAATAGTGTGATGAATTATAATTAATAAAATAAGTAATAAATGAAAAATTTTAATTATAAAATATAATATTAGAAATAAAAATGGTTGGAGGAAGAGATGGAAGTGCGGATATGAAATATCCTGAAGGGAAGGGAAGAGGAGGGTGGGAAAGAAGAATTTTAGGTGCATGTGTAATGCACCGTGGAGTATAGAAGAGTGAGGATGAGGAAGGGGGGAGCGGAAGGAAGAGGTGGAGGAGAGGAAGATGGGGAAGGAATGATGGGAAGAGGTGTATTGAGGGGGGTTGTCCAAGAGGTGGCACCAATGACCCATCATCCGGCCATAGCCTAATGATACAACCATTAGTGCACACCTGGACATATGAGAGAAGTCGTTGGCTTGGAGAATTGAAATTTTATTGAAGAGGATTATGTAATAGTGTGATGAATTATAATTAATAAAATAAGTAATAGATGAAAAATTTTAATTATAAAATATAATATTAGAAATAAAAATGGTTGGAGGAAGAGATGGAAGTGCGGATATGAAATATCCTGAAGGGAAGGGAAGAGGAGGGTGGGAAAGAAGAATTTTAGGTGCGTGTGTGATGCACCGTGGAGTATAGAAGAGTGAGGATGAGGAAGGGGGGAGCGGTAGGAAGAGGTGGAGGAGAGGAAGATGGGGAAGGAATGATGGGGGTTGTCCAAGAGGTGGCACCAATGACCCATCATCCGGCCATAGCCTAATGATACAACCATTAGTGCACACCTGGACATATGAGAGAAGTCGTTGGCTTGGAGAATTGAAATTTTATTGAAGAGGATTATGTAATAGTGTGATGAATTATAATTAATAAAATAAGTAATAAATGAAAAATTTTAATTATAAAATATTGGAAGGTAGGTAGATTATGAGTTGAGGAGCGCGGAAGCTAAGGAGTTATGGACAGAGGCTGAGGTATCAGTGTCTATATAAATTCTGTGAGCAGAAGATGCCCACCCCCCATAACGTTGCACGTTTAGTTCTGGCTGCCCTTGGGCATATGCCTGAGTGGCTGCCGCTTTCCTGATTGAGTGGAGTGACAGAGGGCAGTGTGCCTTTCCCAGAGTTTTTAGGGCAGCGGCCCATGAGTTCTTGATGAATGTCACTGGGATTGGATCCCTAGTTTGATGGAAGACTAGGAAGGGATCTTGTGGAGAATGCGTTTGGTTCAGTATGAACATATCTTTAATGGCCTGTACTGGACACCACATATTATTTTGAACACTGTATAGACGCCGAGTCTGCTGTTGGTTGTACTTTTGCAGGTTTTTGGCATGCTTGATCTTGATGATGACTTGATCATCGAGGATGGTGACATCTCCTCTGGTGAGGTTGATCTCTGGATTAAAGTTCTTGAGACTTGATGGGGCTATTTCAGACTGACGTAAAGCCCCATAGAATAGGGTGAGAAGGGCTGCTTTAAGTGCCACTCCCTCTTTATATGAATACACTATTTTAATCACGTCCTTGAATGTAGCCATATCAATGGGTTCTTTTGGTTGCTGTCTATATGTTGAACGCCGCTCAATCGCATCAAGAGCCAGTGTGACCCTGTGATGATCGAGCGGGGTAGTGGGGAGCTCTCTTCTCCTCATATGTTCCCTTATGGAGGACAGCTGATTCTTGATCGTTGCGGGGCATGGTATGTGTACTGAGAGGTATTCTATGTATGCACATACAATGTGGTGGTCAATATCCCCGATGTCCAGCCCTCCCCTCCTTAGGAAGGCTATGAATGTAGTACTTGCTGATTTTCTATTGGCGTCTGTCCCTGGGGCCCTGGATGAACATTGCCTCATCTCTGCAAGGGTCTGGAGAGACCGGATCATCGGATCTACAGCAGAGAAGAGGGTACATGTATTTGAATGCATACACATTGGGTTCACATGAGTCTATAGATAGGGATCTTTGCATGTTTACACTAATGGCCCTGTGTCTTTTTTAAATATGCGCCCTAGCGAGGTGGGAACACAGTTCTGACAAATTATTGTGACTTGAGCTTATAGAGATATCTATTTGCAGGGATGCTTGCAGCATCCACGCAAATCGTGCACATTCTAACACCAATTGATTTCGTCCACGTCCTGTTTGTAGGACCTGAGTGACAGCATCATCTCCACATAGGAGATGCACCCTGCAACCCATGTCATCTCTCCCAATAAGAGTGTGTAGTGCTACCACTATATTGATAGCCTCGAGCTCGGACTTGGTTTTAACTCCATTTCCCAGCCTAGCTACTTGTATTTGGTATGCTACTCTTCCATCAGTGGCTCCTATACCAGTGGTGGTGACATTGACGGCTATTTCTTTTGTAGTTCTCACATCAGGGATGATTGCCACCCCGTTCCACTTTTCCGAGAATTCAATAAACCACATGAGGTCGGCCCGAACTGAGCATGTGATTTTAACGTCACCTCCTTTTGCCTCCCTTAGAGCCTCGAGCAGCCTTCCCACAAATAGCCTAGCAGGGCGGATGCACTTTGCTATGTGTAGTAGCTTCCCTAGGATGGACTGGAGCTGTTTTGTTGTTATATTTTCTCTGGTATAGACACTCTTGATCAACTTTATTGTTTCAGTGAGTTTAGCCACGGGGACAGACAGGGTCATATTCCCACTGTCGATTGTCACCCCAAGCCAAGTTACTGATGTAGCGGCTGCCTGCCTCTTTTCCATTGCTTCTGGCAGGCCTAGTTCCTTCAGGAGGTCTAATACTACTCTTAAGTCGGTCTCACATTTTTCCTTTGACTCTGAGACCACAATTATGTCATCCAAATATATTTTAACCCATACTCCCATTTGGGAGAGCATGGTGGTGATGGCATCAGAGACCCGTTGCATGTGCATGCTTGAGCAACGAGCGCCTAATGGCATAGCAGTTTCAATGTAGTATTTATCATCCCATTGGAGGCACTGCAGGGCCCAGTCGCTGGGACAGGACCTGAAGTTTTTATATGCCCTGCTTATATCAACTGAGGCGAGATGTGCCCCCACTCCCAGTTCTCTGATTTTCTCTGACACTGCGTCGATACCAGGGAGACCATGGGAACGTATCTTCCCAAAGATGGCATTCTTCTGAATGTAGGCATTTACCGACGTCCCTGGAGGATATGTCATATCAGAGATAATTCTCCTCTCTCCTGGATCATGTTTGGGTCGAGTCATGAGAGGGGAGACATGGCACCAATCACTAAAGGGGGCTTGGTCGAATGGCCCTACCAAGCCTCCCTTCTCCAGTTCTTTCACTATAAACTTGTCCACACTTTGGGGGAATTTTGTGGCACTCGGGTGATTTGGAATATCCATGGTGTTGCTTACAGGTCCCATGTACCCTAGCGGAAACCCATATTGAAGTAGATCCAGCAGTTCTTTCCCTTCAGGAATGTTGTCGAGCCTCCTCCATTTTCAGCTCAGAAGGCACCCTTATCCTGGCACCAAGGGCATTCGGCAATCCTGATTTTCTAACGGCCTCATATATTTGAGCTAATGTGTCATCACCTGGAGCAGGTGACATTTTCCCAGGCCAGTTCTCCTGCCGATAGACAGAGAATGCCTGAGGTGTGGAGTCTATGGACGAGTCAGGGATGTCAGATTCGCACATAGACCGTATCCCATTGAAGTTGGGACTTGGAGTCGGTCCTGTCACTTCCGTCAGTGGATTTGTGTAGGCATGTGACTTATGGAGGTTATCAACAGGCCCCTCATTGAACCCAGGGCTAGTGACTCCTACATTTACGCGGGCGCCAGATTCACCTTGTAGTAGATTGGTAATATCCCTGGATATATTGTTCTTGCTTGGTTCTAACAAGGTGGCGCCATTAGAGTGCTGTGGCGTGGCCCGCTCCGATTTTACTGATGGGGGGATGATGCCATCCTTGCTTGCAATAGGATTAACACACACAGGTTTGTTTAAAAATTCATATTCATTTTTCCCCCCACGATTTATTGTTCGTGTGGGGAACGGCAAGTTGTTGATGCATTTGTTGTGTCATGGGGGGCCTGGGGGCCCTTGTTGTACCAGATGTGGAGGACTTACCAAGATCGTTTTCAAGCCTCTCACAGTTAACCACACTATGCCTACTAAATACTCTTGTGGTCACGGAATAGCAATAGGCACACCCATGAAAATAGTTAACTCCGTTCTCTGTATGGTCCCATGACATGTGACATCCCCTGGTCGAGTTGAAGTCTTGACATGCTGCTTTCTTAGCATTATTATTGCCCTGAGACTGTGTGCCCGTCCTCCTCTGATTAGACGATGTATGGTTGCTAGATGTTGGCTGGGAGGGGGCCGACACCCGGCTCTCCCCTATGGCGGCATTCATGGCTCTAGCCGTTTGTATTCTGTAGAAGTCGCCCCAACTGATACGTCCCTTTTCTACATCATCAAAAAGGGTCTGGCTAAATTTTCTGACCACTGGCCACTGCATTACTCGTGCGTCGGCAATAACATCTTGAAGATGGGCCATTATGAGATGATCCTCACTATGATCGGTACGGCGGGGATCTCTCAACATAGCTACTATTCCATAGATATAATCCAGTGGTTCAAGCTTAGCTCTATGCTCGAGCTTTTGTTTCATTGTACTAATACCTTCCTTTTCATCTCACAGTTAACCACACTATGCCTACTAAATACTCTTGTGTCACGGAATAGCAATAGGCACACCCATGAAAATAGTTAACTCCGTTCTCTGTATGGTCCCATGACATGCGACATCCCCTGGTCGAGTTGAAGTCTTGACATGCTGCTTTCTTAGCATTATTATTGCCCTGAGACTGTGTGCCCGTCCTCCTCTGATTAGACGATGTATGGTTGCTAGATGTTGGCTGGGAGGGGGCCGACGCCCGGCTCTCCCCTATGGCGGCATTCATGGCTCTAGCCGTTTGTATTCTGTAGAAGTCGCCCCAACTGATACGTCCCTTTTCTACATCATCAAAAAGGGTCTGGCTAAATTTTCTGACCACTGGCCACTGCATTACTCGTGCGTAGGCAATAACATCTTGAAGATGGGCCATTATGAGATGATCCTCACTATGATCGGTACGGCGGGGATCTCTCAACATAGCTACTATTCCATAGATATAATCCAGTGGTTCAAGCTTAGCTCTATGCTCGAGCTTTTGTTTCATTGTACTAATACCTTCCTTTTCATAGTACATATAGGGCTTTGCGATCAGTTTATCAGTAAGAAGATCAGCAGCAAAGTAAACCTTACCATCATTCTTAGGTGGATTATAGAGCTCTCTGGCGAATTCCCTTTCAATAAAACCGTTGTGGTTTTCTTGCTGTCTCAGGGAGCCCGGTTTTGGTAACACTTGGATGTCTGGGATCGTTTCTATGGGAACACCAGGAGGCAAGTTGAAGGGTGTAGCGGCTGGCCTTTGATTGCAGAATCTTTCCAACATGGAATCCAGTTTTGTGTCAATGGACTTCATAGATCCCTCAAGTTTTCCCAGCCTCACCTCATGATCAAGGCCGGGAGGACGCTGGGTTTTGCGCGTCCCCTGCGCGTCCTGGATGAGCGTCCCCATTGTCTGATTCAACGCTGCTGTTTTTGCAATTCTTGCAGACGTCCTGTTTAGTACTTCTTTTGGCTTTACAACCCCTTTTCCTTTTCCCTTTCCTTTCTTTGTAGAGGTAGAGGGTTCGGCGGTTTTGGGTTTAACCATCTCGTGATTTGTAGAGGTGGCCTCCAAGGGTTGAAAAAAGAAGAATTTTAGGTGCGTGTGTGATGCACCGTGGAGTATAGAAGAGTGAGGATGAGGAAGGGGGGAGCGGAAGGAAGAGGTGGAGGAGAGGAAGATGGGGAAGGAATGATGGGAAGAGGTGTAGTGAGGGGGGTTGTCCAAGAGGTGGCACCAATGACCCATCATCCGGCCATAGCCTAATGATACAACAATTAAATGGTATACTACTAAAACTCCATTCTTTGTATTGAAACACGCCCATTCCGAAGATTCAGATATGGCAAAAGGTATACTATCTGATGCACTATCCGTTTCCAATTGCAGTTGCAACTGTGAAATTTACGCTGCTGATGCCAAAATCACATAACAGGACTTACACGATAATCTTTAAGGGTTTCCCAATTTGAGCAATCTAAAGAAGCCATTATAAGGGGGCTTCGTGTAGCTTTGGCTTCTAAGAGTGTAAACTAATGAGTCAATGGTAACTCCAACCATATTCATTGGTCCAACATGAAAAGACTCCAGCTCTAGGGGTTCATGCCATCTATTAATAATGGTACTTCCAGTCTACTAATACCTTGTGATCTTAAGTAAGAACGACATTTAAGTTGTCCTTCACTTTGGCAAAGTAAGGTAGTTTCTCTATGATTTATTAATGCGACGCTGGATCTCTCTGTCCGGTAGCACGACCCCTCTCTCGGCCAACATAGAACAATTTATACAACATAAATTCCCTCGATTGCAATTACTTCTCAGCACTTCGTTTGGGGAAAACGCCGTCAGGAGTGTCATAGAAATGTGCCATAGTCGTGCACCTATGTAACAGGAAAATATCCCTTACTGCCTTTCTGGCGGATAATTTCGTTTCTATAAAACCATGGTACCATTGAACCAAGCAAACTTAATTCTATTAACATTTGAATGCATATTGCTATATCATTCTAATATTGTGATTTCTTGTGTGAATAATTAACATACAAAATACCTTAAATCAATTTCTAAAGCATGCAATATCAATTCCCAAGAGTGGCAATAGTAAGCTCCAATTTGAATACAAATGGATCTCCTCTTATAATAATCTCCATTCATAAAGAATACTATTAATTTTGATGTCTATTCTCGTCGGCGTGTAGATGCTTGGCATTTCAATTTTGACCTCCATCACTTATCAGTTTTATGTTCCTGAGTGGAGGGACTGATCGATCTGCAACAGTTTCAAGTACATGTCGTATGCTTTGGGCCTTTAACAAAGTGTTCATTATTTGAGGAAACTTTTGCTCGCGTGGTAAAAAATGGCTTTTACAGCCACGCTTGATTAAAAACTCGTGTCCACGAGTATTATTCGGTCCCCGGGGTCCAGGTTGGAAGTATTTGTAATTAGCCGAGTGTGTACTTCTGAATGAAGGAACCTAAGCACATCCAACGCGCATCGATCAACCAAACGCAAAACCCTGTCCCCTTTTCGAAAGAAAAAAATACATATAAATCAATCTATTTAAACGGAATAAACCCCACCACACTAAGTATCTAAGAGGGCGCTTGCAGTTCAATCACAATCAATAACTTACATTCTCCCTTCTAAATGAGGGCGATTAGAAGGTGATTCGATCTATGAAAAGATGGGTCGTGTCTTGAATTGGATTCTGCATGAAAATTGTTTTAATCGGATGGACTAAACAAGATTCAATTGTAAAATAACACAACTTTTAACCAAGTAGATCTGACACAATATACAGCATAAATTGGTAGTATATATGGCATTTGATGAGTGTCCATCTTCTCTATAACAATGTGGTAATTGGCACGGGCATGCTCTAACAAATAAAGATATTCATATCATGGCTCAGTTTTCAAGTACCTGATCTTATATATATTTAGAAGGGCCTATCTGAGCATGTCTACTTGCGAGTGAAAATTTCTAATTGGTCCCACTATAACATATATATACATTACGACGGTTACTTAATGATATAGGAAAGTGGTTGGTGAGTCATCGAGTTGAGAAACTTCACATGGCCCCTGATAGTAGATGTTCGTGCGCCTGTATCTTAAATCCTGTTATGACTGGCCTTCCCTACGTAATGAGGCTCCCCTACACCCGAGATCAGAGACATCCATATGGTCGTTAGATAATTCAATACCAAACCAGTTGTAAGGCAAATAGGAATTACCCATTTCTGGTATCTCATTTTTTATTAATAAGTCCTTCCAATCATTACAACCTCTTTCTTATAGTAAATATTTTTAGGCATTTCTCATCATGTATATAAACTGGGAATAATCTGTGGTGAGCGCTTCGTTATTTTATGACGCACAATATAAAACGAGGGCAACATTCCTTTTCTTTCGTTGCTACAGGGGTAGCCTACATTTGTAGTGTGTACTGCATTATTACCTAGACCATGACACAGCGCTTTTTTCACAATGAGGAAACCCCAAAGCCTCTCTCCGAAGACCCCTGTTCAAAGATATCAACGGGTTCAAAACTTTCCTGAGAACAATTGCGCTGATTATTAGACGGATGAGCCAACGAGCCTCAGAAGTATGAGGCCCTGATAAAAACTTCGTCCATTTAAGCCCGAGTAAGAAGTGAAGCGAACGAATGCTACATTCGTGAAAGAATACAGTTGGACCCGATCGGACAAAGAAATGATAGAGGCGCTGCTTCTCAAGAAAACAAAGACAGAACAATAAAACGTCGGGAGTAAAATTAGTTTTATGCGTTCTTGGTTCAGGCTTCTGGCGTGCCAATCAAACTTAGAGAGCCACAGGGAAGTGGAGAACACGGGAAGAGCGTGTTGCACCCAACCTGGAGCAAATTACCATGAGCCTCCGGGTTGAGTGGACAAACTTAAGGACGATTCAGGAGAGTGTGCCCCCATCCGAAAATACACATTTCATCTACTACTTACGCTGGCTTCGATTGGTACCGGTAGTTGAAAATCGCAGGGAGTCAACAATTCCCTTTTCCCCCGTCAATCAATTCCTTGTATTTATAATGAGCTTGCGGGGGCTATGTTGTCTCCAAAGGGCATTATGTTAACGTTAATGAATTATAAGTTGATAAGTGAAATAACTGATAATTGACTTTCGTATGTTTAGGCAAGCAAGGTTAGGCAATATGGTTGTGTTTGTGTTTTGATGTGCTTGTAACCACGAATCTGCCCATTAACGTCGATAGAAAGTGTTCATGTAGGTCATGTGTACCGTTGAAGGATTTCAGTCCCAAGTGTCGTATCACTCAATTTACTTCAGTCCCAACTGGTACACTGTTGAGAAGTGCTGGGAGCTGATGGGAGTTGCTCAACTCAGCGCGATGCCCCCTGTCGCACGAATATAGAATGATCAGAGCTGCGCAAGGATGGCAATTTGGGATGCAGCAGCAACGGTCTCGGAGCAAGGCTCTTGTCATATGGAACTCCTGTCAAACACATGTAGAAATCCAGCCAAAATATCAGCACAATTTATGACCTGCCAAATAAAAAAGGCTTCGCAATCCAAATCATTTTCCCCCACCACGCACGGTCGAGGGGATCGGATCTATTCAGCGCTGGGGAAGATATTCAGTTCAAGGTTTTGATAACGTTGGCAGTAAAGCACATGAATGCAGTTGGTGAAAGTGCATTTATTATCATCTATGAACCTCGAACTTCAGCTTATCGGTGGAAATCCTCCAGGAGAATGTGGTTTGCTGATAGCGGGAAAGGGCTGTCCTGAGTCCTCCTCTGCCCGCCCCCCGAAGGCCGGGGTACATGTGCTAATGTCCCTACAACACGAGCATGGGTGCATAAATGAACATTTCACGACTCGTTACACTAGGGTCAGAGAGGAGTGTCCCATTCACTAATGTAAAATGAACCTCCAGACTGTACATGCACTCTTATTCCATCGCATGATTGAGTAATAGGCTCATCCAAAACGTATCCTCGAAAATACCAATGTCGCCAAATGTCACTGAGACCTAGTGGCAACCGTTACTCACATTTTGGGGAAAAGAATTCATTTTGAGTTGAAGTGAGTTCATACTTAAACCAATTTTCTTTCAATTACCTCCCTAACATCGGAACAATAAACTTGAGGAGTTAATCTTTTGTGGATAAACAGTAAACCCATTTGTGAATCCCAAATGACACCATCCGATGCAAGAAAGGCTGATAAAATGTATGAGATATGGGGGGAATAATGGCCTTTTTAGCTAAAACCAATATCAGCAGCTAATGGGCCGTGACGGAAGGGGAGCGCCATTAATTTGAAGTTTTGATGTCAGAATTCCTAAATAACAGAAATGGTCATTATGGTACATGTTATTTCTGTCTACCAAAACCTTGATCACGATGAAGGAGTGATTCTTCATTCAAATTTCTCCTTACTCAATGTTCCAAAATAATCTGCTTCAAGGGGTTGATTATTTCGGTAGCACTGAAATCATGCTCATTATGATTGGATGAGGATTTATTTATCATGGAGATGTTCATCATTAATATCATAACTACACGATCGTATGCAGCTATAGCTGTGAACGCATGTCTCCCCTCTCTCTTTCTCCCTCTCTCTCTTACTAGCTCTCTTTCTATATAATTATATATAATATAATATTATAACGGAATATAATTGTCTCGATGAATACACCTACTGGAGGTCATGTGGGTTGTCTTATGAGACATAATTATCACATTTATGTGTGTTTAATACACGTTTTGTGTTTTTGTTGTGCGTTACTCATAACTCAAGTCCAGCCTGCCGATGATGTAACTGCAGCCTCCAGCTACCAGCATAAAACGTTCGGAGCTTGATGTAAAAAGACCTCCCCCTGGTAAGTCTCATCATGATTAAGGAGATCAGTACTTCCAACCTTCCAACCAATTTATTGATCTTATCTTATTTTGTTTTCAGCAAAGTATGACTTTAAGTGAGTTGGGACATTGAAAGAAACTACACAAAAATGAGAGTTGGACAAAGTCAAATAATCTTTTTCACTTTGAGGTGAGGGTAAGCATATATATATATAGAGTGGATCACGCGACATTGTTGAACTTCGCTGCTGGGTATCGCCGGGAAGCATTGTTTGTGCTCTTGAATAGTTTTGAAAAGGGGACTTTGAGAAATTGGCGATGATAACTGTATAGCGATAATACTCTAGCAGCAACCATCCCTTGATACTACGGAGCCTCGGCCTTCCTCCATTCAAATTCTCCCTCGCCAACTAGAAGCTATTCTACAAAAGTACTCTCAGGTGCGATGGACCGGCTCTTGGTGGATATCTCTTAAGTACTCTCAACTTGAAGCATCAGCTACAGTTAGCCTTCCTACAAGAGGCACAGTCTATTGGTGGCACCCGGTTTCCTTTGGGAGACAAGCAAACATAGATAAGTCTAATAAGCCCTTATCTGTACCCAACCTTCCTGATCAGATTTGCCAACAGAGAATGAGGCCTGATTTCTTTCATCATCTGACTTTGATGGAGTGTGGGGTATACTGCGCCGGAGTAATTATGGAACTATAATAAGAGCTGGGGTTATTGTAATGATATCTACAGGGAGTATCAATGAGGAAAATTTGCTTCTCTCTATCACGATGGCATCGGTAACTTGGGAATGGCTATGTTTCGAATTGACAATATGTGCGTCTCTTTCCGATGTGTGGAGATTCCATTATTCCTTAAGACTTGGCTCATCAAATAATACCGACGGTTCCCTCAGGTCGATGGGTTTGAACAATGTTCTATTTATCACAATTCATGCTGAGAAATTAAATCTTGTCAACATTACGTCCCGCCTGTGTCCAAAGTCATTGGCATATGGAGATAATACTCGAATAGGTGTGTGTGTGCATAGTGTGAAGTGATATCCTTATTCTATCGTACACTACAACGGACTGTGCAACAATGTTTTTGAGAATCTATGATCGAGCAGGAATAGATCTGAATAGCATTTATCTTAATTGATACGCTATGTCTAGGCTTCTGTAAACCCCGCATACGTGTTATGCTCGAATACTAAGTAGACGTATCATCACATCATGTTGACCATTGATGTTAAATTCATACTGTGTTCCCACCTCGGTCTTCGTTTTCCTGAAAAATATGGACTGAAATTGGATCGAAATAGGACTACAGTCCACAGAATTCGCCATTAAAGATAGTATCGATCGTTTTGAGATCAAACGAAAATACGGGACAAATTTTGAAGGAGGCATACTAGGTCTGTTTAATTCCGTTAATTGTATTGTTTCGCAACAAAGGAATCTTAAACTCGCTGCTAGAAATTTGATTTGATCCAAAACAGTACAGACAGCGGTTTCTTCCTCAGGATTTCTATTTGAAATCCGTCAGAAGGTGCTTTCCCTGGCCTTACAGTAGGTCTCTATGCTCTAATCATCCTTAGAAGGCTTTGCCCGTCTCCATCTCTTGCTAATCACGTATTCCAGGCTTTCCCCACCCGCAGACATTTATTTTACGCTTAGTTAGACACAAAATGGACAGTGTCTGAGCATTTCGGTCTCTTCTCTTTTGATGCCTGCCGGAGTTGGGCCGCTTGTTACCTTGCCTCTAATTCGTTTTTGGATGGAATTATAGCGTAATTCATGGCACTTAATAATATCAATCGTTGATGTCACATGTAGCTAGCTCGGTGGTAACTAATATCCTTCAATATTGGAGGTGTGACTTTTAATCTATTAGGTCATTGCCAAATGGGATTTCACGCTTCTTTCACGTCATCTTTCGGAATGGACGAGCGCAAATGATTATTCATCGTACGACACAAATTTATTGGTAGGCTGTATGATGTATCATCCCTAACAAAAGTGACAACCTTTAGATTGACTAATTTATGGGTATCGGAAAATGGGTGTTTTTGTCTCGCACGGATGTTTCATCAAATCTATCACTCAGGTTATTAATCAAAAGCGTGGAAGTAATTAAGGTTTCTTCATGCGAAAATCTTGCTCTGAATATCAATTATTAGACACAAATGGATCATACTATCATCGTGGTGGCTGTTTCCATATTGGAATTCTTGATTCCTTTAACCCATAATCTAGTAAATATAGAGCAAAGTGATTACTGGAATTGTTGGTGCAAGTAACGTAATGGGCCCATATTCCCATTTGGAGTCAAATGAACCCAGCTTTCCCGTCATTGATCACGTAATTTCTACATCTTATATCGTCAGGCCCTTTCAATTATCACTCAAGCCACTAGTACATACAGGATAGGATCTTATAGCACCAGAATAAATGAAAATTGTCGCGGGCGACCCATCTGCAGGCTTCCCTCATGTAGGTTTGGATATAAGAGACAGAAAGTAATTTGGCTTTGCCCACAACTGTCTATCGCAAACACCAGAAGCACTAGTGATTCAGCTTCTGCATCCAAGGAGGCAGACGGTTCACCTTTAAAAGAAATGGTTTCGTAATTTAGCGTGAATCGACTTTAATTTAAGCGGGCATGTTATCAAAACGGATGAATATCCCACCAGGTAATCGCTGATTGTTTTCTTTCTTAGACGCTTTGCGTCGTTGATTATTTGCTTTCGTACAATTAGAAAAAGAAATTACATGAAAATGTGATCTTATTCCGAGTGCTTTAATCGTGTTTATTGTTTCAGTTTCTGCCACTAAAAAGGTTCCTGTGGTCGATGGCGATGAAAAAGAACAAGATGGACCGTAGAAGGAAAAAGAGAAGAAAGCCTTTGGAAAATGGACATTAAGGAAGGTCTTGTCTGTCTCAGTTTCTCAGTAACTTGAGTTTGGCGGATGTGGACTGAGATTGCGAGCTACGTCTTCATTTTCCCATACTGAAATGCATAGATGAAGATACAACTAAATTGGATGACGTGTCAAATGCCACTTATTGACTACGTATTATTTACTGTCTCCGACATACTAATCCGATGGAGGTAAAGGCAACCATTAGAAAGGGGAACACAGTCGAGGTAAAGCAATAAGGTGATCTCAAAGTCGAGCACAGATGTCTCTTGTAGTATGAGAACATTGGTGTAGTGTGTCCGCTCAGACATAGTTCACTTTAGTAATAATAATAGATCTTAGATTGTATGGAAAAGCTAATGGGCGGATATACTCCAGGTATTTTTCTTGCCTGTAGAGTCTGTTCTTTGTTGTCTCCGCCCAGCTGCTTTTCTGGAGATCCAGCAGCTGTATCCTATAGCATGGGGATTCCCGCGACTTTTAGGCAAATTAATGTTGCCTGTAGTCTACTCATGCTTCTGCTTCCTGAAATCTTAGCATTAAATACGTCCTCATGGAATCTTGGTGATCTCGTCACGACGTCATTATTATTGTGGGGAACTGATAATTTGCCTTGAATCCAATGCAAGGCCTTTCCCTGCCAGAACATAATCTGGCAAATCTTTTCCCGCCTAACTCTATTAGGGCCATCGGAAACTCCCTTAAGTTAATTTTCTATGTATGACTAACAGGTCTTTTAATTCTGGTCTTGTATCACTCATTTTTTCCGATCTCGAAGTGAATCATTTTTGCACCGAGTGTCATGGCTGGTGCTAAAAAGGTCTGACAGACATAGTGTGACAGATAAAAGAGACAACCCAACGACCTCCAGAGGTGGGTGATCAGAGTACACGCATCACTTGAAAGCGTCATTGACTTTATCATCACTATTTGCATTACTGAAGGTCAACGAATGTTGCATGGTGTTTTGAAATTCTGGGTCAACGAATGAAACTGGCACAACATAGTTCTTCTCATTCCAAACGATAACTGTGCATGAACTTTTTCTAACTGATATGCCTGGCATTTCGTATGTCTTGCAATACAATGCAGACTATCGAGAAAATGTAGGTCTTTTTTTGTGTTGGGGCAGACTTTAAGATCTATAGAGTTGCTTTTCCGTAGTTAACTGGGGATATCATAGCTACCTAACCAGCTAATTTCCGACAAAATAAATCTTCTTTCTGTATTGGTATATTCATTCCCAACCCAGCCGAAAGTCACCAAGATAGAATATTGAATGGTTGGGACATGTTCGCCTTGCGGTTAAACCAAATCATCTCCCATATTATTCATTTCGACTATTCAATACAAATAGTTTCAATATGGCTCTCCATTTTCTTATACTTATGGAACCATCAATGTAATTGAAAATGTTCGAATAACACTACGGTATATTAAACTAGAGGCACATACATCTTTGCCAATGTAGAACAGTAGAATACAACAATAATCAAGATTCCGAAAAATAAATCGTCCATTCCCTTCCTTATCAGGACTAACAGGCAATGATAATAGGTTACCGATTTGAGAAATGAATGTATTTATAATATGATATGACCATGATTATGACAAATTTAACTATTGTATTTCAAGTTGATTAACTAGACAAGAGTGAGGATGTTCAACATGTAGAAGAGAGTTGAGACAGCAGTCGAGTTTATATATGGAGGACCATTCCTGTTGTTTGATATGAATGGGAGATAAATAGCTTCCAAGCAAGGACTGAATGATATACATATTCAGCGATCCGTGTCTTTTCAATCAGACCTGCCTGGGTAAGGAATTTTGAAGTTTCCTGTCTCCTGTCTCAGGTGGTGTCCCCTGGCGCTAAATACATGCAACAGAGATTTATTGTACCTCTTCGAGTAATGGTTAGTATTTCCCTCTAGTGGTTCATTGGTACAACTAAATGGTTGGTTTACACACATCACTCCTAGCTTTATTTAACTGTGGGACAAAACTAAAGTGTCCATTGTTAGCATTTAAACAAATTATGAAGATTTAATTTTGAAAACAAATCAAGGAGAGACATTCACTTTTGAAAGTTCAATTTTGAAAACTAATAAAGAGAACACATTCAATTATAAAGATGAACAGGTTTCAGTGAACCAAAATATAGAACCGCCCACAATTTACGGTACATTTTATCCAGATATGCCTGATAGGTAAATAAAAATAATAAAATACACTCTACTGTCTGGGTGACTTATTTATATAATGACTCCTTATCTATCAACGAATAGTAACCAAATTTAACCGTATAACCGTACAGCTGACTTGTTGAAAACGATGTTATTCGGGGTGGTTTTTCCCAATAGAAATAAAGGACACAATCATTAGTTAATCGATCAAATTAATCCATGATGGATCAAATCAGTACGATTTCCAGTCGTCAGTTTGATGCATGAGTCGAATATCACCAAATTCTATACATTCACAAAAAAGGATCACCAGATAAAGTCAAAACTTTATTATCCTGATTTTGGTCAACGTAAGGAAGAAATTATTTCTTCTTACCCCTAAGATACAAAGCATATAGCTAACAATATTTAAAACTTAAAGGACTAAAATACTCCTTGAGTAACATCAGAAAGAAATAGAAAATTGTACAACTGGGACTTAACAAAGCCCATCAATGAGGGTTTTGTTTGGCATGAGTTATTTATAATGGTATAATATTTATTTTTACCTGACTGACATGATTTTACAAAGTTATCAATATGTTCTCCATTGACAGACAACTATATTATATAGAGAAAACAAAACAAATTCATGCTAATTTAGATTAAAGAGAGAATAATGTAAAGTGAGTGTAATTTTCAAGAAAGGATTTAGCATTGCTATATATACGGCGTATCTTCATATCAGAATATCTCTCTGACACTATTATTGAATGTTTACATACTAACTAAAGATCTTCTACAAAGCTATTTACATTTACAGCGTACGTATGTTCAAGGGACCTTCCTGTTTGTCCACGCCTGTAATAGTAGCGTTTTGGAAAGACTTCTTAATGTTGATTCAATTAAACGTTTAAACCGCACATTTGAGTTGACAGAATAACCTATACATGTACGATATCGGACAGTTAAAGCCATCAGATCAATAATGTTTTTAAAATAATATGTAAAATGTCGTTCCTGGTCTATCCCCGACGAAGAAGACTTTGCCCGTGTAGCATCTAGGTACCCCAAATCTCATGGGTTGGCTGGCAAATACGTTTGCACCCTCTTTAATATCTTTAAGTAATACGTTCATCGCTATTATTTTCGTAAGTGAATTTAAACTAGAACCAGGTATGTTTCATATCACCGGCAGCCACATTCACCAACGACCATATCCTGGTAGCGATATTTAAAGGTAACTATGCCTTCGTCCACATAGAGAAGAGAAATCGGCTTTAGCTTTGTTGGAACACAACATGCGCGAGCAGCCTGAAAATAATCAATAACATTCACGTGTCAGGTCAATCAAGCATTTGGTTACCTTTTAAAAAGAATACATCACTTTTCCTAACTTGGAATATATATAGATAAACATTATTAATTTTATTCCACAAATCGCTTCGCGAGAGACATTATCATATAAATTGATACACAACATCATATATATATAGTAATTTTATTTCCCCTCACATAATTACAAATTTATGAAGCATGAAAGAGGACTGGATTTTTTCCCTTTTTTACGATACGTCTTCCAGCTCCCCCTGACCGGTTCGAAAGGGTGCTCATAATTGTGTTTGAAGGATTTAGTGTTTCAAACGAAACAACCAAGACACAAAAATGGGAATGAATTACGATTGCTTACATTCAGATACTGTAGC
Source organism: Sthenelais limicola (assembly GCA_942159475.1). NCBI lineage: Eukaryota > Metazoa > Annelida > Polychaeta > Phyllodocida > Sigalionidae > Sthenelais > Sthenelais limicola. The sequence goes on along the minus strand of OW804095.1, from coordinate 111,259,567 downwards.
TCATGTCATGTACACGAACACAAGTATATGACCAAACCAAACAAATAATTATAGATACCTTTGTGGTTATATCTGAAAAATGGAATCTTACCTTGCCTGGAAAGTTAATATGCACAAGAGATTGAACAATGGCATGGGTCGTTGGTGTAAGATGATCAGAAATAGGAAAGTCGCATCGACCCTCGCATGAGTAAGCCTGAAATATAAGGTAGGTTTATGAGATAAGTTGTTATCTTCCTAGAGTGTACATCCATGGAAGAAACTTCAATGAAATAATGTGAATTAGTTGATTAAGCACATGCATAAACATACTCACATATTAGCAGTATTCTATTCAGATAATTAAATTCACAAAGAGGTATTCGGTAGTTAAGGTATTATATGGGTCAGATATTCTAAAAATGTACTATTCGCCTTCATTAATTCTCTCAAATAACCCAAATTCAAGACAGAAATGAGCTTCAAAATACAGTTTAACATAGCAGAACTGATATTATAATTCAATTCGACACTGAATTATATTCAGATATACCCAGTATTCATCATTTTCAGCCTAATTTAGCAGAATTTCCTAAATGTGTAGAGCTGGCAATTGTACATTTGGGGAAAATCTGACCAATAATTATACCCTGCATGCCCAGACCATTGGTCAATGGTGCACATGGTTCGTTGGAGCACCGCAGCATCATGGAGGGCTTACCACCACCTCTCCTGAACGGCAGCCTCTATTCCTCGGCCTCACTTATTCGTTGACTGTTGGACAGTAAACTCCTGTGTGATTAAGCACATGCAAACACATACTCACATATCAGTACTAGTATTCTATTCAGGGAATTAAATTCACAAAGAGGTGTTCGGTAGTTAAGGTATTAGTATGCCCTGCATGTCTCGCCATGTTGATCCTTTTAAAAATTAATAGTGTTTTTTTGTTTTTTAAAAAATATAAAATAACACTTTACATGAGTGACATTATGTAAGTGATCAAAGGGAATAAGATTCATTGATTTGACTTGGCCTGTTGACATGTTTAGGGATGCTATCACTGCCGGAAATCGTGACTAAGTCCAAAAATCATTAAAAAGCCATGATGTACCTTACGGACCACAATATTTTTACCACAATGAAACGGGTTTGATTATATTATATCTAACCTTTACTGTTACAATAATGCCTTTTAAACAGTTTCATAGATGTTATCAGGCAAGTAATAAATCAGTTATGTTACAAATACATTCATGCAGCATGGTTGTGGTATTTATAAACCTCATTCACATCTAAATGTGTTTCTTTAAGTCTGAATCTAATGAGGCTGTAACTTCACGAAAGCGTCTGTGTCCAACAATTTCTCGGGCCTCCCGACTACTGCAATGTACCTAGTATAGCTGTGAGTGGCTACATAGCACGAATGGGATTGCTGTTATGTGAGTAAACCTACAGCCCTTTAGGTGCAAGTTTTGGTAACTATTGGCCCTTGAAGTGACAGCATTTACCTGGAATCTTTTAACTCGTGAACAAACAAGCTGTGGATATTTTGTCTGGCACAGATGTTCTAAGCAATCCGTCCCTCCAAGAACGACGTAGTAGGCCAAACAAGTCAGGCGATTCCGTATTTGACGCCATGTGTGTCCTGTCAAACAAGTTCTCCTAAGCCCTCCTCGCCCACTCAGCCGGCCCAGAGATATTGTAGCTGGCGATCAGCCTTTGATAAAACTTAACGTGTCTGATAAATTCACTCGAGGCTTTTAGTCTTAACAAGCCTTCCAAAGACCATCAAGGATTCCATCTAAAGAGTTTGGTCTTGTGTTTTGCCAAGGGCCCACAAATCAACCGCTATATATATTTGCATGCTTCACAGTACATTTCTAACGGGTCTTGAGCAGGCGGATGTCTAGGCTCAAGTATTCAGGAGGATGGTCTGAATCCAGGATTATAGGATGAATCTCTCAGAAATAGTTTCGAATAACAACTCCTTTCATATTTGGATCGATCTAAATGCTTTTTATAAGTCCTGCTGCTTATGAAGCTTGAAGAGGTTGGCCCTCTTGGCTCCCGATATCAAATAGAACCTATTGGTGTACCCTAAAACTCGAGTATTGCAGTTCAAACCAATCCAAGATTCGCAATAGAAGTCAGGAATTGGTTGATAAACCCACCCACGTTGCTTTCCCATGTACCAGCAGGTCCCTATACACGAGGCACTTGCTGTAATTGAGTCCTATTTATTGAATTGAATGGGTCAGATGTCCGATTTCTAAGGGCTACCATCATGCTCAAGAGGAAAACAGAACCAGTTATTTCTCGGCGGTCCACATGTCCACCAAAGTTTAGTTAGGGCATCAATGACCTCATGACATGACCTCTGGACAAGCATTTTAGGTACATGCTGCCACAGTACAACAACGTGTGCCTATATCTTAAATTATGAAACAGCCCAGCAGAAGAAAAGGAGCGGGAAGCTATTTACATAGGAAATTGGTACGACTGTATCAATCAACCTCATATTAAAGTCGAATTACAAGAATATGCCAATGACCTTTGCCATATAGTAGACATATCTAGCGCACTTTGGGGCGGATTTCATGAGAATATGCATATATATGGCGTGAATAATTCTGGGTAAATCAATGGTACTGGTGGGTATGAGTGCGTTGATACATTTGTCAAATATAACGACAAATATATATCAGGCAGAAATTGTCCCACGATTTTACTAATTTCACTCAGGGTGAATTGCCCCACAACGAAATGATATACCTCATTCCGTGCACTAGCCGAATCATCAACCCTATACCTTGCTACTGTGTACGCGTGAATAGGCACTTGAATGGGTTGTTAACTTGTTTGTACAGCTAACTTTGAGAATACATTTCATTGAGAACTTTTTTAAATTAAATTGGACTGGTCCAGTTTATATGGCTCAAATAAATTTTGAAATATTACAAAACATTTGTTTTGTAATGCACAAGGATGTTCAATTTATATCGCAACTCAAATAGATTTTGTAATATTACAAAACATTTGTTTTGTACTGCAAAATGATGCAGACACGACTTTTGGGTCGTTTCAAATTTATATAAAAATAAATAGGAAAAAGTTTGTTAAAAGCACTTCAATAAACAGTTTCAAAGGCAATAGAGTTTGACCAAAATATGTTATTTATATCTTCCGATTTCAAATATCTCTAACAGATCAGCAGAATATGATATGGCGGTTTGAATTTTTAATCTGATTTGGCACCGGGAATCAGTTAGGCCAAAAAAAAATAGGTGTGTTTCCGATTTACCCCCCCCCCCCCTACCTAGAAAAACCTTACCCTACCTAACAAAATTTTTACTATACCTGATTTTTTCCCCATCATATCTTACTTTTTTTGGATTTTTTGACAAACCTTATAAAAGCAGGAAAACGGGTTTTTCCTAAACTGGAACTGTCAAAAGGCACATTTCCCATGTTCAAAACAACTATTGTTATGAAAAAGACATTTTTTTCAGTTCCTGGGAGGAGGTTTCCAAACAAAAAAAAATAACAAAAAAAAAAAAGTTACCCCCCCCCCCCCAACCTAGTTTTCAGCCAGATAAATCGGAAACACACCTATTTTTTTTTGGCCTTAGCCCATGCTGTGTCCATGTATCTTTTACTTTATATCAGAGGTATATTTGGTGAGTCCGTCGATCAAGTGGGGGTCCTCCTTCTCTAATAATAGATATTCATCAGATTGCAGAGCTTGTAATTGCTTTCTTCCGTGGCATAATAGTTAAAATGGTCTAAAATCCTGAATATCAAGCGAACGAGCCCTCTCCCTGTGAAAAAGAACCCAGTGTTATGGCATGCAACTTGGTTCAACTGCACTGACTAGCGATCCCAAATTGGGCATAAGGATTGCAAGCTAGAAAAAAATCAGAATGGGGCTAAGGAAATATTTAAAGCGAAAAACTGTACGAACGATTTTATCATGAATGGTGAGTGAGTGAGATTGGTTGCTTTACGCCCTTTTCAAACATTCAATATGGTTTAATATATCAAGGGCAGGAGAGCTGAGAGGGAGGCAGTTTATGATCATACGGTACCCAGGAAATAGAGATAGAGAAGAAGGCAGAGAGACAGAAAAGAGACAGAAAGGCACTTTATGGTCATACCCAGGACCATTTATCATGAATGTTAGGTTGGTGGTGTCATTATTCCCATAGGAGAAAACGTATTAGGAAAAGAAATGTTACTAAAGCTTAGTATACATGCTTAGGAACCGGACATCAAGGTTGTGTCGAATTCAAGATCAGGTGCGAGCAATGCAAGGACAAACAAAACACTTTTATAAGTATCATAGAACAATATTTAGTCAAAGTGAGTGTCGTTTAATTTCAAGCATACCCTGCTGAATTGATTATATATGTTGACTTAGGTTATATTCCTGGTGGGACTTAAGGTTCTGCCTCAAAACAAATACTTAAACAATCATGACTCAGCATTTCTAAGGGAGTGGACCGGAAATGACACCACTGGTAACATATTTATTCACTATGGAAACGGTGTCTCTGTAGTATCTGTAACAAATTAGTTGATTGCATAAATCTATTAGAACTAAATGTGAAATCAATCTACAACATCGGAACGATCCTACAAATGTACCTATCTAATTAATTATCAATTTAACAAAAGGTATAGCAATACGCTCCACATTCTTTTTGCTAGACTATCTCTCAAGAATGCCGTTGGCTATATACACATTAAACGAAGTTGTACATAGTTGCAATTAATATTTATGTAAGGTATTTGTTTTGATATGTTGTTTGGCTTCATGTAATCATGAACAACAATGCATGTCGCAACCAGATGTTTCGTAGTTGATGTGAACATAACTGCGTTAAATGCAATGTAAATAATTCAATCACGCTAATAGGAAAATCTCATACTTACATCATAACCTTTAGGGGCGAGGACCCAAGTATGCCAATTTATGTCGATAAAATTAACGGACATTGGAGCCTTTCGACAGGGCTTGAATTTTCTTCCCTTTCTTCTAGATTTCCCTCGTTTGGTTCTCCGATGCCCTCTCGCTCCTTCTTGCCCTGATAACCGCCGTTTGCGCCTCTTGAATATACCCCCATCTTCGATGTCGCCATACTCTACGCCAGATCTGCCCCTTTTCCTTCCCCGCCTGGCAAGAATTTGATAACTGGAGTTGCCTTCGAGACCCATGTTTTTGTAATGTGGATATCTTTGTGTTAAATTAAATAACCCATCAGTAATGGTTGAGTTTATGGCCTCTTTCCGGAGCGTTCGACGGCGCATCCTTAGAGAGTTTGAACTTGAACCATGGTTCTTATTTTTCCGCCGGTTGTTCTTGTGGTGTCTTCTACCTCCGTCCCCACTGCCACCACCACCTCCTCCTCCTCCTTCCCCTTCCTCTACCCCGCCTCCTCCAGTGTATCCGCCCCTCACCTGGAGGTAGCGTCTCACCTGGCGTTGGGCCCCGAGCCCATTATTATCATCGATTACATCATCCCTTATCATGTCAAGCTCATGATTTCTGACCTCATCCTCCAGCCTCCCTGCAACTTTCTCCTCCTGTGGTTCGTCTGAATAAACAACTAATAAGGGCTCGCGATTAGGCCTAGTGTCTATCCCAAGTCGCCTGAGGCTCCAACTGATCCTGTCGCGACCAGACGATCTACCTGTTGCCTCCTCGGTACCTACATCCCGACCACTCCCTGCAGTGGCTTCCACTCGAACTTCAAGAACTTGTGACTCGGAAAGATCCTCTACCCAATGCAAAACCGCCGTTGTCACGTTGAAAGTCTCCCATCCGAATCTACCCGCCTGTATGAATCGCCTGACGATCAGCTCCTTCTTTGGGGTCTCGTTGCTAGCGGATTCAATCAAGTAGACGGAGACCGTGCGGTCAATGCCCCAGTATAAGCGCCGATCCCTGGTTACCATGGTGTAAAGCCGTAATTCTGCGGAAGTCACATGCTCCTGGTGAGGCATGCTGGTCAGGTTGAAGATTAGCTGGTGAATTCTGGTATTAATTTCTCCGCCGCTCAGCAAGATATCTATATTAGGAAAAGAAATCGTGCCACAGGTCAATGACCACATTCTTAGAAAACAACCCGGTATATTGCGTATGCCAGAGTATATATATATGCCTAGAATATTATCCATATGACAGCAAATATGAAGCAAATTAATGTAGAAATTTCATCTAGAATCTGTATTTCATTAAGTAAAACACTTTATCTAGCAAAAATATTGTGTCACGTTATGAGGATGAATTGCTTGGTTTAACGAAAATGATTCCATTGCCGCCGGGCAGGTACAGCTCAAAGCTAAGCACTTTTGTTTTCATAAATTGTAGCATGCATGCTTCCATGCAGTTACTTTATTGTAACTTACATTCAACGAGGGTTAATATGTATAATTTATTCTAACATATTCTTATTTTCACAGTCATTTGAATTGTACTGTTTGTCTATAGCTAAGCATATCAATTGATAAATATATCCTCTATTTGTCGATATTACTTCTATATCTATCTTTTATACAGAACGTTACTTATAAGGAAGCATACACAGATATTTATTTTTGAGGAGCCCATAAGATCTATTTTTACTTTATATCAAACAGTATTTGGAGAGACCATCGATCAAGTGAGGAAGTCCTCCTACTCTAATGATTTATCGGATTTCGGATCTTATAACTGTTCTTTTTCTGTGGCGTAATGTTTTTTTTGTTTTTTTTTAAAGATTTTATTTCAACTGGGTACCTCACCTCCAATGGTGGTAGGATGTTCTGGTGTAACCCAACCTTATATAGAACATACATACAGTTTGTACCTTTGTAACTAAACCAATCAAGTAATTGGCAATCGGGGGAAGAACTACTTAGACTCTTAGCCTACTTAGCCGAACTACCTCATTGTAAATAAGATCGAAATACAATAAAGAATACTTGAATTGAATTGAATTGGTAATTGGTACTTATGAGAATAAGTTGATGTTGATGTTTATGGGATAACCACTAAAGAAAGTGTGACCCATAAAATTAATTGATTTAAGTATACAAGTAAGTTTCAAAGGATTTTGCTTCAACAAGGATTAACCTCTGTCATAGGAGAGTGATCCTTATCATGGTTAAAATAGCGTTATAGAAATCCTGAATATCAGGCGTCATACGTCATTCCTTAGTTTATACAACGGTCACAGGTGTAAATATCAATAGTCAGGGGAGGAGAGGTGTAAGATGATCATGAGTTAGAAAGAAATTCATCACAGAATGAATATAATAAATGTAATTATTGTCTTTATTGGGGGGACATATTGACTATGTGTTTGCCTGGTCATTATAATTATTATGTCAATCCGGTGATAACGGAAAAACTACGAGGTTTTAGGAGTGAGCAGGTTAAACTACATAGAAAATAATAATTTTGATGATAGACCAACTAGACAATATTAGAATCAAAAGCATCGGATCGATGGACCACATATTTAAAGGCGTTGATAACCGACTTGAACTTCCAGTCTTATGTTGAACCTTAAGCTTTGTTAACAACTTTGGGGCAGGAAGAAAGAATTTGATAGAAAGTCAACGGCCTACTGTAGAGATAAAGTGAATTCCAACAACGGACAAGATTTAGCATCATTGACGTGAGCTCAAGTGGGGTGTTTCCTCCTTAGATAAAAGAACTGATACCTCTACATTGAATTGATTCTTATTACATCGATATCTCAAAGTAATCACTCAACTCCGATTTTTATCGAGAAAAATCACTCATTGATAATGTAATGGGAGTATTTCCAATAACGATATTAAAGAAGGCAATATTGGGCCTAGCTCGAACATATACGCTCAGCCAGGCCTTCTTAAAACACTACGAACTTTACGAACGTCATAGGTAGATGGTTTTTAACGTCCTCTTAGAATTATTAGCACAAATACATACACATCACCCTATTATTCTGAGCGAACGAATAAACCAACTTCCCAAGAATCGTAATTATATAAAGAAGCGCTAGACAACACATAAACACTAGAGGATTCGGGTTGCTTTCCACCAGCACTAGAGAGATAAACCCTTATACTTAAGCACGTATGAAGAGATTTTAGATGCGGCCCACCAATGAGGGTCGACATCTATAACTGGGATGATTTTCGGCGTGTCGGATCGGGGGCGGACGCCGAGGGGAGCAAGAGCCTTCATAGCGGCCGGCCGGCGAGGTGCTCCCTCCCGCTCGTTAGGGTACATGAGTCTCCATCAGGGAACATGTGTTATGATTTTAGCGATGGCAAAACTTATGATTTCCCAGATCTATTAAGCGGTGAGAAATTGGACGCGGGAGATAACACAGATAGGAATGTATCTATTTTGAAGATATTCACATTTGCGTTACATGGCCAGAATTTGCGTTGCTGTGTAGATGTTCCTGGCATACCGTTTTGAGGCTGATTTAATCTTCCGCCATATCTTGTTGATTTTGAAGCGAAACCATCTTGCCTCCCTAATTTTTCTACACACTTGTGTGCCTCTTGCAATGGTTTATATATTTCTACCGAGCTAGTGACACGTGCATGCCCAAATGGTTCTTCTACAGAAGAATTCCTAGTAATACGGTGTGGTTTTTCATTCTTCCAACCGCTTGGTATTTGCTTCTTTCAAGACAATAAGTCGCATATATTTCCCCAAACTTAAATTCAAAGGAAGAAGTATCTAACGAATCATTTATTCATAGGGAATACCACGCGTTCTAGTTCGTATAGCTATTAAATCACTACTATATATCTAGTTTCGCACCCCGAGCCTTTCCGAATGATGTGTTTTTTAACTTTAAATATATAAGAAGAACCATCAGATAAAGGAAGGTGGTCTTATTACTGATAATTGTTTCAATTTCTTACCTTTATTTACATGTGTAAATCCACGCACCACATTTGCCACGGGGCTACCCCCAGAAAACGCGTGGTAGATATCTATCATATATTTCGGTGGAAATCCCCAATTTCTCCGCCTCTTCTGACCACGCTTATTTTTGCGCTGCCTATTTCGCTTTTTATTACTTTTCCGGCGCCTTGATTTCTCATTCTTGATAACCGGGTGCTTAAAGGTGATATTTTTCCATGCAATCGTATTTGTCACTAAGGTATCCGATGGTCCAAGGTTGTCTCCTTCACTCCTCTTCTTGCGCCTGCTTTGATTTTCGGCCGTTGATTCAGACAGAACGTTTCTATTTTCAGCAGTATTGTTGTCAATCCTTGCAATCATAACTTTTGCTGCGTTCTGCGTCTCCTTCTCTTGGGAAGATTTAAATGGTTCTTGAGTGCCATAATGGCTGTTGTTTTTTAGGACATCCAAAGTAGTTTCATTGTTTCGCACTCGCTTTTGCACAATTACGTCACTCCCAAAATGATGCGCTATCCGAGGGGCACGAGCGAGGGATGGGTCCCTAATATCTGGATGTAAACTGTCATTATTTGAGTTGTTGATACTGGTGCAGACGGAAACAAAGAGCAAGAGGCTGTTTAGAAGCAACAGGAACAACTTAGAGGGCCAAACTGAAAGTTTAAGCGATGATGGAGCAGTCAACATAGCGGACAAGTTGGTTGTAGCGTGTCCCACCCTTCCTTGTTAGTCGTCTCAATGGGGTTTTGAGAGGGGATGGCGCCAAGCGGAGTCTGAGAGGGCTTGAATCTGTTCAACTCGCTAGCTTGGAAATCCAAGGGTCAGGCAGGGGTAGCTCCCAAATCTCCCCTATAAACAGGGGCTAAAGGTAGGTACATTGACGTATACTGCGTTGGTATATACCCATTCCAATATAGTCTGTCCGTGAGACCGGTGGCTGGACGTAAGCTTTAACTACATCAATATCAATATATATAACTATTATGCTACCTGATACGTTCTTCAATTCCAATTCAGTAAACAAGAACTGTTCAAATCACATCGGTGACTGATATTCAAATGGGCTTGAGGTTTGTTTAAATATTTATTCAAATAGCTGGCTCTAGAAGTAATTTCCTATAAGTGAACCATATATCGCAGTGAATTCCCCAACTCCTTATTTTCACAGGTCATTCTCACCGTCATAGCAAACATTATGTATTATTATTAATTCCATGACAATGATATAGCCTTGGAAAGCATGTAGTTTGTTTACGACATCGCCGGTTGTCAGTTACGTCTTACGATGACATGCGAGTGCATTGGACTGACGTAGTATAGCCTATGCGTTTAATAACAATTAACTCCGGATTCTGGAGAATAGCATACCCTTATTACAGGTAGAAATAATTAGAGGCTATGCTAATAAGAATATGTAACGATTGTGACACTGTGTTACCATTGTCTATTTAGTTATTACGTCAGCCACGTATAGAGCTCAAGAATCTTAGATATTTCTGCGGCATTGCTTGGTACAGTATAGAAACCCTCCCATTAGAATATGCGGATCATCAAAATCATAGATTAATTGCTTTATTATTATTCTTTATATGCTCTGTACTTGAACACAGCTCCGTAGCCATCTCCCCATAGCTGTGTATTGAAGAAGGAAGACGTACACTAGCTAGGTGATGCCGGGTGGCAGCTTCACGGAGGAACCATTTTCAATAGCTTCGTCAGACGCTTTTAGTGTTTATAACCATCGTAGGAATGGGCAGCACCCAGAACAAAATAGAATACCATAAACAAAATACAATGTGACACATTTGTATCTTAATTCAAATTGTATTATCAATAATCCAGATTCGCACTCTGTTACCAAAGCAGTGTCGAAGATATTTTTCCATTTAAACATAGATATGTCACTGCTTAACAACAGCGAGGCTTAAATTTCACATTTCCAACCCCTAATTCATTATCGTGATTAATCTTGAATATCACAAAATCAATAATTATATCAATATTGTTGTTGTTTGATTTTTTTATTCGGGCCTGGAACTTTTACAATAGTAATGTAGTATAATTACTTTTAGGAGTGAACACCTTCACCTTCCTGTGCATAAACAATGAGCGGGAGCTACGTGTGCAACAGGTGAAAGGCTGGCGGAGGAGGCGGGCAAGCATCATGTTCAGTTCTATCCAGGCGCAATAGGAACGTGCCGGGCAACATCGAACAGGTATGACAAGAGTCGGACCAGAATTACTTCTGTCGCGTGAACCTTCCATCAATGCACCATATGGTTTCTGACTATCATGGATACGACCGCCTAAACTACTCGCTTCTTCTTCCTAAGGAAAGGATAAGACGGCATTTTCTTCGTAACTAAGGTAAGCCAAATTCGGATGGGTTTATTAGACCGTATAGCATATATACCAGATATATGTATTCGAATAGATCGATAAAAAGACTATTGAACGTTCAGCATTACAAAACAATACGTGTATGCATCGCAGGTAACATGAGTATATATATATGTGTTGGATGTAGCCTATGCTAATTAATGGCCATTCAATTTTACCAATTTCAACCGAATACGTTTACGTCACATTAACACGTCCACAATGGATGGATTACAACTCTTTCTTAAGGATGTACCAGTATGGATGTTTTATAATAATCTATCAAAACATATTCTTATATCCTATCTTATCTTCTATCTTCTATCTTCTATCTTATATCTCCATAGACATTTTATTCTAAATGAATAACAATACATTCTGATAACGTACAACACCATTACGAATTGCTCAAATTCAGTAGTGTTCATAAGAGGCATGCATGTTATGATGAAAATAGTATTTTATATAAATTAGTGGATCGTGCTCCCCTTTTCCCAAGGAGAATTCCAGGTAGGCCTTAAAATAGATAGATGATAAATAGATAATGTAATTCCTATATCAGAATACTAGTGATAAAGTAGACAATCAAACAATTGACAATTAGAAGAACATTCTTCCTGAGAACATGATTTTTGCAAAGATTTTCCCAACTGGTGAACATTCTTTTGCTTTTGCGATCTTCTAGAAGTCTCTTTAAAATTGACCATTTCCATAAAATTAATGATAGTTTACTTTGATCATTTCTTCTATATATATTTGGTAAAAGAGGTCTTAGGTTACTTTGTTGTTCATAAAAAGCTAAAACTGTTACTGTTGTTCATAAAAAGCTAAAACTGTTACTGTTACAGGGATATATTATGTATTAAGCAGAAACAGCCTATTATGTATACTGTCAGAAAAAATTCCTTAATATTACTTGGTTACAATATTAACACCTTTATACCACGATCGGGGGTTGTACACACTGCAAATGAGTGAATACATGCCATGGTGTTTTGTTGAAAGGATCCACGCGTGAAAATATGAACTTTTTTTGGCCTAAATCTAAGAAGCCTTCTCATTGGGTGACGTTAGGCTCGCTCATGACGTCACGCCTATTCGTGACGTCATATGCCGTACGTTTCGTCGTGATTAGCCAATCGGTTGTACACTTGTCTAGCGCTTTGGTATAAAAAAAACAATATGGCGGGTCATCGAGAGAAGCAAGGTAAATAAATAGTTTGTTTCTTCAATTTATTTTAAAATATAAGATCGTGGTATAAAAATAGGATGTAACTCGGTTAGTTTCTGACTTACTGTACATGATGGCCACTCGTTTTTTTCGACCAGGGATTTCACTCGAAGCCTGCAGCTTCTCGTGAAATCCCTGGTCGAAAAAAACTCGTGACCATCGTGTACAGTAAGTCAGAAACCAACCTCGTTACATCCTATCATATTAGTGAATGAATAGGAACTGATAATTTTAAATCCCATCCCATATTTCCTCACCTAGTTAGCTAGTTTACATCTTGATAAAGACTGCTGGGCTTAAGCAAATCATTTTTCAACTGTATACAACCCAATGAACGCAAGGAAATTAAGTGTATAACTACAAGGCAGCTTGGTCATTGTGTCACTATTGTTAAATTCAATAAACGTATAACGGGTTATATACAAAGAAAATAGTCATACTGTATAACCTATTCTTTGCTTGTCGATCACTGCTCTTGGTGTATATTTTAATCATACCTTTTCTAGCTGTACTCTAGTATGTATATAATTACTTTTGATTATCCCCAATGTAAGAAACCACCTGATAGTCAGTTTGAAACTTGATTTGAAGATTATAATGTAATTGTGGAGAACTCTCATGGTTTAACATTTTATGATAATGATTTCGGTTAGTTGTTCATAAAAAGAAGATACCACCTGATGTATTTCATTTCCTTAGGATCATAGACAGGTGTATTGTTGAAACAAGATGGCGGTCCTTATATAAAAACCTAGGTAGGTTAGGCTATGTGAGGACGAACACGTTGCTGAATGTATTAATATGCCAACCAGGTTTTATTTAGATTCCTCTATGGGAAGGTTAAAGGACTACACTGCGCATGTGACCACGAGTTACAGGTATTATCGCTCCAGAGAGAAACAATTAAGGCTAGGTGAATAGATAGAACCTAATGAGAATGATGTACAAGGGACACCATTGCACTGTCCAAGATGGGTTTTTTTTCGTGGCCCACGAGCCGATAGCCAAGTGGGTTACGAAAAAAAACCAAACATCAAGGACAGTGCAATATTGTCCCGAGTTCCACATTCGAATTTAGGTTCTATATTTACTCCCACATTGCTATGCTTACCTTATATGGCTATGTTTACTGGGGACAGGAAGTCATACCACATGCGTTGAACTGGTGCAAATTACCACACTGCTCCCGCCCATACAAATAGCATGTGGTACATACATCAACGTGGAGTAATGGCGGCTACTATAGTATCAGGAAGTTTGATACATTGTCATAATCGCGGGTTGCCTGGTCAGTCCCAGATCTTTTCCTAGCCACCTAAATGTCATTTGACCAAAATTATGGAGGATGGCAGCCTGTTAAAACTCCGAAACTGCCGAAAACCTTTGTGGCAAATCCTGTTATCGCTTATACTGGTGCGCGTTCTCTTTAGACCGATTCGCCTACAAATTCTCGTATTTGTAGCATAAATAGACGTATGTATGTATATAAAACAGCAGCAAAATATTGATTATTTCAATCATATCAGTGAAACAATCAGTGAATTTGGTAAGTTTGATGTAAAAGCTGAGAATGCGGGTTTAAAAGCATAAGGAGTATGAAGGTATATGGAACCTACAAAGCTATTTTGAAAATTTAGTTTCGTGATAATAGTCAGGATTCATTCATACTTAAAATTTCACACTGAGCATGGGTCACACTCATTGCTAGTGGCTAACCCCATGAAAACCCTGTTATTGGATTCCCAATTTTTCTGTACAACCACTTTAATATTATACCATGCAGTATTATACTGACTGTCAAACTGGGCTCATTTGAAAATCCCATATCAATGGGAAATTGACAGTGATGGTAAAGATAAAGATAAAGGACATTCTGCTGAAATGTATCTTCAGTACCTACGGTATAATAGAGTAGAGGCAAACACAGAAGAGCACGAAAAGAAGCGTTGCAGCCCTGCTGCTCTGTAAAAGCGCGGCTAATGTGGCTATAAATAGAAACACACGTGTAATGTGAGCTGACACGAGTGGTTGACTAGCCTAGTGCGGAAGAATATGAATAAACAGTCCCGTTGTTTTTTTTATTATCGTATATAACAATATTGAAATTTGTATAATTTTTCAGGTACTACATCAGATATATGAAGGCTCCTGGCTACAGAGTACATCATCCATTCATGGGCACCAAGGCTTCAATCCAAATGGGAAGAAACTCTGAGAGAGGAAGCACAAACGCACCTTCTACCATAGTTCATTATAACTCGAAAACTCTGCGAAATATGTCTGTCAGAGATAAACATAAATACGAGGTGTTATTCCATAAGGAAAGGAAAGAGTTTGTCGAAGAAATAACATCCAAAGATGTGAAAATCGAGAAATTAACAGAAGAAAATAATTCTCTACGGGTAGAAAATGAGAGGCTTCAAAATGAAGTGGAGGACTTCAAAACACGGCATATTAACGATGGGAGCAACTCCCGGATATCATTGTCAAGTGGTTTAAGTGGCCACAGCAACAGAACGGACGCTTCTGCCTTTCAGGGAAGTTCTTGGATGCCTGGAAGCCCGTGGTCGACCACGTATAGTCTGAGTCCCGATGTACCCAGGAAATCCTCTAATGGACAACGGCCCCGTCGATTACACCGACTCCTGCCTATGAGTGACATAGAGGCATATGGAAAAGGTCTCAATCCTAACCAAACGCACTTTCTGTACAGTCGCACACCTTCCCCTAGATCAATGGGCACAAAAGATTCTCTTGAAGACGAACTTAATGGAAATGATCTGTTGAATGATGCCGGATGACTAGGGTCGGACGAATCCCTGGAGAACATATTACTTTCAAATCATGCAGAAAGCAGCAGGGAGAGCGTCCAGAAAGAATAATCATAATCATAAGAATGACATTTCGTCAAGGTCAAAACTTTGATCATGCAGGTGTTTTGCTTTATAGCAAACAAAGTCAAATTACCATGAAGCATTCATATAAAGGCTGACGAGATGGAGCTCGACGGATACTACGGAGAGATGAAAATTCTTACCTATAAATCCGGCCTATCAATGGTTAGATCTATAAATACTTTTAATATTGCTTGACACTGAACGAGTCTTCATACGGTATCCCAGGTCTCGAGAGGGAAAGATGTATTCTGGACGTTCCTGGATTTCTTACAGACAAGGAAGATTTCACAACAGTTGCATCTAAAAGCTGTCCAACATCAATTCCTTTAGATCTAATATTCTAAACAAACCCTCCTCTTCTGGGCTAGGGGGCAATTACTATTCAATGTGTAAACTGTGATATTATCGATAACATTGACAATTAGAGAACATTATATCTTATCCACACTTACCTATGTATATACATTACCCCATCTAATGTATAGATTCTGATTCGTTATTATATTCTTGGGGGAATACCCGGACAGTGGGGCGGTTATATTCATCAATACAATATGGTTGGTGAATACAATGTACCAACTATATGTGTATAAATACCTTATATATAAAACTGATCTTTCACAAACAATTTGAGGATCCATAAATCGTCCTACACACCTCCACAGTATCAGGACCCCACATTGTGTCTTGTGATATTATACTGTTTGATAGTGCACATTGAAGGGTTAGGAGGGGGTTTTATCTGAAGCCGACATTGAATAAGAAATTATTGGAAACCAGACATTATTATTGTACATGTAATGAGCGAGATCTACTGAACACCGACAAAGGCATTATAGGTTAATATTTGTGTTAACCCATAATGCATGCTCATAAAACACGCTTTTATATTTTGCTTAGGTAATTGGTATGCCTTTTACCATGAACATGGACATGAACATTTGCGTTACTATATGTATATGTATAGACATGATTGTATTGGATAAAAATGCTCTATCTAATCCAAGATGGCATTTCAGTTTCTCAAGTCCAGGTGTAATTCTTCCGTCTGTCAGTTATTTCATGTCATATATCCCAATTCGAGATGCTTTACTACGGGACGAAGATGTTGTTCTTTTAACTAAAAGTCATGGATACAAGAAAAATTGTCTGATATTTCACACTTTATTTTCGACCAAAACATACTTCTTGGGAAAAGACGCTCGTGGACAGATATTTTGTTATAAAGTTTAATGTGTTCAATGTATATAATGCCTGGGTTGATGCCTGAACATGATAGTTGGGGTAAATCACAGAGAAAGACGTTTACATTTGCTTATTTCTGGTTAAACAGGCGAAATAAAGGATATATACCACTTATATATATGTTGAGGTTTAAAAACATTTTAATTAATTATTATTTTAAAACTGGTCTTCACCAAATTAAAATGTGTTTGGCTTATTTGTCATGCGTTTAGTTTCCTAGATAAGCCTATGTCTAGGTTGGATGTTTTGGAAAATATATCCTATTCATGCAAAGTTCTAAATGAATCCTTATTTTCTGTTTTGTAGTGATGTCCCTTATCATGGCTATACCGATATAATTATATGTTTCGAGATTAACGACAGTCGTATGTATGAATTTCATTGAATTACAGATGTTTACAAGCATCGGCTACTAGGGTTTTACCGATTTATTTTCGATTTTAGATCAGTAACGTAAGTCGCCTCCTTCATTCTAGCACTGCTAAAAACAAGTGCGAAATATAAAACAGTCACTTGTTCCCAGCTCAATGCTGCTAGAGTGACGTCAGAGCTGTGCCAGACAACAGGTAGCATACATTGGACTCGCTCCTTCTACATCTGCAGGAATGGACTTCATTCCAAGCTTGCTAACCAAATATTGACTATATATGTGGTCAAAGATTCCCGACATATATTCAGGGATTCGAATGAACAAACGGAAAAACATTTAACTGGAAGTATCATTATAATATTAATTAAGTGGATTTAAGATATGATTTATTTTCGATTGAAATATATTAGAATAAAGGGGAAGATGGAGACAAAGAGAATAGAGATGTTGAAATACAGACACAGCTTTGTAGGTGCACACATGGGGCATTTAGTTCTTTTAGTTTCTGGTACAATCACAACACAGCCATTTTAAAGTCATCCTCATACATGACATAATTAGTTGGTACTACATAATTTACATATATCAATTAAGCACCATACAATAATACACCGTGACATACGTTGCTCGTGTAATTTTTATCCTCGATCGAACTCAATAGAACGCTTACCTGATACTATGGACATGCATATGTGCGTTATACAATGTCGAAGAGTTCAAATGTCCATAGTTCTGCATATATAATAGCTACCATTTAAATGAGTGGGTCAGATAATAGGAAACAGTGGCTTTGCGTCGACCGTATGTATCACTTGTTAATTATATTGAGAGCTTGACGGTGATGCAAATATCACATGGTGTTTTCATACATTACAATCACACAACACTTGTCTGACGTGCAGTACTCGCGTCATCACCGGACTGATTGAGCGAATTAGTTGATGCAAATGTCCGGATAAATCGTATAAGCCTCTAATACTAATGCTCGCCTTTAGAACTGAAATCGAAAATAGAAGTCCCCGTTGTCAGTCAAGTCAGCATTGGTGGCATCCCTTTTTTCTCTAATGTAAAATGAATAAATTTAAATGTCATTTTGATGATGGTTGATAAGAATTATATAAAAGAAATTGATTTTGATTTGATGATAAAATATATGAGTTGATACGATAATTGATATGAATAATAAAGATGAAATGATGAATTATGAATGATAAAGAGAAATATGGAGGGTGGGCATAAATCTGAGTTGTATGCTCGTTGAGGAACGAGCTGAGAGTGAAGGAGAGGTAATGGCGGGTAGGCGGAAGAGGAGGTCATTGTGGGGTATATGAGCCGATCAATCAATGACTCCTCCTCGTGTTATATTACACCATGAGAGAACGTGTTTACTAGGCACAGACAGAGCAGGGCTGTTTTCTGTCACACATATACATATGTACCAGGTATGTATAATAACTATGTATTATGTGTTTGATAAATGATAATTCAGCTTATCCCAGGAAGGATCAGATTTGAAACCTCCCATTTACCTACATTTCTGGTGTGCAGTTTCCAACTTTAAGGGACTGTTCTGCCATAGAACCTCAATCAACCATGGTACCATCCCACCTGCCCCCTCCAACTGGTTGAACTTTACTCTGTGGTCTTGTGTGGGCATTGTTCCCACATTGGACACCAGTTGGCTAACGTGGTTGCATTGGGAGCTAACAGGGGGCAACACATGGTAGATTATTCAAATAGGGGCACTAACACCCTCTCTCTTCAGTCAGAACCTGGAGGTGTAGGAACACTGAACGATAGCACAGCACATTTCAATTCTGAAAATAAAAGTGAAACTAGCTTTATCCATCAAAATGCCTCCAAAACAAAACAAGCAATGGGTCAACCAAGCAACAAACACTAAGACTACGAGGGTGAGCTTATAAACTACATAGCAAAAAGTCCCCTCCAAACCAGCAGAAGTCAACCAAGTCGCCCTCCAGGATATAACTCATAAGCGGCAGATTAAGAAAGCAGACACAACCAGGATAAAATCACTGGCAAACAATATGGATACCATAAAAGCAGCATGTTCACCAAGCAACTTTGAGCCTCTTGAAGTGTTATAGAGGCTTTTCGTTGCCCTGCACTTATTGTGGCCAGAGGGTTGTTCAACTTTCTTGTTGGGATTCCCAATGATTTCTCTTCAAATATCTATTATGATACTGAGTCAGGATATAGAAGGTGCGGGGAGACTATTTTTGTCATGAATTTTAGGAAGATTTTTCCAAACACAGAGAAAGGGTCCTTGTCTCTGGGGAGGATTGTCAAGAGATCGTCAAGGTAGAATAACACCTGAATACCATAAGAAGGAAGGTAGCAAAGGATCATTTTCACGTCCCTTATTATTCCTGTTTGTCATTGCATAGACAGGGTTTGGGAGGAGGGTCGTAAGTGGCCCTCACTCATTATGCATGTTTTGGTGGATGCATTTCCTGTTATTTGTTCTGGTTGAATGTGTAATGTCCCCTTTCTCCTTCTTGTTTGCTGTTTTGTTTTGCAGGCAGGACAGACCAGCAGTTCCTTGCTTGGTGTGGCTTCCTATTTGCACTGTGACTGTAGCATGCTTAGCAAATATATTATATGAAGGAGTTAAGCTGCCATCTGTATGATCATTGTTCTTGTCAAGTTTTTCAATGCAAGTAATCCTGTTCAAAAGGTGGCTAGGAAATTGAAGTTAATCACTGGTCTCAGTGAATTCTCTTTCATGCATTCAGCATATATAAGATATTCTTGTTTCCTGTTAGACCAGTTAGAGACGGATGACCAAGGCCTATTTATTCAACAACCCAGGCTTTTTCTGTCTTGAGTCCTGGCAGCTATGAGGGAAAGTAGCACTGGAAAAGTCATGATAATCATGTGCGAGCAGATCTAGCCTCAATACCTGGAACAACTGAATTCGAAACAAATGTGACCCCCAACCCCCCACAGTCACCATCAGTACAGATATATGTCACTCTGGGGTGGGGATATGATGACCAACAATACTATTTCATAAAATACACTCCAGTCATGATGAAAGGAAAAAACATCTTGCAACTAGAAGCCATTAACTGCATGATCACTTTTAGAGTGCTCACAGAGAATCTGGAACCATAAATTAACACATGTGAACACACATTCACAAATTAACACACATTCATATCAGACAATGAGGCTGTGTACCTTCTCTCATGTCCCAAGCATCACTTTAACTCTAGCAGATGCATTGAGCAGAAGAACTACTGGTCATGCATACATTTATTCAAATTTCTCAAAATATTATCCAGGAGAATTTTGTCCTCGGGGCTAGGGTCAAGCTGAAATATTTGTATTTCTCTCCTTTTATATAATACCAGGCGACCAGCAATACAACTTCCTAGCTGACAGGGCTTACAGCCTACCAATCCCTCTCTGTGAGACCCTCAACAATGGCCAACTATGAGTCCATGATAAAATCAAGCATTTCTTTCTCCATAAGACATCATTTCACATAGGAACACACCACATACAACAACATTTTGTGTTTTTATTATATATATCCTGCCATTTTGTTAATCTCAACTTCACCAATAGCCAATTATATCTCGGGAATAAGGTCTTGCCTTGGAAAGATGGGCCTACTATCTGATATGTTCGACCATGTGAGAATAAAAGATGCTCTTGCAGCTATATCAACAATCATTAGACACAATTCAATCATTAGACGTAATTCAATTCAATTCAAGACATTTTTTATTTGCATAAATGGTGACTACAAAAAGGAAGGCCCAGTTTTGAAAGCTAGGTTCCAAGTCTTCCAGTGGGTTCCTGGTCATAGCTGCAACAACAATAGTTTTAACCTCCATGTTTAGGCAATCAAACTTAAAACTTCGTACTGCCGGATCTTTTGACATTACTACTGTCCACCTAACAACAAAATATTAAACCCAATTGTGCAAAGTCTGAACAAAAATACGGCACCCAGGATGTAATATTCATACCTTCTCTACCAGAGAATGACATCAAACCTCTCTATGCTGTTGAGCTGATGCTCACACACAGACCCTATAAGAAACCCCTTGTTAGTGTTTCTAGACAGTACACCTATCCCATTTAACTACAGTAAACAGTAGTAGGGCATCAGCAGTAGCTGAGGTTGGCCTAAGCCACAAGAAAATAATTTTTCACAGGTTGAGAGGAGGAGGGGCTTGCCTCCTCCAAGGCATAAAAGGAATATCAAAAAAAGACATTCAATTATATATATAAGTCAATGTTAATCTTGTGCCACTTTACAATGCGTCTTGTTCCATTAGACTATTCTGTTATTAATTACAAAATTACAAAATTGTGTCGTATTAGCTGTAATAGATGATGACAATACTTAATACTTGATATCCAACTTATTTTGACATTGAACAACATCCATGTTTCTGCTGGATGTGGATTAGCGACTTAAGAATTTACTGTCACTAAATAAATTCCATTTCTGTATTTACTCCATCTTTACAGTTTCACAGTTATTTACTAATATCTCTATACACTTTAAAATCTTAATACCGTTCTTTATTCTCCAATTAGTATATGTGTTATTTTCTGCTTTATATAATGTGTTTTCCGTCTAGTGTTTCACCTGTCTTTCTTAAGATACTCCAGGTAATGAAATTCTTGGTACAATACAGTACCCAAGATGCCTTGGATTAAGTCAATACAGTACAGTATTACCTAAAATCAAGATTTTTGAACAACAACAATAATTTGAGATACAATTACAACACCACAGCAACCAAAGGACTGTTAAAATGGGCTGAGGGAAAGTAAAAAATAATTTGGGCTGAGCACCAGGAGCTAACATAAAGACTTCAAAAGGACTCTAAACTCAAATGATATTGTTATGATGATGTAAAATGAATTTTATAACTATTATTATGTAGTGAATTGTGGTTCCTATTAATTACTAAATAACAAACTTCTTAGTCCTTAGTCCTTGCCAGCTAGCATCCATTATTCTCCACACACAGCTCAGGAGGCCAGTACTACACTATGGGAGGCAGTACTGAACCTGACCTCCCTGTCACTGTACCCAGAGCAGCTGTATATGGAAGAAGTAATACCAAGGCCAGCTAGCAATACTGGCCAGAGGATCTACAATTGTGTATTTTCATGCACATAATTATATATAGAGAGAATGGGACGAGCCGGCAATAATCGAAAATTTATAGGACGAGATTCGTCCACATAAGCACGATGCCGTAGGCAGAGTGCTTATGTGGACGAATCAAGTCCTAAATTCAAGTCCTAAATTTTCGATTATTGCCAGCGAGTTCCATTCTACATTTATTATATGTGCATAAAATTTGATCATATGTCATCAAATATCACTGAAAAAATATTAAAGAAGCACAGAGAGCCCTGCTGACAGCCCCGTTAGTAGGCCTACAATGTTTGGTGCCCACTACAGGTGCGATCATGCAGTTTTTAGGCCTACTTATATTGTTGACTTAAAACGTTCATATCGCAGCCATTTCTTGGCCTACATTAATAAATCTTATATGTTTCAATAGAGAATTTAATGCTCTATCTAATGGTGTGGGTTTTATTATGTATTTCTATAATTAAAGTACCAGAATCACGGGTGGATTACCGATCGCGGGGGTTTGTTTACATGCTTCGCGGAGAGCCAAAGCTCCGCGAAGCATATAAACAGAGCTATTTTTAGACAACTACATTCATATAGGACGCGTCCTATATGAATATTTTTATAGCACCCCACTTATAGCACTCCTCATATAGCATGCGCATATAATAAATATATATATATACTTATTACCATCCTCCATGATAACGTAACCTGTAATATTAAATCTTGTCTGATCTTCTACATAATTATTTGTAATAATTTATTTTTGTCTATGTAATATTTCATTTTATCTCTAAATAAACCTCCTGTGTCTCCAATGCTCTGCGTTATATCCTTAGATTGAATCTATGTATCTTAGTGCAGAAAATACAACAGCTGTGAGGGATGTGAAATGCAAAAGATTTCCTTGTGTTTCTTCTTGCTCTCATCCAAATCAGAACCTTGCCAAAGAATGTGGGCCTTTGTATGACCGCAAGTGGGTGAAAGATTGTTGCTGCCCATAAACGCTCATGTGAAAATTGTCCTTATTATCATAGTTTCTGTGGTCTTTGTGGAGGCGACCATAAACCTAATGTTTGTAAGATACACTTGGATTGGGAGAGGGCTCAAGGGCACGGCATGACATCTGCTGAGAGCTACGAGCCCACCTTCGAAGCGGAAGCGGTCATTGACAACATGGCAGCTGTAGTCAGATTTCAGCAACTTTGCAGGATGAAGTTGTTGATAATCCTCCAATTCTGTAGTGAGAAACTACTATACTAGTGATGTCATTGATTCAAAGTTCTTACCCGATCTCATCGACATGGCCTTATCCATTGATAATTGAGGCCTTTTAGTGGGAGTTAGGCGTCAGTTCAAGCTGACAGCTTGGGCTCATGCCTTGGTGTCGGTAGATTACATCAACCAGGACTGCACTACCCTTTTTCAGCACATGTTAATACTTCTTTCAGACCTTAAAATTATAGATTCTGTATTACGCATTCTACCTTTCATCACCTCTGATAAAAAACAAAATTACATTTCTCTTAAGTCTGATAAAGTATGGAGCCTTAAGATTATAGAGTCTCTTGTTATGACAATTTCACCTTTATACAAAATTTTAAACTTTACAATGAATATGTGCCTCCACCAATTGCACATTGGGACACTGAGTACATAATGCAGACACATTTGCTAACGTTATACATCCCAAACCGAACATAATGTAGGCGTATCCCTGATGAAGGCTCACATACGCTGAAACACGTTAAAATTGCTCACATACAAAGCTTGTTTGTTTGTTTATTTAACTTGTGTTGTCAAATAGGTGGGACATGTCAAGTGGGAGGATTTCAAGCCCGACTGGATTTACTACGTTTTACAAGAAATAAGCACACAATCCTCCATTGAATCGACGCCTCAATGGTGGCCCCAATTTGGCAAATTTGTCTCAAATATAATATATGGCGTTATTTTTATAAGCTGGTCATAACAGTATGATGCTATAGTTAGGCAAAAGATATTGATATACACATTGGAATCTATTAGTTCTAGTAATAATACGTAGTGCTCTGTTTTGGAAGGTTTGTATTTAATTTGGGCTGCACTATCACTGTCATAGAAAATATCTGCTTGATAAAATAAAGGAAGTGGGATTCTTCCTATATCCACGCGTTATTTTAATGACCCAAGGGATGGAACCGTGTTTACGTGTCCAGACTTATTCCATTTACCATAGCCGTAATTAGTAATTTCCCGGAAATTCCCGACGCCCCATTTGCGCGCCTCTGCGTTTCTTGAGATTCTAGAACGACCCATGCATGCATTCCTCCCTGGTTTCCTCACGAAAATCGTAGGAGCATCATTGAGGTTTACCAGTTGACAGGTAAAATACATATATATATGTACATACGCTGCAACCATGCAGATGCAGTGTGCAGTGTAGGCCTACATATATTACTATGAACAAGCTAGAGAGACATCTAGTTAGGGAACCAACGGAACCAGCGACTCCGGCCCTTCTCAATAGGGGGAACCACTGCTGTGGAGGAGAAATGCTGGTGAATTGTCCTATTGCTTCTTCAATATAGCCAACAGGCGCGAGGTACCTTATACATAACATAGTTGATTTACCATACCGATTGGCAATGACTCTTAGAATGCGATAGCTTTTGTTGTTATATTATTTACATAACAGATGATATGGTAATCATCTTTTTTAAAATTCTATGAATCGAGGACATTTCCCCAAAGTCGAGAATGAAATCGCCTACTTTGTTTACGTCAAATTATTTCTTCCCGAATTAACACTGGCTTCCTTGTATTTGAGATGAATTGTAACTTAATTATTAGGGAAATTGGATAGTTATAGGCGTTGAATAGTATTTTAAGATGAATTAGCCGTTTGTTCATAGCAGAAACAAACGTATCCGTTCTTAGCTTGATCCCAGATAGCCACAAGATTTATTGGCCTATGATTATTGTCCGTTTTCTATTCCATTGAAAATCACCTGAAACCCATGTGATAACAATGAGCAACATCAAAGCGTTATCTCTGGTTTCCGAAATATCGATCATATTTTTGTTTTACTCCGATGGCGATTGGTTTCAGTCTCACTATTTAAGGCTGGACGTAAATAACTAAAGTTTACGTTTAAACCTACACGTAAAATAATTGTTAATTGAACGTATGGCTGTAAAAGAAATACACAATAAAACATTTCTTTGTAATGATTATATAATGGGACTATAGCTACCTTTTAAACATAGCAAGTATAGCATGGGGATAATAACTATGCTTAGAAACTGACGGAGACAGAGTATTGATGTGTCCGTCTACAGCTTGCCGAATGAGTATATCCACTTTTGTTGTATCAGAAAAATGAGCAAATAGAACTATGGGTCTAAATTTACCCTATTTTGTTAGTCAGGTAAGAGGTTATTCCAAAATTGTTACCTCTCTGAGTCAGTTGAAGCTCTTTATGCCGTATGCCTAGGAACATACAGCACTTATAAGCCTTTGTCCATTATACCAGGCTATCTGGCCTTCTGCGTGTACTACTCACTACATAGGAAGATCGAGTCAAATTTTGTGCGGCGGGCCTGATGCCAGGAGGCCTCACAGTCAAATCAAATAGAAACGGTCACAAGTACGAGTTTTATTAGATCTGTGATCAGAAAGGCTTGGTCGATAGAAGGTGAATTCGGTCCTTGGGCTGGGAAGGAACGGAGCAACTAGGTCTGATGAGCCCAAGGCATGTCACAATGGGGCCCGATTTCAACCGTTTGCACGAAGCATTTTAATGTCACATAGCCTAGTTCAATATTGGGCATGTCCATAATGGGTTTTTTTAATCTTCAAGTCGTTTACGCCATTGGAAATACCACGACCTAATTGGCATAAATGACCATTGGATCTATTCATTAAACCTGCCATTGCATTGTTAGTAAAGAGGATACATTATTTGTTAATGACTTAAATTAGGTACAACAATGTGTGTGATTAGCTCATTTAATGTTAAAGTTTGAATAATAAAGAAATCTCAAATTCTATTTTCATATCCAATAGTCTCCTATGCATGCTTTTGATAGGAAGAATAGTATAAAATTATCCCATGTATTATCAAATTAACCGTCTTCTAGGGATCTTGCGAAACAGAGGTGGCATGTTAAAGCAGAATTCCCAGCTAGCTAAATCATCAAAAAACTGTTTTTCTCAATTCTTTCTTTCGTTCTTTTTCGGATTCTCAGTACTGTTGAATGGAATATTTAAATATTGGAAATAGATCTCCCGAATTCATAGCTTTTTCTCTTATTACTTTTCCTTATCTATAGTGCCAATTTTAGGTAAACAGTTCAATTTTAAAACGTATTGGCCTTTAATGAAATAATTAAAATACCTAGGCATTTCTATCCTAAAATTTTCAATTTCATCTGGGACCTTAAGTTTAAACAAATTATTAAGCATTTATTTTAATGGCGGAACTTAGATGGTAATGTTAGTTCGTAAACACTGCAGTCAATCACCCTGTGAAGGCGATCCACATTGGTAATAATTCGTCGAATCGATCAGCGCGATGTATGCTAATGACATCTTTGAAGACCACTTGAGATGGCAAAAGTTGAGATTATGAAATTAAGAGTACTAACATATCTACTGTATTGGTTTATTTCTAAAACTCACCATATTTCTATTTAGAACTACGTGTAGTAGTATTTCTGCAGGTTTCTTATATAGAATTAGATCGAATGTGTAAAACACAGCTCATTATGCCCTCCATGAGAGGGTCGGCTGGCATGGCCGTGGTTTCGAAGTTCTCAAGCGGCAGGAATCCGAGCCACCCACAGGGAGTGACCTCCAATGTCAGCAAATCAAACATATTCACATCGCCAGGCCTATTTAATTGCACCCGTCTCCCCTGTGCATTGATTGGTCATAGATTCCCACTGCTGGCGTGCAATGTCGCTCTCTGGCCCTTCCTCAAGGTCAACAAGTATCAACAAGGATGCAACTGAGTTCTCGTCTCAAGGGGATCCCCCCTATGTTGTCCTAGAATGTAAAGGGTTTTCACTGTCTAAGTTTGCTCTTGACTTCAAGTACCAAAAGGGTTCTCAACGTGTCAAACTTAAAAGGATCTATCGATTTTTAGAAGAAACTGTTCAGTATGCGGCGTCTCTGTATTATTTATACAGTACCTCCAAGTGGACACTGTATAGGAAGTCATCAGGATTCGTAAACATACCAATTGCCCATCGCATGTCACTGAATAACATCGCCCTCCACGGCCAAAGCCCAAGGCCAGTATCAAATTTAACAAAGGACGAAGACTTCTTTTATCGACTCGCTGGAAATTTGGCGTTTTATATCGTGAAGGAAGTAGCATACATCTCAAATTTCATGAAATATGGAGAAGCAGCACTCAACCGTTTGATCACGTGATGGTGTATTTATAATATTTCAATAGTCGTATTGCTTCAAAGAAATGACTTTCACGGAAATCGATGCTTATATGACGTGCTGACCAGTTGACTTTCAGAAACTGGTTGCCTCTGTTTATTCTCTGAAAGTGGGCTGCGGTATGCCACGTCCGAAAGGTGCCAAATCACTGCATGAAATAGGGCTTGGCAAAAATGCATGTTGTCGTAGTCGCCAAACTTGTCGGAAAGGATCTCCATGGTGCCAGTATGTCGGGTCGAAATGAAGGCCTACATGCAGTTAACCATGCATCATGTGGATTATACAAATATCCAATATGTTTTAGCTATAGGGAAAGTATAGATTGTACAAACCAAATGGAGTAGAGCTCTAATCTGCAGAGTTCGATAATCATGTTTTATTAGAACCATCTTTCCATCCAACTCAAGGGACGCACAAAAGATGCCGAGATTTCCAATCTTAATGCGTGTAACAGTGAATGATAAACGGAATATGATGATGAGTAATACTACGCCAGATAGAATCATTTCCTCCTCAATTTAGAAAATAAGATGAACTCGGTTTCTCATGAAAGGTCTCTAGTGGCCTCCGTTCGTTCTTTAACGATCCTTGAATCAACCGCTGAAGTTGGTTGAATGCAGAACACTATTTCTTGGAGGACATCATTGGTCCCCTACTCACACGCTCATGCAATTCCCTTGGTAGAATTCAGATGGAATACGATGCTGCCCCGGGGAGGAGGTTTATAGCCCAATCAGAGAGGCTTGAATTTCTGCTCAAGGGATCAATCCAAGGGGACTGCCTCTGTCCTCCACACAACTCAATTTCATATTCCAATATCGCCAACGCGCGAAAAATAAAGATGGATAGTTTTAGGTTGGCTTATTCCATGTAACCGATATATCCTGGCTTTATGTAATAGTAAATGATGCTGTGATTTACCCCGATGTATCAATAAAAGGATCAAGCTAATTCATCTTGGTACCAGCGATCTTCATTGAAGCAGTTTTCCTGGTTGAGCATGTCTTTAGCCTCAGGTTTGAGGCTTTCCTGTAGAATTAAAGGGATAGTTCTTCTGATAGAAACCCCAATGCTGACCTCATTCCCAGCAATTTTTCAGTGAGTGAATAAGGAGTTGACACTATTGGTTGCGGGTTATATGACACGCGGGGCAAAGGTTAGGTTTCATCTTAAATTGGGTCACTAAATGTACATTGCCCATGCAAAGTGAAAACATGGGCTGAATGAATAGGAGTCTCCATGGGGAAACCATGAACATCATTTGGGGGTAACTAGGGTACGAGATGGGGTTGGCGCGCCCATGCTCCTACATCTAAATGAGAGGTTTCTACGTGGAATTGTTAAAATGTACGGCCATCATCCATGCCACAGTCCCTTCCCCAGCTCCAGGCCACTTTGTTAATGTTTAAATTTTGCTGCAATATAGAAGGCAAAGAGATAGATTTGTAGGGGCCAATAAAAGGTCTACTACTTACAGACTGGCCAATACCATCCCATCCCGTCCCGCTATCTGTCACTTTACCGCCCATCCTTTGTTGACTGAGCAATATAAGTAACAAGACGCCCACCGACGGCTATAGATCTAAGGCCCTCCAAGGCAGCAATGTATCATGACCTTTTGCTGGGTAGCCAAGGACTAGGAGACGTTTTTTTCCAATTCAGGGTGACCCTCATTAGTCTACTGGAGCAGACTGAAAAGCTAACCGCTTGGTTTGATTGTATGAAATCATTCTAAAATTCCTATTATTCATCAAGATAAAAACATGGACTTGGAGAATTAGAAAGTGATTGGTGTCGTATAGTACATCAGTGCCAGACTGCTTAAATCTGCCTGGGCTTAGTAAGCATGGTGCTTCCTTTCCTGACAGTTTTATTGCCTCCTGCCACGACCTCAATCGATCCCAGTTTCTCTAAACAAACCTTACACCATCCAAGCCAGCACTTTGATTCTTCCATAATCTAGAGTTATTGCCCCAATCCCCAATGCGTCAGGATTCTGACTGTGCTATCAGCGAAGGACCGTGGCACTGGGTTCATCGTTCGTGGTCTTTCTAAACTATAGTGCTAATAGGCTCCATGGCGGGTGACCCTTGGCGGGTGAGGCGCCACCTATCGTTTAGTGGCTGTCTGTCATGAGGCTCATTAGCGAACGTCCGGCGCGGCGGGGGAGACTCGGCTGATTTGGTAGTCGCACCATGCAGCATCCATCATCTCTACCTATACCACGGGATTGACATTACTACCTGATCGACCCCAGCTTTATGTGTGTAATAAGTGTGCCAGATCATTCTTCCCCTATGGACTAAGAGCTCGGTGAAGTCTTTTTGTCTTCGAACTGCCGCAGATCGGGCGAGCAAAGTTTCCACTTGGCTCTAGTAACGACTCGGAAAGGTTCCGTAATCCCTTGTGAGTGGTATATAAAATGGGGATAAAAGCCAGGGTCATGTCACGGCCTTGGAGAATACTTTAATAAAAGATGTCAGACAGGGTTCTTTACTCAGCACTAAAGCCAAAGCGCATCTGGTGGTTAATCGAGAGATCAACAGATGAATTGGTCAATGTCCCGATGACCAAGGAATATATAGCTTCCTATGCAATATATGAAACAACGAGTTACCTACCTAGACAATTTTTTTAAAGACAACGAGTCATAGCACAAGGTAGGCTAGTCGAAATGGACGTTTTCTCGAGTGGCCACGTGTGAAAAATGTCCATTTCCACCACCAAGTGCACGTTCAAGCATATATCATCTATATCAATGAAGATTTCTTTGTTTTTATACCACAAGTCTCCCATTTTGAATCACAAAGACAACTATAATTCCTTTCTTTTCATTTGGCCGCTGTCTGCCCGTCGCCATAGTGTATTCAGCAACCGAACCTCCGCAGATCCGCTATTGACTAGCGCCTTATGACGCACACTCCCTCCTCCAATCAAAATTCACCCAAAACAAGCCCCTTAGGTAGTGGGCGTATCAGCACATGTGTGATACGTCTACATTTAGGCCTATCACATAGGCAGACATCACTTAGGCCTATTTCTATATGATAAGACCCAAACTTGTGATATAAATAACCGTTATACAGGCCTATATTTACTGATTTGTTTGTTTGTTTATCTTTTATTTCAATAAGCTCGATCACAATTTACATTGCTATTCTCAGCTTATAATTATAGGTTACATGGAAAATGATAGAAACTACCAGAGATCTACAAGATCAAAATTTAATTAGCAAATAATAACATCAATATTAGACTACTATTCCATCGGGCTAACTTTTGAGATAATATTAACCTATAAAATATGTTTTGGTATTTATCTGTGAGAATAAAAGATGATACAATGATACCTAGTGGTGACATACAAGATATGAAACCGCCGTCCATCTTACACATATTCCACTTATTAACATACTAATCTGGTAATTTTTGAGTTTCCTAATACGATTCACTCTTATCCTCGCGAACGCAAGGCTTAGAAAGACACTCACGAATGATCTTGCCATTGGAAGATGATAGTTCTTAAATTAGAATTTGTCTTCGTGTCATTTTCTTATTTCATTAATGTCCTTTTAGCAACATGAATGTTTTTTTGCTTGAAACTCAAATTCAATTCAAGAAATAACCAAGTTCGTAACCGATCCTGCGCTCATGGATTCAATAATGAAAACTCGTCAAATATAGGCTTGTGTTACATACCACAGTAGGCTACCTATATAGCTATGACACCTCTTAATTGCATGAGGCTCCTCTTGCATTTAAGATACGCCTGCGAAGTCGAATTCTTCGTTATCTAATTTCATATTGGTCCGGATATACAGGTGTATATTAAGTAGGCTAGATGGAAGATAGGGCCTATATGTATACAAAAATATCGGAAATATAATAACATGCGGTACATTCTTTGTCAAAAGAGCGTTTGGACTGGACGGCACAAATGGTAGAATGCATGGCTACGTGTGTAAAAAGGTGCCAACATTATTTGGCGCTCAGGTGTTTGCTGTAATGGATCAGATTAACAGCATTTAATTATGGTCGTTAAGGCTTCTCAGAATAGTTTAACGTGTGCATTTAATTCCATCTGGATCTGACCATCTTGCACCACTGGTTTTTTGCTTTCACACATTCTGCCTCAAAATCTCCAATATCCTGACAGATTGGTGGGGGGAAAACTGACACAATACCGCATAAAACATTGAAAGGATAATAGTCCAATACGCTTATAAATATGCTGGGATGGGGGAGATAAAAGCTTGCCGGCGACTGAATATAGTGGTGTTGAATACTCCCCTTAACAAGTTTACATACAATGCAAAGATGAGAAAATATTCACTCGTGTGCATCAAGCGTTATGGCCATAGTGTTGATCGTCTGGAAACTAGTTACCAGCCGATGGAGCTTCACAGCCAGTATTAAGTGATCACTGTAGGAATAGAAGAGGTTTATATAAAAACAGGACATGCTTTCTCACTCAGCTGAAGACGTCTATGTTCATTTTCGCCGGTCTTAAATAGAGAATTGCCAGCGATTTGCTGCCTAATAGCGCACTGGATGAATGTATAGTATCATCATCCAATGAGGAATGCTCCTATTTGCAGAGGAGGAATGAGATTTGACAATGTGCACAGAATGGGGATGGAGAGGAACAAGCCAGACAGCTTACATCGTTATTCATTTATTATTGGAAATAGGGCCTTGGATAGTTTTAATATCTCGAGTCTTTCACGCCCTCGGGGTGATTATTTTAAAT
Organism: Sthenelais limicola; assembly: GCA_942159475.1. NCBI lineage: Eukaryota > Metazoa > Annelida > Polychaeta > Phyllodocida > Sigalionidae > Sthenelais > Sthenelais limicola. The sequence continues at coordinate 111,227,228 of OW804095.1, read as the reverse complement.
AGACATTCAACGAGGAGAGCAGCTATAGTTTATCATAATCTCACGGATGCATTCAGACGCTTAACTTTGAGAGATACGAGGATCCCGTGCGGCGGTACTCTTCGTTATGTGTTTATGTGAACAAGATAAAAATTTATGTCAAGAATACATTCGTATTATTTAAAGATAAATTTATAAATAGCAAACAGTATGTTTCGATCGTGAACCCGTAATCTCTGTACCATATTCAATTCGAGGCACATGTCTCTTCCCGCACTCTGGATCACATGGTGGCCGTACACATGTGGGAATGGGGGCTTTTATGATAGATCGATGCTGGCATGTGAAAGCTGCATGGAAATCTACGGGTTTGGATTTAAAGCTGCCTTATCAGTTAACATCGGTCAAAAACTGAAGATTTTTTTCGTTTCTTATTCTGCTAGTGCTATTTTCCAACCCATCTAAAAGGCATTTGACTAACATTTTGGAGGAGTTTAATTTGTCAGTTTGTTTTTTTGCTGCAGGGCTTCGTCAAATTCCACATTCATATTTCTGAGACCCGCCGAAATATTTTTCGTTGGCTTCACTTATAATATCGCTCACCACCCTCAACTTCAACTTATTGTCTAAACGGCAGCATAATATTGATAACTTCAGTCCTATAAGTCACAATACATTGTACGACTACATTTAGTAAGATTGCTTTGGTAATAGCTGGGCATACAGCCTAAGCGTTTCTATTTTCAAATAATGGGTTAATTAATCCGCAATTGATCCAATAAGTAACTAAATCTTCAATAAGTGATGCAATAACTTTTCTAATAGTGCTTTGAAAATCCGTTCTACCCGGAAATTCGAACTTTACAAATACGAGACTGATTACTTATTAACATACTATGTTTGCTCGACATTAGAAAAAGGGACATATATGTAGGCAGACAGCTTTCCACCAGAGATCTAAATCATTCAGCTGTAGTACCATCCCCTAGGGTATAGGAGAAACTATTTAGTTGCTACACATTACATAAAGAACTGTCAGTACTATAATGTAGTCCACCTTGTATGCATTTATATAATAATAATGCTACATTATAGGTGTAACATTGAAAGCATTGACGTTCAGTTCGTTGAAAAACACTGTATTATTCAGACCGTTGAAATTGCACTATTCTCCAATAAAACACTTATTCACTTATATATAGTGCATTCATTTATTTCCTGCGGCAAATACTAACAATAGGAATCCGTGAACTGACTTGCTATGGATTTTAATGACTGTTGCCATGGACACTTTTTTTTTAATCTTTCACCTCCTCATCCTTTCGATACATATCCCCTCATGATATACAAGCCTAATTGGCAATAGTATAAGTCATGTGAATATCTACAATGTAAGCAGCAAACAGAATATCATTAGCCAACAGAAATATATTAATAAAGTAATCACTGATAAATTTAGTGTTAACTGCGTGTTTTCGCAGAGCGCTATATAATCCTTTTTCCACAAAATAGTAAATTGATGATATATGGAAATACAAATATTACACACACACAGAAGTCTCCTAGCTCCCTCTGCCTCCTTCTCTAGCCCTGCACCTGTCATCCCTCGCACTTTCAATGATACATTTGGTCTAAGATGATGCTTACCCTTGCTTTAAAGCGGTTTGAGTTAAATGGATATTTGCTAAAGGATGCTTTTTGGACAAAATTTTATTCAAGATTAATCAGACAGTTACACTCTCACAAAAAATTAATTATATTTGTGATTTTCGTTGTGCCCTGGCCTAGATAACAGTTATTTCAGAGCAGCAAGAGATTCTATTTTACAATTTGAACCAAGTATTTAATATTTAGAAAAAATGATGAAGGATGAAAAGATGAAGACTCCAGTCTATTAGTTATTTTCTAGACTATTTGCGAGAGTCATAAATATATTGGATTCCGTGATTCAAGGTTACATTCATACAATAGAATTAGTAATATCAACAGGAACATACAATACCAGGTCTATTAATCTATTAATGATCGACATTGAGGGGCTCCTGGTGTACTGGTACCCCAAATGGTGGTTATTAATCCTTTGAGTCTCTGCATTAGGTGGTTGTAGCCTTCAAACTGTTCAAAGCAGTGACTAAAAGAAAGTGCCACTATAAGGACGAGACATACTAACCCAACGGATTTGGAATTTGGTCGAAAGTCGGTCAGAATTTGGCAAACTGTGTCCCTCAACTGATCAAATATTATATATAATTATTCTTATTCCTATGATGAAACAGTTATAGGAATTGGTCGGAGGTCTCTGCTCAGCAGCTCTTCCGGCCTTACCAATAAATTCACCTATGTTGGCTATAATCAGACATTATGACTCGGACACGGATAATTAACATTTCAATGTTTAATACTCATTGTTGGCTTGGTTTACATTTATTCTCAGGCTGACTACAACTGACTACAGGGAGAGAAGGTGGGAAACTTTTTCAGCACCTTGCTCCTAGAAGTTGAATGAGCGAGAGGACGACAGAGTCGACGTTCCAGTCTGCGTCACAGGGAGACGTCGCCGTGAGATCCTAATGCCAACGACTTTCGGGGCAAGCCCGAAAGCCTGCAGCTTTTTCCAAAATACGTCGGTCAGAAGGTTTCTTCCCATGGAACATGCTTTCTCTAATTAAATACTCGAACAATTAACAAGACGGGCTTTGTCCTAAAACTAATATGTTTGTCCTGCACACACACATTTCAGAGGTTAGAACAACGATCCTATAGCTGAATAATTCCACCTATACTATAAAATAGATTTCTCAATCTTTTGCATATCTGGCATCAACGTTCTTAATTCCAGATGGCGAAAAAACTGTTTTATTGACTAAAAATAAAATAAAAATATTGCAAATATGAAGAAAAGTCTGGGTAAAGAGTCAAAAGTATGTTCAATCTTGGTTACATGTTTATTCGAATTTCTTATTATGACCCTGGTTACCGAATAATTGAAGTATAATGAAGGTAAGTCATCATAAAATAGTTGGTCTACACTTGTTTTAACTGAGTTAGGGATGCGTGCAAAGCTTCGGCTCATTACATCCTCTCTTATGTCTCATCGGTTGATTTAGTTGCAAAGGCAGCTTTAATCAAAGATGCCAAATCAGTGCATGTGAGCTTAGCATATGTATTTTTAGTAAGGAATCCCCCTTTGATTTGGAACTATGTAGCTATGTACAGGTCATGTCATTTGCCCAAATTCACTAGCGCCCTAGCGAGTTTAACTAGCAACAATCCAACATGTTGGAAAGTCGCTAATGCCACAAGCGACACGTGGCATCTTGGCGGTAGTGACAGGCGATTTGTTTCCACACATAATTAGCGACTTGGCGCTAGTGAATTCGCTTTTGTGTGTAGGTGGCATAAAGACATCTTGCGACCTGTTCTTTTCCGAATCAAATATGTTGTACTCATGAAACCATCTTATAACAAGGGGCGGGCCATTGCACTATAATTGTATATACGATAAGATCATGTCCTAAAGGCCTCTTAGCAAATTTACGACGACGAAAGCTTTATGATACCAGGGTTGTTGCATAAACTCATGTATTTGAGAAAGATAAGGGGTTTCTCAAAGGTCTCTCAGACTAGTCTCTGAAAATAATCGTATATAGTCCAAAGATAAGAGGGAGTTACGAGACCTCTAGTAGTGGCTTACTATATACACTCGTATATAGTGCAATACACCCATAAACTAAATGACACACATGCGCCCACTGCATGGATCGTGATAGCTCCAGATAGAACGCGGAGACCTACATCTTTCCTCATACAGCTAATTCATTGTCTTGGATGAGATGCAATGTAACCCCTGTCCTTGAAGGTAAACGTATACAGTATTACATTCATGTCTTGCATTTGGTTTCTAATATCTCCATTTATGTTGGCATCTCCTCTGTAATCAGAAGGTTGGACATGATTGGAAGTCCCCCTCCCTCTAAGGACAGAGCGTCTAATAAGCACACATGAGAACAGGGCACTATTCCTGAATCTTCCCCTCGTGATACATCATATCATAGTGCAGGTTCCGACCTGAATCCTTCTCAAATGCGGACGACTGTTTTTCTTTGCATTCCCCATTGATGAACATATATGGGTCATTATACTACTGTTAAGTCCATACACAATATGTGCATCATCAACGATGCTCTTTTCCACTCTCACCACGACAGCTCATGATAAAATCTGTTGACGAATGGAAGAAACTACTCTTTGATTGCTCGTTTGTTTGAGATGATACTTTGCTGTTGTGCATTCAAGAGGATGTTCCAGCCTCAAAATTTATGAAATGCAAATCTAAAAAGCCAGTGTATAGAATAAATTCATGATCCAGCGGCAGTTCAAGTCGGGAAGAATTTACCAAGGGGATTTCGAAGTTAAGCTTAATGTAGATCCTGCATTTCCTGCTGAATGGTTGTGGGTGAAGCGGTGATCTTGGTACTGGTTTATGGATTGATTTACCCCCGTTAATGGCGCCCTTAAAGAGTCGCAATGGGTACTGGCTTAATTTCCTATCATTTTGCATGCTTGTACTTGCTAGTGTAATGTAGGTCTCTTTAGGTTATTTATTTAGTTTCAACATTCATTTATCCGGCAAGTTTCTGAGAAAGAAGGTTCCTGAAACTTCGGTCAAAGGATCGAACTGACTTCGTTTGATTCTCGGAGGACCATGCTACGTTCTCTCTTCCTTCCGGTCGAACACTTCCGGTTGAGTATGTTGGTTATCAGCGGCTACTCTCAGCGTCCTTAATGTTCGGTACATGGTCGTTCTGGGCCATCGTACGGACCACATCAGCGGAACGCAGATAACAGCTATCGATTGGGCACTTCCGGGTAACAGCCTACCTCTTCAATTCGTCCCGTGAGAACGAAGCTTTTTTGGAAAGAGGAAGAAATGTGTAGCGTTTTGAAATACTTAGTTGTTACTGGCCATAGGTCTATTCACGTTAGGGCAATGCATTTCAAAATGTTCACAGAAGGATATCCGCACAGTTTAGTATCTTAATTAAAAGCGTAATCTTCCATGGAATAATTCTCCCTCAAATATGTCCTTTGTTCCCATGCCTCATCGCACAAATCACAGAAGCATTAAAGGTGGGTCAGCTCTTTAATTGAAAATGTATACTTTTCAGAATACATCGGACTAGCTTTCCAAAGCCTTACCTAGCATCCAATGAAGAGGTTCTTAATCCGGATCTTGGTTTTCCTTTCGATAGATCACTCTATGTAACCATTCTATAGTGGACCAATGCCAACAAACCACTCGACTGATTTTTTTTCTCTGACTGTCGTTTCATAATTAGTGTTTGAGGCTCTCGATTGATTATCGAATTAAGGAACCCATGATTTATTCATTTCGGAGAAAGGTCTGTAAATCCCTGTATACATGGTGTACAATTGAAAGATTTCTATCAAATAAGTTAATAGCTACGGCTAGGGAAAATCTATTCATTTGCTCGACAAGCCTTTTGGTTTGTTGATTAGATCACGTCACATCTTTGTAGAATTGTATTTTCTACCCATCAAATATGACAAGTCGGCTCTGACAGAAGATCTAATGAGAAGTCAATCATATCGCTGTCTCTCCATCCTTTATGAATTCTGAAAGAGGAATTCCAACATCCAATCCAACATCCAATTCCAAGATTGTTCTGAACCTTTAGAAGTTGTGCTTAGTTGTGCTTATTACTATGTATTTCAGAGATAAGTAATAGACCAAGGCACCCTCTTATTTTTCTAATTTCTTCATGCACCCCCCCCCTCCCCACCGTGTGGACTATGCCATATGTTTTATTGGTATTGTTATTAAATTCTTTATTCGGCGGTAACATTTTAAAGCATTGTGTAATATTCTCAGCTATAACAGATTACGAAGCATGTGAACACGATATCTCAACATTCAATATGCGAGTATGAGAGGATTTGATTCAGAATGAATTAATGATGTGCAGCATTTGCAATTACAAATCATGAACCGAATTATAGAACTAATTGCCTGAATGTTAACAGTGTGTCTCTTCTAATACGCCAGATACAAATAACCAAAAGCCAGGTTCGTGATGGGGCAGTAGGAGGATTAAGTATAATAAGCAGGAACAATAATGCATGAAATCCCTTTGCTTTTTATCAATTGACACGCCTCACTACTCGAAAAACAATGTAATAATTCTTCCGTCTTTTGCATAAGTTCGGTTCGCTCATTTTGGCTTTTCGAACAATACTATGTTAATCACCCCGGTTAAAAACATGTTACCTGGTTGTTCTATGCTAAATTGTAAAATTATGTTGTATACAGACGAGTCAGAGTGATATTGATATTGAAAACCTTTTATTGCTAACGAGTAGCCAAATAAAGGGGGTGTCGTCTTTCCTTATGAATAGACATTTAATTGCAGTTTATCTAGTATCAAACAAACAACATTGTAATACATGTGTTGTATTGAATCTTCATCCCTTGCCTGTTTAAAAACATGACTTACAATGAATATCAAATTCCTTGGGACTGTGATCCATCAGAGCAGATGGAGAAAGCAAAAAGAAAAGAAAGGACGGAGTATATCATGTCCCTTCCTGAACTTCGACGTTTCTGATGATGCACTCGATTCAGTTCGTGACATTGTTTCATCTATTTCTCTTGAGTCGCCAAGCTGCTCAGTCAGCGACTGACACGCTACTGCCCCTGCCTTCACTTTCACTTGCTCTCACTCCCTCTCCCACTCGTCTCTCGCCCTCCCATCTCCCTCTGCGTCAGCGCTACTTTTCCTTGAGCTGGCGTGTCGCTGTTTGGCAACAACGAGTAGGAGCTGCCTGGCCTCTCCTGTAGCGAGCCCCTTTACTACTACTGCAGGAGGACGAGGAGGAGGTGGTGGTGGTAGAGGAGTAGGAGGATACGAGGAGGGCTGGGTATATAGGAGCCCTCCCGGCACGCCTGGATCGATTGCTACCTTTGCGCTGGGTGGAAGCGGAGCTCTGCTGTTGGTTTCGGGGGAGACAGACGAGGGCCAACATAGCAGGAGGAAGGATACGCTTTTACACAGAGGCGGTCACTGGAGGATTTCCTTCCGTTTGTTGGAATCGACCAGTAGCACCGCAATCCCTCCTCCAGGTGAGTAAATGGCCCCTAGTTTACCCCCATCTCCCTTAATGTGTATGTACAGCTGGCTTTATGAGTCCTAGTCATGCAGAGACGGTAATGAAAGGACTATTGTAACTGCTCCACTGTGGTCATTTTATTGCTCGTTTAGTAAAGAACTTTTAATTACAATCCTTTATGTTGCTGCCATTACCTTTAGCTGTGTGCACTCTTGGGTTTCTGTTGGGGAGAATCAAAGACAAACTTTGTATTATTTTCTATCAAGGGTTTCGTGCCTTTGAGCAGCAATACCTTTTGGGGGAGTTGCAAATTCGGAAGTTTCCAAACAGGGGTGTCAAAGATAGCGTATATAGTTAGTTTTGAAGAGGTAACTTCCAAATGACCCACACGCTACCACAACATTATGAAACCTTAAACAATATTGCTATGTACATATAAATAGGTCGTACAAAGTGGCAAAGGTACAAGTAATAAGAAAATCATTCCATGCAAATGCCTTCAGCGTTTGAGGAAGCATAAGAAAACTTACACACTATTTTTTTTCAAATTTTCCTGACTTCAAAACGGATGCTTCAGTGTTGCACATTTTTATACTGTGTTATAAGTCAGGAAATAGTTGGATATGCAGTCATATAGACACTTCTTTTCAAACTTTGGACCCGAGGACGTTTATTATTCAATCCGAAATACAACTAAGTGATGTAGAAGGACTGTGGCTTGTGAAGTTAGGATATCTTTTGTCTACAGTTTCTATTTTGTAAAAGTTTTATTCCGACCTTTATCCAGCCTGACATCCGGCAAGACAATCCTTATAAAATCACCACAGTTCGTGCTTTCGGTCAACACGAAAGAATACATTGGTCACGATTTCCCTTCACAAATCAAATTACCTGCAGTACTTTCAGTAAGTTTTCTTATATCGATCTGAATCACGCTCAGATTCAGAGTTGCGTGCATTTTTGGAGAATCCACAAGATTTGAAATAGTTCTAAAGTGTGGAAAATGGAGAAAACAATTCGATTGGCGTCTTTCACACGCTTTAATTGTCTCTTTGTATGACCTCAGAAGTGTTGGTACCTATTTGTCCCAATCATACAATAGACTCCTGGCTATATCACAATTGTATTTGGCCTTATATTGAAGAATGAAGATCGTGTGTACGTGTCATCACATAGTTCTTTTATCCTGAAGGCATTGGATGTAACCGATTGAGATTTGGCTGATTCGACAAAAGTGAAAATGTCACAATGATTCTGAACAACCCAAATTGCAAAGTTGATATACAGCAGATTTCTCACCGCTAACAGTCCCTATCGAAAATATCTTAGATCCGATAGGAATGCCACTTAGCAAGTAGGGCCAATTGTGGCCCACTTATGCCTGCTCAGAGAGGAGAGACCCAGATTCCTCAACTGACAACTATCCGTCATGGAGGGTTTGCCTGGGATGAGGATTATCCCTATCCCAGAAATTCATCCCGTGAAGTCATGATAACAATCCTAGTCCCCTACCCTTGAGGGGAGGAAAACCCCACCCCACTCATCCTTAACTAGGGTGGGCCAGGGTGGGCCGCAGTTTTTGGGGGGTTCCATTGATTTTTATGCCTGGAAAGAGCAAGAGAGAGGAGGATGGATGGATGGAGGGATTGGATGCTGGAGCCGTGTCCCCGAGTTGGAAGTACTCCTGTATACAATGGCCTACATGTTATTGAGCCGAGTCCTGATGTAGTATTCGTTTGATGGTGTATTATATTGGCAGTGCTTATAGTGCACAAGCTGGATGTCCGTTCATCCTGAGTAGTCTGTTGTATCGGACGTTAGAGTCAGGCAATGCCATTATAGACAAGCTGACATCCCTACTAGAGCCTCAGCAGTGGGTCAGCGCAAGGCGGGTTGTCTACTCAGTGAAGACATTATTGCCGATCTGCATGATAATGGGGCCTCTGGCGTTCCTTCCAATTTAGGTCAGGATGCTAAGGATGTGAGTTGCTGGGCTACTACTGAGCGGAGCAAGTCAGCCTCTCTAGGGACTGCCAGAGTCAGAGAGAGAACGAGAGAGATATCGAGGGGAAGGGCCTAGGCTGCAAGTGAATAAAAGGCTGTTTTATTTTATTCATTTCAAAGCGCCAGGGAGCCGCGATCCGAAGCTAAAAAGGTCTGCTGGTTTTGTGTTATAGGCCACCCCCTTACGTCCCTGAAACGAGAGGAGGGCGCCCTGAGGCTTTGTAAAGAGAGTGGAGAGTGGGTGTCCAGGTTGGGGCCTAACCAGGCTCCCGCTACTGTAGCCTTCTCCCATGTTGTGAATAGGTAGTGAGCGCCTTGAAGGTGCTCCTACGACTGTACACACCTCACAAATAACACGAGAGCAGCTCGCTCCCTGTGTGGGAGTTGGAGGATAGGTCCATAGGGTGAGTGTGTGTCAGAGGCCTCTGGTAGAGCTCGAGTTAATGAATAACTCGGCCACTACTCCTAGTCACACTGTCAGGTCATCAGCTGAGGTCATCTCGGACCTGATAGACTGACCACCTCTCATCTGGTCGCATAATAAACATTGATCCACCGGGCAAGGTTCTGGGGGACCTTGGAGGCACAAAACACGGCGACAGCCAATAGAGAACCAGGCCATATCAGCCAGTATCGAAGCTGACTTTTTCCCGGTGGAGATCCCTGTTATCTCACCCCCGTCCTTTGCTCGTTGCCACAGTTTTGCCATGCCACTGCAGACAATACCCGAAGGATTGTCCTGAGTAGAAACTCCGTCCAGCGGCCGATAACGAGCAGCCAATATACCTTTAGTCGGATGAAGCCTGGGATATATTGGATATTAAACACAGTAGGTACCGCCAATGCTCTCTCGTGATTTGATGAGGTCCATGCGTGACAGCAATGTCTCTGTTTGAAGTGTCTTTCTATAAATATGATATGTTTTGTTTCTATAAATAGACATTGAGTAATTCTAGTAGCCTTTTCCCTCGCAATAAGAAGGAATGTCTTAATTTGCCTAGGGCGTGATTCAGCAACGGCAGAGTCGTTGTTTATTAGTTGTCAGTATCGTGCATAGCTTTCTGCATTTGTTCTGGAGAACGAGGTTCAGTCATGACGATGAAAAGTCTTGTATCGAATTCCCTAGCCTGGCCTATTGATTCTAAGGAACCACATGCTTCGTCATACCATGCCAGATGTTATCTCAAAAACACGAGTGTTTCTTTCTAGTGCCTGCCTATTCACCTATTCATAGTAGTCAATTAAATCAGCACGTCTCGAATTCCTACTGTCCCATTTGTCTATGCAGATAACTTTTTTCCCGAAACAGAAACAGAATACGCGAAATAGAACGATACAGTTCGAGCCCTTGTAAATGTGTGATCTTGAGGATAGGGTGCAGTGGCCCCGGGGCATCCATATCAATGCCCATGAATATTCCACTTTTATGGAACCACATGTAGGGGACAGTCCCAGCTTCCGGTGCATGGCGAACTTGCTTATTGTCGGGTCGCTGGGGTCATTATGAGACAACAATATTAGCCCCGTCCATCCATCAACGGGCTCGAGCACCATAAAGAAACTCAGCAGGCAACTCTCAAATACACCATATCCTCCCTCATGTTGCAGTCTGCATACAGCGATAAAAGCAATGCATGCACTCCAGACTCGATGGTTTCGATTGCCTAAAGCATATAATGTGCAGTGGTCAGCATCTACTTGAACCCAAAATCGTCTTTGTTGCACTTGGTATTGTCTTCCCTGCATAACAGGAATTGTGTAAGGTAGTGAAGGCAGATCTCAGTGAGAACTTGCAGACAGTCTCAGGTGACAATGAGGCGTCAGGAGAGAGTGAGGGGAAGACGGAGAGAGAGGTGGGGAGGGGAAAGAGGGCTCGGGGGCTTAGGGACTCGGGGATTGCTTCGATTATTGAGAGAAAAAAGGGAGCAAGTTGACTGTAAAGAAAACTGTCGTCATTCATCCTGAGATGACTCCTCAGGGTTAGAAGGGGGCAATGTGAGTGGGAGAATGAGTAATCCTACCCTGATTTTACGTTAACAACGTTATCATAGCACCAATGGGAGTGGGGCTGGCCCCCCGCAAGGGCTGGAAATGGGCTATGGAGGTGTTTCCCCATGTGAGGTCATCCGAAAGGGGGAAGGGATTACTATGATACTCGGCCGTAATGATGGAGTGAGAATGCCGTTATAGATATTGATGTTTGGAAGGTGAGAAACACTGGCGATGGATAACAAATGCAAATAGAATGAAGGGAAGAACCGAGGGTGTTGCAAATGAGTGCTCGAGCAAGACACAGGAGACCAGGCCGACAGTGACTTAGAGAGTAACTAGAGTGTGAGATGTACCAGGACAGAATGGATTATCTAGGATACAAGGATGGATACAGACTCGTTTAAGATATGTAATGGTAAACGTGAGCAAATCCCAGTGAGAATAAAGGAGAGGGATATAGGGGTTAGGTACATGTGCATGCAGTGTCTTGGCAGTAAAACAGTACACTGTATGGGGTGTGAAAGCCAAGCAGTCAAGTGCGACAAATGAGATGATCAGGCAAGCTTTCCATTACTGTCCTGCCTGAGCAGTCACGATTTTCGCACTGCAATGCGTTGGTATTCCCCGGGGAGTCTACAGTTATTGTTATTGGAGCTGCGCCCTCCTCCACGGGTGATACTTTAGTTGACCTAGAAGTGGCTCATCGATGCAGATATTGCTGCTTGTATCGGATGCCTTTCTAGTGTTTATCAATAAGGAGACAGGAGACGCAATAGCACCTGAATTCGCAATCTCCAAATGGAGTTGTATTGGTAGTAGGTTTAATTCAATCTCCCTGTGTTGTCCTGTTGGGGTTTTTGATTACCTATCGTCGTCAGATTCCTAATTAACTTGATGACTTCTCGAACATCGCGAGCGATTATAAAGCCTAGAAAAATGTCACTCTTTCTATTATATGGACCCAAAGGAAAACAGGCTTTGGCTAAATTGGTCAATGATTACTTGTTAAATCGATAAAAAATAATGTGTGTCCAGAAAATAAATCCATGGTGCAGAAAAGGAGTTCAAGTATAATCTATTTTATTGGGATAAACAGTTTTGCTTTTGAAGTATAAATGTAAGGACCTACAAGCTTAGCTTTGACACCAACATTGCTATAATTTCTCCCTGTTGTTTCAACTTCTGCTGCTTCAAATCGCTTGTTTTCATTGAGCTAAATCTGCTTACGGTAGCGGCCATATGCTTTCACAGATACGACCACTTGTACTCAGCTAATTAACCCCAATTAAGTAATTAGGTAAATAACGACGGAATGCTCAACATCAATCAGCTCAAGTCGTTCCCTCTATTGTTTGATGTAGGGGAAAGCTCCCATCTGTGAATAAGTGCCAATAAGCACCTATTTACCCAAAAAGTCCGTTTGCTGACACACTGAAAAAATAATTAGCACGCATTAGGATATATATACTAAGTCCTTCTCGTACATCTTCTCAGACCAAGAAAATTGACGCGGTGTAGGCCTAATAATTGAGCACTTTGCCGTAACAAGGTATGGTTTTCACTTTTTACAGGGTAAAATTAATATCGCTCTTGGCTCAACTGATTCGCAGCCTTTTGTACGTGTTGTTTATAGTGTAATATTTTTAGCAAGGCCATGTCCACACTGGAAATGAACAGTTAGAGATTCTCTTTTGTGTGAGATGACCTATGCTTACAACTCATACCCTACGTGCTACTTCAAAGGCCATTCTCCTATTCGAGTTGGGTTTTTTGATAAAGGTTCTGATAGAAACAAAACACCACATGCCTCATGGATTCAACTTGCATGTCACGCAACCCAGTTGAGTTTAAAATAGTACGTGTTTAGATACTTCTGAAGTGCATATCATTTAAAAGGGGATTCTTTCATATTAAAGCTGTTTTGATTGAAGATAACACAAAAAAGGGATGAAACGGTTGGTTGGTAAAAGAGTTTGCTATTCCAACCAATGTGAACTGAAGTTGGATCCAGCATTCCAATGTTTCAATTATTTCAATGAAGGGACCAGGGAAGGAGAAAATCATGGACATCTGTTTGGCCGTGTCATTGTGTCTCAACTCCGGTACAGTACAGTCCACAGATCGTAATACACAAACAAAATACTTCAACCTCGATTCATTACCTTATCATGTAATCAGACGTTGATTTGTCGGTCTAGATATTCAACGGAACTTGCAGATTGCAAGCGGGCCTGAAATGAAACGTTGCTTTCACTCTGTAGCCTCTCAATTTTATTGTGCGTGAATACCAGCCATTGAGACAGATCACCTACCAAGTTCCGTCTGGCCGTTCTGCGTTTTGAGTAGAACGTGGAGGAGCCAAGTAGTATTTTTTTTCTTTTCGCCAATCTCCCTTTCTCTTGCCTATTCATGATCTATTTAGACTCACCCCCGCTGATTACGATATAGTACTTTTTATGTCCTTATTGTTAAAGCAGCATGGGCCAGCAGCCAGAGGGGAGTAGAACGGTATTAACGACATAGTTGAGCGCCAGGTATATTACTTTATGCTTGCCAAATACCGCTGCGGTGGGTGTACGTATGGAACCAATTTGTTATTGTTACCATGGGGGCGAAGCTTCTTTCTATGGCAGTCTCTCACTCCCCTCACCCATTACATGTGAATTATTCAGCAGACTTAGAGTCCATGCAATCGTGGTGCCCCAGGGCTAAGCAAAACGCTGATAGCCATAATTCTAGCGGCCGTGGGAGGTATTTATTGGAGTGGTGGTGTCAGCGCAAACTAGGTGTTGCTGGAAAACCAATAGCTAGTTATATATCCTTTAAATATGGATCTAGGTGAATTGTACGCATGTGCCTCTACCAAGAACACCGTTCCGCTAACTCCCGCCTCTAGCACTATAATATGCTAACATAGATAACTCTTGACAAGTAATTGAGGCACCAGGAACCAACTCGCTATGCATCCACATAACAGAATTGGTTGCCACCAAATGTCACATAGTTTCCATTTGTATTTTTTAAAAGAGATCATCACTGATACATCCTAGTTAGTCGTATTGCAGATCACATTTTATGGAAAAAGAACACAGCTAGTATAGCGAGTCATATTTGCCATTCCTTACACACCCCCCCCACCCCCACCCCACCCCCACCCCACCCCCCCACACACACACAAAATGACCTTCCGAATTTTGATGGATGGTAATTTTAGAATTTCAGCCCTGCAAAGCACTGTGAGTCGGAAGGAGAAGATTCCAATCGAAGAAAGTGCTTATCCCTTCCATGATTACATTTTGAGAGTCCTTCTCAAAGGTTCATTTTTAAACAAACAATGGAATTCGTAATCAGTCGATAGAATGAGCCAAACTGGCAATACGTCATCTGAATGAGGTACAGCATTTTCTATTCTAAATGGTTTCTATAAGAAATCTTCTAAAGTGTTTTGATATTAGAATCTCAATTCCACCATATTGCTGCCTTTGCCACAATGGTGAGCCCCCAATAAATAGCCAGCTTTAAATTATATCTGAATTCCGCTTTTGTATTGGTTTCAGACTGTGATAATTGGTATTGATCCCATATGAATACTTAATTGTGCCAGCTGGTCGGAAAAAGTATTGTCAACTCAAAGTAAAACGAATGGAGGCCCGGATGAGGAACAATCAAAATGCAAATATTATTACCCAAGCTTTGACGATGCCTGATATTTCATTAATGAGTTTTATGGCTGGGACAATTGTTATTATTTCATCAGAAACAACACCGATATCCTATAAGATAAATTGAAGACCTTGGCAATTCTACTTCGCATCTCTAAAGATATTTACATGAGAATTCAATTCATTAAGGGACCGAATGGTGAATAGAGCCCCAGCAAATACATAATCCGCCTTGTCATTCCAATAAACCTTTAAATATTCTTTCGAAAACGAAGCCACCAATACAACTGCATTGCAACTCCCTAATATATTACGTTGTTTACAGGAGTTAGTCCATCCTTTACTTTATTTATTGTCACCTGAGATATATCCTAGAAATAGTACTCGAGGGCAATAGGTTTAAGGGTATACTTTAAAGGAAAATCTCCGATATTATATTTATTTGATGGAAGGAAATGGCTCCATTGACTTTACCACAAGTCGTCATTACCTCGGGGGTAGCTCGCGTTCAGTTCAGAAGATCTAAAGACATTTGAGTCACTAAAAGTCTTCACCGCAGGCAAGATATGATAATAATACCCTTAAAGGGTCTAGTTAATGAATACGACCACTTGATGTGAGCCTGAGCCTGCGGCTACTTCCGCCATGTCAGTAGCAAGGTGGTCCAGAGTCGGCCCAAGGAGCCAGAAGCAACAAACTACGTCTCTGGGCGCTTCCCGCCATTTCCCAGCAAGCAGACGACAGACGAGTGGGTTCCCATAAGGATGATTGATTTCGGCAGCGCTGTGTGCTCTTTCCCGCCCTTCCTCCTGTAGTGTGTGGGAGAGACAGACGGCTAACTCTTAAAACAGACTAAAGAGCAAACGCCTGCCTCCTTTTGTTTCTAGAACTTTATAGTCACTGCCACAGAAGAGAGGGGGAGAAGGACGAAAGGGGTTGATTCAAGACGTACAAAGATCCAAGGCTTCAGTGGATGTAGATGATAGATCAGAGGATGCCGCCGTCATCGTGTTTTATTCGACATCAGAGGTAATACATACTTCACATGTTCAGAGGGACTATTCGCTACATC
The DNA here is from genome assembly GCA_942159475.1 of Sthenelais limicola. Lineage (NCBI taxonomy): Eukaryota > Metazoa > Annelida > Polychaeta > Phyllodocida > Sigalionidae > Sthenelais > Sthenelais limicola. The sequence goes on along the minus strand of OW804095.1, from coordinate 111,211,391 downwards.
AAGCATGGAAGATGTGCCACAAATAAATGACCATGTATTTATAGGACGGCGTGGCCCAATTTCCACGCGTCATTAGCGGCGATTAAGCCAAAAACCTTGGCGCCATGTCGTCGCCATGCCGCGCCACGACGTGTTAGTCATAACTCGCCCCGAGATGGCTTCACCCAGCAGTGACGTGTGAAAACTACCTGCCATGTGACCAAACCTATCCATCACGTGACTCGTCAGGAGGCTCATTAGGAGCTGGCATTCTAATTATAGGCCTCTCCCCCTTCTCTAACGGAACAGAAACCCGAAACACCCCTGTAATTCTTCCCAAAGCCTTAAAAAATATCTCATCTTTACGAAGTGCTGTTTTAAAAATAGAAAATATTAATCATGGGACAGAACACTCGGCGGGCCGCCTTTTATGTGCAGGAATTCTCTTATCAACAAACTAGCCATGATTTAAATTGCCGATTATCTATGATAGATTATGAGAAAATGGGGGTGTAGGTGAGCTAAGACCGTTGAAAGAAGCAATACATTATCTGTTAACGTTCGAATATTAAATCTTTGCAAATCCTTCCAAATTTAGACTTCAGACGTACGTTTTACAAATGACTTAGAAATACAAGCCTCTTCCCAGGCTTGTACATATTGAAACGTCAGACATGACGTATGACAATCTTGACCGTCGGTCAGCGGAGGCACTCACTCAGTGACATCCTTATTAAACATGCCTGATGCATGAATGTCGTTGCATCCTAATGAAGTCTACCTAGACTCAGGAGGATAAATCAGCATGTCATCGTTACTCAGCTCCGTGCAACCATGACCTTGATCTGTCAAATGCAATTAGACACAGAGGTGCCATACCCTGCGGAACATCTCCGTATACTACTCACGAGCAGCAATGTGAATTTTCAATGCGCATCGCAGCCATCCGTCCTGATTGAAAGGGAATGAAGGAAAATCATCCCGCATATATGTCTCAAGCACTAAGAGATGAAAAATGGGCTTATAACCGACTATAGTGACGCCGCTTTCGGCTGTAATTCTCAAACGAAAGTGACGTGAGCAGTTCATAATATGAAGTTGAAATTCGACCATATTTTAGTTAGGACTGATATCATCCTGGGCCCAAAACACATAGTCAGCGGTGTCTTTTTGTGAAACCCAGAGGTATTATATTTGATTACATATATAATATGCTAAATGTAGGAACGTGTGAGACCACAAGTACTGACATATACGAAGGGCAAAAAGCTAGGCGCACTAAAATCTCCGATACTATGAAAAATGGATGAGGCATAAGGGTGCATCCTATGTAGGCGGTAGATGACGAGAGCTGTCATGACTTAATATTCTCATTGATGGCCCAAAAATGTATATGTGGCTGCACTAGATATCAATATATTCAGACTTGGCGGACCGAAACTTGTACTGGGAATACACTGAGGAAATCTAATATATTAGAGACAAGAAGTGCATGTATTATTCTCGGTGTTCTCAGCTCCGGCCTGCTCCATTAATTGAACCGTGGCTATATCTGGTTATATTTTGGTATGTCTGTAGCTTAGAGAAGTTAGCAGATATATCTGCCAAAATAGGATTGTTTTTAAGGTCTGATTTGTTATCGTGTTCATCTATACATATTGTACTTTTTGTGTTATGCATTCACATGAAAATGATACTGATAATTTGGAGATTATAATTAGTATTATCTGTTCAAGCTATTGGCACTATTATGTCATTATTATTGCTCTCTATCGTTATAATTTAGGTTGTTAAAATACTTTTCAAATAAAAAATCATAAATTTAATACACATTGCCAGAATAATCCGGAACATTCATTATAACTGGTAATGTACAACGTACGTGCCTAATTGTAAAATCTTTATATTGTCTGATGATTGCTGTATGAACATACTAAAATCCATTGAAGATGTTATTTCGGGCTTCGTTTTCTAACCTGAAATATAAAAGCAGCCGTGACCATATTAGAATATTATGTCAATTACAATACGGTGTGATTGTAAAGATGTGACCAAGCACAGCTTCAAAATATCATTATATTCCTCATCTGCATCTTCATGAATAGCACCCAACATCTTATCTGTTGACATTACACAGCTCTGGTAGAAGTAGGGAGATCTATAATGGGATCAGGAATGAGATTCGGTGGCCCCAATTTGCCTTCATTTTAAGAGGGAAATCAACTCCTTCCTGCCACCATATACATGACTCTTAGATGCCATGTTCAATATGAGGCGGGAATATGAGCACACTGTCTTTACATGTAGAACAAAGTTTTGCAGGTCAGTGACATATCTTAACATTATGGGTACCAAGCAATAAAATTGCCTTCTGCCCTGCGGTCAATTTTACACCAGCCTGGTTCATCGGTTTATTATCTGGAAACTATCAGTGATTTATAGACATCCTAGAAGCGCCTGTGTATCCGCCATGCTGACTTGAGGAGGCCTCATCCTTCATTATTCAATTTGGTGATCACATGCGTGAAGCACATTGACAAACATGTATTGTTTTGTTTCCTCTTCGGCTACTTCATGTCAATGGCACTGCAATATGCTTGTGGTATTTTGTGGCATGCCTCGAGGCTCCTGTTTGAATATGACCCGCGTCGAACGACCAGAACTGGCACCATTCCACAATATACAGGACTCCTCCCCTCATAGACACACTTCGACCCTAAACTAGCCTGACATTACGCAAAACTACTTAATGCAAATTCTTGAGACATAGGAGAAAATGGAGCCTCGACCACCTCAGCTGAATCCCCTTCTGGCTCAAGGATTTCTATTTACATGGGTAGAACGTAACCATTCTGTCGTAACGTGTGCATCAGCATGTATGATTAGTACTCATGATGAATACACATTAATTCGATCCCCTCACTCCTCTTCTATACAAATAGAAAAAGGACGCCAGGCTTTATTTTCGAGTTAGACCTCAAGGTAAAGGAAAACCTACGCTCTTACTGTTCTGTCTAAATTTAGAACCCCACATACATAAAGAATGGCCTCCCCATCCGGCTCTAATGATCCACTCACAGTCCAGGAGTGACTCGCCGCATGACCCACTGCTGGCCCAGTGACCGATTTTACACATTCCCGAACACGACCGGAAACAGCCGAGAAATTCAACATCCATCATGTGGCCATTGTGATCCCCTCCATTCAGCGGAGCCTGCCTTGTGTAGGGGCTTCGAACGAGCAACTCTATTCAGCCTTATGTAACAGACCTGCTTACCACCAGCTTCCCCAATAAGGCAGAATTCGAGCTTCACTAGGCATGGCCCTGTAAACGAATGAAGAGCAAATTTGATAAGGTTGCCTTGTGTAATATTGAAGGTTTTACAAGTTCGTGGATCCATTAAGCCAATAATACAATCAGCATGGGTGATCGAATTAGCTCATTGCTCTCCTCTCGGATTACATTGGAGTATCAAAGTAGAATTCCCAAATGTGAAGAGAGGTTCGTTTGGCTGTTTTTGTTCACGTCCCAGCATCACCGTGAACTTCTTTTTTTTCCAGAGTTTTTATTGTTATACCTGATGGTCCTTTTAGAAACGATTATTAGTAGGGGGTAGAAGAATACAGAATTGTACAATGTCACAGATTGAATGTGTTATAAGCTTAAATCATTCCACGTTCACAATATTGATAGATGTTAATCCAATGACTGGGGCACTTTAAATGTGAGTGAGACCTTGCATTCGTTGAAATTCCATAGGGAGAAATGAATTATTCGGTTCACATAAATGATATCGCTGAACAAGGCAGAGTGTATACCCTAATGTACGGGCTTTGAACTGGAAGTGGATTTAGCTACCTGTCAGTCTTGTTTTCTTTATTGCGCTTCAAAGCCTCGGGGAAGTCTTCCAGTTGAATTGACTGTTTAATATTCACAACATGAATAGAAAATTGCGACTGGGAACACAAACGATGAATTGAATTAATGTACCTCATCTATTGGCAAGACCCGTGAGAGCTCAATACCTAAACCCTGGCTACATATCCCCTTTCCTTCTACTTTCAAGCGGAATGCGATCTTCCTCGTGTACATATTGGGATAATGATTAGCAATAGCGCTGCTTTTGGCATTATGATACAGTAAGGACGTAATTGCGATCAAATATCACAATCTTAGTTATGACATCTAATGGTGCTGTCGCTGATCACTTAGTGGCATGCCTTCTCTGGCTTGCCACCCACAGTAGAAGAATATCATATAAGCAACCCGTCTGTTTGTACCTAGCTGTATGGAGCTGTGCGTCAGACCACATAGAGGTATTATGGCTGGATCCCTCTGAAGGGCCAGTGCTACCTTTGAAGTACGGGGTTTACCTGAAAGGGACTGTATACATCACAAATGGGAAAGTCTTGCTTTAAGAATATGAGAATCCTGCAGTCTATAAATAGTGGAGGAAAGGAATCTCTATAGAGTAGACAGTTATTCCGCGACCTTAAGCAGTTCTCCGGTACAGAATATATTGCACCACCATTTTCATATTAAACATGGTATAAGGCCCAGAGGTTGTTTCGAATTAGGAAACCCGTGCGATAAGGCCTTTTGTATATTGAGTGTATCGAGTATATATAGGAAATACCCATAGCTTCATTACGGGCTATAGTGTTTTGTATGGGAAATTTACGTGTTCCCTTAAGGTCAAACATATTGATCGTAAGGGCCGAGTGTTGGAGCTTTGGTTGTACATTTCAGTAGCAATGTCTGGAATAAGATCATTACCCTGCAGCACAATAAACCTGACGTGGAGCTAGGGTAGATGAAATGTGCGATCATTTATCACAGACATCTCTATAAGAGATGACTCAGGATCTAGGTTCTTTCATGATGGGTGCAACTTGTATTCAAGTGCATTCACAATAAGTGTCTTAATTTGCATTCCATTTGGGTCAGCAACGATAAGCACTGAATAGCCTTTTCCGCCCAGATTCTTAAAATCGAACCGCGAGGAAGGCGAAGGTAAATTCATCTCGAGAATTCAAGAACACCAAAAATAGGGAAGTGAGAATGCGTGTGATATTTAATCATACTGCTCGAAAGGATTCATAGCAAAGTGGGAGGTTATTTATGGAAATCTAAAAGTTCTATAGTATTATCCTCATGGAGAAGAAAGCCTCATCAACTATCAATGATTCAAATGGATGCTATGGGGATTCCATTAAAATCTACATTATGAACAAAATATTGCAGGCCTATGCTTGGTACCCATGGTCCCGATAAAAAGGGGCCGGAGAGTGATGCAGAATTTGGACGCATGAGTAGTTCGTGTAATAGTGTTTATTGTGTTAGTGAATGGGCTGATCACATTTAACCACTAATCTCTGCCCGATATCGCGATCTAATATTGACAGGCGACACAGTGGGCGATTCATTGTTCATTTGTTCCATTGTGTTAACTGCGGGCAGATCACTTTTGCCATTTCTACTGCTCGATCCTGTTCACAAACCACGCGAAATGACCAGGACAATAGCTCCATACATCCATTATGTAATGGTCGTCACCCACCTCGCTCATTCCAGAAAATTATGCTTTATTGCGAAGGTGTTCAAATGACAAGTGTCATTGAGTCTATGAGGTACGAGCATCTATTTTCAGTCTCCACCCCCTTTCTGCCCTCTAATAGCATTCTCCATCGGATTACCCGCGAGCAACTCCGATCAGAAAGAGAACACCCTCATCTAGCTCCCACGGGCCACAATCCAAACAAGAACTAATTCAAAAATGGCTATCCTAAGTACAGCTTTGCTTCTTGTTTTGGCTGGGGATTGACTGGAGGGGGTGGAATACCACCGCTGGCAAACACCTGCTGTGTTTTCCAGTCTTGAATTGAAGCACATAGTAGGCCCCTATTACCGCCATACGGAGAGCTCCTCCTCGAATGGTCCACATATTTGATCTGCTCCACGATCTACAGGCATGAAGGGAGCAGTGTCGTAGCGTTTTATTTCCCATCGGAACTAACAGTAAAGAAGCAGAACTGTATATAATGACAACAATACATGCGACTCTGTTTATAGTCAAACATGGTTTTAGTCAATAGTTTTGGGATTGACAATAAAGTGCAGGTTAGAATACACTCCTATGAGGTACAATAACTGAGGTGCAGCTCTCGTTCAGCCCTGTATTCAAACTATAAAGACTTCATTCAAGGAAGCTTCCAACAAGGGGACCTTTAATGAGGATTGATATTCTGATTTGAGGAGGAAGCAATGAGATGGCACTCATGGGTTTAAGTCAGCGTTGTGGGATGGTGGATTTATGCAGACAGTTGATTATCTCTCAATAATTGACGAGGGCGTTGTAAACAAGGATGACTTGGGCAACCCATGGGAATGCACCAGTTGCTTTACGAGGTGCCACATTAGGTCACTGCTTTTAGACTCACAGCTAAGCAGTAGAGATGCCTTTCCCAGTCCATGATCAAAGGGCTTTATTTGCGCTGGTCACATATGGGACACATAGGGTAGAATGGCTCTCTGTGAGTCGCGCAAGTGATATGTCCCGCAACTAGCGCAGGAACCAATAGTACATATATATGATAAAAGAGTAGATTGATAAATTGGTGCGTGGGCTGAAGGTATTGGTTTCGGACATCGGAGGATGTTTAAACTCAGCTAGGACAATATGATAGCCTGACAAAGGGGCGCCCATTCCCTAATGTACATGTGGGTTGTATTCTCAAGCAACGAAGACTCGACGTCAGGCCTTTGCGTGGAGGTAAAACAAGCTATGTATGGAGTTACCCCGCCACTGCTTGCTTTTGGTAATGATATCCTGATTTATTTAAAATGCTGGCTAACACAAGGAAAGATCGGTGTCATTGTCCGAGCCGAGATCTAGAAAAGGGGAACTAGGACCTGATGTAAAGCCACGGCCTGCATTATTCATCCGTTCACAGCTGCCTCAATTCTAGACACCTATAACATTCTGACTTGTCCTCCATTACACCGATGGTTATATCTAAATGATATGATATAATATCATACAAAAATAATCTATATATTATAAAATAATTTATTAACTTCTTTTACCCGGGGATTATTTCAATATGGTAAAATCATGTTTGAAGTTGGTTGCTTGGATTCGCTTGCCCGTCCCATTGAAATATCTGTTTATAGATAGAAATGTGTGGGCCTGTATATTTATAAATATGTAATAGGTGTGGCAATAATGTCAGATCACTATTTCCATACTAACTCGGGCAATATCATGACGTGGATGTGGCAGAGAGCGACCGATCATTGTAGCAGTAAGATTTTAGATATGATTTTATCACACTACTGGCATGAAATGTCGGCATAGTATAAATATACACTACTATTCAGAAGCGCACTTTTTGTCAACCATGGAATGCTGTAACGCTTTTCATTATTTTTAAACCTACAAGAGAGCAACTGCTTTGGTGTGTTCCATATGATACATCTCAATTTATCCATGCGTTATATCATGATGTACTTGGAACCTTGGTCCCAATTGTATATCTTCAAAACAAGATTTATAACAAGAGAACAATGGAATAACAATATCTCATGACCTTTTCTCTTTCTACGTTTTTCAGGTAGCCAAACAGCTCAGTGGCCGGCCTTCTGCAGTCTTGCAATGAAAGACAGGAGTGTGTATTCAGATGACGCTTGAGGACATTTGTGAGGCTGCTGCTTCTTTCCCTGTGCTTCAATATCCGTTACTCGCCTCGAGCACCTCCGATAATACTTCGCTGGCTTCTCTTCTTGGGAAAAACCTATCAAAGAGCATCAAAAAATAACTTTTAGATTCATGTTTTAGCCCGTGTGCCACACAGCTTCTCGGTATAAGCCAGAACAATATTTACCATCTCCCACATCAGATATAGGAAATAAGCACACAAACATCCCCTGAAGATCCAACAAAGTCATTGAATCTGTTCCACCAATAGTCGATGAGGAGGCCAAATAGACAGAAAGGGAGATTTTAATATATAGACGGACATATGAAGTAGCATTCCTTGTTCAAGTGAACGTGTAATCCAAGAAGGTAAATGAAAGTCATCATATACTAGTGCTAATCGGAGAGGGTAGGCTTATGAGGCTTGACCCTGCACTGATTACAAGAGATTGATTAGGTAAGCGCATCACAATTCCAGAACCAAGTAACGCCCTGGAGACACAAACCAATTCCTCCAGGCGCGTGTCCACATACATCCACCTACCATCTGATGATATTATAAGCAACTGCAGGTCAAGCCTCCGGGGAGTGGATCTACGAAATTTGACGCAAATCATTGTAAATCATTGTAGCATTGTTGACTGGTATTTATAAGCGTTGTTCCTGCTCCAGTGTGAAATCTAAGAAGAGAAAGATAAAAGCAAGGAGATAACTGTGAGAGAAGAAGTTTGTTAGTAAGTCTACACATTGCTTAAACAACCATGGTGCAGCTCTTTTATTACGAGAATCGCGGCAAGTGCTGCCGTAAGATATTGCAGTACGATGGCTATCCAAGCAAGGTGCTTCTTTTCCCATATGAGGGATGGGCCCGGCCTGCTCTCCTATCATACTGGATCCTCAAAACACCTTGGTGGAGTCGCAAGAAATGCAAGATCATCGAGGTGATGGGCACCAAGAAGATCTCCACCAAGGGAAAGATGACTGACAATGGCAATGGTACTATGTGTATAACAGGCAAATTTAAGCAAAATCCCGTCGATCCCGACTTCAAACTCAGCCTGACAACAAACGTGTCCAACACAGACTTCCAGATGGGGTACAGTATTACCGGCACACTGGAACGAGGGGACCGAAAACAGGGTCGAATGGAAATGACCCACTTTGCTATGATCAAACGGAAAGGTTATTGAGTGAAACAAGACTGAAACAAATTTAATATGTAAGGATCATGTGGGTGTATACGCTGACAGCTTGTGCTTATTTTTTCATATATAGAGTATATTTCTGTGCGTGACAGCTAAATATGCTGAATATGTTATATATGTGTTATTATACCTTTCACAGAAACAGAAGTAAAAAAGGCACGCATCGTAGTCATGATGATGGGGGAGACCATCCATGCACGCTAGCTTAGATCACTAACTGTATAAATATATTAAAACACGTGCAGAGACCCTTTCTTGTCATCAACGCGTGGCTTCATATGTATGTGTATGAACCTTTCGAGCAACGTCTAGCTAGCAGCAGTATGCTTTGAGGATTTATAATAATATACTGACATGCACTGATTCCGATCCAATGTAAATCTCAGACAGTAGAAACGTCCATCTCTTCTTCATTATCTTCTAAACAAACGCCTATTATCTTGAACACTGTCAGTCCTGGAGGAGTGGGAATCGATCTGAATATTTCATGTCTATACACCTCTTTTAGGCACTGCACTCAAGTTGATATTGTGCAGCAAAAGTAAATATGAAAAGTCTCTAAATTGGCATGCTGTCTTTTTTTGTGCCATGAAATAACGATCTTCAAACTCTCAACTATAGCATGATCCCAATTTACTCTAATCTGAGTGCTGTTCGATCTCTCAACCTTAAAATCAATGGCCACTTATCTGGGTTATCTTGTATTTGTCTATTTATATAAGAATATCCCCAGATATTGAAGTAAAACTATTGACTCGTTTCCTCCGCTTTCCAAGTCAATCTTCAAAACTTTTATAGACAATACAAAAGTGATCGATCCTTTGGGACTGTCATTCGAAGAAAGGGCTAATTCTTATATAGTAATCGAATACCCAGCGAGAGAAACAACTGTAAGATGAGATCAATATGTATTTTTTCATATCTGTTTCTAAAGGCAGGGGGTCGTCTTGTATTTCAGAATCCATTTCCAGTTACATTCAACAGTATTCAATACCAATATTTCGGACTTTTCTATATTCATTGTTCGAAAAGGTCTGATTTTGTATGGCGTCGGGCAACAATAACGTTACTTGACACATGGGGGTATATTTATTGTGTTTCTCGGGGGGAAAACTTTAGATTGTTGGTGGCTGCATACAAAAAGTGTTGTGGCCAAGTAAATAATCGCTTAATATCCGGGACAGAGCAGTCCGCTATCGTTTTCCTACTCCTAAGGTAAGCCCTCTATCAGAAAATCCCATTCAAGATATGACTCGGAGACGTCCATCTCAACTCATCTTTTACTGGGCAAGCTCGAATAAACTTGCATTGTTTGTGTAGCCCTATAGTAAGAGCCATGTTGTATACGTGTGCCACCGTTGCCATTGTATCAACAGTGATATGCGATACTCAAGCTACTATTTCGTCGTTCAGTGCCAACTCTTCAGTGATATGCATCAAGAATCTGCCTGGTTGGCTGCAGGACCGATCCCTTATAACGCTGGTCTCTATCAGTCCAACGGTCCACCGATAGGTCAGGCCATGAACTTCCATCGAGCTCACCGATTCTTCGAAGTGTGGAAGTCATCCAGACACCACCCTTGCCGGATTTGATGTAGCTTGTCATCTTGTATATTTGCGAAGAAGCGATAACAATAAAATGGTCTATGTTCGAGGCTGTTTTGAAATAATAATATTTGGTGTATAAACTGACAATTGTTAAATGTAATAAGAGTTCCCACCAGGAAAGGTTGTATCTGTAACGAGTAATAGCCTGGTATATTGTCTGTATGAATAGAGAGCTTTGTGTAATAACCTCTCCCTCTGTGTTCAAACCACACCTTAATTGTATCGTCTATATGATAGATAGGATATGTCCCAAACGTGCACTCTCTCCTTGCACCCTCTCCTAGTGCCAATTCAGTTGAGCTCATCTCCCTGTCCTGTTCTACGTCGGGAAAGATGGCGACGTATATTTGCTCAAAAGCAGTCGAGGGCCGTCCGCGGTTTTCCCCGCATATGCCATGTTGTAACTAGTCAGTGGGCAAAACAAGCATTTCTATAAATACATGGATATCCAACTCACAGATGATCTGACTGAGGATTTCTTGATGGTATTTATTCCTGTTCGGATATTGTCGTGAGAGGGTGATGTAAACACTTTGATATTGATTTGAAAGTAAAAGAGGAGAGTTAACAGGTGGACGTGAATAGAGTGTATATTGAGATAGAACTGATCGAATATGTGCCCTATATAGACTAACAAAACCTAAATAGATCTGTCTCTGTTTGACAATTCAATCAAAGACAACTCCAGAAGACTTTACGTTCAAGGTTCTAATTGACTTTGTATTGTCTGTGAAGGTCATTTAATGATACTGTAAGCTTCTGAAAGTCTGTGTTGAATGATGTTAATAATTATTCAAAGGAAATCCTTGAAAAGGATTTTATGATTATACGAGGAATCGTTTTAGAGTAGGTAGAGTAACCTGCAGATATAAGGAAAGATCACCAAATGTACATACTACCGTTATTCTTTATACGTTGCATTGCATTTTGATAATTTATGCGGCATTATGAAGACACAATTATATATATAATTTGTTACTTGGTGAATACCAATTTATTATATCTCACTAGATATATATATTATGTATTGTTTTCTCTTGGGTGTTGATGTCAACACTAAGAAACATGGGGCTTGTCTTAAACTGATAACATAAATCAATTTTATAAGATTTTGCTGGTCCTTTTCCATTAACAACTTGTCAATGTTTACCAATACACGATGTATATGCTCAAAGGAGACAATTGACACTTTTTGTATTACGAGCTGGTTTGATACATATCTTTATTGAGTGCATTATTTGGTATTCATTTTGACAATAATAGATAATGCAATCTGTCTGATGTATTTCTAGGTGTTAGTCTCGATAGTACTTAAAAGAACTAAGGTCGATGATTATTATGTTTTTATTGAAATTGTTCTGGATTCGTCCATTTGCCATATCACACTTATAAGACTAAGTCATACTAACACAGAAACCAATAGTTAATGGTGTACATTCCGAGAGTAATCCATATATAGACTAAAACAGATTTACTAATTCATTTCAGCTGCCAAAGTTCAAAAAGTGTGTTCACCTAATTTACATACAGTATCCTGTATTTACCAATGTCATACCCAATGCCAAGACAGGTCATTACATTCCTTTGACTAATTATGGTAAGGAATATTACTTTTGATATTCTTACTGAGTTTCGAAAAATACTTTACAAATATACTGTATGGAGAAGACAAAATATACGGAAAGTTTCCCCAAACAAAGAGTTCCTGGAAAATTGAGTGTATACACTGTCTTAAACATTGTGATATTAAAATCGTTAATGTGACATAATGAAGTCTTTGTTGTGCCTTATTTACCCCGAGCAAGTGACAGCCTTAAGCTGGCAATTTTTTAGGCTCACCTTGATGAATATGTATAGGGCGTACGCAGTTCACAAGAAACAGAGAATCAATGGTTGTTGAGTTGATCACTATTCCTGGCGTGCTTCCCAGAATATCTGCCCTGGATAAAGGCCCACTTAACGATATTCCAACCGTCATCGTCGGGATTATAGCCTCCTTTTAAATGCAGGTTCAATTTAGAGCGACATACATCAAAGGGCAAAGCTTTCTGGCTCAAATAAACTTTATGCCAGATACCAGCACAGGTCCATATATATAGAACCCAGGCAGCAGCAAGCCATAAACGGCGATTTTATTTTCCTACCTAGGTGCCCCATGGATGTCGGCATCTCTCATAATATCTATTTTTATACATACATATATAGATCTAGTTGTGCATACATTATGTCTATGGGAGGGTATCTTTCTAGACCCGATACATTTCTTGAAGGGGGTTTTTCTTTCATCCTTATCCGCGTCCAGTCCAGCAAATGCCTAATCAGGAGCCAAAATATTCCGCTGCCACAAGCATCTGTACAAAAGAAAAACTAGTACGTATATAGATCGCCTTTTTCTGCAATGTACAAGCGTCCACTCTCCCCCTTTTCCAATCGATAATAATCAAGTTGTCCGTCTTCCATGATCCCCTTTGATTTTTTCTGTATGACATTTACTTCTCGTCTTTAATGTAGAGTACTTTCATCTTGGGTGCGCTTGGAATTAGTCGGTCTAGGCTTCCGATACAACAGTGCAACTATTGATCCTTATCTGGCGGCCACAACAGAGGCAAGGACTGCACGGGCACATTATGTTGGCAGAAATCATTAAGCTCTGACATCTACCTTATTTCCTATTCGATTTCTAGATCGAGTTTACATGGAATTGGATTCTATGCACATCCAGGAAACAGAACGTACACAAAGGCCCGGTCTGCGCTCACGTGTGTGGACCACAATATAATCTTTTAGCAATTACGACGAGTGGCTAGCGCTGACCCTGTGGAAGCGTCCATTTAACAGACTGCCTGCACAGTCCAATCATTCACTATTGTCCTTGTTGGTCTTCCTAAGATGTCCACCCTGCCATCAATGATGTTGCCAGGCGTACGACGGCAAAATACCGCACATGATACAGTGTATCGTTCGCCCAAGAAAAAATATCTTTAACGATAACGTTCAAGATGTGAGTGTACTATAGTAAGCACCTCCATCGAAACATATGTTTCTTTAACTAATTTGTTTGGACTGATTTTACGTTTGGTACAGAGAGAGAAGAGAGAAGGAGTCAATTATTCTTACGATGGACCAGACTTGGTACCTGTATTTTCTATTTTTGCGCCGAGGATGGATTACAGTCAATGAAAAGAAAGAACAGCTCCAAGGTCACCATTTGCATCTTCCTGCCATTTGCACATACATTATTTTCTCATAAAAAGCGGACACACGCAATTTAATCTCTCAGGTATTGTGTTTACCATTGACCAAATATTGGTTATTGCGAGGGACATTATTAAAGGTATACCTCCCCAGCCCTAGGCCTCAACTATTACAAAAGTCCTCCTCACTAAGTCCACTATCCAAACAGTTTACCTCCTCACAACCATTCCTCACTCTTCATTCAACCACCCTACCAAACATATCAACTTTACCGTCGACCCACACTTATTCAACCATCTTAATTCATTTCATATCTATTTTCACGGAGGGGAATTTTATCTCAATTTATCCGAATTCATCTCCAGATCTTTGATACACAACCTTACCGACATACTTTACTATTTCATATTATAAATAAAATATCTTCCAAACTTCCCCACAACCGCATTCAACCATTTCTTGGCTTTTCAATAATGCGACATGGGTACTTCATCTATATAATATTATGCGAATAGCTGTTAAAGGCATAGGATAAATTATGATAAAATCTATTATATTTTTTAGTTTGTCCATTTTTTTATGTATTTTTTCCATCAATATTTATGGAGAATGGAATGGGAATAAAGAGAATAAAAGTAGAGTTTTATCTACGGATGACGCAGAGTAAAGGTTGTAACGCATGAGAATGATATGGAATGTCCTTGCACCCACATTCTAGCAGTTTACGGGCGATCCAATGATATGTACATACGAGAGGAGGTGCGCACACTGATCGGTATGTATGGAGATAATTTCCATGAACGCCCCCATGATTAATTAGCCTGATCAGATAAGTGCTAATCACATGGCACTGCCAAGTAAGGAGAAGGAGTTTGTTAGGGATAATCACCCTCAACAGATAATCATATCCGCTGATGGTGAGGGAACTATAAGTTAGAGATTTTCATCGGGAAGGTGCCAAACATCGATGGTAACCGCTGATTAATTGCGACCAGACTCGAAAAACGCTTGTCTATCACTAATCTAGTGGCAAAGGAGGGGGAAATACTATAAATATCAATGGCCGGACGATGACCGTATCGGTAGGGAGGAGATAGGAGTACGAGCTACTCCGGGTGATCAAAGTAATGAGTCCCCATTGTGTCGGCCAGATTTTGTTCAGCTCATAAACTGCTCGCCGGGTGTCATTATGCTCCTGATGTGCTGTCACTGAGCTGCTGAAGCCAAACAAAATCAGGAAATGGCGCCAATACCAGTTACCCGCGTGTAATAACAGAGCATGAGAGCGAGCGAGTGGCAATGCAATCATCAGCTTTCCTCACTTATTTGCAGATAGTTTATTGTAAAAACATTTTCTACTCGTCTCATTTATGCACTGGTTTGTGGCCATGCAAGGTTTTATTATTCATATGATCCGATGATGTAAATAAAAGTGAATCAATATTGCTGGTGCCATGACAGAGATACAGTTGATTTTGTATTGTTAAATCACAATTAAGCGTTTAAAACGTTTCATTCTACAGCAGGTTCATAGAGTGATAAAATATGGTAATGTCTATCAGTTTCTTTATTTCTGTTGGTAATTGGCAGGTTACATTGTCCAAGGATCGACCATTTGTTTGAAATGCTGTTAGCAGCGGCATTTGGATAACTCGATTGATATCTCATATATGTTGTATTTTATGATTACCGTTTCAGAAAAGACGAATCCACAAAAGTATCCGTTTAACTTCTCCTTCTTCCCTTTTGTTACACACAAATACGGTGTCTTTGTGGGTGATGATGCAACAACATGAAGATGAAGCGAACTGGGTGTAACTAACTTGTTTAAATTGACGGCTCATAATCGGAAACGAGTTATCCTATGTGAGAGACAATATCCTGAGAGACTGAGATACAGATATCTCATGATAGTTAATGAGATCCTATTAAGGAAAAGGCGAGAAACCATTCACAATTAGAGATAGATTGATCTAATATAAGTAAATACGAGGATTCACTGCTCATATCAAAGTCCAATACGCACTTCCAATATAGACACCGCTGCTCTAATTGTTCAGCTAATGCACATAGGCGTTCCATCCCGACAGATATGCCCATGAAACGAATCAAGCTCCAGAGATACACATTGATGAGAACCTTCAAGGCAGAACAAGGCTTAAGCTCGGACAAAAACAATTATATACCTTGACATATGCACTGATATAATATATTTATGACACACGGTAATTGCAAATTCCTTATTATGAAAATGGATGAGGCGTTCCCCTTATCGTTGGTGAGCTGCCACATAACACATAAATAACTAGGATTATTATGATTGCATTGTCAATATTCCCAACATGAACATGTCTATTATCTAAGGTATAGCCTTGTCAAACATAGGCGATAAACCAGTCATGCAAACACAAAAGAAAAGAGATAGAAACCCAGTGAGTATATAGCACTGCTTTTTCCACGCAGACCTCGACATGCGGTCGCTGGAATAGCAACAGTTATAACAAACCAATAAACATCACACACGATGCAGCCTCAATATTGAGGGCTCTATCTGCATTTTGAGCTAATCCCGTACTCATTGTTTTAGGCAAGGGTGAGATATTACCGAAGTATAACACATAAATGTGGATTATTCATGGCAGCATTAACCGATGGGGATATTGCAGCAGACAACTATGACTCATGCCCATCGCTTTGCCATTCACCAATCTGTTACGATGAATAATAAAACAGTTATAGATAGTTTCATATTGCAGTAAACATATATGTGCCATGGCACTTTGGTAGTGCCTAAAGCTTTGTTGACATCAGAGTACACCAGTGGCAACATAAAGACCATCATATAATTGTCCCTGATTGTCATAGACCATACAGCAGATTCAAGCGGGTCTACACCACGAATAAATGTACCGAAATCATTTGCAAACTTTCCCTGTAGTCGCAGAAGCGCAATACAGCTCTCGACAATCTGGGAAATGTAATGTTGTCATGCAAATGTCGCCAGGAAGGATGAACTCGTGGCTGTATTAGAGGAGGCGAAGAATAGGATTGTCATATAAATTAACCATGATGCAACAGGGACGTGACGAGGTTATGGGGAGCTTCGAGTGGGAATCCCACGCATCAACTTGTCATCAAACAAGCGCTTTCGCAATGACAGCAGTAATTCTGAATTTATCGCCGATAGTGCCTCCCGGAATTCCCCGTTGAACTCAAACTGCTTTTTGCTAGATCCCACCAAGGCTTGCCCTCCATTTTCGAGAGATCTTCGCTCACATTTTCATTAAGATTTTTTTTCGGGCTCTCGTGGGAAATACGATTGGCATACACCCATCATTCTTCATTTTCTCAATATGCTTAGATAGTGATAACTTTCGCTACAGAGAGTGCTATTTGTTACAGACTGAGCTGGGGGAGTTTGGCGCCTTTTATTAGGAGGAAAAATATCTTGGAGCTCGAAGAAGCTGGTGCCTGTTATCAATGAAATAGCTACCCCATCAAAGTCTCTCGACTAGGTGCTTGGCCAAGTATGGATGGGTGTAAGTGTAATGACGGCCGCCCTGTGGGAGTGGTTTCCAAGGTGACATCTGTCTCTGGGACGGCTGTCACTGAGGGTCTCTAGAATTGCGTGAGCTCCTGCTATCTTAGCACAGATAATGAACGTTTATCATCCCTATATACGCACAGCATAGAGCAAGATGAGAGTTAGGTTAAAGAAGTACGCGGACTTGATAGAACGAAAACTACCATCTGGAGTCATTTGCCACAGCAAGCTGCGAGTGCTTTCAGTATTTAGCAAGCAGCCATGGGAAAGTAATTCGCCTTGCCAGCGGGAGATCCAAAAAACATCATCATTAAAATATAATTAAAAATATCATAGCTTGGATTAGGATCATTACAGGCGATGGTGTATACTGGGTTCATTAAGCAAATCCAGGGTCTTGTATTTATGTACCCAGGATACATCTCAGATTCACAAACTCGTAACCGTGAATAAACAGTAGCTTAAGTATTAAACTCTGGATTAAGTAGGGCAATCCTGGCCTATTGGGACCACTCTTAGATCATCACTGGCCATTACCAGGGGCACATTTCCATATACTACTAGGACTCCGAGTAGCAATACCAAATGCATAAAACATCATTATGTGCAATCGTTGGGCAAATAAAGCGCCGCATTGCCGCCTTTAATGGACATAAGAAACTCACTAAAAATCCTACTTTAATAAATACATGAAATGTCTCTTTCCTTCTGCAACTTTTACCATTCTCATTTTACTTCTTTTCAGTACCATATGCATTATGATAAAAGCATCAAAGGGTCCGATTGGCCTCGCTATTGAAAGTTTTGCTCCCATTATGCATTGGCTTTTACCACAGTCGCCAACTTTTGAATCTACATTTGGCTAGCTATCGATGGTAGATCAGACCTAAGTCAGGGCAGGCCCGCTGCCCAGCAGCGTTTGCCTGTGGACTTAACCGGGCCATTTCAGGGGGCAAATCACGGGCAAAAGGGCCTGTTCTCGACGCGAAGTCGAAGAAATTACCTGAGTCCAAGCGCCAATCACTCGGGGGTCATTCCTCGAGACTCGGTTTGGGGCCAGGCCAATCCAAGAGCTGATGTGTACACAAAGGAAGGCCGACATACCCTGGAGGAGCCCCTAAGTCGGGATAATCACCTCCTCCGGGCGGAGAATTTAGGACAGCGGCTCCTCATCGTGTCCTCCCTGGAGCATCGCTATCTGTTTGTGAATGCCCATCAAACCATGGAGGCTGGCCCGGATGGCGATCAGGAGAGGCATTCAGATGGCTGATGGTCAGATTACAGGAGGAGGAACCACTGTAATGAACGCCCACGGACCCCTCACGACCACACAGGATGCATTGATCATTCGGGTTGTAGCAATTTGTGGCATTTTTCTCTGGACATCCCACAGAGGGGTGTAAACGAGGGCATGTGCTAACTGTCTATCAGCCAATGTTGCAACTTTTTTTTTTCGTGACCTGTACTTTACGACGATTTACTTTTCTCATCTTGTCTCATAAAGCTAATTCCCTTGGCAAATGCAAATCCTTTCTCATAACATTTTCTTTGTTGTTATTTGGAATTTACTTCATCTAACCAGTGACCACTATGTTAAGAAATGATATAATTCTTAGATGTATATGGTTCATATAGTTTGCATATTAATTTTTGTCCTGGCAATTCTTATAGTGAAATGTATTATAGACGGACGTTTATCCCGAAATTCAAAATACTTTTCAATCAAATATTGTGATACCAGAGATATAGGGTCTCTATATTGCAATACCTGAACGTTAAATAATGGAGGTACTCCTATTGAATTTCAAGCGATCTTGGGGATTGTTAGATATAAAGGATGCCCTTCACTGAATGTGCACTCCTATTGCCTCTATTGCCTCCTATTGAGCTTGAGAATATGGCTTTCTTCTACCCTATGAAAGGGTTCAGTAGGTAGATGAGTGCAACATAAGAAATAGATGGAATTTCTTGCAAAAAAGTTCCAACCCCTTGCAATTAACGTCAGGTGATGCTGCAAGAAACTATAATCCGAAAATGGTCGGGCTATATAGTTTGACAAGGTGTTCTCGGGACCGAACTAATGTGAGCAGTTAGTGGCTATTCCCCTCCTTTCTCCAGCTTTTAAAGTCACGAGTATCGTTTACGATGATAGAAATGCATGTGGAGAGGAGGGGATAAAAGACATTTCCCTAGCAGTCATGGGACGAAGTGGCCTTTAAATTCTATTGCCGCTATTGCCTCTTATTGAGCTTGCAAATATGGTTGTCTTCTACCCTATAAAAGGGTTCAGTAGGTAGATAAGTGCAACATAAGAAATAGATGGAATTTCTTGCAAAAAAAGTTCCAACCCCTTGCAATTAACGTCAGGTGATTCTGCAAGAAATTATAATATGGGCAAGATAGTTTTATATACGGGAAAATGTTTCAACTTAAGTGCATAATCCAAAAATGGTCGGGCTATATAGTTTGACAAGGTGTTCTCGAGACCGAACTAATGTGAGCAGTTAGTGGCTATTCCCCTCCTTTCTCCAGCTTTTAAAGTCACGAGTATCGTTTACGAGGATTGAAATGCATGTGGAGAGGAGGGGATAAAAGACATTTCCCTAGCAGTCATGGGACGAAGTGGCCTTTAAACTCCTTGTAACAAGCGACGATTGAAGAGCCTGAGATACGTGGGAGAGTTTCCTAAAGAATGGCCTTTAAGCATTGCACGTGTTCGAGCCACTGACCAAGGGCCCCCTGTGGCTTCAAGGGCAGTCTTGTGTGTTTATCTTGGTTACCAGAAGGCGTTCGTTTTCTTGATGACCAGAACAGCGGGTCGCTGGTCTCCTTAGTAACCCCGTGTGGAATCTTAAAGACCATTAGGTTCGAAATAATGATAACAAGGATCCATTATTTGCCTGGGGTAGCATGCTAAGCAGCCATGCTTTCACCTATCATTAGACGTCCTCTTGTGTTTCTGATAAAACATTTATCTGAAGTGAATTGATATGGGTTTTGGCACGAACGCATAGAAGTGCATGTCCGAACCGCATTGCAGAATAAACGAGCTGGGAACATACCCTGGCCTCGATTCGAAGATAAATTGGAAAGGAGAAGTTTATGGTTCAGTGATCACAATCAAGTATTCGTATGCATAAATCTTGAGGAGAAGTCCAGACAGTTCCACATAAAAAGAAGATAGTTTACTTATAAGAAGAAGCTTTTTACTTAGAGTCAACATCGGTAACATTAGCATTATAGCGTGATATTTTAGACTCCCATAACACAATAATAGGAGGCATAATGGACATAATGGTTTATTCGTTCCAGAAAATGTTTTAACATATAGCATGTTAGATTCGGATCATTAACCATGATATTGATATGTTATGTTTTACCCATGGGAAATGGTATGCTTCGTTTCGGCCGTATCCAAGCAGCAATTGCCCATATCAATTCATGACATGTTTCAAATTACTGACTGTCTACCGCTTGTTCCACCTGGTCGGTTTGTGTACAAACTTAAACGATAAGCAAAGGGAAATTAAACCTACTTGCCCAGAAGGCTTGGCAACTTCAGTATGGGGGCACTCCAAGAATAGATCACCATTATAATTACCTACAAGCATACTCCTTTTCCTAAGGCAATATTGATCCATAATTACTTGGCTTTGCATTATCGAAAAGAGTGAAACAGGACTAATCTCTTTTGACAAGATATGAAGGGAAAATCAGACTGCATACATATGTATTGCATCAAGGGAGCTACTCTGTGTAGAGAAAATAGACTTGTTGACCCAGCATTCATGGGAGTACCCCTCCCACGATTTCATCTAGATCTGGAACCAACACAAACCAGGAACCAGTCCCACTTCCGGTTTGTCATGATTGACTGATCAGTATGCACGGCACGGACATTGGATCGATGGAACGCCTCTCAATATTCACAGGGACCTTTCTCCAAATAGCCCTTTCAAACTCATCGCGTTTCCTCATTCTCTGTCGCCCTTGCCTCTGCTATATAAACAAATTATGAAATTTCTTTTCCATCTGTCTATTTGCCTGGCCTTTCAGTGGATCGTTTGATGACTAGCCTTGCCGCAGGACACAGTAGTTCGGCAGACTACCCTGGGTAGTTAGGACCCACTTCAGTTGCCTTTCTTTGCCTCCTTCTGCTTATTTCCACCCAACAAGTAGTCTATGTCAGGAGCTTGTCCATGTCCTCCAAGCAAATACCATGGAATTCCATTCCCCATACTTACGTTTGTATCTAAGCCTTAATTGTTCATCTTAACTTTTCATAAGACCTATATCTTATTTTCATTAGAATTTGCATGTAATTTAATGCCGATGTTATTGTAGTTATCAATATAATATAGATTGTATGTTACAAAAAAAAATCACGAAATTTTCATAATGAATAGATTCATTCCCAGTATATCCCTCTTGACTTGATAGTGGAATAAGCACACACAGATACGCAATACGTATAGTCCCTACATGTACACACCCATACATTGCCTAGTATATATATATATGATTATATGTATGTCGTTATTTTCATATATAGCGTGCGCATTCAATATAGCCTATTCATTTGCAAGTATATAAGAAGATTACAGAAGTCATTCCACCAATTTGTGTGATACATTCGAATACATAATGTCCAATTTTCTCCCGCCCTGACTGATGCTGATGTGACGTTCTAGCATGCCATGTTTTATAGTAGTGTTTAAGATAATCTTCTCTCTTGTTTGCCTCTTAGGACACATGGTGCATTGACAGAGTCTGGCGCTGTAGTTTGACTGAGATGCTTAAATCCCCAGCTCAAACAGTCTTTACTGCCTTTATTGTGTTTGCACAACGCGTGGCGCATCTCGCATGCATCGAAATTCTTGACTCATCCATACTCCTTAATCTCGAGA
The DNA here is from genome assembly GCA_942159475.1 of Sthenelais limicola. Taxonomy (NCBI): domain Eukaryota; kingdom Metazoa; phylum Annelida; class Polychaeta; order Phyllodocida; family Sigalionidae; genus Sthenelais; species Sthenelais limicola. The sequence goes on along the minus strand of OW804095.1, from coordinate 111,189,256 downwards.
AATCCTTTTAGCCAAAGCTTGTAAATATTGCACCGCGAATGAGAAAGGTAACAGAAAACGTTGGTGTATTTATACAGGCGTCAGATCAGAGAGGAGTGGGACCATGGCGTTCTAGCACCTGTCTCAGTTGTTGGTGCCCTTCCTGGATCTTGTGACGTGCTAGCGACAGCTAAACACCTCCAAAAAGAAACCATTTCCCGTAGAGATTTGTCCTTTATTGATGTTTCCACCAGCTGTCTTTGTCAACGAGCTGGAAGCCCGTCGGCCGTTTGTGAACCAAAGACAGAATGGGAGCAACAATTGGACGAATTTCTACTACTCTATCCCAGAGTGTGACCAATACTATATACACGGTGACATACACAAGCGAGTCAAAACTAATTTTTCATCAGATTTATATATTTGCATTGGGGGTGCGGGCGTCAATGTATAACTGTATATAATTGTAAAATGAACATTACATGATATGTTAATCTGGCTTTATACTTTATTTAGTTTAAATTATATATGTTGAGATGTAGGATAGATACTAATATAGGCGTCACTTTTGAAATGGCGGATTTTCGTGTAAACGGCATAGAATAAATCTTAGGGTTTCCTACCTAGTTTCTCTAACCCTAGTGCTCAATGGAACGTGCAACTCCCATAAGTTTAAAATAAATGCGAAGGTGGTCCAAGGTGGACTCATCACTTCACAGTAAAACAAATTGAAACGGTGTTAAACAACGATTGTCAGCATTAATCATACATGTAGAAAGAAATTGCTACCAGTGTCTGTTTACTCCCAAAATGATATTCATTTATATATGCACAATAAGTGTCATGAAAATATTCTCTAAAATGCAAAGCAAATATGAAAATGACGGGTTTCAGACTATAATATACCTCTACACATGAAGCGATGCGCTCAACTCAGCTATCGGGTAATATCGACGCCCTAATTCTGCCGTAAGTTCATTAGAGGCCAACCTTCCGTCTTCAAGGGCAGCGTTCATAGGCTGTCCTAATTAGTTCTATCGAGACAGAAGCTCCACGCACCTACCATCTCCACTTCAATCCTTGCCTTTTCTCTTGTTCTTCTTTATCCGTCTTTGTAAAAAGGTAAAATAATCATGCCTTCGCTCTTCAAATTGTATATGGCCTAAACTTCGGAAATGTTATCGTGATTCGTTCACATTTTTTGCTCTAAATGTGTCCTTCCGTTCAGCAAGTCTTTTTTCTCGTTGGTATAGATACTCCACTCTCCATTTTGTTTTTCACCACCTCTCGCACCTCTCCTCCTATACAGACGACGTGAACCAGTCTCGCACTGATTGCATTTGCTCCAGCAAGCCACATGGCCAAACACTCGATTTATTCACTGTTTTATTGGCGCCGACCTGTCATGGCCAACTCGGTTAAGAGGAAAATTTAAGGTTTCGATCTAGACCCTCGTCCTTGGCGCATCCAGTCTCACTTACACGTACCTTTGTCCGAGCGCTTAATTGGAATTTCGTGTTTCTTTTGTGCCAGCAATCATTGTGTTATTGGACGAGGGGGCGATATCGGACATGCCCCATTGTTCAGCGAATGGGAAGGAGTCCTACTTGGAATTGCCAGGCAAATCAGAACGATAGAGGGGATGTAGGCCAAGAAATATGGAGCACTGGGCGTATACTTGAGAAGTATTTCCGGCTGAACTCATCGTGAGATGTCACACAGGAATAGTAGTTTATTTGTTACGCAGGCGGGAGACTTAAGAAAGGGACAGAATTATTACATTATACATTGTATAACCACAGATTGCTTTCCCCTTTTCAAGCTACAAAGTAGGTTTCCTCGGTACAACTTAAACCAGTGAGATTGCGCTATTTATAATAGCTACGTGACTTAACATGACCTTTTGACAGTCGCGTCATCCTCACTTAGGCTTTGTTAGAAGCTGAGCAAATGTTTGCATTCTATATTATATTCATCTCTTTTAACGAGTATTCATTACATGGACATCCATTGTGTGTCTATATATTATTACCTTTTACCACAAGGCATTCAAGGAGAGTGTCCCCTCTTAAGCTTATATGACATTCAATGAATTCTGTAATGGCATTTGAAGGGCTACCCCGAAAGATCTCTCAAGCAATTTTCGACTTACATATAAATGTTTTTATTTCCATTTCAAATACAGTTATATAATCGGAAATAGGCTACGAATTTCTGTGCCAACACAGTTCTTCCAAAATGGCCTTGATAAAATAAATGAACAATATTTACATCTCAACATTCATCTGTTACATATTTATACAAACACATAATTACTTATTACATTTATATGATATCGCTTCTCCTCTATACAATGTCTTAACACATAATTACTTATCACATTTATATGATATCGCTTCTCCTCTATACAATGTCTTAAAACATTTCTCCTTCGTTACTTCTTCTCTATACACATGTCATAAAATATTCTATAGTTATTATTTGTCTACAAGTCTAACTCGCTTGAATTCTGTTTAAAAAACTTGCCTAGTAGCAAGATGTATTTAATACTGTATCTGCAATAAAACACAGATTCACAGAGTTATTATAATTACATACCGTAGTGGCCCGTTCTTAAGCCCGGGCTTGTAAACGGGCCACTACGATAACACTCAATTTACACATTTTCATTTTCACTTTCACTTTCTTTTCTTTTCACATATGACGTTTTTAGGTATACGAAAATTCATTAAATCCTCGACATAGTGACTGTCAAAACAAAATTCTTCAGAGTTCCACAGAAGAGGAGCATTATATATATATTATAAGATCTCTTAATCCTCTCTGTATGAGATATTGGAATTCTCATTTTTATCTTGTTGCTACCCTTCTTAGATCTTAAATCTTGTCTAGTTACTTCAATGTTGCCAGATATTAAAGATTGTTTGAAGGCCATCTCCATTAGATGTGCTTCTCTCCTTCTTTCAAGTAATGGCAGACCAAGTTCCTCTGAAAACTCTACTAGGTATTTTGCTTTACGTACAATATTATTCTGTATTACCTGTAATTTTTTCAACATTGCTGCATTACTAGTACCATCATAAATTGTGTCCCCATAGTCAATGTGTGGAAGTACTATCACTTTATAAAGGTTTAAGGACATTTTCTCTGTAAATATATGCCACGACCTAGATAGTATTTTGCTTTTATTCTGTACTATTACTAGCTTTTTTTTCAAATGCGCTTGAAAATTCAATTTAATCGTCATCAATAGTCAAACCTAGGTAAGTATATTCATTTGTATGGTTAATGATATGATTACCAAACTTATAAATATTCAAACCTCCATATTTCTTGGCATTACTTGAGTTAATTCATTTTGCATGTATCTATGTTCAGAGATATTTTGTTAACCTTACACCAAGAGCTAATATTTTGTAGGTCCGTCTGCAAGCCTTCACCTAGGCTCCTATAATTATTATTAATATTACATATATTACAGTGTCATCTGCAAATAGTTTGATTTTGGATTTTGGCGTACATTTATAAATATCATTTACATATATATACTAAATAATAGGGGGCCAAGGGAGGTTCCAGAACATAAATATCTATTTTGATTAATTAACTTAATCAGTTTTCTACTGTAACGCTATATAATGTGGGTTTTTTTTATAATTGGTGTTATGACGTGCAAACTTGCGTTATTCCCCTTTTCATATTTTAGTGGTGACTTTATGGAAGTGAAAGTTGTCTGGTATCGTAAAAGCATCACTGTGAAGGACAAAATGTCATTGACCTCCCTACACATGCTTCTCTATGTGTGAACTAGTTTTTCACGAAGTGATCCAGCAGAGGTACATAGAAAAACAATCTGGAGACTTTTATACATTCACCTTAAGAATGAGGCGCTCAGCGTCACATACGAACTCGATTGTCTCATCACATTTTGAACCCATTGAGGACGGTCCAAAGCAAGCAACAATATACCTGTAATTGATACCACTTCACACGTCCAACTCCCAAAAGGCATGGTTTGATACGTCTCAATCCCGTCGCCATAGATACTGTTTCTGCCTCACCTTGTTTTTCCTGTCCCCCAGGTGAATTACTGCTGCGACGAATATGTAATTTTTACCTAGGTTTATACCTGTTCATGTTTCATCTAGGCATCTATAACAACACGAACTGGGTCTTTCTACTTTAACTGACACTGATGATGGTATATACGCAATATCTGTAGTGTCTGGCTCCTTCGACAGGATCGCCAACAGCTCCACCTCTCGCTCATGGATAGTCGCGTAGTATTTCCATCTATATTTTAGCTGTACAATTCTCGGTACTTTGAGATTTTCCTTGCATGCATTGTAAGTACGCATATAAATGCTAACAAGTGGGCCAATTATGTATTGGCGCTTACAAAAATGATTTTACAAGCAAAAATATGCAACTTTTATTTATTGATTTTACGATTCATACAACACAGAAGTAGCCAGATTTGATCTAGCTACACACATCATTGAGGCTGGGATCCCACCCACTCCACGTAAACCCATAATTATTCATTTTATTTAACTTAAGATTAACAGGGGAATTTATATGTGCATCAGTTTCGGATGATAAATGCCATGATCCAATAGTCAATCATAAGAATACATTTCGTATTTTCCTTTTTTGAAGTAGGTCTGCTGAACAAGGTACTGATGGTGATAAAGCGTTGGAGATTAACATTCAGAATGTGTCTTATAGAAATAAGTAATTGGTTAATCCTTAGTTGGTTGAATAAAAGTATTAGAATATGACACTTTTCCATCTTCTAAATATGTTTCCTACAAAATCCTAGCAGAAGACCTAATCTGCACTTTAAATGTTCACATAAAAAAAGAGAATTTCGTGATTGTGTTCCTGAGGATGATCGCGCCCAAGCAGCAATGAAACTATCAGACATGCATTAGAGAGAAACATGTTGTCAGTGAGGAGGAAATTACGACCCACATGATATTCATCAGGTTCTGGTTAAAAACAATGCAGGCTGCGTTACAGGATCTCAACAAAACGCTCGTTCTCCGGCAGTGCAAGTAGAATGCTATGTAATTCCTTTTTTTTGAAACCCAAACGTATACTATGTTCCTTCCCTTCCCATCACACAGCGTTCCATTGTCAGTGTAAAGAGTACAACACCACGAGTTACTTTCCATAACCACAATTTACGATACACAATTTTCTTATGCCGACAACTATATATCTTCATAATGTGCATTTCACCCAATGGAATGATCTCAGCGCACATGTTTTGTTTAGTTAATGGGTTCATGGATAGGCGTGCCAGCACCAACTTTTCATTGAACCAGGCTCTCATGTATAATGTTGTATTGACACTGCAATCTCGGCACTGCTCTGCTTGAATCAAGATAAAAGTGCCATCAAGTGGCGATCAGCAATTGCCAATCAAGTGGTCGTCAATTCTGCTAGCTGCCACGGTCCCTTTCTGGCCTGCGCCCCAATCACATCACTGCCCCACTCTCTAATAGAGCACTCTCCACCGCATAATTCTTCATGGCCGTTTAATTCGATCACGGGGGAAACATTTACCGAGACACTGGACACGAGTGCTGGAGGGCCCCTTGCGACATTGACGATAATTATGTTCGAACATGGCCGAGGTCGGCCAATTTATCAAGCACCTTGTTTGGGCTGTGGTTGGCCGACCCACGATCGCTTAGTCATTGGACTGTTGAGATCCAACGACCCCAGCAAGGTGGCAATTCATACGGGGGCCATAAAAGCCGCTCGATATAGGATTATACTCGCAGATCTCCCTAGAATGCAAAATCCGGCCGCCCAATAATAATGGAAGCGGATTTTATTAAAATCCGATGATTGATTTGCTGGGCAAAGATATCAAAACGCGCACAAACTATAAATATTGGAATCTTTCCAAACATTTAGGGTACCATGGGTTCTCCTTTTCTTTAAGCCGAATCTGCCAAGGCGTATAAAATATAGAATTTGAATCTTCACTTCCTACATGGCGTAAAAGACATCTCTACACCTACCCACAATTCTCGCATTTTCGATGATTTCTTATGCAGCGAAGTAATCAATTTGATCAGTTTCCAACGCGCTCGATATAAGTCGTTAACAAAATGCCAATTCTATGAAATTTACTTTTTACCATTAGTTAATACCCACGCAGTCCACCAAGGAATATGAACCAGGGTCATCATTTTAACACATGTACTTGAGCCAAAATTCTGTCAGATTAGCCTAAGTGATACAGACACTAAGTTAATTGAATCCACTAGCCTAGCTCAGCTCATCTCCGGTGTTTCCATGCAATCAGATTAATGCTGGCACGTATGCTTCCATTGTCGGCTCTCGTTGGTATTTGAAGCCCAACTAGTGTCTGTAAGTCTGATGGTACAAAGGCAGAGGTGCACTGGCCATAATCTTGATACGGCAAGATAGAGGGGATTAATATGTAGATGGCAACGTTGATGTTTCCGTGCAATGCATGATTCTGAGAGACATGACCAGAGAAAACATATTGGCAGATCAATTACGATTGGCATTATTCATGGCTTCACGTCCCTGGCCCTATGCAATTGCTGCCAGCGCTGCAGTAGAAATGTTGTTGTCGCATCAAGATAGGAATAATTACCATATTCAATTGCGGACTTCGAACACGTATCACAACCAATAATGATTCGGGTCGGACTTAGGGGTTGCCATTACTCTAATGCTAGGTAATCACTACTACCACGGAAAATACCCGTGCCTTAAAACCTCTGATATGAGCGTCATGTTGATAAGTGTTCATATCGAATATTATGACTTAAGCCAAGGTGGTGGGGAGAGAAAGTTTGAGCGAAAGTGTCTTAATTTTGTGAATGGGTTCGGCCGGTTATGTAATAGTGACCCCTAACCCTCAAAAGAAACAACTTTGTTTTCACAAATTGTAATGTAGCACATGGAAATACCGTGTCGTTGTCTTTATCTACTTGTCCAGATATTAGCATATATATATAGGTTAATTGATGATCATACTGGACAGAATTATTAATGGGATCAATTGATAATTAACTCGTAGTACTGCATTGAGTGGAAGTTTTATTCATACTGGATACTAAACAAAACATGATAAATACTACGACATTGATGAAATATGATTTGAATAATATAGAGACGAAGAAACTGTAATCGAAAAGATTGGGAATATTTGGAACCTAGCGTCGATAAAACTGTAATTCTTTAAATTATGGAAATTAAAGGAATGATAAACCAAAGCTGAGAATATTATTATTGTAGAATGTTTAAATCTGAATAAGAATTAATAAACACCAATCATTAAGTCAGTTTATTGAATCTGAAGAAATTGAATCAATTTGCACAACAGGGATTTTCGTTAGCACATGCAACAGTCATTACAGGAACAGTGAGATTAAAGGCTTGAAGATGCAGGTGAAAGTTCAAGACATATATATATATATATATATATATATATATATATCTCTGTTCAAGACATATAGACATGATCTATATTTCAGAACTGGGGGCATATCGTTGGATCAGTGCACACAAACCATCGTAACATGAACATAATCTGACGGATCATATAGTGTAAACTGAACGGTTCACCCCTAATTCATTTTGGTACCATATCACTTGCCTGAATGTTATTATGTTGCTATGGCTAATTATGAAACTAATTGTTTCTCAAGCTTCTTCTGTTGGCAATTATGGTTCAGGTTTTCCTTGGACGCGATGGAAACGCATGAAATTTCCGCCTCTCCTGCTTGGGGTCCCACTTTCCATATACTACTTAAAAGTTTTCATGTGAGTAGTATAGGAAAAGTCGGTTACTTTTCAGGTTATATCACCCCCTCATCGGTGGGAGAAAAACGATGATATGGTTTGAGTTTCTTAGAACTGCAGATTGTTTTTCAATGCGGGCTCCCCACCAATTATTTACCCCCCTCCCCCTTTTCCGATCTCCGTCTAGGGGGAACTTAAGCATCAAAACCCTATCAATGGGAACTTGCGGGCATGTTGGGCATCTAAAACTAGCTTGGACTAGCGGTTTATAGCAGCATTCCTAACTTCATGACCACATTAATGTCTTTAGTCTATACTTTGCATCTCTACTAGTATAGCATGGGGAATTTAAATTACATCAGGAGTGAATACGGTATCACATTTATTCGTTGATGTTCGTTTCAGAATAGGGATTTATCAATATTCTGGTAACTTTAATCTGGCTTATGGTTTAACGTAGGAGCCTCACGAGGGTGAATGTTTCCATTATTCCAGGAAGGATATGCGTCCTATAGTTGACAAATCTTTTTACCGTTATACTGAGGCTACGACTAAGTGGGTTAATGGTGTTGGAATGTAAATCAGTTGCTTGCTCAGCGGTCGTGTCAAGTGTTTACAATATTGGGCATAAAGGGAAAGCATTAGTCTCCCCGCTTCCTGTCCCCACGGTTCCATTTTTTCTCATAGCACTTGTTCGGATTCTTTCTCGTATAGGATTTTATAGGGGTCGAGACTAAGTGACCATTACATAGGCCAGCGCACACCATTAGGTAGCGGAGTGACGTCCAGTTAGAAGGGACACAGGGCCTTCCCACAGCGATGTATTGCTATGAATTCCTCCACCAAGTCCAGGAAATGTGAAGGCTTTACCACCAGTAATGGAGGTACGTTCAAAATACCATTTTGCATTTTATGGGAACGCTTACACGGGGCTAAGTTGCTGGAAAAGGGCACTTAAGGTGGCAACATCCACCGGAAGATGGGTGAAGGTCAACAGCCCGAAATATGCTTCTGGAAACGACTGGCATAGCCTCAAGCGTGCTTTCCCACAAGACTATATCGCAAACGTATATAGCACCGTGAATAGTCTCGCAAGTCGTAAAATGCCTTAAGGAGTGTGCAGTCAATTGGTGTGCATAGAAATGAGACAGAGTTCATACTAATAGTAATCCCATTCCGAAGGCAGCCCATCGAATTGTATTAATTAGCAAAACATCATGAAATATTCATTGCATGGCATAATTGACTTAGGCAACGTGATATATAGATGGAATTGTAGATAGAAAAGAAGATAACATCACGTTTAACAGTAAATATTTGTTTGAAAGACCAGAATTAACTTGATAGAGTGGAGTGACATGAAATATATATTTGATTTTGAATGGCTTGCCGTAGACGGATCTGATCATTTGTCAACTGTTTTGGAGGTTAGAATAATATGGCGTTTATCAATAGGAATACATCTACACTTCCCCAGTGGTTCTGTTGGTAGTTCTTCGTTTTAATATCGAAAGCCAATATGGAATTGCGACGATACATTGGATCACGTTCAATATTTTGCATTATGCTTCCCCGTATGTTTATTGTCACACGTAAAGCAAGAGGCACACTGGCTGCGGAGGCCTGAAGATACACAACTTGGGAAGTATGTTCAATCCCGCATCAGAATTTACACGGAAAATCAATCTCTAATCCTGTGATAAGAGATGCAGACGTGTGAAAACAGGTCTGTCATAGACCATGCATGAGTGTTGTACAATTCAATTTTAATGGCATGTTTAGCCGGGGGCTTATATAGTGGAAGGGTGCACTTTCAGGCAAATGAATCGGATGTTGCAACGCGCAAAAGTTCATTTGTCTGGAATTTGTATTGGCGCTGGTTTGTCTTGATAGCTTTTACCCCACATTGAAAGCATCAATTTGATTACTCCTTTCCTAGTAGCACACCCATAAAAATAACCATTGAGCGGCGTTGTTATTACTTTGGAGCCTTGTTTTTCATTTTACTCTGTCGAGCATACGTAATAAAATCGGTTTATGATTGGTATTGCATTATAGGTACTCAAGTACATGAATTCGTATGCTATTGAAGTTCACCATAGCATAGATATTTTTTAACTCATCCATCCACAGCTACATATGCGACGTGATCAACTTCGACACCAACATGTTGTATTTGTAGCAGATGTGTTTACTCCTTCCTTGTTCTAGTTTCCTTGCCTGCCCTTTACAACTGGGACTCCAATAATTGTGGTAGACATTAACGTGCAGTAGTTCGCCTGCTTCTCGCTGTGCCGCCAGTGAGGTGTGACATGTGACACACAGAACGTGTCACTGTTCCAACGACAGAGCGCCACAAGGGGCCCGACGTCGTCTTCGGGGTCCTAGGTCACGCAAAGTGGTCATCGATCTTTTCCGCTGCAGGGCGCCACTGGCTACTGACGGAGTAAGAGAGGTCAATGTTATGTATGGTACACGTGCCTGGTTCTGGCACGTTATAAAAAAAGATACCACGCACATTTGTAGATATTCCGAGACCTATTACTGAGTATGGCCTGTAGCTAAGCAATGCCTCAGTCGGATTATTTATGAAAAGCATTTGAGATAGGCCTAACTGACTCTCACTAACCCAGGAGGACATTAATAAAATTGTGATTAGGGTCGTATGTTAGGAAACTTATGACAAGAGTTGAATATTTTTAGACTGCAATATCTGAGAAGGTAAGCATTGAAACCGCGAACAGGTGCATGTCTGCCGGCACAGGAGCACCAATCTCTCCCTATTGACATCTGTCCGACTGGGTGTTTTCATATGTGATAAAGTATTTCATGTATAGAATGACGGTAATCCTATCAGAAGCCTATATGTAGATTGGCGTAATAAAAAGCGTCATAGCTTTGAATCTGACTCGATCCCTAGGCTTAGGGGCAGGGCTCCAGTGATCCCAGGAAGGAAACCATGGAGTTAATGCTCCTAACACCCTCTACATCGGGAGCTTCCACTCCTTGGTGTCAAGCAGACATCCAAGCTCCAGTAGGATTACTTATTATTTGACTGACTTCATTTTCTGAAAGCCTGGTCGAAATTGTATGTTTAAAGGTTACTTAAAAGGAAAGGTCAAAGCTTCAACCTGGACCCACTTTGCAATAGCTCCTGCATAACTCATTCGTTCTGACCTTTCATGTTCAATATTGTGATTATACCTTGACTTATAACATGAGTAAAATGGCGCCAACCGCTGCAGTCGCACACTGAGGTGGGAACAAAAACCACCGGCCAGCGATAGCATAGTGTATGGTTTATACTAAAAAAACCAGTGGATTATATGTGAATTCAACTTGTGCACAATATAGGACTTACGATTCAACTATCTCCCAAGTGGATTGTGAGACAATTGACATAACTATACGGACATATACCTATATAGTGAACCACCTCTATCATCGCCCAATGGCGGATGATTCAGCAAGCCCAGGCACAACAAAGGGAGTACCAAGAGCCTTAGCTAGAATCCTACCCGATAAAAACCCAGTGAAAAACCCTAAAATAATCAAACCACAAGAAAGGAAAAGCAACATCCATTCACACAATAAACTGAATTCAAAAATGGAAAGTGAAGGATCGAGCGTCGTTAGCAACGCACCCCCACCATCGGACACGGATATAGAGACGCCGCCCAAGAGTCCATCGACTCAAGAGAGAAACGATCCCATTCAGGAAAAGGATTCAAATCATGCAAAAGACGAGAAAACCATGGCATCTCCCTCCAATAACTCAATGGTAAGCCAAGAAACGCAGCCAATTACAAAGCCAAATTCGATGGAATACTGAACCAGCTCTGACATTAGAATCAATAAAGACATATTTGAATGAAATAGTCGATGGTTTAAAAACCCACAATGAAAGAACACTTTCGGCTCACACAACCTCGATTGAGGAAATAGTCACTGGTCTCAAATCACATAATGAAACCATTCTTTCAACTCACACAGCCTCCATCGAAGCAAAAATAAATGAATCGATTGACCCAGTAGTAAAAATACAGGATGAACATGAAGAAAGGCTTGTGAAAATTGAGACCGAAATAGGTGCCACGATTGGCGGCGATATCTCCTTATCCGAGGCAATAAATTCCCGATTTGATACTAAGTTCTCAAAGCAAATGGAACAAATTGATAAAGATATCTCTCTAAGAGATAAAGGCCATTCTACTCTATTAACTAAACTGAGAGCCGATATCAAGGAAGTTTCGGATAAAACCGTACCGTCAAATGATGAAACGAGAAACCTGGCAGCAAGCATGAAGGATGCACTTGATAGAATATCGGTACTGGAATCAACACAACTCCAGGCAAAGAAAGTGGGTGATAAAATTTCGAAACACATCAAAAGTGCAAATGATAAAATTGAAGTGCTAGAGGAAAAGTCCAGAAAATCAAATCTTCTGATAGAGGGTATACCAGAGCAAAAGCATGAAGACCTTCACCAGAAAATGTTTGATCTATTCAATTCCTCAGTCGAAGACATCGACACAGATGACTTCGACGCCATTTATAGAAAAGGGAAATTCAATAAAAAACGCACCCGCCCAATTATGATCACATTTACAACGCTCCAAACCAAAGATCAAGTGCTACAAAATGCAATTAATATCAAAACCGAGAGTGGAATTGAAGGCTTGTGGATCAATAGGGATATACCTATAGAAACGCAAGTAAAAAACACACTAGTGCGAAAATGTGGGAAACTACTTGAAAAGCACGACAAGAAAAATCCACCAACCATTCGCACAAATCACATCGTTTATAATGATCAAAGATTTTATTATAACGATTTAGATCAACTGCCAGAAGGGTGCACCCCAGAAGATACAAAAACCGAGTTATTCCCAGAGCAAAACGCAATAGGCTTCCAGGGAGAGAGGGTTTACCTCTCCAACTTCTACCAAAGGGATATTTGGGTAAACAACAACCTCTATAGCTCAGTAGAGCAGGCGTTTCAGTGTATGAAAGCACTCAGTGATCCAACACCAGCCAATACAAAAATAGCCAATCAAATAGCCAATGAGGATAACCCTTATACCATAAAATCACTCGCCAGCAAGATTTCCCCAAGTGCGGAGTGGTTTACGGGTGAAGCAGAAACATTGAAAGGTATTGTAAAACAAAAATTTCTTCAGCATGAGGACCTAAAGAATAAGTTTCTACAGTGCAAACAAGACACATTCTATGAAATGACCCTTGATAGAAGGTGGGGTACGGGATTCAGACTATTTGATAACAAATTCAAGCCAGGGCAGGTTCAAGGCAACCTATTTGGAGCTATACTGGGGGAGCTCAAACAAGAACTATTGAATGAATGAACTGTTTATAAGCTATAGTCACTCACAGCCGATACTAAGACGAGTATTTGTAACCCAACTGGGGACGGGTACACTTTGAACTAGGGTCAGTCACAAATATAATATATACTATATTCAACCTGAACTATTTTCCAGATCGACTATTACCACTGCCAAAATGGATCAGATCTTCATAATTGGTGATTCACGCATTAGACATCTTCGTCCCTACCTAATCCCATACATGTCAGCCCAACAATATAATAGGATATCGGTCCACTCATACTCCGGAGCTTCTATGAAGCTGTCCGCGAGCATAGCGTACGACCGTTTAGTCACTGAAAGACCGACAACTGTTATATACCAATCGGGGCTGTGTACCATTACAAAGAAGATTAATGGACGAGTACAACTTACATGGCCTACCGTGGAGGAAACCGTAATGAAGTACCGTGAACACATGGACTTTGTGGAAGCGACCACAAACCAAGCAGTGTTCCCCACCGAACCAACCATCATCTTTGCCACCATTGTAGGGATGGACATGGCAATATACAACAATGAAGGAAGCAACAGTGAACAAGAGTTACTTAATACCATCATGTCAGAAGTTAATTCCACCATCATCACACGTAACGTCGCCAATAGTCTTCCAACGCCATATCTGCATGATCACATCCATCATAATTGCAAGAAGATGCATAAAAACTATTATCAAAGACTGGACGATGATGCTTGTCACCTGAGACCACATGGACTTGACCACTGGTCCAAGCAAATTGCCAAAACTCTAGCGAAACTTCAAATGTGAAAATGCTGAACCGCAAGTATCACGAACTTTTCACCAATTTCTCTATAAACAACTAAGCCGGTTTACTTAAAATGAATATGAACACTCAGATTTAAGATGGATAGTAAATAACAAAAGCGCGATACGGCAAACCGAAAAACTTTTTTTACTTATATATGCCTATGAGTAAGACTTACCTAAAACGTGACACTGATAACCAATAATTATAAATAAATAATTAATTGCTTTTATTTTTAATCGAAGTGATCTCTCCCTACCCACAAATATTGAAACCCTGTCCCCCTATAACCCCAAGCGAGTAACTATTCTACATATAAGGAATAGGTAGTACATGATACTACATGATAAATGATACCAAGCAGTTTTGTTCTATGGTACATTTCAATAATGATCAAATACTATGTCATGTATGTGGTGAGATTTGTCTGACTGTTGTATTGTTATGTTGTTATATTGTTGTTACATAAGAACATTGTTTTTCTAAACAAATCCAAATTGATTAAAACTACATATTGTATATGTGAAATGTTGCACATGAACAGATATAGCATTATTTAATCTACAAATTCACTGTATATTACAGTAATATGTCGCAACCGCGTGGTTCGCCCACTATCACATCAGTAGAATAGCAGCGAACCAAAAAGAAAATGTAATCAATACTGAATTGTTAACCTCAATAGAAGAGGATTATAACAAGTTGAAAGGCTTTAAACTTATAAGTCTAAACGTAAGAAGTCTATGGAACAAGTTAGCAGAAATTGAATTATTAACTCAAAAAATACCAATGGACGTGTTGTGTCTGACCGAAACATGGTTAGATAGCAGAGTCTATGATAGCCTGATACGTTTGAATGGATACAATTGTCAGAGACAAGATAGGAACACTGACAAAAAAACCGGAGGTGGTTTAATAACATACATCTCAGAAAAATTTGAATTATTACCAATTGACGAGAATCTTCAAAAGTGTACTAACGATATTGAGATCCAAACACTGAGGATAAAAGTAAATGCGATTAAAACCATCTCGATTGTAAATGTCTATCGTACACCAGGGGGCTCTCTGACGGATGCTATCCACTTACTATCAGACACATTGGACCGAGTACCAAAGAATGAAGAGGTAATAATGGCTGGAGACTTTAACGTAAACTACGCAATCCCCTCAACTGGCAGAGCCCAATTGCAGTCAATTGAATTTAACACCTCGCTAAAACAAATTATAACAGTTCCCACTAGAATTACCACCACCACTCAGACAACGATTGACCTTATCTTTACGAATTCTAAGTTTATTAGTAAGTGTGGAACATTGAATTACAATATAAGCGACCACAAACCAACCTACCTAATAATAAAAAAAGAAAAAGAGCACTATAAATTGATAAGTTTTATATGTCGGTCATACAAAAAACTTAACGAGGAACTACTAAGCGAAAGATTACTGGCACGCAATTGGGCGTTGTTATTTGACTCAAAAGTACCTGAAATATGTTGGGGAAATATGTTAAAAGTCATCGGAGAGGAGGTGGATAAGATGTGTCCAAAAAGGGAAATGAAAAATGTCAGAGCAAGGAAGTCATGGGTCACAGGTGACATAATGGAATTAATGAGGGAAAGAGATAGGTTATTCAGGGCAGCAAAAAAATATAACAACCCAGGACTATTTGACCAAGCCAAAAGCTTGCGTAGGAGAGTAAACCATATGGCCAGGAACTTGAAAAACAATTTTATAAAAGAGGAAATAGAACAAAACAAGAATGAACCCAAGAAATTCTGGCGTAACCTTAGCCCGCTAATAGACAGTAAGGGGAAGAATGAAAGAAGTGAAATAAAACTAAAAAAAGATGACCGAGACATAGTTCCAGAGAAAGTTGCCGACGAGTTTAATGACTTCTTTGCCACAATTGGAAATAATCTTGCCCTGGAAATATCCCCTCCATCCCAAAATGAGTCCAGCCTGTATGAAAGAAATAACCCACCAAGAAGCGAAACGAGCTTTACATTTAAACCGACCACGACAAAAGAGTTAATAACTCTTATCAAGAGTATGCCCTCTTCGAAGAGCTCAGGGTATGATAACTTACCCTCTTGGCTACTGAAAAAGATTTTAATCATACTAGCAGTACAATTGGTCGAAATAATTAATTTAACTTACACTAAAAGCTCGATCCCTCAAGAATGGAAACGATCAAAAGTAACCCCATTATACAAGGCTGGACCCATGACAAACCCAAGCAATTACAGACCGGTCTCCTCCATTCCCATGCCTGCAAAACTGCTGGAAAAATCTATGCACAAACAAGTTATACGTTATCTGGAGGACAACAACCTCTTATTTGACGGTCAGTACGGTTTTAGACAGGGTCGCTCGACTAAAGACGCCCTCATAAATTACTTAATGGAAATATATAACAACATGAATGAAAACAAAGTCTCTAGGGCAGCCTACCTCGACTTCAGAAAAGCTTTCGATACAGTAAACCATTCAAGACTCTTAGAAAAACTAGAAATTATAGGTATAAGAAATAAAGAACTGGAATGGTTTAAAAATTATCTATCCCACCGATACCAATCAGTTGAAGTAAATAAAACAAAATCAAGTCTAAATCCAATAACTTGCGGTGTGCCACAAGGCACAACTTTAGGCCCTTTATTGTTCACAATATATATAAATGACATGCCAAAATTTATCCAAAACTCAAATATCCAATTGTTCGCCGATGACACCATAATATATGCAAAAGGCACGGATGTCCTAGAAGCTACAAACCTGCTTCAACAGGATCTAAATGCCTTAATATACTGGTGTAAGAATAATATGATATCAATTAATTATGACAAATCCAAAATCCAAACATTCTTTGCAAGGCAGAACCTGAGGTCGAGGTGGGCTGAGAATGCACAGCCTCAGGCTGAGAATATCATTTTAAATCTGGATGGAAACCCCATGGAAGAAGTAGAAACTTATAAATACCTTGGAGTAGATATCGACAGAAATCTTAAGTTTAAATCAGTAGTAAGCAAATTAATAAGCTCCATGAATTATAAATGCTGGCAACTAACAAAACTTAGAGGGAAGATACCACAAGATACTTTATTACTCATATATAAGGTTATGGTATTGCCCCTGATTGACCAATCTGATATTTTTCATGATTCACACACAACATCAGGGACCAATCGACTTCAAATAATTCAAAACAAAATACTCCGCAGAATCTATGGGCTTCCATCCAGAGCAAATGTTGATGAAATTCATGTTAATAAAAACCTACTGACATTAAAACACCGAAGAAGGTTGCATGTTTTGCAGGCGGGCCATGGTTTGGCGAGCAATCCAAAATATATTGATATTAGACGTTTAAATACGAGAAATTTTGCTGTAGGTAGAAAACCACTGAAACAAATCCTTCCCATAAATGAACAATTAAGAAAATCAATCCTACACAGAATCCCATATACATGGAACTCGTTGCAGACCATGGCCCATGGGGTACCAGATAAGAAACTGTTTAAATCACTAGCGAAGAAAACTCTGATATGGTCAGACCAACACTTCATTGAATAGCATACTCATTGTCCATTTGACTTAATACTCTTCTTACTCTTCTTACTCTTCTTTAATGAGGCACTAAGCCTTAAGAGAAATTATGTTCAACTATACTGAGGTAAATTTTATATAAAAGCTAATGCGCCTTTTCAAAAAACTTTAATAACAGTAAAATCCTATTTAATTGATTATAGCAGTGCGCCCCTTTCGTCTATGACGACTGGGGTATTGTGTGCTGCTTTGTGAAAATGTAAAAAATTAACAGGAAACGTGTGATCCTCCCTATGCCGGAGTTATGCTTCCTGAAAGCGATAAGTCGAAAATAAATGTATCTTAATCTTAATCTTAATCTTAATAATAGGATATTTGGCCTACAATGTAATGCAAATGGCAGATATTTTAGGCTGAATACCAAGTTTCATTATCAGAAAAATATTCATCTCATTCTATATTCCCTTTAGCATGTATACAGAATGTCAAAAAAGTGAATGGGTTTATCAGATCACTTCTGATTACATAAAAGCACTGCTATGGAATGGCTCCACATGTCCAAGTGTATATTGAGAATGCCAGCTATGATTTAGTATTATGCAGGGCAGCGGAGCGAGATCCTTTTAGGGGAAATGTATCCGGAGAGCACGTTTCCTCGAGGAGACAGGATCCTCAATAATTGGAGTGAGTGAGACCAGACGGCCTCCAAGATGGCCTCCTCCTCCTTGTGGTCCTCTCCTGGACGCCGAACACCCTGGAGCTGTCTTGCTCCTCCATCACCCTTGTCATACTACACTTCATAATGTCAGGCCAAATCTGTTTCAATATCTGCGATCCCCCTGCGGTAAATCTATGGTTGGCAAATAAGTATAATTTATTTCCCAAGATAAAAGACTTTCGTTTGTCTGTGACGGGACTTCTGCCTCCGACATGACAGCAAGGAGCCTCTCTCTCCTTGACTTATAAATCTCAAGATATTTGCTGATGCTCGCCCGCGTGATGTGTTTCTCTTTAGGAGAAGTTCAGAGCGTTCTCAACCCCAGACGCCGGTTTGCCGGTGAGTAGAAATTGCCTGAGGCGCATGTGCTTAATGGAAACAAACTGGCTTGAAGGAGACAGCCAGCAGACTAGAACAAAGTATAAATCATATAGACCTTCCGAGAATGCCCGAAGGGACAGCTTGGGAAAGACATCTTTTGACAGGATCGTTTGATTCATGAAATATTTGGTTCGCAAAGTACCGTTCATGTCTTTTCCCCAAAAGGGACGCGCCTTGGGGGAATCCAACCAAGGAAAAGGAGGCTACACAGTAAGGCCCTTCGTGAATTAAACCGGTGAAGAGATATTTGATTTTTAAGCTTCCCATGGGTATCGAACGGATAAAACGAACCATAATCTCCACTTTCTGCATTAAAAGAAGGCGGGTCGGATCATCTGCCATTTTTCAAGAACTCAAATGAATTCCGAGCACAGAAATTGTTGGCACTGAAATCAATATATAGCCCATAAGAATATTTATGGGGGAAGTTTATGTCCCCCTAGCTCCGCCTGAATAGTAAATGCTTTTATGTCGCTTGCGATTATTTCATTTATCGCAACTCATCATCGCATTGACTTAAAGATATTCATTGGATCGCTGGATAATAAACGTATCTGAGAGTCCTTTAACATACAATGAGTGTTTTGCTGCTTCGTATCTGCCTCACTCGCCAAAGTGGCCTTCCTCCCAAAACAGTATTTCACTCAGACATCTGAAGACCCGGTGATCGAGTTGAACATAAAACTTTTAGGTAAACCCGCTTTGAGACTGGTAGAATGTTTCCATACTTGATCATATCTTCCCTATCCTAAGTCAACGTAGGAAATTACATCCTTGCCATCCAACATGTGCTTGTTCTTCTTTCCGTCCCTATCCCACTAATCACATTGATTTGCTTCAATGCATATCAATTATATTTAAATTGGCCTTTTGTCAAGGCCATCCAGCTATTATCACATGGTGGCAAGTAATCCACCATAGACGGGGCAAATTGCCCTCTGGAAACGGTCGTAGAATTTCCAATTCCCACCATCACTTATAAAACAAATAAATTCTGGAAATTGTCCATGATGTAGCTTTGTGTTGTTGATAAACGGGAGGGGACGCTTCTGTAGAAGTGATAGATTACATCTCCGGCTGTAATTACTGTGATATAAATGTCAATAGAGGGGATGTTTTATTGCTAGTACTCCTAGAAAGATTCCCAAGTAATTACCGGGTATAAATAGCCATCTATATATTGTTTGCCTCCTTTAATTTTCTTTATTGATTTACAGATACACGTAGGGATCTCTGGTCAATTTACTGTGGCACCGTCTAGAATCCCGCTTCCACTTACAAGTTACGCTACAATAAAAGATGGACCGTTTCTCGACGCAATCAGCTGCACTGAATTTGCGAAGAACTTCTGATAAGGAAGAAGAAACTTCTGCGAAGAAACTTTGCCAAGTTTAGATGGTTCACCATAAACTCTCCCCAGAGCTGCACTTGGGGAGTGCGGAGAATATAAACCAGCAGTAGGCGATAGCGACCAACATCTGGGATGGGACCATTGGTTTTTAGTGCTAGTAGTATATGAAAATGGGATGTTTTCGAAGGCACTGTTATGGACGGAGATCGAGTACTTGGTGGGGAGAAAATGAGAGTGAATAACAGGAAGTGACCAATTGAGTGGTTGTTACTTGATAAAGTTAACCTTGGTGACGGTTTAAGGAGGATAAATAGTGTTTAATGAAATATTTGACACATAAACTCACTGCAATATCGAATATGAGTTAGAAGGTGTCGGAATAAAAACGATAGGGCTGTTATTGCTTCTAATAAAAAAGAAAGGAGAAGCATGTTGATTCATATATTCGACGCAGGAAACTGGGGTGGAGCACATAAGTTATACTTTACTACAAATGCTCGTTGCATGCGTATGCCTGGGTAAATAAGACATATAAGCAGATGTTTCTCTGTGCAAAGACAAAATAATGAACGTAAATCAGGAAATGATTTCCTGGTCAACAGCACTTTTATGCCACTTAGCGGGAGGTAGTGTTGGGATTTTGTACGGACGATTCATCTGGTGGTTGGGGATAACTGTCATGTGGTCGTTGGGGACGGTGAGTCACGGTCGTGGCCTCGGTAGTAAGATGGGCCCACTGTCTAATCTACACTGACCGTGTCTTCAACAGCCTTTCAAGCCCAGGCTGGTCGGGCATTTTAACAAGTTATCCCCGCATTAAGGGGCGATTTAGGGGCTTCCACTAGGGCTACAAGTGACCCCTCCTGAATGGGCCACCAGTAGGAGGCCCATTTACCATGCCATATACAACGTAGGTTTGGATAGAGGGAATACTAACTGTCGAATCCCATCGGCCAACGAAATGATCAAGCTTTTGCATCCAGGTTTGCCCCTTTCGTCTTCTGATATTGTCTCTCGGTCCTTGTGCGCTTGCCTCTCTTGGTTGGTGGACAAAACCAGGGCTTGATTTCGCAGGGATTTTTATCGCGTGCATGCAGCCACTCGACTCCAGAATTCAATTAATTTGTTTGGCTTTGTAACAACTTTACTTGCCGATACTTCAAAGACGCCAAACCAGAAGTGGTGTCATTGGGTTAGCCGCTGAGGGGCACTGCCGGTATGACTAAAAGACGCACAGCACCGAAAACCCGCACAGCATCCGCACAGCACCCGCACAGCACCATCGCTACTTGTGCGACTTATATTTCATAGTTTTTCACAGGAAATATTCAATTTATAACCGGGAAATTTTAGGATATTAATGATGAAGGGTCGAACTCAAAAGCCAGTAAATATGGGATTGAATAGTTGAATAGTTTTACTGTAATTAACTCTCGAAGTTGCAAACATTTCAGGATGTTTAAATTAATTTTCTGTAATTTAGTCACTTATAATTCTTAAATAATTCTTAAATATTCTGAATAGAATTAGAATCGACGCAATGCCTTATTGTATATATACATGTATTACAAATTCAGTTCAGAAAACGATCACTGTAGTAACATACCAGAAGACGGGAACCCGTTTTTAATACATTTATACAAAAAAAGGCACATATGAGCACTTCTCATGAAATGTCGACAAGGGCCCTATACATGTGGAAACAAAATATCAAAGTCTAAGTGTCATATCTCTATTGATGGATAGAATTGTTGTATAAGCATACAATTTCATGTTCTCTTGTTCGATCGTTAGCAGCAACTGTCTATTATTCAAACTGCTTGGGCTTGTTGTGTTCAGCTGGTCACGTGTTACCCTCGCTATTTATATATCCAGATACCTAAAGCTATATGGACACATATATGTATATGTGTTATAAGACATTGCTTTGATTCTCCTTTTATTCAGAGTATTTAATAGCGTTGTCCATTCTCGCCAGCATTGATTTAATGATAGTATATTGATCTAAATATCACAAACTTCGACAGCTATTTACAGTAAAACTATTCCAGTTATAAAACCCATATTTACAGAATTCTGAGATCCGTGTTCGATAATTTATATCCTCAAATATCATGGTGATCAGAAGAATATTTCATGTACAAAATGGCAAATGGGTGCGTCTAATATTAGTCGCACAAGTAGCGGGGGTGCTGTGCGGATGCTATGCGGATGCTGTGTGGGTTTTCGGTGCTGTGCGTCTTTTAGTCAGACCCGGCACTGCCATCGGCTCGCGGATAAAGCAATGCTAATATAATCGTGTCGCGGCTGTCATCAGATGCGATCCGAGAATGATTTTATGTCCTGTCTTTATGCACAAAAACAGTCCTTGTGCTTGTCCTCATCTGATAGAAAGCAAATGTATCATCCTTTCAAATGGTTCTTTGTGAACATAATCAGATCTACAAGGCAATGGGTTAAATATACCTTTGCTCCAGACCGTGTGCGCCAGGCGGAATTTATGCGCAGACCCCTTCCAGAGTACCCAATTGCATTAATGTTTTATCAAATGTACTGACAAAGCATGTCTGTGGAATATATTCA
This sequence comes from Sthenelais limicola, assembly GCA_942159475.1. Lineage (NCBI taxonomy): Eukaryota > Metazoa > Annelida > Polychaeta > Phyllodocida > Sigalionidae > Sthenelais > Sthenelais limicola. Next base: position 111,166,750 of record OW804095.1, on the reverse strand, counting down.
TGAGGATGTCACCAACATAATCCCACAAGTCAGCCTAACTTTGGCTACAATGCCTCATTTATGTTTGGCCATTTATTGCTTTGTCACAAACATTACTGGGGTGAGTCCAATCGTGAAGGCTGACCCAGCTAGCTGCGCTAACAATGCCAGATGACAACAGATCTATGAGATTGAAGCAGTCTATCGTTACTGACAGAATGATGACAGTGGCGTTTTCCTAATGGGCAGGGAATTCAACCATTTATACTAATGTTATTAACCAATGTCAGTGTAGTCACCGACCCACGATAAGGCTGCTACATGTGAAATATATTTTATGCTACGAAATAAACGACCTACATGGCCTCATCTTTCCAATATAAAAGTATCTTACTGACATTCTTCTCGGTAATTATGTGCATTGAACGTGGATCAATTATAGGCAAATACTCATTCCATTAAGTGCTCGGAAGGCATTGGCTTTCTCTGTCGCAAAAGATCAAGACAGGTCCCATGACTTCTAAAGGTTAACCCGGAATATTATTATAACAGCGGGTGGACTGCTACGACTATAGATCTGAGACCAGAGCGTTTCAATAATATCAGTAAACTATATATTCGTACGATATGAACCAAAGTGTGATTTTTAAAAAGTCAGTATAATTATTTATGAACTAATGAGCAGTTGTAGTTGGTATTTTACATGCTGGATGCTATTATTGCATCTGATTGAATACAATATTAGTATAGAGACAGCTGTGAGTTATTTCACTTGAGTGTTGACTCTTAGATAGTGTGTATATCGTGCCATAGTTTGTCAAAAAGATTTACTCTCGGCACCATTGGAAGAAAATTAATGATTTTGGCCATAAAAATGACGGCATATTTACGATTGAATGTGACAAGTGGGAGATATATTTGTTTTTTACTAATTGCCTGCGCTGTTTTACATCCGAACAAGGACAATCCATTACAAAAGTTTCCATGGCTTGGTGATGGATAGTTTCCTCAATTTTTATTCCATGGTCCCTTTCGCAGGTGGTGCCGACAGGCAAATCAAAATTCATACTGATTTAACAGTTCCCGTATGGCTTAAATATCCGGTGTCAAAGCCAATGGTCTGTAGGCACCCCATATTTTAGCTCGTGTTGAAACGCAAGATTTAGCGTCGGTTTACTTTAAATTGCGTGATTCCCAACCGGCGCATTAGTGGCGAGGAGGTAAAAAAACAACCTCTGCTTCCAAAGGAAACAGAGCACCATTAAAAGGCATCGGTCATTTCAACTATTTATCCATTTCAGGCGTTAGCTATTGGCCATTAACTCGGGCGTGACAGTTCTGGGCTCTTTGGTAGGCAATTCAGTCTCCATTGTTTGAGCTGATGAAGGTTCTTGAGGAAAGTCATTGCTTTCTTTCTCCGCGCCGTAATTGGGCACCAACTTAAATGACAGTGGCCGGACAGCGGACGCTGATTTGGAGCCAGCTCATAAACCATCCCGTGATCGAAGCCTACCGCCTGTATTGACCAAGACCTGGAGCACCGTCATTCCATGCAGTCACGTTAGTGTCATTACTGACTGGGGCAAATTGAAGAAGATAGGGGGCATGACAGTTAACAACCTACAGACGGGGGAGAAGAACCGGATTCTTGTTAAGGGAGCCAGGACCGGGGGATGCTGATATCGGAAAGGGCCTTCTTCGTGATCACTTCTCCAATGTCCTTTCCAATCGCTGTCGCAAACACCCCTTGGTGCCCTCGCCTCGCATCTATTTAGTTTTATCAGCGCGCTATCCCCTGCTCTTTCTCTCCTTCCCATTTCGTTAGACGACCGTCCATTCTGTCGACCTGGTCGCTAAAGGATATGAAGGAATGCCATTTCGGGCAGCCCTAACATCTGACTTGTACCCGTGTGGATAGTCTTGTGTCGGGTAAAGTTGCTGATGTATTGTTTTGTTAAGTGCACTCTCCGCTTGGTGCGCTCAGTCGCACACGATAAAACCATTTGGTGGCGCACGACTGGCCAGCAAGTCATCTATATGCCAAACCTATATATGAGAGGGCCCCCAGGCCATCATAACCGCCCGGTTCATCCGTGTGAACACCTCCAGGCGTTTGGCATGCTTGAAGAAGGAAGCGCTGCATTAAATGCCAACTGGGTAGGGGAGAGGAATGTCGAAGGACCTGAGAGATATGCATGGTCAACTTCTGATACATCGATCGTCCTTTCCAATCAACTCCATCTATCTTGCCCACTTCGAAATCGATGTAAAGGACGATATGTCCCTGGCTTCGTGTGATAGTGGTCCGGGCAGGTGGGAGGTTATTCCATGGCTCTGAGTCTAAGGTGAGTGGCCAAAGCGTTGAGAAACATGTTACAACTAGAGCCACACCTGAGATGAAAACTTAGGATTGACTCAGAGTATTTATGACTAAATGAACACCAGTTGAACAGAAAACTTCATTTCCACCAAATCGTTTAAAGATGTTGACTTTTCTTGGCTAGTGGAAGCCACATTACCTGGGATACGCAATGCTGAGTGACTCCAATGCCAAACATATATTGTAGAGAGCCTAGCCCATCGTGTCTGTTGTTATTACTCTTTTTTTCGATTTGATTCAAGAGATAATACACGTCCTACTCCATAACCAAGACGAAAATACGTATTGATTTGTTCCAATGTCCAAATGCAAGGAACATAATGCAAAAAAGCTAGAAAGTATCAATCACTGAGACCAGTTTCAGTTTTCTCCCTCAATCACTTTTTAAAAAATAATTTATATCACCATGAGACCAACGTATAATCCCTAGGAAGAAAAGGAAAGGTTGCAGCTTCTGTTCACTTATTGACAGAGAAAAATATTTCGAAATTTGTTTTCCGATGCAAGATCCTCCTCCAGCAGCAAAGGCCATAGAAATATACGAATCTTTCCCCAAGGGGCATTCCATTTTGCAACAAGCCATCATAGTAATCGAATACCCCCACGGAACTACGATCTATTGAACCATAAACCTTCCTCTTATGGAGGAAAGTCTTCTGGGATTATTGATTAATCTAATTCCTTGAATGAAATATTAAGAAAAGAATGTGAGTGGATTGCAAGGTAATGACCAATAAACAAAGCAGCCAATTGATATATGGCATGGTCAAGACGGGGGTAAGAGCTTGATATAACACTAATGTTATTTGTCGACAGCTCAGCTGCATCCACTTCATTTGCAAGAGGCTGTATTCAGGTCTTGGGACCTTTGAGGCTGTTTTCCAAGATGTTTCATTATGCTGAAATCTAAGGCGTGGAAGGCCTGTTGACATAGTCACTGGGACCAGAAGGTAAATGTTAGTTTCCTGGCGGGGCACTTGATGAAGCTAGCTGGGACTCTCCCGGGAGCTCTCCCTACTCCGCCACTCCTGTTTGCAGTTGTTCCTCCAAACAATATATGACGCTATTAGCAATATTGCGTCCGCCCTCTGAATGTATATCGCCCTCATCAAAGGTCACCGGGGACCTTTATTTTTATCTGGGCGGCATTAAAGGTCAGGGCGTATTGGAAGTCTTGTAATGCGACTCAGTCCCCCGGCCTTTGAATGTGACCTGCACAGACCGGTCTAACAGTCACATACGTTGAGTTGATGACCACCTGGTCCCCTTGCCTATGATTATCCAACTTTGCTAAATGACTGTAGGCTATATCATTAAATATAGCAGAAAAGGCGATATCTACCAAATCGGGATTGCTTGCTATAAAGCTCAACGTGAGATGCTTCCTAGCTTAAAGTATAAGGCTTAAAAATACTGTTTAAAGTTAACCCACCAACGCGTCTGCTGGCTTCACTGCAGACCGTTGCTGCCTTAATGACCAAAGCCATGAAAAGTTTTGATCTCGTAGGCCACCCCCTTCCTAAATATTTCATCACATTATCATCCAATCCGAAGTAATGTACTTTTCGTGTTCGAATCTTTCCAGTACTGGGGTAATGGTTTAGATGCACAGAGGCTATTCAAGTAAAAATACAGAAGACATATTTGTTCTCAAGCTCATTGAACTGGTTGCGGATTCGCCCTACGTATGGCCGTTAAATAACAAACGTTCTTTTCACTCTCAGCTTCTACCAAAGTTTATGTGCAAGGATTAATGACCAACACTGAACCAGAAATGGAGGTTATTAATACCTTTAGTCTCTACATCATGTGGTTATAACCATCGAACTGTTCAAGATCGAAACTAGGGGAAAATGATAAAATATAGCAATATTTAAGATTAATATATACAATTTGAAGGTAAACGTACCATTCCGTTTATAATTTGGTATATTCAAATATGCGTTGTCCGGATCGTTTTTCAAAAGATGTGATATGCCTTGTGACATGTTTAACGGGTAAGGTCAACATGCGATGCCTTCTAGCTTTTAAAACAAGGAAGACTTGCTGAAGGGAAGTAAGCAAACTAAAATAAATACGATGCCAGTGAGCATCGGATATTTTTGTCGGGTCTCAATTTTATATTCTTTCCTGATATGCTGGTGATGTGATTTCATCGGCAATTGCATCAGGGTAATTCATTTTCTTCCATCGTATACACTTTATTGAAAAATGCCTCCTGTCGCACTCTCTCCGTGTTTGATGCCTCTCGATGGAACTTCAACTTTTAATCTCTTTCCCCATATTGAGCCTCCTGGAGAAACAAATTGGCAAACAGACAAATGTAAGAAAATCAATATGCTGGATGCATAAAGGGAACAAGACTCACGACTACAATGCTATGATATACATTCGTTCAAAAAAGTCTTCATTGAATCTGCTGCTTTGAATTAGGTTCACTGATTCTAATTTAGATAAGGTTCTCGGCGTGCCGACTCATTTCCCAAACAGTTGATACGATGAGTTTCATATTCGTTCCACCAGACTAAGGGGAACTAAAGAAATGAATGTGTTGTTTTTTTGGTGACATACTCCGATGTTCTTTCAGATAGGTTAGGGCGTTTCTTTGCGATGGATCCTAAGTCAGAAAGGCGGGATCTAAACCCCGAGAGTCCCAATCATTCTCCGTGCTTTTGCTTGATGGTATCGCTCCTGGGAGAGATTGTGCGATTGACTTCATGGGGCAATCACCCCAACTGTCGATGGTATCGCGCGGTGTTTATTAAAGATGTCCTGATTGATGACGAAACTGTCTCTCTTGGACGTGCTCGGTCTCCAGTTCGTCCGATAGATGTTGCATTGCAGTCCAATAACCAACTGTATTGTCTACACAGAATGAGCATAGCGAAGTCTGTTGGTCATGAAAAATATTACCTCCATTCCAGAGTGCCTATTTGTAGGTCTGTATCATCTTTTCTCTTCTCTGACCAGTCTCCTTGTGTCTGTAGTGTTTCTGTATGCCGGGAATTCACTGATAACCCTATCACGCAATCTAACACACGATATGTAAATGGAATGGAACCTTTTCCATATGTAGGTGGAGCGGAGATCATTCATGTTTTTGTCCTGTTCGATAAGCAAATGCCTGAGGTTCTGCAAGAGAGTTAGAGGTGCAAGCGGACTGCAAGTCAAGATAACGAGTGATTTAGTGCGTTGGCTCATTAAGAAAATGTCTCTTCTGATGGCCTAGAACATCCAGGACATAAGACAGCAGGGTGCAGGACACTTAGTTTGCTCCACATATTGCTGCATCTGCGGGGACATTCGGTTATATAATAAATCCACGGAGAGAAACATGGGACCAGCGTTAAAAGTGGGGGATGGTATTTGTCAATGTGATTCAGGCAAAGTAATTGCCTCCGAGTGAATTATGCTGTTCAGGCAAAGTGTATGAATTCCTTATGGCTTTCGCCGTGCCAGCTGATTGTTCTGTCTTTGTCTAATGCCATTTAGCTCCTGGAGACAGGAACCTTTTAGATACAAGTATCTATTTTTATTCTCACATAGTCCTTCTTACAGAAAACCTCTCATCAGATGGCTCACACAGTATGTGAATATGACTAGACTAGAATGATGTAGTATGAAAGCAAATATAAAAGGAATGCAACGTATCGAGTGAAATGGAAACCCTGTTTTGACAGAACTTTATAATGCGATTAATGACTTAAAAGCTTCTTATTACAACTGCATAGCATAATATTGTATTTGCGATACTGTCTTAAGACACCGAACACTGTTTGAACATAAATGTGGAAGCGAATAAGAGACTACTGAAGTGAGTTCTTTGTTTGATGAATACTCCTCTCCCAATTCTTCGCGATACGAGTGGCTAATCTATCGAGAGCTCTTCCCGCTGACAGGATATTAGCCATCCCCAACTTGTATTATCAGTGTTCGGTTTATCAATCATTTAATCCTGTTAATGCCCACTGCAATGCTGATCCATCTCATGCGATTCCCGGCCCATTTGTCAAATGTTGAGTTATCGCATCAAGTGATTGATAACATATATATTGTGTTTTAAAACTCTGAATTATCTGCCTTAAAATATAGCGAGAACACTCTTCATTGAAATGAGGTAGTCCATCATTTTAACGTTCTATCTAATGCATAACGATATCTTCACCGCCATCTGGTGTGTCTAGAAGACAGTATGTGCATGGGACCACCGCATAAGTCTTGACGATTATAGCAATGCACTCCCGATATCAATAAGTCACAGGAATCTTTTATTTAACCATATAATATGCGATTGGTTCAATTCAAACCCTCAGGAATCTTTATAGTTTACTATTTTGCAATATTTGTACTTGAGAACTCTGAAACGAAATAAAATGAACTGACGCAAATCAGATTTGCGAAATTTAATTCAAACCAGTCAAAAAGCTGAGAAACCGAAGAAGCAATGTGGAGCGCATGGATACTTGGGTGGAGCTTTTCACGATCATATTTCGTCAAGCGTTGGCGGATTACTAATTGAGTAATCTGTGAAGGGTCCTAATACAGCTGGGAAGGCTAAACAACCAACTAGAAAACACCGAGGATAATGAAAATCCTATGCATCCTCTGCTGAGTAACGTAATGCAATTATTAATACCTTCTCACAGAAGGGCAACAATGTGGGGAAGAAATGTATGTGAGATGAACGGCACATTATTCATTAAATGAGAACATGATAAAATGTGAATGACTGTGACGTTTTTTGCAAGGTTGTCCAACGTTATATTTTTGTACTACTATATAAAAAAATATGTTCAAATTCATATGCATTGGCTATGGCAGCGACGTATACCATTCTGCAATGTACGTATTCAACGTCGGGGCTACATCCGGTTGCAAGGAACGAGTGCAATATTGTAAGCGACTAAAACCTACTCCTGGTAGTATAATTTGATATATAGTTTTTATTCTAGGTTATGTCAATCCCTGCAATTCCCATCACAATAACATATCGTATGTACTTCCATTCTCGTTTGGCTCAATTTAATTCTCCAAAGAAATATTCATGTTTTTGCGTCTTCCTTGAAATTATCATACCCCCATCTGCGTTTTTCGAGAATCTGAAACAGAATGTTGATAGTAAATTAATAGGCCCTGTTTCTATATCAATCAAAGATATGCAATTGCATTTAATGAATGGATTAAACTCGATTAATATCTTCATTCTCATAAAAATAAATATTCGAATTGGACACATTTATAAATGCCCTTAAATATCATACGATTTATCTGAAAGGTTCCAAACCTTGAAATATCGTTCCAATTCTGACATTTGATTTGAACTTTCCTTGCGTGGTGGCACTCGTCTTAAATTTACATTCCAAGCACTACCTTTTTTCTTGGGCGGAACTGAAATGATGAATAACCCACAGGTTACGTGTGAACGTCCAATGTCATTATGAATAATGTTGATTTCTTTATAGATTCAATTTCAAACAAAATTAAAACGGTTTATGACCTATTGTAATTCAGATTTAACCCGGCCCATTTCCGCCTAGATACTTTTAGGAAAATGCGTTTAGAATTCTGTATAATTATTTTCTTGGGAATCAAGATGGGATAGCCTATTCAGTAAATTCACCAACCATTAATTTGTTGAGTATATGGATCGCTAAGCTTTAAGCCACGGTGCCAATATTGTGGTTCTTTAGTGTTCTCATTTCCGCTGTTTTTAACTCTCGGTCTTTCCACGCCTCCGCTGCTTTGTTCATTACGGAAACCATGGTGTCCTTGGCGCGCACCACCGGCCAGGTAGCTGAATTGGCGATTGGCGACCCCTGGTGAAGAAATAAGAGGAGGAGTGCGCATGTCTGGGGTGATGTAGCCGGAAGTTGCGCCAGACGAGGGTGTGCTATTCGATTTAGAGTCAATAGATCCACTTTGTGACGTCAAACGTTGAGATGTCATCTGTAGAGGGTTGGTTGGTTTGAGGAACGAGAGAGAAGGTGGAATTGGCGGTGGAGGTGGCGGGGGAGGGAGTGGAGGAGGAGGATGAGAGTACGGAGACGACGGAAGAACGGCAGATGATTCATTGAGAGACTCATCTATTCCCTCAATAACCTTGTTGTCCTGATTGGGATCATGGTCCGGGGTCTCTGGTCTGGAAGACTGGGGGAATTGGCAGCATTGGTGGTCTTCATATGGAGTAATAATTCCAGACTCAGACAAAATGGTTCGTAGGATGTCTATCTTGGGGTGAATTTGTCTTTTTTGCCCTTTCGCCCGTCTCATAACAGCAACGCTTTCCTTGGTTGTATTCTGTAATGATATAGGCGAATCTGGTAGCTGTGCTACTGCTTTCTCTAAGTTTTTATTTTCGCAATTATCTGCGATTTTGCTTTTTGTATCAACTGGAAATATCAGTTGTCTCGAAATTATCCCAGTTTCGCTCATTTCATTTTTTGCTTCATGATCTGAATCTTTCCCAAAATAATCGGTTGGGTTTTCATTTTCTTCTGACATCTTAGCGCGTTTTTCAAAACAAGAATTACTTGACTCTGTTTCAGGGATCGATTCAAATTCTAAGGTAACTTTATCCTTCAATGGACGGTACTCTGATAGGTGTTTTAACTTCGGAGCTCTTTTGGGAGGGACTGGACTTTCAATGATGTACACATTTGACTCGGATGTATCGGTACTTGCAGGAGGTATAGTTTGAGTGCTTGCCGTTCGTAGATAGTCTACTTTGGATTTTACTACTCCATCTGTACCTTTATAGATATCCCTCGGATCAGCATATGTTTGAGTCATGGCTTCGTGTTGAGCTGACATGGGCTCCTGATTTGGCTCTTTGGTGACAGTAGCAGTTTCTACTACGTCCGTTGAATTTGCATGTAGTCTTGGCATTTCCGGATCGCGAAGATCAGTCAACGATAATGTCTTTGATATATTGAGTAATGATTCTATTTGATCATCATCCACTATTGTATCTTGTTTTATTTTCGCCGCAAGTGCTCTTAGACTCCTGGTAGTACCTGATGGTACCATGTTAAACTTGAGGAAACTCAGCTCATTCCATGTGTGGGCCTTGGATGAGACACTCCTACAACATAAACTTATGACATCAAATTAGATCAATGAGATGAAAATGTGCCTAATGGAGGAAGGAGGTAGGCCTACGATTATGTATTTCATGACTAGGAAACAGATATATATATGCTGGTCTGTGATATCCTGATTTCATGGGACAAAAACTACTGCATATTACTCACGGTATTTCTCCTTCCAGAATATCACTTTCGTTTTGCACCTTTTGGAGAAGGAGAGATTGGCTTCCTAGGGGCATATTTACCGCAGCCGGCCCTTAAATATGACATAAGTACACTTAGGAGAAATATCAGCCGATATGTAGTAACCTAAGGGGGTATATTTGTTACATGGAAATTGTCCGGGAATACACCATAACACATTTCCATCGGTTTCTATTTACGAATTCAGAGAAATAAAAAATTCGTGTATATAATAGACTGGCTTTCCGTATGACAAATGTGTGAGATACACGAAATACCATTAGTTGCCCTGAGATGATGTTATCGTATGATAAGACACTTCAAATCTTCCGACATTTAGCCTTCAAAGAGTCTATCGAAAATAGGAAATTGAGTTATGTGCTCTGTTGTCGAACATTGTGTCCCTTCTGGGGGAAGGTGGCGTGCCTTTAGCAAATATATAATTTGTAATCTACTGCGATAAATCCAAGGAGTTAAGTGACAGAAATTGTGATTTGTGGTTTATGAAATAATACTTCGAATTATCCCTTACTATTCGGTTGTTTATATGCAACATTTCCCCCCAAATCTGTATTTTTTTTCTTATCAGCCATGGGGCGAAGGATGAAGTCCTTCTTTAGAATCAGTGAAGGTCTGCGTTGATTATCTGGAGACTGTCTTTCCTCCTCAAATTTACTTGTAATTTTCCGAAAAAGTCTCCGTGTTTCCTGCAATATAAAAATGTCAGACTTGTGGAATCATAATTATATGCAACAATTAATTATATTTATGAATATACTTATGAGCATTGATTGTGCATTGATTGTGTATATGGGGAGGTTATCCTTGTTGCTAACGATGACGCCCATGCTAATGCATTATTGCAAAACTAATGCATTGTGCGAAACCATTGCCAGCGAGAGCAATAAACCCAATCATGACATTATAGAACACGCCCAAGCTTCCCTACTCAATCAATAGGTATACGTACTTTCTGCAAATTGCTTGACTCTTTCTCACGCTCGCGGTTGATCTTTTTCCGTTTGATTATTTCTGAGTCCATCAATACCAGGAGTTGCTCCTTAGTGAGATCTGAAAACAATTCATGCAAGGTTTTTACATGATAAATGTTATGTATTGATTACGTCATGATATTGCATTCCATGTATTTATTCATGAGAATATATTCATCCGTTTAAAAAGTGTAATGGCTTTCATATTGATATAAAATAGTTAAAGGAACTAACGACTGTATTGATCAAATGCAAAATTTACGGTTTGCTATAGGCCTGCATCCTCACCTGTATTAAAGAAGGCGCTATTGACATCGGATTGGGGACTTTCGCTGAAATCGCTACTTGGTGTCATTTCTAATGGTCTGTGCTGAAGAACCTTACTATATACAACACAGTCTTCATTGGAACTGCGAGACGCCAAAGAGTACGGCGTTTCTCCATCCTAAAATAAGTACAAAATCCTAAGGAATGAACGGTGCTTTGGGAAAGAGTCTTCGGGATAACGGAAGTACCACATGTGTCTGATCATTTGTAAAGACTTAACAAGGCTTAAGCTTTTGTCTTTTGAAAACCGTTGATAATGAATGGCCATATGGCGTGTATTGTGGTCTTTCATTTCCTGCGAGAATTTGGTGATGTATTATCAAATTAGTTCAACTGAGAGAATTGGCATGGCTGTATCACCAAGAAAGGCAATGTAAGTTCGGATGATGCTGATTGAGTGTTTCAAATCAGGCAATATCCCAAAGGGTATTCGATAAAACATGCTCACATTGCCTGCTGGATAAAATCCAACACCATTTTAACTTTACATTCCAAAGTTTTAACTATTAAACATTTAGTAGCTTATCCTTGTTTCTTTGAATTAGAGATGGATATATCAGAAATGGGCCATTTAAACTCATCTAGAAGCGGCAAACCCCACTTCGAAATGAGAAATGGAAAAATACAATTTAAAACAGAAGACATAATTTTCGGAATAACAATATATGATACCAGCACAAAAATTATGAACTGGATTATATTGAATGTGAAGTTCTTTATTTACAGACAAAAGCTCTTCCATGAAGGGAAAACTGCCTTCAATCACTTATCATCTGAACTAGAGAATAAATGTACAACCTTATTATACCAGAACAAAATGTCAAATACGTCTAAAGAAATCACTAACGCATGGAGAAAACTCCACGCGGACCAGAAGAGTCTGAATGAGTAAGATGTAATATCAGACCCCCTTCTTATATATGTTGTTTCTTCTATTTATAAGTACACCTTTCAGCATTTCCATCTTTTAAGTTATATACAACATATGTACATGCGGTTCCATGTTAACTCTATATTCCAGAAACTTTCACCTGATGAGCAGAGGGTACGATGTAAAATCATTGTGATCGATCCCGAGATAGAGAAGGGCTATTTGTTGATAGACTGAATAAAAGCTTTTTAAAGAAAAAAAACATGAAATCGTTCCATCGACCAGATATATTATCTTTAAATTACTTATACTTAGCATTATAGTAAATTATTAACCATGGTTTATTCTGTGTATAAACCACATGATATACTATATCATATCACTGCATTAATGTTTCTGTCTAAATCGTTTTCTTCCATTTGTTCTCCAAGTAATTACTTTCATCTGTACGCGATTCTAACTTTCTGTTATCAGCTTTATTGGATGTGTTTATTCGATGGGTTGCTTAAAGGCAATTATACTATGACTGAATGGGTTATTCACTTTGAGCGGGAACAATACGCCCATTTAATAGTTTGTTCATTTCTGTACGCGTTGAATAAAGAGGGCATGGCCGCCGATGTAAACACGTTTTTGATTGGTCAGTAATGGTCAATATGGTGACGTCATCGCTGCGTCGACCAATCAGAGACGAGCTTACTCCATGATTCGGCATGATCAAAACAAAGATGGTGCACGTCTTAGACATGCGGTCAGCCTAACAGCATAAGAATGGCCTTTTTTTTAATATTTCCAAGTCGTAGTATAAAGAAAGGACTGTACTCACAGTTGGAACTACTCGTGTAATTCAATGGCTCTCGTTAAAACTTTCTTTTGTATCCAACGCGCGACCTGCGGCTGCTTGTTGGATACAAAAGAAAGTTTTAACTCGAGCCATTGAATCACACTTGTAGTTCCAACCTTGCGTACAGTTCTATCTAAATAACACTTTAAGGAAAGACAACTGTCATTTCCGAGGTTCTGAATTATGATTTTTGAAGGGATTTTGGTCATGTAAATCAAAATAGTTTATGCCACTATGCTTTCACCTCATATTATTTGAAAGGACTAGACAAGACATTAGTCATAAATCTCAAGTTTTACTCTAAAGTTAAGAGCAAAATTTTTGCTATTTTTACGAAAATCAGTTTAGACACTTCATCACAATACGAGAACGGGATAATTTGGGCTTCAATTCATTGCTAAAAGTTTCAGATAACATTATCAATTTCGACATTATAACCCACTACACGGGCGGTACAAATTTCATGATATCGTTTGACAGAACAAGTGCAGAATAGATTGCCAATTTAATTTCACCGTGAAATATAAAATTCATTTCCCTCAATTCATGCAAAACTATAAACCTCATTTTTAACATAGGACAAACGTATATAGTAACCCTATCACGTATTCAATTCTCACTGAGAATGAATGTGTATGTCCATCGTTGAAAATTTAATATTTTAAAAATAGCTTACAAAATCTTAAATAGATTGCAGCTTAAATTTTATTCAAATTTCAGTTTTCCACCCTAGTTCATGAAGTCGCAACCAAGATCGAATTAGTGTCGTTCGCCATTAAAATACAGTTAAATTCTCACTTCATCGGGCTGGTGCATATCAAGACCTGCAGCATACAGAAGTTTCAGACATTCAAGATGGCCGTTCTCTGCCGCATCGTGAGCGGGATTACTTCCTTTACAATCCCGCATGCGCAGACCGCGTTCTGATGCCTTGCATCTCAGAAGTAGGGCCAAGGTATCAGCCCGGCCATTAGCTGCAAGAAAAATGCAAAGACAACGCTTCTTTATTGACAATTCCAGGAGGTCTACTGTCTCGATTCAATTTTTACTTTCTCTTAAGACACTATTAAAGAAGTCGCTTCATTAGCTGCTGAATGGGGCTTAAGGCAACGGTGCATGTTAAGCCAGTCTTGTTCTGCAGCACCCAGACAGAAGATGGCGTGCTAAACTACTTGTCCTGATTTCTTAATGTAGTCAAATGACCCTGAGCTACTAACCGGACGCCATGTGGAAAACAGTTGCGCCATCTTTGGTTTGATGGCAGAGATCGGTCTTTGAGTCCCCACGCTGGAGCAGGAAGTGCACTATATCTACTCTTCCGGTCTGGCAGGCAGCGTGCAATGGCGTCAGTCCATCTTTGGTTCCAATGTCTATTTTAGCGCCGACTACGTCAACAAGGTGGCGCAGAGTCAGTACCTGCCCCTCCTGGGCAGCATAATAAAGTGGTGTACAGCCTAATGATGACATAAAACATTTGATGAGACATCTCAATCTGCCCGCAAGCAAGCCAATGTTTGACTCCGAGACCAGGCATGAGCAAGCAGGGGCGAGAGCTAACAGGCTAAATTTGCAGGTCAGAGAAAATATCAGTATTGATGTTTCCCTGTGTCTACTGATTTACGTAATTATAAGAGCTCTATGTGTAAGTCTATATAGGATATATGCTAAACGTGATCATTTAAGATTAATGGCCTGTGAAGAATAAAATATGTTAATATAGGCCTTATTTGACATTTAATAGCTTTATCTAAGATTTAGAAATATATATTTTTTCTATGATTGTCAATCGATTTTTTCTATGATTGTTTTTTTCGATTACCATTGTTTAAAAAATGCTGGGAATATCATGAGTTTGAGTTGTAGACGCCAGTTTTGAACTAATTGTACTGTCAGAACCCTTCTGTTTCTGTACGTAGTTTTATTTTTCTTGCTTCTTTCAACTTTTTCTTATTAATGTTTTTTGCTGATAATTAGCTATTACTGTTAAAATATTTTGGATAGCAACTGACCGAATACCTTATTTTGTATTAACGATTACAATATCTTGATGTACAGCTACAACTGAGAACAGTGTATATAGCCTATAATGTTTGGCTGTAATAAGAATATTTAAATAAATATTTATAAATACAATATGTATGGTGAGGTAGACTACTATGGGCCTATAGATGCAAACAGACCATGTAAAGTTTGTATGTGTAGAGGTTTTGATATGATTTCTCTTAAAAGGTTTTATTGGTGCTGCTACCTTACCAACATTATCTCGAGAATTGATAATTTCACCCCCCAGTCGACACAGGGCCTCGGTAGATTTTACACAACCTGAAATGTTAACGATGTTAGATAACAACAACACCTAGCATACTAATGTCTGTGCGTGGGCCGAGTCCCCTCTCAAATCGGTTAGTGTATATCGTGGGATTACCAAGTGAAAGCAACAAATCCGAAAAAAGTTGCATCCATTCCCATGCATCTACAGTCTCTGGAATATTTAAAGGCCGATTTCAACTACCACTAGTTTTCACGTACGTTATAAATAGGCGTTAACAGGATGCTTACAAGTTTAGCCTACTACACATAAAGTTAATGCAGAAGCTTTCCGGCTACATCGAGGCAAGGTCTGGCCAGATAATTACCATAATTACCTTTTGCAGCACTGAAATGTAATGGCGTTTGCCCCAGCGCATTTCTTGATATTCCGACCGGTGAACCGAATGTATTCACCAGCCACCTCACAACTGACCAGTTCCCTACTATTGCAGCTAGGTGAATGGGGGTCAAGCCCTGCCTGTCGCGTTCAGACGCCAATACCAGAGGTCGCGATGATGCGCCAAATAGGATGTGACGTAGGCAGGAGACTTGAGCGTGTTTAGCAGCAACGTGTGTACACGTTTCTCCACGAGAGTTTCTGATCGTTGCCCGAACTCCTGAGTATCTCAACAACCATCTGTAATTAAAGATTTTAGATTCAATCCCGTCGGATTTATGGATCTACTTGAGTCTAAGCCCGCCATAGCTGACCGATTTCCTAAGCAGGACAACACCATTTGAAAATGAGAGAAGATATAGGCCTAGACCACAATTACTGTGTGTATAATACCCTTTTCCATATACTACTTGCAAAGTCTGATTTGCAATCTTCAACATTTTCTATTTTATAGACCTACCACGCAGCATGGACTCGCGGGTGGACTAAGTAGGCCTATTAGCCTATTGTATTGGCAGCTTTATCTAAAAAATGTAAGCCTATAGCTCCTAATTTATGTAGTCATATCAAGAATTATTTTTAACAACCCACACGGGTGAAAGCAATGATAAGAATATATAGGTTCATTTAGGCTTACAAAGAATACTGCTGTTTCCATTTGAGTTAGGGTTATTTGACATAGATCAAGGTAATACATAGCGATGGAGGATAGATAAGGGTGTCCTTCTCTTAAATTCAATACGGTTGTTTGCCACTGTGCCACTAATCATACTGGAAAAGTAGGTTTACTGGCAGCGGTGGGATTCGAACCCACGCCTCCGAAGAGACTGGTGCCTTAAACCAGCGCCTTAGACCGCTCGGCCACGCTACCGGCTGGGCAATGCATATAACTGTTGTTTTATAAAACATTTACATCTTTTTCCATTAGATATTAAGAAGAGGTCATTTTCGCTGATGAATTTCTTTTTACAAAAGAAAAGAAGATTGAACGTAAATTTATATGCTTTCTATAGCCTTATGTCTCGATCACCCTGCCTTTATTATTGAATGTGTTGCTAGCTGTAGTACTGCACAGAGCAGTTTTAAATACATTAAAAATTAAAATTATGCACTTGTCAATTGCAACCCCGCCCCCCCCCCCCCACACACACACATACGGGGTATCGGGGAATGTCATAGGCATTTGGGGAAATAATATCATGATGAAAACCCCGACCCCTGGGGCCTGTTGCATGAGGTATCGTTAAGTAAAAATCGTGTCCTTAAAACATCCTTAACACCTTACTCCAATATCGTGTCCCTAAATCATGTTTTATGTCCTTAAATGGGGGTCTTTTAACAACGTGCCTTTGAGCATGGGATAGCCTATCCTTATCGTAGCGCTAAACGATTTCCGTTGTCTGCTCGTTTCTGAGCGATAATAGAGCAACTAGCATATCGAGAATTTGAGAATGAGAATGGGAGGGTCAGGGATAATTTTCAAAAGTATTTTTTCTCAGAAATGGTGAGGATACATATGATAAGTAGATTTCATGATTTAAAATAATTTTCTTATGTACAAACATATAACAATATGACAAGATGTATGGGTATGTTGCTACCCGTTGCAACGTGAATATGGCCCACCACTTTCACCACTATGCATGCCTTGGGTTACGGATACGACAGGTCTCATGCAACGCTGGCACAATCCTATTTTTAATATATCCTTAACATATCCTTAATATAATGTTAACGCTACGATTTCACCAAAAAGTGGTGCAACGGGCCCCCGGGCACAGTATTTTTGCAAATAAAACATATAGGCCTAAACCCAGGGGAATATCCTTCGGCCTGGGTGTGGCATATTTTCTTTGACCCTCCCCCCCCCCCTACCATTCCCTCTTACCCCCGGGGGTTGTGGTGGGGGTTTCAATTGACGAGTGCATTGTAGCCGGATGCTAACTTATACGACTGTCGTAATACTTATTTCCAGTTGCATTCTTATCTTTCTTATAGTCTCCTCGTTTATAAATAGGCTACCAACTAAACAACTTAAATCATCTATGCATAAGCATACATCTGATTGTATCAGCTTCACCCCAATACTGGAGCAATTGGAAAACCTAAACTGGGCATATTGTTCACCCAGTTGAAATAAATCTGTGAAATATAATATTATATATTATAAATAACATAATATAAACTATGCTGTAGATAAAAAGAATTCTAATTAACTGGTTAAATAAGTCGTGTTTGTTTTCATGCCAATAATAACAATTACAATGAAACATCACAGTAAAGCCTGCAAAGTATTATAATATTATAAACCGCAGATAGAGGTAAATTCCATAAAATAGTAAGGGGAACTATTGCCCTCCATATTAAACGGAAGAATAACTTTTAGACCATATCCATGCATAACTGGAAGAGTACAATTGCCAGTTGATTAATATTTTCTGGTCCTATAAAGTTGAAGTCCAAAATCACTTCTCTGAGTAGGCCTACATTGTAAAATGATAACTCTTCAACAATGAATATGCATATGGGTAGTCCCCCCCCCCCCCCCTTCAATTCACTTCTTTGAGTAATGTCTCCTTTCCGCAAACCATAGCCAAAAAGATGACATATTACTTTGACATTTCCGCTTAACCTCTGAGTCGGTGATAGGGCACCTGCGTTATACATGTGGTCCCCCATCAAGCCAATCGTCTAATGCTTTGGGACAAAAGAGAAGCTCAGAGGGAATCACAAATTTAGTTGAAACCAAAGGTCAGGAGCAGACGGAATGGCACCACTTCTAAAAGTCAAGAGTTCATGAGTTTACGGTGTATGTTCTAGCGTCACTAACTTTGGTTCATCCGAATGATTTGGGTCTATGACAAAATGTCTTAAATTGTCGGATCCTTGAGTGGTGCATTATGGGTTTCTGGATGTTTCTACTGCGGTATGAGAAAATTTAGTCTCGTGTGAAAATAAAAGTTCTTGAATGACTATATAATAAAACGGTGCCTTCTAAACGAAAAAATAAATAAGCCGTCTGCTAATATTTTTCAACTTAATTTCTGGGCACAATCTACATTAGCAGGTTACAAGAATATTTCAACATTGAACAGTCCGTTATGATTCATTTAGTATGCGTGTTTGTGCCTCTAAATGTCAAACTGTTTGTCGTTAGCAGTGTAATAAAGAATAGTTTTAGCTGTGATATTGTTAATTCATCTTACTTGATGATATTGACTTGCCCTATCCTGGCAGCTAAATGTAAAGCGGTGTTCCCATGATGATCAATATACAAGACTTTTTTCTCTTTGTAGACTCCTCTTACGGCCGCTAGGTTTCCCTTGACGACAGCCGCCCATAGGAAACGGCTGTATGCGTCCAATACAGCGCCTTCCGCTTCCTGTGTCGCCATCTCGCCAGATTTCTCGTGCTGGGATTTTTTCCGTTGACTTTTATGATTTAAAGGCTCGACTTCCATTTCATCCGATTCTATTACTGAGGTAATGTGGTGGTAAGGAGAGTGAGAGTTTCGCCTGGATGAATATGTTGGAGCCCTCCTCCCTTTGAAATAGCAACGGTCAATTTAGTATTAGGCATTTATTGTTAATGAGTAAATTGTAGGCTATATGTTGTAAATGGGCCTATTTATTATTATCTTGAATATTAGGTTTCCATGTCCCTCGGTACTGATCGAAGATCGTAAATAAATATATGGGTCAGATTTTCAGAAAATGTACAATTCACCTTCACCAATCCTCTCAGATAACCCACATTTAAGACTAAAATCAGGTTCAAAATACAGTTCAACCTAACCAAACAGATTGCTAGAATCAATGCAATGCCAAATATACTCGAATTTACCTAGTATTGACCAAATTGTTGCCTAATTTAGCAGAATTTACTAAATGTGTACAGCTGCCGATTGTACATTTTCTGAAAATCTGACCCATATACGCGATATGCTATGAGATAAGAAGCAACGGATCGCCAGTATGTACCAACTTACAGTAATATTAGGCCTACTCTAAAGTATAGGCCTACCAATTAATTTTTTCTAATAACTTTGAGTTGGGGCATAGTTCGGCTAATTACTGCTATTCATAACTCATAAAATTATCAAAATTAAATTACATGCTTGTTTCAAACTTACCTGTATAATCCTGGTGACTAAATAATCTTAGGTCCAAATCTAAATCCAGATCATCTCTCGCCGCATCAGCTTCAACTTCGGACAAATCAAGGCTTGGGAGTGATCCGGAAGTGGTGCTCCTTTCATAGCGAACCTGCGCCGGTGTGCGACTGCGGCGACTATTTGATCCAATTGCTGTCCATACCCCCGTTTTGGTCCCTACATGGGTTCCGGATCCCCACTGTACCTCCGCCCTATCTCCATCATCATGTTTCACAAACCCACTCTCGTGGGATTCTCGTTTCCTGTTTAATCGCCTCGCCTTGGGTCGGTAGATCTGGTCCTGACCAACTTCCGATACGAGTTCCAATGAAGCGGTTCTAGCTGCCATGGCAACTGCAATACTTAAATTCGATATTGTAAAAGGGATAGGAAACGGTTGTGCCAGATTTAGAACGCTTTAAATTACTTGTTTTCCCCATCGTATGAAAGGTCCCACTTGTGCAACTTTTGAGTCACGTGAGCTCCCAATATTAATACCGGTCGGTGGTTATGAAATAACACAAAAATGCAACTGCTTTCATCACTACTTAAGTAGTTGGAAAACATCGGTAATCATACTTTTATGGGCGTTTTATGTTATCCATGCAACAAAGATTCTGCTTCACAACCTAGGCCTATGCATGTCAAAGACGTTTGAGTGGTATATAAATGAATCATGGGCTAATATTTACACAATAAACCTATGTTACACAATATATAGATTTGAGAGTCATTATGTTTCACACTCTCACGGAAAAAGCATAGCTTTCACCCTACGTTTAAATTCGTCAAAGTATTCAATTGATCTTATCTAGAGATCTACAGTAAGATTATTCCATTCTGTGCATAAGTTATAATAGATTGGGTTTTTAAATCTACTATAACGTGGAATTGTTACTTGGAATAATGGCGCATTTGTTCGTCTAGTGCCAGTGTTATGGCGACAAGCTTCTACTTTCAATTTTGTAAAAAAAAAAAAAAAAAAAAAAAAAAACTGGCCTTAATTTAATTAAATCTCATTCTTTTAACAATTGTCATAACTCCAGCATTTCTATGTAGTTCTAAAACATCGGTACGGGGTTCATTATTGAGCTTTAATTATATTAGTAATCGCGAATAAAACATCTCTCCTATGAACTAGGTCTATGAGGGCGGTTGATGTAATTATGCTACTTGACTAGCAGTTCATAGGGCATATTTTAATTATACAATTAATGGGAAACCCAATCAATAACTATCCATATATGCTGAGACAGAATACTGTAAAATATAGTTAAGCTTTTATAGCGTGTTCGCACAATGTGCATTTCTTAAGGACCATCTTTCGTGCATTGGCGTGACCGGATAATCCCTCATACAGACGCCTTTTACCTTTTCCTCTTGTTTCATCAAGAGCAGGAATGTAGTGAATACGATGGATTATTGCCATGTTATCGAAGTTATGCTCACGAGCAAAACGTAAGCCCCTGACGATTGTGTCGAATACAATTGAGCATGTACAATCTGGCTTGAACATATCCCCTTGTAGCCATAGAAAAAACAAATAACCCCATGGACCGACAAGCCTGATTCTGCATTTAGTCTATGAGGTATAAGAACATGATTGGTATCTCTTACGTAAGTGCTCACAGTAAATTTAGTGCATATTATAGGATTTAAAACGTTTTGACCAGTTCATTTACATTGTGTACTATGTATATCCTTTTTATAGATGCTTTCCCTGAAGCCAACACCCCACCCAACCCCAACCCCCAACGTAGGCCGAAATGTAGGAAATAAAAGAGAATAAAACAATATTTTCTTGAAGTTATCGTTCGATTTTGCGTGAAAATCGCCATATTTTATATCCTTTTCTTGTTTTCGACAATGGAATGAACCCCAGAACATTGAGGCAATTCTCTTTAAGTATTAAAACAAGAGATGGGCGGGCCATTTGTTTCGTGGGAGATCCATGCTAAGATCATGTTGTTGGGTGCGAATAACCACTACTTACATGTCACCTGGGGAATCCTCCCGGGCTGAAACTCAGCCGAGATCGGTGCCAAATTTGCCCTGGATAGAATGTTACGCTCTTGGGTATACAATATTAACGCGATACTCTATAAGCCTTTTCTGGAGGGCTGTGAAAGGATTTGGCATCTTGCCACGCTGGGGTAAGCACGACCATAGCCTGAATCCCGTTTACTGATTTGTCTGGTATGCTGGGTCTATTTTGGGATGCTGTGAAGCATATCGTATAAGCATTGTTTTTCTGTCGATTTCAATCG
Source organism: Sthenelais limicola (assembly GCA_942159475.1). Taxonomy (NCBI): domain Eukaryota; kingdom Metazoa; phylum Annelida; class Polychaeta; order Phyllodocida; family Sigalionidae; genus Sthenelais; species Sthenelais limicola. Next base: position 111,144,962 of record OW804095.1, on the reverse strand, counting down.
ATTGCGGAGAAAGATCAGTGCTCCTTACATCAGCCTCTTCTCCCTGAGCAAGCAGGTGGTTTACCAAAGAATAAAGAGGGTGTGAAATTGGTTTTAAATTGTAAGCCATATGCATGCCCCAGGGAGTTTCTTTCGGAACATGAGATTATAACTGCATCACAATGCTTAATTAAACCGTATATCATCTCATTCAAATATAAAGTAAAGTCAAAGTTCTGCAAATAATAAAATACTAGATGGAAGTAATACTTCGAAAAGTATATTGCTGTTTAATGTATACTTACAAACGTGTTTGTTAATTCCCCCGTAGTTGTTTCTATCGAGTTCCAGAGACTGTTACCCCTTCAGTTTACAATAGCGGAAATCCGTTTGTATGAAAATATGGTTGATATGCCTGGTTGATATATTAACAATTCTAAAAGCAGATTGATTGAGATATTCTGTTGCCATAGGTATATGCATATGGATCGTGTGTCCAATGAAATGGTCCATGAAGTCTGCAGGGTGTGTCCGACAGACATATGGAAATTTAAAAGCTCGGCCGATTGTAGCAATTCTTCAATAATGAGTGTTCTCACTTGTCCTCATCCTGCAAAGTATATACAACCTATCATACTAAATGGACGCAAGGAACACATCCGAATATAATATGAATCCTTTATCCTAAAGCGTACTTTTTAAAGTATGTAGCAAAGGTATATAATAAGAGTATATGCTTTCCTTCACAGTCACTGCAACAGCAAACCATGTCGTGACAGGAGAAGATGCTTCCTTGTTAGTATTTACTGGACGTTGGGATCATCACTTATCCCAATCGTTTTGTGCCTCTGTAATGCCACTAGCCATGCTTGCTGTTTTGTAGCTTAATCTTGCAGTGGTTAAGACAGCTCTTGATTGATGGTGTGTGCAATGTGCATGCTGAAAAAAATATATCCTTGGTTGATACCCAAATTGAAACTTGTTTTTCTTTATGAATACCGAATATCGTTGTTTTTGTTTTGTTATTGCAAATTCTTTTATTTTTTGGAAAAAAAAAGATTAGGTCTATAATAATTATGCAGAAAGTTGTTTGAAAGTATACAATGTAAATTATAGGTGACTACACAATTGGCTCATTGAGTCGCTCGACATTAAGGCAACCTGTTCACAATACCAATTGTTTAGCGGTTATACCTGCAGTATGTTACTGATTTGGCCTGTAAATGAAATTAGTTTCTACCTGGCTCGGTAAAATGAGTGTGTTGTTTTTATGGGGAATTAAATATTGGCCTACCTGTAAAAGTTTGGTGGCAGGGGTAATGCTATATTGATACCTCACCGCCTATTAAAATGACAATATTACATACATCTTGCTTGGGGGAGCGAAAGTTGGCTAATGGTATACATCACCTGTTAATCATGGGCTCGTTTTACTATAGTCAATCCCAGGTATAGCTTTCGCCGCCTCACATGACCCACGAAAGAATTATAGCACTTCCATGGAAAGATTCATGCATCTTCCCATTGTGCTGCTCCGTCCGGAATGATCTATGAGCGTGACGCTCCTTTAACATCCTTATTAGGGTTTCGGTCCGTAAGATAGGGATAAGTATAATTGATCGATGAACCTTTCATTCGGTTACTGTCTTGTTACCAATAAGATCATAAAGCTGTCGATGGTTGAATCTAGGAATCACGTAGACATATATTTAGACCCAAATAGCTCGCTGATGATCAACAGGGATTTGAATGTGTCCGATAACAACTCTAAATTATGGTTAAAATGGAGACGACCATCGATTTCGTAAGCTTGGTATTGACAAAATTAATATCGATCTCCATAATCTATACATCATATTATAATATGCTTCCGCTGTCTATGATATTGAGATATAATACATAAGACAACGGAGGGTAAAGTAGAAAACCTTGGCAAGCCTGGATTTGGAATTGTTATCGCATCCTCAGCAAAATCAAAGTGCGTCTATATAATGTGTGTATCTGTAACGTAATTATAATTTGGGTACACTGACTGTTTCGATTATGACTCTTATACGACTCGCAATGTATTTTCTATTTGATATATTCTTACCTATAAAGTTAAAGCACATGGAATATGTGAACAAATTACCCCCCCCCCCCCCCTCCCCTCCCCACTCACTCCTCCCAATGCACCTGACCAAACATCCATTCCCATGGTCAATTATCGACAATATACTTAAAAACATAATGGGGTATAGTGTTCGTAATCTTTTTCCAAGGATCACCATGGCCGATAGTTTATTTATCTTGGCAATGGGATCAGAATTAAAGAACTCTGATACTGGTGGCACCACCTGGAGTTTATCAGTGAAAGCTCTGGCCTGTATAAGTTTAGGCTATGTGTTTGTGAATTTCATCAATAATTCTATGTAATATTATTTATTTTTAAAATATACAATTACATCACTTCGGCCTTTTCGGTGCCAAGTTCGCCATTCTGTTTTAAAAGAATCCTACGGTTGTTCATAAGCCCCTTATTGGAATTACCCCCCCCCCCCCCCACACACACACACACCCTATACCATCACATTTTAGGAAAGTATATCGTATGGGCTTTGGGCGTATTCAGCAAGATCCTTTCCACAAGATATGGTCTTTTATAAATATGATAAGGAGAAAAGAAAAAAGAAATTTCATTTTCTATCTGAAATTAGCTGCAAATGCAGGAATAGGAAATGTCAGTGCCACATGAGTGCAAGACACATATGGTATTGTTACCGATACATGGTTTGTGGGAAGAAACAGCTTCAAGGTGAGGTCCCTGACAAAACAAAATATCCTTTGCAATGTTTATGTTTGCAATCATGTGGATACTGCATGGGTTTACGAATATCGAGGTGTAGAGCATAGGAATAACTTTAAGTACTGCTGAGTGGTAGGTCCTACTGAAACCTGCATTGGTACTAATTTTGGATTCTGCCACTGGGCTTATACAATTTGTATAAATGTTGTGTCCTAATTTTGTGTTCGGATTCAATTTACAATAGATCATAAACTACCAATAACTTAGTCATTGGATTCCCACACTTAGGACACTTGGAAATGCGGACAGTAAAGTAACAAGACAGTAAATGAATCGACGGTGGCGTCACCTAGTTACTGATATCTGCGACGTCACAGCCAGTCAGGATCCTGGAAATGCTCGGGATGTGTAAGAGCTACAAGGTGCCTCCCCAGTATAGGTTAGGTTTCCATTCAAAATACCCGTCTTTCAACGGAAGCTTGCTATACGTTATTATTATATACACATTGCTCTGAGAACAACGTATCTAGACTGAGTTCTGCCACTATAGTAGAAGTCATAACCAATGCGTTTTAACCACGTTTATCGCAATAATGTATGACTTAACTTTATGACTAAATAATGTTTTCTATTATTAAAACCATATAATAAAACAGTTAACTAACTCGTTGGTTTCAGTCGCTTAGAATATTGCCCTTGCAACTCGTGCAATATCAACGCTTCTTCAACGAATTCATCGTTAATCCCCCTGTATATATAATGCCACGACACAAAAGAAAAACGAATTAGACACAGGTTTCGGAAAAATTATGAATATCAATTCGCCCAAGAAATGTTATGATATCTCCCCTGCATCCACTACAACCTGTTCTGTTGGAAGATAATCCTAAGGGTTAGAGCAAGCTGTACAAACTCAAAACCACTACTAAAAGACAAAACAAATGAAAGTCATTCCATTGATAGATTTGTAAAATTATATTTATTTGAACAATAAAAGTTGTAAGACCAACTAATGGAGAGTAATTCAAGGGGATGTAAAAGAAATCTTGTTTCCTAATGTATCATCGCAAACCCACTGTTACATTAAAAATAATATTATCTTTAAAAAGTCCAAGTTAAAATCCTTTCAAAGAGCGCCTTTGAAGTAAACAATAATATAAGTAAAATCATTGATATTATCAACAAGCCAATGACTGACAATATATTTTGACATTGTGTGCAATATTACTCCCGTACGTCTTGAATTTTACTGAATCTTTTAATACAGGATATTTGGAATTGTAATGATCTTAGAAGGATTGTAGGTTCAGCTAAATAATACACGACTCAGTAGTCTTTACCTTGGATGCGGCCTTTCCCCCAGACAAACTCGTTTAGTAATTTAACACTGTTTTACCAGCATTAGGGGGAGGTGAGAACCACACCAGGGTTCGAACCCACCACATTCTCATGTCTCTGGACCTCAAGCCAGCACTTTAGACTACCAGCCACCCCGAATCCCAGACTTTCTCATACGGAATGAAAGCTAGACCAATTGATGTCACGCTAAATCATAGAATGGTCAATAGTTATCGTAACACTGAGATATAAAGCTTAATTACATTAGCGCAAATTAATATTTTGGCTTTTGCTTTCGGCCAAGCACCATTTTACCTACTAATTTGTTGGCAAACTCACAAGATACTATGCATGGGCGAAGATACTTTCGTCCCAATGATATGACATGGTTTGACTAGGAACAAACGGTGGATTTACATACTTATATCTTACACAATAAATATAATATATACGGAAACTAAGACGATTTGATGATAAATAATTATATATGCTGCTTTCGAAGACGGGCATCGTCCAAAAAGATGTCATAGTAATGATCACCAAATAATCTATATGGAATTCAGGTGGAATATTGAAATAGGAAAAACAGTCTAAAAACACACAGAACATATTCAAATGTGTGATACATAGCAGTGACCAGGCACAGGGCCATGTCGTTTAAGCATATAGCTTTCTTTCCTACTTTATAGCGAGAAATGAAGTCTACATAACACTGTACTTACGAATAATATATAACTGGAGACACTGAAATAAATCCAGAAGAACTATTCAGCGCCATTATTAATTTGCAATATGTCCCTATCTCTTTTCAATACATGATGCTCTGTTCCAGAATTTCTTTGCAGTTGGTACATGTTGTTATTTTCTTCGATTTTCATATAATGTATAATAAAATATAGCAAAGATTCGAGGCTGGCAAAACAAAGTAATACAAAAATCGTAGAACTATGCTACCGCAATAAATTTGTGGAATAATATTGACGAGATATCTTTTTCTTACTCATTTTCTCCCGATTAATTTGGTTTGGGTTCCTCGTAAACTTATACCTGATATTGTCCCAATGTGCTAAAGAATAGTCACCATTATATTGCCCAAAATATACATAAACAAAATATGTTACCACCAATGAATAACATCAAAGCTTATCGGATATGTAACTCAAGTCAAGAGGACACAATTGGTGGAACACCACAGGATGCATTACGAAAGAGTAAACTTGTCTCTTTCGTAGGCTTAGAATTATCAGCTACGACAGTGCGATGACAAGGTGGTTCGTCAATAAAATAGAATACAGCATTTACTACTATTAGCAAACGACCTATGAGAAATTAATCGTATTTTTGTCCAAAACTCTTGTGAAATATTCAAGAACGATTAGCTAACTCGTAGTTTGTATTCCACTGAGAACATAAAACAGAACAATTATTTCCACACAATTTTCCAAATTCTGGTTGGTTGACAAAATAGAGTTATATTCTGACCACCTCTCCTGACACCTGAAACACTGTAGTCCCGTAGCTATAGCCTTCACACACACCCTATGCTGAAGCTGCACATACTCACCCTATAACACAGTGCACTGGCACAACCAAACATTGTACTAACCAGATAAAAGAAATTTTTCACACAGTCACACGGTATTGTCAATAAAATAAAACACAGAACTCACAGAGGAATGTAGTGATATCAGAAGGTAGGTGAGTCTGTAGGGAGTCACCGTTAAATCAAACGCATCCAGGCAAAATGGATTTCGATAGATTTTTTATCAACTAGAACGATTTATAATCTGATAAAGGATAGTGAAAGTCTAACCACACTGCCCCAATAATGGTTGTCAACATTGAACATAGCAAATGGCTTGTAACGCGGTACCAGATCCTGGCAATTAAAAAATATATAATAAATTTAGCATGTTGCGTCTAAATAATGCATCAAGTTTGTAAAAGTATGGCGATAATTTAAAAGATGATGTCTGATATTGTGTTCGGTAAGTATATAGCAAATATGGAGATAGTCATACGCAAAAGAGAATAAAATATGAATTCAAAATCCCTATAAACGGGCGAAGGGGTTGCAATGGAATAACCTGATTGTAATGAAGTTTTAATATTCCGTGAGAAAATATAGAAAACTTGGTAAAAGGACAAGATAAAAAGACAGAGTTCACATGCAATATAACATCACCCCATCATTCCAGAGAACTCAAAAGTCAAGAAGTATTCCAAGTACATTTTTATGTACCGTTCATGTCCATTTCTTCGAACACATCGCTCTCACAAAACATTTAAAATCATTATGACAAACACTTGCATAATATTTACGATTCAAGTAATTAATTGGGTAACAACAAATACAAATAAATAAAGATGGGCTAAGAGTATCTGAGTTATCATTGGTAGTAATAGTGTAATAGTATGGTATTTTTTTCTCAGTGTTGCAGGAATTGGGGTTATTTGTAGTAATACTGCTCATTTTCAGATCAATCCATATTAATTCAGCATTATGCTTGGCTTCGTGCAAGAACATGTTTCACCTGATAACTCATGAGGAGTTTCTTCACAAACCCAACAATGAAAAACTTCAATTAAAAATGTTTAGCCTGAATATTAGTTGATACCACTGTCGAATATTCCACAGTGGCCCATATTCATTATGCATATACCACCAGGAATCAATTGCGTATATTCGTCCCTAGAAGATATAAATAATTACTGTCAATGGATGGGATATGTGGAATAATAGTAACAACAAATGTAGTCTACATCTACACTGTACACTGCTTTTGATTGTCGCATCAACGTTTAGTATCCTCTACGCCAGCTTTACGTTTGTGTAAGATTCAATAAAAGTCTAACACTGTAAAAAGCCAGACGCAGTTATATAACCTAAATATCACCACTGATTCCTTTCAAAGTATCTCTGATAGATACATCAGGACTAGACCCATAATACAATATGGGGACAACAGGAATACCATATATCATGTACATACAATAATATGTATCTTTCAACATATTGGTTACTGAGTCAACTTTTGTAGCACCCTAGACTCTGATACAATTCATTGCTAGCTTTTCTGTGGTAGCCTCGGCAATAAAGGACCAGTCCATTCTGCAAGAATTCGCTTCCACACTTTGTGCATCTGATTGAGATTGTGAACATGTCCAAACACTAACGTTCTCCATTTGTTACCTTCGGTGAATTTCTCGTAGAACACGCTCGGTCCAAGCACGTAAACAGAGTTGAATTTGTGGTGCTGGATCTTTAGTTTGCTCGCTAGAAGGCCAGTGATATAGAAGTCATCAACCCAGAAGAAGGGCGTTTGTAAAGAAGTGTTATACATATTTACAACCACGTCCGTGGACAGCACGTACGCTGAGCCCGAGCAGTATGTAGGGAAGTAATCATCTCTAAATTCCGATTTGGACAAATACCATTTGCTCTTAGGGTCACGGATAACTTTCATCCTGTACCAGACCAAGCAGAGGAGCAGCTGCTCTATTGATTTCTTATGCGAGACCATCGAACGCAAATGGCTCACCAGGTTAAATATATTCACAAATATATCATCATCGGTTTTCAGGATGAATCGTGCATGGCGGCAATTGTTGGAGATCCATTTCAACCCCATGATTGCCTTGTAAGTCAGGTTTCTGTAGGAGTCTATAAAATCTTCTTGTACTATGTCGCCATATGTGTCGCTTTCTAGCTGCAGAGCTTCCTGAGTGGCAGCATCTTTTGGTGTACCCATAAGGAAAACTACTCTGACTCTAATATCAGGGAAGTTCTTCACATTACCCCAAGTGTCTCGAATAGCAGTCCGCCGTTTATGATGCTCGGGAGCAGAGTGTATGTATGACAAGAGAAAGACATCTTTCCCTTGACAAATATGCCTGGGGTTGATGGTGTATTTAAAATAGTGTGGATTAACAGGAACCCTCCTCTTCATGGCTTTTACATAGCGGAAGATCTCTTCTACAGTTTTATTCTCAGAACTGAAGGTAGCGTTGACCTGGGCCTTGAGTTGGACAAATTCCATACGGAGCTGCGTTTCGTTGAGGCCGATCATTTCAAATTCCTCCACCAGGCGTTGCCATGTGGAGACACGACTATCGTCCACATCGGGGGAAAGCCATAGGAGGAGAGTGACGGAGAGGCAGGCACCCAGAAGGACATATTTGAGGACTTGGGAGCGACGCGGGAACATGGTGCAAGAACAAGTGGTGGCGTATTACGCGCTGGAAGCTTTGCCTTCCCTAAACGATAACTTGACGAACACCATAACACCGACCATTCATTGATTGTTAATAATATGGCCGTCTTGCTGATAGCTGCTTCCCGGGCAAAGCAGGTTTAGATCCATAATGTACGAGACACCATGGTTGGAGGTCCTGCGAGAGAAAAATAAGAAAAGCCATTAGCATAGATTTCAGGAGTAAAGAAGATTTGTAAATCTGCTGCATATAATAGCACGTCCCAACGCTTTACTTTAAATATACCTATATATGTTCTCGACATACCGGGACGGAATTAATCCTTCAATTAGACATTCATAAGAAGACGGGATTGAGTCGGTCATATATATATATAAGGTATAGCTCTGAGTATAGTGAGTTATGAGATGTTAGAACACACTTTAGATTTTCTGATGTTCAGCAAAAAAGTCTATCAAATTGAACTTGAATACAATTTCCAACGAAATAATATGAAAATAAAGTTTACTATCGTCATCCTAAATATAAATCTCTTTGTTGTAATAAGTGAATGGGTGAAATAAAACACCAATAAACATTTTAAATCAATGATATTTTGTTGTGCCTATTCCAGTTAATACCCACAATTCTAAGCGAAACTAGATCCAAAAAGTTGTTGTGCTAAATCCCTTGGCGAGGAAAAATCCCTTATCGGCCATCTTGGACCAACTTCCATGCGTAGAAAAAAGGTAGCAGCATCCTGTATAGTGAGAATGGACGGTGTGTGCATTAACTTAACCAGTTTTAGCAACTTAGCACCATCACCGTCACTCACTAACATAGAAACTGGATATGACAGAACCTGTAGGTGTGGGGACATTATAAGCCTAGGTGTGGTGAATAATTTATGTCAATCTATGTCACATATGTTCACGGTCACTTTGCACCAGTCAAAATGAAGGATGACCGCTCTAAGTATGCAAATCATGGGAATACGGGATATAATACTTAGGATACACTATAAATATTGATATAAAATAATGGGCTCTGTCCACAGTTAGATGTCAGATCGGTGTCCGAGCAGCAAATAGTATAGACAGCTGGGAAATGACAATCACGGGAAGAAACCAGAACGTCCCAGTCCTGGCATATGTTCTAACTAGATGTTGGCTAGATGTTAATTATGAACACCCGCAAAGCTATACAAATTGTCTTTCTCACCTTATATATCCTAGTCTAAATGATTATCAGTGTTACATTTTTAAGAATTTTAGATAGGAAAATTTCATGACGTATGGGAAATAAGTTATAGTGATTTTTATAACATCACATATTTTATGCACCCCATGCCGATTCTTCTCTTCAGAAACACTCATCTAAACTTCACAATCCCTCTAGCCTTTTTCAACCAAGTTTTGATACATTTATGTATGCATAAATACAGGTAGATATAAAATGTGGCAGGCTTAAGTAGCATCTAAAACTTGCCGGCAGTTCTGCATTATATTTCTATCGATATTGACCTCGATACCGATAAATCGCTTAGAATACACAGGCAGAACGTCATTCTGGTAAATGAGGAGTTGCTTTATATTCTTGTGGCATCGCGGATCCACCCACCACCGAGCCACATTTGTGTTAGGACATCTATGAATGCGATATCGATTGGGTGGAATGAATAGATATAGACGTGTTGACTGGTTGTCCGTATAATGTAGGAAACAGGTCGCCAGACCCTCATTTGGGAAGGCAAATAAGTACACGCAAGCATTGCGACCAGGGAAAGGCAAAATATTACAAATGATAGGCCTACAAACACCAGTTACATTCAATACTAGATGTTTGAGTAGGGTGAATGTTTTGAAGGCATATATGTACAATTCTATATTGGCCTGAGGAACTTTTAATGGTCATTGGTGTAAAGTTCAGCTTACGCGACGTTTTACATCGATAAAAATCTCGAGGACAAATTGATATTCAAATACAATTAATATAAGATGTCATGGCATATGACCTTCATGTCAGACAATATGTCGAATAGGTCAGTTTCCTGAGGGCAATTCAGTTTCCTGAGGGCAATTCAGTTTCCTGAAGGCAATTCAGTTTCCTGGGGGCAATTTCTATAATTAACTAAGACAAACACTTCTTTATCCGTGTTGTCTCTTTTTATACCGAATGGTATAGTAGCAGTATCGAACAGATATTAAACAAGAAGTATTGTTTTGTTTGGGGTTTTTTTAAAGAAAAAAAAAAGTTTCATCAGATGTGAGAGGTATGCAATTTATACGATCCCCCTGACCACAATTTCTGACCCAGAACTACGGTCTACAATAAATTATAGATTTAACCATGTTTTCTGCCGCAACATTTAAATGTTATACATGTACAGGCAAGCCAATACACCGAACTCAAAAGATACATTAGACAGAACAGATCTAAAAACTCACAACTTTGAATGGAGGCATTTACATCCAAAATGATCTAAGGGTGTTTTATTACTACTTTTCTTTAACTTGGGTTTATAATATCCCTTTTTGGGAGTAGGGGGATGTAACTGGCCTAGGAAAAGTAAAAAATTAATTATGTACATATATATAAAGAAATGTCGAACAGGTTAGACTTGAATGCCCTTGCTATTACTGAGGGGAAAGACTTTGTAAATTATACAAGAAAACTAGTTGAGGTGATTGCTATTCTTGATTTTCATAAAAGTTGACAGGTATGTTGGAAAAAATGTAATATTTCTATCTAATATTTCTACTTACTGCACTCAATTTGGTAAACAAGGATACATTGGTGTTAATAATAGACTGGTAGAGTTAGCCTTAGCCAAATGAATGTTGATGTTATCTGACAAGTTTCAGACAACTGGGATTATTTATTATAGTTGATCCTGGCTAATTTTGATGTCATTGTCCTCTAGCTATATGTACATTGTTACTCCATTCATGAAACGAAGAACTTAAATGTGTTGCTTTATTGTACTTTAACTAAATATGAAAAGCCAAGATGGGCATGTGCCAGTAGACCTGCGCATGCCTGCAGTCTTAGAACCCTTGTGTTACATTTCTGACAAATAAATAATTTCTCAACTAAGCTCAACGCATAAGTGTAGTTATCAGACAGCCACGACACTAAGCCCGCTTGAATGAGCTCCTTAATTTTTGTCAGGTAAAAGTCAGTAATGATCGAGTTTCATAACTATTATATAATCCAATTACAATCTGCAGGCCTCACGCCTCAGGCAAGACATTACAATAATTACAGCTCACTAATTAAAATCAAACTAAATCGTGTTGCTAATGACCTAAGACTAGAGTAAGTATATCGAACAGGTAGACTGATAACACAGTCGTGATATAGTTTCGATAATTGATAACATAAATCCCTAAAATGTATAATTTCAAATGCAGGACTGTTTGGGATAAAGTAAATGAGACATGTCCCAAATTGAATTATACCGGCTTAGAATGAGATCGAAAACAATGCCTAATATTCCAATTAAATACGATGGCAATTTTGTTACTAAGGAAAAGCAACCACCTGCTAATGGTTACAAGAGTCCCAGACATATATTGGAACATCTGCGTAGGTTGATTCATCATTTTATACAGTTCAATACAACGCTCAGTGACATAAATGCATCAGTCCGCACTTAATTTGATACCATCCATTATCCATCATGTAATGATATTTCAATAATGAGCTCTATAGATCAAGCTTATAGATGAGAAGAAAACTAGGTACATATGTAACGAGCTTGTACTCACTCGTCTACTTGTGTTCAAAAAGGGCCGCCAACCTATTCGACTATATTGCCTTGATGCTTATTATAAAATAAAAGCAATTTATAAAACATATCTCCAGCAAGCCATATACCAATAGCTATGGTATTTGGTGTTTTTAAAAAGGTGGCATAGTGTTTTACATCACAATTTAGAGCGGTTAGCGTTATGAAAAAGATCAGCGGCCTGACATTCACATTATCATACAGATCCATATTATTTTTTCCTTCTCTTATCCTGTTTCCATCTGATTCTTTTTCACCAAATAAGTTCAAAGTCGATGTCCTCACCTTGGAAATTGACTATTTCATACGTTCCTCCGATAAGATATGGATAAATATAACGATTATTGTCACTAATGAGATGTGCCCACCATTTCGAGATGTGCCCTGGTGGGTACATGGTATCATCAACTCAACACGGATGAGATAACGTAAAGGGATTGAGGGTACACATCTAACCTTTCGGGTGCATTGTCAGTTGACAGATAAGGACAGATTTGGGGGAACAGCTGCTAATAAGAAAAGAAAATTTTACAGAGGGGAACGACATGATTTATATATGATCTAGAACATACTATTCAAAAAGCTCATGTATTGTAAAAGTACAGACAGAACAAATATATATACGAATGCAATTTCTAAAAGGTTCTTGAATTGGAGAGCTCCTTGGTGCCTCTTTACTATTTGGATGGCCCTAAAACACAACTTATAACATTCTTGGACAACGGCGTAACCTTGCCGCATCCATACCCACTGCTAATCATGATAGAGTGAAAGGATGAAGGTTTCTTAGTGTGTAGAATGTTCAGAGATTACGTTACGTACCATGCGTTTCTCTGGGCTGCAGCTATGTGGTCATAAGCCTATTATAAATAGATAGGCGTATGGTAGGTAAGGCCAAGACGTGTGCCAGTCAAGCTTCAAGTCACATTTACCAATGATTATTTCTGACTTCATCACCAGTCGAAATACGTCCCACATAAATATCAGAAATTGTCTATGATATGAGGGACCAAGAAATTCAAAACTAATCCGAGAAAGATCCGACAGCATGAGTCAACAAATATTGTAAGCTAAATCTGGCATGTTCAGTCACGAGATTTAGAGAATATCGGAGTCGGTCATCCGTATCAGATCTCGAATATTGATTAATCAATAGGTATATATATATAATGGTAGACTTGCCTTCCAAGGTAGATCACACGAAAAAGTATCACACAAGACTAGACATGTTTTCGTGTAGTTTTCCTTTGCAATTTACTCAACTAAAAACCTAAAGGATATCGACCGTTCTTTTAGTTCAAATAAAGTAAATTTAGGGGAAGATAGTAAAATCAATAATAAGCTGTAGCAGTCTCTCCTTTGATCCGCCCATAACTAACTGTCAAAAGTATAAAAGTTCAAAGAATTACACCTGTCTAATTATTTATAAATATAGATCTTGGTCATGGATGTTATTTCCATACCAAAAGTGAGATAGCACATGGTCATACATATCTCATGTACTTGACCTAAACCTGGTTTAGTATAAGGTGGATTGCCATGATAAATTGAACCGATGACCAATCTCCTTTGTCTATCTTTCTCTATGACGCTTACTCGTTGACGCTTATTCATTGAATAGGAACAACCAATTTGCACCTCCTATATTACACTGCATGTACAATAGACTAATAATACATACCCAGAGGTATCTCCGGACGCGCTGTATCGTCATTACGAACCAAGGCAACACTAGACCCTAACAATTCGCAACTTTATTCTCCTATGTCCAGAGGGCAACCGTTGTTATAGCAGTCGAGATCTCCAGACTAACATTCACCAAAGAATGTCCCGGATCAACTTCACCATCAGCCATTGTGTTAGGGCCTCCTCAGCAGCCGAGGCGTACTTAACACCTGTGCGGTTTAACAAAAAAATAGAGTTATCGGCGGGCATGTAAGTTGTAACACATGGGTGGGTGCGTAAGTAAGTGCGCGTGTCTAAGAGTTTCGACTTTACAGACACAACATATTTGCCTTCATAAAATATTTTCGCTTTCATACAATAAGGGGAATCATGAAAGCGGGACCATGTTGAACCAAATAGGAAAAGAGAGGCATTGGTGCAAGTAAAAAGTACAATTCAATAATGTTAATGTCCTCGCGGTATCTTAATTGCCTCGAGCAATATTTATTATCTGTAGACTACAGGGACTATAAAGTGATGCCATTAGGTACATGCCAATGAAATTAAAGCCGAGAAGATCGAAACACTTTAATAAAGCTGCCTTCATGGAATTAAGTATCACACAGAAACAATATATATATTGAAATTTTCATATCAAGATCAAGCGAAAAATAATTTTGTCCAGTAAAAATGACACATGAATTCAAATATCACAAATATACAGGATGTTCATAGTACACATCTGCCACATTAAGATGAGAATGTTGACCATGTCTCGCCATCTACATGCAAGTCTAGTCTCGAACCCGAAGAATTTCACCAAGAAAGTCCAGACAGTTGCATCACGCAATTTTCAAATGGTGATGGCGATTAGCAATGTAACCAGGGACCATTAGACATACCTGGAGCATTATTATTTATAAGGCAACGCTTGAAATGTATCCTTGAAGGACTCAGCGTATTTACATATGAACCTTGTTAAATGTCTTGGCCTTTAATTCAATAAAAAAAAAAGCAGAAAAAAAGCAGCACGTTATTTGAATGATACTGTATAGCCAGAACATGTCGCGGATCTTTTTCGCGAAATTCTACATTACATTCTGTGAAAATTAATGTCCGCGAAATGCCCATGCACCAGCATCGTGCAGCGTTATATGTGTATTGGCAACCCCGAAATTACATATTTTAAAGCATTCCACGAAATATATGGTTGCGAAAATTCTGGCCAGTCGGTAATCAATTCTACTTTACATCGTTGTACATATGATATTTTAAATTTCTATTAAATATTTTATAATTTCGACCAGAAGGTGAAGTGTTCTCGCATTGTAATTCAACAAATGATGACCATAGGGAGGAGGATGACCATAGAGAGGTCATTTATGCAGCCATTAATGAGGGTACTCGTGATTACCGTTTTATTTCCTCGCACTTCTTACTCGAGCTGATCAATATTAAGCTTCCCCAACCCACGCACAAGGTTGGCATAGGAAATACGTTGGAAATAGCTTCACTGAGAAACGGGACTGATATAAAGTTACGACCCGGTATAACTTGATATCAATATTATTATTATTATTATTATTATACAACTTTTATTCCATATCAACATATACATAATGGTAATAAAGAATGGGGCTATTGCTCCCTCTCCATCGGAGATTTTCCAGGTAGCCCAGAAAAGGCACGAAACCTTGACCAAAATTAATCTATTGATAAGTAAATTGACCCATGGATCAGATTAATAAATTTGGTGAATAATTTCAATAACCGCCAATAGGCGGAGGCCATGGTCGGCACATCAACATATCTAATCTAGACTATAGATGAACACGGTACCCATTTTGGATTTCGACTGGAGGTTTGTTAATCCGGCAAGCTCAAGATATCATATCGTTATATTAAATTTGCCAGTATTGGATGAACTACTTACCGGTAGACATGAATAGCCTATCCAGGGGAGGTTAACATTCAGCTTATTTAAGATTGAGGTACCGGTACGGTATGTTATAAGAGATGAAATTAAGAAAATGGTGAAGTTAAACTTGACAGGCCATGCATGACGGCCATGCATGGTGTGTTTGGGGAGATATTTTCTTATAACAGCCAGGCTGGTTTGACATCTGCAGCAAGTAGCTCGATCATATCACTTTAACCATCAAGTTCATGGCAATACCGTACCGTACTGTCCATAGGGCTACTTCTGTTAATATTAGACTAGTGTCTAGTCAACACAGACTCCCTCCTGAGTCCTATATTATTATTGTATTGGTACTAAGTGAAGGGCCATGATCATACCTAATAATTATATTACTATTAAACCTACTATCATTACTTTTAGGCTAGCTGCACAATAAACGACATTACAATACATAGACTCTACATAATAGGTCTACAATATGTTAGTCATTAGACATTACACAGAACTATACGGTATTTAAATTTTAATTTATATTATAAGAGTCAGTGGTCAGTACGGTAATGAAATCGGGAAGGGGTATAACTTGGTATTCAGTAACTGTCCCTCCTTCTCCTAACTCCTCTTCAACTGCTCCGCGGCTTATGTTGGAAAAGCTGGTGACAGATTATTTTTGGCCTAACACTGGTTACTGGTAGGCTACGGCTGTGGCTGAATCGCGACAAGAATGACAACCCGCATCTTCGACGGGTGGAGTGAGCAGCGCACCCAGAAACAAGATTGTGAAATCGCCTCAAGAGATAAAATGATTATTACATGGAACTAGTTGGAACTACAGATTTCAATCCCAAGTTGGAAAATGTAGTATAATGAAAGTTAGCCATAGAGGAAACGAAATTATAGAAATTCAATACATACCACCCCACTCAGCATCCCAGTGATGGTTTGAGCTCAGCTTCCGGTTGACCCCGTGATCTCAGTCCTACAGCGCCATCTGCATCGCCCAAGGTGAAGGTCAGTGTCAGTGAGGTGTCGGAGCCTCAGTGAGTATTATTTTTGTTTATTAACTTGTGGACAACTTATTTTCACCTACATGCTTTTTATATCGAACCCACTTCATAGTGGTTGTCTCTAGTTATTACTGAACAAAACTGTACTGTCAGATCGTTTGTGTTTCAATGAAAGAGTGACGTTTTCTCAGTCCACATTTGACAGTATGCTCTGTTTACTTGGGCGATATTTCGGGCTCGGTGCCAAATATGAATGTGGGCGGTCTGTCAATATGGAGATAATAGCGGCCTCGTAACGTCTTCATCGAGTGCGTAGTGGTCAGAGATCGATTAACTGGGTTGTCTAGTTATTGCCTTTGTTCTCCCTTAGTCCTATATGCTTCATCGTGAGTTATGCCGGATCAGGCGAATGTCAGCCTGCATCATCAGTCACAAACATGATTATCAGTGGATGTGATGAGGATGTGATGGTTGGGCCGTTTGTACGTACGGTCGATACCGGTACATCATATTGTGTTGTCATTGTTGAGCTTTGGCCTTTGCTTTTGGGACAAGTCAAAAACCAAGACGTAAGTCTTAAATTCTTAAGACTTTAAAGTCTTACATCCAGTTTTCATAGCATAGGTGTTTGTTGTGTCTCGCCGATACACAACAGACAGATACTATCAGTATAAATTATATTTTACATTATTCCATTATTCTTTTTGTCATTTAAGTATGTAAACAGCAGTTCGCTAGGCCCAGTGCCGGTAGGGGTATTTCCGGACACGCGACATGCATGGCGGTGGCCTGTCAATTTTAACTTCGCAGTTTACAATTTTCTCAATTTCATCTCTTATAAGTTATATATAAAAATAACATACCGTACGTAGGCCTATACCCGTAACTTAGACTTAGTCTTAACAAATGGTCAGACAAGACACAAGTCTAAAAGAACTAAGATTCTTCTAGTCGATGTTCTAGGACTGGGACGCAATTACGCTAACGTACTATTAAGGTAGATAAGATTAGATAAGAAAGACCTGCACGTACATGTGCTTGACCTGAACCTTCAACCATTGATCCTTAAAGGGTATTATCTTGACACCTCACTCTGATACATATCATATGCGTTGCATTTTCCAGTAATATTGAGTCATGATTTACTGTAATTTAATGATACCCAGGTACACGTGTAAATTCTCCCCTTGTGCTGTCAACGTCTTTTTTCTTCGTGATTTAATCACTTCGTATATCAATCATACTATTTCTTTAGAAGCTACTGGGGGAAAGCTGTCAAAACAAACTATAAAAAAAAACAGTAGCCTAGGTGTTCGCACTACATAATTACGATTTCCCGTCATAATATTGTTGTAACAAACTTTTATGGGGATTATACAACTTGGGTTCATTCTTACACTTTGAACCTCTTTTTAGCTCAATCGGAATTATCGCAATACAATCATCAAATTTTGTATATGATTCTAATCATGTTACGATGGTGCTACTTTAGTTAAGCATAGAATATATAGTAAATGAATATCTCGATGTCACTCTCTACCTAAATTGTATTTGCATAGTGAAATTTATTAGTTAGCACCCAATAGTAATCATATGCACAATGGAGACAGCCCCAGGCAGAATAGCATGGTCCACCCCGTGAGCACTGGTTTTGATAAAAAGTTGTCCAGCTGTTTAAAAATGTTGAATTTGTAAAAAAAAAAAAAAAAAAAAAAAAAAAAAAGGGTCTTTTGGATCAATCGACCCGACACCAATTTACTCCTTATCGTGTTCATGCAAAAAGCTCCCAGCTATAATTACTGGGTATTATTCAGCCAGCCATTTTCCCGTGTCTTTGCAGGTCACTTGAGCTTTTATTCCAACTGTAAAACCTCACGATGTTGAAGTCCTTTACAAACATGGTGTCAGGGTTGGTCAAATCCGCCCTGGCCGGAACTGATCCTTATGAAGTGGTAGAAATCAATTTCAAGGACATGCAAAAGTAAGTCGACTTAAAATGTATTCAAAGAAATACTTTAAAACACTGAACATTTAGGTCAACGGTTAAACATTGCCTTGTTCATTTTCACCATGTGTGTGTAATTGGGCATTAATTAATTGTATTTTTTTCTTGGAGGTCCTCCTCTAAATGTAGCCTACCTTATTACCAACAGATCGCAACAAGTCTGCAACGACGGAGGTTTTTATATGTTCCGGGATGCAGCAAGCTATGTCTGTGTTATCTATGCCCCAGAAATTACTAGCCGCGCCTTGAGGTTCGTATTTTCCTTTGCTACCCTTTTGGATGTGCATATGTTATCTAGGTTGAGATAGTAAATGAATATTGATTAAATCTTAGATGTGTTACTACAAATACTCTGTTTATGATATAATTATCCTAGATGTACGTTTTGCTCCCTTCTTTAAATGAGTATTACCACATTGTGGAAATTTCGAGAAATAAATTTATCAAAATTTTTTTTATTACATGCACGATTGTCGTCTTTTTTTTATATATATATATATAGCCATGAATGTCTTTTTGTATGCCTTCGACAATGTTATTTTGAATATGTGTTTTTTTCATTCCATTTGAAGTTTATTCCGTGTAATGTCAGAGACAGAGGCTATGACGACCTTCTCTGGCTACAGTTGCAAACTGACGCCTCTCTACTTAAGTTGTAACCGTGTGATGTGCAGGGAGAAACTGCAGGAACTGTGCGATGCAATCAGAGCCCATCCAGGATGGAGTAGTGCCCACCTGGCATCCTTAGTTGGCTTACCAGAATGTTTCAAAAATCCGATCATTAGACAGTAAGTATGAGCATTTTAATTTATCAATATCTCATGACAATGATGTCGCCCAGGAGCTTGTTGATGTCCTGCGTGAAAAGTATTTCATCACCCTCACTCTAATATCCATTTTTTTAATTTTTTTTCACATAAGGCTTTCCAATATTGAATTTATTCAAACTCTATTTTGTGTCACCCTGCATTACTTAACATTTCTACATTGTTTTCCTTCGGACTGACAAGTTTTGTTTATACATTTGATGTCTTCGTTGATGGTTTTGGTAATGTTTTTACGCATATTTTGTGTTATGATGTATATAGGCAACTCGATTCAGTGTGTGAGGATACATTTATGGCGCCTATACACGTGGCCGTCGAAGCTGGAAACCTCGAGACTATCCAGGAACTCGTCGTCTCAGGTGTAAGAGTAGATGTGGCTGATAAAAACGGTGACAATGTCTTCCATTATGCTGCGCGATGCCCTGACGCAAAGGTTACACAAGTATGAACTCATTTCTATAACAATTTTAAGAAACATATTTTTCTTACATAGCATGTTTATAATTTTGATGTTTAATCAAAAATATCAATTTCAAACCTTAGATCATTTGTAATTCACATGTTATGTGCATGTCTTAATATTTGTTTGATCTTTGCCAATTTCTGCAGTTACTTGCATCGAAGGATCCGGCCGTCATTAACCAACTTAATATAGGCGGAGAAGGGCCCCTTCACGCCGCTTGTCTGGCTGATAAACCAGAAAATGCTGAACACCTGCTACGTTGGGGCGCTGATCCAACCCTCACCATGTCAGGACGATATCCCGTACACTGCGCCATGAAAGTATCTAGTCCAAGGTAGCCATCTACAGTTCTGTTATAGAAAATATCTCTCCTTTACATTGCCATTCAGACCCGGGATGAAAGTCTCCAGTATTTATACTGAAATCAGTTTTGTTTTTTTAAACTTAGAAATCATTTTTAACCTTTAAAAAATCTCAGATTTTCTGAAATCGCACGCAATTTAATTTACCGTATTTCGTCGAAACTTTCAAAGATTAAAATTGTCAATATCACTTTTCAATTCTCCCCAGATTATGGGTGCTTTTTCCCTTGCCAGAAATATTTCAATATTTTGGTCATGATCTCATACCTGATGATTCCTATTAAATTTCCGACAAAAAGTGAATAATAGTCAATTACTTAAACATGGACAAGAATAACAGTTCTCGTTATTACTGGGCTGAATGTTAAAGGTATGAACTATTATTTGATAAATTTAATTAGTGAGCTGAATAAACATGTTATAATCTGCAAGTTATATTTGGTGTTATTTATTGCAGGTGTGTTGAAACTCTGGTTAGATGGAACCGTGACCAACTACATCTTCAAGATTCCACATATGGTGGAACGCCCCTTCACTGGGCAAAAACCAGAGAGGTAAATTACTTAAAACCAATTATGAATGCTATCTGGCACCGTATATTTCTTAATTAGATATGTAACTGTCTCCAAGGTATTAAAACTATACCCCTATTGTATCGTACTGCGCCCCTAGTTAAGGCAATGAACCGTCACCCTAAGCCATTAAACTGCTTCCACAAGGCATTGAACGTAACCCTAAACTACAGATATAGTCTCGATGGACTGCCCTATTCTTTGTATGTGCTATATGAGTGTGTGCTTATGAATTCAGACATCAATATACATGAATGTACATACGGTATACATGTATGTGTGTATACATGTACACATGAATACTTGTGTGTGTATGTATACATGTATACATGTATTTATGAATGTAGTATGTATTCTCTAAACATGTGGAACTATTCTGCTTAGCACATATTTTGTGTTTATTAGGACGTAGTCCATTCCAGGTGCAACTTGTTTATCTAATTTATTCTATTAATCCTCCAAATGATTGGGATTTTTTCCAGTGTATCTATGCATTGTGTGATCTTGGCTGTAATTTGGACGCCGTTAACACCGAAAGGGAAACTTCTTTGCATATAATGATCAAGAGAGGACGGCTTGGGTGCGTTATGGCCCTCTTATCTCGTGGTGCATCAGCTGACGCCATCAGTTCCCATGGTAACAATGCACTTCACCTGGCGATTATGGTATGTACATGGACACCTGTAAAGCACTGTATATCTATGTCTATGTCATTTATTTTCTGTTCTACTTTTACATGTTCTGCAAAGCCTCGCTACATTGGGCATAAGGCTTAGCCTTGCTCGCTTCTTCCCCCCTTTTTTGTTTTGCACAGTGATGGTTTTAACTTCAGTATACTAGGTAGCCCTGAGTCATGATTCTAAAATATTTCTGATCATATTTCTATTTGTTGTTGGGAAGAGGTCAATATCCTACCCAGCGTGTACATCACAATTATTAGCTTTACTATCATATTGTTGTACATCTAGTTTTGATTATATTAGGAATGATTAAATTTGAATAAATTAAGATATTAGATTAATAGGTCTTCTAGTGGATTTCTTTTCAGTACAAATAGTATTAGATATAGTTAATTAGTAGTTTATTTGTTTACCTTTCCCTAACTAGTAACTGCATGGCACTAACAGTCACTTTTTTAAAAACATTTTAATCGGTTTATGTGTTATCATTTCCTGTTTTCGTTTAAACAAATTTAGTCAAGAACTGGTTATCGTCATATCTTAATCTACAATATAGAAAGTAGTTTTATTGTGAAAGATATTGTTTAGAGATTCATATCGTTGTTCTACACTATCAGATTCACTGCGAATATAGGTGTTACACAAAATAATTAGTGACACCTATGTGAACATGTCATGTCTGACTGCCTCTCTGAATGCGTGGAATAGTGATGGTATATTTTGCATGCTTTCTCCTTATTGTGTAGACCATTACACCTGACCTTGAACCCGTCGACCTTGCCAAAAGGCCAGTGAGAAGTGAGCTAGTAAGTGAATGTAGATATATAAGTGTATGTTTGAACGAAGCTGCGCTTTATAACGCATACATTGAAACCCTTTTATTCAGTCACACCGCTTTGTTTTTGTTCGTTTGTGTTAATTTTCTTTTATTAACCTGACTTGTGACAACACTGCCTATGAATAATTTCCTTATTTTCCTTATCATTGTTCTACTTAGCGACCCTTTGTTTATCATTGTTAGGATATTTGGGTTTAATTGAAATGAATTAATTAATGCATTTCCTTCACGGTATACTAAATAATGTGGTTACTTTTACAGGTTGATAACCTAGATCTAGTCCAGTGTCTTATTGTATTTGGTGCTGATGTCAACGCCCGCAATGAAGAGGGGAAATCTCCCCGACACCTTGCTTCCACGTCAACCAGTAAACATATGTGAGTAATTCTGGCAGTTTTCCAAAAAATACAATTGTACTGCTTGACCTTTTGCCAAACACACATGTCCTGTGTTTTATATATCACAAGATCCATGCATCATTTATAAATACATTTGTTTCTTGTGTTTTTTTTAATTTCGCACCGTATAGGGAACAAATGGTCCACCTTCTCCACTGTGTTGGAGCGGAGCGATGCATCCCCGACACTGCAGGGTGTGGCCCAGGATGTGCAGTGGACGGTACACTTGATGGTAGTGTACTGAACCCAAAAAATCAAACCAACTCGCCCAAACAGTCCCCCAAAAAGTGTAAGTGTCTGGCGAATTTGATCAATATATACCAAATCTAAGGGAACAACTTAAATCCCTGTCTCAGCTCAATCAGACAGTTGTACCAGTCTGACCAAAATAATAATATTAATTCCATTTTATAATTTACCTTGACTCGAAATAAGGTTTTCAATATGAATAGTTCAAACTGAAGTTTGTTTTTCTGTATTAAAGTATCTGAGAAAAAGAGTATCCACCCATTGTTAGAACAGATGAATATTATATATGGAACAATGAATTTGCTTGTTGCCACGAACCGCGCACGACAGGTTTTAGCAATTTATTAAATATGCGCTTGTTTTCCGATAGCCATAAGCAGTCGAGGCAAGTCACTTACACTCTCCATTTCCTTCACATCACAAAGATTACTTCTACCACTATTTCTACCTTACTGCGCTTGATTGCATGGTTTTTTCATATAATCTTTACTATAATCTGTCAGTCTCAAATGCCGCTTAGTGAACTAAATAAATTGCCTAATTGGTTCTCATTTATAAGTATAATTACGTAAGCACAAACACCTCATAATTAAGATCATGAACAAACACACAGGTTAGAAAATGTTGCTATGTCGGAATTAATGAAGTAGGGACACTTTGCCTCGTATTATGTCTGCAATTTGTATGTGCAAAAAAATGTGCCTGTCCACCTCGACATAGGTACGATGATAATTATGTTACACATTTATAGCAATCCTATCAAGAAAACCAAATTTAAATGTTTCTTATGCTGACCAACTAACATTCGTTGGACATATTATATACCCTTAGAGGAGAATACGTTGATACTCACATTTCTCATTTTTGTATAATATTACTTTCCCTAGATTTATTTATACTGTTACCCTGTTCTGCTTTTTGTTATTTGTTGTTCTGATTAACAATCTTGGTGTTCCAATTCACAATAGATGCCTTTGATTTTATACTAGGAGATATTTTTTACGTTAAGGTAATAGGTTAAAACCGGAATGAAATTCTCTGTGTGGTCATTGAAGTTCTACTTCCTATAAGCTTGATTTGAAACTAGTTTATGTTATTTCCTACATTACTGTCACCAAAGGGCATATATACAAAGGATGGATCATTTAAGCTTTTGTAGTATAAACAAGGAGGTACAGTGCATAACCCCCTGATATAAATTTAGAACAAAAATAATCTAAATAGAAACAGTTTTGTTCCACAAAAACATAGTTCCCTTGTCTTGGATGAATTTGTAGTGTACGACTCCATAGTTGACGATGTTGCCATGGCAGCAGCAATGACGCGTTCAGCCAGCGCCAGCGGTAGTTCTATCATGATTGGTGACTCCATGGATGCTTGCCCTCCCAAGTCTTCTGGTGATAGGGTAAGGCAGGCGATTGTATAAGTCTAGTTTAGGCATCCGATCATGAAACACCGATGAAATAATGGTTTGATAAAAAAAACAGTAATTAAAGTTTGCCATTAACTTTTTATTAAGCCTAGAGAAGACAACATTATACAGGTCAAAACGCGAAGGGTCAATCGCAACCAATAAATTCCCTAGGAAGAACCCTTGCTGAAGTCTTATTTAGTCGGTTTCTCTACTTTTCACATCTTTTAATTTGATTTTATATTTCACAGTTCAGTTGTATTGATTTGTATACGTCATTAGAAATGAAACAAAGTTATCAAACATTTATTAAAGGTGTGGTAACACCTTCTTCACCCCATAGACCCATACATTTTATCAGCGAAGCTTAATATTCTAATTATATAAAGCTGAGAACAGTATTCTAATTATTGATTAGAGTACTGTTCTAATGTTCAGCTGAAAAATGTGTAGTCTAAAAAGGTTTAAATGTTTTTACTGGCCACATCTTTTTATACAAAAAACTCATCATTATACTCCTGTGTATCGTGTATGTATTGCTGCAAATTCCTTCTTCAGATATTATGCTTGGACGGTGGGGGGATTCGCGGCCTTGTTCTCATTCAGATATTGTTGGCCATTGAGAAAGCTACTAAACAACCAATTGGAAACTGCTTTGACTGGATTGGAGGCACCAGCACAGGGGGCATTTTGGCCCTAGCTATATTACATGGTATGTTTGTAACATATATTATGTAATTGTAATATCATTTCTTTTGTTTGTAATGGTTGACAATTCCCTCATGCATGAACAACTTGTGAATGCAACAAAGATTCCCCTTAAATCAACGACTGATACAAATTAAATGCGCATGAATTCTTCTTTTTCAGGAAAACCTATTAGATACTGTCAGGGCCTGTATTTTAGGTTAAAAAATGAAGTTTTCACTGGAAAACGCCCCTACGACTCGACCCCTCTTGAGAGATTCATGAAGCGTGAATTCGGCGAGAACACGCGTATGACAGACAGAGAGTACCCAAGGTGAAATTACCTTACAAATTATAGAACATCCTGTAATTAGACGTTTCTATATCAAGTTTATGTAAGTTGTAAAATACAGATTTACAGTTATAACACATCATTTAAAGTTCCATCGCTGTAGCTGCGACGCTTTTATATTATATATTTATATGATATGTATTACTTCTTTTTGTAATATTTTAACCGCGTATTGTATGCCTGATTTTATTTCAGAGTTTTAGTGACCGGTGTACTTGGTGATAGACATCCTTGTGATCTTCATTTCTTCCGAAACTTCGACCCACCAGGGGTCGATTATAAAGAATTGGAAAAGGGCACATTTGAACCAGCTCCTAGGCCTAATGGTAGGTTCTTCCATTTTATTCAAGAGTTGTGGGTATCATTCTGGTACTGAAATCACACTCCCAAACCCAAACATTTCCCTCTTACAACATTCCACCAGTGCTAGAGCTCTGATTCCATCTATAAGTGCAGTTCTGTGAGTGTACATGGTGTCCGTTGGTAAGGGCACGAGACATACATGTACTACCGAGGGCGTTGGTTTGATTCCGGCCTCTGCCTAAGCATATAAAAATAATGCCCTTTTTCCGTGTTCTCTTAACTCTGTCATGCAGATTATATTAAATAAATTGATTATTGGCCAGGTTATCCCTGAAAAAACTATGAATACAGCATTTCTGTCCATATCATTTTGCATATTTCTAGTAATGTAATTCAGCTATATATTATATCATTAGCTTATTCCATAGTGTTATAGGAAAACAATGAATAAACTTGTGTTTGTATATAATTTTGCCTATTTCGTGTTATGCAGAAACGTTTGTATGGCGTGCTGCCCGCTGTAGCGGAGCTGCACCAACATATTTCCGCGCAATGGGACCGTTCCTGGATGGCGGCCTTATGGCCAATAACCCTACGTTGGACGTACTGACTGAAATACACGAGTTCAATATGGGGCTCAAAGCAACGGTACGTTAATTTGATGAACTACACGCTGCCGTTACCTCATATGCCCCAGCGTGTTCTTTTCTGTGTTACCTTGACATCGGATTGACAAGGGCATATAGGTAACGCTGACGAGTTGTTGTTCTATGCATTTTTTTACTACGATGCTATTATATCGGGAGAAATTCTTCAATATAAATTCATTATATTCAATAGCCGAAGCCTTTCTCTCAAGCATGTGGTATTCAAAATATCCATGCATAAATATTGCAAGGCAAATCTTAAGCCATATATTCTACAGTTATTCATACTGCATCCACCTAAAATGACCATAATCTACTTAGTTGGTCAAGTGATCTTCCCAGCAATAATTTTTTGTTCAATTAGAACATTTTATCAGTTACATTTAGGTCTATATTTGCATCTTCTTTGTTAAGCAAAGTAGAATTATGGCATTAGTTTTTTTCATCTTTAACTTAAAAAAATGTATGTTTCTTTTTCACTTTTCAGGGTATAGGTCATAATGTCCGCCCTATGCATGTGGTACTGTCCATTGGCACTGGCATTATGCCTAAGACCCAAGTCAAGGCTTTGGATGTATACAGGCCAGAAGGATTATTTGATATTGCTAAAGTCGCCTTTGGAGCCACCGCTCTTGGCAAATTGCTAGTTGACCAGGTAAGGGAAGAGAGCTTTTATATAACTTAATTGGATATTGGATTGTAAATAACAATGTCAATTGTATGAAAATGAATTGCATGTGCTTTCATCAAAATACACTAAGATTCATATCAACCCCTGTGTATTAACTCATGTAATGTATACCTTAGTGCTGTGGAAGGTTTACACTGGGTACCCTTCGGGCCGTTATACCCTAAGTCCCAGTCACGGAATAATGTTTTTAATCGTGAAATATTTCAACCTTAGGTAACCCAATCAGAAGGAAGACCTGTAGAACGAGCCAGAGCCTGGTGTAGTATGATCAACGTACCTTATTTTAGATTTAGTCCTCATTTGACGGAAGAGATACCCCTAGACTGCCATGACGACCGTATGCTCATAAACATGCTGTGGGAAACGCAGGTGTTCATTCATGAAAACTGGTCCCGATTCCAACAATTGGCAATGCTACTGACGCCATGAATTCCTTGTTTCTATGTGCTCTAAAGTCAACTTACAACGAACTCAGTCATGTCAAGATCAGTCATGAAACGCCAAATTATCTCCAAAAACTGATGTTCAATCAATCGAATGTGCAAGTTATAGCTAGCGACAATCATAACCTAGTGGTCTGTCTTTTACGATCTTCTACTACTGATAATTAATGAGAAACCAATGAATCCTGTGTGAATTATGATCCCTTAAGTTCCCACACCTTTTTACTATGATATACGCACTTCCATATGTTAGTTATACTGGTAGATTCGCCGGGGAACGAAAACTTTACAGCATGCATACCAGTTTAAGTTGCCTGAGATTCCTATCAGTAAATTAAATGTGATATTTCTTTTTGATATTTGTACACTGTTTGAATCATTATTTGCAGTGTGATCGATTTGGAATATGATATACATGTATAGCCTACTTAATTTCATTCTGAGGGGAAATTACCATTTGCATTCAGAAGAAATGTTTTTAAATTTATTTTCATAAGGGTGAATATGTATTTATTTAACCTATTCACTACGCTTACAAAATTAAAACGATCATGACAGGTTGAAAGCCAACTGTTAATTTTTAGTAGTTTTCAAATTTGTTTTATTAGTTCAAGTTTAGTTTATTGGGGATTCCGTCGTTTCGGGCTTCAAAGGCCCTTCTTCTTGGAGGGGGGGGGGGGGTGATGTTAATTGTTTTCATGGCATAATATTAAGCGGTGTTTAGGCTAGAGTTCTAGTCCACCAGATAATTTACTTTAGACATTGTAGATGTCATAATTTGAAATGCATTTTGAGGTATTTGTTTACTCAAGTCAGACTTTATGTTAACTTTAGCCTTATGCACTGGTAAAATGATGGTCAGGTTGTTCAAGATATCTAGTCAAGTTGTTCATTTTTATGTGAAACCTTTCTACAAAGTCATGGATCTGTTAGGCTCACTGTTGATTCTATCAATTTATAAAGTACACTTATCAAAATGGTTGTATGAATATATGTTCATGTTATTTGTATGTGATATACCCCACTATTCAAACTCTAATCTGAATTCATTTCTATAAATTGCTCATTTGTAGCTTTGAACAAATTGACTCTCTTATTACAAGCATCGATTTTCTGAGAAGAATCGATTTTCGTCTTCTAAGATAAGATAAAGAATTATTCATTTTGTCTAGGATGTTACATCAGTCATTAAAACAAATTATGTACGATATAACCTGGAGATGCTTGCTTGCAATTTTAATTTAGATTTAGAGTTCTAATTTGTTTATGAGGGCAAATTATATTTGAACTGTTTCCCTATGGCGATTTATATCGCCCGGTCTCTAGTAGGCAATCCCTAGACCTGCTTTAAACATACGTAGCTCTTAATGAATAGAATGAATAGCAGAAAATAAAGAAGACTACTACAACTTCCAAAAACTACATGTTAGATTATGAAATACCTTTTAACATTTTTCCCTTCCCTTTGTAGGCGTCGTTCTTACTTTTCCTGTCCATGTTTTCAAATAGATTTATCTCAGCGATCAGTTTTGCTACAAATGCCTAAACGTCATTAGTTATTTGTATAAAAATGAATAGTTTGACACGATTTATCTAATTATAGTGTAGTGTCACTGCCATTCATCCTAAGTTTCACGTCACAAGTTTTCACTTGCTTTTTTTCTTGCCTATGTTAACTAGTCATTTGGCAATGATACAGGTGAATACAAAATCATCACTATTGCTTTATTCTTATCGAGAGTATTATGAGATCGTTATTGGAAATGGATCTATCCTTAGAGCAAAAAAAGGACTCCCATGACAAGTCTCTGCTCAGATTATAAGAATTGCTTCAATTCCATCTTGTAACATTCCACTTATCAAACTTGCATGCAGCATTGCATACCTCGCCCTTCCATGTCAATTATTCGTGGTGAGAAAGATATCGCATCATGAATGACGGTGGTGTTTTGACGGTGTTGTTAAACATGTGATACGAAGATTACCAGTTTACACTCTTTAGTTTAGCTCGCTAAAATGTCTGTGTAAATATTTGCCGGCTACGTCATACATGTAGTGCTGTGTGTATATATGTAATTAGATTATTGCAACTTCACATCAGGTGGCAAGCCATGGGCTGCACCAAAATAAAGCTTTTATACCAATGGCCTCCAGGTGTCAGGTATCTTATTATTGTAAGTTACATGTTTCCTCTGTTTAATCCTAGGTAGAGACCCAATAGTCATGTTCAAGGCACGTCCCAGTTTACTTCCATTTTCCTTCACATGTAGAGATTCTGATCCAATAAGTAATTTATTGTATATGTTGGGAAATGGCTAGTATATGTCTGAGTCCCCTATAAGAAACTTATTCTTTCTGTAATATTTACACTTGTGTAGTTGGGTAGAACATTTCGGGAACTCCAGCAACCTTGCTACACTCAAGTATAATGTCCCATCAACTAGGGTTGGAAGTTATCAATGTATAACTAAACGACCAAACATTCCACTTTTAACATGCTCACAAAAAAATGTTACCATACATTTTCCCCACATTTCATCTGATTCATTATTATCGTTACATGAACATTTATTTACATTAAGGTTACATACACATTTAGTTACACTCATATCTGCTATTTGATGTGGTAAATTCATGAAACCACGAAATCACAAGTCCTGACTCCTAACTTTCGAATTCAACAAATTACCTTAATTTTATTCATATAACCCATTAGAATAACTATCATATCAACACTCTTTTCTGCCTGCATTGTGCAACAGAAAATGACGCTGGCGAAGCCGCCGTAGCGTCCTTAGTTGTAAGTCAGGGTTAATGTCCTCCAGTAATTCTGTGCTGAAAACAGTTTGCCTTGCACCATCATCACATGTGGTGTTCTCCACTTCGGGCTGCTGAGAAAGTTCTCCATTACTCGGGATTTTCACTACTGTTTTGTCCTGGTTAATACTTGGTAAGAGTCGGTAGGAATTTAAATTGTCTACTATGGGAAAGGGATTGGTAGCTGGTGGCAGTGATGGTAGGTTACTAGGAGATTCACTGCAGTCCGATATTGCCTCCGTTCCTATTTCCTCAAATGGGAGAAGTGCACAAAATCTACGGTCCATCATACTTGTTGGGATAGTGTGGGGCCCTCGACCCTCCCGCAACACACCATGCTTTAACACTGGGATCTTTGATCTTTTCTTCCTCGAGCTTTCAGTGAGAATCTTGTCAGTGCGACTGATGAGAGTTTTGAGTTTACCGATGATGGATTTCTTCTCTTTCTCACATCTTTTTGTGGGACCAATCCAGCGCATTCCCATTCCCGAGGTGATTGGTCAGGAAAGTATGGAAGAGAGAAAGTGAAAAGAGGTAATAATTACTACATGGCATTAGAATGGTATTCTTTCTTTCTTCTTTGTAATTATTGAAAGGTGCCGTATCTAAGTATAGGCCTACAGTAGCCTACCGGTACAGAAACTTCATCAAATTTGAATTTTTACGCTGGTTCGTGTGACTACTATTATAAGGGCGTGTCATGCAAGACGAATGCTATTTTCACTGGAAAGAAATTACGATTTTTCATTACCTGGAGGGATGCATATCTATCAATTTATTTATTTATTCATTCATTCATTCATTCATTATTAACTCTTGTCTTTCGGGTGAGTGTGATGGGTGTTACTTACAGTTCTAGTTTCCTGCGTCTTCTTTTAGATCTATCTGAATTTGGTGAGGTTTGACTCAGACTTCTTTCTGCATTCGTACTTTCCAGTATATTATAAGCAGATTTCAGACCATTCAGATATTCTTTAAGGGGTGAAGACCAGCTAATACGAGTAGGCTTACTGGTATCATTTTGTTCAGAATCTTCTTCGGATGCCTTTTCAAATCTGCCAGTACCGGTACTGCCAGTACCACATTTTATGAACAAATCTGATGTTGCCTCCTTCGGCTTCGGCGTCAACGACAACGGGAGCCCATCATGATCAGTGGCACCACTGGCATCAGGGCTGTTGGTATCTTCCTCAAATTCTTGCACTTTATGTTCCATTGATCCAATGCTAAGTACCAAAATTGGTACGGTACAAAGGGAAAAATCACGAATTACCACAATGTTATTCTTTTTTCACCAGAACCAAAATGCCCTTTCAAAAAATATCAGATCTTATGTTTCCTATAATTCAATCAATATATGGCTAGCATAATTTGAACCTGCATTTTATAAAGAAATACTGATATACTTATAGTTAGGCCTACCGTTGTCTCACTCTCAGTAGATCTACATCACCATTATCCTTGAACACGAGGCTTCTAAGGGAAATTGTTTCTCTGTTATTTAAACCATAACCTAAAATATGGGTTCAAATTGATGTGGAAATGTAAGAAAAATTCTTTGGGTTCACCGCTTAGAGAAGAAACTCGCTCCAACTTACGTCTCCGAGTAACGTTACGACGGTACAGCGTCGCTTCATGTCGTCATGGGTGGCCCGAGGTCATTTGCTACGGTGGCCCAATTAAATTATAGTGCCGCGCGCTAAATACGGTGGCCCAATAAAAATAGTGCCAAGCGTTCAATGTGCAGTAGGAGAACCCACATATATGATCGTCCTAGGTCGGAACTTTCAAACCAATCCCAGAAGCTGGCTTGCATTATTTACTTCAAATTACATTTGAAAAAGTTTTTGATTTGAGCAATAGCTAGACTACCTGGCCGGTACCGGTAATTAAAAAGTTCTCGCAAACTGCACATTCGAGCAAGGGAAGTTTAAAATGGCCACCAAAACAAAAACTTGATGGAACAGTGGAAGAGCCAAAGCCACTGCCGCTCTCAGCCAATCAGATGGATAAGATCCAATCACATGACCACTAGTGCGCCTATAGTACTACAACACCCACAACAATGTCATAGCGGCGGACCAGTGAAGCCTTCATCTTCCATCAGAAAAACCACTAAGGAATGCTGCTCTCATATTGAAGGTAGAACTCTGAGATTATTCCATTAAAAAGCTAACGAAATATAGATTCTTCTGCTAAAATCTAAATGTCTGCAGTTCTCTTATGGAGGAACCATAAGACCATACCGGTAATACAGTGGTGTATCAATGTAATGGGACACGTTGCCAAGGATGCAAGACACGTTTCTAGGGACTCTTGTGAGATGCATTGCTAGGGAATCCCACATTGGCTTGAATGGTGGGACGTATAGAGGCTTCTAGTTCCCAACAGGGGCTTTCCCAGGCTATAAATACTGTGGATATCCTGATTAAAAAGGGCTTCAAAATCATGTTTTCACCCCAGATACCTTCACAAACCACATATAATGTCCTCCAGACAGAGCTGACGGAAACAGCTGGGGAGATCACAGATTCCCAAAACATGCCTGACAAAAAAACCCTTCTTGAGCTTTATATATTACTAGCAAAGTACCTCTCCCCACACTTCCCCCTCTCACTCTTTTCCCTCCCCCTCTTCTCTGTCTCTCATACCTGTTTTTCTCTCCCAACCCCATCTCTGGTTCCCCGCCTCTCCCTCCCCTCTTCCTCATGCTCCCCCTCCCCACTTTCCTCCCCACTCCTACACCCCGGTGTGCGCAAATCATATTTGGAATTGAAACGTTCGCGCAGGAGTGATGCGCGTTGCCGATGCAACCCATGTATAGCTTTGCTATATGAGTCTATCCACCAAACCTTCGTCATATGACTTTTGTCCCATAGTGATGTTATTCTTGTGTATTCAAATGCAATATTAGCATATATATGTATTCCCCTTATCAAGAGCTGTCGATGGTATACCACATTTATATGTATAAGTCCAAAAATAGTTCTTTTAGGGTAATTAATGTGGGTTTTATTTGCATAAATTGCTTTAAAAATCTGACTTACTCAATTTCGAATGCATATAGAATACATAATATGGCTGCATATTATCAACTATGATGCGTTATAACATGAAAAGACATCAGAAATAATTTCTTAAAAAATAAATCGTGATAAGAAAACTCCCTATAGGAATTTGTTGTGGGGTAGGAAGATGTAAGCGACCGTGCTACAACTATTTAAAAAATTGTTGCAAATAATATAACATGAATTGGGCATTTGCCTTTATGTTTAATAGAAGAATCTTACATTATCTTGGCAATGGAAAACATTGTTTTGATATTCATTGGATATCTTAGATATAGCAACATTTTAGTGCATAAAAGATGAGCATGGGCAGACTTAATTGTAAGCGACCGTGTCATATATGAATGATCATATTATTTTCCCATTTATTTCCTTAAAGAAAATCTTTAGTGGAAATATGTCCCCTATAATAAGGAGTGTATTCAACATATTCATACTTCTAAAGGAGCCCAGATTTTCCTCATATTCAACATTGATTGTACATGTAAGCGACCGTGTGCTGTAAGCGACTGTGGGGACGAATTCAATTGGATTCGTTTTTATAACATTTAGGCAGTAGTTAAATCGAATATATCCATGTTTTATCTTCGAATCATAAAATATAGATTTTGGGTATTCAGGAAAAGTTTATTTCAACAGAATCGGACTGTTGTTTCTTATTCCTTGGTTGCTTTGAATAGCTCACCATAATTCTCTATTTCTCAGTAAATTCTGTGATATAATTCTTTAAAAAAATTATTTAGTTGATCCGATTCTGTTGGAATAAACTTTTCCTGGATACCTATATACCATATTTTATGATTCAAAGACGATTTGCCATGGATAGAACTACTGCACAATCAGCCTCCAGTTCAGCATTGTTTTATGCAGTAGGAATACCTTAGAACTGGATACAGAAATGGGCCAGTAATGGTTGAAATGTAAGCGACCGTGCTAGACACTTTATTCATCCCCAACTTAAAAATATTTTGAATATCATCAACTTTTTCTTTGATTTGCATCAAACATTATTATCCTGTTAAATGAAGCACACAAAATAATAATATGCAAAGCATATTGTTAAAGATCTTATTTAGAAATAAACATGTCATTATACTTCAAAAATGAAGCAAAATACCTTTAGATGCAAATGCCTCTTACTCAAAGAAAATATCGCTTTTCTTTTTTAAAAAAAAAGTGCATTATGAAGACTAGTTTGTATCCTAATATTTGTATCTAAATAAGTATAAAAAGCATGTCAATTATTAACTATAATAATGAATCAAGAATTAATAATGTGTGCCCACGGTCGCTTACATAGTAACAGAGCTACCCAGATTCAAAACCTCATAGACTTACTGATTTTCAAGATTAATTCCCCATATTTCGCATACATGTCACCAAAGTCATTGGTTATAGTGCATCAAAATTACAAGAGGATATAAGTACTTCTAAATTTTGCTTTTTTTGAGGCCTGATGACAAAAGTTTGGTGGAAAGACTCATATATAGAACTGGAGCCAATGTTAGGCGTGAACGCGCGAGCAGGCAGGCAGAATGGTACTGGGGTCATTATTGCATGCAGACGCTGGTCAGACCGCGGTATTTAAAAAAATCAGCTTTCTTTTGAGGCTTGTTTCTGTAATCCTGTTGCAGACATAACAAATATATTTTGGTTAGCATTTCACCCGTTAATTATGGACGGTATGGCTAATTTGTAATTAGTATATACATCCATGGAGTATTTCATAATTTTTCCACTCATTGATACTTTCCTGAGTCAATGAGACCAGGAGACAAGAGTTTCTAGCAACAGGTGGCATGAACAAGTTTGCTGTTTTGGATTAACAAGCAAGGCGGCCAAGCCACCTCACACTTTCCCATAAACAATAATTGAGGTGTTATAATCCAGAACTGTAATGATGAGTGCATATTGAACAATTGCACAAATAAATGCTGGTAGGATATCACATATAATGAGTTTTAAATACATGTCGGAGAATATTTATGTTGCATAAACTTCATTTTGGGGATGATAAAAAATGAAAGATTTGTTAATGCAAATCAATCGATCATGAGGCCACCTGGTGGGAACAAGTTGGACTATGGTAAGGATATACTTGTATGTACCACTTAATTAACTGTAATCCAATAATAGGGCTTGGAAAAGCCTAGAATTTGTTTGGGCAGTTTAAATTTGGGTTGTAATATAGTACACCTAGTCAGCTATCTAAAACAGTTTCCATACTCATTATATCTCTGAATAAACCATATCCGCGAAGAGATATAGTTATAGTATAAATACAGTAATATATATATTATATTTTATACATTTATTTTATTTCATATTCATCTTTTATATGTCATTGTTATATAGCCAACATACAACCAGAAACTGGACAATAATGAACAGCCTGGCATAAACAACTATACATTGCATATCTGCCACTTTAGACTCACCAATCTGACACCCATACTCATCAGCACAGAGAGCTCTGGCCGCGCTAATGGTTTAAATCAAAACAGCAAGCCTCCATACAGCTACTGGCCAGTAGCAGGGGTAGCTGGTGGTAGAATTGTAAGCAAACGCAGTGCGTTCCGACCGCGTAAAAGTTTTAATACAAAAGAGCATGCGGGCATTTTATTCGTAGGGGTGGGGGGACAGCACAGCGGCCAAGAGTGGTGCACGCAGTTGGAGACACTGCCTGCATACTGGCCACTGAGGTTTCCTATTTGGTCGCACTACCCTGCTGGCCTTGTGTTTGCCGGGACCCTCTCCCTCCCCTCCCCCTCTCCAATACCCCTCCCCTCTCCCTTCACTCTCCCACTCTTCTGCATGTAGTCAGGTCCCCCTGAAGTAGTAGCTTGTGGGAAATGACGTACATATCTTACAGGGGCTTTCCCAGGCTATAAATAGAGTGTGGAGATCCCAATTTAAAAAAGGCTTCAAATGCACATTTTCACCCCAGATACCTTCACAAACCACATATAATGTCCTCCAGACAGGGTCAACGGACCTGTGTACAGCCCAAAAAAACAGATGGGGAGATCACAGATTCCCAGAAATAACCCTTCTAGAGCTTTATATATTAGATATAATATGGGTAGAAATTAGGTATTAGGTATTAGGAAATAGTGATCTCCGTCACTTTTGGCGAAAATATAATTAAAATGAACAAACCTAGAATTATGAGAATTGACAGATATTATTATGCCTCTAAATAAGACATCTATAATCATACCTTTTTTTTTTAGCAACTTTGATTTATTACTGAATGTACACACAAATTTAAGCTGACATTTCAAGAATAATTAATTCGTTTTTCAACCATTTTTTCTGACGCAGGAGTTAGATGTCAGCAATCTTTACTTATTTAATTAATTCTATTGAATTAGATAAATCGGAAAGAACCTATTTCTATTGGCTACTTTCTTCCTTACCAACTGGGCTGTATTTGTGACCAGTCATGGCCATTGTACAATTCGGTTTGAGCTTCACTCATAAAGAGCTGTTAGCTGGTCTAGCTTACCTTCATGAAAAAAGCTTTTGGTGGTGAATGAATGCTTTGCTTTATATAGAATAAACTAATTTATTATTTTCGTGTGTGTGCCTTTTAGGTTGATACCAAAAATAATTTCCCGTCTGTTTATTCTCACACTGTCTTGATAACAGAGAACATGCTTCTAAAATATTCTGGTGTTATGTCAATCAATGAAAAAGTGACTTTTAAGCCTACTGTCTACCTCCTCACAAACATATAGGAAAGGTACATATAGGAAAGGTCTTTATTTTAAAATTACACAGGTAAACATTGCAGGTGGTCGTGCTATGGAAACTATATACTGGGCCTGGACCCAGCTAACACGTTAGGCTATGTAAATTCAACCTTGTGTATAAGTGACGGTTAACAACGTTATCAAACAATGTTAAGAGGACGTTCCTACAACATAGTACTGCTACTATCTTCAGAAAATGCTGGACGTGTTTCATAACTTCATTTCAGTTCTTCATAGCGCACTGATCTAGATCCAATCTGCAGGGATTGTATTTATTTGACAATATGCTTAAAACTTGGCAATAACGTTGCATGACAAATTATTCTCCCTCTCCAAGCTTTCCCCCCACTATTGGGCCACCACAGAAAGGGTTTTATTCCCACTATTGGGCCACCATAGAGAGCAACACGCTCCCTGCAGGGTTACCGACCAGCTGGGTGTGCGTCGTTGTGGGTTGTACTGGTTCAACTTCAACTTTTTAGAGACGTTAAAACAACGTTGTACTAATATACGGTATGTCATGAGTTGACTTACAAGTTTTGAATTTAATTTACTGCGACCAAGAAACAACCTTTATTTCTTTCTGAAAGTAAATGAAACACTTTTTTTGTTTGTTTTTGCAACAGACTTTATTCATATACCTGCCATCTAGGCTCTTACAATTTTAAAACATATTTAAACGAAGGAAGAGTAGAGGCAACAAAGGTTCAAAAGAACAATAATGGATGACCCTTGGAGAAAGATCCAAAGCACAAGTGACAACTATTTTACCATTTCAATAAGCTCACCAATGTCTCCTGAGAGTCTCCTCCAGAGTGAAAATTCCTCTTTCCGAATGGTTTTAATTCTAAAGGAATAAATAACCACCTTAGACCTCATTCTTAACTCAAACATAGCGGATAGTACATCACCAAGACCGTTAGCAAAACGTTTCTGCCTATGTATAAATGCTTCCAATTAATTCTTTTTGAATTATCATTTGTAATTTTAATACCTAAATAAGATTTAATGTAATATCCTTCGGCTTAATTACAACTTCATTTCTTCTTCTGTTAAAAATGATTTTACCATATGAGTTCTTATTTCGGTAACCACCATCATATATCCATCGCAACACTCTTTGCCATAACATTTTTGTTTTCGGACATTTTACTACAAAATGGACAATGATATCATCCCTCTCGGGGCAAAAGGAGCAAATGTCATTATTTTTAATGGTGATCTGATTTTAAAACTTGTTACATGACAAAACTCCGTGCAGTATCTTGTACTGCAGTACATGAATTCCTTATTCTGTCGACGATTTCTATGGACAAGTATAACGATTTCTTTCCATTCAATATCCTCAAAATGCTCCCGTGATAACCCAAGCCTATTCTGCCACTTGTTGAATATATCGCTTTTTGGTGCATTTTTGAGAATGAGTTGAAGATATACAATTTTCAATGAGCACTCTATCAGATTTATATTTGTATCACCTATTGTAACATCTATAGACTCGGATGTCTGTAAACAATGTTCTCTTTTAATTACTCTTATCCATTCTATCTAGGTATGGCATTTTTGTTTCTCTGCTATTTATAGCAGAGAAACAAGTGTATTACTATGAAATACGCCAATCACTGATAGTGGATCACATCTGATAATATTCTTTAGCTGGCTGTGAGGTGTTTAAGCATGCCTTATCTAATCCTTTTGATCAGGTCCTATATTTCACACTCCGTCGTTATTGTTACACTGATAGCTACTGATTGACAGCTTTTCTATAGCCAAGGGAGCTGATTGGCTCTTAGCTGATTGGTCAGCGTGAGCATGAGTGACAGTGGAGCAAGCCATCAAGTGGGGTTTGTTTACATCCACACACACTCTCCACTGTAAGTAAATGTACTAACCTCTCCACGAGCGGGGCTATGCTCCGCCCACTGTCTCCCGGGACTCCACGCGGTGCAACCTCAGACAAACAAACCCACGACGGCCACTGTATAGAAGTACCAGTATGACTGGCTTATTACACATATATTTAAATCGGGGCTTTCTTGACCAGTCGCCAGACTATCATCTATACCGGAAAGTGTCATCTACCGCAAAGCGGGCCGCCAAACATCGCTACATATTACGACAACCTATGTAGCAGAACCGCGGTCACCCATTACGTCACGTCATGCCTCACTGCTCTCGCTCCCTGCAAACTGAGTTGTGGTCAGTGCATGCTGTGCACCACTCAGTAGACAGAGTTTCCGTCCCCCATATCCTCCCGAGCCCCTTCTTATTTGCTATACTAATAATCCCTCCCTCCCCCTGTCTCTCTGTCCCTCCCTCCCCTCAGGTGGGGAGGGGGAGGAAAAGGAAAACTGATACATGCATAGGTGTGTGTGTGGTGGGGGGGGGGGGGTCCCTCCCTCCCCTTCCCCACTATCTCTAGGCCTATCCCTCCTTCCCCCTCTCTCTGTCTCTGTACGTCCCTCTCTCTCCCTCTTCCTCTGTCCCTCCCTCCCTATAGTCGGGAGAGGGGGGGGGGGAGGAGAAGGAAAATTGATAGATGTATAGGAGTGTTTTTATTCTTTTGTTGGAAAACCTATTATAATCTTTGGAAGGATTTAGACTCTCTCTCTCTCTCTCTCTTTCTGAAATTCTCTCAGAGAAATGTAACTGGATGGGGTGAACTCTTCCTCACACCCCACCTGCCTGCACATACCTGTATACACTATGAACTCAAGTACCCCCAG
This sequence comes from Sthenelais limicola, assembly GCA_942159475.1. Classification (NCBI taxonomy): domain Eukaryota; kingdom Metazoa; phylum Annelida; class Polychaeta; order Phyllodocida; family Sigalionidae; genus Sthenelais; species Sthenelais limicola. The sequence continues at coordinate 111,104,989 of OW804095.1, read as the reverse complement.
CCCCCCTCCCGGCTCCACCGACCCCCAAGAGAGGGGGAGGACGGAAGTTGTAGCATACTCATTTAACTTAATATTTCAGTCTAAACATGCCTAAAGTGCAATAACAATAAGTTGACATCAGGCACAAATGATTGTGGCAGAGAAAATCGTTTCCAGTGGAAACGCCAAGTATATGAATTAAGTTGACACTGATTACAAAGTTAAATATGTTAACAGTTGATCAAATCGGTGCATAACTTGATAATTAGTTAACTTAGTACTTGTTTAATATTTGTCTTGAGTACCACAAAGGAAGAACGTTGATAGTTCTTAGTAACGGTTCACCGAAGTGTATATAAGATAGGGAAATATGGGAAGAAGAAATATATCACAAATCATTATTCGACCTTTTAGTGTCAAGAATCTGTCAATACTGTTCTTCACTTTACCTAATAGGTTCTTGCTAATTGCCTTGTACATTTTATCCTCGTTTCGAGGATTTAATAAGGTAATATATACCGAGGATTTTCATGCTATTTTTTCAATCTATACACAATGATTCTCTATTAGTGATAGTGATAGTGATAGAAACCCTTTCGATTTTTTAGGATTAAGACACAACCCAGATGCTAAGGAAAATCGATTTATCACTCTAACAGCCGACAGCAGAGAATATTCATCAGCAACAGTCAACTTAAGTCATCTGCAAATTGTAAAGCTTTGACTCATGATCCAGTACTTTTATACCAGTTATGTTTCTATTTCTTCTCAGCTGCTCAGACAATTTCTCGACTACAATCGTAAAGAGGAGGGATGAAATGAGATCTCCCTGCTTCACACCTTTCCTTACTGTAAAACATAGAATCGTATAGCAACGCTTCCACCCATGCTATACATTAGTGGGATGAATATTATGAACATATAAAGCTTTTCCAATAAATGACCAATCGATGGAATCATAAGCTTGAAGAAGTCTACCGATGTCATAATACCATAATACCTCCGGGAGGGAATGAACGTCATCTATTTTTCTTATTTTTTTTTTTTTAAAGCTTTTATTTATTCTGGGTAGATCAAGTCCCAGATAGTTTAGGGCTTTTCACTTGTCCCAGACGTGTTTCTGTACATAATGTGCTGGGTGCTTATCTATATACATATATCCATTTGCGGTTACATAATTTGTTTCTCGGTTGAGGTTTACAGTCTAACCGATTAAGAAGATTATGTACAAGTATATACTGAGAGTGTTAGTGTAATATAGGGTATGCTTGCGGAAAAGAAGAAAGGGAATAAGAGAGCCTTGCCACTTTGTTCGTTGTGAACATGTGTTGACTTCAAATTTCACCTTATTCGGTTTGTGCATCCCGTTAGTTATGGGTTATGTACATGCATAGTTGTGCGAGAGTTAGGACAGTGTGGGGTATGATGAGTGAAGAGAAACGTGCCACTTCGTTCATTGTGAACAGGTGTTGTTTTCTTCTGTTTATTCTTACTTTGGCTAGAGGTTAGTAAAATTAAAAATTAAAATTATAGGGCAGGAGAATGAGAAAGTGGTGTATTTAATTTTGTTCTGGAAGTGGTGTATATAGGGTATTTAACCATAACTTCTGGTTTGATTTGAATATTTCGATAGTGCCTATGTTTCTTTGCTTTGCCGAGAGTTCGTTCCAGGACCTCGCACATTTTACTACAGTGGTATTTTCTCCAAATCTGGTTCTGAATTGAGGAATTTTCAGGGTTGGGGCTTCGTTTTGTCTGGTGTTTCTATTGTGGGGGTTTGCATAATCTGGGTCATTTTTCCTTTTATAAGCTAGTGTTCTAAGGTGCGTTAGCCTTCTATTTGCTAATAATGGTACTCTGGCTTGGGAGTGAAGTAAATCAGTGGGTGTATCAAAAGGTAGGTCTAGTGACAGTTTTAGGGCTCTGTTTTGGAGTCGTTGCAGCTTGTCTAAAAGGGGTTTGTGGGTGTTGTGGGCGAGAATGTCGCCATAGTCTAGAAAAGGGAGGATTTTTGCTTTGAAAATTTTTAAGGCTGCAGAGGGATTAATGAATTTTCTTATCTTGTGTAACTGGTGTATCTTGTACGTAACTGTTTTTATGAGTTGAGTTGTTTGAGTTTTAAACTTCAATTCATCGTCAATAGTGAGTCCTAGGTATTTGTAGGTATTGACTCTTTTCAGTTCTTTTCCTTCATAGGTTATAGTTTTGTTTGTAGCTAATTTTTTATTTCGTGTAGACCTAGAGAAAAACATAGTGTTAGATTTAGCAGAGTTGACTAGGAATAGGTTCTTTGTGCACCATTTGTGTAAATCATCAATGGCTGATTGCATCAGCTTGAATGTTTCATCTAACTGGGTTCCATGTATGTAGATGATAGTGTCATCTGCGTAGAGGGATAAGTGTGAGTTTTTGATATTTGGAGCAAGGTCATTAATGAAGATTATGAATAGTAAGGGGCCTATTATTGATCCTTGTGGTACACCTGTTTTTACTGCTATGGGAGGGGATGAAAGGTTGTTTACTATGGTTAATTGCTTTCTATCTTTTAAGTAGGAGCGACACCAGGACAGAAGGTTGCCTCTGATTCCGATGTGCTCGAGTTTTTGGAGGAGTATTTGGTGATTGACCATGTCAAAAGCTTTTTTAAAATCTATATATGAAACTATTGTGTCAGTGTTAGTATCTAATTTCCATGCTACATCATCTGTGAATTTACTGATAGCTCCTATTGTCGATTTTCCTGGTCTAAATCCGAATTGTTTCTGGTTTAAAATTTCATGTGTTTCGAGATAATCATAAATTCTTTTGTGAACTATTTTTTCTATTATTTTGCTGGGAGTGGGTAGTAGGGCTATGGGTCTATAGTTGTTTATTTTATTTTGGTTTCCTCCTTTAAAGAGTGGGACTATTTTTGCCAACTTCCATTCATTTGGGACGACATTGGTGCTTAGGGATAAATTTATACAGTGGGTAAATTCATTAGTAAGGGTTAGAAGGGCTGTTTTTAGTATTTTAGTGGGAAGGTTTTCTATGGATGAGGATTTGTTAATATTTATGTCTTTAACCAACTTCCATACCTCATTTATATTGGTACGGACATCTTGCAAGTTACTAAGAGTTGGTGGGGTGGTGTAGTTCCAATTTGGTTGTAGGCCTTTTGTCAGTTCAGAAGCAATGTTAACAAAAAAGTCATTTACGTAGGAAGGGGTCTCTGCTGGGTTTATGGGTTCATTTTGTTCGTTTGTCAGGTTTATGGTATTGGATTTTTTGTTTGATGGAGAGATTACATCTATGATTTCCCAGAATTTTTTCTGGTCCTTGGCTTTATCATTCAATTCAGATAAAATGAAATTCCTTTTGGCATTTCTAATTGCATTGCTGGTATTTTTTCTTAGATTCTTTGCATGCTGCCAGTCCATTTCAGTCTTGGATGTGGCTGCTGTTTTTCTGGCTCTATTTTTTTCTTTAATTAGATTCACGATATCCTGGGTTATCCAGGGGTCATTACTTGTTTTGACTTTGATTTTTCGAAGGGGGGCTATTTCATTTAACAGGGTATTTATTCTAAGTACAATTGTGTCCCATGCTATTTGACAATCTGTTAAGCTGTGAAAATTTTCCCAGTTGAATTTGTTTCTTAGATTTAAACGGAAATTTTCTTCAGAGTAATTCTTGTATGTTCTGCTCCATTTGATTTTGGACTGAAATTTGGTTTTGTGTTTTTTTCTGGTTGTGTAAATTAGTTCGTGGTCACTTAGGTTAGAGTTTAAGACTCCAGATTGAGAGATAATATCTGAGTTGGTGTAAATATGATCTATTAAGGTTCCAGTTAGAGTTTTTTCAGCATTTATGTGGAATCTCGTGGGGGTGGAAATTACTTGCGTTAGATTAAAATTAGATTCCATATCTTTTAGTAACTTTCTATCTTTACTGTTTACTAGGTAATTTATATTGAAATCCCCTACAAGAAAGATCTCTGCTTTTTTATTTGTGGTTATTTCTGCAAGAGTAGTGGTCATATATGATACTAATTGTTCGGTTTCTCCTTTAGGGGGTTTGTATAGGCAGCCTATGTAAATCGGTTTTGTGAATTTTAAATTCAGCCTTGCCCAAATACACTCAACGTCTTTGGAGCTGATGCTGAGATTAGACATTAGGGTGTAATTTATACTGTCTTTAATGTATAGGGCTACCCCGCCACCCCTTTTGGGGTGGGGGTTGTTGTTTTCGGTCCATGATCTATCCATTCTCAATATATTAAATTTGGGTATACTAATCTGGTTGTCTGGGATTTTAGCATGTAACCATGTTTCAGAAATGCCTAATATTGCTGGGTCAAGAGTAGAAAGTTCCAGTTTGATTAAGTCAAATTTGTTTTGTATGCTTTGTACATTTAAATGACTAATTGCAAGGCCTTTTGCGAGAGACATATTGGGGGTGATTTCTGGGCCTTAGGCAGATTACTGCACAGGCCGAAGGAGTGTGTGAGTTCCCTTTGAGGTAGGCGGATATACCTCTAGGGGTAGGGTTTTGGATGGATGTTAGAACAATTAGTAATAATAATTGGTAGGGGGGGGGGGGGGGGGTCTGCCTCCGCTCGTGGAGCCACAAAACAGTTAGGAAGTAGGTGAGGTAAAAGGTGCAATATTCTAATGTAAATATACTAGTGGGTAATTGAAATTGAACTAAAGTTTTGAACATAGAGTCCATAGATTGCCACATTTTTTAATGTGTTTCTAATGGGTCTTGTCAGTGAATATACAGGATTTCAATACAAGAATATAAAATAGGCCTAGTATAGGACTAATATATACCTTATGGCGGAACCTATGAACCTCCCTTTTATGAATCCGAATTGATCTTCATTTATAATATTAGGAAGGAAAAAGGCGGGTCTGTTGACTATAGTTTTTTAAATTATTTTGTAGTCCACATTAAGTAAAGTTATCGGTCTCCATTTTTTCTCAGGTCAGGACCAGTGGAAACAACACATTGAAATGTATGTGTTGGAAAAAAACGCACCCGCAAACGCACCGCAAAATACACCAATGGAAACACCTCATTGGCAATACATGTGTTAAAAACAAAACCCAATAAAACGGAGCAACAAACCCAATAAAAACGGAGCGACAAACGCGCCAATGGAAAAGTACCCTTAGCCATGCATTGGACTGCTCTGCGGGTGCGTTTTAAATCCAACAAATATAATCAATCAATTGTTTCCATTGGTCTGGCTTGTGTTGCGGTAAACATGCAACCAAAAACGTAACGTTTGCCGCATGTACTGTTAAATATAATAAATCCGGACCAATGGAAAGGCAACTATAAGAGGATAATGCCCGATATCATGAGATACTACTGGAGGCACTCAACAAAATGTGTTTCCATTAAAATACTTTCCGTGCTATGACTATATATAGGCCTATACATGTATACGAAATGAAAAGAGTGCCCATACCACACCGGACTATGGTTGACAAATCAGTTAAGTTGTATCGGAGCTTATTGATGTTACTGTTAGTGATACGGGTACCAATTCACAATTGGTAAATAAGGAATGTCACCAAGAGTAAATTGCCATGTTCATTCTCTTATCAGGAAAATACCTGCATAAAACCATTTTTTGGCTCCTCACCCATCCAAATGGCATAATGGAGTGGCATCCTATTCAAATACACCGTATTAGATAACAGAACACGATTATGTTATGCATGGTCTGGTTCCCGAGTGATAGAAGAATGCAAATAGCGCTGAACACACCTGCAATTACCTCGTGGTCTATCTCGAAGGTTGTGTATTGGCAAGGGTCAGAGAAAATATTTTATATTCAAGTACATAGTGACGGTGGGACCTAACGAAACACTTGAAAAGCACTTCTACTTTGGCTTGGATCCTGTCTGGCACCACTTTCCCAGGGCCTTGGGCGCTATTTTTCTACAGAGCTATTTCATTCTGACGCACTTAATTCTAGCAAAAAATAACACTTGATACCACGAGGTGTCATGTTGCGGGTAGAGAAAATCTGTAAGTTTCAACTAGGAGCGAAGTTTGGAAAATGATTTCACACCCATATTCTCCCTGAGAATATTTAATACCGTAATGAGTTATAACTTTAAATGACCCTATATTTATTCCTTCACTACTTCAGAGGATATCTCGGTTTGTAAAGTTTTATTATTAGTGCATAAAGTGCACTCTGGATTGTGCATGACAATTGACATATATATATATATATTTATAATCATTCAATGTAAGAAATAGGCGGCTGATGCGGCATGACAATGCCTATATTATAGCATACTTTGTGTTCTTCCTAGCTAATAACTCAGAACACATGAGAGTTGTAATGGAGAAATTTGATAGAGAGGAAAATAGATTTCCCTGTATACAATCACGAACTTCCGGGGCACTTGAAATTGCTATATTATGTATAAGTTATTTTGAAATGAGCGGCTTTATCGGGAACCTCGTGAAAGCTTCGGGGCATGGACTTGCAAGGGATTAAGGCTCGGTGATTTAGGCAATAGGAATTGTTCGTTGGGTTAATCCCGCCAAAGGTATTGAGCTTATCTCTAGTCAAAACAGCCAAAATAGTTTACAACCTACCAGGAACACTTCTTAACGTTGTGATGTATCGGGCGAATGCTGGGATAATACCTCACCAATTCCATACTGGCAAGGCATTATAAGACTTGCTTTAAAGCGAAAGTCTCAAGCTTTATCAATTCGATCTATTTAAAATGTTTTGCCATGTTTAGCATTCTATGAATAATACCAAACACTATTCTTTTGAATTAATATATGTTTGGACACATCATATAAAGAAGTCTATATTCGTCCGAAATGAAAAGTTGCCACACTGATGAAATTATAATGAGCCAGTGGATCGGAATTGTACCATTGTACCATGCATGCATGCATGGGGATAGGCCTACATTATAGACTTCATAAAAAAAAGATTGGCACCATGCGTTTCCTCATGTGGAGTTTTGGCCTCCTTTCCATATTCGTATATCAAAGATGAAAGTGGGAATTAAGTGTAATTCTAAAATTGAATTACTGAGTTTATTGAGAATTATGTCACGATTGACCGCATAAAGCCAACTCACATACCATCCCAATTGTATCAATCTGTCGTGAAGCCGCAATTGGAATTTTATAAATTGGTGAGAACACGAGTGCTAAATCCGGTATGTATGGTATTAAATAGCATACGGGGTGTGAAAGGTCGCGATTCCATATGAAATGCAAGCATCAATTCAAAAAAACTCGGTGTGCCATTAAGGATAATAGAAATCTAAACATTCAAAAGGGGTTACAATAATATATGAGGAGCAAGCATTCTCCGCCTTTGTTCCCTTCGCACATGGGGTTGTTTGTCCAGTCAAAATTGATCGTTAGTGAGCTGTGATTTAGCACTTTAGTGTGAGCAATTGCTTCCGTTGAATTGCAATGGTAGCCATACGGGATCGTCTGGTAACTCACAGGTACACTCTATCAAACATCTAAAAGAATATTCTCCAAACACTTTTATAACATTTTCCATCATAAGAATTGTCACCTAAATTGAAATACCATAAAACAGGCCGCCGCGATCCAAATACATATTAATATTAACAAAACATAGCTAATAACGTTTATTGGTCACTTGCCATTTTCAAAATTGCGAAATATTGCGCTCATGCTCATTTAATTCTTTGATACCTTTACGATAGTGTTAGTTTATTATTATCGAAAGGGAATTCTTTTACCCCTAGTTTTCACCAGCGCACTCTATAACAATAGTTGACAGCGCGTAGTCTGAATCGAGAGCATCGACTCAAAGGCTTTCCACAGAAAAGCCAGATCCCCTTGAACCTAACTAAAGGTAGGTCCCCTACTACTGCCCTATTATCCTCGAGTGCTTTAGACTCGCAGTCAACTCAAGGCACTCGGAGGTTTAGTTCCAAGCACTCACTCTCTCACTAAAGTTTACCGACTTCATTCCAGTGCGATATATAGATATGGTAAAATAATTCGAGAATTTCACGACAAGCGGATTGACAACGTATGTACGCGGAGGTGATTTATCTATACAAACAGGACAACATGCACTTTTGTAGGAACTAATCGAAAGCTATTTCACAGCATGATGTCGTGTAAAAAAAGAACAGGAACCTATATACTTGGTGACCATAGCAAGGCTGGCAAGTGACCAATTCTTCAGTTGTATGATTTGGAAGAAAGTTCTTCGCGTGGAAGTAATTCATAGAGGAGAATCATTGGCAGGAGTGAGTGGACTACCGATATCTGATCCTGCATTTCTAGTATTATGACTCTATACTATGAGGATTTTATAACGCTAGATCATTGATTGTATTGTTCCTTTCTACCAGTCAATCTTTGTATTAATGACCCCGTTACTTGTTGACCCATGGAAAATTGTTATTCACATAAGTATAGCGGTCCTACCAGAAAGCCTAAGACATAGTAAGACATTGTTTCTACTAAAAGGAAAACTGTAGTGATTTGATTTTATGTGATCCTGATATTTCCTGGCGAATTGCGTTGAATGCCTTTGAATTGTATTTGACAATTCTTTTCAAAGGATCTCATTATGGAATGATTGTTTGAGATCAGACTGGAGGAGACATTTACAATTAGCCCGGATAAAGTATAGACTATGATCCTGAAGTTTTTTCCTCGTATCTACAAACAGATCGATGTCGAAACAAAAACTTTGAGTCGATGATATCCTGTACGTGTGGTATTTAAGAAAACGTCCTGGTGCCTTATGACTAACGTGTACCTCTTTATAGTTACCACTTAGAAATGCTAAGCGTCCAATTGCCCGTTAGGCCCCCTAGTGGAACCACAATGGATAACACAGGAAACAGGAGGAGAATGCCTTCCAGTGGGACCAATTCTGATAAAAGAGGGAAAAGACCGGGAACTGGGAGGAGACCCACATCCGCAGCGATTCAGCATGTTTCTGCAGCTAACAGTGCTGTGACACAACTTGGTGGTTTTCGGCCACATGGTTTTACCAGCAGACAACCTTCAGCCATATCAGGAAGGTCCATTTCCCCTGCACCATCCTATGGAAGAGCCCCAAGTGCAGCATCAAGAAGATCTACAGCATTCCATGCCTGGACAGCGAACACCCCATCAACCAGTGTCAGTCGCCGTGAAAGTGTAGACTTTTCTGAGGATGGAGGCTGTTTACAGCCATCAACTATGGCATGGGCTGCCTTTGAAAATTCCATAAAAGAAATAGCCGACGACACTTTATATTTTACACAGCAGCAGCATAGGAATTTCAAATCAAGTGAAGCTTTCAAGCAGGTTCTGACTGATATCAATTACACCCCTCATGTAGAGATAACTGCTCACGAGGATGATGACATCTCTCTGCTCTCTTATCATCAGGGATCAGTTGTTGGAACTGCTGATGGTTCAGCCGTTGATGGAGAATGGACAGAAAGGCAGAGCGTTGTTTCTGCAGCAGATGATGACTGTGTTTCTGTATCAAGAAACTCCGCTTTAGGAAGAAAGTCTCCAGGCGTTCACTTCATGAAAGAGCGGACAGAGGGCATAACTTATAATGCCACAGGCAGATTGAGTCCTGCTGAAGAAGAGCCAGATGGAATTGCAGAAAATGGAATTAAAAAGAAAAAGACGTTTGTCCAAGTGGCTGACTTACACACTGATCCTAATGATGTTCGCGTAGAGCTTTATAATCGATATCTGAAACACCCAGAAATGTGGACCCATGGTCTCACTCGTCATCTCCATAAAACTGTGACCAAAGAAAGACTTCCTGCTTCAAAGATGTGGAAGACCACCCAAATTTTCAGACCTAAAAGTGCCATTTTGAATGGCAGTAAATTTGACAATACATTGGCCAGGCAAAGGAGAATCCAATCAGCGAACAGTAACTTTCCAAATATCAGAAGCCCAACCCCAAGCTCTGTTGAAAGAAATAAATCCGCCTTAGGTCATCGTTATCATTAATAGAGAATATAGAAAGGCACGTACACACTTATGCCTCATAACAATATTACCATTTAATTACTTTGTGTATTGGTTGGTAGTTTCGTCCGCACTGATCATGCGCTAGCACGTTCACATGTATGAAATGTTTCGGATGACTTTTCGACGTTCAATTACAACAAAGATGTATAGGCCCTATATACATTGTATTAAGAGTATTTGGTTGCATGCGTTGGTTAAGTTTTCCCAGGTTTCATTGAATTTTGATTGCCTGAAAGGAATAGTATGCGATAACCCAGTGCAATAAGATCCTTGTGATAATAATACACTTAATCTTAATTGCATTTGAATGATTACAGTCATTACCAACCAAATGGGGGAACTATACCGTCATAACGCTAAGCATTGTGTAAGGGACTTTGGCTAAGAGAATTATTCCATAGATCAATTTGCTATCCGAATAGGAATTGTCCACATCAAACCCACAGTGCTCCCTTGAAGCACCATAACCAAGTGCCTGTGCTCTACAACTATTACTTTCTTCCAATACTTTGCCAATCCTATCTGGGATTTATTTACAAACAGAATCGGCTTACTCCAGCTTCAAGAGTCGGGAGTAACGTTGCCTGGACTGGAAATATAATGGACTGGTTTAATTTGAGTTAATTATAAAGGATCAAATAAGTTGACTAGTTTGATGCGATCAATGATCGAGTTATGCGATTACAAAGAGAGAGAAAAAAAACATTTTATTACAGTTAATGACCCTCTGCATTTCATATCATTATTTGATTAGAAGATGAACAAAGTAGTCATATTGTCATTTCATACTTTAAGTCAACCCAAGTCCTAATTAAAATGACATTCAATTGGCAAATTTTGAATTCACTTTGTCAGTCATTTAATTCGTTTGGTTATAATTCCTACCGAGTACGGTGAGTATACAAAAGAAGGGCAGTTGAATGAACAGTTGAATGAAAGGTATGCAATCTAATGTATTTAACAATATGAAAATCCTTGCTAGGTTGTGTTAAAGTAATATATATGTAGAATAGTAACTGGCAATTAGTTCGTTTTCTCCACTGAAAACGAAAAAAAACAAATGTTCTCAACATTTGGCGGTTCATTTACATTGAATGATTCTATGAATAAAATTAATAGAACCTCACACATATAAAAATAAGCGTTATGTAATAGTTAGGCTACAATATAGACCATGGATATGAACGAAATTGCTTACTCCAGACACGGAATAAAAATTAATTTCTAATGAGCCTTATTTAATACGGGTCAATGCTTTTGTTTGGCTTTCATAATATAATATTTAAGGACCTGCTTTTAGCGTTTTATTGTTTCACCTTCCCCGTTTCTACAATATATCACAATTATTATTAGAATTACCCAAAACATAATTTATGATATGGTAGACGTAATTAAAAGTATCACTTTATACCGACTACTCCGGGTCGGTGTAGTTCCTGTCGGATGGAAGATAAGGAATAAAAAGGTTATTTTTGGTGTTAGTGTATTTAACTAGATCTTTCGGGCAAACTGCCCTTCGTCCAAATATCCGTAAAATCCTCCATAAGATATAATGTGTTGATTAAATAATAAATGTGGATAACAACAATAGTTACAACAGTACATGGGCATGACATAGCCACAAGAATTGATACATTGAGTTTATTGGTTCCTTGATATCATATTTTCAAATTTTACGATTTGGCTTTAATCTGTCCAAATTTAATCAATATTTGCCCGTATATATAAAATTCCCGTGTGCACACTATATATGCAATGCATAATACTATGCACATATTAGCCGAGGATTTTCAGCTTAAGGCGTAGAAGCTATAGTTCCAAATTTAGGTAAGCAGTGACAGCTTTATAAACAACCCGTTACCTCTGGTAGTGCTGCATCAAACGTCCAACCACATTGACTTTCAAGTGGAACGCCACTTAGGCCTACCACTATAGGGTTGAATAAACATTTAAACTTCACTCAGTGTCAAAAAACAATCATTCCCAAAGAGCCCAGTATACCTATATGTAATCTTCTTCGCGTGCTTCGCGTATGCCTTGCGAGTACCCAGTAAAATAAATCCCTGAGGTAATTAAATAATGTAGAAGACGTGGCAGACAGATCCATGTATACATGTACCCAGTGTGTACCAATATATCTAGCTCTGTAACATGGAACCTAGTAGTGTATCATATTAATTGAGCCCTATGTATAACTAGCCGTCAGCCATATACATGACATTCAAGGTATTTTAAAAGAATTATAATTGCTATAATAAGATTAACATTCAAGGGTCTGTCACAAATAGACTGGCGGAACGACTTTAAAAGATTTTAAAAATACAATTAAGCATGCACACTCGGGATTAGGGAATTGGCAGAAAATTAATATCATATTCACTGTCCAAATTATTTTTTATTTGAGCGTAGGTATGTACTGGATATAGAAAATATATTCTGGTATTCTGAATTTGACAGAATCCCTTTAATATAGATATAGAAATATATTCCGGTATTCTGAATTTGAAAGAATCCCCATACATCGGCCATGGGGCACAATTACCTGAGATTATCACAATTTTTCTAGGTCATTCCCCCGCCAACATTCTCTCCGCCGACATTCTCCCCGCCGACAATCTCCCCGCCAAACGACTTCCCCGCCGACAATCCCCCCCCCCCCCCCCAATAAATCATTAAAATTTGAATTTTTCTAGACGCCAAAGAATGATGAAAAATTGCTGAAATTCTCATATACACAGATAACCTCACGATGGAATTTATTTGTACCAGTTGGGTGGGAATTGACCATGAAATTCATCATGTCAAACACAGAAATATAGTTTGATTATGTGACGTGAATGAATGAAAAGAACAGTATTGGGTGGAACTGATTGTTATCATCACATGTATGTGAATTATATATTAGATCGATTTGATTTGAAAAGTCACAATTCTCATGTGCAAGGTCCCTACAGGCAGGTAGCATATAATAAGGCCATTCTATTCTATCATTTTAAATGGATACCCGACACACTGATATTTGTACATTATATATTAGATCAATTCTACTTGGGTAAAATATATTATTAAAAACTGAATATTCCTATAGATCTATGCACAAATATTCCAGCTATCCATTCTGACAATTTCAAGCTCTTTATTAAATAAAATGCTCTGTAACGCAGGTATCTCAGGTAGTACATAACAAAATGTTAAGACCCTTTAGATTGGAAAGTGTATATGCAAGATTAAAAGGTATTATTTATTGCAAAGTCTTGGATGATAATTAACCAGAAATAGGCGGGGAAAATGTCGACGGGGAGGTCATCGGCGGGGAGAAAGTCGGGTGGGGAGAACGTCGGCGGGGGGAATGTTGGCGGGAAGATTGCGGCGGGGAGATTGTCGGCGGGGAGATTGTCGGCGAAAACAACGGACACCGTTATCAACATGGAAGGTGATAACTAGCTTCAACATAGTGTCGCACTAAATGATATACCGGTATACATATTTCTGTGGCTAATACCTATACCCATACCCATACTTGTTTGGTTTCCACAATAGGCCTATTTAATTTATTCAGGAGAAACCCATCTAGTTGATAGATCTAATTACAAATCAAATGCTATGTTATTATTGTACGTTCCAAAACTTTCTTTATGAGCCAAGGAAGGGAAATATTGGAAAAGTCCTGACTTGATTTTGAGTGAATTTTGATAGGGTTGGTCATTTTTCCATTGTCGAAAATAGACCCCTGGGCCACTTTTCGATGTGGGTTACTTTTCGATCTGACACCGACCCTTAAGCCGGGAATCCACACAGCAACTTCAGGGCCAAGTCGCCCATCAGTCGCTCATATTTTCCACCCAAGTCGCCCAAGTTTCCAGTCGCTCATGATCACTGTCGCTATCGCTGACAATCAATGTCATATGTCAGATGTTCAGTATTACGGTAATATACTTGGCCAGGCTGACCCTGACCTTGGATAGCTTTGTCACTATGCCGATACCAATCAAACAATCAAGGAACACCGCTTTACCTCATCCAACATGGCAAAAGGGGGTTATTATTTTACATCTGTGTATCAGTATTTATATAGCTCTGACATGTATGAAAAGAATAATCAAACATCATAATCAATATTAGATCATAAGAATTGTGTCATTAATGGCATCATGACAGTGATTTTTTTAAATAAAATGAGTTAACAATTCTGATGATGATGAGATAACGCAATTTAAGGTGATGGTGACTGTAAACTGACTTAATGATGTATCTATCGCACAAAAACGTTACGGCCATCTTCCCTAAAAATAATCAAAGCATTTACACACTTTTTACTTCCACATAGCCCAAGTTAAAATTATTGCAGTATTCATTCCTTGGTGTTGTATGCCTCCACAAACATAAATAACAACCCATATGGATGGAAAATGTGCTAAAACCCAGCTAACATGTATGAACTGAAACCCCAAAATGCCCCGTTACGGCACAATGTTTGGGGCACTGGCTGGTGCATGGTGCAAGCATGTGATTGCTACAGACACACATGTAGCTATATAGTAGACAAAAAATACCGAATACAGGGTTCCCCACAAGAAGATTGTAGGGATTGCCTAAGAAAATTAACACCGGAAATCCAATGGAGGGGGGGGGGGGGGGCGGTGAGGATTTAAGATAATTTTTAAATATCAATAAATTTAATCGATAAGAAATGATTTTTGGTAAAAACGAGATTATATTGAGAAACTAGATTCCATTGGTGATTTCCATTATCATACTGCAGGAAATTAACCTATTTTTTTTAATTTAGCACAAAATGTGACATTATCTAGCACTAATGGTTACACACGGTGAGAGGGTGTAATATATATATAACAATTACTGTCATCAATCTATGTTATATTCTGAGAGAATAACAATAAATATGTAGCACGAACGGCGATAGTATGTACACCACAGCATTTTCCTGATTTGTTGTTGAATTAATTATAACATTAAAATTTAATAATCTATAGGCATTGGGATAGTAAAATCAAGTTTTAAACAATACCATTTAATTAGAGATGGAAATGATATTGACTAGGCCTATTGCTTTTTTAATAACAGAAGTCAAAAATTTTCTCAGAAAAAGGGGTCTAAAGGGTTTTTCATTTCGTATTCGTTGTAGATGCATATGTGCTCATTGCTTCATTTTCAAAACTGAATCCATACATGGTGGTTAACATTATACGACAGGGAACAACTAATGAAATAGGTTTGGAGACATTTTTATATCCATTGAAGATGATAATATTCTTGCGGCTGCAATGTTCTTTGTTGAGGAAACACTGTAATAAAGCATAAGTCTCTTTTATAGTTGTAAAATGTAGAAGCCCTCCGTTATTATGCTGGTGGTAAATCAGTTGTTATAATTAGGTGTGGACGGGTGGGCGAGCTTGACCACTAGCGACCGACCCGCCCTCTGAGAAGAGGCGGATTGCCACTGAACTAAAAATTGAAGCTGTCACAGGATATCTTGGTCTTTCCCAGTAATGTCTAGGTCATATGGATCATCCAATCAAGCAACTTTAACAACACGTACAGCAAACTCGTTGGTGTCAATCGAAAGCTATAATTGTATATTACATTTTTTACTGGAGGAATACATATGTTTATGGTACATGAACATCAGGATCAGCACTTCTTTTGGTCCTATGGCTATTCCATTGAAACTTTTGCACACGGCACCACTGGCCACTACCACCATGCTCATGCTTCCCTCCCTGCTCTCACAGTAGCGGCTATGGCGGTACTGTGTGGAGCAGGTATTACACACAAACACTAACAAGGAAGAGAGAGTGGAGGAAGCAGGGCGGGATGGTGGGCAGTCATTAAAAGTGAGAAAAACGACAACTATAAGAACAAAAACAGAAAATAAAATAATATCCTCTAGCGGGCTAAATTTCTGGACCATGAGTAGCCTAGGGTCTGAAAGCACTTTCGGACGTAGCATATATACTAGGCTACTCCTGTTACATAATCTTGATCAGGTGAGGTCGTTGGGTTTTCCGTGTTTAATGACAGTCCATGTACCATGGCCCAACAATGTTGTAAATGCATACTTTCAAAAGATATTGCTCATTATGTCGAATTTCCCCCATACACCTTCTTACACTTTGTCTATATAGCCTAGTCTATGTCTCAATAATATCATTTTTTATTCTCATGGATCCGTTTGGTCATAATGACGTATATTAATTGCGCAATCCCCATAGATTATAAATACCGTCTTGTGCATGGTTACATAATATTATAAACAAACCCCTATCTAAGTCTCCTTACGAATGATTTTAATAGGCCTATATCTAGCAACAGATACCTTTTTGTCATAACATTTCTTTATTTCAAGAGGCAAATTATCCCATGTTTGTTCTTAGTTTTCGCATGCAATAGTAGGCCTATACCTAGGGGGCTATCATTATTTACCTCATGGGGGGTATAAGAATTTTGGCAGTCAATCATATGTATTTTTGTGACCCCCCCATCCAAGGGTCCCATGTTTTTGTGACCCCCCCTATCAGAGGGTCCCATATTTGACCCCCCCCCTCACCAATCATGCACCCACAGTGAAAAAAAACCAGATGATAGCATGCCACATAGCTATTGCATAAATGTATGTACAGAAGTAGCTGCCATTGAATATTATTGAATGAAGGTGACTATGTTAGACTTATTTTAAATAAGTACATGTGTAATGTATGTTTTGAACCCATACATAGTGTAGCAGAGGTATAACAGCAATGCATTGCATGTGTGATCCAGTTGTGCGATCCTGCGACATGGAGGACTCTATAGTAGCAGCTGTTGGTGCTAGTCTGCACCACCACAGTCCTCCAGGAGCAGGCCCCTTCATGGATCAGGAGAAGGATGCTGATCCACATGCTCCACAGGAACCGGAGTGGATCCAAGGACACCTAGACATGCCACTTGCCAGGACCACTTTTGGACCCTCTGCATGACGGAACAGAACTGACCAGTCTTGTCTGCAGCTGGCATCTTTATTTCTTGCAGTACAGCAAGGGATTGTCTCTCTCTTCCCTTCTGTGGACTAACCATCCCAGAGTATATATTATTTCACCTCTGGAACAGAGTGTCCTAAGACTTAGTATAGGCTTGTTATATGTGAGCAAGCAGGAAGAAATATGTTTCATTTGTCCCTAGGGAAGAAACAGATGACCCAGTTTATCTTTCTATGTTTTCATTGGTTATTCTGAAAGTAGGCCAGCGTTGTCATAGGGACATGTCATGCCATGACACTACATCCTCTGCTAAGCATTGAAACTGCGGTGGCCATCATCAACGTCACAATAACTGTCATAAACACAAGCGCTAAATGGAACCATACCATGCCAGGATTTAAAATCATTGGGAAGAGGTCAAATAAATCTCGAACTAACCTTAGTTATGTATTTCCGATCATTCTCCACCTAGTTTCTGGCATAGAAATCCCTCGGGTCTACACTGTGATCCAACCCTTGAGATTCCTCCTGCCTCCAACTCGGTGAAGAATGATCGGAAATACATAACTGCAATTAGTTCTGTCTATGTACTCATCAAGCCATCAAGGTATATCCAAGTTTTGTTAGCCTTTCCCATTCCAAAACAAGCTTAACTTGGGCTCACTACCCATACCTTGATTGAAGTTTCCATTCTATAATGCAACAGCCACTCTGATTGTTATTGTTGGTATTTTGATTTCCCATGGTCCAGCTAATCTGCCATGACATATGTCACAGTCTGGGCATAAAGATGACTTCATCCTCAGATTCATTAATTACAGCATTATTCTCCTCTTTGGTGACTTCATTTACCCTTTCATCATATGTTTCAGGATCACATGAATCTGAAACCAGGTTATTGTCTGAGTCAGAATTGTCATCACCTTCTGTACCTTTTGTCCTACTCTCCCTAGAAGTTTCACTATCTTGTTCCTCTTGTAAATCCTTACCCTTGGTATTTTTTCCCTGTCTTCTCATTTCTCTTCTCATCTTTGTTTCTTTTTTATACTGATAGTGGCCAATTACAAGGTCCTTCCTTACAAGAAAATTGGGAGCAAAAGATTTAACTTTGGCTGTCATTTCAAGTCAAGTTCTCCTTTTTCAAAGAGAACATTGCATTATTTGCGCAGCTGAAAACCATCAATTGGTTGAGATTCACTATGTACACAATTGATTGTTTCATTATGTCTTGTACTTGTAATGGCCAGACTCAGGAGAGGGCATGGGCTGTGGTACAAAGTAATAATGCCCTGGTAGATCACCTGGTCCAGCATCTTTGAAACACCATATTGGGATCATGAATTTAACAACACATGACCATACATATGTAATGACAAAGTTTAGAAATGCATGAGAGAAAATGACCATACTAGAGAAGACCAATTGAACAAGAAAAGTATGCAGCATATTTTGAGGGCAGCTAGAGGAATTGAAGGAGGCACTGGCAGATGTCTTTAAGAGTGTTCAATTCACTAAAGCCTACTCATACTAAAAGTAACAGCAAGAAGGAAAATAAAAGGAAGTCAGCCAGTTGGAAAAGAAAATAAGATGAGGAAAATAGTATAGAGTCACTAAACAAAAGAACCAAACCGGAGAAAGCAATTGAATGTTTTCCAAATGATTTTTCTGGCAAGTCAGCAGTCATGGTTCAACTTAATGCCCTGAATCATAATGTAGAAGGTCTCCTTCGCCCAAAGATGGTCAAGTTTAAAAAAATCATGGAAGACTACAAAAATCAAACTGAAAGAACCAAATGCTGCCAACACTTGAAACATCTGGATGTCTTAGTTTAGAAAGTAGTGACAGTGAAACAATTCCAGCCAGAATCTCTCTTTTGAAAGGGATAAGACGAGCAGGAGTCAATTTGATTTTTGTTTTGCAGTATATTTATGTTACATGTTTTCAAAGTATATCTGGATCGGGTTAAAGAAGTTTTGTTTCTAGTAGTGGAAACGATTGTATTGCCGAATATTTAAACAGGGGCAGAATGATGGTTACATTGAGATGCCAACTATAAAACTTCTTCAACTCAACCCAAACGGGGTATCATTAGTTTTTGCAAACTCCTTGGATTTGGGTTTTTTGCGCTGTTCTCATCCCCACGCGACTACTCACAGCCCACCTTCAAAAATGAAAACTGGTTGTTTTATTATATTAATGAATTCTTCTATGTCTGCTCCAACCCTTCTCCAATTTTAAACAGTTTTGTGGTGTAACTGTTTGCGGTTGAGTACCTCCACACCATAGAAATGATATGTGAAACACTGAATTCATTGAGGGAAAAAAAATTGCGGTAGCAGAAGATGTTTTGCGGAATTCATGGTACTTTATTGAACCTATTCATCACTTAAGATGGTGAGAGGATTGCCTCAGTAAACATTACTAAGACACAGGATTTTTTCAACCCTGATGTTGGCATGTTTTTGTGACCCCCCCCCCCCCTATCAGAGGGTGCCATGTTTTTGTGACCCTCACCCCCCCATAATTCTTATACCCCCCCCCTGAGGTAAATAATGATAGCCCCCCCCCCCTATGTTGAGTCAGACATCATTAGGGCTAAAAAAAATTTTACTCACCTCAAAATAAATTCATATTATTTCACATTTCTGATTATGGGAATTATTTTCAAGGTAATTTAATTAAGGTTGCGTCCATAGTCGATTTGTTTCTTACATAGGAAAGAAGTTAGCTAAGTTTGTCTTTTCCAAATGATCATAAAGTAGGCCTAACGTTTATTAATTAATTTAATATTACCATGGCAATTCACACATTTTTTATATCTAGGCTACCAAAGAAATAAGTAGCCTACGGTACACTACGGGAGAATGAAACGAAAATGCCCTTCAAGTTCTTTGAGCAATAAAAATGCCCTTTTCTGAGTACGGTATCATGTTGGTCGGACTTGCTGTGTCTTACACTTGTAGGCCTAAACTCGACTCACCCAGTACCGAATGCTCTTGTATCAGCCGATCGTGCTGTGCGATCTACAACGTAGCAGTTCAGACAACACACATTGCGTCAGGACAACAAAAACAGACATTGTTTTCAATGCAAGAAGCGGGGAGAACTAGTATCCGCTTTTATGCATTTATTCTGATTTTATGAATACATAAATGGACTAAAGGATACACGATAAGGTAAGAAGAACGAGAAGCTGATACATTGTACCCTTATTATCATTTGTTTCTCTGGTAACGCAGTCAAATAACTTGCAACCGAGCGATAAATTGGGTTGTAAAGGCCTTATGAGCCGCATGTAAGACTGGGATTTCCCCTTAGCCTAGCACCTGACAGCAGAACATTACTGCATGTTATCTTTCTTTCCTTTTTCCTGACTCATGATGAATGACTTTGCACGCTGGTAGATTGGAAATGCTGCGGAGTCCTATCTTATCCCAATACATCAGTAACAATTTATTATAATACAAAATTTAATGTCTCACTGATCAATAATTTACAATTATTTTGATTTTTGTAAATAACCAGTCGTACTGCCACCAGAGATGGTGGGATATAAATAAGCTCTTTGAAATGATAGCTCTGTCATGCTCACGGCTAGCCCATGTATAATCATTCGAGACTGAGTAAATGAAATGCGTATTAATTATGGTTTTTTTCAGCGTCACATAGCCTGTATTACAGTGTATAGGTGATCCTCTCCAAGATGCCTTTGATCATTAATGACAACACATATACATCGGAAACCGGGATCCAGGCTCTCCTTGATGTCATCCTCTCTGACGAGACAATCAAGGTTGTTAAAACTAAGTTAGATACCAGTAGCAACTTGAATGCCAACGAATAAAACATTTACCGTACTCTGGAAGCTTTGAATCTAATAGTAATGATTGTGATGCATGTACGGACTACTACTGTGCAAGTACCGTAGTTGTATAGGCCTATGCGTTTTATTTGCATTTCACAGAAATAATTTTATGCAGAATATAAGTTTTGTGTGATATATGTACTATACCAGCTGTACCGGTACCAGTGAAGGCAGTTTATAATTCTCATATTTCTATGTTAAAGGAATCTTCACTATCACTTAATACTCAAACAATCAGGGAGGTTCCACCGCAAGGTCTACTTTATATTAACCAGAGGGAATTTGGTGTTATCCATCCAAGTGACGGTCAGTTTTTCCTTCTTCAATCTTGTTTAATACTTTTTTTCGTACCACACTGCAGGGAGATTCCTTGGTGTAAACAAAATAAATTACCGGTATTATATATGATTGTATAAACCGCATTGAAACTCTTGATACTGAAACCCCTCGAATAAATTTGTATCGAATCCAAAGCAGGATTTTAAAAAAAGGAGGATTGAAAAATAGTTATTTAAAGTTTTTTTTATATATACAGGTTAACTAACGAGTTGGTTGAAGGAGCGTAAATATTGCACGAGTTGCGTAGCAACAAGTGCAATATCGTTAGTTAACAGATTTATTATACATGCTTTCAATCATTTATTGGCAAATGAGAATTATTGCATATGATGTAAAACTTTGACCAATAAAATTTTATTAAAAAAAAAAAAATGAAAATAGAAACAAATCGAGTCATAAATTTGAATTTTACCGGTAATCTTAGTAAAAAAAAAAAAAAAGCCCAGATTGGTTGCATGACAATCCCACGTAAATCACTATTGAAATACGCACTATGCGTAAATCACTCTAGATACGTTGTTTTCAGAGCAATGCGTGTATAATAAAATATGAAAGATGATATGTGGTAGCACAATATTCTCATTCTACTCTGCATTCTCTGTTCAGACAGTTCTATATGTTCACTGAGCTTCCGTTCAGAATGGTTTTACCTTGAATGAAACCGAATCTTCTGTTTGTTTCAGAGTACGTTAAAGTAATTGGCGCAGACGATGCTACAACATGTCATATCATTGTGATTCGACACTCAGGTATGTTATTATTGTTAAAAGTTGTGTCCGATAATATTATTTTCTATTCTTTTGTGAGCGATTTTTAAATATTTAAAAATGATTAATTTATTTTTTAAAATTTCTAAGTGATTGAGACAACTCAAAACACGAAGGGACACAGATGTTTATATTTGAAGGAGGTTTAATACTTTGGGGCGATCTACGTTTCGGTCTAACATTCGACCTTCATCATGATTTATTTTTTAATTAGTTAATTTAGTTTTTTTTAATATTTTTATTTGCCGTATATTTGAAATCGTATTCCAATTAAAATAATAGTAATAAGACAAGCCGGTAAGTATAACGAGTCAAACAGAAAGAGGTACAACAAATGGGGGAACTTCATTAATTCCTAGTAACCAAAAGCTAAAGAAATAAAAAGAACACGAAAATCCATATTTTGGACCCTTTTCTTGGTTTCACTGTTGTCAATGTAAATGTCGATGTAACATGGCAGGCTCACACTCCCTTGTCTACTTCCGCTAGTAAAAGTTTTGTATGAAAAAATGAAAAAAAAAAATAGTAATAATCGGGCCATTTCATTATCTAAATCCAATGCGTTGGCATTATTACAGGAAGCGGAGTATTATGTGTCGCTCATTGCGATGGAGTTGGGATGGATGACGGAATTCGGGAAATGATAAAAACAGTAAAAACCATGTCTAATGGTGATCCAGAGGGAAGGTAAGTATTTTGTAAATCGTATCATCTAAAACGTTGTAAGAAGCCGAGCTCAGTTAAGATGATATTGAAACTTACATAATTTTATCATCTTATCATGCCCTTAAGAATTCAGATTTCCAATTCAGCCGTTGCAAAGATTCGTACGAGATTCTAACTAGTGATGCCAAAACAGTAGATGTTTCGCAGTTCATTACTATTTGATATCAAGTGTCAGAAGAATACTTCCCTGTAGTGTAAGTGTTGCTACTATTTTATTTCTATTGCATTTCTTGATTTACTTAAATAATAGATTGGACCTACATTTGACGGGAGGTTTTCTTGATACGAGACAGGAATCCATCAAAGTTTCAAGGACAGTGTTCCGTGAGTTAATCTGAACTTTTAATGAGGGTCTTTATGTCCAATATCTTAACATCTTACAAAGTATATTAACATATGTTCGATTTACACATGAATGGGTATTTTATATATAATTTTACCTAATATAGTGCAGATGCTGGAGTCCCATCTTCTGTCCGCTTTATTTTCATGATATACCTCGACCTCTTGTGAACGTGTAATATTGGGTGGATTCTAGCGGATAGATTAATCCAGAACATTAAGTCCACACGGGAGTAGAGTCATGAGTCTGGAGATCAATGTTCTCTCCTCATTGTCCCTATGTGATTTAGCCTCAGAGGAATCTGGTGTTGCTTGCACAAGGTACATCAATGTTCTATCTGAGCCCACTCGTGGTAGCACTTTTGTACACTAAACACGTACCAAACATAGACCTCGACATCATTGTTATTAATTTTCTTATCCGTTCCCTTCCAGAAATATTCTTAGAAAGTGAAGAAGATGTGTACCTTCAAACAGCCTGCATCTTAGGTATGTTAACAAATATTTTCTCAAAACATGCTCAATTTCCCTTATGAATCTACGTGACTTTAAACATTTTACACTTCCAGTAATAAATCTGTAATATCTCTAATTATAAATTTCAGATCACAATGACACAGTTGTTAACGATGTACATTTTCCAATCATATACGGATTAGGTAAGACTCATCATACGCTTTCAGGACATACACACGTCCTACTCATTATACTCTAGTGGATTAGATTTGTCTTGGGATTCACGGAACGGCTGATCGACTTTTTCGCCCTTTCTATTCGTGAACTGACAATAGTGTTAATATTCAACATGTACATGTTACTATACCCATGAGTGTGATATGAATATTATTCTCGGAGGTATGGTGAAGTGGTAGAGCTATGGTGGAGTTGGTTGGAGATATCGATCTATATAATATATTTTTTTTCCCCAACACCGGGTCTTTATTCATTAAGTAGACATGATTTCAGGTAAAGAGCGGTTTACATTATTCATATTAGAACGCTCCATGATCTATATAATATTAATATAATATCTAGGCTAGCAGCAGTATAAATGAAATTGATAGTCGTGACAACGGCATCCATCCACCCAAAAGTAAGTAGGGTCCTCCATTTGAATCCCTTTTATCTCTGAAAATCTCTCCGTAGGTGCTGACCTCCAAACTGGGGAAATATTCCGGGCCAAGTTTTCTGAGCGGGGGCCCCTCATGGACGTTCGCGGTGCCACACATTTCATTGGATACGACAAGGTAAAAAATAAAATGATAAAATGTTCCAACTAAATGATCTAATATTACCACAAACTAATATGAACTATTACCTACAGAGAGGAAACATTTGAATTATCATAGGTAGACGAGGTCACTAAGTTTACTACATTGCCATCTAGCGGCGATGAGCAGGACCAAATGAGATATATCTCGCGCATGACAAACCAGTTACTTCCGCTTGATTAGACCGGCTCGGACGTGCCGAACAGAGCCCCTCCATATTTTCATTGGAATTCGGACGCTAAAATTTTAGGATCAGCCCCAAAGTTGGTGGTGTTTTGTCCTGGTTCGTGTAGAACCGTTTGGGACAGTGGTGAAGTTATTAGACGGTGTTTAAGATACTTATCACGTATTCCTCCAGGCAGTGGTCAGACTGACCGTTACGAATCCGCCATCTTGAATCGGTGCACGTGTAGTGGACACAAGATTCAACCCAATAATCATGGGAAAGTCAGCAGAGGAAAAAAGAGTGGAGAAAGAGGCTAAGAAGAAGGCAGCCAAGGATAAGGCAGATAAAGCAGCCAAGGATAAGGCAGATAAGGCCGAAAATGAAAGGTTTACACAACTCTTGGGAGTGAGTCTGAACCAGGATCAGCAGAAAGCGTTCCAAGAAAATCTCAGGAAGATGCTTAATCCTCAAGCAGAACCGACAGCAAGTGGATCGGGACAAGATAAAGAGGAGAATATGGAAGAAGGTGAGATTCCGGAGACTACCAAGATTCTAAACGATATCTTTGACAAAGTCACGCAGACGGAGACGTTGGGGCCTAAAATAGACGATGAGACTCTAGATAAGGTAACGAAGCTGTTCACAAAACCCCTCGCTACCGCCAAGCTGGACGAGTACAGGAAAAAATACCCACGCCCGGAGAATTTGGAACATCTTAACACCCCAAAGTTAAACGAGGAACTTAAAAAAGAAATGAGCAGGGACCACAAAGAAAACGACCGCATGCTCTCGAGGGCCCAGGATTATATGGTAGGAGGGATGGCAGTTCTGTTAGGAAACATGAATTGGGCCAAGACGGCGGCCAAAGAAACCGGGAGTGACAACGCACACATTGCTTTCTCCACCCTGACGGAGGGGATGGTAATGATGGTCAAGGCGTTTACTGAAGTCACTAAGGCCAGACGAGAAGTCATCAAGGTTGATATAAACGACGATTTCAAGGCTTTGTTAGACTATGAAAAACATCCACCCTCAACAGAGTTTCTGGTTGGAGGAGAAATTACCGCAAAGATCGAGTCAGTCAAGAAAGACAATCGTCTCAGAGCAGATCTAAAGAAACCAACAGCAGCGACCAAGAGTAACACTAGAGGAGGGACGTCCTCAAACTCTAAATCTCCCTTCGCCAGAGGCATTGGCGGCTATGGGAAAGGGAGAGGTGGAGGTTATCAAAGCTATTACGGTAATAGAAACAGCAGTTGGGGAGGTGGTGGTTACCACAACTCCTACAATAACAACTCGTACAGAGGCAGAGACAACTTGTCAAACTACAGGGGCAAAGGAAGAGGCCAGAGCTCAGAGAGAGGTTCGGGTTTTCACCAGAAGGGGACTCGGTAGAACAGGTAGGTCCCGACGAAAAAGAAATACCTTTTGATGATGACATTGATGTTACTCAAGTTAACGATTCAGTCCCCCAGGCAGGGAAGACTAAATCATGCTTTAACAATTGGAAAGAACTAACATCAGACCCTTTTGTGTTAAATGCGATAAGGGGAACTCGTTTAGATTTTGCTAAAATTCCTAACAAAACAGGGCTCTGGCCGAATAGTGAACTAACTATCTTTAAGGGGTAATAGAGGAATCAGAGGAGGAAGAAGACCAATTCATTTCAAATGTGTTCCTCAGACCTAAACCAAATGGACGGTTTAGGGTCATTTTAGACTTGCCAAAGCTAAATGAAGACATGGCATACAACCATTTCAAAATGGAGAGCTTAAATTCGGCCATGGAATTAATGAGCGAAGGGTGCTTCATGGCTTCAATCGACCTCAGAGATGCATACTACTCCATACCAGTGCATGAGGAAGATCGGAAATTTCTAAAGTTCTTTTGGAACGGAAAATTATTTAGATTTACCTGTTTACCCATGGGGTTAGCACAAGCTCCCAGATATTTTACCAAAATCCTTAAACCGATTTTCGCCTCTCTCCAGGAGAAAGGGCACACTTGCTTTGGGTTCATAGACGACACGTTCATTTTAAATGAAACGGAAGAGGGGTGCAAAAAGACAGTAAAGGAACTAGCTGAACTTTTTGGGAAACTGGGGTTTTTAGTCCATAAAGAAAAGAGCAACCAAGCTGGTGTTTTTAGGTTATTATTTGGATTCAGAATCAATGTTAGTAACCCCGACAGAGGAAAAAATAGAGAAGTTTTTACGCTTAGGGGAAAAAATGAGCAAAAACAAAAGACCCACGATCAGACAAGTGGCAGCACTAGTAGGAACTATGGTGGACTTAACAAAGGGAGTAGAATATGGTATGGGCCATTACAGAGCTATTGAGTTAGACAAGATCGAAGCCTTAGCCAAGAATAGAGGGAACTTCGACAAACGAATGAGACTATCCCTAGAAGCTAAAGAGGATTTGGAGTGGTGGATGACCAACATTTCGGCGGGCCAAAGGAGGATCTGGGATTGTCCACCCGAAATTCTTTTAGCGTCAGATGCCTCAAATGAAGGGTGGGGCGCCGTAGTAAACGGGATCTCCACGGGAGGTAGATGGAAAATTTCTGAGAAAGAATTACACATAAATGCAAAAGAGATGTTAGCTTGCCTCCTAGGAATTCAAAGCTTGTTAGAAGTGAATAATTGTCAAATAAAGTGTGAAATTGACAGCACCACCGCAGTAGCCTATATCAACAGATTAGGTGGTACTAAATCAGTACAATGTGAAAAGTTAGCAAGACAAATTTGGGAATTTTGCCAAGAAAGAAACATCTGGCTTATCGCAGTACATGTGCCTGGAATTCTTAATGTCATTGCCGATTATGAATCAAGAAACTTTAGGGAAAATGTGGAATGGGAACTACCGGATCCATTATTTAAGAAATTAAATAAGAAATGGGGCCCTTGCCTGTGGGACTGTTTCGCTTCAAGATTGAATGCAAAATGTAGTAAATTTATTAGTTGGTACCCGGATCCAGAAGCCACGTTAATCGATATGTTTACCCAAAATTGGCCAAATGACTTTTGGTATGCTTTTCCACCATTCAGGTGCCTGACCAGAGTCGTCCAGACCCTAACAAGAGACAAGAGGACGAGTGGAATCCTAGTGACCCCGACATGGACAGCGCAACCATGGTGGGGGAAACTAATGAGGAGAGCGAAGACGTGGAACAGTCTAGGGAAGAAGGAACTAGTGAATACTTCAACGAGAGAGACTTGGGTGATCAGAATCACCGTATGGAGGATTTGAAAGAACTAATGCTTGATTGGGACATTAATTGGGATGTCATAGAAACGATTTTTGCATCGTGGAGAGAAGGAACAATCAGACAGTATAACACATCACTAAAGAAATGGTTCTCTTGGTGCAAAGAGTGGAAACAAAATCCGCTAGAAGCGAACACTAACAACATTCTTCTGTTCTTACAAGGTTTATTGAGTAAAGGTTTATCTCATTCAGCTATCGGTACAACACAAAGTGCATTGTCAGCGTTTATTACGTTTGGTCACAAACCAAGGGATACGATTGGGGAACATCCCTTAATTAAGCGTTTCATGACAGGTGTGTTAGAAAAGAAACCCTCAAAGCCAAGGTATTCGCAGACCTGGGATGTGAATCTAGTGCTTAATCACATCCGATCTTGGGGGTCAAATGAAAAAATGAGTTTAAAACAGATCTCTTTAAAATTGTGCATGCTTTTAGCATTGGTTACAGCACAATGGATGCAAACGTTGCATGCATTGAAGATTCATAATATTAATTGGGAATCAAATCAAGTTGTTTTCTCAATAGATAAACTGTTAAAACACAATAAGACAGGTTGCCTAGATGTATTAAGAATACAAAAATTCAATGAAGACAAAAATATTTGTCCAGTAAGGGTCTTGAGAACCTATGTTAAGAGAACGAAAGAGTTGAGAGGCAAGGAGCCTCAGTTGTTTATTTCATTTGGGAAATTGCATAACAAGGTAGCAAAAGACACATTGTCTAGGTGGACCAAATTGGTCATGAAAGAATCTGGTGTCAACACAAACGTGTTTAAAAGTCACAGTACACGTGCAGCAAACACTTCCAAGGCATTAAGCCTTAATGTTCCACTGCCTGTTATTTTAGCTAAGGCAAGGTGGACAAATTCGATAACCTTTGGCAGGTTCTACAATAAGAAAATTGATAAACATGTTGACTTGGGTAACACACTACTCAGGGAAAATGTAAGAGTAAATACTTAGAAATAAAAGTTGTAGACTAAATCCAGTTGTGCTTTAAAGTCTCATTTGGTCCTGCTCATCGCCACTAGATGGCAATGTAGTAAACTTTAAAAGTTAAATGAGGCTTACCTTCGGTTAAAGATGATATTTGACTGTAAGTTTATGAATAACATCTAGTGGTGATGAGGGATCAAATGCCCGCCACTCGCCACCCTGTCACAGTTACTTCTAAGAATTTCGTATTTCGTAAGAATTTCGTAAACTGGATTTAGTCCACGTCCAAAACTGGTTTGTCATGCGCGAGATATATCTCATTTGATCCCTCATCACCACTAGATGTTATTCATAAACTTACAGTCAAATATCATCTTTAACCGAAGGTAAGCCTCATTTAACTTTTAAATTTTTATGGATGTACGGAATCTTGATGTTCCTTCTGATATTTGGGGGTTATTCTTAAATCATTTCTATAAATTATATGTGGAATCTATTGGAATATTAATTAATATCTTCGTTCTCAAATTGATATCTTTTATTTATCTGCATGAATGTTTCAGATGGAAAATGTTTATGAACCTGGAAAAGGTATCCTGAAGATTGGCCCGTTTTCTTGGAGTCCTTGGAAGGATATAGAAAACTGGTTAACTCTCCCTAATTTCTTCATCAGAAAGGTAAATGACTAATGTTAGGATGTTAATTAAACACTACATGGGACATGCATTTGATTCGTGTTGACAAAAAAGTCATGTCATTAAGTCATGGAAACCTTGCACCTTGCGTATTCCACTGAATTTGTATACGATTACTTGCATATAGCTTACCCTGCGTATTCTTTTCAGTATATGTCTACCTCTCCAGAACAAGAACCTGAACATTTTGAAGACAATGTACGGGCCGCCCTTCGTGTCATCCACCTTCATCCAAGCCCCAGTGAAAGTCTGTTCTTAAATGGAAAGGCCTTGCTCTACAAACTACAATCAAATGGGCAATGGATACATTTGCCCAGTTGACATGAGACTTAATTTAAAGTAGCATTTTGTAAGTCCCGTCTGTGCATACTGCTGTGAACATTTTATATTCGGTGCCATATACTCGTCGGTTGTTATTGGTGGAAGTATCCATTGTAATAAGCAATCATGAGATGTATTTTAATGTTTATTTCGTGCGAATATGTACCACGCTTGTATATACTATCATAATCAAAGAATATCATCTCTTGTATGATATTCAGAGGGAGAAGAACAATATTTACTCTCATTATCTTATTTATTAACATGCATATCTCAGTAGATGTATTAGTAATTACTAAACGTATCATACCTCATTATATGTACTTATTTGGTCATCAAATATATGCAAAGTCCAAAATTGTAAGTTGTGATGAGTTCAGTTCAAAATTGAGATCGAAAAGATTGTCACAGCCTGGTGACAAATGTAAGTAAATCGAGTAGCATCCTCAAAAGTTATCACTATAAAGAAACGCTATAGTCCGCATTATTGCGAGAACAGGGTTAAAGGAATCGAACCTACATGTTCCTAAATTAAGTTCTAATAATAATAATTAATAAGCAATAGTCACTATCTTTGAAATCTATGGGATTCAGAAAACCATCGCCTGTTTTTGCAGGAAGACCTTCATATTGTGCCACAATGTCTTTCTAGTTTTATACATGTTTCTCTGCATTTGCTCCGCTCAAAATTTAAGTAACGGGTATATTAATGTAAATAAAATATCTGGGAATCGGGACCATTTTCTTGACAACAACCTACTTCAAAGGGTTACAAATTAAATGTTTCTGTGCGTGCCCATTATTTTTTTCACATTTATACGCGATGCAAAATCATCCCTATGAAGGTCAGAAAATTGCATTCACTTTGATTATAGACTTACCTAATATTATCTTTAAAGTAAGACGCCGTACTTGGTACACAAACACTTCAATTAATTCCTGTGTATGTGCGATACGATAGATACAATTAAAACAAATGTGATTAATACAACCTAAATTACCTTAGTTTGACAAAAAATAATGTTGAAATATTACTTCCCATGATCGATCGACCTACGCTAGGTAGCCAACAATCTCCTGGAAGGTGGAGGCTGGCTTGTTAACATATGGAGTCCGATGGTCCAAACTTTACCAAATTCGAATTGAGCATTGATTATGAATAAATTATAGTTGCAAGTAACATCACTGTAATCAAATGGCAATCAATTATGAGAAGGAAATGTGCCAACATTGATTGTGGGAATTAGTATATGGCTGCTCTCTAGACTTGGTACACCCTATAAACCTGTGTATCGGCCCAGTGAATTATTATTATTTTAAAAGTTCATATTCTCTGGTCTCAAGCTTAACTATCAAATGCTGTTTCACGTAACTGAAATGCCTTTACTAAGTCCCCCCTAGAGTTTTACTTTAAATTGTTTTCAGTTCTAGCTTGGTGAAGTAATAAGTATGTTGTGAAGACCATGTATCATGCTGAACATGTTTGTGGGGAAGTGAGTGGGGTGGTGTAAACGTGTAGTGACCATTATTTTAGACTTGGGGAACTGTCAAATAATATAGGTAAGTAGGTGTAGAAACGCTGTGCTATTCATTATTCATAGGTGATTTGTAAAGTTTTCTCTTGGAACACTTTGTCCCATCTTTTGATATCTCTGGTAGATACAATGACTTGAATTATAGCATTTGGTGAGGCAAACTTTTCTTGAACAGGGTATACCGGAACCTTGCCACTTAAAATCGTATGTTCAACATCATTTTATTTCTTTTCAAAATAATGCCTTGTATTTTCTTGATGTAATAAGTCTCTCTTTGGAATAAAGGATTCCTTAGGATGTCTATAAAAAGGTTAATGTTGTCGTCGCTTATGTTTTAGGTAACTTTTACAAGATACCATATTCTTCAGTCATCAATACATACTCATTGCTAGTTAATATGTTAAGTTACCTAAGGAGTTGGTTAAAGAGCGTCAATATCAAAAAATTCTAAGCGACTGAAACCCCACAGAAATGATTGTGTTATTGCTGCACAAGAAGGCCTTAGAAATTCAATCCAGTTAAAGTACTCAGTGACTGTACGGGATCTGTAGAGTTGGGATTTCAAAGAGACTTTAACGCAGGTGCCAACCTCAACAGAAACCGTACAGAATGTATCCCACTCAAGACGAATCGTGGCCCGTGCGAAAACCATTTTCACCGGAAAATAAACAAGCATACGACCACCACCCATACCTCTATAACAGAGAACCTATATCTCCAAACCCTATACAACGGACTTTTCTCCCTTAATTCAATCTTACACTCCCTAATTCTTTCACCAATCAAAAGGGAATTGCATCAATAACTACATGTGTGAGTTTAAAAGAAATCCGAGTCCCAGAGGTGAAGATATTGGTGAAATTAAAAAATAAAATGACTCAAAAATGAGACAAATATAAAATGACTCGCTGCTCTGGGACTCAACCTCATAATGTCCTGTTTGGAAGTCTGACAACCTACCCAATTGACCATTCAGACTGGCTATAGAGCACATGATATAAACACTAGGCATACCCATTGATTCATCGCAATTAAGGTGCACTTTAATCCCCCATTCTCCTCGTGTTGCTTGAGGAGAATGGGGAAAATGAATCATCTATGAAGTTCCCTGTGTTAACCACAGGTGATTTAAAGATTCAAATTATCATAAAATTTGATATTGCGTCTGCAATCTATTTCTATAGTGCAGGACTGTAGGTTTGCATGCTTCTCTGGACCATACGCTGTTTCATATGAAATGTGTATCAATAAATGACTCATATGCTTTGTGATAATTAGGTGTTCGTCCCATATGTTCTTGTGATTGGTTAATGCGGAGGCCATAAGATTCCAACATTCAGAGTGATTTGATTCTCTATCTCTGGAAGTGATACGTCCTAGTAAGGGACTGTTCATAATTAACCACTGGAGCGGGGGGGGAGAGGACAATTTGAAAAATTCTTGTGCAAAATTGTATCAACCCCCCCCCCCTTTCGACCACCCTTTTTTAATACTGATCCACATCTTTAAGATGGTTGACAAAGGAACAATCAGGGATTATTATTATGCGCACTGATTGTCTTTGAGAACAGTCGCTTGAGTTGTGAGAGCTAATTCATCGGCAAGATGAAGAGACTGGAGACTTTGTCTTCCAGATGTGAGCAGATGAATATAACATAGACCGTCAGACTACAACAGCATTGTCTAATGAGGGATGTATAACAAGAGACATACTGGCAGTTATTTCACTGGTGCAGTGAGTCAGTTAATTCTCACTATAGCTCAGGGAATTAATCTCAGGAATAAGGCCCTCCGCAACCTGGGTAATATGCACAGAGGCCTGCAGGTCCATGCCCATTCCCCTGGGATGGAAGTAAATACCAGAACAAGAACCTTGGCGTTACCCTTATATCAAAGATTATAGTAACCTACTATAATCTTTGCTTATATAAAGTCATCTTTTCAGAGAGACTTGTAGGCAATTCTCATTGGGCTTGCAGAGTGGTCCAGTCAGGACGCTACTTCAAGGACAGTTTATATAACCGTAGTAGCGGGCTAATCACAGGTGCAGATTAATGGCCGGCCTGAAATCTGACATACTTTGGTGGATAGGTTACAGTGGCAAATTCAATGGCTCCTTACCAATAATTGACTCAAGAATTCAGACCCTGGCGGTATTGGACGTTTGTGGGGCAGCAGGGGATTTGTGTATGATGGGGAGTGGGTGTATGTCCCATGGGCAAGATGGCCAGATATCACTGACAAGCATTTCAAATACAAAAAGGTAGCAATTCTTGAGCCAACGTGCCACCTTTTCACCCAAGCCCCGAGAGATAGACGAATAACAGTCTATTCTGATAATACAACAGCCATGTCTTGCATTAACAAGAGGTGGGCAAGGGACCCAGAGATAGCACAAGTGATGAATAAGATTTGCACTTTTTCTGCATGCTTCCTCTCATCTAGCATAGACCACAAGCTACCCTATGCACTACAGACCACAAAATGAACTCTCCCATGCTTCCAGACAACCACAGGCCAGATGCTCGCTTACTGCCTTAGAAAACAGTCAGCTTGATGGATAGAATTGAAATAAAGATGTCAAAATACCAGAGAATTTTGTGATTGAGATACATGAATGCGCCGATAGACTAGTTCCGAGATCTAATGATATATTTCAGACATATTGCCATAGACAGGGCAACTTCCAATGGGAGGATCACCTATAGCACCCTGTATTCAATTAGACAATTTTCCTACTTAAGGTGACGCAGTAGTGATTTTGTAACGGGGTGCGTGGCAACGCCTAGTGTGAGTAGCGGGTTACAACTTTTGCCGTTTTTCACGCACCAGTGAATGTGTATTCAATACACATAGCAGGGCATATAAGCATTATGCACACAAAGTATGTATACAAATAAGTCTTAATATTAAAAATCCAGCCTGAAAATTGATGCTAATATTTGGTGGGTGAGTTTGTATCTATGGTAGCTGCATCCATATTAAATTTTAATAAGATTTATGCAGCCATTTTCGTATAAAGCAAATATTTTATCAAGAATTTTCTCATTTTTAGCCAATTTTCTCATAATTAAGTTGTTATATAAAACGATCCACCTGGAAATTCATGCTGATTTTTTGTGTGAGTTAGTAACTATGATAGCTGCATCCATATTGAAGTTCATTGAGATTTATGAAGCCATTTTTTTTTTCAAATCAAATATTTATCAGGAATTTCATTTTTTCCCCATTTTTTCTCATAAATAAGTCGTAATATAGAAAAATTTAGCCTGGAAAGCCTCCTGATTTTTTGTGTCTGAGTGTCTACATTCATATTAAATTTAAAAAATATTCATCAAACAGTTTCTTTTTAAAACGCTAATTGTCATCAGCCAAATTCAATTTTGCTAGTGCCCCATACTGCCACTAGGGGGCTTCCAGGGGGCTAACTCAGGATCTGAGGAAAAAAACATTATCTGATGATAAGTATATATATGTTGAATGTCTGGGTGAAATTTGATGTCGGAATTCATGTCAGAACCATTTTAAACGAATTATGTTAATAAATCACTCAAATGTAGTAAAATTACTCAAAATGATTAATTATTTCTATCTCCATACCGCCATAACATGAAAACTAGCCTGGTGACCTATATTTTTTTTTTCACTCAATAATGATTACTTCATGTCAAGTATCATTGGTAAAAATTTTTGGAAAAATTCATCAATAATCAAAATCACTACTGAGTCTCCTTAATGCAAATCTTTTGATTTTTTGTTTTGCTCAAGTCAGTCTAAATGACTCCCCTATTAAATTAAGTTAGTTTTTACAACATTATATGTGGCTGTTACCATAGCAACCAAATGAAAACACATGTATTAAAAAATTAGAACGTGGGTGAACGTTTTAATGGAAATTAATCGTTTCAATTTATAAATAATTTCGAGTGAAAATTGATGTATTTTATCAAAATCTGTTTCCATGGAAACGGTTTTTCGAGTAGAACTATATTTTTTCTTTAGAAATATCAAGGTATCAAAGACCTTGAAATCTAATGTTTTTATAAAGACAAATTTCTCAAAATAGCTAAATACAAACAGGAAAGGTGATAAAAATAAGCCCTAAATTGTTACATTGTTACCATTCTATCCCCCTTGAGTTGTCATGGAAAAAAATATTAGAAAATGAATTTCCATGATGTATGCTTTATGGTGATACTAAATACACTATAATACATAACACAAAATTTCTATAACTATGTCAAATTTGCCCAAATGGGTGAAAATGGGCAAGATTTGCCCATGTGGGGCTGGCAACAATTGTTGCCAGTGGGGGTGATGGTGTTAAGATTCAAGATGACGGACACACAAGTTCCTTGTCAAAGCAACTGCTTTACAGCATGTGATTGTTCTTTTTCCTTTGTAATCCGAGTAACCATTCCTCTGTAACTTCTATCTCTTAAATCGAAAGTGAATTCACCTCTCCATCCATGCATTCTATCATTAAACACAGGGATCCTACAGGCACTTGAGATGAACCTCCACTTCTGAACTCCCTGACAAACACACATCCATCAAAGAAGAGATTTTCCCCCCTTTGTAGTGTTTAGTAATTTAAAACCAATAAGCTGGTCTAGGAGATCAATGGTTCCCAGTTGTTCTATCGCTTTATTTGAAATCATGGATGATGGTGCTGCCCAAAGTTTAAGATGGATTTTTACCCACCATGTTATTGTTGGTGTTAAAAAAAGTTGAAAGTGGCTATTCTCATTAAATGAATAGTCATGAAATCGCATGAAACTTGTTCAGCTTAATCGTATGCAGTAGGTATGGCAATACCTCAAGTACAGGGCATCATAATCAGTCAGATCACAGTAATCAAATATATAGTATATGGTAATACAACTGTACAAATTAAACCTACATAGCCAGTTCCACCGATTTGACAACATTTGGTCCCCAACAGTGGAAAGTGATTAAATGAGCTTAATACTGTTACACCAGTGAGTTGCTTGGCACTCAGGTAGGCCTGGGGGGCGTGACTACGTTCTCTATATCAATATAAATAAATTACCATTAATTAGATGATTTTTTTTTATTGGATGGTTCTACCAACATGTGGAACCACATTTTGGGCATTTTTACTCCAATTTTTCTTTTTTTAAAAAATCACATTTTTAGGGCAAAAATAATTTTTTTGAACTGTCATTACATGGTGGAATTGCTAAATTTTCGTAATAATCATCAAAATCTAACATTTTTCTTTATATGTTGTGATAGTAGGTGACTTGTACATGATTTGTGTCAAAAACTTTTAGGATGAAAGCCATAAAAAACAGAATTTTTTTAGAATGGGTACCCCTGGTGTCCATTAACGAACATCTATTGGCCCAAGGTGTAATAATTTTTTTCAAAAAAATGAAAATTATCCAATTGTAACAAATAATGATAAAATGCATAGGATTTGATATGTAATGAACATTAAATGTATTGGTTAAAGTTTTTCTTGAACCATAGCAGATAAAATGCATAGAGCCAAGAACCTATGGGAACTGGAGGTATTGTCCATTAACAAACACCCTATTTAAGGCTTTTTATGGTTTTATAAGGCAGTATTTTAAGAATAAACTTTAAATTTGACATTTATTATAGATTGGTTATATCAGTCTAGATATAGATTGATAGTTATTATTTCTGCCTAGTTTTCACATGATTTATAGAGCAAAATGGCCCATTTGTCTATTAATGACCCATGTGTCCATTAACGAACATTATTTGTCTATTAACGAACCTATTTGTCTTTTAACTTGTGGGTCAGAAATAAACTAAATTTTGTGGCAATTTTTACCAATCGATTTCATTATGAATAATAAACAGATTTCATACAAAATTATGATTTCAGACCTTATTAATATGTTAAAATGACTCTCTGATTGTAAGAAAGAGTATCAATGAAGCCTGTATTCAAGCCAGGGATAATGGATATAAAGGTGGGGTCAATAAACTTGCCACTGCCATTATCATTGCCATTACTGGAATGGTTATTTGGCTATAACTTTCCTTCTAATGGGGATATTTGTACAAACTAAAAAGTGCTGTCACCCTTATATCGAGGTCTATCAAGTAAAAATTGTTTAAAACATTATGTGCATATTTGTTTTATTCATTTTTAATTTAAATCCTCATTTATGTACAAATATGTACCATTATTCGACATGCTATTTTTGGCATTCTATTCATATTTGGGATCTATTTTCGACCCCCCCTGTGGAAGATTTACTAATGATCAGAATGGTTCCAGACTTGGCAGTCTGTGTATATATATAAGTGTAGTGGTCCTGGTGGTTGAAGTTGGGATTGTGGCCTGCTGAGGTTGTGCTTGCCGGGATAGCTCAGTGGTAGAGCATCGGAGCGTCAATCCAAAGGTCCGGGGTTCGGTTCCCTGTCAAGGCAATGGCATTTTTCAGCAGGTTCACTACAATTGGTGCCGTGACCAGTCACCTGAGGGCAGCACTGTATACCCCAAGTTGGACGAAACCATATGAGATGAGTTTCGTCCATTGTTGGAGGGGGGCAGTGTAGTGGTCCTGGTGGTTGAACTTGGGATTGTGGCCTGCTGAGGTTGTGCTTCCCGCGATAGCTCAGTGGTAGAGCATTGGAGCGTCAATCCAAAGGTCAGGGGTTCAGTTCCCCGTCAAGGCAATGGCATTTTTCAGCAGGTTCACTACATAAGGTTGATAGACAATAACAAATCAACTGATTAATGTATCTTTTGCGCTCGGTAACAACTACAACTTGATATGACTCTACCAACTACATTTAATGCCTCATTTCTCCAGATAATGTGTGAAGGGAAAAGGAGGTTGCACCCACTAAGGTTATTTTGGGTTAAATGTACATTAACAATGTTATTTTTAAAATAAATTTTATTGGTCAAAGTTTCACATTTGTGATAATTCTCATTCGATATTCGATATGAATATCAATGATTTAAAAAAAAGACTAAAAATGGTATAGGTGAGAAACATGTATTAACCATTATGCGAAAGATAGACAAAGGGAAAGTAGACATTTAGAAACAAATAATGCCTGCTGCTGTTAATGTAAGAGAAAGTATTTGTATTATATAATAAGCTCACGCTGAGAATAACATTATTGCAATTTAACACTTGGTGTGATATAAACAAATCAAATAAAGAAGACAATCACTCTGTGTCTATCCGTCTCTCTTCCTCTCTTTCACTCTGTCATTTCTCTCTCCTCTCTTTCCCCTCCCCTCTTTGACTCTCCTTCCCTCTCTCCTCTTTTTCTCCCCTCTCTCTTATAATCGGGATAAACAATCACAAGATTAAATACACAAACAAATTAATCTACAATAATCTCTTAAATCCACAACAAAAACATAAATATGTTTTTATTATACTAATGAAAAATGTATTATAAGATGGTATCATATTGAAGCTTGGGTGTTTTGGAGTTTGGACATTTCGGGATTGGATCGGACATTTCAGCCAAATGATTAAACACAATGATAGCTAGGTCTGATGTAAATTAACTTGTTTACTTTCATCTTGGCTCAGACTTCATCAAACCGTGGCATACATCATGTAGACATAACAATTATCATGAAACATATTTAGTTTGACCTCTTCGCCGGCTCAGGGCTCAGGGGAAAACCACCGCAATTTTTTTTTAATATTTTTATTGGCCAAATTACATTAACAATTTTAATCTCATAATCACAATCAAATACGTATAGCAGTCCACACAGCTATATTTCATGCGTTGCCCGTTCAAACGGAATTATATATAAAATAAGGATGGTATATGATTAACAAAAACAAACTATCAAGATGGTGAGATGGTGACCCGAGGAGCTGCTGTATGAAATTTAAATTATTACCATTGATGTATGTAAGCTCATACCTGATTAGAAATTTGGAGTCTATTGCAGTTCTAAAGGCCTAGTGTTAAATAAGAAAAATAGTTCATCATAAATAAACAACTGTATACTAGCTTCCAGTACCATTGGCTTTTATTTTCTTCACAAGAGATTTGGAATTTGTCTTCTGTATTTCTCTGAGTGGTGTATTTAATGTTCAAATAAGAATATTCCTCAAAATTCATTCTCAAAGTGCACAAATTGTTATTGTCATGTATTCTTATCAGATGCAAAACTTACACAAGTTTCTTATGATGGTGATCTCAAACTATAGTCCCTTTCTTTTTCACTTCACAATTTGGTGGAATTTCTGATGTGCATCTTCTGTATATCGTCAACCGATGGGCTCAAATCAAACTTGACAGAGCAGTAGGCAACCAATTTCCCTCCTTTTTTTTGCTTAATCTTGTGATTTATTTTCTCGTTATCCTGCCATGATTCAACTATCAACTCATTCCCAGGGAAACATTGCATCCTGAACCTTATATTCAGCTCAGATACTGGGCATGATAGGATATCGTGATCAAACCCTTTTAACTTTCCTTCAAGTTGTGCCTCTGTTGCTGCATCCATGCAGTACTTGACATAGTTAGCAGCTGTGCAGTGGTACGACATGTCACAGTCACTGGCTGAAACTCTAGCCATGTATGTGTGGAGCACATCCCCATCTTCTGGACAGTTGACCTGAACTCGTCCTGGCTTGGCATGCTTTGTCAAAACAGTCTGGATTTCATCAGGGATGAGAGTTGGCATTCCTGTTTTGTGATCGATGAAACCGACTTGTAGTTCAAACTGAATGAAGGATACTCTGCTCTGAAGGTCTGATACGTTATATAAGACTGTATAACTCTTAGACGAATAGACACCAAAACCACCTTCCAGTACCATTGGTGAATTCAGCTTAGCCAATGTGTATATGGCGGGATGGAACTTTATTCTTGCAGACATCCCTACTCCAGTCAGCCCTGGAATAGTGTTGAAGGCTCCTAAACATGTGCCTTTGTATTTCAAGGGCAGCAGTCTTGTTATCTCCCACAGTCTGCCTATTCTCCATACAGCAGGTATACCTATCATGGGAGTAAACAATGCAACTATTTATTCATGTTACAAGCAAGTAGGACCCACAATAAAATGTTGCTAATGACCAGAAGAAATCGGGAAGGAAAAGATGGATTTCCAGACTAAAACACTGGTAAACACTGGAGAACTGAGATAACATTCTTGTTACTCAGTAGTGGCCATATTGGATTTTGACCTTGAAAATGACCTTGGAACATAAAATGACCTTCAGAAATGAATTCCTCATACTTAAAAACATCAATAAAATGGTATTATAGTTGAAGATCTACCAAATAGAAGCCAAGAAATGCCATATTTACTGTTTTGGGTGGCCATCTTGAATTTTGCAGCTACTGGCAACCAGGGGTGTCTACCAACTTGTAGCTGGTGCTTTTTGAAAATTTCAGGCCTTATTTATCACCATGCCAAATTTAAAAAACGTGTCACAACATGCACAATGTACACAATTAGGTCCCCAAATATTATGACCTGATCTGAAAAAATGCTTTTTTCACCAAAATCTGACCGTTGCCATGGCAACAAAAGTTTAAAAAAAATATATTTTGTTGAAATATATATTTTTGGGAGATATATTTTTACATTATTTTATTCCGGGTTTGGCCTAAAATCTACCTAAAATGCCTGTACTATATGGGTCAGATTTTCAGAAAATGTACAATTCAACTTTACCAATTCTCTCAAATAACCCAAATTTCAGACGAAAATGAAGTTCAAAATACAGTTCAACCTAACCAAACAGATTGCTAGAATCAATGCAATGCCTAATATACTCGAATTTACCTAGTATTGACCAAATTGCAGCCTAATGTAGCAGAATTTACTAAATGTGTACAGCTGCCAATTGTACATTTTCTGAAAACCTGACCCATATATGGGTTAAGAGCATGTAAATTGGTTATTTCTTTTCTTCCATCCAGCATACTTAGTCATGTAACCTTTCTGTTGTAGAAAATAATAGAAAATCCAAAAGTTTAAAAGGTTGTTACAAACCAACCAGCTAAAACGTGAAATGTATATCTTCACTTGGGCCAGGCGTATGTGAGAGCGGTAGAAATGTATGAGCTCGAGGGCAGGTAATAAAATTATAAAAGTTATTTAAACAAAAAAAAAAAAAAAAAAAAAAAAAAAAATGCCCGCCTGGTAATTTACCTGCTCTGGTGTAATCTTCACAACGGAGTCCAGGGATGACAAGCGAGAACCTGGAAAATTCCTCAGCAAATCTCACCTCGGTGTCAAAGACCCTGTAGGGTGGTAACAACAGAAAGAAATTAGGTCCGAAATGTTGCAATGACTTATTCGTGGGAGTTGTAATTGGTTGGTTTATTGGGATTCCATCCTTTGTGGATCCACGTTGCAGTTCGGGCTTGCAGAACTGCATGCGGTTGACCTTGCGCTTGGTGCAGCTTCTTGCCCCAAAATGTGCAAGAGATAATGTTAGCGCCTGATAAAATACAAATTTGAAAACTTCATAAAAAGATATTGTTATACGTTGACTACGTTACTTTCACTAGGGGTCATATATGATCTTTTAGGTACAATCTAATAGTATTTCCTTTCCTCAATAAAAGAACTTACTTTTTGTATCTGTCCAGGATCTTCTCTACTGGCTCCCTGAACTTAGTGCTCGCCATTGCTGTTCTTCGGTTGGACTGAACCCACTCAAGGACTTGAGAGTTACTGCACGGTGTGCGCTCGATCCACCCTGCACTCTGCCGCTTCCCTGGCATACACTATGTAGCGCACCAGTCATATGGCTGAAATATCGAGGAGTTGATAGCACGCAATAATTAGTTGATTTGGTTCCGATTTATATAATGATTGAAATTTCATTTACAGAGATTCAAAGTATTTTGTTTGGATCGCAGTTATATTTGTCTTTCTCTCCTCCTATAATGTGAACAAAACTTGTTAATATCATATTCCGAATTTAAAAAATTATAAGAATAATAATCAATTATGTTTTTTCTTAGTTTCACAAATGCACATAATATACATTACTAACTTCCTAAATTCATTGCTACCGATCTATGACATCGCATCTCCTTCCCCGCACAAACCTCAGCGGACATCGTACTTTCGTGACCCACCTAAGTATTTTTATTTCCCATCATCATACAGTTACAAATTCCAGGGGAAAAAATGGTCCTACTTTCAACACGGTTGTACTTCCCAGAAGGCCTTATGTTATTACTAAATCTTTATTAATTGATTCATCAGATATTGACTTTGATGATAATAAACCTTAACATTAAACCCGTTTTCCTCCTGTTAGAGGATTTTCTTAACCACTACTTGTTGCAAGTTCATTATTGAGTTAACATTTATGACATGGGTAATTCAGATCAAATAATATGTCAGCGTCATAACAATTAAGTAAATCGAGTAACAATAAAATAACTATCTTACAACACCTAGACCGCGCCCAACCCATCTCCAACTCTCTTTCCCACAACGAATTGCTCCTATAAGACTAAGAGAGAATGTAACGAGCATTGGATCTGGGGATATATGTATCGTTTAGCCACGCGATTTGACTGGGGTGAGGATCAACGAGAAGCGCTCTACACATTTAATCAATTCTGCTCGATTAAGCTGAAAATGCTAAACATTTATATCTGAATATATTTGGTGTTGCGCTGTTTCAAAACATCTGTTCAGTGATATCGAACTGTATTTCAAACTTAATTTCTATCTTAAATTTGGGTTATTTGGGAGGATTGGTGAAGTTATTGTGAAACATGTTGAAATCATGTCTGGTATAGAAAGGTGAGAACAACACCAATGTCAAGATTATAAATTGGATATTTATGGAAACCAAAGCTTATATATATAGGCGCAAACTCTTCTATAATGGAGAATTCTCACTTATAACGGTTCTACTTGAGTTAATTTAAGATAGAGGTGTGAAGTATATGTCAAAAGCATGCACATGTTAATAGGGTAGAAAAGCCT
Source organism: Sthenelais limicola (assembly GCA_942159475.1). NCBI lineage: Eukaryota > Metazoa > Annelida > Polychaeta > Phyllodocida > Sigalionidae > Sthenelais > Sthenelais limicola. The sequence continues at coordinate 111,061,835 of OW804095.1, read as the reverse complement.
CGCTGCCTTGGAGAACACTTGAACAATATATAAAAGAGGCTACAAACTAGAGTTAAACTCAGCTGTCCACATAAATCTTGTTCAAAGAATTTTTTTTTCATAAAATAACCAGGTGTCCAACCAAGCGAGATACGGCGTTTGCCGAGGAGTTTTTGTTCTCGCAATATGCCCCCCCCCCCCCCCCGGGTCTATTTTAGCTCATTATGTACTGTCACCGCTATACAGGCAACGAAGGCAACACAATGATTATTATATGTATAGATGTTTATTTTTTTGCTTACTTTCCTTACCTTATAGTTTAATCTTATTCAATGACGAAGAGGGTACGATGTAATCCAAGTGTTATCGACCCCAGGAGAAGCAGAGAATTTGTTGACAGATTGGATAAAATAATTTTAAAAATAAAAAAAAGACGAATTGTGCATTTCCTGACGCCCTGGCCCGTATATATATGCGGACAGTGGACATGGCAATGAGAAGCCTTAAATAGACTAAATGGCAATGTTTTCTTGTGTTTCTTTCGTCTGCGATTGAAATACAGTGGGCAGATTTGTTGGCAAGAGAAAATAAAATGGAATTAAGAATTAAGACATTTTTGTGTTTTGTGATTGGCAAATACAGCCTATCCCTTCAGTGTATAACTTGCCAGACCCTTCGTCAGCGAGAAGTTATACAACGGACCCTATTTTCTTTTCGCGCTCCCCGCCCTGTTAGTTTACAAAAATGAACTAATTTATTCTATACTCGTCGCATTAACCCGACGTATGACTTATGTAGGTTAGCACATATACACCCCTGACATTTAGCCATAATTCATCCCCTGATGAAATATATGTTTTAACGATCAGTGAGGCCACGGGGCTATGGGTAAACAACAAATTGTATACAAAATATCTGGAAACTAGTATAGAAATGGGAACAAAAAAGTATCCGACAAAAATATGTGAATGTTATTTCTGTTCGCTAGTTTCAAGACAGAGCTCTATCCACAGACGATTTCCCTATGCAGATCGGACGCACGAAATATGGCGTGGCCAAGCGGTCTAAAGCACATGGGTCGAATCAATGACAGGAGTGATACATTGGAGAATTTTAAGTAAAAGTTTAATTATTTTAGGGACATCGATAGTCATACCTGCACCAGATTCTTTGCCAGCTGGAGAAAATACATTATTGGCCCGAATTCATTCAACATTGTGGTTTCGAACTTGGGCGCAGCTGCAGTTTCACCTCCCACCCAAGTCTAGCCCGGGAGCCAAAGGCCATTTTTGGGCTGAACGTGGAATTGTCGGATAAAGTTTTTTTTTACAAATTACCAAGAAACAAACATAGACCTTTTCACTATCCAATCCCGTCAGAGACATAGGTATAAGACGGAGAGAAAAGAGACAATTTAAACGAAAGCTAGTCATAACAAGATTTTGTATCTTGATATTCTATTTAAAATTGTTCAAAACGTAACTTCCATTCATGTTTAAAATCTTTTACAAACTTCTCTCTATCTTCCTCCATTCTCAACATAGGGGAGGCTGTTCCATAGGCCTCTGCCTTTGAGAAAAATACTGCCTCTATACCTTTCACTTCGAGCTCTTACAATTCTTAGCATGTTTATCTCCGTTTGACAGGGTTGACGGTAAAACGCGGGGCGGGCTGGCAGGGCCGGGCACGGGGTGGGCTGGCGGGGCCGAGGTAGGCCCTTATCTTTAACAAGTTAACAGTTTTGGAGAGAGTATTATTTGGCCAATAATTATATGCCTCTTTTTTATAGAGTGTTCGAATGTTGAAAACAGTTATTTATTGGAAGTGTTTATACACTTTGAACGGGGTTTGAGTGGTTTTCTCTTAATCCCTGGAGTTAGTTGTTTCTACATCTCATTAAGTCTCACCACCACCATATGGGTCAGACTTTCTGAAAATGCACAATTCCCAGCTCTGCACATTTAGTAAATTCTGCTAAATTTGGCTGAAGAATGAAGAATACAAGGTATATCTGAGTATATTTCGTATCCCATCGATTTAAAGTGTGAAATTATTGTCTAACGCCAGGTACATGTTGCCAAAAAAAGTAAAATTAGACATTGTGAAAATGCTGATTATCCCTAATATAGATCAGGGAGATATATTTTATTCATCTACAAGTAAGCAACTCTTGAAACGAATAGATTCTCTCCTTAACTCAGCTGTGAGGTCTGTTCTTAATCTGAACAAAAGAGTCAATGTAGCCCAACAGACAAGTGATTTAAATATATTATCGAACGAAATAAGGAGAGAGGTCCATACTCTTGAAAGTGCCTATTACCTTGCACAAACCAACTCAAATTTAGATCTTCGAAACCTGCCCACTAGAAGCCACGCTAAAAAAAGAAAAAATTTCATAATAAAACACCCAAAATCAACCCTATATCAAAATAGTTTCTCATATAGAGCAAAACAAGCTTGGAACTCTCTACAAACGGAGGTCCAATCGATTGACTCGAAAAAACATTTTAGAAAACAAGTAGAACTATTATGTAGAGATAAACAATGATAATATCAAGAGTAAGGGCCTCCCTGAAATACCCCAAATGTATGCACAAATATGAACTTGTATCGATTTGAATCTCGCTTTTATTTTATTTTATTTTTTGATATTATTGTTACACTAGTTTCAGTAAAAAGAAAACTCCTATACCCAAAATGTACAGCTTCAAGGAAGTATATATCCGACAAGCTATTATATTATCTCATTTATCAGGTGTTTATGTGAAATATTATCTGGTTAAAGTAAATATAACCAGCTTTGATCAGTAAAAGATCACCTATATCGACGGAAATGTAATACTACCAGTCAACATGATATATCATGTAGAAAACATTCTTAAATACCGTAATACCTTCTAAAATGATGTTGTACTATATCATTTTACTGCCATACTATGTAATTAATCGTACTGTACTATACGATAAAGCATAGCAAACTATGTAGTCATATTATTATAATAAGTTAAACTGTTAACACATAATTATGTACTTAATTAATGTGGATTATTAACCCATTACTTATGTCTTTTATACGCAAACTTGCCTCTTATAGTCCAGGGCCTTATGGCCAAAAATTGGCCAAAAATAAAATTTCATGTTTATTTTATTTTTAGAGTTGAATTCTATAGTTCAGGAGGTGCTGAAAATGATGAGATTGCCTGGCATTTTTTATTTTCAAAATTTCTGCCATTCTGGGCCCTATTTATGCAAATTAGCTGAAATCTGATTGAATTTGAAAGATATTTTGATTTTGATGACACCTACCCCCACTAAATCAACCTCAAGGAATTCAATGGTATCATTGAAATTGTTCTATCTGCCTTGGTTGCTTAGCAACGAGGTATTTCCATGGTCACAAAAGCAATACTAAGGGGGATCAGCCCCTTGTGCTCAATCCAGTTGAAAAATTGCATTTTAAAAGCAATCACATGCCTGAATTAATCCCAATGAGTGGAATGGAGTTGTTGCAATTTATCTATGTACATATTAGTCACTTAGCAACATATCCCATCCATAGTTACCATTAATAAACAGTTGTGGAAATTGGTGCAGCAATTAGCTCCTCATGAGTAGGGTATTGGTTAAGTATCTATAAAATGGCATCACTCCTGTAGAATAAAATTTCTTTTTTATTTTATTTTTAGAGGTGAATTCTATCGTTCATGATGTGCTGAAAATAATGAGATTGAGTGGCATTTTTTATTTTCAATATTTCGGCCATTTTGGGCCCTATTTATGCAAATTAGCTGAAATCTGATTGGCTGAGAAGGAATTGCTCCTAACTCAGTGAATTTGAAAGATATTTTGATTTTGATGACACCTACCCCCACTAAATCGACCCCAAGGAATTCAATGGTATCATTGAAATTGTTCTATCTGCCTTGGTTGCTTAGCAACGAGGTATTTCCATGGTCACAAAAGCAATACTAAGGGGGATCAGCCCCTTGTGCTCAATCTAGTTGGAAAATAGCATTTTAAAAGCAATCACATGCCTGAATTAATCCCAATGAGTGAAATGGAGTTGTTATAATTTATCTATGTACATATTAGTCACTTAGCAACATATCCCATCCATAGTTACCATTAGTATACAGTTGTGGAAATTGGTGCAGCAATTAGCTCCTCATGAGTAGGGTATTGGTTAAGTATCTATAAAATGGCATCACTCCTGTAGAATAAAATTTCTTTTTTATTTTATTTTTAGAGGTGAATTCTATCATTCATGGGGTGCTGAAGATGAGAATGGGCGGCATTTTTTATTTTCAATATTTCGGCCATTTTGAGAAATTTTATTTGCATCCACCACCTATATTAGTCCAAAAAGGTAGAACAAGGGTTATTTGAATTTGTTATATATTGGTCGCTTAGCAACAGATGACCTCCTTGGTTACCATTAGCATATTGTAGTCGAAAATGGTATAGCAATAAGCCCCTCTGGAGGAGCATACAAAGAACTCATTAACATCAGTTTAGACCATATTGGTCAGTTATACCCAACATAATACTATACAGCTTGTCTCGAATAAATTTGTATTCTTTATTTTCTTTCTTGGCTGGGAATCAATGTTTCTAAAGATGTTGAAATTTAATAGATTGTGCGACCTTTTTACTTTCAATATTTCAGCCTTATTTTGGGCCATGTTCAGATATATCAATTTCTCAGGTAATGTGGTTCAGATAAGCTGAAATCTGATTGGCTGAGATGGAATCAACCCATATCTCAGTGAGTTTTTGAGATATTTTGGTTTTAATGCCACGAGAGGGTATAATGGGGAATATGCAACAACATAAAGGGTATAATAACTTTGAGAGCGCGGGAGACTGAGCGCGGGAGATGTCACTGCCTGGCTAGGTGTCATTTTCCATAAAAAATAGGTAATATAGATCAGACGAAATTAATTCTCTCGAGCGAGATTGAATATAAACTCACACTGAATCAGCTGTGAAGACTGCAGCTTGCTTGGACGTATCATCTTTCAACACCAGACGATTAAAGATTCTACGTGTCAACTTTGGCCGGCAAGAACAAAATGGGCGACAAAAGTAGCGAGGACGAGACCTTTCATACACCTCCGCTGAAAACAAAAGCAAAAGGGAATTCTAAACAACCTGGAAATGAGTCACTCCCATCTACACTCAAATTGGAACAACATCCAAATACAGATGAAGTAAGTGCCATAGAACATTCAGAGAGCATTGCAAATTTCTTAGAGGAAATCTTAGGGGAAACCTGCGAAAAGGTGACCAGGGGAATTATGAGTGACAGCTTAAAGTCACGCCCACAGGCGTGCGCGGATCAGGCCACGGCCCGTGAAAGCGCGGTCGCTCAGGATGACATAGTTACTCACATGGTTACGCACTCTAGTAACGTAGGAGAAGCGTCAGGCCACGATGTCACGCACCAACGTGACGCGCAGGAGCTTAGCGCAAATGGGCTCGAAGGTGGTTTAGAAGACCCTGAAAAGCAGAGAAAAGAATCTGTAGATGAAAAGAAAAGTTCATTCACACTTAGAAGGCTTTCTGAAGAGTTCATAATTGATAATATAGTAGAAGTAGTCACAGCCAAGGTAACAGAAAAAGTGATGATATTGCTATCGGATCATTTCGGAAGGAACAAAAACGCCTTACCGATCACCGACACAGCAATGCGTGTACGTACACTTGAAATCACAGTAAATACATTACAACGAAAAACTGCCACTGCAGACAGAATTGAAACGCTACAAATCTCATTTGATGCTAACTCTAACAAAGTCTACGACAAAGTAAAGGACATTGAGAGGGGATTTAATGAGAAAAACAACGACCTAGCTGACGCACTTAACTACTCGTCCAAAGTTATACCGGCATTAGAAAGAGATGTAGAGAATTTAGTGGAAGATATCAAGGAGAACCGTGATAAGATTGCGGTCCTTGAGAAAGAAAGAACTGCCATAAACACGATAGTACATGATACGCAGGGTAAACTTGATAAAATACGTACAGATGACATGATGAAACCCCCACAGGAGGACAATCCCTTCTTGGTGGTTGAAGGTTTGCCCGAGGCGTGGATGAATGATGAAGGCCAGCCCTTACCTTCGCTTAAAAGGAATGTTGACATCCACAAGCACACTGAAAATGTAGATCAAGAAGTTCTGAAATTCATGCAATCAATCGATCAGAAGTTTCAGAATGAAAAGGTGAAAAAGGCCTACAGGATAGGTATCGCAAGAATACATGACACCAGAGCCATTTACATCGAGCTGGAAAGTCCTGAGATAAAAAAATCCATTATCAATAAGTCAAATCTTGTGCGTAACCAAGGCAAATACAAACAAATTTGGTTTAACAAAATGGGTACCGATCAATTTGATGGTAATTACGAGTTGCTTAGAGGATGCCATACTCTCTTACGACTCAATAATAAGCCAGCTGACCTAGTTCTGAATCATATCAGAACTAGGGAAAAATCATTTACGGTTCACGATCTCCACCTTTTACCTGCTGGATGCCGGCCAAAAGATGTTATGGAGGTTCCAGTCGATGAGGATGGATTAGGATTCTCTGGTGCTCATTCCATTTACTCAAATTTCTATCCAGCTTCATTCTTCTACAACAACAAAGCCTTCTCCTCAGTTGAACACTGTTACCAGGCGACGAAAGCTCTATCAGCTGGTAAACCGAGCCTCGCCGAACACATACGGAAGGTAGCGAGCCCGGTTGTCGTAAAGAGACTAGGAGAAAAAATAAATGTAGATCCCAGCTGGGATGAAGGAGCGGAGGTATTGTTGGAAAAAATGGTCAGAGAGAAGTTCAGACAAAATCCTGCCTTACGGAATATTATGATCAACGAACAAAAAGCAAAGAACTTCTACGAAATCACGACATCTCCCCGGTGGGGTACCGGTTTCCGGCACCCCGGCACTAGAATCAAAGATGGCGCACGAGAAGCACTGACCTCAAAACACTTCAAAGGTGAAAATAAGTTTGGTCGGATTCTCACCCGTATAAAAGCATCTTACCTTGCAGACAAGGACAAGAAGACAGAATAGAAGTTCCCGGATCGGTATATTACAGGAGAAAAGACTGACATACCCTTACAATATGGAAAGGTTAGACTTACTCGTAATCGCCGACTCACGAGGGAAGGGACTGCAATACAGCTGTAATGGGGGGCTAGCTGGTAGATAGAAAAGGGGAGTCTAGTAGAAGAAGAAGGGACAGGAGGACAGACAAGTGACTCCAAGGATTTTGAAATCTAGACTGTTTATTTGTTACTCATTTGGAACCCCTCACAGGAGAAGCTCACATGCTAACTCCTGGAGGGGGCGGGGCTCTATCTCTGATAGGCCCCTCAGAATACATGAGTCATGGAGGGAGGGGCAATGGCAACTCTAGCTGTATAGCATTACCCCGTCGCTACCCATTGACCACCCTCCATGACACAGGCATGTAATGAACAGATACAAAACATACAAAATAAAGAAATACACCCAGATCTGTATGGCATTACATCATAAAAAGTCTAGTTAAATATTCCTAGGTTCCCCTAGAAGTATTTTTACAATAAGTACATTTATTTTTCTTTTCTTCTTGCTTTGTTGTGTTACATATTTCATACATTACATATTCAATTATATACGAACCAGATTAAGGATTATTCCTTCACTCTATCCCCTCCTTCCCCCACAGGGGGGTCGCTGCCCAAAATATCTGGACACAAGTACAAACAATTTATGTTGACACACCCTATTGATAAAACTGACATTTAAAATTAAATACAAGGGACAAACCCAAGATAACCACTGTCAAACAATTGCAAACTGTATATGCCATGTGCCATCACAAAACATTGACCAAGCACACACAAGATCATGTAACCATACAATATCAACAAGTGTATAAACCTAATTTTTGAGAGATATGAGAAACACATTCACATTCCAACATCAAATCACAATCATATTTCAGAAAAATTGATAAAATGTTGGCTTTACTTGTGAACTTGAAAAACAGGAAACTGGAGTAACAAAATCAAAGAAATACCCTTTTTATGACAAATGCAAGGCAAGAAAACAGACTATGTGAAAGTAAAACACAACTAGCTAATCAAAATGGTTGGGCCATGTTAATGTCCAGCATCTCCATGGTCCATTTGGAGAGCTTAATAAATCTGTTTAATTTGGCTAGTTGATAGCCTAAGAAATATGAAGAGAAAAAAACCCCAACAAATTCATGAAAATTTAGAGAAATCATATTACCTTCTCTAGCATCAGCATGGACGCTCAAATGAGTCGAACGGCGAATTAGGTAACCAATTACTGGGGCAAAAAGATAAAAACAAAACAAAAATATAATATTTCCATCTTTAAGCCCGAAACCTTGTGTGATCGTGGTCTAGTAAGAGGGTCCTTAGGGCAGTGGCCCATTACGTTAACGCCTTTGGGGAGAATTGGTGCGGCACTAGACCTGGCCGCGTCCAGATTATGCATGCCAGGGGGGTTTCTACTCAGCCCCCAACACACAATGCTGGCTCAGTAGGCGACCCAGGCCCATCCCAAATAAGGGACACTGGTATATCTAGAGATGCACGAGAGAATACACACAAGAAAATGCCACGCCTCCCCGAGAGTCTCCTCCCAAGGGTAGACACAACACTCCCCTGATATATGCATTCCCTGGACTGAGCCTCATCTCCCACCAGTCTCGATGCCAACGCAAAGCCTAATTCCCATGTTGTCCCGCTGGAGTGAGAACCCCTGTTCGAATCCACAGTTAGCACAAGCCACAAGGAAGGAATGGACAAGGATTTTCTTATTAAATCTACATGCCCTCTCCCCTAAAATCTCCGTTTCATTTGGCTCACGAACATACTCAAAGGTGAAGAAAAAGAAAGTTTCAAGAAATGGTTATCAAAGTCATAATAAAGTATAGAACATTCATAAATAATAAAATATAATGTGCAATTCAGAGAAATCATATTACATTCTCTAACATCAGCATGGACGCTCAACTGAGTCGACCGGCGAATTAGGTAACCAATTACTAGGGCAAAAAGATAAAAACAAACAAACAAAAAAACCAAAAAAAAATATAATATAAAAAAAATATAATATTTCCATCTTTAAGCCCGAAACCTTGTGTGATCGTGGTCTAATAGGAGGGTCCCCCCTCTGTTCGTACCACTGTTAGCACAAGCCACAAGGAAGGAATGGACAAGGATTTTCTTATTAAATCTACATGCCCTCTCCCCTAAAATCTCCGGTTCATTTGGCTCACGAACATACTCAAAAGGTGATGAAAAAGAATGTTTCAAGAAACAGTTATCCAAAATTCATAATACTTCAAAGTATAATAAAAGTATAAAACATTCAGAAATAATAAAATATAATGTTTCATAAAAGTACATAATTATACAGTGAAACATACACAAAAATACAATGAAATTTACAATCTATAGGATTCAAAGAAATAATCCAGTTCCTATATAAATTTAAACACCAAAAGAAAGAAAAAAGTCTAAACATTGTTCAATTAGTTCATGAGCTTGGTGCGGTGAATGTCTCTCTGCCCAGCAAGGTTTAACGACCAAGCGTGGGTTGCCATAGCAACAGAGAAACTCCGCCGACCATGAGGTGTCACCAGAAAAATATATTGAAAACATCAGATAGAGGGAATCGGATATGGTTTTGAAACCCGATGATAATACATTAGATTAACAATTTGAACAGAATAAATCAAAACATCCCAAAATATGGCATTTAGTTTCCCTCAACTGGGGGAAAAAAAATAAAAAATAAAAGATTTTAGTTGCTGTTTCTCAATCAAATGCGCGGACGTCACAGTGAACAGGTGTACAAGCTTTGTGCGTTAGCGCCTATGGGAATTTGCCAAGAGGTGTCTAAATCTACACTTTCCAGCTGGAAATATCCACATAAGGAATGCTACTAGACACCGCGTTCTTGTTTTCCCTCGACGCTTACGCGATGTAAGGAAGTGTCATGTATTTGGGGCAGTCCCCTGGAGGTGGGGTTTCGTCCACACTCCCCTAGAATATTTACGTCCAAATAATTCTGAATAGCTAGGGTGCTAGTTGCTAAACAAGTTAAGGCCAAGCGACCAAGTTGCAAAGGCTTTGCAGTTCTTTGGCTGCTAGGAGATTTTCAGAAAATAAATAAATGAAATAATGTCCCAAATCGTTCAGAAAGAGCGTTTATTTTCTTGAACGGGGAATAAAAATGGGGAAAAAAAAATAAATAAATAAATAAAAGATTTCAAGCCTCTTGTTCTCTGGGCAGTGTCTAAATGTCGTATTATAGCCAGATACAGTAATTCACCAACCTAACATGGGAGAACACAGCCAACACTCCCTCCTGGGTGGTGACAAGAGGTGTCCAAATCAATATTTCTCGCTCAAATTCATTATTGATGTAAGCTTTGCCACCAGCGACCGCGTTGTTTGTCTGCTCTGGAGCGTCGTCGGGTCATACATGACCAAACGCCGTGAACGCTCCTCGGCGACCTGGCGGTCTCATCCAGCAACGCTCAAACCCACTGGGAGATTCAATACATTGCAGCCGTCCATCAGAGGCTATGGAATAAGACATTGGTCGTTTCGGTGGCATTTAAACCAACACGAAACCAGGTGTACAAAAGATTGATACAAAACATAGCAATTGCAATGTCTCCCTGGACGACGATAAGAAAATTAATTCCCCAGTAATTTGCATACACTTATATACCGCCACCAGGAGTCTGGAAATGATCAAAATTAAATTCAAGTTATTTTAGAAAAAGACTTTAGTTGGCAAAAATATGACAGTGGCCTCGTTGGTACAATATAATCAAACTGGTATACAGTTTAAACCATGATAGAATCGCACAATGAGAGAAGATAGCAATGATAACATAAAAAACAGTTCAAAGCGATGTGATATGTCAATGTCAATTATATATCTGGGCAGAGGATAGATGCCTCTTTGGGGAAAGTAATACACCCTCGCACACTGATACTGATTTATGTCGAGAGGTGTTATCTCGCTGCACGGCCACACAACTCCCGTCCATACATGTAAATGTCCATATGTGCGCCATACCTGTCTAGGAATTTCCCCTTCCCCTGGCGGCCACGCGGCTGAGAGTCTCTTCCCAGCAATTATTACTCTATATGGCAAGTGGCAATTGTTAAGGAATTGAGAGAGAGTCCCATGGCCATGCATTCAGTACCCAGAGTAAATATAACTGAATAATGGTGCCGTACATATGTCCCATATACACACGAGAAATAAAAATGAGCAGACATTGGACACAATGCCACAACGCAATGGTAAACGATGCATGGAACAGACATATATCATTCCTTACACAAACCACATCGTCGAAACATAAAAGAAAAGATCAGAATACAATGATATGTTAATGAAATAGTCAATTAAATCTCTGTGGAGAGGAAGATTGGCTTCAAGCACCGCCATAGATATCAATGTCATGCTCCGCTCCTCCAGAGGGGAGAGGTGATGATAAGTCCTTCTTATCTACCCACAGGGGGGTGAGGTGGGGGTGTGGGGTTGGTGGGACCTTGTGATGTGAATGGCACGCGTATCCTATGATGGAATTTGCAAGGAGTATCCATATCAAGGGGTGGTGGTGCCAGCATCGATAGAATGTTTCCGTATGTGGTTTAATTTCATGCCCATTCCTCTGAAGTATTTTTATGAGTGGGTACCGTCCAGCGTCCATGTGACTCATCATGGAGGAGTAAACAGAAGCGTCCCAACTCAGAACAAAGGGAATCGGTGATGGTAGAATGGGTAGAATGTCCAAATTCAGTTGGCAAATGTTTATAAATGTTTCAGATTGAGACAAATAAAAATGAGCAGAACTGCAGGTAGGCAATAAGCGGCAATAGATTCATGGTCTAATAACATATTGTCTCTGGCTTTCTTCCACATATTATGTTTCACCTACTTGTATAAACAATAATAATTGAAACAAACAGATGATAATCCAGCGGTTTTGGAATCAATGTAATGGAACAATAATAGGGCAATTCCGGCCGGCAACTGTCCAAACGATTGGCAAAATACACCGTCCAAACCACGGTGAATCCTGGTGGTATAAATACCAAGTCTAAATAAGGGTAATTCCTGATGGTAATAATGAAAGTCCAAACATGGATATGGTAAAAAAATGGTCCAAGTATTTGTAGAAGTTACACGTCAAACAGAGTGCTCTATATATAGGTGGAGTAAATCTCCTGTGCGTCCAAACTAGTTCCCTGGTGTTGCAGTTGACTCCAGGTACATGCATTCGAAACTCCCATAAAAATGTCATAGGATACATGTATTCGAAATTCCCCTTCTCTTTCATCCTTGGAAAAAAAAAATAATAATGTAGATGGTAATTGCCGAAATAGTTGCCCGAGTTCTATCACCAGTGCAATACAGCTGTAATGGGGGGCTAGCTGGTAGATAGAAAAGGGGAGTCTAGTAGAAGAAGAAGGGACAGGAGGACAGACAAGTGACTCCAAGGATTTTGAAATCTAGACTGTTTATTTGTTACTCATTTGGAACCCCTCACAGGAGAAGCTCACATGCTAACTCCTGGAGGGGGCGGGGCTCTATCTCTGATAGGCCCCTCAGAATACATGAGTCATGGAGGGAGGGGCAATGGCAACTCTAGCTGTATAGCATTACTGACAGGTCTATTACAAGAATCGCTACCTTCAGCTAGGCTCCAGATTATTGCAATAGGGGGCCTAACGCTACAAAGGATTACAGAAGTTGCTGAAGCAAGGGTTCGTATACGCAGACCCAAGGTAATAGTGATTATGGTGGGAATTTGCAACCTCACCACCAGGAATAAAGAGGTTAAACATCATCAGATTACTCTTAAACACCAGACAAGTGCACTGTTCGAAGAAGAAATCTACCAAACCTTACCTGGAATTGTAAATGACCTACGTGATCTTGTACCCATTCCCCAGGAAAAGCCTAAAGTTCTTTTTACCACCATTATGGGTTTAGACATTAATCAATATAATATGCACTTGGCTGAAAGAACCAAGTCGCTACATCATTTCTGTAATGACCCAGTTGAAGTACAGCAGCAAATTAATCGATCTATTATAGCAATGAACTATATCATTAAGGATATCAATGGGAGCCATGACCTTCCCACACCTTTTGTCGGTGAATTAGTACATAGAAACAAATCAAAAAGGAAAAACCCTGTTACTGGCCAAGCAAAACACACAAACTTCTACACTTTACTTTCAGCCGATGGGTGCCACCTGACAACGTATTTGCGTAACAGAGTGGCCATCCAGATTGCTAAAGCGTACAATTGGATTCAACTGGACTGATAGTTTAATGAATGAACCACCATTGTATCCCCACTCACTTGATCGTCTAAGGTATAGTGTTCTATGAATACTCATCCGAGGGCGGTCAAAGTGAGAGAGGTAAGACTTTAGTAATTCCAGAATAACATCAAAACCAACGATCCAATCAAGTCGAACAAGTTCTCATCGGTCAATTAACAACGAAGGAACTATAACTTATAACTTATAACTTAGGACTACTTTGCCACATATATACTAATATTAAAAACCGACACTTATAAGAACTAAACAATATTCAAATGATCGAACAAGTATCAAGGTCGATTACAGAGATATGTTTCTCATATCATAACATGAGGTGGTGAATGGGCGGTTGTGTTAATGACGTTGAAATCTAGGGTCAAACTAAATAACTCTGACAATGATATATAAAAATCACTTTATTGTAGATGACGATAAATTCTGCTGTGTTTATTTATATACATATATATATATTTACTTCACATATGGATGGACTTCTTGTATTATACTGTTTGTAGGTTTGGTGTTGGTATAAACACTTTATATCTAAATACAGGTGGAAATAATCAATAATGATAAGAGGTATATTGTACAGTAGTATAAGTTAATACTCCACACTTCATAAAACACACCACTTTAACGATTGTAAAAATCAACGATGTAAGATCTGTGCAATTTAGTAAGCATGTCATACCTCATAGGGGAAGATTATAGCTATATAAAAACGCTTAGTAATAAGGATATTTGTTTAAAACTGTCAAAACATAAGGTTAGACATATCAACGATAACGAAACATTATTATAAGGAATAATGAATCAGTGAAAGTTTTTACATGACTTAAGATGATATTAGGAAGGTAAGTGAAAGCGTTTATAAATGCTCCCTCACAAAAACCTTTCTCCCTCGCATGAAAAAGGGTCAGTAGTTTAAGCATGATTCCTCCAATTGGAGAAGATTACCTGATATTGTTGTGTGATTCTGATCAGTAATCGAAGGAGTCTATTTAAGCCAGTAAATAGTCCTTCGACTCATTGATAATGTGTTGCGATGACAGGTGGAGAACATCTAGTAGATCAGAGGCTAGTTTGACTAGGTTGACTGATATCACAGGCAGAACAAGCGGCTATGCCTTGATAGCTAGAGTTCCATATTGTACGTTGTTTGTAATTAATATGTATTATTATTCCAGTTCAGGAATAATTGATGTTTGTAGTGCGGTGAAGTTAAAATCCGCGATTGAGATTTAGATTGAATGTACATACACTATACAACCAGGTATTAACCTGGATAGATTACAAATATTTCAATGATAAAAAAGTGTAACAAAAATAAGAATATTGAGGTAGAACCTCAAGATCTATCCCTGTCGAAAGGTGTAAAAATAATTTCATGGAATATTCGAAGTTTGCCACCAAAGTTATTACATGTAAATACCTTGATTGATGCCTCGAAAGCAGACATTATAGCTATACAAGAGTCTTGGTTACATAAAAATATCCATGATAATCAGGTAAATATAGATGGGTACCAGTTATATAGACTGGATAGAAAAATAAAAAAAAGAGGGGGAGGTTTAGTCACTTTCATTAATAACGAATATACTGTTAACGACACAAAATACGAAGGCCTTAATATATCAAATGTACATTTAGAAGCCCAAGTACTTGAATGTAGGAAAGGGCAGGCTAAGACATTAATATTGGTTAATATCTACAAACCCCCCCAAAGCAGTCTAAAAGAGAGTATCAGCGAACTTAAAAATATACTTGATGGCATACAATTAACGAGAGATGTTTACTTGGTAGGCGATTTTAATATTAACAATGACACGAAAAACCTTGACTTTATACGTCAATATGGCCTCTCAAAATGTATAAATGTACCAACCAGAGTTAGTAGGAAATCAACCTCGTTGATTGACCAAATTTTTACTAATTGTGATGACATAACACAAGCTGGTTGTATAAACGATAACTCTAGTGACCATTTTCCAATATACACTATCAAAAAGAAAGAGAAGAATGTTTATCAGAGAACGTCTTTTACAGCTCGTAAATGGGATTCTCTTGATATTAAAATTCTACAACAGATTCTAAAGGATATGGATTGGTCCGATTTTTATAAATCTAGAGACGTAAATTTTTGTTGGGATATATTAATCAATAGAATCAACTTCTACCTGAATCGTATGTGTCCTAAGAAAAAGTACAAAAACATTAGAGAGAGGCCTAAATGGTTTACACCGGATATAATGAAACTCTCGAAACAGAGAGATAAAGCTTTCAAGAAAGCCAGGGTAACTATGAATGTAAATGACTGGAATGAAGCAAAGAAAATCAAAAATCAGGTTAATTCTAAGATGAGTAGGCTTAAAAGTGATCACCTTAAGGAGGAATTAATGAAGGATCCAAAAGACAGCAAGCGCTTTTGGGAAATCATAAAGCCCCTGATCACCCCAGAAAAGGTCAAAACGACCCAGAAAATCAGCTTACTAGATGATAATAATATTTTAAAATCAGGAGTTGAGGCAGCTGAGCTACAAAATAGTTTCTTCTCAACTGTTGGTGATAAACTAGCAAACAAGATAAAACCTCTTTCTGATGGAGAAAATAAGTTGCTTCGTGCCAGTCATAGTCATATCAATAAAGGGAATGAGATGTTTGAATTTACGGAATTTACGATTGAGGAGATAAGGAAATATGTTAGGAAATCTAAGGACAGTAAAGCTTCGGGCATCCCTTTTTTGCCCACCAGAGTACTGAAACCCTGTCTGTTGGCTCTGGCCCCCCAGTTCACATACATATGTAATCTTTCTATTAACCAAAAAGAAGTGCCTGATGAGTTTAAGAATGCCACAATTGTCCCCTTATTTAAAAAGGGCTCTAAAAATGATCCCTCTAATTACAGACCTATTAGTATCATAAAACTACCTGCGAAAATACTAGAAAAAGCAGTCCACAACCAATTGTACTCTTATTTAGAGGATAAAAACTTATTATACAAACACCAGTATGGGTTCAGAACGGATCATTCGATAACTCAAGCTCATCATAGACTCTTCCATGGATTATACAATAGCATTAATGATAAAGAGAAATCAATGTTGGCCTTCCTGGATTTCAGGAAGGCATTTGATACTGTTGATCATGATATACTTATTGAAAAACTGAAACACTTCAATGTCCATGGTGACGTAATTTTGTGGTTCGTCAATTACTTGAAAAATAGACATCAGAGTGTACTTATAAATAACTGTACATCTAATACTGAGAAGATTACTAGAGGTGTTCCTCAAGGAACTGGGTTAGGGCCATTGCTCTTTTTATTGTACATAAACGATCTGAGTACTGTAATTTCTAGGTCTAGTTTTCAATTTTTCGCCGATGATACGGTTCTATTTACTTCTGATAAGTCACGACTTGAGGCCTGCAACAACTTGCAATCCGACCTACAAAATGTTAGTTTATGGTGTAGGAAAAATAAAATATCAATCAATATCGACAAAAGTAATATCATGGAAATAAACCCTTCTAAGAATCAGGATGTCTCTGGTAGATTCCAATTCAAATTAGGGGATATGGATATGAAATATGCAGAGAATTACACCTACCTAGGGTTAGATATAGACAATAGGTTAACGTTTAAGGACCATATTTATTCTAAAATCTCCCAAGCTTCTAAACGCTTAAAAGCCATCAGAAGAATACAAAGAGATCTCACCCCCCAAAGTATCTTAACCATTTATAAGGTAGCAGTGAGACCATTATTTGATTATGGGGACTGCATATATTGTGTAGCCCCCCAGGATCTTTTAGGGAAAATGCAAGTTGTGCAAAATTCTTTTATAAGAGTTGCCTTTCGACTAGATAAGAGATCGAATGTCATAGATTTACAAGAAGAACACAATATTGAACTGTTAGAGGCTAGAAGGAAACATCATATGTTAGAATTGGCCTTTAATTTAAGCCAGGATGATACATTAATAGACTCTAGAAATATGAATCTAAGGTCGCATAATAAAGGTAAAGTCATGAAGGTACCGATACCCCACTCTGAAATGGTAAAAAAGTCACTGTACTATAAATTACCGGTTTTGTGGAATGAATTACCCAAACAAGGGAAAGCATGTACGTCAAAAGAAGCTTTTAAAACATTTATTTCAAGTATACAGTAATGTTACTAAATGTAAATGTTATGATGTCATACATTCATATATGTTCGCCAGTCTGTTGAAATCTTATAGCAGTATGTAAATCTGTATGTAGCGAGTAATAAGTGAAATAAGTATAATACCAATTAATCTAGTGGTAAAACTACTGATTGAAACTGTATAAATGTTGAATTTGTAGTAACGACGCGAGGTGTTATCTACCTTTATAGGAATAGTCTGATGTTTTTCTATTACTATTACTATATTTTTTACAATAAATAATGTATTGTAATGTTAATATAAAATATAAGTCCCAATCCCACTTGTAGGAGACGGGTCGTGAGAAGATCAGAACAAAAAGAGTAATATACAAATAACGAGTGTATAAATCAATCTCCCATCTGTTACAGGGAGACTTGGAA
The DNA here is from genome assembly GCA_942159475.1 of Sthenelais limicola. Classification (NCBI taxonomy): domain Eukaryota; kingdom Metazoa; phylum Annelida; class Polychaeta; order Phyllodocida; family Sigalionidae; genus Sthenelais; species Sthenelais limicola. The sequence goes on along the minus strand of OW804095.1, from coordinate 111,043,896 downwards.
CACCTATGCTTGCATAGAGAGTTTTTGAACGAGTTTACTCCTTCTTTGTCCCTTTTTCTTGATATATGTTTATTTACCATGTAAATGTACAATCAGAAATAAAGTTATTACATACATACACATAAGGGGGGACATTTAGCAAAATAGAGAGTATACTAGGGGATATGCAGCAACAAAGTGGGTATAATGGGGGTCATGCAGCAACATAGAGGACATAATGGGGGATATGCAGCAACATAGAGGGTATAAAGTGGTTCATGTAGCAACATAGAGGGTATAATGGGGATATGCAGGAACATAGAGGGTATAATGTGGTTCACGTAGCAACATAGAGGGTATAATGGGGGTATGCAACAACATAGAGGGTATAATGTGGTTCATGTCGCAGCATAGAGGGTATAATGGGGGTATGCAACAACATAGAGGGTATAATGTGGTTCATGTCGCAACATAGAGGGTATAATGGGGATATGCAGCAACATAGAGGGTATAATGGGGGTCATGCAGCAACATGGAGGGTTAATGGGGGTCATGTAGCAACATAGAGGGTATACTAGGGGATATGCAGCAACATAGAGGGTATAATGGGGGTCATGCAGCAACATAGAGGGTATAATGGGGATATGCAGCAATATAGAGGGTATACTAGGGGATATGCAGCAACATAGAAGGTATAATGTGGGTCATGCAGCAACATAGAGGATATAATTAGGGATATGCAAAAACAGAGGATGTAATGGGGGATATGCAGCAACACAGAGGGTATAATGGGGGATATGCAGCTACAAAGAGGATATAATGGGGATATGCAGCAATATAGAGGGTATACTAGGGGATATGCAGCAACATAGAGGGTATAATGGGGGTCATGCAGCAACATAGAGGGTATAATGGGGGATATGCAGCAACATGGAGGGTTAATGGGGGTCATGCAGCAACATAGAGGATATAATTAGGGATATGCAACAACATAGAGGATATAATGGGGGTCATGCAGCAACATAGAGGAAATAATGGGGGATATGCAGCAACATAGAGGGTATAAAGTGGTTCATGTAGCAACATAGAGGGTATACTAGGGGATATGCAGCAACATAGAGGGTATAATGGGTGTCATGCAGCAACATAGAGGATATAATAGGGGATATGCAGTAAGATAGAGGGTATAATGGGGGTCATGCAGCAACATAGAGGGTATAATGGGGATATGCAGCAACATAGAGGTTATAATGGGGGATATGCAGCAACATAGAGGGTATAATGGGGGATATGCAGCTACATAGAGGATATAATGGGGATATGCAGCAATATAGAGGGTATAATGGGGGGTATGCAGCAACATAGAGGGTATACTAGGGGATATGCAGCAACATAGAGGGTATACTAGGGGATATGCAGCAACATAGAGGGTATAATTGGGATTATGCAGCAACATAGAGGATATAATGGTGGACAGCAATTCCCTAATTTTATCTCTAAGACCTACTGAGATATGAGCTGTTTCTGTATCAGCCAATCAAATTTCAGCTTATTTAAATAGGTCCCTAAATGGCTAGAATGTTGAAAAAAGAAAAGGCTGCAAAATTCCATCAATTTCAGCATCCCTTAAAATACAGAATTTAATTCTAAAGATAAAATACAATAAAAAATAAATTTGATTCTAGAGGAGTGATTTTAGATGAAATTGACCATTATTAGTTACATCTAGTTTAGCTATTCTTAATTATTCCTCCAAAAATAATGGTAACGACTGGAAGAACTGGGACTATCCCAGAAGTCAGTGGACCAATTTGTCATTTTTCTTCTCAAATGTACCTGTTACTATATTATTGACAAATAAAAGATTTTTCAATTCAATTCAATTCAATATATCTCCAATACTCTACTGCAAGCTACCCTATACCTCGGAGATATCCATTCAATCACACTTTTATCACATATCACGGGGTCCATCGTTACATTTTTCGGTATGGTACCTGTCTTCTCTAACTGGTAATCCACATGTGGGAAGAACAGGGAAATAACCCAACAATTGGTCAAAATAACATGGAAATAGTTAGCCAATAGGCCTATAGTAGTATAATATATTAACTGTAGATAAATGGTTTCAGAATAGCATTGGAGTTGACAGTAAATTGGATGTTGGTGGATATCTGCTGCAATACTACTAGAGTAGCCTAGTGGTACACGGAGTATCTATTTAATTATTTTTATCTTTATTTCATTTTCTATTTTTGTTTTAATGATTCTATTTTAATTGGGGTGTACAGATCCCTCTGAGGGTTTATTTTCATCCGATACCAGTGGTAACTTACATTATTTCATACATTAAGCCAATAAGTGATACCAAAACAAAGACAACTATATAGTACATAATACAAGGCAGTGGTAAATCCCTGAAATTATGTTAACGGTACCGTATTTTGGACCAAATTTGATTAAAGCAACCCCATGTAACATCGGCTTAATCAATACCAACACATCTGGCCTGTTTAATCCCGAGGGATTACCTTTCACTACCAGACACCTCTTTCACTACCAGACACCTCAGTTCTCAGCTATCTCCCCACCAAGTTGGCTGAAAATGGCGCTGTCAGTGAGTGACCCGTGGTAGAGGGATGTACGTAGCGCCAGAGATCGTAGGCGCCAACTCTTGGCGCGAGCGACAACTGAGACATCTATCGGTCATCGGCGAAGGTGGTTCCGTTTCGTTTGCGTAATGCGCTTGAAAGACTTTTATAATTCTCTAATAAATATAGAAAAACATCCATTTTAAAACTATTTTAACAGCATATGCGCAATAGAAATAATTATTAATTAAATACAAGAGCATTCCATCTATGAATTTTTAAAAAAAAACTAAGCAAGTAGTGAACGAAACGGAACCTCCCACGACCAAAACAAGGAACCACCCAAGAGCAGACAGCTTGCGCTGTGCGGAAAGACTTAAATTATTTTTCGGGTTTATCTGTTCTCGTATAATCATGGATCATCCAGACGTTAATGTCCTTTTTTCTAGCCCAGTGGTCTATGCCTGTATGGCCCTTGGGGCATCGTTAGCAGCTGTTACGTTTGGTTATTTATACACAAAGCAGAAGAATCCAGATCTTGTCAACAAATCCAAAGGCAAAGACAAAGTGAAGGATGCAGAGCCGACGAACGCTAAGAGCAAGACGAAACCCATCTCCCAAACGCAGGCTGCCGAGGAGCAATCTCCGGTCACCACAGGAACATGGCCCCTCGAAGGTAGAGTTGATCGTTAGCGTTATAAACTGTTATACGTGCGTGATCTTGTCTCCTTCTTTTACCTGAGTTTTAATCTAGGCCTAAATTGTATGATGTGCTGTGGTCTAACGTTACTCTTTGAAATGGCCTTAATTGGCATCTCCCACTATCAATTGACAATTATCATGTATCTAGGCCTACCATCCGCCGCTGTCGTTGACAATGACAGTGGTTTCCATATGACTCTATCATTAATGGGCATTAATTATCTTACAAACCTATACTGAATAATATACAAAATATTGTATATTAAATACCGTTGGTTTCATTTTGATTTCATACGTTGACGGGCAAGCCCAAGGATAGGGGATTTTGCCCTCAGAAACAGATATTTATTGTATATTGTCTTATTGACAGCCTACTAATATGGACCCCTAGGCCTAGCCATGGGGTAAATTTTAGACTTAATGGGATAATTACGTTGACCTGAGTACATATTAAATATCCATTTGAACTAACTTTTTTTCTGATTGTGATTCCCGTTGTGATTATATTAAAATTTAAATAGTCACATTTATGACCTCGCCATGTTTTCATTAATCGCCTCAAAGGGTTGACTAATTGCATTTTCCTGAATGAGTAGCCTATATTTGTGCACATTCATGTGAATCATGAGACATGACTATTAGGCCTATAGTATCTAGGCCCTAGGCTGCAGGGGGTTACAAGTTGGCACAGGTAGAGAGGCATTGCATTAGTAATAGTAGGCTACTGGGTAGAATTTAAATATGTAGGCTATACATAACTGACTAACGACCCTGACTTTATCTGGCACGTAATCAATGAATCCTGAATTGACACCTGGGCACTTAGATATTTTCTGTCTCCCATTGGATTGCCATTGCAACTTAATTCAGAGAGGGATTAAGACAGTCTCTCTAAACTCTCATCACTACCTTGATCAAGTATAATCTACTTCTTGGGAAATGTGCTCTCTTAAAATGTCTATGACACAGGATCAGTTGGTTTTGGAGGAGTTTGGTTCGACGATCAGTCTCAATGACATAATCGCAGGTAACTGTTGTCATTCTAAATTATTTTATTGTCACATCATGGCCCGATATGACGATAACGGGTGTTGTCCCTTCACTCACTGTAATCAATATTGTTATAATTCAAAGTGTGGAAAACGGCCAGATTTCCTGTGTTGTACACAGGTCTTGTCACATCGGTGTCATATTGATATTTTACGACACTGTTGGTATAAGTAGTATGTGGAAATGGATCTTTATGGGAGGCAAAATGTCCTCAGCCATGTGGTCGACTACGATTGCAGATTTTTTTTATTATTATTAATAAATTTTATTGATCGAAGTTTCACAAACTGTGATAGTTCTCATTCGTCAACTCAAAACAAAATAATATATAATTTTAAACTAGAGATGTTCATCATAACAGTACATTTTTACTGAGAGTATCAATTACTTTATATATATACGATTACAATTTAACCTTTACTTTAGATATTTAATTGACACGCTGCAAGTGCATGTTATTGATCTTACAATACATCAGTCCGCTTGACACATTTTCAAAAAATGTTTTTTGCCCGATAAGAATTACATAAGATATACAGTCCACTGAAATAGAATAAAAGCAAGTCATCGATCTATATCACCCTAAAATGTACATATAAGTCATTCGCGTCACAAGGAAAAGATTGGCAGCTATTGCTGCTAGCATAACATGTAACTTTCTATATCACATTACCTCAATATCCAATTCTCTTTATTTTTAAGACTACTTTTTAACTTAGACCATGGAAGAGACTTCTCTTAGAAGAATATATCTTTTACTTGCAATTACCACAGTGCATATCTGTATAGATTCTAAAATTATGTTCAGGAAATTAAGTCGAAAATATATAATTTGGATTTGCATGAGAAAATGTGTTATTTAGAGAAAATGTGGAATCGGGTATGGAATCAGGAATTTGTCTCCTGTAAATTAACTGTCGATCATGCGTATTGGATCAATCAGACGTGACATAGTTGGATAGTATAGTTAGACACTTAATACCAGAATTAGCTGGAAGGCAGCTTTAGTTCAATTCCAAGGGTATACATGTCTGTTTCTTTTTTATTTTATGGCAAACGGATCACATAGCGAGTGCAAGAGGCTGAGGGCTATGTCCAAGTTGTATAGCGCATGTCATAGGAGTACGTTGCTACTTATTTACAAAACGATATTACCAATTATAGAGTATGGGGAAGTTGCAGACTCTAGATGCAAAAAGATGCCATATCGAGTGCAGGAAATACAAAAATCCCTTAGCGAGTGCAGAAAATGCTTTAAAGGGTGTCAGTATTGTTAAAGAAGAAGTCTGCCCAGAATGGACAGTCACTTCACTTACTGGCAAACACGTCCCTTATTGTTAATTGTTAAAGCGTGAGGCTTGTCTCCCTGCACCAGACGCATTGCACCTGTCATTTTATCGCCTCACCCAGTTTGGTGATAGTTTGTGAGGGAGCAAACTGTGTCTTACTGTACTACTGTTAAACTAATTAGGCCTATTAGTACCTCATATATCGACCGTTTAATATGTTTCTCCTATTACTTTAAGTTTAGTGGGGCAGTCCATTTGTTCCATTTATCATCGATTGCGTCATCTGTTCATATGACTGACTTTGTCTGCACAATCAATAGCTATCTCCTTACAGAATCTAGTGTAAACTCGCCTATGAAGTCTGATTTAGTTTATACATATAGTTAAAGAAGATTCCTCTGGTACAAAAAACATAGTATGACAGTATTATTTGTATAGGCAAAATGCAAAAGAAATGGAAAGCCTTTATCGATTGCGGTTGTATGTGTACTTCCTAAACGGTTATGGCACATATGCAGATTATTATGTACGCTATATGGGTCATATGAGACGTGGCATGCCCAGATTAATAGTTGGGGGTATCTTATTAATCACAGGGTTGGAATAAAAGCACGCAGCTCGTGATACTCAGGTAAAAGTAATTTGAACCAACATCCTAGCTTCTGCCTACCCTTAGTGAGTTTGTTCCCCATAGTGAATGACCTAGTTTAGTTCATACTGGAAAATAATGGTAATGGATGCAGCATAAGATTTATTTTTTAAACGAATTTGAAGAATAGTTCCCAAAGTTTATGTCTATGAGCTTCTCATTCATATCGACCTGCTGTGCATATACTATGTAAGGTGAATACATATATGATACATATATTCGTGTATATATAGAGAAGAGGGCCACCCATCAGTGATGATGCGAGGTTCCCATGGACAGAAGTGATTACCCACTTATTGGCTTTACTCTAAATTGTATTTTTGGTGAGTTTAAAGACGGTTGAGAATATTTGTGGATTCAATACCCGACAATATAAAACCATCCTTGTAAAAGTCTGCTGCTAAAATGCCTACTCGTGACACACGAGCCCCCAGTAAAATATTTATCCTTGCCAGATAGACCCATCCAAATTATGCGGTACATGGGGGCAGTCATTTCTCTCAATCCCTATTGATGTAAAATGATCCGTAGGAATCTCTGCCGGGTACTCTGAAAGGACATTCTCAGGTGTGATGCCTGTCGTATTGATTCAATCGTCATGGAAACCATGGCACGAAGCCAGCAACTTTTGCTGGTTTCTCTGATACGCAACGCTGAGTGGGTGACATCCTTGAAGGAAGTCACTCATATCGATCTTCTTCAATATGGATTGCGCGTTAATGGTGGACCCATACCTGTGTTGATCAATTGCAAGCAACGATCCATTCTAGAAGTTAGATTAACGGCATTTGCAGTCTTTTTAATGTTTTGTTATATCCCGTTCCTATTCTCTCCTAATATTTTACAGTATCTCATGAAAATATTTGTTTTCCCATAAATATCAGATGTACATGTTATGAAGTTGACTCTTCTAAATACCACTACGGTAGTCCATATCTTAACCATTAAGCACACAACGATTCAACCTTAAGGTATTTTTTCTAACAAATTGTTAATTATATATTGGCCTTTCTTGTTAATCTTTCGATCATTAGACAAACCTCTGATTTTGCCTATGCCGGAAAACATGCCAGAGCACCTGAAGAAAATTATAGACATGGGATTTCCTGGATGTCCTATATTCCGTCGCATGGAGGATATGGTAGGAAACGCTGCTGAAGGAATCAAAGAAGAGACCGAAAAAGAACCCGCGAAAACAGAGAAAAAAGATTTGCCCCTCGGTGGGATATATATCATAGTCAGCTTCTGTTCTATGTTCATGCGTTTGTTGCCATGTTCCACTGCCTCATTTGATGTTACTTCTTTTCACCATGTCCTGAAATTAATTATGGCGTCGAGCAGAATAGATAACTCCATTACTTTTAGCCGCTAGCATTAAATTTAAGCTATACCCCAAATTAACATTTTCAGAGGACAAGCCAGAAATTCTGCCCATGCCAGAAAATATGCCTGAGAACCTTAAGAAAGTTCTCGATATGGGATTTCCTGGTTGCCCCGTATTCAAACGTATGCCAAAGGCCACTGGCAGCGAGAGTGCAACGGCTAAAACTCTCTCTCCCACCAATATAGGAGCTGGGGGCGCTGAATTTACAGCTGCTGAAGCTACGGGGGCTGGTGAGGTTATTAATATGAATATGCAGAATTTTACAGTTGATATTTTTGGCTTTTCATACCGACGTTGCTCATTTATTTAGAATGTTTTGTAACGCATGGACGTCATTTGTTAACAGCTGCCCCGCCTGTATCCGGATCTGTTATAACGATACCGAACGATCTACCTGAGGATTTAAAGAAAGTTCTTGAAATGGGAGTATCCGATAAGATCATCAAGAGGGTGCGAGATGCTATAGCTGGTGACGAGCCCTTAACAGTTGATGAAAAAAGTATTCTGTATGCGCAGGCATTGAAGGACTCGCTCGGTGTTGATGGAATCAAGGAAATGGCGACATTGGCTAACATTTTGAAATCGCCCGCCGCAGAAGAAGCTCTTATTAATGCCGCTGTCAAGTCATGCCCAAGGGGTGTTCATTGTTCTAGCCATTGTTCCTGTCTGTTCAAAGTCAGCCAAACTGAGAAAACTGCAGGTGACCATAATTGTATGGTTATAGTTCCCTTCAAATTGAAGTTCTTGTTTAATTTGTTTGGGTTGTTATTTTACATTGCGATGCGTTTGCTTGTCACAGATAATAGATTGAAGTTTCTGAGACATATGTTTATCTGCAGCACTGTCTTTTGGTCGATCGACACAACGAAAAGTGGTTGGAAATCAGATGGTACGGAACGGATTACTTGTATATATACACTTTACCACTTCCTGCTAATTTCCCGACTATCCCCTTATTTCAGTCATCTGTACACTACCCCCGTCTCTGATCATGCTCATGTTGATATTTTCTAGATATTGCAGAGACGACAGAAGATTTAATTAGTGATACAGTATTTATATCCTTGGTTGTTAATCCTCATTTCAGAAGATGCTTGCGAAACACAGGAGGAACAACCACGGGTTATGCAAATCCCAGATGATGCCCCAGAAAATATCAAGAAACTTTTAGAAATGGGCTTTCCTGGATGTCCTTTATTTCGAAGATCTGCTCCCAAATCGGGAGGTAAAACAGCGGCAGCCTTGGTGAAGCATACCAAGTCCTCTGCTATGCCTTCCTCAGCAGGGTCTTCTAAAAATACGGGGACTGAGGGTGAGAACGTCCCTTGGGTTTCCGATGTGTTGTACTGTGTAGCTAGTAAAATAGAACCGCTAGTCTGTGTATCAACCATGGGGGTTTTCGACATTTTCATCCTTTCTATCTCTGGCCCTGAAAATATTACGACACTCGGCTTGCTTTGGCTACTTTAATCTTATTCGATACAAACTAAGTCATCAGTACATTGTCGTTCGTCCATTAATACATCTTCCACTAAGACACTTATAGGTAGGGCGTCAAGTTCATTTGAGGAAACATCGTGAATTTTCAAACCCCGGGTTTTACTATAATTCGCGAAATATAAATTGAAATTATACTATTTCCATTTGCAATCAATGCTAAATTGCAGAAAAACTGCCTGCCATATTAATTGGAACTTCATTTTCCTTTAAGTGTGCCGTCATTTTCCCTATATGATCCGCTTGATGTGCAAGGTCTTTTCATCTAGTGTTGATGTTAACTTAAACTGAGTTTTGATTGATTGACAAGGAATAATCTGATATTTGAATCAGGGGCAAAATAAAAGTATGTGTGTTGATGTCCTAGATACACCTTCTTTATTTTACTCATTTCGTGGTGTCTTCTTACGCTTCATTATGTTAGGATAGCAACGTTCTCGGTGAAATACTTTATGTGACTCTTTGTTTCTTGTGTTTTTTCCATTTCACATCCAGGTTTCATTAGTATGGTCGTTTTACAGACGTTGGTTGGTGAATCTAGATCTTCTAGTTGCTCCAATTATAATCTCCTTTTTCTCATGCGTTCAATGCATTTATTCAGAACAGAATTTAACTACATTGTTTATACGAAGAGTTTTTTCTGCAGTAGCCCTCCTCCTTCCCTAATAGCAACTTGTTAAAATGATCGCCCTGGATACAGTCTAATGTCTTGTTCAAAATACTAATTTCCTTAAATGTTCCTAGAATTTAAGCTTGTCTTCTGTGCCGAAATGTGCCCTACAGTCAGTAAAATTCATTCTGATTCCATGCGCTACAATTCCATCTATCAGATGTCTTTCTTTCTCAGCAGATGGTGAAGGAGATGCGGCAAATGGAGCTAAGCCTGAGCGGGATCCTGTGGAATATTGTAGTCACTTACAGGTTGGTTGCGTTTAGAAACACATTTCTAACATCTAGAATATATTTGAGTGACATTGATTGATTGATTGATATTCTCACTCAGTGGTGACAAGAGTATAATGAAAATATATCATGAAAGCGTTTAAGATTCTTGAGTTAACATATAATATTCATCATCTGTAAGAGCCTTATGTGTCAAATATAACTACATACATGCGAATTAAGCATAAGCACATAGATTGCATTTTTTAAACATCAAAGGAAAATTCACATGATGGATGCAGAAACTCTTTTATCTAATGTCTTTCTAACTCTGCATGATTCAGATTACCCATAGTGCTCCAGGGGCGGGATGGGGGTAAATTACTATTTTAAAAAAATACCACTTGGTCAAAAACTATTCACTTGTAACTTAGTAGTCCCTAAAAACAGACATGTCGGTCCGAAATTTCGGGAGACTCTTGCCAAGAAAAAATGCAACCATCTGAGTTGCCATTTGGATAATTAAGTATTAACTATCCACCCCTTCAGAGTGTTTACCAGTTGGCAGGATTCCACTCAAATGACATTATTTAGTTGTGAATGTCTGACATGGCCTCTCTTATTTACTATACACTGGTTTTGTTTGTGATTGATGGATGATAGATAACTCAGATATTTGATTTGTCGATACAGAGTGAGGTAAAACGTACCAAACAGAAGGTTGCCATTGACAAGATTGAAGAGAAGATGTCGGCGGAACAGAAAGAACAAGAACGGCAGATCCAGAATGACCAACTGGCAGCTATTTTCAACCTGATGCAAAACCAGCAGGAAAAGTTTGGTGTCGATTCCATGGATGAGATTCGCTCACAGATGCAGTTGTACATGTAAAGATAGAATCCTGCGCGGAAGATTAATGACACGTTTTCACATTTATTTGTGAATTCTTGATCAGTATGGAAAACGTACTAAGATCCATAGTTCTTTTTCTTTGGTGAAAGATTTTACGTTTGTATGTTTAACTCAGAGATTAGTGACATTTTATCGAGGATATTCCCGTATCTTTGGTGATGGACAAGCTAGCTTGAATTTTATTGGTCGTCATTGGTCTATGATATGGAATGGCGATCTGAGGGTATTGGATATTGACAGAAGAAATAGTCTGCGTGTTCAATTGACCGAACAATGGTCAATGAGTATCCGTCCACTATGTATTAAAATGACTTTAGAAATCTCACTCCCTTGTAACATTCTAGCACTACAGAAAAGTATTTCTGTCGAATCTAGCCCTATTGTGTTGTGAATATTATATAACTGTTATTGATATTGTGTTCAGCTCTTAATGCAGGAGAATATACTGGCGAGCATTGATCTAAAGGAAAATGATTCAACGCCTGGGTTAGCATTGTTTGCAGGAGTCCACCAAATTGTTTAGCAAACAGATGTTTTTGTATATCGTGTATACGTACATAATATTCTCGCTTTGGAAAAGACTATTCTTCTGTGCCAAATCGCATACTTTCTGAAAATCGATGGAACAAAATGTCAAAAGTGAACGTGAAGTATTGTCTTCTTCGTATTTGCTTACGAGGATGAGCGTATTATGTTATCTCCAGTTTGCTATAGCACATACAACACAGTGTCGTAATTACATGGTAATGGTTGTAAATTTTAGCCTGGCCAAGATGTATTGGGTCAGTTTAAAAATATGGATTTGTATTAATCCCAATGGTGATTAGACCATAATATAAGCGTTCATGAAATTTTCGGTAAATACTGGTTAGCTGTATTGATTGTTAAAGCCTAAAAAGCAGACCAAAGACTTACCTATAGAATGAGTTACGTGTATATATAAATGTTATATTGATATGCCTTCTAGGATACATTCCATTACCAGGCATTGTTAGTTCATATTGAATATGTGTTTTGTATTGTGACACTTTATTTTTTAATGTTTTGAAATAAAATATTCGCTTACAATTAAACTCCCCTTTGAAACACAATTAAATACACTGCGCCGATAATTATCCCGCTTTAGGACGTATGTATAGATCTATTAAATCCACCCAACTTCTAAATTTTATACAAATGATTTTGTCACCTAAAGTTCCAATTTAATCTTTCTAGTGTGGATACCAAAAAAAGATTATGATACAGATGAAGAAAGTTCTGCTAAATTTATACCAAAGATTAAAAAAAATAATATGAGGAAAAACACTAATTGCTCCTTTTATTAAACTTCACGTTTTGGTCAGACAGCTGGATGATACAGAGAGCAAAGCAAAACAAGTCAAACAAATTGCTCCCTCCTTAGTTACTAAGAAACATTATGTATTGTTTCACAGACTTGATCTTCACGATTGAGTCAACTACCTTGTTCGGACAAAAACCAAGGTGCTTTCTCAGCTCGATACGACTTATCGACCGAAGCCCACTTGGTCTCCGGGGGATTATCTTGAGCCAGGCCATGGCTCTGTGATTCTCGGCTACTTCTGGGGGAACAGTGTCAGGGTTCTGAGTCCAGTGACCAATGGTTTTAAAATCGCTACCACCAAGCATTAAAAGCGATGCCATATCAATATGTCCCAGTCTTAGCGATGCCTCAAGGGGCGTACAGCTGAGTTGCTGTGTACCTACAGTGACTGGACCTTTCTGATTGAGGTTGTAGTTGGCACTGAAAAGTGCTTTCAAGAAAATGCGATTACCCGTGGTAATTGCCTTCATCACAGGCTCTAAGTTATCGGCATATGAGCTGTCCATTGCACCAGCTAAAAAAAGTTCCTCTGCAACGCTTGACAGTTGTTTTTCCATGGCATAATCAAGTACCGATTTCCCTAGACGATCCTTCAAAAAGATGTCCGGTTTTTGCTCAGCATCCATAATCATTACACCTATATCGTCAAAGCCATTTTGGCAAGCAATAAGCAAAGGAGTGTTCCCTCGATTGTCTACAATGTTAACGTCAGCTTTGGCTTCAACTAAGAGCATCGTACATATTTTACTGCCGATTTCCACTGCTTTGTGGAGGGCTGTCTTACGCTCGTAGTTCTGAAGATCGACTTTAGCCTTGGATTGGAGAAGTATCTGTACAATGAGCGCATTGTCACTGCTTGCTGCTGATATGAGGGCAGTGTCATTGTTGTCATCTTGTATGTCCAGTTCGCAATCCGTGCCACTCCGCATAATGAGTAGAGCTGAAGCCGCACAGTCGTTCTTTACAGCCATGAAGAGAGCAGTGCGTCCCGAATCATTTACCCAGTTTACTTCAGCTCCAGCGGTCAACAACAGTTTCACAGCTCCTGCAACATGAAACGCACTTTATAACTTTAAGAGAATTACCGTCGAAAGTTTAATTAAAAATTGTTGTGAGCAACACATGGTTGCGGGAGTAAATAGTCTATGTAGTCCCGCACCCAAATGGGTTGCGAATAAAAATCCATGTATTGTATGTGTACGATTTCCTGATCTTCCTACTAGGGACACCCATGTCAATGTGATTGTTTTTTAATTTATCCCAATTAAATGTTAATTGCAGTTAAATTTGTGTCCCTTTCTTAAAATATATATATATTTCCTACTTTTACATCCCTTGGTTCCGCTTTAATTTTGCTTAATTAAATAGATTTAAATGTAGCTATATATGTGTGGAGGAAAACAGTTGAGCGACTGGAAATTAATACTCACGGACATGGTTGGCGGCTGCAGCATGGATGAGGGGAGTTTCTCCATAAGGATCTTCAGCATCAGGATCTGCACCTTTAGCTATGAGACACGTAATAATGTCTGCATAGCCGACCCCAGCTGCACGGATCATGGCATCGTTCAAATCCTGTTCTTCAACCGGACCAAACTGACCGGCCAGAACCCGAATAAGCAGCTCCATGTCACATTTCCCCGCAGCTTGTATTAGCGTCCTGTGAAAGGAATTACAGAATATGTTATGGGTATAGATCAGTTAGGGCTTAGAGTAATATTACTCTAGGGTTGGGGCTTTAAATAATGAGGGCAGCTCCTGCTAAGTTAACAAATAACTGTATGCCGCACGTTCAAATATGTATGTTTACGTTTGTTAGCTACCTTCCTTTAATATAATTTTGAATTCAAAATTCTACGACTAATATTTGTGTCACTATAAATACGGCATAAAGTTACTTACCGATTCATTTTGATGCTGTGGTTGCTGAAATATTAAGTATCTTCAGTTAATAAAATGTGATGTACATGGATTGTATGTTATCAAATATAAAGCAATGGAACACACCATTTTGAATTTCAGTTCAGTCTTGTATGGTTCACCAAGGTTGTATATATGGTTCATCAATTGTATTGCATATTATGAACATTGAACATACTATTGCGGTAACACTAAAAAGGGAATGTGAATTGGGGAGTGAAGAAAATATATTGCAAATGGAAGTTTTAAGAATGTGCTGACTAGTATATATGCGCTTAATATTTACATAAAATCGTTATCATCTCGCACATGTATATATTGCTCAACTCTAGCAGTAAGAAGCACACAAGCAAGTGTTTGCCACTGCCTTCCGTCACTATGTGCGTAGGGCTCATAGCTGCTCATGGCCTTGGAATTTACAATTGCGAAACAATAGTTGAAACCCAACCAAATTTGTAATTCATGATCATAGCAGAAGTAGAAAATTGGCAGTCAAAATATTGTGTGTACACTCCGCAAGCTTGCGGATGTAAAAATGTTGCAAACATACACGTAAAGACAGTGATATTGGTAAATATGCAAATAGATAGCGAAACTCACCTCTGACTTGGTAGATGCTGGTAATGGAAAAGAGGCTGCCCCAAAGACTAAGTCTAGTAAGATACCTAGCTATACCCCGCAGCCCCTAGACCGGCCATGCAAACATATATAAATAAACCTCCTAGAAAACTAGGGCACGTGTCTATTCCTAGAAGTAGGTCCGCGCGGCTCAGCAACTAAGTACATGGAGGAGTTTACATGTTTACTCGGGGTGCGTGTGACTCAGGTATGTCGATCTGGGCATGCATGGGGTACATATACCGCCCTGGTGGATATTCGGCAGGTTCTGACCGAGAGAATTATTGGATATTCTGTAGTGGCAGATTCCATGACTCCATTTGATAAACTATAGCATCCTTTTTTTAATCCATCTTTTTTTTTTAGCCCGGTAAACTATCGCTATGGACTGGGGAAGAGATCTTGGAATACAGGGAATTTTCGAACATATCAAAGCAATGCCCGTGCTTGATTGACTCTACAGAGCTATGCCATGGAAATGTATCCTCCTGGTATGTGCGTGATTTTAACTAACCCTAACCCTAACCCTCCCATTCTCATCTCTTTTAGGGCTCGAAAAAGAACGCTATTTATGGAACAAAAGTAATTGTTTTGTGCCTAATTGAAGAATCAATTTATTTCTCCTCAAGCGTATTATTTATAGTACATATGTCCAAATATTACAATTATATTGAAAATTAAAGACATGCAATCATGGATTTTATATACATGTAAGATACTTGTTAATGACTATGTATATTTTGGTGAATTCACAATTGCTTCGATACATTTTGATTTGCCCTGTACAATACAGAGATTGGCTATCATAAACGAATATAATTCAACAAAATACAAATCTTATAACCTATGACACATACCAATAGGGAAAAAGCCCCTATAATAATATAATGCTATATATACATAACTCCTTCCTCACTGAACATTTCTTGAACACATACAAAATTAAAATGACAAGGTATCGATACAGAGTATATAATTGGATCAATTACCAAGATGGATTGGTGATAAGCTATCAGCAGCATATATGGACAATGTATCTCACTAACAAAAAGAGATTTCAAAATGATACTAATATTCATCGTGGAAACCTCAAGATAACTTTGCCAACTTCAATGCATTACCGCCGCCACCGATAACCGCATTCCGTCCTCCATTGATGATGTCCATTGACTGAACAGGGTGTCCGTCAAGGGTCATCTCTCCGATTACCTGTTTAGAAAATAGTTTATTTAATACCAGTTTCTTACCAACGGATAGTGAATGATAAATGAATTAATAATAGTAAATGACTAAAAATATATATATTCTAGGCATCCTGATTTATATCTATATGGCATCGATGCAATCTGTTATTCATAGAACTAGCTATATAGAGCATACATGGAGAATTAGTCTATTTAGCATATGGCATTGCATTAATGTCATTTATTGGGCATTGCATTGAATATATTGATTGGCGGTGATAATTTTGATAAAGGATGAACTGCTGGATTACATATATATAATAGAATGTGAAATATTGTAACACTTGAATTTCATATATGATAAGTCCCTGTCATCATAACGTTCAATGCTACATGTATAGGTGGAAAATTAAAAGCACAATAAAGCTGGAGTTTAATATTTTAGACAGTTTTTACTGAACTTACTTTGTTAGAGGGTAAATGTATTGCCTTCATACTGTTGGTGCCACTCCCCCCAGCTACAATCACATCGTTTTCACAGTAACGAGCACTGTAGAGGAATTCCCCTTTCGTCCCTTCATCAAAGGGAATCGCTCGTATTCGATTATTCATGGCGAAGTCGTAGATCTCAAGAGCATCTGTTGCCCTCCATGAAGCTGTCAATATTTGAAGGCCCTGTAAGAGTATGTTCTTTTATACCAGATAGGAATTTAAGATTAATGACGAAAATAATTTGTTACGTGTTGGTACCATACATTGTTCAAACGCCTTCACTTGTGTTAAATTGTCTTAATTTTTCGTGATTCACTCTTCCTGACATTCAAGAAAAATAGTGGATAATACCTTTATGTCTATACCATCGCCGCAAATATGTGGTCCAGGAATTGACTTCACTAGACCATCTCTCGTGCGTATATCCCACACCTGGAACGCAAACGGTATATCTGATTTTTAAAGATGTATGACAAAAACAACTTCATTAATATGATTGAACTAATTGTAATGTCAATCGAAAAAAACGTATTGCTATGGATACCTGTACGTCAAATAATATTAACTTGATAATGTTAAAAGGTACCTTGGGGAGGACTGATTTTGTTGCATTCTAATTATTGAATGACTCAACGCCTAAGATATATGTACTAAAGACTATTAAACTATTACTATTGTCGATCTAGCATGAATTGATATATTCAGATGTCTATGCACCTTGAGAACATTGTCCCATCCACCGGTGATGAAAACATCTTCGTGGTCTGGGTGGTATTTCAGGGCAAATATCCTGCGTGCATGGCCAGCAGTTGTTTGGTCGGGACATTCATATCTGTAGCCTTCGAAGGTATGCAAAATCTGTGATGTGTACGAAAGATTTAAGACAAGTATAGTTTCCTCAAGGACGGGTAGAACATCAAAGGAAGGCGGTTGAATAGTTGATTTCATTGAAAGCTATTGAAAAGATTGTCAAAGAGAGGAAGCTATTTAATGATGGACCTGCAGCGGTCCGTAACACCCCAGCCCCGCCCACTCTTGCAAGATACTGGTTCTCATAAGGCGTGTACTGTAACTCTAATTAAGGGACGATGGGGGCTTGTTAACTTACGTCACCAAAACAAAAGGAATGCTTTTTGTCTCGGCGGGGAGGCATAATGTCATAATTACCTTCACCGTGTTCGTGTCATAAACATGGACGTCACAGTTACTACCAACGGTCGCAAATTGTCGCCCATCGTTGTTAAATCCAAGAGCAAATATTTGATTGTTTTGTTCTGAAAGAACAACGGTCATGCTTTGGCAATTTTATGTGACTTTGTAACTAGAATGGTCCAAATTGCGTACCGGTACTCTTAAGTAAACTCGTACTCATTGCGTATAGACTATAGTGACAATATCTATAATATATTGTCTATGTCTATACATTATATGAATTCTTAGTAAGAGTGCTACTCTAATCTATTGTAGCAAATTGAAACTTGAAAAAGTTGTCACCATCAAAGGCCTGTAAGTCCTGAGAATATAAAGACCGATATAACGGTAATTAACCTAACAAAATATTCATATATTTTAATTTGTACCGAATCAGGAATATGGAAAAACTGATTAAAACAGTCTTCACTGTAGTGTTTCCTCCTAATACCAAAGGAGTTTATTTTATTGTATTAAAGATTCATATTATATAGTTGATTGTTAACCAGTCTAACTGTCATAACAGTTAGGCGGTATTATTGTAAGCTTACTGTAAACTGGTTAGCTGCTATTTGAATTTTGAAGAATGTATCCATATCTTCAGGTTAAATTAGTACCCTTCGAAAATGTACATTGAAAATGTCAAGTCTCCCTAGTAGAAGGGTTTCTATAAAAAATTTAATAATTTCTCTCATATTCGAAGAAGTATATCTTTGAATGGAGACGTTAAATTGCATGTGAGTTATGTTTTAATCACACAATGTAATCATAGTAAATCGAGTACTGTAAACTTTTATTCACACAATGTATTCAAAGCAAATCGCTAAATGTGAAACCTCTAGAAAATAACTTTTATTTCCCATTCACTCGCTTGTACCGCATTATGATATCTTCGTTTTAAGGGACCCCGTGGAAGAACTCATTGTAACGCACTGCGACTTTGAGAGGGACTGTTTCCCCATTCGATAATGCATTATACTGATGTACATGTCTATTGAATAAAAATTGTTATATATATATATATTTTAAATTTAATTAAATTGAGAACCAATCCCGACAAAATATGTAGCGTGAATATATAATAAACCGCAAAATCTAGCTCTCTTAATGTTGAGGCTAAATTCTCATGTAGAAACAGTTCCATTTTTCTGTATTCATTTAGAGGCCAAGTCATAGTTTTCCCTTCAAATTACCTGTCACGATCTCTTCACAACTGCCATCAATACGACTGCAAAGATGAACACTTCCCGCTGCACTTGCAGCAATAAACAAGAATGGCTGCTTGGGATGGAAGCGTATGCAGGATGTGGCAAACGGGTGGTGTTTTGGCTTCTTGATATCCAACTCTTTCTTCTGAGTTTTCAGGGAAACTATCTGGGGAAAAAAACATATGATCCGTCTTCAGATGAGCATCGACTGGCAAATATATTATTAATGGCAAACTAAAGGAATCCAAATATTTATCATAAAACAGGCCACGTACTACGGTACCTAGAGTAGCCTTTGATGGGTGGGTGGGTGGGGGGTGGGGGGATCGGGGAATCAAGGCCAGCTAAGCTGCTTTGATTGCCCTCAGAGTCATGGGAGAAACTTGATCTGTCATATGTGAAGGACCATATATGTGTTAATTGTGTCGCCCAGTGGGAGGAGTGGTAGCAATTTAACCACTAACTAGAATCACTCGATCACTATGGTTGTGATTACGTAAATCACTGCCATCCTATTTTACTAGAAGTGATTTCTGGGAAAAGGCAGTATCAAATAACGAGCGAATCACCGGCGCCCAGCAGTGGAGACAAGGGCGATGTATATGCATATAATTAGCTAAGAAGTTTCAATTACGGTACTCTAAGGTTAATTGTCTCACCTCAATCGATCCATCTCCATATCCGACGGCTATTTGTTCTCGGTCAGTTGCAAACTGTACTGAATACACTCCAAACTTCTTTTCGTCATACTCATATGTCATACATTCCTCCACCTTCTCAAAGAAATTAGGAATCTCATCGCCTGAAAATCAAATACATTTCCGAATCTTTATTAGAAGTAGATCAGAGTTTGTGAACTCTCTGTAGATTCGCCGACATATTTCTCCTACACATACTAGCAGTTTTGAAAGATCTAAATAATTGCGAACTCAAATGATAATCTAGGTTTCATTTAGACTGAGTCAATAATCTTACGGATATTGTATACTCAAAAACTCACCCAGTTCTCTAAACCCAGGTTCATTACAAACCAACTGATCTACTATAGATTGCCGGTACAACAGGCATTTACCTTGCTCAATGGCCTTCCCAGCCTGGATGGCCTCCTCCAAACGTTTCTTCGACATTATCCCTTGTCACTGTGGCTATGGGTGCTGACTAGGAGAAAACGGAATGTTGCATCCCATGGCTCATAATCTGAAACAATTGAGAATATACACTTACGGGTACTTGGGTAATTCATCGAGCAGATCTGTAGTAGTAATAGACCTTAATTTATCCGATCTTGATGTTCCCATCATTCGACCAGACCTGCCATAATAGTATAGTCAGTCGAACCTGCCTAGATCTACTCAATGATCATGGATAGAACGGCCGTCACCATACTAGAGTTAGACTTGCGCTAACTATAATAGTAGGGCCTGCATGCAAATGAGGGTTGAAATCATCGTCCTATAAATCAATTGATATTGATTATGTAATTCAGCTGCTCTGGCAAACGGTTCGGGGACTAGAATGGATTAGATCTCGACTATAGAGTCAATGTTCAATAATTGACTTGCAATGTAATTGCTCGTGCTAGGCCTACCATGGCATAAGCATGTACCATCTTTGAGTTTATACTTGAGGTCAGCCTTGAGGTTTCAGACAAACACTGATTATTTAACTAGCTTTAACTGGTACAAAATAGCAGGGTCAGATATATTTCATTATTTATGGAGGTCTAGTCGGCTAGTAAATTACATTCTAATAAAATTATGTGGAGATGCATTGGCCCGATCTACAAAATATCTAGAGTATCATCACCGCATCCCCGGAGCGGGGATTGAGGTATAATATTATAAGCTATTGTAATTTAATGATCGGCTACCGTACAGAAAATCCAGTCACTATCATATTATCATGGACATGATTTAATAAGCGTTCTTAAATGATAACGAAATGAGATACGATGAAATGCATGTACATGCACAGTCATAGAAGTAACACTAACACAACGGTAGGCCAATAGATCACAGTAGATTAGTCGGACTTGGTCTTGGATTGAAAAATGATCAATACATGATTGATCATTGATTGAGTAACGCCACTAACGGCACGGTAACGTTAGTCACTGAAGTCTGAACCCCTATAGGCTACCCTACTGCAATTCCTGCTGCATATGGTTGTAAGCGGGATTAAGTTCGACGTAAAACAGCCAGTCATTAACGTATTACATAATGGAACCAATATCAACATCCAGACCCAAGCCCAATGTATATTAAGTAAGTCTCCTGAGAAACACTGATGAGGAAACCTACCGGCGCGGAATCCAAGAACGCTTTCCCGTTGTTGTCATCCTGTGTCTCAATAAATGAGCGCCGATGTAATAAAAGGCAAACTGCCACCTAGTGTTGGGCAGTAGAGAACGGCGGGCCAAGTACCGTCAGAGCTATTATGTGATAGGCTAGCTCTGATACAATACTACAATACCATACAATATGAAATAATATAATTTTTTGTCGAAACACGGATTAACTTTGTCCCACTTTTGTTTTAGCCTATTGTTTTCTAATATTAAGCATACAATCCCCCCGGGAAATTCCTTCTTAAATAGCTTAATGATTATTATATCATTAATTATCTGATGAAATTAGTTAACCGTGCATAATAAAATTGGCATTATTGCCCTCGAAGGAAGTCATGATAATTTTTAAAAGGTCCTGGGGCAAAAATCATCCGTACCGGTACTCTATGCTGGAGTAGCTTTGGCCATTTGTTAAAAAATACTTTTAGATCTTTTCCTGATATAGCTTATAGGGGCCTACGGTACAGTAGCTTATGATTTAATTTAAATTTAGTTTTTAAATATTAGGGCAATAGTAGGCTTACGATAGCCTGCTTAGCTGGATTTGATTCCCCGGAGCAAGGGAACGAATATTTTTTTTACAAGTAGATTTTAGACTGTCAGCCGAACCTGTTCAACTCAACAGGGTTGGGCCTTAATTAAATATGAGGGGCGAGGTTGGCAGAGGGTAAAACACATCATAACGCAGGTGGAAGTGTATTGTTAATATTTTTTGGGTTTTATTCTCTGCAAGACCATATCAAAGCTTTCAGAAGCTCGCATGAAAAATATTGTTAAAGAAACGAAATATATCAGATAATAAATGACACAGATATCCTGTGAGCCTACACCTATAATGTTAGTGACTTCAGCTTCGGTTACAACTTATACCCGAATTTACACCGTGTTTTTGTTGGAATTGCGATGTATGGGATGGAAAACAATATAATTATCGTCTCTTTATATTATTTAAATGTCATCCACATCTCATACATTACGGCAGTTAAATTAACTCCCTGCCCATTTTCTCCAATAAAATCTATCCAGTACGATACAGTCTGTACACAACAGGAGATACACCAACTTGTTTGGACTAAGTCTTGTAGTTTCCCCCCTTTATTGGCTTACTCAGTGGAGTACTCAGTAATGGTGTTCGATGAGGAGAATGAACCATGCCCAAAAGAGAAATACTGTTAATCTTATTACAATCGTCCTGACCCATCCTCATAACGACAAAAAAGACCTATGCATAAATGCAAGTCAAAAAAACAGCATTGTATTTTTCACTTTCGATGGAGAGAAGGCATGTGGGAGGGTTAATATTAAAACTCGAATCCACCACAGACGGACGCGTGCTGCAATGATTATGCGGGTACAGATGACAAAATAGATCAATTTAAACCTCTGCGAATATGAGTCAAGACTAAGTCACTAATCGTATATATACAATCTCTATCTTGGCTAATTACACTGTAATCGCCGCAACTTGACGACTTCCATATTTTTACGGTCACACAGGTACAGATATTTGTTTTTGACATGATCACTGCGTGCAAACAGATAAGTAGTTCATTTTTTTTATCAGACAAAGCTTGAATATTTTTTCTCATTTTTGTTTGTTTTTCTTACAAAATAGATGTAACTTAGCAGGCGAGCTCAATTCTTTGAGTAGGGTCATGACATTTCTATAATGTGACAAAACAAGGTTTGGTAATGTGAGTACTTCGCAGGAGCTCGACATTGTAAATCAATTAATTGTCTAAGATTTATTTTGGGGGAAGAGAATCCATGTATCGTTGCTATGGCTCGTATCATACCAGATAAAAATGCCGAACTTCCATAATAACATTTCAACATATCAGGGGAAATAGAAATACGAGACAATGAGAATACGTAAGGGCTATACGTTTGAGTAATAATATAACAATACCTTTAAACGGGCATTATGTGATCCCCAACATAATCACACCTGAACCCAGGGGATATTTCGCGGAGGGAGGACCCCTTAGACAAACACACCAACTCTGTAGAGCTAGACCGACTGGTCAATGACTTAGCTGGCATTGAGCATATTTTTAAAGACCAAATACATTTTTACATTTTTTTTGCGAGTAAATCGTTTATTTCATGAATAGCATATACTTTCTAAGAGACCACTCCATGGATGGATTGTCCATGCGACAATATATATTTCGGGTAAATATTCACAATTTCGAACTCGTAGTTTGTTACAAACATAATACTTCTATTTAGGATTGACAGATTCTCTTCCACCACGACAATGTACTTTCCCCTCTCCAAATGTCAGGGCGACACATTACGTATGATAACGTTTCACGCTACCAACCAATAACTTTTTAAAATCAGAATAATATCTATATATATCATAATGTACCTGCCATAATATGATCATTGGGTTGAGGGAGGCTAGAATGAGTGACAATGTGTTGGAGTACATTTAATAACCGAGTTTCAAATGAAATCATAAGATTAACTAGACCGATCATTGACAACTAGCCGTGTCCTAAGCCCCATTTGAGTGCAATAACGGACTGCCTTGTCCCTCTGTCTTCTTTCACCCAATTTCCGGCACGTACAAGTACTTCAGGAGGTTCACACAAAAAGATTTACCTGGGGGCCTTTTTCTGTGATCTACACCGACCAATCAGAGAACTGCACAATGCCCATCTCTTACACGCCGGCAGATTGACAAGAAGTCAGAAACAATAATTATATTTACGAGATGAACTATATTTATATCATAACAATTCCCCCTATCTTGAACGTGGTCGCATCAACGTATACACTAGTTCAAGCCACCCCTCATGCTAAAGCGTACATTTATCAAACCAGACACGATATTTACAAACCGACTATATAACAATGCTTTCAAAATAATTTGCCCGACAATCAGATGTTTTATTCCTTAACTAGCGCACCTTAGATATTCAACCAAGTTTGCAAACTGCACGATTTTTCTTATTGAGAATAAATCTGTTAAAATTAAAACGCTATATATATGCAAATTCATAATGTTGACATTCCCAGGATGGTTCCTAAAAGAAAAAAAATACTACCGAGGTTCTCATCATGATTTCAACAAAGAAAGTTGTTTTTTTGTCATGGAAGTACTGTACAACAACCTCTCAAATCTGTACAAGTGATAATTGTCCGTCGACAAGCAACTACCAATTTAGAATCAGCTGTCTCAACAAGGGTATAGCAATACTGCTTGTCCAAGGACCAATATCACTTTACTTTTTTAACATTCTTTAAATCTCAAGAACTAAAAAAGGCAAGAGTGTGAACGGACCTGGAGCGAATCAACACAATCCAGTGAGTACAATTCTTAAGTGTGGGAACCATGACTCCAAACATAGAAATATCATGTTTAAAATCTTGTTAGGCACTCTCTCATATACAGATTAATGCTCAAGAAAAAAGAATATTGCTGGGAATTACACAATTAAATGAATATTGAAAGTTGCTTTGGCGCAAAATCTAAGACCTTGGCCAATATCTATCACAATTGACGAGAATACAGACCCATGTATCTGGTCATATGCGCAACCTTGTTGAAGCCTTATTAGTCACGGACACAAGCAGGTACACAAAAGTGCATTCTCCGAGTTTGACATTCATACTTCACATGGTGCTGCAATCCTTGTATCTACAACATTGTCAGGCTACCCTTTTAAGATTCTTTTCAAGATATAGAACGCGCAATATTGATCAGACATAATTAAACGTTGACACGCATCGGCCAGTGAATTGAAAAGAAACAAAATTCCATTTTGTTCTCCATCGAGAGGGAAAAAATAGCACAAGGATATTTTTTAAAATCTAATTATATGATATCCGATTTTAGATCTTACACTGAGGATATTCTTCCAATTATGATGAGATGCGGCAGTTCAAGGAGGATGACCTATCTAGCACATCAGAGCCAATCCCTCTTCACCGCACTTCTTCCATAGCTACGAAACACGTTCACCAAAAAGTGCAGCATGTATAGATAATATATCTCAATAGTCTTCGTTTCATTTCTTTCCTTCTATCATCTTTCGCTATGTGAAGTCCGGCCTAATCAGTGTTTTTGTTTGTCTGAAAATGGGCCTTGGCCGAATGTATGTCATAAATCTCCCTCCGATCTGGGTTAGTCTGTACATCATGTTTTAGTGTTACACTATTTAAAGAGTGCCACACTTCATATATATATAGTGTCACACGCCAGGCGGAGGGTGTTTCTGTGACGGCCGTACAATCAGTTCCTCATTAATCATGTCTTGTTTTTCAAAAGTTCCATGGTGTGGCCTGCCTGACACCGCTAAGAGGAAAGGATTTAACCAGTGTAGGGAATGACGTATGTCATGGGGAAGTAGCCGCGGTAAATCCGGTTATCCCTCATGATCTCGCCCGTCCACCAGTTAGGATCTTTCTTGTCAACAACAGTTATAATCTCTCCACGTTTAAACTCCAACTCCTCTTTGTCTTGCGGTGCGAAGTCATAGTTGGCGATCACTTTGGGCTGGAATAAAAATATATAGGATTAGATGTGTGGTAAAATGAGATGTATCAAGTATCAGCGATGTAACACAGGCATACGAGTAAAGTTGGATTTGAGTAGGTATATAACATACTTGTATACATGTATCTACTATCAGTAGGTTGGAAGCATGATATCTCCAAGTTAGGTAACCTTTATGATCCCATCTAATAAAGTGCTTTGGGAAGACTACTCATACACTTAGAATTACAAGGCTGATAGATACAAATCAGGGTAGTTTCTTTTCAAGTGCACAAACACCAGTGAGTCTCAAGCATTAGTACATCACAAAAGAATAAGAATCATAAATGATAGAGGCAACAAAAAGAATATTAAGAGCTAAATAATCCCTCAAGAAAACGATTTTTGTACAGAACGTAGGCACCTGGATAGTGAAAGCTTAGGAAGATAAACGTGTGTGGTACCATAGTTAAAGGTCTATCATGACCCAGTCTACATAACAGGCTAGCAAAGGTAGTGTGAAGCCCTTCTTTTTATTTCATACATGCTCCACGTGATCATTAAGACGTTACCAGCAGCACACGAGTTAGGATAAAGAAATGCATGTAATCGATATCCAAAGTTCAGTAATCGAAATGCTATCCACAGGAACACAATCGTATTGCTAACAATGCATATATGTAAGAGTGATCATTTGAAGCGTAAACTATGAAAACTGAGTGTGAAAAGATATGAAGATATGCTTTCGAATTATTGGTGTCAGGGGCACCCTGAAAAGCATCGAACTAAAATAATAGTATGGCAATTCAACTGAAGGTGGTGGTCATACGTTGATTCATTGCACGCCGAAGTCTGAAACAAATCTTACTCACGAGCTTCACTTTTAGCCTTAACTATTCAGGATTGGGGCAGACTTGAGAGGTAGCTATCAGTATGAGGGAACAATAATCTATCGGGAATTTAGCTAGAACAAGTTAAAGTATTATTCTTTCTTAAGCTAGTCCTCGGTCAAGTGATCCATAAGCTCACATAGAAAACAAAATATCGGACAGTCATGTACTCAAGTAATTCCATAGCATTAAAAGTCATGTGAGGTATAGAGAACACACAGGGGATGAGGTTGGGAACTTAAACACTAAGTTTGGTAATAATGAGAATGGGATGAAGGGAGGCGTGGAAAGGGAAGGGAGGGGAATGAAGGTAGGTCATACAGTGAAACCGTAGACGAGAATACAAATCAAAATATGGCAATTCAACTAAGCTTTCCTTTTGTCATCAGACTTAAGTCAAGCTGAAACTGTCGCCGGTACGATTAGAACTAAAAATCATAAAAATGTGCGCTGGCGATAGCAATGAAAGTGGTTCTAATGCGCTGAAATACGACAATGGACTTAGGCTACATAAAAAAGACCTTGCTCTCATATAAAATGAACATATAGAGACTACAATGTTAAAGAGAAGCAAGTAAATAAACAACGTCTATTTCATCGTTAATCTTGGTACACTATCCATAATATCAGAAGAACAATATCCTATTCCAAAATATTCTAATTACTCTTATAGAAGGTACTATGAAGAGAAGCGGGTTTTCAGTCTACTACGAACTTAGAAGCTAGGGGGTTGGTTGTGCATTGAATATGCCTACGAGAGGTATTCATTCGATTATATTCCAGGAAGCAGGTATTTTTCTTTCGTTAACACGAAGTCTGATTTCTTGACATCTAACGTGAAAGGATTTTAAACCTCAACACATGGCCGTGGAAGGACACTATAAGCGTATAATTATGACCTAATTAGATTAATAGTCACGATAAATATCAATGAATTTACAGTGAAGGGGTTCGTAGCAACGAGAGGTATGCTCGATGGAAACTTCATCTATCCAAACATCAAGTGAGTATCAATACGGTATGCCATCTTCGACAATGCACAGGCATCTCCGTTGATGGTGGTATTTTAACCTATTCTGGGCACATTTGGGATCAATGCATTACTGATAATATATTCATGCATTGAGAACAGGTAGAATTTCAGTTTTACACTTAGTTAGTTAACGATTTTTACTTGAGTTCTTCAGGTTATCTTTAGTATTGAGGCTCAAGTATCAGTAATAAGGTGTTGAGAAAAACATTATTTAACTACGGCTGAGTGACGTTCTTGGCGAGCATGATGGTACCAACGATTTCGCCAAATCAAAAATAATAATGTGTCGTCATTTCTTTACGACGTCAATTGCCGCACTTGCCCCGAAAGGGTTAAAGAAATGTTCTACACTTAAACCCAAATTCCAGATCATGCATAAACAAGAATAATAGTTTGACAGAAGTTTTCAGCATGCAAATCCTTTTGTTGCGTGAACCCCATTTGATTAGTTTATCTCACGGGGCTGAGGTTCTCGAGCCTTTCCTGCCACCCTAAACCAATGCGGCTAGAAGTAACCCTATATACTTCGAAAGTCCGCAAAAATTGATTGGTCTAACATATGGATACATCATTATATTGCATTGGAGAAATTTTTACCTGTCCATAACCACCAGCACTTGCAGAAGCCGGATCCTGAAATTATATTCAGCTAGTTTTGTTTTTGTCCTCAATGAAACATACGGGTGGCAAATTAGACAGAAAAATAATGGAAAATTGACTTTTGATTCAAATTTTTGTAATATCTGTTCAATAAACAAAACATCTTCAGGTGGAATATTCAATCTATTATTTGTTTTATCTTCGTGGGTATATATCCGATAGCCGAAATACATAGCAATTTAAATCATTTCAATAAGTCATATAGTACATCTGATGCAAATAACGCTCCGGTTATGCGTCATAAAAAAATCAGTCATACAAAATGCTTGGATCGGAAAATATATTGGTAAAATTATCGATTATTATGAATAAAAAAAATCATCTTGAATATTAGCATTCAGCCTGAATCGATTCCCTAACTAGCTGGAGAAAACTACACAATTTTCTTTTAAATTAAGACGTAAAAGTCAATAACACAAGTTATTGAGCCATTTTTAAAAATAAAGAATGGCATTTGTTGTTTGTGTCAATTTAGCGATAATGCTTTCATAGTTTTCCAGTTTGTAAATTCAAATTTTATCTCATCAAGAAAAATCGCCTGCATAGACTGAATTTTCCATACAAAAATAGTCCAAGTCTGAAAAACTGAATTCTGATGCCTTTTGGTAAGACAAATTCAATGTGGTAAAGAAATTTCCTTATCTATCCCAGATATTTTGACATGAATAC
Organism: Sthenelais limicola; assembly: GCA_942159475.1. Lineage (NCBI taxonomy): Eukaryota > Metazoa > Annelida > Polychaeta > Phyllodocida > Sigalionidae > Sthenelais > Sthenelais limicola. The sequence goes on along the minus strand of OW804095.1, from coordinate 111,014,921 downwards.
TATCCAGAGAATATTGTTTCGGAATATCTGGAACTCATATTAATTATTCATATAAAGAAAAGAAATAGTTTCGAATAATGTTTAGAAGGGTTTCTATCCAACCCAGGGTTAGTCTAAGTGATTTTTTTTCTCTTTGGGAAAACCTTGAAGGGTTGTTTGTTACCTGTTTGTCAAAATATCCAGCTCCGTGAGACGGGGTCTGAAATCATATATACCCCTGGTTTAAGAGCCATTGGTTTACAGAGCGAACTTGCGTTCATTACTTCGCCAGGAATGAGGTGGCGCGTCAATGGTGTTATCAAGATTTTGTTAGGTACCACACACAAGATAGGAATATCTAAAACTAAATGTTAAACTTCAGTAAGAAAGGCAATGCCATGAAACATTGGATGTATAACATCGTCATTTAGATCACTTATTTCACCACAGCTGTATGTGACGAGAACGGAACAAGGTAGTGGTTACTAAGAGGCAAGGAAGGAATAGAAAGGGGACAGGTACCGTTCATCTCAAGTTAAAACATTTTTTTTTCAATAAAGATACGACAAAAAATTTAAATACTATGGTCGTTTACAGGGTCTGTTAAACAAGATCAAAGTAACCTACAGTATAAAAGTGGGTGGGTTATGAAGAACATTATTTGATATTAAATACAAAATGAGAATATAAAAATCGAATATTCAAATTCTATGAACAGGTTGGAAAAATAAGTTGTGTGTACAAAGCAGAGCACACATCACATATATATACAGACTTATGTTTAGATTTTAGCAACATTGTACTTAAAGCAAGCGAGTCTTTCATCAGATTAAAAAATTCCTTACCCGCTCCATGTCTCGCAAGTATATGGTTTGTGATCTGCTCACTGATGCTGTCCGGTGGTATTTCACCAATTGATTGAGGGAGTCAAATTTCACCACCCATAGGAAATATTTACCAGCACCGTCTCGTAAAACTTTGAAGTGTTGTACTTGATCACCAAATCTGACAACAAAGTATAACATTGGAATGCTTGAGGGATACATTAAAACATCATGGAATGAAAATAGCATAGGATCTATGTATATCATCAAGATCAATAACAGGTAGATGAAAAAGCTGACATGAAAAAAGACTTCAACGCACTTGACTGATAATGAGAAGTCACCAGGCGAACTTTCACTAGGTCGTATTAGGAATGCTCCATCTTTTTGTACGTATTCTGCTCGCTCATTTCTATCGAGTAACATATTTTCAGCTTCTGCTCGACTGATTTTACTAACATATCTGAAAAAAACCCATAGAACATGCTGGAATACACTGTTGTTCTTAAATACTCCACATGTGTATAATGCTAATAGTTTGTATTACCTACTAACACACACATAACATAGACATTTAATCCATTACAAAAGAAGTCTCAAGGAATCAAATCAGGGGTAACATTCCCCAAGAAATAACAGTAACTTCTAGGTTGGTAAGACGATAGAGACTGCCTGGCTGAGCCAATAAAAAAAAAAATTTATATAACTACTATTTTTCAGTAATTTCTAGGTTGGTAAGACGATAGAGACTGCCTGGCTGAGCCAATATATAACATTACTATTGTTCATAGATTATAAGTGATATACTTACGGGTGAGGTCTCATTTCTATATAGTTACTAGGAATGTAGCCCTCCTTCCCATCCAGTTCAGCCTTAAACCAATTTTTGTCTTCATCTGTGCTTAATACCTAGGGAAGAAAACATAAATAATTTTAATGCGAATCAAGATTCTACCATGAAGATATATTGGTGACGAATGGTACAACTGAAAACAATGGTTATAATGTTCTAAAGAGCATACCTTCAAAACAGCGCCTTTAGGAAAACTCAACTCATCGTCAGCAGTAGCTTGAAAATCATGCTTGGCCTCGGCCTCCATTTTCCTCCTCCTCCAATGACTCTACAAAAGGTGAAGAAAGGTGTCATCACAAATGGTAACATAAATTAATACATTATGAATATGACTGTTGTTGTAACATACGCCTAAGTACAGTTTGAAACTAATAGTTATATATATCATCGACTTAACTACAATTATAGCAACAATTTATGTAATTGATATCATTTCAACATCCTTATTAATAAAGAATTATCAATCAGGTGAAGAAATAATGGGCGTCATTGATTATTATTTCATGGATAATAAATGACGGAAATAAAGGCTAGCTGTAATGTTCATATAACTATTTGGCTTCCATCCACCATACATGTATATGCCATTCACTTAGAATATTTGTTCATTCGTATTATCTACCAAATAAAACTTTTTAATAATGTGAACAGGTCAGGACTATTGGCACATACAGACAGTATGTGCGTGTGTGTGTGGCGCGGGGGGGGGGGGGGGGGGGGGGGGGGCAGAGAGATTCGTGTCCAAACATCAAAGATAGGTTGGTATATCCAACGTTGACTGACTTTTTATTAGGCCTAATTAGTAATTTATCAACTCAGGACCCAATCCAGGAAGAACAGTGTACATGTATACACTCTCATGTATATTTACATACTAGTAATTTACTAGTTTAAGTTAGTATGCTCGCGTCAGAAATCTACTCAATTGTAATCGCAATAGCACAATAGCAGGTATCCACTCATTTGCAGCGTGTACAACCCCCGATCGTGGTATAATATATTATATAACTTATAAGCAGACATAATGAATTGATATATCATGTGGTTTTCAATGAAACACTAATGACGGTTTATACGCCTAATAACTTGACAATCCCCAGCAGACAAAACAGCCATCATGCATTTGAGGGAGGGACAAATATACTGAATATTAAGCAGGGCGATCTATAAACAGAGCAGTCGTGCTAAATGTAAGTTCATGGCATACATCTCAACGTGAATATTGTCGTATGGACGCCCGGCCAGTGTTGATATTAATGAATGTGCAGGCACACGACTGTGCAAATAAAAAGAACTGAATAGTTCAGGTGTATGGTTCCTCTCATTCAGCAAGGCTACAATTCATCGCAGTGAGAGATGGAAAGCGGTTCGTATGTGTGCCTGTGAGCCGTTCACAACCTAGTATCTTCTATGCGAAGAAGCTTCACAACCTAGCCTCCTATGCGAAGAAGCAGACAATGCGGGGTAAAAAGGAAGCTAGCAAGACATTAACTGTAAGAACATAACCCCCAAGGGATTTAAATAGACGAGGGTCCGGGACGAGGGTCCTAGTTCCGCATCGATGCCCACTGAAGAACCCAACATACCAACGACCTTCATATCAATAGTCATTTTTATCACAGAGCGTACCGTACACCCAGGACATGCATTACGGCGATAACCGAAAACGCCTACTTTATATATAGAGTTGTTGGGCTCATTACTACTCCTCTCCCTATACACTACAGTCTCATTTGCCGCCACCCCACCCCCACGAACACACACACACAACACTTTACATAGCTACACATACAGATCCGCAATATAAAGGAATCGTGACTAAAAGGAAAGAAGACTGACGTCAATGTGACTGCCCCACATAAATTCGGCTCCCAACCCTATCCCAAATAGCATAAGTAGCTGACCCGCATCGGGGGAAATTGCCACCAGGAAGGGACTTATTGAAACGGCTACTAAGCATGCCGTGATATAACGCTGTCACACTCATTATACCGGCTGGTTAAAGGGCATTGTAAAAAAACACATTTCACATATTTAGGTGTTAGGCCCTGATTTTCTGTCAAATCACCACCAGAATAGTGTTATAAAATGATGGCGGCTTCCCATGTGACACTCAGTCACTGTTATTTCTCTACAGCCACAAGGTACAGTACGCTAAATCGTGTTGTAACATTTAGACAAACGCTCATTAGCACGAAGAGTTCAGACGGCGGCATTTAGCCGTTTTTTTTTATCTGGCCGCTTTGCTGTTATTTTGTCCATCCCCTCCCCCACCCCCTCTCCATACATAAGGCATGATAAACAGAAAGGGTGAATGGGAAGCGAGGTCAGTGGGTTTCGCACGTGCCTGGGCTATGTGAGTCATTATAATACTGAGCCTGAGTAGTGTGAGATGGATGGTAGCTGGGGGAATAACATGGATATGCCAGCCGGGGGCACATGTCTATCCTCATTAAGCTAAACCCCCATCAATAACCCCCCCCCCCCCCCCCCCCCCCACTATTTAGGAACACTGATGGCACACCGCCTTCCCTTCATCCGCCCCTCCAAATGGCCTTGAAACTAGTCCCATAATCGGTCCGATCTAGTATGAAGAAATGTATGGTCTGCATTTAAAATAATACATTATTGTCTACGTGATAACAAGAGAATTTGCTTTCATTCCTTAGAACTGTAAGTTCTGAAAAATAGCGGCAGAATACTCATAGAAACCTATACATGTATATCCGAACGCCAGGTTGCACTGCTCCACAAATGGAGATACACAGACATAGTGTTTGTAGTACTTCTTGATCGGGATGATACTAGTCCAAGCGCAGGAGAATTTAAAATTATAAGACTCTCATTGACATACATAACCAAGGAAGTGATTGGATAAGTTGACAACTGAGGTCATAGCAAATGATTAACCATGCATAGCTCTGACTCTACACAAGAGAGGGTCGTCAAGGTGGCTAAGCAGAAGATAAGAACCATTATTGGTTGTGATAATAAGAGATTCTTAACAGCAATGCAATTTCCCTTTCGTCGCGAGGTGACTGAGAAAACAAAGTACAAGTATGTAAAGATAGAAAAACACAATACAAATCGTGTTAAACAAGCCAGTCAGTCTCAGATTATTCGATAGGCAACTTTAGGTACCCATTCCCATGATATACAAATTCGCAGTGATCGGCGAACTAAAATGTAGAATTATTAAACTTAAGAAATAATAACAAACCAAGGAGGTCAACTTCTCCAGGGATGAAGATAATACTGGTTCAATGGTGCATCTCAAGTGACAAGTAGGCACGGAGTTTAAGTAAATCTTTCCATGGGACGGCTCACCTGATTCAAGGCGCGCACTTTTTAAGACAGTTTAATGTCCGTCACACACGCGCTAGGCATGTTGATAAAGTGCGTCCCGTAGTGAATATACACATTTCTCCCGTGCAGGCATTTTATGCATGTGCATGCCCCAGAGAGCGAATCATTCGTTCTGTCCACGAGGAATAACAACACAATTTTTCGAATTAATCATGAATAATAATTTGTTGACATGGTGGATTTTGATGAGCATTTAGGCACGTGACTATACTATAGATTATTTGTTGGATGGTGACCTCCCTGTCTATCCAGCTCCCTTGGCTTAATTAAGTGTGTCGATTTGTCATCGTGATGATCAACTTGAATGATAATACAAATAAGATCTTAGAGTAAAGACTCGAGGGAAGAAACCCGCAACTGGGGAACATAAATCATTCTGGTTTTGTTGAGTGACGAATTCCTAGTAACACCCAAGTCTGCCAGTGCCAAGGGGAAAGTTATCAGAGCTGCGGTTGGCCGGGCTAGCGTGGTCATACTTATCATCTGATTCACACCACAAGATAGAGGGATGGACTGTGTAATATGATATATGACAGAATAAAATAACTTGCCGTCTATTTAATAATTCAATATTATATAACTATCCAACGTGCAAAACAAATAATGATTCCCCTGCACTTCATTTATTAATTATGTGTCACGATTTCATTGCCATACATGTCGATGAGCATTCTATATACAATCCGCCCTTTACAAGAAAAACAAGAAAATTGGAAACAGCAGTAGTTGGAAGTTTCCTCTCTCCATCAGAATTATTCTTTATACATTACAATATGAATACGTGATTGACAGTGGAAAGTCGGATGATAATTACCCCCACTCCTAATCAGATAAATCCATGTATCTTGTATCATATATCATGCAGAACGTAAGTTGGAACTTTTTGATCCAGGGTAAGTTGTAAAAAAGTCATGAATTAGAAATGACTTCCTTAACATATATTTAACCACAATGCTAGGCTAGAACAATTTTAGTCATCGATCACTATATTTACTATATTGTGAAGGCAAGCTGAAGAGGACTGACCCACGCCTGTCCCCAGCACATTAAATGTACTTCCGAGGTCCATGTCATCCATATATCATTCAGCACAGTCGGCGTTACTTCCCATATTAAATTTTCTTGAGCATCTTTTTCACTCCTTCGCCTGCTGCCCTTCCCGTTTCCCTCATCTACACACATGGTGCATTCCAGTACATTGTACATATGTAGCAATGGTTTCTGTTTTAACCGCGCTGACCTCAAAATGAAGATATAACAAGGCTTCGGATCCAGGTCACTTTTGGACTACTCCGCCATCTCTCCAATACATACAGTGTAAAACAGTGCTCTGGCCCAGTGATCCCAGGTCAAACTGGGTTAACTATATTATTGACCGTTTCTAAGTTATAAGTCATGCCCCAGCTTCTTGTATATTGCCCCCCCCCCCCCCCCCCCCCCCCCCCCCACACACACACACACCTCCACACACACACTTTACCGGCATCCTGATATGAGATAACCATTGAGCAATTTAGTAGAGAAACATAAGAAATAAATACATCTGACATCTTGTCACTGCCTGTTATGATTATATGATCACTGATAGGTCGGGGAAAAGTAAGGTACTGTATTTCCAGTTAGTATCTTGTAAATAATCAATTGATTCATGGGATCCGGCCTTAAGTTTTTTTTCCATGGGTTTTGAAAGGAAAAACAATTTTTAATCTTACGATTTAAACTAAAGCTACATAGTCATGCAATATAGTCCAAATATAATGGTATTTTTAAGTAAGTAAGTCTGAAACACTCAGAAGTAAAATAGATAGCATACGTAGCCTAAATACAAAACACAAGACTATTCACAATTATATTAAAATGTGTAAAAAAAAAACACACAACCATTTTTTGACGCTTTAATCTTCTAATTAAAAAAACCCAGGTTTTTAGAGCAATAGAAATAAAGGTTATTTTCACCCCATAACAAGCTTTTGCCCTAAAATTTGGAGAAGAAAAAAAAAGGTTTTTCGTACCCAAAGAAGGTTTGAAAGGTTTCTCTTGGGAGGTTTTAACAAGGTCATCAAATCTGAAACTGCAATTTTCAGAGGGGGCGGGGGGTCAGTACCATATATCCTTCATCGCACCTAGTTTTTAAAAGATTATTTCGTCATGAAGCATTGTAGATATGAAAATATACTAGTAGGCTACCGGCATCCAAAAGTCAACCTAGACTAGTCTAGACTCTAGACACCTAAAATAAGATCCATCGCCACTACTAAGTCCCAAAGGAACAGACTGCAAAAGGCTACTTAACTTGTCTTAAGGTAAAATGGAATAACATTGTCAGAATATGCGAATATTATTTAATTTAATGGAAATAAAATGAACACCAACACTACGAGTGGAATGTTTGGACAAAACACTATGAGTATGATACATTATTATATATCAAAATAAACGTGATATAGAACTGATGCCTCCGTGTTTGAATATGATACATATATATATATCCTATTAAAATGCAGGATAACTTGACCATGTCTATGACTGTTATAAGGCAGGTAAATCAATCTACTACACCTCAGCCTTTAAATAAGAAGGAAGGGATGGCTACATTTACTCTCACTTACATATCCTTTCCCTAGAAATGATTCATATCGAGCATGACTTATGTCATAGCCCATGCCATGTCTCTCTCAACTCAAAGAGTCAAGTTGTCTTCCATGATGAGACTGGATCTCTTCTAGGGAAGCTATATTTGAGATCGCCTTAAACTGCAGTGTAGCGACAGGAGAGCAAGCTAGTTTCAGGTCCACAGAATGCCTCTATTTATCTTTTAAATCCCCCAATAATATGATCGGAAGAATATGATTGCGGTATACAGAATGCTAGGCTAGGATTTTAACTGAAGTATTAAATACACAAGACACTGTCCGTAGTCACAAGCACACACTGAACAGGAAGACAGCGATTGTTTTGCTACGAATGAGTCACGATTGGTAAAAGCGGGCACATAGACGCCTCAATCAACTACCATGCACCACTTAAAATAATTTATAACAGCAAAACTAACATTAGAATATGGACAGAGGTCCTGAACTCACCAAAACGTGTATTATAAGCCCATAGATCCGATGATAGTTCGCATTCGGGAAAACTCGAATACCACACAAGATGGTGGATTTTGCTCTTTGGACAAATCTCGGACACGCGAGAAAAAATCAATTAAGAATTTTATTCTTTAAGTAATATTTGCAAACAAAGTTTTTACTTCTTAATTAATGATACAGAAATTACAAAATATCAGTTTAATATATCATACTAAATTAGACGAAATAAATAGTCTGGCTGCCCTGACCCACAATCCTTTGCGTCGTAAAATCAACATGGAGGACCGAGCAAGGTCTTGATAGATGAAGTTTGGGAACCGAGAGAGTACCAACATTCATTGGATCAATTTTTGCTGAAGAATCGACTGTAGGTTTTTATTGAAATTTCCTTCTCATATATATTGCATCAATTCGCGCACTTCATGTCATAATCGCAAATAGTCCATCAATGTTGTGGGTTTGGCAGGGTAATCCGCTCGTTTGCGTTGCACTGTTGACTGTTGAGTTGGTGGGGTGTGTTCATTCGGAGCTCAATTAGACGACTCTTGGCCGTCACTTGCGTGACTGCTACGATGGTATTCCAGGAAGAGTGGCATATGCTAGCGCTGGCCTGAATGCCTAATTTTTCCTTTAGTAGAATCGATAGCCCATTGATTATCGATGGGTAATTATGTGTACAACATTATATCGATATGTACTTTCTCCTGCCTTTCCCATCACCACTAAACTCACAAACCACACCATCCCACCCACCATCCCTTTTGCCACAGAACTCCAAGGTCTGTGGAGTTCTGTGGAATAACATACCATCTAGGCCTATGTGATAAAAGATAGAGTAGCTGCACTGGCCAAGGTTCGAGCTTGCAATCCTCAGCTCTCTGTGCGAGTGACTTACCACCAGACTATGAACCTTGAATGAAGGAGTGAGGGTGAATGTTGCTAGTGTAGACTAGTGGTATGAGAAGGGCCAACACACACATGGGAAGGAAAACGTTTATTACTCCTTTATTCATGCTACGATGACTGTGTAACTTTAATACATTAATCTAGAGGTGTTTAGAGGGCGTTCTGTGGCAACAGAAATGAGTAGATGTATCAGATCAGTGTAAAAAGGTGATCGTGTGCCGTTTTGAGCAAGTACCGTTTCTCCGAGGTAGAGACTGAGGGTGACACCTATGGGAATTGATATGTACCTTGTCGGCACCGTACGGTGGCCACAAACTGAGTCACCGTGGCGTCGAGATGGTCGAATAAGGCATCTCCTGGTGGGTTCATTTTCTCACACGCCCTAATGTCGTTATTTGCACGAAATGTTCTATCCTTATAATATTAATATAAGGTTGAGGCGGGATCAGGATATTTCCAGCCTCAGCTGCGTTGGTGAATACAAGTTACAACAGCCGAGGCCCATTGAAGGGTAGCACTATAAGCCGCATTTTACACTTTTTGGTGTATTGTATGTTTTTTGTGTATTCTATCTTATATTATTTCATATTCTAGGTTGGGGAGTGTCGGGGGGGGGGGGGGGGAGGGGGCGGTTCATGTTTTCATTTTACATGTATACACTTGGCTTGTTTACTATATGTTAGTGTCTTCCAACAATTAAGTTTGTGGTCGGGGGGTGGGGGGGGGGGGGGTTGTGTATTGTGTATTTGGGTTGTGTATTCTATTGTTACACTCATTAATCTACCTAATAGGGGTAGCCGGATATGTGTATTCATGCTGGGTCAGCCAATACACACTAGTGAATATATATGTAAGAAATTAGCCCTTACAGCATCAAGCTACTTACTTGCAGATTAGTATGATTGAGAAGATCCCGCGCGTTGAAAGTGCGTGTGCGTCGTTGCGTCGTCGGGTATTGTCTGACCTCGCTTGAACCGGCCCAAGCGGTATTCCTCGCTATGACGTCATCGCGGGGATCCCCGTGAAACGCTTCAGAACGAGGTGCGGCCGTATGACGTCACAGCTGCGGGGGTACGCTCCCGAATGTACAACACTCCTCCCCATTCTATATTTGAGTGTTCTGGACTTTGGCAGTGTGGGGTATCCATATATACACATCCTAGCGTTACTCCACTTGACTTGACTAACTATGACTATATTATATACAAGGTGGCGCCGGCTCTAGGCCAGGCAGAGCTCTCAGAGCTCGAAGAATGCCCTAGCATTCTGTGCAGTGGCCTCTAGGACCACTGCCCTGGGGACATTGAGTATGCTCCCAATGCGTTGGGCCACTTCTACAATGCTAGCTGGCCCGTGTTGCGTAACATGTCTACCTGGTGGGCAGAGGTATGGGCTATCGGTCTCCAGGAGCAGGTGTTGGAGTCCCAGGCGCCGGATAACTTCATCCAGCTCAGGGTGATGGTCCGGCTTCAGCAAGATTGCCGATATGCTGAACATGACCCTGGGGAAGTTGGCCTGCCAGCGCTGCTGCTCATGTAGGCCCTGGTTGAAGCAATGCAGCTGGATCTTCTGTTCCTTGGGCACTACCGACCTGAGTACCATTCGGCAGCGCCTCTGTGCCTCCCCATCTCCTCGATCCCTAGCATGAATGACCAAAGGGATCTTCATTTCTGCTGCATGAGCGGCCATGTAATGAAGTGCCGCCTCTTGTGTCACAACAGTGTCATCTCCTGAGTGATGGTATAAGTCAATTCCAACCTCTCCCACAGCACAAAGTTTCCCCTGTGCAGCGGCCTTCGCTCTCTCTGACACGTGTACCATCTCATCTGTGTCGAGTGGCACACTCGTTGGATGCAGGCCAACCGCTTTGTGCACGGTTGCCCCCGGCATCAAGGTGGCGACTACTGGTCTTCCAATCCTCCGGGAAGCAGGCCACATCAACCACTTCTAGTGAGTTCAGGTTGCGACAAAGGTCCTGGCCCGCAGCTTCAACTGCCCGTCGAGTGCCTAGCTTGCTCCAGATATTCCTCAGGTGGCAATGGGCATCAAAGCCATCTGGACGGATCATCCGGTCCATCCTGATCCGGTTGTGCCAATGGTGCATGTCCTTCCTGTCCTCACTTCGCAGAAGTGCAAGGAGGGTTGCAGCCCACCGCCAGTGTAGCAGACATCCTAGTGTGTTTGGGGGGCTCCAACTTCGCTGGACTGGAGTGTCATAGCAAGCCCGGTCGAATAGATCCAGGAGAACTTGCTGGTTGGCTGACACGGTGACGTTCGCTGGCGCCAGCCCCTCTTCACTGACAAATCGTAGTAGGCCATCGAGCCTGGTTCCCAGGCACTCAGCAATTCCTTGCAAGAAGCCCTGGCAGAGCTCAGCCCACTCATCCAGGAAGGCATCACTGAAGTACTGGGGGTTCTTGCAGCTCGCTCTGTGAACATCCAGGTTTGCCTTTCTCACACACTGTGTCCGGCAGCCCCAACATGTTGTCTCTGGCTGGAGGTAGTACGGCAGGTGAGATAGCACAACATGTCGGCCGATGTGGTTGTGTCGGCCGCATCCTGTAGTCACAGGGCACAAGCTCTGTTTGGGGATCTTCCGCTCAACCCTTGGAGATTCAGTGTGGGCCCCGTCTGAGCTGGTGGATTGTTGAGAGTAGCTGGATCGTCTTACTCCGCCAGCTACCTCAATTCGGATCCGCTTGGTGTTCACTGTGGGGTACTCTTCTTGCGGCCTCTTCAAAGAGCTTTCTTGAGCCGGGTATTGACCCAGCCTATGGCTATAGCCTGTTCTGCGGTTGGTCTGCTTCTGATTGTGCGCCGGGCCTGAGCCCAGCTATGCCAGTCTCCTGGCCTCCGGTTTCTGATGTAACGCCGGGCCATAGCCCAGCTGTGCCAGTCCCCTGGCGGCATCGATCTTAAATGGTACCCATAGTGTACCATCATGAACAAATGGGCTTGCATTTGCTTGCTGCTCTCTAGATCCGTGGTCCTGGTAGCTGGAAGGCATTCCTGCAAGATAATATAAAGTTTTATTATGTAGGTCTCCTTAGCTTCTAACTTAATCTAGGCATTCCACTTAACATACAGCAAGCACTGCTACCCATGTGAGACTAATGTAGGAGTTTGGTCAGCCGGCGGACTGTGTCCCGAAGTCTTTGGGGCAAGCGAATGTTTCGGCCTGCCCTGGATCTCCTTGCTGGCTGCACCGGTACCACAGCTTCCTCGTCTGTAGTAGCCTCTTGCGCCACAGATTCCTCATCTGCAGTGTCTTCTCCCTCTTTGTCTCCATTGGTCCCTACCCTCTCTTTGGAAGGGGGCACTTCCTCAAATAAGGAACCCAAGTCCAGATTGTCAGTGTCTGGGGGGCCTGGTGGAGGGTCCTCTAGGTCATCTCGGTCTTCATCCTCTGCGTATGGGATAGTTGTGTCTAGATCCATCAGTTGATGGCGCATTCTCCGCATCCAGAGAGGAATAGCCCTATCTTGGCATAGCATCAGTCTGTCATGGTGCACCACTTCAGACTTGCGGCGACCTTTAATCCTGATGAGTACTGGAGAGAGTATTTCTATTACCAGATATGGGCCTTTCCATACTGGCTTCAGCTTTGGGCTCTGTCCCTTCTTGCTAGCCATGTCCTTCTTGTAGGCCAGGTCTCCGATATTGTAGGAGGACTCTGAAAGCTTTGTGTCATACACGCGTTTCCGCACCGCCTGGGAGTGTTTCAGATTCTCCCTTGCATGCTGGTGTACTTTCTGTAGTGTGTCCCTGAGTTTACTGACATATTCTGGTACATCTAGTCCATCTCGAGACGGGTCGACCAAGCCAAATATCAGCTCTTCCGGTTGCCACACTTCACGGCCAAGCATCATCATATTGGGAGAGTATCCTGTCTGTTTGTGTGGGACAGCCCTCAGTGCTCCTGCCAAAAGTGGGAGGTGTTCATCCCACTCTCTGGATTTCCCTTGCAGATAACACCTCACCATCTGTAGGATGGTCCGATTATAGCGTTCTACCTGACCATTCGAGGCTGGGTGGTACGGTGTCGTACGTGTCTTTTGAATCTTAAGGAGGTCACAGATGGCCCGAATTAGATTCCTGTCAACGTTCCTTCCTTGGTCAGTGTGCAGTTGGAGTGGACACCCCAACCTTGCTATGAACTCGTGAACCAACTTGTTGGCTAGCATCTCTGCTTTCTGATGTGGAACTGGGAAGCACTCAACCCACTTGGTGAACTGGTTGACAATCATCAAGATGCATGTATTACCCGCATTTGACATTGGCAGTGGGCCTAAAATGTCCAGGTGTATCCGCTCCAGTGGCGCTCCTGCATGGTATTGGCCCAGTGCCCCTTTGGCTCTTTGACAGGGCTTTTTATTCCGGCTGCACACCGCACACGTCCGCACATACTCTCTAGTATCCTCGGCCATGTGGTGCCAGATGAATCGGCGTCTCAGTCGGGCGATTGTTTTATCTTGTCCCAAGTGTCCTGCTGTGGGATGGTCATGATTCAAGCTGAGTACCTCTTTTTGATAATGTTTTGACACTACCAGCAGTAGGTTAGACCCTTCCATTGTCTCCCATCTGTAGTGTAGGACTCCCTCTATTAGTACTAGTTGGTTTCGATGCTGCCAGAAGTAATTGGTGGCCAGACTGCTGAGTGCTAGTTCAGCCTGACTAGGCGTGTTGTTCCCTTCAACCCATCGTATCAGCGGGGCTATCTCTGTATCTTCTAGCTGCCGATCCCTCAGTTCCTGTTTAGGGTAACGTGTGACCCATTCGTCTGATGGTTCTGTGTCACTTGCTTTTGCTGGTGCTTCATCCTTGTCAGGGGCTTGCACCTCAATTGCCTTCACTGCCAGTGGTACTACATCGTCTACTTCGTCTTCGAATCTGGCCCATTGCCCATGGGCGCGGACACAGAAAGCACAGCCTCTACAAGGCAACTCAGATGGTGATTTTCCTGCCTGGTAACAGTTGCAGTAGTCTATGGTATCTGGGATCCTAGACAAACAGTCGGCATTAACATGCTTCTTCCCCTGGCGGTGTAAGATGGTCATATCATATTGGGCCAGCTCCTCTAGCCACCGGGCAAGCTGTCCCTGAATGTTCTTGAACCCCATGAGCCAGGTGAGGCTATTGTGGTCAGTCCTCACGAGGAATGGACGGCTCTAGCAGGTAATGGCGGAATTGTCTGGTTAGCCGTATAACTGCAAGAAGTTCCTTTCTGGTTGTACAGTACTTGCGCTGTTCTGCACTCAAGACGAAGCTCCCGTATGCAATAATACGTATTGATCCATCCACCCGCTGTCCCAGCTCCCCTCCGATAGCTGTGTCTGATGCATCGCAGTCTATGATGAATTGATGCTTTGGATCTGGATATGGTAACACAGGAGCGTTCACTAAGGCCTCTTTTAATCCTATGAATGAGCGGTCTGCCACTTCTGACCATTGAAACCGGGCTTTTGGCCCAGTAAGGGTGTAAAGTGGGGCTGAAATATGTGCATATTTCTTCACAAACTCACGATGGTAGTTGGCAAAGCCGAGGAATGATTCGACTTCCTTGACACAGGTTGGTACTGGCCACTTCTTGATGGTGTCTTCACTCTCCGGGTTTATCGTGATGCCTTCTGGCGTCACCAGCCTGCCCAAGAACATCACTTTATTTTGGAAGAGGGCACACTTCCTAGGCTTCAATTTGAGGTTATAATGTCTGAATCTTTCAAGGGCCTCTACCAGGTTGTCGCGGGCCTGTTGGAAGCTGTTTCCAAACACCACTACGTCGTCCAGGTATGATAGTGCCTTCTTCCACTGCATGCCATGCAGCACCAGTTGTACCGCTCTTTGAAATGTAGCTGGGGCATTACAAAGGCCGAAGCCCATGCGTGTCCATTCAAACAGTCCATACCTAGTAATGAATGCCGTCTTGTGTTGGTCTGCCTCATCAAGCTGCACCTGCCAGTACCCCGAGTTCATGTCCAGGGTGCTGTAAAGCTCACTGCCTGCAAGCGAATCAAGACATTCCTCAATTTTTGGTAGAGGGAAGGCATCCTTTACAGTGACATTGTTTAACGCCCGGTAATCAAGGCACCAACGCACAGATCCATCCTTCTTTCTGACAAGAACAGGCACTGATGCCCAAGCTGAGCATGATGGCTTGATCACACCCGCCTCAAGCATTCCCTTGAGATGTTTTTCTTCTTCCTCCTGGAATCCTAAGGGTGTGCGTCGCATACGTTGCCTGACTGGTCGAGCCTCGCCTGTGTCTATCTGGTGTTTTATCGCTGTGAAGCACCCAAGATCCTTGTCGTGCTTTGAAAATGTTGTCTGGTGCTCAATCAGTAGTTGGGCCAGCTCTTCCGCCTGGCTTCCAGTTAACAGACTGGTCGACCTCTTGAATAGGTCCTTGAGATGATCTGGGATTTTTGGAACGAGGGATTCAATGTGCTCATCTGTGATCTGTGATTGTGTCCCGGGGTGACCCCAGGTATGATCCGTGTGACCATTGGTCCCAGGCTCCAGTGGGGCGCCCACTGTCCTGATTTTTCCCGATTTGTTCAGGTGATCAGTCCCAGTCTCTATTTCCACTGATTCTAGCGACCCAATCATC
Source organism: Sthenelais limicola (assembly GCA_942159475.1). Taxonomy (NCBI): domain Eukaryota; kingdom Metazoa; phylum Annelida; class Polychaeta; order Phyllodocida; family Sigalionidae; genus Sthenelais; species Sthenelais limicola. The sequence goes on along the minus strand of OW804095.1, from coordinate 110,999,297 downwards.
TGGCCCTTTCGAATGGTGATGTGGTGGTCTGTGACGTTAGTCAACTCTATTGCCCCTACCTTGGCATGTCCTAGCAGGGCATATGGGCACAATACGCCTGGGCAGATATTAGTTGGACTCATCAGAGAGTACCCCGATGACTCATCTGGAGCTCCAATTTTAATGGGTATCTGGCTCACCGAGTTTGGAGGTATGACGGTTCTCCTGCTACATTCCACCCTGGCCACATTCTGGTTACCTCCTCCATTCCGGCGATATATCGCCTTAGATACTTTTCCATCCACTTCCACTGTGGCCAGTGTGAGGTCAATTTTGGCTCCGGCTGCTTTTAGAAAGTCCAGCCCAAGGATGACTTTGTCAGTTACTGGCGCTATGTATGTGTGCCAAAGCTTACAGTTGTCACCGAACCTTATCTCAATAGGTTCAGTCAAGCAGCCAGTCATAAAACAGTCTTCACCTACTTGCTTGAGTCTCACCTCCTCCAACATTTTTGGGGGCTTCCTCATGATTTGTACAAAGGAGGGACTCAGTACTGACACTTGAGCTCCTAAGTCCACAAGTGCTTCTACCGGCGTGCCATTGATCTGCACGGGTAGTACCAGACTCTCTGGGGGTGTATTTGGTGATTTCCGGAACTCAACACTCCGAATACCAGCATGCTCTGTTTCCTGAGGCTGGGCATGATTGGGACGGGGGAGCGGTTCTTTTCTTGCATGTTTCACTTCTTCTGGGGGTCGGCCATGGTCAGATGGGGACAACAATTGGCCTATTGAGTTGCCCCGGTCAAGTTTTCCGACCCTGCGGTCTTTGATGGTGCAGGCGATTTTGCTCCCTGGGATGGGCAGTCACGTCTGAAATGTCCTTCCTTCTGGCAATTGAAGCAGGTCATTGATGATACCGGCGACTTGGCTCGGGGCGAGGGGCAGTCACGTTTGAAGTGGCCCTCTTTTTGGCAGTTGAAGCATGATCCAGGTGAGGCACTTCTGGCCCGAGCTGGATAAGGACTTGCGGGACGTGATGGTCTGTTACTGCCTAATGCTTCAGCCACGATCTTTTTGATCTCCTCTCGCATATCACTTGACACTCCTATACTGGCCACAGTCGCAATTGGTGCCTCCTCCGGCTTGGCAAAGGAAACGGCCCTAACCCTCTTCTCTCCCAGAATGAAGCGTGCATTGTGGATAGAGTGGCGTAGGCTATGCAGTGCATCAGACACTGACTTCAGGTCCCTTTCGCCAGCCACAAGTGCTGCTTGTCTGTCGGCACAGCCACGGAGGACAGCATCCACGGCAGCTCTTTGGACTGTCTTCTCGTGTTCGCCTGGGTGGCCATCTCGAGCCAAGTCAAGGCATCTCTGCCCAAACTTTTCAAGGTCCTCCCCAGCGTCCTGATTGACGCTTTGAAGTGCCCGTCTTGCTGAGGTTGGGGGATTCCGCTTCCCAAATCGGTCCCGCATGCTCCTCTTGATTTTACCCCAGTCCTTCTTGACCTTCTTGGGTAGTGAGGCAAAATAAACCAGTGCCTCGTCTCGGAGGTTCTGGACCAGCATGTCCACCCGTTTCCTCTCAGTCCAGTGGTTCCGGCGGATAATTCTTTTGAACTGCTCCTCGTATATGTCCCACTTGAGGGACCCATCGTAAGTGGGGATTTTTCCTGGGTGACCCCCCTTTCTTCCCCTCTCATCTTCCGAGATGTCTGATGATGCCGTTGAACTGGCATCTGTGTCTGACTCCTCTGAGTCCGAGCCATCCAGTCGGCACGATTGATAAGGGTCTTTCGGTGGCTTGTACCTCCGTTTCCCAGAAGCTTGGCTGCCTTGCCTGCTTCCGTGGCCCTTTTCGGGACTCTTGGCATCGTGCCTCTGGTGGGTGTCCCGCTCGCTGGATCCTTGGGCCCCTGCTTCTCTTCTCTCGGATCCTGAGAGACTCTGGTACACATTGTTTGTGACCTTACCTCGATACGGAGTGCTTGTGGCAATTGGTGGTATGTGGAAGTGCGATCCCCCAATGGCTTCTCGGTTTGCGGAGCCCGTAGGCCTCAGGTTTGTAAGCGTATATTCCAGCTTTCTCAGGCGCTCCTCCTGTTTCTCAATGAACTCCTCCATTCTGGCCTGACGGCTACCTTGATCGGTCTCTTCTTCTGTCAGCGGCCTGCTATCCTGCGACTTGCATAACCAAGTCTGCTTCTCTTGTCTGAGCTGTGTGTTCTCCTCCTCCAGCTCTTTCAGCCTGGCACACTCTAGCTCCAGTTCGCCCATTTTCCTTTCCATTTCTGACATCTGTGTCACTGTCTTGTCATCGAGATCGTTTGAGGCCTGACAGGTGAGGTAACCTCTGTCGAACAGTTTTGCGACGATAGTCGGCAGTTGGGGGTCACTATTCCCATGCCCATTGTTGAGTGCGGCCACAAACTCATGTGCATCAGCTACTGGACCGATGTCTTTGACTACTGTGCGAATTGTTCTCGCCCTTCCCGGTCCGATGTTCTCCAACTGCCGTAGCATTGTTTCATCGGCTGTGTTGACATCAATTGGGAGTACCGGGGACATGGTTGCGGCAGATGATAAGCGGTTAATGAACTAGTTAATGCTGAGAAACCCAGCCAAGGTGTCTCCTCTTACCTCGTAGAAAATGCCGGGTATGCCCAGCAAACTCGTCAGGTATTTTATAATCGCCGGGAATTCCCAGCGGCTGACAGTAGTGAGTTAGTGAGGGAGCTATTCCTTATCGTATTTTAGTTTTCCCTATTTTTCACGCAATAGGTCCTTATCCTAGATTATTAGTGTCAGGGTTGCATGCACTTAATGAAGTGTCAAATTTTCCTCAATGAACCTAGATATTTTCGATTTTTATATTTTTATCTATAAAAATCCACTGAAAATTCACTTCTGGTCCTTAATTACCAATGTTCAATGATAACCTATGACCTAAGTCAATATGATAAGCAGCAATGACAAAAATCCAGAAAGTTGCCAAAAGTCAGTAAAATGTGGTTTCTAAACACACCCAATAACTTATAAACTATCAGAATCCTGAAACCTCCAGTGCAAAGTACATTTGGGGGTCAAGTCTAATTAAAAGGGTCTAATTAACAATGTTCATGAAATTAAGTTGTCTGATAACACAGATGGTCAGTTAAAAGATGGTTTCTGAATGCAACCAATGATGTCTGCAGCAACAGGTTGGTCCCTGGGGTTGCTTTCTGTTAAAAGGTGGTTTCTGAATGCAACCAATGATGTCTGAAACAACAGGATATAGCCAAGGAGGATGCTGAGGTTGGGGTTGCTTTCTCCCACCCCAATATGACTAATCTCCTTCTCTAACTGGTAATCCACATGTGGAAAGAACAGGGAAATAACCCAACAATTGGTGAAAATAACATGGAAATAGTTAGCCAATATAGTAGTATAATATATTCTCTGTAGATAGATGGTTTCAGAATAGCATTGGAGTTGACAGTAAATTGGATGTTGGTGGATGAAGATGGTTCCTGTAATCTAACACATTCCTAGAAATCCAAGATGGCTTTCTTTGATCTCCAGTGAATGAAAGAAAAACCCTCTACAGAACTGAGAAGGCTGCCAACAAAATATCTGTCCAATTAATAAAATACAGTGGCAGAAATGATAGGCAAGTTCCCCTCTCTTTTACACCGGTCTTAGAATATTCCAAAACCAGTTATTCCATTCAGATGGCAATGGATTAAACAGTTGGTCCTTTGTTTAATGAAGGGTGTAATGGAAGCTTGCTTAAGTCTTAATCCTAGCACATGGCATGCTAAGATGGGGGGATGCTGGTAGACTCCTAGCCTGGAGTGTATCCAAGCACACACAAATATAACAAACAATTTGGTGAAAATGGTCGAAATATACAGCCCAATGCAACAAAACAAGGTTCCCACTAATTCTGCCACAATAGTGAAAGCCTTCCCTTGATAATTACACCAACCTGTAGTGATGAGAAATGAAAAGCAACACCCAGTGTCCTATAGTATCCGGTTTGGATGCTCTGCCACTGCACCCCTAACAATCCATTTACTATCCTGAATGAAGGTGATCAAAAGTTTCAAAAACTTTTGCAATGATAGTCCAATCCACGCAAGTAAGCACTCCTGGCACCAATGTAAGAAATTAGCCCTTACAGCATCAAGCTACTTACTTGCAGATTAGTATGATTGAGAAGATCCCGCGCGTTGAAAGTGCGTGTGCGTCGTTGCGTCGTCGGGAGTCGTCTGACCTCGCTTGAACCGGCCCAAGCGGTATTCCTCGCTATGACGTCATCGCGGGGATCCCCGTGAAACGCTTCAGAACGAGGTGCGGCCGTATGACGTCACAGCCGCGGGGGTACGCTCCCGAATGTACAACATATATATATATATATATGTGTATTCATGCTGGGTCAGCCAATGCACACTTAGTGAATATACATGTGTATTCATGCTGGCTGAGCCAATACACAATTGCAAACAGTATATAGGGGGAGGGGGAGGGGGCGGTTCATGTTTTCATTTTACATACACTTGGCTTGTTTACTATGTTTGTGTATTCTATCAAGTTTGGGGTTGGGGGCAGGGGGGGTGTGTGTATTGTGTATTTGGGTTGTGTATTCTATTGTTACACTCATTAATCTACCTAATAGGGGTAGCCGGATATGTGTATTCATGCTGGGTCAGTCAATACACACTAGTTAATATATATACCGGAATGTGTATTCATGCTGGGTCAGCCAATACACACTTATTGAATATACATGTGTATTCATACTGGCTCAGCCAATACACAATTGCAAACAGTATATAGGGGGGGGGGGGCTGGTGGTGGGGGGGGGGGGGGGTCGGCGGGTTGTGTATTGTGTATTTGGGTTGTGTATTCTATTGTTACACTCATTAATCTACCTAATAGAGGTAGCCGGTTATGTGTATTCATGCTGGGTCAGTCAATACACACTAGTGAATATATATATGTGTATTCATGCTGGGTCAGTCAATACACACTAGTGAATATATATATACATGTGTATTCATGCTGGCTCAGTCAATACACACCAGTGAATATACATGTGTATACATGCTGGGTCAGCCAATACACACTAGTGAATATACATGTGTATACATGCTGGGTCAGCCAATACACACTTGTGAATATATAATATATGTGTGTATTCATGCTGGGTCAGTCAATACACACTTGTGAATATACATGTGTATTCATGCTGGGTCAGTCAATACACACTAGTGAATATACATGTGTATTATACATGCTGGGTCAGCCAATACACACTAGTGAATATACATGTGTATTCATGCTGGGTCAGCCAAAACACACTAGTGAATATATATATATGTGTGTGTATTCATGCTGGGTCAGCCAATACACACTGGGTCAGCCAATACACACTATAGTGAATATACATGTGTATTCATGCTGGCTCAGCCAATACACAATTGCAAACAGTATATTGGTCTTAAGGTGACTCAGTAGTGATTTTGTTTATTGATGAATTTTTCTAAAATTTTTACCAATGATACTTGACATGAAATAATCATTATTGATTGAAAAAAAAATATAGGTCACCAGGCTAGTTTTCATGCTATGGCGGTATGGAGATAGAAATAATAAATCATATTTGAGTGATTTTACTACATTTGAATGATTTATTAACATAATTCGTTTAAAATGGTTCTCACATGAATTCAGACATCAAATTTCACCCAGACATTCAACATATATATACTAATCATCAGATAATTTTTTCCCCTCAAATCCTGAGTTAGCCCCCTGGAAGCCCCCCTGTGGCAGTATAGGGCACTAGCAAAATTGACTTTGGCTGATGACAATCAGCGTTTTAAAAAAAACTGTTTAATGAATTTTTTTTAAATTTAATATAAATGTAGATACAGTATTTGCTAACTCATACACAAAAAATCAGGATGGCTGTCCAGGCTAGATTTTTCTATATTACGACTTATTTATGAGAAAAAAATGGGAAAAAAATGAAATTCCTGATAAATATTTGATTTGAACAAAAACGGCTCCATGAATCTTAATGAAATTTAATATAGATGCAGGTACTGTAGATACTAACTCACACACCAAAAATCAGCAGGCTGAATAGTTTATATCAAGACTAAATTATATACATACTTCATCTGCATAATGCTGATATTCCCTGCCATATATATTGAATACACACACACACAGGCGCGTGAAAAATGGCAAAAGTTGTAACCCGCTACTCACGCTAGGCATTGCGCGCACCCCCGTTACATAATCACTACTGAGTCACCTTAAACTTATAACCCATGCGTTGCCCCTGATACACACCCTTATCAACGATGGGGCAATCTGCCAGCATACATAGGCATTGCAAGGAAGTTCTGCTCTTTGATAAAAATCAAGATTTATTCGGATCGAACCATATTAAGTGAGGATTTAAGGCTTTATTGTACTATTGATATAACCCATCAATATATCGAGAGGCAAAGAATTCCATCATGTTTTACCTGCATTTGGCGGCAGGCAGGTGTCAATTTCACATACTGAATTACTTGTCATAGGTGATCATTAATGAAGTAAATATTACTATCTCAACCGCATGTACATACTGCAAAAATGTACGTACTGCTAAGCAAAATTAGGGTGCGGTATTGTCGAGATGGGTGTTTTAGCCCCTGGCATAATGGGCAAAAGTTGATGATACACGACAATCATCATTAATATATATGCACAGATGGTGTTATAATGATCAGTTGGTTATTATCATTCACTATCATAAAGGCGTACCAGTGTGCGCCCCCACTCCCACCGCCCCCCCCCCCCCACACACACACACACTCCCTGCCCTCCCCCCCCCCCAACCCCCGCCTTCACCCCAAATTGATAGAATACATAGCCCAGGTGTAGGCCTAGAATGAAAAAAAAATCACCCCCCCCCCCCCCCCCCCGTGTTTTTGTGTTAAATTCATGTGCAAACCATCGCCGATTTAAGCGATGGTTCGGCACATATATAAGCTTTGTTTATAACTGTGTGGTGGTATCCCCGCTGCTATGACGTCATTACGGGCGTGTTACCGAAGTTACCCGAAGTTTACACGAGTACGGCGGAGTGCGAGGATGAAGGGTTTAGCATTGGAAGGTGGTAGAGATGCATTGGGAAATGACGGTATGTGCATTACAAGTACAGTAGAGACCCTATGAACCCTGATGTTTTGCTTCTCAAAAATGTTAAGGATGACAAATCCGCAGTTTGTTTCTCCCATGGACTACGAAAAACATAGGTGGTTGGGTGATCAAGGCAACTTTTCTAGACTCATTTGTAGCCTCCGATTCTCGGTGGCGCGTCCTGGTGTCAATGGGAGAAAGCAGGCATCCCCTAGCTAGTTTTTAGTTGATACCCCTTGGCTGCCACTAGCACCGATGCGTCCAGATATATAACCGCTGCGAGATAGATTTGTATGGTTGGCTATGGTTGCGTTAGGAAAGAAAAACAGTTGCCGATGAACTACGCTCCACCCAGCCGCCCTGTTCTCCCCCCGACCCTACCCGGGCTTAGGCGCTGTTCACTCAGTCAGTGAACAGCGCCCCTGGTGTCAGTTGATGCAACTACGGAAGTGTTGCCGACGGTAGCGCTGGAGCGGCTTGTTTCGGAACTAAAATGCGTCGAACATGCTGTGAACGATGGCGCCGATTGTATGCCTACCTTAAAACACCCAATGGATTATTACAGACTGTGTAAGTGTTGAGAACAGATTACAAAATTGCAGTAAACTGAAGTGTACAGAAATGGTATCTACGACGATTTCAATAACTGAAAATGTTTGTCACCGGGAAAAATAAGGAGAACGAGCCAATAAGTATAGGAGTCAGTAGACGCTAAGCGAAAAACGATTATGGGGGTTGCAACAGTTTTTGTGGTCTATAGGAGTCATTTTTGCCTCTTTTCCTGCGAAAAGCGGAAGTGTTGCCGTTCGTCCAGACCCTAGCGTCTAGCGCCCGGAATCAAGCGCCCCGGCCTTGGATCGAAACGCCCAGACCGTTTACTGGTCAATTGATTTCTTTTATTGGTCTATTTCTACTCGGGACAGTTCACTACTCCCTTTACTGACTTAGGACCACCAATTTAAGGTTAGGTTTAGGGTTAGTTTTGGTATTGTTTAGTGTTAACAGCCTAGGTGCTTCGATCCAGGCCGTGGGCGCTTCGATCCAAGGCCGGGGAGGTAGCAGCCAGGCTGGGGCGCTAGGATCTTGGGACGCTACAGTCCTGCAATCGATTGCAGTCACTTGTCACTTGTCACTTGTCACTTGTCACTTGTAACGTTCCGTATATGTTGACAAGTGTGTATGATTTAAGAAATCAAGGGGGGAAACTTGGAGATTTTAACCTTGGTTGCTATGGTTGTTAAGGGTTGTTGTCACCCATGGCCGGCCCACTGCCCAGCAGTGGGGTAAAAGTAAACACTTCCTAGTCATGAATTTGGACCAGTGTCAGGTTGGACTGGGGTGGTTAGTCAGGTTGGACCCAGGGCGCTAATATCAAACCATACCAAAACTAACCCTAAATTGGTTGTCCTGATGGGGGTGTTCCACTGGTCGGAATAAGCTTCGGCTCCAATCAATTTTAATAAGAAACCAAGCACATAGGTTTTCATAGGTTTCCATAGGTTTCTCACACAAATATATATGCTATTCCGACCGATCCGAACCTAGACATGTTGGTCTGTTTAACTGCTCGGATCGGAATGAAATGCAACGTCGGTTTTAAAAAACAATATATACATTGGAACCATTCCTTTTCATTCCGATGTCACTCATAACTTGTCACAACTGCCCGGAATATCTGTTTGGCTCCATCGGTGCCCCGTCGGTTTTTTAAAAAAATGATCGAAACCGATGAAAATCAAACAGATCGGATTATCGTTTTTAGCCCTTCGGTCGGCTTGGTTCGCCTAAAACCGATGAAGCCGAACCAATGGTCATTTGCGGCTGACAGGATTTGGTGCATATTTTGCAGCAGGCTTTTTTCTTTTTTTACGCCCACAAACCTAAAATGACATATACTACTCACATATCTGCTATGAGGAATTTACGTTAGTAGCTTTACATTATTTTCTTCCGGGTTAGGCCTAAAATCTACCTAAAGTTCCTGTACTGAACTGTACTATACTGAAATGTTATCACACCAATTATGGCTATTAATTTGTTTCAGGGGTGGGGTTGCGGATGGTCAGAAAAGAGACTTGAAGTCTGTTTAAGACTTATGATACAATAATTGAAATTCTAAATTCAGCTTGTTTCATTTCATTATAAAATAGTTCTTACTATATCCTGCAATAACTATAGAACATTTCCATATTATAAGAAAATACCAAGAGAATGGCAATTAGAAACAACCATTAGTAAACTTCTTTAAATAACAACCAAAGGAACCATTAATGTTTCAAGAATATGTTACACAATATTCAAAGACTTATTTGGACGAAACGAGGGCACGACCTTCCCCTGTTGATGCTATCATGCAACTGAAGAACGTCACATTCTTCAGACGTGGGTTACTAAGACCTCTTTCGTACCCTTGGTGATGCCACAGCGGCATCAACAAGGGGTGCTATTGTTACCTGGATATTGTATCCAGGCTGTAGTAACCTCATCAGATATAAGTAACGAATGATGTTAATAAGGAAATCCGCCCTAAGTATTACACTGATCCCCTCCAGTGGGTAGCAGTCTTTATTGGAGAATAAAAAGAATTCCTTTTAATGAGAATTTCACTGGTTTGGCACTACATGGTTTCGCTAATAATAGCTCGTCAGGCAACTGGCATCGAACTGATGTCAGTGTGTGTGTGGGGGGGGGGGGGGGGGGGGACAAAAAAAACAATATTCAAAGACCATTGTGGTCTTAAATCATGCAAGGGAATTTTAACCTCCGCCTCAAATTTATGTTTCATTGTTTTGCGTACATATGATATTAATAATTACTTCTTTTGTTATTTAATGTTTTGCCTGTACTTTCTTTTATTATACAGCGTCTCATCATGGCTTTTCGTGGCTTGCATACCCTCCTTGCTCGAACTTCGTTACCTCTACGCCTACATCCAGTAGCAGTATGTCACCAGAGTCGCGCATACAGCGTTTTGCGCCAGCTTAGCAGACATCACGCCCTCCCTGCCTTACTCATCCCTCCATGTAAACATGAGATACAACAAATCAGATTGAGAAATGTCTATCACGGCTACGCCCGAAGATATGGAAAACCCATGTCTAGAAAGGGGAAATTATGGCTATTTTTCATCGGAGGCTCTCTCTGGATGATCCTTATGACTCCTTTGTAAGTAGGAAGTTCCATTTACCCGCTTTTAGACTTAGTTTGGATTTGATTTCACATAGTTGAAGTATGATTGTTTAAAATCCTGTATTTAATACTTCACTAGAGTTTCTACGAGTATCCGATTCGCACAATTGCGTTTGCCATGATTGTCAAATATGTAACTGTAATTATGATATGTAATAACTAATTATCAATATTTCTAGGTTGTATTCAGTTGTTGAAAGTATGTCAATATAAGTCTTGGCTTATTATCGTATGGGGAATCAATGCGGGAACCTGAATGCCTGAAATAATAATGATGATGATGATTATAAAATGTCCCTTGTTTGGCATTTTATCGACACCTGGTTTCTGGTTATTCGCACATCTCTAGTCCGGACGTGAACAAATAATCAACATTCTGCTGTTTATTTCCTCAGTATGGCCAATCTCATCGACCGATTCAGTGGCCCGGAGGCTGCTTCGCCTGAAGTTGAATCTAATGCTGCCAAAACGGAGAGTGGTGATGATAACAAAGAAGTGTCCGGGAGTGAAGATGGGGAGGGAGAAAAGAAGAAGAAGAAACGCGTTGGATTTAGGGATCGCAGAGTACGTAGACAGTGCTATTTCATAATTATTTTTATATTTACAAAATAAAAAATAGTATTGTGACTGATGCTCCTGCTTTTAATTGCAAGAAATTCCTACTCGAACTCCCCTGATAAAAAAACCCAAGTTTAGAATCCAATGTTAGCCTCTTGGAATAACATCGGAATTGATTATATACACAGATCATTGAATACGAAAACCGGATCAGGGATTACTCCACGCCCGACAAAATCTTCCGATATTTCGCCACCCTTAAAGTCCAGAATGAAAACGGGGACTATGAAGTTTTCATGACACCCGACGACTTTGTTCGTTCAATTACTCCAGGAATGAAGCAGCCTGAAGGTTAGATTCACACCTGTGTAGTATTTCTCAACCTGACCAGCAGATGCTATTGGAACTAAAATTATTCCACGATAATATCGAATTATGAAGCAGCTCTGAAAATTAAAACTATTTTCATTTTTAGGTTTGGGTCTGGACCAATTCAGGAAATATGATCCTAAGGTAAGCCTGGTCATTATAAACAACTCAAGTTCATCACCCATTTAAAAGAAATTTAATGTATTTTAAGATCACTATTACGATTAATTCAAAGATATAGTCTTATCGAACCATGGTTTATTGTATATAGGGTACAAATTCATAAACTGAGGTTATATAATATAGTTTGTACATATATAATAAATGATACCTTACTTCTCAATAATCACTATGTATTTTACGATTTAGCCTGTCCTATTTAGCTACTCTCTCAGCCCCGATGTATTTTGACTGGCATATATAGATTCTTACAGGCAGAGACATACTTTCCGACAATCGTATTTATATCTAACCATAACAAAAGTAGACATGGGAACTTTCCTTGTAAGATATGGACATTATGATCGTGTAGGTTGCGGCAATCATTATTACCTATCGCCAGTTATTCATGATAATGGATGCTCTTTCCCAACGATATCTGACTTCTGACGCAGAAGAAAAAGGTGCATGTACCACCATTTATAAATTTGCGGTGAACTTATTTGTGGAACTTTACTTTTTAACTAGACTTTGCAAAGTAGCTACTACGTATACATATTATATATAAAACATTCATTCCTTAGACAATGATTTGCTTCCCTAGATATATTACATGGGAGAAGTGGAGATTCTTTTGTTCTTATGTCTTTATTTAAGTTTTCTTGATAAGTGTAGAAGTTACTGTACCTCACTAAGCACTTGGTTTCATTTGGATTTATTGAAATGTAAACCATATATGTACATATAGAGTAAAGTGCATCCAGAGTGGTTATGTCCTATAATTTATACGGATACTGTCACTGGTTACTATATCTATATTCATTCGTATTGGTTGCATTGTGTGATGTAAAATGGCTGAACAGTTTAGCGACCAACCAGTGGATGCTTATCTTGTAAAGCAAATTTGTATGATGAAAACTTATATTGTTGCTTGCCTGTGTATTTGCGTCCGTTGTACGACTAATGGTACTTTTTCATAGCTGCGTGTATTTTCATTTTTAAATGTAGTAAATTGAATTTGTACACTCAATGTATCCTGATATTAATTGTCATACCGCGCTTGTTTATATATGGGTGGCATGAACTATAGCCTTGTTTCCCTTCTCTGCACTTGGTACTAAACATAGATCAGAGCGCCCGCGGTGAGTTTATCACATAAACACGTTAGATAATATTCACATTCTCGTCCAACATTTCCTTCCTTGATAAGAAAAGTTCTTTGATATAAATGTTTATGTCCTAGATAAATTTTCTACTAAAAAATAACATGTTTGAGTGCCGTCATTTTCAAATTAAGGCGTTTAGATTAGACGATGTAATTTCTTGTCTATTTCAGTCGGGTATAAAATAAGTCGGGTGGGACAAAATTATCTTACTGCATGAGCATGTATTTGGTATAGGCACCGACTATCTAAGATTTATTTCGATATCAGAACAAGAAATTGGGTCAGCTATAGATACTAGTTTGCGTTATCAGTTTCAATAGCTTGACTGACTGGGGGGTTAAGGGGACTCTATGATTGGCTGCTCCGATTTAATGCACACCGCTTGTGAGATTTGGTATTATTTGGTGACTGGTGTGGTGGTAACATACTTTCGTCTCTAATTTTTTTATTCTCTCATTCTTCCTTCTATCGTGATCATGGGTTGTATACATCTTGATTGGTGCATATGATTTCGTATGGAATGCTATGCCATATATTCATTTGCTTCCAATGTCATCAGATTAATCGTAGATTACGATTGACAATTATCAGACATGATAATTACTCAGTTAATCTGCCTGCATCTACCAATATTTTGGGGATGCTGGAGACGGTATCTAACGACATTGGGAGAAAATATGCGATAATTATCGGATACAGATTGCGAATAATTAAATTCACTGGTGTCTGTTGGTGGCACTTTCCGTAGTGTATGTTTTTATGATTTTGTTGTTGTCTTTTTAATTAAAAAACTTATTTACATTCTCCACTCGCCTGGAGGCTAGTATCTAAAATTAAAATCATCTCTTCATTATGAAAAAAGGTCTACCATTTGGAACCGCTTAAAACAAACGCAAATGTTTTTCTTTGCATGATGATGCATGCCTCCTTCCATTTCACATGGATAATAAACAAAAGTGTCATAATTCATTTTAAATCCATATTTTGTCTCTTTGCATGGCAACATTCGTTTACTCCTTACCATTTTAAAACGGATTTAGTTACCCGTTATTACTCAATATGATATCAGTCTTTGTCGTGCACGGATCTTGAATATGGGACACACTCTTTGCTCTTTGAATGACGAGTTATTAATCTTGTCTGAATTTATAAATGGTTTCCCCAATTTCCTGTGCCTCATGTTTTTACAAATCTGTCCAGTCAGTCGAGCATCTCCGTATAGGGAGGCTATCAAAGCGAGGGGGAGGTCTGATTGAAGTACTCAGACTAAGATTTGCAGTTATTGGAGCAAGTGTCAGAAGCTCTTGTCTTCAGTGTATTCCCTGTCAAACAAAACGACTTGAAAGTATTACTTGATTAGTCAAAAATTAGTTTCCATTTTCAGCAGGTTGAAACAATAAATCAATTTTCATGACATAGAAGTCTCGGACGTTATTTGCTAGATTTTTTATTTGAATTTGTCTCCCTCTTACGTGGATCATTCGTGTCAACTTCATCGAGTAGATCATACCAACAGTAACGAATCTTGTAATTAAAATTCTAGGTCATTTAGTAATGTTTTCCCAATACCCTTAGATCCTGTGTTCAACTGTAGGTCAACTTCGGTACTCAAATGCAACGAGTTGGGTTTTTTTCCGAGTTGTTTTTTTCAACCGTGTGTATATCTGCTCTGCGTACATGCTCTGCCTGGGCTAAAGTGTGTGATAATTTAAAATAGTGTGACGAAGGTCTTTTGTTTCAGTTTGAACTAATACACTGATTCGTTTAAGGATACAAATCGTATTTCGATTACATTATTTTGTTTCTTCATGAAGTTTGAGGGTCATTCTTTCCCTTCAAAAGATTTCTCGAGAAATGTCTATTTAATGGGTACATCCAAGTTCTTAGTAGTATTTCTTAGAAGATATTTCGTACATTTTGGAATAATTACATATTAAGACATGCACATAAAAGTGTAGACATAGTCCCTGCAACTGATACTTTTCCTTTTAGTTTTATGAGTATTTTCAAAACTTAAAATGGTTGCTGAACTGCCACTAATTTACAAGAAATTTGTTACGTTTGGTGATTGGATTAAATTTGTAACCTATCTCTATTCCGCTTTTAAATTGATTTGATAATTGGGTTTTTAAATATCAAATTATGCGTTTGACTTGTCCAATTTATATTTAGACTACGTAGAAAATCTCAAAACAGACTAATAGCATGAATTTTGTGAATAATTGTCGGCGAAATGCTTCACATGGATGTGGTATGTCGGTTATGCATAGAATTGTTGAGAATCTAATACAAGATATTGGCTTTTATTAGAAAATCAAGCTTGAGTGTGGTCTGAGCGAGAACAGCATCTTTTACAAGCTCGGTGAAAGTGGACTCATCTCTTTCTCTGATTATGTCTTCCTACTGGTTCTCCTTTCAAGTGAGTACCAACTTTTCTTCCCATCAATTTGGGTTTTGATAAAAGAAAACGCATCATTAATCGAAGTTGTTCCGCCGAAAAGTATGTACCGTAGTCACAGACAAACTTCTTTTAACCAATATACGCACATTCCCATATCATTCTAGCTCCACCGCGGATGTTCGAAATAGCATTCAAGATGTTTGACCTCAATGGGGATGGTGACGTAGAGTTTGAAGAGTTTGAGAAGGTAAGAGTTTTTGTAAGGTGCCCTTGATTCTGTGGCCCAATGTGTAGCATTCAATGTCTAATCAACGTATTGTTGGGTTCTAAATCCTATGTCTGCAACGAATCCATCCAGGGAACATTACAACATTAGAAATATTTTTAAAGCTGAAGACATAGGGAAAAGCTACTTATTTTCCTCAGAAATTATTTGTGTCAGGTGAAGTTATTTCCCTTTGTTTGGGGTATTGGTTGCCCATTAATTATTCGTTACATATACAAGTGTAATACATCACATTTTCTTTAATGTGATCTTGAAGATATTTTGTACCAGCTGAAGCAATAGACTAGAGAAATATCTGCCCTAATAGAGCAGGTGATTAATAGACCTAGAAATTAACCACAGTACCACCGCCCCCGGGTTTAATCTTATGTGAAAACAGAATGAGGGAAGTATTATACAGATATTGTAGTAAAACCCCATTTCATATTATCTTTTTAGTTATATTTTAAGAAAACTTCGACTGCTTCATTTGGTATCTGGTTCATTATTGCATCCCTATGCCTTGCCTAAACGAAGTGTTGTGACACATATGCTATCTTATCAATTCTAGGTACGGGATGTCGTGCGATCGCAAACCAGTATTGGCATGCGTCATCGTGACCATTCCACCACAGGGAACACCTTGAAACCCATGAGTTCAGCTTTAACTACTTATTATTTTGGCCCCAACCTCGACCATAAACTCACCATTGAGAAGTTCTTGAATTTCCAGCGGCAACTGCAGAATGAGATTCTATGGCTTGAGGTGTGTTAATTTGTAAATGAATAAATCTCAGATTTTAATAATGTTAAGATAAATCGGAAAGACAAATAACAAATTTAACTTAAGAAAAAAAATCGTATAGCTTTGCTATAAATAATTTTTACTTCTTTTCTATTTTCAGTTCAACCGGTATCATCCTAATGATGGCCGCATTACTGAACGTGCCTTTGCTGAGATCCTTCTCCTGTACGCAGGTCTTTCGGAGACAAAAAGAATAAAGATGTTAAAACGAGTGAAGAAAGCTTTTAAGGACGAGCCAGAGGTGAGTTATTAGCACGTTTTGCATCCATTATTAATGGGTGCATTTGTTGAAATTTTTCGTTTTCTAATTAACCGAGCCTTGAGTGTCCCTTGTAAGAAATTAACTTTGGCGGCAAGTCGACATTGTACTAAGTTTCTCGGGAAGTAGTTAATTCTTTAAGGGGCTAAATTATCAGAAAAGAATTCTCTGGAAGTTTCACGCAATTGTGTATTCATTGTTCCATATTAGTTATTGACAAATGATATGATAAAGCTGTGACAAATCATTCTCTTGTGGTTTCCAAAACCTATATTTTATTTAAAGTCCTGGGAGCCACGCCACCCTGCTAATAATACACCCATTGCTTCACATGTTATCTTTGTTTCTTCATAGCCTGTGGTGTGATTTTCAATGGATGGTTTTATGTTGGAAGGTATTGAACCGGTAAATAGATTTTACGCTTTAGAAAATCATCTAGAGTGGTTCTAGTTGCCCCCATGCGTAGAACCGCTTTTGTTAATGTGTAGTTAAACTTTAGTGTATTCTCTAACTTACATGGTGTCCTTGCTTCAGAATGACGATGAACGACAGTGCAGGGTGAGTAAGGGTGATCTAATCGCATGCCAGGTCAGATCCTTACCTTTGTTCCAATACGTACTAGCTATCTGTTTCTGCCTTCTAATAACCTTGCTTGATTTCTCCTACAGGCATTTGATTCACTTTTTAAGTACTCCGAACCCCCCACCGAAAAACACCCCTTGTTGTATAGATCGATAAATGATAACGGGTTAAACCACCATGGATCATTTCTGCATTTATTCTTCCCAGACCTGCAACAAATTGAGTAGAATTCCACTGCTCCTATTGCAATTGCAGAAAATACCTCATTTGTATTTCATCAAAATTCATCGCCGTTCACCCTCGACCTTCTCCATGAATCATATATACATTGGGGTCATGGGGTCACCTCAAATAGATATATATAATCCTTTTATTCCTTGTCCGATTTGGTCCCTCCTTAACCCCCAAGGTACCCATATAGACAGTTTTTAACCATTTCACATTTTTTAAAGATCTATTTCTTATCAGTTATACAGAGAAAATAAAACGAATTAGTTATGTCCACGACATGAACTCATTTCTCATTGCAATATTTAACATTAACCCGTTTGATACATTGTATCAGGCTTTAATAGTGGGTATCTGAGATTTTACATACTTAATTCAATTTATTGGATGGGTAAGGCTTTTAAACAGATCATGAAGTAGATATTAGATTTGATGGTGGTGGAGCAGGTTCGGAGGTTTCCCTTTTATTATCGATTATTAATGAAACCGTTTATGTTTTAGATAAACATGATTATTTGTACTAGTAAATCTGATGGTGAATAATCATCATTCCTGACCTCGAAATTAAAAAAATTATGAATACCTTTTGATCACATGCCTGCACGACCTACTAGATTATTCATTCATCTTTAAATTGATGGCAGGGCTTCGGACGTTTCCTCTGGACAAATACATCTGCCACTCTACTATCCTTATCAGCTTTATTACTCAAAATTTCAAATGATATAGGTTTGTTGCCCTAGGAAACACGTTTGAATATTCACAAAGTAGATACATTATTTAAGGAGCACGATATTTTTTGCATATTACTGAAAAGGCTTATTTATTTTCCTTTTGAAATTCATTTGATTTCCATATATAAGTTCTTACCATTAACATGTTTCTGTCCTACGATTTTTCCAGAGTCCTTGTATATACCTTTGTCAGGTAAATCACTTTCACACTCCCCTATTATATTACGAACCCTCCATTTTCTGGAGGCCCTAAAAATGAACAATGCCCAGAGAGAGATAGTGGGCGAGACCCGTATTTTCTGTTATTTTCCTCTCGGGTCGCTTGAGCCCTATGGTGAATCTACCCCATCCCCTTCTCGTAAAAGTTCATGGAAGAAAATAATCTTGGATAGTTACGTCGACCCTTGTCACCACCCATTCTTGTGGAAAATATAACCCGTCCGGTGATCATCCCTAGCAAATAGCACATGGTTTCAAGATCTTAGGTAGAAATCCATTTCGTCGTCTATCATTTAGCCCAAATATAGACTATATTGATGGACAATCCTTCTATTATATTGTAGTAGTTATGCTCATGCTTCATGGTACCCCCAAAATTAGTTATTTATCTAATTCAGTAACCACCAATAAAATCACCTAGTCTTTTTTTCACTTAGGATAAAGTATTATGTCTCAGAGTTAGCTGTAGCTTGTGTCCACGTCCTATAAAACGTCCATACCAAGTACCATATGTCTGTCTGAGACTGTGATTCGCGTAATAAAATGACCAATTCAAGATTACTAGTTCATGTCACCGCGATAATATATGGCCATTATAAAGAATGAACTTGAGAATGAATATCAGATATTGACATTATTCAGCGCCCCTACGTAAGTTTAGATATATATTTCCACTTGATTCATGAATTGAATTCTTTAAAGAACATTTGATATTGTTTTTACGTGCAAAACCAGTAGTAGCGGTATATCCAAGTTATATGTATGTTTGGTTACTTTAGTTTTTATCAGATAGGGACAACTGCTATAAACCAGGAACAAAGGAAGAAACTGTTTTATGGATGATTTACATTATATCACTTAAGATAGTGCACCTGATATATATATATATCTTTGTATAATTTCTTTTCAAAAATCTAATTATATTCATTTTCAGTTTTCCTCTAAGTGAAGCATGTATTTCCTCATATAGTCTCTCTTTTTTATGCTCAGCTGATTGCCGTTAACTGCTGCATTGCAATACGATGCTTCTAGCGTTACTGCTAAGCGAAGGCTATAAGAACAACTATTTCTCCCATTGCAGGTCACCAAAACCATTCTTCCCCCAGCGGGTTGAAGCAATGTCGCATTAAGCATTTATCTGTCTCCCATGTTCCCTCCACTAATCAGTTCTATTTGGTAATATCCAGGGCATATCGTTCGGTGAATACCTTGACTTCTACAAAGTTCTCAAATACATCAATGATATAGACACAGCTCTTATGTTCTACCACGTGGCGGGGGCATCAATCGATAAATGTAAGTGTGTTACGTTGATGGTTTTTTCCCTCTATTTTTATCCTGCCACTTTTTATTTTATTCAAATCTTTAATCAGGTATCGGCTGTTTATTTTATTCAAATCTTTAATCAGGTATCGGCTGTACATGAGTTAATATTGACATTTTACATTCAACCTCACAACCTCCAAATCACCCTTTGGTGGTCTTCCTCTGACACCTGGTGTTCAAAGAACCAGGGGTACAAGACCGTCGTTTAATGCTCACGATGCAATTCTGAAAGTGGCCAAAGCTCTTGATGTTTATCACAATGATAGTGATATGTCCAAGAAATAATATCACCTTGGAAGATGATCTATAGAAATTTGGTATTTCTTATTTCAGCTACATTGAAACACGTCGCGTGGACTGTAGCCAATGTCGAATTGAGTGACCACATGGTAGATCTGGTCTTTGTGCTGTTCGACGAAGACGGTATGTAAACTGTAAACCAGCAGCAAATCATTTGGCATTTCCATAAGTTACCATCGGATGTGTTGTATTTAAAGGCAAACATTGCTATTGCTATACACAATGCGATCCGAATGGCGGGGAGGGGATGGAGTAAATTAATTTACCGGTGGATTCGTTGAAAATATATGGCATTAGTTCAAATATCATTCACCAATCCCTTTTAAAAAATGTATGGAACTAAGAAAACCAATGAGAATTTTGAATAAAATATTTTTTTAAAATGGAAATGCTTATTCATTTTCTTTGAAATTGGATTGTTGAAATGTATTTTACTTATTTTTTTGCTATGTTACATTTTCTGAAAAATATTGCAAGTATCTGTGAGCTTACGGAGTCTATGGGGATTTATGTTCCTTTTGCCATTTTTGGGTGAAAATGTCAAATCGATGACCTATTTTTTTCCACTTTTCCTGTTGCATTTTGAATTGGGGAAATTTTCATTTATATTTCTAGCTGCATTCTAATTACAAATATTCTGCTCTTGTTTTATCACTAATTCTTAAGATTTACGACTGATTTATTGGTTAAAAATAAGTAAAATGAACTACCATTTCTTTTATTTGATAATGTATATGGCACAAAATACTGTAGAAGCTCAGGAAAGACTTTTATTTTGCATTTTCCCTACCCGAGCAGTGTTATTTGCCTTTAAATTACATAAACTTGATTACAGTTCACATGATCTAAATGCAATGAAATATAGTTTAATTTCAACTTGTTCCTTTTAGGAATTTAATATGCTCTTATGTTTTGTTTTTACATTTCCCATTCAGACGACAACGAGCTGAGCAACAAAGAGTTTGTTTCTGTGATGAAGCGTCGGCTGATGCGAGGCTTAGAAAAGCCTAAAGACACTGGCTTTGTGAAACTGCTGGATGCTATGTGGAAATGTGCTAAAAGCCAAACGCCGTCAATGCTCGATTAAGTAGTTCTCGCAAAGATCCCTTTATCTCCATATGTACTTGCATAATCCATTAAATCTATCATATTATCATGCCCTAAATAATTTATTCCAATTGTATGTATGGCATAAGTTCCATGAATGGAAACTTTGATTACGAATAAGAGATTTACTACAAAACAGTATCGCACTTTCAACCTGATAGAACTATTTGATAACCGCTATAACCAAGTCATATTTATATACGTTATTTCTTCGCCTAAAATCAAATCTTACTTACACAATTGCTACCAGCAACATATGTAGTCTTCCCATAACGATTTAAAACATAACATTGCGGATAGATCGGTAGAATGAATTCTTCATAATTACAAGGTTGGTATAGCTCATAAAAACCTACCCTAGATCAAGACTGACATTATATTCAACATTCGATCTTAGGTTTCCCCGTTTGGTATTTATTTACTCGAAGTTATCTATGCGTTTATTAATAATGCACAAATATCTAGTTCCTAGAATAAATGGGTGTGTGTATACATATAACCCATTAGAACCACATCGTTAACCAACACTATTATCAACATTCATATTCATGAATCATTCTCCTCTTGTTCTATTTGTTAAACATTCTTATTTCAGTCTTCTCATAGATTTATGTCACAAGGTGACTTCTAGGATAAGATTAATATCATTGAAAATCTCATGACTACGATCTCTTGCTAAACTGTTACTGAATCTGTTGATTAGTTCCAGAAGATGGAACGTATCCTGTAAATATATCCTGTATAGTCTTATTTCTCCCAATGTTTGTCTCTGCTGAGACCGTGATACTCATCATGGATGTGTTATATTCCTACTTTGTAGTATATTAATTAGATTCCTCAATGTTTATCTGTTTGATTGTTGAAATAAATATTTAAATCATAGAGATGCGTCGTGTGCCATTATTTTACACAAAATAGGAGTGACATCATTCTGTTTGACTGGCCACCAATTCAAAACAAGACCAAAGTCATAAGACCTTTTAATGACCCTAGGATCGGTACAGAATTACAACTAGCATCAAAGATATTCAGCTATAGATATGAGTCCTTACATTGTAATTATAACTATTAGATGTCTCAAAGTGCTGACAGATTTGTTAGGGCTCCTGGGGGGAGAAAGGGAATGGAAGCATGGTACCTTTGCCACACCCTCTCAGACTCAGGCAATGGATGCTGATTTTGATTTTGAGTAGGGAGCTATCATTCAATGGAAATGCAAAAAATGATAGCTTTTGGCGTGTACCCTTCCCTGTACGGTTTGTACAATCATATGCGGCACAAGTAGGCATGGCTGTTGCCCAATCCAGTGAAAATACAACAAATTAGAACGATGTCAACTTAGTGGTAGGTTACGCGTCCATTCATTCTCATGCTGTCCTAAGATGTAAACAACTTGTGGCGAGCATCAGCTACGTCACTTCTCGCAGGGAATCATGGGAGATAAGCCCAAGATGTCAGCCTCTCTAAAAGATGGATTATGCACGAATTCGGACACTTTAATATTGTTTAGTGAAGTTATTTGAATGCTATCAAATGGTAAAAACGTATCCCGTCGTAGCTAAAGAGGTAAGGCGTTGATGTATACCTATTTTAGTCCAGGCTGAACTCTTTCTTTAAGCATTTTTTATTAATTATATTCATTCATATTTATTCATGAGTTTGGGGCATATGTACTTCTGTCCTTGTGCTGGGACTGCTTTAAGGTTTCCCCCACCGAAAGCGGTACGATCGACAAAGGCACTTGTACTGGGAAACCTTATATAGGTTCCACTTTTTCATGCATGGGCGCCGCCATTAACGGTGTCTCCATTACACGTCATGAGTATAAATATGTTAGGATCCATTATAGGGGTGGTGCTTGTGTTGCTGTGACACCCGTTTGGAAGACAGGTGATTATTTATGCATTTAATGTTAATCAGTATCTGGAGGGTCATATCCTTCCTTCATCTGCATCCCCCATGTATAGTAACCAATGGCGAAGGGAGTGTAAATATGAGATTAGCCAGAAGAAGACAGGCTTACAGGTGAAGGCAAGGCCAGGGGCGTTTCCCAGCAGCAATGGGCTGGATGGCCCAGCAGACCAGAGAGAGGCAGGGGAAATGAACCATATTCTGACACTTTCAGGAACACAATAGACTGTAGGAATGAACAATAATGTTAGACCTGTTCTGGAGACTGTATCACCCCTAAGCAAAGGGCCTGTAGCACATCCTATTCATACCACTCCCGTTGTCAAAGTTCTGTGTCCGCTCTCACTAACCCAGAAATGGGAACGCACATTACCTCTGAGCCAAGCTATAGTTGACCAATAGGTCGAGTAGAAAGCACCCAAACTCTTAAAGGACTTCAGTATTCGGTTAATGCTTCCCAGAGCAACAACACTGAATGTGATGGAGAACCCGGTGTGGAGGTGGTATTTAGGGTAGCAGGAGGTGGGTCCAGAAGAGTAGGCGGCTGCTAGTCGGCGCCTTGCGAATGTAATTTTAGACGTGTTTAGGCCGTTTTTGTATTATTGTTGGCATTATATGAATAGTTTGTTTCTCCTGCCTTTCCCATCACCACAACTCATCAAATCCACCCGCCGTCCCGCCCCGTCCCGTCCCGGCCGTGTATTGACAGCAATACACGGCCAACCAAGTATAGGATGAAAAAAAAAGCTGCGGACCCGGGCGAGGTTTGAACACTCAACCGTCACGCCTGCAGTCCAGTGCTCTAGCCGCTGAGCTACGGAATTGGTAGTAGCAGAGAGGTTGAACTTTGCTAGTGATATGAGTAGGGCCAACCCATGCGTAGTGGTGAAAAGTGGCTGAAATCGTTTGTTCTAAAAGTGTGCGGACGTCGGCCTTATAATAGCAGTAGTATTAGAGGAGGGGTAAGCGAATGGCGGAACTGGAATTGTTCGTCACATGTGTTTTTAAAAAGTTAGATGCAATATGCCGGCAAGCTCTCTCCTATGTTGCCCCAACCGGGAACGGCAGGGGCGACTGCCCCAAATCTCAGGAGAGTTACCTTGACGGCAACATAGGTGCCGCCACTGAGGTCGCTAGAAGTCCAGTAGACATGGATGAACTGGAGCCAGGTGGTTGGACAGGCACCAGCCGCAAAGTGTCAAAATCTATGAAACTTGAGGCTGTATGCCTGCGCATCATTCCACTTGGATGTTACTACTAGGTCTGGTATTATGGATACAGACAGTGCTATTGGGAGCATGGACCCCACCCAGATCGGATCAACTGCCCAGGGGACAGATTGTGGGAAGGAAACAAGAAGACCGGAACGAAAGGCCTGTAGCCTATAGGGGAGTCACTGTATCCTGTACAGTGTTTGTGTACAGCATTGAATGCCGTAATTAAGTGTGGATAATGCTAGTTTATTTTCGGGGTTAGTATGGACAAATGAAACGTATCACAACTTATGTGAAATTGTGTCTAATAAAATCGTTTAAAAATAACGTCCCTAGCCTTCCTGACGGTGTGACGGCCTGGGACTAAAACCTCAAGAACTTCCCATTAATTTCAGATTGGCAAAACCAAAATTACAAGTAGGACTTGAACATACTATTTGGGGGCAGTTGGGCTTAAGTATTAAATAGAATCATGGTAATGTCTTATAAAACAAAATATCAAACAACATTTATGCTATATACATTTTTTCACATTTATTATCACTGAAACTCCTGCAACTTTGTGGAAACACGATATATGTTGATGGTTATAGATACACAGTAACAATAGTCCATGTTCAGTATAGTAGCCTCTTTAACGCCAGAAAACAAATGTCAGAAAACCAGTGTTTCATATATTTTCTGAAATTGATGAAAGTGATAAGGCGTTGAAACCATTCAAATACTCGTTAAGGAAACCAGTGTACGTTATGTCCAGTGTATGTTATATGACTACTAACCAGGCCACACGCCATTATGGTATAAACCTGATGGATAATTTGGGGAATAAAGACAGCTCTTGACTCAACATTAACGGGAAAAAATATATACCCACAAGTAATTTTCCAGAGAGGAATCAGATCTAAAACATGGCTTATAACACAATGAGACATTTTATGTGATAGTTCTAGTAGTCAAACATATATATTAGATTTACTCCAGGATGTAATATTGCAAGTGTGTCACGGTATAAGTTTCATATATATACATTGTCAATATATAGGGCACCTCATCCACATCCTTATTATCATATATTTACTACATTAGTTATAGCACAATACAGCAAAGCCAGGCCTGTATGATAATTCTTCGAGGATCACGCATATGACCTAACAGGCATTTGTAATATACCAGCAGAAAAAACGCATAACATAAGTATGTGTCAATCAATGAAGCGATAAAGAATTTCAAGTATCAGTTAAATAACCCGCAACAAGTCTCAGAAATGCTGGCATTGTAATAATTAGTTAGTACTAACTAATTATTAGGAAGCTATTACATTTCGCCTGTAATATTTTAGTCAGCTTCTTGTGATTAATGTGACAGGAATTAAAGAAGCACAAAGCCTTGTACTTATATATAGATATATGACACTTAAAAGAGCAGTTAATGCATATGTACAGAAACGCCAAAGCCATAAGACACATTTTCACATCCTCACGATGAAGCATAAAAATCGTGTACAGAATATATATTCAGGAGTATATATATCTAATGACGATTGCTGCTATCTTAAATCCATCAGATATTCTGAACTGCGTATGGCATCATCAGGTCAGGCCAAGTCAAGTTCCCATTTATTCTATAAGCATTTATTACATATACACCGTATGCAGCAGTGATAAAGTAGGCGAAACCTGTATCATTAAATATAAATAGTACAATAATTTCAATATTGCAACCGGACAACTGCGAGATTATCTCACGTCCCTACATGATGCACCGTACATATGCGAAGTTCTCTTCAATTATGTGGCACTTTTGTATCAATCATCATTTTCTATCATATACAGGAACATCGATTTCAACAAACGTAGTGCCAATTAAAGTATGCGGGGAAAAGAAACATTTTTCTTTACCCTAAAAGCCCTGAATGTACATGTTTAGCATAAGCAACAAACTGTCAATGAACTGAAAGTAAAAAAAAAAAGGTCTGAACGTTATATGGGATTGGAGTTAGAGGGGAGATGAACAAATGCCAGATAGAGAAATGCACAATATTGACTTTGGTATCATAATATATTACGGAGACATGGAGAAGAAAAATAACTAATTAATTAACAAGTAGGGAATGTTCCACAAAGCGTAGGTTTGAGAGCCCTACACGTTGACACATTTAGTTTATATGTATTAGTATATGTATGCAGCCGTGTAAACTACAGTTACAAGGCACTGAACATTGCTGGATCAGGCAAGGGGGTCAACAGCAGTTCTCCATTGGTCATCGATTTTTTAAATGGTGTCCTTCGGGTTTATACAGCCACTAATACCAAACAAGAAAGCACCCTCCTTTAGTTGTTTTGCACATATAATTATTGAAACACTTACACATACTGTCATTTCACCTATCTCAAAGTAATCCCCATTCCTTGTTATTAATTTCCTTCTTCTTTTCCTTTTTTACAACGATTGCCTGTAATAAAATACGCCACAATATTGCCTCATTCTTTGTTAGGGTATTCTATGTTCAGTTTTTCCCCCCATCTAGTTCACATGTATGGCATCAGACCATACCACCGGAAACTGTTAACGAATATCACATGATGATGATCACAATTTATATATGAATGGTTTGAAGCAAGAAGGCAACCGAGTCCATGTATGAAAAAACTTCCCTCCCTCGTTCTCAGGACACACGTTAGGTACATAAAATGCGATTTCAATCAGATACAGAAGCCTCTCTGATTTACTACCACCAAAATTTACTCATACATGGGCTCCTTGGCTGATGAGGCATCAGCGCAGGTGCTGCTGTGCATAGTGATATGTTGCGGACACAGAATAAGGATCGACATACCTTCTATGGTATTCAAGCGGTTTTTTTTAGAGCATCACCCATTAATTAATAGGAAGAAGGAAACTAGCACCTGACATACAATATATTCTCCATCTAGAATAAAATAAGATAAAACAGTACATTTACTGGGAAGGAGGGCCACATGTAATTTTCTAGCTACTTCAAGGCAAATGCACTCCGATTATAATCCATAATGGTATTGTGAATAGTATGAGACACATATTACCTGAATTTCATTTGTCAAGCTAGTTGCAAATCAGAACAATGCTCTGTCGTCGCTGTCACTTTATGAATCAATAAGATGTTGATCAAACTGTAAGACTAGAACAAAAATATCTGAAGGCTATCTTTCATGGAGTCATCACTATCATGAATCTCGCAAAAAAACAAACCAGGATGAAGATGAAACATATCAATAATTAGATACCTTAGATGCTGTGTGCCCGATGCGCCAACAGAAAAGGCCTACACATCTCCATACTAAAAGGGGTGCGCTTGATTTACACCCAACCATTATGATTATCTAAAATGAATTTATAAACACACCCCCTTCCCACCCGTCCTCGTGTTCTAGGCATGAATTAATGTAGATTATTTTAAAATAATCCACTTGTTTTGTCGCTCATAAAAGTTCAATCAATCAAAGATTCAAACCTAGTTTGTATCATTACATACATCAGATCAATGATGTTATTTCTTACTTTCGCGAGCTATCAAATCGGGTTGGAACAACATTTTTATACAACAAAATTAATGTCTCTATATATGAGTTTCATGAATGATGGTGATGAAATGATATTTAACAATATTCTATATAGATTTTACTTCCCAAACTATGTCATCAATGGTGGTCACAAAATAAATAAACCAAATTACTATGCAGTCGAAGAAGGGGTAATCGAGTAGAGGGTCTCTGGATATGCCCCTCTATAACTTCATCTCTTGATCATAGAAAGTTGCTTTAAATGCAAGGGGACGGTGGTAGTTCACCGGTCTTTGCTGGAAAGTTTCTCAATCAGGTCTTGAAGAGGGGCAAGCTCACGTTTGTCGACCAGTTGGAATTCTTGGACAAAGAATATGAAATGCTTGAAGGAAGTGTTGAGGTGAGCTTCTTCGGCCAGTTGTATCACTTGTTCGAAATGCTGATGATAAATGTGTGCATATACGCGGAATAATCTTTTCAAGATCGTTTTGGCAATGGAGAGGAAATTCTTTGGGAAAGGTACGCCTGGAATAAGAGAAAACAGCAAAAATGTTACCAGTCATTTCTTCTACAAAGGAAAGTCACCTGGAAACTGGGGTTAGTTCTGTTTAGCACCAGAAAACGGAATGTTTGATCATTTTGACTGCACCAAAAACATGTAACCGATTTCAGACTTTTATTTCCTATAAATTCATTCAGTAGTCTTTATTTCAAAGCAGACTTTGATGTGAATTACGGAGTCCATAAAACACATCAACTCACCTATTTTCGATGGAAAGAGGGTTTCGTCATCTAACTGGTCTTGCACCCAAGTCATCAAATAATCGATATACTTAGGCGCAGAACATTTGATTGGCTTTTTAACGGTTTGTCCATCGGCCCAATGATATTCATACTTAGGTCCAGCTGACATGACAGGACAGGATTGTTCTGTGCAGAATTCAGTGATAGTCCCGTAGAGCATGTTAATTTGGTTGAAGAAATCTACAGCTGGAATAAAGAATGGCGACAATTAGTCCTATTTAAACCGTTGAGCAAAAACATGCATGTATGAATATTGTATCGGATTAATGAACTTCACAAAATCTGGTGATTATTCTTAAGAAATAAAGAATAACTAATCAGGGAGGTAGATATAAGACCTACGATAATATACACTCCAGAGTACACGGGAGAGAAAAACTCAATGCAAGGATACATAAAGTGACATAAGATTCATGAGCAGACCATCCATATACACTAGGCAAGCATATAAACCGGAACAATACACAGCAAACAACACTTACTATTAACAGCAACCCATTCATTGAGATCTTCTCCTTCAGGCAACATCACCGCCATCCTCAAGTTACCACTGCCCAGAGTGGCTGCAGCATGTTTCATCAAGTCATACTGGTGTGTCCCCTCGGGAATGTTTTTCTTGGGTTTGAAAGTTTTGTTTCCACGACCGCCACTGTGAGATAAAATGAAAGAAACGGATAACAGTAAATACAATGAAGAACTACCCGTCCGTTAACTGAAAGAAACGGTCCGATCGGATGTGAAAACCAAAACATTATCACAATGAAAAATGTCCGGAAGAAAGCGAACATTCTGAATCAAGGTTGTTCTCAAAGTTGCACTTGTGATGTGAACGAGTGAAAATGAATAGGCTGTGGGTCAACTTGAGAAACCTAAAGGACTTTCAATTGATTTGACACAGAAATAGAGCATATTTTGGTGTTTTTCGTAATCATGTCTTGTTCATCGTTGGTGAAACTGTGAGTTCTAATTTATTTTTCTTGTTCCTAAGACATTGGATCACCCATATACATGTACATGTATTAACAAATTTCCAGTGAGGTGATTCAGAAACAGGGACTGGCCAGATATACCTTTGTGGTTAATACAAATTTCGACAGGTGTAGAATATCCGTGTGTAGAAGTCATTGAACTTTACTTAGTAACTATCGTAATTTAATAGGATATAAATTGAGACAAAACAGACAAACATCTCACATGATCTAGGAATTTAATTATATTATAATGAGTAAATTATCTACACCATGAGGTGGATTTATGGCCAATTTTAGCAGTGAAATATTCTGATACTGTCATACTAAATAGCAGACTAGAAAATAATATCTATACTAGTATATATCAGCAATAGTGGATTATTATGAACGGTTTCATCATATATCTTTCCTTGTATATGTGTTGACTGCTCATATTGTACCAAAGATATATAAGAAGTATTTTACAACATGTAAGGGAGCAACTAACTAGGACACTGATGTTCCTTTTGACATCGCAAAATCCCCTTGCACAAAATAATATTTATGCCATGATAGGTGTGCGTATCCACAAAAAGAGGGCCAGATTAGCCCGTGGCATATGCATGCGTACATTTCACTAGTGAGGGCTGCTTTTTGAATACAATCATTATACAACACTATTTTGATTGGTTGCGTAAATTTAGTTGCGCCAATCAATGACGCTCATTTCATGGCGCAAGGCTGTAGGCACTTGCTTTTGCTGAGCCGGAGGGTTGCGAGACATGAACTAAAAGTAAATAATGGTCAAATAGCGCTTAAATATATATCATGGCATAAAAATAGAACTAAACTTGAGCTGCATATGCAAGAACGCATTCACAAAACGCTTGTGGCTTTTGGCGATTGTCTTTCACGCGTGCCTTTGGCACTTGTGAAAGACATTCACCAAAAGCCACTTGCGTTTTGTGAATACGTTGTCACATATGCCGCTCGCGTTAAATTCTATCTTATTATTAATATCTTCATATATCAATCTATATACGAAAAATTGGGTTAGTGCGATGTCTGGCAATCGCAGGCCTTTCAAGTCATGTTGAAGTGGTGTCCAAAATAGATTTTTAAAAACCAAGTTATACTAGTTTTCAGCGTTTCCTCTTGGTATCAGTACCATAGGTCAGTGAATTCTAAAGAGTGGGCTCTTAGTATACCTTATTCCATGATTTGGCCGTGAGCGGACAGTATAATCGATATACTTGCCGCTCACAAGGTGGACAATATAAACTCCCTGTATTGTACAGTGACATCACAACCGTTCAAGACTATGCAGACAACTCAGTTTGATGAAATTAATGCAAATAAAGTTGTTTTAAGTTAAGAATCATGGAATAAAAGCAAGAATAGCACAGTATCGCGTCTTTGGTGGCCTATATTCTCCTCGTATGGCTGAAAAACAACTCGGCCTACGGCCTCGTTGTTTTCGGCCCTACTCGGAGAATATAGCCCCCCTCATACGCAATACTATGCTGTTCTTGCTATAGTATTCAAAAGTTTAGGATTTTTGTTTATACTCAAGGAATATTACTTTTTGACTTGCTCCCAATATCTTTGCTGCAAGTTCTTCTATAATCAGTATCAATATGACAATAATGTTCTAACCATCATTCATGATTAAGACTAAAGGTTAGTAAAGCAAATAGTAGATTAGGTGGTATTCAATCTTCTCTGAATGATTTATGTTCACAGTGATCCATCAATTTTTATCAGGCACCCTATTTTTCTTTTATATAACGGATGGTAAGTTAGTGCATGATGTATGAGAAACTTTCTAGTACAGTCTCTTTTTAAAAAAAATAAATATTGCCAGGAGCTAGTCTACATACAAAAATATGATGTCATGGGCATAGTCATAGACGCACGATAATCGGATAAGCTAAAAAATAAAGGACCTTGCAAAATCTAAAACGGCGTGTCAACATAAAAAGAATAACATAGTTTAGAACTAGAAAGGCAAGAATTACAATATCATAGGCACTTCAAGTTATATTGTCGTATTGGAACTAAATTACCGAGACAGGGAAGTTAGCTATTTTAGATTTCGATGCTATCATGAGTACTAGTAGCTAGTACTCTCATAACTATGGCTATGCCTATGGGCTTAATCAGGATATAGTTATCCACACAAATATGCGCATTTCAAACTAATTATTACACATAAAGAAGTTTCTGACACAATGGAAAAAAGGCTTGAAACGCTTATCAGCTTTATTTGTCTTGTAGATGCATGCTAAAGTCTTAAAATACAGTGCAACTAATTACTAGATACCAATTTTTCAGGAATAGTCAACTATGCAGGACTAGGAGGCTTGTCTATCTATACCAGGATTTGATTGTTTACAATAGAGGAATACTCACAAAAGGAAGCTCATTTTGGCCTCGGTCCAGAAACAATGGCTCAATCGTATCAATATATATTTGTCTTTACTAAATCTCTCAATCATATGCCGTCCTAACGTCCGATGGCTACGATTATTGCGCGATTATCATGACATTGTAGGCAGACTCTATTTCCATCGAGTTATGGCTTCCAATGTTTTGAAAGTCGTAACCCGGAAGTGATTGATCTGCCGAAGTTTGTGTGTTTCTAAATTTTCCTAACTTATATTGATTTTTACTTCTGTTTACTCCAATTTGAGTCGTAATCAACGCATTACAAAACAAAAATAGACATCAAAAAAATATGTTCACGTGACCCTTCTTCGCCGGTAGGCTACCGCGCATCTGTCCTGTAGCCGCCATATTGAAACCCTTTGGGCCACAGAAACAACGCTGCTTTAACTAAACACCAATTGTGTAAGTAGTACGCTGCCCCTTTCCTTAGTTTTACGTTATCTTGAGAGTTTGTACATTCTAGCACATGGAAATTGAGAGTATCTTGATTTAAATGTATCATTAGTGTTCAAATGCTTAACAATTCTTCCACCGAAACCACGCTCCACGATTGTTGGGTTGAATGCCTGACCTACTTATACGCGTGGCCCAGCTCTTTCTCAGACTCAGTGCCTGGACTTTTTAATGTTTGTCGCTGGATGTATTCAAGTACAACTGCTCTGTTTTATGTACGGTACATCTTTACTCCATCTTTATTTAACTATTTTCTAATTGCATTTTCTAGCTAAAACAACAATGGAAGACGGCAATGATATGAGGTAAGGACTCGTCATTTCAAATATACTTGTCAGGAGTCGGTTGAAGAGCGGCTGAACGCCTTTGCCGGCTTTGGTGTTCCCTGAGCCATACTGGTTTTCGTGGATTTAATGTTGTTAGAATTCATACTAGACCTAGTGATCATATTTTTTGCGCAAAGAAAAAGTATATTTAACTACGCTGGCCAAATAAGACAGATCGAACCATTACCATAGGTCAGCCAGACCCAGAAGGACATGTAGGCCTAAGTTTAGTATAGGTTATATATTATCGATTTACAGTACTGAGTAGCCTAGTGTAATACGATCTTTTAACGGTTTTAACTTCAGATATATGGGGGACGATGACCATGGTGACAGTGATGAAGGCTACGTAGTCCGCATCAGAGGTCTCCCATGGTCAGCCAGCGTTGATGAAGTTGCAAACTTCTTGGATGGTAAGTTTGCTCATTTTCAGAGCCCTTTCTACCTCTGATTTACTGTGGAAAAATATCAGTTTTCAAGGGCAAAATATTCCGAAGTTGTTATGCTTATGCCATTCTGGCAGTACAGTGATAATGTTGTGTTTTGATTCTCCAGGTTGTGAAATAATCGATGGCAAAGATGGCATCCACTTCACTTCAACAAGGGATGGCCGGCCCAGCGGAGAAGCTTACATCGAACTGATCACCGAGAAAGATCTTGAGAGTGCTCTTTTGAAAGACAAAAACCACATGGGAAAGCGATACATCGAAGGTGAATATATTAGCGTTTAAATCTTCAATAAATATAATTTTTTGGAATTTTACTTCCTCCTGTTAACATTTTACATATGTTCAAGAACTTCTGTAGTACACTACTAACCTTTCTGAGTGTTCTATGAGCTATTAGTCAAATAAAGCTTTTGCTGACAACTTAAACTAAATTAAGCACTGAAGATCCATTGATCTATGTTAGTAACCTTGTATTTCTCTGATATTGTAGTGTTCAGGTCCAAGAGAAGTGAGATGGAATGGGTCGTTAAAAGAAGCGGCCCCAACCAGATGAACAACAATGATGCTGTTCTCAGACTTAGGGGCTTGCCATTTGGATGCTCCAAGGAAGAAATTGCGCATTTCTTCTCAGGTAAGGTTTCCTCAATACATCCCTCTCGAGACTTCCCATAGCACAGTAGGAATTTTAAACCGATTTATGAATGCACCAGCAAAATAATGGAGGAATTTTTGCCCAATGAGCTCTACGATACGCGGATTTCCTTTAATTTCTATTCTTGAAAGTACGGGCGTCGAATAATGTATGGGATTTTTATCTAAGCCTCTTAATATATAACAATGGATCAAAAATGAAAAAGGATCGTAATGATATTTAGCGTTGGAAATGCAAGTATGGATCAAAGGATAATGTGTCCTGGAAGGTCTTCCATCTCCTAGGAAGCCTATATTAACTACTTCTCACTTAAGGCTTGTAAATTGTCCCACTTCATCAAGATGTTTATTAGAATTAACCCATGTCTTATGAGTTCCTATTAAGTACCTCTCCATACTTTCACTTTCAATGATACAAGAATGAGGATTGCGATATTCGAATTATTGACTTGTCTTGTAGATTCTAGTTTCTGCTATTGAGCTTCATAATGTATTGCCATGCTGATTGTTTTTTCTGTTGGGTTGGGTCACACAGGGATGGAGATTGTTCCCAATGGGATAACACTACTGCAGGATCACCAGGGGCGTACTACGGGGGATGCCTATGTACAGTTTGCATCACAAGAAATAGCTGAGAAGGCTAAGCTCAAACACAAGGAAAAGATAGGGCACAGGTGGGAGGACGGGCCTCAGAGGGGCTGACACTTGTGTTCAGAGTAGAGAAATGAGCTAAGTGGGTGAGATGAGTGGCGGGAGAAAGTGTGGGAGTGCTCAATGGCGACGTCTGTCACTGGGCGGAAGGTGGGGTGGCTGCAAACGGCGGTAGGTGGGGCCACTCATTTTATCAAGCTGGTCCCCTCCGGAACTTTTCGATCTTGTGACTAGTTACCTTAAACACAAAAAAAAAAGGATTATAAAAACCTCTATTCGGGGACCAGCTCTTGGTTTCATTCTACATTTCATGTCGGTCCGGTCGTTTCATTTTTACATTTTTCTAACACTGGCAATTTCTAGGCATTAAGTGATAGTGGTGATTCTCCAAAACGGTAGTTTTTGTTACTGAAGTACCTTATGGATGTTCACACGTATCACTTGGGGCTGTTACTTGATGGAATTCACTGCTCCCAATTATCAATTATCCCGGCCAAATATATTTACTTTGAAGTTTCCCATTCTTCACCTGAGTACCACTAGGTATTCTAGTTTCGTTAACGTTGTTTGGAAGCTTTGGGCCTTTTATTTTTTGCCCAGCAGTACAAAATAAGTCTCCTCTTCAATCCTACATAAATTTGGTGTAAAGTTACGTCGCGAGCTTTTATTAGCAACATTGGGACTTTTTTTAGTTCCTGTATACTGTTTATTCGACGAGACCGGCTTTTATCACCAGAAGCTCGAATGTATGTTCTGTCGGGAAATTTTCTAGGAAACCTTGAGAAAATATCACCGGGAATTATATAGAGATAAACACGAATAAAGTGAATAGCCATTGGCTACCGTTAACTCTTGACGGTTAAAGAATATATCTTTTTTTTTTTTTAATATAAAAATCATCACTTTCATTTGGTCAGTGTTATTGAGACCTCAAGTCGCCACTAACATGGAATTGCTTACTATCAAATGTGCCATGAGGATTCAAGATGTGTGAACTTAAACTTAAAGTAGTCTGAACTCCTGTTTATTGAAGTACTTTAAACGTTTCTAGTTGCCTCAGTTTAAAGCTAATCATTTTCTACTGGAGCCCGGAATTAACGGACACATCTTGTGATTTGTGGTTTACATTATCACAATCATAGATCGTAGGATTTTTCTGAGGATACATTTTATATCTCACTATATTTAGTACTCGAACTGCGTCTCTGGTCATTTAAGAGAAATATGTAGATTATTCGTGCATGGTAAGATAGAATTTTAGAAGAATATTCTTGTAAAGAAGGATCGCGAAACAATTGTGACTGTAATCGGATTACAAGTCTGTAGATTGCAGTTGCAAGAACTTTTGTTTGTTATTTTACTGTTTCATTATTGCTTGTAGGTACATAGAGATCTTCAAGAGCAGTCTTGCTGAGGTGCGCAATGCAAGTGGATTCCGCGGTGGCATGAGGGGACCCATGGGAGGAATGGGCCGTCCAGGACCCTATGACCGCAGTGAGAGGTTTGGTGGTGGCATGGGAGGAGGTGGCGGCGGCAGCATGGGAGGAGGCAGTATGGGCGGCAGCGGCGGCTATGGCCGTGGCAGAGGCCGAGGAAACCTCAAAGGTAGTTATGATTCTATAGTACTAGTATTGGGCACTATTTTATGTTGTTAATCTACCCTTCTATTAAATAACCCGAAGATCAAGGGATTCCAATAATATATATGCGCATGATTTTCTGCAGAAATTTTTTGAGTGGTCAGTTAATGTATCTTTAATATTCCTGCAGGTGTCTTTGACGACAGCTTTGATGACTTCGGAAGCAGCAACTTTGGTGGTAGTGGTGGCGGCGGCGGCGGTTTCGGCAACCGTGGAAACATGGGACGCCGCGGAGGCATGGGCAGCAACATGGGAGGTGGCTACGGCAGTGGCATGGGAGGAAGCTTTGGTGGCATGGGAGATGGAGGACGCAGTCGGTACGGTGGCGGCGGTGGTGGAGGAGGAGGCAGTGGCGGCGGTATGGGCCGTGGTGACAACTTCAGTAACTATGAGAGTCAAACAGGACACTGCATCCACATGCGCGGACTGCCATTCACCGCCACAGAACAAGATATCCTTGATGTAAGTACAGTTGTAACTTCGTGCCTAGCTCTCTATCTGCAGATACTGACTTGATAATGAGAACGCCTTTGCGTTCCAGCCATTTGATGGATGATATATATGTAATTGGTCATTGTGCTGATTCTATTTAACTTGCATTCTGCAGTTCTTCAAACCACTGAACCCAGTGAATGTCGTCATCCACTACAACAATGACGGGCGGGCGTCAGGAGAAGCAGACGTTGATTTCACCACCCACGATGAAGCACAGTCCGGGATGACCAAAGACAGAGCTACCATGAGTAAGTGTGGCAACGAGTTGATAGACTGATTGTGATAAATTCATTTATCCGCCCAACTGATGTATTTTTGTTCCGTGTATGCCATTTATCTGAGGACGATGTAATGATAATCCCGCGTAAGTTTTGAAAACAGACTAACTATTCCGTCTTATTCTGTCCCTTTCAGAACACAGATACATTGAGTTGTTCCTCCGATCGACGCCAGCTGGCCGAAGCGGCGGTGGTGGCGGCGGCGGCGGCGGCGGATTCGGAAGTGGCATGTCCAGTCGTAACCAGGGAGGTGACGGATTTGGCTCCGGATTCGGTAACGGCGGCGGCGGTGGCAGCGGCGGCAACTTTGGAAA
The DNA here is from genome assembly GCA_942159475.1 of Sthenelais limicola. Classification (NCBI taxonomy): domain Eukaryota; kingdom Metazoa; phylum Annelida; class Polychaeta; order Phyllodocida; family Sigalionidae; genus Sthenelais; species Sthenelais limicola. The sequence continues at coordinate 110,962,348 of OW804095.1, read as the reverse complement.
CGGAAACATGGGCGGTGGTTTCGGCAGCGGTGGAGGTAGCGGCGGATACGGTGGCCGGGATTGTAAGTTCATGTGCATTCTGTCTTAGTTTTTCTTAATATTCTGTTCTTTTCAAGCTGTCCTGAGCTTGCACAATTATGTACTATGGAAAACTGAACTCTCACTAGTATTTACTGACTTTCAATAGTGACCGTCGTCTTGGTACTTGGAATTTCGAGGTGGAAATCTATGATCATTAAACTGATTGAAATTTACTTTTCCTAAGCAATCAATTGAGATAAAGAGAAGGCTGATATTTCTTTATGGGGAGCTCGTCACCTGTTTACAGCTTTTTTTCTAGGCTTTGGTAACGCATAAGCCTCAATTATATTTTACAATATGGCAAAACGCCTTATTTCCACCTATTATCCTGTACATCATTTCATATATTCCGTTGGTTGTCTGACCTCAACATTCGCTGTTCCCATATAATCTGGATAATCTACGATTGAAACTGTTTCTCTTTATTTTAGCAGGCGGCTACGGTGGCAGCGGCTACGGATCTGGAGGCAGCATGGGGGGAGGAATGGGAGGAAACTTCGGCGGAGGCATGGGCGGGGGTATGGGAGGCGGCGGCGGCATGGGAAATCCAAACTACACAGCCTTCTAAATTCATCCGAATTAATGCATTCTAACCCGACTCCTTTTCAAACGTCTCTCATGATTGTGTACATATTGATAATAGCAGATGTACTGCAGTTCTTGGTAGAAATGGCTGGATCATTTTTCAGTCTCTGTGAAAAAGATATCTTGTTGTACGAGAGTGTAGCTGTCTGCAGATTATGTAACAAAACGTGTCGTGAACAAACTGTAGTCTACCCAGAGCTGTGTATCATTACTACAAAATCCTTATGCTGTTTTCATTTTGTCCACAGCACTCATCTTAACATGCCACTCAGACATTTTTTCATTCTGGTCATTGGGCAGTATGTACTACTGCCCGTTGGTGCATCATCATAATTTGGTATCATTTTCAGTTTCATTTCTTATGTCATGTATACAGATAACCTAGAGAATAACCGAATCTCTTTATGTACGAATATTTGAACACAATAAATCGGTTTTTAATTTTAGAAATGGTGTCCCTTTTTTGTGTTGCATTTCGTGGGGAACGGAGAGTACCTTAGTAACCTGAATATTGGGTAAATCTTTGTCATAACTTGGCGGTGCATGGAAATCCTGCATGTTCACTTTGTATCTCGCAAGTCCTTTTCTGAGTTTAAGGCCCATGTTTAGCTTTGGTTCCATAACATTTCTAATGATCACTCGCAAAGTTAAAATTGAAAAAACTGATTTGATAAAATTAAACAGCTCGATACAAAATTGGCCTATGAAAAATTACTAGATCAGCCTGGTCCCGTAATTAGGGTTCTGGGGAAAACAAGGAATTTCTTCTGACCAAACGCGCGATATCCAGTATTGGGCTAAGTCGAAATACAAAAGTGAGCCGCGGTATGGGGCAACTACTCCTGCGGTCATTCACTCTGTCACCGGTCCATTGAAACCCCAATCCCTTTTGCAGTCTTAGGCAATGATATTGGTGCAAACCTCGTTCTACCACAAGAACATTCGTTCGTCAATGTTAGTGTATCAACGAACTTAATGGAACCGACTCACCGAAATTTAAGCACACAAGGTAAACGCGTCCATCATGTTGACAGTTCAATTTTCGCGCCGTCTATCAACTTACTTAATGGAACGAACTGGCCTTCCATGTTCTTGGTCCTTAGCCTATCCGATCACAAACACACAAGCTAACAATATAATGAAATGCCTGGAAGAATTCGCTATTGGAAATTTTAAATATTTTAAGATATTCAACGAGAACTTATGATTCAAGTGCCAAGACGCTTTGGTAGCTTATAAATGCGTTCATCGCAATAATGGAGCTGGTAATGTGGCTTCATATTACACACTAAGCAATAATACCTTAACACAGCGTTCACATTAGTTTACCAGGGAGACCAGTAGCTGTACAGAAAAGGAATAAATAGAAAAGACAAAATTGTATCAGGTTCTTTTATTCTTTAATTCATAAACTGGGCACTATGATCATACATACTATGTAAATGAGAGCAATCAATTTAAGAACAGGGCTTATCTTTTAAAAAAAACGTCTTATCAACATTCAAATTATATTTCCCAGCATGGCTAGATAACAAAATATCAACATTAACGTTCATTATGGGGATAAACTTAGAATGAACAACCATGCTAATACATGTTCTATTATTTTTGCAATTGTATGGCCATAACCCCCCATATGATATTAACTTCTTAAATAAATCATGAATATTTCGAAAAGTAAGTTCCCTCAAAGATGAACACATCATTATAAATTTGATTCCAAATTCTTTCCAAAGAAATTGAATAATTGTTCGTAAGAAATCTTCCCCCCACCCCTTACCCTGCGAACGCCCAGTGAATTAGAACGGCTTGTGAATTAATTACATAGAAAATAAGATGAGAACACGATAACCCCTGCCTCTAATACGCCATGCCACACATTCAAGATTCTACACTCAATAAAGACAGTTAAGGTAAAGACGACACCGCTGTTGTTGCTACAACTGTGGTGGCAACTGGTTGGGTAGACACTACAGCTCCCACAGCTCCCATTCTTGTAGGGTCTTGAGATGGGTAGTGCAACATAGCAGATCCAGGTGGCATCATCGGAGGCGGTCTTGAGGGCAGGTAACCAGGTGGAGGACGCAGCATCGGTGGCATGGGAGGCGGTCGCATGTGGGGCATGCCAGGCGGGGGTGGAGGCATCCTCATACCTACAAGAAGGGAAATATTAGTTGTATGTATGTAATAACTTTATTTCGGATCTTACATTTACATAGCCGATAAATGTATAGTCAAGAAAAAGGGATAACAGGGTTCCCGCGGGTCTTAAAAAGTCATTAAAAGTCATGAATTCTGAGTTTGAGTTTTTAAGGGCCTTAAAAGTCATTAATTTTCACTGTGAGTCATTAAAAAGTCATGAAAAACTATCTGAGCGTAAAAAATGGTAAAAGTACAAGTCTATATTTTTATTTTTTTATGCAAATCAAAGTCAGAAGTTTATATTATCATTTGGACAATATTTAACCCCCCAAAATGCTGAAAATGCACCGGAAAGCAAAGAAAACCCTCTGGCTTCTGGGGCCCTAGGCGGGCCCCAAACCCCACGCCCTAATGGCTGGGATAGTGTCCCGCAAGCCTGACTAAAAAAGTTGGCATGATAAGATATGTGATATAACTATATATTATAAGATATGTGTACACATACAAGCTGAGGTTAAGTATCCATTGTTTTAAAAAAATGTATTCATTGTTTTTGACGATTACATTGATATGTTTAAGAAGGGAACCAAAATAAATTGGGTTCTGTGTAAATAAGTTCATATCATGGTCATAAATTATCGGCTAACATGACTTCATTTGGTCATCAAAAAGTCATTAAAAACTGGGGGAATTGGTCATTAAAAGTCATGAAAAATGATGTGCTCTGGGCCGCGGGAACCCTGGATAAAGAAAGACAAATAATCATTCAAACACTATCTGTGCATACACAGGTTTTCCTAGTCTCCCTGAAATCTTTTAGAGAGAAATGTTAACATACCTTGTTAATGATTCATTTTCTTTTGTTTCTGCAATATTGACTTTTACATTACACACTTTTACTTTATGTTTATATCCTAATGTACTGTATAATATCAAAGTTCCCTATCTGAGATGGTATCTTAAAGATACGATCAGTACAAGGCAGCAAAATGATGAACATTTCAGAATTTGTTATTTTTCGTAATTATGCTCGCATTAAAAAACCCCTTCATAAACTAGCGTATGTATGAGTCAGATAATGACATAGGTAGTCAAGACAAGGAAGGATCGGTGGTTCAGTTGGTACAAGCACCGGGTATATTATAGGAAGGTTGTAAGGTGTATTCTTGTCGGAAACTAGGCACTGTTCTGTAATAGACCACTGCATAGTATACATACCTGGCATAGGTGGGGGCCCTCGCATACCCATGGGAGGCATACCAGGTGGTGGCGGGCCTCTCATCATCATAGGTGGCGGCATCATAGATGGCGGAGTATTCAAATTGAAATAGTTGTTGGTAAGCTCTTCTGGTGGCATGGGAAGGGCTGGAAAGAGATAATCATCATATTATACATTTTTCGCATAAATTTAGACACATTTTCCGCCCCAGAACAAAATTTCAACTGCTTAACCAAGGAGGTGCAGTTGTCGCTGCATCTTTATACCCAAACAATATAACATACACAAACATCTATGGAGACTTTCTTGTCTACTCAGTTGAAAATTTATAGAAAAGATGAATCATTAAATCCCAAATTGTTCATCTCTATGAATAAGTAGTACATACCCCCAGGGAGGCCAGGTACCGGTTCAAGCTTTTTGTTAATATCCTCTCCATCCTTTTTGGGAGTAGACTGCTGAGCATGGGCACGTCCCCACTTTATGTTCAAGCGACGACCCTGGATGATGAGTTTGTTGAAAGAACGCTCTGCTGCTGTTTCTGAAGCTGTCCTAGCGGTAAACTGTATGAAGGCACATTGCTGGCGACTAACCATTGTCACAGAACGTATCTCTCCAAACTGGTAGAAGTGATCTCTGAAAGAGTGATTAAAATTATGGTCAGCTCAAAACCAAGTTACGAAGGCAAAACTATTGTTAGATGGGAAAAACCACACGCATATTTCCATATATATATTCCCAAATAAAAGGCGACTATGCAACTTTGTATTAAGTTTTTAATTCTTGTAGTAATTTCAGGCAAGTTCTATGACGCGACGGAAACGTACATTGTTTTAAAGTTTTATTAATTCGCTCTTTCATGATTGTCTGTTTTCTTGACCCAAGAGGGCGTCTGCAGTCTCAAATGAGCGGCCTGGTCGTCATAACATGACCTAATTACGCCTAGCTTAGTGCAATACTATAGCGTAAGATTACTCTCTCTTTATATGATCAGTGAACATTATAAATAAACGCCATCCCTTAACCCCCTAGCAGACCATTCACATAAACTTATTAGGTACACAAAACCACCTCCAAAATGAATTTTGATTACATTCAATGGACAAGAAACATCCATTTAGATGCATCAATCCAGGCTGACTCCATGCCGATCATATACCTCAGACAAGTCTCAAGATTCCCCCTCATTACATCATCTTAGAAACCTCTTATATATCTGTGCCTAGAATTATAGGTTTACAAATTCCTCCTTTCAATCCCCAGTTTAATGGATTCCTCATAAAGTAAGAAATGTCCATATAATTAGGTAGTTCAAACATTGAGGTAGCCTTCCCCATAGACTCAGTATAGACTGTGCTGACGGGAGGTCTGCATGTGTCCACCAAGTTGCCTGTATGTACTCCTGAGTCAACAAGATTCTACTCATACTAGATGGTGCTACAGTCATTCTCGAAAGAGCGAATTCTATAACCTGGTCTTACAGAACACACGCTTTACAATTAAATAGACATCTTACCTCAACTCCTTTTCTGTTATCTTTTCACCGAGATTCCCAACATATAATGTGGTAATAGATCTATCTTCCGGAGGATCCAACTTTGGCATATTCTGATACCGATTCAATAATTTTTCTGCGACAGGATCGTTCATGCCGTAATATCTGTCTTTGATATTTTGGTCTGCCAATGGATCGTCTGGGTCAGTTGGTTTCTCGTGCCTGGAATGAGGTAAGTTTATAATTACCAACTAAATGATGAAGTATCCAAGAATATCAGACAGACAAACATTGAGATTGAAATTGATTTAATACCTGTTGTACATGAGTAAACACATATTATGATGTCTTTAGTCTGTCAGAAGATGATAATATCCAAGAAACACTCACCGGTAGGGGCATTCCTCTCCTCTTTTGCATTCCCCCTTCACCCAGAAAGAACAGATGTGAGGCCTATTACGTTTGTAGTACGGCGTCGTCCTTGCTAACTTAAGAAGCATGTCACTAGGAGTCATTGCCTTACCAAGAGCCCCCACGGCCTGTGTGCCATCACTGTTAGCGATCTAAATAACAAAATTTCCGATTAATAACTTGCATTGATTTACGTGACCCATAAGAAAAATAGTTTCTGATTATGCTAGAAGCTCTGTGAGCGAAAACTACAGTGGTTGCAATACATTATGTTCAGTCAATGTCACACATATGACCACGGACATGTCAATACGTAAAGCAAATTAAAATTAAGAAGCTTCTGAGGAGAGATCCAACAACTGTCCTCCCTTCACATACCTTACCCGCCTACATGATGATAAATATTATGCACTATATTCTAAGATAGATGTACGAATCAAATCATCACCAGGTAATGGCTATAATTCAAAACAGAAGCTAGAACCGTACCACTTGTTCCATATTTTGCGTGTAGTATTCTTTGTTAACATCAGACTTCGGCATTTCATCCTGAATCTTCAAAGCGGCATCACGGACCTGCACCGGCAAACCTGCATAGTTCCATACACAGCGTCAATTTAAATTGGAAAACGACTTGGTTCACCGACTGTGCTACCACAACTGAGCAAAATAATAAAATATCCGGTAGAACGAGCTAAGTTGAATACGCGTTTAAAACAATTTCAAGTTAACTGCATAAACAAATTGCATCAATTAAGAGATAGAAACTGATACTTATTTTCCAGTGCATTTCATTTCAAAGTGTTAGAGAAATGTAAAAATCATCGATATACATGCAGTCAAATTTTTTTAAATAAAATTGATACTCACCATATTCTAAGTCAAGTAAACATGTCTGGCAGATATTTTTCAGCTTACTACATGTTTGACAAACTTCTGTCTTTTTGAAACGCATTCGGGCTCCTGGACACCAGCGGAATACTGTGAATGGTCGGGAGCAAATTTTGCACTCTTTGCCATATTTCTCCTTGGTCTGTATGGCACACGTGAATAAAGGAAAAGAAACAATATTAAATACTGTATTTTACATACTTTTAAATGTCAACGATAATTGTTCATGAATTTTCATGCCCACCCCAAGACATGCCTTTGAAACAGTCTACGAAAGGTGGTTTACATCATATTGGAAGGGCATGAGTTAGAACATAACTCTTTAATGTATAATCATGCGAAGTAAATGTAACTTCTGAAACTACTACTAGGGATTATTTAGTTATAAAAAGGTGATACTCACCATCCGAATGTACGGGTTGTCGCCCAAACATGTCTGACAAAGGACGGGGAATTCCTGAAAACAATTAAAGAATATAGAAGTCAAGCTTCGGTATGATAATGTAGGAGCATCTAAGGACACAAACAACTATAACTGTATAACTTGTTTATGGAATTGCGTTATGGTATCATAAACCCTAAATTAACAAAGAAATAAAGGTGATGGACAGTATGACATGCATATCTAATCTATTCATGAAACAGTATGACTGAACAAATCCCCTTTTGATTGTATAAGAGTGGCAGAGAGAACAACATGAAGTGATGAACGTATAATATTGATAGTTTCATTGAGTATTTAGTCTATTGTCAGTGCATCAGATCAGACACCACTTTTCCCTACGAAGGGTCCATAAGACGGGTCCCAAAAGACCAATTAGTGCAGGAATAGCAAGAAATATGCAACTAACAGGCAAACGCCTACCAAACCGCCAAATGAAATTGAGTGTTGTAATGAAGTTGACATGCAAAAACATATTTCACTGAGGCAACCAATAAGGACGTAGTGAATACAATTTGCGAACTTCAAGTTCAAACATAGTAGCACTGAACTGGAAAAGGACGATATCTAAATAGGGGAGTGGAGATGGTACCCTAGACCTAGATTACCCTTACATAGCTGAAATCTTTCAGACATATAGACCTACCTTCCCACTTGCTAGACGAAATGTGACCCCCGCGCTTTTTTGGAAAAAAAGCCAAAGGCTTATACGAAATCTAAGGTCCATCACGCCGCCATTAAAGGTCGAACCTTACATCTAACGCTCCCCTACCTGCTGCCTTAAAACTCGACTTTTCATCATAGGTTGAACCTCTTAAAGTACTCTCAAAAGATGGCTTGCAAAAATTAGATACGAGTGTTATTGAAAACATTTTTGATTTGAGCGATAATTAAAAAGTTCTCGCTAACCGCGTACTTGAAGCGGAGCCGGAGAATTCAAAATGGCCGCCAAAACAGAAGGTTGATGGAAGAAAGAGCCACTGCGACTCTAAGCCAATCAGATCATCAGATACGATCACATGACCATGGGCACAATGACGTCATATATAGCGGCAGGTCGGGGAAGCCCTAGGCTAGCTCTAATCAGATAAACAAAGCTAGAAACTCCGGGATTATCATTTATTCCATTAAAAAGGTAACGAAATATATATTCTTTTGCTAAAGTATTAATGTGTGCAGGTGTATTATGGCGCTGCCATAAAGACGCCTGCAGACCTCGTCAAAAACACCGAGTCCAGGCAACCCTCGTTTCAGTTTAGCCGGGTCCCCCCCGGCTCTGCAGTCGCCGAAACCATAATTTTAAAAGCTTTGATTATTCCTATCGATATAACAAATAGAGAGAGATGACAATAATCTTACTAAACTAACCAGCCAAGCAGTTATCGAGCACGAATTCTCGCGCGGATACTCCCCTGGATATGTGTTTACCATAAAATGTATATTGGACAAAGTAGGGAAATAGGCAGTTTAATTGTCAACATAGGCTATTGTTGCTGTTTTTGTTTGGTATTTCAAGGAAAACAAGTACGGTAGGAAGTATGAATGTCATAACCATGAATCATTTTATATCATATTATAATGAATGTAACTGTATCTTGAATAAAAGTATTATATATACATATACATAGTAATGTATCTTATGTATATGCCTGACAGTACTATTCTCTGGTGGGCTCATTGATGTCAGAAAATGTAATGTTTATTACGAGCATGAGGTAGGCCTAGGAATATTTGTTTTAAAATTAAACTCAGGTTATTGAGTTAGATCTGATTACTAATAATAAGAGCACAACATAACGATGAACTAAGTGGGGCCCCGGCTTGGACATTACATTAGGGCCGGGTATTAGGGCCCCGGCCTTGGACGTTAGGGCCCGGACGTTTGCCGGGGCAAACAAGGGGTTGGCCCCATCGTCCGTAGCCCCCTATAATATATATATAGCTTAGGCTAAGGCCTAACTTGAACTTTGTTAGACAGTTAGTTTTAGCATTTAGGATTCCCAATCCAGTCAGGTACAAGAAAACAGGAAAAGTAATCGTGTTCACGACTGTTTTTTTAAATTCACATGGTTTAGAGGCATGTTTCAGAGAACGTAGATGATGAAATACTCACAGATTCTTCCCAATTTTGACGATTATACGTATTAGCTCCCTTCGACGTTGCCATTTCGCCTCGTTGAGCGGTCGGCTTTCCGGAAGTGAAAATTTTCGACCTCCGCGCTGAAGATGGAACTTGCCTCTTACATATATTTTTTTACATATGTGATTTTTATTTATTTTCTCTGAATAATTTAAAACCAATTATCAATTTAATCTGGAACTAATTTTAACAGTTTTGACCTTTAGAGAAATATCATACATTTTGAGAAATATCATAACTATTTACATGAGGCAACTATTACTTAGCAACGGGAGCGAGTCGTGTTTAAAGGGGCTTTATTTTCTTTCCTTCTAAACTCCCATATTTGTGGCACACAGGTAAGTAATTGGTTTTTAGCATTCTCCATAATTCCATCTATGAAAAGGGTCCATTTTCTGTGCAGATTTGATTCTTGAAGTTTCATAATTTCATGTTTTTAAAACAATCGTGAGTGTTTCGATCTATTATCGCTCATATCAAATCAAAATAAATTATACATTTTTGCTGCTTTGCCTTTGGCCCTAACATTACATTTGTCACTATAATCCCCACTAACTGTCAACTATCTAACGAAGTAAAATTAACTCGGGGATTGAGTTAGTCTAGATCACTAGATCTAAGTATGACTATAAAGACAAAAACAATGTCAAGCTGTCAAGTAGCCGGATCGAGAGATTTATTATTGTCTATTGACCGGGAAGTGACATCTTTTAGGCCTAGTTTTAAGTTTATATTATCTCCTCCACCGGGCAAGTCAATTAATCGAGTAACAGAATCCGCAGATATTGTACCCAGTGGCAGAGTAAAGTGTATAATAATAATATAAGGTAACACGATGTGAACCCCTACATGTTGACTAATGACTATATATTCGAGTTCTTTTTAATGCATACCTGTAATTACTTTATTAATATTAATGATATTAATTATGTGTCATAAGTTTTGGTTGAGAAGGCATTATGATTATCAGTTTGTTCTTTTCGCTCATGGCAAAGTTAAAGAAATAGAAACTATTTAATTACCGGTGCCGTATGTCACATCATTTGTCGATATCATGCTACATTTCCCCGTATTCATACACCGATTTTTGGCAGCTCATTTAATCATTGACTATAACTGTTATAAGTGGTGTAAAATATATCCCTATATATAATGAGATTTCCCACAGACATCCCCCCGACAGACATCCCACTCCCGTACCATACGCATTGTAATGCTAACCCCCCTAGCTAAACTCACAGGCTGTGATAATCGCCTATCATGGCAACAGCTCTCAATATCCACAGGTTTGTTATTGCACTTCCTCTGATATTCCTACCATCTGGATATGTCGTTATTTTTTAAACAGGCGCATTTTGTACTAACGTGTTGCCAAAATAACTGATTTTTGGTTTTATTTCATTGCGTACAAAAGGCTGCAAGGATAAATACTTTTTCCATTTTGCAGAAACCATGGACACAGAATATCTTAAGAAACATCTCGGCACCTGCCTGGTCGACTGCCTCGTAGAAGTCAGCGAGAAGCGCCCATTGGACCCCATTGAATATATGGCACATTGGCTCCACAAATACATAGAAAATGTTAAATATCAAGAAAATGTAAGCATTATTAGAGAACATTCTACCTTGTTAGACAATTATATCAAATTAAATCTATATTCCTATTTCCTGATACCGACTTCTTTTTCAATCACAAATAGGTACATGTACTTTCAAATTATTTTTTTCATCTAAGGTATTAAACCTTTTAATTCCATTACTATCGTTAAAATAACCTTTGTTCACTAAAGTCATTGAAGAAGGTTGCATTTATATATATGTAATATAAACCGTAATTTATCACCTAAATTAATTTTCTATCGCACTCATCTTCTGAAAAGACTGTAAACGAAGCTGCCCAATTAAAGAAAGAGGAAGAAGAGTATGTCATTCAAAAAGAGAGGGAGGTCAAAATGAGGGAAGAGGAGGAAGCGATAAGGCAAGCTGAAGAGGAAAAGAGAAAGGTATGTAATAGCTATCTAAATCGCTTTGGAAAGGACATAATAACGTATGTTTTTTCATTCTAACCGTATATTTTACATTGCGATTTGAAATATAAACATTTAAGGTTGATAGCCTGATCTTATCCAATTTGATGGTTGTTTTAGGGGATATCATCATATAACACGCAATAGTTGTCCACATAATAAATATGTATACTACTTCACTTTATATTGGTATGATAAACCTAACGTATCTGGATACATAAACCATTGCAGCTTCGTTGTTTCTCATGATAGAATATAGACGCCTCTATACCAATATAAATACCGGGTAATATAAATAAGTATCTTATGTTATTATCATTTATTTCAGCGAGAGGCAGCCGCAGCCGCTGCTGCTGAAAAGGAAGCTGCGTTACCAAGCGTAGTTGAGATGGAGGAGCCCCTGGAGAGCGCCCCGCCCGCAGAAGAAGCAGCTCCTGAAGCTGATGCTGCGGCTGAAGAACAAAAAGAAGAAGCCAAAGAGGAAGGTGGCGACGCACCTGTCGGCGATGCACCAGCAGAATCCACAGAGGACCCAGCACCAGCAGCAGCTCCAGAAGAGCAACAGCAACAAGAAGAGGCTTCATAAACACTTTCCTTTCTTCCCGTTTTATTCTTTATTAATATTGTCGTAATAGAAAACTGCAAATGCAAATGCCCCTTAAGAATCTAGCAATGAGGCTTGGGTAGCAACTATCTGTTCTTTTGCTCCATACTTAAAGTACTTCCCCACAACCATGTTTGCGAATCATTAGGTATTCACTGTTACGAGGCTTCACTCCGTCCAATTGTGAAACAAACTAAAGAGTTATACCTATGCAGACCTACCGTCCTATTGAAATCATTCCATTATTACCACAAGACTTCGTCCATATTATCCCTAACTCAGGTGAAGGGTATTTAATCGAATCTAGTCTCATATCTGGAGCCTTCGTCTATTTATCTTCGACTTTGCTATTTAAAAGACTATCAGTATTCATTCCAGCAAAAACTAACTGAAACAATCCAAAATTAAGAAGACTTACACATGATACAAATATGAATGTACGCAGGGCTTAGGTGGTAAGTGAATAAATATTTTAAGTGTCCTTATCTATGATGCCATATATAACTTTTCCAAACACTAACTGGGAGAACTTACAATTTCAACGAAAATAGAGTAGAACATTTTGGTACTTTTTGCTTAGACATTAGGAAATAGTGTAAAAGAATAGTTATCTGATTTTCTAGTTCAGAGATATCGCTCCAAATGTTAATGACTGATAACAGTCAATCGCAAAAAGACCATTGACGTTGGGCGAGTTATTATTTATATTAGGAGGCAAGTCATCACAATGTTACAAACACTTATTGCGCTTTTCTTCTGTTAGCGGTATCGTAGATCAACGATGTCACTAATGAATAATTTATTTTCCTCGGATTATTGTACTGTTGTTGTAATAATAATAGAAATAAATTTTTAATCAATCGACTTCTCTCATTTGACTCATTTGTTCAAATGTATTATCTTTATCCCGTAACTAGTTGGGCATATTATTATCGCTCATCATAAATCTTACTTTTGCTGTCAACATGCATCATTTTTTGGCAAATGGTGATCCTTCGCAGACAAGCTAAGTTGTGTGATTTTTATTATGATGAAATGCTATTTTGTGAGAAGACACATGACTATAATGGGTAAGAGGGGTGCATACAAAATGAACTAGTTTTGAGTAACATTTTGGGAAGTTGCTATTGCATAAAAGCCGCCTGTTAGACATTTAGTAGGAAATAGCCGAAGAATGGTTTTATTATTTTTTGGTGACAATATCGCCATGAAATGCACCAAGACGACACATACTCAGAACTCTATGCAAATATCAAACATAGCGATTAATTATTTCGTCCCCTTTACTTTAAACTAATGTTAATATTATGGATCACATCAATTTTCGATTTCTATTCACACGGTGAAATTTCCAATATACTAATAATATATGGCTTAATTACATTAAATACTGATTATACTCAGTCAGGGGCTGGGGAACCGTGGGGATAGGACCCTGAGGTCATTGTCGATACCAATAATTACCTCCCCATATAATAGTATGTTCCACCGTGCGGTGACCTCTAGAGTGGAAGATGAGAGACAAAAGTTCTCCGTGCGCAGCGGAAAGTGGGTCACAGAAGTATGATGTCCGCCTAGGTTGGTGCGCCTTCTGTGATATAGGTTTGTCCGCCTAGACTATGACGCCACCTGGTGAATTCATCGGCCATTGAATTCAATGCTAAAACGCTAACCCATACGTTTGACTGGTGTGACCACCCGTGCGACCAATGTGAGGGGATATGTTTACACCTCGCTCCAGTCCAGTGAAGAGTGTATAGAATTAACAACAGATCCCATTTCCTAGCCTCTCAGTCCTCCTTCCCAACCCACTCTTGAAACCCTATTATTGGATTGCGTTGTGCTGCCCATTTCCAGTTCATGAAACCCATAGTAAATGTATTACACTCTGTTTCCACCTGGATTGTTTCTTTTGTATCCCCATAAGTAACAGCGATCTTAGCGAAAGCGGCACAAGACGGGGCTTGTAAATAGGAACCATTAACAGAACAAACACCGACATGTAACAAGAACAACAATAACAGATTTAAACCCAAGGGTTCGAGGAGGTCCGAAGATTAGGGTATAGCGGGAAATGTTTGGCGATACTAACCCCTGTTACTTGTTAGTCGAAGAAACTATAATAATTGTAGATCTAATTATCCTGCTTAAAATATGTAGTTATTATAATGTAATGTCATGTTCCCGAATTTCCCTGAACATAAACTAACTGTTACATTATCAACGACTGCATAGGCTACTCCTACGGTATTGTTCGACCAACAGGTTTTACTTTACTTTACTTTATTGGTTTACATTTGATATTGAAAAAAAAGAGAATTTGATACTTTGAGATTGATGGAACAGTTCACAGAATCCATCTTTCCGATTTTTCAAAAAATCGTATATGTCTGTCCAAAATGTAATTAGATATATGACAACAATAAACATAGATGCCAAAATACAATAATAAGGTCCGTTAAGCATTTAAATAACTTATTTATTACTATAATAACAAGCTTAATAAAAAACGGCATTCGTACCAAGAGTGTAATGAGACCTTGGAGGGATACACATATCCTAAACCCACGTGTATAACTACGGACATTATTCCACAGATATTTGACATATGTTATTGCAAATGACTAGTGAACAGCAAAAGGGCCGGTTTTGACTTGGTGAATGGACCCCCGTCACCAGAAAATTACTTTAATCACAGGTTTTGATAAGAGGCGAGGCAATCCAGTGGAATAATGATACACTTTAGTTAAAATCGCTGAGAATTGCCGCGGAGGTGTATCATCCTTTCGGGGTAATTTTAATTTAATTCATAGTTAATTGACGCAAATTTGGAGTTTGATAGAAGTTGCTTCAGTGCGCGTGAATTTTTTAACGATCATATCGAATATGTTCGCCAATTTCAATTCATGTGCATAACTTTTGTAAATTGTCATATATCTCTGTGTCCGTCTTTGAATAGCCTAGTTCCTTTATCTCCACTATGCTATTATTTGATATAATTAAGGAAGACAGGGACTGCTTGGAAAGTTTCCAGGGCAATGTAAACTTGACACATAGAGAATAAATTCTACACGTACAGGATACATTGCCGACCAGGAGTCTTGAAACTTGATTGATTGATAGATGGATATCTTACTTGTAATATCTCACCCTCTCTCTCTGGTGATTAATTGATATTCTTATATTCCAGTTATAACATAGGAATATGGCGGGGAAAACAGCATCCGCAAAAATGCAGTTATTCCTGCTGTTGCCTTAATAGTGTAACAATAACTGGAAGGTTGACATAATTGTACGGTTTAGTTAACCTGCTGGAAAAATACCGTCCTTATTTATACAATCATCTTGTACATTTACACAAACCATAACTTGCAACAATGGTTTGTATCAAACGTGTAAAATATTACTTGTATAAAACCATAATTCAATACTGTGAAGAAAATGATTTCTTTATTCTTATTAAGGTAAGATTAAATTATGGCCCTCGATTATTTACTCCGGAATCTCATTCCATAATGTTCCCATTACTGCGTAACATTCTATATATGTAGGCCCTATTCACGGTACCGCCAAAGTGTTTTCCCACACTATTTTTGCCAGAATTAACAATAAAATAAAATACTCCAGAATATCTAGTAGGCCCACTTATTTTGGAGTGAGTTTTGGCTCAGTGTATATGCGATGGTCTGTTGCCCAACTCGCCCACCCAGATCTTTTGTTTGGATATGCTCTGGAAAAAGGTAACGTCTGAAAATTGGGACAAGTGTTGAACAGAATAATTTGGGATTAGTGAAGAATGGCTGGGAATCCCGAGTTGTTTCTTTTTGATACAGATTTCCGATGAATTTCATGCAGATGTAGGCCTACGTCAACCATTGATTTGGATCCTTTCTGGCACCATCTGATATCACCCAAGTTTGCGTGAAATATGAGCAAAATCTCATGAAATAGGCGCAGTTGTCAAAGATGAAATCTTTTCACTCATTGCAGTGTAGTGATAAGGGGCGTATGTAAATTAAGATTAAATCACTGATTATCTGACCCGTCGCCTGTCCCCATACTAGCATGGCAGGTGTTGCGATTCTTGCCTATGTCCTTTCCAGTGTCTAGTGGCCAGTGTTGCACTTCGGTGTTTCTTCTCCAGATCTTGATATTAGTCGATATTTAAATAATAATGTTTCATGATCGTATAGTTACTTCTGTGAGAATATATATTATGAATATCGATAGCCGGAGAAGGGGGAAAGAGTTATAGCATCTGGAAAATAAAGCCAAATTAGGACCAACATATCATTATGTTTTATGTACTATAGCTACAAGTAAAAACATCAAAAGAGAAATATTTCCTCCATTTGATCTTTATAAGTGGCGAGTGTGAGTACAAGTGATGAGTATAAGTGATGAGTGATGAGTATAAGTGGCAAATATGAGTATACGTGATGAGTATAAGTGATGAGTATGAGTATAAGAGGTGATTTAAAGAAATGAACATGAGTACAAGTGCCGAGTATGGGTATAAGTAATGAGTAATGAGTAAAGTAGTGAGTGTGAGTATAAGTGGTAAGTGTGAGTATAAGTGGTAAGTATAAGTGGTGAGCATAAGTAATGAGTTAGTATGAGTGGTGAGTGATTAAATATCTGTTGTCTGCTGTGGAACATACGTTATTAGAAGTGGAACGTACATTATTTTTATAATAGTTTTCCAATTGAGCATTTGTATTCAGGTACATATTGGGTATAAGAATGTTAAAAAGTTTCACAAGTATGTGTATTAACTTTAAAAAGGCAGTTTCACAAGGAAAAGTCAGAACAGGCATGGTTTTTTTTTATATAAAACTAACTTCTGGTCAGAAAGTTCAACATTTGATGCTTGCTTAGAAGATGTTTCTGGGCCGATTTCAACATGTAAACTATGTTTAAAGATAAATCAAAGGATATTTTTAGCTTCTAACGATCTGACTATATGACAACAGGGGTGACATTTTTGTTTGCTATGAGTCTAAGACATATTGGAGGATATATCTGAGAACAAAATATATGGTCTATTTCTGCTGCCTATTAATTAGCAGAGTTGGAAAAGTTAGTTTTTTTGGGGGGAACGAAAATTGGCTATTTTACTTTTTCCCTTCACTACCTTAAACTTTCAGGGGATACAAATGTCCTAGAAAATTCAAACCTTCGCCCACATCAAGAAGCCATAGTAGTGTTTCTTTTAACCAAACTGCTATTAGGCATGAAGTTACAAGGCATTTCATTGGGCAATGTAATTGTAATGATATTAAAAATGTTATAACGTGCAAAAACTGACTTATTTAGAGTTAGTGAGCATAATGGACATATCCGGAAAGCCAGCCTCCAAATGTACAATTTGGGGGAGAGTCACCCATATACCAATATTATAACATTTAATTTGATCAACCTTGGGTTACTTCTCATTGTGGAAAGATAAATACTTTATTATGTCATTTATATTCATTTAACGAGTCCCTTATTCATATTTTGTTCTCCCTATTGTTTAACATGTATTTTTCTTTTTAAGCAGATGAATGTAATACGTGTCTGGCTATGTTTTGTTCAGAATAAGATAAACATGTTATATTACATATACTTTCAATGTTACAAGTAATGACACTTTTGAATCATGAAGTTGCACTTTAACATGACAAATAGTAAATTGTTATTTATAGGCTGAAAATTTAATTGACAATACAGACAATAACTGCCACTTGACCATCGGTTACATGTAACTGAAATCTGTAAACCTTGGAAACAGAAATTCATTGAATTAAGCTGACACAAGTCGTAAATACTTTAAAATGGCAAAACAGTAATAGAATGTACATTTACATTATAAAATATTTACTGCAACTGATTCTTGTTTATATACTAGACGGGTTAGCAGGCATGACACTTATGTTGGTTAAAAAGCTATCTATGAGGAAGGAAAAATAGAGAATGCACTTGCGTTTATATATATGGTGCATTGGGGCATTACCCATGTTTCATAACATTCCATTCCATCATTGAAATTCCCCTACGACACATAGTGACATACTTTCGTAGGACAGGTTGGTAAACATTAATTGCGACTCTGATCCTCGTATCGCAAGCAAATGGTCAGACTCTGTTCCAGCATCACTGAAACCTTTTTGTTATGTAAAAGTTACGCCAACATTTGCAGGAAAGCTAATAAAGTACGGTAGTTGCAATGATTCTTTCACTGTTAAATAAAAGATGGTAGGTTTCTATTGTTTCTATTGTCGCGTTGGAATGTAGTGAGCTGCAAAACAGACTTGAAAGTGCACAAATATTAAGTATGTTTGCTGTGTGTTCTATCATGCAGTTGGCCTTACTTTAAAATGGGAAGGAACATTAACTGGTCACAAAAGAAAAGATCGGATATCAAATTGAAATTGACTGCAATGGCATATGCAGTTGACATATGTTTATTTGGTGATTTATGTCGATTGCTCATCACTTGACCGGTGACCTCTTAAAGCATGACCTTTACAGGGAAGGGTCCAGTCAGTATGTGTCACCTCATGGGGTGCTGTCTAAAAATACCCGTAAATAACAACTTTGATATATACAAAAATCATCAAAAAGAGATCATTTTGTCAGAGTAAACACCCTCTTTAAAACAATTGGAAACGCATCTCGACCGACAGCGATTCACCTATATGCAACTTGACCAGTTTAAATCCCCCTTAATCATAAATGATTTGTTGGTGCACGGTGGGGGCGTGGCGGGTGAGATTTGGTGAGGTCGTTGGTCAAGTGATGAGCATCGAGTTTCAAGCCTGGCCGAGCAGAGAACCACACATTCCTATCTACGGTCCTTCTCTGGTACTTCAGCCAAGCTCACACGGAAACACGGGGGGAATGGTGTCAAAGTTTAGGATTAGATAATCACGACTATACGACTCATTCCCTTCAAGTGTTCACGCCTGACCGCATAGTCTTTACAACAGTGATCGTCCTCAGGTTGAGACGTTTGGAGATCAGAAGGGAATCGTACAGTTTTAGAGGTAGGGAAGGTGCATAACACAAAGTTGTGTGAGTTCAGATCTCCCCCCAGCTCCTCAATAGAGGCAGACGAGTTGACTGGGCGCTTGGTTGGCTGCTTGTGGCTGCTGCAGCTCCGTCCAGATGAAGCCTGTGGGTCGGGAGTCTTACTGGAGTTAGGTTTTGTGTGGTGTAGTGGTAGTGTACACGCCCTGCTGAGCGGCGAAAGTCTCAGCGGACACATTATATACACTAGACTTGGGGAGGCCAGCCGGAGGGGAACTTACTGAAACGAGTGCACATATATATACACAACCAGTTTGGTCTCAATGCAATTGGCAACAACACACCAAGGAGAAGTGGATTGCGCTGGGTAAAGGGACACCGTCACCGTGGTCGTATGTGTTCAACATACTACACAACTCCGATTTCTTCTAACTAACACAAGTGCCACAGAGGAGAGTTCATCAAGGTAGGGAGTATTAAAAACCCACAGGTGCTTGCCTTTGGAGTGTGGGCTAACTTTTTGATGGTGCTCTCTCTCACTGTGAGTGGTGTGGAAAGTATTCCATTGATTGAGCGAGTTGGGAGACTGTATCTACCCCAATCTGGGCGAGGAGATCCCTGTATCTGGAATAAGGATCCACCAGAGAGCCTTACACATGCTAAATGCTGTCCGTAATTTTCATCGGTAAACACAATACACATGACACCAGTTTGTCAACAGACCCAATTATAATACATTTGGCTACCTACTCATAGTCATATAGCGTTCCATTTGCCTGGGACATAGAGACTCCAAAATGGGGAGCCTTCAAGAAATGCATCGGCTCCTTAAGCAAAAGGAGGACCGGATCAAAGACTTAGAAAAGGTCCTCCAGGAGAGGGATGAAAAAATACAAGAACTATCAAGTCAATTGGATAAGTACCAGTCTATCCTACCTCAGAGTCCTACCGTTCTTGTGAGACCAAGAAAACAACGAGCTCAGGGTATATCTGCGGAACCTGCTTCACTGAGATCCATCCAAGATTTTGCTACAAGAACCTATAAGAAATACTCCAAAGGGGATAAGTAAGTGCTCTAAACTATTAATTGCATAACAAAGCTCATTTTCTCTTCAGCATACACTGCACTGATTCCTACGATTAACGTATGAAGTAATTAATATTCTTATCCTACCCATTCAACTTTTCGTGTAAATTCATCCCGTTCATGATTTACGTACTGTGGAGGCACGTACGGACGGATATTTATTTACTCTGAGCTTTCACCCACCTTAATATGTTTTGTCATTATACTCCTACTAGAAAGTCAGTTCTTTTGTAAACATGTGTCACGAATAAACTCATTTAATTTGACTTTTCCCCAAATCAATTTAATCTTAAGCGATTTTTCTTATATAAAGTATCCATTAGTTTATACAGTATATGGAACGCAGCATCCTGACCCCCACCCAAGATATATAGGGGTCAAATGCGTGATCGTCACGGTTCATTGATCACTCCATCCATCAGTCCATGTCTATGTTAGTTTAAATGGGATTCATGCGGAGAGCATTAAACTCTTTCGTGATGAACATGAAGTTATTCCGGATGGAATTCATATTGTATGCTCGTTGGTTATTTTCATTTGAACTTGAACTTGCATAATCGATTCATCACGGTGGGAGTAACAAATTGAGTTGAAACGCTTGTATGAATTTGAATGTTTGCCAGGGTCGAAAAATAACACATACCTATCTTATTTTGAGAGTTAGTGTACTTCTGTTTGTTTCTTGATGGTAATCACGAGGTGTTATTTATGAACCCGACTCGTTCAATGAAACTCGTCGGTCCTCTTCTAGACTCTTGATGATCAATAACCGAAAGACCTTAAAGAGCGGCGTTCCACGAATTTAATGCGACGAACGAATAAATATTGGTGCACTGAAACGGATTTTCACAATTTCGGTATATGGATCTCGAAAGTGAAGGCTTGATTTCAGCTGAGAGAATTCTGAACAAATACTGAACATTTTATTATGTGTTGCTCCGTCTGTAGTTAAAATATTTCTAGAGCTATTACGATTAAGCATGCAATGGCCATTCATTGTTGTTTCTGTGACTTACCATTATTGAATAGAGCTAGGAAGCTCGGCTTTGCTGATCAGAGTAAGTGTTTGGTTAAAACTAATCTCGAGCACAATGGCTTGGTCCAGGGTAAGAACCTGGCACCTTGTCCTGGGATCATTCGACTGGCAGCTTTATATATATATTCACATTTTGATATTTGGTTCGATAGGAGTCTTATTATTTCGTGCTAACATTCACACATGTTGATAAATCACAGACTAAGGTCGTTCAGTCCAGGGAATTATTTTGTCATCAAAACATGATCCCATTATATATATATAGTCTGTATCAGAAAAAATTCGAAACTACACTCGTAAAAATAGTAAAGCTGCTACATTTATTTCACCTGATGAAGTTGATTAATGCCATGAACCCCCGGGTATTTTAAAGTTCATGCCAGGTGTATCTGTGACGGCGACGACTATCACTCTGAACTGGCAGTCAGGAAAGTTATTTTTCATTCTTAACTCTCCAAGTGGCCAGAATCCGGGGATTGCATTATAGATTAGCGTACGGCAGAATGGTATCACGATCTTTTAGACGATAATCCCGCTTACACACTGCCATGTTGCAAGTATACATTATAGTTAAATATGTAACGCCTGCCCTGCTTAGCCAATCCTATCCATGGTGTGATTTAACTGTTGTTTAATTGAATGAAAATCCTCACTTTGAGATTACCTCTTTAATTGAATGGAAATCCTCATTTTAAGATGACATCTTCAGATTCCTCTTTGATTGAATGGAAATCCTCATTTTACGATTAGCCTACATCTTCAGATTCCTCTTTGCTAGAATTTCTGGGGTGGTATTCAATGTCTTATAATCTAATATATAATGTTTGAAAGCATAAAGAGGTTCATCTATAAATATATGTGTCTATAAATATTACCATGCCTTCGTCGCATGCGTAGGTGGCGTTGTGAATTCAATTTTCTCAACATTTAATTTAAACTACGCATTCTCGCGTTAATAGTTATGCACCCTTGACTTCATTAATTTGGTCATGGTGGAAGCCTTAACAATGCATCTCATTTCGCACAAGTCCTTTCCTAAGTTGGAAAGCAATCTAAACAAGTGGGATGTTTATTTTTCAACCTCGGGTTCCGTCCTCGTCCCCTATTGAAGCAAACATTTTTAGCGGCAAGTTAGGACACAGTGTAGGCGTTAATTACACAAATATTAATGTATGTTTATTCTAAAACACTTTCTCTATCGGTAAACCCCTGAGAAAACATATCACATTAGAACACCTTGAGTATAAATAGTAGAACCCCCCGCCTACATTTACAAGGATTTTCGCAAGTACCGAAAGTTGGTGATGAGACGACCGGTGGCTGAACTTGAGCGTGTGCATTGGACTAAAAACTGATTTATCGGGAATCTATACTGTATTTATTCTCACGGTCCAGTGCGCCCGATATGTGCACGCGCCTGGTTATAACATTAATATTCTCTGCCGAACACTAGTAATATCACGTTGGTATACTCACAGAGTATTATTTATCTTCTACATTTTACATGTTTATAGGTTTGTATAGCAGACTACCCCCGCTCATGTATGCATTTTTTCCTGATGTAAAAAATAAATGTTCGAATGTTAGAACATGTTGTGAGAAGCGGAAGAGGACCACAGCTTATTTGAAGATGAAATCAATAAGAATTATACGTGTTTACCTTATGATTTAATTAAATACTTATTGCCTAATAATGCAATATGTTATCCAATCGCTATTTCTTTTTGCGACTCTAATAACATTTTCCGTGATAGTCCAACAGTTGCCCTGGTTATTAACGTTTCCATTTTCGCCTTAGTCTTGCTGAAATGGATACTCATAATAATTATTATAGTCGGCCATCTGATTTAATATGCATTATAAAACCAAACGCTTCTCTGGTCGATTACATCCGAATTTAGCAACATTGGGAAGGCTTTCTCCCATTCGTCTTAGTATTTCATTGATACAATGTATCACGACATCCTTATGATATCCTTATTGATTTAGAGAGGACATGCAATTACCAGTTTATCCTTGTTGGCATATACAGTCTATGTAGGCCCAAACCCTCAGATCAGATAAGAATGGTATGTCAGTGATTGGACCCCTACTTCGCTAATCGGTTTCCTGCTGGCCTAAGACTAGGCGTTCTAATGGGATTATAATGATATTTTACGGTCTTAATGGAATTATAATGGCACTTTGCGGTTTGAGGCGGCGACGCTTCCCCTCCAATCACTCATCTTTGGGCCTAGACTTTATGTCCATTCCACTGTGTTGATTGTTTTATTTGGGTTGGGCATTATGTTCCCAACATATGAAGAGGCACCCCTCTTGTATTGATTGTCATCAGGTAGGGCATGTAGTGGAGAGTTATTGGGTGGCATTAAAGCTGTATTCCCAGCTAAAGCGAGCCAAACATATTTTTCTCGGTGTTTTCTTTCCTTTATCTCGATTACTGTAGAACAGACTATTGAAATAAAGAAAATGAAGAAAAAATTGATAATTTCCTCGAATTTCCGGCGATTGTGATGAATTCATGGCTATTCTAGAATATTTTTATGAGTTTTGTTGTGTGATCTACAGTGGCAATCTGGGTCAAATGGGATTAATAGTGAAATTAGTTGGCTTCTTCATATACCTATCTAGCCAGTGTTATCCTTACATTTTTTATTCCAACAGGATTCTTAAAATTTGAGGACATGATGGAGAGAGTCAAACTGAAAAAAGTGAGATTCCGGCAGGTCCTCTAAATAATTATTTGGGCTGATAATTAAATTTTACACCAAGAAGAACAGGTCAAAACCTTTTAATACTCTATCTGGATGACCTTTGGATAGGTCTGGAATGAATAAACCACTAAATAGATAATTTCATTTTTTACGGAAATTAGCTGAGAATGCAGCTTTAAGCCCGCCGATAACGCCTCTGTTATCGCAAGTCTCTTCCAGTTAATAATGGCTTCACGTCATTGCTGCCGAGGACCTGTCTAGTGCTGCTGACCCTACACACTCCTCTTATTAGTGCACCAGCTGATGGGTAAACTATGTATCCGATGAAAAATAAATACCACATAGGCCTGGAAAACATCCTTCTTACCGCCTCCTTTGATAGACAATGCTATACATTTAGTTTCCACGCTGAACCAAGAACTAACCATGTAACAGGTCTTTATTTGTATCGTCCGCGATATATCTAGAGTAGACTTGCGTAAGTAAGCCTTAGATTTTGTTATCTATCATATTAGAGTCACTACTGCCTCGACTGAGACTTGCGCACGTATTTGATGATTTTTTTTGTTAAAACAACGATGTTTTCTTCTTTTAAATCAAAATTATTATCATATTCGAATATAGGGGGCAGTAGACTGCACTAGCACCCTACCAATAGTACAGTCGGGACGAGGGCTAGTCTATTATATATCCAGAGTGAAAAAAAACCTAGTACATGTACTTCGTTTTGGGGTTTAGTCATGCCACAATCACCAAAGCAATGACGTGTATCAATTTTATAGAATAGAATATTTCATTTGTTTGAGCGTAAACTAGATATAATCGTTAATAAACCCCCCTTTTCAGACAAATATCGTTGCATATCGCACTTTATTGACCATACATTTGTAATCAGTTTATTTATCTCATATACAAGTGTACATGTGTCATATTCCATTTATATATCTCATACAAGTATCTGCCAATCATAGGGATATGTATCTGTTACATAAGTCTTTGTTTGTTGTATCATATCTAGCTCAGGCTCATCCCTCCTCAATGTGTCGTTCACAAAAAAGGTGGTAATTTATATTTAGAGAGCTGCATTAAGATTGATAATAATAGCTTAGGTACAACAATGTCTTTGAAGCCACATTCTCATCATGTGATAAATCTGTATCAGTAAAACTTTTATCATGGAGTCACCCCATTCCATAAGATGGTATAATCTAATAGGCACATATTTTAATCTATATGCAAATTAATCTTGATGATTCCAAAATATTTTTACCTGCTCATCGCTTTTAATATCACTTTGATTATCCGTCGCATATGAAGAATAGATTGGCGACTTGTTATGTGCGTCCCATCGTAGACTAAACAACTATTAAACTACTTATTTTGTTATTTTTCAAATTTTATTCAGGTACGGTAGGGGTTTTAAATGTTATAGCTAACCATGGATTCAATACTACCTCAGGTCACCCGGGAGATACGGAAAAAAAGACCACAAAAATAAACGAGAAAAAAACCCGAAGCAATTATAAAATTATGATTGCTTCAGGATATATTACAACAGTAGTTATTATACTAAGAGAGAAATATACTGACATGTAAACTAGCATAGGAGTACAGAAGTCGTGTATACATGGTGGTGTTGAAAATTAAGTGAATATCGGGTTATTGAATAGACCATAAGGCGTAACAGGTAATCATTCATTTGGAAATCTATATTGATCATAAGTAAATTTGATGATTACTATTCTGGCAGACAGTCCCTTGTATCAACTCTTGTATTTCATCGGTCTAACCAACGAACCTATGATACTCTGAATAGTTTTATAAATTATGTTAATGATACTAGGTATAAAGCTATAGAGAACGAGCTACTAAATGGCAGAGGCAGTTATTCTAGTGGGTCTGTAGTTACTATGGGAAAGATAATTATGTCGCTTACTGATTGTTTTATTGCCTCCCACCGCTCCAGAACAGTGCTCCTAGAGCAAATATTTTGATAGGCAGGCGGATTCAGAGTCCAGTATGAACAACCTTAACCCAAGACCCAGAATAGTGTTCCAAAATAGGCTGACACGTTCCATGCTCGGTTCTATATTGCTCTGTTGTTGCAAGCCCAGCGATTAGGAAGTAAGTTTAGAACAAGGAAACCAGCCGCCAGACAAGTGATGAAGCCCTCCATACCAGGCAATCTAGTATTTATGGCATTATTGTGGTGGTATTGATGTCAGGTAAATGGCAATATTGGATGGATGATCTCGTTTACCATTACCGTTACCGATGGTTTTGTGTCCTATAAATATCTAAAAGTTGACTGTAAAATTACAAAGATACACCCCAAACAACGGAAAAAATAAATGAATCTGCTCACGAATACATGTACATATTAATCTGTAATCTCTTTTACACTGCCCTAAGGCTGATGCCACTGAGATGAATGCAAAGTCATCGAGTGAAACGAACTTACTCGAATCGAATATACACGTGACATTGTGGTATTTCAATTTATATTTTCTAAAATTATGGCAACATTCTTGGAAAATTGAACCTACTTTTGGTATTTAGGTATCATTCGTGTGGTAAATTGTATATTTTGTTGGATTCAAATCTGGACAAAATCTAATGGATCAACAACAAACAAAAGTACCTCAGATTCAAGGTTTTCTAATCAATCATCCCGATTGGATCTTTCCGAGCATTTATCCACCTTGATACTCGATAGTTATTTTCCCCATAATTTCTCGTTATTGTGAAAACGGAATTTTCTTTGCTAATCTCCTAAATTTGCTCTTGGAAATTAATAAAAAGTTAAAACATTATCTTTATTTAAAAATAAAATGAATTCCATACCCCATTATCTGCGCACACCCTGTATCAATTGGCGTGTTAGGGCGTACTTTAGAATAACCGTTTTAAAACTTCTTATAATGTTAGAATAATATTATTGTAGAATAAGTAATCCTAGGCCAGGAACTTGCATGATGACTTCGCACTGGCGTTAATTGTTCACAGGGCAAAGGTTCTCTACCCAACTCCAACTTACAGTATTAATCTGAATTTAACACCCCCACAAAAAAAAACCATTTATACTCACAGTGTTTCATATTTTGTAAAGAATTCTTTCGCTCATAACCCTGTTAACTTTTGTTGCAGATATCATATCAGTACTAATTATTCCCGGGTATCTTGGGATAATTTATTGTATTTATAGGCAATTCTGAGGGCTTCTCTATCAAATTGAATAATGATCAAACATGTATGTTGTGCAATACTAGAATAGAATATTTCAAGTCGGTATACCATGGCTCCTTCATGGATGAAGAAAGGTGCTTGAACTTGTTGAAGCTGGGTTGCTCCGTTACTTGACCTTCAGATGATCAGGGTGTACCTCAGCTCTTCACTTACTATGATATATAGCAGTGTTATGTCATATATGAAGATCTATATCACTTTAGAAGGTATAGGTTTTTAAGCTTATCTTTGTTATCTAGTTTGGATACTGTAGTTACGCGTCTGTCACCATAGCTAGATGTGCAAACGGACACCTTTGTCTCACAAGTTTTGGTAGAGCAGTGACATGTCGCTCGCATGTACATGATATCTTGGTGCAAAACATATGTTGAATTTAGTGTGGCTTTACGAGACAATTTAAGACCCACTGTAATAAACTATTTTCATCCGATGTGGTACTTATCAAGATACCGGGAGTATTTGTTATACTTGAGGTGCCGCATTTCACATAGGCATGTGCTCCCTCCCTTCTTGGGAATAGCTACACATATAACTAATATATCCATATTTGGGGCGATATTTCAACATGTAGCGAATGAAAAGATCATTCAGAATGTGTAATTTCTATTGTTTTACTCAAACTATTCATTTTGTATCAGATTTCTGTTCGACATGGTTTTATCTAAAAATAGTTCTATTTAAAAACTTCCATTATGAGTTTCCATCGTGTCTCCTCTGCCGACGACTTGATACTTTTCTTATTGTTTGTAATTAATTTCTTAATTTAAACTCGCACTGGTCATTAAAAAGCTTATTGAATTATTGAATCCTATATCAGATATCGCGACTGAGGCGATGCTTCAAATAATAAATAGATTTCCCCAATGCATGATTGTAGTTAGGATGATGAGGAGGGGGTCTGATATAATTATGGCTCTAAATTCGAATTGTATAAACTAGAGTGGACTTAGGAATTATGGTTTCCTTATGTAATATTGGTTGCCTGTAAATATAGCATTATGGAATTAGTTCCATTTATACGCCAACGCATGTCTAATACACTAGACTTACATTACTATTCAAAGCTTTTATAAGAAAGTGTTTAAGGAAAAACTCGGTTCGACGTTTTATGTGTGTCATGCGTGTATGTTCCATTTGTCTTCCATAGTTTTATTTTGAAATTTGGATATACAAATCAACCAAGTTCGAAAAGTAATACCACCACTAGCACTAGTGATGGTGTTAGTATATTACATATTATTTGGATTACCGGATGACACGACGGAAAAGGACACTAGTTTGTTTTCGTTATTTGACTTAAATATTAACCTATTTAAATGTAGCTTAATCTAATTATATGTATATATATAGTTTGCTGTGGTTGAAGCTAATGATACATTCACGATTATTAACACACATTGTTAAAGCTAAATATCAGACACAGGAATGGACAATAAACATAATGAATATAATAATATTTGACATATATGGCAATAATTACTGTTATTGTCCATAACAATAGACGAACTTTCTATGGTAGTGTCAGTGTATATTTGGGTTTGATTGGTTATCCGGGAATGTCCATTGGAAAACGATTATCATTCTCATAGAGATAAAACGTGACGTAACCTGCAGTGAGTCGCTGGATTTGGGCGCTTATGTTGCCCAGATACCCAAGTAATACCTGATAGGCATATCCTGCTGCAGGCAGCTCACGAATCAGTTTACAGTGACACGCCAATATTCCTTGGGCCATATTCATCAATATATTTAGCAATCGATTCACATGATTGATCACATTGACATTTAAGCTCTTAATTCGTTAATAGATCAATTTCACATTGTGTCTATAAAGAAAGGGAAAAGAAACTGGGAATAAATTAGGCCTACCTTTAAAATGAAATATTTCATGAGTAGTGTATGAAAATAAAATAAATATATTATATAAATGATATATTTTTTTATAATGATATGTTTCTTATACGTGATCCAGTTATTTTGTCACTCTGTTTCAGTCCTAAATCCCCCCACACACCCTATTTTCAGTCCTCATAGGCTTTGGAAGCAGTGTGTAGAGTTAGATTTCTCCCGACACATCTGAGCAAGTACGTATGATGCGCTCCGAAAATCCCTTAGTCATTATTGCGAAATAATTATGTTATTCGACTTGAATATGTAGGGTATGTGTATGCTTTGAACTCACCTCAGCACTATCAACTAGGTTCCGCGTCCTATTACCACGGCATCAATTAACTTAGATTTGCTATCCATAAAAAGAAACGAAACTATAGGTGTCGGAGCCCTAGAGAATTACCTGTGTTATGAAAAAGGACTCCGAATATGAAATGGTGTCATATTGTGTATGTCAGTGTTTCCCCTGGTAAATCTAAGAATTTACAGCTACGCGGAGACAATAGTCAGAATCATATCTGTGTACGTTGCTGCGAAGGTTGTATGATCGAGATACACTCGTATATTGATACCATATATCCTTCAAATTCTTAGAAGTCTACGATGACTAAACAGAGCGAGACCATTTTTGCCTCAGATTAAAGCCTGATTGATCCGCAATAACTGCTTTATGGTGGACGTGTCTTTTAGCGAGTCTATATAGAATAAGACGTCTGGCCGCAATTTTACACCATGTCACACACACAATGGCCAAAACACCATTAAATTTGGTTAAGTGTCGCTCTTACGGTACTTAGATGAGTCAAATGCATGCACCAGGGCTAATATGTATGTGTCCGCATCCAATGTACGTGATCACATACATTAACCTATTAAACCAGATCCTATATTAATAATTAAAGATACATTGACAAAGGTCAACTTAATTATGTCACTTTTAGGTTAAACCATGTTTAAGCTCCTATTTTAAAATGTTATGATATAGGAAATAGCACAATACATGGGATGGTATAATCTAAAAGCTATTGTGACAATCTAGAAGTATGTTGATAAATTCTTTCAAGAGGGAAACCATCATAGAAACAGCCACATTTATTATCGCTCTCATTATTTCCTCCTTGCATTGGATGTAGCCATTGTATAAATAGAGGTGTTAAAATAATTGTTTGTTTTTATTTACTGTCACAACAAGCTTAGAGTTTTACTCTAAAATTGAAGATATCAGTGAAAGAGATACCGAGTGATTCCGGAAGCCCGAAGCCATTACAAAGATATAATATACCTGACTAATTATATTGTGAACTTTTACTAACTTATAATATGTAAAAATAAAAAGATCCTTTTCAGTTTACAACAGACATGAACCCACGTTTAGTTTTTAATTGTTGCATATTATATATAGTTCCCGGATACATATAGAGTACCGAATGTCCCCAACGTTAGCAATTCCAGTGGGTACAACAAATAACATGCTGTTGTAACTAAAGTAAACAAAATCGTTACCACAATATACTCTGTCTTGTACGTTCGGGATGGATTTTTCATTTGTAATTATAATGTTATGATTCTCAGGCGTAGATGTTCTTATATTTAAATGTTTCTTACTTTCTTTAGTCATCGAGTGTACGCGTTTGTAACAAAATCACCAAGACATTATTCTCAACAAGTTAAACATCTACAGGTAATATTTGTTCCCTTAGTTTGTTTATTCCAAGTCATACGGTACCGTGTCAAAATTAGTACCAGGTGTAGAGTGCACTATTTTACCCTATACATGATATCTAGTTGAGAGGCGATTTACATTCGTCTGTCCATATATCATCCATTATCACGTTCCCTTAATGGGTGGGGATGGGTGGTGGTGGTGGTGTTTGTCGGGTCGGGGGGTTGTCTAAGTTCACCGTATTCTCAAAATACCCGTTCATTTATTTGCCCCTTCCAGTAATTCCGACAATTTCCATATTATTCGTTCGGAAAATAAGTTGCGGGGAGTTCATCGAGTAGTTAGCCAAAAATAGGAGAGTTGGCACGGGCTTTTACTCCACACGATCTGCTCTGTAATGTTAGCTTATATAATTTTATCCAGATCCAAGCTGCAAATGACAATGGTGAAACTATGTCTGTTACGTGCAGGGGACAGGTGTGCCTTAGGATGTTTTGTGAGCTCAGAAAATGTCAAATAATATCGTTTCTGCGTAAGATACTCGACGCTACAAATACATTTTGGATCCTATTATTAGGCCTCCTTTTTTAGAGGGGCCTGAATATCAGGCGATGCAGTATGCTATGTTCATGCATAATATTGTCTTGCAATACAGTAATAGATAGTTCTGAAGATAAGCCAAGTGAGAAAGTTCTACTGATAGATACCTTGGTTGAACCGAAGGCTTCTTGTACTAGTAAAGTTGAGTTCAGCACCTGTTTGTATGCGTAATCGCACTACAGGTCACTCGCTTTTTAAGAATCACATGAAACTATAGGGAAAACAGATACGATAGTAATTTTGTACTGTACTGTACCAAAGACTTGACTTCAACAAGTCACCCATTATAACGTTTTTCATTGCATTTGTACCCGTATACATTCATATCTATACAGGGTTTAATCTAAGGTTAAAACGTTCAGAGCTGTGAGTCTGCGAGGGAAGGCTTAGTTTATTCCAATAAAACCCCCACTCCTCGCAGGAGTAGCCACTCGCAGGCGTAGATCTGTTACGACTTGTTACAGGGAGAGGTGCTCTCCTGTTGCGAGGAGCTCCACGTGTGCCAGGTGAGGGAAAGGAGATCATATTTCTACTGATATCTCACGGGGGCCCGCCCACCAACTTAATGGCTTTGTAAATGGGGTTAGGCATAAGAGGTCTTATAGATATTTTTATCAAGTGATTGTTCAACAGCCCCAAGAGCCTCCCCCCCCCCCCACCCCTACCTTCACACACACACCCTCTGTGGCTCTATGGTCCTCGATGTAAATTGAGAAGATGTTTTTAAAGAGTAATGTACGCCATATGAGGTAATGTTTCGACGTAAACGATAATAGTAAGTACATGTATTTAGTACTCGTCCAGATTTGACTGTGGAATACTGTCGGAAACTAAACCGGTAGTTGTATTTAGTACTCGTCCAGATTTTACTGTGGAATACTGTCGGAAACTAAACCGGTAGTTGAGTACATCCAGTTAATCTTTAAAGTTATACACTGCATAGGGTAACAAGAAAATTGTAACCTACACGATTACATTATTCTTTATGATTCATTATTTTGATTTGTTGTAGACAATTGCCGATAATAGACAATTGGATAATAAATTCTAATTTTGATATCTTGTCTTGACTCAATTCAACCTCCTTTGCCTGTCTTTGTATCTCAGTTATGCCAACTGAGCTACATTA
Source organism: Sthenelais limicola (assembly GCA_942159475.1). Classification (NCBI taxonomy): domain Eukaryota; kingdom Metazoa; phylum Annelida; class Polychaeta; order Phyllodocida; family Sigalionidae; genus Sthenelais; species Sthenelais limicola. The sequence continues at coordinate 110,929,935 of OW804095.1, read as the reverse complement.
CAGCATTTATTACAGCCCCCCCCCCCCCCCCCCGAGAAAACATAATGTTCCATTCAAGATGGAGTTTTGAGATGATTATAAACTGTCTTTCACTATTGTTTAATATTACATATACATGTACCTTGTTATATAATTCACAACATTATATTTTGTATTCTCTGACCACCTCTGGTGAATGATTTGAAGTCATTAGGAATACACAATAGGGTTCCGTTATTTGTTTACTTATTTTCCGTCAGTTAATTCAATTTAACTACCATATGCATGATGCCATTACCTTTGATACGTAAAAAACACTTATGTATTGCCTAATTATTTTTCAATTCATTGGTTCGCCCATAATCTTCAAAAGGTATATGCAACACTTTTTAATTTGTGATACTTCTATTTAATAGTAATCCTTCTATAAACAAACTATATATGGGTCAGATTTTCAGAAAATGCACAATTGGCAGACCTGCATATTTAGTAAATCTTGCTAAATTAGACTGTTAATGGTCAAAACTAGTTATATCTGGGTATATCTGGTATTGCCTTGATTCAAATAATCTGTTTGGTTGTGTTAAACTGAATTTTGAACATCATTATTGTCTTAAATTTGTGTTTTTTAAGAGGCTTGCTGAAGACAAATTGTACATTTTCGGGCGATTTCACCCAGATACGGTAATGTCAGGACATCTGGATTTTATGGCCCAAATATCACCCCACCCCGCAATCATATGCCACTGACCCCTCGCTGTGCTCACACCAGGGCCAAATAAGCTACGGTGGGGCGTCCCGACGGGGCACCTTGAGTTGGACATCCTTCCTTTCTATAGATCCTCGTTGTTCTTTAATACCCAATTGGTTGCTGCAGACATTGAGTATATATTTTTGTACTGCAGCCAACCCATGGTTACCCACGAACTACTCTCATCCTTCCGAGTTTAAGAACCATGTGAGAACTTTCTCACAGCATCAACGGTTAGAAACATCGAATTAATATTGGAGAAACTTCTTATCAACTACTATATATAGGGAATACTCTGCTTCACTATGCTGTTGCTCCATTGCTTGGTCAGTCACAGGGTTACCCCACGTGTTACAGTACATGGAATCTTACTGCTCAAACAATTTATTTAAAAGGTTGTGAGTTTTTAGCTTCTCAGTAAATTCGAGAAGCTTAGTGAGTTGCGTACCATTCTGTCAATCATCTTCATCCATCATGAATGTGTGAGATGGTTGTGGGGTAACAATCAGTGTGAAATCATCTGTCTGATCAGTTTGCATGTTTGCAGAAGGCTTATCTACTCCACCCATTTCCCACCTCCAAACCTCCACCCTGCCCCCTCTCTGGTTATTACATAATAAGACAAACAAGGTCTGCCCTTGCCTTCCAGCTCCCTCCCTCCCTCCCTCCCTCCCTCCCTCCCTCCCTCCCTTGCCTTTCACTCATTACCCCCATCTCTCTTTCTCTCTCACTCTGAGTGCTGTTTTAGTGCACTATCTCTATCCCCCCCCCCCCCTCTCTCTCTCTGTACATCCCTCTCTCCCCTCTGTCTCTGTCCCTCCCTCCCTTTAGTTGGAGAGGGGGAGGAAAGGGGGGGAAGGAAAATTGATAGATGTATAGGAGTGTTTTTATTCTTTTGTTGGAAAACCTATTATACATGATCAATCTTTGGAGGGATTTAGACTCTCTCTCTCTCTCTTTCTGAAATTCTCTCAGAGAAACAATGTCACTGGATGGGGTGAACTCTTCCTCACACTCCACCTGCCTGCATATACCTGTATATATATGGGACAATCGACTTTACGAGGGGGTACCTCGACTTTACGAGGGGGTACCTCGACTTTACGAGGGGGTACCTCGACTTTACGAGGGGGTACCTCGACTTTACTAGGGGGTACCTCGACTTTACGAGGGGGTACCTCGACTTTACGAGGGGGTACCTCGACTTTACGAGGGGGTACCTCAACTTTACGAGGGGGTACCTCAACTTTACGAGGGGGTACCTCAACTTTACGAGGGGGTACCTCGACCTCGGCGTAGGTGAAGGGTTCTTTCTTTTATCTCAGCAGGCTTATGTAAACAAACTGTATGCTACATATGGATAAATTATATAGGTCTGTACACACTTTTATCGATGTACCGAATAACTTGCCTCAACTTAGGTTTGTAGTTATTTCAGAACAAAAATTAAATCTATGTTAGAAATAATGAAACATTTTGTAACCTTAATATCAGGCTATTCTGAGAATATTTATACTTGATGTATAAAAATGTTTATTAGACCTGAATAAAATATTTGCAAAATCAAAATCAATAGTATGTTGTCTTGTTTCATCAACAGGTTAACCATTGTACATGGTTAAGGGATTGTGTATTTACACATTTACACATATATGCACTTTTAATTAAATATTCTGCATTTTCAGTTGAACAAAAACTAAATTTCTGTAACTATGACTTGACATTGTGCACAAATAGTTGATACTGAGAAGTCGTTTCCTTTGGAAACGCAGAATATATATACATTAAGTGAAACTGATTATAAAGTTAATTAGAAAAATAGTTGATTAAATCGCGCACAAATAATTGATACTGAGAAGTTGTTTCCCTTGGAAACGCAGAATATATACATTAAGTTAAACTGATTATAAAGTTAAATAGAAAAATAGTTGATTAAATCATTGATTAACTTAATAAACTTATAACTTGTTTACTTCATATAATATTGTTATAACTGGCACTGTGCTTAGAACGACCCTGTTAACATCGTTTTTGATAAAGAACTTGATAAAAACGAAAAACGATGGGAACATCGAGCTGTAACACAAAGATTAATAAAAACGTTACAACAACAACAACTCTTGAAAACATGTAACAATTTTAGTAGATAAGAAATCAATAAGTAAATATACTTATAGTTAATTCCACGCGATTCTTGAATACGGTATATTCATCATATACTCGCTGGTGTATAAAAGTACGCCCATTTCAATTGAAACCAACTGCAAGATCCCCTTAGCTTAGTTTCGTGAGTGATTGGGTATAAACATCCTCGTGTCATAATAAGGCGTCACGGTAATATAAATAGTTAATATAGTTCTTTAGATCAAGTTTTATTCTGCTCTCGCTGATGTAATTGTTAATTTAGTAAATCTGTTGGTTGCTCTAAAAATTTCATTTCTGCAATTTTCCTCGTAATATTAAATATGAACAATGTACCTATCACTCGTAACATTGAATCAATAACATCTCGATATTTTACAATGGATAGTTCGATACATTTAGTAACGAGCTATATATTATCGATAGTTTACTGGAATGTTCTAATTGACTCAACCTTGATGCCGTATGATTCGATTTGACCTCATTAAAATGCTGTTCTAAATTTGTGTTTGATAAACACCAATTACTCTAAGAGTCGTTTGCAAAACGCGATGGATGTCTTACAAGGTTCTCCCACCTGAGAAACCTGTTGTTGTAGGTGTTGACAAAATAGAAAATTTATTAGCGTTAATTCGTTTTTCTTCCATTTTTATTTCAGTATTTCTTTGATACGTCTTATTATATTGTTGACACCGTGCACCCACATGGATGAGTACAGATCACGTCTATTTATGATTTGTCGAAGCGATATACGCATAATTCATGGATATATTCCTGTATCGACTGTTTCTTCTAATAGAATATAAAAAAAAGCCCATGTGTGCCATATCTCTAAGGTGACTTATTGCCCTGCTACGATGTGTCCCCTCTAGATGTGTATGTATGGAAGGCTTTAAAAGAATTAAGAATATGTGTGTTAGACCTACAGGACCCGCGATCTGACCTTAATGTGAAGTGAAGCAAATCTGGAGATGGTCCGAGATCGTATGAAGAACTTTTATTTATACTTTGTTGTATATATAGCAAGGGTCTGCATACATTTGTAACATTTTAATTTGAGCAAGTTGTGCTAGACTTAGTTGGTTTAGGCACTGATGATGTGGGGGACAATACCCTGGGAAGGTATCAGGGTCATACTAAAAATAGTTTAATGCTGAGGTGGAAAATGGCAATTACTGACTAAATGGGAACCTGTCCAAACACCTGAATACATCCATTACCCATCGGCATTAGGATCGGGAATGTACGCCCGACAGCCATCAGGATATGCAATGAAGGCTTCTATAGCTAGCTATACAAGGATTGATTTATATATTCGAAGAATTCGACTGTATACCAAGCTAATTAATTGATTGCTCCCTCAGTTATAAAGAAATACTTTCAAAGTATTCCAGGTCTCTTATAATTATTAGATTTATTATAGTATTTATTCCCCCCCCCCCACACACACACACAAAGTTTTATGGAAGTACTGTTTCGAGGATATATTTTTTCATGCCTTACAAGAATTGGATTTTCTTTTTGATAAATTTTCTTTTGGATTGAAAACAAATCATGATTTCCCCCCATTTTCATCGTAGATTAAAAACATTAGTTATCCTCATTGAACAGGAACTTAAAAAGGCCTTAGTCCCGAAAAAGTGCTTATGGTGACCTTCTCATAATTCCCAAAATATTACCATAATCAATAAAATATCGAGACTTTGTTTTTCACGGCTTTAGAGTCTTTCACCAACAAAAAGTTCCTCTTCTTTAAAGGGGTCTATGCGGATGTCATCACACACGCCACCTAGCGACTCCTGTTTAATCTTGATCTAATATTGTGGGCGCTGTTATCGTCAGTGTAGATGTCTTGGTGCATGATTTTCAATATCTACAATTCCATTTTGCTATAGCTGTTTTGAGTTGAAGCAACGAGATTATACTCACACAGTAGTATAATCTCCTTGGTTGAAGATAAATTTAGTATTCTAGATTTTATATTTTTATGATGCCGTGTAAAAGCAGTCTCCTGAAGGAAATGGTAAAACAGCAGTGATATTTGACTAGTCTTTGCAATTGTGTAAGCTTTTTTATGTACATACTATATAGTATTACATATTACATAGTATTACCTAATGTCTCATGTCCCCAACAGGACTACACGCATAGACCATAGCTCCTAGTTCTCGTCTTTATTATTTAGAGAATAACAATTAGCCACGGTAATTATATCGAATAGGTCTAAAGGATAACTCAGGACTTATCAATTGCTCTGCTGATATGCACACCCTCACGCGGAGTTGCTACTGAAAGTGGAAGACTTAGTCAATTTAAGAGTATTGCAACTTTTTTTGGATAATATTTTTTTTTCAATACATTTGTAGTATATTTCCTGCAATATATCTGTAGAAAATTGAAAGAAATTTGTAGTGCATATCTTTATTTCATTCAGTAAAACGTGAAAAATACTACCTTTTCCTATACTAAACTAGTTTTTTGGTCAAGGGACCGTACACAATAAACTAATTTGGTGACATGTATATTTTTGTCCGTGTATGTGTTTCTCATTTACTAGTAAGGAACAACCCCTGGGAGTTTTATGAAAATCTAAGTGTACGTTTTCTTTTCATTTACCACCCGCGTATCCCTTTATCAGAACTTAATTCCCATACTAAAACTTTTGCTTTTAATTCTATGTGAAAGTGTTTAAATTTGCGTTTGTTTCATTTCGATTCATTGTCGCCATCCATCGCAGCTGGCTACCACTCATCTTATATGCCACCTGTGTTTCTGGCCTTTCCCTCAGTCGCCTGGAGAATCAATCGCCCGCGTTTTTATATCTTGCGAGAGGGGGCAGCACACAATCCTACTGGCGAGAGGCAGATGACTTGCATCATTTACCTTAAATCCGTATATCACTGGTTTCTATGAATACGATCGGCTGCATAACTCACAGGATATTCGCCTATTTTTAATCAGAGACTTGTATTCCTCTTCCATATGAGTAATTATGCCTTCGAAGGTACCTTTTTTCAAATATAATATTCACTCAAAGGGTTTCTCAGTGGAACACAAGATAAATCGTTGGCATACATCAAATCAAATCCTAACTCAGGCTCGATTTTCTAGACAGTTTAAGCAGGGAGTTGACGATCAGGAGGGTATACTTGTTTTATTCTTTTCCCAATCTGCAGTTTTCTTAAGTAGTGAAGTGGTAATCTAAGGAATACAAATTTAAAACAAATTGTGCTAGACATATAAAGTATTTTTGATGAATGCATGAGTGTTATGTCTATTATATCATAAAACCTAACCAAATTAATGCATTAGGGTATTTATCTATAATCATTTATAATTGTGAAAGACTTATTTCGATTTCATTTCATCTGCTTGAACGACTGGTGAGTAATGTCCACTAATCCACTGATTTTATTACGACCAAATCCGCAAGCCGTATGTAATGGTTAGATCTTTATTACAAGAAGTCTAGGAGTTTCATTTTACAAAAATATATCAACCCACTGGTTAATATTAATAGTTTGAATATTAATATCATATTAAATTAATATCAATCCACTAATAGACCGAATTTTATTTTATTTTGACCAAATCATTAGCTTGTCAGTAGTATTCCTAGATGTCTCGGAGGTTCCTAAAATATGATACATAACTATTCTTTATTTCCATAATTATGAGAACACATTGTTATTAGCAACGCTTCCATCTTACTCTATTTCTTTTAATTTTCAATAATGCAGTTGTTTTGAAATGGTTGTTTAACCAGTGATATTGGTATTATGGTACAGTAGAAATATCTGACATTCTTGTCTCTGCCTAACCCTACTCCTATTAAAGAATATAATATGGACACATATATATTATATAAACTTTTATTTTCCATATCACATACTTATGGCCTACATGAAGACTGGGTCTCATGTCTCTGTCAGAGACAGGACCCTCTACTTATTAAGATAACATATGTTTATCATATAACAGATAAGTTTTTAAACACTGTAAAATAAAATAACATTAAAACAAAACACATACATACAATCTTGTACAGTGTTTTCCACTTTCTGTGGGGGCTGCGTAGCCTTGCAGTATATTCAAAATATAGTGTGGGGTACTTACATGCTTACAAATGTTTTGGTTTTTTAGAGTTTTTCTCCCCAACCGTAATATATTTACAGTAGCGATGAGGAAGGGGGCAACGAGGAAGGAGGTGACCCCGGGACAATCGTTCTCACCTAGGCCCTCAAAACATAATCCTTAAGAAAAGTTCTAAACTCTTTCAGTTCATACATTTTTGCGTGGAAGCGAAGCGAACTTTATATATATGACAGATAATGCATAATGTTAAGTTCCTCTTTCTGCACCCTATTGAAGGCCAATGAAAATGAGATAACTAGGTCTGGAAGATCGGTACTTAATAATTCATGTCTATGGTGATGAAAAGGTAGTAGGACGCAAAAGGTGAAGAGGACACTACTGGTAACTATATTTATGTCCCTCGGCTCGGGAATACTAAAGTATACCTTCTTGTACAATATAATCACTTATAACATGAAGCCAACAAAACTACAAGGTCACACTCGATGTCTCGTGATTATTGGCGTTCACAATAATTTATTGTGAGTGTCAATACTTATATCGGACGTCACATGCATATTAGGTAATGCACAATATGGTGGTCAGTGTGGATTGAAGTGTGATGTCATAACACATTTATCCAAGTCTCGTTGTCCAATCGATGTATCAATACGATCATTACCTATATCATTCAATGGGGACCTTGCTAGTAATTGCACCATTAATACATTGGAAGTCAATAGTCCTTGCTTATCATTCGGGAGGTAACAAATACCTACACATACTGCACTCTGCGAAAGAAAGAAAGGTTTTCTCCCTTAAGCTGCGAACTGCAAGGTTTTACTGTGGTCTGAGAAATGACTTGATCTGCAGCTCAGAGCAGAGAAATGTTTCATCTGGCAGGCTGAATTACATGGCTGGGCGGGGTTAAAGGTGACCGATTACCTGCCTATTTGCCCTGCAATTTCATAAGTCAGTAGCCTCGCTACACCTAGGCGGAGTGGCCTCACACAAGGTTTGGATAATGACCCTGTGTGTCATGTGTTGGAACAGCTTTCAGTGGTCTGGTCCTGCTTCATCAGAACAATCTTTGCTTCCCTATTGTCGGATCTCCTTTCATGCCCTGGATTTCTACCACAGTAAAAAGGGTGTGATGTGGCTGTTGTAAATTGCTATAGTATTTACCCTACTCGGTGGCACATTATGATAATAGATTTTTACCATAAATCTCAGATAGTTTCACGCGACCTAACCTCTAGAGTACTATTCTTGACATAAGTCTACATCACCTTAACCATGATACCATGTATACTAGAGTGGCTGCAGAGACCGTGGCGCATATACCTGTATCTGTAATGGGGGAATCGAGGGTTTATCTTTATTTCATTTTGATGGCACAGGGGATCAGTCAGGTTACTATATTTGTTTTCCATTATGTTAAAAAAAATAGAAAGGGTTTTCCACGATTTTGTCTAAAAAGAATGACCCACCCCAATTAAATACTATTTTGGAGGAGTTATTATGCATGTCAATACAGCGTGCTTATTGGACACATTTAAATAAATAATTCATATTCATCCTTTAGAAAGATATATACTACCAGTACCTGGGGCACATCGGTGATATTTGTTTCCTTTCTCTGCTTTGAGACATGGATGTGGCATGCAGATATGTGATCATGAACCTCTATCCTTGGTGGCTGGCTGCATTCGCATGATTCGCTTTAATATCGATGCTGTGGTTATGATTCCAGGCGCCAAGTGTTTAGTAGGAATACACATGTTGCCAAGTCTGGCCATCTAGAGTAGAGAAACTATGTTTGTTTAATCAAAAATCTCGTGGAATGATTTGGCTTTCATGAACAAGGGAATAATTATATATAGTATAGTTTATATATTCAGAACACGTATAGAAACTCCCCCCTATAGTTTAACTATCTCTATAGTTGAAATGTGTATTTGCTTGATACTAAGTGCAGGTTGCCGAGGGAAAAAATGTCTCTTGACGCGTTTCATCATTACATCGCGTGCTAACGACTAACTTAGGTTTCTGAGGGAAGGGGGCTCCGAAGAAGCAATTGTTATGGAAATAAATAACGGAGTCAAAATGGTCAGATGTTATTCACTGTAACTAATATATGTATATGCAGGTCCGAATTCTTTTGTTCTCACTCCAATGATAAAATCTATTTTTGTATTGTTCAGATTTGATCCAGCCAGGATATTTGTTGTTATTGTAGGCCGATGATATCTAACTAGCATATCATTTGGTTCAACTCTATAGCTGGTCCTCCACTGTTAGTCTTTTGGAGTAGTATACCCCTATCCATATTATAACTGTTAAGAGGAAACATGCTAATGGGTGCTATACCCTCCCCTTTTCAAATATTATCAATGGATCGGGTTTTTTTAAAAACAAATTAAATTAAATCGTTAACGTGCATAGTGCCACGTAAGTCATATACATAGTCTGTCTTTGATGACCGACAGTTCAATAAGAATGATGTTTATTCGTGGTATTCAATCTATAGAATTCGCTACTTCGAATAATTTCAGCATGTTATTTGTTTAAATCAATTACACCATTCCTCAAAAGAAATATTATACCTTGACGAGATCAAAAGGCCCCAATGCTTTGACGGCATAGCATGCTTGTAATAAGTTCTATGTCTTCTACATGGTTTTGTCCGAGGGATAAAACGGCTCTGATGGGGATGTTTTCTAGTCAGTTGTACAAGTACACGGTAGTGCTGGACGTAGCGGATGGCACATGTAGTGAGGGGATCTGCCCGACACGAGTATGTAGGCACAAAAGATATGACAAGAGGATCCATGGTGAAAGAGATAGGTGAGATAGGAGGAAGAGGATGAGTTAGATGGCTGGAGTAGGGTAAGCACCAACTGGAGTAGGTGATGAAGCTGGTATATTAACCAGAGGCAAGAAGAGTCGGGGCAAGTTACTCTTCCGTCCTTTGCCTCCTTCCACGCCGTGAGCTGAGCCCACACGAAGCATGATCCAGTACTTGTAGTAGTGGCGAGCGTACAGCTAGCTCGCGGAGGGGATCAAGAGTATTGTTCAATTTGTTGCACTGGTTGGATCACTCGGTCTCAGAGAAGCTGCTCAGGTTCCTTCCGCAGTTAGATCTGCACCTTCAATCCACTCCAACTGGAATATTATTACTTTGGGGAGTCGAATTCCCAATGGAGATAGACGTGCCAGGAATTCTAGGGAAGGCAACACTCAGCAATTAAATGAGAGAAGCTCAGAACTGCAGTCTACGACCCAAGGGGTTGGTTTGCGTTATAGATTTAGGTAAACTTCGATAAAAGGCCTCTCAGGGACCCGCCAAGCTATGTTGGAACTACTGATGAGCCCAATTTAAGATTACACCATTCTTTAGCGTCCGCCTGGCATGATACAATGGGCGTTTCGAATTCATGCACCTGTCATTTATGCATGTCATGAGTTATTCAACTAGCAAGAACTAGAGAGAAGGACAGAATAATCACTTTATTCAGAACTAGTGACTAGATATTTGTTAATGATTTGCTAATCATTGCATTTCATTGAGACTCATTTTCATTTTTACCTGGCCGCAGTTCAAGATGTCTTTATTTTTTAGACCGCACATTTAAGATCATGGTTGTCCTACCAACAAAACGGCCCTGGTCGCTAAGGAACTTTGGAACTATAATGAGTACCTTTAAAGGTATTGCCAAGGCAGTATAATATGGTGATCTGGTTGATGGGTAATTGATACTTGATAACACGATAGTCACATACACAGCGGGAAGCCAGCCCCGGGTTAATCGGGGACTAAAGGTCGATTAGAGACGGCAGGGTAATCTTCAGGGCTGTACTTCTCACGGACTGGATCCACCAGGAGCACATGCAGGAGATAGTGATAACGCAATGAAAAGGCATAAGTGAGAGAGTGAAGGAAGGATTATTCGTAGTCTCCGCCCCTGTTTACCTTCACTGATAGTGGGATCCTACTATAGGTTTCTCATGCAGAGGTGCTCTCTCAGAGTGAAGAGCAGATGCTCATAAACTCGAGAGATTACTGGGTCGAATTTTGCTCCAGTTTTCCACCTCTCAGTTACTTCCCTCGATCTATGTCTGCCAGCAAGCAGAAACAAATGTTTTAAATCTGCCTTCAAGTTATGGAATGGACACGTTTAGTTATAATGTACCTGAGACCCTGACTGTGTATGAGCATTTATATGTATCTTGCAATTGGTTCTAGCTGTGCAGTATGAGCATACCGGTAATACTAATCAAGTGAGCTGACAATGAAAACATAATTTACACTTGGAGTGATCAATGTACACCTTTGAATATAGAGTGACTGACAGCCTGTCCAGTGCAATACTGCCTACACATAACCCAGCTTCGGTTTTAATGAAGCACATATTGACGCTGATGTGATTTGGTCTACATCCAAAAAAACTTGGAAAGTTCCAAGTGCCTTATACAAACTCCCGTTCAAAATCTACATCTGGGACTGTGGGAGTACACCAAGGGTCGACGCTTGACCCCCTATCGTATCAGTGATTAATCCTTGCTGTTGGAGGGTAGATCACTGAAAGTGGGCGCGTTTCAGATTCAGGCCATTTTTTTCCCACTTCTCCTTCTAACAGCCCGAGAGTGAGTCTGTGATAAACGCTTGAAACCACATGTCACGGGAACAGATTAATGAAGCTCTAGGCCTTGGCTCTGACATGAATCAATAGAAAATGTCAGTACCAACCGCTGTTATTAGCCAGATAATGATTGCCAGTCCACTGCTTCATTTGACCATCAGTGTAAGACCGAAAGGTGAACGTCAGGGGCAGTATATATGTACGCAACTTTCACGTTAAATTAGCTAAATCAATTTTCTAGCATGGAGGTCGGATGACGTCAAAAGATGGAAAAGTAGCAAGTGGAATACAAGCATTTCAGGAGAGTATGATAATAATGAACGCGGAAGATTAATTTAATGTTCGAAAGTACTGACACTATATTGAATTTTCGTTGGATATCTTGGACTATGGAACTAAATAACAAGTTATTCCAAGTCTAGTTATGGATACACACGGGAATAAAATCAATATCAAGTGACAAGAGGGCTTGTCGGTTTCCATGGATAACCCCGCTCCCATGGATACTTTCATCAGTTACTCTGGATAGGATTAAGAGGTTTTCCGAGAGCTCAACACCATAAACCCTGATACTTGACATTTAGAGACTACAAAACTATAGGATAGGATACTACAACTTCTGCATCGCCTTACATACCTGAAAATTACATTGCTACCGTAATAGTTGGTATTCATTCACTAATCACTGTGTTACTATGTTATTCAGGCAGGGACTCTCTTGAAACTTATTTCAACAATTTTCCCAGTTGACGCTATGAGTTTTAATGTTTTGTCCATAACACTAGTTTCTGCATTTCATGGGATATGGGACTATTAATGCCAGATTATATTTTCCTGTCATCTTATGGATGTTGGCTTGCTACAGATGCCACCGATGGATATGATGCCATGCATTCTTAGGAAATCTGACCGGGAGATAGCCCGTGTCTTGGTCTCCGACAGAACATGTGTGAGATACACTTTATATTTCATTATTACATGGAGGAATATACATGATATAAGATTACGATTGTAGTATTGACTTCACTATTCTCATCGAAGCTATTCTGCTTAAATAGGTTGCGGAGGTTATTCCGATCTACCTGTAGCTCTATAATCCTGGAGGTTGTTCGATCAATTGTGCACACGTTGTGGCAATCTTTTGTAAATATGGGTACCCTAAGAGACCTCCAGTTGGCCTTACAGGAAAAAATTGAGGAGCTGAAGCAGAGGGATCAACTGATTGATGAACTAGAATCAGAATTAGATGAAAAGGACAGTGTGATTGATAAGCTTCAGGTTGAACTAGATAAATATCGTTCAATCCTGAAGCCAGCTACCGAACAAAGCGTACCTCCTTCAGCTCGGACGAAAAGAACTGGTATATCCTCCGAACCAGCTACGTCGCTTTCTCCCCAAGAACTTCAGCGCATAGTCAAGGGTGTCCCGAAATCACAGACGTGAGTTTTACCTTATTGTATGAAATAGTAACGATGCCCCCTCCCTTCCCCCTGGTGCATAACTTATTAAGGCCCATAGTCTACCGATCGTTCTTACATATATATTTAATGAAATTCCAAACCATTTCTTTACAATATATAGCAAATACCAAGTGTTAAAATAACATTTAAAGTAAAGTGAAAATCTCTCACACACTCTCTCCCCTCTCTCCCCTCTCCTCCCCCCCTATAGCCTCCCTGTCTGTCTGTCTCCCTTCTCTCCCCTTCTCTCCCCTCTCCTCTCTCTCTCTGTCTCTCGGACCTCCTCCTCTTCCTGGGTGTACGGATGTATGTATGGGTGTATGTATGAATATATGTGTGTATGTGTACTTGTTACATAATGTTTTGCGCTGAATAAAAAATATTTAAATACAAATACATGTATGAATGGGTGCAGGTGGATTATACACGTATGGGTGTGTATGTATGAATGTATGTTTGCACTGGCAACAGGTTCTTGCTCATTATTTCTTTGGGGATGTTGAAATATAATACTTCTTTATTTGATCGGAGAACTGAGTTTTTTTTTGAAACTGCGAAACTGCACAATCAGCTGGCAGTTCTGCATTGTTTCGTGCAGTAGGAGACACATATGCTATAAACCTATTAAACTTCAAGTTTAGATGAAACTAACATATTACTGACTCTCTCTCTCTCTACATTATTCACGCTGGTCAAATAAAAAAAAATCCATGAGAAAAATAGCATCCGCAACCCCTCTATGAATAAAACAACACAAATTATGGGTTGTTTTAATCGAGCGCTGAGTTTTTTTTTAAAAAGTATTTTCATTGGCCTTAGTGGCTATATATGCCACATTTGATCTGGCATGACCTTCTTGTAATATCATTTTGTTTATAAATTCTGACTGGAATGTACATATCAGTATATAATATATATAATGTGCGTGTGATAGAGTGTGTATTTATTATCAAATCGCGGATTTCAATTAAACCGATCACATTAATTGGAAGCTTCGCGTGGGCACATTTAGACGTCATCAACAAGCGGTAGCCCCGGGGAGCTGCATTGAAATAATGCCAAATAATATTTTGCTGCATAATTACATCTGGGATTTCTTCATATCTCAGATGATTGCCTTCTCTTCCAGAATCAATGACATATTATACAACCAGTATACCTCACCATTTTCTATGGATTACGCGATGCCAGTACTGAGTTAACGCGCTGCCAAAAAAGCATCAGATTTCCACGAGTCATTCTTGTTGGCGGCCCTTGTACTAGTGTTTTCGAGCGTATTTCCAGCGAGAATCTAATCCAAATCTCAATTCTAGTTTATTATAGAACTCCTTGTCTTCTATTCTATTTTAATTCCTTTCGTGTTCCCTTTTAAATGCACGAACTTTAACTTGCCTCGGTCAATGACCCACTTGCAATGTATCTGATTTGTTTTCTGAAGACTAATGCCTGATTAGTTCTGCCGAAAAGCATGCATTGTGCAGTATTACTCAGGATACGATAAGCTTTATTATGTGCCTAAAAGATGACAGACACGCCCATTTGATGGAGTGGGTGTGTATTATATGTCTAGTTCTCTCCCATAGATGGAAACGAGCTCACATATATCCTTCTCCCCAGATGATATGTGTAGGCCATAACCAAGTGCATAACACCAAGCTCTATTTCTCCTGAAATAAACCCCTTTCCCAAGTGAATATAAGCTTTTCTTAATCGAGTGAGTTCCATGGCTTCATTCGTTTTCGAAATTCTTCAAGATCCTTTGTAACCTTATCTATTGCAAGTGGGGGTGGAGAACGTATATTCTACTATTGCAGTCCTACTATATGTTCTAGTCATAGAGCTACATAGGATCCTCTCAACATAACACCTAATCATCCCCGGCATCGATGTGCTCTAGGTTTGAATAAGATGCATTGATAATAAATGATAAATCTTATTTCAAAATCAGAGTCCATTTAGTTATAATAGGTGTAAGACCTCCCTCCATGTGTTTTGGACGTCCATGCCTCCAGATATCTAATATCCCTACCTAGCTCTGTGTTATGTTTAATTTTACCTGGCCTTGCCTTCTTACTGGCAATATTTAGCCTATAATGAGTGGACCTGTAAATTAATCTTACCAATATATGATCTGTATTAACTGTATCTCGATAGACATTAACCACATATTCTGAGTATAATTCATCCACCCAAAACAATTTGCAGTCCCAGAGACAAATACCATATCACTCCCTAACTTTCAGGGGTCAGGTTTTTTCCATTAACACTAAGTCGCGTCAGTGCAAAATGGTTGTAACTGACAAATTAGCCAAATTTGGGTTTCTTAACTTTTGAGGTCCCATTGCCAAGAACTTGTCCATGCAAAAGTGCTGTATCTGCACTCCCAATACAAACGCCTACAGAGCCCAGTTTAATAAGGTTGTATCTACCTTCCCCTGATTTCTTCCGAGCAATAAGGTTGTATCTGGCAGATACAACCTTATTGCTCTAGACATTCTAGGGTAAAAAGGTGGTATCTAGACTTTTTTGAATGTGGGTTTCTTCACTTTTTGGGTCCCATATAGCTAAGAACTTGTCCATGCAAAAGTGCTGTATCTGCACTCCCAATACAAACGCCTACAGAGCCCAATTTCATAAGGTTGTATCTACAGGGCCCCTGATTTCTTCCGAGAAATAGGGTTGTATCTGGCAGATACCACGTTAGTTTGAAATTTTCTTTTGCCTCTCCTGAAAAATGACAAAATATCAGTTACAACCTTTTTGCACTGATGCGACGTTTAAAGACTGACAGGCAAAATCACACAGTAACACAGTCTTGGTCTTAGCCTTGTGGTTCAGCTTATCGCGATGTATGCGGTGAGATGGAATGCTGGGCAAAACCTGCTTTGTACTACGGACTGTTTGCATATTATTAAAGTCGGGTGCTTAGCATTCTATTGTTCTAAGGACTATATAGTCTATTCCCTGCAACCCCTAGAGTTGCCTCGAAAATATCATAATTTAAATTCAACTTACTACCTAACGGGTGAATCTCTCAAAATTCTAAAATATATCGCACAACTTTTTATACTATAGCTACAGAACTGAAGTGGAAACGTGTATGCTAATTGTATTCATTTAGCTTCTCCGTCCACATATCTTTTAAGCTATTTGTTTGTTTAATAAAGTTTATTCTACCAGAAACATTAATTCCGCATTAACACCACAAACCAACACAAGCCTGTTTTGGCAGAGATGAGGTACACTGGAATATATAGTTGCATCACAGTGGAATTACATCACAGGAAAACAAATAGGCGTGGTAGGCTTTGTGACCCTGATAATAGAATAAAATTCACGTCCTTGTGCATACGTTTTACCCCCGCCCGTTTATACTGGCTGCACACTATTTTGGTGTAATGAGAAAGAAGGGAGACAGAGAGTGAGATAGAGGGAGCATTTTGGGCATATATACATATATATTATAAGCATGTTCCGATTTGAGAATATAGAATCATTCAAGAGATAGAATCAACTATCAAAAGGTATGTTAAGACTTCTCTCATGGGGAGGTCGATTATAATAATGTTATAAGTAGTAATGCAGTGTGCGAAATTAATACCAATAATTATTGTTATTGGTATTAATGCCAAATCAATTTCCGGCGGATATCATATCATGGCGCTGAGCACAGGCAGACGTGGTTAGTGTGAGCTGCGAGTGACGAGACTATTTACTATATTACACACCTATTTTACATGAATCAACCAACAGGATTACCCAAGCTGTTAGGAATAAGATTCAACTCAATTACGTTTGAGCTCTCCAAAACTGGTTTTATATGTGTTTTTTGGACTTTGAATGACTCAGTGATCGATAATAAGTGAATCGACGCCTCAGCGTTCCCACCAATGTGTTGTTTACTGTGGTTACGGCATGCTAACGTCTGGTAAGAGAAAGAACACTAGTGCTTCAGGCCTCTCGCCAGAGCTAAAAAAGGTAATGGCGGACAATGATTATAGCGACAAAGAAATGGTGGAACCAACAGCCAATCTAGGAAATACTCAAGGTTCTAAATCTGACTCAAACATGGATCTCAACAAACATGACGATTCACCGCAAAAGACGGCCGAAGAGACACTGATTGATCTGGTAGGCAGTCACAACAATCTTGTATCCAGTGTCGACGACACAAACCTTGCAGAAGAAATCTGATTGACTTGCATACGGACGAAGCGAGAACAAGGGTTGAACTAGAATCGAAAAACAAAGACCTGGAAAAAAGAATGTCAATGATGGAATCCACCATAAACCACCTAAAGTATGAACTATCGTGTCAGAAAACGACCAATAATGAAGTAGACTCTAGACTGAAAATCAAATCTATAGTCTTCAGCGGAATAAGAGAACCTAGGAATGAAGTAGTGTCCAAAACATGTGCAGGCATTATTAAACTAGTACTCCCAGATTTCAGTGAACGTAATATTGATGACTGCTATAGGATTAAGACTGACCAGAGCAATAAACAGAACAGTCGACCCGATGCAATTGTATGTACCTTCAAAAACATGCACGATCGAAAAGATTTCATGACACAAAAGGGGCAATTATTTGATACTACCAAATTCCCACCTGATCAGTACCCAGCGCACAAATTTTGGGGGTTTGACGATGATGTCAACCCCGATGTTAGGAGGGAACGAAGCATGATGCGCCTAATAATAAAAAAAGCCAGTGAAACAAATATTGACCATGCAGCCAAACTCAAAGGTGATAAAATTGTTATACTGGGAAGAACATATGGTGCGACTGAGTTAGATGCGATACCTGAATCTCTGAGACCAGAAACCTTAAAAACACTTAAAACTGGAGGTTGTTTTGCTTACCAGAGCCCTTTGGCCTGGCCGAGCAATCTGTACAAATGTGATTTCTTCATGAAACGACTACCCTTCAGTTCAGTCAAACATTGTTATACGTACCTGAAGGTGTTGAAAAATGACAGACTAGCTCTCTCAAGGAGAATACTTAATATGAGGGACCCGTTTATGTTAAAGGAAACAGGAGGCAAGATCAAAACCAATACAGAATGGCAACAACACGAAACCTCGTACATGAAGAGCATAATGAAGCTAAAATTCGAGCAAAATGGGGACTTGCGGAAACTATTGCTCAGTACAGGGGAAATCGAGCTAGCAGAGGCTACTGGGGACAAAAAATGGGGAACGGGGTGTTTCCTAGGCTCGGTTCAACTAAAGATGCACACCTGGGAAGGTGGCAATTTACAAGGTCGACTACTCATGGCTATCAGGGACGATATGAAAGAGAGCTACAAACACGACATGCCCGGCATAGTTCCTATGTCTCCACCCCAGCTCCAATTACGCCATCAAAACTGACCCCCAAGTCTAAGGGGAGAGGTATGCCGAGATACTTCAAGAAGTACCCAAGTAGAGAAGAGGAAAATCTGAAAAATGGACCTACCAACCAGTTAGTGTTCCTCGACACATCTGTGGATGGGTCAGACGAATCCTCCGATGATGAAATGGACTCCTCCAACATCTCGTCAGCTAGTAGTTCGCTGGCTAGGACCATGGTCAACGCGAACCTCACGAAAACCAAAGTCAGTACACCAGTCTCAATAAATCCCAAGAACTTATCCATACATAGCGTAAGTGCTATAACATCTGGTCAAAACCTAAATGAATCCATGGCTGACCTCTTGAAAGACGTCCATGGTAAGAAGAACAGGAAAAAATAATAGGTTTGTGCATTATATGCTAGACTAGGCCACGCAAAAGGAAACAGCTTGTGCTAGTAGCCATGACACTATGCTTTGCCTCGATATAGTAGCTTTATATATCAGTTTTTCTGTGTATGTATCTTGTCATATAACTGAAAATATTTTCATGTTATTATTTTGATTAATAGAGTGAAGCTTTAACGTATAAACCCACTTTCACTAGATATCTCATGGTACACGCATAGGCATATTGTTATGTAAACAGTGACACATGCATGTGGAATGCGAGGTCAAGGTATGAAGGGCAAGGCCGCTCCTCAGCAGTAAATGTAAAAATGTAGAAACGGAAGAACCAGACAGATAACTGCTCCAAAAATCATTGTTGTATAGAATTTGATTGTCATGCTATGTATTATGATATATATGGATATTTAAACGTGAATTTGATCGCATGTAAATATTATGTGTAATTTACGAATGTCATGACTGCCCGGTACTAGTCCAAAATGGCTGACATCGACGGCATGACTGCAAATCGCACGCAAGGATTCAGAGTCTATGACACATGAATCTCAAGTAAACGTTGCAATTGTGAGTTCTGTTCCTTGTATATATTCTCAATTAGGTGGATAATATGTTATTAGTATGGTAATGACCTCTCGACACGCTCGACATGTATAAACTGTTGAAATAACCGGTACCGCATGATAAGCTGATCTGAAACATGACAGCATTGACCCAGTTATGGGAGTTAGCTTTGCTTTTATATATGCCAATATCATTGTATTTTTATGTCCAAACTATTGAAAAGAAGTGTGAGGGTTGTGTAGTAGAGTCAAACGACTCATTTAAAGTTTGCCAAGAAAAGAAATATAGAAAGCATCAGCTGAAAAATGGAATCGGTTAGGCTAAGCAAGATAATAGGTATGAAGGGATTGACAATATGCTCATTAAATGTACGCTCGCTCAGAAACAAAGCGGTGGAAATAAATGAATGTATGTTAAAAGGTGGGATCAAAATTCTAGCATTGCAAGAGACATGGCTGGATGTAAATGACCATGATAGCAACATTGTCTTAAACCCCAGGTACAAGATATTTAGATCTGATAGATCAACTACAAAGAATGGGGAAATCAAAAGAGGTGGAGGCCTCTGTTATCTAATTGACAGTACATTTACGGTTGACCCTTGGGTACTGGCGGATCGAAATATATGCAACGATAATATCGAACTTCAAGTTCTGAAGGCAAAGCCAGGCAATAGGAGAAAGATTATCCTCCTAAATTTGTACAGACCTCCAAATGGCGGTAAGAACATCTTTATTAATGAAGTAAGCGATGTCCTAACCAACATAAAGGACAGATATCCATATTGTAATATTATACTATCGGGAGACGTCAATATTAACATGTTGAATAGGGATGATGACGGTACAAGGGACATGTCACATATACTGAGTGAGGCTTCTCTTAAATTGTATAACTCTGCACCAACTAGATGCAGTAGGAATACGAATAATTTGATAGATATATTTGCTAGCGACCATCCGCATATTACATCTTCAGGGGTGATCAATACATCAATATCTGATCATTTTGCCATATTCATTAACATTAAGAAGACTACTGCCCCCCACTACACAAAGGTAGATAAGAGTAGGAGATATGATCAGCTGGATTATGAAGAATTCGGTCATTATATCGATCAAAATGTACGAAACAAAATAGACGTTAGTAGAAATACTAATGAAGTTTGGATGGATATGAAAAAAGGTATACTTGGGTACTTGGATGATAAATGTCCACTCCGTGAACGCAAAATTATAGATAGAGGCATGATAACCTTAGATAAAGACACCCTAAAAGCTATTAAGAATAGAGACAAGCTATTCCGTATAGCCATAAAATCAAAAAGGGATGAAGACTGGCAAAGGGCCAGAGTAGCCAGAAGAGTAAGTGCTAGACTGGTGAAGATAGCGAAGAAAAGGCAGATTACGACTATGATAGAAAATAACGGTAATAATAGCAAGAAGTTCTGGAGACTGTTGAATGGTTTTATGGGAAAATCCTCAGCATCAATACCAGAAAGCTTTGTACATGAAAATGAAGTGGTGGAAGGTACTGAAGCAAGTAATGCTCTTAACGCGTTTTTTTAAGAACATGAGCGCTATTACTAAAGAGTTAGAGAATCATAGTATAAGGTATCTGGATAATGATCATAATGATCAGAAACGGTCATATCAACACAAATAGTGATTAAGGAGAATGAATTTGCTAAGGTGGTGAACAACATAAACATCAGCAAAAGTAGTGGACTAAGTTGGGTCAATGCAAAAATCCTCAAATTTTATTTCCTGAGGATCATCCCCCAATTGACAAAATTACTCAACGAATGCATCAAACAGAGTAAAATCCCTCAAGAGTGGAAAGAATACGCAATTATGCCCATACCAAAAGCAGGTAACTTAAGACACTTCAATAATCTGCGGCCAATCGCCCTCGTCCCAATGCCCTCCAAAATCCTCAAATATTTTATTTGCAATGCCCTACGAGGACACATGGAAGCCAATAAGCTTCTCTCCCCTGTACAGGGGGGATTTAGGAAAGGGCACTCGACCAACAGAACTGTTTATGAGTTTATCGACCCCATAATTAAGGGAATTGATAATGGGCAAGTAACTGTGGCGACATACTTTGATGTGGCGAAAGCCTTCAACTGCCTAGATTAAGAAATTACGTTTAGTAAATTAGCATACTATAAGGTGAATCCAGGAATCATAAATATAGTCAAAGAATACCTTACCAACCGAAAACAATGTACTGTACTAAATGGCTATAGGTCAGATCAGATCAATATTGACGTAGGGGTACCTCAGGGTAGCTTATTAGGACCATTAATTTTTTTGATTTACATCAATGATTTACAAAATAACTTATAACATCACCTTGATAAAGGCCAATTGTCTGGCTGAAACGTCGGTAACCCCCAAATAAAAACCAGATACTGCAACTAATCTTCCCTTGTCTGTACTCGTTCTAGGTTAATCACTCTACTTCGGATGATTTACAAAATTGTCTATCCAACATAAATGTGAACACAAAAGTATGTCTAGCAATGTATGCGGCTGATACGGCAGCTAGTGTCACGGGAGAGTCACTAGAAAGTTGTATGACAACCTCTCAGACGGTAGCTACGAGTGTCAATAATTGGATGCTGGCAAACAAGCTAAGAGTAAATGCGAGAAAATGCCAAGTGCAAATTTTGGGGTCTAAGCGTAAGCTAAACAAAATCAAGAGGCATCATATAGGTTCAATCTACATTGATGGGAATGCTCTCGCACAGGTGAACAATGTAAAGTACCTCGGCTTTGATATTGACAGTTGTTTAAGTTTTAATGGCCATTTCCAAAAAATCAAAAATACAGTACAAGCCAAAATCAATCAACTTGGCAGAGTCAGATATTTCTTAGATCAAAAATCAACTGTGACCATCCTAAAAGCCCATGTACTACCTCTCACAGAGTATGGTGCAATGTTTTTTAAATTAGCGAATGCTAAATTGATTAAGAAGATACAGAGTGCATTCAATAGAGGTATTAGATTGATAGAGTATAAAAATTATACACCTATCTTGGATATCATGGCTCGCCATGGATTCCACACGGTTGAAAGAAGAGGCCTTATATCTCTACTGGGTCTTATGTATAACTTGAAAGATCTAGATAATTATATGTTTACCTATATATTATATATGGGAATATATCTGACGAACCGGAAGTGTGTCGCTGGTCATTTGACCTTGGCCGCGTCTACCTGTTCGCGCCAGTTCTTCCAAGCCGCCGAGCAAGGAGCATCGCAGAAAATTTTTTCTCTGGCTATGTTATGCCTCCAAAAGGCCGGTGCTCCAAGTGCAAGTTCGTTCATGCATCTCCATTTGGTGTACGCTGCAAGTTTGCCCCCTTAACCTTATATTCAGTTGATGAATCGGGCGACGATTCAGGGGATTTAGACAGTTACAAAGGCGAGGAGAACTCAATCTTACCTGACGGTAGCAAGCCTCAGTCCGATCTCATCATGGCGCTGGCTGGTTACACGGACAGGGCTGATCCTGCATATCTGGCATTTCTAGAGTCACAATTCAAGCTTGCAGAAACAGCTAAGTCTGATAAATCACAGGATAAATGGGATTCCATCCTATCCAGGCTTGAACGCATCGAGAGGAGAAGTTCTCCCACACGCCAGTCGTCGACTGAGTCTGCTCCGATGGTGGATCTGGTCAGTTCAATCAACCAGCTGTCTTTAAATGTCAACGATGGATTACCTGCTAAAAAAGGTTTGGAATGGCGACCGGAATACTATGTGCAATTCAAATCCTATCAGTGGACAATGAAGCAGGTAGACCATACCAAGATGTCTGCATCTGAGCTAATGTTTGGCATGTTAGGTGTATTTGAACATATCCTTTCCACTAGTAGTGGCGACTGTAGGGGCTACCTCGCGCATATGCAGTATGTCGGCAGGCATTTAATCGAGTCGTCCAGCTTTTCCACGCTCGGTTGCATCCTATACGACCACCACGTAGTGGACCAAGTGTTGGCGGGTAATCTGAAGTTTGGCCCTCCAGACACTTTTGGTGCCGGCATCTATCTCAGTGGAATGTATTTGAGGAAAAAACCTGACGATAAAGCCAGTAATAGCAGTCCCAACTCGTCTCAGGTGTCATGGCGGCCGAGCGGCCGGAAGTCAGCTAAGCACTTCGGCAGGAATCGGGATGACTCGGGTGCCAGCACTATTTCGGTTCCCGACGATTGGCAGCAGGATATATGTTATAATTTCAACACCAAGGGGTGCTACCTTAGTAGATGTGCCAAATTGCATATTTGTGGTCTGTGTAAATTTCGTCACCCAATGTCTTCGTGTCGTGTTAAAGATCGCAAAGATGAGAAATACAGCGTGGCACAAGATACAAGAAATGCCTAGAATTACTAGGCAGGCAGAGGGAATAAATATGAAGGTGGGACAACCGAAAACTGAAAAATTTCGCAAAAGCCCAAACTATCTGGGTCCATATATGTGGAATAACTTGTCGGTTGAATGCAAAAATATGTTGTGGGCCATGTTGAAAAAGGTCTTAAAGGATAGAGATAACCTTTAATGAAGCTGTAAAACAGAATAGAAGCTCACAGCTGATAAGTTGGACATGAAGTTGAATATATGATTGTAGAGTGTAAAGGTAGCACTCGTCTCGGAATCTAACTGCATTGAATAACACACTCAATTACTTGGGTTCGAAAGTTATGATTGATTTTATCTGTATGGACTGACCCTATGGGTATGTTTTTAGATGCTGGCAAAAAAAAATGTAGAAAATGAGATAACGGATGTTGTTGATTAACGAGTATTAACGAAATTAAACTATATTTTACTATATTATTTGAATGTACTTAGCATAATTGAACTGCTGTCTATCATAAAAGTAAGAATTAAGAATAAGGTTAAAAGATTTAAATTGATGATTATGTACCACCACCTTTTCGACAAATGAGAATTATCACTGTGTGAAGTTTTGTCAATAAAATTTATTAAAAAAAAAAAAATTGCACAAAGGTATCCGGCCACCATGGCGGGTTAAGGAACATGTGAGAGAGACCGACTGGCAGAGAGATGGAGGGAGGGGGTGGGGTGGGTGGAGAGAAACCTAGAAGTGTTTGTGACAAAGTGAAGAAAGAAAATGTTTTGGCCTATAATTGAATATAAAAAACATGCCGAGAAACTGAGATGTCATTCATGCAGTGGTAAGTTTCTTCATGTTTTCAGTCTAGGCCCAATTAAAGTGGAGAAAGTCCCTTCAAATGGAGGGAAAGCTTCTCACCTCAAACCTAGAGTGTTTTATATATTGCGGTCAAAATTCGAAATTAACGTCCATTTGAATTTGTTTGAGTGATTCAGTATTCAAGCATATTGTATCATATATGATCTTGCCTAATATAGTATGAAACATGTTAAATATTTTGTGAGCCTAGACTCTGCCTGTCTGTCTGCTCCCCCTCTCTCTCCCCAGCCCCGCTCTCTCCCTCTTTCAGCCCCCTATTATCTCCCCCTGTCCCCGTCCCTCTCTTCAATCACTGACATAACATTCTTATCTGATCTGAGAAGCTGTGAGCCTAGACGGTCTCTGTCTGCTCCCCCTCTCTCCCTGGCCCCCTCTCTTTCCCTCTATCTGCCCCCTTTCCTCTCTCCCTGTCCCTCTCTCCAATCACTGACAAAACATTCTTATCTGATCTGAGACGCTGTGAGCCTAGACTGTCTCTATCTGCTCCCTCTCCCTCTTTTCCTCTCTCCCTCTCTATCCCCCTCCCTCTCTCCTTCTCTCGCCCCCTCTCTCCCTCTCCCTCCCTCTCTCTCTCTCCCTCTTAAGTAGAATAATTGATCTACAGTCTTGTCCTCGTTCTATACGTTTTCCCCGGTGTAATCAGTGGTACGACGATTACTGGAATTATGAATGTGGGTTTCGGCTCATTCGGTTCCGCATACCAGGATTATAGTTGATTTTATCCGCTCAAGATTTAAAGATTAATGAAATTCGGTTAAACATCCAAATTATATGTAATAATTGGGTATCATCTTAGATAGTCTTTCAGCTATATCATGTTTAATTGACATTAAGATTGTCAGACATTTTGAAAATATCGCATTTACATTTTGTGTAAAACCATTTACTACACCAGGGTATCTACAGCCACAAAGTGTTAAGCAGAAAAGCTGGTCGCCCATTCATTGAATGGAAATCGCAGTTTTTGTAGGCCGTATACCGAGGGATACTCACACCTAAACTGAGTGCTTTGTGTGGCTTTGTTATAGCTCCGATACTGTCGTGTGCCTATATGCTTTCCATGATTTTCACGACACCTAAATATTGGATACCCACGCTTAGCCCATCGACTTTACATGCAAGCCTCATGGATTGTCTCCAAATGTTCCCTCCCCATGCATCTCCGCTAGTTTTGATTGCTATAGTCCTACAATATTACATGTTCGTGAAAGAAATAATTCTATGCGAGCAAGTTATTTGAGACCTTAGCACTCTTTTTAAATAGTCTGTGTTATGTGGTATGTTTTAATTATCGATACACGTTATTCTGATGCAATCAAAGTCAGTGGCGCTTCATTCTTTAAATATGATTTAATATCCTCACCCAGCTTTAGAATATAGGACCAATTCTGTGACCCGAAGGTAGGGTGACTGTATAGACCGATATGAAGTATAAATCGAAATAGTTTTCCGTTTTCTTGGGTTACTTGTACTATACATACCGGTATATTAGATATATAATTTAGACGGAGTTTCCAGAACGTGATTCTTCACAGGATGTATGAGATTATACCAGCTGTTTATACTTAACCTAATTATTATTTTCTGAACTATATAATCCTTACATCAATGTTTATGCCATGGCTATTGTGGGTAAAAGCATTTCCCATGATACGTCATTCAGGTCCTCTTGGAGGCTTATATGAATACCGGGAGTACTACTAGATGGAGCATAATTAGTGTTGATTGTCACTCGCATGCCTTGACTACAGACTTCAATTAAGATTAAGCTACTGCCATTTCAACAAGGCAATAGGCTGAAAACGCGGCAATTGCTTTTTTGAATGCCCTGTTCTTCTACTTAATTGGGGTTTATGTTGCTTCAACAGGAACAGGACACTTGTAGGGCTGGGGCAAGGCAGTGTCAAAGCTTTGAAGGTTTAAGTTCCATTAACCGTCGTGGGTGACAATGCACATTGTACTTGATGGTCACAAAAACACACCATTTGCACCTAGCTCTTCCTGGAACCAGACCTTGCAATCTCTCCCTATTGCTATAATGTCTGATAATAAGGTGGTAAGCCTTGTTGCCAGTTATTATTGGGAGCGTTTTTGACAATCAAGCCAGTAATTAATATCGCAATAAAAAAACTGATGAATACATTATAACAAGTATAGGTTAATTTTCATGGAAATCTTGCATGTCTAGACCAGCAGTTATTTCAGGCAAAATGGTAAAACATTATGTGCAAGACTTGCAGACTGTCAGGATATTTTGCAAATCTTAACGTATAGGTGGCTGCAATGGCTAAACACCAATATCACAAAAAGTGACATGGGGAATGTGACTTATGGCTCAATGGGAGGAAGTATATAGGGGATATCCCTCTTATCTTCTCAAAACCGATGAGATTGTCGTTATTCTTTGAATTCATAAAAGATAAAGGCTATATAAATCTACCATCATATAAAATGCTTTCGGGTGCAATGTCTACCATATTATATCCTAAGTTATTGGACAATGCATCGTTGGTTCTATAGTGACTCCCCAAACCATTTATCTTTTACGTAATGTAGCAGATCTAGTCATTCCCCCCTTCCTTTGGACTATATAATATTAGAGGCTCACACCTTTATGTGCTCTCTGGTCCCATGTTGTATGATGTTCACATGCATGTCACATCCGATTCTAACGAGAAGGAAGTTGATGCCTATTCCCGTCACAGAAGTCACGGAAGTAAAGGATCTGGCGCACGTACTTAATTACGCCGGCACACCAGGGTCAAAGAGCTTATCATGGCTGCCGATACGAAAATACCTAAAAAGGAAATGTCTTTTGCTTTTTGTGTTCAATTATCAGGGTTATCTTAACTCAATTCCCGTTTGGACGGTTTCAGAATTCAATGCTTATACCATGCAGAGATCAACAGGTGATTGCCCGTGGCTATTGAAATACTGTTGAAATACCAAACACTGGGTGTGTCAAAATAGTGGGCCACGCACCTGGATTTGAATCTTAAGGGTGGTCTTCACTGGCTGCAGAGCTTACCGCAGCCAGTGGAAACCACCCTTTAAAGATATTATATTCGCTCGTATCTCCATTTGTAAACAGGCATGTATAGTCTCATGAATGTATACCTTAATGGATATTTGAGGCACATACGCATAATAAAGTTATTATATGATAGATCCAGGCTCCATCTTGACTCAGCATTTCTCCTGGGTCGGTATTTAGTACTACAATAACCAAACATGAATTATGTTCAAGTTATTATTCTATGCTGAAGTAATCTACTTGAGAACACGATCTTTTACCGCAGGAAATTATTTGTTAGTTTGATACCATGATACCCCATCCTTATGGGGGTGATTAATTAAGCTAGGGTTATCGTGGAGTATAAGCTTCTGTAAAGGTGCGGATGACCTTGTACACGACTCCTGTTGCTTTGTTCCTGATTAGAGTGATGACGTCCCGCAGTAATCAATATAAACCTGTCGGTCGCCTGACCCTCCGGAGAATTGGATAGACCTGATCATGGCCATTGCATTTAATATTCACAACTCACTGGTTTATGGTCTAGAATTTGAGTCAAGGGCAGGTTTCTCTTATCTTGCATGAGAATACTACCAAGGCCATTTGACCCTTGGCCATGTTCACGGCAAGAATAAGAAAGGTTTTAGAAATCCTTAGTCCAACGTTTCCGATTTATTTTTACTCTTATCCAGTGAATTTTGACTAACTTATATCACTAAAGCTAAAAAGAAAAGCTAAGGAGCCGTCATGAGCTTGGCCGGCTTTCATCTTTTCTAATGATTGTATGAATGATACATTAATGGTCCCCTCGGTCCACTCGTGATTATAATTGATTTTTCTGATCCAGAAGCTTGAGGGGGTATATATAAATATATTATCGATCAGCAAGGCTTCTCCATCGGTTATCGATGAGGACGTCCCTGTTCTCTAGGTTATATATATGGTGGTCCAGCGATATTTTGTGCCAAAATTGACAAGGAACGATATTTTTATATCTTGTTGTTTGAAAACGTGCATTAAACACTATGACTAAGATTTAATTTTTACTATTCCTTTAATTATCACACCGCCCACCCACACGTTTATCAGTGAGTTTAGACTGTTGTGAAACTTAAAGGTCATATCATATCATCATTGCAAATGAATTAAATGTTTATCAATTTTTGTTTTATTTGCAGTTCCCGCGTGTTGATAAAAGCTGCTATACTTGACAATGACTTCATGAAGAATCTCGAAATGGCACAAATCAACGAGATTGTTGATTGCATGTACCCAGTTCAATATGAGAAGGATAACATCATTATTAAGGAAGGCGATGTTGGAAGTCTGGTCTATGTCATGGAAGGTGAGGCATCTCCTATTTCATTAGCATGTAAGAAATAAATGTTGGGCACGAACAGATCTATTATATATATTTATATCTATATACTTGACAGATTTATAAAGTTGAAGGGGTTTTTATTAGTATTATGAACTGAATATTACATTTTAGTACACCATTTTTATGAAAGATTCATATCATTTGGTTAATGCCATCCGTTTGTTTTCACGAAATGTACTTTCATTACTTTTGTACTCGTAGTTCTATTTGCCAGCGCTGAAATCGTATATCTTTATAATATTGAAAATGTATTCTCGAAAGAGCATAAGACATTGCTTCCCCTTTAATAATCGTGAATGCCGTTTTAATAATCGAAAGATAATATTACACTAGGCCAGACGGCCCTTCTCCCTTGTGCTATTTTACTTTTTTTGTATCATAAATAATTATAATACTACCCCATTGATAAAAACCACGAAGTGGGAGGTACTAGTTTGTACCGGTATATGGCGGTGAGGAACGCTCGTGCATGAGTGTGGGTGGTTTCAAGTCATGTCTGCCACTGCACAAAACGTGTTAGCGATCAACTGTTAATTGTGATGACAATTTTTTCACTTCCTGACTGGTTGGTTTCATGTTTGATATGAAGCCACTTTATTAAAATCAAAATCAGATGCGTTATCTTCAATTTTGTTTATTCTAAGAATAATTCCGTATTACTCTAAGGTTTATTCTAGAAATTATACGAGGCTTATCTGTAAGGGAAGGTAGAATTCTGAGTTTGATGAGGGTGCATCCAGTTCGAAACTAGAAAATTCCCAGGTTGAGGTATAACAAAAAGACTAGCAATTGTCTAAACTCCTTAATTTCGTACTCATCGAGATCTCGCCAACACAGAGAGTTGTCCGAGAGAAAATAGGTATTCACGCATAGAAATTATTATATTGTTTTGTTAACTAAATTGTTCTGTAAGGAGGCTTAAACATGGAATATGAAATGGATATATATATGTATAATGACGATTACTGTAGTAATAATATGCTATAGGTACCCTTGGAAGATCAACATTGTGTTGACAGAGCTATCCTTTCCCCAACCTTATTTATGTATTCTTAATTGGAAATAAGGCGTATATATATAACATAGAGAGAGAATCATGGACGTACCAAATTTTGAGATACATTTTAGCCTTTAAAAACGTTTGTAAAAATATATATCACACATTGGGTTTTTCAGAGGGTAAGGTTGAAGTGACGAAAGATGGAACAAAACTATGCACCATGGGTCCATCAAAAGTTTTTGGTGAATTGGCTATTCTTTATAACTGCACAAGGACGGCGTCAGTAAAAGGTAAGATTTTGTCGATTATGAGCCCACTGCTGGCTAATTTATGACTTTGCCATTTTGATTGAAAATATGTCGCAGGCGTAGTCTTTTTCATTTCGCCTTTAGCCTATTTAATTGGTGAATTATTCCAGTTAGATACTGTAAATTGTTCTGGCGAAAGAAGCTCCGGTAAAGTGAGAGTTTATTTAGCTTAGAAAAGGCGAGATCCTATATCGTTTCGACCGTAGGTGGTCTTCTTCATGGGTATATCAATAAAATAAATTGTGTTCCCTTTTACAGCGTTGACTACATGCAAGTTATGGGCGATCGATCGCCAGTGCTTCCAAAGTATTATGATGAGGACTGGCCTAATGAGACATAAAGAACACATGGACTTCCTTCAGAGGTAAATGGTATAACCAAACCATGAGATTTGGTTTTCCTTTAGTACTATTTACTTTTGTCTGTGTTAACCTTTACATACAGTCAATGGACACGGCTTCGGTCGGTGAAATTTTATCACCGTCTTCTTTTTTTGTGAGCACCAATTGATTGGCACAGTCTATTAAGTAACACAAACACAAACATCAACCATTTATATCCATAGGAACTGTATGAAACAATTGTATCTGACCTGGTAATAATCTGGTCTTATGGATGCGGTATTCATTTGTTGACATAGCTGTGATGTAACATTTTGATAAGTATGGGTCTGTATGGGTATTGAGTTTACGTCTTCAATATGATCCTGAATGTTGAGGTACCGATGTTTACTCTTAAAGGTTCTAGTACTCACTAATTAATGATCAATTAGCACCTACATGCTAATTGATAGTCCAAATGTTATGATTAGAAATTATCTTGTTTGTTTAGTGATAATTGATACCCAATTATCACTCCAATGCTAATTAATAAAGGAATAACACGGAACTATATGGATCCTGTCTTGATCTTACGCTTGACCAACGGTAACTGAACTTTATTTCTGGATCCGATACACCTGTCAGGTGTGTCCCTCATTTGCATAACCAGCCGTACCCGGCTGCTCCACCTGTTGTCCCATGGGGAGGCCCAGGCGTTACATAACATGACGTAACAGCTACCCCTCCCCCCGGGAATATGGCGTTTTATCGACCATATCCAAGACAAGGTGAGATCACCTGGGTAGAAGTGTCACCTTCAATATTCCGTCGCATCACATTTACCTTTTTACTCGTGGTGCCTTTTTAGGCCAGATCTTTACATTGAGTCCTATAGGGTGGGGTGAAACTGTCCAAGTTTTTTGGTTTTTATTCTTGGATGCTTTCTTACCCCCCTATGCGACTGTTCTATTGATTTATTTGTCTGTCTTTATTTCAGGAATTATTTATCTATCAGGTGATTAGTATTAAAACATACGCCTACATTCGGGCGGTCATTACTCCGCAGGGGTGAAATTGGCTGTATTGCCCGTACCCGTCAACCTTATACTGTAATTAGTTCCTTTTTAACATGACGTAACAATTTGTTATTTCAAAGATGATACACTATAGAATATGTTCAATTACAGTGTACCGACCTTCAGACACTTACACGAAGAAACTGTTGGCAAAATTGCAGATGTTCTAGAAGAGGTGAGCTATCATATTTAAAAGTTATTAGGATGGTCTGTAGTATTTATTACAAATGGTATTGTATTTCGTGGTTTTGTGGACGTGATTACAAGTGTTAAATGCGTATACTGTGCAGGATTTCTCACGTGCGTCTTGGAAATGTCATTGAATAACTATTCGGGCGTAGCCTTTCGCTTTAGTAAACAATTATTTAGTTTTTGAAATAAAATTGATTTCTCCAATATTGATTTCAGAGTCATTACGAAAATGGCGAATACATAATAAGACAAGGTGCACGAGGCGATACTTTCTACATAATAGCAAAAGGAAAGGTTAGTAAAGTTTTAAATGAACATTCATTGTTTGAAATGAAGACTTATTACGAAAAAACATTTTATCATTCCAGGAAAGGGTTTCTATATAACCTTTTGATTTTTGGTAAAAAGCAATTTATTTATTTAATTTGCTTAGGTGCGAGTTACGAAACGCCAACAACATGGTACGGAGGAGACATTCATCAGGACTTTACAAAAAGGAGAGTTCTTCGGAGAAAGGGCCCTGGAAACGTATGTACAATCAGTTTGCATATTCTTATTA
This sequence comes from Sthenelais limicola, assembly GCA_942159475.1. Classification (NCBI taxonomy): domain Eukaryota; kingdom Metazoa; phylum Annelida; class Polychaeta; order Phyllodocida; family Sigalionidae; genus Sthenelais; species Sthenelais limicola. The sequence goes on along the minus strand of OW804095.1, from coordinate 110,897,485 downwards.
TTAGGTCACGGTCTAAGAATCACTAATATCTAAATAAACACCCACCATTACATCAATCTCGGATGTCTCTTACAATATATTATATTTGAGAGAGAAATTGTATACTATTCAATCTATGATATGATTAGGATTATAGAATCGACATTGCCTTGGTTGCTCTTCGGTTTGCTGGGGGTGTTAATTCTAACTACCACAATAATGTTTGCAGTGATGGTGAAAACGTAATAGTGATACTTAATTGTAATAATTCTAAAAGTAGGGCGAATATAGGATATAGGCCTCCAATTTAGAAAGTGGCTTATATAGATGCGACTTTCCTATTGCTATCGTCCATTTTGAGGTTACGATTGGTTGTTGAGGATGAATATATAATTATTACAATTATTTCATCATCTATATGGTCATTACACATCCATAATTTTATTAGCTGTGCATAGGTTTGATGAAAGACAATAAACCTCCATACGTTTACCAAACCCTCTTCAAAAGGCTTTAAATTAGCACGCACATTCGCGTTTTTATAGTTATATATGTACGTGTAGAATATGGCATGCCTCTTAAGACTATTCGTGCGTGCGTAAGTAATTTCAATTTACACCCTTTACAATCGCATTTGCCTTGTGTTGCCCATATGTCATTTTTCTTTATTAAGCCTGCGCATAAAGGCTAAGCATGTCTGATTTCCACTACCTTTCTATTCTGTTTCAGACACATAAAGTATTTATCACAGTTTGTAGAAATCATTCGTATTTCTGTTCAATAACTAACCAAATAATTCTTGTAGATTTACAGTTTGCTGGATTTTGCTATGAATCAGAAGTAGAGAACCAAGCATGACCTTTTACATTAATCTTTCTCGAAAAGATTGATTGTCATTGTATTATTGAATATTTTTGTAGTATCCTTTGCATGAAGTCTCCTTAAGGTTGTTTTGTCTATTGTCTTTAGTAATGTTCTGTGTTATGCTATTCACTGAGAACGTTGGCTCATTTTAGCTCTATTCCTCTTCACTCTTTTCCTCTAGTATATCAGACAAACTTGAAATTAAATTCTTTCCTGACATGTCAGTTTTCTCCAATTTAATCAATTCGTCCCTTTGAAAACTTGCCCTTTTTGTTCATAAGTAAACACCTAACAACACATCAGTTTATGTTTAATTTCGCATGGACCATTAGCCGTTTTCAATATGACATTTGGTTGGGGAAAATAACTAACTTAAAACGCCCCAATATAAGGAACTAATATTTCGGAATATCATATAGATTCTAAAAGGTATAGTTTTACATAAGATCCGAATATTTTCACGATATCAATGATGTCAAGATATTATTAATCCAGGCTGCTCGAGTCTCAAATACAGTGATTGATGTTGTTCGATATCTTATATAAAGTTGATATGAAGGCGTTGTTTGGCAAATAAACGGAATACACAGGTGAATGTGTTGTTTTTGACATTTTACCTGAAGGTTGAAAACTGAGAACTGGGAATGGGAAAAGGTTGAGGACGGCCTCCGTCACATACTTCAGCAGCCCCAACGGGCCAAATCCTCTGGCGATATCCCGCAGGAAGTGACAGACTTTCTTACTAGACGACTTCCGGTTCTGGTGAATAAGAGAACGACCCGCCAGTGAGAGTCTAATCTGTCTGGAGAGTTGTGACGAGCTTTGATCTTTTTGTTCACTCTTTGGCGTTTTACTCTTCCTCTAATTAATCGTTTTCCGTCTGTACATTCATTAAAAGAAGTGCTAGATTGATTGGCAATGGTTAATTTCGTATCCCATCGCCTGCTACTCTTAGATTAGTTGTAAACCTATCTCTCGTAGCAATTGATTTTTACTACCGCGTTGGCAGGAAGTCAATTATCGACTTTTTTCTATCTGATAGTTGAGGAAAACCTAGATAATCACAGCTATAATCTCAAATTAAAACATTTGCGCCAAAAGAAAGTCTGCTCTTGTTGATTGAGATGTGTCATTACACTGAGTTATAGATATCACCTAAGAAGTTCTGATTGCTTGTTTGGTGGAAAGACATAATAATTGAAAGAAACCAGATACTTTAAAATCACGAATTGAATATGATATAAAAAGGAGTTTAAATGTTCGACGAAATCTGATAGGCCTTCTTTAAATACTAGTTTATGATATGAGATAGAAATATAGGATATCAAAGTTGAAAGATAAAAAAGTAATGACACATGATTTACAGAGCACCTAACGTTTCTGTTCCAGATCCCAAAGGTTTAAAGTATTGACTATATGATTGGAAATGATTAAAGTGACTATACTAAATTATAACCATAAAAAGACAAAGGCCTAGACTAAACCCAACAACTATTTAGAACTAATAAGATTCTCATTCTATCAGGTGATTAGAGACTGACATGGTTCAGCACTTGTGGACAGTTAATAAGAGCCTGTATAATTTGTTCATAGATTAACTAAAATCCAATGTTATGAGTGGTGCCTCAGACGGGACCGTATAATAATGTCTAGGGTCAATCCATTGCCATCATCCATCATGTATATCTAATGTAAATGATTATTAATCTTCTCCTCTGAATTGTTCAAGTTGTTCCTATTGACTATATTTTCTCATACTTCAGATTTAATAATCTTCTGCAAATATATGACTACATCTTCTGCAAATATGACAATGCTTGTTTGGCTATTTAAGCACTACTTTTACAGGAATTTCTAACCGAAATCTCACGATAACGATGAGTGGAATTAATGTGCAGTGGAGGATTCTATTATCCTCAAGTTTTTCTGTCTTGTACATATATAGTGGGAGCACCAAGGCAAATGTAGAAGACTTGTGATTGGCACTAAGGAAGGTTACTTTAATGAGGTGTTCGGTAATTGTTTTCAGAGGCAGAGGTCAATAAATAAACCAATCAAGTCAAAATAGCTGCTATTGATTGCGAGTCTTAAAAGGCGCATTGTTTACTCTCGAGTTATAAAGAACTAATTTGTTAAAGCCCTTCTCCAGGAAAAAGATTGAGAATTGCCGTTAAGGATAGAAAACGGGCAGAAAACCATGCAGCTGAGAACAGAAAGATTATTTGGTTGAATTAGATTAGTCCTCGTCCAAGTGTTATGCATCCCCCAATATACTTGCCAAACGCCCCTGCCAGACATAGTCCTTATGTCTCATTGACTTACCATATGATATACTTTCAGAGAAGACTTAAGGACAGCCAACATAATAGCATATGATGACGAAGGAGTTGATTGCTTATGTCTAGACCGCGAGTAAGTATTGACTGCTTATTGTACTACAGTCTCAAATAGCGAAGAATCAAACATGATATAATACTCATGAAGTGTTTTCTGGGGAAGAAATTATTGTCCTACCAATATTGCCTTGGTTGTTATTTAATACATTTCGTAGCCTTTCAAGTCATTCGATCTCGTCGGGGAAGGAATGATAGAGTGTCGTGTTTTAAGTAGACCGTTGATCGTTAAACAATGATTGATAGGGCGGGCGTTCATGTATTCCAGTAATAGTGCACTGATGTCCTACAAAATGAAATTCTTATCAGGTGTCGTAAATCCTCTTATTCAATAACTTTGAATCAAGATGACTTGCACATGTGACTTAAACATGGATAAAGGCTATCACGATCGGGTGAGATGTGTAAGACGCACCGTTTCATCTACTCTACAAGATGGACCATGCATAAAACATGTTTGGATCACTTTGACTGTCATTTATATTTATTGTGCGACAACATCATGGCCATTCTGTGTCTCTTCCATCTCCTGGTATCTCATTCATTTGTATTCTCGGCAGCGCTTTCACACATCATATTAATCGACGGATCTTCCTAATTTAATTTTACTTTATACATGCGCACGTCTAAAATTTCCATCAAATTTGAATGGTATGCGTTTCATATGAATCATCTAGTTGTAGATTTCATATCAGCAAAGCCAGTTTAAGCGCCAGTAAAAAAATGTTTGACGGATAATGAAATGCTTATGGCCGAACAGAAATATACTTATGATAGGACGAGTTGGATCTCCGACGCTTTCATTGATGATTTTGATAATGAAAGGGGCTTCCCTACTTGTCCTTTAGCGTATGCTGCTCAGCTCTCTTGGATTAATTTTTACCATGTCGAGGGATTCAGGTGAGAGAGGCAGAATTATCACATTTTATCTGAGATAGCTTGATTAGCTATATCGTTAGTCCACTGCTTAAGCAACATTTACAAGTTCCATTTCATTCCCGCGCCATTTCATTGCATAGATATTTGGTCTTTGCTTAAAATGGCTTCTATCATTATTGAACACATATACATACACCTGTCTCTCCTTCTAGTGAGTGAAATGAATGACAAGCCTTATTTTTTTTCGTCCAACCCACCAGGCAATTTAGACCAAAAAATCTTTCCTTGCTCTCCCTCAATCTCTACCGCGCTGCTTCATTTAAATCAAGGGAGACTTGCACTTAGTTTTTAGACATCGGTTCATGTTTTAGGTAATGCTCATCAAATAACAGTTCAATAAGAAAAACTCCATCTATGGAGCACCGAGAACATCCTGGCTCCTTCCGCTTGAGCGTAAGAAAAGAGATGAAGTGTAGCAATAAATTCGACCCAACCCTCTCTATCTAATTGTTTGGGCCCTCGTCTCCCATAATGGGCTGCCTCAACACCAATGGATATATGGCTTCCAACATGCGACAAATGCAACTACACACATCTAATGCCCCCTCCGGCGAATATGTAGAATTGCCGTAGAAGCTTGCCACTTTACCTCAAAGGAGGGAAGGAATACGGTTTCGCTATTAATTACAGCGCGTGTTGGTTACTAGTTTAACCCAGAATGATAAAAGTTTCCATTCAGGAATAGAATTGCCTGCCTCGGAGATTATCGACTCAATATATAAAAGTACTCATTCGGAAATCGATTTGTAAGGTAGCCATCCGACAACTTACTCGTAGTTAAGGTATCAATGTGCGTTCTTGATAATCATAATGAAAGTAAGGTTTTTAATTTACACTTTCTCCAAACATCGTCTGTGTTGGATGATCATTACTGATCCCTGTTCCCTGTACAAAGACGTTTGGCCTCTATATAAGGGAACGGATTCAGCTCAGCAATACTGGTAAAGAGTGGTGATCAACCAATTAAAAGTCAATTTTTCAGACATAGTATAACAACTAATTGAATAGTTGAACTTAGGGGTATAGGGATGGGGATGGTGCCGGGGGAACTATATATGTATTTTCAGGTTTAGATTGAATGCTGTACACTTCTACATTCATAATTTTATTATAAAGGATCTTAAATTTCATTTCACCACCCGCACTTGGAAATGTCTCGCTTCATGGGCTGACGTAGTCCTGATAAAATAATGTTGGAGGAAACTTTTAAGTTTTGCGCGTCTGGCTGTCTATGAATTGTGTTGGTGAGGAATTAAGTCAATTTCATTTCTCAATATTGATTGACAATTTCATGATTAATGCTATTATTTCAGTGCGTACACACAATTGATCCGGGACATTGATGAAATCCATATCGAATATGGGGATGAAGACAGAAAGGACTCGTGAGTATATTTGAAACAAAGCGTTGTTTTTATTGTTATCTTTTATTTAGTTCGATGTAAAGTATGATATTCGCACCTTTTTCGGAAGGGTTTACTTTGCACTCACTATAAGAGAGATATAGTATACATGTGAACTAGATTTCATTTTCAAAATAAAATATCCTGTTTCAATTTCTCATAAGATATATAAATGTGTGCATATTATGTATGCATATTTACATGCATATACACATGTAATTATACTTAAATTTCTTAATTTGCACATCTGTTTATCTTAGGTTCCTCGTATATTTTCATCTATTGTCCCATATGTTTGGTGAATTGTGCGGGAAAACTACTGTATCCATCAATTTGTATTCATTTTTTTCGATTGGGAGTAATTTTCCAAATAACTACTTCTGTTTCAGAAATACCACTTGTAACATGTGTCGCTTACTGAAATGTGTTCTCTTAAAGTCCTTCCGCTAAATGTTATATTTGTGTTATCCTATATCATTGACCCCCCACTTCTAGGAAGCTTTCAAGAGTTAATGTATGAGATGCTTTGATAAATGGAGGCTTGCTGTGGTAGGATTGTCCCTTCATATTTGGATAGATATAGCATGATTGCTGTCATTGCCTTCCCAACCTCCCCGATTTTACTAATACAAAAGCGTGTTTACAGTTACTCAGGAGCCGGGAAGGCACACGGTGGTGGCTATGCCTCCAGAGAGACAGGGGGCAAAAGTCTGCGCTTGGACAATGTGTTAAATAAAGTGTATGGTGTGGCCTGTTCCATGGGGAGGGCTCTTAAGGGTTCAGATGGACGACAGGCTGTCAAGTCTAACCACACCACCAACACCACCTCTTCTTCCTCTGAATGTGCGGAGGCCTCTTCCACGTGAGTGTCACGTCGTTGCGATGGCCAATAACAGCAAGCGGGGGATATATTAAATAGTTGGTGATAGTGTGGCAGATGGGAGATAATTCATACCCCTGGCATTACATTACCGATCCAACCAGCGCACGTTTCCAGAAAGAAGGTTTTTTTAACAAGACTTCTAACTTAAAATTGTTCTCGTTAGTATGCAAACATGACACGTATGTTGAAGGGATGTTGTCAAAATCAAATATAATAGGTGTATGCAAAATTTAATCAGCTTTAATGTTATGAATGGCTAATCAGTGCTTGTGAAGTCGTGATGTGTGTGGACTGTATTTACATATAATAACTCGTGTTTTACCCGCAAACTTAAAAATATAACTTAAATGTGGCAGTGTTGATCCATCACTATGTCTGAAGTTATTGATATTTGATGCTATACTTTTGCTTTGGTGTATACGCAATCCTGTCCCTGCAGACACTAGTGGGAGATGCTTATGATATTACATACAATCGTGAATGTGGGAGGCTATCTATATTGTGGTCTCTAGAAAAGCTGATAAAATACCAGTTATACATGCTTACTTTTTTACCTATATCACATTGTCTGTTAACAGGCCAGTAAGCGCACAAACCGTTGGGTGTTATATCAGTGAGCTCAGAATCACCAGGGTTCCTATTCTCTAATTCAATGGCTGGCAGAATCCTCACCTCAGCTATATTGGTTGATATATTGTCGAATAGTATCCTTAATTAGACGTTATTAATACAATTCGAAATACAACCAACAATAAGGGGAAATTATGAAGTTTATCTTCGACCCCTCTTTCCGAAATACAATCCTGATCCTGATTCTACACCAATATTGAACGAACATAATTGAATGTATACTATGAGCAGACTGAAATCAAATGTCTTCTCTCGATGGACTTTGCAGATCCATCGAATTCTGATGCTGCCGCATAATCGTAATGTGCTTTCTAATAATCAGTTAGTCAAAGATTCTGTACCTGTGAGGAAATACTTTGCCGCAGTCAGGAAGGTAGAATGGACATGTCAGAGACAGGTGCATCCCCTGGAAGTAACAGTGGGCCCTGTTTATCATTCTCTGATCCTCATACAGACAGATCTGTTTTCGGCGATACTTTCCCATATTGAATAATTAGATTTAGAAGCACGATTATTAGCTTCCTTTGATTTTAGATATGGGGCTTTATGCTGCGATCTTTCAAGCCATATCAAATTTCGGGATACTATTAGTAATTTCCTTCACCGAAAGCATAGTCGCTTGGTCTTATTGAAATAAATCAAATAGGGAGAGAAAGAAGGAAAAGGATAGAGAATGGACACAGATAGATAAACAGAGAAAGTGTGTGGGTGTGGGTGGGCGGGTTATGTATGGAAAGCGTGTCCCGTATTGACCGCATGACCCGCCTGCTCTGGGCGCATTGATTGACTGCATGAAACAGGGTCCAGTGGCAATGCGTGTTGTCCTACTGAAACCTGTAACATTGCCCCTATTCCTGTGGGCTATTGTAGCTGTTGGAGTCAATTTGTAAGAGTTTACTCGGGATTGTAGAAACTGTTACCTACAGTGAGTTTTGCCTTAGGACAGACTTGTTTGAAAAAAATGTTAACTTCTTTCTGGAAACGTTGCTATCGGACTTTGCTAATTCTTAGCCTCTAACCGCGCTTAGAAACTAACGTTATCTGGAGGTTTTAGGTCATCCTTACTAATGGAAGAAAGACAAAGTGCACCCCTGCATCCTGTCAGAAAACTGGGCCCTTCCAATGATAAACTAATGTGGATTTATCATTTTTAGGGAAGAATCTATAATTTACCAGTCAGCTTATTCACTTTTCAATCACTGCCTTACTGTGTCAGGATTTTTATTTGAATGTAAATGGGTCTTAAGGATTTATCTCACAAGTTTACACCCGGTTCTTTCGAGCAAATTAACAAAAAACTCCGATTTGTGTCTAAGTTTAACTGAGAACAATAGACAACAATCGATGTGAATCACTGCAAATTTGCGAATCTTATATTTGATAACCCACGTTCTTAATCTCTGGTATTTTTACCGTTATTACTACTGTTTTACGTTCAAAATTCATTTTATGCATTTTTGGCCTGATAAACAAACCATTATTGCTTCATTTGCATTACACTTGATGCTCTAATTATCATGTATCGAAAAATGCTCCGGTAGCCCTGATTACAATAATTAAATGTCAGCAGATCTTTGTGGATCAAGATAATTTTGACCACTCATATAAAAGATAAAACCAATTCAATTTTCCGATTAAATAAGCATTATTTACCGCACTTTTGTGCTGTTTATTATTGACATTTAATAGCATCTAAATTATTGTGTGTGTGTCCTATTTAATTTTTTTACCTGAAGCCTTGTATGGCATATCCCTTTGTGACAATAATCATACCTGTGAGTATTCTGGATACGAGTCACTTTGGTTCTAAATCCAGGAAGGATCCAAACCTACGCAACATAATGCTGACTGATCTCGCCATTGTCAGTACGATCGGCTTGGGAGGATTCGGCCGTGTTGAATTGGTAAGAAAACTGCTACAGCCTGGTGACCACACTTATGGTGTGCCTACAAACACTTTTATTTGATAAAACACCCCATCCTTATGCAGGCATACAAATGCTTTGGTATTGGTTCTACTGAAATCACGTTTGAGCAAAGATATCAAATGTATTACTGCTGTTCAGTGAGTTAAGTGAATATTCTAAATTTCCTCCCTTAAGAGCATTTCTAAGTTCCGAGCGCAATCGAATTTGTTCTACCAGTCTCGTCCAGGCAATACTTTGCATACAAAACGCAAACTAGAGCATGCAGTGATACATTTTTATCTCCTGGGGGTGACGAACTTCATGGTCACCATCCCCACTGGCTTATTTTATATTGTGCATGATGACTCCTAACATTTGGCTTGGTGTTGCTTTCAGTCACCTGATGTGCTAGGTATAGATTGTACAAGGACAACATTTTGAGGCCTGGATGACAAAAAATACCCCACACGTTTCATGTCTTAACTCTTTCTACGCATGGTATGGTATCTTATGTGAGGCCTTTTCAGCGTTGAGAATGTCCCAAACCTAACATGTACTCTCTAATGACGAGGAAGTTATTTTAAAAGATTATCATTATGCCTTCGGTGTATATTAATCAAGCTCTCTTGGCCGCTTTTCATTACTGTTTGTTAGCCAATATTGACAATTGACTTCACTATATTTGGCTTGCTCTCTCCAAACCTGCGGCCTTTGTTTGGCGGCCGCATTGTTACTCTCATATTCAATTTGAATCCGGGTTTTCACAATTCCCAGTCCAGTATAAATCACTCCTTCCTCTGAAGACATAATTACCATTGGCATTTTTTCTCTGTTCTTCTGGCGTCATTGCTTTCTATTATTTCATTATTTGCTCCAGTTTTATTTGATAACATTGCTTGTTGATTTTTATGGAGTGGAAGTTTTTTCCCAAACATTCCCATCTCTGAATATATAATCTACCTGGACTTTCTCAGCCTTGAAAAGCTCTTGCATGGTAATACGGCCACGGTATATATAGTTGGTACACGATTGTCACGACACTGGCGAACCCATTACCTTGGCAGAAAATGTCCCTGTCCACGACTTCATTCTTCTGGTCCTGCGAGAGTGGTATTTGCATCTCACTCATTAAAAACCAACCTTACTAACCTTCCATGCTACTCCCACTCTAGGCCCGACAGATTCGAGGTCCCTGATGACCTTGCAGCGCTCAAGCTCGGAGATCTTTGCATCATAGCTACTCTAGGGGTCGGAGGCTTCGGTCGCGTTGAACTGGTGAGTTAGATGCGCCACCTGTCTTTAAAAGACTAAAACAAATCCTGGCTTCTGCTCGGTGGTGCTGACGCCTTTGACGAGTTAATGCATTAGCTTAGTCCAAATCTTGAAAGTCTCAACTACTCACTGACCCTTTCCGAGCTGAGCTCATACATACATTAAGTCCCTTTTCTGTCTTGGCCTTCTTCAAGATTTTTCAGGAATCGGGTAGTAGGGATGGAGATAACATAATAGTTTGAATAACAATCTGGGCCATTAATACGGCATTGTTTTCGAGAGTCACTTAATTATTACTAACTGATCTAATTTGATTTATCTGCATAAGAATGGGCAAAGTCGGGCGAAACATGCCTGAGGCGTATTGCTCGAAGGGGCCCATGGAATATTCGTGTGCATAATCGTATATCTGCTGTGAATTTCGAAATCTTTTCGTTCTTTTCTTTTCTCCAAACACTACCTTTCTTGTTTATTGATTTGATTGCAATTTTTGTCTATAATAATATCATCGACTATTTAATGTAACACGTTTTCGTCAAACCGATGACGAGGATTAAATTATAGAGACAACTTTCCTCCTTGTAGGTACAAATTAAAAATGATCCATCTCGGACATTCGCCCTTAAACAGCTTAAGAAGCATCATATAGTGGAAACAAGACAGCAAGATCACATTATGAACGAGAAAAGAATAATGATTGACTCTAGATGTGAATTTATAACCAAGTAAGTCCATACAATCTTATTCGGCCTTCGGGGTATTCAAATATGCAATGTACGCACCGTTTAACCGAGTTTATCTGCGTATTTTGCGATGAGATCTACTAAATCATTGATACATATACACAACAACCGTAAAGCTATAATGCCACATTACACTAATGGGAAAGAAAAGAATTATGATTGAATCTACATTGAATTTATTACTAAGTAAGTCTGCATGTTTACGAATATAATATTAGCTTCAACGCTCTATTGGCGTTTAATATTATACTCTTAAACTGAATAAGCATTATTATAAGTATAGTTCTCTTTTCTACTACCAGGTGGCGACTGGGAGACCTGGATGCTATCCAGAAGTCGAGTTCACCCATTTGTCTATTTTCCTTATGTATACTAATATAAACCCTAGACAAATAAAGTATTTTTCAATTCAATTCAATTCATGACTGTTTCTTTGTGTTTATTAACAGATTATATCGGACATTTAAAGACAGAAAATATCTCTACATGTTGATGGAAGCTTGTTTAGGGGGTGAACTGTGGACTGTACTCCGAGACAGGGGTTCATTTGATGACGGTACCACTAGATTCTACACAGCCTGTGTGTTGGAGGCCTTCTCATACCTTCACTTTAGAGGCGTCGTCTATCGGGATCTCAAACCAGAAAATCTTCTTCTCGACAATCGGGGTTACATCAAGCTGGTGAGAGTGTCTTCTGGGTTTTTATCTTCTCCTAGTTTTGATGCAGTTTGTTATATTCGTCATAGATAATTTTTTACTATAAATGAAATCTTTTCACCAATAAAATTGAAGGAACTACATCAAATCAGAAGAATTGCGTTGGGATACCCCAGTACTTATGGTTATATGGGTGTCAAGTAAATGTATGCCCTATTCTTCAAACTTCATTTCTAATATGACACCCTATTCAGTTAAAATTATTAAAAAGAATATTGATTATATTTGTTCGTTTTAGTGAGTTTTAATGAATGCTTTGTAACTTTTTGTTCGCATAAAAGGTTGACTTCGGGTTTGCCAAAAAGATAGGCCATGGAAGGAAAACATGGACGTTCTGTGGAACACCTGAGTATGTGGCTCCTGAGATAATTCTCAACAAGGGGCATGACCTTTCCTCTGATCTCTGGTCCTTGGGTATCCTTATGTTTGAGCTGTTGACAGGAAGGTTAGTATTGTGGATATTCTATAGTCGTCACAAATCGTTTTGGGTACATCTATGGGTGGTTGGTTCTCATACCATTCCTTTGCTGTCTTAATGCCACATTGACTACAGATCCAGTGCATAATTATATATTGTTGCCGTCGTAGAAGTCTAGTATATCGACTTGAGTGGATGAATCCACTTTAGTTTATCATTGGCGAATTGGTGAATTCCTCACCTTCCTCTTCTGTTCACATATCGTAGAGATAGAACCAGTTGGGGGAGTCGTCGATATTCGTAGCCATGGTTACTCTTATTAAGTCGTCTTAATAAGCAATCGATGAACTGGTAATACTAGAAGTAATGAGTAACAGGCGCAGTACGGTTTCTGATGTTTAATGGTCAACGACCAAAGCTCAAGTGTGTTGGCGTTTTCTATTTTAGGGTGTAGAGCATGGCAAGTGCCCCCCCCCCCCCCCCCCCCCCGAGCATAAATTCCCCTGTTCAACCCGTAGGGGAAACCTACGCTGGTTGGTTATGTGTAGGTCGACTTATGAATCCTTCAGTCGTTATTACAAATGTTCTTTCTTACAGCCCTCCATTCTCCGGTTCTGACCCAATGAAAACTTACAATATCATACTTAAGGGAATAGATGCAATCGATTTTCCTCGGAAAATCACCAAGAATGCACAAACTCTCATCAAAAAGCTTTGCAGGTAAGCTCTTATTCATGCCCAAATTCAAAATCATATTGATCAAGTATAGTTATTTTCTCATCTCATCAAATCCATACCTGTTTTCCGGAAATGGCTCTATGTGTGGCAATGATTCTGTCAAGAATTCCATTTATTTTCATTTATTATTGCTCTTGTTCGTTCTGAATATACAATATCTCATTGTGGGTTATTTTAATTGACCGAGTCTTAGTCGATCTAATGGTAGTATAAAAGAATCTAGATCTAGAAACAGTATAGAAGAATATATACATGATAGCAATACTTATGATTTGTATCTTAGATTTAATAATTATATTGAACTTATTTATTCGAATTCAGAGATATCCCATCAGAGCGTTTGGGCTACAATAGAGGTGGAATCAAGGATATCCAAAAACACAAATGGTTTGATGGCTTTAATTGGGATGGTCTTAGGAAAAGAGTAATGCGTCCTCCAATTGTGCCTTCTGTAAGTTGGAAGTCAGTTTTCTCTCTCTAGGGGCGATTCCGGGAATTCTTTTTTTATAATTATATATTTCATTAGAGGCCTACAACTTTCCTAGTTCGTTTGGGAGGTTCCGAGGGCTTTTCAGTTCACCTGATCATACTACAATAATTTCTACTGTTCTGTAATTTATATCAATTACATTTAGTATAAAATCCTTTAATGAAAAGTATAACGTTCATAGTGATGTAGTCTTAATTACATGCAGTAGCAAATACAGACTACACAAGATTGGCGAGCGAGTTTCCTACTAGGTTGTTACTGTCATGATATTTACAACTTCTAAACTCTGAAATAGAAATATTTTCTTATTAACCCTGGCACTATGGTATTACATCCATCTTCCAGGTTACAAGTCCTGTTGACACGTCGAATTTCGATGACTATCCTGACGATGATGATGAACCGCCAGATGACCTTACCGGCTGGGATAAAGATTTCTGATTTATACTACACGACAGATGTAACCAAGTCACTTCCCTGCCCATATTCTATTTGCTGGATTTGGCTTCTTTTACAAGTCCATTTTACATACTATAAACCGTATATCTCTAGACTTTCCAATGTAATTATTGTAGTTTGAAATTGACTTCAATTCTCATTTGAATTAAATGGTGCATGAAATGAAAGTTCATATTCAAAACATTGTAAAGATTGTAAATGGGTTTTAGTCGAACTAGGGTGTGTGTGTGTTACAGGTGCGAAAGTTTGATAATTATATACATAAATGCGAATGAATGTCGATCATATTTCTTACTATATTCGTAATTTTCAAGATGTATACTGCTATTTTCATTTTTATGTAAATAACCGGTGTTACCGTATGTTTAGTCCTGCTAAGGGGAAAAAACCAGAATGCCTTGATTATGCATCCAGTTATGGTTGAATATCACAGACTTTGATGAATATATTATATGTACATAACTTAAGGATCTATTTCGTATTTCCTCGACATAGTCCATAGCCGATGTATTGTGACTAATCCCACATCGTTGAATATTATATTTTAAAAAAGAATAGACCTTCTCACCTCGTTCACACAGGAAACTATACATTTGAAATATCAGTATCATGTGAGGGCGCCAACATATTATTAAGAACTTGCAAGCCATGAGTTCTATGATATTGTGATACAAACAATGTTGACATAGGCAATGATTTATATAGAGACTATAGGAAAGTCAAAGAAATCCTTATGGGAAATTCGTTCAATCTGACTGAATTTAGTCAAAGCCAAGTCCATGATATCGTAATGATAATTACAAATTGGGTTCGACCTAGACTAGGTTCGATTAGTGTGGACCGAGAAATACATCATAGTTGCACATGTATCTAGGTATTTCCAGCTAATCGATCCTGTCATATCCGGATCCTATGGCTTAATGCTTCATTCTGCTATAAATGATTATCATGAAGCCACATTGGGTTACCATGACATCATAATTTCATTAATCGATGTCTGTACAAGTGAATCCAGACCATTTGTTCTGGAAGAAATGGGCTTCCTTCTCGGCGTCTTAGGAAAGAAAATAGACATTGCTATACTTACATAAGAACGTCCGTTTACACTGTTAAGGAATCCACACAAGATTAAACAAAAGAATAGAATAGATATGTGGTTTGTCATGGTCGAGACGTGACTTGTTAGTAGGAGGAATACAAAGATGTTTCATCCTCAAACAGGACTATTTTTGCAGTCATGAGGCAGTCTCCTGTGATTACACATGCATATGTTTCAAGGCGCTTATCATGAACATGAGCATTCTATTAACACAAGCGTTTGGTGAAAATCTTAGAGTGCCTTGGGTATGGGTGACATGAATGTTATTATCATCTATTCTAAATAGTATTGAATAGACAATACTTTATCAATGATGTCGATTGTTGAAAAGGCTCACTAATAATATGATGTTTAGATCAATTATTCTATACTCTATTGACTTAAATTAGTATTCTAATAAGCCAACTACTTGAAAATCAATAAAGAGTCTGTTTAACTGGAAGTAATCCTTGTTGTTTGATCTCTTCTTTATTTAAAGTTATGTTATCCATATGATTAAAGACTACGCCTGAATTCATTTAGTTAATTCTGATGGAAGTTATCTTTCTGATCGTGCACGAGCCAAACTGTTAAGGTTATGTAAAAAATGACTAGATATTAGATGACAGCCATTAAGTCCTCAAAGTGATACGTTTGATATTTTTACTTTTCGCTCAGTCTGGTATATAAGATTGATTATCTTTGAAATACGTGCTTCTTAGAGAACTCGTTGCGTTGTATCGTGTTCGTATAAGTGAGGTTATCTTACCATGTCACAGTATTCAAAATCCTTATTAGCATTATTTCCCGCGAGGTGATGGACTACTTACTCTCAATGTCGGACAGAATTTGCTATTCATTATGGTTCAACTTGCCATGGGTATCTGTGTTCTACTCTGGCTTGCATCACCGCTCAAGGAACATGACAAGACATCGGTTTAATAATCCAATAAGATTAAAGTTTATTGTTTTAATTAGATACGGGCTGACCATGATTGAAGTTAGGCGTTTACTTCAGATATGAAAGTGCAAAGTACACAGCTCCATATTTGGTTTTTATCAGTTGACATACATACTTTGACTAGGTGTGTAAGTAATGAACAGGTCGATCAATATATCGCAGAGTCTCCATTCTCCATTTCATGACTAAGAGTCAGTTTACAGAGGTTGTCGGAATTTGAGATTATATGGAAACGCTTTGGAATATTATTAAATGACATCAAAATGGGCGCCGGTGGATCTAAGCAGAAAATACGTGAGCTTGAAGATGATATTAAAAGAATGGGTGGAAGACTACAAGAGATTCCGAAGAAAACAGAGGAAATAGAAAGGTTAGTAAAGGAGAACAACACATTGAAGAGGAAAATGGCTCGACATGCTGTCACCGAAAAAGAGGAAGAAATCACGGAACTTAAAGAGAAGGAGAGAAGACTGCTAGAACAAATTCAAAAGAAAGATGCCGAAATAGAAAATATAAAAAAAGATAAGGATAAAGAACTTAAAGATGTCCGGGCACAATTACAAAAAAGGCATGAGAGCTATGTAAAACGAGCAGGTGAATTACAGGCCATGGAAAATGAACTAACTAATCAAAGAAAACAGGGTGTTGCTGCCGAAACCATAAGCAATGATGATATGAAAGAAGGAGAGTTCCTCACAAGAAGAAGAACCAAGAGAGATGCTATATCGGCAGAACCTGGTCGTGAAGAAGCAAAAACTGAAGAACCTGTATATCACGAAAAATCCAAGGAGTAAGCGCTCATTCTTTACTCCTAATCTTTCATTCCAAGTAAACATGTCAAGTATGCATAATGTATATTTTAACATGTAAATACTAATAGGGGCCTACTGCATACGAAACGGGAAGTTCTACTCTTAAAATAATTGTTTTCCCTTATAATAATTTCATCGGTAAATACTATAGCACTGCATACGAAACGGAAAGTTCTACCCTTAGGACTATAATATTCCCCTTACAATAATTTCATCCGACCACAATGTATATGCTATTCGTGAAAATAGGAGAAATATATATAACCACGAACAGAAAAATAACATATTTACAGATCTACTGGTTAGAATATGTTGCATCACAACCCAAAAGGACATTATTGAATCATCCAGGTTTTACGTTTCGAGATTTTACAATACGGTACTCATATACTTCGGACTTCTTCCAGTATTCATTTGCCTGTAAAAGAAATGATGATATTCCATGTCTAAAAGACAAATAAGAATCCTTACGTCCTTCCGACCACCGATTCGGATTTATTGTCTTTAAATTAAAAACTCCTTAAACTAAACTCCAAGTTTATCTCAATAATGTCAATTAATTTTAACTTAGTATTCGCCCATGTTCATATGGTTTTAATGCTACAAGTTCTTCAACGCTTCTGAGGATGGGATCGGCATACGAGGGGATATGTAATGCCCCCTTGTATGGTCATCGACCTAAAGCAATATACCATGGTTTTACCAATTTTAAGGCTACTTTTATTTGATGACCTGTAGCTGATATTCAACTACCTCTGCGAAATTATAGTAACTTTCCCCAATATCTATATATATATATATAAGTATATACGGTATATTACACATGCATTATATATGTGACAATGATATCATATACATTAATTCGCTCCCCATCCCTGCATGACATCGTACATAAGTGTGGTACACATACGTCAGTGCTTATTGCGCTCCTAATTACACTCCCTAACAATGTGGATTTAGCTTTTTGAACCCGTGTTTACATACCCTTAACAATGGTTGAGGCCACGGAGGCAATAGTACTAGTACCAATGCATTATGACAAATGGTTTATCATCAATATTCTAAGGCGATTGATGTCAATAATGATAATATGGTAAAGTTCTGTATGCATGGCTTACTACCTAGTTGGACTGATCCAGTTGAGTAATACTGTTGAGAATATGTCACACTAAGACGCCTTAAATTCCTGCGTTATCTCGTATATATATGAAACTGACAGCATGCTTCATGTATATCTCGATAAGCGTTATCACCATAAATTCTAGAAACCGTTACCGTAAAGCTTTCTCCATTAGGTCATATGACAGACGATAGAACAATTAAGCACCCATTGCCACAAAATGAAAAAAGCTGTCATAGTACATGTTAACATGATTTTAGGATTTAAGCAATTAATAAAATTTAGATTTATATCTTTCAATAGTAAATGCCACATCTTATGTAGGCACTTTAGGATTTCAATAGCGGAGGAACAATTAACAAGTCCCTACGCATAATATGACAATGAATGTAGGACATGCATGTGAGGTTTTTACGAGTGCATATTTGAATATGCACACTATGTTTATAGTTGCGTTAAGGCAGCAGTTCGTCTACTTGCTTAACCTGCACTGGCACACATACCTGGATTTACCATAGTTTCATCTAAGACTAACATGCTTGACCTTGCTATCTCAGCCAGAGGGCAACTTCAACTACAACCCGTCCCCCATATATGAGGCTCCGTTATCCATTCTCCAATCTGAAAATCGTTGATAATGGAACTATAAGGGATCGGATTAGTCTTTTCCATCGGGTCCGCCATGCCCATAGGTTGTTGCATACAAGTTCTCCACTGTTTACTGGGTGGTATCAGTGCTTCAAAGGGATATACCGTATAGGTCTATATATAAGTATACCGTATAGGTCTATATATAAGTAGTGTATACTATACATGTAACCCACAAACCAGCCAGCCATGGCGGCTTCCCAGAGGAAAAACATGAATAGGGAGCAACTTTTGCAGCAGCTGGAGAAAAAAGACAAGGAAATTGAGGTGCTAGATAAAATCATCAAGGACAAGATTAGAATCATTGATCAACTCCAGAAACATGTTGAAAAACTCGAGGATGTTGTGCCTCTGTCACCAGGATTCAAGGGACTTTCCCTTTTTGGCAACCGCGATCGTGCTGTGGGGATTTCTGCAGAACCAGCCAGCGAGGCGGGAAATACAAAATATGGCAGTAAAAAACTGAATTACTATGCGAAGTCGTCAATGTGAGTCCGGAAAATGTGTCTTTCTAACTTTAGAAATTATCTCGAAAATCTAGCTTCAAATTTTGTTGTATTTTTTTGTGTTATTCCTGCACCCTGGCCTTTTCGGCTCCCCCAATGCTAATACAAATATCAGTCATGCAAGTAAGCAATATTCATTATCATGATCATTTCTATTTGTGTTTAGGCTAAAGCCATTTTAAGTTTTACCTTTTTTTTTTTTTTTTTGGACGTGTTTATTTTCAACTTAAGATTAACAGGAAAATTTATGCAGAAATAACCGCCGCAGACAATTTGCGTTTTTATAGGTCATCTGCACGCTTCTCTATCGGTTGAGTATCGTTATATTTAATTGGGTGAAAATTTCATTATAATTTAAATAATAATACACGTTGATCATCAAAGATGTTACATCAGTATTGGATGGACAGGTGAAAAAGTAGAAATAATGGATAATGGTGTATTCAAATCTCTAATGCCATTAAGTTTTGAGGTGAGGAGTGAGGGGAGGAGCAAGCTGAGCAAGTAGTCCAATTTATGGTTTTTCTAGATAGTGCTTTTTGATGAGAATTTTGAACATGGTTTTATCTTGGATTTTACGTAATTTGGTAGGCAGTTTATTCCAGTTAAAAGATACTTGATAATATAGTGAATGTTTGTCTGAATCTTTCTTTGGGATGAATAGTGGGAGGGTCGGGGCATCCATTAGGCGAGTTGCTCTAGTGATTTGGAGTTCATTATTTAATCTTCTTTTTTCAACGGTGGTAAATGCCAGTTTGGAGAGAAGAAAGCCGGTTCTATTTTCTAAAGTCATTGTTTTAGTACGGATATGGATTTCAGTGGTTGGCGTTCTGGGTAGGCATCCAAGAGCAATTTTCAGCGCTTTGTTTTGTAATCGTTAGATTTTTATTAGTATTTTTTTACTACAGTTGCTGAGAAAGGGGGCACTATAGTCAATGATTGAGAGGATATTTGCTTTAACTAATAGTAAGGCGCTTTTAGTATTCAAGTTTGGTCTAATGATTGCAAGCTGGTGAATTCTAAAATTTAGTGATTTTATTAGAATGTTACTCTGCTCTTGGAAACTTAGTTTATTATCGATATTAATACCAAGATATGAATAGTTTTTGACACATTCAATTTCTGTATTATTGATTCTAAGGAGTAATTGATTATTGGTCTTTCTTTTTTCTCCAAACAGGATTGTTTTAGTTTTATTGGCATTTATGAGTATTTTATTAGCAGTTGACCATTTATAAAATTTGTCCAGATCCGTGTTCATACTTTTTTTAAGGTCAGAAATGTTCTCGCCGGTAGTATACAAAACAGTGTCGTCAGCGTACAATAAAAATCTGCATGACAAATTCAACTTATTTATATCATTGGAAAATACTAGGTAAATAATAGGTCCAAGAATCGATCCTTGGGGGACACCACAGCCTATTTGAAGTTGTTTAGAATATGTGTCACCTAGTCTTACATACTGCGATCTTTCGTGAAGATATGATTTCAACCAACTTAGAGCAAGATCCGTAAAGCCAATTTTTTCGAGTTTCTTAATAATTATATCATGATTTACACTATCGAAAGCCTTACTAAAGTCTATAAACGTTGCTGCTGTCAAAAGGTTAGAATTGTTATTCTTGTTTATTAATGTTATCAATTCGTAAAGGGCTTCTTGTGTGGATCTATTTTTACGGAAACCGTACTGGTGCTCTGTTAGGATATTATTATTGTCCAAGTGGTTCCAAATTTGGGTTGCGATGAATTTTTCTAGGAGTTTACCCCCTATATGAGTGAGTGCTATAGGCCTGGTGTCCCCAGGATGGATAGTGTTGGGATTTTTTGGAATTGGCTTTACAATAGCCACTTTCCATGCTGATGGAAATATACCTTGCCTGATAGACGTATTCATGACATGGAGTAGTTGTCTTGATAAGAGGTAAAATAATTCTTTATAAATGCTGGCAGAGATTTCTTTACATCCAGATGATTTTGTGATATCAATATCTGCAATCAGTTCTAAGAGGGATTCGTTAGTCAACAGGTTAAAAGCAGGGCAGTCTTCATTTAATATTTCGTCATGCAATGTGATAGGGATTTTTTCAATTTTATTTTGTATTTTGTCGCCAATAGTGCAGTAATGTTCATTTAGGAAATTTGCTGAGTCAGAAGTATTTAGTTCAATATTATTATCATCACATATATTTGTTAGATCTTTTTTCTTTTTCGAGGTAATTTCATCTAAGGTGCGCCAAAGTTTCTTGCTATTATGAGAATTATTTCTTAATAGAGTGGTGTAATATTGTGATTTAGCCCTTCTAAATAAAGTGTTGACATAATTTCTCTGGTTCTTAGCAGCTTGGATATCGTTTGAGTCTTTGGTAATATTGGAAGTTTTATATAATTCGTCTCTAGTCTTACAGGCCTCCGCAATTTCAACTGAGTACCAGACAGGCCTACCACTATGAAAGTGTATCTTTTTCCAGGGGGCCAGTGTATCTGCAATCTCCAATATAACAGAGAAAAGTCTATCCCATGCTCTATCCACATCCTGAATATCGTAAAAATCGTCCCAATCAATATCTGCAAGGATGGCATTTATTGATTCCTGGTTAAATTTTCTCATTGATCTGATTGTCTTTTTCGACCCTGGTGTTTTTTTGATACGCTTATGTTTGATAGTAAGATATATGGCTTGGTGGTCCGAAATGTTATAATTTATTGTGCCTGCTGTGACAGCTTTATTGCATTTAAACATAAAGTAGTCTAATATGCTATCTTTCTGAAGCCCATAGCGTGTAGTAAATTTTTTATTAATATTAAGGTCAAAATCTTGGGCTAATTCAATTATCATTTTATATTTGGGGTCTTTTTTGTCGCAAAGATCAATATTAAAGTCACCCACCAGGATTATTGTACCCGGATGTTTAAGTTCTTCATGGGATTGAAGGATTTCTCTGAGCTTGATACAACATTGATTAATATTTGATTGCGGTGGCCGATAAATTAGTCCTAGCCGTATGGGTTTCATAAAATCTTTCTTGACTGTTATGTGTAGTAGTTCTATTGTTTCATTACTAGTGGAAAGGTCCCAATCGATAGTGTACTGATATTCGTTCTTAATATACACACATAGTCCTCCACCATGTTTATTTGATGACCGATTATAATTGATAAGGTTATAATTTGGGTGACTTAATAGGTCAAGGGTCGCATCATTCTTTAACCACGTTTCTGAGAAACATATTATATCAAGGTCTGCACTTAAAATATCTCTTTTAACCTGGTCAATTTTATGATTAATTGAGCGAATATTCAGGTGTACAATTTTAAGACCCGTTTGCCTATTAAGACTATCCCAGCCATCTAAGCTAGTTTCAGTTATCATACCCACAGCTTAGTCTGTCTTCTCTGATAGAGTCATTTAGTCACATTAGTATATTGCCTATTCACCAGTATATACATCGCAATGGTGTAGTATAAGCAGATCTCAAAAAAGGAATAGAATAGAGGGCGGTCTGGGGTCCCAGGGAACGATTATCGTCATCGTGGGAGCCCCAGTCCACATAATAGTTACTTGGTTTCCTAATTGCTATAGTTATCAACATGACTAATGCATCATTACTAATACATCATCCAAGGATAGAAAATTCGGAGACTTACCAGCCATGTGGGAAGGTAATAAAGTTAAATACCAGTACATTCAGTGAGAATCCTAGTGTGGGTCGTACACATACATTTTAGGCAAGTGACACGCTTAGATAGAGAGTCCAATCTGGTACCAAGGTTTGGGTTGGCGTCTCTGTCCAGTTGTGTAAAAATAGAGAACAGTACATATAGAGTCAATGGAAACAAGTATATACAAATCAGTGTATATGTTGGTAGGCCTCTCGGACTGGGTCAATCAGATCCACACCTGATGATTATCATCGCTGTGTTTTGCCAATCCCCCAATGCGGGAGACCCACCAATACTGAATCAATGAACATTTTAGGCACATGTAAATTACAATTTTTCAATAGGCTCAGATGGTTCCGGATGATTATCATCGTTGAACATAAATTGTCATCTCCAAACCCAGTGATATATACATAATCAATTGTGGATGTACAGCATACTGTTAAGTAGCAATTGTCAACTTTATATTTCAACATTATGATTATAGTTTATTAGAGATCATACAAAATGCAAGTGTTACCTCGTCCGCAGATTGTGAAAGCACATGAATTTCAAGCCCACCTTATGCCAGCGATGAGGTATCGTCGTCAGACTAGCGTACATTTTACAATCTGAAATAGCTAGGTTGATCATAATATAAACAATGGTTATATGCAAGTGGAGAGTAATTGGTAAATAAACAATAGTAAACAGAGCGACCTCGTGGTTTTACTGTCAGGTTTTTGCGCTTTTACCTGTGATTTGGCCGGATTCTTTTGCTGTCCTTTGCTGCGGGTTGTAGCGGAATTATTTGGCTTTGATTTTCCTTGCTCCTGAGTAGTATTGGAGCTTTTAGGTATTTTATCCTCTCTACCGGCGGATTCAGATCTTGTTTGTGTAAAGGAAGGAGTCAACTTCTCAGCGTAGGACGTACTCTGCATAGTGACTGACCCAACGGTGGCTTTGGGTGGTGTGTGTGCTTGCTGTTGCGGAGATGAGGGTGGGGGCATTTCAGAGCGTATCCGTCCTCGTGGACCAAGTATTGTATCCTCTAGGTTGGTTGGTATAGAGCGTGGCATTTGCTGGCTAAGTGCATAGGTTGGGAAATCGACATCAGAAAGGTCCTCTTGGTGGTCGGTTGTCCAGTTACTATGAGCTACCCCTCCTGTGGCTGTGCTTAATTTCTTTTTTTCAGATTTGTTGTCTTTTTTCCTATTAAATTTTGGTGAGCTGCTACCTGCTGGCTTTGGTTTGTTACCATCATGCCCTTTGAATACAACTTTTAGGCGATCCTCTGCAGTGGTATAGTGGTTGAGCGATGATCTTATATCCTCCAATATTTGACCCATTAGGTTGTCACCTAAGTATTTATCGCTGCCAATATGTTCAGATTGGAGGCTGCACCCTATCGCCCAGAATCGGTCGTTGGTCGCTTCGTATATGGGGGTGGTGCCTGTTTGAGATAAGTAGTCGGCCAGATCTTCATTCTGCGCGAATTTCTCTTCTGCCACAGCACGCATTACTGCTATCTTTACCTTATTCCACTTCTCATTGGACTCAATTTCGGATGCGATCTTTTTGATCCTTCTTGGATCCTTCTCCAGGTAGATTCGTGTGGCTTCTTCCCTACTTCCTAATAAATTTGCCCTGGCGTAGTGGTAGGCCTGCTCAACCGAGTTAAATACGAGATCATCCACTTTGATTGGTGAGGGGTAAAAGTTACTTAGTGGGGAGTACTGCGATTGAAAGAAGATGCCTTTCTTGGTCCATTTGGTCTTCGCATTACTAAGTTTCAGGCCCTCGTCCAACAACTCCAGTTGGTCGTGTCTATACCAAATTCCTCCTATTTGGATCTTGTCTCTCACTATTTTGCCAACTTCAATTCCGTCTTGCTTTTCTGCGTGATATTTTACTGTGCGGAGTTTGCTCTTTCTTTCTTGAATCTCCTCCGGAAGGTCCGGGTTGATGAACACTTTGGGGAATGATGTATTATCTTTAAGCCTGGAACGTTTGTCGTAGATGTAATTACGGACCACTTCGTTCTTAAGCTTCACTAGAATTTGTTTTGTGCCCAGTTGGTATTTACCTAGTCTTCTCGCATGAAAAATCTCTTCCTCTTGTATTCTAGGATTAATCACACGTAAGACCTGCAACACTACTCTATCAATATCCTCAGAACGGTCATATGGGACCCCCGCAATAATGACATTGGACCGACGTTGATCAGTCTCCAGAGAGAGCATTTTCTCGTGATCTTGATTCTTTTCTTCAGTTACTTTACTTAGTTGTTTTCTCAGTGAGATAACTTCCTCTCTCATGTTATTTTCACTTTCTACTATATCATCCATTTTACTTAACACTTGTTCAAGATTTCTGTGGGCGCATTTCAATGATTTCTTAAGAGAATCTACAGACGAATCCTCGTCGGCGATCTTATATTCAGATATCTGTGAAAGTTCATATGTTGGGATAGCTTCCAATGGCTTAGACAGTGTTTGCACGTTTGTTTGTAGTTGAGGGATTAGTGGGTGTGAGAAAGCTTTCGTTAACTGCTGCCCGGTTAGAAATGCTGGTTTATCCCCTTCCATATTGAGGCGATATTGGGTGATTTTCAGTGAAATGTTGCTCAAATATGGTGATAAACATATAACAAAGTTTCAATTTTGGACTCACTCAGCTCTCCTCCTCTCGCTCATTTTAGCAATGTCCTTTATAGAATGATGAGTCAGGTATGTCCAAAGTTATGGTATGTTTGAGCGGCGATCGGCGTAGCTCCAGAAAATACGTCCGTCACCTCTGACGATCGGTCTCTCTTACCATGATATATTTCTTAGGTATCTTGATCAAATGTTCTTGATCAATTGCTAGTGTATCAGGACAATTGTTGGTCCCTTTTCTTAAATAGTCCATTTATAGGATAAAGATCACAAACGAGTTGGTTAATTCTCCTCAAATCTAATATTTGAGTCTATATTAATTTAATATGAGCCTATGAGCTCATTTCCATCGACATGAGATTATACATGTAGTCGATTGTATAAATAGAGGGTAAGCAGTAATAGTTTAAACGGTCCCTCTACTCAAACTATTTTCGCTTTATCATTATTTGCGCTGTGAATTACTGGCGGAGAAATCCTGATAATAGCAACAAGTAGCTGGGGATCTCTCCATTTATCAAATAGGGCATCTCATAGGTTATCTGCCGATGGAAATGGCAAATATCGACACTGATATCCAATTTAACTTAGATACCTCTACAGTCGAGACAGATATTGAATAAACATTACCAGATATCATAGCTTTCAACTACATTATTTTGAATTCAATATGTATGTACAATATTACATATTAGCAACGGGCCCATTATAATACTATGACATGTTCCTTATAGTGTGTTTCATCTAAATAGACTTTTATAGATTTTCTCTCGGCTGGGTAAAAAAGCCACAGTATTAAGGTAAAGGATTTGTAAGTACAGGAACGAGAAAGTAAATGTTGATACATTAGTCGGAGTACCGTTTTCTAGATCTCTTCATGAATGAACATACCGTTGGGCGACAGTGGATTTTATGATAGGATGTAACGAGGTTGGTTTCTGACTTACTGTACACGATGGTCACGAGTTTTTTTCGACCAGGGATCTCACGAGAAGCCGGAGGCTTCGAGTGAGATCCCTGGTCGAAAAAAACGAGTGGCCATTGTGTACAGTAAGTCAGAAACTAACCGAGTTACATCCTATTTTTATACCACGATCTCATATTGTACAATAAATGAATAAACAAACTATTTATTTACCTCGCTTCACTTGAATGATCCGCCATATTGGTTTTTTGATACCAAGGCGCTAGACAAGCGTACAACTGATTGGCTAATCTACGACGAAACGTAGGCATATGACGTCACGAATAGGCGTGACGTCATGAGCGAGTCTAACCTCAACCAATGAGAATGCTTCTTAGATTTAGGCAAAAAAAAAGTCATATTTTCACGCGTGGATCCTTTCAACAAAACACCATGGCATATATTCACTCATTTGCAGCGTGTACAACCCCCGATATATACCAAAGCAGTTAATTTAAGGTTAATAGCTTGATGTACTAAGTCAAGTTCTAATACTGGATAATCAGTTTCTATACATCTGACAATTGGATGTTTATAAACAGTTCCACTTCACCCACATTTCTATAACACATTCCATAATTATAATATTTTCCTCTGAACATTAATTGGATGTTCTGCAGTCATTTACGTTTTACCCTTCTACACCAGCACAGATTCGTACACAGCCCCCTCATTCTCTTTCTCCTCTCCCTCTCTGTTTACTATTTTTCTGTCAATCATATTTCGATAAGTGGTCTAATCATTTTCACTGTTTTGTTAAAGATAGTTTCCATGGCACAGAGGTAAACATCTGTTGACGAAAAGACCACGTCATTTTACTTCTCCCGTTGTCGCAGAGAATAATTGACAATGTAGCATTGTGATGGATGTAATGCCATTGATATATTTTTTCTCAAACATTTAGATGTCAAAATAACAATCTGTACATGTTGGTAGGCGTAAGTCAAAACCTCTCAGGATGAGGCTAAATCTATTCACTCAAAATAGAATAATAATACAACATGGTTCCATCTCTTAGATGACATCTCTCTATGTACATTCAGGATTAATTGACCCTTTTCAATGTTTATCTAATTTTACTGATGCACACGCCTATACAATATCATGATTACGTGTGCAGAATTCATCAACACCAGTGTATTTATTGATAATGATAACACGTCATCTTTCACAAAATAAATCATCCTCAAAATCCATGTTTTTTGACAATCGTAAATCTCGAACAATGCTAAAAGAAAGGTGGTTGCCGACCAAGGAAACGGTTTAACAGCGACGTAAAGGGGCCGTAATAGACTTAATATAACGTAATATTCGACGTGTTCTGTGAAATGTGCCGAGTAGTTTGTTGTTACCTTGTTGATAAATGAGTCAAAATGTATAATGTTTAAGAATCTAATACTCAAGGTTTCTTCTCACCCCTAGCTGCCCGAGAAAAGGCTTGGCATATATATTTTCCTTTTGATTTTTGCCCCAAACGATAAGGTACTTGCTTTTCGATATACTAATTTGACGAACTTGCATTGCTGTTGGATCACGGATCATAGTGTCATTGATTATTTTGCTGTTATGTGCAGTTAAAATATATATACTTATGTTGTTTATCTTAGGGCGAAGGACCTAATAAGGGAAGCCATTGAGAACAACGATTTCCTCCAAAACCTAGAAGAAAACCAAATCGACGAAATTATAGAATGTATGTTACCAACAACTTATGAAGCCAAACAGTACATGATAACAGAGGGAGAGCAAGGAGACAAACTATATGTGTTAGAAAGTAAGTGTATTCATGCTCCAACTACCCAAATGTTTTATGAAATTCAATAATTTAACATTAGTCATGGTGCTTTTTTTAAAAGTTAATATAGGGACACGTTAAAAGATGTATTGAAATATTGTCCACATGGATTGAAGAAAATCTTTACAATTCTTATTTTCAGCTGGAAATGTCAAGGTGGAAAAGAAAAACAAGCTTGGGGTTGTTGAGGAGAAAAGAAAATTGGGCCCTACAAATCTATTTGGGGAAATAGCTGTCCTGTATAACACACCAAGGACTGCCTCCATTTTAGGTATGTATGTTTTGTCTTTTGGAAATTTCATTAGACAAAGACGCCAGGCGTGGAAATGGATGTTTATTATACCTAATGGCACAATGGAGGTTTGTAATCGATCTCGACGTTGGGTCAAATCGCACGACACCCCAAAGGGGTGGAGTGCGATTTGACCCAACGTTGAGATCGATTACAAACCAAACAGAGTGCTATTAGGTATTTATGACATACTAAATCAACAAGAGAACTCGATTTTAATAGTATTTCACCTTACATTCCATCATTCTTGTCGATATTCAGCTCAAATAGCACATCTAGGTGCTATTTGACTTTTCAAATAGCACCCCTGAATAGCACCCCTGAAATCACATACGTATGTAATAACTTACTGAAGAGGCATGGTGAAATATATTGAACATAAGACATATTTATTGAAACCCCTACGCCAACAAACGGTCCCCATGATTTTCTGGCAGTATTCACCGAATTTGAAGCTAGATGTATTTGAAGCCATGACATTGTTATCCATGCCCTGAGGGAGAATAAGCAGGCTACATGTTGGGTGGATGGCTAGCAATGGGCGATGACGACAGCAGCAAACTGAGGTAGTCTATAAACATAGACCCATCCCCGCATATAAAGACCTACCTACACTCATGTAGGGCTGTATACTACAAACTGATGATATGATTGTTATATTATATTTAGAATCGATGTACACTGCAGCCATCTGGCGTAGGCCTATCTAATCTAAAGCCATTGCGTGCAATGCCACCTCAATTATTACATGACTCCAAAATGTAAAACGACTCTTTTTGAAATGTATCTTCGCTAAAATACCAAATGCAAGTTAATTACTTGTTACTTGTTACTTAATTACTAATTAAGATTGTATTCCACAAAAATGAAAACAAAATGAAAAATATAAAATCTTAATTAAAGTAAAACACTGGGCTGGAACACTTGCAGGACATACAGTTCAATTATGACTTATAATTGGGAACTCACATTATAATAATGGTTTCTGGGCAATGATACTGTCAGAATCAATGAAGTAATTTGTTTCCCGCTCTCCCAAACCCTTAGACTGGGTGCCTCCATATTAGTAGCTGTATGACACTAACTAGGGCTGTGCCACTTCCTGAGAGAGTTAGGTGTGGTCATGGTCTAGTGAATCTGTAGTATACAGTCAAAGTGGCTACTTTACTTCAAGGTCAACTTAGCTAAAGGGTTGCACCCCAAGTTAGGCACATTGCTGTATTAACCATTTTTTTCTTAATCCTTGGATATGAACATGTTTTCTTTGTTCATAAGTTCATCAATTGTGCAATAGGGATTTTCTCTGTATTTTTCTAAGAATAAAAGACCATCATTCCATACCTGCATAAGTATAGTGCAAATTTTGAGTAAAAGGAGAGAATTAAGTGTAGGATAGAGGACGAGAGTCTGTTCTCTTAACAGAGAACAGAGTCGAGTCCTCTAGCATGCTTATCCTCCAACTTCAATTGTTTGTGAAGTGACCAAATCCACCCACCCCCTACCACCCTACAATGATTACTGCCTCATCAGTGACCAGTATTCTCAACTTTGATTGTTTGTTTATTATTGGCCAATCCAGTCCCAATACACATTTGCCATTACCTCGAATTATTCTCAATATGCAACACCTTACACTTCCTACCACTGTTCTATATTGGTCTTCACCAACACATAAGTGATGTGCTACAGTGAAATGAGTCACAAGTTGCAAAAATAGGATTTTGAGATATCTATTTGGAGTTTTCTTGCCTTCTCACCACCAGGATGTGTTCGATATAATTTGCAACATTGATTTGTATTCTCTAAATTCCAAATATTCATAATGTTGAAATGAACATTTACTATTTCTCTCATTGGATTCTAGAACAAAGGAATATATTCAATTTACTGTAGCAGGTTTCATTGTTAATATTTAATAAGCTATCCCTGGTAGGACTCACACAATTAGACATTTATTCAATTCACAATTTAATAATGTATCAATGTGCAGACATCCGGGGTACAAAAGGAACCTTATAAAATGAATTAAGGCAATTAAGGTTTTAGTCCCTAACTTAGCACACACCACTATAGAAATACTACCTTACACTGGTCATGGTCTACTGATCCACTTGACACTTGACCTCAATTCTCAAAAGTAAATACATAAATATTTAGCTGTGTTTTTACTGTTGAAATCGAATGAAAGAGCTCCCTGATGTCTTTCTGCTGCCAGTATCTGTTGTGATACATCCATATGCTTTATAGGTTTGCATTTCTAAAGCAGGTAGAAGTCAGGGACTATAAATATTTAGCTTAGATTACAATATATACTGTCTGAGTGCATTCACTTCCATTGAAACGGAAGTTTACTAGACCTCCTTATTGTCATTTATGCATAGCACACTGGGAAGACACTGGCCCAGTAACAGACAGAGTCTTCTCTATTAAATGCTGCCTTACAGCCACACACATTATTGGATTATTCATTATAGTGTGCATAACATAATATCTTAGTTTTCCTCAATGTCTGAACAGAGGATATAGTCAGTCCAGTGTCCCCCTTTAAAGATGTTTTTCAAACATGCTGGTTTATATACTTTAAAAAATTACCATTAGCTGCTTTAGCTGCTTTGAGAATTGACATCAACTCTACTATTCATCTTGTGAGTCTCAAAGTATCAATATTTTTATTCAATATTCCTTATTAATCTATAGCACTAGAGAAATGCAACGTCTGGTACCTGGGACGACAGGCGTTCCAGATGATAATGATGAGGACTGGCCTTACAAAGATTAACGAAAGGATTGAGAAAATAAAGGGGTAAGAATATTTATAGATAGTTTAACGGTCTTCAATCGCTGCATCGCTATTGCTATTGCACCATAAACAAGTTTTAAAATTTCAAAGTCAAGACGCCTCAATGTGGTTACTTTTGGTCACATGTTAGACAAAGACAAAGATGTACAGCACCTCCGACATTTCCTGTCACACGAATTCTTTGAATATCATTAAGTTGATTCCACCACCTTCTACATTTCCTGTCACAAAAATACTTTGAATATCACTAAGTTGATCATCTGTTTGGTATAGCGAGCCGTCAAGTAATGAAATGGCATCTCGGTTTATTGAAATATTGGTCAGATTCAATTACACAGAGAAATGAATGGTCACTAATTCATTGATTAAAACGTACCAGAGTACCAAACCAAATCCCACTGGAGGGATAGTTTCCAATTTGTGAATGTATATATGCGATGTTCTGTCCCTTTCCTCACCTCATCTTAATAGATGGATAATGCTGTATTTGTATATTATATTCCAGCGTTGCAAAATTCAGAGATCTCCCACAAGAACTTCTCAGTTTAATTGCGGAGGCATTTGATCAGGTACCGTACTAACTGTCCTCTCTGATACTTTATGTTCACATCAATTATTTATTGCTATTTCGTATTTAATTTCTGGCAGAATGGAATAAAGGACATCAGTTGTGGCGTTTACCATGTCCTTATATTTTCCATCCTTTTCAGACCCACTACGAGCAAAACGAGGATATTGTGTACCAAGGATCAAAAGGAGAAACCCTCTACATTGTGCTGTCTGGCCAGGTATGTTGTCCCTGATATTATATGCAAATCCACCTGAGCAGCA
Organism: Sthenelais limicola; assembly: GCA_942159475.1. Lineage (NCBI taxonomy): Eukaryota > Metazoa > Annelida > Polychaeta > Phyllodocida > Sigalionidae > Sthenelais > Sthenelais limicola. The sequence continues at coordinate 110,865,547 of OW804095.1, read as the reverse complement.
TTTTCAAACTTCACGTTTTGATGTTACAGTTGTAATATGTTTTATTCTTTCTCCAAACGTCCTTCCCTGTAGGTGGAGGCGTCAAAGCGACAAGAGGATGGTGATGGCGAACCAGACACTCGTTTTCTATTCCCGGGTGACTTTTTTGGAGAAAAGGGTTTAGATGAGTAAGTTGTATTCAGCTACAAATTTAATCAGTAACACCATAGACGAACTTATAATGATTTTACTTGGGCAGGAAATATAGTAGAACCTATCAGAGGCTAAATCCCACTTATTAAATGAATATGTGTTAACACTATATGTTTTGCAGCATCGTGGAGATTATCTAGAAATATTTCTTTCTTCCGAATACTAGGGAACAGTTGAGAGAGGAAACTATGACGGTGAACTCAGAAGGAGGAGCTAGCTGTATAAGTATCGACCGCGAGTAAGTATAAGAATATATTATCTTCAAGCCCATCATTAGCTAATTCTATATGCGCTTGTGTCGATTGGGCAGTGAATGCAAAACGATATTAACTGGGTCTGCGCCACATCTTTGATATGGTATTACGTGATATATATGTAGATATTACAATTTTAACTTATGATTACAGTACCTTGTATCGTTATAATAATGATCGTCTTTTCCGAAATTGTCTAATACATGATGTACTCTTTTCCAGGACTTTGAATGGGATCATGAAGAAACATCACAAGAAATCGTCTATGTCGTACGTTTTTTTTCATAAAACAATAATTGCACCTTCCTTTTATTTCCTATAAAAACGGAGTCAAGTATCCATTCGATCTTGTATGGTATTCTATCAGATTTGGTCTTCAACAAGACAAGCTACTAAACCTATTCTATTTTGTTATGACCCATATAAACTTAATTCACATTGCATAAGTGTCTCCTTTCGAAACCTCGCTTTCTTTCTTTTTCAGCAAAGACAAACCGCTTGCACCGAAGCCGAGTAAACGAGACATTCCTGAAAAACTCCAAAAAACAAGGCTAGGAGATCTACTCATACTTCAGACTTTAGGAATCGGAGGTTTTGGCCGAGTCGAACTAGTGCAGGTAAACTTTCATCTTGTAACTAACCCCGGAACTAACCATTCTATCCAGGGGTAAATCAGGCTAGAATAACCTTATATAACTGTTCCCCATTTGACAGTATGTAGGGGAGGGGGTAATACGATGTAACATAGCGCGTTTTAAGCCTCAAAATGAATATTGCATATGATATCATCTGTTTTTAATTGCGATATTTTGCGACATTTCTACTAATTCGCAAATTTATATTCAGTATGTGCGATTGAATATATTGCAAATAATGTTTCCGAATATGGGGCTCGATACGAATAAATCCGATTAAATTGTTTAACGGATTATGTTGAGAGTGAATATAGTAGATTGACCATTTTTTTCCAAAGGTGGGACAAGATGATGCCAAAACGTATGCCTTGAAGCAGATCAAGAAAGCCTATGTCGTGCAATCCAGTCAGCAAGAGCATATTCTCAATGAGCGCCTCATTATGTTGGAATGCCGTTCAGAATTTATCGTCAGGTAAATTGCAAGCGTCTATGAAATAAGATTAAATTAAAAATGTGAGAGTATGCATTTAAAACTTGGCCTGACGGACTTACTTTAAATATACGTAGCTTCGTTCTGCCATTGCTTCCGTTGTATTCCTCTCTAGAATATCTTCAACGTCAATAACTATTGTTTCCAATTGGGAACATCTGACCATAGTATTTCACCGTATAGTACAGCTGGATTATACTAAAAATGTCTTCGGGTTTAATACATATAGTAAATAATATGATATAGATGTACAACATCTTTCTCTCAGGCTGCACCGAACCTACCGAAATGGTAAATTTGTGTTCATGCTTATGGATGCTTGTTTGGGAGGAGAGCTATGGCGACTTTTAAGAGACAGGTGGGTGACATTTTAATTCTTTATTTGCTAAATAGATGATTGATTAATTTTTAAAAATAGGTGTGTATCCGATTTATATTCGATGAAACCTAGGTAGGGGGTGTAATTTTGTTAGAAAAGACAACAACAACAGAAACAACAACAACAGACCCCACTTTTCTCTTTGGGAAAACACTTTTCAGGAACTGAAAGAAATTATTTTGAGACAATAGACAATAGTAACCCTTATGAGGGTTTTCTGCATTATGAGTTGGTGTATGAATTTCTTATCATTGGTACCATCAGGTGTGACTTTCTCTATCAGATGCTAAGCGTGGCTAGGAATACCACTATGTAGAACAGTCTTATTAATGTCGTCACAGTACCACGTAACATTGCGTAATAATTATGCAATGAAAATAATTAATAGTTAGATTTAGAGCTATGCCAGTGGCAACAGTGCTCTGTTGTTATTATAGTTATACAAATTGAAATCAAAATCTAAATGTATTTATTTAATATGTTTAAGAATGATTTATTAAAACAGAAGGATCTAAGCGCTCGTTGTCGCAATGCTGTGCGGTTAATGCTGTGCGCACTGGACTTAACGCGCGGCTCACGCTCCCCCGCGGCAAAAGTATGATGGCTGCCGTGGTGAGTGCAGCTGGTGCCTCAATCTCGGATATCTTGTTCCTTCAGCTTTATCTTTAATGATCGCGCGTGGGGCCCTCTACCCATAGTGATGAATAGCAATGAAGGCGTGTAATGTTCGATATGACTTGATGGTCATATTTATTACATAATAAGGTGTAATATTACGTAATAAAAAGATGGAGATTGAACATTATATTAATGTAGACGGGCATAAAATATAATAAAGGCATGTTTTATCTGGAGATCCGAAGTTCTACCAAACTACAAATCATGGGGATTTAACCCTGAAAGATTTTTAGAAATTAAAGTAAAATTGATTATTGTGCATTAGATATTCAAAATAGAAAACAAAATGGTTACCATATATACTGCAACAGTATACAGATAAGATTGACCACGCTTCAGAGTTCTGCTACGTGAGATAATACTTAGTGAACTACCAAAAGACAGCTACCACTGTTAACAGTAAACCACTGTAACCGTTAACAGTAATCTGAAACAGTGTTACCGGTATCATCCCCCAATTGTCTTTTTTTTTTATATGGGGAAGGTTTTTCTAGGTAAAGGTGGTGTCGGGGGGGGGGGGGGGGGGGTATCGGAAACACACCTATTGTGCCTTTAAGTTACAATCAGTTTCAACTTGTCGGCCTTCATCAATGTCAACAGGGGACCCTTCGAGGACCCGCACACCCGTTTCTACACGGCGTGTGCTATAGAAGCGCTGGCTTATCTTCACGCACGAGGTGTAGTGTATCGTGATCTCAAACCAGAGAACCTCCTCGTCGATGACAAGGGATACCTTAAATTGGTGAGGGCATATATCTACAAGTCATAATGATAGGACTAATAGTTTTACGAATTTATTTTTCATCTTTTATCGAATGAAGGATTAAATGCATTCATTAGAAATATTGGTATATGGTATGGTCTATGCAATGGATAATTTCGTCACACAAGTCCCCAAGTGCAATACGATAACAAGAAAATGTCCATTCAAAACAGTTTGTGGTTTGTCGCTGCAACACATTTTACTTTCCGTTTAATCGCCTAGGTCGACTTTGGCTTCGCAAAGAAAATCGGCCATGGAAAGAAAACGTGGACATTCTGTGGTACTCCTGATTATGTAGCACCGGAAATCATTCTCAATAAGGGGCATGACTTTGCTGTTGACCTATGGGCTTTAGGGATTCTAATGTTTGAACTCCTCACCGGAAAGTAAGTTTCCAACTACTGCATATATCTATACTGCTGGTGCACTGTTTGCTGTATAATCGGAGGTTTTAATCTTTTACTCTCTGCCTAAGGTCCATGGCTATAGTCCCACGACCGTCCAAGATTAAAAGATCCCGTGATTAAATGTATACAATTTCAAACAAGTGAAGATGCATACCGCTTTAATTATAATGAACATTCAGCTATTCATCAATACCGCATTACTAATGGCTGTATATCGTTTCCAGTCCACCATTCACAGCAGATGAGCCAATGAGAACATACAACCGAGCTCTGAAGGGGATAGATGCTATCCAATTCAATAGAAAAATCACTAAGAATGCCAAAGAGCTAATTAAGAAATTATGCAGGTAAGGATGTCACACTGATATCTATCTATCAATTTTACCACGATCTTCAACTTACACCTTCAATTATATGTACATCGGTTTTCCCATTGGCGCCAAACGATAAAACGTTAAAATTGATGTAATCAGTCATAGATTAAGTATTCTTTTTTATATATAGTTCAAGTATTCTTCCAGACTATGATAGGTTCCCCAGATTACCGCGTCCTTCTGCTTGTAATAGAGGCCATTTATTGTTATATTCATCTGTATTTGACAGGGAAGCTGCAAATGAGAGGATAGGTTACGGGCGGGCTGGAATAGTAGAGGTTCAGAAACATAAATGGTTCGATGGATTCAACTGGGAAGCCTTGAGAAAAAGGAACCTTGAAGCCCCATCTAAACCGACGGTTCGTACCGAGAATTTGTCCATCCTTAATGTCTTCCGGATTTGTAGTATGTCGTCTTGCAGATGACGATATGATTAGTAAATTAGCTTAATTTCAGCGACGTCCACAATTTTGGGCAGAACTAGGTCAAATTACATTTAATTGATTAAATCTTTATTTCTAAATGAGTGATAATGTTGGTAGGAAAGTTTAGAAGAAAAATTAGGATAAAATTGTCTATCCGAATACCCTTGATTTAATTCGAATGAAATGGACCGACGTAGAAAGCCTCAGTTTTGTCTTAGGTTTACGTTTTATTTTAGATTTAATCATTCTTTGTTTTACTTTAGATTCGGGGTGCGTCAGACACTTGCAATTTCGATCAATATGACGAAGACAACGAGGTGGTTCCGGATGAAATGAGTGGCTGGGACAAAGTTTTTGCAGAGATTATTTGAGGAAAGGAATTGTGTAAAAAATATAGGTAAAATTTCCTTCGGGCATATATTGTACATACCTTATTCGTGCTTCACAGATGGATGGTGACTTGTACATTCAAGACTATCAGGGCTAGAAATAATATTGACTGGAATACGCCTCAATCCGGGATGTAAGGACTATGTTGCATAGGGTGATGATACCCACGCAGCCGATCATCTCCAGAACTTCCAGGAATGATGTTGCGAGCATGCATAATGGATTTCTCATAAAGATCCTTAAACATTATAGCCTAATTATGGTCCTAAAACTAACAAAAATACAGGGATTAATCAATCATCTATTTATTGGTGTCTTAACTATCTGATAAGATGATCATCAAGATTCATGGCAGTACTTTTCTACAGGGGTATATATTACCTACCGTGTGGAAAGTCGCCTTTGTTTAGTTAGGCGTTTGTTCACCAGCTGGCATAGTTTGCCGATAGCGCCAAGGCTTGAGCCTGGGATCTCAATAGAGGAATGGAACTTGTGTAATAATTTTCCAGTAACTCAAAAGAGTCAGCGATCGGAAATATGGGATATTCAAGAAGTTTTTATTCGGTCCATCATATAGTTAACTGTCCACTAGTAAAAATACAATTTCGGGTGATGCGGACGCTGTTTTACATTTCTAAAATAAATCACGAGCAGCTGTTCAAATCTAGTAAATCTAGTTCTAACAACGTGTTAGTGTTTTGGGCTTCGATATTAGTGCTTAACGCAATGATTCTATTGGGTTTATCCCATCCATTGCGGCACAAGGAATCAATAATGTCTGTATGATTTTGATGGTGTGATTAATTGTGATTCACCTTCTACACATCACTGGTCTCCAGATTGTTTCAAACTGCATTGGGATACGTTTTTGTTGTTGTAAATACTACTGTATCAAATACATTGGTGTACTAGTGATAATTCATTCTAATGAAAGAAGAAACATGTAATGCATAGGTCTGTATGTACATGCATCATCCGGAAACTCGGTCACTGTATGATTTAACTGTAAAGTATATACATGGAGGACGTGGACAGATAAATGAATAAAAGCAGAAAGTAATTCAAAAATGTTTAATAGGAATATTCACTTCTACATGTAATTTCTAAATGCACATGTACTCTTTGTTTACTCATAAGTCAAATATAAGACTGGATACCCAGCGACATATACAAATAATAATTGTAGGTCAACTATAGGATGCATCGCTATATCCTGTACTAAGACTTTATATTTGTAAACTATGTATGGATCACTGCATCATAATACTTTCCGACCACTGTGATAATTCTAACATAAGTCGCTTCCCTATCAATATTTACATTTGCACGAACCATATATTAACTATAACGTAAATAATGCAAAATGATGGTTTGACAAGTACTATCAAGGGTCCCTGATAATTTTAATTAAACTTTATACCACGCCAACATACAGCTCGCTAAGCTACTAACAATAAATTATGTTCGAAGAAAGCTCGTCGATGTACGTCAAATGAGGCGCTTATATATATATATATATATATATATATATATATATATATATATATATATATATATATATATATATATATATATATATAGCTATAGGTTACATGAATACGAAGAGATCGTGCACTATATTATATAATATTACTAATGCCCTCTAACTTAGAATGCACTCATGTACATTCAAAACATGCTTAAAGTATTTAGTGTTAGAGTAGAATCATAAAGGGCGATTCGATGATTCGATGAAGTCTTAGAATTCAATTCCATAGAGACGCGAAGGGTTCCCGTTGAAGGGCGTTGTGAATTTATAGCTTGCCTGGGATGAATAGATATGTACATCTTCTGAGTATAGGTTCCCATACAAGGAGCTTCACCTTCATAATTTAATTGGGATATCCCACCTTTCAATAATTATCACATGGTGACCCTCTCACGATTACTGAAGCATGTTTTCTTGTTGTAAGTACAGTTGTGGGTCAGGTTTATAACGCTAAATTGATTAAATCACAATTTAAGTACCTGCATTATGTATATTCAAACATAATTTGTGCGATTACATATACCGGTAATGCAATACAAGCCATTCGTATATCTATAGCTTGACGAAGAGTCGTTATCTTAAATATTTGATCTAATACTGTCATAGCATTTTCTGTGATATTGGGCGAGATAATTAACCTAAAAATAGCTAACCACCATCATCTACCACATGTCTGACATGGATAGGTGGAATATGGTCCTTTGTAATCTCGCATCCACTGTAGAAACTATTAACAAAATGTGTACAGAACAAAATCCATACAGGGGAGTGGGAACACCAATCAGAAAATTGAGGATAAGCCGGAAACACATGACATTAAAATCTACCAATGGCAATGTGTAATTTTCCGATGCGTTGAGGGTGGTTGCCCCAAGTGGCAATTACCGTCGGAATTCACTTGAACAATTTCAAGAAGATATCATATATATAATATATTATATATGTTGCGAACTCGTGCAACACCTCATGAATTTTTCAGTGGCAAGTTGTTCATAGAGGTTCACCGCATTCCTAGATTAAAAAGGCCCAAAAGCAGTCAACTGAGGAGGATCATAAACTGTATCTAGAATCAATGTACCATCTCAACGCACACAAACTCCGGGGGTTAAGGCGAATCAGTGGAAACTTGTTTCTGTGTTGCTTTTGATATCCATTTCTCAAAGTTGCTGACTCGGGTGTAAATGCCATACTTGCCCCTGTCGCCACACCCTTCTCCAAATGACGTCACGCCATAAACATACCAGCGGGCCTGACCATCCTTGACTATTTGGCACATCAGCGGACCCCCGCTATCGCCAGCGCAAGTGTCCACCCCTCCGCTTAAGAAACCTGCACACATTTGGTTGGGTGTGATTTCATAATCAAAAGCTTCTTGACATTTGTGGTTGTCAACTAAGGGCACTTCGGCCTCCCTAAGTTTATCCGTACCGAACAAGTGTGTGTCTTTTGTCTTACCCCACCCGATTGCATAGCACAAAGTACTAGCCGGAAGCACATCGGTAGCATCCGGTAGACAAGCATACTTGATGTACTCCCCTTGCGGGACGGGCGTTTTCAACTTGAGTACGGCGATATCACTGTCAATAGTGTCCATATTGAAGTTGTCGTGTACAAAATCTTCCGCGACCCTTATATCCTGTTCCGTGCCTTCAGTTCCGCCAAGGTCATATTCCCCGACACGCACTATGACGCGACGCTTGCGATTACGTCTGCGTACACAATGCGCCGCTGTTAGCACGTGGTAGGGCGAGATCAGCACGCCCCCGCAATACTGCTCTTGGTGAGGCCGCGTCAATATGGCAACCTAAAGTAAAGAGAATCATATCAATCTATAAAATGTCAAGAATACCATAGCCTATCTATGTATCATATATACATACATGCATTTAGGGAGAGGTGTCTTAAAGTTACACTTTGAGGTATTTTTACCTCAAGTAGAATGTCTCTTTCCCCTCCTACTAGATGGTAGCTATTGGTACTAACATAATATAATTCTACCAGTATAAGTTCAATTCTATCAGATCACTTCTCTCCCATACATTAGCCTACATTAAAATATCACGAACATCGGTCTGGTCTGGAAAAGTTACGCAATGAATGACGCTGCTATATTATATGAAAAAAGTGTAGTTTCTATTTCCTCTCCTTTTACAATGCCTCTCGGATATGAGTGTTTCACGGCGCCACCTGTAAAATGTGATTAAACAAATGAACAAGTAGAACAAACCTGCCAAGGCCAGGCACCGCGCCTGCTCTGGTGACCGCCCACAATGCGCAGGCTTGCCTCCATTGAGGCTTCCCTCTGTCCGCAATCTCCTGGGTGCCAGGGAGGCATGCTAGGCGTGGGCTTTACCGTCTTCCACTTATTTCGATTGCGCCGTTTTCCGCCAGGTCGAGGAGACGACTCATTTTTACGTGGTGGATCTGTTTATATGGATACATGTAAAGTTTTAGTTACATATATGTATGTATGTATGTATACATACATACATTATATACTTTCATTTCTTTATATTGTTTATTATATTTAAAACAACACTCGGCTTTCTCCTCTTTTCAGGTTAATCAAATAAAAACACATACTGTCTCTTAGATTTGATAAAAGTTTGTACGGTATGCAACAATATCCCTATAATAATTCCACATTTAATTTGCAATAATGACTTTTGCATGAGGGTGATTGTGATAATGGTCAACATTGATTCATGAGATATGAATGAGAGAGTAGGATGGCGATGGTTTGTCTGATATATATATATATGTTTGTATGTGTGTAATACACTTACACACGGACATAGTATGTCCCCGTATGTGCATTCAATAACATTCATTCACTACATTACATACCGGTTCATTACATTTGTATGTATGCCAATGCAATCACCTATTACAACCACCCTCCAATCTACATAGAGATACGTAAATAAGCAATAATGAATGATAATTCTCAATATTTGAAATGTGTTTCAATGCTATATAATGTTATCTCATGTTTATTGACACAGTTTCAAGACGTACCTTTTGTGCCCCGGTTTTCATCTTTATCGTCGTTTTTGTTTTTTGACTCGTGGGATCCTCGAACAGGATCAGCGTCCCAGTTCTCATTCTGCAAAAACTTGCCCTCACATTCGGACCCGGGTACATAGCAACGCTTCTCCTCCATCAGCATTGTGTTCTTGCACCATCTTCTCAAGGCGCAGACGCGGAATCTCCGTCTCATGCAGGATCGCGTGCATTGGGTCCATCTTGACCAATCATAATACAGGAGGTCATAGACAATGTTCTCCACCAACTCGGCGTCCACGTAGCGTTCCTCTCCACTCTCTTCAACTGAAGCATCGTCTGTCGGCGCACCTGTGATTTCCTCGTCCTTTTTGTTGTTTCTCCTATCTCCGGAGCCTCGGCGACTCTCATGTCCCGTGTGTGGGTTTTTATGTCGTCGCACTTTGCAGCGACCATGACGTGAGCTTGCCCGCCAACAGGATCGCTTCTCCACCAAGCGATTGCCTTGACTACAATCTCCTTCCGGGCAGCGATGGCGACGTTGCTTGCATCTCCGGTTGCACGGCGTCCACGCACTCCAGACTAGAGAGTGGTTGCTCGTGACGTTTGTCGTGGCGGTTAGGTCCAGTATGGACCGCCTCAGCACACTGGCTGCGTGCCTATTTCTGTGTCGGGGAGCATCTGAGAGATCAAACATCTGGAAAAAAAAATGTCAAGTTTTTTAAAATGACCTTGGATTAATTTAAAACCTAATTATGGCTTCGCAGATTGTTGCAAACACCTGAATGAAGTTGGTAAGTCAGCACACTGGAATTGTAATTGCAGGAAATAACATTTTGTATTTTATATTACTAAAGATTGTGAGTACTGTATATGTCCGCCCTCGTTATATCAAAGAGAAAACCCCGAAGTCGTTTTATATAGGCACAGCAATAATATAAAAAGGCTCTAGCTGCATGCATGGTGTTGAATCTATATTTATCATCCTGAATTTTCTTTGATATATGTCCATTAACATATAGCACTCTCAGCGACCTTGTCTAGAGGTTGTGCCGATGGAAGAAGGACTAAATCATTCCCGGTCCAAATATGACCCATCGGGAGTGGCATGTATATGCAGCTAGAAACATTTAGGTAAGCGCGGGCAATGAATGAGCATTCTTCCTTTTGATAAATATCTAGAAATTCCCACCAATCTCTGTCAGGAATTTCACCCTTCAACCCCTGTGTCCTCGCCATGGATACGAACCTCTCTGCATACAGCAACTGACCATTTCAATTGATACCAAGGCCCAGTTTAGCTTTCCTACACAAAACCAGCTATACCATTGCCTTGATCGCGCTAGCATAAAGCCGAAAAGTGCATACACGTGCAGATATTGTAAAGGAGTCCACCAGAAATCATGCTTACTCCTTTTATGCACGTTCTCATTTAATTAAGTTTTTGTCCCCACTGATTATTTTATGAATTAAGAATGTAACAACTTGATATGTAAACATTGTTTTTATATTCCCAGTTTCTTTATTTTAATTCTCCAATTTACAGAGTCTTAATAACCGAATATATTAGTTCCCTCATTACTCTTGAAAGGGTACAGTTCTGTGGTATTCCCCATGCACTCCTGAGAGTATATTATATATTACTTAGATGGAAAATCGGCCATGAGTTTTGGACCCCACTGCTAGCGCGCTTTTTCGCTGGAGAATCCCACCGGCAAGGGCAATGGCAAGGTCAATGACATTGTCATAGGCATCACCTCGAACAGCATAATGGGGGAACATTACGACAAAAAACATATTCACCAACGTGCAGGAATCTATTTGTTTTATTTGACATTGGTAGGAGTGAATTCCATCACCGATGATAACCACTAGGTTATATACAAAAAAGTCTAATTTTTCATTTCGGGAATCGTTTGAGTAAGAATTTCCGTGTTTTAGGAACTATACGGAAGACACATGTGAAGAATTAGGATAGGAATGCCTGAGAGCAGTGCGGAATAGAATACCAGACAAGGCAAGGCAAGGTGAAATTAACGATTACTTTACTTTTCCTGAATTCCTTGTGAGAGCAGAAATACTATTACCCACGAATTTCGCATCGTTAAGGGAGCACTGCTGATAAAAAATATATTTTTCTAACAAAACATTTTTATTGGCCAGACATTTAACAAATTATCAAAATACGCATAACCCAATAAGTATTGATCTACATTATTTTATCTGTGTCACACGAGATTGGTCATAAATATTTGTTTCGCACCTGCAAGTCTCAAGTTTTGTTTTTGTCTAATTGATTTGTCAATACAGCTTCTCCACCCCATTATTCCACACAAGAGAAAAGAGAGAATTTGCAGCGGTAAATAAAAAATGGACATTTTTACTTATTCGTGTAGGTTGATTCAATGCAGCATTATGTATGACATTTATTTATCATTATTGCTGCTACTTATAAAATACAGAATTATCATAATGGTGGGCGAACTCGCGACTAAAGCAGGCACATGCAGTTTCCTTTGCACAATCAATCGCTACTTAATAAACGCCGACGGATGGTGAATGTTTGAAGCATCGAACATGGTACGGTATATCCTCAAACCCATATGACCTCCATGTTGGCAAAGAGTGTCAGTTTGCGAATGTCTAATCTGGGTATGTACATACATTTCTCTCTCTCCCCCCCCCCCCCCCCCCAACAAACAATCCCATGGTTTTTAGCGACCTATACTATATAGGTACTCTCTCCGCTTCATCCCACCTTGATACAATGCTGTTTGCACTATGCCATAATTCAAAAGAGGAATGTTGTGCGCAATCCAAATCGTTTAAGAGCTCTCCCAAATACTATGTGGCAATATTCTATGAGGTACTTTTTTAAGCATTAAGGATAGGACCTCGTAGATTGTTTGATGGTAATTCCCATGGCTTGATTTCGAGCACGTGTAAATCGAAACAAGGAAGCCATTTTATTCTCCCTTTAAATTTACACACAATCTGAAGGTAATGTTATCTTCTGCAGTATCATGTTCACATGATACTGCAGAAGGTTAGACGAGGTTACGGTGGGAGGGCATGGACGAACTGTTTAAAAAGGACGACAATGGATAATGGTTTACTGAGTGGTGTGGTATAAATGCCCAGAAAATATTAAATGGGCATGCTATGCCTCGCTGAGAGATAAAACAAAACATCTCTATCGAGGCACATTCTATGGCAAGTCAATCAATCTAATTATACAAAATAAAGAAGACCAGATGTAGTTTCTGGTATAGATTCCTTTAATCCAAAACCAATGGGGTACTACTTCATTCGTCCGGGTACTGGTACATGTACCGAGCCTGCCAGGGTAATTGATTGTGACAATGATGATATTAATAACTTCGGGGAATGGTTAGTATTCCATGAATGCTAACAAATATCTGTGTGGATCAGTGGGGTAATAAAAGAAAAGCATAACATGACACAGGAATGGATGTACCAATCTTCAACCATCCACATTCTAAGCATGTAGATAGGGATGGCATGTGAGGGAGACTGTCAGGTCTCAGTAAAGAGTTTTGTGTTTTAAAGCCAAATCAGCGGCAGATTCCATGCCGCGGAGAGGGGGCGTAACAACAGCTAAGCTGGCAGAATGTGTCCTGCATGTTCTTGATATAAAAGCTAAATCACTCTTACCTCTACATAAATCTTCTCAGCAGCTGATGTGAATGCGATGATATGTAGGGCGATTTCTCGAAACTCTAAATTGGTCTCAAATATGTAACAGCTATCGGGGCTATTATGTTCAAGATTGCAGTAACTCAATTGCTAGATTCATTAATCACCATTGAGAAATGGAGAATTGAAAAATCTACTGTATCAATTATGTGGCGAGAGTCTGACTCGATCTATATCATGCTTATCATAGTCTCAACTATCAAAATTGCACTGTATAGGGGGCTCTTTGACAATGCACATTTAATGAATGCACTTTTTTCCCTTTCGGATAAGAATTACGCCCAGGTGAAAAAGGGGGCCCATGAATACCATTCATCATTAGCGCTACGTCAGATAAATCCTAGCGGAGAAGCACATATCCATCTGTTTAGGATGAGCTCTCGTGTGGTGCCTGAGCTAGCATGAGATAGGTCTTTGATTGTTGCCCAAGATCTCTATGGTAGATGGCTGAAATTATTGCAATGGTTGCATCTTAAAATAGCTCTGTGGAGGGCATACATTATATATATAATATGTGCGTGTGATTATAACGGCTGCCAGTCCGAGTCCTATAACAGGCCTGTGATATATGCGACGAGGTAGAAACACGTGAGTGGAGGGCGGCCGCTTTGCAATGCCTGGGTTACATTTAGCTTGCCACTCACTTTCCATCGCTAGGCGAACCGTCCACAATTCGAGGAATTGACCCCTGTTGTGTGACCCTTGCTTCGCGGATTTCCAGGAGTGGAGCAGCATGGAGTCTGAGTACGCTAGGGGGAGCGCCATCCAACAAGTGAATTCCATAAATGCCTTCACAGCCTATTTACACCACGCCGCTCTGTTTATCAACAACATACCGAACATAGATCGACCGATTCTCGATCAAACCCTAAACCACCCGTAAACATAGCATCTATTCGCTCTGCGCCGTCAGGAGAGTCATATCTCACTCGCCAGACTTGTAGCGAAAATAAAGCACATACATCTAGCTAAATTCCTGCTAAGCATATAAGCCTGCTGAATGGCAGGAATGGGGGCCTCGATATTATACTCAATTTTTGTCCGATGCTGTCTCGTTCTGACACCATTCCTAAGGCACACACATGTAAATGAATCTCAAGAATGGTACGAATTTAAGAAGAACATTCAAACGTTTACAACGACGAATTACTCTCACATCTTGGCGTATTCGGGGAAGATATTAGATAAAATACAAAATAGAAAAATAACTTTGAGGTGCTAGTTGGTATTTGTAGCTAACACATTTTCTTTCTGTCCATTTTATGCAAGTGGTCAGTGTAAAAATGCTTACTTCGCTCTAAATCATGCATGGTTACCTCCAGACTCCGGTGTTATTGGTTCTAGCGCTTTGCGTCCTTTTATGGCTGTCATTTCTGCTGTTTCTAAATTCTTCCGGACGACACAGTTGCCACCTGCCTACGAGCATACGCAATATGCCATTGATTTGTAAGAAGATACAAGTAGTACTGATACACCATTAATTTGGTTAGGTTTCTTTTTATATAGATTTTGCACTGAAAGAGATTTTAACTGCGTCCTATATATAAGTGTTCAGATATCATGTGTAGTATGGGTTGTTCTATTACTTAGATAGAACCTAAATGGAGAACACTGTGTCCATTATTAGCAGTTTCACTATAACACTATGTCCATTATTGGCAGTTTAGAGTGTAAATCACGACATCATCTTTCAGAAAGAAGATGAGACCTCCTTCCGGAAATTGTTCTGTAAAAAGAAGTCGTATTGTCGGTACCACGGTGGACACCTCCTGTCGCTTCTGCTGACATTACATGCATTTTCCCTATTTACACTCTGTATGAAGTGCTGCATGGATGTATATAGGATTCTGCCCTTTCGGGCAAGTATGAATGGGCCATCAATATCAATTCAGGCGCGGTGGAAAAGATGCTCTGGGGGACTGCAATGTATTTGTCATCTCTACAAAAATGCCCCAGGTCTTCCATCTTAGGGCTTTTAACGACGACGAGCTTTTGTCAGTTCCTATCGTTGTTCAAACTACTTTCCACGTGACACTCGTCGCCCTTTCACCAGAAGCGTCTGAAATATGCAGACACTCCTGCTGCAGACATTTACACACACCTTGCCACTATCACCCTATACTCAGTCCCCATCCCTCTCAGCCTTTTAAGCTTTCTTTCATCGATCAAATCCCGTCGACCTCTACGCTAACGTCAAGGGCCTTCCTGCTTCCTTCTTCTGTTGTCGGGAAATGACGCTCAAAGGTAAACAAAGACTACCGGAAGCGTACGAGAAGTGATACTTGAAGATTTGTTGAGAGTGGGGAATCGGTATCAAAAAGGTCGCTAGAGGTCTTAGTTGTCCCTCGCTTCTTGCGGTATTTGAAACGGCTAAATAGTATCCAAGAATCGTGATTTGCCTGAGATTCGCAAGCCGAACCACAAAAACAACCGACAGATCCGAATTCCGGAAAAGTTAAATCAATTCAAGACATGGTTATCTGAACTTATTATGCTTAGATAAAATGAAGATGTTCCCAAACTATAATATAATTCATATAATGAAGGAAACCTGTTATGCATCAATATCATTTTCCAAGCAGCAG
Organism: Sthenelais limicola; assembly: GCA_942159475.1. Classification (NCBI taxonomy): domain Eukaryota; kingdom Metazoa; phylum Annelida; class Polychaeta; order Phyllodocida; family Sigalionidae; genus Sthenelais; species Sthenelais limicola. Next base: position 110,849,727 of record OW804095.1, on the reverse strand, counting down.
TCGCTTATCATAAAATAAAGTTGGGAGCAAATATACAGATAAAAAGAATCCATGTTCTTTATCCGGACGAAGACAGCCTTACATATAGTTTTTTATGGGCTTTGATCTCCACGCCAACATTGAGGTGTAGGCTATTGGCAACTGTTACAATGAAAAAATGATAAATGACTCTAGCAAACTTTATAATGGCCTCTTGCTTTCAATCAGTGGTAGTCATCTTAATGAAGTGATATTTTATGGACATTTTTATCAAATGTATTGACCATTAATCTAATTGTGTTAAAGATGTGTCTACAATTCTAAAATGAAAAATTCTACTCTTGGTGACCAGCACGTGTGTAATTCGATACTACAGAAGACCAGGACCAATTGCTGACTAGGGAATGAATCATATTGTCAATCGTGGTTCATAATTCCACGAATCTTTACATCAGTGAATCATTCCCGGAGGATGTTGATCCATCATGCATATATATATATACAAAACTGTGCAACAATACAATTCCTTCATATAGATCAAGAGCTTGCATGCCAGGGAACGCGACAAAGTAATCAAAGTCAATGTATTTCCTCGCCACGCTTATAGACAACAAATGGAACATTAATTTGGAAGGCGAGAAAAGCGAATAGATATATATCGGTTTGGAACAAACTCCCTCGCTATGCAAACCTAACATGACGCAAAAGAAAGAAACCGAAACGCAAGAAACCGATAAAGACCATTTTACTGTGGGTGAATGTCCAACTATATTACACGTTCCTGGTAATAATCTATTTGTTTTACGATGCTTTTAGTGCCCCACTTTTCATCTCTGTACTATCTATGGAATGGCGTAGAACTAAGTTAGCTGCAAAGTACCAGAGGTTTTTGCACAACTCCATGAGTAATTATCGTGAATTTCTGATGTACGATTACCTGTACAAGTCTGTGATACATGATATTTGTAAATTCAACAAGGCAGAATGAACAAGACTCCGAAGATATTTCAATAGTATTTTCTTTTTATCACTACTGGGAGAGATACTTACTGTATGTGAAGCTTTCAGCCATACTCTATGGATTATGTTTCAACAACCAAGTGAATAAATCTGTTCCGGAAGACTCCGAACGTTTTCAGTATTAGAAGTGAATGATTTCAGTCAAAAACTATAATATATTGCTTAACAATTGTAAAGTGATCGAATGCCCAGGATATCTGTGAGATCGTTAACTTGCATTGAAAGGTGATGGTGTTTTTGTGTGCAGTTAGATTGATGTAGAAGATTGGAAGGAGGGTTGAGGGAGAGAGGAGAGGTTTATTTACATGGTACTTCACAGATGGTTACAGCGATAGGTTGATATTATATATGAGTCGTTTCCTCTCCTTTTTATTCATTTGTCTTTTCATAAACTGTTTACTTACGCAATACATTACGAAAATACTTTTATATACTCCTGATCTGGGCAGATCAATTTCAATACCTGAACACAAAAGACAAGGAAATGGCACGGATGTACTATATCTGTCAAATGATGGAATAGCTTCCTATGCATTGTTAAGTTGCCAAGGTTCTCCCCTTCTGATACGTAGCCAAGATTCCCCGGTCTATCTTTAATCGCAGGGGTCCTTAGAGTTGGCTCTATAGCATACTATATTGTGAAGAGGGTTATGCATGCATGTCAGACACAAGTATTCATCCACCATATAATAGCCATTCATGGCTGTAATGGACACCTTGGTATAAGAGTTACATATAAAGTTCCTTACCGTTATTGACATCTCATTTAATGGGGACGTGTAAAGAATTAGAATTGATTTTCTTTCAGTGAGATATACAAGTGATATATCGTACGATGAATATACAATCACTGTATGTATATGGGTGCATTTTCCCTGCGTTTTTTTCGCTGGGAGATTAGGTAACATCAATACAGAGCTTAAACATGGAGTCCAATATATTACATGCATAGCAAGCAATTTTGAATCATTATTTGATCAGGGATTACGTTCAAACCAACAACTAAACTTCCTTGAGAATATGTCGATGCTGTACGAGCATTGGAACTAGCACTCAGCAAACATAATATCATGTCATTCATCAATCTACTTGATTCCTACTGTAAATCATTCCCGGGCTCATGGCTAAACTGTCTGATAAAAATTGAAAGCCGATTTTTGTATCGTCAACGCTCGTGTACAACTGACAAGTGCAAATGGCGTGGTTGGCATAGATAGCGTCGAAACTTAAGTGTTAAGGTAGGAGCAAGGGGAAAGAAATTGACAGGTAGGTATGCAGTGCCTGTTGTTAAACCAATATACTCTCTGTATAGAGAAGGTAAACCAGTCATGGCTTCGATTCAACATTCAACATATCAACATTTTTTAAAAGCTATCAGTTTTTGCAGACCTTGATATTAAGCATCAAGTGGTGGTCCCTGAACCGGTGATCAGCCGAAAAAATTTCCAGAGTTTCCTGAATACTCTCAGTCGTTTTTAACGTTAGCTAGATGCCAGAATGCAATTAGTTAAAATGTCACCTAGTATATATATCAAAGCTGCATTGCCGACGAAATTCCTTTAAACAAATTTAATGATTTTCCCCCTATATTGTGGTCTATTTATACCCAGTCCATCCATCACCAATATAAAATATTAAAAGATTTGGACCCGTTCTTCTTTGTATAAAACCACATTATCTTCCAAATTATTCGGGGACCCGCCGAAATACTTCTTTTTTCGATACGATTCTCTTCCATCCCCTAAAAAAGCCTTTGGTATTCAGTAAGAAAACAAAATGTAAAATGATTCGAGAAAAAAACACGAATTCAAGAGATTTAACGAAATGCCGATTTTTCATCATTTACAGTATTCGAATCTTCTATTCTACAGCACTAGGGAAAGAATTGAAAAAATAATTCATGGTCGATTTAGCTGGGAATGCAGGATGTTATTCTGTGAAAGCACATAATGGAGCATTGAGCTAGTGGTAACCGGCACATGATAGTGTGATGAAAATACATAGATGGATGGTGAACTATTGAAATATCTCTTGATGCAATAGTTCATAAGTCCTATGCTAGTACATCCCTAATCGGGGCATCGTCAGGCTTTCCATAGCCTCCACCCTAAAACACTAGAAAAGATGAGGTTGTGTTCATAGTCCTCAAAGTTGGATTCACTATTACAATGACCTCAACTTAAAAGAAAACAATGGAAACTTCAGAGCAAACCCCAAAGTGCCCCCTCGACTTCAGAAAGGCTGTTGCATGCTGACTTTGCCGATTGGATTGATTGGCACATTCATAGCTAGGGAACATGAAAAGAAATATTAGGATACCACAGAAGAAAATTCTTTCACGGTGAACCTCACTAACACTTTATAAATGTTCGTATACAAGTGGCAAAGTGATTAATCCAAACAATGTTTAACAGCCTGTATACTCTATACTTTATTGTATAAATATAACCAGTATATTTGAAACTGGGGTAAGTGAAAAACCCTGGTAAGGGACTTAAAATACCCAGTATAGATATAATTATCTAAAAAAACACACTGGACATTCAAATTATGTCAAGAACCTCATTCAAGTACTCGTCAATAAAGCAGCGTACACACTTTATATACAAGCCACCTTAGTAATTATCTACCAATTAGTTATTATCTATTGTCACTCATGTATCAATACAAAGAGTGAGTAAATGAAGAGAGTGGACTTTTAATTCACCCTGAAACGTTTTCCCGCTGGAGATGGTTTCCCGAAACTATACGAGTTTTTTTGTCAATATCTCGACAACAAATTGCTGGAAGAAATGACGAATAACGTGCTGTCGTCGGAGGTGACACATGATAGGGATCATGAAATCTCCGGTTCTGGAGAGTGCATGTGCTACCCTGAGCTAATGTCAATCCCAATTATGGGGGCGGTTCATCCTCTAGGTGTAGTCCTCTAGTGCTACACACATAACAGCAATAGTTTGTCATATATAGGACCAGATCCCAATCCAACTTTCCCCTCAGCCACCCCACCCTAATCTATCCCAAAGACCCTCCAAATATTTACGTTTGTGGACGAGATTCGTGAATGGCTCGACTATTGAACTGCCCTTCCAAATAAAATATATCAAATACTAGTTTATCGGGCTAGACATGTTTCTGCATCGTCAAGATACCTGTATTTGAAGTGGCATTAAGCTATTTAACACCACTGCTTCTGTCCCGATCCGTGTGCACCTGACTTTTTATATAAGAATGTGAATTCATATGATGCGACATTCAAGGACGAACAAAATCTGATGAGGTAACATTTTATTAGAGAAAAATATGTGACCCCCCCCCCCAATCCCTCCCGGTGTTAAAGATAAATAATATACTAAAAATGTCAGAAGACCACCATACAGCAATTACCAAAAGTCAAGTGAGTCCGCCTATACTGATGACCTTAGTTTCAATGTCTTTGAAAGGTTCAATGAATTACTTAAACGAGGAAAACATACTGTATGCACCGCGTATACCAGTAAAATACAGGATGGCGGAGAATTAAGCTGGTACCTACATGGGAACTGTATCTTTGAAGCTGTACATTGTTGGGTTCTCGGCTGGCTGTAGATCTGGATTCGGCTATTGTCACCCCTAGATTAAGAAAAACGTTGATGAAAAGAAGCAAACACAAAGTTCTCCATTCGACCTCCATTCTGTGTAGTAGTTGCAAGGGTATGTAAAGTACCACATTGGAAGAAGTTCTATGTTGTGATGTCTGTACTCGAAGATTTTTAGCAGAGCTTGACGCTGAAGGCGTTGGAGGAAGAAAGCAGAGAGAGCTCCGATCCTTCATCGTGGAGTGAAGTAAGTGCCTCACATAGGGTTCTAGATGAAGAATCCTTGTCTCTATGTAAGGGACTTTCAAGTGGTTCTTTAAGCTGGATTGAGTGCCACAACGCTGTCTTCTCCCCTTTTACATTCAACAGGTCGGTTTTTGCTTTGTGCAAATCGCCCTTATGCAGCTGTCTGTCACCAACTACTTGTGTGGATACAAGAAACTACAAACTCCCCTTTACCTACGAGTCCTTGAGAAATGAAACGCCAGCAGGACTTCGAATCAATGGCTAACTGGAGTGGTATTCACTTTACACCGCAGCTTGTGGGTGCCACCGTCGAGGATGTAAGGTATGTACGTTAACGTGAGTGAAAGAGTTGAACTATCTGGGTGTTGTTTTACTAAACCGCAACCCCAAATATTTGCGGTAGGCTCCTGTATATATGCGCCATATCTCAGCTATAGAGATGGAGCTAATATTGCCATATCTGTCTTGCAATGCGCTGTAGAGATAGATAGATAGCTATTTAGATAGGCCCGTTCCTCCAGGTGATGTGTTATCCTTAGGCGCTATCTTGGCACTGGCGCTTCATTATATGTCGACTATAATTTCAAGCGTTATTTCATGTCCTAGCCATCTCCTTCCCCTCCTCCTTTTCTTATCCTCCTTCTGATGCACACCGTCTGTGGTAATAGTGGGTATATGTCGACGGAGAGGAGGGTGTTGTGTGGCCTACCGATCATCAAACGATGATGACGCGAATAGAGTTGATCCCGTTACAGATAACTTGAACCCCGGCGAGGATCACTGATCACCAGTAGCAGGGATGCATTAGTCACAGCGCTCAATGCCTGTGCACCCCTCCCTCCCCACTACTCCACCTCCACCTTTCCGCCTTTTTGTGGTTAGATAGGGTTAATATGTTTGGGAATCCGGACCATGTACTGGATTGACGCTCCAAATAAATAGACATCCCACGCGCTCCCTAGAGCCGGTCCATTCAATTGGCAACAGATTTGTGAGTGATGGCGAGTTTTATATTCAAGGAATTGGTTCCGGTATCCTTTCAACGAGATATCGAGTGCCGCCCTAAGATGTTGCAGGGACTAAATTTGGTTGCTACCAAAAATATTCCTGTGTGCTTATATATATACGTCGGAGATGCAGCCAAATAGTTGGTATTAGAGGAAGGGCAGATGTTCTGTCCAATATAAAGTGTTTCAAATGGTTACAGGAGTGGACCAAAGCAGGTATGTTGTGTTCATGTGAGCTCAGAGGTACACCGACGCTCTCCGGTGACACCCCGTGTGTTAATACAAGTATTATGTTGAGAAAAGGTCCTCATGCTACCATCTCACTCGCTCTCTCCCTCTGCAACTAACCACTCTCAGCTCTACGCACCGGTCTTTGCCTATCATTATGCGCGCTCACACATTTTCATTCATAAAGCGGAAGTGAAGAATGCGCGTGCCCCGCGGGTTCAGTGGGGCGTCCAACACGTGGACGTTGTCATGGTGATTGATAAACTAGCGACACCTGGGCAGCAGGGGGAGGGGGATTTGGGGCTATTGTGTCTCGCAGGGACGCAATCTTTCTTAAAGCACTGGCTTGCAATGGAAATTGGTTAGGGGGTGGGGGTTGGGGTAGAAAAAGAGCCCACTCTTAAATGTAGACTTACATAACTCTCCTTCGCCTCCTGCTTTTCTTGGTGATGCATGACTTGGCCGAGACGCCACGTGCAAAACAATACTAAAAAGTCACCAACATTGGCAGGGAAATAAAAGAGACGCTTTCGACATGACATGTCGCATGGCGACATTTCCTTTCTAGTTTCTGGGGCATTTTATATATTGCAGCATTTCACGACAGAGGCAGTTTATTCTCACTGACAACAGCCGGGGTCTGAATAATTCTGGCACCGCGACCTCCCTCTCCAAAAACAGAAAAGAATTTGAATAAAGGAAAGAAAGTCAGTGTAATTTAAAATGATTCAACTAGTCAGGTTTTCTAGTTCTGTGATGGGAACTAACCAACATGTCATGAATTTACTCACGCATCACATTTAATGATATATTCTCCTTAACGTTATTTATCCCTGGGATGTAATGAAAAGCACGGCGGAGAAATGGGGGTGGGGGCCTGGGGGCCTAGGCCTGGGCATGAGTGTGAATTTATTAATATTCATGGATAAACCGAATGAAATGAATATTCATCGGAGGGTATTGAGCGACATCGTTGGAAATAGTCGATGAACCTCGATGAACTAGGGGTCTAGGGTAAGAGCTATCCATGCCCAGTCATATGGTATTAATACACGTTAATCTAACCGGACATGCTGCGTCATGCGTTTCCCCGGAATTTCAAAACAAATCGAACAATCCCCTTCCGGGCTTCCCCATTTAGAATCGCGAGTTAAATCTGAAGAGTACAGGCAACTTTATAAAGCTTTATCAGGACCTGTAATGTGATCCATGCATAGGAGTAGATGAGAATCAGCAAGGAAATGTTTGTTTCACGCATAGATAAAAAATATATAGCGACTGACCTTATAGTATTAATGATAAAGGTCAATTACCACAACAACTTCACATGTTAGAGTAATGTCAGTACCAAGGGCAAATGTTATATCTGATATGACATGATGCATTAAACCTATATCCGGCACTTCCATGATAACATTAGGTAAACATTGATAAAATTTAAAGGGTCACGGATGGTAAGAAAACAAAACCTCGATATGTGCTCAACACGGTTTTAATATCATGACATTGTTATGAATAGAAATATCTTGTACCCCATGTATTGTTTTGACAATCCTACCTTTGCATGTTTGTACAGAAATAATGCGCATTAGGTTTAGTAAAAAATAAGAAAGAATCTTTGACAACTGCAGGAAACACGCACGGGTGGGTGGGTGGAGCACTGAACAGCAAGCAAGCTAACCCAAATTGTTATAGAGATGCACTAGCTTATTCACTTTCATATACTATTCGTATAGTCAGAATTTAGGCTACGTATAAGAAAAAGAAAAAAGTCTGCCGTGTCTGAGGTTGTTCGTGTCTTTTTCCTAAGAATAATACCACCGCGTCGAATTACAAAGGAACATCATCTTGTTTTCACAAGCTTTCTGACGGATGGGGAATCCCGAAGGCCATGTCTTGGCTTAGCTCTGGAGCGTGGAGGAGAGATTGTCTGTCTGTACTGCATGGATTCTGTCCTACAAGCCCCGATCATACCTAACATTCCAACATGGTCTTGGCTCTGATCTCCGACATACCCTCGTTTGAATGTATGGTATGTAAGTGCATCTCCCCTCCATACAACCCGGGAAGGAATAGCGATTTGGCCGGAGGCCGGGCCAAAATGAGTATGCACATTATTCACGGCACAAATGTGAGCCCGCCAGCAGGACCCGCAAAGCCTATTCCTATCACGGGCGCCACCGCAACATAAGTAATATTGGAGGTGACAAGCGGCAGCTTCCGCTCGCGCTGAGCTACACAGAGCACGCACTGACCCCGGATGAAACATCCCCAACAACCTTTGACCCCTCTAAGTGCAGACGACATTTTATTTCCACTTCGACTAACAGTTCCCGTTCCCCCCCTCAACACCTCTCTCACTCTCTCCCTCTCTTTCTCTCCCTCACTCACGCTCTCCTCTCTCCCTCGGCGCTTCACCTGATCTGCTGGAGAGGATAAGATTTGTCTTCACAGGGTTTTCTCATTTTTGTTGCAGGGAAGACATCGGGAAGATAGTTTCTGTCAGTGGCAAAACGTTGATGAATGGAACATACCAGAGGTAATCACTATCTGCTAAACACTACAAATAGTACTTTTTCTCGGCAGAAATTTTAATAGAAGGTATGCGGACCGTTCCATCATCGGATTACATCGAGTGAGGGTCTTAAGATAGTTTCTTCGAGTTCTTTAGAGGTCTCTATTTAGCGTGAGCAATGGTTGTAAACTACAATGTACTTCTAAAATGTAGTTCATATAATATTATAACGAATGTATGTCTCCTACTCTGTGTACTGCCAAACCTCAGGACAAAGTACTCAATTATTTTTCTATAGATGATAATTTTCTGTCACAGGGTGTTTAAGATGTGTCCAACGAGATCGAGGCATACCAGGGAGATAGTTGTGAAGGAGTGGCATTGGTAGCTCGATGTTTTAGGGTTGGCATCGCAACACACAAAATAAATACAGATGACGCCTTTGGGGAAGTTTCTCTTCAGAATCGCAAAGTTGAACATGAATCCCTCGTCGACAGACACTCGGTACCATAAGTCATCTGTTATATATAATATTGTTGGAAGTGGCATTGACTGTAACGCGTGCTATTTAGTACCGTTTATAGAAGTTATCATTCATTTGCATTTAATTTAAATATTCCAACGCTTAGGCCGTATGAGAGCATGGCCTTCCAAAGGGGCATTATTTGTGTAGGAAAGAGGACGAAATTGTACTCTTAGTGAATAGGAAAAGCCGAGGTGCAGCCGAGGCATTTCCTATTCACTAAGGGCCCAGTTGAGATAACCTCGAATTATTCACTCTATGCAACACCTTACACTCCCTACTACTATTCCATAGGCCATCTTCAATAACCAATTGAGTATAAATATATGAAACCTATAATTGATTACCCCAATACAACTGTTTGTTTATAATTATTGAGGTGTTATACACATGGACCCACCCACACACCCAATTGATTACTATCCAAATTGCCAATCTAGAAATCACACTGGCTTTTACATTCCCTTTCATATGTGCTTACCTGTCCTTATGCATTTAGAACCTCACATACAAGGGGTACCTGGTTCGAATCCCCACTATTCCAAATTAAAAAATATTTCTCTGTTGAAGCAGTTCTATGACGTCAGAGGATTCTATGAATTAAGGGTCTGCCCAGGCATCTGAGTGGACTCTACTTAAGAAACATGGATTTCTTTTTAAACTTTGGATTTAGAAATAACATGGTTGGGGGAACCCAAAAAGCCAATAAAAAACCATATGTCATACAATTGAGAATGAAAACTGAGAATATGTGCTTTTCCCCCATTGACATCCATAGTGAATGGTAATAAATTTCAGTCTTCCCTAAAATATAAAATAATATGACAACATCCTGTTTTTTTGCTTTTTTGTAGTCACCTAACCATGTTCTTTATCAAGAAAAAAAATATTGTTGCTCCTATTTGTTCATGTATTAGTTCCTTGAACTCCCGCCTGCAGCAGTGCTGATGATGCTGGCATTTACCTTTAAACCCTCAACCTGAGCTATTTTAGTTCTTCATACGGAATTTCTGTCTACAAATCCAATGATATGGGTCCATTCTGTAATCTTAACAGTTATATATATCGCCTCATTGCAACAAATAAAATGATTCTCACCTCTTGATTATGAAAAATATTCTAAAAAACCACCTCTGGGTTACCTCACTGACCTATTTCATGTGAAGTGACGTCACAAACTCCCCAGATGTAGGGGTTACCTGACCTAGATAGAGAGAGGGGGACGAGGGGGGGGGGGAGGGGGGGGGGGTGTAGCAAAATGAGCGATATTTAAGGGAGGGTGTGGAGCGGGTAGGGAAGGAGAGATCGAAATATAAGGAAAATAGGGTGAGGAGATGGAGAGAACGGTGGATGGGGGTGGGAGGATGGCGGTGAGGGAGGGTGAGTAGGATTGGGAGAGAGAGTGGAAGGAGGGGGAAGAAGAAGTCAGGGATGAGAGAGTGAGAGTAGTGATAGAGAAAGGTAGAGTGAGGGAGATGAAAATAGAAAGGGAGAGAGAGGGATGGGAGAGTTATATATCATTATCACGGGAGAGGGAGACTGCATTTGACTGGCCCCTTTTCGACTGTCAAACGTCGCAGACAGGTACAAAGCTTGTTTTAACTAAAATTTGAAATGCCCTTGGATACAAACATTGTAAGGGTGATAAGGCTCATATTTTAATTTCAACATTTTTGTTTATCATTGAGCAATTAAGTAAACGTTTTGAACTAAATATTTGACTGCAAATTGGATGATTTTTTTTCAGGAACTCCATTTCAATGGGACAACATATTATTCTGTCAAGTCGAGTGTATCGGGTATTACAACATAGTCATTATTTTGCATATGATAAAGAATGTTGTGCCTGTCAGATTAAAAAAGTCACACCCACTCGTGTAAACTGATTATGATCGTGCTCTTTGGTCAAATTCCTCTTGTCTTAAATTATATTAGCAGGGTTCTCGCACCTGTTTCACGCATCAGGAAAGAAAAAGTGAACAAAAAAATTTAAAATGTTAAGAAACTATATTTGTTATGTATACAGCCAACAGATAGGGCTGTACACAGACATGAAATAATCATTTGAGGTTTTGCATAACTAACTTCAGCTAGAGTGTATTCTAAATAATATTATAGTTTTTTTCAGCACATAGAATGGCCATTTTTCTATTTTAGTGTATAAAAGTATATATCGCATGAATTTTCCATATGAGTTGCATTTTTTAGTATAAGTTCATATTCATGATTATAATAAATTGGTTTTCACGTGAGATTCATAACAGCCCGTGTACCCAGTTCGTGAGAACTGACCATTTATAATTCTCAAGTACATGCCTTTAAAATGCATTAGCCGACCACATGCAGTCTGGGAATACAATAATGCGTACTGGCCTGAACTGGGATAATTAATGGTCTCCAAATATCAGGATGAAAAGAAACTTTTTTTCGTGTCAATGCAGACCTTAAATGAAAGCAACTGCTTGAATTAGGCTGTAAAAAAGAAGGAAACCTCTAACAATGGATGTACCAACTTGCAGAAAGATGCTGACTCCACTTCGACTACCCACTCTTAAATTCCAACTCGTGCGAACTTAACCCAATACATCGACCTGGGGTGGCGTTCATAATAAGTGGTGCCCAGTGCCCGGTGCCCGGGCACCAGTTACACTGACAAAGACCGTCTTAACGGCCGCGTTTATAAAGTTGTCACCGTGACAAAAAGCTTGTCATCGTGACAAAAAAGTTGTCATCGTGACAAAAAAGTTGTCACCCTGACATTTTTCATGTTTCATATCACGTTTCATAGCCATTTCCATATTGATTATAGCACGGCGTTTGGCCTATTGCTTGGCCAATAACTTCCTGTATATATGGTGTGTTACAGGAAAATGATTCATATGTTGCAAAAAATGGATTTTATATCAATATATTTGAAAAGATGAGATCAAGACGATTCCAATGATAATAAACAGTAGGACATCTAACAGACATTTCTATGTTTCAATTGTGATATTTATATTTTGGAAAAATAAGTTTGCAATATTTCTGGGTGGGCAACTACTAGTAAAGTAACTAAATATACTTCATATAAGTATGTGCGAGCTTATTCTTAGGTGCCAGCAAGTGAATTAAGAAAACAATCATTCTTGACACTTAAAATAGCTAGAACCAACGAGCATACATTTTAATTTGACTCTCGTTCCAAAAAATACATATAGGAAACACTTTCCAAATGATAGTGGGATGCTTTGTAAATCAAATTGTTTCAAATTTCAATAATTTGTAGGGTTTACATATTTCCCCCTCCTTGCGCTCTCCCCTCTCACTCCCTCTCTCCTATCCCTCTCTCGCTCCCTTCTCTCATTCTCCCTCTTTCCCTTTCTCTCTCCCCCACCCCTTATAACATAATTATCTATAGATATTTGGTCAAGTATTAATACTATGGCATTCATTCATCAATTTATTTTCATTTCGTATTTATTTACGAGTGTGTCATCCCCTCCTACATATATATATCGATTTAATCATTACTATAGTACTATGGGGGAGGTTGGTGCATGGGGATGTTAATTCCTCACAGTGTTAATTGGTCTACATAAAGGCTCATTCACATTTCAACGGCCAACTTGGTGTACGGCAATATCACAATCAGAAAAACAAACGTAGAAGATCGTGGTAATAGAAACACACAATTGTATCATATCTTGTGAGGTCGTACGGCAGAGTATGTTGGTAGAAACATATGTTTCCACTTGCCCAATTTTCCCGTCGTAGACCTGCCGCACGTTTATTATACTCATTGTATATTGAATTAAACTAATCCTGGTATGTGTTATTGTAGTTTAAATAAAAGGTACATGATAAGTCAAAACTAATATGTGATGTGTCACAGGAAACTGAGTCACAAATCCCACAAATAGATTTTGCGATTTCATCCTATTTGAAAAGATGGGATCAAGACGATTCTAATGAAAGTAAACATTAAGGACATAGGACAGTGTTTCTATATTTTATGTTTGATATATTCCTGTTTGAAAAAAGGTTTACAATATTTCTCAGTGGGCACAATTTTACCAGTAAAGTACCTATAAATATACCTGATAAGATAACCTTCGAAATGCAAGTATATATTGTAACTATTATAGCATAATGATGATCTTGCTTTAAAATAACTCTTAGAACATCTGTGCATTTATTTTCTTTTTGCCTCAAACACCAAGTATATGACATACCCAAACATGCCCCTTAATTTCTAGAATTCCGAACCCATTAAAAGCATGCAAATGGTGTAAATGGTGCATTATTCATATTGTGCACACCATTTGGACAGCATTTTGATCGTCTCTCAAACAGAGATTTCACAGGGATTTCTCCCTTGTTAGCATATCTCTCTCTCCCTTGCATCAGAATCCACCCAATCACAATCCCATCACAAATACATAGCTTTAATATCTTTCCTCATAGTTGTCACACATTGATGAAATAAAGATGAGAATAGTTCTTATGACTAGGAGAATACTTCTAAAAATGATTTGGTTAGGATATTTCACAATCTAAAAAACGTGTAAGTATAAGTGAACCACCTGCTGATTGAGGGATTAGGGCACCCTGGGGACGGTGCTTACATAAGGACTCATGCATGATGTAATCAATTATTCTCAGACGGCCCAAGTATCCACTGAATGAATGAATTAAATCCTAGCAAAGACTGCAGTGAAAATCAAATAACCAAGTGAGAGAGAGGGAGAGAAGTTGGTTGGAACTTGAAGCCACACTGAATTCCGTTATCCCGTTCCGTGCTGTGCGTACATCAAATAACGGCCTATGCGATGTTCTATTCATAATCATTTTCATATGTTTCTCGGAATTTTGAACATGACACCTTTCTAAGTTCTAGGACATGAATTGAATGACTAAGAAAAAGCCTTGGTCAATCATATAGACTGCAAATCTAAGTAGTTTCGTCACTATACCTGTCTAAAGAATTACTACAAAGAGAAATCGTATGCAAGCTTTTCAAGAAATCACTGTGCCTGCAATGTCTGCCAACCACAAAGGCCTACCCGTCGGACAGTCACCCTCTTCCTCTCACTACCTCTCCCCTCCCCTCATTTTCTCCCCCTGCCTCTCCCCCTCTCTGTCCCTGTCCCTACCCACCTTCTCCTCTTCCCTGCCCTATTCTCTTCCCCCTCTTCTCGGTCTATCCTCTTCCCAGCTTTTTAAGATAATTTTTACGTTGTATTCACGATTTTTCTTCCATACATTTCTATGCTCTACACCATACAAAAACATAGACTAAACATAGAACTATGACTATGTTATACTATACTCAAGTAGAAACGTAGCTATCTTAGGAAAAGCTAGGAAATGTTTTGGCAGCATTGGTCGCATTGATTGGCCTATTTGTTTTGATGTACGTGCAGTGCGGCATGGGCATTCAGTGTGGTCATAGTGTTGAAGGAAGCTGTTTAATTGCTTCCCAGATCTGGATTTGGGCTAGGCTGTGACCTGTCTATAATAAACCAGATGTAATGGCATATTATTACTTAATAGTTATACTTATTTGAACTTCCTAAGCTTTGGGAAACTTATCGAACTTGACTCGATTATATATTTTTAAAAAGCTCTATTTTGTCTATACTTAATGTTTTCATAACTGAAAAATAAAATCCTCTATCAAATTGCTGTAATGAAGTCTGTCATTAAAATAAGTACAGGAAGATCTTTGCCTACTACTAGTGTCACACCCATTTTATGCTCACCTATTACCTCATTTGGGTTACGTAACATTACGTAACATTACCAACACTAATTATCATAATTATTAATATTCATAAACTATATTATATATCCATAACCATGTTCCACATATGTACCATATACATGTTATGTAATACAGGCGACATGTTAGTTCATAACATGCTCGCCAGGTCAACAGGTCAGGCACGGCTATCACGTGACCTACCTGACGCTCATTGGCTAATGAGCCCTGCATATATAATGTTAACCATGCTGCGGCCTGATTGGCCCACATTGTCATGTGACCTTAATGTAACCTTACCTGCTTTATACCTACTGAATAAAGGATCAGTTCTTAATGAACAGTTGTACTGACAACTCCTCTTGCTGTTCTCATTAGTAGGCTAATGACCTACCTAATTACTTATATTCAAGAATCAACCACCTTCGTTCCCCTGAACTAGCTCTACCATCGATTCTATATATCCAGAGTAATCACTGTATATCACTAGAAGCATTAAACATTTGTATTTGGGTAGAGCACTGAAAACATCTGGCATTAGAATCCAACTACTCGAGTGTTACGCCACAAATACACAGCTCTAATATATTTCCTTCTAAACGTCACACATTGATGAAATGAAGATGAGAATGGTTCTTATGACTAGGAGAATACTTCAATAAAGGATTTAGTTAGTACATTTTACAATTTTAAAAAACTTTAAACATGAGTGGACCACCTGGTGATTGAGGGATAAGGGCACCCTGTGGGACGGGTGCTGACAGAAGGAGTCATGCATGATGTAACCAGTTATAGCCTCTGCCGATCCAAGAATCCACTAAAAGGTGTCTATTATTACACCCACCACCCATTTAATCCTACCCATTTCCCCTTCCTTGCTCTCTCCCCTCTCTCCCTCTCTCTCCTATCCCTCTCTTTTTCCCTCCTCTATCTTTCTCCCTCTTTCCCTACTATCTGTTCCCCCTGTCTATTCCCCTCTCCCTCCCCTGTCTATCTCCCACTTTCAATCCTTCATTGTTTTCTCTCCCTCCTCTCTACCCATACTCCATCGATCTTGGTATTCTCTCCCCTTTGTCTCTCCCAACCCTAATCTCCCTTCCCCCTGTTTTTATCCCTCTCTCTCCTTAATTGCGTTCACTCCCTCTCCCTCTCTCCCCCACTCCCTCTTGACATTCTCTCCCATTTGTCTCTCTCCCTCTCTCGTTCTTCCTCTCTCTCCCCAGTCTCTCCCTCTCTCTTTCCTACTCTCTCTTCCGCCCTCTCTATCCCTCCCTCATTCCCCTGCCTATCTCCCATTTTCTCTTCTTAATTGTTTTCTCTCCCTCTCTTCCCCCTCTCTACCCATAATCCATCTTGGCATTCTCTCCACTTTGTCTCTCTCCCTAATCTCTCTTCCCCCTGTTTCTATCCCTCTCTCTCCCCAGTCTCACTCTCTCTCCCCCCTCTCTCCATCCTCCCTAGGCAGGCCCTCTATTCCGCAATGAATTACCCCATACATAGAAACTGGTTGCGGAGTATAGGGCCTGCCTAGGAAGGATGCCTCTTTCTATCCCTCTGTCCCTCCCCCTGTCTCTTTCCATCTCTCTCCCACTCTCCCTCTCCCTCTCCACTCCCTCTTGACATTCTCTCCCCTTTCTTTCTCCCTCCACTATCCCCGATCCCTCTCTCTCCCTGTTCTTCCCTGTCTCTCATTTGCCCTCCCTTCTCTCACTTGTCTCTTTTTCCCTCCCTCTCCATTTCTCACTTCCCTCTCCTGGAGAGAAAGAGGATGACAGAAGAGTATAACAAGTGAGAGTAGAGAGAGTGAGGGAACTAGGGATATGCTAGTAATTAAGAGAGAGACAGGTGAGAAAAGGGAGAGAAAGAGGAGGATTGGCAGACAGTTGAGGGAAGAGGGAGAGACAGAGGGAGAAAGATAAAGGAAGGAGAAAGACAGGTGAGAGAATAGGGAGAGACATACAGTTGAGAATATAGAGAGGGAAAGAGATACAGTTGAGAGAAGAGATAGAGAGAGAGAGAGGAGGGGAGAGAGGGAAAGACAGAAAGAGGAGAACGACAAAGACAGGTGAGAGACAAGGGAACAAGTAGACAGAGAGGGAGAAAGAGACAGGAGGCGGGCGAGAGGGAGGAGGAGAGGGAGGAAAGAGGGGCGGGAGAGGGGGATCAAGTGGGAGAAGAGAGGGACTGAGATAGAATTTAAGAGGGAGAGAGAGGGGAGAGGGAAATTAGAGACAGGTGAGAGAAGAGGGGGAGAAATAGGGTGATTGAGAGAGATGGGGGAGAGCAGGGGGAGAAAGATAGCTAAAGAGGGGTACAGATGGGAGAGGAGAAAGGGGAAGAGAGAGGGACAGAGGCAGATAAGAGAGCAGAGCGAGGGAGAGAGTGTCAGGTGGGAGAAGAGAGAGAGGGGGAGAGATATAGATAATTTCTGAAACAAATAATTGCCGTAACGCCGATTTTTTGCCAATAGCATGCATGATTACAGAAAGACATACATCAAAATTCTTTCACACATGTATGCATATTAACATTTTCGATACACAAGAAAAAATAAACATTCTTGGCTCATGGCCTGTGCCTTCAAAGGGGTGGGTAACTTCCGTAACAGATAATTTCCGTAACGCATAATTTTCATAACGCTGACTGTGTCTATACAAAGGATATTGAGCATACGGTAGTACTATATCCTATTGTAAATTGTCCTGTAAGTCTAAAAGATCAATTTTAGGCTATAATATTTCATTTAATGATTATTTTTTCATCAGAATTGTCCAATGCTGGGCTTCAAAAAGAGGGTTTGAAAGGGTCAAATTTCAAATCGTTCTCCTAATTCAGCTGTTTAAGCTGTCAACAGGCAATTTTTCCCCCAAATGCAGGAAGCTGTGGGCTATTCAGAATACTTAAGGATGGTATTCTAAAGTGCATTTAAAAAAACGTCAAAATTTCATGTGAAATATGACCGTTTGTACATTCCTTTTTACTTTGGCCCATATGTATGTGCATAGCATTGTCTATGACGCCTTGTACCACTTTATACTATTACAGTAAACGAAATGAGTAAATTTAAGTCACAGTACGCTCATTGCAGTAAAGGGGATTTCATAGGCCCTACAATGGTACATCATAGTCGATAGATAAGGCTTAGACTATAGTTGCAGAACATATTCTGTCTGCACGTGGTAATGGGAAGTAATACCAGATGTAGGGGTGGCAGGGGTTCTGGGTGGGTGTGGGCATGCAGGGATTGGCAGGCACCCCCTTATAACTTATCTATACATTCTAGGCCCAAAATGCCATTATATTCCCATTAAAAACGCTGAATCTGAGTCCAGAAAACCGATTAGGGAAGTAGGCTGACATACCATTCTTATCTGATCTGAGGGTTTGGCCCTAGAGTGCATCTACTTGGTCATGTATTGGCACTATTGCATTCTTTTATCGATTTATCTTCATTGGGTTTTTATTTATGAGTTGCTTAAGTAAAAGATTTATCAACAGTAGAATTAATCCAAAAATCCAAAATCCTATACCTCTTCATGGCCTTGAAACAGGGCCAACATTACTTGAAATGAATCTATGATCAATGCCATAAATACGAGAATATTCCTTATGAGAACATCAACCTAAAGAATAAAAGGCCTAATATGTTTAGGATCAATAGACCTAAGAAAGAGGAATTGCATGGTAGTATATATTTTAAAGGTAAACAAATGTGGAATATTCTACCAGAGCACATAAGGGGAGGAAACAAGTGTGTCTTAAAAGAGTCTTTTTTCATCTACTGAATACAAATATTGTAGCAAAAAAATGAAAAGCTATTTTTGAGATTGTATGTAAACTTTTCCTGGATAACTTTTGTCACGGCTGTCACGGGAATCCACAAATTTAAGACTACCCGTGACAAATTTTGTGACACCCCGTGACAGCCGTGACAAAAGTTATCACGGAAAATCTAGCACACCACAAATTGGTGTGATAGCTCTTTATGGACACAAATTTATCACGGGGCACAATTCTATAAATTCAACTTATTATGAACGCCACCCCTGTTGAGACACATTCTCTACACCCAAAACGTGTGCGTGGAGAGAGGAGTTGGGTAAAAAAACACCTATTTAATGACCCTTTTTCCCTTTTGCTTCTGTGAATACATAGCCTTCGTTGGGCGTCTCCCGTGAGCATTCGCTATTTCCAAATCAACGCCTACCCGTTTTCCTGACTGTTTTCGTTGGTGATGTTAACCAGACTAAATCAGGGTATTTAAAAAGAAATGCCGATAACAGAAATTTGGCGATAATGTAAAGACACGCACCATAAGTTTGATAGCATTTACCACATGTTGATTATATATTAGAGGGCGTAGAGATGTGTGGAATACCATCCTAGCTCATAAAGGATAAATAAAAGTTATGATAGGTGGTTTGGTACTATATTCATGCCATGAAATAAAAAAGTAACAAAAAGATCAACTTTCAGCTTACATTTACAAGTAGACAATTCAAAGAACAGCGAACAATGGATTCAATGGATATCATAATAGCCGGGACACCGCCCATACGGACCAAAGATGAAACTACGATGTTGATCATCAAGGCAACGTTTTTTACCAGAAGTGTGGGGGCTTTCTAATCAAACGTTGCTATCATGGTTGCTATGCATCACAACAGAGGCAGCAGTGCCCACCTTAAACACGGGTGTTGGCACAATGGACTGGAAGGGCAATCCCTATAAACACCACTATCTATGTTGCAATATGTTGTTTCGTGTTGTTACGCCGGTCTTTTGCAATGCCTGTAGGTATTGGCACTACAAGGTTTCCTGCTCCTATATGGTTGGCCGCTGGTCTTTCAATAAGGGCACATTAAATTCCCTGTTTCGTAAATTAGCCAAGTTCACACATATCTAAGCCTTGAATACGCGCAGGTCTCAATTTCTTGTTTTCATTCATTTGATCGATGCAAGGCACGAGACCGTCGCCTAGGGTTCTTCCCACTGTAACATGGATACCATGCAGTAGACACAGCAAGCTATGATACCAAGTGCCTCTGACATGTTTAATAATACTTTCACTATTACATATAATGCAGAGAAATTTATATCGATACATTCACTCACTGAATAAATCACGACTTTCTAGCAGGGGCAAATAAAAAATATTTTGTATGTATGAGGTAATCAAAATATGCATTTATTTTTGCGCATACCAACCGCATAATTATAAGAGGATACAACATAGGTTCGACATCAACAGAGCTTGATTATTTAATAAACTTATAATTATAAATTTCTGTGGGATGCCGGGCGTACATAATGTTATAATGTATATTATGTATTGGCGGTATGACCCCCATAAAACAATATAAATGTATAATATTTTATTGGTTATTTACGTATCACATATCGCCTTGCATTCATTGTGCATCACTAGTCAGATATATGATTGCTTCGACATAATTAAAAGCTATTGTGAATGTAACATAAAACTTTCACATGAAATTTCAAAAATCATCACAGTAGACTATCTTGCACTCCATTTACCTGCAATGGTGACAACTAATATATAATAGATCTGAACACGACAAAAAGATTTATGGGGCGTTTCATCATAACGGAATGATGCCACGCGGTTTCCATCGGACATTTTCCCCGTTGGTATTAAAAGCAAATGTCCGATGTCCGAATGGTTATGACACAAGTCATGAAACCGGTCACTCCAACCTCGGCAACTTCCCGGAAAAACTTATCAGTTTTCCATACTTCTTTAAGTAACAAAACCCGATCAATGTGCCATTCCGTTCGGTGGAACACGGCTATATCTATAGCACTATCTATACAAAAAAAACCAATAGGATTTCTACTGTGGCGTCACTATAAGAATCTTCCAGCTAGTCAGATAGGCTCAGCTCGGTTCCGATTAATCATTAAATGTTATCTGGTGTAGGGACGCTGGTACGAGGAAGGCAATATTCCGGAAAAGAACCAACAAGGACACTTCCCACTCGCAGTATGATCAACTGTGTTCTTGAATCTGCAAGTGATGCACATATATATTATACTACACTTTCCTGATTCTGCTCACTGTAAACTTGTTTTCACTAATTGTATCTGACGACTTAAGAATCGCTCTACATTTCAGGACCTCGGGTCAACGTTCTCTTTTCAGTCCATCGTTCGAAATTCTTTGTAAATGGATTGTATGGAGACTGTGAGTAACGTATGTTTTATTTATTATTATTACATTTATAAAGATGGGTCTGGATTATACTTTTGCACAACTGCCCCATCAACTTCTCTTCTCTGATGCAAAATAATCATATTGTCCTCATAATGTAATTTTGATACTCTTTTTCCCTGTGATGCCCCAATCTCCGAACTATTAATAGCGAATATTAGAAGTTCGTGACATATACCACCATGTAATGTTACTTTGGAAGGAGATACAAAAGGTAATCCCGATGTTATTGAATTAAACACTCCAAGAAGTTATCATACGATATTGTAATATAAGTATTTAAAAGCCAAAACTGCTTTCTTTCTGGTTTCTCTTCCATATTATATATGATATAACAGTAACGTAAATTAATGTTTTAACTCAATAAAAAAAAAGAAAAAAAAGTGTAACCTATCATCTAAGTTAACAAGTAAGCCAACACGTTATTTAGAATAAGTATTCAACAATGTCTATATATGAAGGCATCATTTCCCCGATGTGTACTTCATGTAGGAAACGCCGAGAGACTTGAATACAATTGTTCATCTGTGTTTGTAATAAGTCCACTGTGCCATTCGGCTATTTGAAAGTTAATGACAGATGCATAATTTTCACGACGGGTGGACGTTCTCCTGACGCGTACTGGTAGCTTTCCTGGAACTGTAAAGGTAGCGTGGGATCCTTTCCGACGCGATTCAAAACATGGCATAAAATTAAACTTGTTTTCACATAAAGATCCTCGTATAAGATCTAGTTAAGAAATTTAACAATGCTATTGTAAGACATCAGTTTATATTGCATATCATTCAGACTAGGAACACACATACAATTATTCAATTGATCTGCTATAATCTTACTCCCTATATTGCTTCTCCATTAAACATCATGAGATTCACGAGAGGATAATTATGTTCTCCTATATAATTAGTTCAGTGGCGTCAAAGTTCGATATGATCCTTGCGCAGCTTTGATGGACATGTACATGCATTTTGTTGAGCCTTTTGATATGCGTCGCATCCTAGAGCAATAAGTCCTCCGTGAAGTAGGCTAGCTGTCGCTTTACAACCTATGTGACAAAGAGAAAGTAAGGACGATACAAATATAATAATATAAATAGCGAAATACAGCTTACATAAAATAAATATAAATCGCGATGGTTATGATATAAAAATGTCCCCCTTTTCTCTCACGCTCACGCTTGCTGCAAGAAACAAATAATTAGAGTGAGATCATATTATTGCTCTTGATAATCTTCCATGCCAAAATATCTCACATTTCTTCTTATGCTTCTGGACTTCCAAAATTATACTACGGCCATAACTGGTGGAAAACATCGCGATGAAATATTGTCCACGCACGCAAGTTATTTGTTGTAAGAACATCAATTTATTGCAAACTACCAATATCGCTTTTAGGTCCCCCCCCCCCCCCCCCCAAAAAAAAAAGACAAATATGAATGGGAGCATCTGTGGTTTTTGATAGAGATGGATGACGCGCGAGGATAATTGCAACTAATAAAATGTTTATCATGGCGATGTCATATTTCTGTAAGATTCCCATCTCTGGCACTAGTAGATACCCCAGCAAAACTAATGATAATCGCATTTGGCGATAAAGAAAACATATGAATAGGATTGTTTACTATTGCCCTTCGCTGTGGATGGTTGCAAACACCAGAACGTAAAGATGGCGACATGGTCTTAGCTGTAAGGTGGCACATTATCATATCTTCAATGTGGCATAGAAATATGGGGTATTGTGGTTAGGGTTAAATATTACACGGTGAGATGTTTCATTTTTATCGGGGCGTCAAAAGACAGGACCAAAACAATAGTTACATTCCTCATGGAACAACTGCAGCTCGGCACGTGTTCCTTTGACTAGGAGAACTTCCTATAGTGACAGCTTTTCAAAGCAGGTCTCTGTCGTATCAGTTCCCAATAGTAATTTAAGAACTGATCACACAAACAAAATAATTTTTTCTGAGGATCTCGCAATCGTATCAGCTTTCGCCGAGTTAATGTACAACAGTTTGAACGGAGTGGTGACAACATCAGACATTGCGCTAGGCACGTCGCTGGGAAACTGTCGTGTTTTATTTCGAAACAACATATCTAATATATTAGAGATAACATCGTAATAGCCATATATATATGATTTATGATTGATGAACCGTTGCTTGATAGGGAGATTAACCGTTTAGGCGTAAACACTACAGGGCAATCACCTAGCCAGAGATGATCTATAACCGATTTTACTTACCTATATCAATACGTTGGTGATAAAAGGATAGAACGGCATAAGCCACGCACTAAATATCAGATGGTTAGAAAACAGTGAAACGTGCAAAAGGGGACGTGCATAGAAAAACAGTAGGGGAACGAATGGGAAATTCAGGATGGCAGAAAAGTAAACTGGTATACAATAAACTCACGCATATCAATTGCAAAAATAAAGAAACTTTGACCCAGGAAGATTCGACGCATCAAATAGCATTATACTCTATATATATATACATATCAAACACATGTGTCGCCGAGAAATTGTCTTAGTTTATCAACAATATGTAAATAATGAAGCAAAACGCAAGGATCCCACACTTCGGATAAGATTGCCCTCGGATGACTCTTGAGTGTTACCTTTATGTCCTCAAAGTTGTCCTGGTTTATGAAGGTATCAGGAAAAGAACCCAACAAAGTACAGAGTGTGGATTATGTTTTTACCGCAAATCTTTGATGAAAACCAGCCCACTGTCATTGTTCAACGCGAGGTACTTGGGCCCAATAGTTTTAGAATGGTATGAATCACTGATAGAGAATATCCACAAGCAACCCTATCCCTTACGCTAAGATTGTTATCTCTTCAGCCATAATAATTAAACTACGCATCGGAATAATATAATTCTGTATTACATCATACACTAATTGCAAAGAATACTATGTAGGAAACCTCAAATTCCTTAAGCCAGAGAATACAAGGTCACCTTATAGCTTTCGGAAAGAACAGAACAAAACCAGTCAATGAACATTTCAATGACATGCCATGTCGCCTCCAGCAAAATCTCCGAAATTATTGGTAACAAATACATAAGAGTCATATCCAAAACAATTTAGAGACGAACTAGCCACATACATCACATACATCGTTGAATATATTGGGGTACAAAAGGAACCCAAATATCAGCAATATGTAAGTTTCTAGTAAACTCAATTGAAGGATGTGGAGAATTTATTTTAAATCGTTATTATAAATACTAAAACAAAATCAAAACCGGTTACCAGGGTAATACTTATATTTTTCTAACATTTTCGATACCTACTGCATGAAATACGTAATGCTGCAGTGTTGCATGTATCATTGTATGCATGAAAATAATGCAACATGCAATATTCATTGTTTTAGGAAATAGCTCGATTATGAAAACAAACAGGGAAAAAACTAGGGATGACTCCCTGGAAATTCAGTGCATACCAAAAAGAAATGAATCTGCAAGTAATTCATCATTGATGAAAGGCAAAGGAATGTCCCCCAGATGAGATTTTAATCTCTACATCTAGTCAAGTATGTCCTACTTGGGAGTATAAATATGATGGAGAACTAATTCCGAAAATAATATATGTATCCGTACTAGCATCGACGCTCTTTTGACGGTATGATTATTGAGGAAAAACACTGAATTGGAAGCAATATACGTGATGAACTCACAGACCACCAAGATCCCAATACTCGATTATAGACATACCATACGTCACACGTGAGAATCCGGTTCTCTTATAGATTTTTGCTGCTTAATGCTAAGCAAACAGACGGGCATTTATCCAGAATTTGCGTTCGGGAGATATGTCTTTATAGTTGTTATCGGACAGAAAATCGGTACAGATCTACTCGGTGCAGATATGTAGGCAAGTTAGTGCAATGTACATGAGCTTAAATCAAATCCTTGTAGTAAATCAGTAAGGAAGTGCCCAAAAAGGTCATGGAGAAAAAGATTTACCATCTTTATAATGCTTTGGCCCCTATACACATCTCCAAAAGGGCGTTACTCTTTACATTTTTAGTATATATCCAACTACGGTAATCTTATTGTTATGTTTCTCAGGGTGATAGCGAACTGCTTGCCTTGAAATCAAATGGGGTAGATCGCAGATTGAAAAGCACGATGGGCTAGATCATTCCTCTCCATCACTGTCTTATGAGAGTTTCGAGGAAAGTCATGTTATGCTAAAAGGACTCGATGGAAGATAGCTCGAAGCAAAGTGTATGTTGTTTGGGAAATAGTATGTGTATTAAATTCATAATCGAGGAGGTGAACACCTTAAATATGCCAATTACTGTCGTCCACTTTCACATTCATTCAACTCTCGAGGAAAAAGAATTGGATAAAGGCATAAATTACCCACTTAAGAGCTCCTAAATCCCGTCAGTTCTGCCCCATGTAACACTATTTTCTCTATCCTCTCAAGAGTAATAAACACATCAACAATGTTTTCAGGTATCTTCGATCACATTCCCGAATGAGAGGGCTAACATACATTGAAGAAACAATTAGGAAAATAGTCGGGGATTGTCCGTTGTTTGTCAGTGGATATGACCAAATACTTTAATGAAATAGAGTTTTGAAATTGAGTGAGTGAAATCAGTAATAGTTCAATGTTGATCCCATATTATCGTTATTTATTTTTATAATAATAAGCTCCATCTATTGTTATAAAAATGCAATACAGTCTGACTTATCGCAATTGGTGTGTGGCAACGGTAACAACGACGCAATAAGGAAATGCTTTTTATGCTAGACATAGCATTAGATTCCTATTTTTAACACAGCCGTCACCATCGTTATCAAAATATATGATGGCGGAAGACATGCTAATTCTTGAAACTAGTTTATTTTGTTCCTTCTTTTCAGAAGGTAATTAATGATAATTAATGTAATACTTTAATTGCTCATCTAAAAGCGTTAGATTTGCCAATCCCCGCCATCTTCCTCATATACCTGAAGGAAGCTAGACATAAAGGTAGTAATTATTTCTAATTATTATCAACCAATTAAGAGCCATTGACTTCAAGAAGAAGTAAACAATGGCGCATTATTAAAGTATGGTGAGAACAAAGATAACCAATTTTATTTCCAAATATAATACGAGAATATATATCTTTGGTATACCAAAGGAAGTAAGATAGGTATTTTAAAGCAACTCTCTCTAAACATAATTGTCTAAATTGAAGGCATGTTATTGGGTCAGCGCTTCATACAATCGTCAGCTCTAAACATTTACAAAATTCTGGTATTCTGCTTCTGAAAATGATAACCACGAAGCATATTTGAATATATTTGGTGTTGTGTTTTAAAACAGATCTGTTTGTTTGTGTTGAACTGTAGTTTGAACCTCATTTTTGTCTTAAATTTGAGATATCTGAGAGGATTGGTGAAGCGAATTGTACATTTCTTTGATGTCCTGACCCTATTAAATGTACATCTAAACCTACATCATACATATTTAATGGTCTCGCCTCTTGTACGGGATTGCAAGTTGGGAAATCTCATCTAGCGTCACTGTCTCAATCACAATAGAGTATAGATTATTTGTTACCAAGTAAAGTAAATACATTGAAATTACATTATTCCTATTTTTATACTGTAGATGTATGTATGTGTGTATGTATATATAATTATGCAAGTTTATACTAAAACATAATTATATAGAAACTACATCTGATTTTAAAAGAGTCTTTTCAAATGGGAATTGTCCAACCCAACTCCAATATAGTGCTCAGAGATGAATGGTTATGGCAATATTAGAGACCAGACTGTCACTGGCGCATGTAATGTATGTCCAAATTATGAAAATATGGTTCATAAAGAAAATACAAAATGGTTAAAGAAACACTTTGAAAAGCATATATATGCCACTCCGTGTTAATTACCAGAGTTAGCAAAGAAATTTAGGAATGTCAAATATGTAAAATAGCAGGAAGGAGGGTATGGTGATTTAAGTGTGTTGACAAGGAATTAAAACATATGACTTGTCAAGACACGCTTCCGTGAATATCTAGCCCCAGGTCAATCTATTTGACAAGTGAATAAAAGACTGCTAAACGGGCACTACTATTATAGATAAAATGTGTTATAACGGTTATGAATGGTCATTCGGCAATCCCTTAAAATTCTACTTCGTAATCAAACTTATTTTACTTAAATAAAACTACAGCAGCAGCTCTGAAAGTTTACGCATCTGTTTTCAATATTGTCACAGTTACAATAGCGAAATATGTAAAAATGTGGGTCAGTAATTTTCAGCTTCCTTTTTGAATAACAGGAAATAACTTCAAAAATAAAAACCAAAATAAAGAATTCGGATAATACAGTGATCAGACATTGGCCCCCTACCATTTGTATGTGTTCCTAATTGTTTAGAATCTAATTGTCTAAGTTATCTATGGAATTTATTGCCTTGTTAAAGCTTGATAAATTTTATTGCAGAATCGGTTGCCCTGAGGATAGAAAAATTCACAAAAGTGGCATTCCAATCTTGAGCACTTATTATCGAGTCAGAAGATATTTAACACCTTCCCAGTGAAACGGTTTACCCAATTATGAGACAGACACGTGAAATATGGTAGAAAAAGTGCCACAGGCAGGAAGCGCTCATTTTCAGAATAATCCAGATGTCTGTCTCCGACGGAACTCATCATTTGGACAAAAACCAGTCAGATCAACAACAGGCTTTAAACTTAATTTAAACATAATTAAAATCAAGATTAATTTAATGTTAACTGACGACTATTTTGTTAAAGGTAAAATTCCTATTTCATTTGGAAAGAATGCAGACACCATTACAGAATATTTTCGCATAATGTCCACATTGTATATACATGTGTATGTATGTATACATGTATGTATGTATGTATGTATGTATGTATGATAATAATATATACTAATAGATGTGACCGTTCTATAGTTTAACTTAATAAAGTCGCATACATATGATATGGTCAAGGAGTCACTATCGAGAAAAAACAGAATTGGTTTTTTGGAAAAAAATACAAATTAAATCCCATGTACGCACACATCTACATAGACAAGTACAATTATATGAAATATATTCTGGTATGAATCCAAACCATCCTGCAGAGAGAAAGTGATTTCACGCTAGGTGTCTCCACACACGGACATCGGGATTTCCAATTTGGTTAAGAACATAGCTAGGGAGGGCATATATATACTGCAGTTCCCATGTACAACGTATATACGTTATATATCAACGATGTATCTAGATGTTTTGACAGTTTAAATGAAGAAGGTTTAAAAATTAAGTTGACTTTATATGCCGACGACACGGCTCTCAGCATAACAGGTCGAGACCTAGATCGATGTATCACTCAGACACAGTTAGCAATGAACAATATTAACAAATGGATGTCTGATAATATGTTGAGTTTGAATGAAAAAAAATGTCAAATACAAATATTAGGTACCAACAACAGGATAAAAAAAATCGTTTTAATACCTTAGGTAAAGTGTATCTAAAAGGGCATGAAATTAAAAATTCTAAATCCGTAAAATATCTAGGATTGAAAATTGATAATAATTTGTCTCTCAGGGAGCACTTCGTAAAAATGAAGGCATCGGCTATTTCAAAATTATTCCAGTTACAACGAATAAGGCAGTATCTATCTATTCCAATGGCCAAAACAATCGTCAAAAGCCATATCCTCTCTCTTTTCGAATATTGGAAGTCTATTCTCTCCATTTGTGTCAGTTGACTTAAGAAACAAACTGCAAAGGGTTATGTACCGAGCAGTAAGGATTATTTATCCAAATGACATTAGAAATAAGGAGGATTTATGTGAAGATTGTGGAATTGCAACCCTTGAAAAAAGGTATAAAATTGCGATCCTAGGTATTATGTATAGAATGCAGTTAAATCAGGAGAATTTAAAAGATGTACCAGTCGCCACACGAGTAAATGAAGGGCCTGTCCTAAAGGTAATTACTCCCAAATTGGAAAAGGTGAAGAAATCACCCCATTACATTGGAGCAGTCTTATGGAATAAGTTACCTTCTGAAATTCGTAAAAAAAATCATGGTCTGATATAAAAAAAATACCTGAAAATCAATAACGACTGGTATCTATAATTGAAGGCACACCACTAGTATGGTTGTCGAATAGAAAACTGTATATTGATTGATATGCTTGCTACGTGTATTTTATTAATAGAGTAGCCCAATTTCTTGTTGTTTAGAGGAAAAAACCCAAAAAAAATTAAGCGTTTATTGTGTACATACAACTATATGTCATCATAGAAACAAAACGAATGACTAAAATCTAGTTCACTTGCGGATTAAATCGAGTTAAATGTATTAAAACTACTATGAGGTAAAAAAAACTCTGTAGAATGATGTTTATTTGGAAGCTGAGAGATTATCATTGTATGAAAAAAAACCGTACACACTACTTTAATGCTTGCATACCTCTTGTATTCCACCCTTATTATATACGACAGCATTCGTATAAACCTATTATATTTTTCCTTCATGCATCCATGAGTCAAGCTTCATTCCTAAGAATCTGAATAAGAAGTTGTCTAACAAAACACCCGGAAATTTACATACAGAATGTGACCATACATCCTCCCAAAGCCAAGCAAAGTGAGAAAGAGGGGTTGATAGACGGGCAGGGAGAAGGGGGAGGGGGGAGAAAGAGGAGGGGGCGAAGGAGGAGGCGGGAGAGGGAGGAGGCGGGCGAGGGAGGAGGCGGGAGAGGGAGGAGGCGGGAGAGGGAGGAGGCGGGAGAGGGAGGAGGCGGGAGAGGGAGAAGGCGGGAGAGGGAGGAGGGGGGGGGGGGAGAAGGAGGAAGTATTGAAATATGGTTACAAAGTGCAGAGAGCAACAAGGACACGTCCTTACTGTTTGGTGTCAGTCGTACTAAGGGACGCTGAGCAAGCTTTATTTGAACAGGAAAGCATCCTGCCGTAATTAGGTCAGCAATGACGCAATAGCAAAGTCGTAAAAGATACGAAACTAAAGTGAATAATTTTAACACTCCTTCTCACTTGCTTGTGAAGTATCCTACAGTTTAAGATTACACACAATTCATATTTGCTATATATATGTTTTACTCACAAAGTTAGTAACAGACCTTTCAATTATCCTAGAAATACTCCTGGTATTAGCACCTTATTATTTATCAGATCATTAGTCAGAATTTAAACACAGTAGACAAACTACCTGACTTAGCAATAACATTTGACTTAGGACGTGACTTAGAATTATAGCATCTTTCAGTTATAATGAGAGTTCAGTTCTAAAAAATAGAGATTTTGAGAAGAAAGTCTCTTCTCAGTGTTAGAGTGAAGTAGGTTTGACAAAAACTAATTGTCACTAGGCCTCTTCACTCCAGTCATGGTGCGGAGCTTGTGGAACTGCTCCTTATTCAGACCTTTGGTTAGGATGTCTGCGACCATGTCCTCACTGGGACAGTACTGTAAATCTACGGTACCGTTTTCCACTTGCTCACGGATGAAGTGGTACTTAATACCAATGTGTTTTGCACGACCATGAAACTGGGGGTTTTTGGCCATGCAAATAGCTGATTGATTATCCTCGTAGATCAGCATTGGGGTGGTTGGTGCGTTCGTTAGGTCACCAACGAGTTGCCTCATCCAGACTGCTTCCTGAGCAGCACTTGCCAAAGCCATGTACTCGGCCTCAGCGGTGGAGAGAGCTACACAGCTTTGCTTCTTACTTCTCCAGCTGACGGCGGTTCCACAGATCTGGAAAATGTACCCTGAGGTGGATCTGCGGTCATTGATGTCGCCGGCCCAATCAGAGTCGGAGAAACCAAGACAGTCGCCTGGATTTCCCTTCTCGAAGCATAGACCATAGTCGATGGTCCCCTTCAGGTAGCGCATGACTCGCTTCACTGCCGTCCAGTGCTCGTTTGATGGTTTCGAGCAGAACTTAGCTACATTACTCACAGCATATGTGATGTCTGGTCTTGTCCATGTAGATAAGTACAGTAGGCTGCCAACAGCTGATTGATACAGCGACTGGTTGACGGCCTCACTATCTTCATTAGATTTGGTGAGTTTGACGCTAGTGTCCACTGGCGTCGCCACAGGTTTGGCCTCGCTCATCTTGAATTTCTCAAGCACTCTCTCAGTGTAAGCTGATTGACCCATCCAGATATTCACAGGATTTGTCTCTTGGTCAACAGCTACACCCAAGAAGTATTTGAGTTTACCCATGTCGGTCACAGTAAACTCATCAGCGATGGCCTTCTTCACCTTCCTCATTTTGTGTTCATCTCCTGCTGCTATGATTATGTCATCAACATAGACAGCAAGAATCACCAATCCTCCTTCTGATGTGTATATACACGGGTCATTAGTAGATTGGCTGAACCCAATCTTGCACAGGTGTTCGTCGAGTGCAGCATTCCAGCAGCGTGGTGATTGTTTAAGGCCATAGATGCTCTTCTTTAGCCTACAGACGAGATCTTCTTTGCCTCTAACCTTAAACCCTTCTGGCTGCTTCATATACACTTCCTCCTTCAGGGTGCCATTTAAGAAGGCTGTTGTCACATCGAGCTGATGCAGATGGAGATTATCTCTTGCAGCTAGTGCAATCACTGTGCGGACTGACTCTGACCTCACTACTGGACTGAAGGTCTCATCATAGTCCAGTCCGTACTGTTGGGAAAAACCTTGTGCAACTAGCCTTGCCTTGAACCTCTCGATGGTTCCATCTGCTCCCAACTTCTCCTTAAACACCCACTTGCTGCCGACAGTCCTCCTGCCCTTTGGGAGTTGAACCAAGTCCCAGACTTGATTTCCATGGAGTGAGTCCATCTCCATTTTCATGGCATCCTGCCATTTCTTCTTGTTTGGTCCTGACACTGCATCCTGTAGAGAAGTTGGTTGGGGATTAGTGTGAGTCAGTTGCACCCATTCGCCATACATGTTAGGTGCTCTCCTCTCACGACGTGGCCTTTGAGCTGCTGGCTCCTCTGGCTCTATCACTTGCTCAACTTCCTCTACCACTGGCACATCTTCCTCTACCACAGACTCGTTGTCACTGCTGTCAAGGAGTATGGTTGTCTCGATAGAGCAGCTAGGCTCCTTCTTAAGCACGGGTTCGGGCTCCTTCTCCACAGCAGATTGCTCCTTCTCAACCCCATGCTTTGTCTCATCAAAGATGACGTCACGGCTGAGAATCACCTTGGAGCGCTTCACATCATACAGTCTGTATCCCTTGGTAGTGGTACCATAGCCAAGAAAGATGCACCTCCTGGCTTTAGGATCGAATTTCTTTCTTTCATCCTTAGGTATGTGAGCATAGGCTAGACAGCCAAACACCCTCAGCATACCTACATGAGGTTTCTCACCAGTCAGAGACTCATAAGGGGTCATTCCCTCAACTGCAGTGGTTGGGCTCCGGTTCCTCAAGTACACAGCTGTAGACACAGCTTCTGCCCAAAACTTGCGGGGGAGTGTAGACTCAGACAGCATACAGCGAGCTGTCTCGACAATCGTGCGGTTCATTCTCTCCGCAACTCCATTTTGCTCCGGCGTTTTTGGTACAGTTAGCTCCTGTCTGATTCCTTCCTTCCTTAGATAGGCTTGAAACTCTGTTGAGGTATACTCGCCACCATTGTCAGACCGAAGTGCCTTCAATTTCATGCCCGTAGAAGCCTCTACCTGGGCTTTCCATTCCAGAAATTGATTGAACACTTGGTCCTTGTGTTTTAGCACATACACCCAGGTGTACCGAGTCTTGTCATCAACAAAGGTTAGGAAGTATTCACAGCCACTGAGTGATTTGGTACTCATCTTCCCACACACATCACTATGTACCAAACCCAACACTGCTTCACTTCTCTTTGCACCACTGGTAGGAAACTTGGTGCGATGATGTTTTCCTTGAACACATGGTTCACACACACTTACATCACCATTCATAGCACAGTCCAGTCCAACAACCATGCTTTCTGCGTTCAGTTTCCTCATATTCTGATTGCCGAGATGTCCATATCTCTTGTGCCACAGTTCTTCAGTGGGCTTGTTCCCTCTCTGTGTCACAGCTGCAATGTGGTGGTTCTCCTTACAGTTCACATAGTAAAGATCTCCTACTCTCTCTCCTGTTACCACAATCTCACCATTAGAGTCAATAAATTGGCATCCATGATGAGTAAATACAGTACGCTCTACATAGCGAGTGGCCTGAGAAATACTAAGGAGATTGAAAGAGAGCTCGGGCACATATAAGGAATTTCTCAGTTTAGCAGTCTTCACTTTACCTTCAGGGAGTTCCATTTCCAGTGAGACAGTTCCAGTCCCTACTCCAGGTAGATCATACCCATCTCCCACTGTAACTCCTTGTGGTTGATCAAGAGGGGTATAAGTAAGGAACTTAGACCTATCGTTGCACATATGACTCGTGGCTCCAGAGTCAATGATCCATCCTCCCGGTGCTGCCCCCTTGACGGACAGAGCGTGTATCACAGTCAGCCCGACGTAGTCACTGTCAGAGCCGCTGTCCTCCCTGGCGCTGTGCGCTCTGTGTGGCTTGCTCTTTCCTTTGTCCTTACCCTCGGACTTCTTAAGCGCGGGACACTCACGCTTAACCCTTTAAGGACGGGAGGTATTGATATTCCATACAAATACTGCATTAATGCAGCCTCCCGTCCTTAAAGGGTTAATATGGCCAATCTTTTGACAACCTTAGCATTTAGGTCCTTTAGCAGTCGCTTTCTGACCCTTTTGCCGCCTCACAAACATTGCCTTCTCCGATGCTGTACTGTGTGAGGAAGTACCATCCTCATACTTTCTCTCCTCATGGAGCAGTCACTCCGTGACTACTTCCATCTTAGGCACCTCTGTACATGCCTTGAACGCCGTAACAAGCATGCCATAGGAGTCCGGTAAGCTGGCGAGAAGGTGCACTACTCGGTCCTCATCAGTAATGGCGTCCCCAACTACTGATAGTGCACTGAATGTTTCAGTCATTGTCCTTATGTGATCCTGTACAGAATCACCATCCTTCAGCTTTAATGAATACAGTTTCTTCCTCAGATGAAGCTTGTTGGCCCATGACTTCTTCTGAAACTGATCCGCTAGCTTGGTCCATACTGCGACGGGACTTGTGGGCTCTCCAACCAAATACAAGAGAGCTGGGTCAATTGATAGAACTATGATGGCCAAGGCTTTGTCCCATCTACTATCAAACTTTACCCTAGCATCACCATTCTCTGGAGTTGGTCGAGTTTCAGTCCCTTGTACAATATTCCACAGCCCATCCTTCATCAAGGCCATTTGGCACTGTAACTTCCATGTTGGGTAGTTACCTCCCTTGAGTGAAGAAATAGATGCTGTATTTGCCGCCATTTTCAATTTGAGTGTACACAGAAAACTCCAAACTTCTAAGTCACATAAAAGTTCTTTCCTGCACTCAAAAGTTCACAAAATTTAGCTCGGCATCTGCACAAAGTACTCACTGACTATTTCGTCCACAGTTGAAGGTGTCTGGGCCCATAACCTATTGAAATATGGTTACAAAGTGCAGAGAGCAACAAGGACACGTCCTTACTGTTTGGCGTCAGTCGTACTAAGGGACGCTGAGCAAGCTTTATTTGAACAGGAAAGCATCCTGCCGTAATTAGGTCAGCAATGACGCAATAGCAAAGTCGTAAAAGATACGAAACTAAAGTGAATAATTTTAACAGGAAGAAGGAAGGAAGAGGGGGAGCAGGAGAGAGAGAGAGGTGGAAGAGGGAAGAGGAGGAAAAATGATAGAGGGAGCAGGAGGGCACTCATTTGGTATGGCTTAAAGGCCTATTTCCGATGGGGTCCCCATGGAGTCATTAATCACTCCCAACTTGTGATATGGGTCAGGGAAGGCGGGAATAGAGGGCCATGTGATACTCTTGCATAGATAATACCCAAAACAAAAACAAGCGTTATCAGGAGCACATGGGCCTTTTTGTCAGACAGACATAAGATACTTATAAGCAACCAGTGTATACAATGCAATACTCCTCCCCCCATGTGGTGTTGTTGTGTCATGTGACTGATGTAAACACAGTCCTGATTGACAGCTAACTGTTTCAGTTTAAATGCATAACAGTCTTATTCTCAATGGAGTTAACAAATTAGTGATATAAAGAGGGCAACGATTTTTGAAGTAAGTAGGCATCATTGCCTTCATATATTCATTTATATCTGTAACTAGTTACATGAAGAAACGGTGGCTAAAACATGAGATATTAGGGAAGATATTCAAAAACTGTGCTCTGCTCTACATGGGACTGTGTCAGACAGGGGAAAGCTCCCGCTGGCCCCACCCACCCCTTTTATACCGAAGGTGCCCCTTTAAGAGCTAATGTAGGAGGGTGCACGTGACAACAATACGCTAAATTCTGTGCTAATTCAGTGCAAAATTATTTAGGCGCCAACATTATTCTCGCTATGTAGAATATACCATTCTTATCATGACGGGAATGGGGTGCAATAAATGATGTTCAGTCCGCTTTCTATTAGAGCAAAAGAAAGAAAGGTCTTCAAATGAATAAACAAAACAAACAAAAATTGATAATACAATCGTCCTGATTTAGCGAGACATCAAAACTAGAATTCCGAAGAATTCAATATCCTTGCATCGCTAAGTTATTAATAACAACCACAGAAAAACCTTGATTGCGAGTTATACTGGGGGAGGTATATACTAAGTATGTACATGTACTTCCCTGGTTACACCACAATAAATACGGTAAATAGAATTTCGAAAATTGCCCTTCCAAAATTATCATTGATTCTCTCATTGGAAGAATGAAAAAAAAAATCCTCATTATTTTAAGGGATTTGATTTCTATAATATTGAGCCTCAGGTATAAAAGAAAATCATCGCCTTTATTACGACGCAATTCGTGTCGAGAAAAGAACTGCTGCGCTTTGTGTCCGGTGTGTCGCTTAAATTACAATATTGATGCTAGACGATGCTCTCCTCGTCGCGAACGCATCGGGAGCGCATTACTAGTATCCACACATTGCGAACTAACGTGGTTGCATGGAACAGACACCAGGGGTCAGCTCTGGGCACCGGGGAGACTGCGTCGACTACACTCAGTCGGGGAATACCAATTAGCAAAAAAACATCAATTGTCACCCACTCACTCACCCCTCCAACGTTTCCCCTATTTATCTGTGATACGGGATTCAGGAGTTTCTAGGGGTTCGGTATACAAGGGAGTGGGGAGGGGGCTGGGGGAGGGGCACTATAGGCCATGAGTTAACCCCAGTTCTCCCTCGTGGCACTAAGATGAGTGAATGAAATGTTTCAGATTATTCTCTCAATGCCATCATGAAAACATTCCATTTTTGGGGGGCATTAATTTAGGTCGACGTTTCTTAATAATACTTTGCCGCAATCTGGTGTTCAGCTGTATGACCGGCTTGCTTCTTGGCTCCAGTGCATGCATATGGGCGCTATACTGTCTCGACATTTTATGATATAATATATATAATATACGTACCTTTGTATTCTTTATCAGACAGTACTCCTCTTTTGTTCATGCGTTTGCATGCTTTGGAAAGACATAGGTTGAAGTCATTGTCACAGGTACTTTTTGCATTGCCACATGTATCATAGCACATATCATGTGAATCGCAACAAGGTTGTAGATCAGGGAAACTATCGATTTCAAGCTGAAGAAAGAAATGTTCAGAACCAGTCAAGACCCGTTATTAAAAATTTGACTGCTATATATGTATTAAAATCTGATCTTGCAAATAAAATATTACTATGATGCCAGATATGGAATATAATCAGTAATCTGCAGTCAATGTTTGCGATGAATCAACATAATGAACATTGATTTATACATAGACTTACCCTAAACCCATACGACCCACATCCATTCGACTGAGGTACATGGTTAACATTTTTTATTGGTTCGGCCCCTAGAAGAAATAAGTTTGATTATTAGGCTTACCGGTAATCACATAAGTTACCGTTCAACATTCCAGTATAATAATACCGGTACCGGTACGTTAACTCATCATAGATAGGCCTATCACTTATTATGTTGAACATTTTTTCACAATAGAATCTTAATAGTCTCAAAGAATCGATGGAATCTAACTCAGACACTAACATTGCATGGAAAAAGATATCCTGAATGGGGGCGTGGAACAAAGAACCAACTCTTATACCTGTAACATAAATTACTATTCAGCTATATAAAGATAAATAACGATCGCTGTATGTAGCCTACTGTACTGTGTTTAATTCATGATTAATCCTTTTAGTTTTAGCAAATTAGTCCAACTGAATGGCTATATTTTAGGAGGGGTGAGGAATCTACATATAATCCCGGTACTTCGATGTATATAATATAGCCTATCCTGCTTGTAAATATTCAGATGACAGCCTTACCATTTGGGCACTCATATTCACATGTGACTCCAGCTGCAAGTTGTTCCATTGCACCGAATAATGAGCCAAGGCCATCCATGGTTTGAGAACACACACAATTCGTCACTACTGTAACAATAGCAAGGCTCCTAAGAATCACGGTTTTTTTCCTTGACAACAATTCCATGAGATTCATGACAGAATCCCCAATGTTCTAAGAAAGTCAGATGAATAAGTAGTGCCCGGTAGTGCAGATATACGCATTGAAATGAAACTTAGTGTAAATGCTAAAAGTAATGTTTACAATGTGGCTGCCTCCATGCGTTTCCGCTACAGTACTTGGCGCTATACCATTGGTAAAGCAAGAGGAAATGGTAAAACTTATCCCCAGTCTAACAGCAACCCGTGCTCACACAGGCCATACCGTAGACCTACGTGTGGTGTACAAAATAGAGGCCTAACGTTACTGCTCGTGATCGGTTACAATTCGTGATCGGTTACAATTCGCCGATGATCCAATGTCAACTTTCTATGTACATGCGTCAATATGATTGAGATTCAGTAAAGATTATGAAGTAGCCTATAGCCTATATGTTAGGCCTATGTGTTTCAAGAAAATGAGTCACAAGTCGACTGCAAAGGTTTTAGGTTTGATGTTTTTCCAATATTTTTCTGGGAGGATATTTCCTTGTAAAGTGGCTAAATGTAGGGCCTACTGAATAAGATGACCTCAGAAATACATGAATATGTTTGATACACTGTCCTGAAATTTGGTAAATGTATTCAAGCTGCAAGCAGCATTAAGCACCCTTAATGTGAATCAATTTCCAAAAAGATATCCTATGAATAAATCACTTTGAAAAATATTCATTTTGCGACTTGTGACTCATTTTTCTGAAACACATCACATATAGTTCCACGGACACGGAATAATCCCTGTCGAATTGATGCATCTATAGATATCTAAATCTTTTACCGTGTGAATATGATATCAAATATAACTTAGGCTATAAAATTATAAAAGCTATCTAGAATCTATCTTGAAACTCTAAAAATGGATCCATACATGACCAATAACATGCAGACTTATATCAGAAATTTAGAGCGCTCTTAGAATATCAATGTTCACATTTTCAAAACTATCCCCACAACATCTATGTATTGAAGGGTTTTTTCATAGATCTTGAATTAATACAAAATATGTTCTACGTCTCATTTGACATGGACAAGACATTGATATGTGTGATGTTAGTAGTATATGTAAATGTATACTATAACCAGGGGAACATTAGCATCATATAAACATTATAGGCCTCGCATATATAAAGAACTGGTCCACAGTAGACCACAATAGCATTGCTACAGAATATACAAACTAAATCTGTATTTAGTTATAATAATGAGAATAAGTGGACCACAATAGCATTGCCCATCTAGCAAGGCTACTTGCCCGAGTACGGTGTTACCCCCGTGTACCCCTAGCTATATAGTAGTCGTGAGGCAATGATTCCAAATAGCCATATAAATCGTAGGCCTAATAGTGGTAGCGTGTAAACTTATCAGCAGTAGGCTAGTATATGAGAAAGGGGATATAATATGACAACGGCCACAGAAGAATTTTGATACCTCGTGTCCAATAATTCGAGTCACCTAGCGGCTACCCGGTCCAGCCCTGGAGGACCCCCCAGCACCAGAAGAGAAACACTGATGATATGCATAGTGTTCAACGTATTTGTATTTAATATTTTTTATTCAGACAAAGACATAACGAGTACACTATTCTCAGTGATTGCTGATTCTTGTGATTTCCATTTAGGCCTATACATCAAAAAACAAGAACAGATTTGTAATCCATATAATGAAATATGAGAAAGAAATAACTAATATCACAAATTAAAACCATCACCCATAGGCAGATGTTGTTTGGTGGAGGTTCAATCTTAATGTTATACTTGCAAAAACTTTGCAAAAACAAAACAAAAACAAAATAAAGTTACTGAGTATATAGTTTCTGTGGAAACCCCAATTAACAGCATACTATCAACACACTTCGTCTCCCCGCTTAGTGGTGAAAGTATTCCATTGAGTTGTCATCAATGTGGCAATAGATATTTTAAATGTTTAGAATTAATGAGAGCTATTTCCAAAGTAGTCACTCTAATAGTTCATCGTAAATGATGCCACATCATAACAGATCGACCATGGCCGTTCATCATATTTGCCCAGTGTTCAACTCCACTCGCGGAGGCATACGTATATGGCCCCACATTGGTTTGCCCCAGCATAGTACTGTATCCACTAGAGTCTCTAGATAGGACGGTAAATAACAAGCAAACTTCACTAAGCATGTCACTTTTTAAATCAAATGTGTACTCGTCATGAAAGACAGGTGTTCTCGAATGGAGTTGGGTTTTTGACTTCCTTCGCCGAATGATGTTACCAGAGGAAAACATAGAAAGAGTCACATACAGTATACCTGAAGAAAAAGAATTCAAAAATAGTTTAAAATCAGTCAGTTTCGTTTTTCGTGTGTTTTATATACTTGTATAATTGATTGCGTGTTGCCATCGCTGTCAAGAACAATACCACATTCGACATTAAATTAATTTATTGTTGTTTTTGCCATGGCAGTGTCTTAGAATAGATAAAAAGTTTCATGGATTCCCCCAATGTGGACAGGAAAATTATCACATTTGTTACAATAAGAAAACATAAATAAAATTGTGAATCGAAAACTTATATGGTTTCATTCTCAAATGTATATACCTGGTCCATCGTGAATTTCATGAAAGAGTTTTGCTTCTTTTGGTTGTGGTGGTAAGATCCCTCGTGCAGTTACAACACATGCTTTCAATCTCTCCCGATCAGTGTCGTACTGTAAGCTTATTGACAGCTCACCCTGTGACAGAAGTTCCTAAAATTGTAAAAAGAAATTTGTGGCCACTGCTGACAATAAACCGGTTGAGAAGTTATTTTCCGGAGTTACGCGTTAGAAGTTAACAATAGAGTTCTGTGAAGTGCTGAATTAGTCATGTGAAGTGCTGAATCAGTCAAGCAATTCAAACTATTATCTAACTGAAGCATTTCTTCTTCGCATGATAAATCTTTCTCAAAAGAAATTTTGCATAGACGCCATAATTATTAAGTTCCCATTCACCAGAAATTAGTTGACATATGACAGTTGTAGATTCTATTAAATGGGGAGACAGAAAAATGTATGTGTAACTGATCAAAGGCTCGGATAAATAAGTATAACATGTTTCAAAACACTTGTAAGTAACTGGGATCTATGCTTGCTCGGGTATTTATAGGGCATTCTCAACGCGATTGAATTGCTAATACTCGGCGAAAGAATACCTTATTTTTTGGAATTTCTACTCATTTCTACTTTCTACTCATAACAATCAATTGCGAGTATCTGTCGACTGCATGCATTTGTGAAATATTATACTACTACCAAAACTACGACTGACTTATAAGCTCGATGTCTGAAGAAATTATTTTTTAATGCACGGATTGCCCATCTAACATGCCCGACGCAATTTCTGGATCCTTTTGCAATCTTACCTGATCGACGGGGATAAGATCCCTCCAGAGATTAAGTATGGTTCCTGGACCAGCGAAGTAAGCTGTGTCACAGAGCCGAGTTGCAACACTGCCTATTGCCTCCTTCCTTGAGTATTTGTCTACTGCATTCACACATATCCGAAGCTCCAAATCTGATGGATCTGAGTATGGATCGACATCCAAGCAAAAACTCGAATTGTATAAGTAGTCTCTTCTTTCAGAAGAAATCCGAAAGATTTTACTACTGCTATTGACTTCAGGTTCAAAACCATCTTTCTTTAGGTTTACCAATGAAACTTGAACAAAGGTGTCGATCCTGTTGGCAGATTTTAAGCCAGGTAGTACGAGATCCGATGCTTTTATTGCGTTCACAATTACGCAACAGTTCTCAATATCGTGTAAAACAGAAAAGTGCAATCTTCCTCTGCTATGTATTGTGGATAATCCAGGAAATTCTTGTTCGGATGGTTTATACAGACCCAAGTCTAACTCACAGGCACTAATAGATGGCATTCTACTTCGCCTTCTGCTTGCTAAGGTAGTATCCCTTTTTTGCGGTCTTTCTTTTTCCTTGATAGAATCCAGCAGCGCAGTGCCTTCATCCTCTTCCCAGTATATTGAAGACCTAAGTCCCATTTGAAGATCTCTCTCGTTTATATTTACTTGTTGAGCTACGGGTTCTATATGGGGTGGCACAACAAACTCCATCACCTGAATTGCTCCAAAGTTGGTATCACTGTTCTTTGTGACTCCATAGTTGTTGCCAGAATAATAATCAACAATGTCGAAGTCAGCATCAGTTGCAGTCTTCCGCCAAAACATGATAAAAGGACATATTTGGTGAAACAAACTTTTTGTTTGTGTAAATTGAGAATATGCTCTCCCCATTTCTACCAATTAATGCCCGATGCCAGCTATTTGCATACACCTAGAGAGTATTGGATACTACAATCGTTGCCTAGTCCGTTATATTGCATTACCATCTGTGGTCCCTAAAAACATGTCCACTTTCCTGTGTGAGCCGTGGTTTGCTTTGTGGGTGGTATATATATTGTATACTGAGAGTGGCTATTGCGAGTAGAGATAAGGGTGTAAAGGCTGAGCCAGGTTATCATATCCTAGGTTAGTATCCTAACCAAATATTAAGTACCTAATATTGACACTCCAGGAGACAGGAAATTAATCCGAGGCGGACATATGAGGAAATGCTAATAACTCACTTATATGTTGATTACTCATCTGTAATTATGAAAAGAAAATCGAGTCAGAAAATCGAGTCAGACTTCACATTTCTAAAAATGATGTTCCGAGTGATGTTCATCAGGTACAATTCATAATGGCGCCCAAACCAAACGCGCATTTAGGTAAGTAAAATTATGCAAAAGTGTTATATTCTATACATAGACATTCGTGTTATTCCCCAATTAGTCTCTTCCGACGTCCCATGCCCACCTTTTCGTTTCTCATTTCAATGTCAAATAAATAAAAGAATCGTTTGACCAACAGAGATGTTGATTCCTTGGGGGTGATTT
Source organism: Sthenelais limicola (assembly GCA_942159475.1). Classification (NCBI taxonomy): domain Eukaryota; kingdom Metazoa; phylum Annelida; class Polychaeta; order Phyllodocida; family Sigalionidae; genus Sthenelais; species Sthenelais limicola. The sequence continues at coordinate 110,807,167 of OW804095.1, read as the reverse complement.
AATTTTAAGCGATAGTTGCAACACGGAAAAACGAAATGCCGTTGTGTGAATGTATATATGCCGCTGTGTCACTTTAAATGGGGGGAACTGCAGTGCTTATTATTGAACCAGGATTAATATAGTAAAATATTAGTAATGATAGAGAAAGAAGTCACGGAACTATTACACAAATTCTATCAAAATTACTTTTATTAGAAATATTTACATACATCGACAGAGAAAGTCAAGTTCTCCTTACAATTCCCTATGAAGATCTTAAAAATGATACCCAAGCTAAAAGAGCATTCGGTGATAACGTATGAATTCATTTATGAAAGTCCTCAGTAACTCGAATTCAAATTAAAGAAACTAAATATGCAATACCCGATTTACTCTTCAGAATCATGATTTCTAACCACTTCCATCCATACAGTGGTTGCGGGTTTTTTCTACAGTGGTAGCACAAAATACAATCATCAAATTTCGACCTCATTATTTCTGCATTCATTCATTATAACATCAAGCGTTGGCGGTTTCCATCGATGACATTTCTGTCACTCGCCCCATAGTTTGCTGATCATAGATTTAGGATTTATTAATTATGACTTGATTATGTGGCATACTTTCATTGCGATTCGACGCGATCAAATTGCTCAATGTGTTTATAGAATTCCCTGCGTGGGCAAAGGGCATGTACATTATAGTTTTTGTTTTAAGACATGAATACAACTTTTAACACATCGCAGAACTTGCTCACTTATAAAAGAACATATGTACACAAGTGATTTATACACTTAAAGAAATCTTCGAAGAAATAATAAAATGGCAGGAATGATGGAAATTATAAGTTTGCCGCTCAATGTGGAAGCACCGTTACATCCGTCTCGATCCTCGCAGTAACAGATTTCTCTCCAGACGCCGTTTCGCTCGTAGTCCCAGCGACAACCCCACGCGACACCTAGCAGGAATTAAACATTATTACTAATATTAGGGTTGGACAACTTTAAAATGTATTCAGGTAGTTGGGTCATGGAGAGGATTATTTCTATCTACACCTGTAGTTTTTCATGTTTATAACAGTGATATTTCCATGATACTTTAGCTAGACAGATGTACAGATTCAAATCAATAACTATCTGGCGTACAGGATACAGAGCAGTACAATGGAATTGACATCTAAAATGTTTGAACAATAATGGGAAATGGGAATTTATAGTAATCGCTGATCAATGCATTTTTAGTTATCCATTGTCCCAAATTGGATTATGGCCGATGAGTTAATTAACCTCGTTTATTATACGCGCATGCTATATGAGAAGTGCTATAAGTGGGGTGCTATAAAAATAGTCATATAGGACGCGTCCTATATGAATGTAGTTGTCTAAAAATAGCTCTGTTTATATATGCTTCGCGGAGCAATGGATGTAAACAAATCCCCGCGAACGATGTAAACAAATCCCCGCGATCGGTAATCCACCCGTGATTCTGGTACTATGATTAAAGAAATACATAATAAAAATCCCATCATTAAATAGAGCATTAAATTCTCTATTGAATGATATAAATTTTATTAATGTAGCTCAAGAAATGGCTGCAATATGAACGTTTTAAGTCAACAATATAACTTGGCTAATAACGGGGCTGTCAGCGGGGCTGGCAGTGGGGCTGGCAGCGGGGCAGCGGGGCTCTCTGAGACTTCTTTAATATTTTTTCAGTGATATCTGATAACATATGATCAAATTTTATGCACATATAATAAATATAGAATGGAACTCGCTGGCAATAATCGAAAATTTATAGGACTTGATTCGTCCACATAAGCACTCTGCCTACGGCATCATGCTTATGTGGACGAATCTCGTCCTATAAATTTTCGATTATTGCCGGCTCGTCCCATTCTCTCTATATATAGCCTCTTATTACAAGGAATACATCCATGAAATAGTAATTATTTTGAAAGGCAATGATCATACGAACGTCTTAGCTATTTAATATAATAATTATTATATAACAATAATTATTGTGATATAGCTATATCGATGCTAGACTGTGGATAGCATACATACCATATTCGGATCTTGATCCACATCGCCGTGTAATTTTGGTCCAAGCTCTCCCTAAACAAGATAATAACAATTGACAATGTAAACAAAATTGTTATGTCATTTGCATTTCAGATGAGTGATTCAGTCAGGTCCAGACGGCCACATTCCTTGACTCCACATCCAGTGATAAACTTAACCACTAGGCACTAAGGCTAAAACTTAGGGTCCAAAACTGCCTTCTGAACCTGACTGGATTGTGTACATCAGATAATATCGAATATAAATTTTGAAATCTGCATTATATTTATGAAATTACATGATTGCATAAATGTATAAGCTATACATGTATACATCTAATAATTGCATACATCATGATAGATTGGACATTGGACCTTTAAAAAACATTGTGTAGGTGACATGTACTTACAGCCAGGGCTCTGTTGAGATATTTTCATGCAGAAAGTTCCAGGCGTATGAGCCTCTAAACTATTACAATCGATCAAGGCATTAAGATTCCTGTCAAAATAGCTGTGAGAAGGACACGAATGATCCTCATTGCTATCACATTGGTAACATTGGATGGCGGAACCTGGAAGAAACAAGAAACAAATGACTGTTCGGATCTTTTGACAATCTTTTGATAAGGTATTGGTACTAACCCAATTTGTAAATTAAGAAATATTAATGAATTTCGAAATGATCCCTATCGCGAATTGTACTCAGATATTAATACAGATTATATTTCATATTATAATTACAAACTGCTAATATTTGGAACCCCCATTTATCGTCCGGTCCCACATCAAAATTCGACTTTTTGGCGTTGACTAAGCACGTTCATTATATTTCGGCTCGATGCAAACATAATCATTTTTTCAGTTACCGATAAGATACCATGCAGTAACCTTAATTTGATTGATTCTCCAGAATAGAATTGAATCCAGGAGCGACTTTTCTTCAGGAAGTTTTAGAAAGAAGGTACATATTCAATATGTACCACCAGGATCAGAGAAACCCCTCTGCCCATTTTGCATTTTTGATATCGATGTTGTTATGTTTCGTGCCCTCTGATAATATATGGTGAAGATCAAGAGAATATGTCCATATTAAAGCTTAGTCCTGAAATGGTGTAAAATTATGTCACTTACCTATTCCGAAAATGCCTAGAAGGACTAAAAGTCCCAATATTTTTGTTAATTCCGCCATCATCACATTGCCAATTTGACCCGTGACCTACTTCTCTGCTGGGGCCGTTGGTGTGTCATGCAGGTGCGAAAACTTGTCACACCTGTAGGGGAGGAAGCCAACTCCTATCTAGGTAAACTTGTTATTATTAGAAAATTTAAATCATTTTGGAAGCTCGAATCATTTCTGCGTAATTCTGGCTTAGGACGTACTATGTCACATTGGACACCACACAAAATAAATCTATTTTACAGGAACGGTGTTTATGTGATCATCATACCTCCCCCCTCACCTGGGCGAGTCCATATATGGGAAACTTTTATATACGTCATCTGGGTCGTCGGCAGGTAGCGCACCGACAAGCGCGTTTTGTGGGGTACCGAAAGGTTTTCTTTTAAGTTGAGCGCTTTCTCTAGCCATGAATGCGTCCGTTCAAGAAATACGGTGACTGGTGAACACGGACCACTGTGATGTCGGACCGGGCGGCTTAGTGGAGTCTAGTGGAAATACTACCCGGGCTGTCAAGGAAGGGCGTTAGAGGGAGTGATTGGTATCACATTAATCACTCAGTCATGCAATGTTATGATATTGGCCTCACATCATCTTGATAACATGTACATAATATATGTCCTTGAACAAGTCGCCACTGTTAAGCTAATAACTATAGGTTTCTGCGTTACTTGCATGTTTGTGGAAAATTTCCTATGTATAATTAGTACATGTATAATAATGTATACCCACATACATGATCTGCATCTAATGCTACCGGAGAGGTATGTACTTCTGTGATGCCACACACTTTTCATATTCGTTTTAGAAATACCTAAAACCTGTGATTAGCTAGGTCTACAACGAGGGCTGTGGTAATTCCAGTGACGTTGATAAACTTAAGTTATTAGGCTACTATACATCTTTGCTTTACGTAGAGGCCACAGTAATTCTAAAAGTCTAATTAATAAGCTCCATCATAGATGAAAGAGACATTGAAGGAGTGTGTTGAACGGAACGTTCTGGTTCGATTCTCCATTCTAGAAATCATTGAGCAAATATATATGTAGGTAAATATCGAGTAGAGGGAATGACTCAACAACGCCCTTTATCAATGTTTAGGTAAACATCTTAAAATACATATATAATATGGTCCTTCTATAGCTCCATTTTCTTACCAATTACTACTATATTATTATTATTATTAATTATTTTGGATCTCTTTCATTGGGGTCTATTATCAGAGCGACCATCAACGGGACTAGGTTCAACAATTAAATTAAGAGGTATATTTGTCCAATAATTATATAGTATAGTATATTTTGTCTATATTATATAGACAAAATAAACTTCGTCACACTGGTAGGGTGAATCGAGCTCCAGACTCAGACGATCTATTCCTAGTGGATAACCGGTTTTTATTCCTATTATAAACGAAAGAAGGCTGAATACAATACAAATCCAAGGAATTGTGTAATGAATGGGGCCTTTGATGGAAATACTTAGGTAACCCTTCAACCTCACTGGCAACAATTGTTTTTTTTATTTACTTAAATGTTTAAACAGTTCAATTGAAAAAAACGCCGTATCCGCCATGGATTATTTCGAATATATGACATACAAGTAGTTTATGGAAATTATGGGTTACTACGTATTATAAAGTGTATGTATAGTTTCCCTATAAAGAATACATCGTGAAAATTAATTGTCTAGTATTTGTTTCCATGGCAACTCAAGGGGGATAGAATGGTAACCATGGAAACAAGGTAACAATTTAGGGCTTATTTATGTCCCTTTTCCTATTTGTATTTAGCTATTTTGAGGAATATGTCCTTACAAAACATGTAGATTTCAAGGTCTTTGATGCTTTGATATTTCTGAACAAAAAATGTATTTCTGAACAAAAAAATGTAGTTCTATTCGAAAAACCGTTTCCATGGAAACAAATTTTAATCAAATACAACAATTTCACTCAAAATAATTCATGAATTGAAATCAACGAGTCAACGATTCTATACACATGCTATAGAATCGTTGTAGCTATAGGATCGTTGTTGAAATGATTAATTTCTACATTTCTTTATGCATGAAAAAAAGGTAAAAAAAAATATATAGCTTCTTGGTCGATGGTCACTAACTGTAGTAAAGTAGTTAATATAGTCCTTAGGATAACCTCAAATATATGCAAAAATATATTCCATACACAGTCTTGAAATTTGGTGCTACTAGCAGTGTTAAACACCCCAAGAATCAATCTAACCAAGGGTTCTTATGGGGAAAGATTCGAAAAATATCTTTTATTTTCGACTTGACTAATTTTCCCGTGACACGTCACATATGTAGTTGCAGCTTTGTTGAATATTCATTTGTCCAGCTCTAATCTATAATATAAGAGGTTGGCTCTAATCTAGTATAAGAGGTAGTTTCTCGCAAGGAAAATGACCTCGCAGAACAGAGAAAGTATGATTTTATTCAAATAGATTACTTGTGCATGCCATTAGAGCTTCTACTTACATGACTTACACTAAACTATTATTATCATTAATGAAGATAGAACACCGTTTTAAAAGGGGTTTTATATAATATAGGAGACGAGCGAAGGTGGGTAGATGGAAGTAAAAATCAGATTGTCAGGTCAGGCCTGGGAAGAGTTTCTGGCCTGTGGAACAGTTTAGCAGAAAATGTTAGACTAAATGTTCCGGCTCTGTTCAAAACCTCTATCAAGAGATTATATTTCAATACAGTCCTGGCCAGAAGTGGAAATTTCGCGGCTCCACAGAGCCGCCAGGTATTACATAACAGGCCATTACAGCACCACGACTGAGGGTCCTGTCAGACCTAACCAAAACCATGTGTTTCATAATTGGGGCATCCCCCTCTCTCCCTTCTCTCCCCCTCTTAATACCCGGCCTCTCTCCCTCCCTGGTATAAGAATCCACCCACTCACAGTTACATCACAAATACAAAGCTTTAATATCTTTCCTCATAGTCGTCACACATTGATGAAATAAAGATGAGAATAGTTCTTATGGTTAGGAGAATACTTCCAAAAATTATTTAGTTAGTATATTTCACAATTTAAAAAAAAGTTTAAAGATGAGTGGACCACCTGCTGATTGATACTGACACCACTTGCAGATGGGTACTAATTGATATATATTTATGTTAGGGATTAGAGTCAAGGAACACTTCGCCGTACCGATATGCCCATCCCGGATGGAGCTCTCACTGAATAAATTTCTTGTGAATGGTAGAATAGAGTAGGGTATAGTTTGTATTTGACATAATGTATTATCCATCTATGCGTAATGATGTAATAGAGTGTAGTACCTCAGGACTGGTTGACAGACTGAAGGCCCGTTAGAAAAACTGTAAATGGATTCTATGAATTTATTTGAGTGGATTGCTATGAAGAATTGGCATATCTGTTTAAAGTGGGCCTGCTATGGCGGTGGGTGTGTCTTTCTTAATGGGTAATTATATAAACCAAATTAATGTGGGCCTATCTATGTTATTCTATACTAAACAGAATCGCATTTTCCTGGAATAAGCTGCCCACTGAAGCCAACCGACGAACAGATAAAAAAGCCTTTAAAACCTTGGCAAAAACAAATTACATTTGGAATGATCCCTATTTTACTTATGTTGTCTAATAATAAGATGTGATAAGCCATTTGCCACTTGCCATTGTCAGGGAAAAAACTCAGGGATAAACTCAAAGTAATAAGTATAACTTATTCGACGACCATATTGAACTACTTCATTGCAGGAATTATTTTCTTATAAAACATTATACCACATGAATTGTAGGAACTCGACCTGAGTCAACGACCAAGGCGAGGCTGTTCCCTACATAAATCGAATGTTAAGTTAAGTATGAAAGGCTTAGAACACCTCCCGTATGGCTGGAGAGACTCTTTCTACAGCGTCAAAATAACGAAAATAAAAATGTTTTGCAATTCAATTCAGTTATCATTATTAACAGGATTTACTCAGAACATGCTAGCATTACAGATGTAATCCCTTTCCTGAATAAAAAAAATCTTAGATCTAAATCTAATCTATGTTTGAAACTTCTATGGACATGGTATTTTCAGATTAACTTACATTTTCAAATGGAGGATTGATAAAACACAACGACCAAATCAGTGTTAAACTTTTATTATAAAACAAGTTTGATGTCACCCTGCTTTACACAACCTAACCAGAGATTGTCCTGAATGTTTGATATCGTGGGCTGTACAAAAGATCCTGAGAAGTTGTTCCAGGTGCTTAATGGTAGGCAGCACCATTGGCATATCCGTAAGGGAAGGCACCGTATGGGTAGCCATAACCAGCTCCGTAGCCGTAGAAACCACCGGCGTATGGGCCGTACCCATGTCCGTGTCCGTAGCCATAGTAACCTGGGTTCCTCTCAAGATCGGTGCCTGGGACTCCACGGTAGGGGGCGGTACCAACACCAGCGCCATGGTAGAGAGCCTGTCTGTTCACTTCATGCTGCTTGTAGGCCAAAACGTTCCTAACCTCTTGCTCTTTGGCACTGTTAAATAAGGAAAGTGTATCAATAGGAATTGTTCTCTCTATAGTTTTATTTGAAAAAAAATATGAATATCCATTATAATAGCGAATTTAGGCTCTGTCTGGATATACACGTACAACAATTTTATATTCAGAAATAGATCCTCAATAAGTATGAGGACGGAGAAAGTTAAATTCGCTTTTCAGAAAGGCGTTTAAGTTAATATCTTAATTCTTAATATCCGCATGATCTTCCTATAATGTTGGTATGGATCATCAACATGGAACATTAAATGAACCATAACACAGATTGAGATCATCTAAAGTTCAGTTATACAGATATCTAATATATATATGTGGTGTTGAATCCTACTCTCAATATGTAACCAATTATTACAGGAAAACAATGAGAAAATACTATTCCAAATCATGAAATATTGATGATATTGTGGTGGCAATAAAAACCAGCAGTTGGAATATAGGAAGAGAATAGAATATAGTTTATCATCTCTCTCTATATATAGGTACCAGTTTCTGTCTTCTAGACCAAGTCTAATGAACCTGTAGATTAAGAATACCCATTTTGCAAAACTAGGCAGAAAAAGAGAAAGAATAACTTACGCGGGGTCACCCTCTGGGAATTGGGGTGAGCCTGAAGCCAAGGCGACGGCGACGAGAGCTGCGAGAACGATCAACTTGTACATGGTGCGAATGTTCGGTGAGAATGTCCTCTGTCCGTCCAGCAAGACCTTATATACCAAGGGAACCTGCTGGACAGGGACATCTGGCTCCCACCCACCAATGCCCCATCAGTGTACACAGGCCTACCATAGAATGTTGAATATTGTCCAGAATATTGTAAGGGTATAAACGATCCCAAACGGCCCGCGGGCTTGGCATTGCATGCGACATCTCTTGTCTGCGTTGACACCTACAAGACTCACATTGTACCTCTGTATAACACCTGGTTACAAGAGTTGGTGTTGGATTAATCATAGAACTGGAAATGACATGTCCTTGACATTTATGGTCGAAATTTTCGATGGGAAATCTAACTGACAATTTTTCCCAATCACTTGATTTCCAATAAATATTTATTGGTTTATTAAATATTCTAACAGCTGTCCGCACTGCGCTCCCTGTATTGTTTCCTACATGGAGTTGAGGTCCAATATGCAACAATTCAAAATCACGGACGACGGATCTCAGATCTAGATATTTGGCATGTGAATTCATTAATGTACGAATGCGGGCCAACTTTCATTGGAAATGGTCCATTGTTTTAGCTTGGTTCTAAGCAGTTTTGAATAGGCCATAATTAATAGGGAAAGGCATGACAGCAAATGCTGGACCAGAGAGAGTTTATAGCCCCAGGCTATCTTGTCAGGTAACGGTAACACGACTATACAAACTGAGTTGCCATGGATGTGCTTTATTGTAGTATGAGTAGTGCTAATCTTATTAATTCTGATATTTCTATGATAACCTCATACCAACCCTTTAGTAATTATTCATGTCCACTGAACGCAAGATTTAAAAAAAGCCTACGTATGGGGCATGATACTGTCTACATGTAGAAGTAGAGAAATACAAATCATATGTACATTTTGGTTTTTAATTCTGATAGTGAACAATGGATTGATTGATGCAAACATTGTAATAAATTAACAGAGAATTTCCCCACGTAGCTTTGATCAAAACTAGTTGATTTCTTATATTATTAAGCCCAGTGATAATTTATCTTCCAGTAAAAATTAATGATGAAACCGGTTGACAGATTGGTAATTGTATGAAAAAGGCGTAATCATGAACCAAAACTTCCAATTTCCTATTTAAATATATGCCATATTAATTGCGTCTTGCAATCTAAGTTCAATATTGAAACAAATATAATTGGTCTGAACCAATTTCAAATTTCAAGGACAGATACTGTATTATAAAAAATAGACCATTGTCCCTGCTGTTGTGGTTTCCTGTAGAAGGCAGGCTACAACAGGTGACAATGTTAACAATGTCCGTCCGTAGGTATTCTTGTCAAGCTGATACACTCTACAGGTGCGTTTGCCTAGTTGCCTTTGATGACTGAGAACCTATCCAGAAACAGACCTATAGAATTCCGTGGGAGTTGGCGAATGGTTTCGGAATCGGAAAATAGTGGACAGCACAATAATACCCAAATGGATTTATTATTAATTTCTAATAAACTGTTTATCGGTTATTGTCACTTGAATCAGTTTCTTCATGTTATAATATTTGAGATCAGTTGGCCTGTTCTATTAGTTAAAATCGTTTTATACGATATTAATTTCATCATTTCCCTAGGGGCTGGACTGTTTTAATCATTCTAATCAACTCACCTTATAACCAAATTAACGCCATGAATATGATTCTGGCTGGGGGCATGGCTTAAACCCATATGCCACTAATTGTGACAGATATTTCATGAAATACATGTTATAATTTCTGTCTGTGTATAGATATGGGTAGCCTACAGTATAACACAACGCATGTCATTTTCATAGACATGAATGCAAAGTGGGCAATACTTCTTAACAATTAAACTATTGAACCCTATGAAAAATGGATGGAGATGTCTACAACGCTGATGAGGAATAAAACATTCAATTGAATCATATTACACTGCATAGATCAGAAATCTGAAAAGATCATATTTAAACACTCACTTTGTTTTAAAATAATTTCATAGCAAAACGATAATTTCGCTGAATAACAATCCGCGTTCTTAAAAATAAATGAACAAATAATCAGGTGTTCATTCTTCGAATTCATAAATATATCGCCCCAAGACGCTTCGATCAATGTTTTACTTTCAAAGTTATTGTAAATTCATATACATGTATAATAGATTTATCTGATTTGAAATGTCGTAAATTCTGAGCGCTTGAATTTATACGACCAAAATACGAATGTTCTAAATACTTCCAATTGCAGCTAGTTGTTTTCAATTGAGTTGCCTCCAATTACTACTCATATTTCCAATAAACTGTTTATCGGTTATTATCACTTGAATCACTTTCTCATGCTTCATTTAAAAACCTAACCACTTCCTGGGATATTCGCAATATAATTGCTGCTTCAGAGAGAAAGAACTCCCAGTATATGATAATGTTACCATAGAATGTCGGGTATTTTTCCCGTTTTGACCCTCTAGATCTAAAAATATAACAAACACCCGAGATAATTGTTGGAAAATATCAATTATGAAGGAAAAATAAAATGACGAACTTGCTACTAAATTTTTAGCACTGTTCTTATCTGTGTTGTACCCATTATCAGTCGGTCACGAAGTGATTCTTTCACAAATCCCCTGGGCGTTTCTTATTACAAGACTGTTAATACAACGAAGAACACTCAGCAGCTAATTGGCTATATGGATGTTTGATTAGCAGAAAAAGAATTTACATTTCCTGATATCAGACCAACAATCGTGTATGGAACGCATGTCAAGTGCATGCCAATGTGTTACAGTGCACATAGGCTGAACATTCACGTATGACCCATGCATGATGGTGACAAGTCTTAAGGGGTCATGACCCTGTCATCACACTACGAGACAATATAGTATACATTCCATTATGAACGACATACAGCCGCTAGACATTTTTTCTTGTCGGGAAAGGTATATAACTGGGGATCTCGCCAGTCTTCAGCACACTTTCACTTCTCCTCCAGTGACAAGCACATCAACAGACAACATGTTCAGACTCATCATCGTGTCCGCCCTTGTGGCCCTTACCTTCGCCCAATACACAAAGCCAGAATACCCAGAAGGAGACCCATCGTAAGGATTAACATTTGATCATTTCTTATAACATTTTCTCTAAAATTTTATTCTGAAATTCAATTATACAAAACACTAAACTTCACTCACGCCCGCCGGCATGCACAATTATTCGTACTTTATGAATATAAATATAAACTGTAGTTCAACATGTTAACTTTGCAGAGCTGCTGAAGACCAAGTCAGGGATGTCCTCGCTTACAAGCAACATGCCCTCAACAGACTCGCTCTCCACCGTGGAGCTGGAGTAGGAACCGCCCCATACCACGGAGTCCCCGGCACCAGCCTGGAGAACAAGCACGCTTACAACCAGGGATACGGATACGTCAACAACGCCTACGGATATGGAGGCAATCATGCTGGATTTGGAGGTGCTTACGGTTACGGTGCTGGTTACGGTGCTGGTTACGGTGCCGGATACGGTGCATACCCTGCTGGATACGGACCCCACAACCAAGGACGCGTCAACAACGCATACCACTAATCGCTGAGCTATGTATATTGGTAAACAAAAAGTGAAAACAAAAATAAAAAATACAAATTTACCTCACATGTGTTAAAATTGTTGTTACATATTCTAGTGAAGCGCTAAATCAATTACTGTACACTTTTAGTGAGAATTATAGATTTTTTGCACAGATTTAAGGGATTCACGACCTTGCCTCTTAGCATCACATGATTACAACACTTCCATGTGTTTTCAAACTGTCATCAGTCTCTTAAACATTATTCTATAAAATTGATTTACATCTTGGTTTCGATTGATTATTTAATTATATGCTCTCTGATGCTCAGCGGATCTCCCAAATTTCCAGAAACAAAACGCATGCCATTCTGCACATTGGTCCATATCATATGCAATTGATACAAGGGAAATAAGCACGGTAGTGATCATTATCATTGTAGAAGCATGTGAAGCTAAAGACCAGATCTCATTGGTCAGAGGATTGCGAATATACCGAGACTAATGACAATTGTAACATTATACAAATAAAACAAATGATCCATAAGTTTGACAAAAAGAGATATCCTTCTGGAATTTAATCCAGCCCTTCCAGCTCCAGTTAAAAATTATGTTTAGACATATATGCATGTCAAAGCTAATTTTCATGGGAAAATACATTCTGAGTTTATATAATTTCATATAATATTATTGTGGTTGAGTAGTTTTCCTTTCTCAGTATGGAGAATATCTCTAGGCGATTCTATTTCTTGTAAACCTTTTTCTTTTAATTAACCTTTTTAATTAATTAACCAGCTCAATACCGACAATCAAACCTGCTGCAAAGCATGTGTAAGATGCATGGGATAGTAATTAAACAGTTTTCCCCAGGTCTAAATACAGGAGTAGACCATAACATATAATAATTGGCTCCGCGAAACGAATTCATTGGAGTAGTTCATGAAGAGTTTGTATTTCGTATATGGTACCTTGTGACTGATACAACTGCGACAGGATACTAGTATTTTCACTATTAATATTTGTTATGGTTCCAGCTCAAACATTGCAGCCGGGGATGAATGGTTTCTTATGGAACCAAGCAGTGTTCAAGAATCCAGTGTCCTTACTTTTTTACCAAGAGACGGGTGGGTGGGGGCTTAATATATGCATGTACATGTACGCTAATCTCCGATACATTCAATACAATTCTAGTTTTTAATTGTTGCAGTAAGCAATATAAAACAGATTAAAAAATCTCATGAATTGTAAATTAATAATTTTCCAGATTACACCGCAATTTCTGTCTTTTAAGTGGGTGTTGCGGAAGTGTATGCATTTTTGTATAGTTCTAACTCATTATTTCTTTGGGAATTTGAGGCTATAATTTTTTTTTTCAGAAAACCATTATTTCATAGAGTAGGAATCGAAGATGCTTATACTAAATGTATTGGCATAGTAACTGGATTTATTGCTTGTTTTTTTTTAAAACAAAAAAAAACGTTTGTTATATGTTGGCAGCCATGTGTATTTAAAAAAACTTTTATCAAGAATTTAGAATTTATTTTACAGGTTCTTTAAATACAAAAGAATGAATTCATAAAAAAATAATACAATAATCAGTGTTAGCCTAACATAATTATTGGTCCTGCTCCCCCTTCTCCCTTCCATGCCCCCACCCCTCCACACCCTGGCTTGGTGACATGGCATACGGTGGCGAATGCACGTCGTAAAATAGTTACAAAGACTTCGATTCAGAATCGTGTAATGACGTGATGCGCGCAGGTAAAATATTGGAAGGCAGAATACTTTGACAAGTAGGCAGCATGATAGAATTCATACTTGAACAATTTCCAAGAACTGTCATGACCTGAACAACAGTACAAAGGGTATATATTTTATAGGCTATTGTGTGACAGCAGTTTTCATTTGGGGTGTCCTTTTACTTGCTGGATATATATATATATATAGATCAATGTGTATAAATAAGAGGCCGATATGATATATCGTATCTGCATGAAATAGTCTTGCGATACAGTAGTTGAATAGGCTATTCGCAGTGATCCTTTACGATGTAAACCTTCGAGGTATAAATTTACCTCCCTGTTGTAAGTTCTAACAATGGAGAAATAATACGGCAAGAATACATGTTTAGAAATAGGATTTAATCATATTGCCGCAAGATGTGGGAGACTCAGTTAAGGAAATTGTATTGCCAATACATTTTTTTGTTACAGATTAGGCCTATATTGGTTGTCTATATATCCTAGCCTTCTTATGCATGCTGCTGCTGACAAGCGCTCGATATTATTATTTCATGCAGATTACAATGAAATTCCATGACTCACTGAAAACAGACAGATGCCAATTATCTTCATCATGGTGGAAATATATCTCACCATTTCAAGCAACACAGTTGGTCAGGAAACAAGCCACCTGGTTGTGGGGAAAGAAAATAATACAGAAGCCGGCTCCTCCGCTTTAGATGCCATCTACAGGCGTGGGAGAATAGTTAGCATTTAGGGCGATTTTCCCGAATGGTTAGAGAAGTACACTTTCTATGAGGTCTGTTGAGATACCCTAGTGTAGGAGCGAATAAGGAATTCATTACGACGACAAATCACAGTTAGCATTAATTTTGTGTCAGATAGGTTTGGAATCAATAATTTTGAAGTGTGCTAATGTCTTTGCAGAACCTGTTCACGAATTCCAAATGCGAGACTAACGCCGTATTATGGAACCTTGGGTTAAGGAAAGACTGCATTCGAGTCTTTTTTGTAAAGTGAAAACATTTTGGAACAACCTACCTCTAAATGTAAAAAGATTAGGTGGCCCCAAAAAATTCAAACAAGCTGTAAACAGGATTTGTCTTACTTCTTTTGAGACTAGTAATAATATTTGGAGCATCCCTGAGCCAGCTGATTTGATCTAGGTCTATTTTCATGTTCCATGTTGAGTCGTGACCAATACCTTTAAATTGGTCATTTTTCTGTGTATAGCTATGTTGTTTTGGACAGTGTCAATTTGGTATGTGTACTATTATAGTGACAAAGCCCCTGTTTATGGCTTTTATCGATTCCTATTGTTATCTTTATTAGTTCTGTTACTACGGTTTTCGTCTACTTATTATTAAACATTACTTGAGCTTTTGTAAAATTCAATCAGCTTGAACTGAGAACAGTGTAAACATTGCATAATGTCCAATGCTGAATAAGAGAACAAAACAAACAATTTTTGACAGACCCGCCCAATGATCGGAAACAGCATGCCTTCGTTTGGTTGATATTACCACTTCTTTATGATTGAAACACGTCATATACGATGAAGTAATGGAAGGCATTTCTCAAACTGATCTATGGATATGGTCATGTCATGTGTATGGAAAATAATTCTCACTTAATAGCTTTATAATGCAAAACTCATCAACAGCACGAAGAACTTTTTGTTTGTGAATATAAAATTGTTTATTTTTTTACCAAAACAACATTTTGGTAAACATTCATACATTGCAATGCATTTTCTGTGATTCCAATGGAATTGTCCCGATTTTTAAGCATAGAGTAAATTAAGGTAATAACAGATGTAAATAATATTTCAAGGTCACTTGATATGATTGTTATCCTTTTATGCATTGTACTCTTATAATCATTGAGGTGGCACGAGGGAGAGATTGCATTCAAATGAACAAACTCTTTCAATGGCTGTGCCTATGAAAATATATTTCATATTATCTACATGTATGACATCTGTGAAGAAGGCTGTACATAGGATCTTCGTTCTCAAGCAATCATTTACAAATTAGAATATATGATAAAGGCCAATAGCCTCTGCAAGTTTATTTACAGTATTCGGGTATTTCCACGCGTATTTTCTCCTTTATGATACAGTTAATGAATTTTCATACTTACACTTAATTAGAATCAACAACTCAATAGTATAACAGTTACTAATCTTATCACAATTTTCATCCTCTCATTACAGCATTGACGCATATAACCTCACAAAGCATTCATTCTTGATTATTGTTGCCCAATCATTCGTGAATTTTCAAGCCATTACCATTATGTACAGTGCGCTCTCATAAAAAAGTGATGCATTCCACGTGAACGGTTACACTCTGGATTTTCTCATTCTAGAATAGAACAGCATCTATACAGGACGGTGTGGTATTTTCTTAAATGATGCTCCATACATTAACAAGGAACAAGTATCTCACTCTTCTTAGACAGAAAAGCACCACCCGCTCTACTCCATTCGCTCATAAGAATTTCTTTTCTTCAAAAAACACTAGATCAAGAGATGCTGTACCAACCGATAAGAAAATTTGTCTTACCACATCAACAACATTAGGATATCATTTCAAACGAAATTCAACTTTAGGTTTACATCTCAGGTATATTATTTCGAATACGAAATTAGGAATGATAGATATGTGAGTATAAAATATGAATACTTTTTATACTTCTAGACAGAGTAGAACCATAGATACTATATGCCGTATAGTATCTTTGGTAAAATTCATTGTTACACCCATATTCTAGACATCACATGCATTAAGGACAATGTGTTGGTAGTGACTTTCTTCAATAGAAATGAAGTGATCTGTACACGCATCACACCGTATTACTGGATGGTACCTGGGAACACTTATCTTCAATGAAAATAGAAGTGGAAGAAGGAATCGGAATGTTTATGAATGAATATTGCTGAGATATGCTATATTTCGTGTCAGTCTGTTTTTAGCCACGATGCTAAATATGTAGATAATAGCATGGCTAAAGGTGCGAGCGTAAATAGATGTAGGGTGGAAGTGGTAGCCGCATTACAGCCGTCCTTATTGTCACAGTGACAGTATTTGATCTTCACTCTATACGTCCCTACTCTCTCCTTGCACCACCTGCCTTCATCTGGACCAACTTCTCCTTCCAGAGCACACTGACGGATGTACCTGATATCCCATCTACCATCATAATATGCTGAAAAGCAAAACAATTATATACAGTAAGTTCTTAGTTACCGGTACATATTTTAACAAATTCTTAGCACTTAAGAATCAAGGGGCTGATCTAAGGATTTTTTTATGGAGGTTTGAATATTATTTTTTTCAAATGTGTTCTCAAAATGAAAGATTAAAGATCTGATGATCAAATTACTGATTCAAGCAAATATTGAAATGTTATTAGGAATTTTAAAAAATGTAATATTTCCAAGCAATTAGAATATGATTCTTCAAATGTTTCTTTTTTTAAAACATTCACCATTGGAAACGCAAAGTTTATCACGATTGATACCAATGAACATGGTTAATTCCCTATACAATATTCGAAGGGAAGTTTCACTTATGTCAGCCGTAAGTCAAAATCTTTACAATTTGCATACATCAAGGTAATTGCAGCTTGGAACTCACTTTCTTGGATGATTTTCCTACACATGGTAGCATTATTTAAGCAGGGTTTCAAGGGATATGTCCTGTTGTCGAAGAAGTCAGCACATCCTTTATCGTAAAAAGAATTGCACTGATAACATTTAATGGGGTTTGTGTTGTCAGGCCTTCCCTGTGCTGCGGAGGCTGAAAGTACAAAAACAGACTGCGATTAATTACGTTTTCGAATACAGAATTTACTCATCAATGCCAATTGTATCAAACATTCGACAGACAGCAATTACAACGTGATATTAATTATATCTGTGGAGGTACAATGGTGTCTTCCTCATTCGTCCTACATTCAACCAACGTTCGAAAGTCAACTTTGGAGAGTATTGACGGACATACAACGCAAATGTTTCCCCGATGAATTAATTCACATGATAGGGATCCGAAGTACCACTGTGATAAAAAAAAAAATAGCAAACTTAGCCCATATATTTTTTTTAATTCTCGGGGTGTTGTTTAGTGGACAGATGGTAATGCAATTATGCTCGCCATGATATAAAATTTCAATTTGGTCACATTTAGACTGCTTCTTAATTGTCATCCTGGAATGTGGGCACCATCACCCAGCTCCCAGAGTAGAGGTGGCTGGTTGATTTAAGATGAATCAGAATTCAAGATATTTTAGTATGGTATGCATGATATGGGGAATTACATACATGGCACCTGTTTAAAATCATGAGACAAAGGCTACAACATATACATCAACTCCTTTTAAAAACATAGCCTACATTTCCGCATTGACATTGTGACCCATGGAGAACATGCAATAAATAAGTCCTTTAAGAAAAAAGTTTAATGGCAATGAATAAAGGTCTATGACAATGTGGTTATGAAATGGGGTTTGTAAAAGACTCTCAACTATTTTAGAATATCACTTTGAAGAATAAACAGTATGCGTTTCCGAATGCTATTTATCCCCACCTGGGTTATTCCCCGTTTAAGCCGAGAGAAGAGCATTAGTTTACGTGTTTTCCTTTTCGTGTTAGTGACCTCATGACCGAGTTGGAGGATAATCGTCAATTAAAGTGATATTTTGCATATTAGCCAACTGTTAGAATTTTAGAAATATGTAAAAACTGAATAACACGATGGATTAAGTGAACATAAACAACGTAGGCCCAGTCCTACTCCTGTTCCAACGGACTATGATCGCCCAAAATGGCCGACACTACCTGTAAAGGAATTAGGTCGAAAAGTGTTTATGTGTATTACATTGTATAAGTTTGATTCTTTTACTTTGGCAACGAAATAACAGATTATCTAATAGAACAGATGACTTACCCATACTTATATACACCGCAAAGAGGGCGGCAGCCCCTAGGACTGCTAATAGCTGCTTCATTTTGAAATATCCTAACTTAGTGGTACCTGAGATGCATTGCCCCAAATTAGGTCAGTATACCGACAGGTAGGAAAAGGCGGAATTTACCTGCATGAGTTGTAGAGGCACTGATGGGGGCGCATTGACCCGTAACTGCAACCACTTGTCATGATGCCGTGCACTATAACAACCGACACTTGCAAGCAGGCTTCACCTGGTGGCGCCAAGCGTAGACTCAGCGGAATAACCGCTTACTTTTGTACATTGTATATAATTATATGTATTTATTAGATGGCCATATAGGCAAAAGTAAATAATGATTGAGAATTCGAACTCAAGAAATCAATTTCCCCTGTCAGATACATGGAAATTGTGAAGAGCGTCGATTTTTGATAATATATTGTTTTGTTAGAATTTTATCTAGATAATTCACTAAATATCATTATTTTCTCCCGAAAGTAGGAAGCTACAACAAAGAATGTTTTATGTATTAAATGCACAACAATGAGGATAAACCTCATTTGTTGCACACATATAACATGGTGTACATGTGTCGCAATGCTAACCTACCCCACTTCAAGTATACCGCCCGGTATACTATAACTAACCTAGATCGAACGTACCAGGGTGTATTTTATCTAGTCACAATTTACCTCCAGACCTAGGGTGAATATTATGGAAAGCGGAATACATATAACCGAAAATGGCGCATGCGCAAAATGCGGCTCAATAGTAATTGAATGGGGAGCGTACTTTTCGCATCCGTCAATATCGGCCGATACATACGGGTCCCTCCGACTAAAACGGGTGCGCCAAATGCGCCCTGCGTTTTTTTCGGCCGGTAATTTCGGCCGCGGCCGAAAAAAACGGGTGACTAAGCGTTAAAAGCGCGATGTGTGACCGAAATTGGCGCATGTGTGACCGAAATCGGCGCATGACACACCGATATTTTCGCCTGTCTTTTGCGTCAAATGCGCATCTTTTGCGTCAAATGCGGCCGTCAAATGGGCCCGGAGATGAAGGGGGGTAGGGTATGGGGGAGGAGGGGTATGTAACATACATGTACAATATGGGTCAGATTTTCAGAAAATGTACGATTTTAGCGGCCAATTGTAGCAGCAAGCATGCATCTATATGTATATCTATACATATATACATGAGCACATGGATGTATACACGGGCATATGTATACATGTACGTATGTCGGCATATATGGGTCAGATTTTCAGAAAATGTACAATTTGCCTTCACCAATCCTCTCAAATAAACCATATTTAAGGCAAAAATGAGCTTCAAAATGCAATTTAACATAACAGAACTGATACTTTAAATCAATGTGATACCAAATATACTTAGATATACCTGGTATTTATGATTTTTCAGCCTAATTTAGGAGAATTTCGTTAATGTGTAGAGCTGCTAATTGTACGTTTTCTGAAAATCTGACCCATATATACACACATGTGTAATGACCCTCGGTGTGCACAGGGGAGGAGAAATAAAGATAACAAGGCATAAGCTATATTGTAATTACTCTAATTTATTCCATAATGAAGGTCCGAACCAGGTACAATAGTATCACATATAAGAAAAGGTGTTATAATTAAATAATAAGAAGTACAAAGAAGCAAAGGAGAATATAATGAAGTTGACTAGCTTATACTGCCATCTCGTGGTCACACTCAGAATTATACAACACAGGATAACATGCGCAAGGCGCGATAAATGGATGCGCAGCATGCACGCTCTATACACTCCATTTTAAAACAATCGTAAGTAGTATAAAAGTGAGAATAAGCTACGGCATTACACATGCATATATGCATATGACATGGCCAATTGTACATTTTCTGAAAATCTGACCCATATAGAGCGGCCGCAATTGTCAGCCGCAATTGTCGGCCGTAATTGGCGGCCATGAACAGAATTAAATTCAGCTAAGAATCTGACTTAATCAAATCTGTAAGGTTTGAGGGCAGAGGGTCTGAGGGAGGGTCTGAGGAAAGGGTGACTGAGGGAGGAGGTGGCCAATCTGTGGTCTGAGGGGGCCAATCTGAGGGAGGAGGGTGTGTGGGAGGAGGGATTGAGGGAGGGTCTGAGGGAGGTGGGCCCGAGGGAGGAGGGTCTGAGAGAGGGACTGAGGAAGGAGGGTACAAGGGATGTGGGTGTGAGGGAGGCGGGTTTGAGGGAGGAGGGTGTGAGGGAGGAGGGTATAAGGGCGGAGGGTATGAGGGAGAAGGGTGTGAGGGCGGGGGGTATGAGGGTGGGGGGTATGAGGGAGGTGGGTATGAGGGAGAAGGGTGTGAGGGAGGAAGGTATAAGGGCGGAGGGTATGAGAGAGGAGGGTATAAGGGCAGAGGGTATGACGGAAGTGGGTGTGAGGGAGAAGGGTGTGAGGGAGAAGGGTGTGAGGGAGGAGGGTATAAGGGCGGAGGGTATGAGGGAAGTGGGTGTGAGGGAGAAGGGTGTGAGGGAGAAGGGTATAAGGCCGGAGGGTATGAGGGAAGTGGGTGTGAGGGAGAAGGGTGTGAGGGTGTGAGGGAGCAGGGTATGAGGGATAAGGGTGTGAGGGAGGAGGGTATAATTTATTGAATAATTTATTGGCATGTAGGAGACTTCAGAGTGCAGCACTTTTCAGCATATTAAGAGGTTAATTCAGCACATCAGAGTGGTGGAGACGTGTGACTCATTTTCCTGTAACACATCACATAATATATACATATATATGCATAGATACATGGGTCAGATTTCAGAAAATGTACAGACACTTAGGACACTTGCTTACAGGCTTGCTACCCATACTAACTGCCCATACAACCCTTACCACTATATCCCTACCATACAATCTTCTCATCTTTCAACCCTCATAACTTCTAAACTATTAATTTTCCTTATTAAATTTTCACTCCCATTAGAATTCTTATTTACCCCTCTACCATTTTCCATTAAAAATTCTTTAAAATTATCAACCCTCCCTATTATCGCTCACCTTACCACGATATCCCTACCATACAATCTTCTCATCTTTCAACCCTCATAACTTCTAAACTATTAATTTTCCTTATTAAATTTTCACTCTCATTAGAATTCTTATTTACCCCTCTACCATTTTCGATTAAAAATTCTTTAAAATTATCAACATTCCATATTATCGCCTTTTCCTGCCCTTCTCAAGGGCTCTATACAACTCCAACCTACACTTACTTACCTACACTTACCTACACTACCTCCCATTACTTCTACCATTACTTCTACCATTACTTTATCTCTATTTCCCCTTTTATCATAACCAGTGTTATTAGTGTATCACTATTTGGGGGGAGCACTGGAACATATGGGGGATAGTGCATGTTTTAATGGCTTGCCCAGCCCTGGAGTAACCACAATTTTCCAACATTATTCAAGACACATTTTAGCAGATTGGACTAAATGAGAGGATGTACTGGAGGAGGTTACTGCATGTTGTAAGTGGAGGAAGTACTGGCGGAGATTACTGGAGGTTACTGGAGGAGGTTACTGGAGGAGATACTGGAGGAGGTACTGGAGGAGGTACTGGAGAAGGTTACTGGAGGAGGTTATTAGAGGAGGCACTGCTGGAGGAGATTACTGGAGGAGGTATGTGGAGCTGGTTCCTGGAGGAGGTTACTGGAGGAGGTTACTGGAGGAGGTTACTGAAGGAGGTACTGGAGGAGATTACTGGAGGAGGTTACTGGCAGAGGTACTGGAGAAGGTTAGTGATGTGAGAATTAACATATAATTCAATGGGAGTTCCATTCAGCCCTATGCAAACTAAAAATTGTGCAGTGAGAATTAACATAGGATTGAATGGGAATCCCATAGAAACCTATGCAAACTAAAAATTGTGCAGTAAGAATTAACATAGGATTGAATGGGAATCCCATAGAAACCTATGCAAACTAAAAATTGTGCAGTAAGAATTAACCTAGGATTCAATTGGAGTTCCATTCAAACCTATGTTAACTATCTTTAGTGCATAATAAATCTGACGGTGGTATTATCATTGTTTTTCACAATTAATGCTACTCCAGTATATCCTCCAGTAACAATTCTAGTACCCCCTCCTCCAGTATCTCCTCCAGTACTTCATCCAGCTTTTCCTACAGTATATCCTCCAAGAGGCGGTACAGGGGGGTGTACAGGAGGATGTACAGGAGGAGGTACAGGGTGTGTACAGGAGGATTTACAGGTGTATGTACAGGAGGACGTACAGGAGGAGATACAGGGGTATGTACAGGAGGATGTACAGGTTGGTGGTACAGGGGTATGTACAGGAGGAGGTACAGGTTGGTGGTACAGGGGTATGTACAGGAGGAGGTACAGGGGGTGTACAGGAGGAGGTACAGGATGTACAGGAGGTGGTACAGCGGTATGTACAGAGGAGGTACAGGGGGGTGGACAGGAGGAGATACAGGGGTATGGACAGGGGTGTGTACAGGAGGATTTACAGGTGTATGCACAGGAGGACATACAGGATGAGATACAGGGGGTGTACAGGAGGAGGTACAGGAGGAGGTACAGGGGGTATATGTACAGGAGGATGTACAGGTTGGAGGTACAGGAGGGGGTACAGGGGGTGTACAGGAAGACGTAGAGGAGGAGGTACAGGGGTATGTACAGGAGGATGTACAGGTTTGAGGTACAGGAGTATGTACAGGAGGAGGTACAGGGGAATGTCCAGGAGGAGGCACAGGGGGTGTATGTGAACGTAAAAATTACGGTTCATTATATTGTACATGTTACATGAGGCAGATTTTCAGAAAATGTGCAATTGGCAGCTGTACACATTTAGTAAATTCTAAATTAGGCTGCAATTTGGTCAATCAATACAAGATAAATTCGAGTATATTCGGCATTGATTACATTGATTCTAGCAATCTGTTTGGTTAGGTTGAACTGTATTTTGAACGTTATTTTCGACTGAAATCAGGGTTATATGAGAAGATCGGCGAAGTGGAATTGTACATTTTCTGAAAATCTGACCCACATACCCCTCCTACATATACATATGATAATTATATACATACACATATATGCATGTGTATGTCATCCTTCATTAAACATGAATAGATAGCATCTTGAATTGAATTGAATAAAGAGAAGGCGGCAGGGTGAAAGGAGGAAAGGGAGATTAATAGGCTATGTATATGTGTACATATATGTGTACATACATGTACATACATGTCTACATTCATATTTGAGCCGCATAATCCGGCCGCATATCACGGCCGACGAAATCGGTAAGAGTTGCGAAATGGGCGGCTGAAGTACCGCAAATTGCGGCCGCCGGCCCCGTAAAAAGCGGGCGGCGGTGCGTAAAAAGCGGTTCGACGGCCGCGAAAGTCGGATGGAATTTGCGTCAATTTCGGTAATGTTGCGATAAAAACGGTTGCCGCTTTTTGCGCATGCGCAATTTTCGGTTATATGCATTCCGCTTTCCATAGAATATACCCCTGCCAGTTTCAAAGTACCCCCAGGAGGAAACTAAACCTAGGTCTAATATACTCCTGGTATAATAATGGGTAGAAGAAATAACAGATTTAGAATGATAGTGATGCAATTAATTAGAATGATAGATTATTTGTAAAATATATGAAGAATGAATAGAATTTAAAATAAATAAATTGTTAAGATAGATGACTCTGAGCCATATTAGGGAGGGGGAAATCAAATTAAAAGTAGGACTATTTTAAAGCTTTGATAGCTTAGGTCTTCTGATACACATCGCGCCATAACCAGTTTTTAAATGAAGATGCATCTGTGAATAAACATGTCCAGTTTAAAAGCCCGGAGATTGTCGGGTCGTGATAACAAAGGTGATATTCAATACAAGTTTATATATGTTGTTTTTTTTTTGTTTTTTTTTACGGCCAAGTCATTAATTTACAAGTACAATAGTTAATAAAAGACGCATTTTGTCGTTCGACGACGTTTCTCATACGTTGCCTCAAGCCATATATTATCACGAGTTAACATTTTACAATATGTGTGATTCATTGATAGTATGAATTCCTTTATATTCCAAATTTCTAGTCATTACTTAGATATTTTGAACTAATGTGCATTTCCTTGAATATTTAGATCCATGGTTTCTGATTTCTGTGATATATGAGCACCCAAACAACATTAGTTCAATCCTAGTGAAACCTCCGCGAATATTATATTATTTTAGTAAGATTACCATAGTGTCAAATACGAGGTGGATTATATTCGCCGAGTAAGCCCAGAAGCAAAGAGGCCGTTGGCCGAGTTGCTAGTTGCTTCTGGGCTTACGAGGCGATTATTGTCCCCCGAGGTCTCTGGGGTCATCTTACTTTTATTCCCTGATTTCATGTAAAATTACTAAAGAAATCTACATTTTTTATACTTTCGATACTATGCTAATATAATATAGCCCAGATTAGGCCTATATTCGTCAGTCCGTGAGCGGCATGTATTGTCATCATATTATTGTCCGCTCACAACCAAATCAGGGAATAAATAATGGTAGGTCCCTCAAGCAGTTCTGGGTTTAGAGAGTGTGTGCATTCTTTATTAGCCTCACCAGCCTGATCCTGTCTTGCTCGAAACTGAAGTATCTGTTCGGGTTTTGGACCAGGTCTAGTTACTCCAAATTGTTTTGACATTCGGCGAACATTGCAGTGCGTATAATTGGGCTGGCGGAGATGCTTATTTTTTCTCTTTCTGTAAAGGAGTGGTTTGTACTAATGTAGAGGGATATCAAAATCGGAAATCGTCCTTTTCATCAGGAAATCATGGATCACCTGAAAAAGTCAGTCTCTACCTGATGACACATGTAGAAACTAAGAATAATTATATATATCCGATAGATATTATTGGCACTGCTTGGATGCGCAGTATGCAGGTGGAACTCTTGATGTTCCCCGACTGCTACATCAGATTGTTTTTATTACAAATGCCATTGTACATTTAATCCCAATAAAAAAGACGAATGTCGACCATGTCGATATTCTCGTGCGTTGCCTCTCGATGATAAACTAATATTATACGAAATTTACTCAATAAACAGCAGGTTAGATAATATTATAGAAATACATCCACTGGAAATTACCGTAATTTGCTAGATTAACAGATAGATAGAATGAATATCTAGAGAGAATGGAACAAGTTGCTAGTAATAAATAAATATTCAATTACTAGTTCCGAGCTCGATTCACTATTTATCATATGTCCCTAGCATAGAAGAATATTGAAATATAAAACTTTGTTTTGGGTTTTGAATCGTCATATAATTCAAATATCTAAAAGCTAAAATAAAACCAATTCGATGTTTTATTGCATCCCCTTCATCCCACTTCTCAAGTGGAATGCTCATATAATAAATCATTATTAGTTGTACAGATAAATATTCGAATGCTTGTATTACATAAGTATATCCAACTGATGATTTTTCGAGATGACCGCGCTGACCGCTCAGTATATCAAACCTAGAGAAATATACATGGCGCCTCGCCACAAAGTCATCCCAAATAAACAGCTTATCGAAGAATTTTTCAACATATCCTTTATTAATGCCATACTTTCTTAATTTGACCCCTTTTACAATTCTGGAGCCATGCTGTTCCAACGCATCGGTGCTCTATACGTGATAAGGGAGTTTTGAATTTTCCCTTTCTTGTGATAATAAATACCAATTATAAGTTTTAAAAAATATTATCGCGACAATTTATCATAATCACGTAGCCTAATGATTATCATGCAAAAACAATGGACCTTTCTGCAAACAAGTTACTCAAGTTTACGTGAAGTTATGTCACGTCAGCAACGCAAAATAATAGATTTTCCCCAAAGCGTTCTAAAAGCGCGAAATAGCTAATACTATTACTTATTATAACCGATTCTAAAATTATCACGGCGAAAGGATATTCTCCATGACGTTATTGTTTGATTGCTCAATGAATATAGTAAATTCTATTGATTCCTTCATGTTCCTCTTCTTGGAAATTCGGCATCGATCCTGCATTCAAAATTGGTTCAGTATTTATTAACACAATCTAGGGCCAACAAAAAAAATAGGTGTGTTTCCGATTTATCTGGCTGAAAACTAGGTAGGGGGCGGGGTGGTAACTTTTTAAAAAAATATTTTAGGAAAGCACGTCTCAGGAACTGAAAAAATTGTCTATTTCATAACAATAGTTGTTTTAAACATGGGAGATGTGCTTTTTGACAGTACAGGTGTAGCAATTCTAATGTACCCCCCATCAGATGTACCCCCCGGTATAACTAACCTAGGTCTAATGTACCGGGGGTACATTTGACCTAGGTCCAATGTACCCCCGGGGGTACTTTAGACCATAGAACTATAACCCAATAATGATTATAATTCATCCACCTGAAGAAGACCACCAACACCAGGTCGAAACGTCGTGCCTCAAAGTACCTATATATGCCTGAATAAATTGCAAAAATTGAAGTTTGAGGTTGTGGTGTCTTTATTTATTTAATATTCTATGTTTATGTTTAGACCTAGGTAGGATATACCCCCTCCAGTTTCAATGTACCCCCAGGGTAAAATAGACCTAGGTCAAATGTACCCCCACCAGGTTCAAAGTACCCCAAAGGGAGAAACTAAACCTAGGTCTAATGTACCCCAAATATCTGATAATAACCAAGTACTGATCGAAACATTAATTCTTAAAATTATGACGATAAAGGTAATAGTACATACCTAATAGTCAGAACTGAATAGATTTTAGTAACGAATTATTGTGATCTGAGAAAAGCATTTAATTCAGGATATGAATTACACAGAGTGCTGTTCTCATCACATCCTGTAACATTTTATTAGATATTAAATTATTGACATAATATTATAATAGTGACAATTCTACTTATAGGCATTACATAGAGCAAATATCGTAAATTCCAATCTACAATAGTCCAATTCAATTTTAAATGTGGGGTTGTTGACTAATCTTAATATGAGGCAAGTAATGGAATCAATAGAATCTACAGGATTCAAGATTATCAAAGAAACAAAGGGGGGTAATTTGAACCTAGAGGGGGTAAAAAAATAGGTATATCTGAGTATATTTGGTATTGCCTCCATTCAAACAATCGGTTTGGTTGTGTTCAACTAAATTTTGAACATCATTATTGTCTTAAATGTGTATTATTTGAGAGGATTGCTGAAGATAAATTGTATATTTTCTGTCGATTTCACCTTTATACATAATGTACTTAATATTGTAGCTATTCTAGGATGTCTCAGTATAGAGACATTATTACTGTTAATTATAATTATTAATAAGTAACTACTTTACAGCCCCACCCACTAAAACATGGTCCAACTTTTCATTTCCTCAGTAAGATAATATTCTTACTGAGGAAATGAAAAGTTGGACCATGTTTTAGTGGGTGGGAAATGAAAAGTTGGACCATGTTTTAGTGGGTGGGGCTGTAAAGTAGTTTTGCTGTAGGTCTATATATTGTCCTTCCTCTCAGAGTAAAGGAACTTTTTAGGG
Organism: Sthenelais limicola; assembly: GCA_942159475.1. Taxonomy (NCBI): domain Eukaryota; kingdom Metazoa; phylum Annelida; class Polychaeta; order Phyllodocida; family Sigalionidae; genus Sthenelais; species Sthenelais limicola. The sequence continues at coordinate 110,778,953 of OW804095.1, read as the reverse complement.
GAGTTGACGAATACACATCATTGCGCCGATTCATCCTACCTACATGTAGGTCAATATCGGAATCTATACATGCCAACTGCGGTGGAACATGAATATCGGTCAATTATGATTAGGCCAAACAAAAATAGGTGTGTTTCCGATTTACAGCCCCCCCCCCCCACTCCCCCCCCCCCCTTACCTAGAAAACCTTCCCCTACCTAAAAAATTGTTTGACCGTGCCAGATTTGTTTTTGATTTCTTAACAAAAAAGCTAATTGTTTAAAACAACTATTGCTATAAAATAGATATTTTTCTCAGTTCCTGGAAGGTGGTTTCCTTTAAAAAAAAATAAAAGTTACCCCCCTACCTAGCTTTCAGCCAGTTAAATCGGAAACATACCTATTATTTGTTTTGCCTTATGCGGATCTGTTATACTATTAAGCAAAGAGGTATACATATTCTCATGGTATTCTGAGGTATATGGTACGGTAGGGTATATACTACCAATAAATATCATATACCTATAATGGCAAACCAAATACAATCGTTAACAGTTTGTAAGTTTATATGTCCAACTATTGGATTTTATAGCCGTCGCCACGGGAGTTTATTTGGCTTACCATGCATGATGAGTTTAAATACGTTCCAATGATCGCTCAAGATAACCATCAGTGATAAGGCTCCCCACCCCGCCGCGTGCATTATTTTAAGACACGCTAAGTGTTAATGATTATAATGGTAATAACGACCCTAACGGCAATAAACCATCAGTAACAGGTGGTTATACTTTGGTCCATTACTTGGTCACCCTCCCATTCCCCTTTTTCTGTATGTCTCTGGGGGTTACGTCTGTCCAATGAGTAAAGTATTCTCGTTGGTCTAATTTCTCGCTGTGCGTCTGTCTGGGGCCCGTTGCATGAGGTATCGTTAAGTAAAAATCGTGTCCTTAAAATATTAACACCTTACTGTTGCACCAGCCAATATCGTGTCCTTAAGTCATGTTAGCTCATGTTGCGTGTCCTTAAATGGGGGTCTTTTAAGGAGGTGCCTTTGAGCATGGGATTTCCTTATCGTAGCGCTAAATGATTTCCGTTGTCTGTTATACATTAAGGTATCCTTAATATAATGTTAACGCTACGATATCACCAAAAAGTGGTGCAAAGGGCCCTGTCTTTCTCTCTCCATGCGTCTGTCTGTCTGTCTGTCTCTCCCCCCCCCCCCCCCATGCAGGCCCCTTCCCTCAATCTTTGTGGGACCCCTCTAACGTTATCACTATCGATGTTATCTAATATCACAGGCTATCAAATAACTGATACTGTTCATATCTGTTAGCAATCATTGGCCCCTCTTGACATCATCTATCACAATGCAGAGCATCCGTAAAAATAGCCGGAGCATCCGTAAAAAGCCGGAGCTGATGAGCTATGTTTGGCCTTTTGAACAATGAGTCGGAGATGATTACATGTATTACCATTAGTAGAGGATTCTTTTTGTACCACTATTTATTTTAGTTTGGCATTTTTTGGAATAGTTGGGCAAGGGGGATAGGCTACACTCAGAGTAACACATGAACAGAGGACAATTCCCCACAGTTAAAATAGTTAATTTAATTCAAATTTAATTTAAGTGCGTTTTATTGATTGTTGGATATTACTTGAACAGTAGTCTGTTAATGAGTTGTTGATAGTCACAAAGCGTTCTTAAAGAAACCAAAAATTGTTAATCAGGTCTATACATTTTGCTAGCTTTTGCTGTCCATGTGTCCCTGTTCAAATTTGTTAGCTATATGTTCGTATATAAGGTTGGGTGGATATAGTTGATATCATTCCAATCACAATTTCATTTTCATTGAATGTCACTGATTAATGAGGTTGATATAATCCTGTAATTAACCCTCTCATGAATTTTGCGTCCCATGATTTAGATTGAATAACGTCTCATGCAATCGTTACTTCCAGCAGGAGAAAAATGGATGCATTTGGGGGTAATTTATGGTACAGCATGTTGGCAAGAATTGCATATATATGTAGACGTCATTCCAAATCTCTGTAGACCTACCAATATTTTATAGCTCTTGTTGTTCTGCTGACTTCACCGTATATATAAGTCATTCATAAATGATTCCAATTGTACCACTGAGGGGTCCTGGTAAAATGGACTCGTCCGTAATCGCGTAGAGCCAGTAGGTGCTTACGATTAGGTAACCCACTCGTCCCTACGAGTTGTGGACTAGTCTGAAAGACCCGTATGCTCTGCCCTTGGTATCGTCCTTGGAGGTTGTAAAGATGGATTCTGTGCAGGTTTCGTTGCTAGTTCTTGGTCTTATTCTCGTCGTCGGCGTCCAGTCCGGTAAGTTAATTTCATATGCGTTCATAATAGCAGATCGTGCACATTTGTACCTTTTTGATTTTTGAAAATCGCACCTTTTTCTCGTCTGAAAATGCCTCTCAGTTTGCGGTGGTGAAGGCTTGTCGGCGAGTCGGCATCATGGCTGCTCGCCCATCGGGGAGGGGGATATGCATTTGTAAAACCATCTTGCATTAACATAGGGGGGGAACGCGGATTTAAAATGGTTGCAATCCAACACACGATATCGTACGTTGGCCCTTTATTCGCCGGTACATTATTTCTAGATCTATCTGCAAGGGTAAAGTGTTTTTCTCATGCTTAGTGCCTAATAGGTTCGGGTTGCTTGGCCGCTTGTACCATTGACGACCGAATCAACATCCTTTAGTTGGCTGAAGGTCACCCTTGGATGTGGTCTCCGATGAAGACCGCTGCCGTTCTTGGTATCGCTATCAGCTTAGGTTGGCAATGTCATCGTCACGGTTCGGTGAAAAGGTTACCCATCACAATTGGCGTCTATTTTTAAGCACGACGCTTTAGTTGTAGAGGGAGAGATGAGGGAAGAAAGTGGGTCGGGTAGGGGAAACGCTGGGCTTGGGAACGCAGTAGGTTATATTATTGGGTTGGAGTAATAGCCTAATGGTAGGCTTATAACTGGCTTTAGCTAGCTTTTTATTATAGCCTGGCGCAGCTGAAAACTGGATACCCACTCATGTACTGTGATTTATGTGTATCGAATGTAAGTCTTACGTGCATTACCTTGAACAAACATGGGTTTTACTGGTGAATGCATGGATGAATACTTTGGCATTCGTCGAAGCGATTGAGGTTCTACTCAAGCCATGGGCATGGCTTCGGGAAAAGCTTCAAGCCTTGGTCTGGTGTTAATAATGAGTTATTAAAAGCGGGGGGATCACGCATTGGCGTACGGTCTCACATTCTTAAAAGGGGTTAAGTGGCTTTATTGTAAACTCAAAATCTTATAATAATTACCAAGCATTTATTAGTGCCAATAATTGCGAGGGAGTGTACTTAAGAAAGCCAGGCCCCCATGCATGTATGTCATAATGAGAACATGCCCATGCAGGTACCTGGGCTCCAGGTGGCACCTTAGTTAGAGTGATTTACTGGCCACTTCTAGAGATTTATACATAATTTAAGCAGATACCCAATACCGCCAGAATATATTAATATTATAGGTATGAACAATGCGATTCCGGGAGAATATTTTAACATTGGCTCGATCCGGTGGGAAAAAAGTAGGATGGGTCCTAATCCTATGTCATGTTAAGACACTCCTGTTATTCGCCGACCACTCATCCTCGCCCAATGCCAAGCCCAAGGCTATGTTCCAAACCGCTGAATGAATAGTTTTACAACGTTTAGATAATGTACTACTAGTACTAGTATTACGATTGGCTTTTGACGTAAGCATAGCTAAGCATCGACATGGTTATTCAGCTATGGCCTATGCCGAACGCCAAACACACAATTGATAAGAATGGCCTCGGACGAAGTTGAGCTGCGATTATGCACTCGAACAGTCTTCATTATCAATTCTAGTCATGTTTGACGTAATTCTGGTACTATGTTCAGCGACATTATGCTTATCAAAATTATTTGTTTTTACAATTAAGTTTATAAATTGTTCCACAGCTGATATTCACATTTAATCACGTCGATGGGATCTTTCAAATCAATTACAATGTTATGCAAGATAAGGCTGATTTATTTCATGAAGGTGTCATTTATAATAACACTGTTAGACAAAATGTGCTACAATGTTGATATAGGTTACATTTAACCACTGGCCTATATTTCACTCTATCTATGTATGACCCTTATATGCCAATCGTTTCTCCCCCGACTACATCTATTAGTTTTGGAAATCTAAAAGTACATTCATACATGTATGTGTATCATTTGTTATACAAAATCTACACCATCTCTTTAATTAAATCTTCATCAAGTTGAAAGTGGTATATCAATGCTGGATATCATATATTTATTTGTTTACGATACTAAACTCGATGGCATGACCCTCCAGTTATAAAGAGTAAGGTTCGTGGCAATTATAAAGACTACCTTCTCATTTACTATAGTTTCAGTGAGTGTCAGACAAAGCCGATCAAGAAATGTCTGAAATAATCAAATGCCTTTAGCGATATAGCTTGTTTGCCAAAGGAATTAACATAATAACATCTACGTTCAAGTGGGTGGCTAAACAATCTCATTTACTAATAAGACTCGAAGGTAGTGTAAGCGTCTTGCGCACCTAACCGAGACGGGGATTCAACACGCGAGAAAGCTATGTTATTGTGATGGAAGACGGTCTTCTGGCATCGCCAGAAATCGATGGCAAGGTCGGGGAGACATTGAGGGGTCACCTCTGCTTCAAAATAAACGATAGTACTGCTGCGATGTTCTGTCCTAGTCATTTCTAAATTCTTTTAAAAAGTAGCTATTTGAGTTGGACGCGATAACTCCGCATTGAAAGTTTCTAAGGCTATCATGGTTCAGTGCGTTCAATGTCCTCTCTTCCCTGTCTAGTTAAAATTGGATACTTGTTATAATACGTACACAGTTGTAATGGGGATGAAAATTAAACTTGAATGGTCTTTGATGAATCAATAATCATGTACAAATCTGGGGTTAATGACGTTATTTTGAAATAGGTACTAAACGCGGTTAGTCTGACTCTAATCGGATTTGACTTGAAACAATTTATATCAAAGTTTACGAGTGACTTGATAATGATATACCTCAAAGTTTTATTTAGTCTACTTAGGATACCCCCATACAAGATGTGTTTATAAAAACATTGTATATGCATCTATTTCTATGCATTTCCCTCATTTAACCCGTATATATATATATATATATATATATATATATATATATATATATATATATATATATATATATATATATATACTCAGTTTTCAATAACGAAAATTCTTTCTCATTCAGGCCTTGGGATTAAGTGTTATGTATGTAACACCGCCTACCCGTCAGAGGCGGACAACTGCGAGGCCCCAACGACTGATCATTTTGTAAGGGACTGCAATGTAGCATTCGCTGACCGTGGACTTAACTACACCTACTGCCGCAAGAGCATGCAAACAGGTTTGCATTAATTTTCTTACATTCGTGGGATTAAGCAGAAGTAATAAATGCCAATAAACTCATTTCTATTGTGCCCAAGATTCATGACCTGCTCAAATCTGACTCATTTTAAAAGGTGCGTCATGCCGATAAATAGTGAAAAGTAAAAAAAAATATTAATTGATGGGCATCGTATCAATTTAATTTATTCAAACCTGCAACACGTTTTCCCGCATTGTCAAATTCAGATTTATTTATGTACAATCAATATATCTCGCTCTGTTGGAACAGAACTAATGAAAACGCCACTCATGTTGAACACTATTATAACTAATACAATTATTATAAAGAGTAATTCCTCTTGTGTTCCAGTGGAGGGGGAATACCGTCTGATACGATCATGTGCCTCCAAGGCTCGACTGGACAGAACCTGCATTGAGCGTACTGGCACCAAGTCCATCAAGCTGAAGTACTGTGAATGTGAGGGCGATTTATGCAACACCGCTCCTAGCTTCTCCGTCAACTATATGCTTCTCTCACTCGTGTCAGGCTTGCTAGCGCTCATCTACCACTCTTAGTGATGAAATAATATATCACTTAGGAACAGTTATCTTATGTGTATATTATGGGGTCACAGAGCATTGTTTCTCGTCGCTGCGATCCATATTCTTTTTGGTTAGTTTGGGGAGGGAGGTATTCGTAGTTTCTCCATGAGGAACGTATTTCAAATTATTTTTTTTAAATACCGGCGGATCTTGTTTGGATTGAGTTAACGGGGAAAAATCATGGTTCAAGATGTTTCAAATTTATTTTTAAAAGAAAGACAAGCGATTTTGTATCCTATTTGTCTCGGTTATACAAGTATTTGGAAGGAAGATTGTGTTTCCTATCATTTGGATGATACAACCATGGTTGTCGTATCTGCATTGTACATTCATCTTTTAGTTCGGACATCTGACGATTTTTACGGGTTTTAATGATTTAGAACTGAGGAGCATGATACTTTGTTTTGTAATGAATGTGGATGTGAGAGAGAGTTGGGGTATCCTGTGCATGGATATCTTTACCGAGCAAAACTGGAGGCGTTCTAAATTGAGGATACCAAACACGACCCTTGAAGTGAAGGATATCACATTTTTGTAAGTTAGAGTTTAAACAACCATGGTCATTTGTACAAAGATCTATTAAAGAAGGTCATGCACTGTAATCTGCGAGCGGAGGAGGATTTTTGTATAGAAAAGGCAACAACGTGCAACGAGTGAAAAAGGGTCTTTTTTCCTGTACCAGTGCAAATATCATCTCACTAACAATGCACATATTTTGTACAGTTGCTGTAAATACTATTATCTGAAGTTCATACTTCCTTTGGTTGCCTTTGGCAGACAGTGTTTTGTGTTCTTGCAGTAGGCGTCTTTTGAAAGCCATGTCCTTTTTGCTATTCAATTGGCTGAACCTATTTCTGTTGCTGCTAAAACCAATGTATGACGGTGAAAAACACTTTAATGTAAAGTGAACGGCAAGGCAAAGTGGTACATTACTAAACATCTCCGGTTTGTAATTCCTAGTGCAGAAAGAACATTATCGGCAAGTAACATGACAGCGTTAGGTCTAGAAACTTTCTTTTTTCAGTATTGCAGGATCATTGTGAGAAAAATTACGTACTAAGTAACAAACCAAGTCAAATTGGGTTGAGTGATGCAAGTGCTGTTGTGGGACATGCTTCTAAACTTGTCCCAAGTTGTGTCCCAGGGAATGTAGTTGAACTGTTAACGATTTACCCAACGTGTGGTTGGTTGCAAACGAATGTGTGATCAGATTTCTCAGGGTTTCAGCCAGTGGAGATTTTTAAAATCCTATACCCCTGACCTAGTTAGGTATATCAGTGGATATCCCCTCATGTGCGCTCGCTAACTACCAGGCTATTATTTTCATTACAGTTACTGAAGTCCCGAATTTTTTATCCATACGAACTGTATCGAATCCAAGTACACGATGCCAAATTTTACATTCCTTTTGTCATTGATTCGTGCACTTAGTCTAGAGATTGTTGACTTATATTCTGTATGTCCACTGCCCAAACCCTAGCTGAAACCCTGACCCTATGGTCTGACGGCTCGGAGTGATGTGTACAACTTTTGTTAAGGTTTTTAACTGTTCCAGATATTCGCTCTATAGCAGTAGGTCATGATAGTTCCAATGTTACCATCGGCTTTACATGTTGTAGGATCTGCGAACTCATTTGTTCATACGTTGCCACAATTTTATTTGTGTATAGGGAATGGCCTTAACGTTCCAAGTCGACAGACCATAGGCTCCACTTTGATATATAAATATGGATATATTATATATAGTCATGCGTACATAGTTATTTTGTAGTCATCGAGATTGTTTTACTTCATCGTGTCATGGTGTTGATAATTAATAACGATAAAATATTATTGATAATTACTCTAATAACAAAATACTCCAATACGTCATACTGAATGTGATGAGTTAACTTACGATTTCGGTATTGATTCACCAGACAAAAAGCATTTCTATACACGTTCACCCCCAAGTAAAAAATGGTGATTTTACTGTTCTCTCAAGTTTTGTCAATTAACTCATCCCATGGCATGAATCCAGGGAAATTACAACATATCTGCCTTTGTTTTAGCAGTAGTGAAATAAAAAAGACAAAGAACGGTCACTCTCAACTCCCCCTGTACGAGGTGTGTCTGCGCACCCAACATTGAGGGCCAATAGACTTCCATTGAGCGGCTGTGTTCAGGGTCTTGCAGCAGTTGCCAAAAATAGCAGGCAGCAGAGCGGATTAGAGAAAAAAAAAGTAATCCAAAGTTTGGTTCATTTTATTTGGTGTGATTAGTATCCATTCGTCACCTTTCAAATGGAATAGCCTGATTTTAAGCGGGAGAGCAAGAAAAAAGATCTTTTCACTTTGTTTTCGTTGCCGCTTGTGCTGCTTCCCTTGTTCACAGCCCTCTATTTTGTTGGACATGTCAATGTTCACTTTGCCCAATACAGTTCATTTTTAACTGAGCTTGCAAAAAGGTAAACGTAACAATATAGGAGACGCGCCGGTGCAGTCTTTAACATTGTGGGATGAATGACAAAAACACAAAAAAAGGAATTCCAGCCTTCGAGTCGAACCACTGCCCTTACTTGCCTTCCCCACACTGGTACATCTCAGAACCTATGGTGTATTCGTTATCATTCCAGGGATGATAAACATAAACTGAACCATCCATCAACCACCTTTTCTCGTATATTCTCATTGTGCTACAAGCAAGTATATTGAAGATTTTGTTCACCTAAGGAAAATCATGTTATTAATCGAGAGATAACCTCCCTGGTTCTGCTATACCATGTGGGGCTGGCGTATATGCCAACTCCCAGACCAACCCGTTAGAATTCAAGAAGGATTAAGGCATTGCATTTAGCTTGAGAAACCCGAGCGATTCCAGCCGGGCTTCTTGAAAAAAAGCGGTCCTTAACCGTGGGGTGTACTCACGCGAATGGTGGGAACTAAAGTCATTATTTACAGTGGACGAAGATATCATTATGACGCAGGTTGTTTTGAAAAGAAGGGCAAGTTGTCCCCCCTTTATGGGCCAGTAAATGCCAGGGTCATACTGCAGCTGTAAGATATCTGTATATTTGGGTCCGTTCGTGTGTTTATCTCTTTATAATATACAGAATCCCCGTTGTACCTTAGTCAAGTGTGGGGAAAGGACAACTGCCCTTACTGGGAAGTACACCCGCTATTACTATGCAGTATGGTCAGGGCCCTAAGGCGGCAGTGCCTAGTGCCGGCCCTAAATTGTAACAAAGACACAATCAGTATAGGCCATAGCCATCACCTTTTGCTCGATGTTATAACACCAATAAACTGTTTTTATGAAATAGAATTCTACCTTTATTATTTGTTCGCTCTCTTTTCTTCGTGTAATTACCATTATATCAACAGCGTTAAAAAAATAATGATAACAGAAGTACGTGATATGAACTCGGAAAACTGACTAGTTGCACTCCTAGTATCTGAAATGATACATTTGACTTACTTACATAATTAATGACAAATTGGAAAGTAACCTACCACATATATTACTACCAGTATACGGATATATATAACAACGTATAACGTAAAATTCTATATAAGGTACATTCTATAAGTAAACCAGTTACCAGTTGTAAACGTTATAACAAGCCTCAACATTTCAATATTTCCAATTGACAATATTTAATCCACCAGCTATCATCATACCTCCATTTCTACATAATTTATTCCGTATCACCCAGCCCCCCCCCCCCCCCATATCAAAATTGATTCATGAATTCATTGGATTGCCATTAATCTATATCTCAGGAAGAGGGCCGTCACCCATTACACAGAATGACCTATGTAGACGCACGGTCGTGATAATCCGAGGTGGGGATTGTGCCAAAAACACCGAGACGCAGACAATGGCCTATTTCCATCCACAGTCAAAATATATGCGCGCCGTTCAACCTTTTTGTCTGATACCATCTATTTTTAATGGTAGGTATAGTAGCTGAATTATATAAGAGTTATTAAGACTGAACAGATGATATATATATATAACAGGTAAAAGTTCATTCCTAAAGGTCTGTAATTGTCTGGTATTTTGGTATACGTATAATGTTTTTTTTTAAATTTCGAATTGATAACGATTATGAATGTAAAAGTTTACGCAACAAAGCAAACATTATTGAATACCCATCAATCATGAATTCTTCCATGAACAGATAAAACATCTGGTGCACGGGGAGTAGTAAGGGGGGGGGGGGGGGGTATTTTAATGTTATTGTTGACAGAAAGAAACGTTTTTGTTTGTCTGTGTGTACATTTTTACTACTATACCTAATATTAACAACTACCATCGGACAAAAAGGTTGAGGCCCACATCAGAGCCCTCCGGTGTGAGACAGCATGAAATCACATACCATGCAGGCGGCTTTAGTCCCAATCTTGTTTTTAGCCTTTCAGAATTTCACAATAAGACAAAGAGAAAATGCTAAGTAGCCTACTATATACCGGTACACATAGGGCCTACATCCTTCAGAGGTGCCTCGGCTCTTTCCGAATTTAACCTTTAATTCCACTCTTCATATGCCATATATAATTCATTACTTTTACAATATGGAATTCTTTAGATAACAATGATCATTGCAATCGGGTGTCTTTTTCTAATCTCCCAACATAATTATATTCCTAATTTAAGTAAAGCCTTGAAATCATATGATTTAACTTTGGAAAGGAGAGAGAGAGAGTTTGTGAAAGAGGGGAACGCGAGATTGCATGAGTGCTCCCCGAGCGGCGGATCTTGGGATTGGAAGTAGGTCACTACAAAAGTATGATGTCCGCTGAGGTTGGTGCACTCCGCTATTGTAAACTTCGCTGCACGTGAAGGAGACATGGCACACTCGTGCTTATAGAGCATTAAAGCTGCACTCGCAGTTAACATCGGTCAAAAGCTGAAGAACTTTTACTTTTTGCTCCGTTCTTTTTCAACTCATCTAAAAGTCATTTGCTAAAATTTTGGAGAATTGTGTTCGGTTACTTCTGCTATGTACAGGGTTTTGGACACCAACCGAAAAAAAATTCAATGTCTTAGAAAAAAACGTCTCCGTTGTTCGCCCATAATTACTATTAAAATTGAAGGAATGGAATCAACTCGGAAGACACCTCACTTCGGATTCTGTGTAGCATGTTTATTGACGACCCCCATAGTCTTACGCGTTTCGCCTAGATTTGTGGCTTCATATAATTAATATTGAATGTGAAAAGGTCATTGCTTAAACATTCTCGACGTCGCCCAAATGTTCGCCGACGATCTCGTAATGTGTAAAGGGTTGCCATTTATTGATTATTATTATTATTATTATTATTATTATTATTATTATTATTATTATTATTATTATCATTCTAAATAAGGATTTTATATGATTAAGAATAAATTAATGTCCAGGATGGTATAGATGTTCTGCGGCAGACGGTCTAGAAACCTGGCATATGATAAAGGCAGTGATGCAATTTGAAGGATGTACTATCTGGGACTTATAACCTTCGGAACCCTGGTATGCACCCAAAGCTAGTATAGCAGCACGTTTAACAAATTTTGCTGGCAAACTTTATTGATTTTTATATCGAGCTCACGGCTACCCACTGCGTTCGAGTGCACATGTCCTTTAACGGTCATATTACCCGATCGCTAGAACCAACACCTGGTCGCATTTTCGAAATGCCAGTAGCCGACAGTAGTTTTTCCATACAGTGTACTTGCAAAAATATTACAATTCACTACGCACGGAATCTATTAGAGTCACTTCACCCGCATAATCAACGCTTGGTGGATAAGAAAAATAACACGCGAGCTTTATGGAGCACCTACGATGTTGGGAGACCTCTATATATTCCTTTTTAACTGAATTATTGTAAGTTTATGGAAAGAGTTTCTGTTCATCACATTATCTCTATAAGAGGGTTCATCGATTCCTTTCAATAGTGAAGAGAGGGATAACCACAGAGGGAATATACACATGCAGAAACCTTTCAGACAAATATACTACCGTATTATACTGCACACATCATCTCGATCAGGAAGTTGTTCAAATCGAATTGACTTTGAAATACCCATTGAATTAAAGAAACCATCAATTAGCATTTTTTTAATACATGTTTTCTCATTCATCCAGCAATGTCAGTGGTGAGTGATACTGTGTATGATGTAACTGCTCAATGTCATGTTTTAACATTCGTGCACCCGATACATGTGATATGCCGCTGTTATTAAAGGTAGGAAAGAAGAGTCGGGGGTTAACACATTCATTACTATATCCAGAATCAATTAATACGCATACCGTATCACAATAACAGCCTCATTGAACCTAACCTGAGGTTAAGTGGAATATGTGTACCGGGTATATCTGATATATTCTATTGAATACAAATGCACATTGCTATATATATTGTTTTACAGTGAGAACATTTAATGTTTGTCTATTGTTTAATATGTCTCGAGCACAGCAATTTTGATCAACCAAAACATATTGCTGTATTACCAATTGAAGGGTGTTTGCCTGCACGTATAAAGCTTGTATAGTCGTTGGGAACAGTGCAAGCAGATTGGGTCGATTAAAAAGCATGCCCGGGGCTTGATCTTATATTAATCAATAGCGCGGACGGGGATTAATCAGCGCAATGGTTTACTTTCGTTTCTTGACTATCAGCCAGCCGTACTGGAAACCTATGAATGTTTTGATACAAACCAAATGTTTTTATATTCCTATGCCCATATATCATAATATATTGTGAGCTCAATATCCTTTCAAGCTTAAATCATGGAAATCATTATACAATACAATCTTTCCAATAACATACGTATAGGCCAGCACGCATGTCAATCGATGTGCCGTTCAAATCTTTTTCTTGTGTGTTTTCTGTGGGCTGTACTGTATCTGCAAACAGTATTAAGCTCGATAAATTCAAGATAAAATACAAACGCTCAATGGAATCCCCTGCCCCACCATTAGTAGCAGCGTCCAAGTCACGAGAGACCCATTTAACACACCTATTGTTTAATCATGACGACCATTGGATCCAGAGCTAATTATCCATTCAACAACTGGATTATGGTTCTCCTAGTAGTAGTATACTTGCATAACTTTAAGTCTCAAACATGCACTGTACGGTAAGGATCAATACGCCTGCATGGTAGTCTGAAAACCTTGTCAATTAAAGTTGCTACTGTAGTGTCGATTGCTTCATACCAATGGCTACATAAATGCCATGCTATTAGGGCGATTTTCTTTTTAACATTGTTACTTTTGAAGATTCTCCCCATTTACAGTCATCAGAAAAATATAATCTTGCATGATGCAGATCGATATGTCATTCACCATCGGCTGTAAACTGTACAGCTAGCTTTTATTCAAACCAGAAACCAGTTGATTGAATATTTATAGTTATCTAGTTTATAGTCTCTCTGTATATCTGTTTTTAATTACCCCACCTGTAAAATCCTGGCTTCCCTTAAACTGTTCCACAGACGTACCGATGATGTTTCCAAAGTTTGCATGATTTAACATGTATGTATACTCAGGTGAAATAGAACTCCCATTTGCAGGACAGGTGTTAGATTGCATTGCTTTTCCCATAATGATTGTAAACCACTAGGTGGAGAGAACAGAGTCGCTACTCCTACACTTTTATCTCTTTTACTCCATATAGCGATCAAACAGAACGATACGCATACTATACACACAAGACGTTTCACGTGTGATTGCTATTGACTGGAAAGAAGGAAACCGCTCAGCAGTTATCGAGGATATATATATGAATCATGTGATGATTTTTCTAATAAAACTGGATTTGCTCTGTGGTAAGCAGAACAGTTGATATACGATACACAATGTTGAGCATTGTCCTTTTGATCAAAATAGAATCGTTTGAAAATTATTTTATTGATTAGTAGTCCCTGAATGAAATAATTGCCCATCCATACTATATTAGACTTGTAGTATTTGGTTTCTGCCAATGCGACCAGGTGGTTTCGGCCAGTGGTTCGATAACCAATCTAAGGCAGTTTTTGTCCACTCTAAATATAACCCACTCGTTTCAAAGGTCTAGAACATCGTAACTGCTGCCGTGTTATGCAAATACGCCAGCCTACCTGTATCATTCAAGAGTGGTTAATCAATCTAGATAAAAGCTGCCGTGATAATGTACTGAACCAAACTGCTCATTGGCGTTTAATCACAGAAATGGACTGGGATTAAAGAACATAACCATAATTTGATTCAGGTATACACACAATATTATCCAGGCCATGAGGGATGCTGAAAAGGATAGATTTACTCATGAATACACTATTTGGAAAAGAGGCATTCTTAATTGTTCAGATCGTCATAAAATGTACACTCGGCAGCTTTACACATTTACTCAATTCTGCTTAAAAATGGTAAATAGTATAGGCATATCTCAGTATATATTTGGTACACCGTTTATGTAGAACTCTATTTTGAACATAATTTTATCTTAAACTTGGGTTATTTGAGAGGATTTGTGAATGCGGCTTGTATATTTTAGGCGACTTCACCTATTGACTATTCGGTATGTGTAAACTGAGTAGCAACTTGCTCATGCAACGTCTCTTTTCCCTTTTTATCTGTATGATGATGATCTAGTCACTAAGAAATGTAACCAATTTCCATTTGAGCGGTGAAGGGGTTTTAAATTTAATGATTGTCACTAATCATTTGTCATTAAAAAAAATAGGTTATAATCATTGAAAAAAAATTGAACGACTTTCGTTGGAGACATTGATCTAGTAAAGTTTAAGTAATCATTTCTCAAACATTTAGTTATCTTAAAATCAGGAAAACCTGTCGTGACTTTTTATTCGACGGTCTTTGACAGAAACTGCATGTAATGTAAATGTATCGACGAGGGACCTTTCGACTAGCTCATGACTAGTTAATAAATTAAAGAACATCGATTAACATCCGTCACGTCACAAGTTATTTTCCCATTCATGGGGAATATCTTGGTAAATGGGACTCCAGCTTTTACATTTTACAGTTCCCAAAATTGAAACACAATAAACATTAAAAATTACACAGGGAAAACTTCTATGTTTAATCTATTTATTGTCAAGTTTTCTACACATACAAAAAGCGATACAAGCTGCCTAGCGATGGTTAATGGAAAAATGGAATGGTGAAGCGAGTACTACTGAAAAAGTAAAAGTAAATATATGTTTGTAGGAAAAGTCGGTTCTGACAGCGTGAAGAACATGTCTGATATCAACTGGTGATGACAAAGCGTCAGCTTTTATTATCTCAAAAAAGTTTTGTTTCAGATAGTAAAATGTTCTGAAACCCATATAATAGTATCTTACTTCCTAATTTCGCATAACTTTTCCTTAACACGAATTTATCTGTAAGAGGTTCAGGATTCGCAAATAATATAGCTTGCGAGACAAAGTGGTTTACTATAGGAAGTATAACGTTTACAATAATGTGAATAAATATAGACACCAATCATTTCGTCCACCATAAACAAATGTTAACATCATATAAATACGTATACGAGGAAAGTCTTATTCTTTTCACAATCAATTAAAAGTGAAAACATAATAGAGGCTATACATTGTACTATGTAGCAAAACTTAAATAAGAGAGATCACAGAATGCATAGGACGTATCGATTGGTTCACTGGATCCATTACATGTTCAACCTATCTTTGTATATATGAGAATAAAATAGATTTGTATTACGTTGGACGGATTACATCTGTGGTGGTACATCAATTGAAACAACAGAATACACCAGTAAATTGGAATACACAAGTGACTACCAATTTTTGACAACACATTTTCAGTTGCGAATGGCGTTGAGAATGTAATGATTTTAATCAAATAGTCATGATTGGTATAGTAACCACTCACGATCAACACCTGACTAGCATTTGTATTTTTACCACTTCAATTGGTATAAATTCATACATCACGATCAATGGACAAAGACAAAATGTGTCATAATATCCATGATAAAAGGAATACCATGAATTTGTCCTTTTGCAAAATTATTATTTCCTGTGGAATAGAAAGACCTGCAACATCGAAGATCCAATGCTCAGTCTATCAATCACAAATCGTCAGTTTTTACGTTTACAATAACCACGATTCTTCATACAATATGGGCGAGTTTTAAAAAATGGTATGACTATAGTTCTCACCGTGACAATCATCTAACAAATTGCTACGCAATATAGTCATAATATGGTGATTGGTTTATAGTTTTGCGATGTGTGTTTTGAGGTACTGGGATGATTCCTATATCACCATTTGGGCATGCTGATGGTAGCGTCAGCAGTTTGGAGTGGAAGTGTGTGGTTAGAAAAGGTGAGGTCCCATATATTCTTTGACAGATCTATGATAACCTAGAATAGAAAAGTACACATTTTCTTAAAACATATTTATCGATCTTCCAACAGAAGATATTATTTAGCATACCATTAAATATAATAAACACATTGATGTATTCTTCAAAATATTCTATAAATCATTTCTTTCCTAGACCTTGGGATGTTTATTATCATGGATAGAGCTGTGGCGGTTTGCCCGCACATATTAATCTCTTATCACTATTAATGACCCCCTACGCCTGCAACTGCCAGGGGCTGTCATCGCTTATCTCTGCTTGCTCGCCCTCTTTAAATCTATCTTATTATCATTTTATGTGAGTTACTTGCTTTTAAGACCCGCCTTTTATCGGCTCGATTGACATTCTTTCAGTGACCATTGTATACGTCTATACTCTGGAATAAACTTGCATCTCTGAAACTACAGCTGCTTCAACTCTTTAATCTTGACGCTTGCCGGATCGGCGACACTCCCGGTCACTTAACCCTGTTAACATGGTAATTATATAAAGTATAGGCGGACAGCAGTGTCAGCGCCTAATCGCCTCGCTACCACAGCACTGAGTCCCTCTTTAGAACCCAACTTTCTGTTGTCGCTATCTTTTATTGTTTATTTTATTTACAGCTGCACTATAAACTAACTCACCCTACTCATCTCATCATATCTCACTGGCCCTCACTGCCGTGGGCATGCTGAAAGGTGAGGTCTCATATATTCTAGGTTGTCGTCACGGCATTAAAACCATCACTCACTCACATCAACGAGTTTAAAACAGACGAGTTTAAAACAGAAGAGTATCAACTATGTCCAATGCTATATCCGCTTGTTTAGTCCTGCTGTGAACCACACTCAGGGGTCTGGGGGAGAAAATCGGGGAAAGGACCATAAAAGGCCATAAAAACCACATGTTCTGACAAATTTCAACTCATTAACTCATACAGAGAAATGGAAATATCACTACATTTAACATTGGTCCGATCTGATTTGAAACATTACCATGAGACCTATGGATGGATAAATGAATAGGCTACACATTGTTATGTTTTATATGCTTCAAATCAAATCGGTGGATATGATCAAATGGAAAAAAACGGATTGAAAATTAGTCAACAAATGAATTACTTCATGATACTTGCTCATTTTTATTCTATTTTTACAAATCAGATGTACAGGTCCCTAGCTATAGATGTTCTGAACCTGATTGTCAAGTTATAAATCAGATTTATGCAATATTTGAACAATAGTGAAAGAAACTTCACTTGCACCTCCAAAACGGAAAATGAGCGGGGAGACTAAAGGCCGTTTAAGAAGGGTCAAACAACCTCGGATGAAAGGGGTGACCGCCTGGGCCATCAGATTCCAAGATAAGATGGGGAAATTTGTTACATCTTTCTGCCGATTCATGAGTTGATACTCTCTGTTTTAAACTTTAAACTCGTTGCTCACATGTTAGGGACGATTAGGCCCGAAGGAACTAGCTAACCTTTAATTGTAATAGAACTCGATCCAAATCTCGATCGGAAGGCGAACAAGTCGATCTAATATATTACATACTCCAGAAAATAAATACATGTATCTTCAAAACACAACTGACCTCCTGAGTTTCTTTACTTCTTCAGGTATTGTGTTTCAGCAACCAGGTGTAGAATGGTCTTCCTGTAGTCGCCAGATATATCACCCTAAGAGGAAGAACAAAAAGTTTCAGAACGCACAGTGCAATTTAGAATTTCCATAATACGCGATGTCAGTTTAGAAAGTGTATATTCGATATGTACATTATCTATTGCTATCACAAGTAATAAATAATTGGGTTATTTTTCATCAAGAACTGGCTGCAACAGGTAAACGTTTCGAAAATGTTCTATCAAAAAGTATGGACAATAGTATAACATTTTGCTAGCTCGCACAAAGAAGACGCATATACTCACAGCAATGTCCTTGCCTAGATCGTTATCGAACATCTGTTTGTAATGTTCCTTAATTTGCACCATGTCGATTTCAGACCTAGATATACAAACACGTATCAACGATTCATCCTTGGTTCCCAAGCCAGACATAGCGTCGTGGAGACGTTTGGCGAACTGCTGCGTGCGGTTCCGTATACAGCGAACTGTAAAAATAAACACCAAATGATCTCTCATGTCTGTTTCCAACAAGTACATGAGTAATGCCATTACTGAAAGCCTAACTAAACTAATGGATTGAGAAAAGTTACATATATGCTCCTTACATATATGCAAATCTAATATGCACCAACAACTTGAATACAAATCACATGCATGGCAAAACACTTATCCCATCAATCACATTTTATTTTTTTAAATATTTGACAAAGAATGTTTATATGTGTAATAGTAAATGTTGATGCCGTAAACAATAAAGTAAATCAAAAACCGAAGTGAATAGAAAGTATTTTACTATATCATGATATATGATCTTTTAATATCCAAATATTCACAGACATTTATGATATATGCCCGTATGTTATAATCTTATGTACATGCACTTCATTTGGATAAATAAATTTATTGAGCGGCTTGCTTTTCCAAAACCCCCCAAAAATGATCACATTTTACTTATGACTTACCCAATGTGACCATTCCATCCTTGATATCTCCAGACATTTCGTCTTTGATCAGTTGCTCCAAATCAGTTTCAGAAAGCTTTTCATACTCCTCAAACGTAGCTCTCAACTGTGGGAAACTCCTGTTACAAAGAATTTGTAGAATTGATTTTCAGACAAAGAATTCAACGAATAATTATTAATGTCTGAGATACCAAATAAAAAGTCACTGACTGTTATCACAACTGAAGGCCAAACAAGGCCATATAGTTATAAGAGTTTAGTTCAACATTGGATCTAAACATGTTTTGAGCAAGCATGAAACGGCAAAGAAGGTATTCTGACCTTGAACACAAAATAACATTAAATCTTGATTCATCAGTTCCCCATTTCTCCTCTCCTGCTTCGAACAAGTCCTTGGCGTCCTTTCTCGCCTTTCTCCTGTCCACTATATTACCAGAGGGGCGATTGGCTTGCACCATGGAGATCAGCAGACGCTTTAGGTTTCCGGACGTTTCGCTGATTATGTCCTCCTCCAGGTTACGGCGATGGACTGATGTGTGGCACAAAGAATATACAGGAAGAATTGCATTAAAGTATGGTGTAAAGAATTGGATTCTTTGGGGTTCATCTTTGACCCAATTAGCTAAATATCCTTGTATTTTGTACAATGGATCATTTATCGTCGAATTTATCGTCGAATCCGTTTCGATTTAGTTTTGTTGTACAATAGTTTGTTTTACTATAAAACCAGTTCACTTTCCCCGTACCTGTGGGGAGGAGATGAAACTGCAGCCGTAATACAAAATTGATTATGTTAAAGACATGCTACTTTGCATTATGATAAGAGACCCTGTGGTGCATATGTATAAGTATATGTAGTATCTCGTGAAATCCATCATGGTAATGATTAAAACTTAGCACAGATCGATGCACAGAGGGACTTACTTCCACAACTACATATATCAGTGATTTTTCTTTCGTATTGAAGTGGATCTACGATAATACTCACGTCTTGTGTATGCCTCCTTAAGTGCGGCCATTTCTTCATTGTCACGTGTACACAATATTTCAATTAAGCAATCTTCATCTGTTCCAAGACCCTAAAATAACACAAACCGCTCATCAGTTCGATATTTGCGCTGGACTAATTCAGTCAAATATGCACGGAATTGTACGTTCCATACAGAACATACAAAGAATATTATGTAGACATGCTATCAAGTTAGAGGTCTTTTCATCACATCTTTTTATTTACGGATAGGAAAGATTTTCAAACTTCTTGTGTATATGGACTAAGCACTCGGTATCTAAAGGAAAGGTTCTCGGAGTTCCTAACTATACCAAAAGAATCTAACAGGTATAGCCGATCTATCCTAATATACTAGTGCTTTCAGATACTAAATCGTACAGGCAAAGGAGCTATACTCCAACGTTTTTCTCCTCAAATAAATCAATCCTAAATATAAATAATTCTAAATGCAATAGCTAGTGCTTTCAGATACTAAATCGCAAAGGCAAAGGAGCTCCAATATTTTTCTCCTCAAATAAATCAATCCTAAATATAAATAAGTCTAAATGCGATAGCGCTTTCGACTGATTTTTAAAATGGACGACCCAAATTAATAAGTAAGTTTCCCTTTGCAACAACCAACAGCTCACACAAAACTAGCCTAAAAATCTAAATCTGAGGCATGTAGGTAACGCAAGTAAAAAAAACCTTTTCAAATAGTATTCCACAACTGACGGCTAGTTAGCAATCGTTTAATTAAGATTTTAAGCAAAAATGCAGGTATCCCTAGATATAAATCTACCTGGCTAATGCCGTTCCTTTTGGCTAATGCCTTATTCATACCAATGCCTCCGTAGATATGGCGGATGCTTGAAAATGATATCCTAGGAATATTATATAATTATGTATAAAGCCTACTTCTTACTTACCAGACCAAAAGGATGCCCTTCAACACCCTTAAGCATAGTCCATGACTAATCTTAGGTTAATGACTTTAATTCAGTTTTAAATTGAGATTGTAACATAATATATGTGCAGAGTTTTAGTATCATAACGGAAGAAAACCTTTTGTGACATGCTGCATGACCCCTTTGTTTCAATAAATAAATGAAACAAACCTATATAAACAATATATTTTTCATAGATTAATCTATTTTGTATATCAATATTGTGTACATTTTTTTAGACGGAAACTTATCCTGGGACCTAAATGCTTTATATTTTTTAAAAGGCGGTAGTATGTTTAGGGGTTCCATAGGAACTGAGTTGTTAGACTTATCAGAGTTACCCCTTTAGCAATTATGAAACTTATTTCCCTTGGAAAACTATGCCTCACCTTCATAGCAGCTCGTAGTTGGTTGGCATCAAAGTCAGCAGGCAGTACACCCAGACCTTCAAGAGTTTTCCAGAAAGATCCACTAGTCTCACTCTTTAGTTCCTTCATCAAATCCTATAATTGAAGAGCTGAATTAGTCAAATGAATTACGATTATTTATCTAATAGCAGCTAACGGGGAGACCTTTCCCGAAAGTGTTTCTATGTTATGGTAGTAAATTCGAAACACGGTTATGGCAAATTTACCAAATACCCAAGGAAATGCAGAAATTTTGAGGTCTACGTTGACCTACGTTGACCCCAAAGGACGTTAGTAAAGTGAATCTTATATATATTATATAAATATGTGATAAAATACAAATTGGAAGGTAGGTATGGATTATATTTATAAAGAGCAAGTCAACACAGAATCAACATTTTTCTTTCGAATAGTCAAGTCCTATCTATAATATATGGTCTATACCGTACAGACGAAAACCTGCATGTAGAACAGAGATGTCCCCTATGAGTATGATTTGACCAAATAAAATACTTTTGTCCATCTATCTATCTATTGTAAGAACACACAAGATCTGACCAAACCGCGTCGAAACTTAACATGCGTAACTCTAGGATCATACTGGTTAAGATCCAATAACCAATTATAAAGAAATAAAATGTTAATGAATGAAAGAAGTGTATGCATGCACAAGTACAGGATATGGGAGACACATGGAAAATAAATGTTTAATTCACTATCATCACTAAGGAGTGCTAATGTATGCATTCGGCTAATAATATGTGTCCAAACCTTTCCGAATTGTTCTTTATAAGTTTTCTTTATTTCTTGTCTCTGGGTATTTGTCCTTGGAACCCAGGTGACAATTATTGCTTCCTCATCGGTACCTGCATAAATAGTGGTGACAGAAATTCGAACCGATAAGTGAGGTGGGGGACAATTGAAGATAACAAATTTTAACTCTGAGAAATGCTCACCTTTCCATACAACTCTTTATATTTTTTCTTGATGTCCTGGCGCTGCAGAACAGAGCGTTTTGGCCACACAGATATGATAGCATCTTCATCCGTGCCTATTTTATGCATTCATTTTTTTTTCGAGTGATGGAATAAAAGTTGGTTAATCATAACGTGAATAAAAATATAGTTTTAATACTAACAATCCTCAATAGAAATAGACTGAGGGACTATAACTATTTACATCATAATCCACTCAATATATTTATTCAATGTTAAGTGTTATATACAGTAGCTTCAACACATATAGCGTTTCATAAATAACTCCATTCTGAAATATCCTGTAAGGAAACTAAATAATTAAATATTACCGAATCCTTTCATTGCTTTCTTCAGAACTTCGCAGTCCTTTTTGGGGTCAAATGGATCTGCTGGTTTGATCGTCCCTTCATACTGCAATATAAATTAATCGTTCGTTTTATGAATACACAGAACTTTGTACATTACATTTTCAAAACATAAGTCCCATTTATTTACTTAATATTTACTTAATATTTTCTCTCTCAAATGATGTCAACAAAAAAACCAGTGTCGGTTGGTCAACCATTATGTTCAACCACAATAGAAATTCATGGTACAGTGTTCTTCAATTTCTACATAGGTCTGGAATATGTTTATAATTTTAATTAACAGGCATCAACTTACGTCAATCTTTTCTTCCTCAACTTCTTCCAGTTCAGGTTCTCCCTCAGTTGCCTCTCGCTCTTCTTGAGTGGGTTCAGGGGCAGGACGCTCTCCTATCAATGCTAGCAGCAAGGCTTGGTATTCCCCAGATGTGTCATCCTGAAGAGGAGAATTATATTCCATCATTCAGTGTTTAATGTGTTTTATACATATACAAACATCTTTGTATGCAGAATAAAAAAAAGTAAGTGGTGTGCCGCCCGAAATAGAACAATTTTTAACAAAAAAAAGTATAACTTAATTGAAATAAGCTATACTGACCCTAATCCAATCAGCTAAGGTTCCGCCAAACTGTGTCTCAAAGGACTGTTTAATTTGGACCATATCACCTTCACATCGTGAGACCACAACTCGTACCATGGCAGAATCGTCAGTACCCAGGCCTTTCATGGCTTTCTGTAATTTCTTGGCGAAATAGGCAGGCTTTTCTTTTATGCACCGAACTGTAAACAAAAACAAAACCATATGTCCATTTTTAAAAATCTGATCTCTGGTGTCAACATGAAAAGTTCCATTCATTTACACCGAACGCTAGTTACAGTAAATCCAGCTGGTATTAGCTTGGTATTTTTCGCAACCATAAAGAGAACATTTATTATTCAAACGATAACAGCGACATGTGGATGACAATGAATTTGTAATCATTTATAAACGTTCTATCTTCAATTTGACATAAGAAGTGAAGTCGCTTTATATGAAATCATTATGTCCAAGGCATTACACGCACCAACTGTTAAGAAGCCGTCTTTGATGTCCCCAGAGAATTCTGATTTGATCACATCCTCAATATCCTTCCCAGACAAACTCTTATATTCCTCAAATACAGCGCGGAGGTGGGGAAACGATCGCTGGCAGAGAACCATATTGAACCTGAATTTTAAAAAGGAATATGAGGAAAATTTCAATATCAGTTGTTGACGCAAGGGAGAAGAATTGATTTTACTGTTCTTTGCTAAAATGGCTGCAAAGTAGAGGTGGACGTGTGTGTATAAGGGGACTGCACTGACGGCACGATCCATACATTTAACGCGATGTCAATAATAGAAAACTAATAATGTATGTTATGTTCTTTAGCTGGAGTTGAAGCTATCTTATCTAGATAGACATGTACTTAAGAAGTTGTAACAACAATAGTGATTATCCATTTCCTGGGTATTCATATTAACCAACGAGTATAGGACTCGCTTATCTAAGTGACGTTCTGGGTTTGTAATGTAAATATGTAATCTAAGGTAGGTTTTAAATGAGCATAAATATGACACAAAATATACATATACTCTATCTGTGCTATATATTATATGCAGCGCTGACCAATATCATTGAATGTAACAAGCACCTAATTTACAACATGGAGGCAGATTAGAGGGGGGGGGGGGGGGGGTAACAACATAATTCAGTGTTATTCGGTTGGCCTCGCTAAAGATAGGAAAAAACGACCCAAAGTGTTAGACGCGGCCTATTCAATGAGCTGTCTTACATTCTCGTCGTTAAAAAGAATTTCTATGTCGCATTACATTTTTAGAGCAAGGCCCCTCACAAAAAAACTTTCAAACTATGATCATGGAACTTTTGCCTGCAAACAAAAAATATTATTTTTCGAGGAAAAGTTTCAGGGCTCTGTCAACTCCCTTTCCGTACACCCCCACAGTTTACAACGACTCACGGACAATAAAGAACAAATTCTGGTAGCACTATCAACTAGTATAGCGAATAATAAAGACATCATCTCCGACCCATTTCATGACATTATAAAAGTCGCTCCATAATTTAAAACTAGGACCAATTCTGCAAGGAAATAACTAAATATTTTATTAACTACATAACAAGTTTACCTGTTGAGAAATGTGCTTTGCCTTTCAATGGGAATATACAAATGACCAACATTATTTTCTTGTTGGGCAAACATCAGATAAGGGCCATATGTTTTTGAGTAATACAACTAAGTTTATAAAGGAATGATAAGAGTGGGCGATAATAATAATGATATTCATAACTTTGCTGCTTTGTGTATATGTATCCTAATCTTTCCTGTCTGCGCACACTACACATACACATGTATTCAATACAATCCTTTTGACATCGAGTATAGCACAATGACGCTGAATTGCACAGTGTATCACTTATAATAATATTGCCTGTTGATTTACCTCTTCAAACGTTTCTTATATGCCAGCAGTTCCCTGTATCATACATACAATCACATGTTATCTCAAAAATAGATACCACACAGAGTTAACCTATCTTAATAATTATTTGAGATTAAAAGAGTTCTAACTTATATAGATAGATATATGATAGATAGATAGTGAGAGATAGATAGATGGATAGATAGATGGATAGATAGATAAGATAGATAAGATAGATAGATAGATAGATAGATAGATAGATAGATAGATAGATAGATAGATAGATAGTGAGAGAGACAGAGTAATCAGCGGGAATGTGTAACTTACATCGACTCATCAGTTCCCCATTTCTTTTCACCCGCTTCGTACAACGCTTTAGCGTCATTCTTTGCAGCAGTGCGATCAAACTGAGGATCTTCACTGCGATTTCCTGACATCTGCGCGACCAACAGCTTCTTGAAATCTCCCGATGTGTCTCCTTTTACATCCTTTTCCATTTCCTTTGAGTACACTGAACGAGAGAGAAACAAATTTATAGTATAAAAAAGGTGGTCAGACACATGTCAACATTTAAGAATAACATCAAAGTTTGTGTATATGAATATGGCGCAGAACAAAGCCATGCAGGCGGCGCTTATGCGCTGGGGCTGCACCGTTCAATATAATCAAAAGATGGCATGCCCGGCATCAGCGTCTCCCCAACAATCAGGTGCCCTGCACACACCCAAACAATACATGTAGAACGTGTGACAGGAGGTGCAATTTATACCACCTCCCCACTGGCTACTTATACTATTTTTAAATTAAGGTTCTAACCAAATCATTAGGCCCGTACATGCACCATGTAGGGAGGAGCTCGCCACCCCTCTCCACCTATACAGAACCATGCAGCTCAACAAGAGATTCAAGACTCAATTATAATTTCGTTACAATCTCATAGTAACTTGACAAAGAAATTAATTCAGATGTACTTACATGTTTTATAAGCCTCCTTCATGCCCTTGATCTGAGCATTTGTACGCGTACATAATACCTCAACGAGTACATCATCATCAGTTCCCAGGCC
Organism: Sthenelais limicola; assembly: GCA_942159475.1. Classification (NCBI taxonomy): domain Eukaryota; kingdom Metazoa; phylum Annelida; class Polychaeta; order Phyllodocida; family Sigalionidae; genus Sthenelais; species Sthenelais limicola. The sequence goes on along the minus strand of OW804095.1, from coordinate 110,752,776 downwards.
CTATGAAAATATGTATATATATATATCAAATACCAGTTCGAGAAATGATCACTCTTATAGTTGTATACCAAGCATTTGCCATTGATGGCATGAGTTTTATAATGCAACAACATGAACTGGAACTTAAATCGCTATCCGCAACGGATAACACATTCATTCATTCTGAGTACCGGTATTGGTAGGATGAAGGATTTTAAATACAAAATGTATTTTCATTCAGATATTAAATAATGTTTCATTAGTGTATGTTTTATATCTAGTTATCAGATTAATCAAGAGAAGGGTAAATGTCTTATGTGAAATGAAACAATTTTTGTAGTTTTTAGTTTATCCCACCTTTATAGCTTTATGGATTTCCGAGGCATCATACTCTGCCGCTCCCATACACAAAGCTTTAACAAGTTTTCCAAAGTCTCCACTGGTTTCACCATCCAGGTCATCACGAAGATTCTAAGATTACAAGGCCATTTTATGGTAGTTTATCAATGCAGGCTTTATTGATAGTTGTAATTTAAAGAAACACAATTCATGGAAAATAAACGCATAATCCCTGTTATTTTATATAACTATGCACCTAACAACTATGCAACAACTACGAAAATGTAGATCTGGGACTGCCTTGTCAACTAGCTCAATCACTGCTACTTTACATACTGAATATATGTACCCTTCAATTTGAGTCAGAAATCAATAAAATATAATAGTAGTCTATCTTTTAAATAACACAAATACCCTCACCTTGCCGAACATGGTTTTGAACATAACACAAATTTCCACGCGCTGAGTACAGCAACGGTAACCAAGAACATTCACTATGGCATCTTCATCAGTGCCTGAAATGAAACACAGAATTAATAGACTTGACAATTTAAGTAATGGTAACTGAAGAGGCATTCAGGATCACCTGTTAAACTATGTTCACACTAGGAAAATAAAATGGAAAAGATAATTACCCATTCCTTTCATAGCTGCACGGAGAGCTTCACAGTCGTACTCAGCATTGAAAAATTCCCATGGTTTGAGGGTTCCTTCGGCCTTGAGAATAGTAGTCACGATGAATCAGTTTTTACACCATGCACAGTAAAGAAACACAGACTCAGAAAATAAAAATGTCAACACGAATTATGAATGAATCAGAAAAGATGATAATAAATTATAGTCAAATTAAATTCATGTTATGGCACTGGAATCATTTACAATGTTGAAGATAATTGGTTAAAATATTTACATCTATGCCATGCATCTTGAGGCAATATTACAAGACATCGGATCCTAGAAGTAACATTAACAATTAAACCCTGCAGCCTCTAACAACTTATGGCCTTACGACTAGAAACGCATGCAGCAATTTATCAAGAGTGTGATAGAGCACAAGAGTGATAGCAACTAATATATGATATGAGAAGTATTTGTGGGAAGGTGTTAATTGGTAAAGGAAGTCCAAAAAGCGATGGTTGTTATAAATAGGACAAACATAGGTACCGGTAGGTCTAAAACATGCAATCATAAAATGTGTTACATAGTATCCACCACCAAGAAATGTGTGTTATTTAATTCAATAACTATCCCAAAATGATCAGCTTATTATCCATATGGCTACTCTTCCGTATGTCCTATATGTACACAAAATGGGAATACCTTTTGTAAAAGAATATCTATTGATTGGTTGAAAGCTCCTCCAAAATCATAATGAATCTCAAATCACCTTAGGAAATAATTAAATGACTTGTAAGCCCTCATTTCAATTTTCTCAGCAGTAAAGCAAGCTTATGCGCATCCTTACAGGAGGCCCACTTTGGGGGCGAACTCACAGCATATTCCTCTGTCAGGAAATATGGATGGATCTCCCATCTTTTCTTGTTGTGTTTTTCTTCAGTCTTATTTCTCTTTTTAACAACAAGTTCATAATCCCAATCTGAATCGTGATGGGAATTAAGGCTCTTTTCATCAACACTATCCCGTTTATCCTTCAAACGTTGCCAGAGGTTACTTTTTCTCCTCGACCTCCTATCACTGTCGGGAGTCGATGGGGGTTCTGGTGAGGGCGGGGGTCTAGGTTTCTTCCTTGGAGTAGTGTCACTCTTAATTTACACCATGAGTAAAGTTCGGCATTAATTATATTCACGTTTGTATATCAGTGAAGTTAGTTTCAGATTAGTTAGCAAAGTGACTAAAACGGTTAGTAAAACACATGAGTTAATGCAAACACACACACTTACTAGTACTACATATTAAATTCAGAACATAAAAAAAAAGATTTTAACTGAGTTTAAAAAGCTCTACTGGTGTATGTAAACTATAGAAAAACAGAAAATGTCAAAAAGAAAAGCGTGAAAAGCTAGTCTCTCCTGTAGAAGACTGTATATACCTCATACTCTTCAGTCTCAAAATATGCCTCTTCCTTTTTCTTTTCCGGTTTCTTCTCTGGTTTCTTCTCTGGTTTCTTCACAGCTTTCTTGGGAGGCTCAGGCGCTTTCTTTTCAATTTTCTTGGGAGGTTCTGGGGGAGGGACCTCCTTCTTAGGTTTGCTAATAGCTGTGATAGTATTTCTTAATTTCTTTGTCGCTGGAGGTTCCACGGGTTTAGGTTTGGGAGCTGGTCGTCCAGGCTTTCGGAGCACCACGGTCAGTTTAAAAGAATCCTCTTCTTCCTCAAATACGGCACTGTGTATCTATGGAGAAAGGTTTGTTTAACTACTGGGCCTATACATTTACTAAGATGCTATAACATATTTAAAGGGCATTTCTGTTCGTATTCATATACAATTAAGACTTAATTGAACGAAATTCACAAGTGTATAGTCAAAGAAGGAAGATACTAATCTTCCTTATTTGATTTTTTTTAATGTTAAATTATATATACTTACTGCGCCCATTTTCGGTTCACTAATACCAAGTCGTAACCTTGTATTAGTCTTGCCCTGTTGAATCAAATGGGCATAGATGTGTTCGAACTGCCCCTTCCAGTCGCCTATAAAAATCGATTCAAGACATTTAGAATGTTAACTGACGTCAAACTTGAACATGGCTCGAGATTTGATTTGATTTGATTTGTCGTTTGCATAGTGAAATTTACTCAGTAGTAATTATATGAACAATAGAGACAGCCTCAGGCACAATAGCATGGTCCACCCCGTGAGCACTGGTTTTGACAAAAAGTTGTCTAGCTGTATACAAATGTTGAATAAAAAAAAAATGTGTACACCTCATATATCTGGCGAGGGAGCTTGGGAATTTAGTGATAATGACTATGATTTAGATAAAGCTATGTGAAATCCAATTAATTCATAATGTTTTCAACCTACCATCTCCAGGGCTCAGTTTGTTTGCCTCGGGGTCAGTCTTGGTTGGTTCTTCAGGCTCTGGGGGAGGCAGGGCGGGAGGAGGGGGTTGGTCTCTCATTTCCATCAACGTCTTGACATCACTAACAGTCAGTCTAGGTTCTTCAAGGTTCTGATGTGAAAGCAGATCAAAATTTATTGAACTATTTTTTGTAAGTAAGCAATGTGAAAAATGGTTCTATCCATAGCTGCTCTCACAACGAGAAGCATTTAGGCAAAAGAATATAATATCCAATCTGGGATGTTTGTATCCGGTATGTATTACATCACTCTAATCAGATCCAATCGCAACTTAAATCAAGAGGCTTGACCTGTATTTACGAGAATTCCCTGGCATTCAAGAACATTTAAAGTAACCAATTACCCTTATCATGCTATGTGTCAGGTAGCCTAGCTGAGCTGGTCTGTCCACAGAATAGGACGTAGGCATAGGTGCCACGCCCCCACGGGTTGGGGCGGTGAACGTACCAGTACCACTGACAAGCTGCGGTATATTGGATCCTGGCGGCATACCCCAGAAGTTCACTTGATGTCCCGAATAATTGGTGGGATGAAATGGACTCTCTGGAGTCTGGACCTGATTATTGTAACTATCCGTAATATCTGAAGAATGCAAAAGTATAAAGTATTTTAAAAACTGGAAGCATATATAAAATATTATGGAACTTAAACCATCAATTTTTCCAAGAAATTTAAAGAAAAATATTTTGCCGGCAGGTCACAGAATAGGATAAGAAAACTAAGGAAACTTGCAATAAAAAAGATGAACTTACAGTTATCGAAACCATTTCCAAACGTTGCACTGTTAGAAGACCAAGCTTCTTTGGATTTTTTACTGCTCTGCAACAAAATTAAACCATAGAGCAACAAGTAGTATTATATAATATGCATAAACTGCATTTGATTAAACTGTACATACTGCGCATACATTCTGTATACATTTACATAGACTGATCAAACTTACTTTTCGCTTAGCTGGGGCAGCAGAGGCTGATTTTCGGAGTGGATTCCGTGTTGACTTTGTGGGAACAGGCTCAAAAGCAGCTTCTGTTTCCAAATCTCCATCGTCGGGTTGGAAGAATTCGTCAAGATCCGCCTCTTCATCCGGAGGTCCAACTTCATCCACGATAAATGCTTTTGTTACTACGTTACTTTCTTGGAGGCCATCTCTGTAATTTCAAAAAGGAATGCAGAAAATGACCAATAAATGAGGAAACTGTGCATGCATGCATGATAGAAAAGATCCTCCTAAAGAACTACATGTTAAGTGTTTTGTAATTATTCTATTGGCAAAGCAAAAAGAGATAAGTAGAAACTACTTGACATCACCATTTACGTTACTGCGGACAGGTACAATAACCGTATTACCCTTTGCATGTATTTATCTGATATATACATTAAAAACCATTTAATGAAAATAATGTAAGTGGTCGCTGCAGAATTGGAACTTCAAGAATAAACTAAACAAATAATGACACGTCATGTACACAGTCTTGAGTATGGACATACTTATATTAGCAATTATAAGTAACTTATCCTTACCTGGAGACTGCAACCGCTTTAAGTGTTCGTTTACCACCTTTTAGCGAAAACGGACCCTTGTATCTAAAGGTGGATTCCCGTCCTCCAACTTTTAGTTGGAATGGGTTCGGTTTTGACCCATCCGTCGAAAAATAAATTTTACAGCTAGGAGTTTCTGCCAACCACAAAAGTGAAGGGTAAGTATATACAAGTCAATACAATGTAGTATTTTTTAAAAATTTAGATTAGAGTTATCAACTTACATTGGAGGCATCATGCGGACTTAAAATTGTAGTTACACTCTGTATCCTTTTACTCCGCATAAACGTTAACCGTCTTAAAAATTATATTACAGATCCTGCGGACATAATATTATAGCTCTGTCCTAAAGGGCAAAATAAAGGATTAATAAAGTATGACATTTCAAAGATGCCGTGATTAGTTTAATATTATAAATTGACGTACACACTTTGTGTATGCAGTATGAATGTATTAATTCTAATAGTTTATTATAATAATTAAGCCTGCAAACATAAATCTCGCATTTGTATGTTCATGACCATATAGGACCAAAATGTGTGTTTCTAGTGAAAACACACACATATAATATAAACAGCCTTCTACCTGAGTCCAGTTCAATATAGGTAGTGGTGTCAATATGTGTTGAAGCTCTCCCAGGTACTTGTTTCCTAAGAGGGGTTATGATAGGTGGGACAACAGCACCGGCGCTCGGCATCCTGCAAGTAAAAAATCGCATGAAAATAGCGAGAATTTCTTCGACATCCCTAGATAGCACCTCGTACTCCACACTATGGTATTCTTACTGAAGTACGTCTACTAGTATGAGGTATTCCCCTTTCTGACAGACATAGTATATTAGTATCTATATCGAACATTGTACAAACCTACTTACATGTACAATACAGTATGTCTCTAAATGTAAACTATAGACTATGATAAATATAGGAATAGGTCATACATTATCTATCTATATTGTAAGACCACTTGTTTATGTTAGAATAAATTATTCTAATCAACCATCCAGATCGTTCCAAATATATTTAATTAAAGCGCTTCTAATTGGAATTAATTTGGTCATAATATACAGTAGTCGAAATAAGGGGAAACCTGTGTTGCCCTACTGACACAATCAGGATGCCCGCAAGAATTTCTGGTTTCCCTGAGAAATGTTACAATTATTTTAAATAATGGTGGGATTTTGCACTACTAACTAGGCTTGAAAACCAGTTGAACTTGTTGGTCGCTTATTGCGTGGAGGAACGAAGGATTCGTGGGTTTTGGAATGTGTATTTTTATTGTGCCCTTATTATTTTAAATAAGTGAATCATTTAACAAAGTTTAATAATTAATCATGCCTGGGTATAAACCTACCCCTATTGACACCCCTGAATATAATATCTACCTGAAATGACATTCGAATATTTACTAGATTGGGCCATAAATGTGATAAAAATTTAAACAGAAATCTTCCACATTTGTGGTATGGACTTTCAAGCTCCAGAATGTTGCTGTAATATCTAGCTTGGCCGGGCGGGCAAGCTCATGGCCAAAACAACTTGCTCGCCGCGATTTCTACTTGCCAAATCGCCCGGGCAAGCTGTTATTGCGAACGCTGATATACTTTCTAAGGCCCAGTGGGATAAACAAAAACATTAAAGAGATCTATATTTCAATTTTCATTAGGCCCAAAGGCCAATATCAGTCAAAAAGGGTGAATTCCACAAATACTATAGCAAGAACAGCATAGTATCGCGTATGAGGGGGGCTATATTCTCCGAGTATGGCCGAAAACAACGAGGCCGTAGGCCGAGTTGTTTTTCGGCCATACGAGGAGAATATAGGCCCCCAAAGACGCGATACTTTGCTATTCTTGCTTTTATTCCATGATTCTTACCCTAAAACAACTTTATTTGCATTAATTTCATCAAACTGTGTTATCCTTATACTCTCGAACGGTTGTGACGTCACTGTACAATACAGTGAGTTTATATTGTACACCTTGTGAGCGGCAAGTATATCGATTATATTGTACGCTCACGGCCAAATCATGGAATAAGCCAACTAATTAAACCCATTTTGAAATTATTCATCACCCGTGGAAAGACATTCAGGTCCTGGCCAGGCTCCCGAAGTTCCCATTTTTAGGAGTCAGTAGGCTGACAGTACTAGTAGCTTACCTGTACATACACGTACGGATAAATATGACACTCCCTATCTATGGCTACCGCAGTAGAGAAAATATATATTAACTCAGATACAGTCGCTTTAAAAGTGTTAAAGAATGCCATTAATAGACGGTCGTGATATTACTCACTTGATATTCTTTGTTTACAGTCCGTACAATCCGTGGTTATGGAAGAGGATGGATATAAAAAAATGTTTACATCTGTTTTGTGTTGTTAGGTCGCCATTAACGCCTCTCTCATACACCCCTCCACCTGTGGAGAGTTCCAAGCACTTGCCGGAAGTTGATCTCTGTGGACTTCCTTTTCAGCGCCATCTTCGCCTTACACCGGGGAGATCAACAAATAGTTAGGTGAGTAATCCGGCTCCATCGCCGTTTTAAATCGTTTATCTTGCGAATAATATATACCTATGTATCAAAGGATAAATTTTGAACGTAGCTTGGTAGGTTTTGGGTTATATTTTGCTGTGTACCTCATTGTATTGGCAGATCGGTGTTCTGCCGTATCCATGCTTTGGTTGTTGACAGTGGAACTTTTCGCTATCAAGAAAAGTGATTAATGAAGCTAGGTGTTCAATCTCACGACCAGACGATAACATAATCTAACCAGTGAACGGCTTTAAGGCGATAGTTCTTAACATCAAGGAATTGGTCACAAATGGATCCGAAGGGACCCTTTGTTTACGATCTCTATTTTGACAGCTCGTCGTTCACTGGCTGTGGGATGCAGCCAGTCCGAGACCTCGAAATCTAGAACATTTATTTTTGGCAAGTTGCCTTGGATGGGCTGCTGTGAAGATGCAAGGTGAGACTGGCAGCTACTAGGTCATACTCCTACGATTGCCATATCTGATGCTACTTGTTCAGAAGTCATCCAAATCAGTAGACAGCTAAATACACAATCATCTCGGAGACTGAGGAACTAAACACTTGCAAGTCACTGATGATATCGCCGCCTGGCTTTTCTCAACAAACTGATAGACTAGAGAACAAACTTGTGAGAGTGACTCACTACTCTGAACAAAGTTACTATAAGAATTGGCAAGCCCCGCTCCCTGGACAAGATTTACGACAGGCAATTTCAACCTTGTTTTGACAAGCTAGATCAACCATTTTGCTTTCCATTTTCTTATTGGACTAGTTGTACTGATTCGTGACGGTGCCCACATCATACACATGTCATATATCGAGCGAAGATGCATAAACTTAGTGTATAATATAAAACTATCATTATAGTTAGTGTTGTGACGCATGGATGTGTTCGCACAAGTAAAACCGTACACGACTCGTACTGACATGGTCAGACCGTCGTTATATTGCCATTTGCCGTACCAAACATCTTATACTTATCCTTATAGATGTATTATTGATATATGATATATGCTAGTAATAGAATATAGGCTAGTTCATATCTGCATATCTAACTCAGTTTGTTTTGTCACTGTCGGACACTAGAAAGACAAGTCCCATTTGATGTGAGCGCTGAATGGATAAATGTTGTAAATGAGTGATAATATAATGAATGATGTGTATTATCCTTCAATCACTGATAAGCTGTACTTCTTGTTTCGTGGCATTGGATGTACAGGCCTCCTAGCTTCCAGAAACCAACATCATGCCCGGGGACTCGAGTAAATCTGATGCCGCCAAGGCTCCCGCACCTGGTAGGAGGAGCATTTTGGGAATTGATTGCATTAACCCGTGTAACCCCCCACCCTCGTACCCTTCTCGTTATTAACACGACCTGATGAATTGAAAAGTTTTACCCTCAAATAACAGGCGCATGATAAAGATCCAAAATGGACTAGAAAAAATCCCAAGCACCAGCTGGTGCAAAAGTCTTGGTACAAATTTGAATTATAATAATGCCCATAGGGAGGGAAGGGAGAGATTCTGCATGGTGCCGAGTTTTCACGCTGTTTTGCCGATGTACTGATCAGCCACAACATGGCATTTTATTTTGCAGCAGACTGCGTTTGGATTGTTTACGTTTTGTTTTGCATCCCCTGAAGAGTTATCCAATTTGAATTTTATTGTTATCCGCTCCTTTGATTTTATGAATGTCTTGTCAATGTTGACTGGTATTTTTGTACGTTTTGCATGGAGTGATGTTTGATTATTGGTCATCTTCGGCAGGCAAGTCCATTCCTCAAGTGCTACCAAAACAACTCATAAAGACTGCTCCGGCTGCTGCACAAGCGTCTGCCATGTCTCCTGGTATGCCAAGTTGATTGGTCTCCTTTGGCATGATCCTCTATGCTTTTACCCTGTGATTTCAATCATGGTTCTGTCAACAGTTTTTAAGATTTTGAATATGGGCAACGGCCGTTTACTTGTATCATTTTACCCTGTTCTCTACATCGGGATATTGGCTAATGATATCTGATTATCTATGTTGTCGAATCAAGGATAAGCCCAGAGGTAATGGAGCACTAAGTGGTATTATTGTTGTGTTTTTTTTAAAAAACTATTTTCATTTATCATTATCTTTTTCGTTGGAGCCATGATTAAATCACATCTGGTCTCTTATGATCTTGCCAATGACCCTCCAAAAAGGGGTTCGTCGCTCTAAAGTGGACCATGCTTACTCAGATCTTTCCTCTTCTACCCCTCATAGAGCCTACAGATGAAGATATATAGATGCTGTCTAATTACACATATATATACATCCCTTTGGAATTTTCCTCTTCACTGCTCTTTGATACTGTAGAAAGTCATCGTTCAAACATACAAAATTTACTTTTGGGTATTCGGTACTAGAATTTATTCCATGCAGACTTGTTATTGGGATTTGTTTTGAATGACCTCAAGAGCGTTATTGCCCCTGAGTGATTTTGATTATTTAAAAGTTTGTATTTTGTTCTGTCTTGGCATGAGTAGATATTGGATGTGGGTAACGGAAAAATAAATTATGTAAACAGTATTTCTAAATGAGAAAATCTCCGATCTAGTTAATCATTTGTAAAAGATGTGCTATTTCAAATGATATAGCTACATAAGCTTCTATAAATCAATAATCAACCCCCTTGGCAAATAATTGTTAGATCTCAATTTAAAGTAGGAACTTGTCGCTTCCTCGCTCTTCACTCCCTCTTCCTTGATCTTGAAATGCATTATAACTTGAAATGGCCAACATATCTAAACTAATTTAAGCATTGTGTGTTCCGGCTTTAATTTTGATTTAGTGCTGATGATAGGTATGGTTTATTTTGGTTGCCCCTAGCCCCGGTAACAACTGAACACGTTGAGCTTACGGTACGCGAGCGACGACGACGTGTACGTTTGGAAATAGTTGATGCAGATACTGGTATGAAACTGGTTGACCAGGAAACAGGGCTGGTTTTATAGCCTTGCTTGACATTGTTGGGTTAAGAGCTTGAAGCCACCCGGAGCATGGACTGCTTTCATGTAGTTTCATTGGCATGGATACTGTTTCTATTTGAATTGGAATAGAAATGTTTTTACCAAATGGCTCCATTACAATTAATAAACGATTACCATCATCACATCCTGTTATTGAAGTAATTGGAAACAGGATTTTGGAGCTACGTTTATCCATTTTCCAAACTGGCTGAGTTTTAACTCCACAAAAGTAGAATGCAATCCTAGGAGGAGTACCCATGCCAGTTCATGTTATTCTCATGCAACTATAACATTAGTGGATACACTCTAAAGAGTTACCTCTTTAACTTGGACTCTTTACTGCCTTCGCTTTCTCTATTCTCTGCAGTCTCATTTAGTGACAAGTAGAGTCCATAATTATAAGTAACAAATTTCATCTCTGATCTTCAACATAAGTAATCATACCTATTTGTTTAATATCTCTTGTGCAATGTTCTCGCTGGGGTTCACATCAGGCCTTTGCCCCCAATATGACCAAAATTGTGTTTGCATGTGTTGATTGATGATTTATTTTTAAGGCATCACATTTGCTTTTTGATTTCGCAGGGAGTCCAGTCCATACAAACAGGAAGCGGCTGGGTTCCTTTTAAATCTGGTTAACTAAATAATGTTTCAAATGTTTGTTTTTTGATGTAAGAAATTTTTAAAAAAATTGTCTGTATTTTGTTTGATCATTTAGTTTCAATGAATCATTCCTTGCCTTTGTCCTGTGTAGAAGTTGCTTAACTGGTCCATATTGGTTCAATCCCAATAGCGAGTTCTACCCTAAAATACTGTTGCTTTTACATTTTTATCATCGCACGGGGCACTTAGATATTGAGTTGGTAAGATAATTAGGCAAAGCACAGCTTATAACAGAATAAAACAGTGGGAATCCTTTTTCATTTCCAAATTACCAAGTCCCTCAGTTAGTGCTTATGCTGACATGGTAGGCTTCTGCTTAAGCACTCTGACATGTACACTTAGTCTATAGCTTTCGGTATTCTAGTTGTGAAAATGTGCTTTGCTTCCTTATATGATTTAAAATATCCTCATTTTTGAGTCCTAACAGATAAGTGATAATATATCTATACCTGTATAAGATATGTAACGTAAAATATCTCTTAGTATAGATACAAATCTCAAGAAAGATTAAGTTTTAGTAATGCTCAATACAAATTGTTTCAGGTGCGCCTCCTGCCCCTGAGGCGGCAGCCAAAGCCCCAGTGCCCAAAACTCCAAACCCTCCAGCTCCAGCGGGTAGGACACTAACATGTTTCTAAGCATGTTTAGTGTGTCGACTTTACACTTCTTTTCAGACTTGGGATGAGAAGCTGTCTAGACCTAATTATTTCCCAAACCTAATTATTCCTTGGATGCACTGTATGCGTTCTAGATGACAAATACTTTTATTTTCACAATATCTGACAAGACAGATCCTGATATGGGTCATAAGGAATAATAACCGAAGCTTTTTGAAAACAAGTTTCTATCCAGGTCATGTCACTACATCATTTTTGACTTAGTATTAAGTTTCCTAGTATTTACACATACAACTGATCTCTTGGCCCTGGCTACATTCAATTACCAGTAGTCACTGAAAAGTTCCTAAATGAGTTGACAAATTGTAAATACTTGGCCAACTGGGTTGAACTGAATCCCAATTTATTCCCTTGTATGGTTGACTTTCTAGCAGGTCCAGTTGACAAAGGGGTTTGTCGTGTGCGACTCCCCTGGGGTAAATCATCTTGAGTTCAGATGTGTGGCATGCCTGAAGTTTTCAGTTGAGGCTTTGGAATGGTTTGGTCATGTCCCTGTCCCTCATCTCATATTGCATCGTTCTTTCCATCATTCCTGTATTTCTAGGGTTTAACCATGAATTACTGCATTGCTTTTGGAAGTAAGTGCGGTTGTTAAAAATGCTGGCTGTATCTGGCAATTTGTGATTAGAGCCTTATAGAAACTTTCAAGTGATCTTTGTCTCTGACTGTACTCATGCACCTGTCTTGTTTCGGTCAGTTGGAAGGGCATCAGTGTCTGTAGGTTGTCAAGCGCCTCAACAAGCCCACAAATCAACCCAGGTCTCACCGGCAAGGGGTAGTTCTCAAGGTATTCAATTGCAAGCATTGGATTCATATTTTTGCAAAAACAAAAATCTCATTTTAACCCGTTGCCATTAATTGTCATTTTGTATGTACTAGTAGATATTGTGTACGGCATTTCTTAGGTGAAAATCGCACCATAGCCACTCTAAGACGGACACTGTAATATTTTGGACCAAATTTTCTCAATTATGCTGCGTTATTAACCATGGAAATGTTCTAATGGGTCTCTTGGCAGGCTATGATGCCACTAATAGCATGTTTAGGATTGTGCTACCCTTCCCTTGGAAGTATTTTTACTGATGTTGCCCCTAAAATGTATACACACTTAATCATTCCAGGTCGCAAATTTAATCTAGGTTTTATATGTTCTAATCTCAAAGTCTGTTGTAACTGTCATCCGATTTTTCTTCAAGCCACTCGCCCAAAGATAACTTCACTCCAAGATTTCTGGGGGAGGAAAGGTTACATTAAGATTATTCATCTTTTTTTAAAGAAAAAGTTCATTTATTGCTGCTGTAATCACAATTGATAGCATTCATAAATGTAACTTTTTAAATTTATTTAAACAATTTTGAGAGGTGTATGTTACATAGTATTGTTACATTCCTCTTCCTTTTTTTCTGAACTTTTTCCACCTGCCACTTTTATTTCTCTAAAAACTGAGCTTTCAAACTATTTTCTTTATTTGATGAATTGTCTTGAAAGTAAAAACAAAAATCCCCCCCCCCCCCCTCCCCTTCTCTTGCTAATGCGTAAAGCTTGAGATGGGGAATATCCCCATCCACTAAGATTTCCAGACCTTTTTCATATGGGTGATTTCACTATTCTTGTATTTTGTGTTAGTATGACCTGTAATTCGGATTTTGATTGTGTGATCCTATAATGTTTGTGGAATTAAACCCACTAACAAGTTGCCCTCCTTGTGTGGATATCTGACCTTTTTTTGATTGAATGATACTTGTTGTTGCAATCCATCAACTTTAGCAGCTATTTTTCTATCTTCTCTAGTACTGATTGTAATTTGATGTATAAATGCAGCTATCCTGATTGATCTATTTGATGTATAAATGCAGCTATCCTGATTGATCTGAAATGATTCACTCACTTGTCTGTTATGTATAGTTTTATGTATATATTAATGTTACTAATTATTAGACTGTTAGGTTGCTTTTTAAATCTATCTGCAGTTATTTTTATTTATGTTGTAATTGAATATATCACAGCTGCAACCACCCCTAGTCGTGGACCTACTGCCCAAAAAACCACACTGACCATCAAACCTACTACTTTGGGTATGACCTTACTCTTGTATGCTGGTGTAAAGTTCATGCCTTGCATCTTATTACCTGTCAGTAGCATTCTTTAGTCAGTCAATGAAATTATGATCTTTAGGATATTGTGAGATTTATGGTTGAACCAGTCACTCTTTATGATAGCCTTTTTCTTTGTTAACTGAAGCATCAAAACCAGCAGCCAGTGCTGCTGCATCACCAATTTCAACTGGACCTGCAGTTGCCTCCAGACAAGAACTAGGACCTGTTCCCAGCCCCAAGTCAGCTCCATTTACTGCTGCTGTACCTGTTCCTCTAGCTAAACCTGTTGCTCAGGTATCCACTGGTGCTTCTGCGACATCACCATCTGTGACAACTGGACCAGCAGTGCCCCAGAGACCTTCCATTCCTGAAGCTCTCAAAACTCAGCCTGTTGCACCTAAACCTCAGGCTCAACCAACCCAGGTAGCTGGGCCTAAGCCTGCCGTGCCACCACGTCCAACACAAGTTCTGCCACAAGTACAACCCAAATTAGCTCAACCTGCACCACAGCAAACTCAGGGAGCCAAACCTGCACCACCTCCTAAGCCACAGTCACCTAAGCAAGAGTCCCCCAAGCCAGAACCACCTAAACCAGTACATGCTCCAAAGCCTCAGCCACCTAAAACCCCAGAGGCTCCTAAGCCTGCAGAAACTCCCAAACCTGCTCCTCCTTCAAAGGCAGGGCCACCTAAGTCTAAGCCTGCTGAAGCACCAAAACCTGTTCCAGCTCCCAGGCCAGAGCCACCAAAGCCAGCAGCCGCTCCCAAGCCTGCGGAGGCACCAAAGCCAATAGTTGCTCCCAAGCCTGCTGAGGCACCAAAGCCAGCAGCTGCTCCCAAGCCTGCTGAGGCACCAAAGCCAGCAGCTGCTCCCAAGCCTGCTGAGCCACCAAAGCCAATAGTTGCTCCCAAGCCTGCTGAGGCACCAAAGCCAGCAGCTGCTTTCAAGCCTTCTGAGCCACCAAAGCCAACAGCGGCTCCCAAGCCTGCTGAGCCACCAAAGCCAACAGTTGCTCCCAAGCCTGCTGAGGCACCTAAGCCAGCAGTTGCTCCCAAGGCTGCTGAGGCACCAAAGCCAGCAGCTGTTCCAAAGGCTGCTGAGGCACCAAAGCCAGTAGCCGCTCCCAAGCCTGCTGCGGCACCAAAGCCAGTAGCCGCTCCCAAGCCTGCTGAGGCACCAAAGCCAGTAGCCGCTCCCAAGCCTGCTGAAGCACCAAAGCCAGCAGCCGCTCCCAAGCCTGCTGAAGCACCAAAGCCAGCAGCCGCTCCCAAGTCTGCGGAGGCACCAAAGCCAGCAGCTGCTCCCAAGCCTGCGGAGGCACCAAAGCCAGCAGCCGCGCCCAAGCCTGCGGAGGCACCAAAGCCAGCAGCCGCTCCCAAGCCTGCGGAGGCACCAAAGCCAGCAGCTGCTCCCAAGCCTGCAGAGGCACCAAAGCCTGCCCAGGCTCCTAAGCCAGAGGCACCAAAACAGGCTGAGCCCCCTAAGCCAGAGACACCAAAACAGGCTGAGCCCCCTAAGCCAGAGACACCAAAACAGGCTGAGCCCCCTAAGCCAGAGACACCTAAGCCAACCAATGGTAACTATCTTTCTGTTGAGTTTGGGAGATATTCATTTTGTTAGAAGACATTTCTTAAAACAAGTTCACCAAAAAAGCACCTAAATCACATGTGATAATTTCCCTCTAGCTCCAGCCAAGGAACAAGCACCTGCACCTGCTACCACATCTCCACCTACCATTCCTGGTAAAGAGATTTAATGTTTTTAGCATGGACAGTTTGAGCGTGACTTCAACAGCCCCAAAGGAATCTAATATTTGTTGGCGAAAGCGTCTAGTAATACTTTTTCCAGTGTGTAGGACAAGGATGTTTTGCTTCGGGTCCTTTGATGATAACTTTTCCTTTCCTCTTACCATTTTGCTTTATTTCTACAGTCTTTTAAAACAAATTAGTTTGGTCATGAAGATTCTTGAAAACTCCCTGAATTGTCACCCCCAACTTCAATTGTTTGCTAGTTTTCCCCCCACTTGTAAATCGTGGAGTCCCTAAGCCACTTGGCATGGATGATGTTCAATGCAGTTGCGTTTTGATTTATCCCATTCCCTATGACGAACCCATCCTCCCAGAGAAATCTGTGGATCTGGACTGGACCTACAGTGATTACTTTCATGAGATGGTCTGTCTGATGTAAGACAGTATGAGCCTGCATGTTTGGTATATCAGTTGTGTGAGAAAATACGAAAAGAAAAATGACCTTTGATTAAATAGTTGTTTGGTTCAATTTGACCATTTATTTAAGCTTAGCCTGTATCTCTTGCCTCAAACAGCAAAACCAGCCATGTCCTGGGCACAAGTGTGTGCCAAGCCTGCACCAGCCAAGGAGGAATCAGTAGAAAGTGTCGAACAAGCACCAACGCCGCAACCAGGCATGTGTACTGCATGTTGTTAGTTAGGAAAACCTGCAGATCACTTACAGTACACACCCTTTGACTGACTTGTTTGGATTTTCCTCCCCTCTCTGATTATTTTATTTTCAATGTTATTAATTATTGATATCAGATCACCATTCTTCTAGCTAGTCCTGTCTTTTATTGGAGGAGCATGTGTTGGAAAAATGGGGATGCGCTCTTCGACTCACTAATGTCCTACCAGTTATCGTGATGTTACCCCTTTGGTAAAGGAAATGATAATTCCAGTAGATGGACTTAGTGATGATATAGAAAACGAGAATTATTTCTTTCATGCAAAATAATACCCCACTCTATTCCATTTCCTCATATTTAAATCTAATCTCTGCTTGAGATTGATGAGCGTTTCTTTCCATATGAATAATGTCTATTTACAGATTACTAAAAATTATTGCAATGAGGATATTTATTGGTCTGTGGAAACAAGTGTCTAGTTTCATTGGAGCCTTGTTTTTACCTGCTATGCCATTTTAATTTAACCATATTAGAGTCAATGTTTTGCTAAAACTTACTTAATTCTGTTTGGCTGAGGAGCATTAGTGATGTGGAATACTTGGCTTACCTATGTGTCTTTCGCCAATTAATCTTCATGCAGATTGTCTAGTGTCTGACCTGTCTTTAGATTATTAGCAGCAAATCTGCTTGTTAACAATTTTAAGTAAATACTCAAGACTTCTTAAGACACTTTCGAATCAGAGATAACCTATATTCATTATCCCTGGAGATAACAATATTTAACGTTTAAAGGCATATTTCGAATGCATAAGTGAGATTATTTTAAATCGTCGTATTGACATTTAAAACGGTCATTAAAATAAATAAGTTCCTATTATTTGTAATGCTGGCATTTCAAATATTAGGTGATACAACAAAGCCAGAAGCCCCTAAACCAGAACAACCTCAAGTGCCAAGTGATAGCACTAAGCCTGCTGAATCCCCGAATGTGGATAGTAAAAAGGCGGACGAGCCAGTTGTATTGCCTAAAGCTCCCAGTCCTGTTGCCCTCCAACAGCCTGAGGTAGCTCCGGCTGAGGTACCCATATCAGCACCTCCTAAAGCTCAAGCTAAGAAAACTAAACCCCAACCCCCACAAAAAGATGTACCCAAAGTTGAAGCTCCTAGGAAGGATGTTGAGAAACCACGAGCTGCTAAACCCGATGTACAATCTGAAAAATCGGCTGCTAAAGCAGAACCCGCCAAAATGGCGGCTTCTGCCCAAGCTCCAGCCAAAAGTGATGGCACTAAAGTCAGTCCACCTGCACCCTCAACTCCATCAGAATCCAAGACCCAACAGGCAGCAGCTCCTTCCAAAAAAGTGGAACAACCCAAGGCTGCTACACGACCTGTGGACGGTACAAAAATACCATCTGCTGTTTTAAAAAAAAAATAACATTGAAGAATCTGTTATATCTCGTTGACCCAGCATTAATACCTTAAAATTCCATTTCACTGGGTTGTAGACCTTTCTGCTTTACCAATGCTGACTATATCTGATATCTGTAATGTAAACAAAGACTTATAACAGGCTCTCTCAACGTACTCATACAATACTCTGCCCTCTTAAGATATCTATTAATTCTCTAATTTTTGTCTACAGCTGTGCCTAAGGAAGCACCGAAAACTAACAAACAGAATAAAAGGGGAGCCAAGAAAGCTGCAAAGGGTACTCATCTTCGAATTCTTCGCATGCTTTTAGTTGCAAGGTTTTGCCCCTTGTGGTTGGTTGTCTTAGGCCTTTTCCACTATCTGTTCCGTGAGGAACCATTTTCATGCTTTGTAGTATTCAACCTTGATTGGTTTCCTATTTTCATTCCCACCATGGAACACCGAAATGTCTTCCTTCTTCCCACTGAACTTTGAATTTTAATGCATAATGCCTACCCAACGTGGCGTTGTAAAAGGAAATATTTTCAACAACAAACGAATTGGAACAACTAATGAGGAAGAATGTAACGTGACAGCTGGACACTTCTTGCTTCGCTTTGTATAGCCACATCTGTGAAACCTTAGAACCGCTTTTTGTTTGAAGATGCGAAAATGTGATTTTGAAAGCGCGTTTGTTCATGGAAGAAACAGGTATCCGGACCGTGCTTACTTCAAATTTTGTGTTTGTTTACCAGTACACTTGGTGGACGTTGAAGAAGAACTAGATAAACCCACTTCCCAATACCCGAAAGGAGAACACTTAAAGCCCTTGGAGGCGAGGGACGGCGAGAAAAAATCGGGTACTAGATATTGCACAATTTTTAGTGCTGTGCACCTCCCTTTGCTTCATGTAACCTGCAACACTCTAATCCATTTACCTCGACGATCTTTAATACATTGGTTGATGATGTATATCATGATCAGTGGATAATGAATGTCTCCCGTCCCCTCTAAGAACCGTCGTATACCAACCATGTCTTCTATTGAGAATCCTTTTGATTAGTCATTGGTTCCGCTTATTTGCTCAACCCTCGCTTCTACCAAATGGTAGTATCAACCAAAGTATGGACACAGCTGAATGCCAATTGGTCAATCAATTGTATCTTTAAATTAAATTAATTACTCAATAAACCACATTGTTAACCAGCCATCGATTCTTCAGTGATGACTTTACAAACGCTATTACTGGTGTTGTCTACTCGCCTTTATCTCCACGTTTCTTGATTAATTTTCTAGCCATGACTGAGGTAGAAAAGGAACAACAGCCCCCCACCATTGAGGATGCGGCAGGTGGATCCTCAGCTGAGAGTGAGTCAGAAAGTGACCACGAACATGACGAGGTTGAAGCTGGACACAGCCAGGTTTGTCCAAGTTTGAATTAATACACTTAAAATAAACAAATAAATTCCTTTAAGATTTACTCCAGTATCTGGTGCTATCGCAGGATACTTCTAATACTCCCAATGGCTGGTCGTTTCACTGAATTCAGCACTTCTTGGACCATGCATGATGATTACCACAGACCTGTACTGAATCATGGTGAAGACAAGTACACATTAATTTCTGACTGTCCAACAGGTGATGAATTCATTCAGATTGCCATTTCCGTTTCCTATTTTTAGTTTGGTTGTCATATCGCTTTCACAAGTTTAAAATATTTCAGTGTTATTCAAATAGATACATTGTAATTAACCATTTTATAGAGCCATGTATGATGATATCCACAGACCTGTACTGAATCCTAGTGAAGAAAAGTACAGATTCAATTCTGAACGTGTCCACCATAACTTAAAATATTTGCTTTTGCTTTTGTTTTACACATGTATAATATTTAGAAGAAAAAATCATTTGATCTATCTTATTGCCATGCTTTTTTTTATGATCATAATCTAAGTTTGGTTGTCATATCCTGGGTTAAAAGTATTTCAATGTTATTCATATAATTTCTTAGCATTGTAATTAAGTAATTTATAGATTTGTGTATGATGATCACCACAGACCTGTACTGAATCCTTGTGAAGAAAAGTACAAACTCAATTCTGAACACATCCTCCAAAACAGCACATGAGCTTGTTTTGTTGCCCCTTACTGTTAGTACTATCATATCACTTTGAATCTTTAAAATGTTTTTTGGAAGAGAATCGGTTTCATTCAATATATGTTATACTTGAGCTGTGTATGATGAACACCACAGACCTGTACTGAATCCTTGTGAAGAAAAGTACAAATTCAATTCTGAACACGTCCACCAAAACAACACGCTTGTTTGTTGCCCCTTACTGTTAGTACTATCATACCGCTTTGAATTTTTAGAATGTTTTTCATTCAATGTATTTTGTATTTGAGCCGTGTATGATGAACACCACAGACCTGTACTGAATCCTTGTGAAGAAAAGTACAAATTTAATTCTGAACACGTCCACCAAAACAACACGCTTGTTTGTTGCCCTTTAGTACTATCATAGCGTTTTGAATATTAGGATGTTCTTGGGAAGAGAATTTTGTTCATCCAATGTATTGTTACAGTATTTTGTACTTTAGCTGTTTATGATGATCACCACAGACCTGTACTGAATTCTAGTGAAGAAGGTTTGGTATAATCTGATTAGTTCCAAATCAGTTGGTATTAAGTTAATAAAAGTATCTTGAAATCATAACCCCGACTCCAATAATATATAGCTTGCACAAGCATTTAAAATCCTCATTACCGAACTGTTTCTGTAATGGCTATATCTAACAAATGCTATAGCGAAGTGTTGATTACCAATATTGCTAGTATTTTAGTTGCTTGCAATAATTTCACCCAACACACACTTCCAGTTAAAGTAATTTGAAGACTGAGTACCAACTCTTGTTCGGTTGTTTACTTAAAACGCATTGGACATTTATCAAGTGCTATTGAAATAGTTCTCTAGTGACTACATTTTCGATGCCATATTATTTGCTGATTACCAATGTTTTCTGTGTTTTTTTAACTGAAAGCAATTTCACCCAGCGAACACACTATTACATGTAAATTCCTGTTGAAATTATTAAATAGCCTTGGCATTTTCGAAGATTCTCAATTTCTTAGTGTGCCAGTCCCTAACTAGCCCCTCACACAGTGGCCGTGACAGTGGGCCTCGAAAAATCGGCAATTTCTTCTGACCAAATACGCGGAGACCTGCTACTATGATTCACATTCAATCTGTGTTATTGACCGTTTCTTTTCTTACCTACAGATGTCCCAGTTAGGTCTCGAAGACGAGGAGCCCGTCAGCAAGGCTAAACAGTCCCGTAGCGAGAAGAAGGCTCGCAAGGCCATGTCCAAACTTGGTAAGCAGAAATCGAAGAGCTTTTCTATTTTCATTCACCGCTCTAATGGTTTTCAATATTCTCAGATCTTTCTTCCATGACAAGGAAATCCGTTCTTGTTATGTGTTGTTGCCGCCTTTAATGTGCCATTGTTTTTCGTCACAGGTTTGAAGCAAGTTGCTGGAGTTAGCCGTGTCGCCATTAGGAAATCTAAGAACATCCTGTTCGTTATCACAAGACCAGACGTATACAAAAGCCCAGCATCAGACACCTACATTGTGTTCGGAGAGGCCAAGGTAAGATTCTTTGAATAACTACTGGGAATGATCTACAAGCATGTGGGTCAAACTTTGAAATTTAATTAAACGACGTAACTTGATTGCATGGATACCTTTGCATACTCTGACTCTCATGGAATCTTCTAAACATGTCTCCTTGATAAGTATGTTTGCAAAATCAACCCAGGAACGTCTATTTGAGTTCCTTCTTGAAAATAGATGGGACATAGACATTTTTTCTTGTATCTATACCTAATATATATGTGATGTGTCAACGGACAAGAGTCACAAGTCGCAAAATTGTAATTTTTCAATGTGATTTATTCGCAAGATTTCTTTGGGATGTTTTCATTTTGGGGGTGTCTAGTCCTTGAGGTTGTATGAATACGTGTACCCAATTTCATGACAGCTTATCAAATATATCCTTGCGTTACTGAGATCATCCTATGGAGTCTATTTAACTACTTCTAGTAATTGTCCACCCAAAATATTGCTAACCTATTTTCAAAATACCAAACTAGAAATAGAAATTATTTTTAGCTGTCCTAATGGAATCGGTTTGGTCTAATCGTTTCAAATATGATGGTACCTCAAAATTCCTTCTTTTTTTGCGACTTGTGACTCATTTTCCTGTAACACATCACACATTGCTACAAACCTGAGTTGCTAATTGATTGAGCTTTTAGGGATTGAAGTTACATATAGTCTAAAAATGAACAAGATTTTAAATAAATGCAATCTCGATTCTATAACAAGTAGCGATGCAAGAACGACTGGTATGTAAAAATGGATTCACATATATAGTTTTGAGGATCTAATTGTTGTGTTGGTTGTTGCAGATCGAGGATCTTTCCCAGGCTGCCCAGGTGCGTGCTGTAGATCAGTTCAAGGCACCCGAGGCTGCACAAGCCGGGAGTGATGTACCTAGCGCTGTTCCTCAGACCATCCAAGAGGAGAGTGACGAGGAGGAGGTAAGCTTTCTCTTCTAAGCCTATCATTAGTAATTTTCAGTCATTTTTCTTCATTTAGTGGATAAATATTCCGATAAATCCTTATGGCTACAAGTGTAATTAGCTCCTTTCTCGAAATACTTCGGCCGCCATTGACAGCCTTCCTCGTCTTGTTGAACTTTGGTCAATCGTCATTTTACTCGCATGTAGCAGTGTTAACATTATTACTTAAATTGTGTTCACCTATTGCAGGTTGATGAGTCCGGAGTTGAGGCCAAGGATATTGAATTGGTCATGTCACAGGCCAACGTATCGAGAGCAAAGGCCGTCAAAGCACTTAAGAGTAACCAGAACGACATTGTTAACGCGATTATGGTAAGTTTTCGCTGTCTTATGGGTGTACACCCGTTACAAGAAATATCTTTTATACATAACCCATGGTCAGTAAAATAGCACTACGAATGACTTCAAAGTGATCACAATTATTATTTGTTTTTCAAAATTCTTACTTAAGGGTACTGTACACCCGTTACGAGAAATAAATCTCTTTTTGCCTAATCCATGATCATTATAACAAAACTACGAATGATTATTCCAAGTGACTACAATTATTTGAGACTTAATTCTTATATTTTCATCTTGCAGGAGCTGACGATGTAGGCATGAGCAGCTGTCGTCATCTTTTTATATCTCTGTATATTATTTGTACGTTGTCAATAAATTACTACCCTACTCATACACCTCCCTAAGTATATCAATCTTGTTGTCTTTATTCCTTAGTAATGACTGGAAGAACATATTCTTTTCTATTAACGTTCTTGCGTATTTCTCTCTGATGCCCAAGATCGGTTAGCTCTCCTCGCTGAATAAAGTTAATTGTCACGGGGTCTTTCCCCTGCCTATGTAATGGCCACTGAAGGTAACATCTGACTTAGAAGACAAGTAACTTTGTATACTGCTCCATAGACCGCTGTTTCGAGGTCGTATGACTGCCTGAACCACGTCTCCTCCATCCATTTCGAGTAGTATCTGAAGTAAAAGCCAAATGCTAGAGGTTAATCGTGCCACCAGGTGTCCCTACTGTACCGTAAGGAAACTCCCCAAGTCCTTTCCTTAGGAGACAAATTATTAGCTCGCATGCCGATCCAGTTTCTCCGCATCCCAAGAACTTACTTGAATGACTCCGATCGGGTAGAATGACGACCCGTCTTCCTGTCTTTCACTAGTGGTCAGCATTTTCCCGTTCTGTAAACAAAAACAAACTCCACAACTTTAAAACTGAAATATCTAGACTATAAAAGAATTACTGAATGAGCTAATTGCATGGTCTCAGCGGGGCCTGGAAAATCATTTTTTGGGCCTTTAATTTGTTGGAATGGCCTGAAAATTTTCGAAGCTCAGTCTTCAAATTTACACTTTCCCTTGACGCCTCTCAAACCTCACAGTAAATGACTTACAAAGTAAAAGTAGAAAAACATTATATAGAATCTGAAGACAAAACTGGTTAAATAGATCGTTGGCCTATGAAAACAATAACTATCCCCAGATCCTGTCATTAATGTTTTAAAAAATCACTAATATGAGCCTGAAAAGCCTTTAAATTTCTTCAGTCCAAATGCGCGGAGACCCTGAATTGCTAGAAGAGCCTGATCTCACCTTGTGTAGTTGTATGGGCACTATCTTGTTACCATTACTTATGACATGGACGCTGAAGTAATACACACCACGATAAGGTGCGGTGAATTTGGATGACGTAGTGTTGTAAGCATTGCCCAAGTCTACCTGCATGGTCAGTCTGGGTGCAGACGGTACTGTAAGCAGGTGTCTGACACCCTGAGCTCTACCTGAAAAGGCTACAGCCTCCTGCCGTGGAGGAACCACTTGGGTACAGTTGCACTCACCTGAAAGTAATTTGTATAGCTCATCCAACCAAGTCTGAATACAATGTAATTTGAAAAAAGTCGTGCACAATACCTACATGAATCCATGATTGAAAATCCAAATAACGAAAATGTCTAATTCTGATATTAGTAAAATATTAATAATAGAAAATCTTCGGTCCTTGCAAAGGCTTACAAAACTCCCATGTGGAAAAAGTTAATGAAGTAAATACAATTAGCAGATTCAGATATGATTGCCAATGGTAGCAACTGGACTCGGCATTAGATTCCAGACAAGGCGATAATAATCCTGAGTACTGAGTAGGGAATTCACTTGGTGATAAGAACCATATGTCCACAGCGCTACGCTACTAGCACTGTAACGTCCACAGCGCTACGCTACTAGCACTGTAACGTCCCCGTGAGAGAATCAAAATTCTTCCGACGAGGATGGGATTCGAACCCACGCGGGCAGAGCCCAATGGATTAGCAGTCCATCGCCTTAACCACTCGGCCACCTCGTCCCGTTGGGTGAGGGACACTGGTTATCATATTTTGTAATAATTCAAATGGTTTTTTGTTTTTTTTTTGTTTCTAGAATATGGAAATTAGAATAATGCCAAGCAATTAGATACGGTTCTCATTTGCAATTAATTCTCAATTCCATCTCTTCTCATTTCATTTTAAGATTTAAACAGTATTACTTCTTCATGTGATAAATTCGCTTAAGTGTTAGGCATTCTTATTTTTGACATTGATACAATATTGAAGGCAAACTTTATCCATAACACGAGGCGGACTTTTTAAACCAGTAATGTATGGCGAATATTTACCTGATATGATGTCTCCAGCCTTCACTTAGGCCAAATACCATTTACGTCGGGATTCATAGGCCTAACTATTCCGAAATATGTCATCAACATGTTTGCATCAGGCTTCATCCATTATTAGGACTTAACATATACATGTATACCGGTACTTCTGAATATATATGAAATATTCGCGTGCATACCTACAAAACCAGGCTCTCCTCGTTCTCCTTCTTGACCTTCTGGCCCTCGTCCTCCTTTTGGCCCTGGATCACCATCTGGTCCAGGATCCCCTGGGGTGGAAATTCTTAGTCTTTGGTAGGGCCTACGTGATATTTCAAAGGGATTGAACACCGAAAAGGGGATGCATATAATCGCTATTCTTATTAGGTAGTAGACCAATAGGCTAACAGCCCCCATGACGGAGTTGGTTTCAGGTCTGTGTAGGCGATACAACTGATTCCCCAGTTGAACTAATTATCATACCTGATTTAAAAATTATCTTTCAGATCAGAAAGAAATCTATTACAAGAACAATTATTTCTATCAAATAGACCCGAGTAGCATACTCGACCTATGCTTTGGAGACATTGTTATAGCTTAAAGTAACTGATTTATTGTTTAAATTAATCTATTACTCAAAAAAGTGTTTGATAGAAGCTTTTTTCAACTGATGCAATCAGAAATTTAACATGGATGGCATCATGAAAGCCGTTATACGTATACTTTATTACTACGTATTCAGATCCATCATCAGTGTTATCGTGCATCCAATATATCATTTCAAATAGCTTGTGTCGTATTTTTTTACGTCGTATAGAGAAACACAATGTATAGCTCTAGTCAACATAACTAGCCAGCCAAAGATATAAACGATGAGCCATCCAGTCAGCTTGGTCACTTACCTGCAACCCCCGGCACCCCCACATCACCCAAAGGGGCTTTAGAATAATTACCAGACGGACCAGGGGGGCCCGGTTCTCCGTCGTCACCCCTCTCACCTGGAGGGCCTGGAGGGCCCGGATAGCCCTTGAAGGAGACCAAACTTTGATAAATGAAACTGCAACAAACCTCTGCCCACACACCTGTTACTATCTGTTTGCACGGGTGACCGTTTATGGCGAGTTTAAAGTACGGATCAGGGATCATTTGCACCCCGCGTATAATCTATTCATGAACGTTTCTCGGCCTCAAACAATCTTTGCATTTTTTCCCCAATTTAGCTTAGATGTGTATACCCACTTACAAAACAACTATAAGAAGTCCCATTCACTCCATACTAAAGTGGTCTGTGACACTTACCCAGAAACTTATCTTAATCTCGCACAATTTAATGTGCATGCATGCGTCATTACATGTAACAAAGCCTTGAGCCATGCATGTAAAAACCACACAATTAGAGACGGGGCGAGCCGAACCATTATGCGACCAGCAATTATGATGACTTATGTGAAATCTGCACGAGATCCACCCCTGTGACCATCACCGTGGTTTGACATCGGATAATTTCCATTAATCGTTTGTAAAGAAATTATTGCTGCCCAACACCAATTAAGTTCATAATTACCCCATTGACGCTTTCTGAAAATTAATCCCTGAATCTTCACCTTTGGTCCCTCGGGTCCAATTGCACCGTCATCTACAACCTGTCCTGCAACTCCATTAGGACCAGGTAGTCCTTTGATACCTTTAAGTCCGGGTAGCCCAGGAGGTCCCATATCTCCCTTTGGACCAATTCTGATGGCAGGACATGCATTCGCCAGCTCAGTTGGGGTGGGGATCGGCCCTGTCGGATTTAGTTAACCCATAATGACATAAAATGTAGTAATATACTATCGATATATAATATATACGTGACTTCTTAGCTACAAAGTATTTTTTATTACGAATGTCATTCAAGATCATTAATTTAACTTCTTTTCAAATCGGTTGACAGATTGATTGCCTAGGTACTGCCTCCAACTGTCTACACCGAGATTAATTACATATTCAACGGACATCACTTAATTGTGCATTAAATTAAAACGTGCATTAGAAAATAGCATTGGCACTGTTTTGATGAATTAATGACAAGCTGCCAACCTCATAGTTGATACACATAAATTCCAAAATAAAGATAGAAAAATCAATTATTTCCAGTATCAACATGATAAATACCAACCATATTCTACCGCTGCATTACATAAATCAGTATCACAGCAGTACCAGCATTTTGTCCCTTTCCTATTACACAGAGACTGGTGCAAAACTTTACAACTCTTCCGGCATCGTTTGACGATCCAAACGCCATTCTTCAGATGAGTTTCAGTTTGACACACCTATTGGCAAAGAAATCGGCCCGGGAAATCAGGAATCAGAATTGTTGACAAGTTGACTCTATTTAGTGTTCATGCATAATATCACTTATTACAAAGAGGAGAAAAGTGTCCGACGACGCTGAATTGTGAACATCATTGGCCAAAGAAAATATCATTGTCTCGAAATACAATATAATTATACATATACTTATGTGATATTTTCCCCACCTTCATACCTCGTTCGCCTTGCACAGTTTAATCTCTCTGTTACAAACGTCATTCCACTGGGCGTTCCGACAGCTGTAACATCGGATTGGTCTCCCACTCGTAAGAGCCTCAGACACCCCCTCCGATACACTCTCACCATCTTCTCAGTTGGTACCGGTCGGGTGGAGACAGTGGGGTCGAGAGTAGGACAAACGGGGAATAATATTTTGAAACCCGATAACAAAATTATCTATTTCTACTACTTTTGTAACTTAGCACATAGGGGGGAAATAGTGAAAGCTATAAACGAATTAGCCGAGTGTCACAGAGTTTGCCTAGAAATTGTCTTTCAACGACAATTTCTTTTGAATGTATATTATATTCCATTTTTCATCCCATTATTGCACAGGGAAGAGACTATATGGCAATATAATTATATGTGTACCTGTTAGATAATAGACCTGCATGAGTACTAGGAAACTCCAGAAGTAGCGTAAATAATCCCGAAATAATCCATGAAGTTCCATTCGACAACACTCGCAATTCAAAAACTCATATGATGTAGCTGCAGGAAAAGGCAACTCATAGTTATTTGAGTTAATCAGTTTTTAAACAAGCATAAATACAAGCAATACACCAACACATATAGTCAACCATCCAAAACTCCAGTCAGAGAGGAAAGGATACGTCTAAAGCTGAGATAACTTGAATAAAATTAAATGAGAATCTTACAGATTTTAGATGTTATAGGAGGTATGTATAACTCCCTGGTTATGGTTTCTTCAATGATGGTTACCCACTCCGTGATGTGGGAAGGATATCTATCTAATTGCGTTTCTTCCTCTTACCCAACCAATGATTCAACCCAGTTGACGAATACATAGAGGTTCGAATCTGTCCTTTGCATATTCCCGAGGAAATAGGTCTCTGATGGGAAAGCAAACAGACAAGTCTGACGACCGATGATCCAAATGAGGCCCCCTCTTATAGGACAAACGGTCATTGCATTGTATTGTTCCACCGTGGGTTCCTATGCCGACCATTTTAGATAAAAAAAAATAAGTAGCCATATTCGATTCATGTTGTTCACAAACCGTCCTCGCCCAACATATTTTTCGGATGCATTTACGGCACTGAAGCCCAGATTATTTCATAAAGGCCATTCTTAAAACTTATATAAATCGGTTTTTAAAAAGGGAATGCAGCAGAAATAAGAATGGCTAAATAGTTCTCCATAATCATACAGATGTGTGCTTTGTTAAAATGTGTGTCTACGGTGGTCCACTGATACGGGATCTTTTCATAGTTTTTTCTTATTTATCTCTGTATTTACAGATCTCTATCAACTTAACAGAGCATATAAACTGGTCATTTAAATTATATCTCACGATAATAGTTTATTGTAAGTTATTTGTGTGAGATGAAATTTAAGATTGCCTTCACGAGGTGGGCAAACATGGCCCTCGGACCAACTGTAAATTTAAAGTTTTATGGGATCCAAGGCATTGAGTTGACATTTCATGGCTTCGCATATATGATATAGACCAAATAAAAAGTTTTTATTATCACCTGATGGAGAATATGAGTGCGTTTTTATTTGAACTCATAGCTGGCATTCACGGGGCGTGACGGTATGGTCAAGAGGCGAGCACTGTATGAGCTTATTATTATCTATATACTGGGCAACTTGATACACTATTACACATATATAAATTTATATTTGAAACAGCAATGTACAGTCTAGACGTTCATGGAAATATTGCTTTTTCCTCAGTGTAAACATGAGTAGGGACGAAGATATTAGAAATAGTATATGGCCTGGTATTGCTGTACGTATGTCTATACCTGCGTGCGGCACTCTGTTATACTCTGTTATACAACACCTCAAGTCATTACTTAGCCAATGTGTGTATACGTTTGTAGATGCATCTCACGTAAACATTGCAAAGTAGATTAAGGAATGCATACATCACCCAACTTTTAACCACCCTAAGCCGAGCAATCGTCACTTTGACATGGTGATATTTTTGGGGCAATCGTTTCAAGACGTGATATTTTTTAGACAATCGTTTCAAGACGTGTTTTATTCAAAACTCAGAACGGGTTTGACAAGACCAATTACTTAATTACCCAATGGGAATTAATGTGATTTTTGCTGTTGTCATTTTGGAAGTCTTCGCAATTAGACATTTTAGAGGGTAAAATTTAGGTCTCCTTGACACATTCCTTTCTATATATTGCCATTTATTATATAAAATTCCTATTATCATATCAGTTATAATGGCTAATGGATAAGGTAACCTAAGAAAAATAATCTAGTATCACTATACAGTATATTTGCAACTTTAGAGACCACGTGGTCGTCGCGAGATTTAACGCGGACATCTAGATGGTCTCCCTCTGCCAATGCCATCGAGATTCTGGCTGCCCCCACTGGGTGGAGTCCAACGCCCCCTTGTGATGAGCCAGTTTGCACCACCTCGTGACCGTTATGGAGGAGGGCAACGGGCACTGCTCGTGAACCCTCCGATATGGTCAGCACACTGAAGAAATAGTCGCCTTCAACTGGAGCGATGAAACGTGACTTGTTGAGGAGGAAAGAATCGCCGACGTCAGCGAAGACAGTCTCGATCTTAATCATCTGATATTCTGTTGATGGCTCTGGGACTGTCTTCGTCTCAGCGGAGAAGGCAATAGTTGAATCCATACCCGACCCACATAAACATTGATCACCTGCGTTCCAAAAAAGTATATCGCAAAGTGTTAATTAAGATAAGTATTATTAACTTATTTCTACAATGAAAGGTTGTATAAAATCATATTCTAAATATATTAATTAAACAAGTTATCCAAAGAATTCTTATGCCCATGTGTTTCAAAACAGGCATTTTCTATTCTCATCCTCCTTGTGCAGACGTAGAACTTTATACATTTAATACCCCGCCTCGCCTAGCCCCATTGATTGTCTGGATCAAGACAATCGTTCGCCCACCTCAAATTTTTGTGCATAAATAATTTGGACTTTTTTGTACTAGAAAGATAAATATGGTCTACTCTCCTTTTTACCATGAAGGAATCTTACACTGATATACATCTAATGTGGATTACAAAGCCGAGGAAAGATTAAACACTGTATGTTTACTGAACCTTTCTGTCCTGGGAAGCCTTTCCTTCCTCTCTCACCCACATCTCCTGGAGGTCCTTTTGATCCCATTGGACCTTTTGTTCCAGCTTGACCTATACGAATAGTTATTCATTTCAAATGACACCTGGGAAACTGATAGTGATAATTCCTTCAAATATTAGTTACTTATGGGAAATAATAGGGCTTATTGACACGTACCCGTGTCGAGAATGGGGACAAAGACGCCCTAAGAAATATTACACCCGTCTTTCAAAACATCAATCATTTGCAGTATAAACAAGTCTTGAACTCTGCTGGAATTCATTTCGTATGTGCAGCAAGCGCTGCTAAAATTATGGGGCCTACAGTCCAAGGAATTTGCTTCTTTTGTTGAAAAGATTACTAATTTGGTCCTTCCTATTTACTTGCCACATACCATTTATACATTCGCAATTTTTATACCAAAAACTTCAAGTATTTTATATGAGTAAATACAGGTGATTTACCTTTCCTTCCTTGTGGCCCACGAGGACCGGGTAAACCATCACGCCCGGGCCTTCCTGACTTGCCAGGTTCACCTTTTGCCCCTGTCCTTCCCATCTCACCTTTATCACCCGGAGGTCCGCGTTCCCCAGGTGTCCCAAGAGTGTCCTCTAATGGGGTCTGGTGTCCCGAGATTCCTGGTGGACCTCGGAGGCCTGGGAGACCTGGCAAACCTGGAGGGCCAACATCGCCAACATCTCCCTTAGGCCCTTCTCCCACATCGCGATTCAGTACCTCATCGGACGCGGAGAAAATCGAATCTAAACAAATGTTTATCTTAAGACTTGTGCTATTAACATAAAGGGTGTTTTCAAAACAACAATTGTATGTATACCAAGCATGGCTATCTTTTAAAAATCGGTCTGATATCCTTATAAAAACACCTGTGATGATACAAGAGATCGATGTAACAATTTAGAACCCTTGGTGATCTGGGTACACAATATCCCCGAGTGGTCTTTTTTTAAAATGACCCAGACATTGATTAATTAATGGTTCTTTTGTGGCACAAAGTTCTATAAATCATGCCTTGAACCTTGATAATTATCCTTTATTTTAAACGTATTTTGTTGCACCACCCTATATATTGTACTTGCTAATCATATCGAAATGAGTCTCAATTAGAATGGCACCGTTGATGATTCGGACAGTGCAGCTTTTTCAGATATAATACAACCACCTTGCATTCATAATTATCTGGCCACTGAAATAATTCCAGGGATTCCTTCCCACACGGAAATGGCCTCTGGCTAGCCGATGCTAAGATAAAATATGCCTGCATCTTCAGCTAAAAAGGCAGACGTGCTTAAGTTAAAGCGGAGAGTAAAAATTCTCAGAATGAATAGGTTGTGTTCTAAGTGAGGTTTTTGCTAAGCATATTAGCGACATGATTTATGTTAAATGATGTCATTGATGGATTGTCACCGACCATCATTTAGTTCTAACACAATAGGAACATGAAGTACAGCTTCATTAACTTTATTGTCTTGCTGCAAGTCATGCTACCAGCAGACACGTCCTCATATATCACACGTGCTGATAAACCTATCCGCCCCTGAGTTCTGAGGGTTTGTAGATGCCCCGATAATGTGCATCATTGTCCATGGCAAGAAGAATTATGTTTTCTCTCATTGTCACCATTTTAATATCATTTATCATCCAAATTAAAGCACCTTGAAATTGATCTAACAGATTAGGATTTTGTTCTTAATTTCCCAATCGCATTGTACGTACTGTAAGTGAGAAAATCGTTCCCATATGCAATTCACTCACCTTTACCATATGAACAGCCAAGCCCAAGGGCATTCTGCCCATGAGGAAGTTGGAAGCAACCTTTTAGAAAAGCGCTTTTTACTTGGCATGTTTGCGGCAAATACACATTGCATTTTATCTAGCCCCGTATCCACATGCCAGATGCATAGTATTAACAAGCATCAGGGTTGAAAAGACATGGGACTCAAGCTGAGCAATACTGTGTATATGCTATATGTACACATTGGGGGTGCACAGGATATGGATCTCCATAATCTATTTTTAGAATAACAAAAAAGGGTTGGTGGTAAGATATAAGCATTTCCAATTAATGTGTGTAAAACTACCAAAGCCCTTTAAATACAACCATTACCGTATGTGGTTATATGTCGATCGAACATTTTGACATTATTAAAGAAAGTTATCAAAGAAAGTTAGGTGCACTTCTAAGATAAGATATACTAGACGAACAGATTGCATGATGATATCATAATACATATATGCACCTATCCATAATTCTTCCAGCAGAATATCCAAAGTCCTAAATCATTTGTGAGTTCGAGTCTTTGAAGGACGTCATTTGTGACTACGCAAGTGGAAATGCCTTGGAAATGCCTTATAAGTAGTGTTAAACCCCTTAAACATGCAAACAGGTGGTTGACACTTAAGCTGCCCACAAGGACCCCAAATATTAAAGCTATATTCGCCTGCTCACCTTGCGTCCCAAAGGCTAGAAAAAAGGCCAATACGTATACACGTGGGCCAAGCTGTGGCATCTCTCTAAAGACTTGTGTGTTAAGGGATATATCCCATAGCAGGGGAAAGAGCAAACTTGGTCAACAAGACCTTCCATATTGGGGTTATGACACAGCACCATTTCATATGGTGATTGTTGTTGTTCATCTCCCAGACAGACATCATTACCTATCATAGAATTGGTCTCGATGTCACGTCCACCAGTAGGAACTGAATCGATGGTCTCATCATTTCTATGTACGTATACATAATGCCTATGAATATATGTGTGAGAATGGTTGCTGACCCCATAGAATACATTTGCCAATTGCTTGGATGGCCCCAGAAGGAAGTACTCAATGCATAATACAAATAGGGATGTATTTGGTCAGAATATATAATGCATGCATACGAGGATAAATCTGGATATATCCAAATCCTCGGATGAACAGAGAGCAAGATGGACATGACAGAAATTCTACCCATGTACTGTGTGCATCTATGGCAAAATGCTTCTGATGCTCACACGTGTATACGACGTATGTTATGATTGATCGTTACGTTTCAAATAAGACTGAAATATGACAGATCAATTATGCTAATCTAAGGGGATGAAATTTGAAATGTAATCTTCTATAGACCCGACTGACATTTTACTTCGAATTCCGCGTTTTTACCAATATCTTTTTATCTATATTCAACTGAACAGACCAGCTTTGTAAATAAAAACAAATGTTTATTGGTTGTCATTTCGTAATTATCATAGTCAATGCAGGGAATCGATTGTTCTAAAATTGGTTCACATGCCACTCTTTCACAATGTAAATGGGATTTGTAGATGAAGCTCTGCAATACATAGTTTCAATATTCAGCAAACATTTTACACAGCGTTGACGGAAAACCCTTATAATATACGATTCGTCACATTTTATGTTGACTAATCTGTCCTTTCCTTGGCGGGAGGATGCATGCTATGTCTTCTTGGTGGACTACATTAACATGCACAAATATTTTTGTTGGTGCACATTTTTTTTCAGTCCCACCGAGGCATGAAGAGGGCAAGCTCCGCGTGTTTATCTTTGGTCTGAGCCTCTCAACATCTGATACTGGGCTCTTAGTGATTTATGTTTGGAGTCGTAGCCAAAGCCTCGCATATTTTGAAAGTCCGTTTAGTAAGCGGTCAACCATATCGGTATGAATTTGAGCAAAGAATGCGTATTTAAGCATTGTATTTAGGCTTTAAAATGCATCGCACACACTAGCCCTTGAAGAATTGATAAAAAAAAATCTTGAAATGCTTATTATTCAAAAAGAAAATTCAAACTTCTCAATTTACATTGTTTTATCTTCATCCCCCTATAGGTAAAATTCCAAGAACCTTATCCTCTCATTTGGCAGATACTTGATTCGAAGTGAGAAGTAGATCGAAAATGAGGGGCTACTAGAAGTAAAACTGCCAGTTTAATTAAGTTTGTTTTGCATGCTCAGACCAGAAGTGCCTCAAACTTTTAAGCGAGTGCTTTGTTCAATAAAGAACCATTGTAACTATTTACCAGACTTCCAAGGAAGCGTGAATCAATTAAAGTAATTACCGCTAGCGACATGTGGAAACTATCTAGGCTTTTGTGTGGCAAGAGACAAAGATAAACAATACCCATGGGCCCATGGAGAATATTGGAAGAAAGTATCGGTAAATAAATTAAATAATAACGATTTAATACGGTTAGGTGTCATGTTTACCACCCAAGATTGTCATTGGATATTCATTTCAGATGTGTACTTCAAATATTATTGAGATGCATGTCCTAAAGTGAAAATTAGTTGAACGACCTCCCGAGGTCATACATGTCATTTGGAATAAAATGACATCTACCTCACTGATTTTCCCGGGGAAGATTGCATGAGACCTCACCGGGTCTAGGATGAGGTAATAGCATTCAGCCCTATGCCCTCCACGTTCTGTCTACACTGAATATCTTAGCTCTTCCGAGGCACGAATCAAAAGGGCCAGCTTACACTCGTGGTCTATAGGATAACCGTGACAAGATTCATCAAACCATCGCCAGCCATCTTTTTATTTTTATTATGCAGTCCCTGTTTTCCTTTTGAATCGTTTCCTTTTCTATCAAGGGCCTAGAGTTTAGACACTTATTTATAAACATCGATATCTGTGACCGAAGCGGGAAAACTGTAACGTTTTAAGCGAGACCGTCTCTCCATACAACCGACATAATTCTTGTTCGATAAAAATGTGTTCTGCGTATTGTTCTTATCATTCTTTCACTTGAGGCGACAGTGGATTAACCATAGGGTAAAAATTTGAGTACGCGTTCATAAGAAACGCATTTAGTCAGTTGAACGCCTCAAGTTGTGTCCCCCAAAGGACATTTTTATACATCCGATTGGTTCTGAAAGAAGCCTTTCTATCCTTGGGTTGAACTTGTTAACTCACATTCCTCTAAAAAATGTTTTAAGGGATTGGGAATACTCTATGATAACACCGTTTTTTAGGTTTCTGCTTCAACAACACGTGACCTGTCGCTCCAGGTGATGAAGTCAAATAGAATTGAGAAAAAAATAGTTTCCAAATGAGAACGATAATGTAACCTCTAAGCCATGGGATACAACCGGTAGATTTAATTGATGTTTTAAGCAAAAGTAATCAATCTCCTTGCTGCTCGAAACTAGCTGTACAAAGACACCTGTACAATATAGAATAAATTCAATCGTGAAATAGGATGAAATAGGAAGTACGATAAAACTTTCAAAAAAAGAAGCCAAACCAGTTCTCGTGTTATTGGGAGTAATTATACGCAACGCAAACTTGATGTGGTATAGGAAATACCTTTAGGACGTATAATTTTAAAGCCATGAAAACAAACACAAGACTATTTGTATGTTGGAGTGCACCTCTCGAAGACGAAATCTTTATTTTAGGCAGGGTTTTTCACGATCATTCGTTTTGTGTTGGAGATTCCACCCTTTAACATTCCTTCGGTAAAGAAATTCAACTAAGCCCAGTAAAATATGCGTGGTATTTTATTGGAACAAAGTACATTCTCTCTGGTATCTTATTGGCGAATTCAGGGCATGCAGTTCCACAATTATTATATTGAATTAAAATCACTATAATAAGATAATAAGTCATAGGAACAAGAGATCCACCAGTTGTTATTCTTTCCGATCGGATGTTCTACTCTACCTCGTGTAAAAGTATTGTGGCCCAGTTCCATCATGTCTATCTATGTTAAAATACAAAATAATCATGACTCAGTTTCATATTTTGTTTATTATCTGTTCCCCACAGAAAACATGAATCATTAAGATGTTATTTGTTCCTGGGATGAAGGAAGGTGGAATGTCCGCGGCTGCCCCAAAGGAACATGACCAAAGACTGTTGGCCAAATATGTCGCACGGGGTCATTCTATAGAGTCACTGTAGGCCTACGCGTTTTGCCGTGATTAGGCGGACTTGATTTAATTATATTTATAATGTTATTTCTAATATTTAAAAATAGATTGAAGTTGTTGCATTACATCTTTTCTCAATGTTATAGTTCGTTCTGTAAAAAGGACGGAACATTTGAAATAATGCGGTAAGTATTCCTGTCTGAAAAGTATAATTATACATAACGGTTGTGATACTATCAAACTTTTACTCGGAGACAAGGACCCTATACATGGCCCTAGGGTGAATAACGGTGACTTGTACCAATAGACAAAATGGAATGGTGAATAAATCAGTTTCTTAGTCCTATTTGTTGGTGATTACAGTACTTGTGATGTCAGTTTTTGCATGATACAAATGATGGGAAAAGAATGTAAACACAGAACCCCCATCACCTAACACTGACACTGACCTTGTCCCAATGGGGATCCCCATTAGCTAGCTTTAGTGCTGAAACCTATAGAGATACACTGCATTAAACAAGCATTACGCGATTCCATAAAAACGTATCTGACTGATCTTAACGTGAATGGCTGCTGTTCATTCCCCAACGAGATCACTGTGATTCCGCCGACGAGTATATTTTTTAACTAATTAAGTACATGAAAAAGGCATTAATGTCAGAATGACTTAGGCCTAATTTGTACTGTTGAACAACGTAGAATAGTCCCAGCTAGGAAGTGAGCTCATGTAGATCTCACTATGAGCTCAAAAACTTCTCACACATGTGATATCAGAACGGTGAGGTCTGGGTGAGGTTTTTGTGATCCTGCATATGTGATCTCACATGAATGGTTTCAGTGTGATCTCAGTGTGAGTTCACAAGTTCTAGCTCACATTTAGCTAACAGCTGTGATATCTCAGTGAGCTCAGAAACTTCTCATAGATGTGAGATCAGAACGGTGAGGTCTGGTTGAGGTTTTTGTGATCTTGCATATGTGATCTCACATGAATGGTTTCAGTGTGATCTCAGTGTGAGTTCACAAGTTCTAGCTCACATTTAGCTAACAGCTGTGATATCTCAGTGAGCTCAGAAACTTCTCATAGATGTGAGATCAGAACGGTGAGGTCTGGGTGAGATTTTTGTGATCTTGCATATGTGATCTCACATGAATGGTTTCAGTGTGATCTCAGTGTGAGGTCACAAGTTCTAGCTCACATTTAGCTAAAAACTGTGATATCTCTGTGAGCTCAGAAACTTCTCATAGATGTGAGATCAGTACTATGAGGTCTGGGTGAGATGTTTGTGATCTTGCATATGTGATCTCACATGAATGATTTGTCAGATTTTTGGACATTTCCAAAAAACGGAATGGTCGATTTGACCAACTTTTAGGGCAGCTAGGGCTTAGCAGTTGGAGTATGAGATGCAGGGGGCCCTGTTATACCCGGGTGCCAAAGGAAATTCCATTCCAAGCATTCCTTCATTTTCCAAACAAAGTATTCATTTGACGTTGCAAAGTGGGTTGCAAGAATTACACTTTTTAGGCACATCTCTATGGCAAAAATACTGAAAATGTTGAGTTTTTTCTGGCAGCCCCTAGAAATTTTGTGAGATGTTGACCTAGTCTAGTTTTTTCTCCTCTTTTCAAATCTGGCCTCCAATTTCTTCTATTGGCATTATTGGCGGCGTTATCGGCAATCCGACTGTTTTCACCAGGTGGCAGTACCATAGAACTTGGTTTTCACTAGGTGGCACCAAAGGTTACTGCATTACATTTACACTTTCTATTAGAACAAAAGTCTCACTAGTAATACTTATATGAAGCATTTATACTTCATAGATATTACACATCATTAACTTGGGAATATTGAAAGCAATGAACTTGATAGTTTATTTGGATAACTTACCTGCTTGATGTTGAAAAATGTTGGGAAGAAAGCACCCTTATAACTCTAATATTATTACTATAAGTATACTGAGTGACCAAGAATGTCTAACACCAACTTGGAATGGATACCTGTGGCAGCTACAGGAGAGGATTGTATTAAGGGTAAGTTTAAGTGATGGAAAGGGATGAGGAACTTTGAAAAATTCAAGCAAAGGGACCATGCAGTCTCTTCTTGAATGCTCTTGGGTGAAATGCTTCTGTGGAGAAACTTTCTACCTTAGCACTGAGCACAAATCTGCTGTTTAGAAGCTGATCAGTAGTGCTAAAAACAAGTCTAGTCTTGTCATCTTATTGATTAATAAGAGTGAGATTGATTGTATAAGAGTATACTGTTAGTTCATATTATGAGGCCATTGTGACATTAGATATTGACCTCACCATGAGATCATAGTATGAGTATACTGTGAGGTCACATTGAGAGATCACATTGATGCCACTGTGAAGTTACACTTTGACCTCACCCGTGAGGTCATACTATGACCTCACAGTGTTCTCATACTTATGACCTCACAATGAGATCATAGTATGAGTATACTGTGAGGTCACATTGAGAGATCATTTTGATGCCACTGTGAAGTTACACTTTGACCTCACCCGTGAGGTCATAGTATGAGCTCACTGTGATAAATATTGTGAGCTCTCAGTGAGCTCACTGTGATCACACATTCTTAGCTGGGGTGTTATAGGGTAACAAATTGAACAATGCATTTATCCAGAGTTAATGGGACATTGCTAACCAAATACCTCCTCCACACAAAAAACGTTCACAGCATGAGATGTTTCAATCTAATAGCCATGATCACCTTGGGGCTATGGTCACCTCCCTCTCTCGTGTATGTCTAGACAAGACACTGAAGCGTAACAGAACCAAACGTCCAAAGTGATCTGAGGTCTATACACCTTTCAGATAAAGGGCCACACCTAGATTGCACCCCAGGGATCCATTTTTCTATGGTAAAAGATCTAACTCAGATAAATCGGTGCTTTTTGATGACTTCAGCCAAGCATTGGTGATTTATGAATCACCCACAGGTAATCGCCATGATTATTGGGCGCGGCGGCTGGACGGAGGGCATGCAAGGTACCTCTCAATTGCATTACAAAGGCACTTGGGGCACATAATATCAGTTGGATGACCATGGGGAGGGAAACAATGACAGGTACCACCTCCAAGCAAATGATACCAACCCAAACCTGTCGCTATGGGGCGCTGGTCTTTAACAATGGACACTGTCATAAACCCTAGTCACGGTTTCGCAGAAACAGAATGAGAACGCTCCTGGGTAATATGACCCTGCTAAAATCTCACACCGTGAATTGGAATTTCACTAGCGTACGTACTCGCTGGGTGATTTGAAAAGAGCATCGGAATTTCTTTCAGTAGAAGGGCAACATACTTTACCATTTATGATATTAAGTACAGGTAGTGCACAGTAATATAGTCCACGAATCCCCAGAATAAACTTTCTAACTGTTCGAGGATTAACAAGCACGTCATGTAACAATAGTCTCAAATTGTGTTCAATCACTGAGGCCAAATATATAAATAGTAATCACACAATCGCAATAGTTTACCTAATGGGTAAACCCACCCCACAGCTCATCAGCCTTGTGCTGTCTTATTACATAATATTATTGAAATATGATGCTCAGTCTACACGTCCTCATATACGCCAGAGTAGGGAGGGTTTGGAATAACCGATGGTACTATTTGATCACATGCATTGGGTTTATTTAACCGATGGGGTGGAGCAGCAAAGCGCAGCCACATGCAGTATCCATCAATTTTATTGAGTCATGGATCGATACTACCTCTAATGCAGTCAGGTAGAACGCACAAGCCTGGAATTACCAAAATGTGTTCCTTCTACAGTAAAGTGGACTAGATACAAACCCACATTTACAATAATGTATTTGGCTATTCGATTTAGATCCATTTAGATATATTTACTAATTTTCAGGAATTTGGAAACTACAGGTTTACAATTTTCGTATTACTTTAAGATCAGAGCAAATTTTAGATGTTGCCCCTGGAAACTGAATATTGCATGAAGGACGTGCACACCAAGGGACTTGCAAACCCGATTAAAGGTACCATGGGGATCTGAGGGATCAAGGCTTTCTCTCCCACTTGATTATACAATGTGGAGCTATGTTGAGATGGAAACACTCCTACATGAAAATACTGAAACCAGGGCTTGAAACCAACACCGGACTTAGTGATTTAGACCAACAAGAACTTGTTTCATGGTCGTTCAACGAGAGTGATTAATACAGGACTGGCAGGGAATTTGATAGCACAAGGGCAGCCAGTGGTTAGACATGGCCATTTGGGACTCAGTATGTTTTAAGTGCATTCAGAAAGCTAACATGCAACTTTAGAGCATGCAATGTTTTGAGTATGAGCTATGGAACCAATAATGTCTACAGTTGCCCAGATAAATAGACATAATTATAAGATCTGCGAATACGACTGTCTGCATATATATTGATATGCCCTGAATATCTTCGGGTATAAATTAGTTTCTAACTATTTTTGTTGCTAGTTTCTAACTTTATTTTCTTTTTAATAAGTGCCAGGTCTCTATACCATAGAATTTGGATGCATGGTTCATCTTGTGTTCAAATTGCTAAGGATTTTTTTCGTCGTTACTGAATTGGACACCACCACATAGCAGAGCCAATGGACCCAATAAACCGCTGCGGGAATGTGCCGCTAGCAACCTCGGCGCTTCCCTTTAATAAGCCTATAGCTGGATAAATGTGAACGGATGTAATTTTTATCAAAGTTTCAGCTACAGTGCGCCACCCCTGGCTATATGCTGTGTTCGTTGCCTAAAGCCAAACTTGTAGCAATGTATGATAAGTTTTAAAAGCAGGAGTTGACTACCGACTATAGGCTACCGACAGTACACAGTACCAGCAAAGTTCTGAATGAAATACCATGCACTTCTCTCCTCGCCACACCTGAGCAGGTATCGAGGCCATGCGGGCCTCCGAGCTCTCAGCTCATAGCATAGAGAGGGCGGAGAGGAGAGGATATATATGTGTGTGCAGAGACAGACAGGAGGCAGAGGGGAACACAGCTCTTGGCAGACAACTTAAAGTCTCTAAGGAATCCTGCTCCCTCCTACTTTAATGTAAGCTTTGTCCATGGATCCCTGACCTAATCTTGTAGCGGTTCTTTCCGCCTCGGTACTGTCTGTCCTATGTGTCAGAAGGTAAGGTTGCTATACCTGTGCAGAACGCATGTTGGCATGAGATTCGCCCCCACCTGCTATTCTCATTCACTTGGATTCAGTATACACACAATCGGATATGTTTGAAGTCATTTCAGTACTTCATACATACCAGTATTTATGCGACAACGCTCACCCACAAAGAGAAACCAGCATGGGAATACCAAAGCCAATCTGGAGATATAATTTATGAAGCCTCGGATAGCAAGGAATGCAACAAGATGGGAGACAGCAGTACATACGACATGAATCAAAACTCGAAAATAATCACATTATCAAATGATGATGTGTTGGTACACAGTTCAAATGAGCCACATGATCAGATTAACATGAAAAACGGAGATATCTTTCGAAAGACAAATGA
Source organism: Sthenelais limicola (assembly GCA_942159475.1). NCBI lineage: Eukaryota > Metazoa > Annelida > Polychaeta > Phyllodocida > Sigalionidae > Sthenelais > Sthenelais limicola. Next base: position 110,710,710 of record OW804095.1, on the reverse strand, counting down.
TGATTATGATGATGACCTGATGATGGAAAAGTTTGCCTCGCTGGATTTTCATTCGGAATATGAGGGGGATATTTTCAAGGGAGATGACACTTCCACCTCATCCAGTGGGGTATCGTCTGGGGGCTCAGCCAGTTTAAGCAGTAGCACAACCAGTCCAACAAAAACTGAAGAAAAGAAGAAGTTTAATGTTAGCCTCAACTCGTGGAACATTTGGCAAGAGGATATCACTTACGAGCCAAAGTCTGACACGGAGGAGGAAGATTCAGCATCCAGCTTCAGGAAGTTCCGTGAGGCCAAATCTGCAGATGCTGATTCCAAAAAGAAAAGATTCAGTTTCCTGAAAAGGCTCTCACTGAGAGATTCACATACAATTAATGCCCCCAAGGAAAGTATCCCAATGGTGACTAAGTCTGTAAAGAAGGATGTTAAAGTGGATGCCCTTCCACAGTATTTCGTAGTTAAGCACCTGGGCTGCAGAAGAAGCTCGGGGCTTTATGGACTGAAACACATAAGACGCCCTGTGGATGAAATGATAGAAGCTGTTGGGAACATGAAAAAGAATGAGGAGCTTACATTAGCACAATTGCACATCACGAAAAGGGGTGTTCATATGAGCGCTCACAGTGACAACAAGGGACCTCAGATACCAACAGAGTTCATACCTATTGAGTTTCTTTCCTATGGAGTCCAGGATTACGTACATACCCGCGTGTTCTGTTTGATCATAGTGAGAACAATGGCAAGACATGCGAAGAAAATGGAGTGTCACGCGTTTGTATGCAATTGCAGTGCCACATCTAAGAAACTGGCCCTGAGCGTAGCATTGGCTTTCGAAAAGTATGCAGAGTCACTCCGGGGTAAACCATACCGGTTTGAAGTGGACTTAAAAAAGAAGGAAAAACCAAAAGTGGCAGGTGATACAAAGAGTGAATTTGATGCATAGAACTGAAGGGAGGGGTATGTAATGAAGTCAGTAGAGGGTAGATGATATTACAACAAAGACAATCGTGCAGGTATAATTAATTGACGAGTAGGTCGGCCTAAATAGACAGTAACACAAGATTTCAGGAGTCTTATCATCCTTATACAAAGCATATAATACATATATATATATATTTTATTTTTGTACTGGATATAACCGAGTCAAGTTTATATAATACAACAAGAATATTGACAAGTTTACAAAAACGGTGCGTCTGTATTGTTCAGAAATCAGGGACTCACTATCTATTTTTACACTGACTATTGTGTACTCGAAATATCGAGAATGTATATGAATTATTTCTATGATTAGTTCGCCTCTTTTCAATTCTAAAAGTACATCTTCCCATGCATGAATTTAACTCTCCATGACGTCGCTCCGCTGTTAGTAGGTTAAATCTAACATGTCTGGTAAGATATCCCACCAAAATTTAACCATTTGAAGATTTAAAATACCTCACCTTCCTAAAACTACAATGTGGTGTATATACATGTGATCATTATTTAATTAATTAATTTGTAACATTATGTGCAATTCTAATATATCTTTATATGATATGAAATGTGGTATGAAAACTTAATTGCTAACGATTAAAGTTGATATATGTACATGTATAGCTGATGACTATTCAATATGGAATCAATGCAACATGTTTCGGAATGACATAGATACAATTTTTGACGTATCGAATGTATGTGGCATGGATTAACGCACATTAACTATGTATAGTCAATTAATTTCGTGAAGCATCAGAGAACAAAATGGTCGCCAATAGAAAGTTATGCCAAGCTACCGAACGCACATGTTAGGAATCCAGGTAAACACTTGTGACTACATGATTAATTTTTCTATTAAGTCAGCAATTCATCAAAATATTCATATTTTTGTCAGAATAAAATGTTTTTTCAATGAGAACTCACAAAGGCAGTAATAGTTTCTATTGTTTCAATAATTCCTGAATCCAGGAGAGAATGACTGACGTTTATTGATTGGTGTTTGAGTGATCATCGCAACCAACTGAATATCGAGTGATGAACGGTTGGAAGAGACTGTGAGGAGAATGTGAAATCTCTCTTGTACCTAACATTCCATAAATATGTGATCAACATATTAAGTGGAAATTCCGATAAGTGATATTGAAGACTGAATTTTCTAATTTATCAGATGTATCTCATAAACATCATCCATGACCATATAATAGGTATAATTATGTATAGGGGCCTACATACATGCATTAACATAACATTGAAGAAGGAGAACACTTCATTACCATTAAAATCCTTCAGGAGAGAATTTGGTGCTTGGAACATCGGATGAAAACGGCAGTAACTTTGTGATCTTAGCCTTAGTAATATGGGTAATTAAAATATGAATATTCATTTCGTACTTTGTGTTCACCTTGTGTGAAACCTGCAGACGATTTCTCACGGAACAGACGAGGTTGCCCCAGGATGGTTCTTTGCGAACTGGTACATCATAGCCATGATATATTATAATTACAGGTGATTACCTTGTCCTGATTATTACTGAGACATGCTAATATGTATCGCTTCCCACCTGTAAATTATTATGAAAACTCACCCGCTTGGCTCTGTGTATACGGAGTAACACATATCTGGCGCAGGGAAAATGGGTTATCACTTCTATACATGTGTACCTGGCAAAATACCAATAATAATTAAGTCCCAAATCAGCATGTTTTTATCTGAGGAGTTTTCGTGCGTCGGATAACTTGTAATTAATGCACTTTATCATGCTGTTATCCCAACGTTTGTAAAAGGGTATGTGCACACGCCTCATAAAGGACATTTTTGATAAGTGTTTGTTGCATTAAGCCCCACAAAAGGCTTCTGAGATGCCAAGTATGAGGGAGGAAGGAAGAGTGTCTAGCATGAAAAGTATATGTCTGGGGCGCACAGCCAAAGCGGCCTTAGTAAAAGGCTATAAGGAATGTGAGCAAGCAGGTATTTATGCAAACCAATTATCCATGGATCCAGACCTCATGCACACATTCGACTTACCTAAGTTATACTAAGGGGGTAGATACCTTACTATAAGACCCATACAAATCATTCTATGTAATATGAATTCAGGAACTTGTATGGCCAAGGAGACATAAAAGAGGCGTGTTGACAAGTACTTAGATAGAATAGGATCAATGTATAACAGTAACAACCAAGAAAATTCCCGGCAATGCAGGCAAGATGTTTTCCATCGATGTAATTGTGTGTACAGAAGACCTTTATTTCCTTTTCTAGGTAAGCGCCATTTTCATCTGTATGTGTGATAACCATTGTGATCCTAGATATGTCTGCAAACACTATACATACGATGCATGTCGTGAATACATTTATATTAGAATAGCTGCGATTGTAACTAATGTAATCATTTTACAAATGAATGATTACGCATCTCTTCTTAAGATATGTGTTGGTGTGACCAGGGTAAAATAAAACCTCCGAACTGAACCATGATTTTATGGATCAGTTGCAGTTAACCTTTTCACTTCATGTCACCCCTGCAATCTGGGAAAGTAGCCGTGCCTCAGCGAACAACGACACATGGTTTAACCAGACATATCTTATGTGGTGTTAGGACTACTTTGCTATCATTTCAATGGGAAACACTCGCCCAAAGCTTGTGCCTCTTCATCCAAAAGGAATACCGACCCATCTGATATCTTCAAAGTTCCTTTCAGCCTTTCTACTCCTTCGTAACAGGGAGGTATATAAAGATATACCCCCTGGTTTATAAAGATATACCTCCCTGCTTGTAAAAGATAATTTTGATCTAGTTATACGTCTATACTATAAAACTACATTAACCCCAGACCTTGAAAGCCCGAGTATGCCCTCATATTGCAAATCTGTGCTTGGAAGGTTTTCACATTTTTTCTCGGCTTACGTATTTGATCGACGGTATTTACTGAACGGTAAAAACTATATTTTTTGATACGTGACGCGATATTTCTGGCGCAAAATAAGATCAACCGGCCAAATACTACAACTGGGACTGGTGTAAATTGAAAATGGGACCTAGTGAATTGATTCATAATGGAACATTTTTACGAATCAATTATGAATGCCATATAAACGATTTCGTAAGAAGGCGAAGCTGGGATGTCTTGGATAAATAAAATACATTTGGGAGATTACTCGATTCTTTAGCACAACAAGGAATAGAATTGCACTGATCCAGGTGGTCTTGTTGAATGATCCAATAATAAAAACTTCAGAATCCTACGGACGATGAGAAAAATGAATGCCTATTCATACAAAACCCGAGGCGAGGGGAGGGGAAAAGAAAGGTAATAACATGCCTGGAAAGGCTAATAAATTTTCATTCTCACTGGATATCCCATCAGAATTAGGTAACTTACAAAGGAGTCACACACTTCACCCTGTTTCCCCGATTTTTAATGCTTATTCAGTGGATAGATGTTGTGTTGTTTAGGATCAGAGATCCGATTCATACCTGCCATTCGGGTAGGCATATTTATCTCTTATTCACGGAGGGGTTTTCACGCTCACCATGACCAACTGCTCTTCCCATAACGGATCCATTATACCGATGATAGGGCTGTTTTGATAGAGATATCATTGTCCATGAGAATCACCCCACTTAATGCTAATAGCTATTGTGAAAATGTTGCCAATAAAACTGCATGACGCTTCGTGTGGCAATATTCGTGTGGCCATGGTAATGGAAACGATTATGCCCGGGCGCAATGAATTCATTATGGGCGTGATGAAAAAAATGACGTCAAACTCGTTAAAATGTTTGTATCTGTAGTGAGATGCATTCCTCTTTTATAATAATTTATGATTCTTTGGAACACACAGAGACATTCGTCTATAAATTACATACATTAATTATGCACTTACATCTATAGCAATACAGCATGCGATACCATTCATTTTTTATCTGTTTAGCACTTGTGTAGATACAAACCTGGGTATGTCTTATGATATTATGCATCAATATTCCTTTTACTAATATTGTTTAAAATGGTAGACAGGCGTAGATGAAATTTAAGACCGCCCTATTCTACGATAAACTGTAGGACACATCGATCTACCCTCAGTTTTAGTCGTATATAGATGTGTCGAGATACAATCCCATCCATGCACGCATGGGTTGTATCTAAACTGAGCGATTCGCGTTGTTTTCAGGTACGCCGTGTACCACTTAACCTAAATGTTATGGTGTGTTGTTCCTGTCGGTTACACTTGCATTTTATTATTGAAGTTATGAAAGAGTTGTTGTTTACGGACCTAATTGCCCCTCCCCCGTGTGATGTTCCATCCCCTGCTTGGCGCGGCAAGTGCCCATATAGTCGCTGCATGAATAAAGGAATTCGCGCATTTCCCAATTCTAGATCATGCACACGTAACTCACTAATTGAGAAAATTCGATACCATGCTGGGGTTTACATTCGTATTATCTGAACACGATGACTATATATTACCTTGACATCTAATTTACTCTCTAGGTTTGGGCAAGAACATCCTAATATCCGATGCAAAGGAATGAGGACTGAAATTCGTAAAGTTGATGAATTAGGTTCGAACCTGCGGCAATGTGTAATTATGCGACTTTCCGTCTATCGTACTTATTATTACAAAATAACATTAGTGAGTTAGTTCACTTTTCATAAAAGGAGTTATGTCGAATACTCTGCCAGAAAACGAGTCCTCGGAGGTATCTATCCCCCAGTAATATACTTGCCTGTGGCAATGGAGAAAATTGCGTTCCAACAGGAAGAACGAATTGTAGCTTCAATTAAGGTTCAGCCACTATACATACATTGTGTCTTCTTTATCTCCAATGCCTTATGGATAGAATCCATTCACCCATTGGTGGGACAACGTCGACATACCAAGCCATATACCAATCGATAGCATTAACACATTTGCTTAATCGCTTCCAATCAGACTCAACTCCAATCAAGAAGGTCATGTGATTCGAATAGTAAGCGGTGGGTCGGAAGGTATAGGGGTGTATGGGAATATAAACAGTCGATGCATGTTGACATACAATAAAGCAATCGCTTCTATTAATGGCTCCGTTACGTCTTGCCTCCCTTATTAAGAAGCATGTAGGCAGCGCGGTTTAAGATAATAGCCCTTGTTACAGCGATGGCTTCCTTTATTGCATGCCTGACATGTGGATCGACATTTTAGACACAGTTTTATTTCAGCCACTTCGATCTCTCAAACAAAATGGGTAAACCTCTAATTATACTTAGATCATAGTGTAGGCTTTAATAGCTTTTCCAGGAAAATGTAATTGTAGCGTCTCTAATTATTCGTAAAGTATGCTGGTGGCATTGGACATAAATGGAGACTGTTGGTTAGTTAGATCTAATCATAAACATGAGTTACAACTTTTCTGTATTGTTCATTCAAGTGATTGTTACCGTTCATGAAGATAAGATACGGTAGGTATTAGTGTGTCGTCGATTATGTGTCCATGCAAGATACTTTTCCAGACATCTTTCAGCTGTGGACCTAGACAGTATATGGAAATACAAAAAAGAATGAAGGATTCTTCATTCTTTTTTTGTATTTCCACGACTCATAATAGCTTCGAATGTGTATTATGCCTGGTTGAAACACCGCTTTAAAATCAAATTCTCGTGATTGTAAATACAACATTCCACTATGATTTATTTCTTGAGATATCTCAAGGACTTCCCTATATCCCACTAACAATCCCCGAGAGGCTTAGCCTTCTTTTGACTATACAACTCTAAAGTAGGATCAGTAAACTCGTTTCCTGCATATACAGTCAAAGCAAGAAAATGTCGCTGATCATATTTATCTAGACTCGTCTGCGGAGTTGTGTTGACCCAGTCTGCATGAACAGAGAGGAATAAAAATAAATGAAATATTGCCTCAGACTATACATTTAGTTCTTTATAAAGATCATGCTCTTTATTGCCACAAGAAAGAATGTTTTGAACAGAAAAGAAACAGACGAACAATCCTTTTACAAAGTCTTTGAATTTCCCAAGGCATTTTAACTGCAAAAACGTGGAAAGGGTACACAGTAAGCAGGTGGCTTCTATTAACTATCGATTTAATAGAACCGAATACCAGGACTTTTTTTATCATCTGACTGGGAACTTGCTATGTCTTTGTAGAAAATATCACAATTCATTTCAAATTCAATAGTTCTGCTTTATCTTCCATCAGTTCAGTTACCTTTGTCACACAGGGGTTGACTTGCAAAACTAGCCTCCAATTTATATAACCTCTTCCTGTATCTAATTGTGGCCAATTCTATAGGGCATTAGGTTATTTCTTGGCAGCTGCCAAAGAAGAGCACCCATGTGAAGTAAGGAAGAATACAAACCAATTTCTACAAATAACCGTCCCGTGGCACATTCCAAAGACAGTCCATTGAATGTTTTGTATTGTACACATTGCACGACATACTTCTGACAAACACAGCGAAACATCCATTAGAGGTGGACATTTATACAGACTAACATACTTGAGTTAAGTTTCGTATGACATGCTATACACCCTTTGCCTTGATCCGAGTACATACAAATCATGATTTCTTTGTTAAGTTGAGCGCGGAGCCTCAGAAGGTACCTGCTGTATTTTCAGATAATAGAGCACGGTAATTGACTCTGTAACAATGCCTTTCGATCGAGGTGGCAATATAACGTCGACTTATATAAGTTCAGGTGTTATAAGGGAGGGCATCATTCCACCTGGGAGATCAATCCAAGGGCATCTATTGTCAATGGAAGCTTCCTATATATAAGATGCCCATGATTTTACGCTTGGCCTCATATAGCCTGTTCGGTAGCACCTTAGATTCCCCGGTGGAGCTCACAATCGTCCACCCTTCTCTTCCCCCCCCCCCCCCCCCGCCATCAAGGTAGTCCCTGAGATACATGTATATTTATGCTAAATGATGACCAATGTGAGTTTTCGTTAGATGTAGAGAACGACGAAGCAGCTACAAACCATCATTAGAAATATTGTTCATAGAAATTTTTTCACTGTTAAAAACATGGATAATTTCTTTTAAATGAAATTAGGGTTCTTTAAATCTTTGCACGGTGCACCAATAGATATATATTAATAAGTACTTATGTACTTCAATATCGGGACCATACAATTAAAATCGCTTCATGGTTTTCAGACAAAAGAGATACTTATCTACCATGCAGTTTATTCAGTGTTAATTACTGCCTGGATAAATCTAAAAGTTGTAATCGTATCCATAAATTGACGGAATAATAACAAAATGAGTGTAGCGGTTATCCGTCCATGTGTTCAACCTTAACTTCCGCAGCTTTTTTCATGATTATTGTGTTATAATAAGACAATTATTGTGTTTAGGCCTCTTAGGAAGACCTACAGAAGGATCGGGTAGCCCTTGTTTCATGAAGTTATTTTGTATAATATTGTAGACTTATCGTGAAATAAAAACATACTATAATATACGACCAACCATCATTAGTTACAGATATTCGGGAAAGTGGGCGTCCAACCCTGTACTGAATATTGGGTGTAACTGATATTGCTCTCGGAGCACCCAAAGTCCCCAGAAAACATTATGAATGAAACTAGAGTGATGGCTCAGGCCCCTTTGCTAACATCATATTCCCATAAGTGATGTGAACATAAACATCATGAACCCAAACACCCTCAGGACCATTCGAGGGTTTCGCCGACGTGAACAAACGTAAGGCCCGAATGGCGTGTCTAAACAACCCTGATAGAATTCCAGGATCTTATGGGAACTATATTTGCTAGTCAGCCCGAGCATGAAGACACTTTGCAGGACATCTGCCTGGGCAAAGGAAAACATTAGTGCCACAGGGAACTTACCTGCGATGCCACACGAAAGGAAAGATTTTAATTAAGCACTCAGAAAATAATAAATAAACAGGGAACTGCTATTATACGTTTGCATTAATTTTACGCTTTTTTACGTATTCGATATTGAACAAAAAAAGGAAGTAGTAATTAGATATATCATAAAGTCATGACCATGGGAAAATTGAGGAAATATTTGAAACGTGACTGCAGATCCTCAAAAGCTATACAATATTTTTACTCCAAAAGCCGTGTCTATTTACAAATCGAATTTTTGCCAATAGTCAGCAGTAGACAACAAAGCCAGTGAGTGACTCTTAATTTCTATCTTTTTATGATCGATGATGTTTTAATGGCGGTATATTGTCGACCATAAAAACGAAACTGACAATATATTAATTTCCGTCGGATAAATTCGCAATCCGAAATAGAAAAATAGTATACCGTGCGATTCAACACTATACATGTGTATATACCATGTGATCATTCCATATATGGAATGCTGACTGCGATAATATATTAGATTTTTAATATTAATTGCTCCTTTTTCGCGAGTTGTATCTATAGGAGGCCGGTACAACTTTCAAGTAATCGTAAACCGAACACGGAATGCATGGATATGATCAAATTATTCTGTATATGGAACTTCCCTATGTCATGGTGAATTATATTATCAATTTAATGAAATCTACATTAGCCTATAATATGGTTGATCGTTAGAAAATGAGCAGCATTTTTCGCCCTACTTAAGCTGAAAATATCCTTGGTATCAATGTGAGCTTATGGAAAATTTTTAAAAAAGAAAAAAGTCGACGTTCCTATAGGTGAGCCCTTTCAGTCCAATGTACTCCCTTCTCTGGACCCAGAAAAGATATTTTACATTCAATGACATCATTTAAATTCACTGTACACAGTCATGTAGTTCAAACGTATCCATAACTGGGACATTTCCAAAACAAGGGCTAAAGAACGATCTCAGCCCATTACTTTAGATGCTGCAAATAACTGTGAATAAGGGTAGAACTTCACATTCCTTAGAACACAGCGATCTTATTTATTGAAGCAGTTGGACCGTGGAAGTCACGGAAAGGGAGTGCGTCACTAGCTGCTTTCTGTTGTGGGTTCTTAATTTATTAACGTAAGGGTTACACCTCGATTTAGATGCACGCTGTTTGTCTTCCTCCTCCAGAGACAACTAATCGAATATTCACCATCGTGCAAAACATACATTTTTCTGTATCTATTATCATATTTAACTTTTTTATATATTCATTTTCTAAAGAGTGGAACTTTCACGAAATGGCTCGATGTGTTCATACAACCTAGAATGTCCATGATGCTACGAGGTCAAATGACCTACATCTTTTGGCAGTAGCTTTTTGCATGGTTATCTATCCTGAGGCTTATCACTGTTAGACTAGATTTAAATTATTGAAATACTAAACCATTGTTCCCTCACTTGACGAAAGTATATTCAGGGTTCCATTTCTTCCCTCATCACTTAAATACATGATCTAATCTTTCATTTTCCACTCACTCACTCCCTCATTCTTTCTTTATTCATCTATTTCCATATCCATTTTAAACTGAAACTGTATGCAACCCAAATAATTGGTGTTGTAGTTGGGTTTACCATTGATTTGGGTGGACAAGTTAGCGTGATATTATTAAATAAATCACCCCCATAAAAATGTTATCAATTGGAACTGTTAAAAGTTATATTTATCGTCAAAGAATTTTCCATAACAACAAAATGGTATTCAGAGCCTTTCTTAATGAAGTCAAAATAGAGATGAGAGTTAGAATATAATAATGTTATACAAGTTCAAGGTAAAAAAAATCAAACCTATGGTTTAAATTGTTAACAGAGTTGGAGGCATGAAGCCCATATCCAGAGGGGCGTAAGTCGGTCACTGGTACCTGTTATATTGCTGTTATATTCGTCTAAAATTGGTACATATAATAATACTTTGAGGGGGGGGGGGGGGGCTATAGTTACGCAGGCCGAATTGATAGACCAAGGCCAAAGAAATAAAATAGGTGTGTTTCCGATTTATCTGGGTGAAAACTAGGTAGGGGGGGGGGGTGATAACTTTTTCTTTTTTTATAAATTTTTGTTCTTAGGAAACCACCTCCCAGGAACTGAAAAAAATGTCTATTCTATAACAATAATTGTTTTCAACATGGGAAATGTGCTTTTTGACAGTTCCGGGTTATGAAAACTTGTTTTCCTGCTTTTGTCAGCTTTTTTTTTTTCAAAAAATCCCCCAAAAGGGTAAAACAAAAACCAGGTATGGTCAATTTTTTTTTGGTAAATAGGAAACACCTATTATTTTTTTTGCCCAATCTAACATGAAAGTATGCTATAGGGTTCAAGAGCTGAATATCATGGTGAAGTACGTAATACTTCTGTTTATTGCTAAAACATTACCAAGATAATATGTGTGGCCTAAAGAACTGGGCCAATGTGCGCTGACATTCTATTATATATACGTTTATGTATATCGTACATGAGATATGCGATGAACTGCCTGGCTCAAGGTACGAGCAGGGCGGGAAACCAGATGGGGAAACGTAGGCTCCCTCTTGTGGATTTTTTTGTAGAACATCGGCCACTTCCTGTTCTAGAACCAATCAAAACGTATGCAGGTGAATATGGCTGACTGGGCTGTCTAACGTCCCTCCAAGTCTTTGAAAACAAAAAGTTTTAACTTGAAACAAGAGCAGACAGGCTCTTTAATAGTGAATTAACCATGGGGGCCATAATATCACGATGGAGGGTAAGTGCGGAATGTGTGTAGTTGTCATAAGTTCGATTTTGAATTGTTCTTGTTCATTATTATGTCATTCGGTGGACCCCGAAGTTGCCTTATGACCGGTGGGTCCGTGTCAAAAGGTCTTGTTCAACCTGTGGGCCTCGGTTAATGAAGTAGAATACATAGACCATTGCTGTCTGCATCTATTCTAGGCACCTTCCTCTAGCCCCCAAACCCATTATATCCTGTCACCACTGCTCCTATAATTTAACCCCTTATTATAATCACAAATGTTGAGTGTTTGGCTTCAATTCAAAAGTCAAGAGTGACAACTGACGAGACAGTCGACAACGTCAATGTTTTGCTAGTTTTAGAGGTACAGCTGCACTTCGACACATTAAAATAGACTATAGTAGCTATACTGTGTTTCAAATTTGAAGTTACCCGTAGGCCTTCTTGGAGACATAGCGAATGTTTTTTTTTTATTTGACAGGTTAGAATACTTAGATGGATGTCCTAGCCGAAAATCCAATTATGCTCTTAAAACAATTTAGTAGATCTAGTAGGCCTAGTCCTAGACAGTGTAATTTTTTTTTTACTATAATAGCCTATATTTCTAATTCAAGTATATATTCTCTTACTCTCTTAACTTACGAGCCAGAACATTTGGCAAATAGGTCTGAAAAGGGGCAGAATTATTTAGCCTAGAGCTCATTACCTATAAACAAAAATATAGTTATGACTTATGTGTATTTATTGTTAAGTGAGTTTGGAGGTGGACTCTTCCATCACCAGCTGCTGGCCATCGATCTCTACTGTCCCAGATAGTATACGGTAGAAGATTACTTCTAAGATGGAAGGAAGGGCTGGCAATTTTTGGGCTATGTTAGCTAGTGCTGAGTCTGATGCTCATTAAGGTGACTCAGTACTGATCTTGTGTATTCAACACATATAGCTCAGTACTGATATATGTGTATTCAATACATATAGCAGGGAATATCAGCATTATGCAGACGAAGTATGTATGTTAAGTCTTGATATAAACATTTCAGATAGAAAATTTATGCTGATTTTTGGTGTGGGAGTTAGTATCTACGATCCCTATACATCCATATTAAATTTCATTAAAATTCATGGAGCCATATGTGTATAAATCAAATAATTATTAAGAATTTTCTCATTTTTAGCCAATTTTCTCATAATTAAGTTGTAACACAAAAAAAAGGGCCTGGAAATTCATGCTGATTTTTGGTGTGCGAGTTAGTAACTATGATAGCTGTATCCATATAGAATTTCATCAAGATTTATGAAGCCATTTTTGTTCAAATCAAATATTAATCAGGAATTTAATTTTTTTCCCAATTTTTCTCATAAATAAGTCGTAATATAGAAAAATTTAGCCTGGAAAGCCATCCTGATTTTTTGTGTATGAGTTGATAAATACGGTATCTACATTCATATTAAATTTAAAAAATATTCATCAAACAGTTTTTTTTTAAAACGCTGATTGTCATCAGCCAAAGTCAATTTTGCTAGTGCCCCGTACTGCCACTAGGGGGCTTCCAGGGGGCTAACTCAGGATCTGAGGAAAAAAACATTATCTGATGATAAGTATATATATGTTGAATGTCTGGGTGAAATTTGATGTCTGAATTCATGTCAGAACCATTTTAAACGAATTATGTTAATAAATCACTCAAATGTAGTAAAATTACTCAAATATGATTCATTATTTCTATCTCCATACTGCCATAGCATGAAAACTAGCCTGGTGACCTATGTTTTTTTTTCACTCGATAATGATTATTTCATGTCAACTATCATTGGTAAAAATTTTAGAAAAATTCATCAATAATCAAAATCACTACTGAGTCACCTTAAAGTCAGCAATAGATAGTACGGTATCATCTCAGTGACTTGTATTTAGTACTTCTAATCGTAATTTAGAAAGCCCGGTACGGTAGTCTTAAACAGAATACGTTTCGAGGACAGGGGAAGGGAGGGCCAGTTGTTTTGGTAATTAGTCCCGGCAACCTGATATGACTGGACGTCTAGGTTAGTAAAGAATTTGGAGGGACAGGCTTATATGGCTTTGTTTTTTTTGTTTTTTTTCCAAATCATAATTTCTATTCAATCTGTCAACAAAACTTCCTTGAACGGTGGACATCAAGATTACATTCCGTTCTTTCCTCACCTCATCCTTGCTGTTTATTTATTCGTTGTGTACCTTAAATTATCTTTTTCTAGCTCTTTTCAATTCACATTACTTTCTTACCTTTTTACCATGATAGACTACATACTACGAGAACAACAACCGTCTTCCCTTCAGAGTGGGTTGATGGGAGGGAGTATCACCATGGTTGTATATGGTCTTGTTAATGATAAGACAGGAGGAGCAGTCCCTCAACCACCGAGCACAACTTGCCAAAAGTCATAAACTAGCTGTTATTTTTATTAGGAGGTGTGCGATTAATAGCAATTAATGGCATTCATTCTTCCACACATCGACACCAAAGAAATATCGCCGTCTGAAAATTATCCTGTTCTAAATACTACTGTTCAGACAGAGGAGATGGGCTGGAAATACGAGCTGGAATAGAATACCAGTAGCCTAGTAGGCATACTAAATGAAGTTAATTGCTTGCCCTTGATTTATAAACCTTAATTAATGAATTAGTTCCTTTACACATTCATTAAATTGGGTTTGGGGTTTTTTGTTACAGAAAAAAGAGACGACTATTGAGACTTTGGAAAAACTTGAGAAGGTACTAATAATTTATTATATTTCTAGTTACCGTAGTACTCATGTTTTTGGTTAATGTAAACAGAACTACCGTAAATGTGTTAAAGTCCAGACGTAATTAATTTTGTTCCATATGTTGAGTAACTGTTGTCTGCAATCACTTTGAAGTGACACATTATTCATTATATCTACAGAATTATAAATATTATGTACTGAATGGCCATCAGATATAACTATTGGCCTGTTGTAAAAACGAGTTATTCTATTTGAACGTTCTATTTCGATGTTTCCTTAATATGGCTGTTGTTAAATTTACTATCCCAATTTTCCCAAGGAAATAACTACTATTGAAACCCAGCGGAAGAGTAATCAAGAATCAGAAAGGCGTATCGTCGGGTCGCTGTTGATGTATTCTGCAGCAATCTACATCGTCTTCACTGTTGTATTTTACTTCTATTACTTACCTGAAGCATGGGTTGATCGTATGAAGTATTCGATACCTTTGGTATCATTCCCCATCATGTAAGTATAACAATGGGTTTTAATCTACTCTTCATTAATTTCTACTTCAGACTGCCTTTAATTTATGGCCCTTCCTGTCTGTCGGTCTCTTCCAATCCAATTTTGGTCTGTCTTTTGTGGTGTGTCACTTTTTTTAGCATTGGCAATTATCTCGTGTATCAGTTGTAATTCTTACACACAATTTATTTTACTTTTCTGCAGCCATATGGTATATGCGGTGTTGTAATCAATTTCCCTCTATCTTCTTTTCTTAATCAGCATTTGGGGCTTGAAGCGCTTTCTTCATTGGTACTTTGTCAAGAGGATAACCAAAAATGGTGAGGCTTGACACTATTATACATATATCAACATTTTCATCGCGTACTTTAGGGATTGACTTGTCACCTGCTGTAATTTTTGTCAACAATTCTATTACCTATAAATAATTTCCTTATCTGTCCTTTTTCTCATTTATCTTTATTTTAATCAGAAATGAAGTTGGAGATGTATATGGAGCAAAAGAAAGTCATCGTGAGTATCAGCCATTCGTAGCATGCTGTCGTTTTCCACATATGTTATCAGAGCTATGTACATATATGTATATCTCTGATATTATGTCAAATTTTAAATGCTTGAAGGAATCACAATTTTTAAATTCACATGTATTATGATCAATCTGTTGATAAAAATTTAGTTTGTTCTCCCCAGCTCAATGACGTTATGGAAAAGGAAACTTACAAGAAGGCGAAGGAAATATTGGAAAGATTTGATTCCTCGAAAAAACTTCAGGTTCGTTTTTGTTTCCACATCTTGAACTACCATTGCGGCCCATGCATACTTGCATAACTTTTACTATTAAAATTACTTGCTTTCATTGCGACTTTGCCAGGTAATGATATGGGGGAGTGGGGGGGGGGGGGGAGGGGATATCGGTATAATGTTTTTTTAATTGTGACAATTATAATACTGAATATAATATAATATAAAATAATATGATCATTTTGATTATAATGAAATGTGATCTTCACTTGAATCTATTTAAAATGATATCTTTGGTATTTTATTTTGCAAATCCTACTAAGTTGACATATTTTCTTACAGGAAGCTGAACCATCTTCACCTGCCCCACTAAAAGCGCCGGATGGCCAAGGTAAATATGAGATGAAAATAATTAAGAATGTGGATCCTTATGTCAGCATAATTGTAAAATGTTGATAACCTTGTGAAAAAATAACTTTCTTTGACAGTTACGATTTCCACTGACTCCTATATCGCAGCATATTCCACTAGTTACTTTACTGTGGTGACTTCTTTTCTGTCGTCAGAGCTGCGCCAGCGAACAGTGGATGCGTCTAAAGTGGGACAATCTCCAGGTACTTCTCTCCCCAAGACGCCAGGCCCAGATGGCTTTTCAACGCCAAAACAACCTCCGGTTGGTCAACCAGGAACGGCAGGACGCCCTGTGGCTGGACCTAATATTGGACAGCAAGCTCCACAATGGGGTAAATATGAGCGTCAACATGTTTTGAGCATGTTTTGTAAATTAACAAATCCAGATTGACTTCGTGTGGTACTTTTTTCATTATTTTTCCTTGGTTTCCATGCTATGTAAAGTTCTGTTGTTGTCTAGTGTTTTTTTTTCCTCTCGCAAGGACTGTAAATAATGACAACGGGCGTTTATAACGTACACGTACCGGTACTCCCAGAAAAGTGTTGTTTTTTTCTCCTGAAAAAAAATAATGGAAGTATGCAGTATTTTGTTTGTAATTCCTAGGTATCTTTGATTTTTATTAAACATTTCAATCTGAATGACCTTCAGAAAGCCCCGATACACCGAGCCCTACCGACCGTAAATATAGAAGAACGAGTAATCGGTTTGGTAAGTTTGAATTAGCAATGTGGTGAAATGTGCATGTGGGCTTTTTGCTTACCTATACTCAATATATATCCATATTTATAACGGTATCCTCTTCGTCTCACTATATCTAGGCAAACATCTCTCTTTCCCCCCATCACCCAATGAAGTTACCACAGAATTTGATTGTGGTATCAAAATCACGTTTACAAATTGATTGGAAGAAATCAACATTTGGTTATCATGCTATCCATCAGGATAACCAAACATTCGCCCACTCGTTTCGTTATTTTGTTCGAACTTGACATTTTTGGTTGTTGATTTATCTGTCATTTATTTGATGGTCGAATTATCCTGATTTATTTCTATATGCCTCTTGGCTGAAACTATATCTATCTTCGTGGATTTTATTCATTCCTTTGCCCGTATTTGGTGTATCCATAAATCTATTTTTGTTTACTTTGCTTTCAAATCTTGACGTCAAATCATGGCGCTTTCTGTGCCAAGAACATTAGAACTATTTTAAGTGTTTCCTAATTTATTTGACTTGCTATTGTCTTCAAATACGCTTAAAATTCATCTTTCATTGAATCTTAGCGTTGTTATAGAGATAATCACAAACCTGCGTATACAATAATGTATGAGGATATAGAGTATCAGTTATAGAATGATACAACTCTTGATAGCGTTAAATAATATATATAATTCTGCTCGTGATTATATAAGAGAAGTAGACTTCAGTTCGTAGAACCTTTATAGTTTATTTGCATCGTCCATTAGATAGTTGTATGTATGCTTGATTTTGTTTCTGTTAGGTCATTTACTATGAACTTCGTATCCCTTTCTTACTATCTGTCCAGAGAGATCATGATCGTTTCCCGTCAATTTCATGTCTTCAGTTTCCTCTAAAAACTATTTTCATCTACTGCAACTTAACATAATTAAAATTGTATTCTAATCTTGCTAGATGTTGCCACTAATAGCATATATGTATCGACATATGTAAAATAATGCCATTGCTGGACGGAACCAACATTAAACATGTTATGTGCCGGTAATATTCTTGTATTAAGCCCATACATTCAGGCTTAAAATGGAACCATTGAAGTCGATTGCATATATTATTATCATACTTTGACCAACTAAATATTAGTAGCATTTTACAATGGAATGTTTCAGGCACTCCTATGCGCCCCCCAGGCCCTCCAATGCCCAGGCCAGTGCTCCCTAGGGAGCGCACCGCTAGTGAGAGAATCCTCGAATACCTCATTGGGGATGGGCCTCAGAATCGCTACGCGCTTGTCTGCAAACAGTGCTACTCCCACAACGGGATGGCTTACAAGGAGGAGTTTGATTATCTCAGTAAGTATACTATGTGTTTATGTGCTCTTTATAAGAAAGCACATGGATGTGATTTTTTACATGATATATGAATGATTGATCGAATGTACAACATATTCATGACTGCTCCTTGGTCTGAAGTTATGGAATTATTAATATCAAGCGAAATAATTTTTGCTACTCTTGATCATTTCAGATTTCCGTTGCTGTTATTGTTATACTTTCAACAAGGCTAGAAAGCAACGTCCAAGTGCCCCAAAACTCGACACCCCTCCCTTCGCTCGCAGGACTATCAATGTCAACCAAGGTATCCCGCTTCAAATTATTAAATTTATTGTAAATAATAGTATATATCAGGCTGCCATCATGTCTTTGTTCACGAAACTCAAAGTAATATAAATGAGATATAGCACACGTAAACAAAAAATACCTGTGATATTAATGTTAAGGCAATAATGATAATGAGGTCACGGTGTGGCAGAGTGGTCTAAAGCGCTGGGTCGGCCCTTGGCATGCGAGTGTCGTGGGTTCGAACCCTAGCGCTGCTGCTCTATTGCTCTCGTCCTCTCAGGCACTAGTGGAAGACCAGCAAACGCTGAACTAGCCTTGGTAAAATTATAATAATAATTCATGCAATAATTTAGCTTACGTAATGTTACATAACATCACTGCTTCAGAGCCCGATAGTGGGACGGATGCTGAAGGCGAATCCGACGAAATCGCATCCAAGATTCTCCAAGACAAGGTAGAAAATGAGCCAGAAAACATCACAGCAGGAGCAGCGGAACCAAAGAAAGACAAATGAATCATCTTTATCCGGAGACCAATACTTGAATTTATTATTTTATTCTTAGATTTTGAGATGTAATATAGTCATGAGTTAGGTCTAATTTGTGAAAGCATATCGCTTAATGAACCAAGTTACATAGCGTGAATGTTGGAACTGGAAACACGAGTATGTATGCTGTAAAATAGTTGGAAAATATACAAAAGATGCTTTCTAAATTGAGCTATTTAAGAGAATGCGATTGTAGAGAATACATGAATCTGGGCATACGTTGCAATTTGTTGAGATTAGATATCCAGAATGCTAACTGGGGTGTTGACTAATAGTGTTTGTTCATAGAACGATGGTAGACATAGGTTTGGAAAGTGTAGAACTCGAGTATGCAACTGGCCGATAATGCTGTGTTGGTTCAATACCAAGGTGCTTGGAGTAAGAGTGAATGGTCTGGATGTTATTCAAGTTTGTAATTTACTGGCTTCATTATAGACCTTTGTAGATTTTAATGTCTACTTTATTGTGAGCTGTCAATATTTTCCTACAGCATACTTTAGGCCAAATGTAGTTATGGAGTGTGAATTAGGTTGCTCAAGAAATACTAAATATACTTTAATTATAATTTATGAGTTCACATGTTTCCCTCCACTTTAACGTTACTAGGCAAACCGAGTTTAGCTCGGAAGTGCTATCACCACATATCCTTTTGATATCTAGAGTTACTTTCAACACCTAACCCTCGGTACCATTGATGTGGTAAAATGTGAGCATGTCTATTTTTGGTGTAACTAACAGATTAAATTAGTGTTTTGACAGTATTGTAGACCTGTCATACGTGCATTCTATGTCAAAAAATAACTGATCTCCGATTGTTATCATGGTATCAAAGCCATAGAGTTCTACGTAATGCCCCTGGCCAAACTAGACAACTGTTCTGACCATATCATAAATATATCAATCTAACGGTTGTGGCTTGCATGCAAGAAGGTACATTTGACGCATTCAAGATGATTCAGATCCAGAAGCATATTGAGCAATATCTTGGACATTTCTTTACTTGGTGTTTGAAAATGTACACGGTCTTTGTGGTCTTATTTATACTTTGATAAACAGAAGCTGTGATATACAATGCAGGAATCCTTTCAGTTCCATTAAATGTAGTAAGAATGAAATGAAATAGTTGTTGTAGATATTGGCTGTGTTCAGACGATGATACATGATGCATATTTATCCTAATAGTAATTGTCTACTGTGGACTTATTTATTTCTTGTATCAATTAATTTATGAAGAATTCGTGTTCTAGAAACATTGAATACTTTTTGTCGATCCCACTTGACTGTCTTAGTGTTAGATGAACAAATAGTGACGTGCTTGGTTTTGATTTCTTTTGCTCCTGCTATGTGTTCATTGAAGATATCCAAATCCCAGGATCCCATCCTTTTTACGTATACTTTCTTCTTGCCTTCTTCCTCCTTTTTTCTTCAGTTTCTTTGTGGTCATCACCTTTATTGTCCCAGTTATTATTGGGAAATAGCAATTGGAAAATATACACCACGATGCTTTAATATGTTCCTTTAATCATTGCTGTGAGGTCCCATTTATTATTCATGCTAATTTACGCAATCAATTTTTGGTTGGTATCTGTGTGTGTGTTCAGAAGCTACTGTTTCCCGTTTGAAATTATTACATTTGTCTAGTAGGACCAGATTATTGTACTAACCCATATCATCTGGGTACTATTATTTAATTTAAGGGACAATTGCAGCAATAAATCAATCAGAATTACAACATTTACCTGTGTTTGATTTATATCAATATTTTTTATTTCCCCCATTAGAAATCCATTTTTTAAATACAATATTTGGGTTGTCTGGCTTGATAGGTCAAGACATTAATTTCCTCCTTTTTTAAAGACCAAATTAAAAAGTATTGCTCGACATTCTTGTATTCATAAATTCATAATTTGCAAATCTGAGCGTTTAGAAAAATCAGTTCAATTTTAAAGTAACACGTTGTAGTAATGTGTTAAACGTAAGGTGCAGATCAGTCACAGACCATTTAATTTAACGCTTAAAAGGCGTTCCACATAATGACACATTCTAACAAAACTTGAGCATTACTTATGTAGTACTTGATTCATTCTTGAGACATTAGTAGACTAATGTGTACTCCCGTTTCAGGAGAAAAATCACTTTTGTCTGATGCATATGAGTAGGGCCTACACACATCTAGGGCTGCTCGTAAGTCTACATCTTCCTGAATCCTGGGATGTATTATGACATGACTTTCCTCCGAAGTGGTCCTGACGGCAAAGCCTGCGTGACTAATTAAATGGCTGACGAATGTCTCAGCATCATGGTGATCATGGTAATAATTGATGCTGTACATATTCCCCGCAGGCAACAAATTTGGAGCTATAAAACTTAAAGCGCCAATTTTAGTTTCGGTTTCCATGGTAACGACAATACGATGGGTCATGACAAATTTTCTAATATTCCGATGAGTCAATTTTTTCGGCAGCCAGTTATAAAATCCTATAAGATATCCAGTAGGAAAAAGCCTTTGCAGGTTTTCTTCTCGCGGTATCAAATCCATGGCTTGGTCTATGTTGAGTTCGTGAACAGGTTGAGCTTTCAGGATATGAAGATGGTCTTGGTAAAGTTGGGCCAAGTCTAATGGTTTAAATCGCCACCAACAGCATTGCTAATAAAAACGATGGGGAAAAAATCGGTTTTACTTAGCTCATTAAAATTGAATTAAATTGTGGCGTATACAAAATTTAGAGAACAATTATTTTCAGGTGCCGAGTTCTCTATTGAGAAAAAACCCAGACTCGGGTCTTAAACCGTTTACTTGAAATGTATATCGAGATTTCTATTCATCTCCAAGGCTAAGAAACAGTGACAATTTAAACAAAATAGGTTTACACTTACAAATGTGTCAATCGTTTTAAAACCAGGTTTTCTAGTTGTCTTCTCATCGGGATAAGCAGGAGTGACTTTGAAACACGAAGAGACACGTTGAAGGTTAGGGAATTTCTTCATCATGCACTTTTTTGTCAATTCCTGGAATTGACTCATGTGTCCTTTACCTTCGTAAAGAGCATGTACCCGCAAGCCTATTTTTACCATTTCAGTGTCTCCATTCATGACATAGCCCATGAAGCAGATCTGCAAGTGAAGAATAATACACATCAGAATTGTTTACCAATTCAGTGTACCGGTATCAGATGAAGTTATAATTGCTAGCTAGTTGTATGAATGATAATTATGAAAAAGTGTTTATGGTATATAGCTACTGGTATAGGTTAAGCCAATTGGCTGTTAATGTTCCTTACCACTATACTTTCAACCTCCCCAACGAATAAGAAGACATCAGGATCTCGGACGAAGTCATGATAATTTGAAGGCAGATAGTCACCGCCATCGTAGACTTTTTTATTTATATCCATAATTTTAGGAAAGTCTTCATGTTTCGCAGGCCGAATCCTTAAATCACCAACTTCCATGATAAGGAAAGACAGATCTGTAAATATAAGTAAGCCTATAAATGAGTTTAAATGATCTTCTTGAACATCCTATGCGTTTTATTATTTGACACAATCCCCATTGGAATGGGGGATGATTTCGTGCAGTGCTTATTTACCTCTGAAAGATAACAGGGTCCACCTACGCTGGGAATAATATAGCCATCTGTAACAGCTATAATAAACACGAACATAACCTGGAACATAGCAATAACAATAAAATAGGCTATATATAATATTTTTTTTGTTTCAACTATATAGGTTTGGCTAGTGTAACTTATACCGCCAGGATATCTAAAGCAG
The DNA here is from genome assembly GCA_942159475.1 of Sthenelais limicola. Lineage (NCBI taxonomy): Eukaryota > Metazoa > Annelida > Polychaeta > Phyllodocida > Sigalionidae > Sthenelais > Sthenelais limicola. Next base: position 110,688,080 of record OW804095.1, on the reverse strand, counting down.
TAGGCCCGGAGTATAGCCTATAGACTATAGGCTGTTTTGTTAGATGCCTACCGGTAGCCTAGATACGACTACGTGGCGTTCATGCTGCAAATAGACATTATTCGACTCAGAAAATTATCTGCAACTGTGATATAAATGACCATGGTTTCTTACATGTTCTATGTCTACTCAATTATTATTAAGGCGCCAGATCTACAGCGATTCCTCTTAGCCAGCAGCCGCGAGTCCGGCGCGAGTCAAACATTTTCAGTTGAGGTTGCACTTTGCCCCAGGGGCACACCCTTCAAATGAAGTGCAAGCTAAAGCTACTTACCACAGACATCGGACACGGACACGGACGAGTTTTACTTCACAATTTGGTACAAATGACCCGATGCCGTTCACGAGAGTACCATTGCACTACAGGCTGTATACATGTGTATTGCAGACCACAAACGTCTATACTAGGACTACTGCGGGCTAAGCACCTGTACGCAATTCCGTACACCCGGAGCCTTGGCTTAGCCCATCTACAAATTATGGTTATATTTTTTTCGTGGGTGTTTACTATATTATTAAAAAATCGAGTAATAAGGAAATGACAGAATTCATGGTTTGAAAATCATGTTTATTGCCTTAAATCGTCATACACAATAGCACAGGCACAATGTACAAATCATATATTTCAAAAGATCGTATTAGCAGCTTCTCCCTGTTGCAATTTACCATAATTATTTTGATTCAGTTTCAACTTCTTCATACTCAGTAGATATCAACGGAGTTTGAAAGACTAAGGAGATTCATTTGAACCACACGTAGGGTTTGAAGATATTTTTTAAGAAAGGACCTTCTACTTCTGAGCACTTTATACTACCCCAATTCTGTAAGTATCTGTCTAAATGCATGTACAGAGAATCCCAATAAATATCAATAAAAGTATGTAGCTGTTACAGAAACAGGCGCACCATCCCTTGCCTCTCATATACATCCCTGGTATGAAGTAAAATTGTGCTTTCAGTGCTTTGCATAAATTCATCAATCGGACTTGCACTAATTTGCAGTACCAACATGTCGCAGTGTGGGTCCAAAGACTCAGGTGGAACTCTTAATGTGTTTGGAAGAATCGCAAATCCTGCAATCAACTGGCTGAAATAAACTAATTAATATATCTTTGATTTGTTCTTCTGGAAATAAATCCAGGTCTTCCAGATCACACTTAATGTATGAAAAACGTATACCATGCAAACTTTGGGATCCACCAGTTTATTTATAATGATAAACACGATTTCAATATTATACATAATAGTGGACCTCGGGTGGTTGAACCTTATACATCGGCGGTCACGGACACAGCTTTTGTTTTAAACCGACAGTTCGTCCAATACTAATGAGGCATAAGGATGTAAAACTGGTTACATATAAATCCCGAAGGATTCAGTTTCTCATGCACACAGGCTTCAATGAGATAGAAAACATGCATTAACATGACTGTATAAATAGAATTTGCCCTCACAATCCGGGACGTTTTGATATACAAGGTGGACACAATGAAAGCTCTAACAACGTATGTACAACTGTACAGAACTTGGCAACATTCAGGAACAAACCTTTACAAATATATCGTTATCTTATAATAAGAAATCCTTAGAACTAGTGAGGCTTGACACGATGAGTCACTCAACATATACCTCGCATGAAAAATATACAGAAGCATATATTATCCCTACCAAACTTGCAATACTAACATTGTTTCGTATCTCAGATTGTTTACAAATCTCGTAGAATCATACAAGAAAACCATTGAATATGTAACATGTATCTATACCAATAATTGTGAACGAGGCACAGCCACATAGGAAAAGACAGAAGATCATCAGATTAATTATAGGATAACCAATTATGCCACACTAATTAAGGATAGTTTCTGACGTGAATGACTTGCAAAGACTAGTGTATTTCTTTTGATAAATTTCTTATTCCACATTTGTAACTCACTAGCGATTTACACAAGAACCCTCGTGATAATACACATAGACGACTAACTGGCACTTATTTGTCATAGTTGCGTAACATTGTAAGTGAGTTAACCACACACTATCCCTAAAGCTGTTTTGACTTAGGGCTTCTATTAGTTTACTTCAATTCTTCAACAGAAGGTTGCTTCAAAATATTTCAAAGTACCAATCCTCTCTTTGGCTTTGATGATCGTCTATGGTGAGCGAGTGAATTTATTGGATGAGGCAACGGATCAGTCCAATACTGAAGCAATTTGGTTTTTATAACGTGTCTCAATTAATTCCCCAATCGTGTAGTATTTTTATAGCTTTCAGATACCGAAGGTTTAGAAAAGAGTTCAAGCATCTACCGTGAGATCAGACCTGGGTTGCCCCAATTTACCTATACTAGGGAAGCACTTTTTTAAACTATCCGATTTTAAATCTAACTTACACGTCAATGTCTGAAGTAGGCGATTTTTACAGGTCTAGCAAAACAGCACATGCCCTTTCCAAATACAAAACTTCTTAAATTTCAAGATATGTCACGACATTACTCATTTCACTTCCCTCGATATAAGGGCTACGCAACAAGATTCCATCCCATTCACAAATCGTGGTCCCTATGATTCATTTCAACCAGTTCTATAGTGGCCAAGATTAAAGTTGGCATAAGGTATGTTGACGGGGTGGATTTCTGATGGAGCGGAAGCTGGTGGATTAACACAAATATAATTATTTGGCGTATCAAAAGGCTCCTAAATTCCATGGACAACAATTTACTCTCTAATCACAGTATAATGGCAAATATTAAAAGTTTCATATAACTCTTACGGACAGCATGACCAACACACTAGACCGTAGATTTATGTACTTTCATGGTGCAACTGCGAAGCGAGAGGTTTATGCTTCGTAAAGGCGTCACACACGATAGATGAGTACATATGCATATGTACATATATTATATATATCTTTAAGAAGAGAGCATGTGTGATAAAAGATAGAAGATGATATATTAAGTGTGTAAATTTGGTATATATTGTGACATAGTATTAAACAGGTATTTATCAAGGAACACATGAATTTAAACAGAAAACTTTTTGAACAGGTAAACCCCTTAAGTGTAGAGAACAGGTTAACCAGTGACACTTATAGTTATGTGGAACACGAGAAGCGAAGAATCACAGGAGAGAGATGTTAACAGGACACATTTAAATATATCATCGGGAGCATTGGAGCATAAAAAAAAGAACACGAGGATACAATACAAACCCTAGTCTTTCCATGTAACATGGGACGTGGCTATCAATAGCCCGAGATTTTAATATAAAAAAGAAAAAGAAAACTGATGAAATAATCCCAAGTCTCATACACCCTGAAAACCTATAGGGTACGCATTAAACAGCGTGACCTACGCAGTCATAAACGTGCAACAGATCTCGTTATCTTCCCGCTGATTGTGTTTTAAAAAGTGATTTAGCAGCAGGAATAGTAATAAATGCACTTTAGGGATCTCAGTCGCTTATAAAATCATTTACTTAGGACATACTCTTTATATCTCATCAACTAGGTACCAGGTCTCATGCCAGCGTCCTCATGACAACAAGTGAGTGCGACAAAAAGATCTAAGTTAAGCATTTCCGATCGCCAGCATACGTATCACAACTGAAATATGCAGACCGTTTATCTATCATACATTCTTATCCAATACAATGACAAAGGACGATTATCTTTAAATCACAAATTAGCTTCTGGGAAGTAACGGAGAAGAAAACTTCACACGCGATTGATTCCCACAACTATTATCCTCTGAAAACTATTTAAGCGTAGATAATAATAACCAATCCCACCAGTGAATCACATTGAAACATTAAAATAAACATAGAAACCAAAATCAATAAAATCCCGTTCTAAACGTTGGTACAGAGTTATTTAAGCATCAACAATGGCACTGTTTATATTTATTAGTGTGTGTGACTACTAGTTACCGGGCTATAGTTGCCATAAGCCCTTGTTATGAAGCCAAATGTACATTGATTAAAAAGGGAAAGTTATCTTTCAAGCATTACAGATGTTTAGTGAAATGATGACCGCCCGTAATCAATCAGAACTTTCGATTTTCGTTCATAATCTCTTCCAAGAAATAAATATACACAAAAGGATAAATTAGAATAAGGTAATTTATAATTACGATAGGTAAAGCTTTGATGACCAGATACAAAATAAGAGGGTACTTTTCTTTCATTTCCAAACTGAGACAAGTATGACAGCAGTTTCACTGGCGAACATCCATCTTTGGCTGGTGCTTGCCACTAAAAACAGAACTAGGACTTTGGTCCAGAACAGTATCTATGACATGGAGATGTACATATAATGCTCGATACAAACTCACACCAGGAAATAAAATGCATCCTTTAAACGTCGGGACAAATAATATACTAGTGCGGTAACTGAAACCGCTTCTCAGAAAAATCATTAGGTGTAGAGCACTCTGTGTATAATCACGAATTCAATGGAAAACAATATTCTCACTCCGTCAACTCCTTCCATATTCTTCCGATAAATTAAACAACATTCAAGTCAGTCAACAATTCTACATATCACAAACCTCAGAGTGCTTACATCCTCTGATATATATGAATAGCTTTGATGATACAGACGACCAAAAAGGTAAATGTTGAATCGCCGAGACACACTGTCCATCTAAATACAATGGCCATCAACAAGCGAGATGGGTAAGTTTTATCTAAAGTACGTTTTTCCTGGTATCATCTCTCCTCAAACCGTTCATGTCAAGTGAAAGGTTTATACATCACTGAACCATAGTATCAGATGAATTAACTAGATTTGAAGATAATTTACTACCAACACAAACGCATTAGTGTAGCAAAAACATTAAAAAAAAGAAAAATATAAGTGTCTCAAACATTAAACATTTGCCAGGGTTTCGTCTAAGTACAAACTCTAACACTGTTGACACCTCATGAAGCTGGGGTTTGCGATACTGGTCGATATTTAGGGAGTGCTAGGCCAAATTTGGTTTCTATTCCTTCATATGCATAGAGTGCAAGCCTGTAACCACCCAGATGATCTGGATTGGATGGAGGAAGGTCCCTGGGGATCTTGCCAGTTCTTGAACCTTCTGGTCTCCTGTAAAAAGACAAATTGTGGAATTATTTTTCTGTAGTACAACAAAGTTTTCCCCTAAAATAGAACACATTAATGAATTCATAAAAAAAACCTCACATGTTAAAAATGGTGAGATTAATTAATGCAATGCCATATTTTGGGTGAGTTTTAAATGAGCGATCAAACTTTTGACAATAATAGTCATGATGACCACGCCTTTAATCATCGATTTTAATTTGGTCAATAACTTAAATTGATATCAATCCCCAAGAGATAAATAATTCTCATTTTCTGCGGCAAAATGATACACTTGCAATCATAAATAGCCATTTAAATATATGTGAGGATTACGAAATAGTGTTAGAAGTATGATAACTAATAACAAGGCAATTTCCAGTTTTTATATCAAACATTATTTAAGGGTCCCCAACTAGACGAATATTTTTTGTAATGCCATTTAAACCAGGACTGCATACACACTTAAATAGCACCCATATTTTCTACGTAAGCCTTTTCGCGAAAAAATACCCGGATGCCAAGGCCTATCGGAAAGTATTGTTTCAGCTAAAGACGTATTTTTTGAGAAAAAACATTCATCTAACGTGCCCTATTTAATGTGAAAATACAATATTCATGCAGTTTACATGTATTAATAAAACCTATAACATGGAAAACGTGCCAGTGTCGACAACATTCCATTAATGATATTTTATAGACTAAAATGTTTTTTAAAAAACAAAAAAACAACTTAAAAAAACACACACTTAAAGATTGCAGTATACCGTATTTAGATATATATCTGACAAGAAAAGTAGGATATAACTCCTGAGAAAAAAAAGACATTTAGAAATCTGAAAATCTCGAGAAAGTTAAGTAGTTTTAACTTTTACTGATATGCATCGGCATTAAAGTCTGATCATATCTAATGTAATTAGGAATATGTGTCTGAACATTACAGGTCAATTATAATAAAGTGTTGCACTATGTAGAATAAAGCACCGGGACATATCATGTTAAGTCAGTGTAGGGCATAATGCCCTTCCCAAATGTGCACAAAAACGCTGCCGTGAAGCAGACAACACCATTTGTGAAGGTGCAAAAAAAACTAGCCGTCCTAATAAAATACTCCAGATTAAATACTTGTGCACGTGAATAAGTCGAGTGCAGAGACAGTAAAAGGTGTATGTGGATTAACTCGTGACAATTATCCTTTTGTAGTTTGCAGTTGTGGATAGTGTAGACAGTATCAGTAAAGCACATTATTCACCGAATGCTTATCTCCATGTATTAAACATGCGGTAGATTAACTGTGTCCGATAGACTGAGTGCTCTTCTTTTAAAATACATGTACAACTCTCAGAGGAGTGATTGCCAGGGGAGTATTGGTACATAAACGAGCATTTTAACGCTGAAACACGAGACAGCCTAGTACTGTTTAATTTCAATACAAATTCCAATAGAAAGCAGGCATACACATAACAATACGCGAACAAACAGACCAGAGGCACAACATATTTTCCCTATACATGAAGAATAGAAACTGCATGTGTTTATGAGACGCGTGGGTATTCTGAATAGTACCACAGGAGCAATAGCAACAGTAGAGCCACAAATGGGCGTTCCCCTGTTCATCATCAAACCAAAGGGCCTTCTAGATCTCTGGAGGCTCATGAGGGCTATATGGCGAGATCTACCATGGTTTATCCGACCTAATTGGACCTCAGTTTATATTCCTCTACTTCAGCTATCCTGTTTCTTTGCAACATTTTTGCCACCAATATAATGTTGAAATGTGGTCATATCAATTGGGAGAATATGTAGTTTATAGGTGGCAATGCAGGAACTAATTTTCCATGGATGCGCACAGGTCTACGAATGAAGAAATGATTTGGTATGGGGCCAACTAAATAAAACGACACAACAATGAGGAAAGGATTCGAGGCATACCGCGATATAATACATTATATTGAAATAATGATACGAATACAAAAACAACTCATCACAAGAGAAATATTTCTGAAGAAAGGCAAATGAAGGACTATACATGGGCTGGTAGGAACTGAGGGCAATGGACCATACATGTATTCACATTCAGAAGCAAATCCAGACAAAATATTTAAGATAACAAACAACAACTGCTATAAAGAGAGAATATCGACAAATAATCATTTCAAAATGACTCAGGGATATTACATGGGTATGTTTTCAAAATAGCCCTAGAATACACTGAATAAGATCTAAAGAAAAGCTGTTTAGAATATCCCAGTGTGACACTCTAAAATGTCAGTTATCTCGAGTGAAAAAGTGAGAGGTTTGGGAATAATCGGCAAAATAGTTCACCGTTTGTAGGCCATTATTTTGTGAACTTACCCGCGATTTTTTCTAGGGGGAGGACTGCACACGCAGAAGAAATACAAAAATTATGATAAATCATTAATAGAAACTACATGCCCCTGAATGAAGAAAAACATTAGTTGTGTGGTGTTATTTCTGTTCGATGTTCCAATTACTATCTCAGGATTCGTATTTGATATAATCACAATAAATCCTAATCTAACGACCTATGATTAGACCATTGACACTGTAAAGAACTTAATTCAAGAGACAAAAATAAATTTGGTGAGCCCATACACTCAATTGCAATTTACTCATACGCCACTTGGCCCTTAATACAAAACACAGACACCAGCTATATATACATATTGATCGTGGGCTTCATACACAATGGTTAACTCGGCATTATGAATGAAGACCCATGGTATAGGATACAATAAACAATGGAGCTATGATGTAGAGCCTAAAGTTGAGTGTTCTCTTCTAAATACGGTGAGGAGTAATTGCTAGAGCATCGATATATCAAAATCAAGAATGTTCATCATGCAGATGGTATTAGTTGGGTGGATACTATGAAGAAAACCTACAGTTAATCACCTCGCGGGTCGTCATTGCAGACAGGGGAAGGAGACCATCATGTCAGCAAATTTCAGACCATGAAGGACAGGAGACCAGGGATGATTGGATGATTGGACAATCATACCCTGGGTGACCTCTGATAGAAATAAATTCCCAAATCATCATATCCTCGGGCTGCATTAATACAAGCGAAGAACGCATAGGTAAAAGGTTAAGCTTACCGCCCACCGAAGTCCACGTGGAACAGACGTTGCAGAAGTTCATAGGTTAAGAGTGTGACACCAAATTGTGGAGATGATCTGCATACACGGGCTGTAAAACAAAAGGCATGAATTAATTCTCGGTTCTCAAAGAAATTGACGAAGGAAAACTTTCACACAAACCAAAAATTGTTTATTAGGTTGAAGAGATGTAACATTAATAGTTAAATAAATACAAGAAACCAGAAAATTGCCATTTTGCTAAGGTATCTTTCGATACCGAGGAGGCTAGCACAGCATTTTTATTAATACAAGACAACAACAGTTTATAAACAAAATAAGGGAAATATATGGCTTCTCTTCTGACAAGCTCAGTCCATTCCATTTTAAAGGCCTACAGCTGACACAATTATACATTTATGCTATCCTAACTCTGCAACTCTGTATGCTGTCCTGTCCTGACTCTGCACCTCTGAGCTCTATACGCCTTTACACTCTATGCAGCTCCACCCACAACAATTAATCACAGCTAGCAAGGCTACAGCCACCAATAACAACCACCCTAATAGACGATCGGTGTCCATCCGCTTTTTTGTTGACAAAGCGAAACTAAATATAGAATCTTCCGAACGACGCACCATAAATCTGGTTTTTCGCTAACAGATACCGCTCACTAATTGGTTTTGTTTTTATCACACTTTTTGTCATATAAATCTCTGCGATTATACTGTTTTTAGACATCTATGCTATCAATGCTGACTTCATTCAAGTGGAAGTAATCGATCTGTGTCTTTATGAAAAAATCAACTGAAATGGTCCCACATTTCCATTTCATTTTTCGCTTCCTGAATACCGCCAGCTAGTGTGTCCCATCACATGCGCACATATGTAGGTCCACACAGTCCCGTACTTCCACTCACTGGCCTCCCGTACTCACCATGCTAGCGGTGGTGGTGAGTATGATATTAGACACTAAAGGAAATGGAAATTTAGGAAGGAGGGAGGGACAGAGAGGAGGGCAGGTGGAGGGAGGTGTCATTGAAAATGAGAAAATGAATCCATATTTATACAATTAAATAGCCTAAGACTTCCCCTCACCCACAAATTTTGCAGCTATACTTCTGGACGACCAATCACAACCACCCAGCCAAACAACCCATGGCACCCAAACAAACCCATGTGTAGCAGGTGACTTCTGGGTACCGGTAGTGACATTTTCCTGTGTATAGTTGTACCGTACACTGTACAATAATGGCCCTAACAGGAGGCTATGCCCAGTTTAACAAAAAGCACAAAGAAAAGACTAGAGGCTAGCCTTCTAATCATACAAATTCCGCATTTCTGACAAAACAGATTTTCATGCGTCACCAGCATTAATTTCAGCATTGTGTGCCATAAAACCGGCGATACAGTATGTATTATATATTATATTATATTATATACATACATGTGCTCTGTATTATTTCTGCACTTACCTGGGGCTCCCTTCCAGAATGCTCTACCACCTTCTTCCCGCCAGATTTTACGGGCGCAGTCAATTACTCCATTGTAAGTAGTTTGTCCTTTGCGGGCCTCTACTTGAAGACGAGTTTTGATTACATCCGCTGGTGTGGTCAGTGATGCAGCCGGGGCACCTGGACAAGTAGAGTGCATAACATGTACACACTTTATAATTCTATCTATAGGGACACAGGGTGATCAATAATCAACAGGGCAAAACAAAATATTGGTTTCATAGTGAACCTAGCATTTTACATTGCGAACCTGTGTATTAAATATATTTTTTTAAATTGCAAGAAAGGAAAGTGACAACGATAAATGGTTAGCCCTAAGATACATGGTTGTAACTAGAACAACTTGTTGAATGAAGAATAAAATAACGAGGAGTAAGACAGACCAGCCACTGTGGCAGACACTAGAAGGGATATCGGGTTGTTGTAACCATTTTGGTCGGCAGTATATTTCTTCATGTGTGCGTAAGCAGGAAAATAAATAGCTGAGAAGGGAATGTCACGCAAGAAGCAGGCTCTGGCACCCTGCAAATAAGAAGGCATCAATGATACAGGGAATTAGCACACATATTTATTATTTGGATCTAGAACATGTCAGGTAAAATTACATTCATATGATTAAACAGTTACTAGATATTTTAAATATTCATCTTCAGTGTGATCAAGAAATATGACTAGGCGCCTTTTGATCTCATGGTGCTGCCACCAAGTAGCGTTAATAAGAAAATATGAATGTCTCGCAAGATGTTTCCAAAACTTCGAGGATAGGAATCAGGAGACTTGCACTAACTTATTTATTTAAACGTACCTTGTATAACCCAAAGAAACCCAAGTCCTTGATGACAGAGATGGCTGATATGCGTCTAGTTGTGACCACTTCACCAGCCACTTGCAATCGGATTTTCACAATCTCAAGCGGGTTTGTGAACACGACTTGGCTTCCACCGGCCTGGAAGGGTGAAATTAAAAAAAAAAAAACAAGAAAAAAAAGGGAAGGGTGAAATATGCATTTCAACAGAGGTAGCATAGAGGGATTGTAATATTTCACCAACTCAGTCACAGCTCATTTAAAATTTTCTATTGGCCCCATTGAAGAAAAAAAGAACAATTGTCTACATTTAAACAATAATCTCCAATCACGAAGAGGAGAGAGAAAAAAAGAGCTTTCTGAATGGGAGCCCCTGTCTAGCTTACTTGGGTAGAAATTCAGTAGTAGGATGAGGTTTTAAAAGTTGATAGGAATTTTATAAAAATATACAAGAAGACTAAGGATAGCACTTACACAAGCACCAGCAGCTAGCTCCGCCCAAAAGGGGATTTTGTTATCTTTTGTTGATAATACATCACGGACCAAGTCGTTCATCTAAACAAACATAAGTAAAATGATGTAGACAGAGAGATCGAGTTCGACAAATGTGAATTAACACACAAATTACAATAAATCACACACATCATTGCCGACAATTAATAGGCTAAATGGAGATGAAAAAGAAATTACCGTAAGTTTGATAGCTTTCTCTGGGGCAACTCCCACAAGCTGTGGCGGCAGGCCTCGGTATAAACCGAGTAAACCCTCGTGTCTGATCACTTTCTTAAAGCAGTCGAAACTATTTTTGTACATCATCTCTCCTACAACTGAGCCTGCTCTCTGATTTTGCATACGCGTCTTAACCAAATCAATGGGATAGACCGCGGTAGCTCCGATAGCTACAAGCGTGAAAAAAGACAATGATTAGAATCACATTAATCTATTCTCGCCAACAGGGTATGTTCCAATATTAACAGACATTTCTTGTGAAAAATATTCAACATGGCAACACAGACAGTATCAGAATAGTAAATGCGTTAGGAATCTATTACCTATTATCCAGATTTCACACTTTAACAGCGGTAGATAAAGTACGATAACATTTCAATTTTTTCATAAGGGATGGCAAAGACACTTTGTTCATTATTTTTGTATTATACTTACGAGGTACGACACCTCCTGCTTTCTCAAACTTTTCCCAAAGAATGGTTATTATTGCATATTGGCTAGACTAATGAGATGAGCTCAACAAACACGTACCACCAGCAATAGCACCAAGACCAAATCGGTATGCACTTTCAGCAACTGCCAACATGACACCCCTGTGTTCTGCATCCGATCCTTTCATCTTTTTCATCTGCGAGGACAAGTTGGCAATTAACATCTTTCAGTCGGAACAATGAATTACCCATTTTAGCAGTGTACATGTATCTAAATAACCGTCTCGTTATATCTATAATCCGTCAAAGAGCGATGCAGAAATATTTTTTATCTCACAGTAATACACACAACTATGATAGCCCCTGATAGGATATTATATAGTTATGTGCCCGAAACGTCGGAACCCCAATAAAGAAGCCTCAATAAATCAAACTGTCCCTTCCCTCCTATCTTTTTGGTTGACTTCCATCACTTCGATATTATATTATATACTTACTCCACGCTCCTCTTTAATTATGCGGTAGAGAAGAGGGTCATCTTCATGAGGAGCGATGGCTAGGATGTCATCGTAGCTGATCCTCCTGAAGTGAAAGGAAAATATTTTATGTTCAATGAATTTGGTTTGCCCTAGTGAAAACCTGTAAGCTACAACCAGGAATATCCCACTGGATGGACATGGAAGTTTAAAATAGTTTGAAGAAAGGTAATACGAACCCAGTTTGATGCCTTATATCAACAAGATGGAAGAGGATAGAAATCTCCATTGGTGTAACTTGAGTGAACTTTTGGGCTTCGTACAGGAATTCCTCTGTGAAGAAACAAATATAAGTGTGATTTATTTCATCAAGAAACATTGAGAATTAGCGAGCGAACATAGATTGCCCCTGTATTTACTTCTAGAATAGTATCATAGAGGCTATCAGATATTACTTAGGTATGTAAGGCTGCATTAACATTATCCCCAATGAGAGCAATTAAAAAAACCTTTGCGACCAGTATTTATATCATACGGACGTGTATTGTGGCTTTGTTATTCACACAAGTTAAATTCTGGATGAAATTTAGAACAGACTGAAGACTGAGTGAAATTAGAATAGCCCGTGATAAAAACGGCTAGAAAGTCGTGAATATCTTTATTCTAGTATATAATTGGTAGTTTGTATAAAAATAGGCATGCTACTAAATAAAACACGTTTCAACGAGAAGGATGGTAAACATAATAGACGAAACTCGCGTGCAAAACGAGGTTTCAACAGATATGTAAATTCATCATGCAAGTCAACGATCAAAATTGAAACTCGGTGAATTTGTGTTATACTTTTCCCTCAAAATGAAGTTTCTAAAAACTAGAAACAATCCATGTACTTGGGAATCACATGTAGGTTTCACCCAACATTTGTAGCATTGTGGCATAGCACATAGCTTATAAAATTGTCAAAATAAATTTAGTCGTGCATTACATTTGGGGGAATTCTTGTCCTTCAAGTGTTGATCCATGTTTGTCATGTACCATACATATATTAACAGGTAGTTTCTTACAATAGTTATGGATGAACATCATACGTGTATTGAACAATGGGTACTGTATTGCCATTACTAACGGTGGGGGCCATTTGTAGGGTAAGCGGTAAATGACAAACGGCGCACGATTATCTTGATTGCAAGAATAACAACCATATTAGTAAACATACTTTGCACACACTAATGGGCTTTTAGTTGAGAACACAAATTTAGATATAATTTCGATCAATCGTGTGGCCTTGAATCCATGAGAAAGCAAACAAAATATGGGTTAAAGATGAACTGGAAATAAACTATGCTTCTTTCTGACATTAATTTGCAAGACTATAGCTAAGTAAAATAGCAATATTAGTGGTCGAAAAGTTATTCTCGATATACAATAGCAAATAGCCAGCATGAAATGAAGTATCACACACTTTGAGTGTAGCTTATTTCTCTAAATGTCTGGCGTAATCAAATATGTATGTCTACATGTAGCTAAGTAGTCAAGTGATCCCTTCGAGGAGAGGAATCATTGTGTTGCTTGAAAAAAAACATAGGCCAACTATTGCAGGAATTCAACGAGTGATCAAGGCTGAATCAAGCCAGGCAGAAACTGCAGCACCAGCCGGTGGGACCGAAGATACGTATGGAGGAAAAAATCCATCATATATCATATAATATGTAGCAGGGCTCGTACTATCATGCATCATCGTTATTTAAGGCAGAATTTCAGATTTATGTATACAATTTCGAGTGAGATCTTAGGTAAGACAAATAAAAAAAAATATTCTGCACATGTAAATAACTTGGCCACCGTAGAAAATGAGAAGTTATTGTAGGGTGAAAGGCAGAACCAACATGCTTCTGACATTATTTCAACAGAAATTTTGAAACGCCAATGTGCGCTGCATTATTTATAGTTAACCTCGAACTAAAAATTGGAAAGGCAAGAACGAAAGAATTTTATGAAAATGATCTGAGTACGAACCCTGTGGAAAGAAGCCCAAAATTGATGGGCGATATTATTCTGGGTGGAGCCATCCATATATGGCAGAATGTATAAAAAAAGAATAACAGGGAAAGGTAGACGGTGGTAACGCCTACCTTTAGTCAAGCCTGAATGTACCAGAAGTAGCCCCAAATAACAATGGCTTAATTAGATTTACCTCAATATACTTTAAACAGTTCTACAAGAAATTAGTAGTTCTCCACACTATAAGTATAACTGAATAAATGAAAAGAATCCTATATTTTAATTACATAGAACCGAACAAAAATATCACTGAAGCTAACCAACTTTTGGTATCACTGACACAAACAAGACGTCTGCGGGAAATCTTACGTGTCACTAAAATCAAACCACGCTAAGAAATCAAACCAATCATCTCCATGTATTATAACCATTTCAAATACAGGTTCAAGATGTCGTCATAGAATACTCTCTTGTAATTAAATCCATAAGTAGATTCAATGTTAGATACATGGTATGTAGTTGTGCAAGTGTTATTTTCCCTCTCAACCCCTTCGGGCCCGTTGCCAGAGCCATGTGGCCAATTCTTGCCCATTTGGGCAACTAGGGCAAATTTTGGATATCTATGGAAATTGTTGGTTGTATCACACTGTATGTGGTATCATCTAAAATCATACAACATGGTAATTAATATTCTAGTCTTTATTTCACTGTTAACTGAAAAGGAATAGAATGGTAACCTTGGAAACAAGGTAACAATTTTGGTCAGTTTTCCTGTTTGTATTTTACAAAACCACTAGAATTCAAATACATGGATACCTTAATATTTCTCAATAAAAAATAATGTTTTACTTCAATAACTTGTTTCCATGCAAACAGATTTTAATCAATTGCATCACTTTTTACTGAAATGAATGAGACCATCATAAGAGTTTCGGCTGAACCATTCACCCTCATATGATTATACTCTCAAAGGATTATATCAAATATTAATCTTCATATTTGTATGAAAACAAACACATAAGCTAAATTTTAAAAAACAGTGTGTTGCCATGGTAACCAACAACTTGTAAACCACTATGTAAAATTGTAATCTCCATCCAAAATGCTTTTAGATGATATATATATCTTATGTCCCAAAAAAGTGTCAAATTGTTGTTTTGATAAAGATAAGGGGCATAGGAATAATTGAAAATTAACCCAAAATTACCTGGGGAGGCCGGGCTCAAAAGAGTTAATAATTGACACTTCTTCCCTCATGTCATACAATAGTTAGGACAATGTAACAACATTAAAACTCACCAAGTGCTAATCCCATTCTCCAGCATTATTATAACATATAATAAGATAGTTTGCAACAAACAAAACACATTTACACACCTCTAGTCAACTCAGAACTGGAGCTAAGCTTCGTGGCAGATGTGTAGATCTTCTTGACGAGTTCCATATTATTAAGCAGCGAAATAAAAGCAGTAAAGTAGGGGAAAGTGACCTGGTGAGATTGCTCGCCTCCAGCAACCTAGACGACAGAACAGAGGTGAGTTAGAATTAGTTAACATCAATTGGTTCCATAGAGGTAAGTTTTAAATTGGTTCCATTTTCTCACCACACTTTGACAAAAGAAAGAATTATATTGTAACAAAAACGGTAGATACCAGATATCCTGGATATAATAATATAGCTCTGTAATGGGATGTATGCCCTGCATATTCTACAAACTAGCCGATTACATTTTATGGGTCAAACTTACGCCGATGAGATTGTCTTTAACAAAGTCTGTTAGTAGATGTTGTTTGAGGCAGTTCATAATATCAGAGAATTGGACGGCCGTGATATAGCCTTGCTTCTTGTCAAGACGGCGAAAAGCTTGTATAGCATGTTCCTCGTGGAAATCCTGCAAATGATAAAAGTATGTTCAAATGATAAAAGTATGTTCAAATGATAAAAGTATGTTCAAATGATAAAAGTATGTTCAAATGATAAAAGTATGTTAAAAGTTACTCTTTTTAAGAAGTTACTTAAAATACATTACACCTGGACATCAAATGGGGGTGGGGAAGCAGAAATTATATACTTTCAAATTTCAAGGGAATATTGATCGCGGAAGTTCTTTTTATATGGATACAACCAATCATAAGACTAAGAATTATGAAAAATAATGACTACAAAAACCTACTTACATGTAAAAGCTGGGTGAATTCGTTGTAGCTAACATGGCGTTCTACGTTTTCGCCAAAATGAAGTTTCATGAAGTCAGAATCAAAGGAGAATGGGATATGGTTATGTACAGTTGTATGTTTGATGACATTCTCGAATTCATCTGAAATTGTGAAAAGAAAACCATCGGTAAACCAGTTAATTGACCTGTTCTTAAAATACAATGCGTGAAACGAACGAAGAACGATTCATTGATGATGGAGATATTTCAAAGCAGATATAGAATGGCAGAATTCAACAGATATAGAATGGCAGAATTCAAAATAATAAGCAATAGTCTTTCACAGTCTATTTGTAATTAATCACCTTTGGAATCAAATGAGCAAATCATTTTCTCGCCGTGCAAGCGCGATATCTCAGCACAGTGAAAGCACCGCGGGGCGACAGACCGTTTTTAATTCAGTAAATCATTGTTTTTAGTACACTTTTGGAACGGTTACATGGTATGTTAATTTCACCTAACCAGGAAGTATTTAGGATTCATTCAGCACTTGGGAATTGTCCCAAATTTGTACTCGTTGACTAATACTTAAATAACTTAGGTATGACTCAAGGGAAAACGCTGTAATGTCCACTCTTTATGTAAACAGGGGACGACACATAAAAAAATAAATCAATGGATAATGGCCTATACTAAATCAATAATGAAGAATGTCGGAGCAATGAGTAAATGAATAGCCTTTTTCGATCAATACAGCTGCCACGAACATGGTACATAGAAGTAGAGAAGTAATCAATTTACCGAAAGTGATAGAACCAGATCCGTTGCTATCGAAGAGCTGAAAGGCGAGTGCATAGATCGATTCGGGAGAACAGAGGAGGGCTTCAAAGGCCTGGAATTCCTGGAAAGACAGAAATCTGCAAAGAGAAAAAGGTCACTTTTGTTAGGAAGCATAATAATTGCATACGGTGCAAAGGCAGGCTGGGAAGGGTGCAATTGTATTATGAGAATGAATCTACCTTCCCTGAAGCACCAGTATAACATAATAAATAATTATCATTTAGAATCAAAATGGCGAGGGCGCAAGGGTGCACTGCTTATTAATCTAAGACAATGCTCTAATGAAGACCGAATGATAAACAAGAATGTTTCTCCAATATTTCTTGGGGATCGAGTGGATAGAATTAGATTAGCGTCAAGCCAACCACGAAGCAATGTATTTCCTCAGTGTGGTGACTGTCAAAGTAATCCCGGATAGATCCCCCTAATTGAATAGTTTTTGCTCAATATGCCCGTCAAACGTTCTACAGGGCCAAGCAATGAAGGAGGAACAATAATTTGTTTGGTATGAGTAATTAGACGAAGGCAATATGATAGCCTCCCTTGGACTGCATTTATCTGAGCCAAAATGTATTCCTTAATTAAACAAAACCTGATTTTAGTCTTAGCCACAGACGGCCTCAAGTGAGTGTCTATTTTGCTACTGATAAATTATAAGGATTGTGTAGGCTACACTCGATTTGATTTATATACTTACTATACGACATTCAATCATAATGAAATTATCCAACATTGATTTGAGGAATATAAACAAAACTACTGCACGCATAATTAATAGAATCTAGGAGAAAATATTCTTTTTAATTAACCATACCCATCTTTGGTGGTATCAGCAGCCGAGGCAAGGAGACGGACTGTATCGATACTGTAGTTCTCTTCTTTTAGGAGTCCAAGGAAGTGGCGGATAAAGTCCACAGGGGTCATGAATCGCTCCCCGCGCTCCTCAACTGATGCATACTGAAAATAGAGCAACAAGGAATACATTAACAACCGGTGCAACGACGAGTGCAACAGAAACACTAGATACTGAGCGAGACAACATATATATATATATGGAAGTCATAATAGTGGAGAAAGTACACACAAATCAAACTGCTATGACTAAAATAGGTCTATAGATATCAGGCAACAACAATACATCTTTGGTCAAATTAGTTAAATAGTATAATAATTATAACATTTTGCAGGGAGAAATGGAAGAAGTCAAGGATTTGGCTCAAAACTATACCGTTGCTTCATGAAAATATTAATGCGATATGTGTACGTAGCAGCCTGCAGGAGTCATAAAAGTGATTAACTTAAAAGGGTCAGGGAGGACATTTTGTTACAAGTGGTGTAACATAAAAGGTAAACGAAGAATTAGAGCCAGATGATGATGATGATGATTATTCCTGGTACAGGAATAATGTGATGTAACCTAGATGATATATATGGCAGTGTAACTCAAGAACAATGGCAGGGCTCGAAAAAACCTATGTTTACTTGCCCGGGGCAAGTAAAAAATGTCTCTGGGCAAGTAAAATTTAATGTTAGTTGCCCGATTGGGCAAGTGAAAATCTCTACGGCGCCGATTTCAAACCCCTGTTGTGATGTCTACTTACAATGAAACAAGATACATACAGATCAGTGTAATTTCGTATATAATTCTGCAAATAAATTTGGGCAAGTGAAAAATGATGTTGGGCAAGTAAATCTTGGCTGCCACTTGCCCAATGGGCAAGTGGAGTTGGTAGGTTTTTTTCGAGCCCTGAATGGTGAGACAGTCCCTTATATGTGGGCTAATGAACAATGGTTTATTGGCTAATGAACAATGCTTTATTCGCCCTGCCTGTGATTGGCCAATGGGCGAGGTAACATGATGTGTATTGAAAAATTAGTATGATAGGTATACAGGGTTGAACAAATCTCTCGGCCCGGTTGTCTGCACCACCCAGAGGTCAGCCATGCGGACCACTTTTCGAAGCGATTGTTTCAACCCTGGTATACATATATATATATATATATAAATATATGACACAATGAGGTATAACAATATCTAATATGGCGACCTGTGGGGTAGGGTGGGCGGGGGAATCGGTTTATGCCCGGTTTTGACTGACACCATACTTTCGTACATAATTGGGCCTGTCAGGGCGAGAGAGCAAACACGCTAACGTGGTGCAATAGTACCCTACTCTTTTCGAATATTAGCAATGGTTCTTATACATGCATATATAGCCCTAGAAAACTAGATATAGCCGGCCTTTGGTAAGGTGAAACGATGCTCTGGAAAGTCGCTATGGGATTCGAATCCCCGACGCTGGGATCTTTCGATTCGGAGCGCAGCACCTTAACCTTGAATTAATAATTTATACAAAAAGAAAATGAAGATTTCGTTTAGACAGAGTTATACATATACATGCATATATATGCATAACTCTGGTTTAGAATAAGAAGTCTAAGATGACACGTCATCGACACAAATCAGGGATGTTTTGCTGCTTAAATCCATGTCGCTAGAAAGTATTATACTGCACTCAGCTGCACCTTCGCTTTACAGCAAGCTTCACACTTCCTTAAGTATAGAAAGTAGAAGATAACAGAAACTCGCCATATATGCAGCCACTGGAGCTGAAATTGTATTTTACCCATGACGGCAGAATCGTCAAAAGGCCACATGCAAATGGCCAAAATATGGTCCATGATGCATTGTAAGTATTAACGGAGATGTGGACATTTAATTAGGCAGATCAAAAGCAGTCGCAAAGACATACAATCTAGGCCTAGTCTTGGCAAGGAATGTTCTATGAAAGAAAACGAGTCACCCGGTTTCGTACCGCATCAAACAAAATAGGATGGGGTAAGGAATGTGCCGTTGGGTTCATCGTCAACTGTTGGTAGACCAGTTCATTTTTTTTCATTGGGATCTCAATAAGACATCAACATCCACAGGAAAGTGTTTCATCTTGAATTCAAGGGCTGCTAAACCCCACTAAATGTACTACATAAAACAAACATGATTAAATAGCGACTAGTTAAATTACAATATATCATTACCCTCCCCAGTTACGTGAATTGACCTGGAACCATTATCGCACTCAGACGATCCATTCAAGATCACCCTTACTGATTGTAGACTAAGAATTAAAGCACTTCGATCAAACAATATTAATGATATCAACATGTATCAAGTGTAAACCTACTTAGTGTCGTTTTGAGAGCAATCACGGGAGCTATAATTTGTAGATAACTAGATATGATACGTGGTACCAATCACCTACCAGAATAGTGATAAGAAACATAATTGATGTTCCTTTACCTCACACTGATTGATGTACCACATCAAAAAATCATGACACCACGGTGGCAAGGCGCACAAAACCCACCCAGGAGTCCATGATAAGTGGTCACTAATCTCCATTTCAGTGCTCCGTTTTATACCTCTTGATTCAGATTCACAGGAGGCCAAGGGAATGAGAGACCGGAAGGAAAGGAGATGGATCACTAGACTGAAATCTTTAGTTCCTAACGGTTTAAATATCTTGGATTGATTTTCAAATTTGGATTACCAAATCAAACCTCACTTACTGATTGATGTTTGAATGCGCCAACATTGGTATCGACAATTAATAAGTCCTAAGTAAACGCAGTTGGTAAACACGCTTGTGTAACAGCAGATTTAACCGCAATTCTTCAGGTGAGAATTATATGAACAACTGCCATCGACCTTGAGTGTTATGCAACGTCTGCCAACCCAAATGTATGGCACAATACAAGTTTTAAAAACAAAAGAAGGACTTGGAGGTTCAACGCCCACGAAACACATATGGTCTGAAGACAGTCGCCAGGATTAGCTGAGTCATTTCTAGATTTTTTTTAAAAAGAAACATTCTCAGGGCCTATATTGTAAATCAATACATGTTGTGGGTTATCCCATGTACCGCAAGATGTGTTACGATTGACTGAGCGACCGTGGAACCTTTATGTCAGAAGTATACTCTATACTACTCTAGCCAAACTCGGTCAGGTGATTAAATTGCGAAGCAAGCCAAGAAGCAGACCCTTATATAAATTATTTATACAACGGCGGGTAGAAAGGTTAAGTGCACCATTTCAGGAGCAGGTATCAACAGTTCCTTCCTTAGCAAAAAAAATGACGCATGCAATAAACAGTGCCCCGAAAACAACCCAGGGAAGCCATTGGATTATATTAGAGGGGTTTTATCTCATTATCTCGAACTAATAATATATAGTTATAAGGACCGTTGTAGCTTACCAGGGTATCTCTTTGGACCAACACTATAGTATAATCTCCAAGTTGAGTGTATGGCTTAGCATAAGGCGGCGGTACGACACTATATTTTCTTACAAAAATAACTATTGAATAAATAATTGGACAAAACATCGATTGACCCTCATAATGGCACCGGTATGTGGGATGTGAAAGATGAATGGACAAAATGAATAGAGTTATGTTTGCGGCTACCTCCATCCCCTAAACTTTTTTCTGTTGGTTTGAAAAGGACACTTTTTTTTGCCTGGCGGTCCCATCCCATTATGATATAAAAATAACTTATTTATATTATAAGTATTGGTACGGTACGTAATTAATTTTTGCGCTGGAGCATATGTATACAGAGACAACTAACAACAGTTACTGTCCTTAGTGTTCAAGAACATTGAAGCACATGTCCTCTGAATGCCCTTGCACATCCTATATAGTGCGGCGGCCAGACCAGAGCACATTTAGTGGCCTAGAAAGGGGAACCTGACACAGATATTTAAGTCTGTAGATTTACTCACTAGCTTAGCAAAAGTAACATTTGCACCTACTCTGAGTATTGAGGCCCCCAGTTTCCTTCATAACGTTAGAAAACTAAGATGGAACTCGGTATAGGAATTTCAATTCAATAATCATTTCACAATATGGTACCCTACTAATAGTGTACGGTACCGTATTAAATCGGCAAATTTCTGAATAAATGTATCTACTAGGCAATGAGTATGAAGAATATATAGGCTACCGTATGTAAAATTGATTTGCAATTAAGTAACTGCTGGACCCGGCTGCAGGTGGTTGGGTACTAGAGGCAAAATAAGTGCTGTACTGGAAGCAAGGACCAACAACTCCACATAACCATCCACTATGGGATTCAGTCTCACGTCAGTTTAGACTTGCAACAGTCTTACCATCATTTTTTATAATACACTTGGTCCCAGCAGACTTACTCGAGCTGACGCACACAAGCCTCATCATCGGCGCCAATTGTCTAGACAAAAAGATCGATGAGAATCACAGAATTTGTCTCCTATATGTATATTGTTAGCAAGCAGGATATCAGTGCCTGATTTCACATGATGATCATAGATGAATGGGAACCAACGGGGCTTCTTAAAGTCAGACACAGACACAAGCCGCCTCAACTCAAGTGCCAGCGGGCACGATCTCATTCAACTCACCTTGTTGAAGACCTCCCTAAGTTTGTCAGTGTCAGCGCGCTTGATGAACGATCCCTGTAACATGATCACATAAAATATCCGTCATTTTCTAGTGTCTGCCAGTAAATAATACTAAATCTCATCTCAAAACAATCAATAGTCAATGTTTTCATAAGTTTAACAGGGAGCAATGTATGAAAGGTTACGTACGCTCCCACTTTCGCATGATGCCTTCGTCAACCATGGCCAGATTTTGCTGGCAGCGTTCAACCTATCGCTCTGAAATGCAAGATCAAAAGGTTTTAATGAATTCAGTTAGTTAATATGCCCATGCCCTGAAGAAATAGGGAAGAAAATCATGGGAACGGGGATAAATCGGTGAAAGAATTTCACATACACTTGCACTCGGTCCGTCCATGCTGAATATCAGTACTCACAGTGTATTCACGTGAACACTGGATGCTGATTGGTTGACCTTCTCATACAAATTAGGTCAAGTTCAACGGAAGCGGAAGCCTAATTAAATGGCCCATGCGCACTTCACTCCCGCGCGGAAAACAAAAATGGCGGGTGAGTAGACGGAAATTTACGTCGGAATCGTAAATATTTCTCGAACTGAGTTTAACAACCTATTGTTCGACTAAGGGACATTTTCATTATATTCTTTATCAGTGGATCTATTCTTTTAGTCCAGAGTCACTGTCAGTTGAGCACTAGAATACGAGAAATTCAATCTTCCTCCGATTGACAGCGGAGGCGGAGGTGAAGTTGTCTTCGTATTCGACCGGTTTAAGTTCATGACATACTAAACCATCGCGTATTTACACTTCGTTTTCCTTTCTATTTTTTGTCGAATCGAATTTTTAGCTTATTTTATGACATCTGGTCTAATTCACGCCTTTTTAAACAGTTTTCTTTAGATAACGTGTGATCTTAAGCGTGTGTAAGTGTATGCACGTGCCAGAAATAAACTGCGTGTTAAAATAACAATCTTATTCATTTATTGTCACATCGAATTGGATAATTCACGGAATCTACGATGTCAGGCGGAAAAGGTGACGGTTGATCAAGTTTTATTTTCTGATTTACCAAACAATATCAGCCATTTATCACTATCAGCATTCGCATTAATAATACACCATTTACAGTTTCACACGCTGGCAATGTGTAGAATGTGTAGCCGTAGGCTATCGATACATCCTTTTAAATTCGTTGACTGATTGTTCGTTTTCAAGTTGTCAACTACGTTGACGGTCTACTTGGGAAAATCGTGCTTCCTCAATATCATGTCTTTAACTGACTTTATTTAACGATAATTGCGTTCCCGGGGGATTAGACCGCCAAGTGATACCACCATTATATGCATTCGTTAAATTGTGCTAATTTGTTTGCTTGCAGTACAATTTTACAAATTTGCTATGCCAAAGGTGATCACTGATGCTGTAACTGTAAGCCTGCTCCCGATGTAATTTGCTGTTACCGTAGTTAACTTCGTATACCATGCGATCATTTTCAATTTATTCATGCACAACAATAATTTTGTTCGTTCTTCTTTATGCACACTGACAGAATTGAGTATAGCCAGGGGTAAATTCGATGATTACAAATGCTGTGCCAACGATGTTATTCATTTCAAATTGGGTAAGTTTCTTTTATAGTTGGCCTATTTATTAGCCTATTAATGAGTATTTTTTTATCGTTTTCACTGGTTATTTGCTAATTTCGATATTCGTTTAATTTCCTTATCCTAGTTGTTGTAGCACGTGTAGTTAATAATTATGGGCACTAGACTATAGTGTAGTCGGCGTGTCTGTCCAATGAGTGTGACCTACCCCAAAAAAGTATGAAAATGTGTCCCATCAATAGTGAGAGCTTAGGCCTTAGCTGGCCTTGATTCCCCGGCCCAATGCTCTGCCTCTGGGGGCAAGGGGACAGATACTTTGTCTAGTGAGAGCTATGAGAAAGTAATAAGAAAGTAATAAGAAATACCGCTCTGGACAGTCACATCAGAGGCTTGAAAACCAAATGTCGCCCTATATTGGGAGAATTATCCATAGCCTGTATTACTATATATGATAATAGTTTTCGAAAGTGTATAGCTATATCTATATGCCTGAACAGTTTCGTTTATGTAAAATATTTCATGTACCTTTTGAGTCTTTTCATCATAACATTGTCATAAGTAACTCTCAAAGCCACAATGCTATAATACTGATGTGTGTATTGACTGCTTGTCCCCCGATGCAGTTCAAGTTCGCTTAATCGCCGAGAGTGTCACTACCTACAAAACATGACTTTCTACCCGTACCCCAAAGATTTGTGTTATATAGTTGTTGCGTTATCCATGTAGGGTGCGGGGCTCATAAAAGAACTTGCAGACACCCAGCGAGGCCATCCGGGCAAAACCTCATAGTAAGGCAGCAGCCCCTGTTGGAGCGAGAGTTCGCCGCTAAAGCTTGCCAAGCCTAGCAGCGAGGCCATATTGTTGTCCTCGTGGAAACATTCATGTCTTCAATTTTGGCGTGTCCGGCAAAATAAATGAATACTTTTAGCCATGATATCTCAATATTTGTCAGTTTCTCTGTTTGTCCAGTACAGCATTAATAGATCGGTAAAACTATCATTTTACCCTTTATCCATCTATGCTAGATGGATGTGTGCGTTATGGCTATTGCTGTGGTAGTCTGCAGTTCGCATATGATCTTGCTACATTCTTTTCAAACCCTCTTTTCAGTCCGGCAAGAATCCGAACTAGCCGAAGATACAACAGAATTCAAACCAGATATGTCCCACCAGATGTTTGGTGATAGGTAAGCACTCGTAATATAATCAGATACATCTATGCGAAGATCTTTTATTGCAAACAGAATATGGTTTGTATTTATTAAGGGTCGCACTTTCTTTCCGTGGTTATAGTATGGAATGTGTTTTATTTCAGTGAGAATATTTTTGGATATAAAGACCTTAGGATCGACATCTTTTGCACTGCCGCGAAAATGATTACATATGTCAACATGAAATATACTGATAAAATAACCCCGGAAAGATTTGATGGGGTCACAGTAAGTTAATTTCTTTGATTTAAATTACCTAGAAGTTGTACTTTCCCTGTTTTATAGATGTTATCATTGAATGGCATTAATAACACCAAGCGAATAAAATTGTTAACGGGTTGATTTAATTTTACACTTTTGCGAATGAAATCTTAAGTGTTTTCCCGTTTATCAACAGGCTGATAACATACTTAAGATTCTATCTAACTGCCTCCAACCTGGATTTTTGACGAATCTCGATGATTTCACTGCCGCAATCAGCAAGGATGCCACATTCAAACCATATGGTGAACAGATACATTCGTATAAAATAACAAAAGGTATGTCTGATGGTGACACAAGAATATACAGTTCTATATACTAAGGAATATTTACTAATGATGAAACATCCATTCCAACGAATATAAAATGTTTACTCTTTGATTTGTAATTGTACACTTCCTAATGATGCCTCTTATGCTTATGCAGTACAGAAGTAAATATAAACTTCTTTCCGCTGCATCGACAAACACGGGTCAATATGTTGCTCAAATTAAATATTCATTTGTGAACTTTCGAAATCCAGGTGGAGAAGAGAGGACGTTTGAGATATACAAGACTAAAATAGAAACTTCTGGTTTCCGGGACTATCACGAACGGCTTCAACCATTCCTCCTATTCTATGTTGATGCGGCGTCCTACATAGATGTTGACGATGAACGATGGACGTACTATTTGCTGTAAGATAAATCTATTGTGATATTGAAGCAGTTGTTTAATTCTTATCATTGTCGCTTGTGTAGTGTAGGCTGCGTTAAGACAATAATATAGTTCCCTCGTTTCTACCTATTACATTAAAACTCAGGTTAATGCCACAACTTGTACTCAATGTGGTATAAAAGGAAGGTTTCTACATTTCTTATTTTTCATTTCAATTATTTAAAAAAAACTACTTAAATTACAAATTGAAACATCTATGTAAGTCCGAGGTCTCATGGCTTTTCGTCATCGTGATTGCAAATATATACTGTGTAAAACACGCACAAGAAAGTTTAAACCGCTAACGGTCCTTGCGTACAGTAGGTAGAATTAGATATGTAACCAAGTGAAGAATAACCCATTGCCGGGAAGACCTCTTATTGAGTTATCCACAATCTTGTCCAAATTACAATTGTTATATCCGATCGTGAGGACATGGTTCACTTCTCTTGAAGCTTCTCTAATGAGATCATATCACAAATTACTGTATTTTGTTTTTCAGTCTGGAAAAATACAAATGCAACGGTAATCCTATGTATGCTTTCGCGGGCTACATGACTGTGTATAACTACTATGCGTATCCAGAGAAGATTCGTCCTAGAGTCAGGTAAAGTGTCTTTGATTAAATCTACCAAACCCATCCTCCTTTCTGCCCCAATTGTTTAAACCGTGAAGACACAACTCTCTTAACTGTCGCTTGCCACCAAGTTCCTTATTTGGAGAAATTGCCGCCACACATTGGAACCATGTGGTAGATTACTATGTGACTAATCCACAACTGGAGATCTGTGTGATGAATTAAACGCCTCCGTTTTCCTTCAGCATCAGAGGATGGTGTGTAGCCAAAACTTTTGCAGGCATGACATTTATGGAAGATTTGCTGTATCTATTCATAACTCAGTTACCACCTGGATGGGACTGGGAAATTTGACAGACTCCTATTATCCATTTCTTTACCGTCCATGGTCTGAGTGTAGTATCGTATTCAATTTTAAAGTTAGCTTTGAAACCCAGGGATTCTACCCCATTCCAAAGTCATTTACAAATATAAAAGGGAATAATTTATACATCGGCAAGGTTAAGTGCCACTGGGCACGTCATGGAAACATGCAATTACATTTCCAAATGAGTTTAGTCGATACAGCTACTGTAGGCACTTTATCCGCACCCAAAGATATTTCATCAAATTCTAAGTTTTAAAGTAAAGATATTAACATTGTTTAGTGATTTTGAACAGAATATATTTGTTTGTATTACAGCCAGGTGCTTGTAATGCCACCGTTCCAGCGTCAGGGTCATGGGGCTCGGTTGCTCCAAACTTTCTACAATGATTGCTTAGCTGGGAGTGATGTCCTTGATATAACAGGTAAAAAGTTATATGCTCATTGTGGTGAAAAATTAGTTAATATTTTATTTCATCCCCACTGCATGCACTAAAATACAATGTCCCAAGTCCCCTCAGTCAAAAAAAAACTTTAAAAGGAGAGGATGCATGACCTTTTTTTTATCCATTTATCGGGAAGAATGTCAGTTTCTTGTCTCAATTTTAAAATCTGAACTTGATGCGTCCAATTTTAGCGAAGTTATAACCAGTTTTCTTCATGAAAATTTGTACCAATAAAAAAACGCTTTACACACCACCTAGCGTGTACTTGCGGCCGCCGTGACGTCACAGGGGTCAGAGGGAGAAGACCCTCAGACAGACATGGCTGAGGGATATAGCGCATCGGGGGATATTGCAGCAGAAAGAGGAGAAACAAATTCCATTTCTTCCCCTGGTTTGGGTCATTCTAAGTTTTGTTTTTGAAAATGATATTCTGCAATAATCTATGGAGCCACAAATGAATAATTATAACCTGCTTATTCCACAGAAAAGGAAGATGAAAAGGAGTGGGGGGATTATCACAGCACACCCATTGGTCCCAGTCCCCAGTCGCCGACTATTACTATTACTTTTGATTATATTTACCATTCAAGTTACATTTAAATAAAGTTCATAATCAGAGGGAAAGGAATATGGAACTGAGCCCTCTTTCTACACTGTAGGATCATGTAGAGAGAGGGTCACAGCACAGAGAGAAGGTTGAATTCTGTATGGAGGAGGCTACAGCCTTAGTCTCTCCACAGACCCACTATCCCAGGAAAACCTTTAAACAATAGTAATATAACTTTCCTGATCAATCAAGTAACCCTTGGCCATAGAACCTTCATATATCATCATTGACATATGCATGTATACAGGACATACTGTGAGTGTGCACTGTGAGTGTGCACTGTAAGTGTGGAAGTCTCAGTGGAAGTGCTGTGTGGACGGCCCGGGGTGAGAAGGTATGTAGCTTGATTTGGCCACCGCACCTAAGTGACCACAGGCCAGAGACCCTATACTAGGCCTTACAGCCTTATGTCCCGACGACACCTTTGTTTACATGTTTAGCTTCTTTTGGCCAATGATGGAAATGCAATCCATCTATAGAAGTCATGCTACATCCTACAACTATGCACTTAGTTGGTATGTTGTGCAATTCAGCAAAAAATAGCTATACAGATTGTGGAAATCCGAGTGTGGAAATACACTTTAAACAGTGCAGGCAGAGCTATCCCTGATACCGCGTTACCCCTGTGACGTCACGGCCTACATAGGCACCGCTCCTATACGAATTGACCTACTTATTAAAAAGTGTTCCTCACACATTAATGCGTTGTGCCAAAAATGTATAAATAGTAAATAATCTTAGTTTGAACAATTCTAAAGAGGAATACCCCACAAAAAAGACTATTTCCGATTTCATGCATCCCATCCTTTAATCTCATGGGAAAATCAAATAAACTTTTATTGCAGTTGAGGATCCATCAGAAAACTTCCAGAGAGTTCGTGACTTCGTTGATGTTCGTAACTGCTCTCGATTGTCCCAGTTCCAGCCAGCCTGCTTGCGAGGAGGGTTCACCGAAGATATGGTTATAGAAGCCCGCACTAAGTTGAAAATAAATAAGGTAAATATTGCAGTTTCATGTGCTTTATTCTAAATTAGTTAACATGCCTGTACCCATATCTGATACCGAAGCCAAACTATCGCTTGTCCACCTGAGTTTCGGATAATAACACCATGCACCCATTGGCCATTATAGGTTTGAATCTGGTGTAAATAAAGCAAAATAGGTACCGAAATTCACGGTGTTTTTTCTTTTAAAAAATACAAACATTTCTGACTCTTTGAATAATTTCATTTTCTCTTTTCTTTGTTAGGAATCTGAGTATACCGGATCTGTTTCACAAAAAATCTGTGTTTAATATCTTCCCCTTGTGCACCTAAAATTCTATACTAATAGGAGAATATATTTTAATGAATTTCAGAAACAAGCTCGCCGTGTTTACGAAATACTTCGATTGAGAGCTACAAATTGCGCCAGTCCTATTGACTACAAAAAATACCGCATCGACGTCAAAAAGAGAATAAATAGTCCTTTTCAGGTATTTGTTCTTTCCCCTTTTAAGGACCTCTTACTTTCATAAATACCACTGTCGACATTTTAATGTACTGTTACGACTTACGACTGCAATAAAAGTTTATTTGAGTCGTAACAGTACATTAAAATAAAAGGTAACTAAGTTTCACTTTTTACGAAAGTAATCTTGGAGATAGCAGGGATGCATTGCATAACCATAATGGTGTTTGCCATAACGGCCTATGAGTAGGGAGGTGGACTGAATCATCGTGCCATTAGAGTAATTTAATAAAGCTGAACTGACCAAGAAATACCCCTCTATTATAAATATTTCCTCGAGAACACAATTTTTTTATTTTTTTTTAAACATAATAAATTTTCGGCCTGTTTTTGGAAATTTAATGGTGCCGCATTGCTTCATTCCTCCTAAGTTGCCATATTTATTCAATTTATTCATAAGATAAGATAATTCTTTATTTGCCATAATAGGTGTGAAGTTGACAAAAGGGTTGTAAGCTTCTCAAATTAGAGTTCTTCCAGTACATGCCTCGCTTTGTTACCTTGAGATAGTTAGTTATGTCTCTCTAACGCTAGTTTTACTACATTACTACCTTACAATGAAGTTTGACTAACAACACATTTCTATTTTGCTTCTTTGCCTGCCTCTAGAAAAATGGACGAGACTTCGAGAAGTTGCAAAGAGCTTTGAATCCCAATGAGCTTGCTGCAACAATGAACAACTTGACGGTTGATCAGCGGCTTGAATATTTAGAGAAGACTTTCAATGAGACAGTCGATGAATACAGACACATCCTCGACCGAGTCGATATGGCCACTGATGACTGAAGCCTGCCTTTTGTCATTAAAATCAAATAACGTATAAATTGTATTGATATTGATTTACCTATCCTTGGTTATATTATGGTTAAACCAAAATTTATGTCATAAATTGGATATTATCGATGGAAAGTGTAGTAGGATGTCTACTCCGCGAGTGAGGGAGTTTCCATGCAATATATTATTAGTTCATTTGTGCCCTTTTTTTCTCCGCACGAACCACATGGCAAGCTTCTATTATCTATTATGGTATTATTAACTATACATGTAAGGTATTTAAAGATCTGTTTTATTAAAATGCATCTCAAGACTGTTCACTCCATTAGTATTTAATAACCATCGGGTACTTTTGACATCATAATTTTGTGCTTAACACTTGACAGCTGAAGTGTTTTCTTTCTTTATGTAATAGTTTAATATTGGATTTGTAAAAGAGAAAACTGTAGTGAACTCGTCCCTTGGCAATTTTATCTTCTGTTGTACATCTTGTGTTCGTTGCCACTGAAATGTCCAAACTACACAGATTCGTGTAATGCCAACTAGTGTTTTCTAGTAACCGTTCTGTAACGATTACCATGAGCGAACTGGAGAAAGTTCTGTGATGAGTTATATAGGATTGTGAGAATTTCAAGGGCCATTAACTACCCGGATGTTCAGTGTTTGATGGTGGTACTGAAGTTAATAAATGAATATTAAAGAGATCAGTCTCGTTTTATGTGTTATTAAAGTATCTTTTAATATCAATGGTCGTACCGTCTGGTAATCCCTTAAATGTCAGTAATTTTCGATCGGAGCCCTGTAGAAGCATAAACGTTGCCTACGGCATAGTGCTAAAATACACGGAATATTTCAAATCTTTGCTCACTTGCGATTAATTTCTTGGTATTCTTTGTAATCATCCAAACAAATATTTTAACAAGCGAAATGTCTGAATTATTCCTTAAAAAATGAAGCTTTTTTGGCCTGCTAGTGGTCAGATCGGGTCGACTTAAGTGGGCCTGACCCAACCTGTTGAATGCAAGGAGACATTTGTGTTAGTTGAGATCTAATTCGAATTAAATTATCGTTCTTTTCACATTCCAATTCCGAAAAGTAAAGTGGCTACACCCAGAGAATAATCTATCAAGCCTACAACTGCAATTCCCACGCGAACTTTCTACGTAGCAGTGGTGCCAGCCTATATGTAAGATTTCGCTTGGTTTCTGTTGTGATTAGGATATATATGGCGATGCATTTTCGGAGAACCATCAGTTTCCTGACAATTGTGCCACAGCACCTCTAAGACCACTCTAAACTTGAGAAATCGGGGGTGTGTTGTGAAGCAGTACTTTTAACAATTTCCTAAGAGGTATCATAAGTATATATAGAGGATTTGGATAACAAATTTTAAGGCCTTCGTCTACAGAAATTGAATACAAAAAATCGACTGGTATTTTCATACTCGTTTGAGGCTTCTATTTCTATAATAGGGCATACTCACGATACTTCACGTTAGCCCCGTTTGTCATATAGTATAACAGATTAATAAACAAAACACAAGAAGAACCCAAGGCGAATTCAATCTTTAAACGAAATAAGTTTATTCAGATAAAAAGCAGGTTTGCAACAGAAAGTACACTTATTCCAAATGGGTCATTATCTGAGGATTCTCTTTACAACTGCCTGTACGATTACTTACATTTTACTGGTATTTATCGTTAATACAGATAAGGAATGTATGGAAACTTAATCACGAACAAGGATTGAATCGAAGACCTGGATATGGACATTCCATGCGCCAAAGCAAACGAGTTGAGCACTATATAATACCCTTATTCTGTATAATTTGGGGGTGATATTTAGTCTACGGGGACCACCATGTAGAACTTACTTGTAACGAATGAATCCAATGATAGCGCGACAGGATTAAGCATTTGGTCGGTGATTTCCAGAAGCACACTCAGAAGCTTTTACACTCATCAAAATGGCGAATACAAAAGTCATGAGCACAGATGGAATTCTGCATCTGTAGGTAAGATATACTCTCCTGGTTTTGAAGAAAATTCATCATAGCTACCGGGTAAATATTGTTTCATACCATGGATAACATTTTGGAGGGAAGGTCGGGTTTGCTTAAATATACGGTATATACTGGTTTCTCGACACAAAACTCTCGCTTAGTTACATACTTTCAGAAGTTAACTACTAGATAATCTTTTAAACCATTCCAAAGGTAGTCACTTGGAATTTCTCGAGCAAACGTGTTTGTAAGGAGCTGCAAACATCGAAAGATTAGCCGACAGTCCTGAAGCCATATTCCCGCCATAATGAAACTTATTTCAGGGAAACATGCAAATACCAAACTCTATACTTCTTTTCAGGTAGCAACCCACCCGATAGAAAATATTGGAGGCCTAGCTATTAAATACTAAGTTCATCCCTATCAGTGAACACGTCACTCGATGGTGACGTCCATCAAACCCCTATCATGGGTAAAGATCCAGGGCATTAAACATTGTAAAAAACATTTCAATACGAAATCTACAACAATTTAATCGCGCCATACGCTTATATTATTTATTACATCTTTGTCACCTTATAAAGAGGCTGTTCGTCCCCTCTCTTCCTAACGACCACGAACACTGGCTTAGCGGGACTCTATTAATTACTGGGCGGCATTTAGTTTCTTCTACGGTTCGTCCTTCCACTCCAGCCCTGCAACATTCACCAGAAAGAGAGCATGTGCTTTATTACTGATTACCAACATTACTCGGGGACAGATGCTGTGAGGGAAAAAAGGTAAGAGAAAGAAAATGTGGTCCACCTTGGGAATCTTCGTTTTTCATCATCAGTCTTCTGCCACTGGTCCATTCATTGAATGTGTAATCTTGTCGGTCGAGGAGATTTTTGGTTGGAGATTTTTTTCTTCACATTTTTTTTTTGCTACTGATCAATCAACACTAACCTGCGGAGGCTGCTTCGTCTCTTGGGAGAAAGTTTTTACATGCAACAGAATGGGAAGCGATTGGAAAGCCTCTGAAAAGTTTGTTGAGTGTACTGTTGCATATGGTTGGAGTAATCGTCACTAACCTAGACACTGGGAAGTTCTGACGAATGGCGGCGGGCAAGAGGCCACGACCACATAAGTACCTTCTTTTTCTGGCCAAGAGATGCTGTATGAGTGCAACTGGATACAGATGCAACAACATATCCAAGGATTTAGATCACCAAGAAATCATTCCTCATGTATACTTTCTACTTATTGGTATCACATACACACGCCACTCACATTTTTTCCACTTAACTCAAAGAGTGGGTCAGACCAAAATATCATACAAAACCAATCAAGATGGGGAAAAACTAAGTCATACAAAAATGTTCAAAAATACCTTCTTAGACTTTTCATTTCCAAAATGATCTCAATCACCTAGATGATGCTGAAGCATCCGGATTGTTGTGTGATGAGATATTGCTCTATTGAGATTTGCACCAAACATTGTTCCAGCAACACAGTGAATACCACTTGCCTTGTAATGAGCGGTCTCGTGTTCTAATAACCTCAAGGTTAACCTTTCTACACTGGATAGGCTGGTAGAGGAAAAGGAGAGTAATAAAATATTACAACTACATAATGTGAAGAAATTAGTGTTACAAAATAGGTTCTGAAAAACCTCATGTTCCTTTTGGGCTTATAATCTGGTTAATACATATTTTTTTTTTTTTTAATGAAAAGGGGTTTCTGGGAATGGAATTTTTCAACGTTTCAACTTCTAGGTATGTTATTACACATCCATGAGAGCCGAACTTGCGGGTTTAAACAGTTTAACACAGTAGTGAGAAAACAATGACAGAAATACAATTAACACTATTATTAAGAGGTTAGGTACAAATATTTTTTTTTCCTTTTGGATTTAGGGGGTCCAGCTACTCCTTTTTGTAGGTAGACAGGAATATTTAGCTCGAATATTCTTTCTTTTCTTCAACGCAACATAACATCACTATTCATTCGCTGAAACTACTCCCAATTTATGCATCCATGTGACAAGGCTAATGTCTGTCCCACACAAGGCAATTAAAGTTATCTTTTTTTTCCATAGGGCACAAGTTACCTGGGAAATTGACTCCTTCATAAGTAGGAAATGATCACGGTTGTTGCCGAGTCCTACACCTTAGTGCTTCTTCAACAGTGTCAGTGTCGGAGCATGTTTGTCAACATGTTTTCAAGGGGTGTAGAATGCTTGCTGCAGGTCAAAAGGTAATGAGACTTGTCGCGACAAAGAACATCGCAACGCAAAACATACATCCAGTGTACAAAACCAACAGACTCAACCAACAAAAACCCTGTTTTCATGATTCGCACACCCAGAAATCACAGTAGCCATTTTAACCGTATGCTATAATACTGACAGTAGTGTTTACATAAATTTGAATTAACGTAATTAAATACATAGCTAGATCAGCATAAACATGACTAAATAATTACATTTTGAACGAGTAAGATTTTCTTTTTCAAATGGATGAGACATCATATGATTCAGAGACCAGCTAAATAGAGGAACGTAAGTTTTAGACTTTTTTAATGCACTAAGAAATATATTTTAAACAAAGCGTATTCATTTTATTTGTTTGAAGATGATCATTGTACGAAGAGATTGTTCCCATATTCAGATGCTCCGTTTTATAAAGGAATATGTAGTAAGAAACAAAAGGTGGCGATGGTGACCCTATTACCCTAATCTATTATTAACCCAACTGTCTGGGGTTTTAGAAAGGAAACAAATCAGTAGCAAAGGGTTTACAGAGATGATTTCCAAACGCCTCAGTGCATCATGACCCAGATTTTTCCTTACAAGCATCTTCAGACAACAAACTAGAACAACTTCCAGTACACTAAATGATAATAATATAAGTCGGAATGTCGACTTGTGAAGCATTTTAATCGTGGGTATGCATGCGTCCAACTGCCATGAATGTATCATGCCAAAGCAAAGACTTTCTTCAAGTGTTCTTGCTTGTACTAGCTAACCTATCAAGATATTCGTTTAACTGCTGGAATAAACATGTATGCCCGTGTAACCGTGTTAGTAAGTGAACTTTATTCTAACAGTTGAACCATAGACTTTTCTCCACATAGCCACCTTTTGTTTGCTTCACTCACCTTGAGATCCTGGAAAAGAATTTGTATAATCAGAGTTTGAGCATGTGGGATTGAGATGGACAGTTAAGCATGAGCACTTACCTTGAGCTACTGGACACAACAGTCACAGTAGAATCAGTTTGAGTCACCTTCAGTATCTGGTGCGGATGGTACGTTGGGAGCACCGCCGTAGTCAGACGATTGCTCGGTGGCTCTCTCATCAGAAGGTACTGCAGACTCAGCACCTTCCCCTCCACTCCTACTCTCATCATTGGTATCCATACGAGCATCTCTTTCGTCCACCTCGCGTCCATTTTCCTGAGAGTGCTCTATTGAATTAAAAGTAGAACATGATTAAGGAAATGAACGGCTATTTGATAAGATGCAATAGAGAAAAAATCCCTGGCTTGAAAATGTTAAATAATAATGGTGTTGCTACATTGTAAAAAAAAAACAAAAAAAAAACCATTTCAATACGTATTGTAACAAGATAATGACTGTACCTCTTGTATGTCGTTTTTCATCGTGATCACCATCTCTGGAATTTCGTGACTTCTTCTCTTTGTCTCTGCGTTCTAGGCTCTTGGATCGAGTCTGTCGGCTCTTACTTTGACTCCTGGACCTTTGTCTGTCCCTGTCTCGGTCTCTGTCCCTGTCTCGGTCTCTGCTCGAGCGACGACTGTTGCTGCTTTTGCTATGGGAACTATGCCTGCTACGACTTCTTGACCTTCTCCTCTCACGATCACGGTCCCTACTTCTGTCACGGCTTCTTGAACGCCGGCGTCTAAGAAAAAGGTTTATTATTTTTTTAATTGAAACCAGTGGTAAGAACTTTCCGCTCATTGAATGGAAGAACAAACATTTTCACAAAGACTATAAAGATGCGAGACTATCAGAGGTTGCTACATAAAGTACAAAATTTAACTTGAACTAAATCTAAATTCGCTAATTATAAATAGTAGAAACATACTTTTCCCTACTCCTGTCCCTTCTGTGACTGTCCCGATCCCTTTCCCTGTCCCGATCCCGGCTCCTATGACGTCCTTTACTACGAGATCTAGACCGTCTCCTTCGGGAGCGGCTAGAGCTACGACTACGGCGACGCCTGGTTTCACGTTCCCGTTCTTTTTCACGCTCCCTTTCCAGTTCCTTTTGTTTGTCCCTCTTCCTCTTCTCCTCTTCACGTAGCCGCTCTTTTTCAACTCGCTCCCTTTCAAGTTTCTCTTCTTCGCCCACTTCAGCTGCTCTTACTCCAGCCTGTTGCAAAAAAAAGTCACATTTAGAAATATTGAGGTGAACATACTTAAAAGACTGAATCTCAGAATATAATATTATTATTGTATCATTTTTCCTTTACAATGTCTTGTAACATCCGTTACACGAACACCTATTTGGGGAAAGTAAACTTACCTGTCTCTGCTCAATGTACGCTCGAATACGAGCATAACCCATGTGTTGTTTTCCCATTATGTGTTCATCAATACGCTGCTGAGCATCCCCTGCTACGAGTAGGGCGCCACATACGTTACAAACTTCCATTTTCTTGGCCAGTTCTTCCTCTCTTGATTTGCCTTTTTTGTCTGCCTGTAAAAATATAATGGAAAACATGTACTACCAACAGATACAGGCCATCATGAGGAGCGGGAGCTGGATCAGTTAGCAACCATAACCATACCCGATTATCATTATTAGATTTTATTTACTATTCCTCCAAAATCATTTAAAAACAGCTGTAACGGTAGTTTTCCAGGAAAAAAGTCAACCTCTCTGATAATTTCTACTATTAGTTTTCTCAAGACTTACAAGCTCGATTTTTGCTGAACGCAGCATAGTACTTATTATTAGTACTAACTTCTCTCGTCCTTTTGAGATAATATTTCAAACAACTTACATATATATCTATATCTTATGCACACTATCCTAGCTTCAAACATAAATTCTTAGCCCGGGAAAATTTATTATGGGACGGTTTATCAGTGTAATAACAATCCTAAATATCAATAATTAAATAATGATGGTAAGAACTTACTGTCTCTAGGTTGGTTCGCTCTTCGCGTAATTGGTCACAAAGTCTCATAACGCCTTGGGCTTCTTCAACCTTTCCTTGGCATCCAAGTTCTTCGGCCTGGAGGAATAAATTAAGACATTCGATTAGCACAATTTTCTAGAAGAGGGAATATAATCACCAGTCAGAAACGCATGTATCAATAAATGTAACACATGAGAGGTACCTTCTCACAGCGAATGGAAGGGTAAAAACCGAAGGAGGATATCATCATGAAATCGATTATGATTTTATTCACATCGGATACAGTCTGTCAGTGACTTACCTCATCGACTAGTTCATTTATTCGCTTGGTAAGGAATTCTATCTGATCTTCTTTATTAGCTGCTGGTCCTCCTGCCTGCTGATAATGGGGGGAAAAAAACACTGTTAAAACACCCCTTGCATAATTGAAATGTAGAGATTAATAACCTGACTACGAGAGAAATCCGAAAAACAGAACATATTTTAATCCTATTATTTCTTTAAAAAAAAACCTACCTGTGCTTGATTGGTGTTCAGAGCAAGCCGGGCATGGCCACGTTTGATTCTACGCTCTACATCAGCCAGAAGACTCTGCAGGAACCGCATAAACTCCTCTTCGTAGCCCATTCGCTCATGTCTACCACTTCGCTGATACCTGCAATCAATATAAAAGTTAGTAACAAGGCTCTCAATGCGACTCAACTTGTCACTCGTATGGGCAGTAGCTAGAGAAAGACCACCTAGCTCCTTTTGCACGTCACCAACAGACGTCTCTCAGAGACCTCCTGCCTACATTGGTGGTCTATCCTGCCGGGCGGGTTAGCCATAAAACCACCGGTAGCACCGCCCGAAGTGCCCATGCTACTATGTGCCTTATCTGAGTACAAACCGTCTGAATGGCTAGCTTTAGACGCGCCCCAAGTATTCTGCGTAACCTCAGGCCAGTCGTCAAACTCTTCCTCCAAAGGACCAAGCAGTTTGCTGACTGACTCTCTCAAATGCTTGCTGTGTGACTTAGCCTTCCTTTTATCAGCCGAACTAGGAGACCAATTAGTCCAATCAACCAAACAGGAAACATTGTTCTCGTCTTCCTGTTTGTCCTCAGAAGTTTCTTTGGCCTTCGAAACCTCCTCGCATTTCTTCCCAGTTGGGGGAGTATGCTTGGACTTGCAAGTCTTACAGAAGTGTGTCCCTCTCGGAGCGGACATCGCCAAGCAAAATTTTTCGGTCCACACACCAAGCGAGGTGAGAGCAGAATGACCGAGGTAGGAGTACAGGGAATCATAAGTAAGCGAGTTGCCGAGGCAGTGGCGCCACCTGGCATATATCAATCTCACTTGCGAGATGTGCAATAAAAATTAAGTTAGAGGAAATCTCTTTGTACATAATTTTGAAAAATAATTAATATATTTTTCATTTAGTTAGAAGAAATTATGTTGATGACATGTATTCGTAGGATACATCCACTGCAGGCTAATAACAGTTTTGGCAAAATATAGGAATTTTACAAGGAAGATTTCCTAAAAATATAGGACTTGCAGGTACGAATCGTTTATGTGGATAACTGGCAGAGTGGCATCCCCTAATTTTTTATTTCGGTGCACCGAATGATTGATACTACAGCATCCAATCCAAATGCCAAAGACCATCTTCTAGCATGGATCCACCTTCATTTCATCGAAATATAATTGTATGTACAAAGCAAAAGGAGGACCATATCCGGCAAAAATATAGGAAAAAATGCCAAAATATAGGATGGGTTTAAAACATAAAAATACATATAGGAAATATACCGTAGATATGAAGCCTACCAGTGGTTGAATGACCCACAAATTAAACGATCATAACTTTTTATTGAGAAAATAGATGATACTATGCAGTAGTTCAGAAATAAGCAAAATATTCTTACCCTGTCCTAAGCTCATCGTCGTGAATTTTATCACAGGGTCCTGGAAAATATGAAAAGATAACAGGAGCACTTAATATTTAATTAATATAAACATCGTGACTTAATTACTTCCTTTCAGTCGATTATTAATTCATATTTCATTGGAATACAATACTTCCAAAGGGTCGTACTGTATTTAATTATCTTTGACGTGGACGAGATGGTATTACGAGTAAATCGAGGGAAAAAATAGCCCAAGAGAATGCATAGTAAGCTTACCTAAATCAGCCCTTGTATTCACGAACAACTCGTGTGGACAAAATGCACAAAGGAAATACTTGCACGTCTGAAAGTCATAAAATAAATATTCGATAACAATATAATTTGCCTAAAGCAGCTCATTAACAAGTCAAAGAGTTGGCACATATAACTTAAACTGATTCAGGCAATAACGCACTTGAAGAACAAGTCGGGAAACAATTAATCAGACAAGTTCTAATTTGAAACTATGGCAATCTCTGCTCTAATCCGTGTGGCTAATGCAGGAAGTATGACTGAATTCATATGAATAATGAATCATTGAGATTATCTGGGGAAAGGCCCTAGTCCTAGACCTAGTAAAAGTAAACACCGATAATGCGATATGTGCCCATTTCGCTACAGCCTACATCACATTTGGTGATATCTTAACTTCCTTTTAGTTTTACGCCGGTATGGTTATAAAAACGCGGACTACAATAGAGCTAGTGGTAAATAGAAGCACAACAAAGTATACTGCAGGGCAGTTAACTCACGAGTCACGTCCAACTTACTACATCAATGCCAAACTCCCAGAACGAGGTCAATTAATATCATATATGATCAATTGGCAATACAAGAATTATTAGGTTAGTCGATATGTGATTGCCTGAATTTTAAAGGAAAATATTCATGTAATGAATCATGCGCAGAGTAATGCTAACTCTCATTAATCAGAACACCCAACTTCAGAGAGAGATGCCCCCTTGTCAACTGCCAGTGCGCTTTGTGGTTTGAGTTAATAAACACGAGTCGGTTATCTTTTTAAAAATGGGGTGATTGAAATATAGATTGGTGTCAAAATGATCAGAAGTACCTCTGGGTCGTCCCAGCGTGTCTCTCTTCTTTTCTCCGTGGGCGCAAGATTACGATCTCGGCCCATAAGTTCGTCAAGTAGCATCGCAGCCGCGGAGGTCGCCATGTTGCTGCCGCTCTACTGCGTGCCGATGATATGGAAAAGAGGGATTTACCTCGAGGAGAACGGAAACCACTCACCACCCGTCGGAGGTCCCGCGCGGGGTCCCGCGCTACGTTTAATATGTTGGAATAGACGGACTATCTCTACTAGTATATCTCTACTAGTAGGCCTACGAGTATCTATTTCGCCGCATATTTTAGAAAACAAGGACAACTACCATATATAGGCTAATGTGTAATAATATTTAATAGTGTAAAAGCAGCTACTAACGCTCGGTACCGTAACAGCTGAATTATTCATAAATCATTTAATTGGCCTAACAAATGATTAATAAGATTGGCAGTTTTCATCAGAACTCGGGAATCGACCTATTTGTAATATTGTAAAAAAAAAATCTAAAATTTGATTAAAAATTATTTTTGTGCAAAATTACATTCATTTAGTTGTAGGCTATTCATTACTACTATATGATCCAATTAAGGGGGGGTGTAGTTTGTGTAACGCTGCATAACACTTCATCATACACCCCCTGGGTGTTACATAACACTAGATTGACCCCCCCCCCCCCTTCCCATTGCAATTGAAAACCCTAGTCAGATAACTGTTTCTGCATTACTTTAATGAATTGATACTTATGAAATAAATGGTGGTTTAATAAGTGATGATTTTATGGGAACCTGATAAAAGTTATGACTAAATATCACACTAGTGCATAACTGGCAGATCAGACATTCATCCCAACCATGACAAAAAAGAGTGTGATATCTAGTCATAACTTTTATCAGGTTCCCATAAAATCATCACTTTTAGCTGGAGTTGTGTTGCCACATGACCATTTTGGGAGCCACCTTAACAACAGTGGTGAAACTGTTGATAATAAACTTGAGCAGAAGAATTTTGCTCATGCTGGGCAAGTTTTAGCAGGCATATGGTCAGGAACAGTGATTGATGGGCATCCAACAATAGCGGAGTATATTTAACCAGAAGAACATGTTCCTGAAATTATCAAAAAAAGTCAGCTCTGGTATGATCAGCATGTACAGGAAAGTCAATACTTCTTACAGATCGTAAAATGCTCTGACAGGGGCTGTTGTAGTCAGAAGTTCTTACTTTTCCCTGATCAGGAACAGATTCATACCACCTCCTCTTCCCCTTGCACAGACAAAAGATGGCCTTTGTTGCTCTTTAGAGGATCCACATGCAACCTTTCTATCTCTTTTTGTCAACCTGGCTCTTGACAAAAATGTTCTCCCTGCTTGTTCTCTGAAAAGTTTTCCCAAAGGGCTACCGTATGATTATGCCTGCCCTAAGCTTCAAAACGAGTTACAAAAAAGGATATGTAGGGCATGTGGGAAGTACTTTGCATCTGTAAAATCCTTAACCTCCCATGCAAAATGTTGTACTTCCAAGTCAGCATCAACGATTGTGCCAACTAAACGTTTTCGTCCTCAACGTTTAGCTGCAAAAAGGCAGAGGGAGTTGATGTGTGTGTTGCAATACATGGAAACCGAAGAATTCGAATGGCATGATCAAGAGGACATAGACATGGATGGACTTGAGGTCCCCAAAGACATGGTGGTTAAAGGCGGTACGCCTATCCTACCAGTAGGAGCCAGGCATTCAGTTTGGTGTGAAGACAGCAAAAAGTAAAAGTATTGTGTTCATGTAAACGGCCTAGACTTTAAACCAAGATTCATGATTTGTTGCATAGTACCTCTTTTCATATCAGTTAGTTATTTGACTTTATTTGAGTATGTTATAAAAGTTAAGAGTGAATAGTGAGGAACAGATGTGAGTTAAGAGTGAAGAACATTATGCTATAGAATACTGATGTGTACCAGTATATGAATACTGATTTTCCAACTGAATACCATTTTTGCTACCTAGTCTAATTTGTATTCCTAGTCTTATTTGTGCTATGCTCTTGGATACTAGTATGATAGATATGGTGCTCAATACATTCTGAGATACTCATTAATTGTTTGTTGCAGAGCTGACTGTCACTGTTTATGTTGGCATTTTCAGATGTACTAAACATGTTACTTTTCAATAAACTGGTTTGATATAGATCTATGCAATTTTAGTATAATTTCATCTCTTAAATCAGTGTGCAAATGGTCAAATATTCTTTATATCAGTTCATGTTTAGTTTCTCGCGTTCTTTGACATCAATGCCACCGTTCACAAGGTTTGATTACTTTCTCGCTATGATAGCTGCGCGACTACACTGGAGTCTCCTTTAATTGTACTGTGCGATCACGCTACCTGATCCTTCTGTCACACTATTTTCCGTCTTTATACACCAGTCAAAGTTTTAAACATGTAATCAACACCAGGTTTGACTCCTCAGCATTGTTAGACAGATCTCTAAGTCAAATTCACCTTCTTAGACCTTATATTAAAGTCACTTGATCTTCGTCGTAACGAATTTCCC
The DNA here is from genome assembly GCA_942159475.1 of Sthenelais limicola. Lineage (NCBI taxonomy): Eukaryota > Metazoa > Annelida > Polychaeta > Phyllodocida > Sigalionidae > Sthenelais > Sthenelais limicola. Next base: position 110,644,741 of record OW804095.1, on the reverse strand, counting down.
GCTTTCCTCGCTTGATTCAGCTGGACCAAGATAAGAACTTTCACGAACAAGCCAACATAAACCTTTGTCCCTGGGATTTTGTTGATGTAATAATCCAATGTTCAAGAGAATTGTCACAATATCCTGACTGGCCGCTTAAATCAACTCTGTACATTTCTTCTCAACACCAGTGCCACACTTGACCTATGGTTGTTGTACAGAGTCAAAATGGCGACAATTCCACGAGGGGTGGCGCTTGACTTTTCCAATACTTTCCCTGAAGAATTACCGTCCTTTGTGTGTAAACTAATTCTTTCTCAGAGATCCTGGAGAATTCATGAACCTTTCTAGCAAGAAAGATTTAACTACACATCGGAGATAAAAAAAGAAAAGGCGATATGGCCGGAGCCTTTAAGTTTCACTTCAAATCTTGCGCGTTGTAACCGGAAGTCCAACCTGGTCATTTATTGATTTGTTATGAGTTATAACTTCATTTTACTAACTGTCTTGGCATAGCATAACATGGCATAACTGTTTTGGCGCAAACCAGCATGTCCAAATTCTCAGTATAGGTTTTTTTAATTCACATTGGAAATAGATATCTAGTTCTTGTGCCTAACAAAAAATTATATCCTATATAGATAGGGGTCACAGTTGAATAATTATCCATATAAATTAAACTATAAACTACTTGTTTTTGTTATACCGTGCGTATGCCTTAGGCAAAGGGTTTATAAAGTATTGAAAAACTCTGTACATTTCTTCTCAACTTTCACAATATGAATACGAGAAGTGTAAATCCAGCTATTTTTAGTTAATTAATCACCAAAGAATCATCTCGGTGCGTGTGCCATTTTTATTTTTCCAAAGCAGTCATTCTTCGTACATGAAGTAAATATGTTTCTGTCATTTTCTCATCTCCAGATTAAATAGTTAGCAATGTTCAAGTGAAGAGAGGGTGCGATGTAAAATTGTGTGATCGACCCCCGACGAAGAAAGGATTTGTTGATAGGCTGAATAAAAACTTTTAAAAATAAAAAAAAATGAAAAAAGAAATATTTAGAAAAATTGGCAAGAATTTAAATAAATCATATGGCATACGCATGGTATATTTACTTTGGGCTTCATTTGTCCCATTCCCTATAGCTAATATCCAGAGATAACCTAACCAATTCATGCACAAAAAACCTTCATAACATCTAGTTTCATGGTATAACAAACAATTCTGAATGAGACCTATTTGAAAAATGAGCATATTTCATCCCTCTGGATGCCAAAAATCTAGAATGGTCCGAATTGACCATATGCACCTTATTTTCAGTTGTTAAGAGGCGTTATGGAAAAATGACTGGGAGATGTTGATAAGGAATGCATTCCTGAAGATTAAATTTCATAATAATGAAGGGGTAAGAAATAATATAAAGCTCATGAATCTAAGTATTATGTTTTCAGTAATGTTGGGTGTCTTTTCTTTATTATTTTGTTGTATACTGAGGTCCATGGTACACCTACAGTAGGTGTCATACTCATAATTCCATGATTACATTTCTAAATATGATTATATATACTTGCAAAACCTGTGCGTAGCACGGGTATTTGCTAGTTATATATAATGTAAGGAAGAAAGCAAGTGGACACGGTGGCTTCTCGATGTTAACTGCTTATTAATGAGTAAATAGTGAGTGTGGCCCACCTGACCCAGCACGCATGTGCAGGCTTGCATGCCCTGAATAGTAGGGGGCTACTACCCAAGCTATATGAAGGGGGAGTATACTACTCATAATAGCTTTTAATATACAAGCGTACCTATATATATAGCAAAGGGAGGAAATTTCCTGGGGAGAAAGTCTGTGGGGGGAAGTAAAGTACTAGGGTGAAAAGTCCTAGGGGGAAAGGTCTGTGGAGGGAAAGTCTGTCGGGGGGAAGTCTGAGAGGGGTAAAGTCTGAGGGGTAAAGTCTGATGGGGTAAAAGTCCAAGGGACATAAAGTATGAGAGCTAAAAAATCCTGGGGTCGGGGGAAGTCCCAGAGGTAAAAGTTTGACGGGGAAAAGTTGTGGAGGAAAAAGTCGGGGGGGTCAGGGGGTGGAAGTCTGAGGGGGGAAAGTCTAAGGTGGGGGGGGGAGTCCAAGGGAGGAAAAGTCCAAGGGGGAAAATGTTCTGGGGGCAAAGACGCTGGGGGGCAAAGTCTGTCCAAACAGAACAGTTTTAATTTTCTTTTTACTTGACATGTCACTCAACATGGGAAACTGTTTAGTTCCTTCTTATTGTATGAAACATATTTTGTTGTATACTGGGGCCTATGGTACTCTACAGACATGAGTACTAGGGGGAAAAGTTCTAGCGTGAGTAGTCCTGGGGGGAGAATGTGAGGGAGAATAGTCTGTTGGGGGAAGTGGGGGAAGGGGTGGGGGGGGGGGGAGTCTTAGGGGGGGGAGGGAGTCCAAGGGAGGATAATTCCAAGGGGGAGGGGGAGTTCTGGAGGCAAAGTCCATCTTTGAGGTGGATCATAGGCCTATAATTAATATTAAAAGTAGATTTGTCCCACAGATTTGCAGGCAAATAGTTTTTGACGTTTTTTTTTTAAATCTTTGTGGTACAGCTCGATGTTTCCATTATTTTTCATTTGTATCTGTATCATATCTTACAATTTTATACAATTCATCACAAAACAGAATTACTATCTATCTATCTATCTATCTATCTATCTATCTAGAGTGCTTTCAATAGCAGAACATAAAACAGGAAATTTGGCATAACAAACATTATAATAATTATATATACTAGCTGCCCCCATTTATCACTGGGTAGACATCCCCTCTTCCCTTCATCTCCCTTCCCCATGGGTAGAAGGTATAAAATAATGGTCCAAATAGCGTCGCCAAATAATACAACGTAAGTCAATCAAAGCATGATCATTGAGTTGAGCACTTGAGCATCCAATGATGTGGACAAACTGTGCAAGGCATGTTGCAAGGTAGCGTTTCTATGCCGACGACTGTGCAAGGCATGTTGCAAGGTAGCGTTTCTATGCCGACGTTGTTGCGTCGCCAAATAGGGGGGCGCATTTATGTCGCATCACCGAAGTATAAGTCGGTTGAAGCAGAGGGAGCAGGCGTATTATGGTAATTTAAACGGATTCGCTTCTACCTTCCTTGAAAATAATATTCTGGAAAAACAAAATTTAAGCCCGTGGTAACCTCACTTGAAGCCAGAGTAAGCTGCGTGGAAAGCATGGGAATTTTACATGCCTTATGTATGGAGCCTTTCCAACTTTGATGTCGTAATGAGGCTATTAATTATGTGGATACCCTAATTGAATGGGTTAAGCCCAGTAACGGATTGGACAGGAGGGGTTTGGTGAGTTTTTGGTTTGCGTTTATTGGGTTCCAACAGTTTGGGCGGCATTTGCCCTTTATCAAGGATTGATTTTTACATTTGGTGGATGCCTATAAGGTGCTGATTTGTGCACTATTGTTGCTAGGGGTTGCCAACATTATATAATATACTAGCAAAGTACTCATCCTCCGGTCAGTCCCCCTCTCTCCCCACATTTCCCCCCTCTCCCTCTTTTCCCTCTCCCTCCCCTCATGCTCCCCCTCCTCGCTTTCCCTCTCTCCCTTCCCTTACATCCTCTCCCTCCCCTCTTCTTTCCCTCCCCCTCTCCTATTTCCCCCCCCCCCCCCTCTCCCTTTTTTCACTCTTCCCTCCTACACCCCCCTCCCCCTCTCCAATCAGGGTAGGGAAGACCCCCTCTTGAATCCCCCTCTTGAATCCATTTTTATAAGCCCCATTTCCCGAATCCTCCTGGTTTTCAATTTGCAATACAATTTTTCTATTTGCAATCCCTACCTGGAAAAATTATGCAAACATGGTCACCCTATCCCAAATCCTGTAGGCCTTTTGAAACCAAATCCAGACCTAAAATAGGTCCCAATCCCGGTTCCTGAAAAGGTATTCTCTACCCTGTCCAATAACCCCACCCTCTCCCACCCCTCTTCTCCACTCTCACACTCCTGTGCATGTAGTCGGGTCCCACGTAGTATCTCACAGGGGCTTTCCCAGGCTATAAATAGAGTGTGGAGATCTCAATTTAAAAAGGCTTCAAAATTACATTTTCACCCCAGATACCTTCACAAACCACATACATGCACATATAATGTCCTCCACACAGAATCGATGGACCTGTAGAGACCAAAAATACAGGTGGGGAGATCACAGATTCCCCAAACATGCGTGCTTTCACTTCTTTGTCATCTTTTATGATATATTCAATATGTTAGTTCCCTATAATTTTTATTCATTTTCATATGAATTTATATTTATTCTTATTTCTATTTTATTTTTAATATCTTAATTATACCTCATATTCCTCGAATTGTTTGGTATGACAATTATTTTTAAATTGTGACCATATTCAATGTTATTGCACTTTCCTACAGTCTATAGGCCCATATAGATGATCAAGAGAGTCCCTTCAAACGGAGCAAAAACCTCGCGCCTCAAACTGCAAAGTGCCATTATAATTTCATTAAGACCACAAAATGTCAGTAGAATCCCATTAGAATGCCAGGAAACCGATAAGCGAAGTAGGCGTCCAATCTCTGACAGTGACATACCATTCTTATGAGGTTTTGTACCTAGACTGCAAAGGTTTAAAAACCCAGTCATAAAAAGTACATCTGGAAAATGGTTGCTAGGATGACATTAAAACAAGAAAATTAATTTGGAAGGAATTGTTGCTAGGCAATAATTCCCCCGCATTAAACAACAACCATGAGAGAGAACGTGGTATCCCACAACCCCACAGCCGGAAGTGGTCTGCTGACCACCTTCCCTCCAGGTGGCTGGTCAAGCCTCCGGGCTGCGTCCATTCTGCACCCACACACGCTAGAGACAAGACTGAATCTAATACTTGTGCGTGCTCCCTGTAATTACTGGCGTTGGCGCCCCCTTCTCTCCTCGAAGAACAAGGACTAAGCCTAAGGTTGACTACTCTGCAATGGCAAACCCTAAGCCTAAGGTTGACTACTCTGCAATGGCAAACCCTCAGAACGAAGCCAAGAACATCAAGGCTAAGAAGAAATCCAAAGCAAAGAAACCAATCACTAAAGGCCCCAGGATGGAGACCATTTACGAGGAAGACTCATCCTCCTCCGAGGACGAGCATCCCCACGAGGAGGGAGAGGGGGGTCACGACCACAACAAGAAACAGTCACCTCCTGATTTTAAGACTCCAAAAGCCCCAAAGAAGTCCATGACAGCTAAGAAGCAGTTCTCCAACGTCGTTTCAAGCCTCTGTAGTGCCTTGGTTGAAACCTCCAAAGCAAACGCCACTCCATCCTCGAGGCCCCACCATTCCTCACGTGGTCAAGCGTCCTCCAGCGCACATGCTAACCCCGGGGGACACCGCTCCAAGCGCCGCAAGCACCATTCTCCCTCATCAGACTCGTCCAGTGACTCAACCTCCTCGGCCTCCACCTCCAGCTCTTCCTCCTCATCATCCCCTAGGCGGAGCAGAAAGAGGAAAAGATCTGCAAAGAAATCAAAAAGAGATAGGCGGACACCTGCAGCTAAACGACACCCTTTTAGGGAGAGGTGCCACTCCAGCTCATCAAGTTCTAGTGAGGATAGCAACATCCCAGAGCCCTCCCATCTGAAACGCTCTTACAAGCACCACAAGCTAGCTTCTAAGGCGCTAGCCAGGCAGTACCGATCAAGAGGAAAAACCAAAGGTAATTCAAAAAAGCTTTATCTAACACCAGAAAACTGCCTCCCCCCGACCTGGCCACTAGGGTGGACTCTGAGAAACGAGACCTTAATGTCGTTGAATATCCAAGCTTCCGGGCTGCGTCCATTCTGCACCCACAAACGCTAGAGACAAGACTGAATCTAATACTTGCCACCCACCCTCCCTACATCATCAAGAAAATCTATTTCAATACAATAGTTAAACTTGATAGGGCTGGAATGTGGACCTGGACTGAGAAAGTGATAGAGACTTATACAGAACCTCCACCTTGAACAATCACCTCTGCTATAATGTTATCTATATACATATATATTGCTCCAATTGACATTGCCTTGTCTTTGTACCACATCATATATATGTTCACTCTCATAAATATCCCACTACGAAATAAAGACCTTCAAACGTAACTGGTTGTTTATGTTTTAATGTCGGAACTCAGTCAGTCAGTCAGTCAGTCAGTCAAAAAAAAAGTCATAAAAAGTACATCTGGAAAATGGTTGCTAGGATGACATTAAAACAAGAAAATTAATTTCTAAATAACAACTCATAACATATAAAGCAAAAGTAAAAATGTAAAGCAAAAAGTTTAGGTTCATCTGCAATATCACCATACAAATCGCATTTCTTACAGCGAAATGGTAAAAAAAAATACTAGGACTATAGGGCATTGTCCGTATTTCTTTTTACTGTAAGGACATCATCATGCAGTTATCTCTTTTAACATATTTACCTAGGCTAAATTTAGCACACAATTTGACAGGCAATTTTGAAAGACTATAGAACTTCACTAATTTTTGGAGTATCAAATAAATTTTTTCACTTTTATAATGTTTCCATTTCTTTCTAAAACCTTAGGGTTATTAGGCCTTATTAGGTTAACTTAGGGTTAAAGCTAGAATGGTTAGAACGCCTCATATGACGTGCGCTCCCCAACTCCGGAACCTATATTTTCCCAATGCTGCCTGCCGCTCAATGTCTCTGCTTGTCTGTTCATCTGTCTCAGGTGTGGTAGGAATTAAGGGCGGGTATAGCACTAACATAGCAATAGACAACGAGGATTTTAGCGTGAGAACGGTCTGTACTCCCATAGACGTCCCAAGGCCGAAGGCCGAGGGAGATCTATGGGAGTACAGACCGTTCGAACGGTAAATCCGGGTTTTATATTGATTTTAGTCCGTGATGGAACACGTCAGGTGGCGCCACTAGACTAGGCGACCCAATGCGGACCGTAGGGCCGGAGGACCAACCCATAACAACAAATGACGGGTCACCTTTCTTCCACCTAGTGCTCTTTACTGGTATGGGGAAAAGAATGAGATTCAACTAACTCTGAAATTCCTCCTGTGGACCTCCCTTATAACTTTGTGCAGGCACTCACAACAACCTAAAGAAGCTTTGAGTTTAGAGGGATTATCATGTAAATTGTCTGACATCTGTACAATAACCTTGTTATTATTTCGTTATTAGTTTTGTGAGCCTCCCCCTCTATATGATACACAGGACCCACCAATGAATCAAGCTTTGACAGCGTATAGCCGTGAAGTCCTCACGGCTATGCGCTATACTACAAACAAACTACCAAACAGTACTGTGGCCCAAATGTTGAAGCTTGGTCAAACACTGCAAGCTAACACTGCAAGCTAACTCTACAAGCTAACTTATACCTTACATTAGCAATAATCTCTCTCCATCTCCCTAAATCCCTTTTTAAAGTTTAACGATTATTATTTCGTTATTTGGCTGTAACTTTTCTTCTAGTTGGAATATTTTCACAAATTAAAAAGCATTATGACCCTTATGTCAAGACCTATGAAGTACACAATAATTAAAAACATTATGTGCATATTTCTTTTTATTCATTCGAATTTATGTAGAAATATGTACACTCTTTTGTGTCCTTATCAGCTAGTTCCCATCACAGACTACACAAAGCTGTCCTGACTACAATATTTATTATTAACTTTCCCAATTTTGTCTATATCATCAGTAATATGTGTAGTTTATGTACAAAGCATAATAAAGCAATAGAAGCTATTTTAAAAAATTATGAATTTTCAGCCAAATGTTGACCAATTGGTGGAATTGCTCATATATATTACTTGATATATGTTCATATAAATTACCAGGGAAGGGTTGCAGCGCTGGTGCTCCCCTCACTTTGTTTCACTAACTAACCCCTCTCTTATGGGATGGTGGTCACTTCACTTCACCACCTCACGGGTCACACATTGGTTTTTGTTGGTCCCAACCGGGAAAAAAAACTTTTATTAAACTAAACGGTGGTCTTCATGGCAGCCAGCTATCATGCCACTCCGTTGTTTGTGTTCTGTTTCCCACGCATTATGGTGAGGGGTAGGGGTGGGGTGGGGGTGGGGGGGGGGGATGGGACAGATAAGCCACAGCTATATGAAAAATGACAGCCTAGGAAGCATAAAAGTTAGAACAAACATCTCACTGGTGCCTGTACGCTTCTCTAGACTAGGCGACCCAATGCGGACCGTAGGGCCGGAGGACCAACCCATAACAACAAATGACGGGTCCCCTTTCTTCCACCTAGTGCTCTTTACTGGTATGGGGAAAAGAATGAGATTCAACTAACTCGGTAATTCCTCCTGTGGACCTCCCTAGTAACTTTGTGCAGGCACTCACAACAACCTAAAGAAGCTTTGAGTTTTGATGCATTATTGTATAAATTGTCTGATGTCTGTACAATAACCTCGTTATTATTTCGTTATTAATTTTGTCAGACTCACTCTACACAGAACCAACTTTCCAATGAATCAAGCTTTAACAGCGCATAGCTGTGACGTTCTCACTGCTATGCGCGAAAGGCACCTCAGGAACAACCTGAATGTAAATCTGAGTGCTCAAACTTTTATGACTCTGCAAGCTAACACTGCAAGCTAACTCTGCAAGCTAACTCTGCAAGCTAACTTATACCTTACATTAGCAATAATTTTTCTCCATCTCCCTGAATCCCTTTTTAAAGTTTAACGATTATTATTTCGTTATTTGGCTGTAACTTTTCTTCTAGTTGGAATATTTTCACAAATTAAAAAGCATTATGACCCTTATGTCGAGACCTATGAAGTACACAATAATTAAAAACATTATGTGCATATTTCTTTTTATTCATTTCGAATTTATGTAGAAATATGTACACTCTTCTGTGTCCTTATCAGCTAGTTCCCATCACAGACTACACAAAGCTGTCCTGACTACAATATTTATTATTAACTTTCTCAATTTTATCTATATTATCAGTAATATGTGTAGTTTATGTATGAAACATGATAAATCAAGAGAAGCAATTTTAAAAAATTATGAATTTTCAGCCAAATGTTGACGAATTGGTGGAATTGCTCATATATATTACTTGATATATGTTCATATAAATTACCAGGGAAGGGTTGCAGCGCTGGCGCTCCCCTCAGTTTGTTTCACTAACTAACCCCACGATCTCTCATGTGATTGTGGTCACTTCACTTCACCAACTCACGGGTCACACATTGGTTTTTGTTGGTCCCAACCGGGAAAAAAAACTTTTATTAAACTAAAGGGTGGTCTTCATGGCAGCCGGCTATCATGCCACTCCGTTGTTTGTGTTCTGTTTCCCGCGCATTATGGTGAGGGGTAGGGGGGGGGGGGGGGGGGATGGGACAGATAAGCCATAGCTATATGAAAAATGACAGCCTAGGAAGCATAGAAGTTAGAACAAACATCTCACTGGTGCCTGTACGCTTCTCTAGACCAACGCGGTCTGTAGTATAATAAGTGCACGCGAAATCTTACCCAAAATGGACTAAATGCATATAGGCCTAGACCTACTGGCAAAGGGGGAAAAAAGGAAAATTTTCATATTTTTTTGTCATAAAAAGATATATATAGGCCTACGGTAAAATATTTTTTGTTAAAATCGTACGGTAATTAAAGAGCGATACAGTATTGGCGGAGAGATATCCATGGCGGTGGTTCCCATGATGTCAAAAGGAAGAGATATTCCCCTTTAAAAAATTGACTTCGTGAGTGTTGCACACAGTGACACTGGACCTTCACTTCAGACGATCTTTCCGTTCCGTTCTTTCTATCAAGAATTTGTAATATGGGAATCAAAATTTTGACTATGCCTTAAGCATTAACGTCAATATTTTTATTGGTTGTGTAATCTGATCATCGATTTTTAGCTGAAACTTTTGAAGACACGCTATATTCGCGGTAGAAGCCTTCTACTAAAATTTATTGCCAGCCCCTTGTGCAATCGGCAATCTTCGGAAGGTATAAGGCCGAATCCGCCGATGTCTTGTGACGTCACATGTGCAGCCAACACGCGGTTCAGGGACGGGCTTCCATCTGGAAATAGTGTGACTTTAGTCCGATTATTTAAAAACTTACTCGACCATGGACCCACAGGATAACGGTGACAATCCTCCCGATTCTTGGGAACAAGAAGCCGATGGTGGATCAGGAGATCAAGATTCTATGACGGAAACAGCGAAAACCTTTGCGGGACTAAATGTGAATGCGCCTCCATTCATTCCCGGACAGAACCCCTATGCGCCAGCTTTCGTGCCTTCAATTCCAGCAAAAATTACCCCTGGTAAGTTAAGTGACATTTACCACTGTTAACCACTCTTCTGAATACACAAGTGTTAAGGTGTCCCTCTATCCTCCTGTTTATGCGACTAAATTCACATAAGAACTTATTTGACATACATCACATACCAGTTGAAACGGGCCACGATCGACTTCGTGAACAAGATGGCGACTCCCATGTCAAGACCGGCTGATTCCGTACGGCCTGCTCCTGAGTCATGCTTCTGTAATCTGCTCTTTATGGTTCTAATTTAATCACCAGTATGCTGTCGAATAGAATCATCAATGCATTTTCGAATTAAGAACTTCTAATGTGGACTGATGGGTTCGCAGATGTTAACTTGGTACACTGTTAGCCCACTAACGATTGGCTCAAGGCTTGGGAAGATCACTGATGACCCCACTGCCTCTGCCACGCAAAAATAGCAACATGCTTTGTCAAATCCTAGTTATAGCTGTCCCACATATCAGGTGCCCGTAATCTCACAGAGTTTTCTAAAGTGTGTCCAATGTGTTGGTAGAATGGTCAGCTCAGGGAAGGAAAACACTTGAAATTACAGAATCATGTTATTGGTAAATACGTATGCCCTACTTTAATATTTTGTGTAATATTCACTTTATGACCCACTGGCCACAGTCATCTCCGGACTGATGCAAAAGGAAGAGTAACTGACAACCTGTTTATGTGACACATAGGACTTAATTGTTATTTGGTTGACTGGGATAACATAGGACCATTAAATAGGGCATGCTTAATTAGTGCCCGCACACTGCTACACTTGAGTCCTGCTATAAATTTAGTTACGGTAGTTCCATATTGTTCTGAAATGCATGTTTTCCCCGAACTTACTACACTACAGAATTCTTATTAATACTTTTCGTATATCCCCATCTCCAGGGGGGTTATAATTAACTGTGAGAGTTTCAAGATCAAATCAATGATGGACTTTGAATCTCTACTGTACTGCGTAAATGGCCCCTGGGGTCAATGACCCATAGGTTGGTTGCATCTCGCTGCAGGGGCAATGCCTGAGTCCTAGGGAATTTGTTTCTAGTACCTCAAAACTCTGGAGATCAAATCAGATAAACTTCCGTCTTCATATCTAGTCAAAACCAGAGTTTGTTCTTAATTGGTACAGTTCAGTGGGGAGGCTAATGATGATTACCATGGAATCGTAATTAGTATTTGCTTAAAGAGTACTATACAGGAAATAGTACAGAGGTAGTTATTTGGGCAACCGGTCAATTAATCCACCCTTAATTAACGCATACGTCCATTATACCATTCGAGGAGAATTTGCGTACCAGTAATGGTTAACTTTATTTTCAGCTCCAACAGCTGATAATTCTATGGACACGGAAGAATCCCAAGGTACATCGGTGATAATTTCTTGTTTAATTGCAGTCATCGCCTGAGGCCAATATTGAATCGTTGTTAAGCTTGTACCGCCTGTAACGATAGTATTTTTCGATGTCATACTTCAGTTAGAAGTGATCGTGTGTATTCTAAAGCATGGCTAAAACAATGCGTTAATTCGGCCTCACACTCCAAAACAAGTGTTTATCTACCTTTTATCCCTCTTTGAGTCAAGAGCTGTGGATTCATGTGGTTTCGTCTGTTATGTGCATTGATTTACTGAATTTATGGTGGTTGACTTGTACGTGGTTTTATTTGCCTTTTTTCATTTGTAGAAGGGATAGTTATAGCTCTTAGTGTGAAAACGTGTTTGATATATGTTAGTCTATAAAAAAAACTCTGTGGACTTCATTAATGTAGTAGTTCCATCTAGACATGATCTTTTAGACGTTGAATTGAGATTTTTAGTTTTGTTTATTTGTGACACAATTTGATGTTTATTATTTAGTTACGAATGTTGATTATTGTCTTGCAAAATATCACTTCGACCTTTTTTTTAATTCCAAATATTTTATAAACCAAGATAAGTGAGTCGAATTAGATTTGTAAATTAATTGCTGGTGAGGAAATAATCAAATATGATATACCAGATATATCCTCGTAAAATCATGTTGACTTGCTGCTAAATATCCCGTGTTAATTCTTTTTCAGGGGAAGCAGAACAACAACCACCAGGTAATTATATTTGTTAACCCGTCGTTTATATTGGGACCCAGATAAGTCCACCTATCTATTACGTATACCATCATCGTTACTTGGAGAGAAAACTTGGGTCTATTTCTATTTGTGATGTCTTATCTTCTTTAGACGACTGGGCTGAGAACGGTAGCAGTGGAGGAAGTAACGCCGATGACGGAGGAGGAGGGGAAAACGAAGAGGACGAAGATAGCAGCGAGAGTATGGAGACGGAATCCTCAAGTACAACTTCGGCCATACAGACCAAAGTGAAGAAGACGAAGCCTGTGAAAGTTGAAGTTAAGAAGAAGAAGAGACACATAAACATTGTTTTCATAGGGCACGTCGGTGAGTATGAGCAGTCTATTACCATAACTTAGATCGAATCTCAAAATTGTTTCAGAACTTTCTCATTCATAATTCTCCTGATATTGGGCGACTTAGGGAATATAATAAATTTATTCTTGACGGTTTCACATGACATAATCTTGTGCTATCAGTTAGTGTGATGAGAATCCTTGTTTTAATATTGTAACATATCCTAGGATATATATCTGTAATGTGTATGATACTTCATATGCACGCTCAATCTTTATCTCCCATTTGCAATTCCTCGTATCAGATGCGGGCAAGTCAACTATTGGAGGTCATATCATGTAAGTATACCAACAACTGATAAATAGTTGACTGATAAATAGTTGATCTCCCTATAAGCTCGACAAGTTATTATATTTCCTTATTTATTAACACAGTTCCCTTCTACTGTATTCTTCACTCACATTATTTATGCTACATCAATCCTGTAAAAGCACATGGTTTTGCCTGAGAAAAAAGTCGAATACGTATTTGAATTGACATTTATGGAAGTCTAGAGTAGTATTTATTTTGTTGTTCTTTGTTCGTGGTATTTATTTTTTTTACTCAATTTTATCATTTCCTTTATCTTCTTAGGTATTTGACAGGGATGGTAGAGAAAAGAACTCTAGAAAAATACGAGAAGGAAGCGAAGGAGAAGAACAGAGAAAGTTGGTAAGTAAAATGAACCTAAATATCCTACCAGTTCCATGCTAGATCCTGTGAAGCAAGATCTTGATGCAAACTAAGGAGCCGCCCTAATGTTATGTAGCAAATATCGCGAACCTGGTGGACTCCTTTTAATACATAAATACATAAGTTAATTATGCCACAGGAAAGAACAAATACATATACGCCTTGTATAGTATCAAGATTGCTGCCAAATACATAGGGTTTATCATTTATAGCCCTGTGTCATTTTAGAAGATGATCAACTCATCTGTATTCGTTTCTATTTTTCTTACCTGATGTCTTCGTTCCCAGGTATTTATCGTGGGCCCTTGACACAAACCAAGAGGAAAGAGATAAAGGAAAGACAGTGGAAGTTGGCCGCGCCTATTTTGAGACAGAAAACAAACACTTCACCATTCTAGATGCTCCTGGTCATAAGAGTTTTGTGCCTAACATGATCGGCGGTGCCTCGCAAGCTGACATAGCCGTTCTTGTGAGTATTGAATTAGTGAATTATAAAGTGTTATTTAAACGAAACCATTCCTCTACAGATTTGGCTGTAAAATAAAGGAAGACATGACGAAAACTCTACAAACGAATCTGATAAAAAAAAATGTCTTATCTAATATGATGCAAAAGGAACAATTGGAATTCGAATTCCAAATTATTCCTTATTAATGTTGGGAGGGGTGCTGCCAACCGATTAAGTTTCAATTCAGGTGAGATTGTTACTTTGTTGAAAAGAGAGATGTTGGATTGAGTTTTTTCACTTTTTATTAGGACTTTAACTGGTCGACGTTTCGGATCTCTCGATCCTTCTTCAGGGCCAGTCCAGCCCAATTTCTTATTAAGGTGGTAATTCACTCAGAAATGTTGTACTTCGATTTTTTTAAGGAATCGAAATTTGACATTGTAACGAAAGAACAGAAAGAAATCTCACTGTTGTCCTTACATAATAGACTTAATAAAATCATATGGAAGCAGTTCATGTATAATGCTTCTTGAAAATAATATCGATAATGAACACATGTAGCGATTTGAAAGACGGGGGAACTTTAAACGATATACCCAGAAACAACTAAGGTGAAAAATGGGCAGAAGGGTTGAAACTTCACAATGTCACAAATTTGACTAAAATTTAGGTGTTCTGTTAAAACAAATATTGTTAGAAAATGTAAAAAGAAATTGGCAAATTACATGAATAATATTCAGCATGTTTGATGAAAATTAAATGTGAGACAAAAATGCAATACTATGAGTATTAATTGCCTATCTTAAGATCATTTGCTGTAACTTCTAACTGGGTGTAGAAATAGATCTCAAAATCAAATACAAAAATCTTACTTTTGGTTCAGGGGAAACGCCACCAGTGAGATGATCTAGTCATGCTAAAAAATGTTTTGAATTTAAAGTATGGAACTAAATATACTTGAGATTTGTATTGCTGTTTTTGCTGTAAGATTTTTTTTAGATGAGTTACTTGCATGCTGGTCCGAGTATTACTGTTACTACTAAATTTAAGGGAGTTAAATGTGATGCCTTGGAGTATGGCATGCCCTGGAAGACCTGATTTTTCCGAGGGACATGACCAATTTTTATATTGGCCTCAAGGAATTTTTGTATTGCCCTCAAGGATGGAAAAATACCAATTAACTTCCCACTTCACATAATTAATTTCCCTTGACAATAGCTATACACCCAAATTATTCCTAAATGTAAGGCTATTACTGATATGTTTTACGCTTCTCGTAGTATTTCATTAATGTCAATGCTCTTTGTTAAATGCTATTATTGATCATTGTAGGTAATCTCTGGTAGGAAGGGAGAATTCGAAACAGGCTTTGAGCGAGGAGGACAAACGAGAGAGCACGCTATGCTGGTAAAGACAGCTGGTGTTAAGCACTTGGTGATAGTAGTCAATAAAATGGACGATTCAACTGTCGAATGGGACGAGTCAAGGTGAGCTATGTTTTCATATTAAAATTACCCTCCGCCATCTATTTCAGAATCCTTTACTGTTTCCCTTCGTAGTCAGTTTGTTTAATTGTTAAGAATAAACTATAATCTCGAATGACTACATGGCAAAAAAAAATTTTTTTTTTAAAAACTTGTATTGTTTATTGTCTTGTTTTATTCAATAATTTAATTCATGGTTCTATGTCCATGAGATGTTGCCTTACACAGTCACTATACCGCCCTGACATTACTAACTTACATTCTAAATTTCATTTGTTCATTTCAGATACGATGAAATCCAAGAGAAGTTAACACCGTACTTGAAGCGTTTGGGATTCAACCCTAAAACAGATATATTTTATATTCCCGTATCCGGCTTGACGGGGGCCAACCTAAAGAATACTACGGAAGATTGCCCTTGGTACACAGGACTATCCCTCATAGATTATTTAGACAGCTTACCCACCATGACGAGAATGGCAGAAGGACCCATTAGAATTCCAATCTTAGATAGGTATAAGGTATGTTGGTTAACTGATCTTGTATAAATTTATAAATTTACGCATTTTATTGATAAAACCCACACTGACCCCTTTTCCTAGAATGATATCCGCATTTTAGACTCTGAAGGATTTCTTCAAAACTTTAGATGATTGGGAATCGGGTGTAAAAGAAACATGCCGGGTGTATTGAACTCGTAGCCGGTACATTTACATGTGTGTGGGTCTCAATTATTGCCACCACCAGGTGGCAGCACACATGAATAATTCTCCCGAAATCTCGGTCAATAATGATTCAATTACTTGATCCTATCCCCAACGTTTGACGTGGTTTGTCGGCGTTCCCACTAGTCATTAAAAATGAAAATTATTTTATACGGCTCCACAAAGTATATTTATTCAGTTCAAATGCAGCATTTAACGAGTAGAGTAATAAGTTTCAAAATTTTCATATTCTCAGCAAATGAAATATCACTATCTTGCCACTGTATCAAAAGTCCTTAACCAGTCCTTATTTTGAGCTTTAAAAATCCTTAAATATCAGTGTCCCTAGACTGGGAACCCTGTGTGTGATCTGCATTAATCTGGGCATTAATTTCACAGTTCTACATGTATGTATTTATTCACCTCTAGGCTAGATGTACGCTGTGTTTACCTGTGATACAAAGTTCTTGGGTTATTTTGCTCGTTCCAATGAAGCGTAACGCATCCCCAAGTCGATTGTACTTAGCTTAGATATTAATATTAATGCCGCTGTTTATATTTTCCAGGATATGGGTACATTAGTTCTCGGTAAAGTGGAATCCGGAGTCATCACCAGAGGTAGCCAAGTTCTGATGATGCCAAATAGGGTAAGGAATATAGGATACCTTAATTTCTATATTAAAAACTGGGATGTGCGGTCTCTGTGGGTTATTTATATATACAGCATTCGAATATGACATAACTGAAGGTTAAAATACCTTATTTCAGTGGATAAACATGTATTTACCATATTATCATTTACATTTTCAGTTAATATACATATATTATATATTCCTATCACATTCATTCACTCCCTTCAATCGGGAGTCTTCAGTCATACACACATCAATACATCAGGGTGTCATTTCATATTTTCTAGACAAATGTAGAGGTAATGCAGTTATGGTCTGATGATGAAGAAACTGAATTAGCAAATCCAGGTGAAAATGTGAAATTAAAACTGAAGAACGTCGAGGAAGAGGTTCGTATCCCTTAATTTGACTTTAATTGTATTGTTTCCCTTCTTTCTTGAAAATTAATTTACTTTAATATTCAGTTTTTGCAGTTCACTCAAATTGTATTTGTTTTAAATATTGCCAACACGTTTCTTGTTTACGTTGTAGGACGTCTCGCCAGGATTTGTGATATGCTCCTTGGATAATCCATGCCACACTGGAAGAGTTCTTGACGCCCAGGTAAATAGTAATGCATCTTTGACAAAAAGGAGATGTCCCTCTGGAATTTACTCCAGTCCCGGCCTTCCTGGATACTTCTTACGGGATCAGTCCCTTATCATTTAAACTGTCCTTCCATGTAGTTTACGTATAAGTATTATAATATTTATTTCACCCTCAATATGCTCAGTCCATAGAAATAACATAGGCTGTGTATATTGTTTAGCTGGTCAGTAACTGAAGCGACATTGCACGCGGGCAATACACGGCCGACCTAGTTTTTTTACACTGTGCGCATGCATGCTTTCTGATCTTCGCCAGTTCCGGTCCTTCTTCGGAGCCATGTTTTCGAAGCGAATCAAGCTAAAAAACTAATTATTTAACATTTTATTTCTCAAAATCGCTGTAGATCATGTTAATTTAACATTAGTTTAGTGTGCGGGGTGAAATAAACACAGAACAACCCTTGGATTCTCGGCGTCGTGATATTCACCCATGACGGTCGCGGGGCTACCGCCCCTTGACCGTCATCGGTGAATATTCACTCCCACCTCGAATCCCGGGTAGTTCTGTATATGAGCAATTCCACCAAAAGTGCATCATTTGGGTTAAAATACAACAGCTCCTCCAGAGACTAAAATATTTATCTGAGATTATTTTCGTTGTTATTTTCGGATCCAGGGGAAAAAAGTCACCTAGGGGGAAGTATCCTACAATGTTTTTTGTTTTTTTTTAATCGTGAGGCCAAGAAAATGCTTATTTTTCTGCCAGAATCACCCATAAAACATGCAGATTTTCCTCTCAGAATCACTGTTTACAAAATGCAGCCAGTATTTCTTGGGAAAAAACTTATAAATATTCTCGATATAATGGGTTTTACGGGCATAATGGGCCAGAGGGACAAGATTACTCTGAAATAATGTTTTTATGGATAAAAAATCAATATTTTCAACTTTTCAATTCATTTCTTGATGATATTATGTAAAGTTGATAATGGGGTAGGTCCTGTCGCCGTAACGGGGGTCTAAATGCTATTTTGGAACATATAGACCTAGAAGAACTAAAAATAGAACCCCCCCTTACCTCCATTACTTATAACATTGTCTATGATTAGTACATCCATTGTATCCATTGAAAAATCTCCAATTAATTCCTTCCAGCTAAATAGAGGGGTTAGAATACTGAAACAATTATATGGGGTAGCCCCCTGTCGCCGTAACGGGGGTCTAGGTTTCATTAATAAATAAATTAATATTAGCATAAATTATTTTCTATGAGCATTATAATGTGTAAGAAACACAAGGGAAAATAAATAAATACAAAAAAAAATTCTGTCATTCCTGAGATAGTAGTAACAAGCAAAAATATTATGTCGCCGTAACGGGGGTCTAGAGGGCGCCCATGTCGCCGTAACGGGGGTCTAGAGGGGCGGGGGTCTGGAGGGGGGTTGAAACTATTTTTTTAAAAAAAAATCCCACCAATTTTTCCTCTAAATACCTAAATATAACTTATATTTACCTTCATAAACAACCAAAACAAGTATGCAACTCAACTGAACAGAAAAACGAGGGGGAAACCATGTTATTGATAGTTTTGTACATATTCTAGATATAATGGGTTTTATGTACATAATGGGCCAGAGGGTCAATGACCTATGACCTGTACCGCTACCATTACCATTAATGAATGGTTATTTGGCTCTAACTTTTCTTCTAGTTGGAATATTTTCACAAATTAAAAAGCATTATGACCCTTATATCAAGATCTATCAGGTACACACGAATTCAAAACATTATGCATACATTTTTATTATTTATTTCTAATTAACTCCTCATTTATGTACAAATATATACCTTTCCCCTTTGCCCTTACTATTAGAATAGAGGTCACTGTGTCTCCCAAGCTGCCCTGAACACAATATTCAGTATTAACTTTCCCAATTAGCAGCAATATATCTAGTTTATGTACGAAAAAAAAAAATCAATGGGAGCAATTAAAAAAAATTGTGAATTTTCAGCCCTGGATGGCCAAATGTGGCATTTTTGGTGGAATTGCTCATATATACCCACCTTATACTACATGGAAGGATTATATAATATAATATAAGTTATTTCTTTGCGATATCGACCCCATTCTTTTATATTATCATTCCTAGGTGTCGCCAGCGGCTAGGCTTCAAACAATAATGATCATGAATAAATATAAGAGTGAAAAAGACATGGCGAAATTTTCTTACTCAAAAGATTTTCAACTTTAGAGGGGAATATGTCATGGTGTGAAAGCAAATCGCTAAATCAGATTTATACAATTTAAGATGTGTTAAACTAATGCGTTATCAAATGTGTTTTGTTAACAGATAGTGATATTGGAGCACAAATCTATCATATGTGCAGGCTACAGTGCTGTCATGCACATCCACACATGCGCCGAGGAAATCACCATCAAGGTTTGTTGAATTTTGTTAAAAAATTGTTGTTTGCCTTCTACACAGACAATTTTGTAATAGAAGCCAAAACGAATTAATTTGCTGTATAAGGAGCGTGGGTTTAGTGTTAACAATATCATATGGTTGATAATAAGTACTGGTGATGCTTTGCTATGTACTGTCTTAGTGTGTACATACAATCCTGACTCCATATTGAGGACACAAGACTTAGTGCTGTTTACCATTTTTCCAGAACCTTATCTGCTTGATTGACAAAAAGACAGGAGAGAAGAAGAACCCCCGGCCCAGGTTCGTAAAGCAGGACCAAATTGCTATCGTCCGGCTGGAAGTTATTGCTGGTGCCATCTGCCTCGAACCCTTCAAAGAATTTTCACAAATGGGTCGTTTCACACTTCGAGACGAAGGTTCGTTTTTCCTCTTCGCTATTGCATAATGTGTGGAATTGAGCTGATTTTAGATATAATGGGGCGGGGGAAGCCATGTGTCAGCTGATTGTAGCTGCTGTAAATATTTCTAGAAGCCATCATTATGTATGATCTTTATTAACCTTCCTTAATAGTTAGATGAGTTTAGACTGGAGGGTCGGGAGTTTTGCCTCGCACAAATTAATATTAAAAGTTAGATGGGTCCGACTCACTCGTTCACTTCAGGGGTTTCTTTCTATTAGCGAGGGATTATTCTCTAACAACCACTGACTGCCCTTTCCAAATTGTTCTCTGACACCTAACTCTTTTTTTTTTATTCACAGGAAAGACCATTGCCATGGGAAAAGTGCTGAAGCTTGTCCAGTAAAGATTTAGTGAAGTTTCCTCGGATTGACTCCCGTGATCTTTGTCCCCGTCTTCAACCAGACGTGATAAATTTGGTAATAGACTGGAAATAAGAAAATGCTCCTGCCCAATACTGCGGCCTGCCGCTATGCAGCCGATTTTTTTTATGTACATGCCCTTGTTAATATGATGACTAATGTTTAGTCATGCCCGGGCTGGACATGTGTGCAGAAGCTTCGGGAAAGGTTATTACTCATGAATATAAGGATCTTACAATTAACTCTTCATTCAAGGGGTGAATCAGTAAAAAGTGCTTATTTTCATATCGCTGTACGTCAAAAAATATAAATTCATCTAAATATTAACATAAGACACTTGTGAAGTTATGCTGTTTTAAAGGACAAATCAAACATCCCCTGAAATAGTTTTACACAGATATGTAGTGTATATTGAACTCTGATCGTAAGACTTCCTTTGTGGTTTCTTAAAGCTGGATCGTTAGACCAGGGGTTACCTTGTTAAAATCACTATCACTGTCGAAGTTTTTGAACAGGCTGGATGGATCTGTGACTGGGGCGTGAGGTGGGTGCACATGAACGCAGTGTTACAATCTGGGGAAGGAAAGGTTAGATGAACTAGGTTATTGTTTTGAAGATTAGATCATGGCTGTCGCTTAACCTCCTCGGACCTAATTGTTATACGAATCAATGAACCGTGCTTGCAGGTCCTCTTGAACAGTTTTCCGCCTGCGACATTTGTTGCATACTTTATTATTAATACTTGAATACAATGAGGATGATATGAATGATGTTAAATGGCATTTTCTACATTATGAAACTAAGGTATACCTATTTCGTGGGATTCTCTTTTGGGTAAGTGCCGTGTGCATCAGTCGTGTACAGAATTTGCTGCTAGACAAACGCTGCATACATGGTATACAAAAATATATGATATATATATATTAAAATGTGAAATGCCAAGATTGCTTCTTTCTTCCCCAATAAACTCATGGCTAATCACCTCCGGACTTTTCTTGTGATTTTAATTTCCCTCACACTATACATTAAATGACTAGCAAAGTAATACATGAAGACAGCGATTGATATTGGTTCTGAATATAAAAGTTTTGAAATACATCGGCCTACGGGGTACCCGCGGTCGGTAATTATCATTTTGGGTTTGGATCATACAAGTAGTTTTCAATGTGCATCCGTAATTTTTCACCTGAGCCCTGTAGAAGTATAAAAATTTGCCAAAGCCAAAGAGCTAGTATACTTGAATATTTTGATAAATAATTTCTATACTGAAAACCTTAGCCGAACAAATTTTGGATTGAAATGAAACCACTTAATTAATGTGTATGCATATGGTGAGTAAAAATAACGTTCCATCTTATATTTATTAACTTCTGATGCATTGCCCTGGTGGCCTTTAGAATCAATAGAATGTGCTCAAACCATTCATTTTACTATAAAAAATATATCCCCAGGGGCGCATGCCCTATGACCCCACCCCCAATACTGTGAAATATTTCCTGCTAGAACACAGATCAGAAGTCTATCCTTTCAATTTCTTGGTATTCCTTGTAATCATCTCTGAAATATTTAATTTTAACCACCGAAATTAGGATTAGTCATTAAAAGTCGGTCATTTTCATGGATGGACCGCGGGAACCATGACCCTGCCCCTATCTATATACAACAATAACTAAAGCCCAGTCTTGTCATTAGGATTTTAATGGCAAACACTACTATCTAGTGGAAAATGAAAATAAATCACTTTTCTGAAACTTTGGGATTTGATTTTTTAAGTGTTTCTGGTCATAAAAATGGGAAAAAAATCAATGGGTCACGGTACTCATTTTTTAATTACAGCCCTTCAAAGTTAAGTATTTGCAATCCCTCGATTTTACTGATATTTACTATTTATATTCACTCAATTTAAGTAAAGTTAACAGTTTTGTAGAGAGTATCATTTGCCCAACAAGTCTATGCCTCTTTTTCATAGAATGCATGGTGATCTTTATTCCGAAAACCACAAATCTGTGATGCAAATTTTTAATTAGATAGAATCTCAAAAAAACCCACTATTTTTCACTACTTTTGTAAAAAAAAACTTTTTTCCTAACCCCAAAAAATGTAATTTTTCTGATTTGTTAAATTAGTATGTTTGTGGTCATAGAAAGGGAAAAAATCAGTGGGTCATGGTGTTCGTTTCTGAATTATTGGGCTTTGAAACATGGCTGACAATCCAAAAATCTGCTGCTTTCAAAGTGTTCTATATTTCCTAAACATGTCTATTTGAGACAGCTACAATTATTTTTTAACTCGTACATTTTTTCCCCTATATATGTGTAGAATATTACCTGCACTATATGTGTAGAAAATTTTAGACATTAGGAGTTTCCATTTTTGTTTGATTCCCAAAACAGTGAAAGAAAAATTAGCCTTTCCCAATAGACTTGCATACTAAATGGGTACAACTGAGAGTACTCACAGCTAGCTCTGTTTCCCAACTATGTCTATTTCAGACAGCTACAATTTTTTTTAACGCGATGATATATATTTAGTTTCCTTTTTATGTGTAGTATAATCTGCACTGTCTGTGTAGAAAATTTTGGGACAGTAGGAGTAGCCATTAATTGTTTAATTCTAAAAAAACATGAAAAAATGCGCCGTTTCTTCATAGACTGCCATACTAAAGGAATCGTACATAAAATGCCCATATATATGGAAAAGGGGGACGTGGCAGTGAAAAGTAGCGTTTGCCTTTAAAAACTTAATTGGGCCTAGAAATGCCTGGAATATAGTAAGACAGTTAATAGTAACCAAAGTGGCACACAAATTAGGGTCAGTCTCGTATAATTGTCAGCTGATGCATTAACGCTTGCGGTCCACTGAACCTACTTCCTTTGGAGCGACATAGTTATACCTATGTCATGCTATCACAATGCATGGT
The DNA here is from genome assembly GCA_942159475.1 of Sthenelais limicola. Lineage (NCBI taxonomy): Eukaryota > Metazoa > Annelida > Polychaeta > Phyllodocida > Sigalionidae > Sthenelais > Sthenelais limicola. The sequence goes on along the minus strand of OW804095.1, from coordinate 110,621,253 downwards.
TCCCGCGGTCATTAAAAAATCAGTAATTTTGAGTGTGGGGTTTTAAGGACCTCAAAAGTAATGCGTCAGTAAAAAATCAGTAATTTTCAATCTGAGCAAAAAAAATAATTTCGATCTGAGCGCCGGAGTAGAGTGATCGTAGCAAGGGCTTGAACATCAGAAAGTTCTCGAAAACCTGATTATCACACAACTTGGAACGGAAATTCTTTGTTTTTTTAAATTCTGCCTATTCAAACATCAAGCCTCTATCGACCAGCTAACACAACTTCTTTTGGTCAGTAAAAACTGGGTGAATTGGTCAGTAAAAGTCACTAATTTTGATATTGTCTGGGCCGCAGGAACCATGCAATATTAGACGTATGATTGAAATTTTGATAATTTTTTATATTTTGCCATTGACAATGGGAACGCGATACCTTACTTGGAATTTCGTTAAACTAAAAGTGTAAGTTATGGTTCATGGTGTCACTCTTCTGTTGTAGTAAATGATCAGATCCATTAATTTGTTTCGCAAGAGGGGAAACCTGATCGAAGATTTGGACAGGCATTGTCGCTATAAGTTAATTCTGTTGCACAACAATGCTAGCTGAAGTGTGGGCACATTTTTATTTTTAAACACCTGTTGGGGGTTATACCGGTAGCTAAACAGGGAGCTCATATTTCGATATGAAGAAATCTTCTCAGCTGTAGCAAAGTTTAAAAACAAATCTTTTGCTTATACTATAGGTCCCTTTAGGAAAGATCAATCAGGTGTCCCTTAGTGGCCCCAACACCTTGTCAATGTTGATATGATCCATTTTGTCATTTATTAAGTTAAAACATGGGTTCGAATCCTGATGTGGCTGCAATTTCCGCTATCATGTCCATGTTCTTGATCTGGACAGACGACAATTCCAAATGTGGAGGGGAAATCAAGTCAAGACAGTAGCCGCCAAAGCCAATTGATGGTAAAATGAGGAAACTCTGCAATAATTTTTGTCATCTAAAAATTTATTGTTCATGTGTGGCAATGCTGATCACATTTTCGACCATATTTTACATCATTTACATTCACAAGTCGCATCATTGTAGAGTGAACACGTCACATAATGGGACTAAATTAGAGGAACTAACGATGGAAACGTGCATCGTTATCTAACAATATTGTGAACAGAATTATCTAATGTGGCCCAACCTTTTGGGGTAGGCATAATGTTCAGAATTCAAAACCTGGTGTCCCACAATTTCACTATAATTCTATATCACAGATTTAATCTCAAACTCTCGATTCAGCATACGTAATAATTTCCAATATTCTGACCACATGTCCATTAAGAATTTGCACTAACCCTAAGCGAGAGTAAGGTGTAGTTCTCTACTGTCATCACACATACACACACACTTCTTATACGGAGGCAACACATACAAGCTATTAAAGGAGGAATGAACGTGAAGGAAGTTAATATACGTATGAGATGATAACACAGATTGTGAGTCACGGGAACAACCTTTGTATGAGATGCGAATTGTGAGTTTTGAAGGCTATGGATAAAGACGGGGTGAGACAGGGACTGCAACTACTCCTCAATATACAGCCTTTAAACAAAAAAGCACAATAAAAGCATATACAATTATGCATATCAATTATTCGTTTGCTACAACCAGGCGCCTGAAATATATCGAACATAATGGAAAGAATGAGACCTTCAAAACGGCTTCAGACATCCAATAGTACTAAATTATTTAAACGTGAATCAAGACAAAGTGACACACTGGTATATTTAAAGAAAAGTTTTATCACATAATGCTTCATTATTTTAAATGAATTCTACTCCTTCAAATTTAACTTCACCAATCTTGGTCTCCTCTAAGAGGAAGTCCCCTTCCATGTTAAAAGCCATGATATAGGAGATTATTTTGCCATTGTCTTCTTCGGACTTAAGAGCCACTATTAAAGAATCATCGGTTCCTGGGATGAATTTGAATGAGGAGAAGCCATGAGTTGGATGGAATGGGCCCAATTTTTTCATTTCGATGCTTTTAAAGTCTTCGTCAGCAGTAAAGAGAAGATTTGTAGCGCGGCGTTCGTCCGCCGTTTCATCGTAGGTTTCGGAACTAGCTCGGCGCGGTAGGAAATACCATTTTTGATGAAGTTCACTCCAGACTCCAGATTCGTGGATCATATAACCTATGGATTGATAACAATAATCAATGATGGATTTCAACAAACAATCAGGATTTCAACAAACAATCAGGAATATTAGAAGACCAGAGATCAGAGGAATGCATGTAAGTTATAACAGTGAAGTTATTGGATCTATAGACACACTTCCAACTTTTCTTTCCCCATAAACTTTTGATTTAAGATCCAGGAACGTGCACACGTCCATGACCCAACTATATTTTAAGCTCTCATCCTCCTGAGATGATTATAGATAAAATGTTATTCAAATCAACACAGAAATATAAAACAAATACCTGGAGCTTGGAATCCGCCTTTAGCTCTGAGTGCGTCATAGTTCTCATGCCAGTCGTGGTGTAGAATATCTCCATGATAGCCAATACTCTTAACAAACTGAGGATTCAGATTCTGGACAACACCGGTGGTGGAGGTCCATTCCTTACCGAGACCACCAACCCATAATGCTCTGTCCTTAACCGTCATCCACTCTGCTTTGAACCCTGAAATCAAAGAATTTGAAAGTATACATACACATTATTTTCTTTTCCTTGTATAATCTTATAGAATTGAAGTAGAGAGAACACCAACATATATCAGGGTACAATGTTTAGCCAGGTGGACTAGCGGGTGTTATATAATATACAATGACATATTTCGAATTATAACCTAAGCTATTTATTAGCGGGAGCGACCTACAATGGCAATGTCACCTCTAAAATCCCATAACATGAGGGCCTTATGAGAAGCGGTCCCATCTGGTAAACAACGTTAAACATGGTGGTTCTCTGTTAACAGTACTTTACATGACACCTCATGTACATTTCAGAGATGATATACACGCCCCATCTCCAATACTTACTGGGTTTTAATGATTTAATTGCGTGCAGGCATTTCTAAAATTCGTGTGAAAATGGTTAGATAAATCAAATATTCTCCATCTCTTTGGTCCCACATAATGTTTACTGTCTAACAGAGCTGCAACTTACACTCGCTAAATATAGATCGTACGACCTAGACCTAGGTGTACGACGCTATGACTATGTACATAATGTTAACCCAGATTTCATGAGTAGTATACCCACTACTGGCACTAGCCTAGATAAAGAACTAGTTTCTGCCGCGCCATCCACGATAAGCGACAAAAAGCCAGACCTCAAAACCTAGGACTTGTGCTCCAATGTCAAAATTAAAAGTAGCCTATCATTTATCATATCATGTACTCCACATGTACAAAGTACGATTATGTGCAAATATAGGTGGACAGTTCCAGAACACCGTCATTGCCATTGCCAGCATTGACGTACGTGTGCAAAATAAAACTAGTATCATTCATGGAACAACGATCCCGCAAGCCAGCATTATAGATACAGCAGATGCACAGATGTACAGTAGCTCGGTAGTACGTTCAATGGCATTGTATTAACTAAATACAATAAATATAAGTACCGTAATCTAATTTTATAATATAATATGTAGCCTATACTAGGTATAAGTGCATACTATTTTGTTTTACAAATGAAGTAGTTTCAGCAAGTTGGAATGGAAATTGTCTCTGGTTTGATCAGTATTCATTACCTACCTATCTTTAGATTAGTACTACAATAGTCAATAGAGTTTCTCTTAGTCTTACAACGATTAGTGAATGGATTTTGTATGCGCATCTCCAAAATTATTGACTATCTATAAAGTATGATAGGTAGACGGAGCATTGTTTACCTTGCCTCTACTTTTTTTGCTACATATTGTGCCATAGAGAGAAATAGAACAGCATTCTCTTCTCCTCCATGCCACAGAGAATGAAAAGTATCTATAAAGTATAAATTAGAATCAATTATAGTGTAACTGGCAGCAACAGTACTGGCCGGAGTACTGGTCAGACCAGGCTACTACAACAGTACCAGAATCTAGATGTGTATTAGATTAGTCTTATCCCTTGTTACGATTCAGACGTTACATAACATCTCAAGAGTAAAAGATTTTCTGAGATAAGACGACAAAAACTAACTGATTTAGTGATTATCATCCTAGAGACGTCAGCGATCGAATGACAGTTCAAAACTCACAAAATTGACGAGAGAGAAATATCCATTACCTTTGTTCACTCTGCCATTTCCATCCTGCAGGATTACCCATGGCAACAACTTGTCATCTTGGGTAATTTCATATACAATACCAGTCCTGTCATCTACACTGTACAACTTTCCATTAAAAACTATCAACTCAGAGAGCTCAACTCCACGCCCCTTTTCAGAGATGGTAGACTTGATTTTGATATCTTCACCGTCCCAAGTCACAGTCACTTTTTTGTGATCAGGACTAAGAGTCAGGTGACCTTTCTTCAGGTAACTCAACCATGTATTCTTTTCCGCTTCGCTTTTTGAGTTCAAGTCGAGATCAGCAATCACCGCGATTCTGAAGCGGATTCCATCAGGTGTAGTTTCTGGTTTGCTTAGTGGGTACGTGGCGTTATATTCAGGATGGAGTGAATATCTTCTGTTGACTTTGGGAGAGTATTCAGCGGCAGGTATAAGAAGAATACAAATGGTCATGAAGACCACAAACCCTATTCCGACTTTTGCAAGCATGGCGGTATTGATGTGCACCGTGGAGCTGCCAACTCGGTACTGAAGCGGAGTCCTTATAGCCCTCATCCAGTCGTTTACGCGGCCACCTCCCCGCCCGTCAATCACGTCCAGGTCAGATAAGCGGTAGCGCTGCGCCTGCGGCCCCATGCATACCCCGCCCCCGTGGGCCTGGCTTCAAACCCACGAACAAAAAAGTAAATATACCAGTCCTCCAGATATTGAAAGTCATGTAGGTCAGGTCGGTGGAGACATTTTTAGCTCCACAGTGTCAATGTGGATGCTGTAATCCACGCGTATGACGTGTTTGTACTTTGTATTTATCTAAGGTCTACATCCCTGGAATATCGCTCAGTCAATAATCTGACCCGGAAGTAAAATAAATATATACGGAGTGAAAGTATAAACATAGATCATTTATTAAATTACTGGTGTGGAAATTAAATGAATAACTAAAATAAGGCTACTTACACCATTTGAGACGTATTCAATGTGTGGTAATTGTCAATTTTCAAAGACGTTATTTATTTACTGCGGCTTTTGCAGGGTATCACTTCCGGTTTGGCAGTCGCGCACGTGTGTGGTGTAAAATATAGTGGTGGTTGTATATTTTCTGCAGGAACATGGCTAGTGAATCTTTAGATAAGGAGCAGGTAAGTACGGTATATCCTTCCCGAATGAAGTGTTTCTTTTCTCTGCATCTAGTTATGGTTTTGCCAGCAATCACAACAGGTTCTTGCCCAAAACGAGACTCAGATTGTCCCACTCTCGGTGTAGTCTGTAGATCTAATTCTAGAAAACAGTACCGTAGGCCTTTGCCAGGTTGTCGGATCATTGGGCCCCAGCCTTGGACGTTTGGGCCCGAGCTAAAAGACGTTTGGGCCCCGGGCTTGGACGATTGGGTCCCGGCCTTTGAGGTGTGTGTGTGTGTGGGGGGGGGGGGGGGGGGTCTGTAATACTATATACTCATTAGCCTATCTACACTGTTGTAGTTAGTGGGCCCTTGATGTATGGTATTAGTATTGCTATTTACTATAAATTTGTTACTACAGGGATGCCAGTCTTCCATGAATTCATGAATATCCATAATTTCCATGCTTCCAAAAAATATCAGAATCTCCATAACTTTTTAATATTTTCTTCTCCATTAAACCCCATTTTGTCTCTACAATTTCGGTATATCATAATACATAAGTCCTTCAGTATTTCTGAGTGTCTACCCCGCTCAAGTAACGCCAGAAACAGGGAGCATGTGCCCCTGCCTTGGCCCACCCTAGTCCCGTCCATGGTGCGGTATAGTGGGGAGGCCTCCCTCCATTAAAAGACCGGGTGTTTCCAGGGGTCAAATTCCATGCTGTTTCTCTCATGGAGATATCAGACCGAGTGCAGGCCGCTGGGACAGTAGCGGTGCCCAGTACACCCCTCTCCGTCACCATGGTATAGCAGGGAGGTGCACCCGGGATAGACCCAACACTCACTAAGGGATAGACTAGATCAAGTCCCTCAACTCAATGAGCGCACACAGCAAAGGCCTTACTGATGCCGTACTGACTCTAACATAAGAATATAATTTTGATATTGTCTTTTAAACAAAAAAAAGAATCAAAGACTTGCAAAAGTCTAACTAAGGGACTATAATTTTTGCCCTCATATCCTCTCCAAAGGTGTTCCATTAATTTGGTCCACCTCGACTGACATCCCTGTTACTAGATGTAGAGGTAAAACAATAAGGAGAGTATTCTTGCATTGACAGGTTTTACCTTTTTTTCTCTGTAGGCTATTAAAAACTTGAATGTGTATTCCACTCGCTCACCCACCAAACAAATAGACAAGTCTAAAATACAAGGCTTGATAACTTGTATCATCAACATTTCCATCTCATCTCATTAATCCATCACACCTGTACAAATAGTATAGAGGTCGATAACTGCTTTATTGTAAATTGAAATGATAATACCAAATAATGTAAAGGATGATGAAAGACCGATTTCAAATGTGATGAAATATATTGTTATATAATCCACCCACGCCCGGTTCGGGCTCTGTAGAGATATCTTCAGGACCCGAGGAACACCGTTCTAAGGAACGAGATGGTTTTGGTCGCTAATGTATAATACCTACTGAATAAATATTACGTTATAAAAAAAACAAGACAGTGTATATTGAGTCAACGGACTACTACCGATGTTATGGAACAGTCGGTCCAATTAGTAGTAATGGAATGAAAATGAAAATATATCTTCGGTGTGTTCTAGACCCCCTAGAATTTCTTCTAGACTCCCTGTTTGATATTCTAAAGTAAAGACTTAGAGTAGTCACAACACCTATATAGGGTAGAGTAATAGGGGTAGCAATAGAATACACAACCCAAGTGTAAACATGGGGAAAAAAAATCCCCCGACCCTCTCCCCTCCCCACACACACATACACCCTCCGCCCCACTCCAACCCCTCCATCATGATAGAATACACAAAGAAAGTTGCAAATCTGTTCAGCCGAAATTTATTTGGCCTTTTCAATCTCAATAGGGAGGGCAGGATATAATCAGTAACCTTTACTTGGGTGGCTACCACACATTCATACAGGAAATGGGTGATAAAGGGCGAAAGTTGGAACGATGGTAATTATCTGCTAATTTCTGTCATTTTTTATGACAAATAGTCCCCAAATGTTTGCATGATGTCAATGAATATTGTCATTATCATCATAAAACCAGGTAGAGCCTGACCGGGGCCCAAACGTCCATGCCTGCCGGGTCCCAATCAACCAGGCCAGGGCCCAAACATCCAGGGGCCTAATGATCCTGGGGCCCAAACGTCTAGGAATCATATCCATTACATTGATATATTAATTTCATGTTTAATGATGTGTGGGAGCACTGTCATGGAAGAGGTATAGTTGGATCTCGAGTTTCTCCAAATTTGAATGACTTTTAAGTAAAAGTCATTCAAATTGGTTGTGAGTAATTAACAATTGTAGTCACCTGATAATTTCCCCCATCAGCTTCATAATTCAGTTTAAATGCATTATTTAACGAAATATCTAGGGGGGGGGGGGGATAGAGAGAAAAACCTCCCCCATCTAAAACTATATGCTGTGCCTCTGGCGCTTGCACACCCCTTCCACACACACTCGACAGAACAGTTTCTATCAAATCTGCAATTTTCAACCAATAAAATATCACATACCTGTCACTAGAAAAATGTTCTTATTTTGAGCATTAAAAAGTCCTTAAATTTCAGTCTCCCTAGACTGGCAACCCTGCTGGCCTGAATGAGCTTCTTCGTGGATTTTTTTCTTTTACCCAATGAAATATGTTGCAATAAAATTGTTGAATGTTATTAAATACGAATTAGGTATGTTATTCATATATGTTCAAATGTAATTCACTTGTTTCTTCAACTTCAGGCGAAGAAGGCTGTCCATGCCCTCTTTCAATGTGTACAAAAGCAAGGCAAATCAGATGAAGGCTTCTTGGGGGAAGGCGACGACATAAGCATTCAGATGACTTTCAAGAAAGTTCCAGAGAATAAGATTTTAAGAATGTAAGTTTTTTTTTTGTTTTGTTTTTTTTTAAAAAAAAATCAAAAAAAACCGGAATGTAGGTTTTTAATTCCGACCAGGGAATTCTGAGGCTGTAACCTATTCAAGGTAGTAAATGGGATGGACCGGCTTGTTCGGCTTCCTATACCCAGCGAACGTTTCTTAAATTTTTTCAACTCAAGATATGTACTTTTTTCATGCATTTACCTCCAGTCGGATATCTAATAATAATGACAAAAAACTAATTAAAATGTGTCTACTCGGCTAACCGTTAACTGGCGCGGCTATTGTTTCACCTTCTTCCCCCAATCCCGTGCTATATTATTTAATGAGCGGTTCCTCTAAGTATCCAGAAGATCTTGAAGTTTACACTCACATGGTTGTTTAAAGACTTAATTATGTATTCCTTTCAGACCACTCCCCACAACGTTGCTGCGTGAAGCAAGTGATGTGTGCTTGTTTGTTAAAGACCTTGACAAGAACAAACGAGAGTACAGCGACACAGTGGACCACTACAAAGAGCTCCTCGAGAAAAAGGGCATTAAAAATGTGAACGAGGTAACGTCCTTCTAAACATACTCCTAGCAAATCAGCAATGTCTATTATATAGTGTCCTCTGGTGTGAAGGGTATCAACTACATTTTTCCTCTTCTATCTGCTCTGGTTTTGGTGGAATGATCTAACCTTTAAATTGTCTAAATGCTCTAAGTTTTAAATCGTAATGGGCAATTCATACCAGGGTGATGTTAATTGTCACCATGATATCTCCATGAAAATTAGATGTATCTCATTTACACAAAATCGGTTGATGCTGATCCTCATGCGCACATTCTAAATTTTCGACATTCCCTTCTTGTCAATTCGATGGCTATGAGCTCGGCTCCTTTTTGCCGTTTTTGAATCGGATGTGTCTTTGTTTCCAGATTATGCCCTTAAAGATGTTAAACCTGGAATACCAACCCTACGAGGCAAAGCGTAATTTATCAAATATGTATGACTGTTACCTAAGTGATGACCGAGTCTGCGGATTACTCCCCAATCTTCTTGGCAAACACTTCTACGCCAGGAAAAGGTACCAATCTAATTCTTCTCGTATTTACCATGTTGATTTTCTTCTTATGCTCTTGGTTCTAATTTGTGTAGTGTCTTTCCTAATAATTGATGTTTTTACATCATCCAAATTAATGATTAAACATGTTTATTGGTCCTATCCCATATGAGATCTAGTTGTTCACAAGTGTTTCTGTATGGTTAGGATTCCCATGAGCGTGGACCTATTGAAGCCTGACCTGAAAAGGGAAATCGACAGCGCCCTAACTTCAACTCAGCTCATTATTAAGGGTCGTGGTGCCACCAGGTAGACTTCCTCTCTTTTTAATCCTCCATTTCTTTCCTCTGTCATTACGATGCCACTCATCCAGATTCAATTGGTTCTATGTTGCCAAAAATGCAAATATAAAATATAACTTAGAATGCCTTATCCCTATTCATACACTCATACATCTCATGTTCCTGCAATGCTGTGATTGCATCTCGTTTATCACGTTTTTAATTGCATTTCTAGCCAGGTGACCCTAGGACACACAGCGATGACCGAGGAACAAGTAGTTGAAAATATAATGGCTGTGTGTGAGAGAATAAAGGATAAACTTGCAGATGGATTCCAAAATATCAGCCGGTTGTTCATCAGGACCCAATCATCACCCAGTATCCCGATTTACCATTCTCAAGGTGGGTGTTTAATTAGTATTGTTATTTGTTTGTTTTTTATTAAAATATATCATAGGATTTGTATTATCAAATCACTCGTGTCATTGCTTCATCAACAACAAAATATTCTACTTTTAATCAACGTTGGTGATGTACTTGAATTACCTCTTTTGTGTTTCTTAATATTGATGTCTAGGCGTATGGCCTGGCAGCCATCAACGTTTGTTATAATATTATACATTAAGAATTTGGAGCTCTTAGTGTTAAGCTCGCTATTTCTATTTCTCTTCCTAAATCATGCTATAATATTTATAACACTGACTTCTTTCCTTCCAGGTTCAGCAAATGACATAACTATCAACCTAAGAAAACGAAAAGCTGATGATAGCGTTCCTGAGGAGATCTCTACACTAATGGACAGGAAGGTCAGAGTAACAGCCGAAGGACACCTTCACTTTTATACTATGGACGATGAACCTGTTATAAAACAAAGAGAAGAGAAACCAAAGCGCAAGACAAAGAAAATAACCGACAAGAAATCGAAAGCTACCGGACCCCCCATAAAGAAACCTAAGAATCAAGTCAAACAGCCTGTAAAGTCGAAGAAGGCGCCCAAAAACAAGAAGGGGAGCGCTACTTCTAGTGTCAAGTCAACAGATTCAGCGCCAGTTAAAACAAAGAAGACTACTGCTGCAAAGAAGACTGTCTCTGTCAAGAAGATTACAACAACAGAGGCGAAGGTTAAAAGTAACGTGAAAACATTAAAGTCCAAGAATAAAAATGGACTCACTAAAAGCAAACCCCAAGTAAAAAAACTTAAGGCTAAATAGTAAATTTCCCATTGGAGTTCCATTCATTCATTTCTTGTACATAATCATAATGTGAAGTTAAACTCATTCTTCCCTGCAATACTTTAATTTGGAAAAGAATAAAAAAAAACTCTACAGCTGATGTCTCCATTTTATTTTTTTCATTTTGGTTTTGAACCATCAAATGTACTGATTTGATTTATTCCTTCTCGCAAACTAGGTAGTTGAATATTAATTGCAATGTATCGATTTCAATTAGATTTTAAGACCTTTGAGATAGCGACGAGAATAAATGTAACGATGGTTATTCTCGTTAGACGATAGTAAATCAGATTGTCCTGCTTTTAATATAAGATGTTGGGAGTGGGGCTGCCAACCGTCCGAATTTCAGATTCTTTTTAGCTTATGACTTGGTTGAAAAAGAGTTGTGGAGTTGATTTTTACACTTTTTATTGGACTTAAACTGGTCGGTTTCTAATATAAATTCGTCCAATTTATTCCTGGAGAAATGTCGATTGATTTTCCTCTGGATTAAGTCTCTTGATTAAGTACTATGATACTACAATGTAGAAAACGTGCACACGTATGCTTCTGTTGCAAAGAAATGATATGTAAGGGTTATATTCGAGTGTCCGAACGCTTATACACATACGATGCACTCAAGACTTCAGGTGTATGAAAGTTTTGGATTTAGTCTTGAACGAAAACTGGTTGCAAAGAATGGCATGTCCTTGCCATCATTCGGTCTGACTGCATTGAACCATTCACGCATCTTCGTCTGTGATGGCTCTTGAATCATCTGCAAACATGAGTAAAGTGAACATTAAACAAAAGCGAAGTAATAATCTTTGTCTGGCCGCTAATCAATATAGACCAGTTGTCATAGATCACTATTACTCATATTTTCAGTTGTATCTTTGTACATCGTCTGATTTTGTGTTATTTGTCCCTTCACCCAAAATACATCGCATGTGACGTTAACGTTATATGAAATAGGTATCTCGTGCATGCGTATCTCAAACTCACCGTCTGTGTTCCCCAGTGATCGGTATTGATTCCGGTCCATGTCTCGCCGTAGCCACCTGGTATTCAAACATTTGTTACTGTAGATACTATGGTCACAGACATTCGCAAAATTTAATTTTATGGATTAAAAAAACAGAAATGTTTTGTAAAATCACACAGTGACACTTACCAAAGTAACGCTAACGGTATGACGGACACACAAGCCCCTACTATGAAAGAGAAGCCCGGCCAGAAGGATAATGTTGCTGGATATAGATAGCTCAAATATATTGTGCGTGCTAACAGGGCACTCAGGCTTTGAGCGCCCCCGAGTATAGCGTAGATATTTCCTTAAATGAAAAACGTACTCCAATTGTAGTTCATAATGCGACCTAGGCATGTAATGAGATTACGTTTATCACGAACTTTAGGCCTACTATAATTATTATTGTCTAAAACAGCCTTATTTTCTGCGTATTACGTCGGAGAAATTGGGAGTTGTGTGATTCCTCAAACATCAGATCTACAGTGACAGGATATCTTTTCGGATATGTAGCTAGGGCATGGCTGTAATAAAGATGTGATCAGAGAAACATCCTTACCGATTTCATTGGAATTCACGAACTTGGACAAAAGTGATCGAACCGCGTTAGTCAATTCGCGCAAACACCCTATTAATGGAACTGAAAAAAGAAAAGAAATCTTAGTTGGGAAATGGGATGCAAATGGATTTGATCATGAAATCTAAATACAAAAGTGGCGCCAATCTGACTGAATTTCCAATAAATTGTGTGATTTAGAGACGCTTTTTAGAAGCACTTCCCTCATATGTCAGCAGCATTCTAATATCTCGACACTTCATTTTGTTTACTCATTTATTGGTGAGAATAAATCCAGGGTTGTTGACAAAGCAAATATATAGCCTATATATTTACTGATCGCATACTTATAGTATCGATTTTAAGACTCCCTGCGTGATTCCTGAAAATGGGCGTTTATGCGTTTCCGAGTAATGCAATCAACCCGCAACCCAGCATTATTTCATGCAGTATACGTATCGCTACGGGTTAACTAACGAGTTGGTTTCAGTCGGTTAAAATATCACACTCGTTGGTGCACGATATTCACGCCCCTTCAACCAACTCATTAGTTAACTATTTAATTATATGCTTTTACTAATCTAAAACAGAATGATTTAAAGTCATAATATATTATGCACTATAGTTGAATGTTGACCTGTGCGTAGGACAACATGGTCCTTACCAAGGTAAACCATCCAGTCTGTCCTGCTAACACCTAACCATATTTCACTGAGACTGGCAGAAGCAATGCCGATCATCCACAGCGTGACATCGTGGACTTGTAATCTTTTCTTCAACAACGGTATGAGGCCAAGGAGGATGATATATCCAAGAGCAGTATTCAGGGCGTTGTAATATCCATACTTCGTCAGGTCCCAATCCAGAGGACTGAGTTTCAAATATTGAAAAGCAAGTGTGGCCGCCGCTGTGTGGATATGAACAATTGTATTTATTGTTTTCAATCACTATACATTATCACTACTATAAGAATATAGTATTACTGCTCTAATTCTGGCTAGTTCCAAGAAGCCCAAGCAACCTCTCTCACATATAGAAGTTTTTGCTTTCCACCCAATTATTTTTTACACCTTGTGGAATAACCTTAAAACAAGGGGACGGGGTAAGAATTAACCCACGCCTGCATTTAAACCTTTACTTTGCGAAGTCGATTAAATATCTTCTTGCTAGTGACTTAATGCACATGCAGTTTTCCATCGCTTAAAAAACAGGAAAAACCCTTCGTTACATATGTAACCTTACCTGTTCTTGAAACGAAGTCTAAAAAATCAAAGGAAGGTTATCTCATCCATTAAGACAATATTCATCTTGGGCGGGACTCGCTATCTTACCTTTACTTGAAACCAGTGCAGTCAACGCCACAAGAAAGGTCACGAGGACATGGCATCGTCCATTGTTTCCCCTTCTCCGGCATAACGTAGATATACGGTCGATAAATAAGTTTTTCACTTTAGAGCACAAACGCACTCCGCTAAGTCCTGGTAGGCTTTGCTTGGGGGGCTCTTTTATATACGCCCAAATATAGATTAATGCCAACAGGTATAAAGAACCTGCAAGTATGAATATGAATTGGTAACTTGTTGCTGCGAATAGCACACCAGCAATTGCGAAAGATATGGAGGTGGCAATACCAGAAACAGCTTCTAACGCGAAAATTCTCCGTGTTCTGTCGCCAGTCTTTGTTACTACCCCTATGTAACTAAATGTTGACATGTACATAGTTATCCATCCTCCCGTTATCCCACTTATCACCGGACCAATCAATAAGCATCCATAAGGAAGATCAACGTTGACATTTATGATAAGATTGGTGGCATACAGCACTTGGCCAATTACCGGGATTGATATCGCCAGCTTCCTGCTGATGCTATCACTAATGGTACCATGGATGAGAGTGAAGAAAATCGCTGGGAATTCGAAACAATAATTCTGCCACAGGTCCCACAAGGAAAAATCCTTCTGAACGATGCGCTCTTCTTCAGCAAATGACCCATTGTCAATATGTTCGCAAATGTTTAATGGGAAATGGGTCAAACAAACTTTTCTATACCGAAAGTTAGCCTCGGTTATGTACATTATTCCACCAGCCATTAGGAACAGACAGAGTGCTGGTTCAACACTTAGAAGTCTGGGTTTCCAGCTGCCTGTGTCGATACTTCCTTCTTCGCCTTCATTTTCGGAGCTAGCCGAGTCCCTATTACGACCTTCCATCAGGTCTATAGGTTGTCCATGCACCCGGCCACCTGGGGAATCAGACACATTTGGGGGATTATTCATGATTTAGTTAGGACTAACGGTGAAAATAGAACAGGATGATTTCCCACCGACCTCTATACGTATAAGAAACGGATATACATGCATGTAGTATTGTTATTCTCCCCTCGTTCCATCAATCGTGACCCACAGAATTCGTCTGTTCAAAGGCATGGAAGTCGCCAACTCTTGGGACTTCCCCATTTTAACAATGTCTTTGGTGCGCATACATCTGAATACAAAAACGTGTACATTGGCCTGGAATTTGATTATGATGTCACGCATCTCTGTAGTGGGTGAAAACGCGCAAATAAAAGTAAATTACTATTCATTATTGCGCGTGAAATGATATTCGGCTCTGGCGATGCTAGCCACAAAAATAGGAAGCGAAACGCAATCAAATACCAGAATACCTCGAAGGGCAGGTACTCCCTATCTTACGTTTAAATTCATCACTATATTATATTTTATATATAATATACTGCCTATATTAAAATATGGGAGTCCCTTTTTCTGTCCTCTTAGCCATCACAGAGAAGCTACATAAAGTTTTGGATAGGGATTCCGAATAGCATATGAGTAAGGTAGGGCCTTGTTTTTATTAACAAATATAGGAGAGATCGATATTTGGGGAGTATAATTTTAGTGAAAACAGAATCTCTGTTTTAAAATATTTAGATAATTAGTTGCATGTAATTATATTGAATCATAGCAAAAACAGTGTGTGTATGGGGGCGGGGGGATTTCCCCCTCATATTGAATCGGGATTTTTGGTTCAAATATATTTATTCTTGCGAAATAAATACAGTTACAGTCTCACTTGTATAAGTGGTTTTCGTCATGTCCTGAAATTATATAAGCTTATTTAGATGGTGGGGGTTACATTCAGATTGGGTCTTGGAATTACGTTATCTTTACACAAAGCTATTGATAATATATCATGAATAGACGAGATGAAAACATGTCCTACTGTCTAGATAGTATTACAACTTACTATTGAATATAAGTGGTGAGTGGATTTGGTTTCGGAAGTACTTACATGTATATCATTTGATTTGCTTATTGTCAGATTTGTTATGTAAGGGTATATGACCTTATCAAGCTTCTATCAGAGAAAAATATAGGATAGTTCAGTACCTTTTGGTAGATATTAGAACCTTCTCAGGTGTAGCTTATATTTATATGTGCATTTTACAAATAGTTTGTACAAAACACAATCCGCCTGCTTATAGTATTAGGGGAATAAAAATAACTAGCAAATACCCGTGCTATGCACGGGATTTGCAAGTGGGACAGCCAGGCCCACATCTTCATCTCTCCTTGTCCCCCCCCCCCCCCTTTCCTACCATCTTTCTCTTTCAACTTCTATCTGTAAATTTGTGGAAAATGTTACAATATTAAAACAGACATGAAAAGTTAGAAATTAAATTCTGAAGACGCAACTGTTAACAGTAAACTACTACTGAATGGGTCAAACACATGCATACAGTTCCACACTGAGATTGACTGAAATTGTGTAACATGCAGAGATGGAGGAAGAGCTAGGAGGAGATGGAGGAGTATTAGATCTATCCAATATTTTGTTTAAGATCTGTTTTAATGAATGCCCCCGAAATTCTGCACTCTCCTGATTGAATGCCTCAAGGCATTCCCCCGCATTTCATCAGTCCCTGCCCTGAATAGGTTAAAAGAGGAATATGAGACAAAAAGATAGGAAGAGAGATGGAGACAGACAGGGGAAGAGGGTACTACAGAGTACAGATTCTGTGTGGATGGAGGGAGTAGGAGGAGGCTGATTATGTTACTGACTTTTGTTCATTATTATGATGCAGCGTTGAACTCTATTGCTATGACAACACGTTCTTTCTTATGACGCAGCAGCAAACCTATTTTACTCACATTAACTGGTTGTCTTGTTACTGCATTCTTATGGAATGTAGGACAAAACAGGTGCATGGGCGTATAAGAACCGTGTGTAAATTGAATTTGAAACCATTTTGAAACCCTTTTCTACTGGGAAATCGTTCATAAAACATAGTGGAACGGCTTCCCACTATGCCAAAGTATGTTCACCATGAAAATCGCGGCAATCGGTTTAGGAAGAGATGCGGAAAATTACACTTTTCTCTTACAGAATTAATATTATAGATTCCCATTTCCACCTACAGTCTGTGGCTCTAAATATACCATCATATTCAATTCATTATTCCATTCTTTTTGACACCAAACTTTTAACATGATTTTAAAAGTCCTCTTTTTCTCCAATACGGTGACACCTTCAGGGAGTTTATTCCAAATTTGTAGACCCTCTTTCTTAACTTTTCACAGTTTGCGGGGAGATAGTCACCATGGCCCATCATTCATGATCATTCCAAGGCTCTAGCAATCCTTAGAATCCTTAGAATCACGAATGATAAGTGCGGAGCACTGTCTATATTGCCTCATATGTATGTTTGTGGTTATGTGTGTTGTTTTACATATTGGTGAAAAAAGAAATTCGCGCTCAGATCAGTAAAGTTCGCGGTTTCATGATAAATTTCCAATGTTTCAGTTCAAGATTTACCTCGAAAAGCCACTTGTATAGCCCAACATTTTTGCGGACTTCAATGGCCACGAAAACCGCGAAACAACATTACAATTTGCGTAAGATTATGTGGCGAAGATAAATGTAATACCGTGTTATACGTAGTGTAGCACAAATTGATGAAAGTGCTTGCTAATAAACACTGGTCTATAATTGTTTTTGATTGCTTAAAGGCACTGCACCAAAGAGAGTTTACAGTGCATACTGTAACTTGTAAGAGAGGATAAGATATAATAGGATATTCGAAAAAGACTCATTCGAATAAGGATACTGTGAAGTTAGCCCGTTGAGTTTTGGCTTCCATTAAGAGGACCGATCCTAGGTTGAGTTACAATAAACCAAATTATGTTAAACACATAGGAATCGAGACTACTGTCGATGAACAAATTGTTCTTTGTGAGTAGAACCGCAAATCGGTGTGTGAAAGGTCGCCGTGGTGAGGCAGGGAGCGGATGCTCAAGGGCACATCTACATGTATTTACTAATTAAAAAGTTTTAAATAACTGCAGACTTTTCCCGTTCTCCTTCACCACTCAGTCCCAATGTCAATGCATGTTGACAAATCGACATTCTTTGTACCAGACTTGAAGACTATATTTCAGATTCACATATATAACTTCATAGGAATATTGTAGCCGAAAGGACTGCATCGCGGTCAATTTGATCGTTTGTCATCCTTCATATAAATTTATATATTTTTTCAGCATATTCTATTTCTATACTATAATTCAATTGGATTGTGAAAATTCGTTGTCAATTAAACGGTCTATACAATGATTACACAGTCCTTGATCAACGGCCGCCAAATATGAGCCATAATTACGGATAGACCCTTCCGAGCCTATATTATTTTAATATGATATGAAATTGACCTTACCTGTAAGTAAGTTGACACGAAGCTGATTTGTTTGTTGCAGATCTCAGTCGCGATCTCCGAAAATAATTACCATTGATGTAATATAGATTTATATGAGTAGGCCTAGTACTAATGATATTGATATTCTCGATTGAGACGATTGACTTTATCAGAATAAGTTGAGGCAGACGGGCGATGTTTTATAGCTCTATGCTAGGATGGACCTCGGTGCTTATCAAGAGTCTTTTAGGTCACTAAAGGGGAGGGGGGGGGGGGAGGGGGGGATCGTATTGTGACAGCTTCACAGCAGCACCAGGGAGTAACATCGGTATATCCTGGAGTAGGTAGAGAGAAAAAAGTCAGGGGGAAAACCGGCAGTCACAGGACTACTCACAGAATAGTTTTTAGCGCAACGTAATAAAAAACAAGGATTCAGCTCCGTGTATTACAGCAGGATCCAAAAGGATCCAAAAGGTCTCTGTCTCTGATTCGAAAATTAAACATACCTCGTAACAATAGTCCAACAGTACACCATGATTTTACATTTAGTGATCTCCGATTTTTAACAAAATGTTTATTCAGGAAAATATACGTCAGAATGCAATCTCGATTGTATTAAGCGTTCTCCGTTGGGCCCCTAATTGAAAACTAACAAATGTGGAAGGAGCGTTATCTATAAGTTATCAATTACCGATTAATAAATGATATATCAATATTATATACCGGTGTAGATATATGGCCTTTGATATTTTATACAAAATATAGACCTTTCTATTGTGATTTTCTACAATAGTTTTGATCGGAAAAGCAAAAACAAAACATTTAACCTGCAATTAATTAAACTGCAATTAATTAACCTTAAATTATTATGATCTCTGCCACGCTACATGTTAATAGTTTTTTTCACTGATATTATTTTAAAACTTTATTAGCTGTAGCCGCGCAACAATGTGGTCAAAATCGCCGTTGATGCAATATGCGCTTATTTGATTCATTTGAACACTGTTCATTTTACTTCCCCATGCTATGCATTAAATAGCAAATTATGTTTCTAAAATGATCTAATGGACCAGGAAGAGATTCACTCATCGCAATTATGCGTTTAAGGTGTGCCAAGTAATATACTGCACACCCAATATACTGCGCACCCATGTGGACAAACATGTGATACTATATTGCCACACACTCGAGGGCTATTAATATATATATATGTATGGGATGTTTATATACCCTGTACATATATATCTAATAAAACTTGGAGATGAAAGAATTATATAACACCTTACACGATGACGTTCTGTTCAGATCATCATTTATGCAGGTAGTCTTGAGATAGGAATATATCAAGTATGGTTGAAAAGGTTTTATTGATAGTACTTCTAATCTAGTGCAAAATATAATATTATACAATGGGTATATATTTATATAATAATGTTCTGTACTGCGTATGGTGCGTGAATTTTGATCCACTGGTACGATATATACTTGAGACATTAGAAGACAATGGTTCCAAGTTAACTTCCGTTATATATGGGAAACGTTTGGGTTCAAAACAATGGAATGTTATTGGTCGTTTAGAAAACCCCAGAGATTTACCTAATTAACACTAAATATAATTGCTACTCCCGATCCATGACTCACCCGAGTGCATTTTGTATGCTTATTAATGGAACCCACTTCAGATGATTCCATATCGATTTTGGTTTTCGCACTGATAATAATACTTGACAAGGTGGTCTAAGGTTCGATAAGTACGCATTTTGACGTTTCGTTATTGAAATAGACGAGACAATTAACTCGAAAATGTGCCTCCCATGAGAGGGATACCTGTTATGAGTTTGGAGAAGATTGTTTTGTTTTGGGGAAGATTGTTAATTAACCTTAAATTATGATGATACTCCACTTCGATATAGCCTACATAGCACCCTCGATCCCCGATCCTTGGGAATGCTTGGGGACGGAATATTTGTCTACTTCGATATAATCTAGGATATTACGTCACCAATCATTCTCACTATAAATTATTCCTGTTGGATCCGAGTTGAAGAATTAAGATTGAGATAAGACAATGATACATTGGAATAGGTCAAGAATTAAGTCTTAGACTCAATTAACCATTTACAGAGATTTCAAGAAGAGGTGGTGATACGGCGGAGTTCTTTGTGAGAAGGGGACTATTGGAGAGTCTAATACGGAAAGTCTCCGTTATAATATTCCTACAAGTATAACATAGATTTTCTTAGATCAAAAACATTAATGTAAGGCTTCCCCAATGTATGATCTATGAAGGAATGATCAGTTTTTTGCCTGGGCGCCTATTAATTTTAGTTAGTTTGGTCTTATATAGTTAGAAAGACGCTCAAGTTTTGTACAAAGTCCATAGTATAGAAATTCCGATGGAATTTGTCATTGATCTGAATTCTTCCAAAGGAAAATCTTGCGAGTTTATTTAGCGTTAATTTTAACGCAAGCTCGCTGTCCAATGCCTTTTTGGATCTCGCGAAAAGGATGGAGCAATAGATCGATGCAACATTTTACGTTTGCCTGAAACCAGTTAACAGATTTATTATACATGCTTTTAATATCATGAAAATAGAAAAAAATCAAGTCACAAATTTGAATTTTACCGCTAATCTTCGTAAAGAAAAACGAACCCAGATTGATTGCCATGAAAACCCCATGCACGTAAATCACTAGTGAAATACGCACTATGCGTAAATCACTCTAGATACGTTGTTTTCAGAGCAATGCGTGTATAATAAATGCTAATATCAACCGAGTTTCACTAAACAGCCCGATGCACCATATCTCCTCTGCAAACTTCCGTGTTCATTAAATGAGGAGGCGAAGAGTAAAATAAAATACATTTTGTTTATTATTTTGGGTAAAAGGTTATGAAGGTCCAGCGATGAACATTTTCATTTGTTGAATAAAATAAATTTTGTAGTATATCACATAAATATCACATTGTCTGTTGAAATTGCTGGGTAATAAATAGTTGAGTATTAAAAGAAATAACCCTTCGTGGAATAGTTTTTGTGAAGTCTTTTGATAAAAGATTTAGGGCGGAGGGTGGGCGATTTCGCTTCTGACTAGGTTGCAAGCGAGAGTCCAAGTGGCGTGTATTGTAGACTTGTCATGCAGTTCAGTTATAAGTCGTGAAGGTGGCGCCACCCATTCAATGCCCTATAATGCCACGTCATTATGAGCCTCATTAAATGAGGAGGCGAAGAGTAAATTAAAATACATTTTGTTTATTATTTTGGGTAAAAGGTTATGAAGGTCCAGCGATGAACATTTTCATTTGTTGAATAAAATAAATGTTGTAGTATATCACATAAATATCACATTGTCTGTTGAAATTGCTGGGTAATAAATAGTTGAGTATTAAAAGAAATAACTAAGGGGATTCGCTATTTTTTTAAAAAAATTTATTGGACAAAGTTTCAATCAATGATAATTCTCATTCGCCAAGTTCAAACAAAAGCATTTAAATTACTATTTCTAACTCATAACTTTTCATAATAATCTGATATTCATTAGGACCTTAGTTGGTCGTACAGTCATTAATATTACCATTTTAATTTGATTAATCACATTATCTATAATTTAAGCAGTCATCGGTCTCTGCTGAATAGTTCATATTACACCGAGTCATTTCAATAAATCAGCTCAATATGTTATTCTAAGACATGCTTATGTTACATATACATCATATTTCAATCACATTCATGATCACTAATTTTTGTAATTTTTTTTTTGCCTATTAAAAACTGCGATTCTCTTTAGGGCGTGATGAACAGAAGTTCTTGTGGAGGAGAAGGGGCGTATATACAACGCCACCGCATCGGACGCCCACGTGCCATGTGTTTTCACATCTTGGAGTGACGCTCCGGCAGTGTTGTAAGCATATGACGCCGACCCTCGGCGAAGGCTATGTAGGGAGAAGAGGCGTGAATCAAGGTGGGAGGCTTTGAGAAGCAGCTTCCATTGAGTCACGATATAGTTGACGGTCATGTGTCGGGCGTTAGGGAATTGAAGTAACGGGGAGCTCAAGTCTCTAGGTGGTGACTGTTTGTCAAGTCGTAAGAGGGCTCTGAGGAGGCAGAACATTGGGTCATCTGTCGTCGGGACAAACAAGACAGTGGCCTGATGCGATGACTGCATTGATTTAGACCACTTGACGGAGATATATGAGCCATCCAATGCAATTCTGAAATCTCCCCGCGTCAGATGTCTAGTGGCGTCAAAGGAGGCACCAGATCTGGGGGCTAAGTTGCTCTGACGCAACATTCCCATATACATAACTAGTATGGCGACTCTAATGTGTGTAGGGAAGTCAAGCAGGTGGAGATTCATTAATATTTTCTTCAATAGCTGTGGCGTGACAGGAAGCTTAGGCTGGGGGACATGTCTGAGCGTCAGTTGCAGGCCCCTTATGGCGTAGGCGACCCGCGGATGGTAGAGAGATGCCGAGGCATATCCCGTCAGCTTGAAGAACGTCCTGACGCTTGTAAGAGTGTTTATGACAGTAGCTGGAACTTTTGTATACTTAGCTAAATATTCAATGAACCAGCATATTAGTTCAGGGAATGGTTGCTTGAAATCGTGGCCCACAGCTGTGCAGAATGCGATATACTTCCTGACGGCCGCGTGCCTATTTGCGACAGTCCCCGGGCGATGTGCTTGGCATTGTCGGGCCTGAGCAGCTTTCACGAGGTGCCTAGGTTGCCTGCCTAATAGAACATATCAATGTTGAACATGTTATCACGAGCACAAGAAATATAAATGTCATTTTGTTTAGCAATGTCTCTAGCTTTGATTAATTCTTCAGAAGAGAGAGCCGCCCGAGAGAGTGCGTCAGCTATGACCATTTGTACGCCCGGGATGTGGACAAACTCATATTGGACTTGAAATTTCATGGAATGATACCAGAGTGCCCTGGCGCAAGCACCCAGAGTCGGGTCTCTAGCTCTACCGTCTCTATAGGCAAACACCGCCGCAGTATTGTCACAGTGAATCCTTATTATGCTGCCGGCGTGCCTGGATCTCATAAAGAACCGAGCAGCTGCCAGGCAATTGATTGCCTCCAAGTGGTTGATGGATTTCTCAGACAACATTTCAGGCGTGAATGTGTACATATAGGCGTGGTGACCATTGGTGGCACCTCCTCCCTTGAGGCAAGCGTCGGCCCATATGTTTTCCACGACTTGTTGATGCGGAATTATGGCCTTTCCGTTGAAAGCTTCTGTATATTTAAGAAACCACTTCAAGTCAGCCTTTATATGAGTGGAGATGGTGACCTTCTCTCCTGCGGCTGCACGGAGGCCAGCCAGAAGTCGTTGCATGAAAAGACGTGCAGGTGCGATAATTTTGGCGACGTGTGCAATCTTTCCCACCAGTGATTGCATGGCGCTTGTTGTTATTTGGTGTTGATGCAGTGTATTTGCCAAGCAGGAACTTGTTTCTGCAAGTTTAGGTAGAGGGATTGAGAGGCGATTTTCTTTAGTGTCGATGTCAATTCCCAGCCACCTGACAGCGTGGCTGGGGCCCTGAAGCTTTTTGCGTGCGACTTGTAGTCCCAGATCTGTAAAAAGTTCAATTGTTAGTTACATTTGAGATTTAACTACCTCGAGAGATTCACCGATTATAAGTAAATCATCCAAGTATTGTTTAGCTGTTACACCTTTCTTCTGCAAAGCACGCACTATGAACTCCGCCACAGACTGCATCACAAAGGCAGAACTACGAGCTCCAAAAGGAAGCACCTTATCGATGTAGTAGGCGTCACCTACCATGATTGCTGTCAGCGGCCAGTCTAGCGGGCAGAGAGGAAAGTGTCTATATGCGCGACTCAAGTCGATGACAGCCATTGCTGGAACCACGCCCATTTTTCGGATAATCTCGACTGCACAGTTTATAGTGGGTAGTTGGTGATATGCTGGGGCAGAATTATATCGATTTTTGTGTATTTGAGCGTTGACGCCCCCTTCCGGGAAGGAGTAGTCTACTATAATTCTCCTCGAGCTTGTATCCGATTTTGGGCGGGTCATAAGTGGACTCACGTTTAACCATGGCGTGAAAGGGGGCCGTTTGTACGGTCCGGATATGGTGTTATGTTCCATCTCCTCTTTTACATAATCTCGAACATGCGCCATATGTTGCTGAGCTGACGGATGATTCACTACTGACTGTGCATAATGGCGGGGCCCGCCAACATATTGCATCGGGAAACCAAAAGTTACACCTTCCAACACCATTTTGTTGCCTTTATGTCCCGTGGCTATGTTTGTCCATTTTTCAATATTTAGCGTCGACTCAAGCGGGATTTGTGCACCTTTAAAATTTGGAACATTGCAGATTTTCACCTTTTCATAAATGTCAGCCATTTTAGATTCCATATATAGATCAGGGTACGGCCAGTTTGTATATGCATTAAAGGCAATGTTCTGTGGACTGTCACTATCACATTTGTTGGAGGAATTTTCAGGTAATTCATACTCACAGACTTCTAGATCATTTGTCACTAGTTCCTGTTCATTAAACACCTGTTCGTAGTGTGGGTATTGAATGTTTCGAAGGAAGGTTGGCACCTCTCTCGTGGCTTGTTCGCCGTCACTCGCTTGTGTTTGGATGTCAAATTCTCAGTCGTGGGCGTGAGTTTCTGCCTGGAATTGTACAAAATTGTCATTAGATATACACATTGCACCGTCCATTGTTTCACTGTTTCTCCTGTTCACATTTTCAATAGTTTGAATCGATCCAACTTTGTTGATATTAACTCTAGAGATAGATTTGTCTGCGGCAGAATAGCTTCTGTCGGAGTGTTCGTGTTAATGTCGGCCATTTTGGATGTGTTCTCGTTCCTTGCGAGAATCGCGTGGGACACGAGATTTCACACGAGAAGCGGCTGCCATGTTGGCTTGCCCGCTCTCGCTAGTATGGGCGCCGCCATCTTGGATGGGGCGTGGCACATATGTTTTGACGCCGACATATTCATTAGTTTCAGAGTTATTTGCACATTTTAGATTGTCTTGAAAGTTGGTCAACTCACCGATCATTTGAGATTGTATGATGGAACAGGAGTTTAAGAGTTTTTTGAAGCCTGAGGTGCTGGTTTCTTTTGGAATTGTTGGTTATTCCTTCGGCCAGCGCCGTCGCCGCTATGTAGATTGGCTTGCGCAGTTCTTTTGTTTTGGCAGTCTTTGACGGCGTGTGCGTTCTCTCTCTCTTTCATTGCGAAATAACAATAGCCGCACACGTGTAGAAACTTTGTATTGCCATCCGTGTGGCTGTTCTTGTGTTCACAGTTGTCAAAATTAAAGTCCCTACAAATTGCTTGCCTGCTTGTTTTCGTATTATCCACACTTCTTGTTCCCTGCATATCCCAGGCCATTTTTACACGATAGTCATTGAATACGTCGGTGTGCGACCATTCATTTTGTTCCTCCAGAATAAGATCTAGGCACGCTTGAGACAATGCATGCGCCGAATCCCAAGTGCGGAGAGCTGTATCCTCAGCAAGGGTGGCGAGATGGTGAAGCATGAACCAAGATGTCGACCCGTATTTAACACTATTCATGGATTTCGCTTTCGATTTCGCTTCTGACTAGGTTGCAAGCGAGAGTCCAAGTGGCGTGTATTGTAGACTTGTCATGCAGTTCAGTTATAAGTCGTGAAGGTGGCGCCACCCATTCAATGCCCTATAATGCCACGTCATTATGAGCCTAATTGTTTGTGGAGTTTCATAGTTTCGGTTCACAGCAAAATGTAATTTTCTGGTCATCAACTTTCGGTTCTCTTTTTAAATATAAAATTAGTAATAGTAGACAGCGAAACTAAGATTGTATTATCTAGGCCAACTTGAAGAAGTTACTATTTCCTCATAATACAATACCCATACCACCTTAATTAATTGCCTTGGTAAAAGATGACCGTACCATACCATATAAACCTTGGGGATAAAGTTCTGACATGATTAATAACCAGCATGCTAACCCATAAATTCATCAAAATATATTTTATCTTATCATCGAACGGGGGAAACCGGACCATTGATGTTCTGGCTGACACATATATGCACTAAGCCGATATAAAGACGTAAAAAAACTGCAAACATTCGTTTTTATAATGTACATAGTAAAGCCCATCTTCGTCTATACTTCTGCATTTGCCATCTTCAACCACTGCCATGCACAGGTAGGCCGCTCTTATCTGATGCCTATCCCATCTATTACAGCCCATGGAAGCTAATAGCGCAACGCTTGGAAAGGTCCATGATGGACATGATGGCATCTTTACACTTGAACTTTGTAAATGTATTGGCCTTAAATTAAATTTTAAAAAAGTACCTTCCCACAGCGGGGTTCGAACCCATGCATGTACAACACTCACATGCCTCGGGATCCAAAGCCATACCCTTGTGTGCCAATCACTGTGCCAGCTAGCTATGATAACAACCCTATACTATAGGGTACTATAGGGTTCGGGATAACTAAAATAAGGAGAACAATTTTATTCACAGGAATACAAACTTGTTTCATATTCCCGGGGACTATGACAATTCGCAAAGCAGATACTGGATATTTGGAGCATTAGAAAAGGCACATCTAGTCAAAGATGCTAAGAAATAACTTTCGTCAAAATGGATTGGAATAAAAATATTTATCGGGATATCACTCTTCTGCAGAATTTACGTTCCTTTTAAATAAAAATCGTATATGGTTTGAATATCTATACTGCGATGCTGATTTTGACGAAGGGGAGAAGGAGGGAAACATGAAACTAAATAAAGGCACAGACACATTGCCTCCTTTCTCTGGTTTTATTCATTCTGTAATGTTAAGCCATCGAGAGAGCTTGTACTCCTAAAAGAAGCCCCCGCAACAAAAATCAAATTTCAGAGTCAGTTCTTTTCTCCCCGCAAGGCAGGCGTTGCTAGTCGCACCTGGATTGATCTGGGCCCCGTTTCATAACTAAATCCGCTAAATCTGTTAAATAACGGATTTAGTTACTGTTATGAAATGGGCCCCTGGTTGGTATGTCAATCCACCTGTCCACTTGTGGTGCCCCCTCCTGGACACTGCACGACCACCGCTTTTTTTAAAAAAAGCCGCTATCGGCTATTATTTACCCCCTAAGCAGTCGTACCCGTTATCACGGTTTTGCGCAATAGATGGGGAAACGAGAATTACTGCCGTCTTTGCCAACACGATCGTGCTCCCCTGCATATTCTATCTACAATGATGACCATCTAAAGAGGTTTTCCTTGCAATTTTGGCCGGAATCGATACATCAATACTGTATATATTCAACGCTAGGGTCAGGTATAGCTCGATAGGTCCCGTCGGGAAGATTCGAATGGATGGCCATTGCCACGAAATATATCAACAAGCGCCGAAAATGGTGTCTCCCAATACCGCCGCTAGCGCCACTGCATGCATAGACCATAGTATAGTGATCTTCATATAGACGTTTTAGAAGCGCTGTTTAGCTGAGGCTAAACAGCGCTGTTTAGCTGGGGGGGGGGGGGGACGATCCTTTATTTTTAAATATAAAAACAATCTAAAAGCGTTCAGATCTGGTGAAATATAACCAATTTACTTCCTACAAATAAATAGGCTACCTTGTGCGGTTACTTTCTGGACTCTCCCACGACCACCGCTTTTTTAAAAAAAAGCCGCCACCGGCTACTCACTAAAATTAGACCATTCGTACCCGTTATCACGGTCCTACATACATAGTAGAAGAAAAGGGAATTGCTGCTGTCTCTGCCCAACAAATACATGCTTATTCAGCTTAGTATCCACGCTCACTCCGACCGTATATTAGTAAGCAACGTTCTGAGCGAGTAATTACTGGAACAATATTGTCTAGAAAAGAAGATATAAGCCCATTTACCACTTTCGATTGGTGTGTTATGATTTGAATCGATCGCGATTGCCGCATTTTAGTTCTGAGACAAGCCGTTGCGGCCGCTGCGGCGCCACTACTGCTGGCGGTACACATGCCTCACTGGGGCATGTGTATTATTAGACACCAAAACAAAAGCCTAGTAGGACGGGAGGTCGAGGGGCAGCCGGGGGGTGGGGTGGTGGGAAGCATTGAAAATGAGAACAAGATTCTAATACAATACCAGTACATAGCCTAAGACACCACAACCAAATTAACCTCGCGGTAATACTCTGGATCAGAGACGCACTATAGTTGTTAGTCCTATCAATTTACATCTATAATTATTAGTATGTCATAATATCGGGTATATATTTATACACCTCAGTCCCATCGACCGGCGGTTTCTGGCGAAGCTAACATATTGGTATACAATAATTTAATATGGTCTTGATCACTTTGTTGATGGCAAAATTCGTACAGCGAGAGAGGCGGTTTGGGTCTATTTTCTTTCCTTACATCTATTGTTTTCCTCTATAAAGGATTCAGTATTCAGGGAAATCTCTCCTTCTATGCCTTTTTGTTTAGTGATATTTTATTTTCCATAAGCATGATATTTTCAATGCTATTTTCAGCTTAATTCGAAGAAAATAACAGATACGATGATATTTGTTTATATTCTGCATGCACATTATACTCAATTAGGCCTACTTTTACGACTAAAATCTAAAGATTCAGTATTTCATACAGACCATCTAAACAACAGCACATTGACATATCTTTGTAACTTCTGTTCATACATCTGAAATAGATTCTAGATACCGGGTCCTTAAAGGAAGACACAGCTCTTGGAGATATGATATGACATGACCTATTACTATATAGAATAATGATATAAAGGACTGTTCATTTTTAACCACGGCGGGGGAGGATACTTTTCAGGGGGCACCTTTTTTGCACAGACTCTGTAGGGGGGAGGGGGGATCTTTTTGTGCAGACTCTAAAAGTGTGTGTGTGGGGGGGGGGGGGGGGGGCATCTTTTTGTGCACAGACTCAGAACTACAATGATGTAGGGAGAGGGGTCACGGAATTTTGCAAAAACTTTTAAGGGGGAGGGGGGAAGAAATTTTGCACAAGACTTTATTAAGGGGGGACATACAATTTTGCACTAGACTTTTTCGCAAATTCTCCACTGCCCCCCCCCCCTAGTGGTAAATTATGAACAGTCCCTAAGGTTGATACAGCTATCGCCATGTCGAGATGACACTATAAGGGGGTTGTTTTGTCCCCAAACTGTCAGGATAAAAACGTGTCATAGTAAATATCCAACAAATCCAACACCTTTCTTTTTCGAATATCATTTTCCTTTTCTAAGATATCCTAAGACATAATCAACATGGCTTATGGATATCTTGATATCCGAATAGAAACCTTCTTGGATTTCGGATTCTCTTTTTCTCACAGATAGGTTTGCTGCATGCATTGTGTATAGGGAGGGGAGGGCTAATATTATGTTTGGACTAAGTTTATATATAGGCTCCTTGCCTCTTGAAGATGGCATTAGTTAATTACAACAAATATATTATATTGCCCTTCAATTATGACTAAAATAAAGAGTACAAAATCATACCTCATAACCCCATCCCATCCCCACCCTATATCTAACGATTAGAACTGCATCTCCCCTACTCAGTGCCTAGCCACTCAAAATGAATGGTCCTGCGTCCAATCTTACTCAGAGCATCTCCCTATGTATTCCAATGCAAGGACTGTGTGACCTGTGTGTGCCTGACGCACCCTCAACCTCAAATCTAGGTCAGTGTAGAACTATGTTTGCAGACTTGTGGGATCGGTGAGGTTGATACAGACATGACAGAAAGGAAAGGAACCCAAAAGTCAGTGTCCGATCACTGTCATCCCCTTGTGATCACTGTCATCCTCTTGTGCTATATGCTATAGCAACAGATCACACATGTCATGGGTAATAGGGGAGTCGTCATAGTAAAAAGACTCCTTGTAATGGGTGAAAAGATCTCAGTAATGAAGAAATAGTTGGTGCCATGAATCTATTTGCTCCGTAATATATTTTGGCTATGCGTAATATGTGAAAAAAAAGAGGAAAAGTCTGTAATATTGCATAAATCGTACAGATGACAACTCTGGGACGCAACAGGGGTCTCGTTTTTCATCCGGCCAGTTGGTGCCTTGGCTTATTCAAAATATAGGTAATATTCCCAGTAACCCGAATGCAAAAACATGACATTTAAATTAATCTTAATTTAGATAGTTTGTCTTAAAACAGAACAGTACACAATGTAAGATTTAAATTAACTGCGTAATACATTTGTAATCCTTATTCATGAACACATATGCATCGTGTTAAGTTAAAATAATATTACGACATATATATTTGCATTGAATTTTATATCCCGCAACGAGATAGTGCATAATTGTTTGTTTTTTAAACACCACCTACGGGGAACTATTATTTTGAGCCAATTTTATCGATATTTCCACATTCTCCAAATTTCGTCCAATACAATGTTTGAAGCAATCAATGCCACTGGTAGGCTATTAAGTTTAAGCCTTGTATACATTAGAGTGAGATCACTAAATGCACCTTACATGATATGATAACTTCCCTAATGAGAATTGAATACGATGATGAATCGGTGTGGCTCGCCGTATTTGATGATAAAATAATGGCAGACGCACAGAAGCACTCCGTTAGATGGCTAATTTTATGTAATATCGCGTGTTTATGAATGATGCTGATGTAATCAGATATTTGGATATTCTGTTATTTGTAGCTTCTTAGCTGTATTTTTGTTACTACTGGGAAAAGCACAGAAACATTCCTGCACAAATTGCGACCACATCTTTCACACATATATATATTACCTTCAATTTAATCCCCTATCACTTTCTCTGAATATCATTAGTTCGATATAGTCTTGAATAATATCGAGTCATTATGACGGGAGCCGGAGCAATTCGTTCTCCCCGCCCACCACTCTTTATGACATCTCTTAATATTTTTTTTTAAAAAAAAGGGATTAACGGGGACCATTATTGTGCGTGAGAAGGAAATTTCTCATGAACAATGAATTTATTTTTAAAATGACGATTTCTACTCAATAATATTGTGTGACGTCAATAATATAACATTTTCATTCTTCACAAAGTGAATAAAATCTTTAAAGCAGCTTCGTCTCCTGTCCATAATAATAAATAAGGATACAAATGAGAAAAATTGATAAAAAAAAACTTTCGTCGCATAGAGATAATTCCTTTCAACGATTCCCCCCCCCCCTCCATTCATACATGGTAAAATGATGATAAAATTGATGAGATAGCCTAACCCCGGGGATCTTTTCGGACTGACGGGGCTCTGATTTTTATTCCTGACACCATATCCATCTGTATCCGAAGCTTTATCCTCTTGCCACCTTCACCCGACTGCAGTAGCTCATACCTAAAGGTTAACATAGCAATCGCATAATAATGCAGTCAGCGCTTGCTTCAGCTGCTTGCCGCTAGCAACCTCTGCTTCTAGTGCTTCGGATCCTTCTACCTGGCGTTCAATATTATGATCAGTTCCAGGCAGTGCATGCGATGGTTACAGGAATGCTTTTCACTGAGAATGTCTCACTGCTGCTCCGTCAGCACACCCATGCCTGTGCAGGCTGCACCACGTAGTAACTGGGTGAGTGCACAGGTAGACCCACAACACAAGCCTTAATGTTTAGGCTTCAGTGACTATACCATACACATATACCTTTGGTATAGGGGGCGTTAGAAAACAGGACTTAAGACCTACTTTTACCCTGCATACATTTGTCCTATACGTAGTTACATCCCTACCCGGTTCCGAATTAAGGATTGCTGCAATAAGAGGGATATCATTTTATATATAAGTTATTCAAGGAACGTTAAACAACAAAACAAAACAGCTGTGGCCCAAGCTTGGTTTAGACTCGTATTGTCCTCAACATATGGGTCAGGAACTTGGTCAGGTGAGTGTCGTACGTATCAAAGACTTATGCAGCCGGTCTGTGCGGGCCATCACTCTTATTTCTGTATCTATAGAGGTCCTTAATTAATGGGCCCGCATAGAAAATCATTCAGAGCTCTGCTGTATATAGTCTCTCGGAGAGGCTATATAGTCCTGGCACACTTCTGGTGGTATTAAATGTGACTGTCCCTATTTTATAACTGCATGTCACCATCAATCTAGGTTAAGCTAGGTTATATCTTTAATAACATATATGTCTACGTGGCTGCCTTTCAAGGAACACGGACAATAGAAGATTCACAAGAAGGTACGTATAAGAGATCGGACAAAACTTCCTAGGTGATGTCAGATCGATATAGAGAATTGTCAATGTCTTTTAGGGATATGTCCTTAGTACACGTGGTCTATATAATTATATGCATCTGTGTACCCTGAACTCTTAAGACTCTCAACTGAGATTAGGGGGTCCCTAATGCCAATTGATCCCCAATGCTACGCTCATGCCCTAAATGTACCCCCGAATATGAACATTGTAATATTCAAATAATATGCTCTTGGGTGTGTACTGCACATGTGTAGTATTAAAAATGTAGGCCCCTACCTTCCTCAGGCATTAGCAAATTATTCGTGGCTTCTCCTTTTTATTTTTTTTTCATTTCAGTCCAATAAACATATTTAAACATTGTTATAAAAAGACGTACTATCCCTCAGGGAAGTTTTCATGCAGATATGGGTATAATGAATGTGAAACAAATACGTAGTTGCTATGCCTTGGACATTGTAGGCTTTATGAGGTAACCGTGTCACCAATATGTGTTCCCTCTGAAGGTAAACATATGACAGAACGCCCAATCAATATAGCAAATAACAAAAACCAAAAAAAAATGTACAACGATATGTTGCCTTTGCAAAAAGTGATAGTTTCGAAATACCACATCACGCCTTCTACGTTTGATTACTCCTCCATACTCCAAACCACCATGACCGAAAATGTACAGTATCCAGTTTAACAACTATATATCAAGTACAAGTAAATAATATATTCTCTAGGTGTCTTTAGAAGCCTTATATCATGTGTATGGGGGCACATTCGATGAACAGTATTTTATATATATATATATATATATTTGTATATCTGTAATCAAATATGACATAATCAAATATGATAATTATGTGATTTTGATGATGCAATTTGTTACTTTTGACTCATTAAAGTTGTGCCTGCCATTTAGGAATGTCCAACCGCAAATGTTATTACTTCAACTTACTACCCGTTCTCTCTAGAAATATTTTTGTCAAGTGATCTGTCACAGAGAGTGGGGGATCTAGATTTGGAGAATATCAACTTTAGATTCTGAGAAACAAATTATATTATACCAACTTAATTTATCGCTATTTTGTATACCCTTCTATACCCATAATTCTGCGGGAAGAGTCAGGACACAGATATACCCCTAGACATTATTGACATATATACAAATACCCAATCTTCAATCCCTCCAACTCGCCATCCCTCCATGACTTCTTGTACTGCCTACATCCCCTTCTTTCCACCCCCATCCATAGGCAGACAGAGACAGAGATGTTGGGGGATATATATATATGTCCTATAACCTCGTACGGCACCCATACCCTAATGTCATACTCATAATTCCCTGATAATCACATATATTACTAAATTATAGGTGGAATGGTCTTTTTGTCCAGAAAGCCAAGCCAGAAAGCCAAGGGAGGGCTGCAACATAGATACACTTTGCATTTTAGTTTCTACCCCATTTAGTTTATTTCACATGGGTAACACGAGCACTATCATCATGAAGATATAATTATCAACCACCCTAATTAGGTACGAGATACTAAATAATGATAGAAATTATTTCTGGGTGCCATTTCTGGGTGCCATCATTTATTTCACAACACATATTTGTCTATTAAAAGAATTGACAAGAATAAATTTGCATCCTATATTGTAAATCAATAGTCAATAGTCAAAAAGTTCATCATAGCTGCACTGATGTATGATACCTATACTCTTTCATATATCAAGGCCTCTGTTTCAACGCCATTTGACAAGCTATGCTCTCTATATATTTGATAATTAGGGTAATTGGGTACGTCTACTTTTTTTGTCGGAGTGACCGTTTTATGTATCATGCAAACTAATTCCACAGACATGAAATAGGCAAGAGAATTTGAAATCACCTGAAATTGATAGACAGACACAGTAAAGAAAAGAGGCGGCAGGAAGAGATATGTTAATACAATAAAGCATATATCAATCAAACAAATCCCGAATAACATATCCCTATCATGTGAACTAGGAGTCACAATAAAAACTGGCATTAGCTTAGAAGAGTTCCATGCAGATTATCTTAAATGTGTGTACCTTTTTTATTTCAGTCTTAATAATTCCCGACGATGGAAACAACGAAGAACTTCCGATACACCAAGGAATGGATTAAAAATTGATAAAGAACATCATCACAATGCTGAAGAACGGCTCGTATACCGAGCCTCCTAAAGACGACGGGGATGTCGTAATATATTCGAAGGATGGGGGGTTGGAACCAGTACCAATAGAGCACAGAGAGGATATTACCGTAATTTCACCGGCCCCAACTCAGTCATGGAAGCCCCCTCTCATCCATATTGAACCTGTGATTTGCCTATTCGTTGTAGCTTCAGCCTTTCAAGACCCAACCGTTAATGCTTTAGTGTATGAAAAAGTGTGCAACTCGCACTTCAATGCGAATATATGCACGGCACTTCATAAAAATAACCACAGCGATGAGGAAGATATTGTTCAGGGAGAATCTTCACATTGGATTCTCTACCACAATCTTTGCTATGAAATTCCAGCTATTTTTCTCGCCTTGCTCTACGGTTCATTCAGTGACAATGTGAGTCGGCGAGCTGCTATTGCCTTGCCCTGCATAGGCCAGGCATTATGCGGTATTAATTTCATAATTAATTCCTACTACATGGAAAGTGCCGTGGGATATACATTGATAGGCCAGTTGATCAGTGGATTCACAGGAGGGTGGATTGCATGTTTTATGGCCCTCTTCAGCTATTTGGGTGAAGCCACTTCACAGGAGAGTCGATCATTTCGAGTTATGGTAGCTGAAGGTGTGGCTTCCGTTGGTTCAGCTGTAGCTTTACTAACCAGTGGCGTTCTCCTCGATAATACCAATTACATCACTGTATTTGCATTATCCTCAGGTCTTAATGTTCTTGGGGCCATTTACTGCTTCGTCTGCCTGCCCGAGCCTCCAAAGAAATCAACAAACAAGATTTATAAGAATATATTCTATCATTTTGGATCAAAGTTCAAAGATACATTGGTATGTGTCTTCAGGCGGAGAGAGTCCAACGGCAGAGCCAGGCTGATATCTTCATTGCTGATAGTATTGACTGGAATGATATCTTTTAATGGTAAGTGCTCACATTTTCTTAAGGACATTCTTGTTAAGTTTGTCACAGAATTAAAGCTGTTGTGACTAGACTAAAAATATTTTGATTACGTTTTAGGCAATACAAGTAATCTAACATGAATATTAGGGAGATTTAGCAACCACAGCGCACCAACACAACACTAACGCATCCACTAACTATTTGTACACTAGCAAATACCCGTGCTTTGCACGGGATTTGGTAGTGGGACAGTGGGGCCTACATCTTCAGTTCTCCTTGTTCCCTCTCCCACAATCTTTATCTTTCAAGTTCTCTCTGTAACTTATCTGTATCAACATTCATAATCAAATGGAACCCTGGATGCGTTAGCATTGTGTTGGTGCGTTGTGGCTACTAAATCTCCCTAATATTCACTGAATTCACATAGCAAAACTTCTCCCACTGTTCAGTATATCGATTCCTACTACATGGAAGGTGCTGTGTGATCAGTGGATTCACAGGAGGGTGGATTGCATGTTTTATGGGTTAATATTTATATCTTCTCTTCTCTTTCCAGTCATATATAAAGTTGGATATTTGTTTCTGAGACGTCAGCCCTTGAGCTGGAGTCAATCGATGTACGGCTACTTCGCCGCCGTGTATCAATTCATACCAGGATTCGGGATGCTTTTCTTAATTCCTTTCTTACAGAAGGTCTATAAAGCACCAGACACTGTGTTGATGACCATAGGCATTTTATCCTCAGCTTTATCTGAATTATACCTCAGTTTCTGCACGACTACTTGGATGGTTTGGCTTGGTATGTACCCTAACATACCTAATTTTTAGACGCGAATTTTGATTATATCATTTATACTTCAAAATGCATGTAGCTTCAATTTATAGTGAAGGTCTACAGGATAATTGTGTTGTACCATTACTGCCAAAGTCTATTGGAAATAATTGTAACGTTAGAGCCTTTTGCATAGCATATCTTAACATTTAATTATAGGCTACGGATACGTGACAATTCTTCCTATTTTTAAAAACACAAATAGAAACATTTTTACCAGTTTGAAAGTTTATTTGTACATTTTAACTTTAAATAGTGAGTATTTCTTCTGACAATTTTCAGTGCCTCCAATGTGTCTGATGAAGGGGGGAACATGGGTGGTTAGGTCGGTTGTTTCAAAACTGGTGGATGCATCAGAATTAGGTTGGTATAAGGATAGCTTTGGTCCTTTTTTAATCTTAACTCCAACTCGAAGAAGCGACCCCAGCGCAGCCCTCTAGGGTCAAACAGACCAAACCAAACAACTACAATCGGGTCCCATATATACATTCACCTACTGACTTGGGATGGATTTCAAATAGGCCTAACTCAAAAACTCCTCCTGTGGACCTCTGTTTGGACCGCGTGAATCCACTAAAATAAAGTTAAGCTTGCTACACGTTTAGATGCATTATCGTGTAAATCGACTCATGTCTGTACAATTATTCCATTACGACCGGCAGATGAGGGCGCGGATAGACAGGGCCGTTCTTACAAATCTAGCAGAATCAGAAAAGAGTGCATACATGTATATATATAGTTCCTGAATTTGACAATCTCGTTTTCCTAGTAGACTACAAACCAAAGTCGTCAACAAGTATTCTCTCCTTAGCATACATCATGCATTCATCATTACATCTTGATCAACCGCTTGAATCGAAAGAGTCCTTTTGGATTATAAAAACTGTGAGGGTATTAATGAAAAGCAAACATTGTTTCACATATCAGAGTAATTATTTATTGATTGTTGAATTTGTCCCAGTACATAAAGTATACGTAAACAAATGCATTAAAAATGCAAGAACATAATATGCAAGAACATAATATCAAATAAATACATTATTTCTATGCCAAATAAATATCCTTTCCCCAGGTGCTATGTATGCCGCATTAGGAGCACTTCAGAGTATCAGTGGCATGGTTGGGGCATCCGTCTACAACATTATCTACCCACACACCTTGAAAACGTGGCCAGGCCTCTGCTTTATGCTAGGAACTGTCATAGGCATTATTCCTTTATCATTAACAATGTGAGTGAAATTAATGTTGGTATATTTATCGATGATGACTATCGAAATGCTGACCTCTAAAAAAGCAGAAAAGTTATTATAATTATTGATCTGATTTTTATCATCTCTGTTAGCGTGGCACACGCGGTACATGTACCATTTAAATGACACCTCAACTATATAACGAGTTGCCAATTATGCAGCCATCTATAACATTATTATCTACTTATACCAATACCATTGTATTTAAAGGTTTGATCCCTCATCCCCTCTTTTTCAGATGGCTGCATCTCGACTTCAGGAAAGAAAAGAAATATGCATCATTACTTGGGAATGCTTCTGTTCAAGGTAGAAATTTAAAGCCAAATAAACAACACATAGTCTCTGACTTGAAACATACAATTTGTTTTCTAATTAAATTATGATATGCACGATGCAGGGTAACCTAAGTAAAGTCTCTCGAGTGAATCTAAACACCTTATTTTTCTAGTGAAAGAAGATGCCCCTCTCGTATCCGGCCATGCAGAGGGTGTCGGACGTATGTATTTGGAATTATTTACCTTTTTAATAATAACCATGATTAAACCAAACTAGAATTTTCATTTTATAAAAAACACGCCTTTTATCTTCATTATAGCGGCTGTTCAGTGCGTGGGAGGATGCGTCATGTGTCCATTAGTATACTAAAAACATGCCCCCACTTACATTCATGCCATAATGTTCAATTTTAGATTGACTCAATAGTAGGAGAAAAAGGTATATTTCATCAATCTCCTACATCATTTCCAAATGGAAAATGTTCACTTTCACTTATGGGAAATGTATGATTTATATTTTAAAGGTCAATTTAATTTTGCTTATGTTCACTTGGCCATAGGAGTTATCAAAATTATTTATTACCCCTCATAATTTAATTCCCAACATTCTCATCCTTATCATTACTTCCCTACAGCTTGTTTCAATGTTATTTACATATTTTATTAAAACCTTACTTTCCTGCCTATCATATTCTAACTTCACCAAACAGTAATTTATGTGACTTCAAATGGATAGGAGAATCCATGTTTATAGACAATAGTCATCTTCATTTGTTTATTACTCTTCATTTCAAAGAAACGGTGAGCGTTGGTGCTCATCAGCCACATATGGTCCTGCTCGTAACCAATGTTTAAATTCTTTATGAAGTATCAGATGCAATTGGTAAGGCAACCGAAATAGCTTGATAAGCGATATACGGTCTAAGTATAGAACAAGGAAGTGTGTCATAAGATGCATTGGTATATGTGCAGAGTGGTATGCAAAGCTTCTTATTGCACGACCATTACTTTTTGTTATGTCATATCGCAGAAGATAATATTATATGTAAATAAGTAGAGAGACACCCTTAGTTACAACATAAGTACATGCATGCGGTATATATCATATATGTTTGACAGACTTGGGTATGAGGAAACCTTTCAGTGTCTAAAAGCACATTTCCTGGCACAGGGTATCGGGGAAAAATGGAACAAGTATAATGACACGGGGAATTCACCAAAAAAATGTCGTGCCAATCTATCATCTACCGCAAGTAATCATTAAGAAGTCTTTGTTCTCCTCTTGGATGTCCGTCTTTTGATACATAGACGGAATGATATATTATAATTATATGCTGTATACCGATTATAGATCCATAGAAAAGGCTCTATCCACAAGTGGGCCTGAATGACCATGTCTCCATGGAAATATCCATATTTAATTAGATACATTCATAAGAACATTGATATCGACCGGGCGTCCGTCAAAATACAAATGTGTCATATATACACTATGTATTTTGTTATAAAATGGACCCGCCTTTCTTCTGTAACAATGATACATAATTATGCGGGTTTTGTGCCTTTTACAATGAATTAAATAAGTTCTAACGTTCATGGGATGGAAACCACATGTACTCACGCGTATGACATGTTTTCCATATCATTAACCATGGCAAATCATAACAGTGTGAATCGATATTATGTATGTCCTGCTATTTTATTTGCTATGCAAATATTCCGACACCTGCCCCACGCATCAATACACATAAGTGATAAGGTGGTGGGAAACTATTATTACATATATCAGCTATATGATTTACTTTGCAGAGGGATTCACGATTATTGTTAATGTTGTGGCTTTAGTTCTTGGTGGTGATTATGATACCAATATTGAAATCATTTTAAAAAAAATCTTTTTAACCTATCAGTCACTACAATTTAACCTGGATGTGGATTTTTCTCTTAAATTGGGCCATTGGAATGTTCGACACGTGCAATTTGAACTGATCGAGTGAAATACTTAATATCAAATCAGAGCTATACATATCGTATGTATAGCTCTGATAAAATATATATGACATATATTTTGCGCCATCAAATACCTCAATGCCGATTAAAGAAGTTATATCCATGCGACTTCATTTTGCTCATTTTTCAACCCACATATATATATATATATATATATATATATATATATATATATATATATATATAGCGTGTTTTGCCAAGCGTCCAATTTTCTCTCGTTCTTTTCCAGATGGCTCCATTCTCTTTATTTGAACAAATGGTAGATAGGCCAAAGAAAACATCAATAGTGGACATCAACTTAAAGAATCACAGACTCCATTGAATGTGAAGCACTTGGTGAAAAGTCGACAACAGGGTAGCTTGTGCTATGTTTGTAGTTTTTAAATTGTTCGGCTACACATTCATGTTTTAGATTTTTTTTCAGCTCGTAGAAAATACTCACAAGGTTGGGAAAGATCAGGAGAATCTGTCATTTTTCTGACAATTGTATTAGATACATTATGTGAAGAAATTTTGCTGTCGTATTTTTCTACCTAATTTAAGAACAAACATTTACCAGAGCATATATATATATTATCATTTACTTGTGTATTTAACTTGGTATTCTGGTTGTAAAATTGCATGGATGTCATGTAAGTCGCCCACAGGACAAACCATATTTTAACCAAGATGTAATGCTCGATAGTTTAACCGATTCCTTTGGGGAGGGGGGTGGGGGTAAATTGCTTTTTTGACCCAGAGATTTTTTCTCAAAATGTAAGAATGGCCCAGCATTTCATTTTAAACGTTTCTGTGATGCACCATGTAAATTTAACTGTTTATGTATGTACAGTGAAAGAAACAAATGAAATTCGGGCTTTGTGGCAATGGTATCCCCATGTATAATTATTAATTGCCAAGGCAACCTGGACTCGTTTAAGAATATCAAGTTAGTCAAGAGGACGGATATCTTTGTTCATTGTTGATATGACCCACTCTTACCACTTCATTCGCGCTGGGACAATGTGCCAGTTCAAAGTTCAATATAGGTGCATGACTGTGTTTTTATGTATTCATAATCGTATTTTAAACTTCAATGTTATAGGATGGTAACAATAATGACAATGACTTCATTCTAAGAAACAACATGATATTTGCCATTTCATATGATTATAGCCATATATTGCTTTTATGTCTTTCCTATGTGTGCTCCCGAAACGAAAGTTTTAAATCGTGAATAAAAACCCAAATAACTTATAAAAGCATGAATGTTATGCGTCCATTTTTATTCAGCAAAACTAATTATAGATCTATGCTAGCTGTTATGCGCAATATTTATATATATTGAAAATATCTTTTTTTTAAAATTGCAAATAAAGACCAGTATACATTTATAATTGTTTAACAAGGACACGTGTCAATGTCGACTCTGTCGCGTTGCCTATACAGTTTTTCAATTACTCATTATCTTATTACCATTATCGCTTTACATATCATTCTACTACGACTATTTCTCATTCTTTTCAACTTCAAAATTCATACATGCTACTAAGTTCTAGAACAGTTTAACCTTTAGGCTACAATTCATCGGATCTATCTTAATCGAGCATAGGCTGTTTTTACAGATTTTCTTCTTTTTAATCGCCTATGGAGAAGGGCTTTTTCTTATAATTCATAAAATCACGTGGGACCAATAAAACAAATCAAATGTTCGGGTATTCCGGTTGTGTATCCATGTTGGAGATTCGGGTGGCCGAGTAGTCTAGCGCTGGGTCGGGTCACTGGCATGGCGGTTTTTGTCCTGGCCGCTTTTGCCCTGCACTAATTTGAACAGTTCTCCTTCGAATAATTTACAGTCTAAACCTTTTTCTTTCTTTCTTTTTAAAAAAAAATAATTTTTTATTGAACACTATCCTGCCCTCTTGGCTTCTACAATGCTAAATGGCGGTCGCCTAGCGTTAACCTATAGAATTATCGTGGACATCTGTAAGAGAGAGATTTCCCATGCAACACAGTCTAATACTTATTTTATCAGGTTTGACATGAAATGAATTATATTTCACACAAGGAGAGACAACAATACAATATGTGTGAACTAGTCAAATGAAACGTATCGCTTTAGCGAAATTTCGTCAATAAGCGTTTTTAAAAAAAGGGTGGATATCCCCAGCTTGGATGACAAAATAATGGAATTACAGCGCGCGGCAGCCTGTGTCGGGGAAAAAGGACTGACCATATATACATCAGAGAGCAAACCAGGTCGAAGTGAACCAGAGAATGAACCAGTGGAATATTTTTGTTGTACACTTTTTTTTACTGTATTTTGCCCA
The DNA here is from genome assembly GCA_942159475.1 of Sthenelais limicola. Classification (NCBI taxonomy): domain Eukaryota; kingdom Metazoa; phylum Annelida; class Polychaeta; order Phyllodocida; family Sigalionidae; genus Sthenelais; species Sthenelais limicola. The sequence goes on along the minus strand of OW804095.1, from coordinate 110,579,155 downwards.
GTTGGTGAATAGCTTTTTTCATGAAAGTTTTGATCATGTACATGTACACCAAAATATCTAGTTTCCCAAACTTTTCGTCAGTTTCCTTTATATGATCATCTATGCAGCTTTTGGATCCATCAATTCACAACTTATAGCCATATTATATTTGCACGGGGAAATTAAAGAGACATGCATGAGTAGTCTTGAGAGGGATCACAGTAGTTTTTTTTAAAAAGACCATTCCAGCGAAATGAGAGCCAAAACGTACTTTTAAAAAAACAAACCCCTATATCAATATCAGGAACAAGTCAAGCAGGTAGATTGTAATTATTTATTGGCTCGAACTTTAGAAGTGTGATGTCCGCCAATGAGCCAAGTATAATAGTAAATAAATAATTAGAATTTTAAATTAGAAGCGACAACGGCTTCTAATTCTACCCTGCGATCTGGAGAAATTGATAAATATTCCAGGGCTACAAGTGAACGCCAATCTCCAAGCATCTTGATATCAGCAAGGGACAAGCCCAACTCATGCAGGAACGATGCCCCTGATCGACGAAGGGAATGGAAGGAAAATTCAGAGGCTGGAAGACCAATGGCAGTCACCAACTTTTCAGATACACAGACACATCCGAGTAGATGATAGGACGAATATGACCATTATGATTAGTCATGAACACAGGTGAAGAGCTTGAGGGGAACAGCTGAATGTTCCATTCCATGAGCGAAACTACACACATGTGAGAAGTAGGAATACGTTTGATTGGAATCAATAGCGGGCGACCACCATATTGACGAGTCTTGGATGATGAAATTGATAGAACCACTCCCCATTCCGAGAAGGAGAGGTCAGCTCTAGTGATAACATGACGAGGGGTGAAGGATGCAGAATCCGGGGTAATATTGGACTTTCACAGTAGTGACCTGAACGAAAGTAAGATCACACCCCACATGGCACGGCAATGGGGGTCAATGACATTCACATGAAGATACATCATCTGGAACTGGTTGATTGTCAAAGGTCTGGCCTGTCTAACTAGGGTGGCAAGGGACCTTTTGATACCTTGCAATACCATCTTGAGGTAGAATGAATCACGAAACTCCGATGAGAGCCCGTGACATTTATGCAGGATAATGACCGAAGACAAGTAGTTCTCGATGGTTGAATACTTGCAGTCTCTGGCAAGGTACATCAGAAATCTACCCACAGTTTCGATGGAAGCTGGCAGAGGAGTCACACTAATCAGGTTACAAAAGTTGAAATATCTCTTCCACTGTGACTTGCGAGTTGAGTTCGTATTCAGCGACCACCTGATGAAAGATTTCATTTCTTCATCCAAGTCTAGGAGTAGTGCATCTGCAACAACAAAATTCGGAGTCAGATAATGAATAATGAGGGAATGAATGCAATCTGGACAAAATATCTGGGATAATGTTAGTCACCCCCGGAATGTGAAGGGCCGTCAGGTGGAAATTACATAGAGTGGAGCACCAGAATATGTCCCGCAACAAGTCCATGCAAAATGAGTTGGAGCTGCGGCCTGTGTGAATCATGGCTACGACCTGCGTGTTGTCAGACAAGCAAGAGATTTTGCTGCCTGACCATTCTGGCTCCAATCTATGACAAGCAAGCCAGACTGGGAGTAACTCTAGGTAATTGATGTTGAAGGTAGGGGGGCACAAGTCAATCCAATGCTGATGACGTGGGTCCACAGAAACGATCTGGTGAGGGGGGTTCTCAGACAAGAAGCCACCAGCAACCCAATCTCCCGACCAGGTAAGACCATATCCTTTAGAAGACGCATCAGAATGGAGACTGAAGTATTCACGATAGTGGTGGCGAATCATGCATGCCTTCCCATTGAAAAACTTTGCAAATTTAATCCACCACATGACATCGGATCTGAACTGTTGGCCCAACTTGATGCGATGGCGACAAGGTTTAGACACTTTGAGTAAGTCCAGGATTCTCCTGGAGAAAGTCCTGCCACCTTTTATCAACTTGGACGCATGCGATAAAATGCCACATAATCGTTGCAGCTGATGGAGAGTGGCTCGTGAGCGATTCTGGAAGAAGTTCAACTCGTTGTGAAGACAAAGCACTTTGTCATCAGGCAAAGACATGGTCATCTCAGTAGTGTCGAATATAATACCAAGATAACAACAAGAGTTGGAAGGGGATGAGCACTTGGTCCACGATACTTCAAACCCCAGCTGGCCAAGTAGGGAGACCAACTGAGATTGCGTTTCCTGGCATGAGGAAAAGGAATTCCCCCAACAGAAGAAATCATCTAAGTAGTTGATTATGTTTGGGTAGCCTCTACGACACATGCAGCTAACAATGAAGTCGCTAATGAGAGTGAAGAGGTATGGAGCACACTTTAGCCCGAAGCAGAGACGTGTGTCCATCAAGGTGCGTGGAACTCCATCTATAATCCATCTCAATCCTTGGAATTGCCAGTCATGAGGATGCACAGAAATAGAGCGATATGCCGCCTTTATGTCAACACAAGACATAAAGTCTCCAGGGGAAAGAACTGACGACACCAAATCAACATGCTTGTACTTGAAGGGTTGCGCTGTCTCACACATGAAGTTGTTAATGGAATACAACGGTGGCTTGCTACAGTCGGTGATTGGACGGTAATTTTCCACCCTGCTTAGGTACCGCACCAATAGAATGAATACATCTAGGAGTGTTCCAGGCCGTAAATATAAATTTCTCTTCACTCAACTCTTGAAGAATCAGATCGGAGATGAAAGAGAAGGCAGGGCCCGACGTAGCAGACGCATAGTTATCACAGGAATAATGAGGAACGTTGGCATCAGAATCTACAATTCTAAAACCTTTGCATATACCCTCAAACAAGAACGAAGAGAGCACTTTATCCTCCTCGAACTGAAGTTTGTGCAACCACCCGGCGAGGTTCATCTGCGAGTAAACACCGCCAATCTTATGTCGGGACGAGGCACGGGTGAGCATAGGCAAATAGAAGTAAACACTGGTCAGGCTCGACAAACTGACATCAGTCGATTTGGTTGTAGCCGATGAAATCACAGGAGGAGAATCACAAAAGTGGGCACAGTCCTGGATGAGGTCACTAGTAGGAGGAATGATTAATTCAGACGACTCAGATACAGTTGAGGGAGCCGTAGTAGTAGCAAAATCATTGTTGGAGGACTGAAGAATGGGTCGAGAACCACCATTTTGGAATGGACCGGAAGTAGTGTGACGTATCATTACTTGTCTGCAGAGTCCGTTTTCCTGCAAAACCCCATCTTGTGCGCCTTCGATTTACATGACCCACAAACATGGGAGCGAGAACAAGCTCCAGTACAGACTCCGTAATTAAATTTATAACACACATCGTCAGGCCAGTCCGAAGGAATCACTAGTTTTCCGTCAGAATTGCGTTTAAGAGTGGATCCAGACTTTGTTTTGTTCACGTTTCTAGCTTTTGACTCGTTTGCAGACGTGAAATGAGTAGCAATGGATAGCGCACTACGAGGTGAAAACCCAGCAGCAGGATTCCTCAAGTAACAGTCCACCACCTTCCTGTTGATATAATAATGGGTTTCCCCAGTATTAATGCTACAAATAAAGATAATAGTCATAAGACTATCCTATAGTTTAAATTTTGAATAGTTTCGGTGAGAGAGAAGGAGAAACAGACACGGCGACTGGTATTTCATAAGTGAGTGAGAGGCGGGGCTCTCCCTTAGCTTTTATTCAAGGATCCCAGTGCTGCCCGCGTGGACGCAGCCACGCCCCCAGGCCTCCCAAACCTTCCTAGAAACCCACTACTGTAACATAATGCATAGCTAGTATAAGCGGAATTAATATAAGACTTGCCAATGGAGAGGTTCAAAACATTCTGGAAGTGGGCGAGATAGCTACGCCAATCCCCACCGTTGTTTACCAAGTGTTCAAGCACCAATGACATCCCATATAAATATTCCTGAAGCGACATTTTAGAAGGATCAGCGGTCTTTAGAGGCATACCTTTTACAAGAACAAGATACTGGTATTCTGGACGTAAAGGAATACCTTGTTGCCTGGTGACGGAAGGGTCAATGCTGATTGACAGTTGGCTCATCGAAGTTGATCGTTGTTTATGTCTTAATATGTAACGATCATCTTAAGTCAGTTACATTGTCATTCCTTGCCTACACATGATTCCTAATTATTATTTTTTAATGATTTTATTTATCCAGCTTCTCAAGACAAATATGCACGATACAGTCGAGAACAGGTAACACAATCCAAGTCTGTGGTGTTCTACCTGCTGCTGCAGTCTACTTGGATTAACATATAATGATAGGAAAAATACTACATTTTCTGGTGAATTAGATATGATGTAATATAGTACAGTGCAATACATGTAAAACATTGAAACTTCAAAGTTGAAACAATATAGATAAACATTATCTATCACATTATCTATTATCTCTAAATTATCTATCGCGATAGATTACGAATGACATGATGGATAACGAAAGACACTGGACAAGATATATTTTCTGAAAGCAAGAATAAGCCAGGACTATTTTTTGCTTAGCATATCTGAGAAGGGACAAAGTCAGAAAACTGACATGAATTTTCACATTAAATCGCGATATTACTACAAATAAAAGATTGCGATAGATTACGCATCAATGATAGATTACGAAAGACACTGGACAAGGGATATTTCTGGAAGCAGGAATGATATAGGACTAATTTATTTTGCTTTATATTTTATTTTACATTCATTTTACATATATAGTGGTTTCTGTCTGATAAGCCTTTTTCTTTGCACCGGAGTGGCATACGTGTAGACATTCGGAATATACCTTTTCCTTTTTCTAACTCCAGGCGCTTTTTCGCGGTCTCGTTCACGCTCTTAATTGTCATCTCGACCAGTGGCACGACACATAGAGAGTCACGTTTCTTGCCCCGGCTGCTTGCCTATAGGCAAGCAGCCGGGTCCGGGGCTATAGCAAAATGTTCTGCCGTTAAAACCATCATAGCTTTAAAGCATGCAAAATTGTATCCTTAGCCGACTATATAGTGGGCTGTGATGGAATGAGTTTTGAAAACTGATTTCATTTTATATTCACACTTCATTAATATAACTAATCCATTCACGATAAAACCGATTATCATAGAATAGAATATTTGGCAATGGATTTATTTAGGAAAGTCAGGTAATGCATGAGGATATTCATTTCGTTTAAAGAAGGAATCGTTGTTGACCTGTTTCATCCATGAGCTAGACTCGGGTGATGATTCGACTATATGAGCTAATTGTGGGCGTTTCATATACCGAACCAGATTCCCGCTATTTCAGAGATGACGTGTCTGCATTAATCAAATCTTCATCCATGACAACTCACCTGTAATGACAACTGCTTTCCCCCTAAACTCTTCCATTGCCTCCGCGTCATCGCCTGTCGTGTTCTATTTCTATATAATATACTGTACCACAGATTAAATCGAGAGTAAAAACCCTGCGCCGCATGTTTCACGCTACATCTGTGCTTTCTATACGACACAATAATCAGCGCATTGATTAAAACCTTGATTTGCAATTGGTATACGATGCGTAGTTAGAATAGCTTGATGAATAGAATAATATATTTATTCGCATTGATCACATGGGCAAACGCTTTGATCCATGAAGACAAAATATATTTTTTTTGAAGCAGCCGCACACACTACACTGGGACAGAGGTGTGTTGACGTTGGTGTCCCAAATACGAGAGAGAGAGAGAGAGAGAGAGAGAGAGAGAGAGAGAGAGAGAGAGAGAGAGAGAGAGAGAGAGAGAGAGAGAGAGAGTATTAATTAAAAAATGATCTAAGCCTGGAGGTGGTTTTGTCAAATAACATTTTATTTGATTCTCGGCGGTTATCAACTATATTACAGGAATAAAACCAGTAACACCTTATGGATTTACAATAATTGGGCAAACATGCGGTGTAAAAACCTTTACATCTACTTTAACGCACACAGTCCTATTTACTTCCTACGTTCGCACTCGTATTAACTGTAGTTCACACAATATACACACGGCAGTAGTTAAACGTGTTGGAAGCAATGTGCCAGGTCCCCTCCCAATTAAAAATGTATAAATATAAATTATATATATACTAGGCTTATCTTGTTCGCCGCTGTATATCCAGTTTCAAATGTCCCAAATATACCAGATCAAAGACACTCACTTAAAATAAGTGGGGATTACGTGTCACATAAATATGTTCGCATATAAGTTGTATTGTTAATAGATAACCAAAAACGAGGGAGTTGGCGCGTAAATAATGGCGATTGTCTCGAAATAAATAAACAAAACTGATTCATGCACTTTAAAACTTCCGAATGTTGTACCAAGGTCATGGTCAAAATAATTTATCCTTTGGTGCATCTTTCGAGGGAGTTAATCATACAACAAAGAAAATAAAAATTTGAGCAAATTAATTGCAGAGAACACACCGACATCCGTTTGAGTAGGATATTTTCCCCAGTTAAGTTCACAATATTATTCAATTCATGAGATATAATAGAAGTCTTCGCGTCAAATCAATCAGCGCATCAGTTTGTCCATCGTACATGTGAGAATAAAGATATTCCATATATCAGAAATAGTTAAAAATTATTATCTATAATATACGCAAACACATGGGTCAACACGCTTGACCATGCATCATATTGGATACGGTAAACGCTTCATTTCCCGGACCTAAAAACGTTGACCGTGAGTGTTTATAATGGGATTTGTTTGTCTATATGGAGCTGGTTCTTATAGTAAGAGTCCTGAATGCCAGAAAACCCGGAACGTTATATATCTAGAAAGCTTTTCCCACAGAGACACCGTCAATTTATGATCTATATAAATTGAGGAATAATGATTTCAATATAGAACTTTAATGATAACATGAATATATTCAAAGATTTTATGATATTTCATGATAATTATAGATATTTATGATATTTCAAGACTCGTTATAAATTACATCATCCTAGATTAACTTGTACCATATATATTGAGCAGTTTATTTAAAACACTTCGCAAGGTGTAAGGACACCGTTTTGCCAATACCCAACTGGCAAGAAGAGTAAAAGAATCCTTCATGAAACGAATTATTTAAATTTAGGGATCAACGATGCAGACGTCATCTCTGCGACCAACAATGTGATAGACTGTCCTATATCATTCCCCGGTACTACTTCAAAAATATGGCCCAGCTCGTTAGGGCTCATGGGTCAATAAAGGGAATGCATGTAGAGAAATTTATGAAGTATGATCTGCAGTTTAAAATGACAAATACATTACATCGCCTGAATTGAAGTTACAAGACCTTAGCAAAATATATGATAAGGAGAGGAAATGCCCAACAAAATGCACTTTAGATATTATATACGTACGTATACTTTGAAGAAATTGGTGTATAACGTTCTAAAGCATGAAACAGACCTGAGGCTCAAGTGAAAAATGACACTATATGGCTGCTAATTCTATGGGTAAACCGAGCAAAAGATCAGCGATTGTCAATTGATGTACGCGTTGGTTCAATGTTGGCTTATTATATTGGAATGTCCTTATCCCATGTGTACATACAACCAAGCAATGTCAATGGCTGTTTCAATTCCAAGAGTTGATATTGAAATATGATTTATAAGGGAGAGAGAATTTCGATCAATGGATCTCGTAGGAACTTCTACAATCTATACTAAAGGAAGAATGGAATTGCCCTAAAATGACAATTGCTACACATTTGGTATCAGCCATTAACGTACGTAAGGTAATGGGCCCCATTCAAATTAAATTGGAAAGTTTTACTTGGAATATCAAGGGAAATATTGGGTCAATGCTTTCATATAATATCATCCAAATCTCAGTGCCAAAAATTACCATTGGAAATACATGTAATCTCTACGTATTTCGTTGGTCGACACGTTGCTTGCTCCTACATTTAAATAAAAAGGTTATCGGGGATTGTTTTTCGCATAAATTGAGCACAGTGTGTCGCTGGGATACATATCTACTTAGCTATGATATTCACACAAGGATTTAGTTCCAGTCATCTATATAGAAAATGTTCCAAGCTTTTTCTTAATTTCACTACAAATATCTGATAACTCTGGATTGTTTGAAGATAAGCTAGCAACGTCCAGTCCCATGACAACAGCTAAACCGGTCACTTCTGCACTTGCTTCCATACAAGCATAGAGGGTTTGAAGACTTAGCCGGGCTAGAACGAAGAAGAACAATAAGAATAAAATTGTTCATTCATTTATAAAAAGGTACAAGAAGTCTACAGAATTTACAGCTCAGGGAAAGGTTGCTATATAGTATACTGTATTATATATGATAATATTGGATTCATATTCTCTATCTCTGTCATAAATAACATTAGACTAACCATATCAATCATTATCAAATGCAAAAGGAATAATGGTTTTCATCCATAAGAGGTTATTTTTCATTACATCATATCATTCTAAATATGTAACCAGCAACAGTTAAAAGTGAAGTTTAAGCAGAAATTTGGTAGATGAAGAGTTCAGTATAATCACCTGCTGGAGGGTTGGGTCCTTTGATAAGTGACTGTATGAGGGCACTCCCAACTTCCACAGCAACTTCTTCACTGACCTGAGCAGATTTATGTTAACCAGACATTAATTAAAAGCGTTTAATATATTATATATTTTTTTTATTCGATTAGGACCAAATATTAATTTTATATGATAATCATTGATGATTTGGAAGCACTATTCCGGAAAAAACTTTACTATAAGTAGCTAGTTTTTTTAAATAGATTGTTCAAAATAAATAAGAAGATATATTCACCTTGAAATGAACCAGATTAAAAGCTAGTGACACTCCAGATTTGATAACATCGGCATCATCGTGCAATAAAGAACTAACACAGACTTTCACTGTAGTTTTACTATTGTTAGTCTTGTCATCGTCAACTGGCCATTCCTCGGTGGCAAGCAGCCATTCGTGTCCTTCCTTACAACTGCTCAAATTACAAGTCTGCAGAAACGAGATTTATATTACAGCAAACAGTTTATTTGGGAAATATTTAGTTGGAACTTTCGAATGATTACTTGTACATGGACAATAATATACCACCAAATATGGACATTTACCCCCGAATAAATTTGTCAGTTTTGAACAACGGTGACAGTAACCATCTGTATCCAGGTGAGTATAGTAGGTTGTGAGGGCATTATATTTCAATTCAATTTCTTTATTGCTGATTTTGGTACAATTTGGTAAATCATTTCTCGCAAGCCAGTTCTTCAATGAACGCCGTCTTTTTTACATAATTGTGTGTGTATAACGTTGCAGTAACGTAAAACTAACCAGAATAACCATGTAAAGTTAGTTAGCACTTTACTCAGAAGAAAATAATAATTAAGTTTACTAGTTTAAATTTAGTAACAGGTGAATTTAGCAGTGAGAAATATCACTGGTCATTCAAAGCCAGATATTTGAGACATACTTACTGTTCTGACAAGACTAAGTTGTGCCTGCCGCTGAAGTTGGTCATAATTGTGCATGAGGGACATTATTGACATATCCTTAGTGTGTTTTAATAAAGAAATGACGTCAGCTTTCAAAACACAAAGTCGCATAAGTCCACATACCACGCCGCTCTCCTTATCAGACATATCAGGACGAGATGCCAGACTCCCTACATTATGAGCGTAAGAAAAATCCAATTATCGCCTAGAGGTATGCATTGCTAACAACATCAATATTAATAACAGATGGGACAATGCTGGAGTGTAATTTAAACTGAAACTTGAACAAATTCAAAGGCCATAAGTATGCGATATCCTGTAAAATCCCAGAGAAATGAACGGTAGAGCGTAAGAAAATCACATTATCATCATTCAAAAGGCAGCTTATATATCAGTCGACATAGATTTTATATTGTGATTATCATTAATACAACAGATTTACTTATAAATTTAATATTAAAACAATATATTAATTACCCATGAGTTTAATATGAGCCGGACTCAGGGACCACGTTGGATTTGTTATCGTGACATATTCTCCTACTTCTTGGAGTGTTCGGTATTCATCAGCAGATAATTTCTCTTTAAACGAAGCTGCCATATTGGTCAACCCCATGGTTACCTGTCACGAGGAAAATATACAATGTGTCTGGTTAGAATAAGGAATTGTGATAACAAATGATAATCATGGCATACAGTATATTATACTAAAAAGCCACAGTTTCATTAGTTTTCAATCAGATCACAATCACAATCAGATCACAGCTTTCTCCTGGGTTTTGGGAGGCTGGTCCCAACATAAGTCAAGTCAAGATCGATGGCTGTATTTGTTTTTGTAAGTAAAATTCCTTTGTTATTCGACTATATACTTGAACATAGCAACGTGGGAGTAAATATAGAACCTAAATTCGAATGTGGTACTCGGGTCACTATTGCACTGACCTCGATGGGTTTTTTTTTCGTAACCCACTAGCCTATCGGTTCGTGGGCCATGAAAAAAAAACCATCTCGGCCAGTGCAATTGTGTCCCTCGTACCACATTCACATCAGATTCTATCTGTTCATAAAGAATTTAAAAGATGTGAATTCAGAGGCCATACCTTTGTGTCATCGTATTTGAATGGTTGGAGCGGAGCTGGTTGTGCATTGGCAGATTTCGATGGCGACTGTTGGGATTGTGGAGTTGATGCAGGTGACGATGGAAATAATACAGATTCGTTGTTTCCTGGGTTTACAGACATAGAATCGAGCATGGGGCGAATCATTTGTCCAAAAGGCCTGAGTATAACAGAAAAAAAGTTCCAGGATAGAAAGACGCGGGAATCCTGTATGTTGTGTCATAATATAAAGTGTTAAAATATACAGGTTAACTAACGAGTTGGTTGAACTTGAAGCATTGTGAATTCACAATCCTTCAACCAATACCCTATACCCTGTTTGCCTATACTACTAGGTACACCCTGTTTGCCTATACTACTAGGTACACCCTGTTTGCCTATACTACTAGGTACACCCTGTTTGCCTATACAACTAGGTATGCCCTGTTTGCTTATACTACTAGGCACGCCCTGTTTTCCAATACTACTAGGTACACCCAGTTTAGCTATACTACTAGCTATGCCCTGTTTGCCTATACTACTAGGTACACCCTGTTTGTCTATACTACTAGCTATGCCCTGTTTGTCTATACTATTTTTTTTTTTTTTTACATTATGAGGCAAAATGTCACCTGTAAAAGTGACAACCTCATCTATTGTTTGGAATGCAAGATGTGTGGTTGCCAATACGTTGGCAAAACCAAACAACTATGGATGAAACGTCTCTACCAACATTTCAGGTGCATCTTGTACCCAGATTCGCCTGAAAACCTTACAAGTGTCTCTCGACACTACAACAGCCCCACACACCAAGGGGAACAAGATGTCAGAGTGTACGTCCTGGAATTCATCCAGTGCTCCCCCTCAAATGAAGAATCTGAGGACCTCAGGAACACTGTGGAGGCAAAATGGATACATCGCCTTAAGACTATGGCCCCACAAGGTCTCAACATCATGGACGCCATCACATGGGGCAATCGTCAACAATAACAGGAAGGGGCCTCGGTAACGGACTGTGGGTGAACTCCATCAGGCTGTCTAGCCACGTTCTAAATTTTTATCACCTATTGACACCCGATGGATAAAATCCCCCACAGGGAGACCCCAAACTGCGATCACTAACTACAGTGATTTCCTGTCTATTGAGACACAATGCTCTTGATTTACTCTTTAACGATTCACAAGTGAACATTAATGCCCTAAATAATACTACCACAAGTAGCATACGGCCCTGGCATCACTATTGAATGTATACCAGGACCTCATGGACTGTGACTAAGGTGTCACAGTCGGGATACACATATGTCTAACATCACACAAACTATTGTGTAATGATGATATATAAATCCCAAAACCACTGTTACACTATTTAATAGGGAGAGACTACAATCTTTACAAAATACAGCCTTGAAAATAGCACTCAAACTCCCAAGATACACAAGCACTAAAGAAATACATACAATAACTAATATGTCGTCACTAATTACTAGGAGACAGGGTCACATGCTGGAATTAGCGTTTCGTAGGTCTTTAGACCAAGAGTATGTCGATGATAGACAAATTAATTTGAGAGGACTGAGTATAGGTAAAAAACTCAAAGTGCCTAAACCGAATAGTGAATGTTACAAAAAATCTTATTTATATAGAATGCCAATACTATGGAAGGAATTATCGCAACAACCCAGGGATATAAAAACCAGGGAAGCCTTCAGAAAATGGCTCAAAAATGTTTATCCCCTGGAAAATGACATGTACCTTATGACAAAAGGAAATGAAACTGAACTTTGTAACCTAAATGCTTAACGACACGGATTGACTTTATAAATCAATGGTATTATAAATTGTATTGGACAATCATGGTAGACTTTAATATGATTAAGGGGAGGGGGGAATATATAGGCATGTAAGACCTATCTCCAAGACCGATACAGCGGTAAAATGTGGGAAGGGTGGGGAGAGAAATTTATTGTTTGAACTGTTATTTATATGTACAACTTTAAACCGTTATTTTACGAGTAATCAATCTAGGACTTAGTCCACCAGTATAGGTCTGGACGAAGTAGAGAATTTTGTTAGTTCATAAAAGCCAGAATCACTTTAATCTAGTATAGGATGGAAGCGAAGGTTACCAAATGAACATTTATGTGTTGGTCAAATCTAAACTGTCTCTGCTATGTACAAGACAGATTAATTAAAAGATTGAAGAATATTTTGTAAAATTATGAGATTTCTATAAGTATGTTAACACGAATCTGTTTGGTGTATGAAATAATTGGTGTAATTGAAAACAGATCAAAGTCTAGGAATAACAAATAGCGGTGTAGAGATCTGTTATACACGGTCTCCAAATATGAACAGTGAAATAACTACAGAGTGAGTTACTATAAGAGTGAATATTTAAAGAAAGAATAAGTAATCGCTAAGAACTTTCATCTACCGAAGCGAAACATCAAATGAACTATTCAACACGTCAAATCACCGCGAACATCAAGGCCCGGATACACATAAGAAAGAACTTATAAGTGGCTACTTAATAGACCACAAGACAAAAACTATCAGAAATGCACTAATATGCATCAACACCGAAGAGACTATCACACAAAGAACAATTGAAGAACTCAAATAGAGACATTAGAACTTAAAAATTCTCAATTATTTTCAATATGGTGTTATTATCAATGTCATTTTATTTAAGGGCTACCTGGAAAATCTCCGACGGAGAGGGAGCAATAGCCCCATTCTTTATTACCATTATGTATATGTTGATATGGAATAAAAGTTGTATAATAATAATAATATTATAATATCACTCCCCCTAAGATCCCTGATCTGCCTGATGAGCCCATCAAAGGGGCGAAACCATGTAGTGCGAAACACCATCAGTGATGGTGGAGGGGACCCCCACAAAAAACACAGGATGCCTAGTGATGTCACTAAGGTGTCAAAGCCAATAATAAACAAATAATAAGACAGTTTTTATTATTGGGCCATCAATTATTTATATTTGGAAAAAGGGTCCTACATCCATTATTTATTTATAAAAAATAATTTGGGTGTAATTTCCAGGTGTGTTCTGACATCACACCTGGCAACGAGTGCACCAGTCTATGACGTCATAGGCTGTAGCGAGGTGAAAGACACCGTCGCCAGGTGAGAGTTCCTTCTCTCATTACATGGTAGCAGTACCGAAGGGAGCAGAGGTGTTTAGCTTCGTCGCATATACATATTTGTCTATACTACTAGCTATACCATGTTTGCCTATACTACTTGGTATACCCTGTTTGCCTATACTACTAGGTACACCCTATTTGCCTATACTACTAGCTATGCCCTGTTTGCCTATACTACTAGGTACACCCTGTTTTTCTATACTACTAGCTATACCTTGTTTGCCTATACTACTAGGTACACCCTGTTTGCCAATACTACTAGGTACACCCTATTTGTCTATACTACTAGCTATACCATGTTTGCCTATACTACTAAGTATACCCTGTTTACCAATACTACTAGGTATATCCTGTTTGCCTATACTACTAGGTATGCCCTGTTTGCCTATACTACTAGCGCATATACTACTAGGTACGCCATATTTGTCTATAGTACTAGCTATACCCTGTTTGCCTATACTACTAGGTACACCAAGTTTGCCTATACTATTAGGTATACCCTGTTTGCCTATACTACTAGGTACACCCTGTTTGCCTATACTACTAGGTACACCCTGTTTGCCTATACTACTAGCCCGTATACTACTAGCCCGTATACTACTAGGTATGCTGTATTTGTCTATACTACTAGCTATACCCTGTTTGCCTATACTACTAGGTACACCCTGTTTGCCAATACTACTAGGTACACCAAGTTTGCCAATACTACTAGGTAAACCCTGTTTGCTTATTATACTCCTAGGTATACCCTGTTTGCCTATACTGCTAGGTAAGCCCTGTTTGCCAACACTACTAGGTACACCCTGTTTGCCTATACTACTAGATACGCCCTGTTTGCTTATACTACTAGGTACACCCTGTTTGCCTATACTATTAGGTACGCCCTGTTTGCCAATACTACTAGGTACACCCTGTTTGCCTATACTACTGGGTACGCCCTGTTTGCCTATACATGTACTATATTATCGTGTTGATACTGAGTACAAATGTATACCTACGTTTGCATGACTTCTTGGGGTAAACTGGTAACATAGGAAGGAATGGTGTGACCAGTCAGAAACTGAGCTACTTCATCACTGAATGTATTGCAGTTGTGATCCAGAAGGTGGTATTTACTTCCACTAGAAATAAACACAAACTCGGTTACAGAGTACTGAAGAGACTTGCAGTAAAGATACTTATTTATTAGCAAGATAAATCAGTAAGCATATATATATATTACGTCCACAGCCTAAAGGAACAACGTGCTAGAATCGTATTGACTGATGAGCATTGACTAAATGTGCATCACCTTACCTGAATGAAGAGGAAGAAAGTTCTTGTAGATAGGACATGAAAACATCGAATGGAATCTGGGTAGTTCCAAGATCATCAACATTGTCGGGGTGTCCCAATATTGTTCCTCCCTAGGAAAAAAAACATTAGCCAACCATTGATATAGTGCGCGCATCGATTTCGTAAAGGCAAATTCTCAGTAGCCAAAGTACTGGGGAACACAGAAAGATATTGTATATCGCATTATTATGCAGTAAAGTATGGTACCGTACCAGTGACAGTAGAATTTTCACAACATAACATGTGGGGTTTCTTTGTTTTTTTTTTAAAAAGGGAAGTGTTTTTAATGTATGCGTAGAACAATTCATACTTGGCATACTAATTTAGCAGGCGTCTCTTATATGAAAGAAAGTCCTAAAAAGACCCAATAGAAATGTAGCCTAACGTCTAAACCCGGGTTTGAACACTTGAAAAAATAAAGGAGATAAAAGATGGAAGTAAATGGGTCTCACAGGCGAACAACTTTGGATTCCGTCTCCGCCGAAGAAAAATTCTCGTCCGTATGCTACTATTCCTGTGTGCCATATACCGTCGATCTGACGCCCTGAAATGGTGGAAAAAACAGTTACTAAGTGAGAACATAAGCCTTTGGGCATGACGACACCAATAAAACTGCCAGTAATGCAGGGGAACAGTTCAATGGAACAAGTGTTGAGTGAATGCACAGCCTTTTTAATTTATGTCATTTTACTGCAGATACATCGATATTAATTCTACAATACATTGATCACATAGACGAGGGTTTGGAGAAATTGATATTTATTGAGACATAGACATTTTATTCATTTTTTAAAAATAAAACTATGAGTGAAATTCAAATTATCTATTAATCGTTATTATATTATTTTAGATGATAATGAGAGTAACATGATGTGTACAATATTGTTAACTATTTCGCCACTCGTTGGTGATCTGGTCGTCATTCATTAGCATTATTAGGGGTCAAGTTACTTCCGGTCGATTCGTCCCATATAAGTGTTCCATAATACCTATTAAATCTAAACATGGTAGCGTGGCGATTAATGAGATGACAAGGCGATCCGTCTATACTTGTGATAACAGGGTTAAGTACGATTCGGCACGTGCTAACAAAGAGTAAGGCTAGGGCTTATTGCCAACAACTTATAAATCCAGAGATAGAGTACAATGTCCATGAGTGGTCAATATAGAATGATAAATGAACCGAACGCTGGCATACGGTATGATATGCTCCCCCTCACCCCCCCCCCCCCCCCCCTAAACAACCCTCAAAATCCCAAAATTCTGTCCAAACATCGCCCACTAATCCTGTGACTCTGCAAGCACTAGCAAGCGTAAAAACCAATCGCCTCTCTCTGTTAAAATCGCCATATATGCCATTGATTCTTTTGTCTCACCTTTGTCATCTTTGCTCATCTATGTCTTGATACCTTACTTGTTAGCTTGTTAGCCCATTTTAGCATAAGCCGTTTTTTATCATTTAAAGTTAGCCTTAGAAATTTACACACCATAGTTATAGCTCGCACCTCAGCAGCAAGTCGAAAACCTTGTTTTCATGTATAAGAAACTTGTTCTCATGTTAACTCATTGGAGAAGCTGTCGAAATAAAGTCTTTAAAAAAAAAAATGTTAGGCGAACATATGCCGCGGCCTACGATGTAATATTAATATAAGGGCATGTTCATGAGCATGTCAACCTGAACTTGCTTTTTTCAAAATAGGCAATTAATCAATGAAACAGCTTTTATAGTCATCAACACAACTCGATCGAAGTATTAAATTCCGAGATTGTATAGTTGTAGGCTACCTTTATTGGTTTAAAATGCAGCCCTTTTAATGTAGAACTCCTTTTATCGTGATATATACTGTTACAGAATCGTATGTTGGGGGGAAATTACCTTGTTACGAATCGCATAAAAAATAATTTTTATATGTCTAACTCTGATGAATGTTGCGATTCGCTTGTGACTCGCCAGTACGACTCGTGGCGATTCGCATGTTTTCTAAGACTTTATAACCTTTTTCTCAGATTCGCATGTTTACGATTCGGGTATTCTGACCTGCTTATGGTCCGCGCTTTCTCTATAAATGTGGGACAAACTGCCATTATGTTCATTAATAAACTGGGCGTTACTCTAGCACCTTGTTTGTTACCATCCTTCCTCGATAAGCCAACCTCTAGTCGATTAAGAGCACTTGAGAATATTAGAGTAACTCAGATCCACGAGACCTCCACCTGGGCGAATCAGATCCACGAGACACCATCTCAGAAGCGAATCAGATCCACCAGAACTCCATCTTCAGTCATTATCCGAATTCTAGCTTAGTACACTACCCCTTCAACATGAGTTTCCACGCTTCGCCGTCGCTTGATAACCTATGGGACGAGGATGAGCCTCTCCCATATCTTCCCCCCGATCCGTATTACATCAGACATAATCGCTCCCTTAACAATACTATGTTAGGCAAACAAAAATGCCGGTGTCATGACAACAAGTGGCCCCCATCTAAAAGTGACCCATGGGTCGATTTTCGGCAATCGAAAAGTGACCCACCCCATGGAGCTACATCACACTCCATGTTGTTATATTAGCTCCATACTTGCTGACAAATGAACGCTCAATATGGTATAAAAGTGATGTCTTTACATCTCTGCATACATGGGTGGGTCACTTTTTGATCGGGTGGGTCACTTTTTGATTGCTGAAAAGTGCCCATGGGTCACCTTCCGATATGACACCGGCGCCGATATAATATTAATATTGTAAGTGTTAAACCTGGTACCGGTAATTTACTCAATACAATATGGTTATTATTGTTCTGTCAAAAGCACTGTTCAGATCCCAGAGTTTGGGGAATTTGCGCACCAACCATATAAATTCGCACATAATCAGCAGACAATTAGCGACCGCTTTCTAGTATAGTTGCTACCGCTCTCATCTACGTGTTTGCCGGCTAGGTCTGCACAAAACCATCGCCGCATCGGGAGAAAAGGTTGTACAGGACTCAACACTTGCCAATGTTTCTTGGTAACATTGACAAAGAACCAATGACATAATACTTATCAGCGAAGTTAACACACTAATGACGTATATAGTTAGGCCTATAGCAGAGTTATGACTTATCAAGTCAAACTTATTTACACACAACTTGATATATCTCTGGTTGGGCCCGCTCTGGTTATAGAAATCAAATTATAGTCATGGGCCTATGGTACCTAAAACTTACTAACATAAATCAGGTACGGTAGCGAACATCTACAATTTTAATAGTAGTGAGTGAGTTTGGTTGCTTTACGCCCTTATCAACACATTTAATATGGTTATATCAAGGGCGGGAGAGCTGAGAGGGAGGCAGTTACCCAGGAAATAGAGATAGAAGAAGGGAGAGAGAGACAGAGAAAAGAGACAGAAAGGCACTGCATGGTCATATCCAGGACCAACAATTTTAATGATTATATTTATACCGTAAATGATTAATCTGTGACATGTACCGTGCCGACGTAAATTAATTATATTCTGACCCAAAAGCGTTGAAAAGAGGATATTTAAGCATGCAGAACCAGCAAGATTCCAAGAGCTACAGCCTACAGCCAGTACAGGCCGGACTCAAGATGAACTTCAACAATACCGTACCGTAGGGCCTACTCAATACTGACAATAGATATTCGAGTCCATCGCTCAATCACTCAATTTATGCTGCCTATAATACCCGCTATATATATAAATAGTAGTCTACACTCTATACGCGTCCTGTAGGCTGTAGGCAGTAAACATCAATGCCCGCAACGGTTAACCCTATAGAAAGCCGCTGCCTACAAGACGCGTACCGTATAGTGTAGTAGTGGGGGTCAGCATTAGGGCCTAGGTTAAGTCTGACTTCAACTCACCCAAAAATCCCATGGACAGCGATCGGGCGAGGCCTTTCGACAGGTCATATATGTAAACTTTCACCGAGAACTCATCCATTTCTAAAGTTTCAAGGAGGCAGCGATAATGGTATAAACTGAAGCGTCTCTAAATAAGTATTGCACTGTCATGGGAGAATGAATCAGTTGAAAATGTATATAGGTATCCAGAACAGCCGTGAACTCTCCGGCATTATATTTGCCAGAAGTGGGTACCGTAGTGTCGTAAAATATGAAGACGCGCCAGCTCACGATGTCAAATCACTCTTTTCACTGTGTGTTCGTAATTTATTTTGATCTTAGAATGTATGAGACATGAAGCATTGATTTAAAATTATAGATATTATTATTCTTCTGTCGACCAATTGCGTCAATCGAACCGATTATAGGCATACTGCAGGGAGGGTGGGCGTGTCGGTCGTGCCTCTCATGTTGGCGCCTCTCAATCTTGACTTGGGAGATGTCCATCTTTCCCTCTAGGTGGGAGCATTTAGCACTAGTTTCCACATGATTTTAAAAATAGATTATAAATAAATAAATGAATTGCTGGGAGATTATGGCCTACCTCCCAGAATAAACAAATTAATCTTAGCGCGGTAGTTCTTTCTGAAATTTCGTTATTAGTGCAGCAGAAGCTGAGCATATATATTGTAATCATTTACAAAATGTTTCTGCTGAATTTCTTGAAACTAAACAATTTTTTTCTCTTAGTTGTAGTTATGGCAGTCGGTCACCTTATAACGAAGCCTTTGTAACTTAATTGGTACCGTTCCATCCTTTAATTATGCTTGTCGGGCACAATTAACTGTATAGGAACCTATTATAATTAAAATTTATTCAAAGGAAATAACGTTTCAAATGCTCTTTTTTATTCCTCGACTTTCTTACGGCAATTTTGCTCACTGGGGGAGTTTATGGGGGAGTTTGCGCCACGAATGCTTTGAATATTTTCATTGCAGCTAGGGAAAAATGAGTTTGGCATGAATAATTTTACTTGCAACGATTAGGCCTACATGTCATACGAGATGCATATAACCAGAGCTATGTTTATACATAACTCTGATATAGCCTACACAATCACCCATATAACCGTGTGGATATAGCCTGCCATATGCCTCTATCCCATACCACAAATTTTCGCTGTAGCTTGGGACATTGATTTAGAATTAACAGGCATGTTGATACAATTTTCGGCTTAATACCTCACGGATCGGTGTAAATCTACACTGATACCCCGGCAAGTATTATACATCGCCAGTTAAGCAGTTGATCAACTCAACCGTGATATCATTTAATTTGTTACATTTTACTTTACTAGAACAAACACTATTAATAATTAAGGATGATATCGTGATGTAAGCCTACGATATTGCCATTACAATGATTTATAGTCGGGTTAGGAAGTTATGGTGAAATGATGTAACAGCCTAATGGGAAACCAATGTTGTGAGTCACAGGGATGAAACCTGTTATTATTTAGAAAACACATATCACCGACGGACTCAAAGCTTAAGTACATATAATATATGCTCTTAAAGTGACACTTCTCACTGTTGTTGGCTAGATTATCGAGTAACGGAATTTCTACTTCCTTTTCTAGTATTTGGTTCACCTTACCCTATACCTAACTAACTCCTGTGGATATCAAAACTCTAACATGTCAGATGTTTGGTAAAATAGTGAGCAAAATCGTTTTTGCACTCAATACAGAGATTCAAACTGGCAGTTGAGTTTGGCATCTGGAATTACATAATGCCAGGCTCGACCAAATGTTGTCCATAGACTCCTGGGTTAAAGCATTTATATTTCTGACCACTTGGAGCCTGTGGCAGCACTGTTTTGTTGCATCACCATATCCTCACGGATTTGAAATGAATAGAGCCTCCTGACCCAGCCATTACACATATTAACTAATCATCCAGAAAAGTGTACCGCCTTGAATTGGATTGTTCTAATAGTTTGGTTATATTTCTGACCGCCATATATTGTTTTTATATATACAAATGAAGCATTGTCGCGAAAACGACCCTCCCAAACCGCCCGGGAAACCCGATTACTAAACTATTTCTAGCTGCTTGGTCACGCCAGTTACGGCATGGCTACCGAGTCCCGTTCTCGTTCAGACATTTTGCTTTGAGTTTGTCTGCTCAGTTCGTATGGGTTACACCAACCCAACGACCAGCAGACACTATGATTTTAGCAGAAGAATCTATATTTCGTTACCTTTTTAATAGAATAAATGATAATCCCGGATTTTCTACCTGCAACAGGCTATGTCAGCTTTGTTTTTCTGATCGGAGGGCTTCCCCGACCTGCCGCTATATATGACGTCATTGTATCTATGGTCACGTGACCGAATCGGATGATATGATTGGCTTAGAGTCGTAGTTGCTTCTTCCCCTCTATTTCTTGTTTATTATGGCGGCCATTGCTGAGAGCTCTCGATTCGAATCTGCGGTTAGCGATAACTTTTTAATTATTCATTGAATGAAACATTTTTCCATTTGAACCTTGCTCCCCTTGACTCAATCTAGCATCTGAGATCAGTTAGAAAGTTCCGGAAAAAAATAAAGCATGAAAACAGGTCGATGAGGGGCAGTTTCTGTATATACGTCGTTTCTCCCTTTGGTCAGTGCCCCGGTCACGTGATTTGAGAAACATAGCAGAGCTATTCCTATCGGAATAGCGGAAAGGGGCTGTTCGTTGAATGAAAACGCAATGCTGGTACTCAAAACTTCAGATATTGCTATACCTATCATATATGATTACACTGACAAAGTTTCACGAGATTTCATGACTACTCATTTTAACTATCTTAGCCACTTTAATAGCAACGAATAGAGAATATTATGTAAGAGAGAAACGCATGAGTCAGCAACTTAACCATTTAGCTTGGTTTCACTGTATCTATGGCTATAGGGTGTATCAATAAATCAATTGTAAAAATAATCAAAAAAAGCCGAAGGGAAGCTCTATGGAATACGTTTTAAAGCTTTATTACAAAAAGTAGTTGGTTCTGCACTGGTATGGATAGTAATCTACGTCTCCGAGATTGGTTCTTAGAATATTAATTCATGCAGTTACTTGGATATGATTCATCTTTAGACGATGCCGGCCATTTCAATATGGGAATACAAAATAAATATCAAAGAAGAGGATCGTTTTGCGAAAATTTATTGTCTTTCTCTTCAATTTTACAAGTAATGTATACAGTAGATAAGATATATGTTATATGTATTTGTGCAGCATAAGAGTCGCAGTTCATAAAGGAATTACTGGGAGGAAAGTTGATACTCTTTAGCACATGGTGATTGCTTCCATTGTAGAACTATAATATAAGCATGGCCTCATATTGCAATTCACGTCTACCTCCCCAGATATCTCAAACAACACATTGTCCAATCAACTTAGGAACTACAGAATGGTAATATTTGTCAGAACCACCTTTCTAGTTGAACTTTCAGTTTTATCAAAGCCTAGTGTGTGATTCACTTTGGTTCACAGTCATTCCGTCACCAACCATATTTAGCGACTTGCACAGGTTATAATTTATTTTTTGATATGGCAACATCTATCAATGTTTTCTTCATCATTCGTATACCGCACATAAAGTGGTCATTGATGGCAGAGAAACTATTCAAAATGAACCATGAAAATAAACTGTTGGAAATCCAAACATTGTTATTTAATAAATCTGAAAAATATGAGTA
Source organism: Sthenelais limicola (assembly GCA_942159475.1). Lineage (NCBI taxonomy): Eukaryota > Metazoa > Annelida > Polychaeta > Phyllodocida > Sigalionidae > Sthenelais > Sthenelais limicola. The sequence goes on along the minus strand of OW804095.1, from coordinate 110,556,464 downwards.
CTAATATGTCATGGTATCAACTAGTATTCATAACCCCTCATTCACACATGAAGACCTTTTTACACATACATTCAGGCTTGAGCATGTTGCTTACATTATCATATTCTATTGCCATCGTAAGATAAATAACAACGATAGTATAATATACCACTGAATTTGTATGAATGGGTAAATATATATAAGCCTATAGTACATTTGCCGACAAAAGTCAGTGTCAACATATTCGCCTTTTACTATTCATCATTTGTAAGAATGGTACATGAAAATTAAGAACATAATATGACTATGTCATCAGTGTCTTTTTACCATATCTTGGCATGGAAGATTTTTTTAGTTTATTTTCTTGCACAAACGATGGAACATAGACTCCCCTGTTAGGAAAAGATTCAAAGATAGATGAGCTAGACACGAACTGAACATCTATAGAAGGTAGCTCTGGGTCCGACAACTAATGTAAATGCTGCTAATTCGTTTCCTTGTGACTTTCACTAAGTCTAAGCGACTACCAATTGACCGCCTACAGGGAAACTTGGATAGCAAAGCTAATGAGTCTCAAATACCCGTTTGCTGAACTTCTTAATTTTGGTTTCTGCATGTTTGTGTATATATATATATTAATATATTGAAGGGCCCTTTGAACAGAGAACATAGTGCACAGGCCCCAACACTATCCACGGCACACTAAACTCACACAATTCATTCCAACTAGAGTTCATATGGGATCTGGACCAGCGAACTGGGCACTCGGTCTAAGTCTACAAAAACCGCAGTTGTTGACACGTTCAAAGATGTTTGTTTTAGTTGTGGTGACAAGAAGATTAAAAAGTGTGTAGTAGATTCACTACTTAGCAGAAAGGGAAGAAGTGAAGTGGGGGAAACAGCATTGGAAAAGTTGGAATTTTCCCCGAATTATTTACAATAAAGGGTATAAATTGTGGCTTGTAAGAGTACTAGAAATATTACTAAGAACATCGAGGGAAATATTTTTATTATATAGATAATAAGCGTTAGGTGACCGACTTTATATGGCGCTTTTGTGTCGGACTTTAATTACATATAAGGCCGGGGAAAGGCATTGTGAGAATTAGTGACGACAGGATCAAAATTCATATAAATTCCTTCAGACTTGGGAATATTTGAGAAACTGCGGCTTTCATACTTGGCATTAGAGGGTTTAAAACGGTAGAAAATAAATCCTAAATTATAAACTGAAAAGATCCATTTTACCAAAACATCGAGGAAATAACCAGGGACTTACACCTTTAACCGAAATTGCTTCATGTTCCCTGGCTTGTTTGGTTACCTATTTAGTTATATATGATCGGAACTAGCATCATATAAAAGGACCCATATTTATAATAAAATTATTGATATATACAAGACCATATAATCTCTCTATAACCATCGTTCTATCTGTATCTAGCAGGAGATTTTTTATTGAACATGACATGGACACTTGATGAGTGTATCAATATCTCTACATTATTATTTTACATATAGGCACTCTTGTAACGACAATGTATTATTTATCCTTATCTTATTGATATTATAAGCTTATAACTCGTTTTCTGACCAGATCAGACACTTGGTGCTCCATCTTAAGCTGAATGAAAACGCATACCGTTGTATTGTGTTTGACATTCTGGGGTAGTTAGGTATAGAAAAGCCAGACAAATAATGAATCAAAACATTTCACAGAAGACCTGAGGCGAAGGCAACCGTATCATAATGATGCGTATCGATACATTGTATCCATCATTTTGCTTTGACAAATAGCGTTTTATCATAATTTATGTCATTAGATAGCCACGGTCATGTTGCATAACATACCGGCTAGATTATTTCTATAGCATTGTTTCAGTTTCTTTCTCACATTATACTTCATTTGTGATAATATGTAAGATGTTGATCTCCCCCAAAAAGAAAAACGTGAAGTATCACTGAATGACGCCAATCAAATGCAGAATGGATAAATAAATTTTAATATCTTCCTCAATCTGGGAAATCCTTTGCATGGGTTATCAACATGTTATGTCTTTTCCAGGGTTTTATGAAGTGCACTGACAATAGCCATCCACTAACCTACCCATTCCATGGACTTTTGTCTTAACTAAACACTGACAAATACCGTTTATTACTTGTAACAATATTAGTTGTGCTCCTGCTTTGACCTTGGCTAATTATAAACGCAAATCAAACGATGCAACAAGATCCTTACCGCTGATTACACACTTGCATATTTTTTCATCAAGTTATATATTTTTACCAAAAGAATGAAGCCGAGGCCTTGATAGTTATAAACATAGTTCATCCTTATTGTAATGTTAAAATCGGCAATACAAGAAAACGATATCGCTAGTAAGTCATTGGGACAAGGCATCCATAGATTGTGTAACCTCGCCCTTGCTATGAATGGAGTTTTCATCCTTTTATTATTGTGAGATATCTGAATTTCAGGTCTCTAGAAGTTATAAACCTACCTGAAATTTTGCTTTCTTTTTTTTGTAGATGATTGAAATACTAATTTCCGTAAAATATCAGATCTGTGAAATATCTGGCATTTTCTGGTATTGGATGCTGATAACTCGGTGAATACCAGTAGATGTTACTCATGGTTTAATACTATAAAAGATTCTGGTACATCGAGAGAGGAATTGACTCATTTACCGCTGCTGCCTGTTTGTAATGTGACACATTGTTGACGGGTAGATACAAACAGGTTCTAACCAAAGGTTGGTTTTCAGAGAGAAAAAAACTCGGGCAAAAAACACAAACTTGAAGATCATCAGTCTAGTAATGTACAGTTTTTCCCCACTGAAGAGTGGCCAGAATAGTGATAATACATTAAAGCATTGGTAATAACATTCACACTATATAAAGTTAACAACAAGGATAATGGAAACATTTTTTTGTGTTCTTATACAAAATATATGTTAGATATAGTAATAACAAGGGTGTGAAGCATTAGCAAAAAGGAAACCCCAAAACAAAGTTACAACGCACTGTCATGGTAACCAAGCAGGTCATGCAGCTGTACACTAATATCATTAAGTGTACAATTATGTAACTGTACAGGTGAATCCACATTTAGATCATCGTAATGATTCTTATTAATCAATAGCCATTTGAGAAAAATACTAAGAGTCATCTGAACAATATCTAAATAGAAGCCTATCAACAGATTTGATGGTTGGCAGAGTACAACCACCAACTTTGTATGAGATACTCGGGATGAACACCCTCACACCTCAAACCTACGGGCTTGAGTTTGACCTTGACCCACGACCTTTAATATAAACAGGTCATGACTTCAGACGGTCACTCAGGGACATGGAAATTGAGCACTTTGGGTCGTGCAACTAGCACTTGTCACATACTGAATATAGTATTTACACATTCACCAAAAATTCATCTTTAAGTTTTTACAACTGAGCATGAGCAGCTGGAGTTCCTTCTAGACCACAGAACATAGCACAAACACATATAAAACGACTGACGACGGCTGAATGTTTTTACAAGCTCCCATGAGCTGTCATTTCCTGATTATTTAGTAGAACAGTCTATGCTCTAACTGCATGGTACAGATATTTATATCTTTTCAGAGAATTTCTGTGATCCGAAAGGGACTATGGCCTTTTGCTACAAACTACACATATTTATCTCCACCATTTGTTCCAGGAAAAATAAGGAAAAATCACTCGGGATGACGTTAACGTTCTTTTCCTTTCTTTCTAAAGGTTTGTACAATTTGGAATCAACGCATATACTATACGTGATGTACATTGACACTAGGGGTGCTTACAAGTGCCTCAACAAGTAGAATACAAATGATGCGAAACTATATTTAGGGAGAAGTATTGACAGAGTACGAACATCTGAATCAAAACTTCTTTCAATGTACACACTACAGAATAAACGATGATCGGGAGCGGAACTATATAATTTCGATGACCGAGATATTAAAAACCAGATGATGTCTTATAATTTTAGGCCATAGAATGATAAATTCGTCCGGATAAAGGCATGAATATGTTACAATGTGCTGGCACCTTTTGGCAGGCTTTAGCAGCTGTGCCTACCATCAGCGTGGTCAAAAGCTCTAAAAACCGTCTGATATCAACACAAAACCAAGCGAAAGATTTCTACGAATCTCCGCACTTTGGTGACAAGTTTTACCAGCCGGCGTTTGGAGACTATACAATTGACACTCACAGAGATACACTAATCCGTCTCACAGGTAGCGAACGAGTCCAAGAATAATCTGCAGGACATTAAGATAGTACTGGAAAGAACCCATGTCACATCACAATGGATAATCCCATTTGACAACGATGGCCAAACGCTACTTTCCTGATGTTATTATTCACATAGCACACAAACCTACATGCATGCTGTATATATATGTATGTAGCAAGATACCCTGTGGAAGCTCATCCTACGTCTAAATCACAGACCCACCATTCCCACTCTACTTTCCTACCCACATATTGCTGTAGTTATGTCAAATGGTAAAAACCATCCCTTGTATATACGGAGGATTCACTAGCTTTTACACAAAGTAAATTTGGAAACTCTAAATGCGGATTTTCCGTGTTGTGACATGAGTTCGATTTCTACATATATAATTACTTTTCTATTGTGCACAGACCCAGTTTCCACGAACAGGATTAAGATGATGGAATGATGCTGAAGTGATTTTCTTTTCTCGCGAAGGCAATTATCTACCATATTTTGTTAACACGAACCTTGTTCAGAGATTTTCTATTATTACATTGAGGTTCTTCATTCTGACAAAGACGATTGAGACGTCAAGACTAATTCATGTGCATAGAACATTTTTTTCTGACCATTGGAGACGATTGTTTCATTATTTTATCCCTTGTTATAATTCTTTTTTTTACTATATTTAAGAACATGTGCTTTACAAAGCATTATAATACATTACATGATTGACATGGAACACAAAGATTTTCCATTTTACAAAAACACATTTTTTCTCATTGAGGCGATTTTTCTCTTCATTGTACTTTATCGTATATCCATAAGCAATTTTCTCACTGATTCTAAATCTACGCCACCTCTTCTTCATCATTGATAATATTTTGTAATATTGGCTTGACATGATCACAATATTCTTAACACTATCTGTGCTATAATTTTGTTCAGCAGATGTAATATAAATATAACTTATAATAATATATCTTTGTCGTAGATGATTTGGTATGATTTCTGCATCCACTATCCGAATATGTGTGGAATCCTCTGTCTGCGTAGGTTTTGTTGTTCTTCTCTTCTTCTATCTTGATGACAGTTATCCTGATGTTGTTTCCGTTGTTGCAGTAGTTCTTTTTCGGGGAAGTTCTTAGTCGCTGCCAAAACTGCCCGCCGACGGTACACTGTGATCGCCGATGCTACCAAAGCTGTTGTTGCTGCCCCAGCTGTGCGAACCCCATGAGCCCCAGCCCCCTCCCACTCCCCAACCCCAGAGTTTCTCACTCATACTTGTCTCTTGTTTCTGTTGTACTCCCGTAACTCCGCCCATCAAACCTGAAAATATCGTACGACATATATCAGCCATCACAATATATAGGAACATTTTCAAACTCATATGTTTTGAGTGGAAGGCCAAAGAGGTAAACAAAAACCATTCTAAAATGTAGTTTATAGTGTTTTGTATTTATAAAATACTACTATTATGATTTCTTTGGGGACTTTGAAAATTAAATACCTATTGATATTTATGACCTTTTTTTATATTCAGATTTATTTTGAGCAGCATTGGGAAGTGTGAACTACAGTACATTTAGAACACTAGCCGTGCATTGTTTCCAACCACTATAGAAAAAAAATGATGCAAGGTAAAGCGGATGAAATTTATGTTTGATTATAGCGAAACCCTTGTATATCAAAAGAAAAATAGACATATGTATACGCATAAAATGATTTTATATTCGAAAATTAATATTTTGTAAAATATTTAGGGGACAATAAACAAAAGTTCCCACTGGATTCGTTTAGATTTTGATTTTAAAATTAAATATCATGGTTAGTTATCGATCGTGTATTTGGTTCACAGTACATTTCACCAACACAAAAAAGTACAACGCCGTGGTTCCATACAAAAACATTTATGCATGTTTTGGGTCAAGAGGTTCAACAAAGACAATGAATTCATCCCGTCTAAAAGTCTTCAATCATCTCTAAGCTTCCATTTTAAAGAACGAAATTTAAAGAAAAAAATTCAAGACCAAGAAAATACCTGACTGTATGGTAAAATATTCAGGGACAGAATGAATTAAATAAAGTATTAATTCTTTAGAAATGAACAATAATTGAAGCTGAATTAGACGATGTCTGACTTTTAGATAGGATGTTTCTGGTATTAGCAAGCGATGGCCACATTTAATGACTTCATTCCAATCATGACACAGACGGCACCAGGGAGTCTTGCCATGTATGTAGGTGACCGAGAGGTGGTTTGCAAGGGAAGAGCTGATCATGGTTCATTATACAGGAGAGACAACCAAGTTTTGCATGCACATTCATGATCTATGGATACCATTGTCATCGTTCATATAGGCATGATGAATGCAAGGATAGGGTTGCCATGATGGGACAGCAAGTGACTGGATGTGTTTCAAACATCACTTGAGCTGAGCGTATACAAACAACAACGTATGTAAGGACACAAATTGATTGACTTGGGTCTCGCCCCACTGCTGAGGAGGTGGCCAAGCCAACAAGTTGACAGGAGGAGCTCAACACTGGTTACCAGGCGATACCAGTGTGGCATTTTGAGGGGGTAGATGTGCTAGATATTGTTTATTGGTACGACGCGCAGCCAACAGCACCATGCAAGTTATGCCGCGCTGAGGGTAGATATAAATACAGGATATAAGATATATAGCATAGCGCATTTTCAGGTGACAGCTGTGTGGAAATATTACAGTCCAGCTTTAAGAAGCTGTTCAGAAGTAAAGACAAAGTGAGGGTAAGGCTTTTTAGATCAAGATTATTGAATGAAGGATTGCTATGCAATATATTTAGATGAGGTCTGGAAAATACCTGTGAACTTGTAAAGAATTAAGTGAGTTAGGATGATGGGCATCAGGATAGACATCCGATGCCATCTTTGGGGCATGCAGGGTTTTATGGAAGGCCCACAATGTCGATGAGTACCATTAAGACTCGGGAAATAATGAGAAAGTTTCAAAGACAATAGATATATAATGGTATATTTCTTTAGGACACTTCAAAATAGATTAAGATATGAAGAGAAATATCTTTGAAAAGAACATTGCAAAAAGATAATAAAAGACTCTTGACAAATAGTACCAGTTTATCACATGGCATATTTATCTCGAGGCAGCTTCCATTATCTTCAGCGACACAACGTAGAGGGAAACATTTCGAAGTGAAGAACAAAATGAAAATGATGTTTGCTGTTTAAACCATAATGGTCAAGCCAATGAAGGATAAAATCAAAGGACAAAAGAGGATTGTAACTACAAAGAGAAGAGAACGTTGGGGAAAAGGGCATATATAGTTCTTTACAAGAATAAAAAAAGCTCGAATGAAGGAGAAAAGGTGAGGTTGAGTGAAGTAGGTAATCCAGGTGGATTAAATAGGGAGCGCTTCAGGATGATTTTACCGGGTGAACAAGAGAGCGAATAGATGGAATAGGAAGCGAGAAGTATGTTGAGAAGACAAATGAGAGATAGATAGGCTGATTGAAGGCTAGGGAAGATACTCAGCAGAGAGAAACAGAGAGAGAGAAAGAAGGATAGATAGGGCAAGCGAGGTTAGAGGCTTTTTAGAAGAGATGTAGGCCCAACGTTCAAATCAACACCAAGGAGTAGGTCGCTTATACTGCCACTGTAATAGCTCAGTTGATTGAATACAAATCATCTGAAGGGCCAGAATGAACTCAGTCATGAAAGAAATCCTTTCTTAAGGAAGATAATCTATATAAGTTTGGGAGATTTTGAAATTACAGACTTGGTCACAATATCATGATAGATGACCAGTGCTTGAAACAATGGTTTGGAGAAAGAAAAAATATAGATCAAGGAAAATAGGGTATAATATTACAGCCATGACAATAACAGTCAGAAGGATGGATGGCTTTTCGCTTTCAGTGAAGGAATAATTATACTTGTGGAAAACACTGAGAGACAGAGGAGTATACTGAGGAGGCAGGGTAAGTAAGAAGAAGGAGGTAGAGGAAGAGGTAGAGGACGAGAAGTTGCGGCGGATTGAATGGTGAGGTTTTTCTGTTGGCTCGGTGAGAACAAGTGTTGGAATGAGGGATAAGTTGTTGGGGTTGGTTTCCATTGTCTACCTTCACAATTCGCGGGGTCCTTGCCGCCGCCTTTTCCACCGCTCGAGGCTGTAGGAAAGAATAGTTTTATTCATGGCCAAACAATTGCAGCCTGTAACAAAGCTGCACCTTTTGCATTTTGGCTATAGACCTCTATTTAAACAGGCATGATATCAGTACATAATTACATATTTAAGAGAATTATTGTCTTCAGCGCTAAAGTAATACAACAGTACACAGTACATGGAAATATATCTTTACAGGATATTGGCAAGTAATACTTATCCATATAATTTGACCCACGTGTGAAATTTGGAATATCCCAAATTTGAAAATATGTAGAGAGTAACCAAGTGCAGCTTTGTGGAACTTGTCAATATCATTGGTGACCATATGCGCTTTCTACAGGCGCTGATGCAAGAAAACAAGTCTCTAGGTCTTTTGTTCAGAAAGGTCCAAGACATCAATTGGACATGCGTAGAACGGAGCAAACGTGTCATTCAAATGGCCAGATGAAGTGTGCATTTGCAATGATAGATGATATTAACTACTGAAAGAGGCAGTTGGACTGGTTTGGAAAGACTTCATATCATATATATAGTTGAAAGTACGTGATGATGCAGCGATACGTGTCCAACAGTTTTACCAAGAGAGTGAGTCAACAGAGGAAGGAGAAAAATACGATAGTGAAATTTTGACTTCCAACTCCAGGGAAATGAAGCAGCAAATTGATTGCTGGATGAATATGAAAAGAAATATATATGGCCATGAAAACTTAAGTCTCCAGGACTAGCTGTGCTCTGTTATGGTCAACCATCACACTAAATACAGACAAGAAGCGCTGATTATTGTGCAGTTTAAAACCGAAAGCACCAATTTCAAGTTCTAACGCACACAGGGTGTAGCAGATATTAAAGTGATAAATGTGGGACGCAGTAATGAGTTTTATTATCACCAGAGGGTTCTTATCAGTTAGTATGTTACTTATAGTTAGGTATTAAAACAGGAATGATTAACGTTAGCGGGAACTTAGGATTAACAGGTTATATTTCCTCGTGCATTAGAACAGTTCATAACCACTCATTTTGCAAGATGACTCTCATCTTAACCATACCCATTCCATAGTTAGTTCACATACCTGGCTAGTACCGTTGAAGATAAAAAAGTTTCATACTTACTGCAAGGCTGACCATTGTAGCTTTAGTCAAAACTACCGAAGCTGCCGAAGCTTCCGCCAGAGCATCCCGACCAGGAGTGAGATCCCCAAGACCCCCCAAAGCCTCCGCCCCATCCCATCCCATGATGACCCCCAAAGCCTCCAAAGCCCCCACCTCCCATCATACGCCCAGCCAAGTACCCTGCAGCTGCCCCTCCCACTAATCCTGCGGACGAGATAGGAGTGTACGTGTTTACACCTCTTTAAAAAAAATTGATTTATTTTTTTAAAAAAAAATAGAATGATACTTTTCAGTCGGGTCAAATACTTTGTCCAAGACCCTGTCATTCATTACCTGACATTTATTGGCAGAATCCACAGCCCAATTTACAGGCATAGTGGAACTGGCCAAAACTCAAATCTTGTGATATTGATACATTTTACTGAGACCAATTTCATCTTACATGATATTTCTATCTAGTTAGAATTGCCTTTGTGAAATTTGTTATGTTGACGCAGGGGGTTGAATGACAGGGTCGGACCCTGTCCGTCAGGGCTTCATTCAGCCCCATGGTCAACAGTCATGTGTCACATAAATACAAGAAACAGCTTTTACAGTTTTAACTTACTTTCTCATGAGAACTTTCTTTTAGTAGTGTGTTGATACCCGAGTCAGGGACATAATTTTTGGGGCAGAGGATGTTTGGAAAGTGTTTGCTTTTAACCCATCAACTTACTTCATTGTTTCATTTTAAGTGTGTATGTTTGGACGTCAGTTTAAATCAATGTTTTTGTCTCATCCCTCCAGAAATACTAATGACATTGAGTTGTCATTCTTTGATACATGTATGCAATAAATACTATCATGATCCTCAATATATATTTCTGGTAAAACAGACTAAGACCCCTAAATGGTAACAATAGCAATTTCAAACAGAAATCAAAAGGAGATCTGTGGGAGGTGTTAAATTTAAACGAACCCATGAATGAATTATCCCATAATTATGATATGTCTCTCTATCAACTATGGCTGACCCAAAGTATAAGACTCACCTTGTACCAGAGCGTGGAGACAAAAACATGTATTCATCGACGCAAACATGACACGCCATTAACAAAAGTATGTGCATCAATACAGCTTTTTGGTGTGCTATCCCGAAATAAATTATCGTAAAAGGACATGATGTCATTACTAATAGTAATAATAGACTTCTACCCCTCTGAGATCAAAAACTATGCCCTTGATACTGGGCAAACTGCGCTTGTCAAAAGATTTAAATGTCTTACTTCATTATAACTATTTTCAGTTACATTTCTTTTGTAATAATTATAAATACTTTCAGCAGCATGCTCTGCGAAACTTACCTTAAATTTTACATAGGGTCACACATCTTTACAAAATATACTCACCTGAAGATTCCGGTAAGCCTTTGTGCAATATTCCTCATTTCTTTATTCCGTATTTCTAAATTAACTCAAATATGAGTCTTCATGTGCTTTATATTGCCACGTATTCAGTGACAAGTTTTAACAGACAGGTGAAATAAATCTTAGATAGATTTGAGTAAATCGTATACCATTTGTATTTACACTATTATCCACATGGCATTCTAACGAACGGACGAATGGCATGGTATACATTATTATGTGTACTGCAGTGGGGTCCTTTTCCAACGTCCTTGCGAATACCTCGGCGCTGACCTACCAATTGCTGCATCCTGATGAACTTTACATTGCCAAAAAAAATCAGAAACATACCTGCTGCCATTTTCCCTACACCCTTGTTGCCTGCATCCTTAGCCTGTGTTTGGCCACCTCGGAAATTACCAAACTGACCTCCTGTCTGACCATACGCCCCCTGTTGGAAGCTCCCCTGCTGGTACCCAGGCGGGGGAGGCACGTTTCCCATCGAACCGTGCATGTATCCTGTAGGAATAGAGGGGAAGCAACACATTGAATCGAACCGTTCCATGTTTTCATATAGACAAGCATACAGGCCAAACAAAAAGAGACAACAGATATACCTATATCCTGGCTGGTGCATTGGGTGAGGGTATTTATTATATATACAGATGGACATCATTTTGAAAATCACACAAAAGAAGGGGAAAAAAGCAAAGGCATGTCTGTGATATGATCATAAAATGATGGGGGTAGGAATCAGGACTCAAATCAAAATTTAAATTTGAAATAAGAGCAATCATACAAAATGTCGCACAGGCAGATCATTTCAAAACACTTTGTGTAATTCTTTTCAGGAATTGAACTGAAAAAAGAAAGCCATGGGATTTTGAAGGAAAAGAAGTCTGAGGACAAAGGAGGCGTGTATATATATGTGTGATCCAGTATCAGAGGCTTTGTATACAAGACACACCTCAGACAACAAATCATGGTACCTTTGGAAGCAATGGACGCAACAACACAGTGATCCCCTTAGAAAAGTGTTCACTAAACTATTAAGGCCAAATGGTTCTATTTCATACAATAAATGTAAAATGTTTTGGTGAGAAATTTAGAGGTGGGGATGACATGAACTACATAATTCTCAATGAATAATAATATTGTTATTTACTGTGAACGTGTTAATCATCGAAGCTCGTATATATTCTTCTAGACGAGGGGAATATTCATATTCTTTCTGCTATAAACTATTTCATTGTTATCAGTTTCAGACATCTAATAAACACGCAGAACACAGTCTTTGAAATCTCTGAGAGGCAAAACGAAAGCAAATATGAAAGGGAAAACGAAAAGCTTCTCAGAAGAAATGTACACACACGCACGTTGTCAAACAGAAACAAATTCATCAAACTCTATGCACCAGCCAGAAGCATCTCTGATATATATTCAAGTCAACTCAATACATGTCTTCCTGTAAATTAAATTATCCGGTATAATTTTTCCTTACGAGACTTCTTGCCATGCAACTTCTTTTCTAGAGCCTAATAATTTTGAATACTGACATTTTTACTGTATGCAGAGGAAAGGTGACATGAAAGGATAGAGTACGTTAGAAAATAAAGAACGACTTACAAGTCTATGTGAATTGATAACTTCTAATTAAAATACCTCAACTGAAACCAACGCTTGATATCAAAGGAAAGTTCGTACACTAAATGAGTAGCTTATGATATTTATTACGGTCCAATTCTTAAGATATTTCTAGATCTGATACTGTAAGTAGTGGTGAAGCAACATATGAATACCACTAGAAATCTACATTTTACCACATCAAATCATTTCACTATTGCAAAACAAAAGCTCAAGAATCTGTGGCTCGTGGTGAAGGCAGATTGATAATTTTACATTAGGTAAGGGTACATCTCAAATGGCGTGTTTGTATGACAAACTACGGAAACAATTTGCCATAAAATGCAAACAGCGCCAGTTTGAAATATTCAAAACCACATACAGTTGAATGAAAGCCACTGCCTACATGCTATTAGGTTGAAGCAAAAGCTGGTCTGCCGAACCCAGATCACTATAACATTTTTGCGAAAACATTAGAAGCTTTTCAATCAAACTTCATTCAATCAAAATGTCAAGGAATTTTTGTGAGGTCGAGGTCGGTATTATTATTTTTCAGCCGAATTGTAGTGTTAAAAGATTTTCTATATATATATATTTTACTTAAATTTAGTGTTGAGATTAAAGAAGAAATGATTCCATATTTTAGAATGGATAAGAATTAGAAAAGGGGAAAGGATTTGTAATGAACAGTATTATCCTCGGCCAACGAAGGGCAAATTATCTTTCTTAGGCGCCAAGTCAGAAAATTATGTTCCCATGATATAAAAAATAAACATGACTATAAAAACGATAGAACATGCCTTATTAAATCATGTGCAAATGTCAACAGAAATACAAAATGTATTTTCCTGCTCGTGTTCTGACAAAATTTGAATTACTACTTCCGTCCGTTAAGATATATTTATGGGAACATTCTTGGGGCCAGATATTTGAAGCAACAACGCGTTAAAGTTTATTACTTTCATTTCTGTTTAAAAACCCAGGAAGACAAGCATTGATGTGACCCTTTATTATACCATACATCATCAACCATCTGTCATTGATATTATAAAGCTGACGCTAGGTGGCATCGCTTGCAGGGTTAAAGGATTGTGCCTTTTCTGTTTAGATGATAAATTCTGAGGACAGCAATCAACCATGCCTGCGGGTGGAAGGATGGTGATTTCTCCTTCGTTTTTAACAACATCAAAAAGGTGCATACCTTTCAACACATCAACTTCTCCAACAATAGTAATCCCCTATCCTGCCCTAAAATCTGTTTTCTCTCAAGCAACAAAAAAATCATGTTCATACATGTCTAGGTTTTACTTAATACATATGTTTTATCCGAACGGTGTAATTTAGTGTAATATATTCCAATGTTCTATCAAACTAATTTGTACAGACCGGAATCCCTAGGTACATGTTGCTTTTATATCTTGTATTTAGAATGAGATGAACAAGTTTAATGGGTAGGAGCAAGGGATATCTATCGGAGAAGAAAATACTCTGTCTACGTTATGGGATTGTTTGGGGTAGATTGTGATGGTTAACAGATCATGGCCAAATGCCATGTGTTGGTGCAAGACCTAAGTTGGCAAAACTGATGTGCAAATCGGCACCCTCTGGATGGGTGTAAATATGTACATGGTGACCGAAAATCGAGGCTATTTAGAAACCTTCTCTAGTTTCACAAGAAGGCAGCAGCCTAGGCCACTGCCTGGGTGTGCGACTGTAGAAGGTTCAAATAGTGGTTCTTGCTGTGGCTACACATTATAGAAATAGTACAAGATACACGGTGAGTGTAGGTTGTCAGCGACCAGAGCATGTGGAGATATATTTTTTACCTGGCCAGTGGCCTCGAAAACAACTGTTTTCTAGATTGGGGGACAGAGATCTGTGCATGAAATGATCTCCGTATCGGCCAGGAGTAGCGCCAGGGCTGTCTCCCGGTGTGACAACATATTTTTTTTCGGGCCAATTTTCACTTGGTCGCCAAGAACACAGACTCAGACTTGAACCCAATATCCTCGGAACAAGCAGGCGCCCCATAGCCGGAGCGTCAGAGTGACGCCGAATCTTTGGACCTGAGCAAGGAACAGAGTTTCATCGGTCAAATTGTTTTCCTTTGTTGTCATCATTCAAATCTTAAGTTGGAGGTAGAACCCTTTTTGGAGTATAGGAGAAGTCATCACTCACTTCACCAAGAATTTTGCCACTGACTGTACACAGTGAAGTCAGCCAACTATTCACTGAAGGAGTCTTCCCGAGTAACCGACGCCAAGCGCTATTTCGCCTCCTGCTGATAATCCTATACACAAGTGCATGAGCCTTTATGCATCCAATACAATGGCTAGTATACATTATTGTTGGAACGATTAGTAAAATTTTGTGGCCAAAATTTATGACCATTTAACTCTGAATGACGCTGGGTGAGCAATAATGCATGGCAGCAATGATAAAGGATGCAAGCTATTTGAGGAACGTTCCTGCTCCCTGAATGAAGCGGACACACTGACATGTATATATACAAGACACAATAGAAACCGGGCCGTGGGGGACATCCTTCCAGATGTTCATGTTAATGTGTTAGTGACAACCACCACTTCTCTTGCTTCCAACACCTTTTTGTTAGTGTATCATCATAGCTGGCCCATTCTTTCTCTCTTTAATTTGGTAAAAGGTGTCCTTTAGGGTTTTAGATGAGAAAAAACAACAAGAAAGAGAATGTGTCTGGGCAAGCTATCTGATAGGGGGTTCAGTAGTGAAGAAGACCTTCTGACACCTGATGCTGAGCATCTTACCTTGCTGTTGAGGATAGTAACCAGGCTGACCAGCATAGTGAGGCTGACCATAAGGAGCCTGAGGAGCCTGCTGGGCATAAGGAGCCTGAGCATATGGTTGTTGGCCATAATGTGGCTGCTGATAGGGTGGTTGCTGATAGGGCTGCTGCTGATAGGGCGGCTGCTGATAAGGCTGCTGCGGGTAGGGCTGTTGAGGGTACCCAGCCTGTGGGTAGCCCTGTGGCTGGGGATACTGCACCCCCGGAGGAGGAGGTGGGGCGTGTCCAGGAGCTGGTGCATATGGATAAGCTCCCTGTGGTGGTATTGGCTGAGGGTGTGGCATTCCCTGAGGGTAGGCTGGAGGAGGGGCATTCTGAACTGTAGCAGCTGATGTCGGGGTGATGTATGCAGGTGGGTGTGGAGGCTGAATATGAGGTGGGGCTTTGGGACCTTTTGGGGCAGAGGCTAATGGGGCAGAGGCTAATGGGGCCGTACTGTATGGTGGCTGGTCTGTAAACAACAGACTCTTATAAATACATTCTAATACAAATATATAACCAAAAGGGCAACAAACTTCCCTCCCAAACACGTATGCACAGTCATCGGTCTCAGTGCATGTAGTTGCAAGTCAGTTGTTGGTCGGTGCAAGTCAATCAGTCCATGTCGTATGTCAAGTCAGTTCAAGAAGGTTCTGTCAACGTGTAGAAGTCATCCCGTCCTATGTCCAGTCCCACCATTGTTTGTTACCCTTTTAACATTTTTTACATTGAAATATGGAGGAGACGTACACATAATTAAGACAAAATAGAAACAAAATCCCCCTAAAACAAAATGAAAGGACACAGTTTCTCCAAATCTCAATGCAATTTACGGGACAAAAGTGGTCTCATGCCAAATGATTACTATATATTTTTTGATTAGTGAAAGGCCTCTTCCAAGTTCCTCATTAAGACCAGAATAACGGGCCACGGTGATAATTTGGTTTTATCATGTTTAAATCCTCCACTGTGATTGGTATTCAGTAAAGGTCTCTATAACTGCCCAGATACACTTATTCTCAGAGATGAATATTCTTTATATATACAATTGTTTTGGTTCTTTCCATATATCGGAAGGAAATACCCAGGAATTAGAATGATGCAACTTGAAGTGTAGATATTGAGTAAGCATGACAGTGGATTTGTAAGCAGTAGTTTATAAGGATGAGAGCAGTTTCTTCTGCTCAAATTCAGTATCATCACTCAGTGAATGACTTACGCAATTAAACATTGAATTGAAATCATACATCTAGTTACAAAACATTCAGTGAGGAATATGTAATGTTAATTAGAGCGATGTTTATCAAGGAACTAGAAGTGATAATTTGAATTAAATTCTCACATCTATACTATTGTTCTTAAATGGAAAAATAAATATATCATTAATTTGAACGATGGAAAATGATAGATGAAGAAGCATTCACTGATCCGTGATATGTGAGCATGATATAATCTTATTTGAAATTATTCGTAGAAATGATTTAAAAGAAGAACTTCTTAGAAGATGGAAATAGATATAGAAGAAAGTGACTGCCTCTGAGGCCCTGCGATTCTGGCAGCCACCGGGGTGAAATTGTGGTAACTTACTTGATGTAAAAGACTCAAAGCCTAGTTGGGCAGGATGGCTTCCTGCGGAGGGGTATGGGGGTATGTGACCTGCGGGATTAGAAGGAGGCATACCGGGGTGGGACTGCCCCAATTGCAAAGAAGGAGAAGCTGGCGGTTGTGCACCTTTCTCCGGCTCTGGTTCTTTGGGAGGCTCTGGCAACTGTAAGGAGAAATGGGAGAAAAGATATTCTCATTATTTTTTCCAGAGAAAGAGATCAAGTCAAAATCCTAATTCACAACAATGATAGAGATTACTATTATTCCATTTCTTATTTATATATGGTAAGAAACCATCTATATTTAAAAGGGAATTTAAATTTACATGTAATTGTAACAAATAATGATTTTAATTATACTTACTGTACTACAAATGGCAGCCATCCATTCACTGAAATTAAACAAGGAGAACCATTAGGTGATATAAAGGTGGAATATATGGAATAAAGATGGAATAAAGATGGAATATAGAGATTGATATATAACAGTGGATAGGCAATTGATACATTTACATACGATATTTTGTCCACGCTAACTATAAGATATGTCTGGGATAAACTTGAGATCATGAGGTGCACTCAAAGCACCAAAGATAAGGGATGAGTTCATAAAACTTAGAGCACGGACTCGCCAGTAGGGTTGGGACCAGTGTGAGCCTTTGCACATGCAAATGAAAGCCCGCATCATGTTTCTGGAAGCACGACAACCCAATACTCATTGGTTGATATCCAAGACCAGGATTTCATATCAGACTACAGATAATTTGCATTGTAGAGACTCCTTTTAGAGCGGGCGAAATAAAAGGGAAATGCAGTGCAGAGAGTATTGGGTACCATTCGTTATATATGGACCGTCCTCTAAAATCCACGATCTATCTCTAAACTCCCTTCTATTCAATCCCGAACTTTGTATCCCTTATTTTGGATTATTGGCACAACCTTTATCGTTTATACACAATTTGGAAATGAAAATAGCATATCAAAATCTTAATCAAAACTCAAGTTCCTTATTTCGTTACATTCCAATCGCTTGTACAAATAAATCAGTCTTTCTTTTGCTCATGATATTAAAGTAACTGACAATGAAAATAACTGGACTCATATGACATTGATTGCATGGTTAACTGTCTATTTTTCTATAGTCTCAGCCTTTATATTTTTCATACAGCTTATGATAGGATATTCCTATTCGTAATGTAGTTTGCATTACCGTGCAGTTAGAGATGGGGCAGAATATAAATGAGTATAGATTTAGATGGGTAAAAGGGAGGATGAGGTATGCAGTTAACGGTAACGGTTTCTCATAACTGAAAGGGGAAGTTTTCATCCTCTTTAAAGCTTTCCATCCTTGGTTTTCATCCTCTTTAAAGCTTTCCATCCTTGATCTCAAAAGATGCATTTCTCATGGAAATGCCTCAATCACCATTAAACATGTGATGTCGTGCTTATATTACCAATATTTATAGCATGAAACGCCATGGTTATATCACAGAGACGTTCTCGACAAATCGATGCTTAAGAAGGGTTGTCCTAGTGCATTTCACCGACTACCTCTTTATTGACCGATGGGGTTGAAAAAACATGGTCAAGAAATGGAACACAATTGAAAACTCGATCCTGCCCTTTGGACCATAGGAACTGTTAATACACCATATCGCTAATTGAGTCTTCTCAATTTCATTTCATTTGAATGACGATAAGACATTTTGGCGATAGGCAAAGGGGAAAGCATTGCATGGGAGAGTGTTTTGTTTATTGAGATAAGGAACGTATTTGACGCAAGACTGCAAAGAAATAGATAACTTTTGTATTTTTGAGATGAGATCATGGGTACGATGTAGAATCTAGATGTTATCGACCCGAGACAGAGAGAGGTTCTTTGTTGACATATTGAATAAAAGTGGTTCAAAAACAAAAAAAGCGTCAAGGGTAAATGTGGCAGATTTATATCCATTTATGTCTATAAAACATTGACTGAAACCCAGTCTCTCCCATGATCTGACTCTATGTAGCTATAGATATTTCAAACTAAAGATCTATGACACACCTACTACTCTACTAGGCACAGACCAATTTCTATTCAAAGCAAGACTTCTTATCATTTTCAAGTCAATTAAAGATTTCAGATCACTCTAACTGCCCCAAAGGCTTTTGCTCTTAACCAACAGGA
Source organism: Sthenelais limicola (assembly GCA_942159475.1). Lineage (NCBI taxonomy): Eukaryota > Metazoa > Annelida > Polychaeta > Phyllodocida > Sigalionidae > Sthenelais > Sthenelais limicola. Next base: position 110,537,384 of record OW804095.1, on the reverse strand, counting down.
ACACGTATAGTATTTTGTAGCTGAGCCACAAAATGGTGATTTTTGTTCGAGCATCGGGGCACCATTTTTGCTTCTCAGGGCTTGGAAAGCCTGAGAGCATTGATGTCGCTACCCATTATGCCAATCATTTTTATCATTTAAATCTCCCATAAATCTGTTAGCTGATTGTGGCAATGTGTGAGGTAATAATCAGTGTGAAATCATCTGTCTGATCAGTTCGCATGTTTGCAGAAGGCTTATCTACTCCACCCATGTACCACCCATTTCTCACCTCCACCATCTGGTTATTACATATTAAGACAAACCAGGCCTGCCCCTCACCCAGTCATGGTTGGTTGCCCACTGTGGCTCTATCCCTCCCTCCCTAGCCTTTCACCCATTACCCCCATCTCTCTTTCTCTCTCTCACTCTGAGTGCTGTTTTAGTGCATTCTACTAATTTTAGAGAGATGCACATACACAAATTTCCTACTTTTAATGTCCTGAAAAAACAAAAATCATAATTAATTTAACAGACCTTTTACTGACCTCAGGAACCCTGCATATGACAGTATATGAGATGTGTCACAGAGAAATGAGTCACAAGTCGAAATTTTTTTTTTGAGATATAAGCATATCTGAAAAGATGAGAGCATGCCAATTCTAAAACTAATCTAACTTGTTCATTCATGTTGCAAGATTGAAATGAATTAACTAATCAATCAATGTACATTGTTTTGCCAGTGATTTTGAACTGAGATCCGCATATAGCATATGTATGACTCAATATGATTTATTAAAAACAGATCCCCTGTCACTCTTCTCCCCATCCCCTGTCTCTCCCCCTCCCCATCCACCTCTCTCTATCCCTAGCTCCCCCTGTTTTCCCCTTAAATGTGCCCTTAAGGGCATAAAGCAATCAATCCCACCCACTCACCCTCTATCAATATGATTGATACAAAACTGATTCCAGTTTTTAAATCACTGAGCTCCACATGAATTGTACAAACACACATTGAATTTGGAACGAATTTTGCGATTTAATTACAATTTTGACTATATTTAACTGAAAAAAATCGGTATTTTTGCTAATCCATATATTTCAGGACGCCCTCACAAAAAAACTAGATGGTGAAAACTACATTTTTTTTCTTTTATAACAAAGAAGACACTCCCAGGCAGTATATATTACAGTTTGAAAAAAATCTAAATATGGGTTCTTGGTGAGAAATATGAATATTTTTAAAAAAGTCATCATCTTCCATAGGAACCAATAGTAAAAGGGTCAAAATGTTTGCAACCCCATATTTCAAAATCTAGACAGTGAATTGATTTTAAAATTCATATGTGGCCTTGGCCAGGTTGAACATTGTACAGGTTTAAGGCGTTAAGAAAGTGAATCGCACATTACATTTGTACAAGAAATCATTATATTGTTAAATAAACTTAGATAAAATGACAAAACAGTGTTATGTTATTCATGCAATATTTGTTCCACAAAAAAATCAGATATAGGTTAAAATGTAAGCATTTTTAGGTAAATATTCTGCATTTTCAGTATAGGAAAGACTAAATTTCAGTAACTATAACTTGACATCGCGCACAAGTAATTGAGCCTGAGAAGTCGTTTCCTTTGGAAACACCAGGTATATATACATTAAGTTAAACTGATTATAAAGTTAAATAGAAAAATAGTTGATTAAATCATTGCTTAACTTAATACTTAGTTAACTTATAACTTGTTTGTCAGCAGTTTTCAATTGCTAATATTCTATATTATAAAATCCCAAAGGTTCTCCATGAAATTCCTTGCAGTTTTTGAGAAATGGGTTGCCTGGCTTCTATCTTAATAGCCAAGGGATAGAATATCATTTATTTGTACTTGGTGAACCTTGCACTTTGGGCCCTACAGCTGCTAGGGCCCAATGACGACACCCTCCTTTAGATGCTAGGGCCCAACCGTCAAACGCTAGTGTCCATCCACAATACTTCAATGAAACAATCAAATAAGTACTCTATCAGATGCTAGTCCCCTATTATCTGAAATATTCACTTGTAAATGTGGAGGTCTAGTATTCTTCCAAAAATGAATTTTAATATCGTGGGAGGTGTTTGCAACTTTGACAGTTATTTAGAATATTTTTTCAGAATTTTTTCAGAATATCAACTTCATATTTCCAGGCGTTAGAGATGTTAGAATATAATGTTAATAGTTCTCATAATGGTATGCACATATACCCGACGGTAATAACAAATCATTTAGCATTTAATTTAGCTGTCATGACAAGCCTAGAAGCAAGAAAGCTATGTATAAAACATTGAATGTGTGGGGAGAAAGCTTGGTCCCCCAGTGAAGGCCTGAGGAGACTTGTTGGTAGCTATGGTGAGATGCAAAAAGGGTATAAGTAGGTGGTAATTATTTCTAACAAGACAACCGAAAACTGCCACTTTCTATGATATCTATCGATATCAAGGAGGCTAGGGCAGGCTGTTATAGCAATAAACAACTAAGATTTTAGCGTTCAAACGGTCTGTAGGCCCAGGGACGTCCCAAGGCCATAGGCCGAGGGACGTCACTGGGCCTACAGACTGTTTGAACGCTAAAATCCGAGTTGTTTATTGATTTTAGTCCGTGATCACTTCCAGAACATAACCTGACACAAACAACATACAAAAACACTGACAAGGAGGCCTCCCCCCAGTCACGCACTTGCCACCCCCACCCCCTCACGACCCGCCGCGGCCGCTTGTCAATAGCTAAACTATGGTAGGCCTACAGTCCCACACTACGGCCTCAGTGAGATCGGACACAAATTTCGAGGTAGTTGGGAATATTTAAGTACCTCAGGATACTTTTAGAACCAACAAAAGCAGTTTGCAAAACTAATTATGTGTTGAGAATCCGACAATAACTTGTAGGCTATAATTCACAAAGCATTGGGGAACTATACTGCGGCGATGGGATACTGTTTACTATAGATAAATATGGACAGAGGCACTTCTACTTTAGAGACCCCTGTATCCAGTACAGGTTTCAGACCATGCACTACTGAGCTCTAACTGCTAAACAATAAACCCACCTCCACCCCTCCAACACTTACCTAGCCTCCCCACCCCCTTCTGCCAATCAACTGATTATTCCTAGCCTCCTAATAAGGCAGTTAGTAGTTCATGAGTTCATGTAGAAGAAGTAACAGGGGAACAAGAAGTAACAAGGTAGTAATCAGGGATGCAAGTTGGGTACAGCCAAAAAATCTGAAGGTTCTCTAAGGCCCAAGAGGAGGTATATAGATCTTAGAGAAAGTCCCAGTAGGCCCCCTATATGCATGTCGCAGGCACCAGGCAGACCATGTGTATACATCTAGGTGTCTAGGTCTGTGCATAGGGCTGGACGAGCACCCTGCCTTCCGCGAGTGGTCCACTCAGTGACCACTCGGTGAGTTCCGTAACCCCTATACTCCCAATGCAAACCTCTATCTGAATCAACTGAAGTGTGACTTCAGATGAGCTGTGAGGCTGCCTCTACCCAGCAGAGGAGAGGCGGTTTCAGATAGTGCTGGAGTCGGTAGGGGTGGCCAGATAGACGCTCTCTCCCACATCTTTCCCCTTAGAAGGGTGTATACCTTCAGTTTCATCTACTCGGACTGCTACCATAGGACGGCCATATAGACACAGGAATTGGAGAAAATTTTGCTACATATTGGTGTAAAAGGGTGTATTTTGGGGGATATTTGGCAATGTTTCCATTAATTTAAATTATCTTAAATGAGATGATAATCTGAGAACTTGCATCTCTGAACTGTAATGAAGCAGTAACAGAGTAGGCTGAACATGTGGGGTGGGCCCTAGCGTTGATATGGGGTGGGCCCTAGTGTCAAGTGGACTCTGGGCCCTAGCATCTGGACTGTAGTGTCTGGATTCTAGCATCTGGACTCTGGGCCTTACCATCCGAGTTTTCTGGGCCCTAGCATCTGGAGCCCATATATATACACTATCAGGAATTATCACAAGAATGGATTTAAGCCTTAAAATACTAACTCTAGAGTGGGATTTTGGGGGACTGGAAGTAGATGGTGCCGGCTGACGGATAGTTGCTATTAAAGTTTATCTTAAAGTGTCACAAAACCCCAAAATATTATGAGAAAATCAACTTCTTTCCTATCATTCAAATGTAACGGCCCAAGTTTAACTTAATGAAACCTAATATCTATTGAGTTATACCCATTTTAAGGAGGGAAAAAGTAATTCCACAGTTTAACACTTCATTCAAGGCGCCACTGTTTGCCTATATCACAAAGCAGGCCTAAATCTTGAAATTAGCATGCAGAAATGGATGTGAGACAGAATGGGAGACAAGCCCGGACACACACCAAAGTGCTTACAGCCTATACCACAACTTCAAAGGAATGGCATTGCCTTGGAGGACACCATCTGGAATGGCCTTGACTGTAGGTGGAAGGGGGTCCACATATGGTGCTGCCCCTGGAAACCTGCAGTTGTTAAGTGGAGCCTGATCAGCTCTGCTGGGGCACCTCTTGAATAACACCAGGTACAGTCTAAGCTACAAAACCTGGCAAGAGGAAGACTGCTGATGAAGCAGTTAAAAGGCAATGAGAAGCATGCGCAGCATGTATTACAATCACTGAACCTGCTACGGCTGACTGTTGGGAATGGCTGACTGACAACTAGGAAAAGGCTAGTTGACAACTGAACTTGGAAAGACTAGGTACAGTCTAAGCCCTGACCAGGTACAGTCTAAGCCCTGAAACCTGGCAAGAGGAAGACTGCTGATGAAGCAGTTAAACGGCAATGAGAAGCATGCGCAGCATGTATTACAATCACTGCAACATCCATATAATATATCGGTAGAGCGATTTCTACGAAAAGGGGTAGAAAAGACAGGTTTCTTTGTGTCATATGTTCTCGGAATCTACACTCTATTTAAAGCCTGGGAAAGCCCCTGTGAGACACTACGTCATTTCCCACAACGTTTCAGGGGGACCTAACTACATGCAGAGGAGTGGGAGAGTGAAGAAGAGGGGAGGGAGAGGGTTGGGGTATTGGAGGGAGGGAGGGGACGGAGAGGGTGTAGGAGGGGGAGAGAAAAGGCAGGGTGGGGGAATAGGAGAGGTGGATCAAGGGGGAGGGAAAGAACAGGGGGAAAGAGGCAAGGGAGAGGATGATGGGGAAGGGAGAGAGGGGAGGGGGAGCATGAGGAAGAGGGGAGGGAGATGGGGGGAATCGGAGATGGGGTTGGGAAAGAAAAACAGGTATGAAAGACAGAAAAGAGGGGGAGGGAAAAGAGGGAGAGGGGGAAGTGTGGGGAGAGAGGGTGACCGTCCGGAGGACGGGTACTTTGCTAGTACATAATAAACAAGTCTGATAATAGCTGCTATAAAGAAAGGGGGTGGGACCAATGCCTGTGTCCAGACCAAAACATACATGTAAAAAGGACAGATTCGTGTAGAGGACTTTATCTATTTCTTTGGGACGTTTGTAGCACGAGTTAGATATATGATAGGTTTCAGGGTTATGAGTAAAAAAGGTTTGCCAATTGGTGGCCTTAGTATAACATGGGTTTGATTGAGTAGGCAATGCTTAACTAATTGATTCTCTCACTTCAACATTTCTGGGGTTCAAAACAGTAACATAAACCTTATAAATTGTGTTGAATTTCGAAGATTCACACATTTATTTGCAGTAGTTATGGTACATTATTAAAATACCCACGAAAATATTACTGAATAATTATAATCTCTATTCCCCAATCAAAGACATGGTTTAGTGGTGAATTTGACGTTTTCAAAAAAATTCAAAATTGGTTTACTCATTGTCTTTTTGGTCGATTGCTGTACTTCTTTACAAGTTGAAGCATGAAAGTGGGAACAAGGGTAAATGACCATTGTAATATATGTACAATAACAGGGAATATTTAAGCATTTCAACTCTTATTATGCGCTCTTTACAATCGAGTGACTAGTGCCAAGAATATAGGGATATGTAGTGCAGCTCCTTTATTCATGAGGTTTTCAATCTTAAGATAATTTATCTGGTGTGGTGCAAAACGCAGGTAGTGCTTCTAGTTTAGCATCGAATTCAACAATATCTGTCACTCCGCACAAGACATGCACTATATCTGATTTTAAAATTCCAAATGGGCTTTCCATATGATCTTAGGTAAACAAATATCCTTAACAAGCAAATATAAAAAGGATAATCGGGGTTTAGGGATATTAAGGCGGTCGGCAATGAACTGTGAATTCCAAGAGGGGAATAACACTGGGGCAAGGTGTATGAACGGAAATAGACGTTCTTGTTATGCACAAAGAGGAGGGTGTAAAGGTAATCTGTGGGGAAGAGTGGAACATTCCCGTAAATTGATTGATGGATAGAATGCATCTATATTTATCCACTATAGTACGATATTTATGAAGGACCCCTCTGTTATAGAATAAGTAGGCGCTCTTCTAGCCATTGGGGCATCAATCAAAAAAATCATTATTCCATGGCATCTTGAGCTGATCCTTTTGACAAGTTCCAAACATGTAGCTCGCCGAGCTTTTAGCCAGTGGAGAATCGACCCAGAAACCCATTATGCAATGTTGCCTTATACGTACAGGGTCTTGCCTCACTCTATCCATTATAAAAAAAACTGAATCGTACATTGCCAATATTTGTATGCTAGGAATGTGCGACCCCAATATCCCAATTTTAATACTATGTAGGACAGCAGAACATAATGAGAAAACTAAACAGCTTGATTATTTACCAGCTTCTTCTCTTAGCATTGCCATACAATCTTGATTAATGAATACAAAGCCTTCATAGACCATATCATCCCCACGGTGTATACATTTTGTGCTATGTAAAAATAGGTAATTGCAAAGAAGGGAACAGACTGTTTTCGCATCAAATAAGTGGCTCAGGAAAGGAACGATTGAGATGATTGATAGAGAGGTAGACCAAAAACATTTTAGAATAAACATTGTTAGACGTGTCCTTTATACACTCCTCTGTTTATGAACTAAATCTCAAATATAATTGATAAGAAATATACATAAAGCGGTATCACTACGTTGCAAATACAACTTTGTTACGCGAATATTATTCATTACTACCATTGTTTCTTAGGTAAAGACGTTTACACTGTTAAAAATGTGATTTCTGTATATTTCATAATCATTGATGTGACTTATGATTGATGTTTTCATTGCAGTTGATTATCACCATTTCTATGTCCTATTTTGAGCACATTTTATTCCCTAGACCCAATATGTATAGCTACATATACTTTATTTCGAGTTTTTTAAATAAAGACAATCGATCTAGAAGCCAGCCCCCATCGCAATTGTTATTAATGGATTCAACCAGGGAGGTATATACTGCGCCACATAATGTGAAGTGGTGGCAGAATGCATGGGTTATGTGTGAAAGCCTAAAGCCAATAGGCTGTGTCCACTCCCTCCGATATGCCACACTGTACCATGGGAAACAAAAATAAATCTCTGTTTTACTCATGTTTTAACTGTCCAGGCCTTTTATTCTTGTATAAAAAACAGCTTTTGTATTTACATACAGGTTAACTAACGAGTTGGTTGAAGGAGCTTGAATATTGCACGGGATGCGTAGCAACGAGTGCAATATTCTAAGTGACTGAAACCAATGAGTAAATCACTCTAGATACGTTTCCATTTCAGACCATTTCAGTGTCACCTTCTTTAATGAAGGAGAGGGGAAGTGTATAAAGACTGATTCTGATTTTTCACAATTTGCATAACATTTTTAGGCACCATTTGTGCAGTATGAGTGAGAGATTTTACGTTTTACGACAAACACTTGTTACCATATGATATAACAGAACCTGGAGAAAGGTCCTCAGATAGAGAGACAGCTTACTACATCAATGAGTATTTTCGAAAAAGAAATGAATTCTCAACATGATAGAAAAGTGAACTGATGCTTTTGGAAGGCTGCCAACGGGATTCAAACCCAGTATACCCTTTCTAGCATATTTGTCCAGTCCAACATCTTAAGGAGGCTGGCCACAATTTCGAAAAGTCATTAGATTTTCCCCAAAATTGCTCCATTCATAGATCAAAGTATGCTGATTCCAAAAATACTATTCATTAGGTACCTTTCCAGGCTTATTTCCCAACTGTGGGGCGATCGCATGAGGGAAGCTTTATCATAGGCCACTATGGGAAAAACGTCATATTTTGCACATTTTCACCTATTTCATCAGGAAAAAGTAATCAAAATTTTTTAAAATTCACATATCATATTCTAATACATTTTTACTTTACAAAACAGTAAAATTTAATGTTGTTTGTTGTCAACACTAAGTTAGATCAGCTAGTCCTAAATAATAGTTTTCTGGTCGATTCTACAACAGTTACATATCTTATACATATTGATTTCAAAAGAAATGTCCATGTTTTACCCTGTAACACTAGACAGTCGGGGAATTGTCAACAAAAAAACTAGTGTGAGATTTAGCATGGGAATTAAACCATACGTATGTCGTAAAATATGACGGAATGTCGGAAACCATGAAAGAAACGATTTATACTTTAACAACCAACATAAACCTAGTGATATTTCGTTTTTCAATATGATTTGTGAAGAGTTGTTTGTTAACTACTAGACTAGATTATGTTGTAAAAGAGAATATGACGACCGTATAATGGCAAATTCCGACCAACAAACCGCGCGCTATCCTCCTGCGGGTAATTGTGCCCAGCCTCCTTAACCGCTGTCCCTCCCTATCATAGAATACAGAAGACTTTCACTTAGGAATTGCTATTCCCTTCTAACTCCCTTCATATGAGCAGTCTATGCACAATAAGCATTTATGCTTGATTCTGAGCTGAGCTGTATGGGCTTTGAACCACTAATTTGCATTCAAGACAATAGTTAAGGAGCACTTTTGTGGAAATTGAATTTTCTTATTGGCCGCATCCATGTATTCAGGCCTGTTATAACAAATCAACAGAATACAGTCTCATATTATGACATCTACCGATATCAGGAAGCTAGGGCTGTCTATTGTGTGTGCAAAATAAACACATGTATGTACACAAGGCATCTTTCTTGCAGTGGAATTAGTCAGCTATCAAGTTAACGATTCTGCACAATTTGCATGATTTCCTTAGGCACCCTTTGTGCAGTATCAGTGCGAGAAATTTCAAGTCTGAACAGAATACATGTTACCATATGATATAACAGAACCTAAAATAAACACATGCATGTACGTACACAAGGCATCTTTCTTGCAGTGGAATTAGTCAGCTATCCAGTTAATGATTCTGCACAATTTGCATGATTTCCTTAGGCACCCTTTGTGCAGTATCAGTGCGAGAAATTTCAAGTCTGAACAGAATACATGTTACCATATGATATAACAGAACCTGGAGAAAGATCCTCAGATAGAGAGACAGCTTACTACATCAATGAGTATTTTCGAAAATGAAAAGAATTCTGAACAGAGCATTGTCACCATAACCTCTTTTTGTTTGTTTGTTTTATACCTGTACCAACAATCAATAGTCATAATCAAGGGTAGGAAAGTGAAGTGATACTTTTGAAAGGCTGCTTATGGGATTCAAACCCAGTATCCTTTCTAGCATCTAGAATCAAGTCTGACATCTAAACCACTGCCCAGGGCAGGGTCAGAGGATACAGAGGAGTTTCACTTAGAATTAGAGAATGTGCACGGCAAGGAAGTACTCACTACATGGCATATGCGATCTTAGCTTCTGGTTTAACGTAGCCAAATATAGAAACAGGTTGTGGCATGGCAGACTCGTGCGAGATTTGGATGTTTATTTTACCTAGATGTATGGTTATAATTGAATGAGAATATTATATCGATGACCATTATTAATTCATATTTATTTTGCTTGGTCTTTAACCAAGAAGATGCTTTCGAAATAACCAGTATCACTAGCCCTTTCTTCCATTCATACCTGGGACAGTTGGCCTACTCTGTCATGCTCTGCCGGGCATCAAACATGGGCTACATGTACATCACTATGGCGACACCTATCCACATACCTCAATTTGAGATGGCAGAAGGTGAGTTTCATCGGTAAACACAGTTGAATTGGGACTGTTCATATATTGTGGGTGGAGATTAAGGCTTTACTATTAAAGGACTGGGAATGATTTGTGACATATGATAAGGTTGCATTACTGAATAATGGATGTTGCCATTCATCGGCAGTACAACATAATTCCCCATGTTGAAAACATGAGGCAGCCATGTAACGGACATTGGCTATCTCCAAACTATGTCTGTTTCTATGCCTAGATCTGCCTATATTTGCAGTTCATATATATAATATATAGGCAAAAGCGCATGAGGGACGATCTGTTGTCCCATATTTCCCGCGGGCGTAGTGATTTTCGGTGAATGAGCGTAGCGAATGAACCAAAAATCACGTAGCCCAAGGGAAATATGGGACGACAGATCGTCCCAAATGAACTTTTGCATTTATTATCACCTTAATAGAGGTTGGAACGATACATTTTTCAACATTTTAGCTGGAAAATGGTTGGAATTCGATGAAAATTGATGGCAAAACGTGCATTTACGCTGCCCCTCCCACCTGATCTTGTTTATAGTTCCGGGTCTTGTTAATCCGTACATATCAATGGGCGCTTGACCTGCAGGGTTGTGACAAGTACAGCAGAATGTAGTTCTATTTTGAATCGTTATTTCGCTTAATTTTCGGTTAATTACCATCACTAAGACATGAGTACGATTTAAAATACTTAATAAGATAAATGCTGTTCAGTTTGATGTTCAAATGTCTGTACTTTTCTCATTTGAACTCGGCGGGTGACTCCACCTCACCCGTTTTTCTCCGACCCAAGTACACAAGCCTCATAGAACTAGTTCTCTGTGTCAGTCAATCGATTTGTGAGTTTCACAGCTTTCAACAGCTTTAAATCTTTGATATTCTTAGTAAAATCGCATTTATACATATGATTCCTCTGTTGAAATTTTCATTTCAAGTACCTAGCTTTATTATTTCGGGAGAAAATCGGGAAAACGATCGACGGTTTACTGAGTGGACCTAGGCCCTAAGCCTAGGCTAAGCTTCGCAAAATCAAAACAGGTGATGTGCAGGAAAATCGCTCACGTTTTTTAATCAATTTGTTGCCTTTTCGCAGCTTTACATCTATTAAAAACTCAACTAATGCTTTGGTAACGGGTAGACTTCGATAAAAATGAAAGGATTTTGGATTATTTCCTTTATTTGATCAGATTTTTTCGTGACTGCTCCCAGTGATAGCTTCAATACCGTAACTAAGCATGCCGATCTATACGATCATGTTATTGACAGTTGTCTGCTCCCACAAGCGCCTTCGGCGGTGGTTCGTTTCTACCTACACCTATGATCGATTATAACATAAACTAAATAGAGAAAATAAGTTACTCGTTTATTTTCCTTTAATCATGGTCGATTAGATTATGTGTATTTTGTGTACAGAAGGAATTATTTAAATACAAATATTAAAAAAACGATCGGGACTATTTCGTTCATTAGGTGCGGGTAATACGGCGGGGAGTGGGTAATACGGCGGCCGTATTACCCGCTCTCTTTGATATGACGCTCAGTGCTTAAGCCAATGGGAGTATCATACCAACCTCTAGAAAGGTATAATAAAAAGGAATATTGCGATTTTGGTACTCGTGAAAGCAGGCACCACTGTAACTCCTACTATGATGGTAACTCCCGATTCTGGGTTGGTTGTCTATTTGTTAATCACTATTCATATTTGAACAATTATGAATTCTGATTCGAATATTAAGAATGGTTTTAAATGAAATACAGTACCATACTGAACTATTATAATTGGTGAGACTGTAGGCTGAGATTATATAATTATGGACACTAGAGTTCAGCTACGGTAAGTGATAGGTAGGGGATTATTCTAACGGTGGCTAGTAGGCCTATTGATCTGATGAAATGAGATGGGGATGACAAGAAAATGATTGCAAACGAGGTATAATATTATATAGTCGTTGATGACTCATTTTATTTCTTCTATCGATTTGGTTCAATCCTAACAACTTAAGCAGGTTCCTCGCCAAAGGGTTATGGTTATCTTAAACCTGATCACAATGGCACTGATTACTGAGAATACGAATAAAAATGTCGTAGGGCAGAATGGCACAGTCTTCAGTTAAAACTTTAGTTTGTACAACTATTATTGTTGATGGCACTGGCACTGGCTCTGTCAATTAACAACATGATAATCAAACTTTTATTTATTATTTCCATTCAAAATCTCTATAACATGGACTTCTAAGTTAACAAAAAATATTTGTCAAACTGCACCAGATTACACAATTTTGTAGCAATGTTTTCTAAATTTCCCCCGGGCTCCCTCCTCCCCCACCGGGAGGGGGTGTCCCCCTCCCACACCCTCCCTCCGGAGGGACTGCAGCCATGCAGGCCTGGTTACTCCACATACTAGCACATTTTGACATTTTGACATTCTGACATATGTTTCAACAATATTATGAAAGTCAACAAATCACACAATTAATGTAGCCTAGTGCATTTAAAATTACCGCACATCAAAACATATTCAGAAAAGATTATAACATTCCCCCGCTATATTAAGAAATTAAATGGTTAGTTTTGTAGTTTGGGCATAAATGTGCATTAGAGCATTTTTTATTTTTCTGAAATTGATATAAGGGGCTATATATATGTGTGTGCTGTTTGTCTTGGTTCTGGGTATGACCATAAAGTGCCTTTCTGTCCCTTTCTTTGTCTCTCTCTCTCTCCCTTCTTCTCTATCTCTATTTCCTGGGTATGATCATAAACTGCCTCCCTCTCAGCTCTCCCGCCCTTGATATAACCATATTAAATATTGATAAGGGCGTAAAGCAACCAATCTCACTCCCTCCTGTGCTATTTGTACGTCACTAACGTAGGTAAGGGACGTTCATACTGAATCTCTTATGATATCTAATATATAAAGCTCAAGAAGGCTTTTTTTGTCATGCATGTTCTGGGAATCTGTGATCTCCCCAGCTGGCTTTTTGGTCTCTACAGGTCCTTCGACCCCGATTATATGTGGTTTGTGAAGGTATCTGGGATGAAAATGTGATTTTGAAGCCTTTTTAAAATCGGGATATCCACACTCTATTTATAGTCAGGGGAGAAGGTATGGTCAAAACAATGATCATGATACCCAGAGGCAATGATCACTGAGCCCTTGAGCCAATTAATCATGTGACCCAGAGATGCAAGGGGAGGGTATGTATGGGAGAGGGGAGAGGGAGGGAGAAGAAGAGGGAGAGGGAAAGAGAGAAGAGGAAGGGATCGAAGATAGAAGAAGAAGGGGAGAGAAAAAGAGGGGAAGGAGAGAGCACAGAGGGGAATGGCAAAGAACAAAAAACAGGGAGGGAGAAGGGGAGAGATCAGACAGGGAGGAGGAGAGCAAGGAAAAAGAGAGAGGGGGAGGTGAGCAGAGAGAGATCAGAAGGGGTGGGGGAGAGCAAAGATGCGGAGGGAGAGGGTGGGGGAATCAGATAAGGAGAGGGAGAAGAAAGGGAGAAGGAGATGAGGGGGAGAGGGAGAGAATGAAAGAAGCACAAGGAGAGGGTGGGGGAAATCGGATAGGGAGCGGGAGAAGCAGATACAGAGAAGAGGGGGAGAGAGAAGAGGGCAGGGGAGAGGAGAGGGGTAGTGTAGGGACAGGGACAGAGAGGGGGAGAGGCATTGGGAGAAAAGGAGGAGAGGCATGGAGAGAGGAGGAGGGGAGAGAGTGTGAGAGGAAGAGGGGGACCGTCCAGAGGACGGGTACTTTGCTAGTGTAATATAAAGATATCTAAAATATCACAGCCCTTACGAGGCCCTTACACCTACCCATAGCTACCCATACAAAATTATGTAAGCATCATCAAAGAAGACACAAGACATGCTACCGAATATAACTAAATTAAAACAGCAGAAGGAACTTGCATAATGAATTAGGATCAGTATCCAAATAAAAATTACAAAAACATTTTTTCTTGGGCATCAATGCTAGGGAAAGTCATGATGGAGAAAATTCGCTGTAGCCTACTGTATATATATGGCCTATTATGGGTCTTGGTCATTTGATATTACCCAAACGGGATTATTTAATTGGATCGTTCCAGCATATATTAACTGCTCTTCACACAGGAAACTAGAAGTTGTTATTACAAGATGCAACGGATTTTGTCCATGAGGTCGTCTAGCTGTATAGTTATTTTCTGTCTACATTAGGTTACCTAGCTATATTAGCATTTATTTTAACATGGATAAATCATGGCTTCAGCTGTGCTTGATAGTTTGAACACTACAAATGGCACCCACCCCTCAAACCCAATAGAGATTATCTAATATTAGCATCCTAAGAAATATCTATCTTATATCATGAAAGTGGTCAACTAAAAAATGTCAGTGGTTCTTTAAAACGGTTAACTTTATGTCTTTGAAAATGTCTGCGTTTTTCAGATAAAGGGATTAATAATTAACTCTAGAAATGTCAGCACCTTTCAGAAAAAAGGAGGGTTTTAAAGGCTGAAAAGCCAGCGTTTTCTTTGAAAAGGGGGTACATTTTTAGCTCAGAATCCGTGAAAAACGGTCTCTTTTCTGATAGGTGGAACAAGCATATGCCCTCCTAATTCTGTATGAGCACGGGGGCCGGGAGAAACCACAAGAACTATTTCATCAGTAATAAAAAGTATTTTGACATTAAAATTTATAGCTTTTAGTGTGATGTAAAAACACCATTTTTTGGTTGATTTACATTTATGAAATTATGCATGAGAAGTAGAAGTTTAGCATTTTAGCATCTGGTCATAATTCGAACATCTTAACCACTACCCCTCCCTAACCTGTTGGTAAAGTCATAGAATACAGTGGACCTTTACTTGAGGGTTGGTACTCTTTTATGTGAGCAGTCTATGCACAATAAGCATTCATGTTTGATGTAGATTTATGCAGTATGTGTTCTCAACAACTGATTTACATTCAAGACAACTGCTCAGCAATACTCTAGGGCAAACAGAATTCTCTTATTGACATGTATGTATTCACGCCCATTATAATAAGCAGTATACATGTATAGTATGTCAAGAAAGTGTATGGGCCTGCTGTCTATTGTGTGTGCACAATAAACACATGTACTCGAGCCATCTTTCATGCAGTGGAACTAGTCAGCTATTGCTAGTGCAGGAAATATGGAAGACAAGTTATCATATGCTAAAACAGAAGTTACCAGGTAGAGAGACTGCTCACTACATCAATGAGTATACGAAAATACAAAGAAGTCTCAATGGAACATTATCACCATAACCTCTGTTTCTTTCCTGCCCTTACCAACAGTGACTGCTCATAGGATTCGAGCCCAGTACCCTTTTAAGCAGCTGGTTTTTATTCCAATGTCTCAACCGCTGTTAACTACCTCCGACCCCCCCACCCCCACCCCGGCATCGACACTCCCTCCCTAACATCTCAGTAATGCAGTAAAATTTGGTGGACGTCCATGCCCATCTAAACAGCCTTCTCAAAGATGGGAAAATATTCAGGGCATTGTTAAGGAAAGCCTAAGGGCATATTTATCAAATTCAATAACAGACTAGCTTGCAACAGACTAAACGGTAAGAAAGTCCATCGAAAGAAAATAACGATGTATGGTAATGTTACCGTAATTCTGGCATGCGTCCCAAAACTGCAATATTAAGGTGGGGCCAATCTCATAGTCAATTATCAAACCTTCACCCATAACCTATTGGAAGAAATACAGGGGAGGAGTATCAATCTCTGAATCAAAATCAAGAGCCAAAGGGTTATTTGCCAAGCTGAATATTGTTTTGTTTAAAAAAAGATATCTGAATGAGTATTATAACAGTGCAAAAATCTTTGGGAGTTAGAGCACGATTGGGGTCCAGATTGTGAGTCAAAATAGTCCAGGGTGTACAATTAGGATCACTTCAATTTTTGTGCGAAAATATTTGTTAGTATGTACTTGCGACGATTGGGAGAAAAGGTACAGAAAAATAGGTGTATGATCACACTATTTAAACATATTTGAGACGATATGTCTGGGCACGTTATATGAAAGAATCTCTTTGATTCATCAAGAATTAGTGAAGATATAGTTATTCAAATCATCCGCAACTTTCCATCATAATGGAACGTCGCCGCACCCACCCACACTTGGTCGTGCAACATACCATTGGTGCCTATGACTAATCGTGGGTTACCGCACACATACACGAGTCTCATAGGAATCACACAATCTCAAACTTGGATTCGTGCACTGAAATCATCCCCGAAACAGTGCATGTGTGCCCCAAAATCAAGGCCCACAATTAGTTGTACGATTTGGCGCACCTATTGGCGATTTGTTGCCAATGTACGCACACATGTTGCACACATGTATGATTTGTTGCACCACTGAAACAAGATCGTATGACGAATGTCAAATCGCCCCTGAAATCGTCTATATGTGTCCACCGCATCTTATGGGTCTGAATGCTAATGAAGTCAGAGTCGGAGTGAGAACTGAACATGTGTAGGTATTTCATAATCCATGCATGCTGTAATTCCCATGCCTCATTGTTCATAGAATTAGTATTATGAAATGTGCGTAAATATTTTACGCAGCATCACTGTATCAGGAAATTTAAAATCTGAAAGATTTAGAATGAGTTCAATACCAAAATTTGAAATGAATGTGGATTATATTTGTAGGGTTGAGTATAGTATTTTAATTTGTCATTATTATGAGTTTTTGGCCAGAGATCTCCGAGAATAATACTTAATTGTATAATACTTTGGCTCTAATAAAATGTATTTCTAAAAAATAGAAGAAAGTAAACAATGTTCTAATTATGGCCTATAATTATGTTGTTGACCAGACATTCCCGTTTTGTTCAACGATGCTAGCTGGGATATGGGTTCATTTTTGCTCCTTGATGATGAGTTATACACTACCTTCCATGGAACGGTAAGCTGCAGAGAGCAGCTTGTCACACTTGGGTGATCATGTAATCCGCCCATGCCTAAATTTTCACGTTCAGAACTCAGTAGAATCAGAATTACAAAATTTGAGTAATAATGAAAAAGGCTGAAAGTGTAGTCTCATATGTTGTTTAGCATTGGCTGTACACCTGTTATTCTCTTAACATGATATTATTGTATTTAGAAAGACTCAAGGGCATAGCCTTCGAACTTATTGTGATTCTGTATTAGTCATTTATTTCTTACTTGTCTCTTTATAAAAGTAAAACAGTATTATTATCACCCCTTTCGGCCAGGGTAACGGCAGGGAGAACTGGAGGTCACCTCTAGAAGTCTGTATACCTATTTGTCATATGTAACTGTCCTAACTGATGAATAAAGTAGTTCTTATCTTATCTTATCTTATCTTATTCGACTTAGGTCCTTTGCATGCATGTTTATAGGGAAACATGAAATGTGCGTGTTGATTTTTAGAATTTTTTTTAAAGAAATTTTATTGGACACATTTTCAGATGATATTTCTCATTTGCCAATTACAAATACTATTTCAACTAAACTTTATACATCAGACAAAATAACTATAATTCTAAGCTTATTTTAAACTTAGGGTATCGATGGCGTACAATCAAAATTACCTTCTACATGTGTTATACTACATCTGGAGCACCTTGTTATCAGGACCCTGATTAGAATTCTCAGTTAGAGAATATACTTTTTATACCAGACTAAATTATGCAGGATATGTACTTGAGCTTTGCAGCTAGCAGAACAAATTTCCGAATAGCTGCCTCTACCTGTACGTTATCAATGATTCATTACTATCATGAGAACTATATAACTGAGATATGACTACGAGTTTTTGTAATTTTGTTGTGCCAATTAAAAACAACCAGTAGAGTAGTTTGCAGATATAAAAACTTGATATTAACATAATGCACCGTATTTTCAGCTTTACAGTATCTGTCTACTTCTCTCATCATTTAGAACAACATTGCAGTTATTTGAACTGGCTTAGCGTCAAGGATTGAACATTTAACTATATACAATACAAGTTATGTAGCATATCCATTTAATTTCTCCACAACTGGGTGGTTTTTATGCACTTGTCAATTGCAACCCCCCACCCCCCACCCCCGGGGATGTGGGGGAATGTCCTGGGCCTTTGAGGAAATATGATAAAATCCCGCACCCCCAAGGGCAAGATTTTTTTGTAAATCCCCGACCTCCTGGGGCATATTTTTCAGTAGATATCTTTTTAGTAACAGAAACTTCAGCAACTGAGACAGCAACTTCAGCTTTTTGTGGATTCTGATGTGTCAGCCAGGCTAGGCTAAGTTACAAACCTCCCCTCCCCCTATATATATACATTAAAAGTGTCACCCTTGAACATGACAGAGTTTTTGATATCCACAGCTGTGTGTCAGACCATCACCTCTGAACTATACTGGATATATGGAATGTAGACAATAGCTGAATATCTGAACTAAGCAGAGTCTAAGCTGCCCAGTGGTGTAGGAAGCTATAGCCATTGGGGCGGGGGCAAACTAGGGTGTGTGTGGAGGTGGGGAAGGCAGAAGGGGGCAGGTAAAATGTGCAATTTGACAATAGTTTTCAATGGCCAACAATTGGTGAATACACAACCCAGAGGTTAGAGCAGCAAGTTGGTGATAGCCCCCCCTCAATATATGTGTGAAGAGTGTCACCCTTGAACATGACAGGGTTTTTGATGTCCACAGTTGTGTGTCAGACTATCACTCCTGAACTATACTGGTTATATGCAATGTAGACAATAGCTGAATGGCTGAATTAAGCAATGCCTAAGCCGCCCAGTAACTTTGACACATTAGAACTATACAGGAAAAGTCCAATGCTATACCTATACCCTGTCTTCTCCCCCACTCTTTATCTCACCCTTCCT
This sequence comes from Sthenelais limicola, assembly GCA_942159475.1. Lineage (NCBI taxonomy): Eukaryota > Metazoa > Annelida > Polychaeta > Phyllodocida > Sigalionidae > Sthenelais > Sthenelais limicola. The sequence continues at coordinate 110,518,470 of OW804095.1, read as the reverse complement.
AACTCGACCTCACCTCATAAAGATTTGAGGTAAACTTTAATAGTTCCAATGCGAAGTAATCGGAAAAATCAAAAGATACCTCATATATGGCCATTTCCACCAATTTGACAACATTTGGGCCCCAAGCACCCCCCTGAGTACCCAAAAATAATTTTTACATTAATCAGTTTATTTCTTATTTTCTATCAACCTTATATATATGTGCATTATACTGCCAAGTTTGGAACCATTCTGATTATTAGTAAATCCTTTACAGGGGGGTCAAAAAATAGATACCAAATATGAAAAAAAAGTCAAAAATAGCATGTCGAATAGTGGTACATATTTGTACATAAATGAGGATTTAAATTAAAAATGAATAATACAAATATGCACATAATGTTTTAAACTATGTTGTACTTGATAGGCCTCAACATAAGGGTGACATCACTTTTTAGTTTGTGAAAATATTCCCATTAGAAGGAAACTTCTAGCCAAATAACCATTCCAGTAATGGTAATAATAATGGCAGTGGCAAGGGTTATTGACCCTGTCTATATACACATATATAACCGATTTTGTTTGGAATATTTACACAAATATATAATATTTATTCCCCTTTGTTTTCATCTTAAGTTGACTTTAAATATGAATAACTGTATTGCTTGTTCATCAAGGATGTATGTGAGTAATTAGAGGCAAAAATTCTAGGGATTTTTAGGGTCAAATGATGACCAATTGGTGGATTTGCTCATGCATTAAATTTCGTTCATTTCTGACCCCCTAGATGTCGTTAATCTTCACTTATGTCGTTAATCTTCAAAAACCCAATTTTCTGTAATAAGCATGCAAAACCTAGTCGGAAATTCTTATTTTTGATGTTTATAGGCTTCTATTGCATAGAATTAATGATAAATATCAAATTTAAAGTTCATTATTTAATTGCTTCCTCAAAAAACCATAAAATCGTTAATCTAGGGATGTTGTTAATCTTCATCACCCAGGGTTCCCATGTGAGGCTGGCACCATGCATTTTGTCTGCTAGGGTCCAAGAAAAACTTTAACCAATAGAGTTAATGTTCATTATATATCAAATCCTGTTAGTTTTATCATTATTTGTGATTATTGGATAATTTTCATTTTTTTTTCTTTTCTAAATTCCACCTTTTATGAACGGGATGTCGTTAATCTTCACCAGGGGTACCCACATTTTTTTTATAAAAATTTGATGGCTTTTGGCCAAAAAAATTTTTGTCTGCATTTTTTTTTTTTACACAGATCATATTCACGTAACCTACTATCACAACATATAAAAAGAAATGTGCAATTTTGAAGATTATTTAGAAATTTAGCAATTCCATGGACTATTGGCACTTTAAAAAAACGATTTTTGCCCCCAAAATGTGATTTTTAAATTTAAAAAAAAAAAAAAATTGTGTTAAAAATGCCAAAAATGTGGTTCCACAGGTTGGTAGAACCATCCAATCAAAACGAATAATCAAATTAATGGTAATTAATTTGATTTAAGCCCATTTTATCACTTTCCACGGTTGGGGGCCAAATGTTGTCAAATTGGTGGAATTGGTCATATATATATACAAAGACCCAATATTTTGGAACTTTGGGGGGGGGGGGGGGGGGGGAGAGGACCTGGTGGGCATATGCCCCCCCCCCCCACTACACCTCATAAAGATTTGAGGCAAAACTTTGATAGTTCCAATGCAAAGCAATGGGAAAAATTCAAAAGATCCCTCATATTATATACAAATTAAGATTATATGTTAAATGGGATTTCTGATTATGTTCCTGACAGAATTTATTCTAGCTGATTAGCTTTGTAGCCTCACCAGATCACATCACCAGATCATATTGTCCAAATAGGAACTGGACTAAGAAGCAGTGTGTCTAGTACTAGACCTACTCTAATATTGAATAAGCATTGTAATGCTCATATCACTGCATATATCAGAGCAAGGTAAAAAGAATCACTGCAATATACTATTAATCATTATATTATTGTGAATTTCACAAGTCTTTCATGTCCTAGTGTAATTAAACATATATTATAGTGCACTGTAGACATTATATGTTAATAAACCATATAATATTAAGTCTTTCCTAATTAAATTATACTGGAGCTGGCATTGACAGACATTCCCCCACCTCCATGCAATTCATACTGCTGTAAACTGAAGGAAATCCCCGCCTGGGAGGGGGCATATTTTCTCAAACATTCCCCTACCATTCCCCCACTTGCCCGGGGGTGGGGGAGGGGGGGTTTCAATTGACAAGTGCATTAAGAAGGACTTCAAGCTAACCCATCTTTTACCCTTATCTATGGGACTTAGCCGGTTCCATAGTTTGGGTCCTTGATATGTTTTAAATATTCATTGAAATATGCATAACCAGAGGAATCAGAAAGCCGCGATAGCAGTGTTTTAGGAATCAGGAAGCCATGATGGCAAGTGGTTTAGGAATTAGGAAGCCATGATGGCAAGTGTTTTAGGAATCAGGAAGCCATGATGCCAAGTGGTTTAGAAATTAGGAAGCCATGGTGGCAAGTGTTTTAGGAATCAGGAAGCCATGATGTGGTTTAGGAATTAGGAAGCCATGATGGCAAGTGTTTTAGGAATCAGGAAGCCATGATGGCAGGTATTTCAGGAATCAGGAAGCCATAATGGCAGGTGTTTTAGGAATCAGAGAGCAATGATGGCAGGTATTTCAGGAATCAGGAAGCCATGATGGCAAGTATTTGAGGAATCAGGAAGCCATGATTGCAAGTGGTTTAGCACTCAGGAAGCCATGATCAGAGCTTTGTCAATACACATAAAATAAAAATCACGTTTTTATGTATATATATATGTCCCTTTACTATCAATTTGCGCACTACATATATAGACTAGGTGCCATGTCCTATATATTTTGTTTGCCATATTCTTAGGTAGGTCTTGAAGCAGATTAACAAAAGTAATCAATACAAACTATTCAACATTGTATAAAATCAGTGAAGATACTCTCATTTCAATGACACTTGAATGATGGGATACACCTATGATTACAGCATTAATTATTTCAAGACTTAATTCACTTGTTAATAACAAAATAGGTAAAGTGGACCTACCTTTCCGCTTCATTCAATGAAAATAAACAAAGGAACATTTAGATCATGTATTGGTACTCACTTTAAGTCATCGTCGTTCTCACATAGGAACCAATGTATTTTTGTCTTTTTGCGGGGTTCTTGTGGTATGGCGATTACATGGTCGATTTTGGCACCAGAGGGCAGCTCGGGGCTGTAGGGAATCGCACGCACGTATGAGCCAACCGTGAGGAAATTGCAGATCGTCTGTAAGAATAGAAAGAAAACAAACCGTCAATCTATTTTAAAACCTGTTCGGAGAAGCATCCTGTAAAGAGAGGGTGATATCTAATAGATCAAATAAAACACCAGTTTTCATGGTATAAGAGTGAATGAATGAAATGATATAGTACTGAAATATGTACACACACAAAAAGAAAATCATATGTAAGAATGACAAACCGATTGTATTTCGTAAATGTACGCATCTGTCTATAGATGAAAATTAGTAGTGTCAAATTTGGACTCTGTAACAGTCTTCATAAAAAAAAATAAAGCAAACACTAAACTGTACAAGGTTGACCACAAATACGACATGGACTACTTGTGAAGCAATTCTTAACCCCTCAGAGTAGCTGTATTCGGATTGGCTACCAGGATAGTAGCTGATTCGCTACCAGAAGCTAGTCATGTGACCACTAATATCGATCTGTACCATGTGACAAACTAAAAACGTAACAGTCTGAGCAAATTCTTGTCTTATATAAATATAAAGCTGTAGTAGCAGTAGTAGTGGTAGTAGTAGTAGTATGAGTAGTAGTAGAAGTGGTAGTAGTAGTAGTAGTAGTATGAAGACCCATATTTAAGGTACATATGTTTTAGCCTATTAGTGACATCTGTAGTATAATATACTCATGAGGAAGCATGCAAAGATTTGTGAGTAACGCTTACGGCCATTGTCTTCACGGATCGTGAGGGGTAGCAGGAAAGGGAAAACAAAATAACCGCATCATGAGCACGCGGCAGTCAACATAAGAAAACACAATATCTCATACATACTTATTTCATTACACCCCGATCACGGAGCTAACTGCTCTCGTTTAGGTGTGCTCTTAATCAATCCTTCTAGTAAACAGAAGCACAGGGTCAGTCGGTTACTGTAAGTTATTTGTCTTAAGTCAGTAGACTTATCAATTAACCGTATGCAAATCAAGCTATGTCCATCAATCCTTAATAATGTTACGTGGTAATGTGTCATATATAGCAAGTCATCGCTTACGATAGCTAGATATTGATCAACATATAATGTCATATATAAATAGTAATCATTACTGTTTAGCTGTCAAATCATCAATCAATAAATACTTGATGGAAAAAGCAGGGAACTGTCATTATTATCTAATATAGAATGTCCACTTGCAAAATGGCGTCAGTGGTAAGGTAGTTAATTAACAGTACATTTGATTAGATCTTAAAAATAATAGCAACGGAGGTCAAGTAAAGTAGCAGTTCTGTACGGTCAAACAGGGGTTTATAGAGGAGATATATACAGATCAACAGTCGTGGAGAATCAATATCACAGTTGAGCGGAAAGATTACGAGGTCTAACTGTAAGCTACTCCGTACATAATACGTCCATGTATGGCGGAAATGACGTCATACACAAGTACAAGGTCAAAGTCATAAAAAGGTTCGTAATGGAGCTTGGAGTTCATGCTACCTGCATGCCATTTATACAAAAGGACATACTTATTTAACGTCTCTATGAAAACAAAAAATATTACTACGACCATTGGTTACTATAGTGAAACTATACGCTACAGATAAATGGGATAGAGGGTTTAGCTGGAAAATAAAAACATATTAGAAAAACTGTCCAGGATCGCTTTGGCGTGCCCTCGCTTTGTTATATAGATAGAGAGACATATCGTTCTTTTCATGTCCTAAGGGGAAGCTACCAATTCTATAAGTGAAGAGGAATGGTCAGAGAGATGGTGAATATGTGGCAAGATGTAATATATTATGAGTCAGTCCATAGGTCAGTCACACTTGAACAATTTCAGAATTCAGAAAAATAAAACACACATTTCGGTGTTTGTGTGTGGTCGTTCATGTCACATCTAGATAAGGTCACGATGAATCATTCATCCTGAACTATATCTTGTCAGTATAAGCGTATATCCAGTTAGGAAGTCTGAAAGATATCAGTACGTTAGATATTTTCTTGATAATTTCTTCTATAAACATGGTCAATTCCATTGTCGGTATCATAGTAAAGTCGGACAAGTCGAGATTAACAGAGGTTAAAGTGAGACTGTACCTTTAAGAGTTATATACAGAGTGTATCAGTGAGAATAACACTTTGTAGACTTTGGAAAGGAAGGTTATGTTGCAATAGATTAGAGGTTAGGATAGTGAACAGGTATATCTTTTAGGTCGTGATGCACACACTGAGCTTTCATCAGTGGATCATTCTTGAAATTTAGGTTTGCCTGATATCGATATAAGGAGAAATGTCATTGTAAATATATAAATATAGGTTTGTCATGATGGGAAATTATTCTGACACGACAATGTAAAATTAAGTTTACATTAATCGATACAGTGATATGAAAAGGATGGAATTCATAAGTACCAACTTAATAATCATCGTACCAATTTGTGTTCCATCAAAAATTTCCAAGATCATGAATCTGGCTTAATCTTTTTGATTTTAAAGGAAAGACAGGAAGGATCGAGGGCATGTTTTTTGTTATGTTCACATGTGATGATTTGATTCATGTAGTGAGATCACGATAGATTCTTGTACATGCAGGAAACATTTTCTGCGGTATTGGTGGTAAGTATAAATATATTTATACCTATTAAAATAGCTAAAGCATTGAGGTATAAGTTTAGCACATTCCACTGTAAGAACAGCTTCACCTTACATATGTATTCTTTTACGGAAACCATTAAATATTTGTGTGTGGAGGCTTGAGGGGAGAAGTTGGAAGGAAAAATGACTGTATTAGCAAGGTATATTTCAGTACAGTACATTTAAGGTAGTGCATGGAAAAAGGGAAGCAGATGACCCTCGCATTCTTCCAGATAATCAAATTCTATCAAATGTTTTAAGTGTTGTTTTTTTCCAAATATCTTATTTCATTGATTTAGGTTAATCTCTTTGTATATCCTAGTGTGAATACGGTCTATATATAATCTGTACTAATTTCGTTGAAGATTGTGCCCAGAGGCGAAAAGAAAGAATTGTAAGAGAACGGCAACTATTTGCCAATTACTTAATCTCTACAAGCCAAATTTATGTACAATTCATCATCACAATGCAAAATCTATCTTCATTGTAGTTCCAAAGCGAAAGTTAATCAATTACTAATTTGATAAATGACCCTTCCTAAAATATATTACTCAGCTCGTCTGGCTCATGCAATCTAGGTCAAGGACAACCAAGGCAAGGTCACGATTGCGGTCAAGAAGAAGCCACAAATGACGTTATGGTAAAAATCTCAAGACACCATTTGCTTACAGGTATCTCAATAGCCACAAGACAAGGGGTACACCAGACAAATATATTTCTTTAATTTCTCGTACGATTTGTGGGACACAAAATTTCGAGGACATGGCCATGGAATGGCGAATTGACTTGGCCATGAGCTGCTGAACATGAATCTCAATCTTAGCCAGTATAATGGATATTTAAATTCAAATCGAGACAATATGGCAAAGAGACGTGAACGCCTTCTTTCTTTACATTTCCGCCCCTAAAAGGGACATGCGGATTTGAAATTGATAGATCAGTTGAGTTTCAGTTTGTGGATCACTGAAGGATTTATAGGGAAGCTGACTGCTAGTTCCACCAGACCTCACAGATGGAAGTTTAAATTGCCTTTATTGATGAAGATATATCCATTGAATAAAACAATCATTTAAAACAAGTGCATTCTCCAAAAAGGTCGCTGACCTGAGCTATATTATCAAGTACATACAGGCAAACCCTGTTTGTCCAAACTTAACAGCTTCAAATTCTATGCTGTGTATACTTTTGATGCCTTGTGTTCTTTGGATCCCTACACCGCCACTAAAATCAGCCGAACAAGTCTCAGTTCCATCTGTGAGTAGGTATCAGGAATTGAGGATTAGGTTTAGGGGTAAGGTGACTGAGGTATACATGAGGTGGTAAGATAGACAAAAGTAAAGTGAAGCGCTTTTCAGGTGTGCAACGATAGATTATATACCTACTGGTAAAACTGTTATTCTCTGAAACTGATACAAAACCAGCCAAAAAATAGCCAAATTAGAAAATCAGACCTCCTTGTTGACAGTCGATATATCACAATAGAAAGGTTAATGTATTCCCAACTTATAAACCATCATGTCACGGTTTATGTCAAAGAATAGTTGAGAAGTAATGGTTACTTAAGGCTCATCAGCTCTCCCTTCCATAGATTACGTAATCACATACAAATTAAAATTCTTTATGGAGTTGATCAAATTGAAATCTAAAAAATGTCTTCCTCCATTAATCTAAAGTAGTTTTAAAATTGAGGAAACACGAATATATATTTGAAGTAAAGACACAGTCTGCGTCAAAAAGAACTATTATTACGAAAGCAGTGAGTGCAATGTATGTCTTTTATTCTACAATCTACTCCTATAGTGGTATAGCAGTATTTATAAAGTAATGGTGTCGAAGGCTGGGAGAGACTGCGCCGAGATATTTAAGCAACCAGGGTCAATACAAAGTCGAGTTTAATTTGCAAGTATTTATACGTCTACAGTCAGTGTAACACAATTGGTAACAGTTATATGTTGTTCCAAATATTATGTACTAGCCGAATACGATTGATAAATGAGATGTCAGTCAGGTCAGTTAAATCTGTCATCAGGACCTGTACTTTCAATGTCAGTAGACACATAACAGTCAACTCATTAGTATCTAACACTCAAATAAAAATTAAAAAGGACATTAAGCTACAAAGATACACTGTTTAAAGCTTTTTCAAGAGTCTTTTTGTTTTCTAGCTTTTAAACTGCGCTTATATATCTGCCAAAAGTAGTTTATTCTATTTAGAGAAATCGTGTTTTTGGGTAATCCCAAGTTTCATGCAAAAGACATGTTTCACAGAGTGATAGAGGCTTTAAACAAGTGCATAATCGATTGAAATAATTAGTTAATACTCGTAACAACCGTTCCTTGGTAAATTGATGATAAAATAGGGATGGGCAAAAATGCAAGTTGTTGCATCTATTTGGCAGATTAAGTGCATAGTGCCAGTTTTGTACCAAACATGTCATACTACCACATTGGTTAGTGAAGATAAAATTTGTCTCAATGTCTCCGCATTGAATTTCTTCCTTTCAGATGCAATAGCCAATGGATAATAAAAGATAATGCAATCTAATAAGTTCTCTATAAAAATTATGAGGATTCGAAGATTTTAAACACAATACATTCACCACGAAGGCTCCAAAACGAATGTTTTGAATTCAATAAACGAAAAGGTAAGACTATGATGCCAAAATGTCGTGTCAAGGGTAAACTTTCCACAATCAAGTCACAAAACGTCACAGTCTCGACTCAAAATATAAGTGTCAAACATCAGTACTAAACACTTCGAAAAAATAATCAATGACTGTCGAAAGAATTAGTCAGGATGATATAAGTGTCAGGCCCCCACATGAATAAATTAAGAGATCATTATTGGATCACAAGATATATCCGATCCGACATAGAAAAGTAGCAAAATTATTTTTTAAAATCCCTTTAATGTATGGACATACATATCACGGGGGTAAGTGATGGGGGTGAGGGAGGGAGTAGATCAATTCTTTTAAAATATTGAGTCTTCAAAATGTTTTTCTAAATTGTTTTTCATCAGCTATCAAGGATGTCACTGGTACAAATGGAAAAAACAACATGTACACGCACCGCTAGGACTTTGGAAACACACGTCCTTTAGTCCTAATCTCCTCATCACTGTATGATACTTATACACTTATATATTGAATTTTCAGTCATCTACGGCATGGGAAACATTACGTTGCTTCTTGCATAAATGAATCATGTGAAGGTTTATGAACGAATGCATACAATTAATCTTGGCAAATATGTTCATGGTGCCGTGGCGAATGTAAAGTGATATCGTCTGGTTCAAATGCCAGCAAAGTTAAAGCCCAACGAAAATTTGAACATGTTCTGATCTTTGAAATTCGTTCTTCAAGGATGACTGAAAACACAATTAAACAAACCCTCGTTACTTTCATGGTTAGTAGTTAAACACTAGTCTGAAGGTTTGGGATAAAGTCCATCAATATAGCGGTTTGACATTGTTTGATAAGGATGGTGGAAACATCACTTATCAGGCTTGACAACAGAAAAAGTAAGACAGAACGTGTGTCAAATATATTGACAACTCATGACCACAATTAGCATATAACCAACAGGACAATATTATTTTTTAAAACTCTAAAAGCTGCTGGCTAGGCACAAGACCAGGAGACGGTGAATAATGCAGTCAAATATAGAGAACTATGAGGGACCACTCTCGTCAGGGGACGTTTGTTTTACTTTTATCTAGAGTCTTTTATATACATTACTATCCTATTAGCTAAATTTGTCTTGATAAAACCCAAAATAAAAAAGATACCAACTTCTAAACCATCATCATCATCTTCGTCCTCGCCTAAAAACTAGATGAAAAAGTCACAATGGCTGTGATATGCGTCCATTTGATTCTTATTGTGGCATAAGAAAGTATTTAACAAATGTTAAAATTACATAGCCTGTGGCGGCTCCGTAAGTTGATCAGTGAAGTGATTTGTCAAGGTAATAGTAGTAATAAATAATCATTATCGTCATGAAAATCCCAGTTGCTATTGTCAAACCAAAGCTTAGGTCTTTTACTGCTTACATCATCTGGATTGTGTTATGAATGGTTATATACTTGGGTCTATTCATTAAGATATTACAGTATTTTATTTTCTACATGATCAGTGCCAGTTCTCTACTTTGGGTCTCGTGATAATAGTCAAGTCGAGTAGTACCATATATAATACTTGATCTTCACATCGTATTGCAAATAAATTCGTATGAAAACGGGAAAAAAATATTTCGAATGAGTTATCGATGATAAGTCTGGTTTGTCAATGCATGCAGTCGATGTCTCCTCACGAGTCAAAACATTGCCAACTCCCTCAGTTTTATTTGAGGCGAGCGGGACCGATTCTTGGACATCACACTAGATGCCACCAAGGAGCCTTGCGATGTTGTGTTGGTTCTGCCGTATGCCATCAGAGGGACTAGGTGGCACCTTACCACGGCAGAATCATCACTCACTCTTCTTGCCGACCGAGGTTGGAAGATTTGGCTTAGATATTGACACTCACCTGCAAGAGAGGGAGAAAACACAATTAGTTTCAGTCAAAATATCAAAACAATTCTATGGTTATTTTATTATGTGTATTTGTTTCCATAATGTCTGCCCTATCAGCAAGATAAGGGGTGTATGCAATGATAATCGATAACTCCCAGGGTTATGTAGAGAAAGTGTTCTAGTAGAACGATGTTCAACATTAATTTCGGGCTTTGATTGAAAAAAGAACTGAAATTGGATGTTTTGGAGGACAATTATGAAGCCTTATGTTAAGTGGACAAACTAGTTGGTGTGTCAAGGATGAGCAAATAAATGAGCAAATAAATAATAATTCATATACGATGATAAAAACCAAAAGAGAAGGGATATAAATTTCGAATAGATTGAAACTGCCGGGAATTGCTTTCAGCATTTAAATTTCAAAATTTGCCATGTTAATGAAGAAATGCAGTTCGAGAAACGGCCGCATAAATCTTCCATCGCTTTGGAGGAATGAACATATCAAATTACAATAATTTACAATTATTGAGGAAAAGACACGAAATGACTTCTCTTGTTATGAACCTATAAAAATACAATTGGTCTGAACGCATGCTAAAGAGCATTAAAAAATGTATTGATTTCCCATATGAACATCGTCGTAATAGAACAAAATAAAGTTGTAGATATTTGAGAGAAGTTTGCCCAGTTACAGTGCTTTGTAGTTGATGGTATGTACGGTAGTTTGTATTTGTGCTGCCTACAGATTAGTTCACTACGCCCACAAACTTCCCTCTTCTTATTAACATTTTATCAGGACTTTCCTTTCCGGACGTTTTCTTGTTAATCTCAGATGGTGAAGACTAGAGTTAGTGTTGCATTCTTCCTTCAAGGGAAATCTCATAGTATACACCACAAGTATTCTCTCTCTAGATATATGTGATCAATTTCTAAAACTATCCGTTGTTAGGACCCCGGAGTCTGTACCAAAATCACTGTTCATTATATTCACCTCATTGCTATCAAAAGGTTAACTAACTCATTAAGGATTGTTTGAATATGCAAACGGTCAAGGTTCATGATTCCACTGTACGATGGACGATACAGTACAGTCCTTTTAATCAGTGGGCTAACAACATATTACTATACCCCACTCCAACCCATTTCAAGAACCATTCATACAAATAGATATCTAGAAAGGAAAGTCCTCTAATGTTTTTCTTATAACATATTAGGTTTTCAAGAATATTGGAAAGAGGTTCACTCCCAATCGAACAAGATCGACAAGAAAGGTTGCAATTCTTTACAGATCATTTCATTATATTTAAAGATACTACCTCTCTCTAATATTATTCAATGTTGACAATTTTAATGATCGTAGGCCTAAATATTTTTGTTGTGAACGTAGAAGAATTGGGAGTGAACCCCCAGCAAATGAGTTTATATTGGCATATTTAAATAGGCATGTGTCTGTGTTGGATAAAAGACTAAGATGTTAGCATTTGTTTGCACGATAAAAGAAAAGGGTAAAGAACGTGATAGGGGAATAAGAGAGTTGTCAATGGAAATGGACTGTCATCTGGGGCTGTCCATGTTCACAGTCAACTGTCTCACCAGAAGTCAGAAGTGATGGAAACGGAGACGATTCCAACGAGGGTAAAGGGTTCATCACTATTTTCAACTAATCGGAATGATTCATAAGAACAAAATCACGCAAACAAAGCAGATATTAATCACGGAGAACGGAAGAGTCTCGGCTTATCATTCGAGCCCATTTCAACTTTTCAAATGCAATTCAGATTCAACATTTTCCCGTTGGTCTGTCAATGGTCGGCGTCACAAATCGGTGATGGTTAAAACGAACAAGAACATTTCCATCCCACCCAAATTAATCCAGCCTACATGAATGGTTCAATTGTAAGTGGTTGCCGTAGCTTCCATTGGCTAAACATCCGATTAGCCTTACTATATCCACCATATTCACATGCGATTAATCCTAGCGCATGGGACATCTGTTTTAGCCTTGAACCGTTATCCGTTATGTCAGTTATTTAATCCAAGGTTCATATTATCGGTGTTACAAATCAGTAGAGAGTGACTTTGGGTGGAATATATGCTGATAGCCATCTTCAACATGTTGAAATGAAATTTTGCCGAATCGCTTCTATTGACAATAATCTTGAAATACACATCAGAGTGGCTGTTGACCAGCTGTATACAGCAACACATTTCTACCTTCAATTCATCTCCAATGCAACTAAAATCTCAAAATATTATGTTCACAGTTCACCTGCTACCGCGTAGTTATACTGCAGTCATCGACGTATAAGTCCCCTGGGGAATGTAATTTTCATAACGCACTTAGCTACATGTCTCTTTTTATGATTCTATTACATTTCAGGCCAAACATTTACAGTGTTAAAAAAGACATGTCAACATAGTTAACGTATTATCGCGCTGCCTCAAAAAATTCTACATAACATGAATAATTGGGAAATTTCATATATAAATGCATATATATATGATTAACGGTGACGCGTATTTTGAAAAATAATGAACAGTGCAGTATCATGAAGATAGCAAAAAAAAACAATTTAAGAACGATAGAAGTAGAAACCACAGTTGAGAATCGTGACATGTATCGATATTATACCCAAGGAAACAAAATTTAACGAAAGAAATCCTCCCACAATATCTTTGTATATGATCATACAAATAATTCTGGTTCCATGTTAGGAAGCACACGGAGTGGCTCAGATTGCACTGGACGATGTTCGGTCCTCTAACAAATGGAATGCGAGAATCGCACCTTCCACATTCCATAGCCAGGAATAGCCAGAGGCCAGAGTCTCCACCGTGCAGTATGTCTGAATTTGATTGTGCCAATGGATGAATGTAGTCTAAAATGTTAAAAGGTCAGTTAAAAAACGTACAGTAGAGGCAGAACGAGATTTTCTTTTCTTTTTAACGAGGGAGCATCAATATTTCAACCTAGTCCAGTACTTACTATACTGGAACTGACCGAACAACCTCCTATCTCCATGGAACTAGCCTCAAAGGAACGAGCCTTTCTATTTTTCTCTCCCATCTGACCAGGTAGGTATAAGTGGTTGATCGCCTCAAGCCGGAAGTAAGTGGATCACTTACGGCGAGACTGCACTTCCTCTCAGAGGAAGGCTTGGGGTGGACACGGCTACATCCGGTCGGCTGGGGAGTCAATTTGCCAGCCAGATATATAAGATTTATAGGATTAAAAATTTCTCTATGGTGTTTCGGAGAATAATATATTTTGTAAATAACAGTATGTCGTCTGCAGGTGAGCTTTATGCAGCAATGAATTTCAACAAACTGCATGATTTCATGGATGCATACTTTTATGTTTTGAGGCAGGTTGTTGGGGCGTCTTTCTTGCCTGAAGGGACTGTTTTCTGGCCAAAGCACTGTACTCTCAAAAAGCCACTATAAATGAATGAAATTATGAAGGCTTTATTAAAGCTATATTCCCAGTTAACATCGGTCAAAAACTCAAGTTTCCACTTTTTGTTCTGTTCTTTCCCAATCCATCTAAAAGCCATTTGGCCAACATTTTGGAGGATGCTGTCCGGTTGTTTTTGCTTAAGTTCACCGTTATATTTCAGAAACCCGCCAAAGTCCTTTATTTAGTATCGCTTACTGGCGGCCATTTTTTCTCAACTTCAAATTCTTGTAACTATCAACATAGCAGCAGCAGAATATTGATGAATTCAGGCCTATACATCATAATATGAGTGAAATTGGTGAGATTTATTTTGTCCAATAGCTGAGAATGCAGCTTTAAATTATGCAGCTTGCTGAAAGTGGATCGTCCGCCGTTTCTATGGTCGGGAGTGAATTCCAAGCGTTCAATCTCTAAGGCGCACCTAGCAGGAAAATTTAATCTGCTTCTCTGTAAACTCCCTCCCACCACCTTCACTATACTGTTATCCTGGATTGCACTGAGACATTTGGTGGGGGTGAGTTTGCAGATTGGGAACGGTCGTCTTGAGATTCAAGTTCAATGTTGTTTACTTCTGGTTTGTTTCATGGAGAATTTCGCCGGTCGTTTCCACTTATTTCTCAGCTTCTATTAAGATTACTTTTTAACAAATTTTATTCAGGTAATGTAAATCAAATTTTGCCGACAAATTTTGTTGTTGCCCACTAATTTCTTGCAACAAATATCCATACAGAAACAAAAGTTTCCAGAGAATGTGGCAACACAACTGACACTCCTCCATTTGCGTTTTCATTGCAAACATGGAATGCATTGATGTTAGTGGGTAACAAAAGAATTTGTCCGCGCCGTTTTTCTCTCTAGTGGAGTCGCCCTATAAGAGTGTTTTTCATCGCGCCCTGAAGGATCATACTTATAGGCCTTCATCGTTCAGTTTTTCCTTAACGCGCGTTATATCACCAGAAAAGCAAAATTGTTCTATTCAATTATACACAGAGAGATCTTCACTCCTGACAACCTAAATACATGAAACAGCCTTGAACATATTCTAACATGATATTCCAATAAACCCTGGAGGTAGACATGCTATTAACTATCGTTGTATCGATTCTTCTTACATAAAAGGACTTACAAGCCTTGGAGATGACATATGACAATAATATAACATATTACTATTCGTTCGCTAGACTCTTTGGTAAAGAGTCTCTTCCAATAAATGGGTCAAATTCTTCAAATAACTTTCGTTTCAAGTAGATCTAAATTTCCTTTTTGGTTGCGATTAATTGAACTGTATCTGGCGGGTTATTCCAAAGCGAAGACAGTTGGGAAAAATAAAATTTTTTAACACCTCGTTCGTAGGCGTGGGAACTAACATTTTTTCCCCATTTTGTTTGTCTTCTAAGACATAAATTTCTACTTTCAATGTAGTTGTCCCTCCAAGTTTGTGTAATAGCCACATCAAGAATGTGCCTTCTGCAATTTTCTAGGGGTCTATTGGAGCTAATGTTCAAAGATTTACATTTATTGATATTCAAAGAAATGTGTATTCTTTGCTCACCAATGTTCAATTTTTGTTGCTTAATTTTATGGCATACCCAGGCTATATTTCAAAAGGTTCCATGTTTGCTGCTTTCCTGTATAGATTGTATTCCTTTTTATATTGATTAATATTAAATGCAATGTAAACAACTCTGTTGTGAACCATTTTAATGGAAAACTTAATTCAATAATGATAAACGTAAGATCTCTTATATTTGTCATAGAGTTGAAGTGATAACAGCAGAAATTATTCGAAAAGCTAAATCTGTTTAAACCTAAACTAAAAACTGTGTTAATTATCAATGTGCAAATTTGTGGGTTTTGTCCCTCTGCGCTTGGCAAGCATAGCGTATTTAAATATCTTCATTTCGATTCTCTCAGTTCAGGCAGGTCGGAACGGTCGTTTTTCCCATAACTTTTTGGCCGTGTTTGAACAGCTAATTAAAATGAGTTAATCTTTACAGAATTACAAACATGACATGTCTCATAGATTCAACTCTCCCCTTTCAGAACCGGTTTTCATATTGTAAGTGTAGTTGGTAGAAGCTGAAGAACAAGTAAAAATGACAAGCAAACCTTTTCAACAAAATAAACCGGAAGTAACATAGCATGTTTGCTGGAACTACTTTCAGAGTGCACTTCCTCTTTTTCCCCGCACTGAGGTAGATTCAACGATCATATAGCTTCAGTGCTTTAAAAGTACATTTGTTAAGGTATGATGGAATAATACAAACACATGTGTGATCTTCGTGAGAAGAGCGAAGCAACTGATTTAATAATCTAAATGACACTACAGATCTTCCTCCAGGATCTGGGTAAAGAGTAGGGGGCGGTGTCCGTGATGTAATACCCATGGCCTAGCATAAATAAGTTCAGGAATTGTTCCTTACTACATAAGAAGACTGTTCTACAGTCTCTTGAAGATAACCATGCTTTAGTATGGGAAATCAGATCGGTGATAAATGTGACAACCTTTAAACTAAGGTTTTCCTGTGAAAGAATTAATGTATTTTGATAGAACTTTGGATTTAGAACGGCAATCTCCTATGTAAAAAAATTCTCACTCCATAACCATTTTAAAATTGGAATCTCTATTCAAAGTGCTTCAAGGTGGTATATATATTTTATGGTGAAAGATATTTAATTAAGATATATCCATATTAAATTGATAGGGGAGGCTGGGGTCGGTTGAAGGGGTTAAGGGAAGATCTTAGAACGGTTTCCTTGTAACAATAATAATAATAATAATAATAATAATGTTGGCGTTCATGTCTACAGCGGTATCACCTTTTTTGATACAAGCGAGCACGATCAGGTTAAGTAAAAACTTACATATAGTTTGACATACATTGTAATCATAATATATTTCATTATAACCTTTAAATTTCTCTGTTTTACTACTTTGCCTTGTGGACCCATTCTGTTATATGATGAGGAATTAATGATACGCAAAGTATACAGGTTCTAAGATTTGAATAAATGGTGGATTAAAGGAGTATTGTTTAGCTTTTTCAATAATGTTGATGAGGTATCGGCAGTCTTCTCAAGGAGATAAACAAGGCTCCTTAGTAGTAGTTTCCCATCCCATATGAAGCAAATATGTCAAGTGATATTTTGATATTTATGCTGGGACCGAATTTATTCTAGGACGATGAATCGATGTCCGCTTCAAATATCGAAAATGAAATTCGAAACAAAGTTTTAAGAATGGATAACAATCAATGGAAGGAATAAAGAACTTTCCGATTGTTTTCTCAGTGTAGTTTTGCATTTCCTGAGAAGGTATGATTGCACTCATTTTGAAATTTATTTTTAGGTATTTCCAAACGAAGAAATGCATTAATCCTTGTTATTTCACGTAGAGTATTAGATTACAAGAACGTACCCTACGAAATCGCACCGATCAAATATCACAATCAATCCGTCTCTTTCAACTACTGGATTGAATATCTCATTCTAAATAAATACACATTCCCTGAGCGCTTTCAACGACGAAAGAGGTTTTGCTATCTTCAAAATCACAGATAAAGACAATTGAAAGGAATAATCTGGATCGTAAGGAGTAATGAAATGTGTCCTTTTGTTTATAGGAGACATCTTATCTGATACACAATCAGGAGCTTAATAGATGCAATTGTTGAGAAATTCATTTTCGTCCGCGATGAAACTAATTTCGATGAGAATCTACTAACGCACGGGTTATGCAAATATATATGTTATTTCCCCCAGGGGATCGAGGAATCTTTCCGCCAAACAAAACACTCAAAGAATGAGCAGCTATCAGAGGATTCTTGGTGCAAAGTTGAGACTCTGAAATTAGTTGGATATCTTAACCATAAGGAAATGTAGGGATTCACGTCGGGGACATGGACGTTCACGTAAAAACGAAATTGAAAAATAAATCCAGCAGTCAGGAACAATAGATCCGATATCAAAATAACTCTGTGGGGATTTTCTTATCACCGTAAGTCCAGGCTGTCAGTCTCCTCTGAAAAATCCTTTCTCGCGAACCTTTGTACGAAAGTAGCAAGGATGTCCTTTGACAGATGTATCGCTGTCTAGAATAATCATCTCCAGTTGGTAGTCTTTTAAGTCCTGCCCTGTCTTTTGAGTAGAGTCGGTGGGTCCATGGTAGTTGTCCAAGGTTGGGGTATACTGGTTACTAAGTAAAGGAATTAACAAACCTACCTTAAGCATGACGTTTCCTTTTGATGTGGGGTCGTCGGGGTTCTTAAACCAGAAAAAGGAGGAGTCTTTGTATAAGCGACAATATACTCGCTTCCATTTCTCACCCATAAACCCCTCTGAAAAGACAGAAAAAAAAGAGACGTTAGTGATATATCAAAGGAAGTAATACATGATTACATTAAAGGAAATAATATACATGTATGATCCCTGTGCTACCAACATTAACATTACAAATATTTAATATTCTTAAACTCTATGAAGGGTTCCGTTCAATTCTTATTTGATTTTAATGGGAAATAAGAGGATGGAACGAATTGGAAAGACATTTTAAGGGGAATTGGTTCCATCTCCTTTCATTTACCAAGAACTCATTATTCATCTTCCTTCCAAACCAATCAAGACTTAATTCAATCCGTGAATTCAAAATTCATACAGAAAATTGCTCTCATTCGAGGTGAAAATTGGTGTCTATTGTGGTGCAGGCTGCTATCGCCCATCTTCATTATCAGAGCATTTCGTCAATATCTCGAGATAAAATGGAAGATAATTTGTTTGCCTTTTCAATAGCCTTTCACTCTTCAGCTAGATCATTGAGGTGCACACAATCTCGCCCGCCTGACTAAGATAAAGAGGGCTCCATAAGAAACTGGTGATTTAAAAAGAATCCAATGAAAGGGGTCAGGTTTTACGGGCACAATTTCAAGCACATCCAGGTTATCATAGAGATACAGACGTTATGATATGCCCAAATGGAAGAAGGAAGGCAAAAGTTATGCAAACAAGACTGATTATGCTAAACTTTAATGGCAATGAAGGTTCACGTAAAGAGGGGAATGCTTCTGATGTCGATAATCATCGACTTCTAACAAAGAAAATGATGATTATGCTTTTGAAATATTTTTGTACGATTGAGATTGATACATGATTGTGTTCGTTCAAATTAGATAGCCAGGCATTTCTTTAAAAATCCGGTTTATCAACCAGAATGGATATTGAATACCCAATCGATCAACATAATGACACACTATTGAATGTCGTTTAGCTTTCCGAGCAACCATGATAAGGAATATCCATTTTCATTTATGCATACAGCAATCATTCATCATAAGCTCTTAATGTTTGTAATGAAAAAAGTTTTCCTATAATCAAAAATACCAATTGTCCTGATAGATACCTGAAAAAAGGAGTATTGATATCAATGTAGAAAAGACATAATGTTTGCTATGTATTGCATGGAGGACTGTAAAAAAAAATTTCATACAAACGAGGCCAAGCTTTATACTGTAGTATGCATTATATATACAGCAAGAAACCTAAATATTCGGACTTGATTTATCACCATTAGTTCCATGCCTCCTTTTAATCACGTGCGTTGATGAAGAAAGAATAAATAGAGGAGTAATATGGTGGACGTAATCTGAGCATCAAATGTGTAAGATACGCACCAAACGGCAGTTTGTCATGATAGCATAGTTTGATGGTCATTAAAATGGGGATTAAAAACACCAAGGCGCCCACGACACAGGGTTGAGATAGAATTTGAATAAAAACTTAAGAGTGATGGATTAGAGCAACATATTTTCATGATGCCTTTCTTCCCGGAGCTCGAATCACTCGAGTAAGTTTGAGTGATGATTACAAAACATGTAGTGAACCTGTATAGTGATAAGAAACTATTTCCATATGTCTTCTTTGAGCGTAATCAATAGCATTTACTTCTTCCTCGATGCTCCCTATACTCTCCTCCCAGTCTGAACAATAACACACCATCTTGGAAGAATATTGATCGTCCAAATTCCATGCGACACAAAGGGAAAATCAATTGGTGAAGCAATACTGACAGACTGCATGCGTAGTAACACAATATAATTAATTCCATGAAATTCTAATAAGGTCCTGTATATTGTTCCCCTCTTGAAATAACAAAGATACGCAAGAGGAGATCGCCCTTGATCCAGGAGGAGACATAACCAATTGCGTATCAATGTAGGGAATTGAGTTCACGGGAAGGCAATATGTTACATAAATCCTCCTTGCGCTAAGCGGCGTAAAAGAAGGCGATGTTCTATGTCCGAAGAAAGGTCAGACCTTGCCGCCACCCGCTTGCCCTAATAGTAGTTCCTGCCCACTTGATACATGGCTTCACTTTCAGGATAAATTCTGAAGCTGTCCTGATATTCTCCCTAGTTTTAGGTATGCGTTTAGGTATGAGCAGGAGATATATATTATACCGTGTATCGAAATTTCCAAACAGATTTCTACATTGCTCAGGCGATGGAGCAATGACTGTTTTTACTGTCACATTGCATTAAGGATTTTCGATGGAAAAGATATATTCCATAGACAGTGATGGCTGTACATTATTTGATTCTACTTACAATGGCGTGCATGTTTCTGAAACTGAAAAACCAAGTATACAGCGCCATAATGTAGGTGATAATTAATATCTATTAGGAAGAAAGTATACTTGAAAGTGGACAAAGTGAACTAGGGGGTTGGAAAGGACTACATGTATTCGCGTATAGGGTAACCAAACCTAATTCCCGCATAATCCATATGTTATCTATGAGAAACATTTCATGCAAGAATAGCCAGACTTAAATGTCAA
The DNA here is from genome assembly GCA_942159475.1 of Sthenelais limicola. Classification (NCBI taxonomy): domain Eukaryota; kingdom Metazoa; phylum Annelida; class Polychaeta; order Phyllodocida; family Sigalionidae; genus Sthenelais; species Sthenelais limicola. The sequence goes on along the minus strand of OW804095.1, from coordinate 110,497,753 downwards.
CTGAGAGACATGTTTCTTTCTACTTGGAAAGGTCATGACCTCAGAAGGACTTGGGAGGAACTCAGGACTACTAGCTACTCCTATATCAACGACCTTGACCTCTTATGACAGTCGAAGTGTCCCTCCATGTCATGTGACCGCGTCATTTCAAGCCATAGCAAGGTAGCAAAATACAATCAGTGTCAAGAAATGCGATCAGTGGCCGGGCAAGACACATATTACCCACTATCTCCCACCAACATCGACCTTTCCATCGCATCAAACAGTTATGATGTATCAAAGCAAACTGTATAGTCAGGGGACATGGTCCACTAAGCCCTATGACATTGATATGAATGTCATGGTTCAAACAGGTATATTGTTATACTCTCTGATTTGAACCACCCCAGACTGGATTCTCGACTTCTGGTTGGGTCTAAAAGGTCGCACATTGAATTTCTCTATACTTCCAGATCTTACACGTATTAAATTAGAACTATTGTCAGGAGACTTGGTCCCACTGAGCACGTGCGATGTGACTATTCTGACATGTCATAGTTCAAACAGGTACATTTTTTATATTCTCTGATTCGACAAGTCTTTTAGAGCGGATTCTGAAGTGCAATTGAGACATAGGAGCAATTTCACTTTTATATTCACATTTTATTTCACTTTCACAGCACAGGTCTTTTATACTGCAGTGGAGTAATGGTAAAACTCAGTAAATGTTAAAAGTCGGAGAATGAATCTAGGCCTATGTGAGGACACATTTGACCATGAAAGTCAAAACAGGAATTGTGTTTGAAACAAGTTTTGTTTTCATCGTGTTCATCGCGCAATGTAGACAAAGAAATCCATAATGAAATATGTTGGACAGATAACATAATGTATGGTTGAACAAGGAACGGTTGTAAGTTGCTTTTTAACTATCTAGACAGCAAAATTGCAGTGTTAACCTTTTTAGTCATACCACAACGTTGCGTGACCAAAAGATATTTTCTTTTGAGGACACAGGAACAAAACTATTAAATACAAGCATTTTGTCAGGTTCACGAGAAGACTTTCTGCAATCCGTTTCTAAATGATGACACTAGTCAGCAACATCACACTCCCCCTAGCATGGTCACGTACCGGCTCATAGTCAAGGGACTTTAAATAGTCACCAAAATAAAAAGAACTATATTTTCAGCCTACACTTTTATGTTTTGACATAGCAGTGACTGCGGTGGGGTTCACAGTTTGAAGCGCATGGGCGGTCAAGACACGTGTCTAGGGCCAGATAAACCGGCAGTACCACCCTGGGGAATAGTCAGTCATCTTCATGCATGGTAAAACATTTCATGGGACACATCCCCACTTGGTATGCTATTTGTCTAATCCATCAATCAGCTACTTAAGCACCGATCCAGTAGGAAAAGAATATCGTTCTATAGAGGGTGATTACAATCGGCAACAGTTCCCACCCATGGATCACAACATGTTGTTTGTTTCATACGATGTACTTTATTCGGAGATACTTAAAGTTTTAAAATTAAAAAAGTTCTACTCATGTTCAGCCTTTTACAGCCTTTTACTGATCTGTTGAACCATAGGTTGAACACCAATAGCTAGTTATATTTTGGAGCGTACCATTTGGATTCATTGCTTCTTGATTTTCTTTTATAGATAAAAGTTTAGATGTTTAAAAAAAGATTTCGTGTTTGAATTAAATTGAAAGATATATCTTTATTTTAACCCATGCGCATGTTATGAGCAGAATTTTGGGATTTGTGGTGGCTGAGAGGTCCAACCAGAGGGATGCGAATATCCTGGGTTCTAATCCTGGTGTGACTGCCATTTCACCTCCTTTCCAGGAACTAGAGGAGAAGTATGAGCTGACTGTGTCCTGGTAAAACAATGTTTAAAACAAGTGACTCCTCTTCTGATAAATTAATAGCTGGGGTGTAAATTCAGGTAAATTACTAACGTAGTATATAGCCTTTCAGAATATGTCTATGGAAGGAATTCACTTATAGACATGAGTGTCTATCTACTCGTTGCGAAGAAACTTTCAAGATTTTAAGGTGAGATAAAAATGGCATTTGGAATCTGCAAGTAACAGCATTAGGAATTGGAGAGTTGACAATGGTCAGACACCTCCCAACATCTCTTTCTTCTCCCAGGAGAGGGTACCAACCCCCTGGAGCGTCGTCCACTTGCTGGTAGCGTGACAACAAACCCTTTCCACATTTGTTTTTTGATGGTATTAGCTAGCAAACACGCAGGGAATGAGACCAATGCTGGGCTCTCTTTTCCCCATGTACTCAGGGAATCTCGTCAATAAGGATAAAAAATATAGTATGTAATGCCCTGACTAACAGTCTCCTTAGATGGGTCGCGTGGAGGGTGAAATTTCCTCAATACTTCACAGCACCATCTTTGTGACAAACCTCCACATAATTCATCTCTAAATTAGGAGTAGCGAACATTGTATTTTGCTCACTCGTGTCACTGGTGAATAAAGATATCAGTTAAACGAGGTTCAGGGATGTAACAATTCTTCAGATAAGCAACAACATCCCATGAAACATAGCATAAAAGCCGGGTTCTTATGGAGAGCTGGTTTCCTCCATGGTCATTCTCCTTCTAGGATTACCATAATGGTCACAGCCCCTGCTGGGGAGCTCTGAAAGGATCCCTTGGCCCATGAGATTCCTCCAGCCCAGTCCGACTTCATGTGGTTTTCACGGCACTTCAGGTCATCACTTTGCCAAAAAGCATCGCTTCCACGCCCTTTTTATCGGCCAGACAAAACTCTTGACACTCGCTTTGCGAAACGCATCATTCCTTTCCATTTCCGCCTGGGGAAAGTCATCTTCAATGCCAGAGCGAACTCCCCACTTTGTATCAAATGACAATTTCGTGTCCTTGCCCGGCTGTGGTCGGAAGATATGAATAAGGGTAGGAGGGGCAAGGTGGGTGCCGGGGATGTATAGTGATGGAAGGTTGAGAGGCCAGGGCTCTCCCCATCCTTTTCATCACCATGCTACACCAACCACTAATAGACTCGGATAGCCTTCATATCACACTGCACATATCTTCAGTATGACAACACGCAGGGGGCGCATGTAAAGGACAAGGACGTTTTTCCAAAGAAGGCTCTCGTTTTTCCTGGATTGTCTGAGTTGCTCCATGCAGCATTCATTATCTGCCTCGATGGGAGAGCGATCACCGGGGCAAGAGGCGCTGTCTTCCACTAGTCAAGCATGATGCGCCTTCCGTCATGGTGCTAATAACTATTTACACCCAATCACAAGTGGGGATATGCGATAGCCCAAGACCGAGATTCGGTAGAATGCACACACAGTGAGATAGACCAGTGCTTTTCTGCTTTTCACATAGCCACACGGGTGAGAGGGCATAGCGATTAGGTGGAAAATACAGTCGTATCCAAATGTCTGAGCGAACCTCGCCCCCAAACCTTCAAGGGAAAACGAATAGAGATTTTGAATAAGTATGCCTATGTCTATTACAACAAAACAAGAGCTCTCTGATTAATGAAGTCAAATGGCGGGGTAATGACCTTCTTATATGAACTTTAAAATCATACATGAGCCTTCTATGCATTATTTATGAATAGCAATTCACAAAAGGATTGCATGATACTTAAAATAGATGCATGTAGGTGGTGTTATGAATAGATCTGGTCTTCTTGAAGTAATTAACTTAAGCTTCACATGATTCTATGAAAAACAAGTGACAATCTTCTGACGTGTCAGAAAGATGATTCTGGGGTGTAGTCGCAATTATAAGCAATTATAACTAATTTTTGAATTTTTTATATGTATAGTATTCGGGAATAATTTGGGTATAAATTATTAAATTGTTCAGTATTATTTCGAGTTGAGTAATATATTAAATTTATATAGAGTAAGTAGGGTAGAGTATTGTTAGGGTAAACTATTCATTGGATTGGTTCATTTGATTAAATTTCAGAGGATATCATAAGTAGGGTAAATTATTCAGGGTAATTAGGGTAACGTATTCATTTAGTTGGTTCATTTGATTAAATTAACACAGGATAAGTAGGGTAAAGTATTCATAAGTAGGGTAAAGTATTCATTTAGGATTATTTTTAACAGAAATAATCAAACTCAACCAAACTTATGAAGGAAATTTCTCATAGAAAAAAACATTTTTGACTCTTGATATTTAAGACAAACAACCTTAAGATACTATTGCATCGTACTGACTATTTCTTGAACAATAATATCAAGGTTATATTACAGAAATAATTAATTTTGAAAAATGTAATGACAGTCATTTTTGCTCATGTTCTTCATTATAGCCTATGCCTATGGTGAAACATTAAAAGGACATTTTCTGAGTCGAATATACAAATATCTGTAAAAAGTTATAGCCTAAATATTATCAGAATCAAGTTCAAGACAAAATACCAATCCTTAGAATTTTCACATAGGCCTAAGGTTTGAACACAATAGAGAAAACCCTTTATGGATCCTGGCAATTTTACCATATTCTCAAGAATTTTTTAACATGATGTTGATGTTCAGTGACTTGTCTTGTCCATGAGGGTCCCAGTTACGTAGTGAACGATAATAGGGAATTTGTCTAATAGAAGGTTAAGATTGTGTAATGATTAACCATCGACTGAATATAAATGCATGAACGTCTAATCTAAGCTTGTATTCAACCTCATATGCCAGGATTATTATGGAAAAGTCATTCGAATAGCTCAAAAAGCAGTTTGATTTTACTGACAGTGAAGCAGCCATTGACTCACTCTATGTGAATCGAACCCATTGAACCTTGCAATAATTACACAATATCACCGATTCTAAGTTCATGTATAGACAAATCAACATGACATATGAACGTCTAATCTAAGCTTGTCGAATTAAATCTAACCAACCTTTTTATTATGATTTCACCGATCGCACATGCTGCGTGCTGTGCCATGTTTGTTTCCGATCTGTTTCTGGTCGCTGACACAATAATATCCGTATAATCTGCGTAAATCAGTCATGTCGACTTCAAATACTATCCCAACCAATAGTTTATGAACATATTAACGTGTGGCGATATTCCTTTGGTGGAAATATCCCGGGAAACATCCCGATTTCACTCCTCCACCTTGCCGAAAGCCATGCTTTCTGCCGCCTCATGCGCATGCGCGTAACTACCTGCTGTAAGGCCGTTGTGTTGACTGGCCTTCTAGCTGGACACGCCGTAGTGGGCTTTGCTTGCCGTGCGATGGCCTTTCGCTGCCCGGGCACTTATGTCCACCATTCAGAGCCCCTATGCTCGTGGACACTACCGAAGCCGTAATAATTAACCAACGACTGAATATAAATGCTTGAACGTTTAATCTAACCTTGTTTTCAACCTCATATGCCAGGATTATTGTGTATAATCATTCAAAGCGCTCAGAAAGCAGTTTAATTTCCTCGGTTTTCGCTAAGCGTGGAGACGTTCTCGTTTCTGGTCGCTGACACAATAATATCCATATATGACACCAGCGACTGAATATAAATGTCTGAACGTTTAATCTAACTTTGTTTTCAACCTCATATGCAAGGATTATTATGTAAAATCATTGGTTTGTTCTAAAAAACGCTCAAATGTTGACACGAGTAGGATCGCTATGGCTGGGTCGGGATCTGGGTCAGGGTAATCACGTGATCGGAGGTGTGGGTAGGATCGGGGTCAGGGTAGGGCTTGGGTCTGTCCACGTGGTGGGTCGGGATCTGGGTCAGGGTAATCACGTGATCGGAGGTGTGGGTAGGATCGGGGTCAGGGTAGGGCTTGGGTCTGTCCACGTGGACAATGTGTGATTAGGACGTGCACGTGAACGTGCGCGCCAGCTCGCAATTGGATTGGCTTATACATGGGTTCAAGTGTGGGGTCAAATTATTCTATGACCTACTAGACCGGTATTGGGGTCAACGTCTTGTCGGAGCGGTGTACCACTTCCGGCCCGACCAGCACTTCGTGGACACGGGAAATATCAAGTCCACGGGCCTTGGCACGGACCCATAGTAATTCTGGGGTGGGGTTGGGCCACCCCAGAAAAAACCTATAGAGTACTGTGATGTCCACGTCCATACAAAAGCGACAGGAATTCGCGTGGGTGGATTAAATATACAGCGTGTGAGTTAGAGGAAGCTCGTCCATCAAATGAGGCCCATTTTCTCCTAATTGGATTTAATTCTACAGCCTAGATCAAACTGAATTTAAACAAGAGCATTAGGTACACCCAAAACAACCCAGGTGGAGTAATACCCCACAGGCAGGAAGTTACTCCCGGAAAGCCAGTATTTGCTTGAATTCCACTAATAGAAAGTTCCTAGGGGTATTCATATTTCACAGGGTTTACAATGTAGACCCTCTGTATTTGCTTCCACAGCCGAGTGTCGAATTTGATACTCTTGCTACCGATACCAAGCTCGCCAATTAAATAGCTTCCTGGGTGTAGGCTACCAGTTGTGGCATTTAAAGTAATTGTTGATATCCCTCCACCGACGCCTAGGGTCAATGCCACGAGCAATGCATTATTGACATCAGTGCCAGGTTGCTGTCACATCGATTACGTCAATAGAAACACAATTACTAATATTATGAAAGAATTGAAGCGGGATATCAATTGCTACATAAGGCTTAATATCATTGACAGCTGCCCAAGGGGCAAGTCTTGATACAAATTGAGAGAATTAACAGCAAGCACCACGTTTTATATTCCAATGAACTCCAGCAATGCCCCATGGATGTGGCATTGATTTCTACGTTTTATAGCCAACCATGTGTGAAACATCTTTGAAGATATCTACCACGTGGGTTCGGATTATGTGCACAGTTAGACAGTCTTAGAAATGATAATTGATACGGCTTATAATAGAGCATTTCGTGCTGCCCACTGAACAGCAAACCTGTGCAATTGCTTGTGGTCTGAAGAGTCTGAAGACTCCACTGTCAGCAATTCCAAGGAAAGGTACATCATAAATGTTCATAGAATCCTTGTGTAAGCAAACATGCACTACAGACTCATTGTCAATACATCGTGCTGTTTTTTTTATATAAGATTACGATATATCTATAAAGATATGTATGAACAAATCTGGGAGCATCGGAGAATATTTTCTTTTAATTAAGGTTCAAAGAGTTTTAAAACAACAAGTAAAATACCTATCAATAAACCGAGGAAATCGGAGCAACTTAATCTGAGAAGCGTTTGGTAGAATACGACTCCGCACATCCTCGGTGAGCCTCCAATAAGCTTCCTTCCCAGGAAAACAGATCTGCAGGGAAGGTTTGAACAAACGAGGGGAGATTTTTCAAGCGAATGGATAATGGGGAGCAATAGCGGGAGGAGATTATAAGACGAATGGGGTATTAGGGACCTCTGGTATTGTCGCTTGACCCATGTCGACTCAGTTATGGCAGATTGATGTGGTCACAACGACCGAGGGAAGAGGAATTAACCAGATATTTTTAGTCGACTGTCTTTATACAGACAGGCGTTTAATCAGGCAAAGGCACAGGCACAACACCAATTAACCTCCGAATAAACGCAACATGCGCTTAACTTATAGGGATGAGATGAAACTTTAATGGGCCAGAAATGAAAAAGCAGTTAACTTATGGGGTGAGGATGGGATTACCACGAAGGAGGGCATCGCGGAGGATAGATGGTTTATAAAAGGGTAAATGTGCATCAAAACAAATTGGTTATTCTCCAATAAGTCATCACCCAAGTATTCTCATGAACGGCCTTTTACTCATGACCAGGTTTTAAATGCCCAGGCTAAAGATGAAAGTGATATTCATGACGGGAAAAAGCTACAGAAGTATGTCAGCCGTGTGCCTCATTGTGGGACATTTAGGAGATTGGTGTAGATAAAAGGAAAATGATACATCCAAAAGCAAGAAAGTTAATGATGTGTCAAGTTTGCTGGAGAGCACATATAGATTCCATCCATAGTCTAATGACAGTAAATGGAAGGGAGTTCATTAATATATAGGGGTCCCACACTACCAGTACTTGCACTCACCTTGATAACTTCACCATCACTGCCTTTGTAATAATCATCTTACCCTTGATAGGAGGAGTGAAATTAATAACCATTTTTCTACCACGCCTGTAGTTCGAAGTGCCTCTCATTCCACCTCCCTACCCTATCTTCGCACGACACTTGAAAGCCAATATGGCAAGCTTCCATAAACAGTTTCCCTGACCTCCGAAAGAATGGACCTTGCCAAGTTTACGAGTGAGTAAATCATCGCACCCAGCCCCAGAGGAGGGCCTAATAAGCTACGAGCATTTGAGCGCATATAAAGCCTGCTATTGCAAACAAGGAATAAGGCACTCGTATAGAATGAAAATGGTACAAATTATTCATAATGACACGCCTCTGAATTCCGCACGGCCTATGGGCCACAAGTGTCAGGCGATTTACGTAGGTTATGTTTATCATGAGTGGAATACTCATATGAATTCCTCTTCTTCATTTCAACAGTGTTGTTTGTTCCCTTGATGACCCCGCGTTTCCAGGACTGTAAATATACACCAATCTCTGCATCTGAATTAGGTATCGTGCATGTTCTATAGGTCGGCAAGGCCTATGGCGGGTTTCACCAACTAATCAAATATGGTTGATGTATGTCTTTATAGATCTATGCAGAATATATAAATTATTGGGAAATCAAATTATTGTGTCAAGCTGCAAGGTATTATGTCTATGCAAATGCACTTAAATTACAACCGAATGCTCTACCAAAATTCCCTCGGAAGAGGTAGGAACTTGAGATATAATAGATATTGTTCCCTCCACTTTGCTTAAAACCAGCGCTGCTTGCGAGGTGACAACAACAACGGTTCTACACGCCTTTCTTGCCCTAACAGCGCTCGTATGGAACACTTGATATTATTTTCTATACAATAAATAAGCGGTTACATTGCACTGCAAACCTCATGGGCTGCCACTCGGAAAGTCTGGATCTTATTACATTTACAGGGGATATAATATGGTCCCTGAGTATATTGCATCATCCTTCAGTCACAAATTTAGGAAATCGAATGGCATCTACCTTCAACTAGAATTAGATTACCTGAAAATATAGGAGCAAACGCAAATCGAAAACGATAATTAACAGAAAAGAGAAAACGTCGATTGGGTTTAGATTACAAACAAAAATCCTCCATGTTGACGTAGAATCCACAGCACGTCTTAAACAATTCCCCTCAAGTGATGATTACCAGGAAAGAGAAAATATTGATTTGTTTTCCCTTATTGTTCCTTCATTACCCCAGGTAGTAAAATTAGGAATTAGCGCCTCCCAATAACCAGTGCTTTCATATTGTTTTTGAGGCTTTAGTAATCAATAAATGATGCGTTTTTAAAACATTGGAAAGCATTGTTGGTTCTCTAATTAGAGAAAGTTAGGGGAACAATGCTGTTGTGTAAATCAAAGTAGGCATTTTTGCATAACATTTGGACTAGTCTTTCATAATTATTCCTTCTGCTCAGCTATGGGAGCTTAAAGGAAGGAGATTTATTTCATCAATAAACGATGGATCTCATTCAACTTTTGGATTTATGGAGCCGCCCTATATAGCTACCCGCTAATTCCCGACAACAAATAAATTTAATTTTATATCAGTGCATCAATTAAAAATATATCTAAATCGCAAATCTATAGATTGATAGATATCGCATAACAGACACTCAGTTCAAAAAACTGGTGGACATGTAAATGGCAAATTGCGAAATCAAATCCCTTTGCAGTATTGGAAAATCAAGCCCACACATTAGATAGAATTCAACTCCCCACTACTATCCAGCAATATCAGATGCGATGGTTAAAAAACAAATTCCAAAAACAATATGATATAATATATCCTACATATCCCTAGCAATCCACAATGAATCTTAATCTGTCAGTAAAGGTTTGTATTTATCATTACAACATAAACCAGAGCTAGAATGTCGGATGCTAACAGGAAGACAGGGACCGCGACATAATAAAACCTAAGCGTCTGAGCGAGCTTCCTTCCTTCCACTCAAGAAGAATCCCAATTCAAGTGATTAAGGAAAGAAAGAGTCAAAAAGTCGATCCCTGGACTGTCAGAGGCTCTAGCACTGATAGAGAGAAATGTCATCAGTTGGTACAGTACATGAAAGTTAAAAAATATCATATTGATTGCTGTTTTTGCCATGGGTGTTATCCCCGTGTGTAGGAGCAGTAATGTCTGTGGCGTGGGGAAAAGTTGATCTGGCACGATGAGCTGCTGGTCTCCTGATGAAGTAGGCACTGGGGTGTGATTAGGCCCCCTTCATCCAACCATGAGTACCCATTTATAGGGGCCCGGATACCACCCCCTGGATTGGGGGGCCTGACACCCCTGGACACTCATCATTGATACTGGACTGTACCACCAGGTGGTGTGGCACAGGGCCTGGCGCATGCGCAGAATGGAAAGTAGGGATTTATTGTCGGCAGGGGGTCCGTAGAGAAGTTGTGGAAAAATGTATCATAGATATAACGGGTTTTACATAGATTACCAGTGCAGATTGTCCTCATAAATCCAGTAAATATCCTGGGACGAAAAGCCATAGTCATTATACCTATAGGGCTCCATTCACTTCTACAGTGAAATGCAACAAACACGGTACAATCATAAATACTATCATTGGACACCTCATATTAACTGTAACCATTTGATCACGTTCTAAACATATCATAACTCTTGTGAAGGTATAAGAGACGCTCCGGGCAAACCACTTCTCCTTTACTTCAATGATAAAAGGAATTCTGGAGTCATTTTCTGACAGATAACTATCAAGTTGTTAGGCCTTTGATTTATGGTGTATCACGGATGATTGTTTTACTTTTCATGAATAGTTATTGGACATGAAGATAGCTTATAGTCCATTTTTGGAACGACCTTGGGCTATAACATCCCGCTGAAGCCATGCATTATTGAGCTATAATGTCCTGAAGGAAATATAACTGCCCTGGGAGGACATTTTTCTCGTCAATATACGTTGTGTCCTAGTTAGGGAGGATTGAAATCGTCTCAAAATAGACTAAACGGATTAATGACCTCCATTTCGGACCGGAATTGGCCCTTTTGTTGATAGCAGTTCTCAATGTCAGTCATTAATCTGATAATGTAGATAACTATTATGAACTAATGCATATCAAAACAGCTTCAACCAAGATACTTTTTTTTACCACAACTGTAACGGTTAGATATATAATTTATTATATAAATATACAACTTGTAACTGTTAAATATATAATGAGCCTTTAATGAAAGACAAAAAAAAGCTGCTTGTCACAGGGGAGAAGAAATTGAGAGTATCATAATGATATCGAGCATCTTATGTAAATAAGGTCAGATTTGTTTAGAAAATGTACAAGCGCATGGGCTCGTGTCTGGAACTGTCGCTCTAGGATAATGGTATCTATTTCTGTCCATCAACAGCGCATTACAAGAACTAACAGCACATTTATTTCTACGGTGGGAGACAGGCAACGATGGCCTCCTTTGTCCTAGTCATGACAGACAGCTTTCTTAGCCTAACACCTCACTGTTTAATGTGTGACGTATATTGCACGCCCCTGAAATCTAAGGCAGCAAGGACCTTAGAGTAAAAGTATTGAAAGGGATAAAACCGTTTTTTATAGCTCCACAATATCGCCAATGATTTATACAGTAGATCCTAAGATGCATAAGATAATTCCACAAATATAAATGTACAAAGTAAACATTTTACAATGATACCTTGCTATGAAATCCTGCTAGTTTTATAATTCCCCCAGCTGTGGAAGGTTATTTAGTCCGGCCAGAAAAAATGTTTTCTCGAACTGTGAAATTCGCTAGCAAATGCCGAAGAAGAATCGAGATTACAAATGTTTATTTTCTATGATTTAAAAGATATTTTTATTGTTCAGAAAGAATGGAAATATTTACATTTTAACGGGTAAAGTAAAGTATTTATGACGGATGAATTCAGTTAAGATATATAGATTACAGAACGTAATTGGGGAATTATAGGTTTAACTAGGTTCTCCGCATTACCACACCAAACTTATCATCACTTCTTGCCATGCAACATTTCGAATGAGCATGGCATGGCGTGATTGGTCTCAGATTTCCTGGGGTGATAAGAACGACCAGCTTAGGACGTCATGCCTTTTTCCGATTTCAACATTGAGCACATTGACTGATCTCGGTCGGTGGGAATCTTAGATATTTGCCGCGGATTTTTCGGCTGCCGTATCCGGCGCAGGATTATTGAAAAACATTCAAATTGGTTTCGCTTGTTCACAGGGGAGTGACTAATTCGACAAAAGCATCTTCTGGTGTCGTTTTACGCGCTCTCGCCAGTTACTCTCAGGGGCTCCTACACAGGTTGTTCTATTCTCGTGGGAGGAATAGCGCGTCCCAAGGGGCCGCTCAATCCTCAACACTGGCCGGTCCTCTGTCAAATACACCAAGATAAAACGAGCAATTCAGTTCAAATCTAAACTTAATTGCTCCGAAAGGAATCTAAGAAAAGCCAATCACTGCCGATAGGACAAAGGCGGTGGAGAAATGAGAGAGTGAGTGAAAGAATTAGAAAGGCATAGAAAGTGCTCTGGTTCCCACTCGATCGCATCCAATGACCAGGAGCCATAGTTTGATGTTGAAGTCAAAAATAGGATCCAGGAATTGATATTTGACAAGAAGGCCGCTTGGGACAACATTAGTAGCGCCATCTAACAGGTGATAGGATCGTGACCTCGCGTGTCACGTGTCCGGCTGTGTTCTCGCGAGGATATCCCTAAAGATGAGAACGTGTTGTGAGCAACATTCTCGGTGCACGGCGATGTACAATAATCGGTCTCCGTCTGCAACCTGCCGTTGTGAGGGGTAAATGGAGAGGCCGATATACATGTACACATGACTACAAGAAGGGCAGCATCATAGTCTCTCCTTAAACACTGGCCTGGTTTATCTGACATATGAACATGGCCATGATATCATAACGGACATGGCCATCGTATTCTATCTGGGCAAACAATTTGTTCAAACACCCCTGGAGAGTCCATATCAAAACCCATCCCCCTTGGCGACCTCGGTGGAAATCTAGGCAGGTGCCCATATCGTGGCGTTCGCACCATTAATGTCCTCCCCGTTCATCACAGTCCACAAGTTTTGATGGCTTGAAAGCCCAAAGTCCCCCTGCGTCAATGTTGGGAATTATATATTCAATATGATGTTCTGCAGCTAGGCTAGAGGTTATTGGACGAAAAACACAGGTGCATCGAGGACAGCTACCAATGGGTATACCAATATGGACAGACGCTCCCCAAAATGCATATTCTTATTGCGGCTGCGGTTAACTTTTCTTGTGTGTGTCTATACATTTTGCTTACTGTAACTGATCCCATGAAAAGAAAACTACAAAATAAAGTCTTGTGTATATAATTTCTAACAAGATGGAAATAATTCGAGCCAATTAAAGCAGTAAGCTTGTGTTTTGGGTCGGAATTAACAGCTCCTAAATGAAGGGTACGCACAAAGAAAAAAACATTACCTTGAAGTTAAGTTTCTCGGAGAGAAATGTAATAAACCGAAAACTCATTCTATGTTGATTTACAAGAATAAAGATCAGCATTCTTACAAAATAGTCGGTTCTATGACACTATATGACCAATGTGTGGTGCATCAGAATACTAAAGCAACAGTGTTTAAACAGTGCTCAGTGGGCTGTGAAAGGCCTGGGATGGGCCCCGAGGGAGCGAGGACTGCCATTGCGATAGCCTTGTGAGGCTGCTTGGAAGGTTGATATGTCAAATGCCAACATCGCCGATTGGACCCCAGGACAGAAACATGATTCTGACATGGAAAGTGTCTTGTAGTCTGGCAGCAGTGGTGTAAACCATTCAAGCTAGACTGGTGACCAAACACCCTCCCACTTTATTGGCCGAGTTATGTTAAAGGCAGCATGTCGAGGAGGAGCACGTTCTGAGTAGTATATGCGATTGGGGATATAGCGACGGCTCGGAGTGAAAATTGGTAACAAGCATCGTGATGACAAAAAATGACAAATTGACACACACCTTTACGCAATACTTTTCATATGAATTCGGCCTTTTTAAAGTCAATAGGCAAGGCATCATCTCACAACTTCAATCTTTGGTTGTCTTTTTCGTATTTAGATCAACGATCCTATATATAGCTACACAGAAGCTATAGGATCGTTGTTAAGATGGCCAACTTTCGATACATATAATGAGCATGGCCATCTAAACACGACCTTTCGATCTGGCTACCATAGACATATATATAGCAGTTAGCAGAGAATAGCCTTTGGAAAAAATAGCTGAAACCGTCTCCCACTTCTTTGTGCAGTTGAGATCAATTAAGCTGACAGATGTTGAGGCGCCTTAAGGCAAAGCCACAGTTGTAAGATAGCTGAAATATATTTCACGGTCTGAACTGAAGATAACCCAAAGTCATTTACGGTGTTCATTCGTTCCAAGACTGAAATAATGATCGGCTCATTTCAAAACTCTAAATGGTTGTGGTTGTGAGATCGAAAATAAGCATCTGACATGGGATATCAATGGTGCCAGTAAAACTGGAGCTAGTCACACCTATATAGAAGCTATATAGAATGTTAGCTCCGCCCGGAGGGGGGTGCCAAAAAGACTGGGGAAACATTTCCCACGGACTTAATGGCATCAGGTGTGTTATGGTTCATACCGTGTCAGATATAAGGTCAGTAAATGCATGTTTAGGACGGAGGTAGCCCCAGGTCCTATATCAAATTTTTGGATGCAAAAATATGCACCGGCCACTCCTCCCATGTCCTCTTTTATTGGGAACCTTTTAGAGGTACGACATTTTGGGGACACAGAAGTCTTGGACATTAAATCATGCGAACAAAGTACGGTATATTCGGATCTGCAATAGATTATTCCTTAACGGAGTTCTCTCTTCGTCGGCACACTAAAAGGCATTGATGGCTGTGCAAATCTGGGGGATCTAATACTACAATTATGTTATGTGAGGTATTCAAAGGTGCAAAAACCAAACATATTCAGTCAAGAACAAATTGTAATTGATTTAGAACCACCCTGATTCATTCTAAACCCCTTTTTCCTACAGGAGTATTTGGTGGCAGATACCATCAAACAGATTCCATTAGGAACTTCGAGACAGACTGAGCTCAATGTTCATCAAATACAGCAGCAGTTCTTCAATGACGTCAGATATATGATACCATATATGACGAAGACCATAGACTGCCTTTCCACTTCATTACCTCCTCATTAGTGGATAGCAAAGGCAAGAGCTTGGTTAGTGTAATTACTACGATCGTATGACAAGAAAAGATAATGACAAATTATATCGATCGTGCTAAAATAACACACTTTCATCAACAGGAGATCTACAACCAGCAGAAATGCTATTTTTAAAATCCAAAACGGTACATCAAGTCTTTTTTGTCTAAATATTATGGACTAAGCATGTCAATGGCAATCGATTCGATTGGTTTACAATGATGATGCTATTTTTACTCTCCAAGCCTCAGATTAATGATGTTTTGGAGCTAGGAAGAGCACTCTAATGGGTGAACATAAATGAGACTCCCCCGGTAGCCTTGATGAAATTTCCTCATATGTTGGGAGTGATTAAACAGGAACATATTTTGAAAATGTGGAGCAGCAAACAAAATTACGTTCAGGCATAAATCAACTTCGTCTCATATGAACATGAACGGAAAATAATAGTAGGAAAGCTAAAAAGAGCACTTAAATGTTTAGAAGCACAGATCTGTGTTGGGCAATGCGCTCGTTATAGAGGGTCGTTGACCATCGATCGCTGCGGTTTTGGTCATCCCCCACAAAGAGCTGGCGTCGATGCAAGTGACAAAGCAATTCAACATCTGCTCAATATTACTGTATCAGGACAACTCCAAGGAGGGTAAGAGCACCTCCAGTGAGGAAAGGCAGTAGTGAGGAGAAGCAGGATATATGGGTGGAGTTGGGAGGAAGAAAGCTTCCTGTAGACTTAATGTGACCAGCGGGTAATGACCACCTGGTTGCTGAAGTTCCCATATATAAGCATTTGATTATGTGGCGAGGCTCATATTGGATGAATGCAATTCACATCCATCAGATGAGCCCATAACTTACTAGAGTTGCTAGCAATAAACAATGGGTTACAAGGAAGTTTAGATATCATAAAAAGAGGTATTATTCCAACAAGATGTTTTGCTTCCACACAGAAGGCCAATACAAGTTGCTCATAGTTTAATAGACTATCCACATTTTAAATGACGGAGAGTAGACGTAAGAGTGAGACTAGACGTAATGACTGAGAGTAGAAGTAATTTTTCCGAAGAACACTGACTTGTATCATTCAGAGGATGGGTGGGGGGTTTGTATCCCTTTAGTGGTTATAGCTTGGTCCATAAACACGTAAATAAAATGGAAATCGCTTCATAGAAGGGCCGCCAGAGGAGATGATTTGTTTCTAGTTATGGAATAATTTGACTGGAAGATTTTACTATAATGTAAGTGGGTCTGTAATCAGTCTATGAACATAAAGCTACCTCAAGCTGTCTCAGTGATAGCAAGGAGCACGGGCTTGTGTAGATTCAGAGGAAAAGTGCTCGAAGGTCACTACGGTAAGTCGACTAAGTCAATAGTTGGCCCGCTTCTACCGCTTTTCCGAATCTTCCAGCTAAAGAATGCATTCATAAAGCAGGAGGACAGGGGTTCTGGCACTGAAAGCAATAGCTTATGCCTATAGAACATGGATACAGTTCATCCAGCATGTGTCTGATGAGCAGGGAAATTCCCACCAAGTTAATATAATTCGGTCAGAGAGCACAAGGTCAATGTATAGAACCTTGCTGACCCTGTATGAAAAGCTGAAGTGATTTATTTGACCCTGGGGGCAATTCCTTTCGTTTTTCCCAAGGGCATACAAGCTGATTCTAACCTAGAACCGGATAACACCCAAGGGACAGGTGAAATGCCAGCGTTCCTTGTGCAATGCCCAAGGGTCCGTTGTACAATGGGATCTACCACGGTTCCTTATCTGCATAGTGAAGAAGTGAGAACTATTTTTATCAAGAAGACAATCTGAATGTTTTTGCTGTAACCAAAGTAAAGTCGTATTTTAACACAGGAATCGTAATGTAAAGCCCCAGGAGGAAATGCATCACTTTCTTTGTATGGCAATAACATTTACATGGAAGGTGAACTATTGAAAGGGCACCCATTTTAGTGGAACCTAATGCGCAGGACGTTCTACATTCAAGGCTTCTCAAGATACACCTCACAAGTTTCAAAAGGGTAACTTCCTATGAGATACCGTATGTTGTATAGCCTCATACGCGATGCATGTGCCACTAACCTTATCACTGAGTACGATACTTACGGATTGCCACTAATGGTACCTTTTACGACACTTACTTCCGCTCTTCCGGCAACATACCCAACCCCACATGATTACATAGCGCCGTATATTCCAGCAGCATGGTGCGTCTGCGCATGCAAAATGTGAACGACAACTCCCATGACTGGTACCGGCGTATGAGCAGAGGGTTAAAGGACAAAAGTCGTTTCTCATTTAGAGAAAAACACCTTCAGTGTCTTCTTCTAAATGGTCAGGTCAGGAAAAACAACCTGGCTGGCTTGAATAAGATTTGTTAGCTAACTAATCTCCATAACTTACACCCATAAATATTCTCTCCCTCGTGCAGTGAAATGGATGGTTTGTACACGGCCAACAATTGTGGAGCAAAATGGTTAGGCAATGGCATTCTCATATATTTATGTTGCCATTGTTTAAAATGCTCGTGATAAAAAAGGTACGATAAAGTATCTAGATTTTGTTGATGCATGCTGCATAACTTACGGTACACTCAATATAATTATGATAGATTGTGAGTGTTATATGCTATTGTCACATGTGATGTATAATGTCGGATGTAAACTTAGATATGTACAATTATGTTTTTCAGTAATGTTCAAGATGAATGATACCAGCCCAGCTATACACTCGATAATTTCCCGGTAAGTTTTATCGGGTGGACAAGATAACACCTACGCCTTCTGAGATAGCGGCTAAGCTGGAGCACAGTGGATCTGATTAGAGGGTTGAGTGACAGAGGGCGCGCTGTACTTATTGACACCAAAGCTGGACGATAATGGAGGATTTATTGAGCGCCGTTGGCAGACTTGGGTTTGGTTGGAAACAGTGATCCACCTGGCTGGGACGACTAAAAGCAGTCATTAGGAGGGAGAACTAGCCTCCCCGGATGACGTAGCCAGCAGCTTGTAATGATGCCAGAAATCGCTAACTACCCTTGGCTATTGGTGTTTTTTTTGTGAACTCAGGGCCAAAGGACGTTGATATGACGCATTTTGGGTCTGTGATTTTGGGCAATGGTAGATTTAGGTGTATTAATCAAAATTACGGTCTTAATAGGAAAATTCGTATATATTGAGTTAATATTGTTTCAATTTTCCTGGGAGGCAATTTTCTACTTACAGCCTTCACAATCATACATGTGAATCAGGGAATTGTGGTTCCTCATAAGAGAAGACATGATATTGCTAAGATGTAACAAAGGAGTTTCAGCGTTGAGACATAGGAATTATCATAATACAACTACCTAAATGCGCCCTTTAAGGACATTCTTTATAGGAAGGAGATATCCTAGATAAACGATAAACTCCCTATGCCAAAATCATTATCATTCCTAAACACTTATTCCTCCCATTGTCTTCCACGCGTACTGCTTTGCTCTGATTTTTTCTCGGGATTCCCGTTCTTGACAACAAGCTCGGGTACCATCACCTGGTTTCCAAGGCAACAGGATCGCTCCTTCGTGTCCCCTTTGTTTACCTTCCTATCTGAGCGCTCGGAGAGAGCCCCCTGGTGGACAGGGTACACACAATGTCATCCACCACCAGACATAGCAGGAATGGATCAAGTAAATATTTTCCAATCTCTAGCACAGGAGAATTCCACTTTCACCCATCGTAGATCGCCGATGCTGAGGGTAGCAGGATTGGCTTGAGGTAAATTGTTAAAAGCCTCGTGGGCAGATTTTTTGCTGAGTCATACATACATACAACCCCACCATCACAATGCATGTACGGCCCTCGTATACCCAGATTTATTTGCAATCAGATTAGTTGACATAGACATCATATCATGTTTATGCATTGATCAATATGACAGGACCTCAAAAGAGCATGTTTATATCGTTATACACGTCGTCAACCTAGTGTACTCTTATCGAGGTAGCATAAGACCACTCAGGTTTTTTTTATCGATCTGACAAAATCTATACAAAAATATTATTTCAAACAATCTAACAAATCATATCACTGTTTGCTATGTTAGGTCCTTGATTCAATATTGAAAGCCTAGTGCATGAAGAGCATATTCTTTTCTTGGTAGTAGGTGGAACTTGCCAACTTGTTTTCCGACCCACAAGCTTACATCGAATATAATTCTTATTGATCAGGGACTGGAATCGTGCAGTTTCTAATTCCATTGCCCCGCCAGGTACATTTTTCTGTCACTTGTCGAAGCAACTTCGAATTAAGCTGACATGAGAATAAAAACTACATGTACAGTTATCAGAAGAAGAATATGCTTTCATGATACTTCAATTTTGGTTAAGCCCTGGACCGATGATCAAAATTAAATAGATGAAAAGACGTATATATATTATATATATATATATATATATATATATATACGCGAGTCCCCTAAAATGCAATCTGGTAGTACAGAAGGAAGACGCCCACGGGGAAAGAGATTCTCTGGTTGAATATCTTTGTAATCAAAGTCACAAAATGGTATTTTCTACTTTTCACTGTGGTTAGCCGTTTCCAACAAAGAAGCTCTCTTGTCAAAAGGAAAGCTAAGCTACTTCCAAGGCCAGATGAAGAAACTGAGAGGAGCTGGGGGATTCTTCGGCAGCTGAACCACTAGAGCAGGCACTCATACAAGGACCCGGGTCCCCCTACAAAGGCATCACGGCAGCTCTAAGTAAGTGGGTGCCTGCAGTGCTTCTATAGAACATATTATTTTGTCATAGAAAAAGCCTTAGGGAAACAAGGCTTGGCTAAATGTTTTGTTCGGTGGTAGACCATCACATGAAAATAAAGCCTAGAATAAGGGGTTGTGAGAAATCCCCTCAAAAATATTGTCCCATGTGAATGAATTATCTGCTATGTATATAGGCGAATTAAGATGTCATTGGATCATTTAGCAATTACAGAAGAGCTAGAAATAACCAGTCTTTTTATGATCATGAATGGCCGTATTGAGTAACGGTAAAAAACATTTTCGGCGCCAAAATAAAACCAATCGTGACAGTATAAAGTTGGTAATGAAGGTAGCCCATTTAGTTTGAACTTTAAAGGAATGTCCTGCATTCGCGCGAACAAGGTTTCAGAATAAACAAGACTTATGCTTGTGCCAAGTTAGCAATTAAAATATTAACTATAGGCTTTGAAGGTCACTGGAAATTATTCAACGCCTGGTAGCACGTCAGGGTGCTAGGTTTTTCATCAACACCTCTTAATGAATGAAAGGATGGTTGCCAAGGGTCACCACTCTAGGTTATGGAGGAGCAACGTGGAAGGCAACCCCTGCCCATTATTTAGCTTGTTTGATAAGTACTTACGTTGACATACAGGCAAATCAATTAGCTAGTTATGGTTGAGATAGAGGGTATGAAGTATGGATACCAGCCGGGGACTGACGGGCCCTTGTAATTGTTTCTGTCATTGGGTAATCCAGATAATACCGGTACAACTCCTGGATCAGGGGAATTAATTAGATAACATAACTGTCAATCCTGTTTATGGCACCTCGCCCAGCAAAGTTTTGATTAGAAAGAGGATGGGATATTCTTCATGGACCAGACGCCAGGAAATGCAATCGACACTGCTTTCTGAAAATTAGCAAGTAATAGTACTACACTATAGATGTCGTAGATAGAGGGTTGAACCTCCACTCCTTGGTATAGTGCAATCGAAAGGACATTTTCCAGAAGAGGCAAGAGAACAAAATAGCTCACGAAGATGACAAAATGGGACGATGGTGGAAGGGATCTTTCTAATGGCACCTAGGGTGCTAATGCCAGTGCCAAACGGAAGTCCTATTATATGAGGCAACAATAGAACGACGTCTATATTATAGAGGCGCATAAAGCACGAGAGACCGCTAGAGAGGATATCACAAGTTCTGCTTCTTTTCCATTAAGCAGACTGGTAGATAATTTGCATATATCCCCTATAACTTTTGTCATTTTTGAGCTTCTATATCTTTGTATAGTATAGTTTTTAAAATAATATTTGTGCAAGACCCTAACTAAGCCCGTTAGAACAGATCTAGAGGGTAAGCACCTACGTCTCAGTACTCAACTCATGATTGGGGAAGTTTTTATACTGCGAAGGCTTATCACACTCGGACGAAGTGCTTGTTTGTAGGGTGGGAAAGGATACCTTCCTGTGCCTTTTACATCATTATCACCCCGGTGAAACATATTCACTCATGCTTTAAGGGCAGGCTAGCTTGTTAGCATGAGATAGGGAAACTGCAGGTAAAGGCACTAGTTCGTAGCCTAAAGTATTCAAAAGTAACAAGTAACAAGTAACTTTAAGAATGGATAGAGTGCGGGTAGAATAGAGCAACAAAAGAAGTCTTTTAAAGGCATGCTATTGAGTAAAACGATGACCTTCGCAGTGACTCAAAGACTACAACATAAATTAATGTCAGACATTAAGAAAGAAGGCAAAACAACAATTGAAAAATAATTTGAATTCCTTCAAGGTTTTACTTTAGGATTGTTTTTTAAACGTGGAACAAATGGCAACACGATTTTTTTGGCTAAGAACTAGTGCATCGAGGGATACGATTTATTAAATGATAATATCTACTAGTATTCAGGATATTTAGCGACTACACGACGGGTGGAAGATCCATGGTTATGTATGATAAGGATAATATTATAACGTCCAATCAGCCCAGACTAAATTAGGAAAATATGATAGATGGCCGTTGCCTGACGGTCCGATGAATACCAAAAGTGCAAACCTCCTTTGTTCGTCACCAAATTTGGCCGTCATCGTAAAAAACGCCTCCTTTCAAGGGTTCCCCGAAAGGAGAGTCTTTCTCATAAACCCATAATGATCCATCATTCCTAACGAGATTGTTGCCTTGGTTATTAGATCATTTGATCCATATAATTGATTATTGCCAAGAAATCCCCTCCGACATCCGAAAATAAATGAATACGTCATAAGGTTAGGCTAATCCATGGTAAGGAAGATGGAACCAATAAGAAAAGGACAAACATTTGAAAAAGATTATAACATATTCTTGTAAATATATAAATTCATACATAAAAGAGAAACCTGCATATATACAGCCGGGAATTGTAATAAATGTTACTTTTATCTTCACGACTAGGACATAAAGTGGAATAATTATTCAAGAATTACGATAGTAATGGATCCTTTAATAGTCCATATGAACAACGTCACAACCGCTGTAGGGGAGATACAGTCGCGATCATGTGATAAGATGTAACGTAGGGGGAAAGCCAGGGTATAAATATAGATTATGCCTTAGATAGACCGGGGTAGCAGAGGGAGAAGCTGGTCAACATAAATAACATCCGGATAAAGGGTCCATGGATGAAACAGTGACACACTGCACGCCATTGGTCGGATCCATATTACATGCCTTAACAATGGGGACATATAATGACAGCTCTTCCTCCATGCTCTCCCCGGGCCACTGCAAAGGTCCTTATGACTAACTACATGCAGAGGCGATGCTTATCTTGCAAGGAGTGATATTCAAGGATTCATAGCATTGATAAGGGCAAGGATGTACACACGATGCGAGGCCACTGGCAGTGCGACTGGTAAATAAGAGTGGATCCGATTACTACACACCAGGTAGTCATGTATATTGTGAATGGCTACTAACACAGACATATGGCCAGCGCTCAAGACACTCTCCCTTGATGAAAAATCACTTTGCTATTATGATGCAAGGAGTATGAAATTAACCTCCCGTTGTCAATAAATCTAGGGCCTCTTAAGCATAATTCTACGGGGTACTGGGCTTGTAAGTAGATTCAGGAAGAGTGAAACCACTGCCGTATATCAGCAATATTTTTGTACGTTTTTTTTCCCGTTACAAGCGAAGGCTTCCGTCCGTAGATTGAGTCAAGTTCTCCTGCAGCATCAGCCTTTTTTAACAGCTCGAGGGAAACGAATAGAAATAAAAGAAAACATTCTTTCATAACGAATCGTGTCAGGAGCATGGATCTTTATTGGAAAATGCTGGTCATAGCTTACCATCAGTTATTTAATATTTGAGGTGCTGCTACCATAAAGGTATACTTTCGTTGGGACGATATTATCATAATATTGGTTTCATAGTCTACATGCATTTTAATATTTAGAGATTAATTGCTTCTATATAAATATATGATGATGGTTGGGAATTGGGAGTGCAATGCAATTGGTGTCCAATCGGAAAATAGTGTTCACTTCATTCCATAGATATACATTAACTTGATTAACGTACTATGTTGTCGTTCTCAGCTACCACTTATAATCTTAGTTAAATGCATTCCAGTGTTACTTCCCTAGGAAAAGATCGGAAAATAAAGCGATGTTGCCTCTTTCTGAACAATTATATGATATTATTTTGCGCCTTAACCAGCTCTTAGTCGTCGCTGAAATCTAACTATAGTATCGCCTCATGTTGCTCTACCTTTTCCTTTTGTACGTGTGCGTATGCATACCGAGACAGATATATTTGCATTTCAGGAAGACTACGTCGAATTTCATGCAAGGAAACAATGTTTGGTGTAAACAGATACCATGTGCATGCGGAAGGTACATAATTTGCATGCTGCGAAATATTTCCATGGGGTACTATTACTTGGGTATGGCAGTATAGAAGTTCTTCCTAATGAGGTACACTGTCATGCAGTGCAGCAACATAAAATCAGGGAGCAGAGAGAAAACTCTTGCTATGTTAAGCCAACATGAAATTTTCGAGCTGACTTTCTTTATGTTTTAATTTACATTTAAAAATAAACAGTCATATATCTAGTGCACTCATTTTAATCACTTTTTAGCTATCTTCTTTAATCGCGGTATTGAAAATACAATATGACTAATGAGAATTAGAAATAGGACCGATACTTATGAAATATGAATAGCAGCATATTTCTGTTAGCAGTGGTATATCAATCATCATCCTTAATTAAAACAGACCAAGAAAATGTTATTTTGCCAAGTCTCCACCGAATTCGACGCAAATCAAACTTGGCAAATGTAATGCATCGTCAGATGGATAACATGATCAGGTATAACTAGCATAAAATTCCGACCATAATCACTGCAAACCGTGATTAAGCCGGTCGGTATATGATTTCCTGACTAACGAGGTTATTTCAATCTCTATGTTGTCATTATGCATGCTATCTTTTCATATAACATTCTACATTGGCGTCGTCCGGCATCATTGGTTTGATATTCTTCATCAGCACACTGCAGTCGGGCCATTTAATAGAATCTTAGCTATTCCCCTGATCAAATCCATTTACAAATTATGTACTAGTAGTCATGGAGATGACGGAAATTGTATATTAAGTCAGCGAGTAATGATACCCTTGTGTTCATGTCGTAAAGCAATGCCGAAAGTAGAAATGCCAAAATGTCATCATTCAGACTGACGGTATTTCATATTCGTCAATGCGACGTTTGTAAAATGTCTTGTGGATGAAGGAATACCTCCCGAAGGGCACTGTGATACCATCATGAATAGCCAAAAGTGATGTACGAAAATATAGAAACAATAAAATGTTTCATCATTATTTGTCCATTTAGTCGGCTAGACACACTCATATATCAAGCCGACAGGTTTTCACGCAACTTACAAATGTGGAGAGACACACCCGCTTGTGCATTTACTATGATAACTATTGCAGGGGTTTGTCTTCCAGGCTGCCATTCTACCTGCAGGGATTGTCACAAGATTATTCCAGCAACACTTATGACGCAGAATTCCCTGTAGCCTTGGATCTTGTTACAGTGCAAAAAGCTTTTTTATAATAGATACGAGCAGTGGGAAACATCTTCACATAATCCAAAAGGTGACAACAAACCAATGTGAAAACTCATTAGGGCAACTAAGAAATATATATGCAAAACATCAGTTATGTGCCTACCCTTCCAATAGGAAGTTATAAGAACTCAGCTTCTGTCATGGTATACACCCATTGCTCTGCAGCTCCTTGACAGATACCCCACGCCCGCCACTCTCCATTCGCGTTCTAACAAAGAGTACCCGTATCCACCTCTCTTACTGTTGTCCAGACAGATAAGAAAGAGAAAAAAATGGAGCTGAGGGGGCAGAATCCACAGATGATGTGAATATCGGGGTGTTTATGGACCACTGTGAGGACAGATGAGTGTAGCATTAAGGGACTGAGCGGCCTGCAACACCCTGCTTGTCCGGCCTGCATCCATCTCTCAGCATTGTTATGGCAAACATTAGAGCAGCCCGGTCTAATTGTAAGCAGCACATTGTGTGGGAGATGTGACATCTGAGATACAGAGCAAACATTCTGTATTGCTCTTGTATAGCCAGGTCTGTCGGGTCCAACAGGGGGCTCTAGTTTGCTTCCATCTCATACCGCCATGTTTCAGAGATGACAAAAAAATAGCCAGTAAGATGAATATGAATGATTGTCCTACAGCCGCGATAGGGAAATGATCGAAATATTAATTCGAAGGGAAAGAAATATATGATCCGCCATGTATATGTGTGTGTGTGTGTGTGTGTGTGTGTGTGTGTGTGATAAATACTATTAGAACCGATATCTAGCCGCATGGGTACTGAATCATAACTATAAGATACGAGTAAAATATCGAAACGCAATGGGCGCAATATAGAGTGAGTAGTGATGAGAAACTAGTGGTGATGCCCTACCACACGAATAAGCTACCTAAGATGCTCTAACTCAACAATATCTCCATATAAAAGCCTATCTAACACACGCCAATATTGCAATTCCCGCTCTCGATGACATCTTCAGTGGGCGCCTTTGTTTGCGACGCTGCATGCGTGATAGGATGTGTCACAGAAATATAGGCCCTCAGAAGTTCCAATCATCGCCACTCTCTCGATCAACAATTTATTGCATTCGCAGTCATCTTCAGTACAACATTTCAAATCTCTGGCACCATCAAAAGAGAGGGTATTTTCCCATGGGGACTTAGGAAATTGCCTTAAATTGAAAAAGCTGTTGGCTCATTCAAGCGGCAGTATTTCTTTGCCAAAATCAGGGAGTGGTTATATATATAGAGAGAATCATTGCTCATCAGATCATACCCCACAATATATATAAATTATATCAGAAAGAATTCAAGGACATGGTATGCACGTTAGTGCCGAAGAGGGTACATTCTACCAACGAGTCCGTGCGTACACAAAATGGAAAGATGTTTCTATTTGTTTAACACAAAGCATAAAGGCATCTGAACTTCATTCTAAAACAGTCCTAACCCTGTGAGCAATATAAAATGTCTATCAAGCTCCTAGTCATCACGGGGGGAAACTTATTGGATAAACGGGTCTGAAAGCTACGTACTTTGTAGTCTTTTTATCTGAGGTCCTGTCAACCAATCGGGTTTGACAATGCATGAGAGTCGACGCTGAGGGAAGTTAGAACATGAATGAACCGATATTGCTACTCCAGAGGACTCTTGCATGAAAGGAGTAGGCCTATATACTGTAAAATAAGGCTATTACACTAGGGCTAATGTTTCGACTCAATTGAGATTTTAAACCTCTAAGGCTTTAAGTGGGGTACTTAAGCCTATTTTGTTGAGTTGTGAATTGAACAAGGAAAGACACGCAAATAATACATGTCCACCATTAAGAAAAATATCACTAACAACCCAACCAAATATTGTCATGCTGGTCAACCAAAATTACTCTACATATTGTATAACTAGATAACATCCCGTAATGATTCAAATTAAGGAAGAATAACTTCTATACCAGCTGTAGCTTTAACACAACAGCAACGAGTGTATAATCAATTTACTTCAATGCCAAGGGTTTATTACCATTGAACTTATATTTCGTATTGAAAATAGGGAAGTGGGTTTCCAACCGGTGCCTTAATAGTTGCATGACCCAAACACAAAAGAAGCACATCGCAGAATATTGGGTATGTCCCGCCCAAAGTGGCATATTGAGGAAGATAAAAGCCCTTCCCCTCATGAACTATGAACGGAATACATAAGTTACAACATGGACAAGCGTCCATTAGTTTAATGGGCTGCGACACGTAGCTAAACAGAGCCCTGGTGCCCAGCTCAGGAGAGCTCATCTAAAAGTCAGTGTACAACGAAACTTGGTATAATATAACATGAACAATGAATCTACGAATGTCGTGACCCGTCTCTTCTAAAACGTGATATGAGCTACTTCGTGGAATAGCGAACCATATGAAATATTAAATAAGAGGTGGTATTCGTCATTTACATTACACCTTAGAGTAAAATAGATTACGCAAGGAAAATACGTTCGTGGCTCATGTTAAATCAATCTAAATAGGAGTTGCACTCGTACTCTATGGTTGGTATTATTGAATATGAATATATTAAAAATACACCAAGTAAGTACTACCAGAAACAGTATGTACCAGAAACAAAGAAATGAAGTTATCTGTATGCTGTCCAAATAGGAGAAACGCTTTGAAACTACAATTATTTGATTTAGAATTTGATATAGAAATAGCTAGCGTATGTATATTAGTGTTAAACGACAAAGTTTGAGACGTCTGAATTATTTTGATATTGATACCATTCTGCTCAATTGATTATTTGTATTTGAATTATGATGTTGATTTTGGATCTGGCAACGCACGAAAAGCACCATATTATGGTCATGCGTAATTTACTAATGATTGTTTAAAATGTTTGTGGCCAATAAAAATATTTTAAAAAAAAATCTAAATTACAATTATATTTCGCATGTTGGTCACACGCCTAAATAATTAAGTGGGGTTGAATACATAGAATTACATATAAAATTCACAACGGCGTTTCTTTATTTAGAAGTGGGGGGGGGGGGGGCGTCTGTCACATACCTACATGTCGGTCATTGTATTTCTGGAGGAGCTATAAATATATTCCTCCATACCAGGAGAGTGCCACCTACTTCCCCTGGGCTCCGGGATCACAGGGCCCACTCACAATGAGACGACCTTGACCTTTCTGGGACTGTCAGCAACAGGTGTGCCATCTGTAGCTTTCCCTGTCACATGACGTCGGTCCTACCCTTTGACACGAGGTGGTTAATTTCCGTAGTGTAAGGCGATGCCAATTTTAGCTATTAAATGAGGGAGGCGCGTTTTTTTATTGGATCCGCGTCTCCGCTCCAACAGTGTGCAAGGATTTATTATAAAGACAGGGAATGCAGACGTTGTCACTGGGAAATAATAAGTATATGATAATTATTTGTTATAATTGTTCTCGTTAATGCCTTGTCAAGATGGTATTGTTTTGCATTTTGTCATGTTTAAATACGTCATTTCAGAATATTGCATATTTCAAACAACTTCATCTATTAAGTGATCATCCAATGATTTCCAACTTTCATTTCCCCCTTCTGTCTTCCTTTTTTTACAGCTCTCATGTCTTTTTTTTCAAAGAAGCGAAACCTTAAGCCCGAGATCCCTTCCAAGAGGTCCACTAAAACCTTTGAGTTGTAATCAGATTCGTTCTGGGTGAACAAAGGCAATCTTTGTGTCTTTGCAAGTGAAATGAGAGAAGTCTGGAATTCCGGTAGCCAATGTTTGCTGAGAGCGATTGGAAGCTCTGGTAGAACCTGCGGCCCCTATCGAGTGTTGGGAACGATACACATATAAGAGGAGATGGGTATCGGATGCCACATCACCTATTGCGTCAAATGAAAATGCAAGTGCTCTGAAATTGTCTCTCTGCCTTTTGAAGTTAGTATTCTAGGGCGTTTTGGATATCGGAAATAAATAACCCCTTTTCAGCAGCACTCCATTTTCGGAAGGGTAAGTTCGGTGGTAACTGAACTGACCTTCCAAGGTTTTCCCTGGTTCATATTATATATTGTATGGATTGTCTATACTGAATAGGATCCTTCCTTCCATCCCCATTGCCCTATTCACATTAATTTTCTTTTTTGTCTTTTATTGCACTCATTTCATTCCAAAGCTCTCTTATTTCCGACTCGATGGCCCGTACCATTTCATCCTACCATTTTTCCTTTTTGAATAACTACCTCCCTTTAAAATGATCTCCTCTTCGTCTAGGCCGCCTCCAATTCCTATCCTTCTGGTGCCTTGTCCTCCAGCTAGTCTTATCCCTATTTCTCCTTCTAAACACCGCCATCACCGCCCACCCACCTCCGACCTCTCTACCAAGCCACCACCAGAGCTGATATCGACTGTAGCGCCCCCAGCCGGTGACAGGAAGTCATCTGTCATTTGAACCAACTTCGATCAGGCTGATTTACGACGCCTTGCGGCGTAAACGGAAACAAAAGTAAAAAATAGAGTCTTTCCTTCGGTGGCCATTGATCTATACTAGAGTTATCCACTGGCCTCAGATCAAAGAAGGGAATTATGGGATATTCCTTTGATTCCCTCTTGCGAGCAGGACCTGTCAGACAAGAAAGCAACTTCAGACATGGCGCGGAGAGAATTTAATAACTCAACCTCCTATCAAGGACTATACTTTTGTCTTCCTATTGTCTTCTCCGGTCCCAACTAGAGGGTCCCTTCCCTTCATATCATGATATTACAGCTAAAGACATGGCATGGTTTTCTTTAAATTTCTCATTCAAAAAGTATACCTCCTGTTTTGAAGCTAATCCGATTTCAGCCCTAGCCTGTGTGGGGAGCAAAATGAGTTACCTATATATGGTGCAGCTCTTAAGCTCCAGAAAGCAATAATTTTGCTCACGTGGGTGAATGGCAAAGGCCTGCAATGATAAAGCATTCCTTCATCGCTTTCATACATGACCAAAATGTGTTACACCTTCCCTCAATGCCTTCGCCGCCCATATAGAATGACAGATTGCACCTTTAAAACTAGCTCTAACTTCTCAGCATTGGTCGATCACCGAGCTCTAGTCAAAGTTCTAGCCCACCTCACTAATCTCCTAGTCTCACAATCTAGTACAGGCTAGTGGGGGGATCTATGTCTCGTCACACTGGACAACACTCCTGTAACGTAGTTCACCAATCTCCGCTACCCCTTCACAGTCTCAATCCATTCCAAAACTAACTTTAACAATCAAAATGATTTGCCCGAAAGATGGAAGCTTAGCGTGCCTTTCTAGTCTATTCTCATTTCCAAAAACCCTAAAGGCCTATTCCTTAGCACGGTGGAGCACGTCTTTTGGCAGCAGTTGAATTCTACATCCGTAGGGTGCCTTAGCACTCGGCTTTATCCAGGTCCCAAGGGTTGTAGGCAGCTCACTTGATTTCCCTCGAGTAGCAGCACCCCCCTGCAGCATTACTGTTCGAAACTGGTTCACTTTAGCGCGGGGTGCAATGGTTTAAATCTCAATTATATACCTGTGAAG
Source organism: Sthenelais limicola (assembly GCA_942159475.1). NCBI lineage: Eukaryota > Metazoa > Annelida > Polychaeta > Phyllodocida > Sigalionidae > Sthenelais > Sthenelais limicola. Next base: position 110,467,077 of record OW804095.1, on the reverse strand, counting down.
TTTATTAACATTGAAAGTAAGAGAGCCAGAAAGTTGGACAGGACGATAAAGGGGACGAACCGAACAGGTAATGATTTGGAGATGGTCAAATGAAGAATCTCGTGACATTGTCTTGGCTACTTTTTGTGGTTATTCTCACCATTCAATGCTTCAAAGGATACTACTCTAAAGTCTTTACCGGAGAAAAGGGAAAGGAGATAACTTACAATCAATTATTTATGGTCAAAGCTCACTATGTGTGGTCCGAGTAGAACTATTGTATACAACAACAAGACCTTTCCCTTCCTAAAGCAATTATATAACCTCGTGGGACAGAAGAAGTGACGTAAACATAACTCTGTCTGCTTTCCCTACCTCGACACAATAGCTCATACGCTTACATACACGCCTGAGCATTCTAGTGCTCATGAATCACAAAGCTCTCAGGCGAAAGCCTCGTCATTAACCTAATAACTCCCATAAGTTTCTCTTTGAAATCTACTGTTGTTTCTACCTAGAAAAAAATTCCATTATCATATAGTCTGCATCAATACATAGAATACAAAATAAAACTTAAAGCACATGAGGGAATTCATTGGAACCCACTATGAGAAAGACAAATCCTTGAAATAAATAGAATTTAGTGACACATTTTGGCACTTTGGAGGAGCAACGTAGAAAGTTGCAATCCAGAGATATGTTTCCTAAGCTTCTGAGCCAGGTTGTCTTTTTTCACACGTCACACTTCAGAGGTGGCACTCCATTTTCATTTAGCCCATGCGGTAGAAGTGATTTTCCAGAGGGAATGTAATAGCACAGAGCATCTTTCTGATGGTTATCTATCCCACGAGACCTCAGGATAGAGAAGGGGTGAGAAGCCTGGGAAATCTGTTCTAGAATGTTCTTGGTCACAATAAATGCACAGGAGGGGGCAAAAGGTCTATGTAGAATCTTCCAAGATCAATAACTTTATAATATAAGGTGAAGCTTTTAAAGGGGGAGATATAGGCAGCTTCCGTCCCCTCTTGAGGGTGATGAAGAGGTAGAGAACTAACAATTCATGCTCATTTCCATTTCAAAGCTCAGAAAGGTTCTTAGTGAATAATTGAAACCATCTGTGCCAGACCATGAATGTTCCCCTGTTCTATGTTTTCGTTTTTCATTCTTAGCGGATGTGATTATTCCAGAAAGGAAGGAACAAGGTTAAAACATCAAGGCCATTCCTTTTGTACTATTTGCTTCAGTTCCTCCTCATGTAAAATCAATGTATCCGTTACAATAAATACTAAATAATGCACGAAGAAATTTCCTAATGATGATACATATAGATAGATATATCACACAATCAGTTGTTGAAGACATACAAAGAACGATATCATTCCCACAGGAGTGACGGCTGTAAATTCAGATGTTTAAACAAACCAGTAAAAAGTCGGGAAAAAGAAGAAATAGATCAGTGGGGGTCTGCTTTCGGCAGTTCCTGCAGCATATATATATCCATACTACTTTTAATTGATGAAGAAACTTGGCAGGGAATCCAATTGCTATTATTCTTTCTGTGTATATCTATAGAGAGTTGGAAAAACGACAACACAGACACAGCCCCTCATACAGATCCAAATGAATTATGAATAGCCGATAATGATTTTGTGCAATGATTAATGGACACCACTATACGATACTATGATACAGGCGCAAAGTAGGTCTGTTTAGTTTCATCGCTTAAACCAAAAGGGTAGAATATGTGTACATTGGAAACGGTAGTGTTCCTAAAATAATGTTTTTGAAATATAATATCAATGTCTAATCAATAATGGATCATAATTATGATATTGTGATTAGCTTAAATATGACGTAGCAGTTATATTTAAAGCTTATTCTCGAGTAACGACCAGGTTCAGAGGAAAAGGACGTTATGTTGGCTTTCTAGGAAAAGTCATACAGTATTCTGAACAGTAGAACATTCCCTCCAAATTCAAGCGATTCAAATAGGTGGCAAACGATGTACGCAGATTTTTCCATTTGGTATACCACTGAGATTTATTCACACAGCACCAACAAAGGTAAGACGCCAAAGTCTTGGCAGTTAATTTTGGAGCACATGAATTAAACCTCTTTATCTGGTTTATTTATATAGACACTGATTAATGCATCCATTCACCAAGTCGATTTAGCATCCGCCATTTTGAAGGGGAAAAGCAAAAAGGAAATGTCGTCTGCAGAGGTCAGTGCATCAATGAGAGGGAATTAAAAGGGCGGAAGTGACAAATGCACCTCCACTGAGTGGTGAGTTACAAATCTGACACAACCTCAGGCATGGGGACAATTTGACCGTGAAGACACATCACCCTGTGATCCTTCGACGAAAGGTTGGCGGGCAGTTTGTCCCAGGGTACAGTCTCACCCCGGCTATTGAACGGCAACTTCAACTGTGATGTGAATCGCTGCATTCCTCCGGACCAATGGATTACACTGCATGGTGTTAGGGGGACTTTATCAAAAGCTCTCTATCAAGCTGAATGGAAGTAGTAGGGTGAACGTGGGAAATGGGAATTTCATCTACTTAGTGAAAAAAATCTTGTGATCACACCAGAACCGGAATTTTATATTTTTATGACAATAGACACTGTAAAACAGGTGAACAATCTGAAATAGAAATACATATAAATATATTTATTGTGATTGTGTATGCTACTCAAACGATGATGAAGTTATACAATAAAATACATCACCACCACAGGACTGAATACTAGTTTTCAAAGCCATTGCTATTTTACAGACGCAGAGCCTCATTGATCCCGATAGCGAAGCTAGATTATAAAATGACAACCGGTTTCAAAACATAAGCAACTTAATGCAGATGGATGGGCAGGAGAGACCGGGGAGGTAATACTTGTATCTATAAACATTAGGCTTGCAATTTAGTAAAACAACCTCATCCGCCTACCGAGCAAGACCTCAATTAACCCCTTTGTTGTAGTGCGGCTTACAGGCTGTAGGGGCCGCCAGTAGTCTGATGTGGCACCTATATGGCGGGGATTACATTCACGCCTGTGTTTAGGCCGGGCTGCCAGTTGTGTATGGCCTCATACTATAGAAGTGATATCGAAAGGAAATAGCCACTGGTCAATCAGACAATTGGAAGGGAAACATCAGCGAGTCTGGTGTCAAGGCCTGGAGCGAAATCACCCCATGCAGATTACAACTCTATGATATATAGGCCCCCTTCAATGATCCATAAGTCTATAAACATCAAAACCAACTGGGAGCTGTCAATTCAATATTCCCGCCCCGAAATTTACAAATCAGACCAGATTGACAGACAGTAAGGCGGGGCTCTCTGTATGAATTGCAGAATTGAGGATAGTTCATGTTTACTAAGCATGCATTTCAAATAGGTGGATCACTGGTAGGGCAGTGGGAAGCTGCTGCGAATGAAGAGATAATACAATGTATTGGCCCATTCATGAATCTCAATATTTAGATGCAGAGCCAAGTCACTGAATCTGACAGAACAACTTGGCAGCAGAGTGGTATCAGTCTGAAAGAGGACAACATGTGCTATCAGCAAGGACACACTTGTCTTTTCTCCCACTGATAAGAAGCTGTCCTCAAGTTGAAAACCTTATCTCGGGCCAGAGCTAGACGATAAGGAGGTGACAAAGAGGGCAATTCTAAAAGAATAAAAAATGAAAAAATCTGAGATAGTATGGGTTGGCCCGCGCGTTCCATATTGACAGCGCTGATAATAGGAGCATGTTCTTAAATTTGCCATTTATAGAATCTCCTTATGTTGAACTGAACGAAACGTCTGTCCTTAAAATAAGCATATCATATGGTAGGACATTTGATTATTCATAAGGCAACATCAGTGCCATCGCATTGGCGAGAGCTATAATGTTGGTATTTGTCCAAGCCTATATTAGTGACCTGCTGATATCACCAAAGCAAATAAGCTTTGCTAGAATATTAACATCAGGAGCCACATTTAAGAACACTCAATGTTGGCCGGCCACTAGTATAGTGCCATTTCAGTGACATCAAGCTTAATTCGAAACTTCACCACACTACTCCATACATACATACATACATATATATATATATACATACATATTTTTTAGGATTTTATTTATACTTGGGATACAGGATCCCTAAATTGGGTTTTTCATCTGCCCCATTCATGTATACATACATACATATCGTAGAGTAATTTACAAAAGAGCTATGATATCACCACCTCACGGAAATGAAAACTTTATACTCAGGTAATGGTATAAATGGGGATGCACATCAAGACTTTGATTATCAGACAATTGATTATTATATATATGCGCTGATGGTAGGCAATCTGCTGTTGGCTGACCATGTCTAGCCCAATTGCACCCCGTTATCTGTATGTGTCTATTTGACGGCGGGTGTTGGCAGGCAAAACCAACAAAGACCATGTTGGTTTAAGTTATGATCCATGCAGCGTGCCACAGTGACGACCGCAGCACAATGACCAAGCCTTCACAAAGTACATTACATTCTCCATGTTTACAGAGCTGGGCGCAGTAATGACCTGCCAAACATGGCCGTTATTCCAACTTCCGGATGTCATAATGGCTTCTATTGTGGGTATACAAGTCATACCCTTGCATGCTATGGTGCTGCGCCTTTAGCGAGCGTTCTGCCTCCAGAAATATATATATGGAGGTATAGAACGGAGCATGCAGGAAAAGTACAGATGCTGTGTATACAACTGCTCGATAGTGTAAAATATTTTAATCGATCCACCGTTCATTTCTGTAACTTGAACCATTACCCTTTGTGTTTTGAGAGGCTATAGCTAATGCATGTAGGTCCATGGTTATGCAAGTTTGGTGGTCAAATGACAGTCAATGTTGTTATTCAAGAGTCAGAATGTATGCCGAAATGGACCATTAAAGGTCATGTTCTTCATGCAATGTACTTTGTTTGACTATGGCTTACTGTTTCTATATGGCAGATAATGGAGATAATACAATATTAAACAGAAAATTACCAGGCTATTTTTTTTAGAATAGATTAAAATTGTTCCCTGTTGCCACACTATTAGCAACAGAAATCATGGAGCTATTATTTCATTAAGCGCCACAAAGTTTAAGGCCAATGTAGTTTGCGAGGAGATACATCTGGATAACAAAAAAAGAAAGTAAGGGAAAAACATCGGACGAACGAAATGGGAGCAATCATTTCCTTCCGCATGGAATATAAAAAGCACTCCGATGAAGGAATTGCTAATGGAGAACCTTTCCCTCTTACCTGCATGACTGCTTATGCTACGCGTTCAGTCAGCCAAACACACCTGCCCAGTATCACAGGCGCTTGAGCTTTCAATCCCATTGCACAAATGCCATACTCGCAGTCAGAACCTTGTCCGGCTCCGCCTCCGACTTTGACAACTGATCCAGCCACATCAGAGCACAGCCCTTTGCCAGCCCTTCAGAGACCTCTTCATTCCCCCTCATTCAGTGTAACTTGCTTTTCTTAAGCTCCCCCACCCCTCACTCTATGACCATCGAGGCGTTACCGAAAAACCATGCCATCCGGACGTATTTGATCATTCGAGCCTTTGTAGAGCAGGAGAATATAAATCTACAGTTACAAAGTAGTCCGGGGAACAACTCCATTAGCAACAGCGGGCACAGACTTCATGCTCAATGGAGTGTAACCAACCGTGGTTCATGCTTGATTGAAGGATCTGGCTACATTTTTTCCAAAATAAAAACACGTTGTATGGTATATATCCGTAGATTTACAAGGGCTTACATTACAGCCGTATTCGAGAGGGCATGTGGCCATTTAAAAGAATTCCAGGTTATTGACATATTAGTTGGTCCATAAAATTAAGTAAACATAATATTGTGTACTATTCAGCTAGATGTTAAGGTGCCTAATCTAGTCAATATGTTACACTAAATTGTTTAGAGTGTCGATAGTAGTTATCCCCTAAATGTTCAGGTCACTGCGATTACTAGGTCTGAATAAACCACCTATCCAGCACGGTTCCATTTTAAAATCATTACACCTATGGGAAATCAGCTGTTGTCAGATTCAGACTGGTCCCGTTCCCACCATGTATCGTAGAAACACTTCTACCTGTCATTTGGACAACATAGTATGATGAAAATAGGGAATTTAAAAGCCATAACATTCATAGGGAGTTGTAATATCAAAAGGATCGATTGTGTGACGCATGTTATCGTTTTCCCATACAGGTTACAAATAACATAGTTAAGTCACACACAAAAAGTTGCAAGATGAGGACATGTATTAGGTTTTAAAAAGTCATCCCCATTCGAAGCCTTAGACTGCCGCGAATAATAAAAGTGTATTAGGTTGGCGAAGATGATTTATTGAGTGCATTTTGGCACAGATGTGGCATGTTCTTCATGTGAAGTCAAGGATGATGTATCAGTGAGATGAAACCGACATTCGGGTTTCACTCTATACACCTGATTAATTTACTTGAATCATGAGTTATTAAGCCAAACGTTCCAGGTCTCATAGCATATAGTGTCAGATGTCAAAGTAGCCCCTGAATGAGATGGAAGAGGGAATATTTTCGGATATGAGCTCGCAAAGGTAATGAACACTTTTCAAAATGAGAAGACTATTCGCCAGGCACTAGAAATTCACTTTTCGAAAAGTCTAAGCCAGAAGCCAATGATAGTTTCCGTATACTACTTTCATTCTGCATTGCGCTTCTAGGTGTAAGTAGTGCATGGAAAGTGGGATTGATTCCAGGAATCTAATGGACAAGCTTGGTTATTTATACATATTATGAAGAAGGTGGAAACAACTCAACTGAAAACATCTCGCAGTGAGTCTCTTTAGCAGTTTTATTCAAACGCGACCCTACGCGTTTCGCCTGAAATTGGCTTCATCAAGGGTGACTACATTGTGAAATTTCAGACCTTACATTAACATAAAGAAATAAGCAAAACTGTACAACATACAGGGTTAGGGGTATCTGCATTGGTTTAGTATTCGTATTTATACATAATTGATAGCGTAGTACATAAATGAGCGACACATCTGAGTTGGGAACGAAATAGGGAACAAGATTTCAAATTACCAGCTATAACCAGTAAACTCGTAAATACTACTTCTGGACATATATCACGTACGTACTGGGCTGACAATTCTTATTTTTTTTAATTATTCTTTCTAGTTTTTCGATTTTCTGGTATATCATAATTGTAAAATAAATAATGAAGGAACCTTAGGGTCTGATGATGATGCAGCGTTGACATGAAATTGTTTGTCAGTTGGGTCTCGCTGCAAGGAATATCGAGACTAGGCGAGGGTTCATTACACACGCAGTGTGAATCTGGATAATTTCCTTGACATTTTATGGCGGTTACAAGAATGGAGAGTAACAAAGCCTTATTTTCTGCGGAATAATTCAATCAAATACGAAAGGACCGGGGGAAGGGCTATTGAAACACCATAAGAGGTTGACGCAGTGACAAATTAGTGAGACCGCATACGAGATGTGACAGTTACCAAAAATCTGCTACTTCACTATAAATGTGATAATGCGTAGGATACTCGCTTGCGATACTACAATTAGAATAATAATAGCTCTTTTTCATGAAAAGTTCCAGGTGTTTTTTTCAATGTGAAAGAAAGGGTTCCTGTCGGTGGTATACTATATATAGGTTTAAGATTGTACTCATTTCACTGTGGATATATCGGCCAATTAGTTTTGGGGTTCGTTTTGGGTTCATATGAGGCGAAACCATCAGCGAGCGATTATACACAAGTTCTCACAAAACATACCAATATAGCGAGCCGAACATAATCACACCCTTGGTGGCGAATCCAATACCGAAAATGTTCTCCAGGTAATGATCCCGAACCCTCATTCCCACCGATGAGCACACATCGGGGTATTGCTGTAACACCCTTCTGGGGGTCCCATGTCGACCGATTCTAGCATTTCTGAATCGCCGACGTCGGAGAACTAGCCCCCTTACCCGGGTAAAAGATAAGGAGCGAGGTAGACAGTCCTTTCGAATGAAACCTCGAGGGACATGACCCGAATCCAACGGCCTACTTGGAGTGGTCAGTCGGTTCATTTATATCTGTTAATGTATCGGAATAATAGAAGGCGCACAGATGATTGGCTCGAATATGTCTATCGCAGAGCTATATATATAGGGAACTTCTAGCGAAGCAAATGGCGAACCTTCTTTTACTTAGAATATGTTGGTAGTAACAAATAATCATGTGTCCATGTCAAATTATGTGCACTGCTAGGGTCGAAATCTCTTCAAAAATCTCTAAATTATAGGGAAAGTGTCGATTTATAATAGACCGTGATTGAGTTATGTTAATAGTAGATAGCAACACATACATACAAGGGAAAGCAAAGGATAGAAACAGTGCTTCGGAAGACATATTTTTTTTGGGGAAAAAAAGCATGACATTGCATTTTTACCTAGTAAATATAAGGGCATACGGGAGGGCCAAAGGAAGCTCCAGTAATAAAACACAATAACAGAGCGCCGTTTAATATTCTCCTCCTCTCTTGCCTTGACATTTCCCATCCCCATCTCTCTGGTATCCAATGAAGATGCCCACGCCGACAAAACCAAGGCCCCTGCGGCTAAACCTGGTCTAGTTGTCCGCTTTCAATTTCAGCACTCAGATCAATGAAAGAAAGGATATTCCGTACAAGAATAGGCTCACGTCAGGAGTTCAGAAGGTCTAAAGGTTCCTATACTGAACATTCAGCGAGCGACAAAACCAGGTTTATTTTTAGATTCCCTTTTAGTCATTTCAGTCAGGGAGGCACATGCTCGAATAATAGAATATCAGCGAAGAACAAGTGACAGCCAGCAATTTCTTCTAGTAAAATATGTTGCAGTGCGCTAGATGCTCAACCGCAACCTGCTCTAGCCCCGCCTATTATTTTGTCTATTCCCTGCAACGTTGGCCCTTAGACATGTCATAATCCCTAAACAGAGACACAGTGAGACAGCAGTAAGATACTGTGTATGTGAATGCAGAACATGGGGAAATAAACTGTATTTGATTACAATTACTGGTGCCACTACAACAAAGGTTTCATTGGACAGAGACCGTACACCCAGCGCCAAATATCAGCCAAGCCAGAATTGTAAAGCCTACACTATTTTACTTACTCGGTTAACTTTATAATTTCCCTCGTGTGTTCCATACTTCTAATTAATTATATACTTCTAGCTTAACCTTATGCCTTCACAAATCAAAGACGGGGTACACACAACATGCAGGAGTCGGTGTCCAGAAACTCGAGCGATTCCCCGGGGCCCTCTCTTCTGTGTGTCATACAAGCACAATGCGTTCGCCATGGAAGAAGTATAGTGCCTTATAATTAGGGCACATTTACGTACATGACGGATGACTCTCTGAGTTTCACATTGCCTATGCAAGAAAGGATAGAAGCAAGCGACAAGTTGACAGGGAAGAGCTATACATCATAATATAAATCCCAAACTGCTATGCGGAGTATAGATTAAATTCTAAGTAAGGGAATTTTCACCTCAAATATATTTCTATCCACCATATATACGCATAATCAGTAGGTGTTGTACTTTAATAGAAACAATCTGTATAGAATGATTCCAACCTAGCGGCTCCCGACTATATATATGGGGAACTTATGATATGACTTATGATCTATGCATATGGCGTCGTAAAGCCATACTACTTTAAATGACAACACTTGTGGGGTGTAAATTAGCCAATATGTGTATCATTGGCCATAATAAATATGTCAGTAGGGTATCTTTTTTATTTTATAAAGAGTGTAAAGATAAAAAAAATGTATTTTAGATTCACGAAGATACAGTAGGGAACAACAGGCATGGGTCTTCACTGAATGTATATTCACGCCACGATATTGAATATAATTACTTGGGCTCCAGTGCATAATAGCAAGCGGTTCCCTTTGAAATTAAATTTCGTCCTCTTCTCAAAGTAAGCCTCTTGGCAGCAAGGAGATAGACGTTAATAATTAAACATTGATATTGAATAGTCTGATAAACAGGCGCGAGGGGTGGTTCTTATCTCAAGGTAAATCAATTTTAAATCATACGATAAAGTCTCATTAAGAAGAAGGAGAGGGATGGAGGGGTAAGGAATAGTGAGTTCCAATAAACGGGATATCCAATCTCCAGAGTGGACCGGTCCATTCTTGGATCATTTCATAATGGTCGAAAGGGAGGCACCGCCATTAATATAATCAAATTACACCCAGAGAGAAGTGCGAATCTCGTTACCTTCACAAACTGATATTTAACTCGCCAACATAAAGGGAACCTTTATCTCGAAACAACAATGTTAAATTTACATTAATATGCTTAATGATTGGATATATTCGCCATACAGCAATCATCAGCATCGTACGTATCTCGAAAAAGAACCCTCTAAGTTTTAGCTCGGACTGGGACTGGGATCCTCGTCGCTATATTCAATGCTCACTAAAACTAAATTACGCCAGAGTAGGCGCAGAGTTTCCGGGACGTATTCCATGGCAGTGGAAACAAAAAGAGGGGACACTACCCTCGAATCGATTAGGAACTGAAAGCTCGGTGGGGAATTGAATTGCCCGACAAAGAAATATTGATGAAAACTTCATTAGAGGGGTCGCCTGGCGATGGGGGAAGATAATTATTGGTAGCGTAAAAATGTAATTTTGTATTTTTAACACCAGGCTACGTGGGACGGCGGGATGAGAGTGATAGTCAATATATGCTATGTACGTAGATGAAGCCGACGAGGGATTCTCCACAAACACATATTATGAAGTGTAGAAAGAAAGACCCATAAGATCGGGTTAAAACACCAAGTTAAAAAGTGGCTGTCTAAGACAAATCTATTCATTATACTCCCCCAGTCTCTCAGTGATGCATCTACCCAATTAAGGAACACTAGAAAAGTTGTGAGAACTTGTCTCCTCTCTGTTGTACAGCAGCTGTAATGAAGGTCCATAATGAAGATCGGTGATGAAATAAAAGCTAAAACGAATGTTCCACCTTAGAGTCAAAGTACTTGATATTGTAAGAGACAATATATAAAACAAATTTATGAGTACAGTAACACATACCAGTATACCATGAATGTATCAGTCATCTCTAATATACCGAAAAAAGGCTTTTATTTACAATTATTCACGATTTATACAAACTGATAATCCAAATTCATATGATTATAATAAAACTACTGATTCGAAGAAATCTAGGTAAAAACAGAGGCAAGCCCCAGGGCATTGAGGCGACATCGTAGGGATGATAAAACATATTTAAGCAGTTTTGTATCTCAACCTCAGGGGATCGCACGATCTATGATGTCTATATAAACAAGAAATTGCATGTCAACACCACGGATCTGCGGTCTAGTATTGTGTGAATTTCCAGTACCGCCTGAAAAATAATCGCGTGACAAGTGTGATGGACCTGTGTCCCTAACAGAGAAGGAAAATCCTACGAAGCAAAAAAGTATCCATAACAGAAAGATGACGGCGCAAAGCATAGAAACTAGCAGTCCTGAGACTGTCAGATTTATACTGAATTCATTTCTCCCTTTCCAAATGTCCATTGATTGTTTTCTACTTGCCTGCCTTTCTGTACCTTTAGTATGCTCTAGAGAGTGGAATCATGCAAATCATTGTGGAATTATAATCATATTCGCTACTCTGGCTCAGGAGTTTCAAAAGTCTTGCAAATTCTTTGACGAACTTAGTAGAAAGTGAATTTGACAAGCAAGGGATTCCAATATCATCTTTAGTACTGGTTTAATACTTTTGGGGGGAAATAGATTAAAATCACCATTAGCCAGACATAACAATATAGGTCCATATTCGAGTTTTGGAATGAACACCACTGATCGGTGATGCCTTTAAAATGCGTGTTACTTGGGATGTTTAAGTAGCAGCATTAAGGAACGGCGCAACACTTTTTAGGCAAAAGGGTTGGAGTACACGTTACATTAACGAAAATGTATGCATGCATGCGCCCCTTAGGACGAAAGCATACGAGACGCATGCTCCATCTTCCTAACTCCGAGCTGAGAAGAATAAATAGGATCTAATAAAAATAGATATTGTTAAACTTTAACACTAACTATTCATAATATCAAATGTATCATTGCATATTCTGATATTATCGAATATGTGATAGAATTGTTACACCGGAGCCTTTCAAAGGGTAAATTTGTCGAATTGCCTCTCCCCATAAACCCGATATAGCCCAGCAAGGTCTTGGTGGGACTACAGCAGCATGTTAAGGGGACGAGGAGCACTAAGGCTAGTGTATGAGTTTCTCCGATTAGGAGTTGTGCTTTTTGCTGCAATAATAATTTCGCTACTCTTATTATTTATCCTTCATTTCGGCGGGAGAGGCACGTATAGGTAGGTCATATTTCATCATAGTAAGCAAGCAACCACCACGTGTAAAATATTTCCCATACACACGAAGGAAAAAAATGTTAAGAACGTTTAATGATAGTGAATCACGGGAGCAAAATATTAAGTGTAACTCATTATGTTCTTTATAAGGAATTGAAATCCTCCTGGGACTAAAACTGAGGCATTACTCGCGCATGGTTTCGAGCCTGCAGTTTGGAATGCTTTAGTGTCCATTAGCCAGACCAATTGCAGTAAAACCAATTTAAATAGGAAAATAAATCTCAGGTTTCATAGGCATTGCTTTGGTATTGGCAATGGGGGTTGATCGTGATGAATTCACAATGATTTGTGTAAATAGCTTTCACACAGTTCTCTATCACATCTCTACCTCAGGTAGAATATTTACCACGTAAGTGCTGTTCAGATTCTAGCCATCACCGTCTTGAGGGTGAAGCTTTGAAGGAGTATAGATGCTGGGGACAACTCTAAGGCGGTCTGTAGACCAGGAATAGAAGCAATTGATGTAAAGCAGGTGTGAAGGGCCATAAACAAAGACTTCTCAGCCACCGTCCAAATGAACGGCAAACCCCAGCGAAATGTCGTTCGCTTCTCCACTTGGCTATAGGCGACAGGAAATAACCCCAAGGCTAGGTCAGAAAAATAATGCTAACTACATTCCTCATACAGTTCCTTAAAGACAGGTCGAAAGCACCATCTATCAAGATAACCGCTGTTTTTTTCCCCTAACGGCTCTATAGACGTTGTTTCAGAAGTAAAAACACCACTAGCGGGCCTTCCAACTTTAAATAGCTTCGTGGTTCTACTATATTTGTAGTTGTACTAGGCCGGGTGATTGTCCGCCAACAAACAGTTCTAAATCAGTAATATGTCCTTGACATTTGCCCGGTGGTAATAATTCTTCGGGATGAGGGACAGGTTGTGGTCAAAAAAGGGTTGCCCATGGTTAGGCTATTTTATTTTGTGAATCAGTGATATACTATTTTGCGTTCACTGCCCATATGTTAATTTTTAACTAGGGTGCACCCATATTCGACAAATCAAACTGGAGGAAATATTAGATACTATATTTTAGAATAATTATTAATCTGATCACAGTCCCGCACCTTTGAGAGGTATGACGATCCCAAAATTGGGAATAAAATGTTTAACACCTAAAGGAAATGTCATGCATTAACAATAATATCCCAAGGCGACATTAGCCAGTGTTCAGAAATCACCTCAGGCATGTCAAGTCGCAATCATTATTGCCCAAACGCCTTGTTGGTACAACCACTTCTGACGACATCATGACGCACGACACATGCACGCATTATAGTACTTGGCCCAATCTTTCTTGGTGGATGATTCTTATTTCCATGTAACTGTTTTGAATGATATCGAACGCGAAGAAAGAAAAGAACTGAAATGAACCCCGATCGGTTTAAGTAAGTGCGTTGAGAAATTATTTGCCAGTGAATGATTAATGAGACCCAGATCAGGAGACGCTTGCTAAATTGTGGAGCCCTATTGACGTTTTTTGTATTAAGATAATCTATCATAGATATCAACAACAATCGATCTTTCCTTGACATTTATGAAGTGGTCAGTGCAGTATCGAAGGAACGGCATAGATGAAGTTCCAGTGTGAGCAAGAGTCCGTTAAAAGTATAAGATACTGGATATAAGCAATTCTTTGAGAAATATCCAAGCGCCCATAGTTCACGTCCACTGCGACGAGTTCCTTACGTTATAGGAATACCAGAGATATCATACAAAGCTGAGTGTAGGTGTATGACGAACATTTCATACACACTGGCTGAGAATATATGCACATCGCCAATCCCGCCAATCGGGAAGGAACTTACATAAGGACATGCCTATGATCCCTGCTAAGTTTCGTTTCATTCAAAGCTAATGAAAATGTCTAAATTGTATGTTATATAGTTGTAGATAACCACTATATCATAACGTATATATATATATAACTACACAGGAACCTTAGACAAATAAGTAGGAGAAGCAATCTGTGGTTTCTATCATTCGCATTCCAACAAAATAACCTGGTATAACAAGAATGCCTGTATTTATAACATTCTCAGTGTCGTGCGTCATGATATGTCGTGGCGGAGAAGTAATTAAATATACAATATACACAGTGATGGACGAGTGTTGTGTAGCTGTTACGTTCCCTATCTGGCCAAATCTTGGATGATTATCTCAAACAAGGTGAGCTGTTCTAGACTACAATTACAATACCATCAATCGCTCAGAGGGATGAACTGCTGTGTCTTACTTTGCAGGGCAGGTGTCGTCTTATATAGTCATGTCTTATTCCAAAGCCCTTACGTTAACCTGTATCCTATCCATGATTCAGTCCCCATCTTCATCATTCTTGCTTTATCTCGTTGCCGGGCGCGCTGCCCTTGGCACAAGTACTGATATCAATCTCATTTCTTCTGATTAATCATGTTCTGCTGCGGCTTGACAACCTGCTCGCAAACAGGCCCGAGCCTCAAATGAACCATACACAAGATAATCAATTTATAAAAAATGTCATCCACAGCAAGGCTCCCTTCGAAAGCAGCCTCTCTTATCTATTGCGAGAATCATTCTCCTGTACTGCTCGGTGGGCAAATAAAAAGATCCACTCTGCCAGCATTTATTTCATATTCTAGCAGCACCAGTTTATGGTCTACTGATTGAAAGGACCGGCTCTTTGACATTGCCCAATGAGTTCTATATCCCGTTTCACATCAGTTTACCAATAAAACACATACTTTCAATCATTTCAAGTAAGGGTCTGCGGTAATGCAGTGCCTCTATTTTTATTCCAGTCGTTGACGTATACGGGATTAGGAAAAAGTACCCATCACTGATTAGATTACTTGATTTGGTATATGAAAAGAAGGTCCGATGTATGCAGTGAAATGAGGAAAGCCTCGTTCAATGTAGATATGAAAGAGAATTCTAATTGAGGTTGATATTGGTCAGTTAGATAAACACAATATCTCTACTCATGGGGAAATGTTAAATTTGGACCGAAATAGCTATAACTCTATGGTCAATACACCTCCACACTCTTCCACTTCTCCTTAGAGCGTTTTGATCGTGCAAATGTAAGACAAGTAACTTATAAATGTTAAAAGATACTTACTGCTGAACTTTTGTATCCAGCCTTGCTTCACGATCTGACTACTCATCTGAAAGTAGAAAAACAGGTTTTTAAACAACGAGTGATATACCTCCGTAAATGCTTTCATCCCTATCAATAAATCAATCAAGTCTTTATTTAAATTGAAGTCGCTCCGAAACATCATATTGAGCGAACCTTGTGACAGGGTGTAGGAAACCATGTAAAGGGTTCTGTAAGGTTCCTCTGAAAAAAGACTATGCATGCCATACACAAGAATTATAACACTTCCAGGAAACATATTTATAAATGGGACTGAGATTAATCCATATACAACCATTAATACAACCTGATTAATCCATATACAACCATTTCCATACTCCAGGCATGATAATTTCGATAGAAAGTATCCCCTTCTGGAAAAAAATAATCATTTCTACAAATACAATTACCAGGATAAGCTGCATTCTCTGCTATTAGGACAAAAGAAATCTAACCAAATTTACTCATATTATGAGTTATAGGACAGAATTCATCAATAGTCTGCTGCTGTTATATGTTTATACAAGAATTTAAAGTAGAATCGGTCTAGCAAAAACAGCCACCGGTGAGTGATAATAAGTGAAGTCATCATAGGAAAGGATTCTGGCAGGGTCTCCAAATACAAATGATGACGTTTTAGAAGCCATGTAGCAAAAACAATCAGAAAGAATTCTCCCAAATTTCGGTCAAATGACTTTTGATGGGTTGGAAAAGAATGAAAATAATTGTGTTTTTTTTACCGAAAGTAGAGCTCTGAGAGTGCAGCTTTAAAGTAAAGTGTGTTTCATTTGTCAGCAGCATGGAAATCAAGTTTTCATTCTAGTTCTCACAAGGCCTGGATCCCATAGTACTTGGCCTTCCACGTAACCACATAATTGACACAGCAAGCCAGTACCTCAAGGGCCCCGTATATAAATGTGCCCCTCCTCTGTCCTTACACTCGCTAATGTCCTGCTGATACTTGCCAGACCCTCCCTTGAATAGATCAGCACAAATGTTATCCCGACTTTGAGTATGTCTACACCGAGTGGGAATATTCTGAACGATTTGAAGCCATACATTATTTCACTGTGGTGTAGCAATTTCTTAACGCCTGAATATGAATATTCTGATGGGAATACTCTGTTTGAAGGATTCAGCAATTACTTTTGTCAATACATGTATCTTCCTCCATTGAGACAGAGCATTGAACATCCATAGCCATTCTTCATATCTACACTAGAGACTTTTCCAGACATGAAAACTCACGGTTCACAAATAAACATAAATTATTGCCAATACAAGTAATAAATCCACAAAGCAAAGTTATGCATACTGCGAAGATATATTCGTTTAATTAATTTGGATGGAATAACCAGACATAAATCATATGATAACGATATTGATTAATAATATACAAACACGTGGTAGTCCAATCAGCCCATCGCTATAGAAACTAATCTGGTTAATCCATTTTCCAGGCTGAGTTATGGTGTTTATGCTGTGGATAATGAACAATAGTGTAGAGAACTGACTGTTTATTGGATTATCGTAATCCCCTGCCAGTCACTGGTCACAAAGAAGCGCTTAGTAAGACAACTATTTATAAACCTAATGACATTTACTCCCGCCCATGCTCACGCACCATTAGCCATCTCACCGGTGCAAAATTGGATCCACTTGTCAGAAGAGAAGGGGAGAATGAAAACTGAAAGAAATAACAGCCCCAATGCAGGATCCCTAATAAACGTGTTGTTCTAAGAAATTCTGGGTTTAACATAACTCGGGAAACAAATCTTCTTGTTTAATGGATTGTGAAACGTAGTTATCTTAGCAAACAGGGGGAAATGTACCTTAATATCAGTCTTCAGCAGTATGCTATGGTGGTTTTCACAAGTTTCCTAAACAATATGTGGACACTTATTTCTTCTTCCGGGTGAATACTCACACTAAACTGTTGAGAAGGATATTGACATTAAATTGAGTGTCATAAATATAGAAACCCAGCAGATTCACCGCAGATCGTGGTTAGGGGCGAAGGGCGAGAGTGGAGAAAAATTAAATTCCACAGAAATGCTAATGGAGTGAAAGGATTCCAGGGTTCCAGCTGAGGCAAAGATTGTAAAGATGATAAAAACGTGTCCTTTCAACAAGGCAAACTGACCCCTACCTAGTGTGGGTCAAAACCAAAGCCATTTAGAAAGTACCAAAATGACATGGCCGTATTACTAGGGTCGGAGGCCAAAGGGTATGATATGAAGACAGGGGATTGAAACTACGCAAGTATACGTTTCTAGTGAGACAGAAATAAGCAGAAATTGGTAATGGCACGAAATAGAAGACCTCTGTAGTCTAGCATTGCTTTGCACTGGATGAAATAGCTATATCAAAGGGTCCGCTATCTCAAAGCAGATGATCTTGAAGTCGGTTCCAAACAAAGTAAGAAAAAAGGCATATCCAGTATCCTTTAGCTTGAAAGCTTATAATGGAAAAGGCCGCTCCCGTCATTAACTTCCATAAACTGGCGACGGTTGCCGCCATAACCCATTTTGTGTCTCATTATGTTTAGCGAGGATAGGAATTGGTAGGTCGAAAAAGAATAGACACTGCAGAAAGGAGGCCCATATATATACTCTCATATATAGCGAGAATCATATCAATAAAGACAAGAATAGACCGATGTAAGTCCTTTTACTCTCATACCGCTTCCATATGAAAGCCGCTTACTTAAAATCCTGCCTTAGTTTTTATGCAAGTCCCTCTAGTCATTAGCCTGAATTGAAGCCCGAGCTATACATACACAGCATCTGATCTATTTTTTCGGGTCAACCCTTTCTCACAGTATACTGTTATACCAAAGAAGGAAATGGAAGTCAGGTTGTTAGCAGTCAAGAAAGGCATTTGAAGTAGTTGATTAATTGCTAATTAATGTTCATGTTTGAAAAGGCAATGAATGTTTAAACAGATCTAAGCTGTCACTAGATATTACTACAAGAAGTTATTTGTAAATTTCACAACAGGGATGTTGTATACCTTATACAAATGACTGTATCAAAACAATATGTGTAGAGGAAGTAAAAGAGGTTATAAAGCCTATAAACCCTTGAAACCCTAGGGCCAAAAGCCATTCATTAACAGCAACAAAGGGACAATATTCGAGATCGATTTTAAATGTTCCCTAACTTTCCCACCGAAAGGAGGACTGCCCCGCAGTGGGACTTAAAGGAAGCGGAATCTCCTCGCCGTCAATAGAGATTCCCATAAACAGCCCCACCTTGAGAGTTAATGAAATCGGCTTTTAACTCCTATCCTTCCGGTCGCTGCCTCCCGACATCGCCGGCAGAGGGGGTGGAGTAGGGTGGGAGGGTGCTGGCGGAGGGGGGTGGTGGTGCTGTTGCTTTGCTTAGACGCCTAGACAAGGCCGAGCCAAAGTGTCTTGAATTATAGATAAAAGTTCTTTCACACTCAAGATGTCATGTTCACTTCAAATGGATGGACTCAATGTCAGAAGATACCAATCGGGGCAATGTTAAACATGAAACTGTAATTTAATAAATTGCCAACCGACCGTGATTTAGATTGGATAATTTTTGTTAACATTCACATTTACAGGTTCTTGGAAATAATAATCATCCCGATAGTAACGGGTCCTGACTTGAAATAAGTTTCAAAGTTGTATTGGCTGAATACATTTAAATTTAATTTACATGAAATGAATAATGAGAATATTGATAATGAAAATATTGAAAATACGCATTTCTACCGAGTACAATGCTCGCCACGTTGACCAGCTGCCATCAAAATACAGAAAAACATTTGATACATTTAAATCATAATACTTTTATCTATACAATAAATCGTGGAAACAAAAAGCAACAACTTATGTCAACATTTAATGCATCCGCATGCATTAATACATCACCAAAGTAATGCAAGCGATTTGAGGCCTCAGACTTGTTGAGCTTTTCTTAATTTGTTAAGAAAGCAACCAGGACAGGCGAAAGATGTGATTCTTGTTATCGACGAGAAAAGGCCATAGCCGCATAGTTTTCATTTTGCTATTATACCCCCCCCCCCCCCCGCCCAACCCGGCGGTTCGCGTCTCACCATATAATGGTTCCTGGTCTGAATATGGCCTCACCCAGAATCGAATATAATGCCATGTGAAAAATATATGTTGTAAAAGTTTTGCCTAATAATCCGTACCAACACCAATGATGAGGAAAGAGGGTGCGATGTATGTGTTCCTGGTGTCGACTCCGAGAAGAAAGAGTTCTTTGTTGATAGACTGAATAAAAGTTTTAAAAAAAGAAGAAAAAAGAAGAAAGCAACCATTTCATTAAGACCGTACCTTAGACCATGTTCTTGCGCATGTGCAGACAGACGTCTGCACACGCGCAAGAACACTAAGTGGTTAAGGGTGTTAGGAATGGTCCTGGCTTAGAAATGGTTATTTTTGCAAGCTCCTCTGGGCCTTGACCGATAGCAATGCGACCGAAATCAGGGCGAAGACTGAAGCTGCAAGTGGAAGGAAAATTAAAGGGAAAAGCCCAAAATTTAAGAATTACACAAGGCATTTAGATCATCAAGTGGAAACAAAAACAGTGGAGTTAAAGATAATGTTTCGGAACACGAACGCGCCATTGACTAGTTTTGTCCAATTTTTAAAACCCTTAGCAGGCAAATCTGAGCCAAGAATAACAATATGGCATGCGGCACTGCCTTACGAGGAATGATAATAAGTCCTGTGTAACCGAGAGCATGATTCAACTCCATATTCATTAACTAATTTTCTCATCCGGAAACCCCTATTTTTGCATTCTAAAAAGCGACGTGAATCAGGAACCTTTCCAGTGCATCAGGAATAGATTCTTGAGACCCTAGATCTTGATCTAAACATAGAAAACCAAAATTTTATTGAAATTTCCTCATGGAGAAGATGTGTTGGCCCTGACGGAGTAATCAATAATAGAAACATTGATCAATAGTTTCTGCAGCAGGAATGGATTTAAATGCACCCGAAATAGAGAAATGTGGAGAATCCTGTGAGGATATAGAAGCGTTCCCCATATCATATCCACCTGCCTGTACTGACACCATTTCCATAGAACAGGTTTCTTTGCCGAATCGTGGTTAGTAATCATGTAATGTAATACAATATTGCACCATAACCCATGCACTGACGTTTCACTGCCATATAATTCAATTGAGGAAGAAACACCAGCAATCTGGATAAGGCATACTATTCACTGTTACTCATAGGAGTCCCATTGTGCGGACACCATATATGAGGGAGGTATGCAATCATAAGGCACTAATCTACAAGATTCAACAAGGGGGGAAATTGGACCCTTAATAAATGCGATCATCAGCTCATTGTCGTGGAGCTCGCCGAACTGAATACATTCACACGGCGGTATACAGGCAGGACTATTGTTCACGTGTGGTTCGGGCTTTAGCCACGGCAGGAACTAATTCATTGTTTCCAACGACCATCAGGGGGCAATTTCCAGGCCCGTGGCCATGCATACTAATACCTGACATTCTGAAGGATTGGTATGCATACAGACGTCTTCCTACACCTCTGTTTGATCACATACTTCCCCCGTTACAAATTGAGGACTAAACCCCTACAACAATGCAAAAGGGCAAAACATGTAACGTGTTGGGATCTCGAAAACACTGTCAAACCTAAAGTGGTTGTCAACACCTTATAAACATAACGGGAAGCCAAGGTGGTTGTCTATATCGAATTAATTATATTATATTATATCCTAGGTTACAGTTTTATAATAGTCGGCATAATTAACTTAGACATACAGCACGAAAATAAGTTAGTAAAAAAACACTGGCTAATTAACATTTATGTATCCTTATATTCCTTTGCAGAATACGCAAAATAAGCAAGTCTACTGTCCTGCATATCTATAAATATCTTAATATAGAATGGTGTTTCAACGTGCCTACACACGTACACTATTCATAGCATTGACTGAGAAATATAAGTTTATCATGCCATTAAATCATAGTCATACAATCTTGTTAAGCCCAGTCGCGGGGCAGACAAATAGGCAGATGCAGACCAATAGGACATCATAATTATGCGCCGGGAGATATCACGTATGCAAATAGTGCAGGTATCTATGATGCCTGTAATGTGAATGTGTATTGTATGGTCGCATAGAATAGCGAGGGATATTCTGCCATATTTTTCACCGAAATTTCCGATTCAAATCCTCATCGCAGTTGTGGCCTCAACTATATGGACCTGCATACCTAATAGGACAATGATAAATGACTGACCTTTCAACATTACTGTCCTATCTATAATAGGACTAGAAAGTTCCCGTCAAGGCACTGGTCAACTTTGACATATTGTACCTTTACGTCCTTTCAAATATGGCAATATATCACACATACCTCAAACTAGTTTGGGGAAGAGACGCTAGCCTAAAATAGGCGAGAGGTCTTTGTCAAGGATATAAGTTCATTACATAACTTCATATACCCCTCAGTATATAGGCACTTTCATACAATTATTGTATGAAAGCAGTTTAAAGAATATTCTGAATAATATCAAATATCTTTCATAGATGTAAGTATAGGCCTACGTTGTGCCTATTTCCAGGTTAATGATTTAAGAAGCAACACATGAATGAGCAAAATTATTGTCATGAATAGTATGTTCAATAATGTCTACTTTATATTCTCGTTTTACAATGCGACGTTCTCCAAATGCACGAGAAATGCATCGAGGAGAGGGGATTATCATGAATAGTCACATAAGTGTCTATTGCTATACTAAGAACCCATATCTGCCAAGTATAGCCTTTCATTCAATTAAGATTCGCACATAGCAGATACAATGCTACCACTGGGTGGGAATTAAAGAAAATAACATTGAGAAGGGGGCGGCAATGCGAGAGCCTCTGAGCATAAAAACAGCTGGAGTCTATGCAACACCTAGCCACTTGGCTGTACCTTCCTGGCTTTAATCTGTTAAGACGGCAACGGGGATTATCCTCCGACAAAGCTAGCTATAGATGACCTAGTTTACGAGCACATATCCCCAGCTCTGGAGCAGCTCAGTGACCATGAAACACACCCCCACTTACGGGACAAGTGGCAAACCGGCCGCCCGCCTGTTCCCGCCAAGAATACTGATAGACTACATAACAGCAACACCCGGCTGGACACCGGAGTCGGGCTGGGTGTGAATGCAATCGCAGTACTCTCCATCGAGAGGGACAAAGTTAGTGTTTTTATTTTTTATAGTATTCGGGGTTATATGCTGGGGGCGGCCCTTGCAGTGATGGCACTGGGAGAGAGAGGATTGGGCCGGCTCGGAAACGGTCGTACCCGTGTATATTCTGTTTTCGTGTGAGGTCACTGAGCCGGATAACTGTGAACCGTGTTGGGAATCACAAGCCACCCATTGCCCGCAACAAATAGTCGGATTCATTAAAGGAGAGAGTCGCTTATGGCCTTGTGACAAGGGGAAAGTTCTGTATTACGCCCTACGCTAAATTAGCGTTTGTTTTGTTTTAGTGACAGGCGATGGCTTCTGAGGACGATAAGCAGGTCATTCAGATGCTATAGCTGGTGTGGTAGCGATTTACTTTTGCTTGTATTGAAATAATAGGAGAAAATATGGTGCAAGTCAAATAGACTTGCACAATAAAGACATAACGCCAGACTCATATAATGTAACTTTCCAGGGGTCACGTACTTCTACATTTGAAATAATTTCCTATGGTGATGATTCATGCTTCTATTTTCAATTGTGTCACCGGAGCCTGAGGGTATTTCAAACAAATAACATTAAATTTTGGAATTCGGGGAGAACTGAGGTAGACATTAAATATCGTGTTTTTATTCCCGAGAAGTTGGGAGGACAGGGTAAACGAGGATTGTGTTCTTCGTCTACTGCAACAACACATTTCAGTAGGTGGTGAAAAACACGCTTCTAATTTTATCCCTTTCCCCTCATAATTTCCTAGAAAAACGCCAGTCTGGCGGGACCATATTAAACGGTTGCGTGTAAAAGGGTCTCTTCGGATGAGTCTAATTTTAAAGAAGCACGACTGTTTATGCAATAAATGTTCCTAAATTTAGCCATCTTCACCTGCGCCTTTAATATTTTACATTCTGAGCAGCAAAGGTGGGCCAGGGTCCACTATACTCTAGCCGTTACAAAGACCTGATATTATAGCAGGGGCAGCAATCATTAATCCGCTCCCGACACTATACACCCGACACACCAAGGGGGAGTTCCGAGGAGCAAGACCCGCCGAGCGCCGCGGTCATTAACGTTGTATGTGGCCTTTCACACCCCTACCTGCCGCCCCCACATGAATAATGCATCGTCTCACCCCACTTGACTTGCCATCATGAATAATAAAAGATGTGACGTCGGCGTGAGGTAGGCGTACGTCAAGTCAGCACGCTGAAAAGTGGACGGCCGGAGACACAAAGTTTAGCGTGAAATTATAAACAAAGTTCTCAATTGAGGACTACATCATATCCTATTATATATATAGTAGGCCTACATGTATTATTATGTATACACTGTATCTGATGCAATAGAGCAATACATATCCTTTGCCATAGCTCTGATTCGAATATAAAAACTATCCCTTTCAATAGCACTCTATATATATATACAACTGGAAGACGCAAGAAAACGACGTATATGGTATACAGGCGTTGGATACTAAACGGAATATTGCATGGCGGACAATCTTATGATGATCCATGTACGGCCGCGCTAAGATGTATGTACTCGAAGCTTAAATTTCACGCGGGGTATGACTCAGAATAATCATTCTTCAGGCATACTCCGACCTTAATGCTGGTTTTAGGGTGTGTTTTATACCTTCCTTGATGGAGGTGCATAGGCACTTCGCATGTGAGAGCCCGTCATAAACAGAGATGCTTCGCCTTCTCAGCGTCGGCAGTCAAACCTGAGTCACATATACATTTTCTTATACTACTTCCATGTTCCGTCCACCTGACATTATGAAGACGTCGCAGAAGGTACGACTTAAAGTGTTCGCTGTCAATAACACTGTGCGAAGGGAATCATGCTGAAATAACTGAATCTTCTGAATCAAAACCTGATCAATACCACAGACTTCCTATTTTTTGACATGTAAAGATAACTTTAAGAGCCTATAGCCTCAAATGAATAAGAAATTGCATCCCCTTCATTCCAGGAAAACCACAAAATAATAACAGAACAACTGTATGCGCATATGAATATGATGAACACTCAGTGAACATTATAAAACACGCCCTTCATTTTGACAGGAGTAGGGCAGTGTGTCCTTGACTCATCCGTAGTTATTTTGGTTTTATATTAATCACAATGGAATGGAATTATAATGCCAGTTCGAAACAATCATTTTACGGAAGGGAGATGAGTTCACCGTATCCCTCCGGAATAACTATTAATGGGATTTTAGGATTCTTGTCCCTCGGTTTAAACAACATCCATATCTTCAGCCTTGGCGCAGGCCGTAGGCAGAGATAAGTTGAAATTCTACCACAAGGGGTCTCTGCTATCTCGCCTGAATTCCATGACTGTGCCGGTCGATATCATACCCCTCGTGGCAGATATACGAACCAAGCACTGCCAGGTAAAATTGATCTCAGGAAATAGTAAGCTGATTTAAACGGGGAACGCTGAGGCATTGCCTCGGTTGGTCTTCTGGATAAGAAGTATTAAAGTATATCGTGATTTACCAACCCTAGTAAAGGTTAGATAATCACCGAAACAAATGATCCGCACCAGCCAATCAGCAGACGACATTTTACCCGCCTTATCGGTTGCGCATGCGCACTGACAGACCGAGATGCTCTCTGGTGTAGTTCGTGAGTCACGAGTGACTATTGGAGGACGGAAGTCAAGAGGATGATAAAAGTTCATCGTATATCTTCACTAACCAACCCCGGCAATGTGCGTGTCCACGTGCAGGCAAAGTCTACCCCAATGGCTGTAAATATGGTTCACCTGCTGATAAACTTCATTTAAGGACTTAACCGTGATAAGGTTTCCCTTCAATTCATGATAATCTCAGGAAAGATGAACAATGAGAATCGACAAGGGCCGAGTTCATTCAGGGCACCCTCGATGTAGCAGGAATAGCAGGTATAATGTAAAATTTAATGCGGTGAATAGCTCAGTTGATAATGAATGAATTTCCACTATTCAGTTCAAAATGTGCAAAAAGAACCAGAAATTGAAGAGCATTTACTTCACAGACAATGATATATTAAACTATAGCTGACGAGCATCTGCGCATATAACATATAGCTCTAGTCTCAAATGAATCTAACAATCAGCCGAGACCCATGATGGGTAAAGGATTTCAAGACCCACAATGTACTTATGTGCTCCAATCAATGTTATTTGAGTCTGGACATTGAGTCCTCGATCCTGATAATATGAAGTAAATCGCTCATTTTTATAACAGGTGTCCCCATTTGAAAGACTTACAAATGTCAATGCGCTTTTCGAAAGAGGCTCAGCGAAAGAAAAATATCCATAACTGAAGAAATGCCCCAGAAGAAACATCCCGCTCCTAGGATAAATGATCAGTAATCTCTAACACATAATGAATGTAATAAATTGGAATTGGATAAAGGTCTATAATGATCCATAAACTCACTAGAAGGTATTACGTTGAAAAATAAAATACTTTTACTTTTGGTGGGAAGCTGCATTTTATTATTCTGAGGTTAGAGGCACAATGTCAAACTTTGAAAAGATAAAATAAAAGTAACAGTACAACCTTTCCTTACATGCTCGGGTAGCCATTTCCCACCATTCTTTGAGTGTGATCTTTAGGGGTGAATACTAATATAATGAATATATTGCCCCGATTGGAATGATACACCTGTGCAAGTAACCAAACAAATACTACTTTAGCTCTATACATAAGAAACAAATGGTAAGCGATATAACTGAAGGAAGGATAGGAACCTTCTTTTGTGTATAAATACTATATATAAGGGCAACATAGATGACATACTAATCGATGCTAGGAAAATGCCTCCTGTTAACCTTGATGTTTTTGTCGACCATCTGAATTTAATGAATGAGACCTATACTTCTCACAGGAGAGGCTACAAAACAGGGCCGCCTCCATATCCAGGCCATCTTCAATCGATTACATATTTATTTCAATGGGCCAAATCCCGGCTACTTTGAAAAGATGAAATATGAGTTATGATGGGCGAGGGGGAGAACAGAGGTTATTTCAAGGTCATCTCTTACCCAGACGGCGACAGAAGCGCCACAAATTGATTTCTAAATGAGGTCGGTAGAGGTCGTTTTTGGTGGCTCCCCCTAGTGAGTGGCGTTAGAAAGCGCGCGCATACAATAGCGCCATTGTGGGGGATTATCGGCGGGCAGGCCAATGCGCAGGCGTCCTGCGCACGACCTCCTCCATCAGCGCCCTAGATATGGTTATGGTCCATAAAGGATGGGTGAAGGAAATACTGACCTGTGAAAAGCTGTCCCTTCGCGGAGGCTTTCAATGTGTACTGTACGGTCATCTGTGAAAAGCTGCCTCCGCGTGAATGGCTGCGCAAAATGGCCAGCGAGCCAATAGAGCACAGAGCTCTAATTTGCACTAATAAAGGGTTATAGCCGAAGGGAAAGGACAAAAGAGATATTCCCATGCCCCGGTCGGTGGCATAACAGCGGATGAACGTTGGTATATAAGGTTATCCATCGCAATGTTAGGGAAGAGAACTTTTCCAGTTCGCACAGTTCCATCAGAAATTCTATTGATTTCTCTAAGGTTCTTTCATGGGTCAATTATAGAGCCTTCCTTTTGCAATTTGTGCTTTATAACGCGATGGAAGGGAACCTCGTCTAGAGCTGTGCGGAAATGCCCTTCAGCCGTTAGTGATTGTGTGCTATATTGCCGGGCAATTTATAGGAACTGTCATAACAGGTAAAACTTTTGTCAAGTTTCTGTTGCAATATCATAAAAGTAAGTAACCATAATTGTAGGACATATATACGTAGTCTGACAAACACGGCTTGGCTGTGAACCAGTTACATGTCAGAGACAATGGCGGATTTTTGGAAACATACTGGGGTGTATAATAACAAACCTGACGTGGATAATAATACACCTGACTTAAGGATCCAAGTCCGGTTTTCACAGTATAAAATTGATCTCGATATCGAAAATGTGTATCGCACAGAAAACAACCCAACCGAAAGTTATATCCATACAATGACTTCGCCGAATTGCATATCCATCTCATAGGAAAGTATTCCCACAAAATAACCCGTAGTCTTGATATAAATATCATAAGCTATAAATTATTAAAAATGTCAACCAGGTTTGTATTTTAGAAGGGTCGGCGTTTGCATAAGGGCCGTTATATATATAAACAAAGCCTCTGGTGATAGTACATTAAGTGCTGAGGATGTGTTGGTATGCGGCATGAGATGTGTTCAAAGGAATTTAATAGCCGTTGGTGCCGAAACACCAACGTGCCTTTAACATCTCTGATGTGCTTGGATTACCAAAGAGGACTAGCATACGGTTTCATACGCTCTAGCAAAGGCACGATGGCTACTGAGGGACTTCTTTACCACTTGGGTATCCAACACTTTGGTTCGATATTTCTGAAAGTTTTATCAAAGTGTGAGTGACCTAACGTAAACAATCTGTAGCTCCCCTTCATAAAATCAACTGTCAGTTGAGGTCTTATATAAATATTTTGTATGAATTTCCTTCCCATATATGGGCTCCCCTTCCTAAAATCAACTGTCGGTTGAAGCTTTATGTATAAATATTTTATATGAATTTCCTAAATAAAAGTATAAATAGACAAATCAAAACTCAGGTAGTCTAGATATATTCCGTAGTAAATGTCTCTCTCCCCCATCTGTCTCCTTTCTATTTTTATGTCTGTGTCTGTCTGTGATCCCCCTTCTCTCTTTCTCTCTCTCGGTCCATATCTGGGCTAGTGCGAGCCCAATTTACTGGCTATAATATAATATCTCTTGACAGGGTTCAGATATTAAACGTGATATGGCACACTTAACAATAGCTCAAGAGTCAGACAGAGTCACAATCAATCTAACTCATAACACAATCAATAACCACAAAAACCGTCGCCTGCGCAAAGCCAAATATAGCCATTTTGCGAACAGATAACAGCGAAATAGTGTCTGGTTTCCAAGTTGGACAATAACATTGGAAACTGGTGATCTCTTACATTTTCCCAATCCCCGCGCCCTAACACGCCTGATTACCAGGCGAAATCGGGTATCAATACGACAATTTACAACCAGTTCCCCGGCATTTCCGGAACGAGGCGATAATTAATGGATCCCGTAATATTTTTCACGCAAAACAGACACCATTGATTTTGGAATTATTTCAAGTAAATGCAGAGGAGTACTTTTTTTTGCTCGCACGGTGCTAAACGTCATTCGCTTCCCATCGGTATGGGCCTGTCCAAATGCCTATTTCACATGTTAAACGCTGCCATTATGAAATACTGTCATGCAAATTGTGTTTCCATGGGAACAATGCTTAGTGGGCGTCTGATCGTATTTCAAACTGCTATAGTTTGATAGATCCAGAACTGGGAGGGAGGGAAGGCCGAAAGATTGAATTTTTTCTGTTGTGAATTACTTGAACATCAATGATTACAGCAAATTTATTTCAGGAGGATCGTGTCCTAAATCACATCCGCAAATCAATCAATGGAATTCGAGCAGAAGACATAAATGTAATCAAGCATTCAGTAAGGGACAAAACCAATGTCCGAAGGAGACAATAAAGGTTATCCAATCATGTTTATGGGTAAACATTGTCTGCTTTCTGCATACACGATATTTATCATGGACTAGATAATGGTCGTAATTATTTCCTTTTAAATATGTAGAGACATATAGACTTTACTTCACATACAAAAACCTTAATGCAATACAGTCATGCCTATTAGATATTTTTTTTCTAAAAATGATCAAATATAAGTTCGATACTTTCAGGCGTCTGGAATGAGATTACTGCGTTATTCCGAAGCCTTAAATCAATCCATGCCATCTTGGCCATCCCCTTTTTTTATAATAGATTTTGAGCCGACCCCTCACGTGTTTTTTCTCTCACACGCCAAGTTTTCTAATGGGAGGTTCCTCACCAAAGCATTAAAATGTGCCCCCTGCCCCGGTGAGAATCATCCCTCTGGCGGAAGTTCCGGTGATTAATGTCCTGTCACCATCGCATGAACACATCATAACCGAAGTTTGCCTGACGTGACATCGCCTCACGAAGAACGTTGCTATTCCTATGAACTACAAAACAAACTTTGCGCCACCGATGTATTTAATATTCACCCATACAGGCGCCACTGGAAACTTGGAAAGCAACACAGAGATGCATTTACAGTCAAAACATGGCATGTGACGTAGCATTAGTCATGGAAATGAAAGTACTTTACCCATAGGACCTTCTTGGAGAATTCATAAAGACAGCTAGGTGAAATATTCAAGTAATTCCTTTTACTATAGGACTGATATATTTGAAACCTGCACTTCAGTTAACATGGGTAAAAAAAACTTCAGATTATCTACTAATTGTGCCGTTCTTTTCCAACCCCGCAAAGGGCATTTGATCAAAATCTTGGCAGGATTTTCGTCCGATGGTTTTTTGCTACAGGGCTTCATAAAAGTCCATATTAATTTCCGAAATCGTTTCTGCGGAGGCGTCACTTATATAATTATTATCGCTCATCGGCGGCGTCCGTTTTCTCTGGAAGATTCGGTATATAACAGCAGCAGAATATTGATATTTTCAGTCCTATAAGTCATAATATGAGTGATGTTTGTAAGATTTTTTTCTGTCGTTAACTGAGAATGCAGCTAGCTTTAAGTAGAAGGATTAGTTCGCGTCCTAAATGAAAATAGTAAAGAAAGCGGGAATTCAAGATTACATATCTATTTTAAGAAATAGCTCACCAGCATACGGTGTTAGCAACATAAGTAGAATCTTGATTTAATGGAGGAGGTTAGGTATGTATTTCTGTTCCATGTAACACTCCGAAATAACCATCCTCTTCCTTACATCCCATGGGAGTAAAGCGCAGATGACGGATGAGTAACTCATAGCGTCTATTTATAGAATCAAATCCCTCACATGGACTAAATCTGAATAGATAAGAATGTATCAATTGGCAAGGCGTTGGTAGGCGGGTATGGTGGGAGAAAGAGGGGTGGTGGTGCTTATTCTGAATGTCATCTATTATGTATGACTGAATGAATGACTGTCTCGGGAAAGGATTGAGGTTTGTTTTAAAAAGTGACCCACGTTTGATCAGTTGATAATCACGCATGCCACTTTTTAGAGCTAGTTGCGCAACCAAAACTGAATATGGTAATGTGGTAAACATCGGTACAGTTCCCAAAGGGAGAAGCTTCCTAGAAAACAGCCTCTGAAACTAGCTCGAAATATTCATGAGCCTTTCACACGGGTATTTGGGGGAAGACCGCGCTTTCGGGAAGAGATAATGTTAAATTTCCTTCCACATTAGCGACTATCAAATAATTTTAAGGTGACAGAGTGGGGACTTTATTGAAAATAAAATCCATTATTGGAATTATGAAAATAATTTTACGTAACTACACAAGGAGGTAATACAAGTGTTCACAAAATTAATGCAAAGTAAGTTTGGAATAAATATGGAGGAACTTGAACACGATAATTAATATTATAGATTACAACAATCAAAATGGCACGAACACAGAATATAAAATATATCCAGATATTTAAATCACTCCTTTAATATTATAGTTTTGGTTGCTCTGGTCCAGTCTCCACCACCAAAGTTGTAAGTATAATCCTTAAACCTGATATATGACTGATCTAGTGCATATACGATAGATAGAGATATAAAAAAAGGTAGAAGAAGCATGCAATCTGAAACCACCTCTGACTGATATATCACAAGTCTCCGGGGCATACTTTACTACTTGCCCTCACTGGCTAATGAAACATGATTAACAACAATCAATAAATGGTCTGGCATCACAACTCATCAACACGTATACATGAATATTTTCATACTGATATAATTAATAGAGTGGCGAAGAATATTTAATTGGTGTTAATTACTAAGGGCGGTTCGTTCAATCATTTACCATTCCCTGGATTCCAAATTTGTAATTCAAAAAACAAATTGATTGAAAATGGAATTATGCAGACAAATTACCCCACAAGACCGATTCGGCACTAACAAAAGGTAATTTTTGATCAATCAATGGTTCATCGACTTTATCTAATTTATTTTTGGCTGACACGGGAATTCTAATGAATCATGTTAGAATTATTTGTTTGGTTTCTGTCTGACGGTCAAAATTGATGTGACAGATTGTTTGCAGCAGCTTTGTTGCCCTTCAACCTCAGACTATTCAATCATTGTTTTTTATACCCACAAAATTGAAATTCATAAACCTCCTTTCATAATTCATGCATTGGTTTGTCTCCAAGGCACAAGGAGCATTAGTCCTGGTTATTCAGCAAATTTTCTGAAGGACCTATAACCTGCGACCAGATTAAAAAATAATCAATTACACATTCCTACCATTACGTTACTATCATGTATAATCAATATGTATACTTAGTGATTAGATGGAGAATTCAAGACTCGAGATGCTATTTGTTAAAAGCAATACTCGATTTATGATTTTACTCACGCACAACCTCACACGCTTCTTTAAAACTAAAAGGCCTCACCTGCAAAAAAAAATAATACATGGATTAATGCTGGCATTATAACGGGACACTTGCCACGGAGGTTACATGATTATTCAATCGAGGATGATGAGCATTCAGAACTATCTTGTGTTTTTAAATCATAACTTATAATTTTCCACTAAGAGGCCTTCTTCCACCTGCGCATTAAGTTGTTTGTGCATTCTGACAAACTGAGATAACGATAATTTATTGCGATGCAAAGACAAAGGACTTCTGACTGATAATAAAGGAGGCAGTGCTACCAGCTACTCAATAACAACTTATGATTTATATTTCAATACAGCAGCAAGAACAAAAATCAATTGAGGCAGCAGTGGTACAGTGATTGAAGACTATAATGTATATCCTTTGCATATAAGGATCAATGTGCAGAAATCTTCATTTGTCGTTAGAGGAGAATATTGTTACACTTGCTGTGAGAAAATGACATCTGCAACGGTCAATAAAAACAGCAGTGCAGCCAGGCATGCCACCCTACATCTGGAGGAAGAGCGGGGACTCTTTTATATCTTAAGCCTTAGTGGTCCCATCTGCATAGGGGGCTTTGAGGATAAGACACGCAATCAAAATTAAAATTGAAATGCAATGAACCCAACATCTATCACGTGTCCTTCCTATGTGTGAATCAATATATGAGAAGGAAACAAGGTTACTCCTATACAGAATATAAGCGTACCACAATCTATGAACATATAGAAATAGTGCTATAATCGAAAAGGGAAACCTTCAGCTCAAATTTCACTTAATATCTACTATAGGTCGTGGTCTGGTTTTGAGTGGTGAATGTTGTTTATGGGATTAGACTATGCTACAAAATAGAAGGTAATGGAACCAAATATAGTGGAGACAACATCTCTTCCTTATCGTGATAAGAAAAGAAACGGGGCAACAACATGAGATCAGGTGTTATTCAATATAAAGATATATTCACTTCAGTTGGAATATGCAGAAGAGAATCCTGTGAAATTGATTCAGTTGCAAAAGTGCACCTTAAGGACAAGTTTGGCCTGTAGAAACAAGGGTTGCTGGCCAGTAAGCATACACTTCCTATCTGACTTTCAAGCCAAGTTGAAAACAAGGACCAGGCTCTCATATAGGGGTTCTAAATTGGTTGTCAAGGACTGGCACCTGTCCTTGAAATGTATGTGTATAGGAGGTGGGGTCAGCCAAGTGAGACCATGGCGATGGATGGCTAAGGTCAGGGATCAAAGATAAACTGGCGGAAAATGACCGCATGGTTCGTGACATGCGCGGAAGGCCATGAACTCGGCGGCTCTAACATGCCAACCGCCAGGAGATCATGTTTATTATGATCAGGATGGGTGTCGCTGTAGACATTAGTGATAACTGGCGCACCTTGATGTGCAATGAAACGCCATGGTAGTCAACGCGTTATGATGATTGCTCTTGTCGGGGCTTTATTCTGATGGTATCGTTATTTTAAAATATTAACTAAACGGGGCATTGGCGGAGATATTTGCGAGCAATGGGAGTACTCATGCGAACTATATGGCTCGGCAGCCAGACAAAGGAGGTAATTCAAAGCCCAGACACATAATACTAGGCGCAATCAATAACGCCTATGAATGAGAAGTGAACATCATATATAATGTGGGCATTATTGACAACCATAAGCACCATTAAAAGATCCCAGCAGATAACTGAATGATAATATCCTATGTGATAAATAGTTCTAGCATTGCGATTGCAGGCAGTTTTCCTTCTACGTTGAAGGCACGGGAATACGAGCGTGTGCAAGGGAAGAATAATAATAACAGAAGAGCAGATAAAGAAGGGATATCTTAATGAGTCAATGAGAGAGGAATAGATGGAACACGCATCAATGCTACTTCACAGCAGAATAGAAAGGAGAGGTGATTTCGCCAGCGCAATGAAGAACAGAAACTTCTCAAGTAAAGAAATCTACTGGGGAATGATACAGCACATCTCTTTTCGCAACACAAATATACATGAGGCGTTTATTTGATGTAAAATTCGATCCCCATGTTGTATATCCGAACGAGATATCATCCACCCCAGCACCTATTTAATAAAAATTGATACGTTCATTAGATTGAAGTCTTTGAAGTCCCTGTAGCCAGTTTCATCATAAATCAATGCTAAATGCAAACATGAGACTTGGCAATGAATCCCGCTTCCAGCTCCAAGCAGTAGAGTACGAAATGTAGTTTTTCTCCACAGAATCGAGATATATAACGAATCCTCGGCATGATTCTTTATCATTTGCAAGATCATGGATGGAAAGCGGCAATCCATCACAAAAGCTAGAGTGGAAATGTTAGAGAAGGGAGTTCTAAGTCGGCAGGCTCGTCCAGTCTAATAGGAAGATGTGATATCTTATGAGAGATATGGAATGTAATCTGTCCCATGCCATCATTTCTCTTTACTCGCCTTCAAAAACTGGCACTTGGCCAAATATTTGAAAGGCGTGTCGTCATCAAAGAACTCGCCCTAGCACGATTTACACAGACCAAGGCGTCATGGACGGTTCAACCTTTGTCAAACTTATCTCCTTCATTATCTATACGTCGTGACAGTTAAAAGGACGCGAAATACACTATTGCATCTCACTCTAACAATCTTTAATGTCTTTCCTTCTTCTCATCTAAGTTGCTTCCACTCCACTGACTTCGCCCTTTTTCTATATACTACTAGCCACACTTTAATCATTGCTAGGCCCCACTGTCCGCCCAAGTTATTTTGTTAAGCTTTTGTAAATTTTTCAATAGGCTACCTGGCTAAACGTCGTGTATAGACGTAGTATAAATAAGTTAGAGGCCGAGACCGGCACCGTAAAGCAGATTTAAAAGCCTTTTACATTATTCAACTACCATCAAACCTTCCACAAAATGTCCAATGTGTGAGGGAGAAATTGGGATTCAATTGGTACGCATACAGAAGAAAATAATCAGTATTTGAATTTCCAAAAACAAAATTCGATTTGATAACCATACAAGCCCCTTTCACGCGCTGTAGACGCTTCCTGTAAGCTCGGGAAGTTTCCGTTTGTAAACGGTTCATGGACAGCTTTGGTAACAGGGGTTTTGATGAAATGTGCATGTGAATTCGAGGTGAACTTTAAAATGTTTCGAGCTGATGGAGGCTAGAGGTCATGTTTTCCCCAATCAGCGTCTCAATATGACGTCACCTTCACCTCGGGCCTCCAAAGCCTCATTTTGACACAGCACCTCAACGCCACCTATGGATAAAGGATGGAAGTGAAGGCATAAAGGCCCCGCTGTAATTCTATTTCAGGCTGGCTTGTCGCTGAGGCAGTCTGACAGATTGGTCTAGGTAGACCATGGTGACAAACCGGACCCGCAAGTGGGAGTAGTGACCCCGCAAAAAATCTAATCTGAAAACCTGTGATGAAAAATTGGCAGAATTAGGGGTGTGTGCGAGGTACGAGCAAGCATGGATGGGGAGAAATACCTAGTGTTTGAACCCGGCGGCAGGGTGCGGGCAAATGGTGTGGGGGAACATCAAAACGAAGGTGGACTTGGCTGGCAGGACATAAAACGACCGCTGAGTGTTCTAGCTTTCTTTCAGCTTTCAGTGAGACGGATGAGTAAAGTAAATAGAAAAATGAGAACCCATCCATGTGATGTCTCAAATCATGAGCATGACCTAGCAACCATACAGCAGCTCTAAAACGTAGAACCGATTTTCGGAAATAAATCCTATTAAATGAACACGAATAATCAGCAAGAAAAAGAATCTGCTTTAAAGTGAATCTCTCAACAAAGGATCAAGGGACGAGGAGAGTTCCCCAGCAAAAACCTCTGAAAACTTGTTATTTTTCGATCTACAAGCGATTTTCAATCTCTTTCCCCACATCCTAAAACACCCATTTCAATTTCCCAACTAATACGATTCAGATGTAATGCAAAAGAGAGGTGAAAAGTCCATGGATACGTCATACACATGCTGCCAGATCCTTTCACTGTTAGAGTAAATGATTACCTGCGAAGTAAAAGACGCCTGGGGTAAACTGGAAAAGTAAAGTGTACTGCTTGTCGTTCTAGATTATTCATCCCCAGGTGGTGGCAAGTAACAGAAGTAGTAATGGTGCTGGGTGTCTAATTAAACTTGGAACCTGTAGAAATTTAAAACCACGAGGCGACAGTCCACCAATACCGACAGGCTTTCCATCGAAACTGAAAAGTCTCGTCCTGCAAATGCAGCAACATTTCACTCTGGCCTCCCCCAATAAGTCCCTAACAGGAGCCTTCCTAATTGCAACATGCAACCCGCCAAGAATTACATATAGAACTCGAATAGACTTTCATGGAGTAAAAAAGAAAGACCATACATACATAAGGAATCAAATGTAACAAGAGGAATGGCACATTCTTGTACGTTTTATCAGACAGACAACAAAGCGCAGGAATTATCGAGATGGCGTAGTGAGAAGAAACACTGTAATTGATTGCGTCCAACCATAAGACATTTACTATGAGTTGAATTGAACATGTTTGCTTTTAGCATTTCGATATTAGAGGCTAAGAAGGGTGTGATGGAATGGGAGGTTGCTGGGGGTAGAAGGTGACCGACCACAAGCACAGCTTCTGTCCGGTTGTTCACGGCGAGTTTCATCTGGACATCACAGTAGTATCGACTACCCTCGACCTTATCTTCCCTCTGACATGGTACCCGGAGATTACCCGACCTTCCTGCGGGCAGTACAAATCAACAACCACATACTCCCAAGAATCGAAGACCATAGATTTTCGCCATGCCTCCTCTCACTCCACCTTCATTTCATCCTCCCCTCCCCTCCCTCATCGGGATTCCCATGTCCCCGGCGCTATGACCATCTGACGCGAAACTATCGTATGATAGGCTGGGAGTGGAGTTTTTATTGGAAGTGGAAATAGAGAGTTGTCGGAGCTTTAAATTGTCCGGCTCTGATGTGCATTGGCAATAGCATTCTTTTTTTATCACTTGAACTATTAGCCTTCTTGATCCTAGGGGAGAACAGAGATATGGAAATCTGATAGATGTCCGTAAAGAAAAATAGGGGAGGGTAGCTGGAGAATGTCTGAGCAATAGAAGGAGCAAACTATGCCTTCTCAACGAACCCTGCCCTAATATGCTTTAAATGATATAATAATTTGTGGCAAATGATATAGTGTTGAAAACTATTTGGGCGGTTATTATTCTTAAAAACGGATTAAACTACGAAAATTTGAATATGATCATAAAGGACTGCGGGACAGATGTGTCTTGCTATGACGCCATCGGGACTGATGCGTAACTAAAACCTGATTCGTCTGATGACTCTGTATAAATATATTACAAAGCTCGTAGTAATAGAACTTTGAGAAAAAGTGTCCCATTGAAATTATGCATGCACACATCAGAATTCTTGTCTGAGAAGCAATTACTCTTTGACACGGAGGCCCCCTACATGTGCAGCGGCTAATAGAACGATGATTATTCATTGATGATACAATAAACCCATTGAGGATGCTGACGTCAGCAAGAAAAACTCCCTATCAATGATCTCCAATGACATTGCATTCATCGGTTCTCGCCAGGCGCTCTATTTCCACAAGACAAAATCCAGGCCAGTGAATCTGTACAGTGCCATATATTTACTACTTTACAGCTTTAAAACAATTCCACAATGAAGTTTTTTTTTTAAATTCCTCCTGGCAAATCTTACTCATCGCCCAAGCACTTAAGAAAGTGACATTTTCAACAGCTAGGAGCGACAGGGCTATTTAGAAGATTCAGCGCGGGTAGGATAACAAATAATCACAGAATCTCCACGTACAGGCGTTTTCTAAAACCATGAATTTGACATTCAATGGACAGAGCTGATAAGGAGAGAATCACAGAATAAATAGAATGAGGCAAATAACGGACTACAGGAGGCGATTTGAAATGTCAAGGGGTATTTTTGTGATTCTTTCTCTTGACAAAACCCGAAAGTGGAAGCCGAATCGCACTGGCATTTAACGAAAGGAATATAAGATTTCCGTTCAAAGGAGAGGGTTAATTGGTGGGAAAAGTTTGAAATATTTTTTTAAATTACAGTGGTTCGGCCCATGACAAAGAAATGCGCACATGCAATTAAAATGATTTACTTTCAAACTAAATTATGCAAACGTCATAAAAGAATTTTGGGTAATCAACGGGATTATAATTACGTCCTTAGGAGTGAATGCTATTGATACCAAGAAAATGATTGAACAAAAATTAAGTTACCCACAGGGAATCCAATACATCAAATTACTTGCACAACATCTTTTATAGAATACCCATACCACGCTAACAAGCTTATGAAATAAACATGGTGGAACCATGAACCTAGAATGGGACATACAATATATTCGGTCAAGTGTAACAGAGTGCAAACAAGCTAACATCAACCTTTTACTTGGGTCCCTCTTGCCTCGGGCCATTCTTAAAGTGGAAAGTTGGATTGTTGTCCTATAATCCCCATCTCCTTTATTTCTAGCACAGGGACAACATTACGAGACATCAACACAAAACAATACTTCAATTAATGGTAGGGATGGCAGTCCTGCCATCGGCACGTGGATACAATCAAAGTTTCAATACTGCCCTAATAAGATCCGTCAAGCTGAGACAGGCATAAGGGTGGTATATTCCCCACACAAGGACTCGAGTCAATGATATTGGTATAGTGAGGTTGAGTGAGGTGCAAGTCATTCCCCCTCCAGCCCCACATGAAAGGCTTAATCCATCTTGTCCCCGGTGAAAGAAATGATCATCAGTAAGACATACTAGATACTTGAGTATGCTACCAATATGATAAAGTTTGCTGATTCAGCGAGTGGCTCTTGACGACCTAGATATCCATCTTCATCGGGCACGTGTTCAATCCAGCAACATCAACATCTCCCCCGCATAAGCACAATTCCCCGTCATGATTAAAACATTGATCGAAGGATTCTTTGCTTGCAATTCATGTTCTCTCATCTTTATTCCTTTCAAAATCCCCTCCGACCATCTGCTTTCATCAGAGGGGGCTTCTTCTTTAGCTCCTACCTTTTCAAAATGAATTTCGCCCGGTGATTGCCACATTGCTCTTGTCAATTCAACATTCACACTTTTTTTCATTCATTCTTTTTTTGTGTTATCACCGACAGGCGCACATTTCTGCTTCATTAACCTGGTTCGCGGGTAGACACACGCATGCTGTTCTGCTCTCACCATATATATCCCTCTATCATTGTAATGGAGCTCTAGATCTGAAGTAGTAGAACTCTTTATACGCTTTCCTTGGAACCTCGTCTTTCATAATCAGCCTCTCCCCTCTCATTTACTTCCCCATCACACCGCTGACTTATGAAAGTCTCCAGGCATCACGCAGATACAAGTATAGCCATGAACGCCCATGTACACCTATGACTTATTGACAGGTCATAATCTAAGCGATCAGATATTAAATACTTGCCTAACATACCCCCAGTGGTTTAGCCGTGGGGCAAGCCATCAGAACTAATCGGATCCCATTGGCATTCAGACATATAAGTAGCGGAAAGTGTGTAAACCTTTCAATTAATTTTCTTCAGGCACCGCGTGCCGAAAGATGTGTTGTGTGTGTGTGTGTGGGGGGGGGGGGGGGGGGAGAAATGCATCGTTTTCCATTTTATATCGCTTACCATTCACACAATATAGAAAGGTATTAAGATATAACCAACTAAAGATTGAACTGTCTTGCTCTATTGAGGAATTCTACCCCAGAATCCCAGAATTTAATTAAGATATAACTTAATTATCCTTATTCAAACCCGAGGAGAAAGTCCAACTATACAATACTAAATATATACTAAATATTCTTATTCATAACCATCATTATTGGAACGTTTTAAGTCACATAAATACACATTAGCTGTATGCGCCCGCGAGTTACAATTCTCCCTCAATTCCCACAGCAATAACATTGGAAATATTACTATGTCCCATTTTCTCAGTTCACAGTTTCCATTTCACTCTTTCTACACGTTCCACATCCATTCAATACTCTCAAGGCCTATCATATACTCGTGAGCTGCTGCACCCCTGCTTCATGCCTCCTCCCGCTCAAGCTGATCCCCACCCCAGCCCTATTACTAATTTCACTCTCGGGTATCCTGCACATCGGGCGTACTGTTTGGAATCCACGCAAAGCTCCTTCTGGATCTCCACATGCCGACGTGATAAATCAAACATGAAAATCCAATTAAGAGGACAGCAACTCCATCACCGGAGCTTTCTTAGCTTAAATGCTCCATACTCTGGGAAAAGCTATTCTTCCACCGAAACCACAGGGAAACATTCCGCATTTATGGCGAAACTGTCCCTCCCACCCAATTATCAATGAATGGTATTAATTTTCCCCAGGGTAAAGCGTCTAGGTTTATGCTTCGTCCACATTCTCTGTTTTGGAACAGTCATCATCCATAAGATCTTTCAGACAGTTTTTAAACGCTGATTGATACATTTCTAAGGCTCAAATCTATAGTATTTATTGGATGGCTTTCTTTGTTCAGGACCCACATTTTACCTGAATAAACTAAATATTGGACATCAGTCCATGGTAAACAGGCCCAATAAAAGAGTGTAACTTTACTCTTGTGTGAATAAATAGGATGACATATTCTTAATAGCTCCCGGAAAAAAACATAACGTAGGCCGGATAATATGTAATATGAATTAACCTTTAGCTCGCCATATATTGGGCTTGTGTGGTTAACAGCGATTATGCATCAGTACAAGTAAGTCACATTCTAATTGCGTACTAACATGTCTAAAGAAATCCGAGAAGGGACACAGCAATGGTGACGGAAAGAACCGAAGGGAAAGGTAGAAATATGATAGGCAATATATATAATATGGAGCATCCAAGGACAGATGAAGAAGGATTTGATAGATCAACATCAAAGCAAAACCGGTCCCGAGAAATGATTAACAGCTAGGGAATTCCCGCATAAGTAGAACTGAGGAAATACTTAGGCTGTGAGAGAGGCATTCTATTTCACGAAAGTAGGCAATATAGAGAGGGAAAATCAAACACAAAGTACAAAAGTACAGAGAAATTCTGCATAAGGACCAGAAGCGCACTCAAAGCTGATCCAATAGAGAATATGTAGTAAGCTTCACATGCCTGCCTACTTCTACCTGTATCAGGTGTGATTAGTTCATGTTACCGTTAACACCTGCCAAGCTGGATTTCTTCGATATCACAATAACCATGCACACTTCAAAGAGCCTTCCTGGGCTACGCCGATATGCACACTTTGCATGGGCCCCTGTTAAATATCTGAAGGGCAAAATAATGCAACTATTCTAGTTTATTAGTAGGCTGAAAACCATCAATCTATGTCGGGATTTCTATATTTCATAAGTACTGGCGCAATATGTGATGGAAATATAGTCCCGGGACGCCAAGGCGCCTATTTTATCATCCATCAGTGTTTTCAGACAATGCTGAGCCTGCTTTTAATATACATTTGTCTTTAGCTCATTGCTGCTAAGCTTTCCATTTCTTCGAAATGTCCGGAATAAGTGTCTCGCTTCTCAAGACAGCCCACTGTTATTTATCAGATCAGTTCTCTATACAGTAGATAATCCTGTTTTCTCGAGTCACGAATAAGTCTCCCTATT
Organism: Sthenelais limicola; assembly: GCA_942159475.1. Classification (NCBI taxonomy): domain Eukaryota; kingdom Metazoa; phylum Annelida; class Polychaeta; order Phyllodocida; family Sigalionidae; genus Sthenelais; species Sthenelais limicola. Next base: position 110,425,100 of record OW804095.1, on the reverse strand, counting down.
AAAATCTTTTTGATCATGATAACGAAGGAGTTCGGCATGATAAATTAGACTCAAATCTGATATGGCATTTGCCCACGAAAACATGGCGGGAGTGATATAATTATCGAAATCATACACCTGCTTAGGGGGAAATTACCGACAAAAATGTAGGAAACGTAGATGAACGAGTGTTTGTGTGAGACAATGCCAGCTACCAGACAAGGGGTCCCAGTATGTAAGATGCTTTGATCTGAGCTAAGGTTCCTTAATTATCCCCTTGTCTATCATGACAAAGGTAATTAGGAGGAGCAAGCAAGTCACAAGTGTCTTCACCGAGGGGCACGCTTGCACCCATCAAAGTGGTGGAATGCTTTGTTATGGTATAGCCACACGCCGACCTTCCTCCCCTTCTCAGGTGTACAAAGGAAATCGTAGACATCTCTATGTTTCATCCTCATCAATGGAGATAGGGGGTTCCTTTGATTTACTAGACATCCAGGAATGGTTATGGAAAACTTGCTCGGTCTTGAATGGAAGAATACACATCGGTAGGGTGTTCCCATGCTTATAAAAATGCTTTTTCCCTTTACGTGGTCGATGTTTTGTTGCAAGAGAGTCATTCCTCGGATCCATAGAAAAGGACATTATATATAGAGAGAAATGAAAATGGCAAAAGTATTTATAGGAACTTAACATTAACGTGTACAGCCAACTATCCCATGGATCTTGTGAGATATCGTACACAACAGATTTATTGAAACATGGCCCATCAGAAAAAAAAACAGCGGAAGAGCTAGAAGCCCTGTGCAGAAAGTGCAGGATCTCGAAAATTGCATGCCAGTAACAACAAATTTTAAAAAGCCATAGTCACCGTGATTACATAATTTAATAATACTCCTTAATAAAATAGAAGTAATTTTGTCCCACGCCCGGGAAGAACTGATTGAGTGGCTAAAAATAAATAGTGCTCTTTTTTCTCCGATAATTTATAAAAAGGATCGTTCCTTCAGAGTATTGGCCAAGCATAAAAAATATTGTGGTCGGGCGACTAGAAAGTAATCAAATGTTTAACAGAGAGAGGGAGGTGGTCAATGGAGCATGAAACCAACAAGACCACAGGCTTGAGAATTAAATGACGTAATTACATTTTTCCTGCTTCTATTCCCAATGAAAGCTAAGATATGGACGGTATCCGGTGAAAAATCACTGATACTTTGGGATCGAAAGCAAAATTATCCCCCCAAAATAATGATAGCGTAATGAAGTTTCAAGATGCTGCCTTGTTTTCTTATGGGGGATGAAATCCATCTCGGTTTCTGCTTTGATGTGGCGAGGCCAACCAAATTTATTAGAGTTAGTTGCATCATTTTCGCTGCCATATTAAGTAACTTTTTCTGCATTAAATATAAGATTAATTGGTTTATAAAAGTTAATAACATTTGCCAAAGCATCCCTTGGTAAAAACAACACAATCCAAGGACAAGGATACGACAAAATATAAAATCTTCGGAGTCACATTCTTACGAGACACTTGGTATTACAATTATTTCTAAAGGAAGACACTTTAGCTGTGTGTGAAGCCTAGGGAAAGAACAGGGGAATAGATTAGAGAAACGTGGTCTTGAGTTCACTCAGCATCTTGATTTTCACTCACTGAGCACAGAGCGATCAACGTTCACAGACTCAGGACTAATGAAACGGCAACTGACAAGACCACTTAGACTTAGTCACTACAATCATATTACCTTTGCACCGAATAGTCATATCCCTGAGATCCTTATTCAAAGAATATGATTGGTTTCTTTCATGAAAAGTCTGCTACAGTACACTAGGGTCAAATACTTTGGCTTCATGCAAAACCAAGGGAAACTTAAGTGTATTTCAGGTACAATCTGGCAGGAATAGCACAGAGGGACATTACATCTAAGAGAATAGCAAGCTTGGTTCAGAGTGTGGATAGAAATATTCCATATTAAAACAGCCCTTAAACCTCACGTAATCTTTTCCATGAATTAATATTAATTGGACTCTCCAAATGAATGGGAGGAAATAATCGATACATGAAAATAAATTGTGAGTAGATAGACATGTTTAAAACGAAATTTTCATTTCCCCCCTCAATTATATACAAGAATGTGGGTAAGAACACCACCAATCAACAATGGTACTATTTCTTGAGAAAAAAGACGGCATCACCACCTGAAGGAATAAATGGCCAAATAGTCACTGAAGCCATCTAAATCATTCAAAAGCATAGATCAGATAACATTGGTATCTGTGGTAACTGCGGGAAACAGGGATCGACCATTGGAGATCAGGCTTCGCAGTACGGTCAGGCAAATGGGTGCATTTAGATGGTTTTGTTTTCACAGGAAGCCTCCATCGGTAGGGCCTTTAATTAGAGTCAATTAACATCCTGATGAAGGACCTGATGAACTTTGCTCTTCTATTATTAGAGACTAGGGGTTAGATGAGGACTGACTGTGCAAATGCCAAGAGTGAACAGCAACAACCAAGTGCCATTTAGTAGCAATGCACAATGGATTATCCTGTTTGTAAAAGAATTCCAGGGTGACAATTTCGTTAACATTCTCTTCGTTGGTATCAATTGTGGTGTCATTTCCCACAAAGTTCCTTTAAACTGAAAGAAACACATTGCGAGACAGAGCTGATCCAGTGTTTGTTTGCACAGTCCCCACTAAGACGATCCCATCTCTTGTATGCCCAAGTATGCTTCTAAAAGCAGGGAAGACTGTTGTTAACGTCCTAAGTATATTTAATATTAATATGTTATACTTTAACATAAGGGCTGTCCTCCCACTAAAATGAGTGAAAGTATAAGTTTAAACTGTTTAGAGCATCACAATTACAATCACAATTAATACATCTTAGCGCCCTTATAATATATAATATATTACGAAAACCTCTTTTATTTACTTCCAGAATTCTATTTTTCGATTTAATCCATGATTCGGCCCCAATACTGAACAACGAGGACAGTTTGTATGTTATACGCAATATCTAGAGTAAGGTCGGGACCGATGCTATCATCTCATAGACAAGTGGAACAACTATGTGTTCATGATGAAAGTATATATATACCGTAAACTTAGATTTTACTGTGAGGAACAAGTTGTTACTGGCAAAAAATGCGATGCAGCTCGCATATACGGTCGTAAGTGCTGTAGGTTTTCATTGCGTTGATAGTTTCAGGTAATTTGAAGTAGTTTAGTATCCAGCGGTTCACGCGGTCCACAGAAATGTAGGTTTGGCACACTTCCGAGACTGATCAACTGTGAGCTAGCGATAAGGAGTGTGTGACAAAAGGCCTTAACTGCACATTGGGAGAATACACTCTGATCTGCCCTGAATAAACCCTATATCACTTAGCATCAGACTACATTCAATATTGCAGCCTGTCTGAAACATTACCTAATCCACTGAACCCACTAAAATCTTCTATTCTGAGATAATGCGGCCCTAAAATTGGGAAACGCCCTAAAAGGAATGGAACGATCGTTTCCGAGATGATCCCATAAAGCAGAGTGTCTCTCAAGTTTGAAGACTAAGTTCAAGTGAGAGATAAACGCGATCACTCGTGCAGGGTTCACTATAACAATACAGACCCTTCAGAGGAGAGACAGCGCAAACCAGATCCTGGATTGGAACAATCGGACGCCGGCGGTTGTGGAACGCAACGCGTATGTGCTTTGTCACCCTGTTAGTTGATATGCGCATGCAAACATGACCAAATTGGCTAGGACGCGAGGGATAGATCGAATTGCTGGTGTCTGAGGAAGACCAACTAGCAAAAAGGAGAGATTAAGTCGCGTTATAAATACACGAATGTGACTCAAACAATGTCCAATGCTATGCCTTATTGAAGAACGGCAAATGTGGTTATCATCGCACTTGAAAAGAAAAAGCTTGTCTGAAGGTCTTGTTCAGCTGCTGGACTAGACCAGGATGTGTGGAATATGCGGTATACCAGTAATTATTGGAGACAAAGGGTTCGCATAATCACCTCAATTAACTCCCCTGACAACGTTTGATTTCAAACTGATTTTAAAGGTCGTCATTTAGTATTGATTAAGTCAGAGATCTCCTCTCTTGTCATAACATTTTGAAATTAGCTTATTTTGTATTGGAAAAGAGCAAATAGCACTTGTCTTCACGTGATAGCTTTGGATTTATTAGCCCCAGTATCAAACTTTATGATGGAAGCCTTACATTCTCGGAGATGAGAGCTGGGAACAGGAGAAGGTTAAAATACTAATTTCAACCCAGATCAGAAGATCCATCTTCAGCATTTCAAAATCTATAAATCAATTCGGTAATTCATGGCCTTTTCTTTTCCAATCTTCAAAGCTAATGAGATTGAAGGCTATCGTCTGAAACGTATTGAATTACATAATGAACCTGAAAAAACTCCGACTTAATTGGCCCGGGATTGAAGATATTAAAGAGCTTTTTGATTACGAATCTCTCCTTTTAGGTCCTGATCGATCTATGTAATTCACAGTGACACGCATCCTCGAGATATATGAGGCACCCCTCTCTCTCCTTAGCATAACCAACCCATTCAGCCATTACGTATCAGAGTACAGGGCCATGTAGAAGAATTGTTCAACACCCGAAGTGAGGAGTATCGCCTACACTGCTACAACTGCTACAGATATTGTAAATAAACGATGGATGTGGTAAGAGTCTTTTGTTTTCCAGTCAATTGGTGCTAAAGGCACCCAAACTGCATTCTCTGATGACATGGAAGCAGTCATTTATAAGCATACAGATGTGACGTATTCTGATAATAGTGGATGAGATCTGCACGATGGTAATGCAGAATGCTTGCAGATAGCAGGAGATACTGCAGTAGATATAAGCATGTCCACCACGATAGAATAGGTAGAACATGCCAAATCAAATGTTTTGTTAGACACAGGCCGAAATGGAATCTAGACCGCCAACCTGAAGGAAGTGAGCATGACATTTTTTCCCCCGTTTCCCTTCTTCCAGAAACCTTTCTTAACTTTACTTTTCAGCTGTATGCGCCTGACAAAACGTTTAACCCGGGTGGCAGTGGCATTCGAGATCTCATAGAGACCAAAGAATTCTCTCTATTTCCCGAGCGACTGGTTCCTCTACCGACAGCAGCATAATGAATTTAACCAGCGACAGAAGACCGCAATTGTAGGGTTTAACTGCGTGTGAAGGCAGCCAAAGCGGGGAGATCGATTCATGGATGTTTGCTGGACAGTCCAGGACTAAGGGATCTTCAGTTTGGTCTCCTGCGCTCCATATATACAAGAGCAAGCAAATCGACAACGTTAAACGCCATATTTATTTTGGGGCTCCGTTTGAGCTGGGGTATTTCGATTGAAAATCCTGTCTCCGGGGCTTTGAATTATACGCACTACCTCTGCTCTTCTGTATAGTCTGGGGAGCAGCGATGATAAAAATGCAGAGGGTGGAGGGAGCGCTATGTATGAATACGACGGAGACAATATTATTTGGGCGTGTCAATATGGAAACTGCAGTTTCCTCTCCACACAAGGCCATGCATGGGGAGGGAAGAACTGACCCGGAGAAAAAGTTGGGGAGATAAGGAGCATCTTTCCCTGTCATCGATTTTCTAATTTACCTAAGCAAGTGTATCGAAGATAAGCCTTTCTAACAGTTGCATGGTAAAGCTAGAATTGAAAGGTGTATCATTAGCTATGAATATGTGGTTCATGAAGTGATTAATAACTGAAATATGATGATCATAAAGATATTATTTTTATACATGCAGACACAAGAAGGAGGGCATTAATGACGCAGGATTCCAGTATTTAACGATCAGCATTAAAGCAATGATCGCTGGAGTGATTTACCAATGCATGTTAGGGTTCAAAGACTGCCAATGCCATCTGGCATTTGCTAACATAGCTCAATATAGAAATCTCATTTTAAAAATGTTCAATTTCGAAATGATTAACCATTGAAGGCAATGTACATAGTACCCTGTCCCCAACCTGTGACTCATCCCAAGTCATCGACTTTATGCATTATGCGGAATGCAGGCCATTGAAGATAACAGCTACGATCGGTACATCGATAGACACTATCATAACCTCGTAGTTCGGAGAGATGCCGACCCACCGACATTTCTCAATAACTATCAGCTCAGCGACAGGCATGCAATTGATGTATGATTTATGTTTTATGGAAGAGGATCGATGAAAATTATACATTCTATTAATTACTTATTTCCCTTGGAACTTCAATGTCCCCGAGTATTAATTTTGAAGTCTAATAATAACGCCCTGCATCCCCCTCCAATGCCGAGATCAGACTAAAACCGTATGTATCCACTAATAACTCCGTATCCCATTTACAACGAGTTTTAAACATTCGAGGTATATTACTATGGCATATATATTATGGTGTACAGTCTTGTATAAGAGCGAGTTGCGACACGGATATGTCACTCATCTTCCGGTTTTTAATCATAACAAGGTGTATTTATAGCCTATTGTGAGGAAGGATTATATTTCTAGTTTATCATGATCTATGAGATTTTCACTTATAATATTGCATTTATTGCAAGATCTATTTATAAAGCGTAATAAGAATAGGAAGATTCTAAGGAGATTTATCCATTCGCCTGATTAAAATGTTCTGGTTATGCGTTGGGACTTTGGTTGTCAGTATTGAACAACAGAAAGACATGAATATCTATGTACGTACACACATACAGATATGAGTATAATAATAACATCAACAACAATAACAAAAGGTATGAGTATATAATAATGTTATACCGTAGGTCCAAACTCCAAACGAAAATGCGCATGGTCGTCTAAGACTTAAAGAGAATCACTCGTTAGGCTATTTTATAAAAGATACCAATACAGTCAGCTTGCTTTTTTCGTATACAACTTTATAAAATACCAATAGAAAAAGGTCGTATATGTTTCTTTCCCCCTGAGTCACTCACAGGAGCTCTGCGGTGCAATGCTAAAAATGATAAAGGACGTCCATATTGGATTTATGATGGTTATCCGGTTGTCCTTGACCATGGCAATGTCGCGACAGATGGGAATACATGCAACATTGGCATTTCATAAAACACAGGGAAAAAATGGTTTAGGCTAACCAGTTTTGGGAGAATTCCTTAAGCAAATCCACCCCACTGTACATATATGTATACATATACATGGGCCTTAGCTGTATTATTCACACATGTGTGTTAAATGTAAAACAGATGAGAGCAGGGTTGGCATGGAAAGATAGAACAGCTAGATGGGCAAATAATCCTAGTGAGTCTGAGATATGGGACTATATTAAGCGAGGGATATGCAAGATATGTCCTTCAGCTTTCAGGATATGAGAGAATGATACCAGATCAGTGTTCATGGTCTCCCAGCGATCCTCATAGAATATAGATACCTTTACAAAAAGGAAGTTTAATATCATACAGTAAAAGTAGCGGGGCTTTAATGTGTTGTTTATAGGATTTATCATCTATATGTATTATCTATTTTTTTAATATCTTATGGAGTGAGTGTGAAAGACGCGCATCTTAATGGTATTGATTTATTCTGTCGAAAACACCTGTCACAGGAAAATCTTTAGAGCGGGGAGTAAGCCGGTGTCTCACATTTATCATAGTACATCACCCCTCAGTAGTTTCATGCACAATACAGGATTAAGTCATAGCATTTGGTATCTTTATAGTGAACTATGTCTTTAACTACCCTATATCTTGTGAGAACAAAATGTATGCTATATTTAACATCAGTATTTGAAAATCGTTTGCCATTCTATATCCCAATACAGCGAGGTCAGATGAATTACACAGTTATTCCTCTCACTATCAATAATCATACCACCTATCGGTTCATCGATTATCATGTACGTGCCACGCATACTTAGAAAATAATATTTTGACTATCGAAAAAGCAAAAATTAGTGATTGACCCCATGTGGATTAGTCAATTTACATTCAAGGAAGCATAGTTCTGAGAGTTAGCTGGTTTACCTTATTTGATTGCCCCATATTTAGCGATTGATAATTAGGCGTAGTACATGTCATAAAGCTGTACTGCATTTTATAAAACTCGACACTGCAATAAGATGTATTATCATATATATCCTCAGCGTGGGAATAGGCCGTATACCTTCTAAAGATATTCCATTCAAAATGCCGGCTGACAAGGGCCAAATAACAGCAATTAGAATAATCGATATATGCCTTTCTTTATATTACCATTATTCCTAGGAGGCTGGTGGGTTTCTGAGGTAGGACAAAGCTGGAGATATGGACATATTCCCCATAAACAAATTAGGCATATATGCTACTGAGCATGAATATCACTAGTCGTCACCACCAAGCGGGTAACAATGATACATAGCTGGTTTTAGCCGACTACTTAGCCTATTCACATGGTTAATGGTGAGCTATCCACTCTTTCCTATCCCTTGCATATCGGCCTAACAATGATCCCAGAATAGATCAGAGCTAACACCCCTAAAATGGTCATATGCTTTGACCTTGGCTTATGACACTAAGAGTAGGCAAGGTCATGATAAGGTCTTGGGCAATCTTTCGGTCCTTTTACTTCCCGTCACACCAATATCCATCGGGGTGGACTATTCCATTCGCCATTTCTTATTCAATCTTTCTTTTGCTAACGTAGCGCCCCTCTACCTCCTCTCTTGGCCTCTTCTCCAAGCCATCGTCCAATGAAATGAGAGCTTACATGTGGCTTGGATCAATCAAGCTGCCAATGTAACAAATAACCCCATTTGTCAGGGGAAGCTCGGGGTAAAGCAGTGAGTAAACTTTCGGCTGGTTGCCTTATCAAATGCACTTTTGCTCAGCGCCAGGCAGAAGGGAAGTCCAACTGAATTTCGCCATCTACGTTTCCTAATAGAAATCTAATCAGCTGAAGTATCGAGTAGCATTCCTACTTCTCCAAGTCTATGGGGTCGTGATAGACAATGGGAACCCTTTCTCAGTCCACTCAGGTGGAGCTGAGGTATCAGACATTTTACCCTGACCAACATACACAGGTTGTACTAACCGAATCACATATTACTGATAACTGGACATACTATCCATATTGATACATTAGGGTATCATCTATCTTAATTTTTATATTCCTTCCATTTACATTAGCTGTCTCTGTTGCATATATGGCCATTTCCATATTTTTGACACCATTTAGGATTTGGCCAGGCCCAAATTGTCAAAAAAGAAATTTTGTTTCAGTAAAATGATTTTGTGTTCTTATTATAGCTCAGATCATTAGGATTAAACATGTCAAGTATGGAACCTTTTGACGCAGTAGTTTTTTTCCCACAGCAATTCGAAATGTAGGTCCAAAGTATGCAAAACAATGGGGAAAAGAGGATGTCATCTAGAGGGGAAATATGCACATAATGCCAAAATCTGCATATACTTTCTTCAATTCTGTTATTATTTGTCACAAAATAATAGGATACATGCATATAGGAATCAGAAAATTAATATACATTCAACATTAATCATATACACATAAGCTTTTATCAGAGATGGCACTGCAAAAAAGAGCAAAATTCACTGAATCACTATCCGCATAATCAGACACAAATCACCTAAAATGGCCTATAATTATACATTCAATTTGTAAAATTATTACATGGCCATGTGCAATGATGCGATTTTTTTGACAAATAGATATATCACACTTCAAAATAAAATCTATTGAAACAATATGAATGAATTATTAATTTTTCTTGAGACGCTCTAATGAATATATCTGTTTCGGGCACAAATGTCATCTAGAGGGGAAAAATATTAAAATGACGAATTTTTGCATTGCTGCATCAAAATTTTTGCATTGCTGCATCGAAATGTAATATTCAAAAGGATTTTGTACTGAAATGAATCATGCAGTCATTAATGACTATTTTCTCCTAACTACTTATCAAAAAAAACTGGTGAAATTATTTATTTTGGCTTGCTTTTATTAATTTAGTTGTTTAGAACAGAAAAGCCTAGGAAATGCCTATCATTATGATTAACCGCATTTGTTTGCACAGTATCTTAGTTGGTTTTCCCAAGAAATTTTCATAAAACATCAAAATGCCATCTGCTGAGTCATAAAGAATTATTATCAATAATATTGTTATTATTGTCAATAATATTGTCAATAGTTTTTCATCAATCACTTCTTCCTTCATCTAAAATTATGTCATCTAGAGGGGAAAAATTGAGTTTGCAATAATTGAAGCCCAAACACCATGTACTATCATACACATTTTCCAAGAAGGGAAATCATGTGTAACAATCTTACATATGTATTTTGTGTATTATTCATCTGAGAAAGAAGGGTTGGGAGGGGAGGGGGGGGGGTATTTTACATGGGGTTTAATTATAGCAGATGCCTTCCATGTTTGTTGCCATTGCCAAGTCATCTGACTTGTGGTGACATATACGGACCACAACTCACCAAGCTACTTGTAGTGGTAAACATATATAGTGGTATAGGCTATGGTAGCTCGAGTGGACACAGTCCTTTAGTCTTGCAATTCATTTGAGACATAGTGTTGTATAAAAGAATATTGAGTAATGTAGGAGGCTTTGCCTATGCGCCTGAATATGCCATGGATAAATGTGGAAAAAGGTGTTAAATCTACTGGGGATGGTTTAAGTTTAATTTGTCCAGGCCCGCTGCTGTCACTCCTGAAATCGCGTAATCATGAGTGCTACAGAGCGTGATACAATTTTGTGCTGCTAGTTAAAAAACATTATGTGAACTGATTCTCTTCAAATTTAATTTGTTAGACTTTGCATTATGTCCCCTATATGTATGTAAAATTCTGGTTCATTAAATCTTGAGCAAATATAATTTTCATCGATTATGAGGGGGCAGCATGCGGTGACTGAGATTTTTGTTTACATAAAATGTCACCCCTGCTAGAGTGGTCCTGACCAATAAGAGTGAGCATGAAACCTTACCCTATCAAGTATGTCTCTGATCGAAAAATGGACTGCCTTAAACATGCTAGTAACAACATTAAAACAAATAAAGGATCCTGAATAAGAAAAGAAGTTACTACACATGTACACATTTAGATAATCAATTCATGACATCTACGCTATGTTTAAGTCTGAACAAGCATATTCTGTAAACCCACACTTCACGGTATATTTGTATTTAGTTGAAAACCGTTGTAGTCCTACGTCTTTGGTTCACAAATTGAATAATTTAGAATATATTTAATTCAATTCATTTTACAAACATTAAGTAGTCTTGGCCGAGATGACCATGACCTCCTCCTAATGGGAGCAAACTTGTCATGTCTCTTTCTGTTTCTCTGTCTCTGTCTTCTTCATTGTCTCTGTCTCTGCCTCCGAGACTTCCATTTTCTCATGTGCTTCAACATCATCACTATCATTGCTCCATTCTCCATCTTCTCACAAACCAGATGTTAATCTATTTCATCGATGATTAACTTATCTTCATTTGTTGCATGTCTATAATTTCAGTTTGAATATTCACACCCCTCAGTCAATTCCCACACATTTTGTATGAGAGCCACACCCTTGACTAAATATTTTGCTTTGCATTTTAGTGCCCCCTCCCCCCCCCCCCGCCATGCCATCACACAGCTTTGTAAGGATTATGTTAACATTTAATCAAATAGATTAGAAATAGATGGGAAATGCAACACATACATGTATACATACATTGTTTTGAGAATTAGGATGTAGGATAATCCGACAAAATATGGATTAGTGGATGTTTTAATTCATCTTTGGAATTATTTTTAAAATACTCAAAAAACATGAGAAAATGCAGCTAAGTTCTTCTGAAATTCTGCTAAACGATTTAGTAATTTGTTTGCCTTCATGAAAAAAATAATTGACTGCAGAATAAATCATGGCTTGAGGTCTTTCAATAAAAGCCGAAGATGTCCTATTCTGGTAAATGATCCCATAGTTTTCTGCATATACCACTTGGTAATGATATTTTAGGGCTTGGATACTCTTGTCTGATGCAGGTACCTCTCGACATGTTGAACATACTCCCTATGATCCTCAGTCAGCTTCTGAATACATAGATTTATCCTCAATTTCGGTTCCATTGGTCAATCATTCATATAAATATTATCATTTCAACCATCTCAGTTCTTTCCTAAGTGAATAAAACATAAAAACCTAGAACACAGGGTTTCATTCCATCCCAATAAGGAAACATCAATTAAACTACCCGGCCCAGCTAGTATAACACGATCATTTCTCACCTTCAAGATTTCCTAAATGACAAATTCTATAATTATCTATCTGATTTTTAAATTCCCCTCTATTACATTCAACCTCTTCGGTACCCAAACCCTATACATTTTTTGTTTTGGCTGCTATTTAGGAATGGGTCTACCCTTAATAAAAACAAGGATCCCGCAATTTATCTCTGCAGGCTACCATATTTCAGATTTTTATATTTAGAATTCTTTGAAGAACAAACAGTCAATGAACTCATGAACCAAATTCAAGAAATGAGCATTTCGATGGTCCATTTTGGATCTTAGAACCATTTGGCAGCCGTCTATTATTATTATTATTGTTCATTATAGGCCAATAGGATATTTAATAAACATATACAAAACTATGCCATATCCATCATGGTTGTTTTCATATGTCACCTTGGATGTATGTTCAAAGCTTATAGCATATCACTGAAATTGTTATTATCGAGAAAATTTTATTTTTGCGGACATAAAAAATAGATTTAACCCAGAAAATATTGATGAAATGTGATTTATCAGAGAAATTCCTGTGATTTTTCAGTTGCATAGCAACCATACATAGCCTAACAATCATGGAATTACCTGAAATAGTTATCTGAATTAGAGAACTATTGCATGGACCACTTCATATGGGTACATAGTTACACATTATTTGTCAGAAATCAGTATATCCAGGGAATTGCTGAAGTTTCACTGAAAAAATGTTACCATGGCAACAGAAGTCAAGAAAAGTTTTTTTCCAGAAAGGTTCAATATCTTAATTTAATAAGCATACCAAAATCTATCACTGTTCCAAATTTCATGTTTTAATACCAATTTGAACAATTCTTGCACCAATCTACCTGACTTGGTTTTAGAAATTAGTTCACTTTTCCCCTCCAGATGACATTTCCCCCTCTAGATGACATGCATCATAATGGCGATATTTCATTAGAAAAAATGGCTCAAAGTAAATATTTTGGTATAAATAGGGTGGAAATACCTAAATCTCTATATATGTTATAGTTTTTTTGGTGAAAATGTTTTTCAATGATGCTACAGAGCATGGAAATGATTTCCCCTCTAGATGACATCGGGCAGTTCCACCACCTTTCAGCCGGCCATATTACTGTCTGTTTGATCTGCATGACCACATGTGCTCTATACTTAATGGTGGTTATTATCAAATTTGCAGTGTTTTATCATTTTGAAATGGAATTTCATGAATATCTCATTTAATTTTGGAATTAAGTCACATTGAATGTAATTTTTCCCCTCTAGATGACATAGGCTACCCCAAACATTTTTTCACTACAAGCCCTTGATAAAAAAGATAAATCTAAAAGAAACAAACTGAAACAAAATGGTAATAAACTATGTTACCATGACAAGTGGTAATACAATAGAAAAAGGAATACATATTTTTTAAATCTAAGCTTTTATGGGGGAAAATGTCAAAATTTTGGGGTTTTTATTCAAAATTGGGATTTTAATAAAAAAAATAAAATTCGGAATAGGACCAAAAGTGTTGAAATTATGTTCCCGTACATGTTTCTATCTCCAGAAATAAAAATTAGAACAATAATGATAAAAAATTGTAAGTTTAAGCCATTTTATCTCTAAACTGGGTCACAGGCCAAATGGTGTCAAAAATATGGAAATGGCCATATATGCTACCAAGTGTTTTACTAAATTGAAATGTTTAACAGTTGTCTATACTTTAAAGGAATATCAATGCTGACAGCAAGTCTATATAATGACATTTCTGTATTTTGTATGCATCCGAAGATACTCCGTAATATCTGAGAACAGCATGATTATACATAATGATGTTATTGAATTTTAAACTCAACTCTTTCTGTACAAAATAAACCATTTGAACATGGTCTGTTCTCCACATTAAACCATCGACCAAATTCAAAAGGGCCCTCAGCAAATTCCCAATTCGTTATACTACTACCCCTGTCAATGTATTGGCTGTTCGCCACATTAAACTAACTCTCTCTCTCTCCTAAGTTAAAAACAATCGCCTGATCGACCACACTACCACCATCTGTGAGGTTCTTCATAATAGATGAATGCACACTCATAGTTTTACATGTCTATAAACAGTAATACAAACTTTCTAGATGCGTTTCCTCTGCAAAGCTGTATAATTAGGACTTCCGGTTTAGCCTGAGAGCCAAAAGACGGTCGATACTTTTCGACAGCTTTTTTTTTCAGATCAGCCAGAATCCAGGAGTTTTACGGTCAACTTTTCAGTGCCTTTCCAACAGTAAAGTCACAGGGAAGTCACATATCTATACAAAAAAGGACTAATATCAAATAACACGGTGTTACGGACAAAAAGAAAAGGGGCATATTCAAGCGTTGGTGGTTCGCGCCATTAAACCCTGGAGGTAGCGTGGTGCTCAGTTATCGCTCACAGAAGCCAAAGAAAAAGACTCGCAAGTGTGTAAATCCGCATAGGAAAGAAAATACCAGTGGGGAATATATATCAGAGACAGTAAGGATTAACAAAAAGACATTCCAAATCCCAGGAGCGCTCTTGAACCCAAATTCACAGCGCCGAATAAATCGAATCGAGCAGCTTGGAATCAGCCATTGAGCTCGACCAACCCCAGGTAGCCATTGGCGGACAAGAGCAACAAGGTAAAGTGATAGCAGTGACGACCACACTGGTCCTTACAAACTAAACTCTAATATATAAACTGATTGCCAGCAAAGAGAAATGAAAGTGCATAAATCAATATAAAAACACAATAACGAGGGCTACATCAAACGAGCTGGTGTAAAGATCATAGCTTACGAACCGGGACACAGGGGCCAGCGCAGCGCATGCGCAACCTCCGGAAGTTCAGAAAGTAAACATAAACAAAGACACGCCCACATACTCTAGCCCAGCCTGCGGTGGAGTAAGGCCAGTGTAGCAGAAGCCAGCTAGCCATAGACTCACGGACAGAGTTGGTAAACAAAGGCGGATCACTGACTGCACCAAAGACCAAGGGTAAGGACTGCACAAAAAATTATATGAGCAATAAAGGCAAGGTGTCGGGATACTTCGTCCAGAGAAATCCCAAGAGGGGTAGGGACGACAGTGAAGAAAAACAAGACATGACAGGCCAAAGCCAAGTAGGCGAGAACAATTCGGCCACGAACAAAAGAGTAAAGAAAGAAGGAAAACTGAAAGTTACCCAGCCTAAGATGGACACAAAGAAGAAGGAAGAAAAAATAGATTTAGAGAATATAATAGACCCATCAGTCAACCCGACGGTACTAAAGTTGTTAACCACCATACTCAGTACAGTGGAAGGCAACAACACCCAATTAGCCACTGCGGAAGAAAAACTTGACAAACAAGGCAAGGAAATATCAGAAGTAAAGGAAGAGGTCACCGACCTCGCAGAAAGAGTGCTAAAAATTGAAAAGGCTGGGGCAGAGGCGGACCCAACACCCAGTGAGAGTGCCAGCGCGAGTGCTAGTGCACACACCGAGTTCGGAGCTTATGCAGGGGCATGCGCCAACGGCACACCCCAACCAGTAGAAAATAAGGAGGGAGCTCACCCCAGATGGGGGAGGAGACCTAACTTCAGACCAAGACCAACAACTGACTTGGAAAGAGAGACTGAAAAACTGGCCGCCAACCTAGTGGTGGACGGAATTGCTAGAGTAGATGGAGAAACAGAGGAAGATATCATACAGAAAGTGGAGGACCTATTCAGTAGGATCATGAGAGTGGATGAGCCTAAAATCTTGACCGTCAAGAGAATAGGCCCCCCGACGTCAAAGACAGCTTTGATAATATTCAAAAATGCAGAGGCAGCGACAGACATCTGGAGTAAGAAAGACAGACTCCAAAAAATAAACAAGTCGGAAAACAAAGAAGATCACAGGTGGCTAAGAAGAGATCATCCAAAAGAGATCAGAGACAGAATCAATAGGGCCATGCCCATAATAAGGGCAGCCAGAGATCTTAAAATCTACAAAGTGGTCAGAAACGAAGAGGGAAACGTCAGGTTGGACAGGAGGCTCTACAAACATAATCAATTGGAAAGTGTGCCTACGCGAATTTCGCTCACATACCTATCCAAAAGAGAAACAGATGACACCTTTATCTATTTCGGGAGTGAGTCGCCCTTATCCAACCACTACAGGCACCCATTTAACTTCCAGGGCAAGGAATACGAGTCCACTGAACAGCTGTTAGCATACAAAAGATTAATGTTTGCAGGTGAACCGATCCGAGCTTCTTCTTTCCTTCTTCAGAAGGACCCGAAGTTCTCCAAAAGCCTGCTAAACGAAATGAAAGCAGAGGAGGATCAAGAAAAGTGGATAAAATCGGTCCCAAGCATGCTGTATCCGGCGCTTATGACAAAAGTGCAGCAAGTCGAAAAGATTGCAAGATACGTCCTGGCAACAGGGACAAAGAGAATTGGAGAGGCAAATCAGTGGGACCCAATATGGGGCATTGGTTTAGAACTCACCGACATCACTGCCCTAGACGACGGCAATTGGCCCAAGGAAAGCAATATCATGGGAAGACTATGGGAGGCAGTCAGAGAAAGCCTAAGAAAAGCCTTACCAAAAGAGGAGGATGACGGGGAAGACACAGGCTCAGAAAGTGATGGCATGATGGAAGATCACGAAGAGGAGGCATAATAAAGAAATAAAAAGAGACAGAAAAAGAAAAAAAAATCGAAAAAATGGAGGGCAAGGGAGAAAACAACATCACCTTCATATCCTACAACGTTAACGGCATAGGGGAAATCAGGAAGAGAAAAGCTCTCTTCACCGACCTCGCCAAGCATAAGAATGCTATAATTGCAGTGCAGGAAACACACTCCACGGAAAACCAGGAGGCCATCTGGAGGTCACAGTGGCCGGGCACCATTCTTTTCAATCATGGAACCTCTAATTCAAAGGGAGTTGCCATACTAATATCAAAAGATTGTAAATACAAAGTCTCGAGGGTTGTCTCAGTGTTCGAGGGAAGAGTTATAGCCATGGTAATCGAGACAGAGCTGGGCCAGCTCTTTGTGTGTAATGTCTATCAGTTCACCTCGGAGTATAAAAAGCAGCAAATGCATCTTCTTCAAAAAATCAGCAAGCTAATAAAGGAGTACCAGCATATACCTTGCTTCGTGATGGGAGATCTAAACATAAAATTAGACCAGCCAGAAGGGGTGACGGATACGAATACCCCCACCGCTCCAAACAGTGCCAAAAGCAGTAAAGCAGCAAACCTACTGAGAGGAATGCTGAGAGACTATAAAATGGCGGACACATTCAGAGCTCTAAAACCAAACGACCAAAGCTTCACGTGGAACAGAAAAGAACAATTCTCCAGACTTGACTATATTTTTATAGAAAAGTGCATGCTGAGCAAAGTTATAGATATTAAGCATAAAGTAACAGTATGGTCAGATCATGCTAAGGTTATACTTAAGTTGTCAGAAAATGGTAACACCAGAGGTAGAGGTATCTGGAAACTGAACACAGCTATATTCGAAAATGAACATTTTAGAAAAGGTGTAAAAGAAATAGTAGAAAATGTGTCTAACAGTAACATAATAGAAAACGATTTAGAAAGGTGGGAAATCTTTAAATATATGATACGCACCGAAGCAACTGTGCACGGTAAGAAAAAGAAACGAGAAGAAAAGAAATATGAAGAAGAGTTAGAACAGAGGTTCGAAACCCTGAGTAAAGCTAAAACAAAAACAGAGGGTGAGAAAATAGAACTTGAGGCCACAAGAGAAGAAATTAGGCAAATCCAAAGGCAAAAAGCCATAGGTTCAATGATACGTTCCAGGGTTAAATGGTTGATGGAAGGTGAAAAGCCCACCAAATACTTTTTGGGCCTGGAAAGAAAAAACGCGACCTCTAAAGTAATGACAGAAGTTCTGGATAACGGAAAAATTATTAAAGATCAAAGTAAAATACTCGAGGCACAAAAGAACTTCTACCAGCAGTTATACAAAAAAGCTGGAGACAAAAAATGTGATGTAAGCCAGCTGAATATAAAAGCGAATAACAAGGTAGATGAAAAGTATGTAACCACGTTGAGCAGAGAAATCTCCGAGGCAGAGATAAAAACAGCAATTTCCGAAATGAAGAAAAATAAAACCCCAGGTTCGGACGGAATTCCAATAGAATTCTATCAAGAATTTTGGGAAGATATTAAAATAATCTTTATAGCAATGGCAAAAGAAGTCAAAAGGAAGGAAGAAAAAACCGAATCGCAGAAAAAATCAGTGATTACCCTAATTCCAAAAAAAAATAATGATAAAAGACTAATCGCCTCTTGGAGACCTATCTCTCTGCTCAACGTGGATTATAAGATCTTGTCCAAAATAATAGCAAACAGAATATCTCCATTGTTAAATAATATGTTAAATGAAGACCAACATGGGTTTATCCCAGGTAGATACATAGGACACGCGACAAGGCGTATCGCGGATGTACTCACTAAGTGTCAGGGGGAAGGAGAAGAGGCCCTGGTGGTTTCTTTCGACTTCCAAAAAGCCTACGACACAGTGTCATGGGACTTGCTGTTTAAGGTTATAGAAAGCCTAAATTTAGGAGAGTATGTTTCAAAATGGATCCAAATACTCATAAAGGACTCTAATGCGAGGGTACTGAATAATGGGCACTTTTCCAAAGAATTTTCCATACTAAGAGGCCTTAAGCAGGGCGACCCCTTATCTTCATCCCTGTATATTTTAGTAGCAGAAATGCTTGCAAATAATATAAGAGATAATGAAAGTATCCAGGGCATTACCATAGGAGAAACAGAACACAAACTCGTCCAGTTCGCCGACGATCTCACCGTTACTGTAAAAGATGAAAAATCTCTACAGGAGGTCCTAAAAGAGATAGAGCTTTTTGGTAAATCGTCAGGGTTGGTACTGAACAAAAATAAGACTAACGGCTTCAACGTTGGAGATCAGAGATTAGAGAGAGAGGATATCAAAAAATTAGCCTGGAAGAATGAAATTAACATACTAGGAGTAACTCACGTTTACCCAAATAACTTACCTAGAGCAGAGATGGTAAATTTTGAAAAAATAAAAGAAAAAATTAACCTAGTTAAAAAACATTGGAGCAAAAGAGAGATCTCCCTCAAGGGAAGAATAATAGTGGCAAATAATTTGATATCCTCCCTCTCGACATACATAGCCTCAAATATCTATGTCAGTGAGGAAACGGTCAGAGAAATAAATAAATCCATAGATGAGTTCATATGGAAGAACAGAAAGCCCAAGGTAGCTAGGAAGTATCTAGTACAAACTATAGAGCAGGGGGGCCTAAAACTTAGGAGTATGGAGGTATCCATAAAAACAAACAGGCTAAAATGGATAAAAACCCTAATAGAGGGGAAAGAAAAGAAATGGGCGAGCTTTATGCAAACCAAAATAGAAGGAGAATTGACAGCAGAGCTCAAAAGAAGAACGAGCGAACCAATAAGTATAGGGGTCCCCTTCTACGACGAAATACTGAAAGCCTGGTTTCAAGCACATGGCCAGAGAAGTCCGCAATCAGGCGAGGAGATTATGCTAGAAAGCCTGTGGAAAAACAGTTTAATCAAGACAGGGCTAAGAAGGGGTTTAATAAAAGCCTTCCAGAAAAAGAATATACTCCTGGTTAAAGACGTGGTTAAAGACAAGAAGTTACTAACGAAACAAGAAATAAAAGAAAATTTCGGCATAAATCTGTCCTTCCTAGAGGAGCTGCAAATAATGCAGGCTATCCCGAGAGAATGGAAAAGAGTAATAAGAAACGAAGCTGTAACGCTAAGGGGAAACCCCATATATATTGTAATGGGGAACAAAAGAGTCAACATAAAAAACCCAGGGAGAAACTTTAACTGGTACCAATTTGTTCTAGAAGAAGAAAGAAAGAAGAAAAATAGAAATGAGAAGTGGAATATATTGCTAGACTTACAAGCTAGCCGTATAAGCCAAGACCGCTGGAAGCAAATATACGTGTCACCCTATAAATGCATAGAAAATGTAAAGCTTCAATCCTTACAATATAGAATAATAAATCGAATCATCACATGCAACAGTTATCTAAAAAATATAAAAATAAAAGATACGCCAGAATGTGATACATGCGGGGAATATGACAACATAACCCACTTCTTCTATGACTGTGAAGTTGTTCATGATCTATGGCAAAATATCGCCATATGGCTAGCCGCCTCAGGTGACAAACACATGAACGGACTAGGCTACCTATCTAGAGAAGAAATCCTACTTGGAAGTGCCCGAAAGGGAGCCAAAAAAACCAAAATTGACTTTATTACCCTAACGGTAAAAAATTATATACATAGAACAAGGCTCTTCGGAAAAGGGAATATAGATTTTATAGACGCGTTGAGAGAGATTAGAAAACACTTAAATGACAAAAGGCTGTACGCGTACAAAAAGGAGGAATACAAAACTAAATTCCAACATTGGGAACGAATATGGGAATACTTGGGATAAAAATCTGTCAATAGGTTAACCAACTTTTGATCAGACTCGCGTTGTAAAGCCTCAAAAGGCTGCGAGCAGTAGACAGGTCGCGCGGTGGGTAACCCAAGAAACCCACAACAAGATAACACCCTTCACCCCCAAACTAGTTCATACCTTGTTAACAAAATACTACGCCTGTAATTTTATGTTGTTGTGAATGAGCTGAAAGAAAACAAGAAAAAGAACAAAAAAATGAAAAAAAAGAGTTCATGAAAAATTGAATCGATAACACATGTCTTAGAATTGTACAAGCCCAGAAGGCAGGTTATAATGAATAAAACATTGTCAAAAAAAAAAAAAAAAAGCTGTATAATTAGTTTCAAGCCCCTATGGAATTTCCAGTGTCAACTTTTAGCAGTCCGCCATTTTAATCATAATAGGAATATCCTTTCGAAATTTTCAGGATGTGCCCAGGGCAGCCGTGTAGATCTATGAAACCTATGAATTAAACTGCGTTTCAATATGTTTTAATACTTTGCTAAATTCCCCCCATCCCGCCCCCCCCCACACACACACGGTAGAAATGACCATGTATCCAACCAACACATATAATCTCCCAAGGAGTCCAGTCCTCCCAAGACGCCTATAAATGCACTAAAAGTTAAAATTTCAAAATGCTGATTATCCCCGTGTGGACGGGAAATTACCTTTTACGCTATGCTGTGGAAAATGGATACTGTCACTGAGTTAGCGTGTCACGCTAAAGTCCACGCCGAGAGTCAGGTGGGGTGGTCTGAGGGACTCATTTATTCTCGGCGCAAGGGGGCTTAGCCTGCTTTTATCCATGTTGCCAGCGACCATATACTTCCTGCCTATACCGGCCAGTGATTGGCTAGGACCACCTGCAATGTAGCCTGGGTAATAGTGACCGGAAATACCAATGATCCGGGCTAGGCAGGTGGTTCTTGTCAGTTTTCAGACTCCTGTCGTGTTGCATTGTGCAAATTTAGTTACTGGTTGTTGGTCACATTACAACCTTTCTGATAGATCAAATGCAACTCATAGTTGTCTGAGGCTATTCAAGAGTTTGGGCTAAGGTGACTGTAATTTCTGACATGACACTAGGAGGTCATTCGTTTAAATATTGAATATCTATAAGCGATGTGAAAAGTGTAAATTACGATTTTCCCAAATGATAAAGACGAGTGTATTGTAGAAAAAAGAGAGTTCAAATGATTAGGCCTATGCTTTGTAATTACCTATCGTAACCGGGCGAATGTATCCAGGTGAACTTATAAATACTTTGAAAATAAATGGAATGAAGAAAACAATTTCATAAATAATATCATGTTCCCGTCCGGGAATAAGATACTTATGGCTATCTGCCAGCATAAATGAGAGAAGTATGCATTAGGTCAAACTGTAATACCAATTCAAAATCTGGCAAACGATAGTGGATGATGTCTTACTAGTAGCAGTTGATTAAATTTGGTAGGTATAGCACTGGTTTTATTATCTCAATGCGACCAGCCAACCAGAGCATCTAGAACGTAACTGACCACAAACGAGATGGGAATTATCGCAAAGGATCCGTTCCTCGAACTTGGAGAAGTAATACGCCATTTTACTAAAGAGTCTGGGCAGGAAGTGTCACATACTTGGCTGTAAACGCCGTTGTACGTTTTTCTAGCCCTAAGAAAAAGAGGAAAAACCAAGTCCATGACCAAATAAAAAATGTTACATACACAAGGACTGATCCTCCCTTCAAGTAAATGCTCTCACCCTCCTTTCTATCGAGCCGGAGAGTGGCTCATTCCCTTATCTCGGTCACACACGAGCAGATCCAGACGGGGCGGATTTGCTCGCGCCTGCACCAGCACAAGACACGGAGCGCCTCGTAGATTAGGTCGTGACAATTTTATATCATTACATTCAACAAGGCTGCGGGATTTAGTGGGGATTGCTTTTTCAATTCCTGAATGCCAAATGCCAACGGTAACTGATTCCTCTACTCCCATTATTGCGGCGGAGCAATCAGCCAAGGCAAATTTGTCGATGTATTTTCCAACCATTTAAAAGTCCCTGATGGAATTGGTGCAAGGCGCATAAGCCCCCCTCTGTCCCCAGGCAGCAGGCAGGGCGCCCAGGAACACACTTATACGAAGAGAAAATACTTAATATCACAGAGCTCAGAATAGAATACCTAGTGGCCACGGAAAATAAGTGTCAGTCAACGAGAGATAATGTGCAAAAAGATCATGACAAATCACAAAACGATTGAGATCCACAAATAAACTCCTTAAACTTGTCAGCCGATATATCGATATCTTCCTTCTGACAGCATTTACCAATACGAATCTAAGTCCAACATAAAGCTTAGCCGAAAGGTTGATCGCGGGGTTAAAATAGGGAATCAAGCAGCCATCTCGAAGCCTCGAGGAAACTGTCTATTTATCTGTAGACCCCATCGTCACCTGGGGGAAGCAGTGATCATTACGTCCATGGTAATTAGGTTCGGTGCGAGGCATTCCTCCATGTCACGGTATTCCTACCAATCCCAATCTGACATATAACACTTTGATCCGGTGGATTAGCAACTAGAAATCAATCCACAAGAGAAATCACTCAGGAGAATTCGAGATTTCGATGACAATATCAGACGCAACAAAAATCTCATTTACTGTATTCCATTCAAAATATTATTCTGATCATCTGGTAGGGGACCGATGTAGAATTCCCGACATATCCAATCACATTTATGTAAAAAGACACTTACAACAACCGCCCACGCATTATTTGTTCAAGAAATACAATTTTACAAACTTAATAAGGCGAAAATTAAGTAATGTGCAATTAAAGCCATAATGTGGTTTATGATCCACCCCTGGGTACTATATCGTGTAGGATAGCTCATTATTAATGTCCTTTTTTATTCAATTGACTCCATTTCAAGCGACTACACGTGCGTTTAACTTCCGCCAGTTGAGGCAAGCTTCCTGGTAAAAGCCTTCTATATAAATAACCAAGCTCGAAGTATATCCTTCCCGTGACAGCCTAATGATACTGTTGTGAGAGGTCCATGTATTATAGTATCAAATCGTGATATAGGAGTGCCTGTTGTAATGCCTCTGGCCTAATCTAGGCCGGCGATAGGATTTAAACCCTGATACTCGAAATTGAATAATTCCAGTGATTGGAAGCCATCTCAAATTGCGCCGAGGATCAAGAGATCGATCGCATGCAATTTAAATGGATTCCTTCTACATCACTAACATAGGCAGGATTGGGATTGACTTTCATTAGATATTGGATAATGGCACAATCAAAAGTTTGAGTACGACGCGAATAATGTCTCACTGGTACCTTAGTACATCACTAAGGGATGACACACAAAGAATCCCACTCGTCTGTGGGGTCATTAAGAACATCACTCATGTATAATTCTGAAGCTTTCTTCATTCGTTCTCCCACCATCCTTTACATCCCTGATGGTATAAAAGGCAATATATCGTTCTGGGAGACGGTAATTTATTGGCATGGTGTGATTCATAAATATTATGTTCTCCTAGCCGCAAGAAACTTCTCTGACTAACCTGTCTCCAGGGAGCTGGTTCCCTTGTCCGCGCAGCCAGATTGGATTCCGGGCCTGCAGTTGGCAGAAACAGGAGGCAGAGGAACTACATATTCCTCGTTAAACGTAAGAGCCACTAAACCAAATTAGAAAACCAGACATGGGGACCTGAGACCAGACATTACACATCCGATTATGTAAGAGAAATCTGTTCCTTGTCCAGGTGTGGACGCAAAGTCTCTAGCGATATGACTTCCCAAGTTTAAAAAGATATCTTCTCTCCCAAAGAAGGTTTGCATTATTGGAGTGCCAGCAAAGCATATTTCAACCATCAGAATAACATACTGGCGTAATGGTTTCTAATGCATAATTGGGTAACGTTCTTTTCGGTGAGATGGAGAATTCGCCAGACGCAATTAACAATTCAGCACACTGTGATAAAGAAGAACTATTTCTCTATCTGACATACTAGCATAAGATTATCGCTGGGAAACTGGAAACAATTCGCAGGACAGGTTCGAAGTAGATTACACAGAAAACTCTTTTGACTTCTGACACAGACCGATATAACATCTCCAAAGTATTTTTTTTGTATAATGAAACCACATTCTGTTGGGTTCACTCATTAGATTATGGGCTATAGTAAAGACCGGAGTAATGGAGTGATTTATCTATGTATGTGAGGTGGACACAGGTGGGCCTCTATGTATCCTTACGCCTGGGTCCTCGAAAATGTAGATCCCAAAGGTAGGTAACCATGACAACAGAACTAATATCCACACCTGATGCCCCCTAGACTCACCACTTCCTGTCAGGGTGTTTTGGACTCCCAAGACAAAGCAACCAACCACCTTCTAGTAAAGGAAATATCAAAGTGTCAGTCTTAATTCCCCAGTCTTTGCCAGAAATCACTTACACATAACTTCAACATATCAACCCAAGGGTCTATTTTAAGATGGTCTTTGAAGAAATGGAATTTGCCCAGATTTTCCAGTCAGAAGCCCAACTTATTTTCCTGGTCCTGTGTTCGTAAGAAGTTTTTAGTCTGGGGTGCCTTCCAAGGAACAATTTTTTTTCAGAATCTGTATCACAGGAAAAGATACATTTTGGAAGTGTTAATATGGATAGATTCTAAATTCTGAGGTCAGAAATTCACCACCTTGTATATTACTTCCCAGGAGAATCGTATGGAACCTGTTCATTATGCTATCGGCAGACATATCCAATCTAGCAATCTTATTTTGCACATTTATTGTTCCATATCACGGAAAAGATTCCGTGGTATATGGCTAGGATTAACGCATCCAATCGATTCTTAATTTATTGGTCATTTATGTAGGACGGAGGAACATAAACTTGTCATAGACAATATCTTAAAATATTCTTACTTTCTCCAAATACATCTTTACTTAAAGTGCGCCACATCATACTATTATTAGTGCAGCACATAATAGCAATACTATAATTAAAGGTTAGATGGACTTACTTCTGCGTATGTACACACTTCTGGGAAATTTATATTTCCCTATTACACGAAAGACACATACCTGAAAAACAAAAAGATAACATTAATATTCAGTACTCTACAGTGATATTAAGGAATAATTGCAGTAAGATATCTCTTTACATTTGCAATAAAAAAATGCATCTCTAACATCACATACTACATATCCTATCACTTCATCCGTACCGAGATGAACATTGAAGAAGGCCAATATCGTCATAACGCCGATATCATATTGCAGGTACATTATCCGGGGAGAATCTTTCCATACCAAACAACTTCAAACTTCAAACCACCCACGCATTCTATTTATATGCCCGAGTTTGAAAAAAAATAGGTCGATCTACTAACAATGATAAGATCTCATGAAAGCACTTTGTTGATGAAATGCCACAGGCTCGTATATAAATAAGACCTAAAACAATGATAAAAAGGGATATTGCCCTCGACAGAGAAACCTATTTCAAAATTAGAGAAAAGTCAGGTAACTGCGTATGTGAATGTAGTTTGCAGCACTGATCTAATAGTTGATTAATATGTTTAAAAACGCATTTTACGAAATACTATATTTGGCTTTCACTTGACATTTATTTTCATCGTGAATGGGTCCAAATCACCTCTGTAATAATGGATCGGTCGCTTCCATTCTCATCATATAACATTCCCTTCAGAGAGATATCCATGACAGTTCCGCATTCTGGACGTGACATTCACAATAAATACATTAAAAAAACCGCCATATACATTAGCTAGATTTCTGCAGGATTAACTGTCACACATCGCATAGGCTACCTCGATATTCTTAAAGAAAGGAATGTCCCGACCCAGCGACAATCGCAATGGCTCCGTCAGAACGCGGTTGTATCGGCCATTTATACACAACTCTAACCCAAAAAACTCCCTCACAGCAAAAACAATTTTATATGGTCACACCCTTGGTCACAAATCGCACAAAAATAAAGACAGACTTTTGTTACGAGTGTACCAAGAAGGAATATAAAGAAGGAATAATGAGCTGATTTCTGTATTACTGCAAGGCGAGGAATTTCTTGTCATTCGCGATTGGTCAAACATAGAAAGATGTCAAGGTTCATAATTAGCGTCCGACCTCAAAGGAAAGAACATTAATTTTTAACACTTAAATCACGAAAGACAAAAATCAGCAGGATTAATTTCATTTTTAAGTTTTGAATGCCAAATGCAAATCCCTCTTGCTTCAAATGTGAATGGGATGGAGGAGGGATGTTGACGTTAAGGTCCATACAAGAATAAGGGGTTTTGTTGGTTGCTCTCACAATTAAAATTCTTTCGGTGTAATTGTTGCTCAGGTTTAGATAAATCAAAGATAGAAATAAATCAAAGATAGAAATAAATCAAAACACTAGATAACCATGCAGGATTTCCGATGAAAATTAAATCTACAGAGTTGTATATTGGAATGCGATATATATCGCTGTCTCCCCCTCCCTCCTCTCTCTGTCTATCTCTTTCTCTCTCTCTCTGTCTCTCTCTAGATTTTACGTTATCTCTCTCTCTCTCTCTATTTTACGTTATTGCTTAGATCTTCTGACATCCCTACCCTCTTTTACCAACGGTTCCTCACCCATACACTTGGAATTTCCGTAGGGCACCTCGTTCTTTCTTTAACCTGTGGCCCTAAGGCCCTTATTCATCTGACCCGTGGGGGCATTACATCCGCCAAGTTTCTGACCTCCCGCCCTCGCCCCCAGGTCATACACAAATCAATGTGTTTCCATTTACTCTAACACATACTCTCATGATACATCGTAAAATTCTCAGAGCGAAGTTACTCTTGAATGAATATTAGACCACAGAGAGCCAAATAACTCACTATCTTCCCAAGTAAGTGCATACCATATATGACTGCTCGGGACATTCGTTCCTTAAAGCATGCAACTGTTGATGCATCTACTCATGACTGTTCCCGTATGTCCCCTCGAGGGACTACTTGGCAGAACATGACTAAGGACCATATCCAGTAAATATTAATCTTTAATGCCTGGCACCCTTACATTTCTAGTCAAAGTACATGCCCGAACTCAGATCTGTAGTAACAATCCCTTGGGTAACCTACGGTATGTTTCTCTGACGGTTCCCACAGGATATGTGACCTGTTAAAGTCCTTCTCCTGCAGTCTTCTTCCACATAACATGTACCAGAGCCTTGGGGCTGGCGGGTGGGAGAGGCGCCGGTGGTGTGAAGGCTTGTCATATTCTCCAGTGTGATGGCAGTCTGAAGAGGGCGTTACTGCACCACATCCACCCCACATACAGACAACCACAGTTCATTAATTGTATTCCCCTTATTTGATGTTTATAATAGCTAACCAACAAAAAACATAACATAATGTTTTACTGAATATGAAGTATGATTGGGGAGATGCACGTATCGTCATTGACATCGTGCATACAATTATATGCCCAATTGGAATAAATCCGTAATTCCAATGATACGTTGTAATGCCAGGAACAAATTATTTGTCTGTATGGAGCTTCGTAAAAACAGTATTTGCACCCATCTTGTCCGGCCAGTTTCGGCCCATTTTACGTCAAGAGAAAGGAGCGCAACTCAATGGTTAATGTCCATTCGTCGGCGAGAAATTGTCAAATTTCATTTTTATAATAAGCCATCCTTCTTGTCCATTATTCCATGTAGTGGAAAATGAAGACCAATGGTAAAAACTTACTCAGAGTTTCAGTTTTAATGAACACGTTTTTACCTGGCTCTTTGTAGGCGTTTTTACAGGAGTGAACGAACAAAATAAAATGTGACTGCTCACTGACAAACTTAAGGCTCACCAATTCCCCAACATATTGGCCGAAATCTGGGGAGACACTATCCAAAAATATCAGCGGTGCACGCCCTATTTAAAGTATCGTTTTAATGTTGACCAGGCAAAGCTTGATTTAAGATTGTGATAAGCCTCTCTTCTAATGTACATATTATCTATATCTCATATTATTTTTAGAGACCTCTTATTTTTTTTACAAAGAATAGAATGTATCATTTTTACACACGTACTATAGTTTACACAAGCCCAATGGTTAAAAATGGAATGCATGCACTATATATATATTGGTATACGTGACTTAAAATGTGAAGGACATATGGCGAGGGGTAGGGCTTGTTGATGTACGGCTCGTTACATGTTACGAAAAATTACTCTTAATGTTAGGCATTGGATCTTTATTGAAATTAAAGTGGGAAAGGAGAGTCGGGCTGCATCCTTACATAATGAACCCTTAAAATAGCTGGAGGGTCGGCTTACGATGTAAAAAGTAGCAGATTTAAATGCAATCTAAACCACCTTTCAATTTGTGTTTTAAAAAATTCCCACTTAACGCATTTAGCCGAAAAAAGACCCCTGTCATGGAGAAGAGACAAAACGGGGAGGGGGAGGGGGCAGGATTATTAATTACATGTTCTCTTCCTATGTGTTCACGAAAAAATATAATGGAATTGTGAGAGATAAAGGTAAAGAAAAAATTATTGCAAAAAACAATGCTTGATAATGAATGGGAAGAACTCATAAACAACAGTGACAGGACTTGACAGATCACGAACATTGGGACACATGCGATCCCAATCGATCAATCCAGCTGTATATCGTATCGTCATGATTTTTTCAGCAAGCATATATTGCTCAGTGAATTGCCTTTATGTTTTACCTGAGCCAGAAATCGGATCCTGAGCTAAAATAGCCTGGACTAAAAATAGGTGACTCTCCGTGCGAACCATTTCCAATTGCCTGCTGTATTCTGAATCAAACACGACCATTGCATAGACCGCTAAGAATTATTCAACACCTTTCATAGAGTCATTACAACTCCTGAGAAGACTGGATATAAC
Source organism: Sthenelais limicola (assembly GCA_942159475.1). Lineage (NCBI taxonomy): Eukaryota > Metazoa > Annelida > Polychaeta > Phyllodocida > Sigalionidae > Sthenelais > Sthenelais limicola. The sequence goes on along the minus strand of OW804095.1, from coordinate 110,395,459 downwards.
GCAGCTAAACAAAGGAATGGCATTATGTCACATTTAGTTTTAGGCAAACTACTTAAACTAGTTACTATGCAGATAATCAACATACTTTTTTAAAACGTCAGCAGTAAAGTTTATTGCCATGAATATAAAATACAAAGCGTTTCTGGATTGCGTGAGGACAATATAGAATTCCCACAAGGACATCGGGAACTATTATGATGATGTATTATTTTTCGGATGGCTCCATCACAATTTACTGATATGGACAGAGCTCTCAGATAGCCAATGTCTTAAAGCACGCAATTTCGTCCTGTTTTTTCTTCTGGATCACAAATAGGAAATTGCTTCTTTTTATCTTTCACAAACGTACTTGGGTCTCGAGAAAATTTAGATCAATGTAACTAAGACGAAACATCCACCCCAAATCCCATATGTATTCTGGGTGAATTTACTAGTCCAAGGCGATTGATATACGATAAAATATGTTCAAATTCATATTCATTGATTTAATGAAACAGAGATAAAACAGTAGATACGTTGTAAATATGTGGATTTCGATCTCCTTGTTTCTCTCGGTCACAAGAAGTTCAGATCTAAGATGGCCGCCCTCAGACAGGTTGTTGAACCTGCATATTGCCTCGAGGCTACTAGCAAGTTTACTGCCCTTAAGTTCAACATTGGCAACGAATAAACTTGGATTTACTCACCCTTCCTATTTACACTCAATACAACCTTTCTAGTGGTGGGACAAAGCCAAGTCGAATATGACCCCTATTCAAAATCCCGATGGACAAAACCTGCTAACACAAAACCCCACCAGAAACTATACACTTAGAAGACAATTAATATTCCATAATTTGTTATCAATAATAAGCTTTAACATATTCGGAGGTTCTCAGCTTCATTTTAAATTCCTATTTCTTTTCTCCGCAATTATAATGAATCACGAAGCATTTCATATGCAGGTCGGAAAATAGTAAAGACGCCCAATTTCAAACTGGAATTTAACATACTTAAAGTTATGATTAAAAATCGATAGTAGAAGAGGAGAAACACTGAATGTATTGATTGCATAATGTCAAAGTTAGCGCGAATAAAATTGAATGTCAGTGTCCGCAGGGACGAATCATGCAAGCTATAGTCGTAACAGGGCAAATAATCGAGATAAAAAGCTCGCTAGAGACTAGAAATTGCCTCCATTTTGTCAAAAAATTCATAGCTACGGTCCATAGATTCGGTTAAGGAGTGACATATTGGAACCGTTATGCCGCAATTAAGTACTGTCGAAGCATGTTGTATTCCGTGGACCGAAAGAAGTGTAAAGAATGCCGTTACTTAGCTGCAAAGAGAGACTTATAAACTACAGTACGCATAGCATATCTGCTTTGGAAAGATTCGCCATTATCCACACGTCACTCTAGCTGAAACATATAAATATCCCCACTATTTTATCGCCCCTTTTTCATCTAGACAGCGGTATGCCTTGTCGTTCCTAAAACACCCTTGAGGAAAGTGTGATGCTGACAACCTCCATCATGCAGTTTTGCAAGTGCTTTACTCCGCGAGCTTTCACGACAGGGGCAAATGTGTGCGCGAAAGAGTGACGCCGTATACTGTATGTGACGTCATAATAAAAGTTTTAGGTGGAAATGTCACCCCCCCTCCCCCAAAGAGCTGCTAGGTGTATGGTGACGTGGCAAATCACCTGGAAGCCGTGAACTAGCGCAGGCAGTTCAGCACCAGGGGGATTTTGTGTTTGTACACAGTATGGAGCTCAGAACTGCTTCATGATATGGCGTCCACTTGAGGTATTTGCCAACGCATCAACACGTCAAAACGAAAGACGCCACCTCAGCAGTCTGACACTTTTTTTTATTTAGAAAAGAAGCTCCGATACCAACTTTTCTGCGATATAATATTTGAATTACGGCTTTTTATCAAAAGTATAGGCTAAAGTTAAAAATATTTGCAAAGTGGAAAGTAAACGCACTGTCAAAATTGATGCCACATAAATTCGGGCATATTTACGCCACAGTGACCATGGGAAAGTGTTAGCCAGACAGGCAGCTTATTTGTTCCACCTTAATCAATCAATTCGCCAGTCAGAGCGTATTTCATGGATTTTCTCCAATCAAATATCCCAGACATGGCTTTGATTCTCAAATATGCCACCCTTGCCTCAGCATCACTCGAGCACGGTATAAAAAAGTATATGGTTTATTTGGCCAGTATGTATAATATGATATTCAGGAAAGATTCAAGGGCGAAAAGAAATAGGGTATACCTCCCATGCACACATTCAATGGAGAGGAAAATAAAAATATTTTCATTTGATACTTGAATTATCGACGATTCTGTTCAATTAGGTATGACTGAGGGACAGAGTAATTCATCAGTGCGAGTTAGAAAGGGAGCCCTAAGAAGTTGCAAGCAGAGGAGGACATGAAGTTGACAGACGGGATGCAAGCGACCATCACAAACCTTCCTCTTCCATCATCACATCTGACAGGTAATTATTATGACTAACCCACTGTAAAATCAATCGCAATGAATGATTAATCCCGGCACACCTTCCATTTCCTCTTTCAAAGGTACCTCATATATACGGTTGTTACAAATGATTTTATTTACCTCATACTTGTATGTTTTAGCGATAAAATAATATTTCTAAGCCAGCTGATAGGTATTATATATAATGATGGGCGAATGTCTAGTAAGAGGCTGGGCTTGGGCTTGGGTTAACCCAGCCCTGTTAACCAAGGGGATTGCACGATGGGCTCCTAGGACGATAATACACCGTCGAGCCAGAGCAAACTCAGCGTCAAAGCCCGACTCTCGAAGGGGAAAGCATGAACTGACGGGCAACATCCATCATATTGGAGGGATCGGTTCAGGTTTAAGCAAATAGGACTTTGTCAAAGAACGATCTGGGTGTATTTTATTATACTACAGCCAATAGTTTGCTTTACTTCAGCCTGTCCCCAGAGTGATGAATTCTCAAGACAACTATTCATGTTCCCCTGATTCTAAAAAGGAGATAGGCAAACCCAAAGCTAATTATAGATTACTGACGCACAGGGAGCTAAGGAAGCATACAATTTACGTCCCTCTCCCCAGCATACCTTTACTTACGTCGAAAATTGGAATCCCAAGGTAAAAACTGCTGACAAAATGGAAGATGGAGCCTGACAGGGGAAGAGTAGGGGGAAATGGTCTCTCTTTCCATGGTCTCGCATGTTACCAATATATATGTTACGTCAAGTTCTAGTGTGCACACCGTCTTTATGTTATAAATTTATTCTTGTGCTGGCGCTCCATCCGAAAGAAATCACTGATTATAAAGGTTTGGCTGGGCACGCTCCCATCTCGAAGGAAACAAGCCCGGCTTTTGTGTAAAAGTACTCGCTACTCTTCAATCTCGACGTAGAGTTTCTAAACATGTCCCAAATTGTAGGAGTGGAGATCGAACGAAAATACTTTTAACACTATAGGCAAGATCAAGATTGCATGTCAGGCCCCACAACTAGCAAAATAATACAAATGATTCGAATTCCAAGTTAGGGTTCGCTCGGTTCGTGCTTATCAGCAGGATTCTATGTGGAATTGTGATGCTAATTCGACAAGCACACACCAGCCAGCCAAGTTGCCATGTAAATGTGACAATGGGTATGGAAAAGAAGCAAGGGATGATGGATGGGATGTAGTAGAACTCTCCTGAAAGGATTACTTTAATCAAAAGGTTTCAAAGATAGCAGAACCTGTGGGCCTAATTCCTTGAACATGACATGATAGTCCAAACTGGGTTTATTGGCATAATACAAATTGATACGGTAGAATAAAGAAAAACATTAGTCTACATGTCAAGAAACTGAATTTCCCCGATTGCTAGAGTGATATATCAGCAAGAGGTCGGACAAAAGGAGAGTGGTCTAACACAGTAAATCAGGAAAAAGGTGTTCTCAATGGAACGAAGAGAACGCAGGATTTCACACCTCCACCTACAGAACACGGGGAGGACTTCATGACAAACGAGTAGTACCCATAACCCTAACCTCAAGAGGATGTATACCATAGCACACGGACTCTAACCATAGATAATCTATCCACTCAACCCTTATCTCCCACACCCATACCACCATGTAAAGAAAACTTGTCTTGGCCACCTAAGTGGACATGTCAGCTTGCCAAATCCCATCTGTTTTAGCGGATGGACGGAGGTCAACCAAATTAGCTGATGCCCCAGCTGAGCCCTTTTAAGATGAGTATTTTTATTCGGGTACACCCGTTTCTTCCTCGTTTTAGTCCCAGGGTCTTTGCCCGACAAATGGTCCAAGGTCAAAAGCTTATGACAAGCTACGTTTCATGTATGTCCTTCTTGGTCACAGGAAACTTTCCTCTGGACCACACACAAATGGATAAACAAGAGATGTTAAAAGCAAGCCCGTAATATCAAGGGCATAATAAGGTAAAGCAGATTTAAATCTAAGGTATGAACTGTATAGATACCTGGGTTTAAGAGAACGGGCAGTTGAAGAGATATAAGGCAAGGGATCATAGTTTGAAGTCTGTCTTAATACCTTAATATATTTACTGATCCCCAGGCTGATCGACGGGCTTCTATAACTCTCAGGGGGACACATATAGATTGGGTAAACAGGCGTAACGCCCCGGCACGAGTTACGATTCAAGCACTTTACCTTTGTACCGGAGGCCAACAGCCGAATTTCAATCATGTCCTATTTTTAGGTATATCGCAAATGCTTCTGACGGGCAATTCAGACGAAGGATCGTTACAGAAATGTCTTGGGTAGAAGTAACAGAGCATACCGCATAATATGGAGAGGTACATCTTATGTTGAATAAATATGTCTATTACCCACATTAAATTTAGTCCAAGTCACAAAAGGATCTTTACCATTAACTAGAATAGAATGTTTATGTATGCAAAGTCAGGATACCAGTGTAAGTATGACATGAAAGGCTGCCGATAGGACATGTACTAATAAGAAGGTTAAACATAAACACGAACGAAAATAGTTACTGCGAGATATTTTCTGTTGCGTGCTGACATTAAAATCCAATCCATTCCAGTGGCTCTACAGTAAATAATTTAAAGATCTGAAGCAGGGTCAAAGAGGAAAAAAGTATATTTACATGCATTACTTCATGTAGAACCACATTCTCCGAGGGGGAAAACAATCACGGATTCCAATATAGGTAAGAAGCGTTTCGTGATAGATTGTGATTCAGGAATCATGAGAAAAGATGACCTCAACTGCGGGTTTAGATAAGGTAATAGCTTTGTTGGTACAAGTACTGATTAACATTGACTGCCATAGAAGAAAATAATAAAATGAAAACGAAAACATTGCATGACTACGTGAATACACACGTTATGCTTAAGATGTACTGAAAGAGACTGGCGCCGAGAGCGAAGTTTTCCTTCCAGTCACTCATCGAAGGAGATCATTATCGAGCCCGTGCAAGCAACCCACATTCACTTCTTACTTGCACTGATAAAGAGTACTCGAACGTAGGCTTTGTTTCGAGACAAACGCAAGAGGAAAGAATACATTCCATTACTCCAAAATTAAATCAGGCCTGCTTGATGCAAAACATGCATTATACAGTTTCAAGCACATTATAAGCCCATTATTCAATACTAACACATTTAGTCCTACGTGTTTCTATAAGAGGTTCCATTTGTCGGCACACGTGATTGCATAGCAACACATCGCCAGATGATATAGATAGGGATTACTCCATTACCCTGTTTATGATTCTGCCAAGAAATATAACTACTAGCAACGTTTATTTATAGAGAGACGCGGGAAATTCAATTCTATGCATTATAATTCTACCGGCCGTCTCTTATGTTAGAACAAGAAATATCGGAGCTCCACAATCCAGTACGCCATCTATAATACACTTGCAATTACTTATTAATAAGAGAATGGCTAATAGAAAGATAGGGACCACGAAGACAAGTTGCCGACTACCAGGGAACCTAATAGAAATGACCTAAATCCCAACCAAGACTTGGCTCTAGTCTCTAATGGCAAACTCCCAATCTTTCCTCTTCCAACGGATGATATTATCTTGACAGAGAATCACGATTTAAGAAGAATCAGCCATGATTATGACACACTTCCACGGGGACATGGAATAGGGAAGTATAAGGTAAACCGTTATTGATCGTCCTCTTAAGACTATTCATATTTTATAGATTAAGTGCATAGGAACTATACTATCTTCATAATTATCCAGGTAGAGTTCTACTGGGATTTTACTGATCACTTCGTTTACAGGAAGTTAAGTATTAAAATTCAAGCCCTACTAGCGGATTCGCTTGAATTTGAAATAATTATAAATGTTTGAAAAGGGTCCGTTTGAGTAAATCGCAATTAAGCAAGGATATTGTTCAGATTTAACGATGTTAGGCAGGTGCTCAATGTAATAACTCATTCTCATTTTATTCTTAAAGTGTGGCCGCTTTAGGTGAATGACAGGAATCCATTATGTTTTCCAATACACTCATTAGTGCAATATTGCCGGAGGTGGGTGAATGCATCCATTGTAATAGACCGCCGTCGATTTAGTAAACATGAAACGGCAATTAGGGGGACAATAGTTATTTAACTTAATATAATACCTCAGCCGAAGAGACACAATGGGAGGCAATATGTACCTTAGCTGGAACGATTTCAGGCTTCAGGCGGGGACCGAACAGCAATTCTACCAAAGGACAAGGGAAAAGCAAATAGGTATAACCGTTGGAAACCGCTCATTTAACTCAACACAACTCGTCGATAATGGACACGATGGTAGAATAGGAGGCATGCATAGGAGGCATAGGAATCCTCCTAAGCGGACAGTTTGGTAACAGTGCCAAACAATCATGAATGGACGATCTGTTACAGAAATACACTCTCTCACTACCAACGAAGCCACAATGAAATAAATGATGCTGTTGGAGCGCAGAGAAGAAGAATATCGAACGATAATGTCGATTGGTAAATCACAGTATGTATTGGAAATATAAGAGTATACGTCTTCATTTCCCAACAGATTCAGGCCTGTGTGGCTAGCAACCTGAGTCCTAAAAAATCTCAGAAAATCTTCATGACCTCTTTAAGGGGCGTGTATAGGCTATGACTCCAAATATGTCCACAAAAACCGCCAGAAATGTAACACTACACATTCAGTACATTATCTGGTTCCATCGAATACACTGCTAGATGTTGGCTATAAGAGAAGACATATCTTCAATTGGACCCTTCAATTAGACCACATAGCGAGACGTATTAAGGGTGTAAGCATTTTTTTATCACGGTTGCGCTTGCATACACAGGAAGGAAATGCGAAAAGAAAAAGTCATTAGAGGCATTAATGTTGTTGGCTAATTTCGAAATTTCCAATAACGCATAATAAAATCGAGTCTGGATAACAGGGAGCACCTGTTTATAGAGAATTATTCAGTGAAATGTGTTCCCATGGGAAGTGCAAATGAAAAGAGCTTGAAAGCTTCAGTGTTCTCCCCGCGCGTGTATTACCCCTCGATGACAATGGCAATGATATACACGTCTTCTTACTTCATATAAGAAAAATATACTACGATAAAAACCACAACCAGTATGGAGGAACCGGAAACGATCCATTTAAAAAGAAGTTAGTCGCGCTCATCCGTAAATTTCTTCGTAGGAGACGGTAACAATATTTAGCGAGAACACGTCATCACATTGCTTCTTAGATGACTTGTTATGCTTATACAAAGGCCTATGAAAGAATGGTGCATGCTCGTAGTTCTTTGTCTATGAAAAGCGATAACACAGCTTTTTATAATGTTTTTGTCAGATTGCCTTGTGTCTTTGAACCGCTTTGTATGAGGCTCACAGAAAGAGCGAGCATAAGCATCAAAAAGAATTATGCTGATCAGAAAACCGGAGGGCTAGGTATCAAAACAGATCCCCAAAACATTAAAAGAAGGCAATTGGCGGGTAACTGGGAACTCATATTGACATGAACCCAAGGAGGAACCTAAATTAGAGCCTATTTGCACATGGTGCTTTTTAGTACTGCGAGGTAGGGCTACTTCACACCGTAGCAGACACTTAAAGGTTTCTACTTCGGGGACGCCTTTCACAAATGGTGTCATGAAAAGAGGGTCTCTAATGGCATGTGCCTCCATGATGGGTCTCCAAACAGAATAGCAAAATGATGTCGGTAGCGTGTATCACCAAATGAACTGTCCTCCATTACATACACAACCTGAAAATGTTGGGAAATATCTCTTTGAACAATCAAGGAAGCCAAAATGTCCTTCCATGTGGTTGCGCCCTGACATTATCATGGACATAAAAGTAATAGCCCCTCATAATGGCACCATTAGAAGGCCTTTTCAGGATGTTATAATGAAAGGGGTCGAAAGGACCAGCTTTAATTCAACCTCCATAAAGAGGATGCAGTTAGGAAAGTTTAGAGCACTCTAGCCAGAAATACAATTATGGTAGACCCAAAAGAAAGGACTGGCCAGAGATTTGTTGGTTTCACAATGATACTAATATCTCTTCTTTTTTTCTATTTTCTTTAAAGTCGAAACAAAACTTGGGTAATTTTAGCTTCCAAATATAGTCATCCAATCTCTGAAGCAGGAAGGGAGTAAGTACCAGTTCAATCTCTATTTTCGCAAAAAATCAGCCTAGATTGTAATCTGCATCCTACTTTGCCAAGATCGATCGTGGCCTTATGAGTAAGCAAGGATATATAGAACGCCACTATACCCCACCAAACTTTCTCCATCTCTGTTATTGTCTGCATCTGATTCTCAACAACCTATAGAAATGTATACACTGGATAGGAGGGGATTTTGGCAGCATCATTTTGACACTAGGATATATATACTGTGCACAATGTCGTCACTCCGACGGGCCCACTCTCTTCTTAAATGATCAATACCCATAGTTAAACCGTACACCGGAGTCTAGAGAGACTGACATTACAGGCCCAATCTATCAATGGTATAGGCGAATTGCTAGATTCAAGGTAATATAAAAACAAGAACGAATAATGAATCACAAAGGTCACTGGCTACGAGTAAGGCGACCATTATTCTCCCACGAGTGCTGACCAGAATAAATATAACAATTTAAGCCCCAGATTATCATTATATTCCACATAGTTCGGGAATGAATATTATGTCAATTCAAAACTTCAACCAGGCATCCAATGAATCCAATTCAATTAAACTGTTAATAGCAGGTATCAAATTTACAATCAGTCCGTACCTTACAATTTACAAGATAATTAATCTATGATCTGGTCACGTTTTGTTGACTTCGGGTTAATGCAAGCACCATTATGACCTTTCCATAGGTTTCACATGTTTCTTAGATGACAACACAGTGAAATATAAGCAGTGAAATAATCTTGCCTGGCAACAATTTCGGTAAAGGCCATGAAAGTAAGGTCAGCAACAATGAAATTCATTGGGGACAGGCTTCACTCAACTGAGTATGGAGGTTGACAGGCTCCTAATTCGTGTCCACAGTTTTATTCATACAAATCCCAAGTGGCCCCCCAGGGGATATCGACTGACGCTTCTCCTGACCGCACAATGTATCAGCCACCCTCCGGATGGCCTTCGAGGGAATCCATGGCTTGACACCCGAAAGTTGTAGGTGGACCTACCAGTGGTATATATTATAGGGGTGGATGTACACAATGGGGAATACAAAGAGGACCTTGTAGATCTAGGAAGGTGACCATCAGCCTACGCTGATAATGAACGTATACATAATTATATGTCCTCGTTTTAAATAGTTTTTTATGCATATTTGGCCCTATGGATATAATATTTACCTTGTGCCAAATGAATAAGCTTCAGTTTGTATATTAAGGTCACAATAGCAGAGGGGCCCTTCATATACCTCTCAGCTTCACTTAAGAGAAGAATGGCACAATTTGAATATAGGTTCCTGGAGATACTTAATATAAGATTCTATATCTCTACTATTCGTTTCTGTCTTTAGGAGTTCAGGGGCTCTGGACATGCATACTAGTCTCCCTTGGCAGCCACAACTACCTTTCATTGTATATAAATCTCCTTCCCACACGTACTTGATCATACTCTGATTAATTTATTATGAATTTATATTAGAATTAAGGAAGATTATGTTTAAGTATAAGATTCTTTATTATTCATTCGGAAATTCAATTGGGATAGGCTACCACATTTTACATACAGATCCAGATGATCATTTAATTGTTCCACTTAGCCATCACGATGCCTTAGCCAACCATAGAAAAACCACGACTTATCACCATTCCAGATTATTATAATCACTGAAACTCTGGTAGTAAAAGTGGCAAAGGGAAGGCAGAATCGGGATATTCATTTTTAAATTCAAGCTCTATTGAACCAATATGAATGATGGAGTTTGGAATAGATTGCAGATGAAAAATGGTGATTGTGAATCTGATGTATTTCCCTTCTTCCTTCTCTCTCTCGTAGCAACGGACAAAGCGGCAATAGAATTGCTAATCAAAATCCATATTTGTGTACGTAGCCAATTGAACAATTCCAGGACTGAACATCCGACTGTAGAAGCGTGTCTAAAATGACAGCGTTCCAAGAATTGGACTGTTGGATAGTCTGTTGGCTTTTTATTATTTACCCAACGTCATTTCACAGTTCCAATTCAACATTCATTCCTAATCCGTAGCATCTCCTCTGCTCAGCCAGCATAATCCTACACAAGAGTGTCGCACTGAGCCCTATTCTCCAGCAGGATTACTTCCCGACAGCCTGAGTGACTTTTTCTGTATAAGTAATAGACTCAAGACTGCCTATTTATAGCTATTCAAGTGCGACTCCAGAGCTGGACATGACATTCTCGATCTCTGGCTATTCGACTTGGGGAAAGTCGCTGGCTTATTTTTAACGCTCAGATCTCAGGCACGTGGTGCATTGACTGTGGAGAGAGGCCTTGTTCAAAAGCGGCATCTTCGAAGACCTAATCTCCATCTTTAGTCTTCACAAACGTAGATTCAACAATACACGCCCCGTCCAACAGTGATACAAAGCGAAGTCGGATATAAGCTTATCCTATTCTTGTGTGTGCCCTTGCCTATGTTTCTGAACAAAGATTTATAGAAGTTCGGGAAATCTATATCAACTGTTGGCAAAACAGTTTCTAAAAAGCATGAGGAGGATTTCGAGTGTGATTCTGTTTCTTTCCGTGTAGGTCATTGTGGAAAGGCTCTGACCGAGTCAAATCGGTGGAGAAATAAGACACTTTATTCAATATATATGCACAACTGTGTTTTCTTTCATCGCTAGTTTTTAATTACTGGTTCAGAAAGAGGAGAGCGAATATAGATGAAAAATCATTCCGATAATATCAGCAGTAATTTTGAGACGGAGGAAGGTCAAAAGACCCTATTAGTCCAAAGATTGGCTATAATTATCAAGGCCATGCTTCTATTCATCATGGGAACAAAGGAGAAAGTAGTGGCACACAAGTTATGGCAGTTGGGTACCGTAAACAACTCTGCCTTTTTCATGACATATACACGGTTGAATGTATATTGATATTTTATTCCATAATGTATAATCTGGACTAAAACTGAATTTGAAAAAACGGAGGAGGACTTCACTGGATAGCTTGTAAATTGGCAATAAGGTGCGAATACCTTTATTTGTCAGACAACAAAACATATGTTAAAAAGTAGATGGATTGTTAAGAAACCGAGAAGGCAGCAACCAGAATACGCAGACCCTGGGACCGTGAGATGGAGAGGCATGATTGCCTACACCAAATGGCATGGCACCTGGCTGACTGACGTTTACTATAGGGGGATATTACCATCATGAATCAATGCATACTGCGTTATGTTCATAGGCACTGCTGCAATATATGACAAACCACCAAAATGACAAAGCTTTCTGGTGAGCAGTTTAGCAAGCCAAGACCACCTTGATTACAGTCGATACCTGAGGAGGTACAATGGCAAAAATGTCTAAATCTGATACGATAAAAGAGTATAACATTTGGTGATGTTTTCTTTCGTGAGTACTACAAATTACAGTGTCAGTCCTTCTCGATAACACACACTTCATACTAGCTCACAAAGGCCTCCACTCTTCCACATGACATATACCACTCCCCATCTATCCTATAATAGACTTATTACAAGGGCCTCCCTAGACACACGCCAGATGGGGTAAGAACTTGCCTTCTGCACGCCGACCACATACCGGTAATAGACCCAGGCATAATGTTAAGCTCTGTGGTAGAAGGTGCGCCCGTTTTTACTATCGTTATCTTTTTTATACTTCACTACCATTCAATTACTAAATGGCAAATGGTGGTATATTTTCACAGGGCTGCAGTTTGTACTTATCTAACAATTAAGTTATTGGTTTGTACCGACCTTAATTCAATATAGCGGACTAAAAATCGTAAGCTTTGGTATAAACGCTACGCGGGATTATGATAGACAAAACCATAGTTAGATTTAAAAATACCTGGAATGGCATTGCAATGAAGGCCCCTGGAATGTACTATTTTAGACAAGAAGGTAAGACCAACCGGTATACATGTACAGCACAGTCATATGGAAAATGTACATAACTGAAAACAAATTGCGATTATTAGAGCGATTACTTCATCCAAAAGTTTAAGAGGATAAATAGCTTTCAATTTTAATTCACTTTTTATGAATGATTTCGCAACATTCGCGCGGGCACGCCAGGAAATCAAAGGCCTGGTTTGGTAACAAGATCATCAGTCCTGTTGCTATAGACTATAATACGCAAATCCCAGTCATACATACATAGCTTGACTCTCCTGCTGAACTAGATAATAGACAAATTACAGGACGTAATTATTTCAGGGCGTCCGGGTGACACAGGCTGTCCAACCACGATTCGACCCATATTTTGACCTAGCAAATTATTTATTGTAACAATGATATAATATATTATAACGTAAGTTAGTTTCATTGATAGCCGCGCAACAGTCTACCTTGTAGCACTTGTGAACTTCTTGGATGAAATTTGGCACATATCCTGCGACTAGATTATTCTCCTTACTTAGCAAACAGTATCAGTGAACTAAGTACTCAAAGCTTTGACGAGCTCATAATATCACACAATAAATACACTGTCTATATTAATTCAATGACTACCTCCATCAAAGGGCAAAAACTGTCTGTATCACTGCACGAAACTAGATACTGGAGCTTGCACATTGTCATATAAACATCAATTGATGCAATCACACTTTTGATATTACAATCAATGGATACCTCCATCGAAGGGAGAATTAAACCTTCCTGTACTACTGCACGAAACTAGACACTGGAGATTGCACATTGTCATAGTTATATACATCAATTGAGGCATATAATACTGTTGATATTACAATCAATGTACATACTACCTCCATCGAAGGGAGAAAACTGTATTACTGCACGAAACTAGACAGAGGAGATTGTACATTGTCATATATACATCAATTGAGGCACACTACAAACTGTTTATATTACGATCATGCAATGAATATCTCCATCGAAGGGAGAAAACTTTCTGTACTTCTTCACAAAACTGGACACTGGACATTGAACATTGTCATGTATACATCAATTGAGACATATCTCCCCTTCAATATCCAGAATTGGGGTTCATACCTGAGAATATGAATACATTGTGATTGTTCTGATAACTAAGTGCACCACCATGACTCTGATGTGCTCTGTGGAGTTATATCTCGGTATCTCGGGCAATTCTTGCATTGTTTGAGAAAACCTGAAATATTCAACACAACCAAAATCTTTTATAATCACAACTAGAGCCTTTTGAATTTGGAGATATTTCATATGGGTTTCTACTTGAAGGAAAATAAAGTGTTGCACCACGAAAGGCGATAGGAAGTGATTGAAAACCTTGCAACAATTAATGCGCCTCCTTTAACCATGCACGACTCCATACTACATTCCCAAATTGGCGCTAGTTCGATCAAGTATTTAGTGGGAATACTATATTATATGCGAATTCATGAGACATGGATACCAAAAGAGGAGCGATCTCTTAACATACATGTCAGAGCACAACTGCCACTTCATTCAGTGCAATGAGGACACACCATAAGACAAGTAGCAGCATTCCAGACCTGCAACATTCTTGAGAGGAATAGCGACGGGACAGTGTCTATGTATGAATTCATCTTATCCAAGCCATTCTCCCATAAAATAAACTAACGCAATTTATCCTCTAAGAACGGCGACCCTTGTGATATACTCGTGTATGAAGGTATTGATCGTGGGGTTAGCCGAGGGTGTACAGCCGAGGCTAGCTTAGAAAAGCCTATCGTATGAATATCTGCCTAGGCCAATCTTATCGAAGCTATCAGTTCGCGCATCAGTGACCTCTTGCGGGACCCCTTTAAACCCACAGGCCCAATATGTTATATCAGCCTAGCCTTATACACACATAGCCCCATGGTGAAGAGGGCTCTAACCAAATCTGAGCGAGTGCACATTCAGACCAATCACAATATTTAAAGGGATAAAGCTGTACCATGCCCAACCTATCGATTCAAATAGCATTTAATATTACACATTCTAGAGAGCTCCTTGAGGTACCTGTCAGATGTGGTGTAGTTGGGAGAATATCTGGAGCTAGCATGAGCGATATAACATATGCCCCAATCAGATAAAGGATGCAATTTCCTTACATAGTAAGCTATACTTTAAACTGAGTGAAAAGACGCGCTACTGGGTTGAGTACAGACTATAAATGGACAACTATCATTTAATGTATGAGCAGCAGAAAGGCATGAAGCGACATAGTTATTACATCCTGGATAACATAGAGCCCTATATATCCCATGTCCATACGCCGAGCCTTTTCAGCGTCATTGTAGCCCAAACCCTTTTGTGCAGCATGAATAATGACAAGCATAGTGTCTCTTCACAACATAGCTAGACTATCATAGTTAGATTGACTGAACGTACAGGGAAAATGAAGATTGATGAGTGATTGAAACAGCTACAGTGACTATAACACAATCTAGTTCAGATCTCCATGACTCCAGGGGGTTCCTAATTGAAGACACGCAATTAAAAGCCCTCTTTCCACGGTGGGATTTCCTCTTGACAGGCAATTTAATTAGCTAAATAATCAAGGTAATTAATGTGACCAGTCAGAAACTACTCCCTTAGCGCGCATGTCCTGGACTAGGGAGACTCCCATAATCGAAAAATACTTCTGGCATGGAGGCTCTAGATGACAATGTGGCCAGTGGGCTTCTTTGTTAGGGAGATCGGGAGGATGTAATAATTCTTTGCGATTACTTTTTCTTCCTCGAACCATTCATAAGAATCATAGGGGAGAGGAGGCCTTGAGCGGATAGAATATTACTTGGGAATCGCATGCGCAAGAACATTTGATCTCCCAGGATAGTTCTGATACTGATAGTTTTATTTCAAGACATATATCTTGCATGACATCCCAAAGTTGGAAGTTTAGTGTACACTTCTAACTTATATCATTACGGCTTGGATACAGGGGAACATACGATTATAGTCTTTATGACGATGCAATAGGCTGTCAATGTAACTCCTCATTAAGAACTTCGGAGAGTGAAGTTTGAATTAATTCATTAGACAACCCTCTATAGAAAATGCTTAAGAGTTATGTTGATATACTGCCAACATTTCAAGTTACAGCACGTTAAATTATCTTCGTTACCATGCACACCACCTTTATCATTGCCTCTTTAACACCACCCCGACCCACGGCCACGCTATCAACGCCTCACACACTCTCCATCTTGCCTGGTAGTGGAAGCAAGCTGGCATGATGTCAATCTGATGAGGAAATCCAGGTTTAGTAATGATACACGTCGACCATAGTCATGTGACTGGTCATACGACCTGAGGTCATGTAGGCTAGGCAGTTGTATGGGCGGACATATCGCGCCACCGGAAATCTATCGGACTTTCCCAAGATAACACCGACAATTAGGTATAGAGGGAGCCACGAGTAGAAGGGAGGCGAGGAAGTGCCACACGTTGTGGTTCTGCTCATTCCGCAGATCATCGACTGACTCAAGGGGATTGGTCAATAATGAAATGGACTTGCGGTGTACTAATGGGCACGAACACAACAAGGTAATGGTAAGAGGGAGAAGGAAACAAGAAAGATTGGACGAGGAATCGGGAGAATTATGATGCTAATGGTTGATCCTAATATTGGCACTGGGGCAAGGCACATTGGTATGCAGAATTTTAGTTTGACGTGTTTCTAATATCTGCTTAAAAGACACCGAACAAGGCAGATTTAGGTCAGATACAAATACTGTTGCCTCGGACTTGACAATTTGATTCGTATTTACTTCAAATGTAATGGGATTAGGACACTTTTTATATGTGTGGCAGCTGGGTTTTCTTAAATAGGGTTGCTGGTTTCGATTAGAATGGGGGACTCGGTGATATTCGAAATTGTGAAACCTTAAAAGTAATATGGACTCAGCCCATGATAAGTGACATTGAAGTATAAAAGCATAGGGAGAAAAACTTTAAAGAAGACCAAGTCTATAGAACTTGACAATGACAGTGCTGCATAGTTATTGTCAGTGTCAAGTCCTCAGGGAAGCATCTAGTCAGTCCGAAATGAAGAAAGGCATACAACAAAAGGAAAGGACAAGGAGAGAGGAGAGATGAAAGAAATATTGGTCAGGAAGTAGACACATAGACAGACTTAGGATTCGAGACAAACAGACGGGGAGATGAGGAGGGACGGGCTCTGCCAATACATGATATGTTGCGAGAGTCTTGCAAAACTTATATCGCGCCAGTGCTCCTGTTCTCAGTTAGCAAGTATTGTTAATATAGCGATACGAAACCACACACACCCAATAAATCAGAAATAATGTATGGCCAGTACAACTCTACGTACAATGTAACAACATGCTATCAGAATCCATACTGTTTTCATACGACAACCTAACCACATTTCAACACATGCGTCCTTGGTAATCTTTAACCTGTGTGGTGAACAAAAACGATAATAACCCTCTCGCGTCATTTGAGAAAGGGCCCCACTGCCAGGTAATGTGCATATTTTTCATACCAATGTCTTGGTCCTGTGTCTACGCCTACACAAGATAGTTTGGCAGGGGAGAGAAATAAAGGACCGGGTAGAACCGAACAGGGAGCTTTGTGCGACATTTCTAAGAAGCACTTAAGGCTAGCTGAAGAAAGGGCGATAGAACATCAAGAGCCAAAAATAACTTTGAGAATATATGGAGAGAATATAAACCGACCAGTCAAATAATGGTAAGGATGAGATTAAAGTAAGATGTGATTATGTATACGGTATCAGGTAATATACCAGCGGTTTGCTAGGGAATGTTTAATTGGGGCTGTTTGACATTCCCGAGAGTCGTGAATTATATATATTCCTTTAGGAGGTAAGAGAAATCTTTGCAATCATAAGGAGGTACCTTGGAAAGAAAGTCAAGGAAAACAAAATCTATATTAAAAGAATCGACAGCAGGATGTTCACCTGTTAGCACACACATAGTCAGTTGCTATACGGTGAACATACCATTTTCAAGCGCATACAGGGTGCCACTTATTCAACCATATGCAGGCCATGCATATTATGCGGATTGAGGGGCACAAACAATAGGTTAGGATGTGCAAGAGAGATGAATTGACCCCCGTGGATAATTGATATGAGGCAGGGCGGGAGAAGACAGTGCGAATGTGTGGAGTGACAGTTGTGTATGAGCACTGCACAGGCATTCCGAAATCCTCTGTTTTTTTCTATACTAGACAAAAGACAGCAAGCACTTGGGGCAAAGGCTCCAGCAACATCCATACATGCGGAGGATAACACGTCATGTGACCCTCCCTGTTCTTGTTCACGACATTACCAGCAAATTTATAATTCAGGTCACCAAGGTAATGACAGACTATAGGCTGACATGTGACTACTTCTGGCTTGGCTACTTGACTAGGGCCTCTCCATCAGTATTTTCGCGTTCCCGCGTGGATACCAGGCAATCAGTCAGGAATCTTGGGCATGGTTTCTTACTCTCAGAGATGTCATTAGACATCATAGAATATCTGGAAACTAGTCGTCCTTGATAGCTCTATCCATTATTCCGAAGTAGATTTACATTATATAAAGAATAGTACTATCTGTTGTGGAGATATTTTGTTTCAATGCGAAATTCTGGATATGATGAAAGAGATGCATATTCATATATAGCACCATACTGCGAACTTCACAAAGAATAAAAATTCCTGATTAATGTCGCAAAATGCAGAAGCGCAGAGCAGCCCTGTCTCCCTGAGCAGGGTCTGATGGGACCTCTGTACAGAGGAGAAGCATGCCTGCCAGACGATCTCTAGTCTGGCCATGTACAGATGTACTATCAGTGAGCCTCATAGGAGATCTCTTAAAGGACATACTGCATATCTGTACATACAGCCACTAACCAACGAGATTCTTGACTAATTCCAACGTCATTCAATATAACATTATAACCATGATGTTTTAGAATACTTCAGGTCAGGAAAACCAAACCCTTCCTTTGTTTAAAATGGTGGTATGATGTCAGTAAGTGGGCGCACAATAGAAATTTCCACCTGTCCCAATTGAGTATGAGAACAATAACGAGGATGTAGATATGAAGGAAAACAGTGTCACCGACCCATCAATATCCAGCATTATCGAGACTTTTGAAATAGGACGGAAGCATATCAAACCATTTGCATAGTAAATCCATTAATTGATATTCAGGAAAGGACGTTAAGCGGATTACTGAATTATATGAAAGGTCGCCGAGGAAGTTCGAAGTGACAGATTGAATGATTAAATTTTACGAATTATGTATACGAAACTAGGGAAAATACTCACTATTATCATTTTTCTACAACACCGGTATAACTAATTCATTGATTATTACCAGACTATTTTCAGACACATTAGAATCACATCAGGATGAATAAACGGATGAACTCCTTATAAAGGATGAAAGCAGGAATACCATCTGATACCCTCATATAAGTCCAGGCCGTTTGAGTTAGCTTCAGTACAACTTTCCAAGCCTATCATCCGAGGATCGTGTGATATCGCAGGATCAACGAAAGCAATTTGATGGATCACCATGACGTTGATGACAGCGACTGCGACGACAAAGCTATTGTGGGCGATCGCGACGACATAACATGATGTATTACCATAAAGCTAGTGTCTAGGATATTTTAAGATGCAGTCCCCCCTGTATACCTTTTTCTGAGGTCTTACTTTACCTAGATGTCCCTCCAGGAGATGTGTTTACTATACCATAGAGGAAGTAAAGTGATAAGCACGGAAGTAAATATTGCTGACATTGTGGATTAAACGTAGCTTCATAATGTCACAGGCCTACTTCACCAAGCAGAAGCTTCCTCACAATGCTATATGCTTTTGCTGAACATACAATTGCAGTGAAATATGAAGAGTCCATTGATTGATAAATATCTACAAGGATGTCATTTGAGTCGAAAATAGAGGAGAAAAGAGAGACAAGTTTCATATCAGACACCATGCAGGGGTATGATTTGAAAGATCTGACTGAAATGAGATGCCCATGGGATGTTAGGATAAATTTATTTTCAAATCAACATTTACCATGGGGCTGATGATCACGACTTGCCGTAAAGGTTAGTCTACAAGGATTGAGAGGCCCATTACCAAGTCTATATAGCAGCAGATAGGAGGAATGACAACTCATTAAAGCCGGTGTCAAAGAGGCTAGATATATGACATACTGGGCGTTAAAATTGATGGCTAAATCATGAAACTTGCATCATCTTTGATGTCAGCTGGAAATCGCCCTATCCCTGCATCAAGACAACGAGAGAAGCTAAGCCGAGACGAAGGGTGTATGAAGGCGCCTAAAACTTAAATCCTTATACCAGCTATAAACTACTTTATGATATGGATATCAGAGAGAACGACAACACCA
This sequence comes from Sthenelais limicola, assembly GCA_942159475.1. Classification (NCBI taxonomy): domain Eukaryota; kingdom Metazoa; phylum Annelida; class Polychaeta; order Phyllodocida; family Sigalionidae; genus Sthenelais; species Sthenelais limicola. Next base: position 110,375,456 of record OW804095.1, on the reverse strand, counting down.
CAGGGGCCCCTGAACCGCTCATTTAATATCTGAACATAATGGAGTCTGCCTATGTATCGCCAGTATTCATAAGACTGAAAAAGGTAAATTTTAGCGTTTGAGTATGCTTTAATTACCAAATACTAATGAGATAAGGATTCTTTTATAATGGCCAACTCAACTTAGCAAATTCCTCAAAAGATTAAAAGATATTGAAATCTATACCGGGATATAGTTTTCGAATTACATGGGTTTCAAGACAAATATAACCCAAACAAATAAGTGCAACCCAAATTTATGCTATCTCAGCAAATGCACAAATCAATCAAAAGGATGAAGGCCAGACATAGAGGTCCCTAGATAGGTACATTCGTATATTCATTGAATTTATTTGATATAAGGGTAATATTAAAGAAAGTCGTTGCTGTTTCCGTATTGATGATGCATAATATGTTCGAATTGAGCTTAGTAAGTGGAACCACCCAGGGCATCTCCATATAAAGATAAGCAAAGTGCAATGATTTCCATCGACTATTGCTATTCCAATGGCGAATCCAATAACGGCGAGAGTGGTCGAGCTATTTAGTGTGATAATATTTCTCTACAGTCCGATCAGCCTTCATCCATTACCTACTTGTAACTGTTATTATGGAAAGTATCCCAGTGCCCGATGAAGCAAGTGAAAAAGGCCCCGATGTAGTTCCAACAACTACCATGTACTCTGCCTTATGTGCCGAACTGGGATTTTCCTCTCGAGAAGAATACTTTGGGAAATTGTACATACAAACAATAGTGGAACAATATTTATTTGGTAACTTAAAAACACTATTGAGTTGACATTATCTAGAAAATAGATTGGCATGCCTGGGACTGCCAACCACTTTATTGCCTTGGATGATTTTGAAATTCGATATTTCCCAAAGTCAACTGTATTCAATTTCAACCTATTCCCCACTGTCATTTTATTCAATATAGAAAAAGAGGAGAATTTCCTTAGTATGATTAGGTTATAACTTTTTAAAATTGAACCAAAGGCCACAACTGCTGAAATAATAGTTTCACGATTTAGTAGGCCCTATCCCAGATATCTCCTCCCCTAAAGAAGGGACGAGGCTCTCACCACATAACCATGTTCAAGCATTCACTCTCATTTTCTGAACGGAAGTTCGTCTTACACTACTCTATGATGACTTGCCGGAGTTCCTTTTAGCCTTTCAGGCCGGTTCCGTCCATCCACTCGAAACGAGGTCAGGAACCTCTCTTTAGTTTCTTCTGATTTACATAGCACCTCGTTTTCATTATGGGTGGTTGCCTCGTTTTGAAGTAAGGAGTAGGGACATTTATCACGGTGCTAATCTATGTCGCTATCTTTTCTCTGCTTCCACAAAGCACCGTTGCACACCGTTGTGAACGGTGGCTTTTGTGGTCGACGGAGAAAGGGAATCAATCGCTTTGGAGCAGGGGACTATTTCTTTGCGGCGGAGGGATTAAAGTGTATGCAGGTAGAGGGAGGAGGTTGAGTAGGATTAATGGTAACTCATACCACGCCGCAATAGCATAGAGCCTTTCCTCTCGCCCAGTTTTAAGTTGAATACATTATGCATGGATCTTTACAATGCACAGTATATTATGTCAATAACCGTGGAGAAAATCTAAAATAGTGTCTCAACAATCAAGAACGGAGAAGACACGCACGGGCTGTAGTTGCCAAGAGTAGAAGGCCTGGTTTCTGCATCTCCAGAAAGGAAGGTGGTGGCATAACATGTACAGAAGCCCCAAATTAGAAACTCTTCAGAAAAGACTGAACAATATTGATACGTGGGTGCATATCAAAACATCTAAAGTAATGCTATTGTGTGCAGAAGGAGAAAGGGTATTAAGATTCCTAAGTTAGATAATGCATGGCATTCTATTAAAAAATCTGCAATATGGGCGAGTTCTTCTCATGTGCACACCATCATGCTTTAAAGGCCAAGTCATTGCCTCGTGATAGTATAATTTGTGAGGGTGAGAGTGCCAGAGGTGAGCTCCTTCAGAGAAATAGATCTTAGTGGGGATATTTACATAACCCTAAAGATGCTCTCGAGATGAGGCGTGATGGTCGAGTTGGTTTATTTATAGCTTATTTAATATGCTTTCAAGCCCAAGAATGGCCCAATATTATGAGACCCCAGCCCGGTTTTATAGATCTCTAACTCTACCATATCTTGTCTCTGCATTCATACGTCTAGATAACCAGCAAGATGCATCGGTTTTAATGGCAGTTACCTCTAGCAGCTGTGACGTCAGTCGACAGGGGATCATGGCGTGATTTACTGGGCAGTTTAGGCCTATAGATTGTGGTACCTTCAAATGGGTGGTAGAAAGTGATGGGTATAAAGTGTACATTTAGGCATTAAGACACTATGGTTCTAACCATTGAGTCATGCTTATTAACATATCATCTATAGATCTGCATTTTTATTTGTAATCATATCATTCAGTACCTTAAATTTTGCAACCATCAGTAATGTAATCCCAAGAGAAAAAGGGCTACTTATTTTGGGTATGCAATGACGACACGTCATAAAAGGAAAACATACTCTTGGTATCGATTGTGAAGATAATTAAACTTCTGTTATTATGAAGGGAGTTTGCCTCTCCGGGGAAAGCAGGCACCAACATAAGGTGCATATATAATACACGTATGTTTATGTACTTAGAAACCAACAAAGTAAAGGATTCTGGTATTTTTAGATGAATATCATTAAAATTTTATTCTAAGGTGTAAAAGGAAAAAGCCAATATGGGGTTAACTGACTAACACTTTTCGCGCCTATTGAATCAAAGTTGTGTGAACATCAGAGTCGACTAAAATATCAAACAGATTTGGTTCAAAGTGGGTGAACAGCATTTTGAAGATATAGAAGATGAAGTGTGAGTTACTGGCTATATGTAAAAGGCGTAGCACAGGCGGGAGCATGTGTGGCAATCGATAAGCAGGCTAAGATCAATGCCTTGACTCCAGTACCAACACTGAAGTCACGGGCACGTTTTCTTGCTTTAATCATGCAACCCCCAAGCTTCACTCATTGCCTGATGACTTTTCCCCTTGAAGAAACGAGCTAGATTTGGGTTTCTCTTTTGCCTAAGCTCCTACTGACATACTCCCAAAGACAAGAAATTGAAACCAAGCCTAGTCTGATTTTGACTGTATGCTCAACCAGTCAGATTCTCGTCTTCCAACGAGAAATGTAACACCACTTTTTCCAGCGGATACAGTAATTAAATATTCTGACAGTAATTAAATATCCTGAAGAAATTATTTTTGCCGGGGAGAAGTAATCGTAGCTGGACGGTCGGCCAAAGGGCAGAATTAGCTCTGTTCTCCAAATACCCAGAAGGAAAAGTCGGTGGAGATAGAAATTGTATTCAATAAGCGCATTCATGACTAAATTCAAATATTACCTATCTAGCTTGTAAACCTCTTGCGAAAAGCTACACAGTAAAGTAGTCATCATTACGCCTCTGGAAATGTTAATCTCGTTAGCTTGTCAATTAAGCCCTATTTCTTTGAGAGTATCCCAGAGTAAATTACACGGAGACCTGTTATTTCCTTCAAGGTCACATACCGCCTGTTACCTCGCGCTTAATCACGAAATACAAGTCATTAGAACTGAATGAATGAAAATTTGAATGGACATTAATTTTAAGAACGTAATCGAGGTCATCCGATTCTTTTACGATTATATTTGCTAACGACTGTTTACATGGAAGGGCCAATGTTTACAACTGTCTTAGCACCTTCGCCTATGCATTACTGCAAGTAGGCAGTGGTAGGAAAAAGAACAATATGAAATTTGTGGGATACATATATGTGTTTCAAAGTGTTATGGGCGGGGGTTCATCTGAAAACGCCACTTAATTAGATTTCTGGGGATCTGAGGGGTTTTACCGGGCTTAGTGGATATAAGGGTTCCAAGCCAGGAGATACCTGGCTCTGTCAACAACGGGCGTAGCAACTTCAGAAAACAAACATTTGATGCGACCAATGCTCCTCTAATACATTTTACTCACTGACCAAGGTACTCCACGTTCTTACATTCCTACAGAGAGATGTCATATAGACGACGTACCCAGAGTTAAACTAAAATCTGGAGGGCATTTTCTTCCCAGTCTGTATTGCCAATAATCGTTTCCCACTAACACATCAATGGAGTTCATTTTTGGTCACGAAGAAACGACAAACTGAAAAACATCTACGGGAAAACCATCCATATAACATCTAGATCTCACGCAGATTATTACTACTGGGACTTAAATCAATTTGCCCTCCCATATATAAACGCCATTTGAGCTAAATACATATCAGTAGAAGTATCAGTATAGATTCCAAGACATACTTCATCCCTGCTGTTCTGTATTATTAAGAGATAAAAATCAGGGGCACACACAGCCAGCGCTCCTCTTGAGATACAGTCAGATATCAGCCTACAACATGTATCTCTACACCAGGCAGAGCATACTGTTTACATAACCGACAGCATCTTGACTGAGATCGGTAAAGGAAATCCGCCACACTCATCTCACCAGCCAGGAAGTACTCACCAGATCAGTCTCCTTCGCTAATCAATCATATCCAGCAAAGAGGAGTAGGCTGGCTTTTGCCACACTTATATAAGTACACGCAGAACACGTTCAACCATTAAAGGATTGTTAAAGGAATCAATTATGTAACGAGAACTGTAACGCGAAAAAAATATTGTCAACTAGAAACCTGAAAAATACATCACATGAAACTGAAGAATTATAGCAAATATATTTGTTAGGATATAATCTGAAGCTACTATTTAAAAAGTCAGGGGCAAGCTATTTTGAGTAAAAGCTTAAAATGCTATGCTTCCTCATATAAAGAGTTACGCCTAGGTGTTATCAATTAAATTCTTCATGCCTACGTATGCATCATTTCGTGGCTTTAACGATGCTTCTCTCGTAATTTAATTACACTCGTGGTTCCATCGTGACGTCAATATGCCTAGATTGTAATAATTATCAGGCGGGACGCAATAGTTGTTAACCTTGACTAAAATGATTCAATCTAATTATACCCTTAGAGCCCGAACCTAAGTGAACACCAACACGGAATCTATCATGATGGGAGGGCCTTCATCTGCAATAGAGGGAATGAACTAAGCCCTTCATCCTCATAGTGAATGAGAAATAAGATTTTATTCTAGAGATAGAACGCGAATTATGTTTCTAGCTAGCTAGTCAGGCATTTTCGGTAAGATTTCAAGACTGATTATTTTTATGAAAGAACCTCATAAATTGAACACAAATCCTACACGTTCGAAATCATAGAAGACCAGCTGAGGTATTCGTCTCCTCTGTGAGATTCAATGCGAGGAATAAAAGCAACTCGGCAATGATCAATATCCTGACACTCACTTTTCTCACAAGCTGATGTATGATACTTCTCCCGTCTGATTAAACTGCGCTGGTCCTTTCGGCCTATTCACTATCTATTCTCACATTTGGTGCTGAGAAATAAGTAGCTGACTAACGCACCAGTCTTTGCGCCAGAGTTGGTATTGGTGGTGGAATGTTAGTTATTGGTAGTACGGATGGCTGGTCTAGCATCGCCAGTTGGTGGAGGTGGAGGGTAGTAATGGTGGCGTGTTGATGGGCTTTATGGAACTCTGCGGACAGTCAAATTGTCTGATATCTAATGACATTATCTCAACATTTCCCACATGGCTGCCTTATCGTTATGTCCCCCTATATCCGATTAGCACAAACACTGCATGGTGGGCTGCAGACCCCACAGCGCACCGTCACTGTATGAATACATTGTCAAGGACAGGAGCGCTGTCTCCCCCGCCCCCCCCCCCCCAGCTCCTCAATACAGACAACCCCACACCACTATTGATGTTCATATTATCCTTATATTTTACAATTCCATAGACAGGGTCTTTCCGAATCTAAGACAACTCACTATTTGCAATTTCAAACCCAATCAATATTTACTGAGAGAGGTGCAAGCTGTATTCGACTAAGTAAAAGGTATCCACTTATAAAGGATCTGCTGCAGGACTGAGGCTATGTCGCAGTGGGAGGAAATCAAATTTAACATGGATGTGTAAATGACTAATCCTATAAAGGACAGCACACCAAAAAAGCGAAGAAGCGAGTGCTAGCACTATTCTAAACAGCCAATGCAAGCCTTACTTAATTAGATATCATATATCTGACTTTGTGTGAATTTCTAATTGCCGTTTAATGTAATCATCTTTTCGCACATTAGATATTATAATCGTTTGATAGCACTTCGCCTACGTGTGATCAGTAAGCAATTAAAATAGGAAGGAAGAGTGGGAGGTGAGCAATGAGGTCAGGGCAAAGGCCAGACTGTTGAGGGACAGGAAGAAAATGAGTTAGGGGTCGGAGGCCTCTGTATCAAGAAGGCCCTCACACGTATGTTGTTCATAAAGAGGAATGAAGACATATATATATACAGATATATATTCTAGATCATGTGCATTCATTTTTAGCAATAAAACTAAGGAAAGGCCTTGCTTATGATGGATACGTTGATGTTAATATGACCTTTGGTATATTGAAAACACTGATCTTCGTAAATGTTCATCTCAGGAACAATGCTCCCAACAATCATTTCCTGCGGCACACACGAGAGGGCCCAGGTGCTGAAGCAGAGAGGCAATTAAGGTAGGCCCTCAACACTGCATCTTTCCCTTCTGTCCATAATACCCTGGTGTATCGGCAAACAGTGGTTATAAATCAGAAGATTCCATATGAGACATAGCGTTAATTGCTGGTGGCCTATATTTCCTGCCATTGCTATGCTTAGATATGCGCATGCTCGATATAAATAGACATGGTAACACTATGAGTCCCAGGGGAAGCCTCCCGAATGACACAGAACACAAGTGCAATGAAATTTTAGTAATGATGCCCTTGTTGCTGGATAACAAGCTCTGGCAGAACAAAACTACCTCACATCGCCCAGTGAACTTCCGAATATAGGCCTACTCCTAATTAACTCTCACAGAGGCGCAAATTTCCTCCTAGAAACAAGGCAAAAAAGGAGTAATTCAAGTCATAGACAGGTTTGCAATATGAAAAGAGAACGCACTTTTATGTACACTATCCGACCTCTAGGCTGGATTTCTATTTCATTTCCTCTCCTCCATCGCATTAATTTATAGCCATAGTTAACAGTAATTATACAATAGTTTGACGACGGGGTGGTAATTAGCAGGCCATAAAACCAGGCGTGGGCTATTGTTATTGCGTAATAATAGAGATGGTTGTATTTTATTGAAGAGCTAATTATATTATAGTGCTGCCGTATTAAAACACATTTGGGTGTTGACTTCAAATTAACATTATATCATTCAGCAATTTAAGGATATTCGCCTTAATGTCCAGGTGACAAACCTCATTATTTTGTCAATAAGAAGAAGGCTGCTTCACTGCAATATCGAGAAATGTATAATACCCACACACAATCCCTCTGCGATATTTCAATGCACGATGAGTCCTCCGGCTTATGATTAATGCATTAGTAATTTAATTTAGTATAGAATCGGATAGAACGTCATGTGCCCTCGGTCCATGCAGCTAATCTCTTCCACACATCGACCATAACTCTATTTCCTGTTCATGTAACTGAACTAGATTATACCGAGGCGCACTATCTGTGGCCTACCTGTCAGGAGTATGTGTATTTTCACCCAGGCTCATATATTCAGGCTCTATATCGGGTAATCCCAACTCCTAAATACAGACTCCACGCTGAATCTCACACAGAGAAAGGGAGGAAAGAAGCGAAAGATATGATTCATGGGAAAACATCGTTCAAAAAGAGGATTATGCAGAGGCCCGTGCGCATGGTTGGCGACGGGCTATATTAAGAAGGGATGACAGCGCAGTGAAAAGGAGGGAGGAATGATGAAGTGAAGGGATATATTTAATAAGAGCGTGTGCTATTAAATTCCGGTAAGGTTGACCAAAGCTTGGCAATTTAGAGTGTAAAATTAGATTTTCTAAGAATAATGGTTTATCAGAGAGAAGGGGATAAGTGTAGTCTGAATAGAAACTAGACTTATTAATTATTAATGTATTGGGTTATCATACTAAATTCTATTAGGGTCAATCACGTCTTTCATGGGAGAAATGTCGAATGTATACTTAGGCTTTTTGTCTCTAATTTTACCACATACTATCCTTCGTGTTCTCAAAGCAGTTTTTTAAATAATTTAATCAGGGGAAGGGATGACAGAACCACCCCTTAATGCAATTTGAAAAGAAAGGGGATATTACTGACTATGAATCAAAACATCCTGTGTGGTTTTGAAAAGACCCAGTTAATAACCCTCCTATTGGTGCACAGAAAAAAAAAAGGTTAGTCATTTCGGGAATTTCTTAGTCAAAACGGGGGGTAGTCAAAATTGACTAACTTTCTAAGGGAGTTAGTCAAAATTGTCTAACTTTCTAAGGGGGTTAGACAACCCCACGACCAGGTGCACCACCAAGCGGCCATTTTTGAAATTAACTGTCAACCAGGAAGAAGATGGAGTTCAATCACCGATGGAAAGTTCCATGTAAGTAATCTAAATCATCTAGTGTTTTTACTTGCCATCCGTCCATAAAACTTGTATCCATACAAAGAACAAGCTATGGGAATGAAGGATACCAACTTATTTTGTCCACTTTCTATGAAATGAAAGAGAACTATATGTTTTTGTTTGGCATCAATGTCTAACCTAATTATCGCCCACTCAGAACCAGATTCCATTCAGTTCTGTGATCAAAATTTACTATGGCAATATAGAAACCAAACTTTCACTGAATTTAAAATGTATGAAATGCGTCAGATGTTAGAGACATTGAAGGGCAAGTTGCTCCAGTTTGTGGAGGCAAGGGGGGGGGGGGAGGGGGGGGCAGTGTGTGGAGGGGGGGTCCAGCCGAAAAATATTTTTTTTTTACAATATTTTCCAAATGTTCAGATTTCCATTTTTTTTCGAAATTTTCAAATTTCACTAATTTTTCAGATTTTCACTAATTTCGAAATCTTTTTCACAAGCCATTTTAGCAAAACTTGGACCCCCTTTTCTGTTACGGGGCTATCTATGGAACACTTTATTGACAATGAAATTGAGTAGGCTATGACACAAGAAACTAAAGTTCCTATCATGTTCAAATATCATTTAGAGATGTCTGTTTCTTTTAAATTCCCTGTTATTTTATTTCCAGCTCTACTTGGATATATGCAGCCATATTTGCGTTGGGGGATTTCTTCAGTACAGCACAGGTGTGTAGAATTAATCTTTTAAGTTACCCCCCCCCCCCTCCACCCTGGAGGATAAAATAAGGCAATATTTGAACCTGCAAAATAGTGTTTCCGCCATAATTATAAAAACTATAGTTACTGATAATATTACAGATTTCCGTCTGTTAACCTGCATACCAGTGTGATTTCATTCTGAAACTATATTTTTAAACTTATTCTACTTACAGGAAAACTCATGGAACATCAGGATTTGTTGCAACCCTTCCCATTGATAGTTGAGCACACCCAGATGGTTAAGGTGACAGAGCGACTGACAGGTGTGACATTTGATAACTTTATAATTCTCAGGCTAATTCTTTATTTTTAACTGATGATTATAAATCCATTCTAAGAATATTGCCTATACATTAAAAATCAAGCTTGTGTAGCGCTTAATAGAAGTGACTATAGTTTAATAGTCATCATCAACAGTGGGAATGTTTTAACTAGTGAAATGATATCCTGTAACTATACCTGTATTTGAATAAAACATTGGTTTTAAAATCACCTGATTTCAGAATTTATCTTTGTGTCAGAACGTGCCTGCCACTTTCTCTGTATAACAGTTAATTATGGACCTTGTCTTGTTGTATAACTGAGACTTAATTTACTCTTTTATACTAGGGAATAGGGCTTGGTATTAGCAAATCTGTAGTACAATTTGGAAGGGACCTGCTGAAATAGTTTCCCCAGCCCCTAGTCAAAAAAGCTAACCTTTCTCAACCAACTTAGTCAATTGGCCTATGGTTAGACAAAAAAAGGGTTAGAAACTTCGGACAAATAAGCACAGTCAAAAAGACTAACTTTTTTGAAAAATCTTCGACCTTTTGACTAACTTTCTAACCCACATTTTTTTCTGTGTGGTACGTTACAGTATCAAGTCCTATATAACTTTCAACGGCACAAAAATATCACAGAACATCAGACGGGACGTGGCAGCTCTGAATGCATCTTGATCATATTTCTGAATCCCCTACGCTGTCTGCTCCGGCCCTGTAATATGAATATATTGTCAGTCTTACCTCCCTTTTCTTATGTCTTATGCAGGTCTTGAGCTACAAGACATGTTTTGTTCATCCATGCGTCATACTTCCATATCTAATCCCAGATCCCCGAGACCCAAACCAGAGTGTGCTGTGCATCTTGGCAAACAGCATCTCACACAAGTCTCGCACCCCACGAGAAATCACGGGATGACGCGGGAATAAGACTGGAGTGAATGGGAGAAGATCAAATTATACTTGAGGGGTTTACGAAAGAGGGATTGCAGCTTTACTGTGAGTTGAATTCGTTTCAATCGGGGTACTTAACCTTGTTTTTTAAGCCGGTATCAAGGAAGCTGCACCAGGCAAAAAAGTATGAACACGTGAAGTTATCAGTTACTTTCTCCTGAGATATAGAATAAAAGAAAAGAAACAACATTGCAACCCCATGTATAATATTCTGGCAATTATCGCCATGACATGAATAATAACGTCCAAATTATGCAATATTAATTGTTTTCTTTTAGATGCCGCAGAATTAAATTCAGCTATGCCATGGAATATGTAACGAACAATAGCAATGAACATAATATTAGCATAATCTATAATTTAAAAAAACAACATTCACACACCATACATCCTCCTCATACATATCCAAATTCAGTTAACGAATATATATGTTCTGTTCGGGAGACGATCAATTGATAACAGGTTGGTGGCGTAGGACTCGAGTAATAGCAACCGCAGATGGTGCCTACTTGTGTGAGTTATGGTTGAATAAAAGTACACCGGCGAACAGTCTTGTATGCTCGCAAGCACACAAGTGCTAAGTCTAGCAATAATTTGTCATATCAAAATAATTCCACGGTGGAACACACTGGGGTTCCAATCAATAGGCAGGACAGTTAATCTCCATCAACAATGAATTCATCCCCGGTAAAATAATGATCTAAAGCTTGGGTGTATGGAGAGACACTGAAAACTCTAATTCAGATAGAACGGTATCAGAGAATAACACTGGCCAACAGGGGACCATTCATTGATCATTACTGCGCTGGCTTTTCATCGCGCCACCTATCTATGGAGTGGAGAACATTATAAAGAACCACAGCAAAACTATACCAGAAGGTAACCGGTAAAATAATAGCGTGATTTATAACATTAGAGAGGCAATTAAGAAGTCCTTATGAATGTTATCCAGTTCAGCAATTTAAAACTATGCTTTTGATATATTGGTTCACTATTTTGACTTATAAACAATAGTTTGTTATTTGAAATAGCATTTGATAAAACAAACCCTGATTGGAGGATATTTCAGATAAGATTAATTTTTTAATACGATAATCAACATTTCATGTCACTTGAATATGACTCCCTATCTATTGTGCGAAACAACTATAGATCTCGAGCTCCATTGCGTCAGAAAGTATCAAAGCTATAGTTAAACCCTTGTGTCCGGTGAGTGTATTAGCAGACTGGAATCCCCAAATCTTATACAAAATACACAGGTCTTAATGTTGTAAATTATGAGAAATTAGCCGTTCATCACTTTATTTGAAAACTACAAATTCTGCTCCGAATATATAATTGCCTTCGGTAGTCCTACATTACAAATCTAATTATGTCCCTACCCATGGCTATTCTGTCTACCACTCTCTGCACGAGCCGTACCAATCATGGTTTATTTTCCGAAAATCATCAAAACCAACTTGGGTCGTAAGGAGGGGATCTCCTATCCTGGCAGGACAGCTAACACCAATCAATGATTTAAGTGATTCGAAAGTAGATTTGTATTTGATTTGAGTCAATTAAATCCTTCGCTAATTAAAGATATAAATAATACTATCTCTCCAAAGCCCCCAACCTTAAGTATCAAATTTATAGCAGGAAACCGTTGGCTGTCGCTCTAATACTAGCTAGACAAGTTACTGAAATCGTTTTTTGCTGAGAACAACAGCTGAGCTAGAAGAGATTGCGTTTACGCCGGTAGTCAAAGTCACAACGTGGCTCTGGATCTATTCGGCTATGATTGGTATAGATAGATGTAGTTCTTCTGCCGTGTGGACACTGTCAGAAAACACAGAGGGAACTATGCTGACGCTCCTTACTAGAGTCTCCTCTTGCCTTCGGAAGTTGCAGATCCCGATACAACCACAAAGGCACAATGACGTAGAAGTTTACTTAATAGGATTCCCTATGAACGAGCCTCGACTCGTATGATCACATCAGTCAACGTTTTAAGGAGAGAGGTATATGATTACCTCAGTCGAATACTTCGTTTTGTTAGCGTTAGCTATTTCACAATGACTAAATACTTAGGTCTGCGTTCCTCTTCAATATTGCTCCAGAATATCAGTCTAACCCTCAATCTTACGAAGGCCAATTAAAGGGTTTTGATACACCAGTCACGAGGGAAGTCTAGAGAAACTAGTAGTGATTGATGACCGTGGCAAGTTCTGGTTTAACAATCAGGACGGACTGCGCAGTCTAAACTGCTTTGAGAAGCTCCACCCCAGGCAAGTGATGCAGGAGCGGAGAAAAAATGACAAAACCATATAACAAAATGGAGTGTCTGAATTTCTAACGATAATAAAGATATACTTCTGGAGATTACCGAAGGTTAGAACTGCGTGTTATTCATAGGAAGATATTACCGACTGTCCAAGTATTTGAGGGCCCCACCACCACCTTCTGAATAAACACCTGTATGAAGTGTTCATCGTGCATATAAACATTCCGCCGCATGCTTCTGCCAACTGATCAATCATTTATCAACAATTGGTAGGACCCCGAGGGAAATACATCTTAATTCTTCTGTATAAAGATCTTGTGAGAGGAAATTCGACCTTCAGTCAAGTACATCAAATACATCCAGGCTATATAGTGAAACCTTCTTTAACAATCCGAAGCATGACAGATGCTACAATGCCAGGGCTCAAGTGCATTACTTCGCTCTCCAAAGGTCACTCACTTGCTAGGAATACCTATGAATATTTTCAGAAGATAAACATACAAAGAAATACAGTGAAACAAATAATACATCATAACCGTATTTCCATGCAGCGACACGAATAAATCTGAACGGTCCGGCCTTAAGTAAAACTCGAAATATAATATCTTTCCCTTCCGTTTGGGAAGTTGAATATTTTTTCTCTCACATTTTTATGGTCCTTTTGTACGGAAGAGAAAAGGGGGCGGGAAAAGAGTAGGAAAAATGGATGTGACAGACAGACATCTACATCGCGTTTCTGGATGTCATGTTAAAAGCATGAAGACCCGTTGCCGACGCATGATTTTTCATCAGCTAAGCCAATCATCACCAGTTGCCAGTTGTCATGCCAGGAAATTGAAGAACCGTGTTTGGTGAAGGAAAAACATTTCCAACATCATGGATACATTTATAAAAAGAAACTTGGAGAAAAAACTCGTCATCTTTAGTGCCCCCGTTGTGAGATAGGACGCCACAAATCCAAGTTTCATAATGCATCAGGCAAGGGTTAGGTTTGGAGCGGCGCACGAAATTCATTTCGTGTTTGCGAGAAATCATATTTCATCCACAAGTTAATTCTCAAGCGCCATCTGACATTTCAATGCAAGGACTTTCCCTAGTAATGGCCCATCATCAGTCAGCAAGTATTTGAAACGAATTGTTGTTTTTGCCACAGCTTTCATATCAGTAAAACATTTTCAAAACATTTCCATAAGCTATCGAGCCAGCAATTAAATCCTATTTCATCTGGATCGTGAGTATTTTGAATAACGCCATCTATTGTATACAATGATCAATATTAATTTGATGCCATTGAAAAAAATCTACGTTTAATAATTTACCACGACTTTTCACAGGAACCCCATATCTGGTTATCAGAACTCACCTGAAACATAAGAAATAAAGATCATCATTATCAGTGATATGTCAGAAAAATATATATAGACCTGATTGGATATAGCAATAGTTTAAAAAGTATATGTCATTACCTTTAACATTATTTAATGTGACTGGATGAGTGAGCATTTATTGCAGGCAACAGGTAAATGTAAGGGGGCAGTTCCTGGCAGTCTGACTTCAGGAACCGCTGACTGGAAATAGAGAAGGGTTTTGCTGGGGTCAGCGTCTAAGCAATTTACTGCCATCCTATTAATCACATAGGATCAAGTGTTGAACCTATAAGCTTGAAACGTACACGGAATGGGTTCCGGGGTACTTAGCCCTCTTTAAACATAAGCCTGGCTCTTTCCCATGTTGACCCCCTAAAACCCCACTCATAATTAATTACTGTGATTATCAAATGAGCAGGACCCTACTACTCAGATAGTTGATGTGTTATCTGACATGCACACTTGCAGTATAGGACCAGAGGTCCCCAAAGTGTGTCCTGATAGGGTTCATGTTGATGCTATGATCAGAAGCGATGAAGGCGAGACCAATGCCCAAAACAGCATGCTATTTGTCATGAAATTTAGGCAGAGATGTGCGGCCTGTAAACACGTGATCTATCACATGACGGCCCAGTCAGGATGGATTTTACCATGTATCAACTTGTCACGGTCTATCTAGCCTGTGTCAGGACGATCAGATAATATCGCTGGGATAGTAACTGCGATGGGGGATGGTTGGAGGGTCTGGGAGAGAGATAAGGACAGCAGGGTCGAGAAAAAAGGGGAGGTACTAATTTCCAAGATGGGCATAATAGTAGGAGGTTCAAATTTTATGCAACAGCGACATTATTCGGCGGTAGGCATGTGGTAAGTATTTCAGTGGCCAAGTTCCTATCACAACTGGTCCATATTTAGGAGAATCCATGGCTCACGGACCAACATGAAAATGCCCTTGATATTCCCGAGCATGTTATGAGACCAACGGAAATGGACAGAAAACAATTTACCTCTGGACAGCTCAGTTAAGCCACATGTTGCAAATGTGATTGCCTGTTCCTTGAAATAGCCCAGAAAGGAGCCAATTTTCATTATCATGGAATGACGCACCAACAGCATTTCCTCAGAGAGCCTTCGGGTTGGTTGAGGAATTGTTTCATTTACTTGAGTCCCAATGCCTTGTTCATGGCTCAACCTTGGGAAATATATTATGAGCATGCTCTAATGAATTGGATGAATGATAAATTCTCTCATTTTAAAAACCACTAAGAAATACCAGCTGTGAACAGTAAAACGAGTTGAGGCTATAGATAGACATATAACAAAAAGGTCGCGTCAGAGGCCAAAACAATGGATTATAACTGTCGCTTGCATGGCCATTTTTCTTCCTCGGTAAAGTCTTATTCTTTTCACTTCAATGGTGCACTAATAGTTTGTGGTAAATGATATTGGTAGCAGTCAGGAGTAGGATAAAGCCTTATTACTCTGGATGGAGAGGATGGATATTCCCAATCGTCTATAAGGAGATACCAAGGAGAGGTATTTATGATAAAAAGAGATATATGCGGTGTTCTTTTTCACGAATAAAAAGAACATTTTGGTTCAAGATGGATGTTTTTCCAGCTAAAGTTGACTTTAAATAGAGAAGGTTCGAAATGAAATTTGAATTGGACATAAAGATACAACAGATCTGCCCCTAAACTGATCAGACAGTAAGGTCTGGCCCCAAAGTAATTAACTTACACTTCATTACAGTTAATTAGATGGTGGCATATTAGACTTCGAAAGAGATTGCTGTGGCATAATTGTCTATTTATATGGAGTCTTCGCAGAGGCAAACGCGTGGCAAATCAATAAAAGGGACACTTGAATCACTGAGGCGACCACTGCATGAAAATTACCAAGACAATAAAGTAGATTGTCTAAAGGAACCGCCATTCTAAATTGTGGAATCTATTAAAGTTTTAGTGGTTCACAAATAGGACGCGGCATGCATGTCAATTTGTGAATCCATTTTAATGAATCCATTTATCTGGTTGCTAATGTGCTTTGCCGGTTGGATTGCGTATGTCAAAATAGGGTTACATACAACAATGAAGGAAGAACAGAGTGATGAACCATTCGATTAATGTCTGTCAGTAGTACATGAAAACTGTTATTATAGCCAGGATAGAAGGTCGCGTGAAACAAGGATAGTAGTATAACGAAAAATTAATTGTATGGGAACCACGAAGTAGTATATTGAAATGGGACATATGTTCAGGTACTATAGGCGGCATGAACAGGATTCACCCCACCATGGATTATCTGAACTGATAATGGTTCAGACAATAGTTCAGGAAGGATAGTATTAGAATAAATAAAAGAAACTGAGGCTTGATAAATGGTATAAATGTCATGAGATACAGGTAATAATACATACTAATACTGACAGTTAGCATATATCACTAAGTGATATAGGATAGTAGTATAACAAAAAAAGGTTTTATTGGATGGGAACCACGAAGTAGTATATAGAAATGGGACATATGTACAGGCGGCATGAACAGGAATCACCCCCATGTATTTTATCTGAATTGATAATGGTTTGAACTATGTTATAGGTATTCAAAAAGGAGAAATAGTTGATGAGTAAAGAAGCTGTGGCTTGATAAATGGCATAGATGTTATGAGGTACAGGTACTAATACGTACTAATATTACACTCCGTTAGCATACATTATTTAGATGCTATAGGTTAACACTGCCTGATTGAATCAGTAGGTCGAATTCCAAGTACAAACCCAACTAAAAGGCTAGGTGTACTGGAGAAACTAGAGGAGTTATATGGATCGCAGATCCCTATATCAGAGTAGAATTGTATTTTAGAAGCAATGAGGGGCAATATCTCACACAGTGCTCGTAGCAGAGTGTGCAGACCCGGTCAATATGTTATCTGGGATTTGATAAAAGCTAAGGGAGAAGATTAGGTTGGGATCAAAACAGCGAACACTCTGGCAAAGAAAGGGAAATTAATACAGCAAGCCCATCCTTTGAGCTTTATTTATTTTTTATCCTCATTCTTTTTCCCATAGTGTGACGCCTGTGATGTTAGAGTCCCTCAGGGATTTCGCGGAACCGACGCGTTTGTAGAGGAGATAAAATGTTGACTTTCAAATGGTTGGTTCTGTTTTATGTTTCAGTGAGTTCCTTTCACGCTGCCTAGACACATACCTACAACTTAGTGTTCGAATACACGAGCTAAATACTGGTCAATATCAATTACCAAAAACCAAATATGCGAAGTTATCCAGATATAAAACAATCCAATTTCGTGACTTCATTGAATTGACCGAACAGCTAGATAAATAAAGCCTTGATTCTTTACCTAAGAAAAATTCAACTAATAGTGAAGAGAATGAGATTGACTTGAACACGAAAGGCCTAGAGTTATAAATATATCAACACCAGATTCTTCTATATATTTGATGAATTCCATTTAGAAGATTCTTCTATATATTTGATGAATTCCATTTAGAAGGTCTAGAGACACATCAAGTCTTGCCAAAGTGCCTTGCTAAAATCAGGCTTATCCATCATTCATCCAGCTTCTTTTACAAATATTTAATGTACATGTTAGCGATCCATTTGGCCATTCCATTACCATCGCCAACTATCACCAATGTACACTGATGATAATTGACCGCACAATCTAGACCATTATCATAGAATAATTCATGACCACCATTATTCCCTGGTAGAAGAACTGAGTAGGGAGATGATAAATTAATTTTCTCGGCCATCAATTACAAACCAGGTGGCATGAGGGGATATGCTGTAGATTTCTAGACCCAAAATATCTTTTTTTGATTCCAGCACCATTGATAATATAAGATCGATGGGGTCCTATTCTCACGTTAGTAGCTTCACATCAATTATCGCTCCACGCCTTGGCTATATAAATGCACTGATCATCTATTCTCGGGCCAGGCTGGTCAAGAAAAAAACACTTTCCCGCCTTTGATATAAAATCTCATCAGTTTACATAAACTATGCATTATCTATCATGATTATAGGATTAAGTGGCCGGTAGACTTTACAAATTGTGCGCCACAAACCCAGACAATTCACAAAAAAAATGAAATGATTTATGGCCAAAGGCACAATAATATTATCCATTTTAACATCTGGTTCCTTCGCCATAATCGGATATTGAATTTCGGAGATTGTGCCCAATCCACTATCTCACAATATTCGATGCCCTTTCCATGGCTATGATTTTCATCAATGTAATGAAAACGTTTAGGGATGGATGGATTTGCCCCTTCCCTCGCCAGACTAAAGATCCCTTGGCGTGGTTTTCGGCATTTCCTATCATCTAGGAGAACCTGCAACGGACTGCATCAGGACCGTTTTACGAGTTTCTGC
Source organism: Sthenelais limicola (assembly GCA_942159475.1). Lineage (NCBI taxonomy): Eukaryota > Metazoa > Annelida > Polychaeta > Phyllodocida > Sigalionidae > Sthenelais > Sthenelais limicola. The sequence goes on along the minus strand of OW804095.1, from coordinate 110,356,881 downwards.
ATTCAGGATTTCGGCGTCTCATGGTTCTAATCTCTTCGCAAGGCGACGGATAGGTCATAATACAACTTGGAATAAATATGAATGTGACTTCCATTTCGGCAGGGCTTTTGTTTAAGAGGCTTAATGTAAGTAAAAAGCCTGCTGATGTTTTTAACGTTATATCTACCAACAAGTATTTACTATAGTTAAAAAACATGAAACATGAAATGGCTTCGTGTCAAAAGAAAGGCCTTTGTCAATGATGATGTATGTATACAGCAGAAAAAGGTAGATTCTGAGGGTAAACCACACAATTGAGTCAATATTACTTTGTATACACACAAAGAAAAATGTCAGAAGTGAAGGAGCCTTCTATAAGAAGAAGGGTGGCTTGTTCTTCCCACCCTCCCCTTTTCTTGTCTCTCCCACACGCCCTATCCCCTCAATATCGATATCCAGGACCCTAGAAGGTTCATACATATATATATATATATATATATTATATACAATAGGGAGGGGAATGAATGAATGAAACCCAGGCTTTTGTGTAAAGACTCGGGCAACTGAATGATGAGGATTCAGCACTGGTAACTAAAGCGAAAGATCTCTTTGAAGTCATCGGTGGGAGGGAAGTTGCGGCGAAGAACACGCAAGCTCGAGTTTTGCACTCATTTGGCTCTTTGTGTCTATGCAAGTAAGTTATGTCTAAACAGTTAATAATGGAAATCGGGTCGGATAAACTATATTAGAGGCATCAACTATTTGTACATATCTAACCTCACCCTGAATAACTATTGCTATCATAAACAAAACAGGAAGAAGACACGAATCGATAATAGAGAGAGGAAAACGGCAGGAGTCGATTTCAGAAAAAAAACGCTTTTCCAGGTTGGTCTTTTAAAAAGAATTCTATTAATCAATAGACTATTTCATGGTCAAATATATTCAGATTTCTCCAGATGCAAGTAATATTCTTTCCCAGTATTTATGACTGTAATTCATACAACCTGAGAATAAGCAACTAAAGCAGGTAGTTGGCCCACGCTATAAATATTGCCTTATCAGTCCAACATAGCACCATACGGCGTTTTCGAAATAGACCAACGAGCTTCTATTCTAAAACAATTACTTAACGCACGACATCGTCGTCCAAGATATGTATAAAAATTGCTCGTCAACCCATGCAGCAGGCAACCTGAATCTAAGCACAGAATAGCTGTTCAATATAAAAATGCTCTTGTAGTGAAGGGGGCTGTCAAAGCGTTAAATAAGCAGTTCTACCAGATCGATCCCAGTCACTAGAGCGCTGCGCGTTAGACACTCCAGAACCAGGGAGGCAAAAAGAATGAATAGTAGTGGACGTTCATAAAGGGTATGGGAGTGGCTATTTGGAGGCGAAGGAGGGAAGTTTGCTGGATAAGAATGGGCATAATTCTGAGACGAGAAAAACAATAGATGGTTTCTGTCACCTTGAAAAATTAAAAACTTGAGAACAGATGACTTTCTTCTAGCAATAGGAAGGAGTGGGAGTGAGCGAATGAAAGAATGCCAAACGTAGAGCGAAGAGAATCTATAAACAAGAATAGAGTGTAATATACATTTACAAAGACCTAAGTCGTTATTACTTGCAAGTGACGCGATTAGAACACCAGAATCTCAAGGGAAATCAGTCACTTCACATCGTCCGTGCATGCGCAGTCCGTGACTTCCTGCTAGGTTTACTGGTCGGCTAGAGGGAGAGATCAAAAGCTTCCTGGCTTTTGTTACATCTCTTTCTGAGACGGCCCTGGATGATGAGCAAAGGTAGTGAACAATGCCTAAGCTACATGGGAGTGTATCATAAAGTATAATAGAGAGGACAGTAGGTACTTTCAAGTGAGATTGGTGTTTTCGTGAGAGCTCAGGGGAACTGCGTGAGGGTCTCAATGGGGTATACACAGAAGAAAAATAAACCTATATCAGCAAAAGGGTAGAATACTTCAAACCTATATTTTTCAGCAAAAGACGTCGTACAGTCAACATTTTCATTAGACAAATGTAGTTCCCATCAAATGCAAAGATCGATGTTTCGATGTTAAAGAAATTAATTTTAGCAAAACTACATCAAATATTATGTTTGATATGGTAATACTTGGTCAAAGTGAGTGTATCAAAGACGGTGCTGATATAAAATATATCATATCAATTAGTATCTCCAAAAAAAGCACGTGTAAGTATATAATGATTTATCATTTAATGATAGAGCCGGGTTCATCTATTAGAATCAATATAGCTCTCTTATTGTACTGAGCCGACTGGTCCTCCAATATCATCTACCTGTACATTCCTTTCGTTGCCATGACAATTGGGATTCCACCTATGTATATAGATTCCAGCTGGAAACCAGACATAAAGAGCACAGAAGGTGAAAGGCAAAGAAACGCAAAAACAGAATGACAGTTAATGACCTTAGGTGATATTTTGTACCTTGAATCTTGTTGGATTAGATATTGGATGTCAGCAAATTAGTATGAGTATTCATAATAGAGCAAAATAGATTAATTCATAGGAAAATAGTATGCCTCTGTTCTCGCGAATCAGACTAGTATTCATTTATCACAATATCGATGCACAATATCGTGATTGATTGGCTGGTTTTAGTGTATTTTTTTAACCGTCATTGAAAAATAATCAGTCATTATTTTTGTACACATATTCTGAATACATGTTAACAAGGACACCTCATAGCACAGTCTGTCAGTTTACCTTGAATGAATGAATGATGAAAGAATGTATACATTAACTTATTTCCTATAGAAATAGGTCATCCATTTGTGATTTCTCACGTGTAGGGTCAGCACTTATTAATGTCTTAATGTTGACAGCATCATAGAACAATGCTCATATATTAGTCAGTAAATAAGTCCCTTTCTATTGCTTTCTTTATACAGAACTTTAAGTACTTTTTTCAAAATTTTACTTGAGTTTTCCTGGTTTTGTGACAGCGTGTAACTAAACCAATTATTTATTTCGAATTGTCTGCAACATTGAAGTTGCTGTCTTTTAATTCTTCAATCTTTGAGATTCAATCAAATATATCTTGCCACAACACATTAACTGAGTTACAAAAATATCGTCCTTCACACCACATAATTTGGGCAAATGACTTTGAAATAGGTTGGAAAAGAATGGAACAAAAAATAGAAAATAATTAGTTTTTGACTGATGTTAACTGAGAGTGCAGCTTAAAGAAATTGATATGCATGTGGCATCCAGGCACAGGGTCATCGATAATTAATTGGTTCGATGACAATGTGAATAATTATTGAATTACACGAGTTAAATTGAAAAGGACCAAAGGAAAGAGGTAATAGTATCCATGATACACATGATTGTATGCGATGAATTGAACCAGAAGATATCAAATTTTAATGATTAACTCGGAGTTGCTCAACACAGTAGGATATGTTTGAGGCAAATTAGTAAAAGAAAGATGTGCCAGGTTTAACTCAAAGTAAGAAAATCCTACATTCATAATTTAGCTGGGTTACATGCAACATTTCCATTTGGCTCAAGAGCTATTTCTCATTTACCGAAAAAAGGCAAGGTTATCAGTGGAATCAAAGTTTTCCGCAAATCATGACATAAATCAATTCAATGTGTAAAGTAAAGACACTGACATGGACTCATCAATTAAAGTGCCTAATTAACAATACGCGTGCAAGTCGAGCAATTATCTGTTCTTCCTCCACCAATGTATCACACAATATGATGGATGATTAAGCGGCACCCACTGCAGCCATATAGACTGAAGTTGGAGTGTACTGAGGATAGAAAAAGGTCTCGTTAATTAGACACATTGAACAGGTGCTAGAGGATCCATATAACATATCAAGGGGTAGAATCATTCCCCTTCTGGACTACAATAAAAAATGAAAACTATATTTTAGATTTCATAAGCTCAAAAAGCTCACCCGGTTATAGTAGTACCCCTCTCTCATAACGCATTGCGCTCCATCAAATCTAGAAGTTGTGGAGGATGTACAGGATATTCATACTAGTAATATGTAGTTGTTTTCCAGCGTCTGCCATCTTGATGAGATTCTTTAATATTGGTATATTAGATTTACATCAGTCAACCCATGCTTCCCACACCCTAGTGGGTTTCATTTGCTCTCCTCCACCACCAGTATCCTTCTCTGTGAGTATGATATGGATGGTGCTAGGTTACAGGACTCATGTCTGCCATGTCTCTGGTATCACATTTATCTAGATAGGCAATTAGTCCAGTAATTAGCAATAGATGAACCGTTGGGTTAGTCTACTCCTGGAGAGTACTATGTAAGAATATAATTTGCCCAGCATCGATTGGCAAACACATATATCTTAGGGACAATACCGCGGTATACTAATAATAGAGACCTATACCTAAATTGATGGATTGCTGTATGTAAGGATGATTAATTACATTACATATTCGTAATGGTGATTTCCTCACCATCAGCACAGACAAATAATTACTCTCGGACATATCTCAGTGATTGAGTGATTCCTATCAGCCCGTGATCAATATGAATAAATCTAATATATTTGCCAAACCATTCTAATTTAATCATGAATACTGCAGAACAGGTGAATAACAATCTTTTAGTTACAACGGATTGTATAAGTTTTCAAGTATTGCCTTCGTGATGCTCCGATCACAGATATATGATCCAACATATCAGCTCTTGGTGTTAAGAACACTTTTTAGATGAAAGGACAAAGAGTTATCATTGATTTGTGAATACATTCGCATGTTGTCAAATTAATGTGCTTGCGAATGAAATAGGAAAGCGATAACTGTTATATGCTTGGCCCATATGTAAAAAGCAACCCACATTAATTAGATGATCTGGGCATGCTACATTGTTAACAGAGAGATGCTCCTCAAAATACATCGGGACAAAGCTAAAAGAACCTTTATTCTAAGCTATTCTTGGCAGAATACATCCATGGAGTACTCGCTGATATCACATCTATGTTTTTCTATTTGTAACCGGCCACAGAACTCTGTTTTAAAGGGAAACAAATTGCATTTCCATGTGATGATTTCATTAGCATGTCGCCTCGCCCAACAGGCTGACTGGAGGCGATCTCCTTGCATGATGAACGTTATAACTATGACAGGGGGCTTGTGGAGAGTGAGTGCCTATGATCGGCGGGTAAACTGGCATATCCATCTGTAGGGGTGGAGAAGAGGGGAGAATCTAGCCTGAGGGTTTAGGCTGGGTGTATATGTCATTTAGATCTCGGATATGAAACATGAAATATAAGTTGGAAATGGAAATTGTATCCGCAGCTTATACACCACTATATATATAGAAGCACACACACATATATATGACCGATTCAATAAGAGAAGTTCGCATCATGGCGAAATATTCTGTATTCCGACCAGTAACATGCAAGACCAGATAAAATATTATATGTTCCTACATGGACAGAGATAGAGTTGTCTAGTCTTGCTGTGAATTATTTCGAACGAACTGTTTTCCTGAATAACAGTATACACTATAATTCAATACTTAAGGACCCCTGGGCATAGACAATTTATTATTTTGATATAAAATATTTATCCATTTTATGGGTTCTTTACATGCACCATAGGTAAAGGCCGAGAAAGTACGACTGTTCCTAGGACTGGACACCAAGAGGAAGTGTTATCCATCAGGATAAATATTCTTATGTGTTTGTCTCTAGGATAGGGTTGGTTGGTAACAATGATACCAGAGTTTGTGTGGGTAGAAGGGCATCAGGGGATATGTTAGTAATATTAGGCAGAGACAGCTGATAATATGATTATGGCTGGCAATGCACGCACATTGTACGTCTGAGAGTTTGGGGTTGACATGCAGTCAATAACGACAGTGTGCGTGGGGAACGAGTGACGCATGGAATAAAGACATTTACATAGCACCGTAATGTAATCCAATTTCTAGCTTTCATAGAGGGGAATCAGCGGATAGCATGTGTTGTGCAAAATACAGAAGTGTTTGTCCAAACAGCCCAACGTGTGGATGTGAGCTGTTTTTTTCCATGAAGGGAATATTCCATAGATTGATGTAATGATAGGAAAATAATCTGCGACTGTTTACCAAGTCAGACAATAACCTTCATTCATTAGTCAGGGCCTCTGCGATATTCAATTAATTTTTTTCAAGGCATTGGTGCTTGCAATTCATTGTTCTCCAATTTCAATGAATATTTTTGGAGACAATGTTGAACGGTGGCCACAATGGCGCTATGAAACGTGTAAAATTGAGATAATCTATTTAAATAATGTGAGATATATGGCGGTAGTCTATATTGAAATAACATGACACTTTATAGTGTAAACAAGAACCCGTTGTGTCCGAAGTTGTGGTCCGTGAAATGTTACTTCCCCGCAAATTCAACGACAAGCCTTTCTAACGCTATAGTACATTTTAGGGTTCTCTCACTGGCCTGGGAATGCCCCAGGCTTGACATGTTTTGATTGATAATTTAAAGCACGAATGAAGACCAACAACCCCTCGGAACTACTGATTCTCGAAAAAATACATAAAAGACAACCGTGGATAAATATATCAATTAATCGATAGGAGATTGGTGAACTATACCGCAAGCTTGCAGCAATGGAAAGCTTAAGAAACTGTCAAATATATATTTCATGGGAAATGACGGGGATGCAACGCATGATAACATGATGGATACAAATTACAAATAAACTGATATATATATATATATATATATATATATAGAGAGAGAGAGAGAGAGAGAGAGAGAGAGAGAGAAGGGGGGGGGGAAGAAGGAGACAGAGAGAGGGAGAGATAGGGGAGACAGAGAGATTAAACGAATACGATCACTGCCCCATGATAGTTCATAAATGATGGGAATATCAACCTTAGATATACACAAGAGACGAACTATATCGAAAAAGAGTGAGGAGAGAGATGTTGAAGGATAAAATGGGTCAGGGTAATAAATCATCACACTGTGCCGTTGGAGTGGCTCGGCAACCATTTTGAGTATCATCGGGTTGAGTCCGAGTTCGTCACGCATGACTTGACATGTGATGGATGAGAAACGGGGTGGAGACTACTCCTTCAAATACAACTCTCAACTTATTTGCTTGAGACTAATGAGTGGCATTGACTATGGCCATAAATATGGGTATAGCTGCTCCTTCTTCACTGCCTAGCCAAAGCCAGGCGTATGGCTAGCGAGACTAAGGCCGAGACTAGGCCCTTATATGATAGGCTAAAGTGGATTGCTTTCGTCTATACTAATAGCCATAGACGTAGCGAAGGTTTTTTTAACTTCCACATCAACAATTTTACATATCTTTTGAAAGGGTAGTGTCTATACACTCACCGTTATGGAATAGATGTTAGGAAACTGGACATCCATGGCAACATTGAGATGTTTCCAAGGTGTCAGAAAGCTGAAATGCCTCGTTCATTTTGTTTTTGTTCGTCTAAAACCAGGAGAATGGCTCAAATGAATTATTCATAGAGAAATTAACAAAGATGTAAAAGTAAAGTCAGATAACTGTATGTATACCATGGTATGAGGCCTCTATAACTAAATATTTTAATCAAGGATCTACTGTAATAGGAGTGCAGCTCTCCTCTTGAATTAAGTCATTTATTTATTTGGACTAAAAATGTTCAAACAACGTATGAATAATATTATTTCTTCCTACTATCAGTAATTAACAGTGGTATAGGTGTGAGAGCACGGCGCTGGTGGAGGTTTATTTTTAAGATATATCTGCAATGTAGGAGTATTAACCACAACATTTGTACATGTAATACGACTTTATAATATTACTATAGATCTCTCTTCTTTATTATTTTCATTCTTTCTGTCTGAGATTTCTGTAGAATTCATGCGATAAAAATCAGGCTGTTCTGAGAACATGTTTACTATATATATATGGAAATGTATATGAACCCTAATACAATATTTTCAAATCAAATCAAATCAATCATGCATATATAGAAAAACGTGGTAAATAAGTTCCGAACGAAGCACCCATGCTGCCATTTCAGTAAATTAATGACAGCAATCTCAGAGTAATATAACTTATCTATCTATCACTCTGAGCTACAATACATCGGAGACCAGACTACGAGTGTAAATTTCAAAAAGGCTGTGATTTTCAGCAACAAACGTGGTGAAACAAATAGCTGGCCAAATCATGAAATGGACGAAGAGCTGAAGCATGGATACACGAGGAACGAAACCTAAATTGCAATGGAGCTCCACTCACCAGAGACCCATGCGGCTAAGAACGGAACTAAGTGATGGATTATGGATAAGCATGAGACCTGTGCGTAGCGCTGGAGGTGGGACAAGACCTGTTTTGTAACTAACACAGATTCAACTGGCCCAGTCTTCCGTCCAACACGCGATTTCCCTGTTTGTTGTTTTAACATCTAATATATCATATCAGTGGATGTTTTAAGTCAACTCTCCGCCGAATGTGATGACGTTTGGTAACTTCTGCAACGCAGCGTCCAACACAAGGAGGGTATTTTTGGTATTTTTAATAGATCTAAAGCCTGATATATCTTAAACTATTCTGGGGAGTACAATAACTATGTCTATATGCTGTGTGGGAGGTGCAATAACGGGGGTGTAATAATCATTATGGTACACATACCACAACAAATATAATTACTTTCATAAATGTCCGATTACGGGGGTCCATGTACCACTTTTGCTATACTACTTACACCATTAAGCAAAACCGAAAGAACCCTTAGATCACTATCGATAACATTATCTAAATGTAGCAAAATAATTCAGGGATAATCCATTATCAGATCAAATGGGACGGTCCATATGCAAACAAGTTTGTTCATAACGTAATAGTGTAGGCCTATATAAAGTAGTTTTTCTCTCCACAAGAACACACACCGAGCAAATATTTGGCTGTTAGATTATAACAATATCAAGGGGTGAACGTATACATTCACGTAATTGATAATTGCCACAACAGCAGGACTACTTAAGGAAAATGGGGGAAAAACGTAGCATCACACCTTTCACCATCGTCATAGCTTTTACTGAAGTGCCATACGCCCTGTTCCATTTTTGTTTCTAGGACCATGCATTTGGATCAATTAAACAACAAGGCCATTCCTTCATAACCTGAGGCACGCAACTTTCTTTTGTTCAAAACATTGCCCCATTAGTTATTGAATTGATTTGAGGTATTCACGGCACAAGACTGCCCCAGGCAGAATTATGTCTATTTGAAATGTCCTCGCAGCTGAGCATGATTTACAGGAACTCAAATACATGTGTGTATAAAGAAAATACCACAGAGTAACCAAACAAAATCTACTCGTGATAACGCATTCGAGTCCCCATTTGTATCGAGGCATGCATGCATTCCAAAAGAGCACTGAAATGAAGAGGAATAACCGCAACAGGGACGAATCGCTCTCATTATTTCGCCTGTAAATCCCATCGATATTTGCTATCGTTAATCAATTATGGATAGAAATCCCAGACGTGTCAAAAATGCTTATCACTTTGAATATGGTAATCATGACTTCCAAATTTGATTCAAACCGTAATAGAGGAAGGAATGAAGAAAGGAATTCAATTTGTTTTGGACGAAATATAAAGTATCCGTTCAAGAAAGACTAAAATATTTCATAGTCAAATGGAGATACATTTTTTTAGGAATAAACGTGATGCTGTCGATTCAACAAATTTAAGTATTATATCAATGCTCTCGCCTGTATACTTAGGCACTTACTTACATACGCCACATGTTATTGGCCAGTGATATAAAAGACTGTCTTTCCATATCTACGCATGTCCCTTCCCCCGTCAGGAATAACACTGACTGGCTGTTTTGAGGTTAGTCGAGCTGCAAGTTGGTAGCGGGAGGGTATAATTCTCAGGGCTCGTTTTTGTGCCTCCACGAAGCGATCCTGACAGGCGTAGAAACACAAAAGCCAGGGTTCATTAGCCGGCTTGTTCCTACTCTCAGTGTTTCAGAGCCTGTCACGCCGGGCTGAGCACCAGCAATTGCTCGTTGAGTGAGTGTTGAGGAGATATCATGCGAGGTCATTGTGAGCAACTCTATCTCCCACACAAAAACAGCCCCGCAACCAAAAATATCCCTCAACGCTGCCAGCACCCGCGTGAGGCTCAAGGAGGAAGGCCTTAAATAAACCAACACTCCCACATGTTACCCCAAGAATAACGTTTCTCGTGGTAAACACAAATATGATACAACATCATCATATACAAATATGCAAGTGTTCATGCGAAGTCATTCTTATATATAGGCAAAAACTAACAAAAGATCCCTTTTCCGTACAAATATTGTAGGCTGGAGGGTTAGATGAGAATACTATGTCGACTGGTATTAAAGAGTTAATATATTGGACAGAATCAGGCCAAATATTCATGAGACGGCGCATACTTTTGTGCAGTAATTAGGAGATGTCAATCCCCGAAGGCATGTCTGGTTTTTCTCATGGAATCAAGAGGGAATACATTTTAAACTACATGGTCAAAATCGTTTCCCATTAAACGAATCAAAACTCTATGAGGAATCTACTAAGCAAGGAGCAATTGAATATACATAATAGGAGATTGTGCTGCAGGTGGGCATGCAGCATGTGGGGTAAAGATTCAGTGACTGACTGGAAATTGAAGATGATTCTTGTGTATTTATAGGAAAAATTCCTCAAGATGGAAGGATCTAGGCAATCATCTGACTAGTACGGTAGAGGATATTGCTTTGCTTTTCCTGTCATGCAAAGCGATAGAACACCCCTAGACGGATACAGTCATCGATTATGAAGTCTTATTAAGAAGAAATTCCAATATCGTCAACTATGCCATACATGCATGTATTCGACAGTAAAATCTGCTGTCCCGGGACACAGAGCCCCACCAAAAACCAGTAACGCATGCCAAGCGTGAAAATCTATTCCTACTGACATCTGTGGCGAGACTAGGAACTAAAAGTCTCGATGGATAACGTGACGGATCACGTGGTACGCGCCATCTGTAGGCGACAGGAAATAACAAGTTATGGATGTGAGTAAAACAGTCACGTGACCCCTTAAGAGCCTTTACACGTCCCAAAAAGTATAGGAAGCAATTTCATACATCCCATGTATATTTTCATGTTGACATGAACTATGATCAATGGAGAGCGAACTAATAAGACAGACGCCAGAATGTCCGTCTAATATAGGCGAACGGGCATTTTTCATTTTACTATATGCATCTATACATACAAACGAAGGCATGAATTCACATGAATTGTTGCAGTTTTGGTGCACTTCAATTAAACTAATGCAGCCTATATGTCTGAGGGAGTGTACATCATGCGACAGCCAGAATTATTCCGTCTCCAAGAGTTCAATTTAGTAAGCGTATTTCACTCTTTAAATGTATTTATAAACACTTAGCGAAATAAGATCCTGGTATTTTACCTTGACACACATACTTCATGTCATTAGCGGACTTTTAAAGACAAAGGCTTTCGAGCTAGGGAATGATCAATTTGCATCCGTCTTAGCCTTTCGGTGTACGGTTTATGAACACTAAAAACTTGCCCTTCCATGGTGGATGCAGCTCTTATACAGCTACTTATGCCCGTGAATACAGTAATCATAAGCACGTAGTATTCTAATGGTTTCAGGTGATAAGATCCACATTGCAGCACATTCTATGCCGTTACATCTTATAACAAAAAGGTGCTTAGGAGTTACGTTCGATAACATTGTACCAAAGTACAACAATGATCGTATACATGCATACATTTGTTTGTTTTTGAATGATGCCACGCCCTTTATGATACTAGATCTATTCAAATTCAGGATCCAAGAGTTCAATTTTTCAGCAACCTGTTGTTCAAAAGGAGATTTGAGCGTCTTCCTATCCATAAGAGTTAACTCAGTCAACCCGAATAATATATTTTTCTTCCTGCATAAAGACTCTTATAGTCATTACAAATCATTTGATGGTGTTCCTCTGGCGATATACGCATAGAATGTGTGCAATGGTGTTTTAGATTTTTTGCTATAACGCTTTGCTGAATGATACTACAAAGACAAGACAAATCTCAGTAAATGATATGCATTAATGGTCTTAACGTCCACCCACTTAAGGTAGCAGATAGACATGGTCACACTTCCCAATCGTGTAGGAAATTTACTTCGACTAATGCATTCATTCAGCCCACCCTGGCCATCGTTTTAAAAGTGCTGACTGAGAGATACAAGTTGCAACTAATACCCTTACAATATCTAGCTGGAACCGAAATATCCATATTCTCACATATCTGTATTAGCTACACACGACATCAAGCCCAGCACGCCCTTAGATCAAAATGATAGTCCAAAGGAAAATACGTATAGGTGTTTTTTTACAACAATATTACGATTTTCTAAATAGGACTTTAGTCACTTGAAATGATCGATGACATATTGCATATCCATTTATTTTCTCTTGACTAGACAATGTCTTCATTAAATATTGACCGGCAAATATACAAATTTAACTCACCAACCACATCACCTACACACCAAACGCCATCACCCAATGAGTCATTGCGCAAAATTCTGGAAGTTGTTTAGGGTTTGACACCACCTTCTTGCAAACACGCAGTACAACAGAACTGAAAAATGGGTGCTTCAATAACCACCAGCACCTCTTTCAAGTCGTGACTGCCTGGCAGACAGAATAGCTGATGATGCGTTTCCATCTAAGCCAGCACACAGACCCATAAATCTGGTTCCAAGCACTAATCTTAGCCTTATTTTTGTTTGCGAGTTTAATATGAAAAATTACCGAGCTCCCTTGAGCCTCTCAGAGTCGAAGGTGCATCGGGTCAAGGTCTAGGTGCCACAGACGCCTTGGGCCTGGGAAAGCCTTATCTACAACTCGTAAATTATAATTTTTGTGTGGGAGCCCTGGGCTAATAAATCAGCTAATAAATCGGCTAATAAATGTTAAAATACTAATCTAATCAGCTAATAAATCGGCTAATAAATCTTATAATACTACACATATCAGAAATGTATGATAATTAATTCATGCAGAACCATAATATTTCCTTCATTAATATATATGAATCATACTGTAGGCTCAATCTCGTATAATTATACATGCTTATAAAGTATGTATAGGTGGCAAATTGCCTCAATATCTGTCGCAATGATTTGCAAATGCAACTATTCAATAGACACAGAAGGTTACCGCAAGAAACTGATATTACCCCGCAAGCCATGAATGGAAGTACAATATACCACCATGCACCGAATTCCCATCACCTAGGCATATAGGACTGCCTTTTATTTTCGGGTATACATTTTTCCTTTCACACATATCCGAGAACAATGGAGGCTAAATGTCGCTCTTACATACCCCTAAGCACGAACAATACATTATTCTCTTCGGTACTTCCAACCTATTGCCCATCAATGTTTTACTTTCGGGTGTTACAGGTACAGAAGAATGCACCTTAATTATAGCCAAAGCCAGACCTCATTTAGACCAGTGATGTAGTATGAGTATGGACCAACACATTGATGTTCTGTTCTTTTAAGTCAAACAAGCGGATGGTAATACTATGCTGTTAGTGCATGCTGCAGCTGTTGTCCATCATAGACATTTTCTATGAAAATATTTTCTCTCCTACAGAACAGACATATATCCGAGGCATGCTATGAAATACTGAATTATTTAATTCTGATCTCAGACAGGTCTTGTAGATAATTAGAGAAACAAAGGAAATCATGTTTAAATCAAATCAAACACGATCAAATACGATTTTCATACGATCGCATTACAAGGAATTAATTGTTTGCGGCATCGTCTGCAAAGTAAAGGTGTCTACAATACCTTAATAGTGCGTCATCCAGGGAATGATAACAACTTAAACTCACCTGTAAAATAAAGATATATATTTATTAGGAACAAAACTTATTCGCATCGACTGATCACAATACCCGACAATGGAACCATAGGTTGGTGAATACAACAAATTTTCGATGGCAGAACAGAAACTTTAATACTTCCCCAAGAGCTAAGGGGCGTCCAAAAGACACGTACTCTTTTTATGCGCAAAAAGAATCGAGTAGATCATTTGATACACATTATTCAAAGAGGATAAGAGGATTCAGTAAATGGATGGTTCGATTTCCTTTGATGTGGGTGTTTCAGATCAGTGGAGCCCCAACAACTCCTTTCATTAAATGTTCTTAATGCTCAATGTGTGATGAATACATTAAGACATACAGAAACGGTATAGGTCATCCTTCTTGACCTTGGTACAGTGCATTCCCCAATGGCGCCATTCAGTTTCAATACACATGCTTACGCGTTTAAGAGACGATTGAATGAGGAACGTTATGTAGCACGTATGGGTCTAATGGGTTAGATACAGAAAGCAGGGTAAATATCGTGCAGGCCAAGCTAGGAGGGAGATATCAAGGCAACTACATACATGTATTCTGTCTCTATCCGAACGCAGTAAATTGTTCTTTCCCCAGTGAAACTATAGTAGGATTGACTAGGCAATCAAATAATCATGTAATGGCATGTTCCTCTGGTTCCGACCCCACCGGGTCACATGACGATAACCATTAAAAGTTGCGCATTTTTGATAAATGGACCGAGTTTTCATTCTCGTACGGCAAAAAATTGCCATTTTGGAAACCAATTGACCCACCCCTAGTTCCCTCTTTGGGAACAAAGCCTGTCTCTATGGTATCGTTGACCGTGTATATTTATGTATGCTTTTCCTCGGTTTATTGCATCAGAGTTGCGCGTATTGATAAATATTGGCTTGTATTTGTAGAGATCAAAAGATAATGCGGAATAATTGATCAGATCTTAGTCACGCCACTCCCAGTTCGATAGAGCTATCTTTACATCTAACGTTGCATCGAATGTCGTTTTCGCATGTGTGAATTTTAGATTGACTTATGCCAGACAACGTATTGTTCCCACGGAGTACCAAGTTCATCTAAAGGTTGGTGCACTAAAATTCATAATTAACAATGCTTAACATTCCTCCCATCAAGGTTCTTGTTTTTGGAAGTTGTTCAATACTGGAAAGATTACCCACAAAGCCTAATGCTTTGAATAACAATCTACTTCAGAGTTGTTGTCTCTATCTATAGTGTATGTATACACATGCGTCAGACAACTTATATCACTCCATTCAAGATGAACACAGAAGAAGAAGGAAATCGAAGACTTAACATTTTGGGTCAATTGAGCGACAGGAAAATGAAATATAGTCCAAGGGAATATAAAAAGCTGGGTGGAACACGAATGAGAGACACCGGGAAGATAGTTAACAAGGAAACGCCGACGAAGAAAAGAAAGGGGGACAGTCTGCGAACCGCCGAAATGGGTGCTTAAAAGACACGACGAAGGGGGGAAAAGTCTGAGCGATGAACTGATTTTGTTCAAAGACTCAAATTAAAGAGTAATAGGGATGGGCGGACAGAAGGGAAAAAGGAGGCGCAAATGAAGGTATAAAATGATGACGTAGGGGAAATCCGCACTGCTTGATTGTGACCTGTCTCATCTTGATGAGATCGTTTCGTGTTAGATGCTGATGGGTAGAACCAGGGGAAAACTCCGGGAAAGTCCTGTCCAACAACTCACGCGACAAGAGATATAACCTCCTACACAACAAGGGAATTAACCTGGATTTCGCTATTCTTGGTTAATCCATTTTGCCAGGTATGGTTTTACCTGAGAAAGATAGTATATATAGGCATATGTGAGCTCGTTTCGCCCGAAACAAACTGAAAGTAAAACAATGGTGTCAATTAATTGCAATAGAACCTTATCTATAGATCTATTATTATATAATTAGAATGAGCTAAATGTGTTAATACAATGTAAAAATGCAAAGTAATCATGCATGTGACGACAATTAAACAGAATGGTAACTGGATAGCTCAATTCCACTCTGATGTTTGAATGGATTGGTTGATAAACGTTTGACAATTCTATGTTGCCCATCAGAAAATATTTTATGAAATTATAACCCCATTTCAGCTGTACATTTTTAAAAAGTATTCCAGAAAATATAAGCACTTTAACACTTTCTCTCGTCCTACAACCTACATTAAATACCTCAGGGTATGGGTATGTAGGTTTATATTTATCCGGATGAACGAAGATTGGCACCCTGAGACATATTTGGGGAAAAGAACCATTGTGGCGACATGGGATTTGGTCGGGGGCCGAGGGGGTAAGAGACAAAAATAAAGGCAATAGGGTACTCCAGTAATGGGATATGGGAGTTCTATTACCGCAGGTATAAAAACAATACACTGCTAAGAACCAGAATTGTGATTACTGACATTCATACCACCCTTGGGTCAACAAAGGAAAAATCATGGATGCTGATCCAAATTGGATTCACTGCGAGGGATAAAAACAAGCCCTATCAGTGGGTAATATCTCTTTTCCCAGTCCATTTGGGAAAGTATACATTATACTCTGTTTCCCATTGTACCCAAAGGATATGTGGTATCGTCAATAATCCCTCCTACTCCGCTCCAGAATTGTCCTCGTGTTGTTATTAGAGCACCCTGTCGACTAGAGTTGTGTTGCAGATTAGTACACATCTTGGCACAGATGTGTTTACAAATTCCTAGTTAATGTAGAAGTGCGTTCGAAGCAAGCTGAAGCTCGCTAATTGAATATACAGTTTGAGATAATTTACGAGTATAGGCAAAATACATTTTCGTCAATATGTGATCTGTCAACCCATACATCTAGGACAATATTGAGCTGAAGGAAACCAGATTCATCTCTAATATCCTGACACGTGAACAGCCCCCAGAATCAATTTTCCACTATCTATAGCGCTATAGGGATAGGATTCAAAGCATTTTTAATGTGGTAATACCACAGGGATGATTGTGATGTTCCTGTGAATTCTAATCTAAAATTCAGTACTTAGCAATCTGATTAATGTAAAGTTCCCGGCCTTGGAACCACCTCTCTCTCACCGTTTTGACCTTAATCGTATTTTTCTAAAGGCGCTCTGACCTAACTGACCCCTAAAAGCCGTTTCCGCTTCCATCCAGAGACCAGCCAATCAGATCTAATCATGCGATCACGTGGACAATGTGCAGGGGCTGATAGGTAAAAAGAGGCTATGTGACGTCACATGAGGGTATAAGGGGCCTGAGCCAATCAGGGGCCATTAGAGATGGGATTGAGGAAGACTTATTTCTCAAGCCTTGAGGGCCTCGGCGGTTTGAAGGCTGACACTATGAAAACAAAATGGTTCATGGTGCTGATAGTAGGATTCGAACCCTCTGAGACCGGTTTTGTCAATTCGATCGCGTCCAATTAAAGACAATATTATTATAAAAGGCACAAGGATTAGTTTTATTATCTCGGTAAAAGTATCGTACTGAGTATGGTGTAATCAATCCGTCTTAATCAACCGACAGTATAACATTATCCTGTAGCTGCGTTTTATTTTGAGATTGAATGGGGAATTTTGATATTTGTAGGTGCGATATAGAAAAGTATATGTACGCCTCATATAAAATATATCTATAGGTCCAGTAGCCAAGGATGCACATACATGTGGATCTTAACTTTATGCGGTAATATGCGCGAGCTTGGAGTACTTCATTAGCAAATAGAAATTATATATTCAGCAGCAGCATAACATCATTATATACCCAGGGAAAGAACCTCATCAATAATGGACTTGGGGTACATGTTTTATACTGCTGTACTGATGTTGACCTCGGTTTAATGATAGAAGAAGAGCAATGATGTTTCTATTACGAAGGTCTTTCTTTCATCGATGGGGACCAGAGTAAGTTTTATAACCCGATTGCAATGTGATAGTTTGGTCCAAAGAGATTAATTAAAAGGTCATGACTGCGTCACCGAAGAGCTGCTAGTTGAAATATCATAATGCTGTGAGCCCTCTAAATATTTGAAATGAATGAAAGATGGCCGATAAAACGAACAGGTACATAATAAATGAAAGTTTGGAAATGTCAGATATGAACATAACAGATTAGACGCAATAACTATTTGGTATTATATAAAATATCCTATTACGAATTGATAGCTCATGGCAACACAAGTTTACAACAGTTCCAAATATATTTCAGCACAAAAACGCCAATACAAGAAAACTTGAATTATGGGTTGTTTATATCTATATGTAA
The DNA here is from genome assembly GCA_942159475.1 of Sthenelais limicola. Classification (NCBI taxonomy): domain Eukaryota; kingdom Metazoa; phylum Annelida; class Polychaeta; order Phyllodocida; family Sigalionidae; genus Sthenelais; species Sthenelais limicola. Next base: position 110,338,690 of record OW804095.1, on the reverse strand, counting down.
GTAAACAAACACAGACTCAACGTTAGAGATAAATTGGAGCTACCACTCTATTGAAAGGCTTAATAGGATCCAATGAAAAGAGCGGCAATATGGCGAAAGGCTTGTCTTTTAGGAAGGCCAGTAGCACGTGCTCTACCAAGCACGTGACCGCTTTTTATTCAAATGAGCCTTGTTAGAGATGCTACGTATGTGTGGAAGACCCCGCGGAGAAAGGATAGTATGTAGGACCCCACGAGAGGGACATCACCTGTCCACTAATTGTGTCAGCAACCCAACCTTCATGAAAGGCCTACCGTGCATCTAATCAATAATACTTTCATTTGCGCCAAAGCAACAGAGACTTAACTGAATGCCAACAATTCAATTACAGCCAAACAGTCTGGGTTGGTATTCATAATTAATTCATTCACTTTCCTACATACGCTAGAATGAATAAAGAGGTTATTATAAGACGGTCGGAGACTATATATTAAGTGCTACTGAGAAAATATGGGACAGCTAAGGCTGAGTTCATACTATTTATAAGGGAACCAGTCGTGATAATTTGAAATTGTAGATCTATATTATAGAAAGATTTCCGATTTAGGAATAAATCATACAAATTACACCATACTCATTTATTGAATAATATTTCGTAAAGTGATACTCTTTGATTGAAGATATATGAAAGCAACGTACTCGGATGAACTCCAATGTCATATATAATATATATGCGCAACAGCATTCAGATATGCAAAGATATGCCCACCAATTCTCTTATATGTACAGTAATGATTGCTTATACACCAATTAATGCTGTTGACATGTCATGCATCACAAGGTTGTTACTGATTTGCCCAAGGCAGCTTTAATCCAATCCTTTCAACTGTGTGTTATTAGATATCTATTGCAACATCAATGCTCAAAACATGGCTGAAAAATAATAACTTTAATCGAATAAAGGTTGCAACGGCATTCCCCTGCACCTGCGCTCTCTCACCAATCTCTTCAATGTGAAAATAGGAGGGAGGTTATTTATGTTATCAATTATTCCTTTCCTATGACCTAATTATGACTCAATATTGGCAAATTGATATTGACAAAGATGGCATGCAGTGGCTTACGAAAGAAAGATACCACATCAGGGATTTCAAGTCGTGGATGCAAACTCACAGAGAACCCTCGATCATGATGGCAAATGTTGGTACCTAGTATTCAGGAAAATTAAAAAGAAATGACAGATAGATGACAGCTTATTCTAAGGCTGCTTTCGGAGGCAGATAAAAGAGAGTGTAGAAACATCAAGAGAAACATTTAGCGTTGTCAATTAGCATCAATTTCCTCCTGAAAACAGGGGCCGCTAATCTAAATTGCTCTAGGTTCATGAATTACGAACCAATCATTTTCCTATGACATGCCCATCATCGCTTCTCTTATCTGTGACACTTGCTTATGGGAGAGGGTACCTTTCGCGATGGAGTTAGTCCCGGACATCAAATGAGGCATGAGATACCTAAACCTTCTTGAGCAGGGATTTGAGGTGCCGATTAGCAGTGCAAGTAGCAGTCTTGAGATGAGTTACTAAACCAATGGGTTGCATCATGCTAATCCATAAACAATAATGACAGCATAGCAGCTGGGGTAATTTATGAGCTAAAGCAACGCGTTAATAATTGATTTGAAGGGATTAAAATTTGGACCGGGTGCATGCTCGAGATACTGAGTGAAAAATTGGGTAACTGATGTTCTAAGGTACTGGGACGTAGCAAAAATTAAACGTTAATCCAGAGTAGTTTGGGCGAGAGGATGACAAAGAATGAAGATGAGCTATAATCACGAAACATGGAACGAGTCGGTTTGTAGCAAAACTCGATCTTTTTCATATTCTTGAAACTACCTCCTCAGTCTGTTATTGTGAAAGCCAAATCTGCTTTTGTCAAGATAGGAAGGGAGACGATCAGGAAGTGCTTGCCAAGCCATTACACCCTGAACCAGGCCTTCATCATTCGGGCAAGAAAAAGTATTTAATCTCATACCACATTAATCTCTCAATAATAGATTGAATCAAAAGGGAACTGTGGGAGTTTCACAGGCCTTCAATAGGGACCCAACGAATTGAATTTCGTCTACACCAGAATTTCCAATTTCTAAGATTGGGTCCTTTTTGTATTCAATTAAATCCTTTCCTCTCGTATTAGCAGACACACGCAATCGTTGCAGCAATGACGTTGCCATGGAGACCGGTACCCGTCCCTGGCCCCAACATTGCCATAGAGTAATTGAGTTGAAGCATTTCAATTCACAAATTCCCACCGATTATCATGGAGCTATAAAAATGTAATTGTGTACTTTGAGCAATAGCCCAGGGGAAGAGGATGTGCTGCCAATACAATCAAACACACAATAGAAAGCAAATTGAAAGTATATTCTGGCCCATCAACATCAATGCAAATATTAAATAAGAGTAGTTTCCCCTTTACGGAGAAAAAAGCTATTTTTCAAAAGTTTTTGGTTGATAACAATATTTGAAAGTTACAACGAACGTCACAACACTTGCACCGAGATACCAATTTACACCGAGTTGCGACTGCATCGAGATAAAGTCTCAATATTCATATTTCATCCGTAAAGTAGTTGTCATGATAGTAAAACTATGCTGTAGATATTGGCTAATGACATACATACAATTGACTCCAGGGTTGAAGTACATGTTCTTTACGTAAGGCACTGGGACCCTGTCTTCGCTTCCCATTTCCCTCGCGTGGAATACGTCTTCTAAACTTTGCCCATTCTTCATGTAAAACATCCTTATTGTCTCATCGGCAAACGTATTCTATATATGCCACTTTAACATAGCCAGATGGTGATTCTCACAATAAGTTTTGTCTTTCACTCATAGTCTCATTATAGGAGGTTGTAATGTAGCTGGAAGCAGTTGCCAATGAGTGAGTACAGAGATGGCGAGCACTGGGTGAACCGTTACCATCCCTTACTACGAGCTGACTGGCCTCTCCAATGCCCAGTGCCAGAGAATTGGTTCATGACCAGCCTCGAGTTATCAATCTTTACATGGTTTTAAATTTTCCCATTGCAAATTGCATATCATTCGGTGAGTCGGACACAATTCAAAGTATTTCCCAACTAACTGATTGGGAAAGCCTATACTCGATTGGTAGAGTAGAGTTCACAATTGGCATGCTGTCAGGTCCTAGATTAATGCAGTGATATAAACCAATAGAGCTTTGGAGCCATTCACTAGGGACCGAACTTCATATATTCGACAGAAACTCAAGAAATATTTTCTCGAGACCTGAAGGTAGCATAATTGGTTCGAAAAGCAACTATATAGATGGGAATAAATAATGCGAGAATCAATTCTCTTTGTTCGTAAACAACACAGAGGCTATTTTTATCACAAAGATAAATGACAAATTAGACACGACATTTATGTCTTTGAACGTTCGGGCTATTTATATCCAACGCGGGGAAGACGAAATAGATCACAACTAAAAAAGATACCCTATTAACCCATATAGCTTTAAAATAAATTATCCTCCTTATCTGGCCAATAGCACTGTTATCTGTCCCCTCAACAATGGAATGAAGACTGGGCCATACATATTCCATCGCAATGACAGAGCGAACAATTGCAGCAGAATACAGGATATATTAGATAGTTCCTGTCCATACACTGATATGCTTAAGCACTTGATAAATACTGAAACTGGAACACAGAAGCGTTGTGGTGAATGTATACACACACATATTTTCAAGGCTGCTCAAATATAGTTAGGCCTATACATGTACATGCATGGGCAATCTGAGCATCATAGATATTAATACACTTTATCTGGATAGCAGAACTATGAAAAGCTGTATGAAGCCATAAATGCGTTGAGTCTGATGTTAATAAAGCTTTTAGAGTCAGCATAGGTGGAAGTCAAAGGAGCCACACCAACAATGTAAAACCTAATGTGAACGACCCAAGCAGCAGATATGGAGCGACCATATTGGCACGGCAAATATTCCACAAAGGCGATACTTTCTTTAATCATCCAAGTAATTTTCTTCCTAAAGGCCGAGGGAGGGAATTCTGAAGATCCTAACCTATACTAAGATAGCCTGACATTCACTCAGAAAGCTGAAAGTAAGAAGGAATCTGAATAGCAGGAAAAGCTTAAACCGGCGACAGTATTAATAAATCTCATATTTCCATTTCAGGTGGTGAATTATAGGTCTGTGATAAGGTCGCCTTTGAAGTAGAATTAGTTAGCTAATGAACACTCCACTTTTTAAATAAATAACTTCCCGAACAAATGGATATGAGACAAAGTGCCACTGCTTTCACAGCGCCCACAGGCGTTAAGTATCATGAAATTATTTCATTAGAATAAACACAAGGTGAACCTAAAACTTTACGTTTGGTATCAAGAATGTTGAAATACGAGGAAGACTATTTACTGAAGCGTAGGTTCACTTATTCCAGAGGGATAGTCGTCTGAAATACCGGTAGTCATAATATTCAGACAGTCACACCATAATAAGCTTGGTTATGACTCGACAAATATGTTTTATTACTCCCGATTCGATTAACCGGCCATTAGTAGAATTTGCAATATCGAGCGTTTACTTAAAACAAGTCCATATCCCACATGTAACCTATACACATAATCATCTCCTCCAGTCTTGCTAAAATAGCTGTCCAAGTTTCACACTGACATCGTTACAACGAATCAAAGAGTCAAAAAAGAAGACATTGTAGGCAAATACAGTTTTCTGGCTGTTACCAAGACACACATATCCCTCGAGTGGTGATACACTAGGAAAGCTCTCAACCGATAACCAAAATTATCCCTTGTACAATTTGAATGTAACAATAGCCCAAGGCGACCAAGAAGACTACTGTCTGATATAATATGTATTAACGAGGAGAAAAGGCAGCCAAGCCAGGAGGCAGGCCGATAAACAACCTCCGCTTGTCTGGGCCTTCCCAGTACCACCCACAAGGGGAAATCAGCAAACACCAACCAGAGTACATGGTCCATTAAAGTAAATGGAGAATGAAAGCCTGCATGGGACGCTGATGAAATTTTCACTCGCAATTTCTAACAACTAAATTGAATCGTAAAATATTGTAAGTCGGCATTGATGCAGGTTTATTATAGGGATACAATAATTATTTAGTGTACTTGGACAAGGAAACAGCCGCCTGTCTGCCTAACAACACCTTACTATCCAAGAGAAATGTACTCGACATTGTAGACCATTCATATTCGTGTAAAGTGTGGAAGAAATAACCACAATTAGTCTATTGAGAAATGATGAGCAGGATGTCAGGATGAATGAACTAAACCACTTCCCTGGTGAATCTGTTCCTTCCAAGAAACATTTAGAGATAAAGATGTTCAGTGTAGGGATATCACGTCTAATATTATCTGTTAAGACTCTCTCTATATATAGTATCCCTTATATGTATGTGAGAATAAAACCCGTGAAACCAGGAGGATTTTGAATGTTGTCGATGTATCACGGGAGACAATCCATCTCCACCCATTAACATCAAAGCAAAGATGAGATTATACTTATAGCACATCAGCGTAGGCTTTAGGATTATATCAGTACAAGCGTAAAAGCACCTCATTTCCCCTGAGGAGTCATCGTATGTAACGACGAGTGATTGGTGCAATTCAAAGGCAGAATTAGTAATGGATAGTAGACAGGAATACACCTCAGCATGGCATATACTACTATTCATATATACAATAATGATTCTTAGTTATATTATGTCCTTCACATTTAATGTTTTTACAGTTATCGGTCATTAATAATAGTCAAATGTATAGAGTTTATAGTTGATTTACAGTAGTTATAGTGCAGTTATTAAGTTCAGAGTCATATTGTATTTCGATTCTCAATCGTCGATGGAACATAAAAATGAATAATGCATATCATTTGTGTGGTATTACTTGAGGACGAGGAAGTAAGTGTTTCAGCCTTGTGTCACCCTTGACAGTTCATATTAGGGAGGTTCCGCAAGCAATTCAATTCGCAATCTCAATTACGTAAAGCGTATCCATATTTTTTTTTGTGAATTACGTCGCAATTTTATATATGAAAAATAAATTGTGAGATGAAACATTTTGCCTGATATGTTACATTACGTTTTTCCCGCCATGCTTTGTTGAACTTCTTTCTTCCTTTTAACTTATGTTTGTACATCAGAGATACGGATACGTTACGTTTACGTATAGGTTAGACTTGCTGAACCTCCCTAATGACTCAGTAAAACACGTATCTAACTAAACTCGACAACAGAAGATTTCTTTCCAAGCGTATACTTTAATTTGTAATAATCAAGTTTCTTATACGGGCCACGCATTCAAAGAATTCCTCTCATAAGAAAGAGATCAGGAAACAACATACCCACGAACCAATTTATTCTTGCAAAAGAATAGTGGAAAATCACGAGAGTCAACGCGTCTAGACACGTCAAATCGTCATGTGAAATAACAAGCTGGGAAAATAGAGGAAAGGGAGGGTCGGGGAACCGTCATCACAAGGGACTAGTTAAAAAGAAACCAAAAAGTCGCTCCTGTGATTGTCACGCATTAAGCTCTGACAATTTAACATGCGTTCGCAAGTATTGGGGTGGTTCTTGGTACACCATAACAGAGAGAACACAGAAAAACTCTCCATAAGAAATATGAGAACTCTTCTCAACAGAGGAATGCCGTATTTGTAAGCCGATGAGAAACACGTACAGGAATCATTTGTGAAATGCATGGTAAACACAACGTCTTTAGTCGTACCAGTACTTAGGTATATATACTACTTTGCAATGGCTTCTTTGTTAAGTATGATCATTGTGTGAGTGTAGGATTCACGTAAGGTCAGTTTAAACTTGGACAGTTCCTGGCCAACTGTACTCTCCATATCTTCACGCTGTATACTGACACTAATACCACGTTATAATCAATATCGGAGCTACGCCCTAATATATTTAACCAGTTGACAATCTAAACCCTTCTTACCTCCTCTTAAAATGTACCAATATACAATTTACACTTTAAATGAAACAAATGAATAAGGTAAAATAATAATTCACGCACACGTAATGTCCATATGATGAATTCATCAACAAAAAGCCCAGCTATTTATATAGATTCCTTAATTGACAAGACAAACAATAACATTTCTCCCTCATACGACGTATATGAAAGTATGGAAATCCCAAATGAGAAACGCCCGAATAATAGATTACCAAATTTGGGAATACATGTCCCAATCAGTAACAGAGTCATCGATCAAGGAACTATGATGGTCATCATTGGGGATCAACATCAAGAGACAGTGTACATCAATTTTAGTAAATGCCTAGTAGCGCTACGGCCGTAGTGAGTGGAAACCCAAAATGTGGTAATTAAGCATGTGATTTAGGATATAGCTATTTCACCAATTACTTAATTATGATGAATCTGGTCAAACCCAGAGAACGGGAGAATCATTTATACCCCATGTTAGTATAGAGCGTTGCGCTGCGGCAATGGAATGTACAACTTATTAATTAAATATAAACGCCAAGATACAAGGAAGGATAAAATACTGGATTGCAGACGATAACTCCATCAGAACTGCTGAAGCATGAAATTACCAACTGGTAGCAGATGTACATTGTTATGTCGAACCGGCGCATAAAACACACATTAAAATTATATTCACAACAAAATATTCTCTTGAAAAACGAACCAGATATCGTTAAGTGACAATGTACCAGTTGTACAAACGGTTACCATGGCAACCATTAGGTATGGAAGACTGTCATGCCTAGCAACTGCACGCAAAAACAACATCATTCATTTCAGCAAAACCACACGGTCCCCTTTCCACCACGACTCAGCGTATAAAGAAAACTTAATTACAAACGAGGAATTAACTCGGACCCAGTTCAGTCTTTACGTGAGGTAGATTTTTTAAAAAACCCGTTGCTGGACAGAAATAGTGCGATCACGTTGATGTCACGCAAATCACTCGTAAATTAGATAACAAAGATTGGGGACTAAAATAGAATTGATTTTAGCGGTGGGTGTTGGTTGGTGGTTATGGTGGTGGTGTTAAAGGAAATGGAATAGTGATTAAGCAAACGCGAGATTAGGGTTGTAAGATGGATGTCATCTATAGTGTGGAGACATGCTCTTGTACAAGTGACTCGTCCTTAAGGTCGTAACGGTAAGCATCAGTTCAATGTTGGCTGTTTTCCAAACTCAATGAGCGTTTATATGTCACAGATTTCCACTAGTAAAATGCTATTAGTAACCACGACTTTTTATAGACTAGGTTTTTAGCTCTTCCCATTTTGCCAAATAGCACCAACACATCAAATAGCATGATTTACATGTGACATTTCAAATATTTGTCGAAATTAAGAATTCGGATGTTAATAACTAAATAGTCTTAAGAAAATATTAATTATCATCACGTAACGATGCAATAAGAAACCAGAAGTGTCATCAAGGTACTAAACTTATGCGATAGAATACAACATATGGAATTGGAAGGTAAAGAATCCCTGCGAATGTGTTTCCATCATTATAGCCTTTGTTTACATTACTCCATCCACCTGTTACTCTCGCTTCTCAAAGCGATAGCACAAAAAGGTTACCATGGGAACGCGTGATGCAAACAACAATATTATACCACCTATACATCAACCGCACACCCAGACGCAACGCACTCTGAACTTTCGCACTCGAAAGGAAGTATTGTATATTTCCACACATTTACATACGTGTATATATATATCCATCTCATACAATGTGAGGGGCGATATCATTCCGATAAGCCCTTCTATCTTTGATCTTTTAATCTTAAAGTTGGGCAAGTAAGTAAAACCATTATGTTCTCCTCTAAGCTGTTATAAATAGCCTATCTAAAGTGGGATACGTTGCAGTGGCATACGCAACACCGACACCTGAACCGCCGCAATTACTTTCGGGGAAAGTACACAAAATAACTTTAGATATTCCTTTATAGATTATTAAAGGCATGCTCCTTCAACCAAATCGTTAGTTAACCTGTATTACTATATATGTATTCTACCTATAACCGATCCTAAACCTTGTGCTCTATTCCATTTTGACCCATTTTGGCTCCCTGATTCTAAATGGACTCGGTGTTATCTATTTCATTTGATAACCCCAGAGTTCGATTTGTATGTTTTTGTAGTCATATGTAAGAATATTATGGAGCTAGATCTAAGGAAATGGTTGCGTTTTCTATGATAGGGAGTAAAAAATAATCTTATAGATCTGAAACCCTGTATTATATATTATATAAGTTGTCTAACGGCTTGCCATAGTGTAGTTAAGTTATGCATATCTGTTTTCTAATACACTAAGGCCGGAATCTAGCACAGCTCTTCGGTATTTGAAATCATTGACTATTGCAATTCTGATGCAATTCAAGACAAACGGGTATAGTTCGATATAGTGCAGTATACATATCCAGAATAAACAATCAACATAGCAGAAGAGGCACTCATAAATAGAGATTAACACTTAATCCTACTAGAGAACTTGACATGGTCCAAGTTGCATGCTAATGCGTCCCCTCCAGGTATCCATATTCGGCCAATATTCTGACTAATAAAATGTCAGCGGCAACGTTAACCCGAATGCCCTAAGCAAGGAGGTATTGCTGCACAAAATAGAAGTATAGGATATGGTTCGTGATGAAATGAGAGGATGGTGCGGAAAATAAAACCATGTTAGGTTATACAACCCATGCTGGTTCTCTGATGGCTTTTCCCTGTTCTCCCAGCTTCAGGGTGGCGTCGATATACACAAGGTGACTTACTGGAAAGAACCGCTTTATTTACCGCGGCTGCTATGGCTGGTGGCCACGGTTCTAACCTCACCTCCTCTTCCTCCGGGAGGTTTATTTTTGCCCCATGGGCTATGGCCACTGTTGCTATAAATAGATCATACGAAATGTAAGCCTTGATTTGAGGGGAAACCTAAGAAGTGTAAGTTAGTGGAGCGATTGTAGGTTTCCGACCTGGCGATGTAGGATGGCAGACAATTTGAATTGGACTTCTACCCATACATAGATCTAAGGGCTGGCTGATGCAAGGGCTGCGACAAAGATACCATGTCAGCTCCTAAAAACCATCCCCAACATACAACATATATTATTCTTTCTTTAAAAAAACCCCTCTCTAATGCAGGAACTCCACTATGGGAAAAACGGCAAAAAACGGCTGCGACGAATTTTTTGTTGCCAACAAAAAACTGGTCCTTAAATGTCGGCAACAAAAATGCCAGTGGGGGGCGATTAAATTTGTTGCCGATTTCTCTGGGAAGTGTTGTATATACCTTGAGATTTGTTGCAGGGCCACTCTTCCACTTAGCTGGATTGTGTTGCCGTCATGAAAATTGTGTTGGGGACGTATATGAAATTGTTGTGAATGCTCCTCCACTAGTGCCATGAAAGTGTTGCCGATGTCTTCCCTCAGTCATAATTTTTTATCCCCTATTTATAATTCATATCTCCATAATTCTCAGAGATTAGTGAATCATATTAGGGTATTGATGTAAGCGCAACCTTCTATTAAATTATTCTATTATTCTAATAAAAAGTTATTGTTTTATTCCAAATTTAGCTTTGGTGGGTAAACATCTACTTGTCACTAATAAAACCAATTTTAGGGCATATTATTTCCAATCGATTGATACCAGTCACTTGATTCTAAATCTAATGAATATTCTTTTTATTGATTCAACTATTACTTTTTTTCTTGGTCACATTAATATAAGTATACAAGATCAACACATACATGTATACTCATTCTTTGTGTATTTTCTCCCGATTAAAATAATAGAGAAAGAACTATCTGCATGACATACCTTATAACTTCCAATAATAGCTGGGGGCGGCTATTAAGTCAATCCCCTTAATTCTTACCCCAGCAGTTATTATAGAGCCCTCGGTGTTTATTAGAATCCCGGCGACTATTAACAGGTAGTCTGAACGTCATATTAGGTAGATAATCTATTCCATATAAGTTTTTCTCATATTACTTTAAATGTTGACTTCAAGCGTTTTACACTGAGCATATCCTATGATCTCATACATGTAGAAAGTATACTCTACCAAGACTTAAATCTCAACTATTTTTTTTTCATAAAAAAAGTATTATTATCTATAAAAACTTGTCAAGTCTTAAGTATATAGGCCTATATTCTATTTCATTTGACTGTATTTTATCCTCTGTTACATTAGCTAAATGGTCCCCTTTCTTGGTAACTGCTGGAAGACCTGGTAATTTGTCCAGAAGCATGTCGACCCATTGTTCAATCCTCCTCCATAAATGTAATAACTGGGCAAATAAAGTATTTTTGAGTCTTCCATATCTTAATCATCCCGCCGTAACTGACTCAATCTAAATGCTAGAATAAAAAGCTTTTAAATGTGATACAACACGGGTGTGGGCATAATGTCCCTAAAATCGTTTGAATCTGCAATGAGTAGATTTTATATGACAGCTAAATGAATCGGACCGTATTCCGACTTTCAACTGGCCACCTAGGCACCCACGTGCTAGTGTTGTGTTTCTGAAATGTAGGGCATAGGCTTGTATCCATGGCTGTGATTGGCTGTAAGTCTAGGTCATCCAGGTCAAGGTCACTAATTTTGTTGCAGCGCCGAAAAATTTAGCTGCAACACTTTTTTTACAGCTCCTCCACTGACCAGGCACAGCGCCGACAAATGGAGCGTGGGAACAAATATCTAATCAAGTTAGATATTTTGCATCTGTTGGCAACAAGAAAATTTGTTGCAAACAACCTATTTTACCCCTCTTCCACTAGTGATTTTTGCGCGCCGACACCGGAAAAAAGTGTTGCAAACAATTTTTAGGGAGATCGGCGATACGTTTTGCCTGTTGGTGCCATTTTTTTCTATAGTGGAGTTCCGCTATAATAGCGCCGTTTTTTACCTATAGTGGAGTTCCACTATAATAGCGGAACTCCACTATAGGTAAAAAACGGCGCCAACAAGCAAAAACGGCTGCGACAAATTTTTTGCGACGAAATATCTAATCAAGTTAGATATTTTGCAATTGTTGGCAACAAATAAATGTGTTGCCAACAACCTATTTTACCCCCTCATCCACTAGAATTTTTAGTCATGTCGAATTTTCCGAATTTTCCGAAATGTCGGCGACGAATTTTGCCTGTTGGCGCCGTTTTTTACCTATAGTGGAGTTCCGCTATAATATCACGTTTTTGTTTGCAATCGGTGGTTAGAGAATTTTGCCTAGCATGTATGTACAAATATTCAAGCCATAGAACGCTATTATATATGGTTTATAATATCAATTGATTATTAAACTTCATGAAAGAGATTAAACATTGCAATAGTTGTCTATATGTGATACCCTACACAATGTCTACTTTTCTTATACTACTACTATATCGTATAGGATTTGACAGACTCAACCATCGAAATGCCACATTGACTGATCTTATGTAATAGTGCCCTCCCTTCCGAGCTACCTGGGAGGGGTTTCCTCGGCCATTAGTCATCCCTGCATGCCATGACCTGTCCTTTGGCTATAACTACCTAAGGCAAGAGACTAAAATGATTAATAACCTCCATTTCGGTCTGGTAATGCACTGTTTTTGCATGATTAAACTGTGCACCACCAGCCCCTCAATGTCGGTCACTATTCCTTTAATACACTTTGTTCACGGGTTATAGAGGGTTGAAATGTTCGGAAATAGATTCCAAAACGGATTAATGACATCCATTTCAGCGTAACCAGCGGTAAGCTCTCCGTTTGGTCTGCGTTTGGTCTGCGTTTCAAACTCTGCGCTTCTATCAATTTTATGTTTTAGCCGCAGGCCAAACGCAGAGCTTACCGCAGTTCCAATGAAAGGTCTCACGGTTGCGATAGAGACTGCGATTGGATATCATTCCCGCGCTTGGTCAGGGAGCAGACGACATTTATAATGGTACCTCCCTGTGTCTGCCGCAGCAGTTTACCAACCGCACTGCAAGCGCAGAACAGTCTCCACTGGTAAATTTCAATCGCAACACTTGGGGTAGAGGGCTAATCACATCGCAGAGATGTTTCAGTCGCAGAAAATATTCAACATGTTGAAAGATTTCAGTGACAGTCGCACCACAAGAAACACTCATTTTCAGCCGCAATTCAAACGCAATCCAACCGCAGATACAGCCGCATAACAGGTCTCCATTGCTACGATTGGTCTGCACATGAACTGCGCTTGAATGTTATTTCCTGTTTTTCTATCGCAAAGCTTACCGCCGAGCTTACCGCAGCCAGTGGAGACCCCACTTAATGATTCGACTCTGTTAAACGGACTTCAGGGAATTAGCTGTAGTCCTTGATAGCGTATTTTTTATGATTACTGATACGGGGCTTCAAGAAAAGAACTCTTTAATATGACTTATGGCGAGGACAGCAAGTATATTATACATGTATGATGTGTGTACGACATCCATTGTACTGATTAAATTCCCTACAGTTCAAACAGTAAACAGTGACCGGATTATCAGACAATGGCTCTTATAATGTCAAGGAATGCTATTTCTAAAAATGCCGCCCCTTCAAAATCAACAAAGCAATCGACAATATAGCCCAGTTGAAAAGTCTCTTCTTATAGCGGAACTCCACTATAGGTAAAAAACGGCGCCAACAGGCAAAATTTGTCGCCGACATTTCTAAAAATTCGGAAAATTCGACATGACTAAAAATTCTAGTGGATGAGGGGGTAAAATAGGTTGTCTGCAACACATTTATTTGTTGCCAACAATTGCAAAATATCTAACTTGATTAGATATTTCGTCGCAAAAAATTCGTCACAGCCGTTTTTGGCCGTTTTTCCCATAGTGGAGTTCCTGCATTACTGCGATAAAATTATGTGGAGAATGTTAATCTAAATTTGAGACGATGAATATGATACGACAAAGACCCTGCGGCTTTTACATAGCGCAAATCAATTGGGTGGATACGTGTTGAACAAGTATTGTTTGAACAACGTTTTTAGCATGCGAAATTGTATTTTTGAAACTCTACCGTGGTGGATAAGGCGGTAAAGACATTTCAAATAGATTTATACAATAACTGAAATTTGTTATGTTTATTATTCTTTTTTTTTAATATTCTTATTATATCACGACATTATGACGGTGGCCTTTTTAATTACAGAAGAAGCAATATATAAAGCTTCTTCCATCACACCATATGATCAAGAAAGCAGTATATTTACTCAGAATCAAGAGACTTTAAATTGTCTTAGCTTCAGTGTAAGTTATACTAGCATATAATTAAAGATCACAGAATATAGAAATATCATAAGCACTCCAATAACCTCAAGAACCGTTATTTACATCTGTATACTATTTCTGAAGAAGCCTCCTACTCCTCTTTACTTAACATAGAAAGAAGACATACTTTAGCTAAGATCCACGCACCTTATTTTTATATCATAACTCCTGTCATAGCTCAAAGAAAAGGACTCTCAGATGTGCTATTAAAAAGTCCCGTTATGCAGCAAGAGCACTCTGTTTTATATCAAGCCATTTGTCTTTTTATCCACATTAAACATTAAAAAAGTTGCGTTACCAGAGCGGTGTTGATGCTCTTACATGTAAGACAACGGGGTAATGAGATGCATAGATCAAACAAGCCCATATGTCACTACGGTTTCAGGGGCAGAAACCACTGTGCTTTTCGACAGGAGAGCTGGTCATAAATAACCGGTAAGTGGAGGGGGGTGATGCCTGCGGAGGGCCTCGATGTTGAGGTTGCGAGAGGCAGGAGGCTGGGAAAGGCAAGCCTGTGAATACAATGCTTCTGTAATGGCACCATACGTCTTAGCATCTGTCTCACAAAATAGTCTACGACACCCGCTGGCAGAAAAATACAGCCTGAAAAAGGTAAGAGGCTCCACGATTGAAGAAGTGGCCTACCTGTTCTACAAATAGACCAGAGATGTAGCGTGTAGAGTAAGGTAATATATGTACCTTCATTTCTCTCAGGTACATATTTATGTTTGCATACGTGTGTATAATATAATTGTATGCACATGTGTACATATATTATATGTACATATGTGCATACAATTATGTAGTGTATGTATGTGTATGTATGTATACACACTACATGTGTGAGTATGTACATGTATGAATATACGTGTGTATAAACATATGTACATACACAAGAACAAAATATAAACATCACTGAATGAATACCAAAATAGGTAAGAGCTAATCCTAACATGAAGCATCACAAGTAAAACCTGATAATTACACATTTACAGAACCCAGGAAACCGGTGGACACCACTTCCCACAAACTCGAGAATATATCAGATTCAGTGGCAAGCTTCAACTCTTCATAGGAGGTAAAATTCTGGATACAGTATGAGCAGTAGCCATTCTTAAGGCCAGTTTATGGGGCCTTAAAGAAGGCAACTAATGTAGACTACAGAGGGGATTTACATACCCAGAGTGCCCACTCCGATGCCAGAGGGGATAGCAGACATTGTAAGCACTACAGAGTTTGCCTTTGATTTGGACATATGGAAACAGATGACTCAGCCTCGTGATGCCTTCCCTGTCCGTCCAGATTTGAAACCAGCCAGCAAGGGAAGAGGATATAGCATTCGTACGAACTAGCATATAACTGGATGGTCGGGAATGTAAGGAATGTCCACAAGAGAATTCATACAGCTGAAGCTAGAAGTGTAACTTGGGTAACGAATGTATTTATTTGAACATAAATAGGTCCCGGGATTATATCCATAGGTGAGGGGCTCCTGGATTAATGGTAGCAATAAAGTAGACAAATAACATGATAGAGGTAATATCCCAGTAAGTATTTACAAGGGGGCACACCTTGGTATGTTAGGTATTGCCATTAAGGCATGGCAGCAAATGCCAACGAGATAAACACTACCTAAGAGGATGATCATGCCTTTCAAATAGAAATAACGGGTGGAAGTGCAGAGGCTACATGACTATAACAAATGTATGGAAAGTTTTGTCTCTTGTATTCTGGTCGTTAATGTCTACTCATGATGATTCCATCAAACGTATCCAAAGAAAAGGAAATGGAAACGAAAACGAAAGGAACCATAGATATCATAATGATTTATAAAACAAGAAAAATAAATGGTAAAATAGTGAAATGCCCCTTGCTGATTATTTTACTCGTGGGAATATCACATTAGTGAAAATGGGACAATATTTACAAAGTGAAACGGGAACGCAAGGGATTACTTTCACGGGAAATATTAATTCTAAGGTCATGATAATGTAACACCCTTTCTCATTATAGTGACCAATAGATGAATTTCAGAATCATGAAATTGACTCAAATACTCGTCCTTGGTCACGATCCTTTCCTCCATTTACATTAACTCGAGTTGGTGGATTTAATGAAAATGTAATTAGATGTTAATAGGATCTGGATCATATTTCTCAGGATGGGTCACGAGGAAACACGCTAGCGCATGTACATATGTATGGTAATATACATCACAGCCGCACAAAAGACCTGCTTAATTTGTTTTCTTGTCAAGATAGTGAACAATTAAAAGTTTTGGGGTCGTTTGTTTCCAGTCTTTGATATGAATTCAGTCAATGACGGCCTCTGCCACACCCCAGAAAGCAGCACTGGATTGTGGATAAAGTGATTACAATACAGGCGACAGATAGAAGGACTTACAAGCAAAGAGTACAGGAATACTTGGGTTATGAAAGTCTTCTAGATGACGACATGTTAACTCCGTGTACAAAACCTAGTGAGACATGTAATATTTAGGCCACGAATGTTTATTAATTAGCTACATGTACCATTTTGTTATAGGTCTAGAGTAGTATTTGGGGAATAGAACAGAGACATAACTGCTAATTAAGTCACTGTATAATGAACATCGCTCAGCCAATCATCCGCCATGCCATGACCAAAGTAATTTGCTACACAATGCCGATGACGTAATCAGAATGTGTTGATCACCTGACCGTTGGTGATACGGCTAGGGGACTTGTTCAATTAGTTATTGTGTATAGCTTTGATTGCATGATTGAAGAGAAGATAAGGTTCACCAGTTTTATCTGAACATACTTCCAATCAGTATTTTATTGTTATTCCACAAACTTTGAACTTCGAAGCAGGCAGAGAGGCAATGATTCACACACTAGGTCATACCAGGAATCGCATACTTTGCGTCTGAGCTTGTCTACATCAAACGGTTATTGAAGCTACAGATTGCAATCACTTGTTAAATTTGATTGGAAATTAATCAACTTTTCCCTACAGCTCCCAAATATATTATTACAGTCCAACGATCTATTTTTGGACAATTCCTAGCCTTTTCAATGTACATAAAAAACAGTCGACTAGACTAAAAATGTGGATTTTTGTTATGCTATGAGTGATGGCAACGACCATTCAATATCTCAATAAAGAAACCTGTGTCACTGTTGCCAGAACGAAGAAATATCCTGGAAACCAGCCAAATTGTATTGAACTCATAGCATATATGTAACCATGACAAAGTCCCACCAGAAAACCATGTTTAACATTGAGGATTTGTTCCATTTGAAAGAATAGATATTGTCGTGAACGATTTAATCTTGGAAAAGACAAGCATTTTATATATATAGAATAGTTGAAACGGACAAGAAATAAACATGAACATTGCGGGGCGGGGAAAAGATCAAGTCAATTGTTCACCTCAAATCCGAAGCAATATTTCCACACTGTAACTGTTGTATACAGACAGCTGGTTCATATATGTTATTGTAAAATATAGCTTTTTCTTTATACATTCGTGTTTTTCAAAAAGGGACCATGGAGGAATTTTACTGAAGTAATCGATATCTAGGTTAAACACATTTCTGGATAGCTAATTCTCACATAGGAATGCCTCCTCGGGATGAACTCTGGGTATACCTTCTTCACTACTATGTTGGCATTATATTATTAAACGTGCATCTCAGTCTTGCCATCCATGGTTCATGAGCTTATCCCACAAGTCGATCAGGCAACTTCCCCTCACAGAGAGGTACTCATAGAATAGTCTCGAGTCGCTCGGAAAACCAACAGTCTCGATCACTAGGCAGCAATGAATAGCAATACAGAGAGACAGCACTCGACCTCTCGTAGACATAAACAGTAGACCTTTGCCGGGTCCGGGGTCAACATGGTCAAGCATTATCAATTACTAGCCAATTAAAGGGCTGAGAGGCCCCAGTAGGGCTCCAAACCTCCCAATGAATAAATCAGTGTGGTTAACAACAGGGAGCAAGCATCGAAGACAGAGTATAATAGAAAATGATCCGTAGTCATTATTTTGCCAGGCCATACATGAATGTCTTTCCATTGAGAACACAAAGTATCACAAAACTTTGTCATAATATAGTCAGTGTAAAGTATTCTATCGAAGGCAGAAATCGGTCAACTATACATCGAACATTGAACCCAATGAAAACGCTATGGGATTTCTATTTTTACATCAGTTATGGTTTGTACTCTGTTGGTTCACATAACTAAACAAGGTAGAGGGCAATACATATAGAATAGAGAAATGATGTTAACGTTCTGTGAATTATTACGACTATATGAAGCCAACGGAAAAAAGAGATGTGTCCTGGGATGTCAAGAAACGACACGTACGTTCATATTGTGCACACACATGCAATATAATAAGGAATCCCATTCCTCAATTAGACACGGCTAGCCAGAGAAAACAGGTCTGTAGTAGGGAAGTAAAGTCTGCTATTAGGTCCTATATCCCACACCAAACAATGAAGATCCTCACTTTGCTAAAAGGTCCAATGACTGCCACGTGTTTGGAATACGGCTCAACCTTTACTGAATGCTTCAATGTGTTTCTTTTCTGTTCTTCTCATGCGCTCTCTCCCCTCAGTCGCTTAAGTTGAATTCTGATCAATCTAGTATATATCCCTTGTGGTATTCATTCAGCCCCAAATCCCAACACACACCTGTATAGTATAGTATATGTGTCCAAGGACTTCCCTCTTTTCTTTTTTTAACGCCATGGCTGTTTCACTCAGTTAAAATCGTAAACAGATTTATTTGGGCATACAAGGACCCACAATATTCATTTTCACACATTGCGCGTTACTTCGTTCTTGGCCTTTAAAAAGCTATCGTACCAGGAATTGCATTATAAAGACCTGACATTGAACTGTGTACAAGAAAATACGCTATAAATACAAATACAGATGAACAAGAAGTAATATGTGTCCCCATAACGATGATTTACCTAGTATACTAAAACATCGCTTCAGAACCAAGCCCCCTGTGTGATAGAACCACATTATAGTTTCCAGGAATTCTACGGCAGATAAACCTTTTTAGGGATTGAATGCCTGATTAGGCTCACTACAGACGAGACGCTCTTTAAGGCGACAAGTAATGCCACTGAATAAAAAACCCTTTTTGAATCTTCACGCAAATTGCTAGGGCTTCTCTATGGTTAGTTACGGTTGTGTTATGTCTGGACTTCATCATGATAACAACATTTCTGCTTCATTAGGCCTCCCTGCCGAGACGGGATTCAGCCAATATTTCCCCTTGCCTTCTTTTTTCTTCAAAGCCACTTTTTATTAAGTGAATATGGACGATAAGGCAGAGGTAGTTTTACTACTCTGACAGAGTAAATCAATATCCAGAGCATTTCTTGATGTTGACGATCAAAATATTTCGCTTGAAATTGTTTTTGAATTAAACATCATAATATTGTCAGACCGTTTTACTCATCCTCACGGAGGTGTTTGGTACTAGTCAAGTAAAATCATGATGGGAAATATGAAATATAGCCATACATAGAGAGAGAGATTGTGATTCTGCCCAGTGTAGAGAGTAAAGATAGCAAATATTCACAGCACAATTATATGAAGTAGGCTTGTATTCCATTTGTGCCATAGGTTATAAGAAGCTAGGAAATATAAGAAAGGAATATACTATTTCTATTATTATTGCCACCACCAATACTTTATGGTTAATTAAGACAGGTGTGAATATGGATTTCATGGTTTTAATCAATAGTTTTCATTCTAATCCTTCCTAATACTGAAGATTGTGTCTTTATGCTTCTGCCATGTCCAAGCATATTAATTAGTGGGAAAGACAATATTTGTCAGAAATTTTATATCTCAATATTCAATGTCCTCTTCAGAATGCAGGGGCAATATAGTCGACGAGTGTGCGGGGGAATGCGTATCATGAATTTGCTTTCTTTGTAATCTTGTAGAAATTTATGTTTAGAGATTAGATGATATTCAGGAGATGAGCCTAATAAGTATTAGTCACAACAACAATGATTTGCACTGAATGTGAGGAAATCTATTAATGGATTTTCTCACCTATTCGCATCTCGAATCCTTAGCAATGCTCATGAAAATATCCAGACTTATAACATAGTAAATGTGCTATTACATGAATTGATAAGTGACGACAATACTATAGTCTTTGCTTTTAAAAGCCCAATACATCAGTAGAGTAGAATATTACCTTCATGAGTATGGGGACTATTACTTAATTTATGATGCTAATTAGGCATAATCTGATACCAGCTTGGATTATGGCCATAATCCCCTCGTATCTCTTATACCTTGTACTTTGTATATTGTACTACCTTGCCGAACACTGTTGTTATTTAGAAGATGACTCCATCCACGAGGACAGAAGTTATTAAGTCCATAGCTGTGTATTTCGATTGTCAAAGGGCGCTGATAGGTACCTACCAACCAGGTATAGTATAGAGTTAACCTACTCCACATTGGAGCTGATCTGAGATCTCTCTGTGTGGCCTGGGGGAAGCTCTGTTACTCCCCTATACAGCCTATTACACTAACATTCGAGTTAAGCCAGCTGTGATAATAAATTGTCCCGATGTTTTTTACCAATTCCTTGATACTTTTGTATCGTGTTCAGGTATTTCTGATATAATACATTGTAGCATCGATCTACCATGGAGTGGAATATACGGTGCTTATAAATAAATAATGTGTGCCTTTCGGGGGAAACAATCCCCAGAACCTACTGCCGATGTGGCAGTCATACTGACAAAAATGGCTTATATCCTACCTTCTGTAGCCAGCCATGCGGGGGCAGATGTACTTCTGTCTCGTGTTATTTGTATTTTTCTCACGTTGTGTAGTTGGCAACGTCTTAGTGTTAGTTATGTACCATTGTTGTTCTCTTATACGCTATGTAAACGTAACCTTACTATGTACTCATCGAAGGGAAGAGCTGTTATAAAGGGATCCTGTAAGTTGGACCCACCAAGAACCCCCTTTAAATGGACAATGTAACTACTGATTACCTAGCAAAGAGTAAAGGTACTTTGTTAGTTTCTTGGAATGTGAGGAGTCTTCTACCGAAGCTCCCAAGTGTAGAAATTTTTCTCAGGGACGCAAAGCCAGACATTCTAAGTATACAGGAGTCTTGGCTAGGAAAACATGTAACTAATTCCCGATTAGCTGTTGAGGGCTACCAGGTTTTTAGATATGACAGAGTATGTAAGCGTAGGGGAGGAGGATTGGCGATGTACATAAAAAACAGCGTCACTGTAGACGCTGAGGTTTTCCAACACCTAAATTGCTCTAGTAA
Organism: Sthenelais limicola; assembly: GCA_942159475.1. NCBI lineage: Eukaryota > Metazoa > Annelida > Polychaeta > Phyllodocida > Sigalionidae > Sthenelais > Sthenelais limicola. Next base: position 110,317,042 of record OW804095.1, on the reverse strand, counting down.
GGATGTTGAACTCCAAATAATTAAATGTCGCAAGGGTATGAATAAATCCATGATCTTTCTTAATGTCTATAGGCCCCCTGGAGGGCGTACTAAAGAAATGATAGAATGTTTGAATAATGCCATTATTAATCTAGGACAACAAAAAGAGCTCTACTTATTAGGTGATTTTAACCTTAATCATAATGATAAGAATAATAAAGGTGTAGAAGACCTGAAACTAACAGCCGCAAAATTCGGTCTCTCCCCAACTATATGTAGTTCTACTAGGGTTTCCAGGAAATCATCTAGTCTTCTAGATCAGATTTACACAAACTCTAAATGCATTCTACAAGGGGGCGTAATCGAAAATAATACTAGTGATCACATGCCAGTATTTGTACTGAGGAAGAAACTAAGAACAAAATATGTACAGACCTCCTTCAAAGCCAGACCTCTTAAAAATCTAGACTTGGTTTCCTTAATAGAAACTCTCAAAAACTCGGACTGGACTGAGTTCTTTAATTTAACTGATGTAGACGCTTGTTGGAAGATTGTTATCGATAGAATTGTGTTATTGTTGGACAAGATGTCCCCTGTAAAGGAGTTTAAAAAGGTCAAAGTAAGGCCTCCATGGTACAAGGACGAATTAGTTGTAATGAGTAAACAAAGAGATAAGTCATTTGAGAGAGCGAAGAAAACCTCAGATCCCGAAGTCTGGGAGGAGGCTAGAAGGTATAGAACGCTACTAAACTCTAGAGTAGTGAAGCTAAAAAACGAGTATATTAAAGAACAACTGACCCTTAATAAAGGGGACACTAAAAAACTATGGGATAACCTAAGGAGCATTATATCTCCAGAAAAGTTGAAAAACCATGACCAGGTTAGATTAAGGGAAGAGGGTGGAGCCTTTGTGGCTGACGATGAGGTTCCCGGCAGGTTCAATGACTTCTTCGTAACGGTTGGTCCCAACCTAGCGAAGGTAATTGAACCTGTCACGGACGACCAGCTACCGAGAGTGAAGCCCCAATCCGACCCCGGTAATAGTCCGGCGGCTTTTCAGTTTAAGGAAGTCTCTGAACAAGTTGTTGTTGAATTAATAAAATCCATAGGAGTCTCAAAAGCATCTGGCATATCTATGCTACCTACAAAAATCTTAAAACCCTGCTTATTAGGCCTGTCACACCAATTTACATATCTATGCAATCTATCTCTAAGAACGAACAAAGTCCCGGCTGTCTTTAAAACGGCGAACGTTACCCCTATTTTTAAGGAGGGGGCCAGAACCGAACCCACTAACTACCGGCCTATCAGTGCCATTCAATTCCCGGCGAAAGTGCTAGAGAAGGTAGTGGGACAGCAGCTTATGGGATTTCTCGAGGGCAATAGCCTTATTTACAAACATCAATATGGTTTCAGGCGAGGGAAGTCAATCACAGATGCTCATTATAGAATATTCTCTGATATCTTTAACAACATAAACGACAGAGATGGCACCGTTCTGGCCTTCCTGGATTTCAGGAAGGCCTTTGATACGGTCGACCATTCTATCCTACTCAAGAAACTGAAGGGCCTCGGCTTGGGGGAATCAGCCCTAACGTGGGTTGAAAACTATTTAAGTAATAGATACCAACGGGTTATTATAAATGATAAGATGTCCACCCTGAAAAAGGTCACCTGCGGTGTTCCACAGGGCACATCTCTAGGACCTCTCTTATTCCTCGCTTATATAAACGACTTACATCAACTCATCACGTGTTCGGATATGCAGTTATTTGCGGACGACACGATTATTTACAACCGAATCTCTAACCCTAACGGGGAATCTGGTTTTGTTCAATTGCAGAACAGTTTAAATAAGGTTCACATTTGGTGTAGAATTAATAAAATCTCTCTTAATGTCAAGAAGAGCAAAACCATGATAATCACCCAAAAACAAACGCCATTGGAATGTGACCTGACAATAGGCGACCAAATCCTTGAAAGGACCAGTTCATACACTTTTCTTGGTTTAAAAATTGACGATGGTTTAAGTTTTACAAGTCATATAAAATCGAAGATTAATCTCGCAAAAAGCAAACTCAAAGCCCTTGCGAGGCTGAGTCACTGCGCAAGTAAGGATACTATTATAATGGTATATAAGGTTGCTATACGCCCCATTATAGAATATGGTGACGTAATTTACATGGTGGCTTCTGATGAATTATTAAAAAAGATACAAACGCTTCAGAACTCAGCGGTCAGGATAATCCTAAGGCTGAGCAAATATACTAACGTAGATAAACAGCAACGAGAGCTGAGACTAGCCCCCCTCCATATACGACGTGAGTCACACCTATTAGATCTGGCGTACCCGCTGAGTTTAAAGAGGGAAATGATTGAGACCAAGAGTTTCAAGCTAAGAAATCATAAGGGCAAAAGATTGTTAAAATCTCTCACGCCTCGCACTGACAAAATAAAAAAATCCATCATTTATAAAGTCCCGGAAGCTTGGAACAACCTTGATCCAAGTGCCCACCAATGTAAAGACCGAAAGGCCTTCCGAACCTACCTGAGAACTGTTTTTCTCCAGGAGGTCTGGGACGGCCTAAAATAATCACCATGGCGTACAAATACTGTATTAACTATAAACTGTGTACTAGTCATCTCCAAGGAGATTTCTATGATTGTTATATCTCGTCATTCTATGCCATGTATGTATGTACCATGTCAATGTTATTTTTGTATACGATGTATTTATTTCACATCTTACGGCGTATAAAGCCTCTGCCATGATCTTTCATGCTACACAAAGCTAACTAAGCACACAGTATGTGTTACTCGATACAACATTCGTTAATGTTACTCTTAAGTAATGATAATCACAGGTACTATGAATCTATACATATGTTCTGGCCCGCCTGGAAGACCTGTGTCACAGAGGGTGTCAGCCTTATTTCTGTACGTTGAGAATTTATGGAAATAAAAACTACTATATATATATATATATGGCTCCAAATTGTGAACTACGCATCAGGAGCTATGCATTGCACGGTAGAAGTACGGCTATTAAATCGGCCCATTCATTGCAGAAAGATAAATTGCCGAGCTCTGACTGACTAGATTGGAGGAGTATTAATTGTCTTTCGACGTCAACAGCCCCTTCCCTTGGGAGCATTTTCAACGCCGTCTGATACATCCTTTCCTTCCATTACACACAGGCGTTTTAAGGGCAAGGAGTATAGGGTAGATTATAATTAGGCCTCAAATGTAATTCAGTGATGAAGTGGGAAATAATACGATTTCCAGGGCTTACTATAATGATTCATGGATAAGAGGATTGATGCAAGAGTATGACATAAGAAAATGAGCAATTCTATAAAGCGAGCCAGTACTTAGAAGATATTATAAGCACACATTTTGCGTTTGCGATTGCTCAAACAATCGAAAGAATATTAAGGGGGTTATTGTTTCTTCTGGGAAAATCCTTCGTATAGCTTCTCTTGAGGCATAATGGCCCGAGACTGACAAAACTACATATTTTGATAAGTAAGACTTAGACTTTCTTTTTCCTCCAGTAAACTTAAACTCTCAATGATTTATGAGCTGTCAGGGGATATCAGGACTGAGCCTTAAAGTGAAGCCTCTTTAGATTTTATCAGCTCGAAAGCAGCCACTAAATGGGAAAAGAATCGAGATAGTTTATGGTCCATCGGCCATTTTTTAGGGTTGGTAAAGAAAGAAGCGATAAAAAGGTGAGGAATATGAGCATATATAGGGGTCTTCTCTTTGATATATTACTCACGGATTAACATATAAATGGAGAGTATTTATCTAAGTAATTTAGAAGTAGATACGGTCACAAAGAATAGGTTCCAAATGTGTATTAAAATTCAGCTTAAATTATGGTCATGCTGTTATGCCTATTCCCAACAAGAATTAATTTAATCTTGAATAAATATCTATGTAAAATGCCAATTTAAATGTTCATGGTTTATACAAACCTATTTCCACCGAGATGAATACAGATATATATGAGAAAGAAGAACCATAGGCTATTTGTCCAGAATCATAAATCTCATTTCTCGGTGGTATCATTCGAAACCACATGTACACTAGTCACGTCTTCTATTATAATTCTATTTCACGGCATAAAATATTCACACCCTCTATTTGTCTATATTACGCCACTGTGTCTACGAATGTTGTTGCGTGAATGCTAATCTTTAAGGACCCTGTCAGTATTTCTAAACATGACCATTAAATTCTAAATTATGGTATTAATTTGAAGCAGTGAAAGGCATCTTCAAAAATGGCTAGCACCATTTTTGTCATATACAAGCTAATCCTAGCGCTAGAGGGACCCCATACAAATATATTTAGTAAGACATAGCCTTCAATGAATTCACCAACAAAAGTCACAATTAGCTCTTCATAAAGTTATTCATAACACCACTATTATTTGCATCTATTTTATTTCTCCCAGGAAATGTGCAGTAGTTGGCAGTGCTATGAAAAGAGACGCTGTTATACTGCTGGGCTTACACAGACGTCTCTGTACTGCACAAAACTGTCCCCATGCAATATTACCGTTGTGCCATAGATAGCTATATATGCTAATAAGAGTTTAAAACATCCATCAACAGTGATTATATCTGCTTGTACCTTAGAGAAAGGTCAAATATAACGCGGGATTAACTGGGGTAGAGCACTAGAATAGAGCACTAGCTAATCAGTTCCCCACCTACTGCCCCCTTGAACGCAGGCATGTCAGAAAAAAATCTGATTTGGCAGTTCCAATTCCCAACCCGAGGAAAGAGGAAGGTTTGAGAAAGCGAGGAGTTTAAAATCCCCGTTACCATGAGGAACCAGTCGTATTCACGATTGGCACGCTTGCAGAGTGTGTTACGAATAGGATGAATGAAGGTAGAGTGAGTGAGTGAGATGTGTGAGTGGGAGGGTTTTCATGGAGGGGTTGTGGGTTGGGTTATTCGCTGGAAGGAGGGAAAGGAGGAAGAGTGAGACAAATTGCGCCATTGAGAAATTTGTACCATTTAGGCTCACACTCTTTCTCCCAATGCCATTCAATAGGCCAATTCACTATGCGCTGGAGCGGGGTGCCACGTTACACCAGTAAATAGGGGAGGTGCACCATCGCCATATCTCATTCCTCCACCCCCAACCCCCAACCTCATTTTGTTCTCTTCGACCGCTTGTATCCTCACCCCTGCAGTGTTCTCCAACTCTCATTGTTACACACGCCTACCGTTATTACCCTACCGACTGCGAAATAACCCAACCAGTAGTATAAAAAAAACTAGCATAACCTTAAAAAAAGCCTGCTTGGTGCAAAGCGTGAATTGCCACGGACCATTTCCTGCTAAAAACTGTTACATTCACACTCTAGTTACTATTCACTGCTTATACCCATCTCTTGCCCTGATGATGGTGGCTTACAAACGTTGTGAAATGGTGTCATATGGATCCATATCATCCTCGTGGTTTTCACTAATGTATTACAGGAAAAGGTTCAATATCGAACGCTAGCATCGGCTTGTTCGTAATATTGCGGTCAACTCATGCACACATTAGGCATCATGAATATTGATGTAACCCATTTTCTCCTTTAAATAATACACAGCACGACACCAGCATTTAAGCCACGCACGAGCAGATCAAACTGAATTAAACATGCTATAATTCAGGGCAATTATGTCCTATTTACCTCCGGAGCAGGAAAAATACAAAGGCAATGGTGATATAAATGCGTATCGTTCCATCAATGCCATTATCATTGCCGTTGTAGTATTGCGCAATGTCTGTAAATTAATAGAACCTTACCACTGCCTGGTGTATTAAGTGTAATTTATACGCCTATTTTTTAGACAGTGTATGGAGGCAGATAACCACGTCTGGGGTCGGACATGTGTGGGCTTCGGACCAGCGTCGAATCACTCCTCACTTAGGTTCAATCACTGTAATAGGCACCGCACAACACATATAACAATACACAGACCAAGGCGCCTTGGAAAACACAACACCCCTCGCTCCACTATCTTACGATTGCTGTTTCAATATAGCACAACTAACCACACCACACTTGGTATACGTAGCCCGCGTGGTGTTAATTATGGACCCTTCAGTATTTCCATTGTGGGTACTATCAATATGATGGAGAATACACGACTAACAGCTGGTAACACCGACAACAACTTTCAAGAGGCTCGCAACGGTTACCACGATGCTGATTCTTGTCAGTCAAAAATAGAACAGACTTGTGATGGCATACAGGGTGACATCATGATTTCCTAGCCTACCCATAGGGTAAGTGATTTTAACGTGCCATACCTTCGATTGCAAAGCCCGGGCTGGGAGATTTCTATAGTCACCTTCAGAGTCAATTTGCGACTAGTAATGGTATGCCTTAAGTAAATTGTAAATCTGAGTCTACCAAATAAGATTAATACTGCTAAAATTCTTATGGAATATGGAATGGGAGTGTTGCATGTTAAAAATAAATATATTATCTGACTTAGTGAGGCAAGTTCTGAAGTATATATCAATATTTGCCCCTCCTTCAGACGTTGAAACTGTCTACAGTCTAATTGTAGTGGTGCTACACTAGGAACACTTGTCTTGCTGGACACACAAGTTTACGGGGTGTGGCCACGTTTGGCTTAGGATGAAAGACCTCAGAATTTAAATAGAAGAAAACCAAATTGAATCTGGACTTTGCCTTAGATCCTAACTTCCTCTCCAGACCCTGCCAGATACACTTGGTCGGCAGCCATTCTGGCACCGCCACAGGTGCAAACCACCAGCAACATTGATGCCAATAGAACCATTTACAGGAAAAGCTAACGCCAGCGTGGGTAAGACTGAGACAGCGGACCAATAGAGAGGTTAAACACTATCATCATTCATGTCACCTCTCACAGCTATAGCTCATACAATGTACTAATATATTCACAACATATGAATTGGTATCAATGGCTTCTGTATGACAATAGCAAATATACGCATAACTAAATGGAAGCATGGAATAACTTTAGGACTTGTGAACAATGAAGCATGAGGGATTGGTCTTTATTTTCCAGTTTGGTATCTTAATCCAACGGTATGTGAATAGACTATGTGAAGATACATTTATTGATAAGCAAATGGCAATATCGTAGAATGAACTGGCTTAGAAAGAGTCCCGAAGACTTCCCTTGACTTTTCTTGCCAAAGTAGGCTGAGCATGTAAACCAATTTTCGTCCTTGACAGCTGCTACATCCAGAACATAATGTGGGGTTTCCATAATATTCTATCTATATTCTGACTTGTGTGAATCTACAACTGACAAATTCCTGGCAGCCTGCACTCTATCCGTTAAAAGGATATGCTTGTATAATTGGCAACATCATGATGTATATACTATGAGGTCTAACTTATCTTTTGCCTTTATTCACTACACCGACGGGATGATGGAGTACATAGGGGTGGGATTGGGGCTAAAAGCCAGTCAGTAGTAACTTAAAATTTATTGGAGGATATCTCCCATGTACCAGCTTTCAAGGTGAAGTGCTCTGAGAGGCTTTTCAATGGAAAAAAATACCCGTTGAAATATGAAGGACCTCTAAGTCGATGAAAGAAAATAAAATAATTTCTATTTACGATGAAAGAAAACACAAGCCAACATGTCATCTAAGGGTGATTTAGGGTTGGCAATAAGCTATCAGGGCAAGACATTTACAAAAAAACATAAGCAATTGAGCTTTTAGGAGACTGAAAGAATTCAGGAGTCTAAACATGAGTAAAAATAGAGAGCATTTCGGTAATACGAAGTCAACTGGTCTCCTTCCTTCCGAAGCCACAGCCGGAGCTTTGATACTTTACCAAGGAAGAACGCAGCGGGAGCAAGGCTAGACCAGGCGGCAGATTTCACAAAAACAAGGAAATCTATCGGAGTTTTAAATGGAGATGGATTGTAATTGGTAATTTCTTAATTGTTCCATGTTTGAGCCTACGGTTACCATGGAAACCTGTTTTGTTGGTCGTCGGTTGTGACGTTGGGAGATCAGGGAGCGGGAGTTGGTGATAAAATTGAGGATACTGCATCTTAATTCAATAAGTTATTGAGAATTTAGAAAGCGGACTAGTCTTTACGACCAGGTATAACCTTCTTGATGTTCAGCGGGTGGGTAGGGGCTTGTGGGGGGGGGGGGGGGGTGTCAGCCTACCCATGGATCTGTGTTGAAAGAAGAAAAACCATGGGTATATTAACAGACAGGCATTTATTTGTCTGACTATGAAAATAAAACTTATGAATTGAATTAAATCGATTTGCTTCACCATTCTAATTTAAACCAAATCTTATTATGTAACTTATATATCAATATTCCAAAAAGACCAGGACGAAAGTACTAGTAAGAATAGATATTTTCTATATTTAGCTCCATTGCTCTCCCTTAGTTTTGTCACGCTGTCATGGAGCTCTCTCTCTCAAATTACTGACAGTGCTATAGAAATCCTAATGTACATGCGTCTTATTATTGAACGACAAACATCCGGCCACAAATATAGGCTTTGTTGACAGAATACAAAGGGTTTAGGTTGGAAAAGGTTACTGAAACTCATGCCCTTCCACATTATCTCGGGTCATACAGTTATGGATGTAATTCAGTCCACCACCGTGCACGAGTCTGGTGGAATAATGATCTATTTTTGTCACGCTGTCATGGAGCGCTCCTTCGCCACGACACCGGAAGTTCAAATTACATTTCATTTCAATGGACATGCAACATAAGATGATCCAACCGAACAAAAATTGGTTGAGTCGGAACCGGTTGTTCCAGAGACTAATTGTGATCCGGGGGAATTAACTATGGACGGGCCCCAGCGACAAATCCAATGAGGAGATTTCTCCGGAACCATCATCGTGGGATGTGATCAAATAGGGATTTTGGCCAATGTTCAAGTGGCACTCATAATGATCAATCGTCATTAAATACATCCATGCCCATCGTTACATGTATTAATTTTGTCCCATCATAATAATGGCACACACTTATCTGGGACTGGACCACACTTAAGATGAGGTGACATTAAAGAAACAGCAAGAACCACCGCTGAAATGAGAGATCGCCATCTGGGAAAAATTCGCCATGTCGGGCCCAAACAGCGCAAAGACTTAAAAAGGATGACTGTCATGTGATATGCTTCGAGACTATTTTGTTCAACTCGTACTTTGAAGCAAAAAGGCACTTTAAGCAGTTGAACTATTAATAGCATAATGAGTGTGTTTTATATCATACCTGGAAAGTACAGTACACCTGCCTTACTTCCTAAAAGGAGATGATTAGGTATAGAGCTTCCTCTAGTCAGGACTGTGCATGAATTTCAGAGTAAATACTAAAAGAAAGAAATAGATAATATGAAATGGTAAACCACAAGTTGTATATACGCAATAATATATTGTGGTCATCATACACTTAGCAATGAGGGACATTATTTTATCGTGGACACTACGAGACAGCCAGCGACGTTAGAAACCTTCCAATTGGAAAGGAAAGGGAGCTAGAGAATGAGAGTACTCCTCTAGTCCAAAACTAAATGCTCTGCTCAAGAACTAAAGTAACGGCTATTGATACCATTTAAGATAGTGATGGGCAGATAAGATAAGAACGCCAGTGTATAAGTTTAGTTTAACTTGGCACTCTTATCATAAACACTTATCACTGGACAAACACGGTTTCCTGGCGAGGGAGGCTGAAATATCAGTACGAGATGATGCTTTGTGATAGCCAGGAATATGAGGTTGAGGTATAATATTATCAATAAAACGATCACAAGAAAAGACCGGTTCCAAACTTACATAAATTGGAATAAATAGGACCCTGCTGCCATTTATAGGATCATTAACATCAAGGAACATTCCTTCCCTATCATTACATGATATTTTATTAGAGACATGGGGTCGTCAGGAGTATAAATGAAGTTGGATAAAAACTAGCATTTCAGTGGTTCCTTTCAGTGTCAGATTTATAGTGTGGACTCCCCTCAAGGCGTGCTCAGAATTAAAGGAAACAAATTTCAGCAATGAAACAAAAATCCATGTTCTAGGTACATGTTCACAACAGGATCACATTGATCACGTGTCTTGAGTTTGACCCCAACGTGACTTTGACACGGCAATAGAATGTAGATGGCGGTACAAAGCCTTGGGAAAGGGGCCATGTAAGGTCAGGACTAGGGAGGGCCTCAAACATATCCCTTTATGGTTCAATGCTTTGAGTATAAGTTTATGTTGACGCGAATACAGGCGTTTGAGGACACGCAACGTTAGACTGCATGGATGGGGTAGATGTAAAGCTTAACCCACTACGATCGGTTCTAAATCTGTACTGAGATTATTTTGATTTGGGAGAGTTGTAATTTCCTGTATGGATTATAATCTAGTCACATTCCTTTGATTAAATAGATCAATTTGAATATCATTTAATTCCGATGCGCCCTCTCTTATTTTCATCATATTAAATTAACACATACATAGGCTAGATTATACGTACTAAAATATTGAAATGAATTAATTTCCTCTCAATCCCATCATATCAAACATTTGAAATAGGATGTTGAACCCAGACACAAGTTTACAGTCACGTGAATAAACAGGATCCAATTAATGAAAGGCCCTTCTGGTGACCAAATTTGAGATATATTTAGAAATAGAAGAAACATTCGGGACACAATAGGCAATTTCAAGGCAATGTTTTGACAGTGGTCTGGATATTTGAGGAGGATGGGACATGGCCTTTAGAAGTTTGAAGGTTTCTTTGGCGAATGGGATGGCTGACGGTGAGGACCTGATTTGGCTAAAGTGAAGTGGCGTGGTAGGGAATCGAATGTTTGCCTAGCCCTCTGGCAAGGATCGAACAGTTCCCATCATCCCGCTGCTCTCCTAACCTCTTATAGAAGGCATGGAATGGTAAAGCCCTGGCGTTCAGGTACCTTAAAATATATTCCATATTTATATCTCTCTGACGTTGAGTCAGATACCAGATAGAATATTTGAATGAATCGGATTTTCCCCCTTTGATTTATCGTTAAAGTTCCTTAACACAACTTTTGTCCCATATTTTCAAGATGAAAATATAGCTTTCGCTCTATGACAACAAATATAGAGCAATTCAAAAAATATATAGAGCAGTTAATCTTAAGTTATGGATTCTTTTATACCCAAACCTCTTACTCTAGAACACTTTGCCCTTTCCTATCGTTCTGTCGGCAATAGTACTGCACGAATAAATGCTGATATGCATGGAATATTGCGCCGCAACACATGCGATCTTCGAATGTAGTGCATTCTTAAATTTATGAACTTTGGTAGTTTGTAGAGTTGACCTTAACCCTTAACTTCTACGTTTATGATCTTGAAGTAAGGAGAATTCGGTAAATGTGGTGGGTTTTTTTTCTTTCGAAGCACCCGTCACTGCCTCGGATTTAAAAGACGCTGGTGTTTTAACACCAAGTGGGGAGAGATCTATATGTCCTGTAGGGCCATTACATTAACAGTTGCATGCCTTGTAACAATTTATACTGGTGCTGTATCTGTTCAGAAAACATCCCCTCCGTGGCACTACGCAGGCAAGAACAGCAATTTTGGAATGTGAGAGTACACACACGCGGAAGAAAACCCTCCCAGCTAAATAGATGCCCTCCTAAATTGGTTTCCCGCGAAGCTACGAATAATCCCTCTCATTTAACATCGTCCTGCTCTCCTAGGGGAGCGGTGAGAAAACACCTGCCTAATCCAAGATGGCGTCAATAAGAGATGACATAGCAGGTTTTTTTCTAAAAGCATTCGCAAAAGAGGGGAACGCTTGGTGATGTGATGTTAGCGTAGGACTTGGGCAATGGAGTTTTAGATCTCCCATGGGACTAGGTTTTAGCACTAGTGAAATATCTAGGATTTGGTTTGTGGAGGCGGAGGAAGGGGATGTAAGGGGTTTTACAACTAAGCTATATATGTGTACTGGAGAGAGGGGCTCAATATGGAAGTCTTACAAAAGCGTGATGTTCTCTGAGACTTAACGAGAAAGACACGAGTATCTAGAAATGGGCCCTTGGATATTACTTGGGGATCTTCTGAAGAGAAATCATTGACTTAACGTCAGTAAAGCGAGTGCCAACTTACATTTCTGGTAGAATTCACACATCTTACAAAGGAATCCTCAACTTACCTGGAAAAAAGAAGACAATATGAATGTAGCCAGAGTGAAACAAAAGCATTGCCATTTTCAGTCACACTTTTCAACAGTATTTACAATAGAACTGCAGCCAGTAATATTAAAGGAGTACACAGCAATTAATTATGGACACACACATATATAATATATAGGACTAAACGAGATCAATTTCATAATTTGAGATGGGTTCTATATATATGGACTTTATAGGCTGGAGTCCGGGACGAATACGGACGAATACGAATACGAACAAATACGGACTTTTTTGAACGGTGCAATTCATGCAATTTCAGGCCGGACAACACATTCAACTTCTTGTCCTCACCCACAGTCCCCAACTCCCATGCAGATCCATCTAAGCCCTACCACCAGTTTAAAGGGATTCGACGAATGTTTTATGGCTGATGTAATTAATGGACGTCTAGAAACTTGTGTTTCTCAAGATTACAACCTGCCTTTCTCACCATTCTGCAAATACCATATATATATACTTCCCACACACTCACACCTGGTCATTCATTTAGATGGCCATTGTCCGTTTCATGAATAAACCCAATGTTGTCGACCAAATGCAGTGACACATTTATTCTTCTATATTCTACTGTCATTTCCAATGCCAGTATATATATATATATATGACTCAGAAAACCTTTGTGGAGATAAACCATTGCTATCAGCGTGTTTGTTATCTGTCTCCAGAGGGGGAATGATATATGCGCCTCTCACTGGAGCGAGCTGTTTTCATGTCAATTCGAAAGTAAACGACACTCTTGTTCTATTTGGGGACAAACTCTTTTTTTCTCGTGGATTTAAATAATTGAAATCTTTGCTGGCAAAATCTGCTCACCTCTTCCTCAGGCGCCATATTCCTTTGCCAGTGACAGATATTGTGCATATTTGATGGCAACGTGGGAAATTACGGAGTGCTTCTCAAGATACCGTCCGCGGAGGTTTGTCTAGCGGAGAAGGAGGGGATTGTGTGATAGCATGCATTTTTGATGTAGCGTTGCTGCGAGTTAAATCCACCGAGAACAAGCGACAATGGTTATTGATTACCAGGAGAAAAGCAATATTTCTTGTTTCCTGTTTAATTATTGTTCTGATATAAATGTTAGTGTTGGAGCAGAGGACGAGGTACAAAACAAAAATGAGAGAAGTTGTGTCGATTTTAAATATTGACATAAAATGGAGGGGATTTAACATTAATTTTAGACACCGTGTCAAATGGTGTACAGCACCCTTTCCATCTTCTTTCAAGGACAACAATCATAATATATACGCATACAATTACAGTATGGTATACGCCGATTGGATGCTCAAAGTGGATTGCATTAACGCATACACATGGACACGCAGTTTCTAACCTTATATCACCTATATTATTATCGTAATAATTTTTATCATTTCCGTGATCATAAGATACTAATTTATTAATATTGATGATGGCAAATTGAAAACTAATGCCGTGTTTTAGTCACAGCAATTTAGGCATGTCAGGATAAATCCACCAAGGCCTTCTCAGAGAAAGTAAATGACATCCCCTGACTAACATTTTATATCGTCTTTAAAAAAATCTTTCGTCCATATTGCCTCCACAAATTCTCTACTCAATCAAGTCGTTTTTGTACCTTGTAGCAAAACATGTAGGACCGATCCCCAACTGAATGTCCGCTAGGGCAAAAAATGAGGATCTGCTAAAATCCTAACGATTCAAGCAATCGTCCGTGGATGATTTCTTTGTGCCCAGCACAGACAGAAAAGTTGTACATCGAAAAAGACAAAGGTAAAAGTCTTGAGACCCAAAAAAAGAAATGATGGATATCCGACGTAGCCTTAACAGTACTATCCGTCTTAATTCAGTCCATAGAAAAGTGAGCCGGCAGAATTCTGGCAATCCTAGGGAGCCCAATGCTAAACAAATTCGAGATCTCTTCAGTTTTGTGGATATTTTTACCTTTATATGCGCAATCAGTCACATATTGAATAGTTTTACCCCTTTTAAAACCCGGGCAATCGATTGGCTTCACCTAAAATTATGACACGTTTTTTTTTCAATTTCCACTTCGCTGGATTCGAATAAAGGGTCAGGTTTGCATGGGGATTTTTTACCTTTAAAACCAATGTCTCGGAAATATTTATGAAAGTTCTCTCATAGCATGAAAATGTGTGTGGTTTCTCGAGTGTTCTTTAATGTTTTAATCCTGGATATAAACCATTCTTTGGTTTGCCCAACAGAGAAAAAGAGTCAGAAAGTGCGGGCTCGGCTTAACAAGTCCAATCCAGCAAATAAAGCAATTATTCTAACAAAGTGGCAGTCAGAGCAGGTTCTTAAAGACAAGACACGCCCAACCGCATGACGGTTATCTTAAAGTGTTTCTTTCTCCTATCTTGATAAATTCAGAGGCACACAAAATTAACCATTCAAAAATTAAAACCAAGAGCGAGGTCTCAAGCCAAAGATAAGGGGAGGTAAAAAGTATTTTGATTTCTTGAAGATGACATGAGCATTGTGTTATTTTACAATTAGTCTGTAATAATGTTACGTTTTCTTGGCGATCTAACCCTTGTTGACGTCAGCACATTTTCCATAGCGAGATCAGGTTCGTTGGGGAAGTTAAATACAACTGCAACAGCTATGCATACTAGGTAAAATGTGCCCATGTGTCCAATACGTAGTGATGAAACGGAACATGTATAATTCGAAAGTATTTATAAGCTTGTGTAATTGTAATTGGTGCGCCAAGCCAAATGACTGAGGTTTCCTCGGATTAAAATACAGGAAAATAACGGGAAGAAGCAGATGATATTACGGTGAGACCTAATTGAAAGAAACTCAATAAACCACCCAGAAAGGCTTTTGCTCGATCGATTACTAATGAAGATATGCCACAATCCTTGAGATCATAT
Source organism: Sthenelais limicola (assembly GCA_942159475.1). Lineage (NCBI taxonomy): Eukaryota > Metazoa > Annelida > Polychaeta > Phyllodocida > Sigalionidae > Sthenelais > Sthenelais limicola. Next base: position 110,301,952 of record OW804095.1, on the reverse strand, counting down.
GAACCTTCAGATGTTTACACTCAGCAAAATTTATCGTAAATCTTGCAAGCTAGAAATGAAGGTGGGAGAAGAGTTTACGCCGGTTGAAGGCCAACTACCTCCTACTTCAATCCTCTTTTCCTGCTGCCTTGATTTGGTTAATTAATCTTCTGTGCCAGAGCCTCAGGTTCTATGTTAGATGGCCTATAATTCGGGTAATTTCCTCTGGTTTGTAAATAGTATACCGGATGTTCTACCTAGAGAACTGATGATACATCCTGAAGATGATCATATCATGTGGGAGGTAAGGAAGCACAGGCCGGGTAAACGGATATGTAAAATCCTGGAGATATTTATTGTCACGAACAACACTTCATTATTAATGTTATCTTGAGAAACGTATCTTATTGGTTATTATGCGGAGGATTCTTGTGATCTTGTTATCTTTCGAGTAGGGTGCTGAAAGTAATTTGCTGCGGTGACATACGTTTTGTGTTGGTACCCCAAACCAAGTTTGCTTTCTGCTTTACATGATTTTATTTAACAATGGTAGAATCATGATTAGTTAATATGAGTATACATACTTATATACATGTCATATCTTTTTATTTTTATACCAATCTTTTCTAATGGCATTGAGGCAAAAGTGACAAATACTTTTTTTAGATTATTTTAATTCTTTCTTTGATTTAAATTTAGTCTAAATTTAGATAAGAGCTTAACATTCCTTTCAGCATTTCATGGTGATAAAACGATTTTCCAATCAACCGTATCATAGGTATTAAATTTGAAGCAATAATTTAAGATGGGGCTGCATACAACAACGATATGTACACTACACCCCTCGAAAATGCTGTAAGATAATCAGGGTGCTAAAGAACATCACCTCTGAGGTGAGGGCATCAAAAATGTACTACGAAGCCTGAATAAAAATTTCTGTTCAAAAAAATACAACCAAATGAAAAAAGGAGGATGTAGAGCAAACGAAGTTAATGTATAGCAATACCTGGGGGAGAGAGAGATCTGAGGGCGATCATTAACTGTATTCCTAACTTCTGAAGCTGCCTTTATGGATATCGGTTGGGAGCTGGGAGGGCAAAGGGTAGTCATTGATCCATCAAGGGGACTAGGGTAGAGGCAGTAAAAGGAGGTTTTGTGAAGGTGTCCATTATTTGACAGATGTCTGGATGAAAAGCCATCCACTTCACATATACATTCCTCCAGCTCTCAACCGCACTCTCAAGCCTGAGTGTTTGACTCGAGTATTTGAGTACCGTGACACGACTACCGAGCAACTCGGACATCCAAATTTAATTTCGCAGAGTAAAACTTTCGCGCTATCGTATATAATGTTGGTGTTATAGCGAGAACCCCCCAACACTGATTGCAAATCTGTTTCGAAGAGATTCCTACACTAAATTGTCTTTCGGCTAGCCGAATCAATAGAATGAAATCAGGATTTAAAGGAGCAAATTCAGCTTTATATGTAATAAACCTAGAAAGCACAGATAGAAGGTAGGCCGTTTGGTAATCAAGATGCGAACACGGAGACCAGCTCTTGCCTGATGGGTTCCTATTTATAGCTGGGAGCATACACTGTAAAAATAAGCGCTGTATTTGAGTGAACCATACATGGTGTTATTTAGAATGATATAAATTTTTAAGTGGGAAGCTTTCGTGGGGCTACTTAAATGCGCGTGCTAAGTAAAGCTTAATGATTATTTTCAATAAAAAATGATTTCCTGCAAAATGATACTTGATTGAAACCCATGTAACCATTGGATAATGGAGGGAACTATATAATATAGGCATTTTACATATTCATTGACAAACGCCGGTACAGCTTACTTTAATTTCAGGCCTCGGTTTATAATGCCTCGCACCTGTACCATTCTGCGTGTTGTTTTGGGCAAACACTTTCGGACCCGTTCCTACTTCAACCTCCTGTGGTGTGTATTTCCACTCGGATCCAGCTTTACAGGAGCTCTTCTCCGGGGTTGGTGGTACACCTCCTGGTAATCATTCCGTTCCCACCTGCTCTGGCTCCTGTTCACCATCCTCCATTTTCTAAGACACGGGCCCAGGCCCCCCAATACGTTACGCCTATGATAAATGCATTTCTATAATTAGTCTCCAGATTGTACAGACTTCGTTAGGATTGGTTGGCGGGACGAGAGCGTGCAATTCTCAGCCTGACTGTTTCTAATCTTCATAAATTCTTAACGCACCAGCTTCCTTCACACAATGGACCTAACCCCTTTCCTCAACAGTTTAAGGAACGGTCGTAATAGTAACCGAAGCAGCGAAAAGAATATGGGCAGAGAGAGGCTTATCACGTGTGGACATCATAGTTGAAAAATGTGCCATGCAAATCCTGTCTCTTAATGTCTTAGGCTAATGCACTAATGGGCTATTTCTAAATAAGGGAAGAGAACTTCTCATCGCACCTGACCTTTCGCCATCTTTTTATATTTTAAAACCACGCTCTTAATTCTCCTGAGATGAGAGACACACAGTGGACCGTGTGCAGTTTGACACCCAATACCTTCCTCATGTTGTATGCATAGGATTTACAGGTATTATACATGTAGTATTGTAAACACATTTTTTCTGCGAAATCATGTTGCTTATTCAATCGACCTTGTACCTAGAGCTAGACTTTCGTTATGTTCAAACAGATACATTCTAACCTAGCCAAGAGAAAATCGAAAGGACGATAACACGTTTCTACACGCAGTGAATACAGGAATTATAACTGGAATAGCAGGTGTAGAAACTAAGCAAGAGTTGGGCATAGCTATCTGAAGGCGAGGGTTCTGCCAGTAATATAGTACACAAACACATCTTGCGTCGTGATATTAGTATCATATCGGGTTGTTTGCTTTGTTCCCATGTTTGCATGATTCATATTTATATTTGGAGTTGTTCCAAGTTTCAAAGGTGGCAGAATTCGTTTTTCATATTTTACACATCTGCAGAGTATGAACTCTTTGAAAAATGCAGATTGTACAGATAAGCCGCAAAAAGGATTTTTATAGATTCTCCATTTTTTATATTTCCCCTTATTTAGGTGTGAGACTCCCAGCTCTGACGCTTTTTTGCGGATTTAATCTTTTTAGTAAAGCTCCATGAGCAAATATAAAATACGAACACTCGTTTTCTACGCCTTCACTCATGAAGTAATATGAAATAAAACATCTCTCACTGGCATTGACTCATATGACTATATAATGAGTGCAATACCACAGATCTAACGTGCCAGGTTGATAATATTTTAAAATCATTCATTTTATACAGTGAAGTGATGCCTAACACTATAAAATATGGGGAACATACCGCCAGTTTTCGTTTTTATATTTTGTTTGGATAACCTATATTATAAAGACAGTCAGGCAAAAAGATATTCTTATTACATTCGGAAGAGGCGGAAAGGGACTGATTATAAATACATTCATGATGAACTTCTTTAAAATACAGAAAACGTGGAGGGTGAGATCTGGGCAAGTCCTGGCCTTCGCTTGTGAATACATGATATACCGAGTAGGCATGTGGGACTTAGGTGCAAGGGGCAGACGCACAGGGGCCTATGTTGTGATGAATGGAAGTGATCCGAAGGAGCTCTGTACAGATTAAGTGAACGTTCTTCATAAATATTGATTTCTTACAATCCAACCGACACTCCCCCTTCTCTACTCTGTCTCACGGCCAGTCAGACAACAACACCCCACATACGCCCCACAACCATATATAGTAAATTAGGGTTTCAGGGACTATCCTATGTAAATCCAAATGCGACTTGGCTCCCTAGAGATAATTAAATTTTCCCCTTCATAAGCGTTTTAAATTACCCTAGCTTCACATTATTCAGAGGTATGATAAATGCTAAGCTCCCTTCAATTCAGATCCAATATATCGAATACAGATTTGTGTGCACTGTAATATTATTAGGGTACAAATATGTATCCAACCAATAGACTCCGGCAAATTCAATGGTGTCTTGATATGTAATAAATTGCACTTGATAGCAAGCCACTGCAGTGATTTTATGCAGAAAAATCGATTTTTATGAGGTGTAGGCGAGCTGTTTCAATTATGCCTTATCATAGGTAAGCTTTAAACGCCAGCAGGACCTAAAAGCCCAGTCGTGTGTGTTAAAGTAAAGCGTGGGTGATTACATCCAGCTACACGAAAGCTATACAAAAGTTGCATACAATCTGGAGCAGATATATCAAGTGCAATGCCCTACCCTGAAATAAAATAGCCAGGCAGGGACCCTAAGATCGTTACAGTCTCGGCTTTATCATGGCTAGTAGAAGGTTATAACTCTGTCTTTACTTCCTTCAGGATGCTAATGTCCATTCATTCACCATGCCTAACTCCAGTAACTGGTCATAGAGACCCTGTACCAACATAACAGTCACAACCATCACTACCATCCTCCTCCTCCTCCTCCACCACCACAACCACAACCTCCTCCTCTTTCTCCCCTCCCGTCGTCCTCCTCCACCACCTCCACCTACTCCTCCGCAAGCTCCTCTGCCTTTCTCCACTGCACCACTAGCATCAGCAGCACCACTGCCACCAATTTTGCCACCCCCTCACATCTCCAACGCCGCCGCTCCTACCGCCGCCCAATGCTGACGCTGATGTGAGCATTTACAAGCGATTGCCAGGGGACAATAATAGCCACGAGCAGCTCGGAACAGTACAATACTCCAACACTAGGTGTCTCTGTATACACCAATACATCCTGTATGAGAGACCGTCGGTATGAACACCCACTACTAAACACAGCCGCTTAAAAAATGCATCGGCATAACTACCTTACTTCCCATGATTAGGGCATCATCTGAGGGCAACCCTTAAGAGCAGGGAGGTATATGCGGGGAGCAAATTGCTCGCATTCACATTTGATGCGATCATTGCAGGCACATTGTCCTGCCAACCTGTTGTGGGTAACGACCCCATTCACCATACAACTGTGTTGTAACCATGGCGACAGCTAGATTCCTTCGAAGGCTTCTTGGCCGGGAGATATCGCTGATGAAGATGTGCTATAAATAGCAACAGATATCTCCTCCATGTGCTGAGTAGTGGTTGCTCTTAAAAAGTAGCTATAGAGTAGTACTATTCCCGTATTATCTCCAATCATATCTGTTATCTGATGGCCAATAGATCGCGTTCCTATGAGACTAGTTGTATCAAAATGGTACATACCACAGCAGCTCATAAAAACATTATGACCCCTCCCCACCAACCCACCCACCTACCCATTCTGCCATGTAATTGATAATACAGAGATCAATTGTGACTAAGGAATAATAATTTTGGCAACTACATGGTCCGGGGGGAATATGAAGCAGAGAGGGGCGTATTAAGAGTAGGTCAGTGCTATTTTGCACAATATGGATTGAGGAATACATCAGAGACCTTGCCGAAGGAGAGGCAGGGGATTGGGATTAAGAACAAAAGTGGATCGGGATAGAGGTATAGCGTAGTTCCAAAACAATTCATATAGGACATTAAAAAGTTGGTGTCGGGGAATGTATACTGCTGACTTCAAATACGGGCAACTTAACCAATGTTTGTATGACAGATGTAAGGATATACCAATGAAATATGTACGTTTACTACATATGAAATGAGAGCATAGAGATTCCTACAATCAGGAACGAGGAAGGCAGGAGCAGAGAAGACAATTTCGAGTGGATAGGAAAGTGGAATTTTATTCCCTACAGAAGGTTGTTTGGTGGTGTTGTCAAGCGGAGTGGCCATGGACAGGATGGGTCTCTTGTAGAATGGGCGCTGCTTACTGTTGACCAAAGCCCTGATATAGGCATGTGTCGCCAAGCCTATAGCAATACATAACTGTAATGGGACGAGCTAAGGCTTACCGTCGACCGGCTAGGACAGAGTGAAGGAAACGTCACTGCCTGATAGGTTGAGTAGATAGTAACCAGTTTGTAGGAGTCAGGATGATAAAAATATTCAAAAGAGACACCGGTTAAGAAATACCTAAAGCCAAGTCTGATAATGGAAGTACATGTATAGTTAGTCGAACCGTTTCAAATATGCCATTTCGCAGTCAATTTATATTGAATGTATATATACATTCAATATAAATAATGCCCAAAATAACGCCCAATACGCAGAGAAATGAATTTAAACTCAAGCCACCTTTCCCATACAATGATAAGAAATCAATATAGAAATACTGCATTTGAAAAAAGCATTAATGATAGATAAGAGATAGCAATGAAAAATTTAGGCACCGGCTGGAAAGAGATCCCCAACAGTAAAATTCAATCCAGTAGCTCTTTATCCTCGACGGTAATGCGTTCCCTGACAATATGATATCATGAAATATGAGCATGGATCCAAACTAAACAATATTTTACGTTCATAAAGGAATGCCAAGCCCCGAAGGCCGTCACAATCTAGTGTACAGGCTAGATGCATAGTTCCTGATTAAAAACACCATGTAATCGAAACGCTCATAATGATATATTCAGGTATAATAATTCATTACATTTGTGTGACTAGCTGTAGAGGCCTAAGGGTATGTGTGCTGTGCTATGCATTGTTGGTCAAAAGGTACATGATGGCAGGTGAAATTTTGTAGACATGGCAGGAAAAGACTATCCAGGGTTGGAGTGCGCCTTTAGACCATAATAATATATTTGTCAATATCCAGGACGCCGCGTAATCAAAATCCAAAAATATCTGTTTCATTTCATATAATGTGTGCAGAAATAAATGTTGGAAAAACTATAAATTATCAGACTAATTCAAATCAAACAATAACATTCTACAAATCACTCCCTATTTATTTTTATTTGCTCAGATTCAGAGGCTTAAAATCTCTAAAACTACCGGCCTTCCACATAGCTGTTTTTGGCATGTCCCAATCTGCTTTTTTCGGAAGCCAAACTTAGACTAAATGGATATCTAAGAGAGTTTACGCACTGGTGTCAGGAGGATTAAGCGGCTTAGGCTAATGCTATAATGAGCAATTCAAATGTCCCGGGACAAAATAGATAGAGGAAATAGGAGGAAATAATCGGAATACGCGTTGTTTCCTGAACTGTAAAAAGGCGTCCTATGGTCGCTATTAGAACTTAATGTCACTATGAGGGAAATTAATACCGAACTAATCTAGTGACAGGTTTGATAAGCACAAAGAGCTTAGAGTCCGGGTGGACTAAACAATGCCTACCAACGGCAAGATTATTGCGAGATCTGTTGAGATAATCTCCCAAGTAATACACGATTTCGGAAAGTAAGAGCGGTAAAGGCAGTCGAGTAAACATGGGAAAGCAGTAATAAAAGAGCAGGACGGAAGAGATGCAACTAATTTTCTCTTGGCAAATGGGGGTTGACACGATCACATAATGGGGATTAATGGGTCTTCAATATCCACTTCCACATGCCCATACCCATATCTCAGGATATCAGGATACAGCAGGAACATTCGAACAAATACATGATCGCGATTGATGCAAGGTGTTAACTATAAGAAACCGATTTTACCTTATTTTTATTTGTGGAAACAAGAAAGGAATCCTGATTTAATATACAGGATTTACGAAGCGCAAGACAATAAGAATGGCTAATGCGATCTGGATGTATAGAGCCGAGGGAAACAGGTGCCGGAGCGTGGGTGGAGAAGGCTAAGCTATGCAGGGGAGAGGAGAAGAGATATAAGGCTTTTCTCCGCGGCCAACCATGTCATTTATCCTCGTCTTAGGTTGTAGAAAACCCACAAATACCGGGGAAAATGATGTGGCATACTGCTCTATGATCATCGACATGAAATATGGCCTGAGGCTTGTTTTTCTTTTCTTTGATTTCTTAAGCCTTTCCTAAGAACATTCCGGAGGGACCCAGACTGCTGAGGCTGGCTCTCGTGCTTGCTGCCACCATGGCATTATTTGTACATGAAAATCATCTTGGCAGCATAACTTTATCGTGGATAAGGTATTCCGCAGAGATAACATACACCTTATCCAGCACTTTCATCCTCCCTTAGTAACAACAGATGAAAGGATATAAGAGATTTCTGCATTAGACATCTCTCGAAACGTGTTCACACAGCATGTCATCAGCGGGCTCCATAAAACCAGATCAAGTATGCATAAACCATTTTATGTGGACACAGGTACTTCTTTTATTTCTGTCTCTGAGATGTCCAATAGCGAAACAAGATTCGGTTGCGTTTCTAGATGAAATATTTATGGAGAGGAAAGAGATACAGGGGAGTAGGGACTGGAGTGAGATGCCATTCATAACAAGTTATCAAAATATAATAATGCATTTTGTTGGTGTGCGTTATGAATTTCCCCATAGTCATCAATAATTATCTGTTACTGATACTAAACGTTATTCATTTCGTCGATGTTTCTGATACTAAAAATACAAACTTGGAATTCTTCCCACTTTAATTGATACCATAACTCTGTTCGACACATGTCAACAATCGCCAGTCACATTAACTCCATTTAAAAAAGAAAATAGAAGTTCTGCGGTTGGAATATTTAAAAGTGGAGTTCCCCAGGCTGGCTTAACTGGGCTGACTTCCAGCAGTTACGCAGACCCTAATTATGATGCATGCCCCTGAGAGATAGTGACAAGAGTCCCAGCGCCCCGCACAAAGAAACTCTGTAAATTAGGTCATTGTCAGCGAGCAGGTTGCCAGAGCAACTCCGCTCCTAGCACGCCAGCCAATGCATTGCTTCGCCAGGTCTGTAGGGACAAGGTGGGCAAAGTGTTGCAAAGCGTTACAGAGGGGGTGCATGCGTGCCTACGGAACCAGCCAACATGCTAACATCCCAAATGAACTGCCTAGATCTATCCCCTCCTTCGGGAAGTTAGATCATATATAAAGACTACGTGAACCAATATGAGGATACATTGGGTATAATGTATGCCCCGAAGAATAGTAACTAGGCCAGTTCTTTAATTAGTAAAGCATCCCACGAGGTAGGTATATATCTGTTCTAGTGTAGGCTATGTGTAAAACATGGTGGGGCGGGGGAGCCATGGTCATATATCCAAGCACATGAAAAGGGTCATGGCAATGGCTGGGGACCATCATTTGTGCACAGAAATACATGCATGCCATGATGGGGGCACAGTTACGAACAGAAATACCCCTCCCAAACTCAACCACTTTCTTTAACCTCATGTTTATTTTATATCAATTATCAGCAGGTTTCATCATTATCACCTTTCATAAGAGTAGCCATGTTTTAGATTATGTTCTCCGCAGGTGATCTTAATAACAATTAACTATAAGAACGGTCGTAGTAAATTGTGATATACGTATAGAGAGGACCATAACTTAATGAGACACGATACCAGCATTCGAAACCTGATAAAGTCATGGCAAAATAATTATAAATATGGGATGTGCAAAAATTGTAGATTTGCCATTATCAATATGCGGGACAGTGTGCGGACGGAGTGTTTGCATGAGAGTCACGTCTGTGATCTCAGCGACTAATGGATGGGTGTATATACTTGGCGGGAAATATATGCAGCAGTCAATACCATGCACTTACTGTCTAGTTCACATTTTGTTTTGGCAGCAGTAAAAGGCCGATACGGCCAAGCGCAGAATAATACGCAAATCTTTAAAACAAACCTGAGATTGTTTACTACAATGGAGGTCAGATCGGGCCAGGTAGATGTAATTGGTTTCCAAGCAATAAAATAAGGGGGAAGAAATAAGTGGGCAGAAAATCTTTACATGTAAAGCAATCTAGTATAGCCTTCTTTCCAGATAAGAGACAGACAGGAGACTATATACATATATATTGTGTAATGATTCCAACTGAACTTACTGAATGGGAATAGTAAGATATTTTTTATTATTATGACGAATATCATGCTATTCGAATATATGTAGAAAATGTTATCAAGACTAGAGGTAAACGGGTGAAGAACAATATTAATAATTGAGGATATGAGTACTACAAAATTCGGTGATATATTGAATGGAAGGATTTCCTTTGTACATTAGTTTTGCGCCTTTTAGTCTAAAGGTATCATCAGGTCCAATTCAATAGCCACAGGGGCCTTTTCCCCTCGGCGCTATGCAATGCACTGGCCACCGGCTAACCCTCATATATGCAAACCTGGCGTGGACCAATACTTCTTATTTTATAAACGCGCCAACCAGCCTACTAACTCCCATCGCCAAAACAGGGAGGGCAAAAATGTCAAAGGCCCTGCCCCCTGGCCGTCCCTTTCAGTGGCAGGGAAGGTTTATTCAGATGGGCATATTATGCATACGCAAACATGAACTTTAGCAGAAGCATCTACACAGTATGGGACAGTGAGAAAACAACGATGCATCATCAGCATATCTCAGCATGCGGGGGCGACAGCAGCTAGGGGGGAGGCACAAATACGGGGATTGCACCCCGGGCGATCACTGTGCTTGCTCATGTATACGAGAAAATGTCATACGGCCACAAATAAAAGGTGGACCTTCAGCCGGATTGGCACAAAGTGAAATAGGGGAAATGACTGTCAGTAAAAACGAAGCATAATCATGATGTCTTAATATAAAAGTTCAGACCCCCGTCGGGAAGCAATAATGTATATGTCCTTTTAGTATAGCGTGATATACGTATCCATAAGCAGGCCTTTGGAATGATCTTTGAATTAAAAGCTCCCACGTCATTATTCTCATTGCAGCTCGACAATTACAAGCCAAAACAAATGTAACACATTATTATTACAGACAGTCGCGTGTGTCTGTTATATTAATAGATGCATAGGGATAATTCGGAAATGGAATAAAATACCATTGGAACATTTATGATCTAATTCTTTTCAGATAACTCAACAACGAAACAAGGGTCCCTATGGGGCAGGTATTATACTCTCGCGGAAGATGATCGATGTCGATCCCACGATTGTTCAGGCTTTATGTGTTTGCATAAAGAATCCATATATATATTTGCATGCGTGGGAGGATATTTATTGATACTCCGATAATAAAAGTTTATAGGCCCAGAAAGTAATTACTATAGGTATGAGGAAGCATATATGATGTGCATTTCATGTCTAATGACCAGAGATACTTTTACAAGCAAAGCGATATGCCAAAGACGCTTGCTTATATTAAAGTCTATAGGAAGGAAGGGAGACGATCATACCTCTGTGTTTTATTATCCGTCGAAAGTAATGTTCTTATCCCTATCATCACCTTATTAAATGCGGGAACGGATAATCGAATGGATCATCTACATAATCAGAGGATATGCCTCCACAAATGGGACGATATTATTTAGGATCTCCTCAAATAGGAATGATCTCAGAAATAAGATGACCAGATTGCAGATTAATTATGCCTATAATAATGGATGAAATGGTGCTTAATTGGTATATATGCCAATATTACTATGGACGCACTTATATCGACAATTGAAAACTCATGTTATTAACCGCAAATCAAGCCAATGTTCAGATTGATCTACAGTGGCTCGGGGATAAAAATAGGCGAGCTCACTAAAATATTCATAAGCATTATTCCATAAGGGAGACGGAGTGTATGATGGATGGCGTTGCTTTTAAGGTAACTTGAATCTCGACTCCAAGAACCTGGAAGTGATAGTTCAAATAAACAGGTGCGCCAAGGTGCATCAATGCAAGATGCACTTTACAGACGATATAGCAACAGAGGGGACCTATCCTTTCTATCTTGTAAATGATCCGTCGAATGCTTATATCAGGAGGGGCTCGTGAATACGGCAGAATTCACATAACTTCAGATAAATCAAATAAATCCATGAGGGGACAGGCCTGGATATTTGGTTATACTTTTCGTGAGACCAAAACCAGAAAATGCAAGCTGGAACAATGCTGGGTTTAGAATTCAGGCCAATTCTGCACCGTATAAAAATACGTGCTCACTTACTGTTAAACAGCCAGGATACAATGTATCAGAATATTGACTCACCTAAAAAGATAAGAACATCAAAATTAGAAATCGGGAAATGGGTTAAGTTAATTTGTTTTCACTCGTTCATTTAAGGTTAATCTTGATATACTTTCCCCCACAGAATAGCTTAGGAACATTTGATGCAATCGACACACAACACCGGGAGAGAACTGATGCCTATATTGCAATTATTTCTCTATTTTATATAGTATACATCTATAGACAACGTACTATCCCAAATATCCCATCCAAAAAACATCAGACACTAGACATGAAGAAAGAGACATTCGAGCAATTGACAACTGTAAGGTTGTCTTTTCTTGACGTTTCCCACGCGTAAAACAGAGGGTGCTCCTATATTGAGGACAACTGTATTACACAGACCGTAGATAGCGAGGGATTACTGTTGGTTATCTTCCAACATCGTATTATCTCTAATCCATCTATCATCCATATCTCCTGATTAGGTTACACCTAGTCATTGCTCCCAATACTACCGTCCCAGGACCTCGTACCACGAACATTGTAAGTCGCTCCCATCTAGTGTGCCAGATAAATATCAATTAGAGAAAGTAATCCTTGTTGGTGTGGTGACAATGGTGGCTGGTTTATATTATGATAACTTTGTTATGATGGAGAAAGGCTGGGGGATTTATTAGGAAAACCTTGTACAGCACCATAAGGATAATTAATGCTTACTTTATGAAGATTCAACATAGAAACATGATAGGGTGGAGTAATGTGGTATATATTCGACTGCAGGTTGCTCTAGACATATACTTCCACCCTATACAAAAAGAAACCTTTGAAGCATTTGAAGTATTTGAATTTTGATACAATAAACAATGGCATTTCTGGTGTCCCTACCGTGAAATCAGTTTATGAAACATTCTTAATCATATCGTAATTAAGTCGGATGTATACTTGTATACAAGCATGGGTGTAAAAAAATCTTGCACACATTAAAACAATTAATTCTCATCAAATATAGAATATGACAAACCATTATACAAAGGGGGAATAATTGGGATGACCTAAGTGATTTTTGCTTTTATCAATCCAATACCACGTCGGATATTTTACAGACCAGACTATGGCCCTTTGAATTCTTTCATCAAACCTCCTTCCCCCTTTTCCATTTTTTTCGACCGCACCTACTGTTTCTCTTGCAGTTTTCCGCCTCCCCGCCCCCTCTCATCTGCATCACTGGAGAAAGATGAATAAATCAATGTTTCTGCCCTCAACGCTTGATCAATGCCCACCTCGAGATCAAAGAGAAAATTTTAACATTTTCCCTCGTGCAAAAAGCAGCTTTGCTTGAATTAAAAAGAAGGGAATATGGCCTTTCTTTCACACTTTCATGAACAGAGGCATGTCTCATGAGAGGGGCTTCAAGCTGGCAGACCCAGTGGAATTCCCGGCAGCAATTATTCAATAACATCAATGGACTTATAGCTGAGCAATATTAGGACATACATATAGCAGTTACTTGCAAATAATAACATAATCGCTTTATTCGAACATACTGAAGGTCAAATTAGATTGTGTGGTACAAGACGTAGGATCACTGGGTGCACATGGCAATAATACGACTGAATGGTGTGGGCCATGCAACCAAGAGCCGGAGAGTGGAGTATGGTAGCGTCATTTAAGAGGACAGAAACTACCGAAGGGAAGACGAGGACTCCAGCCGTCTAGAGTGAGTTCTTCTTCTGAGGGCATTCACACTTGGAAGGTACAGCTCGATACTAATAGACAAACCGAGCACTAATCAGATCTTAAATCCAGCTAGTTTCCCATTGTATGTAAGTGCATCTACAGAAATGTTACCTAGACCTTAATTCCTTAGTCTACGTTTTGTGTATACAGTCGAGATTACTAATTCCTTGACGAATTTGATAGTTAAGCATTTCTTGCTGCTACATTAGCACTAAGTAGAATGGCTGGTTTTCATTGTATGTGCAGACCAAAAGGTTTCAAATGACTCATGTCACTCATTACAAGAGTACATGTTGGAAATATTCGCAGAGGAGCCGCAGGGCAATAAGCCAACCAAAGTCATATCCGCGCGGGTTCTGTACCATTCTGTTGTTTTTTTTGTTTTTTTTTTGTATAGTTTTGACATCCTCGTGTATCACGACAGGATACTAAAGTACGTGGAACCTTGACCATACCAGAACAAGAAGCACACAATCGATTTATTTGATTATATACTATTTTTTACCATTGAACTGGGATATCAATTCAATTAGGGTGTCGTCTAGATTAAAACAACTGATGATGTTCAATCTATATGTCTATGGGACTGATGGACAACAGCTACGAGACCCGCATACCATTATGACCACTTCTTCTACAGCCTTACAAATGAGTTTAATTGGATTTATGCATTCCTGTACGGGTCCCAACTGTTCGATAAGGACAATGCAGCAAGGGACATCCATCAATAAAAACTGTTATCTGATTGAATCAGGGTTTTTGTCCAGCATCCCTTAATATGTTTGATAAACACCACATCCCATTGATTAATCTCGAAATAGACGCACAAGTAAAAATCCGATTCTACTTTGTCAATATCAATGTTGATTTCTAAGGAGAGGATTTCTTCTATCTTGCATTCGCGCGATACTTACATTCCTTCCAAGAGTCTATCTAAATGTCTAAATACTTTCCACGCATACCAGCACAATAATACTTTTATGGAGAGTTCTCCACACAGACTGCAGCTGGTATCGTAGCACGTTCTCAGAATATTTGTATAGTTAATTTGCCTTGACAGCAGACAATCTGTCCCACAAACTATTCATATTCATATAAATTGCCTCTTATATATAAATAAATAGATAGATAAATAAATAAATAAATAAATATAGGCTATACTTTAAGAATTTATCCGCAGTGAAATAATTATAATATATAGTTCAATGGTGTTCACAAGAAAATATGAATTAATGATAAGAAATAAAGGCCATACATAGATAATGGTATAAATATAAAGGGTCGTGCATAGATCATGGTACATTTAAAGAATTTCGTATGCCTTGCTAGTTAGTACACCAAGCTCCTAAAGTTTGTATCTACATCTATATCTTTTTTTATCTGATTCCAATCAATAGGTAAAGGAGCTAATCCGAATCGATAAGGATCAATCTTCAGTAAAGGCTTTTTTCGTGACTTCTATGAGCCAAACCAGTCACGAACTACTCGGCCTTGAGAGATCTCGCCAACTAGTACACAGGGAGAGTTTGAGTATTCAACGGGGGACGTATGCCCTCCCTTTTACTTCCTCCCCAAAGCCGCCCACTAATTAAGATAGGAATTGGAGAGGTTTCACTTTTTAAAAATGTCCGTCCCATATTATACGGATTCGTCTTGCCACATTTATTTTCTAAAATCCCGTTTTAAAACAACAACTCCATGGAAAGAAAGATTGCTAGGATTATCTGCCTCGAATACATGATTATTCCAACGAGAACGACCCCCATTTCCTCCAAAGCCATGAAAGCAGGGGGATTAGCAAAAAACTATTTTCGATTATCATTATTATTTGATTTATTTTGTTTCTCGGCTGGTATTTTTGCCTGACATTTCATTCAATCGGTACTTCTTTCGCCGGACATCAAGGCCTCTTCAATACATACAAAGGTCAAGCCGAAACCTCAACAGACACAAACAGGCTGGGAGAAAGGTCAGACTACTCTAGAAGAAGAACAACAGAATTAATTTCCTCATGGAATTATACTCCACCTTTGGAAGCAGGCAATATCAGACTCCTAAAGGCAATCCAAGCTCACATGGCGACGCCCATTCTTATTGAACCGACAGTAGGATCCTTTTAAACCCGAACTTTTTTTACGCGCCTGATTTTCTTGACATTTGCGTGGAAAATATTACCTTTTGCAAAGTTTTAGGGTTGGGCACATTTAAGGTAGCGATTACTCCTACTTATCATCATAGCCATTATCATTTTTTTTTAAAATTATTTACATGTTCTTATTCATGAAGTGGTTTATTTTGATAATGACGCATGTCCCTATGTCTATCAGCCAAATATGAGAGGTTAGGTAAAAACCATCACAGGTCCCAAACTATAGACTATCGGTGACCTTTATGGCGCCTTGGGGGCGAAAACAGCGCTCGCTGTATCATTATTGGAGGAAGACTACTCAATCATGTATTCATTATCCCACAGTATGCCCCCATTATAAGTAATGCTGACATATTGATGATCTCATTGGAATACCCTATATATTGTATATGCCAATCTTAATCATTGTCCAATTGGCTGTTTGGACATGGGAAATTATAACTGACAGTCGCAATAAAACATTTAGATTCTGTTATTAAATGTTGATGTCTGCTAATATTTGAGGTCATCAATTAAACGCACTAGAAATGTCCAAGGAAACCCCAGATGCAAAGGATCAATATTGGGAAGAAAACTTTCCCAAGTAATTTCGAAGAAGAAAAAACCCACACAAACACGGAACCAGAAACCTGGATGGGTATTTCCCGGTAAACAAATGAGTTTAAGTCAGACAAACAGAACAGTAGAAAAACGATGAATAAATTCCACTCCGATTTTTTTCCAGAACCACATTTTCATAATAAATGAATAAACAAAAAATACTTCCAGGACAAGGGACCATTTGTGTTTTACCTCCTTCCCTCTTATACTACATACTAGTATATATATATATTATCTATATATTCCTAAATACTGGCTGATGTGGCTGATGTAGCTATTCTTCATAAGCAAGACGTACCTTGTAAGTACAAAACGCAGGGCCTGCTCAAGAAAAGAAAACTATATGCCTTCACATCAGTGTTGCAGTCCCCTCCTCTCGCAGCCCGAAGGCAAATTTTAAATTCATAGAACAACTACTTCTCCCTATTTCAATTTCCCCCACCTTAAACCCTTATAACCGGGTAACATCTGGTCGTTTCCTACCTCATTTCACTTCAGGCAGTTACATCGACTGTGTTTGCTGGCTGATCATTCAGGTTTGATGGCTGACTGAGGCAGGTCCAGATACACTTTAACATCTTCCATCTACAGATAAAGATGGATACTACCCAGTGTTCACCCTCCAACACACTACCGCCATCCTTCCCATTTCCACTGTCCTCACTTGACCCAAATACCTGATGTCACTCCTTACACGAGCCAATCCCTCTATAGCGGCTAAGATTAGAAATGGTGAGGCTATCGTTCGGCCTGGCTGGCCGGAGGGCTCTGTTCGGAAAAGGCTTTGAAGGCATTCAATCCATTTGTCTTCAGTCGAACACCTAAATGCACCCTTTCAATGTTACTTAGTAGTGGCGATGGCTTCAGGAGATCAATAGAAATTAATAACGTTTTCAAATGCGTTCGTGTCTGTAAATCATACATTCCATTTGCCACTACGAATCTCGATATCAACGAGCCAGGAGTTCGTTTTAGATACCCTGAACAAGATTTCGTGATTATATTCTCTATTGTCCGGCACACACGAACAGTGCCACTGTAGAATTAGAGTGATAGTCATGTTTATGGTATAGATTTGAGGCCAGGATCAATATGCGGTGTTCAACCCTAAAGCCCTCAGCTCATCCAACAGCACCCCGAAACGCAGCCACCCCACACCTCCAGGGGCGAATAATGCCACTCCCGGGTGCTGACCCCAAACCGCGCCACAACACAACACCCTCTTCAAAGACACACATATTTTAACGCAAAATGATGAAAATAGATGGCTGGCCTTTCTCACGAATCTCACAATTTAACACCCATAACACCACCTGGCAGGCAACTGCCCTGACCCCTTGTAGGTTGCGTTAGAAAACAATCGTTGAATGCCCCATGGAAATGGCCCAAGAGTCGTGATGGTATACCCCTGTGCGAAAAGGGTTTAATGTGACAGACAGTGACTGACTCAATTGGAATAAGAACATTCTCAATGCAAGTTGATGTGTAACAGATGGGTATAAAACGCAATTAACCTAGATCTAATATGAAAAACACCAGAACATTCAAAACTTGTCCAATAGTAAATCCAATATACAGATTATGCTTTTCAGGTTTAAATATCTGGATAGACATGAATCAAAACAGCAGTGTAGCTCTTGTTGCAAGGACGGAATCATACAGAATATTCATTAAAGACTACTTTAGAAAAAAAGGTCAAGGTATATATATCAATAGAAGTATTTTGTGCTGGAGGTAACGTAACGTTAATTCATATAATATAGAGGAAAGGCAGATGCAATCAATAGAAGCACTGAATACATTAGAAATGCCACTTGAAAAGGTTAACAGTATAAGAAACAATAACAAATAGCCAAACAACCAATATAGATAATGCCACCAAGAGGTATAGGTACAGTAAACAAATGGAAAGGGCAAAAGTAAGAAACAGATCCTCAGGCAGTGAAGGGTTAACCCCATGTAGGAAGTTGGAGGGAGTGAAAGACAACCTGGGTCTGGTGCGGCTTACAAACTGCAGGTTCTCACTAATGAAATAACCCTACGAGGGCATATCTGCCGTGATCCAAGCCCCCACTAGACATGATTACTACGACAACAAGTGAAGTCCTGACATTTCGAAACTTTAAGACTGTTAACTGAACTTTAGATGAGCATAGGTCAAAAAGGCCTTGACGGTTGATTCATAAGGAAAAGATATATACGGGGAGAGAACTTGTAGAAAAAATGTATTTGCTCTACCCAGGATTGTTTTCAATATTACTACAGCTGGCAACGTCGTGAAGCGTGACTGTAGAGGAATGGATGGGCATACTAGTAGCCGCTAATAAAAAAAGGCAGATTAGCCAGACTAATCGTACAAAAATACCAATAAGATTCCCCCAACTAAAAGCCCGAGATCTACTGGTAAGGGCAGAACAACACAATGCTAGATGTTTCACACTATATATTACTGAGTGAAGAATTTCTATTTGAATGGAAATGACAATTATATCTATTTTGAATACATGTATGCTGAAGGAGGACGCTGAAGTTTTAAAAGAAACATATCTAAATTCCCATATTCAATTAATATGAATAAAATGATGAATGGTCGGAAGCTGATTGTAGGTTTTCAAATAGTACATCATACAATAGAATGAAAACTAACCGAGTCAGTGCCTTTTTAACCATTTCTTTCCCTTTGATATATAGAAAATACCAACAGATAACAGAAACATGCGTAGACATAACTAGTTCTTGATCTCCAAGACACCAGCTTTCTTTCCATCTTGAGTGATTCCCAAGAGTTACTCCACCCCATTCCATATTCAAATAGAGATCCCCGGAGAAAGGGTTCTCTATACTGCCCCAAGGACTCATAAATCCGGAAAAGAATCGAATTTAACCTACAACTCAGCTGCCAGTCTGCCGTTTTTTTCTTAATCAGACAGCAGACACGGTACACACACATATATAAATACATTCGCATATAACTGGTTCTGAACATTGGTGGTAGATGGGCATGTACCACCTCCAGTGTCCAGCTTGACCACTGACCACTATAGCATCACTATAGCCAACAGCATCAGCACCAGCATCAGCAGAGCTTATAGGCCAGCGGTCACTAAACAAGTTTAGAAAGCTTTTTATGTATGCTAGGGAATATCTGTATGGACGCTTCTTATAGATTATTCCACTGACTTCCACCCACCCATACGTTTTCCCGTTTCCAATACGTTATCTATCACTGCGAGGTATATTTGGAAGGGTTGGCGCTATATGCGACTATATATTTCCCATATGGGGAAAGCTTGGTATATTCCTGGGGTATTTTCTGGCGTATTCGTCGTCGGTAGAGTTGCTATAACTGGCTTTTATAGTAGAAGTGCACTAAGTGAACTGCATATAAATGAGAATGACTATAACACTACCGAGTGTTATCACCACAAAACCTTGCGTGAATGACTGATAGATATTTTTATATGTAAGTAATTGATTCATCGCTTGTGTTATCGTACTAAATCGTATTAAAGCTTCTTCCCAAGCCACTAGAAGGTATTATCTATGTAGGACACTCATGTTTTCGTCATTACAGCTCGTCAACCTATAGGATTTATCAGATACTCGATTCTAATATCTATCAGCAATGTTTAGATATAATGATAGAGATCATAATATAATAGAGAATCAACTAAGGTCTGATAGGCCTTTTGTATTTTTAGATTCCATCTAAAATGATCTAGTACTATTGGCATCTTAAATTAGAAGACATGAATGCATAATCGATATGAATCTATGTCACTAGCCTGATTTTCCGGGAGCGTTCAACCACGTGAGCAAAACCAACACTAACATATGAATAATTGAGATAGGCTCTCACATTGTGTCAATAGATATGTAGATATCTATTATCTATCATCAAATAAGCTTATCAGCGTCTTGATATTAGCCAGAAAGTAAACCCGAACTTATATTTATATGTATATTCTTTGGCAACGAACAAAGATACTCAGGAGCGATGTTTTAAAATGAACCACCTTTTTTCTTATACATCATTTAAGATTCCAAATTGCGAATGAATTAGTGATGAGCACCGAATGCGTGACATAGACACAACCATCATTCTTACATCAATCAATATTCATAGGTACATTGAATTGTCTAGGTATAGAGGCTTAGGGGAAGAACATCGTCCGTCCTTTTTACTGAAAACGTAACAGCCGCCCCCATCTCATCCCCACCCCGCCATACATACCAAGATTAGGCTAAACCAGTAATCCGCCTGTACTAATCCCCACGCCCACCCCTAATCCTTCATGGAGCTAAATCCACCCGTGCCATATACATAGCTCAGCAAAGATTGAAGAGGAATCGAATCAGGGAGGGGGTGAAGTGGGAAGGTAAGGCGGGTAATTGGCGTGAATACAGTATAGTATGTATCTGATAGAGCGAAGGGAACAAGCATCTTGGGTGTAGGTCTGTCTCGCAAGAACAAACTGGGTTAATACCACCATGATAATAACCTAATCATGTCAGGCTGCATGCATTATTCTCGTCCATGCACATGTTCAACTCATTGCTCGTGCAGCACGAGGGAAATCAATGTATTAACAATGGCTGTGACATATTGCCAGGTCCACGAGTGATATATGAAATTACAAGTAGTGCATGGAAATTGGAGAAAGCAGCGGGCATTCGGAAAGTAGTACATAGAATTGGGGGAGAGTTTCGGGTATGTACTAAGTAGTGTATGGAATGGTGATACTAGTCGTTAGTAGTATATGGAATTGGGTAACTGCAGCGGGCACATTAATCCAAGTATTAAAAATACGGAGATTATGACTGAAATTCCCAAGACACCGAATCCAGCCAAATTTTCTAAGGGGGGTGTAAATAAATTCATATTATCTTTATTTCATAGAACCTTAACTTCATAAATACTTATAGGATAGGTGTAATGTGAGGGTAAAATAATGCAGAAATATTAGATACACTCAAGTCTGGCCGATGCAACAAACATTGCTTTCTGTATTCATACATGCCCATATAGATCTCAGGAGGCCAGCATATTCCACCTGTCCAGAGCTGAGTTTGTGTTACTCTCTTTTGTCTCTGATCATACTTTAACGCCAACGCTGTGCATACATACCCCGGAGGCATCAGATTTCATACCATATCCATATATCCATTTATCCCCGAGTATATGATATGCGGCCGAGGGCGTTGGGTTATTTAATAGAGTATTGCCCACACCCCTTTGATCATATAGGGATGGACCCTCAGATGGTCTCAGTGTATAAAATATTATTATATATAATCAAATAAATGTTGCATGGATGTCCTTTGAGAATAATGAGTATTAGAAGAATATATAGTTCTCGCTGTATGCAAGAATTGGTAAGGCCCCTTGTGCATATTGATCTACTACTCTTTTTATAGCAATAGAAATAACCATTGGCCATACATTCATCACTTCAAAGACTGTTTTGCTTTTGTTCGATGTTTTTACCCAGTGTCTCATGGTAATGAGCAATAGTACTCGAATGAGGTATGAATAAACGCTCTCGCCGGCAGCTTGGGCATATATTGAGTAAAAGAGGTTGCCTATGCCCTCCAACCACCTCAACAACATACACACCAAGCCCTGCAAACACATCCCTAGACCCAGTCTTCGATACCCCAGTGCATACCACCTTTTCAATTAGTCCCTTAGTTTCCCATGAGGATTAAAGAAATAAATCCCGCAAACTGACCCCAAAACACACCGCAAATATCGACTCCTAAAGCCCCCTAAGGCTAAACCTCACTAGGCCGTTATAGCGTTTGCGTATTTATAGAGAATGTCACAATATGAATCGCTAAAAGATTCATAACGTCTCTATGATTGACATCCGTGATTTAATTTGAGGCATACATGTAATGTAAGCCACCGGCACGACGGGGAGTCATTAGAGTAAATGGTTATAATACGAAGGGTGGTCCCAACGGTGAAGGGTTAACACGAGTTATCGATCTCTGATTGGCGGATCAATTGCCTCATCAGCGCGTGATTGGGTGTAGGGGTGGTTCGATCAACCTAGGTTGTAAAACGGTGAGGCTGGAGTGAGGGGCATGAGGGAGAGAGCGATGATGATGGTGGTGCAAGTGGAGGACTTGGTGGCAGAAGTAGGATAAGAGGCTATATGTGCTTAGAGACGCCCGCAAGTATCCAAAGAACGAAAGATATGAAAATATCTAGCAGGAAGGCCGGCGCAGATAGGCCGATGTGGAAGTTCCAAGCGAGGAAAGTAGGAAATACTTCCCCCAAGGGGATAGGGAATCGTTGCGGAGACGAATGCGATACATAGTATCCAGATATAAAGTGATAAATCACAATGAGTATCAGATGAAAGAATTTATGGATTTAAAAGTAGAAACATTTAAACTGTCACGGGAAATAGCGAGGACATGGTCTATGCACCAGCTTAAAAGAACAGGCGAGGATGTTTATGCAAAAATAATCAGAAATAAAAAAGAAAAACATATGAACCAGAACAATGTGAATCCACCAGCTAATAGATAAATAGAATATGAGTGTTTTTTTCGAGAGATATAGACAGCTCTTTTTTACAGAAAAGGCAACAGAAACAATGAGTGAAAATAGATTGAAACATGCACTCAGCACGTAAGGACATACAAGCTTGAGTGAACGAGAGGTGAGACATGCAATATAGGGGCTGGGAGAGCAGCCCTTGTGAAATATATATCAGGTACGCCATGCAGAATGGATTGAGGAATGGACCCATAGCGTGGGAAGGTGGGAGATGTGGAAGGGGGCAGAGGCTGGGGCTTGTGTCCCTAAAGGACTAGTGAATTCACCAGATGGGGCGATCCATCACACAAGTGTGACATATGATTGTCAGTGTATGCCTCAGTCAGTCAATGAAAATTTTATTATTTTTATTCAATCCTAAGAGTGCCCAAATTGAGTCACTGTAATGGTATAGATTAGATTCCCGACAAACTACTGTAGAAACAATATACATTATATCATATTTACAGTTTAACTGATGGGAACGAGCGACGAGTGCGATATTTTTACTGAAACCAAGTCGTTAGTTCCCTGTGAATACGATACGATAATGATTATTCAAACAATTACCGCCAGTTAAATCCGTTTTAAAAATAATAGTCAGGTATGCCTGCAGTTACTATTTTCTCACCATTTTCATAAAGTTGATAAAGTTAAACATGAAGTCGAACTACTGCATATATAGGCTAACCAATTCAAACAGATCCTCAAGTTGCGGGCAATGACGTTATATAATAGTCCAAGATGCAGCTCATATATGCCCTGGACATAACCTCATCAGATATTGACTGCCCTCTGCTTACTTAAGCCCCAGGCAGCTTCCATAAGAACGAGATAATTGCTTCTAGGGGCATCCCTAATACATCTATCACATAATCACAAAACTTATCATAAATATTCTTCTATATTTTATTAGAAACGTGAGAAGGAACCCCATTTTTTAGGGTTAAAGTAGGATTATGAATTGTAAAGTGTACATAATTTATCAAAAATCGCAATGTAACACGTTGTAAGTTTATTCTACATCAGAATCAAATCTCTCCAAGAGCACGAGAAACACTGCGAGTTCCGTTAATACCAGAGGGATAGTCCCGTTATCAAGTCGGGCAGCAAGAAAGATATGGTGAAGGCACACCAATCGTGTGATCATATATTTATGTCCACATATTGAGCCTAATAGTATTAGTCCGTGAGATACGACGCATATTACATAACGTAGACTGATCATTTATTTACGTCAGTGAGTTAATGTGATAGGTCGAGTCGCAGCTAATGTTCCCCAAGGACCTTTCCTGAATGTGTTATGAGTCTAGAGTCGTACCGGACAAAAGGAGAATTGCAGCGACACAAAACTTGAATGGAAACCATCACAATTATCACTCTTGGTGTGACATGGCCCTTTTTAGTCAATGACTAAATTGGCGCGAGTAATGCGCAGTAGTTGTACTTTACATTTTCAATCCCATTGAGTTACGCATTGCCGTTGAAACATTGCATTATGGTTTGCTTTCACAAGGGAAATATTTTAACTATAGTTTCGAATGATCTTTTCCTAAAAAAAACGGCGTAGTGTTTGAATCAGAGTCCATCATAAAAGCCCTCCTCCGTCTTCATTGAACTTAACAAAGGCCCTGTGAATAATGGCAGAATGTGCAGAGCCTTTGGTATTGATGCTTTAATAACTGAATTAAATGCTACTCGCGTAGACAGAGAACACAGAAACCAAATCGAAATTCTTATGAGCAAAAATTACAACTACCTCGCCCAATGATCAAACGGTTTTTTATGGATTTCATCTTATTCTTGACCAAAAGAAAAAGGCTAGGGATCCGTCTGTATCGACCTGATCTTGGTGATTCTAAGAAAGTCTCAAAAGCAAAAATAAAATCGTGCTACAGGCAAAAGGGATAGCATAACTCCATTGACGTACAGTCCTCAGGAATTACCAAATGCTGCTACGACATTCTAACATTAATTTAATGAAAAGGTTATGTGGTCCATGAACCGAATTAAACGTATGTAGGTGTAAGGTATGGAATTAGGCCTATGCCAAAATAAGAATACATTAAATAGGCAAGAAATGTTGCTCATACAAGATACAATTGCGACTGACATAAACAAATATATCAACGCCAATTATGTCTTGCTAATATATCAGGGAGGGACATAACACATTTGAATAAAGCGTCAGTACATATATTATATAAGTGATGATGAAAAACGGTATGGGACAGATATAAATGGTCACCATCTGAGTCATGACATGGACAGTGAGCTAGAGCGCAAGATTCCGCGTAATTCCATTCAACCTCAAAAGATCAAGGAAGATAATGTAGAGTTAGCATCACCCTAAAATGAAACAATACGAGTATCCCCTCCAGCCCGGGGTGATAAATGATCCTAACTCCATGTTCAAAGGCTCCATTACAAAATGTACATCCCGAAGGTCAAGGTCGCTGCACCCATGTCATGTGATTAAGTAACCTGGAATAAGCCAGCAGTAAACGCGGATCCCGGGAGAGGACGAGGTGCTGGTATTTGACCGCATTCATAGGGAATGAATGAATTGATTGTCCATTTGATGATGAAAGTCCCAGTAGTAAGACGATGTAGGCTCCTGATCGTTAAGGTGAATAAGAATTCACAAATGACAGTCCAACTAATGTTGAATAAAACAACTGTTTCAAATCTGTACGATTCACTGCGAGATGCGCTTCAGAGGAACTGTAGAAAAGACCAAGTGATCCTTTTTCGCAATTGCTTATTTATTGATATTACTGCTATAAATAGTAAGTAAACAAAATATATGAAGTGTGCCAGTAGGGCATATAATCACGACCAGACAATGAATTGTCAGGTTTTAAACCAACTTGGATTCATAATAAACATACATATATGATATAGATATAGCCTATATGCGGAGCTATGATTTCAAATTTGTGACGGGTGTCCGATGAGCAGAAACGACCAAAGGCAGTCTTGCATGATTCGACCACCATTCAATATGAAAGGAAATGAGCACCTTGGTCAGAGAGCTGTACGAATCAGAACCAAAAGAATTCCATCGTGTGTGATTGAGAAGGGTGGTCAGCGATAGCGTAACCTTGGTAACACGGAGGTTGATTACAGATTACATAGTATGCGCTGGTTGAGATCTGATTTAGGGGAGACATTGAGTCCACCAACATTCGTCTCGATCATTCAATCCAAGGAACTCTGCGAAACATGATGGGATAGTGAGCTGAAACCATAACCATCTAACCTAGCTATCATGGATGCCATATGGGTCTAGTTAAAGACAATACATATTTCTAGCCAAGAAACCTGCCCAATGAATTGGGGAAAGCATAGAGTCCATCGAAAATGGCTGTTCCTTAGAGCCATAATAAACATTCATGAAAAATAGCTTGACAGAGAACCGCAAAGGGCAAAAGGTTTATGTCTATTCTCCGGCATTATGTGTTTTCCGTTTCCTGAATGACCCTTAAAAGAATAATAAATGAAGACCAAGAAACTGCACTTCTGTAGAATACATTGCATGAGACAGATATCATGCTATGCAGAATAAACGTTATCCAATAATATTTATCACCGCTAAATATTATTTATAATATTTTTTTAGCTGTACACTGGCTACTTAACGTCTGAAAGTAGTCTGACATAATCAATGTGGAGCATCTCAGCAGTAAATTATGATATTTCTGGAATAAGTAGGTCGGAGTAAAATATGAGGAGGATTGATCCTGTTTAATTAATGTCCTGGTATTGGACCGATACTGGAATACCCCATGCAGCGGAAGGATTTATAGCTCCGATAGCCAGAGGAGGGGCCGACGAGGGAGAAGCAGTGGTCAGGAAGAATCTTGAGTTCATACATAACTTAGTAAAAAGGAACACAATTAAAGAGACCTGGGTATGTTTCTTAAGTGCTGCACTTTGACAAACCTACGGGAGGTTAACTTCATGCGGATGATAGATTGTGTAATTTAATCGAGGAACTAATTGCTCATACATTTATATTTCCCGAGGTCATTTGTATGATAAACAGATGGCATTAAATTGGTGCTTCAACAGGCACACGTATATATATCATACATGCGGAAAATAGGATTTCAGAGAGTAACAGGCACGGACAAACGACACCAAATGTATTCACTAAAACAGCAATTCAAACCGAGAGAGAGCCCGGCTCCCAGACAGCAAAAAAGACCGCGAGCAATCTTATAAGGATAAAATTCATGTAAGTAGAGGTAGAATAGGAGCAAGGACAATCTACAAACGAAGGTGGCAGTGGGCAATCTAATCATTGATTGGTTCGAAAATTTATCACTCAGATTTGTATTCCGTGGGTGAGATCTCCAAAATCCAATATGTCCTTACGGCCAGGAGATAGAATAGGAAGATGTCTCGACTCAGAATAACTAGCGAACCAGTGAGACTGAACCGATAGGATTTCCCGATAGAGGGAAACGCCTTACACCTGGGAATTTTAAACTAGTTAATCAAGACAATGCGATTTTCTCATTATCCCCTGTCATGGATGAATCGAAACTATGTTAAACTGTAAAATGATGTTGCTACCTTTGTTTCATTGATGCTACATTACCTGTATGATTAGAGTCAAAACACAAACTGGAGTCTGGTAATAAAGACGTGTGTGGGAAAGGGTAAGATTAAACCTAGCTAGTCGAATTCAGACTTATGTTTCACGACGCATATCACATTGCCGATTTGTTGAGTGTGGTTAGAGTCCCCCTACCCTTATGTTGCTTTGTGTAAACGGACACTTGACATGGTGAGATATCTATAATGTTTTTATTTGATGACGGAAGATGATTATATCTCTTTAAGCACTGCACAACGAAATGTTCATTATCTATCGCCATACTTGTTGTATAAGTGCGAGTGGAAGATCGAAACCTCATTAAAGACACTATTTAACAATTGTCCTAGACTGTATCGTTCATCAATATTACATTATTTACTGCTCCCAAGCCTTGTGCCATTTACAAACCAAAAGAAGTTCAAATATTCAAAACTATCTTGTGTAAATCCGTCGACTACTGGCTGTTTACATGGGAGTGTCAATTACATGTGCAGTCTAATATTGCCATCTAATGTGAAACCACAAATGCTCTCATAAATGGCAAATATATGAGAATGACGAATGCCCGTGGTTAGGAATTTGATATCACACCATCCATCTATAAATCATCTGACAACGTCCAGGATTTGAATGAAAATGTGTGGATTGAAAAGAATTTTAGCTCGTTACTGGGAAAACTACGAAAGTTCCATGCATCATTACAACCATTAAGTGAGTAGTACCCTTATATTTAAAGGAACCATGTATACGGTGTAAATGTGGTCTGGGAGAAAAGAAACTGAGCGATCATTGATCTTTGTACATTAGTCTGGGCGTTGTGTATCAACAGTCGTCCGCAAAACAAATATAAACACCGAATCTTGGCACAGTTGTGGTCGACACCATCAGCTTCGACCGTCTAACAACTAATGACTGCAAATTAATACATTCCAAGTATAGGGGTTGGAAAGACGTCCAGCCATATTATATTTATAAATACCAAATGATATAGGATATTGAAATATTTCGCATGAATTTAAACTATCGGACATTAGGAGGCCGCGGTATTTAATATTTTAATTCTCATTAATGATTAATTTAGAAGATATGTTCCATAGTTAAACTATCAACCACTGAACAGACCTTGACGAATAAATGTCTCTCCTTCGTCAAAAGAAGTGTCTCTCATTCGTCGAAGTCATGGACAAATACAGTCGTCTAAAAGACAATAATCTTTGAAAAAAGATCCATGAACATCCAGAAATTGAGAGGGATTGGGGGACCGTTTTTATTGGGATAATATTGGCTCGCTTCATGGATTTGCAACAAGAGTGTGCCAATTTAAGGCCAAACCTGTCTACCCCCGGCCCCACCCCCTCCCTTCGCTTCAGCGTTTGGCACGGTTTAACACGTTGCTCTCGGAACGTGTCATTGATTTACGAGCCGTTGTGTATCAATTGGCGTGATTCGTCTACACAGGAACCGCCCCAAACGTTTGTTTTCGCTAGATTGTAAATATGCCGTGGCTTACTCAAATTTTCAATCAAAGACTCTGTGTCTCTCTCTTCCATTTCCCCACTCTATTTTCTTTCGTTTTTGCTGTTTTATCGGGTCTACCCGATGCAATCTATACAGACGTCCAGCAATCACAACTTATTAAAAGCTATGAATTGGAGCATGAAAGATATCTCTAGTTTTAAAAGGTCCATTCAAACAACGATATAATAAGCCCTTTCGTGCGAGGGATTTGAGCAGCGATAAATTGTGGAGCGTTTTATCAGCTAATATCACTCCGAATCACTAAAACACAGACGCCATAACTCAAAGGCGAACATGTAAAAGCACGAGAACGTATTAATCGATTTTGAAAGAGACACTGTTGTTCTCTAGTTAGTTCGAAACTTAATAGACACACCATCTTGCGTCAGCATTTTCATAGTCCCGCAGACACGCGCAACGATGACTAGCAATCACATATCGTGAAAACTCTTTTGGAGTATTCATTTGATCATTACGTTGCGCTGAGAATAACGTTAAAAATTCCTTTTCTAAGCTCACATTTAAAGCAACCATAAAGGGAAGTACTATCTCACGCAAGGTCATATTCTCCTATAGCAGACACCGCTGGTACCTAGCGCTAATGGCTCCATCAGAACTTTCAAGAACCTGCACGAAATGTTTCCTTTCGTGTAGAACGAAGGTTGTAGAAGGATGTTTTGCACTAATGAAATGTGAAGAAATTTAACAACGCTCAAGATACAAAGAAAGATCTATACTTGAAACGAACATGAAGACCCATAATGAACACGTCTATAGAGCACTCTACCCTAAAATATCGTGAACCTCAATGTCACGATCCTCTTACAATAATGTTCCATGTCATACAGCACTTGACCTCTCTGGTTATTCATTTCTACTGGGTAACCTACGTTTTTCTTCAATCAAAGGAGCCTCAAGTATTTGTTTCGAATATGTTCGTGTCGAACCAAAATACATGGAGTGCTTTATTGATGAGTTAAATTTAGTTATTATGTCAGTGCCCTGTAGCTGTATCTCGTTGGAATTGTGTGAGGGCAATATGGAAGTCTTGCATCAGCCATATTCATTGCTATGGATTACAAGGGAAAAGTTTAGAAAACGTAAAGATTACGCTAGGTCAAAAAAGAGATGATGCTAGTTATAGGGACCATACATCTTATGACTAAAACAAGGATACTTCCCAAAACATGATTGATTGATTCCCCGAAATCTAACCCCCCCCCCTCCCAGCCCCACCCCGCCACACACACACCACCACTAATTTCAGTTTTCCATGTCAATACCTTTTGTTGTATGCAAGAGACCACCCATAGCGAACAAATAAGCTGCATTTACGTAACATATGGTTCTATAATGAGATTAGGAGAGCATCAACCGAATCATCAATACTGACAATATCCGTACTATTGTTAAGAATAATGACTAATTCCTATATTAACCTCACAAATTGCCATTTGTCCGGCTTGTTAGCTTTGAAGACTGACTATGCCACATGACCGGTAATTAATGACAATATTGTTAGCCATTCTATGTCAGACATATGAACACAAGCGAACCCATTGCCCACGGACAGAATTGCATTTATATGACAAGCGGTCAAGAGCAGAGGTCAAGAGAGCATGACAACGAATAATGACAAGTGATTATCTCTACAAACAAAGCCATCTGAGTTAAATATAGCGAAGACCATCTATACTACGCCTCTAATATTAACATACTTTCAGGGCGTAGTATCACAGTTCGGCTCGACCGCATTTTTATAATTTATAATGGACTAGGGAAATATTCATTTTTTATTTCATGTTTCCTTTTCCTCTGAAGCGCTCCTCATTCTCCACACAAGGTTTAAATACGAACTTGCCTACACACAACTAGAAGACATCACATGTTTGGAAAAATCGAAACTTTTAAGCATTCATTTTCTGCACAGATTCTAGATAATATTGGCAAGGATCAAATCCTTTAATGGATCAGACAGTTGATCTGTGGCCATTCATCCATTTAAAACGGAGTGCACTTTGTTTGAACCGTGCCCAGTTGGGCCTCAACATCGGTCGATTACTCGATTGTCACCCCCATTCACCAAACCCTGGGTGAAAGGCTCACAAGCCTTCTTACGTCACATTGTTTTGTCACTATGATTGGCTGAGCAAACTATCACGTGCCGCAGCACGTCCGTTGACGTAACATCCGCTCCAGAGCATTACTGCTCGCGTAGAGTGGAGAAGCGGCGGATTACGGCAACTGTGTGTGGTACTTGGAGCAGCTAAAGAGGAAGTGCATAACGCCAATGTAGGGACCAGAACACTGCCAATGTGAGAGAAGGGGTGAACTGATTTGGGCTGAACAATACCCCACCAGTATATAGCTCTATTGTGGAGCGCTATTCTGATACATTATCAAGTATGGCAGGACGGAAAATCCATAATGGGGTAAGATTAGAAGTAACATGCGGACCTTCAGGTTACAGATATTACACCGGGGTGAAAATAAGGGTATAGTATAGTCGAGAAAGGGGTTCGATATCTTAAGATCCTGTCTTTTATTAGGACATGAATGGAACGCATGGCTAACAATAGGCGGGGTGTAATACTGCAAGGCTTGTATCATATTTAGAGATGTATGGCATTCAAAGGACATAATCCTTCCAATACATCTCCCCCGTAACGAATATCTACTCCTTCAGGCCTTCATAAAAGGCCAAATTGCTCAGCTACATGGGGGTATCTTTACTCTAGTGGCCTGTACTACAGAACTACACTAAAGTCATTTATGATCAGGATATTGGACCAAGCCAGAAAGGCAATATTCCCGTCTATCACGTTGGCGAGATGGCAAACGCTTCAATTAACAATACGTTTCAGAAGAAAAATCATAGCGTAATATTGCTTGAAATATTAATATCTTGCGAGTTAAAGACGCTAATCACTGCACATTGAAACATTAAACGATGAGCCTGAGTCATTTAATGCTAATGCCATATTTCAAGTCTCCCTTAATTTTGCTACATTAATTGGCTACCCTAGAAAGCGAAGATTGTTACCCACTATTACATATGAATGCCTCACATGAAGTGACGGGGTCAATGAAGGATAGACTTCCATTACGTAAATATTGCTTAATGGCTAACGTTAATTGGCTATTACTAGTGCAAGCCATTACCCGTAATTATAATTTCAACAGTTAACTGTATTTAAAAAGCCTGCATGATTTCCACATACCCAGGAGGTACAAAATGTCTCCACAGACGCATTTTCTCACACCACACACAAAAAAGAACGGGAGACAATGTAAAATTTAAATTATGCGTTTTATTCCCATGAATGATGCTTTGTAAATAGGCATCCCATTTCATTAATTATTTTCGAGGGATTATTTGCCATGTGTATGATGATTATACTTTGAAATGGCGTACTTTTAAGACATGGCATACACAATGAATAGTAGCTAGTCGATACAAAGGAGAAATTGAATGTATGGTTCTGAATGTCAGCAATAACCTGGTCCCTATTACCTCATTTTGAGTATAACACTGACTGAAGTACAGTAAAATCTAAAGACTATTATCCACTTCGAGGAACTGGTATTGCTGGATTGCTTGTCATTGATGTTCATGCTGAAACGTATTAACTCATTATTAGTATTTTTACATGCAGCGAGAAAAGGCAAAATGTTCTCAGCATTTAGGAAGCCCATTTTCCCAACAGTCAATTAGCGAGGGTATTAATGAAATCATTGCTACCTTTAATCCCCTGATCCCTCGGCCACGATAACCATTTCCCATCTGCGCCAAAAATACCAACATTATGGATGTATTGATTAAGGGCACCATTGTTTTCCTGGTTCAAATATTGACCGAATCTAGAATAACTGATACACGTTCATTATGTAATGAAAACTATGTCTGGATACGTAGCCTTTGTGCAGGATAAATGGGATCGTGGCTTGTCTAATGTTTGCCTCCGTGTGTCATATAGGGAAAGCAATTTACTAATTAGAAATATGAATTGTATTAATGGAGCGGCTCGACACAGAACATTGACACACGCAAGGGCTCAGTAAACTAAATTCAGGCAGCAGATCCTCAGGAAGGTATTCAAGTAATGGGAATGGTTTATTTTGTTTGCCTCTTTAATATTCAGCTTAGATTCGCAACTGTGTGTGCAGCAGACCTCCCCCACCAAGGATTTGCCTGGTGCTGACCTACAGTCCTAATTCCATTTCGAGCAACTAGAAGCTCCATACACGCGATATGAGAACTGTTTGCATTCAGGCAGGTGTATGGAAACACAGCAACCCAAGACGTGGATGGCAGGCAAATATATCAGATGCCAGACTTTATTTCTGTATTGGTGTATTGAAGGGCTCCGCCGAGAATAGGTGCGACCTGTGGCCACATTCCTTTATTTATTTGTGCCTTTAAGGTGATATGTTTTCTAAGAAAAGCAAATTGTCAATATCTCCATGTAAGTCAGAGTGTATAAATAAGCTCAGGATATGGATACTATCGACATTCATATAGTGATTACCCAGCCAAGTCGTCCTGACAATGTATTAAAAGGAATTGTCTGCCTTTTATGAATTGAGGGGAGTTGGGGGAGATCTTTAGTTAACACAAACAATTTACATATGAATGAGCAATTGCCAAAGAAGTTGGTCTTCGTGATTGGACACACCCAGTTAGGTCGCCAACTCTTGATGTATGCGATAGGAAGAATTTAATATAGGAACAACAACGCTCTAGTACCCTATACACCCTGATGCCTAAACAGCAAGCCTACCGACACCTTCCTTTCAAACCCACAATGCTATAACAGTCACCCTAGGGCACACCAACCCCTCCCACCCAAATGGATCAAGTACTGGCTTTTCCAACTGCACCGTACTAATATGGCTTTTGTAAATGGTTGCTACAAGTTTGGATCAATGTTGGCCTTTTCACCGGGTGACAATACGTCAGCGTGAGAGAGGGCCATTAAGGTAGGTGTTGGTGCTTGGTGCCATGCTGTGGGGCTCTACACGCATGCGCGATCGTGAGCAGCCTCCATCCAAGCACCAGCAGAATGAAAACTGAATGTCCAGTCACATACCAATACCAGTACTCTGTTAAATGGACTGAAATGATTAATATCAAGTACAGGGTTGAGGCTTGGATTAAATGGGCCGAACGTGCGTGAAGCCATGGAAAATGCTCTATACTCACACTGGTGTATGATCACGAGCGTTGAGATTTGTTTCATTTTTCCAGAATGAGCTATTTTGGTTGGCAATTAGCGCTATCGATGAAGTACACTGGCACTTTGGCAGGTCTTGAATCAAAGTAGAGCAATTGACCATATCGATCTTATTGCGACCCTAATACTTCCACAAGAAACGCTTACAAACATGGGGGAACGGTGGTCGTTTGTATGAAGAGGCCCATGGGACCTGGCAACACTTCCTCCTAAAGTATAGCCACATAACTCAAATATAACAAATAAACAGGCTAAATGTGACCAGATCCTTCCATATGAACATGTTTATTGAGTGCATTGCTTTCTACGAAATGCCTATAGTTCTATCCAATGTTAAACAAAGCAGAATAGCTCATATTATGTTATACACGCGTTAGTTAAAGCTATAGATGCGGGGGGGGGGGGGGGGTGACACCGATTTATATATTAGATGTAGCACATATTACGTCAGGTTTCTATATCAGGGGTAATAGTTCCGCGGTTGCCATGAATTTACTGTAATGGATTTATGACGTCAGAATGTGTGACGTGGAGTAATTACTTAAGCTGCGTTCTTTCATGGCATATCCAAAGTAGCATGTGAAATGAAACGTCATCCAATCAGGCACATTAATTAAATACGCCATTTACAGTCCAGCCGATGCCCAAAAGGAAATAGCTGGACATTAGTTGGTTAAAGACAGTACCATGGAAACACGTCACATCACGATGAATATTCATGTTGATTTTACTGACAAGACATTCGACAATTCAGTTATTAATTTCAATATTCCACCTTCTAATTATGTAAAATTACTGTGACGAGATATTCTTCTTGGACCCATCTACCACATAATTTATGCCCGAATCTCCATCTCCATAATAGAACCCCTAAAAGGGAGGTAAGCAGCAGTGCTATATATATCCGTGTATCGGAATCCTTCATGGGTATGCATCAGCATAAAGCAATCAGTGACAGTCCAAAATCAGCCGGAGAGTAACCCCGGCCTGAAGCCCATATCACCATATTGGGTTAGGAAAAGATCATGTGCCCCATTAAAATCGAACTAATTCAATCCAATTTGACCCCGGCGCGTCTAAGTTTGCAGCTGCTTCAGAGAGAAGGCCTTTGCCTTTTAGCATAAATAGCCCGTTCGGGAGTCCTTTTTATTTTTTATTCTTCCACTTGTGTCCCGACGAGGAAACACTTCTCGTGGACAAATAAAAAGTGGCACAAGTTATGAATATTAATGACCGACGTGCCTTTGCAACCAACCTCTCCCTTCTCGGCTCAGCACGAGGCCAGAATATGGTGCATTGAAGACCAAAAGGGCCAGAGGCCATTGCGCTTGGCACAAACAATAAATTTAAATTGAGACCATGACTCATTTAAAATATGCAAATTATCAAGGGTGTCTTTTCCTTCAAGACCAATAAGAGACAGGTGCAGAGGAGATTGCCTATGATACTAAACAGCGTACAGTTTTGTGATTTTCGACTATCCGTTCACTGCTCAAAAACTGAATATGAAAATAAATCCATAATTATTAGCCAAGTTCAACCAAAATAATACCCTGCAGTTAGATTTGAACAAAACCTTAATAGAACCCACCAACTCATAATAAGTCTATTCATTCATCTGTGTGCACAACACAACGCCTGTTCTTTCTCTTTGTCCCTAGTTTAAATGATAGAGCGTTGAAATCTTTCGCTTGTGAGCATGCCTGGGGCGTAAACCTGATTGTGAAATTAACCAACAGCCAACGACAATTGCCAATGTTACTTGTTGAAGGGCAAATACCAACGCCTAACAGCCCGGGCCTTGTCTCATTGCTTGGAGTGGGGCTTGTAAATGCCCAATCCTGGCACAGGGAGAAAAATGACTTCCTCCGGCCGATTTTGAAGCTAACAAATTTGTATGTTTACATAAGCCAGCCTTGACATGCGTCTTGCTAGGAGAAGATGTTTTCGTAGCCAATGGATTTTCCCGATACTTCTGATGTGCATCGAGCTGGACAAATTCGACGCCATTCACTGCCCAAATTTAACAAGATAGGAGTTACACAGCATGCTCGTTCGATAGCTTATCCCAATAAGGTAACACCCAGAAAGAATAATAGATATACACAACATAATATATTATATTATATAAATATACACAACGTTATATACCAACATGAGTATCATGAGTAGGAGCATATTCATACGTGGTAGATAAATCATATTGAGAAAAAATAACAATTCCCCTCGAGTAATAGGAAACGTAAGAAAAATATATACGGTCAAACTCCTTTGACATGATTATAGATATCTGGGTCTGAATCCGACATCAATAAAAAAAAAGTGATATCCGCATATAGGCCTACAAGTCCCGTATAATCAGACAAGGATAGGATATATATATATATATATCAAGAATACTTTAAGCCCTACGGTATAGATTGAATGTATGGAGATCAGAGTTACATGCACACATTGACATTTTGTCGTTGAGGGAAGCAAGGGCTTTATACATTTGGACAGACATGTTTCAGAATGGTACATATACTGTAAATGGAAAGGAAAGACAACTCGCTTTGGACAAGTAATCAATACTCTATGAATAATATTGTTCATGAAACTCAATGGACAAAAAGAATACTGTGATTAAGCAATACTGAACGGTGCGAGAGATTTCAAATATCAAGAACCTAGATGCGGATATTATTTCAATATATATGTATAATATATAATGCGTGAAGAGATCTAATCTAAATTTCTCCCACTTCTCAAGTCTCCTTTGACATTTCTACAAGTAACATAGACCTTTTAGCGCATAAAACCCAGGGCTCGCTAGCTCGTGTCAGCATAGCCTAGATCTAACCTCGATAATACACTGACATTTAGCGGGATTCTTTGTTTAAAATTACCTCCTTGATTACTGTGAGCTGACTCGTGGTTAAAAAGGACAAATGTCAGAGAGAGTGAGGTGTTTGTTGGAAACTGCTTCTTTGGTTTCGACATGTGCTAAAGGGCGAAAGGTAGGATGCGAAATTACGTTCTTTTCCAAAGCCATGACAAACAAAAGGGTTTCAATCATGGAAGGTGTTGATAAAAGGTGAGGCATTTCCTTAACATGAATGCATCATGAAATAAACAAAAAAAGATGTAAGGTTATTGATCATCTTTCAATGGTATCAGGTACTAAGGTGAAGGCCTTTGAAACAATCTAAACTTTTGGATGAAGTCTATAGGCTTTCTGTATACCCAACACACAGGATCAATGCATGAATATATCCAATAGCCATGTATCAGCTAAACCTCTGAATATCGATCAATCCATTCGAAATGGCACCGCACCCTCATAAGCTTCAATGAGAAATGGCTTTAAGAAATAGACCTGCGATGGACCGACATAACAAGTCATTCATACAGGGAGAAGCTCGTCACAATGGTGCGAGAAGGCAGTGTGAAATGTCACATCTGTCCAAAGCGCATGTCAGATGTCCATAAACCCGCTTCCTCCAGCACGAGTGAGTCGGAGGTCAGTAGCGTGTCAGCATGTTTATCTCATGCTAATCTGGTTTCACCGCCATTTCACGAGAGTCTTGGACATGGTACTTTCCCCCCTAATTAAATACTGCATCTCCTTTATGATTTATACCCGCTGGTGCTCGAAGACTTAACACTTTCTGCATAATTGCTACGACGAGGAAAGATTAGGTTAACCTCGGGCTAGCACCAGTCTGTCTTGGTTTATAAGTTTTTATTCGATTTTAACCGTGAATTACGGTTGCAAGGCTCAATACATTCTAATTTTCATCAAGGGATGACAGCGAGAATGAATGTGCCCGTCATGCGGACCCTGGTACACGCATTACCGATTTCCCCCCTCGGCCAAAGAATCGAGCGTCTCTTTCTTCACTCAGTTTGGTTTGGAATCATTAATAATATGATTTATGTTACATACATTATTTATATCCTTCTATTCATAGAAACCATAGGCTTTAAAGTGTCATTTTCTCCGCTCTCAGTCAACATTCACTCCTCCTTCATACCGGCTGTATATAGCTTATGTTCTAGAGGTAGCCATGAAATTGCGATACACCGACATGATTGGTCACTTATTGGTCAGCTATAGTCAGCTGGTGTAGAGGCTTGAACATAGATCACTTTTAGCTCATGATAGATGACCTTGAACTATGGTGGGTCTGGCGCACATGACTGTCACTAATTCAGCTGCACGTCCACTGGAAAACCAGCATTAAGTCCATGTAGCCGATTTCCAACCTAGATTGTGCATGCATCCGTTCTGGGGAACCATTGTAGTTATGTTCAACCAATGTTCCCCTGCTCGGGAGAAGGTCAGAAAGGCTATTTTAATGCTGGACAACTCATAGATTGCAGTCAATAATGTTAGAATGGGCTAGATATGCCCGAGGCTAAATATCACAAAACCTGGCCATTAACAAGATTTACTCAAACAATGCAGACGGTCAAATATTATTGTGAAGTGCCTGCACCCTGATATTTCATTTTAGAATCTCACCCCAACAATAGATCAAAATAAAACGATACTGTCAAAACAATGCCAGCGTTAAAATTGATCGATTAGCTAGGCTGCTATTCCATTGAACCTTTACAATGGGACCAGGGATTTTGGTTTGAGGGAGAGCGCATTCGGTACAAAGATCTAGTGTGATAAATATGACCTTTCCATTCTGATTCAGGCATTTCTGGTAGGCATATTGATGATTGACAACCTGCAGCCATTTCCGAAGGACCCTAGGGCACCGGTCTCTCCGTACAAAAGGGGAACACAGAAAACGTTTGGGCAATTTTAAGAAAGACATTGTAGCAGCACAGGCTACCACTGCACGAAATCAGTCACCAACTCCTAGGGTAATTGTTACATGACAATGACCTCTGAAAAGGACCAATCCACTTGGTACTTACAATACACTATAGCCTTAAAACATATTTCTAACAATGTGTGCTTTGAATCGAAATTCAAAGGCTATTCTTGCACTGATCAAACTCATATTTATACGGAGCTTAGCCTCTATAACCTTGGCCACGGGTCATTCCATTCTTACGACTATTCGGCCATTTCTTACCGCTCATTCTTCCTAGGATATCTATTTCGACTCTACAATACCTCCACTATTCTATCATGTTTATCCACTCACTTCTCCCAATCCATCACAATCCCTTCCCTTACAAATCCAGTGGATCTAGAGCGCTGGTATTAAGATCTTTCTGATTCTATCCCACATACATCTTTCCGAGGCTTATACTATAGCCAAACCTTACTCGACGTCTGCGAATAGCACTTTTAAAACTTCTACCAACCCCGGATTTGTATGGACCCAATACCGTTCGAAGTATTGTATCTTCTGTTCTTCTCAATGTTACAATTGATTCTTATTTGATCTGCCCGTAAGGGAACATTCAATAGCAAATCACAACACACAGGGGCTGTGTATACAGGTTCCTTTAGGACTACCCCCAATACTATCATGGAAAGATATAGGCTTTGGACTGGCTAATTCAGTGCCTGTTGTTCCTGTATTGATCGTTTCACTTATGAATATTCCACGTGGGTTTTAACAATTGTAAATTCAACGTTCAAGATGACAACTTAAAACGATGAAAAAGAAAAAAATCGATAGCGTTGTCACATTGAGTAGGCACAACACGTTCGGTGATGACTGTTTGGGTCGCCTTGCCTATATATACCGTATGAAATGGCGCGGCAGGACATTCCACGTCCGCAAAATTACCCACGTATTTTTTTAAATCCATAAACTTACAGTGATTTGCATATCTAATTGGCGTTTTGCTGATGCATTGGGCAATTAAATCTCCACGCAAAGCGATACGGTGTGATCTAGTAGCTGTACTCTATTGCAAAGCTGAACTAACAGGGGATGAGTTTGCAGTCGAGGATATTGCTCCCAAATTAGCAATTGTGGGAGTATTAAAGCGTTCTGGAGTTACGCCGAGGTCGGGGCGTTAAGGTTGTAATACCAACCCGTATAGCACTTGTAAGCCCTGGACGGATACCTCGGCTAATAGAGTGGGATTAGCCTATATGGAGCATGTCTTATTTATATATCCTCTTTGTCAGAAGGTATTTATGCATCTGGCTGCTTTGGGCGAGAGAAGACGGTAACTGCTCACAGTTGACAGACAGCCATCTATTTGTAACAGCAATTCATCCATTTGGAAGGGGTTTGTGATGAGATGCCGTTTTATGCAAAGAGGCAGTAGTGGCGATGGTGGTTATGGTGCCATCGCTAGTGGTGGTAGAAAATGAAGGAGACGCGGTCAGGAAGAAAAGGAGGGCAAAGGATTAAATCGGAACTGGAGGAGCGAGGATGCAAGAATAGGGCGAAAGATGGCACACAGTGAGGAGATTTTAGGTTAGCACTAACAGCAAATGTGGTAAGAAGACTATGGACCTTAAAATACAGTCGAATCTAATGATATTTCTGAGGACGTTCGTATGAATGAGGAGAAACTGAAAATTATCCAATAGGGGAAGGATGAAAAGCAATTAATCGTTTGAGCCAACATTTAGTACAACTAATGAGCCAGGATACCCACGCAAGAGCAACGAGAATTTGGGAAAGGAAAATGATCATAGGAAATGTGGCCAATCCAGATCAAAAGTTTGCTGTCATTACAGCCTTCCCGAAAGAGTGGCCACTGAACAGGAAGAGCCAGTGACTCCACCGTGACTCGTCACATGAGCTCACGCGTGATCATGCCACGATTAAATCTTTCTGAAGTGAGCGTCGCGTGTGATGCGAACAGAAGGATAATTTAAAATCGCAACTAACTTAGGACAGACATGGATCTATGAATGGCCATGACAGGTAGAGAGTTTTTGCGGGGCTTAAGTGATCTGATAGAATTACGCTAAATAAAAGCTCCAGACTCTCAGTGATCTGGATTGCTTGTGGTGTTTATTTGAGTAGGCCAAGTCACGCAGCCCCAGTTATTGATGTAGATACACTCTGAATAGCCGGTAAATGATGGTTAGATATAGCGTGGTGTCCTGTAGCCAAATATGACCTTTGGTGTGAACATGTGCTGAGAAGAACAACTGAATAATGGTTGAAATAGCAGGTTATCACCGAAGGAGGACAGGTACGAAAGAATGGGAGAATAGAGAGCATGCATGACTCAATTATAATGACGAACCATGCAGCAATCATCAGGAACGTAAGGTATATCGGGTGATATACCGCATTGGAAAGAAGATTCATACTTCACTCGTTGCATTGCACGAGGCATGAAAACAAAACAACAGACGCGAGAGTTGTACTAGAGGGAGTAATGTCAGATTACTGACAAGCGAAGAGAAGACTCGTGATGGAATGCAATTCGTGGGTTAAGCTGCTTAACATTAAAGTCAAGAAGATTACGGGGAGACATTAATATACATGATACTATGCATTCCTATTAAAATGCTCAAATCCCCCGAGGCTAGCCATTCGACTATATGCATACACTGTTGACTTCAATGTGTCAACACCCCTGAGCCTCTCGAGTTTTATCCTTTCATTATCCATG
Source organism: Sthenelais limicola (assembly GCA_942159475.1). NCBI lineage: Eukaryota > Metazoa > Annelida > Polychaeta > Phyllodocida > Sigalionidae > Sthenelais > Sthenelais limicola. The sequence continues at coordinate 110,260,108 of OW804095.1, read as the reverse complement.
CTCCTTTCTCCTTGGCGCCAGTGGTGAAATCCTGACATAGTGACTAATTATCATCCCATCCTCGAAAGCTTCACTGATAAATAAAACGGCGGGGGTCGAGGATCAAAGGAAATAAGCTCTAAAAGTACTGCTTGTATGATTGATAATAACCGGGCATCTAATTGAACAAAAGGATTGCTCATTAAGTTATTACCTGGGGGATGATGATATTTCGGTGACGGTAGCAGCGGAAGCACCTGCCACGCTAGGAGATCCACAGTTGGTATTGCATCAACTCGCTGAGAATAGACTTATCCGACGCCTGCTTAATTATTCCATTATTTCTTATCTTTTAAAAAAGGTTTTATTCGATTTTCCAGCCATCTGGGGATATTCTATTATTTTCTGTGCTAGGACGTCTAGAAGATCAATACAAATTGTTTGACTGTGGACTTTTTAGGCTGACTGAAATATATTTTTCATGAATGGAAAATGCAAGAAACTCTTCTATGTTATACTTGCTATAGGCACTTCAAATTTAGACTCAAATAATGCATGAATTTGACTCAAATTATGTATGCATAAATTATGAGGACATGTATATATGTTGATAGCGGTTCTTCTTTTTTTCGAAGGAATGAATTCCCTTGACCACCTTTTCAAAGGATTAAAGACAATTAAGCGGTACAAATTTCACAAAGCACACTTCCTGGGAATAAGGCAAAAATAGATGATATGGCACAATTCACAGCGCCCTACGGCGCACCCCGCCAGCACCCGGCGCCGCAGGCACCAACACCTGCAGAGTGCCACCTGTGGCGTCCTCCATATCAAATTGGCTTCGTGCCAGGTGCAAGAAACACGTGTATCTTTTCTAGTACATAGACACACACACAGACATCCTCATATTCAATTTTAAACTTGAATGGAACATGGATGCGGCTCGACTGCAATTCAATTCGAGCCTGGAGAGACAAAAAGCTCATGAAACATGGGAAATTGATCAATGCAAGTGCCCAGTGCCAGGCGCACAAATCAATTATTTAGGCACTCAAAATTCAGGTTTATTGGTGACTCATAGGCAGCCTGGGTTGAGAGATCATTTCTTTGTTCGGAATTGTCATTTCATTGTTTCAGGTATTTCGGCCGTTTTCCCCATATTCATGCATTTAACGGTCCATTTTAAACCATTTTAGGAAATTGCCATTTCCCATAAGAAATCAAGATATTGATCATGGATAATACGACATTCTGCGGGGGACACTCACGAATCAGAGACAAACAACAATGGGAGAGTAGGTATTGACTTCTCACCATTGAATGACCTAAGAAAGATATTTTTGGAGGCACCAAAATAAGCGTTTTGTGTGAGCGATTCATATATGTACAGTATACATTACTGAACGTACTCCCGCTGAAACAGATTCTACAGTAAAACACCAAGCGAACCTGTATCTTTAAGGCAGCGTACAATTTGTAACAAAGTATCGCACGATTCAATGGAGCTGTGCCATGTGTAACGGCTTCTCTCGCTGCTTCTGACCAAAAGAGATAATATAGTTTATGTCATGTCATCCTCTCACTACGGTATGCCGATCTTCAGATAGATTTTGTGCAGCTCTGCATCTAAATGGCCTTACAACACAATGTGAGGGAAGCGGCTGAGGCGGACGTGAGCTTTAATTCTTCACGCCCTCTTTTCCCGTCGGCGAACCACACCTGTGAGTTTTTCATAACTCACCTGACATTTCAACATCATGTTACCGGTCATAGTTACACCTCTGGTAACAATAGAAAGGTTATCAGAATGGGAGAAAACAGCGCGAGAAATAGAAACTGGGAAACATGGCAGGAAGCATGACACGACATCTTGTGTTGAAAATAAGTTGAGGGTACAAAAAGGAGACGCAGCATTGAATTAGAATATCAGAGCAGATTTTTAACGCGAACTCGCAGAGTTAAGACCCAACTATCCTGACTTTTGGAAATTCTGATGACAGAAGGACCCCATTACATCTAAGAGAAGAGGATACCCGGCAAATTTTCGTGAATAGTATGGAATTCTCGTAACAAGAAATAATCTAGCATATAAATGAGTCGCTCGAAACCAAGGACCGAGATGAGTGAGATGCGGTAAGCAAAAACTCGAGGAATAGATCAACATATTGCCCATACACTAATGGTATGTTTCTCTCCTAAAGTGCATTTGATTGAATACGCTTTGATATTAGATATGAGATAGTGACAGATAGTTTTACTTCACAAGATAAAGAAATAGAAAGATATACAGACTATTGTATGGGAATATATACAGGTTATTTTAAGGGGTATATTTATTTCTGTTGGTATTGATTCCGTTATCATTATGATTATCAGCTGCATCTCGAGATTTGTAAGAACAAGCATCAGCACACAAAAGTTAAAGCAAATTCTAAAGCCAAATAAAAGGACTTACTAGCGCGTCAAATTATTCTTCACTTGATAACTTGCATTGCGACAGGATTCACTCAGGACAAGAGAAGGGGTGAAATCTGAATTACAGGGACATCCAAAATCTTTTTTATTACAAGACCACATCTTTTATGTAGATATTCCTTAGAACAATCTTGTACAGCAACCAGGAATATAGCTAGATCGCTCCCATAGGAAGATTGGAAGATGCATTTCAAAAAGGGCTTGTAAGTTACAGTTTACCACTGGGTGGAGATCTCATTAGCTCCCAGTGCTATACCACTGTATACAACTGCCTTCATGAATACATACCTATAAATAGATCTTAAGCAAAGACGACAACAAAAAGGCATCTTACTAATAGTGGACGGGTCTGATGGATCAAACTCTGATGTTTGTATAATGATAACAGTTTTTTTTGGGGGGATTAATTGATAGCTACTGCAAGGGCAACTGAAAGGATAAATCCTTGGGGGGGGGGGGGGGAGTTCTTAATCTTAAAATGGGTCACAAGTTGGTATTTGCTCTCTCACTCTCCACCTTCCATCTTTCTCTTCCTCTCCTTTCTCTAAGGTCTGTGGTTTAATACACGTGGCTTTACGTAGTACATTACCCTATAGAATTGAATCCCAAAATGGAATTTGCCATGCCCATTGGTATACAGAACTAGCTGGTTCCATCCGGCAGTAGTTACCGCAGACTAATGTATCATCTGAAACCAACCACCAACTGGAATATATCATACTGCTGGTGAGATCCGAAAGCTCTCAGTCTGGAGAAGAGGAAATCCCATAAGGCACGACATTTCTCGCCAGTGACCCTCAACTATTAGATATGAACTAGGGTCTGATGCCACATTACCTTGATTAAATAAAGGTTCGCCACTGGCAATAATCTATATGTCTGCCTACATTAGAAAGAAAATGGTACATTTAAGGGTATCCATTTGTCAGTAAAAGGGACTTATTTTAGACCAAGAAGAAGCACTTAAGTTTTGATCCAGGCACTAGGCTTTCACTATTTGACTAATTTCTTTTCACAATATTGAGTACCCCATCTTTCTCAAGACGGTTTACTAACTTACCACATGAAATAAGTTATCGCCTACTTCTGACTGATCACCTAGCTTAAGTATAGGCATCCCCACTTTCTTAGAATTCTCAGCATCACCCTACGACTACTCACTCATCTCCTTCGTGTTTCTACCTGCTTTCATCTCCTATATATCACTCAGACGAGAGGAATACTGCTCGAGCTCGCTATAAGATGCTGATCTACCCCCCATCCTCCCATTAAATGAGCCCACTCTAGAGGATCATATCCTTTCATTGCTGCACTCAAGTATGACACGAGTATGTCGCTGGTGTTACTGCATTGGTGATCATCAACGCACATCCCCACTTGAGGGTCGATCCCTCGAAATCTAATGAATAGCCAAAAACTGATCAATAATGGTTTGATATGGTATTAGAAATATATAAAGTTCCAAACCATTGACTATTCCAGGGATATTTGTTTTAAAAATAACATAGCCAGTGCTTTACATATAATCTGAAACAGGGGGAAGTATAAGTGTATGAGCGAGCCATCATTTGCAATATCTACCAGCAGGGCTAGTTGCGATCCATATCTTTAGGTGCAACTGTCTTATCATACACCAATTATAGTTAGTCGTGTCTTTCTTATTTATTGGCGATTTAAAACACGTTTCCTACCTCATCGCGCCGTTTCCAGCGCAGGCACGGCATCATACTCATTGTCGTGGTGCCCTGGTGCCCGTCGTCGCTATCCCCCGCCTCCGACTGACTGCTTGCCAGCCCCAGTGTGACGTTTTTATGTGTACCCCGCTCGAGAAGAAGTTTGGTATAAAGCCCAGTTCGCACTAGGCGATCCGTGGTCGTTCACGCGGTCCCGGTTTCGAAACCAGAACCCTCGTGTGACTGATCCGTGCTCCGGATTAATCCGACCACATTGACATTGGTTCCGTTTTTCCTGATGACTTACTGTAACTAACCAGGGCACTTGTTTTGCAAAGTGCCCCCGGCTAGAGCCTCAAGGTATATATCTTTTATATCCCTGTGAAGAATATATACCGCTAATATACAATGGTGTATATTGTTGTTTCTGTCCCAATTTTGGTATGCTTTGAGGCACTTGGATTGGTTTCTAGGCTCTAAGCTTAAGCTAAAGGTTTCCCTGTTATCCTTAACTTAGCTTGCTTTTGCTATCTAATGGTCAGGTTTTGTTTCTTAGTCGTTCCAAGATGTTACTTTAGAGTACGTTTAAACTTCAGTTGACAACCCTCTCTTGCATCTGAAAGTTTAATCTTGATGTGGGTTCTAGTCTTAGATTGATTTGAAATCTGTTTCCAATAGTACAGATAATAGGTGTTGTAGATCTGTGACCATATTACACGTACATCAGTACTGCATAGACAGCTTCTAGTCGGACAAAATAGCCTGAACCAAACCAAGCACAACTCAATTCCTTCTAAGTAGACGCCAATATTATTTCAGCAGAAGATCGGTATGTTCCAATGATACCTAATCACGGCGTGTGTTCCGATGACGATGTAGGATCCAAGAAACTGGTCTCAGATTCTCCCAAATGTTGTCACACACAGGAGAGGATCCTTTCGGGAAAATGATGACCTCTTTTGTGAATTCTCCTGATTTATTTAAAAACTGTAGGAGTCTTTAAGCCTCTTCATCTAGGTAACTGCCGAGGCTTTGACATAGCTTGTTTCGATGTTGCAAATAGCGTGGAAGGCAGCTCTTTTCTTACATAACTTTCAGTTCCTTTCCAGAAGGTTGTTCCTTGATGTTAGCGTTATAGGGAAAGTTACAAATGTTTTATCTCTCTTCGATTGATCCCGACAGACAATTGACAATATGACACAGGAGTTCTTAATAGAGCTTGCTTCGTCCTGGATACTGATTATAAGTTTCTTGACCACACGTAGCCGTTACTTTGCATGATGCAAGGTGATCTGGTCCACCAATTTCTTACCTTCAGACCGATTTGCAGGATTACACTACCCGATTTCGGAAGGTCGTACCGAAAGTAATGGCAAGGATAAATGTAAAGGTCCTGTGAGAAAATGGACCAATTCCTGCAAATCTCCTTTTTTTCTAGCTCAACCAAATAACCGCACCTTTTCAACCGTGCCTTCAAGACCTTGCCTTTTCAGAGCGCAGTTCCGACTGATTTGTGCCAATTTTAATGTTAGTTCCTTAGATATTGCATATACTGGTAAATTTGTCCTCCGTTTTAATGCATATTTGAACGATACCTGGGATGGCAGCTTCTATAAGGCTTTCGTTGGTTCAACCGGTCATCTAATTTTGCTGCTTAGGCTACAAATAAGTCATAACTGCGTCAAGGTTTTGAAGAGGTTATCAAGGCAAACTGCTGACTGATAGTAGTGTTATTGTAGCCTCAAGTAGATAAATAAGGTATTGGCTAATTATAAGTGTAGCTGATACCACTTATCGGTTATCCACGTATTGAGCTTATCCGGACGTTACATAAACTTAAGTACCGGTTCAGTGTTCACAGTTGCTTTTTCCTGTTCAAGGTGGCTTGATGGGACTTGGCAGCCTTCTCTTTCCTCTTTCTTTTTCTCCTTGCAATCCAGTGTCCAAATCCCATTGATTAAGAGATAATTTATTGGTTAGAAGACCTGGCTGAGCTTCTCCGGTTAAGATTCTGTGGCTTTAGTCAGACCAATAGATTAATGGCTGTTATATGTGCTAGGATTAGGCCAGAGGGATATCTTACAGGGGCTTTTACTTCTAATCCTCTTCAGAATACGCGCAGCGATGTAGCTTTGGTGTATATTTCATGTATAGCTGTAAATGAATAATAGTTCAACATTCTCGAATCTTGGATGAAAAGTGTTGGTCGGGAAGGACAATTATCTCATTCAATTTTCAGTTTACAACAATGTTTCCCTTAAGTTTTGTCTTGCTTCCTTTGCTGTTCCAAAGTTCCCTTCGTTGCTAGCAATTAGTAGTTTAACGATGACTATTGAGTCTGACAAAATAGACTAACATGAATAAGACAGTGGTTCTTTCAAAATCAAGGATGGATTGTTGCTCATGTGTACCAATTGTTTCCCCAGTGAATGATAGTTCACAGGAAGCAGCAAGCTCTCAAAACAGAAGTTGCACGTGTTATCAAGGAGATGCTCCAATGCACTTGTATCAACTTGTATTTATGCTTAATTTGTCCTTTTGGTTCACCTCGCTGTGACATGAAAAGTTACCGTACTTTTTTTTTGTTAGTTCAAAGATGATTTCAATCCATTATTGGGTGGTGGAGGAGGAAAAGAGGTCTTGCAGATTATCTTCTTGAAGTCTTAGACAACACCAAATGGTTAGGTTAATGGTAAGGTTCTTGGCATACATAGTGAGTTGAGTTTCTAGGTTGGAGTTCTGGAGAGAGTTCGTTGGAACGTCGTCAAACAAATATTTTTGTCACTCACCGTGAAAGATATAGTTAACCAGCGTTTTAGCGTACAATCTTGAAAGATTAGGATCAGTGCTGGAGTTGTACGTTGACCATACTATGGATAAGAGTGGTATCAGTATGGTGTTGGCAACTGGTTTGGAGATGGCGACGGTGGTATTGGTGTTGCCGGGATTTGTAGCCACTCAGACCGGCAGGGCGACCAGCCCCGTGCCCGTCCCTCCGGCACAGGGGGGCTGGCCAACCAACCCAACGCCTATCTAGAATATATTGTCGATACCCTGTAGATAAAAGAAACTCCTTACAACAACCTGATCCTGGGAATCACCCTGGATGAGGCTTTATTGTCAACACCAAGTAAGCCCCTGGCTTCTTGTCATGCCTAACAGCTTACCAATACCATTCCATATCTCCGGATCCAAAGGTTGTTTAATCCGATCCCTCCTCTTCCTCCTCCACCACCTCCTTTTCCTCTTTTGACCCAATCTTCTTCAGTATCCACTGCCTATCATTTAAAAATGATTGTGTCAAATTGAGAGCTAAGTATTTTCTATGTAAGCGTTTCTTGTAGTCCTATGTGGCGCCCGGTTGGTATTGCACTTATACACAATTCTCAGTATCTATCTCTCAGCGAAGGCTACGTGTGTGTTTGTGTGTATGGGAGACTGTATTGCCGGACGCCCTGCCAGCGTTTGAGAGGTGCAGTCTTTCTGGCACTGCTCTAGTCCTGTGCCTCACACACTGATCCAACCATCCACATGCAGCCGCTTCAGCAGCAGGGGCAAGGAGCAGAAGCACCAGCAGATGCAGGAGCCGTTCAGGAAAGCCCAAGCAGCCAGAATGCACGAGCGTTTCCCCAACCTCCCTTCTTCCGACATTAGTTTAACGGTGGAGAAGAGCAGGAGCAAGTGAGCAGATGGGAGTCCTCGCGATCGGCGGGGGAAGAAGCGGCAGCACCATCGGGAGAAGTGTAGCAGACGACAATTTCGCATTCAGCGATCAAGTTTTCGGAGTCGCGTGCGTTTGAAATCAGTGCTGACACCCTACGGTCGCAATTGACACCGAAGAGGAAGCCAGTTTTGCGAGGGAGAACATCTATTGATGTAATACTACACCTTTTCTTTGAAGTAAACAGAGATCGAAAATATAAGTTTAGTAGATATTATAAATCCATTTCGAGGGATGTCTCCTAAGTGAAGACGCTACTGTGTAATCACTTCCATCTTGTCGCCGCGTCTTAGGAATGTCATCAAATATTACGTCACAAATAGACTAACTTTTCCCATAGATATGTGATAATGAAACATTGCGGGGTAATTAACAATTCTATTACCTCTTCACGTGACTGTCGAGGCCGTTCTGTGAAACTATCATCGTCCTTGAAAGTACATGTATGTATGATAATTCTGAGAAGTGTAGCTCTAAATCGGCAAGTATATCGTATTACAATGTAGTTTCAATGTTAATATAACTTAGATAAGATAACTTAGATAACTTAAAGATATTTACTCGAAAACGAAGAGGAATAATAAGAAAGAATTCCATAGTACCAGCAAACCTTCACACATAATTAAGACCCGACAAATTCCAAACCATACTAATTACCTCCAATGCACTGGAGAAGCTGAAGAGGTATACCTATTTATGTGAATATCAGGATCAGCAACTCTATCAATGTCTCATCCTAAAATATCCATTTCTGTTATCAACCCCTTTAAGTAGGTAAGGCCTATATTTGATTGGGCAATTAGATATTAAGCTTCCCGTCATACACAAATTAAAAACATACATTTAATATGGGAATCGTTCAATAGATAATTGTTCATTAGCCCTGGAATGCCCCTAATGTCTAGCCTTATCCAGGATGTGTTGTGGGAGCATATATTGATCAGAGAGCATTAATATACTCAGCATACACCACTAGAATGGGATCTTCCCTTCATCAAAATATAATGCTCCTCATTAGAGGTGGAAAATACCTAATTACCAATTGTGAAATAATTGGTTCCCGGGGGCTTTTTCAAAGCTACTCCTCGAAATGAAATGATCTTTTAAATAGCACTGGTACTGCAGCAAGGCTTTACATTTTGTATGAGATGGGAGTATGAAGCTTTCTGTGATGAGATTAGAATTATGACACAGCATATAATGGTAAATCTCTTTGCAGCACCCACTATCCCTAGAACAGTCCCCACTTCACGTATGGTATTAAATAGGAGTGGTATCAATCTATACATTGACTGGCAGCAGAAACTGCAATCTTCAACTATCAAAAAGAAAGAAGAGTGTGTTAACGAAAATCATGATAGTGTTAGATAAATCCATATCCAATTGGAGTTAATACATATGAAAAGTGTTGCAACTAATAGTTCTGAGAAGGTATTACACGAGTCAGCACATGCGATTCAAAACAGATTTGCCTTCCACACATACATTTTGTCAGTGTATCTCAGGTTTCATGATATATCGCCTACTTTATGTTATTATTCTTGTTAATTCTACCATATTGTCGCTTATGTGAAATAATGTAGTTGTGGCATTCATTGGAAGAGCTAGCATGCCAGAAATTACCAACCCATTGTTTGTAATGATCTGACAATAAAGAATATTTGAATTGAATATATGATTAGGGAACGGTACATGCGGCATGGAACCTTGCCCTTTCAAACGTGTTTTATCATGGTAGAAACAAGCAGGGACCTGAAATGTAGATCATGTATGTCACCCATAAAAGTTGAAAGTCAGGGGCGAAATTACAATGTGCATATATCAAAAAGGGCGTCTCCAGTGACTTCGTGCCTTAGATTTCCGCGACGAATGGCGGCAGGAGATGACATTTCCTTGTTTTATGTTCAGTTCTTTCTCTGAGATACGACGGGTGAGACGGTTGCGGCAGGAGGGGCCCTGAGAACAATTCCCAAGTGCCTACCCTACTCAAAGCAGGTCCTGCATTCTAGGTTCATTTTCCCATACTGCTTGGGCTCCATATACCACAATAGGGAGCCTCGGAACTCGCTATTGTTCTTCGGTAAAGCACCTGGAGCGATCACAATGAAGCTGCAGGTAGTGTTCAAAATCTTGCTGGTTAATAGTCATAGAGTTTGCAGAGATCACAAAACAACTCGAGCTATCAAGAACTTCTATATGAATATGTATGTGCAATAAAGATCTGTCAAAAAATTTGTTAACGTTCAAAACAACTGGAAATGATAGAATCAGTCAATCAACGAAATCAAAATTAATAGAATGCAGAAGCAGTGACGAGGAATAAGGCAAATGAAAGCAGTCTTGCGAGGTGTGAGTGTAGGATACCGTTAAAATCACCCTGCATAGTTTCATTTGATCTTAATAGTGGAAAGTCAGCCTAAGTCTAAATCCAGTCTCCCAAAGATTAACTATAGTTTTGTTGTCAGTCAAGATTCGACTGCCTTCATAATGGTATAAAATATTTCAGGTAAATGTCCAGCTCTAATAGGATAATGATGATAAGATTATAAACCTAAGTCATAACTGTAAAAGAAACAGCAACATCAACACTCATGTAGAAGAACATCTAGAACAAAGGCTAGATGCCTCCCCGGTCCAATATGAAATAAAAAGCTATGCGAGAAGATAGAAAAATGAGACGGTTCGTATTAACCGGAGATGATGAAAATTCTAAAAATAACCATAAAGAGTCTTGGAACTAACTTCAAGGGAGATGAGGAGAATTAGAAAAGCGCTCTAGGTAGAGCTCTAGGGTGGGATAAAGGATAAGATAAGCGGATTTCCATAGGCAATACAAAAACTGGAGAAAGCTTAAAATGCTCAAAGAAATGGAGTAATAGGAAGGTAAATCAATGCGAATGGGAATAGGATTTTCACTATATGACAAACACAAATGGAATGGAATCACTGGGATAGATCTTTAAAATATACTGCTGACAATGCGCATGAACATTGGAATAAAAAAAGTTTATCAACCAATCGATCAATAAAAACAACAGCTATACGTACTTTGTATCGAGTTTAGTTTTACTCATAAGGGCCTATATATATATGTCTGTCGTACAACAGATACATTAAGTTCCGACATACCCAAATGACACTTCGCATTAAAAACATATTATTATTATTATGGAACCACCCCATAAATACGATTAATAACTTATTAAGACACTGAAATTGAATGAAGTTGATAAACATAAAGAAAAATGAGTAATGACTTTCAAAATAGGAATATGTATATAAAAAGAATCTGATGCAGATATGGCCGAATGTAATTTCGTTCAATAATATGTTCATTCCACTAATATAAATCAGAAAGCAGAGACAGGTAAAACTAGGCACATTTTTAGGCGTGGCTGCCTTCAGCTTAACTCAATTTAATCTAAAATGTTTGAGCAAATCAACATTCTTATGGTATCCAATCAAGAAGGCATAGCTTCAAATCATTTTTCCCAGGGAGGAAGTTGTTCGCATGACTTCCGTGTAAATAATTAAAATAACACTCTAGTCAGATTCATGGTTCCACAAAGTCATTAAATTCAGACAAAAGGACTCCATTGGTGGATACATCATGAAGGACAGTAAATCCCTAACAGAAGGAAGGGGGATCGTGCAATATATAGAATTAGTAAAATGGGTTGCTTTTTCCGGTAGGAAAAGGAGGTTAAACTCGAGCTGACGTCATTGCTCGACTTCCCAAAATGCTGACCACAGGAGTACAGTAATTGTCAGTAAGTAGGCATCAGTTGAACTAGAAAGGTAGATGTCGGTGACACGGATAGCAATACTATTTTTGATTTCTAAATTGAAGAAAGGGGGCGTTTAATGGTATATCTTACAGCGTGTGTACGCGCAGTGCACGAACTGGTTTTTAATCGGAACTAGATGAAAGAAAAGAGGCGCTAGAACCACTTTTTTATCATGCCTGTTACAATAATACTGACAATGAGGCATCCATATGCTAACACCTGTTTCGTACTGCCTCCATGAAGATTCTGGGTATACTTGGGAGAATAATGAGTTCAGAAAAAAGAGTTCCAGCATACAAAAATAATATTCTTGCGGTGAGACACACGCCACTGCTGATGCTGCGTAATATTCGTGGGGGAATCAGATTCAGAGCATTAAATTATCATGAAGAGCAAAGACACACGAGGAAAGATGACATCGAATTCCCCCTCAGAACAGTCAACTCATTAGAAAGACACTTCTGGTGGCAAGACAAGATCAGGAAGGAGACACGATACTCTTTGACCAATCACTACAACTCCTAGATCTCAGGCAGCTGCTGGTTCCAATACGCGATCAGGTTGGAGATGTGTTCAGTGAATAGCCGTACCTTTCTGTACTGTACAGTCCAACGGCCCAGGCTGAATCCCTAGTAACAATCCAAGGCAACTTGAAGGATGAAGTGACATTAGTAACCATTCAATATGCATTGCCTTCAGCAAATATCTAATCTACTTTTTTTATATTATGAATGAGGATTTGATACTATTCTAAATATTTTATAAATAAATGAGAGGCCTTGCTAAATATAATATATTTAGAACGTGTTCAACGTAAATGGATATAAATATTCATGCCTATACATCAACTAACTCATATATAATGCAAGATTAGAAGACCCAAGTAAACATTATTAATCCTGCAGTTCTCACAAACTGCAAAGTCTACGCCATGCCATTGCCTATCAATTTTGAACAAACGTGAAAAATACAGCAATAGACACGTATTTCCAAAGCAACCTATGCACCAGTATTTACACCTATCCTGTCTTGTTACCACTATAGCATATTTCCAGCGAAAAAGCTTTAGTTGGGATATTGTGTGAGAGTGACACTGAATGCCTAAGCAAATTAAGCAAGTAGTTTTTTGACCCAAGCTTCACCTTCTTGACAGTGATACATGGTCATTACTCACAAAGTTCTGAAAGGAAGAGAACCCCTTACTCATTTTTGCATCGAGTTACAATACCCAATCATTTTACTCTGATCCTTCTCTCCCTCGCTCACGACCAGAGACCTGATTGCCACGCCACCTAGGCCCCATCCAGTAATGTATCCCATCTGTTGGCAAAATCTCACACCATCTGCTTTACGTGATGAATGTCCCCTAGGGACTCAAGTCGGAACTTATTTCATGAACTGCATCGAGGATGTACATTCCTAGTGTACAGGGCATTACCATACATGCCAAGACTGAGGAGAAATGAGGAAATGGGCGCATGGTTAGCCACCACGTAAAAACAGAGGGAATTATGTGTACGTATGTGGGAGAATATTGTTTCGGATTCAGTATGGGATAAATGTATCCCATTCGATGCAGGGAGGCTGTGTCATCTAATGATGGGATATGTAAGAGTCAATGGGGTATGGGTGGGAGGAATAAGGGAAGGAAATAGGAGGGGCTCATTGGTTTGGTACCATTTGAGCTTAGTGGACGGGGCATGGTTTTGTGGGTAGGTTTAGGGACTGCCTACCATAGATAATGAGAAAGGGACTTGGGGCAGAATGGATGCATCCAAATAGGGTGTTTGTGACCGCAGCAGACTAAAGGAGAGTCGCTTGTGGTGTAGATGAATTAGGGCTAGAAGGTGATGTGCGGGATTAGCCATGGGAGGCATAACCAAAGGTATGATTTGCCCAGTAAGTGGGTAGTACACGTGGTAGATAACAAGTGGGAGACAGGACAAAGTCATGAATGAAGGAGTTCTGTACAAAAGAGCCTTGTGGACTACACCTTTCGCAGGTTCCAATACCAAGTCTTAGAAGGTTGAGATGGCCAATACATCAGCAGCAGAATTGGTCATATATGCAGCCATAGCAGCTCTGACAAAATAAATGCAGATCTTTCATATATTAGTAAGAAACCTTATTCACTGCCATACTAATTGGGATAAAACGATGGTCTCGATGTTCCATTTTTCTCCATACGGCTATACATTGAATTATTCCATATGTTAGTAAGACATCAGGACAGAGAGTTGTATACGAAAACATTTCGTTCATTCGTCGAAGAGTGTTCAAGGCAAGGTGGGAACATCCATGGCTGTGATATTTCTAAATAGAGCCTCAGAAACTGACTGGCTTAGTTGCAGTATAAACAAGGCATTAATTAATTGGTTTTAAATGTTCAACTCGAAACTAAATTGATAGAAAGTAAGATAACAAAAAAACTGTTAATAGGGACTGTGGCCAAAAAGATGATGAAAAAGTCTATAGATATCTAGAGAGCAGGATTGGCCAGGGAGAAATCAGGTTCATCGCGTGAGAGCCCGCGCGGAGGTAATGTAAGAAAGGAAGGAAGGAAGATTGGTGGCCACCAGTTGAGGAAAGAGCGATACACTTTAATAATCTAGCCAATACCTCTAATTGGGAAGTAAGGCTAGAGAAAATCTGCTAGCACTGGGATGAAATAAAAACCCACTTTGACGGATGGAGCGATGAAGGAAATGTGTAGAAGGTCTAATCGAACTCACCCTGGTTTCTATTCAATACAGCTCGAAGTAGAGACGCAATAAGCATAGCATAATTAATCAATGTCAAGCATGGTCCCTACGAAGGTCGGACGCGAACTTACCCTCTTCCCATAAGCTTTGCATTGCCCTGCGTGTCACCTCCTAAATCACCAGAAACACCCCACCGTATTGAAAATCTAATCTGGGATAGTGTGCTCTAGTGAATACTTACCCAGCATGCTGGCCTGGTAGTCGGGCTAATATATTACAGGTCGGCCATAACAATGTGAGAAACAAGATTGCATTGGGCTATGCAAAATTCACAAATAATTTTCCTTCCCGCTCGGCGAAGTGGTATAATAAATGTCAGGAAATATTCATGTATTCATTGAGAAAACAACAAAACATGCAGTGTATTTATAGGGTATTCTTTTACATTCTTGAAAATGTGTACAATGCAAATGGTGGGGTTGCAAACCTCTCTATGAGCGACACCGAGCCAGTTTGACACTCTTAGCGGGAGATGTTCATAAGTATCACTCGGCTCTGAAGGTATCTGCATGCAGCAGCGCTACATCTCGCCTGGTGGCAATTCATTAGACGCCCAAGCAACACCTGGCGCCTCTGGCGTCCTTTATCCCAGAGCCAATAAAGAAAACCTGTAAAAGAAAACACCTCCTTTTCTGGTTCCAGCTCAACAGATTTTTTTGCTCTCTCCAAGAGTAATAAATCATACTTTACTCGGAACAGTTGCCTTAGGAAATAAAATGGGGCAATTAATAGTAAACCATTTGCCAGGTCCGCCCCTTGCATCAATACTGTAGAAGAATGTCCTTCATCACCACAATCCAAAGAACTGGCTAATCAAATTTTTCAGCTGCCTGTACATGGCAGCACAATCGTATTTCATAAACAGACGCATACTCTAACACCAAAGATTAAATATTAAATGACTAATCATTAGACTTCTAAAAGGTATTGAGAAGAATTTGGTCCTGCAGCTGGAAGATGATAATGTAGGATAGTTTCTCAACTTGCAATAACGAATATGTTTGCCTACAACTCATTGAACTGGCAGAAACATACGTTATATATATAACACCTAAAGCTGTACCGTAAATACAATGTATTTGTATCGCATATAGACCAAGCATAACGACTTCAACATGTATAGATATCGACCATATAGTGACCAAGCAGAACGCCCCACCAAAAAAGGAACTCGCTACATGCACGCATGTATACACAAGTGCTGGCTGCAATGGGGGAGAGTGATACATTCAGCATGGCCAGTTAAAATGATAATTGCTCCGAGTGTCGTGCATAAGTGAGGATACATAAGGTAGAGACAGTTGAGAGGTGTCTCCAAACTTCATTAACCTCAGTCATTATCGACTGACCAACTGTCACTTGTACTCCAACATACGACTCCCGGCATGCGTGTTCAGGATTGAACCAATCCCTAAGGTGTAGACATACCTCATCGGTGGAGACAAGAACGACGATTTAGTTAGGAAGAGACCGGAGGCAGATAATGGGCAAAAAGGGTTGGTTGCTTTACGCCGCTTTTAACACTATACTTTCGTATATATATGTGGACATGTCAGGGTGGAAGAGGAAACACGCTAACGGGGTGATGGACAAGGTGCACAGTTATAAAAGTGTATCACGCATACACCAACATTAAAGCTTTTTCCTCAGAGGCGCAAGGGAGTTCTAAATGTTTAACTTTATAATTTCTAAGCAAGACATCAAATTAAAATGATTCCGCCTTGCAGAGTGGATGTCTAATGGATATCTGTTACATTATATATATATATGGTTACTCCGTGACTTCGTAGTGGATGTTTCAGTTAATTTTTATGACGAATATCTTTTTATCGTACTTTCGTAGTGCCACAGCAGCTCCTTCTTGAGAATGAATTAAAGGGTCGCATAAGTGGTCAGTGACCGAGGTTCCATTATAACTTGGTTTTGTGGAGTAAAACCGTGAGTTGGGCTGGAATAAGGCAAGGCTTCAGGCTTTCAATAAATCACACCTAAATGTTATGGGTTAGAGTTGATGTAGGGGTGTGAAAGGACTCGCATGGATCACAAAGTTTTATGCCATTTTTATGGCAGGCAGGTTGGGTAAGAATATGGCCCTTTTTATACCAACTGGGCCATAAAAGCGACATATTCTTGTTTACAAGTCGGGGTGCCCATCTGGAGGTCGCTAATTTGATGCGTTGCACTTTTCCACACATGCAAAAGGAAGGTTCCAGTTAAAATAGCCTCAGTAGGGCACTGTATGCCAGTCATGGGCCTTTAATAAGAAATAGGCTAATAAGAATGTCCAATTTCCTCAGCCGTAAAAAGTACCCAGATAGAAGGCATTCAAAAGGTAATTATAAAAGAATATAAAGTCAAATTGGATCTAACAAAGAGTTGAACATGGTGTAATATAACCCAAAGTTCAATCACTGCATTACCCTTCTTTAAGAATTAATCAGGGAAGCAGAAGAGTACAAATTTAAAGTAGTAATTAAGTAGCCCCGAGAAAGGTCAAAGGTGGAAGGCAATCCAGTTAATCCAACGTTTGAACTCATATATCAGGGAATGAGTTGCGCTTTGTTTTATTAAAAAGACTTTTACGATCACACGAGTTGGCTAATAGGCACTTGTTCTAAGTGGAAGCGGCGAAATGTTTATACTTCCCTAAGAATTGCTACAAACAATAAAGGGACTACGACTCGCACTAATGTCAGATTCGCTGCAGTTATTAAGAAATAGTGCAAAAAGGAGGATTACAATTCTAATAAACATGGAATGTTAATCAGGGATTCCATCAAGGCCTGCATTGACTTGAGATATTGCCTACGTAGTCTGGGACAGCCAGCGTTCCGCATAGCTATCTAGAATCAGTAGAGTCACCTATTTTTCTCATTTTTCTCTATCCGAGTGATACTTATTTCTCGTCTATCCACTTCTTACCTTCTTCCCACGACAAGAAAAAAGTAGGCCTAACAATACAATAAAAACTTTGTTCTCGTCGAAATCACCGACCATCGCGAAATGAATTATTAACCAAGCCATTATCTTTACAGATACCAGCGCGTCGGTAGAGACTCGAGCCGCGACTAACTTATACGGGAGTCCAGTCCCCTGGGGTCTAATTTTATGTTGCTCGATTCGTCCGGTGCCTCGAATTTATGGCCGACATCGACGTCGGTGACACGACTCCACTGAGGCCCGTTCATCACACACCCCAGTCCGCTGACCTCACACGGCCAAAATGTGAACCAACCGATTCGCCTGCGCGCCAAAAATGGCGTAGCAGACGACTTTAGCTCTGGACGGCTAAGTTATCAATCTCCACTCCAATTTTCTAAGTTATCAATCTCCACTCCAATTTTCTCACTTATACACCAGTCACATCAATGGCACAACCGTGCGTTGAGATTCACGTGAAGGAAGGACAAGAAGTGACAAGCCCATATTTTATAAATGACCCTAAATAACCTAGGCGGTAAGTGATTCATTTTTGTTTTGAAGGCCTCCAACATTAAAAGGCCAAATACACAATTAGGCCTAATACAACATTTATGTAAAGATATTCCTTTACTCCAGTCACCCACACTTATACCATCACACCAATGGGATATTTAATGGCAGTGCAGAACATAAGATGGCTGGTCGAGCATAAATAAAGGTGTAGTGTACCGCACTATCAAGTATATCTTTCCGTATGATGGACCGATGGCGGATGTTGTTGGCAGAATTGATAACGATGACCTCTCCCTATCTCAGTGACCACAGAATATTGATATGAATAGCAGTGTTTCTTTTCTACGCCCTATCGCCAACGTTTTCCATGATATTACAAGATGTTTTTATCCGGCGAAAGTTTACTATGCGAGTTGGGAAAGCCGAGGCGTGACTAGGCTATTGTAGGCAATAAGACATGTCACAACGCCTGGCCCTCTTCGTCACTGGTATCAGGAAATTCCCGCGGTGTAAAAAAAAATGACAAAAAAGACGCCAAGCCAGTTTTCACACCCACGCTTGGCAAACCACCGCCACGCTTTGATTTCTTCTTTACAAACGCAGTGACGTCTCATCTACTACAATGTTAAATCCAGAATTTAATCTGGTAGCGGTTGAGACCGGGGCTTCTTTAATTTCACACTTCTAGGAGAGCCACCATTGAAGTGACTCGATGCCTGCAGCGCGAAATTCTTCACAACGTTTCTGATTTATTTTCACTGGGGCTAAGAATTACGTCCAGTTTATTCACAATAACAACCGAGACAAGCGAGGAAAATTGAGAACTCCATCCAAGGTTGGCTGAGCCCTCCTAATTCTGCCATTGTCGCATCAAGAGTATCAATCTGACAGTAAAATAAGGGACGAAAAGGCCGGCTTTTCAGCCTCCAAGAGTCTTGGTGTGTCACATCCATAAACACTGATTAGGATTTATCAAATATTTGTGGCTAGTGAAAAACCTTGATTCCCCAAAGGGAAACAGATTCTCTCATTTCAAATAGAGAGTAGCACCTCGTAGACAAGTAAATAGATCCTTGTTTGTGCAAACGCCTCGGTCCATGATTGCCAAAATTGGGACTATGAAACCCATAACGTATTGATATTTCTGTTTCCAGTTATGAAAAGACAGTAATATACATGTTATATTCATATACAAAATCAGAAACGATTATCAGAAGTAAGAAATGTATTATTACGAATGTGCAAATACATATAGAGAAATCCTATTTGACAAGAAGGTGAACATGGTCATTGACCCAGAAGTAGATAAATAATTCGCTAAGACGTAAATAATATAACGACGATCCATTAACATCTTATCTTCTACATCGGCTTGCCTCCCACACAGCGAAAGAATTGGCATTTCATCACCACTGCTGACACCTAGAGTGCTTCCTCTGAACTGCTGGCCACGCCACCACAGGGGTAGAAGGAGAGTGGTGGTGCCTCCTTCAGGAATGTCTGGGTAAATGCTGAGTCCAGGCAATTGCATGCAATAGGTAATATGACCGTCATATATGATAGTGTACCAGCGGACCCCTTTTGTATTCATTGCACAATTGCACTAGTCAGGCTATGCACTAGTCCAGTTACTTTTCAGGAATTACCTATCCGTATTCCAAGTATTTAAACAGACCTTTGCATGTTTAGCCGTATTTAACAAAGGGGGGATATTAGAGATAACGAACATCTCTCCGTTCAATTAATATTTGCCTTCAGATTATTGAGTAAACTTGAGTGGAATATTGCCTGACTAACTATTTAAGAATAACGACATTGGGGCGTACACCTCCGAGTAGGAGAACGAGGTTTATAGAACGATGGATGACTTATTTTACAGAGCTCTATTAAATGAATATCCCATTCGTCCCGGGCGTGACTATGGAAGGTGCATATCAATATACTTAGGACGTATCATCTCAACATATCGGTTTGATGAATGGTTAATAAGGAGTGGAGGTTACCAATAGTGACACTTCAAACCGAATCAAAGGATGGGTAGAAGGAATGTAGAAATATTGGCCCAGCTCCAATCATACATACGTAAACCAATAAGGGGGACATTCTGAAATACTATAGGGTAAGGATTATTATCGATCTTCCCATCATCAGGGCTATTTTTGTGCCAGAGCAAGTTGGGAAATTTGGGTGGTTCACTTCTATAAGCGGACAGAATGAGGGGAAGCGAGCATTGGTGCCGTCGATATTGATGAAAGGACTACTAAATGATGCCATAAGACATCATCTCCAATGTAGCCAAGAACACTTCTAAACACACTTAAGTTGCGCAGCGATCTGACCAACTGAAAGTTATTCATAGAAAAATTCCCCCAGTCATGCCAATAACAACTCATTGACAGGGTAATTGGGGATTGTGACCCTTTGCTCGTAGTTCTAAAGGCGAATTCATAGCTTGACACGATGGAGATTGCTAGAAATACATATTCAGCGACGAAATACCGACCCAGTCCAACAGAATGCCCTAATTTAAGGATACACAAAATGTTTATTATCTGCACTGACGTTTACCACACGCATTTGGTATTGCTAGAAAAATAGAACTCCATTTTATTTTTTATCAAATGCAAATCCACTCACCATAGATTAGCGTACTGAATCCGTGTCCTCACCTCAAACACCAATTTACCTAAGTTAGGAACCATACATGATGTACATTTTCCATGTACTACTCACTCGCTTTGCCACCGCCATATCCCATTTTCCATATACTACTTACCGAGCGCGCACGCCAAATACGACTAGCTAGCGACTAGATAAATGACTTCACTGAAAGTTTTTTTAAATGTTAACCATTACATACAGTTAATGCACAATAGTTACCCACTTAAGTATTATGTACTTCATAATCTAACCATCTCTGAAAGCGAGGGAACTCAGTGCAATACGAGTCAATATAGAGGACACACGCAAAGTTTGGAAATTGATTTCTTACATTGGAAAAGCGTCATTAGTCAGCAATTATCAACGTCAATATTATGGCCTAATAATTTTCTGACAATATTAGACATTATTACCATGTGGTTTAGAATAATTACTTAGCACCACTTAATAATGTTTCCATTAGTTTGAGCTACTCCCGAATTATCCCATTTATTCGAAGATTTTCATATTGTTACATAATCGGAAACACAGCTTTTAACATAGCTAAAACCTACGTGATGGATAGATGGCATATACTTTTGGCTAGATGATATCGGGGGTAAAAGTAAACCACTAAGTGACTTCACCAAAGGTTGGTGTAGCATGATATATTACAACAAAAAGGCTGGGGCACCACCTCTAATGTCAAACCTGAGGCTCTTTTCTTAATACGGGACCGGTGAGGCAGACCTTAAGTGACGGAAACGACCGACATCAGATGCCAAGAGAATTAAATGGGTCGGCTCACCTGCAAAACAAAAGAAAGCAGTTGGTTAGTGCTATGGTGACATTTAAGGAGGTACAACATTTTTGTTCATTCTCTTAAGATGAATAGGCAACTAAATATATGGTAAGCTAGATTTAGACGTAACCATCAACAGTAATAAAATACAGTTTAAAATCGCAAAGGTGCAATTGCTGATAGAATTGGTGTATATTTTAAGGGGACAACTATAGATAATATGTTCCTTGTATTGACACATTGTGCCTCAATTTCTAATATAATCTGAATTTGTGCTAAGTCTTTTAAAACAAAAAGAACAAATACGCTATGTATATGGATATACGGAGAAAAAAACAAAGATATTGATTAGTATCCTCACTATCAAGATGATTTTAGAACATGACCTCGAAACATCGCCCAAACGTGTAGTTTTCTCCCAAAATAAACACATGGCCGGTGAATGGGCGTCTTAACTTAACAATAGCGTTATACATCAATCTGATATAGTATCTGATGTATACATGCAATCACCCAATCACTCCAACAAGCCATATAGTTAGCTAACTAACATTCTATTTGCCCTAGGGATACGCATCTCCTATGCAACGGAGAATGGTAACATATACAATGAGGTATCATCTTAGAGTACGTCAGTTTTGTTTTTTTTAAATATTTTATTTCTGATTTAATTGATCCTAATCTGCCAAGCGAGCCACCTTGAATCACTTTCATTGTACTGTCACATATTAAGTTTGTTTCAATTTTACGGTTATATAATCAGTTGTTTTGTTAAGACATCGAGATGAATATTATATTTGCTTTTAAAACACTAAGATAATAATTTGGAGAAATACGTTTGGTAGAAGAGTTAATGAAAGTGTTCTATTCTTTTTTAAAATTGAGTGACAGGATGGGAAAACAAGGGGAGAGTTCCTGTCTTATTCAAATGCATAATAAATGTTTTAATATTTGAATAGTGTGTACACATTTCTGTTTGTATCCGATGAAGGATTCAAAAGGAAAAGACTCAAAATTAAGCTTTTATTGACCGCGATTCAATCGAAAATAATGGACAGCACCGGATGTGGTTAAAACAGCAATAAATCAATGGAGAATACTTAAATAGGCTTAAGATTTTCTTGCTTTGAAATTTCTCAATGCTCCAACTGGAGACCGGATCTGAAGATGATGAATCACGTATATCGAACACAATAGATCTTCCTTATCCCAGAATTTGAGTGAAACAATGGGGTTAAAACATAAGCTTATGGGGAATTCTGCTCTAGTCTGATAGTGAGGGGACGCATATATAAGGGGGTGCACCATTTCCCATCATCTTATCATTTCAGTTGTTTTTTTTCTCGAACCATTATGAATAAATACTGGGTAAAATATTTATGAAAACAAGAAAGATTTTGCAATTCCCATAAAACACAAACAAAGGCAAACACCAACGCAGGATTTTCTCAGACTATTGAATCATATTAAAGATATTCATGAGTCGGTTCCATTATGTTTTGATATCTGAGCTAAAGTTGTAATTATAAGGTAAAAAAATAAAGCGTACATGGTGTTAGAGAAGTATTAGGGGGAGGGTTCCATTACACAACCATTGTGGAAGTTAATGAAACGTTGCTCCTAAAAATGAATTCCCCATCTCCCACCATCAAGTGACAATGCAAGCTTCTCGTGAGATGTTTATCTATTCTCCATCTCCTCCCACTCATAATACAGGACTGAACGCATCAAATCATTGCAACTGATCAAAAGCCCATCACGAACTGCAAACCAGAGGAAGAGTGGTGTATTACAGCTCTAATCATAACCTCTTCATTTCCAAAAGCAGATGCAATTCCGCGGACCCAAGGGAAAACATCAGGGACTGGTAGATAAATGGTCCCCTAGAATCTAACATAATCATCAACAACATATTTTTCATAGTCCGATCGATGTTGTAGAGCATTGTTGGAATACTAATCAGAATTCAAGTAGGCATGTGACTTACATCGAAATTGAAAGAAGCAGGGAGAAGAGCAAGGCATGACATTGAACCACCTTTTAAAGGGCGAAATTAAAACAAGGAGAATCGAAAGAATATTTTGAAATTGTTCTAATTAAAAACCTAGTATCCTGTCCCACAACTGACCTATGAGTGAGGGTAATAAGCCAAATCCGAGATTTGAAAGGGCAATAAATATAGGCAGTGGGTGAAAAGAAAGGGTCCGGCATCCATAGGGAAAGGTCAACTCGAATGAAAAAAATATTCGGAAGTTTCTTTTTGGCCAGACAGAAGTTAATCGCGAATATTGGAAAGGGAATGTGGTTTCTCTGATCTCCAGGATGCGCAGATGTTTAAAGACAAATGACTAAGAAAACTTCAAGATGATATCAGGTTCATATAAGAAGATAATATGATATCAGCTAGAACTAGGAAACAGATTCCAAGTGACTAGAAGGATGTTGAACGAATGTATGGATCACCATAGTAGTAAATACAGATGGATCCACTATTTAACTCCTTCGAGAAGAACATCGCATTTGAATATAGAAAATCTATTTCAATGCAATACGAGATTCGATATCTTGGCTTGGGAATTGTAAATTAATTATTATAAAATGGTGGTCTGTGGTCGCACTGAGGATGCGACAATGGAAAAAGAATGGAAACCGTGAGAAGAAAATTAATTCATATATGTTCATGCTATGGCAACCATTCACAAAGGGTTATATGTGTTATAGTCCCATCCACGTATCTGCCAAGGAATGTATTCTATAAGGAATTAGTAGTTCCCACTGAGCAATGGAACATAAGCACATATTGGATTCATCAGGGAGCCAGATGTGCGATCATCTAATTATAAAAACACGAGGGATATTGCCTATGCTCCGCGATGGTTAAGATGCTTGATGTTTACATTATATCTGCCGGTGTCTCTGTGGGTTTAGATACATGAGTGTCTTCCAACTACACATATTGACTAGCATCCCTATTCTCAACATATACTGCTTTTATGAGTGGCTATTTTGGTACAGTGATTCCCCTGCCTCAAGTTATCACCCTGTCCACTTTCACTGCCGATTGGGTAATCAGCTTGTATCTTTTAGTATCATTCCATCTCACCTACTTCCAATTATATCAGTGAATATTCCATTATCACATACTGCAAGGCTACAAACAACATTGCGTGTCGATGTTTTTATAATTTCACATTTGACATTTGTCTCCTTTCACAGCTGAAATAGAAAACCTACTATAGGAGAAGCCGCCTTAGTTATTTTTACAACCTTTCAAGTAAGTAGTTATAAACTTTCAAGTAAACTTCTATATGACAGAGTAAAACCGTATAAGGGCAGCCATTCAGTCAGCGAGGTTCCTTAGACTATTTAAGAGCAATACATCGATTATGTTTTGTTTGTTTAGCCATTTCCTCACCATCTACATAGTAATATCGAACCTATGTTTTTTGGCATGGTATTTCAGTCTAGCACTGCCCAGTGGGCACTATAAGTGATACCCCAGAGGCTGCCAACTTATAACCTACGCGGCAAAGAACTAACGTGGAGAGGGAGAACTGAAAGTGCGGCCTTCCTAGAGACACAGCCTATCATGTCGAGCTATATCTATGTCAGGGCGGGGACAATAAGGCCAAAGCGAGCTATATGACCTGGGGCTCTCTTTTGTTGGATGTCTTTTTTCCTTTTCTAGTGCTTTTTGCACTACTTAGCAGACATTCGCAGGCACTGTATTATAGAAGACAACACTTATAATTGGAGCGATTCATGCACGAAAGGTGAGTGTACGAACTTGTGTATTACATATAACTCTTTGATGACATATGAACAATTGGAATTATCAAGTGAATAAAATATCATGAGCTAGAAAGAACCTCATATTCACACATGGCTGTATTACTGCATGAAACAAAGAGATAATTCGCCGTTGCATTGTTTAGTACATCCGTACTGAATTCTGAAGAACTATTTCAATAAAGTATTACGTCCGAATATCCATTATATCTATAAGTTACATGTATTTACTGCATTAAAGTGTTCATACGGTACAAATCAAGGAGCGCTATGGATATCTGTAGGATATTCCCACTCCGATGCACTGCTTCCCGAAGCTGAAATATGATTGGGTATGGATAAAAGCTATAACTCTTTGCAAATGTCCTTCGAACATGGTTCAATATCTAAATACTGATCTAAACACTGATTGATAACGATGAAGCCTTTTATTCGGAAGATGCAATGAGAAATGGATAGGTTATTACATTTCACAAATAGCCGAAACCAAATGTTGATGTTGGTGAATGAGAATATTTTGTTGTTAAAAAGAGTAAATATGATTCCCTTATTAGGCAAGCATTAGGTCCGGATACTTACATTATGGAGCGAGGATTTGGCTAGAATAATGCCAGGGGAACCGATCGAAAACGCTGCTATTTCTACTGGGGTTTGCCATGTTCTAAATATATGTTAGAAGTGTGAAATGGATGGTGGTAGATGCTAGAATAAGGAGAGGAGTATTTATACTCCGTAATGGTCCAAATTATAACACAACCAAGCAATTGTGTTTAATTCAACATGGACTGGAAATATGGGAAAAGATCCCGCTGACATAATCAAAGGGGAAGTGAGATAAACCAGGGAGCATACAAAAGGAAATCTGGCGGGATGGGTGCCAACAACAACGGTTTTAAATTTCGCCCAAACCAAGCCTTCGGATTCATTCAACCCCGATAAATTGTCAACACATTTCTGACATTTGCCTAAGTGAGAGATGCTTTTTGCTATTTTGCCATACTATTCATGAGAAAAATGAATTTAATGGTCATATTATATCGTCGGAAACGACCCTTTCAGCCAAGTGCAAGGCTCACTCTATCATCACTCTCAATCTGTCCCTCTCCCCGCCTAAAAACCCAATAAACAATCATAAAAAGGTCTTCGTGATTCAACATTTAGGTATTGGGAACCTGCAACAGGCGCCTCTCCAAACGAAAGAGGAGATAGGAACTTTTAAAGAGATTTAATAGGACGACCGTGCTGAAGGCACGCGATGCACCATGAGAGGATTCACCTCCGCACACATCATACAACAATAACATAGCTTACGGTCTCTCTCTCGTTTTTTATGATGATCTATTTACGCAAACCAGTTTCAAAAATAACAATCCCCGACCCTCGGGGTTCAAGAGAGTATGGGAAAATCAACGGAGGTTTGCGAAGGGCGGGACTATAAACTAAAACTCTTTTCCTGTTTTCAAGGGTTAAAGTCCCAATATGCAGCGAAGCAATAGTCATGGCACAGTCCCAGATTTTCTATCCTCAGATTTCCTTTTTCCTTTTATAGTGCTGGGAATGTAATAGCCCGAGATACATAACAAGCATAAAATTGTAAGCTGGGAACAATCTTGGGGTGTGGCGACCTGTTTGCCAGCTGCCGACATGATGTTATGAGAACGCCAAGTGTTGTACACTAACCACCCAGCTGAACTGGGACAAGGACCGGATCGCCCGGAGTAGTTTATTGACGGCGAAATGACGTACGCCATTTAAAGTGCCTCATTCTCCAAATCGAGCCTCTGTTATCCAAGTACATGGTAATCATTTACCTTTCCGTGATTGCCGCCGAATGCCCGAATAAGAATAGCGATCTACTAAGTGGTGTAGAATCAAGGTGCTTATACGTGGGTTTTTTGTTAAGTCAACCATACAGGCTGGTTGGGAAATAGTAATGATATGTATATCGTAATAACAGTATAGAATATACAATAGTAATATCAATGAGCTCACATTGCACCCCTACACTCACTAATCAACTGTTTTAGTAGAAGACCGACGTTACCACACTGGGCAATTTAACTGAATGGAGGTAGCTATGGAAATAAATCTGTAATAATATGTAGTTAAATGGATCAGAATGGTTTACTTAGACAAATGGCAAGTAATAACACACGTATTTAGTAATATCGGTATTTTATCCCACGATGGGCCACCTTGCACCTCCCCATACTTCTTTTTATGAAAAGAATGGAGCTGTAAATAGTACAAGTTAAATCAATCTGATTGTGGTTTGAATCTCTAGAGAAATAATCTGGAAAAAAAACAACGGCCAGGACTTCCCTTATAAACGAACTCCAGAGTATGAGTTTAACCTCAATCTCAAGTGATCTTCTCTAAGGAATTTATGTATTCTATGGAAAACAATATTGTCCCGAATGAAGTTATTAACTGCGGACCCAGAGCAGGAAAATTATCATGGATTCGATTTGAGTGAATTCATTTGTTTACTCAATACTAAGTAAAAAAGGCGTATTGCTGGAACCCAGTGCATGGGGAATGGCATACAGGCAAAACATCTGTCTCATAAGTATATTTTTTAAGTGGCTGTGGGAAGGGAACGTGAATTAAATAATCCTACATGCGATGAATTATCTCTTGTGTTTGCTTTCCATCAAAGATAAGCCGCATAATGTAGACAGCGCAGAACAGGAATCTGCCGTTAGTTGCAATATTCATTATGTAACCGCCTTGAAGGATGTATTAAATGACAAGTTTGTAAGCTTCATCTTTATGTGGTTAAGCTCCTCATTACCACCAGGGAAATGGACGATTTTGCACCATGAACTTGTCCTTTACTATCAACAACCATGTTGGTATTTATAAAAGCCCAAACCATGTGCTAAATATTAAGTATACTGGCCTGAGATGTTATGATATAATATGCAACAACAAAGCTATTACCGGATTCCAACATATCAAATACCTCCAGAGTATCATCATCAGTATTAATTTTGTTAAATTGGTTTCCTCTGAGATAAAATATATGACAAAATACCACAACTAATTGCTAAAAACTACACTTCCACAGGAGACCAACCTCGAATTGCTAGCAATTAAATTATTCCAATGCTCATGCATTACTGAGTTAATAAGCCACTAGAAATGCATCAATTCTAATTAAGACGAGCCTTCCTTTATGAACTGACTACCGAAGTGGAATAACTCATCATGATTCATTTCGCGCGCTCATTTTACTATGTTTCCACTGAGTCAGCTCAACATCGGATGATTTAAATTCAACAAAGAAATTCTCTCAGAAAATCAACTCATCATTGAAACCGCTTACGGCATTAGTTCTGTGCCCCATGGTTCTCTGCAACTCGTATTATTGTCTGAACATAAAGTAGCTACAAAACGACTATAGGCCAATCGCACTAAGCACGGTTATACACATACATTCTCATTTTTTATAATATCCTTAGCATGAGCCAACTTTCCTGAGCACCTATTCTCTTTTATCAACCTTTTTTCTATCCCTATCCTTGTTCTAATCTTTCCTTCCCACAAAAGAAACCCTAGCCCGAGCAACAATCCTTCTCTTCAATGGCCTTTCTCAGACTCACTATAGGTAAAGTATATCAACTGGAATTTTTAGTCTTTTGGGTATAATTACTACTTGTTTATACTGTTCTTTAGACGCGGGTCTCGTATAAACTACATAAGGACAACCACTTGCATTGTCTTGATATTCTCGAGTCAGGAACCTCCTTGCTGGTCCAGAACAACATTCTTTCAGTGTTGACTGAATATAACGAGAATTATGTTTCACAACACTACCATGCCTCCAGGCTTACCCTGTTATTAATTATTCACCTCTCCCAGCTCGCTTATTATGATATTGTCTTTTTGATCACTGTAGTCCTCTCGGGCCAATTTCCCTTTGATCTCAAAAAGTAATCCCATACCTGCATGACCGGAGGATCGAACCATAGAATTTTAATATACTCATTGTTAATATCATAGACACCCATTGAGGGGGTTATTTCCATTATATCCGCCAAGGGATAGAAGAGAATCAACATATCTCCAAATATAGTTTTCTTGGTAGTTTCACGGGCGAGTAAAACGTATATATGAGTGAGGCACCTGTATAATGAAGACGCCACTGTAACTATTTTATTTCAAAGGTAGCGTATGTTAACTTTATCGGGCTATTTTGTCTTTAAAAAGAAAGCTTGTGAGCGGCAGTATTTTCATTGTATATATTGATCCCAACATAATCCATAATTCCATTATAAAACTATTCAACAAAACACAATTAGTAATATACTGAATGCAGTCCCTTTCAAAACTGAATGCGAGTGACTGCTCTCACGCATATAGATATACATGCATGTTTTCATACGACTCAAGGTCTTTGACAATGCAATTATTATTGAGCAGCATAAGGAATATGCAATCTGCATTGAATTCCTGCATCAATTCGACTCAAATTAAAAAACAAAGTTGTAGCAAAACAATGAAATAGCGACGCTTTCCACAATAGAGTAGGCCTACATTTTGCGTAACAAATAGATATTGAAGTGTTCTAGTGGAAGCAAAGTCGCTTTCCCTTTGTTCTGTCCGGGGTGATCAATATACAAGAGATCAGCATTTCTCGCTCTGTCATTTCATCCGGTGGAAATATTGTGAATTAATTGGCTGCCTCATATGGAAAGGGCCAGGTCCTCGTTGGCTATTTGATGGCATGCCCGACACCGTTTGACATCCAGTCAGTCTGGCATGTGGAACATCAGGGAGAATACCGGCCCTTCCTCCCACATATTCGTCCTTCAATCTCCCTCCAGCGAGCCGCCTATTGTTATGTGAGTGTCATAGGCCCTTCCTCAGAGGCCACGTCAGGTGTGGCCAATCACGTATGCTGCATCTACGTAAAGATGGACTCTTTTCAAGTCCACTAACCATCATGATTTACCTCATACTTCAATAGGTTGCTATCTATTCCAGGAGTACGATCAGGGCTGACAACTAGCACGCCATTTCCATACGAACCAACCGAAGAACGGAAAAGAACTTTCTCCTATATTTTCCCAGCACAATATGGATGGGATATTATATATCTAAAGACGAAAGGATCGATGCGAGTAGGTTTTATGGCCTCTTTGTGAGTCGTCTACCTCTCATGTGGCGATTCAAAATAAATTAGCATGAATCCAATTATACTAATCGGATGAATAACCATCAATAACCTCCTACTACGGCTCAGGAGCGTTGAATTGGAAATCGGTATAACATAAGCCCCAATCACGGATACTTGACTTATACAGAGATTCTGCCGGCAGGATAATAACTTACAGAGGTACCTCGAAACATTACTATGACCAAAGAGTGCTAATGCAACACAACATACAATTTCGTAAAAGCATTCATTATTGTATGATAATTTCTACAAATTTTATTTGATAAGTGGTCAGAAGCATTAACCACCACAGGTCCCACTTTACTTCTATTTTACCCACGCCTCCTGCCAAAAGTAATTTATCACGGGTAAACCAGAGATTAACCGATGTCAACTGTCTTCATTAGATATCCCCCTGCCCTTTACCCCTTGAATATGGGTTACTGTGGACCTTGTACAACAATTAAGAGGACATGGTAAAGTTCAAACAAACACAAACACATTCGATTGACTGGGGTACAGAGAATATTGGGAAAGGAAGCGTAGTTCCTAATTCACTTGACAAATTTCCGAGGTGTGGGTGAGGGTTGCTGCATTGACCATCCTCTCTATTCAATCTCCGTGCACTGCATTTATGAAAGCGAAGTAGAGTCAGTGTGCTTCCACAATATAGATGAATACGGGACCTGATGTTACTTCTAAATATGGAGAGTCAAATTCGAGATGTTTGAATGAAATCCTTGGGCTCATATTACATCAAAATACAGAGAACACCTGTTCGTTTATTATTAGGTTTCCTAGGCTTATGACAAGGATCAGGGAGTAAACCCGATGTGAAGATATCAATAATCACCTGATTGCCTCCTCACTTCCACCTGAGTTTCGGGATTCCCTCATTCATCACTCAAAGACAATGTGACGCTAGGATGCCTAACATAATATAGCAAAAGAAGGTATCCTTGACTCTCACCATTCGAGCCGATATCCACTTTTTATTGTTTGGCTCGATCAAGATTGGGGCGGGGGACCTCATTTTCCATCTCCCCGGTGTCAGACATTCGACCCAAATTACGAAAGGCCAGTCAGGGAGGTATTGGACATTTAATAGCCATGTTGCTGAAAAGTCCTTGATGAAAGCCCTAGAAACTGTGCAAGATGCGTCCAAAATGGAATGCATTTTGCACTTCGCTTAAGTGGGTGTGACCTTGCCGCAGTCTTATTCCTGGCACGATCCTGTCTTGAGCATCACGTCTTTCTTCGACAAGGTAGATGTACTGCCCAGAAACAGCTATACCGTATGCTGCTGCTTTTCATTGTAGCCTTGGCATCTTATATAAAGTCAAAACGGGGCAAACCCAGGATAAGCAAACAAATCTGTATATATAATATATAGCAAGCACACTAAGAACAAAAATCATAGAAAAGGATTGATGGAAAATGAAGAAATATCCTCAAACTTAAATTTAGTTTTACCATGAAAAGAAAAATCCCTCCCACTAATATACGCACATCAAAATGTACTCCGACTTTCCTCATTAGTCAATGCCAAGGTCTTCTCCTGACAAACCGGAGCAACGTCCACTCTTTTTAACCGGCAAAGATTAGCAATCACCAGTGTCATGTATCACTGACTCGAGCTTCGGACTGACCCCCTTCCCTTCAGCTCACATAAAAGGAACATCAACATGTCTGTAAGCAGTTCCGAGGGGCACACTTCACTGGCTAAAGACCACGTACCACCGTTCTCAACTAGGCAACTTCCAACTTTTTCTCTTTCAGGAAATCAGCATTGAGGTATAGGAATACCAAGCATACGTGGTGCCGGAGCACGGATACACCGAAATACCCCTTTAGGATATAGATATGCATGTACATGCATGTATAAATGGTTTGTGAGTATCTGTAACAGCTTATATATGTCAATAAAATACTGCAAGAATGTCTACTGTGGGTGCAGTTTTTATTTGCGCCCCCCCCCCTGGGAACATGTCCAAGTCTCCTGATGCAAGATGCCCAAAGAATATATAAAACTGGCTTGGTAAACAACGTTAGAAATTGATGAAAGAGTCAACTGGCACTGAAGGGTACAACGAGGAATAAGTCCTACGGAACGAAATGCTAGCTATTCCATCCTTGAATACCTAAAGCTCTACGTGGGGAATTCCTCTGTCCTTCCCTCTTTTTATTTCAAGTCTGCACGTACTTCAGGTATTCATCTCTTTTCAGGTTGATGGTTGCATGTTTGCTCAATACCAATAAACATGGAGCGGAATCTTTGTTTATCGCACCCTCTTGTGGACAGGTCTCAGTTTCTCTCAATTGGTCACTTTAGAATGATAAATTATTTCCTCTTTACAATGGCTGATTTTTCACCAATCTAGTATGATAAAATAATATGGAATTACACGATGACGACTAAAATGAGTTCTTCCCCATATATATTACATTTGGGCGTCTGAGTGTGCGTTGGGGGTGGGTAATTTCCCAGCAACGCACGATCCCCTAGGGCCTAGAAAGAATAGCAAACATTGACAGCATGACATCATGTAACATTGGTGAGATATATATCTGTCTATATGCAAAACAGGCCCTGCATGACGCAGTTGTAAGTGTGTTTTTGACGTGGACTGTGATAGCATGGCACTGTAATCGTGTTCCATATCATACACAAGCCAGATAACCCTGAAGCACTTGATAGCCATTCGCTTATTTCAGATACTCTGTAAAAGTACTGGGTCCTAAACTGACATTGTTTGTAGATCGCTCAGGATCAGCAGAGAACTTGCTCGATTGCAGTAAGTTTGATCTGGTCGATGAGGGATTGGGTCTTAAAGTGAACGGCAACAAGTTCAGCGATATTTCATGGTTCATCCCTCCTATTAAACCACATTGCACTCAGCAATGCCTCTATGTGACAAAAATATAGACTTCTTGGATGTTATCTTACTCTTAAGACCAATCCTTTGGACTCATGTCTTGAAGCAATTAACATAGTTCAAGGTTGATATTTTAATTAAGGAGATTTTTGCTACATATATAATGCAAAATAAGAGGCATTCCAGTCTGATCTAATCTAGCATTATTAAGCCAAGAGCTTATCAACAGTGAATACCTGTTGATCTGCTCAATGAGACTTACTGACTCCAGGAGAATCGATATCAAACTGCCATTATGCGATCTTCATTTCGTATATCGACATCTCATGAGCCACATAGCTAAATTTGTTCCTTCTGTCCCTCTTAAGTATGGACAGGTTGTGGTTAAATGGTGGAAATGGGACTTAAGCTGGACGTCGTTCTTGCACGGGGAGAAGTGCAAGACACAGGAAGGCACAACAACCTGAGTCTAGTCTCGTTGGACTAGAGTCATCCGTCTTTTACAGTCTTCACAATTATTGACCGCGCCCCTAAGCTCCCCTTTGAGTTATCCATTATACAGTGCTTCAAAGAAAGAAATCACTTTAAAATCGTCCGCCATTAACAAAGCTCTACAGCTACTCACTGGACTTCGAGATAAGGCCTGGCAGAACATCAAACGAATTAGATACGTCTAAGTTTCAGATACATACATTGTATGGTTCACTGGGTAACCAAATGAAAAGAAGACCTAGCAGCTGGACTTTGGTATTTCACCAGATTTAGTTTTGAAACAAACCCATGTCAAGGGTGGATTTCTACAAATATTCTACCATCGTCAGGTTTTTGGTTAATTTGGAAGAAGGGTACATATGGCTCAGGTTAAGAACAGACACCGTGCAGGCTACAAATATATGAGGCATCCTGAGTGTGGGTTTGTCTCTTAAAGGTGACTATAATAGCTGGCAACCCTGGGACAAAAACACTCTCACTTCTTTTAGTGACAGGTTCCACATACACAATATGAACCAGCAATATGCCATGAAGGGTAACAGTAAGTATCAATAACGACACTCATATTGCACCAGATAACACGGTTTGTATTGGAAAGGCAGATATTGCAACGATAAAGGTAACCATATGTATAAGAAATGTACTTGGGAAAGAAATATATCTTGAAGTTGGCATCTATGATCAACCAAGCATAAAGGAATTTTCCGTCTAGTGACACAAAAAGACCAACTCAATAAAGGAATCAATAAAATATAAGGCATGGTATGCACGTAGGCCAGGGAGTAAGCATCCATCATCCTCAATATTTCTTCACGCTTCTGTCGCTGACCTCTGGTACGTTGCCCTAGCTGTCCATTTCTATGAATTTTTGCTCATCGGTCGTACATAAACTATGGGCTATAGTGTCGTGAATTGCCAAGACCCACACTACACATTGCTTGATAGTCCCATTTTGCATTTGTTATTGAGCCATTTTGTTACTCATACACCTCGTGGCACACCTCGAAATGACTTTCGATTTACAAGTCTAGATATATACACTAACTTCGGCAAGCAGAAGGGGAAAAGGGCCGAGAGATTGTTTCTTCCTGGAATGTTATATGTGGCCAGGTCATACGATATTTATGATTTATTCCCAATGACTATACACAAAACGTTTCAATTCCACGGGTCTAAACGGTTGTTGGTAACAAGATTCCATTAGAATCTGGACAGGGTTTCCTCACGGAAAACAGAGATGGTTACCATTTGATATGCCTGTCGCCCATATTTACAGAGGTGAATGGCTCTACGCTTTGAGAAACAACGGTCAGATGTATTTATCTGGCCTTGGTAAGGATCTAGTATCGCCAAATGCCTTTTATCTTCTGCTACCATTTATATCTGGACATAGAAGGATTAGGCGGACCTCACTGGCATGGGTTGCCGAGGTAAAGTATTAGGGGAGACATGTTGGAGGGCTATTGAGCGCGCAAACAAATCGCATCTGTATCTCAATATATTCACGAGCACCTCGCATCAAAATAAGATACTTGCTTCACGCTCTGG
Organism: Sthenelais limicola; assembly: GCA_942159475.1. Lineage (NCBI taxonomy): Eukaryota > Metazoa > Annelida > Polychaeta > Phyllodocida > Sigalionidae > Sthenelais > Sthenelais limicola. The sequence continues at coordinate 110,224,967 of OW804095.1, read as the reverse complement.
TGCCAACCGTCGATGGATTTCCCGTGTATTAGTCGCAATATTCTCTTATTTCCCTCCCCAACCAAATGTTTATATTTTGCGCCGCCCTCCGAGACGGACATCTGCTTGATATCTGGTTTCTAATTCCTAGACAGGCTTGAGTCACGCCAAGCTATATTGGGTATTGGTTATACGGTCCCCAGCGTCGAGGCTAGAAGTCGGAGAGAAAATACAGCCATTTCCCTCTCGGCCTCGGACTTAGATGTATGCTTATGGGTTTTGTTGGAACAATACAAGACCTTGAAACGTCATACACTTACTAAGTGGTAGTCAAGTGTCCCCTGGATGGGAACTATGGAGTTGTTTTACAGTAATTTACCGAGCATGGGACCAATAAATGGACAGGTCAGGAAAATCAGCAATTGATATTTTCCCAATATATACCCGCAAGGAAATATCAAACGTTAAAGTAAGAGTTTATTGGGCTAAATACACGCTTGTGATAGTTACTAAAGATATCGGGATTGTTGAGAAAACGTTAAAGTGGAATTAAGTTTCGCTTTGAGTCTGAATCAGTTCTGAGCAGAGCACTTGTTAATTGAGATAACAGAGAATACCGCTGACGTTTGATTCAGTAAACTATAAAAAGATGGGAGACAAACGTTATTAATATGAGATCTAATTATCCCAAAGATTTGCCCTTCCGAATAAATCAAGGAAATCAATGCAGCGGTTAAGACGAATATTAAATAAGGTTAAGTTAATTCAATACAAATAATTTGCTCAATGTTTTCTAGTTCTTCTAAATGAATGTTTACGGCATTAAGAATAACAGGACCATTAGTATGCAAAATAGGACTCTGCTAGGTATATGTGCAGTGACTTTGGCAACCGTGAATAAAGTATTCTACAATGGGCACCGGTATTGCGCCGGGAACGAGAGCAGAATGAAGCAAACCACACGCACAACTCTATATAACATAAAACCCTATCAGGCAGCAGTTTATGTGTCTTATTTAAAGAATACCTTATGAGCTGAGATGTCAGCACAGTCAATGGGATGACAAAGGTAGATATTCTTCTACAGACAAACTCACTCAACAATACTAGTATCGGACTTCGAGGAGATATATCGGTGCGGCTTCTCTGTACATTATTCTAAGTAATTTTTTTTATACTGTGTTCCCACAGGTTGAGATTTGAATATGATAAAATGTTATAACATCCTCATGCCCGTGAATATAAAGTGAGCTTGGCTTATGAAAATAACAATTACTGCATTATGTTTATAGTTGCCCGGGGCAACTAAAAAATGTCTCTGGGCAAGTAAAATTTAATGTTAGTTGCCCAATTGAGCAAGTGAAAATCTCTACGGCGCCAATTCCAAACCCCCTGCTGTGATGTATACTTATAATGAAACAGGATATACAGATCAGTGTGATTTCGTTTATAATTCTGCAAATAAATGTGGGCAAGTGAAAAATGATGTTGGGCAGGTAAATTTTGGTTGAAGTTGGTAGGCTTTTTTCGAGCCCTGTTTTGACAGGAACACAAGGGCCTGCACGATGTATTCTCAAGTTCACGTTATAATACAAGAAAGAGGAGACATAAAATTAAGTTAGCTATGAGATGTACGTGCCATCATGTAAATCGCCGACGGTGGTTATGTGGTTATGGTGGCAGGACCTTTTCTCCCTATACTCCCCCCCCCCCCCACACACACACACACTCCACGCAATGACATGTTGAAAAACAATGGCAAAAAGAGTGGAAACAACCACAAATATTATTGTTGTAATATTGGGCTTATCAGTGTGGATGCATTACATTTCCTTTTTCATCTACTTTAAATTGTTTTCAGCGTGATGCTATAGCTTCTAAATGTCCTCTTTCCTTTCGTACCACATTCAGCCATGCTTCCTACTAAAAGGGCATTGGATTTGTATAATCGTCGTGAATAATGACTTTTGTAAACTATACTAATAAAGATTAGATCAAAGCTCTCACATTAAATATTTGATAAAGGCTGCCAAGTCATTTAGATGTTGATTATGTTGATGTTTCCCCTGTTTGATTTAGCATTACAGTGGAATTGATAATATAATTCATAAAGTGGGTATTATTAGATGTCTAATTGCAGAACACATTGCAAAAAAAATCTGAATTTTCTGTTCCCCCTTTCCCCCCGCGCCCTTTCTCTTAAACATTGTGTACATAGTATACATTAGTTGGCTATTTCTACCGAAGAACATAGATTGAATATAACATCAAAGATGAGTGTATTAAATTAAACAAACAGTTGAAAACTGTATGCCATATTTAGCAAGTTATAATAACTGTAGCCTACTTATAGTAGTGAATCGCTTTCAGTCATTGACAGAAAGCGACATTGTTCACTACTAAAAAGGTTGTAAGCTAACTATATCTTACGGCAATCTATGATTGAATGGTCGATTCCATAAAATCTGTGACAATGCCAAAAAAAACCTCAAAATTTAGAATTAGTCAAAAATCATTTATATTTTGGTTACATGTACTCTACGTTTTCAGTGATAACTTGTATGATTTGGGAACACTAATCTTCATAACTTTTTCTGCTATGCTCTTTTAAAATTAAGGGGCACCAAATACAGGTGTCCCCGTGGGTGGGTACATAGGATTTTGTACCACCAAGAGCCTTAAAACATAAAAATAAGTTCATGCTTTAGTAGTACAATTACATCCTTATACAAACATGCATGAAAAATCAATAAACATTTTCCAATAAACAGTTTCATTTCCCATTGTGCTATTATTCATATATATCTATATGTACCCACCCACGGGGACAGTACCCACCCATGGGGACATGACATTATTCTCTGCTCTTGACATAATGAATCATACCTTATCACACATTAGTAGTACATTTACATCCCTACATACATATGCATGAAAATTAAATAAACACAAGAGTTTCATTTTCCAATACACTAGTATTCAAGCATATATTCATATATGTACCCACCCACGGGGACTGTACCCACCCACGGGGACATGACATTATTCTCTGCTCTTGACTTAGGGTAAAATGTATCATGAAACTTTTTTTTGGTTCATAACAAATCGTTGTGGTATGGCCATACTTAGAAGAGAATATAAATCATGAAATCCATATTATTCCAAATTCAATACAAGAAAATTGTACCCACCCACGGGGACATTTCAAATTACCCCATCTTGAGTCCAGGGCTCTGGGCTTTTTAAGCCAAACCCAAACATTATTTTAATGTAGTCATTTTTTTCCTTGAGTAAGGTGCTATGTATGAGAATTATCAAATATGAAGTAAAGACCTTTTTCATAGCTGAATTAATGTTAAATTCATGTACCCACCCACGGGGACACATTACCTACCCCACCAGTATTTTTAGAATTCCAAGCAGAAAATATATCACTCATTACTTATTTTGCTAAAATGATAAATCCTAACGTATGACAATAATAATTATCAAAAAAAAGATGTGCAAAAAGTTAATAATTATTCTACATCTTGGCTCAAAATCAAGAAACGTTTATTTTTACTACAAAAATAACCTAAAAATAGGGGTTTTTTGCCCATAAAATCAATAATTTTCTTCTCATATAATTATACAAAAGTGGGGTTCGCATTGAGGCTATCAGTGGGCCTGATACAATTATTTTGGTTAGAAATGTGTAAATTGACAAATAAGAGTGTAAGGGGTGAAAAACCTAATGTCACAGATTTTGTGGAATCGACCGAATAAATGTTTCTAAATCTAAAAATGAAATTAATTAAAACATGTGTTTCACTATACATTATATTTTAGGTGTCCAGTGTTTCCCCCGCCAACATTCTCCCTGCTGACAATCTCCCCGCCTCCATTTCCCCGCCTTACACTTTCCCCGCCCGTCATTCTCCCCGCCAAATTGCCTCCCCGCCGACATTTTCCCCGCCTATTTCTTTTTCCTACAGATCTTATGTTATGTGTCTGGATATATGAGCGTGACGGGAATTCCGCTGAAATGGGCACAGCAGAATGGTACATATTTCAACATAAATGACTATTTAAATTAGAAATAAATAAAAAATATATGCACATAATGTTTTTACTTATTGTATACCTCACAGGTATCGACGTAAGGGTCATAACGCTTTTTAGTTTGTGAAAATATTCCAACGAGAAGAAAAGTTACAGCCAAAAACGATTCAGTAATGGTAATGGTAATGGCAGCGGTTAGGGTCACAGGGCATTGACCCTCTGTCCATATATAGACATATAATCTATTATATTTAGAATTTATACAAACATTTATCACATTGCTCCCCTCATTATCCTGTTAAGATGACTCTAATACTTGTATTGGTGGTTTATGAAGGTAGATGTAAATTTTGTTTAAGTAATTTTAGAGGCAAAATTATTAGGAATGGTTCTCTATATGTCGTCCACACAATACATGTATAAATAATGTCACATAATTATTATGTCACATAATTTATGTCACCGCAACGTGCCGGCACCTCATTTAGGGAATAATGACACCCTTCAAACCTTTCACATTTATTTCAGATGCTACTGATATAAGGAATCAGTAGTATACAAATATCCCGCTCAAAATGCCATAAGAATTTGCTCATTTTTGCAATTATATTGCGTTATACCCTAATGTGACCATCTGGCGATCATTGCGCAATAATTATTGTGTGAAAATTGTATAATTGTGTGAAGAGAATTAGAAAATAAAAACAGTTTATAATTCCACCAAATACTATTCTTTTACATCAGTCACTTTGCTGCGTTTCACATCATGATTTTTAAGGTCGATTCCCACTCAACCTGTACACATTTTTATCATTTATTGGCGGGGAAAATGTCCGTGGGGAGGTTGTTTGGCGGGGAGAATGTATGGAGGGGAGAATGTCGGCGGGGAAATTTTTGGCGGGGAGATTGCGGCGGGGAGAATGTCGGCGGGGAGGTTGTTGGCGGGGGAATGACCTAGAACCTATATTTTATATACTTTGCAGAAAATGTATTATTCATCACAAAATAGGGTAACAAATAAACTTAATAAATAAACACAATTAGGCCTACATATACAGAATTTGGGGGCGTATGCATCGAATATTACGATGCCGGCGGCATAAAGTGTTGTTCTATATTGATTTCACCTCTTGTGAAAATGGTTATCGAAATATACGAACATTCACAGTTCACCTTGAATTCTCCTCGTAATGATGCTACAATGCACAATAATTGTTCATCTGCTAGCTACTTCCGCTTTGTCAACCAATGAAAACGCTAGAAACGTTTATATAGCCCGTGCGCATTATCGCTTGCGGTAGGCCTAATACCAGATCGCATCCCCATTCGTATACGCACATACGTTAATTAGTACTAAGGCTAAGCTGGTTACACAAGAAGCAATCCACTGCACATAGCAGTAATGTGTAGGACAATGAAGCTCGGGCTATTAGAACAGTCTGGGCACGGAATTCACCTTTGCAGTTAAGTAAATCTCCAATTGCTAAGACGGGGGCATTGTACAACACGGCAGCTCAAATCCATAAAGAACTTGTTGCCCGATCCTCTGAGATGACTGAGGATGCTAATTAAGATTAGTACAGAATTTACTCAAACCAATTAGGTTAATAGACACTGAATTTTAAATAATCATATCCGGCTTCGTGAAGACGACGCGCCTGTGTCGAACGTTTGAGCTAAATCACGTTAGAAATCCTATTTGATTAATTTGACCTTGGTCTGCATGTAATCTAATTAATTTTATGGATATTGAAGATTATAGCGTCAACTTTCAATCGAATGCAATTTGTTACTCCCCGAAAAGCCCGCCTACAAGCAATATCAAAATAAATATTTACAAATGTGATGCAATAGGACCTTAAATACAGGTTGCCTAACCTGTTGGCATGAAGGAGCTGCGCAAGTAGTGCATGCGATATTTCTAGCGACTGAAACCAGTGAGTAAGTTAACTCTTTTATTACATATGCCTTGAATAATCTAAAAGGGAAGATTTTAAATGTTGAATGTTGTCGGTAAACCTGGTAAATAATACAGTGGTTGCACTGAACGACTTCCCATTAAACCACAAATGGTAGCACTTTATAATTAAACCTTATGCGATAACCCGACACCAGATCGAATGCCTAATAGTATTGGATTTTCGGAATAGCGTAATGTTTTACACACATCTATTCATTAAAATCATAATGTTAGATTTCGCTGCGAAAATCAGATTATATCCATCAATAAAATTTACAGGCCAAAAAGATATAAGTGTATGTTTAAACGTTGGTTTAAAGTCAATCTCCATTGTATAAAGCAGATTGACATTTGACATGGAAGGCTAGGGAATAACGTTCAGATTTTTTATCCACTTCTAATTTGATACAATATCTACCTCGCTAAGATAGACAGACGGCTCCTACGAAATTAACTGTCGAAGGAGTGACATGAGCTAGAAGAAAAATAATACCACGTTCCACAAGGGACATCAAAATCTATCGCTCATGGTGTCAAATGCACGAAAAACTATGTGAAGATCGATAAAAATGGAGATTTTCCCAGCCAAATAAAATTTCACAAGGACAGCTGGATGGCCAAGCGCATCAGATAATAATGCGTGAAGACCCTTCCTATTCAATTGTACCCAGTTCGAAAAGAAGCCACCCACACAGATTCAATTGACCTCAAAGAAAATGGGCACTTTAACAGGAGATCCACCATCCAGTTCTTGCAAAAAGAAATATCTCAGTTACTTTATTTCTAAGTACAAGGAACAACGAGCAAGTCAGAGACAATAGAACGGTCAATATAGAGGTGGCAGATGAGGAGGCAAGGAATTAGGCATGATGTATAAGGGTTGGGAAGGGGAAGACGCCCAAGGGAGAACAACCAATGATTATGTATCTAACTTACTGACAAGAGTACAAGGAATCATTGTGCCGTCACTCCGAACTAGTACAAGTTTAGCCTGTTAGCGATGATCCAAAAACAAACAACAACACCTGGGTCCAGTCGATGGACCGTGTATGCGATGTAGACAAGACAGAGGCGTGAGAAAGAAGACGTAAACGAAACCAGGTCTTAAAACGTTTCATCATGCACTTTACTCTACTTACTCCTCCTTTTCTTAGTCGGTGTCTTATTTTAAAATAATTAAGGCGTCCCTTTTGCTCCATTGAACACTACATTTTCCTACATTGGCCCATATTGTGGAAGAGAGAAATGCACGAAGGTGATAAAAGTGTCCAAAACACGGAAGCCAAGGAATAATATTTCACACGGAAGCGATTTCATGCGATAAGGTCTATTTTACACAGAAGAGAAATGGAGAGTGCAATATATTACTTATTATTTGGGGTGCGACATCTATTTTGGTAAATATCGTACTTGGATGTTCCATACGCGATATGATTTTGCATCATTTCCAAGCTGATATGCTATTGTGACTCATGAAAAATCTCATTATGGGTTGGGAAAATTGCACCGATGCCCGTCACGAGCGATTTTTCTTTCTGAGGCAAAGTCCATGCCAAGGAGATCCCTGATTTAAAGTATATTAAAGCTGGGCCCACACATTCAAGAACTTGCAATTCGTACGAATTGGGGACACACGAAAAGTCCAAAATTTTGCCTATGAAGTGTCGTAGGAACCCACGATTTGTCATATGAATTGGAGGTTTCTTCTTAAGAAAGCCCACATATTACCGAACTCAAGTATTTTTTGAATGTGTGGGCCCGGCATAATACGCATGAATAGCAGAATAGCAATAGTGATCAATTGAGATTTCCCATGAATTAGAAAACTGATGCTAGGAATCTTACAGACTTTAATTAGAACATACTTTCAGTATGTCTAACTAAAACTTCTTTTTGTTATCATGTCAGGAAAATGAAATAATTCACTCGACAGTCCAGAATAGCAAAAAATTCACAGGCGGAATATGAAATATATAATGAATAAAAAGATCTATTTGTATCTTTATTGCCATGGGAGATGTATATAGTCCGAGACCGGTAGATTTCTGTGTAAAATGTCTAGAGTTGTATAGGACCCTGTGCAGAAAGGAGTTCGAATGAGGAAAATTCCTCGGGGTATACTCCTCCTCTCCATCGATGGAGGTATCCGGGGGGTATTTTTGTTAACGCAGAGATCTGCTCAATACAAGGAATGCCTTGATAAGTTGCAGTCGAGCATTCTGGCACCAGAAGCTGTCTAGAGAAAAAAAGTTCCGATTCAAGCTTGTCACAAGGGGATCAGCGATGTGGCAAATTTATTAACGAGAGGTGAAATATTAGAAATACTAATACCATGCCCCATTTCCCCCTCTAAAATACAGTTAGGATCGTGGATATCCATAACTTTGGGTGTGGTAGATGGGTTTGGCTTTGTATGGATCATGTATAAAGGGGTCCTATAAGATAAAATGTGTGTGCCCAGGGAGTGCTAATGATTATCTCCGAGCACATTGAGTTATGATGTACCACTTAGGGAATATTCTCTCTAGTACATCATTAAAAGCTCTATAATACCACGTATAGGAGCTCATGATGAATATGTCTCAACAGTATCATATATGGTTTAAAAAGTTATTGCCGGAATGAATATTTTATAAACGCGCACCAGACTGTAAAGATATTCTAGCTGCGGTTGGTTGGTGACCATGGCAAACACTTCGCTAATTTCCATACATATAATCAATAGATACGTTAAGAACTGATTTTTCATTATTAACCACTATTCGCGAATTAAAGTTGACCTATGGTGAGAGAATGGTAATAATTCAATCAATGGCAAATAAATATTTATCTGGGGTTCCATGTTTCTGATAGATCCATAACTCCATGAAATAAACACAAAATAAAACCTATAACGTTTCTTTTAGTCTATAACAAACCGTTTTCTTGTAGGGCGTTTGTGACAATATAACCCATCAATTTAGGTGTAAAGCTAGATAGAATGATGTCCCATTAATCGACTGAAACAGATCTAATGTCTTTTGTTGACCAATAAACTGTAAGTAGAAACACAATTCTGTATATAAGTAAATTACTAGTTAGGCGTATTCCAATCGGGCAAGGAAAAAGGAGTGCACACAAAAGGGTATGGTGGTCCGAGTTTCCAGACTGTTATACAACCTAATGCATGAATTCTGGTTTAATACTCTTTAGCGCAGTGCCTTGTGCAATCAAATAATTCAAAAGATGGCACTGATCACATTATCTCCATATTTGCAAGGCATACCATGGTAAGGCTGAGTTTATCAATATGACCATTCTCTCCAATGGATGGACTTCAACTTCATTTTGGAACTGAGCTTTCAATTCCACTTGGGTAGTGCGTGGGATTACAGTGTGCAGGTCCGGTACCAGACTGGAGTGTGATGTATGTCAGATAGAAACATTGGCATTCCGAGACAAATCTTCCAACCAGATGCTCGGCATTAAATGAGATAATACAAAAACTATATCATCGGTATGCGGCCACAAGAAGTAGCACTAAAACAATCTGCGCATATGGCACAGCTTAAATATATTAAAATGATTCTGTTGCTTTGACAGGAATAATTTAGTGTGTCAGTTGCGACAGGGCAAGTGATTTTGTAATGGAGGACCCACTTCTGCCAGGGAGAAATGTGTATCTATTTTGGTTGGTTAGAGGTTATATTGATTGGAGGATAATAACGATAGATAGTGCATAGACTCCGGTAATGAAAGTTGTGTGCAAGTAGTAAGTGGCCATTTCAAAGCACCAGTGGAGTCCCATCTAAGTTCAGCCACGGAGTATATTAACTGCGTTATGTCACGAGGGAAATAGATATTTATGGGTTAAAACACCAGGAGCATGAAAATCGTTAGAATAGTGTGGCAATAAATAACGAACTACCAGGGCAATAGCCTGAAATGAAATGGACGAGACTGGATAGGTCGAGCTTTTTCTAACTTTTCTAATTGGAGCTCTGGCTTCCAGATGGAACGAAACCTATAGGCAATGTAATATACACATACATGCAATGTTCTTTGGAGCACCTTCCGAAGCTTTCAAGTGAAAGATAAAAGTACAATAGGTAGAACTATTACCCAAAATGTAAGGCTAATCTGTCAAATACAGTATCGTAACAAGATGTTTCGAAAAAGAATCGTGCATGCAAGATCCACTATAATGTACGACTCCTGTTGGGTGTTATCGCTTTGATAGGTATTGGATACCATTTACTTCATATCAAAACCACGTTTAAGGGGAATAGGGTTTTGTCTTTGGGCAGAATTCAAAGCGAGTATAGTATTTCTATATTAATTTGCTATATTACGCGTGGAAATAGTCATATCCCAGCATCTGCTGTATAAGAGGTTATGCGGCAATCTATTGACCAGCTGCAGATCACTGCATAGCTGTCACCAGTGTATATATAATATATTTATAGGTCATGGGTGACAGGATAGTAAGTGGATTATCTTGATTAGGACGCTTAATAAGCATGGTGAAAGGAATAATTGGTGGCGACCTTCTAATTAGGATAATAATTGGCCAATGGATAATTGTATTATGACGTTTGCCAATTACGAATAAAAACTTAGCCATTTTACTCGACTCTGCGAGATGGGACAGGGAACATTCAGACTCAGATTTATTTGGAACTTCCAGAGTCGTAAATAGTACGAAGCAGACCAAATATGGTTATATTCTCAGATGGATCTATTATAAGGAACGGTCGATAGAAGTATTTAAATCAGTGCACTTCAAGAATATTCACTATACTACGAATCCCATGAGCGACCTAGACCAAATGGGGAGTCTTTTGAAAAGTAGAAAAAGAACCCCCACAAAAGACTTCGTTTGAAAATCATTTGCTATACACAAACAATCACAATCCACAAAAAGAAACATTTTGAATTTGAAACATTCCTAATCACAACTTTACAACTTTATTCAACTTAAACACATTGCGTCAATGACAAACGCTCAAAGGGCTGTACATCAGTTCGGTTCTTTTAAGATACCAAAGTACAAAAGATTTTGATTTTAAAGGCAAAAAAATATATATAAATTCATTTTCCGAAGTTTTGTCAAATAATACCAACTGAATATGTATTGATATTATTATCATCCAATGTCCCCTGACTATTTAATACATGCTTACCTACCACCCGTAGTTCCCACCTTATATTGGCTATTGTCATTAATTTCCCATTTTAGCAATAAACCCATTGTATGAGCAGATCCATCACACACCAGACACCATCCTCGCCAGTCGAGCGGGTCGGCGCATTATCCCAAGATATACGATGATGAAGGTGACCCTTCCACCGAGCCTACATTAATAAGGATGTGAGATGCCGTCTGTTCTTGATCGCTTACATATTCCATCCCACCCAAGACATTGAACAATCAACCATTATGTGGCGAGTAACTAACTGCATGGGGTTTTCTTCTCACAAGAGAAGAACCTGAAAAGACTGTCGCAAGCAGTTCCTATATATACCTCACGGTTTTAGGATAGATTGAATTAAAGAATAAAATAACAAAGGTCTGCCCTTGGCACAAAGTCATTTATGTGAAGTAAATCTAACAAGATGCGTTGTACCTGTTGCAATAGGAATCGCCAAATAGCCTAAAAGCAACGCCCACAACATGCCAATGTATTGCATCTAGTGGGATCAGAATTCATACATGCCACACATATGACCTCTCAGGGTCAGGATAATGTTCAGTCAGGAACCCTAAGAGGATTCAGGGTTACCTATCTATGTAGTACATCGAAAACCCCGATACCCAATACAATGGTATAGTATTATCAGGGCTTAGAATTGAATGTGCAACATACCCACTCTGATAGCTTGGGAATTATTTGCCCCCGGGACTATTATACATTCTAATAAAAAGTCAGCTTTAGGAAACTGGTGGGATTATTTGTTTTCGCATGGGATCCTGAATGATTGAAGACACATTTGGGCTATCACAATACATCTTTTAAAATGGCTCGTGCTGATCAAATTTATATGCACACTGCATGTGCATGGCAAAGCTACAGGGATGAATGTCTTGTCAGAATTCAATGAATGTATGAATGAATCGCCGAGGGGGCGCGCAAGGGGCAAATTTGAACATCATGTGTTGGGGTTAGAGAAGATACATCTTCATTCCATGTGGCCATCAGTGAAATATGTAGAGAAAACATGGCAAACTCTCCCTCTACAATGAAGCGTCCAAACCGCCTATATGGGCTTCTTGAGTTATGGATGGGCATCAGTGGGAAAAGGTAGTAGTTTTCTCAGGGATAAACTATAGACAATCTCCATATTAGATGCCTTGCATTCGGGGAAGCGGATGACATGCCTGACATCAGCCTCATAAAGAGACTAATGACAGTTTATTACCACAGGGCAGGCCACGAAAACACAACACGAATTTGAAAACAATAATCTTTTTGAGACTATAGTTTGAGGAGTCCATAATTTTCCTGGTAACGGCTTGTAGTGGGACCACGCAGGAAAAGATATCAAGAGTAATAGCAATGCTCCATGTCGCTACAATACAGCTGATGCATAGATAGGCGGTCGGCAGATAAGGGAACTATCTCCAGGGAATAATGAGAAAAGATCAAGATGTGTGCAAAAAAGCTTAGTCAGGGATAGTCCATAACGAATTCGTCCACACTCCGAGGGTCTGAACGCGTGTCGTATAGGAAAATACGATTACATTCATATTTTATAGTAACTTATGCCATTCCCCCAATTGCAATACATATTTTGTGAGAACTCGTATTTTAATGTTAATAGCCTCAGGTAGTGATACACCTATGAAACACATTGGTGACATCAATCAGATCGCTATAGTTTCAGTAGTTTAGAAACTATTTTTTCTGCCGTGTTATATGTTGCTTGCCAGATCTGATTTCCAATACAGAAAGGGGATAGAGTCGTGTCAATAGTATCCATTAATACGTGACAAGAATGAAAGTAGAGCGTTGGTTCAGGAATATCCTATCTGAGAGGATAAGTGGAAATATACAAACGTGCTGCAAAACTATACGTGTGCAAAATAATCTAAACAGGTAGCTCAACACGGATATAACAGGTCTGACAAGCGTTGTGGATCGCCAGATCCTATATCATCCCCCGCAAAATGTTACCCTAACTTCGTGGGAAAGAGACGAATAGTTCAGGTGTCTATATGTGTAGATATCAGCCATGTGCTTAGGTATACATGATCACCTGCAATTGTCTTAACATATCACTAAATGTATACTCAGACAATGTGTAGATCTTTCCTCATATATTCATATATCATCAGGGAGGTATCGAATGGAAAAGAAAGATAATCCTTCCATTAACATACTTCTATTACAGTAATTAACATCACAGGCCAACATTGTGAGTTGCAAGTTTTGACCAAACGATTTTTTCCTGGCCTGTTAGGCTTATATTATTTCACATACTTAAGAGAAATATTTTGCGTCTATTATCAGACAAGCAGGTGGCATATTTTGAAAGCAAATATAAGAGAAGGTAAGAAGCAAACAGACAGAATTCCCGAGACAGTAACACTACGCTATCATTATGTATACTAACTTGGGAAGTATTAAGTGGGAATGGATTATGAGCAACAAACATGATATATTGAATATAGGTTTTTTTTTTATTAAAAAGGGTCGTGTCAGAGAAGAATAGGAGATCAACCCAAGTCGGATCAGTATATAAAAGCTTTATAAATAGGATGGCTATGAAAGGTATATGGCCTTCTAAGATACAACACTCAAAGCAGCAGCCATACACTCAAGTTCTTAAACGTCTCAGAGATCATACAGTATGTGCAGCAAAATCGTACATGAGGGCAACTTCTCAAGAGGGTAAATGCTTTCAGAGAAGCACCCACCCTCTTTATCTGACGATAGAAAACAGGAGAGTGCTCTTTTTTGCAACGACAGACTTTTTCTTTTATTCTTAGGGTTTTATCGCTAATATGTAATGTGTGGCCGATCGATATAGGTCCCATTGAATGCATTTAAAGATCGACATCGCCGAATGATGTTTTTGTCCCCAGGGCAGACATCTTGATCCCTGTTGGGATGTAAGGCCCATTTTCCTCTTGTGATCTCCGCATTTATGGCTAAATCGCAAGCTGGGATCGTGATCTATATGAATTGTTAACTATGAGGAAGTATTGCTAACATGACCATAAATATAACAATCTTTCCGTGCTTGTAAGGAAACGAAATAACAGCTCGCGGATATATGATCCATAAGAGCATGGGGCCGACACACTAAGAGAAAAGGAGTCACAGACATGAAATAACAGTCCAATGGGACAAATTTTCTGTCAGATAAGGAAAGGACGGAAGGGACACATAAAGTTTTACTGCTTCCTTGTTCTTATTTCCAGTTAGTCAGCTTGGGACCTTAGGAACGCATGGGACGGATCGGTTTCTGCCAGCTTATTCTTGATCAAAACATATCCTTTTGTGGGTAATGGTAATGGAATATTGTGTCCAGCTTCAAAGTTGTAGACGGCCGCCTCAAGACCAAAACCCTTATTCAAACTCTATAATACAACATCATTCAGTAAGCCACTATGAAACTCTATACCGTGTCAGGTCAGGTCACATCAGCTGGATCTGAGATTCATGCACCCTTTCTCAACAATCAATAAGAAGACCTAGGGGACTGCAATTGTATGTAGATGTAGCACAGCTTAGGACGAATGCCAAGGCCACACATTTACAATCCAACTTTGGAGTCCTACGAGTATTAAAAGTAATATAATGAAGTCATTCTTTCAACATTAAAGTAACAAAGTATCCTCAACGATCTAAGTATACGGATATTTTCTTTCGAATACAATCTGTTTAAGCATATATCTTGGCTGTTTAAGTGCAACCACGAGAGAAGAAAGGAATTATGCATTGGACACATATATACGATGCATACATGAAAAACAAGTTTACAGGGAACAAAGGGGGATAGCAGGAACGAACCATACAAATGTGAACACCTGCCCAGAGAATCGATTTCCCAGCACAACCTTTATTCATTGAACTGCCATATATGTACACTATCGTCCGATTTTAAAATCTAGATGTGATTGAATGGAAGGGGGTGCATTCTACCTAAGGCATTATGTGCAAATGATATATATTCGCAAATGTTAAGAGGTATCTCGGAACATGTGGGAATGCATCCTACATCATAAATGCGCTCTACGAAACACATGCAGAAGATGTCTTCTCAATCATTTTTTTTTTGTGAATTCTTGATACGAAGTGGCTTTCTGGAGACATCGTTTGATATTCAGTAAAGCCATTCAGAGCAACTTACGCAATATCCACCTTTCCTTACATATCTCCATTATTAATGATGTCAAATCGCTTGGGGATTAACCAGAAGAGGTAGTCAGAGTTGCTATTGTTATGCAGCATTCTTTTTTTCAACTTGTTTTAGACTCCTAAATACATGTGATAAAATGCACAAACATGAAATGGTTACCCTTGCTGAGCAAAAGATAATGATGTTTGCTCGGAAAAAGATAACATGATACAAACAGGTTAAAAAGCAAATAAAAAATGGACTACCGTATTATAACAAGTCGTTATAGGTTTCGGGCATCAATATGTCATAACTGTGTGATATGTTTATCATCGAGTTATTATAGAAAGAAATAGATGGCGGAATGAATAGCGTGGGCGGTAATGGCAGATATTATCAGACGAAGGGGGGGGGGGGTGAAAGTTAAAGGTCTATTAATATTTGACAATTGATCATGCCACATTTTGGTTTTGGAATAATAGTATCATGTTGTCATCGCCATTGTGTTATTTCTCAATAATTCATAAAATTGGTGTGGGCATTTACAACATGAGATTACCAATAGAGTGTCGGAGGGATTAAGTTACCATAATTGAAGGCATCATTCTCGACAAAATGCTTCTGATTAATGTTTAATATCTCAATTTACATAGAACTCACGCCTGTCTTCAAATAATGATGATTTCGTGGAATACTTTGGAAATTGGAAATTGGAAATGCGATCAGCGTAATAACAGTTGATGAAATCCTAAGAAAGGAAAGGTTTCAAATCACTTGCAATGGGAAGGCCTCTCAAGGGGGACCCAAGAGACAACTTCGAATATCTGAGTGGTTTGGGAAAATAGTCCCATTTTAGTTATCAGTATAGGTCCTTCTGTCGCTTTCTCTGGGGGTGCGGACAAAAGACATAAATTTCACTAGGCCCAATTCAATTAGAATCTAAATATCAGTATTCGTTAAATGTGTAATTGGAAAAGCAGCCTCAACAATGGCAGACTTGACAAAGAGGTAAATAGCTAAATGCCGTGAAAATGTCATTGATTCTGCTCAGGAGTGCCAAACAACATAACGACTTCAATACAAGAAATCAGGAGAGGCAGCAATTCTAATACTTCTTACAGTTATCGGAACATTTCCCTCCATATGAAAGCCTAATCCATCATGATTCATCAAATGTCATTGCATTTAACAATGCTCCCAGCTACTTCAAGGAGAACGTCATACTGATATCTGAATCATGGGAAGCATCAGGTTAAAAGGCGAATTTGAATTATTCTAATTTAGCCAGTAAACTCAACTTACGACATAGGAATTCCACATTCACAATCGTTGCAATCAGTATCATGCACCGCCATTTTAGAATTGCGAAGACGCAATACATTGACTAGTAGCTAGGCCCAAATCATGGTCGAGATCGTGTACATATAGGTGTACCTTAAGGGGTGAGGTTTCCTCTGGGATGTATTAAACGTTGGGTACCGGTTGATACAAGGACTTGATCAGAACTAACGCAAAAATGCTTACTGTCGGCACAAACGCATGTGTAGACAACCCATCCATGTGTGTACTCCATTACCATATATTTTAAAAACAAGTGCCCATGGAAACCTAACAAATGTAAGGGAAATCGGAATGAGAGACCATAATACCCAAGTCATTGTCAAGAGGCGTACTCATCATGCTTTTATCATGACCTTTGACCAAGGACGCTTTGAAATAAAAGGCATATGGGTAACGACTATTATATAACCCACGAAGGATCATTAAAATCGCTGTAGATACCCTCTTTACATGAGAAGATCATCGCTAGCAGAGCGATTCTAACAGGAGAGCCGCGAGGCAAAGGACGCAGTGACCCATGTGTCTGAAAGGAAAGATCGCCCGGAAAGGTCCTTACGGAGGGCAGAAGCACACCCCATTAAGCAATGAATGAAGTGTGGGATCCGAATTCCTAACAATCTCATTAAAATTGGTCGCATTTTTACCATTGAAACTGATGGAAATTTTGTTTAAATACCCTAAACCGATATTCACAGAAAAACAATTCAGCAAATGCCGCCAATCTGGTTTCTCCGCATTAATTTAAATTTCTCTAATTAATCACAATGATTATCGCTGTTAAAATGTTAAACGGCGTAAGAAAAAAATCGCGAAACGGAACTCTGCTGCAGGCTTACTAAGGTTTAAATGCCAGTACCCCGGTAAAGTATTTTAATTGAGGAAGAGACAATTCAATAGTGAGAATGTGGAAAGAGAATTATTAGACATGAGTGCGGTGTAATATATTAGGTATTCCGGGGTCCGAGGACAAACACAATATTTTAAATGATATCCTGCTGACCGCAAGTTTTTATATATGTATATATAAGAAAAAACTGTTCGGTGAAAACAAGATCTGCTTATTTGAGTATTTAAGAGAGTTAAACATGAAGCTGCAAGTTTAACAGACTGTGCCAGAAACAATGCTTCCTATAAAAAGGAATTTAGTAGGTGGAAGACCTTCTTCCAAGAGCTGTAAGGTTATGCAAACTAGTTTTAAAACCACAAGAAATCTCTTGTGGTTGTGTAAATGTAGTAAAATTGATAAATTAAAAATGACCTGATATATATATGATATGTGACTATTTCTCTTCTGTTGGCAGATGGAAATAGCAAGTAGCTAAGAATGGGAGCGTTCAACTGAAAATATATAGATGGCATTATTCCGGACAAGCTTGAGTCATTGTTGGTAGAAGGGCCGAGATACTCGTGTCACCCGCGCCACATGTAGGTTTCCTCCATTTTCCTTCAGAATTTGACTTTCAACGCCGCTGCAGACACATATCTTCAGAGAATGTTATCGCAGATGTATAAAAATATTGTTAATGCTACACATGTATGATACAGGACGGTGTGTGCGAATGGACATCCAAAAAGAAGCCACTCAAGCGATCGAATCTAAGGCAATCTTTCAGCAAGGTTCCCCAAGTGTTATATATAGAAACCGAGGAGTAGAAATTCTCGCCTGGAGTGACCAGCCGGGCCGCACTAGGTCTTCTGTGAATTGTTATCCGGTTGAATTAACAGGTGAGATCAGCCATGAGATGTCCTTGAACTTCCTTATTACATGAACTATTCCCATCACCTTGCACTTAACAATAGTGAAACTGCTAAGAGACATTTGGATACATCATGAATATAACATGAACGTAGATGAAGAATCACAGAACCTCTGCATTGATTAGGCCTAGGGTGATGCACTGCCCCGAGACATCTCCATAGAAATACTATTTAAAAGATCCCCCTATTCACCAGAAAGGTCTTGTGGTCTTCTAGCACCAATTCCCCCTCTCTTCCGAGCAAAGGTTTGTTTGTAGCCCATCATAATGTGAGCAACAGTTTCACCTAGTCAGCATTACTGAATTCCTTCGATTCAATATGCAACAACTTTTTCTAGGTTGTCAGTATAGTCCCGGATCTTTCAAGAGTAGGCAAGAATCTTGGATAAGTAAGGGCAAATATTCATGAAATAAAGATTTTCCAAAAATGGCCAGCCAAACTCTCAATTCGCCAGCCAGGTTTCCGTGCTAGCCAATGTGGCTATGTCCAGGTATCATAGGAAATCACTAAGGAAACCTTTTGCATAGGCCTAGACAATCACGGAGATGGAATTACAGTTCAATACACAAAAGGATTGGGTGGGTTGGTCCAACAAGATGCTCGAATCCACAGAATCTTTGGGAACATGTCCATAAAGTATCCATGTGCTTCTCCCACGCTTGTATTGTCTTTGTTGCTATGACAAGAGACCTGGACGACTTGGTAACAGTCTATGTAACGGCCAATGCCTATACGTGTATAGAAGGATGGGAATGAATGGAAAGCAAGAGCCGCGGAAGGACAATCTAAAATACATAAGTGTTGCTTGATAAGAATTGTTCCACCATATATAGGCTCTGTGGGGATTACACCCCAGACAACCCAGATCTGCGATAAGAAGGCGCTGACCTTGCTACTCCCTTTTGTGTTTCAGTCTTGGGTTAGCTTTATTAAGAGTCAAAGGCAAGAGGCTATGCGGCTCGACCTTGCATCGGCGGAGGTTTGATAACAACTCTATGGGTGGCAATGAGAGACTCACAGTCACTTCTTACAATTACAAATAACAGTAGCCTTTTGTCCTTTTGTATGGTAATGAACAACATTGTTGTGATAATTATGATCATTACTAGAGGCGAAATCTTATATCTATAACACTAATAAGTATACAAACTTTGCAACCTGCTTCTATGATTTTCTGATCGACTTAAAAACACTCTGAAAATAAGATATCTCAGTAGAGAGATGATTAACAGAAAGGACAAAGCCTGGCGGGGATTACAACAAAGCCTATGACTCGTTTAGGACAGTCTCACAAAGTTTACCCAAGCTCTGATAATATTTTGTTCAAGATCTACTTCACTCCCATAAATAGCTATACCGAAGTTCTCTCAGACAGTTAATCTCGCTAATCAGTTGCCATACATTAAGGTTTTGATGACAATCCCATGGTATTGTAACAAGAAGCAGTAGCAGTTGATATTTTATTATTCTATTAGTGTTCTGCTATGTTAAAGTATCCACAACTTGTGTCACCTTAATTCAATTAATTTCCGTTTCCAAGGGAAACAGGTTACATGTAACCCACCCATGGTCAAGTGACAATTATTGTCATATATTTAAAAGAATACAATAGCCTGACTCTTATTGATGTAGCACTTTTATTGGAGGTTATATGGTAATCAGACAGACAGACTGTCTTATGGGCAGAGGTGGGCAGAGGTGTTACATAACACAGCCATGAAGAGTTGGTAATGTATTACTAGAGAAGCAAGACCAGATGCTTAGGGAGATAATCAGATATTTGATCTTAAAGCCACCCTGTCCTGCCGATCTGTCCTGCTGATTTATCTGAGATTAACACCAACTGCAATTATATTAGATGTCACATGGACTGGTTCAGAGCCCCCAGAAATCAGATTCTAATCAGTAATGGACGTTTGTCTACCCAAACCCTATAGTTGCGGATACCGTAAATCTGCAAATAAAAATGGTCATGAACATTATATAATGTAAATATATAACAAGGTCGTCGAGATATATAAAGGTCAGACATTATATCCATACAACCTGGAAGGACTAGAAGAAAATGGGAAACGCATTCACCAGTCACAGTAATCAGAGCATCTATAATGACTGTTATTGAAGGGACGAGGCCAGGGAATTTGGGCGTACAACAACTAATGACTTGAAAGAGTGGCTTATCATACGTATAATGATGTATAAGAGATCTTCTAGGACACACAGGCCAGGTGCGCGACATTGGCCTTGTTTATGTTGTAACTCTAGCAAGATATTGACAATTATTATCGATGGTGACAGGATAATCATATCTAATGCCTAAATACTAAGATTGTAATACTGAAAATACCAAAAATAGTAAATGCTGACAGAAATTATTTTCCTTATATTTCCAGCCAATTAGCTAAAGGATACAAGTAGACAGAGTGTAGGATGCAAAATTGAAATGACTATCGAGTGACTTCCGCTGGAGTTATTCAGAGGAATATTGAGTCAGCAGAATGTTTCACAGTCTACACAACACTCGCCAAGTTTCTTCGAGGAACTCAATTGTTTTTTTACGCTTGGAAAATACGCAAGCGGCTGCGAATATAACGATGCATAAAACAACATTTGTTGTATACATTTGCAAGAATTTCCGAAGTAACAAACTGCTAGTCCCAAAAGACACCAAATTCGCCAGCAAATCTTTATTTACATAGAAAACAAGTGTTCCCATACTCTTCTGATACGCAATAACCGGGCCTGCAAATGTATAAACGGGACAGTGAGGCAGATGCCCTGTGTACTTGTTCCCAGCTCATATCTGCGTTGATGTTGAAAGGTTTTTGTGAAACACAATCTAGAATCGGGAGAATCGTGGATGCAATCCACTCAAGTATAAAACTGAGGAGGAGCATTCCAGTGAAATATGTCTTGCTTCAGAAAGTAACAATGGCTGAATGACACCAATATGCAAACGGCAATATCCAAAACGGACGGTGTCTTCAATAGATGGCTTTTTCTACTTGATGTTGACGCCGTTTATTCTTATTCCAACCATTGCAAGCAATTAGTAAATTATACGATTTTCAAAGACTAGAAAAGTGTTATCTGCTTCATGGGCCAATGACTTGGCTTTCTCTCTAGACGGAGGTATTTTCCTATGTTTTATATTTCAAGGTCCAAGAGGGCAATCATCAATACCAGCTGCTGATTAGGAAGGCTTCATATGGTAAGCGCATTTAAATAGAACATAAACAAAAAAAGCATTCATATCAGGGAACTGAAGAACGAAGCAGTGCTATAAACGAGAAGAATCAGTTCATAAACTTCGTTAGCAATTCATAGCTCGTTTGGACGCTCAAGCTAAGTTCCTGGACCACAATTCTTCATCAGGCATTCTGGGGTAATTTATACTTTATGATCTAAAAAAAGTGTTGCATGCATGTTGGAATATGCAGATTCTGAATAGAAATGGGAAGCGGCTTTCGGAGTGTTCCAGTATTACACAAATGCAGATTAGGACCAGTCTAAAGTGGTGAGCATTTTCCAATAGCAGCCGTGGGCTGACAGATAAAGTACCAATGTTTCATTGCCTAAATGCTTCCATCATGTGATATTGATTATTATATAACCAGAAATGTTATTATACATGTAACCATGTATACATACATGTTCTAGGCAAAATCGCATGGTTATTTTATTATTTAAAACCAGCTCTACAGATGCCTGCTATTTAGAATTTCAGTATGTTTATATATACCGGATTTAAGGCGAACTGAATAATACCTAGAATATAGATAAGTAACAAAAGTTACAAAATGACACACCAAGACGTTCCTTAACTAACCTCATTGTAAGGTTGGTGAGTTCAGTTCAGGTCATGTACAAAGTAACCAAAACAGTGGTTTCGGGCTAAAATAATCTGGGGGCTCTAGCTATAATCAAGGAGTTGTCGATCATAATGAGATCGTATTTAATCCCTCAAAGAACCTCTGTTTACATCTTACCATAATACTAAGTTATGCTTGATTCATCCTACAAGACCAAAGGCGGGAGGAGGATGAACGTTTCCTTCTTACAAAAATCAGATGAAATAAAATGGCCTAGCCTCAAGGAGCAATACGGTCGCCAATAGAAAATAGAATTTCATAGACAGTCTTTCGGCACAGGAATTCCTGACGCCACGAGCTTATCATTCATGTATGTATGCGACCACTAAGGGCACTCTATCCACCTCCTTATCAAAGAAAGATCTATAAGTTATATAACATTACTGACTTATCCTTTCCTTGAATAGTCAAGCCTAAAATATGTAGATTGATTAAATTCACATGCTTATCAAGGGTGTTCTTCCAGGCCAGGTCATTGTCGTTTGAGATACATTATATATACCTGCGCATCAACAGAAGGAATACATAACACAAGAGACTAAAGCGCCCTTTTTATTAGGGGTTGAAATGCCATTCCAACATGTTTGTGCTTGGCTCAAAATAATATTTAATTCAACAGAACAAATACATTGAATTTGCAGTCTTTGCGCGGGAAGTTAAATCCGAATAGTAAATATTATTCCCCAAATTTAAAGAATGCTTAAAAAGTGAATCAATCCCATACGTTGATTTTAATGCCCCCTGCAATGGCACCACAGGGATGGATAAAGACATTCATCATTAATGAAGGAGGAGGGTTAACCAGCTTTTAAATGAGCTCTGCAATCAGCAATACCTGGACAGCGAGGGAATATACCCCCGACTGTCCACTTATCCCAGTTCCGTTCAAGACTGTATAATTGACTTAACCCCAGTTCTTTCTAAATTGCTTTTCCAGGGGTTATGTTGTTATCCTGAATTAGCTTCTCCAACCGCTGGCCGGTTCAAATTCATCCGAGTTTCCGCGAGCAGGGAGAGAGAGAATAGGCAACTCTTTACATCCAACCGCCGGTGCAACCGACACGGTGATAAAGCAAATAAGGTCCGATGAAATACGAATAATATACATGATCACCTAATCATTTCCCACAGGGGGAACGCTGCACAAAAGGTGTAGCCTAAACACAATCGGTACAACTTATACGCGCCTCATTCCTTTTTAAATTTTCTAATGTATTATTTGAAAAATCACCCCACATAGGAAAAATTCGCATCACTTCCTTTCATTAAAATGGAGCTAATACTAATTGAAATTGCGCCATTTACCGAGTCCTTTCTATGTAACAAATCTATAGAACTGCCTGAATTACGAGCACGGTCTCACTTGAATATAAAATTGCCATCTGAAATTACAATCGCAGACTTTATCTTAGGCGATGAGCATTGAATATCAATTATTTTTCCACGATACTTGTTAAGTGCCCAGAGAGCGTCTGATCAATTTGTTCCATTGGCCAGACAGGGCTTGCTACACAGAAGCTGCCATCGGTTCTAGCTCGGCTTAGAGGTGATGCCCCCCGTTATGTACTCGGCTGATTCGCAACACGCGCCACAAAATATTAGCAAGGTCAGGATAACAGAAATATAGAAATCAATAATCATATGTGTATTCCAATACTGACTAACACCCATCACTAGCGTATCAGCACAAACACAACTTTACAACTGAGACAGCCCTGGTTTCAGGCCACTAGTATACATTACATGGCTTTTTACACTCACTGAAGAGCGGATAACGGAGGTGTCTAGGTGTTAACCATCTGCCGAGGCTGGTCAAATCATATATTAAGCTATAAGTTATATACATGAAAGTATATCAATGAGATACTTTGATTTCTTTGTTAACAGCAGTAAACAACATCAGAGATTTACCATATATGTCTGTATGGAAGACCAAACAGTAAGAACAGATCATTAGCAGGATGGGTAGTCCCATGGGTATGTTACAATCGCAGTGCATGGCAAAGGCTATTTGCAAAACCAAATCAACAGAAAAGGGATCAAGGATATATTTGTGTTCCTAGTCAGTGCGGATTGAATACGTCGATATCGCTAAGGGTTGAAATTTGGGAAAGGCATGACCATTGAGAGTATCTAAGTACCAGGTTACCTGCCTTGAAACTTTTCTGATAGCCCCTTCTTATGTTCACGTGTTGATATTTTCTGCAGAGAAAAATACTCCTGGAGAAATAATGGGTGGCATGTTCCCATTGCTTAGTCCACATAGCTTATAAAATATGGCTCCCATATAGGAAGTTCCCCTTATAAAGATATCCCATTAATATAACGTCTACCTCCTGTAGAAAATCAACCACCATTTTTTATTCTACATCCAAAGCTCACAATATATCCTTGATGCATCTTTTTTTCTGCTCAGGATGAAATCCAGCCTCGGGACACAGTTAAGCCCATGGCATTCATCAGCAAATTGTACAATGAATCTTGTGCGTTTGGAAGCACCACGGACAAGGAACCATGAGTATGTGGGGTAGAAAGCTATGTCAGTGAGGCTTTGTTAGCGCATATGTCTTCTCCCTTCTGCTTTAGCCTTTAATCGAAACCTGAAAGCAATTCATCTGATATAGTTATTTTCTTCCGCCCACGTTTACCCCATGCTCCTGCCTCCCAAACTATTCGCAATGAAATACCAATCATACACAACAGTCAGGGCAATTCCGCCAGGACCAATAACATAAAAACTGGGAAAAGGATCTCACAGAAATACACACAATGCTTGCATATCCACCTGACATGATGGATTAGCGCCCACCACTGCCATGGAAATGATACCAAGGCATCAATCAGGAGTGATTTTCTACAAACGCCATGAAACGCAGACACCCACACTGCGTCTCATTCGTTCATTCTCTCTGCCTCATAACTCTCCCCCCAATACGCTCTGGATTCATCCTCTTTCCCAGCCGCCTCACCCCTATAGTCAACTAGTTTTTTATATTCAGTTGACCAACTGCGTTTAAATTAACTTCTGCTATGGTTATTGAAAGCGGCATTGAATGACCACAGTAAACCCTGAGCTTTATGCTTCCCGAGCGGGACTCTTAAGCACCCGGCTACTTTTCTATATTTATGACAGGGAAATGTTGGAGGCAATCCTCCAAGCACATCTCTTTACTGGTGTTGAACTGAGTAAACTCAGAGCTCCACTTTAGTTACTTTGTCCCGAGTGATAAGCCTACCCATCCTTAAATCCAATGGAGCTAATCATGAGCCATCCCACCGTATGCGCAAACACGCGATGTCCAGACATTTTGATGGTACTATTCAGAATGGTCACCATTAATTCGCTTTCAGGATAATCTAAGGCATACCTTACTCACTTTTGGCAATTTGAAATACCGTCTTAATTAGAAGAATAAATTCCGAAGCAGGAACAGCAAGGAAAATACCCGATTCAAAGCCTCAATTTCCTCTACAACATCATTCACCCTAATAGAATATCTGATTTTTGTTGTGCAAATACTAATTGACAGTCATCAATTCACCTGACTAATCCCCTTTCCGATGGTTTGAGATGCACACAGAAAGTAAGTTTCCCTATCCAATAATGAAAAATGCGTTTTGCTGGTCCTGTGGGGTTAAGAGAAGTTGCATGCTTTTGTAGCGCATAAAATGGCTCTTTTACCTTGTCCTTAGCAGCCTTATTCGAAAGCTTTTTCGAAAGCTTTCTTTTGTGGTTCATCGTGCTGCCGTTTGCCTCTTAGTTGACCAGAGCCGGGGTTCAGAAGGGTGATGGGTGAGAATAGCGATTTTAAGAGAAGGTGTACCATAGACTGATGTACAGATATTCACTTCTCCCTTAAGTTCTGTCTGATTTTAGTGTATCCGTATGTGGTGGCTGTAATAGTAGCAGCAATGGCAGTCAGATGCTGACAAACTATGTATGATAATATTCGCAGACAATAAATATCATTTCCACGTATACGTACACTTCAGTTTGTAATCAAGTTTTCGACAAGTGACGTCTGCAATTCCTCAAAAGAATTAGATAATGTCGCTTATAATAATGTTGGATGACAAATGTTGTAAAATGATATCCATGGTTTATGTAACACACAATATGATTCTTCTTCAATTGTTCGACGATGACTTTAATCCGTAAAGGCTACGCGAAAATTCGCCAAATGAAGGGCGGGTTCTGGTAATCCTAAACGGTGGATCCAATAGTATAGCAGTAGATCCAGTGCGTGTTAAACAAACACAAATCCCATTAATCTGTTTTTGTTTCACTAAACAGCGATAACAGATGAGCACTGGGTAAGGGGTATGTGTGTATATAGGGTCGGTGCGGTGATACTTCTTTTAGAGTGGATTCCTTCCTCTAAATCTGTCCTCTCTCACGGAGTCTGTGAGGTGTGGTACAGCGTGATCTGTGCGCACTGAACGAACGAACGGCACAGACTGAGCGCAGTGGTGGTTGGAGGGAGAGGAGAAGGTGGTGTGGGGAGGAGGTGGATGGGAGCCACTAGTGCGCAGAGGCCCGATGACAAAGAGCGCACGGCTAGCTCTCTTTCAATGGCTCTCTCTCTATCTCTCCCTCCCCCTCTCCCTCTTTCTCATTCACTGCCGCAACTTGCCAAGCCTGACACACCTTTAGGTGTAGTGAAACATGCACTAGATGATAGTCTTGTGAACAACTCACCTGACAACTGATAAATACATTGATTTCCATACGAATATCTGCAGATGGTAAATAAATTCATGAAGTTACAATTAGATACTACACATACGGTACTATTGGCATTTTGAGAAGGAATATTGACACCTAAGTAAGTGGCGATGTTAGTATGAGATACTACATGGATGCAAGAAGAATAGAAAAAGAAATACTTTATAAATAAGGTTTGACTTTATGCGACATAGATAGAAGCCGACTAAGAGAAAAGGCAAATGATTAAATAGCAATTGCAGGCCATGGGAAAGGCCTTATTCCACTTAATCTATGAATCACTCCAAGTGGAACTTGGGCGTGCATAAGAAACCCTGTTTAGCTAAGTCCTGCCCGCGCCTGGCAAATAAGGCCCTGGGACAAAGTGCACATATCCTGTACTACTCACGCCGCTCAATGCAGTGCCTGCAGAAGTAAGCCATTTAAATATACTACTTACACATGAATTAAATATGCTACTGTGCACTTGTCCAGTTACCAGTTGGTTGAAGGAGCGTGAATATTGCACGAGCGATATTTTAAGTGACTGGAACCAACGAGTTAGTTAACTGTTTTATTATGGTTTTAATTATATAAATAGAAAATACTTTGTAGGCATAAAGTTTTCGACTGTAAACTTGGTAAAAGAAAGCCGCATTGGTTGCCATGACTACCACACGTAACTCACTAGTAAAATAATGATGCACTGTGTGTGTATATATATATATATATATATATATATATATATATATATATATATATATATATATATATATATATATGATATTTCAAATTAAGATAATTCAACTTGTAGGTCCGCCATATACAACCTTCCATTTGCAACTTATTAAGCATTGGGAAAGGACACGCCATATAAAAGATTTAATATTGTCAGTTGACGGATCGTCACATTAAAAACACACAATTTCGTTTAATACGCTGCTACAGATGGTTCCATAAAACACAAGGGACTAGTTCAAATTAAGTCCTCTTAGGGGCAATACATTCAAAGACGGAGATAAATCAAGTTCGTTTTGGCTTTCAATGTTGAATTAGTGCGTGGAGCTAGGGTCCAGTGGCAATGAAAGTTGATTGTACGCAAAAGAGTACGAAGAGTCCCCTATTTAACATGCGCACGTGAAGAAAATCCAATATATGTAGAACTTTCTTTTGGTTGGAAGTCACATAATGGTTACTGAAGATGTCGCTCACATCAATCCTCAACGCCAAAGAACGGATTATTGCTAGCATAGCTCATGGTATATATATATCATACGCTGATAACAAAAGGGAATGACA
The DNA here is from genome assembly GCA_942159475.1 of Sthenelais limicola. Taxonomy (NCBI): domain Eukaryota; kingdom Metazoa; phylum Annelida; class Polychaeta; order Phyllodocida; family Sigalionidae; genus Sthenelais; species Sthenelais limicola. The sequence continues at coordinate 110,196,688 of OW804095.1, read as the reverse complement.
AATGCCTAAACCTTGCTTGCCCGCCTTTAAGATATATATTATGCATAACATAGTTTGAGTTCGTCGTACAGACAGGTACGAGGCTATTCAAGTCATATTTGAAAGACACATGCCTAAGGGTCAGTCATTAGTCTACTCTTAGACAAAACAATCAATATGTAATCCTCTGCTTGATGTTATTGCCCAGATGGGAAACGAGGTTGTGCCTTCAAAAGTAACCTTTGTCAAAGATGATTACATGTCTATAAGAGTGATGCCTGACCGCTCAAAAAGGTTGTTTTTGGCATTTTCTTTAGCATTTTGTTCCGAACAACCTGAAATAGATAGGCTGTCAAACAAAGGGACGGAAACATGATATATAAGCAGTTATAACTGAGAAGATCGCCTTCTGAAGAATTAGCCTATTGAATTCGAAAGAAGACGAAATCCCCTTCTCGTAAAGCAGATCGTATGAAATTTAACGCTTTCGGGTGCAAGAACTGAGCAATGAAATACAGGGGGTGAGGACAAGCGAGTGGATACTCGGAATTGGACAGTTGTCCATGGATGAAGGTGCCATAAACAGTAGATACAATCCACTTATCCTTCTATAAGGCCGTGGCATAAAACAACAGCTGCTCGGAACAGACAGCCCATTTCCACCCGAAAAGAATAGAAATAGCATCTAATCCCAGGCTAGGCAGGCAAATAACCTAGAATAGAAAATAGAGCTATTGTCCGAACCAGCTTTTTTCTGTGTATTATTATCGGTGCACCCCTCGACTCTCAGACAGGGATTGTTTTTTTCCATGTATGCCTAATATGTATAAAGGTACCTAGTTTTCGACCAACGATACCAAGTAATGGTTATACTTCCTTCTGTAAGCATAATTCCATTATGGCCAAAGAGTTCGATGATACAACCCTTCTATATGATATCATATCACATTTAAGCCAATCCGGAAGCCAGATTTACAAAGTTATACGCCTAAGGTTAAGCCTGATAGTTAAATTCTTTAAGAAAAGTGAACAGTTGTGGGTGGGGTTAGAATGTTCGAACGTGGTAAAATACAGAATATTAGACATTGTCACGAGTAAGGTGGCGGAAACTGAAAGCAGGGAATCAAAAGTTCATACAGTTGTGGTTTTAAGCTTACATGTATGATACATATTATGAACGATTTCATTTGCGAACTGGGCTTAGCGCCAATATGTAGTGACTGATTTGTGTGTTAGCATCAATTCACCAATATGTAAAAGGGTTCTAGGGCAGAACCCCGCCGGTCATTAAGAAAACGGCGGACAGATTTTTGTTTAAAAAAAGAAAACGGCGGACAGATAACAATTAAAAACATCTCCAAAGTTCACCTAGATGTATAAAAGGACACATCGGTCAATTCTGAGATCGCTAACAACAGCGATGTCAGTGGCAAATTGGCGCTAATGATTTGAATTCGGCAGTTCCTGAATTCACTTATGTGTGTAGATTTGTTGATTGTGATAAGTCTTGGTTATCCTGAAGCATTACGTAACATTACGTAACAGTTGTAATGAAATGAAATTGAAATTTTCAAAACGGTAGCCTTGAGGTAATAAGTAAGTATAAATTGACTGTAATATGAAAGTCCCCCTTTTCTTCTCCATCATTAGTGGTAAACATATTAATTATATAGTTACGCGGCAGGCGCGCCGCATCCAAATTCTATATAAGTATAAACCGAAAGTAGAGCTGAAATTGCCACCAGCCCATTACTCTAAATAATTAGGGCCGTCCAGGGCTCAGGACAAGGATCATGCGTATTATGCAATTCTTTCAAAGAAACGCTAATGCATTCAGGCGTCTTCTGTAAACAGGATTCCCACGCCTGCATTCAATTTAATTATTTAAAAAGGCACCGGCTATTTTTTGGAGAAAAACGGAAAACATGAATGGCAGATGAATACGATTGCATTGAGAATGGGTTCACTGTCTGCTGCTGTAAAGGTTACTCGATATTCTTAATGATAAAAAAGTGGATAACAGTAGAGAAAAACAAAACGAAGACTGGTTGCAATTTCGATTATGAAGGATTCTATAAACGTTATGAAATTAGATAATGTTTGACATTAAGCATCGACCATGTTATTTCAATTATTTGAATAAGTCATGACACAATAGCCAATACAGTTTATTTATGACTTGTGCTGATTCTTATTATAAATTCTTGGGAAAGGATGTGCGGAATACACAGAGAACTGGTACTTTATTACCAGTACATTGTATATCTATTTCTCCTTATATGTTTGATTGTAAACATGGTGGAATCTCCCGTTGCTTTATAATTACGCATGTACATTGACTTAGCGGCCTTGGCCTAGCCTCGAGAAAGTGTGCAAATGAATCGGGACGTTGAAAAAAGTGGCTAAAAACAATTACAACTACCTTTAAAACAGCCACAGACTAGGTATTTTTGCCACTTTACCGGAAACCGTGGTCAAAGAAATGGCCGCATTGAAGCCTTTCTTTTTTGGCTGGAGAAAACATTGCCTAATGTGGATCACTTGGCTTCCATCCATTATTTTAAAGGTAACAAGTAGGAACATAAAAGATCAAACATCCATTTTATTGTGATAGTGAGTGGTTACCAACTTCTATAACTCGTCACAAATTATCTCTCCCACTTCGGCACTTGTTAAAGCAAGCCTATGGCTCCGTTGTGTAAGGCAAGACTCCATGGCTATATATATATAAACTTTAGGTCGATATTCACTTGAATATAGTTGTAACTTACTTTCAAGTTCAAAATTGAGCTAACTCGCTAGGCATGCCATTGCAGCCAATGAATTTACTTCCTACAATACACTAGTGTGATTTCTCAAACTGAAAGCGAAGGACTTCCGCGCACATATATGATCTAATAAATGGCTAGACTAATCTTGCACAGCCGAGAGTGTGCTGCGTCTCCCGACACGGCGAGTTAGTTACCAGGGGGAGCAGGTAGTAAGGGCAATGGAGGGTTTAGGCCTTCTGTACATGCCGAAATTATATGAATGTATAGGGCGCAAGGGAAAGGTGTGTGTGACAGTTGAAGTGTGTGATGGGTGCAGGAGAGAGCTTCTAGACGCTGTAGTCTGATCCAAGCCCATATCAGGTCTCTTTGAAGAGGAAAAAGAGGGCTGGACGAATTTGCACTTGATCTGCTGTTGTGTTCGGCCCTCGTTTACTCTGGGCTGATTATAGTATCAAGGTTCCCCGCCCGTTCACTCGTTTCCGATGCGTTCCAACACAAAGCGACATGACACAAAAGCAAGTCATAACGCTGTATAGCGTGAATAATAATATAAGTCTTATGATAGTCAACCTTGCAACCGGGCTATCTGGAGTTGGAAATAATCTTGGTATTGTGATAAGTGCACCGGCTGTATATCACAATAGCAGGAACATGATTACTAAGAAGAAAGGGGAAACGGCTTATATCAACCACACAGGGCTATTGTCAAGGTATGAAAGCGCGGTCCCTTTACCGTGTCTCTAGTGAGTTTTCGATTTCTGCTGCAATGTATATTTAATTAAACTGTGTAGTTGGATTATATAAAGCTGGATCTTGATCTTTAAAAATAACAGACAGGAATCTATAGGAAGCCCAAGTAATAGAAGATACAGCAAGCCTGAGGCCGAATCACAGGTTTTCAGTCCCTACTCAGTTCCAAATATTACTAGCACATATTACTAGCACAGTTCGAGAGGCCAGCAAATCACTATAGCAACCAACAGTATCCATTGGAATCAACACCATCTTCATGCATACTATACGATGAATGCAGCATTGAGTTATAAAACTATAAAAAAAACTATAAACTACATAAAACTATAAAACCATATATATAAAACAATTACATTGATGTAGTTCCGTTAATGGTTATCTGAAGAATAAAGAATGAACACATTCATAGTTTCAAAAGTACATATTTTCAACTAAAAGACATCGTGTTTCTGTGGTAGATCATTGGGCATTGAGTCCACCGGTATCCACACGGGTCTTTTGCCAAGAGCTGTTGCTTGTATTTCAGCTTCTTTCCCAAAGCCTACAGAACATCAAAGACTGGATGTTTGATCATCATCCAGAAATTTCACTGACCAGAAATGAATAATGATGACAGCCAGCGATTTCTTTCCTCCCGAGATTCGTCTCTTCTTTTTGTCGGCGTCATTACAAAACTATTTATTTTGATTAAAATTACGGGTCCTGCAAAACTTGGTGATAGAATGCTGATTGTAAGCTCAAAATGGCGGCCTGGTGAATAAATGCATTGACCCTATTCAACATGTTATCTTCTCAAAAATTCTAAAAACTGTTGGTCAAAAAGTAAGACCACGAGGGAATAATGCAATGGTCAATGAGTTATATTTTTTTTTACATATTTGCAAGTATGTTTCATTTTAATTACAACACAAACCATAATTATGTCTTAACAGTAAAATTATAAGCGCGGTCATCCCCTCTCCAAAGATCTTCATGTTCCTCGGTATTATGGTAAGCACTGAAACGACTGATGAAGTGGCAAATGTTAACTTCTACCCTGAGTGCTGCTGAATCTTTCCTCTCCACCTCTCTCCATCTATCCCTCCCCACTTGGCTCTCCTCGCACCAATTTAAAGCCAAAGCATGCAGATATAGAGAAGCTGTCGCTCTGACACTTCACTCTGTCAGCCAGACTCTCACTCACTCTTTCCCACTAGGTGCTCAGGACAATGAAGAGAGCCAGTCTGAAATCAGCTGTAAAAATCATGCAAGCTCCTCCTAAGGTTATCCATCTGCCTGCAATTGATATGAACCGGAGACGATATTATACTTTTTATCACTCCAATCTTTTCACCGTAATGCAATTGCAAGATGGCTATCTTTAAAGTCACACAAAATCATCACTAGAAATCATACTTGATCTTTGTTTCGATGCTTTTATATATTTGAAATATTAATATCAGGAACTCGCGCGTCTTCTTGCTAATTTGGCTTTCTGCATAATATTACTTGGCATCATTCGATTTAAAAGGTGCAGAATATTCGGCTGATGATTGGGATAAAACAACCTTCCACGAATAAGAAGCACTCGGGTTGTGTAAATGGTGCATGATGATATCGAATCAAGTCTAACTTAAGTTTTCGGAGCATGCATGCTTAAGGGATATCAATAACCGACACAAATGATTCTGAAGCCAATTTATATTTCTGAAGTATGAAATTAGAAAGGGGAAGATACGAATCATTCATTGATTGAAACATAAAATGTCAATTAAAAACGAAATGAGGCAACAGTATATCGGTATATAAACATGGATGATGGCGTTCAAGATTAAGAAAGGCTTGATTGTATGCATACGAGGAGAGCTTGTGACCATGCTGTGTAATTTTGACCACCGGCAATTACAGAATTCCTTTAAGTTCCAGACATATGGTTACATGAATGAAAGAGCTATAGTAAGGATAAAGTGGAACGAAACGTATAAAGAGTGGATAGATTATGAAATCGATGAATGGAAGCTCAGGAGAATCACCTGAATATTTCTGTAGTCTTGTAGTTTTAGGTATCGTGCTCTAGAGTAATAAGAGACGGTTGGAGAAATAATACTTGATCTTTGACCAGACAGAACAAACTGCTAGCGGAGAGAGGCTAATTTGTGGTCATGCCAATGGTTATGAATATCAGTGAGATACATGCGTGGTGTCGCCTAAAACGAGGAGTTGCGAGCATTTAAAAGCAGTGCCAGACATCTCCCGTTTTAGCGAGCGGATAGCTTGCACCGAAATATACCCACTCGTATCTATATTGCCTATTAAACGATATCGGTCCCAGTTGGTCACTTTGAATAAGTGACATCAAACCTGATACACGGTACTAAAATCATCATCGAATCACGCACTAGTACTTGGGAAACTAATAAGATCTATTGAATAATATATACGGTTTTAAAGCAAGTTAAATCAAAACATCGACAATGACCGTTTCATACAGTAAAACGATTAAAACGCGTGTTATATTTCATTATAACAGCAATAATCGGACAATGACTCTCACTTATAAAGTCCAACAGAGACTTGCCATTGAGAATATCCCATTGAGAATATGAAGGAATGTGCAGAGCATACTGTCGTGAATTTCACCGAAAGCACAATACGCTCCAGTCACACATCAATAATTCAAGAGCAGATAATTATAGATATGACTTCTGGGTCGGCATTAAGCCATACCAGACTGAACAACATTGACATTTTCCTGTAATTCGATAGACGTGCTTTTCCAAGGGGAGAGTATGACTAAAGGAAATAAAATTCCCGCGTCACAGTTCCGGAATCAAGCTGACGTCTCGAGTCGGTCTGATACCTTATCATGACTTAAAAGCGCGTGTTTGAAAGTTAGGGATTACAATGGGATTAATTAGGTCTTTATGAGCTTGTTTTGGTGATGTTTTAACACGGTATTTGCGCCTCATTTGGCAGACCTTGGGCCATTATATGATAAAGTATGTTATTATGTATGTTTTGGTGCACTTGTATTGAAAATTGCAATACTGGGAATATATTGCACGGGTGTACAATGTAAAACTGGTTAAACTCACAAACATTTAGCAAGATTATGGCTCTTTCTTCAATACCACGGCGAGCTAGACTATTCTCACGGGATTCACCTTACCTAAAACTAGGATACTGCCGCTTATCTAAAACAAAAACCCGGGGGAATGATAAGTTTCGTTCAACCAATGTTGCCAGAATTCTGTAGTGATGCGTGATTTTTCCCTCACCACGCTTGAACAAATTCTGTTTAGGAAACCACATGAACGTGTTCTCTGGGCAGCATACATAGATTAGGAGCTTATCTAAACGTAGGGCCCCTGACGCTATCATGTGATTCTCTATGCTCAGGTGAGCTACTATGACACGGCAAAAGCCTGAGTCGGTCTCTACTCTAGCGCACGGCTTGCTAGAATAGTAACAAGCCATTATAAAGTTATCACATGAGGATCATCCAATATCCTTGTTATTATCTTTACACTAAGAGGAACCGATTAAGTAAAAACCAGACCATGAACAGTTCCTACCAAGGCAATTATATTTGTATGAAAAGGCTATTTAAAATGGGGTAACTCCTTCAAGTCACAGCAGCAAGCAGAAACACGAATGGACATGATTAAGGCCATCCACCCTCTGAAACAACCCCGTTGCCAGAGTTGTCGAGGTCTAGTGAAGCCATTATTGCCATAAGTACCCCAGGGCCCGAGGATTCCCTGGATAATAATGGAGTCATTATCACAATCTATTCACATGTTGTTTGCAGGACTGTTTTCCAATTGTTTAAAGCTTCTAATTAGATGTGACACTGCAGGGATTCATAGGGAATGTTATCTCCGCCATTGTTACTTAAGCAACACTTAATCATGCCATGTCTGTCAGGTTTTGAACCACTATTATATATTCCCCTCCCATGCTTGCGGAGTCTAAATCAATATACCTGGCTTAGGTATTGAAGTAAATGTTTGCTTTTGTTCCATATTCATTCAAAAGTAATTTCGGATAGCATTCAAAATTATTAATTAGCCTTTATGTACGAAGCAGGTGGCTTAAGAATTAACATATTAAGTGGCACAAATTAGAATCCACAGACTGAAGCAGAAGACCAGAACAGTTTCCTTCTATAATCAACAGGGAAAAGAGTAAAAACCAATGTCTCATTGTCTGGAAATAAAAATATATTATTCCGACTAAAATACTACTATGAGTTGATAATGGGCATTATGTGTTTATATTTTCTCAAGGACACTTAAAACATCTTGTCAGTTTTAAGTTATGGAATCTAAAATATGTTTTTCACTGCAACTTGTTTGTCGAAGAACACTGCATAACAGAATTTCAGTTCCAGTGCCTTTCGGTCCTCCGGCTTTGAAAACAAGGTTAATTTTAAATTGTTTCAATTCAAATGCTTATTTATTGATTAGTAATTCACTGCCAAGTGAGCTCTGATTTTCTTTGGCTCATGCCGGGAAAAGCCGACGTTGCTTCATCTTGGTCTGACTCGCGTCTGCCTATTAAATACGTTTGAATTATTTTTGTTTGGCTGCCAATTTGTACCGTCATTTATGAGGCTCGAATCGTAGGATGGCAGCCGTTAAACCGATACAAAATGACATAGAGATCTTTTATTGTGGCTTTTAAGCATTGAACATAAGCTCGATCACCTACTTTCAAGACAAATTAAAAATTCAGTTTTATTCATCGGTTGGCCCACATGCTACTTTAGATTGCATGTTTATTCCGAAGGGTTCGTTACATATACAATTTGTGTTCTAACTATAATGTAATAATACCCTCAAAGCATTTCCAATGTGAGGATGAAATATGTATACACCACCACTCGTTCCATTCCCGAATTCTGAAGCACAAATTTTAAAAAACTATGATTCTTAAGCTAGCCGTTTTGTTGGTTTTTGTTTGGACCTCTCCTATAGCAGATCCGAGGCAATGAATATTTTGAAAAGGGCAAAGTCGATTTTGCAAAAACACTTCATTAAGTCAAGTTTTTGAGATGCCTTTCAGATTCTCCACTGATTTATGCGTTGTCTTTGCTATCAGCTCAATCCGATACTGACACTTCGCATCCTATTTATGTTTAGATGGGGCTTAATTGTTGTGCAAATACCAAAGATGACATTTACAAAAACTAGGCAGCAATAAGTTATGGTGGATATCAATGACTAGATATCAAATGCACGGTAAGCCGTCTCATGCGTACTCATGATGATATATAAGTAGAATACGAAAATGGAGGAGCATTGTCAACCTTTCTTGGTAGGAAATTATTGGCTGTTGCCATTTAAGCCTGCATATATAGAATGTCTGGCAATTTTACAGGTTTTGTCCCAAATATCAGGTCTTTGCGTTTATCCATTGCAGGCAAGCAACATAATGCTCCCCTAGGTTTGACTGGGCCCGCACCATACTCACACCAGTATTTCCTACACCAGTAATTAAGTCCTGCACATATGGCCTGCAATTGGTGCGAATATAACTGTTCTATAAGAGAAGTTGTGCTACGGAAGCATTGTAAAATGTAGACAATAAAAAGGTCATGGTAAGGGGGCGATTTTTGTAGGTAATGTGCGCTAAAAATAGCTCTTCTCAGAGTCGATAAGCGCGATATGGCACGCGAGAGCAATCGCACACCTTAAAATGTAAGGCCTGAATGGACATTACTGGTCAGAAAGTAGGCCTATCCCGTTCAAGATATTACTACATTACTAAGATAGAAAGAGCACACGCACATTTCAATATCCATGGCATTATGAAGTTATCAAAAAAAACCCCACTGATTTAACTCAACTCAGAAACGAGACATATCCCTTCGGATAATAAAAATAAAGATGGATATCATAGCCTTTCTGCAATGTGGCGAATACTGGCAAGAATATCAGTCACTTAGCGACGCAGGGATACTGGCTATCGACTTATAATAATGAATTCTTTATTTTTGTTAAGACAGTATAAGCATAAGTAAAAAACAGAGCAAAATAGGTAATACACTTCAGATTATAATCTGGTCTTCCAGTGTATGCCTCTATGGCATATTTGAATTTACTTGTTTCGGCAATATGCACAAGAAGTAGGCCTAGTGGTTTCTACCACTTTTTTAGGCCATAATAAAAGACCTCCAGAGAGTAAGAGGGTCACTACGAAATTACCCTTCGCCAAGATACAGAACAGGTCAAATATGATTTCATATACTTGAGATGTCATGTATATGTTTATCTTGGCCCTAGGCGCGCATAACTGAATTTCTGTGCAATTATTGTCTCACCAGTCTCAACAGTTACTCAAAGTGGGTGCAGAAGACTCGGAACGTGTAGAGCTTACTGTCCCCGCTTACAAGTTACAGTATACCAGCTTGGCCAGAGATCAAAGTGAATCACAGTAATTCACCTCTGCCTACCTCCTTCCCCGCTCCTACTTCACCGTCTCCTCCTCCTCCTCTGCCTCCTCAGCATCATTTACAGCACAACACAGCGTGCCCGGTCTAACCCACTGAACACGTCCTATAAATATGTGCACACCCCAATACAATGGCATGCGGGAGTTGCCATAGTTACTGGAGTCAATAGAATACACCCGAGATATGGTGTCATACTTATAATAGCCTTGGTCAGAGAAACACAACACAAGACTTTCTGTTTGAACTGAACGAGGAGGCTCTCATTATGAATGGGCAATCCCAATTTAGATGGAGGGATTATGACATAATGTATTACACATTTTTTGTCAATATATATAATTTTTACCGAAATCGACTGCATATTTCCGATCAGGTGCGGGGAAAAAACGAGCCTGACAATCAAAGCAAATGTTGATTTTTAGAAAAAAGTGAGGATGCATTACATTCGAGCAGGCATAGATACGGGAAATTAAAGGGTTATCTGTCTACCCTGCGAAGGAAGCATGCATAGAATGCCTGCGTTGACGACAGCGATCCGTCAACCACGCGTCCAAAATACCTGACGCATCGGAATAGTTATTTTTGGTTCTGCATAAAATGTTTCACATCAGTGGCTCCAGTGTGCGATAGTCATTTCAGATACTCCCGCGGCCGTATGAATTAACAGCACTTACATGAAATATAATTCATTTTCTTTGTGATATTCCTATATTAACTTTTTAGTATATATTTTTGCCACCATTATTATTTTTTGTAATTATTTGAATTTCATTGAAAGAAATATTATTCCTAGAGAATTCTCAATAATAATTTTTCTGATTAGGTATTACGGCTAGAGATCGGTTGATGCCAGAGTGTAAAAATTCCTTAACAGGTAAAATGTATAGTCTTCTTCATGTCACCCATGAATGTTATGAAATTAATAAGGAAACATATACTATTAGCATTTTATGCACGGCGGCGCACCTCTTTATGAGTTACAAAAGTTAATTCTGACAAAAAATCATATTGTCCCCAGTATATAGCTAGCTAGCAAGTAGCGTTAACGATCTCGGATTTGAAAACTAGCACAGAATTTCAATCTCATTTTAATCATAACCAAGATCATTAATCATCCTTTTCGTTTCAAGATACATCGATAAACAGACTCAAAAGAAACAGTCATGCCTTTAAAAAGAGATGGTATTCAACAACAATTGAATTATCTGGCACGAAGGAGCGAACAATTCAACGTCCCCCGCTTTGAAGTTGCATTTCGAGGAGGAGAGGAAAGAGGAAGACTGGCTGAGATAGTGAGATTAATCAGTCAATTGGCACAGACGGGAATGATAACCGATGGCGGAGAGGCAGTGCAGATCGGAAGGCCTGTAATGCGTTGAATAAATTCTGAGCGATGGGCTGGGAATGAAATACTTTTCTGTAATAGTTTCCTGGAATTCCGAAACAGAGAAGCGAATATCTTCAACATGGCTGTTGAAGGTGGGGCTTTAATATCTTCGCAAGAAGTTCAACCGGTAATTTAATCAGGGAAATAGACGCGAATTTATAGTGCAACGATCGCAATAGAAGGAAATTAGGTTTATGCGAAACACAGAATCAGATTACCGGCCAATAAATAGCGACTTTCTCCACAGCTAGGTCGTTCTCATAACTTTGGGTCTAGTCGATACGATTCATAATGGATCGAATATGAGTTCTTTAGGGAGGACTCAATGCACATTCCCACCAGAAGAGTATCAGAGTAATGATAGTGTCTGAAAGCCTGAAACAACCCAAAACGAATGGGTCTCATTAGTTTGAATAGAAAATGATTGGTCGGCAAAACTGTACTAGGACTCATAGAAAGTATCTACTTATTATCTACTGTGAGGCTTATCAATGGAGGAAGGCTAGTGTGCTTCTTTTTCTCGGTAATCGGAATTATCCGGGTTTCCTAGAACAGGTCAACAACAAAGTAGAACGATGTTATGAGTTTTGTGATTGATACAGATTTGCGATAGAAATTTTCTGTCAAGTTTAAATATTAAAAACATCAACTCCACCCCCCCCCCTCCAAAAAAATAAAAAACAAAAAAAAAACTCAAAATTTTCATTTCGATATCAATTCCGAGGCAATAATTGCCAGTCTCATTCCATTGATTTTATTTTTTCAGGCGCCCGAAGTGCGACAAGCTGGATTGGATTTGCGGCCGAGTGTTTTTTGACAAACTTTCATCAGTGGGAATAGAAATATCGCAAGAAAGACGGTCAGGAGGCAGAGTAATAGTAAGAAGGATAATTGGCCAAGGTGGTTGGTTGAGCTGGAAGTGAAGGAAGAAAGAAAGTAGAACGAGTTGAAATGAAGAAAATATGAGAATGAGAATAAGAATTGGCAATTATAAATTACAAATTGCATTTCCTTGATGACGCAATTAAGAGGGGAATTGCCAAGAATGCAATTTAACAAGCTCTAATTTAGGTGTGCATAGTTTTTCCTGACCTTCTGGTGAATCTGGAATAATATGTCTAGCGGTATCTTGGGCCGTGTTTTAAAGGACTTTAACGTGTCACATCAATGTAAAATGCTTTCAAAACATATCTACAGGAGTAAAATTATCATTCATAATATTTACTATCATGCAGCAGTTAGGACTCAATTTTCAAACAAGAAATAACGTTTAACTAAATAGTTTAACGCTAAAAGTTATTAAGTGCCGTTCAGACTTCACTCACTCTGAATTAGGCACGTGTCTTTCCCAATATGTGTGAAAATCAACAACAGTTTCCACTCCAGACCAAGAACTTTGCCAATCAGTGATCTGCCAATCAAGTTCTTAACACGTTATTTCACGAAATAGAGAAAACGAGCCAAGTTTCCATGCATCACGACATTTATTTTTTTTAAGTTGAACCCAAAACAATGGATTAAATCGATTGATAGCAAACATTGATAGACGGGGCAAGGAGGGGAAAAGAACCAGAGGTAAAGGGACCGTGTAGGTTGTAATATATAAGATACGCCATGTGTCTAAGCTAATAAGGTGCACTCATTAACGCACCCTCCGTCCCTTCACCTCTTTCTTTCCTATTCAACCTAATCCCAGTTCCCTCATCACGCGCTGCAAAACGCCCGACAATCAATCGGCTTCCAAACACTTCATCCGATTAGGCAAGTACTCGATTTTAGCTCAACACCATCGATCCCTGATGATTTAATCAAGGAAAGACAATCCATTTATGTGTAGAATATTGTAGGCAATTTTTAAAAGAATTGCTACATTCACGTTCGTTTAATTGGTTCCCTTTCTTCCTCAACCGATCGTTCAACGTGGGCGAAGTCAAATTTACCCCGACATATTCATAAAGGATCTAAGTTGATTAACCGATACATTGTGTTCATAAAAAAAACACATTCCCGTTGCTTGGCTATTAACGTGAGCGTTATCTGAAACATGGAAACGCCCAAGACTATAGTCTACCCGAGGCATTTTCTTAAGGCAACGCAACTGACGACTGATGACTGAGGCAACTAACGACTGACACATCAAACACCCAAGTATTAATATATCGGGTTGATTGGGATGAAAATATTGATATTTACATAGAGGGAAAGCAGGGACAACAACAACAACACCAACACAAACAATGAATATTATTATATGACAGCGAATAAAATGCCGCGAGACATTGACTGAGATCTATAATTACAGGGGAGATGTAACGGAGCGAAGAAAAACAAGAGCAAGAATTACACTCTATAAATTTGATATAATAAGCAAGACTGATTGTATAATTAGCAAGTAATTAATCGTGTGTATCAGCGGGGGAATCCGCCCTTTACAATTAATGGGTTTATCAGATTAATTGATGGTACGCATGGGGCGGGTGGGGGAGACATCCAGGCACAACTGCAGTAGTAGAACTGAAGTGTGTGTTCTCAACAATCGATACATGGTTTTGTGATGTTTAAGGACCCAGGGCTAATAGTGTGCATTGTGGTATGGTGACAGATACAAACCTGCTGATCGAGCAAAACATATATGGCTCGCCTTCCTCGCAGGATCGATGATAAAGCGGTAATCACCTTGTGCGCAAAAAGTAGAAGACTGTATGCCATAGGGGAACATTAATGAATAATGTATCTAACCTTGCTGGGGCTTGCTGGATATGTGATAACCCTGATTGTGAGAGGTTTGAACTCCTGTCGAATTATTTCATATAAAGCACACAAGAAATTCAGTCTATAGGCTCAGAGTTGAGAGAGTCCCTCCAATCTGAGGGAAAGCCTCTCGTTTCAAACCGCAAAATGCCATTATAATCCTATTAGGACGCCTACACCCGGGTCGGGAAAGCAATTAGTGCAATTGGCGTTCAATCACTGACATGCTATTCTTAGCTGATCTGAGAGGCTCAGAGCCTAGACTGAATTACAAGAAAAGGTTTACGGTACAAGTTAGAGGGAAAACTTGTCAGAAAGCAACTCCCAGTTAAACAGCTCTATCGCAAACTTTTTAACCTCAACTTCGTTTTAAAAAAAGTTTTTTAATTCGCTTGATAAAGGATAATGATGATTTCGTTAATTGTTTATCAAGGACTATTATTTAAAAGTCTACTTTTAAATACTCCGTGCTCAGATCGATCGTATTAGAAACGAAAATATGACAGGCGAAGGAAACGGAATAAATGAAAATGATGGTGGGGTTCAGGTAGATTAATTGGTTAATTATCGGTATAAATCGAAAGCCATGGCTAAAAATCCCAACGTCAACGTAGATTGGTTTCAGTAATGACGGTAGTGATGAAAGATAATCAATAATCATAGTAAATCCAATCCTAGCCAATAAAATACCCCATGATGTACTGACTAAGAATAATGATAATTATTATTAAGGTCACTAAATCATAAAACGTATCCAGTTGGACCTTGCTCGCTAAAATTAGATTAACGCTCAATCAGGAACAGGACTGACGTTAGTAAAGATATCTTTGACTTCAGGTCGAGCAACAAGATATTATCTGTACTCTAGATATAATAGGAAATCTACCTGCAATTGTCAAACCCGGAATACTAGTATTAAGAGCATCAAGGTAAAGAAAAAAGAGCGTCAAGGTCCAGTAGTCTTCATTAGTAGATATCTATAGTGCTTAAAGTGCAAGGGTTCAATGTGGGTTGCCAAACATAACTGTAAGGACTTTGGTTAGAAATTTAATCAAAGTCATAATATTAATTTGATAATTTGATTTCATAAGACGCCGTTATGTGATTAGGGTTTTTTTTAGTGTGTATTGCTAAAATATATTTTATTTGGCTTGGAGTATACCTACATGATGTAATAAATATGTATCAAGTAGGTTATGTAAAATTAGTCAGATTATGATGCGCTATTGGTCCGACCTGACCACAGTTGAATTTCAGAGTTATATACAGTTAAGGTGTTCGTGGTATATCTCTTAGGAAGACATCCCCCTTAATTGTCCAATATACAAATCAGCACCTGAGCCTAAGGTAGTCCAAGGCCAATAGCATCTAGCATCTAAACCCTTCGGATATCAAGTTTAATACTAAGAACGTACACATACACAGTATGAAATTTCCTATTAAAAGTAAGTAGCAATTTTAGAAAGAAAAAAGGGTGCAAATTCCTGCTATAGATTCATAATTGTGCGAATGCTACACACAGAAGTCTCAATGAGGTGGTATCCTACAGGATTAGTTTCAGATCGCTTCATAGGGAAGAAGAACGCAATTAGAGCGTGAGTAAATGGGACTTTGATGTCATATATTGAGTTCGGAGCACTGAGACATGTATCGGGAGCAGTTCCTTCAATTAGTTTGGGAATGCCTTTCCGGAGACAAATGAAGCCAATCGACCTATATAGCGTCCAGAATAACCTCTTTTAAAAACCTGGAGTGAAGTCACACAATTAAATGCAAAAATCCTAGCGAGCAGGCACACGCATTCGACGTGAATTGAAAGCGAAATATAAAGGCACATACCAATTTCAAAATAGGGTCGGCAGACATGAATCAACAGAGCCAACAACAGTTATTGGTATTGAGAGTTGTGATGTTTGAGATGAAAGGCAAAACATTGTAGATTTACAAAGCCGGGGCCTGGGCGTCTGTAAGCCGCAAACGCATAGTCCGAAGGCCAGCCTGTTTCAGTTGAGTTTAATTGCGCTAATTTTTTCCAGCCGAGAGCTCCGGTGCAAATCACAGTTCACAAAGTAAAATAAAATAAAAATAATCACCAAGGGGTGCTTCCATTTAGACTTTAACAAAAATGGTTGGGTGGGGGGTAATTGCACAAACAAACCCGTCTATAAAACGGAGCACCCCATGCACTTCTGTTAGATTATAATTTGAGCTCAAGACCTAGCTAAAGAAGACCAAGCACATCCTTCACGGATGAACATACAAAATTCACCAGCTCCGCCCGGGAGATATTGGGTTTTCTAGATCAGTTATTGATCCCGTTCTAAATTTGTCCGTCAAACCGAAAAACCAAAACTGACATTGAATCCGCTCATTAACTTGTACTTGAACCTAATGGATTTACATCATTTTATCCGCAGAATTGCAGAAGTGATCTTTTTATTCGCGATTTCCGAGGCTAAATAATATCTGGTTTTAACGGTTTAATCAATGAGATACCGACAAGGGCACTGAACTAGTACGTGTGAATCTAAGAGGTAAGAAGTTAGAATGTGGTAACAGTCTAGCTATTCACATAGGAAGGATAAACTCGAGGGAATATGAAGGGGGGAATGGCACCATGAACAGTAGCAACCCACGGGGAGGAGAAGGAAGAGGGAGAAGGTTGTGAGGTTGTGTGTGCGGGTGTGTGTGTGTGTGGGGGGGGGGGGGGGAGACTAAGGAGGAGGAAGGAAGGAGAAAGAAGAGGATGGGAGGAGGATGGGGAGGAGGATGGAGATGAGGATGAGGAGGCCTGAGGGTGGAGGAAGGAGAAGAGGCGGAAGCCGAGAAAGAGGGATTGGGAGGGGGAGGAGGGGAGGAGGAGGCGGGAGAGACGGAAGCGGAGGAGGAGGGATAGAGAGAGGTGAGGGAGGAGGAGGAGAGTAGCATGGTGGCAAGTGGTGCGAGGGGAGGAAGGAGAACAGACTTTAAAGCCAACTGATCAACTCCCCTTAGAATAGTATTTATGAGGATCATCGAATATCCAGCCCCTGGAAAAATAAGGATATCCAAGTCCCGAGACCTTTACCCGTTTCATGACATTTGCCTTTTGATTTTCGATATAAAAATTGGCTAATTTTTGTATCCAGGGACGTGGTCAGCAGGTTGACAATTAATGTCAAGCATAACCTTAGAGAGGGTGAGCCGCAAAACACAAAACTAATCGCTGTGGTCATAAAAACAGGATCCATCGCTAAAAAGTTGTTATTCTTTGAGAACAGCCACTTATCAACCTGTCGATCACCGCGTCTTTGATTCATGGTAAATATGATTTAGAACGAAGACATGCAATCGATTGATCATGCATTTCTAATATCAGCACCGTGATTGATGCTGACAATCTCTAAGATAAAGTAAGAGACTCAGACGAAATCGCCCTAGCTGTTTGTGGTTGGAGATTTAAAGGCCTGGGACAAAAATAGAAAAGGTTAAACATGCCATCTTTGACCCGCAAGTGTCCGCCGTCCAGGGTGTCTTTAAAACTATAACCGAAGGCAAGCGATCTGTTTTACCGGATTTGTAATAACCAGCTGAGAAAGATAAGGTCCGGAAATATATTGTTTGCGTAGTAACCAGACATTGGGGCTATTTTGAAGAAATGATTGCTGACGAATTAGTGTTACAGAATGCTATGTGGGGAACGAGTAGGGGAAAGATGACACAAACTTAATGAGTGAGTGTGAGTGAGCTTGGATGCGAGACGGATGTAAAAAATACTTCTGTCATTCACTGAACTGAAATATCACGATGTATATAGGATTTCGAGACAATCAAGAGTTTGTCGATATCGAAACAATCAAGGGTTTGCCAATATCGATTGTGAAAGAAATGGTAAGGAGAATTAAGCAGAACAATCGGTGAAGGAGACTGAAAAGTAATGAGAAAATGATAGGGAATATAACGAGAAAATGATAGAGAATATAACATAAAGCAAATGGGTCTTTTAATAAATCGGGTGGCATATACTTAGTGAATTAAGGAGTAGAAGGGAGATCTAAGTAAAAGAAAAATAACAAAACACTAAAGTCAGTAATGTAGACCAGGCAGGAATATATGGAAGGGAGGTTCAACAAACTGTATACAAGACAGATGCATGGGAAGCAAGTGATCTATGCAAGTTGAAATGGCTATATAGAATTGGTGTCTTAGAGAGCGGTACAGTTGATTGAAATACACGATGGATGTAAGAGATACACGATGAATGTAAAAGGGTATTGGACGAAGGAGTCGTGGGCGGTTGTTGTTTGGGTTTAACTTCAATAGAGGACTTCCATCAGTACGGACAGGCTGTCGTGGAGGTTGTTTGGCATTGGTTGCCTTCTGTTTAATCCAGGGAGGCTCTTAAGTCGAGGCCTCTCAAGGTCATATTGAATAGCTCAATGTATGTTAGCGTAACACTAATATAGAACAATTTTAGATCTAAGAACGACACTGTATGAGCCTCGGGTGAAATATATTGTAACAATTTATGACCCCAAATGTCGGAACACACAAACTGAAAACAACTAATGGGAAATTGACTCATGAAACCATGGAATTGATCAATAGAATTGCTAAGAAGTCGGTAATCCTGACTAGAATACATACAAGTGTTTAGGCTGCTTGGGCAAGAACCTGAAGCAAATAAGCAAGGACAGTGATATATTTTGGCTCATTTCCTAGTTTAGCTTATTTTAGACATCTGCCGTCAGTACATGTTTGTGACATCATTTCCATCATATATATGATTACATATATGTAATTATGTCAAACTGGAACTGATACATCGTGATTATGCAAGAGGCTTTCTTCAATACACATCTAGATGTTTACTTTGGATACGGATTTCTTCCAACTAAATAGTCTCTAGTATGACAAACCCATGGTCTTTCCTTCTCTATTTCCCATAGATAACTATGCTACCTCTCCGGTGTGTATTTATGGGCAGCTACTTATAGATAGTACAACAGGGTGCATCACAATTCTGACAGCATATCCAGCCTCAAAGGTAGTACAAAACAAAAGGTCATATAGACCATTGCAATATGTTGACCTAGAAGCAGCTCAATCATAATGAGAACCAGGTAAATGTGCACCTGCTACCTTGCCTAAGGTGTCACTAAAGACCTGGAAATGTCTTTAGATCTTTTCACTGAGGGGTGCCAATCGATGTTTATGTCTATTCTAATATACATAGAATGGGAGTATAGCAAGGTAGAATCAATAAACACGAGCTATTATTACTTGGTAACTAACAAATTCCAAAACAAGCCAAATGTTTCTGAACTCCGTGGGCGAATTCACAGGGTGAACATACATAGCTAAATGCCTAATATTGTGTCTGGGTTCATAAGCCTGCAGGCCCACTTCAATCGAACCATACATTTCTCTTTTCGGTAGGGTGATTTGCCACCAGGAAGGGAGGCCTACGGCTGGTGAGGTGGAGGAATGGGGGCAAAATATAGATTGACCCAAGAGGCATGAGACAACACATTGTGAATCACAGCAGGGCGGTATATGAATGTGTATCTCTCCCCATATATAATACCTCCCTGATGATAGTGACAACATCTAGAGTTGAAAATGGCTGAATACTTAATTTATACATTAGATTTCACCGATCGATGAATTATTTGTATTAGAGTAAAACATAGTTTAAGTAAAACGTTTATTTAAAAGGTGTCTGTGGCTAACAAATGATCTAGTATGACATATGACCACTGCTCTGAAGCACCATGACTGGAAAAGCATGGAACTATTCAACGCCTTTCTGTACAGAAGCGCTACCGCTCACAACCACCAGGTCGCACCATCTTTCAGCGAAGTTTCCTACCAATATCATAATACTGCACGAGCTGACTAATTTAAGTATGGAGTAATGCAATCAACCGGTTACTTTTTCCAATAGGTCCAGATATTTCATTTTACTTGACAAGGAGATTTATAATATTCACTCATAGTTAGCGATGATTTCATCCAAGACTTGATCAAATCAGGGCGGTGTCTTCAAAAGGTGTAGACCCAGGTACTATTGCCATACATAATCCAGTTTGGGTCAGTATGCTAAGAAAATATATCAATTTTGTGCGAGATTGTTACGCATAGAATGCCTTCACGCATGTAGTGTTTTATAGAATTTTAATGCTCAGAACCTAATTGAATTATGCTAGATATAACTCTACAGCTGGTTTCCCCAATGCCTATAAGTCGGTACCGTGTTTTGTCCGTAGGCCTAGAGCGAGGCCTACCTTATAAGCAGTGGGTGTGTAGCCTGATGCCTCGCTTACCTATATACCTTCCTGGGTTAGTTAATATGTCGGAGACCGTTGCAACCCTGTGCGAAACAATACACAAGGTAAAGGAGGACACTGCGTATGACTAATAAGTACTTGAGTAGAGTTGAATCAATTACTCACGTTACGTCATACCATAGCATACAGTAAAGGGATCAATGACAGGTTAAGCGCACCCAGGGAATTAGACTTAGACGTATTACAAAACTTTAATGTTATCGAGACAGATGTATTAATGGTATAAAGCCAGCATTTCTGAAAATGCTCCTCTGGGGATGATATGTACCCCTGTAGTCAAGTTACAGGTGGAAGTAAATTACACCCCAGGTCCCATAATTATCTTTCTCTATACTACTCATAAAAGGTAAAGTATTATAACTTGGACTACACCCAGAGGAATCGATTGGGCGGGAAATGACCACGTTCCAGGGGAAAGGTACATACCGGTATTGCTAATAATTGGCGACTGGAAAAAAACACAAGGCCATAGCAGCCAAGCACGTATCATGTTTTACCTATACACTGACCACTGCCAGACTAAAAGAGCGTGCGGCATGTACCGTATGTGCAGTCTTTTCACAGCCTGGGGCACGTGTGTGTTTTATGTATTGATAAAAACACAGGCCTACATGGCAATGGTGTATGCTATACTGTATATCTCTTTTAGATAAACCACAAGGAAGACCACCAACAATACCTTTTCCAGGGACCCGAGGCCAGATATCCTAGGTTGAGGTATACTATAGCACTATAGGCCTACCTATTGTTACATTACTCGTTATGTTCATCCTTTTGTATGATATATAAACATCTGTTTTTTTTATCAATAAAACCATTCTTGGAATAAGACCACGTCGCGTTTAGTCTTCGATCTAAACCTCTCTGAGTGTTCTTCAAGCAGCTGAACGGATACAGAAATTAACCTAGACATGACGCCATTGAAGACAATGAGGTTACTATTATAATATATTTTTTGTGTGTCTCCTGGATAATTTAATTAGCATAAAATAACACCCACTGTGAAATAAGCCTACCGGTTTATATATGGTCTTTGTTCTACAAATATACGCGTAGCCTACTTGTCGCGAAATTCAATGACTAAACGCGACGTGATTGCCTAGATAAAAAAAAAGTAGGAGAGGAGTCATAATTATATAAACGTGAGGTGGCATATCTATTTGTATTGTAAAAAAGATACAACAGGCATTGAGTGTGACCAGAGCTATAGGCGGATATAGGCCTACATTATAGGCATTATACCGGTAGTTGTATGCACATGGTTCTCTGATATCATATAATGCTCTGCTCTTTCTGTGACATAGTCATATATAGGCCCTCTACAATACTCGTCTCAATAGGGTAGCCTAAATGTTTTCCTTAAATTGTGATGCCTGCCTAGCTGTGAAAAAGTTTACATCAAGTTTTTTTGTTTTTTTCCCCCATACTAGGCATTTATTATTCCATAAACATGTGACATTTCATGTATATGCAGGTAGGGTTTCACAAAGAAAGAGAAAAAACTCCCCAAAGGGGTAAAAGCATTTTGGCCTTTGTTAAAAGGGAGACCTTGTACAACTAACGACTACGAGAGAAAAACCTTGCATATCTACTAAGAGTGCCATCATGCTATTTATTATACCGGGAAACTGAGAGGATGAAGAACATCCTGCTTTGATTTCTAGCTTATCTACCTTCACTCTTTGCTACAGTGTTACATTTGTACATGAGAGGCACATCTTGATAGGTTGACATCTAACGACTATATGCCTACCCCACTTATGCTAGTGGGCATGAATCCCGTATTTATAGATCATTATAAAACTTTTCCCAGATGGAGAAGTCTTTCTTATGAGTAACATTAATCATGGCACTGTCTTTCAGTGTTCTTAAATTGAGTTTTAGCTCCCTCAGGAATTCAAACATGCACACTTGATTATTATGGAAGAGCTTTCTTTTGTATACAAAGAATCTTGCACATAACAAAATATAATTTAATCTTCTGTGTTTGGGTTCGTCCTTTGGTATAACTAGCAAAATGTTTACCGCATCAATTTCTGAGACAAGCGTGTTGTCAAGATGTTCAACTTTTTTGGCCCAGTTCACGAGGCATGTCCAGAACTCATTGGCTTTTTCAGTCGATAAAAAAGTGAAATATGGTATCGTCCTCATCACAGTAGCTACATTTTGGGAATAATTTTATACGAATGTTCTTTAGGTACGGTATTCATTGCACACAATTATTCTATTCATCACTCTGTACTGAAAAGATTGGTGTCTTACATTCCGCGTGCATCTGTAAGGGATGACATACCAAGCTTTCAAGTTTACATCAAGTTAATATAGCTAATGAATATTGTGATATAGATGTGGCCTTGGTCAGTCATGAACTTATACAATTTTTAATTCTGCTAATTGTAGTGTTGACCATTTCGGTGAATCCCTCAGGGGCACCAATGCTGTTCCGGCGCTTATGAATAAAGGAGGCTCTACTTCCGGGACCCGAAGCTATGGTGTTGACTTATCATTACGAGCAGTAATATCCAGTGAATATCTCTATTCACATATAGACTAAGGGACATTACATTGGCGACGAGGCAGAAAGTATCCACGTAGGGTCAGGAGATTCCATTCATGTAGGTGTTAAGTCATCTAGGAAGTAGAAACAGGGCTAGGAGTGAAACCTAAAAAAAACGGGAGCTGAACCACGTGCAAAACGAGCGGGTCCATGCAGCGTGGAACAACAGCTGAGCTGACACTAGGATTGGAAAATAACAGACTTTCCTTTGGAAAAAGAAGAAGATCCTGAGAGACAGTTCATTTAGGTGCCATAGGGTTTGTACCTGTGTTTATGAGACCACTGTTGTGTATAGATGACTGAGGTGTATGTTTGTTCACATTACTGTCAATTGTATTGTACACTGGGAAAGTCAACGGTGTTTGTGAATGATACAAGGGACTTCCAGTCGTATTGTGTATGTATACTGTGTAAATTTGCTAATCGTGGTCCAGTAAACAAAGACAATGGCAGAGAGAGGCCCTAAATTAAAGGTACAACCATTTGATCTCCATGGTGATAGACTGACATTGGGGAGGAGATGGGACAAATGGTTGGAGAGGTTCGAGAGAGACCTCAAATACAATGGAGTCGACCCAGGAGTTGTAGCGAATGCCGAGACATGCAAAATGGCGCTGTTGATTTATGCGGGGGAGGCAGTGGAGGAACTGCACGACGCTCTGGCTGATATTGACCGACCAGCAGGAATAACTGCAGCTAATTGGACAGATTACCTGAAGGCAAAAGGGAAGCTTAGTCAGAGGCTGCTTCCAAAACAATCAAATGATTTTGCCCTTTTCGAGCTAATGACACTCAAACCTACCAGTGAGGAAAGCATGGTGGACTATGCGGGACGTTTGAGGAAATATGCAGAAAAGTGTGACTTTACAAACTGGACATCTGATAAAATGATAAAAGCTCTAGTCATCAGCAACCTCTCAGATAATGAGTTAAGGCTAAAATGCTTAGAAGAAGAGCTTACTCTTGATAGGGTTCTTGATAAGGTGAAGCTCAAAGAAGATACTTTGGCTATGAGTTGTTTAATGTATCCACAAAGTTCAAAAACTACTACGATAAACAAGGTGACTTCAGAAGGTAAAAAACCCATTGAGTGTTGGAATTGTGGAGGTAATGGCCATATTAGCAGTTATGATAAATGTCCTGCGAAGGGTAAAACCTGTCCTGTGTGTAAGAAAATTGGACATTTGGCCACAAAGTGTAAACAGAAAGGTAAAAAGGCTAGATGGAACACTCCTCAAGGTAATAGTAAAGGTACTGTACATTGTGTCGAAGAGGAAGATACTGTAAATGAGGAGGGTCATGCATTTGTTGTAACAATCAATTCACTGACTCACAAGGTTAAAGACCAGACAATGCCTATTGATGTTGGAGGTATCAAAGTTGATTTTATCATTGATTCGGGATGTGATGGGAATATAATCAGTAGACGGGAGTGGGAGCGCTGTAAGAGGGATAAGATTGTCTGTAAATCCTTCAAGTCCACAGAGAAACTGTATCCCTATGGTACATCAACACCCCTCTCGGTAGCAGGTTGTTTTACGGCCAAAGTAGCTGTGGGAGATAACCAAATAACAGCAAAGTTTGTAGTGGTCGAGGAGGCAGGACAAGCTCTCCTTGGGCGGGTTACTTCAGAGCAGTTGGGTATTTTGAAGATTGGCCTTGGGGTTAACAATGTCAAAGGGCCTGGGACAGAAGAAATTCTTGAAAGGTACCAACAGCTTTTTGAAGGGGTAGGCTATCT
Organism: Sthenelais limicola; assembly: GCA_942159475.1. Taxonomy (NCBI): domain Eukaryota; kingdom Metazoa; phylum Annelida; class Polychaeta; order Phyllodocida; family Sigalionidae; genus Sthenelais; species Sthenelais limicola. The sequence continues at coordinate 110,171,984 of OW804095.1, read as the reverse complement.
CAAGGGTTATGAGGCTGAGATTTATGTAGACAAGACAGTAAAACCAGTTGCTCAGCCACTTAGGAGGGTGCCGTTTGCATTAAAAAGAAAGGTAGAGGAAAAGTTAGATGAACTTTTGGACCTGGGGATAATTGAAGAAGTGCCCGAAGGGCCTAGTTCATGGGTCTCTCCACAGGTAATTATCCCAAAAGGGGATGGGGACATACGCATGTGTGTCGACATGCGTAGGGCAAATGAGGCGGTCATCAGAGAAAGACACCCAATACCGACTGTGGAGGAGGTAATGCACGACCTAAATGGGAGTTCTATGTTTAGTAAGTTAGACCTAAAATGGGGATTCCATCAGGTCGGACTAAAAGAAACAAGTCGGGACATCACAACGTTTGTAACACATAGGGGATTGTACCGATATAAAAGATTGATGTTTGGGGTCACTTCAGCTCCAGAGAAATACCAACAGATTATTCGGGATGTCCTCCGGGGTTGTGAGGGGGTTGTGAACATTGCTGATGATATTGTAGTTCATGGACGGGACCGTGCAGAACATGACAGGAGACTGGGGAAGGTCTTAGACAGATTAGTGGAAGTCGGGATGACTTTAAACAAGGGAAAATGTGAGTTTAGACTTGAAGAAATAGTATTTTTTGGCCACAGGATCACTTCAAAAGGGGTAAGGCCATGTGAAGAAAAAATAGCTGCTATCCAGGATGCAGGAGAGCCGAAAACAGCTAGTGAAGCTAGGTCATTCTTAGGGCTTGCCCAATATTCAGCGAAATTCCTTCCAAATTACTCCTCAGTGGCAGATCCTATAGCCAAATTGATTAGGAAAAATGTAGATTTCAATTGGGGGGAAGAGCAGAGGGAGGCTTTCAAAGAATTGAAGTCGTTGATGACAAGAGCCACTACATTAGCTTACTTTGAAAGTGATTGCTGCACTCGCATAATAGCTGATGCATCCCCAGTCGGCTTGGGATCAGTCTTAACTCAGTTCCAAAGGGGGGAGTGGAGAGTTATTTCTTATGCTTCAAGGACATTATCTGATGTGGAACGTCGCTACAGTCAGACAGAAAAGGAGGCACTAGCGCTTGTCTGGGCATGTGAACGCTTCAATCTTTACATATTTGGGCGTCCTTTTGAGTTAGAAACGGACCATAAGCCCCTAGAGTGCATCTACTCTAGAAAGTCTAAACCATCAGCTAGGGTGGAGCGCTGGGTATTGAGGCTCCAGGCCTATGACTATAAAGTAGTTTATAGACCAGGGAAAACAAATATTGCAGATGCTCTATCTAGGCTCAATCCCAAAGTACAGAGAGATGTTAAAACTAACTATGATTGCGTGAGAGCAATAGCAGAGGTTAGTACGCCAGTTGCCTTGAAGACAACTGAGATCGAAGCTGCGTCCAGGTTGGACGAGGAATTGGGACACATACGGAAATGTGTGAGTACGGGGGACTGGAGAGAATGTCGAATTCCAGGGTATATACATGTGAAAGACGAGCTTTGTGTATCAGGAGACTTACTCCTCCGAGGAACAAGGCTGGTAATCCCGAAAAGCCTTAGGGATAAAGTTGTACAATTAGCTCATGAGGGACACCAAGGGATTGTCAAGACGAAGAGTAGACTAAGGAGCAAGGTGTGGTGGCCTAAGATTGATGCAGATGGGGAAAAAGCATGCAGGAGCTGCCATGGGTGCCAGGTCATGGGGAATGGGTGTAGGCCAGAAGAGATGGCTAGGGTGGTTCCCCCCACTAGACCATGGAAGATGTTGGGAGCAGACTTATTAGGGCCACTACCCACTGGAGAAAGTATCCTTGTAGTTGTGGACTATTTTAGCCGGTGGTATGAGATAGTCATTATGAGGTCCACAACAAGCGAAAAAGTAATTGAGGCGATTTCACCCATGTTTTATAGATATGGAGTCCCAGACTCATTACGAACAGATAATGGGCCTCAATTTATCTCTGAGGAGTTTAGAGAATTCCTCAGAGAATTCAACATCCTCCATGAGAGGACTACCCCACTTTGGCCCCAGGCTAACGGGGAGGTGGAGAGACAAAATCGCTCACTGTTAAAAGCGATCAAGATAAGTAAGGTGGAGGGAAAGAATTGGAGGAAGGAGATAGGTAAATTCCTGATGGCCTATCGGTCCACACCCCAGGTTACAACAGGGGCCTCTCCTCACTATCTTATGTTTGGGAGAAGCATGAAGACAAAGTTGCCAGAACTTTGGGGAGAAAGAGAGGAAGAGAAAGGAATAGTCTTAAATGAGGGTATTCAGGACAGGGATTGGGAGAATAAAATTAAAGGGAAAATATACGCAGATCAGAAGAGACACAGTGAGGGATCACAAATACAGGTCGGGGACAAGGTTTTGATGAAGATCCCAAAAGAAAACAAGATGTCCCCCAACTTCGCAGTTACCCCCATGGAGGTAGTGGAAAAGGTGGGAGGGGAAGTGGTAGCAAGAAGCGAGGGTGGTACAGAAATGAAAAGAAGCATAACATCAACTCGTTTATTCCAACCCAATAGAGATCATGTAGAACAAAAAGAAAGTATTGAGTCTGAAGGAAATAGCATGGGAACCCAACGCAGGTCATCCAGAGAAACAAAGCTGCCAGAAAAGTTCAAAGACTTTATTGTAGGATGAGGTTTTATCTGTCACTGTCATATAGAGTATAGCATGTGCATTGATGTCTTATGTACTGTTTTCATCCTTTGAAACAAGATTAATGAGAATGTCCAAAGACTTGATTGTAAAATGAGGTTTTATCTGTTACAGTCATTGAAGAGTATAACCTGTACAATGATGTCTTATACACTGCTTTCATGTTTGAAAAAAAAGGAGGGATGTAGTGTTGACCATTTCGGTGAATCCCTCAGGGGCACCAATGCTGTTCCGGCGCTTATGAATAAAGGAGGCTCTACTTCCGGGACCCGAAGCTATGGTGTTGACTTATCATTACGAGCAGTAATATCCAGTGAATATCTCTATTCACATATAGACTAAGGGACATTACACTAATCACGAAAGTTAGCATTAATCAAATTTGTTTAATTTCAGGACCTAATTATTTTTTTTAGGGGAAAAACACAATAGACCTTTTAGGGCCTATACCGGTATTTGCATGGATTCTTATTTGGAGTTCAATCTTAATGCCAATTTATTTAATAATATATAATAATATTCAAGCAGTTTTAAAAATAGTTTTGAAGTTGAGTCATGTTACAGTACTGTCAGTGACGATATGTCAGTGGCATGAGTGTGGGCGGGGGTGAGGCTTAAATGAGATCTCCCTTGGACCTTGGTTTTAATAATTTCTTATTGTCTTAGAAACAAGGTTCTTTTCAGTCATATGTATCATGAGAATTGAATCATGTATAGATAGAATGTGTAGCCGTTCTGTAGACCGGCTTGGCCCTGCATCGGATTTTCCCAGTCGTGGGCCGTGATCTATATTCCCTATAAATCATGGTGAGGCAAGGAAACTGGAAAAAACACGACGTGGGAATCATTGACATTTCTGTGTTCTCTTCATCGCTGGCCCACTTATAGTGGTTAAAATGCTCTAAATACAAAGCCACTTACCTTCAGATCGTTATCGTGTAACCAAATCAGTCGATGGAGAGATGATAGGGTTGTTATCGGGTGAGATAAGCAAGGTGTGTTAGGCTTGAGCACGATAACTCGGCCAAGTGATGTTTACATGCCAAGGTCAAGGACGATGTTGAGCTATAGTAAAATAAACTACTCAACTGAATCAATAAGTCACTTTTATTTTCTAAAGGATTACTCAATGTGTGAAAACAACTTATACCATGGATCATATGTGTGGACATGCTAAAAAAAACAGTGATTTGTGCGATTCCAACTTTGACAGCTCCCACAATGCACCAACCGATACGGCAATATGTCAGCGCGCATGTAGCTTTCTAGGCCGGTTGACGTACAAGACTGTAGAGGGTCTTCTCAAATTTGTTGAAGATCATTTTATTATTACACTGCCAAGATGGGTAAGAAGAAGGTAAAGCCAGATAAGAGAGTGGTAGAAGAGGCAGGAAAGATGGATCGTGAACCAAAAGGTTTTTATTTCGCTCTTTCTTCAATTATCGCTCAATATTATCGTTTGCTGATTTCCATCTCAGACTCAGTCTCAGTCATTAGTTTGTGTATTCACAGGGAGATTACACCTCACAGGTGATTCTTCAAAAAAATAAAACCGGAGGCACTTGAAATTTCGCGTCAAAGACAACTCTCAACAGTGTTGTCTGGTCGTGAAGAATTCCACTGCCCCCTGTAATGAGCTTTTAAAGAAACCCTTTTATTTTAAAATTAAATTAAGTACCATACTTAAAATAAGCAGGCCCCCTATGAATAGATCTGCCTCTGGAATAAGTTCGATTGCATTTGCTATGAAAATTAATAACGAACGAGGGCTTGAATTGACCTACAGGCTCAGAATTGATACCGTATACTAAGTACGTACTTTCTATATACCGATTCCACTACTACCGGTGTAACAGTTCTAAATTACCCCCCGATCTAATGTACCCCCCCGGTAATTTAGACCTCAGGTTTGAATGACCCCCTCTAGGTTCAAATTACCCCCCTTTGTTTCTTTGATAATCTTGGATTTTGTAAATTCTATTGATTCCATTACTTGCCTCAAATTAGGATTATGCTACAACCCCACATTTAAAATTGAATTGGACTATTGTAGATTGGAATTTACGATTTTTGCTCTATGTAATGCCTAAAAGTAGAATTGTCACTATTATAATATTATGTCAATAATTTAATATCTAATAAAATGCTACAGGATGTGATGAGAACAGCACTCTGTGTAATTCATATCCTGAATTAAATACTTTTCTCATATCACAATAATTCATTACTAAAATCTATTCAGTTCTGACTATTAGGTATGTACTATTACTTTTATTGTCATAATTTAAAGAATTAATGTTTCGATCAGTACTTGGTTATTTTCAAATATTTGGGGTATATTAGACCTAGGTTTAGTTTCCCCCTTTGGGGTACTTTGAACCTGGTGGGGGTACATTTGACCTAGGTCTATTTTACCCCCGGGGGTACATTAAAACTGGAGGGGGTATATCCAACCTAGGTCTAAAGTACCCCCGGGGGTACATTGGACCTAGGTCAAATGTACCCCCGGTACATTAGACCTAGGTTAGTTATACCGGGGGGTACATCTGATGGGGGGTACATTAGAACTGCTACACCTGTACTAGTATAGATGCGACAGAACTGTCAGAAGTGATGAATAATCATTAATTTGGACATTTTTAATATACACCCAAGAAAACCTTCATGTAAGTATTCCCTGATGAAAGGTCGATTCTGATCCGAAACGTTGGAATCACATCACCATTCAACACTGAATAAACTACTTGTAAATAATAAAAAAGAAACCTGTTGGGATACGGTACTAGTTTTCCTAGTCAGGCGCAGGCTGACCAACACTAGTGCTATGCTACTGTAGAGATAGGCAGACTATCTAAGTTTTCCGGGCTAGTTTTGGTATACGGTATCGGTACCGTAATCGCAACTTAAAATATTAGGGTCATCAGCCCAAATCATTCGCAATCTATAGCTTTGTATGTTGGCTCTGTCCCTGTGGCACTGAGTGACTCACTCTCTTCGTAGTTTTCCCCAAAGATTATGAGACGTCCGAATATAATTATTACCGGTACATTTGAAGAATTATGCTTCAAATAATTCTTTGATTGAGTTTCTAAATTGCGACTTTTCGCTCTGCTTGGTGTCTTCCTATCCTCTGCATCAGGCACCAGCAGGGCTTAGTTATTCGTTTAAGAATAATCCCTGATTCAATTTATCGATGCCTCTCTTTAACTGAAATGTAATAGTTTGTATTATTCCTTTTTTGTTCCAGCTAAAAAGAGTTATTCCTTTGCTACTACAAATCAGTCTGGAGCTCACGGCAACAAGGATGGACTCCTCAAAGTACTATTTAGTTGTATATTTAGTAATGGGTTAAATTTTTAAGTAAATGTTTTATATTTTAAAATCATCATCTCATAAAATTGGACCATTAATGTAAGAAACAGTGAAAGGTTTTACATATAATCATATACTAGGTTTGTACTCAAAAAGAAGACGAGGAAAATAATTTGATTGTGAATGTAGATTCAAAGAATCCGTAAAAGGGACTCTTGGGACACCGTAATATCTTTATGGAATTATTTGCTAGGTCCAGCTTACACCAGCCCAAGAAGCTGCGGTGGTGGATCTCATCCAACAAAATTACCATCTTACTCGTATAGCGGGCCAGGTTTCTGGTCGAATCTCCACCAAGAAACTCACGGTACTTACAATATCCTATTCTGCGGCAGTAAGAAATATATATGATAACAGTGAAATTTCTATAATTCTGGATCTTGTTGTTTTAGTCTTCAAGTTTGTTATCGTTACCTCTGATATTGCGTCAATATGTCATGAATCGTCAATTCAAACTATGCGTCTGTTTATATATGGCTCATGCTCATGAAATATTATTTCCTTTTAGGACTTTTATATGAGTTTAGTTCGGGTAGGTTTCAAGCACTCGCAAATAGAGTCCGCGATGAATAACACGGTTCAGTACGGAGGTGATCTCTTGGATGCCCTTGACTGGCTCTGCCTCAATGTACCAAATGGTAGGCACTCACTTAGTTCTTCCCTTCATTGCAAAATCATTAAACATGCAATAGACAATATTTAGTATAGATAAAGACCAATATAGATTGCCAAATCACGTATTAACTCAACTAATTATTCCCTGGAGGTGTATGAAACCTCAAGGAGTAGATTTTTGTCACTTGACTTCTTTGCATTTTGCTATTTTTATGTATATGTATTACCAGATCAGTTACCAGAGGGTTTGTCTGCGGCTATGCAGGCCGAGGATAAGAGGAAACGAAGGATAAAGTTTGAGGAAACAGAAACGGGACAAGCAGCAGCAGCGGCTGTGGCTGATACAAGGCACGAAACTTCTTCCCCTCGAGTTCATGCTCAGGAAAAAACCCCACAGCAAATACATCCTCAGCAAAAAAAGGTAATCGGTGCCACAGGAACTTATGCATTGCCGTTATTTGTTGCGGTCAATTTTGAGAGCAATGCCAATGTCATCTTATTTTTTCTCTGAGAAAAGCAGTCACCAAAATACCCATCGATGATCTAGATAGCGATCTGTCAATGACCCCATTTTACAGTATCAATAATATACTATTTGTGGCTTTGGACATTAAGAACAATACATAATTTTCTTTATTTTAGCAACCCCCTCCTGCTATAAAAGAGACAGAAGTAGTGAAGGATTGGATCTTGCGGTACACGGAACAAGAAAGTTCTGATGAGGACGCAGGAATCGATGTAGGTCTTGAAGAAGATCCAAATGATCCCGTATGTATTTTAGCCACTGATAAATTGATGTTATTTAACACCTATAGTCATAGAAATTATTTCAGTGATCTAATGTCCATATAACAACAAATCCTAAGAATCTATACAAATAATTATTCCTCATTTACATTTAATTTCTGTCCCATATTGACCTTGTGGAAAGTTTTCCCCGAGTTCTTGAAATGTCAAGTTGTAATGTTTGAGCATTCTTTTTCCTTTACTACCAGAACGAGCGGTACCTTGTGTTAACTGCCAAATTGATGGATGCTAAGTCTGCAGCGGCTGATGCAAAACAACGAGGTGACAAATCAGCTCAGAAACAAGCAACCACCAACATTCGTGCTTATTCTCAGGGTAACCATTTATCGCCATATATATCAACACATTATTCATTTTAAATCAAATAATATTTATTTGATATTATTTATTCATTTTTTAATTTGCATTCTAGTGAAAAGTGAATGAAATGTATAATGTAAAATATATACATTATATGCTTTTTCAGAAATGATACAAATCGAAATGGACAAAGCTTTTAATCCCGCACTGAAGTTTGTAGACAACCAACCAGTAGAGATGGAGAAGCCACGCAAAGAAGTGAAAAGGGGAGAGGGAGCATCTTGTGAAGCTGATGCATCACCTGCCAGTGAGGAAGATAGTATGTCTGGGTTTTCTATGTTTGAGGAACAAGCCGCCGCCACCACCACCGAGCCTCCAAAGTGTAAGAAATATGAGTGAAAGTGTTATGCATTAAATTGCTACAGAGCAACAATAAAAACGAAATGTTTTGAGATAAATAGACCAAGGCCCATCTATGTGAATCAAACAATTTCTTATAATTTATGACCCCTTTTTTCTTACTTAACATTTGACGACACTTCTCATTTTACACTAATATATCTTGATTTTTAATCAAATTATATTTCTTATATCATTGCGCTACGATATTTCATTCGTTGTTTTTCACCTTGAAGTATTATATTACAGCAGCCAAATCTAAAGCACCGAGTAAACCAATAGACAAAAGAAACTTCGAATACACTCGAAAACAGTGGACGGGGAAATCCCCTAAGCAGTTTCTAATAGACTGGGTGAGGAAACATGAGCCAACGAGACCCGCCCCGGCTTATCACAAAGTTCATGCCCCACAAAATCTTTGGAGATCCAAGTATGTTTTGATTCTATTCTTTTTCAAAATATTTCGTATATTTCTTCTGCTATTTTTCAGCTTGTTTTTTGTTATTTGGTATAATTTACAAATTATTATTCTTTATGTGATTCATCTGCCGCGATTTTACTTAGTTGATATCATTCGCAATCTTGATCGATATTTAATAATTATTGATGACGGTATTCTATTTGTTATTCATTGGTATTTACAACTGCCCACTCATGAATATCTATATTTTACAGCTGCAAGGTTGAACGAAAAGATGCCGGTACCCTAAATGTCACGCCTGATATTTTAACTGACACCAAGGTCGAATCTGAATATTTGGCCTCTACACTTGCGTTGTACCATCTCTGCAGAGGACAGGTAATTTTAGTAAAAACTTTCAGTGTTAAATCATGGCCTAAAAGAAAAACTGCTACACTGACTCGTCGATCACCCTCTTAGATCGTTAAGATCAATCTTAAAATGTCATTGCATTATTTTCTTGTTTAAAAAAAACTGAATTATTTGTCATATTGTTATACTAAACCTTTGACAAGAACATTTTTTTTTATCAAATACAGCGCGTGTATTCCTTGTTGCCACCACCGTATCGGGATGTGTGGCTTGAGTGGCAGGACGCTGAAGTTAAAAAGAAGAATGCTGTTAAAGAAGAAGCAAATAAGGTACCATGTAATTTCAGGTCCTAAAAGAGTATTTCGAATGCATGCTCCCGCTTGCACCGTGCGTTCATGGAGTGTTCTCCGTGATATAATGGAACCATTATGATAGAGTATTCTTACCATTTCTCCTTTTCGTTATTAGCCACGAGATCTGTTCGTCGCGAAATTGATGAAGAATTTCAAGCTTGATGATTCAGACAAGAAAGAAAACAAGGGAAACAAAAAGAAAACTGAAGAGAAAGAAGGGGAAGTGGAAGCGGAAGAGGAAGAGACATGGGAAGACCTAGAGAGTGATGAGGTTCGTTTTCTACCATTATTTCCGAACAAAAAAAATCTGTATCAAACAGACCTTCGTTAACACAAGGTGCCTTATTCTGGCTGAAGCTATTTTTCATTGTTTTATCTTGTTTACCACTTACTGTACAGAGCCTGGACGATACGCCGGAGCCATCACCACGTAGAGGTAGACCAGAAAGCTCCAAAGACAAGGCCAAGAGTGCGAATAAATCCAAGTCTAGGTATTTCAACGTAGCTCAAGCTCGCCAAATATTTTCTAAGCGTCAACGAACTGCTAGCTACCAATCGTTACTGGCTACACGTCAGGAATTACCTGTTTATCAGCATAGGATCTCAATATTGGAAGCTATTAGGAAAAATAATGTGCTCGTGATCGCTGGAGAAACGGGTAGCGGAAAGAGTACCCAAATCCCTCAGTTCATTGTTGAGGTAAGTATCTAAATTATGTATTGGCAATTTTCAAGTGCCATACATTTTAATTTTTCGTAACATTATCATTGCTGCCAGGGATTTTATATTATGGGGTTATTTCACCAACACTTTGCCTAAAGAAGGGTTTCATATAACACTAAATATTGCAATAAGAATTACCCGATTACTCCGCCTCATCACAAATCGCTAGACTATAGTATGTGTGTATATTATATGAATATCTACTTTCCTACTTCGTATATGACTTGTTCCAGTTTTTTAGTCGATATTTTTACTACTAAATACACAATTTGTGTTTTCTTCATGACTCCTTCAGGAATTCCTCAGCACCGATGCACCAGTGGGGAATATTGTCGTGACAGAACCACGTCGTATCTCGGCTCAGAGTTTAGCAATGCGCGTGAGTCAAGAACTGGGAGAGGACAAACCTGGAATACAAGGCTCCTTCTGTGGTTACCAGGCAAGTTTAAGTTTAATTTGCAATTGATTTACTTACGCATTACGAAAGTTTCCTATCCATATTCTGCTTCATCGGTTTTCCTGTGCATACAATTAATGGAAAGTTTTAATGGAACCGATTTCGATTACCCGGGAGATATATAACAAGGACTAGTGAAGAGGTCCATTTATAATGCTATAATGGGTTTAATAATATGCAAAGAAAAGTTTGGGGAAATAATATGCATAATTACGATAAAGTCACTTGGTGTCCCCTTTCCTTTTGATGTCCCCCTTCCTTTACTGAGTTGCTGTAACACTCTTTGATTTCGATTTGATAATACTCCCTATAATCTACCTCCCAGACCCATGTTAAAAACTTGGTAGTACTATTCACATATTTAACTATTACTCATTCACTTGTTTAGGTTCGGTTTGAAGCTTCAAGGAGTGACACTACAAGGCTGCTTTATTGCACTACTGGAATACTATTGAGAAAACTCCAAATGGACCCTTTACTTTCTGATGTTACACACGTTGTCATAGACGAGGTCAGGATTACGTTTTTTGATATTATCCTCAAGTACAATAGATATTGATAGAACGTTTGATATACCATCTAGATATACTACTCTTGACTTTCTTTAGGAAGTTGTACCTTTTGAATAAAGATTTCATTCACACGAAATTTCCGTCCGGGTGACTAATGAATGAATGTTTTTTATTGTTTCGATGTATTTATTGATCCAGAGAAAAAAATGTTTAGATATTTCATCGAATAAAACTTTCCCATTCACAAAATCACTCCTATTTTCCTTCTGCTAGGTTCACGAAAGAAGTGTGGATTCCGACTTTCTGCTGATCATTGTAAAACAAATCTTAGAAAAGAGGAAAGATTTCAAGGTCATCTTAATGTCTGCTACAATCGATAGTGATAAGTTTTCTGCTTATTTCCGACATTGTCCTGTCTTCCACATACCGGGACGTACCTTCCCTGTGCAAGTAAGTATTTTCTTTATTCTGGGCATGTCCTGAATAAGCAGATTATAATATTGTATCTCCTAGTATGGCAATTTTATAATAAATGTTAGAGTGGAATTGTATCGCTGTATATCGGTTGAAAGAGGATGATTTCATGGAGAATATAATCGTATTTGTGTTGTACAGGTTTCTTTATTTTTCACTAGCTTTCGGGCGACTTGCCCTTCTTCAGGTGATTTGTAATAAGCACAATATTTCTATACTTTTGACATTACTTATATGAAAATTTCGTATTCCCCACAGGTCTACCATGTAGAGGATATTGTTGAAAAGACTAACTACAAACTAGAAGGAGAGTCTCCATATTGTTTACGTCCCGATCAAATACAAGTGGTATGTTCACATTAAGCTCGCACAAAAAGTGTTTTATCCGGAAAACTTCTGTTTATATTTCCATTTTCTCCGTAATGCTATGGCAAAGCCCTAATCTCGTTTGTTTATATTACCAATTATTATTTTCTTTAATGGCACAGCATCACAGCTGTTCTGAAATTATCGTGAATGTATCAATGTTCCTATCGAATAATATATTAGAAAATCTACCTTTTCCTGATGTCGAATAGGGTAGAATTATTATCATTAATGTTATTATTTTGTTACTTTGATAATGTTATCATATTTATAGGAAGAGACCACATCTATTGACGTGTCGGGAGCTCGTGGAACTTCTACTAAAGAAAATCTAACATGGACAAAAGAAGACGTGGCAACTGTTGATCTGGTAAGATGACGAATGTTGTAATGCTTCATTCCTCTACGAAAAAGTTGTCACTTATTTGACTGATCGAAAAATATTATAATTTTCTTATTTATTTAAAGCCAAGTTACAATTAATTTCCAGTCCTGCGTTTTATATGGATTGAAATTACTACATGTAGTTTAATCATTTCAATATCCTTGCGCAAGAAACTATTGGGCATGACGTTCTCTCCTTTTCAGAGTGGTCTTGACCAGGCGGAATACAGCAAACATACCAGAAGCGTCGTCACCCGAATGAATCCTAAACGTGTGAACATGGAACTAGTCATGGTCTGTATTTATATAAAGCAGAGTTATACAATTACAATTATAATTTTAATTACATGACTCTTTAACAAGTACAGTCACAAGATTAATTTATTGGATATAAGTCCTGCAATATCAGGAAGTATTTTCCACATACCTGAAATTAATATTTTCTATCATAATGTTGAACGTAAATGTATTCCCAGTATGTTTGAGCCAAACCAAATGTCTTGTTTAATTTCCCCAGGATCTCTTAAAGTATCTGGACACTAATCCGGAATTCAGCTCAGTTGAAGGCGCCGTGCTTATCTTCATGTCGGGACTTGCTCAGATACAAGAGTTATATGAGCTTCTCAAGAGCGACAGGCATTTTGCTGATCCTTCGAGGTTCGAGCTAAATTTTATTGGTTGCTTAATTAAATCTATTTATTCAGTTCTTTCTAGCTGTCATTTACATTTTCATTCTTGACTAAACAGTTGTGATGGTTTCTGTTTGGGATTCTCCGAACTCATCCTTAAATGTTAACTACACGAGTTTCAGGTTTATGCACGGGTTTCTTATTCATTGAAGACTTTCCTTTTCACAGATACCGGTTACTGGCTCTCCATTCTGTACTCTCCTCCCAGGACCAGAATTCAGCGTTTGATGTGCCTCCTAGAGGGATAAGAAAGATCGTCATTGCTACTAATATTGCTGAGACAGGAATCACCATCCCCGATGTCGTCTTTGTCATTGATTCTGGAAAGGTTAAAGAAAACAGGTGAAAGTATTTCTTAATTCTAACTTGACCTATTGTCACTTTAAAAAATGCCATAAAATGGTTCCTTTTAGTTCTCTCTAGAGCCGTCCAAATTGGTTCTTTAATCATCACATCAAATTAATGTTATCCTCCAATCCAATCGTATTCTACTTATCCCTCTGTGGTATACCTTTGAAAATATTTTCAATGCCTCAATGACCAATGAATATTCAATGGAAATGTTTCTAATTCTTTGTTTTCGTCATAAGATATATGGAATCAAGTCAGATGAGTGCCTTATTGGAGGTGAACGTCAGCAAGGCCAGTGCGCGCCAACGTCAGGGACGTGCCGGACGTGTACGTGAAGGCTTTGCATTCCGGCTCTACACAAAATCATTGTAGGTCTAGTTCGTAGCACATCGCTAAGTGCATTATTTAAAAACCTATTCTATTTTTCTTGTGTATGACGGGGGGGGGGGGGGGGGGGCTATTTTTTTGGCTTCCATGCATAGGTAGCAGTGATAAAGTGTGTAAATATAATAAAGCATAAAACCCAATGGGAACTATTTCCTTTGTAATGTGAAATCGTTAAAAACACATACAAAAACCTACAAGATTCATATCCGAAAGAATTTAGAGATGAACTCTGTATACATAATGCAGTCTTTGGATACAGGAGAAACCCAAATATCAGCAATATGATAGTTTCTTCTAAACTCAATTAAGGGATATGCAATGTACAATACATCTGATATACGGTATAGCATCTTCGATTCCTACTGCATGAAATAACGCTGAACTGCAAGCTGATTGTCCCAGTATATTTAGTTTTGGCAGGAACGCATAAATCGCTCATTTTCAAGCAATTCGACCTAAAAACTTCTCAAAATTGGATCTCCGATTAATTAAAAAAAGGATTAGGATTACTTCAACATTCCCAAAGAAATAATGAGTTAGAACCTGTTGCCAATGCAAACATATACTAAAAACTCACACATGTACAAATTAAAAAAAAAACTTTTCGTTCTTTTCAGATTCGATTCACTCCGAGCATACTCTGTACCTGAAATATTACGCGTGCCCCTTGAGGAGTTGTGTCTACACATAATGGTTTGTTTAAAATGTGTTATTTGTGGTTATTAAGGTTTCCATGAAATGCTAAGTAATTCCCACTTCTTTAAATGTGTACCTTCTTCCGTTATTTTCATTACAGAATGGTATATTTATTCGATAAAAAAATATCATACAAGGCCTACAACTCTCAGTTATTCCCATGCAGAAACGAACAACTTGTAATGAATCTATGATGAACCACTCACATGTAAACCCACCCCATTGTCTTTCTTTTCTATTTCTAGAAATGTGAACTGGGCAATCCCCTTGACTTCCTGGGACAGGCTATAGACGCTCCTGCTCCTCAGTCCATCTCTAGGGCTATGAGTGTGTTGCGGGAGGTGGGCGCTTGTCTTCAGACTGAAACTAAACTCACGCCGCTTGGACACCATCTCGCTGCTTTACCAGTCAATGTCCGCATTGGCAAAATGTTAATATTTAGTGCAATATTCGGCTGCATTGAGCCGGTGGTAAGATGATTTAAGTACTTTCGATTTTTTTTGTAGTTTCCCACTCATAGTATGCCTCGAGTTTTTCCCGGTTGTGATTTAATTTATTAAGGACATAAATTACTTTGCTGATCGCTCTTTTTAAAATCTAATGTCAACATCGACGATAAAAAATAATTGATGGGACACGTTGGAACTACATTATAAATGGATATTACATTATATATGGGGTGATAGCGGGGAGTAGATGATCACCGCGGGAAATGCCCTGTTACTATGAATAGCGATGATAAATCTAAATATTCAGAATAAAATCTTTATTATATAATGACCAATCCTAGCAGAAAGTATTTCAGATTTCATGATATCAGATAAAAAAAAAATGTTTTAAAAACGAAACATCCTCCTTGTGGATGGTGCGGGTATGCTTAATATTTGTAACCGTCTGTGTTTCGCAGGCTGTGATTGCTGCATCAATGTCAGACAAGTCGCCATTTGCATCGCCGATCGGCTGTAGAGATCAAGCAGACCTGGCTCGGAGATCCTTAGCCACTGCTAACTCTGATCATCTTACACTCTATAATGCCTATTTGCAGTAAGTCACCCACCAAACATAACGAGTAGATAGAAATATATGTTGTTTGTTCATATTTCTGTCTGATATCCAGGCCTTTCTGGAAGGCACAATGCTAAACAATGATTGATTAAAGACTAACCGTTCATATTTGTTTCGTCTTTTCTAGATGGCAAGGTGCTCAAGTAAAAGGAGTGCAGGCCGAAATCGAGTTATGCAACAGACTTTTTCTGAAAAGGAACACAATGTTTGATATCGATGTAAGCTTCTTTAATTATAAATCTTCGCATGTCATGCCACCTCCGGCTCCTCTAAATTCGTAATGCAAGTTTGTTCATTTGATTAAGTGGATATTTTTCCCTATACTATAATAATTATACTAGTTTCTCTCGGCCTCTCAAAATTAAAATTAAAATTGAACGTTCATCCATTCCCTGTATTTAAGGAACATACGGTACGAATAAATACTATCTTGAATATGGTCGTCTTTTGCAGAAACTCGCTAAAGATCTGATTCGCCTTCTTGGTACTATCGGCTTCACGTCCAAATACATTACGCAGGATGGTTTGAAGATCACGTTTAGGGCTCCTCCCCTCGCGTCTAAACAGATACCTCTGATTAAGGCTGTCCTAACGGCCGGGCTGTATTCCAATGTAGCCAAGATTTCCTTCAAAGAAAAGGTTGACGATGCTGCCACCCATAGAAAGTGTCTGTGCTACGCTCAGACACCGCAGGGACCTGCCACCTGTCACCCTAGCTCAGTCAACCGCTTTCTCAATAGTTTTGGCTGGGTGATCTACCACGAAAAGGTAAAATATCAAAGATAGGATGTGTCTAATTTAAGCGTATGCGTATAAAAGCAGCCCTTGGTTAACAGCGGAACTAAACTACTGGATTCAATATAATAATATTGAATAAGAAGATCTTGGGGGGTAGACACAAAAATATATACTTTCTATGTGGCCTGTTTTACGTTTGCATAGGCTTGGTAACATGCTATTATATTTCTATTTTTTACAAGGTGCGGCATAATCAGATCTACCTCCGGGATTCCAGCCTCATCTCTCCCTACCCCATCCTGTTGTTTGGCGGCGATATTGAAGTACAGCACAGACAACAAATCATTTCCATTGATGATTGGATACAGTTCAAGGTACTCTTTAAACCCCCTGTCTGTCTGCTTTAAATCTGATAAGAAATCTCTATACGAAAAACAAGTGGAGACGTGGCTTGAGATATTGTATTTCATCTAATTTAAGGTGTTATTAAGAGATACAGGATTACGCCTCTTAGCTGGATATACCTTAAATCAACAATATGGGTCCCGAATCCCTTTTTACACTCAGATTAATCGCATTGAATTAGGCTGAGATTCGAGGTGCTAAATGACAGCCCTTTGAGAATGCCCTTATGGTGGGCAAATGGGGAAAATATTCAGCCAGCGGTTTGTCAAAAAGGAAAAAGAAATCAGTTTATCCCTATGAAATTGCAATTTTGCTAACAATAATCCTGTGCAAACCCAACATTGATCCTGGTATGTCAATGAGAGCAACCCTGAAAGGTATATCCCCTGTTCATGCATTACAAAAAGTACTGTGGCGATAGTACACAAAAGTGAGGTTTTCATACACATGCCAACATGGCGTCATGGGGCGCAGCAGTGGCAGGACGTGAGAAAGGGATGAGGAGGGGGGCGGGACGCGGGGGTCTGCTGATTTACACCCTGTGGCGTGGTGGATTAGCCAATGCATGCCAAACAGAACCATCTCTTTTCCTCCCCCTGTCTCATTCTCTTTCTCTCTCACTATAGCTGTGGCAATCTGGATAAACAATTACAAGGGTAACCAAATGCAAAGCTAAGATATAAACTACACCAAACAGAGATATGGGTACTTTTTATGAAAACACCCATATGCGATCTGAACTCTCGCGCAAATATAATAATGATGATAATAATAATAGTAGCCTCCGTTTGATGGACTCTGGAACGTTGCAGATGATCATTGCCATGAGCATTAATTGGATCCTGTATCGACTATTTGTTACATTTATGGTACTTCATCATATATTAGGCAAAAAGATAAAAGGTCTACCTTGTTAATATTTAGATTAATGAATTGGAAGAGAATGTGATAGAAGTAAATAAGGGATAGCAGTGACCCGCCATTGTGTCAAAAGTGCATGTTTGGACAATTTAGTTTTTGAAGAATCCAGGACCTGAAATCGTAGCTTGGTGAAATTCTGTGTTCGAACGAGCATATATACACTATATTGTTCTGCTTCTTAGGTATTCGAAGAAATGATAGTCCTCATCCTCATTTTCATATTCCAGGCTTTCGCCCGCACTGCTGTGATATTTAAGGAGCTTAGGATCCTCATTGATAATCTGCTGGACAGGAAATTAACGAACCCTAGCCTAAAGCTTCAGGGTAATGGTTTTATCTCTTTACAGAATCAAATAATTGAATTGAAGTTTGGATATACATGTTCTATTGTAGTAAGCATAGGAATCTCTTTCCGTTCAGTGCCTTGCTCCTAAAAATATTTCCTTCGATTTCTCTATTGATTTGTTTGGCGATTGTAAAACTGAATTTCTGATTTGTTACAGATGATCCTGTGGTGGAAATTCTCCTCAGTCTCATGACCTCCGAACGGTAAAACTGTGGATATGTAATTTCATCGGATCTAGTGCTACCATAGTATATAATAACTCAATTCTATAATCCAATTTTATTTGTCTGCATGCATGTTTCCCCGATGTCATATGTCACCCTCAACCTCTTCCATCAATGTCATGCCCATCGTTGAAGCTGGTAGTATATTAACTATGACCAATCAAATATAAATGAATAATTTCCCTATTCAAATATTTATTATATTATATATATTAGTGGAAGGATGCTACCATAGATATATATGTATTTTTCAGTCTTGTATAACATTCAATTCATCCCCCGCCTATGACCTCTCATACTAACAAATATAGATATTCTATATATATTTTATCTTTTATGATACCAGTTCTACAAGCTTCATCTATTTACAAGGGTTTAACCATTTTTAAGTGAATTATCAAATTCCAGGCGCATAAAGCAATTATTAAATAGATGTATTCGTAAAAGCTTTTCCTAACCTGTCTCTGTTAACCTCTTGGTATAGTCAAATACATTTATCTGGTACCAGTGACTGCATTTTTGTTGTTTTTGCTTAGATGTAAAATGTATCAGAACTTGCTCCAGTTCTTTGACTGGCGGAATTATTGTGAACTATTGTTAGTGAATTCAATAAATAATTCGAACCTAACGTAAGGTTTTACCATTTGTTGATGTTCCCCCTAACTCGTCCAATATCCCCGCTATTCATTCTATAACCCATATAGTTTTTCTTTGATGCTAGGATTGAAATAAATGTAGCAACCGGTTCTATTAGGGAGTTAGATAGTCGTGTATGCAATGTGAATGAGATTTTGACTGATAGGGTTGAGAGGGTTTGATTGATAGGGATAGAAGTTGTCATCTACGAAAAGCAGATGGGGCATATGTTGGGCTTCATGGACAACAGAATAGGATGTGAAAGGCAACTGCTCACTTAATGTGACAAGACAACTTGTTTCATAATAAAGGTCGATTAATAGCGATATTAAAGACATTTGAATAATGAACATTCTATAAACCATGCACAAATTTGGAAAATGTGAAAACATTTCCTAAAGGTTCATGTAATAAGTGTTAAAGTCTTAGCAAGTTTATCACAATGATTTTTTAATATAGCATGGTAAATAAGATGACAAATACATTGTACTTTACTATATCCATATCTTTTGAATACTTAGTCATGCGGATACTGTCAATATTCATTTTTTAACTATTATAGTAAGTAACACACAAATACTTAAAGTGAGGTGAAGGAGGTCGAATTTTATGATATGTACCATATCGAGCATACACTGACACTCATTATATTTATAAAAGGCTGGGCACGAGGCAAGTATACCACAACAGTATGTATAACAGATATATGTGTAATCCGTAAATACTAAATTATATGTAAGCCGTAAATACTAAACAAAATAAAGATGCTATTGGCACTCTGTCCCATCATTTCTAGAACTGCACATTCATAGACCTTAGTATGAAACCACCAAACTTAACTGGTAAAAGATAGGGTCGAAAATCCCATCTCACATGGGTTATAAACCATAGAATCCCTTTTGGACCCCCGCAGACAAATATAAACAGGTCACGAAATGTCTAATCAAAAGCTACTTTAACAGATTAAAGTTGACTTTTTGTTTGACAACATCTTGATTGAGATAATTATTTACTTTCTGTCCCATTGAAAAAACCTTCTTGGAGAGTAAGACTGAGGCCCACCAGCATCTAGTAGCATATGACCTTAATCTTCTGTAATGCGTGACTCAAATACATGGAGATGTTGTTAACATACGTTTAGGATTATTTCTTCAGCCCCAAGAACCATGTTAGAACAGACGCAAGAAAATCCCCTTATCCATGTTAGTGAAATGGTGAATAACCTCTACACATATTCAGAAGGGAAACAGTGAAAGATAACGATCAAATATTTCTATTTGTTCCTTGTGAAATATCCAAGTTGAAGGATTCATGGCTGGTGGTCCTGAAAATTCACTTTAAATCTCCCCTCCAAAGTGCATATGGCATAATATAAGGGAATATAGAAAACACTGCACACATTTCCCAACTCATGTTTCATAAGGCTTAAGATGGCTTCATATGATTATATTATTAAACAGGCAACTTGCAGGAATTCATTCACAAGGGCTATATTTCAGTCATTCTTAACCTCAGAACCGTGTGACAATTACGATACCGCATTTCATTGGAACTTTTTCTCCAAATATGTTGAGTTCTCCTGAAACAAAATATAGAAAAAGACGTGGATTTCAAGTACAATCAGAAACGACAAGAAATGAATTTACTAGTCTAATGTGCAAACGTACTATCGTACGTATAAAATATTAATATTTAATCTATGCGGGTTTTACGTTTTTAAAAAATGTTCCTTTACGTACACAGATCTATTCATATGTACATACATACGCACGTGCGTACATATTTGACTCCACGGAGTGGAATGCGTCATAAGTTTGCATTACTTTCATACAGAGATGTGTGTTACATATATAACAGATATAAATGGGAATAATGCATTTTTGTACATACTTTCTCCGTTGCCTTGCGAATGTTGTTCTTTGGATAATGTACAACCATGACAGATAAAACCATTGTAAAGCAAGATAGACAATATTCCTCCAAACAAATCTGCCACCCAGTAAACCTGAGGATTAAAGAATTTTTCGAATGCAATATTATTATACAAATATATGGCCGTACGGAGCATACGATTTTATCCATCAGCGGAAAGTGAAAATAACCAGCAATGTATTAATACTGAACACGAAATCGGTTCCTGTTGATGTATTGATATTCTTACCCAAACATTGTCCCAGACACCAGAAACTACCGCCGGCCCGAATGGTATAATTGGGTTCATGCACCCGCCCGTGTATCTCTCCTAAAATGGATGGACATCTCTGAATTTCACTTTGATAAAGTGTTCCACGTTAAGATGCGACGAGTATTTCAATTAGAATTAGTGAATGTATGGGAACCAAAATGTATGAAACCAAACCACAAGATATATGTTTATGTCCTTGATATCCTAATTTGATTATTGGACTGTCATTTTCAATATAGTTAATAAAAGTATAATGGTGATAATATTGAGGGTCAGCTTCTGTCAGCTCCACTCCTGCAACTTCCACTGGCTGATCAATGGACACACTTACGCCCACGAGTATGCCAATAGTAATGGCTATACCAATCGTTAGTCCAGGTATTTCTATTTTCCTATGCCCGTGATCCAGTGCCCCTTGCACCACACATACGAGACCAGCGGTGAGGATCATCTCTATGATGAAACCTTCCCAAACAGTAACGCCAGGCCCCAAGCCAAGTGGTCGGATATACCCACGTAAATCTTCTTGTGTTAATCTGGAATTTTCATGATAATGTTTTAGTAAATGTCATATTAACCGAGTGCTTTGAATCGATAAGAGAATTTGAAAGGATGCACCCCTTCTACCTCCATCTGATTCTAGTACCGGTATACTGACATATATATGGTGACTTGAGTTGTCACATCCAGAGCATAATATTTCATAAAGTAAGCTTTTAGTACGGACTAGACTTTTTTAAATAGAAATGCAAATACCCATGCAGCAATATATGAAAAGTATGAAAACCTAAAACTTACTCGTATACAACTTTAGTCGCAGCCGAGGATCCAGCAAGCTGAGCGAATGTGTATATCACTCCTGTTTCGATAGGAGCCGGAATACTTTGATTAAATTAAAGTTTTCAACATATTAAGATTTAAAAAGGGGCTGTCTATATTTAGCTCACAAAATGAAATAGACGTGACTATTTCATACAAAGCATTTCGTGTACACAAATGGTGTTACCTTTTATTGCACTAAGTTTCTTTGAGGTAACAAAATATAATGTCGCAACTGGATTCATACAAGCCAGTTGTATGTGTGCGAAGGCTTCAATTAAGAGGAATACCATCAGACCACCCGTCACAGCAATAGCAGGTCCACTTGTAGGGTTACCAGGAAAGGAAACGGTGATCATCACTGACGAGAATATGAGGAAGAATACGGCGACAAATTCACAAATACAGTCTCTCCAGAAATCTAGTGTCATCGCCTCGTGAAATGATTCTCTCGCTCCAATGAAACCTGGGAAAATGAATAAAAACCAGTGATGGAGGAATCCAAAACTCTCCTCAACATTGACTAATTTAAAATAGTATGGGAACTGACTTACCGATATTCCAATTTAAGCTATTGTATTCCTTGACTCCTTTTTCCTGTCTTAGATTTACGCTTTTGGCGAGAACGTGCGTAGGCTCCATGTCAATAAGGGTATTTTTATCCATCTTATCGCGACGTTAGGCAGAATAGATGTCGATATGACCAAGTTATTTCTTCTTAAAGAGTTACCCAGTTACAATTAAAGCAACAAATATAAAACCCTGTCAATCAAAATCTCATCTTTGACGTAGAAATTGTCATCTACGAAAAGCGGTTCCCCAACTGCTCACGGGGTTTTTAAATCTTGCTCCAAAATGATGCTAAGCATGTGCCTTTTGGAAGGGGTATATATATGTAAACAGCAATGCACACACGCAAGGTGGTAGGCAGCCAATGAACTGTCTGACCTTTGCATGGGATTGAGAGCATCACGACTGCAGACACACCATTTCCCACACCCTGAAGATCCCAAGTCGAGGTATAATACACAACTCCATAACCCCACCAATGCTGCTGACATGATTTCTGATGAAAAATAATTTTTTTTTAAAAATATCGTTTAAAATTTTAGGCTGAATTATTTCGATTCAGTTTCATGAAACATGTAATATCTGGTGTAATGTTTTTGACATTAAAAATCTCCCGATGAAAAGATTGTCTAAGACGCCAGACAAAATATAATACGAATTACATCGGCAACACCAAGTTAAAACCATCCCATCTAGCGTGTCTTTTGTTTTATTAGATTAATATAATCCCGGGAAATTTCAACAAAACTATTTGAGTAGGTATAATTGATTATTTGCGCTTTATTTGGTCCCTATTGTACATGAAGTGGTGGCTATCCTACAAAATACAGAGTACATGATAATGGACTTGAAGACGAATTATTTAACATTAAGCCAGGAATAATAATGGCATCAACGAATATCAGTGGTCCGCCCAACAAACTCCAGGTCTCCAGACAAAGTTAGTTACAAACAAGAAGCAACATAATGCCTTATCACCTGTAACAACATCCATACAATAAGAATTAACCAATACCTCAGAAGTTATTTAGTGGTCATTTTCAATTATCTATCACAAAGGACCCATATCTTCTGATCTAGCGCAGTGCTGTATTAGATAGGAGACAAATATCCCGATTCATGAACATGACACTCGTATGTTGCGATATTGCACCAGTAACGGAGAATATGACAATAATAGGATGCCTCAAGGGCAATTACAATTTGGCAAATTCAACACAAGTCTTCATCTGACAATATGCATAATTCATAATAAGGCACAAGGTGAGTTGAAATTTAATTCATGAATGCACTCAATTTCGTCGAAGGATTTCCGGAAGGCTTACAATGAGGTAAAAGAAGCGATTCCAGGGGAGAGAAATAGAAAGGGGTTATTTGGGGAGGAATAGTCATCAGAATCAACTTGCGTTTTGGTTGTATACAATAGACTTCGTTTATGCAGGTTTCTTCATTCAACCGATCCAAAATTGAGAAAAGGACTTAACAATATTTCTCATGAAGTGAACATGATACTGAGCTCTATATAACGACTAATATTATACAGGTTACAGAGCGCGAGGGAATGTAACCGCAATGACAAATGGTCTATGAGTGAGGTTTATATATATATCTGCCAGCGAAAGTATACAGTAGATGACATCCTAGTTTTCCATGTATACACTCGTATGATCTAGGCGCGACAATATACACTTAGTGTTCCCCCAAAAGCAAAACACTACCAGACCGGAATGAATTCGGGAAAAGCATTTTTGTAGGTTTGCCAAAATGATAAAACAAATAAATTATCCACACATGCAATATATATACAACACATGGGGAGATGAATAAGGCGTGTATACTTATTGAGTATCCCAGTAAATGAGATGTAGTGAAAAAGGTGGTCTGCCAATTAGTTGAAATTAAAATTCATTGCAAGTTGTTACGAGAACAATAAATACAAATATACAAAGTACCCCTACAGGCCATTAGACAGACCTGGAAATGTCCTTAAATGTACTAGTGTGTTTGTAGATAAAACAATACATTAGCAATAAGACTAATTTTCCGACTTTTCATGATAATTGTAGAATGATACAGGGAAGCACTAACTTATCATTAAACGAATTTCGAATCCTCTTGCTGAGGGAAGAAGGAGTTACCAGTCATATAAGTCAATTGAAATAAGATGACATAAACGAAGAGTAACACACTTTCTCATACACAAAGTGGATTTAAGTGTATGATTAGAGAGCAAGTATTATAACAAAAAAAGTAAGTAACAGATGATATTAAGACAAACTAGGTGATAATCTAAATCTCAGATATGCTGGAAATGAATTAGTGTACACAACTTAAGACTGGTAATGAAATACATGTATTTCCATTTTGATAAAATGGTACATGTAATTTTTATCTTCTCCCGAAGGCAACCTATTAATTAGTTCATCCAATGTAGCAATCCTTAATAACCAAATCAATATTTCAACTACCGTATGACAGTAGTCAATGCATGGTTCAATTTAAAACGATAATAATTGACGCTAAGTAGAGCCAAATCAAGACTACATTCTATAAATCAATGTATCAAGGGAGAAGGGAATTTATAAAATCATCAAAAACATCATTATTGCAATCCCCAGTGTGATCGAATCCACAAGTCTTTATATCCCCTTCACCCCATCAATTAGTGTCCTTTGGTCTTATCCTTGGCTTTGCGGACCTTGACCATACTGACAGTCTGGCCCTCGGCCTCCTCGACCTTCTCGACTACTTTGGCAACAGTGACTTCAGAAGAGAAAGTAACGCGTCTTCGACGGTGACCACAGTTACGATTAACTTGACTGGTTGGGAGCGACTGGCTCAGAACTGATTTTGGCTGCCTTCTCCGAGAGCAAATGGAAGCATTGGATGAAGAGGAGCTAGTCGAGCTGCAGTCACTCTCACCATCTTCCCGGGAATAGTTCTGTCCTGAGGTGTCGCTCTCCAACGAGTCAGTCAAGTTAGGGGGCATGTGAAGGACTATGGCCGAATCACTCACTGACCGGCGCGGCCCACTCAGCCTGTCAGAGTGACCGCTAGTACCTTGAGTTGGGTCCAGGCCATTGCAGATTTGGTCTGTTTTGTCAGCAGTAGATCCTGGGGATGCTCCATCACATTGGTCGAAGGAGCAGCTGGCTTCCGCGTCGGACGAGCTGGTTGATACCCTGAGGGAACCATCTTCTGAGGTAAGGTCACTTTCACTGCACGTAGAACACCTGGCAACCAAGACACTGACCATTAGCAAGAGATTTACACAAGAAAGTTGGCCAAATCAGGCCCTCAACGGACTAAATTTTGAAATCATACAACAGTTATAAAGATATTGCTAGATGAATGCTTTTATAACGAATCTGATGCTAAATACAAAGCCATACATCTTGGCAATGCCACAAGGCAAGAAGAGAAATTCCAACAGAGGAACTTTTAGAATAGGTAGCCGGGGAAGAACATACCTGGTTGATGTCCGGCACGTAGCTGCCGATCGTAGCACATGATCAATAACCGATGTCGTGTCACGACCTTCTACAACGTCTTCTATTTCTATAGTTGATAGATCAGTTTGCGCGAACAGGTGGAGGGCCTTGTCCGACAAGTATACTCGCTCCAGTAACACACTGAAAATGGAATTATAGAAATTATGTTACAAGAGTGAGTGAGTGAGTGAGATTGGTTGCTTTACGCCCTTATCAACACTTTGAAGTGTTATATCAAGGGCGGGAGAGCTGAGAGGGAGGCGCTTAAAGCATTCGGGCTTGGAAACAAAATCGATAGTAGTAGGAGTCAATAAAGTGTATTGTACTTCTAGACTAATGAAAAGATTGACTTCTAGAATTGAATTTTGTTACTCTAAAGGAAGAAACTTAAAGCATTCGGGCTTGGAAACAAAATCGATAGTAGTAGGAGTCAATAAAGTGTATTATACTTCTAGACTAATGAAAAGATTGACTTCTAGAATTGAATTGTGTTACTCTAAAGGAAGATAAATAATAAAAATGAATTAATTCAATAAAAATAAATCTACCAACGTTCGTGAAATAAGGAAACACGTTTAACTTACGCTTTAAGGAATTTCTGAAGGCCGTGAAGTCGCAATTCTATCACTGCGGGGTCGAATTGTCCACCCCAAAGAGTACGCGGAGGTAAGTCTTCTAGTGATCTGAAATGTGATGGATAATTCGTAAGTACTCATCGAGTATGAAAAGTAAAAACAAAATTCAAACCAAAAAGTGCACAGAACAGGAAACGCAATCTACGACATATTAACTATGAAGAAAGATGCTTACATGTCACCATATGTTTTCTTGAGGTATTTCCGCAACCAGACAAATTCAGAAAACCTACGTCTGACATAGGATTTTGCCAGAGTATACGAGATATTGTTGGTCTGAAAAAGAGAAAATGTTGAGAATGAATAGGCTGACGACCAAAGGGAAACGTTTCGATAATATAGTCACTTTTAGATTCATTAAGCAAGGGAGAGGGCGTGGGGGATGACTTTCGTTCGCAGGAACTTCGAGGTATCAAATTAGTTGTGTGATCATCCTATTGGGTGACCGTCAGTTGAAGAGCAGTCCGGAACTAAATATGAATTACTAGTATGAACCAAATATGAATTACTAGTATTTACTACATTATGGGAAAGTATGCCAGAAAACAACCACAAAACGATAATGCGCAACAGAAACACTGTGTGATTCGACTCTTTAATAAATTTGCAGAAAAGTCCCTTTTACAACGTGACACCAACGTGGTGGTGCACGGAAGTCGGATGGATGGCGGATCCTCAACTGACAAGCATGTGATGTCAAGCTGGAGTATCTTATCAGAGACACGATGCTCAACATGAGACTCAACTCATAAAAAAAGAAGGCCAGGCAACAGATATATGTGATAATAGAACAAATATTACACTCATCAGTCACACCACCATGAGGAAGGGGGGATTTTCGGGTGCTGGAGTTTCCTAACTAATAGATAATAAGGATTTTATCCCAAACTAGATTAATCCATGTAGGATTGGGAAGAATAGATATGAAGAAAACAACGATATTCTATCCTCATGACTAAAGATACAAAGGAGAGCTCCCGGAAAAGTTCAGTCCCTCTCAAGAGTCTGATGTCATTTGTTTATAGTCGAAAGTGCTAAGACGCAATAGCTGAGCTCAGATTTCATACAACTTGAAATAATACTTCCCTACTAGTATGAGTAAGTCATGCACAAAAAATATTCCGAGTTAAGTTTGGTGTAAATAGTCGTTAGTTTACATGAAAGACATAAGACAAATATAGAAAAAAGAGAACAATTGAAACAAATACAAAATTCAACTATTAAATTCAGATATTATTGTTGATTACCATATTAAATACGAATGCAGAAAAATAGGTCATTGGCGATTCATTGGAAGTAGGTAGCTCAGCCTTTTTTTAAAATGTCTATAACAAAGCCAGGGACAATAATCTCTTAGTAAAGAATAAAATAAACTCCGTGCAATTGATTTGTCCCACATAATAAAGAACAGCGTAAACTATGTAATTGACTTGTCCGATAATGCACGGTCTGATGTACCACAATAAGTCCCAAATATTATGCCATGTCATGCTGACAACACATTGTCTACAGAGGGGTATCGACCTCTCACTACCTACGTGTCCATCTTACATAAACTGTAGATATTTCCATCGATTCTGTACCTCGTGTGACAGATAAACCAATTCATACCCAAGATTAGAAAGGGGTCAAACAAAAGAAGATGCGTAGTTACCAACTTCAATATTGAACTTGAGTTGGGATCGATAGTTTTACTTCACGAGCAGCATGAGGAACATTTAATTTTCACCTACATTCCGCATTACTAAAAACTAACATACTGTATTTAATTAACCTAACCGTTACCATTATTTCCTTGATCAAGGCCTCCTAAACCAACAAGAAGCAATCTAGGCGATATTATCTGATATCAATATAAAGGAGGATGATATAGCAAAAACCTTCAAGGTCAAGCTGAATGTGGCTAAATATTCAGCAACTGACAAAACGTGTTTTTTCAATGGACGGTAGCTTATTGCTAAGAAAACTATGAAAGAGGCTAATCGAAATAAAGGTGACCCATCCCTTTTGGGGGGCGTTCTGGCCAAAGGGGGTGGCCAACCCTCTACCAAGAAGATAACGTGAGTCAATCGGGTTGGACGGGGATCATCTTACTACATTCCGGGTGAAAATCGATACTAGGGGTGTTGATATACACAGAAGCCCACCACAACAATGGGATGAACTCAGCTTTATATTTACACACAGACAATGCTTACTTTATATGACACTGCATACTTTGTACTCTTATCTAACAACCTGTGACGATGAACACATTTTCTTATCAGGTGTACTGGAAGACCGGGTATTATCTATATCAGATGTCTGCCTCTTTTTTGTACTACTCTTGTACCTCGTTCACATATCGAGGTGATAATAGTTTTCACCTATCCAACTTCTTCATTAATCAATTAGATACAAACTAAAGTAGGCACTAGCAACGGGATCGGATGAAGATGGTTAATCTTATATAAGGTGCCAAGAGTTCCTGAGATATAGAACATCTTAAAGTAACTCAGACTCACCTCTATAGCTATTTCATAAGTTGTAAACCTCCCGCTGTCCTCAGGTAGATGTGTTAGAGGATTCTGTACTCGGACTTCGAGACGACTGCCATCGTAGGAGACGTTTAATGAGTTATCTCGCGAATAGCTCTGAAGTAAATGAAAGGGCACTCTATGGTTGAAGTATAATACACAATATACAAATGTATATTAAGAGGAAATGAATATACAGAATGAAAAGAAAAGAAAAGCGATTTTTATTTATGTCACATCAAATTATGAAGAAGCCTTGAGATTTAATTTATCATCCAGACTTTTGCCTTTGCCATCTGAATCTTTTAAGAGGACAGGCGGAAAAAGTTATAAACAACCGTATAATCTGCATAATAAATTAAGAAAAAGTCCTCACCTCTAACTTCCTGTTACATTTGTCTCGGTAGCGTTCAAATCGCGCTCGTCTCCGCCTGGCGTGGATCTCATATCGTCGTTGCTCCTCCGACAAGTTCATGACTTGGGCTTGACATACGGCTACCAACGACGGCATCCTGAAATAATCCAAAATAATAATATGAATTTAATGTGTGAATCTCGATAAAAAAATATTCAGATCAGGTAAAACAATGAAGCTGTTTGAGCCAAAATTATAGTTGTAACCAAGGTATGAAGATGCATACTTGCAAAACCTCAAGAACGTCCGAGCTGTACTAAATGCAGGGAACTTTCATACAGACAGTCAGTAATAGATAATAGGGGTTTTCCCTCAAACAGAACTTTTTTTTGAAAGCCTATCGTCCTTAGTTGAGTTTCGCCAAGGCAGTGGATGCTCCCACAATGCGACTACAAGGTGATATGGAAGTGGTTTGCTCATGTGTAGTGGATTGGTTAAGGATGTGATATCAAATCGCGGACATTGGCTGCCCGCAAGTATCATGTGATACGAGTAGTTATACATTACGTAGAGAGACCGACTTCGGTGCCGAGGTAATTCAAACAATGCGATCATATCTCAACAATGGAATGTGTGCGGCTGAGATAAGGAAACCCTAACATACAGGGAACATCAAGGATCTGAATGTTTTTAATAACTTTCAACAACAAACTGATGACACTGATTTAATGTATCTAGAGAATTAAATTGTACCATTTTCATTTAGATTATATTTTAAGTAGTTGGTTGTATTTTAAAGCTTGGCCAAAATAATCATTTTAATGAAGCCTCAGTAAACAACTTCGAAAAGCTACATCGATCAGTGGTAAAAAAGAATATTAACGCCACAGAAGACACTTTGGGCTCAAATCTAGACTAGTAGAACGAAATATAAACATATGACATGAGTTGTATTGACTCTACTAGCCCAGTACAACCAAGTGACACAAATGTTTAGTTTGGGAACTCACCGGCCTCCACATCTAACACGATGACACATGCTCGAATAAGTTAAAAACAACTCGTATACAAAGTGATGACATTAAAGAATGGTATGATCCATGATATATCATCCAGTGTGTATCCTGTCATATAATGTAAATCTGTAGTGGTTTTCTGACTGTTCAAATGATTTGCAAATGCCTATAATAACTTGTATAGAAATGGACAACTTTAGGTATATTTCAAAAGGGTGCCTGAATCTTCATAGAAAAGCTCGACTATCTAGACAAGCTAAAATAATTCCGAAAATTTCCAATGGATAAGAGCAAGAAATGCTCCAGTTTACAGACAGAACTTCAAAGTGATGTCGAGAACAATTGTATTACTTAGATGTCCTTTGTGTCTGCAATGTTGATTTCCCAGTATAAAGCATAGAATCCCAGGAGAAATAGGAATAGAACGTAGACCAAGGCCCGCCAAGTCTGGTGTCTATTATTTGGCTGAGTGCTGATGCGTAAGGTATGTGTGGGCGGATATTTCCCCACAAAGTTTCTGTTTCTGGTACAACTCGGATGTGGCCCCAATACAAGTACGGGTCATGTTTTCATTTGAATCAGACCCAAAATGTTTCATCCAAGGTATTAAAGGCGGGTATTGGAAAGAGTCAATAATAACCAAGAAAACCAATATTAAGTATATATCTTCTTGGGATTTTTTCAAGGTTATCTAACATTTGAATGAGACTCCGCCACGGCTTTTCCCATTTTTAATTTCAGTGATAATACGTTCGATGCAAAGCACTGATGGCAATTCATTCAATTTTGCCTGGTGAATACAAAATGGATACGGTAAATTAAATAAGATTCCTCTATCAAAAGTATCATTCAGTTGTGTCAAAAGATCACATGAAACTTCCACTAGTCCTTCCAATGGAGGCCCGCCCTTTGTACAAACATAAAAACAGGAAACGTTCATACATATGACAAATAAAAATAACTTTAAACTCCACTTAAGTGAACTATAACTAGAATCTAGATGCGAGTACCCAGCTTGTGACAGGAGGGGGTTTTACAACCGGATCTTGTCCAACTCGAAGCACAATTACACAAAATGTATGTGGATACTTCCTTATAGTCCGGGCTTATAGTAAGGCAAAACAGGATATACTTTCGCTTTTGATCTCAACCATTTCAAACGTTACAAGTTCAGGGAAGAAGAGCCTGCACTCACCTTTCTTCGTGGACAGTACGTCTGTACCAGTAAAAGTACTAGTATTACTGGGTAAGATGTAAACAAAACATCTGACGCTCATGGAGCAAGGCCAAGGGTTGAGGCATATGGACACAAAGCCTTGGCATAACGCTTGTAATGAATGCATTAATGATATATATCCCTGTGATTGGGGGACAGGGAGGGTCAGATGGGGTCACGGGGCAGTCATTGTTGTCCAAGCTACTGTTGTATACAAACATGCCATGACGTCATGAATACACACACGTGCGTGCGTGTGCCTTTGTTTAGTAAATACAACCCGTTGGCCAGGACTGTACAGTGGCTTCTTTGCACCGTCTGGCAGCTGAGAAGTGTACTGAAAGCCGGACTGAAAGGATTTGACTGTTTAAATCAGAGAAATAACTTAACTGCTAACCAACTTATAATTAAACCTGACCCTCCACGATGTATACTGTAACAGTCTATACATGTCCCACCATAACAAACATCGATGAACTCAACTAAATTGGAAGAAAAAGCTATTCTCATAATTCTGAGAAAGAACCAGTCCGTATTAGGTCTAGGAGATTTCAATATACAGATCATGAATTTGCTGAACATGATATAATGGACCATCATAAATGCTAGCCAAAATATTCGGCACTAGCTCCGCCAGCTGAGCAGGTTACATAAATGCATGATTACTGCTAACTGCTATCACTTTGCCCATATAATTATCAAAACTCTATTATCATTATTAAATGCGCCTGCTTTCCATTGTCAACCATGATGGCATGAATGGGCCAAACTAGACTAAACTGATTCGCGGTAACAGAAATCGACACATGGGTACATTGATCTCGGTCGAATTTGAAGAGGGAATGTCTCGTACAAACTGTTAAATAGGCAAGCGTACATATATGTTATAACCGTCGTCTACCACGTCGCCACGTACCATCATTACTAAGGGGACCTTAGAGGCTGGCGATTACCTAGCTGTGAAAGGCAGTGGCGCGACAGCTGATGCAATGACCAGTAAACAGTCGCGGTTGGTAAAGCTTGGTGGATTAAATCCACGCTGATGAGGGGTGAGGGACCAAACTCACAAGCTTACTACAATATACAAAGACATTTCATTCGACATTGAACGCTATACAATCCCTGCAATGCATTCTCACGTTAAGTACGTTGATCATGTTGACAATTATTATTAATTGGCTTTAATTGTGGAAGAAGAGACATAAAGCTATCGGTAATGCCTAATGAACTGCACGGTAAATATGATGCAAGGACACGGTGGCTTAAGTGATTGCATCATATAAAGCCAAGCCCAAGAAGACCAAAAGACCAAGTCTCAAGGTCATTGACATGAAATAAAAAAAACCACTCCTTGGTTCCCCCCTCCCCCCCCCCCCCCCCCCAAAAAAAAGGCGTTTTTAGGTTTTTAGGGAAAAAAAGCTAATAAACGTGGGAAAACAGGTTTTCCTAACGCGGAACTGTCAAAAAACACCATTTCCCTTATTTAAAACAACTATTGTTATAAAACAACAAGACATTTTTTTCTGTTCCTCGAAAATGGTTTCCTAAAAACAAAAATGTTACCACCCCCTACCCAGTTTTCAGCCAGGTAAATCGGAAACATCTATTTTTTTTGGCCTATTAGGAAAGCTTCGACTAGGTGAATACCACTGTGCTGTCCCTTACTTAGGCTTAGCCCTAAAATACACATTTGACGTGATAACACACTGCTTAATAATAACACTCTTGACTATAGTTACATAATATGAACAGGTATGAACGTTCACTGACTGGGTCACGAACTGGGGTGTTTTATCAATACACATGATTGAATACGGACGTTCACTGGGTCACGAACTGGGGTGGGTTTTTTTATAGACAGAGACCCGCCGAGACTGACGTCTACCAAAGCTTTCCAAGGGCAAGGGTAGTTCTAGTTCATAGTCAGTTTGTATACAAAGCGGATACAAAGCTTGTATATATGAAAACCTTGACTAATTTCAAAATGTATCGGACCATTTTGAATACTTAACACACACTTGACCTCTGGCTCTGAAGACTCAAGAATCAAACTTACCCGTCATCACAATCGACATACCCGTCATCATAATCGACAAAGATCCTCCATAAGTGTGACAAAAGACCTTTATGCTTCGTCTTAGATATATCCCTGATGGACATGATAATTAATAATTGGAAGAGTGTTGTCTTTTACTGTAGCGAATCGAGTTCAGATAAATTCACTGGTACAGTTCTGAGAAGGTAGGCCTACATGTATGTATGTATTCAGAAACTGCGCTGTATGTACAATTACTTTTCAAAAACACAACAGGTAGAGACTGTATAGTATAGGCCTAATAAAAGTGAATGAATACACCAGGGCCAGTTACTGAGTTAGGAGGATTTGTAGGCCTGTTTCAGTGCTCTTAGACTTAGTTCAGTGCTTGTATTGTAACTAAGTTGTAGTTGTGTACAGATCCATTTTAATCATTCACACTCACAGCAGGTGGTTACATAAACATGGTACCTAGATATATATTAGCGGGAATATTGGCTTTCATTGGGTGAAATCCGGCAAGTATATTATGAGACATGGTTCAACCAGGCACAATGCTATAATACTTGGGTCTTGGAGGGAAGTTTAACTTAGAGGATATGAACTCATTCTCAACACGTGCTCAAGCCTTGGCCTTATGTCGGACGTCTGCTAGTGTTCATTGCGACAGGGAAAAATGGCTGAGTCGACCACTTTAATAAAAAACGATTTAATCAACGGATATCATAGAGATATATTCATCAATTGATTTGACGTAATCCTCTAGATGTTGGGCCACTTATAGCTAATGTCTAGCCATGGACCCAGGGCAGAACGTGATGAAAAGGGGGCAGCAAAAGTCAGACATGAAACACGAGGTAGGGGTGGGAAACGATGCATCGTGCTTCCGGAGTTGAGCTTCACTCATCAACACTACGTCTACGAGTACGACATCAACGTGTTTACTACGCTATTTATTCAATCATAAGGTGCTATCAAACTTATCTTCAAGACTACTCGTAAGAATAATTAGCAACGGTAGAAATAATGGGGGAATATATATTATATACGTAGCTCGAAAAGCAGACCTTCCGAAGGGAAAGTAGATAAATTGGTTTATCCTTCAACCAGGTCAGACATCGTGACGAGACGGACATACGCCAATGGCAATGCCCATCAAAATACACGTGTCTGCGTAACTGACAGAACATCCTATATTTTTCACATATTTTGCAGAGAAAGACTAGAATACACTTACCCTTCCACGCGTGAGACCGGGGCCTAGCTTCTACCGGTGATTGAAAGTAGCTGGCCCTCATGGAATGGTACGATTTTCGTTGAAATGTTGAGTCAGTAGTTAGGCAGTTATAGCCAGATCCGCCCTGTTTTGTTGATGTTATGGTTTCTCCTGTCCCGAGCCTCTTATTGGGTCACGACTGGGTCAGACCATCACGTGACCACGTGCAAAATGGCGCCAATGCAGACAGTGAGATATTTATTTACGCTTAAACTGGTTTCAGTTGCAAGTGCATGTGACTTCACCTTAAAGACATCATCACTGATAATTTAATCACAGGGGGAATTCTGGTTCGAGAGATTGAATTGATCTGTGTAAAAGAATTAAGGATATAGTATTAGAATGACCTATTTGCCTAAAAAAAAAATAAGTTCGCGTTGGTTAAATTTGAAACATATAGGCCTAGGGCTAGGCCTTTACGGAAAGTTGAAAGAGGTCACGCCCGTAGCCATTGCGTAAGTGCTTGTCGCGGGAACCATAACTCGTGTCACTGTGTCTGTTTTGTGGCAAACATTTTGGAATTAAACTAATTTAGATTCCTTATTTAATTTTTGTCTAGGCCTAGGCTACTATCCATGCAGCGGGAAGACATATCTCCGGAACTTGGAGGGGTGGCGTCTGGAGGTGGGACTCGGAGGTTCACCAACTCGCATTTGACCTACATGTACTTGTCTTGAACTTAGATTAGATCAACGATGATTAGATCTCATTTTCTCAGTGAGGAGCAGAAGGATGTGGGGAGAGAGTGGAAGGAAAGTCACACAGCGCCGTACATTTAATATACATGTATAACATACGCGTGATACGGTATGTGTGTGCATAAGGGGGGCTTAATATAAAATCTGAATCGGCAGATCTCTTGCAATGTTGTTTAGCAATAGTTTGGATTAGGGCAAAAAACCTATTATTGTTTCTATAACATAAATACCATTTCCACAAACATGAAGAAATATCCCATATAAACTTGACTTGACGCAGAGTCATACTTAAATGCTATGTGCCACAAAGTGACTCAAATAATGAGACTTGTTTATTATTTATGTGGATTGTGTGTTCATTTCAAGATTGGCGATACTTTGTGACATAGGAAAACAGTGGCGCCTTGAATGGAGTGTTAAACTGTGGAACTAGTTTTTCCCTCCTTTAAATGGGTAAAACTCACTAAATTAAGTAATTGAATTAATTAAAACCGGGGAGGTTACACTTCAATAATAGCAAAGAAGTTGATTTTCTCATAATATTTTGGCGTTTACTGACACTTTAAGTCTGTAAAGTAGCAGGAGAGCTTAATTTGAATAATCATCACTCATTTCTAGATCTAGGAATAGGTCTCAATAACACATAGTTTTAAAATGGATCTCAACTAAATGATAATTGTTACATTATTTACTCCATGTTCAGTGGGTCATTTGAAAGAACTGTGACCCCACAGAATATAGCATACGTTGCCTTTTCCAGCCCAGAGTTACGATACGAATGTATGCCTATAAATGACGGAAATAAAATCAATTAAATATCAAGGGAGAAGGAGGCTAGGGAGGAGGGCGAGTGGTGGAGGAAGAGGTCAGGGTGCGGCAGATAGGTAGGGGAAAGGGAGCGGGGAGGGATACGAATGTTATAACTATATTTTAATTTAAAAATTACACCTTTCTGCCTCGAGCTTTGGCTATAGAGTTAGCCCAGGCGAGGGCGCTTATATATATAAATATTCTTTACTCCCTATCATCACCACTTTATATAATTTACTATCATTCTCTGAAATATCAACGTCAGAATTTGGTATAAAGATTAGGCTAGTAATATTCTTTCGGTATCAGAGGGAAAGATAAACGAAACGCGTTTGATTAAGTTAATTGTGTGTGACCATGATTTATTTGATGTTATCTAGATATATTTTGGATGTTAATATCTATATCAATTGGCAAGGTGGGCGATTTTCCTAATAGATGCCTTTGGTATAGATCGAGGGATGTTACTCTTGCTCTTTGCACTCTTTGGCTTAATGTTTATATCCTTGCACTCATTGGTACTTTTCTCACACAGAATGATGGTCTTCCATCTCTTTAGTCCAGAGCTATGAGATTGAGAGTTGCGTGGGACGCGTGATTTACCATGGCCTGTTTTTTTGCTCTCCATTGTAGCAAGTTCTTTAGGAGCCCCTGGTCCGAACAGACTGATAGTCTCCCACTTTTTGAGGGTAGACTGAGAGGCACGTTTTACAAGCTTCTTGGACCTTTTGGTGCTTTTGGTGGAACCCACTAGGCCTACCGTACCACTGTCTCCTTGCCCGGAAACTTGTGTAGGTGCTTCTGGAGGTTGGACACGCTTGCTCATTTGAGGGATCCTGGATTTCCTTGGGGGAAACTTCAGGCTGCTGCTGTATGCCTTTTGGATCCGCTCCTTCATGAGCCTGATTAATGTTGCGCTGATTCCAGAATTTTGAACATCTACTGTCTGAGGAGGGAATCTCAGATTCACCTTCTGCATGGACAGGATATCGTTCTGGATATCAGTGGCACGATCGATTATGGTCAGACAATGATTAAGACATCTTTATTTCCAAAATTCATGAATAAATATAATATACATAACCGTTGTGGGGAATAGACAAAAATAAATCGAAAAAAGAAAGCCAAACCGGTGGGAATGATCATGAGGTTCGGGGCATAGGATGAGGTTCAATGTGCATTTGGGAGGTGATGGTCATGGGTATAGAGGGATATTTGGTGAAATGGACGTTCACGGGGAGGAGAGGCATAGGTGGAAGTGGAAAAAAATCATGGATTAGCTTCACATCGTTTAAGGGAACAATCCAAAATCGATGTAGATAGAGAAAAAAAAGAGCAACCATCAAAATATACCACCGATAAACCTCCGCCATAGTAGCTCAAATTAAGGAAATCACGAAATGGCATATTTTCACTTGTGGCGTTGTGCGTGTTTATAGTAGCCTAGATCTATAATAGGCCTAGGACAAGGTATCGTACCTGACAAAATCTTTCTTTTCGCCATCACTCAAGTCTTCTTCCTCAGCTTGACAAATGGCACTGAAGACAGACTTTGAGTACCTCAGAAGATATTTCTCTAGCTCGAGCTGCTTGTTCCTAAGACTCTCGTGAGTCTGGAAAGGGCTCTTGTAAACCATCTTGGTTTCGCTTGAAAAACTGGTATTCAACAAATACGCTGGCGTGGGGGATTCAGTGAGTTATTGCTGATCTCGATTTAATGCTGCATATAATGTAAACAAAAAACAAATTAGTAAAATTACGCTCTTCCCATATTTATAATTATTGGTATTTTTGCGAGGCAGAACGTTTATCGCCAGATATTAGATTAGCAGTAGGCCTAGATCTAGGCTAGACTATAGACCCTACCACATGCGTTTGTAGGTCGCAAACATTTAAAATTACAAATTCTCAGGACTTATTTTTGCAAAAGAAAGTGCCAGATTTGGGAAGTATGTGTTTAGGGATATAGATGAACCTTTTTGGATATAAATATTAGGCATAGTAGAATTAACACAAGATAGACTTCCGCAAGTTGATGGAAACGTACCTCAGGGTATTGTGAAAATCGCTACTATAATCGCTGGTTGCTACAACATGCCAGTTGCTGTCGTAGAAACGCGCCAATGCCTTAGTAGCAACGAACTTAATCTCAAACAGATAATGAGATTGTTAAAAACTATATTTAAAATGCGAAGCAACTGTATAGAAATATTACATTTTAATTATGATTATTTTTATGCAGATAGAAATCCCTCTGGATTCGAAGCAAACCAGAATAGTCTCTTCAAGCGTTTTATTCAGTTCGCATCATCTCCACTAAAGGACGCCACAGTACGGTGTTCTCGCGCTGATTCTTTTTGAAGGAATGATCTGATATTCTGGCAACAAGCAAGCGCCTTCGGCACTTGAACTCACAATCAGAAAAGCAAAGATTAATATTTATTTGGTACAGTATATAAGTATAGGCCTACAATTGCGTTGGGTAGGGCCTATATCCTGAAAAAAAAATTGGAACAATATCTTCATTATTAGAAAGATTAGTAGCCTACCATTAGGCCTACAGAGAAATAATTATATCTATTAAAGGTCAAATGTAGGCTAATCAAAATTTAAGAAATCGAGATAAGGGCTGATTTACATTCATGGTGGTGGTATTGATGTCATCTGGGGTCGAAAATTGAAAAAAAATATGAATGCCCGTTTTTCACAGCTGTCTGGTGAGTACACAAATGAAGCTCAGTTTGCCTTATATTATAGGCCTAGTAGAGGGTTGATATTGTAAAATAGAGAACTATCACCCAATATCATCGAATGAGATACCGTAACGCCAAACATTAAAAGAAACTAACAGAAACACAAAACCTTTAACAGTTGTTTTTATGCGTTGTCTAGCTATGAATTTCCTACTATATTCAGTACAGAAATTACACTTTTATCTTGATATATGACCCTACTAATAATAATACTTAAAACAAGTGGCTGTCCCTCATGGAGAAAAAACAAAATCAGTTTCATCTTGTTATAGCAGCTCCTAGTTTCCTGTTATAAGAGTAGTTAATTAAGTCACAACCTACATGTAGTAGTGCGAATTTTCTCCACCATTCATGACTTTCCCCAGCCTTGAAGTCTAAGACAAACTTTTCGCTTCACATGCCCATTTATGACCCCTATTTTCCCATTTTCGCAAAGTCCTCCAGAAAAAAACCCTTTATATCATGTATTCAAGGA
This sequence comes from Sthenelais limicola, assembly GCA_942159475.1. NCBI lineage: Eukaryota > Metazoa > Annelida > Polychaeta > Phyllodocida > Sigalionidae > Sthenelais > Sthenelais limicola. Next base: position 110,132,477 of record OW804095.1, on the reverse strand, counting down.
CGTTCAAAGTTCTGCAAAAAGCCCCTTATCTCCACCAAAATAGGAACGAGCATGCTTACCACTAGCCTATGTGTAGGAAGTGTGGGGGCTGGGGTGTTATAGCTCTATGGTCACACCTACCTATGATCAAACTTATTTCATAATTTTTCCTAGGTCGGAACTTTCTAACTGATCCCAGAAGCTAGCTTGCATTATTTACAACAAATTTCATTTGAAAAAGATATTGATTTGAGGAATAATTAAAAAGTTCTCGCAAACTGCGCATTCAAAGTGAGGGTAGTTTAAAATGGCTGCCAAAACAAAAAGTTGATGGAACAGCAAACAGAGAAGAGCCACTGCCGCTCTAAGCCAATCAGATGCGATCCCATGACCATGGGCACGCCCTAAACAATGATGTCATACATAGCGGCAGACTGGGGAAGCCTGTAAATGTCCGATCAGAGAAACAAAGCTCATAGGCCTTTTGCAGGTAGAAAATACGGGATTATAATTTATTCCATTAAAAAGGTAACAAAATATAGAATCAAATCCTAAAATCTAAATATCTGCTGTCGTCTCATGGAATCATAAGATCGACAGCAGATCTCTCATGGCAAAACGCCTGACAACCCTTGTTCTGATTTTGAACGTTTAGTTTAGTAGCTGGGAAACTCCCGGCTGGTTTGCGAAGGCCGTTTTGCGACGATTCTTTATTTTTAAATATAAAAACAATATAAGGCGTTCAGATCTAGTGAAATGTAACCAAACAATCTACTTCCCCCAAAATAAATATAGGCCTATCTTGCAGCGATAACTTTCTGGATCCGTGCTAAAGTGACTGCTCACCCTTGCCGCGCTGGGGTGCATTGGCCTCAACAATCATAGGGCTTAGACACCTCCCACTGGTTTGATTTATTAGGTTGGAAGCTATAACTTTGTAGATCGTTTTAAAATATTCCCCCGAATGCATCACCAAACACCTAATAAAAATCTTTACACTTAACCTTTAACAATTAGAGTTAATAGAATAGAATAGAATAGAAAATACTTGGAAAACTCCATGTCAAACAGCCTTTTCTGGCATCTAAAATCTAGCCCGGGTCTGGGAGCAGAAACACAATATGGTTCTGCTCCCAAACCCATATTATGAACAGTGGTGTTTACTGGGCCACTTCTGGCCGAGTAGAGATGAAATAGAAAAACGCTTTAACCACCAATGTTTAATGTTCCCAATGGAATTATAGGCTTACTAGCAAAGTACCCATCCTCCAGACAGTCACCCTCTCTCCCCACACTTCCCCCTCTCCCTCTGTTCCCTCCCCCTTTTCTCTGTCTTTCATACCTGTTTTTCTCTCCCATCCCCATCTCCGATTTCCCCTCCCCCTCTCTCTCCCCTCTTCCTCATGCTCCCCCTCCCTGCTTTCTCTCCCTCCCCTCTCTCCCTTCCCCTACATTCTCTCCCTCCTCTCTTTCTCCCCCTCTTCTTTCCCTCCACCTGCCCCTCTCCTATTCCTACACGCTCTTCCTCACTCTCCCACTCCTCTGCATGTAGGATGGTCACCCTCTCTCCCCATACTTCCCCCTCTCCCTCTTTTCCCTCCCCTTCTGTCTTTCATACCTGTTTTTCTCTCCCAACCCTATCTCCGATTTCCCCCCCTCTCCCTCCCCACTTCCTCATGCTCCCCCTCCCCGCTTTCTCTCCTTCCCTCTCGCCCTTCCCCTACATCGTCCCTCCTCTCTTTCCTCGCCCCCTCTTCTTTCGTTTATATAGGTTGGGTTGTTTCAATGGTAACACTTTCCAGATTTGTCATGGCATGGTGCATGGAATTACATGAGTAATTTTCTAATTGGAGTTGAACCTAGTTTGTTAAAGTTCATAATATAGAGGTTGATAGGCATAATATATTATGGTACCAATTAAGAAATATGCCTAACAAGTCAGATGCATGGAAATACCTTCACTGTAAGTCAGATGCATGGAAATACCATCACTATATAAATATAGTGATGGTATTTCCAAAATACCCTCTATTAAGCTCATGGGAATACCATCACTATAATCTTGTCTCTAGAATTTTCTGGCAGTTATGTACCCCGCTATCAAACAGGTCATGAGTAGACACTAGATTAAAGGGTATCTCTCACGATTATTAGGGTTTTTATTTTAATTTCTTCATCTACTAATATTTCCATACATATCTCCCAGTCTCAATTTGATGTTGATGCTAATACAATGCTAAAAAAACAAAAAAATTATATGAGCAGATATGAGCAGAAAGCCAACGCCGCCTCACCCTCACCCCTCCAAATCTGTGATGTCATGAGAGGGATAACAACATTTGGCTCAGAGACAGAGTGACCTGACTAATTAATAACATATAGGGAAAAGTCAAGAGCCTGCATCACTGCTTCAATCACTCCCTTCCCCCTTTTGGAAGAATACAGAGGGATGTTGTGGTTTCACCCCCCCCCACTGAGCTCAGCTCCTGGGACAGACCAACAGCTGCTGCTAATCTATATGCTTTGAAGACCCAACTGGACACTGAAGATGAGGGGGTTTGGTCATGTGGCACCATGCAGAGCTGTCACGATACCCTTGAACAGGCATTGATTTGTAATTTCGGACATATGCAGGCATTATATATACATCTTAATGAATAATAGATAGTACATTAACCACTTATGGAACCGAGTTCGGAGCAGGTGGGAAATATAGAACGAGTTTGGAGATGGAGTGATACAACACTCGGCGAAGGCTGAGCATTGTATCACTCCGCTAGAAAACAAGTTCTACATTTCCCTTGCCTGCATAGAACGAGTACCATAAGTTTATTAGTATATATGTGCCCTCTTCTTCCTTTAGACGTGACTTCATAACACCATAGTCCCGTCGATAAAGCACTAGTTCTACATCAGTTCACAGATATGGGACTCCTGGTTATAGAATGCGCATATACTAATGGTGGATCACATGTATTAAAAAGTTGCAATTACTTGATGAATTTTATGTTATTAGATGAATTTATGTTAGTAATTAATGTTATTATACAACGTTTAATGTACTGACAGCATACAAAATGGCTAATGCAACTTTTTCTTTGATGTTATATATTTATGGTTATCTACCACAATTAAATGTCATCACATAATAATGAAAATATGTTATGGGCTTTCATGTGTTGACAGGCATGATAACAACATTATGCTACCAGCATTTCATTAGTAAATCGATTTAAAGAGATAAACACCAAAACCGAAAGAAAGACGATGTCAAGTTGATATTTGCTTGAGGTGTTTTATTTTAATGTATTTGACCAACATTTCAGAGTTCTTTACTCCTTCTTTCATTAGTGTTGGTGTGTAAGGCCCTTAAGCTGCATGTTACCAAGCCTAGGGAGCAAGCACAGGTCAAGAGTGTAGGTCGATTGAATGCATGAATAATAGATGTTGTAGTTCACCTATATTAAGAGTGAAGCCCTGACAGCCATCAGAAAAGCCGAGAGCAACTTCCCTTTCCTTGACAGGGGTGTATTCCCAATGGGAGTTGAGATGATTAGGCATTGCCTCGTGACGTATGTTGTGTGTGACAAGGAGTGATTGGTTTAGATGGAATCATGCGATGACGCACGGGCAAACACGTGTTGACAGAACAAGCAGACATTGGATGGTGTAAGTCAGGCCATATAGTAGAACTAAAGATATGGGCATATAAGTATAGGAGAGGTGCAGAGACTGGACTTCTTCATCTCCTACCATCATCATCTTCTACTGATATAGTCTTCAACACCACTATATATCAGTTAGGAAGGAGCCATTGCCCTTTAGGCCTGTTTGCCTAAGAGATAGAGACAGATTGATAGATCCAGGAGTATGGGTGAAAACCCCCATTGGAGACATTGATAGAAGAACTACATATAGCTAGAACTAGCTAATATGGGACAGTCTCCTGATTCAGTCTTCAGAACAATAGATAAGTACATCTACCTGTTTATAACTGTGAACTGTATAACTGTATGATTGTACCACTGTATAACTGCATAACTGTATCAATGGATACACCTGAACATTGACCATTGGGTTTGATCTGTGACTCTATTGAAAGGTATACATGTATGTATTTTATATCCAACCTGAACATGTGAGTGAGTAGGAGTCTCACTGACCGGAATGAAGAAAGGCATTGTATTCAAGGCACTCTATATCAATAATAAACCTAGTATTGCAAAACACACAAGAGCTGGTTAAGATTCTATTTTATGGTACAGGAATTGTGTTCTTATTGGGAAAGCAATGGGTAAAGACTAATACTGCACTAGATAGACCTATAGAGAGAGAAGCAGATGCAGCAGTACCAGACAACTATATACTCCTTACAAGCCAGCGAGCGTAAGCTACCCAAACAGATTTGACCCATTGATAATAGGGGGAGTATCCTCTCTCCTATAATAATCAACCCGGACTAATTGACTAATTAATTGACTATCTAATTAACCCCAGAACACATCAACACTTGGTGGAGAACCCGGGCGTGCACCAACTAGTTTTGAGTTATAGAGGATGCAGGCCAACGCCTGTGAAAGTTTTTAGGATCATAGCTAAGGAAGATGTGTTGATTCCGCCATATACAGAGGCTACGGCGGGGGGCAAGATTTTCGATGGAGATGTGTGTGAAAGTACAGAGGTCTGGTTTGATCCAAAGATAGAGAATTTGCAGGATGGCATGGTAGCCGCTAGATCAGTGGCTACAGTTAACAGTAATGGCGTTCCGGTTCGAGTAATGAATTATACACGCGCTCCAAAAGTTATTAGAAAGGGTCTCATGTTGGGATGGATTTCTACCGCTGAGATAATGGAAAAGGTTTCGGTGGCGCGCGCGGCGCGAGAGGGACCAGTTGCGGCAGAGAAAGGTAAGTGGATCCCAGAGGTTGATCTTAATACAGATTATTTGTCCGACGAGCAGAAGGACGCCTTGCGAGAATTATGCGCGATATACTCAGATGTTTTTGTTGGCCAAGATGGTATGCTGGGTCTAACACACCTGGCCGAACATAAGATTAGGCTGAAGGACAACCACGAGGTTATTCATAAAATGCCATACAGACAGTCGCCTGTAATGAGAGACATGATGGAAGAAATAATACAACAACAGCGGAAACAGGGCGTCATCGAGCGATGCTACGGCTCTGAATGGGCCTCACCAGCTTTTCTGGTGGCGAAGGGGAATGCTGTTCCAGGTAAAACAGCTTCCTGGAGGCTTGTCGTGGATTTCAGAGGGTTAAATAAATCCACAAAGGAAATGTACATGAGTATACCACGAATTGATGATATACTTGACAATGTGGGTCAGAGAAAACCTTCAATTTTTAGCTGTCTCGACCTGCAGTCTGGATTCCATCAGGTGGCACTGTCAAAGGATAGCCGAGATTACACAGCGTTTCTGTCAGCTTCTGGCGATAAGTACAGGTATACCAGTCTGCCGATGGGATTGGCGAACGCGCCGCGTTCGTTCCAGTTGGTAATGGACATGGTAACCGCTGGACTGAGGTACCAGACATGTCTGTGTTATATCGATGACTGTATAGTTTTTAGCCCTGATTTTGATACACACTTGAAGGACCTGGCAGAGGTATTTGGCCGATTGAGGAATGCAAACCTCAAATTGAAGCCTTCAAAATGTGTGATGGGGCGCGACAGAATAAAGTTTCTGGGGCATACAATATCAGCAAAGGGCATTGAGCCACACGACGACAATCTGAGGCCATTACAGAAATTAGCAACACCGAAAAAGGTGGCAGATATCCAGCGATTCCTGGGTATGGTTGGATATTACAGAAAATTTATACAAGGTTTCTCCTCCAAGGCCAAGCCACTGACGATACTTCTGAAAAAAGAACAAAAGTGGATTTGGGGGGAGGAACAAGAAAAAGCATATGAGAGCTTAAAGGAGGAATTAATGAAAGGCGTTGTGCTTTCATTTCCGGATTTCTCAAAGGAGTTCATCCTTGAAACGGATGCCTCAGGAATTGGTTTAGGGGCAACCTTATCTCAGTTCCAAGAGAAGGGCAAAAAGAGGCCCATTGCATTTGCGGCAAAAACATTGTCTGACACAGAATCGAGATGGTCGACAACAGAATTGGAATTGTTGGCAGTCGTTTGGGCTGTACAGCATTTCAGGGTCTACTTAGAGGGCCGGAGGTTTAAGTTATATACAGACCATAGCGCTTTGTGTTCACTGCTAAATAACGACAAGAAAAAGGGGAAATTCAGTAGATGGGTAATGATCCTACGCAATTTCGATTTTTCAATAGAACATTTGCGAGGATCGGCAAACACAGTGCCTGATGTGCTTTCGAGAAGCAGGTATACAGAGGATCCAGACCCAGCCCCAATATCAGATCTATTGCCGGTAGATGCAGTAATGATAGTTGGAGCGGTGAACAAACAGAAGAAGAAGCGTAAGAAAGGTCGGCCAAGAACTAAGCGAACTATAGATATCGATTGGGAGAGCTATAGCACTCTTCCGACAGACAAAAAAGTAATGGCAGAAAAACAGCGGGAGGACGCCGTAGTGGGTGCGCTGATTAAGTACATAGAGGAGGGAGTACTTCCTGATGAACAGAATCTAGCAAGGGCTGTTGCATTGAAAGAGCCCGATTATTTTATAGCAGAGGATATGCTTTTCAAATACCCACTGGTGAAGGCCAATGGAGTGGTGCTGAGGGCACAAATGGTAGTGCCAAAGGAATTGGTAGCACCAATACTACAGCTATACCATAGCTGTGAGTTAGCAGGACATTTGGGCCCAAGCAAAATGGTCCCAATACTACGTTCCAGATTTTACTGGAAAACTCTTTATGGGGATGTGAGGAAATATTGCCATTCCTGTGATAGGTGCAATAGAACTCGGCGTATGACACGACCGATCCGTGCACCATTAACATTAAGGGATCCAGAGACTAGCCCATGGTCCTGTGTGAACATGGACGCACTGGAGAATTTGCCAAAAACGAAAGCGGGAAACAAACACATAATAAATGTGATTTGTTACTACAGTAGGTATGTTATATCCATACCAGTGCCTGATTTAAAGGCGGACACCTTGATTAAGAATTTCTACAATAAGGTGGTACTGCGATTTGGCGCAGTTAAAAGGATCATATCGGACAATGGTTCACTTTTTATTTCTAAAGCATTTGAGGAGTTCTGTGCTCGAGCAAAGATTAGCCAATCCTTCATAACCTCGTTGCACCCGAGGGCCAGCGGGCTCATAGAAAGAGCCAATAAAAACGTGTTAGACAAGCTGCGTTTCCTAGTAAATGACCGACAGGACAATTGGGATGATCACCTTCCTCTGGTGGAATCAATTTTGAACATGTCACCGGCCCATGCCACCGGTCACTCACCATTTTTATTGCTGCACGGATTCCAACCTGTCTGGCCGATGGAGACACAACTAATAAATCCCTCAGAGGATGAAAGAGATATGCGTGAAGTTTTCGTAGATATGCTGAAATTGCAAGAAAAAGCAGCAAAGGTGGCAAAGGAAATACTCCTTGAAAGGCAGAAACAAATGAAGGAGGCTTATGACAAACACTCCTACTACCCAGATATTACGGAGGGAGATATTGTTTATTTGTTCTGGCCTAGGGTATCAAAGCCTGGCATAAAATTAAAATTAACTTGCACTTATCATGGTCCGTATACATTGGTCCGATTTGTAACAGAAAAATCGGTAATTTTAAAGCGAATTTTGGATGGGAAAATTCTGACAAAACCAGTAACAGTAGATAGGCTTAAAAAAGGAGCCTTAAGAGAAGAAACTGTTGGTCAGTGGGCGCCACTTAGTGGGCCATTTGAAGATCCAATGGAGCTGGAAGAATCAGATTTACCTCTGGACTCTGGAGTACCAGAAGGTAGGAGCCACACAGGTAACCCAGTAATAAGGGAAGAAACTGCAGGAGAAATACCCGCAAGCGATGCACATGGGGCAGATGAGGTACCCATGGCCACAAAAAATAGGTTTGACAATGAGCCGGTTTTCTCTGAAATATTGGAAATAATAGATGCAGTAAAGGTAAAAGGAGAAGCAATTCGGCTGAGGGCTAGATTCAAGGATGGATCCATTGTTTGGATTGATGAGCTATCTTTGAATGAGGGTGCAAAACAGAGATTTTTAGAGCGTGAAATGGAGGTACGAGAGGTGCCTAGATTACTGAGAAATATGAAAGCCTAATGCCGAGAGAGTTAGGCGAGGGAAATATATTGCGTTGAAATACTGTGGAATGGACACAGGGCCTTAAACGTAATAGGTGGACGCGCTCGAAGGAAAGTGGGGTGCAAGCTGTCGCGATGCTATAACTCACTCCTACTACTCCAATAGCGCGTGCAGGAAGGGTATTACTCTGATCAACCATGGCAGATACAACAAGCAATGAAAACAACGAGAAAATGGAGAAGTGTTTCGCACAGTGTAAAGAAGCAGCAACGTTGCTTGGTAGAGCATTGCGTTTAATACAAGACAATGCAGCAGTGATGGAAGGAATGGGACTTCCTACTGGAATGAGGCCTACAGATAGGGCATCTGAGATGGATTCGGTACGACTAGCAAGATTTCAATGCGCGACTTGTGGCCTATACTACAATAGAAAAGGTGATTTAACCAAACATAACTGGAGGGCGCATGGGATGGAAAGCTACCGTTGTGGGAAGTGTGGAGAGTTTTTCCGCTCAGAAACCACGTTGAGACAACACATGGTTGAGCACACAAAGAGAGAACGCCTGCAGGCCCATCTATCTATCATGGCTGGGATATATTCGGACCCGGGAGGTCCGATGTGGAGCAGCGGGGCCATTCAGGCCATTCAGGCCGTTCCCCCAAGCACGCCTGCCGCCGCAGGAGGGGACAGCTATAGTCACACACACACACAGTGGTATAGTACGATACCCAGTCAAGGCAGGAATAATTAGGTAAGCGGATTAAATTTGTCTTAGGGGGTGAGATAAGTAGAATTTTTTGTCTCCTGTTGAAAAGACATTTTCCATGATTAACATGGAGGGATGTAGCGCCAAGACATAGAGGTGATAATATCTATGGGAAGTCTCGCACAATGGGTAAGAACACCAAACCAATAACAATTAGAAAAATGACGTCTGTATTTCTTATTGTTCTCCTAGAGGAACAGTGTTTTGTTAGGCATGAACCTAGAGGAGAGCATGCATGGGGAAAATAGGGGTTCAGCCTGGGGAGTGGCCACAAACTAGGCAAGGAATTTCTTTTTCCAAAATAACATTTGGAAACAATATCTTTAAAATGGAAATGAAAGGTGAAATGCAACATACACTTGGAGGGCAGTGGAGATATAGGAGTTCCTCGAATACAACAGGGTTTGAGTGAGTGTACATAGATTTGCTTTGTGTGGTAAGATACGTAACCCTCAAGGGTTAGGGAGAGACAGAGGCGGTGATATATTGAGATTCATATATGCAGTGTGAATGCCAGAGGGACAAACATGCTAAGAGGGTTAGCTAAATCAGCAGGAGACGCGCATCCATTACATCGATTAACTGATTAAAAGTGCGACCCATGCAATTAGGAATTGGAAGTGAGGATTTAAGTAGCGAGGTGATATGCTAATCGGGGGTACCCGCATGGACATTAGGGGATTACAGCGTGAAGTGACCATCCTCTGACAGGAAGGTTGGCAACTGGGGATTACAGTTAGATAATATGCGTTGACAGGTTAGGGTACAGTGACATCGGATGCACTGACGGTGTATAATTAATTGGATCAGGGAGGATGAATACCCTTGTACAAGTGACAGTTCATACAAATTAATTGGGCCTACGTAAGGCATACTAAGAGGCAGGCATATATATACAGCCGGAGAGACGGAGTTAGTCACCACTCCTTGCTGACCACAACGACGGACGACTTGTTCAATTCCCAGTAATATACATTCTATTGACTGAGGATAGTTAAATTAGCTAAGGGCTGATATCATGGCAAGGTTTCTGGCAGCGGCAGCAGCTTTGCTGATGGCTGGGGTGAGTAGTATATTGAACGATAGAAACTACCTTTGAACGAAGGGGTTTTTCTCATAATATTTCTTGTGTTTAGAATTTTATTGTTGATCAACGCAAGGAGCTTACTTACTCATGGAGAGTTACATTTGGATTACTTTAGAAATTAAGTGACAAATAGACTAACATTAACTTGTTTTCAACAAGGGTTGAAATTTTCCTGGTATAGTATAGGATTTATAACATGGGATGTGGCTTGTTTTTAAGGTACATCTGACTTTCGCTGAGGATCCAGACGACCCTTATGTCCTGCGACAGGGGGCCGGAATTTTGTTTAAGAAATCTCATTTGACACTAATATCGGGACAGAGCTATGTAGATCTTACTTTCGTGGTAGATAGGCCAGAAAACTATTCGGCATATCATGCGCCGCATAAATCTATATGTGTAAAGGGTAGGGGTTGGCCACCCACACACCCAGTAAACTTGGCTAGAACTAGAAATGTTACAGTTAATTGGAAATTAGATAAATTGAAAATGGATTGGGATGGGACTTTGTGTCAAAAACTTCAGCCCATTCTGGGACAATTAGATAGGAGCATAGATTCTGCGGCAGTACGCCTTAGAAAGGAAGAGAGAAGTTTGGATTTAATCCTAGGTCTACCTGCTTTCGGGCAGAATCCCACTAGGGATTCTCGGGCTCCTCTGGGATTTATAGGAAGTATATTTCGGCGTATTTTTGGAACAGCTCTGGTGTCGGATATAAATTCTTATAGGGATTCGGTGATAGAGGTTTATAATTACGCACGAGACTTGGGACAGAACTTAAACAATACTAATAGGGTATTTGCTAGTTTTATTAATGAAACATCTAATAAGTTACAGGATTTGGGGGATGAACTCATAAGGCAGGCTAGTTACTCAGAGGAATTGGAAAGATCAGTAAGGGAAGGTTTTACTGTGCTATTCAGGGACTATAAATCCATAGAGACTAGAGAAAGGTGGTTGCAGTACTTTGAAGCGGCAATCGCACAAAGACAGCATAGATTGAGTATCTTAAATCATTTAGAATCAGAAGTAAGGTTATTCACATTGGCGGTCCAGAGCCTTTTGTCAGGAAAGATATTAGCGACTCTGATACCGCCGGAAGAGATGGAAAAAGCCCTGGAGCAAGTCCAGGCAGAGATTGGGATTAAAGATCAGCATTTAATAGTGACAGATTTGTCCTTTTACTATGACAGTGTATTACGTTCGGTAACATATTCAGGAGAGCACCTATTTATTCATCTAAGCATACCTGTGAGCAACAGACCAAGTTACTTAGAGATATATTCAATAACATCTTTCCCAGTGCCACTGACAGTCGGGGAGGAGAAAAATAGGGGTTTCACACGAATCAAAAACCTTCCAGATTATTTGGCGGTAAATAAAGAGTGGGGAATCACGGCTGAGTTGTATGAGTCAGATCTACGAGTGTGTAAGAGGGATCATATGGTTTTGTGCCCACATCCCATAGCACACCGCTCCTGGTCAGATAAGACATGCGCATTGGCGGCTTTTAAGGGTCATACGAATGACTTGCGCCGCTTTTGCACGATTGAGGTGGTACCATTTGAGGATTTCCCACCGGCAATGCATGCATTGGGGGAGGCTAGATTTCTGGTCATGCAGGCCGAGGGTTCGGTTTCTTTGATCTGCGATGGCGGCAACAGAGTGAGGAGCCTAAACTGCCCTCTGTGTGTCGTCGATATCGAATGCGATTGCCAGATGAGAGTTGGGCCATTAACAACAACTGGTTCGCCCATGCATTGTGCGAATATGTCTGTAACTAGGGTCATGCATAGCGTCAATATACCTATGTTGGAGGTATTTGAGATACCGGACCCGGAGGAGGGATTATCATTTGAGGTAGAAGAACAGGTATTGCTACAGGTGCCAAATATTACAGAACACTTAAAGGAAATTAAGAATAAATTTGGTGACAATTTCACTTCTTCTCTGTCAGACTTTGCAAAGGAAATCGAACTAGTAAAGAAAGATTTGGCTAGGCCAAAATGGTTGGCATTGACTTGGTATGACAAGGTACCAGTAGGATTTAAATCTGTATTAATCATAGTCAATGTGGTAACTACAGTAACTACATTCCTGTCGATAATGTATCTCTCGGTAAAATACTATAGGTTAGCAGCTATCATAGCGGGATTTACTATGGCTAAGGTAGTTAAAGCACTAGACGGGGGTAATTCGATCAAGATATTGGCAAAAGTGCCTGAAATGCCAGCATTGGAGCCGGAGAGTGATTTTTCGGACTGGAATCCGCTGGCTGGATTAGAATATATGGAGCAGACAGTATCCATGGTCCTGGTCATAATGATTCTTATTCTGATCGGGAAGTGTTTGAAGTTGATGTGCGGATGTTTTAGGGTGTGTTTCGCAGTGGTAAAGTTATGCATTCCTAATGCAATTATCAGTAGGTGTAGAAATTGCATGAAACAAACTACTAACAATGATAACACGGAGCTTGTACTGAGAGTGGGAAATTTGGATAGGACAGTCATGATAACAATAGCCAAGATATTTGATGTGCCAGATCTGGTAAAGGTGACATCAGTTCCTAAGATAACGATTGACAAGGTAGCCTTCAGGTTGGGAGGAGCGAAAGTTCACTTGTTGGTGCCTGGGGACTTTGTATACACTAGAGGTAGGTGTAGGGTTCCGGTAATTATTAAGAATAGGGTAATGGTGACTTGGATGACAGGATTTAGCATTAGACGTTTGTTGAATAACGGGGATCTCTACTATTCAGTGGGAATGAAGCAGCGAGCGGAGTTCACCCAGATTACTCAGACTAGGGTTCAGAGAGTTGGAGCTGCAGGTTCAGGGGATCTGCAGGCTGCAAATAGCAGATTTACAGGGGTAACTTTGCTGGATGAAACTACATCAATGTCACCAGAAATTAGAAGGATGTCAGTGTTTAGTAGGGGCTCATCATCACAGGTGTCATCGAGATTATCAGTAGCTGGGTTTGGCTCAGGGACTGAGCAAATTTTGGGGGGACATGGAGAAATGGATATCCTGGAGGAAAGCGGGAGCAGGGAGAGATCTTCTGGATCATCTTCCGACGAGGCCCCCACCAACTCGGCATAGGGAACACACGAAAAGCCATGCCGGTGTGAGTATGGAAGTGTCAGAAATTCAGAGAAACCCAATTTTTAATAGAGTGTTTATAAAGGTATAGATTAATGAACTAACATTAACATTAACATTAATTAGAACATGTATTATTGAGTAATCAGTGTAGAGGTAAAGAATAATGCCTTTCATAAGGGCAAAAGAGCGCCTGTATTGAGGCGGATACTAATGAAATTGCCACCGTATAACCAATACTAAATGTCAGTAGTATAGGAAAATGATTACTTGTAGCGATACAAATTCTATCAGTAGAGATAAGATAGAGTCAGCACTGTGGCCTGGTGTCTATAAGTGAAACAATTGCCTCTTGCAGGGTAGGATGGAATGTAAGAATTATTAAGATGTAGTATTTGAGTGGTCAAGACACCAAGGCACACAGAAATAGCATAATAAGGTTTGGTTACTGATCATATGTATTGTATTGTGGTTATTAAAGGAGAACAAGCGGACAACGGCTACCGAGGAGGAAAAGGAGGACCAGCCGCAGAATGAGGCGGGCTCGTCTCTGGAGCATGAAGGTGACGAGGGAGCAATCGAGGTCCCCGAGGCAACTCCCGAACTACTGGAGAGGATGGCATACTTCAGAGCGGCCAGAGATTTTCGGGAGGATGCCCCTCTGAGGATGCCGCTGATGCTACCGCTGGGAACAACACACAGGGTTCTGTCAGCAATGTCAGCAAAGAACCCTGTGAGGGCTGCGCGGAGGTTGGCTCAGGTGATGGTGAGCAACCAGGAGGAAAGCTGGATGGACTTTTTATTGTACTTTATTGATGTGTCTTTCTTTCCTCTTCTTCTTCCTCGCCTCATCCTAAGGGACGTAAAATTTGCAACTACGGTAATTCTGAACATGATTGAGCGAATGGGAATAATCTCAGTATTTGGGTTTTACAAGGACCAGAAGGAAGTGGCCGTTTTTGATATGATAGTCAGGTCATGCCAGACAACATGCCTGAATGACGAAGATATATATTTGGGGGTACTAAATGAACGGGATACTAATTTTCAGCCACATCTTCTGGAAGAAATCCTTACGACCGGGGTAGGCCATTATTTGGCGTCCCGGGAAGGATTCATGTTCACATGCGCGATCTGTCAATATGATTTTATAGACCGAATGCAGGAGGGCCGAGCGGAGGATGACCCAAAGGTCTTCCTCAGGTGGGGTGGTCGGTACCCTTGCTGCGCGGTGATAGTGCACAAGGTCTGTTATTGGGAGAAACAAGTGCCCCATAAGACTTGCGCTTTCTGCTACTCTCCATTGAACGATGGAGGTTTGTGGGATGTTGACGAACTAGCATTAAAGAGAGCTGCCCCAAAGAGAAGGGTAGTCAGGGGAATGTATGGGGTCAACCCATACAAAACAAACCTGGACAGTCCAGTGTTCTCGGAGGCTGAGGCCTATGGAGAGCACAGGTATCCAAGCACCTTTCCCCAGAGGTGGCAGCAATGGATACCCCGGGGTGCACTGACCCCACCAATTGACCCCAATTGGCACTGGGCTAGGAAAGGCAGGGGCGGATATTCAACATCCTCCAGCACAGTGAGTATGGATTGCTCGGACGCGGCCATCATCGCGGATGTGGAGGATGAGGAGATGCTGTAACCAGGGAAAAGAGACCTGGAGCACTCCTGAGTAGACACAGCTAGAACATCCCAATGAAAAATTTAATTAATCTTTTGGAAACAATAATGCTTGTCCCCATGGACGGTGAGGAGGAAGGAACCGCAGTTAACATGCTATTTATCTTGAATAACTCTAGAAATATAAATGTAAAGGTATAATTGTAGCAAGGATGCTGATGTATGACTAAGAATATATATATCGTATAGGATGTATAGGTATTTCATATTAGAAGAAACACATGGAGTTTGTATTAATGTATGTAGTGATATGTGACAGAGGTTGATTAATATTCGAAAGATGACTGTCAAACGATTTATAGTATTGTTGCCTATGTGTCTAGTGTATGTATATCTCAGTAGGAACAAGACATATATTTATGGAGGCCTCACCACAGGATTGAGGGGTAGATAAGTAATCGTGTTATTATTAGGACATAGAGGTGTATATGTGGGTATAGAGTAGAGAAGTAATACAATGCAACTGACTTAAGCTGAAGGAAAGATTGTTCTCTGAGGGACTCCCAGAGGTTTTTCGAACTTTTACACTTGTATCTTTAATCATCATTGTGGTCACTTATGTTGATATGTATTGGACTCTTGAGGGAGATTGAAAGACATCCGTTCCTGACCTCGCCCGAGACGGGCAAGAAGTTTAGTCGGGGAGAGTGTTGGTGTGTAAGGCCCTTAAGCTGCATGTTACCAAGCCTAGGGAGCAAGCACAGGTCAAGAGTGTAGGTCGATTGAATGCATGAATAATAGATGTTGTAGTTCACCTATATTAAGAGTGAAGCCCTGACAGCCATCAGAAAAGCCGAGAGCAACTTCCCTTTCCTTGACAGGGGTGTATTCCCAATGGGAGTTGAGATGATTAGGCATTGCCTCGTGACGTATGTTGTGTGTGACAAGGAGTGATTGGTTTAGATGGAATCATGCGATGACGCACGGGCAAACACGTGTTGACAGAACAAGCAGACATTGGATGGTGTAAGTCAGGCCATATAGTAGAACTAAAGATATGGGCATATAAGTATAGGAGAGGTGCAGAGACTGGACTTCTTCATCTCCTACCATCATCATCTTCTACTGATATAGTCTTCAACACCACTATATATCAGTTAGGAAGGAGCCATTGCCCTTTAGGCCTGTTTGCCTAAGAGATAGAGACAGATTGATAGATCCAGGAGTATGGGTGAAAACCCCCATTGGAGACATTGATAGAAGAACTACATATAGCTAGAACTAGCTAATATGGGACAGTCTCCTGATTCAGTCTTCAGAACAATAGATAAGTACATCTACCTGTTTATAACTGTGAACTGTATAACTGTATGATTGTACCACTGTATAACTGCATAACTGTATCAATGGATACACCTGAACATTGACCATTGGGTTTGATCTGTGACTCTATTGAAAGGTATACATGTATGTATTTTATATCCAACCTGAACATGTGAGTGAGTAGGAGTCTCACTGACCGGAATGAAGAAAGGCATTGTATTCAAGGCACTCTATATCAATAATAAACCTAGTATTGCAAAACACACAAGAGCTGGTTAAGATTCTATTTTATGGTACAGGAATTGTGTTCTTATTGGGAAAGCAATGGGTAAAGACTAATACTGCACTAGATAGACCTATAGAGAGAGAAGCAGATGCAGCAGTACCAGACAACTATATACTCCTTACAAGCCAGCGAGCGTAAGCTACCCAAACAGATTTGACCCATTGATAATAGGGGGAGTATCCTCTCTCCTATAATAATCAACCCGGACTAATTGACTAATTAATTGACTATCTAATTAACCCCAGAACACATCAACATTAGTAACTTTTCAAATTGGTCGTTGTTGTTGTGCTGGTTCTGTAGTTGGAGTTGGGTGGTGAGGTCTTCCCTACATGGTTCGCTGGCCTATTGATTTAGTTAGAACCTGAATTAAAAAATATGGGAGGAGGCGAGGTGAAGGTGGTTTAAATTGGACCTTCAGCCACACATCCTATTTGTTTGGGTGTGCAGTGCACCTGCATGGTTGTTGGGAAACGCTGATGCCAGGCATGCCATCCTTTGATCATAGTGAACAGTGCAGCAGTAGCACATGAGCACCACCTGGCTTAGTGCTGCACCATACACCTCAGTAATAATGCCCTGGTTGTTTGGGAATTTGCTGGTAGTGAACTGTTTGGGGGCTCCTGTTTTGGCACTGGTCATCTAGAAGAGAGCAGGAGAGGGAAGACATCCAGGCAAATGTAGCTGCTATGGGATTTATTAGATGGACAAGAAGTTGAAGTTATGTGGTGGACATGGAACATTCGACTCATCTCAAGAAATAAATGATTGTTAGATGTGGGAGACACACCGGGTTGTGACTCAACACAAAAAGTTATGTGAGGATTATAAGCGGCACTTAGTCATCCAAGGAATCTTCGTCCAGAGGGTCTATGAGTGCTGACTTAATGAAAGAGTAGGGTAAATACAAGAATTCTGTATCTTTTCTATCCATTGCTTTTGATGATTTCTGCTCTCATCTGGAGTGGTGGTAGCTGGTCGTGTTGGTCTTGAGAGAGGTGGCCTAACAGGGAAGGGTGCCACTTTGCTGTTTTGCCACAATTCAATATAAAGTAGATGGAAAAGAGGCCCTGGTAGTCCATACGACATAGGTGGCAGTTCCCACGCCTGACCGGGGGAGGCAGAGGGTGGATGGTAGCCCTGATGGCCTCTGAGGTTAGGTGGAGTGTGGGCTAGTTGCTTGAAGGCCTCCTTAGACACTAAACAGGTCCACCACAAGCCTCTATCAGTAGTTTTTTCATAGAGGTCAGACCAGTCCAGATTCTTCAACTATCCTGCTATAGTAGTACTTGATTTCCATGTGGTCCATATCCTTTTTGGATTGGAAGGGTTTCTCCACCCGCAGTGATTGGGCAGGTTCCCATGGCAATTGAATAAAAGAGAAATTGTGCATCTCTGAGGCCTTGGTATTTTTTTCAGACAAAAGTGGTCATTAATTTACCCTAACTGAATACAACGATACCAACGCAAGGTTATAAGTATACCATTAGTTATTTGGTACAGAACAGTTTTAATATTAGCCTTGGTTATTAGCCTTGGTTATTAGCCTTGGTATTTTTGTATTGTTTGCATTTAAAGGTGACTCTTGTTTTGTATTTTTTCATTACTTTGGGATCCTAGAAACTCGTTATCATATGTACTTTTTAATTCCTTGCCCTGTTTGTTTGTCCCTTCCCATTTAGTGTTGGGCCTGTTGTTGTCCCCATTTTGTTTTACAGGTGTATCACACAACCTGAAAAGATTCTGAAGTCGATCCATGTCTTTTGTAATGTATGAAACAATAATTATTACTGCGAATGCAATTAACATAGACAATGTCCTCATGGGAAACATCTGATTCTGGGTAACTTCGTCAAAATATGGGTATTTGATGAGAGGATCCAATCCAACTAATGGTTCCCCTGCTGAAAGGCGGAAGAAATAACTAAGAATAAATCCAATGAATGCACCAAATCCATTGGCATACTTGTAGTACAATACACATGTGAGTTGAGGGAATGCCACCACATAGACACAGTCCCCACAGAGGACGAACAGTCCGTATATTGATGATATTTTGATTGCAATGAGACAGGCCAAGGCACCATGTAACAGGACCCAGAGTCTCATGATAATCAGCACCTCCCAGTCTCCTACCTGTTGGAAAGAATGTATTGCAGTTAATGAACATGTTCACATCACATGATACACAAATCCATTACGAGTACACTTGTTTCAGTGTTAATCTTCATGGTCCAGGATCAAATGGTCCAGGGCTATAAACCACCTGTGGAAGAGGCTAAAAGGATTATTAGAAGTATTGGTCATTAATCCTTACTTACTAAGGAATTAAAAAATGTTAAACAAAGACTGGAATAGATCTCAACAGAGCTATTTGTTGAAATAAAACTGAGACCACCTATTTACCCTAGTATCCTAATAGTATAGCTAAAAAACATAAAGACCCCCATCTATGGGATCAAGCAAAAGCCCAGGGACTAATTACAAGGAAAAATCGCAAACGAGCTAAAAACAATTATATAAAAGATAATTTAGGAGATGCCAAAAACAACTCAGCTAAGTTCTGGTGAATGCTATCACCACCCATTACCCCTGAAAAAACAAAAACAAAGGACCAGATCAAATTAAACATAGAAGGCCAAGAAACTGATAGTTTAGATGACCCAAACCATTTTAATTCTTCATAGAAATAGGGGAAAAAATAGCACAAGCCATCTTAGATACTGATGATAAGACAGAACCCACTTACCAGAAAAAATCAGATGACCCATACCAATTCACCAAAATAACCACGAAGTCATTAAAGAAAATTATAGATAAAATAAAAAATACCAAAAGCTCCGGATACCCCAATCTAAAAAGCCACTTACTCAAAACATCCCTAAAAGCTCTCCTACGCCAACTAAAGTACCTATTAGAACTCACTAATACAACTTGGAAAATACCCATTAGCTGGAAAGAAAGTATAGTAACACCAATATACAGAAATGCAGGAACAAAAAAATACCCTACAAATTACCATCCTATAGCCAACATAAATATTATAGGGAAAATATATGAAAAAGTACTACCCCAAGATTTATCATCATACCTTGAAAATACCCACAAATTAAATAATAATCAATATGGAATCAGATCAACTACCCAAGCAGTAACAAGTATTCTCCGATATACATACAATGCTATACATAACAATAAATATGTACATGCAATATATATTGATTTCAAAAAAGCATTCGATACAGTAAATCACAAGATATCTTGTGATTTACTGTATCGAATGCAAATGAAAATCGAATAATACACATGCATTGACCTGTTTCTTCGGATAAATCTTTGCACGGAAAGGTTTATATATGTTCCTGGAAATCATGGTGGATGAAGATAAGAGTGCTGAATCAGCAGAAGACATCACTGCTGCAGATAAAGCTCCAAGACCAATCACAGACACTGCTCTTGGGGTTAAATATTCCAGTACCATTGGAAGGATGAGACGATAGCCTGGGGGATCCATAGGAATCGGTCCAGAGTACGCAGTTGCATTCCAGTCTTGAAATCAAGGAAACAAATAAACAAAAGTGATCAACATGTGAGGGCTATAGTTATGGGAAATGACTGCTTAACTGGATATATATATTGCCAAATATATTACATCTGTGGTTCCGCTCTCGCTTACCTAGCACACTATTATATTCCCTAAACATTGATTTTTTATTCACTTTTAACAATTAAACAAATTAGAACGTCGCCTGTAGTATAGAAAGTTATCGGAAGACTAGTGCATTTCATACAAGGGTATATATATATAAAAGGCGCATAGAAACATCGCCTACATCTATCTGAGGATACTTAAATAATATGTAGTAGATCTCATAATAATCATACAAGCTTTACAGCAGTTTTTCTAGTTTTTCTGTTCTGTAAAGTTGCAAAGGTTTGCATTTCAAATTATGAACAGCATCTCTCTACCGGCAGATTTAGCTGCTGCTCCAATTAATACAGCTGGAATGGTGAAGAAAGCGCTACAACCAGCAGCAGCAATAGATACAATTTGACTGTCTCTGGGTGTCTTTGCGGCCAGCACTCTCTGGAAGTAATCCTGGAGAAAAAGAATAAATGAGTCTATCCACCAATCTTTCGTCATAATGACTTCAAAACAAGCAACATTTAGAAGTGCTTATTTCTTCTTCAATTTTTTATGCAATATAACCAACGTCTTGGTCGATATATATTTATGCAAAAATTGGGAAAATAATCTTGAAAATCAGTAACTCTATGATATTTTGAATCTGGGTAGTTCAGTAACTATGTAAGCGACCGTGTGCATACATTATTAACTCCTTGACTGTAGTAATATTTACACGATTTTTATATTAGTTTATTATATAGTAATATTAGATACATACTACTGTTTAAAATGCAATTTTTCTCAAAGGAAAAAACAAGTTTTTCTAAGTGTTAGAGGTATTTGCATGAAAAGGTATTTTGATTCATTTTCGAAGTATATGACATGTTCATTTCTAAATAAAATCATTAATAATATGCTTTGGATATGGACATTTTGAGGTGGTTCATCCAACTGGACAGATAGTGTTTGATGCAAAAAGAATGAACAGTTCATAATATTCGAAATGTTTCAAAGTTAGGGATGAATGAAATGTGTAGCACGGTCGCTTACATTTCAGCCAATTCAATGTGTTCATGAATTCTGAACCTCTATTCACACGTATTTTGTTTTATATTTTGTTAATGTCCAATATATAAACGATAATATGTAATATTTTTAACTGGGTTTTAAATAACTAGCAAAGTACCCGTCCTCCGGACGGTCACCCTCTTCCTCTCACTGTCTCTCCCCTCCTCTCTCACTGACATCTTCCTTGTTTGGACACACACTCAAAAAAAGAATTTCTAGAATTTTACTTGAACTTTTGAACAACCACAGTCCTTCAATCAAACAAAAACTCAGAATCAATGCCAACAGAGTAGATTTCCTTGATGTTACAATATATTCAAAGTATCAAGATATGAAAAGGAAGAGATTCTTGACACAAAAGTATATTTCAAACCAACTGACACCCATGAACTGTTACACGCATGCATTTAGAGGTATTCTAACATCACAAATAATACGATTCCACAGGATTTGCAACAACACCCCTGATTTTGAAGAAGCTTGCTCTATACTCCTCAAGACCCTAAGAGAGAAAAGCATTATTTGGCCAGATTTCTTAGAAAATTAAAGCATAAACCCTTTATAAACTAAACTACATCACAGGAGAGGAATGGCCCTATGGGGCATCCCTCAAGTGTGGCAAACCTCGATGTGGATAGTGTCTATGGCTTAAACAGACGTCAAAAATCCAACATGGTCAACTTTGTTACCCCATTATCGACAAAATAACATGTAATTCCAAAAATATCATCTACATCATTGAATGCACTAAATGCAAAGAATACTATGTAGGGGAAACCTCAAATTCATTACGACATAGATTATAAGGCCACCTACATGATATTCAGTCAGAACAGAAAAAGACAGGTGCTACACATTCCTACTGCAGAGGAAAACATGTTAATTTATCCAATAGAACAAATATTAGATCAAGGCTCAGACGAAAAAAAACCCTTAAAATTAAAGGAAAATGGATACGCACACTCAACACTATCAAACCTAATGGAATGAATATAAAATTGTCAGAAATTGCCTTATATCATAGACATTTTAGAGATGAGCTAGTCTTTGGATACAGAAGAAACCCAAATATCAGTAATATGTTAGTTTCTGCACAAAACAATGCAGAACTGCCATCTAATTGTGCAGTTTTGCAGATTCGGAAAAAACTCAAAATCAGTTCTCCAAAAAAATAAATAATGAATAAAAAAGTATTATATTTCAATATCCCCAAAGAAATAATGAGTTAGAACCTGTTGCCAGTGCAAATATACTAATAAATCACACATATACAGTCTATGTACACACATATACATACACAAGTATATTATGGTAAAGGATCTCGACGTCAGGACAAATCGCACTCCACCCCTTTGGGGTGTCATGCGATTTGTCCCTCCGCCTTGATCGATTACAAACCTCCATTGTGCCATTGGGTATAAGAATTGGATGCATTCCGGCGACATGCAACTTGTATTGACTTTTTATATGATTGAAATGCTTGATACAAAGACTACACCTTTTATAATTTCATTTAAAGACCAAGTCATTAATTATATTATATAGTTCACATGGAAAACGGCAATGTCCTTCAAGGACGTTTTTATACGTTGCCTGATGTCATTACATATTAAATTCTCTAATTCTTTAATAATTTAGCGAGAATTACCTGCCATGGGATCCCCCCAAAGATTGAGAGGAGAAATATATCCAACCATTGAATAATCGAGGCATCTTGGTTCAGTTTTCCAACCCATCCATCCTCGCCATGTGCAGTAGTTAAAATGTTCTTCACAATAGGATTAGCAATGGCAAAGCCTGCACCTAACCACTATGCAAAGAGAAGTGGACGTAGGTCATAGGAATATCAATATAAAATAAGGTGCAAATAGCTCTCTATATGACTAGGCCTATATTTAAAAAGTTATTTTGCATTATGAATGCATGCATGACACTACTCGTATATGTTAGTATTGGAACCGGGATCAGACACAAAACGTACCAAACCCACGAATATAAAAGCCAGTTGTATGACATCAGTGTAGACTACCGAATAGAGGCCCCCGAACATTGTGTAGAAGATGGCTATTCCAGCTGATACCAATATTCCAGTCGCATGGCCAATTGCCAGTGTAACCTCCAAACTGGCTCCTTTGTGCATCAAGGGCAAAAATGGACTGTAAGGCAGTTATCCCTCACATGAATATTATCAAATTCATTTTTAGGATTATCATTTAGGCAAAGAATATAATGCTTTATCAGTGGAGGTAAGAAAGTTAGAATATTTGGGCACCCCATAGACCAGTCACTAATAATTTGGCCCCAAAGACCCAAACAAATTCAATTGGGGAATAGGGGCACAACAGACTGACACCGCAAGTGGAGGATAAGTACAATGTGGTACAATTGTTTTATGAAAGCAAATGACTCTTTTATTAAATCTGAAGCCACGAGTCATTTGCTTTCATAAAACAATTGTACCACAATATTTATCGACAGAAATTGTTTCACAACAATGAGATTGTTTTTGTGGCCTTCCTCAATGAAGCCAAACTGAATATGAGGATGCTCGAATATAATACTAACATACAAGGGCCAAAAAGACCTTACACAAAGAGGTGGAGAAGGCTGCTCGAAGAAATTGGGTATTTGTCATCTATGTAATGTTTATTTCACCTTTTTGTCATGAGAAATGCCAGTTAAATGTTTATTTTTGAATATTCTGTTGTTACAGTTATTTTTGTCTGCTGAGTGATAATACCAAAAAAACTACATAATATAAGGGACACAATATTAACCTTGTCTTAGATTTGTAAGAGCCACGGTGGAAATGCTTTTATTATATTCATGGAAACATGTTTTATTCATAAACCACTGTCATACTGATATTAATAATGAAACCCCTATGATCCTATGATATTTTCATACATGTCAGAGGTATATAAATTTATACTGTTCACCTATGTAAACAATGTCCACCTTTAATTACATTCGCCATAATTATGTGATGAGGTAAAGCGGTTTTCTTGACTGGTGTCGCCACAGTGATCCAGCCATCAGATTTTGCCAATACACGCGGATAATTTAAGGGTTTTTACAACGGAATAAACAAAATTCATAATGTTACCCAAAGCTGAGATGATGGATGATGTGTAGAAAAGTTCACCCATCCCCATAGGGATATACATAAGTGCGCCCATTATCTCGCCATACTTTTCTTTGAATGGGTCAAGAATTGTCACATAGCGACTGGATCTCATTCGTTTGGCGTAGAAAACTCCACCTAAAAGGTTCAAATAGAATTTTCTTTAATAGGCTTGATGAAAATACACGCTGAAAATGAACACAAATAAAACGAATGTGTTTGTTTATGGAGAAAACCATAATTTGATATGAATGAGTTCTTGATAAAGGATTAAATAACCCAAAACGTTGGCTGATTTACAAATAATAAAGTTAATTAAGCAACAAGAAATCATCTTGGTTATTCTTTTTGATTTTGGGGGCTTCATTCCATATTGTGACTAACATTTACCTAGAAAAAGAGCAACTGGATAGCCCCAGACTGCCTGTGTCCATGCTAATCCAGAATTAGGAGTAAATACGCTTTCAGCCGTCCCGTTCAAAGAGCTTCCCTCCACCCAAGTGGCTATGATAAGAATATACAGGTTATTTCAACAATTGGATTTAGGAATTAGAATGTCGCTCGATGTCGCATCATGAAGCCAGTCACAGACTGACATTAGATCCATTATTTATCCCCACTAGTGCCTTCTCTCCTACAAACCCACCAGAACAGCAACGGCATATTCGCATCATAATACGGACACATGCCATAATTGGTTTGCCCCCGATATCACCCCCAGAGGTTGATATTATATATTCCTAGGCCTATAATATACATATACATAACTATAAATATCTGGAGCAAGTATGAACTACAAACCACCGGTATACACATACATGCCTACAATATTATCTATTGGCTAAAATATACATAACCCTCGGATATATTGACCAATTTGTCCAATATTTTTTCCACATCAATCTGAGTATCACAATTTCTTGTTTCTGTAATAATCTTGCCTGAAGAGCGTGCGATACGCGAAACCATGTTGTACCAAACAGTAGACATAGTCAGTGGATGTTGATCAAATTAGCACGAATAATATTGGCATAAGAACACGTCAAACCCAATACTGAAAAGGTCAAAAGTCAAGAGAATTTATTTATTAATTAAGCCAACTTTTCCTGGAATTTGGGTTTTTTAATGATGGTCAAATGTCCATCATTTTATCATATCTCTACCTCTCATACCTCTAAGAGAAATTCCATAGGTCATCTTCACGTGCTTTTATACTGCCTTAAAAAGTAGAAGGGCAAAAACATTACTTTTATATTAAAGAAAGCATTATTGATATGAATGTTTTGCTTAACTATAGGCATATATTAGCCTATATATAGGGCCTAGACCTGCAAAAAGGTCAAATTTCACGACGCTACTAATTTTGGTCACATCTCAAAATACTATATGTCAATGAATTCAAGTCAGTAGTGGCTGTAAATCCTTTGATGTATATTTTTGTGAAATTTGTCTGAAGTGATCAATAATTATTCATTTTGATTGTATTTGAAATAACATGAACAAATCAGAACTATGTGAATATTTGTTAAAAATCAATCAATGAAAAATGTCATGTAGTCTATTTTCTTCGTTCCAAATGTTATGGATCCACACAGACCTTAGTCCCAATTTTGTAAAGCTTTTTTATAAGTATGCTATGCTATGCTGTCATAGACCATAGCAGTTACTTGACAATCAGGAAAGAAGTTAATGCATGCGGATGATTGTGTTTTGATCCATGCAAGTGCAAAAGATCTAATAGCCATTCAAAAGGATGTGTTCGAACATTTTTGGTCAATGGGTGGATGTAAATGGTTTGAGAATTAATACAAGAAAAAACAGAATGCAAAATTTCTATGGTAGGAGGGTAAGAGGGACGTACACCTTCTATACAGTAATGGTGAACAAATTGAATGTATATTCACATTTGAGATTCGGTAAGCATCACCTCGTATTCTAACGTTGCAGACTGTTCAAAGACAGTTGTTTTGTAATATTTGCAGTCTTTGGTGTCTTGTTTAGAGGCTCGATCCACAACTATATTGCCGAATTCCAAAATAGGGAGAATAAACGTCTTATCAGTGCTGCAATGTCCCTACTTATAAGATGTCTGATCTTTCTCAGTCTATTGTGTTACACATTTACTCTCGTGTTGATACCAATTATATATGCATATTCATATTAAGACCTAAGTCAAGATGGAAACCTTACTACTTAAAGTGTTCTACTATAAAATATATAGGACATTAATGATGAAACTTACCAGTCATGGTGATTATACCCAGGAATGTGCCAATATTTCTACCAGCAAGCATTACATGATCAGCATTTTTAGATCCAAGTACTTTGTTCTTGATTGAGGCCCATATTCCCCAAATGAGAATGATTAGGTAAAATATGATGACAACGACAAGACCCAGAACATTCATCGTACCCGTTACTCAGCTAAAAATGAAGATCATCAACATACTTTATATATATTGTCACACCATGATCTGTTTGCAAAGTAGAGCCATTCAGTAAAGGGCGTACACTGGCACCGCAGATTTGATAGATACGTTTTAGACTGAATGTAGGAAAAAGCACATGTTATGTTACATGATATACGGTTGATGTTACATTTGCTCAATTAGGGGAGGTGTGGGGACTCCACTGAAATAATTAAAAATACTTTCCAAGACGGGTGGAAATCTCTAATCTAAGCCGGTTCATAGAAGATGAAATTTCAAACTAAAGGTGCAAACTGATGCAAACTATGCAAGCGACCAAACATTACCAGATTTTAAAAAGGTATTCTGCTTATGAGGACTTTAATTCAGTCGGGACCCACCACGGACATGCAATGACCTACTTTTTCCTTTAGGTACTGTGTAAATTGAAATAATTAACAAAATAGCTGAAAGATATATCCTCCAAACATTCTATCTATTCTCAACATAAAATTTTCGGTTGGACACTTTAATTGGCTTGGGCTTAGGGTGGTGGTGACCAGGGCCCTGTTTCAAAATCAGGGACATAGGAATTAAGTAGAAAAACATCCTATTTGGAAAAAAATCCATTTCATAATCAAAGTTGAGACATTTGCACATTCACTTAACAACTTAGAGGATATTCGCAGTCCATGTCGCCTCCCTGTCTGCTATTACAGGTATTACATAATAAGACAAACACTCATGGCCAGTCCCATTGTCCACCCTCACCCGGTCATGGTTGGGTGCACACTGTTGTGCTGTGAAGTGCGGCGAATATGCTGCGAAGTGCTGTGAATATGGTCATGTGAATGTGCGAATGTCTCACATTATGAAACGCCAGGCTGGGACATTCTTTGTAACATTTGAAGACCATTTGCAAATCTTCCAAATAAATCTGTCCATGTCTCCTTCATTATGAAACAACACCCGGGGTTGTGGTGTGTATGTGGGGTGTGGGGTCGGGGATGGGGATAGTCCTCTGTGAAGTTAATCCAGGGGATGGCTAACATTTCTTTGTTCATGTTTCCAAATACTTGTGATTTGTCCCAATGCTCCACAATCCACCATGATACCACAAATACTCTTGCTCCTCCACCACCTCCCCATGCACACCCCGACCCCACCACACACCCCTGGATATGAGTTTAGACCACTTGTTAATAGGTGCTAGGACTATTGGAGGATATACGGTAATCAACTTTAGCCACTTATGATATGGGCCCAAACTGACACACATGTACATAATTTTTGTCAATAAATTTCCTTTCAATTCTTTTAAAATGACACAAATTGTAGCTAGATTTTGCTAAAATTTGGTCCAACATACACATTGAACATAACAGTAAACAAAATACAACCATATATCTAGTAATCATTACATTCAGACTACATTAGCACAATTGCTCTACAATAAAAAAAATGTAAATCAGTTATACAGTTGACCAAGAGTGTGGGGATAAGCTGAGGGAGACAGAGACACTGAGTCGGGAGCAGGCTGATCAGTTGCAAACGGTGAGTGCAGACGAGAAAAAAAATTCTTTTTTCCCCCTGAAACCTGAATAAAGGGCCTTCTGGCTTCTACTGCTGGCTTGATTAATGAATAAAGAAAATGGTCGCAGTAGTTTTGCAATGAAATATAATTATATACATGTGTGTTCCTTCGACTTATTTATCGATGCATATTTATCCGTTTTGACTTTGAGCCCGATCGAATTTATAATAAGAATAATAACTTATTCAAGTCTTACATAGATCGAGTAACACATCAGGTTATGACAAAATAAGACATGGTTCTTTTCATTTCATTCTTTCATACTCTTGGCTATTCTAAACATATAGTCCACTATAACAGAATAAAAGCAAAAGACCAAATATTAAAACAAATTTTATAACATGGCTTGGAATTGACACTCTAGAAGAGAATATACAATTCATGTCTTCCTTGATTTGAATACCTAATATCACTCCGCAGTGCCAAGAGAATATTATAATGGTAGAATACTGGAATAGAAATGCTTATCCCCATGCACCCTGATATAATAACAATTATTAGGGAAATAAACAAATCTGTAATTATTAGAAGAATCTTTGAATGTGCTTGCGACTCTGCTCCTTCACATGAGTTCTTAATCTTAACTTCTTGAATTGACCTATTCTTCTTAGGGTGTATGGTAATCTTACGAAAGTTTCACTGGGAATCGTATCTTAAATAGGGGTTCTTGTCACATAACGAAAACAATTCGTTACCTTGTTGAGGGATTGGAAATGTTTCCAAGGTAGCCTAACTCTAAGAGGCATTGAATTCACAAGCGATTCTTACACCTTAGAAATACCTTCCTCTGCCTTTGGCTTCAGCTGGTTTAGCACACGCCTACCTTCTACTTGGCGGTTGAAAAATGCCACCAGGCACGTATCAGTAACCTCTGTAAACGAGAATGTACTGGGTATATTCTCGTTGCCTCTGTTAATGAAAACTGATCGATAGAATGGTGGCCGAGATGGAGAGTCAATTTCCTCTATACATAGCAACTTAACAATATAATATGCAGGGTACTTGTAGCATTATCATCAGGTTCGCGACCAGAGCTCTACCCCTTAATTTCCCCTAATAGCGAGATTGTGCAAGCGCCATGTATAGCTATGGATGTCCCAATGCTATAACCGAAACCTATCACCCTGCGTTAGGTTCGGACCCTAATAAGTTACCGAAGTTACCCTACATAGCTGTCTCAGTCAGTCTGGGTAGAGGGCTCGATCCTGAGTGTGTATGTGTGGGTAGGCGTGTGTGTGTGTGTGTGGGGGGGGGGGGGGGTCTAATTTCTCTTGTCGCTACCAAGAAACAACAATTGTCACTTGTCACTAAGAAAATTCTTTTGTCGTTTGTCGCTTTATTTCCGTAAAAATGGCCCGTATTTAGTTACTTTGTAGTTACATTTATATACAAATATATTTATTGTTCCTGCTTCATATAGTTATGCTTCAGATATAGCCTGAAGTTTACCAGTTCCTTCCATTGGTGACCTTTAAAAAAGGAGTTATTATAAGAGTTCCATTGTTGGTTTTGACCGGAAATAGTCCTTTCCTACCTCTTTTACAGCTGAGGATAGTAAATCGAAATGGTGGTACATAATAACGGGGCCCCATGCAGGCATTTGTGTATATTGTGTCCAGAGTATAACCGCGAGATATTACGTCATTTACGATTTGTGTAAGGTTTGCTATGGTCATTGTTAGGTTATATGAATAAAAAAAAACATTTGCTGGCGCTCGCCCCTCCACCCAGCCCCGTCCTACCTAGTGTCCCCCATACACACACCGCCACTGGCGTCGTGTGTATGGGACGTTCATGCCTGCGTGCTGGTTCATGTAAACACGGACGTACGGTAGCGCCAGAGCGGCTTGTCTCGGAACTAAAATGCGGCAATGGGGATCGATTCAAATCATATTTCATGACTTGGTGGTGGTAAATGGGCTTATATCTTCTTTTCTAGACAATATTGTTCCAGTAATCACTAGCTAATATCGTTGCTTACTAATATACGGTAGGAGTGAGCATGGAGAATAAGCTCAATAGGCATGTATTTGGTGGGCAGAGACAGCTATAAATGTCGTTCTAGGTATATAGGCGCCCAACCGTGATAACGGGTACGACTGATTAGGGAGTAAAGAATAGCCGATGCGGCTTTTTTAAAAAAAAAAGCGGTGGTCGTGCAGTGTCTAGCAGCTCTCAATAGGCACAGGGAGGACCCCGACTTTAAATGTCATTTTAGCATCTGATATCACCATCAAATTAAAGGATGTTTAAGACAACACAATGCATTAGATTTGCTCTCATTGGATGCCCTGCCTGCTCCAAGAAATCCAATGAATTGGATATAATTATTTTGTGGTCCGTGTGGTCTAGCTAGTTGGTAGTGGTGGGCAACCTCGGTTGGCAATGGATGCCATGTCTGAACGGAGATCCATGGTTCGAGTCCGACTGGAGGAAGACTGTCCTTCGGGTTCATTTCAGATACTTTTGAATGGCTAATATCAAATTCTCCTTTTAGTTACCCAGAGTGAAACACAAACCCTCTACATACAGCTGTTACTCAATGTGGCCTCTCTACTCCTCCACATTACCCATGTAGTGGCCCCTGTAGCTCTTCCTCATACCAGCTATTCTGAAGCATGCCTACATAAGTATCATGTTTAACATCTTCTTTTACCTTAGCCATGTTGACGACCCTGTTTTCTGGTAAAAAGTTATAAACATGATTAATTTTACCCGCATGCTTTGTGT
Organism: Sthenelais limicola; assembly: GCA_942159475.1. NCBI lineage: Eukaryota > Metazoa > Annelida > Polychaeta > Phyllodocida > Sigalionidae > Sthenelais > Sthenelais limicola. The sequence continues at coordinate 110,101,543 of OW804095.1, read as the reverse complement.
AAACCTTTGAATGGTCAGATATTACATTCGCATTACCCTTCTGATTTGAGGCATGGTGTGGGATAATAAAAGAGTTAACGGAGACGTGGGCAAATATGAAATGAGTATATTTTTTATGTGAAAAAAAGAAGGAGTACTCCAACAACTTTACAATAGCAACTAACAATCACAATAACAACTCTAACGACAACTAAATCCGAGTGGTAATAAAAGTCTCAGGATCTCTCTCTGCTTCTTCACTCATATCCCTTTTACAGGATTGAGCCTGATCCCCTTGGTCTGACGTATATGCCACGTTTATTTTAGGACTCGCTTCTGTCGACCTCCCTTCATCAAATGTTTCATCCGTTCCATCACACGTCTTGAATATGTTTTGGAGTGTTTCCATGTCCTTCGTTATATATGAGATGACGATAATGGTCAGCATGCCGATCATCATGGCTAGGGTTCTGAATGGAAATAGCTGGGTCATGGAATCCTCATCAAACAGAGGATAATAGATGAGGGGCCGAAAATCGAGAAACTGACCTCCAGCAACAATTCTGAAGAAAAAGCTTGCAACGTAGCCACATACAGCCCCAAAGGCGTTTGCATGTTTGTAGAAGATGACACATGTCAATTGTGGGAAGGCAACCACATACACAAAATCGCCAGCTAGTATGTAGAGTTCAAATATTGAAAGTATCTTTATAGCCATCATGCATGAAATCGCCCCATGGAGGATTATACAAACTCTCATGACAATGAGAATCTCTGAGTCTGTCACCTGTATAATCATAATGGACCAGTTAGTGTCAAAGGACTGCATAAGGGGTTATTGTGATTCATTTTAATGCCATGTATCCCCAATAGAGGAACACATATTTTATACAGGGGCTATAACATAATCCCCAGTACTTGCTCAATAAAAAGGCACCTATTATTCTAATTTCGAGTTGTTTTTTCTCTACCCTATTAATTGAGGTCGAAATGTTTGTTGTCGATCGCCAAATATACCAACCTGACGTTTCTGGTACAGCCTTCTTCTGATTGGTTTGTAAACATTGCGGGACATCATTGCTGAAGAAGCTATGTCCGATGCAGCGACTGAAGACATTATTGCAGCCGAAAGGGCCCCGAGACCAATTATGGAAACAATCTTTGGGGTAAGATGCTCCAAGACCAATGGAAGTATGAGCGGGTAGCTTGAAGGTTCTAAGGGAACGGATCCATACATTGGATATGTAGTGGAATTCCAGTCTGTTTGAGAAAAAATTGAAATGGCTTTCTTCACATGGTCAGTATTCTGCGGAAGCCCAATCGACCCTAAAAAAATACTAGCTCTTGAAAATTTAATGGTATTGGTGAGGGCATTTAGAGAGCTTGTTACAAGTGGTGTAACATACAAGTGAACGAAGAAGCTTATGTTATATTTATGGGTTATATTTAAAGTTCTATCGCGGTCTTCTCTTTTACACGGCCGAACAATTAAAGAAAATTTGACCATCTATGAGAATGATTAGCCTCACTAAATAATCCAATGTTATTTTGGTCTTTTGCCATTCAATTAATTACGGGTAAATGATTTATAATTGTGGTTACGAAACCCTTCTTTATTATATAAATTATTTGAATGCTTGAGAATATCACGTTCCCATGAAAAAGTACTTCAGTACAGAATTCTTTGGCAACTACACATTGCCCTTTCACTATTAAATATAGGTTCTTGGCCTAAATTCGTAGTGGAAAGTGGATAGAGGATAGGTGGCACTCAGGACCTATTGCGGAATTGCTACGCAAGCCTGTAGAGGTCTCTTATTGGTTGTCAAATATGATGGCTGCTGGGGATAAAGGAAGTTGAAATATACACATGTAATATTTATAAATGATACCCTAGACATACACTGTGGTTTTAAGTGCTAGCTTGGACCTATATAGGTGTGTTGTGGGTTCGAACTCCACTAATATTTGCCCTCCAAGTCAGTCTTGATCAACTGGGTCGTAAAAGGCCGGCCGTGTGATGGCTGTATATTATATCTGGCACTATATTGCATGTTATAGATCCATTGCTTATAATAAGAAAATATTTAGGTATTGCACTTGTGTCCTCTCAGCAATAAATTGCTATATACTACCCCATGAGTTTAGCAGAAAATAAGCTACAGGAGCTGAACTAAAACTGCTATATAAGATATGAATACGAAATGAGATGAGACAAAGGCAAATAGATGCAAGGCTATGCAATCAAACGAATATTGTAAGGTACACACGGTACCGAAACGTTGAGATTCATGAAATAAAACAAGAAAGCAAACTCACCGCAAGCTGGTCGTTTAGCTGGTACTTCACTATCAGAATATTGTAAATGCTTGTTTAATGTAGTTGTACAAGAGGCTTTGTGTGGAAGACTACACATATTTCGACCAAGGAAATAGTTGCCATGGAATATATGTATACGTATAAATCATTCATATACAAACGCCGAGGGTTTTTAAATGATAGATGAAGTTCTAGATGAAAATAATATGAGTTGGCAAAGAACATATATTATATTATATATTATACCGGTAGATTTAGCAACGGCTCCAATGATTACTGCAGGAATATTACAGAAAACAGATCCAATGGCCCCAGCAATAGACAAGACCTGACTGTCCCTTGGGGTTTTAGCCGATAGGACACGGAGGAAATAGTCCTGAAATTTAAGGATATCGTTTCATTTTCCATTTAAATCAGAGGATGTTCTAAATAATACGAATCACAATTTATGGTCAATGATTAATACCTGCCATGGTATTCCACCAAAAACTGCAGTAATGGCTAAATCGACCCAGTTGCTTAGCTGGGGACCATCATCCAGTTTTCCTACCCATCCTTCACTACCCAATGCCGTAGCTGCAAGATCCTGAACAGCTGGGTGGGCCAGAGCAAAACCAGCACTCAGCCACTGAGACAAAATTAAAAACGCTTAGACAATTTGAATGATTGAGGTACATCGTATCAGAAAAAAATGATTTGATGACCTGTGGCCATTTTAATCTTACATATGTATAAATTACAATGATCATAATGATTATTGTTATTGTATAGCAACACAATCCTTGACACATCTCATTGCATTAAATATCTTATGCATTTTTTTACGAGATTGCTTATCCAATAGAAAACAATTTGTTCGTATAAATGGGTCAGATTCTCAAGAAGGAACAGTCACCTTCGGAGTTCCTCAGGGCACAATTCTAGGGCCCATTTTATTTACAATATATATCAACGATCTTCAGTCTGTAGTTAAGCATTCTCACTTACAACATTATGCAGACGATACAGTCTTATATTATCATGACCGGAATATTAATAATCTATATGAGAATTTACAGCAGGACCTAGACAGAGTTTACTCATGGTGTACCATTAATAAGTTATCACTTAATATTGCTAAATGCAAGACGATGTCCTTTGTACTTAGTTACATGGCAAGAAGAAACTTGTTTAATCCTTCCAGTCTTAAGCTGGGTAGCCAAAAAATTGAGCCTGTTCAAGATTATAAATACTTAGGTTTTACACTTGACAAACTTTTATCTTTCAAATTGCATGCTCAAAAAACCCTAAGCTTAGTCTCAGCTAAGATAGGGCTTTTATTTCGAGCTCGAAATTCACTTACTTCCAAGGCCAAACATGATTTATACAAAATGGCAATTCTCCCTAATTTCGATTTCTGTGATTTCATTTATGATTCTGCACCGAAGTCTTTGTTGCAGAAGCTACAGTCACAGCAAAATCGTGCCCTCAGAATAATTTTTAATAAATCCAGGTTTGACAATGTCGATCGTGAACATAAGCTCTTGAATATTTGGCCTTTGCAGGAACGTAGAAATAAACATATCTTAGATATGGCTTTTTACCTTTCGCAAAACCCTGAAAATATTGATCTCAGAAATCTTCCTACCCGAAGCCATGCCAAGGGGCGGAAAAATCTATTGGTCATGTCTACGAAGTCCACTAAAATCATAAATTCCCTTCTATACAAATGCCAAATTAGATGGAATAGCCTAAGCCCGGAGGCCCACAAAATTCCTGATAAGTTGACCTTTAAACATTATACGGACAAGCTGTTAAATCCTTTCCAATAGTGTTATACGCTATCTCAATCTTCCTGTAAAATGAAATGTCTCATGTCTCTTTGTCTTGATACAATTCTTCATTCTAATGCCTCGCTGCGAGCTTTATTGTATCTACAACTCTTAATCTGCATGAAGATACCGTCCAAGTTGAATGTCTGGATCTTGTTCTGCCCAGACAGATTATTCCTATGTTATCGATGAAAGCGGTGAACACACTAAATTAAACTATGAAATTAGAATGTGAATTTTGAAATATATATATCGCTAAAATGCTATTAGATTAATAATAATGTATATGGTACCTACTTTAAGTGCCTTTGGCACAACATACTATGTCCACTAAGTATTATTGTACCTTATCTAATGGTTCCTATGCACACCAAGGTGCATAAAATGTAAAATGTCTTATGCACAAAGTGCCTTGCTTACATCATATAAACTAAGACTTATATGTAAACCCTCGTGCTATATCAATTTTGGCACTCTATATGTCTAATTACCTTAATTCAAACTCTGAATATATCTGTTATCTACACTCTATGGAGTGGTAATCTCGCCTATACTTCGCATCTCATATTCTGTTAATTTTACCTCATCTTTCATCTCGCTATGTTATGACACATGTACTGTTACATATCCTAATTTAATTCTCTATTCATTGTTGTTAACGTTAAAAACTACCTTAAAAAGAAAATCAAGATTCAGGCGCTCGTTGGAAGAACCATGTTTAACCATTGTCCTCCTTATGACGGTCGATGCAGGAGACAGAAGAAGCCATAAGGAAGACAATTTTAAACATTAACAGTGACCATATTATCAATATAAATTCCCAAATCAGCCCAATGGAAGAGGAATTCATAGAAATGTCGATTACAATGATTATATGATTATTGTTATGATGGATTCAGTATTCAACCCCCGTTATGTGGGCAAAAACATTCTAGGAAAAGAGCTTACCAAACCGATCACCATGCAAATAAATTGTAGCACGTCAGTGATAACCAGGGAGTAAAGACCACCAATCATTGTATAGAAAACTGCAACGGCTGTAGATATTATAATTCCTGTTGTATGTGGTATTCCTATGATTATAGTGAGGCTGGAGCCTGTATGAACGGAATGATAATAACATTGCATGTTCATGAACAGTCGTGGGAGGTGACATAACCCTAACTAGATGTAAAAACAAAAACCATTTCGATTTGAGTTGATAATAGAGGAACTATAAATGATATAGATATACATGTGCACATGCATGTGTGACATGTATATTATTCATAAATTAAACCTCGAATTCACGCATCATGAGTGAAATATAAATCTAACCAACTACAAGATGTCAAGGCTCTCCTTTTGTTGTGTAATCTTTTCTCTTGCACCATTACAGCTCTATTTCTTACCCAAGGCAGAAAGGCCTGCCGCTGTGAAGAAAAGGTCACCAATACCAAGAGGAACATACACTAAAGCAGCCACAATTTCCCCATATCTCTCCTTAAATGGATCCAACATCGTGACGTAACGACATTTCCTCATTTTACCAGCATAGAATATTCCCCCTTGGTGGAAAGAAACCGTTTAACCATATGCAGATCTGTATGTGTTCAATATAACCTTTACGAAGTATTCAGTGAAAAGGTGTGAAGATTAAGGCACACAATATAATATACCTAGAAATATTCATTTGGATTTCCAATTATATATTATATGTACCTAAAACTAATGCAATACAATAGCCCCAGACTGTTTGCGTCCATGCAAGTCCATAACCTGGGGTGAAGACAAATTCTGCAGTACCATTAAGTGACCCTCCTTCAACCCATGTTGCTGGAAAAAAGATGTAAGAGTGTTCACCAACTGATCAGTTCAATGCTCAAGGAAATTCAGTTCAGTGGTTCGAAAATATTCTACGTTTGAAAAAATTAGCTGAATTATTTCCCTTATTGGGATTACATACCTGTCATAGTAATTATACCGACCACCGGACCAATGTTCCTCCCGGCTAAAATAATATCGTCAGCATCATTGGAAGACATAGTTTTATTTCTAACTGAAGCCCAGATTCCAGCAACAATCAGAATAATGTAGTAGATAATCAACACCACTAGACCCCAGACATTGAGCGGGCGGTCTGGATACTCAAAACTGAAATGTAGACCTTGAAATTGTAGTGGTGCGCTCTAAGTTAGGGACTAAAACTTAAAGTTGCCCTGATTCATTTCATATGACCCATGATAATTTTATGAGTTTTTATGACACAATAATATTTGATATGTCAAATAAAAGAAAGGATTCAGGGCTATCTGTATTTGAAACTGTCACATGCAGAATTGCAAGAATTCTTTTTCATATTAACAGCTGTTTCCATGGTAACTGCATCTGAAATGTCATGAAAATCCTGACTTTCAACAATTTTCATGGTAATTTCTCTTAGGTAAATGGTTCTGCAGCATTGGGGGCCATGTTGCACATACAAAATAAATTTGCCCATTTTTGGCACATATATCAACTTTGTACTATCATAATGGTGGAAATGGCAGGGTGAAGAATTGAAAGCCAAAATGTCCCAAATTTGACCAATTCTCACTGAAAAATGGCCGTTTAGGCAAAATCTGGGATTGTAAGGATGAACATGAGACTTTTTAGAATCACAAAGAGGCCCATATTTTTCACTCAAACACCATTTCTCACAGGCGCACTTAAGGGCACAAGCCTTTGCTGTCTTGTGTCACCAACTATATTTCTGTATAACAAAATAGTTTACATTTCTGTAAACTGGACTACATATTTTAGGGTAAAGTCAGGCCCAATTTAACCATACATCACAATGTGATAAAACTCTTGAACGATTTCAATATATATGGTCAAAAGCTATGAATGACAATCTTGAACTGTATTTTCTATCTAATTGTTGAAATAAATTTTCTTTTCTTTGATTCTTTACTTAGAAATACAATAATGTGGAGTCAATCTATTTTAAAATTTTAATTAATTCTCTTCTTTTAATTAAAGTTTGACATATATGCAGGCATGATGGTCTTTTATTCTTGAAAAAAAAATTAATACCAAGAAAATGCCTATGGCACAATTATAATATGACCATTTGGAGGAAAATATTCCATTTTAAGGTTCTAAATTCGAATTCAATGATACAAAAATCATAATCACTTGGAACTTAGACAAGATTCTGGCTTCTAGTATTTATCTGAAGTCTTATGAACAAAGAAAACATTTTAATTTTCAAGGATTACTTTTAAAAAGTGGGTAATCATAGGAAATCAATCTTGATATACAAGTTGAATTTTTCATGGATGCCCCATCTTGAATGGCCCAAACATGATCCTAAAAGGATTAGTACACACGGTCTAGCCCCGCCCAAAGGCACTGGGGTTTTTCTATGATACTGGCCTTATAGGCCGCGGTCATAGAAAAACAATGCATAAAGGGCGGGGCTAGACCGTGTGTACTAATCCTTTTAGGATCATGTTTGGGCCATGAAACTCAAATATGAAAATACTCTTAAACTGATTTTGTGCGTATTCATTTTATAAGGTAGTTAAATTGACCCTTGAAAATTCGAAGCATGGAAGTTTCCATTTACATCGCCTTGCTCACTCATTGACATAATATGGGATATTTACATACATATGAGCAATTAACACCCAAATCCCTTTCTGCTTGGTTGAGATTCACTAAAATTGATTGCCACTCAGGAAGCGCTCAAATTGTTGACACAAACATATTGCATGCCGTTGTACTTCATGCATGAAAATGAAACTTTCTCATTTAACATGAATGAAATGGTCCCGTTGTATTTTTATTTTGCAAACAGGTCAATGTTGCTCCTCAGCCTCCAACCGATCACTAATTATTGACCCGTAGAAATCATCGGGTCCAAAATCTATTCTAAAGCCAATCAGAGCGCGTCATTTACATCAGAGATAAACAGTATGAAGATTCCTGAAGTTCAGTTTGCCAAATATCCACCCCACGCACTGCTGTGCTTGCCTCTATAATAATAGAGTAATATACTGTGGGGAACCTTGTTCCCCTTTGTCGATGTAAGGATTAATGACCGACAGTTCAGGTCTGATGGTGCACAGTTGGGGAACCTCGGGACTATGCGCCAACAATGCACTAACAGATCAGAAACGGAGGATAGTAATACATTTAGTCTCTAAATGAGAAATAATTCTCTTGTATGGATTGTGGAGAAAATAATCCATAAAATATGTTAGTTTTTAAAACAACCATGGGATTTATTATTTGGGTAACAAATTCCATACGTGCATATATGTACTATTGAGATCTTCCTCTTTCTTTCTTTTTAGTTGAGACCTTTTTACTGTCTATCTTGACTATGAAGCACGATTCGTTTGGTAGTCTATGTAACTTTTTTAGTTTGCTAAAGACCGATTTACAATATATAGGGCCGGGAAATTTCTTTTATAAAGGTTATGGTAGTCAGGCGCGAATGGAGAAACATCCTTAAAGTTGGTATACAAAGAGAGTACCAACTTCAAGGAATGTGCTCTTCTGTATATGGTATTCGGTAAATGGGAACCGTACTTCTCATCTCATTTGGAAACATGTATTCCTTGTCTCTAACAACATGGATAGAGGACCTATTAATTATCTATAGTGGATTAAGGGTACCCGTATATTATACTGTGACGGTCGTTTCCATTTTCTTCTTTGTCAGTGTGGGGTTGGGGGGCATGTAATAGTGAAAGGAACTAGGCACTAGTAATTCAACCTTTCCTCTGGAATCTTGTCCAATAAACATTCCATGTTAAATGGAAACAAGACAGCCTAAAACTGCCACTTACTATGATATCTATCGATATCAAGGAGGCTAGCTGTAGTCATATCACTAATTTTAGAATAAATTTCCATATTGAACCAATCATGCTGGATTGTTGTCTACTCTCACTGACCTTGCCTTTTAATATTTACGTTACATATAAAATAAACCTGGGACAATGAGCTGTAATTTGTATTGAGAAACGCCATAAATTGCATCTGTTAAATGGGCTTAAGCAAACCTGGAATGGTAAGTGTATAGCTAACCATATTCAAGAGAATTTGTTGATAAACTCAATAAACTTGGTTAAAGCACATCAATTCCTCCCCCAACAGCAATAATAAAAACAATATATTCTACAGAAAAAAACATTGACAAGAAATAACTGTTTTTGAATAACACATACAGGTGATTCTTTCCTTACTAATCCAAATGAATAACTTTGGTTTATCATAACTTTGCTGTGTTGACCAGAATTATTATGAGAATGACTTTAATCATAGCCATTATACTGTATCAAAGATTATAATATAGCAAATACAGTTTTAATCATCTTACCTTGTTCCATTCTCCATCCTGATGTCATAAAAAGATAACTTAGACTCATAAATATTAGTTTGAGTCCACCTCTCCTGATGGCGTCTTCATAAAGACTAGTAGTCGCTATACTATGATTTCCCACACAGACAATGTCACACAACACAGACAATGGATTTGAGCCGTATCAGCAAAATCGGTCCAAAAATGACCATGGGAGGAAAGGAACATGCCCGTCGTGAAAATCATCATTGATTTTCAAGTTGCCACAGAAGAAAAATATTTCACGGCCTAGTTGATGTAAATATATACATCATACCTTTCAACATTATAATTGTCATTTTACCCTCTGATGAACGACCGTTAGCCATGCAGAAATGCCTTCAGAAATAAAAACTTAGCCATATATAGGGAGGCTAAGTAGTTCACGGCAGTTAGTTTTTTAGGAGCGACATTGTACCAGATCACTGTATCATCAACGGCCCTTTTAACCACATATATGGCCATACCATTGTTTCCATGCCTTCTGACTATATGACGATTGAGCAAGCCATAATATTTGCCTTGTCTTTTACAAAATATTATTTTGTAAAAGACAAGGCAAATATTTTTTTTTCTCAATTATATGATATAAAACACATCAATTCCCTGGGATATCTCCATGTTCTAAATACTTACAGTGTCACTGTAAGAGTAAAGTCAGGGGAGCGTACACGTGATAAGAGACACACTTATCAGGGGTGGATCTAGGGTCTAAAATGAGGTGGGGGGGGGGGTCCAAGATGAAAAGGGCACATCAGTCCATCCAAAAAACGGGAGCCAGAGGGGCACAAAGGCATAGAAGGGAGAGATCGTCAGAAAATGTACAATTTATCTTTACCAATCCTCTCAAATAACCCAAATTTAAGAGAAAAGTGGCGTTCAAAATACAGTTTAACACAAGGAAAGATACACGTTTTATCAACACAATGCCCAAGATACTTTGATATACCAATTATTCAAAATATTTGTTCAGTCTAATTAAGCAGAAGTTACCAAATTTGTAGACCTGCTGAATGTGCATTTTCTGAAAATCTGACCCACTAGGGGGGTTGGGAGCATCTTCCCCTGGGAAATTTAGAAATTTAAGGTGCAATTTGGAGGCATTTGGCGCTTTTTGAAGCACAAAATACAGTATTTAATCACACATGAAAAGGGATCATTTTATTTCTATTATTTATTGTGACTTTCAAAATCAAGGGATGCAGTTTGCAAGGACCTAAGAAACAAAGAACATACAACACACACTGCGGCAGTTGAACATGTATAGGCTACAAATTGTAAGATGCAACACCTCTGAGGCAACGCCCAAAAACGTTCATGGTAGATAGTGCGTATTTTCATGTAACTGTTAAATATCTATTGGCCTTAAATGAAGAAAAAAAAAAGAAAAAAAAAAGATGCGGAATTATTTTTAAAAATCAGTTGTGGCTACTGTTGCAAGTGATATAGGTGTAAAGTAGGGTCTGGGGGCATGTTGCCCCCAAAATTGTAAAACCTGTGAAGGAGTGAAATGGTATATTCTGGGGGCATTTTTGGATCATAATTAGCCAGTTCAGTTTGTATTTAAAGATACAAAAAAATAATTAGGGGGAAAATCTCAAAGGCAAATTCAACTATTTGACATTGAATCAAAATCTCCCTCAAATGATGAAATTACATGTATCCAATGTCACATTGGAACCATTACCAGATCAATGGGGGTAGCGGGAGGTAGCGGGAGGTAGCAGGAAGTAGCGGGGGCTGAAGCGGGGCACTAGCACCACTCTGTGTTCATTTCCATGTGAAAATAAAATGTTGTCTGCTCAAATTTCTATGCAGCGGTAGAAGTAGCGGTGGAAGTAATGGGGCAATAACACCTATTCGGGTATACCTTCAGTTGCTTGCTCGAGGTATAGGCTGTCAAAGAAACGGGAGGAGTAGCAGGAGGTGTAGCCGGCCAGTGGAACCCAGCCTTTAGTCTGGGGGCAGAACCCGATTTTTAGGCTGAACCTTGCTTTTTTGGACATACAATGTTTTTTGATCGATTCCAGATCTCCAGAATCTTCTGATTCCAAATCTGCCAGGTGCCACTCTGTAACCCTTGAGGAAAATTAATTATCGACGTTTTTAAAAAAAAGTTAAAAATATTAAATCTAATCAATAAAAAATTAATTTTGTCCTCAATATCCACTGTAATTGCATAATTTTGATGGAAAATAAACTTTAAAATAGGAATTACATATTTCAAAGTCAAGAGAATTCATCAAGACTTCTAAATGTCATATTCAAAGGTCAATTTAAGGTCAAAGGTAATCTTGAGTGTTTTTGCAAATAACTCTGAGAAAAATGGTCTGACATCTTAGATCAAAGAAATTAATTTTAGGGCACATTATTTCATATCGATTGATACCAGTTACTAGGTTCTACATTCAGGAGTTTTATTACAATTGCTTTTCAAATGACGAGACTATTTTGTGTTTTGGCCGGAACATGAAGTAGGCCCTTATTTCTTGGAAGCATAGTTGAGTATCTGTTGAAGATAGAGCTAAATATTATAATGTTTGTTAGAGTAAGATATGATCATTCTATTGATATATTGTACACAAATATCTGAAGAAAAATTGAACTTTTTATGATTTTATAACAATTAAAGGGATATTCCATGGTGTGAGCACTTTTGACGATAATGAAAGTAATCACATGTTAATGTGTACAATCATAAAAATAATCCTGATAGCATTATAAGGAGGAAAAATCACTATGCAAGGACGTTTGGTTCTGTCATCATTCATGCAAAAACTAATACTACAATATTTACTACAAACTGAGACATTTGTTCTTTCTGGGGGTAACAGAGTCAAACACTTTTCTCAGAGTTATAGGCAAGAATCCTCAAAAAGACCTTTGACCTTGACCGTTGACCTTTGAATATGACCTTTAGAGGTCATTCAAGGGAAGTTGTGAAATTGGGGGAACCCAGGAGAAGCCATAATTCCTTATGATTCCATTATTTCAGGCACTCCAAGGGGAACTCTGTCATGCGCAGATCCTATAAAGTTCTACCTGTTAATCGACAACAACGTTGAAGGTGAAGGCTCAAGAACATGCCCTAATTTTCAAGTATGAGATGATGGTATTATTTAGTCAAATATTTCAACAATAAATTATCGAATGAATGAACAGATAGCTCATGGGCGGGGATTCCCACCATTTTAAGGAAAGTGATAACACGGAAGTGTATCTATAATTCGAATTCCTTCGCAAGAAAAACTGTCAACACATGACCACGCGGTAAACTTTTTATACTGTCATTTTATTGGTTGTTGCAATTCTTGCAATTTCATATTTGAAACACTATTTCCCGTTCTTTTGATATACAGTATAAGCAACTCTTTAAAGTAAACTTTAATTCAATTTCACGATTAGATTAGAATAGATCATAAATTTGTCATCCTTTATATCACAGCAAATCCTGGACAGGCTGGAGGAGGAATGGAAAAAAGACTTGGATAGAAGGATGGATATATTACGTGAGAAAACCTCAAGATATCATATTCGAACACTGTTATAAAATAGATACAAAACTTTAGAGGTACTGTAATGACTCTTCGAATATAGCATACAAATATATACTGAAATATTTGTTAAAGTGATCGATAGCACAAGATAAATCTTACACATGTCATCTCCAAGCAGTTCTCATTATTTGCACATACGGTAAGCGAAAATCACCAGACCAACCCTTTGTGGCTGTGCTCACCTTCAAGTTGCCTCTCGTGGATTTAAAATGGCTTCCGTAGATAGCGGAACACAATTATCGTATGTTCTATTAAGCACATTTTATGTACATATATAGAAACACTCACACCTCAATGGTAAAAGGGGTTACTCTTCTATGACATGAGAGGTGTTATGTCTCCAACAAAAAGTATATTACAGTAATTTTGGAACTCTAGACATCATCATTGCCATCAATGTAACTGATTTCGAAGGGATCATCAGTATGTTTGTCTTTGAATTGTACCCCCAAATGTGGATTACAAAAATGATGTTATAATGAACCACTTGAAACAGGGATTTTAATTAATTGGGGCGCCACTTTAAGAGCATTTTCACCCAATCAATAGCATACTTCAATCGCTATTTTTAAACTGATGCATAACTAATACCCTTTTAATTTCTGTATAATTACTCTAAGTCTTGAATGTATCAATGTTTCTCAATAGTAGGACGGTTCTTTTCTCTTCTCCAGAAGGTCATTTGTTCTGGCTAAGTGAATAAGCTGCCTTTGGAAGCCGGTGTTAACAACACAGATGCCACGGAGACGCTTCATGGTCTCGAAAATCGTCATCAGGTCGACGCGGAATGCAAGCAGGATGTGCGCGATGCAAAGGGCGCAGCTCCTATTGACGCCCATCTCGCAATGAATCAGCACTTTTCCTCCATATTCTCGCGCATGCTTGATGATGGCTTCTGTTTCCGGAAGGTGTTGAAGCATGTTGTAATGGTCGTTGTCCTCTGCGTAGAAGACATGGTACATCCAGATCTCAGGCACATTGACATAAATGTCTGCGTTGTCAATTTTTTTACCGCCACAGTTGATGATATGTGTGATGCCGAGACTCTTCAACTTCTCCACATTTTGCGCGTCACTGTTGCTGCCCAGAAAAAGGTAATCGGTAAGCATTGATGGACCGCTTCTTGCCAGCCAGATATTGTCCCTGGTGAGAAGTTCTTGGATTCTGCTTACGTACATAGAATCTTCGGCAATAGCCATCATTTTCTGAACTGGAAGGAAAAATAAAAATAACTATATTAAACTTTTTAAGCCTGAAAAAGCCTCAAGAAACAACAAAACATACCGGTTCTTAGATGGAATTCAATGAGTGGTTGTTCTGAAATAGTGTATCAGACACACAAGGAGTGACAATGTATGTATCATTGCTTGTGACTTTGCCACTCACGGTGATACATACTTTTTACTCCTTCTGCATGGCTCTGATACGCTAATTCAGAACAACCACTCACTGCATTCCATGTAATTATTAAGATCGAACTAAATGAGAGGTGTATATATATATGGTGGTGCATTCACAAAAGGCTTGTGTCTTTGGTGAATACACCGTCGCATATATATCCGCCTCTCATTTAGTTATATTTTTATGCCATCGTATACATTTAAACCTCATTTGATCAATATTTACCTTTTGTTAACGTCTCTATTTTGTGGATACTCCCACATATAATGGCATAGGCTAAACGATAAAATAACAGAAAAATTGGAAACAACGGTGCAGTAGTTACGGGTCTCTTTCCTCCATCTGAATTTATATAAAAAATATTCGACTAGGCCTATATTGTGTTAGACTAAGTTGGTTATTCTCTGGTCTGCGTCTCGACAGAAACAAATCGTTCCATGTAAGTGTTTAATTCAAAGGTAGGACTATGCCCTTTGCTCGAGCAATATTACAGTGTGCCTTACCATAGTATTGTTTGATGTCACTTGTCTCAGGATAAAAATCCTAAATACAAATAGATACATAATACATTCCATATAATAGTAGTACATATATAATGTAATGTAATAATTATATAATGTAGTCCGACTGGCGACGCGAGCGGGCGGACTTACATTGTACTCCTTAGAATCTTATGTTTTTCTTCTACTTTCAAAAACCCTCTTTAGGTACTTAATTTTTCGTTTTTTCTTGTTCTTTTCCTTTTTAAAAATTCATGTGGAGTACATCTATAATTTAGAAGTTATACGAACATATTTGGCAGACTCATTCAACGATTTGTACGAGTTAATGAAGTATTATAATAATGGAAAAGATGTCAAATCTTGATTAAGGACACGCCGTAAGGTACAGTTGGTATATAAAGCAAAATGTTACACATTATTGGAACTAGCAGTTTTGACAATAAGTTTTAAGTGACATAAGCTTAAATGTGGTTTAAATATTCTCGTATACGAGAAAAATATTCCAATCAACTTAAGCATTATTTTAAATAGGGAACACTGATAAAGTACAAAGAGAATTATGGGGAGAATTCGCATAAAACCCTTTAACAATGACCTGTGGGATACTTCCGAGTTCGTTAACCCAGATAATTCTCATAACAGTAACCCCAGTGGGTGGCAAATCGGGCAAACAGTTATAGGTTCAGAGGTGATATTTCTATACTGGATGGTGCACTTACTCCAGCCAAGGAGGCCATTGCTCTCATATATACTAAATGTATAACTTTATATACAGGTATTCCCTCATACCTTTGACATTACATGTATTTCGAGGGTGAATGAATAGAAGCACCAGAATAATTTCTCAGGACAAAAATCAAAATTCAAATAAGTGGGATAGCAGCACCAGTTTTACCAAATTAAAGAAATGCTCACACCCAGCAGACAGTATGGAATAATCTGACAGATTATTTTCCACTTCCGAATGAATCAGGCCTACTAAATTATCAACCCCGTCGCCTAAGTTTTAACAACCCTTACACATCACATGTTAATTATGGCTATTCCTGTCAACAGATAAGTTTCATTATCCATATAAAGCTATCCATATTAAAGCTCTGGATGACGCGACCAATTTCAAATCTAGCGTATCTAAACTTTTGGAGCAATTATTTAACAATGACGAAACTAATTGCTTTCCCTGATGTTCCCCTTTTCCTGGGGAACTGTCCGGACAATTCGTATGTATCATCTCTGACGCGTGATGGTCATTATTTTGTGACATTTCTCTATGATTTTTTTGTTTGTATTCTTGATTTTTACTCATGCCCTGCTAGTACTGATATAGATACGTCGCACCCTTTTGGTGCACCTTTGAATGTCTGTGGATTTGTTGGCCGTTGAATCGGTTCTACTTGGACTGTATGAGGAAATTGTAATTCTATTTTGCCCGAACTCTCTTTTTGTTTTGATTTGGTATGTCGATGCTCTGTGCATCTCAACTTGTGGAAACAACGGTGCAGTAGTTACATTTTGCATTTAATATTTCTTCTTATTCTATGTATTACTTAGTTGATTACACAGTTAGTGATAGACCAACTGATGAATTATGTAAATCTCTATTTCGCATTGTTTAACTTTGTTTGAGAATAGTGTGCATTGCATATATAATGTTTTGGCTAAATAAAAACATTGAAATACAAATATATCTAATCACCTTTTTCTAACAAGGATATTTATGGTCATTGATAATAAGGTAAAAGTTATCTTGCTTAACGAGTTCCTGAGTGTATCGAAGATTTAAACACTGTGTCTAGCTATTCGTTAAGTATATACACTGCCCAGCCCTGGACCAGGGACTTGAGTTAGCATGGAGAAAAAGCAGTACAAAAAGTTGACATGAGTTGTGAAACACTCAGGAAACACTAGATATAAATAAAGAGGATCCGTTAGGCTATGCCACCATATATTCTGTTAGCACAAATCTCAAAATCACAAAACTGGCTAATTATACTTTAAATATTCGCAGTTTATCTAAATGATTCCCACTAACTAACACATGCCAAATGAAATGCTCATATATTTCCACATATGTTAGAATAACCATTATATACTCTTAAACAAATCTTTAAATAAATTTCTTACTTAAGATATAATAGAGAAACTGATCATATATATATACTTACAGTCTGCCATATTCCGTTTGTTCTGTGATTGTCCTTTGAATTATTAGAGACGTCTGATCTGATCCTGGGGATGACCTGGCACTCTTAAAGAGAGACGGTTTCCTTCAGCCCAGTCCTCAGGTAATAATATATCAAGCCGGATTGAGTGTAACTGGAATAAAATTCCTGGATATCCGTGCCTATGTTGGCACCGATTATATGTATGCCGATTTATTCTGCGTCAGTGAAGAAGGCCATCCGCCTGGACCTTGTTTAAATCTTTAGCCTCAGAGAACACACTGGAAACTCGATAGAGATCCAATGTGTGTGCTACACACTCGCGAACCACTTTCTTGGGAGACCTGTCTTTATGCTTATCAAGGGTTTACTATTCCAGTCTAACAGCAACAGCTGATTGATAAAGAGACAGATGTGGGTTCTGTCTTGGACTATCTTGCTAGCTCAATGGGTACGTCGAACACTGGCGATGGGATAAGGGCCTAATAACTTTATATTGAGCCGACTTGTGGTGGCTTGGAGCAGAAGTGAGCAGTTCATGCTGCAGCAGAAGCTCTAACTTGCTCACGGAGGAAAGTGTATTGTTTATGTGAGGGAGGGTATACACGCAGGTGTCTTACAGAGTGAGTAATGCATGACTCATTGGGTTCCATGACTGTTTTCTAAGTTTTCTAAGAAGAAAAACTCATGATTCACGGTTCTCACATGATATCTGAGGAATCCTTTGTCACTGCATGGTTTATAAAAATGCAAATGTGTGGACCTCGATCGACTAATAACACAAGTCGATTTTCAATGTATTATGCCACCATTATTCCCGATTACCCTTAACAAATATATTATAACTTAAGCTAAGCCTACGATCGAAAGACATACATTTTCTATTACTGCAATAACATTTCGTTGAATGAACAAGCCTCCGCCATGATTCATTCTTGCGTACAAGTGACATGACAAAAGAAAAGTTCTAGATGGCGAGGACATATCATATATATATACTCCCCCATGGGCATAAAAAATACCTGATTCATCGCTTGTTGTGCTCTGCTAACGTGGGCCAGAGCACATGAGGTGCTCGTAAGATGGATTTTCCCGGAAGTAACCATGTTGTGGGACCCTGGAGCAGATCAAGGTGCAGAAGTGTGAGCCTGTGAGTATGCACCCTGAGTACGGTAGCCGCCACGAATAGTAGGATGGGGTGCACGCCGGGGTATATGTCAGGGGTCAGGGTCTCGAAAGCAATTTGTCAACACCCGAATCTTTAAATTAGATAAGAAACAATTTTAAGTAATAAGAGATACAATTTATAGGCCTACTGGTACACTTCATTACGAGTTACCCCCAACATACACACATATACAAACCATTAAGAGATACAGTTAACTGTAGTATAGTCTGCAGTAGTTTCATCAAACAAATAGTGTAATGAACGTTGTTTATCATCTCGTACAAGCTGAGCATTGACTATGTTTTTCTTGTTTTATTATCACCAACTATTTGTTCCTGAATGAAAAGGAAGTTATTCAGCATAAATTTTGTGCAATGATGCACTCGGCGGGTGCTAAATTGAAATGAAGACATGACCGACATATGATACAGAATAATTTCAAGATCAGATCTGTGTTAATGTATTTTCCACATTTACAATTAATTTGATATAACATTAGTTAGGGACACTACGTTTTGAACGAGCTTCAAAAGATGAGGAAGCAGCGTGGACACGAATACAATTAAACGAGTTGTATGTTTTTTCGCTTTCGCTGCACAAAAGCACCTCATTAATGAAAGATATTGTGACGAAGATTGAAAGGCTGGATTGCAGACATTTAAATAGCAAAATGTATGCATGAATTAATAGTAAATGACATAATGGAAGCCTCGCAAGCCGGGTGGTGGAATTTGTCAATGTTTTTTCCAGGAGAGCCTCCAACCCTTCCTCACATACATACACTGAGTGCACTTACGTTTTTTTCAATGAACAAGAAAAGTTGTGTTATATTCTTGGTCATATTTCATACATCCGTATCAGTCTTATCAGTCACAGCATGATATAAGTGATGGAACAGCGTGCTTGGGCTCTTGAAATAATGTGCGGAAATCTGTGTCTCTTAGATACTGTTTATTCTAATAAAACCACCAATAATCTCATCGGCATTTTACTGAGTTTTTTTTAAAGAATATCTACACCTGTTCAAACAAATGCATCGATTTTGGATTAAACGGTACATAATATAAAGCTTATGCTCGTCTTGGGATACCATAGAGTTAAGCACAAGTACGACTCAGAAAAACCTACACAAACACTCAGGAAGTTGGCTGATCTCCTCATCCTCCGGTCACAAATATAGAGTATCCGTCTTGTTGGTAAATGCGTCAAGGGGCGTTTTTGCATACAGGGTCAGCTATAAATGATGTAGCTTGAGGACATCAACACACGGCTTTATTATTCTTACTGTACATGTCCTCCAAAGTTGTGTCTCTGTTCACCTGAAAGAATAATAATCCCGGATCCTTTAATATATGGAAGTGTCATTCTTAGAAGTTGTGTACAAAGGGTCTAAACTGGCGTGAGACCTTCCCAGAGTTTTTGCTTCACCTGAATGAGTTGGCCTGTAAAGCATATGTATACAGACATACACAAGAAAGGCACAATATTTTTTCTTAACTAAGGATGTACCTACATCGATATAAAGCCAAGAAAATGATTGACGTGTTAAACTTATTTTACCAGATCTTGATTCAATTCCTATTGTGAGATATACTAATCATTTCGAACATAATACTGTATATCTAATGCCAAATCTTCTAATTCTCTGATTAATCAAAGCATATATGATGAATTTAATCGGAATAATTGTACTAGATGTGTCAGTGTGTGCTCTTGAAATGTCGAGGAAAATGATTGCTATTGGTACTAGAGAGTGTGCCATTAAACATCACAAAATTAACCAGAAAAGGTAAACTTTTAATCAAGTTATTCATCCAGGTGTTGTGCATCTCGTATTCCCCAGTATCAAAAATTCTACTTGGTCCAAAGATATAGTTGTTTCCAGTAGGAGAGTTTCCATCCAATCCGGATATCAATGTTAATCCAGAGACATCCCAGGTTATTCGAGTTCAAACATATGGAAGTAATTGTATGCATCTTTTTATTTGATTTGATATATTTTTATTCCCACAAGTATAACATAACAATAATGTTATTCTCAGCTTGAGTTTGTAGTATAGTGCAGGTAATTTCTCTTACAGTAACAATAGTATAATTTATTCTTTGTATATTTCTACTATACCTTTCATCTACATAATATTTAATTTTAATCAGAATATACTACCTTCAAATTTATTATTAGTTGCCATTATGGTATTAATGCGCATTATATATATCGTAAGTATTTTGTAAAGATTTTATAATGTGGTCTGTATAACCAAAATCAAAACGGCTGATCTCTGGCCCCATGGGGCAAAACACAATTCAATCAGGTCAAGTGTATTCGCACGTAAGAGAGGATCCCTCTTATCTAAGTAACAGACCCAGTCTGGAGAAACAAGGTGGCTCGAGGCAATGCAACATCCTTGTGTATTAGCACCGTATCATATTCAGGCTTGATAGCATGTGTCAAGTGAAGGATACCATTCATCGTTCACACTGATACTATCTTATACTTTCAAATAAGTTTATTCAGACATTTTCGTAAAACTTGGCGTACTTTCGAACGTAGACTCAGATAGGAGTACATGAGGTAAACGGATATCAGATGGTATATTGTTGATTCTTGCCGAGGATATTCTAGCTCTTTCCATCTCTCCCCCACCACAAAGAGCAGCATTTCATCCATAATCGCAGTGTTATTGTAGACAGATTACACTCATTTATCGTTCATCTGGGGATGCATATTATCAATATGTTAAGACTTCTGGGCTTCCATACCTTATCTCCCGAAGCTAGAGACAGATGTGTCTAGTGTTTACAGTCCCCCCACCTGGTGGTAAGAATAATAGTGCCATTACATGCGTTTGGGAGCAGTGCCAGCAGAATCAATACAAACAATATACTTAAATACTTTCCACCCTCCTCTCTGATGTAAGAAGCAGGTTCTCTGAGCTAGATAAACAATGATCACTGAGTATCTCCTATACCTCATACCGTTTTCCTAGTTGTAGAATCAGAGGAGATATGAAAGAAAAGTTCTAACTTTAATATCTATATTACACATATTTATTTCCCGGACCCAGATTATCTGGTTATCTTTAATCATGTATACATATGTTGAAGCATATAAACAATTCATAGTAGTTCACAATGTTATGATCATCTATATATAAAGTCTGTGATATTTATATGTAATGCTGCTGTGTGCTTATTAATAAGTGAGTTTAAGTTACGTTACGTGCTCTCGGTGGGAGATCCTATCCGCATAAACAGTAACGAGTCTGTCATCGAAAGTATGTAAACAAAAAGGATGAAAACTATAAATCCCTCAAACATCTATAACATATATATATATATATATATATATATATATATATATATGACAGAATTACCATGATAAAAATAGGAATATATATATCGGTATTAGGCTAGGGTAATATAATATAGTCAGCGACCCCCGCCCCGCGATCTTACCCTGAAACCTGTACCTACATTGTAAGTTGCAAAGCATATAGAAGTGGTCAAATGCAAATAAAAGAAAACTTGTTGTTTATCCTGCGCCAGACTACCTGTTCTATACATATAAAAAGAAAGGTCTGTGTTATTTTCCACACACGCCCATGGTGACAATCACTGTAATTGTTGGGTGCGGCCTGGTGACAGATGGATCTCAGTACACAGTGTATCAAAATAGAGGAACTTCTCCACTCGATCATCTATGCATGTTATAGAAGCTCTGATTCATTTACTATTATTTCGGTAATACTAATATATTTAGCAATAGCTTATTTCCTAGTTGAGTTTCCTTTTTGCTCGACTAACATGGGGATAATCATGAGAACATAATATATATATATAATGTAACGTAGTTATATAACTCTCCCACCAAATCTTTGTTCCAAACTAAGTGCAACATGTGGTCCGATTATTCAATAATTATGATATGATTCGGAGATAATTGGCGACTATTATTCCCATAATTATCTCTTGCTTGTGACCAAAGTGAACTACAACATTCAATGGATAGGTTACTTTGTTATTTCGTTGTCAGAGGTGCAAAATGCAACACAGTTTTCTTCTGTCAGTGACTTTACTCATCATATTATATGGTCATATAGGTAAGCACCGATAATTTTCTAAAACATATTTCAATTCACATTTATTTGTTTTTCAAATGTATCCTTCCTACACAAATGGGATACTATATCTTTGGATGCTACATCTTAAAAAGAAAACCTCGTCGGATATATCAGAAATATAATATCGTTGTTTCAAGGGGAATTGAATTTCAGAAAATATTCTACACAATATTCTGCTGTTTTAGAAGCAGTACTCTTTCCCTGAAACAAGTTACTGCGCAGTTGAAACAAAATAACAGGATGAAAAACTCCGATATTCTCATGATTTCAGGATGGTGTTGGCAATGGTGCTATGTTTGCTCAGAAGAAGGGAAAGCTGGATCGTGTCAGCGATCTCCAGTTGAAGCTTCCTCCGATGCAAAGGCTATAAATTGCACATCTAAGTACTGCACTACGGTAATGGTAACTTACAAAGGTAAGTTATTGGCACATCGATTCCCTTAACATATAAACTTCTTTATCCGAGTTAAAAATGAAAGGTTTTATAGCTTTGGGTCATAATTATATACAATCGAACAAAAATATTTTGGGATGCTTATTCAAAACAGATGCAAGTCAAACGGATGGTTTAAAATAATCTTAAGCTAGGTATTACAGCATAAATGTATATCATATAGGAAAATATAACTCAGAAACTGACATGGGTAATACATCTACTTCCAAACTCCATGTAATATATTTCTGTCCGTTAGGAATCTAACTATTACATTAGATGAACCTGCAAAAGTGCCACCCCGGGATCGCTGTTTGAAATCAGTGTTGTTCTCAGGAGCCAAAAAAGGAACGGCAATAATAAGCCCTATTGCCTCTTTCTGCCGATATATCTTTCAAAAGCAAACCACCCGTGGAGTGTACCAGGAAGAACCTAAAACATTTATTTGGCTCTCAGTTGTACTTGTCAGACTATTACATGGGAACTTAGGTTTTCCACCAGGATACCTGCCTAATGGATTTCCCATTGCAATAGGGGTTTATTCCCAGAAAGCTGAAACCAAGCGTGGAATTCAATTAAAGGTTTGCGAAAAAAGGTCGGTGCAAATGGGATGCTCGTTCCCCATGGCACACGCATACACATGTACACTGTGTACGATTCATGATAGGAATCATTGGACCACTCTCATAGATCATTTTGCGAAATGAAAAGCAAATACTTCAAAGACATAACCAAAACTAATCGATCTTTGTATTTAAATCCCGTCTCAATGTCAAAACATGTAGATCAATTCTTTGAACAGATGTTTTATGGCCCAATGAGGAGGCCACTCGAGTGAATCATTGACTATAAGCACGTCAAATAAACATATAATATAAATATAAATATAATACTAGTTCAGGGCAATGTGATTTGCTGAGGTGATTGATCACAAGAAGTTTGGGCTCACTATAATCATATTCTATGTATGAAGTAGAGGTATGTGTAGAAGTCATGGGATGAACCATGAACTATATAGGGTTATGCTGATCATGTATTACTCTAAGGAGTTTATTGTGATATCTATATTTTCCAAGTTCCAACAGGTGAATTTGGGGCAATAGTAGTTCTTTTTACCTATGTCCTGCGGGTACAATTAAGTTTTTAGAGTTTTAGAGAATATATATACATGTAGAACTTCCTATAACATGTAGTTTTGTTAAAACAATAAGGTCTTTACTCTCATTCTCTCTCTTTGAAATAATAGCTTACTGTTACAACAAGGGTAATACAACAGGTAACGAAGTGATTTAGTTGTAGAATGGTCTTAATTCCTGGTACAAGTGACGTATATGGTGATATAACCTTAAATTGGTGTTATTAGGCAAGTAACTAATTGAAGTTAAAGAGAGGATTACCATTAGGTAATCATCTGGCCCCCATTAGCAGGTGCGAGGCGACCAATGGGAGACAAGCATCTGTTAGTCTGAAGCTAGATTCCACACAGGTAAGGAGCTAGGTAAATGTGTATACATAAAGAATTTAAAATTTAGGTAGGCTACAATCATAAATTATGACACAATGAGGTATAACATATTAGCTCCCATTAATTGCTAATTCGCTTTGCCGAAAAGTTATTAAATTATTAAAAGCTTGTTGTAACATATTGAACAATATTTATACTCGGAGAATATGTAATAACATATAGGTATATTACTGTAATGAATACCTGTGCTAATGGATTAATTGCCTCTTCAACCTTAAGTTGAGAATGGCATTCTTGTAGCGTTACCTGTTGTGTTACCCTTGTTGTAACAATTAGTTATTATTTCAAAGAGAGAGAATGAGAGTAAAGACCTTATTGAAAACCAAAATCTCAAGTCAAACATGCCAGATCATTATATTATATGAAGTTCAAGTAAAACTCCCATGGGCTGGGCATTGTGGACCTAATTAATCACTGTTCTTTCATCCTTCCAAGAGTTCCTAATAATTCTGACCTCCTGATATCCATCTATAGAGCCAAACATGTTAAATCATCACTGCCAAAATCTCTTATATGTATGGGGTAAGGAAGGGAGTGTATATTTATGCACGTAATTCTAAGTCTATGGGGATATTTTATGTCCTGTACCCCGATTGGTGCAAGTGCAAGTATTATAACTGCAGAGATCTTTTAATAGATACATCACAGACTCCATAGAGACTCCATAGAGGTCCCGAACCTATACTGATCATTCAAGTAAAGGACCATGCACCACCCGCCGCCCACATTCATCGCAATAGGCTGGGTGAGCGGTTTACAAGCTCTCACTGGGGATTGCTTGTACAACATGTACGACATGTCTGGTCGTCACTATTGGATGACCGAGTAACGCAGCCAGCTGTTCGCAATGAAAGTATCCTATGGGATCTCTGACAACACAAATGATAAATGGCAAAAGTAAATAAAGTGAAGTGATAGCTGACAGTGCATTACTACAATTTGTGATGTACAATTGTGCGGGAAGACAGTTGTCTGTGTACCAGACTATATGCAAGAATGGATGGATAAAAATAACCAGAGGCACGAAGACCTATTCATATTATATCTATACATTGAAGAGCGATTATGATACATGATAACAGGTGTCATTTCAATGCAGTACCCAGCAGAAACAATGGAGGATCACCGTCAGGTGAACTGTGGTTTTGTAACAATTGTTGAATATGACCCTATTATATATATGTTAATGTAAAAGTCATGCCTGATTAAAAAGCTTTACAAAACAAGTTATAAGTTTATTAAGTTAATCAATCATTTAATGAACTATTTTTCTGTTTAACTTTATAATCAGTTTAAGTTAATGTATATATTGTGTGTTTCCAAAGGAAACGAATTCTACGGTCAACTATTTGTGCGCAATGGCTAGATTATGAATATCAGACGTACTGTAATCTGAAATGCCTCGAATGTCTGTATTAGAAGAACACAGGAGTGGAAGTAAAATTCAGTTTATTAACAACTAGGAAAGTTGCACACTCCCTGTTTACAAAGGCAGTTGGATAAACATGAAAGTACAATGCAAGGGAATTAGACATAAGACATCAAACAACATATTGTAATCTAATAATACACAATTGTCTTTTAGTCTTCGCAATTCCGAGCTTGTCTATCTCCAAGACTTGAAACCCAGAAATCCCAAAGGGTGTAGTAGGTGTAGATCACTCAGATTCAGTCATGGGTGGTCCTCTCTAAATGGGTTCCTCTCAAAACCTATACAGTGGCCTTAAGTGGCAACTTGTCAATCAAACCAAGATAGCCAATAGAATACAACAAATGTCAACCAATAGGATGTCACACTGGCCTTCAGAGATTTACTGCAGAGATGGTAGAAGGTTGTCAATCAAGCAGTCATTGCATAAGTGCAAAGTTAGTAGTGTTGGCGTGAATTACATCACACAGAGATGGGCATCCAGATATCCTCCCAGATAAGTGTCCACACTCCTCACACCAATCCTCAACCAACACCTCAAAATGTATCACATGAACTTGCTACTCAGGATGATTGACAGAATGGTACCCAATTCACTAACATTCACAAATTTTTTTTAAAAAAAATACCGTAGAATGTAAAAAACCCAAAACAATCGTTATTTTTAAAGTGTGGCGTGTGCATTCCTCACTATACATGCACCTCTTTTGCGGGTTCTAGGACATTCCCCCACCAACATTCTCGCCGACCCATTTTCCCCGCCAGACATCCTCCCCGCCAGACATCCTCCCCGCCAAAACACCTCCCCGCCTACATTTTCCCCGCCAATAAATTTTCCTTAGAATTTGATATGTTTAGACCCCAAAGAATGTTGAAAATTTGCTGTAATTCTCATATATATACATGGATAATCTCACCATTGAATTAATTTGTACCAGTTTAGTGGGAATCGACCATAAAATTCATCATGTCAAACGCAGAAATATAGTTTTATTATTTGATGTGAATGAATGAAAAACATAGTATTGGGTGGAATTGCTTTTTATTTTCTTCTTATTCTCTACACAAGTAATACATGACCTGCAGTATAAGCATACAAAACTCAAAAACCACAACATAAATAATTGAACATATTATGAAGAATAATAACAGGGAAGCTGTCTTTTAAAAATCTATTAAGCCTTGTGTAATGTTACGAAGCGATTTTTCAGTAATTGCTTTTATCATATCTAGTAGGTCGGTTTTAATAAACAATGCACCAAATGATCGGCAGGGGCAGGGAAAATTAACTTTGCAGTGCAGAATGTAAAAAAGTGGGTGGGGAGAATGCAGGCGGGGAAAATTAACCTTGTAATACATCATATAGTAATGATAAACCGGTCGGGAAAATGTCGGCGATTTGGCGGGAAGAATGTATGGCGGGGAAAATGAATCGTCTATGGGGGAGAATGCAACAGCGGGGAGAATGGGTCGGAGAGATTGTCGGCGGGGAGAATGTTGGCGGGGGAAACGCCGGACACCATTTTGTGCTTATTCCCTTCACTTATAACGATTAACATTTCCCCGGACATGACATTTAGACCACACATAGCCTGCCACGTGTTTACTTACTCGCATAAAATCATAGTTGACTAAAGCTGACATTTGGTGGGATTATACTGCACGAAACTGTGACCGAAGAGCTTTGCGAATTGAATCACCTAATACCCAAATAAAGAACTCTAGTTTGTATTATCTACTCATTTTACATGAAACATGAGATATGTTTACCACATTACTATAATGGCAAAGTCTTTGCCCAAGCTTGTTCACGTCGTTGATGATCATCGTTGAATAATTGGATATAATTTAAAGAGATGTTAAATTGAGATCCTATTATGTTTTATGAATTTTGTTGCAGATGGGGAGGGACGTTCGTTTGCCCGCCTCTGTGAAAATATAGATCGAGGCAATTGGTGCCTTCATGATTCCTTCATCACAACATGCTACCTGACCTGCCAGTCGCACTTCTGCAACAACAGGGTTCCCGACTCTCGCTATCTTCCCAGTGGTGGCCACTTCGGACCGCTGAAACTCCCTCGTAGCCCAGGGCCTCACCAGTCTAAAACTGCGCTAACATTCAGTCGCCATAAAGAATCATCTCGAGGCAAAGGTAATGAGTGGACCCAACGAGAAACGGTTGAGGACGAAGAGCCTGCCAATTCTGTGTTCCGCCAAAGGCAGTTCCCTCCCTTCCCAGACCATATGCCGAGTATTCGAATCCAACCCAAAGAGAAGAAGAGCTTGAAAGAAACTACAGTCGCTACTCCAACCATACCTTATAGAGGGCCAAGTTACAGGTACCTCGGGAATAGCATTAAAAGAAGGAAACCTGAAATTGCGTCCACAACTCAGGTTGTATCAAAGCCGACTAGCGAGACTTCTACGGTCAGTGTGCGGTCGGACAAGCAAAAGGCGACAACCAAACCCTCAACTGGTTCTGCTCCTATACTTAAATTTTCATTCCTCACCAACTGCATTTTTATGTTCTATTCGATAGCATCTTTGCTTATGTGAAAACTCGGTTTTAATGTTTATTAATTAATAAATAAATAAATATAGGATAATGATATGGTGCTAAAAGCCCGCTGATTCGTATATGAAATATTCAGGGAAAGACCGATTGAGGAGCAGGAAAAGTTTTTCTTTAAAATATGACGTAGTAGTTTACAGAGATGTGTGGTCCTTATAAAACTCGAGCAGCAATGAATCGACAAGCATTAGATTAACAAGCATAAGGGAAAAGAAAATATTCACGGGATATAAGAGAATATTATTACCCAACCATCTCTCGGGAGACATAATACATAGTTTTGAATTGACCACACCAACATACTTGCCTACCTTGTGTTAAATCTTACTGTTAACATGACACATTAATTGACATTTATCAGTACTTGTATCTAAAACAGTTCTATTGTTCAGTTCTATGACAGTTCAATGGATATCTAAAAGGATCTTGAATGGAGGAAATTCAAATTACTAAATCAGAAAAAGTATCAGGTTCCTGGCTTTATATTGAGAGGGTTGAGAGGATTGAGTATGGCTTATATAAAATATACCTTCCAAAACCATGATCTAGAATAAGTTGATGTCCACAGCACTCCGAGAAGATGCTACCAGTGTAATCAATCAGGTACAATAAATGTTTAATAAAAGGCTGTGTTATTGAATTTAGAGACCATACAAAAAGAGTTTAAAGCTATGTATACATATAATATACTTTGGACAGGACAACAATATATATTTCATTGTTACCCTTTTTTTACAATCAGATGATTACATGTATTTCATGTAAGGCATTCCCATGATCAGGTAACCAGACAGACCTACACGTGTGAAGCTTCGATAAAATGTTTTATAAACATGCACAGATGTTCTCTTGTCTGTGAGCCAAATTTCTCCCCTGAAATGTCCATACCCGCCAATCATAAGCGTCAAACGGATATAAAGCGTCACCGCAAAATGTATGACAAAAAATGGGGAATACCAAACGACATTGGAAAAGAGAGTAATGCATATATATAACCTGTCAAGGAGGATTATACCTAAACCAATGTTGTACAGGTCAAATGCTTTTTGTAGTCAGATACAACCTGTCCAATATCAAACATATCATGTGGGTGAATCCCTAACAAACAAAGAAATGGATAATTACAGTTTCCGCAATAGAACGCTTGTAATTTTTAAAAAAAATCTACAAATATTATGCGGGTCCGATGCAATAATTGAAAAAGGGATGAATTTGAGTAGTAGTCAGTAAATCTTTTAGAATGAGCATAGTCAAAAATTTAAATGCTATGGCGAAGGGCCCTCGGTGCTTGAAACATGTAAGGTTGATATATAGTGATCAACATAAAAATTGACCAGGAAGTCCTACTTGTTGAGGACTTTTTCCATCGTATATAAAAACAATTCATTAGGGCATTTGCATCCAAGGGCAATATTTACATATAAAAAATATTTTTATTCATTCATATTCATTCAAAATAGCGCGATAATATCGAAATATCGCGCTCTGAAGTGATCCCTGAATGATTGTAGAGCAGGTGTCAATTTAGAGTCACATTTTTGTCTGATTTTATAACTCCGTTTGCTGTCTCCTGGTTGCCATACTTATGGCTTATTTCCATATTCTTTATCCACTTTTCTATTTCGAGCAAAGATATGTTGCAATGATTTCGTTATCTTTTCCATACTGATCATGAATGCAATATCTGTGTAATAGATATAAAGATACACAACTAATAGAAAGTCATTGATATTTACCCACTCTTTATTTTAGGGCCATTTTGCTATTTTGGCAACCCTATCAGGACGTGTCCATATTTGATGTCCTGGTAGTAAATCTGGACACCATAGGAGTATTCAAATATAGTTCAAGGTATGATAGGTAGACGGAGCGAAGTTCACCATACCCGTACTTTGGTTCAATGTATGGTTAACTATTTCGCGAATAGATGGTTGCTAAAATGGAGTGGATACTGGAGAAGTTATCATGATTAGTTATTTGGGAACTCGGTATATTGACTCATGCATTGTTATATATGTAATGACACAAACGATATGCAATAATCTTATCATTCAGATTGTTCAAATAAATGCCACATTAAGTCAAGATTACAAGTTCCATGTATCTGGGATATAAATCTTTCTGATTCAATAATCTAAACTTCAGCCTTAACCTGTTAGATATAGTCTCATTTAGATGGTCTCAACATTCTGAATCACTAGATTCAAGGCATTGTGGATCTGTGCTACTTGCCTGTCCTCTATTGGCCGGATTTGACATGTGACAGAAGGTGTTGAACCATGATCCACTACTCATAAATTATTGAGGATCACATCAACAGAAAAGGAGCATACTACTGACATATGTACACCCAATGAACATTATAAACACACATGTGTCCAGATTGCCCTCGCTTCATTGCCTTTGCTAATAATTATTTATCTTTTTTAGTGCGCTTTATTCTCATTCAATCTTTTGATGTCTCATTTTTACCACATTAATTTAAAGAATGTTTGACTGCGACGTCCTTGTGGAAATAATGTTCAAATGGTCAGGAGAGTAGGTAAGACTTTATTGAAGTTGTGATTTCATACTGTCCAATACTTCATTCTATTCGTGTTCGCAGTTTGCAGCTTGCAGTTCGCAGCTGAAGATTAGATTTGAAATCAAGGCAACTACACTAAACTACTAAAAAGAGTTGCCATCTATTGGAAAACAGTAAATAAATTCAGGAATATGCTGCCGTCCTCCTCGAAATGGAACGAGGATAATAATAGTCTATATGTTTTAAAAGCAAGTGGTAACAACTTATAATATTTAACAGACTAAAACTTTCGAAACAGTGCGATTCATGGCGACTATGTTAGACTCTCGCGAATAACCTGTTCCGGGATGATGTATGTTCTGAAGGCATCCATGGCCTCCCTCTGCCGTAAAGTACACAAATATCTCAGTTTGCGACAGCTGTCTTTGCGACATTAATGCAAAAATAAGAGGTTCGTGGATCCAGTTGGCGGGGAGGGGAAAGGTTTCAGATTATTATGGTCAGTCGTGAACTGGACACGGATCTGCCAACAACTATTGGAGTTTCAGTTGTGGCATCATTTCATCATTTCCTAGAAACGGGTGTTTCTCTCCAGGATTATTTGGGAGTATATATATTGACGATATACTTTATTTGCTCACATAAAACAACAACCAACTATGCCTTTTTTTGGAGAGTACGTTAGATGGAGGCTACAGTTAATTATTCTTTTAGTTTCTGGTAAGTATTAGTGTTAATATTTTTATTTAACCTTTTGTTTCCCGGGAAATGCTAGAACTACGATACATTGGCTTAAGAACAGAATCTTAGCATATTGATTAATTAATAAGGCATTAATTAGTGGTGTGAAATGCTATTGGTTAAATATCAATGTGAGCAAGATGGCCCACACAGAGCCAAATATTTGAGTGGCAGCCGCCAATCTGAGACAATCTGTTGTCTATATTCTTTACCCACAGACACCTCAGTGTACATACATATGTATATAATGTATTGATTAAAGACTTGCGACTTGACATGGTACCTGTAAAACCGAGACCATGCTCTAGTAATTTTAGAAAAAGGGAAATTTATTAATAATATTAATTTATAAACAATGAAAAGCGAGAAACATGGTTTAATATCATTTGAAAATTGGCGACAATGTCTGTTTCCGCCCTAACACGTACCGTTGTATAATATTTTGTTTGATTGGTTAAATGATCGATTGTTTAAAGAATAAAGTTATATGCCCCTTTTGTGCCACCAAATTGGTTATACCGGTATGTAAGAACAACTATCAAAAGGTAGGATTAAGATATGGTTTAGATTCAAAATGCGGCTGAACTGAATTGGCACAATTATCTTTCATCAAGGGGCAAATAGATGCAGTGGCGTGGCATGAAATCCCCCACCCAAATCATAACACTTGTCTTATTACAGCATAGAATTAACGTAACATATGTGACGTACATAATAAGATATATTTGGGGAAAACTCTGGAATCTCTATCACTCTTTACTTTGTTTCTGTGTTTCAGCAACGTATGTGATTAGCAAGGAATGCTACATCTGCTCGGGTTCGTTCCCGGAGCGCGATTGTGAGTTATGGCCAGCGACCGTGCGTTATGGACCCGGGAAACAAGAATGTGCGAATCGCTATTGTACCACACAAATCAGATATCGGGCAATGCAACATCTTCTAATACCATTGGGACCCAATAAAGGAAAAGGTGAAAACAACATTTCCGTATATTAGGGAGATTATATTGAGGGTCATTCGATAGTTTCCACACAGGCGTCCTGATGTACGATGTATATCTTCTGTGTTTTCTAGCAAAATGTCGAAACTTTCTCGCCTGGGTAAAGGATTTCGATAAGTACCTGCAGAAATTTTATGCTATAATGTTTAAGGCGAGTATTTTCTGTGGATATTTTGACAACAGATTAATCGCAGCAAGTGAACACGTTACTTTACAACAAGTTGAAGTACGATATTATGAGCAAAATTATGAGCGTTTCCATGCTGATCCACATGTTGCCGTAATAAACTACAGTGGTTGGAACGCGCATTTCTCCATACTAAGAAAAAGCCTTGAGCTACTGGGCCCACCTCACCATGTCACCACCAATGTATGGACAATTTAGTATAAGTGGGGTTTTGAGACAATATTCTGGCCGGCGAATTAATTTACATAATAATTATAGTATTGCAGAAGTAAATCACAATTAAACTATATAAACGATTGACAAAGGTAAAAAAGACCCTCGCCAATTATTGTCCCACACCTGGCTGTGCAATTATATTTGGGGAGGGGGGAGGGGGGGGGTAAACAAGGAAATGTCAATATTCATAAATTTACACATTTCATGAATTAGTGCCGTCAAAATCGCTGGCTTTTTTAGAACCCTGAACTTGATCAACTGTGGTCATACACAAAAAAGTGCACCAGCAGGCCCGAACTGGAGGTTATTAATCCTTTTAGTCTTTTACTAAGGTAGTTATAGACCCGGGCCAGGACCTTTCAAGGCAGAGATAATAATAATAGCGATCACAATAATAGCACCATGTGTAATTCTGTTGTAGCAACTGCCGCGCCTCTGCGACCTGCTGACTTCGAGGTAGCTTCCATTTCTCGGGACTGCGTGGATAGGCTTGACACATCACGTGACAATCACTGCTTCCCTGATGCTGGAGGACTCGGTGCCACGTGCTTCACTTCCTGTCTCGGCGAACTTTGCAACAGCGGTCTGCGAAAACCAAACATAACGGAACTTTACGGCAAGAGCCACCCAACGCCCCCTATCGGCCCCACGGGCCCCAACGAGTTCGACAGGTGGACGCCCCCGACGGTGAGAAGCAGCACCACGACTAGAAGAACTACCACAGTCACAACTGACAGTTATGTAGAAGAGGGAAAAGCTGGCAAGAAGAATGACATACACAAGGGTGATGCGGATGATATAGAGAAAGGCATGGGAAAAGATGGTAAGAAAGACAGGAGAGGAAAGGGAGGCAACAGGGCTAATATTCGGGGATTCCCAGAAGATGAGCAAACGTCCGGCACAAGCAAGTCCCAGGCAAAACTATTCTTCATTGGGTCTTTGTTGATCATATTGTTACACTAATTAGATAAGTATCGATTAAAAGTATCGATCTTTTTTGGATTGTTATGTGTCCTCAGTTGAAAGAGGTGACTGGTTTCGTCGGGCATGATATGTCTGAACTGTAATCATGTGTAATGGCTTGAACTGTAATATAAGAGCAAACGATTGTAAGTCAATTAGAAGTCAAACAAAAAGGGAAAATGGGACTGTCCGTACTAAAATGATAAAACATTTTCGATAGGTGTACGTCATTAATCTCCAATTGCGCCCTATGATACTGATTGTTATACATTCCACTCGAAGTGAGGCTAAATCATTATTTTGACTTCAAATATGAAGGTAGAGCATAACAACTGTAGGTTGGGGACTCAATCTTCACATTTCTTATGTGTTCTTGGTTGTGTAAGAAAAAGAATGTCATGTCATAACATATAGCCTGAACATACGTTTATTATAGTAACCTATTAGTTTTCGGATAAAACCCAAACAATCCTAAAGGTACATATAATCTGGAATTATTTGAAGTAGCATTCAGCGAAATACGACCAATCTGTTAACTGAATAATGTAACAGTCTCACTATGAACGTTTCTGGATGTGCCTTGTGAGCATTCTAAGAAAGAATTATTGCAAGATTGTTATTACTACTTGCAAACTGTGACTACTACGTAATTGAAAAATTCTCATTGAAAACTTACAAATGATTCCCACTTACAAATGATAGATGGTGTACTAATTTAAGAATATCGTGTACATATTTTGTCTTGACTTAAGTAATGACTTCCGTATTTATTCAACTGTTGACTTAATTTATTCATCGTTAATTCTTTCTTCGGTTAAAATATTGTTCCACTTCAAACTAGATTTTATATTGCAATCTGTATAGGTTCCTCATATATTCTGGAAAAGATCATACTGATACAATCTATAGCTATTATTAGGCCACCTGTGGATTTTGCATAACGAATGCATAACGAATGCATAGGACAATAAAAAAAAATGATCAGGAGTGTTGTATATTCCACGTATATTCGATGGGTTAGGCATTGATTCACAAATATTAACGAAAATATATTCCCTACTACTCTTTCAGGACTTCCAGACTGTAAGTTACACTTACTTGTTGATATATCAGTGATTATTGTATATGTACAGGATCCATGGAAAATGATATCCCATGTTAATGTAGCTTAATCTCTTAGGTTTTTCATACTGAACATCGTATTATATTGTCAACATTTCCAATGAAGCCGTAATTGATTAGGTATTTCTATCTCACCAATTATTAACACTCGTTTCCCTCTAAAGTTAAATCTGAACTCAAAAGATCATTATTGTACAGTTTACACTAATTTCTTACTTGATTTGACAATCCACAATTGTCTTCCAAATAAAAATATCACTACTGTGCCTCTATTGTGTTAATTACCGCCCCATGCATATACATGTACACATTGAAGTAAACACACAGGCATTTATATACATATTTGTAAATCCCTGACTTGAGCTATGATGGCATGACTGGAGCACATTCTTCTTAGCTTGACCTGGCATTTAGGAAGTAACCTTTGACCTAGAGAAGTAGTGTATACACTAGGCGCCAGATGTCATACCTGGTTTAGACTGAGGTGTGTGTCATGGCAAGCTGTTGCCATGACTAGCGTTTATGATAATGATTCCTGACATAGTGAGAGAGACTCTTAAATACACTGACACTGTCCACATACAGGTTGGAACTTCTCCCTTAGTTGCATCCTTGAAAAGTTACATTGGCTAGTGTAGACTGTAACTCCCAATACTGTGTAAATTACACACATGTACGTTGATAGGTAAATACATGATACATTATTTGATTATTGATAGTAAAACATCGATATTTGTGCATGTAGACATTGAGGTAATCATATGTATCAATATAGAACGAACAGATAAACATTGCTCTGATTCGCTTTCAAATTAATCTAAGTGATATTATGCCATTTAAATAACACAACCTCATGCAATGTTCAAGTAGTCAAAAGTATCATCATAGGTTCGGCATCTCCCTTTAACAAAGCTATTGGAATAACATTTAGCATATAGAAATCGTCTTTTCAAACCGAAATGCCTCTTAGATTCAATTCCTTATTCATTTGCTTCTTCAACCCCCTCCCCCACCCGCACACACACACGCATATCAGATCGATTCTATTTCACAGACTGGCAGTCAAACCACTGGTTAGCGATAGACTTAGGGTACCCATCGCCGATCTGGAAATAGGAAGAAATATTTCGTGTTATATGCAGCACAGATATATATTATATGCTTTTTATTTCATCAAAGCTTGGTCGTGCGGCTAATTGCAAAGTCTTATATAATTTACCGGTACTCAAGAATTCAGAATGAACTTAGATCATACCTTAAATCTTCCATTTTCAACAATGATTCTATAATGCATTTGATCTGAGAAGAAATCTAGACCATTTTCACCGAAGGTTGCACTAGTAACTATTGTTCCCCGTGGCAATCCCCATATCATCACGGATCTAGGATAACCAGAGTCCGCTGCATTCAGCATACGATTTAAGCGGTAATATTGGTCCCCTGTGTAAAAACAAACATTGATATATCGTTCTTGAATAAGTTTAACATTTCAATAGTAGTATATTATAGTTGGGTCGATGTTGGTTAAACACGGCATAGCACAGAATATAAAACCATCACAAGTGAATAATAGAAGAAATTGAATGAGATGGTGACAGAGAAAGGTTGTTCACCTCGGAATAAGTATACCCTTCCATTCGACCATTTCATTGCTGCATCAATTCCGGTCAGGGGGACTCTGGGACCAAAGGTAAGGATTTGAACGGTGTTCAAAGGTTCGCCTTGGTCAGTTACTCGGATAGGATACAAATGTCTTCCCTGTTAATTAATTAAAATGAAAACATGTAATAAAAGTTATAAAACTTATTATGAAATATCTAGCTAAATTGAATCGAAGGACTATTTAATATGCAGTTCTTGATTTGATATTTAACCATTTCCTCTTCAATCTATAAAACAGGTAGTAGACTATAATGAAGCTTAAATGTACAACCAGACGTGCATTTGATGTGCAATTATGAAATGGTATTAATTTGCTCCTATACTTACCCCTAATATGTAAATTTTGTTGAACATCGTTAGGGCAGCGGTCACTCGTGATGGTCTGGGAGTAATTATGGATAAGGGGTACTTGGAGTCAAACTTTCCATTCGTAAATCTGTATATTGAATCGCCTGTTGAACAAATTTTCATGGTCAATGACACTGTGTCGATCAGAAAACATAGGTAATATTTGTGTGTTTCGTATTAATTCGATCGCTACCTAGCCAAGGGGCAGTTAGAGCCTATCAGTGACATGAAAGAAGAGAGATTTTGAGAAGGAATGTGCAGTATTGTCGGATCGTCCTAGATAAAGACAGCGGAATTCTTATAAGAATAGTAGGGTGCCAGGAGGGGCAGTCACTTCAAATTCGTGTAAAAGTTTCGTTCTTGGTATCAAATGAAAGCTTAGGGTCTAAATAACAACTTTGGTCCGAGTGTCCAGCAGTCATCCCACTAGGGGGGCCGTGAGGGGGCTTTTAATATAGGGGCTGGACCCCCCCTTTCACTGGTTATGTAAAATTATCATAACTTTTGAAATAATAGTCCGATCTGAACATAACTGGTGTCATTAAGTGGGGAATTAAGAAACGAAAGCATTTCAGTAAATATCTTTTATCTAGCGGGGTCACAGACGCCCTAAATCTTGGGGAGGGGGCTGAAGACAGCTTAAAAGCGTTGAAACTGCTATAACTCCTGTAATAATACTCTGATTTGAACATGGTTGTGGTGAATAAATTTGTACTGCAGAGATAATATCATATATGTGAATGTATTAAACCCCTAGTGTGATGCAAACAACCCCCCCCAACCCCCTTTCTGGGGGAGGGGGCACCGGGTAAGACAAATTTTTAAAATCCTATAGTCAGGAATATTACAAAAATCTGTGAACAAATTCCTTACCCAGAAATTTCTTCACCAATATGTGTTGGTAAATGTATCTAATAACATATTTCAAAACATTTAAATTCAACTCTCATAGGAAAACCCATAACAGCCGAAAACAAAAATGGCTGCCACTAAAACTTTTAAACTCCATAACTTGGGGTAGAATAAACATGTAATCGAGTGTGAATACACTTTTTCTATGTTTTAAGGCATGGGGAATCCATTGAAATATGAAAAACACTATTTAGCAAATTAGTCTACTGATACTGAGAAAAAATGAACAAAAAACCCATAAATAAATCCTCCCAAATGTACCCTGTGATGTAAATGTCTAATTCAGGTTTATAAAGGCATTCATGAAAAA
The DNA here is from genome assembly GCA_942159475.1 of Sthenelais limicola. Lineage (NCBI taxonomy): Eukaryota > Metazoa > Annelida > Polychaeta > Phyllodocida > Sigalionidae > Sthenelais > Sthenelais limicola. Next base: position 110,063,207 of record OW804095.1, on the reverse strand, counting down.
GGGCATTAGGAAACACATTTTTGCAGTCCAAAATGTAATGGAAATATTTTTAATAGTTTTATTTGTGACTGCGATATCTGAAATGAGGACCAAAAAGAGTCAATTTGTTTAAAGTGCAAGACAGTTGTCATGCCTTTCTTACTTTCATCATCAGCAACTGAGCTGTTTTCGTAATCACCATTGCAAACCTGAAGCTGGAGTATTCCAGGTTAACTTTAGCTTTCTGGAAGAAGACATGAAACTGCTACATTGGGAGTGAATAATTGTTTACTAGCTGGTCAGGGCTAGGAGACAATGTCAGTAGATATAGGTTGGGATTGTCGCCTTTGAATGTACTTGTAGAATCCTGCCCAGTTTTCATCACATGAAACTTATTCAGTGTAACCATATAACATATGTATGACAATATCTAAAGTATAGAGCACCAACATTGTTTCCTCATTCAATAATCATTGAATAAGTGTAATGAATAGACCAGATTTCAAATCACAGAATAGTAGCCGTAAGGTGCTGCCCCCACACTCTAAGTGACCAGGGATGTAACTAGCTATAACCTAGGAGTCTATGAACGACCTTTAGTCGAGCCTGGCATTATGTAACTCTAGATGCCAAGACCCAACTGACACTCTGACATCTCTGTATGGCATGGGAAAACGATTTTGCTCGCTGTTTTACCAAATATCTAATATAATATGAATGTTAGAGTTTTGATATCCACAGGAGTTAGTTAGGTAGGGCAAGGTGAATCAAATACTAGAAAAGGAAGTAGAAATTCCGTTACTCGATAATCTAGCCAACAACAGTGAGAAGTGTCACTTTAAGTTGTTGTGCATTTTTTTTATCAGTGGCTAAGGACAGGTAATTATGAACACTTTTGTACCTTGATTATTTCTGCGCACATATAAACTTCCTGCACTTGATTTGATATGATGATAGCCATCGCTTTAGAGGGTTGCTCAGAAAGATATAAATGCACCACTAAATGCTGTGGTGTGCATTATTGAGGGAATTGCCAATTCAAGAGAATGTAGCTTCAAACTTACTGAGAATACCAGTTCAAATGATCTATGAGCAGCTAAATGTTGAAGAGCCCTTCCTACACAGCTGATGAAATTGCCCCTGGGTGTCACTCACAATAATGGGAAAGTTATGACATTAACTTAATTCAATACATAAATCCTACCAAAATATGGATTGAAGGATATATTCTGATGTTTTACATATATTCTGAGGTTCTGAGGAACAGCTTGTAGAGAAGCTTTGTTCTCAAACTGCAAAGATCTTGTTAAAATCTGAAGAAATCTTCAGTATGCTTATCAGATTTGGCAAAGAGGAATAGGCTTGCAATCCATAACAGAAATGCTTCCATGCCTAACTGCATCAGCCATGTAAAAAGGGGAAAAGATTCCAGTTGCTTCTGCAGAACATGAGTGTTGTTGTGGAGCTAGTTCTGTAGGTGGAGAGGGGTGGTAAGCTCCTCCCTACATTGTTCACTGGCCTTTCGATTTGGTAGGAACATGAGTGAATTAGAACAAAGAAATGAATATACATGTGTATGCCAAGTGTGTATGATAAGTTCCTGATGGAGTAATCAGTCATGGGTTGTACTATCAACTGCCCTTGTAATTGAGCTTGCAGTACCACATATATCTGTTCATTGAAATCAAATGGAGGCATGACAAGAGGGAAACCTATTAACAAAGAGCTGTTTAACTAATAAGTTTTGCCTGTATGTGTTGAAATCATCATTCTTCTATTAATTATGCAGGTGACCACCATTAAAATATATTAGACCAAAAGATAAAGAGGGAAGAGAATTGCTATTCTTCACATTTTCATGGACAGAAACCCCTTCAGCAATTACCAAACCTTGACAACTGTTGCTACTGGTGTGACAGCACATATTGCTCCTCAATATTGATTAGGCAAAAAGAAGCATATTCTAGAGTCAAGGAACGGGTACACTGTCCGATTTGAGTTGCCCGATTTCTTCCACATTTTCTCTTAATTTATTCAACAATTTTCTGAGACTATTTTTGTTCAATGTAAACTTGTTGTACTACATGTTCCCAAATAATTCAGTGTGAAAAATCAGCATTTATGTCAGCATAGTAAGGCTGATGTCCAAAGAATTGCAAAAAAAAACCCCATAAGAATTGATTACGTTTGATATAATATTATTGTTAAAAGGAGCCAGGGTAGGATATCTCTGTTTCCTGGTGGCATCCATAATACTTTTTGATCCTGAAATTGACCTTGAAGAAGGAAAACAAATTCAGAAATGGATTCCTCACACCTGAAAACCTAGATGAACAGGTGTCATACATGAATGAAGAACTAAAAGGAGCTGAGATATGATATTCAAGTTTCGCGCCAGCAGCCATATTGGATTTTGACCTTGAGAATGACCTTAAAACAAAAAAATGATTTCTGAAATGAATTCCCCAGATCTTGATACATGGGAAAACTGGTGTTGCACAAGGATATCTTACTAGCATGACCTGACATATGACATAGATTATGAGTTGAACCTGAGATAGTGTGTAAAATTTCAGCAGTGGATATTTAGATTTTTGCAATTTTGGGGGTGTTCCCCCACATAGATTTTCTTGGACTTTTAGTATATTAATAGGGAGTATTAATACTACCTATAACTGTTGAGAAACGTGTTGGAATTTGCCCAGAATCGAGATGTATTATAGTAGAACTTACAGCAATTTTAACATGTTCAAGGTTTGTTCAGCCCCTCCCCCCGAGTCAGGGGTTCGTGACCCCCCTAGACGAGAAATATTTACTAAAATGCTTTTGTCTCTTAATTCCCCACCTAATGACACTAGTTATGTTCAGATCGGACTATTATTTCAAAAGTTATAATAATTTTACTTAACCAGTGTATGGGGGGTCCGGCCCCTGTATTAAAAGCCCCCTCACGGCCCCCCTAGTGGGATGACGGCTGGACACTCGGACTAAAAATGTTCGTTAGACCCTAAGCTTTCATTTGGTACCAAGAACGAAACTTTTACACGAATTTGAAGTGAAAATCAAATTTTGCATTGGCCAGGAACCCTACTAATTATATTACATATATTCCTAATCTTTAAACTTTGGACGTATGAATACAATATCATACTAAACATGTTAAATCTGAAGTTCTGTTCCTCGATATGTGATGTGTTTCAGCAAAATAAGTCACAAGTTGCAAACTTGATATTTTGATAAGTGATTTATTCACAAATTTTCTTTGTTCAAATGCGGCTCTGGCCTTGAAACATACTACTCTGTGTGTTGCGTTGATTAATTTCCCTCCCAACTGCTGACCCTAAATTTATAACGAAGAACGGCATGGTATTCTTCATTATCATAATATATTTGTTATGTGCACGTGGTGGTAAGCATTTAAAAACAAATCTGTTGACAGTTGCAAGAATTAGTTACCGAACCTTTAAATCCGAACTGATACTCCAGCCCATTGACATCCATCGTAGTGATTCCATCAAATGTAGGGTTGTCGCATTCAGGGTTAGTTCCTGAGAGGAAGAATTAAACAGAGAAGAATTATCAATTGGTCTGGTATTCAACTAGTTCAGTAAAATTTAATATCGTTTTCTGTGTGAGATGTGGATATGAGCAAATCAAATTATTAAACAATATAATATATTCCCAAATTCTTACCATATAACAATTGTATCCCACTGATATCATCGGCGTGGAGACCAGCACCACGGTATTTATAATAGATAGGGAACATGACCGACTCTGGCTCATCCGAATGTGCTAATCCTAGGGCATGGCCAAACTCATGGACTGCAACCTGCATTAAGTTGTGGTCTAAGGATTATAAAAAAGTAAGTTTGCATTATAAGACATTCACCTTCTGTAATCAATACCACAGCCTATGTCTAACAAATTCATAATTTCAAATAAACTCACAAAGTTTCATGGCAAAGTCTATCGTCCAAACAGTTGGACCAACTGAAAATAATTATCACCAGGCATACTAATCTCCATCCTAATCTCCCACACATAGCCTAAACTACATCTTGTGCAAATTGTCACACAGACCATGCACTAGTCTGTTGGTCAAGATCAAGATGTGCCCAGCAAAAGGTCTTTCAAGTCTACCCACACTAACGCAATGGTAATTATCCAATATGAAGGCAGCCTATAATCCATTCACCATCAGCAGTGGAACAGGCCAGGGATATGTGCTGAACCCAACACTGTTCAACAACTTCTTCACTCTATTTGTACAGCAGGCATTCTGGTAATGAATAAAAGGCATTTACATGCACACCAGGTACGTTGGCCAACTTTAAAACCTGGCTTGCCGCAGAGGTGGGAAAGATTACGGTATGAGGTATTGCAGATAATGTGGCTATAACAGAATATATCAGAATCTAAGCAGTACCTTCAACAGCTCATTGACTACTTCTCCCCAGCCTGCAAGGACTTTAGACACACCATAGAGACATCAGCATTGCAAACATTAACATCCTTGCTTAGAACATTGAAGGACCACCAGACATCATCATCAACAACTATACACAGTAGGTGTGGCTCACAAATTCACCTACTTGGGTTCTACCTCAGTGAAAGCCTCTCAATGGGGTCATTGCATAACAAATGTCCATCTGCGATATCGTAGACATTTTTTTCTACGACTACGAGGTCTATTTGCGACTCGTAAAAATATACAACAAGTGCATTGCATAATAATGAATCGTGAAATAGAGGATTCCTCGTGGCTTCAAAAATGATATTATAGGATAATTTTAGGGTATGGAGGCATTAAAACGCCGAAATGGTGCATGGGAGAACATCATCCATAATTCTAATTTATTCTAATTTTTAAAATCTGGCATTTATCAGCTTTTATCACTTTCATCTAAAAATATGGTAGAAAATAACGAAACCTATTTTGAAGTACAAAAAATAAATAAATTTGCAATGTATCAAATTCATAAAATATTGTTTAACATTGAATACTGGCATATTTGGATAGCTAAATTTTACATCTTTTCACTATTAATATATTGTTGTCGCCATCAATATTGTCGGAGCTTCGGTTGAATAAATGTGAAGAGAACATAGTGTTTGCTGTTGTATATAGTAGCTCGTCTCGTCTCCGGTCTCGTCTCGTCTCGTCTCTGGTTCGTGACTTATTAATGTTAAGCTATATTATTCTGGAATTACTGTGGGGAGAGGGATGATAGCAGAGGTTATATCCTCCCAGAGTGGGGATCGCACCACCTGGGACCTCTGAAGTGTTAATTAAATGAGTTGGTGAGGGGACCTTGCCCGGCAGGGCTGTTGAGTGTTTATCGCCGCAAGAAGATAACTCCAAGTCCAAATACAGGTGACGATCTTTCTGTTTATTTCTTTGAAGTGTTTCTGGGGAGCTCTGCTCGTATCCCTGCCCGGGCGCCAACTGCCCTTACCCCCTTTTCCCTCCCCTATTTATAGTCCCTCCCCCCATGGTCCCGTGCTCACTCACAGTGTGAGACCCTCAGTGCCCCCAGGCGGGAGACGAATGTACCCCAATACATCACTCGTCCCCCGCCTCCCAACCCCGACTACAACAATACCCTCCCCTTAATAAATTTTGGACCCCAAAATTAAATTAATCAATCCCCAATATCGTCAAATACAAAGAACATAAGCCAGTCCGTAACAACACTGGTCATAAGCATACAACTACTACAAGTACTACACAATACTGGTCCTTCTTATGGACAGGTAACACTATTCAATAACAATATCGCAATTATCAGTATCAACTCAGTCCTCCTCCTCGATCTCCCTGCGGTGGGTCTTCCACGCGGTCTGGACGAAACGGATCACTCCGGGCTCCAACTCGCTTCTTGTCAAGCGCTCCCGCACCGATTGTATTGGGTGGGTCGCTATTTCGGGTAGGTCGATGGTCAACTCCGGGTTCGGGATTTTGGTATTGGCGTTCCCTCTCCAGATGAAAGATCTCCGGTATTTAACCGTCCACACGTCATCCATGTCCGCAATGTCCCATTGCTGCTTCCACTCGGACATGGTGACGGTGGACGGGATCCACATGTCTGCGGGCACAGGGAGCTCTCTTCGGGGGTTGAACACAGATCCTGACAAGAGGGGTGTCCGGGTACGTCGTCCGAACGGTCCACTCTTTGCTGCTCGCTCCTTCTTTTCTGCACCTTCCACTTTCCTCTTTAGGTTGGATCGTCCCACCGTCTCCTTCGGATCATCCTGGGATCCCAGTGTCATCTGGTTGACGGCCTCGGCTGGGTTGAACTCCTTCTCCTGTAGAGCTTCTAGTGTCCTCTTAGACCCCGGAGTCAGATCCAGTGGGACTGACCACTCGGCCGGTGCGGATCTGTCTCTCGGGTCTCCGGTGGCCACCTGGAAGAGGGGTGTGTTTAAGGAAGAGGGCGGGGGCTTCACCTGTCGCTTCTCCTCTGGCGTGCTTGGTGACTCGATGTCGAGACCGCTCTGGGCCACAAGTTCCCTCACTGGCGGGGTGGGTGCTGTTACAGGTGCAGTTGGAACTAAGTTCTTTTCCAGGGACGTCAGCATCTGCAACATCATCTGTTGGGTCCCCGGGGTGGGCATATTGGCAGGCCAACTTGCCCACAGGCCTCCGGTACGCGTACCCCCAGGTGGGGTGTACAAGGTTGGCTGTGAAGCTTGAGGCCCGAACTGGGGGGACGAGTGAGCGGGAGGCTGTTGGGTATGGAGAAGCTGTTGGTAAGTTGAAGACCGTGACTTTGCTTTGAGCTGAGGGGACTGATGAGCCGGAGCTGGTTGGTGGGTGATCATCGGGGGAGGGTGGATTTCTGCCCTTGTTTCGCCTTTGCGAGGTCCCGCTGGTGCAACACTACCGGTTTCTTTGATAGTCGTCGAGCTCACCGTACGTTGAGGCTCTTCCCTTCCTTCTACCGAGGTAGAGTTCGCTGGTTCTTCCACCGATGTGAGGTCGATGTACACGTCCTCCCCAATCTCGATGTTCGGCTCTTCCCCGAGATCGCTGCCAATTTCTCCCTCCTCTTTCTCCTCCTTGTCTAGCTTTATTAACGTGATGGCTGCTTCGATCACTCGTTGGTCCTCCTTCTTTGCCACTTTGTTCGAACTGCCGGTCTCCTCCTCGTCTCTCTGGTGGGAGGTCGGTGGCTGTTGGGTCGAACCAGTTGAAGGGGACGGACACTCGTCTCGTCTCTCCTGGGGCTCTCGTGGTCGACGGTGGGAGCTAGACTTGGCCTTCTCTCGGCTCGTGCCTTCTGCACCAACCTTGCTCGAGTGGGATGATTCTTTAGTGTGAGAGTTACCATCTCTAGTACTGTCTGTTTTGCTCCTACTCCGGTGGGACGATTCTTTCTTGTCACTGGGAGTCCGGTCTCGCTCGTCCCGGGGCCGCCCTTCAGTCGATTCTTTAGATCTTGACGATCGGTCCTCACGGGTGTCCCGGTTGGAGAGGGTCAACTCTTGACCCCATGCTGCTTCAGCCCTTGGTGCTACACGATTCTGGAAGTTGCGGGGGGACATTCGTCTCGGGGACTGGTCCACTGGTTTTGGGTTGGTAGACCTGGACTTCCTGGGGACGACTACTCGGGTGTCCTCCGTCTTACGCTTTTTGGAAGGAGGGTCATCCCCCTCAAGGAGTGCCCGCATTACTGGACCCCCGGGTAATCGGGGACACATTCTCTCCCCTGACCTGTATAGCGCTACCTCCTCCTCCGTGGCGGGTCGAGCGTATAGTGCCGGTGTCCGAGCCGTCACCATCAAAACTTTAGCCATACCTTGGTCTATCTCGATGTCCACTCCGTGGTGATTCTTGATGTGAGGGCCGAGATCTTGAGCTCTGGATACATATGCTGCTTTCTGACAAGCTCGGATGGGGCATAACACTCCTTTGAAAAGAGTTTCGTGGGTGCCGAGATGTTTGAGCAGGTACTTCCTGCTGGCCAAAATTTTGTCACAGGCCCAACAACTGAATCGCCCATCTTCACCTGGAGCCAGGGCCTCGGCGTCTGTCTTCGTCCAGCTGGGCTCGTCATCTTCTACTGACAGCATACTGGCTTGATTCGGGTCACTTTCAGACGTTTTAGTAACAGTGGAGAGTTGGTTCTGTTCTTTGTGGAGTGCCGAGTCTGACCTGTTTACACCGGAAGTGGTTCTCTTGGTTGAATTTCCGGTATGACTCTCTCCCTCTGTCCCAGAGGGCGCCACATGACGGTCTCGAGGTAGTGACTGGTTGGCGACGGTGTTGGTCACCGGCGGCGCCACCTCCTGGTCCCTCGTCTCCCTTCTGTGGTGTTTCACCTCCGAGGTACCTCGTCCCCCCGTTGAGGACACCACCCGTCGGTCGGTCGTCTCCGGCCGGCTGTTGCCGGGCACCACTACTCTCGACGCAACCTTCTTCCTTCCCAGGCCAAGATCTTCTGCCCTTCCCGGGTCAATCGTCTGCAATTCTCTGTCCCTCCGTCTCCGGTGCTCACTGTGGTCTTTCTTCTCCCTCTCTTTATCATTCCTCTTCTTATCCCTCACTGGACTCCGGGAGTGATTTCTCCCTCGGTCCTCTATTTTCGCCGAATGTGGCATGATCGTCAGTACTGGCAGTGATGCAGTATAGCTGCTCTGCTCTGGTCCGTCTCCGGTGATGGAGTAAGGATCTGTCTCCTGACAGGAGGACGTCTGGATCTCCCTAGCAACCACCTCCACTGGGGCCCTGTCCTCGTCTTCCTCCTGGTCCCGTTGGCGAGCAACTTTGAGGCTGTCTCCATGTACTACCTTGGACTTTCGTCCCCAGGTGATTTTATAGGTCGTGGATGACAAACATTTTTCTATGGTCCAAGGGCCCGTCCAGAATCTCTGGAATTTGGGGCTTAGGCCTATTTTTTTTATTGGTTGAAAGAACCAAACCTTCTCTCCCTCCCTATATCTGACTTCCCTAACTTTCTGGTTATACCACGCTTCGTCTTTTTCTCGTGCTGTCCCCAGCTTTTCCCATGCTATACGGTGAGACTCGGCCATTCTGTCGTGGCATTGTTGGACGAATTCAAATGGGTTCGTCCCCGTCTCGGGGGAGGGGTAGCATAATTCCCATGGTAGGTGTACCTCCTTGCCAAACATCAAGTAATTCGGGGAGAACCCCGTTGTCCGGTGCTGTCCCGCTCGATATGCTGCACTTACATAGGGTAACCACTCGTCCCATTCTTCCTGCACATCGGTCACAGTGATTAACATTGCTAACATTGTCCTGTTCCAGCGTTCTGCCTGCCCATCGGCCTGGGGATGATACGGGCACGTCCTGGTTTTATCTATCCCCATCAGATTCGCCATGGCGGCGAATAATTCCGACTCAAAGTTTCTACCCTGGTCGGTATGCCAGGTCTTGGGTGCCCCGAATTTACACACAATCTCCCGGACGAGGACCCTGGCCACCGTGGATGCTGTCATATTAGCTATGGGGAACGCCTCCGTCCACTTTGAAAATAGGTCTGTTACCACTAACGCATACTTATGGCCTCTCTCTGTTGTCTTGAAGGGCCCAGTGATGTCAATCGCCCATTCCTCCCCCACCGTTGCAAGGGGACGAGCGCCCATCCGAGTTCGTCTCCGCGCACCCTGAGTTTTTGTTTGTTGACAAGTGGCGCAACACTCGATCTCCAGTGCGATATGCTTGTCCATCCCCGGCCAAATCTGCTTTCTCCCCAGTTTTTCCTTAGTTCTGTCACGGCCTGCATGTAACCCGAATGGTCCTTGGTGTGCTTGACTGATTAACGAAGCCCGGACTGATCTTGGGACGAATGCTTTCCACGTCCGGCCCCCATGCTGATCTAATGTCATGAGGCCCAATATTCCATTCCGTACTGACAGATCAGAAAAACGGCGGTGGAGCCAGTCAGCTTCCCAATCCCCGAATCCGCGCCCTGGTTCGGGCCTTGCTCCCTTCTCAACCCCGAGATGAAATTCCTGCAGCAGGGGATCCGTCTCCTGACATTTCCGTAGGTCGTCTACTGCCTGGTCGATGCGCAACATCCCTACCACACCCCCGTCCTCGTCACCAGATTCGTCTCCATCCTCGATACGGCCACACTGATGACATGGTTGGCGCGAGAGTCCGTCGGCATTGGCGTGACGAGTGCCCGGACGATGTTCGATTCGGAATTCGTAGCACCCTAACTCCTCTATCCAACGGGCCAACTGCCCCTCGGGTTCCTTCGTTTGCATAAGCCACTTCAGAGCGCTGTGGTCGGTTCGGATGAGGAACTTAGCTCCTACTAAGTAGGAGCGGAATTTTCTTACTCCGAAGATTACTGCCAGCAACTCCTTGCGTGTTACGCAGTAGTTCTTTTCTGCCTTCGTTATTGTCCGGCTGGCGAATTGGAGTACCCTCTCTCTACTCTCTACCATTTGTGATAACACCACTCCCAGGCCCTCTGCCGATGCGTCGCAGTCTAATATCATTTCTGCTTCGGCCTCGGGGAAAGCCAAGAGTGGTGAGTGACTTAGAGCCTTGATTAGTTCTTGTTTGGCCTCCTCACATTGGTCCGTCCATTCGAACGGAACCCCTTTCTTGGTGAGAGCATGTAGGGGGGTCGCGATCCGGGCAAACCCGGGGACGAAGGACCTGTAATATGAGCAGAAGCCCATGAAGGACCTCACGTCTTTCCGATCCTGTAACATCCCCCAGCTCAGCAATGCTTCTACCTTGGATGGATCCGTACCCACCCCGTCCCCAGAGATCCGGTGGCCTAGGAAACTGACTTCGCGTTGGAAGAGCTGGCACTTTTTGGTTTTAATCCGGAGCCCTGCTTCCCTTAGCCTGGCAAAGACCTTCTTTAATCGTCCCGCGCATTCGTCGACCGTCCTTCCGAACACGATGACGTCGTCTAGGTATACGAGACATTCGTCTCCTATCATGCCGGACAGGACCGCATCCATGAGTCGCTCAAACGTGGAAGGTGCATTTACCAGGCCAAAAGGCATGACCCGGAACTGGTAGAGTCCTTTATGTGTGCAGAAAGCCGTTTTTTCTTGGGAATCGGGTGACATTTCTACTTGCCAGTACCCACTGGCCAGGTCTATGGTAGCAAAAACCTTGGCCCCAGTCAGGCTATCTAATATGTCGTCCATTCTGGGTAATGGGTACGCGTCTTTACGGGTAACCTGATTCAGCTGACGATAGTCGACGCAAAACCTCCAACCCCCATCTTTTTTTTTTACTAAGACGACCGGGGATGCCCAGGGGCTATGGGAAGGTTCGGCTACTCCTAATTGTAGAAGTTTGTCTAACTCCTCTTCCACCAGTTTCTTACGGTGGATAGGGACCCGTCGGGGTCTTGTCTTGATAGGGGGATGGTCTCCCGTGTTAATGGTGTGTGTTGCCTTCGAGGTTCGGCCCAACCGTTCTTCAAAAATGTCTGCAAACTCCTGATAGAGTTGTTGGACGATTTGTTCCTTGCCTCGCACCACGGTGTCATCCGTCTGGGCCCAGAGGGCTTGGTTGATCGGGTCTTCATCTCCCTCCTGTTCTTGAACATTTTTCTCTATGGCTGCAGACTCTGGGTTGATTCGTCCCACCGGTCGGGACTCGTCTCCCTCGTCCTCATCTATCTCCTCCCAGTGTCCCACCCGTTCTCCCGGGTGTAACTCGATATCCTGGTTAGTGGGGTTAGACACCCTCACCCATGTTTCCCCTGCTACTACCTGGTTGACAGACCGGGCTGTCAGCAGTCCTGACCCGAGCCGGTATGGCTCGACCACCACCTCTTCTTGGTGGCTCCACTCCTTAATGTTTGCCAGGAGATTCGTCCAGGTGCCTGAAGGGATGGTCGTCCCCTCCCTCACCTCCACAGGCCCGGCCTGTACTATGTTATGATCAAACTTCACTGTTTCTTTGTCTACATCGACCACTCCATGAAGTGGCCTAAGGACGTCCATCCCCAGGATACCCATATAGTTTATATCAACGACAATAGCGGGAACCGGTATTGTTGTTTCTTGAAAGGCTACTTCCAATTGGACTCGTCCCAATATTTCCATCGGCTGACCCCCGACTCCCACCACCCTGACGGTGGTGGGTTGGAGCTCTGGTTTATTCTCCATCCGCTCCCATACTGCTCGTCCCAGCAGCGTGACACAAGCGCCTGTGTCTACCAACCAGTCGATCCATACCCCATTGCATTGTCCCCGAACGAGGATGCCTTTTGATCGCTGGTCCCATCTCCCTTGAATGTTCGTCTCCCCTGTGTTCGTCCGCTCCCCGCTTGTGCCGGATGCTGCTGGGACAGTGGCCCGGCCACCTACTGTCCCCCGGAGTTTTCCGTCTCCTCCTTCCTTATCCTGGGAACCCGATTGGGACATTCCCGTTTAAAATGACCAGCTTCCCCACATCCGTAGCACTTATTGGTCATATCCCTATTTCGGCTTGGACGCGGCCAGGTCTCTGCTTTGGTCATCAAGGTTTTCAACATCTCTTCGAGTTGACCCATTCGCTCATCGGTGCTTCGCTCGGGTTGCACGGCCCGAATGGTTGATCGGGTTCGTCCCCCTTGCGCTTCCGCGGCAAAATGGGCTCCTCCATGAAGAGCGGCCGAACGAGCTTCCGCGAGAGTTCGGGGTTTGGCCTGGGCCACCCATCGGCGTAGTTGGGCGTCAGCCAGTGCGGCCGTGAACAGGTCCTTACTTAGGTCGTCGAGGATGTCCCGGTCGGCTGTAGGATACGCCAATCTGGCCAACCTCTCGATCTCATCGGCTATCTGCTGGAGACCTTCTCCTTCGTTCTGTTTCCTAGCCCGAAGTTCCGTCCTGTAAAGTGCGATCTGGTCTGCTGGTTGGAATCGTTCGTAGAGGGCTTGTACCAGTCGTGGAAACGTTCCCTCATCCTCAAAATCCACCTTTTCCAAGAGACGAAGCGCCGGCCCAGCCAGACACACGCCTAGGTGCAAGCCTTTCTCATGATTTGTCCACTGATTCAATTCTGCGACAAGGCGGAAATGATGGAGGAACTCAGACAGAGATCCTGTTCCATCGAAGGATCGGGGGGTGACTTTCATTTTCTTTGGCGGTCCGCTCGTCTCCGCTATCTCTGGCTTCCTGTCTTTCGACTCCTCCTTCGGTGGTGTGCTGAGATCCTGCTGTAACACCCCCGCCCGTTCGTAGCCCTGGCCCAGCCAGCTACTCCACGTTCTCGGGTGCACTCCTACCTCTCCTGATGGCGATAGAGGGTGGGAATCGCTGGCATCAATCCCACCGCTGCCACCATTGTTGTCGCCATCAATATTGTCGGAGCTTCGGTTGAATAAATGTGAAGAGAACATAGTGTTTGCTGTTGTATATAGTAGCTCGTCTCGTCTCCGGTCTCGTCTCGTCTCGTCTCTGGTTCGTGACTTATTAATGTTAAGCTATATTATTCTGGAATTACTGTGGGGAGAGGGATGATAGCAGAGGTTATATCCTCCCAGAGTGGGGATCGCACCACCTGGGACCTCTGAAGTGTTAATTAAATGAGTTGGTGAGGGGACCTTGCCCGGCAGGGCTGTTGAGTGTTTATCGCCGCAAGAAGATAACTCCAAGTCCAAATACAGGTGACGATCTTTCTGTTTATTTCTTTGAAGTGTTTCTGGGGAGCTCTGCTCGTATCCCTGCCCGGGCGCCAACTGCCCTTACCCCCTTTTCCCTCCCCTATTTATAGTCCCTCCCCCCATGGTCCCGTGCTCACTCACAGTGTGAGACCCTCAGTGCCCCCAGGCGGGAGACGAATGTACCCCAATACATCACTCGTCCCCCGCCTCCCAACCCCGACTACAACAATATTTTAAGATGGGTAAATGTGATATCTGTGCATCGCAGAGCATGTTTGTTATGCAAGGCAGAATATTCATGCAGTGAACATAGCATAGTTTATATTTTCACAAAAATGATGTATGTTGATATTTTTACCATGAAATAAATAACCATAACCATAAGTATTCAGGTTTGATTTTTGGTCTAATTATGGCCAATCTTAGAGTAAGAAATAATCCAAAACATTTATCATGTCAGTATTGACGCAGCGTAGAAAATCGATCGTGGATGCCAAGAGATGTACGATGTCGTAGAGGATGTCGTAGAAAGTTATGCAATACACTCATTGCAGATGGCTGTCTACGATGTCGTAGAATCAATCCACGAGCTCGCAGATTGTTATGCAACGGGGGCAATATAGCCCATGTTGAACTCGATAAACGCATCAGTAAAGCCCTATTGGCCTTTGTTTGACTCCCCACCTTGGTCTGGAAGAACCCAAAGGTCACCATCAAAACAAAAGCAGCAGTGTACAATGGATGTGCAATCAGAAAGTCTTGATCCACATGGTCTTGGATCACATACTCCAAGCTATAGAGAGAAAACTCAACAGCTTCCATCTGCGCTGTCTCCGTACCGATTACAGAACAGAGGGGTGAAATAAAATACAATACCTGTTATGTAGTCTTCATTGCCATCAAAATGAACGTAACCAACAGATGGGTATGCAGCATGCGCAATAACCCCACCTTTTCCATCAAAAGGTGTGAGATCGCCGTGATCATACGTTGCAAATAACACAGATAAATGGTTCCTTTCCCTGAAGTCGTACCTTTGAGTGAAAGTCAAGGCTGTGACAGATGCCCATTTCTGAAACAGCGGGTTGAGTTAAGGAATTGCTTATTTTATTTTAATCTTAATTTAAGGAAGCAATATATGATATTATCAAAGTTCATCACTTTCCAGATTATTCACTGCTTATGGGTATCAAAGTGATAATAATGTCTCTTTTGGATGTTACGGTAATGCACTTGAATGATTTGAACTATAATTCAAGCTTTTAAACTCTGACCTAGATATAGTACTTTATTAAGTATGGATGGGGAAACTTCTGAAGCAAGAGGATGTTTCGTTTAGAGTATACAGGATTTCGAATGAATAATAAATTCTTTTTAAAATGCTCTTCTATTGCCGTGAAAAAGTCTGGATCGATTATCAAATGGTCCACTTACATTGAGTGCTTGCTTGATTATTTCAGCCGTTGTTATACGCCCTAGATCAGGGTGATGATTATATATTATATAGTTTAAGGCTGTCGTTGCCCATCGGGGTCCTGTTAATTAAAGCATAGATGTTATTTATATACATAATATTTTTCATTAGTTTTTACATTTTAAAACTTGTTATACACAATCTATTATTATTGTCTCCTTGTGACAGATATAGTCGGACTCAAGGCTAATTTCGAATAATGTACAGCAGACTTCTCAAAATTAACATCTTGGTACGCCAGTTCATTGAATGCACATTATGTATTCATGCATGCACTTGTTATAGAAAGAGGCAGCCAAATAGTAACTGCTGCAGTCTTTATGAGTAGTATCAGTGTGATCTATCTTTAGCTATCAATCATTCATGGGTTTTATTGATTTCGCTACCCTCCAAGTTCGATCGGGTTGTCTTCCGGTATAGATGATTGTGTTCACACGGAAGCTCTGTGGATCGGCCATGTTTTTGTCAGGATATAGCTATAATGTGGTACAGTGCATGATGTTTGAATTAGAATGGGGTGTACAAGCAACTGATGCATATATATATATATATATATGAATATTTTAAGATATGACTTCCAGAGGGAAAATGCATTACAGTATTATATAACCTGAAAATGAAATAGAAAAACCACACCAGGGAAACTACAATCCACGCAGAAGGCTACCAACTATGAAAACTACCGCTTGGAACATTCCCTCCTGTGCATGTACTTTAAATGTGACAACAGTAAACGATTTATTTCACAAATGTTTCATTATATTATTGGACTATTGTTAAAGTAATGATACGTGTCAATATTCTCGGTGTGTGGTAATATTGCGAGTGATAGCTTTCTCGGTTGATAGTTTTCCGGGAGGTAGTTTTCGTATTATTAGTTCTTATTATTAGAATAACCCCATTCCACAGTCTCCCCGAGTGCATTTTTATCTCACACTTGGTAGAAAATATTGTAGTGTTTTTCAATGGTGCGAAGAGTTTGACAGGGAAGGTGACTTGCAGTCATTTTGTAGAGTGCACAAATGATATTAGCATGTTATGTTCAGAAGTAGGATATAACTTTTTTATATTTTTTTTTCAGGATGTTTATACAGCAAGCCAAATAATAGTTATCAAGTATGAGTTGCGTGTATCCGTACAGTGAACATAATTATGCATACCTTGTATAGCATAACGCTTTATGCGACGCGCTTTATTCTTATCTTTCATGCCACACCTGTCCATAACCATTACAGCTTTGGTTATATTGTCTATCTGCCGAGTTCTAGGTATTTTGAAGAATCTTCACAAAACAGAAATAGAGGAACGTTATTATAAATCGATTAATGTGCATGGTCGGGCTATCGGGAGAAGGAGGTACAGGTCAATTCTTGATATGTTGTTAAACTAATTCAAATTGATAATTGACATAATTATTGTATATCATATAGTTTCTAATTACTTTTGGAAATTGTACACGGCATCATCTATTAGTTGTTTCTTCCTAGGATCAGACAAATTGCGGAACGCTGCATCTAGATAACCATATTTCACCAAATATTTCTGAAATATAAATTAGTCGGACTCACAGCTGTTGAGAAAATACATACCATTAATTTAATTAACATACAATTGAAATGAAGTATTAAATGTGTTAGTTTAGAACACTTACAATACAGTCCTCGTCTTGGATGTCAGTAAAAGGCATGTCCTCAATGACAGAAGAAAAAGAAACATTCCCTTCGTTTGCGGCAGGATCCACAATTCTTTTAACCTTTTGCTTCTCATTTTCGCTATCCGCAACAGTCGTATCCGCCGAACCAGTGTCCCTTGGATTGGGACTAGTTTGTTCACTTCCATCTCCTGTGTTTAAAGGTAAGCTAGTCCCGGAAGCCAGTATCATTAAAATACATAGTGTCATGAAATATCTTCCTCTTGTCATCATCTTTTTTCAGATGTTGTTTTAGTTAAAGCTGACGAATCGGTGGGTTAGATATGTATTCCTGCCCTTTCCCACTTTTTCCTGGGCATACTTAATGTCCTGTGGATAATTTGGGGATAATTTGGTTGACATCCAACATGGAAAGGTGCCAAAGACATCACAATAAAAGGTGTTTGGGTGGTTTCTGTATTGAATATAATACTTTCACCATACAAGGGTCAAGGTACTTATAGATACTGTGGATGTGCATAATTCAAGCGAATAAAATGTTTTCTTTGTGCTTTACTTTACTTTTGCTGATGTATCTGCAGTGAGCTTTATAGAGTTGCCTAGAAGACGGTTAAGAGCCGTTCCACTGGGGTTATCTTAGCTCAGAACGTCCAGAGCCCCCTATAGACAAAAATAAAAAAAATACCACCAATATTTGATACGAAAATTAAGTTATCCTGGGAATTTCAGGACATATTGACCCAAGAAGTTTTAAATATCGTTTTCTTGAATACATCAAAAGATCGACTATCAAATATTATAAAGGAATACAACAAACTATTACACAGTAGAGGGAACTAATTGATATGGATTAATGTTCACACCATGTCCACCCAAATTCGTATTAGAGGGTACAGTTTACAGTATTTTATCAACATTGTTCAGTTAAATTCATAATGAGGCGGTATATATCCAGGCACAAGCAATGGAGGATAAAATCAATGATATAAGTGGAACAAATTATATACCTTAAATGTGCTGTGTCCCATCGATGGATAAAATGGCGAATAGTCCTCGCTTGAATGGTAGGAACTTCGTATGTTTTCTGAAGATGTCGGTAATACGTATGTTTTCTGCCTTCTTGCACATTGAACGAGTGTCTGGTAAATATATATATTATATGTGGTGTGGGAATGGACGTTCGCTTCACCCGAAGAAGTATATATGGCGACTGCGTAGAACGCCTTCCAAAAACAGCATCGCATCGAGATGTCTTTGCAGTTAATAATTCATTGGTCGCATAATGCTGTTATCGATGTGCTTTTATGTGCATATATATGCGTATATATATAAGTGCGCTTCAAGATGTTGATAATAATTATTGACTTATTTTATATTTTAGTACTATTTTTTTTAAAATACCACCGATATTATGAATTATGTATTATACCTATAAACGTCGGGGTGTATGAGTGTATAATTACAATTATGTAACTAATCACTCCATTGCATGTTATCCTGCAATTGCAACTAGTTCCTGGTCTTGTGGGTGATGAATTGTGGACATGGATGATGAATTCCTGGCATAACATCATGTTCAATGCCTAGAATAAGACAAATAAGCTGTTAAACTAATGTACCGTTCAGTAGAGTGACTACTGGATAAATTCAATAATTTATTCCCGTGTATGTCACAATTACACTGGCTGGCGTGTGACATGTACTGATCGGGTTTAAATGCTGTATATTATTGCACCCAGGTAGCATGTGAATATTGGATCAGTCTCAACGAGCCAGAATCATCCACTGAACTGCCAAGGATCACGCTATTTGTCTTTGTGTATCTAATTTTCTACGGATGAACCATTCCAGGTACGAAGCAATCCAGAGACCTCTCCGCCAGGGTCGGTCACAGAACGTCGAGGTGAAAAAGTTCATCCAATTTTATAGTGACTAGATTTTCTTCCCCTGTCACTCCTTTTTATTTCCTGAATGCAATATATTGATGTATGAGAGTGATACACATTTAGAGTAAAGTAAGGTTCATATATACCCGAAAACGGACACCTCAACGGAAATTAATTTCGGAATCCTTAGTTTTTAGAAGGTCAAGTTGTACACGGGACATTTCTATTTTTTTTATCAGGACTAGATCACCGTAATGGTGGTCTTCCTCTAGTACATGCATGAAAAACTTAAAATGTGGGAACCTATATAAAATGAAAAGAAAGTATAATGGCCAGAACAAGACAGTTAGATAAATAATTTTATTCTCATTTAAAAACCACAGATAGCCTCGTTCGTGACCAGCACGAATATTTAAACCGTTGATTAGCAGTAATTTTTCTGGGGTTACATTATGACTTGACGGTGTCCTCTTTAAAAAAATCAAAATCAAATCTATGACTTTGATTATTGCATGGACAATCTAATCGGCAACAGCTTGGATGGCAAAATACTGCTGATAAACCCGCATGAATAATGATATTTAAGCTACATGCGCATACGCCGGCTGGTGATTTTCGAATGAATCATTTCAGATGAGAACTGGAACTTAAACACGACTAGTCATTCTTTACTATGTGATCAAGGCCTTCTATAAATTACCCTCACACAAAAGGCACTGTGAATTTAAAAAAAACGGTACCGTGAATAAAAGATAAACGCAAAGGAAGAATATTAACATAATTAAGGGGACTCATTTTAAACAATATCCGGGTGTTCTGTTCCAAATATTATTCTCTGCATTCTATTAAGCCCCGTGCTGTAAAATCACGTAAATTATGTAAGAGGTGAGAAATGGGTGTTATATGGGTGGGGAAGGGTGGATCAGGTGGAGATGCGATCTGATATCATCTGATCTCACATCTGATATCACAAAAACATGCGATCTGATATCATCTGATTTCACATCTGATATAAGATATCTGATCAAGATCCTAATCAATTATTGGCATTTGTCAGGTCGACTCAATAATTTTCATTCCTTCGAAAATAAAAACAGTCCGACGATTGGATTCATCCTATCCTGACATGGGAGGCAGTGGACAATTACCCTCCATGTACCTCCACTGCCCTGTCCCCTTTCCCCCAACACTTCCAACCACCACACGCCCACCCGTCAATATAATCAGCTCAGTGGATACGGTTCTTAGCCCGTACAATTTAAAAAAAAAAAAAAAAAAACAGGATGGGGAATGCCGTTTTGCTGATTGATGCACAAATGAAAAAAATTGGAATGTTTTAGCAAATGTAAAGCAGTTGTTTCAGGTAGGCTAGTTTAACCAGGAACTCGTTTCCCTCGCTTATTTCTCTGATGGAATTTACAACCATACATTTCTGTTGGACTTCTCTGTACAACGTAATCGGCACACTTTGCATTATATATTGCATTATCAATGTATCGCAACCAGTAATAGTGCCATGGGACTAGTTCTAAAAGTACCAATATAAAGTAGCAGAATGTACAAAAACATCATCTATCACCAATGTGTTAATGAAGAAATAAAGGGAGTTCGTCGACTCCACTTAAAACGATATCACCAATATGATGACACAAGCAATGATACTAGATTTTAAAATGTAAAGCTCTAAATGAAAACAAATCTAAAATACCCGTACGGTCCTAGATGACGATAAACTTCCCCTCTGTAGTCTATAATCATAGTGCCTACATTTCTGACCCCAATAATTAATCTATCATTTTTGTATACATATATAAGTGGTTACTTCTGGATTATTAAAGTATGCTGCATAACCTAAAAATTGGGTAAATGATTTTGGTTACATACTCAGTGGCCAGGTACCCAGGTGATATCCGTCTGCAATCGATATACTGTAAACGCATTTATTTTCGCGCACTAAGTACTTTGACACCTTTTTGCGCGGATTTAAATTTGCACAGCAAGGAAGTTTCACACCTTGTTTATGCAATAATTATACCTTTCGCGCTAAAATAGCGAAAATAAATACTGTACGAACATTGATACATTTACAGTAATACCATTCATCCCTGATGAAGACCGCCAACATGGCTGAAATCCATGCAGGGATATTAGAATACTAGTAAAACAAAAAAACACACTTATGGATATCTTGTTTCTCCATCCTAATATAACGGAATGATATCGGCATAGAATTTATGAATTTAACTATCTAGAACCAACGTGGTGGCCATGTTGTTCTCCGAAAATTTGGCCAAAATGTAGGACTGTCTGTTCTTAACAACGCCGGATCTACTCGTTTCTTGTAAAATGGTGTCGTGCCATACAGAATGCCGCCCAAGGTAGTAAGCCTTCGCCTAGGCCCAGGTCGAGGAGGCGGCTCTGTGGTTTGACGATACCAAGTGAAACGGGGAGCTTGGGGGGAATGCACTATGTCAGTCCCAGGTAAAAATGTATTCCTTTTCCAGAATATGTCAAACGTTGATAACCGAGGTTTATCTGTTCTAGGGTATATACCTGGCTTGTCTGTGGTGAGGTACGGGGAATTTGTTGGGTTAAATCTTCGCGGGGGAAATACGTTTGGAGTAGGATTTGGAATATAATTCGGAGTGGGAATGAATGGTCTGGGTGGTGGTGCTGTTGGTGCAGGTGGTGATGTTGGTGCAGGTGGTGCTGGTGGTGTAGGTGGTGCTGTTGGTGCAGGTGGTGCTGGTGGTGTAGGTGGTGCTGGTGGTGTAGGAGGCGGTGCTTCTGTAGTAGTGGTTGTTGTTGTTGTCGGTTCCAGGATTCCATTCGGTGGCCCTATTTTATTTGAATAAAATTGTGTATTCAATGACAAAACTCAATATTTCTGACTATGTTAGGCATAGGGTGATAGTTATACACAAACGTAAATTTACTTTAACTTTAACATACCCCTGCATGCATGATGCTGCGAGCAATTCGCTATCAAATATTATTTGGTAATGGTAAATGATTGAATTAAGAGACAGACATGGATATAAATGTCGCCCAGAAAAAAGTCACATTAATGTTCTTGCTTTGATTGTTGATACAACGATCAAATAACGTACCATATAAGACTTGTATGCCATCGACATCATCCTGTGTCAATTCTGACCCGGCAGGCCTGAGAGTTATATACCTCGCATACATCATAGCGTCCCAATGTTGAGAATGGTGTAATCCAAGGGCATGTCCGATTTCATGAGTTGCCAATCGCTCGAGCACGTATCCCGCAGCATATAAGATTTCTTCCTCTATGTAAGTTTAGATTAGTATTATAGTTTACTCACTCTTTAAAACCCAGCCTTTACATGTGACGTGACATATGGTATCTCAGACCCTATAACCATGGTATATATTAATTAATAATACCAACGTTGGACTGTGGTTTTTAATTTATATTCGAAGACTTCCTGATTTAAATGTATATCATACATGCTAAACATTCATGTAAATAGTTGATTACAAGTTATCTTATCAATCAAGATTACACTTGTATAACAGCATTATTTTTTAAACCCCGACATTATGATTACTGTTTCAAACCCGTTTTTAATTAGCAGCAATTCTCAATGAATAATCCGTATTAAATACCTTTGATATATGTCTCGTCTATATCAAAATGGACTTCCGAAGTTGGTGGGAAAAAGGCATGTGCTAATATTCCCCTTGGTCCGTCAAATGGCTCGCTGTCGCCGTGATCACCTCGCAAGAATTGTAATTGGATATCTGCTTGATGGAATGATGGCGTCAACTTGAACTTGAGACTGGAAACATCTTCCCATTTCTGCACCATATAAAATAAGGCATACCTGACATTAAGTTACACATCAAACTGCAGGTGCACTTGCATACGTATATATAGCAATTTAAACAAACCTTAAAATGCCTAATTTGGAAGTGATTGGAGGTTGATATTTCCCCCCTATTAACGTATACCTACTAAGCTATTTGAAATGGAATATTTTGTACAATATATGAACCTTAAAAGCTTTCCTTATGATGTAGAGAGTTTCCCCTAGTGTTAAATCCTCTGTGTCGTAGTTCCCTAATGCGTAGGTGAGGTGAGTCTTGACTAGTTTCCTTTCTGAACGAGAGAAACATGGTTAACATTATCATGTTTATAATTATTGGAAACATGTTGGCATGGGCGCTTATAAGTATTATTAATTATGTATGTGATTTCAGGGGTGCTATTTGAAAAGTCAAATAGCACCTATGTGCTATTTGAGCCGAATATCCGCAAGATTGATGGAAAGTAAGGTACAATACTATTAAAATCGAGTTCTCTTGTTGATTAGTATGTAATAAATACCTAATAGCACTCTGTTCGGTTTGTAATCAATCTCAACATTGGGTCAAATCGCACTCCACCCCTTTGGGGTGTCGTGCGATTTGACCCAACGTCTCGATCGATTACAAACCTGGTCAAAGGGGATGAAAAAAAAATCGATGCCATATTCAATTCATTATGATTAATGTCATGGATTTTATTGGTGAAATATCCATGATTCTGATAGTATTTGAATGTGATTATAAAATCGGTAAATATTATATATCCGTATATCAGTATAATATACGGGAAGAGGGGTTTCTTTGTCTCACATGTTCTCAGAATTTGTTGTTTTACCAACCACTTTTCTGATCTGTAGAGTTCCATCCAACTCTCTCTGGAGGACGTTGTATGTGGTTTCTGAAGATATCTGGGGTGGAAATGTGATTTTGAAGCCCTCTTTAGTTTTTTAGTTGTATTCTATATAACTATTTTTAGCCTGGGAAAGCCCCTGTTAGGAATTAAAGAGATTGATGTCATGCCTCGTCCACCTCTGTGGCAACGTGGGATTTTCTAGCAAGGGAGGGGTGGAAGAAATCAGATAGGGAGAGGGAGAATAGGATAGAGAGAAGAGGGGAAGGGGGAGAGAAAGACGGGAGGGAGAGGAAGGAAGGGAGAGGGAGGGAGGGAAAGGGCGGGAGAGGGAAGGAGAGAATGAAAGAAGCAGAGGGACAGGGTGGGAGAAATCTGATAGGGTGAGGGACAAGAGGATAGAGCGTGAAGAGGGGAAGAGAGTATAGGGCAGGTGAGAGGAGAAGGCAGGTAGGGACAGGGGAGTGGCAGGGGGAGAAAAGGAGGAGAGGCAGTGAGAGAGGAGGGGAGAGACAGTGAGAGGAAGAGGGTGACCGTCTGGAGGACGGGTACTTTGCTAGTTATTAATAAAAATATTCAACTCTTGAGGTAAAACATTCACCATGCAATATGTATCTTCTTCTTCGTCTCTTATCAACATAGTCATCTGAAACACCACACCTTGGTTCGGCTATCGATTCTCGCGTTTTCTTATCCAAATCCCCCGTAATATTTAGATTATTATACCTGGAAAGGAAGTATTTTGGATATATTTTTAATAGAAACAATGGGCTAGATATTCTGGTCCCGTAGAGGTATGGGTATCTACATCATAAAAGTAAAACACTGGGGTGCCACAAATGGTGGTCATACAGCTCAACTATGGTTAATAACTGGGAACTCACATTATAATACTTGTTTCTGGGCAATGATATTGCCAGAACCAATCAAGTAATTTCTTTCCCGCTCTCTTCAAGGCCTGCCCTGGGTGCTGCATGGTCTAATGAGTGTAACAGTCAACAGTCAGTGTCCAGGGAGCGTGCAGACTAAGAAGTCCTGCATTCGGATATTATAGAAATAGATTGCAGATGCAAGATATATTTTTATGATTAATTCAAATAATTAAATTGCCTGTGGCGAACACGGGAACGTTAAAAATGTATTGCTCCATTCTCCTCAATCCCCATGAGGAGAAGGGGGGGGGGGGATAAAAGTAAACATATATGCGATCATCTTCTCTACAATCCCCTATGGTCAAATGGTTAGAATCTAAAGCTGCGTTTCCATGTGTCCGTAGTGCGTAATGCGCACTGTGTGGTGCGTACTGCGTGATGCGTATTCTCTGTTTCGATGTGTCCGTGAAAATCTTGTAATGCTGCGTACTAAGTAACTACAATTGCTCCCTGATGACGTCACTGTGATGACATCACCAAAAGCCATTTCTATATAATAATGTTCACGCAGCGTAATGCGTATTCAATCGCCTCCTGGAGCGATCGGATTACGCAGTGCGCACTACGCATCACGCCATACATGGGTTCAGTCCTGTTAATTTCTTTACTTTTGATTTTCACGCATCACGCACTACGCACCACGCACCACGCACTACAGACACATGTAAACACAGCTTAATAGGCGACTCCACTAGAGGAAAAACGGTGGCGACAAATTTTGTTGGTGCCTACTAACATCAGTTCTTTTCATGTTTGCAATGAAAACGCAAATGAAGGAGTGTCAGATGTGTTGCCATATTCTCTGGGAACTGTGTTTCTGTGTGGATATTTGTTGCAACAAATTAGTGGGCAACAACAAAATTTGTCGGCACCGTTTTTCTCTCTAGTGGAGTCGTCCTATAAGACTGAAACCGGACATTGTGAATTTGAATCCCAGAGCAGGCAGCCTTTTTACATTTGTCTGATTTTTGAGTCATTTTATTTCTTAATTTCACTTATATCTTCATATCTGAGCTCGGTTTTCTTTTAAACTCACACATGCAGTTATTGATGCAATTTCCCATCGATTTGTCAAAGAATTAGAGAGGCTAAGATCGAATTAAGCAAGAAAAGTGAATTGGATGGGCATTGGGGATACATAGGTTCTCTGTTATGGAGGCATGGGTGGCGATCGTAAGTTTAGATACTAGCAATTGAGTAAAAAATGATTGCCAACAAGGAATGAATGTAAAAGAAGAGTAGTAACATGCTAAAATTATATTTACATTGGAAGAATAGCATATTCCCGGGTGGCTCCCTATTCATTTAAAGTTTATCCTTCTATTGCAATGTAAAAGAAGAGATCCGTGGGGTCTTTTCATTCCTCATTAGTTCTAGTGTTACATCCATGGGCCTCAGAGACAGGCATTGTTGAAAAGAAATGATTTTGAGCACACCAAAATAGTAGCATACAGTACAGCAGCCTATTCAATAATACTACCTTCAGAGTGACGGAAGTTTGCCATGCTAGTCTGACGTCACTCCTGCAAGGAACTCTGGGAACATATATGGTTGCCATGCACCAGCATCCGGATAATAGCCAGTTATAATTATTACTCCCTAGTGACTTATAAATGATTGAATTACATAATACAATGTACAGATTATTTAAAGGGCCTTGTCCACTAAGCCGATTCTTATGCGATTTTGCACCGCAGAGAACCCTTTTGCACTAAATTCTGTGAGAATTGCATGAGAATCGGCTTAGTGCACAAGGGCCTTTATCATAGTTTTAGAATTCAAGTCCGTACGTGTCGACATGGTAAGGAAGAGTGAAGACAATATGGCGTCAGGCTTGATTAGTCCGTGGTTCACCAGGTGGCGCCTCTATCTAATGTCCCGCCATTGAAACAATTGCAGTCACCATTAGATAAAAGAGGCGACACAACTGTTAAAATATAATAATGTGGTGCCGGCGAGAGTCAGGCTGGTTCTGACTCTGTCCGGTACCATGTTCCGGGGTTTCCGGATGCTCTCCCGTTAGGCTCCGGACGAGAGGCCAGGGGCTGCGGTTCTTATATGTTCCGACAGAGGTCGTAATTACTTATTGATATGCATTTATAACTTATTTTTATGATTTGCTCTTGTACTGTTCTGCATGTCCGTATAAACACCTTTTACTATTGAGATGCTTGTCATTCATATATCTTACTGCCACAAGTTGTAAGGGTTGGCAGAGGCTCTCCGAGCTCCAACCGCGGCAGGTGTGTTTGGTATAATAAAGGACTTGGCTGGCGAGGACCGTTAGAACCTGGTTGTGTTGTTATTTGCACTAGTTCCATAGCCACTAGGGTACGAGGAAATAACGAGACACTACAATTTGGTGCTGTGACCAAGCGGTCCGCTAGTTGGTCAGGAGGAAAGAGACGCGCCTATCGGAGGGGGATCCTAGCGCTGAGACCCCCCAATGGCCGATAGGGTGGCCGCAGTTGCCGCAAGACCGGACTGGTTAGCTGAACATGTTCAGCTATTACAATTCGGGGATGATTTCAGGGTTGAACCGGAACGAGAATTGTCGCCTACTAGGGTGGATCCGGAGAATAATGCGCCTGGAAGCGAGGTTGGTGAGTTTAAGGGAAAGAATCAACGGACAGCGCCACAGCGCCCGGAGGAGAGGATAGGCAGACAACTGCCGGAAATGGTAGATTTAGGGACGGGGAGTGACTGGAGCGTGTCGGATGGTGGTCGGGCATTACGCCCCGAAGCGCCACCGGATTTATTCCAGCCACAACCGGAGCCAAAACGGAAGGTGCAACAAGTCGGACAGTTTCCCATTCTGGAACCAGCCCCACCTTTGCCACCGCCCCCGAGGAGGGTGGAAAGACCTCAAGAAAGAAGGAAGGAGGGGAGGGAAGGAAATGCATGGGACTCTCCATTGATCCCGGCTCGCGCCAGGTTGGAGGGTCACTCCCCGCTGGTGCCAGCTCCGGCCGGAAGGGCGTTGAATGAATCCGTGGCCTCTCAACCTTGGGAACCGATGACCCCGGGTAATAGCCCGATGCGGCGGGTGGGCGTACGGAAACGTAACCGTTACTTACCGGAACAGGGAGATGTGGCACAGGAGAATAGGATGCAGACGAAATTAAGTGAAGAATGGGAGATGGATCTGACGAGAGGGAATAATAGGCGGATGACCGTCGAGAAAATGGACGCTCTGCTGGGGTTACAGCGGCGGCAAGCTGCGCGTATGGATGTAGATATCAGCGCCACTGCCAGGCGCGGGCGTGAAGCCCTGCGCGCGGCGGCGGCCACAGCTGAGGACCTAGCAAGGGCGAGAGACAAAGAGGAATTTTTGCGAAACCGGTTGTTAGTACAGGAGGATGAGATGACTAGGCTGCATAAGGAGTTGGATGCAGAGCGGACAAAAAGGGAGAAAGAACGCAGTGACGCTCAGGCTAGGGAAGATGCGGTGAGGACTGATCTCCTGAGGCAATTCGGAAAGGCAAGAGCGGAGACTGCTCCTGAGTATGTGCAGAGCACACCTATGCGACCGAAGCCAGATGCCCTGTCGGACGCCTCCTACGTTAGGCTGATGCATGAGCTGCCGGAGTTTGGCCAAGCCAGGAGTCTAACAACGTTTGGGGTATTTACTATTACCTCTGCGTTGTCTGTCTCCCCGCCGGTGTGCTCGAGGGCACCCTGGTCGTCTTCATGTTGGGACTCTGTTTCGCCATTTTGTGTATCGACCAGTTGGGCAGCCTCGCCGTGTATTCTAGCTTCTTCTTCCTCATTCAAGTCTTCGACCGTCACTTTGGTGCCTTCTGCCGCTAGTTTCTTCTCTTCCCTTTCTTTCTTCTCAGCTCGCTTCTCAGCAGCGGTTTTCTTTGGCTTAGTAAGTTTTGTGTTTGCCATAGCTGTAGAATTCAAGTCTGTATGTGTCGACACGGTAAGGAAGAGTGAAGACAATATGGCGCCGGGCTTGATTAGTCCGTGGTTCACCAGGTGGCGCCTCTATCTAATGTCCCGCCATTGAAACAATTGCAGTCACAATGATTGAATTACATAATACAATGTACAGATTATTTAAAGGGCCTTGTCCACTAAGCCGATTCTTATGCGATTTTGCACCGCAGAGAACCCTTTTGCACTAAATTCTGTGAGAATTGCATGAGAATCGGCTTAGTGCACAAGGGCCTTTATCAAAGTTTTTCCCAATGTCTGAAATGGTATTATACGCAGTCCAGATGTGTGTGTGGCACCAGTAGGACTATTGTCACAATTTTATGGGAATGAAGGGAAGTCTTGGGCTATTTACTTTAATAATATGGAATGTTTTTGTACGTTGACATTGCCCACCATCCCGCCCACCAACAATCGCATTAAAATCGTTTGGGTTTTGTGTTATTAAATGTGCAAAACGATCGCCGATGACGGGCAATGTTTTGCACATCATACGGTGGCTGCTATGACGTCACTACGAGCGTGTTACCGAGTACGGCCGAGTGGAGAGGAAGAAGGCTTAAGCATTGGGAGCTGGTAGACATGCGTTGGGAAACACGGGTATGTGCATTACGAGTACAATATAGACACTATGAACCCCGACGTTTTCCCTCTTAAAAATGTTGAGGATGACAAATCTGGCCTTGGTTTTTGGCCTGGATGACGAAAACATAGGATATCGGGTGAGCGAGGCAAGTTTTCTAGACACTATTTGCAGCTTCCGAGTTGTTGGTGGTGCGCCCTGTTGCCAATGGGGAGAATCAGGCTCCCTTGGAAGCCACTCGCGCCAAAACGTCCAGTGTTCCCCTTTAACATAATCTATGAATCGTTGTCGATCTTTCATAACCATAAATATTTCTACAAATATCCCTATATATAGCCTAATATTATTTATCCTTTATATTACTCTGGATATATCGACCTCCATCCATTATCAGAATGCCTCAACAAATCCCCATATATTATGTTTGGCCAAACATCTGGAAAGCATCTGCCATACGACAGGGACCAGCTCATTTCCAACGAATCATAAAGTGCTAGTCAATCATTTTTAGTGAAGTTTCCACTTAAATTGTCACTTACTTTTGATATAAGATCACTGCCTTCCGTTTTGTTCGTGGCCAATCATGTCTGTACCTTGATGCGCGTTCTGCATAACCATACATAACAAGGTATTTCTGCAAAGATGCCACCACAGTCCAAATAATTAAGCCGCAAAATACATCGATCGATGAAAAGTAATTATTACATTATGGTTTGCCATGATTGAGCTAGGGTTTAGTGAAAATGGACATAATAGTGTTATAAATTCACCTAACGGCTTCTCCTGAGGTTATAGGGTAAGAAACATTCTAGTTTCTTACCCTATAACCTCGGGAGAAGCCGTTAGGTGAATTTATAGCATAGTATGTACTAAGATAATTGTGGTGACATAATTAGAGCTCTATATAATTATGGAAATCACTGGAGCTAAAATGAAGACAGGATATTTTTTAATGCCAAACACCTCTTATTCAAACTAGTCTGTCAGGACACTCCCTAATTGTGAATGAGCATGACGCGGGGAAAAGTATTGAATATTTCATAAATGGTGTGTATATTAACGTGAACCCTACAAACAACTAACCACGATATATTCATATTAATACATGTAAGTTCGTATTTACCTCGCATTCTGCGTCAGACATAAGTTGGTTGATGGCATTTAAAGCTGTGATTTGAAGACATAATGCACAGAAGAAAGATAGCAGATACCCGTATGAAGACATAGCTTTAACCCTGCAAATAATGCAAAGACATTTATTTTTATGACCAGTACATAACTACCTCATGGTGGCACAATATGTCACACATAGATGAATTATAGATAAACATAATGCAGGCTGAAGAAACTTACCAATTCATTAAAAATAATTTGGAAAATTATTCAAAAGTGACTTAGGGGCCTACACACATTCACTGGATGTCTTGGAGGAACTAATGATCAATACCTTATATAATCTTATATCCAGGTTGTAAGCACTACGAACCACAATTAGATACAATTAATATTATATATGTTATTGCAATTATTGCTGCACAAACCTGATTAATGAACTTTCCCCAGGGGACTGGCATCAATTAAAACATTTTAAGGAAGGTAGAGCCTATATTTCAATTAAACGCGACCGTTTATATGTAAACCAGGACTAAAGGGTCAATTTATATCTATCATATTATCTGACTTTAACAATTAGGGGTTGATGAATACCGTTCCATTTGATTAATTAAATATGTTCATGATCTTGTTGATTGGATTATTGTTAAATTAATTGAGCCTGGTGGTGTTTATATAAACTTGCATCGCATTTGAAACGGGATTTTCATAAATCCCCCCGCCCCCCCCCCCCCGCCAAATACTTGGCACACTGTTTCCGAATCTGCAAGGATGGCAGCACATGTCTGTGTGTACCCCAAAATACAGTGACTGCATGATTCCTTACGCCTTGAAAGACAGAAAAAGTGGTATTATACATGGATCTATTGATATCAGGAGCTGTGACATGACTAATCTCGCTTACTAGTGCATGGTGAGTGCCAGCAAATATGTTTTTGTGCATAACCGCCACTAGGGGGCTACTCCAACTTGCATCCATGAGGTGGTTTTCGAAAAACTAATGTCCATAAAGCACCATGCCAAATTTATAAAAAAAAATATAATCACAAAGTGGACAATTCTCTTGAATCCCCCCCCCCCCACACACACACACACACTTGCTATAGGTGGGACATTGCTTTTAAAGAAGAAATACCACCGAGCCTATAGATGTAAAAATACTAAATTTTTCAACCCATGCTTGGGTGCGCAAGGGTGCAATAAAGATCGAGGTGATCAGCGGTCCGTATGAAAGAGGTCCTTGCGTCTAACCGAGGTCTTGCATTGAAGAAACCAGGTACTTAATGTCTGGTTAATTTGGGTTCTTTCTGTTGTCAGTCCCCCTATACTTAAAACCGAGAAACATCTGTGTTGTTATAATGGCGTTAACCATATGTATTTACAGATTTTTGCTACCACATTCAAATGGTGCTCAGTTGCAATCGACTTTGAAGATTAACTTATCATTAAATTATGTGCTCAATACACGCAATAACCTTCGGCAAAATGACCTTGTAAGCTCTCATTTCGTTCACCCTGTTCAGCGTGTGGCACCAATTTTGTGTTACCTGGCGAAACGTTGCAAGTGAATATAATTCTTTATGCCCTTTCTCTCCTCATTTACCTGTTCGCTCTGGCAAAATATTTTATTAGCCGGAGTTGAATGTGGGTTTAATGCAATAATACATTCTTGTTAATCGGTGATTTTTAAGCAAGCATGCCATAAACCAATTGAGGGTTTCGGTTTTACTCGCCGCGTTTGTCTATATTATCCTTTACACACAACTGTCTTCCACAAATATAAGATACATCTTCGAGATGTGTCAACTACAGTGTACTTCTATGAAGCATGTATTATAATGTAATTCTCTTTGCTTAAGAATTCAATTTTGATGGCCTCAGTTGGGAATAGTACTTCAATGTATTTGAATACAGTAAATTAATCTAATTTAAAAGCAATGCCATTCTTCGTCTACAGGTATTAATCATTATATATGTCCATCTTGACAAAGCGACAGGCACATCTTAGTGAAAGGATTTTAATGGCATGTTTTGACAGGAATACTAACTTACTCCGAAGGATGACATTGAGAATATAATGGATTCTTGCATGCTTGAATTTCGATAAGAGCAACAGAAAATATGGCTTCGTGCGTCGAGATAATCCATGCGTTTATGTGTCTCTTCCAAACGACTAAGACGGGTCACAAACCATCACACCCCACTATATACAATGGACCGCCTTTAATTGTTTATTTGAATATTCATTGATGATTTGTAATAGAGAACGTACGCAAAGTGTACAGACATTCAACAAAATTCACCCACGGAATGCGAGGTCACACAACTTTACAGCACCTCTCTACGGGTCAAACAACATTTTATTCAATTCTTATTTACGGACTTGGCCACCCATTCTCTATATTTGGGTACAGGCCTAGCATAGTAAGCATGTCTTGGAGCCAGTGCAGAAACAGATCGAGTGTATGCCAAAAAAAATCGAAATAATATTGCTGTGATCATAGTACAAATTACCACCCACATATTTCAATATCAACCCATTTTCGTTCGTCGTGTTCCTAAATATGATTTCTAAACACCTATACTATTAATAAACAATAGCTTAGAGTGAATGTTATAAATACAATACATATAGGACGCCATTTATGAAAATATACAATTCAAATATTGGCTATATTGAGTTGCAATTGAGACTATTTGGGTTTTGGCAAACTATCGTTTTTAAACCCGGACATCCGTAGAACTAATACGGTATCTCATATAAATCCCTTGCACTTAGTTGTTACATAATAACTTTAGTCACGATGTCGGAGGGTGTTAGGACGAAGTCCTGGTTGCTATTTTCATTTTTTCCTATAGTATTCCTTGCGAATGACTCACCCCTAGACCTTATACCACATAAATAAAAAGTATATAAATGTATAATAGAAAGACGAAGCGTGACTTTCAGCAGCAATACTATACAGACAGCTATTTTTTTATATGTCTATAATGAAGTCTGCTATTGATGTGTTGATATGTTGTACTAGTTATGTTTTTCATCTGTCTGTGAAGTTTGATGGGAACCATGGTCATACTTTAAGAAATTATAAGTAATGTGGTTGGAGGAAAATAAATCTGATACTTGAAATTGTGACTTGTGTATTTGCATTATTATTTAACGTTACTACCTGTTTGAGTGATAGTATATGTAATAAATGCTAAATATGTTTAGATATGAAGCTATATGATATACTGTTGTGCCAGACAGTCCTTTGGATGGGGAGCGTAATTAAGAATCTATGGAAATGCTTCGGCATAGATCACCTGGCTGCTGCTAGTATCCCTCTAACTTAAGTACCGAGTTTCACTGCTAGTCATTATATTGTCCACACAATAAGTGTGATAAGCATCATTTTAAAGTGTGTTATTATGCATGATTCCATGTAAACATACATCGGCTGTCCCCCATTATTCTAAGTAGAAAGAGGAGAGAGGGTGGAGAATTCTATGAAAATATTGACTTACCTTCAGCAACGTCCAAGCTCTATATGAGACCCAGCATAAACACCATATATATAGTGTTAAAACCAACCGCGGCTGTGGTAATCAGGCCATACAGCGATGAGGCGACACAACAGCCAAACATAAATACGGGGAAGTTTGGATTCTTTCATTGTCAGCAAAAGCTTTGGCACGTGTATCACATTCAAACAGGGATGTCACCCAAATCACAATGACGTTTAAACATCATAACACATCAATTGGTTACACAGTTTCTTTTGACCTGCAATTTGATGGGAGGCTGAGAAAAAACACCAATTTAAGGTGAATGTTTTCCACTGGTGTGAACCGGTAGGTATTCAATTGAAGCTATTTTCGCGCATCTACTTCTGAATATATATATATAATTGGAACAGAGTAGGTAGGCCGGTTTTTTGTAGCCTGCTCAGGAATGGATAGACCTTGAATAATTAGTAAGTATGATGATACAAAAAGAGGCCCATACGATGCGAAGTGCATAGAGTCGACAATAACAGATGCAGAAATGAAACTTCCATGGATACCCGCGTTATCAGATAATAATAAAAGAAACACGAGGAAGAAAACAAAACAGGCTTTCTACAATATCGATAATTCATTACGTTTAGAATATTCCCTGTCTACCAATTATTCCCTGTCTGCCAATATAAAACAGAGCTTTATTTCCGAGGAAGTGTGTCTGCTGTATATATGACCAAACATGTGTCATGAAAATTCTCTGGTTCAGTTCAGTTCTCTTTGGCTGACATCGGGCCTTTATACAGAGATCTAGAGAGGCTGCTTTGTAGGAAATCTTAGCCAGATTATAGTCCTTTGCGACTGGCACGGTACCGACACGGACAAGTGCATTTCTGGTGTCTTCAAGGTAGAGAGACACTATATAAACATTTATAATATACATCATCTTTGTCAGGAGGGATAAGTCGGGGTAAGCATTAAAATGGAATAAACTGCTATACAGTGCTGATAATAATGAACAGCGTTATACAATAATAGTGTTGATAATAATTATCATAATGAAACATATTTCATTTTTTCCCCTAATTGAACCTCTAGCATCACGTCAGGTCTTTCAGTATACACCCTGAACTTCATGCACTGTATGATGTATAATGTTCTAAATTCCCACAGGTAATTATTTGTATTTTTTTTTAAAATAAAAAATGACATAAAATATTTTCAAATGAGTCAATGAAGTTGAGACTTGTATATTAATTTTGGCAACTACTATTTTTTCTAACTACATGGAATCTTGATTTTGGGTCACACAGGATGGGTTTTTAGGAAATCACTGATGACGAACCGGAATAAATATATGTTCTTAACGTTTCAAAACGATTCCCTGGAATCCTGGAATGGATCATAGGGATTTTTTTTTAACAAATTAACAATGCTCAATTAAGAATGCTCAATATAGATAGACAAGAAGTAATGCCATTTTTCTGTTTGTTATATTGCCATTTAAATTATTTTATTTGCAAGTTATATATTATCGGCAATACAAGTATATACGTCACCATCTAAGGACTGAAATAAAATATATGGAATATATCTAAAGGTAAAATGACTTGGATACCTGATAATATGCAGATGATACTTCCTTTTCTTTGATTGTTTTTATAATACTGAGTTTTATATCAAATAATGCAATGTCAATGAATGAATTATTTCATGGATACAAACTTCTGTCAACTTTTAATGCCCCCCCCCCCCCCCGCCCAGACACACACATAAAGCGATCACTGTCCTGGTAGTTTTCATCTTTCACCTTTATTTCCAGTTTCCCCTGATTTATATTGATAGGATAGTGTAATAAAAATTGCTTAGAGATAAAAACGTTTAATGCTACCTCCTCTTCGCAACACCGCTGCTATATAATATAATGAACTGAAAAAGTTCAAATTCTGTATGGTAGTCTGCTGTTTTGATGATTTGGCTTTAAAATAGCTATACGCTTCGGAGACTTTCTAGAAATTGATACACCCGGTACTTAAATGCCCGATAACCAATAGCTATATTCGGCCTGGAATGCTTGTAAGAACAAAAAAATCTATATACGGTTAAAGGCAAACGCTACTATTCACTGCCACGCCCCCTTTTCCATATACCAAATGTACGGGCATTTTACGCACTATTCCTTTAGCATTGCTGTCTATGAGGAAATGGCTTATTTTTTCCCATTTTATAAAATGAAACAAACAATTAATGGCCACTCCTACTGTCCCAAAATCTTCTACACATACAGTTCAGGTTATATACTACAGATAAAAAGGGAAAAAAATATATGTCATCACGTTAGATTTTTTTTAATAGCTGTCTGAAATAGACACGTTTGGGAAACAGAGCTAGTATGGGTACTCTCAGTTGTACCCACTTAACATGCAAGTCCAATGGGAAATGCTGCATTTTCCTTTCACGGTTTTGGGAATAAAACAAAAATGGATACTCCAAATATCCCAAAATTTGCTACACATATAGTGCAGGTAATATTCTACACATGTATAGGGGAAAAAATGTATGTCATCACGTTAAAAAAATAATTGTAACTGTTTGAAATAGACATGTTTAGGAAACATAAAACACTTTGAAAGCAGCAGATTTTTGGGTTGTCAGCCATCTTTCAAAGCCCCATAATTCAGAAACTAGCATGGTGACCCATTAATTTTTTTTCAGTTTTAAGAACACACATACTTCAAAAATCATATACTAAAGAATCAGAAAAATGACATTTTGCCTTTAAGAATCATCCGTAGGCCTACGTGCAAGGTGAGAACATGCAGATCAACATCTAGGCCATACGTTATACTACTTATAGATAAACATACATAGATTTGAATAGTTTTGTTACCATTCTGATAGAGTCAATTATATATCATGGAGTAGTGTAAATCAACTAAAGGCTGTATCTTAATTAGGTGAACCAGGGTGTTTCATTTATTTAATTAGCCTAAATGCCATGCATGGAGCAATACCGCATAATCAACAAACTATCTCCTGATTTCGCTCTTTTTTTTTACTTTTTTTTTTCAAATCGATTTTATTACACAAAGGTCACATGATTAATTTATCTGTAATATTACATCAAGATCAATGACCCTTTGAATACACCATAAGTACATCATTTATTCATCAACAGGGGAAGTCTTTTTCAACAATTGAGACCAAGCAAAAATTCTTTTCACACCAGAAAAATGTCCTTCTTGTGAACTATGTATGAGTTGAAATCGAGAATGAATGTTCTATTATATAAGCATAATAAGCATAATATATTGAGCATAAGCCATTTTCTGGTTAGTAACACCCTTTAGAAGTAATCTGATGAAAATAGCTGTTATTGAAAAAGCAAATAAGATTTACTTAATCAATAGGCCTAAACATAGTGCGGTGGCTATGCCAATCTCCTGCGACAATTCGCTCTATTTCTAATTATACCAAGTAACCTACGTAGGCTAAGTCTGGATTTGTTGGGCGTTAATTTATACATGACCATTTATGTTAGCCTATTCCTTAAAGATGAAGACGTAGGTTTAATTAACAATTCTATGGCTCAAATCTGAATGAGTAGGCCTACAGGCCCTATAAGATCAAAGTTAATTAAAGTTTTTCGACGGCCTGTAGAACTGCATGTTAAAACCGAAAGTAGGCTATAACGGTGATGAAAGAACCACAATGCTAAGTTTATGGGAGTTTTGCTCTTTCTGTCAACAAACTGGTGCAGTAGGCTACCGTGGCGCGCCTCTAAAACTAACTGCCGTGGACACTTATATCACTTCCCTGTATGGTATAAAGCTAGTATTTTTGAAAGCATTTCCCCATTGCTAATGTTCGTTCATCAGTGGATAACATGACAATACTGATGCTGAATGGCATGATGTATTTGCATCAACTAGGCCTATTTCTTTGGCTATAGACTAAACACAATCTTCTAAACTTTTGCTCGGGCGCTATTTCCATTGTATTGTATCATTTTGCACCTAATCATTACAATTTAAATATGAATCTGCTAGGCAGTCTATAGAAATGATTTTCCAGGAAATTGAACTTAGGCCTATTTCACATTTAACGTTCGAGATACAATTGATTATTTTAACATAGGCCTAGGCTATGTATCGAGTCTTGGCCTCTAGTCCGAATGAATTAACTTACACCTCCAGTCCAATTTGAAACAATTTGAGAAAACAAGAGAAAGGAAGATACAGTTTAAGAACGTCTCTCTGGGTGGGGGTGGGAGGAAGGAAGGACTGGAGGAGGCGGGAAAGAGCATGACTTGAGACGTTTCGACGTCGCGTTGTCAGTGAAGAAAATGACGTTGTTACATTCGGTGTTGGTAAACATGGCCGCAGCACGTGCGAAATGATTGGACCGCCAGCGGGCCTATATCTCCATGGTACGTTTTCCTATTTATCATTTTACTAATAACTCTAATTGTTTCCCAATACTTAGTTTGGGTATTATCTTAATGAAATTTGAAAAAGCCCACACAAACTTAACGAGATATGGACATCTTGTGAGATCATTCGGATCCTATTTCTGTGTTGACTGTTGTCGCTTGATCCTGTATGGAGGATCGTTGGCTGAATTATGTAGGCCTACGGTATGTTATACATTTGTTATTATGGTATTAAACCTTCTCCAAATGTACCTTATGTACGAGTTTAAATTACCGATTTGTTATCTTTAATTTACGCTTGATGTGTTTTCCCCCTAATACCTTTTACTTGGTCATACTGATATAATACAACCACTCAAAAATACGCATACAGATAGTCAGTCCCACGTTTATATAGTCAGTCGAACCTGCCTCAATTCACAAATGGGAGGGTCGTCGGGAGGGCTAGGATTGGGCCTAGATCTAGGCATATACAAAATAATTGGGTAATAAAACAGAAAAGTCCCCAACCTAAGGGACATAGGCCTATCTTATTATAGTAAGATCTGGTAAGATAGGCTATATACCGTACTATTAAGAATCCATGAATGGCATGATGTTCATGATTTAAAGTTATTTGAATTGAAATTGATAGTAAATAGAGGGAATGGAATGAGTCGGCAATAATCGAAAATTTATTGGACGAGATTTGTCCACATAAGCACGATGCCGAAGGCACAGTACATGCTCATACAGACGAATCAAGTCCAATAAGTTTTTGATTATTGCAGGCGAGTTCCATTCTATATTTATTATAGGGCATAAAACTTGATGTGTAGCCTAATCACAAATGTATCATGTGTAAATCTGAAAAAAGTAGCTGACTTGGTGATGAAGTAGTTCATAGATAGAGAGAATGGGACGAGCCGGCAATAATCGAAAATTTATTGGACGAGATTCGTCCACATAAGCACGATGCCGTAGACAGAGTGCTTATGTGGACGAATCAAGTCCAATAAATGTGTTATTATTGCCAGCGAGTTCCATTCTATATTTATTATATGTGCATAAAATTTGATCATATGTCATCAGATATCACTGAAAAAATAATAAAGAAGCACAGAGAGCCCCGCTGCCAGCCCCGCTGCCAGCCTCGTTAGTAGGCCTACTTATATTGTTGAATTAAAACATTCATATTGTGGCCATTTCTAGAGCTACATCAATAAAACTTATATCATTCGATAGAGAATTTAATGCTCTATCTAATGATATGGTTTTTGTTATGTATTTCTATAATCATAGTACCAGAATCACGGGTGGATTACCGATCGCGAGGATTTGTTTACATGCCTCGCGGAGAGCCAAAGCTCTGCAAAGCATATCAACAGAGCTATTTTTAGACAACTACATTTTTATAGGACACGTCCTATATGAATATTTTTATAGCACCCCACTTATAGCACCTCTCATATAGCATGCGCATATAATAAAGAGAGATATAGTATGCGTATACTATATGAATATTTTTATAGCACCCCACTTATTATGATAGCACCTCTCATATGGAATGCGCATATAATAACTACAATTAAATTATGATATTTTGAAGTATATGTTAGGCCAGATTTTCCAGAGATATAGAATGAATTTTGCAAATTTTGTTTTTTGTTCTTTCTTATAAGGTAGTAATGCACAGATGTTGGGCTAGCTAGCTTCTAAAAGATGGATTCCGATAGGTGATGGTCTCACAATTGGTCTCACGACTATAGAGCTTTGCTTGATCA
This sequence comes from Sthenelais limicola, assembly GCA_942159475.1. NCBI lineage: Eukaryota > Metazoa > Annelida > Polychaeta > Phyllodocida > Sigalionidae > Sthenelais > Sthenelais limicola. The sequence goes on along the minus strand of OW804095.1, from coordinate 110,023,696 downwards.
CAAATTGATTACATGCCTACATCTCATCATTGGTCAATGAGTCGATCTGCAAGGAAACATTGGAGAGGTCAGTATACTTTAGAAAAATGGCCCTTTCAGCTGTTAGTTATGCCTATATATAGCTATCTATTAAAAGGCCTCAAGTACCGGTACATCCCCAATCTGTTCTTAATTTATAAAGAGAAACTGCTGCTTTCATGTACGGTTGTATTTAAAACCAAATATTCAATGTAAATTCTGCCACTATACATACGCGCCCCCAAATTACCTCCGTAATTCGTATAGGCTATATAGTACACATTTTCAGCAAAATGGATACAAAAAAGAAAAAAAAGGGCCCAGTCTGTACGTCGAAAACGGTTGCAACCCAATTCGCGTTAGAAGGAAGGGCCATTCTCGCACCGGAGTATGAAGGAAAAACTGCCGCAAAAATTTCCAGCAGATCATCTAAATTGAATAAACTTGTGAGGGAAACTACTTCAAATTCTCAAGTCCAGGTATTGAAAAATAGTTTCCGTGCGCCTTTCTTTTTGGAAGATGCGATTCTACTTCTGTAGTTGTCGCACGCTCAATTTGGATCCAATCATGAGTACAGTGCTCCACCATTCTTGCCAGCAGGTTTTGATCAATAAATGGAATATAACTCATCCGTAATATATGGGAGAAAAAAGATTCTATACACGCCAAACATATTTACCGAAGTATCTAACGTAGTAAATTATATGATATGAAATAAGGTATGTAATTACATTTCTATATTGGGAAGTGTTTTTTGTGAATTTTAATTACTGGAGATCGATCCTTCACAAAAAAAAGAAGAAAAAAAGGCGAGATTGTCTGTGTTGAACTGTAGATGTAATCATTCCAATTCAAATAAGTGGATACATACATAGATCTAATTACGTCAGAATTTATACTTTTCTTGCCTATTTTCCCCCCAGAAATTGCTGAGAAAAAAGACGCGATTCGCGCCACAGATCACGGTTTCACCAGATATAGCAGAAGACACACATTTTGCGGACCAGCTGGTAGAAGAAATCCCTGACATTGATACCCCTGCACTGTTACTTGGGCGAAGGAGAAGTTCCGCGTTTCACAAAAGCTTTCTTACACCAGTTCTCGGGGAAGGAACCCAAGTCCAAGGATCGCAAATTGCACTTCGTCCAAGTCGACTAAAAATGAAAACCCCCGGAGTTGACAACTGGGTCAAAAGCCAAGTTCACAAGTAGGGGAAACTAAATAAATTCATGTTCATTTATAAATATCTTAGAAGTGTCCTATGGTGAAAGACGAAGAATCGTCGTGAATATCATGCATACTTGTTAATGAAAAACTGTTTGAAATTTGTATATTTTTTCTGGAAATCATATGGAGTATGGTAAGTAACATAATATAATATAATGTCTATGCATTTTTAGGCTTAGCCGTCGCCGATCAGAAAGGCTTTCTTGTATGCAAGTAAGTCCCATTGTTGTTATCTACGGAAATCTTACTCTTTGCTGGTCATATAATCTAAGCAGCACAACATTTCAAAATAATATTCATAACACGATTTAGGACAGTGCTGAGCTCATAAACACGAGGTAGACAGAAAATTACAACCGTGTCTTGCGATTCGTGCGTCAAATAATGACTGGCATGTTATACTGTAATAATCCTTTCAAACACAAGCTATATTTCACATACGTGGTATAAACATTCAACAGCCATCAGCTGTTTTTGTCTACTACGTTTTTTTTATTAAGCCGAAGAAGCCAGCTGATAGCTTCCATGTGCAAGTATGTAAACTATATCTTGTTTTTAAAAGAATTACGGCACAACATGTCACGAGAAACACGGAAGCAGCAAAGGATTATAATAATGGTCATGACACCGTGATAACGGGAAAGTTTTTTAGTAACCCGCGGCGAGCCGATTCGACAAAATCAACAAATAGTGTTTTGACTCCATTTTTAAAAGCAAAGCTGGGGTTATAAATAAAAAAAAACGATGTTTCGTCGTGACCCTCTTGCTACCATATGACGGGAATAGGCGATCCCCGGGGTTTAATTGGTGAAGCATATATAACATACAAGGATCAAATATACCAGCAGAAGACGCTGAGACCAATTTCTGATCTTTTTAGTTTTGGTTCTTAATGGTTTGTAGCATCTTATCCAAATTTCAAAAAAATAATAATGTGAATTGGCAATAGATTATGGAACAAAACTTGTTTGTCTTAATGTATTATCAATTAATCTTAGGTGAGTGGGGGTTTCAGATATATGTCCTCCGGCAATATTCACCATCTGGGTGTTATCCTTCCAATAATTACACTAAACCCTTGTCTATTTTAAATATTAAAGTTTATTTAAATTCATGAATAATTGTTCATAAAAACACCAAAAACGTATAAGTGTTCGCGCAGTATTTATTTTCGCTATTTTCGAAAATAAATACTGCGCGAAAGGTATCATTATTGCATAAACAAGGCTGAGACTTTCTTGCTGCGCGAATTTAAATCCGCGCGAAAAGGTGTCAAAGTGCCTACTTAGTGCGCGAAAAATTTATCTGCGCGAAAATAAATACGTTTACAGTATTACATTAATCACATGTACCTGGGTTGGCAGTACAGATTGGAAACTATCCACCTGCAAATGCCAGGGTTAAGTTCATCCTTGAGTAACAGCGTCTCCTAAGTCCAACTCTTCTAGCCAATTAGTACAGCATAGATGTATCTATATTAATAGACAAAGAACGTGCAGCCTGTAGAACACACTATGTGGCTGGTCTATTATAGGCATTGGGAATGTAAAGCGAACGTGCAACCTGTAAAACAAACTATGTGCCTGGTCTATGTGTAGGATAGATCGAAGTTGTACTCTTAGTGAATAGGAAATGTCCAAGGCCGTCAGGCCGCGGACATTTCCTATTCACTAAGAGTACAACTTCGAGTACTCTAGCATGCTTATCCTATAACTTCAATTGTTTGTTATGATTGTGGTTACCAAATCCCCCCTACCACCCAACTACCCTACCACAACTACCTGATCCATGTTCAGTATTGCTTTGAGATGTACATTTCCTCACTTTCACTGATACATGGCTTATAGTGAGGGAACCTCACACAATATAGCCAATATTTCGAAACAAATGCAAGGTCTGTAGAGTTACAGGTGAACGTGACAGGTGGATACAGTTGAACTCCCTTCTTACATTTGTAACATTTCAGGAATCATATTATGCTATAACCTACCTTATCTGAGCCTCTGTGGCAGAGTGGGTAGAGCTCTCAACTCTACTTGCTAGTCTATCCTTATGTGAGGGGTCCTGGGTTTAAATCCAGGCCATTTTTTTTATAATAAACTCAAAATCAAATTCTAAATTTCTATTGATTAATTATTTGGTTTTTCATTCCTCAGTTTTTAACTCAGTGTATACGCATAGTTATAGGCCTATAGTTATATAACTACACACAATTCCAACTGGTTAAATAAGATATACTTCATCCCACTGTTTACCATCATTGGACTCCGCGTGACTCATTTTCCTGTGACACATCACATTTTCTATTTCAGGAATCATACTATGCTGTATACAACAGATCCTATCTGAGCCTCTGTGGCCAAGTGGGTAGATCCTTCAACTCTACCTGCCAGCCTATACTTATGTGAGAGGTCCTGGGTTCGAATCCAGGCCAATCCTAGTTCAAAATTATTTGCAACAGTTACCTGAGCGGACTCTTTAATGAAAGAGTCCGCCCAGGCATCTGAGAGGACTCTTAGGAGCAGACTTTTTCATTAAAGAATCGAGCGGACTCTTTAATGAAAGAGTCCGCCCAGGCATCTAAGAGGACTCTTAGGAGCGGACTCTTTCATTAAAGAGTCCGCTCAGAATGCTCAAAGAATGCACCTGGAATACAGGACTGTACTCTTCGAGCATGGGAGTCCGCCCAGGCCAATGCTGAGGAATAGGGACTCCACACCAAGTGTAGGATAATATAAGCATAGGGAATGTAAAGCTTTTAAAATTATATTAAACAGTACTGCTTGATTGGTAGCAATTAGCATGATAATTTAGGTACGTTCAGGGTTGTCCGCACCACCCAGGTCAGCCATGCGGACAGCCCAAAATGAATATTTGGGCGTCCTCTGGACAACCAGGTTTCACCTTTCTTTGGTGTGAGCGGACAACCATATATATTGTATCATGTCGGGCAATCATATTTTGAAAAGTGGTTACCCTGAGGACAACCATGCACTTTTCGAAGCGATTTTTTCAACCCTGGCCTTTCAAGTCATAACTTTAAGGAATCACCGAATGGGGCTCCCAGCCTGACATAACTGGACATGCATAACCTCAATTAATGGTGACGGTGCCACCTGTCAGCATATAACATACAATGATCAAATATACCAGCAGAAGGCACTGCACGCATGACACCAATGTCTGATCTTTCCAGTTTGAGGCGGACTTAATTCTAGGCCTTAATTCTATTGCAGACATGAATGTGACAGGTGATAATTTTCCATTTCCTTTTTGGTGACATGAATTGCTATTAACAGGTTATTCCGAGTTCCGTGAGTATTCCCAGGTTCGTGAGTAAGTGCGACTACTTAATTAGGCATTATTAAAACAAAAACTTCCCCTAATTGATATACACGTTAGTAGAGGAAGGGCAAGTTAGCATTGTCAGCTGGAAGAACACTCCTTATGGTACAAGTTAGGTCATCGTTGCTAGCGAATGGTAAAGCTTTTCTATCCCAGAGATTCAAGCGTGTGGAGTCATGATCTAACATTCACGTATTTGAGTTACTATTTTCTAGTGGCACAGTTTTGTGAATGGTCAAAGATAAGACACGGTTCAAGTGCACTTCTATTGCTTGGTTTATAGGAGAGGCAGATCCTTTTATGATAATCATTGTCTAAAGTTGTGTTTAAGATAGGAAACAATTAACCAGGGACACATTACAAGTTATATCCAACTATTTTCAGCCAACATGCTTTTGGTTTACGATACCTATATATGCCAACTTTATGTAAGAGGCTGCATGAGGTCTCTTACGAAGTAATTTGCCTGGGGTCAAATGCAAAAGTCCTATAGCGGAAGTTTTAAAATAAGGCAACCGTGGCCTTCTTCTGTGGCCAGGTAAAAAGTGGCCTCAAAATGCTGACAGTGAGTTACTGGTGTTTTCCATCCAAGGTTAATAGATAACATATGTTGAATATATATATGTTTTTGTTTTTCCCCACAACACCGGGTTTTTAGTTAATATGGCAACAAATTCGTTCTTCCTTAGCGCTTTTACATTTAAAAGTTACAGATGAATGCATTCCATTTCAAATCGGGGTTAAATGTTTGATATATGTGCTGGAGTTCAATTTTTATGACCATTCATTTCCATATAGTCTGGGTCTCATGCCACAGTATCTCATGATCATGTACAATGTATTCACCAAAGTGTCGCAGGGTAGTAAAGTAATGCCAATGTATCCATGAAAGTAAATAATGTAATGAGACTAAGGTCCCTTATCAATGTGTACACTTAAATTGCTTAGCAATCATCCCCTTTACATGTTTAAAGACAGAACGGGAGGAGTTAATATAATCATAGCTTTTAGATTATCATTCACACAGGAGTCAGCTTTTGGACCGTACGTGTTGTCAGTGAAAGGAATAGTACTACCAAAGACGGTCTATCTTTGGTACTACGTAGAGTGTAGGTGTATCACGATTGATGCACAATAAAAATAGTTTTTGGACCTCTCTATACAATCGGACCTATTCTGGAGGCGGAGACGTATTCAGGCAGAAGACTTTGGATAACAATAATTCAAACAATACATTCAATGTCCTAACATTCTTCTGCATGTACCAACGAGCCAACAGTTCTCTCCCTGTTCATGGGATAAAAGAAAAGGAAATGTGACACTGAAACAACACAGGGGGCAACGAGGAAATAGCTGTTTATAATGAAGAAGGTCTAGAATCACTGGACTCGAAAATGTCACGATCCTTCACCGCAGGAGCTTTTACTAAGTTCAGCAAAATGTAACTAAGCTTACACGAAGGATCAGTGATGTGTCTAATTATTAGCCTTCTTTCCCTTTTTCCCTCTGTTTGCCAGGAGTAAGGCCAAATTAAGACATAAAAAAGAAGACAAAATGAATCTTCTGCCAAAGAAAACAAGCTTTTGCTTGCCGCCAATACCACTGGAAACAATCTCAGAGGAGCCCATGCGCTTGAACAATCCAAGTAGGACAAAGCCCCTCAGTCGGATGTCATCTGTCCGACGTCGTAGCGTTGAAACCCGATTCAACCAACTGGTTACCAATGGTGATGAAGAAGAGATTGACACTATATATAATGTCATAGGAAGAGCAAATAAAATTGGCTGGGCTGGGGAAGAAGGCTTATGGGCACAGAGGTTCTTGAATGAACTAATTGACGGGCAGCCAGCGGGAGAGAATGCAGGAGGTTGTACGTCACCAACCATTTTTCCGAGAAAGAGGCGCCCGGCCATGACAATAGGAAAATCATTGTTACCCAATTTCCAAGTAAGGACGTCAAATACGACTTCGTTTCTTATTAATACATGGTTATAGTTCTTTGATGTATATTCACCTTAGATATCCATGTCGTAATTAAATGTATTGTGGAGGTAGTTGGTCGATTTCCTTATTTGGAAAGTTATTTTTAAGGGCACGTGGAATTCATAATAGCAATTAGATAGCATCGTATATACCAGGATTCCTGGGAAGGTCGTGTCAAAACATACCAGGTTATCACTAATGTTAATCAGTAGAAATAGAAATAAGCTTATTAAGGCGTTTGTCGTTTCACCGTTTCAATTAATTGGAGATCAGTGCTAAGTGTTCTTCTCAGAACTAATACAAATCGGTCACATCAAATCATCTTAATACTCTTCCTTTGATGGAATAGCCCAAACAAACCACAAGCTAATGATCCTATGGTATTAAACCCCTCATCAGACAATTGATAAATAAGAGTTCGTGTTATTGAAATTTGTTGAGAGGAGATGTTGTGGCTAGAACTCTTGTAATACCAGTGAAAGCCAAATCACTAAGTGGGTTAATAATTCAGCGATCTGTTTAATGTTTTATCGAAGACGTAAAAGCAGATTTTTGCTGGGGTAGTCAGTCATATTTATAGCATATATTTTGTATCCGTTCGTCCGATTCTCCTATATACTCTCCAGCTTTTGTCGCAGAAGTTCAAAATGCAAAATCTCACCGTAAATTTGACTTGCAGACAAATGTTTTATGTGAGGGATTTCAAGCTTCTTTGTTCCCAGAGAAATCAGAGGGAAGATCAGAAGAGTTTTCATTTGGGTGTCTTTAAGCTGATGGGGTTAAGCAGGTAATCTAGCGTGTGGAATTCTTTTCAAGTACATTTTATTTGACTCTACTAGCTCTGATTGATAATGAAGTAAACCTTCGTTGAATCTATCCGGAAAGTATTTTTACCTAAGGGAATTATGGAACCTCTCATCAGACTTGTGGTCTGTTTTCACCTATACAAAGCTCCCTAGCTGCTTATACCGAATGACTTTGTTGAAATGATTGAGTGCCATGTGCATAAAGGACTTGGTGTTAGGATTTTTGATCTGATTAGTTAAGTATGACATTGATAAAAAAATCCCTCATATACTGTATCAAAAATTTGGAATGAATTACCAACTAACCTAAGACAAATTCAGGACAACACACACTTCTAAATTTTACTTGAAAGAAATGTACTTAGTGTACATCCTCGTGTCACATTATTGTTATTTTTTTGGGGACAAAATGAATATTGAAATGCCAACATCTTGGCGGTACGTTAGGGTCAAACGTTTTGGTGATCTGACGCGGTTTTCTATTCATGATAAATAAATCGGTTTTCTATTCATGATAAATAAATCCGTTTCTCAATACACATCATGGTTCTACTCCATTTCGCAGGCCCCAACACACGTGTACCTTTTAAAAAAAATCAAACAGCAATCTCATTTCCCCAACATTTTTTTCACTGCAAGCGGAATCAACTGCCATAAAAGTGAGCTTCAATATTCAGCTTTAATTTCATTTGCCTGGTTATGCCCTCTACATGCATTAGTCATGCGATCAAGACGAATTATCACATCAATCAGGCGAGCATACTTTTTGTCATTCTCTCAATCATAGTATTAATTCGCCATTCTAACTATCGTGAGGTTTTTTTTCGATTCCAGCTATACTATGGGAATCATTCGAAAAGAATGAATTCCAGTTTTTTGTTCATTATTACTGTTATCTAGAGGAATTGGAGGCATAACAATTAAAGCCTTTACAATAGTGAGCAAATATTTTTTTTCTAAAATTTCCTCTGCGTCCATAGGTAGGCTACATATTGAGGCGCATATAGTTCCTGACCGCGCCCAAGTATTCCATGGAAAAAATCTTTTGTTCATTTTAGATATTAGGTTTTGAGTGACCACAGGGCTGGTCACTCGAGCGACCTCATTCGGTAATTGTTAGGTCCTTTTCAGCAAACAATTGCGCTATCCTTATAATAGCATGGTTGTTCTTTGTACAGTTTCACTCTTAGAAATGTGTGCCTGTGCAATCGTTAGGTGGGGTTTTATTGTTACTCGGGCTAGCCTAAATCTATGTACATACATCTGTATTGTGGCGCTTAATTGGGTCCGTGACCTTTAATCAGTGCGAATGGAAAAATGAAGTTTTATATCTAAACCATAATTGCCACATGGATGTGTATGGGAAACGGACAGTCATGTTGGTCTATTTCCAATGATACATTCGAATTGAAAAAAATATGTGCATGTAATGTGATGATAAATCTTTTTTTTTTAAAAATCAGACAGTCTTATCAAATCCGACCAAATTATCCCTGACATTTTACATAGTGTACCGCGCCAAGCTGATTAGCCTTTAAGAAATAACATGCAATGCCAGAGCTTGTCTGCACCTCACTCAGCAAGTGGACTCACATGGCGTTCAATGGATCAAGTACACGATCTTCAATTGGTGATACGCTTAAGTCGGTGCTGGACGCAGGTATGTAGAGGCGCACCAGCTAAACACTCATTAAGACTTGGGAAATGTAATTTTTCAACTCATGAATAATTACATACGTCCGTTCTATGGATGATTACATGTGTTTTCTGGTGTGCCAATGGATCAACTATGCCAGAGTGTATTTGCTTTCCTGACTATCTGTGCATAGTAAGGTTTCATACGCATGGGAAGTAAAGCTTGAATCTCCACTTCGTGTAACTTTGGACTACCATTTAATTGATTTTCTTTGGCAAAGAAAAATGTTGGAAATGTTATCGATCAATTTAAGTCAAGAACACGTAGGTTAAAGGAAATGAAGGTCTGTAAACAAAAATAGAATCAATTGAATCTGTTTCAAGCAGGGAATAGGATCGTTAAGTTTATTCTTTCAAGAGAAAGAAAGTTGAAAATCAATTACATTCACAACACATTGATGGAGTGTCGGAGGCTTAACAACCACCCGCAGAATTGAGCGATAACTATTGAAACACATCAAAAAACGAATGGAAGGGAACTACGCTCTCTAGATAATGACCACAACGTTTTCTCGACTTCAATTTAAATCTACAGTAATATTCTACTATCGTGATTTGGCCATGAACGCGCACTCCGAAAGATCAGCAAGTGCATTGTTAATATGGAGTAAAGGAATAATGACAATTGCTTGCCACCAGTTGTGTGAATTGTCTATCGTATTTAACTTGTACCTGAGAGAGCTGCACAGATACGACTATAGCCATACCGTATACAAAAGGAACCAAATTAATTCATGTGGTGGTTACCAGCACTTCACGACCTTTGGTTGGATCCCTTCGGATTTTTCTCTTTACACACGACATTTCGGGTGTTGATGGATTCTTAGATTAAACAAGTTTTTTCTTCTATGATCAATGACGGAACAAGTTTTCTTGAGGTAGATACATACAATGCTGACATGTATTTATAATTGAGGGTTTGCTTTTCTTAATCCTTTGTGCATGATATCAACTTCTATTCTTATATATAAGTCAGGGAAACCTTTACGGTCCTAATTTGCACTGATGGATCTAGTAGAAATGACATCCTTATCAACAAGGGAGCACACTTGATTACCTTGTAATCAAGCTCATCGCACAGTCCGCCATCAACGAAAATGGCCACTGAAATATCTAGACATAACAGAGAAAAGCTCCACGTCGAATTTCAGAATGGAGCACCAGAATCTCTGGACAATAAACATATTGCCAACAACAGAAGTAAGCCGCCTTCTGTGAGGACAAACACAAAATCGACGAAGAAGAAATATGACAGATGTGAAAGGAAAAGTTCAATATGCAAAACGAGAAAAAACTCAATATTTTCTTTATCAAAAGGTGATTCACAGTCACTAGGAAACCGATCAGGATTCGGATCAATGGAATCAGTTTCATCAGGGAGGACGGATGACTTATATTCCGCAAGATTTAGTCAGGGGCGCTCTAGTGCATTATCCAATAGGAGCAGAAAAATTTCTGTGGAACATTCAAAACCAATGACTTCAAGGAGTGGAAGAAGTAGGTTGTTTTGGATCACTTGTGTTATATTCGTATTGGATAATCAATCTGGAAATCCAATACCGATCTAAAATGGTGATACATTGAACCGAAGGGAATCGACAACAGATGCATTTTGCCATTCATTCATTATTGGAAGGCGGGTGGGGGTGGGGGCACATATTAGATGTTAAATGTAACGAGAGTTATCCTTTTCTCGCCATGTGTAGGTAGGATGACTTCTGGATCTGAGGACGACACACGCTTTGCTAGACGACGCTCAGATTCTTCAGCTTTCGGGTTAACTTCCATGGGCTCATCTCCCCGAAATTCCATTGCTGGTCCTGATTCTGTATTTGAGTCAGTGGTAGCTAGTGGAAGAGGCGCAAAACGGTGGTCCTCGAGGATTAAACAAGCACATGGGGACAAGGGGAGAAGGGCTTCTACAAAGGTATCTATCTCGCTAACAGAGCAGTGTGTGTGGAATTGAATTTATGCGAGTTAATATATAGATGTGATGGAGATTAGCATTGGTTTGTGGACGTGACATTGCGTGTGACCGTTTGATTCACAATTGCCTGAAATTCAGTACTAATTATAAATCTGCAACAAATGTGTGGCTTTAATCATCAGGATGAAAATCTGGCATATTAATGTTTCTCTTTCTTAGGGTCACAGGTTGCAGGCGGATCCCAAAGTGGCATGGGCATGGGTAATATTATAATTGTGATAGATATCCGACTCCCCCACACTTTCATTCAATATTAGAGCTTAAACTCTCAAAGTTTGAATGTATACAATTTCTGTACATTCCTTCACATTTTGTCCCTTTTCTATGGATGTTCTTTTCCTATTTATTACTTATTTCCCCCCTCTAAACTTTCCTTTAACATTCTTGGCACAAAGAAACATTTGTATCTTTAGTATCTAGGTTCTTTTCATCCTAGAGGCTATTGAAGACCGATTTTGCGGATCTATGGGACGCCAATCACATATTTTACATATATATATATTTGGTAGTAAACTTGAGAGGAAGAACCATCAGTATATTTAAGTTCCATTTATTTTCGATTTTCCATAGCCTACAATTCTTGCATTCAACCCTTATTCCAGGTCTTCTTCAGGCTCAGGCTATACACTTGCCCCAATGGTGAAGTTCCAATGGCACGATCAATAATTTAATCTTACCGAAATAATAGCCACAGGTGTCTAGTATAGTCTGCTAACCCTACAGATAAAAGAAAACTCGGGCCGACCATTCTTATTTCTAAATCACTGTAATTATTAATGTGTATGGGTAGTCATTACTTAAAAGCTGTACAGTAATTACTTCAATTCATTCCAGCTTTCTATACCCATTGTATATACACTAGCCCCTGTTCAGTTGGTGTGTCACTGATTACATATCGATTACAGATCGTGATTTATACATTTCCTTTTCCTCCTGGATGCAATCTAAATACACTAAAGGTCATTTACATCGCATGTTTTATGTTCTAAAGTTCTATAAGGTGGAAGCTAGAACCAGAGCACAGCACGACGATAAGAAAAGTGTTCCGTCACTAGCTTTTTATTTGTTCTTGATTTCATTAAGTAAATTGTATAAGTTACCATGCATGCTTGGCGACGAAGAAGTGGTTATTGAAAATTCGGGTCCCAACTCTATCGAATGAATTTATCTATATTCTCCATTGACTTTAGTTCCAATTGATAATAGAGGTACGGTATACTATTATGATGACAGTAAATCCTATATTGCGCTGCTCTTTCTAACTTGGTATTCTTTATAATTTTCTGAGCCAAGAAATTCTTTTATGAATTCATACGCATATATGTAATATAGTGCAAGGAATTCTTTTCGAATTAAATGAACTATGAGAATACTCATAATATTAGTTAACTCTTCAGAACAGCGTCTTTTCAAGGCTATTCATTCTGTTCCAGACTCGTTGTTCCTATACATGGCGCTAGGCCGACTATATAGCCTTAAGTGAACGGCTTACACTTATACTACTCCCTCTAATCTGCCTCCCTGGCTAACATTATTTTGATACGATGAAAGATAATATTGGGTAAGTAATTAAGGGTTTCTGACAACGGCTCGAAGAGGAAATACCGCATTTCAATGTTATTATTTTCTGTCTTCTAGAACTCAAAGGAAATTTTCACCAGAAAATGGTAATCTTACTCATCAAAGTATCTTTTTCCCCGTGCACTCAATACAGAAGGCTCGAATGATACCAGCGATGTTTCGGTTTAAAACAACGATGAAGGCGGTAAAACATCATATATACTGTTCCACATTTCATACATGTGCATTAATAGTATGTTAGATTCAAACCCTTTTCACGGAAGAGCACCTAGAGTTGTTTTTAAAAAGTGTTATCTATACCTGTTCAATGTTAGATACTTCTCTATTTCCAATTCCATATTTTCGACAAAGAGGGACCGATCTATAATAGCTATATATATATACTAAATGCATGTGTCACTGCCAGTCAATATGAGTTACTTATCTTTATCTTACACCTAAATCAATCTCAATTTAGCACTTAAGCCCGGCATATTTCCTTTTGTACAAGTTATGGGTTTGTTTGTATTTGAGTGCCACGGGACGCTCGGTCCACCACACATCAATTCATTGTTATGTAATGAAATTAGAAATAAGAGGCTACTGCTTAATGACCTTAGCTTGAATCGTAGTGTGTTAATAATTCATAAGATGATTAACAAGCCTGTAAGATCAAACAACTGAACATGCAGCTTAATGGCGATCCCATTATACCAATTACAATCGCCTTAGACCTGGGGCGTCTTGGCACTGGGGACGCACATGGGAAGGATCAGGTCAATACTTTAGGGAGAGCATATATATACGCACCTAAGTTTAGCATTAAGGCGTATATTATAAGCTATTATAATGTATCTAGACCAGCGCATTTTGTTTTGATGCGTTCAAAACCAATTAGCATAATGCAATGCTATTTATTTTGCGTTAATTGCGTAGTTGATATATAATGGGCAATATATCCAACCTGCATATATCAAAAGACCCATCACATGAACTGTCATCCAAGTAGAAAGTGCACATATATATGAAGCACCATCAAAGCATATGGGTAAAAACAATATTACTTGTCAAGGAACTGATTAACGTTAGTACAAACAGTCTATAGATACCCATCTAGGATATCATAAGAGCAACGTTATACGCGGATTCCCATACTAGTAGTTTTTTAACACAGTTTTTTGTACATCTATACAATGTACAAAGGAGTTTGTTTTGTTGCAAATAGGCATTACACGAATTGTTTGCCAGCTTTATAGCTTGGTATGAGTAATTCCGTCCTAACGTATCGTCACGAATTAAGATTTAAGTGCATTCGGAAATCTTCCAATGATATCTAAGGTATAACAGCGCCTGACAGGCGAGACATACGACCCGGGCCCAGGTTAATTAGATATGATAAGAAAAAGCCCCGACATAAATGTTTGCCACTAAAGTAGATTTTCCAATAGACATTCCATGAAAGGGATTATAAGTGGCGGTAACGAGTTTACCTGAATACTTTTATCAATATTCTCGCCAATCAATATGCCAAAATAATATTCACGCCAGTGCAATCACAAAAGAGGTTATAATAGGGAGTTGAAGGTAATTAAAGCATATTAATTTGTTTATTTAGAGGCGTCTAACAAATAATACAACGACTGCATCCTTGGCTGTTCTGCCACTAACTCTTGTGGTAGTATACTTATTATACTATCATCTATTGTTATTCTAACGGGTGCTAACGGGTACTCTTTTTGAATGTTTTTTTTTACATGTTTCCACCAAGGCAGCGCGCGCTACCACAAATGAGATCGGAATCCCATCGAATGTTCTATCCAGATTCCTAACAACATGTTGATGTTGCTAATGAAACTTGGTAACCCCTATATTGTTACGTCAAAGTTGTTGCCGTAGCCTCTTTAACAGATGCTTGGAAATAAATAGTTCTAATTAATTCACTGTTTAGTCGGAATTTGTATGTATACAAATGATGACATATTATGATATGAATAATTATATCTTAAGTCACCAAATGGGGTTTTCTGTTGTTTCGACCATCAGCGGTCTCATCAGGCGCTAGTTTGGCTCGTATGATTGGATGAAAATGGCAACACTGGGCCCATTAATATGTTTTAATTCTTCCCGGGTTTGGGAAATATTGATTAACAGTACATGTTAGATATTTTAAAATTCCTAATTAAATGGAAGTACCATAACCCTTTCTTCTAGTTCTATTTGAATCGTAATATTGTATATTTAATGTAGGCCTACATAGTGGCATAGACATGGCCGACCCAGTCAGCTAGCACTGGGGAAGCCTTGGGTGATAATGACTAATAGATCTGAAGTGAGTGAGTAGATGAGGGTAAAATATAATATTGAGGTACACGAATGATTACATTTTCTTGCCATTTCTACAGGTAGATGAAGACGAGCCAGAACCAAAATTTCCAGTAAGTCCATTTAAATCATTGGAAATCAATTTAATTCATTTAAAGCCGACAACATTACGTAAACCATAGAAAAGTAAAAAAAGAACTTTGAATTACTTTAATTACAATCTGGGAAAATATTTATTGTCCATTTTGCACCGCAATATAGATGTCACAACTTTGAAAGTTCAACAAGCATGCCTTGTTTAAGGTTCAGATCGTCGGGAATGACCCCCGGCAATCACTGAAACAATCACGCCCGGGATTTTTGGTATGTGACTGATGAAGTGTGAGATAACCAGCCCGTCCATTTATTTTGAGTGACAGATCACTCTCGCTCACATATCAAGATTAATTTTGCGATGATTTATTTTCATTTTCCATTCAAGCTAATTCTGGCACCGAAACGTAGTGTGCATTATTATTGGCCCCGTTGTTGGCAACCAAAATAGTTTTGCACATGTTCATTTAGTTGTACCGTACACGTTTTTGTTGGGGATGCCGTTTTTAAGTCTTCCCCCTAAACGTTTCCTGACTAATACGATAGATTATGTCTCCAGAAATCGATTCCAAATAGTTTAAGTCGTTGTGCGTTATATTATATAAATAACGTTCTTGGTGTAACATTTTATTTTTATAAAAAAGAAGCTGAAGGTATTAGAATATTGCAATTACAATAAGATGCTAAATCGTTGATATGATATTTGCGGCTTCGTTCATAGAAAGCGCCATATCCGTCTTGTGATGAAATACATCCCGTAAATAGGAACCGTCTAAATACATCTCCTCAAGTTGATGCATGGATCAATATCAAAATGAATATGTTTATATTTAAGGCAATACAAACGTTTCGGAGGATAGCCCGGCTAGTGCGATTACTCTGCTCGGTATGCATTGCTCTCAGAAGTTATGCAATAGGTATGTTCGTTATTACCATAGACTAAACCATTATTTGCTGTCACCCAACTAATACTCTAATCCGTCAGTCTTAATGCCCAGGCAAATCACGATTAGGCACTCAGAAGGATATGTTCGCATATATACCTCATGCATTTATAATTATTTTTAATTTACATTGAAACGGTGTACTATATTCCTTGCAAATCCTTTCAGGTAAAGGCTTACTGGATAACTATTTGGTTTCCATATCTCATCGAGCAAATATTGGCAAAAGCGATAATGATGCAGACGATCTGTCTTTTAATTTGGAGAACTTCAAAATCAAGAAAGAGGTAAAATTGAAGTTTTTGTGAAACATTACCCCCTAGAACGTATATATCTTATTTGAATCAGAAATAATACATTGAAATGGTCCGTATCCTTTCCATCTAAGAAGTGATGCTCGAGATACCAGGTATAACATCAAATCATACAAAAGATGTATAAGTACTGTCGCAGCTCTTAAGTCCTTTTGCAGATTATTGCACAATAAAGGATTAAGGATGTATTGTGGTTGCCTATATTTATTTATACTTAATAATTTCTTAAAAGCTTGAAGTGCCGGAGTCAACCAAGTTAGTTCTAAATAAGCTCCCTGATGATCGAACACCAAGCGATATTGAAGCCATACTTCGTCTCATGAGGGAACTACCTTCGTTCAGAAAGTATACCAGGGAAATGCAGCAGCTTTTTTGTAGGATTGTACGATACATGCGGTAGGACCTTTTTCTTTTGTTCCAGAAATTCTGTGTCAATTGAAATTAATTATTCAATGACCAATGGATTTAATTGAACCATTTGCGACTATTCGACATGTCACGGGGAAATATAGAATGTTGATAGGAAGTTTTTTGTGGTATCTATATTTGTGAATACAGAAATTTAAACTTTACTTATAGCATGCATATGAATGTTCAATGTATGTTTACAGATATAGGTTATTTAAAATTATTTCTTGCAGGTGTAATCAGAACAGGGTAGTCTTACGAAAAGGCCACATTGGCTATAACTTATACTTCATATTCACCGGAACGTGTTCAGTAGTTTTAGATAAAGATGAAAAGAGTCTCTTCGTCAAGAAGGAAGTGATAGTCCTTAGAAAGGGTGCTTGTTTTGGGGTAAGTATAACATAACAAAAGCACGAAGGAGTTACTAATAGTGATATCATTCTGAATTACTGTCCATAATTCTACAATCCATTCCTGACAGTGTTGTATATGATATTCATCATCGAAATGAAAGTAACAAAATATCAGGCAATTAAGTGTATACATTATAGGTATAACTTCAGATAAAATCTATTTACCTGTATAGAAATGAAAAGATCTTGCCGGAATATTATGTATTCAATTCATTTCAACAATGATACCAGTCAGTAAGCCTTGAACACCAACAGCGCTTTCGTTATGTAACCCAAGTCAAATTGGCTTCCTGGCGCCTCACATTTTCCTTTCCTTTACTTCCATATACAGGAGATCGCACTCGTTCAGAACACAAGAAGAAATGCTACAGTGGTTTGCACACAGGACACAGAATTTCTAGTCGTAGACAAAGACTTATTTCTAGAAAAGGGCCTGAATCATCAAATGGAGGAAGAATTTAGAACAAGATTCAATGTCTTCCGCGGACTTAAAATCATATCTCATTGGGATGATGCCAAAGTCAGAGAATTATCGAACGTCAGTAGGAATGAGGAGTTTGGATACAATAGGATTATAGTCAAAGATTCCAAAGTCAACGATTGGTTGTGGTTCGTAGTAAAGGTAATATCAGTGTTATTGTTTATTTTATCGAAGATAAAAAGACACCATGACGCAAAAGAAAATCCGTCATAAGCACAGGTGCTAAATCAATTCCCATTCAGAAAGGTTCACAAGTGAGAAACTGTACTTAGTTATCCCGCAATCTGACTTTTTAACTTAAAACAATTAATATTGCCTTCTACATGATCTCAGAAGCGAATCAACCAGTCTAATAATTAATATCAACCGTTGAGACTAAAGTAACAACACTTTTCGTTTTACAGGGAAGCTGTGATATAGTCCGATTGGTGGATCTTGAAACATGTGACTCCTACAAAAGATTGATTAACGACCCTTCCCCAGAATCTCGTGCGAGTCTTGAAACCTTGGTTGCTGCGACCAGAGGTGCGGTAGTCCAATTAGACGCAGGCTCCTGTAAATCAGGATCAGCCTGGAGTCTTTCGTCAAATATAAAGATACCTACAAGTAAAGACAAAGTTAAAAAGGCTCCCCAGAAGGAAAAACCAATTCCCCAGGTGTGTATTCAGCAGTGAATTAACGAGCTCTTAAATTTTGCTATCAATAAATGTGTTCATTTAATTTAATTTCACCAGTCACTAACTGTGAACTAGTTTCACAATGATGCATATATGTGGTCATTATCAAGGAATCGTTCAATGATATATCCTGTCTGTAATCACCAAAAGTCTAGTTTGGAATTTATATTTACTCTCAGGCGGAATTAACTGAAGGTATATCTGAAGTAGATATAGGAAGAATCGACGATATGCTTCATAACCTGAGAAACAACCAAGTGTCAGAAGTACTACTGTCACTCAAAGAAAAGGCACAAGAGTCTATGGACAGAGAGATACAAAAAGAGAAGGAGGAACAAATGTGGGTGCAAATAATCTACTTTATCATTAACATTTACACATTAAGTTTTATACATTATAAGTAATTTTCAAATTCTGAATAAAAATTGAAAAGAAAAAAAGACCTGGAATAATCCATGTCTAATATACTAGATAACTACACATTTTGTTGTCAAACATCACCATATGTAACTTCACTTAAGACAAAACAAAGGATTCTCTATGTATCTGTATTCATGTACGATTACTATGTATGTACTGCTTGTTCACATATTATCTCATTAACATAAAACGTGTTTTCTAGACTGGAATCACTAAAGGATCCGGGCATTGGGCTATTCTTTAAAGTTGACACACTTCGGGATTCTCAGTGCTTTGTAAGTATGTTTGAAAGGGTCTTAACTAACTCGTTGGTTTCCAGATATTTTTGCACTATTTACTCTACTTATTCCACGATACTACAGCTGTATATCGGGGGTCCGTCAGATTTGCTTTTTCTTGTGTTTTTTATAACAATCATTAGCACATTGGTTTGAATTCGCACTTAAATCTATGATAAAAATGTTGATAAAATAATATGTATGAATTGTAATGAATACTTACTGCTAAGAAGCTGTTACATTTAGACATTGAAAAAAAAACTAGCAATACTGGGATCAGACCAACTAAATTTTAGACATGGAACATTTTCATTTGAACGTCAATTTAGACGCAGAGCACGACCAAAATCAGATTGGATTGTATTTACAATCATTAAATAAATATATTGTGAATGCGTGTTATAATTATCACTGTGACATGGGTGTTTTTGCTGATTCTAAAACCTGTACATAAAAAACGATTTTCTTAACAGTGAAATGATTTCATTTATGTTTCTATTAACCAATTACATGCGTGTGTCAAATGTTTGAATATAGGACCTGGGGTCAATAGTGGCCAAGAAGAAAGCTATGATCAAGGTAACACTGCGTTGCAGTCACTTTTTATACCTTCTTCTTGTTTCCATCAAGTAATATCACCTATCTGGGTATACAGGCAAAGCGTTGTGGAAAGAGCTTAATAGCTCAATAATAAAAACTTGTGCTCCCGATTTAGACTCTTTCGTTTAACCGTGATTTATAACTTATAATTATAATTAATAAAACTACAGTATATCGTCTACATGTGGACACCTTTCCAATAGTTACTTGGGGTACCCTTAAGTGTCCTCAGACATTTAAAACAGACATATATTAGTTCTATTCAAATTCAGTTATATAGACATGGTAACCTTTTTATTTTGTCTCAATCTGACAGTAGAGTCGAGGGAGATATCCTGTAATTACAAGTTGTTCATATATCTCTGATGCGTTTGTTTATATCAGATGGATCATTTTCAGGGTTTGGAATCATTGGACGATGAGTATGTATCTAAAAGGACGTTTACGTTAGTCAGTAGAGGGTGTGAAGTCATCCACGTCCCCAAAACGAGGTTCACAGAAATTTCTGACAAAGAAACCATAGCTGCCATCACTAAAGACTGTAAGTTCAATGTGTAGAAGTGTCAGTTGATTCGTATTATGTATTGAAATGAAAATAGCACACGAGAAAACTTTAATTTTTAAAAAAAAATCTTGGTTAGTTTGACAAACAGGAATGAATACCAAATAAGTAAATACTCTAATTATCTGTTAAATAAGGGAATAAAACATCAAAATCGTGAAAGTAGTAGTTGTGGATTTTATATGATTTATTAACTAATTTACCAACGTTTCGGTGACCATTGCACCGTCATTAGGGTATCTAATTATTTCTTTTGGTCATATAATATTGAAATTAACAATACCGATATCCATAAAAATTGCAAAGAATGACACACGTCGACTTGTATATGTTTTGCAGGCAAGATATATCCCTCAGATGATGAACTTTGTCATCGTTTTATTGAGCGTTGCAACTGGGATGCATACAAACGTGAAGTGGTAGAAGAGGTCATAATACGCAAGGAAAGGAGCAGGGGCTTTGACGCTGGTTTACGAACGGGTAAACTAAAAGGTCAGGATATAGCCAAAGCAAGGAAAACAGGAGAAAAGAAAGAGTTACTGATTCAGGTAGCGACTACCAGTCCCCCTCCACCTGGGCCCCATTCACAACCCAACGTTGCCGCCCAAAGACCGCACACTGCGTTTGCAAGGCGATTGAAAGGTAATAATATTATCAACAAATGGAATTATAGAAAGGTCTATTATCAAGTATCTGGATATCCTGTGAAATGAAGATGCCTAGCTAAGAAGACTGTCCAACCTTAGTTTAAATATGCAATCATTAAACGCGGAACTATCTAAATATCACATCGAAAAGATTTATTATTAAGACCCCAATTGTTAAAAACAACATAAATTATTATAACGTCTAGATGTATTGCATACCGTAATCGCCATGAATAGCGCACAGTGTGCTAAACTTGTTTAGTTCCAAAACTGGGTACAGCTTTTCACCCTAATAAGCGCGTGCCTTGGCTGACGTTTTGACTGATGTGACATAACAAAAAAAGAGCTTATAAGAACAATTATGGCGATTACGGTAGAAGATCATCGGCAGAAAAAAACCCTGATTGTACACTGATGGCATGCAGAATGTGTATATAAGATGCATCCGTTTGTTCCAGATTCGGAATCAAAGAACACCAATATGAAATCTTCCTGGGATTCGGACTTGAATAAGACGAAAAAGTTGACCGAAACACGGAGTCACAGACCGAGCACCTGCCCGCCTCGTGTTTCCAAACTAAAAATGCTGAGCAGGGCTCGGATGGGTGCGAGTACAGACAGACTACCGGCCACGGGAGAAGGAAGTTCCGCATCACTCCCACATAAGACTTCAAACTTGTCCTCAAGTAAAGGATACCATGTGGATGGCACAAACATTTATGTGCGAGGTTCACAAAGGACATTACAAATAATATCAGGAGTTCGATCACCAAGTCATGAGTACCGACTGAATAAGTTGGGCACAAAGTGAAGCATTACAGTCCGCGAACTTTCATTTTAACATGACCATTGCAGGGCCATGAGTTGCATATATTCCCAAATAAAAAAACGCTAGTCAGGCAAAGTTCTTAAGAATGTGATAAACAGATTTCCCATTTAGTCTATGGAAAGTCTTTATTGAAAGTGTGATAAGGTATTGGACGGGTAGGGTACATAGATATGTTTGGGTTTTTTCAAATAAAGATACAGATGCATTAATGTGTTGTTATTGCATATATTTTGCAAATATTTTTCAATGTTAAGCTATGTTAATGAATTCACGTTAAATCCAGTTACAAGAGATGAAAAAGTAACAATATTGTCTTTACCTAATGATACAGTACATGAAAACGAACATAAAATAATCTTGTGCAAAACGTCAAGGTTTATTACCCAATATATCTAATTCATAAATTGTTACGCGCCCAAAAAAGTCGGTACTTTTTTCGAATATTAAACGGATGCGTCGAACACGATTCACGCCAGAAATTGGGAACAGCTAGAGTGAGTTAAGGAACCAGACTAGTTTTAAAAGGAATGCCACTTCTATAATTTCGTTTTGTTCTGGAGATAAAATAAGTCTGTTCTAAATGAAATTCTGATAAAGACATAGTTTCGATCGTTGGGTCATTTACACTAGTTAATTTGTTTCAAGATATTTGGTACTTTCATCCGCATTCTAATCAACAAAAGTAACATTTCCGCTAAACTACTGAGGGAAACCAATCTTACAAATCTCGCAAAATTATTGGGTTTTTGCAGTCCAAGGACTGATTTACTGATATATGAAAGGGAAGATATTTTCAAATTCTCTATTTGTATTGAACAAAAGGATACCTGGAGACTATTTATATCATCAGGGTAAAACTCTGCGGCTCGCTCTAATTCTCCATTAGAAGATTCTGCCTTCCAAAGTACACATTCACTACCAACAAAACCACCTTGGAATTTTATATGCACCTCAGAAACGTCTACAGCCTGTGGAAAATCTATTTGGATCCACTGCGGCGATCCCTGAAACAATTAGTTTTAAATACGATGCAGATTCATGACCAGTCTTCCAAATTATACAAATCGTAAATTTGAATGAATCATCTATAATTAAAATAATGACATTTGTCTTGACTACATTGAACAGGAAGCTATTTGTCTTGACTACATTGAACAGGAAGCTATTTGAATCGAATTTACTTCGACTACATTGAACAGGAAGCAATTATATGAATCGAATTTACTCATTTGATTGCAAATTATTATACTTCCTTATAATTATTTAGGAAAATACCAACCTGGTCAGAATTCCAACACGTCTCTTCGTCCCCATCAAACAAGTACTTCTTTCCAAATTGTTTGATGTCTCGATTTAAAACTGAACTGACTCTGAAAATAAGTTGATATATTGTACAATTAAAGCATACCGGTATAAAATATAGCATAAATCGTAAAAACAAACAAAAATCTAATTGCGGCATTAAATTAACGCAAGGCCCAAGGGGGTGAGGGGATGGGGGGGGGGGGGGGGGTTAGATACTATAAATACATTTTCCAGCATATAATTCAGACATAGAAATTCTTTTCAGGCTGTCAAGTGTATATGGAAGAAATCCATACAGATATTAAGGGCTGACAACTGTCACCGAGTTCCGGGTTTGTTACCACTCTACTGTCTACATATAAAATGTCTACCGTCTGACATGTGTACTAGGGCGATATTAGGGAGTTAGACGTCCAATACGAGAGAGTAGAGTGAACTGTCAGAATTATATGGGCCCAATATACTCAGTGGTGAAATGTTTCTTGCCATGGCATAGTGATTGCTAGTACAATGAATAAAGAATGGAATATGTAGTTGTAATGTACCTGACTGGTGTATCTTTGCTAACGAGAGACTCCATCTTGAATGTTGTTCACTGTGAATCGGTAGGTGGCGTGCCAGTCTGCGTGCTGACCATAACATGAGGATTTCTTGGATTTGTAATCAAATATCAGCTCGCTATCTTTCCTATTCCAAGATGCCGAAACCGAAAAAAGGTGCACTCAGCAAGAATACAAAGGTCTGTGGAACCAAGTTTGTTTTTAAAATGTGTGTCATAGTCCCCACAGCCAGGACTAGGCCTAGGGTTACGTTAGCTCCTGAAACGTGCTAGTCAGAGGGGTCCTTAGTTGACTATATATGATGCCTAGGCTAACTCGACGAGAAGTCGCCAAGTGGCCATGCCATGCATAAAACACCTCAGCTCGGCAATTCGACCCAAGCTCATTGGCCCAACACTATTGGGGAAATCTGCAAATAATTTCCAAAAATCCCTACGTTCCCATACCGTATGTACACACACTTCAAACCTGTCCCAGTCTCAAGCTTATTGATTATAAGAGACATTTCACCGAAGATTTTAAGCTCTTACTCGTATAATTACGCAGTTCCAGCATTACATGCTTACGCCTATGTATCTCTGTTTCTCCTTGTTGGCGACATTACTCGGCTCACTATCACACGCTCGGCCACACTCAGTGAGCTTCGTGTAATGACGTCATAGTAATGCGCTCGTATAGCAGCGGGGCACAGCCACCATATGATGTGCAAAACATCGCCCGTCATCGGCGATCGTTTTGCATGTTTAATAGCACAAAAACGAAACGATTTTAATGCGATTGGCCACGGGAGGAGGGAGGGACAGCTTTGAGAATAGTGGGCGGGATGGTGGGGCTACAAAAACACTCCATTCCATGTTTAGTAAAGCAAATAACCCAAGACTTCTCCTGTTGTGACGATATCCTGGTGCCACATACCATCTAGACTGATCGGCGTCAAACTGGCATATTCATATGCCTCAAGCATTTACCGAAGATATGTGCCACGCCCCCTTACTTATCGACAATAACAGTAGAGAACCCGATGGTCCGCCGATCCGCCGAAAATCATATTTCCTGACTTCCAAGCCACCAAAACAATGTCCCCACGCCTAGAGACATAATATAGACTGCGATTACCTCCAATATATCAAGGTCTTTCTGGTATCACAACCGAGTAATCACCGATTCCCCGACCCCTATATGCTTAAGCATGAACGGACATTTCACCCTGCGTACGGCCACATGCTTGCACATGGCGCAAGGAGGGAGAACTTGCGAGGTAGCACCGGCTGACTGAGAGTGGCTTCTGTGACTTCGCATCTCTGATTGGCTGTTGTAGCTGGGAGGCGGGGCTACAGTGGTGCTGTCACAATCTTAGAAAATGTCATCGAACAATAATCAATACTTAAAATAACCCTAAACCTAACCTTAAATTGGTTGTCCTAAGTCAATAAAGGTAGTAGTGGACTGTCTGTACTAAAAACTCACTAATAAAAGTAATTACTTGATTGGTAAAAGCCTGCTAAGCCCCGCCCACTGCGTGTGGCTTCATTCGGCCAGCCGGTGCTACCTCGCAAGTTTTCACCAAAAGCACACATGGCACCTTCGGTAAACACTCGGCTTCGCATCGGTAAAACTCGGGGGAAAAAATTGACCAATCACAGGGCGTATTACATCAACATTGAGCCAGGCTCTCAGCCAATGGGATCACCGCTTCCAAACCTTACTCGGAATGCCATGTAGACGGCCCCATAGACGGCTGGCAACATGGCGGTGGGTGGCGGTGGGCAGTCGGCGGTGGGCGAAGCCTTTTTAAATAGCCTAAAGTTTCATTATCGGTCAAACGGTATAATATCCTAGTTAATTTAAGAGTTATCTATTGTGACGATTCTAACCTAGTGCCAGTCACCCTCTAGACAAACTGACATACCGTAAAATAGGGTAACTTTGACCTATATGGGGTAACATTGACCTACACTCAGGAAAACATTGTTTTTTTCTCTTAGCTAAAGGTGTGTTGGTACCGTACATTCTTGATTTAATTTATGTATTAAAAGTTATATTGACAGATGGGATAAGCTTTTGACCTTTGTAGGCCTACAGCAGGGAAATCTTGGGATATACTCCCTTTTGTCGCTAGGGGGCGCTGTCAAATAACAGAACAATTTTTTGATGTTCAGCGATAGTTCCAAACTTTCATGTGGGTAACTACCTATAGCAATAGGGCTAGGACTCCCTCAAGCGAACTACTGATAACCAGTGACTTAGGCATCACATACAATATTCAATATTTAGTAATTTTTAAAGTAAATTATTTGAGGCATCCATTGTCGATTTTTTGGAATTTTTGTGGTTTCACTGCCTTTTCTGGGGTAACTTTGACCTACATGGATAACGGTCTTGAAAATGCAAGATGGCCACCATAAAGTTTCTGGCGAAAGTGGCGCCTACCAAAAATTGAAAGCTAATGCCGGAGTAGCCTAATTAGCATGTCGTCAATTTTTTGTTTCTTTGTCCACATACATCTCAAATATGGCCCTATATTGCCCCAAAGCTGCCCTACTACTGGTGTCAGAGATTGGTTATTAAGTCCGGTCAGTCAAAGTTATTGTGGTGATGTCTGTCCCCTGTAACTGAAGAGACATCAGTTTGATTCCTTGTGGCAGCAAATCCTTTGAACACAGTTCATTTACCATTTATTTTAATTGAAAAGTAATATATAGAAATGCAAAAAAATAAGTTTAGAAGAACAAAAAAAATAATGATGATATGAATTAGAATAAATAAGGAAGAAGAATATTTAGACAAAATTGACTCCTGTTCGTGTGGGAGGTGGTTACCTCCTGCGGGCGTACCAATTTCGTGAGGGTGCATAGCACCCGACGCAATTGGGTAGCCCACACGACCAGAAGTCTATTTTGTATTTATTATACCTCTCCCAATGTTTTTGTGTGAAAAAATATTGAAAATTCGATGGAATTTAGTGTCACACAACAAGCTCTCCTCACCACTCGTTTTGTTTATACTCTCACCTAGCTTCACTTCGGTCCACCTCACTCTTTTCCGGGTCTATTTTTTTTATTTAAATACGCAATAAATTCAAAATTTTACAGTTATAATTATAATTATATCATTACATACGATGTATTTCAAGTCTTTTTTCCGCGAAAATAATTATTATAATACAGAAAATAAGGATTCGAACATGGGCCCAATTTTTTCAAGAAAAATTCCGCCAGGGGGCAATATGATATGTAAATACCGCCCAGAGGGTAATACGGTTTTCCAATGCTGTAGCCTATGGCTTACCATACCATCCCTCCCAGAGGTATAATAATGAAATATATTGGTAGGTCAAAGTTAGCCCAATAGTGGGCTAACTTTGACCCAGGGGTTATTTAAGAATTTTAGTGGGTTCCTCAACCAGGAATCTCAAAATTGTATTTGGGCAAGAAAGGAGCTCAACATAGGTAACAATTAATGCCTAACTGAGAGGGAAATAACCATGGGAAATACCATCCAATTGTCATAAAACATTCAGGGAGTGTTCCTTACTACAGAAGAAACAAGTAAATGGGAAAACAAAAATGTTATCCCATTATTCTATTTACCGGAGTCCCCTTAAAAAAATGGCGGTTTACTATAGGAGTCTATGGGAAAGTGTGATATTTTTTCACGTTTTACTGAATTTTTAAAAAAATAACTGGTCAGATTTTATTTATATTTACTACACCTTTATTTGAGGTCATCTCTATAGATTAGTACAAAAATAAATTGTTTTTCCCCTCTCAAAAAAAGATTGAGACCACTAAAATTGACCATGTTGTGCACTTTTAGTGGCAGCTCTGGCTCATGCCATTTATTTCACATTCGTATTCGTCATTGCACACTTTTAACTGGTTTACATGGAGTGTCATCTATGAAATAAACGGGACTTTTGCATCAATGTGAACGTGATTATACTTCCCACAATGAAAAATCTTCATTTGTCATTGCAATAAGAGGACATGTGCGAAAATGATGGAAATGAATTTCGAAAAAGATAATAGGTGCCGAACTAGAGGGGACCGCCACCCTACCTTTGTACATAATTATAATGACCACTGGTCATTACCACACAACCAGGCGCAGGTGCCCGATAGCCTAGGGGCTTGGGTTCAGACGGTCCTGTATACCTTTAGCGTCAAAACTGAGAAGACTCAATAGTTTTAACCTCTTATACTGAATTCTCTCACATGTTTATTAATCCTCCTTCATCTTCTGCTTCTGGGCATTGCTCTTCTGGGAGTGGTCCACCAGGAGAGTAGCCAAGGTTGACTGAGTAGGCCTAGTTAACTGGCTTTTGGTAAACATACCTGAAGGTGTTCTCATCCTTCCATATCGCTCTTGGCATGATTTGCTTGATAGGAACGTGTAATGCAGCGAGTTTTGTGGTCGCGCCCCTTGCAGAATGGGCTTTAAAGGATGGGATGCATGAAATCCGAAATAGTCTTTTTTGTGGGGTATTCCTCTTTAGTAAGGTTCAAAGTAACATTATTGACTATTTATACATTTTTGGTTCAACACATTAATGTGTGAGGAACACTTTTTAATAAGTAGGTCAGTGTGCCCTCAATTCATGTAGATGCCTATGTAGGCCATGACGTCACAGGGGTAACACGGTATCAGGGATAGCACTCACTGCCTGCACTGTCTAAGGTGTATTTCCATACTGGGATTTACACAATCTGTATCTATTCTTTTGCTGAATTCCACAACATGCCAACTAAGTACATAGTTGTAGGATGATGTAGCAAGACTCCTACAGATGGATTGTGTTTCCATCATTGGTCCAAAGACAGCAAAATTGACTGAATATGAATGAATTATGTGAGCATAAAAAACAGCCAAGTGGTCACAGCCATCCCCGCTATACTGTCTGTAGTTCCATAACTATCATCCATGTAACTGGGCTTTTATTATGATCTGAAATCTGTCATGTATACAGAAACAAAGTGATAACAATCCGTGTGTAAGGGGCTTCTAAACTATTTGTCAGTGAGTGGGATTAATTTGGAGATCCCCAATCCTATAAACAAAGCTGTGAACGGGGAATAAGGTTGAAAGGCCTAGTCTAGTGTAGGGTCCGGTGTAGGGTGCAGCCAGTCTGACCTACGGCCAGGGCAGCGGCAGGGCCAGTGGCAGGCACCTAGGGCCTACCTCCTGTCCCCACAGCCTGCATACATACCATAGACACCCGGGTACACACATGATCCCTCACCACACTTGTACCCACACACTGTGAAGGTTCTACGGCCCATAGTTGATTGGATACAGTAAAGATTATGAAAGTTACTTAACATTGATTTGGTTTAAACCAGACTTACAAATAATATGGGTATAGGTTTATAGCTGTTTATATAGGAGCAGTGCCTTCCCAGGTCGGGAGAAGTCAGGAGTAGTGTCAGGGATGGCAGGGATGATGTCAGACATACCATATTTCCTCCTGAATACTGTACGTAACTGAAGCTCCAAACTTGTCCATTTCTGTAGATTCAATGTCCACATATTCTTGGCTTTACCAAAAAGGGTCTGGCAATCTTTCTGTCAAATTTATTTACAATGTAGATGTGTGTTTTCCCACATAAATAGCCTAATGCACTGCCATCGGAGCTATGGATACTACATAGCTCTGCTGCCATAGGGTTTTGGGAGTGACCCCTGTGACGTCACACAGGCAGAAAGTCACGGTAGGTGGCAGTTAGTGCGTTTTATTCCTAGCTCTAGTTTTCATGAATAAAACCTTTTGTAACTTTGACAATATTGCTTGTACAGGATTTAGATTTTTAAATTGGGACAAGGAACTGACCGTCTTCCCAATAAATAAAAGAAAAAAGTTCATGCATCCTCTCCTTTAAAAGGGGTGGTGGGGGGCACGGAGATGTCTTCATAGCTCCCCAAATGCCCAGGACATTCCCCATTACCCCCAGCAATTGACAAGTGCATTAGGCCTAGGGATCGAGAAGCAGACCCAGTACAACCTGCGTATTGTAATTTAGATCCTCACCATTATATATATATACAGAAATAGAAATATCAATCAGAGCTACTCAATGACAATCATTCTTCTTTTCTCTTGTTCATTGCAGGCTGGAAAATCTGTCGAGGAAACTCAAGGCGATGGAGGAGTTGACAGTCCTATCTCATGCGGTGCTAATGGGACTATCATAATCAAGTTTCTTGCCAAACCTGGGGCCAACACTTCGTCTATAACAGGTCGGTTTGAAATTATATTGCTTGGAGGAAAAATAGGAGGAAGAAAATACATCGATTTAAAGAACTCGTATATCTTAACCTCCTAGCAAGTACTTGTATTATAGTATATGCCGGGTTTCTGCAGGGCCTTGAAAATCCTTGAAATCGGAAAAATGATTTCAAAGCCTGGAAAAGACCGGAAAATGGGCATTTTGGTCGAAGGAAAATCATTTTATGGGCCTTGAATTCTGCTGGAATCTATTAAATGGCTTGAAATTTTCGAAAGATATTCCGTTTCTCGCTGTACACTTTCCTCTGACTTAATTTCGAGTAAATGACTCGCACTGTAACAGTTGAAAAACGGTTATTTATATAAATCATGGTTCCCGCGGCCCAAAGTACATCAAATTTAATGACTTTTAATGTCCAATTCCCCCAGTTTTTAATGATTTTTTAATGATCAAATGACAGGGATGCCAGTGATGCAGGGGTTGAAAAAATTATGGAACTTCTTGGAATAGAGTATCGAACCCAATATGATGGAGGTTGGGCCCCCCCCCCCCCCCAATAAATTGAAAACACTGTTGAAATGGTGCATTTTAGATGAATAGATACAATTATGAATGCTAAATGAATATCAAGTATTATAGCAAGAACAGCATAGTATCGCGTATGAGGGGGGCTGTATTCTCCGAGTATGGCCGAAAACTATGAGGCCGTAGGCCGAGTTGTTTTTCGGCCGTACGAGGAGAATACAGGCCGCCGAAGACGCGATACTGTGCTATTCTTGCTTTTATTCCATGATTCTTAACTTATTACAACTTAATTTGATTTATTTCATCAAATTATGCTGTCCGCATGGCTCACCAATAGTCTCGAACGGTCGTGACGTCAATACAGGGAGTTTATATTGTCCACCTTGTGAGCGGCAAGTATATCGATTATATTGTATGCTCACAGCCAAATCATGGAATAAAAACATGTATCTAAACACCACTGAGCCATCATAGTTGAGGCATGTCAGATAAAACATTCCAGCCCCCCTTATAGGGCAAGCTACTGACAAAATCAGGTTGCCCGACAGAATTTCTGGTCGCCCTGAGAAATTGACAAGTTTATTCCTATATATATTAGATATTTAGTGTTCTGAAAATTTTCCAAAAAGAATGATGAGTGAAGAGTTACATTTACAGTTTGTACCACACGTTTGATGTCCTAAAACTCAGTTTAATGTCACGTTTGTTGAACAAAAAGAATCTAAAAGAGAATCTTTTAATTTTCGGAAATTTAGTCCAATAAATGGTGGAATCCGCGAGATATCTGACAATTTTCGGAATTTTTCAAACACATGGATCTCAGTACATTGTTGGCAGAATTTAGCTTGGATCTCAACATGCCCCCGTATCATATACATTTAAATACTCTGATGAATTTAAAGATTTCTGCTAAGAATATAACCATCAGAATGATCTTGCTGTAATTATAGCTTGCCCAAATAGCTTTTAAGAACTGTTTAAGGACTCACAGCGAAAATTACTGAAGGCCCTTAAAAGCCCAAACTCAAAATTAAGGACCGCGGGAACCATGTAAAATCTGAATATAAAACTTGTTAAATACATCATTGGTCTTATGAAAACAATAACTACAACCACCATTAAGGTTTTAAAAAATCATTGATATCGACCTTGAAAATCACTGAAATGGGCCTGGAAAGGCCTTGAATTTCTTCAGTCCTGAAGCGCGGAAATCCTGTATATGTTAACTTAGTGTAGTAGGGACCCCCTGGAAGAACTATTCTCTCCCTTCTGGGGTGCCCCCCCCCCCCCCCCATCCCTTCTATTTTCATAGAATGGATGGTGGGGGGCGGGGTGGAGGGGGGACCCATTTTGTACGTGTACACCTCCCATCCGCACTCATGCTTTATATGTTCCTCGTTATTTTATGTTTAGATCTACAAATAGACAATCTCTTTTCCCTGTATTCAGACATTGGGCCCGACGGAGTGGGAGTCAGAATTGCCGCAGCGCCAGTAGATGGAGAAGCCAATGCTGAACTTGTCAAATTCATTTCTAAAGTCTTAGGCGTTAAAAAATCGGAAGTTTCTTTAGACAAGGTATGTTCCTATTGAGTCTATTGCATATATTTCCTTCTGATGTTTAAGTTTCGAGAGAGAAAACTTTTGGTAAAAGGTTTTTGTGTCTGGAAATTCGAGAACCATAAAGAATACTCTTAACTTTAAATTTACATATAACAAAAACTACGATGATGTGGGATGTATAATGTTCAAGTGCGCTATCCTACTTGAACCACGTATAAATAATACCGTACCACGGTTCGATATATAGGATAAGGTATCTTGACCCAGAGGTAAAATGGGACGCCGGTCTCAAGTCCAGATCTGTCAATATCTATGGGAACATAGTTTCATACAGATTGCATTTCTAGGATCATTAACTAACTTGTCTGTTGTTACACATTCCAGGGCGCTCGATCAAGGAGCAAAGTAGTTCACGTCACAGGTTCCGGGCTCACAGTTCAAGGGATGACCGACAAGCTAAAATTAGCTGCTGGATGATGACTTTATTTGTGTTTGTAGGCTATTTTTTGCGTGTATAAATCATTGCCATGAAAAAATCACGTTCATCTCATCCGTCATGTTTCATAACGTCGTAATTTCTTATCAATCAAATTATTATTGGAGATGAATATTGTTTCTTCAATATATTAAAAGGTCGTTTTTATTGGGGAATAACGCATAATCCTGTACCTGATTGAGGACAATAAATGATTTTCTCAATATAAAAGAATGTCTGTGCAACTCTTTTCTACTCAGTTCTGGGATATTAACCTGCTTGTTACCTCGCCCTTGGAAATTTATGACATGTTCACGAACGCCCATTTTGCTTATATGATCAATATTTAGAATTCAATTCACAATATGAGGCATAGCAGACCTAGAAGACCATCAGTCGACATTAAAGTAGCGAGTATTGTTCGAGGTATAGAGAATGTATACCAAGTGAAAAATGGCCTACATTTCTCATTCTTCAGCGGCATATATTAATCTTTTTTAAAAAAAATCTTTAAATGTGTTATCTATAAAAACTGACTCTTTGAATAACGATACTCTAGAATTTGTACCGGAGTACAACTCGATATTCATTCTAGAAGCAAAGATTATACTAGAAGCCTGCGTCACCGGTCCAAACTTTAGCCTTTGGTTAAGGGCTCGTCACGGTTGCACTTTGATTATGTTCATATATCTGCGGGGGACGGGTCTGGTGAGGTTTTCCCATGGTTTCATAGGGTTTAAATACTTCCCCTTTCATTTTGTTCTCTGATAATTATAATTTAACAAATTCTTATTTTCAATACGCTGTGTGTCCTATTGGCCTCGAGTGTTTTCCAAACATTTTATGACCTCGGCCCTGAACGCTCACATACGGAAAGATTTTCTCCCCCTCCTCCCCTGCTTATCAAGGACCGGGTAGATTTTGTGCGTAGTGACACATTTTTTGGTGGTTCCTTGTATATATAACTCCATGCACTCCGTACAGCACCATTCACAAGTCCCACAGACACCGAGAAGACCAGAAGCAACTATAGCTAGTGTACAAGCTCTTCGCATCTACATCTCTAGGTAAGGGTTTTACCATTACGAGCTAAATCTACATGATCTAGTTATTATGATTATTTAGTTACTTGGAGTTGCTCATTTTTTGTCAGCTTGCACCAATAGACTAAACCGATTCAAGAACACTGTAAGCGGATATTTTAAACTGAAACTTCAGTTTCCATGTCATGACAATAGTGTCTATACATGGGTAATTATTTTCACATATATTGTTTAAGCTCACTACTTAAGATGTATGACCAGAACACATATATTTGTTTTCCTGTTTTTAAATGTCTTGAGAAGCTGTCATAGACAACAATTAAAATATCTTTAATTTTGTTTGTCCAAAAAAAAATTCCTGTTTTAGAATAGCTGTCATAGATAACAATTACAATATCTTTAATTTTGTTTTCAGAATTCCGTGTATGTACCAGACATCTCAAAGCATGGCTTCAGAAACCTGTTCCCATGGTCAAGACCCTCGTTTCTTGGAGCGAGTGACCACCCTTCCTATCGTCACCACTGCCATTGACCAACTGGCTCAGATTTACCAGTACACCAAGACCACCAACCCCTACGTCAAATATACCCTTGAGACCGCTGAGGCTGGAGTGAAAACTGTCACAGACAAGGCCCTCCCCGTGGTCAGCAAATTGGAAAAACCAAGTAAGCTAAAATATTTTACTTCCTACACTATGTGAGCCGGGCTTGTATTATCAGTGCTTGTCCGAAATCTGGTTTCATTTTCTCTAGAGGCTCCCACATGAATATGCATATTATTATGTAAATAGGACGCAAGAATATGGACTTTAAATTATAAGAGGGATTTGCATGTTTATATGTGATATAGGAATTTATCAATCATTTGTATGTGGATTAATCGGGATTTCTAACGACATGAAACGGATGGGTAGGATTTGTAGAAAATGCTAGATTCACGATACTGTAACATCAAGTGTCCCTATATTATAAAAATGGCAGAAAAATAACATTTAGATTAGTCAATATCTAGAGTCTGTTAATGTTTATTAGTGTACCTTATTCAAATAAAGTATCAGGGAGGTTAAGGTTTGCTTATTTGACCGTGCAGCTCATTCTGTCTGCGCTACGTGCTGTCTTACAGTCAGTGCCATTGACGCTATCGCCTGCAACCAGCTGGACAAACTAGAGCAGAACTTCCCCATCGTAACCAAGCCCACTGATGAGGTAAGCAATTTTTCTTCAGCTAAAAATCTGTGGGTTCACAGTTCTTAAGACTTACGATATTATGTATATCATTACACAACCCAACAACGTCAAGCCATTTTATGGAGCATTAAATGGCGGTTTACAAGCTTAGAAATTGTAATCTATTAAGGTTTTATGGAAAGACGGTTACAAAACACATTCTCGCGATGAGCTTCTTGACGTATTACACCCAAGGTTTCGGTACAGTGGCGACCTTCTTCATGGGTTCAATCTATTAAATCCTTGTATAATCGAAAGGCTATCAGTAGCTAATCGTGTATCGTGTATGTTTATACAATGCTTTTTAGTGTAGCAGATAAGTGATTCTAGGAAACGCTATCTGCTACCGTGACCCCTCACATTATTATGCAATGCTTTTCAAGGAACAGATAACTGATTCTAGTAAATGATATCTATTATTACATTTACCGTGACCCCTCACAACAGGTGTCTAGACCAGACTCCAGTGGCAGAATTTACTGATTGCCAGAAATTACAAAAATTGAAAACTTGAAAAATCCGAAATTGTGAGAAGTTTGAAATTTCGGGAAAATGAAAATATGCAATTCCTTTACAATTGATTTGAAACAAATTCCACGATAATTGCAGTTTACTAATCTAGTTCATAGAGTTGCATAGGATCATATCATCACCTGCCGCGGCGCAAAATCGCATGAAAATAGACTTAGTGAATAAGGGCCTTAAATCAGAACTAGCTCCCGGATGAAATTGAGATGAACGTGATTTTTTCATGGCAAGGGGAGCTAGTTCTATGCTTAAATATTTTTAAAAAAAACTGCGGAGACTTATAAAATTGTCATTCCTTCCTAAAACTTGTTTGTACTTTCATTTTCAGGTGGTGGCGGAAACTAAGAAAGTGTATGAAAGCACTATGAAGCCCCACGTGGACACAGTCTCCGGTGTCACCCAGTCGGCGGCAGATAAGGTGGGCGCCGCCAAGCAGTACACCGTTGAAACAGTCTCCGCTGTCAAGGATTATGGAGTCAACAAGGTCAGTTTTTCTAAACTCAAATCTCAGACATATTTATGATTATATTCGTGATGCCTGATGACGTTGTTATTAATTGCAATTAATTTAAAACTATGTGCGGATGTACCCCAAGTTGTTTCGTTTTGAAATTTGATGAAAACAATGTTTCGTATCAATGTAAACTCATTCTATTAAACCTAATATCTCATTGATCCTTTAGGTGAATGATGTGAAATCATACACGTATGAAAAAGCTGCTGCCACTGCAACATATGGAAAGGACAAACTAGACCAAGTGCTCGAGACTGAGGGTGGCCAGGCTGTCATCGCTCGTGTGGATCAGGCTCTGGAGAAGACGGAGCAGTATGTTGACTATTACCTGCCCAGTGACAAGAAAGGTGGGTTTCAACAAGTTGTCTCTACATCCATAAAGGTCACTGTATTTTTGCATTAGATTTGAAGTCAGATGTTTGAAGGGTTAATGCGTTCGAGCCCCACAGCGGCCTTCCAAAACTATCCCCTTACATCCCCGCCCTTGATATGGCTCTAGACTGTTGCTAAGGACATAAACCAACCACATTCGAGCTTAAATTTAGGATTTTCTTCCTTCATCATTTAGGTGATGAACCCATGGAAGTAGACAAGGATTCTGAGTCCTCATGCGCTGTCAAGCCAAGTGATCATACTTTTGGCAAGCTGGTGAATGTGAGCGACAAGGTGAGGCATCGCATGTACGCTAAAACTCTGAAGGAACTCCAACACGTCAAGAAAAGGAGTCAGGAGACACTAGAGAGACTCAACTTCACCGTTGATCTGGTAAGTAACTCCACCCAGTAATTTCCATATTAAATGTCCTATGTAGATGTGAAATAGGCTACTGACATCTGTTGAAACTGGAATACACCGAGTGAACGAACCCTGCATTAACTTAATAATGC
This sequence comes from Sthenelais limicola, assembly GCA_942159475.1. Lineage (NCBI taxonomy): Eukaryota > Metazoa > Annelida > Polychaeta > Phyllodocida > Sigalionidae > Sthenelais > Sthenelais limicola. The sequence continues at coordinate 109,987,237 of OW804095.1, read as the reverse complement.
CGTTTTCAGATTGAATATGCCAAAAACAACTTGGATGGTGCCAAAACTAAAGCATCTTCAACCAAAGACAAATTCATGCAAGTTTGGGAAGAGATCAACCAGGGGGAAGAAGAGGGACTCGACAATGGGACAGAGAGCGAGGAAACCGAAATCACCCAAGCTGTAAGTTCATGCCAAATAATTTAAACGATAAAAACTATTTTCAAGAAATACTCATCACTAAATGTAGAGACCTAAACCTAGTTGCAGTCCTACAATAGAAATGTAACCCACATGGAGTAACACTTTCTTAATTTTTTGTATCTACCCGTTGCCTATCAGAGTAACATTTTCTTAAATTTCTTTTATCTATCCTTTGCCTATCAGACCTTGGAAAAGAGAGCCATTGCTACCGCCCGTCATCTAACTTCTCAACTGAAACGTGGATTCCACACCATGATGAGCACAGTACCCGTCCTACCCGATTCCCTACAGAAACGCGTTAATGATGCCAAACAACTCACCGAAAATCTCTACACAAATTTCACCGATGTAAGAATCATTTACTCTGTAGGAGCACCTACATCTATGCCATATTTGGCAGCTATTACAAATTATCAAGTTAGCATGTACATTTAAAATAATACCACATTCGTCATGGATTCTAACGATCATTTCAAAATAGGATGAAATTTCAATTTCTATATTTCATAATGGTATCTAGGGCAGTTTCTAGTATGACAGTTATACTGATACTATATCTATTTTCTGTAGGCCAAGACCCTTGAAGATATTTCGTCGACCCTGGTAACACAAACTCGCACTCACGTTCAAAACATAAGAGAAACCATCACAAACTACACAGAATACCTCCGCAACTCCTACTTTGGTTCATGGCTGGTAAGCATTGATTTTCACATAAATAAGATAAGAAGGCTGTAAAGGAAGAGAAACCCGTTTATTCCGATAATGTTCCGGGTTTATTAGAAATCCTTTATCTGACATAACAGAATATTGGTATGATATAAATAGTTAAATCACTAGCAACATATATCCAGATTTTTGGTTACAGATTGGCGTGGTTGTTTAGTTTAGTTTAGTTTAATACTTGTTCTCTAGCTTGTGTACAGTGTTTAGATATATAAAAGTATTATTAAAATGATCAGGCCACTGGAAAATTCATTGCGACAGTCCCGTCTAGTGTGAGTTCATGTATAATAATGGCATAATAAATCAATCAGTTATTGTCGAGTCCCATAAATCAGTAAGATACATGGTGGACAAAATGCAACTAGCACCAGTCTAGTGTTATTAAAGAGGGGAAAGTTCCGAAATAGATAACTGGTATTAAGTGTGTTGAAATATCAAAGTACAAAATGTACTTCAATGTCCTTGATATAAGAAAGTAATCAGTAAAAGGCAGCAGACAAGTATCTTATCAGCTACACTATGCACGAACTATGGACCAATGATAAAGGTTTAAAAAATGAAATAAAAACGTCATGCGCTTGGAGGTCACTGAATTCATTTGAATAAATTTGGTTATCTCTAAGAATTAACAAATTCTAAGATCATACGTTTACTATGAAATAGTCATACATAGTAATTATCTCCTGTCTTTATTCTCTACAGGGATCAAAGGTTGTTGAAGAAATCGAGGGAACAGAAGATGACGACGAGGAGGAGGAGGAAACGGTAGAGGAAGAACAAAATGAGAAAATGGAAGAACAGGCAGAAACTCATGAAGAAGAAATGAAAGACGAGTCAAAAAACGAATAAACGCTTTGCACATTATCTCCAAGTATAGCTCATACACCAAACGCGAATTTATATCACTCCCAAGTACGCCATGATGCAATATTTACTACATGAAAAGTTTACATTTAGAGCTTAATGCGCCGTGTTCTACAGGATGTTTTATACTTACTATATACATGTACCTTGCTACTTTACCAATATTCCGATATGAAAGTAAAGTTTTAGAAAGGAATAAAAAATCTTATATGCGATCCATGTGTATGTATTGAATTTTACCTTTCAAACATCAAGACTTTCTATAAGCCTTATAGGCTCGTCTAGAGCGGATCTTTCGTCCAATATTTTCGTTTTAAAGCATCTAGACGAGCTAAATATACAGCAAAGGCTTCTAAGCCATAGATCACAGTGTATTGGCAGACGAAAAAACTTAATAAAAAAAATTGTAATGTATGTGTGTGTTTATTTTCTTTGCGGTTGCACTTCCATGATGTACACGAAATACAAGAATTTTCATATTCTGACAATACTGGAACATAATATTCTTCTCTGGAATAAAAAGAATACTAGCCAGGGTCGGGCGGGATTACAAGTATATTCATCGACATTCTAAAAGAAAATAATTCAAATTATCATATTCAAACGGGTATATATATACCCCTGCTCACTCAGAATAAGAACATTCTGAGAAGAGATACTACGTGTTTTAAACAATGAATAATCGAAATGAAAGCAATTATCTGAGGAGGGGCTTAAATGGAGAATAGTTTTAAACACATTATGAATGAACATTATGATAGATAGTTTCCTAACTTTCTAAAAGAAGCTACAATAAAAGCAATTTATTTAACGAGCGCTAGGGATCAATATTTCACGATCCGGGCTTTGGCAATCTATAAACTCCAGCTGAGTATATCAATTTTTGATCCTTAACTTGTCTGTCCAAATACCCCTTAAGTTCGGGGAGGCCTACTTCAGACGAGGTGGGACTTTGCATCATGAACATCTTAAGCATCGAGTGAATTCTTTCTAGTGGCAGCGATTCCAAGTTAGTTAACATCCCGACGATGTATGACCACAGCACCTACAAATATCACACAAGAACGCTTATAAATACATTAAAATTAAAAAGCAAAATCACTGCAAACATTAAATCTAAATCACATTCAACAGAGGACAGTGCTGCCACTCAGATTCTCCACAAAAAAGTACAAGCCATCAAAAAGAAGAATTACCAGACCCACAAAAAGGTATAATCTTCAATCACTTACCACTGTTTCAACAGGCATTTTTTTTTATAAACAAAATTCTTAGAACAATGTTTAGCAAATGTTACGTTATAGTCAGTCAGCCACGCGTCAGCACAGAGACTTTCCCTTTTCAGCGTTTTTGTTAAGTTTGAGAGTATGTATGGAAAACAAAAAACAAAAGATGTACTATCAACAATCGCCACGTACCTGTAGCTCTTCCTCCCGCTGATCACTGGCGGATGCCATGGCTGATTCAGTTTCATCTTCATCCATAATGACATCATTATGACTGCGAGCTTTGGCATCCTCGGATAGAACAAATGTGTCTGGATTCTCTTCTCTCAACAAACCGTGGCTCTGCCATAACGCCATTTTACGTCGCACGGCCGAAGTAGGCATCTGCATAACGTTTGACAATTCCTCTACAGTCCATTGCGCTATATGGGGAGGGAAATAGTCAAAAGAACATTCAACAATTTTTATAAGGCAATATTTTTGTTTATTTCGGGTGATCTCTATTCACATTTCCATGTAATGTTTTGGACGCTCTTCGGAATTTTAATGGTGCTTAGTACTTTTGACATATACCTCCCTGTCTTGATAAAGTTACATATCATAATTTGTAATAAAAGTTAGATTAGATTATTTGATATGTTCTTCAATCAAACATTTTCATATTTATATCTATTGATATATTCTTAGGATCTATTTACTTTCGATTTAAATTGATATGAAAAGTAAAACTATGACATCAATGGAAATATGTCAAGGTTATTTTGAAGTGTGATATAGGATGTAATATGTAAATAAATATTGAGTTGGTAAAATACCAAAAATTGTGACAAACCCTTTGATTCATCGCATTTTAGGTGTACATTAATCCCCCATTCTCCCCATGGTGATTGAGGAGAATGTGGAAAATAAATTATCTATGAAGTTCCCTGTGTTAGCCGCAGGTGATTTAATGATTCAAATTATCATAAAAGTATATCTTGCATCTAGCTGTAATCTATTGTTATAATATGCCAATGCAGGAATGTCTAGCTCTGCACGCTTCTCTGGACTATGTACGATAATATAATTGAATGGTTAAATTTAAAGTTATTTAATTTCTTTCTTTTTTGGAAATTAAATACTTTTAATTTTAACATTTCTTTATTTTTGAAATATTTATGTATTGAAACTGAAATATTAAATTTTTTTGTTAAAACATATTAAAAAATTACCTCAAGAGAACAAAATATTCAAAACGAGTGCATATTGGTACCTACATTTTTCTTGGAAATGCCAGATTATTGTAGCATGAACCGGTGATACGCTCATATTAAGCTTCCTCCCATCCTTCAGCTCTATCTCTAAACTAACCAGACCTGTAAAACAAGACATTCTATATCATCATATATTATACATATTAAGTAGGACAAAATATTTTGCCTTTCCAAATGCTTAAAATCTCCAATTATGACTATCTGAATATAATTGAAATGATCTATTTTTAACATACTATTTGTTTCAGTAACATCAAATTTTCTTAATTCTGTCAATGCATATATATAATATATATCATTGTACTCTCTTTTGAGGGTTGAGTAAGATATGCTGAGTTGAGTAAGCACAACTCAGAACATTGACTTATGTGAATCATAAACAATGGAAGGAAACATGCATGGCGGAAGTAGGGAGGCAACTGAGGTAGCTAGGCTATCGTAAATCACTGAGGATCACTGAAAAGATCCAGAGAAACCTAAGAGGGCTAATTTTTACCTCTCTTGTCCGACTAGGTTGGGATTCGGGATACTGACACTGAAATAACCGCACATCAGGTACATTTGACAAAGGAATTGGTTGAAAGGAATTACTTCATCGTTGGTGTAAAGACGGTAGAGGGCACATGCAATAGAGGAGCTAGCTAATTCTTAAGTTGTTATGGAGAACCCAACTAGAATATGAAGATGATGCTATGATTTGTATCCCCAGTAAAGTTAAGGAACCCTATCTATGAACTATATGGTGTACGCCTCCCCATACACCAACGATTCTCCCATCATAAGTTTGTATATCATTACTTTTAGATTGGCTGGCATTGTTGCCAGCCAATCACCACTAACCTACACCCATGCCCCCTACCATCCAAATCCTCAACGCACACCCCTCACCTCGCGCCATTGCTATCATCGCACCTATTTAAACCCACCCACCCACACCTATTTACACTGTCACCTTCCATCTTCCTACTAATTATTTATTTTATCAAATCAATTATTCTATTACCATCATTTTATTCTTCATCAATTCACCAATTTTATCAAAACAATTTACTTTTATTATACAAACTCTTTTATATAACTCAAACAAATTAAATGAATATTTAATTTCCCACAGCTACCTCTTCACTCCTTTTAGCGCTGCAACAATGATACCATATCAACAAGACAACATACTACTGCCCAATTGCTATAGTATCTTTCGATACTAGGAGGGTAGCCCAGCTGATTTGCCTAACTGCTATTTTCTTTTGCTTCTAATTTTTAGTATATAGTTCTTTTTTTGTATTTCTTTTTTTCATTTGATTGCATAGGCAACCATCACTCACTTCCAAACCTGGCCTCCTCCACTCTGGGCCACAATCAGCAGGAGGCATTTCACAGTGATGTTACACTTCAGTTACATAACTTATCTGATGATCTCCTCAGATATTTCCTCTCACTGAAATCAGTTTACACAGATGTACAGATGACAGTCTACAGATCCAAAGATAAAGATCTTACAGGATGTAGCTTGTCAGATCACACTTGTAGGCCTGGCCTAGTAGGAATGCCTAGTAGCCAACCCCCTGCCTAGTAACTATTCACAAGCTTTCAGGGTTGTTCACTTATCCTCAAGCACCATCCTAGTAGCCAACCCCCTGCCTAGTACCCAACCCCCTGTCAATCACAGCCAGTCTGTACACCTCCCTCCCTGTCCTCCCTCCTCCCTCCCTGTCACTCACAGCAAACAGGCCAAGCCAATACACTCCTCTACTTAACAGCACCAGCCAACACAGTCAAAACAGACCCATGTGGCCACTGACAGGCCACCCCTCCAATTTAGACTTAGCCAGGGGTGCGACAGAGGCTCCTGTATAAGTATACCTTTCCTATAGTGATACTAAAAGGAGGCTGCGCCCATTCAATCGAAATACAACTTAAAACAGAAAAACACAGAGGCTACCCTCCTAATAATGACTACTCCATGACTGGCCTGAACATAAATTGACATACCTAAATGATTCTTCCAGCTGAGCGTCCTGTTTCCTTTCAATGTTTCATAGCCTTCTGTGTATTTATCTAAAGCTGTCTGCATTATCTCAGGTAGGTGAAGTTTCTCTTCTCGGAATGTCGGCCAGAATTGTGCTGAGAGGATCATAGCTGTCACCGGTATCTCCTAAATTGTAAAATAAAGGTACCAATGCTAAATTTTAGAAGATTAAAAAAATCTAATTTGTATTCAGGTTCGGGCACAAGCATAGGAGAGTTACATTCAATCAATATAAATCAACAGTCCCTGAGGAAGGACACAAGTCCAAAACGTCCAAACTTATACAAAGAAACAACAAAAAACCCAGCACAGAATCGACTCGTTATTTTAATGAATTTCAACTAACGCTCAGAGTGATTCCAACCAGTTTAGTCAACCTTCACAATCCTAAATTATTCAATTTAACATTGAAACCTGATGTAGTTGGGAACAGATCGACAAGCGCAGCAAGGTATAGATTATTATATTATACTATTGTCATTCTACCAACCACAACTGAAACAGCCCAAGCTAAGAAAGCCTCGACAACGAATACCTCTTTCTTGACGCCGCTCTCTTCAGGTCCCCTGCCTTCCTTTCTATTCTCAACGTCAACGATATCGTCAGCTTTTGGACGCGGAGGACGCGGGATATCTGGAGTTTTATTCATATTAGAACTCTCATCCATTTCCTGAACCACCTGAGAAAAGATACAGTCAATTATTCTATGTAATAAAACCAGATAATATATAATATTTTAGGTGATCGAATTAATTATTTCAGTTTTTCCCATCCATGAGTAAATAATCATGAACGTTTGTTCTAGCAAACATTTTTTCTCACTAAAATTATGACTTGGGTGAAATGGGTTTGCAAACTTCAAGTGAATATGATTTCCACTGATTTTAATAGTAAAAAGTGATACGATCTAGAGGCAACTCCTTACATGGACCACCGACTCCTCGGGTGTGCTGTTGGTGCTGTCCAGGGGCGGCCTGGTAACATTAGTGGGCGTTGTTTCAGTGGAGTTACTCGGAGTCCTCTGTAACTCAGCCCCGCCAGCCCCGCGTTCAGTAGTTGGCATAAGCAATCCTTGTCTAGTGCTAGGCGGGACATTTTCTGAAGAACCAGTTGCTACGGCAATCTTCGCACCAGCAGCCTTCAGTCTCTCCTCCTTGAGCCTCCTGTCGGTTATATGTGAGTTGATGCGTTTAGAATCGGCTACATCTTTGAGCATCACCTCGCAGTAATGAAGCTGTTGCTCACCGAACCTAAGTTTGAGAAGCTCAAGGTTCCTGATTTCCCGCTCAGTGGCCGAGTGGAAGTGAGCTAACAAGCGGTCTGCTAAAAGTGTTCTATACTCGTTTACAAAGAGTTCTTTGGAGCCGTAGATATTAACAAGCATGGAGATAATGTCTGATGTCCTGCGACTAGCTGATACACGACCTAAAAGTAAAAGTAAAAATAAAGCTCATTAATATAAAATCTGATCAACATGTACCCTGCTTGCGAATACATTTATGCTTCTCATGGAATGCGCATAGCAAAAATGCAAATGCATAGAAGTAACAAAATTACATGTATTGTATTACACAAATGGAAGCCAATGATCGATCAAATTGAAGATTAGTATAATAATTTGGAAAATTGATTACATTTAATCTAGATTATAAGAGGATAACTGACGCTAAGGGTTTAGAACAATGTCAGAATCATGGTTACTCTTCATAAAATATCGATCATCTAAATTCATAAGAAAGCAATTGAAGGATTGTAGAAGTAACACTACTTACTAGGATCTGCATCAATAGGGTCTGGCTGCCACGACTCCCAGTTGCTATTGTCCTCGTCGCTGTGGTAACTATTGTCTAAAACTAAAGGCTGGCCTTTAATAAGCTCGTCAGATAACTCATTGCCAGAATCACCAGTCAAATCAGAGACAATGCGACGAACTGTATCTTCTCGGGTTCTGGAGTAAACGAGGGCGTCATTTTATAAGTTTATTATACAGGAGAAACAACTTCCCATAATAAATTGGAGTATCTTTCTCAACAGTGTTTCCTTGAAGTTTTTTCGTGTCAGAAAAAGTATTAATCAATAAGGAAAATGTGTAAGACCTCCATTCAACAATTTTTTAAGTTGATTGACACTATACAAACCACTATACTCAGGATAGAAATGTTATTTTCAATTTTTAAAGATTAAGAATCGAATTATGACTTAACAGGTTATCTTTCCTACCTGAGATATTTTCTCACTGGTTCACAAACTAATTCTAAGAGAACCCCAGTATGATCCAAAACCCGGAGAGCACGGATAGCTGATACGTAGGCAGTCAATATATCCCCTGTGTTCACACCTACCGTCGGATAATGAAAGAAGTTAATAAAAATGAATCATTTATGGCGTTTTAATGGGTACCAGTAATCTGCTTAGTAAGAGGTATAACGTATAAATGAAGATTTACATCGTATAATAAAGATTTCCTTCAAATTTATAATAAATTAATAAAATATTCATAACAAATAGTTTATAGTCAAGGTAAGTGCTAATACTTGTTTTGATAGTAGGAAACCCCTAATGGTATTTTTACTGCATCACTTCGATATCCATGCATTGAAGTAAATACTTCCAAATCTAATTATCACTACACATTCAAGATAATAGAGATTGCAAAGAGAACGTAAGATATACGTGTACTAGCAAAATACTAAGGAATGCGATAATAACCTGGATGTAGAAGTCTCGTTTCCAGTTCATTTTTAAGAATTGCCACCAGTTTTGATCTGCGATCAGTTTTCTCTAGGGAGATCCTCAAATCAAGGAGAGCGGGTTCAGAGTCTGGATACTCCACTATGATGTTAAAGAGTTGTTCCACTCGAATGTCAGCGTACACAGAGTATAAGTAGTGGTGGAGGCGGTCCTTGTGCGCTGCCATTGGCCCTTCGTCCTGAGCAGGAGCTGCACCAAGCTGGAGAGATAACACAAAGTTAATGAATGACACCTTTGAAGTACCATGAAGGATTTACACACAACACACATAATAAATAAGCATTATATTGGTGAGTTTCATTATTTAAAAACATTAGGCGAGTAAAAGGATTAACCTGAAAAAGACGATCGCCGACGAGGCAATTTTAGGTTGATTTTATTTGCAATAGTAAATATGCAATATTTAAAAACATTGTTTGAAAGTCGTGGGCATGGAAAACACCTTTAAATTCATTCTTAAGGAAGCTCAGAATCTCCAAGGCTAATAAACATTTTGATAAAATTACTAAGAGCTGAATTTCAAACGAGCTTACATTGAGTTTCGCAGGCGAAGATTCCTGTGCATCACTAATTTGTTCTGAAGATACGTCCTGTGGGTCAGGGAGGATTGGACTTGGTGTTCGCGTTGAATTTGAGGACAATTGCGATTGGGTAGCGCTATACAGGACCTCCAACCAACCAACTACCTTACTCTCCAACCACTGGGAATACAAAAGAATTTAAGACATTATAAAAGATTCACACCATAATATAAAAGCATGGAATGAAAAATTCCGATCGTTATATCGGATGCGAAGAGTCATACATATTTCCCATTATATTGCATAATTGTTCCTTCAACATATTCATGAACCCATGGTGTAGGATACTATAATGCCCATACCTGTTCCATCTGGCTGAGATATGGTGTCTCGAAATTCCCCTTACATGTATGTTCCACATGATGCCTAATTCTCTGGTGAATAAGAGCTGAAACGGGACCACCAGACAATCTCTCCAAGAGACCAAGCTCGCGCCTAAATCAAATGATAAATGCATGTTTAGTAGTGGCATGGTCTAATTCGATATCACAAGATATTCGGCAAACCTATAAATCGATTCTACTTACAACTCTTTGTTGAGGGTGTGGAAGCCTTGAATGATATTTTTACAACAACAACTATCTCGCTCTTCATCACATCCTAAACAATGTATTGGCTCTTCTTCTTGACCGACGTCATCTGTAAAACATAATTAGACGTGGAATGTTGGTTCCTGAGACCTGTTTGGCGACCCGGGGCATGATGCCACTCCCAAATCACAAGATAACTAATCATAGTAATTTACAGAAAGATTAATGTCCAATGAATAATTGTTCTATGTTCAATTATTCATTGGAAATTGTTAAAGCTTTAGGGTAACGGGTACAAAGTATTATTAAATACAAACACACCTAAATCCTCTAAATCTGTCGTATCAAATGCTTTAAAAGCACGGAAGTAGAAGTTATGGAAGGCATCCTGAAAGTGTTTAGTTGTGTGGGAGAAGATTATGGCTTTAAGCATCAACTGAGCTCGCGCCCTTGCCGAGTTTACATGTGACTTGTGTCCTCCTACAATATCAGGTTGAAGAAGGGTTTGTATGGCGGATAACCTCTCAAAACAAGCTGAGTACTCTGCAATATGATCGTAGAGTTCTTTGATAGCAGAACAGCAGTGGGAGATAATGTCGTTGTCGGGAATTGGTGCCTGGAAATGCTGCCAAAATCGAGGAGATATGCGGTCGTGAAGGTCGCGTTGGAACGATTCAAAAAACCATTCCGATATAATGTGGCCCAGTTGCTGAACTTCTAAAACATGTGCTGCCTCTAGCATGGACTCCTCGCCAGGAATATTCTGAAGAGAAAAACAAGGTATCGATATTTTTTTTGTAAAATATGCGTTTTTGTTTAAGGTATACCGGTAGGACGGAAGGAATGGCTTGTATTAGTTTTATTGGCTACCAGTGATATAGATACTGATTCATAGTCCTAGACATACGAGATTTTCGAATAATTAATTGCTTTCATGAACGTGGCAGTTTTACGCTAAGGAGTAAGCAACACTCACTACTTTTGTATTGATACTTATATATGCTTTCTGAGACTTCTACTGTCAGTGTCCTTAGACTTAGTACGATACCGGTATCATAGACCATACCAGTATGTGATTTGTGTTCTCTTTAAAAAAAAAAGCAAAAAAAGTTACTTCTATACATTAGAAGAGAAGTACAACCATATTCTTGATAGATGGGAAGATTTCGAGGGTTTCCATGGGAGAGGATGGAGCAACTCTTGGTGCCACCATGAGCCTGATTCCCACCCCTTGATGAGGTGGCTCAGCCTCCACAAATCACAGGGTAATAATGAAGCCATTGGCATTGACATTGTACGTCTTGTAGTTGTAGCAATGTAGGGTTTGAATTAAAATTGGTTAAATGCGACAATGTTAATTAAGCTAAGGCCAGTAAGAGGCCTTTGAGGAATGTGTGTGGAGGATGGGGGGGGGGGGGCACCTGGCTAGACACAGTCAAATACTAGGGTCTAAACTAAAGTCATTCCATTTCTTACAGACCTATACCATCTACATAATCACTGTCGACATCGATAATACCCCTATTATCACCCAAGACGATGTTATCATCACTGCCATGAGCCAATATCTATGTAGGAAGGTACAAACAATACACACCTCAACATTTCCTATAGAAAGAGCATTCTCTATAGTCGCCCACGCCTGCCTGAGATCTAGCGTAACCATGATTCTCACAGATGAGTATACAGCATCCCACTTAAATCTCGATACCTTCCGCCATTTATTTGCAGTAACTTGTACCCAGTTCTCCCACTAGGTGGCACCAGTATCGCTTGGCGCGCACACTGACCGCGCGTCGGGCTGTCATGTTATCCATTCTTAAAACATCTATGTGTTATCCTACTTGTAAGTTCTATGGTTAGCCATAATTATGATATAATATTAACAATAATATAGCAATACTAGCATCTGCTGCATGTTATGAGAGCAAGTGAAATTGTTTGATGAAATCTATTTTTATCTTCATAATATTATTTATTTCTCCATTGGAAAATTATATTTATGTCAAGATAAAAAATTATAAAATACCTTGGACAGAAGGCCTATTATCCGGGAGCTATAGGATCAGGCTAAATTACGGTACCTAGACCTAACCATGCGACGACCCTGACTGTGGTGTACCTCATAGTCATACACAGAGAGAGGGTCGTCGAGGAAGGCTAACCTAGGCCTAGGTCTAGGCCTATAGCCTTATCATACGCAATGGTGATGGATATATGGGTAATATGGGATATATGGGTAATAATTTTAAAACAAAAATCATTAGGCCTACTGCCAACTTTGGTTTATATTTTAATATCTTTTTTTCTAAATATCATGGACGGATCCAATTAAGGGGGGGGTCGCCGACGTCCTGACCCCCCCCCCCCCCCCTTCAAAATTTTCATAAGTGCCCTTTTGAATAGCCCAAAGTGCCTTTATTTTACAACCCAAAGTGCCCTTTTTCTGTTGTAAGTGTAACAACCAAACAGTGTCTTTTTTACAACCAAAAGTGCCCTTTTTGAAGAGCCAAAAATCTTTTTTAAGAACCAAAGGTGCCTTTATTTCTTTTACAACTAAAAGTGTCTTGTGGTAACAGCTGTAAAAGGCCGTTAAAAGAACTTATAAATGCTGTTTCCATGACTCCCTAATTTGGGTGTATGGGCCCCACACATGTTTGTTCTGACATAAGTTCCCCCTCTTATGTTTGCTTTACATTTATACATCATGTGGACAATCACTTGGGGGCAGTTGTGAGAAAATTAAAGTATGCTGCCTTACATTTGTCCTATTGTTGGCAGGCCTGCCTGCAGGAAGTACAGCCATACTCCATTGATCTGGTAACCCAATGTGACATTGGATACATGTGATTTCATCTTTTGAGGGAGATTTTGTTTCAATGTCAATTAGTTAAATTTGCCTTTGTGATTATCCTCCTAATTATTTGTTTTGTATCTTTAAATACAAACAAAACTGGCTAATTATGATCAAAAAATGCTCCCAGAATACACCATTTCACTCCTCAGGTTTTACAATTTTGGGGGGCAACATGCCCCCAGACCTTACTTCACCCTTACATCACTTGCAACAGTAGCCACAACTGATTTTTAAAGATAATTCCACATCTTACAATTTGTATACATGGTCAACTGCCAGTGTGTGTTGTATGTTTTATGTTTCTTAGGTCCTCGCAAACTGCATCCCCAGTTCTTAAAAGTCAAAATAAATAATAGAAATAAAATGATCACTTTTCATGTGTGATTAAATACTGTATTTTGTGCTTCAAAAAGCGCCAAATGCCTCCAAATGGCACCTTAAATTTCAAAATTTCCTGGGGGAGCATGCCCCCGAACCCCCCTAGTCAGTTAGATTTTCAGAAAATGCACATTAGGCAGGTCCACAAATTTGGTAACATCTACTAAATTAGACAAATATGAATAATTGGTATATCAAAATAACATTTTCTGACGATCTCTTCCTTGTATACCTTTGTGCCCCTCTGGCTCATTTTTGGGGAATGGACTGATGTGCCCTTTTTATCTTGGACCCCCCCCCCTCATTTTAGACCCTAGATCCGCCCCTGAATATGTAATCTGCGCATGCCATATTCTATCGTTGTAGTATAACATTTCCAATGGAACGATATTATTTGTAACAAGAAGACTATCATGACTTTACACAATTAATGAATAGGCCTACACAAACATGTATAATTGGCATTCATTATCACACCTGAAATATAATCATTAAAGGTAAATGCCAGCGTCATACTATTATAATGCGCGGTGTTGCAGGCGAGCGTTCAAGGAACTAATGCCGAGGAAAAGGAGTCACAATATCGTTTTAAAACTTTGTCTTGAGAAAGAACATGTTTGGGTGAAAAGAAAAAGCCAAAAAAAAGAGGATGACATTACTTTTTATTTTAGGACCCACTGAACTTTACTACCATTCACTGTGAAATAGGTATTTTCTCCGTTTTTACAAGATTTCAGACAGATGAATCTGATTTTTATCTTGTAAATCTCTCCAAACATGCCTGACATACAGTTTCATCCTCACAGATTTAAAACAAACCAGAGTGTCAACATACTTTGAAAATTGTTTTTCGTCTATCCGTTTTTCAGTACCAAATTAGCTGAATAACTTATTCAGAGTTTGTAGAGATAATATGTTTTCTTGTATCATTTCTAAATTGTTATTATTAATAATTTACTTGCCATAATAATTATGTGTAGATATTGTACGCTTAATCTGTGCCCAAATTTGGTTCAGATAGGACCCCTCACATGGAAATTATGTGAGGTTGAAAAAAAAGATTCCGCCATGATTCTTTCTTTTTTAATTGAACGCTGGTATTTAGGCCTACTTTTAAGGCTTAACAGACACAGCAGAACCCACTATAAACGTCATAGCTATAAAGAGAATGGGACGAGGTGACAGCTGGTAATCGAACATTTTTGCAACAGGATTCCACAGGAATAGACGTAAATCTTTGATTGCTTCGTCGATTGTTATGCCCTTAGCCGATCTAAAAAAAAGTTAAAAGAAAAACAAATTCGAACTCATCAATTAACACAATGTCATATAGATATGGTACATATGTGTCCAATATGAATAATTTTATTGCATCCCCTTTATTGCACTCATACAACAATTACAATAGGCATATAATAAAACTATTTACAACTGTCTTTCATATAATACAACATTATTTAAAGCTATACCAGCATTCGGATAAATTAGCACCATGTTTGCATCATTTTAAAACTCTTGCCAGCGCACCTGTTAAATTGTAATGGCCTGACCACATGTGACCAAGTAACCAAAGTGACCAAAGTAATCTATGGATGTAACTTAGGGTTTAATATATACATAAAAAGGATCCACCCATCAGGATTATTTGATTAAGACACAACGCTGGGATTGGATTTTAAAATTTCGTTATTACTTTTTTAAATGCCTAAGTGTCGATCAGGCTCTTAGAAACAGTAACTACTACTATTCTATTATTTGCATCCAAATATTGAACGTATGTAAAATGTCTTGTCATCAGATTATTATACTTATCGAGCTCTTTTTTGTAAGCAAATCAGCCTGTCCTGAGAAAATTGTAACTGTTACATAATGTCCCACTAGTGAATCAAAATCTTTAAATACAAATACCAGTTATAGAGTACACAACATATATCTCCCATCGGGAATCAAACAAACGCTATACAGCATACATTGCACCCCCAACCCAGCCAGGGGCCAATCTGGTAAGAATAAAACTGGGTGTTGGATCAACCACATCCGCATCACAGTCAAATATCAAGTTCTCACGATGAGCATGGTCTGTGAACCAGTAATATAACTTATCACTGAATTTCGGTCCTCGGTAGCGAGTACGGAGAAGTCCATAATATGCCCTAAGCTCGTGAGGGTTTAGAGTCCGTGCATCATATGCCGATCGGATAATTTCAATATGGGCATTGAAGACATCGAGTACTTCTCTTGGAGTTGGCATTCTGTCTTTGTTCCATGGCATGAGGCAGGGCTCTATATTGAGCTCTTTCCTCACATTGAGCTCATCTATTTTCATCCTCAGTTTCTCCATCCAGCGCATGGCATGGAGAAAGTAATGGAGTTTCTCCACAGTTCCATCAGGGGGTTCCAATCCATATGGCACCACAACGTTGCAGTTCCACATCTCAAGGAAAGGCTTGAATACATAGGAATGGGGAAGGGAAGGATCGTGGTCTAAAGAAGGAGTGACTGACACCTTCAAGCAAGTGGATCTGTGTCGCCATTCATAAAATATTGACCATTTGGGAAATGGTTTCAAGTTGAGGTCATACGAATTCTGTAGATATTGTCGCCAAAATTCACAAGTATCAATCAGGCTCCGCCATTCTTTGCAAGTGGCCATGCAACTAGCCAGATCGCTCAGGGGAAGTCCAAGGAAGATGTAGCGACACACTTGAAAGGGTAGACCAAGGGAAACGACATCCGGTTCATCATCTTTTGCCCTTCCAGGTATACGTATAATGGGATTGTACTGTCGGCTGAAAGAGGAAAAAATGTAAAAATCCAAATGTACTGAACGAAAGTTATTTTTTAAAAAATAATACAGGTGTATCTATAGGCGTGTGTGCAGTTTGAATGTGGAGCTGCGTCATATGTAGGTTTGACCATAGAACTATACCCCAAATGGTTTGATTATCGAACAGCTCCTTTGTATGTACGGAACAATAAAAGATTTGATAATTCAACTACAGAAAATAACTAGAAATAAATGTGGATATAATGTACCAAAATAATAATAATAATAATTATATGGCATATCATAATGCATGACTATTTCTGGTATATGTATACATGGTCGTATTTGTTAGCGAGGAATTCATATAGTCAGCGGACAATATATGTCAGAAGAAGGTAAAATATTAGAGATTCGATCAAGAGAGCAAACATCCTAAGTTCTGATAAAGCTTGATATAAGGTCTGATCGTAAATTCAGTCAGCAGTTGCAGCCTCGCAATGCAGTTCTCCTTTCAGTCAGTCATTGCAAAGTTCTACACCTAGAAGCAAACTTAACTAACACAAAGGTATAGGACAAAATTTGTAATAAACAAATCATTCAACACAATCAATAGAATGTCTGGATCAAGAAAAAACAGTCTGGATCAGGACACTGCAAACGTATTAATAATGATTGATTATTCACTGATCAAAACTACAGCATTTTGGTGTTCATGGGTCTAAGGGTTCGAGGAGGAGGAATAATATTTACAGAAATCTAAGGGAAAGCGTATGTATGATATCTCACGTTGCATCAAATCAAGCAGAATAGAAAAATATCCTCTCTGGTAAAAGAGCCATACTAAGGACAGATGCGAAGTTGTTTCTTTATGCCGTTGGCACGTGGCGTTTTCCTAAGACCTCCCGGTCTGTAGATAATGCCCCCGTTCATCCCGGAATCAATGGAACCTGTTGCCCATCTGCATTGAGTTCGAAGCTGACCAAAGTGGCACATCTCATGGCCACACCTGTTCAACAGATTGTTGACATCAACCATTACATAATATTTTATCAATGAATAAATAACAATTCATTCAAATAACAATGCATACCAAATACCAAATACCTAATACCTGGGGTAGGCCTACACATACACTCTTATTATCCCGTATCAGTGTAACTGGGAATAACGCCTCAGGGGCGTATATATAACGTTACTGCAGAATAAATGATTTAAGCCAAAAAGTCATTATCTAATATCCAGTCAATCTAATGGGTAGTTTTCAACCCGACCCGACCAGAAAATATTGTCATCCACAACGTTTCTCCCGAAATAAAAATTGTGGTCTGGCTATTCCGTGCAATTACTGTGACTGGGGAAACGCCAGATATAGTCTACGTAATTAATTCATGTATAAGTTATGTAATGGGGCCGTGTGATATTACAATAATTCCTCCATATAAATGCCAATCTTCCCATTTTGCTTCGTCTACTCTAAGACCTGTATATACATACCTACGCAAACATATTATAATTATAGATAATATTCAAAATGTGAATTATCGAATTTGATATAATCTAAACTCTTGTACATGTATAATGACTGCACAATTAATCTTGGATAGCTATAGAGGATATAGGATCTCTGAGTGAAAGACTTTTACTCTGAGATAGTATAGAGCAATACGTATCCAGATTCATATGACCTGACATCACGGGGAGAATACGAATGTTTCCCGACGCCTAATTATCACCACCCGTCAAAAGAGTGGTGGGACGAGTAATATAGAATTATACACACCGTCACACGGGGTAGGATACTTGTCCTACGCAATCTCGTCCAATAAATATTCAATAACTATCCCCGATCGAGTTCCATTGACTATTCAGTATAATGCCCGGCCTATATCTTATTAAAAAGTATTGAAATGTAAACCATCGTATGAATCGTCATAAACTATCTAAGAGCTAGCTATATAAGAAAAAACAATTCGAATGTCTATCGCATGCCCCTACGTTATCGCACCTCTCAAGTGGAATGCACATATACTATATAATAAAGACTGCCAAATTGTGTCATAGCAACTCTTTTTATTCTACCGCTATGGCATCCTTCGTAGCAATTAAAACCTGTCTTCAACAATTATAACTGTGGGTACCGTATGGTCGTATTATGTCACAATATAACATTACAAAGGGTGATCACACACAGTGAGATCACACACAACGCAATACATATCTGATCCTGGATTTTCATTTATTTTCCATAATATCAGTTTTTCTATGCAACAAGTAATTACAATCAGAAGAAAAACGTTTGTTTTTGATCATTTCATCATTCCACCATGAGATAATGTTCTGAGATGACTTAATTAGTGCATATGTATAAACATGGGCTACTATATTTAGGATGTGAAGAGTAGAACAACAGCAGCATTCTTGGTGGCTCTTTTGTATATTGATTCTGTTGCCTCTATGTACATGGGTATAGCAACAATCTCTAGGACATGCAGAGGAATAAGGTGGGCCAGGGGGATGTTTATAAACAAGTCTAACTTCGTCGTCCTGGGGTACACATAGGCCTACACTTTAGCCAGACGAGATATCAGCCCAGACCAGTTTTAGCACTTGCGCAGAGTCCAACGAATTCCTTGTAAGCAAATGGTTAATTATAAAAAGCTATTATAATTGTACTGTCCAATTGTATTATTGTGCCAACTTAATTATAATTCATCTATAATTATAACAACATCCTAGGATTATTCCCAAATTGTTCTGGGCAATACTTATACCCCTCCCCACACGATAACGTTCTCTTGTCAGTAACCATACATAAAACCATTTCACAATTTCTCTTCCCCCAAGCAGACTTTCCCATAATATACTACATGACGCAATAGAAGGCATTCTATATACAAACCCATCAACTCGATTTCTATTCTAAATCGGCTTGAATGCATATTGGATTTTGACAAGCATGATAGCTCACATATAAAGTGTCGCGCGAATATTGTCGTTAATTAATAATAGACCGAAAACTAATATAATTCGTCAGTACGAAACCAACAATTAGTCCATAAATTAGTTTAACACATGCGTTTCCAGTATGAGCACTGGTAACCATCGTCTCTAAGCCAAGGATCTTGTATTGTCAGTAATCTAAGGCATCTCGCCCAAATAATCTTGACTTATGAATGTACCGAACACTAATATTTACTAATCGGTAGGGTACATGTGGTAAAAATAGTAATCTTTGTAATCGGAACTGAATGCCAGAGACGCGTGCCAGGCGCGTGACTCCAACCCAGGGGTGCTGTGCAAAGGAGTGGGGTGTGGGAAAGACTCACTGATGTTATATATAGCCGTAAATTATTCATTTAGACCAGTCCCATAACTGTTAACATGTAAAGTGATACTTTGTTTTGATAATTGAGTTAGGTCAATAAGTTGAGTGCTGTGTGTCCGAGCACATCAATGTGTTCTATGTGTATATACGCGTAAACTTTGCTTTCTTAAGATCAGTCAAAATCACAGCAAGAACTCCCAGAAACTTCCGCTCTCCAAACTTCTGTGGTCTGGTTTCCCGCGGAAGAAAAACAAAGAAACAGCCATTCTCGCTCTCTTATTTCATGTAAAAACCAAGGAGGGCCTGGATATTTTTTTAGGAAGAAGTAGCAACAACAGTGTTTAACAAAACATCACACACCGATTCAGGCCCGCGTGGGTTTGTGCTGCTAATGTTAACTACCCAATAGACTTATATTATGGAATTCCCACTGAAAGAAGTATACGCCAACACCAAGATGGGTGAATAGTAGGTGAATGTGTTTAGCTGAGCAAGCATTTTTGAGGCACCACCCATTGTGATTCATATTGCACAGGAATGCTCGGCCAAATTTACGTAAGGTTTGTGACGTAAGAAATGTTCAGGAATGTATTCAAAATCGCAATTCGCCATTAGTATAGGGATGCCAACGGCACACATATTTCTATTTGTACTGTTAAACAAAATAATTACCTGAACTCAAGGGATGTGTTGGGTGCACATTTGCTGGGTCATATCTTTATCAATATATTCAATTATTTGGAATGATATTATCTAATTATTTTTAAGAAGACATTTAGGCCGGTGCCCTTCCCTATTTTAGCAGACATTTCATGAATTATTGTGGGCGTTGTTCAGCTAGAATTGGAATAGGACATATGTCCTGGATGATAATTGATATCAAGAACAAAAGGCCACAGTGCCCGACATCTAGATATAAGAAGTATAATAGTTAGATAGCTTATGGACCTTGGTTCAGGTAAATAATACTCTTATATCTTCTTATGGCAGTCGACGAATCAATCATGGGGAGTGCACATTAGAAACATGAGACTCAGGTACGCTTAATCCGCAAAGGTCAATTTCATACATCATCACATGGGATGTCCTTTGCAATATGTTATTATGTTAATTCAAAGAGCGATATTATATCTATTTGAATTGCACGTAATATTCGAAAGAGCGTTAATTATCAAATATAGACAAGGTGCTATAGAAAAGATAACATATAATAACTAGGATCTATATATAGTTTAACTTAGTTGTGGTTCCATTCTTTTATCCCTGAAGAGTTCGGCTAGATGTAAACATGTATAAAAAATTATATTCTTTGAAGAAAAAGAACGTGCTGAGTAATGACGTCTGTTCATAGGCAACTTGGAGTCTTGAACTGAGTGCAAAATCATTACTGCCTCTTGGCCTCTAAGTCAGCCAGGGATATCAAAACAAAGACAGCATTCCAGCATAACTATAGCAACGACTTTTGACGTTATTTTTTTTATATGTGGATGCTATTTTTCATAGAGATGTTCTTTCACTTGCTGTATAATCAGATATTCTGTGAATGTTTGGACACTCTCAATTATTTCCTGTTTGAGTTCGTTGCAGCAGAGATGTCCGGGAGTGACCTAGAAATCATGGATTATGAAAGAAAAAAAAAAAATTGAAAATGGTTAAGGTTAAAAAATATGTGCAAACATGTGAGGTAGCCGAGTGGCCTACAGCGGTGGGTCGGCCCAGTGGCATGAGCATGTTGTGGGTTCGAACCCAGATACTAGAGGAAGACCACCATTGCGGTGATCTAGTCCTGCATGGTAAAAAAATAATGTAAAAAAAGGGGAAAAAAGGTACCGCACCTCAAGTGATTAGACCCACGTGCGCGTAACGCCACTCCCGGCCCCCCCACTCAGTATATTAGATAGACACATAGGCTCGTTCCCTAATTTCAAAAACACCCCCTTATCTCCGGAAAAAGCATCAATTTTAGACCCCCCTTTTCTAGGATTTGGATGGCTTTTTCCCGTTTTTCTACCCCTTATCTCCGGAAAGAGTAGAAATATCTGAACTCCCCCAAACACGCCACTTATCTCCGGATGTATTAGAATGACATTATTTACAGTAGCTCTTTAGAGTATAACTGGAATAATTGTGAATGTGAGTATTACATGAATTTCGATTAACAACAAATAACTGAATTATATTCCCTCAATGTATATTAGCTTTTTAAGAGAGTTGACAAAGGAGGGGGACATTATTTCGAACCTCAGTTATAGATTATGCAAGATCTAATATTTATGTATGACTTTTAGACTGGCTTTAAACATCCCTTTTTCTCCCTTTTCTCTGGGCCATTCAGTACACCCCTTTTTCTGTTTTTCTCCGGGCCCACCACTAAAATACACCCCTTTTTTCAAGATTCTCTGGCCGGAGACAGCTGCTCCAAAAGTACCCCTTTTCCGGAGAAATCGGGAACGCGGGTGCGGTCCATATCACCACTGAGTGGGGGGGCCGGGACGCCACTATTCGGGGGTACACCACGAATGTCACAATTGACGGTGATTGATAAAGGAACCTGAGTTAGTAGCATCTATCCCTATTGCTTTTCATTTTTCCATAAAGGAGAGCATGATTCTGATAATACAACTATTCTAGTTTCTTTTTCTTCTTCGTCAAAGCTTGAGTGATTTAATTTTTAATGATTACTCAGGTGAACTTTTTCTCAGGTGTCCTGGCAACAGTATAGCGACAATTATTTTACCTGGGCCCAGTAATAATGGTAACAATTAAGGGTGCACATTTCAGTACTTATAATAGAGGGCATCATTCGTAAGAAAAATTAAACCCTCCTTGATAAAGGGCTCTTGTCGCCCAAAACGTCGGACCCCCAGTAATTAAACTGAATCTAGCTCAACCCCTGCCTCCTTTGTTTTGGGTTTCCCAACACGACTATAGATTTGTTTTAATAACTAATAATCTAGCCTTCGATGTGCTAACATCCACGCGTTGTATGAAACGTATTCTCATGCATGGAGTCCCAACATGAAATTATATTTATTGATAAATATTGTATTAAAATATAGGCCACAATCACCACTTTATACGTTGGATGGGGTACCGTTATATATATATACCACAGTGGGCAGATCACAGCAGAGCCATACACCCAAATATTGGTATATGTTTGATCGAAGCAAATGACGTGCAAGAAGATGTATAGGCCAATAAATTTACATGAGCACCTTGAAGGGCACCTTGTGTTAAAAAGTCATTCCCGTCAAGCCTTTGTGAGAGACATGGATGGTTCCCAAGGACTCTCTAGCTAGGGTCACTGTTACACGCTTCCTGTGAATCATGTTAAAATATTAAGCTTGACATAGATCCACTTTTTATATATAGCCAACGTTTGTTTCTTCGTCTCCTCAACATGCTGATGTATTTTTCTTCCCTCTCTTGCATTTTAGGTCACATATGCGTAGGAGTTGTTGGCATCACATTAAAAAATATGTGCAAACATGCACTCAACATGACTTAATTAAGGGTGTTGCACCATTAAAAAAAACACATTTACTTATCTTTTTGTGTAAGTTTATTATTTATTACGGTAGTCCAAGATTGTATTGAAAGAATAGATATTGCAGGAGCACATGCATATTTTTACGGTAGCAAGTCTTCGGGGTTAAGACATTTTTTAAACATCTACAGTAAAGACCTTCTCGCAGATAGAAACACTGCGTGGTGAAAACACTTGCGAGTCTTCAGACAGCCCATAATTCGTTCTCCTTCTTGACGTATATGCTCTAGACCTTTCTTTCTGAAGGTAAATTATGTGAGGTTCATCACCAGCGTCTGAACTTTGAGTACGGTATACTATACGTAGTCACCAGCTTTCCGGAACTGTTTGAGGGTAAAACGATGATTGAGTGCCAACCATAGTGAAAAAAATATGTTCTGGCCTTGCCCAGATGAACAACATGTTTGTGCAACAAAGGATAGTATACATTCGTTTATGAGCTAATAAAGTTACTGAACATCACGCCATGAAATAAAATGCAATCCCCACGTCTTAAACATCGGTGTTAATTGGGAACTGCATAATAATATGGTTGTTCCCGGAATGAGTGGGTAAATCTTTTGATATTAAATACACAGTAGAAGAACTGACAAGTACTCAGATGTTGACTTCCCAATAATATTATAATGTGTTTTTCGCTAATAATGACGTTTTCCCTAAGATGTGAATAATTATTCGCGACACGCTCTGCTATACTCATTATATTAAAGTAAGTACAATTTCTGAATCTTATTCGCCATCCAAAACCAATATGTTGGCTGGTACGCAATTTCCTCTAATTTTTAGGAACCCAAGTTCATTAATACGCTTAATGAATTTCCTCTAACCTCCTACGCTCACGGTTTACTAACGTGCCATTTGTAAACGTTGTGACGAATGAATTCAGGAATGCAGGCTATACCGAAATATAAAATGTCTTAAGATAATAGACACTATCTGTTGATAATGGCTATACCCGGAACTACCTCCCAAAATATTACTTTTTAAAAAAAGGAAGAAGTTATATTTCAAACTTAGTAGAAATGAAGATATATTTTTTTGAATAAACAAAACTATTAGTATAACTTCATTTCTACCACGCAGAACAAGGAATAATCGCAAACAGAAAGGTTATGATCCTATTCGTATTTTGAACCTAAAAATACTTTATAAAACTTATAGAAACGCCAAGGATGTGTTTTTAGAGCTTTTGGGAATGAGTGTTCAGGAGCGTGTCCCATGGCATATAGCATCAAAGCAAGATTTGTGTGATTAGATTACCCGAGAGAAGCTAATTAACGGAAATTGTGATCGATGGAAATCATTTATTCTGATTTTTTTTCCAAAATTCACTTGGGGACATACTTTCTTTGCATCTGATTTGTGGGGCATTTGAGGCGGTTGCGTCACGTACGTACTAATCACTGGCCCTGTTTTTGATTGCTTAATACAGAATCGCACACAATAATCTGCAGTACTATTTTGTCGATGATTCTCTTTGGTTTGGATGCATAATGATTGAACCAAATAAGAGAGCGACAATTTAGGTTGTCTTCGTGCTGGGACCCTGGATAATAGTAATTATTTAGATTCAAAATGACACTGTTATGGCAACATCTGCGATGTAGCATAATGGTAGCAGGTCACTTCTTAAACTCACCCTGAGAATCTTCTGTGTCTGTGAGCTTGGTTATTCCCCATGGCAACCGAAATTACCTCCTTTCCTTTGGGTCAAAAATTCTCTTAGAACTTTGGTGTAATAAATGGAAGAACTTGGCAATGGCAATTCCCGTTTCCTCAATGCATGCAGTATTAGAATGTAATCGAAGTGCTAGTCATTTAAGAAAGCAGTATTGTCCCATGAAACGCGTCTGGTGAAGTGGCGTATACGTGGGGTTATGTAGTTGTGATGTATAGATATGATGAAAATAAATCCAATTATATGTATATACACAGGCGGTATTATGCGGTTTGGTGTGGTCCACGTCGGTTCATCACCTGACAACTTCTGACTGGGCTGAGTGGTGTGTTTTGGAGGTAACCATAGACACCACGAGGGACGTAGGGAAGGATGAGGAAGAACGGGAGGAGGCGCCTGGAGGATATAGGGAGGGGGATGCTGAAGGAGGTTGAGAAGTAGACGCTTGGGCTGGGCCGACATGAACATGCATCCAGACGTTTTGAGCGACTATATTCTGGAGGAAGGGAGGGTACTCCTGGCTCCTCCCCACTGAGTAGATCTACAACGTGTGCACTTCTCATAGGCATAGCTACAGCACCAACACCTCGTATGGGACATGGAATCATGTTTATCTAAATTGAAGGAGCAAATGTTTGTAAAATGAAATTAATATGGGTTTTTACGTGAATATCAGGCAAGTGCATAACATAGAATGTTTTACGAGTCTATTGTAAAGAGTTAGCAAAATAACTGCAATAGCATAATTGTTAATAAAACTATATCACTAAAGAAAAGCTGGTGGGGTTTTAAAATTGTTGTGACTCAGATGTTTGTCATGATCACGAGCTTGTCTCCTTAGTTAGAACATGCATGAGTCTCTCCAGAGTCCCTTCTGGTCTCTCCTCCTATAACAGGCAGGAGTACTTCCCCCCGAGTCTTTACCAGTCTCATAGAGCCGGCATAGAGCCACGTCGCCTTAGCAAAGTATGCCGCGAGGAGGCCATTTGGTTACTAAGTTCGGTTGCTATGTGTTGTGAGAAGTGTTGCTAAATGTGGATTGCCTCTTTACAGTCCATTGATGGTCGCCTGATTCATGGATATGGAGACAGGGGTCATACATTAGAACAAGTTTTCTTTATACCATTGAGCTAGAGACACTAGTTCTGTGTTTATACCTATATAAACTGATAACTGTGAAAAAACACCAAATGCTCTTATGGACACTTCCAATAAATTAACCTAAAATGTAAATTAGATCTTGTGAAGACTCCCATATCCCTATAGTGTATGTTATATATATGCAGAATATGCTGAATAAACTTGGATAATAATATGTCAGGTTTCCTCACATTTCCATAGTCTTTTGCTCTTTGCATCGCATATTACCACCGGTTCATTGGAGAACCACCAGTTGACCTCTGACATATAATGAACCAAAGCTGGGTTCACTAATAGCTGGTGTAAGCGTTAGTAGATTATTTGCCCAGAACTTCGGACAGCCTGTCACCAGTACAGTCACATGATAACACATACGAGTCCCAACCAACGTATAAAGTGAACCGCTGCACCATGAAAAAATGTCAAAATAAAAGGTCAGCTAGCTAAAGTGATCCGATTTTTTATCCTTTTAGGATGAAAGTTAGCTTCCATATGACAGCCAATACCTTCTATTAGATATATGTGGTCAACCATTACCATGCTGATGACGCCATCGTGTCGTCAGGTTCTAATTAGAGGTATATGCGAGGGTATAATTGCTTTATAATGCATCTTCTCTCACAGGTATGTGTACAAGCTGTGGCATCTGACCTTCACAGGTTTTCTATTATAGAGTCAATCATTGACTTTGACCTTCTAAAAGAGACGATATATTCCCTTAAATTATATCAGGCCATTATTCTAAGATAAATTAATACACCAACACGCATTTCATAATCCTTGAAAAAGAAACTCTGTGCGACAATATGCAAACGATATGTAGAAAAGTAAAATACCGGTACTCAAATTAAAATTTGATAAGATTTCAAGCGTAGATTATACAGCAAAAAATAGATAGTAATTATGCTTGCACAATCTCCGTCCCTGACCGCGTATGTTCGTGCAGTGGCGTAATAATGTGGGCTACGTATAGTCCCTTAAACTGGCGTTTGTCACAGTGACTCGTTTACACACCAAAGAAAAAAGTAAATACATGGGATTTATTAGTATCTACGTCTAAAGGTTTTATCGTTCTTTTCCACCCAGAAATTACAGTGTACACGAAAAAAGCAAACGTACGTAGGTAACGTGTTGTTCCTGGTCCCGAACGCTTAAGTTCATTCGTAGTTCAGACTATTGCATAAAAGAAACCGATTCCCGAAGGACCAACATCTATCTTAATTCTATTGAATCGTAAAAAAACACACATTAAATTAAACCCCACCCTATAGTGTCGTATCTTCACCTCATTGACCGGCGTCTATGCGGTACAGCATATAACTTACGGTACCCAATACTATGTATTATTCCAATAATAAGTTTGGCTGAATTCGACCCCGCAAACTTGCTGTGTGTAAATTATATGGGCTACACATTTAATTATAATAATGCGCAAAGGCGCAACCTGGGAAACAGGTGGTATATACTGGTATATATAGGTGAGTTTATAAACTTTTATATAATTATAATAAGTAACTCATAGTTTTATATCTATAATAATAGTATGTACATGTATATGAAAAGTATCGCCATCAATTGCTTGAAAGAGATGCACGTGATGTTCACGTCGAAGCTTTGGCAGAGAAATGGAGTTTCAGCTCATCCATTGAGCCATGCTACCGAGATAAGATTATGCACGGGTCCATACGTTTCGCCAACTACCCGTTGATGAACATCTGCTTAATGGGCCTCCCCATGAGCTGCCAGATCCATTGAATACTTTCATATTGAAACGTCAAGGAAAACCCAAAAAAACACTTCTCCTTCACACATCTTTACTTCTTAAGTTATACATCCATAGATATCTTCAACCTAGCTCGTCGTATACAGTAAAAGCCACAAAATACATTTTAGGTCCTCTCTAACGGAGTAGTGAAGACGGATATATAGTCTGTTCGTATCATGAACACACAGACATTATTATAAAATATAGAGAACATTAAATCTATATTCTGCTGACCTTTTAGTTACTAACACATTGTCCTGTATCTGCTGCATATCATACCTAGTTACACGCGATGTACAACTGCGCTGTTTCTAGTTTATACATATGGATAATATAACTATAAAGTCACTTATATATTGTCACTATACCATGTCCAGTGGCAAAAGACCAAGGTTGTTCAGCTTGGAGGATCGGTGATCTATTTCCCCCACCCACAACATTTTGGAACAGCTCCAGGGTCTGCTCCTGTGTATCTTAATACCTCCCCGGAGGATCCCCAATGGGACCTGCCAACAGAAATGGAGGTTACCACGCTGAGACTATGCAGTAAATCATTGCTGACTCGCAAATCATCATCAGAAGCGCGTGGTCAACTATAACATGTATATGAAATACCCGATAGTTAAGTTCAATCATAGAAGAAACGATAAGCCCGCAAGTAAATAAGTATATTTGATTATTGAACTTTACTGTACAATGTACTTGTTTGTTGATAACTCAACTGTCGTTATTACAGAAGATGTGCTGTATAAAAATACTAAATAAAAAAAAATATAAAAATATCCTTTATATATATTCATCGTTTAATTCAAATGCAGAAAGATGCACAAACTGCTCTCCAGAATAGATGACATTAATGTATATTTGAAAGATTTGATAGCTATAATAGCAACTTTCTTACAATATTTTTTTTTATAAAACAATATTTTCATAAATATTCACCACACCCATGAATTAAATTGCAGGCCATACATTTCAAGTTTTTTTTTAAATATTTTCTGTCTACAGTCAGTACAGTATAAGTTATAACCTGAATACGGGGTGGATTCTTTTTTAGTACGAACGACAGTTTGGACATGATTCTGTATATATTCACATGTATGTTTCCAAGGTTAAATTATGTTCCATCTCAAATGCTTATCTAACCTCCTTTTTACAAGCCGATAAATCAACCTTCTTTGTGAAGGGCAGATATTTACTAATTTTACTGGTCAGATCGAAGCGTTCAGCGCTCCTGAAAGTTTCGGTTACAGGCAGACCCTTCACAGTCTTATAGTCCACAAAGTGAATCCCCTGTCCAAATTCGGTCGGTAGGTAATTAGAACTTTTACCAGGAAGGAATGACACCTTTTTGTCAGTGTCTACATACAGAACCATGGATGGGTCAAGTATTAATTGGCTATATTCATTCTGAGAACTTTTAGCTTGGGGCTGGACAAGGAACCTGTGGGTGAAGATCCTGGGTAATTCAGTTCTTTTGAATTTGTCGAGTGGACAAGAAGGAGGTAAAGGTTTTGGTTGAATGGTTTTGGGCAATCCTTCTTTGCTCACAAAGTGTGCATCTCGGAACCAAAATGCTCCGGCCCCGGGATTGACCTGTCGCATCCTATCTATGAGTGGTTTCCAAGACGAATTGTATCCCATACTGGGAATAATGATTTCATCTTTGTCAACAAATACTAGATTCTTATAAGTAGGCATATTTCTGTAAATGCAATCATTTATACTCAGTGTACGAGCTAAGTCAGGAAGAAATCGATCCCCTAAATTCCATTGATGAATGTTCAAAAATCCACTTTTTATATATTTGTTAAGAGGGATGATTAGATCAGGATGCATGCTATCATTGTACATCTGAACCTCCGACGCACCGAAATATTTGCTCAGTTCAAGGATTTCAATTATTTCGTTTTCACTATTTCTCGTTAGTTCCTGGCTTGGAGATGAGAAGCAGACAGCAATATCTTTTTTACGACCTGGTTCCCCGTGCAGAAGATGAACAGGAACCGCGTGGTCATGGGTGAGGCATGTTTTAGAAGATGTCAGAGTGACGGCAACAGGAACATCAGCCAATTGTTCAGGCAGTGTACAATGGAAAAGACTTTCGATTTCAGTGCTAGTACTTCCTTTCGAATCTAAACTGAGCTCAATTGCTGGACTATCTACACACATTGCATTCCCGCTTTGGAAATAAAGTTTGCAATATAAGGGTTCTGTGTCCTTTCTATTTTTAAATCCTAATATTCTCAATTTCGCCGCCTCTCCGGGGAATCGGTCATCAAGATAAGCTGAAAAGACTACATGGCTTCGGTTGGCGACTCTTTGAAATCCTGTTCGCGAAAGGATATCGCGGAAATGGGCGTCTTTTGAATGCAAAACTGACACATATGAATATGGCAAGTATAATGTAACACATATAAGTAACAGAACAGTGGGCAAGTATTGCTTTCTGGCCTGGAGATAACTGCGTACAGTTGTCATTTTACTCCAGCAGGTATTCTCAACAACAGCGACTTTTGTGTGGGTAAAAAAGGGCGGCGTCTCAGTACTCAGCAAACTTTTGTCACTCAACCCACTTTGCTCGCTTTTCAACAGTGGCTCTTTGTGGCTGTATATCACCTCAAACTCTTCATCATCAGAGAGATTTATCTCAGAAGCTTCTAATGGTGAACTGCTTATTTCACGTGTGTTGGTCATTCAGTAGGTATTGTGTAAGACATCAGAATGGGTAACAAAGAGATGTAGAGAAGAATTCTCAGTTAAAAGATTCCTTGGCTGTCTCAATTCCAATGTTAGCCTCCTTCATGTATTTTTAGGTCCTATTCATCAGCGTGTTTAATGTGAATTGGCAAACTCCTCGCCGATGTTAAATTTCTGTAGTACTCAGAGAAACACGAATCTGAAAGTATAGGCACATATTTGTTAATTAAGCAAGTTAGTCGATGGCATGCCGAATAATCCCTTCACATGCTGGTATATATGTCATATAAGGGACTACGGGGCCATACAAATTACATCTAAAATATACTTATTAATTCATATATCGGTAGTATTTGCCGGGGTGTTCTCCAAAATTAATGAGGCGTATTAATTTATTATTTTTCGGAATACACAAATCCGTGATTCATGGTAGTATTCATGCACTCTGGGGGACTTTAGTTAACAAAATTGAATTTAAAAAATACCATGCAGCTAGGTATGGCACATGGCTGATTGGAATATATATTTCTAAAACAAACCCTCCTCCATCTGCAGCGGAAAAGTCGCAGATTGTGTTAAAACCAACCTTTTTCACATCTTCCTGTTCTGGAAAGCCAGACGAGAGATACACTTAACACCATAACTATATTTATTTCAAACATGTTTATATATGGTGCAGTGCTACATTATAATATTTCTAAATTAGATGTAGCCTATAGATTAACTACAATATGAGCACCTGGTGAGCATTTGCCACAGTACCTGACGAAATATCAATTTTCATTATTTGTGCAGGCAATTGTTTTTGTGCCCGACGGTGATTTTGTGTAGGACAGGGATTCGTGGATTCTTCCGAGCTGCTAGAGTGGAGTCTATGTTTTCTTCTAAATAAGAAATGTATGGGATATTCGCTACCAGTCTTCCTAACCTGTAGGAAAGGTATATTGGATATGAAGGCTATGTGGCCAGGGCCGGGTTCCACCATAAAAGCTTCATACCACCCAAAGTAAATATTTCCAAGAGTAAACTTTTCTCTTTATTCTTTTAACATAAGTACATACAATGTGTATTGTCTGAACAAAATATATCTAGGTTATTCAAACTTCTAGTCAGGTATACTGAGAATAGAGTGGTATCTGAATTGAATTGAATAAATAAAGCCTTAAGCCACAATACTTCACAAACAAAATGTTACAACAATAATGATGTTAAGAGAACTGAGATACTTTCAAAAACTTGAGATCTACTGCGCATTATACTTATTATTTTATTGTAAATGAAATCACCAATGCAAAAGAACAGTGAGCCCCTTTCGTCCATGACGACTGGGGTATTGTCCACTGTTAATTAAATACTGTAAATATCAGAAGGCTTGTAAACCTCCCTTAGCCGGAGTCACGCCCTCTGGAAGCGACATGATCGAAAATAAAAGTATCTTAATCTTAATCTTAATCTGTACGTTACCTGGATACTTTAAAATACTGTCCGATTTCCATAATCATTTTTAAAATTTCGAATAGTCAATCGAAAAAACTGTACATCTGCAGTCTAGTTAATGCTTCCCTACACTCTTTCGTGTACAAAGGATACATCCATGAAAAAATTTTTCCGTATAAAAAAAAGTGGAATATAACTTTTTCTTAAAAATCTCTATATACATAGCTAAGATATTGCTTTACCCTTACAATCAAAGAAAAGGGAGGTCACCAGCTTTTTAAAAATAATTACTCGGCATTCTGACGAGTTAAAAACAGGAATATTGAAGGTTTTTGAAGCTAAATAATATCTTTCAAAATATGTTGATACCCTGTTCTTTCATGCATGAGGGCAAACTTGTATAACAGCTATATTTAGAAGGATTTTCAACAGAAAAATGTGTTTCATCTAACCACAGATCTTGGAAAAACTGGGAAAATAACCATTTCCCCACAGACTTCAATACATTGTAGTAAACTTTGGTGGGCCTTAAAATGAAAAAAGAATATGGTGAGATCCATTTTTTTTTTCTTTTTGTTATCACCCAATCATGTTCTTTCTCAAGACAAAGTTTGAAGAGAATATTGTGAATCCTTATTTTTCATTAGTTTCTTGAACTCCCGCCTGCAACAGTGCATATATGACGGTGACTTAAACACCTCAGATTTATTCCCACCGCATGGCTCGTACAATTGATTATTCTTATGCTCCAAAATGGCACCACGTATAACTTTTGTCGGGTCAATATCAGTGGGTGCCTGGTGCCTGGGTGCACAAGAGCAATTATGCTCCAAGAATATATATGATGTGCGTACACACACTTGATGCGATATGCAGCTTGATCAGTCGTGTTATGTTCGCAGAGAATGTATCAGCTACTATAGATCTTATCATAATGGTCCATGAGAGAGTAAAATAACTGCTCGAGCCACTTCTGGGAGATACTTAACTTTAGTGTTCTAATATGCAATGCAGTGCCATTGTAGGGATCAGTTGGGGATCGGGGCCTTGCTTTGCAGGTATACAGTTGGCAGGTAAACACAAGGCCTGCTATTGGAATGTCAGAATCAGTAAAATAAATCGGACCATGTCTTGTAGTTGGAATATTACGGATGAATTGATATGATATAGACGTTACTTACTCTATTCAATAAATGTTAAACTCCAATGAAGACGTTGAATGTCGGCACAACTGAATATACAAGTTAGGGCAATATTGTTTGCACAAATGAGGCCAATGCGCAAGCGCTGTGACTTGCAGACATGCATGGCTGAACCCGCCCACTTTTAGCCTGCTCTCAGGACAGGCCCAACTTGGAAATCCGCTTTGAGCGATCGAGTTGTCTGCGGTGCTTCTCAGCAGGATATTTAAAGAATTTCTAGTGCCTCACTAAGTATATGACATTTCTTTACGCTGAAAGCAGAAAGCAATATCGTTGGCAGAATTATTCATTTTTATTCTAAAGAAATATTTACAAATTAGCTTTATAATGGAAATACCCCCTCACTAAATTTTAATTAAAGAAAACTTGCACATTAATATGTGCATATGTGCGAAAAACATTTGAGAAAGTAAGCGGGAAAGTCTTCCCAATTTGGTTAATCCATATTACACGTGCATTCACTTGAAATATTGTAAATCAATGCACTATATAGTGATTGTCATACACATAAACCTATGTGTTACCCGACAATAAATTGATATTGATCATCAAAGCGATATTATTTCACCCAGGTGCGGTTGCTGTATCTTCCTCAGGTTGATTTACCAATGCTGTCCCTGACGTTTATATCTCATAAGAATTACCCCTTTTTGAATGTTGGTTGGTTTAGCCAGGAAGGTATAGCTTAGTATTTATATATACCTGCCTGGTTTAGCTAGTGAAACATCTTTCAGCATGTAGCCAGCGCCCCCCCCCCCCCGCCCAACACACACCCTTTCTCACCCCAGGGCCTCCACTTTAACCCACTTCACAAAGATTTAAGGAAACCGTATGGACATGTTACAAATAGCACGAGCGACACCTGTACTATCACAAGGAAACACAGGCTTTCCAAGTAAATATATACTACTTCAAGGAAATTTAAACACGGGTGGGGTATTATGAGACTCCAAAGTCTATCTATAATGCTGCTCATATTGAACGAAATTTGTATAGCCATGATATAATATTATGATATGCAAATAGGGTGGATCCCTGGTGACTATTTCATAGCCTCATAGAAGTCTATTAGGTAGTTTTAGCAGGGAGGCATGTAGAGAGATTCTCCCTGATTTTAGGTAGCAATTAATCAGATGACCATATATAATAAGGATAGACATTCGATGTAGAGATCTGGACCTTCGATTTCACACGTAAGAACTGACATGCAATGTAAATGGTTGTAAATAATATAACTTTATTGCTGTGCGTCTCCTGTGATATATTATACAGTTAACAATGGTTTTATGGCAGAACAAGAAAGCATCGTATAATCTACCGTAGTAACGACAATATATATATGGTATAATACAATAATAACAACAATCTGCAGTATTTTGAACAGTTACAACTAACGATATCGACTCCACTTAGGAAGAATGTGCATACACCGTACATATAAACACATGATATGTACACACATCCATGTGCATCGTCTGAAAACATGATTATGTCGCTCTTGTTTAAAATAGAGAGACGAACACGTGCTTGAATGTAATGTATTATTTTCTTTAACGAATAGAGAAAGACCGGGGGTTGGGAGAAGTAACAGAGGGAACAGTGTAAAAGGGTATATGAAACGTCTTAAGAAGCTATGGTATAGTCTATAGTTCAACATCGTGATAACAGTTTTCACACGAACAAGACATTGCAGTGTTTTTCCTCGAGTAATAATAAAGAAATGCCCAAGTAAGCACAGTTTTAAGCCGTCTTCTTTATCAGAGCATACAAAAGAAACAATATGTGATTTAGGAAGACAAAAAGAAACAATATATATACTAGATCAACATCCAGAATATATAGGATAATCGCCATAATACATAACGATTACCCCACTAGTGCGATTGAGGAAAGAAAAATCAAACTTAAAGCGAGCAAACAACGAGGAGAAAATATTAGAAATATCAGAAAGCACCATAGGGTTATGATAAAAATGTTAATAACAAGAAAATACCCATATTCTCTACGTTAGAATCATATAGGAACATCATAACACGTTAAGAGTTGTGAATACCATAGGTGAATAAATAGCTGATGGTAGGAAATAGTCCCGTTTTTTCTTCTTTTGTGCTATAGAATAATTTCATGTTTTTCTTCGTACTTCCAACAAATTTAACCTAGTGCTTCTCCGTAAATTATGATCTAATAAGGAAACCATTTTTGCAGAATTTGGCTAGGCCACATCATTGACGTTACGATACATCAGTATATATAACACAGAAGTAGAATGATAGGAATACTTTGCTTAAAAGCTATTTCTTCGTAGTTATGGCTTGACCACTGCGTAGATTACATAACAGATTAATAAACAATATTCATGACAGGGGGAAAATTAACCTTTTTCTTCAAATGAATTTTCTGCATTTTGCATGTTCATAATTTTTGCATTTTCTCTAGGCAAACACCATGAGCACAAAATACATTTGAGAAAAATAAAGAAACAACTAGCTACAAGTTCATTTAATTTCAAAGTATTAAGAAAGTGTCCCATCTTCCAATACAATGGAGACTTAGTAGACAACAGGTGAACAAATTCGTGTAAACATCCATGCTAATGTAACTAACAATAATGCCTTCAGAAATAGCATGTACCCGTACAACAAATTCAAATTGTGCTTGTAGGCACGAATTCCTTTCTTCAATCAGTCCTTTTCTAACAAATAGTTCATAATTATATAGTTAACAATTATAACTGCAAGTGCCTAGAGTTGTCACAAAAATGCAACACAGTTAAATAGATAACATATACATGTGGAGGATATTAGTATTTACTCATATCTATTAAGCTCTCCTCAACATCCATTTTACATACTGATTTATCAAATCCTGTCAGTGACAAGAAAAAATGTTATTATCGAATAATCATAAGAAATTATTTCTAAAAATGGGAGCGGAATGAAGTTCCACATTGAAAATCATTTCTTAAGTAGTTCTACAAGAAATTATTTCTTTGATACTAGATCATTCATGACTCTCTAGAGTAATACAAATGGATGTAATTAGAGCCAAATATCAAAATTAAGTTTAGTCAATATAGAATTTGGGCGAGTCAAATGGTTCCTAAACACATCCTCTAAATCATAATGAATTTATTTCATGGGAATGTTCTTCAACTGTATATTGGTTGAAAATTTAATTCCTACGTAATATCGCTATAGGTAGACAGATTATGAACAGATGAATCTAATTAAACTATTTAGTTCCATGATTAGTTCTGCATTTGACGATTAAGCCAATGCCCTGTACAGGGATTTCAATGCCAATTATAGTTTTGTGCGATGATACTTGTATCCATTAAACGTATCCTCTAGGTATCATATGACAATTTATCTCACGAGTTGTCATAATACAATATTTTTATATCATGCTACCAGAACAACTGTGACAAAATTGAGGTAAATACTCTGATATTTTTGTAGCATTGATGTAGAAAGTATACAGGTAATTTGTGTGTTACACTATGAACTGATTGAAATATTTCAGAATCATTCATAAGAAGAACACCAATCCATTCAAACTTTCTTATGATAATTCGAAATTGATAAAATGTCACAAAGTTTATGATGGCTAGGCATGTTTCTGCATTACTTATCTAGTATCATAAAAAAACTATATTTCTGACCGGAGGAACATATCTGAATACACTGAAATAACTGGGACCTATTTACCACAAAGAAATGAGCAGAATCCGGGCTGATCACCATAATTTTCTTTTCTACCTAAAATCAGAAATGACTCACTTACAAAGGAGTGAATGCTGCCAGAAATTTTCAGCAAAGGTTTGAAAAGAGACCCGTCAAGTTATATGCCTATATACACAAGAATGGGAGGCGATTATGAGTGGGTAATATTCATGTACAAGAGAGAGAGGGAGGTCTTGGTGGTAACATCAGGTCTACCAAGTTCCAATTTAACGCCCACCAAAATCTGATGGTTTCTTTTATATACCCAAATTTACCCATTGATGTCTCTTTTTTCAAGAAAAACAATCATGTAGAAGTTCAGAGAAGCCAGGCGCACTAGAAAATGATGCAAGTACCGTACATCTCTCTTTCATACATAAAATACTGATTTCTTTTCAAGATATGATAAGTGTTCCTGAAGAACCTTTCATCATAACTTTACAATGTGTAATCACCACAGTGATGAAAAACGAGGTTAACAGCTGCCAATGGTTTGGATGTAATTTCCTCGACTTTCGGACCAATGATTTTGAAATATTTGATAGCACTATTTGTAATATCTTGTGTAACTAGCATAGAATTACTTCTGCTTCTTTTATGAAAGGTTGAAATGCTATCTGGTGAACGTTTGTTTGCAGTGAAACACAAAAAGACCCATTTCAATCATACCATTCAGATTCACTCACAATTATGTATACGCATATTAAAAGAAGTAGTTTTCAGAGGGTGTCTTTGAATTAGACGATAACATAACAAGTGAGTCTGTAACAACGTATTTCGTCTATAGAATACACATTTTAACTTCATAATGGCACCTAATGGTGCCGAGAAGTGTTTAAATATTGATTATACATAAGAGTAAATAAAATATCTAGTTCCATGCAGGAATAGGATTGATTATAGTAATATAATTTATACAAACACAACATACATTATATTACTGCGTAGTTTACCACAACATAACTAATTTTGATTAATATCCCAGGTTCTCTTCCGGCGTAACACTCGCGTAAAGTCGTTGTGCTTTTTACTGTGATTACAGAAGAAAAATCACTTATATTAAGGTGATAACAATGAAACAAATAACATTTTTGTAGAGTGTTTTGAATGAATCATGCACATCAATCCCCAAGAGTGTATTCGTTCTAATTATAGATTATTATTATGGTTAGGAAAAACGATATCAATATGTTGAATGTTTACTTACGTGTACATGGCTCGATAATTCGAAAATGTTACCCGAGTGAAAGCTTAATCTGTGTCTAACACTGAAGTGTACAGCAGATTGGGTATGTTACTTAGCCATTCTTCCGAATGAAGGTTACTTTTCCGTCGCAAACTTTTAACAAGAATTTGTCCTATCCTAATAACATTGTAAATAGTTTTGCAGAGGTGTAAGCTGTTTACAGAGAAAAAAATTACATTCCTCATTCAACTGCCCTCTTGATAATTAATAACATTAACATTAAATACAGAGTAGTAAATTCAGATAAAAGAAAAGAATGCAAACCTATGAATAGACCAAACACAAATCGTATATAATAACAATGAGTAACAAATTCAAGATTCTTATCAATAAATGCAGGTATTAACATTGTGCGCCACAATCGAATTCAAATTGTATAACATCCGTATATGATATATCATAAAGTCACCAATACCACTAACAGCAACAATGGATCTAACAGGATCTTCACTTAAAAAATAGACACATTATAGGAGCCCTGATTTTTATGCGTTTGTTGCTAGGCAACGAAACAGTCTGTTTGTTAATATGCAACCTGAGACAGTTAATGTTTGATACTAGTAGTACGTTTGCAAAGACATGGGTATGATTTTATTTACTTGATGTAGATGATTCCCGTATCATTATTGTAAAAATAAATCATGGTTCCCCTCATAAGACCTTAGCAAGAAGCAAGGAAAGGAAACCCCCAATACGAGAATTTCCGAACCATTTCCATAAACGCCAAGAATGCAGTTTAGAATAAATAGAAAACAATTAGCTCAAGTCATACATAGACATTTTTGTAACAGGTAAGTATGCATTCCTTTTACTTTAATTAATTCCCTATTTCATAACCTGTTCTTTGTTTTCTTAACTAGAAATCAGATGCTCGGACGCATTCAGGGCCTTGATGGACATTCGTCAATACATAAATATCCATAGTGGGCCGATAGACAAAAACCGACACAAGGTGAGTAAATATTTAAACGTACATGTACCGGGTAATAGGGTACCATACAAAGTATCTGTGCTACAATAATTTGCTTTGATACTAATCATACGACAATTAGATCATGCTTTCGATCGATGCTGACAGATATTTAATTGTCTAATTTTCGATAAAGTATCGAAAAATTACCACTAGGTGGCAAAGACGTTAAAAATACATTATAGCCTAAAAACAACATGAAAGTAGAATTTAAAAATATCGAAAAAAATATCGTTTTTAAACATTGCCCTAGAAGGAAAGTATTGTCGGGGTCATGAGTAATTTCTGCAGCTTGTTTGCTTCTGGTATTACCAGAAAGAACGTTAACAATTTTATCCAACATTCAGAGGAATGGATATATATCTACATAATAGTTTCCTAGAACTTCAAAGTCATCTCGTTCCTATTCACAGTGGCATAGCATTTGTTTCGAAGTAGAAATATACAATTTCCTAGTATAATACAATTATTCCAGTAAAATCACCCCTACCTTAACACCCGTTTAATGCGATTTTCTAAGGAGGAAATAGAAGACGGTAATTATCTAATTCACACGCTATCTCGATCCTCTTACCTGCTCATTGAATTCAGAACAGGTCAGGGTAACAACAGTAAAACCGCATAAAGGCTTCACATCGAAAAACCGTAGATTTCGGTTAGAAATACATATAGGAATATGATGATGATGATAAGTTTTTACAATAACATGTAAAATTTGATAGTATGGTTAAATATGTTCCGTTATCATTAGATTCCTTCATATATATTCTTATAATATAACAATACACTGTATCATTAGCTGCTTAGGGATTCTCGTCGGATATATAACTAAATATTTCATACCATAAACCTCGAGAGCCGGTATAAAATACATGTACATATTATTTATGTATGTATAGATACAAAGATGCAGAGGGTGAGCTGCCTTTCCTGAATTAAACAATTCACTTTGAGGATGGTGGGGGTGGATGCGGAGGAGCGGGTGAATCGTCTTCGGATGACCTGCGACCTTTAGCTATTTGTGCATCGTGGAGGTTCTGAGTGTGTGTGACAGCAATGCACTCAGGGTGATTAGAGTGGCTCCGCTTCTTGTGCTGGAGGAACGCTGTATAGCTGTAGAAGGCGTCGCGGCAGAGCTCGCAGCGGTAGGGCATCAACTCCCGGTGCTTGACTTTGCGGTGGAAGCTGTAGCCCTGAACCGAGGTGAACTTCTGGCCACAGAACTCACACTTGTAGGACTTGCCGAGGTGGACTTTCTCCAGATGTTTGCGCAGGTTCGGTTGGTACACGTAGCTGACGCCGCACACTGGGCACTTGTATCGACCCTCCGCCGTCTTCAGGACCTTATACTTACCTTGCAGGCTTTTTAGCATCATCTTTCGGAAATGGCTATTGACAGGGGCATCGGGAATCTGGAGAGAGCCAGATGCTGTGAGGTTCGCCATCTCCATCATTGCAGCATCATTGGGCTCTGGACTCTCCGCCTCTTCATCGGGTGCAGGCTCCATGACTGGAGAGTCACCCGGCTCTTCTTCTTCTGCAATAATAACAATAATAACCATTTCAAATGATGTCGAGTTGTACAACAACGCACAGAAATGATAGAATATCAAATATTGAAGAGCCACACATTTTTCCAAGTACCCAACTTGTATGCTAATTGCTGGTATGTTAATTCCTGTTTTCAATTCTACCAAGACTACAGTTCTACAAATCGAGGTAAATAGTCCATTGGAAAGAGTATAATGGATGCTATCAAGACTTTAAAAATACCAAAATTGAAATCTCTGGTGAACTAACTTGGTGAGCTGCTGGTGGTGGTCGACGCTGATGTGCCGACTGTAGACGTGGGTGAGGTTTTGGATGTGGGCGTGGTCTGTGAGGGCATTATAGAAGCTTGGAGACTACTTAGGGCAGCCATAGCACTGGCCGCAGCTTGAGCCGATGGCGATACCATCCCAGGTACATGGGGACCCAGTGAACGTGTAACAATGTGTAATTCTTCTCTGGCCTCTGGTTTGATGTTTATCAGCGATGGAGGTGTGAGAGGTGGTGGGGGCCCAGCACTCCTCCCCTGGGCACTCCCCTGGGCAGAACTTGCAGTGGTACTGTAGTCTGTGGGGATGTGGAGAGGTAGTTCTCGGGAGGCCCTGTAGCTCAGGTAAGAGGCACTGGAGAGCTGATGTGATGTGGGTGTCTCCAGGGGCGAGCGGTGACCGTCTGAAGATGATCGAGGGGATTGAGGTGGAGGAGAAGATGAAATTGGATTCCCTGATGTATAAATTGCTGCTGCTGCTGCTGAAGATGAAGAGTTGTCGATAGACGATGGAGGGGGAGGTGTTGCTGAAAGATTTGAATTGCTGCCTAGAACCTGCTGCCGGCCACCGTGACCCTGAATAACGTCCATGTCTGGTCTGGATGAATGACCTTGGTGATCTTCTGACCTAGCTTCATGACCAGGGTACAATCTGGCATGGTGTGACGGTCCTGAAGTCTGATATGTAGGACTGTGCATGTAGGCATACACAGCCATAGCTGCAGCCGACACACGTTCATCCATCTGCGACCTCCATGGCTGCATCAACATCTGCTCCCTCCTCCTTTCCTCGTCCCCTTCGGGCACTGAAGTGGACCTAGTGATACTACCCCTCCCCGACTCGTTCTTAATGGATTCATTAATCGAGTCATATCTTTCACTTTGAGACAGTCTGTGATGTATCAACGAGCTCTCCAAGGGCTCCTCTTTGGGGCTTTTATAGCCAGTCAAATTGTGATTCTCGTGTATCGTTTCATGTCGGTAAGAGTCTTGCCTCGCACGTCTTGAAACCCTCAATGGTTCAGAGCCTTCTGGAGGCGGAGAAGAGTAACGAGAGGCTTCTGAGACATCTTTGACCTGAGTTGAACTGACGGCCCAGCGGTAACTCTCTGCCTCTTTGTATGTTTCACTAGCATACTTTTGGTTGTAACGGTGGCCTGGGTCGGATCTACGACGGTGTTTCCGTGACGGTGATTTGGAGCGAGAAATTCGATCCCTAGAACAGCAAAGAAAGACATGTTATTTTAATTTTTCTAATTGTTCAAATTAAGATTTTTGGAGAATTTAATGAAGATATCAAGGCAATACATAGTATTCACATGACGTCACCCCAGTCAGCGGCTCTCCTCACTGGCAGCCATAATGTGTGGCGGCATAGATAGCGGGAGACACTAGATCGACAGGATTTCCCGTTTCAAATGTTTGCTAATGGCAATTATACTTATTATTCCATCATGATACACTCCAAAATGACCATATAACCTATCAGCATACTTTATATAATATTCTCTAAAACTTTCGGAGGTGAAAACTGCATTTTTGAGGCTTGGAGCACTCATGTCCAGCTAAAGTTGACCCACATTATGGCAAGCTGCGGCTAGCGCCGTGACGTCAGTGAATTAACCTTGCATTAACCTGCCTGTAAATGAGGCGCATAAGTCCTTACAGTAAAAGACCGATACAACGGTAGCAATAACATCAAAACTGCAGAATATATCATTTTATTGA
The DNA here is from genome assembly GCA_942159475.1 of Sthenelais limicola. NCBI lineage: Eukaryota > Metazoa > Annelida > Polychaeta > Phyllodocida > Sigalionidae > Sthenelais > Sthenelais limicola. Next base: position 109,944,813 of record OW804095.1, on the reverse strand, counting down.
TCATTGCATGTTTATGTATACTGAATGTGTTAGAATTAAGAATTTGGGATTGGGGTTGGCTCAATTGAAGGAGAAATAATATAATTAAGATATGATACGAATATCGACACAACAAAAACTTCAATGAAAACGAACAATGAACTTTGTCGATAAAAATTTAAAAAAAAAAAAAAAAATCTTTAAAAATTTTAACATTTGATAAGATCACAGGACAGTGAGGAACAGTGAATCCGATGAGAAGAAAGTAAAGACTCTAACTCGAGCCGGGGTGGGGGGGAAAGGGTATTATCAACTTCACATTTCCCATTTACATTTTGTATATTGTATTGTAATAATGATCCGGATATGTACCATTTGCAATTTAATGACGTTCGTAAAGGTAAAATAATCTAATGAACTAGCTGGCCGCACCAGGAAGATCTGAAATATCAGAGGCTGCAAGCCAGGTTCTGAGCGATGTAAATGTAAATGTATATTGATGAAATCAGAATAAAAATACAATATATATATAATACTATGTATAGAGGAAATATGATAAATAAATGTGTGCACCCGTGTGTGTGTTGGGGGGCGGGGCGGGTCACACTACAAACTGATGTTTTGTTGATTTTGAATTCCAGTGAGGACGACTTTGGATTTTTGGTGGTTTTATTCCGATATGATGTTAATTTCCCCCAACGTTTCGGACACCTTTGGTCCTTCTTCAGGGGAGTCGGTTACAAAATGCTAAATGCGTAAATGAATCGATATATAATAATATATATCATATATAACAAGCTAAAACAAGACGGTTAAATACGATAGGGGGTAGTGGCATTGTGGCTGTAGTAACAGATTTATTTCAATTTTTTAAAAATTCCTTTAAGTACTCTTTTGAATGGAAGTATCTATCCAGTGAGTAAGCCAAGGCAAAGTAGTGAGAGGAAATGGTAACTATCTAAAGAATGGGGAGATCTAAGGAGTGTTTATCAGATCAGTTATGTAGTTGAAGATTCCCTCTAAACCCGCCCCCTACCCTCCCCCATAGACAATACATGGTGTTGGGTTAGTAGTTACCACCTCCTTCTCAATTTCCTCCCTCTAAACCCGTCCTTGCCCTCCCCCACAGACCAAAATACAAATCCTTGTGCGCCACCCCCATGTTAACAACGTTCTCTATGTGTTCCACCACCCACCATCCACATTACAACTGTCCATCATTGAATTCCAAGGTCCGCTTATACAACGTAAACCCTCCCTTAGCCATGTGGTCTGTCGTATTTGTATGACAGATCTTGTACCCCCAACAGTGATATCAGAAAGGAGACTCAAGATATAAAACCATTATAACACATAACCATTAGCCTCCTTGATTATATCATATAATAAATAAAACACAACTGATGAATTTTAGGTGGCACCTACCTCACATGATGGTGATCAGTAACAACTGCAGTCTCGTGGGGATGTTGGTGATCTTCATATGTTATCTTAGGTTCTATTATGTTATCACACCTATTATTATTAGTGGAAACTTTCTCCGAAAGCTGGGTAATGAGAGTTGGTGTGCCATCACTGCTTATACACACAGTGCCTTGAATGTGAAGCTCTGTTAAATATAACTCATTCTTTTGGCAATAATCAACGATGGCCGCAGTGAGAATGGACTCGAGCTGGGAATGCCTCATGTTGGCTGCTCCAACACCAGGTCCACACCCTCTGGGGCTGAAAATACAACAAGTTTTCATCAGACGATGGACGAAATTAAGCAGCAATAAGTAATAAATGAAGGGAATTTTCATGAAATAAGAATACTTTGAGTTTCTAACCTAATATTTATTTAACAATCACGAAAATCAATATTTATAATTAATTTAGCTACACGGGGGCGCTCCAAATACTAGAGATTTTCTAAAAGAGTTTCCAACTTTGGAAGGGGGATGGTCAACTCGGACCGACACGCTCAGACCAGGGTCGAAGTCAAGTTGGACCACCAGGTTGGTCAGGTTGCCCATTGGCAGCTCGGCCGCGGTTCAGGTCAGGTTGGTATCTATTGAGGTATCCTAGACTTGTACTTTGTAGTGAAGACTTATGATTTATGAATTATGAGTTCCAATTTAAAAAAGAAATTGGCATTTTCAGTTCTGTGGGAGTTCTTCAGGTCTGGGAGACATGAACGGTATCGTACTTGGCTGTATTAGATTAGTAGTGGAGAAATTACCATTAATGTGGTAAATAGTCGTAAATTTCCCGCAACCATAGTGGTAGACAATATAGTTCATGCATACACTCTAACTCATGTTGTATATAAGACATATAGGCCTACCTCCTTGGGTTAACTGTTATTACAATAGAGAAATATCCATATTATAGTTAAATTAAACCTGGTATGGATTATGGTTCCATATGCGGGGTCTAGGAGCAATCCCAGACATACGGTATCTATAATGAATCGATTAAAGCATTATTAATCTCTTACTAGCTGCCCCCGTTTATCACCGGGTAGACATCGCCTCCCCCCCCCCCCCCCCCGCCCCCGCCTCTCCCCTGTTCACATCATACGTTTCACCCCATAGGCCCATACACTGATTATAAACTAAGAAACTCGAAACCGGTATTTAAAATGTAGAAACCCCTCCCACCTCCCTTTTCCTAGGAAATTCGAATAAATAGGCTTAATGCTTAGTGTGCAGGAAAGCAGTGGAAAACTATCCCAGGCATGTTGCTAGGTAGTCGTAGTATACACCCTACCGTATAGCCTGTCTGACGACAGGAATAACAGGGAGAGATATTCGAACTAGTTGCTAGGCAGCGGGCGCAACTTAAGTTGCGTCGCCGAAGTACCAACGTTGCGTCGCCAAATAATACAACATAAGTCAGTCGAAGCAGAGGGAGCGGGCGGTAATTTAAATAGATTTGCTTCTACCTTCCTTGAAAAAATTATTTGGAAAAAACGAAGGCCGTGGTAACCTCACTTGAAATCAAAGTGAGCTGCGTGGAAAGTTGGGGAATTTTACATGGCTCGGGAAAGAATTTTTTCAGAGTTCGTTGACGTAATTAGGCTATTAATTAAGCGGATAGCAAGGAGGTACAGCTAAGATATCAATAATTCTGGGCCATGGATGGCTAGCCATGCACATCGCGTAGACCCAGCCCAAGCCCAAGCCCAAGGTTAACGTACCGTACTATAATATTAATTGCCCAAGCCAGAATATAGATATTGAGGCAAACTGTAAAGAAATACTATCACACAGCAAGGTACAGCTAAAATAGCCTAAAAGAAACCACGAATGTGCATGAGCAGAAACAGTACAAGGCCAGAGCAGAGCCAGAGGCCATCGTCGTAGGATTTTTATGGCAACTATCACTAAGTCAAATAGCCTACATTCATTCATCATGTAATTAAATACAATCTACTTAGTATTATTAGGGGCATATTTTATCTCTCCAACATTTCAATCTGGGGTAATGCAAACTCTAAAACTTGCATAGTCAAGAAATAAGAGTACTAGTTTGTGATGGTTTTATCGACAACACTGCTGCGTACTGAAATCAGTATGGCAGGTGACTGAGTCTGACTCTGACCGCAACGAAGTCGAAGGTTGCCCAAACCAAGGTTTGTTTTGACAGATTTCTGACATTCTCAAAGCCACATCCAAGACTTGCTGCCCACCAACCTATCTTGAAATACCTCAGTGATGAGAAATTGACAGGAAAATAAAGAAGTATCAATTCAAGACATCAAAACCCATTGAAAATTCTAGCGTAACATCAGCGAACTTATCTCGATATGTACTGACTTGGGTGAGTCACTGCCACTGGCCCAAAAACTATGTCAGATAGTAGGTCACATCGAAAGTTAAAGCTCTGAAGCAAAATATTACAAAGTACTCAACCTTATAGCCAAGAATAATATTATTTCTAAGTTTCCTGCAAATATAAATCATTAGACGCACCTGCAGTTGTGTTGATTTGGTAGAATTCCATCGACACATCAGTTATTTTGATAACAAGTTCAGAGACCGGAAGCTTGTAGCAAAGTTGTTCATGGCGAAAGTTAGGTCAATGAGGAGTTTACCCGATGCAACTCAGCGCGCGCTGTCACACCACGGCAAAAAAGGTTATCCGTCCGATTGCGCTCTTGCGACAGGCCGGCTAAGTGTAGTTATAGTGTAGCTAGTAGGCTAGTAATTAATATAAGGAACATTGGAGCCGAAATCTGCAATGTCTTGACACTTGAGCTAGCTAGAATAAGGATCGAGTAACCTACCGTACATTAATGTCCTGATAAAATGTATATAGGCCTAGGCCTACGTAAATGTAGGCATTTTGATATATCTATGTCTATGCGCACGTAGATGCGTAGTGCTTACACGTGTTCTCAGTCTTGCACCAAAGCACAAGAAAAAAGATTACGTGCTGGGCCATGTGCCTTGATCAACATATCAGGACATTTGCAATAAATGGCTAATATAATACCTAATGTTTACAAAATACCCTCTACTCTTCAAGTTTATTGGATGTATTTATTTTTAAGGAGTTATAGGATGAATTTAGCGTTTTTAAACTCATTAGAGAGAGAGAGGGAGGAAGGATGTTCCTGGACGTTTGACGTCTTAGAGTTTTTAAACTCATCAGACGTCCAGGAACATCCTTCCTCCCTCTCTCTCTCTATCTCTCTCTCTCTCTCTCTCTCTCTCTCTCTCTCTCTCTCTCTCCCCCCCCCCCCCCCCTTTCTCTCTCTTTATCATATGTTGAGATTAGTCCCATACTTGATTCGCCACATACTTGGTTCGTCCACATATAAGCACTCTGCCTACGGCATCGTGCTTATGCGGACGAATCTCGTCCAATAAATTTTCGATTATTGCCGGCTCGTTCCATTCTTTCTATTTATAGGCCTATCAGTATACTGATATTTATACCTTTACTAAAATAATTAAACTATCGCTCACATCGCGGGCGCACATCGCTCGTATATTTCTTGTTTCCATATTGTAGGCTATATATTGCAAATGATATCCTGAGATTGATTTTGTATTGTAGTCCTACTTCTATATGCGTTGGAAGATTATGTACACATAATTTACAATAAAGATAGGCCTACACATCTCAAACTTGACAAATTTATTGATTGAACTCCGATTTTAAGTATACTGTGAAACAAACTGTGTAGAAATGAGGTAAAAAACTATTAATATAAAGGAATCCTTGATAAAGAGCCCTTGTCGCCCGAAACGTCGGACCCTCAATAAACTGAACCTCAAACAATTCCCCAGTTCCTTGCCCCCATTGTATTGGTTTTCCCAACTCCACTAGATATTTATAAATCTTTTGAAGTTGATGGAAAAGTTAAACCTTGCAGGCATACATACAAGTATGTTTTCTAAATATTGTTTTTCTTGTCTTTGAAGTTAACTTTATAATTTGTAAGCCCTATTAACAATTCCAAGGAAGAAAGTTCCGCCCCTCTTGAATACAAATCTTGCAGTTTTTAGATAACTTGAGAGCAAAGTGGAGACCAGAAAGTCGATTTTGAGTTGAACATCACAGAGAGGCCTCTGAAAGTGAAGCCAAAAACTCACTAAACCAACGAAACATTGCATGGAGTGCTACTTATTATCCCCTTCGTGAATTCGGGAGACACGATCAACTGAAATCACATAAATGCCATGGATATTTATCTTTATATATTTCTTACATGCCCAAGGGCCGTGAAAAATGATAAACATTGAGCTAATTAAAGTTGTTTGTGTCTGAGTGGCCCTTGGGGCATGTCGTGGAATGCTACAATTTGTTTAGCTTTGTTTGCCCAAACACTGCATGCCAAGCGTACTTCCTCTTAGGTGGGCTGATCACTCGCTTCTGGGCAAACAGCCTCCGTGTGGATGGTCAATCGGGGGATCATTCGTGCGCTACACCAAGACTTGTCACTGGCAGTAGAGACCTTTTGTCCCTTCCTATAATGCCGTAGGATATGGTCCTCTCCTGAGCGAGCGGTCACACGTACATGTATATCTGCCAATCTGACAATTTGTGGATATGGGACCGTGACTTGATGACACTAGATTATTCAGATTCTTGGGAAGTGTTTCACATCGTCCTGTATGGTATATGATGCAGCAACTTGGCATCACAATAATTAAGGAATAACCTCGATGGGACGCGACGCATCTCGAGTACTGGATAGCATATCCCGTTGAATATACATCATAAATTTGTTAGAAAAGATAAAGACAGGTTCAAACTGATAAAGAAGACGGCTTTTCAAGGCGACTCATTTATCATCACTGATTAAACACATCGCTAATCTTTGTCACATGAAGGCTTGGATTAAGCCTTTGGTGATAACAGTGATCGATCGGAGCGTTGTACGTGGACCACAAGCATACCATGTATTTTGTTGTAGTTTAGCATTTCAATTAACTGTTTGGAGTATAAACTTCACATCATTATTATACAGCAGTCTATAGGGAGCTATTTCAATGAGAGAATGAACCACTGAACAGTGAGCCTGGAATAAAGGACATGATGTGTATGTATACGCCATGCCATGCATGGACACCCAGAACTCTTGTGAATCCGCAAACAGGACATGGGCATATTTACGTGTGTTCAATCAACGAGACTAGAGTTGGTTCAATGTAAATCTGTATTCATCACACTATTTTAATGTTATGTATGTTTTGGATCGTTAACCCTCAAAACAATTGGATATTCAGTGGAACACATTAAAGGGATATCTATATATAACGGATCGTTGTGCACATATACGCATACATCCTTTAGAACCTTTTTTTCTCATGATGGAGGCGTCTGAGAGAGAGCCACTGATGAGACATAGATGGCAGAGTATAAATCAATACGCAGGACTTTCAGATTCCAGCAATACACCCACTGCCTCTATAACTTACAGGTATATAATCCCTACAAGCTAGATACATGATTATCTAAATCATTATAGTAAATGATCGACGTATGCTTCATGTATTCTTTGTATGTATAACTTACTTCTGTAACTAGAAATAAATGGGAACGTATCACAACTTTATATATATATAATTAGCATTGTTATTTCCTGTTGATAATTGTTCATCATGCAGTTCCGTGTTGCAATATTTTGGAACATCAGATTTGTATGCTTCTTTATTATAGCATATTCTTTTATATATAATTCTTTAATTTCAAAGCTCAATCCAAGCAGAAGCACCTAAAATCTACAAAAGACGGTGGTATTGCTTATTTATCTACTCTATGCTATGTTTTATTTATGGTTTATCAAGTTCTGGATTCGGTGAGTATTATATTTGATTTTCAAAACTTCCAATCATAATAACTTATTATATAAGTGGTTCATATTATTACCAATATTTAGACCTCATCACAAAACTGTTGAAATGAATTAATGCAATTGACATGCATCATTTGGTTAATTTTAGGTCGAAATTCTTCGATCCTATTGGATATTGAGATAACCTTACAGTCTGTCATCATTGGGTTACTACTTATTTGAAATATTTTTAATATAAAACAGTATATGATTGTGAGAGTGAAATAAAATTACAATTAATGGCTATGATGTTTATAAATTAAGTCTAAAATTCATCCAACTATTATTATAACCATCATTCTTATTATACCAAATACTAAAGTAGCTGATTCTTGTAGGTAATGTAGCGCATGCTGCTGAAGTAGCATTCCAATGGAACAATGCAGATGTAGCTTTAATCAACATGTGGACATCGGTAACATTTATTGTAACTTGCGCTTTTGCCTCATGGTTACTGGATGAAAAAGGTAATTCACTAATTAATTGATATCTTTTATCCTGCACCCCGCACCCCACATCCCTCATATATAGATAGGGTGTCTATTTTCAAGGTCATATGATATCATTACATGTTATTATGTTCCAGAACATTTACTATAATATAATGTAAAGAAGAGAAAAAAGAACAAAAATCTCATGGAGCATAGATATTATCTATGCTCCATGAGATATTTGTTCTTTTTTTTTCTTCTTTACTCAACAATTCAAATATCCCATGTGAATCTTTAACTGCTGACTAATCTCCATTGCAGATCGATGGTCAAGGATTATTTATCAACATTTTAGTCATTCCTTTCAACAGGTAGTCGCGTTGCTTTCGTGCTTGCTGCTGGAGCCCTAGCGCTTGGGACTGGTATTCGATCAATCACATCCACACCTCCCTATTCAAACATGTAAGAAATGGAGTCATGTTTTGTGGCTTTGGAATAACTTTATGTCAAATGGCATGTATCCAATTCTAAAAGTTCCAGTAATTGTTAGGCATATTTATCTTTCTGTATAATTTGTCAGATTCCTATTTTGCTAGGGCTTCACATGGGTATTCCTATCATTTCAGATGTTTTCATCTGGGACAGATTACCATAGGTATTGCAAGTCCAGCCGTTGGCGGAGGTTCTGCGAGCTTTTCTAATACGTGGTTTCCTCCCCACCAAAGAACATTGGCCACCGCGAGTTCATCTGTAGGGCTAGGCCTGGGCATAGCGGTTGGATCAATTATGGGTGATTGTTGTTTGTAATGGGTTCTATGAGAATAGCATGAATTTGTAATTTGACTCAATACAATTTATTAAAAGGAACAAAACAAAATCGCTTACAACCGTAAACATATTTTTGTATATGTGTGGCCAATTTATGTCTTAACATTAATTATGGATGATTTTTGTTTGTGATTGTTGTTTAATTGTGATTGTTGTTTGTTGTTTTTAACATTAATTATAGGTGATTGTTGTTTATAATGGGTTCTATGAGAATAGCATGAATTTGTAATTTGACCCAATACAATTTATTAAAAGGAACAAAACAAAATCGCTTAATCCAATAAGCTATCCAACCGTAAACATATTTTTGTATATGTGTGGCCAATTTATGTCTTAACCCTCAAAACATAGGCATATACGGGAAGACCAGGTCCAGACCTAAAGTGTACTACCTGTATTTTTTGTAACCTGCTAGTCATGGAATAAAAGAATTTTATTATTATCATAAAAGAATATTTTTGATGATACCAAATGATGGCCATAACAATGTTAGGATTAGTTTTTTTTTTTGTTTTTGCGACAACTTTTTATTCATATTGCCTGCCATCTTGGCCTCTACATCTCTAAACATGTTTATGCAGTGTTTTCCTATGAGGGTGGTGTACAAGCAACCAAATGATAATAAAATAGAAACTATTTCATTTCTTCCATAATAATAGTTGTATTTACTCTCTTCCAGCCAGTGGTCAGAACCAGCTATCTTCTGAGTCACTATACTGTGGCGCCACCTGTGAGAAGTTTGATAAACTAACAAACCTAGATGGGAGACATATTATTCAAACAAGGAAAAGTTTTCTAGCCTAGCATTATTTTGCATAGACTCTCTCACACCTTACACAAGGGATACAATTAGTAATTTACTCTTGTGTTTTTCTACCCATTCGTTTGTGCCAAAAATACAACAATATCCTCCTTAAGATTTCTCCAGGGAAGAGATTTCACATTCCTGTTTTGGCTGAGTTTTATGGATTGTATAGTAATGTTCACTCTAGATTTTAATTCTGACATAAGGTGTATAAAGTTCAGCTCATTATTGTAAAACAGCTTCTGTCTGTGTATAAATGATTTGGCGTGAATGATTAACCAGTTTATTATTTTGGAACCATCATTTGTCACCGATATGCCTAATAATATTTGGCCAGTATCTACTCTTGCTATTCCATTAGTCGACTGTAATATATCTCTGTCCCTTCCATCTTTGTTGAAGTAACCTACCCTCGATATCCAATCGAATAAATTCTGCCACAAGATTTTCGCTTTTGGACACTCCACCAGAAAATGACCGACATTATCTATCTTTTCGCTACAAAAGTTGCAACTCTTGTTTTTTTTAACATTAATGTTATTAAGGTGTTCATTACACGGGATTGCCCTGTGCAGAAGCTTATATTGAAACGACTGTAACCTGGTTTCAGTTGTTACCTGATAGATTCTCTTGAAAATGATCTTCCAGTCTATATTTTCAAACTCGGCGTCTGGTATCCCTAGGACTTTTTGCCACCCGTCGAATTTTAGCCTATTTACTTTCTTCTTCATTACTATAGCTTGGTGGACCTCCTTAGAGGAGCATTTTAAGATGTTAATTTTTTTGTCACCGATCTCAATTAGAATTTTCCCCTCATCAGGCACGTCGAATGAGTTCCTCATGAGGATGATCCACTCTCTAGGGATAGCTCTTGCCAATTCAATTCTTTCGGTACAATTTGTTCTTATATTATATAATTGTTTTAGATCTTTGGTAGTCATCAATCTACCTTCGTCGTCTAGGATATCCCCAAACACATTTACCCCCTTACTTTTCCAATGGTGCCAGTTTAACATTTTGTTCTTAATTCTAATGTTTCTATTCGACCACAGTCTTTCACGCTTAATTTGTTCTGGTCCTTCGGGGTTTTTGCTGTAAAAATACCTGTTCCATATGAGGAAGATTTCCTTATAGAAATTATTGATATACATTTTGGGTTGAAATCTACATAGAAAAATGTTCTCGATATCGTTTTGTAAGCATTCTTCCAGGACAGAAAACCACCTGGTATTCCTACCTAAGAAAAATCTCTGAACCCATTTGATTCTGTTGACCTCATACGCGTCCTCGACGAGTCTAAGGTTCATTCCACCTAGCTCAACACTTTGAGTCAGAAATGGCGCTGAAATCTTTTTATGCTTGTTATCCCAGACAAACTCAATTATAATATCATCGATCTTTTTTCTTAACTTTTTGTCTAGAGAAATGCACGACATGGTATGTTGTATTATAGGTGACAGAAATACGTTGGCGACCACTACCCTACCCTTTAGTGTAAGGAAGCGGTTCCTCCAGTCATGTACCACTTCTTTCATTTTAGCTATCGCTAGATCTCCATTAATTCTCGATAGCAGCTTCTCGTTTCTAGGTGAGACGAGGGTTACACCCAATAATTTTAATCTGTTAGTCCAGTTAATTCCCAGTAAGACTGGGTTTGTAATCAGTATATTACCTATCTTACAACCGTTTGACTTCCCTGGGTTCAGAGAGAGGCCTGAGGCTTTTTCAAAGGACTCCAACGTTTGGAGAGCAATTATCAAGGATTTTTCATTTTTAGTGATCAGGGTCGTATCATCTGCGAATTGCACGATTTTTTCTTGATGTTCCAACACATCCACCCCCTCAATTTCGTCTGCATCTCTGATTTTTTGTGCAAGTTTTTCCACGACAATAGTAAATAGGATGGATGATATAGGATCGCCCTGCTTCATGCCTCTCTCCACATCGAACCATCTAGAAGAGAAACCATTATTACAAAACACAGCTCTAGACTTGCGCAGTAAAGTCAGAACACATTCAATAAAGTCAGAATTAATACCATGATCTCGAAGGGCATTTTCTAAAAAAACCCAGCTTACAGAATCGTACGCTTTGGAGAAATCCAAAGATACAATTAAACCTTGTTGTTTTTTCATTTCTAACATCGAGATGATATCATCTACCTTTCTTACCGCCGTACCTATATATCTACCCTTTACAAAGCCATATTGGTCCTCCTTCACTATACGGGGTAGGAAGGAAGCCAATCTAGTTGCAAGGATCTTAGATATCAATTTATAATCGACGTTCAACAAAGTTATAGGACGCCAATTTTTAATATAACTTAAATCGCAACACTTTTTGGGAATAACACTTATTAGTCCCCTCCTCTGCTCGTCCGTCATTATACCCTCTCTAAAGCAATTTAACATCATTTTCATAAACAAGTCCTTAATCAAGGACCAAAAAAATTTATAGAACTCAACGGTGAAACCGTCCGACCCTGGGGCTTTGCCTCCTTTCATGTCTCTGAGCACTTTTTCAGCCTCTTCTGGACTGAAGGGCCTGGAAAGGAAATTGTTATCTTCCTCGTCTAATCTAACCGTATTCTCAGAACTCATAAACAACTTGGCAGAAGGATTATCGCTAGGCTTAGCCTTGTAAAGGTTAGAGTAAAAATCTTCTCCTTCCTTCAGGATTTGGTCTCTGCTAGTGACTTCGACCTCATCCACTTTAATGCGAGTTATTACCTTTTTTGAAGAATTATATTTCTCTAGCGAGCAGAAGAACTTGGTTGGTTTCTCACCATCCGTCATCCATCTTGCTCTCGACCTAAGAATGGCCCCTTCTGCTTTTTCAAGCTCTATCTCTTTTAAGTCGTTAATGATATTACACTTTTCAATTAGCTCTTCCTTAGAAGGTTTTCTTTTGGCTTCTAATATTTCAAGCCTTTCCTTTAAAACACTATTCTTACATTTTCGAGCTTTTGCTCTATTAACACTAGTTTTTATCGCCAGTTCTCTGGCTTTCATCTTAAAGAATTCCCAGATAATTTTGTCAGAGAGATTTAGCTGAGAAACTTCCCTAACAATCTGTTCAATACCTTCAATAAAGGGTTCATCTGCCAATAACTGAGAGTTGAACTTCCAATACCCCCTTCCTCGGGGGGGGAGACCCAAAGACACAGATATGTATAATTCTTTGTGATCTGACATTATTTTTGTGTACACTCTATGATCACGAACTCTTGAAACAATATTTTCGGACGTGAAGATATAGTCCAGCCTTGACTCTTGAGAAAGTCTCGACCATGTAGTTAGAGGAAGAAGCCCTTGGATATTGTCTCTCTCCGCTATAATGTCACTAAGGTCCAATGCAACAGTTAGGTCTTTCAACGTCGCACTTGGCTTGGAGTCCGGTTTATAGGTCAAATCTGCATTAAAGTCACCAGTAACAATTAAGTTATTAAAAATTAAATCACTGATTTTTTCTTTGACATTTCTAAGCAGAGCTTGCTGCTCTTTGACTTGATCCGCTGTGGGCGAATACACATTTACTATGCACGTTTTAACACCTTCAATATTGAGTATGACATAAACCCATCTGCCATTTGTATCAGCACCAGACTCTACAATGAAATCTTGTAGATCTTTTGTTATTAACAAAAGAACACCTCTTGACGCTGAGCTTCCATGACTATATATTATTCTACCCCGCCACTGGAGATTCCAGATTTTCTCCTGCTCTTGAGTGGAGTGGGTTTCTTGCAGGGATATAATTGAGCGATTATACTTATAATAACTTGAGAAAAAGATTTTTCTTTTCTTTTGGTCATTAAGACCGTTCGTATTATTTGATAAGATATTAACTAGGGCACTTTCACTTTCTCTTTCAATAGGCTCCATTTTGGCATTTGGATACACCTATTCACACATCCTTGAGGTGGGAATGAGACCGGGGAGACCTATGCCTCCGTCATTTCCACCGACTCATCAATCTTGACGTCTTGCTGGTCTTTCAGGTCCTTGGTGTTGTTGACCTGGTCCGCCTTGTCCGCCATTGGTTCCTTGGGGGCTTCAGCTCCGGCGATCATGGCTTTCTCTGGTGCTTTCGCCTCAGTTCCGGCTTTCTCCTGGACATTGGGGCCCTTCTGGACATCTTTCTTTGCACCCCCTTCAGCTTTAGGATGGTCCCTCCTTGGCGAGTCATCTTGGGCCCTCATCAATGCTGCCTTGTGTTTCAGCTTATCCCGGATGCTTTGTCGGACCAGCATCCAACATTTTCCTAGGAAATTGCCATTTGGCGGCCATTTGTCAGTCTGAAGAACCTCCGGGTTGGTAAGTCCCATACCTATCCCCCAATCTTTATCCTTTGGGGAAGCCTCACCTATCAATTTGTCGCCAGTGTTGAGTAGAAAGTCCTGGACAATTTCATTAGCTCTGCATTTCGCCTTCAAGGCTCTCTTAATCATTTCCTCACGGTGTTGCAACCATTCTCCTCCATCATCACTGACATTCTTCATCAACTTTTTGCATTCGGAAGGGTCAAAGGTGGCGAGCGCAATCGATGGTTTTTCCGCTTCTTTAGCGAATTTAGCTTTATAATAGAAGATATATTGCTCCACATGTTCGAATTGATGGGAGTCTACGACGAACCTGGATCTATAGTGGTTGGACAATGGTGAATTGCCAGTGAAAAAGACAATTGTATTAATATCCTCCTTCATGGATATCTGGGACGGAAGAAGCGCTTTTGGTAAGGCCCCTAGTCTGTTATGTTGGTAGAGGTCCCCTTCCACTACAATTCCTCCTCTTACCGCCACCACATCTTTGTACCCTTTTGTTTCTGCGATTTCCTGAATCATCCGGGCCCTTTGGTTTCTTTGCCGTATGAATAATGGAAGATCTCTCCTGACTCTGACTCTGTCCTTTTCTTCTATATCTTGTTGGTTGTCCTCCAACAGCTGTTTTGCTAGAAAAACCCTTCTTACCTCCTCGGTCGAAGCTAATTCTAACTTCACCGGGGCGTTTTCTTTCCAACCTAGTCTACGCATCCTGACGATTTTAAGATTCACTAGGCCCATTTTTTCCTCCAGGATTCCCTTCATCTTTGCTTGGAGAGTTTGTTTAAACTCCACCCTTCCTGATACCACTCCCATAAACAGGACATTATTCTCCAACTTTTTCATCTCACTCGCAACAATGTCCCTTTCTCTTTGCTCCTCTGATCTTTGGATTCTAACTTGATCAGTGTCCTTGGTTACGAGGAGTTTCTCCTTGACCATCAGCAGTTCTTGTTCGGCCATTTCAAGCTTTCTTTTTAACTCCTCCATGTCTTCATCTCTTGCTCCGTTTTCTTCGGCTATTTCTTTCTTGAAACTTTCTAGATTTAGCTCAGTTTCCTTCTTAAAATCTTCTAGATTTTGTTCGGCATTTGCCACTCTCGTCTGTGTCCTACCTAGGCCCTCTTCGATTTTTTCTGTCTTTACTTTAACAGCCTTAACTTCTTTCATAGCTTCGAGGATTTTTTCCAGTTTTTCCCCCTCTTCTTTGAATCTTTTTTCATCGTCAACGCGTTTTTGCGCGTCTTCTCGATGTTTTTGCTCTCTATCTTTCGCCAGTTGGCTGATCAAATCAAACACGGGACCTTTATTTTGATCCGGTTGTGGGTCGAGATTAGGCTCTTGATTCATCTCGACTGCCTCACTTTCCTCCTTTCCACCCTTGTGTACACCTTGCGGTAAGGCCATGCCTACTCTTTTATTAATTTTCTTACTGGGAGTTAGTATTACTCTGGCCTGCTTGCCAGAGTTATTCTCTGGCGAGTTAGGGGAGATTGTTCTCTTCCTTTTCCCTTTCAGGTCCTGTATTTTATCCTCTACGTTTATTGACTCAGTCTCTGAGTCTGACATAGCTTCGCGCGAGGACGTTGCAACGGTTAGTGTGGGTCTATTTCCAATGGTAAGGCCTGTGTTTCGGTCTTTTCCAATATGGCTGACACTACTTCCGGTTATACTCTTCACTTCAATTATGACATTCAATAAAAGTCTGATTATGTTATAGTGTTCACTTTTCTTCAAAAGTTTATGGCCGAGCCATCTAATATAAGGTTATTTCTTACTTTCCACCAGAATTGTTTCACAGTCTAGACCTTATACGGGTAGGATCACCCCGTACAGAGCGCCCGGCTCTCTTTGTTTATGTTTTGGCCTTCGTACGTTCTATGTCGGGGCCTAGTACTCACGGTTGACGTTCCTAAGTCGGTGGCGCTAATGATCATAGGTTTCCTTGATATATACGTCTAAGAGAAAAACAACACACCTGTAAATTTTCTCTTCTTAGTCCACGCTTAATGATATATTATTTCAATTTTCACCATTATGTCCACATATTAACTTTTCCCGAGGTTTTGTTCCTGCAGTACACTACTTGGGTTAGTCCGTTGAACTGTTCCCGCCAACTCCTCCTCCAGGGTGGGCGATAACCGGCACAAGTGACAAAACCTGTACTTTTATCACCTTTCCTCCTTTGCAAAGTTACTTCCACACTGATCCCAGGTTTAGTTCCAATGTTTTAGTTCAAGTCCTATTCTGGGTCAGTCATAGAGTTACTCATTCTCTAGGTATTCCTGTCTTCGAGTCGGGTTAGCTCCGCTTTACGATACGTCCGTAATGGCGGACGGCCTCGTGTTGTCGGTTCGTAACTTTCAACCTCTCTATACTTCTTGTTTGCTTTTGTATATTCACTTTAGACTGTTTCTTCTCGTTCCTGAGCTATTCATAAGACTATATCCGCAAGGTTATAGCTGAATCTCAAACCGGGCTGAAAAAAAAAAGGATTAGAGTGGGAGAGCCTGGGCTCAACCTTTTACCACCTTTTAACTCAAACCGGAGGACTCTGTTAGGATTAGTTTTAGATATAATTTATCTACAAAGGAATGGTGTGACAGGAATCATGATTCAAATTGCAGGTCCTCTGATGGTCAGGGTAAGACACAAACCCATCCATAATGCTTCGATAATAACAAACAGCTCCGTTACTCCAACAGGTATACTTTCGAAATGAAATACCAATCATATAGATTTTCCAAAATATTTGCAATTATACGACTGACACTCCTTCAGAGCGTTCCCTGCTGAGTAAGCATCTAGCAAAGATATAAAAAAATCTATTTTACGGCTACCTGAAATGCTTAGAACTACATGCCACTTCATTGTTCTTTTTCAGGAGTCCCTGAATATATAGCTGAAATGCGAAGTAGTATCATGCTCTTCATGTATATCCGTGGGTTTCATACATTGATTGATTGACATATGTGACCCGCCGAGGGGAAAGGAGGCTCCGCGCGGGAGTTATAGTTCCTGCTATTCCCGCTAGGAGTCACATCATATTCATGACGTCACTGTCAGAAATGTTTATATTAGTAATTCTGAGAGGGAGGTAACTTTGAAAGTCTGTAACTTCACTAATTTTTGGAGTATCAACAAAATTCTTTCATTTTTATGATGCTCATTTCCCCTTCTGTACATCCCTGACATTTAAAAAAAATATTTTTAATATTTATTTTTTGTACATGTGATGCGTCACAGGAAAATGAGTCACTCCCCCAACCTATTTGAGGTCATCTACTGAAAACTGACATAACTTTACAAAAAAACCCATATCTTGGCAAATTCTGGGAATTTTCAACTATTTCTTTCGGTTATTGACTCAGGAGGGCATGCAGATTCAGAATCTATAATAAACCCAAATTCGAAAATTTGGCCCTGGAGTCCCCTTTCTGCTTGGCTGGTCACATATTATCATGTCATATCTCTATATCACTTACATTTTATACTTTAACACTGGCCTTTCATGACCTTTCCCAGTGATTATATATTCGATCATAAGCTACATTCACTGCAGTAATAAGCCGATATATTAATTACAATTTACAAAAGTAAAATCTTTATATTACATAAGTTATTCGTTTGATTTCATTTGAAATATGGCAATCCTTCTTTCAGAATTTGGAATGTCTCTCCTCATTTTCATTGCTATGGTCATATATTTCCCATCAAAACCCCCGACTCCACCAAGTCTATCAGCATCTTCCGATCGGGTAGAATTCGGTCGTGGCATAAAATCGTTATTCAGGTGAATATTATCTAATAATTATTATATGTATAAATCAAAACTGAACATCCCTTTTGGGGAGGCAAATTGCGCCTGGATGGCAATCATGTGCGTACCACCAATAAATGACCATTAATTTTCTAGGAAACCGATGTTTTGGCTGCTCACTCTGTTCTTTAGTTTAACGTCAGGAGTGAATACAGGATTTGCCAGCCAGTTAGACGTTGATCTGGATTCTGCTGGTGTCCCAGGAGATCAAATGGTTAGCGGTTGGATGTCGTTAGCTTCACTGCTAACTGCGGTCGTATACTGTGTAATTCTTTCTAGGTAATGGTTACCTTCTCGAAATGTCCTGTCAATTTCAACTGCCTTACATTGATTTCACGGAGAACTTGTTAGGAAATTTTGAATTTAAAGTATTCTAATGAGAAGAGTATGCAACTACAAACTGTTGTTTCCTTTACTTGTAGCGTGGTTGACAGATTTCGCAGCCTAGTTAAATATATCATGTTCGTAAATATTGCCATTGCTCTGGGTGCATTTACATGGTTCACAATCCTCGTTGACGGAATAATAACACCTTCACTGGGTAGGATAATTTAAACACATATTATATCTATGATTTAATGGTGGGGCTACTGAATAGGGTCCACACCAAACAAAAAGTATCAACTCAACGAGAGTATATTATTCAGAATATGACCCCCTTATTCCAATATGGAGAATAGGGTTTGAGTATTAGTGTTCTTTCGAAAATTTGCCATATACATCAATCTCAGGATAGCATTTGTCTTTCAAAATATAATAAACATTTAAAATGACCCGAAAAGGGTGACAATTAAGTCTGATTAAAGATGTCGGTTAACCTTGATTTCTCATTTTATTACGGTATTTTGTTTTAAAGCCTCCCTCTATGTGTCGTACATAGTCGGTGAGACTGCAATTCTGGCGCTTGTTCCAGTATTTTTCGAATTGGCCTGTGATGCTACTTATCCAGTAGGCGAAGGCCTCACAGTGGGTATTCTAAATGTCGCTTCCAACCTGCTTACTGTCATATTCCTTCTACTTTTCTTCATTCCAAAAATAGGTAAGGGGCTAACATAGCTTCAAAATGATTATGGACATAAATCGGACATGTTTAAAGCATTTATATTGAAGTATTTCCCGAATATAAACTGTCAGGTCCTACCTGTTTCGATATAACATGTAGGTTGACTTCTCTTTAGGAATAGAAAAACAAACAAAAAATTGGCGCTGCGAAGAAATCTTTCCATCTGATTATTGAGATAAACAGTATTTAACTGATAATATGATCTTCCACATGTAGGAACTCACTGGATGAATTGGATGACAGTTGGTAGTTTGGCTATCTGCATTCCTCTTATATTGGTGTTTAAGTCGTCGCCAGGACGGGAACAAGTCGACAACCTAGCACAGCAATCGCTCAAGGATGATATTGACAATCAATATTCAGATAAAGATCTCCCCTCTGTTGTCACCACGTAACATCCTCTGACGAAATGTCACTGGATATTAGTTGGAACATAAGGAGAACCAAGAATAATACTCGTATATCTTAATAATCTCTCTATTATATACATGTACATCGATCACTATATTTATATAAAACAGTACTGCGACTCGCGCGAAATGTATTCATATAATTGCATTAGTGCATATATTCGGTAAACCTCTATGATGTCTAAGGGTTCATACCTAATAAAGTTATATCCTATGGTGTTTTAAATATGTTTATATGAATCATCTTATCTAGGGTGGAGTATACGCAATCCCGCTACCTGAACCACGTACCGATAGCACTTTTGAGAAGAGTTCACAAACTGGCTTTAAAAATTTAATGTTCCTTTTTAGATTATTAAAGGCATAATTATCAAATAAATCAGTCGCTTAGAATATTGCTGGGCAACTCCTACAATGTACGTGTACACTCCTTCAACCAACTGGTAATATAGTTAACTATATGCATCAACTAATTATGTAATGGTAATGCACTAAGAGTAGTACTCCGCATTATTTGTTTTGAAATTCGAAAGTCCGTCTCATGCAAAATCATTTGATTGCTTAGTTTTCTTGGATTTTTTCCTCGGAGTGTAGTATGGTACGAGCACGGCAACCAGCAGCAGAGTGGCTGCATGCTGACCGGTGGTCAAAAGCGAGGTGTCCTATATAGTAGCGGGGAAAGTCGTGCATATATAGTCATACATCCTTGAGTATCTATATTATCACCAATTTCACCATTAAAAATGTCACATTGTGTTATTTAGATCTATTCTAAATTTAATGACTTTTAATGACCAATTCCCCCAGTTTTTAATGACCAAATGAAGTCATATGAGAAGTGTTTAGAAAAATTGAAGAGTGAAAGTGTTATTTTTAGGATTTGTATGATGTTCTAAAACCCATTGAAGGTCAATTTTAATTAACAAAAAGAATTGGAAAGAGAATCTTTTTAATTTGACGACATTTGTGATGTGTTACAAGGAAATGAGTCGCAAGTCGCAAAAAATGGATTTTGAAATATCATCATATTTGAAAAGATGAGATCAAGCAGATTCCAATGATGATAAACACTGGGATATTTAATAAGTATTTCTATATTTTAAGCTTGAGATTTTTATTTTTGAAAAAAAGTAAAGTATCAGTAAAGTAACTATATATATTCCATACAAAGACCTTTAAAACGCCAGAATATATTTAATGCACTGTCCTGAAATTTGGTAAAGAGATTTGTATGCCTAAAAGCGCTAAAACCTGCAAAATTCAGAACATTTCAATAAGATCTTTTAAAAGAAACACTTTGAGAAATATCATTTTTGCGACTTGTGACTCATTTACCTAAAACACATCACATTTGGTCCTATAAATGGTGGGGTATCTGACAATGTTTCGGAAGTTTTAAAAAATATGGATCTCAGTATGTATTTTAATTTGATTTTTCAAGGCCTTGGAAGGCATATCTGATGTTTCATGTTGAAACTTTGAACTGGCCGATGCTGTAAATAGATTCTATAAAATATCCTTAAAATACAGGAATTGAAAATATATCACTTATTATTTCCAAGTTTAATAATTAATTATTAACGTCGGACCCCAATAAAAGCAAAACCCAAAAATAATTCCCTCTCTCTCGTCCCCTCTGTTTTGGGCCTAACCCTATACCCACTCAAGGATTTTAATTATCATTTCCAAGTTTAATATTATTGTCATAAAAAATGATGATGAATAATCGATGGTTCCACTAGGATTTTAGGGTAGGCTTATTAATAAAGATGAAATGTTTTTCTGTAAAATCAAGATATAGGATAAAATGCAATTGGATATAATTTAAGTTGATATGATATGGATATGAAAAAATAACGTGGAAGAAATGAAAGATAGCAGGTTGTAGATAATAAGAGTCTCTCATAATCGTTAATGATCTTTTGAAAACAATGGGAATCAAACTGGGGAATTAAATGATTTCTGCTGAAATTATAACTTATCGGAATCTTGCTGTAATTATAGCTTGCCTGGGCGGGCGCTCAGATAGTTTTTAATGACTTTTTAACGGAATCACAGCGAAAATTACTGCTATGCCTTTTAAATGCCTAAACTCAAAATTAAGGACTTTTTAAGGACCGCGGGAACCACAGGAAGGAATTATTTCTGTCGATTTTTATAGGCCTACATCAATTTTTATCACATTGGTATCGCACAAATTCTTTCGTTATTAAAACCTCTATAATCTTTTTTAAAAATTAGGACACCCGATCTTTCCTAGACGTTGGGCAATTAGTTGGGTAAAAATGAAAGGAATTGCATAATTTAAAGAGTTTTTGCTCTATGAACACTTCAATTCAGAAACACTGAAAACAACAAAAACGTAGGCTATCCATTTACCTCTTCCACCCCAAAATTGTTGCCTGAACATCTCATAGCCTAATAGTTGGCCGATATGTAATGATAGTGTATTCGATACATATTCTTTAAAACCACTAATAATTCTATTAATTTCCTTTTATAGATTAATTAGGTTACACATTAATTAGATTAATATTTCAAATAACGTTGGGCCTACTTCCTAAATAGCCTACCGTAGGCCTAGGCCTCGATCTATAGGCCTATGGCCTTATATATCAATCATTTAATTAACAAATAATATAATTATAATATAAACAGAAATAATATAATATAATAATAATATATTATATTAAATGGGCCTATGGTATCACGTTAGGCTATACTTTATATGGGCCTTTTAAGTATTATCGTGAAATAAGATGGACTATAGGATATATATCCACAAGCAAGTTGTAAAGATTCAGTCTTGGAATCCCTATATGATTGCCCGCGGGAAGCGTCCGCCTCAGCTGGAAAGGGAATCCTTGGAGATGACGTCACGGTGAAACTCGGAAGGGGATCCCTAAAAGGGGCCGTGCCAAAGTTGGGATCAACTTGTTAAGTTTCGGAAACTTTAACCGATCCTCTCCTGTTGTTATGTCATTCACTGACAATA
Source organism: Sthenelais limicola (assembly GCA_942159475.1). Lineage (NCBI taxonomy): Eukaryota > Metazoa > Annelida > Polychaeta > Phyllodocida > Sigalionidae > Sthenelais > Sthenelais limicola. Next base: position 109,922,831 of record OW804095.1, on the reverse strand, counting down.
CCTAGAAGTGTGATATCTTCTATAAACGGTTAGGAAAACAGTACTCTGCTTGCATGAAAGATGTCTGATATTGTGAGGATCGAAGGAGTGGACACCTGCACGGCAATCGTGGAGGGACCACCTGATGTCTTCACAACTAACTTGTTTGTCCTTACAAAATCGAGGTAGGAGCTAACTTATAAGTTATAGGCTAATACAAATTCGAGGTAGGAGTTATAAGCACATACCGTATCTACATAACTAGAAATCTCCAATGATGTGTACTAAGTGTAGTGGCACTGGTGGTTTATCACAATTCTAAGCACAACCCTATATCCCTGATAATTAAACTATCAGGAAATCAGTTTTCGTGCATCAATGGAAATGGCCTGGGCTGAGGCACATGTAGCCTACCGTACTGGTCATTGCTGTGTATAATTGTTATAAACTTGCTTTGGCCAACATTTACAAAAACAACTTTGGACCATATCATGACATGTACATCGTGGATTATTTAACTTAATTACTTGTACTATAGTTGTAGTACACTTTTATTTTGAATTTTCCATCCTCCCTAGGCAGGCCCTCTATTCCGCAATGAGTTACTCCATAGAACATAGAAACTGGTTGCGGAGTAGGCCTATATAGGGCCTGCCTAGGGAGGATGGAATTTCCTAGTATAGGCCTAATTAACGTTACATGTAGGCTAATTAAGTAGGCCTACCGTACCATACAGCAGTTTGCTGACCTAATTTCGCCTGGGCACTCCAGGCTATATTGACCAGCGCTAGTAATGCCACTAACGGAATCTTATCTTACCATATGTTGACAGGGTCGATAATTCATTTTTCTCCGTTATCAAACTAGGATTATCCCGTCGCAACTAACGGAGTCTAATTCCAACCAATAAACAATGATTTAAACCCCAAATGAAGATCGATGTACGCGGTACCGTACTCATTCATAGTTGTGAAGATGATCGATATATTCCAGTTCTTTTACGTCTGGCAATTATATTTCTGGCCAAAATGTTTCACCAGGTTCAGCAGGTGACTTATAACAATTAACTTCCCGAACAACCTTTTTGAACTGTACTTTGTATTAACTGATGCATATACTGTCTATTCGTTGCCCATTATTTTACAATAGGCCTACATTTGTTTATATCTTATCTCATGCTCCACTCCTCCACCTTTAGTAGCATAAATCGATCAGTTCATAGAATGATAAAAAATCACTGACACATGATATTTAACATTTGGATAATAGGTGTGTTTCCGATTTATCTGGCTAAAAAACTAGGTAGGGGGTGGGTGGTAACTTTTTATCTTTAGGAATTAAACCACCTTCCAGGAACTGAAAATAAAGTCTATTTTATAACAATCTATAGTTGTTTTAAACAAAGGAAATGTGCTTTTTGACAGTTCCTGGTTAGGAAAACCTGTTTTCCTGCTTTTATTAGCTTTTTTAGAAAAAAAAATAAAATCCAAAAATAATCTGGCATGGTCAATTTTTTTTAGGTAGGGGAAGGTTCCAGGTTTTTCTAGGTATATATATGTGTGTGTGTGTGTGGGGGGGGGGGGGTAGGGGGGAATCGGAAACACACCTATTTTTTTGGCCTAACCAGTTTCAATTTCGATGTCATTATTTTGTATTTTAATTATAGTATTAAGAGTTTCATTAATGAATCTGATTTTATGAGGGGAAGCAAATGTGAATTGTTTTTAGGCATGAAATAATACAGACTTCTCCTTTTTGCACACTCAGATGGATCCCAGATCAAGAATGTTCCACCTGTTCGTTCTGCTCGTGTAACTTTAGTTCTTTGCGTCGTAAACATCACTGCAGGCAGTGTGGACGTATATTTTGTGCCAAATGTTGCTTTGAAAAGGTGAATTACGATTTTCTAAAAATGTTTTATATCTATTTAACAAAATGGCCATTTAGTTCGGTATCTCCATTATTTTGCTCGGTAAGATCATATTTTTTTATCTCTAGAAATAGAACATTTCATTTGCCAAATCTTCCTCTCTATATAGTCTAGTGTTTGCAGTTTTCAGGATTATATTCTCATGTTAAGCATTGTATATTAATATTTCAGGTTAAATACACTATGCAGAATGGAAAGCAAACTTTAAATAATGTAGGGGGTGGTTTTCCGTACAATAATGATACTTAGGTTTTTCTAAAAAAAAATATGAATGCATCGATAGACAATAATTCTTACATATAGTAAAGTTCTTGAGTCTTTGCATTATACGTTTATATTTTATATGTATTTCTAGGTATCATTACCACAATTGAGTAGTACGAGTCCCGAAAGAGTGTGCGAGCAATGCAAGAATCCAGCCAAGTTCGTTTCCAGTTGCACTTCAAAGGCCCTGGTTGGTAATCGTCCTCGAAACTCAAACTAATTTGATCAGTTTCGACACTATGTTAACATGAAGTAAAACATCTCTGTAATCAGTAAAAATAACATCTTTCCTATCCTGTTGTAATTATCGAGGAGCATTGGCAATACATTATCCATCGTGCCTATTTTAACTATGTCTTACTTAGTTTTGAAAAATCATATTTTTATTCACAAATTGGTTATTTTTTATAGCCTGATAAATTGATTGGCACCAAGGGACTGGTTGAAATGCTGTATACGCCTACTGGAATGAGAAAGGTATGCATTCTTCTAAAACATCTTTTTGAAAAGGAATAGTCATACTCGCACGCCTTAATATATATACACAGTATACTAACAATACCTCGGATTACCTCTCACTCCGATTCAAATTGGCGAAGTCTAAACTGATGATATTTATAAAGCTGTGTATATTTTTAAAAAAAATTGTTACAATAACAAATATTTTACTATAAGGTTGTGGAAGTAGGCGGAGCTCAGGCCTTGATCTTTGCTTCAAAAACTACTGATGTTCCTCTGAGGGTAAGTATTTTAGACGAGGTAATTTCTTTTATGAAACGGCATGGATTTCACCTTCTCTAAGTTGCTTATTGTCCATCCTATTTATTTGACGTTCAGTTTAAAATGTATCCCTTGTATCGTTCTAGGAGACATTTTGCTCAGGTTTGAATACTTTGGTGACACACACATCTCTGCATTCCTATTTGCTGGAAGCCGGCGCGGGAAAGGCAGTTACCAGGTAATAATATATCTGTTATTTTTTGATAAAGTCTAAGGGTATTAACGTTATTACTGTGTGTGCACTTAATATGTTATGATCATATTGGGCAGATTTCTTGCCATAATATAGAATAACCCTCTAGATTTTAGCAGTTTCCCTTTGTAACTGTACCGGAGATTATTTTATTACTCTCCAGCAGTAAGAGTTCTTTTACTCACTTTAGTGGTAGCACGGGAAGCGAGCACCTCGTTTCTATCTCCAGCAGTAATGCTGTATAGGATTTACATTTGCGATTGAGAAATGTAACCCTAATAAATACTCCATGGGTTTTCAGCTTTGCTTACTTATACATGCATTTTATATCATTGTATTAAACCCTAATGAAGCCTATTTTCTCATATTTTCCACACCTGAACTCCAAACTATCTCAGAATATTGTCGGAGACGGACGTGAACCATGAACAGCTGCTAATATCTTGTTTAAGTATTTTGAGTGTGATTTGCAAAGCTCCACAGCTGGTTCCAAAATGTGAGTTCGTTCCCTGAAAGTTACTTACAAATTTACCTTTATGTTCTGCTACGTTCCCATCATATCTAATCATTATTTTGAGTTTATAAAGAAGTATAGTTGTGTCCTGAGCCTCTTAAATGTAATCTAATCTCTTTAACAAGATATTATATTTGCAATATGTAATATCAGATTTTTAATTGTCGTACTCAAAATATTTCTCTTAACTAGTGTTGGCGGATGGTGTCCTGGAGCCGATACTGACACTTGTTAGTTCGTTCAGTGCACCGTTGTCCTTAATGGCTTTGAGAGTTCTTTGTCAACTTGTCGAGGACCCAGACACCCACCAAATGATTGTTAACCATCGCAATTCAGCCCTCAACAAGATTTTTATGTGTACTAATAGCACAGATGAACAGGTAGGTTTAATAGCTCCCTGGCCTGGTTGAAATAATGAACGTAGAACGATATTTATCTTTGATATTAACTTGGATTCCTGTGTGGAAGTATCAGTATTGATTATTTCTTTATGCTGTATTGGTTTCTCTTGATTTGCTGGTGTATTTCAGACTCAGGAGACTGCCTTCCTTGTTCTTGCAATCATGGCTATGGGCTCAGAACCAACAAGACAGAATATTGCTCAGGTAGTCTTGACAAAGCCATTCATTAATTCATCTATTCTATTTTTAATTTGTCTATTCTTTTTCTTCTGGCGATTTACCTGACAATATACCATTTGGTTACTGTTTCTTCCCTCATGTTCTGTTTCAAGGAGGATATTTTCAGTGGCCATTGTTGTCAAAGAGCTCTGTGCAGTCGTCCTCAAAACATGCAAATTATTGTCAATGCAGCTTGCCTTGTTGCCAACCTTGCCTCTTCCGAACAAACACAGGTTAGATTCCTCAAGGAATTTGAGAGAAAATATTTTATACATTGATATCGCAGTTATTCTTTCCATTTGATCCATAGTAAATACAAGATTTCATTATATTTTACTTTAGCATCAAATAACAAGTTGCATCTAATATCATAAACTAGTAAAATGTGAACTCATGTTTTCCAGGCAGCGCTTAAAGACCTTCTGCTACCGTTGTGTCGTCTAATGGAGGATTTATCTGAAAATAAAGAGCTTATGAACCACACTGCGAGAGGGATTGCCAACTTTGCAAGACACAAAGGACATGCGCATCTCCTTGTATGTTAAATCATATCTTTATCATATTGTTACTGGATTCGATGGCCAGTGCACACCATTTTCATTTGCGCTCTTACCCCTCTAACCCTTTTTGGTGCTAGATATGTTCAGTCAGATCTGGAGAAAACTGATCTCCTTTTTGCAATCAAAGTACACATAAAAGATATTATTATCAAGAAATTACCATCAATCGTAATGCCTTTCCCAACCTAGAGAGCTCTGCTCTACGACTCATATACTGTATATACATCTCGTCCACAGATTCCCTATGTTAAGAGTATCTTCAGTGTGTTCGTGAAAGCCGTTGATACATCAATACGCTATCAGGGACTAAGGAGTATGATTTCATTGATGACGCACTTCCCACAACAGGCACTCGTTGTTCTTGACCAGTGAGTAAAGTTTATCTACGATGATTATACTGTTAGTATTTCTTAACTTAAGCATATATATATCACGTTAGATTAAGCACCCCATATAGGTTTCCCATGCGAGCTTATTTGTTAGGAAATACATAAATCGTTCATTGTACAACCATCAAGATTAAATATTAGGTTGTTATAAGTAATGTCCCCATCCATGACTTTGTAGAATATTCCCCTTAGTGTATTGGTTAATACATGTATATATATTATATGTTCATTAAGTAGTTGTAAGTTACATCTTGGGTGAGTATTAACTTTTAACTTTAACTTTTTCCTACCAGACAAGAAATCATAGAGATACTTAAGGTGTTGGCTGAGAGATCTGAAGTCATGGTCGCCATACATGAAGCCATTCTGCAAATGGTGCCGTCCGAGACTAAGCCTTCCTAAGACTTAGATGAGTTTATGCAACATGCTTTACTTCTGGATTAGCGAATATTAACTTGTTACCATGTGATAACTACATACTTAAAGTGATGTTCTAATGTTATTGAATGGAACTTATTGACTATGAAAGGATTTCTTTGTAATTTAGTCATGAAATAAGATATATTTTCGCTAGCATTTTCCATGGAATCTTTATACTTTCACGCCTACTTTACTATACAACTTAGTGAAGTTTCCTTGCTACAGACATTAAAGAGCAGATATTGGACTACAAATTTCTGACATTAGCAGACTCAAATTTCTAACTGTCATTAGAAGACTAGAATTTCAAACTCATTAGAAGACTCACATTTCTAACTGTCATTAGAAGACTCAATTTTTTTTCCAAAGACTCAAATTATGTCATTAGAAGACTCAAGTGGCAGATTTAAACTTCACATAAATGGTAATATTCGTGCGTTAATTCTTGATATATATGTCTGTGGCGACGGAAATGCCAGGAGTCTTTACCCGAAGAAGTAGCGTACATTTACATTATGTATGGGGGATATATATACTTAATTTGATGTGGTAAATTTTAGGGGAGACGCGTCCATTATACTGGCTGGGATTACCGGCAACCCTCTTCTGAGTGATGCTCTTTGTGGTGCTTTTTTCAAAGTTGTACCCGCAACGGATCGTGTTTGAAAACTAAACCTTCGTGTTTTTTTCCCGATATTCATATTTTGTATTGTACTGTCAAAGCATATATTTCTAACGACTATGCCTTAACTGTGAGAATACAATGTTTCCGTTTATTTTTATACGTGAACCAACCGTGTATTAGCTTATATTATAAAGTTGTGTCGTACTTACAAAAATAAATGAAAGAACTTACACATATTAATCAAGTTTATTAGTCATATTTTTGCCAATGAGGTAAGATATTAAAACTTAATACTTTCCATCGGTTTTTATTGAGATGGATAGATCACCCGAAGCGACTTTTAGCTAATCATAGACACCAAATATGAATAACCTGGAATTATTTATAAAGATTGCCAACCAGAAGCTGAAGGTCGAAAATTGTATCATGGAAAAATATTTCTGGCAGAGTGTTATTACCTATTGAAAGCAAATAAAACTTTTCTCCTCGTGATATGTTGAATTTTCATTTAACTATTCCAGGTTTCTTTTTTAGCTGTGTATCTATAGTAAACTGGATCGGATAGACTCGAGATCAAATGATTAAAATGTAGCAAACAATTGAATGATTCTTATTCATATTCATCGTTTCTTATGTTTTTTTAAAAAAAAGTTGGTAGTTCGATTTGCAAGATAAAAGCACTTGTAATAATTCATACATAATAGGGGACAATACCAATGTTCCAGGCAAGTGATACATGCTATGAATCACAGGAAAAAGATTTTAGAGAACAGTCATGCTACGTATAGACTACCGAGATCCTGTCGTTCCTTGAACTAATAGGTTTAGAAGAACAGAGGGACCAGAGTATAAAACAAATCAGACTGAGTATCTATGATGGTCATTAAGAATCGTTTCAGGATAATTTTCAATGTTTTTTAAATTGTAAAATATCTTTGAAATTCAAACGAGGAGTTAAAAGAATTACAATAAAGACATGACCATAATTATAAATTTTGATGAGGCCCTAAGTTAAAATTATAAGCACTCCATCAATATCTTACATTAGACGTGGCATATAAATTTATCGCCAAGTATATACCACCAACAGATGCCACCATGCAGACTCGAAAATGAAGGAAAAGAAAGATCGGACAGGCTTTAAACATACATATATTTAGCCATATTTACAGACATGTCACTACCCCCTTGGTCAAACCAAGGAAGCCGTTATTTAAAAACGGTAGATCACACAGAGGAACAGGTGGTCTAACTAACAGTTTATATAGCGCAGTTTTCATCATTCATTGTTCTTTTATTATATTGATCGATGTTGACATATGTCTACGAGATATGCGAGTACAATTTCCTCATTATTTGAATATGACCAAAGAACGCAGAGCTGATACATAAATGTATGACATATTGCAGAGATAATTCTGGTATGAGGAATGTTTCAAACGATATCAAGTAATAAGCGATACCATGCTAGTTGGTTGACCATGTAGAAATTATGTCATCGTGTCTTGAACGACAGGTGCATATTAAACAAAGGAGACTATCTACTCAGGTGCGGGGAGTCAGGAAATGTTTAACATCATGGTTATTTACAATACATAGCGGTTCTTATCATTGCATTATAGCACCCAAGCCTTTCACTTTGAGGTTCAGAACCAGACTTTTTTTAACCAAGAAGATATCCATCACCAAGGAAAAAATCCCTAAGTTTTAATTCTCAAAAAATTATTTTAAAACCACCCGAAAATCTAGACCCCCTACATAGTATAATTATATGCCAAATTCGAAAAAATACACCAAATATATACTTATATATATCATACTGTAAAATTTAGCCTTGGGAAAGTTAGTAAAGAATACTGCGGTTGCTGTTGGTATATGTACATGAAAATAGTTGATTTGAACTATTATGAAAAAGGTTTTGAACCGAAAGCGGGCTATGTTGACATCGCAAGCTAGTTCAGTAAAGATGCGCTTGGACGATAGTAAGGTAGACATACAGTTACATAAATAAATTATAGGCACAAGGTACGGAGTAGAGTAGGTTCTTAATAGAAAAATAAATCCCAAACCCAGTTCATCGGGTCTTTTAATAAATAGCAAATTGATAAAAGAGGAAACCCGAGAAGTGGGAAAGAAGAGGGAAATTTGTCTATATATCGGACTACTGGGGAAACTTCCTATGTGTCGAGATGGGAGGTCAAGCCAACCTTCAGTGCATATATATGTGTCAACTGGAATTTACAAGAGCATATATATGCGCCATTCATAACATTGTCGTGATATTGCACACACTTAGGTAGCCATGTATACAAAGGCCTATGATTGTGTCTATTTACAATTAGCTATACAACCAATATTGTGATTCTCACGTCTCTATCTTGGGGTCCATTTCAGTCAATAGATCATTCAATGTTTTCTTGATTAACAAAAGTTAGATGGAATACAAAAGAAAACCTTGCAGGTTTATTTGCTAATACCGCTTAGATAATGGGGGAGGGGGTAATAGTTTCTTGTTATTTTAAATTCTTATTTAGTCCATAATGTGTACATAGGCGATATTAAAAGGTTGGCAGTAAGTGTGTCGTTCTATGTAAGTCTCTTACCTATTGGAGCTTATACCACATATGGTACAAAATAACATGTTTCATCACATCACTTGCTATAGGCATTTTCTTACAAGAACACTGCTGCTCCCTCCGCCATCAAAGCCAACCTTGTAAAATTAATATTTTGTCCATGCCATTTCGTCACATTCAACTGTCGAGATTTCACATCGGATAGTAGCCGAACCTAATGGGAAACTACAAGAGGAGAGGCTATTGGACGGGAAAATTATCTACTTCACCGACGTCAGTCTTATTTGCACCATCCATCACATAACTTATCTTGAATTTCAGTCGAATCCTTTCCTGGAAGCAGGAAAAAGGCAAAAGCATGCGTCAGACATATTGAACAAATTTACAAAAGAAACATCTTACAATATATGATTAAAATCTTATTAGATATCTATTACATATATATTAAGAAAATGGAACTATCTGTGAATATACATTCCGCTATACATGTATCTCAAACATGCCTACCTTGCTAGGATTTGCTAAAAGCATAACTTGGGTGATGGCCGCTGGAGGCAGAATGGGGTTGTAGGCCGGCAAGTCTGTGGCACTTGGAGGCTGCAGCTTCACTCGCATTGTCTGGAATAGGAGGATGGTCAATTTATGTCAACCATTTTACTAATTCATATTTGGGATAATTCAAATAGTAGTTGCAACTTTACCGATATCCCAAAACATCCACTATTTTAGTCCATTGGTCACACTATATTTTGCGAAGAAATAAAGTTCTTGTCAGTAGCTCTTATCATACAAATTTTCATTCCGTCTCTTTCAATTCAAGGGTCAGTTTGTAGTTGGTGGGAGGTAGACAGTTATTCATTATGGGCTTCTGTATAACATTCCCTTAGTTCTCATAAGTAGTCCAATGAATGAGTTTAAAAAGTTCCCTAAATTATCTATAAAAGCAGTATTGATCGATATATATATATACGTTCACGTATTTACCTTAGGTACAGCAGCTTGGAAAGTGAAGGCTTTAACGGGACTGGTGTTTGTTGACATGCTAGAGACGACTATGACGAGCATGTCGGGTCGCGGTGCGTCTTTGCCAAAGTGCATGACGATTTTCATACCATTCTGGTCATAAGCCGATAATGGTTCCACTGTACCTATAAAACAACGAAATAAATCCCATGTACTTAAATTGCATCGGGTGGTTTAGGATTAGACTTATGGATGTACAAAAGGGTACCCTAAATATGCTTCCCAGCCAAATACCTCATATTTGTTATTGAGAGGACAGCATGTGCATACTATCCAAAGACTAATTATGTTCAGTAAATTATAACAAAATTATCGATTTGAAATGTACCTAAATAATAACATTTAAACAAAAAACCCAAACCCTCGTTCAAATACACATTCTATGTATTGCCTTCTTCTTTCAGCATCTACAACAGGTGCTGAAAGGACCATCCTGTTTCATATTGTTATAGTTAGAATGTAAATATATGAAGTGAAATAAAGTTATTTATATATAAATGATATAGGATATAAACTTCCTCCCTTATGGTAGCGAAATACGAACCTGGTTTGATTGTATCCAATTTGACAAATATGTCTGAGAGAGATTGCACCTCCACAGTGCCTGACTTGGCCTGGCTGAGGTTGGCCGTGTGTTTTGGTGAGGCGTGAGCCGAACCCGTCGGTGTGGCGATTGGAGAGCCAGAGGCAGACATCATGCCCTGTTGTGAGAGAGCCTTAACTGCGGGTGGTGAGGGCTGAGATAGACCGTCTAGTAAAGATGTGGCTGCTGGATTTGGCTTCTGCATCTGATTCATTGGGACTTTAGCAGAGGATCTAAATATGAAAAGGACGTAATAAATGTGTCAGTCCACTGAATGAAAATTTAAATATGCAAGACCCCAAAGGCTTAATTCGTGATTCGAAATAACTTGCCTATGTGGATAATTAACGATTATATTTCATTTAATTAATTCCACATACCCTGGACCTCCTGCAGGCTTAAAGTTGGGAGGTAAACTGGAGTGTAATAAAGATTGCCCCAGGGCATCAAGGTCATCAAATGCTGATTTCTGATTGACTTGAGATGCCGCTGGTGCAGTTGTGGCAGGCTGAGAGGCTAACAGCGGCGCTGCACCACCTAGGGAAAAAGACACGAAATATTAGAAGAACATCTGATAGCAAATCAACATAAACAACACAGACATTGACATCCTTTAATATTGTATATTTTCCTGTCAGTCAGCTCCAACTGCTATAAACAGAAAATCAGAAAACACCCCCAAAAGCAAAAAACAACAACATGAAAGTTAAGTTGGGGCAATTGTGCAGAGAAGCTCGCAGATTCCGGGTTAACTGTTCATTTCCTAGGCTTAGTACAAGCAAGGACACCTCTCTGGTACAAGAATATTTGCATAAAGCATAAAGGCAATAAAAGAATTTCCTGGTAATCAGACAATCTCCCTTTCAGAAAGAATAAAAAAGTCCCTAAAACCCCCAAACCTTGGGAGATGTACATAAAGTGTCTTTTTACCTGTGAGTATACCTGTTACCACACCTTGCTGGCCAGAAAGTGTAGGTTGTAGGATGGACGCCGAGGCTGAGTGAGTTGGAGTCATGTTGGCAGGGGAGGCTGTGCCCAGGGAAGCAGGAACGGCAGCATTTGTAGTGGTGTTGGTGAGGCCGGAGGCGGTGGTGGTCTGTGACAGGGGCGGAGTGCCGGACTGGTTGGAGGAGATGAAGGCAGAGAAACCGCTGCCACCACCAGGAGATGTGCCCGGGGCAGCCATGTTGAGGGCTGAATCAAGTCCACCGAAAGCTGTTGCTGTAGTTTGGGAGGTATTGAGACTGAATAGATCCGAATCTAACACCTGGAAAAAAAACATTCTTTTCATTGTTAGAGTTCTGTAATTTGTGTACAAACAGAAATTTGCTCACACGATTATAATCATTTACTATTTTCATTCAATTTCCAACAACAAAAAAACTCAAGCATTTTCCTAAACAATGGACAATTTATTTTTTAAATAAACCTATTTCAAATAGAAAGGTTTCTTCTTAGGCTTACATTTGATGACGAGGTCACCGGTGGAGCAGATGCGGTTCCAAATATATCACTAAGCATTTCCAGGTCACTAGTATTTGCGGCATCCACCTTTGCACTACTTGAACCTGCAAAAAGATCAGACTGATTAAGTAGGAACGAGTATATTAGATCTATCTATAAAAAGATTATTCACCACTGGGTATTCACAGTTTCAACCAAAAAGAAAGAATGCAACATACAAAGTGAATTCACAAGTATGGATACGACAAATGCTATTTCGCCGGTTCTCTATTGAAGACTAGCTGTGTTACTCAAAAGAAAGATTGAATGATTTGATATAATCATCATCGTTTTAACGATAGGTTTATTTACAAGGAAGGTATGGTTCATATTTACAGCGAGATATTCCGAGCCTATAAAACCTTGGCCCCAATTTGTTTTCTTTATTATTGAATTATTATAAATATAAGAAGATTCAAGAAATAAATGTAATCATTTTGAAATGTGGAATTCCAAACCGATGGTCGTACAATAAATATTATTTGTTAATGAGATCTGGAAACCCACGAGGAATAATAACAGGTAGTTATACAAAATGACAAGAATATGTAGATCAACTTGGCACGATCTAGAAGTATTCACTAATAATGTATTCAACAGCTAGTTCAATGCAAGACACTCCATGCATTGTGGTTGAACAATACAATTAATAAATCCTGAAAATGAAAAACAAGTTTTCAAATGCAAATGATACCGAGACGGTCTAATTGCATTCAGACAACATACACATACAATCATTGTACTAAACTATTTTCATGGCACATCAAGAAATGTTGTAACACCACTCACTAATGTCGGAGGAACTAACATGTCTAATGCATGAGGAACTAAAATATCATGATTATCCAAAAAGAAGAAAACATGTCATACACATACTGAAATATTACCGTACAGTAATAAAGAGATCACATACAACAGAAAACTCTGAGTCAATACCCAGCATAACAGCGCACATGTTTGTTATGCCCAAAGCGTGCACATAAAAGAAAGGGTTCATGCATGGGACAGAGGAACGCATGACACAAAACGTAGAAACATCGCCACCAAAGCATAACTCACCCAGACCCATTAGTTGGTCATCAAAAAGATTGCTAGTGGAAGAGTTGGAGGAGAGGGTTTTGGATTCGCTGATAGGGGGAGGAGCCTTTCCTTCATTGGCCAAATCAACTAGGTCAGCTGAAAGTACATCATACATCCCTTGTACTTGTGTATTCATTGTTTTTCCCGATTCTTGAGTGATACCTTTCTGCCTCATGGTAAATTTCCAAAGCAAGGACATAAACGCAGGCATATATGGTAGTGCGAGTGAATAAAAGAGAGAAATGTTGATAGGAAGAGAGTCACAAATGAACGCTTTCCCCAGGAGATATTCATACTATGGTAAATGTCCCGGTATTGGAAGACTGTCCTATCAATTCCATCGATATACATTTGCCAAAGAGAGGGAGTAATTAGCAAGCGAATGCTGATGGCATAGTTAATCCCCGACATCACGCGCAGAAGCATCTACAAGACACTACTATGGTTTAAGTTCATATCAGAAGAGGGAGATATATCGAATTCGGAAGTAAGATCCATATTCTATTGAGTAGAATTGAATATGAATATCATAATCCATAGAACCGAATTTTCACATAACCTTGAATGGAAATTAACTACTTAGAATTCCCGTTTAAAAAACCATGATGTTTTGTCATTTGTGAAGACATACCGTCTCCTCTGGCTTTAGACGAAGCGTCCATCAGTAAATTAGTCTCCGTGCCTTCTACGGCGGATTTATACTGGGTCATTACTCGTAAGACATCGTCATTAGCAGCTAAGATGGAATCTGCAAAGGAAAATAAGTTATAACACGAAGAACTCCAGAGGTCGGTGGGAATATGTTTCACCTCAAATGAATTGGTTTAGAAGTAATACGGTCACAGAAGGTTAATCAAAGCAATTTGTATGAATTTAAGGCACTAGGAAAATGGTGAGATTCCTTTGCACTTACTTATTCCATCGGTGTCTTTTTCGTCTGTGTCACTCGCTAATCGGAATAGGGCAGGTCGTTGTTTCTCTAGGTTATCGTAGAGTTCCTGAAGGAAAAGCATTCAAACAATTAAGATAGTAAATCGAAGTACGAAACGATTTAATACCCCTATATTATATCTCACTACTTCAAACAGGAGGGTAGCCACAACTTCAGTCAAAATTTAAGATCACCATCACATCGTAATTAATGTTACATAATGTAAGAGGGGGGGGGGGGGGGGGGGGGGTTGGCTACGAACTGGTGGGATCACGCTTGTGGATTTTAGTTTGAAATCACGTAGAATGATGAGTTAATTCTGCGGGTTTTTTTTAAATTTATATCATAACAGTATAGTCCAACGTTTCGGACTTAGCGTCCTTCCTCAGGAAATGTTTCAAGTGTATGGTGGTTATACGTCATAACTTATATCAGTAAGATATATATATATATGGGTCAGATTTTCAGAAAATGCACAATCTACATTTCTACACATCTCTCAAATTCTGCTAAATTAGAGTGAAAAATGATAAATACTGAGTATATTTGAGGGTATTCTGTGTTGTATTCATTCAATAAATCTGTCTGGTTATGTTGAACTGTATTTTGAACCTGATTTTCGTCTGAAATGTGGGTTATTTGAGGGGATTGGTGAAGGCGAATTGTACATTTTATGAAAATCTGACCCATGTAAGAGAGGGAGTCAACACTTGCTTTCATGAGGTCTAGGTCAGCGGCTGAGGTGGCATCTGGAGAGTAATGTTCAAGCATCTCAGTAAGCAGCTTCACGTTATTACCCACTGTCTCAAGCTCAGTGATTCGCCGACTCTTTTTCTCCATGCGCTCCGCATCCTATAGAACCGTAACATTAAAAATGTAATACTTTGGTTTCATTTGGAACTGTAAAAAGATCGACTAGAATCTGCTCAAATTAGGAATGCTTACAACATGAAAAACTGTACTGAACTATGCACGAAAATCAGGTAATTAATATATTATATTCTTGTATGGAAATATCGTACCATTTTTCTACACTGTATATTTTGAAAATCTTATACCATCGCATATTAATTCTTAATTAGCAACGTAATAAAATTTAATGAAGAATCATAGAGACTGCAATAAAAATTAAACCTATCATGTTCAGTTCCTAGACAGTATGATCCGTGGCATCAATTATACCATGCTGACATAAACCAAGAGAAGTTGTAATTGAAGTGGTAAGAAAGTAAGAAATTGACATTACTTGTTTGACCATGTTTTTGATGAGTCGGTTGGCGGCTTGCAAATCTTCGGGGTGATTGCTACGCAGCAGACGAGACAAGAGCTGGAAAAAATCAATTAAGACTCGTGTTAATGATCCCATGCACGGGTCCGGGAGATTATGATAGAACCTCACAAGTAGGTATTATTAGCAATAGGATTGCATGGGTCAGAGTCAAATCTTTTCCATGGCAGCACGAGCCCGATAGGGCGAGTGCTGTTATGTGAAAAGATTTGACGAGGACCCATGCAATCCTATTGCTAATAATACCTACGAGTTGGGGTTCTATTTTTTACTCCATGATGATAAAGGAAAACATGTCAAAATATATTATTGACAAAGAAAATTAACAGTTGACTGATCGGAAATATGACTGTCCTAACTTTAATAGTCAGCTTGGAGACAGGCGGGCAGACAGGTAGACCTGATGTAACTTTTGGTCTATTTTTGATCGATTTTCTATGTAAACAATTGTCATTACAGAACAATGGGACTTACAATTATTGTAGACTAAACTATCCCCTTGCAGAATCTAGTTTCAATTAATAAATGTTGTACCTAGGAGCTAGAGTAGCAGTGGAAACAACAGCCAAGGTTTCTGTGAAACAAAACTTCATTTCACAGGAAGTAGAACAAATGGCTGTTCCTAAAAGCTCCCCCCTCCCTCCGGTGTATCAGTGAGATGCTATGTAACAGCATAGCAAAAGGAGGGAGGGAGTTTGCATGGTAGCAAACCGGAAACATGCTGCTGGGTTGCATGTAATCCTACACACATGATTACACAGTAGGATTACACTCCCGCCCATACAAAATGCAGTTAATCCTCCCTTCATCATAATACTCCAGGCATTTTGATTTATCCCAAAAGTCTTTGTGTGGCCGTCAGTTAAATTGATGCATAATACTTTGGAGCGCATATTACTAATAGTATGCGTAATTTTGTAATGTGATGTGGCCAATAAAAATATTTTTAAAAAAAGAAGTAAATACAGAATACTTGTATTCACACATACCTTTGATTTGTCTTCATCTTCAAATAGGCTGTTCTTATTTTTTTGCCTTTCCCCAGGGGGCTCAAACGTCTACAAAGAGAAACAACCAACAGCTTGTCAGACAAATATGAAAGATAATAAATACACCCGGAGCTTTGGACAGCACTTCTAACACACAAGGATCTGAAAATTACTACTGTCAGAGAATGGCTTGTTTATCAGTAGACCCAAGTATATTAAATTGTCTACCTTAATTAATTAAACTAACCCCTGACGAAGGGCACACAATGTGAGAAATAAGTAGGGTCTGTAAAAGTGTAAAAAAGAAAATGATGACACTTCGGATTACTGGTATTTTGTGTGTCGACCGCTTCCCCCCCCCCCCCCCCCCTTCCCACCCCCGCATGCCTTTTCTACCAACTTAAGTTAAAGCTGGCAATATCTTTTTTTTAAACTGACGAAGGATCAACGATATTCGAAAGTTGGCTTCAACTAAAGACAGGGACACAAAGCATTCAAGGATCTTCTATCTAGTGTTGGTGTTCCTACTACCCCTTGCAATTAAATTATTTACAGTACTCAATGGGCCAACGCGAAAATGTATTTCTTATACATGTACCAAAGCAAATTGCTTGAAAGGGACGAGCGAATTTACTTTTTGTGACGACAGATTTATAATATAGATCTAATTAAATACACATCTGTACTGATAGAATCAAACTGTCTGAACGAACAATGGCAGCTAAGATCTAGTGCAGATTGATAACAACACCCAAATATAAATGTATTACATGCTAACATGCAAAGTGCAGGACTCCCGATTACACAAAATGTTATGACAAACCCGCATTATAAGACATATATATGTATGCGGGGGTAGCATACTGTCTGGAATTTAGATACATGTAATGATGTAGAATCAATGTGGCGTGATTTCATTCATTTTCATATTCTATCTGTTAAAATTATATTAGCTTATTCTGAGAAGCATCCAGAATGCTTAAGAGTAGCTTTTCTGGTAACATTAGAACCAAACAACTTCATATAAGTTGCAGTGATGGGAAAACCTTGGCAGTTGCATTATCTCACCAGGAAATAAAAGAACAAATATCCACTACAGCAAGGCTTCATGCCGTGTGGGATAATATTTTAAACGTGTATTTGACTGAGATTGTTCTACCCGATATTTTAATCCCGTGTGGGATAATAGTCGAGTAGTCGTTGTGAGTGAAAAATACAAATATACCACAAATCTCCACTGATGAAAGGGATATAAACAATTTTCTGCCAATCTGATTACCAGTGTTACCAACTCGGCAAACTTAAAGATACGATTATATAGGGGTGTCTAATACATATAACACACCAATGCGAATAGTTTTAACATTTCACAGAGCAAAGACATGAGAAATTTCTTTTCACCACATAACTCACATCAAAGGGTTGGAATCGAGATAAGACCCATTATATAGTACAGGGGCCACTTTTAATTGCAATCTATCTCCACAATATGTGCAGGACAACACCACTTAACGCAAGATACTGAAAGCGTTGGGGGAAAATAACTGATCCCAAAGAAAAATAATCGTGAAAGGCAACACAGACATTTTTAAGATCATTCACCTTGGCAAACTGTAAAAGGAGACAAAGAAAAAGGAAACACATCTTAGTAAGGGATGATTAATATCATATGCGACACAGTTTCATGTTAAACTATCCTAAATAAATAAAGGAGTGTCGGTGAAAGTATTCTAGAAAAAATATGATTTCTAGATCTGCTAGATCTGGGACCCTGATCGTAGGGTCCTGATGGGGTCCTGATGAGGGAGATCTTATAAGATAAGACTAATAGGAACATGTATTCCTAAAAAGAAATTAGACCATTAGATGGGAAAAACCGTGATCGAAAATTGGATAGAAATAAAATAGCGTCAATATTTTGAACCACGTTTATTTTAATGGTTGGATGTTACACTACTAACTGAACTTGAAAACCGTTTGAATTGTTGATTTCTTGTTGCGTGGAAAAACGATGGATTCGTGGGTTTGGAATTCGTGATAATCATATTTTAATATCTATAAATTCACGGGGAACCACTAACCGCAAACTACCGATCATAAAATGCAAGTGAATTTTCATATCGCAATAAGTAGTCGCGCTAGAGAAACCTAGATAATGCGGTAATACCTGTTATCGTTAAGTTTAGGGAGTCACGGTGAAGCAATCTCTGATAGGAGTAAAATAATGGTTACCTTGTCTGTGTGAACAGGGTCCTTCTTAACTATTCCTTGCTTTTTGAGCATCTGGTACGCCTCCAGGATTTTCGGTTCGTGTTTCAAACATTGGCTCCAACTGTACAGAACTTCTATGCATCGTGTTTTTACTTTCTCTGTAGTGTGGTTACCCAGGTACTGAAAATTATATTTATCATTATATCATATACTTCCTACATATGTTTCGGTTTCAACATGGTCAAATTTATTATATGGTATATCACTGATGATATATTCACAGTTTTAATGGTGACAATTAAAATATATCTTCAGGAAATATCAATGTGGGTATCATTTAAATTTGTTTTGCTTATCTTGAAACCTTTGGTATGAACAGTGTGATGCACCGCAAACATTAAAATAAAACTGGTGTCCACAGCTATATGGGGATAATCATGACCTATTTATTAAAGCATGCCATGGTGTAATTAAGATTTAATGCTTTCTTACCTTTGGAGAAACGACTTTGATGATCTCATTCAAGAATCTAAATTTCCCAATTTCTTGGTGGAAGCGTTTTCCGCAATTTTTTACACATGCCTCCAGTACCTAAGGGAAGAGAAACATATGGCACTTACTGAACATAGCTTCCTGGATTGTGTTTTGATATTTGCATAATAGAGTAAATTTATAGATCTTAACAGTGGAAACGATAGATACACCATTATTACTAAAAAAAAAATAAGAACAGTAATACCAACCGACAGTGCATAGAGAGATTCCCTGTCCTGTGGTGACTGTATTTTGTGAGCCAACAGTCGGACAGCTATTTGTGGTCCCTCCAGCTCCTTGTTGACCTGGTCGCAGAACGCCATAATAGCCTCCCAATCATCTTCCTGGTTTGAAGGATTGGTGGCCTTATCTAGAAAATAATATTTGTCATGAGCTGTAAATAAATACAAGAAATACGGAAGAGACATAGAGACATAGAAGGGAGAGGGAGGGAAGAGATAGGGGTAGAGGTAGAGAGATTCGGGAGGGAGGTGTGTGTGAGGGGGTGGGTATCCAGTACAAGTTACAACAATATCGTCACTTTCTTGGATGAACATGGGGATGACACCGTTACAAACTGTGGGGTGGTACACTTTTTAAGAGGAAATGTTCCGGGGAATTTCTATGGTGAAGCTCACGTCAATAGTTTCCAAGGCATAGCTTTTGGTAAGGCCAACTAAGGGGATGTTTAGTAAAGTTTAGTTAAACCATTTTCACATAATTTCATGAAGTCGCATCTTAACATTTAAATGTTAAGGAACATTCCATCTATCGTCCTTCATAGGACTACAGTTATGCATTATACTAATGAATTAGTAGGCTACCATAGACATCATGTTAAGAGCATATATACATATTATATATAAACTTTGTCTTGGACTAAAACTATTAGTCCAAGACTATTAGTAATAGTAGGCAGGCCTAGCTACAGCTACACATCACACGAGTTTTGGTTTTGAATACACTAAACGCTTTAACTTTTACCCGACCTTCTACCCCTCCCCCGCCTCAAGCCAAGGTATCAGGGTTCGCCTAGCCCGGGCTCCCAGACCCTAACCTACGTGTGTAGCGACCAGCAGTAAAATAGAGCGGAGTCAGTCAGAATTTCTCTGGCTAGGTTCGCCAAATCGCCGTTTTTGCTGCCCGGGACAACCAAAACGTCAGTCCAGGCAACTAAGAAAACACATGAGGTTGCCCGTTGGGCGACCAGCTTTCACCCAAGCTGTTTTCACAGTGTAGCAATAACCTTGTGCCATGTTTATGCTATAATTATGGATTCATGCAGACAACTACAAAGAAACATGCAGTTTTTGTTTGGTTTGGAGTTAATGAAATCATATCAAGTATTGAAGTTATGTCTGTGCCTGCAATGTCTACCAGTCCTCCTTTTATGTAAAATACATGAATGGTATCGGCTCGATTTTTCGATTTCGTTTTGTCATATTCTTAATATTTTTTATTCTTCCTGGAGATTGATGAAGTTACTAGGCCTAATAACATTTGGGGAAAATCGGAGATTTTGAATTGTATAAAGTTTAAATCAAATGATATAAGCTATTTAAAAAAAAACATCATTTGTTTCCTTGGTTTAAACTATCTTTTAACAAAAGATCCCGGGCAACCATATTTAATGGCTGGGCAACCAGCTTTTGGGTCCTGGTTGCCCACCGGGCAACCACATTTCTGAGCGATTTGGGATACCCTGGACCGTATTCTTTAGTCATCCGCTCAACTTGCCTCAAGTTGAATTGAATTGAATTGAATTGAAAAATCTTTTATTTGTCATAAATATCATAGCAGTTACATTATAAATAGAAAATTGACAAATAGGTCGACAGACTTCTGGGATAGTCCCAGTTCTTCCAGTCGTTACCATTAAAAGTTAAAATCTCCCTATCACTTTATATATAATGGAAGGAAGTGCATTATAAGCTTAGGGCAATTTAGGCTTATAATTGTCCATTTCGATTTTCATGAAAGTCAAAGTCAGATCCAGAGGTAGGCTACTAATTATAGTTATACTGTCAGTTTCGGGCAGACTGCACCCGACCATAATTTCTAATTCTTGAATCGCTGAAACTAAATCCTTGATATTCAGCAATGTATCACAGTGAAATTAATTGTGAGCAGTGACATAGTAAAGCTTGATATCTTGGCTGAAATTACTTCGGTCTTTATCTCTGACTCGGGTTACAACCACTCCCACTTCTCTTTACTAGCAGCACCCGGCGAACTAGTGTCAAAGAAGTCTGGATTTTTATGAAAAATACCAACAATACTGATGGCTTAAATACTTATTCCTGTCAGTAGCCAGTGCATAAACAATATATTCAGTTTTACAAAAACTAGCATTGCTCTAGAAATGCCGAGTTAGGTAAGTTTTTAATAAAAATCCTTACTCAACAACGATTCCAGCGATGGGACTTCGTCGGAAGCCATGTTGGATGGTCACGAGATGTGAACGTGTTCTCACGAGAGATGCTCTACGTCATATATATTTAGCAGACGACGTATAGTATTTTTTGTTATTTCACTCAATCCACGGGTTAAAACTGATCTATGCAGAAGTCACATAGATCTCACGTATAATACATTATGTGAGAGTTGTTTCATTGGTAGAGTGCCTAAAAGGGAACTCGAAAGACGACCATAAATCAATCTACAGCTGAATATCGCTTGAGGGCGCCACAGTCACTTTTCCCGCCGGCCATTGGAGCCGCCTGGAACCTTGGTAAATAAACAACCAATTTATAGGATATAGTAGCTTTGCTCTGATAAGACATCTATACATTAATAGAATCGTGCGGATAATTTGGATTCCCGAAAACGGTGTTTGGACGCGAATATATAGGCCTAACAATGCATTTATCATATTCACAAGGCATAGGTTTTTGCACAAAATGATTTAAGGGGGCGTGGCAGCGCCTGCGGATTCTCCACGTATACTAATACAATTAGAAGCCCTATATTACACGTTTGCCCGGCTGATCGAGACCTGGCGATATCATTATAGGCCTATATATATATATATATATATAAGTTAGAAGTACATCGGGGCTATTGGGCGTAACGTTAAATCTCTCTTTCCAACAGATTTTATTCGATCAGGGGCCCGTTGCATGAGGTATCGGTAAGTAAAAATCGTGTCCTTAAATTATCCTTAACACTTTACTGTTGCACCAGCCAATATCGTGTCCTTAAGTCATGTTTTGTGTCCTTAAATGGGGGTTTTTAACGACGTGCCTTTGAGCATGGGATATCCTTATCGTAGCGCTAAGTGATCTCCGTTGTCTGCTCGTTTCTCAGCGGGACGTATTTTTTCTCAGAAATGGTGATGATATATATGATAAGTATATTTCATGATTTAAAATAATTTTCTTATGTACAAAAATGTAAAAATATGACACAATGTACGGGTATGTTGCTACCAGTTTCAACGCACCACTTTCACCATTATGCCCGCCTCTGGTTAAGGATAGGACAGCTCTCATGCAACACTAGAACACTCGTATTGTTAATATATCCTTAACGTATCCTTAATATGATGTTAACGCTACGATATCACCTAAAAGTGGTGCAACGGGCTCCTGGTTAGGCTATATTATTTTTCTCGCTCTGAGAAGCGGTTTTCTTTGTGCCCTGAACTAATTCTATAATATTGTTGTGGGGTTTAGGTCCATACCGAAGTATAACATTTAAAGCAATAACACCTTGTCCTAAGTTTATAACATAATATAAAATAAGTGATAATGGCGGAGGATAATGATGATGTAAGAATCTGATGATGATGGAAATGAGAATGATTAATGATGGATGCTGACAGACTCAATTATTATTGTAGGCCTATATTTTCTTAATTAGGCCTATAATAGATGTGGGTGAGTAGCTTAAGCCTACATACCAGTATACATGTTATATATGTAGCATACCGGTATGTTATATCATGTATAGGGCCTACGGCCGGTATTATAGGCCTAAGCGCGTACCGGTTATGCATAGGCCTACTAAAAAAATACGCTCCACTTAACCGTATCATAATATTAGCTGTAAGTACTGCCACGTTTCCTTAACTAATATTCCCTATATATTAAAAGACCCTCCATTTTTAAAGCCCCATGACTACCTCAGTGAGTCAATTAAGGAGTGGGGATTGGGGAGTAAGGATCCATAGTAGGCCTACTTTAATAATATTTATATCCGAGTTTATGTACTCAGAAAATCAACTTAATACTGTTAGGGTCAGTATAGTCGCACCAAATAAACTTGTCTATACTAGAGACAGACTATACTGACCCTAACAGTTGACTGTCTAACAGCAGTATTGCAGAGATATAGACAGGCGATCTAAGTTTATGCGGTAGGATTGAGACTGGTGAATATCTGGATAGAGTATGGTAAAGGAATAGTGCACATATTTTGTAAGGCTATTGAAACACAGAGTATAAATCAGTTTGTCATTAAACATCCAAAATTGGTTCATTTATAGATAAAAGGACACGGGAAAAAAATATTCAGAAGCAAATTCATTAAAATACATTAAGTTAATTTACTAAAAGAAGGCTCGAGAAACAAAATTACGGTAACAAAATTATGTCCATCCTTCTGAAGTATAGGGTGCTGATACCATATTTTCTTGTTATAGTTAGTACAACTATCTATAGCAATTTTGGACACATTAAAATGCACATATGACATGTATTCACATATTCGATCCATGGGATGGTTATACGTAGGCCCTATATATACTGGCCCATACTTGTTGATTAACGTGGATAGGACAGATGATATACGACACTACGTACATCAATTAAGCAGCTCTAGATCTTGCATATATTATATATGACCATGAGAAAAGACACATCTGTTTGTTTGGTGTCTATATTAACTGATTTCTACATTCCGATTCGTCATATCTATCAAAATGACGGTATCGACAATAGGATTCACATTGTTGGTTCTTGTTTCCTTGATACCTTTCGACAATGCAGGTGGGCCCATTGTTAAGATACTACTTTATGTCCATTTCATTTTTTAATCTGATTGAATATTCTATTGATTATTTACTTTTTAGCTAAATGTGAAGACTATGGACTAGGGCATTGTGGAAAATATTGCGAAAATTTCGTACCCGAGAGACGTCTCTGTGGTAAAGGGAAAGTATGCTGCCAAGGTACGGCTAATTTTATTAATTTAGTAACAAGCATATTTATATATGCGTTGTGGTTTGGGAAGAGCTAAATTTATGCGTTTCTCTCTAGCCAGTAGAAACAATGAATTAGCCAACAATTATACTTACTTGTGTCTTGCCATATGGACGTATATTCTCACAGCAGGCTATCTATGGGTTTCCCTCAAACATTTTCATTTAAGGCTGTAAGTATTTGTCAACTAACTAATAGGTGGAATATTTTGTGATTACCAGAGGGGAGTAGCGACTGTAAGGATGTTTATGATGGACGCTGTATCAACCTAGTTGAAGAAGAGTGTGATGGTTTTATCTTAGCAAGGCGAAGGGGATACAAACTGTGCCCAGAGTTATTGGCATGTTGTGCTCTCCAGGAACCATCAAGTACTAGCATTATTCCCACAACCCCTGCTGCCACCACCCCAACTCCTGCCCCAACAACTAAACCCACCACTCCACCATCAACCAGACCCACCACTCGACCAACTAAACCAACTCCTGCCCCAACAACTAAACCCACCACTCCACCATCAACCAGACCCACCACTCCACCATCAACTAAACCAACTCCTGCCCCAACAACTAAACCCACCACTCCACCAACAACTAGACCCACCACTCCACCATCAACTAAACCAACTCCTGCCCCAACAACTAAACCAACTCCTCCCCCAACAACTAGACCCACCACTCCACCATCAACTAAACCAACTCCTGCCCCAACAACTAAACCCACCACTCCACCAACAACTAGACCCACCACTCCACCATCAACTAAACCAACTCCTGCCCCAACAACTAAACCCACCACTCCACCAACAACTAGACCCACCACTCCACCATCAACTAAACCAACTCCTGCCCCAACAACTAAACCAACTCCTCCCCCAACAACTAGACCCACCACTCCACCATCAACTAAACCAACTCCTCCCCCAACAACTAGACCCACCACTCCACCATCAACCAGACCCACCCCAGGACCCACCACTCCACCAACAACGAGAACCACCACTCCACCATCTACTATACCTATAACTAACAAACCTACAACACAAGATCCAAATGGCCCCAAAGGTTAGTACCCCTTTATTTTGAAATGACCTTGTGAGTGAGGTTTAGATATTCAAGACGGAAAACGGAAATATGCAACAATAAAAAATGTATTTGATACTGTTAAATCTAGATGTATTGAAACTGTATGTAGCTATAGAACAGAGAATATGATATTGTTGTGATGAAAGACTTTCATTCCATAGCTTGCGGAGTTGCTAGTTCATCACCAGAATCGGGCTTGTCTGGGGTCTCCCCACAGATTACAGGGGGCAGAGCAGCCCCGAAAAGTGCTTGGCCTTGGATGATATCACTCCTGAATGCTTATGGAACATCCCATTCTTGTGGGGGCGCCATTATCAATGAGAATTGGATTATCACATCTGCAAGGTGTTTCTACAAGTATGTTCAACACACCATTTATTATTTCCATTTTGTAATTTTGTTCAATTGAAACGAAATGTCGCCCATAATTCAAAACTGAATGACATTACAAAATATACTACTTGACACCTGTGGAATTCAACTGTTCAACTTGCAGCTCCAGAGAGACATCGTTCTACAAAGTTCGCGTTGGAGAATATAATTTGGGGGTGACGGAGGGCACAGAGAAGGATTATACTATTACATCCATTACAACTGTGAGCTAAATTATTACATATTTATGACACATTACACATTGCAGTGCGTGGGATGTTTACAGTTGCTCTGTATATCTATGGCTTTCCTCCACATTTTCATTTCAATTTTGTTATTGAGTGTCACGGGATCAGGGCCTGGGGAAACTATAATTTCAAAGATACTTTATCATTCTGATTTTCATAACTAGGACCCGGCACGTTTTCTCTCTACCAGAATAACGAATTCTAATATTTCATGGTATGTACATCCTAAAACTATTATCATTACGTAACTAATTTGAATCATCAAAAATGTTCACATTCTTTTAGCACCCTGGTTGGGATTCGAACACATTCCAGAATGACCTCGCACTAATAAGGTTGACTGAGTCAATTGATCTGAATGGGACCGATGCAAATACTCTGTGTCTTCCAAAGGATGCAATGCTAAAGGAAGATTTTGCAGGAGAGAACTGCTGGGCCATCGGATGGGGACTCACTAAAAGTATGCAATTTTTTTCTTGAAGATACTTTATAACCCATTTACATGCTCTTTACGTGTTCTTTAAATATAATTCGAATTGCAAACAGCTAGACCAATTATTAGTTTCACATATTATATATTATTTGGGACCTTATGCAAGAAAATTAATGTATTTTCCTGCAAATTTTAGGCACTGAAAACCGGGAAGTGTTGCAGCAAGTGAAAGCTAAAATTTTATCCACAAAAGATTGTACACAGAGCTGGCCAACCCAACTCAAGGATTCTAATATTTGCTTTGGTGATGCAAAGAATGGAGCATGTCAGGTTGGTGAACTTTTAAATTAACCATACATGATAATCCTTATTACAAAATATAATCATTCGTTACTATAAACCTCACAAAAGTTTCTCCATACAGGAATAACTTGGATTATGGAAAATAATTATTGTAGAGTCGGCTAGCTGGTCTTGATATACTGCCATCATGTGTGGTCCTAGATGGGGTGATATGTTGGTATTTCATTTAATTGTCTTATTCAATTTGTTGTTGTTGTTTTACTTCGTGGCAGGGTGATGATGGAGGTCCATTAATGTGTTCGCGAGATGGACAATTCTATCTGGTGGGCGTGGTCTCCTGGTCCAGCGAAGTCTGTGATAAACCGAGTGTATTCTCCAGAGTGACTTACTTTAATTCTTGGATCAAACAGATCACTGGAGTTTGATTAAAAATCTAAGAATGAAAACTGAATATAGTTTTACCTGAAATTAATAGTATTGGGTGAACAGTAGAAAATATTGTTCTTAGGGTCATACATAAAGTATCATCGTTCAATAAAAAAAATCTATAAGATTTTGCCGAATTCTGATCCTTTTATTGATAAATTTGATACAAAATTAAATATGCCTCGGTGACTGGTTAATAGCGCTATTTAAAATAAATTCGAAGTGATTTTGCTCCACATAATATCAGCCACTTAATTGCGTCTTCTGCCATAGTCGATTAGATACCTTCCTGGTGGAGTAAATTTCGATCTAACATAAACGGATCGTAATTCCATACACCAACTGCTCCCTCCTACCTGAGTGTGGGACATGCTTGCCATATGCGGCCAAGTGTGACCGGGTCATTGCAGCTGCGCATGTGATCATGTTATGCCTCGGTTGACCTACTTGTACCACACCAAACATGGTGTATACACACCTCACATAATACAGCGGATCCAGTCACGAATCGACCATATGTTTGGGAACCTGGAAATGTTATATATCACCCACCATAGGTAAATAGTAACATTTCATTCTTATCACACCACAAAAGATTTGATCGGTTATCATTATTAAGTCAAATATGTATTGGAAAGCAATCGTAATATTGGTGGATCCGATTGGTGTGGCAGTTCAATCAGACAGATACTAGATAGAATTCAGCTACCTGAGCTGGCACACTCCAGTTTGAATCGCTATATCAGGGATAGACCATTCCTTAAACACCAGTGAAGCTTGGTAATGGATACAAATATATTATTCAGTGTCCACATCATGTTTAATTGTATTTCAGTTACGACTAAAACATGGCTCACTGGGTGCGAGACAATAATTTATTGTTTGAGTTTCTATTCTTTATAGGAAACTCAATGGGTTAGGGATCGGTAATATTACCAAACTATAATCTATGTTACAAAATATCAAGACATATTGAAATCAATTCACGTGGATTAGAAGGTATATAAAAAATATTCATATTGGATAAACCTATATCAAGCTATATCATTGGAATCTGTGTGAGCTCTGTGTGAGCCACGAGCCCCATCCCTAGAAAATAACCGAGTCATGCTTCTCTCACTGACTGGTAAGCGTATACTAGTCGCTAGTTTTTTTCTATGCAATGCAGTTTACCAGTGCAATGCATTGGTTTCTTTTATAGGTACGGTTGACACTTTTTCTTATAGATTTATCATACTTGGCCTTGAATTCAAATTCAAGGCCAAGTAATAGATTGCAAATGGCCATAAAAGCATTAACATAGGCATATATATAATTTCATTCTATGTGCAATTAATTAAGATTAAAAAAAATGGAGTCATTATTTTCCAAGCTATTTTAGATAGGTTGCGTACAGAATACCTGCATTGCAATTTTTATTCCATTCATCTATTGTAATGGGAATATGAACAGATCATAAGTTAATTTCCCAATATATCCATATATTGATATCGAGGTCCATGAACATGTACATGAGAATAATTATATATGTGTGTGTGTTCGCTGTATGTATACATGTATTTGTATGTATAGGTATGCATACACATACCTACATACGCACGTATTTATCCAAACTACGGAGCTCCTTGCCAATAGCCCTCCGAGCAAGGTACCTACAGACGCCAGCAGAGAAAACTATCTATCTTGCACAATCGACACTATCTGGACAATTACCTCAGGGTTTTGGACAAGACAATCGCATTAATCAGTCGTCAAAGCATCAAAATTAGCCCAACAAAAGAGGAACAAATTCACTCTACGTTAGTAAAAGAAGTGTGATAAAATAACTACCTTACGTACACGATCGTAGTGAACGAATTGATTTTATCATTAAATGATTTGACTGCTTAAATGAATTTAAATATTTGAGTTACATATATACAACTTATAACAATGGTCTTGCTTGTAATGTGAATCCATAGTTAGGGTCACTCCGCTTTTAAGCGCACACTGTGCAGCACGATATGTAAAGACCTCAAAACACATCACGGTATTTACTTTCAAGAAATTGGACTCCATTCAGACTGTGTGTTTTATCGAAAACCCAATAAAAATTACCCAGACCCGTCCTTGGTTTGGGTCATTTATGGTCTGTTACCCACGAACGTGTTCTCATAATCTCTCATACTCGTGATGGAATTACAGCATGTGATAATACCGATGGTCTCAACGTTTGTACTCACATTTTTATTATAATTATTGTCCATACAGCTGAATCATCTTAAGCAATTTAACTTGTTACTAATTATATATATGAAAGATTGGATGGTATTATCCGAAGCAAATCCCCAGATGACAATATGATTCCAATTGTTATATCTTTTGGTTTTACACATTTTAATTCAGTCGGACATCTGAAAAGATCGATAATGCATAATATATCTGACAGTAAATTTGATTGTACTGTCAATTATATCATTCTTTAATAGTATTTTTCTCAAATCCCCTGGTGATACTTCTAGCTTGGTTTTGGAAGAAGCTTATCTTTCCATGAAATGTTTACGCATTTCCAAAAGGCCATGCCCTACAAATTTTATGTACATTTATTACTCTTATGTTTGGATAATTTTTTTCATAGATGTGGCTGAACCGGTGGTGAGAGGGCACGATGACTCACTATATCGTGATATATCATGCTGGTACTTTTTGAAATTTCCAACAGTGAAATTAAATATAGAAGCCTAGAATACTTGCGGCAGGTAATAAATATGATTTTCAAGCAACAACCACCCCCTAGCTCCCATCCCCCACCATTACCATCCTCCCCCATTTTCTTTGGTCAATCAGTATTTCGGAACAACGAGAACCGAACAGTTTAAATAAATCATTCTAAAATTACAAGCCAGGCAACTGTTTCAATGTACTTTCGAAACTAATAATTGTAAGAACAAAAGTGTACACTGAACTGTGTATTAACAATTAAACTGTGACACTGTAGAATTAGTAAGTACACTCCTAATAATGAGCAAACCGTAAACATACTTCTGCAAACAATTTCCTGTAATTGTAAATGATTAGGTAATTATGATATAACTGTATTGATTGATTGATTATTTCTGGAACTACTATATTACTTGTATCTCAGTATGATGATTGATTATTTCTGAAACTTCTGTATTACTTGTATCTCATTATGATTATTTCTAAAAGGGGCTACTCGGAAGAACTCCAGTGGAGATCGAACCATGTCCTTTTCCTGAGTTATATTACTACTAATGTATATGTTTCCTGAATAAAAATTCCATAATAATAATAATAATAATAATAATAATAATAATAATAATAATAAAACGCAGTTGATGCACAATAATGTGTTACTCAGGAAGTAATCATTATTTTATGTGCGTTCTACAAAAGGAATATGGATGATAGTCCTGCAATAAATACATATATGCTGTATGAGAATAAAGAGTGGAAATCGGATAATTGAATTAGGACTTCAGAATAGATAGCGCATAAGATATGGCCTGTATATATATGAGTAATTCCACCAATTGGTCGACATTTGACTATAAAACAGATTTTTTCATTTTTAACCAGAAATCTTGGTCTGGAGGTATTTTAATTAATTCTGTCACTTTCCCTGACGGAAATTACATCAGAAATACCCTACTTTTGCATATCTGGCATAAATATTTAAAATTCTAGAGGGAAAAAACCCTGTTTTATTGCCTAAAAATTAACGAAAATATTGCTAATATGAAAAAAATGGTGTAAAGAGAGAAAAAATTATGTCCACTCATGGCTACATGTTTATTCAAATTTCATATGATGACCCTGGGTACCGAATAATTTGAAAAAAATATATTTCTAATAATCCATTGGTTGATTTTCAATGCAAAAATGTCTGGGGAAGTCAGGTATGTCACCATAACGTGCCTATTTAAACCTAGAATAAAAATAGATTTGAAACTCAAAGGTGGGTAAAGTAGAGATGTTCTAGAAAGGTTTCAATGTATTCGCCCATATAATAATGAAAAAAGTTGAATATTATAATTTTCTTCGGAATTAGAGCACTTAATATATATTTGGAAAGTGTCTATGTCACCATAACGTGCCGGACATTTTAGTTAATAAAAAATAAAATATTTAGAGTTGAAAAAATTAAAGTATGGCTGAAGGTAAGTCATCATATAGCTCAAACATAAACACTCACATTATCCTCCTGCTGTGCATTATTGCACCTCAAGAGTGCTAAAACGTTATGTCACCGTAACGTGCCGGCACGTTATGGTGACATACATTATGTGACATAATAATTATGTGACATATATGTATTGTGTGGACGCATGGAGAACATTTCCATAATAATTTTGCCTCTAAATACTTCAATCGAATTAATATTTACCTTCTTAAAACAACCAATACAATGCTAATACTATGATGATGATCATTAACAGGATAACGAGGGGGAAAATGTTATATATTTCAGTTAATTATAAATATATTGGATTATATGTGTATATAGGCAGAGGGTCAATCATTGCCGCTGCCATTACCATTACCATTTCGTTATTTGGCTGTAACTTTTCTTCTAGTTGGAATATTTTCACAAACTAAAAAGTGTTATGATCCTTATGTCGAGACCTATGAAGTACACAATAATTCAAAACATTATGTGCATATTTTTATTTTATTTATTTCTAATTCATGTAGAAATAATTATGTACACTTCTTCTGTGCAATTATCACCTAGTTCCCCTCACAGACTCCATGAAGCTACCCTGACTACACTATTCGTTATTAACCTTCCCAATTTCGTCTATAATATCAGCAACATGTCTAGTTTATGTACGAAAAAAAATAAATCAATAGATGCAATTTAAAAAAATTATGAATTTTCAGCCCTGGATGGCCAAATGACGACCAATTGGTGGAATTGCTCATATACACTACAGAATATTTTAGATACAGGTACCCAAGAGGATGAATCTAATGGCGCAGCAGTTTCTAATGGCGCAGTACCGCTTCAATTCCTTTCACAAAAGATGTGTCTTACGCTTAATGTTTTAACCTGGAGTCATGACCCGTTGCCAGTGTTCTTGGATATCATCTCCGTGGTCGTTGTATTCATACTCACGAAAACATCATTTTTACATCGCAAATAGAGCATGGAACACTGAGGCATAGGGAACAAGCACCGTTTGCTATATCTTCTCTGCAACCCTGCTCTTGATGTTCGCTTAAGTCCATAGCAAACAAAAGAGTTTTGTGTTATCCGAATTAAATATTCTTCTTTATTCTCTGTTTTCATACCTTCTATGTTATATCTTCCCCAACGTTGCCATTTCATATATTGCCATCTTCTGCCATTTCATTAATCGATTCTTTCGGAGGTACCTTTGATTCTAACTGTATTTTCAGGATTTCTATTTTCTGTACCATCAGTTAGAATACAAAATCGTCCTGTTTATCAAATGAAAGATAGTTAGAATAAATAATTTAATTTGCGGCGTTAGTGTACCCACTACTGTTTTACTTGTTAATAGCAAGCATAAGGCCTAGGATAAAGTTTTGGTCCAGTTACCGTTTATTTCAATTACGTTTTGGTTCATAACGTGTTATTTATAACTCAAACCGAATTTTATAAAGAGGATACACACATTTTGGCAGAGCACATATGTGTAGGAATGCTTACTGACACGAAAATCTCCGCCAAATATTGTATTGAATACAGGTCAACCGTTTCTACCAATAAAGTTTACACTTTGTTGGTGATATCTCCATACATACGGGATGTGACCTATGTTGCGCAGTCATCAGTGTGATATAATTTATTACGAAGTGTGCTACGCTAGTTTTTTCCCCAATTGGCTGGAATGGTGGAGATATAATTACATATTTATAACTATAGATATATATTTGTGTCAAGAAACTAATCTTGATTGTGGGGCCACTAACTCAATTTTAGTTTCTAAAAATACTCTCGAGATATAACTCTTTTTTTTCTCGACCTTTGAAGAGCAAATAAAAGATACATTAGCCGCCCCCCCCCAACAAATAAAATAGATAAAAAAAAATAAAAAAAATACATAAATAAATAAATGAATGAATAAATAAATACATAAATGAATGAATGAATAAATAAATAAATAAATGAATACAAAAAATAGGTGTTTCCGATTTACCGCTCCCCATACCTAGAAAAACTTACGGAAACTTGTCTTCATAAGAAACAAAACCTTAAAAGGTACGTTTCTGTTGTTAAAACAACTATTCTTACGAAATAGACATTTTTTCAGTTCCTAGAAGGTGGTTTCTAAATTTTAAAAAAGTTACCCTACCTAGTTTTCAGCTATATAAATCGGAAACACACCTTTCTTTATTTTTGCCTTAACATTGTCATTTACCCAAACATTCCCAAATCCAAGATATGGGAGATTCTATACGATATCCATATAATATACAGGTAGAGCGATTTCTAGGAAAAGAGGTAGAAATCCATATAAGGAAAAGAGGGGTTTCTTTGTCCCACATGTTGTAATATCATATTACATAATTAGAATGCAATAGTGATTAACCACATTGTTATCAATAGTATAAATCAATTAGGGTCTGTAATTACTATAAGTGCTAATCATTAAATAAATTAACTGCAGGATTGTGCAACACTAGTAAAGGGATCAGGTAACATCAGAGTTGGCATAGCCAATCATAATAGGCCATGCACAGTTACTTTGTGATGTATGTAAGGACAATAAAAGATAGTCAGTTGGATCTTTAACATCAAAGCCTCCGGTCTCAATTCATTCCTATTTCAATACAATAGTCATTATTATTTCGAGCATACATTCATAGTCATTCATAAGTTATATTCATAATATAACACTGGTGGAGAACTCGGAATTTGTCATTTTACAAACCATCTTATTCATCTGTAGAGTTCTGTCCACCCACTTTGGGGGTTTATATATGGTTTGTGAAGGTATCTGGGGTGAAAATGTGATTTTGAAGC
The DNA here is from genome assembly GCA_942159475.1 of Sthenelais limicola. NCBI lineage: Eukaryota > Metazoa > Annelida > Polychaeta > Phyllodocida > Sigalionidae > Sthenelais > Sthenelais limicola. Next base: position 109,888,780 of record OW804095.1, on the reverse strand, counting down.
CTTTTTTAAATTGCGATCTCTACACTCTATTTAAAGCCTGGGAAAGTCCCTGTGAGATTTCCCACAACCTATGTCCAGGGGGACCTAAGCGGGGAGGGGGAGCATGAGATTGAAGAGGGGAGGGAGAGGGGTGGGGGGAAATCAGAGATAGGGTTGGGAGAGAAAAACAGGTATGAAAGACAATTCAATTCAATTCAAGACATTTTTTATTTGCATAAATGGTGACTACAAAAAGGAAGACCCAGTTTTGAAACCTAGGTTTCAAGTCTTCCAGTGGGTTCCTGGTGGTTGGTTATTGCCAAAACCGTTTTACAATAAAATACTTTGATATAAATTTCATGGCTGTTTAATTTGATATTCAAAGGCTATTTTCTACCTGTCTATGTTTAGCTGTTTCTTTATGGGTTGGCCTAGTTGAATAATATATTGAATAATAATATATAAGGAATATATAAGGAAAGAGGGAGAGGATGAAGTATGGGGAGAGAGGGTGACCGTCGTATATGCAGATGAGTGGAAGAGTGAAGAAGAGGGTGTAGAAATAGGAGAGGGGGAGGGGGAGGAAAAGAAGAGGGGGGGAAGAGAAGAGGGAGAGAATGTAGGGGAAGGGAGAGAAAGCGGGGAGGGATACCCATCAGGAAGAGGAGAGGGAGAGGGGGGAATCGGAGATGGGGTTGGGATAGAAAAACAGGTATGAAAGTCAGAGAAGAGCGGGAGGGAAAAGAGGGAGAGGGGGAAGTGTGGGGAGAGAGGGGGACCGTCCGGAGGACGGGTACTTTGCTAGTATATCATAAGGCTGAAACTGATTTGATTTTTTAAAAAATTTTCAGATGGCTCGAAGAGAAGCACCATGGTCGCTTATTCGTTTGAAGATCCATGGAATCAATCCCACTCCTGACTTTTGAGCCCGAACAATAGAACCCTAAACATGAAGCTTGGATTCGGACATGGCCCTAGGTTCCACCTGAACCTTTTCAGTCCAAGATGCAGATGGCCATGCATCAGCCATACAGCCTCTACCATTGGGTCCAACTCCACTAACTCCAGCCTCCTTGACAATGACCACACCTCCTCGTGGACGTACATACACTATCATAACAATGCCCGAGACAGTGACCCTGGTTCGACACTCAATGATATGGAGCTGATATCCCTCATAAACCAAGGTTCAGTTTTTGATGACAATGTCAATGATGAGTCAGACACTAGTATAGAAGACCACCAATGGCTCAATTCATCAGACCGCCATGCTAGGCGTGACGTAAGGACACTTTTCCCAGAGAACCAATCAAATGATGACAATGCAGCACAGCTATACACAGAAAATGGAGGCAGGACCTCTGAACCAAACAATATCAACCTCTCACAGGAAAATGTCTACGTTAATTTGGCAGCTGCGGCTGCTGCATCTGCAAGATGTGCAGGACAACAACCCACAGAAGCTCAGTACATGAACTTGCCATTTGCTAGGGAATGTGTGCCTGTCTATTCTGCCAGTAACGGTTCCAACCGGTCATCCAGCAGTCATGGAAGGCAAAGTCTGTCCTCTGCTCTTTTTGATGACTCTGAGGATATGTTCCCAGGAGGTGATCATCCATATGGCATACCTTCAAGCTTGCTTGGAGGGGTCCTCTTGAATTTGGACAACCAGTTTCGTCTCTCTGCCAATTCAGAGTGGGAGAACTGGAGCGAATTTCTCACTGACAATGACCACGATGCAACAAATCGAAGAAACAACAACCACGCTGAATCCTCAGAATCTGAGGGAAGAGAAACGAGCAGAGTGTCTAGTGGCAGTTCAAATCTTGGGGCTGCTTCTGAAATGCACTTTAATAACGAAATCAGTAGTGATACCCCTGAGTCAGATCAGTCAGAAGATGCCAACCATAACAGAGTCCCACACAATACTCCAAATCTTATTGGCACATCAAGCTTCCCACTTGGCCGAATTGCTTTGCCTCCTCCCCCATCTTCCAACTCCTCTACAAGGTCTAGCAGAAGTAGCTCTGGTCCCCAGCAGCAAGATTGGTATTTTTATGACCCTAGGCTTGTTCCTGAAAGTAGAACAGAACGTGTAACCTTGGACACTAGTTTTAGAGGACTTCATAATCGATGCCATATGTCCAGTATCATTCAGCCACCTTCTTATGAGGAACTTATGAATGAAACCACTGGTGTAGGAGGTGCAAGACTGCTAGGGGAAGGGCCAGTGGTTGGGCCATTTGATGGAACATTAGGCCCAATTATTGATGCAGATATTATGGACTTTGATCCGCCCCCACCCTACACAGACAGTGGACCACCCCCTAGTTACGACCAAACATTCGGTCACACCCTCGCTTTTCCAACCTTCAACCTTGGCCTTCCAGTTAATCCCCTAGAGCGGCGTTTGGCTGCCAGTTTGTGTACTACTGGTCCCATTTTTACCCCAAGTTCTGCCCCTGACCCCGATCTGCTCATGGATGTCAATATTGATGAGTTACTTGAAGGAACTTCTCCGGCCCCTGTCGACATGCAAGAGGACTGTAGTGATGGCGATAGTCTGATTGATGATACAGATAGTCTTGGGGTCGATGAAGACGACTTACCTGCGCCAGACAATGCTAATTATGAAGATGGATCTCGGCTGGAGGACAATGATGAAAACGGTGATGATGAAGATTTGAACAATAATTTCTCACCCCGCAGATATCCAATCGGCTTCTGTCTTGGTCGAAGGCCACCTCTTCGCTGGAGTAGAGGAATGTCGCCAAATCAATGGACTTCAACAGAAAACTGGGCTCTGCAGTAAAACGGTATAATATACACGTGATGACTGAATCTTGCAGTGCTAACAGGTGAACATTCTGGCACATGGGAGATGCAAAACAGATATTGCTCATTACTCATTATTCAAGAGCTAAAGTCAAGTTAAACATATCTCAAATTTTGATGATAGATTAAGATCACAGTGCCTCAGAAACCTGAAATTTGTAACAATAGCATTTTAAAAGAAATCGGGTTCTGATGGTATGGTATGGAATGATCAATTTTAACTGTGATCTGTAAGATCCTTCTTGCTATGGGACTGCATTGATATTTCAGAATTTTTGGAATTTGTAGGTCTATGGATAAGAATGAAAACTTTTCATCACTTAATATTAAATAATTCCATAAGGATTTGCAATGTTTGTCGATTTGGAATATTGGAACATTTTATTTCCACTCAAGGCTATAACATATACGATACTATTAATGGATGTTGACCTTAATTGTGTATTGCATCATGCTGATGATACTAATATGAAAATAATGGGTTTTCAGTGTCGGACATCTTGACTGACAAGGAAGGTATTATTGTGCACACTTTCACATCAAAAGAAAGGTACTTAGATTCTTGAATGCCACAATTATCTGCAGATCCCTGTTAAACTGTGATAAGGAGATGGCACATATTTAGAGTTATGTATATCCTTATATTTACGTTGTTACGGCTCTTTCTGCTTACATGAGATCAAAAAGAAGCGCACACAAAAGCATACAATTTTGGCAGTAGGTTCCATGCATTTTCTCTATTTGCTGTTTTTTTTAACTGATTCGTGTCTGGTTATTCAGTTGATGCAGAGTTGCTTTCTTGGGAGAGTGTTCCTTGGGAGAAATGAATGGTTTATAATGCCACGCTATCTAATATACAAATTTGATTTGAAGGTGTTTGTTTTCTTTCATTTGCAATGGAACATTTTTTAGAGTTGAGCTTAATGCTACGACAAGATTTCACATTCAATTCATGTGCTAGTCTAAATAGAGTTCTAGATATTTCTGATTTCTCATAATTTTCTGGTCTGTGTTCGACTTCTTATTTAATGTTGGGATTAGATAATGCCTTCCAGAGGATTCGCGTAATCCACGTTTGATGTTCACATTGATCATCAACAAACATAATCTCATAACTGGAGTAACCTATGACAACTCATCTTTCGAATTCTCTGATGAATGCTTCATCACTTCCCATTAATTGTATTAGGGTATCATGTTCACTACAACTTCTATGTGCATTTATTGTAAGTATTCATATATTTTCAACTTGATTGTTTATGATCATCATCCAGAAACGTGATATGTAGTGGGATGAAAAAGGTTCGCGTAGTTACTTTAACTACACATACATTCTGCCTCTCTTATCTGAACAGAGTTTTATTGCTCTATTATTTCATTGGCATCTTTTAGCTTTCACCATGCTAATATATATTCGATACTGTTATATGTGAATTCCATCTTATATAGGAAGTTGGAAGCTATTGTTTGTCATTTGAAGTTAAGGAACATTATAGAATAGAACATAATCATTAGTAACAAAATTTAAAATGAGAACGTATTTTCTCGTGACTTTTGCTTTTTCCACCCAGAACGAAAATATTGTTGGTGATATCAGTATGCTTAAATGATCATTATCTATTAAAGAACAACATAAACTGGATGCTTAAATTCGTAATATTAATTTCTTTTCAAGGATGAGCATTTAAGCCTATTATATAACCAAGAGAATGTTGCACGGATGCAATGTGAAATATGTGAGTTTAATTTACTTTGAGCAGCAGCTTTATCTTGAATAAAATGATTGAGGAAAAATGTTATTGTATCTTATTTTTGTGTCAGTTTATTCTGAAAACACTAGGAGTTAGGAATTTTTTCCAAATTAAAAATATCCCCACCCCTTGTTTTGCGTCTTCAATACTTCTGGAGAAATAATTGTTGAAGTAGTTTGGCAGATCCTTGTCAAGGATTTGGTCCTGCCTGGTTTAATAAGTCTATTAATTTCGTTATATTGTTTGTATGTTTATTAGCAGACATAATAGATTTCAGCTTACACCAATATTTCTTTTGATCGATATTATCAGTATCAGATATGTAATTTCGTTTCGCTTGAATAATCCTTAATTCAAATAATTGATTTCTTAGAAGTCTGGCTCCGGCTTTTAAAGGTTTCAAGGCTTTGTTTGTCTTCACCCCAGGAGAACATTGATGAACAAAGGTAATATATTATTTTTACATTTTAATTCTTGGATAGGATCAAGATGCTTTACAATGGACTTCAAAATAATATCTCTGGTTAATGTCGTCCTCTAGTGGCTTCTTCTAGCACCAAACATTGGGCCCTTGACATCAACTTCACGATTTAACACCAATTGACACTGGCCTTGAAGACCAAACTGGAAGAATGGTTCGACCTATGTACTTGGAAAGAGCTTGTTTATTCTTACAGACTATTTACTATTTGCCTTTGTCATATTAAAAAGATTAATTACCTATATTGCGGGGCTGCTGGTGCACTGTTCGGTGCATAATCCCCAATTAAAAACCACGAATTATGCACAATCCAATCCTACCTCAGGCCGATATGGAAGTTATTATTCATTTTAGTCTCTGCCTAAGGTTGTTAATGCCCAAGACTGTTAATTGGTGACAGTGACAAAAAAGAGTTAGATACTTGGACGAATGTCAAACATCATTTAATGACGAAATCAAATGAAAGTTGAATTTCAACGCTATTCCAGATTCGAGATTCTAATTGTAAGTAGATATCTCGAAATGTTGTGAGTGCGTTCAACAATATTGGCTACTCACAGGATGCCTGTGGTATTCAAATTATATAACCTGTGTGTGTGTTGAAAAGAGGTTTGTCGAGGTCATCTATCGCGAATGCATGCTGAAGTCATGCTTGTCCGTTTTCCGCAAAGCTTTAATAAAACGCTCCACGACAATTTATATTGAGTGCAGCATGAACTCTTCAATGCTTACTTTCCAATCAGTTCTAAATAAGATTCGCTAGATCAATGATACTGACAAAGAGTAAGATTGCCTTCAGATATGTATACTGACAGATTAATGATCACCTAAACATATCTGACTCTTACTGCATAACTGTTTATTATATTCTCTGAGAAAATAAAAGAAATAGTAATAGTTTCAGGATTGATTGTATCTTAATAGCCATTGCCATTAGACAAAGCAACACTAATTATGCGGTTTTAGGGGTTTTGGGTGCGGAGGTAGGTCTGTATAGCAATTACTTCCACATCAGAAACTATAGTGTGAGTCACACAGCGTAAATGCTAGTAGTATAGTGGAACTAGGGTTTCGCTGCAGGGATGAGTAAATGCATTAAGAGAAACAGTATAGGAGGAGACCACTGCAATAAACTTGGTGATCAATCAAAACTGACCTGAAAAGAGGAGTTTCATTCACGGTGGTACTTGTTTAAGAAAAACTCACCGACAAATTATAGGTCTATATTATATCCAACCTTTATTTTCTTACTCAACTCAACGTATATATGCACTCGTAAATGTACCTTTGCCTTGAAAATAATAAATTCCCATGATACCAACCAATATTTATGGGTTCACAAAGATGTAAATCAACCGACATAGACATGTCTAAACTGTATGCATATCTTTAATGTATGTCAACAGAATTGATGGGATATAATTTTTAGCATTATGTTTAATCCCTAGACTTCATTTAATTATTATTTAGTTGAGTCTATGTCGACTCATCTGACTACCTACTTAGTTACTAGATAATTTACTTAAAATGTATGGGATAAAATCAGACTATTCTGAGAAAATTTGTACATTATGTATGGAAATGCCAATGACCTGAATAAAATATTTTCAAAATCAATCAAATCATAACCGACCGGGCCCGCATGGTGCTCTCTGAGGAAATCATCACTTCTCTGAATAAATTAAATGAATTTACAACTTACAAAAGCCGTATTTCCATATTTCAAAAAAGCTTTTGATACTGTGTTTATATATACTTTTGAACGCCCATACCTTTGGTGAAAATACATGGTTTCAGTACTTTCTTTCAGAAAGAAAGCGGTATAATGTATTTTATATCATTAAGAGTGAGAGAAAATTTAGGTGAATGCGGTTGATGTATATGAGATTGAGCGTGGTTAGGACTGCATGGGTTCATGGTGGCCATGCATGTCTGCCCATTGGCTACTCAAGTATATAATAGCCAATGGGAAACATACAGGCAACAGAATATATAACTTCTCCCCACCCCCTGGCGTCTGGAGGTTTGCACCCTGATGTGCTTAACGAATCTCACTTTTGATGACCATGTTTAGCTTACCTAAGATGTGTATAGATGTGTAATGGAAATAAAATTCATTTGCAAAAACAAAAAAAAACAAAAAAAAACAAAAGACTTCTTATTAAGGCATCCTTCATTCATAAATAAGACCGTATTATACTACTATTTTCATGTCCATGGCTAATTTCGAGATCGAATGAATAGGAGAGTTAGGTAGATAGGACTATATCAATAAATAATAACCCTTAAAACCACTAGCCATAACATCACAGTACCAGTGCGTTTATAAAAAATGCATCATATTCATGATGTGTTTCTTTCAGTCTTGCATCGTTTTGAAATGGCGACCGTCTGCGCTCGTTACGAGTCATGAGGATCAGAACGGGTTAGTAGCAGGTTTCTCTCTCTTTATAATTACAATTTCACATTAAGACAATGTCATGAACTTTTATACACGTGCTATGAAATACTTCGCAAACTGTATCCATAACTAATGCGTGGTGTACACTACCAGTCATTTCCCCTATACAGGACAATGTAGGTAAGGAAGTGTGTGGGGGAGGGGGGATAACTTATTTTTGTCAAGTTCTCAATTACGGTTGAATAAATGGAACTAACAAAGACTTTAGCTTCAACAAGGGCTTTACCTTTCCCAGCAGGCAGAGAGCGAGAGAGAGATTCATACAATAACATAGTTACAAGTAACACTATTTATGCACAAAGACGTTTTACCTAAACAATTCTCCTAAAAAATAGCAAGGGGTGAACAAGTCCTGTGTTCACCCCCAACCACACACCACACACACACACACACACACACACACACACACACACACACATTAACCCCGGATAAGATATTTTGATATTTTAATTTTCGACCTTGATGAAATTTTTTGTTTATCTATTTTAATGAAAGCTGTTTTGTAAAGACATGTATATATACACACAGACCTGCCAAGTTTTGGGGATTGAAATGCGGGAGGTTTTCTGTGTTAGGGTCCCAACCCACCATGCACTAGGGGTTCTGTGGGCATGCTCCCCTGAATTTTGGTTAAAATATATGCTGTTTTAAGGTATTCTGGTGGGTTTTTTTAGCGCCATCAGGACAATCTCTTAACAACAAAAATTTACACACGATCTCTGAATTTTAATGATATCCTAATAAATAAAATAACATACCATACTTATTTTATTTACACTTTTTATTCACAACTTCATTCATTAACTTTTATTCCTATCTTTCATAACACACATGATTCATGAACATGCTTTACATGAGATCTTTAAAATCTACAAAACTATGATAATGAATTATTTTTTGGACATTGTGTGCTGCTTATTGTATGTCCACATTGCTTTTTTTGCATCTATGTGCAGGTCATTAGGTTCCCTAAGGCCCCCCATTACATAAATAAAGAAAAAATTACAGAAAAAATCCACATCCACATGTCCATGGGCACTAGTGAGCAACTTGAAGCTTAGCTAATTGAGTGTGTCAAATGCATGATCTACTTGATGAAGACAAATGCCATTAGCTCCTTCTGAGAAATTCTTTTTAATGTTGAAATAAATAAAAACCATATGAATGTATGGTATGCTATATGTGATGTGTTCCAGGAAAATGAGTCACAAGTCGCAAAAATGGATTATGAGATATCATTATATTTGAAAAAATGGGATCACATGGATTCCAATGATGGTACACATTAAGGACATCTAATAGTCCATGGGCCAAGCGGGTCATGAGTACCATCTCGGGGGACAGATTCTTACCTATCCCAAAAAATAGAAGGGGTCAGGGGCTTTTGACTCAGCTATGATACATTGTTTACATAGCATTCAGGGTCAGCACAATCGGCGTCCAAGGATTGTAAGAAAGTTAAGAACAATTGTTTCGATTACAATTAGGGAAGGAGCTGCTATTCGGCAGCAAATAGTACATGTGTACCATGTAGCAGCTGCAATACTGGTGGGATAAGAGCTTGCGTTATAAGGTACTATAAGGACCTACTTTACGCACAGGGGAAAGCATGTTTTTCGCCCAGTGACGGGAGGAATTGCCAAATTGTCCAAAAAACGGGAGATCTCCCGCCGAAACGGGAGGTTTGGCAGCTCTGTATATTTATATAATGTATAATACATGTTGCTAGCATCACATGTGACAGGGTTCATCTAAGGGCTCTCTATTTAATTTTTCAGTATCAAATATGGGCGTTTGCAAATACATTAATTTATTTAGCTATAGTTCCATCAATCATCAATTGTTGAAGAATATCACGGAATTGTGTGTGTGTCTGTGTGTGTGTTTGTATGCGCATCTAAGTCACTACATGTATAAGGTTACACACCTTCGAACTCACTACACGGTGACAAACTCACTACATTAAACCGCGTAGTGAGTTTGCTACTGATATAAATCTACTTAACATACTTAGTTTTATCCATTTTCTATCAGATTATTCATGTGTGGGTTGGTAGCTCCAACATGAAAGTATGTGAACGCTTTCACACACATTTCAAAAGTCAAATTTCGAGCTAAGCACACTTTTATAGGGGAAAATTTGGTTGAAATTCTTCATAGAGGGAACCCTTACCCACTGTATAACCAGCTAAATTTTAGTTTTTTTTATGTAGAGTGATATTCTTACACTGACTACAGTGTAAATTCTGTTTGTTCTATGTAGTGAGTTTCCTGTGTTATAACAATAGTAGTGACTTTGCATGGAAATTTCATGTTGAGAAATAAAAGAAATATGAAGATTTCCAGTTAATTACAGCCATATTGAAAGTAAATGAAACAAGAAAAACAAATAGAAATATCTCTAGAAGCCTTAATTCATAGTGTAGTGCTTTCCAGGTCTAGAGTCACATGTAGTGACTTGGATGCGCAGACGTGTAGTGGTGTGTGTGTGTGGTGGTGGTGGTGGGGGGGGGGGGGGGGGGACTCAAGCGGAGTTTGGTTACTCAATTCTTGTTGGCATATACACCGATTCCGTATTCGACCGGCCACCTAGGAGCAGAAAAACGTACTGCGGTTGTGGGTAGCAACACCAATACCACCAGACTTCTATTAATGCAACAGAGTCATGAGGAGAGGTTCTTCCATTTTGACAATATGATATTGTAGTTTTGACTTAACATTAATTGTTTATTGATTACGACAAGTTCATCAGTCTCCATATATATCCTGAACTATATATGAGAAGAAATCCTCGTCAGAAAGGCAAGTATATATATATATATATATAATATACATTCTTATCTAGCGGTATTATTAATTGTGTGTGTATGTACATACTTATATACCAATGTTCCGTATTAGAGAAGTCTCGTCTTTTCACATAAAACGCAATTTTATGACAACGGGTTAAAATATAGATAAGAGTAGATAATTGAAATGAGTAATCGGGAAATGACTGTAATTACGGAGTAGACGGCACATTGTACATCCAAACCTCGGAACACCACGGAACGTGGGACATTTCTGTCAAAAAAGAATCATGTAGGCCTAAATGTCTTTCCTCCTCTTTTTTTAACACAAATATACATAATCACTTCTTAACCATTAATAGGTATAGTTTCGTTCTCTAAAATATCTCCACAATGTCTCCTATAGTATACTGCTTGAGATACCATTCCTTTCGCGGCTGGGGGACTGTAGGAAAGGGAAATAGAAAGTGTGGATCAGTCAATAGGCTTAGAGCGCCGGTCAATTTAATCCCTTCCCGTACATGTAACTTTCATTAACACCAGAATCAACGCAGAAATCTGGCACTGCAAGCTGCCATTAGATGGGCAGAACATCCCACGTATAAAGACTATGGGAAAGGGCATGTCAAAAGCACTTTTTAATATAATTCATTTAGCATGCACATTTAAATGTCAATAGCTCAAGAAATGTGCATCGTGACGTACATATATGTTGGTATGCTATCTTTGCATGCCCCCATTGTTCAGAATGTGATTTATAGGTTTCTATTAATGTGTGTACAAGGTAGATCATCGTCTCTGTTCAGCCCCCATGCCGCGCCTATGCATTCACGCATTGTTGCTTTGTTTTCCGAGTAATTATTTGCCAAGTTTCCCCACTTAATTAATTATGAGTCCCAGGTATTCCATTCCAGCATTGTGTCTCGTCAGGAGCTCTTTGCACATACCACTACGCGCGAGGAATCCAAACCCCTCATACTGAAGTCTATAAGATTTTACACATTAATTAACTCTGAATGTTGTATCAGCAAAACATAAATATACAGAACCTGATTGTACCCAAAATGAAATAATCAAAATATAAAAGTCTAAATTTTTATATTGGATTCTCAATTGATACCCTCTGTTGAACGATCACAACAAATGCTTTAATAAGTTTATATATAACATGTGAAATACTAAATTAAACTAAATTTGTACGCTGAATCCATTAAATCATATCTGCCTGATGCAGGTAGAGGGCATAGGCGCATGGGTGCTTTGGGGGCGGGTACTGCGGGTCCCCAAAGCCAGCAGAACATTACAAGTACGCATGCGCTTGTGTAGGTGTCAGATCTGAGCTTATTTCTAGAGCACTGAACAGACCATATAGACGTATATCCGATCTACCAAGGTCATTGTTTGATACGGCGATCCCAAACCACCAAAAGCCATAAGAATTTGCTGGGAAGCACACTTCTATCACTCATTTCAATCTTTTTGAATGAAAGTTGGGTAAACCTTCCTGGGGCGGCGTGGCAAAAGAGAAGCCATTCCTGAAGCCACTTGGGAAGAGAAGTCTTAGGAAGAGAAGTCACTCATTCAAAAGAATTGCTGGTAAATTTCAGGAAGATTACTCAAGTTGCGATTTTTGGGTGCTTAAGTGGCGTGAGAAAGCTGGAGGACGACGCAGCTTGGTCAACTCGGACTGAGAGACTCAGCAAGTTTGAATCCTTCACCCACAACAACCGTGGCTACCAGTGGAAAGACAGCAACGGAAACAGAGACAGATACAGAGAAAGAAACCATGACGACGGCAGACGACGTTGGTATCAAAATGCATGAACGTGATAGAAAACGTGCCAGTCATCTTTTTAGAACACAGAGTCTCGGCAAGAACAGTATTGACTTTGAACCAAACGCTTGCCTTGGAACGTTCGAGCCCGACTGGTCTAAGTTCGAGAATGTATTCGCATCAGGTAAGCCACCTATTTTTAAAAAGTCCCTTTTTACACATCTATTTTCATTGCTTTTACTAAATATTTCTATGTGTCTTGTAGATGATGGAGTGTAAGAAAATTTATGCAGGGAGGTTTATAAGATTAAAATGGATATGGTATTTATCATGGACGGAGCATAATGCACTTCTGTCTGCATTATTTCATAGTAAGCTGAAGAAATCCGACAGTATTATATTATTTTTGTCGGGTCAAACTCATGCATCCCCGCTAGCTTTTGAACTTAAATTACTTTAAGTTAATGTAAGCCATTTTATATAGTTGTAAGTGATTTTGCAAAGTCGAAAAATCCCCACATAATAGGTCTTAGTGTTCTGATGGAAATTGCAAAATAATTTTGTTGGGTCCAAGAAAGAATTAATGGGTGAGTTTCCATGGTAAAATGTAACAATCTGAGGGTTGCAAATGTTGAAAGACTTTAACATGTGAATCTAACAGTTTGCACCACCGTCAACATTGCGAAGTTCCACTATTGGCAGGCATCCATGTTCCTTTACCGTGTCTCTCCTGTTCACCATCAACGTATGACAGAACCCGTGACCTCATCTCATTACGTCACACACTAGGCGTCGTTGTACAATGACAAAGCGTCATGTTCAGGTTCCTATGTACTAATTTAGAGATCGATACTTGTCCTTTGCCTGGGGTGCTCTATGGGCGATATTTACCCTGACCCTGAATACGGATTACGGAGATTACGGCACAGATTAGAAAGCGAAGCAAGAGCCAGACTCTAGAATATATCCCGGATTAGTTCTTTGTCCCACCTGTCTTTGGGGATGGGTCGACATATTAGTTTTAAGAATACCCATACTTGATTTTTCGACTAAAAATTAAAATATGCCCAATAAATCGCGAGGTGGCTATTATTTGTATACGGGCAGTAGTGACGGAGCTCCTTACCTGCAAAGGTTAAGGTGGATTTATATTTTTTTTTAGAAAAAGCGCCGCAAATACAAGATTGTATCTCAGTCATTTTACAGGAGAGATTTATTAGGCGATGTAGGCCTAACCAACATTTCTAATGCACAATGGAGCTGCTTCTACCACTTGAATTGATTTCTTCTTTCATATAATTATATATAATATATATTTTAATATTCATTTGATATCCAGTTGAATGAAAGCCCTTTATTAATTAAACGAGCAATGGCTATGGGGGCATATTAAAATGTTAATAACGACGATCTGTATGACTAGATATATCACTTTTGAATAAATTGATATTACCTTTTTTATGTAATCATATATATATATATATATATATATATATATATATATATATATATATATATATATATTGATATTCATTTGATATCCAGTTGAATGAAAGCCCTTCATTAATTAACGAGCAACGACTAAGTCTGAGAATAGTTGGTTATTACATAAAGTTTTTCTGAATAAAATCCATAAACAAATAAGTGTATGTGATATTCTTTTGAACTGACTATCTATTCTATCTATCAATAATTCTAACATTTGACTAGCAGGTTTTGATTATTTCAAAAGATGAAATTTGGGGGCTTTTTCATCGGTGCATCATAGGGCATGAAATAAAAACAATTAAATTAGCAAAAGATAGTGGCATGGATAATAGGCATACGCATTGAACTATCTTCCAATTACCTACTTAATTGGACATTTTCTTTTAGATGGTAAGAGATACATGCCGTGTGATTTCCCCTCGCTTTTTACATCATATAGATTGGATAGAACCATTGGTGCCTAAGGGAAGCCACCGCGATTCTTGCCAAGCCGAAACTTCAAACACCACAAATTATTTATGGAGTTGACATAGTGGGTCTCAGCTTGGCTAGGACTCAGTGAAAACAATGGGTCCCACTTGAAAGATATCAATCTACCAGTATCGATCGTTCGCACCCTATCTTGCCTCCCCAACACATAGCTGTATCAGCCATTTCCCCTCTCAGGGTCCTACAACTGATTGAGTTGGCATATTTTCTTCCCAATATTGGTTTCAATTATCATTTGATTACTTTTCCTTTTAGAATTCTCCCGCCATTTACTTTACAATTTTAACAGACCTTCAATGGTTCGACGAACAAAGCCCAGAGCAAAGAAAATCAAATGATGTTTTTTAGTACGGTTTCTTCATACCCATTTTTTAAGAGGATAGAGAAGGGGAAGTTCTTACACTGTGAATAGTTAGAATCGAAAGAAAATGGTTTTCTGGCCTGCTAATTTTCTTGAAGTTAATAGAGACAAGAGAGGTGTATTTTGAATCGTGATTTGATCTGATTTGAAAATGTTTCTATTATTCCAATTCTCGGATACATCTTCCGGAATGCTCCGTTTTTTCGTCAGTATCCCATGTTATTAATCTTTATAAGTTTTAAAGATTTAAAATAGACTGTTCTCTTTACATTTCTATCCTAGTTCATTTGATGGGTTGATTATTATAAGCGTCATTGCTGTTAAATCTAACTTTTCTAATACATAGATATAATCATAGTGTACTTAATTTCTATGACAACAAACATTGTAATTTGCGTTGATTTTTGCAAATGCATCTATTGCATTTAGTACCTAAGTTCATAAAATTAAGTAATATAAAATGTAGGAAAAATGAAGAAGACACTCAATGAACACTTTTTGGATCAAAAGTAAATTGCGTTCGATCCTGGGTCCCATTATCAGTTATTGAACCTTCCCATTAGTCTAGCCTTATAATATAAAAAAATCAACTTCAGTAAAACTACCTACCTCTTCTGAAGTTCATTTAAAGCTTGTCGTGCAATGTCTTTCCTTGTGTTTAATACATAATATAGACAAGGTAAAATGTGACCGATAAATCTGGGTATTTACTCTTACATTCAGAAAAGAAGATAATTACATAGTCCCCCCAAAATATACACGGGCGTCTTCGGTTATTGAAAGATTGAACCCTTAAAAGATACCAATGATATTGTTTTTATTAGCGATAGTTCCTCCTTCAATAGGGCTGAGATGACAGCTATATTGGCTGGGAGATATTTGTTATTCCTCTCACATGAGCACATTTACATATTGCTCAGTAGAACCCCCGCACACTCCTAAAAGAACCCGTTTAGCCAAGGCTTGGCAGCAGCAATACCGTGGTAATAATGACATGGCATAACTTACACACATTGCCAGCAAATTAGTTAAGATTCTGATATTGTCTCTAGATCTAGATTGAGGCCCAGAGGTTGTTTTATTGGATTTTTCATAGAAATATTGACAAACTTGCTGTTTTCTCTTGAATATCTTTAAGATCAGGTTCATCTGGGCGATGAATTTACAAACACATCTAATTATCCGCTCGTTACGATTTGATCTATACATTTCCAACTAAAAGTAACTGACTGTTTTGAGGAGCAGGAAGGAAAGTGTATATAGAAACGCACAGGCTTCTGAAACATTTCTTGTGTTATCTCCTTCATAGTATGATGAAGCATTCTCAGAAGTTACCATTGTTGAGAGTGAGAGATCAAGACACAATGCAGGAAGTACCCTAACGTGGGCTAGGTGGCGCAAGGGTCGATATTTTCAGATTAATCCTGATTTAAACGCTCCATATCACGCAGTTCTGATGTTTTAAGCGGCCGATATTAAGCTCTCAGCGACGAAGGGTCTTGGGGGTGTTTGGATTAATGGGCAGAGGCGGTGGCAGATGTATCAAGCGCTGGTTTAAATCGCAAAACCGGTGGGATCTTGTGTCATCGTCTCTTTACAGTAATGAAAAGGAACCAGGGACAGTATATTAATTGCCATTAATTAAATCATTAATAGGCTGGTTCCATCACTATAAATGCTTGAGAATATCACCCTTATAAGAGAAGTACAGCATTTAGAATCAAAATTAGAGTTTTGATATGATTTAATTGAAATCGTGGTTCAATGTTCCTCTAATTTTCTTAGCATCTCAAGCCATAATTGGGAGGCAGCTAGTGGCTAAAGTTGAGTGTCCTTGAATAAAGGCAACCTTGAAGAGATAGTCTCGGATACCGGTAAATGTGTATGAATTAACAGTTGGGCATACATTCATTTGCCATATTCCTGTGAAATCTCATCAGTTATGCGATAAACCCGCATGGTATTTTCTAACTGAAAATAAAATAATCATAATAGTACTTCACCTCTCATCATCTTATCATTATCTTAGCCATATCAGGAACTTCACTTATGTACCACCACCATCTCATTATTAACAATCTTTATTTGACTCAAATGTAATGTGTTACAGGACAATGAGTCATAGGTCACAAAAAAAAGATTTTGAGATATCATTGCATTTTAAAAGATGTTAATAAGTTAAATACACTTCCTTAGAATGACCGAAGCATTTGACTCAGTAGTACATGATATCCTAATTAACTAGGTTTATTAAATATTCCAAACATAATGATTAAATGGTTTGATACTTATTGAAAGACCGATTACAAATTGTTAAGATTTAAGGATATAATTTCAGATAAAAGAATAATGAAATATGGAGTGCCACAAGGCTCAATATTAGGCCCAATACTGTTTTTGATTTATTGTAATTTATTGTAAAACATATTCATATGAAATCAAAATACATTCAGTATGTAGACGATACAGTCTTGTATATTTCTCGAGCCTGTATATCTAGTACTATGAATAATGATTTGAAAAAATTCTACGAATGGTCTGTGGGATATTTACTAGCATTTAACACAAAAAAGACAAAATTAATGCTCCTGGGTTTAAAAAATAGATTTATTCCACAGAAACGTGCCTTCAACATTAACACTCTGTTCATCTCATCATTAACCTTAAATCATATATGTTCTGACACTATGTAATCAGTTTATTAATAGCCTGGAACATCAACCCCATACAATCAGAGAGTTTTAGGTCTTCATATTTTGCACATATAGGCACTATATATTGATTGTTGAATGCTAAGTCAATGTTACACCAAGTGTACTCTGACGTACGCTGTGTCCTATGACGTATGCAACCTTCACAACACTGGCAAGTATGTGTAAATTTGGCGGTGAAGTACTTTAAAATTGACTTAAAACCATTTTGCACCCGGTATGATAAAACGAACGTAAAGGAGTAGTTATGAGAACAACGTCCTTAATTAGGTGATGCAACGTTGATTCCCGAAAAAAAGCATCTTTAAAAAAATCTTTAAACTAAAACTGTTTTTTCTGTATGGATAAGGATAGGAAACCCCATAAAGTCCATTAAAACCCTTACGCTTATATCACGTTACTAATTCCTTAATTATATGAACTTACTTAGTGCTTTCAATGTGAGCTAGCGACTAAAATTGCTTTAAATAAAATTGCAGAAGGCAGACTTTAAAATTCCCTAGCGCCTTGAGAGAGAAGTTTGACACAAGTTTTCTTTTAGAACACAGTGCGTGGGCGCACTTGTGAGTCAGAGCTTTGGCTTTGGCGCAAGATGGTCAGGGGAGATGCAGAGGGGATGGGGGTACAGCACGCCTCTTCTCGCCATCTCCTGGCCGGCTCTCCCTGCTCCTCAAAGCAGTCAATAAGGCCAGGCACCCTGAAGGCGTGGACATGGGCTCTAATGGCACGACGCAGAGAAGGAACAAGACAAAGTTGGTGTCAGCGATAGGTGGTTGAGGGGTGGTGGACAGGAGGGAAGGGAGCTGGTGGGTCCTCTGGAGCTGGGGTTACACTTAGGTATTGATGGATAGAAAGGCGCAACAGTTTCTCACATGCATGGACTGGCAGGAGAGAGGGATGGGCCAAGAGTTAATGGAAGTGCTATGGAACCGGAATAAGGTGGTGAGATGTATGAGAATGAATTAAGTAACATTTTGCAAAGAATTCGATTATAAAAGTAAGAATTGCAGTGAAAATGGTCAGGCAAATTAAAAAGACATCTCATCATCACCAAAAATAGATCTTCCGATGCATGGTTAATTCCGGCTTCAGATACCAATATCAAAAGTTGAATATTGCATATTTTTTAAGTGATGTTTTGTTAAGAAAAACAAACAGTGAAAGGAATAGATTGCTTTCAATGTTTGTTAATCCTGGGGTCGATGGAATCTTTCGACATCATTCTACAATTATTATGTTTTGTGTGAATGCACAGTATTATTTCTTTTCGCACATTTTCTTGGAATGACACTTAAAGAGTACATTGCTCTGATGAAAACATCCCACACCAAGAACTATGGAAAACATTCTACGAGCATTTGAGTGGGTGGAAGTTTTGGTTGTGTATCGGTGTATATATGTAAATTCTCTGGAATGGTGGGTGTGAAGAAAGTTAGTGTATTGGTAAGACGGTGACCATGACTAATCTATAGGCTCCTGCCCACCAGCATTGCTATCCACCTCCACTTCCTCCAGCGCATCTTTCTCATGGGTAGATAATACAAGAATTTTGTCCAGAGGAGTCACATGGACACTTCCATTCTCGCCATGCTCCCTACAAGGACGCATTGACACCTTACAAAATATATGACTAATGTATTAATTGTCGATAGTGGATGGTAAAAGGGATGCAATTTGCATGGATATTCTCAGAGGACCTGCTGGATATTTCCTGACTTTCCAAGCTTACAAGTCTTATAATAAGACATTCGTGGTGAGAACAACAGCAACCAATAGCAGCTTTGTTCTAAGAAACACGGTGCTTGTGGAGTGGAATTCATAGAATTGCTAAGGAAGCGCTTGTCCTATTATGCCAATGAGTTTCATTTAGATGTTTAGTCGATCGGATTAAAGATGGGCATTTGTCAGCCGAAGATTTGTCAAAAACTGCGGAGTGGATTTCATCTCGGTACTAGTAGCAGGGAAGAAGGGCCAGAGCAGTGCTCAAAGAAAGAAAATCTGTGCTTGTCACCTCACAATTGCCCAGGTGAGGTAACAGTTTTACTACCGCTAATACGCATGCGCGATAATCTGAAAAGTGAAAATTCTAACCAATGTGAACAAAGGGCCTATTTCGATTTTCGATCGTTTTCCCGGGTTTTTCATATTTGTTTTAACGGTAATTGTTTTAACGGTAATTAATGATGGTGTCGGATGACTTAATTCCATTAATCGGCTTACATCGGCCTACATCGGCCTACTTTTAAGTAGCAATAGATTTCAGAATCAATGCAAAAATAAGATTCACTTCAAATATAGTTGCACCTCGCCTATTGGCATGGGTATACACAATTAGTGACATAATTATATAGCTGATAAAAACAGTGTTTATGCGCGATTTTTTTTGTTTTAAACCCGCATAATTATTTCTTCTTAACGTCACCGTTAATGCTTTCCCTGTTTGATACATTACCCGGTAACCAAGTTTTACTTTGGTCATTTCCATATTCATTCTACAAACCGTACCATATATAATGGACGAATACATTTATCTTTCCGACGGGCCGCACTAAAGGTATCTCCGGAAACCTCAGACCAATTTTAAAATCGCTATGTAAACCCTTTTCAATTATGCATGGGAAAGTTATTTTCCATTTGTCTTAACCCGGTTGCGAAATTGTCTCACAGCGCTAAAAGTGCTAAAATTGATTAAACTATAATATGTCCCTTGGTGACGTGGAGTTTTGGTCAATCTCTCAGATGCCAGTCAGCTTAGCACTTCAGCTTCTAACAACTGCAGGGGTATAGTAACATCGCGCTCTATTATTTAACCGCAGGCACTAAGTTGCCAACTATGTGAAAGTTGCCAGATGGTTCGGGTTACGGTCAGGGGGAAATCGGGAGTTCAACACACATATATGCATGTATTTAGATGGCCTATAAGAGTCGACCCATGTGAACTAACTGCTTAGGGGCCATCCATAATTTACGTAACGCTCGAGGGAGTGGGCGTGGGGGCGTGGGGACGTGGGGGGGGGGGGGGGTCAGACCACGCGTTACAGTCCCATATATGAATAACATTGTGTTACGCAGTCACGGGGGTGGGGTTGGGGTAGGTCTAAATTTTTTAACAAAAAAGCGTTACATTATATATGGACATTATATCTGGCCTATACTATAAAATTGTAATATTAACGATATTAATACCACTCAATGCATGGGACGATTGATTGTTCCCTTCCAGTTACGCCTGTATTGGAGAAAATAATACGTTCACCTCGTTGTAGAGGGCCGACCCTATATGGAATAGTTTAGCCGCGAATATAATAAATATGGAATGGCCAGTGTTAAAGCGTTACTTGAAAGCTAATAATAACTGGTTGAATACGTTGTAACTAGAATATTTAGTTGTAGTAGATAACAGGATCCTGAAGAGTAAACGGTGAAAATAGAAAGTTATAGAGAGATTGTGAAGTTAACCGTTGTTATTTTCACCAATTCGTGTGTACACTGTATATAGATTTGAGATGTTCAAAAAAGGAAACATACATACAGACATACATGAAGACATACATTGACTAACATAATTATGTGAAGTTTAAATGTTAATGGTTAAATGCGAAATTCATTTGTTTTATGTATGAGAAATATGCTGTGAAACTTTTCTACGTCGGTCGCATGAAGTTATTGACACTTTTCAAAAAAGGACTGTTGGACATCTTCCTATGTTTGGATAATCTATAAACAACCCACCTCTTCTTTGTAGAAAGTGCATGCACTGCAGAGTACTGATATAGGGCAGTTTATAGTAGAGCCATGCAGGTGGATGAGAAATATCGGAAAACTTATTAATGTAAGAATCATGATACTTACACAGAAATTAATGTTTATTCATTATGTTTAGTGAACACGAGCTTGGCATTGATGACAATGCTATCCCCATATTCTATACTAGTGGTTAACGTTATTTCCCATCAGTAGTTTTATAAATCAATATGAAACCTGTTTCTTTCGTTGCATCAACGTTTTTGTGTACTTTCATTGAAAATTTTGAAATGAGCCCGACTGAAAATGCTGGCTCTATTGGCAAGGCGGGCTCACTGCAACACCATATAACCACACCAAGCCAGCGGGAACATTATTAATGCATCGCTATGCATCACAGCTCATAATAATATGATCCTACGGTAAAATTCACACTTTACTTGACAGTGTCTTGACGGGTTAAGATTAAATTGGATGTGAGTAGTATATGGAATCAGAAATATGACTCTGGCTATGGTAGTATACCGGCTAAGTAGTATATGAAAATTGTCATTTCTCGCAGTGACTACAAGTGCCAATAATTTGAAAAGGAAAAGGTGGTGGTAAATAATAAATATTAATGGAAACCCCATATAGACGCATGAATACCATCTGGATTATTAGATGTGGATGTGTGGATTTGACTTGGCAGAAATCTACGTGGGGTCAGATATAACACCTAGACAGGTGCGCCGATAGATGAATTGATTGAGGCACGTCTTCATTATATATAACGATTTCTCGTATTTACCCAAGACCTTCCCATAAGAGGTGGTTCAGCGCCATTGTATCACATACACAGGAATCCTACATACTCTAGACGTATTTATTTTCACGCAGATAAATTTTCGCGCACTAAGTACTTTGACACCTATTCGCGCGGATTTAAATTCGCGCAGCAAGGAAGTCTCACCCACTAGCACCAATAGCTATAACTTTCGCGCAGGATTTATTTTCACGCACAAAGGTGGGTGCGCGAAAATAGAAAAAATAAATACTGCGCGAACATTAATACGTTTACAGTATTGGCTACATTCCCTTTAATCTAGTTCCACAGTTTTAAAAAAAACCCACTTTGTTCAGGCCGCCACTGTCTGCGTAGGTTTGTGGCGAAGTCTTAATATGAACATGTATGCTATATAGATAGCAAGTCTTTTAATTGTAGCTACAATGTGTACACTTCATGTGCCACAAACTGACGTCACATATATATATATGGACCGTTTTGTGATAAACAGACTGTTTTACGTTGGCTTTCTTGGTTGGCGTGAGTTATTATAAGTGAATCAAAAATAAAATAACTGGGTATCTGGTTATGAAGACATCCCAAAAGTGGTGATTAACCCATTTACTGACATTGTAATTTGACATGAGCTCTGAATATAGCAGATATGAGGTGTGTGATGTATTGAAGCTTCATGCAGTTGCAAGGTCTTTTCCGTCGTTAGATTTGAAACTTTGTCCCACATAGCGGTGAAAGGGTATGGTAGTACTATCCAGCAGCTGTTAGATAACCTAGTTCACTTTATTGTGACCCTTATAAATATAATCATTAATAGGTTCCCAAAGTCTCGATAATTGTAAAATGTCTAATGAAATGTATTTCCTTTTACCCCAGATCTCCTTCCTACGGGCCGAGGACAGCATGTGCAGACATCCCAGTTTCTGCTTGAAGTGGTGGATATTTTACTTGATTACATAAGAAAAAATAATGATAGGTCCACCAAGGTAAGTCATTGGTTTCTTTTCGTACGTGAAACACAATTCTTACTTTGAGATTATAGTTGTAGTCCCTTCAGCATGCAGCCGGGAAATGTATGTCATCCTAATGATCATAACCCTTCATCTAAGTAGCGTTCCATATCTCCAATTCTACTTAATAATGTAGTAACACATGCACCATCAATAAATGTCCGCGGGTCAATAAAAAGGCATCCAGCAAGCTATCGTTGAATTTAAACCACTGATAAACTTCCCGACATCGTATTCATCTATTCCTTATACATGTATGTAAAGAAAATGAAGCCAGATGTTGTAACTATATATTCAGCGGAGTATAGATATTCATATATATGAGCATATATTAAACAACCGCGAAAAATGTTTTTATTTACGATAATCTCCATCATCTTAAGTAGGGCCTAGAGAATATGGCAACGTTTTAACCTACACTTGAAGCGCACATCAGTGTAATCTGACGTATAATTACCAATTAATCTCAAATTATCAAGTGGACCAAAGATAACACACACGGCGCATTTCAAGATAGAAATTCAACAATATACATCATTTGCTGAGAAAAAGCATGGTCATTGGGGTTTTTTTTTTAGCGAACCTTGCATGTCTGACTGCATCTGTCTATTATAGTGCATGCTGGCATGGATTCAGTTCAAATCTGACATACAAATATGTAGCAACATATTTTTATTGAAGGATCTTTTCACTAAGATCATTGTTAAATACCACATGCTGCACATAACGTATTTTCTATAGCTTTTACTACCTTAATTCCATGCGAATCAAAATTCAAGATGGGGGACATGCAAATTCCCTACTAATAACACTAAGTGTGTTAATACAAAACCAACATTTTTATGGTATAGATTATATGTTAAGAAGTACAGCGTACACCGTGAAAAACGTCTAACATTGGCGACGCTGAATCTGTAAAGATAGGTTATCATGTATCTTCTTCTGAAATAGAATTTACTTAAAAAAACAAATAAACATTTTGAAATGGTGATTTATCTCCCAGGTTTTGGATTTCCATCACCCAAGCACATTGCGGGAAATGATGGGACATTGTCTCGATCTCCCCGAGGAACCACAGAACCTTGAGCAGGTGCTATCGGACTGTAAGGAAACTCTCAAATATTGTGTCAAAACGGGTAAGTATCTCATGTTCGGGTTGTCAATGGGTTATGACTAAAATGTATGTGTTGTACGAATGCGGTGGCCTTAGCCTTGGAAAAAAGAACTGGGAAAAGAACAGTCATTTATTATACCTTTCTAGTCGGTAATATGGAATGCCATAGGCTGCAGCATTGGTGCTCAGACCACAACAGCATGTGGTATGGCTTGGTAACCGGAAGTGGGAATGTGAATAGCCACAGAGCCAGTGTATTCCATCGAATTTTCCCTATATTTTCGCCATAAATATTGGGAAAAGTAATAAATTCAAAATTGCCCTCGGGCGATCTTCATTGCAATTTGAGCTAGGCGATTTCGTTCGTTCGCTATATATGCTCACTAATTACTGCCATTGCTACGCTCCGTGTAGCCTACATTAGGGAACACTGGGGTTACCATCAAGCAATTTTGTTTATAATTATAGGCCTAAATATATATATTATGATCGAGCTAAATCTATCTGTGGAATACACTTTAGCACTATGTATGTATGTAATAGTAGGGGTTACTGAAAATGTAAAAAGAAAGACTCCTGTTCCTTATCTGGTGAAGAGAGCACACTAGTAAAACCAACGACCACAGGTAATAGGATCAGGATGTGCGTATTTAATAGTATAGCAGAGATTGGTACTCTCTAAAGAAAAGCTCTATATTGGCAATATATGAAATGGCTGATGAAAATTAAATGGTATAGATATACAGTTACAATATTTCCGTGGAAATAGGTCATGTATATAATCCTTCTGTGATACCGCTCACGTCTTCCAGGATTTCCTAATCATCTTATAAGTTAGTTTTTTTAGTCAAGTTAAGGAATTCATGGAATTCCTAGCCATTGGACGGGAGTGCAGCCTAGCTGTTCCCTCTAAGTCCCATAAGGCACCAGACCCATAAGGCACCACTCCAGGCTACACCCATAGCCCTCGCCCTCTCTCCACTCCGGGCAGCTCAAGCAGCAACACGTGCTTGACAACTAGCTAAGTTTTTTCTAGCGGAATTAGCCTTAAAAATGGCCAATACCCGCCGCAACCACAGAAAAGTTACCATCGAAGACGTAATAGACTCTGAGGATGATGTGCAACAATCAGGGGAACCTATTCCCCCTCAGTCACCTACTCAGGAAGAAAATACGGAGCAAAGAGAAAGTGCGACCGAAATTCCCAAGAAGAGCAAAGGACACCCAGGCCCAAAGCCTATGCCAAAGCCTGCCTCCCACTCGACTAACGCGCCTAAAAAGTCACCCAAAAAGGTGGTCTCTAAGAAGACAGTGCCTGTCGTAAAGCAAAAGAAGACACCAGCCAAGTCCCCCCAAAAATACAGGAAAACTAAAAAAGAACAAGAAAAGGATAACACCTACCAACTCATGGCTGACGCGTTTACCAAGCTATGTAGAACCGTGGGAAACAAGAATGGCCTGCCTGGGACACGGGAGGAGGACGATGACCTGACCGCGACCTCTCCTGAGGTCGCCCCCGAGTCGACGACAGCTGAATGGGACACCGCCCGGTCAAGGCGTCGGGCTCCTCCGCCTGCTACCTCATCGTCATCGTCGTCCCAGGACTCGAGCAGCTCGGCTCTCTCATCAGACTCAGATTCAGAGCCTGAGATCTACACTAAGCACCGGCCTAAAAGCAAGAAGAAGAAAAAGTCACATTCCAAAAAATACACTGATTCGAGCGATGACTTCGTGGACAAGCCGCCTTGGTCACGAGGAAGGAAGAGAAAACGGGTGTGCAAGTGTGATAATGACAACAAAACCAACTTGCACATTTAGTGCTTCACCGTCAAGCAAGGTTGCAGGATACAGCCACCTTTGCAGAATATCGTTCAAAGCTTGCCTGGTGCCCTGGAAATGTCGCAAAAACCTCCGCCTCTCCGGTTGAAAGAGCCCCATGCCCCGCATACAATTTGGATACGTGCAGCAAGACATCGCCGCATCTGTCAGTCGAGGTAACCCTGGTCCATGCCTGCGGCTACTGTTTTTACGCTATCAAAGGCAGGGAGAACAGCCATGCAGTCAAGGACTGCAACAAAAAAAAAGCCGCTCAATCCAAAATGCATAGTGATTCAGGCTACCCAAGGAAGCCTGGTGCATATAATAAAAAGAGCGGTAACGACAGGATAAAAAACTAGTTCTCCAGTCGAGTCGCAGGGGAGAAGACACCATACCGCCCCCTGAATCGCGTCTGCTAGGCGAGGCCACGGCAAACTGTCATGGCCGCCCTAGGATTGACTCGGCCTTCCACACAGAAGTTCAGAACTGGAAATCAAAGGACTCAGACCATACACAGCATAAAAAAATGTGACAACATCTCCGGATTAAGCAGTCAAAACTCTCACATGATTATAGACTCGGGGCGAGACTCTCAGTGCCAACAAACATACAGTCTCTCCCCATCCAAAATCAAAACATTACAAGGGCCACGCCCAACTTCTCGCGCGCCGCGAGAACACAATGTTGACAGCCTCCCCGAGGTAAACAAACCGCCTCGGCCCCGCCCACTTTCCACTCAGGACGGAACAACAAGACAGCCTCACCTCGAGTCTGAAGTGTTAAACGCCGAGGAAAGTATACAATCAGACGGACTTACACAATCATCATACCAGCAAGCCACTCAGGCACTGGATCAGTGCTCCCTGAGCATAACTAGCCAACAACAGGTAGGCCAAAACGCTTCCTTTGATGCATACCACGACTGGCCTGAACCTATCAAACAAATGCCCTCTGAAATGACTAGAATTTATAACTCTGTTAAGCTAACCAATGCCCCGAACTGGCGCTCGGCCCGTCTCCCTATTAGGACAACACTCGCTATGGGAGTATGGGGGGCTGAGGTAACAGGCCACATCGACGATAAAATGATCATGGACGGCGTCAGATTCGGCTTTCCTATGCAGTACACTGGCGGTCCATCTAACCAGATACATATGCATAGCCTGCGCTGGCAGGCCCATACAGTGTCCCACCATTCAACCCCTGGTCCCATGTCAGCCCCATCATGACTAGACCGAAGAGCGATTTAAAAGAGAGAAGGATTATCATTGACTTCTCCTACCCAGATGGAGGCATCAACAAGTTCATTGCTAAGAACAGATATAATCTTGCCCCGGCTTATCACAACCTCCCTACGGTGGCTCAAGCAGTGGAGCTGATAATAAAAAATCATGTGAAGTCATTGGCGGTCATTGACCTCTCGAGGGCCTACAGGCATTTTCCCATCTGCCCCCTCGACTGGCCCCTCACCACCATCAAAGTCGAAGGGAAATACTACGTAGACAGAGTACTTCCATTCGGGGCTAGGGCCTCGGCCTTCATTATGCAGTCAGTAGCCATGTTTCTAGTAAGAGCTCTGCAGAAGAGAAAAATAACAGCCCTCATGTACCTCGATGACCTCCTCCTACTTGGGGATGGCCCTGACACAGTCAGAGCCCACATGAAAACAGCCATAACTCTCTTCGGCGACCTAGGCCTCAAGGTAGCCGAGAAAAAGCTGCAAGGACCAGCATGTGCAGTTACATGGCTGGGAATAAACATCGACACTCACAACAACTTGCTGACCATTCCCCTGCAAAAAATACACGAGACACGCTCGTGTTTGGCCTCTCTCCTCCCCAAGAAAACCATAACAACCAACAACATGCAAAAGGTGGTGGGCAGAATAGCCCATGTCGCGAAAACAGTCACTCCAGCTAGACTGTTCATGCAGCGCCTGCTTGCAGCGATGAGGGCTGCAGCAGGCGGTGATATATACATCACACCACCAGTCAGGGCTGATGTTAAGTGGTTTCTTAAATTCATGCACGCATTCAACGGCAAGTCCATCTTCCCATCTCTCACCACAGTCGCCACAATATCAGCCGACGCATGCATGGAAGGGGGAGGAGCAACTAACGGAAAAATGGCCTATACGTACACCTTCAACGACTCCACCAAGAAAGGTCTCTCAATTAACCATCTCGAAGCCCTCAACTGCCTGGCAGCAGCCAGGCTATTTACCAACCACCAGCATAGAGGAGGCGAGGTTTTGATAAATTGCGATAACACGGCAGCAGTTTATACATATGAAGGAGGGTGCGCCAGGGATAATACCCTTGGCGCATGTGCACGCGCTTTGTGGTTTCTCTCTCTGGCAATGGGGGTCACCTTCCGACTGGCTCATATACCCGGGAGGGAGATGGAGGTGGCAGACAGCCTCTCTAGAATGTGCCTTTCCCCCCTTGATTACGAAAAAGGGCTCTCTACTGTTAAAACGAATGGGCTGGCGCTGGCCAAGGTCAACGACAGCCTATTCGACATATCTACATTCTTTTAAGGCAAGAAGATAGCGTCCCTGGCTAAGGCAGCCAAGAAGCGGCAGAAGTAGGCACACCGGCCGTCAACATCAGCCAACCGGGAGTCCGCTGCCAGGACCTTCTTCTGTTTCTGCGCCTCGATAGAAGTGGAAGTCAAGGACATTAAGCACCACCATGTATGCTGGTTTATTGAATATCTTGCCAGGCATACAAAGTTCCCCTCTACTATTAAGAACTCTATTACCAACATTCGAACTTTCTTCAGACTGGCAGGGCTTAATACATCCGCTCTCTACCATGACAGAGTTAGTTTTGCCCTGAGAGGGACCCAGCTTGCTCTACGACACATCCCTAAACCCAAGAGGCCAGTAACACCTCAAATGCTAGCTAATATAGTTTCTAAGGCCCGCATCCTTGACTACCCATCCCAGGCCAGGTTGGCCATACTACTCATGTTCTCTGGGATGCTGAGGCAGAGCAACCCAGCGCCGAAGCTCTCAAAGAATTTCGATCCAACCAGACTGCTAACCAGGGGAGACCTGGAGCTAAAGGAGGATGGGGTAAAAATACATCTTAAGTGGTCTAAAACTATGCAATCGACAAAAGCCGCCACTCAGCTGTTTGTGCCATCTGCGGCAGCCGAGCAACTCTGCCTTAAAGCTGCTCTGCTTAACCGCGACAGACACGCGCCCTCCATGGCCCCGGACGCGCCTCTCCTGTGTTTCCCTGACGGCAAGGCCCTCTCGCTCCACTACCTCAACAAACAGTGGGAGATTATCATGAGGGCCCTCAAGTATGACACAAAATCCTTCTCACTGCACAGTCTGAGGAGAGGCTGCACCGCATTTGTGTATGGACAAGAAGGAGTAAAGGTGGACAACTTGAAGGCCCATGGCACCTGGGCATCGGATGCTTTCAGGTGCTATACCACACCTTACTCAAACAAAACAACGACAGTTCATACTGCCCTTAAGGGCCTCGGCTCCCACCTTAGCCCTCTGGCTTAATTACCTATTAACTTTTAAATTGGACCGGTGAATATTGATATGTTATGCCTATACCATCTATCTCATTGCAATTGTCAGTGTTGATATGTATCTATGTCATCGAGATTATACTATATCTATGTCATCTTATTGATGGGAATCAACCTCGACGAATAATACCTTGTCAAAACACCAAATGTTATTCCCATCTTGCTCCACTCTTAAGTAAATAAAGTATTTGAACAGTTAGTGCTGCCTCCTTGTTTAATGCTTTGGTAATGATAAATGTTTTACTGTTCGTTTTCTGATTTCTCTCATTTCTTTTTATAATCATTTCTTATATCTAGATATCTTAACCTCTAACAAATACTAATTTTCACTCATTGATTTTCGTATCAAGTGTAACGCTTTTACACTGTTACTTCTCGTACAAAACATTTGTACGGGTCTTATTCTGTCTCCGATTTGATCTGAGATTAATTTGTATGTTTTGCTTCCATCTTTTCTGTTAATCTATCAATAAAAAATTTGTAACAACACCAATAATACCCTCAACATTCCTATCTATAATATTTTTCTAACTTATGCTAAATTCCGTTTCATTCCTAAACTTGTATCTAATTGTCCCTATAGATATCTTTCGTCATATTATTTTAATTATGTTATAATAACAATCATGAACTTACAAGCCATTGAAAGTTCACTTTTATAATTTCTAAAAGATAAGAAATCTGTTTCATGTTTTGTTACCCCCCTTGACTTAAAAAATGAATTAAAGCCAGCTACAATAGTATATTTTTAATTCGACAATTCCTTTGCGATTTTGGCAGTCTGGTGAGTTTCATTTATTCTCTGTGTCTCCCAAACATGCATTTAATATCAGTGATTCATAAAATTATAGGCACGCCGCCTCCGTTCATGTTATGTTGATTTGTAGCAACAAAGAAATCTATCACTATCAACTAGACTATCTCAATTGTATTAATATGATTGAGGCTGATAGTCATAGTGCATAGGTCCGCCCAAAAGACAGCAGGCACCCAATGGCCATATCGGATTCGTCCCATTCCCTCCTCTTTGGGGACGGTGTCAGAATCGCTTCACCGCTCTTGACTAAACACCTCATCGCACCCCAGTAATTAGTTCCACTAAGAGCGTGCTATGTTTTCACGCGGAGGTTTATCTCCCATTAGGGACTTCGATTTCCATGATATCCTTCCGCCGATGTTGGTAATTCTGCCCGATGGCACTCGCTGCAGGTGCGGAGTGAGATCCCCGTGTCTCTTTACCCCCGAGGCAGGTTTTTCAGCCTTGTAACTGCAATTAAGGCGCATTGATCTTGGATCTACTTCCAGGAGATTCCAGAGGCAGATTTCGATCCTTGAGGCATTTTTGTCGAACATCCGTCCTCGTTTACGTTTCCACGCCCTTGCCATACCTCTCATTTTCATACTTATATTTTATTTCAAGAATTTGACTTTTAAAGTGATAATGCGAAAACGATGGATGAGTTTCTCAGAAAGTGGGCGCCAAAAATGTCTTCATTTTAAATATGAAGTGCCATTCACCAAATCAATCTTGAATTATTTTAAGCATAACCCCACAGCCTTATCGCTGACTAAGCTTTCCACACGGGCTAAACATATCAACCATACAGACATACATTTTGTTTACTCTCTTGAGTTTGGGGTCCTAGCTTCTGCAAAGAAGGCTGGTTTAATTTTGGCTGTGTGAATTGGCAACAGGTGTCGCTTCCAGGGTGTTAAGCTTGACACAATAACCGGTCCCGTGCAGTGGCTGACAGATGACAGACCATTCCTTCTCCCTAACAAGGTTAGATATTGCCTCGATTATGGCTCATCGATCATAGGTCTCCGAGCGCCTTTGGCTTAGTCCTTGATCCATTCTAGGAAATAAAGCCATGGGAAAGGATATCCAACAAACAAACGCTGCTTTTATTCCGAATGATTTCTATAATTAATCTTATCGAATAATTGTATTGATTGGGGAACACATTATCCGCCAAATCTATAACGTTAGTGCCATTAATTGTGACACATTAGGCGGGTATAATATATACTCTTATTTCAAACGAAGGAATCAATTACTGCTCCTGAGCGTTCTTCGGGAATATTTCAACTATTTTAGAAGGCTTAAATAAAAGAAGATACCTTACCAGTTCCCCTGATCTGATCTGAAGGGTTTAAAATTATGTTTTAACCCACCGTGGAGTTTTCTATTTAGGGTGACAAATGCAATGGGTTTTTTGTTTAAAAAGGCACCGATACGACAAGTTCCACTCCCAGCTATTTCATAGGCTACGTTTATGCCCGCGTTTATGCTGGAGAATGATGCTCTCCAGCGCATGTACATCCCATTCACACATTATATCCTTTACTTAGAGAAAGGAAGATTTCTGCTTTTTTGTACTGCTTCATTCAGCTCATATATGACCCCTGTATACATAATTCCAGGTCATCCTCGCTTTTTTAACCAGTTGTCTACCGGACTTGACATCATTGCTTTAGCTGGGGAGTGGTTAACCGCCTCTGCCAACACCAATATGTGAGTACACGTCACTTTATGCGTCTGTCCGTTAAACACACTACAGGAAAATAACTTGAGCCGAATCTTGTCTTGATTTAAAAACGTATCACTTGTTACCTTAATTATCATTAATTGATAAATAGTACTATATGAGATATTTGCTGGGATATTTGATCGATATCTCAAAGAATGTTGAGGGGGGAATGAAGGTGCTTACAATTTCCAGCAGAATATATATACAGAGCTAGGGTAAAACTAACGTATCCCTCTTTGTATGGCGTGGATAAACCACATGATAAGAATACTGAAGCCTCCATCGTTAGGAATACATTCACCGTCAGGACAGATTCATAGGGCCTGACAGGCGAAGGTGCCTTACAAACTGAGAGCACAGCTTAAAGGATGACCCGTGGAAGGGTCATGCTATCGTTTCTCTGTTACTTTTCCCTGGGGAAAGATTGAACTTGAGTCGCTATAGGCTTTTGAACTGCATGTGTTCATACCTAAAGCCATCTTATGATTGCGCTTTCAAGCAAGCGCAAAAGTAATAATGGTAGGAACACTCTATGCGTCAATCATAACAAAAAAAACATAATCGAAGACTATTCCATTATACAATCTCTGATATTATTATTTGTAACAACCTCTTGAAGAAACTAATCAGAAATAGGGCATACTTTTTAAAATATGAACTTGAATTTTCTTATTTTCATAGTGGTTAAATCTCTACCACTTCATGCCTTTTAAGGTTTACGTACGAGATCGCTCCAGTTTTCACGCTCATGGAAGATATTGTCCTCTCAAAGATGCGAGAGTTAGTGGGCTGGGAAGAGGGTGATGGCATATTTGCCCCAGGTAAAGTGCATTTTATATTAAAAGCATCGTCTAAATTGACCATTCTTCATTAGTATTTAAGGGTCCAGCTACATATTCACTTTTGTGGAGACTACAGAACATGAGTGCTCGGTTTAGGTTGAAACTGTGAATTACGTTTTCTTCATTCAGGTGGTGCTATCTCAAATCTCTATGCTGTCGCTGTGGCTCGCCAAAAGTACATGCCAGACATCAAGCTGAAGGGCATGTCTGGACTACCTCGCCTCGTCATGTTCACTTCAAGACATGTAAGAATATATTGTGCTTTTTGACTCTTTGTATAGACGCACGGCGTCGAAACTCATAGTCTAATCACATGTCTGTCACCAATTTGTCATCATATATTCTTATCATATAGCAAAACAACAAAAATAACCGTACTGTTTTTATTTCTGTCTTTTCCGTAAGAACCTGAATTAAGGTACTATTTGTTGAGATATCGACACTTAACATATGAATTGCGTTACCGTAGTATTTTCCGTTGTACTTTAGCTGTAAGTTTCTGACTTATGTATAAGCTGAAAATATCGTCTCTGCAGTCCATGCGCTTATCAATAAACAAAACAAACAGACATATTTGTATTTTGACACCAGATAATGTACCACAAATACTTGGCATTGTTATAACCTACATACATTTACCTCATAAAATTTAATAAGGCGAAAAAACATTCTAATTACATTAAGAATCCCTTTGGAGCACATGATACAATAACCCACATAATAATACAATATATAAGTTCAATATGATTGTGGAAAGGAGTTCCCCAAGAGACAATACAAGTTGACACATAGCAGTCGCAATCACAATATTAGTAGTCGCAACCACTGCACCCTTTTTAACACGTTGAGTAGTAGTACATTTAAAATTACTGCACGCAACAATAAGTGTTATCTTATTTCGGTTATGTAATGCAAATGTATACGGTTGGAATGGCGTCACACAAGTAGAGGCAATGTTTTTTTTATTATAATGCTATAATACCAATGTATAAGAATGATACATACACAATTGCATCCATATTCATATCAGTTTTGGTATATTTTCTACAAAACATAAACAAATCACTGGTAGCTCTTGGTTCCTCAAAAAAGGCCAGGGGATTGTGTGGAGAAGAACGTTAATTTTGTACCCAACAATATTCGCCCTGGATGTATTTGACTATGTGTATTATGTAAATGCCCCTCCAAAAATGATGTAATTAGATTGAAATTATAAACACATTTCGTAGAGACGTCAAAACGAAATCTCCAAAGGACCGGAGTCGAATATTTATCTTCATCTTAGATATTCCCCGACAGAAGCCGCACAATAAACAGTTTACCCAGTGGCAATATCCGTTGTGTCTTCCTGCTCATTCGTTCTTTCTCACCAAGCTAATGTTTACGTTTCCGATCGCTTCTGATTAGGCACACTTTTCCATCAAAAGAGCTGGGGTCCTTCTTGGTATTGGCCTGGATAATGTTATTCTGATCGACACAGATGAAAGGTAATCATTTGAAACCATCAAGAATTAAACTGAATGTTTTAGAGCGTTCTGGATGACGGTAAAGTATTTACCAATGCACTTTTCAAATGCGATTAACATTACTATGTTCAACCATTTTAATGTTTACAATAGAAATGAATACAATTATAAATATTTTGGGTATTTATACAATTATGCGCAATCCATCAATCCCTATTCTCCAGACTAAAATAGGCCTATCAAATATTTAAAATTAATCTCTATCCAACAATCAATAAGATCTATTTTCAACACCTCTAACTTATTTTAATCATTATAGTTTTAAAAGTATTTGTTATACCGTTAGGGGGAAGATGAAGGCAGCTGATTTGGATGCCCGCCTTACCGAAGTACGGAGGGAGGGTGGCGTTCCATTCTTTGTTTCATGCACTGTTGGAACTACTGTTTTGGGAGCTTTTGATCCTGTACATGAGATTGCGGACGTCTGTGAGAAGCACGGAGTTTGGTTCCACGTTGATGTAAGTATGCTACTTATACTTACACAGGATGAATACATAATTTGATACAGTTTGCCTGAGAATCGGAATACCAGTCTGCAGCAAATACTTGCACGATTTGCTCTAAATATTTGTTGCATGCAGAAAACTCACTTCAGTGGATTACGGTGGAATATGATGAGAATATGTCAAATAATATATTTGTAGATGAGTGGAAAACCTATTGTTTACCCCCCAAAATTGTGATGTAATGTTTATAAGAATTCGATCATCTGTGAATACCATGGCATATTGTGCAGCAGGTCAGTTTTTTTTATATCAGGCAGAGTATATATACAAGGCAAAGCATACTAGCCACAAAGGCATTAATGTTCTCCGCACAGAGACCTTGTTAAATTTATAATTTATTGATTTCCCTTTGTGATATAGGGCGCGTGGGGAGGGAGTGCTCTTCTATCATCCCGGTACCGTCTGCTTCTTGATGGTGTACATAGGTAAGACTGATTCCATGTCGATCCTTTCTTATTTGACAATTGAATGGATTGCTTCAATCCATATAATATTTAGTATAGGCACATACATCACAAGTATTAAAACATGCAATTGTTGTCTTTTGTATCAATGTGCAATTACATGCCTTTTAATACAGAGCGGACTCCATGACTTGGAACCCTCACAAATTAATGGGGACGCTACTGCAATGTTCTGCAATACTCATCAAAGAAAAGGTAAATCTTTATGACATTTTCATTCAGTTTTTTCGCCGCCTTTGGTGAGTCGGCATTCGACCGCGGGTAGAGGGTTTAAATGGGCAAATGTGATTAACATCCCGTTTTAAGCGGTGCTTTCGATCATTTATACTTTACTTTAGTGGCATTGATCTCCATAGAAGATAGTTGCGATATAAATTGGCTAGGCCAGTTACACACGGTCCTAATCTTAGGTCAGTCAAAAGTGCAATCATGCATAACTAAACACATGTGGTAATACACACACCAATATTGTAAAACTATGATGACGCATGTAGGGAGTTTACTAATATTTATTCGGGAACTATTCCCTGTGAGGCCTGGCACAATGTCAGGTCGATAGTTTCCCAGAGGCCACCAGTTCCGGACAAAGAAGCGAGATATATTTGCCTTCCCTAACCGGAGCAAGTGAGGAAAGTGACAATTTCCAGAAATATGTTCCTTCACTCTAGCGGAAAGCATGGTCCCTGCATGTAAATATGACACAAGGGTGATTGCATGAATGTCTGAATCATCAACCAGGCCGCGGGAAATATTATTCTGGGTTCCAGGGTTAAACTAATACGCACAATAGGCCTCATTATCCATCTCCCTAGTAACATATGTATTCGTTCGTTCATCACTTTAAGAGATTGTACGAATTCTGACAAGCAGAAATCCAAAACACTTCAATCAATACCGACACTTGCGCGCCATATGTGATGCTTTAATTACCACTGTGAGTTCAGTAAGTGCAAATACCCAAATGTATACTATATTTCACGCTTTTGATCGACAGTATTCCACACACGAATTTAACGAATCAACTGCCATAGTGCCAAACAATTACACTTCTTTTCACGTATATATAGGACCTTGTTATTTTCCATGTCCACATCATGTATTCACTTCAATTAATGTTTATTTTACTTTTTTGTATCTATAATTCAGGGGCTCCTCGAAGCCTGTAATTCTCTGAAAGCCTCCTACCTCTTCCAACAAGACAAACACTATGATTTGACCTATGATACTGGTGACAAGGCCATACAATGCGGACGTCACAATGATGTCTTCCAACTCTGGCTGCTGTGGAGGGCTAAGGTAAGGCAAACAACGCTAAGCATTGTTTTGATATTTTTTTTTATAAATCTTGGTAATTCTATCATATTTTTTATCAAAAATAAACATCTATCTAAGAGTTAGCTGTCAGAAACAGATGGTATGAGCCGCCTCACACTGTTGTCGATTGCTTCCTAATAATATACTATTTTGATATTATTAAAATATTTTTGTATATCATTGTTTTTCTTAATTCATAAAAGGGCGATATAGGATTTGAACAACATATCGACAAGCTACTCGACTTATCAAAGTAAGAGCCTTTTCAAATTTCCTTTTACCATCTGTGTCAATCTTCTGTCATACGGTTGGTTATTCTCACTGGGACAAACTCCGAAGAACAAAATATTAACAGCTACACAACCATTAATATTCTGTTCTTCACAGGATATTGTGACCAGCAGTTTTCCATCAGTAATTCTAATCCAACTTCTTGTACTTTGGAAGTATCTCGACATCTGTGCATGGACATTTTTTTTTTACCGGATCGGTTTAAAATTATGAGAATGCACAGAAGGCATCCGCTTATACAATTTGTCCACTAAATTGTGTCAAAAAAACCGCTATATTATCATTTTAATCTACAAACACGTGACCTCTACATCCGCTCATCAATAATCAGGGATCTCTTTCTCCAATTTATAAGGTACCTGCAGACAAAACTAACGGAACATGAGGGTTTCGTTTTTGTTTTAGAAAATGTGAGTAATAAATGTGACAATTACAAATACAGGTATCAATAAAACTTTCTAGACAGTAATTATAAATTATTTAAATCATGATGAATTTCAGCCAATGGGACAACTCAGATGCATTTACTTCCCCCTGTGCCTCCTATCTATATCACACAGTAGCAACAGCAGTTTGCAAAAAATATCGCTATTACCTCTCAAATCTACTTTTCTAGCCCCAGTTTATCAACACCTGCTTCTGGTATGTACCCAAACATATGCGTCAAATGCCTCGTGGCGTCGAATGGGATGCGGCCATTGCAAAGGTGATTAATATTAAAGAGTTTGATCCTAAGTTTAAATGTAAAACAAAACAAGTTTAGTTTCCTAAATATTTTAATCAAATAAGTATCAATCTTAATAATGTATCTAATTTATCTCTTACTAAAATGGTCTCAGATGAGAAAACATGTTAAGGACAGCAATAATTAGTCGCTTTCGGGGAAAGAAATTATATCTCTGTTGCTTAGGAATAATTTACATGCATACATTGAAATAATTCGACCTATTGGGATTGGCATGACAAGGACACAACGCTGGGTGTTGGTTTTAATGTGTCTGTAATATCGAATTTTCTTGAGATTCAAAAAATCTATGTGCCTATAATTATTAAGAATATGTTTTCTCTATGTAGTATAGTTTATATACAGCCCTATGAGCGTATGAGTAGGTCTGTCACAGCCTACAACGAAAAAAGTCTTTCTACTATTGCTGACTGACCACAAAAATAGTTTGCCAATGGGAAGGTGGAGTCAATGACCACATAGTACAGACTGTGATAGACCCTATTCAGGCATGGGTCTATACACGTATAGATTATATGAAGAATACTGAGAATATTGTATAATTACATAATGCTTCTTTAATTGGTAGGTGGCGCCACGTATCAAGGCCCGCATGATGGAGCGCGGTAACACTATGGTAGGCTACCAGCCATTGGATGATATACCCAACTTCTTCCGCATGATCATCTCCAACCCTGCTGCCACGGAACCTGACATCGATTACCTCATCGAAGAAATCGAGCGTCTTGGCGAGGAACAAGAGTAAGATGCTTATTTTGCGCTGGATTCTGAAAGTGAAACCGTGTGACAATGAAGGGACGTTGATTCACACATGTATACATACATGAATGGCTTTAAAGGTACATCTGAACAAACCAGAAACATTCAAAAACTGAATTCGCATCGTCAAAATATCAAGCTCCAAAATATAGTATGATCATATAAATGTTATTTTATTCACTCAACCCACCATTTGTATGTTAATGATGTGATCAATTCTGGAATGAAAGTTCCAACTTGCAAGAATTTTCAAATTTGTTTCGAATTAAAAATCCATTTGGACTCTCAGAGGTTCAATAACGTTAGAAACAAGGAGAAATGCTTAAAAAAGGGGACATAGTTGAATTTTTGCCCATGTATAATGTATAATATTCAATCACCCACTTACACCTAGTTGGTTCTATCTTAGTTAACGGGATTCGAGCCTTCTGTGTTAATTCTATGGTGTACCATTTCAGTCGATACCATGTGGATTAATTGACTCTAGTCCATAGCAATGGTAACAGCCAAGTATATAGCAGGGTTGCAAACTAAATAGCTCACAGCGAATGCTACAATTTTAATATATTCAACTGTCAAAGGGCGAACTAGACTTCTGGGGGAGAACTGTTTGGCAACACTGTAGATTACTATAGTCGAGAAGTTTGTTGATACATTGTTGAAGTCGTTCTTGTGAAGAAAACGATGAGTTACCATAGTATAGGGTTACATAGACTTATATAGGCCTACAGATTGTCAATCTGCGTTCGTATCACGTAAAACATAGACAGTAGGATGTACTGTATATTGAAAAATGTTATTCATGCATAGAAGATCTGTTCATTCCATACTCATATTATAAAACCAATAGAGGGAAGCAGGGCTGGTACTATGACAGGGAAACTATTCTTCGAATGAATAATATTATGTCATCATTTGATACATGTACTGAATCAGTCCTGCATCAGCATACATGTGTTCATACATTTTTCTCGTTTATATGACCTCATAATTTGGTAAATAACGCCACAAACTTGCCATAATTCGGACACGCCCCCGAGGGGCCGAGCTGTTACACGAGATATCCTTATCTTTTAGGGTATATGGATATGGAGTGCTCTTGAGCACCTCGAATCCTTATATTGTTATATTACTGCCAAAGCCAGTGGAGCGATAAGTTATAATGATACGTTCAAGAATAAGTATAACATAAGCATAAGTTAACAGTACGATATACTCAGTCTGCAGTTAATGATATCTCATGCAACGGGCCCCCAGTGGGGTAGGCCTACGGAGTGCGGATTAGGCCCAATTTTGAGACCAGCAGGGTTGACCTATAAGAGTTCGAGAACACCATCTATCATTGTATTACACATTCACTGCCGTCGCATTGGTATAGGTCTGTCTCATCTCTGCCCCGCGACAGTATCTACGTCCCAATGTCAGATTGATAATAGTCTTCTTTGGAATTAATTTTTAACCTTTGGGAAAGCATAATGTTATTAAAACGTCCTAAGCCGAGATTTTGAGGAGAAAATACAGCTGGGGTGCGTTACATAAAGGGAGACACACACTATTGCATCTCCAATAGACTAATGTAGGCACTTTCATGCCATCGCGAATATGTTTTTGTTTAAAAGTGTGTGACATCCCCAGGACTACGTTTGAGTTCAACGTCATATTTCTATCTCTATTACAAAAAAAGAATTATCATATTTATCTAATGTAGTCTATGGATATGTAAGTATAGGTTAATAGAACGTAAAGTAGTCTGAGCTGTCTCTACGTCTAGAAATGTCTCTCATATGATCGCTTATTTATTATAACTGTAGAAAGAGCATGGTCACCTGTAGTTCGAATGGGCCTTAATTAATTATATATAGTGCGGATGTAAGGAATCGCGTGATAAGATAATTAAAGCTAAGACGTCATGTAGATGTTGTTACTTGATTCCAAAATCTCAGTCATTTATTTTCTCTAAATAATTGAATGCGCAGGCGCGAATGATTACCTATGTGATTACGTCATTACAAAAACAAAACATAGAAATAATGTTTCGAGAAGAACTGAATGGTAGGGATCGAGTTATCGCGGTATGTTTTGTTGGCTTTGCAATCTTCTCAATAAGCCCATGAAATGCAAGGTTTTGTGACTTCTATTCTATTCATACATTTAACTCGGGTAACAAAGCAATATGTTTGGAGGTATGCTAGGCTACCTATAGTACCGTTGGAATGGAGATGCATATATAATGTGGGGATGTATGTACAATTAAGTCGAAGTGGTGTAAAAGAAGATATTTAGTTCCTACAATAAGCCATTAAACCATATGTCTTAAAAGCTAAATCTTAAGTGGATCTCGGTGAGTGTTATAAAGATAGCATCCTTAGAGAGGATGCTGTTATCTAGTTATTTAGAAGGCTGGTATATAGAATATTTAGCATAACATATTGAATATCTTTTATTAAAGTTAAAATCTTGAAAATCTTGACTTCTCTAGAAAATAGCCGGGTTTTCGAACAATTCAATTGTTTAAAGCCGTATATCATACGGTTTAGCAATATTGTGTTAAATCGGACGCAAAATTTGATTTTGTGTTAATGTGATAAATAGATAGGTCAATTGTAGGTCAATCATTATAGAAGGTCAATCATTATAGAAGATTAATCATAGAAGATAAAGATTACTCATAGAAGATGATAGTCATTATAGTAGGTGTGATGTTGAAAAAAGTCAGTGGATACTAATATACGATTCCCGTTCTACACTGGGAAGCACTCTAGGTGACAGTACAGTAATAAACAGTGAGTGTCAATAATTGTGCCGATGTTTTTGTTTACTTGTATATTATTATTGTTCAATATCTAACATCAAAGGAATGGATGAGACATTGAATAACAATGGTGTCGCTGATATTGATCTCAACATGCAGAGTTGTAAAGGAAGAGGTCCTACACCATATAATAACATTCCATAGGGATTGTTTATAGTTTTGATAGTTTTTCAGACCCCAACATAATATTTATGTATGACACGAAGTCAAACAAGGACAAAACAAGGTTTGTACATAAAACGTCCCTTATCGGATAATCCCCCCATATCATTCTACAGATAATAGGCCTCTCCGCCACTGGGCCGACCGGGAGCACACGCTACACCCGCTCCCGTACATTAAGCATTGGATCCATGAATAGAACTTTCTTGAATTATTGTTTAGCGTTTTCATGAAATTTGAGAAATTATGAAACGAGAACAATTCAGGGACAGGTTCAGTCAATACATATATTATGTAATTACAATACAAACTTAAGCTAGAATACAACAAAACTCAACATGATAAAACCAAAACAAATGGTTGAATATCCATTTAGAGACAATTTGGTCAGAGAAATAAATGTGGGATAGTGTTTCTGTCACCATAACGTGTAGCACATTACTCATTATATCAAAATACTGAACAAGCTTGAAGAAATATGCACGGATAAGTCAGATTCTTAAAACGTTCAGGATGTTTGTTGAATTATCTATAGTAAAACCTTGTTATTCAATATAATTAAATCATTGTTTAAACTCTCCTGGAGACACAAGTGCTAAAGTACATTTATAAACGCTTCCATACTTAAATTGTATACTTTTTATTCAGTATAGGTAGAGGAAGAATAAAAGTCCTATATTGATGATTTCGAAATGAAAATAAAAGTCAAATGTATGTGAAGCGAAAATTCTTTCTAATAATTGATAAATAGGGAGGAGGGGGGGGGGGAGAAAAAAACCATTTACCAAGTTTAGCAGGTTGAGCTCCCATTTAAAATCATGCTTCATAACACATACACTTGTGTTTCACAGGAATCAAGATCTCCCATGTATCCCTATACACAACTGGGTATCCAGGTGCCATAGAAACGATAGGGCTCATGATGGGGGGGGGGGGGGGGCGGTCCTGTGTCGATTTGTCCCGCTAAGGATGAGCATTTGTCCCTTGTCTCCAGAACCCCATGTCGATTTGTCCCTGTAAGAAAGGGTATATATGTCGTTTGTCCATCATAAGAAATGGCTATGTGAGTTTGTCGATTTTACCCCTTATAATGTCGATTTGTCGCGCTAAGGATGAGTATTTGTCCCTTGTCCCCAGAATCCCAATGTCGATTTGTCCCTCTAAGAAAAAGGTCTATGTCGTTTGTCGATCATAAGAAATGGCGATTGAGGCATCAGGACCCCTAACGATTAATTAATTCCAATACCAAAGGGTCTATATAACGCCTGTATTTATACACTGACCGTTTTGGCATGGATTCCATGTTGCCATGATACAAATCATATATGGTAATATTCAATATAATAAGGGAAATAAACTGATTTTAGAGACACAAAGTTATCAAGAAAGTTCGTTTTCCACGGGTAAGCCTATGGTGACCACTGACGCTCCCTCAGTCTCCTTGCTCCCGGTCATCATGAAAACCAGATGTGCGCCGAGTGGGTAATAGGACCCACTACTGATCCCATTTTTGATATTATAACAGGATAACTCTAGCAAAGAAAGCACACAGCATTTCCATGAATGCTCCTCGAGAAATGACATATGGGGAATAAGGGATTCATATACATTTTCCCTGTCGTTATGTCTGTCTAAACTGAAAACGAACATGTATATAACGTATATATCTAATGCAAAAATAATTTTTCTTTTGGCAAGGTTCATTTGGTCGATGATATGGTCATGGTAAACTTAGAAAGATGACATGATGTGGCTAATGTCATGATAATGTTAATTGATTCGAACTATGGAAATATTTGGCTGATAAACTACTGAGAAGAAAACAATAGCAGTAGGTGTCCCTCATATTTTTTAAAATAAAAATATCTTTTTGCCATGTTATCTATAGTTCAGCTTATACAACTAGTCTTCAACTAGTGCCGCGGAAGGGGAATATTTAATTGTTTACTCCGAGTCAAGACCTTGGATTAGGTTTCTGCGACCCTACTACATAAACCTACACGTGTTCACGTGAAACCATACGAAACAAATATAAATGTTATTATGAATCCTGAAAACGAAATACAATATACAATGTATTCGTTCATCACCTTATCTGCACCATGAATCGATTTTTACAGAACTTTGCACTGGGCCGACACCACGGATTTCAGCATTAATCCAATACTTTATATAGCAATTATCTTTGGTATCTGTACATCTGATGACATATGAGTGCCTATAGTTTGAAATTACCACAAAGCCTCTCCAGTGCAAAATACCTTTGCCCAACGAAAGAACTCGAATTGGAAATGAAATTTTATTCAGCTAAACTGTGTAAGCTATAAACAATGGCTGCTCTTTTAAATGACACACGGCTGATCCCATCGTTTTATCTATGTCACATATGCTTTACATCACTGTTATGACGTATATGAAAAAGTGGGGGTTGTCGTAGCGAGATGGTGCCAGCATGTGCAGAGTTTACAATAATAATCGATGGGGCTTGGGAATGATCCATGTTCTTCATCAAACAACAAAACTGTGAATAGAACACTACAATGCGGACGTCTTTCTTTGTTCTTGGGCTAATTGCGATAGGTAAGTGTCACTATAAATATAAGATCATTTATGTTGTGATGTATCGTTGTTGACCCTCACATATTATTACAGAAGTACAATGACCATTGACTATTGTTATACTAACCAATTTTTCTATTTCGTCCCCCCATGTAACGAGTATTGTCTATTTCCAAAGTGTACCATCTTTAAAAATAGCTAGGTCCTTAATATATATAAGCAAATTTACAAGTTAGTTCATTGTTCGCTATAAGACACACGTAGGGTTGATAATGTCTTACACAAATTAACCTTACCCTCATGAGAGTTCACTTGGGTCTGAAATTGGCCAAAGCAGCCTGGCTTAGCGCAACACAGGAACAGGTAAAACACAAATATATTAAAACAAATAACTAACTTCATGCAATCAATATCGTTTTATACCAGTGGGCTCTAGGTTACGAGGAAGTATAGCTCTTTAGGATCATTTGCTTCGCTAAATTTTCAGAAACACTTGAGTAAGCCTACTGACAAATTTGAAAAATATCCTATTTGATTTCCTTTGATAATCAAATGAATTCATTTGATTGTTCCACGTTTTGATATAATATATCGGCAAAATTGTTTATTATGTATCCTCCCAAAACGACCTTCTCAGAATATTGTTACAGTGGAAGGTAATAATGGGCAGGGGATAGAGATTTAAGGCGTGCTCTAATGCAGGTATTGACATTCGAGCTGTGAAAGATAGCTCAATGAACAATAATTATGTAAATTGTAACCATATGCTGTCTTCTTGATGTTAGCGTCAGCTACCGAATGCCCAGACGGGTGGATAAATACTCGTGAGGCTGATGAACATCGTTGTTATAG
Source organism: Sthenelais limicola (assembly GCA_942159475.1). Classification (NCBI taxonomy): domain Eukaryota; kingdom Metazoa; phylum Annelida; class Polychaeta; order Phyllodocida; family Sigalionidae; genus Sthenelais; species Sthenelais limicola. The sequence continues at coordinate 109,844,276 of OW804095.1, read as the reverse complement.
GTTTGTGGAGGAGCCAGAAACATGGGAAAAAGCCAGGGATATGTGCCGTATGGCAAAAGGGGATCTGCTCTCCATCCTATCTGAAAATGAGAAGGTAGAGAAATCAAATATTCTAAAAAAATATATTAAAATTTCTAAGAGAGGTGTAATCAATGAAGTGCACAGAACTATATATAGTAGTGCATATATATAAGGGGATATTTTCAAACTGAATATGTGATGTGTTCCAGATAAATGAGTCACAAGTCGCAAAAATGTCCTGTGATTTATTCACAAGAAACCTTATGTAGAATGTTTTCATATGTGCGGTGTTTAGCGCTGTCAGTAGCATGGGTATATGTTCTAAATATGATGATTGTGTATGATATATCCATAGATATCTGAGGTTATCATAAAGGGTATATTACTAAATTTACCTACTTTATAGAGATTGACCGTTAGGAAATATCACTAACCTTTTTTTCATGCATACACAAATATGGAAGTACTTATGGGAAGCTCTAATGTTTACTATCATTGGAATCCGCTTAATCTCCTCGTTTAAAAATATGTTGGTATCTCAAAATCTGTTATTTGCGACTTGAGACTCATTTTTCAGTAACACATCACATATGGGCCAAATTGGCATATTGCAAATATAAGATTTAAATGAATTTGTGAAGTTTTTCGGTCCATGCCTGTGACAAAAAAAGTGAAAAGTGAAAGGTGAACACCTTTCTTTTATCCCAATCATATATGATCTCTTGATTAGGAATGGATGTTCGTAAAACTAGACGACTACTCCGCCCGAAAGAGCAAGCCCATCTGGCAATGGTGGTCGGGACTACATCTCTCCGACTCCTCAGACAACTGGGCTTGGTCTGATGGCACTCACACTCTAGATGAACTCATGTAAGAAGGGTTCATTGACACTAGAAAATATACTTGTTGTTTGGGAAAGGTTCGGGTTTTTGCCCGGACCGATGGGTCACTTATTAGAAAGGCCTAGGCCTATGTATATACAGCGTTTAAGCATAAATGTAATGATAAAATCTACACGGGAATTAATTGTTTGGTTTATCGTCCCTATAATAACTTACTGTGCCTGAGATGACTGTTATGAAGTATCTCTAGAGGTTTCTTAAAACGCTTTTTAAATTCACTTAAGAATGTGGCAGCCACATCAACCTGATCAGGCGACAGATGAAGAGAAATGTGGAGAGCTTCATCGTACAGGGATGAATGACAATGATTGCAGCACGGCATTTGCATACATCTGTGCCAAAGACAAGAGTGGGTACCTCTTATTATAAAAATCGAGAATTGGGGCATAAACCGATATAAGCATGATAAATCGTGTGGAATAGCCATTGAGTCGATAGGCCTATAATATAAACGTCCAAATCGTGGACTAAAGATATAGTCGCCCTTTCAAATATTAGGTTTATATTTTAGCTACTTGTTCAAGTAATTTTCTGTTCACTGATGAATTGCCATGCCTATATAGACTGTACTCCTCATTGCTATAGCCTATATAACATACCGGGTATATGCACCTCTTTTGTTGAATGGTCCTAAGATCATCTACTTTTGTTATTACTGTAAACTCGTCCGACACCATTTTAATCCATAGAAGAATGTACACGGTATGGTAAACTATAACAACTCGAAACTAATTATTGAAAATGGAACTTTACATTTTCTGAATACATTTTCGTCCATATCTCTAGGCCAACCTTCTAGCCCTTGTAACTTTGGTGAGGTAGAATTAGGAGGAGAGTGTACGAATCCTAGCCCCAAAGTAAGTAGCAAGATGGCGCCAGGGACAGTTCAACCAGGTGTAGAACCCTCACAAGGAGCATGCGCTGAAGGATGGGTTGAAAGTCCAACTATTGAGGATCGGTGCTATAGATTTGAAAAGGAATCTCATGCTTGGCTCGATGCCAAGTCTCTGTGTGAATTTGCTCACAGCAGCCTCTTGAACTTGAGGAACGTGGAAGAGAAAGTATGCCAGTCTTTTTGCCATTATTCGTTATAGCAATATAACAATTGTTTTTACTAATATTAATTAGATTGAAATTCGTGGAAAGAAATGCATGAAACTATTTTAGCTAATTAATAGTAATTGGGAAAATTACAGTCTTTTTGATATTATCTACATCTACATTGAAATTTTGCGAGTATTATTACAAACATCAAATCAAGGTCAGTGGTAGTAGTATAAAAAAATATCCCAGTAAAGATAATGAGCGAAAAGTTGAAGAATCACCTTTTCACTTAGAGTCGTTGTTTACTCGCAGATGGGCTAATTCATATTCATCTTCTTAAAGGTCTGGATTAGAAGCCAAATTCAAAGATTAGGGCAGGATTCTTCCTCTTGGTTTGGTCTATACAACGAACCAGCCAGACCAAGTTGGTGGATTGGCCTGCATAAAATGGATCGATTCAGCATGAATATTCGCGATAAGCGCATGAATATTCGCCATAAGCGTTTCATTACGAGAAATGGCAGATCTAGATGGGCGTGGACCGACGGACAGAAACCAGAGGATTATCTTATGTAATTATTTTACTGTCTACCTCTAGCGTAACCTGAATTTTACAGTCAGAAATGTATTCGTTATTATTTGTTCATGGCTACCATTTGAATGTTTCTGTTTCTTTACCAAGCGATTGGCAAAGCGGGGAGCCAAATGAACACGGTAACGAAAACTGTGCGGAGCTGCACACTTTGGGATTCAATGACAACTCATGTAGTACGAAATTCCCCTTCATTTGTGCTCGTCCCAAAAGTGAGTAAATAACATGTTTGTTTGTATATCAAATAATTTAATTTCGGCATCACTTCATTATTACGGGAGCGCCACCCTAACCCCGAACACACAAGTGGAGAGAGGTTATGGGAAATTGATTTTTATTTACATAAAAAACAATCAGGTGAGTTACATGTAAGGTAACTATTGATGTGATATTGTAGTATAATTAGGAGAGATAATTATAATTAATTATATAATGATATAATAAATGGCCCCTTGGATATATGTTGATAGGTGAGGGTGGGAGGGAAGAGAAATATATATAGGTGGTGAGGGGAGCGAGGAGAAGGAGAAAGTGAGGGGTGAGGGTGTAGAGCCGTTAGGGGCGCATGAGTGTATTATTGAGGGATATGGGTTGTGTGCTTGAGTCCAGGTGGCGCCGCAATACCACATCATCACTTATGCGATGACTACATTATTACGGGAGCGCCACCCTAACCCCGAACACACAAGTGGAGAGAGGTTATGGGAAATTGATTTTTATTTACATAAAAAACAATCAGGTGAGTTACATGTAAGGTAACTATTGATGTGATATTGTAGTATAATTAGGAGAGATAATTATAATTAATTATATAATGATATAATAAAGGCCCAAAAGAGCCAGGATTTTGTAATTAGGGGAAGTGGAGGGAGGGTTAAAGAATTGTATTGGGTCCTCGGGGCCGAGGAGGTGAGTATAATTATTTGATATGAGTTAGATATGTGAGGACACAGTAATATATGGCTGTGTGAATGTCAGGCATTATGTGAGTGTCATTGATTCAAGTGTGATTGGTAGTAGATGCCTCGTGTATTTAGTATAATGTCAGGCGAGCACAGTTGATTATGATTATAAGCCAGTGCCCTTGTCCCCAGGCAGCTACCCACATAGTGGCTGGCTATCGTGCTATTGCGTTTGCTAGGATAGCACTGGTTTTAGGCTGTGAGGTGGATACATAGCGTTTATACGCATCTGAAGACCACCCTCCCAGTTCCTTGACTTGAAGCTCTGATGCGCCTGCTGCGTAGGCTGTGGTTGCAGCTGCTTTTCTCAGGCTATGTAGTGATAGGGACTTTGTTTCAACCCCATGTCGCTTGAGATGTTCTTTCCACTTGCGGGCGACAAATGTTGCGGGGATTGGTCTGGTGGAGTGTCTGAATGTGAGGAATGGTTCCTTATCGGACGATGTGGGCTGTAAGAGGAGAAGCTGCCTGACTCTGCTGACAACGCAGATACACTGGTCAGGGCCTCTCGCAAGCCTGATGATCCTACGCTGGTAGGCTGTCTGCATATTCTTGGCCCCTTTTACTTGAATGGTGACCTCCTCATTTGAGACTTTGACATCCGCCCTCGTGAGGTGTCGTGCTGGGTCAAATCTCTTGATGGTTGGTGGCACGACTTCCGACTGTCGCATGGCACCTTGGTACATCATGAGGACGGCTGTGGCTAGCGCTGTCCCTTCGTAATCACCTGGTAACAATATTATCATGTGCCTTAGCGTGCTGACGTCGATAGGGGCCTTAGGGCTCGGAATATATTCCTTGTTCCTTAGTAGTCCCTCGAGCGTCCATTTTACTCGATGGTGCTCATAATTGGCCGTACTGGCATCACACCTCTTGAGATATGTCTTTATATGAGATAGGTGATTAGCGATGGTCTTAGGTGATTTTATGTAGGATGATAGGTGTTGGAGATATACACAGATATGGTCGACTCGGGCACTTTGCGGATCGATCTGCATCTGCTGAGCGAATTTCAGGAATGCAGTGACAGCCGACTTCCTATTGCGACTTGTTCCAGCAGACCACGCCGCCTCCTGTGTCTGCTCCACTTGTGCGGCCAGGGTCTGCATTGGGGTGCCTGAAAAATAGTATGTCATTAACAAATTGCAATGCATATAGGCATGGTGGTACAACCTTAAGTGCATAATGATCAACCCATGTGTCCCTTAATTGTTTTTGTGGTTTGCCCAGGTGTGATCGGCTAAGTGCATCGGCGACTGAGTTGGACGATCCCTGTATGTGGGCATATGACAGTTTGACGTCAAACCTGGCCTGCACCATCCAGGCAAGCCTTGCTGCGGCCAGCATGACATGGTTCTTTCCTTTTCCATTCTGAAAGACTGATACGCTTGACATGTTGTCGCATAGTACTAAGATGTGACTACCTCTGTCACTCTCAGAGATGAATGTATGCAGTGCTACGGCGACATTGATGGCTTCTATCTCAGAGATGTTACATGCCTCCAATTCCAGCCGGCATATCTGATATTCATATGCGAACTGGCCATCAGTGCCCCCTATGCCACTGAGGCAGGCATCCACGAGGTAAGTCTTTGTTGGTTCTATTTCGGGTATAATGGATCTTCCATTCCATTCCCCGCAGAAATCTCTGAACCACCGTAGATCTTCTTTTATGTGGCTGTTTACATTCATATGTGGTCCCTTGAATCCTCTCAGGCTGTCCAGGAGCCTTGATACAAATAGGCGTGCAGGTGGGACGCACTTACCTACGTGTATCAGCGATCCAATGATAGATTGGAGCTCGCGCTTGGTGATGGTGCGCTTCTTTATATATTTATTAACTAGGGCGATGGTCTCCTTGATCTTGAGGGGAGGAATTGATAGTGACATCTCCTCTGCATCAATGAGTATTCCTAGCCAGGTGGCTTTGCTGCCAGGTTGTTGTAGCTTTCCAGAGGCCTCAGGGAGCCCTAGCTCCGTCAGTAGATTTCTGGCATAGTCGTAGGCTCTTGTTGTTGATTCCTTATCAGGGCCGAGTAGTGCTAGATCATCCAGGTACATGAATGATGTGAACCCTTCCCTCTCGAGCATGCGGACAATGGAGTTGGCCAACCTTTGCATATGCGCGCTGGATCCACGACTGCCGAAGGGCATTGTTAGGTCGCAGAACCAACTATCACGCCACTGCAGACACAGCAGGGGCCAGTCGAGAGGGTCACTGTACATGTTTTTGTAGGCACGAGAGATGTCTATGACAGCAATGTGGGCCTTGCTCCCCAGGCCTTTAAGATGTACTACCAGGTCTTCTACTGTAGGGAGAGAGTGTGGTCGCTGTTCTCCCCATACCGAGTTCTTTATTATAAACTTGTTAACAGAGTTCTCCTCTGGGAAGGTTAGGTCAATGATGACGCGACGGGCCTCAGTCTCCTTCTTGGCTCTAGACATCATGGGTGACACGTGGGCCCATGGGTCGAACGGGGTTGACTCGAACGGGCCAACCAGGCCACTAAGGTCGAGTTCTTTCTGAATGAAATCGTCAATTTTGCTGGAGAACTTGGTGGCACTAGGGTGGTTATTATTGTTGCCATTGTTGGTGACTGGGCCTAGATAGCCCATGGGGAAACCGTACTTAATGAATTCAAGTATCTCCCTATCTTCATTGCTGGAGGAGAGGTGCCTGTCCCACTGATCTATGTTGAGGGAGCTAGGTATCAATATTTTAGCTTGTAGGGCATTAGGCAATCCAGTGTCCCTTACCTTGCTGTATATTTCGGCGAACTTTCCCCAGACTATGTTGTGGTCGGTCTGGGGCCAGTGCATTACTCGGTGTTGTTGTAGAGCCGCAGGTCTCGTGTCGACTGAAGCTGGGTCTGCTTTGCCGGCACATATGGCAGCGACCGCATCAAAATAGTCACTGTTGATGATTAGCGTAGGCCGGGTGTATGGCCTAACTATATTCTCATTCTGTTTCGACGGGATGAATGCTGGGGCCATAGGATTTAGTGTAACACCAGATATCGTTCCCTGACGGTGGTTTGTTTTGGGATCGCTGCCTCCATGATGGATCTCGTGCAAGCTCTCGTGGCGCGCGAGACCAGGCTTGTTAATGTATGCAGCTGACCCAGTTTCCCCATGTGGGTCAGGGAATGGTGCCAATGTTGGGCGTGGCACATGCACATTGCCATCCACGCCCGCTATTCGTTTTTTGAGGACTGTACTGACCTCTCATCATTATTGTGCCTAGATTTGGCACTCACCTGTTGGTTGCCTGATTGGGTCCTGTTGGGCTTTGGTGTGTATGTCCCATCATTCTGTTGTTGACTGTGTTTGACGCGCCTCTCGCACTCCCTAACACTGTGGTGCGTTCTGCGGCCGATGGAGTCACAGTATGAGCACGAGTGGAGGAACAGTATTGCCCCCTCTCTATGATCGCCGCTGTGTGTGCAGCCATTCCTTGTATTAAATGGTCTGCATAGCACTTCCAGTGATTTTGAATCCTTCTTAGATGTTTTGTTATCCGCTGATGTGTTGCCCGAGGTATGCCCTCCTCCAGTGAGGCATATACGGACCCTCTCATCCTGTATGGTACTTTTATCCGACCAGGTGACCTTTCCAGCCTCGATCATATCGAAGACATATTGTGACCAGCGCCTTACCGCTGGCCAGGGCCTCTCCAAGCTATCCTTGGTGACTTGTCGAAGATGGTGCATCATATGGTGGTAGTCGTCAGAGTCATATGCATCGGGGTCGTCCAACAGTGCCAGAAAGCCGTCAATATATTCATTACTATTAAGGGAGGAGCGGGCGTCCAATTTTTGTTTAATTGTCTGTGATCCCTCCCTGTAAACGTACATGTATGGCTTTGATTGGAGGCCAGCCCTATGAATATTAGATAGTATGTCAACCCTACCGTGCAGGCCGTGTGCAAACCTCTCACGATCGATCTCCCGCTCGATGAAGTCATCTGCTAACACTTGGCCTCGTATCACGTTTGGTGTAGATGCTGTGCGGTATCTAGCCGCCTTGACCCAGCTATTGATCCTGTGGCCAGATCCTGATTGTTGCGGGTTTTTAAAGAATATTTCCCTGGATGACTCGGGTGAGGGGTCCCTCTTCCTCTTGCTGCTATGGCTAGACCTGGTACTAGATCTGGAGCGTCTAGACGACCTAGATCTGCGTGAGCTGGAAGAGGACGCCGCGCCAGACTCGGCCTTTGACCTACTTGAGCCCTCGTGGCTCCCGTGTGCGGATTGTGACCGTTGAGATTGCTGTGATTGTTCTTCCTCATCCTCCTCGTTTTCTTGCCTATTATTGAATACGTTATTGAGCAGCTCAGTGATTTGAGATACTTGAGTTGTTAGCTCCGATATCTCAGCTTGTAGGCTTTTGCAGGTTGGTGGTTTAGTTGTCTGTCTTTCCTCCTGTTGGCCCGTTTCTTTGGCTCTAGCTCCTCGTGTTCGTGGCATTGTCGATCTTGACTTTTAGTTTGAAATTCCAGGTGTCTTGAGGATTTCCAGGGGCGAAGCAGGCTTCACTGATATCCAGGCTTCGCTCAGGTATTCTCTGACGTTGGAGGTATATTGTATTGCCAAAAAGTGGGTTATTAAGGCGAAGAGACCTCTGAGAGAGAAAAGAGAAATATATATAGGTGGTGAGGGGAGCGAGGAGAAGGAGAAAGTGAGGGGTGAGGGTGTAGAGCCGTTAGGGGCGCATGAGTGTATTATTGAGGGATATGGGTTGTGTGCTTGAGTCCAGGTGGCGCCGCAATACCACATCATCACTTATGCGATGACTACATTATGAAAGCGAAATTAAAGAGTGTATATTATAAATTCGATACTTTATAACTGATCTTTTCCGCGTTGAAGCCGAGTCACTAGAACTAGAATCAATTTTAACTGCAGCATACGTTCCGCAAAATGATTGCGCGTTTGGGGAACGCCAAGTAGACGGAACATGCGTTACATACGTTGCTGGCCAGGACATTGTATCCACCCCCGCTTCCTCACACATGCCGGAACAAGGGGACTGTCCCGATGGATGGGAGTCTAGTTCCGAAATCCCCGATAGATGTTATAGGTATGGCTTGAAAGTCAAGTAAATCAATAGTTTAGATTATTTCAAAATGTATGTAGGTAAGACTGTTACAAATTGAAAGGGTTCGTTGCATGGTATCTAGACACTGCACGAAGTATTCCCCAATCCCAATGCGAATTGTGAATATAGGGTAAACCAGAGTTAAACTGTTGCTTTCTATGCTACAAGAAGTAAAAGGAAATTCTTGTTGAATCTTATCATAATTGTTGGTCCCCTTTCATAAAACTTTGCTTTGTAAAATAATATTATATATATAAATACATTTAAACCACAATCAACGAATCTAGTTTTACCATTGCTTTTTAACGCCTAAACTTTAGACGATATTTAATGAGCTGCTTTGGACCTACCTAGGTTTGAAAAGGAAATGAAATTAGACTGGGAACATGCGCGTCAGATGTGCCAATCCGCCCGTGGTGAACTACTGTCCTTTAGAAGTGTGCAGGAAAAGGTACGGTATTTCTTAATGTTGGCTTGAATCACACTGTTGATTGCATCCATAATGTTATAAACCATTGGCCAGGACTAATAACGATTTCATTTTAAAAAAGGAAATAAGATAAAGAACATTAGTTAGGATAGGAACAGATGAAATGGTCCCTCAATTCGCTTTTTATAGCCTCAGACACCAACTCCAGATATAATAATAAGATGGATGAGGCACCGATAATGAAGGTGGTGCAATATCTCAAAAACAATTGGTTTGTACACACAATTTGATTGCATGCGATCGTTTGAGCCGATTGCTCTTTTAAATAACGATTATTTACTTCAAGGACTGGGTGAAAAAAGTCGTTAGTGGCACATCATTCCCATCTTCCTGGTGGTCAGGTCTCAACAGACTTAGTTCAGACAACACATGGCGTTGGTCCGATGGTTCATCTTTAACCCAAGAAAACATGTAAGAAATATACATAGGACATCCTACGTGCACATGGTTACAGTATACATAGAAATCGTACATATTTTATTGATTGGAACTTTATTAATTTAAAAACAAAAGTATTTATCTTATTAAGAAACACGTCATGTAATGGCCAGCCTATATTCTCTCATGACAAAATAACCATAGTAATTATGTTCACTTCGTATCAAATACAGGCTATGGCAGCCAAACGAACCGAACAATGAACTAGAGCAATGTGGCGAGTTATACAGGACTGGTGGAATGAATGATAATGGATGCTGGAAGAAAAAGAACTTCATCTGCGTGAGGGATAAAGGTTCGGTGTATATATCATACTTGAGTGCACTATCCCTATGATAGTCTGCACAACCTGTCACACCGACATCTAAAATTATATAGCATGTCTATAGATAAAATTGATGCCACTGATAATACTGGAATACTTAATTTTACAGATCTTTACAAAGAAGTCATTGAATGTGCCTTTGGTAAAGTACTAATGGGTCGCCTATGTGAGAATCTTCAATTCCCGACACCAGCACCCCTTCCCGCTGGATCCTGCACAGACGGATGGATTGAAGGCACTGTGACACCGGGCACATGCTACAGGTTCGTGCAGGAGGATGCCTCAATGACTGATGCTAAACGTATGTGCCGCGCTGCTGAGGGTGACTTGGTCTCCATCAAATCAGATGTGGAAAAGGTTAGAAATATTGAATCATCAACTTCGGGCTCGTTTGAAATATTTATTGTGTAAGATGAAAGAAATTTGGTGAAATGTGATCAAATAGGTTTTGAGATATAGGGTTGGTCGAAAACGACCCCTCTGAGCAAATATGGGGTAAAAATTGGAAGCACAGTGGAGGCTATATATGATATAATAATATGACATATCAGTGTAGTTAGTTGAGGCCCCAACAAGTTTTATTTTGAGATAATTCCATAAAATTCGGTACAGAGGTAAAATTGTTTATTCTCTATCATTTGAGAGGGGGGCACATTCTGAAATGTGAAAGTGGTTTCCATGGCAACTGATGATTTGTATTTTCCTCACATTTTAGGAGGAAATAACCAGATAATTTGATCTATTCAACATAATAAAAACCAAGGACTCATTATGAAAGGCCTTTTGAGGATATATATTCCATTTAAACCATAACTTTTAATATGTAACTGATTATCCTGGCAAACATTTTGAAAAATTCTTCAAAAAGGTTGCTAAGATACTGATTGGGTCGAAAGCAGCCCAGAAAGGGATACAGGGATCAGGTATTAAAGTTGCTTTTGATACAAAGAGTGAAGAGGAATCTTTGCCTAAAAAATGTTCATATCCATTTGAAATGTAGTAAAAAGATGGAATTCATCTGTTTAATACGTTCATATATAGAATCTGGTTTCTATGGCAACCAAAAAAGCAGCTAAAAAAGTCAGAAAAATGGCACTTTATAGTCCCATTTCTACACTTTTGCCAGGAATGGCACCAAACATGGGAATATTGATGGTATTATATGAGGGCTATATGTGCCCCCTCCCCCTACTGGTTCACCAAGCCTGTTAGGGAATGTTTGCAGCCTGAAGGCTCATACATAAGAGGCCCTGGTCACTGATGTAAGTTCATTAGTACAAATTGTATGGCCATTAATTGGACATTTTCCCTTAAAAAGCCTATTTTCACCATAGAAATTGTTGCCATGGCAATACAAATATGTAAATTGTTAAAGAAATGGATATTACTGAATTCTCTGTCAGTAGAGCTTTCATATGAATATCTGCTCATGGGTTTATGCTTATTAGTTAAAATTATATGGCTCTTTTCGCCGTAAAATGCCATTTTTCACCTTCAAATCAGTGGCCATGGCAACCAATTTCATATTTCAGAATGTGGACCCTTCCAATATAATGTAACATTCTATCTCTATACCATGATATCTATGATTGGATGATTGGATGCTTTTGTACACAAATGCGCATTTCTTTACTTGGTCAATGCCATGAATGTATGAACTTATGGCTACCAGAACGTTTTTTTTATACCACTGAAAATTCCATAGTTCTAAGTTCCATATCCAACTACAATACGTGAATTGATTCTAAGGTGGTTACCATGCCAAAATTCTATGCAAAGTTATTATGAAAAAGGACATATTTCATTGGTTCCAAAATTAGAGAACATTACTGATTTTGAGGGATTTCTGCATTTAATGGTTTATTCTCATACAGCTGTAATGGCTAAACTCCAACATTTAGGGCAATTCTGATGATTATGTGGTTGCTATGGCAACTAAAACATGCAAAACCATAGAAATCATACATGATATGATTTGGCATCAAAGGGCCTTTCAAAAGAGGCCCTGCTTACTGAGGTACGTTCTGACATTCGAACATATTTTATGGCCATTATTTGGCCATTTTCCCATAAAAAGCCAATTTTCACCTTTAAAAAGGTTTCCATGGCAACAACAATATGTAAACTGTATTAAAACCAATATTTACCGATTCTCTATTAATGGAGCTCTCTTAATTGAGAGTATTTACCCATCGATCTATGTTAATTTGTTCATATATGGCTCTCCCCCCCCCCCCCCCCCCCCCCCCACACACACACACACACACCGATGTGCAATAGAACAGTTCTAACCTGATTTTTACCTGGAAATTTACACCTGATTCCGACCTGGTGCTTTACTAGTGGAAATCGTAAACGATTATGAGGCTCAAACTTGATTTTACAATGCTCTATGGACCCGATTTATGAATGCAGTTCTCATGCACTCAACGATGCACTATTTACCAGGTTATAAAATATGGTTCTGTTGCACTCACCTAGCCTCCTTCAATGCTCTATAGACCTGATATATTTTCTATAGCTGATAAATTGCATATAGTAGCAATGGGCCTATTTGAGTACTATTTATTATTCCTAATACATTTCTAAAGAGTTTGGCATATTTGCTTCACTCCTGGGATAGCAATACATCTTTTTTACACTTTAAAGATATACACTTTGACTGCTGCATAGCCACTCCAAACATAGCCCTCCTGGCGGCAGGTACAACCTCTGTGGATAGTTCAGTTCCATTGACCAAGATTCCAGAGCCTCTCGGCAGACTAGGTATAATTATATGTACAGTTATGTGGGTGTTTCGACCACAACATTTCAAACATCAAACAGATACATTATACAAATAAACCATGGAAGAATATCATTTATAATACTTCTAAATATGTATGATTTCCAATATGTATAGTTTATAAATGCAACATAAGTGTATTAGCATCACCTTCATTATAAAATAAATTGAAAATGCCAACTGTTCACTAGTGGTGCCACCTAGTGAAAAACTAGTAATGCCTAGTAGTGCGAACAAGTGGCATAATGGTGAGCCTATGTGTGATGCACCATTGCCCAGTGAAGGGCAAGCAGTGTACTAGTGAAACTAGTTATTATATATAATGAAATTGCAGTTTAACATTTAATAATTTTCAAGGAAATAGTGGATATAATTATAACAAGCAGATAAATTATTTAAAAAGGGAGGGGGTAATATTGACAACGGTAGTTCTATAAAGGTTTCAAAATCCAGTTGTGGAGAATATATTCGATGTGTTTCAGCAAAATGAGTCACAAGTCCCAAAAGTGATATTTTCCAAAGCGCTTAAAGTTATATGAATACATTTACTAATGACAATGTATTTAATATATCCAAGTATTAAGTTCATGTCAAATAAACAGGTTATTTGAATAGGTGTAATTTACTGGTGTTTTACATATAAGATAAGATAAGATAAGAAAATGTTTTATTCGTCAGATAGTTTGATATCACAATACGAAAAGGACAAAAGGGTCTACATGTCTATATAAAAAGTTAATTCTATTTCTGCTGACAGTTACCATTAATTTCGCAGGCCTTGTCCCATACTCGACTTAGGGTTTGGATTATAAAGATAAAATTAGACAAATAATGAGAGAATACAGAATATCAGATGGACCTACGACTATCAAGCATTGAATATAATAACATTTTGTGAGCATTGCATTGGATCTACTTCCTTAATGCATTACATGTTTTAATAAGAGTAAGAAAATAACAGTACAAATACATGCTTTTTGTATGAAAGCCTGCCAATATATAGGCGATTTTGACAGTCAGTTTGGAGAACATATGAGGTAAGAAACATGTACCAGCAAGGCAGTTACCTGAGATTTTTGATAATTATTGAATATTATATTCAATTCCTTGAGTAAAATAATTCCAATTCTTGTCTAAATTGTTTTTGGGTATCTATGTTTTGTATAATATGGAGGTATCATTACATTGTTTAGTTTCGTTGGGAGGGGTTTCTATGAATTAGTGTCAGAGACTGAGTCTGAGTGTCAGAGAGTGGAGTGTCACATATGTGCGACATTAGTTGTGAATGCCATGCAGGTGAGTGAGCAGTGGCAGGTATTATAACCTGTTGTAGCTTCATTGTGTTGTAGAATTTTATGACATGTATATAGTTTTGGGTGCGGATTTGGTTTGAACTATTATTTGTGATAGAACAGTTAAGAGTGTTTAGGTTATACAGATGAATATATGAGATTCTCAAATGAATACAATATGCTCCATGGATCTGGTTTATAAATGTGGTTCTGATACTCCCAACGATGTGCTACTGACCAGGTGTAAAAGACACAGTTATGATGCACTCAGTGAGGCACTTTTGTTGCTATTGCTATGTGAGGGAGAGCGGGGGAGTTACCAAATAAAAGTTATTCATTCATAATCATTATTCATACAAATGCACAGGACATTTAGGTAGAGGTTTAATTCATAAGTATTTCATTCTTTACATGCCTGTAATAGTTTAACATTTACATTGAAAAACGCTGTATTCACCATGTCTGTTTTCATATGTTGCCTTATGAAATATAATGATATTTCTTAAACAGGCAGAGATAGGCAATGCTCTTATTTGGAGTGAAACTTTGATTATTTCTTTCATTAGTTCAACTGCATGTAGCTAGTGCATTGATACCAGATTTATATGTACATATATCTGATACGCATTTTTGGAGTGCATCTGATGAGGCACATTGCATCAGGTGCAAAACCAGGTGCAAAACTGCTTTTTTGAGCGGATTGCACTTTTGTGACTGGTTAGTGGCACTTTTGCATGCACTAAGGGATTTTACAATGCACATCGGGCATGGCATAGTTCACCTTTAAAACGGTTCCCCTGCCAACCAATTTCATATTTCAGAATGTGGACCTTTCCAAAATGTGAGAGAATCCAAAAATCTACCTCTGTGCCAAATTTGGGGGTTCTGCCACCAAATTTGCTTTGTCTGCCCTTAACTAACCCTCCTATTAGCTACTGGACTATGGTCAGTAATAATGAGATTTTTTTTACCTCATATATGCCCAAAGGGGTCGTTTTCGACCCAACCTTAAAGAAGCTTCATTCTTTCTTTACCAAATTTTGAAAATTCTAGATTAAGTGTGAAAATGGATGCCTCAGGTATTGGGTAGTCCATTCTATATATTTTTTTTCTCTAAAATTACCTTGTATAATGCAATATTTAATCGTCTTTTCTGTTTAGATGTCTTTCTTTTGCAGCAAGCAGACAGTAGTGATGGTCACGTGACCTAAAATAGCCCGTTGTCAATGGCAACACGAGTTATGCTATGTAGAGAAGCTATACTTCCCACACATCTCATTGTCATTACTTATTTAATTTGAAATCAATATAATAATGCTGTTGAAAAATATCTCTTACATGGGTCGAAAACGACCCCTCTGGGCAAGACTTTAAATAATATACCAAGATGGTCAGTGAGGCATCAATAAATACAGCTTATAATGAATTACATGCCTCATTATAAAAAAAACAGTTATAGAAAATATTTGCATGCAAAATACCCTGACTTGTTTTATCTATTGAGAGTATCGACACGGAAACGATGTAGACCAAGAGAGCAGGTAGATGCATGCTTGAACCCAAGAGGCATTCTTCTGTGCCCTCACATTATAGTTTCAATGAATTAATTTAATGTATTCCTACAATTACTTTCATATTCTCACAACTATTTTAGGAGTGGCTTCAACAGCAAGTGAAAAAAGAAGCACTGCTCCACGGAAACTGGGACTTCTACATTGGCCTTGAATTTGCGGACAACAAATGGCAATGGTTCGATGGCACCGAGGTCCCTGATATAAGGTAAGACACTATTTTGGTAACTGTGATAAAAGAAATGCGCATTCTACAAATTGCCTTGATCCGAGGTGTGTATTAGATTCTGGTAAACTTATTCTATGTTGTCAACTAATAAACTTAAATGATGGGATGAGCTGAAAAACCTTTAGTTTCAATATATCGTTCAATTAACTACTTAATTATCCTCCTTTCAGCGCTGTGCTAAAAGGCTCCAACAATGCGGGTTCATGCAGCACAATTATCCCTTCTGGAATTCAGAGAAATCAATGCTGGAGTTCCAAACCTTATATTTGTTCAAGACCAGCAGGTAAAGCGACACCTGACGTGATTATTTTCTCATTTCCCATCCCTCTGCTAACAAGGGGTCTATAATGTTAGTGGGCTACTTACCCATGCATGACTATGTCCTATTGATCACACAACACATGGAGTGGTGGTAATAGTTTTATTGTAGTCCAGATATGATAATGGTTTAGGAAGACATTGCAATGTATTTCTAATTTCAACACATATGTAGGCGCTCATTGTAGCTTGTGTTAGTTGTGAACTGTAGGTGGTGCCACCACTTTCTATGAACTACCAACTACTTCTCACTCCAGCCTCCTCCCTTTACCAATATTTTTTCTTCTAACGTTGATAAGTTGGGCAATAAATATATAGGCTTATAGACTGTCTGCGGCAAGAAGAGATCCCCAAATGTCAAAAGCCGTGATAATAGGCTATTATAGCCTATCATTACCGACCATTTCTATTAAGCCATCTAGCCTAATAATCATCTGGAGTTGATAAATGATAGGCCTAGCGAAATATGTATTTCAATACATCTTGCATCTACAGTGTACACATACATACATGATCCTTAATTATGGAATAAAACAGTGAACTCCATATTAACTGTGGAAGAACATGCTGGCGAGTCACAGTTAGTCCACCAGTGTACCTCCTATATACTAGTAACTAAAGAAGGTGTGTTGTTTGCAGAGCTTGACTCAGATGTACATGTATGCCCATGGGGACAGATATGGAAGGACGAGCAGTGCCAACAACATGAGCTTTACAATACTCATACAAGGGCAGGATATGTGTAAGTTAACATCTCTCAGTTAACATTGGTCAATAACCATAGCAAAGATTTTCTTCCTTTGTTCCGTTCTTTTCCAACCTATCTAAAAGTCATTTAACCAAAATTCTATCTAAAAGTCATTCAACCAAAATTTTGGAGGATTTTGTCCATTTTTGTTTTTATACAAATCTACTTTTGTGGTGGCTTCACTTATTATCGATCGCCGGTGGCCATTTCCCATCGGCCTTCAAATTACTGTATAAACATAATATAACAGCAGCAGAATATTGATAAATTCAGTCATATAGATCATGATAATTATGTCCAAATTTGGTAAGACATTTTTCCCTAATAGCTGAGACTGCAGCTTTAACTAATCTACGTTCATTGTTGGCGCATATTGTAGCGAGAGTATGAGTGTAAATGATGTCCAGGATAGGGTACACCGCCTTAAAGGAAAACATGACCGTGAAATAAAAGCACTGACAGAAGACTTGGCAACAAAATTTGATGGTTTGAATCGACGAATTGAGCTACTGGAACGGGCACTGAACATGAGGTAAGAATCGTCCATTTCGCTATAGGGTGGGTTCCATTGCCCCGCTACTTCTCCTCCTACTCCTCCCGTTTCTTTGGTCCCGCTACTTTTAGAAGCGGGAGCAAGTAGCGGGAAGTAGCACATGTTTGATTTGATACGGCTACTTCCCGTTCCTTCTAAAGTAGCGGGACCAACGAAACGGGTGTAGTAGCGGGAGAAGTAGCGTGGCAGTGGAACCCAGGCGTTAGGCCTAGCACAGTGCAGCCTTCACAGCATCATAGAATATAACATCCGAGTTAAATTAAAATGTGTGAACATTGAATGTTCAAAGGTTCCTTTTAAAAACTTAATATCTAATATTAAATGTGTTTAGCATTGTAAAAGCCAAGATGGCAGGATATTTTTTTATTAAACTCGCTTTGCAAAAAAGTATGACGTCCGCCGAGGTCGGTGCGAATCGCGGACCCCAGACTAGCGACTACCAGTGGACTTAATTTTGTCCCACAATAGGGCCTACAGCAAACCTAATTATATGGGATGAACTGATTATTCTAATATTTATTAGGACTTTAGTTTATTGTTATCCATGCTCTTTATCACCACCAGTTTCCTCATCGTTTCTCACAAAGTGGGTGTCACTTTTTGTTTTATTCCAGACATACAACATCAGACCGGCCAATCTATGATTTTGACCCATCTCTTACACTAATCATAAGCCATCTCCCTCGAGATATTGACGCGGATTCCATGGCTGTCGTGAGAAGGTCCGTTGTAATTGATTCTTACATATCGGTATATTTACAGTATTAAACGAGATTCCTTTGAGATGATTCGTGCATACATACATACATACATACATACATACATACATACATACATACATGTATTATTAAACTTTAACTTATTTATATCAAACCTGTTTATTCCAAGTTAAATAACTCGTGCTGCTTTATCTATGTACTAGGCTATTTACCGATGTCCTTGGGCTCCCGGATGTTGAAGTTATCCATGCCAGTCGATACGGAGGAAAGGGTAGAAATCCGGTCAAGATAAAAGTCTTGGTAAGTTATCGAGATAAATTTAGACAAACAGTTCTTAATAGTGGGCCTGTATGTCCAGGATGGCGGACGTCAAAAAAATAATAGGTGTGTTTCCGGTTTACCCCCCCCCCCCCGCCCCCCCCCCCCCACACACACACACCTAGACAAAGCTTACGATACCTAAAAAAATGTTACCAGACCTACTTTTTTTTTTAACCATATCTTACTTTTTTTGGCTTTTTTTGACAAAAGTAGCTTATAAAAGCAGGAAAACGGGTTTTTCTAACCCGGAACTGTCAAAAAGCACATTTCCCATGTTTAAAACAACTATTGTTATGAAATAGACATTTGTTTCAGTTCCTGGGAGGTGGTTTCCTAAAGAAAAAAGATTAAAAAAAAACAAAGTTACCACCCCCATCCTACCTAGTTTTCAGCCAGATAAATCGGAAACACACCTATTCTTTTTTTGGCCTTATTATATTGATGTTCAAACATTTTAGTGGTGATGAGGTCTAGTTGATCAAACTTTAGAAATTTATTTTCAGTGAAGCATCAACCATAATAATACGTAATGCAGCGGAGCATATTTTTTTAAAAGTTGCATATCCACATAGAAATGATCAACTATTCCATCATTGAAGGAAGGCCTTCATTTGTTATGTTTCGACGTTTTATTTTCCTAGATGGCAGATGTAGAGGGTAAGCGAACCGTCATGGCAGCCTGGAAGAAGGCTAAATCTGACGTTACTAATGAATACAGAAACATCCGTATCGTAGTAGCACCAATGAGACTCAAGCAAGGAAGGCAGTGAGAAATCAGATCCAGCTAAATATTCAAGCTGCATATATTATGTGCAAAGACAATGAACATTAAGCTAAAACACACTGAGTCTTCAATCATGATACAGATTTCGGATTGATTTATTATAAGCGTATACAGCGTACAGTAACACTGAATGCGTTAACGACATGGGTTAAACTATGTTTAGGATGCTTTAAAATTAACCATTTGAGTAGGTTTAGTTACGTTTAATTTAGTACTCAGTTGTTCATTAGGATTTAGAGATGTCTTGTTTCAATGTCATGCATGCGTCGAATACATCACTTTATTTATGTATAACATATTTTTCAATTGTCCACTAATTCAACTAGGTTCAACTAGGTTCAAACTTGTACTTAATAAAATATTGCTTGCAATTGAAGCTATTATTCACCATACTACCATGCAGCAATTGAAAGCGCTAGGTTTTACATACTTGTGAATACACTGGATGCATGAAGGAAAAATAGACAAATCTGTATAGATACATTGTATCTATAATATACGAGATTTAATTGGCAATCATGGTTTCTAATAGACCATTGTTGGATAGTGTTACTTGCAGGCGAGAACTGTAAACGTAGAAAATACCATGGAATATTGCTCTAAGGTCATGTAATTAAGTCTCATAAGTCAAGCGGTTTTCTCGTTTCTATTAGTATTATTTAAAAAAAATGAGCTCTGCAAGGATATAATTATTTACGACCTGATGTTGAAAATACTATATGTCTGCAGGAAAAGGCTTGGATCCACTGGCGTTTTATCCCTCTGCGGTCGTTGCGGTTTCATTCTGCAATGATTTCTCAATGCGAATATAACAACAAATGGATCTTGTCAGAGGAGAGTTTTGCTAAGTTGTGCAACATAGGTTCTTTAAAATAATTAGGCAATATATGACAAACCACACATTAGCGGCAATAAGCACACGGTCTGGTGGACTCCTGTCTTAAACGCAAATTGGACAAAACTCTAATATGCTAATTCGTACATTCGTCTAAAAGTAGATATTATGGTTTCATGGGAATTTAAATTTGCACGTTGAAATTTTGGACAACCGAACATTAATCCTAGTATCGTGGAGTCCGGGCATATATTAGAAGGCATCAGTGGTCATTGGAGTAGTCCAAACGTATTGCGGTTGCTGAACCATAGGTTGTGGTTGCACAGCCCCAGGTGGGATCCTGATAATGACCGGTCGATTCTGCACCGGCCTCTGCATTGTGTAGGGGTGACCGGGGGGAGGAAAGCGCTTGGCAACTAGCCTAGGCCCTCCTCTCCGACAGAACCTCAAACAAAGACACACAGACAATACAAACAATATTATAAATACTCCCAAAGTTGATACAACAATTGCTATAATGATAGTGGAAGACAATGTGGGTTCTGGCTCTTCTGTTGTCGCGGTAGTTGAATCAGTGGCATCAGTGCTAGCAGTTGTTGACGCAGTTGTTGCCGTGGTTGTTGTCGCGGCTGTAGTTGTTGTTGTTGATGTTGTAGTTGTGGTAACTGCATCTGGATGAATGAAAGAAATGATGTGAATATGCTTCGGGTGGTATGGCGAACTGTTACCTTGGAACGTGGAGGAGGAACTAAACTCTTTCTTCCTTTAGCGTGGAAGCTAGACGATTTGGCGTCAAAAGTGGCCATATTTATGGCCTATATAGGTCATACCGCTTAAGATTTTAACCACGCCCCCTTTATTATAGAACTGCCAGCTTTATACTCGACTCTGCATCGATCGTCTGAAACTGCTACTTCCCGACTTCCCATGGCCAGAAACAATGTCTCCAGGCCCAGGGAATACATATACACAGAGATTACTTCCAATACTACATGGTCTTTCTGGTAAAATAAGTGAGAAATAACCGATTCCCTGACCCCTATGCTAAAGCATGAACAGATATTTTACCCTGCGTACGGCCGCATGGCATCTTCGGTAACACTCGGCAACCCATCTTCGGTATGCTCCGGGGAAAAAAATCGACCAATCACAGGGCGCGTTACATCAACCTTCAGCTAGGCTCTCAGCCAATGGGATCACCCCTTCCAAACGTTACTCGGCGTGCCATGTAGACGGGCAGACGGGCCCGGCTACCATGGCTGCCATGGTGGTGGGGGACGGGGGACGGGGGGACGGTGATGGCGAAGTTTTTTTTAAATAGCCTAACGTTTCATTATCCAGCAAACAGTATCATATTCTAGTTAATTTCTTTGACTTTGTTGTTATCTGGTGCCACTAACCCTCTGGATAGTATGGCCCAGTACAGGAACACCAAAGAAAAACTCTCTCTTGGCCACGGAGACCCAGTGTAGTATTCCAACATACAGAATCAGGAAGCACTCAATTATGGCCCTCGGCATCCACTGGCCTACGTAAGTCCCTTCTCGCCCAAAACATGGACAAATCTAATATCTTTAGTCGAGTTTGGCTAAGATTCAACGACTTTCCAAAATAAAAAGGCAGTAACCAACTCTTTACTCACAGGGGTATAAATCTCCGCAATTATTACTGTTTTTAGACATCTATGCTATCAATGCTGACTTCATTTAAGTGGAAGTAATCGATATGTGCCTTTATGAAAAAATTGACTGAAACGGTCCCACATTTCCATTTCATTTTTTGCTTCCCGAATACCGCCAGCTAGTGTTGTCCCATCACATGCGCACACATATATAGGTCCACACACTCCCGTAATTCCACACACTGCATGGCCTCCCGTACTACCATGCTAGCGGTGGTGGTGAGTACAGTATTAGATACTAAAGGAAATGGACATTTAGATATGAGGGAGGGAGAGGAGGGCGGGTGGAGGGGGTGTCATTGAAAGAGAAAAAATGAATCCATATTTATACAATCAAATAGCCTATAAGACTTCCCCTCACTTCCCCACAAATCTCACAGCTATGGTTCTAGTCCCCGCTGATTCTTGGGTAGCGACCCCTCACTTTCTCCTCTCTCATCCTCGCTCTAACTCTTCTCCTTTTTTGTATCCACCCACCAGTCCTATATCTCTATTGTTTCACAGGGACATTTCTTATCCATTTGTTATCTATTCATTAATTACGCCTACTACTATACCTGACAATTACTTGATGGTGTAATTAATTATACCATTATGTAATACATCATATTAACCTGGTTGATTTTTATAGACAATTTCCCTTATTCAGCTGGGGAGAACTTGTAATGATGATGATGATGATGATATATGATTATTGATTGTTATAAAAACATTTTTGAGGAAAAATCAAGCTGCGATTTTTCGGGGTTGTTTTCTACTTTTAACGAAGGACGCAAGTTTGATGAGCTATATTGAATATACACACCTAGGAGGGCCACTATGTTTGTAGTATCCTCATCACTTAGGACAAATCCAGTGTCATCCGTCAACGAAGATATTGGATACGCGGCGGAGTCGATATTAGGTGAGTGATCAAATATTCCTAATGTATGACCCAGTAAATGGAGAGCTACCCTCGTTGTTAAAACTGGAAACGTTAACATAACTGATATAGATTTCATAGCAAAGATATATAACATTAATATTTTATACTATATTTGAACTAAAGCCCATAAAGGATATCCCATGTATTATATATATAGAGAGGGATAGAAACAAACAGAAACAGTGACAAATAGACTGCAGAGAGAGAGAGAGAGAGAGAGAGAGAGAGAGAGAGAGAGTGTGTTAAACATATTGATCTTATAGTGTGAATCAAATACAATTAGCTTTAGACTAATGGAAAAAAGGGTTTAGAGAATCTATATGGAAGGACAATTACATTGCACATCCGCTTCCTCGTAATGTATAGCATGTCCATCGACATGACCATAGAACTTCCCATATCCATCAAGTGGAAAGTTGGAATGCGGGCTGTGAACAGCAGACACCAAATCAAATGTTATCACATCCGGGCCGCTGTCGCCGCCGAGGATTAAAGACAGGGTTAACCTGGGGTCAACAGCGTTGAGAATCTGGAAAAAGATGTAGTAGGCCTATACATGTATATTGCTATCACATTCTTTTAGATACGTAAGTTTTCAAAAAGCCAATGTTTAATGTGTCGGGCTTCGCACTCGAGAAATTATGATATCTTTAGAATACCCCCGGTAATCCAACTAATAGCATGCAGAAATGTTGACCTTTTATGTCCTTATCCAACTTACATTGATCGCATCTTGAATCGTTTGCTGTAACTCGATTGAAGCCATCGCCGGTAGACGAACTTTTATTATCGAGTATGATGACCATGGATCTTCATTTTATTGGAAATTATATTCTTAGAATTATTCCACGACCCAAAGAATATCAAACGAATCCATGCAGTTATCAAGAAAATTGACAAAAAGAACACATCAGCAATGCAACAAATATATGTATTATTTCTTACCATAAGATTTGTTAGGGTCTAGTGGTTCATCATCAGGATTTCCACATCTCGGTTTCGTGAGTAATTCATAGGTCTGGGCATCGCACACTCCAGATTCCACAAGCAAATAAAACCTGAAGAATAATTGACGGAGTAGAATATGTATACATAATGGTAATAAAAAATCCTCCAAGAATATTCAATTTAACACATATTCTGACCATGACATGACCGTTGCATCCCAGTGCTGAAGTGATTGATTTTGTAGTCATTAGTCAATTATTCCATAAATTTCAGATTACAGACGCAAATATTTGTTAAGCACACATATTTTCTAATCTCAGAGTAAATAAACCTATTTGTCAGAATATATGAGTTAAATTCACTTCAGCAATGGGATGCAACGGTCATGTCATTGGCTATAACATTATCCTGCTTACAAGGCCTGTTCAAAGTATTACTGTGGAATACCCAAGTTTGAAAAAAAACAATATGTTTAATAAAGAAAAAATGGAAAATGTGTGAGTGAGATTTAAATGAGACAATATCTCACGAGAACTGACGTTTATGGGCGCCACCATCTTAGATTCCTTCCTCAAGTGAAGTTCATGCAATGTATAGGTTGTGAAAAACATATATGAAATGATGATGCTATGAATATGGGATTTCACCCAATCATAGAAAATAGGATTGGGTAGGGTCATATACATCGAGTACAGGATATCGTTCATCATGAAAGTAATCTTGAAGAATATCATCTGGAAAAGTGTCTTTACTTTATCAAATAAAGGGCATGCATCATATTTCACGTTAAACCTTTGATTTATGAGGTATGGACATGGTCGTTAGATAACTTTGGTTTTTAGATACAATTGAATGCTAAGAACATACCTTTGATACTCTGTTAAAGCAGCCGTATAATCACCGCCCACGGCCAAATACCGTAATTGTGTGAGACCATCCTAAAATAACAGTAACACATTATTTATTTGTATAGCCTCGCGGTAAAGACAATCTTCGAAAACCGTATGTTCCCATTCCATAATAGTATGTATCTATGTGTCAATTAAAACATGTTCAATATTCACTTGACTTTAATTCCCATTGTCTTCAACCAAATACCGTAATTGTGTGAGACCATCCTAAAATAACAGTAACACATTATTTATTTGTATAGCCTCGCGGTAAAGACAATCTTCGAAAACCGTATGTTCCCATTCCATAATAGTATGTATCTATGTGTCAATTAAAACATGTTCAATATTCACTTGACTTTAATTCCCATTGTCTTCAACTATGTCGTAATTAATATTGGCCTTGAACTATGTCGTAATTGATATTGGCACACACTCCTTTCCTTAATAAAAATAGTGGTGTTTATTATTTTTACACATTGCCCGTCCTCCGAACACAGGATGTCTCTCATATTCGTTCCTCCCTCAAGACAGATTATGCAAAATCTGCATAATTTTATAAGATTATGTTTCCGATTTATCTGGCTGAAAACTAGGTAGGGGGGTGGTAACTTTTTTTTTTGTTATTTTTTTTTGTTTGGAAACCACCTCCCAGGAACTGAGAAAAATGTCTTTTTCATAACAATAGTTGTTTTGAACATGGGAAATGTGCTTTTTGACAGTTTCGGGTTAGGAAAACCCCTTTTCCTGCTTTAATAAGCTTTTTTTGTCAAAAAATCCAAAAAACTAAGATATGATGGGGAAAAAATCAGGTATGGTAAAAAATTGTTTAGGTAGGGTAAGGTTTTTCTAGGTAAGGGGGGGGGGGGGTAAATCGGAAACACACCTATTTTTTTTTTGGGGGGGGGGGGGGGGCTTAGTAGAATCTGCCCTGGCTCGCGAGGTTGACATTGCCATGTCAGCCAGCTACTGAGTGGGTGGTGTAGGGGGAGCCCGTGGTCTCCTCTATCACCAGAGAGCACCTCGCCAACTGATGCTAGAATACAAATCACCTTTAGTTCAAGATACCTTATACCGACTGGACTTACATATATATATAGTTGCTCATTTACCGAGTGATATACCCTTCTTCTTACCCTTAATACTCGAGATATTATTATCACTATATATATGTGGGCAGCAAGGGAACATTATGCACTCCGACACAATGGGGCCAACTTTATTAGATCTGAAAAGAACGTGTACATCGAATCTGGTATTCATACGATCGATTACATGATAGATCACCGGATGACACCACCTGCGTCTCCCAATAAGCATATGAGAGGGTGGACATGATTGGAATTAATGCGACCTCCCTTGCTTTGTATATGAATAGATTATTTTAAACCAATATTAAATAAGTTAATCAAATCAAGAATGCCGTATCAATCTTTCCAAAAATACAGCGGAACAAATAGAAAGGTATTCGGGCTTTTGGAGATTTACTCAATCAGGCTATTGCTGTGGTTACACAACCTCAGGTTGACGATCTAACAGCAAACAAGTTTTCTCTAATTACTGGTGTAGTACCAGAGCAATTAAATGAAAAACAGGGGGCGATATAACGAGATTATTTAGCAAGTAGTTCTGTTGACACTAGAAGTTATCCTATTCTCAGGTCTAACGGTTTTAAATATTATAAACCTAAAGTTAGATAGTTTTCTCTGGCAGTTCAAATTCTTCTATTGAAGGGGGATCTCTGTCATGGGGTGGGGTCTCATTCTACAGTGTTGCCGTTTTGTAAAAGACACTTCTTCTGAATAGTTTTTTCTTTGGCAAATATAACTTTAATACATTGGCATCATGTAATCTGATGGGCCTAATAATGGCACTTTCAGTATAGTACTCGTCCTCAGATTTGGCACATGCCATATTATAGTTGTAAAACAAGATTTTCTTGTGGTATACATAATTGTCTGCGCCTAGTTCTGTAGTTTTTGTATTTCATCATGGAGAACATATTTGTGTGTTATGAAATAACACATCTCCATACTCAAGGAAGTGGAAAACCATGGTTAGTTGTTTGACATTGGTGAATTACCTAATTTGGGATAGTAGATATATCTTGTGGGATACATTTCTCATGATACCATTAAAGTGGGGTGCATGTGTGAGCTTCGAATCTAGTTTAATACCTAAGTATTTGAAGGTGTCCACCCTCTCTATCGTCCATGGTCATTCACCTTGACGAGCGTGTTTTGGAGGGGTATCTTTTGCGTTGAGACGCACATTAAAGGACTCTGCAAAATGATTTGGATAAGTTCAACGCATGGGCTACAGATAATTAACTGAAGGCAAATGCCAGAAAGTCCCACATTCTCTTCTTTAGGGGTAATATTGATTGTTTTATTCGTACCCTATAATATTATACCGAATGTTTTCTTGAATTATGTTGTAGTTGATTATGTACAAGAATTTAAGTACCTATAGGCACTTGGTTAAAGCCTTTCTATGACCAAACAAATTAGTTGTAATTATGGAATGGCTGGGATTTACCTGAGGAGATTAATCAAGGTTAAACACCTCCTGCCTGGATACAAACAATTAAATGTCTTCTCGTCTATAAAACCTTCATCCTGACCATTTTAGACAAATCTTGTATTTCGCTGATTTAGCATCGAGAACGTCTTATATTCGTTTACAGAAATTACAAAACAAAGCTTTGAAAATAATCTATGGAAGAAAGTATCATAGCCTACTGGGGGTTTGTTTAACATGCACATGCATTGTGAGATTTTACCCCTAGGCTATAGGAGGAAATCCGAGCCCTTAAATCCGGCTGCTATTGAAACAGACAGAGACATTTTTTGATGAAAAATACTGGATATGTAGCCTACTCAGGAATAGATATGGAAGTAAAATAAAGTATAGCGAGAACTTGTGTTGGGACATTAACAGGTGTCTGGAACAGTCTCCCAGAAAAATAGGTATAATCAACGAGGTGAATTCATCTAAAATTAACTTGAAAAAGCACTATTTGAGTGCTCTTGTTCGTTCTGGACGAATAGATATGTGAAATACTGTTTATTGTGGCTGAATTGACGGATTGTTGGGGATTGTTCGTATTTTCACCATTCAAAAAAAGATTGTCAAAGTAAATTGGAATAAATAATGGTATATGTGTAAGAGCACGGCGCGGGTTATAGATTTTAAATCTCATGCTCTTGTTTTTACTTTCACTTTTCCATCAAAAAGATTTTCCTAGATAGAAAAGAGAGAAAACGTGTCGGAGCACTGCTCCCTTTTTTTTCTTCTTTTCCAGGACTAACCCCTTTTTTTTTCCTAACCCCAAAAGGTCAGTCGATTCAGTCTACACAATAGATCCTTCACACCCAAGAGTTGACATCGAAAAAGACACAGGATTAACAGAAAAGAACTTTTTGTTTCCTCCCGCGCCCAACCGCCCTGGAGGAGCGTGGCTTTGGATTATCGCCCAAGTCGGTCGAAAGAGAAAAAGGATTAACACCCCAAAACACACAGAGAAAAATTAATCAACCAATCAACAAACCCACTCTACTCCACCACGAACATTATAAACGGACTAACATACATAGAATAATTCGGACCTCGGATTACCCAGATCAGGAATAATCACCCCCCACACGCTGGAGGAAAAAGACAATCCGCCATCTTGGACTCATCGGATAAGAAAGTCCGACCCCCAATGTGAATCCAAGGATTATAGACAATAATAAGACCAATCAGCCTTAAACGGACAATAAAACCAAAAGATCTCTCTAAACATCACAACCGATGAAAGGAGAAACAACATATCGTCAGGATTTAAGCCTTCCCCCAATATTCACAACAGCGCGGGAACGTAAAAGTTACACGCAAAACCCTAGCACCCGCAGGAGTAACTATAGAGAGCCCTGAATACACCGAGGGCGGTTACAGACAAAAAAAAAAAAAATACATATACCATCCCCAGGGATACCAATGAGAGGTAACTTTCAACGAAACAATACATAATTTTCTTCTTTCTCATTTTCTGATTCATGCAAATAGAGCTTGCTTCCCGCCGCTAGCGGAAGAGGAAGCTCATAGAAAAAGGCAAAAGTTGACATCCCAAAAAAAAAAAAACCAGTGTCGTAGCCCCGCCTCATACCGGCAAGGCCGAAACCCGTGGTATCGGGTTAGTCAGCCTACCGCATAGAACAACAATAACAAGGAAAGCACGAGTCGGACAACAGGAGTCCTTCTCGTATGTGTGTGATAAAGTGATCAAACCCCATCACCGATCATTTCCGTCAGGAAAAATAGATATACTACAGGAAAGTAAGAGCATGCTTGTGAAATAAGCTTTTAGCTCAGAGTGGACTGATCAACACAACCGCAACGGAAGCGTCACGACGCCATCTTGCGGAAGTGCCAAAAACGGTGAAAGTTACATTTTTCTCTATAGTTAAGCATATAACCAGGGAAACAAATACCAGTTTCAACGCCAACAAGCTATCCGGCAGTTATGAGCTCGTCTAGCGACGAGGTCGAAGATATCTCGGACCAAGACCTTGCCAGAAGACTAGAGAGAAGAGGCAAGAGAAGCCTCAGTGAATCCCCAGAGGTCAGTGCTTGCAAAAAAAAGAACCCCAATATGGAAACAGGGCAAATGAGAAGACCAGTGAAGGAACCAAGAAAAGTGTTACCTAGAAACCCGCGCGAACGTCCCAAATACAACCTAAACGGGGATGTCACCGAGATGGTCAAGAATCTGGCTGACGTGAACCAAAAGAGTTTCGACCAGCTCTTCGAAGGGCTCAAAGACATGGAACTAATGAAAAAAGTCATGAACGACAACTCTCAGGTGGGATATGAAAACGCTCTCGCGATTAATAGTGTTGTCGACGACAACGAAGCGAGAGGTAAGGACTGGAATAAGATGAAAAGGGACATAAAAGAGACCAAAAATGAAGTTAAAATTCTCAAACAGCGTAACGCCGCTCATAAAGACACGGATTACCTTGAACAGAAAAGACAGGAAGAGCTGAAGGACGAGCAATTCGTTCGAGACGAACTCGCAAGATTAGACAAGAATCTCCTAATAGTCGGCATCAAATCCACTGAGCACGAAACACAGGCAGAAATAGATAATATCGCTGACAACGTCATTTTCAACTTGATGATGCTACATACAATGAAGTACAAAAAAGCATACAGGGTAAATAAAACCAGAAATTGCCCAATAAAAGTAGAATTTCCCTCCTCTCAGAATGCTACTACCGCGTACCAAGCAAGACTAAAACTCAAGCAATACGAGAATGATCCGAGTGTCGGGAAGATTTTCATCAAGAAAGACGTCCCGCTCTTTCTTAGACAGCGAAATGCAAGGGCTACAAAGATTGCAAAAGCCGCAGTCAAAATGGGATACCCAGACGCCAAAGTCAGCAGAGGCAGTGTGTTCCTTAATAAGTGGTACAAACACAACCAACTGTCAACTGTACCAACCCCACTCCTACTCTCCAATCTGACCAAAGTACAAAACGACAACGCTATGGCCTTTTACACAGAAGATAACCCTCTATCCAACCACCATTATTCACCATTTACGTTGGAAGGGCACGCATTCGACAATGTCGAACAATATCTCTTTTTTAAGAGAGCCAAAATAGGGCAAGACCCAGAGAAAACACAACTAGCTTTGATCACATACAACCCCAAGGATGCAAAAGCTAACATGTCGTCGGTCACAGAGTTCAAAGAAGACTGGGAGACCCACAGAGCAGAGTTCGTCCTATCAGCTTTGAGGGCCAAAGTAAGAGACAACGAGTACATCGAAGACTACTTAGTATACACCGGCTCAAGGAAGCTAGCCGAGGCTTCCCCCAGGGATAAGGTATGGGGTGTGGGCATGGCCCTAGACGACCCTTCAGTCCTGGACGACTCCACATGGCCAACAAAAGGTAACCTTTTAGGGAACACCTGGATGGAGGTTAGACAAGAAGTCAA
Source organism: Sthenelais limicola (assembly GCA_942159475.1). Classification (NCBI taxonomy): domain Eukaryota; kingdom Metazoa; phylum Annelida; class Polychaeta; order Phyllodocida; family Sigalionidae; genus Sthenelais; species Sthenelais limicola. The sequence continues at coordinate 109,813,818 of OW804095.1, read as the reverse complement.
CATCAGACGCCAAGGCGAAATACAAGAAGCCATGGATATCCAAGACGTGGATAAACAAGGATAAGTCTATCAAGAGTGTTAGTTTATATCTCAGGATTAAAATAGCAATTAAAACGCAAGATGGAGCAAACAATCAAAAATAACGACACCCTTAACCTTGTATCTTTTAATGTCAATGGTTTGACCGGCGACATTAAAAGAAAAGCCATGTTTGACAAGTTCAAAACAGAGAACAACACTGTCGTGGCATTTCAAGAGTCCCATTCAACCAGTGATAGAGAATTAGTATGGAAGCTACAATGGCCTGGGAAAATTTTTTTCTCACATGGCTCTAGCGCATCGAGAGGGGTAATGCTCCTCATCTCTGACAACATCCAAAAAAATGTAATTAAACATCAAGAAGACACCGAAGGTCGGTGGCAGTATATTGTGTTAGATATAAACAACTCAAAAACCGCCATATTCAACGTCTACGCGCACACTGCAGACAACCCGAAAGGGCAACAACAGACACTTGAAGAAATATTAAAAAACATTGATGAACTTGAAGTGGATAATCTGATCGTCATGGGCGATCTGAATGCTGACATTCAATACAGACCTCTCCAAAAGTCAAGCCTCCAGATAAAAGAATTTATGAACGATCTAGATTTATGTGACATTTTAAGCGTGAAATATGGTGGCTTTCCACCTAAGACTTGGGTTAGAGTAAAACAAGAATCAAGATTAGATTATGTCCTTATATCAAATAATATAGTGAACATAGCCGGTGAGTGTTGTTTAGAATCCTACCCCCTATCTGATCACAAAATCGTTAGAGTTTCCCTGCATCTTCTCTCAGAAAAAAGAGGCAGAAACTATTGGAAATTTAACTCCATGCTCCTCGAAGACGAATGCTTTATAGCTGAAGTCGAGCTCTTAGCTTTCAGGAGTAACAGGGAGAATCTGTCTCCCGTACTAGTTTGGGAGTTATTTAAAATGGATGTAAGACAACTCGCTATAAAAACAAGCTGTAATATTAGTAGAGCAAAGAAAGAGAAATCCAAAAGACAAAAAGACAAACTATACACTTTAGATCAAAAAGTTTCTCTCTCAGAAGCTGAAAAAGAAGAAAGGAAAGAGCTTTTAGCCTTCCTCAAACAGGAAGAACTAGATAAGGCGCAAGGCGCATTAATAAGATCAAGAGCAAAGTGGGCCCTGGAGGGTGAAAAACCCTCCAGGTTCTTCTGCTCTCTTGAAAAATATCGTGGAGAAAAGAAAACCATAAACCAATTAATGGTGGAAGGAAACATTGTTAAAGGGAAGAAAAACATTCTAGAAGAGGGAGAAAAATTTTATAGAAATCTGTATGACGAATTAGAGATTAACAAACAAAGTGCAGAAAAATTCTTAGATAAAACCCCTTCTTGCTTACTAGACGAAATAGATAATGACATAATATCCCTTCCTTTCGATTATGAAGAGGTAACGAAGGTTGTAAAGGCGCTAAAAAATAACAAATCGCCAGGATGCGACGGCCTTACGTCAGAGTTTTATTGTTTCTTTTGGTACGCCATCAATCAAATATTCATGAACATGTTCGAATTCTGTCTATCTGTTGGGAAGCTCTCCGAAACACAAAATCGGGGAGTGATCAGTGTTCTGCCCAAGAAAGACCAGGACCTAAACAGTCTTGGAAACTGGAGACCAATCACATTATTAAATGTGGACTACAAGATCATGTCCAAATCAATTTCCACTAGATTAGAGTACCATCTCCATGACATGGTCAGCGAAGACCAATTTGGTTTCATAAAAGGGAGGTTCATAGGAACCGCTATTAGGAAAATAGACGACACAATTTCTTTCTTAGAAAAACATGGGAAAAGCGGATTGGTAGTGTCTTTCGATTTCACAAAGGCATACGATTCCGTCAACTGGTCTTTCTTGGACGGAGCACTAAAGTCTTATAACATAAACGAGAAATATAGATCTTGGGTAAAAACTTTATTACAGGGCTCTAAAGCCACTTTCAGCAATAACGGTTTCACCTCAAACTGGTTTGACATCAGGAGGGGGGTGAAGCAGGGAGACCCCATATCCTCGACCTTGTTTACCATCATCGTGGAAAAATTAGCTCAGGGTATCAGAGACGATGAGAATATTAAAGGCATCAAATTTGGGGAAAAAGAGTCCAAAATTGTCCAATTCGCCGATGACCTCACTGTTACTCTATCAGACGAATTCTCTCTTGTTAAAACTGTCAGATTGTTAGATGAGTTCTATCTTGCCTCCGGGCTTAGGCTCAACCCTAAAAAGACAAAGGGCTTCAACATAGGTGCCTTAACACTAACAAATAGAGATGTATTACAATTTAACTGGGAGAACCAGATAAAGGTCCTGGGGGTGACCCTGATGCACCCTCGAAACGAAAAAATGTTGACCAATATAAACGTTAGCAATCTCATGTTAAAAATGCAAAATGTGCTCAGTGAATGGAATAAGAGACCCCTGACCTTGAAAGGCAGGGTCCTGGTTGTAAATGTCTTCGTCCTCCCGCTATTTCAACACACACTTGCGTGCGTACCAATATCGAAAAAATGGCAAAAACAAATTGAAGAAAAAATAATGAAATTCATATGGAAAAGTCCACACAACAAAATCAGTACAGACTTCCTAGTCCAGAAAATTGAAAATGGTGGATTAAATCTCAAACATATCAACGAAATTGTTGAAACCAACAGACTAAAATGGATCCAACGACTGTTAGAAAATAAAAATAGCGATCACTATGGTGCGGTTGAGATGGACGCAGGACGAAACATAGAAAGTATAATACTAAGCAGGTATAAACCAAAAGAAAATCTTAATCACTTTTACAAAGATATCTTCGATATCTGGAATAAGTACTATTATAACTCCAAACCCTCATCCGCAGCCCAAGTGGTTAAGGAGAGAATATGGTGTAATAGACTTATCAAGTGTAAAGGTCAAATGTTCTCATATGAAAATTGGCAAAACAGAGGTATCACTGTCTTTGGTGACCTCCTAAATGAGAAAGGTAAAATTATGTCAATTTTAGAGTTGAAAAAAGAGTACGGAATTGATTCCCTACTCTCCACTAGAAACGATCTTGTAAGGGCTTTACCAGCCGAATGGGGACGTCTCTTACGCGAAGATGTAACTACACCTAACAATGACTCTATAAACATAGAAATTGGACGGCACACAGTTGACATCTCTAAAGCTAGCGCCAAAGTAATATATGACGCATTAGTCGTGAAAAGAAAAACCAAGTATGAAAAACTTGACAAATGGCAAAAAATTTTATCCTTGAACGACTCACAATTTAGCGAGATAGATTGGAAAAAAACATTTGTTAGACCTTACAAAACTACAAGTGAGTCCAAGTTACAAGCTTTTCAATATAGGATACTACACAGGTCAATAACCTGTAATGACGTCCTGAAAAATATGGGAAAAGTAGCAACCCCTATGTGTTCGTATTGTCAAGGGAGAGATAGTATTATTCACTTTTTCATAGAATGCCCAGAAACAAATAAGCTATGGGAAAGGATCCTACTAGAGGTGTGCACAATGGGCCACCTAAACTCAGCCAGAAATGGCAAACCCCCCTTTGAAATAAGAAACGGTAAAGTCTGTTTCAGAACCATAGACATTATTTTTGGTATCCCCATCGACGATACTAGTACCAATATAGTGAATTGGATCATTTTAAGCATCAAATTTTTCATTCACAGACAAAAACTGTTCCACCAAGGTCAAATTGCTTTCAAGCATGCGATAAATGAGTTAGAAATAAAATGTAGAACCATACTGTATGAAAACAAAATGTTAACAAGAAGCAAAGAATACTCCAATGCATGGAGGAGAGTCTATACAGATCTCAAAAGCTTACACAGATAAAGGCTTTTCTTTCTACATGTATAAAAAAAATTTCGTTTAATTAACAATTTCTCTTTCTGATAATTACAGTTAGATGTATCGGTTTATAATCTCAGGCATATTCCTGCTTTTTTCTGAAAAACCAAAAGGTAAAATTTTTTATCTTCCAGAAAACACATACAATGAAGAGAAGAGGGTGCGCTGTAGACATATATGTGATCGACCCCGAAAAGAGAGAAAAAGTTCTTTGTTGACAAACTGAATAAAAATGTTTTCAAACACAAAAAAAAAAAGAAGTTGGAACTACAAGTGTGATTCAATGGCTCGAGTTTACACTTTATTTTGCATCCAACAAGCGGCCGCAGGTCGCGCATTGGATGCAAAATAAAGTGTAAACAAGAGCCATTGAATCACACAAGTAGTTCCTAACTTTGAGAACAGTTCTTTCTTCGTTATACTACGACTTGGAAATAATAGAAAATCGTCATTCTTACACAAGTGTAGTTTGTAATAGGCTGGCAGAATTAAGCAGTTCACAACGGCCATGTTTTTCTTAATGTGCCCCGCTGCTGAGTAAGCTCTGATTGGTCTGACATCATCAATGATGGGGATATAGACCAATCACAGACACGCTTACATTGTGGTTATTCTATCTCTTTATACAACGCGTACCAAAATGAAAAACTATTAAATGGCCGTATTCCTCCCACTTGAAGGGAATAACCCATTCAGTTGTAGTATAAAATATAATATGATATAATATGATATAATATGTTATAATATGATATAATATATATACATGCTATGAATATAATATATATTATATACATGTATTCATGGAACCATAAATGTCTCCCAAGCACATTCCGAATTAATAGCGAATGTGCACATTCCTAGGGACTACGCCCATGAATTGATAGTTTTGACCTAGACACTCCCTTCGCACAAACCAGCCATCACCCTTTTCCACTTCTGAGTATTTAGAGCGCGAATAAGCTTTTGACATATAGCTTGTGTTTCTATGACATCATTTTTCAGCGAGTAAAAATATCCTCACTCGTTGAAGATGTATAAAATATCTAAAATATCTAATATCTATGTTCTAGAATTATTGACTCAAGCAAGTATTCTTATACAGTAATAACTATCAGATATTTTGTATTTGTATTTAATATTTTTTATTCAGACAAAAGCATTGTATAAACGTGGTGTTATAGTATGCTCGAAGCTAGATGAGATATGTTTCAGTTCTGGTTTCAGAAGATGAATCCATAGAAAAAAGGAATTCGTCTCAATTGGGAGGTTTACTAACCTACGATTCCATGTGAAACGAATTATAATGCAGGCAATGGAAGCAAAGAATGGACAAACATGTGAAAAATGCGACTGAGACACCAGACTGTAAAATTAATGTATACCCCGGAATTAGCAAGATCTTCATTTTAGAGTTCATGCGAGGGTCCCGGTGTGGGGTGGGAGGTGACCATGAAAATGTAAGCAGTTAATAAGTATTTCTATGATATTACCATGAAAATGTAATAATAAATTGCGATAAAAATCTGTTCTCGAGTTGCAATTGAATTTGTCACTGCTATGCCTTTCATTAGTTTTCAATGCATTTTAAAGCAATTTTAAATTGAAATAAAACTTACTTCACAATCACCGGGATTCTGTCCCCTAGCACAATCCAAAGTAATCAAACTCAAAGCTAATCCTACAAAAACCCTTAAACCGTTTTTCCTTGCCATGACCATGTCCTCTTCTGCTGGCCTGGGTTGATACACTGAGATCCAGGCAAGATGTCCTATCTACTACTTCTGGGAAAGGATTTTGAGGCACCAAGTCGTTCTGCTTCTCTGCCCACAGGGTTGTTGGCTCATCAAATTAGAACATATATCCACATGATACATTTTTATATGTGTGCTTGCAGTTTTGTGACTTCTGTTCGTGACAAATGTAATCGTTGAGCTCTACGTGTGTGGATGAAATCTCTTCTCCGACTCGCTTCAGATTCGAACATTTAAAAGTGGTGGTCGGTGTGTTTAGCTAAGCTAATTCAACCTGGAATGGTCGGACAAAAAAGGGTGCTGCCACACGAGGGACTGGTAGTATCATACTTGTGGTATAATTAAAGAGGCATTTTACTGTCTTATCCTTTCTCTCTGCGAACCTTTCCCTACCGCCGTTGCGAACGATTCCAAACACACAAACACACCTAATAAATTCTTAAACCAGCCAATCATGAATTTCTATTTATTCATTCTGATGGTATCACCAAGGTACTATTTGTGAATGCTCCCGTCCTCCATTCTATTTTTCTATATGTTTTACATGACGACTCCATCAATCCATCCATTCTATAGGGATTCAAAGTAAGGATTACAATATCCAATTTTGACCATTTTTGTGCTTTTCAGATAGATGCTAAAATACCTTTATTTCACAGTTAAAATGACTGTAATCCTCTCGCTCGTTGATGCAGCCATTTTGCTTTCCGTTAAGGTGTAACTTCACTAAGAAATTTTTCATTACGACCCGTCCGGTTTTCACCTTACGGCTAATGGTAAACCAATGGTGCCGGATTAGAGAACCGTATCTGCCGCAAGGACGAAAACCTTGGTGTAGCCCTTGCCTAAGATCCCACCGCCACATCTACACGCCAGGCCCTAAAAGCCCTGTCATGAACGTTCACGACTTGCCTTTGCCCAATCATCTGCATATAAAGCATAATGCTATTTCATGTTATCAATGATATATTACTAGTTTCATCACTGATATTTTACTTCTCACCAATTAATTTTACAACTATTTTATCAATTCAGATCAGATCAACAAATATACTGATCATTTATCAATTGTCTAATCATATAAAAGTTTATTCATCAAATATGTTAATAGGCTACTATCTCACTACTCATCATACATTTGAATAAAACATTTAAATAAGCTTGTGTTCTCCAACCTGGTGTTCGTGTCAGTCCATGTTGCCAGAAAGCTCAACGTGAGAATTAATTATGGGAATCAAAAGTAGGCTAAATAAACGAACAAAAATGTATGCTCAGTGAACCTTAGAATTCAAAAACTGTCCCTGTCCCCATTTTGTGAGAATTGACCATGAATCTATGTACCAAGTTGACAATAAATTCCCAAAGTAGGTGACAATACTCATAAAACATAGACTTGAGCGGGGATCGTTGGAGGCAAACGTATACGTCCTAAAGGTATAAGAGCATTCGGAATAGAGGGCAAAAGTTGATTGTGCTGAACATAAAATGTTCGTATTAAACCAAACTGGATGACTGATGACTTAGTCACTCTAATGAACGAAAGGGACCGACTATTTAGAGTCGCAAAAAATACCAACTGTTCAGATACCCTTCAGCAGGCAAGACTCCTACGAATTCAAGTCAATAATGCTTGTCGGGCTGCTAAGTCTAATTTGATAAAAAAAAAACTTGGAATTTCACGATAAAAATCCAAAGAAGTACTGGGAATTCCTGAGACCCTTAATCAACCCCGCCAAGGTTAAATCCACTAATAATATAGACATTGAAGAAGACAGGCTGATGTTGAAACAAACAGAAGTTCCTGATGCATTTAACACATTTTTTCTGAACGTAGGCCCTAATCTCGCTAATAACATTCAGAAACTGAACACTCCTGATCCTGACCCAAATGGCAATAAGAGTTTCCCTGACGTTGCTCCTGAATTTAAATTTACACAATTAACTTCTGATGAAGTAAGAAAGATAATTCTGAAGATTGATGTAACAAAAAACTCTGGGATTGAATTTTTACCCGCAATCATTCTGAAATCATGTTTATTGTCACTTTTTCACTACTTTTCAACTCGGTAACTTTGTAACTTTGAACCTTTGTATAACTGTTCAACTGGAATTCATATTAGGCATTCGTCGTAGGAAATGATATAACTGTATCATGATTGACTGAACTACCTACTGTATTTTACCATCTATGCAAATAAAGAATTCTTTCAATGAAATGAAACACAATCTACTTTTGCCCTCTGTCCCTCATGGCTCTAATACTATAACAACCACTCAGTGCATTCCATCTGAATCTGCTACGTTTTATGTCTGTAGTGTATACAAAACTAATGAAGTTAAATATATATGTACATGTGTGGAAATCGTTCCCCCAAGCAATCAAAATGTTGTAATATTTTCAAACTATGAATGTCCATTTAAAATTCGGAAAACCCACCGATTTGAAAAAGGATAACGGTTTTGTTGTTTTCTTGATTTTCTCCTTCAACTAAACCCAGTTTCAAGTAATATGTTGAGCTGCGTCTCGCATAGCGATTCAGAGATGTTTGATTTTTTTATAGATTAGATTTTTGAATTTTGATTTAAATAATGACTTCAAGGACTCCTTTCCCTCTGTTCTCTAGGCCTTCGTCTTTCTATTCTCACGTTCCTTGTTCTCTTCCTTCTCGTGTCTGTTCCAAGTTCTTCCATTCTTGACACCTTAAAGATCGATATCCACTTACAAGTAAATTGCTCCCGTAAATGGCTCCAGTAAACGGGAGGCCCCCTCCTCATGTTTACTTACAAGTGGATACCGATGCTCCCGTAGCTTTGCCTGAGCTAACGGGAACTTTACGGGAGGGCTCCGGTAAAAATCAAAGTGAGTTTGATTTTTACAGGAATAAACGCATTTACATACGTAAATTAGGGTCTAGCTAGGGTCCTGGTTGTTATGGACTATTTTTGTACTTTTGGATTTTTTACGTCCCCTATTGCATTTCTAAGTTGCTAAAGATATTATTTCCTCTTAATTTCTATATTTTAGTAAATCATTCGATTGACTATTTTGCTAGATTCGACCTTTTTAAAAATGAGTTTAACCATTTAAATTCATTATATTTCCACACTGACGTGAATATAAGGACAGAATGGAGAATCTGTTCCCTATATGGTAGCAAAAGTTTCAACCCTGCTTCTATTCATTATTTCGAAACTCTACCAATCGAACATTAATTATATGAGATTCACTAAACAGAACAGCTATACCTACAATAGTCCTAATATAATCTCGGTTTTAATACCTGACATTTCTATGCTTTATAAATTCCCATATAATGAGAAGACCCAATAACTAATGTATACATGTTAATGACCTTTCCTCAGAACAGGAAAATAGGTACCTTCTATATAAAAAAAAGTTCCTGATGCATTTAACACATTTTTTCTGAACGTAGGCCCTAATCTCGCTAATAACATTCAGAAACTGAACACTCCTGATCCTGACCCAAATGGCAATAAGAGTTTCCCTGACGTTGCTCCTGAATTTAAATTTACACAATTAACTTCTGATGAAGTAAGAAATATAATTCTGAAGATTGATGTAACAAAAAACTCTGGGATTGAATTTTTACCCGCAATCATTCTGAAATCATGTTTATTGTCACTTTTTCACTATTTTTCAACTCGGTAACTTTGTAACTTTGAACCTTTGTATAACTGTTCAACTGGAATTCATATTAGGCATTCGTCGTAGGAAATGATATAACTGTATCATGATTGACTGAATTACCTACTGTATTTTACCATCTATGCAAATAAAGAATTCTTTCAATGAAATGAATCACAATCTACTTTTGCCCTCTGTCCCTCATGGCTCTAATACTATAACAACCACTCAGTGCATTCCATCTGAATCTGCTACGTTTTATGTCTGTAGTGTATACAAAACTAATGAAGTTAAATATATATGTACATGTGTGGAAATCGTTCCCCCAAGCAATCAAAATGTTGTAATATTTTCAAACTATGAATGTCCATTTAAAATTCGGAAAACCCACCGATTTGAAAAAGGATAACGGTTTTGTTGTTTTCTTGATTTTCTCCTTCAACTAAACCCAGTTTCAAGTAATATGTTGAGCTGCGTCTCGCATAGCGATTCAGAGATGTTTGATTTTTTTATAGATTAGATTTTTGAATTTTGATTTAAATAATGACTTCAAGGACTCCTTTCCCTCTGTTCTCTAGGCCTTCGTCTTTCTATTCTCACGTTCCTTGTTCTCTTCCTTCTCGTGTCTGTTCCAAGTTCTTCCATTCTTGACACCTTAAAGATCGATATCCACTTACAAGTAAATTGCTCCCGTAAATGGCTCCAGTAAACGGGAGGCCCCCTCCTCATGTTTACTTACAAGTGGATACCGATGCTCCCGTAGCTTTGCCTGAGCTAACGGGAACTTTACGGGAGGGCTCCGGTAAAAATCAAAGTGAGTTTGATTTTTACAGGAATAAACGCATTTACATACGTAAATTAGGGTCTAGCTAGGGTCCTGGTTGTTATGGACTATTTTTGTACTTTTGGATTTTTTACGTCCCCTATTGCATTTCTAAGTTGCTAAAGATATTATTTCCTCTTAATTTCTATATTTTAGTAAATCATTCGATTGACTATTTTGCTAGATTCGACCTTTTTAAAAATGAGTTTAACCATTTAAATTCATTATATTTCCACACTGACGTGAATATAAGGACAGAATGGAGAATCTGTTCCCTATATGGTAGCAAAAGTTTCAACCCTGCTTCTATTCATTATTTCGAAACTCTACCAATCGAACATTAATTATATGAGATTCACTAAACAGAACAGCTATACCTACAATAGTCCTAATATAATCTCGGTTTTAATACCTGACATTTCTATGCTTTATAAATTCCCATATAATGAGAAGACCCAATAACTAATGTATACATGTTAATGACCTTTCCTCAGAACAGGAAAATAGGTACCTTCTATATAAAAAAAGATATGAAATACAACACTGTGTTTCAGGACAATGAGTCACAAGTCGCAAAGATTTAATATGGTTTTTATAGTAACCATCATATTTGAATAGATGAGATCAAGTTGATTCCAATGAGAGTGTTTTTATATCTTTATGTTCGAAAAAAATGACAATATTTCTGGGTGGGTAATTTAGGAGCAAAGTAGTTAAATATATTACTTCATATGATGACATTCGAAATGCAAGACTTTATCAAATACACTGCCTTGAAATTTGGTAGATGAATTCATACGACTTAAATCGCTAAACTCTCCAAAAATGACAACATTCCAACAAAGTGATCTTATGAATAGTTCACTTTGAAAAATATCAATTTTGCGACTTGTGACTCATTTACCTGTAACACATCACATATGATTCACCCTCATACCTTCTTTTTAATTCAGCAACAAAGACAGATCAATTTTGCCTTATTGAAATATCTGTTATCATTCACTACTCAAATATCCTGATACGATGACTTGCTTTCTCATTGCTGGCCATTTTAATTTTCATAATAATGAGCATTTCCCACCGTTGTTATGCCTTCGTTTATAAATGGATAATTCAATATTTATGAAAATCAAAAAGTGAATACAGCATAAGTGTTACATCTAGAGTCATAATAATTGAGTAGCCATAAAACAGTATAGTATTTAAATGATTCTTAAAAATTATTTCTAAGATTTTCTTATGAGTCGTTCTATTCATTTTCAGGCCTTAACTTTTATACCCAGAAGTTAGATATTAGAGAGATACAAACATAAAGTGGGATGTTTCTCATGTATTTCCTTCCTTGGAACCTGGTAGAATAGCTAAAATCACCTCCGGGTGAGAGTTTTAGATAAAACTGAAAAATAATTATTATATTTTCTTTTTAAAATTATTTTTCACCATCTGTGGTTTTGATACCCTACTTATGAATGTATCTTCTCTCCATCTTCGTTATCGTATCTTGTATAGAACTGCTCATCTCCATCATTTGTTTAAATGTATGGATCCAGGTACGTAGGGAGGATGGGCTTGACAGAGATGACTGGGTTTTAAATGATTGGAGATGGATCAGACGAGTGCTACGAGTATGCGATTTCTAGTTGTCTTCTTTATGACTTTAAATGTTTTAAATGTAGAAAGTTGTCTTTAATAACTATTGTTGCTGAGATGTTATCAATTGCTCATGCTTTACTGGTGTTAATTGCAGAAATGAGAGTGAGGACCTCATCTCCATTAATGAATAGTGGTGGCATACGGTCAATTCCCACGAAAGTGGTAAAAAAGTGTTTTTATGGATTTTTCATTATAAATTCTTTAGAAACCTTTTCACAATAATTCTGCTTGCTTCATGGCTTCAGGCTTGCTGAGCTGAATAAATGGGTACCCACTTGTAATGGTCTGCCTTTGCAATTTACAGAGATATAAGCGATTAACTTGGTTTTTGTGTAAAAATTATTGATGGTGGAAAAAGACAAATATTTTTTTTAATAATCTAGAAAAGAAATACACTTATTCCACTATCGGGAGAGAATCAGCATATCTCAGGGAAGTTATACATCCATAAAATTTAGATTTATAATGAATATCATGGTAAGGACAGAAGCAGAATCAGTGGGGAAGTGTTTTTGTCACCAACCGAACTCCATGTATTTTTATGAGGTAAATCCAGTTATTCTTTTTTGTTTCAAGGATCAAACATGATAAAATAAAAATACAATATGATGCAGGTGTATATGTATCAATACTTGTCATGTTTCTCTGTTGACAATTCTATGGGAGGCATTTTAATCCAAAGTGTGAGAAAAAGGGTCACCAACCGAACTTTATTCTATTATTCATATCTCCATCATTCTCAGAGATTAGTGAATCATATTTGGGTATTAACATAAGCATGTCGTACTATTAATTTATGATGAAAACATAAAGTTCTTGGTTTATACAAAATCTAGCTTTGGTGGGTAAACATCTACTTGTCACCGACCGAACCCTAGTGTATAGTGCCCCCTAAAATCTGAAAATATATTATATATGAACGTTATATGTTAATATTTCCTTATTTCTATTTCATTTTCTACTAATTCTAACCTAAAAGTATCTTGCTTGTGGAAATTACCGAGTTCCGTTGTACACAGGGAAGGTTTAAAGGCAAATGAGAAGAGCCAGAATAATGACAATATGGGTGACAATTTGAGCGAGATTGTAATATTAATATCAAACTATTAACCTGTAATAATACACATTAATGTGGCTAGATATTCAAATTAGATATTGTATGATTATGTAAGATAAACTAGGCGTTATAGAGGCTAAAAGCATAGATATTTAGATATGGTATTCTAGTATTATAGGGTAATTACTGAAGCTGATTTTATACTTTTTACAGTTGAATAATAAGGAATAACATGGCTTAACATGCTCAGTTAATCTTAGGTAATATTACACATAGATAGGCAGGCAAAATATTCTGGCCACATTCAATGTTTCACTCTAAGCCTTCAAACGCTCGAATCCAGTGAATTATCAGATCATTAATATGTGAGCCCCCTTATCCATCTCCACATAGCTCCCAGTCATACATCAGGTCTATAACAGCTGTCAGAGTGCCTTAATTGTTCTTGATTTGAACCTATTATTGTTTGTTTATGTGTATGTTAATCTCTTCAACAACATCGATTTGAAAAAACCCAATGAAAATATATTAAGTGGACTGTATTAATTACCAATGAAAAGCAATGACGAGATGTACTTTCTGTGACATAAATTATTACATAATAATGTATTATGGGGGAGGGAGAGCTGGTTCATCTCCCTCTTTATGGGGAAGAAAGTTATTCCAGGCAAGAATTTCAGAGATGTCACCGACCGAACCCATGTTTTATCACATTAATCCTACAGGATGTAAAGCTAAAAATACTAAATAAATCATACAATTAGTGAGAGGACTCCGTTATTATTTGTATTACATAACAAAACTCCATGACACGTTATTTCCCCTTTATAGAATGAGTTTGGAAGGAAGTCATATCTGATACGATGCATCATAGCAATAATTACTGGAAAAAGAAAAGGTTGAATCTGAACTGAAAATTAAAACATAGATAAAAACAAATTGGCGTATATGATAGCAAATAATACCTATTTACAGTAAATAATGTAAAACAGCTATATATTAATATTAAAATCGTATGGTTTTGGTTGTTTTCATGCAATAAATGGTGGGTTCGGTCGGTGACACTGTATCCATAGGTCTAACATAGAAATATCCCCCAAAAAGTGAAATTTTAGAATTAGTGTTTAATATTTCTCTCATTGATACCTCTGAACATTGTCTACACATGGTCAGAATTATTGCGTATTATAGGAAAGTTGGTTTTTGTCCTGTTCTGTACCACTTTCATGGGAATTGACCATACATGTATGTCATGTTCGTACATGAAAGAATAATGCTAGGCTCGCCGAATCGGGAACCAGATAGGATATATACATTGCTTGTAATTAAAGTTAAAGTTGTGCTTCTTTTAGTGTTACGGTACACTACTATTGACTAAACGAAATAGAAATGTCCCTCCTTCAAACCCTCAACCTGTAAAATAATTGTAGCGGCTTAAACCCTTCCTTAGAGATTTATTTCAGGCACATAAATGCTGTCAATTGTATCAATTATATTCAAACTTTGAAAAGAAAAAGTCACAAACTGCTCATGGTTAGGAGAATATTTTATTCAGTGCTTGTCTGTATATTAAAACATAGCTATCGTAAGTAATGTAGTATTTTAAAACATAGCTATCGTAAGTAATGTAGTATTTTTTAATTTATAAACCAATAGAGATTACATGTATCTAGAATAAGAACCAGGGGGAAGTCGCCATCGTCCTCTAGCTGGCAAGCATATACAACGTGCATTATTTGTGTAACCCATGGTTGAAATCAGAGATTGATATTGACAATTCCTATTGGGTCGACTTGGATCAGTTTTATTTGCTACATTTCCTTAGACCATTTAGGTTAAACTATTTAAAACTACTTTATATCGTGACCCACTACGAATAATTGTATAGAATTGTGTATCGGTTCATGGCGAAAACCGTTCCCAGGAACGAGAATACTTTGTGAAAATAACCTGAATAGAATATTGTCAAGAAAAACCCTATCATAAAAGGACAGATCTGAGAAATGATGCCGTACCCCACCATGCCCCACTTCAATGTCTCTACAACACTACGCCTCGATGACGACATATCTCCTTGATTACCGAATAATAAACCTATTATAACACCTAAGATCAAATTAGAAGTTTCTATCGATATACTTGAACTGGTCATTGAGTTATTAATGACTCAGCTTATGTTACGCGAAGTCTCCTGATTTTGTTTTACATCACGAGAAGAATTAAAACTCGAAATAACCGAATCAGAGTAGATCTAGACAGAAATAGCTTCTTCTTCTTCTTTAGATATACCTCACTAACCAGCAACAAAATGTATCACCATGATTGATATAAAGTAAGAGAGTCACATTACAATACATTATTATTGATAAGTATGACAGGAAATTGCGGTTTTGTGCCATCATTGATACTAGACTTGCGTGTTATATGGAGAAGTAATCCTGGTCAATTTTGGTTGCACATAGAGAATGAATCAGATTTGGCAGATTCGTTTCCAGCGATGCATTTCTTTCCTTCTTAGTATATGTCAACATGTGCCGAAACAGTTTATATGATGATGTGAACTCATTGCAAATCGCCGCCACAGAACATATAGTTGCATTGAATAGCATGTGTGCCCGATTCTTACGAAACTGGCAAAATGGCCTTTATAAAAGGTTTTCTTTATTACTTTTTTCCAGCCACATCATACATTAGAGTATACATTTATTCTATGCAATTAAGCTCTATGCTCCGAACCACTACGTACTACATTTTCCATAGCTACGATCAATATTTTAGGAATTTAGAGCTTTTAAATATGCTTAAAATAACCCTTGACACAAATGTATCTCATAATATCATTCTAAAAAACTAACTAAAGCTACAGGGACATGTTTGTTTAAAGTACATGCCCATGCTGCATGAGAGGTGCATGCATCAACAGCTAAGGTCGTTATGAACTTCTGACGACTCATACCATTCATAACCATTCTCCCTATGCATTCATACCTCTCAAGTTGACGATGCAGCATACACCATGAAGATGTTCAACTTTAATATCTAAAATTGACGGGTTTCCTTCACTGATGTTTCATATGATCTTGATGGATGTAGGTTTGTTTCCCACCATCCGCCACCATCTTCATCATAGTACATCAGCCACTTTCGAAAGGGCATGCATCAATCTTTAGAATAATATAAATATTAAAGAATTGTATTGTTTATCTAAAGAAATTAATAGCCAATGAATATTAATGTGACAATGTTGAACGTCGACGGTATATATATATATATATACTTTGTGATATATTTCCATTTATTTTCAGATCTAAAAGGAGCGGCATGATTATGGGGAACCTATACAAGCAATTTGATTTTCATTTCGAGAATCGACCATATATGTGCATGTCCCCATTTCTAAGAACAGAATCCCATAATTCTGACGTCATTAGTAAAATATACTTGGAATCTTTGCATTTCAAATCTGAAATCTTCTCTTCTGACCAAGTGTATGCAGCTGTGAGAGATATTGCTTTTCATGTAATGTAATATCCGATTACGTCCCTAACAAAGTAGAGAAAAATCTATGAAATAGATAAGAAAGAATGTGATTAAATATCTTACAATAGATTAGTTCCTCCTGTAATATTTGCATGAAGATATATTTTCGTAACGGTGTTTTGAATCTATTTGGATTAGAACTGAAGAAAACGGGGACGGTGGGGTCGTCTGACCCCACCATAATGCATTCCACGATAACCAGAGAATGGAGGTCCACCGTACACAGCGCCGCCTTGGTGTGGATATATGGGAGGCGGTGACTTCATTCCGATGCCCGCGCGTCCTCTCGCACAGCCTAAGCAAATGCACATAATCAAGAGTGATGCAAGCACTATAGCTGCGAGGGCGCTACCTCCTATTATACCGGCAATCGCATTATCTGACAGGCCTCCAGCTGCGGCTGTTGTTGCTGGCGCGGCTGTTGTTGCTGCCGCAGTTGTTGTTACTGGCGCGGCTGTTGTTGCTGGCGCGGCTGTTGTTGCTGGCGCGACTGTTGTTGTTGGCGCGGCTGTTGTTGCTGTCCCGGCTGTTGTTGCTGGCGCGGCAGTTGTTGTTGTCGCGGCTGTTGCTGTTGGCGTAACTGTTGTGGGTGTAGCTGTTGTGGTTGTAGCTGTAAGGATAATAATAAATGCATTATTAAAGTGACTCTTCTCGCTGTTCTGGGCTAGAATCATGAGTAACGGAATTTCTACCCAATATTCTAGTATCCCTACATGCACAGATGACGGCCAAGATGGTTCAGGGATGGTCCATTAGTGTGGATAACTATAGGCTCCATTGGGCAATTAGAGCCTGAGTTTATTGTCCGAGCTGGCCCTCTATGCCTGACGGGAATCCTGTCGAGGCCGGAGGCCGAGACAGGTTCCTGAAGGCATAGAGGGCCAGCGAGGACAATAAACGAAGGCTCTAATGGCTTTAGTCCCCGTTGGTTGGGCTGTTTACCGGAAGTTCTCTAGGCATAGAGGGCCAGCGGGACCGGTAGTGACCACTGGCCCTCTATGCGTCTATAACGGGCCAGCTCAGACCAACCAACGGGGACTAACTACAGGTAGCCGCCAATCCACACTTGTGGACACTCCTGTAACCCTATGAGCAAGCTTGTCCATTAGAGGCTTCATGTAGCCACCTTATTTTCATTGGAGAAAAAAACATTGTAACCCAGAATGCACACTGTATTGACACCAATCAAAATCACATATGTATATTTGCCTATCTCAGGCTCCTGTGACAATGATTTTATTATATATTTGTATATAAATGATTGGAAACATTCTGGGATAACATTGGTTACATGAAGCGTTCCTTTACAGGTCTATAACGTGCCAGACAAGGACATTTCCTTTACAATTGGCACAGGAAATAATTGATCATGTGACCTAACGTATATTTTCAAACATCAATGCGAAAATGGAACCTATTGATGATGCACAAGGCTACACGTAATTAACCCATTTAAACCGAAGGTTGCAAAAATTATTTAATCATCTTAAAACTTTAATAGCATGATAAGAAAGGTGCTGGGAGCACATGGAAGAAATTTGGTAAAATTTGCTTAAATAACTTCTGAGATATAGGGTGGGTCGAAAATGACCCCTCTGGGCAAATATGGGGTAAAATATGGGGCAAATATGGAGGCAAATATGGAAACACTATGGAAGCTGTATGTGATATAATAACGGATACATTGCTGTAGTTAATCTTGGCCCCCAATAGGCTAATTTTGCGACAATTCCACAAAATTTGGTACTAAGGTAAATTTGTTCATCCTCTATCATTTAAGATGGGGCACATTCTAAAATATGAAAGTGGTTTCCATGGCAACCTATCATTTGTATCAGGTATTACAACTGCTTTAGGCTTATCTAGTTTAATGTAGATTCAGCAGGATATGAAGAGTGGAATCCTTGTTAAATATTGATATCCATTTGAAATGTAGTTAAAGGATGGAATTCATTTGTTTAATATTTCATATATAGTATACCATGGCAACCAAAAAGGCAGCCCAAAAAGGCAGAAAAATGGCACTTTAATGTCCCATTTCTACACTTGTTGCAGGAATGGCACAAAACCTAGGAATATTGATAGCATATATAAGGGATATATATATGCAGCCCCCACCCTAGTTACCCCAGTTACCAATGACCTTGGCTAAGGTCAAGGTCACCAGTGTCAAGGTCAAATGTTGAAGTTTTGGATATAAGACTGTGTATTTGGTGTGTGTGTGTGTGGGGGGGGGGGGGGGGGAGGGAGCGGTTGGGAGAGGAAAGGGGCAATACAAGGAATGTAAGGTGGAGAATCTTTAGTTCATTGTTTTAATGAGACAAATATGGGGTCAAATATATTTTCTGTTTGCCTGGTTGCAACCACCATAGCAACCAGATTTTACTTGAAATTAATTATTTAATTTTGAACATTCAAAGTTCCCTAGAAAGACCATACCCTCCGAAAATCCCTCTCAACTGCCAAAAACGGAGGATGATTTGAAGCTATTCCACTCAGTCATTCATTTCTCTTAAACTGTAATATATTGCCCCTTTCCTCCGTCAACCACTCCCCCCCCCCCCCCCACTCACACACACACATTTTTCACCTTCAAATCAGTTGTAATGGCAACCAATTTCATATTTTAAAATGTGGAGCCTTCCATATGATATGGATTTCTACCTCTATACCAAATTTGATGCTTTTGTACATAAATACACATTTATTTACTTGGTCAATGCCATGAATGTATGGATATATGACATATATAAGATTCTATAGTACTAAGTTCCGCATCCAACAACAATTGCTTCTAAGGTGGTTACCATGCCAAAATTCTATGCAATCATGTAAAAGAACATATTTCATAGGTTTGGTCTCCAAAATAAGAGAACATTACTGATTTTGAGTGATTTCCACATTGAATGGTTTATGCTCATACAGTTTTAATGGCTAAACTCCAACATTTAGGGCAGTTCTGATGATAATGTGGTTGCTATGGCAACTAAAACATGCAAAACCATGGGAATCATACATCATGTGATTCCGCATCAAAAGACCTTTCATATGAGGCCCTGCTTACTGATGTATGTTAAAAAGAACAAATTTGATGGCCATTATTTGGCTATTTTCTCTTAAAAAGCCAATTTTCACCTTAAAAAGGTTGCCATGGTAACAACAATATGAAAACTGTATGAAAACCATTATATTCAGATTCTCTATTAATAGAGCTTTCTTATGAATATCTACTCATCGATATATGGGTCAGATTTTCAGAAAATGTACAATTCAACTTCACCAATCTTCTCAAATAACCCAAATGTCAGACGAAAATAAAGTTCAAAATACAGTTCAACCTAACCAAACCGATTGCTAGAATCAATGCAATGCCAAATATACTCGAATTTACCTAGTATTGGCCAAATTGTAGCCTGATTTAGCAGAATGTGGCTGATATCGCTATGAGCGATATCGGCTCATTGTGGCGGGAATAAGACACAGTCATTCAGCACTGACGTATGTGACGTATCCATCTGACGTTCACCTTCCTCGTCTGAACTTTCACCGTCCGCCATTAACGGACTCTAAATATGTACAGCTGCCAATTGTACATTTTCTGAAAATCTGACCCATATGTTGCTTAGTTCAAATTATATGGCTCTTTTCCCTAAAAAATACCATTTTCACCTTTAAATCGGTTGCCATGGCCACCATTTTCACAGTTAAGAATCTAGACCCTTCCAAAATGAGAGAGAATCCAAAAATCTACCCCTGTGCCGAATTTGGTGATTCTGTCACAACATTTGCATCTTTTGCAGTTAATTAACCCTACTATTAGCTGTTGGACTCTAGTTTGTAATGATGAGATTTTTTTACCCCATATATGCCCAGAGGGGTCGTTTTCGACCCAAGCTCAAAGAAGCTTCATTCTTTCTTTACCAAATATTGATAATTCTAGTTTAAGTATCAAAATGGGTGCCTGAGGCATTGGTTAGTCATTTCTATGTATTTTTTTTCTAAAATTATTTTATTTAATACCATTTTTAATCCTCTTTTCCATTTAGACATGTTTCATTTACAGCAATCAGATGGCATGGATGGTCACGTGATATAAAATAGTGCGTTGCCATTGGCAACACTATTTATGTAATGGGGAGAAGCTATACTTCCCACACATCTCATAATCATTACTTATTTTATTTATTTTCAATATGATAATGCTGTTAAAAAAAACGTCTAGCATGGGTCGAAAACGACCCATGCTTCTATTAATATATGGTGAGTATCTTCCTTATGTCAAGGTAATTAGTTCTGTAAGAGATATGGTGAACAAATGAGCTAAAAAATGTTACGACTATATAGGGACAACTACCACTGGGCGAAGGTTAGCACCTACCACCTGCAGGAGGTGTTGGGACTGAATAGCCACAAATATCAGAACTGAATGGCCAAAAGTTTTCTGGAAAATAAATAGCAGCATTTTTAACGAAAAACGAGTGTCTCCTACTGTGTGAAGATAACTTTGGCGATCTCGATCCCAAGCGACTGAGAAAGTAGTTAAACGTGTCGGAGCATTGCTCCTTACTAATTCACTTCTTTTTCAGATCCTGCCTGTGTTTCGGCTTCGGCCTTTTGGGCACAAAGAATCATTTATACACAAAGACGCTGTAGAACCAAAAGACATTTGACAATATCTAGGGATTATAGAAGTTTGGACATTTACAAAATTCCCGCCGACTAGGACTACTGACAGTATCTGGATTATCGCCCATCCACCAGCTCAGCGTGGTGGATTAAGATAAAAAACGAGTTGACCAATTGGGAATTAGGAAGGAATTTCTAAAGACGTTTCCAGAAAGCATACTATGTGGAAGTGAGATCAAGTAATCTGTAAAAGGATTAACACACAGATCGAGCCAGGAGTAACCCCAGCTTAACAACAATATCCGAGCAAGGATTATCCATTATATCATAGTGAGTATAGACTAGAGGCCCCGCCAGACAGTGGTGCCACCTTGAGAAAATAATTGGCAATAACCATCTATAGGATATCTGCCAGTGCTGCCATCTGGCAGATATAGTATCATCTATCAAGGTCTTAAAACAAATTGAAGCGAGATTCGAAATTCAACCAGTGTATCATGATGGAGAGGAAAGTTAAGTACCTGGAACTGAAGCCCGATCGATTGGCCCTTGTCAAAACCATGATAGAGGAATCCATGGCCAACTATGAGAAACTATTCAAGTCCATCCAACAGTTGGAGGAAATGAAAGAAAACAAACAGATGGTGGAAACTATGGAATACGAACAGGTGGAAGAAATTATAGATAATGGACAGACATATGAGGAGATTATGGAAAATGCTGAAACCAGTACTGAGGATATTTCGGAGAAAGCAAATGACAAAGTACAGCAAGCCTCAGACATAGTCAGGCCCAGGAACCTACAACGACTTGCAGGAGTACAGGATGGAGAGACATTCAGAAATGAATCCCAAATTAGGTTCATTAGGCTGGAAAAGAACTTTCTCTTGCTGGGTATCCAGAAGAGGGGCAGTGAATCATTAGGGATTGGTTGATCTCCTAAAGACATATCTCACACACATTTGAAGATAGCGTAATGGCCCCCTCACACTATCCGACAAACGACGAGTCGGGAGGTCTAAGATGGGAGACGGTCCCCGACGACCGCTCACACTAGCCGACTTGAGTCGGGAGCACGGCGACTAGAAAAGAGTGTTTTTTGTCGTTGTAACCGTTACAACAACGGTTGTAACGGTTAGTACAGCTTGTTCTTTTACTTTTTTCTGAGTCGTAGGCCCCCCGACTCGTCGTAGGCCTCCCGACGACCGCTCACACTATCAGACCCGATTCAACATTTGAATCTGGCGTTTTGTCGGCTGAAACTGCTCCCGACGGCCCCTCCTGATGGGAAAATCCGTCTTAGACCTCCCGACTTGTCGTTTGTCGGATAGTGTGAGGGGGCCATAATCGATATATGGAGACAGAAATACCAGTGTTTATAGTGAAACAAGAGAATTAATACTTAGGTAAAAGATTAAAAGAAAGAGAGAGAGAGAAAAAAAAGTTATTCCATCATTAAATTGTGGAACGTATGCCTTTAAACCAGGTGAATAGATGGGTGTGACTGTGCTTTATGATACCAAAATTAATGAAAAACTTGAACATGATACTCTGAAAAGCATTGTGCATTAGTATTGTATGGTAAAGTTTTCAAAAGGATATTACTGTATGGTTAGCTACAGTTGAAGCATGATGTTTTACTTTTAGATTATAAACTTTTGCAGTAAAACCATAGCCTGTATCTTCATATTTCTATTCTCTAGGGTGAAACAAAAGTATTATATATTCAACCAGATGAGCAAAAGGAGTACATAATTATTGTTTTAAATGAAATTTTCCACGAGATGAGAAAACGGGTACAATGTAAAATTTGTGTTATTGACCCAAGGAGACGAGAAGTTTTGTTGACATACTGAATAAAAGTGGTTTAAAAAGAAAAAAAAAAAAAAAAAAAGCTCAAATGGTAACTTCTTAAGCAAGAAATTTGGATTGCTACTATGAAATATTGTTTAGATAGAGTTAAAAAGAGGAAAAAGAAAATTTGTGAACTAAGAGAGCGTATACAGGTTTTGGATCAACTTGATGTCAGAAACAGAGCTAGAGGAGTTTCAACACATTAATCAAGCTAGAGGATAAATCCTTTTGATCAGGCTAAAGGTGCCCTTTTCCGCTCAAAAGCTAAATGGTTGGTTCAGGGTGAGAACCTGCCCAAATATTTTCTTCAATTAGAAAAATTCCGAGCTGAAAGAAAAGGAATAGTTCAGTTATTCAAAGGCCAAAGGCTCGTTTCTGACAGCAAGGACATTCTGAGGGTTGGTAGGGACTTTTACGAAGAAGTGTATGCCAAGGAGGTAACCTCTACCTTGTCTGGCACGTCATTACTTAATGTCTTGGACGAGATTGATTGATAGGGACATTTCCCAACATGATTTGTTTCTCTCTCTAAAATCTATGCCGAATGGATAAATCGCTGAGGACCGATGGGTTTACAATGTTATAGGTCTCCAATTTTTTATGTAACAATGGTCTATGATTGGGAATTTGATTAGAAATGAACAGGGTGTACAACGCCCTAACCACATGAAGGCGTATTGTTATATTGGAGAAAAAAATAATAGATGTAATCAGGTGCAACGCCTCACCTATCTATGAGGCCTTTATTAGTACACAAACACCCAGTCTTGAGAAAATCCAGAAATGGAAATCATTGCTTAATGATGAAATGGTTTGTACAACTACATCGAGTGGGAGGAAAGGTTTAATGTTCATTTGATGTGAGACTACTGTCTCTACAGTACAAGATGTAGTATGGAGAGGACTATTGTATATTAATATCAACTGTATAATTGAAGCACTGTACTTACTATGCCAGCCACAACAAGCGAAAACACAAGGATGCATAAACCCAAGCCACCCTAGTCCAAATGTTCCAGCTGGATAAATCAGCGTGCTGCCAACACAACTACAGCAAAATGATAGAAAGACTGACAGCCCCTGCCGGATTTGCATCTCATTTTATCAATTTTGCATCTCCATAAAGAAGATGAGACCGCCCCAGGTATGGCGTCTCTTGCCCACAGATGCACCTACCTAGATATACACTCAATAGACCATAGCATCTACCTAATAATCCATATCTTCGAGAACAAAAGAGCTAACCAACCATGCCAATACAACACACTGTAGCAAAGCAAATTTAAGGCTATGTGTGAGACAAAAAAACAGGCAGGTCTGCCACAGGAATCTGACCACAGTGAATGAACTAGATTATTTATTTTTAAGAATAAGATACAATTATTGCCCAATGAACTTACTTGAAACTTAAATGAATTATATAGTCGGGTGTTGGCGGATAAGTGCCACATGCACAACCAGCGTGCAGTAGTAAAATTAGAAAAATCGTCCTTATAACATTTCTCAACATAGTGCCTCCAAGAACCAATCAGTTTTGAAAGAATGTTCACATAATGCATAGATTTCACGTAAACACTTTGTCGGTACAAGGGGATAAAGTAGTCCCCTCCCATGAATGTTATAGTTGATCACTGGCTATGCATTACACTATTTGGTCACAACACCCAAAAGGTGATTTAAATGGAAGGTGGTTATAAACCCCAGATACCATAAAGCCATATCTAAATGATACTAGACTGAAATACCAAGTCTATCATAGAAGAAGAAACGGTTATTTTTAAATCTCCCAAATACCTCACTGCATGTCACCGTTGTAAACACTTTGCTGACACCATCCAAAACAACACACATATTAGTATTTGGCAAAGTGATTTGCAGAAGTTTGGCAAAACTTTAACGAAATCTCTAACAGTGAAGAAGCATGAAATACTATTTTAGACAGAATCAGAGAACTGCTTGATAAACAAGCCCCAATAAGAAATATTAGAGTAAAGGTTAGCAATGACCCTTGGATTACGAAAGAGATCATTGATATCATAAAAAACAAGAATTATCTTAGACGCATAGCTGCCAAAACCAGAAAAGAAGAAGATTGGCTTAAAGCCAAGGACAGCAAAAAAACTGGCTACTAATGCCATAAAAATGCAAAAAAGAATTTTATAATATCAGAACTTGAAGAAAAGGCAAATTACCCAAAAAAATTCTGGGAAATAATAAATAGTCTTGCACCTACAAAAGGGAAATGCAATGTTATCAATCTAATTGATGACAACGACAAGGAAATCGAAAACGACACCATCCCTGATTTCATAAATGCCTATTCTATCAATATTGCTTCTGACTTAACAAAAGACCTAATTCCTGACTGGACACCCCATATGCCCCCAAATGCAAGTACATTAACCAATATTTTAACCACAAACGGAGAAGTTCTAAAGCTATTAACTGAAATTAACACTAACAAATCCTCATCAATTGATAATATCCCAAACAAAGTTCTTAAAATAGCCTTAATGGTACTATACAAGGAATTCACTCATTGTATCAATCTATCTTTCCAAACAGCATCTTTTCCGCAAACATGGAAAATAACAAATGTCATTCCTTTATTCAAAGGAGGAAACGCTAATAAGATAAAAAATTATAGACCAATCTCCCTCCTACCAACACCTAGCAAAATAATTGAGAAAATAGTGCACAAAAGAATTTATGAATACCTTGAAAACTATAATATCCTGAATAAGAAACAATTCGGTTTTAGACCTCGGTTTAGAACTCAACTATGGATGCTTTAACCACTGTAACTGATGGCATAGCATGGGAAATGGACAAGGGCATTGACACTCTAATCTCCTTTATTGATTTTAGAAAGGCGTTTGATATGGTCAATCACTCAATATTATTGCAAAAACTTGATCATATTGGCATAAGAGGTGACCTATTAAACTGGTGTAGATCCTACTTGCATGAAAGAAAGCAAAAAGTTACTGCAAACAGTCATACCTCAACTGAATGCATAATAAGCTCAGGAGTACCCCAAGGCTCAACTTTGGGGCCACTCATGTTTATAATATTTATAAACTATCTTGAAGCAAATATACCTCACTGTAACCTATCGCTATATGCTGATGACACTATAATATACATCCATGGCAAAGAGATTGACACACTATATGACAAAATGCAGAAAGCCATTGATAATCTAAATACCTGGTGTAAAAAGAACCTTTTCTTAGTTAATGCAACAAAGTCGAACACAATGCTCTTGTCCAAATCCAAAAGAAACATTAAAATAAACAAAACAAAAGCAATAACCTATCAAAATGAGCCACTTAAACTAGTATCCTCCTACAAATATCTGTTTCATATATATAGTTTCATAATTGACAATAAGCTTAACTACCAAATGCAAGTATCTCACTCAATCAAAACAATAGCACCCAAAATATATCAGCTAAACAAAATTAGACGATACATTGATACTCAAACTGCAATAAAAATATACAAAATCAGAAACCTCCATTCCTTTGACTATGGAGACATATTAATACATAACTCGCATAAACTCCAAACTGACAAACTCCAAAAACTCCAAAATAGAGCCCTCAGACTAATCCTAAACTGCGCTTTTGACACCTCTATAAATTACTTACACTATACTGCCAAGATACCACTACTTTATAATAGAAGAGTAACACATCTCAGACCTCTTGCCTTTAACCCATTCAGGACAGCACTGCCAACGTTGCGTTTTGCTTGACGACCAAGCGCGGGAAAAGAACATTCATTTGATGACGTCTGTGTGAAATATACACGTCACATGAGGACGACGCTCCACCGCATCCACTTTTCTCCGGATGACGCGCATTCTAATACCATCATGTAACTTAAGGACGGCCTGTTACGTCGCCACCATTGAATAACGTTGTTATTATGATGCTTTTTGGCAATACGCGTCCTTTCCCACGAAGTGCTTTATCGCATTACGCGTCCTGTGCGTGGGAGTGCTTTTACGCATTATGCGTTCTACGCATGGGAGTGTTTTAAGGCAATACGTGGCCAAACGCATGGGAGTGCGTTAAGGCAATACGCGGCCACACGCGTGGGAATGCTTTAAAGCAATACGCAGCCTGAATGGGTTAAAAGAGCAAATAATCCAATATACTCTAACATCCCAAATAGAAATACTAGAGCACAAGATGGACCAACTCTGAAAACACCCAGATATAGAACAAAATTGGGAGAAAACACTCTCCAAGTAAAATGTGCGAAAGCTTGGAATGAACTTTCACCCAGACAAAGAAATATAGGCACTATAGAAACGTTTAAATCAAATAAAAAAACATGGCTCAATACATTATATATTCAATAATATCATCTCTCCAGAAACTCAACATTCTTAAAAAAAACAACCCATAAAATGCCATCAGATAAATCTTGTCCCTAGCATATGTCGCTTTGTAAGAACTGCTGAATCCACTAACACCCAGTAAAACCCATCTGAGTGGCAAAGTGGCCAATCTCTTTTAACTATATAATGATGTATATATGTTGGAAACTTATCTGTCTTATAATGTCTGGATAATCTTGATTATATTCATTACATCGCTTTCAATAACCTAATCCATTAACACTCCATCTCAGGATCTGAGTGGCAAAATGGAAATGGAATTTAAACCAATAACACTCCAGTGAATGGAATCTGAGTGGTAAATTGGTTTGTTTCGTATTACTATTTATATTTCTGTATATTATATGTAATTCATGTAAATATTGAATACTATCTCCCCAGATGTATCCCCCATATGCTACAAATGAAATAGCTAGGGGCGGGTGAGAAACCCTGAAAAGGGGCTACCTAGTGTAAATAAAATAAATAAAAGTAGATAGATGTTAAAACTAAACTAAATGCAATAAAGCCATATCTAAATAATACTACACTGAAATATTAAGTCATTTATAGGAGAAGAAATGATTTTAAATCCCCCAAATTGCAGAACATAGTTTGGAAGTTCAGAAATAATATTATACACAAGGGTATGCAACAAGCGGTAGGTGCGACACAGGTGAACATCATAGATGGAAGCTAGCTAGGGTTTGGTCAGCTGAATTTTTATCCATCGAGGTTGCGCGGGGAGACAGAGGGGCGGAGCGTAGCGTAGCCCCGAGGTCTCCATCCACAACCGAGATGGATCAAAATTCAGCTGACCAAACCCGTGGTTGATTCCATATTTATTTCACCCCGTACATCGTTTTAATGAATGAAACGATCGAGTGGGCGATAATATGAGTTCCGCAAAATCAAAACAATGTTGTTGTATCAGTCGGGGGCGCGGTAATTTTCATGTTATCACCCGCTCCCACTGAGCGGGAGATACAATGCTGAAGGTATGGGCAACTCCCCCAAGGGGTGAAATAAAAGATCACTCCCTCTTAGCCTATACCACCCTGCTTTTATTTTGAGGGTATTCATTCCATGAGGCACTTAAATTGGTCATTGAAAATTCTCATTCCTTCACACATGGTGTATTTACATGAACATGGACAATTAGTAGATTGGTTGAAATTTACCAAGAGTAATTGCCATGAGAGGAGCATTCCTCTACAGGCTGGCCATCAATCACTAATTATTGACTTGTATATTATGGGGTCCATATAGGCCTAAACATATTGACTTTAGTTCTTTTTTCTATGACCATTGTTATACCGTCAGGTGGCGGCAACACTCAAGAAGAGTGGCCGCTACACCAGGTGATGCCAGGGGTCTCGGTATGGACCCTGAAGGACAGATTTGGAGCTATTCAGTAAAAGACAGAGCGAGCACCTGAGGGATCTCACTCCAGCATTGAAACTTATCCTGACTACTTGTGTCGTCGTCGCAGCACTCCAGACTTTAAAACTTTAGATTAATTAAGTTACATTTAACAATAACATTTAGGAAGATTATACCCCTCAAGGGTATAACATTGGTGGAGAACGGTTCCAAATATGGCTGCAGTCATAGAAAAAAACAATGCATGAGGGCAGGGCTAGCCTTCTTTTCTAACCCTTTGATAATATCGAAATTCAATTTTAAGTCACACTGCATGGTGATGGGTTCTGGTCTCTTCAACAGCCTCCGATGAACCGATGACTGTAAACGTTTATTTAGCAGAGGGAATGGGAGGCAACAACAATACAACAGTGACAAAAAAACATCTTAACAGGGTTCCATTTGAGGCATGAATGTTAATACAGATACTAACTTACAGAGACAACTTGAAAGAGAAAGATGGTTGGAGAGGGAACAAGGAGAGTGAGAAGATGTGGGCCCCAATGTCCCACTAGCAAATCCCATGCGAAGCACGGGTATTTGCTAGTTTTTTGTATTTAAATATTTGTATTCAGCTACATACATGTCGCAGTAGTTGTTGTTGTGGTAGCTGTTGTTGTTGTTGTTGGCGTAGGTGTTGTAGTTGTTGTTGTAGTTGTTGATGTTGTGGTGGGTGCAGCTGTAAGGATAATAATAAAGACATTATTAAAGGGTTAGAACAGAGGTCTAGCCCTGCCCACATGCATTGGTTTTTCCCCATGACCTTGTCCTTGACAATGAATAAGGGCAGGGCTAGACCATCCATTCGAACCTTTTTAGAATATATTTGGGCCTTCAAACTAAAAATACAAGTATCATTGCTTTTATCAGGGAGGTATATTATAGGGAGTGGTCTCGGTGCATTGGTTCAAGGCTGAGACGTCTGCCACAGTAGGCTTATTATAGCCATTAAGACAGAAGGCTGTGATTATAAATATGAGCAATTCCACCAATTGGTTGTCATTTATTTGGCCATCCTGCACTGAAAATTGCTTTTATTTTTAAATTGCTTCTATTGACATAGCTGCTAATATAGACGCAATAGGGGAAGTTGATAATGAATATTGTAGTCAGGGCATCTTGGTAGAGATTGTGACTGGAACTTTGCTGATAAGTATGGAAAGAGGGATGACCCAGTCCGCTATTTTACCGTAATTTATCCGTACATTTTGTGCATTTTTGCCGTTTTTTCGGCCGTTTTTTTTCGTAACATTTTTTTAATAATAGTATCTATTATTGCAAATAAATAATGTAAACCCTGTACCATTACTTTGATAAAAACGAGAACACATGGAATAACAGTAGGGTTCTTGCACGTGAGAATTATCACTTTTATACAGAATTGACCAAAAATACATTTATTTCAAGTGAAATCGATCTAATGTATAGTGTACATGTGTCCAAAGCTGCCCTCTCCCTCTTCCTCCCTACTTCGTTCTCCTCCAACCCTCCTCTGCCGCCCTCTTCCTCTGCCTTCCTCCTCCTCTCCCTCCCTCCTCTTCCTCTCCATCCCTCCTCCTCTTCCTCCCTCCCTCCTCCTCTTCCTACAACCTCCCTACTCTTCTTCCTCCGTCCTCTGCCCTCCTCCTCTCCCTCCCTCCTTCCTCTCTCCTCTTCCTCCCTCCACTTCCTCCCTCCTCCTTCTCTTTTGTCTACGCCTGATACAAAATATCAGAAGTAAAGGTGCAGATAATAGGATAAGTACAAATATATTACACACAAACTGTGAAATGGTCCCACAATGCTATAGAAGAACTATTAGAATTCTAAATTTTTTGGGGGAAAACAAAAATAATAATATCGAAGAGATTGAACATAACTACAACCTAAGGGATCAGGGTAGGATAGAAATAGATAGATGGAAAAAAGAAAGTATCAGAAGAAGTTCGATGGGAAGAGTGAAGTTATTGTGGAATTCATTTCCAGCAGATGTTAGAGAAATTATAAAGAGACAAGAAATGTTTTTCTAAAGAGGTGAAGAAGTTATGTATAAATATGTTTGTCGACACAGGAGAGATATGAAGTTTGGGGGAAAATGTCTTTTGATTGTCCCAGAATGTCTATACACAAATTTGAAATAACTTAAAGAGTGTGAGTGTTAGGTATACACTAATTGAGAAGAGATAAAATGAAAAGAAAGACCCGTCTCTTTGAGAAAGAGCTACATTTGGAATGTTTGATATATACATAAATAGGATACACCCTTTTGGAATATTTGTATCAGACACAACGCTGGGGGTTGGTTTTTATTCTATAAATTGTTTAAGATCATTTAAATATCATTCTATCTGGTTACTATTGTAAATGCCGAATGTGCGAGGCTCTCAAAATTGTTCTTATTCATAATGATTCGCTTTGATATATATATATGTGGAATATTAAGTTAATTAATATGGATATAAATTTACGGACAGCATATATCGGTTCACCAATGAATGTGACGTCATCAATGATATATATTGTGTCTCTCTGGCCACGACCGGCAGTGAGTACCAGGCAGCTATACAGGTCGGATCGGAGAAAACTCTAGGCTACGGACGGAATTTTCTTCTTTTTTTTCTTTTTTGAATAAAAATTTGTCAGAATTTAGTGTTTGTCAAGAGACAAACGGTGTTTGTCAGAAAAATTCTGACAAACAGTGTTTGTCAACAGACAAACGACATTTGTCAACAAAAATTCTGACAAATGGTGACAAACACCGTTTGTCTGTTGAGAAACATCGTTTGTCAGAAAAATTCTGACAAACAGTGTTTGTCAACAGACAAATGGCATTTGTCAACAAAAATTCTGACAAACGGTGACAAACACCGTTTGTCTGTTGAGAAACATCGTTTCAAATTCTGACAAACAATTTGTCAAACAAATTTGTCAAGTTTAGTGTGACCTAAATTGCATTTCAGCAGAAAAACAAAATTTTCTCCAATGATTATGTTTGTCAGAGAGAAACAGTGTTTTTCACTGACAAACGCAAGCCATTCGTGTAAGAATTAGACAAACAGTGTTTGTCTGTGACAAACAGTGTTTGTCTAATTCTTACACAAATGGCTTGCCATACCCTCTCCTCCTGCACCCTCTCTCTCGTCCACTACTCCACTGACCACTACACAGGACAGTCACGCTCTCCCGTTTTCTTTAACCCCACCCACCCACTCCTTTTCTCTTCTTCCCCTCTCCTCTCTCTACACCTTATATAATCCTTTTCTTAATTACTTTATATTTTTATAATTAAAATTAGATTAATCTGATTAATTGGGTCAACTAATTAATCAATTAATCAAAACTACTCATAATAATTGTATCTCATCAAATAGTATTTTTAACATATCATTATGATTCAATAAAATTATAATTCTCCAGCCGCCTCTTCTCGGCTCATCTACGATACCTATAGCTCCCGAAACATAGGTAGAAAATGAGAAGAAAGCATGGCGAGTAAGGAGAAAGACAAGGCATTATTTGATCGACTACTGGAATCAGTGGAAAGATTGGCAAAGATCCCACAGAGAATTACCAGTTAACATACCGATTAATATACATTTTGTACACAATACTTACCACATGGTAGAGCCAGAAGGTCAGTTATATCATCAGGAGAAAGCTGGAAACCTGCATCATCTAACAAACGGTCCTCAGTGATAGGATACATGACCGATAATGGATCACCTGAATGACTGAGTCCGAGAGCTTCTCCAATTAGATGCATGAATTCCCTTTTCCACACTAGAATAAAGAATTTGGGTTATGAATTCCCTAAGTCTTGCCTCTGAAACTCATAGTGAGTGTTATTGTGGGACAGGACGACACATGGAGTTAGGTATTATGAACAGGTCACATATGGCCAGTGGTTCAATCTAGTGTCATGAGTGTCGTGATTGGTAATCAGAAACATGACATAATACATATCAAATACACAAATACCTAAGAAATTAAGGAAGATGAAAAATGAGGATGTTTCATGTACGGTCAGCAAAATTAACACCTTAAGTTTTAATTAGAATAAAACGAATTGCCCTATTGATTGTGATGTAATACAGAGCTTGCAAAGTGGTAGCAGGTAGAGAAATACATCTAACAATATTCTTTACCCTATTGTAGACTTTTTAAATCTATACTCGCTATTCCTCATCTCAAATTTTGATTTCAGTTTCCTTTCACGGTTAGATGAAGGCCAGGTAATCTTTATGCTTGAATATATTACAAGTTTGGATTTATGCATAAAAACGTTTTTTACTTGTACCTCATCAAGAGTATTTCATAATAACTTACAAGGTGTCCCGGTCTCAAATAAAAGACCAGGCACACTTAAACCATAAGATACAATAGCATTGGCATAATGGGTTGATATGAAATACAAATTCTGGTATTTTTAAGAGCCTATAGTCAGTCAGTCATCTGGTTCCAGATACATCCCAGAGCAGGGTTTCACTACATGTGTATACATGTACCTTTATTCTTTTTTATCATGTGTGTACCTTATGATAAACGCATACATATGTACAAATTGTATAGCATACATGTATGTATACGTATAGACGCTTCATGTCAGATGGTTTGTGTTTCCTGATGGACAGCTCTAGGTCTGACATTGTGTGACCTGAGCTATGAGTATACTATCAAACTACATGTGTTTTGAACATGAAAAGTATCACAATTGTGAAATTATCTCGAAATAAAAACATGTAAATAAAATTATATAAAAGAAACAAAGACTGCATTTACCTGTAGTATACAAAAAGTCGTCTAAATCTAGATGAATATCAATCGGCAATGTAGTCGGGACTTCGGCTTCAACGTGTCCATAAATCCCCCCGACACCATCAAACGGTTGAATAAATGTGGCTGTGTCATGCATATGTGCACCAGTAAAACCCTCTATGGTTATATCTTGGTCATCAGCCACCGTAGTGGTGAGATCTATCCGGGGACTGACTGCGTTGAATAGCTGTAAATCCGTTATTGGGAGAGGTTATAGTCTGGTAAATAATTAGAGCTAGATAAGAATATTCATATTATTATCTCAGTACCTTATTTTCATGTTTACCCATTACTCTTCTTATAATTATATGGCAATAAATGACATGACAATTTAATCTAAAACCATTATTGTGTTGATTTAATAATTAAGTTCATGTTAGTCGGTTGCATAATTCTACTCTAAAGCATAATATAAATATTAGATAATCAGTCACTATTATATGTTTGGAGTGTTACAGATATAATTTCCTCGAAATGACCATAGATTTAATATTGCCTAAATATAGCATAGACTTAAATATGGCATAAATCTTGAGAAAGAACCTCACGTTTAAAGCGTCCTCGAACATTGAGATCTGTCCAATTTGAACTGAACTTGGAAGTTTGATTTTCAGCTTACAGGAGTCTGGAGAAGTCGCTGTAAAAATAAAAAAGGGTGTATGAGTGAAATCGCCATAAAATGTACAATTCGTCAGTAATCCTCTCAAATAACCCAAATTTAAGACAGAAATTAGGTTCAAACTACAGTTTAACATAGCCAGACAAATTGTTTTAATCAAGGCAATATCAAATATATTCAGATATACCTAGTATTGACCATTTTTACTGTCTAATTTAGCAGAATTTACTAAATGTGTAGAGCTGCTAATTGTACATTTTCTGAAAATCTGACCCACATATATTCTGGCTTGTATAATGAAAGCTTTTTAGTGACTCCTTGATATAGGATTAAGTTTATTTTATTGTTCATTAAAATATGTAAATACGCTTTGTCATGGTTATCATTAATTTCTATACGTTGGTGGAAGCTAAGTTAGTTCAATGTTGTTATATACATATAGCTATATTGACATACTGCACATTAAATGGAAAATGACATAGAATATCGTTTACTTACGAGGTATGTTGTCATTGTTCCCACAGTGCAGTTTTTGCAGCAGGTTATACGTGTCTACATCGCATATCCCGGAAGGGGGCAACAACTGATAAAAGCTGTGATATGACATAAAGATGTACACGTGAATCAGTGTTAATCAAACAGATGCGCGTGAGAAAAACTAATTCATTAGCAACTAATTGCTGAATTGCTATATATAGCAATTTCACGTCAACTTGCGGTATATTATATTTCTTCGTTTTTACCTGATCTTCTTGTTTTTACTATTCTTCGTGCGTTAACTATATAATAGAAATAATTATAGAGAAACACTTTGAACAGCTATCATTGAATTGTTTCCCAAGCTGACCCTCCTTTAATGTTTGGAACAATATTGCACAGTATTTCCACTGTAAATTAACCATGAAGTTAAGGGGTGTACATACGTTTGGAAATTCGTAAGTGCAGCTCCGTAGTCCGTGGTGGCGTCATAAAACCGAGCATCTAAAGCGGCCTGCAAAAAAGAGACAAAGGCGATGAGAATACCGATGAGAATACTATGGAAGACCTTTTACCCATCAACCGATGTCAAATGGCCGAATCGGATGCCGAAATCCGATGCCCGAACCGAACCGAACCGAACCCCGAACCCATACCGAACCCTGTATGACAATACGCCATTATAAAGCATAGCAAACAACTCTCACCGAAAAGAAACAATTCGGAAAAATTGTCTTTTTTTCGGCCTCATTTCGGCCTCGGTTCGGTAATCACCGACCTTTATAATTTGCCGAAGGATCCGATATCCGAACCGAGCCGAACCGATATTTAATAAATTCGGGAGAAATTCGGTAAAATCTCTCTTTTATTCGGCCGAATTCGGCCGAATTTAGTCCGAATTCGGACTAACTTCGGACTAAATTCGGACGTCACATATTGGGCCACTGTGTCGCCATTTCCCAACGGATTGGAATACTTTAAAAAGCTCTGTAATGCTGACATTTTCCCGGTTCGTTTGGTATACAATACAAGTTCATAGTCTTAATTAACTTGCCTGTACAGACGTTAATTAATAATTTAATATATTTTTTTTTCATATTGTAAAATATTCACCTTATATAATACATTACTAGCAACGATTGCCAAATGAGGT
Organism: Sthenelais limicola; assembly: GCA_942159475.1. Taxonomy (NCBI): domain Eukaryota; kingdom Metazoa; phylum Annelida; class Polychaeta; order Phyllodocida; family Sigalionidae; genus Sthenelais; species Sthenelais limicola. The sequence continues at coordinate 109,778,092 of OW804095.1, read as the reverse complement.
ACAGATAATGATTCAATAATTATAGGATTTTAGGACAGTCAAATAGATATGTTCAGGTATTTAATACATTTTAAATTTTGGAAAAGGCTCAAATAGTTTTCGAGTAATGAGCATAAGTATTCAGACATAATTTTAGACGTTATTTAGGCAAATTAGTTATACCTGAGTATAATGAGTAATGAGCGGCACTATGTGTAGAAAGACAGAGAGAGAGAGAGAGAGGAAAACAGAGACTTGTTATGTATATATGTGTTATGTATACTGTATGTAATGTATACTGTATATTATGTATACTATATGTTATTTATATTATATGGTATGCGGTATATATACATGTATGTATGGATGATATATTGTATGTATATTATGGTGTATGTGGCCAATTCCACCAATTTGGCAACATTTGGTCTCCTACTGTCATAATCATTTTATATCATTTTCTGAGTCAGGTGTGTATGTCAGGTATGTATGTATGTATGTGTATGTATGTATATGTATGTTATATAAGCATAAAAGATTGCAGAATGCCGAGTTTTCCGAATTTCGGCCGAATTCGGCCGAGTTTCGGCCAAAACTCGGCCGGGTTTCGGCCGAGTTTTGGCCGAATTGATCCAATTCGGATATCCGAAGTTCGGTATATGGGTAAATGGTCTTCCATAGTATACAGACACGAATCTAGATACTGGAGAGTATACATAGATCTATACACATATATATCTACACACACATCTGGGCGGGGCTCCCGAAAATGTCCACTTTCAAAAAAATAAAGTCAAAATTTTCTTTTCTTTTAATTTATCTGAGCCTTCTCCTGATCATAGCCAATGGTACAAGCCTAAACATACTAAAATTATAAATTTTTCTGAGCTTTTTCTGATTTCCCATGAAGTGTATCCAAAAAGTGTCCATTTTTGGCCACAGTGCCTGTTGTGTTCGGGGAGGAAATGAACAAAATTGTATAAAAAAGGAAAATAGCATTATATTGTTGTTATTACTCCTCGTCTATTTAGATTTTCATGAGTTCTGTTGTATTTAGTTAAGAAATAAATAGTTTATATGATATTTCATGTATTTATTCATTTCTATTTCCTGTTCCTTCAACCACAATTGCTTCACTGCCAATTCTATTCCAAAGTTTTCCCTGCTAACTGATGTAAAATTGGATATCTTATGTTTTCTGCTTTTTTAAAGGATAACTCAGAATTTGGAGGAGTTTTCTACCTGCTTCTACCTATTTTTATTATTATCTCATTAAAAAACATGAATTTATTGGACCAAGGAAGAACACTATGCTATCCCAGTCCCCGAACACAACACATGTCAATTTTTATGGAATTTAACTATTATTTCTACTTTCATACTACATATATCGATTTAACTTGATACAACTCAGGCCTATATTTATATTTTTTTACTATTTTATAATAAATATTGTATTTTCTGGGTTGTCCCCGAACACAACATACACACAAATATTGCAAAAATACCTGTAAATACCTATTATATTGCCATTATCTATGTCTGTATTCATCTGATACCCATAGGGGTGTTTTATTTCGGATTAATTTTGATTCTATTATTCATATTTTCACTTTAATTAACAATTCACTCATGCTGTTTAAAGGCCCCTGTCCCCGAACACAACACCCCATTTATAAGGTAAAAGCCAAGCAGTAAATGGGAATATAACCAAAGATGTATGTGCAGAATTACAGAGAGAAATGATTAGAATAGTTTACTTTTTCATTATCATTCAATTTAATCATTTTTTGGTCATAGCATATTTGTACCCGAACACAACACCCCTGTCCCCGAACACAACACCCCACCCTGTCCCCGAACACAACACCCCCTTAATTTAAGGGAAAGAAAGTAGTCATTTGGAATATAACCAAATATTTATGTTCAGAATTATATACACAATCAAATCGAATACTTTAGTTTTCAATTTTATCATTTTTTCATCATAGCATATTTGTACCCAAACATAACACCCCTGTCCCCGAACACAACACCCCATCCTGTCCCCGAACACAACACCCCACCCTGTCCCCGAACACAACACCTCCCTTTTCTATGTGAAACTCCGCATTTAATGGCCATATAACCAATAGTTCATGCATACAATTGCATACACAAATGAATTGTATAGGATTTATTATTCAATTTTATCTTTTTTCCTAATTGTTTCTATGACTCAAACACAACACCCCCGTCCCCGAACACAACACCCCCGTCCTCGAACACAACACCCCATCCCCTCCCCGAACACAACAACCCCTTTGTCTAGGGGAAAATAAGCAGTCAATGGAAATATAACCAATGGGTTATATACAAAATTTAATGCATAAATGAAGGGTTTAGTCGATTTTCCCATTACTTTTTAATTTCATTACTTTTTGGTCATAATCTCTGTGTCCCCGAACACAACACCCCTGTCCCCGAACACAACACCCCTGTCCCCGAACACAACACATACTCAGAAGGTGGGTTCTCTGCTTATATATTCAAAGTCAACATATAAGATGGGTAAATATCAAATAAATGTGCATAATCACATATGTATTTTCATGAATATTTGAATAAAAATGCACTTTATCACTGTGAGAAGAAAAGGCAGTCAAACTCAGAATGTCTATGTCTCAACTTTATGGAACCATGAGTATGGTCAAAATTGGAAAAAAATAAAAATTCAAAGTTTTATGTGATTTGGGACTATATCAAGAACACAAAACCGAAAGCAAAACATTTCCTAGGTAGAACCTTTATTGTGGATTTTATCAATTTATGAATAATCTTCATAAGTTATTTGGAGGGATGTGAATGAAAAGACAGAAAATAATAAAATAAATAAAACAAAATTAAATTAAAAAATAAACTCAGAAGGAGATTCTTACATATGCTTCATGAAGAATTAAAGACAAATAACAAATTAATAAGTTTTATAAAACTTTTCATTGAAACAAAAAAGAATTTATGCCAGGGACATGCATTTGGGGACATTTTCTAACATAAAAATATTATTTTTTTGCATAAAAAGGAATTTTTATATATATTTCTCAATATGTCCTTATTATAGACTTGGGAAGGTACAAAATACTGTACAATTGGTAATGTGGCATGAAATCCGAATAAATTATGGAATTAAAATGGGTGATTTTGGCAAAATGGACATTTTCGGGAGCCCCACCCATCTACACATCGACCCCGGCCTATCGTAGTTTCTTACCATCTGCTCATGTTATGCTCACATATACTAGCCAAGTCAATTTCGGGGTCAATTTACATTCGCATTGTTTATTGATTTTTTTCATTTTGAAACTTTTATTCAGCTTTCTGCCTTCTTGGCGTCTACAGTACTAATCGTATGTGCGGGAAATATTATGAAACAAACAATATGAAGACAATCACAATTATTTGTCACTATCATGAAAGCGAATCTCAGCATTGTTTATTATTGTTGGTTGACCTCGGATCCCATAATTCCTTATGGAAAATGGCGTCAGTGCCCACTTGCGCTGACGCCATTTTTCATTGCGGTGCAGGGGCGGATCCAAGATTTCATGAAGGGGGCGGGTTCAGGTCTTAGAAAAGGGCACGTGTTGGGGAGTCTGTGAGCGCCGAAGGCGCGAAGCGCTCAGAGGAAGGTCCAGGAGGGTTCTCCCGGGAAAATATACACCTCCTGGTGCATTTTGAGTGGATAAATATAATTTGTATTTTAATTTTATAATTTGTATTTTAACAATATTTGCTGCTCATTATATTACAGATGATGTAGAAAAAAAATAATAGATATTCACAATGACATGTTCAGGCTGGGTCAGTTTTTTCATGTGTGCTGTTTTGTTACATGACAGTGTGGGAAAGGGGCAGATTTTGAAAGTCTCTCAAACTATTCTAAGACACTGTGACTGTAATATATATATATATGATCAATTCTCACGAAATGTGCCCACAGCCTATTTTTAGCATTATTTGCCCCATAAGTCAGTGGCGTTAACAGTTACAAGCAAGTACATTATTTCGCTGCATTGGCGTGGCGTTGAGGATTCCTGTAATATACACATTTGTATATGTGGGATCAATATTTCTATCGTTTAAACCCCCCAAAACAGTGCTTTTCCAATATTTCCGTGATTACGTCGCAGGTGTTTAGGACACTCTCAAATGAGGAAAAAATACACAAACAACCTTTTTTATATCATATACCAAAGAGTGTGTAACGCTCTTTTCAATAAGGCATGGAAAGTGGCTAATTCATTGAGTGATTACGTCGCAGAAGTCATTCCTTGTGCTTTTCAACATAAAGCAACAAAACCAATCCAATATAAGATTAAAATGATCCATTCAGTATAAGCCTTCATTCCCAATAGTTTCCCAATTCTGCTACTATTATCCTGTGAATAGCTGAGAGTTTAATGTGTGGGAAAGGTAATGCGTGATTACGTCGCTGGATGTGTTGCAATTATATGTTGAACTGTATATGGGTCAGATCGTCCGAAAATGTACAATTGGCAGCTCAGGCTGAGAAAGGATGATATCAGAATATATTTAGTATCAGGGATGCCAGTCAGAGGTTGGGAAAATTATGGAACTAGGTTATCCAAGCCCATATGACGGAACACTTGGAAAAGAATTTTGAAATGGTGCATTTGGATGGAATTATGAATGTTAAATGCTAAATGAATATCAAGTATTTACATGTATCTAAACATCACTGGGCCATCATAGTCGATGACCAAGAACTATAGTCCCAGTGAGTCGGGAGAAGGGGCCTACTTGGATTACCTCCCAGTGTTTCTGTTCTGTTAAATTGCATTTGAGGCTAATTTCTGTCTTGAATGTGGGTTGTTTGAGAGGATTGGTGAAGACGAATTGTACATTTTCTGACGATCTGACCCATATATATTATGAGTAATTCCACCAATTGGTCGACATATGACTATAAAATAGATTTTTGCATTTTTTATGAGAAATCTTGGCTTGGAGGTATTTTAATCAATTCTGTCAGTTAACCCAACGGAAAATACATCAGAAATCCCCAACTTTTACATATCTGGCATTAATATTTTAAATTCTACAGGAAAAAAGCACTGTTTTAATGCCTAAACATTAAAGAAAATCTTACCGATTATGAGAAAAAGTGTGTAAAGGAAAAAAATGATGTCAATTCAGTGTTACATGTTTAATCAAATTTCATATCATGATCCTGGCTACCGAATTATTTGGAAAAAAATGAATTTCTAATAATCTATTGGTTGATTTGCAATGCAAAAATGTCTGGGGAAGTCAGGTATATCACCATAACGTGCCTATTTAAACCTAGGACAAAAATAGATTTAAAACTTAAAGATGGTTGTAGTAGAGATATTTTAGGTAGGTTTCAATGTATTCGCCCATATAATAATGAAAAAAGATGAATGTTATAATTTTCCTTGGAATTAGAGCATATAATATATATTTGGGAAGGTTTTATGTCACCATAATGTGCCAGACATTTAAGTTAATGAAAAATAAGATATTTAGAGTTGAAAAGATTTAAGTATGGCTGAAGGTAAGTCATCATATAGCTCAAACATAGTCACATTATCCCCCTGCTGTGCATTATTGCACCTCAAAAGTGGTAAAACATTATGTCACCGTAACATGCCGGCAGGTTACGGTCATTGTCACTTCCATAATATAGCCTTTGTTATTATTATCAATGTTATTCTAGGTGTCTATGCTGAACGACCATCTGTTTCAGACCCAACATCTTTTATAGCTCTTAAATTGTGAGGTAGGAGGGTATAAGGATTGAGGGTATGAGGGAGGAGGGTATAAGGGCGAGGGTGTGAGGGAGAAGGGTATAAGGATGGAGGGTATGAGGGAGGAGGGTACAAGGATGGAGGGTATGAGGGAGAAGGGTATAAGGATAGAGGGTATGAGGGAGGAGGGTATAAGGATGGAGGGTATAAGGGCGAGGGTGTGAGGGAGGAGGGTATAGGGATAGAGGGTATGAGGGAGGAGGGTATAAGGATAGAGGGTATGAGGAAGAAGGGTATAAGGATAGAGGGTATGAGTGAGAAGGGTATAAGGGCGAGGGTGTGAGGGAGAAGGCTATAAGGATGGAGGGTATGAGGGAGGAGGGTATAAGGATGGAGGATATGAGGGAGAAGGGTGTGAGGGAGGAGGGTATGAGGATGGAGGGTATGAGGGAGAAGGGTATAAGGGTGAGGGTGTGAGGGAGTAGGGTATAAGGATGGAGGGTATGAGGGAGAGGGGTGTGAGGGAGGAGAGTATGAGGATGGGGGTATAATGGCAGAGAGTATGAGGGAGAAGGGTGTGAGGTATGAGGGTATAAGGGCGGAGGGTATGATGGAGGAATGTATAAGGGTGAGTGTGTGGGAGAAGGGTGTGAGGGATGAGGGCAGAGGGTATGAGGGATGAGGATATTATAAGGGCGGAGGGTATGAGGGAGAAAGAGTGGGAGAGAAGGGTGTGATAGAGAAGGGTGTGAGGGAGGAGGGTATAAGGGTGGGAGGTATGAGGGAGGTGGGTGTGAGAGAGAAGAGTGTAAGGGAGGAGGGTGTAAGGGAGAAGGGTGTGAGGTATGAGGGTATGAGGGAGAAGGCTATGAGGGTAAAAGGGCGAGGGTATGAGGCAGCAGGGTATAAAGGCAGAGGGAATGATGGAGAAAGGTATAGGGGTGGAGGGTATGAGAGAGGTGGGAGTGAGGGAGGAGGGTGGAGGGTATGAGGGAGGTGGGTATGAGGGAGGAGGGTGGAGGGTATGAGAGAGGTGGGTGTGAGGGAGAAGGGTGTGAGGTGTGAGGGAGGAGGGTATGAGGGTGGAGGGTATGAGGGAGAAGGATATGAGGGAGAAAGGTGTGAGGGAGGAGGATATAAGGGCAAGGGTGTGAGGGGGAGGGTATAAGGGCAAGGGTGTGAGGGAGGAGATACTGTAAGGGCGAGGGTGTGATAGAGAGGGTGTGAGGGATGAGGGCGGAGGGTATGAGGGAGAAGGGTGTGAGGGATAACAATATAAGGGCAGAGGTTATGAGGAATAAGGTGTAGGAGAGATGGGTGTGAGGAAGGAGCGTGTGAAAGAGAAGGGTGTGAGGGAGAAGGGGTGGAATGAGAAGGGTATAAGGGAGAAACACGATCTCCAATGAGTCTTATATGGATGAAATGTTATTGATCATCCTAAATGAGCATTTCTCATGGGGATCCTCATAAGTATCAGCATATGATATCAAAATGATGAGAAATGAAGGATTGTAAATAATGAATTTATCTGATTAGGTCTCTATTTGTGATGTGTTTCAGCAAAATGAGTCACAAGTCGCACAATTAATACGTCTCAAAGTGTTATTAAATACTTATTAGATGTACTAATGTTTACCATCAACGCAATCGGCTTCATCTCATCTGTTCAAATATGATGATATCTTAAAATCCAATGTTTGAAAAGAGGAGATCAAGGTGATTCCAATGAATGTAAACATTAAGGACATCTAATAAGTATATTTTATCTCTTTAGTCAGATATTTTTATTTTGGAAAAAAAAGAGACATGTTTAGGACACTTTGAAAGCAGCAGATTTTGGGGTTGTCAGCCATGTTTCAAAGCCCCATAATTCAGAAACTAGCACGGTGACCCATTCATTTTTTTACAGTTTTAAGAACACAAATACTTCAAAAATCATATACTAAAGAATCAGAAAAATGACATTTATTTTCAGTGGGGAGGGAAAAAAAATTGTTTTTATAAAAATGGTGAAAAATACAGAGTCAAATCTTTTCCATGGCAGCACAAGCCCGTTAGGGCGAGTGCTGTTATGTGAAAAGAGGACCCATGCAATCCTATTGCTAATAATACCTATGAGTTGGGGTTCTATTTTTACTCCATGATGATAAAGGAAAACATGTCAAAATATATTATTGACAAAGAAAATCAACAGTTGACGGATCGGAAATATGACTGTCCTAACTTTAATAGTCAGCTTGGAGACAGGCCGGGCAGGCAGGTAGACCTGATGTAACTTTTGGTCGATTTTTGATCGATTTTCTATGTAAAGAATTCTCATTAGAGAACAATGGGATTTACAATTATTGTAGACTCAACTATCCCCTTGCAGAATCTAGTTTTATTTAATAAATGATGTACCTATGAGCTAGAGAAGCAGTGGAAACCACAGCCAAGGTTTCTGTGAAACAAAACTTCATTTCACCGGAAGTAGAACAAATAGCTGTTCCTAAAAGCTCCCCCCTCCCTCCGGTGTATCACTGAGATGCTATGTAACAGCATGGCAAAAGGAGGGAGCGAGTTTGCATGGTAGCAAACCGGAAACATGCTGCTGATTTGCATGTAATCCTACACACATGATTACACAGTAGGATTACACTCCCGCCCATACAAACTATGGGTAATCCTCCCTTCATCATGGAGTAAGGCATGATACTATGACAATACATTATTTCTTACTAGCGAAGTACCCATCCTCTGGATGGTCACCCCCTTCCACTCACTCTCTCCCCCCCTCCTCCTCCTCTCTCCCTGCCTCTCCTCCTTTTCTCTCCCTGCCTCTCCCCCTCTCTTTCTCCCTGTTCCTACCCTCCCCTCTCCCTCTCGTCTCCCCTTCCCTCTTCTCTCTCCCCCTCTTCTCTATGTATCCTTTTCTCCCTATCCGATTTTCCCCACCCTCTCCCTCTGCTTCTTTCATTTTCTCCCACCCTCTCCCTCCCCTCCTCTTTCCTCTCCCCCATCCTTTCCCTCCCCCTCTTATCTCTGTCCTCTTCTCATTCTTCCTATCTGATCTCTCTCACCCTCTCCCTACATCTTCACTCTCCCACTCCCCTCTGGACTCTCTCCCCTCATCTCCCCTCTCTCTATTTCCTCGCTCTCCCCCTACCCCTCTGATCTCTCTCCCTCTCTCTCCCCTACCTCCCCCTCTCCCCCCTTTTGCTTCTTCGCCCTCCCCTCTGCGATCTCTCCTTCCCCTCTTTTTCTGTCCCCCTTCCTCCTCTTCTCTTTCTCTCTCCTCCACTCTCTTCTTCTCCCTCCCCTCCCTTCTCCCAAACTTACCCTCCCCTCTTTTCCCTCCATGTTTCCTCTGTTTCTCATACCCTTTTTTCCTCTCCCGTCCCCCACCCACTCCCTCCCTACTTCTTCTCTCTCCCCCTCCCCCCCCCTTGTCAATCTCTCCCTCCCTCCTCCCCCTGTCAAATTCCCCTACCCTCTCCCTCCCCTCTTCTTCTCTCCCCCCTCCCCTTCCCTCTTCCTCTCTTTCCCTCTGGGACATTGAAAGCATGAAGTCATTACATTTTCATTCAAGTGATGGTCATGTGATGGGTTTTGTGCTCCCTTCTTTTGACATTTGTCCATACAAAAGCCTATAAATAGAGTGGAACCAAGATATGCTTTCCCAACAGGTGTCCCAAGCCTTCCCAGGCTAAAAATAGTTGTACAAAACCCAACTAAAAAGGGCTTCAAATCACATTTTTACCCCAGATAACTTCACAGACCACATATATTGTCCTCTGGAAAGGGTCCACAGAACTGTACAGAGCAGAAAAACGGCTGGTAATATCACAGATTCCAAGAAATCACCGTTTCCCGTTTATTATATGGATGATGCAGCATTGAACCTATTTAACTCATATTCACTGATTGTCAAGTTACTCCTGAGGTTAGGCTTCAATTTGATAACATTGTTATGGTAAGTCAGACGTAAATTGGTGGGTGTAAAAAAAGCGGGTCTAAATTGAGTTTGAAAACCTTTTAAAACCCATTTTTCTGGGAAATCGCTCATAAACTATAGTGGAATGGGTTGCCACTATGCCAAAGTATGTTCACCATGAAAATCACGGCAATCGCTCCAGTGGTATATATGTATTGAATTATTATTCCCGTGTTATAAAACAGTTACATGAAAAGGACATATAATTCTCCTCGTAGGTCTTCCATTTTTCGTAGGTCTTCCATAAATTAACAAACATAATAAAACATATAGTTGGTAGACGTGGCAGTATTCACCTAAACCCGTACGACCGTTGAATGCCTGTGGGTGGGATCTGTCCAGTATTTATATGTGTCCAGATTCCCGCCAAATGTTAAAATCCTTTGTCCAGTATGAGATCCAGGTTTTGGACACTGGTCTATTTCCGTCTGCCCTGGGAGTGTTTGTCCCACCTCTGTGGAGGTAGGGCTAGACTTGCATAGGTCTCATTCCTATTTTGGAAGAGAGGTGAGGAGGTGGGGGAGTGGGGGGAGGTGGTGGGGTTTATAGAGGGGTGGTAAGGGGGTGTGTGGGAGGGGGGGGGGGAAACAAGGCTTTATAGTCTTGTTTCAGGAGGAGGAAAAAGTTTTTTCTCTCTCTCTCTGTAGTGTGGAAATAGATTTATTCAAACGGTTTCGGCTGTTGGGCCTCATCATGTACTTTATTTAGGTGTTAGCTCTTTTCCCTATTATCCACCAATTGTTGGGGATTTTTTAGGGCGGTCATAAGAAAGAAATTTTATTTTATTTTATTTTTTATTTTTTATTTTTTATTTTTGTTTATAAGGATTTTCTTCCAGAGTCCTCTAATTTATATTAGGGACTTGGGGCATTCGAAAAAAGAGTACAGGTCTTAGTGAGAGTCAGTCCCCTATATTTTATTCATAGATTTCAAATAAATTCCGCCTTTGTGGTATTACCCATTTGGGGAGAAAAAAAGATTTTTGACGTGGCTTTAGTTTGAGAGGGGTGTACTGGCTCATCCGAATTCTGAATCCTTTACATTCATTCCATGTGGTTGGTATGTTTGTAGTCTATGTATCCAGTTATGCTCTATTAGGGTTCTGAGCTCCTTCGCCCTTTTGCTTTCTGGATGTTTGTATATATATTTGTATTTCGAAGTCTTCAAGACCCGAGTGGTCATGTTTGTTGAAGTGCTTCGCTACCACTGATTTCAGCCAAAAAATGTTTTCTCCCCAAATGGGTAATACCACAAAGGCGGAATTTATTTGAAATCTAAACATAATAAAACAATGAATGATTGCTCTCTCATTTCTTCTGACATTCACAATTTCAATCATTCAATAAAATCCCGATCCTTTAACTCCTAGATATGGTACCCTATTGACATTTAATTTTGTATGTTATTGTAACCTCATCCTGTTTATTTTAAGATTACTACTAGACAAGTAGTCATCGGTCAACTAATCAAACACTTATAATCATCAATAATTGATGGTTTATGATATATAGTGTATTCTGTAAACAATGATTTGTTTGTAGAACTTTTCCCAACTGTTCGAACAATAATATGAAAATTATGCACTTGTGTTTATATCATTGGTGTGTTACTGTGTTATTATTTCAACAATCAGACGGTTAACTTGAAAACCATTTATATGAAGATGAACAATTCAGCAAGTGTCAGTGTGAACAATGACAATTTATAACCCCCTATCATTGTTTAAAGTGTAATATACCAGTACAGGTTTCTTTAATATAATAATATATCAGTACAGATTTCAATAACTTACTAAAATATATATATATTCATCATAAAGTTGTTAAAAAAACTAAAAAAATTATTCAAAGAACTAAATCCGTTTTAAACCCAAACTAACAATCATGTTATTTATTAACTGATACAAATTGATTTTGATGACGAAATATCAATGAAAAAAACCCAGAACTCTATTATTGCTCACCCTCATTCCTCGGGCCTTGACAGACGCTTTAATCATAAACTTGCGAGCTAGCACTGGCTGGCCGACTGAAGCCACGCTCAGTGGGTGAGGCTTAGCAGGCCTTTACCAATCAACTAATTACTTTTATTAGTCAGTTTTTAGTATGGACAGTCCACTACTACCTTTATTGACTTAGGACAACCAATTTAAGGTTAGGTTTAGGGTTATTTTAAGTATGGATCATTGTTAAGTGACATTTTCTATGATCGTGACAGCACCGCTATGGCCCTGCCTCCCAGCTACAACAGCCAATCAGAGATGCGAAGTCACAGAAGCCACTTTCAGTCAGCCGGTGCTAGCTCGTAAGTTGTCGCTCCTTGCTTGACAGACCGTCATCAAGGACCCGCCATGGCCAGCACCACAGCACCGTCAACAGATTTAAACCCCTCTGATTGGCCAATCCCCATGGGATCCGCTTCTCCCATTGGTTAAAGCACTGGCCTCTCATTGGTCTGCTCAGAAAATCACTCAGTTTGGACCATAGGCCTACACATGCCCGTACTGACTTATACCCCTTTCACACTACAAAATCGAAGCGAAGCGTAGTGAATCGGGTTTGCGAACTGGTTTATCTAATGCGCACCATTCATACTGCAGCAGAGAAGCACTTCAAAGCGCTCTCAGTACGTTGGTTCTATTCAGACTACAGGCATCGTCGATGTACACTTTACTATGTGTTTATAAGCAACGCAGCTGATCGATGACGTCAGAAACCACTTCTCTTCGCTTCGGTTCCATTCACACTAGCAGAATTAGCACTGAGAAAGCAAAGCAAAGCAAAGCAGTTTATATAATTCACCTCAAGTAGGTGGATTGTAGAAAATGTACAAATGTTCGCCGATGATACTATTATTTACGTTTCTGGACCAGATACTAAAGTTACGACCTCACACCTGCAAGCTGACATCAATAATCTTGGTGAGTGGTGTACAACAAATAGAATTTCTCTTAACTTGGGAAAATCAAAAATACAGACCATTTTCCCACGGCCTTTGCTCAGATCAAGGTGGGTAGCCCAGGACCTGGCGGTGTTACCTGAACACCAGATAACACTAAACAGTGAGGTTCTTGAGGATGTCAAAACATATAAGTACTTAGGTACCGAAATTGATGCCACCCTAAAATTTAATAACCATATTGCCAAATTAACCAAAATGTTAAGTTATAAAAGTTGGCAGTTCACAAGATTAAAAAACAAGGTACCCAAAAATGTACTGCTATTAGTTTACAAGGTAATGGTCTTACCCTTAATCGACCAAGCTGATATCCTGCTTGACTCGCATAGTTCCACCAACCTTCATAGGCTTCAAATTCTCCAAAACCGCATTTTAAAGACTATTTATAGACTCCCTCCCAGAACCAATGTCAATGACTTGCATATTGAAAAACGACTACTACCTCTTAAACATCGTAGACGCTTACATCTGTTGCAGGCGGGTCACCGCAGGGCTCAAAATCCAGATTATATTGACTTACGCACAATTAACACAAGAAACTTCTTCGAAGGAAGAAAGATATTAAAGCAAATTACCCCAAAATCAGAGCAAATCAGAAAATCTGTACATAACCGAATTACAACAAGCTGGAACAGGTTGCCCACGGTGGCCCATCGTGCAGTAGACCAACAAGCATTCAAAAATAATACCAGAGCCATTTACATCTGGAATGATGATTATTTTATATAGATACATATGTATAATCTATGTGGATACTCAATTACTTAGCATGTCACCTCCTACTGACTTTCCTCCACGATCATTTCTTCCCCTCCACCCCCCTTTTTCTCTTTCTCCTCTAACTTGTTTCCTCCCCCGTCCCCGGGAAAATCTAAATCTGTTAATCCTCATCGAGCAAATGTTACTGTCATTATTATTTTCTCAAATGTCTAGGCACCCATATTGCTGTAATCCTGTATTTTGAAAACTATGACTGTACAAAGGTAGAGAACCATTGCCAGTCTATGACTGAAATGGAATTGTTACTCTACTTACATGCATTGTAATCACCACCAGGGGGGCTGGAATCCTCCCATTTGCTGGAGCGCTCCTCTGATTGGCTAATATATTAGCAATAAAAGTTTTCTAAATCTAATCTAAATCTAGAAACCACTTCACTTCACTTTGGATTCGGTGTGGAAGCGCTTTAGAGTGCAGTGTGAATAGAACCGACGTTGAGGAAGCACATTGAAGCGCTTTGAAGCGCTTTGAGAGGTGTAGTGTGAAAGGGGTATAAACTATAATACCTAGCGACAAACTGAAAGTGGGAATCATTCCTTAGCAAAATTTAACCTAGCAAACATAAACTCGGGCTCAAACAGCTACATACTATGGAAAGCCATTTATGTACATATTCCCATAACACTAAAATGGGAAGATTAGCATGCTGATCAGGAATACAGAAGTAAGAATAGCCATAGAAAACACGTGCGGACTGGGAATTTTATTTCCTGTTCAGCTGCGGGATAGCCGCTGACCCACACTCTTCCTATTCTTCCAAAAAGTTACATTTTAGGAATTGGCTAGTCTTCCACTTTCATAGTTCCTGCTCAGCCATTACCAATCCCTGAACAGCATCATGCTTCTCCTATTCTTCCCCAGCTTGGGCGCCATTCCGCAGAAGGTTTTGCTGTTCAGCAATGTTGTAAATTTATAACATGCCACCCCGCACCTGTTCAGCCTTCACATTTCCTGTTCAATTGGGCTATACGGCCGTCACCATATTGCCGTGGAAAGGGTAACAGGCCTTTTGAGTTTGGTCCTGTGAGTACTTTGGGACCGTCAATGTAAACGCTTAAATGCTGACACCTCCCTGCCGCCGACACTGCGGTATGCTCGGTCAAATAACACCCATGTGAAAGCACTAATCCTTATGAGAAAGCTTCAAGCTTTCTCTACAAATGTTCATTTTACTTTTCTTAATAATTACCGATTCGTTTCCCTTCTAAATACAAATATGCGCTATGTGATACAATAATTAAAACATGATTTATCAAATGTGAATGGGCCTTTCGGCGGCATATTTCTACTCCGCACCATGTCGCGCTTGTCCGAGGGTGATGGGGAAGGAATGTTCCTATTCCGCAGGTATTTTCAATGCCTGTTCTGACTGTATTAGGATCATATAAAGCCCTATTCCGCGCTACTCCGCATTGACCGCATTTCGCGTTTAATTCTTTAAAAAAAGGCTATTCAGACTGAATATTGCTGACCAGTTCCTACCCCGCATCTGAGACTAGAGACTTGTTGCTGATCAGCAGGGCTGAAGCCTAACCCGTCTGCAATGGGCTCCTACTCCGGGCCTGTGTACTGCTGAACAGGAACTATGTAAGGCTGAACAGGATTTTTGCTAGTCCATTTTGACTGATAGGGGATATGTACATAATGGCTTTCCATAGTATAAGGCTGAACAGGATTTCTGCTAGTCATTTTTTACGGATTGGCGATATGTACATAAATGGCTTTCCATACAAACCTATATTGCAATATAACCATAAAGGCTATGGTCGTTTCGGGGGTCCTTTATTTTAAAGTAATCCTTAGTTTGTAACATTTATTATTAAGCCCAGGATGAATATATTAATTATGATATTTTGCTAATATCTTAATAATCGTCAGACAGTTGTCAGTTTAGCGGATTGATACAAGAAATAGGCCTACTTCCATCCCTGGGCTTTCACCACTAAATATCTTAATCATTCGTGTAATTCGTGTAATTCGGATCAGCATGGTCCCAGCTTATTCACACAACTATTTCATATATGCTATCGGCCAAGTTGAGGAAAATAGCTTCAAAACCATGTATCATATATATGTTAATGTGTAAAGAAGATAACTATTCATTTGTAAGCTAAGAAATCTATGAGAAAGCACAGAATTTTCAGTGAGATTGAACATTGACAGCTCGGGTGAAATTAGGCCTTTGTCGATTGTGCGGATTGGTAGAAATGGGGTCAAAAACGTTATTTACCAACGAGATACATCAAAGTAACCAAGAAATTCGGAAAGATGATAAAAATCAGCTGCACAAGCATGTAAAACTTGTCTCTTTACGATAGATTTAACTATACATTTCTGTCCGTTTCGAATTGTGTTTACAAGATCAATGGATTGCCTGGCCTGCTCGCTGACACAATAACGTAAGGTACCATAATTTGTTTAACATTAGTTACCCTTTAGCTTTAGCTTTTCTAGGTCCTTGACAACCATTATTCCCGTGTTGATAAATGTAGTCCAAAACTGATTTTGAAGGGGCTAAAGGAAGATCTTAGAATGGTTTAACTTCATTTTTAAAAATTTCGTTGTCTGTCTATTTCTTTTTTTGTTTTTGAAAAGGTTTTATTCAAGCGTAACCTGCCATCGTGGCTCATACAACTCTAAGGCATAGTTAACATTGTGTCCCTTATTTTTGTAGTTTTTTTGTTATTTTCTATATTTTCGTTTCTCTCAGCGGACTGTCACAAACATAAGAAGGAAATTCCAACTTTAACATTGAAGACCAACACATCTTCTATAACAAAAGGAGATCTAACACATCACACAGATGACAAATATTCGACTTCTTCAAGAAGTTTTCTCCACTGCTTCATATATGATTTTTCTAGCCCTTGTATGGTTACATTATAATCCAACATCCTCATATTCAAGCTGGTTTCATTATAAAATGCTGCAAATACAATTTCATTATCATGGAATAGTTTTTGTCTATAAATGTAATATTTGGCTGCCGTCACAATCCAGTTTAGGAAGTTTTTCTGTGGACATTCCCCACTATATCCGAGTAAAATATTAGTACAATTGAAGTCATTTGTATCAAAGTTTACCAATAACACACTATTATGGACCCACTCCTCTAGTCTTCGCCACAGAGCTTTAGACCTTTCACACAGAATAAAGAAATGATCAATTGTGTCTTCCTCGTCACAGAAGTTACATTTTGGAGAATTCCTGTATTTAATCTGAGCTAAATACCCATTGCAACCAATCGTTCTGTGAATAATTCTAAACTGCAGAGCCTGCCATTTAGCTATTCTGTTACATTTGTAAGGTATAATAAATTTCTTCTTCCATATAACTTTGGTACCAATAAAACCTTCATATCTGAGCACTTCATTCCACCCCTCTAGCTTTTCGTAGTCAGGTTTGGACATCTTAGCTAGTTCTCTATATACATATTTGTTCTTGAAATCATTGATATTAAACACCTTCTTGTTTATTTTGAAAATCGCACCTTTTTTCTTGGGTATCACAAAATTTTCCGAAGCCAGTTTTTGTAACCAGCTTCTTGGAATAGCAGAAACTAATTTTAATCTATCGGAAACATCACAAAAAATTCCAAATTTGTTTTTCAATTCCTCCGTCGACATGATTTTCTTGTCTTTATTCAGAAGGTCCCCAATAATCACCACTCCAGATTTTCTCCAGTCCTCGTTTTTGAGTAATTTATCTCCTTTTCTAATAAACTGATTTGACCAAATTCTCTCCAAATATATTTCTTCCCCCGTTACAGGTTCTGAATTATAATACACATCATTCCATATACTGAATACATCGGTGTAAAAACCACTCATCGTTTTTTGGGGCATACATTTATTCGTTATTATTTGATTTATTTCCTCACCATAAAAAGCTTCACTTATTCCTACCCATTTAGGCTGATTACACACAAGCATACGTTGAATCCATTTGATTCTGTTGGTCCGCACAATTTAATCTATACATCTCACGTTAAGACCTCCACCTTCATAGCTTTGTTTTAGGAAGTTGTTGCTAATTTTTACTCCTCTCCTTCCCCACATCATGGATTTCGTGATCTTTTTGATCTCTTTAGTGACCTCTTTATCAAGTCTAACACAAGCAAGAACATGCTGCACGATGGGCAGTATAAAGGTATTATTTATTACAGCCTTGCCTTTAAGTGAAAGATTTCTGGTACTCCAAATGCCAACGACCCCCCTCATTTTAGCTAGTGCTTCCTGATAATTGGTGGCTTGTTCTTTGTCCCTATGATAAGGATTAAAGATATGAATACCCAAGATTTTAATCGAATTTTGCCAATCTATTCCCCCTCCCCCTGCAACCCTCAAAGATTTTTGTATTTTTATTCCCTTAGTCTTGCTCAGATTCAATTTTAATCCAGAGCCTTCACCAAAATCCTGAATAACCTGCATTGCTCTTTCCATAGACTTATCATCAGTGGTAAATAAGGTGGTGTCATCGGCATATTGTACTATTTTATGTTCAATCTCACCTGTCACAATACCTTTAATATGTGGATCACCTCTTATATAATCAGACATAAATTCTACTGCAATTGTGAAGAGGTATGGCGAAATAGGGTCGCCCTGTTTCACCCCCCTTCGAATCTCAAAAAAATCAGATAAATGGCCATTCGACGCAAAACAAGCCTTCGAGCCTTGCAATAAAATTCTAACCCAATCAACAAGATATTGCGGAAAATTCATCACATTTAAACATTTGAACAAAAATTCCCATCCAACGGAATCATAAGCTTTCTGGAAGTCAACTGTCACAATTCTTCCATTTTTGTTGTTTAATTTCTGATAACTTAGAATGTCGTGGATTCTTCTCACAGCAACACCAATGTAACGATTACTCATGAACCCATACTGATCCTCATTTATGATATTATTAAGTACAGATTTAATCCTCTCTCCAATTAATTTCGACACGATTTTGTAATCAACATTCAAGAGAGTGATGGGTCTCCAGTTTTTGAGATGTCTAAGATCCACTCCTTTCTTGGGTATTACCGAGATAACCCCCTGGTATTGATCCCAGTACATTTTTTTATTTTTTTTCACATCCTCAACCATTTTGCAAAATATATTTTTAACAACAGGCCAAAAGAACTTATAAAATTCCACATTTAAACCATCTTTACCTGGAGATTTCCCGTCCTTCATTTGTGAAACCGTTAACCACACTTCATGCTCAGTTATTTCTCTCTCTAATCTTTCATGATGAGTGTCACTTATTTTTTCCTCGAGGCTATTCAAGAAAACATCAGCTTTCTCACTATCTAGATTTTGTTGCTCGTACAAATTTCTATAAAATCTCATCCCTTCGTCTACTATCTCTCTTTGATCTTCTATTAGGTCCTCTCCCACCAATAAATGATTTATTGTTCTCTTGCGTCCCTCCTTCTTTTCCATCTGCAAGAAATATTTAGTTGGTTTCTCCCCCGCCCTGGCCCAGTGTGCTTTCGTTCTAAACAATGCGCCTTCAGCTCTGGCAATACTTCTATTTTCCAACTGAGACTTTATCACTTTCATTTCTTCCACCTGTGTCTCCTCTAAGTTATTAATTTTATCCAAAAAGGCCAACCTATCCCTTAAATCTTTTTCTCTCTCCCTACGTATTCTCGCATCCCTGACCCCCATTTTAATGGCTAGACTCTTACAATCATTTTTGATCAGGTGCCATTTAAAGCTGTCACTAATATTATGCTCACTCTCTTCATATTCACGTATTATTTCACGTACACCTTCTACATACTCTTCTCGATCCAAAAGATTATTATTAAATTTCCAATAGCCCTTTCCCCTTCCCCCCTCCCCCCCCTACAAGCCAAGTTAACCACCTTGTGATCCGACAGCTCTGTGATATCGAGGTGAGCCCCTGTCGCCATAACTCTTAGATTATCCTGAACAAAAATATAATCTAACCTAGACCTTTGATGTTTCCTTCTCCAGGTATGCTCAGTGACATTGAAGGCCGCCAGTGCATCCTCCAATTCTAGTTCTTCTAAAAAACTCACAAACTCGACTCTGGCCTTGTCTCTTGGGTCCCCATTTAATTCTAAATTGAAATCCCCCATCACTATCAGACTATCGAAATTTAAAACCTCTAATCTCTTAGA
Organism: Sthenelais limicola; assembly: GCA_942159475.1. Taxonomy (NCBI): domain Eukaryota; kingdom Metazoa; phylum Annelida; class Polychaeta; order Phyllodocida; family Sigalionidae; genus Sthenelais; species Sthenelais limicola. The sequence continues at coordinate 109,758,492 of OW804095.1, read as the reverse complement.
CACATTCTCAAACATTTCTATTTGTTTTTTAGCAAAGCATGCATTAGGTAAGTACATAGAAACCACGCATATTTTCATATCATTCATCTCAATAATAGCAAATACAAATCGCCCGTCTCCATCACATCCTTCCTCCAATATTTTCACATCTAGATCAGGAGATATTAAAATCATGACACCCTTTTTATTGGAAGCGCCATGGCTAAACACACATTTTCCCGGCCATTGGGTACGCCACACCTGTTCCGTCTCTCTAGTACTGTGGGTCTCTTGTAGCGCCGAAATAGTTCTTTTGTGACTCAGTAACTCACTAAATATTGCTTTTCTCTTTTTTAACTGGCTAGCACCATTAACGTTTAACGATAGGAAGTTTCTAAAATTATTTTTGTCATTCTCCATCAACAGTGTGGCTTGATTTTCTCCTTTTTCCTGTTGCACATTGGTCGAAACAGTGACGGTGTCCTCCATCTTGGCTTACCAGAAAGAGGCCGTGGACCAGTCATGTTCCGTTCATTTAGCTTTCCCGCCCTTCCTCTTCGCTCTGTTAGCACAGATGGTCTCCCTGATTTTCATCCATTGCGTGCCCATGATGTTTCCCTCTGTGGGCCATTTCGACTTGTCGAACAGGTCTGGATTTCTCAATCCTATGCCTACTCCCCATACTTCATCACCAGGTGAAGCCTCAGCCAGGGTTTTATTTCCAGTACTGAGCAAATAATCTGCAATATGGTCGTTCGCTCTTGTTTTCGCTCTAAGACCCTCTTCAACTACCCCATTTATCCTAGCAAACCAGGCCACATAGTATTTGGAAGCTGCATTCCTTTCCGCATTTAATGTTTTCTTCAACATATTGACGTCATGGAGGCTGAGGACAGCCCTAGCTCTTGTGGGATCCTCGGCAGCCCTCAAGCAAGAGTAAGTGAGATACTGCTCCATAGAGGTAAAGTCGCACCCATTTAAATTGAATTCTGCGTGATAATGGTTTGATAAGGGCGAATCTTGACCGAAAAAACCAAAGATATCCTGATTCTCCGCTTTTGCATATTGGACTGGGCTCAACTCCTTTGGTAGCAAGTCAAGCCTATCATGGGGTATCACCTGTGCGTACTGTCCACTTCCTAGGTATATATTTCCATCTATTTGCATGGCCTTTCCGTACGTGCCTAGGGCTCTAGCCTTACGAACTATGAATTCCGCACGGGAAACTCTTTCTCTTAATACCTTGGGAAGCTCACGCTTGACCCAGACTTTCTGTGGAGCCCCACCGTCGAGGTACAAGTTCTTTAAATCAAATCTCACATCGTACAGTTCGTCTGCCTGCCATATTTCCCTGAACACTAACCTGACGTTAATGCCTACACGATAATATCTCAGTCCTGCTGGGATCTCTCGTCTGACTCCTTGTTCATATATACCTTCAATCACTTTCGGCAGATATTTTACATCCTCTTCTGGGGATTTCCTTAAAATTCCCTCCAGTACGAGGCAATTTCTCAAGGCTAATTTATCTTTTTGCAAGCGATCATACTCTGCTCTTTCAGCCTCTTCTGCGATTCTTTCAAACGCCTCATCTTTCTTATTCACCATGGCATTTCTCATCTTGTTCAACTCCAGCTCTTGTCGGTCTACCTGTTTCTTTGTCTCCTCCTGCTGTTTCTTAAGTGTTTGGAATCTGGCCTCGTCCCTTACACTTTTATCTTGCGCTTTCTGACGTTCTTCTTTGAAAGCAGCCGTCTGTGCTCTGATAACCTTGGCATGTTTTGTCAGAGTTTCTTTATTTTTTTTGACTCCCTTTATCTCTGCAACACACGTATTTAACTGACCACTCATATGAACCATTAGCTGTTTCATTGACATGTCATCACCTGGAAGGGACTTGTCGTCCTCCACATCCTCATCCACATCACCTTCTTCCTCCATCTCCTCCTCCACCTCCTCATCCTGTGATTCACTCGATACAGCCAAGTCTAGATCATCCTTTGCGGCCTCTGTCATGATTTTTTCTGTCTTCCTATCTCTTTTTTCTACACTTTCTTCCCCTTCTTCTGTCCGAGCCCTCTTCTGAGCCTGTGTTTCACCCGTCATGCGGCCGTTCACCAGTTTTACCAATGTCAAGGACGCCTTGCGAAGGTCAAGGTCGTTCTTCTTGGATATTTTGAGCTTCCGGGAGTTCACCAATTTACCACTCTTCGATATCTGCTTATTCCTCATTTAAATCTTTCCAATACAATGATTACTGGTACGAAATATAGTCTTTTCACTTTTGATCATCAAGGTTTACCTCTATACCGAAATTCTGACTTGTTCCAAGTGTATTCTCGTTTGTTGTTATGATGTTTTGATTCCTCCGATCGTGTGAGCGATAATACCTGAACTCTAGGCTACTCTATCCCGTCCAGGTACTGTTTCTCTGCATCTTTCCCATACGGAACTAACTGAATCAGCAAATTGTCTATATGTAAAGTCAATGTCTTTTCACACATCAGCTAAGTCCTTTTGAAATTTTCCCTGATCTAGATCCTCCTACGTCTAGATCAACTTATCCTCCAGGGTTCCTCCAGCATAAGGAAGGCAAGATGGCCGATCGTCTCCACGAGGAATGGCGGGCTTTACCTTCTTGAACTTCTCTTCAAAAATCTGACTTGTTCGCACAAAACTCACTCTCAACGATAGTTTTCAAGCAATGTAGGTACATTCATATACCATCATACACTTTTAAAACTTTGCAACTATTCTCCAGGCTGAAAAAAAAAGAGGGTTAGGGGTTGAGCGTGAAACGCTCCACTTTCTCTCTATCTCTCTCAACCGGAAGTCCCCGTTGTCTGTCTATTTCAATTCAATTCTATTGATTCCAGTTGTTGACCTTCAATGAAATAATTAGCCTTATCTGTGTTGGCTTTGTACATATAGTTACTGATTTGCATTTTTTCGTTATAAGAGAAATTCTATTTTTTCTACACCACTCAACCACACTTTGTAGTAGACCTTTGTAGAACAATAGCCGAAAATGTATTTCCCGGACTATAGTTTGGCGCCCGATTCCTTAACAGGGAAGCGGGAAGGGGGAAGAGGGAAGGCAGGGAAAGGCCATATACTTTGGCCATTTATGTGTCATAAACGTCGGCTACCTGATCTCTTACAGGAGATGAAGAAATATCTATGATGTTGAAGATAGATTTATTCTGTAGGATGGTAATATAACAGAGATACAGCTGGTATTCGTATCAGATGGTAAGTGAAGGTCTGGGCTTAGAGATAGGCCCTATATGCCGAGAAAAGCAGGCTCCACAGTCAGGTGCTTCTCCCTGATTGGACTGGAGTAAGCCGGACTCAGTCCAATCACAGACCTTCATTAATCAGTTCACCTTTGGTCTGCGTGCAGGCAGGAGGTATAGGAAAAACGAACATGCTATGTATGAAGGGCATATGTTACAATACATTATAGCAGTATGTGGTAAAATAAATTCCGAGGATTGAAGCTAAAACTGGAGGAACTTTCCCCCACATTGGGTCGAGGGAGGCGCCATGACCAAGCTGGTTTTTTATGAGGGTGTTAACTGATTAACAGGAACAAATGGTATTCCTTCTTCCACACATCGACAGCAGAGAGAAATCCCCGTTGTTTAATTATCCTGTCATAAACTATATAATTAATTTTAAATTAATTTTAATTCTTATCCACACTTTGTAGTTTAAGAATACTGAAAGACCTGGATTTATATCCAGATGTATGGCTCCTATTTGTACGACACCCTTAGCTATAAATAAACAATTTTTGTATTTGAATTAAATAGAAAGTCAGGGTCAGTCCCTGGTTATCATCATGCACAAAGTCCAATATGGCTGCTGTAGGGAAACAAAATGTCATATCTCAGCTCCTGCTAGAGCTATAGATCAATGCATAATACCATTTTTCCATGTTTGGCAAGGAATTCATGTTTATAGCCAATTTCGTTTTAGGGTGACTTTCAATATCTATTTTCTGTCATCTAACCTTTTATTTTATTCAAATTGTGCATTATAATTATGTTGAGACCGTCTTTATTTCATTTCAAGAATTTGGCTCCTGATGTTGCCTATTGTAGGCTACTACTTTTGATCTCAGTCTCGTAATAATGATCAATATACAAATATACACCACCAAAGTCTGGGATATTTTATTATGATTATATCATGATTATTATTATATGATTATCTTCATATTCATTGTGAGACTATTTTTGTTTTCCTACCGAAAATATAGTTCAGATTAATGTGCGTATACATACATTTGACGGGAAGCTAAATGTCTGGCTCTAGATTTGTACAAACGCATTGAGTCAGCGAGATTTCTGCAGGAGAAACCATTTGCTAAATACTGGTCTCGCCCTGAATACCATGAAGGACACTGTTTTTGGTGAATAGCTTACAGTACAGGGTCGGTTACGCACTTATGTCAGAATGGGTGGGACTCGAACTTTAATGATGGCAGGGCGTTTCTCTGTGGTTTGGTATGTCTGCCAACTTGCAGGACATCACCAGGGCGTCACCCCAGAATTACGGCACATCCTTGTCACTCAACCTTTCTATCATTGAATCAATATCAATTGAAAATAATAACTACTGATAAATAAGCATATATATGTGAAGATTAAAGATATGATTCTAGGTTCGTCACCCATACCTGTTGGAATCAAATGTCAATGAACTCCCTTTATTTCTTTATCAACCAAATAATGTTCAAGATAGAACTAACATAATATGTGTACTCTGTTTCAATAGTATCTCAATTCGACACCAACCTTTTCGGGATTTTATATGAAAGGGAAATAAGAATGAAAAAATAGAAAGATATAGTAAAATAGTAGAAGATGAGTGACAAAAGATTCTCGAGTATACATAAATTATTCCACACAGTAAAAAGAGGTGCAGCATTTCTTAGATAAGTGGAACTACAACTTTAATCAGGAAGTTCTCCCCTAAGAAAGGCTCATATTATAGAGAAACTTCAAATCTGCTGTTTTGTGTGTAGTTAAAGGATTAAACCTCAGACCAGTATCTCGTGTCTCTCCTTACAGACAATTGAAAAATTATGACTAATTCATTAAATCACAAAAAATAACCTTCTCCAGAACTTCTCGTTTCTTCTTGGTTTTGTGTACAGGAATCTGGCTGTGATATGTTTCCTTAGTTCTAATCAAAATCCTAAGAAACATGGAAGTTTTTAATCAAATATCTTCACCTTATAAATGTAGAATAATTGTGAGATCATGAGTACAAAGTCTAGTACACTCGAGTCCTCATTACTTGTGAGAATCCCAAAAATTAATATCTATTCTTTCCTTTTATACAGATCTAGCTCATTTGAAAACCAAGGGCTATCTTTGACCAGAACGTTGACGGTTTTTTTTGCATTCAAAGAAGAAATGAAAAGTACCCTTAGGGTGTTTCCCACAAAAATCCCAGTGACTCTTTTTTAATTCTTAAACGACACAAGTATTTATTTGTTGTATTATAATACACGCATTGCTCTGAAAACAACGTATCTAGGGTGATTTACGCATAGTCCGTATTTTACTAGTGATTTACGTGGGGTTGTCATGGCAACCAATCAGGTTTTTTTTAACTAAGATTACCTGTAAAATTAAAATTCATGACTCGATTTTTTTCTATTTTCATGACTGAAAGCATGTATAATAAATCTGTTAACTAACGAGTTGGTTGAAAGAGCGTGAATATTGCACGAGTTGCGTAGCAACGAGTGCAATATTCTAAGCGACTGAAACCAACTATATATTTCTTGATATTACCCTGTACATAATTAGTATGTAAATGGACCGATTTTGATATATTGCATGGCAATGTCTACCAGGATTTCCAATTAATTTGGTTAAATATTATTTCACTTAATTCTTGTTCACGAACAAGCCACCGATCCATATAACTGGGTTCATCATAGATTGAACGAAGAACATAATAAATGTCATTACACACACACACGCCCAATTTTTTTTTAATATGTTGAGAAAATAAGGTTGTTTTAGGAGATGAGACCTACCACATTGTTGGAAATCTTCCTAATAAAATTGTTTAAAAAAAATAAAATAAGCGACCAATGATGTGAAGTAAATAATATGGAGATACAACACATTCATGCACACTATTCCTTTAATACATTACTGTGATTTCGGTATGTAACGCCAACACTAATAATTATCTGTCGATAGAATAGCTTTCCCTTTTCTATGGCGTATATTTGGGATATACGGAAATGCGTATAATATTATATGTATTAATGTTGTCATTCATGACGTGGTATACGCTGGGAAGTTCACCAAATTGTTGGTGAGATTTTGCAAATAGTCTTTCTAATAGAGTACCCACACGGATTAGTTGAGCCAGATAATAAAGTTTCTTACCTTACAAGCATCCGCAGGAAGAGTCTGAGCTGTGGTCATTTCAATTAATCCCAAGACAAGGAAAAGTAAGCTATTTCGGGTCCCCATAGTGACCAGAATTTCTTTGTCCCCCTTGCCTCACTCCTTTTCAAAGTAGCTAGACTACCCTGCGATCCAAATCCTTTCTAGCCAGCGCAGCATTTTTTGCTTCACCTTAATGGTAGGGCCTCAGATGTTACAATCCTCTATTTCCAAGTTTCTTTTTTTCTAAATATGAATTGCATTGCTAGAAAAAGCATATATTAACGGAAAGAGAATTTCCAACAGACATTTCATTTTTATGTACCAATATATTTACTCTCCTAAAATGTTTTATGAAATGAATTTCATAAAGTGAACTGGTTGTGCCAAACGTCTTGAGCCTCATTTGCTGAGTTAGTTGGGGAGAAGCCGAGTGTAACGATCATCATGTAGTACATCATGCGAAGCCTCCCTATCTGCACGGGCTGTGAAAATTCTCCATGTAGTAAGCTCATTGGTTATTTCTAATGGAATTGAGCGTCAAGGGCTACCATCTAGATTCTCCAGGCAAGGTGTTTGCTTATATAATGCAGCAAAATTATACTAAAATATAGCTCCGGAATTAGCGCCAGTGGAATGGAAAACCCAATAGATTGTTTGCAGGACTCACGGACGCCACATTCCACTAATCCTCAGTTTCTTAGGATTTCACCGTTCATATATTATTGGTTTCACTACGTCCAGACATGTTTCGTCGGTCAAGAATTTTTCAAGCAAAAATGTTTGTCAACTATCAATGATATAGAGGGAATGATACAAGGCAACCTCTTAGGTTGGATAATCTTATAGTAAATCAGCACCACACATGATCCAAACAATTCATTTTCAGTTTTCAAATTTCAATTCAAATGGTTTATGGTAATAGAGAGTTATACATATTGGTATACAGCCTTTCTATAGTAGTAGTGGTACATTATCCAAGTAGCTAGAAGGAACCACGCCTTATACTTTGCTCTGCGGGTTTCGGAAATTTTCTGTCATTGTTTAATTGCATTCTCACCACATTTGATTTTTTTTTCAACAAAATATCAAGTATATGACTTCATTTTATACGATTTATGATCAGAAAATACGGAAACACCTAAAAAAAACCTATAAAATACAAAGGGACGCAGAGATTCTACCATTAGAAATGTAAGAGCCTCGATGGCAGGAAATCTGAATAAAACCTTTTTAAAAACAAAAAAAAACTATATAACATACACGCACATGTCCATCCGTTTCTGGGCGTTGTCAAAGCATGGAAAGGGCAAAAGAAGTGTTGGTGTTTCATTTTGGTGCTCACCAAAATCCAGGAAGGTACATTGCACTCATATAATAGGCCAGTGAATTCGTTGGGATTCTCCCAATACATTCTACATGGATATCATATATGGGAATTTTGAAGAAAACCCTTTTTTTGTAATGGAAATATCTACTGATTCTCATCGCTGCAAGGTGTTTGCTATTTAAGATTTGGGAGGAAATATAACAGGTGTCTTTGGGAGTCTAAGTTAAGTATACCTTGTGCCAAATCTGGGATTGTGACGGCGGGGTTTGGGCTAACGGAATTTTGGTGGGTGGGGCTTTGACTGGCCCTAAAACCGTATACACTACACTGTCAGTAGACATAACCTGTAGTTGGTTTAAAAGGTGATTTACTTTTCTTTTCAGCGAGAGGTGTGTACTATACCCCCCCCCCTCTCCCCCGGCACACACAGGCACACCCACATCCATCCCGCGATCTCACTTGTTTGGCAACACTCCATAATCTCCAACCCGTAGCCTCATAAAAAATGCGCCTCAACGCCTTTATACATTCAGCTTGAATCTCATACAGTGCTATGCAGCTACACCTAATTTAAAAAAGTATACAAGTAGGAGACAGTGAATAATGGGGTTCGTTCTGGTCACACTCTCTTTCTCAAGCATTCGGTACTAATACGGCAACACCTAAAATAAGGAGTACACCAGATAGTTGCAAATTGAAGATATAGCAGATCTATACGTCTGCTGACCTAAGCTTCTTAAAAACAAGTCAGCAAGAAAACGCCTAATAGTAAGCTCTGACATACATACCAGCCTTCAAAAGGGGTCGACATGTTCTGAATATCTATTCATGGTGCACTTTCTAAGACTACACATAATTAGGAAAGGTTACAGCAGGGATTTAAAGGCTTTGAATGCTGATTCTTTTTTGTATTTGAAGAACTGGGAAAGATGGAACTTTTTTTCATATAGCATTCAGAGTTTATTGAATTCGTATCAGAAACAGAAATTACATATGACATTGAATATAATACACGCAATGATGAGACGGTAAAATAATTAAACTTAAAGTCTCGAAATTTGTCCATTTTAATGTATTGTTGTCACCGTCTCTCTCATCTAAGCTTCTATTAAATAAACCAAAAGACATGCTGGTTTCGTTGTTTTTTTATTTTATCCAACATCGGATTTTTATTCATGAAAACATGTTAACATAAAAATGTATATTCAACGGTATGAGAGGAGACATTCACCTTCTCATTTTGATTTTTGCTCTCTGAATTATTCCATATGTAAAATAAAAGGCGCAAGATGTTATCAACTCTGCTTTTTGTTAATTTGTTAAAACAATGCGGATCTATACACGCATAAGAGAGATATTACATAAAGTTTTTCAAATAGTAAAGACAAAGTTTTTCCACCTGTCGTAGAGTTTGCTAACCAAGGGGTTGTATTTAGCTGCCACCCTCATCGCTTCGACTCTATTTTTAAATTCATTCAAGAAGGGTTCCAACCTGATATTATTATTGCCGAACAGCCTTTGCCTATATATATAGGATTTGGCTGCTAGCAAAATAAAGTTAACTCTATGTGTTTTGGAGTCATTACCCAGAAGACCCAGGATAATATTCTCTGCAGAAGGAGCTTCTTCGAAAAGATTCCGTAAGTCTCCTGCGTTATTTAACCATTCTTCCGTGAAGAAATGGACAATGCCATCCTCCTCCTCACAATATGAACAGGTCGGGCTTTCTTTGATTTTGATTCTTTTTAAATATTGATTACAGCAAATATTTCTGTGCAAGACTTTATACTGTAAAGCTTGCAGTCGAACATCATGTGTGGCAAGGTACGGAGAGGAGAAGTATGCTCCCCATTCTTTTTCTGATCTAAGCGGATTTTGAATTCCTAAAATTCTCGACCATTTTCTAAATTTCTTCAAGTCTAATTTTTTGCTTTTTAGTAGCGCCGTATGTATTTGTTTGGCGGAGATGCCCTAAATATTCATTTTTTCCGACCCTATTTTGATTAGGATTTCATTTCCAATTTCGACTCCGTTGCCTTCCTGGGCAACAGCTCTTAGCCAATCCCTTGGGATGGCATATTTGAGCTGAAGCCTTTCCACAAAATTAGTTCTCAAATTGTATGTGTTTTGAAGTTGTTCCATAGACATAAATTGTAAGTTTTCATCTAGCACATCCCCGACACACGTAATACCCGCCCTTCTCCATCTGGGAAAGGATATCGTTTTTTTATTACAGCGAATATGCGTATTACCCCAGACTCTTTCTCTTAATATTTCTCCACTGCCCTCTGGGGTTTGAGAATAGTAGTTTTTTCCAAATTCTAAACATTTCTTGGTAAAAGGGATCTGGGTTATTTTGAGGTTTACTACGTACGTGTACAGAAAATTTCCTCAATAGACCTTTCTTCCGCCGTTTTTAACAAACACAACCATTTATTATGTGGATTTTGTAGAGCTCGCTGCACCCATCTGACTCTGTTTACAGCGATGACATCTCTACGAGCTCTAAGTTTTAGACCTCCTCTTTCAATACTTTGCGACAACCAAGCGGTGCTGATCTTATACGATCTGCTGTTCCAGATAAATTCAAGCAGAGATTTTTCTACTTCTCTGATTTTTTTTTCCATTATGCTTATACACGAGAGGATGTGCTGTCCCTTTGATAGTAGTAGCGAATTACAGACTTGAATCTTTCCTTTAATTGACAGATTGCGATTGCCCCATGACTTGGTGACTTCGTATATGTTTCTTAATAAATCATTACAATTGACATCCGACAATTTGGTGTTGTCTCTTGGATATAACAGTTTTATACCAAGGACTTTCATTACAGACACCCATTTGATATTTTGGACGGCTACATTCTGTAAATCTATCTCCCCAATATTGAAATGCTGGTTTTGTTGTTTGTCTGTGGATTCGTCTGAGGTTCGTCCACGTTCGTCCACGCTCGTTCATATAAGTTTCTTAAGATTACTAATCATTGATTATCATAAATTGTAATGTTGGGGGTTTTGGGACAATAGCAGAGGCTTATCCATCCTGGTGGGGATCGCACCACGCAGGGCTCTCTGTAATATTTAATTAATTGAGTTGGCTGGGGACGAATGTCCGGCAGGGCTGGGTCGTGTCTATTGCTGAAGAACAGGATGATAATGCAGAAGTAGTTTCAGCGATCTTGCTACTCTTTATTAATGTCTTCAACTGGGGAGCTCTGCGTCAAACCCTGCCCGGGCCCCAACTGCCCTTACCCCATTTCCCACCCCTATTTATACTCCCTCCCCCAATGGACCCGTCCTCACTCACAATGTGAGACCCTAGCGCCCTGAGCGGCGGACGAACGTACCTAGTATACATCGTTCATCCACCGCTCCCCGATCCCTCTACTACAGTATCTATTTTTCTTCCACGTTCGCACTTCCTATCTTTGAACGTGATCAGTGCTCTTGGACGAAGTATGCACATGCTAACAAGTACCAAAAGATAATCAGACCAGAATGGCATGAGGTATTGAATAGCAAAATTCTCTTACTATGCTATTTAAAAAAAATGGCAACATGGAGGTCAGATCCTATTGAACGTTTCTAGTGCATCATCTCATATAATTCCCATCTGAAGTAGGTTTTGACAATGTAATATTTGTTATGAACATGGCCAATTTCTAGAGGTTTAAGGGATTGTCATTGCAGATGTATACTTTTGATTTCTATGTGTCACTTCTCAGATCTCTGGCATGGTTCTCTGGCTGGTATTTGTTTCTTAAAGATAGAATATCTGGCGTTGAAAAGCTTCGGTTCCTCATCAATCCTGGTGATACAGTGCCAGGAAATTGTTCTGTGAGTTTGGGTCTTGAGAATTTCTTTACTTTCCCTGTCGAACCATCGATCCGCTTTTTCAAGTCCTCCAGAGATGGGTTGTTGACTGTCAGCAGCTTGTGCAACTTTTGGGGTAAAGTTGCTTTGTCTGGAATAGCAGGACTGATGTCAATATCTAAATCATGGGCTTCAGTGTATAGGTGGTAGGGTTCTGAATCTGATGAAACAATACTGGAAGCATCGTTTGTAGTTCTTCGGAATTTGACATCCACATTGCCCTTTGGTTCTTGACGCACAACAGGTGACACTGAAGCAAGCTGTTGTCCTGGTACTCTGTTTGCTGCAACATCTGGCCTGGAAGGAGTATTGACGATTGCGGCATTCTGCTCTGGTTCGTTACAGCCCTCTGTATCAGGGTGTAGGTAACACGAACTAATGCCATTGATGACCATTTCATTGGTTGTAGGCATCCCGTCGGTAACTACAATTGGTGGCAGTGGATCATTGACATGCCTTGGGCGCTCTTTGTAACCAAGGTTAAAGAAAAGTTCACTGCGATTGGGATCTGTTGGTTCCAGTGGAATTGCATCATAGGTATCACTAGTCACAGATTGGAACCTTTTATTGTGCCTCGCGTTCCCCGATGGCACATAGGACTGACTTATTTGCAAAGGTATAACTGGTTGAGTTTGACGCACTGGCCCCTTGGGAAGATCCTCGGGATCGTTTTTTGCTTTTTTGCAACGACAGGCACCTTTAAGGATCAAGAAAATAATCGCCATACCCGCTATCAAAAATACAGCTCCAACAGCAACACCAATACCTAATGAAGTTTCTAGTGGAATGCACTCTGTATCCAACTTAGTTCCTGTATTTGGATCGTGTCCTGTTCTGAAATCAACACACGTGTAGAGCATGCAGTCTTTCTGATATGTGCATAAAGTGTACGGGGAATTTGACGTGAGATTTTCAAATTTGTGACCTCCATCACCTATGATGAAGTCATACCATAGTTCTGAGTCTTCCTTTTCATAAATTCTTAGCACACCAATCAGGTGTGACTCGAGAGGGATGGACTTATAACTCCAAGTTATTTCGACCTTTGTTTGGACTAATTCATATACACTGAGTTTTATTTTACCATCTGCTCCACATGCACCGGGCGGTTGAGATGTAGGTGCAATAAGAGTACAAAATGAGCTCAGATCCTCATAATGCACATCATATTCTATATTTTCACCTGACTTGCACTTGGCTGCACTCATCAAACTCACACCCTTTTGTTTTAACCAGTCTTGAAACTGCGCAGTCCCACAAGAGCATCTCAAATTATTGCCAGAGACATCAAGGAAAGCTAAGCTTTCCATCGCTTGGAATGTTTCCCTGTTCAACTTTTCAATTCTATTTCCAGACATGTCAAGTGTCTGTAGTGACCTTAGCCCCACAAAGGCATTGTTGTCTATGTGTTGGATATTCGAGTCAACTAAATAAAGGTTGCGCAAACTGTTAAGTTTTGACAGCATCAAGTAAGGCAATTGGGTGAAATTGTTCTTTGAGATTTCCAGGAACTCTAGTCGTGTTACCATATTGAGTTCAGCAAAATCTTCCTGATTTAACAGAGTGTTCCTGAGTTCTAGACGAGAAAGCCAAGGACAGTCTTGAAATATGTTTCTTGGGAGATCGACTAAAGGATTGTAACTAAGGTCAATCGTTGTAACCTTTGACATGTCAACAAACGTCCTCTGTTCCAGTTTTGAGATGACGTTGCTAGCCAAATTCAGTTTCAGAACTTTCAAGAGATTGCTGAAGGCTTCTAAACTGATTGTGTTGATGCGGTTGTGTGACAAATCAAGAGTTTCAAGATTAGTAAAACGGCTGAACTCTCTAGGCCCTAAAATGAAATAAAAAATCTTGTTTAATATTGCATATAAAAAGTACTGTTGCAATAATAGATTCACGAATCATTTTTAGATTGGGGTCATAGCAGATGTAAAATAAAATTAGCGTTATTAATAAGAGTTATTATGAATATGTGATTAATGTAATTCTGCTACTACTGGCAAGAGAATACTCCCGATATCTGCAGCTACGACAAATAAATGTATATACATATATATATGGACTATAAACTACATTTTCTACATTGTGGGGAATGCCAATGTACAGAGGAGCAACATTCAGATGTTTCCCATACCGATGTATGTAAGTTGATTTTCAGTGAAGTTTAATTCAATCATTCCAACGGGTAGATCGGGAGGAAGTGACGTAAATCCTTTCTTCGCACAGTTCACGCGGTTTTCCAAACATTGGCATTTTGTTGGACAAGCTTTGCCTGAGGGGATGATTAGGGAAAGGCTCATCATCAATGCCACCAGGTACCATGCATCGGAAACCTGTTGTTAAAGGGAAAATATTAAATGATGAATAAATAAGAAAAAGTCATCAGTGTCAAAAGGTAGCCTATGTATTGTTTTGCACAATATTAATATTATAATTTACAATTCAGGGGGTTTCACACTTGCATCAATTGCGATAGTTAATGATTGTTCATTTTCCGACAGTAGAATCCAAAATGTGGCTATTCGCAGAATTTTAAGTTTGTGAACAATCAATTAGAAAAAAAATCATTTAATATTTTAACCGCCTTTATTACCTCATATCGAGGAATACCGGACACAATAATAGATCCTACTGATCTTACTATCTAATTTTAGCAAAACTATCAACTTTCCTCTTAAAAACTAACATCTATCACTCATGCGAATTAACAACGACTGGCTATTCTCTTTTCCGTTCTTAACACTGCACTAAATTTAGCATTTTAAATTGAGCTCAGATTTAGCATTTTAAATTGAGCTCAGATCGTGGATAAAACTGCATGTCTAGTCCCCGTGAGCCTTGTAATCATTATAACACTATACTGGCTGTATTCAATATGTTAAATAAGAAAAATCACCCTCATTAGTTCTCTAACTATTATAAGTACGGTATACTTAAAATAAATTGGTATGTTAAATATGCCTGATCTACTCCACTGTGGACTTGTGTGTATACCTTGAGATATCATTTTATAAAATGACATATTAAGGTCTTACTTCCCATTCGAAGAGCCTACGGTGAACACTTACATTTTTATGTGGGGGCATATCTGTTATATATCTGTGGATAGAAGGAAAACACTTGTGTCTTTGGGCAATTGGTGCAGGCGGAAAAGCCTCTCGCCCCCACCGCCAACGTAACATTTAACCGACTTGTGAATCAGAGGAGATTAGAAGAGATCAAACGCTCGCACTATACGGTTTACCTGTTGTTTGTATTCTGATAACAACCCTTTGTACCAAAAGGGAATTGGGAATTACCACTATTCTTCCGATCCTTATGGGGACGTAGCCAACAGTTAAGTAATTTCCAAGCATATCATACGGAACAGAACTGAATTTTTAAAACTATATATACATATATACATTAATACGGTTGTCTCACGCAAACATGCATGTCATGGTCCATACGTTTATATGAATTAACCCTACGTATAGTACTAGTATATATATTTTGATAACACTGCACGATTCACAATTAATGATAAAGGTCATCAGACCAATTGTAGTAGTTTACCACAATAGTGCCACGTCAATATTGTAATATTATATTGTGGCCACAGAACCAGTGAGGAGGTTTTGTAGGAATACCACTCTGTGATAGTGTGTACTTACATAATTTACATCTCGGTAGTCAAACTTAGACCTATAGTGTATTATACTGTATCATCTAATAACCAAATAATGGCATGGATAGCTTTGATTTCCTATTATGTTCTGGGATTTTAGGTAGACTTGTGTAACAAATATTGTGACCATGTTTCCTATCTATTGTATGTAACTCTGGTGAAGATCTCGACCGAGATCGAAACATGTAAGGTCTGATTAAATAAAGCAACAACATAATAAAATCTGATCGCCTTGTGTCTCACTGGGTATTTTGTCACTAACTTCAACAATTCGATTATATATGTAACTTTTGAAGAAGGAAATAAAATTAATTATATATATATACAAGATAGATTTTATACATGATTTTGATTGATGGTAATTATTGTCTACGGCGAGTGTTTCAGTTCTCGAGGCTATCGAGCATTCCTTGTTTACATGTTAATGTCACGTCGTAGTTCTGCCTTTGAGAAACCAATTCATTCATAATTGCATTGCAGTCTCAAAAGCCAACCCCCCAAAAGCTGCCAAAATAAAATTATTAACTAATAATAGGGTGTCACCATGCCGCACAATAATTAATAGGCCAATATGTGTCCATATTTACAGTATAATACGTACTATAATACGTAATCATTGTTTGTGAATATGTGAGCGATATTTTTAAAATTTCGTATAATTCGTAAAATACAATCATATACATATCTATGTGTCTGATGTATGCGACAACCACCTGTTTTCATAACAAAAAAGAATAATCAACCAGGAACAAACAATATAATTGCTATCACTATAATGGGGGGAAATGAGAACAACGGCTGGCTATTATGCTATGCACCTGATGCTGTGGCGTTTCCTCATTTTAATATTTTCTCTGGTTTCATCAGTACCATAGTGTTCGATTTGAAACTTATGCATAATGACGGATCACGAAAGCCATTATGTTCAGTCGGCATTGTCTACTCTTGGGCCACTCTTAAGAAAGTAGTAAGGAATTCAGTTAACCCAGTGACTACAAATACAAATTCACGTGCGTATTAAAACAATATCTTGAGAATTAAAGTATACTTCAGCCATACCTTAATGCGCTCCATGACAGCATTCCTATAATTGTGATATTCCAAGTCGCAGTTGTATATATTGAATAATTGCTTGTTGTTATTTCGCAAAGCTGGCTAGGATCCTATATTTTACGCCTGACTATAGACCAACGACCAAGATACTATAATGAATCGATCACCGATGATACACTTCTATATATCCGCATACGTGCAAAGGCCAATATCTACTGATAATGATTGATATCTAGGGCATGTGCCTTGTACAAATATATACCAACGTATTATAATGAGATGCAATACGCGATAAGAAAAGTACGGAGACTTTCACGTTTGAGCTGGAGTGAACCAATGTATATATATGCTTTATTGACTTAGATAATCCTTATTGAAGAGACATTACTGTAGATCGGTGAATGTTGAAATATAAGCAAACCTATATTTTTGCGTATACTCGATTGCTATAAGATATATAATGATATATAGAGAGATAGCGAGATAATATATTTAAACTCATGGAGGACGTAAAAAAAGACAGTAATAATAATTCCATTTCGTGAATGGGGAATAACAATAAATCCAATGAAAGGTCATCTCCTGTATGATCGATACTGATGTCTTTTCAGGAATTAAGGATATAATATACCATACAGGCCTAGCCTATCTTGTGAAGTTTTATGAATTTCTAGATGGCCAACATCTCCACGTTCACCATACATTTGTTATGCATTATAGTATGAGAAGTGTTACCTTACGCTTATCGGCGATCTTTTCAGCAAAGGACACTTAATAAGTAATTTCGCTTATTCACTGCGTTTTGATGCATGAATGTTTGGCGTTATTTACATAGTGATGAATGGAAAGTTTGAGAGGCTACAGAATTCGGGTAAAAGTAGGTTAATTGTGTAATCGGAAATGCAGAAAAGAAGCCCCAAAAAGCATATATTTTGTATTCCATTTACCTGCCAAGTCATTAATTACGAGTACAATTGTTAATACAAGACGCATCCTGTCCTTCAACGACATGTTGCCTAATATGAATAACAAGAATAACAATTAAGGGGACAGGGGAATGGGTGCCGGTGATTTATCTTCAAGGGCAACGATATTATCATATCATACCTATGTAGTTTATGTATATATCTAGATAGACCTCGCTTAACTTAACGGAAAGGAATATCATGTTTCTTTAGATATAACTGGCTATCTGAAGAAAAAACTCATTATCTGGGGGAGATTATCGAAGCTTTATTGTTTGCAGCTGCAGCTTGTGTGTTGCCTGACTGACTGGCACCTAACCACCATTGTCATACTTTTTGCACCTGTACGACATGCCAAGTGTATCTATAACCTTGATATCGTTCATCTTTTCCGGGTCAGAGGGGTGTATATATATGTCATACATTATGAACTTCAAAAACATGTTATCTTACATATTAACGGGGACTGTTTGCACGTGCTCCTACATATCAGTCATATCTTATTGCCATGTCTTGTGGTGGGCGCTAATGGAGAGATAATACAGGAGATCCTGCTTTTGTATTTGAAAAACATATTTACTTTGACTAATAACATTTGCCATTTAGTTTGTTATCAGATAGGCTCATATATATGTGTCTCAATTCATTATTAACATAATCTTGCAAGTCACACACACTTATAATATATGGCCGTTTCCAGTCCACCAAGTAGTTCAATAACTTCGAACCTTAAAATTATTTTATCACATTTTAATTTGTAATTTTTGAATCATTGTATTATGATCCTAGCGTTGGTGGGACATTTTTATTTAGGATGTTTATACAGCAAATCAGTAACAGTAATCATATTACAACAAGTTGAGTATAAAATACATAAACAATTCGCACAAGGATTGAGGACATGAGCTATCCCACATCATTATTAGTTTAAATTTACCAACAAAAAAAACCATTTTGCTTGAACGATGCACGCATTAAAAATCGTGTTTCATGCCCATCGACATCATGAAGGTTCACAAGGATGCTTATTATTGGTCCAGTGTTATTTTGCCTTTATCAGTGATAGCCATATTATCTGAGAAACAATTTTTCTTGACCTAAAACGGAACTTTTTTTGGCCATAAAATTGCTTTTCTGTGTAGAAAATTAGCCCCCCCCCCCCCCCCACACACACACACACCCTAGATTTCAGGATCCAATAACGACGCATAATCTAATATATATAAAGCTCTAGAAGGGTTTTTTGTCACGCATGTTCTTTGAATCTGGGATGTCCCCATCTGTTTTTTGTGTCTGTAGCCTACAGGTCCGTCGACCCTGTGTGGAGGACATTTTATGTGGTTTGTGAAGGTATCTGGGGTGAAAATGTAATTTTGAAGCCTTTTTTAAATTGGGATCTCCACACTCTATTTATAGCCTGGGAAAGCTCGTGTGGGATACTATGTCATTTCCCACAACTTACTACATCACTTCCAGGGGGACCTAACTACATGCAGGGGGGTGGTAGAGTGAAGAAGAGGGGAGGGAGAGGGTGGGGGTATTGAAGAGGGAGAGGAGAGAGTGTAGGAGGCGGAGAGTGAAGAAAAGGGAGGGGACGGGGGAATAGGAGAGGGGGAGGGAAAGAAGAGGGGGAGGGAAAAGAGGGGAGGGAGAGGATGTAGGGGAAGGGAGAGAGGGGAAGGAGAGAAAACGGAGAGGGGGAGCATGAGGAAGAGGGGAGGGAGCGGGGGGGGGGAATCGGAGATGGGGTTGGGAGAGAAAACGGGTATGAGAGACAGAGAAGAGGGAGAGGGAAAAGAGGGAGAGGGGGAAGCGTGGGGAGAGAGGGTGACCGTCCAGAGGACGGGTACTTTGCTACTGTATTATATGTTGTTATTAGGCTATATGATATATTCCCTCCTTCTGGAGGATTCTGAAATCGAATATGTTGAGTTATTGAACTCCCCGACCCAACCCCCGCAGGACCAATTGTCGACCAATTCGATTCGTGGAAATGGTCATATGTATGCCTAATGTCTATTTATTTCCAACATTAAATCCCCACTGGTTAAAAAGTTTTGGTGGCGAATTACACGCGTCGGTGCTTTCTAGTATTGTCTCGTAAATCATCGTCACTATCTGAATCGTCAGATTCGTCAGAATCGAACTGATGATATTCGTAGGTATTGTCTGTAGGTAAGGCATATATTGATATTGGATTCGTATCTTCAGGAAAGTCAAAGAATGTTGTATGTGGTAAAATGTCATAGTGCTTTGAACCAAGGGCATTTTCGACGGATGCGTCATAAGGCCCGTGAAATTCCATTTTGTGCTCACTAGGAGCTCCCGCTGTCTCTTCATGTAGGGCATCGTTTTCGGTAAAATCCTCACCGCTAAAATATTCACCGTCGTCCCCAACTAGCTCTTGGTCGTCTGCTTTCAGATGTTCGTCTGCCGTCATCTGATCGTCATCCTCACCTTCAGAGGTCCCCTTGTCTGTGGAAGCTTCGCTCTCGGTATAGCAACTCTCATCAAGAACCTCAAATCCCTGCACCCGGGACCTGGGAATCTTAGGCCTACTATCAGATTTCCCACCGAATGATGTTCCATGTATCTTGATGTGTTCCTTTTCCCCCAATTTTCCTGTCCTAACACTTTTACTTCTGAGTGAATACCAGTTTTGTCCGTCGTTGGAAACCACTGATCCATCGTCGACACCCGTCCTTTCTGAAACTGGGTTACCATCAATCCTGTCAAGTTCATCCTCAATAGCGTCAGCTTCATCTCCCGAGTCTTCATCTTAGTTTAATTAAAGTAAAGGTAAAATATGCGTGAAATTATCCACCCTGCATCGTCGATCAAACAAAGTATTTTTGTAATGATAGGCGCACTTCAAAAAGATAATGACACTAATTGTATATTGCGATATATCATTATACGGTTAAGTTATTAATTTTAATAAAAAGTAGGTGGAGATTCACATATATTTTAAACGTTTGCCTGAGTAAATCAAAGAAAGGGCTGGGCTTGCCAAATTGCTGTCCTTAGTGTGGATTATGCAAGTTTTAGCCTTTATTTTTTACTGACCTGCGTCATTTTCATCGTCGCCCTCCTCTTCCTCATCACTTCCCTCCCCGGACGCACCAAACATGTTATCGTCATTTGAATCCAGCTCCCGAATCATTTTTATTAGCTTTCCAAACTTGCTCAAGATATAATCCAAAATGGAGTTCACAAAGCAAACCAAGTCAAAGCTGAAGGGTATTGCTTTCAGGTTTGAATCTACTCCGCTCCTGGACATTCCTTTCCCGTGCATTGTTTCCATTGGAAATATCTACCCTTCAATCATTAGATCACAGATTACTGTGGGGGGGGGGGGGGGGGGGGGGGAGTTGGAAGCGCTAATAATAGAAATATGGTTTCTTCGAGGCCAGCGTCTGCATAAAACTACAATATGATATGATAGGCCTAATAGAGTCAAATTTTCTGAAAGTGTACGATTCACCTTCCCCAACCCTCTCAAATAATCCAAATTTAGGAGAAAAATTACTTTCAAAATGCAGTTTAAAACTAAGAAAGAGATACTTTTAATCAACGCAATGACAAAGACACTTGGATATGAATAACACTTGAAATATTCCACTCTAATTTGCCAGAATTAACCAAATTTGTACAGCTGACGATTGTACATTTTCTGAAAATCTGACCCAATAAACAATTACCAATAGGGCGTGTCACAATTGTAGCGGCATTAAGCATTCTTCTAGATCCATTAATAAGATGCGCCACAGAAGTGGGCTAATATTAATGGGCCTATGCATCTTATTAGATGCGATAATTATGAGGTTATTACTTTTTATATATTTCCTCAATTAAATGAGTATATATAGGCTAATGTACCTAGTTTTGTTGTTAATTCCGTACTATAGTTATTTTGCTGGTTCCTGCATTGAAAATACATACAATGGCACAAAACCTTACCTCAGATATGGATTTTGTGTAAGATATATCCTAAAGGTTAGGTCCAAAGTGTTTTAAAGACAAACGTTGACAAGTATGTGATCGCTAGGCCTATATTATATAAGCGACCATATAGTGTGCGCGTAAGCGGCCAGACTGACCCTCATAAGGTCAGTGATAATGGTATCACATAATATATGCTCATATGATCCTGATAGCGAATATGATTATCATATCCTATAGCAATCATTGAAAGTAACTAAAACATTCAGGGACACTCGTGCAGACCGTTAGTGTCGGTCATTATCTATTGGGACCAGACAATTGTTATACACACCTCATCATAAGAATGGACAAATATTAATCAGTGTTTTTATAATTCATAAACTATGTACGTTCTTGTCTTGGCCTTGGTCTTGGTGGTATATATCAGTTTTAATACTACCAGTATCTTTAGAAAAGTCTTTTTTTAAAATAAAATACAGGGAAACTTGTCATTTTTTTAAACAATGATTACAACACATGCAGAAAGTTCCACAATTAACCTGGGTTACCATGTTCACAATGCCCCATCTATTACAATGCAATATTCCCTGCATATAGACAAATGAAATGTATTTGTTTAACTGTTTAGCCTATCCATGATTACAGGACATTATCTAAAAATGCATTTATCGACCTGACAATTATTTTCTTTCATTTCCTAGTATATCTTATGGCGTTCAAATATCTTTTTATCATAATTTATAATAAATGTCAATACCCAGCAAAAGTTCGTATTGTGGGTTTATAAAAACAAACTGGTAGGCAAGTTCAAACACACATCTATAGAAGTATCCCTGTTACCATCGCCACATGTGATTCTAAACATATTGCTATATTAATGTTATGGGTGTTTTCATTTTGCCCTTAGTTGCAATATGTCACCAATCATCCCTAGTTTGCTCTTAAATGGTTAGATATTCAGCCTTCAAGGGGGAGTACTCAACTCATAGTGGTACTATAGAATTAACAAGTACTAAGTTAACTAATTATCAAGTTATGCACCGATTTGATCAACTGTTAACATATTTAACTTTGTAATCAGTGTCAACTTAATTCATATACTTGGCGTTTCCACTGGAAACGATTTTCTCAGCCACAATCATTTGTGCCTGATGTCAACTTATAGTTATACAGTAGTTTGATTCTTGAAGAGGGAAACAGTGTGCAACGCAATAGCCAGGGGGGCGTTTCATAAGTTAACGCAGCGCGCGTTCGTTATGGTAGCGATAAATTTAGCGTGCGTTCGTTATAGTAACGCAATGTTATTTGACGTCAATTTTGGACCTTAACGCGCGCTATGTTTGGTAACGACTGTCGTTAGGCCCTATAGCGCGCGCTATTCGAACTTATGAAACGCCCCCCAGGGCTGTAAAAAAAGTTGGTTGAAAAAAAAATTGTTGTTAAAAAATAGTTGGTCGGGGAGAAAAAATTGTCGTTAAAAAAAGTTGTTGTTAAAAAAAAAGGTCAGTCGTTCAAAAAAGTCGGTCGTAAAATAAAAGTTGGTCATAAAAAGTTGGTTGAAAAAAAGTTGGTTGAAAAAAAATTGTCGTTAAAAAATAGTTGGTCGGGAAAAAAAATTGTCGTTAAAACAAGTTGGTCGTTAAAAAAAGTTGGTCGTAAAAAAAAGTTGGTCGTAAAAAAAATGGTCATAGAAAAAAGTTGGTTGTAAAAAAAAAGTTGGTCGTAAAAAAAAAAGTTGGTTGTATAAAAAAGTAGTAAGCTAGGCTAAGCTAAATAGTTGGTAACTTACTTTTAAAATTTAGAAAATGTGTTGGGCAGCAGTGTCCATTTGAGCACCTGAGGCAGGTGAGGGGGGTGGTGGGCAGAGGGATGGTGTGGGAGGTGGGAGGGCCTTCTGCAGACCTATCATGGTTGGAGAAGCATCTAACTAACAGCCAATCAACTCCCTTGGCTAAACCTAGAAAGGCTGTCAATCAGCCTTCAATAACGTCTAGGTGTGAAATCTATGACTGATTGAATCAGTGAAGTGTGAAATATAGGACCTGATCGAAAGGATTAGATAAGGCATCCTTAAACACCTCACAGACAGCTAAAGAATATTATCAGATGTAGATCCAGTATCAGTGATTGGCACATTTCATAGTGACTCATATGTTTTCTCAGCTATAAATAGCTGAGAAAACAAAAATCACATGTGAAATCTGCGTTTGTAATCTCGCTTCTGATTGGACAAGTGGTCAGTCGGGATCAGGGTTACGTGACGTCGAGGTTTCGATCAGTATAGCAATTTCAAATCTTCAACAAATATCAAACTGAGCCATTCTTTCCATGTGCACGCAAAATAAGTAATAAACCAAACGAGAAGAATTTGATTCAACAATCTATATATTTGGAGTTTGGAGTTTGCGTAACAATTGTGATCACTATCATGATCGAAATAATTTATACAGTGGTATCAACAATGTAATAATTTATGAATAATTTATATTGCTACAATGCATTATATGAATCCAATGTCTTCTACAAATTGATCAGGGCTGTGTTATCATGGGGGATTAATATCAAAGTACAAGAGGATTTCCCTCTGTTCCGAATGAAACAAAAAACTTTGATATGAAATCGCAGCTCAAAGGAATTTTACCGCCTCCTGAATATCCGCGAGGGAACAAGACAACACTTTATAGCTGCTCTGGGGTCTCTCATAACTGGGAAGAATTATCTGCAATAAAAGCAATTTCCAATATAACACATCCACTCAAATTTATTGTATTCAATATTTGTTTCTTTTAAGACAATCGACCAAGAGAGACAACACGTAACAGACAGCAGTAGAAAGTAGTACGGTGATTGAGCTGTAAAAAACCTATAATACGATTTTGCATATAAGGTTAATAATTTATCGATCCATGTCTGACATAGAAGCAATTTGACAATACGTAAATTCAATCAAGGAATTGATCATGCATATATCCTAACTCCACATGTAATCTTTTTTTAATATCGACCACTACAACTTTCCATCCTCCCACAGCAGCACTCCGTCGGACTAGATTTGGAGAATCTCGCCCTGCCTTTCTGTAACTTTCCGTAGTCCTTCAGTCATTGTTATTGTGTCCGTCTGACTGACTAACAAGTGAGTTAATAGACTGCTTTTCTCATTGTACGAGAAATCACATTATGCATAATATGTAATTACTACACAGCTGACACTAGCGTTTCTGGGGTAATTAGAACTCGGGTGTGTAGTGAAGTAACGGCGCACTTGCAAATGGATGACCCCACGATATGGTAAATCTCCCCCACACAACCAATGTCATGGAAAATGAACGTGAAGATTTACCTTTAGATAGACTTTGCATCTTTCAAGTAAATAACTCCATTTGAGACTCGTCTTTTTTTCTTCATCAAGATTAGGAAAGTCCTCGACCTGGAGTGAGATAAACCATATAGTTTCCATCTCAAAAAGTTATTAGCAGAAAATAGTTAGTAATTTTATGGGGAATAATTGAAAAAAATGCCATATTATATTTCGTCCTAGAATATAATTTATGTAAAGTATGGCTTACATGAGTCTGAAGCATATTCTGAGCGACCTCCGGGATGAGTAAACAAGAGTTGAGGGAGCCAGTATGATCACTGAGCTGGACATTGATGTTGTAGGTAGTTTGTGTTTCTGGATCCAATGAAAAATCCCCTCTCAATGATGCACTCCCCTGAGGACAGTTCACATTAATACAAGTCCCTGTATCCTTGTCAATTTTACGTCTGCATTTTGAACTGAGGTGTTGAGATAAAACATGAGATAAAAATGAACAATAAATCTGTCATACATTACCACAATGTTGTATACTTATAGATCAATAGCAACTCTATGAATGAAACATTATATTTAAATGTACATGTGTATATCATACACTCTAAGAAAAAAGGGTTCTTTAAGGTTCTTTGGGGAACCTTATGGTTCCCCAAATAACCTAAGGGTTCTTCAATATCTAAAATGGTTCTTCAGGATCATCAGGGGTTCCTCCAAGAACCATAGGGGTTCTTTGTCAATTTTAGGGTTCTACTTAAACTTAAAGGGTTCTTTAGCTCATGGAGGTTCTCCAAAGAACCTTATTTTTTTCCTTAGGAAAGAAATAAGGTTCTTTGGAGAACCCGGAAGGGACTACATATATAGAACCTAGAACACTAGATGGCAGCATGAGCCAGCCCCTCATTATTACTAATTCCTTTATATTGAAAACACTAGTAAAGCAAATATATGATATTTATGCAATATATATAGTGATTATTCTGTAATTAAGAACATTTTGGATATCATTATCATATATATTCTAATTGTGTATTTTATGTATGTGATATTTTAGAGAGGGTGTAATAACAATACCCCTCCATCATGCACATCCATATTGTATAGTATCCTAAGCGGACTCAGGTTTCATCATCTACTTCCATCATTGCAAGGTGAGAGCTGGAACGGTCTGCAAACATGCAGGGCCAGTGCTGATGATAAATGATGAATTAAAGGATGCAGCTATGCTACTGTACCTTTAAAAGCTATCTGGGCTGTAGATGTTCAATCTAACCATATTCATGGGTTGCAACTAGAATCATGAGGTTCTACAAAGAACCATTGAAAAATCAATCTATGGTTCTTGAAAGAACCTAAACTGTGAGTAAAGAACCCCATCAAAGGGGCTTCATCTAGAACCCTATGGTTCTTTGAAGAACCCTTGATTGGTAAAAAGCAGGGGTTCTTCAAGGAACCAATGGACAAGGTTCTTTAAAGACTACTTTGTAACTTATTTAACTTATTAAAGAACCCCTGATATTTCCCGATTGAGGGTTCTTCACAGAACCTCCCCAAAAGAGTTCTTCAAAGAACCCTTAGGGGTTCGCCCCAGTGGACAGCCTGAAGAACCCATAAGGGTTCTTGAAAGAACCATTTCTTCTTAGAGTGTAGATACAGTAATTAAGCTAGATAGACAGGCGATATCAATCCAATTATTGAAGAAACAAAGTGATATATGTATAATAAAAACATATAATTGATTGGCTGCTCTCCATAAGTAGCGGGGTGCATATTAAGTATAGTAAACATTTCTTTTGATTACCATTTAGTGAGAGTAACTGGGGCATCCCCGTCGATATTGAACTGTGATATATGAGCGTAGACAATTGCACAATCAGTGCCTCCTTCGGCTGTTACTGTTTCTTCTTTTTCCTTCAGCTGGGTGATGGTGCACACTTTTTCCACGGAGGCCACTTAATAAATTATAAAAGCAATTTACAAAAATGAAATTTGACTGCTGGTTCGAACTCGACATATATCGGTACCAATTAAGGGTGGGAATTACAATACTCACGATCCACACTGTTTGCCCCCATATTTCCGAATGATATTTCTGCAGCCAAATTCAATATTTCAGGATCTACACTTTGTGCGTATTCATAGAGTCGATGAGCTTCCTTTGTGTCTGAGAACAAAGCAAATGTTTAGACCTTTACTGCAAATATTTTGTGCAAGTGTTATAGTTTTTCCTGATGGTTTGTTTTATTTATTTTTTTATTATTTTTTTTTTAAATGGCTGATTTACCTCGAATGTCAAAGTGTTGAATGAGGAAAGAAACTCTGACTGCATAGGCCTATCTCTGCCCACGAAATTAATATTGAAACAACAATTGAAGCAAATGAAAAATGGGAAGTCACCAGGACGCGACGGATAATCAGTCGAGTTTTATAAAATGTTTTGGAATGATCTTTCTACTGTCTTTATTAATATGATGAACGCTGTACTGGCTGAAGGCCGTATGACAGCGAACCAGAGACAAGATATAATTTCAGTCATTCCCAAGAAGGGAAACGATCTAAGACATATACAAAAAATGGCGACCGATCACGTTATTGAACGTGGATGACAAAATCATATCGAAAACGGTTGCGGAGAGAGTCAATACAGTTCTTATGAAGACCAATATGGGTTTGTAAAAAATAGGTATATCGGAGTTGCGATACGACGTATTCAAGATAGTATTTTTGTTTTTAAACAAAAACAGAAAGAGGGAGTTGTAATAGCGGTGGACTTTACCAAGGCATATGATTCCATAAGCTGTAATTTTTTACATAAATGTTTAAGGAAATTTGAGTTCCCAGACTTTATTTGCGATTGCATAGCCACTCTGCTAAAAGATTCTACGTCGACCTTTACCAGCAACGGTTTTAATTCCAAATGGTAGTTGCCAAAATAAGGGAAATTAATAGAGATAGAAAAAGTGTCGGTAGGTGACTTTTCAAATAAAATAGTGCAATATGTGTTAATGTCTAAGTATATTTTATGTGTGTTTCGGGTTAAACTTATTTTTATTGCATTGGCATTCACATAATTATGCAGATGACACCACATTATTGCTCAAAGATGAGGCGTCGGCAGTAAATGCCATCCATATTCTCAAAAGGTTTGAAGCGGCCTCTGGCCTAAAGGTCAACATTCAGAAGACAACAGGCATGGTAATAGGCGACTTAAATATCCAAAACGACATGAAGTGGGACAACGTAATTGAGATATTAGGCATATATATAGCCAGACCTGAATCTGACGAAGATGAGAATAAATTAAATTTTGAGAATTAAATTTAAAAAATGAAAGGAATTGGTCGGTATTTGAGGATCCGGACAACTGTCGTTGAAAGACAAGATGTAATTAACAATTCCCTTGTCCTCCCCATTGTACAATATGCTTTGTCTTGTATTTCTGTTGATCATGTAATGGTGAAAGAATTGGAGAAAGTCTCTAAGTTACTGATCTGGAAAGGCGGTAGTTGTAAAGTCGGAATGGCCCTCCTTAAACAATCAACAAACGATGGGGGCTTAAACCTGAGAAGCATACATGAAACTATTAAGATTAACAGGATTTTATGGGTGAACAAGGCATTGAGGGAAAAAGAGGCCAAGTGGGTTAAAATTCTCGATTCCTTTCACCAAATGAGTGTGGAGGAACTCTTCTTACGGAGGAAAAAACCTCGCTTTGCTCTGAATCCTTTCTACAACGAGGTATTCGAAACCTGGGCTAAGGTCAACTTTAACAAAGAACCTAGAAGCACTAATACAATTAGGAGAGAATTTGTTTCGAATGATAGAGGATTAAGGTAGGTGGCAAGCTTGTCTGTAAAAAGGCATGTATGAGAGCAGGCATCAAGCGCATAGGGGATTTATTGGATGATATTTCTCGAAAATATGGGGTGCAATGCTCTTTCATGGACATTCTCCGGGTCCGGAGTGCCATTCCTAAAGACTGGAGGGATAAAATCCGACTTGAAAATGAACAGGAGAATAGAAAAAACACCAAGTTGTTTGAAATTAATAAAAACTACTTTTAATACTTACGACACGAACAGTAAACAACTATACAGGGAAATGGTTAAGGAAGACAGTCCAGACTATGATAAGCTCACGGCCTGGGACGGAATGTTTAATGATGTACAGATTGACCCAGAGAAAGATATATTGTGTCCTATTTTTAATTTGCCGGCAAAATGTTGCCCAGAGCCGCACATCCAATCGCTTCAATATAGTCATACACAGGGCAGTTTGCTGTAATCTTTACTTAAAAATTATCACTGTTACGAGAGAGGCTAAATGCAGTTGCTGGGATGAGGATGATAACCGCGAACAATTGTTTGTTAAATGTAATGATACCAAAGCCTTTTGTCAAGAGTTGAAGGACTGCTTTTCAGGTATAACCAAAGCCTAAAGGTCATGGTGCAGAATGATGTGAACGCACAGTTATGGAGTTTTTCTCAAATGGATCGTCCTCATGGCCAAGAATCTGATTCAGAGACAAAATTTATTCCATGACAATGTTTTAAATTTGAGAGCCTTTATTAATGAGATCAAATTAAGATACAGGGCAACGTGTTATAATGAAAGGAAAGGAAAGGTTAACAAATACATGAAGGAATTCCAAAAATTATAATCTGTCGTATATTGGTACAAGGGAAAAAATGCAAAAGTATATCTCATTTTGATGTATGTTAATGTCTTTTACGAGGTCATCCAAACCTAGCAGCAAGAATGTGTTAAACAGAAAATAAGAACCCCCCCCCCCCCACCCCCCCACACACACACACAAATTAAGAGAGGCAGTGTCAAAATGTAGAATTGCGTGATCCCAGGAAGGCAGGTATGCTGAATAAAACCTTTCAAAAAAATATGTGGTGGGGAATTCCATTCCTCAACACTCAACACCATCTAAATCAACCAATACAAAAATAAGGGCAAGGTTAGCAGCCTACATAAGCCCTCGTGCGTACAATGAACTGAATTGTTTGAATCGTGCTAACATTAAATGTTGCACTGTACAAACGTTGTACATGTCTGTAATTTAGAGCTATTTAGAGCATTAGAGAAATTGCTGTAGTATGGGACAGTATAGTTCACTCTACCTGGATTTGCAGTTATAACGGTTTTGGAATTTGCAGAAGCTACCATTGTCTTCTTGAACTCGTCATGAGTAATACGCACATCTGCTGCAAACAGCACTGTTGTGTGTCCATAAATGAAAAGAAACAAGATGACCACCCTAATTATTAAGAATTCTTTACCATTCTAACATTTCAAATGATAAATTACTGCTAGTCCAGCAGCCAAGGGGGTGAACCCGGCTCTGGAGGTCCCACAATGGTTTTTTACTGATTTTATATCTTTGGACCCTGGAGAATCCAAATCCAAAGAGTGCAAAGCTGTAACCCTTGAGGGTTTTGAGAAATTCAAGATGGCCACCATGACCTATCCCCAAAAGTACCATTATCATGTTTCAGCTCATAATTCAATGAATAATAGGAGTAGAAAGACAATTCTTGCACCGAAATGTTCCTTGAAGTGTGTACGAACTACATGCATAGTTTCATCAATCAATTAAACAAGCTAAATTAATAATAAATTCATTTATTTGACAATAATGGCCAAAAAATTGATTTTTTTGGGGGTAATTTCCATGTTTTTTCCTCCATTCAAAAACTTTTAGAATTTAATTATATCCAGTACTTATTACCTAATACAATACAGGACATGAACAGTTAATTCAGCCTGAAAAGTATCAATTTATAGTACAAACTTACTTCAATGTGTACAACAATATATCTACTCATTGTGTGGTGGCCCTGGTATTTCCTCCTCCTCATCTTCTATTATCCTGGTATTATCATTTTGGCATGTACCTGCCCCTTCACAGTTGCAGAACATGATGCATGGGAGCCTTGTCTGTGAACAAGAGCATCTAGCAGACTTACATTCCTGGCAACTACACTTGATGAGTTTCAAAATTGCATCTGGAGCAGGCTGTACATTGCGGGGAACCATCACTGGCTGAAGAACTTTCCCTGCCCTGTGACCCTCCATGTTGAAGAGGGTCTAGATTAGGTGGCATTACTTCTAGACAGTTCCTACAAATGCATGTTTGTAGATGAGCTCTCAGGACATTTTGCTCAAAGGACTCCTTTGTTGGTGGCAATGACATCAGTTTAGGTGCTGATACCAGGCTTGCACGCATGGTTTTTCCTTTCCAAGATCTGAACCTTGCCTCATGGCATGTAGAGGCATCTGGGAAACCATAGCAAGCAGCCATAAAGGCTGTTGTTTCTTGAACAATGTCTGCTCTTGTTGCACTTTTGTCCCTGAGACTTGGCAATCCTTTGCCCTTCTGAAGTACTTTGACCGCTTTCCCGTTTCCAATGTCCCAGCATTGGGCAACTGTATCACAACCTGACAGGGCATGGGCAGTGAGAAGGTGAGGAATGATCTTATTATGCTTCATTGCAGTTGTACCCATGTTGATAGCTTTCCTCTCCTTTTGCAGACCCTCTGTAGGACTCTTTTTCGTGCTGATTTGTTCTTTGCAATTCTCATCTCACCTGAATCTGTGAACATTGATGTGGGCATTGGTGCTAGCTCATACTTGAAAACATCTTCTAGATCTATTTCGCATCCTGAGGCTTGCAGACCTATGATTCTTGAGTATGTCAGATTTGTGCCATACACCTTCACTGAACCAACTTGGATGTGTTTTTTCATGATTGTCATTGTTTGCACCTCTTTGGAAATGGCATGATGGAAGCCACCTGGACGTGGGTCCTCATATCTTTTCATCAGTTTCTGGCAAATAGACACAGCCTTGTCAACATTCACTTCTTGATTTCCAATTCTGCCATTCACAATTTGGATTAAACTGTTCTTTGGATGACTGGAGGGATCAAGAGGATCAATTGCTAATTCCAATTTCTCTTTGATTTTGAGACAATCATTTGCATCAGCTTTGATGTGGCCTTTGAGTTCTTCCTTGTGTTGATGGGATATACCTTTCTGTTCAGTGGTCATGTGTTGGATATCGTTTGCTAATACACTGCAAATATGTAGGCTTAATGCCCAAGTGGTCAGAGTATTTGGCTTATTATAAAGTGTAATACTAATCATTCCACTTAGTCCCTTCCCATATCTCATTAATGTTGTCTCAATCATCATGTCATTCCATGTACATTATGATGTGTCACATGTTCTCCATTGAGGAATCTGTCAAGTACATCGTTTGGCAGTGCTTGGATTGATCGAAAGTAATACAGCCCATATCGAGCATAATTGTGGTGGCCAGCAGTGAAAAAATATGGAATTATTTCTTTCACCACCATCAAGTGGAGAGGTCAATCACCTTCCTTTTCTGCTCTGCTAAACACTATCATTAGCAACACAGGTTTTATCAGGGAGTCAACCCAAACTTAAATTGTCCTGCTCCTATTTGCTAGACACTCTTAGTGGTTTGTTAAACTTTGAGGGTCTGTGTGCTGTGGCATGAATTTGCTCAATAGTTCCTCTGTTACGACCATAATGCACAATATTTTTGAGGATATTTCTTCCCCAAAAGCATCTGGGATACTCCACTGAAAGTTGCATCCAGTAAACAGATAACAGATGTCTCAGCCATGAGGGTTGCAACACAGCCTATGAAATTCATAAGGAAGTGCATCCCACCCAGACGTAATACAAAGTTTAAAAAATCGATCTTGATATACTATACTATACTATATTTACTGCTACTTTATATTATTTGAACAGCTCATGCCATGTGCTCCATCATGTCTTGTTTACAGCTTGAGTGGAACCAGTAGCCTCCTAATATTTGGGGTGTGACAATGTTCCTCAAGAGGGGTAAGAGGGAAGTGGACATGTATCCTTGACCTGTTTGTGCCCTTTCATAGATGAGCTTTGCAGTTAAATCTCTTTTTACTCAATCACCCATATAATATATGGGTAGAGCGATTTCTAGGAAAAGAGGTAGAAATCCATATGAGGCAAAGAGGGGTTTCTTTGTCTCACAAGTTCTCGGAATTTGTTGTTTTACAAACCATCTTATTCATCTGTAGAGTTCTGTCCACCCTCTCAGGAGGTTTATATATGTGGTTTGGGAAGGTATCTGGGGTGCAAATGTGATTTTGAAGCCTTTTTAAAATTGGATCTCTACACTATATTTATAGCCTGGGAAAGCCCCTTGGTTTGGTTTGGTTTGGTTTGGTTAATTTCACCTCCGCTAAGTTCGGTTTGGTTAATTTCACCTCCGCTAAGTTAGCAGATATACTGTGGTTTTATTATTTTATTCTGTGAAATTCCCTATTTCATGAAACAGGGTTTGGCCTGACGAAGTCAGGCTTAATTTAGGTTACCTAAATTTTGTCGTACAATTTGATTTCCTATCAAGAATATTTTTGTTCCCAGATTCCCGGAAAATACTCTGCGATTTTATTCTGCTTCTCTTGGTTGCCTGACAATGTATTAAGAGATGCTCTACACTCAGTTGAGTGTTGCATGTCTGACATACAGGAGCCACTTCACCTTTTAGAAGGTGCCTGTGAGTCAGTTTGGTGTGACCGGTACGAAGACGGGTCAGTATCACCTGTTTGGGTCTTGTCAGGTTATCATCTTTGAATTTTGGTGTGATTGATGGTGTGATTGCTCGCAGCTTGTTACTATTAACACCATTCCATGTGCGTTGCCAGCTACGTTTGACATGTGCCTGCGCCATAGGTACAATGTCTGTGTATGGCATTTGGTCAGCCCCAACAGGGCACCTCAATGCATTTTTGGCTGCAATGTCTGCTGCCTCATTTCCTTCTATTCCAATGTGGCTTGGCACCCAGCACAACACCACTTCTTTGTCCAGTCTTTTGTTTTCAGTGTATGTCTCTTGAATTGCTTGTATGATTGGGTTCTTAGGATAAAGGTTGGTCACAGCTTCTAGACATGGGTGCAAGTCTGAGAATGATGAATTTCTTCATCCGCCCTGCGAGATACTATGTCATTTCCCATTTCCAGGGGACCTAACTATATGAGTAATTCTCCCAATAGGGCATCATTTGGTTTTTCAGCTAAGGGTATCTACAACCTGTATTTAGGATGACCAGACATAATTGTAACCATTATATTTGGGTTTGTTGACAAAGATAAGGCTGTGGGAACCCCACTTTCAAAGTTCTTATGCAAGAATCTTAGCTGTTATTGCAAGAACAGAGAGAATAGGAAAGGGGGAGGGGAGGGAAAGAAGAGTGGGGGAAGAGAGGAGGGAGAGGATGTAGGGGAAGGGAGAGAGGGGAGGGAGGGAGTTAGGAGGGGGAGCATGAGGAAGAGGTCGGGGGGGGCGGAATCAGAGATGGGGTTGGGAGAGAAAAACAGGTATAAATGTCAGAGAAGAGGGGGAGGGAAAAGAGGGAGAGGGGGAACTGTGGGGAGAGAGGGGGACCGTCCAGAGGACGGGTACTTTGCTAGTGTTGTAATAAAAGACAATAAAATAAAGGTATTCTGTTATGAAAATGTAAGTTTGGGTTCTAGAATAAAAGTACTGGGTCAATGCCCCAGTCCTCTCCCTCCATCTTGCTGTCCTGGCCGATTCAGTGGCCATGCAACACCAAATTTACTGTAATATGTATTTATTAACATGATTGATATCATTAGAAAGACGAGCTTTTGGAAAATGTAAATCATTTAAGTGAGAAGCAGATAGGTGCTTAGCTGTCAGTCAACATACAGAGTTGCACTGGGGGAAAAATGTGCTTGCATGTTATCACTCAGTGAAAATCTGGTCTAGGGGTGTGTGGGGAAAGGGAGGGGAGGGGGGCACTTTCAACTGGACACCTGTGGTTGTAGATGCTTCTGGATACTAAGGAAATCCAAATAAGATTCCCTTGGACATGGTGTATGATAGTAACTAACATAATTTTTAATCTGATAGAAAATAACCACAAAATGCTGGAAAATGGTATCAAAAACCTTAAGAAATTTACAGGTATATTATAATATAAAAAAATAGGCTATAGTTTTTTACTCAAGGCCTTTTGATCATGATTCCCCATCATAAATGGAACATTTTGGTGCAAGAATTGTCTTTCTACTCCTATTATTTATTGAATTATGAGCTGAAAAGTGAAATTGGTACTTTTTGGATGTGGTCATGGGGGCCATCTTGAATTTCTCAAAACCCTCAAGGGTTACAGCTTGGCACTCTTCGGATTTGGATTCTCCAGGGTCCAAAGATATATAATCAGCAAAAAACCATTGTGGGACCTCCAGAGCCGGGTTCACCCAAAAAAACCATTTGGCTGCTGGACTATGCCTACTTTTGCATGCATGTATTTATATTGTTCATTCCGTCGCTCACAGGAGAATGTTTTAGCACAAGGGGATTGAATTACCCTCTTTGTTGAATATAAGATTTCAATTAATCAATTTCAGCAATCAAATATGTCGGTCTTTTTTTTCCAATTTATCCAATTTCAATATTTTTGAAAGACTGCAAGAGAAAAAACCCTTACCATTATCCATAGGGACCCACTGCTGAGCTAGGTTAATCGTTTCTTCGCTCCACCTATACGGAAGAATAAATCAGCTCACTTTGCTAATATTTTATTTTTTAAAAAAAACAAAAAAAAACCACATTGAACATCGAGACGATTTGTGGTTAGTGCATAATATTAAAAATGCAAATTTGTAAGCACTAGTTAATAGAAATAAGTTGCTGCTTATTTATGAGACGATGATTGTACCAGTTATAGATTATGGGGTCATTTTCTATGGCTCAACTACGCAGAATCATTTACAAAGAGTCCGTCCAAAATTCAGCTCTAAAAATCATTTTGAACCTCCAGAAATATACCAGCACCAACGAATTACATGTGGAATTAAAAATCCCAGCCTTAATAACAAGGAGAGAAATTCATATACTGGAGAGGGACTTCATAGGTTTCCAGGTATAACAATAATGTCGATAACAGGAATATTTGGTTTTGAAGGTTAAAGAATGGTAAAAATAAATGAAAATACCCCATCCGAGAAAAAAAATATTCAAAAATTCATATTTGTTTACACTTCCCACTCTTTGGAATGAATTGTCCGACGAAATAGAGCTGACGCCAAATAGAAAAAAAAGAGGAAATATCTAAATTTATAAGAATTATTTACTTAATTCAATTTTACCCTTACCTCAAAGCTACTAATTAAACATGTCAGAGATAAAATACGGTAGAAAAAAAAGAGTATGCCATTCATTGTATTGTTTTCAATAACAAACTGTACTCACAGGTTGAATATGAAATCAGTTGCTGTCTCATCCATCAAATGAACTTGACAATGCCTCAGATGCCTTCCTGTCTTTGACACAATATTTCTGACTGGACTCACCTTCAAATAATTAACTTCTAGTCCATGATATCACTAATAACATATTCGATAAATTTGTGCTGCATGTAGTTTGATCAAGCATGGAGGTATTTCTATATATAGCATCTCCCTGACTCAAGATTATCATGCAAATGGTTTGTGTATAGGTGGCGTGCAGGTATAGCAGTTCTGCTCAGTCCTGGCTCAATGCCAAAACCTATAGCTTGACACACTGATGTGTCAATTTCGTGCATTTTAAACGTTGGGTTTTTTGTTTTCTCAGCTATTTATAGCTGAGAAAACAAATGGGTCACTATGAAATGTGCCAATCACTGATACTGCATCTACATCTTGATAACTTGGTTAACTGTCTGTGAGGTGTTTAAGCTTAGATGTGACATCAGGCGAGGATGCCATATCTAATCCTTTCAATCAGTCATAGATTTCACACCTAGATGTTATTGAAGGCTGATTGACAGCCTTTCTAGGTTTAGCCAAGGGAGTTGATTGGCTGTTAGTTAGATGCTTCTCCAACCATGATAGGTCTGCAGAAGGCCCTCCCACCTCCCACACCACCCCTCTGCCTCAGGTGCTCAAATGGACACTGCCAAACACATTTTCTAAATTTTAAAAGTATGTTACCAACTATTTAGCCTAGCCTAGCCTAGCTTACTACTTTTTATACGACCAACTCTTTTTTTTACGACCCAACTATTTTTTACGACCATTTTTTTTTACGACAAACTTTTTTTTTACGACCAACTTTTTTTAACGACAATTTTTTTACAACCAACTATTTTTTAACAACCAATTTTTTAACAACCAATTTATTTACGACTAACTTTTTTTAACGACCAACTTTTTTTTACGACCAACTATTTTTTAACGACAATTTTTTTTCGACCAATTTTTTCCGACCAACTTTTTTTCAACGACCAACTTTTTTTCAACGACCAACTTTTTTTCAACGACCAACTTTTTTTAACGACCAACTATTTTAACGACAATTTTTCCGACCAACATTTTGCGACCAACTTTTTTTTGTATGTCTTTTGTGTCATATTAGATTTTACCTTCTGGTCTATGAGGACTAGTGGAAACTCAGGAGGACTAGTGGATCTTATTTCTACGTAGGTATTTCCCTAAGTTTATCATTTTTCTCCCTTTCTCTACATGTTTCAGAGTTCATGATTTCAATGGTCCTCAGTGACTGGTCATAAATTCAATTCAATTCAATTCAAGAATTCTTTATTGCAATAGATGTTGTTTACAATGAGGTGGTCCAGCATTCTAAATAGACAGGTGTCTAGGGTAGGTCTTCTGCCTGACATCAGACATAAGTAATTGAGGCTGAGAAATCGTTTCCATTGGAAACGCCAGGTATATAAATTAAGTTGACACTAATTGTAATATTAATTAGATAAACCAAATTTAACTTGATAATTTCTTAACTTAGTACTTGTTTTACATACAACACGGTAGCGCCTACAAGACTATATACTTACCGATTTCACCATGGCCATTATGTTAATCGTTTCCCCCTGAAGTTGCTGACCATTTGCCATTATATCACTGATCGTGTAGTAATCATTGCTCGCTTTTGCAGGGCAATGGATCAGTCCCACCTTGGTGGCCATGGTCGTTCCTGAGCTGTGACTAATTGTAGACTTCTTCTCGCTGACGGTTATTTGACACTGACTGAAATTATAAGTATTTCAGGTGGATACACTTGCTGCCAAAAGTTTTCCGGCCAAACTAGATTCTAAAACAATGAAACCGGAAAATGAAAATATTACTTCATCAGTAGAACTTACGTCGGAGTGCTTGGCTTGAAGTGATCATCGGTACCATCCGCTCTTTTTGACTGCACCATAAATTGCTGGATATCAACTTATTAAACGAAAAGAAAATCGGTTGAATCATTTGTTTGCTTCAATGAAAAAATTACGCCCGGAAGGACGTTATTTGCTAACTTATTCTTTCATGTTTTGACACCAAATTCCGTATATACATCTGTTAGCCAGAATTTACGTCGTATTTGACCAGAACAAAAATGATAAAAATGGTTTCGTCAGCCAGTGAACTTATCTGTAGATCTGGTGATAGATCTTGGAGGTGTCATTTTAATATAAATGATTAAATTTAGTTTACATGCAACCGCTAGCGCATATGTACATATACGCTAGCGGTCGGAAATTTATTTAGATATGAAAGTAATGTTATATAGATCTAGATGGAACTGTCTATACTGCTGAAAGGTTAGCTTTTATGATAATAGGGAAAGATTATTGATGTCACACGCACCATAAGTAAGGAATTTATAAAAGCATTGGATTTGATTGTTGATGTTTCACGCTATTGATGATGCGATTTTTAAAAATATTATAAATTGATATTAAATTTACTTTCGAAATGTTGGTTGAGTCACCCCACCTACATCTCCTATGTGATATTGTTGACCAAGTGCTTGGATGTAGTCCTCTTCTCCCCAGCAAGTGACATTGATGCAATCCTCGGGGGAATCTCTCAGGGTGAAACACAGAACATGGCGTTCTTTTCCCGGCTCTGTTCATAGTTCAAGAAATTGACCAAATTGACCATTTAGAATGAAAACATTATTAATATTATTGTTGGTGTTAATATCTTTTATACTTTTCTCCGAAAAAAGGCCTCTGCACAACATGAAAATAAATGATGAAGGAATAAAACAACTCGGGGGTATTTAAACTATAATCTTACCTTTTCTATTCGGAAAACTGCGTGGATTATCTTTGGCGATAATGACGCCAGAAATTTGCTGTAGAAAAAAAAATGCCGAATTTACATTTTCATGACAATTAACAATACTTTATTACAATTTACAGCTTAAGAACATATACTTAAGAGTATATCCCTATCATTTTAAGATAGCAAAACGGTTGTAAAATAAAGAACAACGATTTGGAGAAGATTGGCGCAACGCCTTATTACCGTGCCAGGAATTCCTGGACCCAGATCAGCGATACTCATGCAATTCTGGGTGGACCTCATTGTATTGGAGTTCTGGTGAGCGGGATATTTATTGCTGTAGGTGCCTGAACCATTATTTACGGCAATTCCTTGTTCAACAAGGTCATTTTCCAACAGCCCTTCGAAATCGAAGTTTCCTGACCACGCCATGTTTAGTCTGGTAGTGGTTGATTGTTGGAATCTATAGTGCGAAAAGATAGTATAATGTATTGTGTACCGTATATAGTATATAGTATATATACAGTGCATGTAAACCTTCCATTTAATAGGAACAACACCTGCTTAAATCACTGATGTATTTAAGGATCTTTTTACTCTGAGAACATCGTATTCCGTCAGTAAGTCATTTTTTCATAAATTCAAAGAGGTCATGTGTGTAAACTGTGCCATACATCATGATCTCGATCGCTAGCTGTAAGTGTAACCAGAGATCGCGAGTACATAATGATCTATGCTCGTTGTTCCAGGCTAACATTTCTCATATATATAATCTTATATAGGCCAAATATCGGCAATCGGCAATTAATTAACGCAGAGTAGAAGCATTTGTAACCGTTTAACCTCGCACAGATCATCAGTGAATGAAAAAGACAATATTGCCATCAAATTAAAAGATAAAAACCAGGACGCTCTCTGAGAAGGAATCTTTATTATAGGAACCCTGAGGTACGTATTGCCATCTGAACGGATGATCAGTATTTCCTCCATAACAATGTCAGTTCGCATTATTTATACTTTCGAAATTCAACTTCCATAAAATTATAGAATAACAATTAAGGAATGGTAGACAAGGTGCAGTAAGTGACTGGGCGTACGTGGGGTATTAAACCGCGGGCGGAATATAAATATCAGGGTATGTCCTCCTTTTATTCACTCATAGTTTTGGTATGCGTGGATGAATTTCTAGAGTCGACTTGAGTGGGAGAGGTCGGGAGTATGATTTATCTGTCCCTTAAAATTAAATAAGGGCGTTGTTGTTGGGCTGGTTCTGCAGGTCGAGAGGTGTGGCTAGGTCCTCCCTACATGGTTCCCTGGCCTATTGATTGGTTAGAACCTGAACAAGGGTGTTATTTACATCCTTGTATTACACCTCTGTCGTGTAGTTGCCTATACCTACAACATTGTATCTGAGAGTTGGTAGGTTTGAAGGTAATATATAGGCGGTAATATATCTCAGTTTACCATTGAATCATTGATCATTTCTCATATCTAATTTGTATATCATCTATTATTTCTATCACCATACTCTAACTAAATGTTTTCTTAATGTAATAGCGCAGAAAAGTTTTTCTTTCCTGTATAAAAACTTTTCAAATCGGGCACAACAAAAAAAGTCAGAAACTGGATTCCCATATCAATCAGATGAAACATCCTATCATTGACTGTATTTTCATTTATTATTCTCAAATCGTTCTATTTTTTCTGTTATAATATAATCAAATATCAGCTTTTACCCCTGAGTATGATTTAGTTAACCAGATTTTAGGTAATTATCCACATTTAAGACTTCAAATTTGGGCAACGTTTTTTCTGTGTGAAAAAACGTCACCCAATCTATGTCAAATTTAGTCAATTAAATAAAGCTTGATTGTTATTTTTTATGTTTTTAATACATGACTGACACCACTTTAGACCATTTTACCATTAGACCAAAATTTGTCATTCATGACAATATCCACTCAAGGATGGTGGCGTTTTCATGCAGTAAATTCATATATGATGTGTTTCAGGAATATGAGACACAAGTCACAAAAATTGTATTATTCAAAGTGATTCAATCATCGGATTTCTTTGTTGGAGTATTGTCATTTTTGGAGTGCTTATAGTGCTATTGATCATAGCATTAGCTGTACCAAATTTCAGGACTGTACTAAATATATCCTTCAATTTCACAAGTCATCCTATGGAGTATATTAAGCTAATTTACTGGTAATTCCCCATCCAGAAATATTGCATAGCAATATCCCTATCTAAAATCGAAATATATCAGTTATTGAAATCTTAACAATTATTTTAGATTATTTTGCTGAAAGCGTAATATCACATAATTGTAATTAGTTCAAGATTTTTCATTCAAGCCAATATCTACTCAAGAATGGCATATAAATTGTACCAAAGTGTGTAAAAACGTCGCCAGGTGGCGACGTTTTTCCCACTGATTATCAGGATCAGAGTCTTGGAAGTTGAGCCATGAATTCTTGAAGATGAGCCATATTTAAGCATTATACATGGAAAATGATTTAATTTGGCTAATAGTGCTGATATGACTAACGTTTTTATATAAAAATATTGCCATAGTGTGTAAAAACGTTGCCGGGTGGTGACGTTTTTTCAGCAACGAGTTTGTCCAGGCACAGGACAGCTCTGCGGAGGCAGAAGATTGGTTCATCTGTCGCCGGGACAAATAATACCATTGCCTGATGTGACAACTGCATCGATTTCGACCACTTGATATCTCTTGATGGAGATGCAAGTGCCGTCAGAAACTATCCTCAAGTCACCTCTGGTCAAATGTCTAGTTTCATCAAATGCAGACCCAGTCCTCAAAGCAAGATTACTCTGACATAGCTAGCATTCCCACAAACACGATGGGAATGGTGACTCTGACGTGTGTGGGGAAGTTAAGAACATGAAGATTAAGTAGAATCTTCCTCAATAGTTGTGGCAACACAGGTAGCTTCGGCTGTGGAACATGCCTGAGTGTCAACTGCAGGCCCCTTATGGTGTAGGCGACCCGCAGTGATATAGTGATGCAGAGTTGTATCCCATCAGCTTGAAGAAAGTCCTGACGCTTGTGATAGTATTTATGATCATTGCTGGAACCTTGGTGTATTTTGACAGATATTCCATGAACCAGCAGATTAGTGCAGGGAACGGTTGCTTGAAGTCATTGCCTATGGTGGAGCAGAATGCTATATACTTCCTGACGGCCGCATGTCTGTTTTCGAAGTCCCCGAGCGGTGTGCTTGGCGTTGCCTGGCCTGGGCAGCTTTCACAAGGCGTCTTGGTTCCCTGCCTAATAGTACATATTAGTATTTAACATGTTATCATGAGCATTATGGATTTCAATATTATTTTGTCGGGCAATGTCTTTAGCTTTGATTAAATCATCATTCGAGAGAGCTGCACCCAAAAGTGCGTCAGCTATGACCATTTGAATACCCCGGACGTGGACAAGCTCATATTCGACCTGGAACTTCATAGAAATAATGATACAGAGCCTGGGCGCATGCACCTAGCGTCGGGTCCTGAACATGAGACATATAAGCTGTTGAGCAGATGGGTGGTTATAACAACTGATTGGGCATAGTAAGGGGGTCCCTCTACACATTGCATAGAAAAACCATGTGTTATACCGTCCAAGACCATTGCATCACCCTTGTGGCCTGCCGCAATAGATTTCCAGCTGTTAATGTTCAATGTAGTAGTGATATGAATTTTGGCGCCTTTTTAATTTGGGACGTTGCAGTTCTTAATTCTCTCATATATATCAGCCATGGTAGAGTCAAGCAACATATCTGGGTATGGCAAGTTTGTATAAGCATTGAAACCAACATTTTGCGGACTGTCACTCTCACTTGGATTTGCAGAATCATTACATAATTCATACTCACACACGATTGTCTCACTTTCTTTTGTTCGTTTTCACTATTCACTATATATATATATGACCCATTCTCACAAAATGGGATCACCCCCCCCCCCTCCCTCCAAGAGGATGAATTTTTCATATTAGTTCTAGAAAAATTGCCTTTAGTACATCACAATCTATGCATCACGAGACATAATAGGTGAATTTTGCCACGTGATATATGAAATATTCTTCATGTGAGAGCCTCTCACATTTGATACCCCATTTTTGTTGTCTTTACATCGCCACCATGTCCAATTCTGCTGTTTTGTCATATTCTAGTTAGTTATGGATCTGATTTAACCATATTCTGATGTAATTCGATAGAAAACATATCGGACTTGAAGAAAATACTAAAAACTGTGAGGAAAACCCATATTTAATGTTATTTCATGGTTAAAGAAGGGAGGCTAATTTAATGAAAAATACGTTTTTGTCTATGAAATTCCCTTACTTTTCAAATACGCTGGTGAGTAACTGAACACTCTTTAGCTCTATTCTTTTCTATGTTCTTACAGAAGAATACAGGGCTAAAACCTGGATGGATTCTAATAAGGGGAAGAAGCATTACATTGAACCAGTTAGCCTGTGAATGTAGGCTACGGAAAGACAAAATTGCCTCTGATATCAAGAAAATAGATTCATAGATTTCTCATCTAAGCAATTATATCTGAGTATATTTTATTACTATCTTTCCTTTTACCATCATTGAATATCATAATTTAGTCCTCAGTATAGACATAGTTCTTTGATTTCAGGAATATTTTTTTCTTATATGAATCAAATATAGGGACTCCCTGCATTGTTTCAGACATTTCCCCAATCGTTTTCCTTAGGTATGCCAACTGTTTCTGTTATTCATTCAGAAGATACAAGATCTAAATGTTTACATCTTATGAGTTCTACCTTACTTTTTTTTAACATTATTTCTAGGGTGCCTTCAGGTAAACCGAACCATCAGGTAAACCGAACCAACCAACTTAAACCTCCGTGCAAACTCAGTAGATTGGACCACAGGATAAAGAGCCATCTATTGTTTAAAAGAGAATAAATTGGAGATAATTTCAGCAAATCTTTCTAGGTGTCACAGAGAATTTGCTCACATGGGAAATTGGCGGGAAGTACAAACTATCTATTTTTTTTTGTTTTATCTGAAGGTCAAGATTTTAATGTCTATATACCGATTCATCGATCATTCCAAATCTATGTAGAACATGTGGAAACAATTTTTACGCAAAACATCACAAATCATAGTGTATTATGATTTCCTCATTGAAAAAATGGATAACCCCTTGCAAGTGACTTCAAGGTCATTGAAATGTCATTGGTTCGCTTTTCCTGACAGTTCATATAAACCGAACCATGTAGTGTAAGGTAAAGCGAACC
Source organism: Sthenelais limicola (assembly GCA_942159475.1). Classification (NCBI taxonomy): domain Eukaryota; kingdom Metazoa; phylum Annelida; class Polychaeta; order Phyllodocida; family Sigalionidae; genus Sthenelais; species Sthenelais limicola. The sequence goes on along the minus strand of OW804095.1, from coordinate 109,714,538 downwards.
ACTGGTTCGCTTTACCTGAAACAACATGTTTTATCATAAAAACCTATCCCCAACCTATTCATTTTCATTCTCCACACTTTTTTGTGTGCATTAGTAATGCTGTGCCACCTAATAGATTGTTATAAGATTTATCATCCATATATATACGCCTAGGCCTAAACATACAGGGTAGGGAATACCTTTTTGGGAATCGGGATTGGGGCCTATTTTAAATCGGGATTCAGGATTTAAAATTAAGGGTCTACGGGATTCTTGAAAGGGATTCAGAGCCAGATTTAATTATTCCAGGTAGGGATTGCATATAATAAAACAGGATTGCAAATTGAAAACCTGCGGGATTTGGAAAATGGGGCTTATACAAAATGGAAAATAGAGCTGACAGGCGTAATAGGCCATCAGCTGAGCCTTAAAATATGGCCAGAAAATGATTTTGGTTTCAGCATCTGCGGCCCTACTTTTGGTCAGCAGGGAGACAAGGGAGACTTGGAACAGTGCTGGTTTCACAGGCTACATTTGAATACCGTACCCAAATTAATATTCCTCATATTTCAAATGTCACCAGTTGTGATTTAAGCAATCACCTCGCTGAATTGTGAATACAAGCAAGAGATTAGGACATGCCTCTCCAAGTGGGGGGTAGAGGTAACTGCAGGTAGGGGTGTGCGGTGGTAGAAGTAACTGGGGGTAGATGTGTGTGGGGTAGAGATAACTGGGGGTAAAGGTGTGTCGGGGTAGAGGCAACTGGGGGTGAAGGTGCGTGGGGATAGAGGTATATAACTGGGAGTAAGGTGTGTGGGGGTAGAGGTAACTTGGGGTAGATGTGTGGGGGATGGGGGGTAGCGGTAACTTGGGTTTAGCTGCCTTTCCATAGATGCGGTTTTTCATGCCGCGCGCGGCACGCGGCAAATAATCGCTCACATGCATTTCTATTGAGCCTTTTCCATAGGCGCGGCTACCCGCACGGGTCGTTGCCGCGTGGTAAAACGAATCGCTCACTGCTCGATTATTTTTGGTGGGGGGTAGAGGTAACAGGGGGTAGATGTGTGGGGAGGTAGAAGTAATTGGGGTAGATGTGTGTGTGTGTGTGTGGGGTGGGGGGGGGGGGGTAGAGGTAACTAGGGGTAGATGTGTGGGGGTAGAGGTGTGTGGGGTTAGAGGTAACTGGGGGTAAAGGTGTGTGGGGGTAGAGGTGACTGGGAGAAAAGGTGTGTTAGGGTAGAGGTTACTGGGAGTAAAGGTGTGTTGGGGTAGAGATAACTGGGGGTAGATATGTGTGGGGGTAGAGGTAACTGGGGGTAGATGTGTGTGGGGTAAAGGTATGTGGGGGGTAGAGATAACTGGGGGTAGATGTGTGTGGGGGTAGAGGTAACTGGGGGTGGAGGTGTGTGGGGGTAGAGATAACTAGGGGTGGAGGTGTTTGGGGGTAGAGGTTACTGGGGGTGGAGGTGTGTGGGGGTAGGTTTAACTGGGGGTAAAGATGTCTGGGGGTAGAGGTGACTGGGGGTAAAGGTGTATGGGGGTGGAGGTAACTGGGGGTAAAGGTGTGTGGGGGTAGAGATGACTGGGGGTAGATGTGTGTGGGGGTAGAGGTTACTTGGGGTAGATGTGTGTTGGGGTAGAGATAACTGGGGGTAGATGTGTGTGGGGGTAGGGGTAACTTGGGGTGGAGGTGTGTCGGGGTAGAGATAACTAGGGGTGGAGGTGTGTGGGGGTAGAGGTTACTGGGGGTGGAGGTGTGTGGGGGTAGATTTAACTGGGGGTAAAGATGTCTGGGGGTAGAGGTGACTGGGGGTAAAGGTGTATGGGGGTGGAGGTAACTGGGGGTAAAGGTGTGTGGGGGTAGAGATGACTGGGGGTAGATGTGTGTGGGGGTAGAGGTAACTGGGGATAGATGTGTGTGGGGGTAGAGGTAACTGGGGGTAGATGTGTGTGTGGGGGGGTAGAGGTAACTGGGGGTAGAAGTGTGTGGGGGTAGAGGTAACTGGGGATAGATGTGTGTGGGGGTAGAGGTAACTGGGGGTAGAAGTGTGTGGGGGTAGAGGTAACTGGGGGTAGAAGTGTGTGGGGGTAGAGGTAACAGGGGGTAGATGTGTGGGGGGGGTAGAGGTAACTGAGGGTAAAGGTGTGTTGGGGTAGATGTATCTGGGTGTAATGGTGTTTGGGGGGTAGAGGTAATGGGGGTAGATGTGTGTGGGGGTAGAGGTAACAGGGGGTAGATGTGTGTGGGGGTAGAGGTAACAGGGGGTAGATGTGTGTGGGGGTAGAGGTAACTGGGGGTAGATGTGTGTGGGGGTAAAGGTCACTGGGGGTAGAGGTCACTGGGGTAGAGGTAACTAGGGGTAGGTGTGTGGGGGGGTAGAGGTATCTGGTGGTAGATGTGTGTGGGGGTAGAGGTAACTGGGGGTAGAAGTGTGTGCGGGTAGAGGTACCTGGGGGTAGATGTGTGTGTGGGGGTAGAGGTAACTGGGGGTGGAGGTGTGTGGCGGTAGAGATAACTGGGGGTGGAGGTGTGTGGGGTAGAGGTTACTGGGGGTAGATGTGTGTTGGGGTAGAGATAACTGGGGGTAGATGTGGGTGGGGGTAGAGGTTACTGGGGGTTGAGGTGTGTGGGGGTAGATTTAACTGGGGGTAATGATGTCTGGGGGTAGAGGTGACTGGGGGTAAAGGTGTATGGGGGTGGAGGTAACTGGGGGTAAAGGTGTGTGGGGGTAGAGATGACTGGGGTGGAGGTGTGTGGGGGTAGAGGTAACTGGGGTAAAGGTGTGTGGGGGTAGAGGTAACTGGGGTAGATGTGTGGGGGTAGAGGTAACTGGGGGTAAAAGTGCATGGGGGTGGAGGTAACTGGGGTAGAGTTTTGTGGGGGTAAAGGTAACTGGGGGTAGAGGTAACTGGGGGTAGAGGTGTGCAGGGGTAGAGGTAACTGGGGCTAGAGGTGTGCGGGGGTAGAAGTGAAGTTAATGGGGGGGGAGGGGAGGGGGGTTAGAGATTACAGGGGTGAAAGTAAGTGAATGGGTATGGGTTAGGGAAGTGAGGGGGAGGGGTGTGTGGGAGTGTGGTAGGGGGAAGGGGAGATATGTTGGGGTAGATGTGGGTGAGGGTAGAGATGTGTGGGGGGAGTGATGGCCTAACTTATTATATATCTTTTCTCATATCAGGTAAAGCGAACCACTTGGTTCGGTTTATCTTAAGTGGTGGTTCGCTTTATATGAAATGTCAGGTAAAGCGAACCAACTCTACACGATATTTCCATGGAGACTATTGGTATTAATATGCATAGTAATTTAATTAATTCATGTGCCATAGGAAGCTGACCCACTCTAATGTTCATTTGAAGTTTGAATGGTTTGTTGCAATTTTTTTTATAATGAGAAATCAAGATGAAGACGAAAATGGTTCGCTTTACCTTAATGCACCCTATATTTCAAGGACAACCAGACAGACTATTTTATTTTAATTACATGATATCCTTTCTTTCTTGTAATTAGTTTCTCATTATGTTGTTATAATTATTGTTCCATTACCTTTTCACAATAATAGAAAAAATGTACAATGTTACCTACGTCTTCAGACTATTTTATTTTAATTACATGATATCCTTTCTTTCTTGTAATTAGTTTCACATTATGTTGTTATAATTATTAGGAGGTGTAATGAATACAGAACATACCGACGGGGACGGCGGGAATAGTGTTACCCATCAAGGATTTAGGCGGAAACAGAGGGCCGAAGCACAGCATAGGCCTGAGATCCTTCCTGTGTGTTCAGATTTCACATTCCCGGTGTGTTGAGACTGTTTGAGACCATGCATGCCCAGCTCAAACATCAGGTTTTAAAGTTAAAACAAGGGTTCCCTAGTGAAAATAACAAAATACCACATCCAAAAAATGGACGAGGTATAATAAGATATGACAACCTTATTTCAGAAACTTTGAACAATTAAGTTAACTGCCACTTCCCCATAACCCAGCTTTGCCAAACCTTGCAGAGGAGCTGTGGAGGGAGGGCACATAGTCTGAACACACCATAAATGTCCTCAACTTAATTCCAGCTTTAAACTTCAACTTACAAGTAAGTATTAGTTAACTGTAAAATTATGTCTCGTCCATTCATGTTAGTGTTCCGAGACTCTGTAGCTTCACTAGGAGGCCCAAAGTACAGGAAAACCTCTTTATGAACAAAAATTCCTCAAGCAGGAGACTGTTATTTCCACATGTTGCCATCTGTAAAACAAAGAATTTCCCCCAAATGAAATAGCTATAAAAAAGAAAGACATAATTTTACGCTCAATTTTCTCTATAATAATTCACAACTTGAAATGAAACAACAGACAAAACCTTCAAGCATTAATTTGAAGCTTAATGATACTAACATACCTTACTTCTTCTTCTCTCGAACTTTCTTCCGATTCATACGCCTGTCCTTCAGAAAGGTATCATTGATCTTAGATAGTACTTAGTAAAGGTACGGGAGTTGCGCCAAGAAGCTTGTTTTATCAGAATGTTCATATTAAGCTCCAATGCCAGAGCTTTAGACATGACTGCCCCTCTTATACTATGCCCTTTGTATTTCTCTGTGCTGATACCAGGTAACTCTAAGGTTTGTTTAGTCCAGTTGGAAACTGTTAGCCGTGACACTTCCTTGTGAGGCCATATGTAACTTAATAAAAGTTGGTCTTAACCCTGTCTGATAATTCAGAATATCCAAAGGGACGCCAACCCTGTTATGTTTCAACAAATGTTTCATGAAAATTCTTTCTTTTCTTTTTTTGTCCAACATCGGATCTTTATTCAAGAAGACATTTTATAACATAGGTATATCACAACGATTATAACAGAAGAAACAAGCGAGTGTCCGTTTAAGACCAAATTTTACCATTTTTGTTCTTTACAGTACACTGATATTGGTTAGGCTATAACTATACATTTCTTGATAGGACTTTTTTGAAACTTTTTGTTCCCTTTTTGTTGTTTTTTTTGAGTTTTTCTTATTTTCTATCCACTCTGGTTGCCTATGAGGCTATTTCTTACCACTATGTGGCCCCTCTGTTTTTTGGTGGGGGGTTAGAGGTGTTACACTCTTGTGTTGCTCAGCAGTAAGGTAGGCCCGGGATGTATACCTGCATCCTGTGAGCAGCACTACGATGTATCTAAATAAAGAATGGGCTGCCTCAGGGTAGCCAGTCTGAATCCAGCATCCGACTCTGTTGGTCCTTCCTTCTACCACTGAAGCTATTCAAAATTTAAGGTAGTATAAGTCTCAGGACTTAATCATTTATTAGAAGTATATATTTATAGGGGCAACACCCTATTATATCACTGGTGGAGAACCAATTAAGATCGTGGTTAATTGTGTTTAGCATAATAATTATCCCCAATCAAAGGGGTGGAAGAACTGCTGATACCGAGCAATTTTTCCACTGCCTGTGTGAGTAGAAGGACTCCAACCAGGGGGCTATGTATAGCCTGACTGAGGAAGGCAACCCAGCTTTCCTTGGGGAGTAAGGCAGGACCTGGGTGGAGTGGAGCTGCATGCAGGGTGAGAGGAAGATACAGAAACTACTCACGCTGGGAGCTGGAAGATTTACATATATATCCTTCCAGGGCTTAAACAATTTTCTGGCTGTTGGGTTTTGTAAAGCAGCGATTTGAAGGCCTGTTAACCTTTTTTTGATTTCAGGAATAAAGTTATTGAAGAGTACATTGTTGTTTCCAAATAGCCTTTGTCTGTGTATATATGATTTTCCTACTAACAGTACATAATTAATGTTAGTCTTGGTACCTTTGCCTCTTAAACCGAAGATAATTTCTCCACTGGTGAATTGATGTGTTAAGATCTTACTGAAACCTATCCAATTCGTTATCCAGTCTTTAATATCTGACCAGAACTTTTCGATTGTGTTACATTTGTGAAAGAAATGAATAATGTTGTCGTGACGACCACAATAATCACAGTCAGGAAAATCTTTGATTCTGATGTTTTTCAGGTAACTATTACAGCAAATATTTCTGTGTAATACTTTATATCGTAAGGCCTGCAGTCTTACATCGTTCGTGATTCTGATGGGGAGGTAAAAAATCCCTTTCCATGTTTCTTCACTATTTAGATTATTATCGATGTTCAAGATTGTGGCCCATTTGGCTAATTTATCAATGTCAATCGCAATATTTTCAATAAACATTACATACAGTAACTTGGCATTTGTTTTTAGTACGTTGGTTCTATCGTTTCCTATTCTGATCTGTATTTCAGTAATGAATTCGTTGCGAATTTCTGGCTGGTTTATTAACCTGAGCCATCTTCTAGGTATTGCCTGCTGTACCTGTAACCTTTCTTTCATGAAAATTCCTAAATAGTCTGAACATATTTCAATTCCGGAGACTGGAATTCTCCAAATTGTCTGCCCCCGCTGAGCCGAAGTGAGCAAGAAGATAACTGTAATCTTGAATGAAAGTGCATAAGGGAAAGTTTAGCATTAGTACCCCAACTTCTGAAAAGGTCTAAGACCAGTTTAACATCCCACATAGAATCATAATGAGGTTTAGGTGGGTTCTTATAATAAACAGTTCGGACCAATAGTCCAACATTTCTCTCTTCTCCAATGGTGAGGCCCTTGGTTGTGGGGGCCACTGAGGCAATTGCTGAATGTGCGATGCCGAAATTTCCATGAGCAATCCCCAGTTTGCTCAGAATTCTTAAAAAATCAGTGTTATGTCTGTGTGATGGGTTGTACATTGAAGTTGTTAGTGATACAATACATGTCGAAGTTGTTAGTGACACAATATTCCATCCATTTACGAATATAAATAGAATAGGCCTTTCTGGTGTTTGGCCTCCTACCTAAATGAATTAGATGAGGCATCTCCAAAGAATAACCCTCCTTCAGTGGATTCCGAGTTAGAAGTGGCAAGCTATCAGGGGGATCCTCATAAGAGCCTAAGGTCTGCGTTTTTTTCCTGATCTCTGTGGCAGAGATTTCCTTTCTTTCCTTCTATGTTTAGAACTTGCTTTGCTGACAATGTTATCAGTGCAAACCAGCTCTGGCCTGGTCACCTGGAAGCAACAAGTATGGCCCTGACATTCTCCCCCATGATCTTCTGCCAGGCCCTCCCTACCAAGCTAAAAGGCGGAAAAATGTAGAAAAATTCATTAGAGTTTCAGGCAAACGTTAAAGCATCAATTAGTTCAGCTCCAGGATCTGGGCCCCCAACTACAATATCTATCCATTGTGTTGTTAATTCTCAATGCAAATAAATCAAAAGAAGGAACACCCATTTTTGCGCAAATCAGTTCGAAATTCTCTTTACTCAACTCCCACTCTACATTATCCCAGAAATTCCAGGATTTGTGGAATATGTGAAGCTACTAGCCAGTTTGAATGCTTTTCTGCCCAAATCCAAATTTCTTTTGCAATTCTTTGACAGGGCCTCTACTTTACTCAATTTGTTGACATAAGTGACTGTTACTGTATTGTCTGACATGATTCTGATACACAAATTTTGTACTTTACACAAGCTGAGGAGACCTAGCCAAACCACTGCCAACTCTTTCACATTAATGAGCCACTGAAATTCATCTTCACCCCATCTTCCATTGGCTTTTTGATCACTTAACACCATGCCCCAACCTAGATTAGAGGCATCCGTATATAACGTTAGATCTGGGTCAATGTCTGTCACTATCTTGTAAGATGTACCCACCTTGTTAACCCACCAGAAAATATTCTCCTGACCGTCTTTGGAAGGGACATAAATGCTGAGAAATTTCCTCTTTCACGTTTGAGGGCATCAATCTTGTCCCATTCTAACTCTTTGACATTGTTTTCTCCATAGTCCGCAGCTACTGAATACACTATCATAAGCCCTATGGCATGCGCTATTTCTTGAGAATAATGTCATTACAAGCTCTAAGCATCTTCTGTCTTTTCTCCTCTGTCAGGCAGGACCATTTTGTAAATGTTGAAGCTAGAACTGCATGGTGTTCACCAACTGCAGTAAATTGCTTGAAAAATCCAAGGCCGCACCTCGACCTATTCCCACCACTGGGTCCTTACGTAACATAGTACCAATGGCTGCCTCCGCCATCTTGACATTTGCCACAGCTTCGGGCGTTTTCTCCTTAGGCTCCTCACCTTTCTTCTGGTCATCCACCATTATAGATGCTAATTTCTTTATCCTGGTAGCCGGAGCTTTCTTCCTCCCAGGGAGAATTCTCGCATACAAATCCTCTTGAAAATCAAGCGAAGCTTGGCTATTGCGGGTCTGCCTGCCAAGCATTTAGTTTCTGACGCGAGAACAGAATAAAACAGTTATTACTCGACCCATAAGGTGACTGTTGAGATAAAAAGGGGGTCGGAATGATCACAACTAATCATCCACGCCCCAAAAAGAAAACTATGGATGAAAACCCATTTTTTTTTCTATAAAAAAGGTAAATACTTACCCAACTTGTTGAAATAGCCACGGCTAACAGACGCGCTTGGTCTGATGTGTGAGCTGTGCATTCATGGTCTCACAACAGTCTCGGAACACTAACGGGAATGGACGAGTTGATCACTAATATTACACATGAAAAGACTGTGACCAGGGGTGGGTCAGGTTCCAAGCTGAGGAGATTGGATATTAACACTAGTGTGTATATCAATAATAGTTCCCATCCTTTATATGAGCACCTTTTTGTCTTTTTTTACTAACTTCATGCATTACAGTTTTATTCAAGCTATCCTGCTTTTGCATGTGTCCTCTACAATGCTAATATCCGGGAAACCTAGTTTTTTATTTTATTTTTCACTTTTTCTTTCTCATTATTATAGGGATAACAGCGCTCTTACTGTCAGGAAAACATTGCTGAAAAATTTCATATCCATCTGCTTTGTCAACAACACAATATCATTGTCATACCTTACATCTTTCTTCGTCCTGATTTTACCCTATGAGCCTTAATGGTTTTAATAGTTTTAAGGACTCACTTGGTCTCAGATAAATATATAGGCTACAAACTTCCCCTATGTTGGCCCGTCAATATGTGGATTCCAAATCTGTGCATGATGTTATACTGCTAGGTGGCAGTATACTGCTAGGTGGCACCCAATACACCCCAGTGTGGGGTGGCCGCTACACCAGGTGGCGACAGGGCCCAGAAGGGAACCCTGGAAGATAGAAGTGGAACTACCATATATTTCTCCAGCGAATTTTAAAATTTTCCCAGCGGAAGTCAGGGCCATATGTGGGGAAAGATCAACTAGAATATAGCCATATTGCTTATTCATAGTGTCTGTATAAGCATGTAATAATTGTTTTGCCAGACCTATTTGCTTCCCGAGTACAGAAATCTGATGAACATCTCGTGGATTTCTCATAAGAATAAGATAATGACAATTAGAACTATATCTCTAGCATGTTTTCCTTGACAGAAAATGTTTTGAGTTATATACAACACACTTATATTACGATGATGACTCTCTCTTGTAAATAGTCTTTCCATTGATGGAGACTTCACAACGTCTTGCATCAGATCATCAATCACAAACAGCTTGTGTTCACCCTCTTCTCCCTCTATAAAGTGCGAATCATCTGGAAGTCCTTCGTGAAAATGAATCGTATTATCAGCATTTTTCCTTGATTCAAATGTTGATTGCCAAACACCGTAGAAGTAATATACGTTTGCAGTTGGTTTATCAAACATTAGATGTCTATTATGTATTATTCTTTTCACAAGTTGTGTTTTACCAGCTCCTGTTGTACCACAAATCATAACAGTTGTGGGAGTTGCGAATATATACTTTGATACTTCCAACACTTTTGACTGTCCTAGTGAATTCATGACTAATGTGTGAATGAAAGATCTTCAGACGGTGACGAATCTCTTATATTCTCTAGCATATGTCCTATTGTGTTGGCGCCTCTAAATGTATCTTGTGTGGATAATGCAGCAACAGACGGTAGCATACCAACAGACCAATGTTTGTCTTCTTTTAAACATGCATACACAATTGATTGTTTTCCAGTGAATGCAAGGCAAAGTTCTGCATTCAAATCTGAGTTTATTTTGATATGCAGCACATTTAACATTACTTTGTCTCTTATCTGAATCCATTTCGTCGGATGTTTTTTCACAATTGCTTTCACGTATTGTCTAATTGAGTGGATGTTTTGAGACATCAGATTTAAAGCATCAACCTGTAGCTCACTCAATGTCTGCAACATTTTATAATAAAAAAGATGCTCAGCACTTGCGAACGTTATATGTTCATATACAATCTGAGAGTTGTAATGCAAAGCTAAAGGATGTGTAATACAATCAATAACACACAAATCTGTCTTTGGCCAAGGACTTAAAGTGATATTAAGTGGACGAGTTGATAAACCATCAGAAAGCACTTCTCTCTTCATATAAAGATACGAAAACCCACATCTGTCTTGTTTGTATGTGTAAATAGTGTTGTTTTTCTGACGAAAGCCCAAGTTCATCCCGTCAAAAGAAGACTTTGTTTGAAGAACATCACTAAATATTTGAAATGTGTTTTCAAGTCTGTTCTTATTAACTCCTTTACAGCTTATCTTATCATTGGATTTCGCTGTTTCGTTCTCCTTAAGGATGTATGTTTTGCTTGTTAATGCAATCATTTCTGTTCCTTCTGCCTCCATTTTGAATAACCCTGGTGTCCTCTTAGAATACAAAGCACAAGAATCACAACACCTTTTTGGAAACCAACCCAATCCACCATTGTTCTCATGCTGACCACATCTATTGAATATTTCGTCTTCATATTCTGACTTAAGATGAGGATAAATAACATCATCCAAACTCTTTGAGGAAAGGCTAATTTCCTACGAGCTTCATTGTGTCTGCTGTGACTGTCGAACCATTCAAATCTCCATCTCTTCTTGCTTGGGTGACTTCGTCTTGAAATGTCTTAAAGCACGCGACCGGAATAAATTCCACAACCTGATATACCCTTGTTATAATAAGTCTGTGTTCAATATACCACTTCAGTAATGGTGTAGCAACAAGTATCTTCTGTGCTTTTGTGCCACTTACTAGTAATTTTCTCGGTTTTGTCGATAAATTGGAATCTTTAATGTGTTCCCCTGTTGTCGATAAATTGGAATCTTTAATATGTTCCCCGACACATTCCATACTTATGTCTGTTGTGCAAAAAATGGGACACATTTCTGAGAAGTATTCAGATGGAGAAATGTTCTTTGAAAACATATGTACAGATCCCCAAAATTTAGGGATCTCGATATCAACTTCAACTGTACCAAATAAAGTACCACTTGCAACAGCTTCTATGATTTGTTCCTCTGAGACACTTCCTTTATGAGAACGGTAAAATTCTGGAAAAAGAGATGTCGACTGATCCGAAATTGAACTGTCTTCTTTCATCATTTTATGAAAATCACATTCCCACATTGTCACAACTTCTATGCCTATTTTTCGAAGGTTTTCTGCTTTTTGACGTGTTCTTTCTCGACGATATTTCCAAACATCTTCAGTCATTTTCTCCTTCGTACAAATGCATCAGTGAAAGTTGCACCCATTAAACTATGTCCAAAAAACAAAAGCAAAATACAATTAATGATACAATATATATATATATATATATAAAGTGTGCAATGTTATTAATATAGCAACATTATTTAAGTATGATATAGTATGTATAAGTTAGAAAATAGTACAAAAAACATAATATGCCAATAATTTGTTATCCATACCTCAAAGGCCTTCTGTGATATTGGTGAAAAGCCATCTACAAGATAGGGTCCAAGTCGAATCTCATTCCCATTTTTTAATCTATGTATTATTGTCTCTCCTGTTGTGTATATCAACCACTCTAGCCATACAAACATCATCAAATGGTTTGTGTGTTTTTGTGGTCGAAAGTTATTCTCCTTCATACGCCGAATGTATGATCCCGTTGGCAACTTTTGTCCCAATGCCCATAAATATAGAGCATTTGCATCGTATCCTACAATGTTTCAACATGTTTTTCCATTACGTATTAGTGTTTCTCCAGCCTTATGATGTCTATGGAATATTATCGATGGACCTCCTATTATGTTTTTCTTCACAGTAAGATACAAGTCCTCGGCTGTACTACCCATTAAAGAAAAATAAGTAGAGTTAGGCATGCTTGAAAACAACATACGTCTCGCTATTCCAGGTACAGACACTGATAGCTTAAAGATGTCTAGTTGTTTAGTAAAGTAAAACTCTTGCAGCTTTTCGACAGCTAAAACAAATGGTTTCACGTCTAAGTTGTTATAGAAAATCAGCAAGTCTTTCAAGTTTTTCATGCCTTCGTGTTTCCAAGTGTCACACACAATGGCATATTCCTCTTGAGAAATGTTTTTTCCTTTTAAATGTGAGTAAAACATTTCATGAGAAGGTAATGTTGTTTCTTCGAGCTTTGAATACGAATCAAGATACTCATAAGGAAACCAGAATTTTTTCTCTGTAATGTTGAAAGATTTAAGAAATCCTGAGTAACTACAACCGGGAGAAAGATATTGACATATATCTAAAAACTTGAAACTCGGTGTTGAAATACATATGTATGAATTGTTTCTTTTAATAATAAATGTCTTATTGCGATTATCGTCATCATCCTCATCGTCCTTTTTCAGATGATTAAATATTCTGGATTTGATTAAGTTGATGTCGTAGTTTGAAGAATTAAATCCTAAAACAGGAATCTGAGATACATACGTGTTGAATTTTCCATAGATATTTTTTATATGTCTATACATAATGTTCTTGTCACATTCAATCGTATTCTGTCTTTGAGAATTTTCTTCTTCCAGTTCTTCCAGTTCTTCCTGCTCTTCATGTTCTTCCTGTTCTTCCTGTTGTTCTATTTGGACTTCTTGTTGTTCTGTATTATCACTCGGTTTCCATGTATTAAGAATATCTGTTAGTTTTTCGAAAACTCCTTCCCATTTTAGAATAGCCAAATTTCTGGCTGTTGACTGTATTTCTTCCATATATGCTATCATCTGAGATAATAGTTCATCCAAGTCTTCCATTACAAAACAGCGGGGTTCAGAAAACCCTGAGACATTAGAACATACAGAAACAGATACAGCTTTGTGTTTATGTGTCCATTTTAATTTCTTTGCTAACCCTGATTCGATTTGCCCTATTTTTTGTAAAATAGCTTCAAAGTCGAATACACAAGACCATGGATATGTTCGTTTTTCTTTCTCAATAAAAATACCTAGTTCTTGCAGTTCCTCGAATATTGTTTTCTTCTGAGAGTGTACACCTCCTGGATATGTATATTTGGTTCTTGAAACACATGTTCTTAAGTGTTGTTTATACACACATCTTCGCTTGAAATGAGTTGTGCATAGTGGACACATATACTTGTTCGCATATATTTTAAAATTTGATATGTATGACAAGTGATCTTCATAAATATTCAAATTCATTTTGTTGGTGTTCTTCGATTGAGTAGAGTATCGTAAAACAACACTATCGTCGGGGAATAGTTCGTATACATCAATGGCCACATTGAAACACTCCTCAAATAACGGTATTTCAGACAATGCAATTCCTTTAAAATATTTCGGAGTAAAAGGAATTTTTACTTTGTATTTGCTGAACATAAATTCACTCCATTCTGTGTATATTTTTTAGATGTTTGAGCTTGTTGTTTTAATGTTTTGATGCGTTGCGTAGCACCTAAAAATACATAGCATGTCTTTGTATGTTTTTGATCTATTATAGGGTGAATCTAATGCAATTATGCATCGTTTTGATTTGACAAAATGTGGTAAATGTCCTCTTCCTAAAGGGAAAGCTGTCTTTGTGACTGTGTATAAAACATTTGTAAAGAAATATGGTCTCCATTTAGTGTTTGGACGAACCTGAGACATGTAGTGTGTTAAGTCTAGAGCTTTTAGTTGCTCAAGGACTTTATTTATGTCTTCTCTTTCTTGAAATGTATATCGGTTCGGCTAGTAAACCCACGTTATTATGAGGGACAAAGTATCTCATTTCTCCCGATACTGTGTGTTTAAGTATAACGCCTAGGGACACGGTTAACTTAAAAGAATTCGTTTCGGATCGGTAAACACTCTCGAGATGTCTTCCAAACTCATTTACAGAATCTTTCAATATTTTTTTTATTAACTAGCCAACCGAAATCCAAATGTATAACAATACATTTAATCACCCAAACAATGCAAACAAACTAATGCACTAATCATTTTAACACCTCATATTGTATTCTCATACTAGCAGCAAAATCTAAAGTTAATGAGGTAATTATTTACAATGCCTCAGGCTAATAGAGTCAAGTCATCCCACGCTGTCACGCACACAGACTTTTTATACCTCACTTTTCTCGTCATGGGTATTTGAACACATTGATATATTCGGCAATGAACAGTGTACAGTGTCATTCGGTAGCATTGGCATATTCAGTAATGACGGAGAAACAGAATCAAACTCAAAATCTCTCCGACTAATATTGGACAACGAAGGATGTACAGTACCATTCGAAAACATTGACATATTCAGTAAGGACGGAGAAACAAAATCTATAGCAGAATCACTCTGACTAATTGTATCGCATTGAAACTCTGGATCAATCTGTCTGACAATGCTATTATTACTTTTCTTTAACATGTTATATACACGATTAAGAACATTATTAATCATCATAAAACCAATTCCTATCAGTGTTATGCGAATCCATAAAACCATATCTGTTTATGATTCACCCATGTAAATATATCCATTTGTACCATTAGTAATGGTGATATTCTCATTTGATATATACATACTGATAATGACAATATGATTGTATTGTAATAACACTCAGTATCTCTAACAGAAAAGTCTGTGAGTGGGAATATATGTAGTCTGATGAAATATATATATATATAATCCAACTGTCACACCTTTGGGGACGCCACTGTGTATTTTATACCCTAATTACCCTTCGATATGCATAACCTTCTCTCTCTCACACCTTTGGAGACGCCACTCTGTATTTTATACCCTAGGATATCGAATTACATGTATCCCTATTTGTACCCCTCCCTCCCATCTAAAAGGACGCTTCAATGTATTTTATACCCTAATTACTCTGGATCTCACACCTTCCCTCCCACCCCCACTCCCCCAAAACCTACCATGTAAACATCAATGCTATAGCTCACCCCCCTCAGTAACCCCCTCCCACTCCCCACCCTCCCACACAGGTACTCAACTTGTATACCCCAAAATCGATCCCCAAAGGGTGAGTATAACACCCTCTATAACACTACTTAAAATCATTGGGTGCAAGGCTGGACCTAGCACTCCAGTTCTCAAACTCATCCAGACTATTTGTGTCTTCTATGTAGGTCTCCAGACTATGTTTACGATGCTGTCCCTGCAACGTGCTACCACAAAGTGAGTCAAACGCTCTTCCGATGTGACGTCATGTTATATGTGACGTAACAAACACCCCAGATTAAGGATTTTCATTGGATTATCCCATTCTGGTTGTTAGCTCCAGTCCTTTTGCATAGTAACCCATTATTTGTCAACAGATTACTCGGTATGGTGGCTTTAGAGTATGAAAACTGAAAAAAAATTTAGGTCTCCAGACTATCTCAAACTTTTAGAATATATTAGTAATTACATTTAGGAAGATTATACCTGTTACCCCATGGTATAACATTGGTGGAGAACGATTCAAGAATGCATTATCATCTATGCATGCACATATCACACACAATTAGATTTTTTTGCACAAGTATCTACTATATAACATACTTGAACATGTAAGGCAGTGTTCCCGAAAACTAGTGACGCCGGCCAATCTGGCCGACATGGACAAGCCCCACGTCGGCCATTTGTCATTGACGCAGGCCATTTTTCACCTACAAAAAAAATTGTAATGGTACCTGCAAATTCTCATGAAAAAACACCTATGGCCGAAACCTTATTCCACAACACCTATGCAGTGTTCCAGAAAGGTTTTCATATAAAATGTAGGCCAATATGGCCTGTGTAAACCAGCCACACGCCGGCCATTTGTCATAGACACAGGCTATTTTTTTATTTTTAACATTGGCAAACAAGCATAAAGGGCATTGAAACCCCACATAATTTACTGGGCTGAATGGTGTCTCTGCAAAAGAAGGGCATGAGCATGGGCTTTCAGGACAACATTGTTTTACTACATCTCAACCCATTATGCATGGGGTCTGGGGCCCTAGGCGGGCCCCAGAATTTTTGCTTGCTCTCTGGTGCATTTTAAGTATTTTCGGGGTTAAATATCTTCTGGAGTGCAACATAGTTTTCCCAGTTTGATTCCCATAATACAGCTTTATTATTCGCAGAAATTTAGATGAACTGCTTTTAGGTAAGGGGAAAAAATATTACTTTAACCAAAGATCACTCATTATCATGTGTATAACTGGGCCTAGAGGGGGAATATATCTCTACCTCTACCTCTTACTATCCTTTTCACATCAAATCAAATACAATATGACATTGGAGGTGACAACGACGTTGGCCAAAGTGGCCAACGTGAAAGGAGCATACGTCGGCCAATGAAATTTTACGTCAGCTTTTGCCGATGTGCCGACGTCTTTTCGGGAACACTGTAAGGGGTGAAGTCAAAATAGAGTTGCGACGGCCGCAATGGGTGCGACTGTGGTTGTGTCCTAAGTGGCATTTTCTCGCATCCAGCTGAGTGACCATTACAATCAGTCACACCCAGATCACGTCCAAGTCGTGGCCTAGGTCGTAGCTGACTGTTACGACAGTCCTGTCTCAATTCAGCTTCAGACAAAACTGTTATATAATTTCAGACAGACCCTTATCTTAACCATAAACAAACTTGTCCAACACCAGCCCCCTTGGGTCTTCTTTCACTGTGACACATGTATATGTGATGTGTTAAAGGAAAACTAGTCACAAGTCGCAAAAAATTGATTTTGCGATATCATCATATTTGAAAAGCTGAGCCAAAGCTGATTCTAATGATGGTAAACATTACAACAGCTAATAAATATTTCCATATTATAGGTTTGATATTTTTATTTTTGAAAGAAATTTTCTAATATTTCTCTGTGTGTGAAATTAACTTTTTTCTATACCCGCCAAGTTGATGGGTGAAATCAGAGATTTACCCGTCCACACAGAAATTTACCTGCCCATAGATTATCTATAACCATTACAATATACTTGAATACTGAATCACTTAAACTTAAAATAGACGGACATTTCTAATCTTTCTTTTTGTCTTTCTCCTTCTCCTTTACCCGCCAAGAAGGGCGGGTAACTGTTGGGTTTTACCCGCCCGCATAAATTTTTACCCACATTTGGCGTCAGTTGGGTGTTAATTTTATACTCTGTTTCTTGGTGGGCAAATATACTCCATAGAATGACCTTTGAAATCCAAAAATATATTTACTGCACTGTCTTGAAATTTGGTGCATGACTTCATATGACTTGCAGTGCTAAACCATCCAAAAGGAAAAACATTCCACCAATGTGATTGTGTGAATAAAACACTTTGAAAAATAGCAATTTTGCGACTTGTGACTCATTTCACTGAAACATTTCACATATGTTTAGTTACATGGGTGTCACCTTGGTTAATCTCAAACTGAATATAATTATTGTTATGATCCCAGATTACATTGACGGGAACAGTGGGTATTTCACTAGTAAGAAGACGTAGTGTATATCAATGGCAGACCCCTGTGGTGTCATTACATGGCAATATAAAGCTATATAAATAATTAGTTTAAAAATAAATTTTTAATGATTCATCAAGATATACCCACAAGAACCATGAGAAAGAACTCTATATAATTCTACACAGATCCGTCTTTACTAGGTCTCTCTATGACTTAATGCACTTGTCATTTGCAACCCCCACCCCCGGGGATGTGGGGGAATGTCCTGGGAGTTTTGGGAAATATGATGAAATCCCCGACCCCCCAGGGCAAGAGACTTGTGTAAATTCCCCGACCCCCTGGGGCACATTTGTCTTATTATAGAACTCATCCACCTGGCCTGAGCTGCCCAGTCACAGCAAGTGGAGGATAAACTCTGAGGGTTCCCAACTTTCAGTGGTTTCTGATATTTTTTTTTTTTAAGATTTTATTTACACTAGGTACAACAGGTATCCCCTTTTTGGGGTTTCTCACCCGCCCCTAGTTGCTTCATTTGTTGCATGTAGTGGGTAGTATTGGGGAGAATATATTCATATTTCCAGGAATTTGGAGATGTTATGTTTATTTAGCAACCAAATTGCCACTCAGATTCAGTTGATGGAGTGTTTTTGGTTGAAACTTTTGCTGCCATTCTGCCACTCGGGCCCTGAGATGGAGTGATTAGCAGGCCAGGCAAGACTATAAGACCAAAATAGAGCTCCCCATAATATATACATGAAAAGTGTCACCTTAGAACATGACATGGTTTTTGATGTCCACAGCTGTCTGTCAGACTATCAACCCTGAACTATACTGGATATATGCAATGCAGACAATAGCTGAATATCTGAACCAAGGAGAGCCTAAGCTGGCCAGTGGTCAGCCATTTAGTGGGGGGGGGGGGGGGGGGGGATGAAGCTAGGATGTGTGTGGAGGTGGGGAAAGGAGAAGGGGGCAGGCGTAACATGTGCAATTTGACAATAGTTCTCAATGACCAACAGAACAATTGACAAATACATAATCCAGAGGTTTGAGCAGCAAGTTGGTGATAGCCTCCCTCAATATATGTGTGAAGAGTGTCACCCTTGAACATGACACAGTTTTTGATGTCCACAGCTGTGTGTGAGAGCATCACATCTGAACTATGCTTGGTATATGCAATGTAGACAATAGCTCAATGTCTGAACTAAACAGAGCCTTTTTAGGCTGCAGCCAAAAGGATCTCCCCCGTCCCTCCTGGTAGCGATGCCCCAGTCCTCTCCCCTACTCTTTATCTCACTCCCATCTTTCTAAGTCTTCTATCTATATCATTCTCCTGTTCCTAACTCGCCCCTCTCTCTCTCTAACCCCTTCCCCCCAATCTGCCTCCACCCCCTCACCTCCTTCCACCTAGCCCTAGAGCCCCTCTAATGCAACACCTTCAGGCGCGGCGGAACAGATAAAATATTGGGGGGTTCTTTTTTAGGGGGGAGGGGGGGGGGACGGTAACGGGGGGTGTAAGGGGGGGGGGGGGGGTAGGTTGGGCATTACCCTCCAATAGTATAGTAGAATAGATAGAATAGAAATATTTCACACACATCCAATACCTTACGAGGGAACCAAGCACATTTATACCATACTACTGAATGCGTTTTGTTTACAATGTGGTATACTTTAAATTATTTGAAAGGTTTCTAATGTCTATGCCACTGGCTCATATTCTGCCACAATGCCAAATACTTATAATAGCATACATATTCAAACAAAGTTCCTTGCTACAACTCTGGGCATAAGTCTGTTCTATTCCCTTAAAATCTGGAAGGGTGGTAATTTATTCACTTTGAAAATCTTGAGGTGTATCAACCCAGCTGATATCTAGATTTGAAAAATTAAAGTATGGCTTGGTCTTTTTCTGTGCTCTAAAATTGATCAAATGCCCCAACATGGCACTTTAAATTATACTGGAGTTGGCATTGATGGACATTCCCCCACCCCCATGCAATTCATACTGCTGTAAACTAAAGGAAATCCCCGCCTGGGTGGGGGCATATTTTCTCAGACATTCCCCTACCATTCCCCCACTTCCCCGGGGGTGGGGGGGTGGGGGTTTCAATTGACAAGTGCATAAATCCACTAAGATATAGCTTGTTGAACTTTAACCAATCAAAATGCTGCTTTTAACTTGTTGACATGTTACTATGGACACCTATGTTACACATTTTTTATATACCCCCTATTCATCTCTGTATAAAAAATATTCCCTGATGAATATCCGCCACGTGAACGAAACATAGGAATCAAACACTTGAATTCATACAACAAATAAACTACAACCTCATGAAAAACTGCTAGTTGTCTGGTTTTGGTGTTATCACGACTTCAAATAATTAGTTCCTCCAGCTGTTAGGACTGGGGTGGCTAAGATAGCGGCCTTGTCACATCCTGGTCGCACCCTGTTCACCACCCAGGTTTCATTATTTCAATGAAGTTTGGCCACTCAGGTGGTGACCCTGTCACTGAAAAAGTGCCATCAGGGTCGCAGCCACTGCAACCGTCGCGACCCTATTTTGACGTCACCCCTGAATTAGTTTGTATTCATTGT
This sequence comes from Sthenelais limicola, assembly GCA_942159475.1. Classification (NCBI taxonomy): domain Eukaryota; kingdom Metazoa; phylum Annelida; class Polychaeta; order Phyllodocida; family Sigalionidae; genus Sthenelais; species Sthenelais limicola. Next base: position 109,694,294 of record OW804095.1, on the reverse strand, counting down.
CATGTTGGTAAAAGCATGGAAATAGCCAAAGAAGTTTTATGGGTGCACACTGATTAAAGGCCATGTTTTTGTTTACATAGCTCCCATATGTATGAAGAATTAAATGTACCTATCACCTATATATAAGAGAGATGAGTGGCCATTAGGTTATAGCTACATTTGATTCTCCATATAGTTTATATGCCACTAGGTGGCTCCATGAGCATGGAACACAGTGCAAACATTTGATGAAGAAATCATTATTGTTACTCCTTTTTAGTTAATTTCTTTGGTATTGCTTGGAGGTATCGGGAGTTTAATGTGTTCATCTTTGAGTTGGTAAGCATGTTCGCAGCTGAGAATGTATCTTTAACACTTAGTGGTATTTAGTGACACCACCTAGTTAAAGGCGCCACCTAGACTTTCGGAAAGGAAATGCACCAAAATATATTATACGATATGTTTAGGGGTCCTCAACTCCCAGAATTCAGTTCTCAGGAGATCAGAAGTGGAGATATTAGCAAAATAAAATTTTTAAAATTGAGCTGATTACTTTCAAAATTTAAAAGCCTACAGCACTTGGGACTCAAACTTCCAAAGTATTGAATGGGGGTCCAGATCGCAGTCACATTACAATACCCTGAGTTTCCATGCGGGGAGCCTGTAGGGAGCAGGCAGACTGCACTTTCCAAAATAATTACACAACCATGTATCCTAGATCCCTTGATAACGAGGCACAACATGCCTTGCCAATGAATTTATCTTTCAGATTTGAAATAATTATTCAATTTTGGTCAAATGTCCACACCCTTGTAGAATTGTCAACTACGCCGCTTTACTGTTAAATATAATAAATAGCAATAGCCATCCTGACAAGTGGGCATCTAGCACCGCATACTATCTGGACTCCTCAGCTCCTGGATCCCTGGGGAAATGAGTTCCGGGAGTCTCAGAGCCCAGTTGAAGATGAGAAAAGACAATGTTAATAGTTTTCATCATACAATCATAGATGATGTCAAATAAAAGAAAATATTCCGGGCTATCTGTGTTTGAAACTGTCAAATGCACAATTACAAGAATTCTGTTTCATATTAACAGCTGTTTCTATGGTAACCACATCTGAAATTTAACTTTCAACTGTTTCCATGGCAATTTCTCTTGAGCTAAATGGTTCTGCAATGTTGGACATACCAAATACCAGCTGTTGAACATACCAAATTAAATTTGCCAATTTTTGTTATAATGTCAACTGTGGACCCTAATAATTGTGGAAATGGCAGTCTGAATAATTGTTTAAGCAAAAAGCTTGAGTTGTAAGGATTAGAATCACATATAGAGGCCCATGTTTTCACTCAAACAGCGTTTTTTAATGGCTCACCAGGGTTGGAAAAATCGCTTCAAAAAGTGTCTGAATCACAAAATATTCACACTTCTGTAAATTGGGTTAAGTAATACATGACAATGGGATAAAACATTAACTGATTTCATTATTTCTGTCAAAAGCTATGAATGACAAGAGCTATATTTTCTATATAATTGTGGAAATAAATTTAATTTTTCACAATTCTTTACTTAGAAATGCAATGTGTGAAGTCCATCTATTAAATAAATTTTCTCGTTTTGCTCGAATTTTGATACATATGTAGGTGTAGTGGTCCTGGTGGTTGAACTTGGGATTGCGACCTGCTGAGGTTGTGCTTGCCGCGATAGCTCAGTGGTAGAGCATTGGAGCGTCAATCCAAAGGTCTGGGGTTTGGTTCCCCGGCTAGGTAATGGCATTTTTCAGCAGGTTCACTACAATTGGTGCCGTGACCAGCCACCTGAGGGTAGCACTGTATACCCCAAGTTGGACGAAACCATATGAGATGAGTTTCGTCCATTGTTGCAGGGGGGCAGTGTAGTGGCCCTGGTAATTGAACTTGGGATTGTGACCTGCTGAGGTTGTGCTTGCCGCGATAGCTCAGTGGTAGAGCATTGGAGCGTCAATCCAAAGGTCCGGGGTTCGGTTCCCCATTAAGACAATGGCATTTTTCAGCAGGTTCACTACATAGGCGTGATTGTCTTTTATTCTTGAATAAAATACTAAGAAAGTTCCTATGGTTTTTTGGCCATTTTGAGGAAAATATTCCATGTTTTTAATTAGGCTTAAGTTAACCCCGCCTTTAAGTTAAGCTTAAGGTCCTAAAGCCTTAAGGTGACTCAGTAGTGATTTTGTAACGGGTGCGCGGCAACGCCTAGCGTGAGTAGCGGGTTACAACTTTTCCGTTTTTCACGCACCAGTGAATGTGTATTCAATACACATAGCAGGGCATATAAGCATTATGCACACAAAGTATGTATACAAATACGTCTTAATATTAAAATTCCAGCCTGAAAATTGATGCTGATTTTTAGTGGGTGAGTTTGTATCTATGGTAGCTGCATCCATATTAAATTTCAATAAGATTTATGCAGCCATTTTTGTATAAAGCAAATATTTTTCAAGAATTTTCTCATTTTTAGCCAATTTTCTCATAATCAAGTTGTAATATAAAACGATCCGCCTGGAAATTCATGCTGATTTGTTGTGTGTGAGTTAGTAACTATGATAGCTGCATCCATATTGAAGTTCATTGAGATTTAAGAGCCATTTTTTTTTTCAAATCAAATATTTATCAGGAATTTCATTTTTTTCTCATAAATAAGTCGTAATATAGACAAATTTAGCCTGGAAAGTCATCCTGATTTTTTGTGTATGAGTTAGCAAATACTATATCTATATACATTCATATTTCATCAAACAGTTTTTTTTTAAAACGCTGATTGTCATTAGTCAAAGTCAGTTTTGCTAGTGCCCCATACTGCCACTAGGAGGCTTCCAGGGGGCTAACTCAGGATGTGAGGGGGAAAACATTATTTGATGATAAGTATATATAATGTTGAATGTCTGGGTGAAATTTGATGCCTGAATTCATGTCAGAACCAATTTAAACGAATTATGTTAATAAATAACTCAAATGTAGTAAAATTACTCAAATATGATTCATTATTTCTATCTCCATACCGCCATAGCATGAAAAATAGCCTGGTGACCAATTTTCTTTTTTCACTCAATAATCATTATTTCATGTCAAGTATCATTGGTTAAAATTTTATAGAAATTCATCAGTAGGCTAATCAAAATCACTACTGAGTCCCCTTAAAGCCGAAACTTCATAGGATATCATGTAAACATTTTGTAGGCGGGGAAATCGTACCCAACGACCTCACATATGTATTTTATGTAATTCTCACATATTAAAGAAGTGGGGAGCAATTTTACATGGAATTAATTATAGCAGACAACTTGTATGGATGCCGCCATTGCTATAAGTCACGTGACTGGGAGTGACGTCACATACCCTCATACCCACAACATAAACAATAGCCCGCAGTGCCTGAATGGACACACTCCTATTTTTCCTCAATTGATTTGAGCCATATTCATATGTAAAGGAATGATGCTCTTTATAAAAAGGTTAGGCTGGGAAAATATCTGCCATTGACAAATGCAGGGAAAGGTGTTAAAGCTACTTGGGGTTAGGGTGAGGCAGGGGAGAGGAGTGAAAGTGTCAAAACATTCCCGCCGTCGCCGCCATTATAACGCTTACAGCGTCCAGTTTCTGAGAGATTTGCACACACAAATTAGGAGTATCTTGGCTGAATTAAGGCATATTTATAATTTGTATATATATAAATATGAATATCCAAACATTCTCACTGTATATACATCATATAATTATGTATATACCAATGATTTAAACTAAGCACTTGTAAGTTCAATGTTTGTTTACATGTATGTGCCGAGTAGTGACCAGTCACACCTAGTGGTTCAGTGACGTCACCAATAAACATAAATTACCACCAGTGGCGCTGTTGGTCACCAATATGGTTGCCTCCTTGTAAGTGAGAAACTGACTTTCTTTTAAGTTAAGAATCATGGAATAAAAGCAAGAATAGCACAGTATCGCGTCTTCGGCGGCCTGTATTCTCCTCGTACGGCCGAAAAAACAACTCGGCCTATGGCCTCGTAGTTTTCGGCCATACTCGGAGAATATAGCCCCCCTCATACGCGATACTATGCTGTTCTTGCTATAGTAGAAATACTCTGAAGACTATAATGTTTTTGCTATTTGAAAAAAAAAATTAGAGTTTCCTAAATAGTGTTTCGGCTTTAAGGCTGAATTCTAAATCAATAATAACAAATCATGACTTGAAACTTAGACAATATTGTGACCAAAATACGTGTTCATTTTCAAGGATTTTATGAAAATTGGGTAATACAGCAACGTCCCATATCATATTGCAGAAGTATGCCAGGGGCCCGGCCAGGGGCCTGTGTGTTTGTTTACAGAATGAATACAGGCAGTACTGCCAGTAGGAACAGTCGGGTATTTATCTAGGTTTATCTGTCCTTTGTTCAATTTCAATATTATTATTTCATAGCTATGAGTGAGACATCAGTGAGATACCATACATACACAGTGTAGCTCTAACTGATATTGGCAAAATCATGATTAATAAACACACAAAATAGGTTAGTATGTGGCTTCTCACCTCGACTTAAGTTACGACTGTGTGTGAGCTATCGTTCTCTCTGTCGTCTGCTACAACTGGCCGCAGGCTGACAGTCTGAGAAAAGCGCGCTTCCAAGCTAGTGTACGTTTCAAATTTGCTCTATTGAATATTATTTGTAATAACTGCAAAACTCTCATATAGTATTATTTGTTTCGTATAGTGGTAATTTATTTATGTTATTCATATTAAGCTGTACAATAAATATAAATGATTGAAAGTCGACTGAGTTGTAAGCACGCGACAGTTGCAGTTTGAGAGTAATGGCGGCCGATGACAAGGTGGGCGGAGAACCTACTCCAAAGGAAAAATCAGTCAACACGGCTTCTGTATTTCCAACTTTTGCTCTCTATAGGTACCATGCCAACAGGTAAACTATTTAATTATCCATTCATATATATCAATCCAATGTGTACCATCTGTTGTGCTGATAATACTGTTTCGTTTCGGAGAATTGCCCTTACAAGTTACACTAGGCCTACGTCTACACACCAAAATACTTACCGTACCGTACTTACAAGTTACAGTTACAATGCAATGCCAATACTGACAACGCTACTAAATTACGGTACTTGTTAAGTTGTTACGCAGACCGCTCAGCCTGCCATGGCCATGTATTCTATTTCGAAAAATTTCTATCGACATGGGTATTCGGTAATCATACCCTGAAATACACGAAGCTAGTTATCTACGTCAGTAGAGGCATCACTGCATCAGTGCCATTGTAATGATTGTTTCACCCGTTGAATGTTGTGGGCTACTCACTAACTCGAGCTATTAAACTCTCAGTCTGTCTACTGTAACCTGTAGGCCTAGGTGTAGGCCGTATAGGCGTAGCCTAGTCTACGTAATCAGACATTCCTGCCCCTATACATAGCTTAGCTAAAATTAAATATGAGCTATAGGCCTATAAGTCTACCGTAGTACCGTGCACTATACTATAGACTTTATAGTTAGTAGGGCCTATACTATTAATTTAAGGCAAGGATGGGGAGGGGGCATAAATTCATACCGTAATTAATAAGCATAATGTTAATGGATTTATATTAATACTAATAGGTGTCAGGAAATAGTTGTGGATTTAGCCCTATGGGTTAAATTAGGCCTACCTTAAATAATTTCCACTAGTCTAAGGGTACGAAATATTACATATTATTACCTCGTTCATCATAAAACTGAAATAACAGGTCTTAATATTTCTCTTAAAAAATAGATGCAGACATTGATTACCGATATTGTTTACAGCAGACAGGTACTATCTATTGTGACAATATTATAATAGCCTGGTGATGGTAATATTGGTTGAAAGGTTTCTCACTGTCTACTAAACTAGAATACCTAGCAGGGTTGTCATGCATTTACTTCCTACTTGGCAAAACCAGACCAGTTGCGATTCTCTATATACCGTGTCTCCATGAAAAACGATGGTCGATGCATCCAATGATCCATGCTGGTGTTCAGTTTGACGCAATGAATGTTACAGGTGGAGAGGGTGACATGACAGTTGCAATAACGGCTGATAATATGAAATGTGCATTGGAAATAGAATGAATACGGAGCTGATGAAAAGATAATGGTTCGATATCATAATGAGTCTATTGACTTGTAAAGTAAATAGTAAAGAGCGGTATCCTGAATTTGAAGGGCGGGGGGGGGGGGGGGGGGGAGCGGGGAGAGTCAACACGAACTATGGAAACAACAGCAATTTTATGTATGAAATATTTCTCAATTTCGACTAGCCTTTTATAACTCCATATTTTTCCTAGACCGAAGGAGACTGGTGCCACTGGGGGCTTTGGAGATACCAGTGAGGCGTCCGTATCAGATTTCCTTCAGAAAGAAGCCACTACTGATGGGAACTTCAGGTTTGTACTCTCATGAGCATTGGTTAGACACTGTAGTATGAACAAAACATTTATATTCACTTAATTTTTGCTGGCAATATTTCCAGTGTTTACAAAGGCATATCTTAATCATAGCTTTTGATGAAGCAGCGATGTGATATGACATCTTAAAATGATTTTCTTTTGTATTCAGCTTGTCTCTGGTGTCAACCGCGCTGTCCACAGAAAAAGAGGCTGAATTAAGGAAATTTGTAGCTAAACGTTTAAGCCGCGGGACTGTCTACAGCGGCGCGGGAAACATTCTATCACTTGAATTACCGTGAGTGTTGACCTTGATTTTTACTTCGTCAGTAGGTATACCAAAGACAATCTAGGTAAACCTAGACCTTCCTTGGATAGACCTCGTTGTGGGTACCTGGCAATGTTAATTTAGTGAAGAATCACCGTGGGTGTTCAACTTTTCTTTTTTTTTTGTCAGTAGGGATTCTTTGGTGTGTGTAGACCTCCTGATAAGGTTAATGTAGCTATAAATTAATGTGATTATTGAACTTTTTGTTATTTCGTCAGTAGACGGTTTCCCTCGCTGTATGTACCTGGCATACAAGCCGTGTATTCCGTACAGGGTATGTTGCCATTGGCATTGAGTACCCCAAGCGAAGGTAGAAACAATAAAAGTGTGACATTTTGGGAGATTCTGGAAAAGGGTAAGAGTAATATGAAGTTGACTACAAGGTATATCGTGTTACCATCTGTTTTTTTTCATATTTTCTAAATTTCTTGCTGATTTAAAAGCTTGAATTGGAGAGGTTTTCACATTGGAACAGCCATCTTGGATCCCCAATTTTCATATAGTTGCGCTGTCCATCTCTATATAGAAGTGATGTGAACTAATCGTCAATTCGTTTTTAGAAATTGTATGCCTGATGGTGCCATTGAATTTGCTGCTGTTTATTTCAATTCCATATTAAAGGACTGAAGATGGCCAAGATGGCACGGCTACATGTTACTACTGCTTGCTGCGTCAGGGAGCGTCCATTATCCCTGACCTTAGTGACCTCAAAATGGCCGCGATGGGTGACAGCTACTGCTCCAATGAATTCGTCGTATGCTTCCTTGCTGCCGGCGATGTATCGCTAGATTTATATCCTTTTATCCAATAAGAAGTTATATTTGGCATGCATGTTCCATTATTCATATCAAATAGAATTTTTAGCTGTTTGTTTGCAAATAGGTGGTTGATGTTGATAAAAGTAAATTTACATTGAATGCATCTGATGTATGATTGGACTTGTCTTTGAGCTTGTCGTGTTTCAATTATTGGACTTAACATACCTACATTTAAACCAGAACTTGACACCTTCAGCAAGGACCTACTATCAGCTCTTGACAGTGAGGTAATATGATTAACTGATTTTCACTTGCTTTTGTCTATTCGATTAAACAATATTTCTGTTTGATTATAATTTATGTCCTCAAGAAATTTGAGGAACACATATTGTTGATATGAATAAATAAAGACTGTTGAATGGGTTTCTTTGTTTTGAAGGATAAACACCAGTTTAGTCCTCATTTACAATGGTTTACAATGGCGAATATTTGCGATCATTTGATATCTAAAGACATGAGAACTACAACGCTATTCTAAGTGGGAACGAACATTAAATTAGAGACCAGAGAACTATTCACAAGCCCAGATCTCAAAATGTCTGGCATGCATATTATATACAAATTCTAATCTTACCGACTGCCATCCATTTAAATGTCTGGCACTCCATGTAACGTTTTCTTTTTCTGTGACCATTTTCCTTCAGCCTATATTGGTCTATGAAAAAGAATCGACAAACCAGGTATAATTTCCCAAGAAACTCTTTTATCTTGCCCTCCGTAACAATAAGGATGTGCACCATTAGTTAATATCTATTGTAGACCTACTACTTAGTGGTAAACAACCTACATATATATTGGTATAAGATTAAACTCATCTTTAGGTTTGGTCCTCTTATCGCTAGACACCAGCCTAAAAAGGGGATTATGAAGTTTCTCACTTAAATTTAAATTAGAGCATTTAAAATGTGCATGTGTAGTGCTATATTCATTTGATCTGCCCCTGGCCTTGTACATAAACACCAATCATTATTAATTGCTTTATTTCTTTGACGTGTATAACACTGAATACCGGTATAATACGTTTCCTGATTCCAAGTAATTTGGGGCGTGTTAGGAATTGAAATGCTGCTTGCTATTCTATACTTTGCGTGATTTTGTCGGGGCATACCACGTTGTTCGTATTTATGTATAGTATGTTAATCAATGTTTGAATGATAGCATCACATGCATAGGTGATGCGCTATTTTGGCACTATATCATATTCATTGTCCGTTTTACCACACATTATTCTAATGTAAGTTTTGTGTTTGCCAACAGGTAGAGAATGCTGAGGTCAAGTTGCGGCCTCGCTTAGAAAGTTGGCCAGCCAATGTGATGGAATACGTAAGTCGCTGTATCGCCCGCCTTGGGGAGGACGTCAAGTACCTCATTCATGCTGTGAGTCCATGCTTGTCTCATTAGAGAGCTTAATAGTTGATTACTTTCCCCTTGCTCTTCATCCATACTAATGTTATGAGACACCATTCCGCTGCATAATTTGGGTATTGTTGTTCATATATGCCAGGAACTTCAGAGACTATTTTGTCTTCCTTTCCCCTCTAATCCATTGTTGTTTCTGACTTTTCTCAATTAGATAAATACCCTATTATCTTTTATTCACAGGCTCTCTTAGACAGAAAGGTAACTGTGAAAGGCGATCCAGAGATTGCAAAGGACATTAAAAAGTAAGCATTTCTTTCTTTAACGTTGTACTTTGATACTCAGTGTTCTTTTCTTGGGTAACACCTTTTACATCTCACCAGACGATCAAGACTTTTAATAATTAGAGATACATGCGAATATGAGAAGAAGAAGATAACTAGAGTTTTATTTCGCAAGGATTTATTTTATACCAATTTTGATAAATCCTTACTCTGAACAACGATTAGGAAGACGGTAGTACAGCGTGTCTGAAACTAATATGATAAAGGGTATAACACACACAATGACCGTCTTGTCCTATCTTAGTATCGATCAATACAAAAATCAAATAAAAAACGTCCAGGCACCATCCAGTCCCACTGGTGGTCAGCTTTGTTATGCTTGTGTTCAAATGCTGGCGGAGTCGCCAAGCGACGGGAAAGTCAGGTGTGCTGTCAGGTGAGATAGGTAGCCTTAATACACATATATACTATATATATATAACACATAAATATATTTGATAAGCTGTGTGTATTAATGGGAGACATCGTGACCTTAAGTCGTTACTTATTCCTGATATTTACGTTCCCTTTTAGTTTCATCGACTGCTGCAGTCTCTCTGAATTATTGAGTCAGCTAGCAACTACAGAGGTGTTAGAAGTAGCTAGCGCCTCGTCAACACCTTCTGCTGAATTAGGACCAGCATTAATGGATGCAGCAACGCCCAGTTCCCAGTTGGAGTTCCTAGAACAACGTCCCGCAGAAACCATCACCCTAACTCTGGCAAAGAATGGACACACTTTTGATAAACTCGGTATGTGGCAAGCATTAGTCTCCGAAATGATTGTGAGAAATTATGGACATCTACTATCCAAATAATATATTCTTCTAATGAACATGTATCGGATGTTACTGATACCAACCATCTTTTCAGAGAAAAGCCAATTTTGCGAGGACTGGGCAAGGTTATTAGTGAACAGCGATCAAACCAATCCCATACTACTTAGACAAATTATTGACAACTACAAACTCAAAGTGGGTACTTGTATTTTGCTTCACAATTGATTCATTATCTGACGATTCATCAATGAATATTGAGAAACCTGTAAACCGCTTACTTCGCTTTCGATTGCATTTAGTATTACACCAAATTTGTTTTCTACCCTTAACTTTTTATTTGAACAGGCCATCCAAGATATGAATACTCTGAAGCGTCTTATTCGCCAAGCAGAGACAGATTATTATGCCCTTTATCGGTAAGTATCTTCTGGAAAAATCCGTATCTGTTTTGTAATGGAACTTGTAATGAGAACTTAACTAAAAGTATATATATAAATAGAAATCTACGCGCTATATCCTGACATTTTCCACCTAGCATTCTAAATCAAATGAAATATCTTTTAAAAAAATTGTATCCGAATCTCCCGGAAGAAGCGGGTGGAAAAGTCGGAATAGGAATTCCATTAACCACCATCGTTATCTTGAAATTCAACAATCTGAAGTAGTGAAAGTCCCACCTCCTCTTTAATAAAGGATGGTTGAGATGGAGTAGCGGTGCAAGTATTTTTAAAGCTTTTATTCAGGAATGTCACAATAAAATAATTGCTTTTCGCAATTAAACCTGGTAGAGTTTAACATTCATTATGAGAAAAGTATACATTAAATTCTGACGATATTACAAATAATTATAGATAATTTCTTAAATATATAACATCATTAAATAATCAGTCACATGCTTTGGTAAGAGGCTTTAAGGATCAGGACATGCTTTAAAGAAATAAGTTGGGTTTTTTGGGTTTTTTTTAAAAACAACCATCTGAGTTGTCCTTTGGATATTAATTATCGAAAACTCCGAATGTCTACCAGTTGGCAACATTCCGCCAATACATGAGTTAAGAGACGCTTGGTAAATGCAGTGCTGTACGTATAGCTCTGGTAAATGTCTGTCTTCTGGACATCATTATATCTGCAATGATTTCTCAAAGATCAAATTCCTGCTTCTGGTTTTTCAGATCCCATTAGTGGTAACTGTTCAGTATCTCTAGTCCCATATTATAACTACTACTTGTTACAAATATATACATCTTGAACGTTACATTTCCTTAGGTCATACGTGTTCCTCAAAAAGTGTGGACATGGTGCCATCCTATTACGCCATGCCTGGTTGGAACATCGCTCTCTGACGTCTGTGGACGGTAAGCGCGTCCTCACTGTATTAGATGAGTACATCAACGAAGTCGGAGGTCTTCCCCGGTGACCAACCCCAAACTCCAGAGGGCCCTATCGGTCAAGGCCGCAATAAGGCGATTTAGGGTTACGGTTCATCCAATACCTGACGGATAAATCGCTAGGATCAGAGACATGGTGACAGTTATCTTAGCTTTCAGTAGACAGTAATAATACTACTTCAAATGAAATAAAGTAGGGTAAAATTTATACAATGGCTATTTTTTAAAAGAGAAAAAAAAATGTTTTTTTTTAAATTCCAATTCAGGCTTGCCAAGTAATACTGATGTGATTGTCACCGGTATCTCGTTTGAAAATAAGTAATTCTTTAATAATATTGAGTCCAGAACAAATTTTACTAGAAATGTCACTGAGCATGTTTTGGCATATGGCTTTAGATGTACTATACAGACAGTTCCCAAATGGCATGTCGCAATTGAAGGCGTTAATCTGCTTGATGTCCAGATCTCTATAACATTAATATTTGCGCCAATATTATACGTATACGGTACTTAACGTATATATCCTCGAAAGAACAAAGATATAACTTTTTCCTTCCAAAAATGTATGAGCGAATTGTTTATAAAACATTCATAGGAGATGTACATATAATTTATATTTAGCTTAACTTCCATAAATCTCGGAGATATTACCTGTACGTGAAGTTACTTCTCAATGATGTCTTGGTGGCACATGTATTTGCCATTTGGACATGAAATGTTCTATGTTGTAAATAATGCCAATGTATTAATTAGGATACCGGACTGTGTACACTGTATGCATTTGTCCATGGGGACATGTATTTTTGCCCATTATTAATTTACATGGGTCTAAGTTTGTATGTATTCATTTGTACATTATCACCTTCAAGGGCGCATGAAACATCGTATTCTATACATGATGATATGCTGATAATTATGGTCTCGGTAATGGCAGGTTTGTTTGTGTTTTCACCGATTGCCTGTCCATAACCAAGTATCCCGTGTGTGTTAAATTTTCGCGATTGTTTAAATAGACCTTCCTCCCAAATTTGGACATATGAAATAGATAATTGCAGTTAATCAAACTATTATTTTGATGTAATACCAAATATCATAGCTTGTCGCTTCTATTAACGATTACTATTACAAGATCAAAACGACACTTGTTAGGAATGTGGCATCGTACAAACTCAGTATGTGTACATACGAAGACTGTCGGGTACATGTGTTTGACGGGAGTAATTTTGTATTGTTCCTGGTCATAGTGGCTCGTCTCTGGTCTCCGCCGACTGATGTATTAATATTGGTTTCACGCGGCTCCAAAATACAAGTCTGGATCAATATGTACACCTTGATGTCGATGCTGATAGATCACGAGATACTGTCAATATCTTCGAAAGAGTTCTTGAGTCTGTGCATGTGCCTAATTCTGATGCTCAAACCGAACACGGGTAAATATGATGTACATAATCATTTATAAGCAGATCACATATGTTTGACGAGGCGTTTCTAAGCTTTTTGATCGATATCAATACCATGACATAGTTGAACTACTTTCTTAGCGTGGGTTATTTCGGGAATTCTTCTCTAATTTTTCTTTCGTTTGTATGTTTTTGAAATACAATTATGTTGATAAGCCTCCCCGCTAGAAAGTGTGATAACCTATTTTGTAAACTTGTTCGGAGATAGACCCATCTATTTTTGTTTATTTCATGTGATATCTTAGCACCCCTTTCGAGGAACACCCATACTTTTAGTATAAGTCTTATCGAGCTCAACCGCAGCTATTTAACAGAGGGATCCTGTTTTGAGACTCAGAGTTTGAGTTAATTCAACTTCTGAATATTGGTGATAACATTGTAAATCTGTAGGCGATTTTGACTTTGACAGCAAATCATGCTAATTATATATTATGATACCAATAATCTACTTGTGACCCCAATGGGTTATATCAAAATACTAAGGCGTGAAATGCAATATAGCCAATGTAAACCAAACTACTAGAATATTTTATTCAAATTCCTGGTGAACGTACATACGACTTTTTTCAACAAAACATATTATCGTACTACAGGGTTTCGCTGGTTCATATTACAATATTGTCGCAATATCATTTATTTTTATAACCAATTAATTTGTTGAATACAAGTAAAGCTAAACTCAGCCCCGCAATAATAGGCATTGTCGTGAGAGCAAACCCTAGACATCCATCTACCCATGTAATACGAAGTATACTTGACAAATATCAGATGATTTAAAATCCCCCGAGTGTGAATGAAGCCTTGACTGAAGATGTAGGTGTAGGACGCATGCTTGGGGCAAGATTCTTAGAGTAATAAAACCAGGCGTATCAAAAGCTTAGATAATTAATTGAGGTTGGTAAGTACACGCTCTCTTCGATGTATTGGTGAAAGAGATATACTCACACTAGTAGCTCTCATCGGAGGAATGTGAATCTGTCTTCTCACAATCTCAGTAATAAGGAAAGGGGACTAGAATCACTTTCAATGGTGAAAAAGACGAAATAAAGAAAGTCAGAAAAAAACACCCACAGGTCTACTTTATTTCAAGTTCCAAAATCCAAAGTCAACAAAAGTCCCGTTCAATAGCAGTTGGTAGAAAAATAAATCATATCTTCACACTTTCAAATATGTATTGAAGCAGTGATGATGGCGATTGAAAGTCAAAGAATGAGTTAAGAAATTATATTTGCCAAACTGTCATCACATGTCTGTATCTCTTTTATTTCACAAACTGTTACTGGGACGACAATACCACAAATTTGTCTAACTGGATCATGAATGGTTTTACCGTAATTGTTCTGTATTGTTACATCTGTCATTACAACTACAAAGGTACGGTATTTCATATTGATGGACGTCCCACTACTATTTCTCCTCTCAGCCCACAAAAGTGGATTTTAGTCTGAAAGAGGAATCTGCCCAAGTTCCATGTTTAGTTCAAGTTTTTTTAGCACCAAAGACATCTAAGGGGCTGTCTAGTCATACGATTGTGGCGAACATTCTTGACTATACTTACGCATAGATATGTGCAATTTAATCAGTTGATCAACTATAAATTGTTATTTTCATGAGCCGTTCATTTAGTTACTCAGGTTCTCTAGTTCTTATGATTTACATTCCGTCAAAACGTGCAATAATTTACGGTGCTCTATCTATCTTTTGACTGCAGTTATATTGGTCAATAAGGCTTAGAGCTTGATGCCTTCCTGGACAGACTTGTTCCAATGACGATATTCATGGCAACATTCTGTCCGGGAAGTTATATAGATGAAACTCTTATTGAATAAGGGTTTCATCTTCTCAAGGCAACATTCCGATGATCCAACTTATCGACAAACTCTTGATTTTACTTCCCCCCCTCATAGTACTTCTTCTCTTTCTCTCTCGCTATATATATCAGTATATAATGATAAAGGTTCATTCTAATTAAGAATTTTCTTTTTATGCAGTTCAGAAAAATCCTTCGTCCTACTCCATGTATACCTACTCCCCTTTTCCTCTTTTTCCATTAAGATCATAAGAGGAAAAAGGCACTTATAAAATTCATGAATAACTAATTCGTCTCATTTAAGTTATTGAATCTTATGTGGGTAAACATGACAGTGTTCTAAAAGAGCGCTATTCAGTAGTGACATTAAAATAGAAGGCAAATGTATGCTTCTGACTACACTAGTGTAGGCTAAGTTATATTGTGAATGGCCCCGTATATTTTCAAGGCAATTTCCAAACATGTGTCCATTGTAGTTGGGGAGCTTTGAAGAGGCACCATGTATTATATGTACAGATATAGCTGAAAGAATAAATAAACATGATATACTGCTAGTTGTTGGTGGGTTTTTTTCCTTTTTAAAAGCTTTAAAGTTTGCACCTTATTCCAAATCTTTCCCATCCGCCTCTTGATATAGCAGGGTCTCCGCGGGGCCTGGAAAAGCCTTGAATTTGGAAAAATGAATTCAAGGCCTTGAAAAGCCTGGAAAATGGGCATTTTGGTCGAAGGGCCTGAAAAATAATTTTATGGGCCTTGGATCCTGTTGGAATCGATTAAATAGCCTTGAAATTTTCGAAGATTCTGTTTCTTAGACAGTGGACACTTTTCCCCGATTCGCACCTCTCACACACACACACATACAGTGACTCATAAAGTAAAAATGGGGATTGATATAAAACTGGTTGAACACATCATTGGCCTATGAAAAACAATAATTACAACCCCCAGGTCCCGTCATCTAGGTTATGAAAAATCATTGATATCGGCCTGGAAAATCACTCAAATGGGCCTAGTTTGAAAAGCCTTGATTTTTTTAAAATCAGTGCTTCCACTTTATACTTTTTTAAAAGTATATAATGATAGGCCCTACTTTTTTCCCTTTTCCTTGAAAAATACTTTTTGATACTTTTTTTCTGCCTGTTGATTATAGTTCTATGATCACATTAATGCACCAACCTCCCACCCCGATTAGTGTGTGTGGGGGGGGGGGCTCTATGGGGTTCGCATAATTTTGCACAGATCTTGAAGGGGGGGTCATAGATTTTTTTCTCAAGAATTGTGGCCATTTCCTTCGAGCCCCCACCCTCAGTGATTAACTATGAACAGTCCCTTACAACTCGTCGGATGCGTACAGTGTGAGGGGGGCATAATATGCATTGATAGTTATTGATTTCGTTTCCCCACACGATGTCGCCACATCTGCATTACGTCATTCTTGGTTCATTTCAAGCCTCATGGTGGCGTCCCAGTAGTTCTCGCTGACTCGCCTGCTCGCCTACGTTCTCTGGCCCGTAGTATCGCTAATCAGACAAGACTCGAGGAGGGCTAGAAAACAGGGGATCTACAGCATTAACAGATAGATATGAGTGAAGCAAAGAAGCCAGTTAGGGTCTGGGTGGACGGGTGGTAAGTGAATACTTTCCTTAATTGATTCTTTCGCGTAAAATCACTCTTTTTGTAGAACACATGACCCTTCCAGCAAGCGCAGTCAGTGTTGTTGGTAGCCGAGATCGGAGGCCTTTGATTGGGTGCGAAGTCTCGTACGATACATCTGCTGAGGAACAAGCCTTTCTAAAACATGGATAAATCGTTTAATGTTAGTCATGACTTAAATATCACCTTCAAGGTGTTCAGGGAATGGTTGCAGAAGAGTAGCCTGCATTTATGCCGCTAACTTGTAATAGTAAGCGGCGACTATAGACAAAGCCTTCATGGAGTCCGGCATAGGCAGCTTAGGAAGGCTGATGGATGGGAATGGGGGCGGGGTCGCAGACGGGCCGTGGATCTTTGACATAGTCTATAATAGGAGTGGTGTGGGGGTGTAAATAAAATGGTACAACCCTATATTTCTAGCAATTTCTCCTCCATCCCAGTGCTTGCACATTAATTCACAATCCGGTCGTGTGAACGGCTGTCTGTGGCAGGTAAGCTAGGTATAGGCCTATTACGGTACATTTCTTTGGTTTCTACTAGGTCTATATAATATATTATAGCAAGAACAGCATAGTATCGCATATGAGGGGGGCTTTATTCCATGATTTGGCCGTGAGCGTACAATATAATCGATATACTTGCCGCTCACAAGGTGGACAATATAAATTCCCTGTATTGTACAGTGACGTCACGACCATTCGAGACTTGGGGGACAACACAGTTTGATGAAATTAAAGCAAATAAAGTTGTTTTAAGTTAAGAATCATGGAATAAAAGCAAGAATAGCACAGTATCGCGTCTTCGGCGGCCTGTATTCTCCTCGTATGGCCGAAAAACAACTCGGCCTACGGCCTCGTAGTTTTCGGCCATACTCGGAGAATACAGCCCCCCTCATACGCGATACTATGCTGTTCTTGCTATAGTATTCTCCGAGTATGGCCGAAAACTACGAGGCCGTAGGCCAAGTTGTTTTTCGGCCGTACGAGGAGAATACAGGCCGCCGAAGACGCGATACTGTGCTATTCTTGCTTTTATTCCATGATTCTTAACTTATTACAACTTAATTTGATTTATTTCATCAAATTATGCTGTCCGCATGGCTCACCGATAGTCTCAAACGGTCGTGACGTCACTGTACAATACAGGGAGTTTATATTGTCCACCTTGTGAGCGGCAAGTATATCGATTATATTGTACGCTCACGGCCAAATCATGGAATAAAGGTCTAGGCCTATAGGTCTGTAGCATGAGCCATATATGCACTACTCCACTAGCCCGCTTATAGCTGGCCTTAAATTGATCCCCTCTCCCCAATGCTCTGCCTCTGAGGTCAAGGAGAGGCCCGAGGAACCCTTACTTATTGTACTCCTAGCTGACTGAGTGATGGTCGTTATACACAGTCAGGGTGCAGAAATTTAACATACGCTTTAACCACCGATTATCAACATTCCCAACGAAAGTATATATAGGCCTATGTTGACAAATGTGCAGAGCAAAAATTATTACCTGATGGCCGATTTTTCTCACTAAATGAGAAAGTTTTCCAAAATTATCATTCTGGCAAAATTAAGTGGCGGGGATTCCCGCAGCTTTTTTGCAAGGTGTTGTGGGTAGGCCGACCAGAAGTACCTTAAAATCATTAAAAAGGGTAGGGTAGGGTATTATAGCAAGAACAGCATAGTATCGCATATGAGGGGGGCTGTATTCTCCGAGTATGTTTTTCGGCCGTACGAGGAGAATACAGGCCGCCGAAGACGCGATACTGTGCTATTCTTGCTTTTATTCCATGATTCTTAACTTATTACAACTTAATTTGATTTATTTCATCAAATTATGCTGTCCGCATGGCTCACCGATAGTCTCGAACGGTCGTGACGTCACTGTACAATACAGGGAGTTTATATTGTCCACCTTGTGAGCGGCAAGTATATCGATTATATTGTACGCTCACGGCCAAATCATGGAATAAAGTACCTTATACTGCGTTAGTGTGTTTCCTCTCAGCAATATAATGGTAGCCTAAGAGTTAATAGTGTATTTGGGCTTAACTAAACAACATGTTAAAACATAATAAATATTTTCTTTCTTTAAGTATCATGTGAATCTGATCTTAGTCAATGCTGTACTGTTTATATTCTATAAATAGTCAGACGAACCTGACTCAACTCAAGGGTTACTTACCATCTATTCACTTTTGCTATTGAATAATATTAGTAGGCCTACGCCACGTATGGCACCGTATTTATTTCCAGCCAATGCTTAATTACGTAATCACTAATGTTACATACGGTAGTCGCGTATGCCTAGCTATGCCTCTGACCGACACGCCCGACATAACACCAAAGATTATTATAGCTGTGTAGCTATAATAATCTTTGATAACACAGTCTGTCAATACCAACAAGCGTCTTCGGCACTCATTATCCGGTCACTGTACACCAATTCATCACACAGAAAAACAAACTTCACTATCATACCATCTGTGCTAATTAATGAATTATGTACACCTATCGTCCTCGAATGTCTTTTAAAGTGAAATCTTCTGTCATGATTATCTGGCGAAAGATTTATGGCATTAAATTTAGGTACCGTAGGCCTACCAGTTGTTTACTAGAGGGAAACATTTATTGATAAGAAACTTATTAATCTCACTGGACCTGAACAAGTTGCCTAACTTCTTAGATCCTAGGTATCATGACAGAATATGACATTGTTTTTATCAGATCATCTTCCATTTACAACCAAAAAATGGCAAGATCTATATTTGCACCTTGTTATTGCCAGCACTTATGCTCTGAACTTTAACATTTATTCCCCATAAAATTAAGGAAACTAAACTGCTTTGAACTAGAGACCCCAACTGCCTGGACAAATTACTTCATGCATATGGTGTCTATTGATATTTTAAGTTCTTTATGATACTTTATAAACTGAAATATGATGTTATTAATTATATTCGTTCCTATTTTTCAGTTTTGATATGGTGCATTATGGACACGCAAACGCCATCCGACAGGTGGGTCCTATTGTTACTCAACGATAGGCTTAAATTGCATCTACCAATCTGGAGAATTTAAAGAAAGAGCGGAAAGGGTGAAAAATGAAAGAGTGCATAGAAAACAAGTTATCAGGCTGAGTTATGCATTCAAGCGTACTTAGTGCATACATGCACATTCAGCAATGACCCTTTCTATTATGTATAAGTACATGTATACATACTTATCTTATCAATCTTTTGTTCCCTGCTCTCATCTTATGATCCCATGTAGCTAGCTTATCAACCAGAAATTCTATTGTCTTCCTTGGAAGTGGGCCAAGTTCCACCGGAATTCCATAACTATCGACACGTTTTATGTCCTGATTCAAATGACTTTGCCACAGCTTTCCACAAAAAATATTCAAACTTATTCATCTTAGTAATATTCAATTCAATTCAATTCAATACTTTATTCCGGACCACAAAAAATCCATATTCATATATGTTAGTTGAATTTCTTTTTTTGTATTCATTTAATGTTCCGGTGATATGTGAGAACTGGTTTTATATTTAAATGTTTGTAACACTATGCTTAGTATTATTTCCAATTTAACCCCATGCTTTTCCCCAAAAAAAATTTGATTTTATCCTCTCAAGTGACTCTATGTTAGATGCTAATATCTTGGTCAATTGTGTTAATAAAAAAAATGTCCCAGGTCATGTTAAATTAACATGCATTTCCTCCTCCCATCTTCATCTTGTTGTGGAGTCCATCTGTGATAAAAGGGCGGGGATAGCAATAATCAACGACTTCGTTTGAATTTTAGGCTAAACAAATGGGTGATTTTCTCATCGTAGGAGTTCACTCTGATGGTAGGTAGCTGTTTTTTCAAGTTGGTGTTGTCCTAATACCCATATTTAGAGTTGATCAAATTGACGGCTTCTGAAAGATTATTGAATAGATGGCTCTGTACTATCTTTACCTTAAGTCTTATCTTAATGATATAATTAGATGAGAGGTCAAGAACTACAAGTGTGATTCAATTAATCGAGTTAACACTGTATGTCATATTCAACAATCGGCTGTAGGCCACACTTTGGATATTTAATTCCTCGAGTAGTTGCAAGAGTCGTTGAATTGCAGCAGTAGTTCTAACCTCGACTTCTTTCTTTATACTACGACTTGGAAATAATAGCTAATAATAAGCACATCGCCATTTAGTCGTAGTATTATTAGATAGAACTGGACGAGATATTAAATCACAGAGAAAGAAAATAGGAGTTACGTCGTTTTCTAACATTTTTTTATTTCCTTCGGTCGTTGTACCCAATAAATGCCAATAATCCACAAAGAGTGCATTAGACCTAATTCATATGATCCCGCCAGGAAACACATTTCCCCTAATTTTTAAATTTGTAAATGTATGATTTTATGCATAATCAAGTTTCCTTCTCTTCCACACTATAGCTGAGATATCTAAACACAAAGGTCCGCCTGTTTTCAACGAACAAGAACGTTATAAAATGGTACGGGCCATAAAATGGGTTGATGAGGTAATTGCTATCTATAGTTCTTCTTCAACTTACGTATGAGGTCCATCCATGGCGTCTGACCCGTCATATATGTATTTCTTGGCCAATTCTGTCTACTTTTAAATTTCCAACATGTTCGATACATCTTTTTAAAATCTATATTTTCTTTCCAGGTCGTGGAGGACGCTCCATATGTTACAGAATTGGAGACCCTAAACAAATACAACTGTGATTTCTGTGTTCACGGAGGTAAGGATCTCAAACTCTAAAACGAACTATTACTATTAATATTATATAATACTTGTCTGAATGCTTCAAAGCGCAATTTGTTAGATTTAGTCCCTCTTTAGCAACTCGACTAATGAGATATTTATGGCATTCTAACAAATGATACCTTCTTGCAAATGTAAACACATGAAACGTCGGACCTACTGTTACTCGCTGCAAGATTAGATCAACTACATTTTTACCAGAAATACATTCTTCTTATTCAACACTACAACTCTCTTGGATCGTTCATGTTGTGGATTATATTCATTTAACATCATTCAGTCACTTGACTGATACTAGTTATATACAGGTTAACTAACGAGTTGGTTGAAGGAGTGTGAATATTGCACGAGTTGCGTAGCAACGAGCGCAATATTCTAAGTGACTGAAACCAACGAGTTAGTTAACAGATTTATTATACATGATTTCAATTATGAAAATAGAAAAAAATCGAGTCATAAATTTTAATTTTACCGGTAATCTTAGTAAAAAAAAAAACAGATTGGTTGCTATGGCAACCCCACGTAAATCACTAGTGAAATACGCACTATGCGTAAATCACTCTAGATACGTTGTTTTCAGAGCAATGCGTGTATTATAAATGTATATATCCCCTTGTTCTAGATGATATTACGACGACTTCTGATGGCAGAGATAGTTACTGGAAGGTGAAGGAAGCAGGAAAATACAAGTAAAGTTTTATTTTTATTAAATCTTTGTCTGTGTTGGATACTGCATGACATTTAGGATGTTATATGAATTAAGCTCTAGAGCCCTCATGATATTAACATGTTAACAAGAAGATATTCAGGTTTGTTGGACGATGGACACATCCTATTCCTGTATTTGGGTATAAGCTAACCCGCCCCTCTCCCATGGACGATCTAATTTTTTATGGTAAAAAATACTTCCGTTTTCTTTGCCTAATATTACATACTGTTTCATTTTGTAGGGAATGCAAGAGGACACAAGGGGTATCTACGACAGACCTAGTAGGGAGGTGTGTAATTTCATCTTTCATGTATCTTTGCATGGTATTTCCGAAAGCTTTAAAAATTTACAATGGGGATGTGGGGTGGCCGAGTGGTCTAAAGCGCTTGGTTGGCCCAGTGCCATGAACATGTTGCAGGGGCGTCAGAACCAGGGGTGGGGGGTGGGGGAGATGTCTCTCTCCCCCCCAACATTTCTATGGCATAATAAAAGGTCAAATATCACATTGAAAATGTCAAAAGGCAGAGGATTTATCCAAATTAACCCAACATCTTTTCTAATTTTGGGTCTTTAATGATACTCAAATATCTATGCTTTTCTAAAAAAAAAAAAATGTCTGCAGTACTGGATAAATATGAATTTTTAACATAAATGGTGACCCTGTATGTCTTAGGCTATACATTCTACTGGCTGAGAGACCTAATAATGGGAAATTTCCTAGGTCACCTTTATGTGGTTTCAGCATTATGAAGCAAATTACTAAACTGCCTTAAAAAATAAAAACGTCAAAAACATTACATTTGTATAAAAGCATTATTAACATCAATATTTTGTTTCCGACTATATCATATAATTATGGCCTAGAAAATGTCACAATTAATGTTCTGGGCCCTTGCTTTTGGACTGCCTGTAATTCAATGGTGAATGAGTCAGTAATGTCCCAAAACGTGGCAATACCCATGTGTACACATTAAAGACTCCTCCCTTCTATAGTTTTAACTTCTAAAGCGATTATTTGTTAGTAATCCAATTTTATAGCCAATCAATTGACTATTGATCGTACCAAACTAAGTTGTTAATGAACTTGTACATCTAAATCCTAATTATTTATCAGGTTATTTTCTACATGTTATTTAAGATATTTTTCTAAGTTTATTGAGTGTACACATTGGTATGACGTGTGTACACGTTAGTATCATGCAGTCTAGTTTAGCTGGGCTATTTTTGCAGAATTTAATATTTATTGTTAGATACATGATGCTGATGGGTATTGAACTGAACGGTATTTAATTAAGATGACTGATATCACATATCAAGATCCTGTATTATTAACAGATCATCACCTTAAAATATATTAGACTAATTTCTCCCTCATGTCTTCTGTCTGTCTTCTCTCTCTCTTGTGTCTTATCTCTCTCTGCCTTCTCTCTCAAGTATTCTCTGTCATGTCTTTTCTCTCTCAAGTATTCTCTCTCGGTTTTCTCTCTGTCATGTTTTCTCTCTCTATCTTCTCACTCATGTTTTCTCTCTCATGTCTTCTCTTATGTATTCTCTCTATCATGTCTTCTCTCTCTATTTTCACTCACTCTGTCTTCCCCCTCATGTCGTCTCTCTCATGTCTTCTCTCTCTCTGTCTTCTGTCTCTTTGTCTTCTCTCTCTCATGTCTTCACTCTCACGTCTTCTTTCTCATGTCTTCACTCCATCCCTATGTCTCATGTCTTCTCTCTTCCATGTCTTCTTTCACTCAGTCTTCTCTCTCCCTGTCTTCTCTTTCTCTGTCTCTTCTTTCTCTGTCTCTACATCAATTCTGTGGTTTATGACTCATTTCCCTGTGATACATCACATATTACAAATTTCAGAATGTCTGCAATGTTTACTTCATATTAGATGTTCATTTTAACAGGTTTAAAATGGCTACAAATAAATACCAAAATTCAATGAATGATATAGGTGACAGACCATTTAAAAGGCTTTCTTAAATAGCTAATTGGCTAGGACAGTACATAAACTCTCAAAGTTGAAAAATATTTTATCAGTGAGCAATTTTGGGGAAAGAACTAACAATAGTTATCAGGATTGTGATAGCAACGTGTACAGGCAATACTCATGTGATACACCAATGGGACATTCATAATTTATTTTAATAATGCAAATTTGGTTTTAATGCTTAATAGATTCATCATACATATTACAAGTTATTATTAGTGCCTACAATTGTTTCCTGATTGTAGATCTTAATTAAAGAAGCGTTAAATTAGTTATGGAGTATCAGATAATTCAATAATCATAAAAATTATTGAGTGCATATTAATTTGCGAAAGAAATACCACTTATTACCCACATGTATATCATGTGATAGTAAGGCCCAAACCTTCAATAAAACAAAGAAGATTTGTGAAAAAGTTGTTTGATATGCACCTCAACACCTGGTTAGATGTAATCCAGTGTATTACTGATGGATTTAACTAAAATTATGTCGTTTCTGCTTATCTGTTAAATTTTGGATTTTAAATAGTATTTTCCCCCTAAAGTGAAATGTCTTGAATTGTGTAATTATCATTTCTTATAGTAGTAACTATAACCCAGCAAACCCACACTTAATGGTATGCAGGACAGTTCAATGAAAAAAAACTCCCAGTCCAATTGACATAAAACTTTCAGGGACTGTTCCTTACTACAGAAGAAAGAAATAAATGGGGGAAAAAAGTTATGTTACCCCGTTGGTTTATTTGGTCACTTGAAAAAAACGGTGTTTTACTATGGGAACTTATGAAAAAATATGTTTTTTTCTCACGTTTTATGGAATGATAAAAAATTGTCCAGTCCAAATTAGTTTAGATATGCTACACTTTCATTTGAGGTCATATCCCACAAAATACAAAAAAAATGGTATGTTATCCTGATGGAAAAAAAAGTTAGAGACCTCTAAATTGACCATGTAGTCTACTTTTCATGGCTGGTCTGGCTGATGCCATTCATTTCACATTTAATATTCGTCATTGCACAGACTTTTAACTCATATGTATGGAGTGTCATCATCAAACGAAGGAGTTTTTGCATCAATATGATTGTTAATATACTTCCCACTGTGAAAAATGTTTATTTGTCATGGCAATAACAGACCCTGTGCGAAAATGATGGAAATAAATTTTGATTCAGACAATAGGCACTAGGGGGACCATCGCTAATAGATTTATATGGGAATGACCATGGCTATTATAGTTCAACTAGGAGCCGCATAGGGCCGTTTTTTCGGACGCATCTCTATACCTTTAAAGTTCCTATTCACCCTTTTTAGTAGAAAATATGTATTTTAAAACATTCCATGAATTATTTCCAGAATGTTGCTAGTTACAAAACAGCACCACGAGCGTGACGAAGAGAAGACACCTGATAAGGAACGCCTCTCAGACATTGGCCAGGTAACAAAATTGATTTTAAAAGTATTTAGTCTATATAATACCCACTAACAACTTCTATTAATTTGACCCGAAACTACCATTGTAGTGTTTTCTGCCGAGTCTTTGATCCTAAATCGTGTATAACAGAATTTCTCCATTCCTGTGTATTTCTATTTTCACTGAAAAAAAAAATAGAACAAACAAAAATTTATACGTAAAACTTTTTCCGTAAACATATTAATCTTAGTGTGGTAGATTAAAGACAGACTAGAGGCGTGGATTCAACCATCTATCCATGTTTCCCATTAAATTAAGTTTATCGAGAGAAAGGACTGCACCTATCTCACTTTCAAGGATTACAACGGATCTTGAAATTTCAGTTCAGTGGTTCACCCCGACTCGGTGGGGAATTTATGATGCAGGCAAAGGTATGGGTGTTGGTATATATATGTACTTCTGCCCTGAAAGTTTTGTTTCCTTAAGAATCCCCTGGTACACATGCCTTCCCAGTATTCATAATATATAAGGTTACAAGGTAAAAAAAACTAGAACCGATAATTGAAAGTTCGATGGTAATGGTTCCCAATCCCAATCTTCAGCTCTGAGCTATCAATGATAAGAAAATTATGAACACGTATTCAGCCTGAAAAGAGGAGAAATTCTAGTACTGTTGATAATTTGAATAAACAAAAGTAAATAAACAAAAAATGATAGTTTAGCTAATGGGTAAATCCTAGGATTTCTACCTTAAGCGGTGAATACACAGTCATGATTTGGGAATCAGACACGATTTCAGGATCTATGATTAATTGTGGGTGCTTATTTGCCTGAAATCGTGCCTATTTTTGGACCTACACATGCACGATATGGAGAGAAAAGTGAAATCGTGGGTAAAAAGTGAAATCGTGGGTGGGTTGGCAGTCAAGATTTGATCTGCGATTCTGAAATAATTATAGAGCTGAGAAAATTGTTTAAAAAAACGACCCTAGAAGCAAACAAGAAAGTAAAAAACTGTTAAAATAAAATGTAACATTACTCATTTTCCTGTGACACATCACCTATTTTCTGGTGGGTTTTTTTCTCTTTTTAATTGTCGAATAAAAGAAAATGAAATAAAATATGAGAAGAATGAGACCTAATGTCGACATGTGTAGAAGGGAAACTCAGCATTATAAAAGTGAAAAAATTGTGTTGATACTCCAAGAATTAGTGAAGTTATAGCATTTCAAAGTAAATTATAAATAATTCAATTCTTTTATATTGCCAGATCGCAGATAGACCCACGATTTTAGAACAAATCAGAAAATCGTGGAAGCACCTACGATTTGTCGTAGACCTCATTATAGAGGTCTACGATGAATCGCAGCACTCTCTACACATCGACAATTAAGTGTAGAAGCAGCGGCGATTTGATTTTAAATCGCGGAACCCTTTTTTCCCTACCATGAATCACACATCCAAATCAGCACTAAATTGGCGCTGAAATGGTGTATGTGTAGGGTATTTGGCACGATTTGGGACCCATGATCTGATATACGATCTCAAAACCGCTTTAAGGTCCATCTATATCCCGGCTGGCCACCCAGCCCAGCAGCACTCACTTTACGTGTACAACCTAGCTTGGGGACCTATTGTTTTGTGTTACTTGGTTCGACTTACCCCTCAATAAACAAAACCACGCTTGACAAAAACTCCTGACCCTCCTTTGTTTTGGGTAGCATTGCCACTCTTAGATATCATATGTGAGCAATTCCACCAATTGGTCGTCATTTGGCCATCCAGGACTGAAAATTGTTAGTTTTTTAAAATTGCTTCTATTGATTTATTATTTTGCGTATATAAACTAGATATATTGCTAATAATAAAGACGAAATTGGAAATCTTAAAGATGAATATTGTAGTCAGGGCAGCTTGGTAGAGTCTGTGATGAGAACTCTGATGATAAGGGCACCGTATTTCTACATAAATGAGGATTTAAATTAGAAATAAATAAAACAAATATGCACATAATGTTTTAAACTATTGTGTACTTGATAGGTCTCGACATTAAGGGTGATGACGCTTTTTAGTTTGTGAAAATATTCCCCCTAGAAGAAAAGTTACAGCCAAATAACCATTCAGTAATGGTAATGATAATGGCAGCAGTATGGGTAAGGCAATTGACCCTCTGCCCATATACATATATATGTAACCCATTATTTTTAGAATATATATACAAAAATACATAACATTCATTCCCCTCATTTACTTTTTAAGTTGACTTAAATACTTGTATTGGTTGTTCCTGAAGGTATATGTAAGTTCTGTTTGAGTATTTAGAGGCAAAGCCTTTAAGGATAAAGTTTCTAACATTATATATCTTAGGATAAGAGTTCTAACTTTTTATAGATATATATATTAAATATGTGTCACCGTAACGTGTTGCTACACGTTACGGTGACACCATCCTTTATCAGCCTTGGTGTGACAAATTAAACAAGTGGGGTGTTGTAGATATATGTTTTAGCAATATAATGGCTTACCTTCACCCTTACTTTCATTCATTGAACTCTTAAGTATTTTACTTTTTATTAACTAAAATGCCCAACACGTTACGGAGTACCATTCGGGGGTTTTCCTGTCTTTCTTAAAAGTTTTGAAGGCACATCCTATCAAGATATAACAATATTTCAGAGTCAATATTGATGCCAGATATGCAAAGGTAGGGTATTTCTGATGTATTTCGCATCGGGGAAGCGGGGTAATTGATTAAAATAACTACAGACCAAGATTTCTAAATTCAAAAATCTATTTTATAGTCATATGTCAACCAATTAGTGGAATTGCTCATATATGTAGTATACTCGAACACCACCCAGGTTCGGAATTAGCAAAGAACAACCATAACACAAGTGTTACCAAGCTCTCAGGTTTATTCACTCAACCCTCCACTGGCCTCTTGCCTGAAGCTAGGCACAGAGGGCTCCTAGGTAATTTAGCTCTGTAAGAGTTCAAGGTGTTTAATAGAAAGATACAGCATAGATACACAGAGCTATCATGAAACAGTACAAGTTGAGGCACTAAGCATAAATCACAGACACTTATACACATATTGACACATTCTGGTAAATACTCCATACCTAAGTCTTGATAGGTAATAATTACATTGATCATGTAGATAGATGAGACATAAAAGCAACTGGCTTAAGCAGTGCAGCAAAATGCAGTACCCTCTGGTGTTATTCAGTGGAACTAATCACCACCATCAATGGTATAGAATACATTGACATCTAAAGTATTGAACATCACTACATATAAATATTATTGAAATAACACTAACTTAATAAGTTCTCAATTGCAAACAATATGATAGCGCCCATGAAAACGAAATGAAAGCTTTTTCAAGGTTTCCAAATCCCACCTACTCCTGATGCCTTGTGTGTACAGATATACTAAAGCATATTTAGATTTTATTTTTTTTAAGATTTTATTTATCGTGTTTAAGCAGGTCCCTTATCAGGGTCTTTCACCTGTCCCAGATCTGGCTATATATATCACAATTAATGGTCTTTCTTCGGACTGAAAGTATACTGGGGCG
The DNA here is from genome assembly GCA_942159475.1 of Sthenelais limicola. Lineage (NCBI taxonomy): Eukaryota > Metazoa > Annelida > Polychaeta > Phyllodocida > Sigalionidae > Sthenelais > Sthenelais limicola. The sequence continues at coordinate 109,665,470 of OW804095.1, read as the reverse complement.
GATCCAGGGGGCGGGGGAGCTTCGGGGGCACGTGACCCCCCCCCCCCCCCCGACCCCACCTCCGATTTTTTTTCTGACAAATCTTTGATAGTCCAAATGTAAAACAATGGGGAAAAAAGATCCCTTAATATATATATACATAGGCCCAATACTTTGGAACAGCATCCCCCATAATTCAAAATATATTTTATGAGTGCTTTATCGCATTACGCGTCCTGTGCGTGGGAGTGCTTTTACGCACTACGCGTCCTACGCATGGGAGTGCTTTAAAGCAATATGCGGCCTGAATGGGAAGCTCCGATTGTGTTCCTGACAGGATTTGGTTATTTTTTTAATTTCACAAGTCTTCCTGAAATTCTGTCCAAGTCTAATTAAACATATTGCGCTCTGTTGTCATGTCAATGGTAACTGTGAAAATAGTTTGATATTATGTAACTTTTGAAGCTTAAGTGATTGTCCTGATGGGCCTGAAAACAAGCAGAATGCACTAGAACACCACGCAATACACTAACAAAATTCCTGGGGGATCAAGCCCCCCCCCCCCCCCAAAAAAAAACCACACACACACACAGACCTCTAGATGATAGCTTGGGCCCACTACACTATCATATATATATATATATAATATTTCTGAGGAGAATCCTGAATGGAGATCCTTTTTCTCGTACTCAGTTAAGGGCAGTTCAAGGCAGGGTTCCCATGGTCAGTAAAAAGTCAGTAATTTCGATTATGGGGTTTTAAGGCCCATACAATCGGTAATTTTCTAAGTATGTCAATAATTTTCGATCTGAGGCTCAGAGCCCTGTAAAATCTGTAGAATGCACTCAAATGGCGTTTTCTATTTTTTTTTGCTGAGGGAGCATGCCCCTGACTCCTCTATATGGTGACTAGACAAATAATAATTGTTACCAGCTTTTCTTGTTTTTTTTTCATAACCAGTGACATACATCTCATTCAGGCAACTAAAATCTTTAATCGTAAAAAGCGAAATTTTGCCAGAATTATTCCTCTAAAATGAAGAGCTCTTGTGTATTTTAAAGACATATTTCATCATTAAAAATTGAGCTCCCCCCACAAATCAACACACTAATGACCTAAATGAGGACTGCCTGTGCCCCCCCCCCCCCCCCCGCTAGAGTCCACCTCCTGGATCCGCCTCTGGTATATATTAGTGTCGTTCTGTTGGATAAATATATTTATTTGAAAGGAACCAACTATCAGAGCGATTTATCTACACATACTAATGCATATTTAGATCGGGCTGTATGTATTGGCATTAATGACCTATCTTTCTTTATGTTATGGAGACTGTTGTTGGGCTTTTAGAGGGACTTTTTTCTTTTAAATGGATGAATACTCGCCTTTCAATGGTTCATTATGATATCCTTTTAATTTATAACTAAACCACCGTTGTATATTTCGTTCATTTGGGGTATTGATTTATTTAGTATATCCTACTGTGATAGCACAATATGCCATGATTAATCATTCTTTTTTAGAATTTCAAATACTGATGTACAAAATCTTATACGGTTTTACGTGTCTAGTATTAATTGTGCCTTATGGTTAAGTTTAGGTTCAGGCATCATATGTCAGTAGAACGTTTTATAGGATGTACACAAATAAACAGAAACCGGGAAAAGATGGGATGCGTGAGAAATTGCATATATATAAAAGATGACCATGTTATTCCCAAAGGCGCTGATAGTATATCTGAGCTTAACTGTGTAAGGCAAATCCTAATGACTCTTCAGTAATACCCTATCATACTTATAGGAAGCTAACTTTTACCTGCAATTTTTATCACAATAAATGATGTTAAGGTGACTCAGTACTGATCTTGTATATTCAACACATATAGCTCAGTACTGATATATGTGTATGCAATACATATAGCAGGGAATATCAGCATTATGCAGACAAAGTATGTATGTTAAGTCTTGATATAAACATTTCAGATAGAAAATTTATGCTGATTTTTGGTGTGGGAGTTAGTATCTACGATCCCTATACATCCATATTAAATTTCATTAAAATTTATGGAGCCATATGTGTATAAATCAAATAATTATTAAGAATTTTCTCATTTTTAGCCAATTTTCTCATAATTAAGTTGTAACACAAAAAAATCGGCCTGGAAATTCATGCTGATTTTTGGTGTGCGAGTTAGTAACTATAATAGCTGTATCCATATAGAATTTCATCAAGATTTATGAAGCCATTTTTGTTCAAATCAAATATTAATCAGGAATTTAATTTTTTTCCCAATTTTTCTCATAAATGAGTCGTAATATAGAAAAATTTAGCCTGGAAAGCCATCCTGATTTTTTGTGTATGAGTTGATAAATACGGTATCTACATTCATATTAAATTTAAAAAATATTCATCAAACAGTTTTTTTTTAAAACGCTGATTGTCGTCAGCCAAAGTCAATTTTGCTAGTGCCCCGTACTGCCACTAGGGGGCTTCCAGGGGGCTAACTCAGGATCTGAGGAAAAAAACATTATCTGATGATAAGTATATATATGTTGAATGTCTGGGTGAAATTTGATGTCTGAATTCATGTCAGAACCATTTTAAACGAATTATGTTAATAAATCACTCAAATGTAGTAAAATTACTCAAATATGATTCATTATTTCTATCTCCATACTGCCATAGCATGAAAACTAGCCTGGTGACCTATGGTTTTTTTTCACTCGATAATGATTATTTCATGTCAACTATCATTGGTAAAAATTTTAGAAAAATTCATCAATAATCAAAATCACTACTGAGTCACCTTAAGATCTGTTAATCTATTGTCTTGAGGACACAATGATATCAAGTGTTATCCGATTTGAAAGATAGGGTTCGTTCCAGTTACCATCCCCCCAACTATCAGTTGCATTCATTGCATGTACCGATATTGAAATGCAGTTCTTCCCTTTGAAGAGTGTTTAGGAAAATTAAATAAGTTTGTAGCTTTCTCTCATCTATGTTTTAGGACAAGACGACAAAAAGCCCATGGACGGGCACATCACAGTTTATTCCTACGACAAAACGTATTGTACAGTTCTCCGAGGGCAAGGAACCATTGCCTGGAGATAGGATCCTTTACGTAGCGGGTGCATTCGATCTGTTCCGTATCCTTAACATATTTTCCCTCAAAATATGTCTCTATATTCTTTTGATTAGCTTTTCCCCAAGGCATGGTTGAGTGAATGCTATATCGCGATTATCAAAAGCCTTTATTATTTCCTAAATGGAGCTTTCATTGTGTATACACTGTACGCCCTTCCTTAACCATGAACAGATGTAGGACATTTAGATTTCCTTGAGCAAGTGGCCAAAGAAGGTGACTATGTCATCGTGGGCATCCATTCCGATCCAGTAAGTCAAATGTCTACATTGGCCTTTTGTAGTTTTTGCTTTGATTTCCATATCCAGTTTCACTCAAGGTATTAAGTATTGTATAGGTTTTCTAATGGATCCAAACCACTTGAAATGATTTAGCTCCCCGAAATATATTCTTATCGGATTCCTTGGATATGTACCCAACTCAATATTTGATGTTTGTTTTTAGGTTGTGAATTGGTACAAGGGATACAACTATCCAATCATGAATCTCCACGAGCGAGTTCTCAGCGTCCTCACTAATAGGGTATGCCTCTTTCTATAGCCTGATTAATTGATAATGTATATCATGTACTGTGTCCACTTCTTCACGCCTGTGGTTTATAAGATAAGATTAAGATAAAATAAACTTATTTTGTATTCTTGTAAGTGTTTACCAGATAGTGGCAGCTGTATTTCTTTTATTATAAATATTTAATCTATTATACGATGTACTATTTATTATTTGTTTCCCCTTTATTCAGTATGTTTCTGAGGTTGTGATTGGAGCGCCATACTCTGTAACCAATCAAATGATGGACCACTTCAAAATAGACTTGGTTTGTCATGGAACCACTAACGTTATGCCCGATGAAGATGGGTCTGACCCTTATCTGGTGAGTAGTAAACTGTTTTGTAAGTTTTATCGAAATAATTCAGACCTTCATGAAAAGGATAAGTCGGGGTGGGGTAGGGGGCCTTTTACTTATGAAGCGGTAATGGACTAGTACATTACCGCTAGAACGTTTTTCGCGTTGTTATGCCGACACAAGTTTGCCAGGGCTATAGTGCTATACACCCCCGATCGTTTCACCTATTTCTAATTATTCCTCTGGTACGAAAACCGATATTATTGTTTTTGATACTATGTACTTTTTGCATGCAAAATTAAGCATCATGTATAATACACGAACCCATAAATAAAGAACTCGATCTACAGCATAGAAAATATCACTCACTCTTTGGGTTTATGCTATATAAGTGCTAAGGATTGCTGCTTTACTAAATGTTCGTTCATCATGTTGTTATAGTGGTTCTTTTATCAATTTGATTATTTTTTACACCTTTTTAGGGCTTTTTCCCTACGCCCTAACCTCAAAAACCTCTCTAAAACAGCAACTTTAGACTCCCACATGCTTTAACATAGGCAATCGCCGCCTGTTCGAATAATCTAAAAGCGAACAGAGCTACCGTGCATTTCACCAACCACGGGAGCCATCATACTTTTTAAGTAGGTCAAATCCAGCCGACGCTCCTACGCGCGCTCGCCACGTCGACGTTGCGGTAATGTGATCAATCAGTCAGACTTACCATGATATCTGACAATTATCTTCAGGGGAAGACCGCCGTATGGTGACCTGGGTTTACTGTTGATATTTTCATATAAATAATACTATTTAGTATACTGATGTACATTTCCCCAAAATACCTGAATACAGATTTGGTAGAAAAAGATATTATGAGAGCCAGTTTCTGTTTGAGAAATTCGAACCGACACCTGTGTGTTAAATTGTTTCCATTTCGCAGAGATATAAAGATGTCTATCCTTTATTGCAGGTTCCAAAAGAGCAAGGCAAATTCAAACTTATAGAAAGTGGGTCTTCCTTAACTACTGCATGTATCGTGGAACGCATAATCAAAAATAGGTGAGAAGCTATTTACGACCTGTATATATAACCTACAACATTGAACACTATGTGATTATCCCATGCAGGAGAAAGAAGGGAATGTTGAGACTTTGACTGATGGTTCTTTGTTTATTGATGTCCGAATGAAAAATCTCTTGATTTCTTCCCAGTCCTGGGTCTAAAGTCGATTTCACGGCCGATTTCAGAAGCACTGGACCGAGGGGCCTAACCAGAACTATGCGTGGCATCAGTGAGGCCTCCGACGATGTATAGTTCAGGCAATCTAAGCCCTCATACACACACATCAACATAACAAAAAAACCCATGTAAAGTTTAGCTTCTAGAGCCCTGTTCTAGAGCTTCTGTTCTCTGAAACCTTAGCAATTTGTGGTGAAGTGAAAATTAATTTATATACAGGGAGAATGGAGATCAGTATCACTGCTGTGGAGCTGAAGCCAGGACTGTTTCATTTGTGTAGACACATAATATTTCCTTTGCGAATACATATATATATTGGTACTTCATCTCTAGATCTATTAATTTAGTACTACTGCTTAAATGCCTTTAATTAACCTGATGAATATTTTATATAATTTTCATTTATCTACAGACTCAATTACGAGGCAAGGAACAGGAAAAAGGAGCGTAAAGAACTCAACATTATCGGAAAGCTCGACACAGAAAATACAGAGAAATCTTCCTAAGGAATATCGTTAACTATTTTCAAATAAGGCGATGCGAACTTATAACATTTGGGCAAAAAGCTACTAACTTCCCATTGATGATATTTACAACTAGGCTTGATTCTATATGAATATGGATGATAGCTTTTCATCTGATATATACCACAGGATTAGGAATACAGCACAAAAAGTTTTAGACATCTTACAACTGATTGGGAGGTGAAACAGCAAGACAAAAATATGTCTGACCAGCATCCCATCAGTTATTGTTTAAACTTGATGTGGACGTTATTTGATTTTATAAGTTTTAGGAGGAACATTTTATATGGAAGTATATCTTAGGGGGAAAGTATATTTTTAATCGCAGTATTGATCCGACACACAACGAGTCGGCATTGTCACTGCGCCTTTTATCTATACGTACATTGTTATTGTATACATAAAAAGAAAAGCTCATTAGCTAATATAAATTATCTTTTGTGTTTGTGTTACATCATGTTACGTAAGAATAACGTAACAATGGGTAATCACTTTAATGACTGTAATTAACATTTATTATTATGATTTAACTTAATAATTGGACTGAACATCCTACGCAAAGGCAATTGGTTTTAATGCTACCCCTTGGTATTAAAGCAATACACTTCATAAAGATCATGATTCTGTAGAATAGGTATTCTGGAAGTAAGAATTCTTCAGGATCTACCTAAATGATCGCCATTATCATCTCTCCAGAATTATGTTCTCGCTTCATTTTTAGAAGTGTGGGAGACTTTTATTATTAAAACCATTACTTCAAAACCAGCTTGAATATTCGCACTGCGTTAGTGGGGATGTATACACCTGCGAATCCTAGCTAGATTCATCGAGTTACGTGTATGTATATCAGAGATTAAATGAATACCTTCTTAGTGGTGATAATGTAATTCTGGGTAAGGAGGTGTATACCTTCTAGTCATACGTTTTGTAGATTAGGGTAGTAGTATTTGATTTTATATTAGAATTAAGTTTCATTTTTTTTCGAGTCAACCAATTAAAATATCGACTTATCAATCCCTCTGAATTGGGATAGGTAAGCTGTACCGCACTAAAATATCATTTTCTCAATCACAATGGTGTGTCGTATAATTATAATTCCATAATGGCCTCCGAGACCCTCATTGTACGTCCTCGTCGAACCGGAACCCATGTTATAGTTGACGGGATTGAACCGCCCCCCAAAAAACAAGCAGTGTCATTCCTTTGATTGCGATATTTTCATTATCTTATTTTTGTTACAGTCTGTATCTGCCATTCACTAAATACTATTCTTTTTATATAACCAGCAATGTTTAGTGTACATTCAAATGTTCGTCTCTGTGATACATTTTATTCAAATAACGGGCTTAAGATTTTATGTGAATTATTCAAAGTTTTTAAGATTTGTATATTAAATTTGGAAAGTTCCTGTCTACTAAAAAAGAACAACGGATTTTAGAATGTTTACGGTATAGGCGTTCATAATATTCATTGAAACTGGTGAACGTAGGTGCCCAAGCAACATTGTAGTATGCACATATTTACATTAGTGTATCTAGTCCTGTGGTCTTTAATATTATGATGAGATCATCCTCTTAGAGTCGTTCTTATTTAATGGCAGTGGGTTCTGAGGCAGTGTCATCATTTTCCACGAACGACTCGTGTATATTTCGTGTATGGTTACCTTTAGGTATTCTTTGTAGGGAAGATCTTTGCAGTATTAGATTACAAGCGTAGTTATTCAGTGGGAAAATAATAGTGAGTTAGTGGTAAGTCAAATTTATTCTATCTGGATATTTAACTACACTTGACAAGAATGGCCGTGATATTTTGTATTCACCAGACGTAGGTGGAAGTGAATGTATAAGTTTAATTCCTATCTTGATGTAATCTTCCCTATTCTTATTTATTCATTCCTAATTTAGATGACGGGATTACCTTTAGTTTATTTGTGCGCGCAAAACATGATAATTCTATCTAATGAGAAATCATAACTAGAATATGTTGGTCCCAATTAATTCGACCGTGATCGGATATGTTTATGATAAATGAACGATCATACCACTTCAACTATTAACAGGTAGATACCGTAAAGACGACCAAAAAAAATGATTGAATTCATGATCTCATAACTAATAAATCTTCAGATTAATGCAATAATAAAGAAGACCAAAACATGCTTTATATCAGTTATTTTTATTCATAATTCCTTATGAGAGTTCGATACTGAACTGGAACGGTAGTTTACAGCAAAGTGTGAAGCCAGGAGTGGTAGAAATAAAAGTTTCCTATACCTAGGATATAACATTGTCCCATGATTACATAACGCCTTTATCTGGTTAATCTTTTTTCTTTTATTCCGATCCCCGAAGAGAAACGTCAAACATTGGGGTTGCTTCACGCCCTATTAAGCTTTATATATTTGGTTGTATCGGGCGCATAGGTACGATGGATATAACTTATTTTCCTTACTAAATCTTAGCCTAGCTACAAAGTTCAAAACTTCATATTTTATATACAGTACCATACATGGTCAAACGGTGAAAGACCTAGGCATTTGACTGCGTCATACTCTCTCAGAGAACCAAATAGCGCCTTTACACCCAATCTTGATTACCGTCGTCAAAGCGCTGTACATAGGAGCCTGAAATGAATAAGAAAAACCTAGAATGAGACTAAAGTGTATTCGACGTGGCATTAATATCAAAATATAACTCGGCGGTATTAAATTATTTATGTAGGCCTACAAGGATTTTGAGGTACACGATTCACGATACAACGCAAATATTTAAAACCAAAGTCAATGAGAACAATTATCCCAATACCTTTTCAGCATCATACTCCAACCCAATGTCATGGTGTTCCAATTCTTCGTCTCTAAACTTTTTGATGATCTGAAGAGCAAATTCCCTCTAAGTTAAAATCACTTCACAATACACAAATTTATATTATTAAATTCATCAAACGACTGCAAGTTATTTAAGTGGCCAATAACTGATATGAAAAGTATAAATCACAGGTAACATAATTATTACCATATTCAGACCCAAGGGAATGTGTGGGTAAAGTCATACCTATTATAAGTTCATCTAGTATTTCGCGCAACACTTATAAGAGCCTTTTAAATTGCAACATTCAGAAAAGAGGCACCACCAACAAGGAAATAGACTGGCTAATCGAAGTTTATATATTGATTCTTTTTTAATAAAAAAAAGCTTCCAACAACCAAGAAATAATTGATAACTGCACTACCCTACGGAAGACAAAGACAAGTGACTAACCTTAAGCAAATCTTTATGTTTAACTTCACCGTCTTCCCCATCTGCCATGAGGGAACGAATTTGACTGGAATAAGAGGTAATAACGATAGTGCATTGGGAATATCATTATCGATAAAGTCAGAACTCTGATGATGTCACACCAGGTGGATCCACTCGAGTACCCCAGGGGATTTCTACGCCAACTGGAATAATATCACAAAGCTGCTTTCCAATGCGTAAAGCAACCCCAAACCAGCCTGATATCAAACCTCATCTTACACAATCAATAATCGTCATAAATATTTCTAGCAATAATAAGTAGCAATGCAGACTAAAGCGATGGTAAGAAACATACCTATTGTAATGTTCTCCAATGGTTTCTTCAACGGCAACAGTGCAGGCCATAGCACCTTCCTTCCCCAATAATGCAGTGCCAGCACCTGGATATCAGCAAAAGACTAGCCATATTTTATTCGGGAATAAACTTAAATCAAGAAAGCAATGCTCACTTAGCATTTGCCAGGTCGCATATAGGATAATTTAATGTAAAATATAATTTACCACGTTTTCTGACTGAAAAACGCGAGGAACATATATTCTAGTAGTAGCAATATGATTTCTCTTTTTGTATTACAATGAATACGTCCCAAGCCAAAATAAGCGTTTGAGAAATAGCAGAAATTGAATGTGGTTCTGTAAATCAACGGAAATGAAAAATTATGGGCAGAAACAATAAAACCTACCTAGGACAAAACCAGCAACGTTCCAGATGGGAAGCAAAGCAGTTGGTCGGACGCGATATTCGGGTAAAAGTTTTTCAAATGTGGCTAAATGATGTTTTTCTTGCTCGTGCATTTCCTGGGAAAATTAATAACTTCACATAAATCATCGGCTTTGAATAAGCATGTGCAACCATTATTAAAAGTACTTGGTATGGGCTAGATTCTGGATAAGAAAATCGATTCATGTGATTAGTTTTTAAATTCAGGGAAATTCCTATTTCATTGCAACAAAATGTTACACCAGTAATAAGCAATGTTCGAATATCATTTCTTTCGACGGCCTTTTTTCTAGCACACAAATAAAGCAAATGTGACTATTTCAATGGCGTGTAATCACAGAATTGTACATCACTTATATAAAGTAATATTAGGATACCATTTCTGTCGATACTCCTTATTCTAACACACCTTCGAAAATATGTCGACGTACCTGAATGACTGGTCCAACTGGCGTACGTCCAAGCACAGCCAATTGTCCTTTATAAATTTGTATAGCACCATATTCCCCGGCGTGGTCTACCCTTAGCATTCTATCAAGAGAAGCCTTTGCTTGTCGTGATTGCTTAGACCCCGTCTCTCTGACAGCGGAAGTACTGACACACCTCCGACATGCCATTTGAGCAAAGATTAGGGCCATCTTTGAGTTTTTGTTTTCAACTAAGAGTCTCGCAGCTGTGTATGGTTGCAAAAACCTGATGGGGGTCTGGAACGAGATTAAATTGGGGGAAAAATTGGTGGTTTTGTACCAAGATGGTTTTGTACCAAGAGACATTATTATCTTTGTGGGAAAGCACAAAGCTATGCATTCATGGGCAATTAATGTAAAGACAATTTTAATCCATGACATTCTAGGGCCAATATAATATATACGATCAATACTAACAGACAATACTGAAGCGGGGATATGTATTTGCAATACTCAATAGAATGAAATCGCCAACAAAGAACCCCAAACAATTACAATTAAGATTATAAATAATGAGAATCATAATGAAAATGCAGTCACTGGAATCATATTATGAATTCATGCTACACGACTTAGGTGAATTTAAAATAGAATATTTATCGCTATTTATTTAGTTAGGTGAATTCATATAGAATGCTGGAGGGTCATTGATCCCCTAGTGTTGAATGTGATGTAGCCTCTTTTTCTTGAGAAATATCTGTTGTAATTATAATGATAAATGTGTATATAACCTGGAATATAACACCTATATATTATGATATATGCAGTGTGCAACATAGTGAATTTGGAAACGAGAGACCGCCGGTCTCCGCCAAATTGTAACAGTGGAGACCGAAAAGAATTTACAGAGACCTAAAAAAAAGTCTGGATCATAGACAGGGTTCCCGTGCTCCAGAGCACTTTGAATTTAATGACTGATTCACACAGTTTTTAATGACTTTTCACTGACAAAATAAAGTCATCAGCGGGCTGTAAAAATACACAATAGCTCTTCAGTTTAAGGGAATAATTCACAAAAGATTTCGCTTGTACTGCACTTCTTAGGTATGAAAATTATTATACAAATGTTATCTTAAGAATTTCAGGATGCGGTGGAATACAGGGAATTCCCTAACCGTAACAAAAAATCTGACACTGGCACATGTCATGTTTTATTTCCTGAATAAAGTTCGTGTAAAAAAAATAAAAAAATAAATAAAAAAAATAGTTTGCATTTCATTCATTTATAGAAATTTGTAAAATGAATGTTATTGGAGTTCATTGTACTGATTTTAAGGGCCTAAATCAGTTTTATAGTCAACATAAATATATCATTAAATTGTTTTGATTTATCGAAGAAGGTAATGCAATTAAATGCAAATTAAAAATTGTTGTGCAAAGATTTTCAGAATCGACAAGAAGATAAATAAACATTGTGTACTCTGTTAGAAGTAATGTCTGTTTCCTATAGTATGGGTCCCTTTGAAAATTTTACTTGATAACCCAGCCCCAGTTGCACTATAGGCCGCATTTTACACTTTTTTTGTGTATTCTATCAATTTGGGGTGGAGGTGGGGGGGGGGGGGGGGGGGTGTTGGCAGAGGGAGTGTTCATCACTAGTGTGTATTGACGTGGGGGGGAGGGAGTGGGGGGGCGGGGACATTTTTTTTTCATTCTACACCTGGGCTATGTATTCTGTTTTCATTTTACACTTGGGGCTAATGCTTTCCTTAGGTTTATTCAATCAATCCGGGGGGGGGGGGGGGGGAGGTGGTGGAGGGAGTGTCAGGGGGAGGGTTCCCCCATATTACACTTGGGTTGTGTATTCTGTTTTCATTTCAGCAATATTAATCACATGTACTACAGTATCATGTACATCCATTCATCACATATATATTCACTAGTGTGTATTGACTGACCCAGCATGAATACACATATATATTCAATAGTGTGTATTGACTGACCCAGCATGAATACACATATATATAGGTGATTGACGTGTGTGTAAACCGACTGCGCTACCACAACTGAGAGATTGCGCTGCTCAGTGCAACGTTCCACCTGGCTCACCTGGTAACACTGTTGTGTCACCATGGTTCAATAGGTGTCAGTTGGCAACCTGGAGTTGTTGCAGAGCAACAGTCTCCAGGTTAGCCCAAAATAGCCTCAAACAGATTGTATATCTCTGTTTATGCTTAATTTTGGGGTGGAAATTAAGTAATTATGATACAGTATATATACATAATTAGTATCTGGAATATTACACATCTGTAATGTAGATTTTAAAGTTTTCCAGCTTAATTCCTGCCAATTGGTGATTGTGGTTTCGACCCCCAAGGGTCTCATCAGGCGCTAGCTTGGTCACTTTGGTTAATATAAGGATAATAACTCAGGACCTAATTGGGATGGGTATCCCTCAGATGGGAATATTTTTCCCACATACTTACAAGTTTGGTGGGGCTGATACTATTAAGACGTGGATAGTCATCCAAAGAGGGTTATAGTGGTTTTGGTGAGGGGTTTCGATTATAAGTCAAAGCCAGCCCACACCTACCTCATGGTAGGCTCCAGGTTGTTCCCCCCAGATAAAACTGTTGGGTGCTGGTGTGGGGTTTGATGGAATTAGTGGTAGGACCACTTTAAAAGAATACACATATATATTCACTAGTGTGTATTGACTGACTCAGCATGAATACATAGATGATTAAAATCCAGAGCCATAATACACCAAATCCAAGATCAAATTTCAAACGTGTTGAACTAGCCTAGGCATAGGCCTACATAACGTCATTGACAAGTGACAGGAGGCGGCTGACAGGGCGGGGCTATTTTATTCACAGATTTAGGCGGAAGGACCTTGGGCCTCCGCCTAAATCCTCGGTGGATAACACCATTCCTGCCCTCCCCATTGGCATGTTCCATCTATATATTCACTAGTGTGTATTGACTGACCCTGCATGAATAAACATATCCGGCTACCCCTATATTAGGTAGAAGAATGAGGGTATTATAAACAATAGAGTACACAACCCAAATAAAATGAAAACATGGGTAAAAATTCCCCTGACCCCCCGATGCCCCCCCACCCACCCCAAACTTGATAGAATACACAAACAAAGTAAACAACCCAAGTGTATGTAAAATGAAAACATAACCCCCCCCCCCCCCCACCAGCCCCTCCCCTCCCCTCCCCAACGTAGAATATGAAATAATATAATATATATAAGATAGAATACACAAAAAAAATGTAAAATGCGGGTTTTTCGTGTAAAATGTGGGTTTTGTGTAAAATGCGGCTTATAGTGCTACCCGCCTAGGCTCTAGCCCTAGACTGAAAATGTAAATCGCATTAATGACGTCCTTCCTGAAATAAAATTTTTTAAATACGAATCTTTATCAGTCAACGTTGGTCTAGTTGGAACAGACATAACCCCTACATCATTCTGTTACCGTCCGGAGCTGCCGTACTACATTGCCGAGGAACAATGTTATCAGCTCGTCCAAGTGAAATGAATGATGAAGTTACAAAGCCCAAGGGTCAATAGGACTTGAGCGATAATATGATATATTCTGGTATCCGTGCAAGTTAACTCAAATTATTGGAACATTACAAATTAAAATATCTATTGTAAACATACTAACTGAATAAATCATCATCATATCAGATGTTCCCCATTTACCTTCCCTTCAAAATTGCCAATAACATTCCTAGGCGTTTCGTAAGTCGACCATCGATACCGCCATGACAGTTTGCATGCCTACAGCAGCGAATTTCGTGGGAAAGGCTCCTCGGATGATACTTGCTTAGTAGTGTGTTTGTTAATCCCAGCAAAAAAAAGTGCGTTTTAAAAATATCATAATATTTCTACATATTTATTCAGATATAAATTTTGACTAGAAACGTCGACCAATCATAGACGCGTATCGTCCACACCGCTTCAGCCAACTGTTTACAAAAGCAGGGGAGACTTCCGATCAGATGTGCAATGTAAACAGAGAAACGTCAAACTCGACTCCCACATGTAGAAAGTGTGTGGACGCACTCGCTGTAAATCTGTGGTAAAATGAAGGTACCATAGCCTCTGCAAACTGTAACGCAACGTCTGGTGCACATCACAACACTGAGAAAGCTGAGGTACGTTTGTTATATTATTGAATCTGGAGGTCTTGATAGGGCTTAGGGCCAGTAAGGGACCTAGGCTAGACTAGAGTATAGAGCCGTACAGTAGGCTACGGCGTAGGCTATTGTCGATCAGGCTCCCATAACCGGACATGGGGCATCTTTGTCTGAGTTAGGTTCATTATTTTTACAAGTACTTTCTTTTATGGTTGGAGTAGAGAGAAATACTATATCTCACCATCACAATATCTCTTTGGATATATTTTGCCCCACCCTTGCACGAGGCCCCTCCCACTATAGGCCTACTGTAGATATTTTGCACAGTGCCATTGTCAGTGCCTCCCTAACCATGTCAATAGGATCATATTTTAAATATTTTTTATTTAGCCAAGCGTTATGTGATGCACAATATTCTCAGTCAAAGCTAATGGGAAAAAAAGAAAAGAAATTACCAGTACAGTTATACAAATCGAACAGATCAACAAAAGTGTATTACGGTACTGAGATTTACAATCAGAAATAAAGAAAAAAAAATTATCTTAAAAACCTACAAAGAAGTTAAGATCAAGTGCAGAATGAGGAGCATCGTCATACTACATGATGATCAGAAATAGACATACGGGGGTCAACATACTCATTATCAAGACAATCCATAGAAAGAAAGATTTATCAGTATAATAATAGTTACAATGTTCCATAATCACCCATGTGAGGGTAAACGCACCAACTAGCAAGGCACAAATTATACCAACTAACTTATATAATTATACCAACTACAACTTTTGGGGAATTCGGCTGTTGTCAAGAAGAGTTATAATAATATCATAATGTTTATTTACGCTAATAATGGACAAATATGCAACTGGACCGAGATCTTCCAGCCCGCCCCTGAAAGCAATGTATACAAACAAATTCTGTTTAATTGCACCAATATTTCCAGGGTTATATACCCCACTGATATTTCTAAATTCAACGACTTTTATTTCCCGTGTTATATATCGTCTTATTTAAACTATTTTAGGTGTATGAATAAAACAGTTTTGCTAAACATCACTGCATGACAAATCTTATGTCAGTATTTTGCACCAAAAAAAATCCCTTCAACTTTTAAGTTATCACGTTGTTTGGTCTACTGTTAGTGTTAGTACAATCAGCTTTATTTATAAGCCAGTAGGGTAAAGATAATCCCTAGATCACTGCTAGGTAAGCTCTTTCATGATGCAGCCTTTTACTTAAGAAGTTCTCTCAGAACCCGTTTTCCTATCCATAAATATCATTCAAATCTTGAAAACTGGTATACTCCCCTAGCTAACGTATGTAATCATGTGTTGCTTGTTAACACGTAGAACGTTCCTCTTTGCTGCATACAAATTACAATTGAACCCAATGATCTACTTTGTCCAAAGGATTGGAGCAACATGCTTGAATTTCGGTTTCATTTTTACACAGCTGGGAATTTCTTCCCATTGGCAAGTGATCTTATATATAGGTTTACCTTTCTGCTACCTGTATTTTCTGATCGGTTGGATATTTGAGAGGCTACTTCAAGGATATGACCTTCTCTTCTTTTGTCGATACGATGGCTATACCTTTTGTAGATTAAGAATAGTTTTGACGGATATGAATCCTATCCCTGGGACGCTGCAAGTGCGTCAATTATATATCTAGTAAGACCATAACCGTATAACCAAAGGCAATGTCAGCCGTGAGATTAGTGTGGTTGTTCATGATTATTAATCATTGTCATCTATATCCTAGAGGGTATGTTTGGAGCCCGCGAAGTGTTTTCTTCCTGTGCAATAAAACACATTAGTTGTCTGATATGCCGATACATACTGTGCATTGTGTCATTTCTATCTTCATCTGTGACGACATACTCTTTAATTCGTCTATCAAATAGTTGTACTCTGCATGTATCCATGCGTCGCCAAGGTTTCTGATCCGATGCGAACTTGGCCAACTACTTGACCTGGGATGATCTTGAGTTATGACCTTTGTTTAGCCAAGAAGTTCACGGATACTCACCTCAAATAAACATGGACGTGGAATGTTATTCAATAATTACTCACACTCTTGGAAATGTTAGATTGTTGCCATTGATTTGAAATAACATTATCTCGAAAGTGCATGAACCTGTGCACCATAGATATAGATATAGAACGACCATGCGCCCAATCTCTGCCACTATACTTCTATACATAAAAAGGAACGCCATATATTGATACTGTATATGAAATACACATACCGTCCCATTGTGCTGCTCATTCACAAACAAAGAGACAAATTAACACACATTTACAATTGTTATAATAAAGTATTACCAAGCCAACTTTATTGGTGAGCAATCGCAGATCGGTGGATGTTTTCTGCACAACTTTACAGAATGTTCACATCAGTATGTGACTAGTTTAATTCTATTGACATAGGATTAGAGTTAAGATAAAAGGATCGACGGATTAAACAGTTCGACGACTTGTGCTTCGCCAATTCTCCCGAAATACAAGCCAAGGTTCAATGACAATTAAGTGAAATTCGAGTATAAAGTATACTGTCTTCTATTTAGTAACGATTTGAATGGCTTAAGATGATTATCAAGTACTGTTATGTCACATTCAGGGATAGTGCATGTGTTGCAGGAAATAAAGTAGAAAATAGACGATAAAGATATGACGAAACCGCTTGATTTAAGAAAATGACTGTGAAAGGCTCACACAAATGATGATGAATGCAAGACGTTGTAATTATACCTGGCACAACTAGCTACAACTTACAGGACAGGCTGGACATGGAGAAAAAGGTCGAATTTTGTTATACTATATATGAGTGAGTGAGTGAGATCGGTTGCTTTACGCCCTTATCAACACATTAGTGGTTATATCAAGGGCGGGAGAGCTGAGAGGGAGGCAGTTTATGATCTTACCCAGGAAATAGAGATAGAGAAGAAGGGAGAGACAGACAGACAGACAGACAGACAGACAGACAGAAAACTATATATGTTTCAGTGCGTCAATTATATATCAAGTAAAACCATTATATACTGGTTTTGGAAAGCAATGTCAGTTCAGCAAATACAAATATCTTTCATTGTGCGATTATGACATTGATGGACCATTTGATCCCAGCATAATAAATGAGGCCGTACCAGCTGTGTCGGCGACCAAAAACATGCACATCATGTATGGTACCTAGCTGGCATCAAGCCAAAACTGCCCTCCCGCACCCTCCCACTGTCACACTCACTTAAGAGAAATACGTATTCTGGGTTTAGTACGGGGGGAAGGGGCGTTTGCCAAATTTTCTTTAACGTGTATGAAGTTGATCCAATCATATTACAGATATTGAAAATAGCATTTGTCACATATTTTACTCACAGGTGTGGTAGATTAAATTTTATTTACCTTACTTGAAGCCAATTAATCGCAATATCAAAGAGTTAATTATGGAAGAATACTTAAGTCGCCTTTCAGATTAATTTGTCAATGAAATATTACTGAAGTTATTAATATAGTTTGTGTAAGTTGGGTTAGTTTGGGGGAAACAGGGAGATATCCAGCGCGAGGGGAAATGAGTTATACACATATATTCAGAAATTATTCGCTATCATATTAGTCTGATCTATACTATACCAATGCGTGCACTGTGTATGTTTGGGCTTCAACCGTATCGTATGTATGTAACTATTGTAGTGTGTATTGTAGTTTTATATCCATTGAAAAGCTCTTTCTCCCAGCACATTCCAACAGGACTCGTAAAGAATCTGAGATCTCCATGATGTATCATAAATGTCAGCTTTGATATATATATATCTTATCTTATATTATTTTCTTTGGAAAAACATTCATGCTAAAGATATGTCTAGCCTTTGTGTCTGGGCCCGAATTCGCCAGCCAAGACTGCAGTTCGGGATATAAAATATAAAGCAGATATATACAAATAAAAAGAGGTAAAAACTCCAAAGGTTCCCTAGAGGGTAAATGTTTGCACTCTGTTGACTAAATAATAAATTGTGTGTCAGATAAGGATGGTAAGAAACATTTTAGCCTCTTGTCAGTTACAGAAGGTACATTTCAACAGACCGTTCACTGAACATCTTAATACAACAAAGTTCACTCTCCACTTACCACACTTTTGCCTCTCGTTAAAATTCCACTCGTCTATATATACCTCACGTTTTGAGTATCGCTCGAGGTAAAAGGACATGCTGTTCCGTTCGCCTGTCATTCAACGCTTTAAGGGCTGCCACATGATGATATACGTACACTTGATGTATATAATAAATGAATTGTATCATTGCTCCAACACAATCAGTAGGTATGATGGGTAACAATACTACTATGAATCAGAACTTTCTTTTTAATAACATAATATATAATCCCTTAGAAATTAAGAATGGTTAATTTACAATGATCGGGAATATATAATTGTTGTACACGTATGTCATGACTCCATTGCATGTTTCACGATCCATTGATGTCGAACTTGTCGGGAATTTACATGTTCCCACTTATTACTTATTGTATCTATATCATTGTTACCATTTGTTGGCTTTTTCAGTTTATATATAAAATAGTATGCGCATAACCATTCACCATGCACGTCCACTAGAGGTATAGTGTCTAAGGAGAGTATAGGTTTTCTGCTTCCAAGTTGATAAAAAGCTGAAGAACCGCCGCTGCTGCTGCACTGGAACCTGGCCAAGAAGGCTCTTGATCAAAAGTCAGCTGATGAGAAGTACCTCTGGCTGCGCATTGAGCAGGCAGATAAAAAATTCAAATCCCAGCGTCTGTGAAATGACTTGCGCGGGAACATCTGCATCTAATCGGTGGAAGGCTCTCTTCAACAAGAATCTAGAGGTCAGCCCCATCTCTTGCTATATAGAAAATCCTCGCAACCAAGACTGGATTAGAGTTTTTATAAATATCGTTTACTTATAGCCGCCTAGTGTGAACATACTTTCGGGAAGTGATAAGTGGACCGATAAACCTCCGCACTGCACGAAGATAGTCCCCCACTGCTTAGCAACTGCACCATTTCCCGGCAAATAGGCTGACCACTCTAATATCACTTGTCTTCGAGAGAACGTGAAGTGACTACTTATATGCGTCATTTTCTCTGAGATTGTGTCGACGTGAGAGTTAGAAATATAGACCTATCGCTTTTGTTCTGCATTCAAATATTAACCTTTGAAACAGAAGTGCAAAATATGCAGGTTTCAGGTAAATTGTATCTCATTAAAAAGAGGTCTTAGTCATTTATTTGATGATTACAATCATAGCTAAGTTGACTTGTCTT
This sequence comes from Sthenelais limicola, assembly GCA_942159475.1. Taxonomy (NCBI): domain Eukaryota; kingdom Metazoa; phylum Annelida; class Polychaeta; order Phyllodocida; family Sigalionidae; genus Sthenelais; species Sthenelais limicola. The sequence continues at coordinate 109,645,867 of OW804095.1, read as the reverse complement.
GTGAATGAATTGTTACATTCTGTATACATACATAATGATGTTCTCATAAAGATAATCGACTTCATCATAGCCTGAGGTTTATACACAATTCACCCCTAAACCACTATACGCGTGAAGCCCAAGGGACTTGTAACAATAAATTCGTAAATGCCCAGATTGCTTAAAGTCCTTTTATCAGCAATGTACGGATGGGCAAACTGTTATCTATGAATTCCTATCACCCGTGTCATGTTTATTGGCTGTTCCCCGGGTGTTTGATCATGAGTTTATCTGGCCAACGTCATCTTGGAGAAGTGCCCGTGTATTGAGCCTCTATTGCATCTTTACTGCCAGGAGAATTCTCTTGTCTGTTGCCATTCCTTCTTGTCTGGACAAAGGTGGAGGTGCCAAAATACCTTGGAAACCTGCGTTTGTGCAATGGCCACTTTCCCGTGCCAGAGAAGTTGTATAGAAATATTTTAACTCTTCTATATAGCTTTGCCTTGCGCCAACAATTGTCACAGAAATGGTGAGATTCTATTGTGAAACTACATCACATGAAAAGAATTTAAATGTGACCTTATATCATCGCCACGGGTGCGGATTCAGTCAAACAATGATGAATGTATGGCCAATAACAAAATGTTTTAATAACACTTCTGTCTCCTCGTCGTTTCGCTTTCTTTATTAACTTCCGACATCCTATATTTTATAGACTTCCCCATGCCCGTCATTCTGTGGCTTTCTTCCAGTGTATCATTTTGTAATTTACATTTGGAGTCTATACAGTTAATACACCTGGCACATAAGTATGATTCATACAAATGCGTTACATAATACTTATTCCTTTTTATCCCGATCACTTCAAATTCCAGGGATCCTGGTTTAACTTTTAAAATACCAAAAATGACAGTTAACCCACAATGCTACACTAGAGTAATTTAAAGACCGAACCAACCACTACCCAACTACCGTATCAGTTGTTGATTGCTGATCTCGATCTCTCGATGTTGACTCTCACGGCAAAACGCGCAATCCCTTAATTAAATCAAAAACCCTGCACTTTAGATTTGCAAAAGTATGGAGTGTCATAAGCCCAGACTTTGCAGTAAGAAAGCTGTATAGGTTTGGGGGAAAACATGATCGTTTATAGCCTATTCCTCTCTCACATAGTCCATCTCCCATGCTTTTATTCTCCTTTCTATAAATGTACTTGCAGTAGATATGCTATATATACAGTATATAGAGTCCCGCACAACGACCATCTCAGCGACCAACTTTGCCAGTATGGCCTGTGGGGTGGCGGGGATGTGGAGTGGCGGGGATGTGGAGTGGCCGAGTGATCAAAATAGCGCTGGGTTCGAACACGGGCGCGGCTACAATTTCAGCTCCTCCCTCGAGGTACTAGAGCAAGACCACTATCGCAGTGATCTAGTCATGGTAAAAATAATGTAAACAAATATATAAAAATGACTTAGTACCCTGGAGCTATGCGACCAAAAATTGCTTGGGCACATTTTGTAGCGATCGTTGTAAAAACGTTTTGGACACAAAGGGGTGTTGCAAACTTTACATATACATGTATTATATTATCCATAGAGTCTAGTAGTATATTATATAGCCTTGTTTACACATCCCTCGATATGAGAATGCGAAACTGAATCTTATACTAAAATCTTAAACAGACAAGTCCGTCCCTTTCAGGGTCGGGCTCTCTGCCGAAAGCACTAAATAGTGTGGCTGGACAAGAGGTACTGGTATTGAAAACCAAAAGCTTTGCTCTAGTTCATCCTGTCTGGATGTGTTGGATGTCCAAATGCATGGAAAGTCATTATACACCTTGTCGGGGGTCATCCTTAAACTGCTTGTCAGAAGTGCCAGGGTCATGTCAGTTTACATAATAGCATCGGGGTCATGAAGACGGTCCAAAGAGGCAAATTGAACTTGAAATCTTACGCTCCACTGATGACCTATTTGTAACTATTACGATGAAGCACCATATATCTTTTATGGAAATGACCTATTATTTTCTGGCTTTAATACTGTCCTTTATTGGTATCTCAGCTGGATAAGAGTCAGATTCCATTCCTCTAGGAGTGTGTCAAATCACTAATTATTTAAAATACCAATGAAATTAAATGCAAATATGTAAATGTATGCCTTTTTATGACAATTTAGATCTATGAATTAATCAAATTTCATATAATGTAGCATCAGTCTCCAGGCAAGTCCACTACACTATATATAGGTGACCCTACTATTAGTACTATATCGTGAGCGCTAGGATAGTCGTAATTATTCATTAAAACTGTATTAAGATTGAAGGGGTAATTTTGGTCTTCCATATTTTGGCTTCTTTATTGCTTAATTTGCCAAGATGAAAGAAGAACTTTTCTTGATGCAAATTTTCAAACCATCTCAATAGATTATATCCATCTTATAGTTTCCATCGTGTGCCTTAATTCCTTGTATTCTCATTTCATAATACTATTTTTCAGGTTCTTACCAAATTATTGGCCAGTGAACCTTGTAGGTAGGACCTTGCCACTCCACTCCAGCTACAGAACCAGCAACAATACTATATTCAAATTAGGATTGTCGTGTTGGATAGTGGTTTCCCAATTGTGAACAATCATAAGTGCTGTTTGGGTGCATACTACTGATTTTAAGGGCCATCTAAATTGATTTTCATAGTCATCATAAACCTAATGTTAAAATGGTTTCATTTCATTAAATTATCAAAGGTTATACTCAGAGACAGCGTAGTGGCCGTTTGACAGTGTAGCAGCCAGTGGAGACAGCGTAGAGGCCGCAACGCTGAATTTACCTACAAAAGGCAAAATATTTTAAATTTGTTTATTTTTTTTGTACAAATTTATTTATTCAGGAAATTGTTTACAAAATTATAGCACGCTCTTCCGTGGATGAATTTTCGTTGTGCCCTGAGATTACAAATATATTTAAACATATTGAGAGAGGGCATGTTTATATATATATTTCACCATTTTAGTCAAGTCTAGGCCCTTTCTGCAAACCGCAAAATATTATTAGAATCCCATTAGGTCCCCTACTAATTAAACTCTACTTAAATTGTAGTCAGGCCAAAATCAAAATTGTCATAATAAATATATACAGAGTAAAGTATGGTCCTGTTATACGAAGTATAAAACTAAATAAGTTGCGGTGATACTTTTTGCACCAGTTGTGGTGACACCAGTGAAATTCAGCTATACAGTTAGGGTGGTACTAGAAATCAGTTGGGGTGATACGATGCATTGTTCCATGTACAAATTACAAGTTAATTTCAACCCTGGTACATGATTTGAACCCATCACAATGTTTTAATACCTTAAAGGACGGGATCTATCGATTCGGTTTGTTACATAAAGTATTTCTAAGCAAGATTTCAAAGAAAATCAAGATTGGCAAAAACTGCAATTATAAGAATTATTAGGATTACCTAAGGGAGGCTTAATTTAGCATATATTCATTATTTATATTTGAAGTATACATTTTGTCACAATCAAATGTCCGTACACATGAATATGAAAGAGGTATTCGATATAGCTGAAATGTCATCCCAAAAATTGCCCCTTAAATTCCTGTACGCGTGTAGCTATTATCCATAATGATATCCATAGATATTGATAAAAACGCAACCCGAAAATTACAAGTATGTGTGTTTCACTCCTCCCCACATATTATTCAGTAGTGATATTGAATTACTGCCATGGGTATGATTGGCAGGTTGCAGTCAATCGTAGCTCTAATTGGGCAATTGATTACACACGGAAATGCCATATTGTATAATACAGTCGCCAACAGATCCATGGAAACCAACATTCCTTGTTCAGTAGGTTGACATCTAACGTCCATAATATAGTATGATTAGCTAAGATTGCAGATACATACAATATAATAGGAGGACTTTATTTTTCCAATTTGTTAATTATATCTATTACAAGGTAGGCCTACGATAATTTTTATGTTCCTTTAAGAAATAGGTGTCAAATCCCACTATAAATATGAAATGCCAAACCAAATCAATTAATCCCGAAGGAGTTCATTTCATAAAAAGTGTCTCTGTTGATTGCCAGAGTAGAGGATGTTTGCCGTTATTTAGAAACTGTCACCATATTGCTTGTGGCCCTAAAGATCCGTTTAATTAATTGTCTCATGTATGACATATTTTGTGAAGAAATAACCAGAAACGCAAAGGCTGACCAAGCGGGATATAATGTATATACCGTACACAACATGAACTATACTTATAGCTCGACCTAAATTAAAATTTATTTTTATACTAGTCCTAATCACTGTGTTCACTAATTACTCGAGTTTAAACGACAGGTGTTTACACTATTCGGATTGAGTCATTCCATTTTTCTTTGATAATGAAACAACAAAACCTTCCCAAATAAAATGGCTCTGATCATTTTTGTGGTGAAACCAATGTGGCGCTTAAAAATAGTCGGCGGGACGTGGAAAAAGCGCGACCTTTTAGCCACAGAATCGGAAGCTTAGCACTTTGCCAGCAATGCATTGGGTTATTTTGTATTTGTTTATCTTTGAAAGGTTAGTTTATTTTTTGGATTTTTAGTTTTATATTAGGCGCCCAAACCTCAATTGGCATGTGTTGCTTTTGTGTTGGGATAACAAGAAGAACTTGCTGACTGGATGCCTATGATTACTAACGACCTAGCTGACTGAAATAATCGTAATTTATATTTAGTTTGTTGGGATCATGTTAAATCGGGATCGACAAAATAATATGGTATAGCTTTTAGATTGTCGGGCTAATCTCATGATGACGTCAATGTCCACTCTTGTTATTCTGTCTTTGGCATGTAGAATCTTTAGTTCCAGAAAGGTTATGTCAACCTTTCTTCATAATGTTCCTTGGAGGCATAATTTGGGTGAATTGAGAAACTTTTCACAAATGTCAAGGTGCTAGGAATCGAGGACACAACAAAATGACATTCTTTTTATAGAGGGGTGACCTTTTAATCCAACCCCCTGTAATCCGCCCAAGGTTCGTTGAATAGTCAGGAGACGAAATTGGTCTTTTGAACACGTGTCATTCCCGGGATGTTTTCATCCATCATGTAAAATCTGTTATTTGTTCTTCTTTCTTCTTTCATTGACTCCCCATTCGGCAAGAGGGTTATTTAGCGGCGGGTCAAAATAATTTCGTTAACGATAATAGGATTAGTGAGTATTCCCGTATACATGTATTAGGTTACAATGCCACTTTGTATGGAATAGTAAAATAATCCTGCTATTCCTATTCGATATAATATTATGGCTCTTTTCGGCCCCTGTTCAAAATGCACTTGTATATATACTATAATATAATATGTATCACTGTCCAAACGTTTTGTTTCATATATATTCTGCTTTAGAATTCCCAGAACCAATTAAAAAAAGTTAAGCGCTCAGGTAAACCAATGCATGGAGACCTTTCCTCCATCTCTCACACCAAATGGCAATAATCGTTATACCGCCAAATAAATGGCTTAGTTAACCCATTAACGCTTCTACTATTGTTCTTAGAGTAAATCCAATGGATTCGCAAACATAATTATTGCGCACTAAATTCAAGCTAATTTAAAGAAAAAATGAGTGAAAACTTCTAAACACACCACGCCCTCATTCACATTTCCATCCCATGAATATAACAATATGCAATTTATGCCAGATGTCATTTTATTCGATCATATTTGTGAACGTTCCCGTACTCAATGCTAGACCACAATTATCTAGAAAGATTTATGTGCATTAAAGATTTACCTCGCCATCTCGACTTACAGCATTATGTACATTTATTAGCATCCTGATACTAGAGTATATCATTTTGTGTGTGTATTCAGTACGATAAAAACAGGCCTGTTGCTGTTTGCCTTTTATTGAACCACTCTGGGCCAATCGGTCATATCAGCAGGGGCCTGTTGTGCAAGATATCCTAATTTGGGGGATGTTGCATATGGGATCCATTCCTTATCATTATTTTACTACTAAATCCAATGGGGTGATACACGTGTTCATGAATAAGGATACAATAATGATATAGGTTAACAATAGGATACATAAATATATGTACAGTTAACGATACCTCATGCAACGGCCCAATATTTCTCCACATAGGGAAGTTTTAAAATCTCCTGACGCTCGATTACAATTACCGTAAATAGTATGATCATTTTTGAAGCAGCTAATTAATCCAATAGAGGTGAAACGATATTACTTTAACACCAAAACTACCACTGGATGCCAACATGCCACCTACAAACTGTATTCACCACATTTTAAAACAGAGATTCCGTTTAGTATAAAGCTAGGAAACTAGGCGGCAGGTTCCAATTTCGTGTCAATAATGGCAGACAATGAGCTAATAATACCATGTGATATTTTCCCCAGACCTCAGTATATCCATCCTCCCTAACTCCCACCCCCAAATACCATTAACCAGTATTCCTCATGTGATCAGATAGGTCACATGTTCGGTGACATTTCTAGATGCGTTTTCAAATCCTAGTGAATTCAGTTTGAAGGGTTTGAGGGTTTAGGGATCATGATAATATTGTTCCGATAAAGGAAACAACGTATACCGAGATGTCTTTGCTCTAGGATTAGCTAGGATTCGATTGGTGATGACCCTGGGAAGGGACCCTTCAAGACTTGGTGTGGGGCCTTTTATTTGGTCTGGATTGATTTGTTCCATCATTTTCTGCGAGAGAAGTTGGTGGTTGGTGTTTAGAAATAATTGGTCCTATGTTACCTAACCGAGTGTATCTTGTACCAATTGATGCTTTGTTCAGCACACAATGTCAATTTATCCGTCCGTCATCGTTACCATTTATGATGCAACAATCGCGTGTGTGATGGGAACCCTGGGGAGTATGCATATATACCCTGGAATGGGGGCAATTCGTGTGATCAATCAAAGGCAACTGAGGCATGCTCCATCTCCACCCCCTTATGAAGTCAAAATTATATGGATGCCATTTTAAATAACGAAATATAAAACTAGGGTACTCGGCTTAACTCAGTTACTGCCAATGCACTCAAGTTTAGGATTTCCAGCTTACCGTTGTGTATAGCAAGGAAGGTCTTTTTCATTGTAACACATTGCACCGAAAGCTCTCATGTGATTCAACTGGTTCTCACAAGCGATTTTTCCCAACGCAATAACGGTCCGTCTGCAGAAGGACAGTTATTGCGTTTGAAACAATCGCTTGAACGATTGGTCGTGCATCTCTTCGTGCCCCTGTGGAAAATATTCAATACCAAAAAAAGCAAGCAGATCATGAAAATAAAAGTTATTTTGCACTATTTCTGCACTATATATACGGATGTTTCCCTACTGTATCTAAAGTCTTGTTTCTAAATTGAAAGTTTCAGAATTGTACACTCGGTCAAGTGACATTCTAACTTTGCTTGTTTTTCTCCTGTACACCTACAAAAGTGTATTACATTGCTCTAACATCCTCTTGGACTAATTTTGAAGATCTTTTGCGACTGAGTATAATTCCAAATATACCTCTACTTCCTCTCACATAGTGGTCTTAAAGTATCATGTCTGTCACATTCGTCTGAACGGTAGAAAAGATAGTATCTTCGACGGTAGTTATGTATCTTTTATCTGTGACATGAACAGAAGCAAATCCCCTCCCCCACCCACCACACACACTATTATATCCTCTAATAAACATGGACCTAACTAGCACGTGTTTACAAGTATTTGCTGGAGTCACTCGGGGAACTTCTGATAATAATCAAAATGTGTATGCACAATCTCATTTCCCATACTCATAACAACTGCGGGTTAGTCTATGGCCCCCGACTGACTTTTATTTCCACTCTCTGAGTTGGAGTAGGCCTACATCAAGTTAGTCCAGAATGAATATGGGAGTTTTCGCAAGGCGGTTATGACTTATGTATGACAGGTGAATTTATGGATTTATTGTGTCTGAATTCTTTTTTTTTGCAAAATGTGTCTGAATTGTTTGTCCCGGTGACGGTGTCAGATATGGATATTATATTGTTATGTAATGATTGATGATTATTAATGTTTAATAATGTTCGCTAATGAAGCATGTAATGTGTTAATTGTATTATGTAAGATACCATCATGGAGTGACGCCATATGTTAAAATCGAAGTTATTTAGTGGGGACTATCTGCGCAATAGAAGTACCCATTTGAAATGTAAATAAAATTCGTAACTCTGACATCAAAAGTAACCACAGTGTCTTGGTCCCTGAGTGAGGTAGGTCAAAGTGCTGATGAGTGATGTTAACAACAGATAGAATCCTAGCTAATCCTATCCTCTCGCCTCACTATTTTAGCACACGTGTACTGCCATGATGATCTCGAAAACTATGGTATAGATGGCAGATCAGTATCATAACAAAAATACCAAAACTCTTTGGTAAATTTGTATATATAGAAGCCGTTCAAAATATTTTTAAAATCTTGGATAATTATGAATGATTGAACAACCACCAAGGGGCCCCAGCCATTAATTAAAATGGAATGCTGAGCCTGGTGGTCAGATATTTCTTTCTGGTAATTTCATTGGTCAAACATTATATAATTATACCCCTCTTTGGATGAATCAAAGTTTCGCTATTATCTCAATACCTGAATTTTTCTTAATCTTTATCTGAAAGTAATACTAGATTATGTTCATTTCCAAGCTTTGATTGAAAATAAACACGTGATTTTATTGCACTGGCACTGGGATTTGGCAGCATACATCATGATAGGTGAAGTTTAATCACTTTTGTACCGTCAAATAACGATTTCCTGGGAGAGTGATCCGAGTAACATTTTTACTGATTGAATTGCACCTAGTGATTCCAGAAATTATTTACATTTCAATCCCTGGAGCTGCGTCTTTGACTTCTTTGTGGTTTCCAGACATACCGGTAACCCGTTTCTCTACGTAGCCCAAGAACCTCTCATTGACCGTTAGATAACTTGAAGAATCAATTTATTTAAGAACTGTGGTATTATGCAATTGATGGCGTTTCCATTACGGTTGATTGGAAATCCATTTTGGAATCGATTCCAATGCGCCCTTGTGATAAGATACGCAGTATCAATTATATAAATCACATCTGATTTTGTTCCAGATTATTATTCACATGATATCTTCCTTCATTTAGTACGCTTTCACCTTTATCTTTGACTGGATATGAATATTTTCAAAAACGGATAATCAATTTTTGTTGATATAATGGGGTTGTGTCTTACTTCGAATAACATCAAATATTGTGTACAACTAAATGTAACTGTATATAAGATACCTGTGATATTTGTTCTATTCCCATTTCAAAATTATATTGATTATTTAAAATAATGATGATACTTGGAGAACCATACAAACCATATCTACCGCATATTTATATGGATCTTAAGTACTGCACAGTCGCTCTGTCCTACAGCGTTGTATTTCCTTGTATCCCCACCATTCAGGACTTCCTTTCGTCTAGCGGTATGTTTGATATGGCTGCCCCTACCTCCGCCGAGTATGAATATTTAATGATTTGTTTCAGTTCTAGCTAGTTCTGTGCGATCTTGTTGTGAAGAAATCGATTAAACCACATCCACGCCAATATATAGATAGATTCTAGTTGTTGTTTTCACATGACACCCTTCCACAACATTGATTACCGTGCATTCAGTGTAGCTTAATATCCCAGACTCTTGATCGGACTGTACAAACTATGCCGAATGGCACGGGTGCACACAAGTCATGTTGATACCATCATTATTCTCGAAATCGTCAATGAAGGGCTGGTGTAGGGGAGAGACACGTCCCCTCTCTCCCCCCCCCCTCTACCTATAGAAAAACTTCTCCCGCATAAAATTTTGACCATGCCTGATTTTTTTTGGATTTTTTTAAAGTAGGAAAACAGGTTTTCCTAACCAGGAACTGTCAAAGAGCACATTTTCCTTGTTTACAACAACTATTTTTATAGACATATTTTTTTCAGTTCCTTGAAGGTGGTTTCCAAAAAAAAATACTACACCTCCTACCTAGTTTTCAGCCAGATAATTGGAAACACATCTAAACAAGTATTTATATTCTGTTCTGGCTGTTGCTAATGGCACAAAACGACCAACAACCAAACCCACCTAACCGTACTTAGGTACTTAAGCAAAGGGCAGACACCTTCTTAAAGCTTGTTTGTACGTGCATCCCTCTTGAGAGGTGCAATAAGTGGGGTGCAATAAAAATATTCATATAGTTCCCGTACTAGCCTATATGAACTACTTCGTCACCAAGTCGGCTACTTTTTTCAGATTTACACGTGATACATTTGTGATTGCACACCAAGTTTTATGCCAATATAATAAATATAGAATGGAACTCGCCTGCAATAATCAAACATTTATTGGACTTGATTCATCCACATAAGCACTCTGCCTACGGCATCGTGCTTATTCGAACAAATCTCGTCCAATAAATTTTCGATTATTGCCGGCTTGTTCCATTCTCTCTATTTATTTCACAGGGATTAAAGGAATCAAAGCCCAAGTATCACCCCTATTCATGTATATAATACCATATCCCACACATGCATGCAGTCCCTTATCAGGTGCCCAATACTAGTGGTACGGCAGGTAGTTCTTCTGGTGAATATGTCTGATCGAGCGAACCGATCTGATCTTCCAGAATAATATGTATATAAATTGGTACAAACGGTTTCCATGCATTGAATGTTACGAACAATGGTTAAAGCAAACTTACTTGCCGCTCCTCAACTTCATAAAAAAATTCAAGAGCGGGAAAGATCTTCTGCCTCACTTGAACATTTGCTGCCGTTTTCCTCGTTTATTGTGCTTCAATCGCAATCCATCACCTCGCCCTGGGTTGCCTTTTCCCGCTCAAGTGTAATTGAATTCGGACACGGACAGTTGCTTTCTAAATACTTACCATATGCCAAACGAGCTAAACTTCTTGTGCGAATGTAATTCTAGAGATTGATTGTCACTTGAGCTTTATTCACATCAGGTATAAGTGGGACTTGTGGACAGTTGACTTGCTAATGTATAGACACGCGTACGGGTACATGTTGTTTGATTTGTTTCGAATCAATGTACAACGTCCCCCCCCCCCCTTTCCACCCCCGCCCCCCCCCCTCACTCCATGGTGTGTCTTATATAGTGATTCAGACTCAGTATTTAAAGAGCATTGGAAAAATGCCCCGAGTTTTTGATCCAGAGAATAGGTTGATAATGATAATGAATAATGAATTATTCTTTTGCTCCGACTTGTATACGGGCTTGCATATAATAGGTCTTATCTTGTTTGAGTCAAAACCATTGAGACATTACAAGGGAGTACAAAGCAGGGCATCCATCAGCTGAGAAAACCTTTTAACTGTTCCACCAATTATCATAATGTGCCCTCGCCATATATAACATAAAGAGAAGGGCACTACCGATATTCAATTACTGCATCCCGACCTGAATTTGATGTAACGAAAATGGCATCATTGGGTTATAGCAGGATAGATGGGTACATATTATAACTGCATTCTATCAACTATAGGGAGTGTATGCCCATTTCTCCACAACGTCACTCTAAAACATGTTTTTCTCTAAAATAGTTTCCATAGAAACACTTTGGGAGTATCTGAAATGCATTGGAAGGTTCTTCAGGAGGCTCACAGTAGCTTTGCATTGATATCACCTCTCTAGTTCTAAGATACCATTATGTAACCATATTAACATAGATGCTGATATTTAACCATTAAGATTATATAAAAGTACTCTCCCCAACATAGATCATCTCACGGCTGCTTACTTTGGACAGTGCTTCCGATACTGAAGATAAATGACATAAAACTTCGACAGCAGGAGTTTGGATACCTCTCCTGGTAGCTATGATACAAACAAATACTAATAAGATCAAACTTCACTATACATTTTGTGGAAACAAACCAATCCACTCCAAGGCTGGCATCCACCCCAGGGCTTAAGATTATGAAGCGTTTGGGCCATAATCCGTTTGGTTTCCATTAGTTCTGTAAGTATCCATCGTTTACATTTACATACCGATGTGAGGGAAATCCCCAAGGTAAGATCTATGAGGATAGTTTCACTTTCTATAGGTACAAGTTAATAGCTGATATGTTTGACTTCTTCATTTTTAACATCAATTCTCTTGTCACATGTATGCAGAAGTATTTATGAACCAATGAATATTGAATACAGGGTCCGATAGTCGTTATTCAATTAGCCCAAACAGTAAAATGCAAGACATAAAATGGTGGAAGCATATTGTACACCGGTCATTGTGTGTGGGGGATGGGGGGGGGGGCGCTTGAAATAATCAAATTCAGGCTATAGCTTTAGAAGGGATAGAAAATGCCTTTAGAAGCAATTGCGGTTAGTCGAGTAATTGGTGTAATGATATTATGGACTGCATATGTATTTCGTTGCATAAACTGAGGATGTCCGGTGTTTGGCGGGCCTGTTGCATCCTTAAGTATCCTTAAGTGAACAGTGTGTCCCTGAAATATCCTTAGGACCTTACTGTTGCACCAGTGAATATTTTATCCTTAAGTCATGTTGCGGATCCTTAAAGTGGGGTCTTTTATCAAGGTGTGGCGCAACAGGCCCCAGTATCCGGTACCCACACAGATATATATCCCAATTTAACTTAAATCAACAGATGTCTGAGTAGTCAATCTTTCAAGAATGTATTAAAAGTAAGAGGTGACTGCTTAAATATTACTCATTCGGTTCATTACATATTTAAGACAATCAGAGTTGAATGAGTCGGCAGCTGCTTTGGAATAGAATTTTATTATAAATTTAGTGTGGTAGTATTGAGTTGATAAAATTGTGTTTGATTTGAAGGATTGGGAATTTATTGATGAAAGGATTTAGTTTGATATAGTGATAAGAATTTGAGAGTTGATTAAGAAAAAAATAATTCTATGAATCCCCGTTAGGGCTGTTATGCATGAGATGAGTTATGAAGTATTATTATATACGCATTGCTCTGAAAACAACGTATCTAGAGTGATTTACGCATAGTGCGTATTTCACTAGTGATTTACGTAGGGTTGTCATGGCAACCAATCTGTTTTTTTACTAAGATTACCGGTAAAATTCAAAATTTATGACTCGATTTTTTTCTATTTTTATGATTAAAAACATGTATAATAAATTTGTTAACTAACTCGTTGGTTTCAGTCGCTTAGAATATTGCACTTGTTGCTACGCAACTCGTGCAATATTCACGCTCCTTCAACCAACTTGTTAGTTAACCTGTATTTATTTAGGTTCTCTCTCTCTCTCTCTCTCTCTCTCTCTCTCTCTCTATATATATATATATATATATATATATATATATATATATATATATATTGTATTTTTATTCCGATATTTATATAGTACATCAGAAAAGGGAAAAAACCCTCTGCTAGGCAGGTCTTCCGGGTACGTTTACTTGCATATGTTTGGGAAAAGGTGGTGGCTGGAACCTAGAATAACAATGGACCAAGAAAGGTCAAGCGGATTTGTTTTAGATAGCTTTCATTGTATTCTCCCGTACCCAGGTAACAAATTGACGTTACTTAACGGAAATTTAACCCATATTTTCGAGCAACATTACGTAAATGGTTAACGTTAATCTTGACGTGAATGTGTGGACTCAACTTTGCGCAATCTTAACGTCAATCATAACGTGTATCTTACCATCAATTTTACGCAATAATAACGTCAATAGTAATGTGAATCTTACCATCAATTGCGCGCAATCTTAACGTCAATAACAACGTGAATCTTAACACCAATTTTACGCAATATTGACGTCAATAGTAACATGAATTTTAACATTTATATTAGCGTAATATTTACGCTAATAACCTCAATTTGGGCAAAAATAATTACATTATTTGGGGTGTTGATTTCATACATTTTATTAACGTTAATATTCGGTTCATACACTTTTTATTTACCCTCAGATAATCATCGTTTCATCGTTTTGTTGGTGTATTTTTCATGCAGTCTAGGCTCAGAGCCTATCAGACAGATCAGATGGTATATCAAAGGTATATCGGGAGTAAACGGTATCCTGCATTTCCTTGCATTTGAAGGGTTATCCGTCTTCGAGTCTTCGAGTCGAGTCTAGACTGCATAGGTTGTGGTCAGCTTCTATAAAGAATAAAATACAGCTGTAGTCAATACAATGCATCCACAGTTGCTACATTCAAATGGGGATATATTCATAAATAAGATAAAATGTAATCTCTTATTTTTTTTGTTTTTAACCCATTGAGGGCGGGCTGATGCCTCAAGGCATCAACATCAAAATGGCTTAGTGGACGGGCTGATGCCTCAAGGCATCACATATAATTTGGCCCAGGGGACGGGGTGATGCCTCAAGGCATCAATTTTTTATATAAATTGAAGGGGGCATAACTTAATAAAAAATGAACGGATTTTGATGAAATTTGAAATATATGTATACAAACACATTAGAAATATTTTTATAGGTGTGTTGTCATGGAGACAATAATGATGACGTCATAACTAACATATGTAAATGCTGGAAAGTGAATTTGGAGCAAGGTTGCCCCCATATTGCACCCAATTGAGACCCATTATTTTAATTATTGAAGACCAAATTCTAGAAATTATGAAAAAATATGATCAATAACTGTTTACACCTATTAAACGATGTACATATGACACATATTATTTGAAGAAAATATTCCTAAAGTGTTTTTAAACCCTAAACCTCATGTTAAACACCCGTCCTGAAGCCCAAAAAGGGGGAAAAGGGCCCCCGTCCACCAGGCAAAATTATGTGTAAACTGCCCCTGCCCTGAATGGGTTAAAGAGTAATCTCTTATTTGATTAAATACAATATTGAACTAACAAAATAGCATATATATGTACCACATAAATATGAGAGATGATATAAGCATGTAGTATTGGCAGAGATGGAGGCTATAACTAAAATAACTGCATTGATTAATATATATATAGTAATCAATGCAGTTATTTTAGTTATATTTTATATAATTTTTTTATAGCAATACTTTAGTTCACTTCGGAATTAGAGCATATATATCCATATAATATACGGGAAGAGCGATTTCTAGGAAAAGAGGTAGAAATCCATATAAGGAAAAGAGGGATTTCTTTGTCTCACATGTTCTCGGAGGTGTTGTTTTACAAACTGTTTTATTCATCTGTAGAGTTCTGTCCACCCTCTCTGGAGGACTTTGTATGTGGTTTGTGAAGGTATCTGGGGTGAAAATGTGATTTTGAAGCCTTTTTTAAATTGTGATCTCTACACTCTATTTATAGCCTGGGAAAGCCCCTGTGAGATACTATGTCATTTCCCACAACCTACGTCCAGGGGGACCTAACTACATGCAGAGGAGTGGGAGAGTGATGAAGAGGGTGTAGGAATAGGGGGGAGGGGGAGGGAAAGAAGAGGGGAGAAGACAGGAGGGAGAGGATGTAGGGGAAGGGAGAGAGGGAAGGGAGAGAAAGCAGGGAGGGGGAGCATGTGGAAGAGGTGAGGGAGAGGGGGGTGGAAATTGGAGATAGGGTTGGGAGAGAAAAACAGGTATGAAAGACAGAAGAGGGGGAGGGAAAAGAGTGAGAGGGGAAGTATGGGGAGAAAGGGTGACCGTCCTACATGCAGAAGAGAGTGAAGAAGAGGGAGTAAGAGAGGGGGAGGGAAAGAAGAGGGGGAGGAGAGAGGAGGGAGAGGATGTAGGGGAAGGGAGAGGATGATGGGAAAGGGAGAGAGGGGAGGGAGAGAAAGGGGGAGGGGGAGCATGAGGAAGAGGGGAGGGAGAGGGGGATCGGAGATGGAGTTGGGAGAGAAAAACAGAGAAGAGGGGGAGGGAGAAGAAGGGGAGGGGAAGTGTGGGGAGAGAGGGTGACCGTCTGAAGGACGGGTACTTTGCTAGTAATATAATATTTGGGAAGTTTGTCATTGGGATTTATGTAGAAATATGTACCATTCTCCTGTGCCCTTCTCATCAGAGTTCAAGTCACATTCTCTGCCAAGCTGCCCTGACTACAATATTGATTATTAACATTCCCAATTTCGTCTATATTAGCAGCAATATGTCTAGTTATGTACGAAAAAATCAATAGAAGCAATTTAAGATGGCCAAATGACGACCAATAGGTGGAATTGCTCATATATATTCAATATGTCTTCTGGGATGTCGAAATATAATTCTTTTTTAATTAATCGGAGAACTGATTTTCTTATGTCGAAGTTGGACCTTGCTCTTAAGAATGAGCGCTTTATATGTTCCTGAATATGATGGAACAATCAGCCTGCAGTTTAGCATTATTTCATGCAGTAGGAATCGAATATGCAATAAACCAAATGTATTGGCATAGTAACTGGTTTTATTTCAATATTTTTTTTAGAAATGTTAAACAAAGTTTTTTTTTAACCCAAATAATAATTAAAGAGAATATTTGTTCACTCATGGGGGCGGGGGGAGGGCAGCTAACCATTTTTATAAACTTGTGTAGGTTATGATTTGACCATTATGGTTGCAACATCACCAGAATGTTCTAAACTAGCACTCATGTTTGAAAAATTTTCCCGGGGGAAGCTCCCTCCGACCACTTATCGTTGGCACTCACTGTATTTGCTAAAGAAACCGGGGTTGGCAGCCATGTGATTTTACTCAAAATTTTTAGCCGGACAATACTGACTTGTAATAATGGTCAATGGCGGAAAGTTCTGGGTTATGGAGTCTAGATTTTTAATAACGCTTGGAATAATGAAGTAAGAGAACTATCCTAAATTCGACCATTACAGGTCAGGTGAGATAAACATGTGGCTAACGCTTATAATATTGAATGAAGTATATACTCGTTGGTGTGACATATAGACTGTGAAGTTAGCAATAGCGGAGTTTTCCAATCGAGTTTAGGTCCGTCCCCGAACTCCATGCAGGGGCTTTTGTCTGAGTTTAGCTCTGACTTGTGGGTGTCTCAGTAGTGCAGAGGTTGCCATCCACTCATTTGTTCAGTATGTTTATAGTAGTGATGAATGTGTTTATTCCATTCCGGCACAGTATAATCATTGTTTGTTAAACCAATATATCACATACTGCACTTAGTAGGGCCTTTTCCATATGTATCTAAGTGCCAGCTCAGATTATTCTGAGGTACCAGCAACATCATAAACAATGCGGTGCTTCATTGCATGGAATTTCCTCCTCGTTCGTGATTGTCTATTCATCAATTCCACTGGAACGAGGATACACTTAGCCAAGATGTACTTTGGGCCTTGCTAAGAATGAATAACATAGACCTCTGTTTCAAATTAATGGGAGACCGAGGAATACCAAGGGATTGTTCCCTTCTGCAATTAGTGGTAACGTTGCTCTTCGTTCATCAATCTAATGTTACTGAATTTGTTAAAATATAGAAATTAATAGCAATCAGATTACCAAACGTAACTGGTGAGTTGAGACTTAATTCCTCATACCCTCTTGACATATACCCCTGTTTTTTGGGGGTTTTTTGTAAGACATATACCCCTGTTAATAACATAAAATTTACATACATGACAACTAGATACACAAATTAAACAAATATATGCCAGTTAATTGTAACTAATCAATGACCACTTGTCTGAATGACTGCTTGTTTATTGTTAAAGAATATTCTGCTTTCATAATTAGATAATTATATCTAATAGCCCGATGGAGGTTTCAAATCGATCTCGACGTCGGGTCACATCTCCCAACTTCTTCCTCAGTTCTCATAAATATTTTGGTGAAAAGAATTACCACCCCCTGTATGCATCCATCCATAATGCAAGCTGTATAGCCGCCTGGCCAGGAACATATTGTTATATATTCCTCTGAATATCTAACACATGTGTTGCAATACCTGGAGGAAAAGTCGAAATAGGAAGAGCTTGTCGAGAGGTTTAGTAGTAGTAAAAGAAGTTTATTAGTAAAGCACATAAAACATCATGCAGGTAACATTTATCTGGGCATTCTGCTTGCAATCCGTATAATAAGTATGTACCGGTACTTGTAATTCCTTGACTTGAAATATGTGTCAGAAAATCAATTAGCTGTACATACCGTAACCGCCATTATAAGCGCATATCCCTCTTTCTTGCAACATGTGATGTCGCAACAGACAAAACGTCACCTAACATGTCGCATCAGATAGTGAGCGTTTGCGCTTATTGTGATGAAAACTTACACCCTGTTTAGGGGATAAAAGCAGCTTTATATATAGCGTATTGTGCACTTATTTTAGGGATTACGGTAGTTGGTTATTACTGAGAGGTCATCCCCAATTGGTTCATGCCAATCAGAGATTTACCAAAGATTGGTCCCGGCAGAAATCCCCCACAGAAACATTAGATGGTCCCTTCTGAATTGCGAAGGGCCTGACATCGCCAGATAAAACTAAATCTCTTGAAACTATTTCACGGCGTTTTACTGTATTTCACTTTTCAGGTCGAGTCCTTTTGTTCTAAAATATAGGACACGATGTCTGACTATAATTACGATATCGGATTCCTTGAAGGAATATAGGGCCAAGGTGGACTAAATAAAATTAAGATGGAGAGGAATTCTAATATAAAGCACTCTGGTCCTATATGCCCATGCTATATGCATGGACAGGAGGAAGCGGTAGATAGACGAAAGGTAATGTAAAAATGTTATCCATCGCCTAAGGTAAATGTTTTTACCGCTTTGTGCCATTATAGAAGGGGATTTGGCTCTGCGTAGGTGATAACTAAGTCTCAATGCCCCTGTCCATTGTTGATCGCGGGTACTTCCTCCAAAGGATCAGCCTGGTGCAGTTAACGCTGTAGCAACCACATTTGCCAGTGGTAATGTCGCCGACAGGGAACACACGTTGTGGAAGTATTATCAAACTAGAATGATCATGTGTCGGCATTTCCAACGTTTCAAATTTGTATTTCATCCGCCCATCCCAGCTCTTTGAGAATAAAATAATGAATTAAGATTGGAACGAAAATGTCCATATATTCTGTTGGCGAAATAATGCCCAATATTAAGAGCAACATTATTTGGCAACATTAAATAATGCAGGCATTTGGTATCCATAATTATTACTACTTTTTATAAATAATCCACGGAAATAACTGTCAGTTAACAAATTCTCCCAGACCACCAGTCTGTCCAGAGGCATAGAAAACATGTAAGCAAGAACCTCATTGTTGGGATGGCAATTTTCTGGTAATCTTGGTGCACGGATCAATTTATATCGTTATGATGCTTGTTCACAAACTCCTTGGCAGAGACATAATAGCGGCGAGCCAGCCAAGCGTGATTATCAATACCACCACCTGCATGGTGAACAAATGATTTGCCTCAGACGCCTGGCACGGGGGCGGATATATAATACGTGTATGTCCATTCTTACAATTCGTGTGAGTCTCCCTCTTCCAGCAATCAGTTTTCTTTAAATGGTCCTTTAATCGGACGTTACTCGTAACAACACTGAAGACGTACTGTCGATATTTGTAGAAACTTCGATCATTTGTTATAGAGAGCTTCTTTCACTGAACCAAACAGCATTTCTTTTCACCTCTCAAAGCGGTAGACTTTTTATTGAAAAAGAACATTGCCATGTGACTTGTTGTACCAAAGATATTGCTTATTTCTAGTAGTTGGTTGTGGTGGCTGCGCAACGTTTTTATCATTTTTTCCCTTGACTATTAATGTTTATCAACCGTTATCTGAGTATCCTGTATATGATGCCACACTGTTAGGATATGACAACTTAACTATCCCTGCATGAATACATATGCGATCTTGCCCGGAGCCTACATGTGTGCGCGGCACTACTTATAAGAAATGGGCCTTTGCTTCTGGCCCTCCTATGTCGGTTACACTCTATCAACAATGTATCAAGGTTTAACACATGTAGACTGAGCATCTACATGGAATACCGTGTAATGATTGGGCTAAATGTATATTACAAGTATATTTTCAGTACTTATTTGAAGACCAGAATGGTGGAAATGTAAAACAATTGTCTATCATGATTAAGTAACCTATCATGGAAGCCATCGATCCGCGAAAGGTGTGGGGAATGTTGATGTAGTGGTACATATGATTTGTTGTCTTGCCAAATCAGGATATATATATATCATCAGCTGGTGGGTGGATCACTAAGGGCCTCTGTACTTACCATCTGCTTACCATCTCTTCCACCTGCTGCTGATGCTGGTTATAGTGGTTAGATTGGGTTGGTCTGCTGCATGGGGCAGACAGTTGCAGCTGCTCCTCGCTAGAGCAAACGCAGTCACAGTTAGGAACCAGAGGCCTATCTAGAGAAGTCTGTAGTGTGTGTGTGCCTGTGTGTGAATGTGACTCGGTCGCTGCTGCTGCGGTGGCGGTTTTCCTTGTCGGTGACGGCCGTGAGGAGCTCACATCAGTGCTCAAACACACAGCGAGTTGCTCAGTGAATGAGGGAAGGTTGACTGGATATGGAGCGTGGGTGAGTTGTGATCATTACACAGTGAACCTACACACCTGGTGGCAAGTGGTAGTAGAGGAGGGGGTGGTGGTGGTGGTGGTGGTGACGGTGGTGGTGACGGGGTGGTGGGGTTGAATGAGAATGGGCCTATATCTGGTTGGTCAGGATCACACCGTGGACTGCTTTACAATATTACCCAACGGTCCAACATCCACCAAGAAGCATACAGCCGGTCGGGCGGGGGGCTAGAATAGAGGATTACACTAACCTGCCGGGCGAGGTGGAGGAGGAAAAGGAAGACGAGGAGAAGGAGGAGGAATACCTGGTGGTGAGGTAAGACACCCGGGATAAGATCTGAACATATCGAATTCTGAGAGGCAGACAATAATATTACATACTGGATTGTTTATATCCCCACCACATATTTACGTGTATATATATATATATATATATATATATATCTTAAAATGGGATGACTGTGTAGTAGAGCACCAACTCCTTGTATAGGAATGCGTGCATTGAAATAGGTGTGCTGCTAGAGTGAACGTTCACAACTTACCAACGTTTCACATGATTCTGTGGATATATGGAAGGTTTTGTGAGGATTGATATAAGAACCCAATGCCCTCACCGCACCGTTTCTCACAGAATGTCTCATAAACATACTTTTCGTATAGGATACTGGAAATAATCTATTTACTCGATGGTTATGTAACCTTTATGCCTATGCAGTCCTGGGGGAACTTGTGTAGATGGAAGGATGGAATATTCGTCATTATAGCATCCTTAAAGGTGTGTCATTAACTAATGGACATGTAGCGAGGTATTATATACATATCGGCATTACCTGAATATCGATCTACTTCCTCGGTACATGACGTATTATAAGTCAATTAACAATCTCAAAGTTTCCATCAATAACCATTTCCTGTCCAAATTTGCCCCCGTAACTGTGTAAACATATATATACAAGGACTTTAATTGAATGGCCCCGACGAGAATAGAAGACATGGTTTCAGTTAAATTAGAATACGCATAAGTTACCTCTAAATAATATTCACCCTATTTTTGTATTCCTTTTTGACAACAAACTGTAGAAATGTTTCTGGTGCTAATGACAGGCTCGTCAAAAGAAGAACGAAATCGCGCCGATATGGTGTGTTCCATTGTAATTATAGAAGTACTTCTCATTAAAGGTGCAGATAACAAAGTTAAGTTAGACCTAGTGACAGAACGCCAATTGTGGCATATTTTAAAGTATTTATTATCTACATACTCTTGAATGGCCAAGGCCTTCTTCTTGATAGCTTCAGGTAGCAACCTAGCTACATCATCATCTTCCGTAATCCATGTATGTGTGTACTCAACAAACAGAATTCGTCCAATAATTATTCAGTCAACCAAGTAAAGGGTTAATGACCTACCTCAGAATAAAGGAGAGTAGCAATTTCCCACATTCAAAGAAATTGCACTATAATTATTATGGTCTCATTTATGTCCTATATACTGGTCTATAGTTAGGACTCTAGGCCCAAACATATAAAGACCAAGACATATTTCCTTATTCCATCTCACTTTCAAAGTTTGGTATTTGGATTAATCAGAGCTAGTATGTATATCCCTCTGGAATATTAAAGCAAAGAGTAATTTGGGGTGGGAGTTGATCTTAACAAGAGTAAGTGTATGTTGGAAGGGAGGTTTTACCCTCTGATATAGGGACGAGGTATCTTTGGTTTGGAATCCAATACGGATCAATACGCCTGGCAACCGCATCTCCCCACCTGTGAGCACATTCAAGCCGAGTCCATGGCATTTTCCCTTCGGGCCACAATCAATCAGGAACAACGATCCACAACGGTTCTTCCTTTTAGTACCGCCTAACGATTAATGGATTTGAAATAGTAATTCTAAGGCGTTCGATAAGATCGATTCCAAATACCCTAGGAAATGTATATGCCTAGCAGATACACTTGAAGCGCATCCTTCGATCGGGGAATACTATGATAAGACTCAGCTTTTTATGAAACCCTAATTGTCTAGCCAAAGGCCAAGTGCATTTAATCACGAAATTAACCGGCGTAAAATCTGCGGCGTTTATCTTGCTTCGTGCCATGCTGAACAATCAGCTGTGATGTTCCTCTACCGCCATGGATGTCAGTCACATGAACCTCCTGTCGATTACATCCATGCGTTTGAATTATAGATAGGGGCGTAACGCGGCACAAAATGTCAGGAGGGCGGAGAGGGCATCCTATTGTTAACTTCTCTTCCGAGTATCCTTTTGCTTATTCCAACTTATATTTACTGTATGAACTTATCTTAAATGTTAATCATACCAATTGGGTTCAGTTCTATTTGAACTGCAGCATATTTCGTGGAGTTTTTTTTCTGCGACCATGACTAGTTCACCTTTCAAATAGGCATGGCGGCCGGTTCTGTTCACCATAGCGCCACTGCATTAACGATGAGAAATGGGTCAAAGTTCGATGTGAATGGGCACACGCACAACATGTCTGTTATCTAGGAAGACCGGATAAAAATGCCGAGAGTAATTCCTTAATTAAGTAGCTGGTGCTGATGAGTTGTTGAATGCACACCAGGTCATGTGTAGTTCACCAGGGTCGGGTTCAGCTCAGTTCACTCCTGGATGTCCTGTGGCGGTCCTCATGTCACTTCCTTAAGGCAGATTATGTTACACCCTCTATATACTGCAGTGAGTGTTCCTGCATTTCACCCGGCACCACTTCTGGAGCTTTGCCTACAGCAACTTGCACATTTTTGTCGGGTGTATTTTGTCCTGTATACTATAGATTCTCTCTTGATATAGAGTGAAGCTATATAACTTTTAAATGAATGTTTATTCCATTATAATTACATCCTCAACTCGAGGACTGAGCGAGCATAATGTCTTGCTTGAAATAGACTCTTGCATTATACATCTCTCATAGATATGTTGTAGTCTTCAAATAGCCCTAAAGCCCAGTACTTAATATAGGTGTAATGTATGAGTAGGAATGATCAATTACCAGTGGAGGCCTGGGACTGTAGGGGGTAAAGTATTCTCCCGTGGCGTACTGAGGGACCCCTGAGTCCGACTGGAAATAGCGCGAGAAATGTCCTGGGAATACTGGTTTCTGTTGCTGCATACAATAGATCATTGGGAGGACCAGACTCTAGGAATGAAAGGGAATATTTTTTGCTCTTGTCTGCCACCAGCGAATGCCTGTGAATAAGCAGCCTCTGACTCAAACCAGCTTATTTCTCTGACGGACAAAGCTTTTTATCGATTTATTACATAATGATTGAATTGCTTTATCATTCTGTTTATCGTGACGTTGGAAAAGGAAATATTCCTATATTCTATTAATTGGTGTAAGCCTGTACACAAGTAAGCCCTCGAATATGTAAGAAGCAATGATAAAACTGTGAGTAGTATATTGAAACAGGAATTTGAGCCAGGTATATTAGTACCACATTAAACTTCCTATTTAAGACTGGAGACGGCGGGTAGTCAAAGTTTCAGGAAAGTATTTTAGGTGTAGATTAAGGACCGATTGAGTGAGAAGCCCACCAAAGATCACCGCTTATCCTCAGATAATGATCTCATGTGAACATAACTTACCGACACCAGAAGGGGGAAGTCGGCCCGATAAGAGGGGTCGCCACGACAGGTTTACGTGCATCGTAAATCATTGGTATTCCTTAAATAAACCTTCATGGTGTCCATCAGCAAAGCTTGGGAATGTTACTCGTGCAATTGAAAAAACATCGTGTCCTTGGTTTCATATCCACTCATCAATAATTTGTTGACATTTCCAAAAACAATAGGTGGATTCAAAATGACAAATACCTGCTTAATGATTTCCTTGTAAAAGATAACATAGCGATAAGTCTGCTTCCAACCACTACACATAGTTATCATGCATTCTCCCTACCGCCCTGATTAGGACCGAAGTATACCCAAAATGATTTTTTAGAATGCAGATTATTGTATTTATGTTGATATTTACTCAGGTACATGGTAACTGCGGTAAAATAAAACTGCCCCATTTCACCTCAACTCTTGGTTCCCTCGACCTGCCTCCCCGGCCAGTGCGGCGTCTGCCTATAAATTACTCTTGTGCTATTTTTAGCACTGCCCGTGTCTGTCTTGGTCACATGACAAAAGAGGACGAGATTAGGGGAACGGAAGTTGACACAGATTAATAAGGCGTGGCAGATCTGTTCAGATTAGAGTCAGAATGAGGCACCAGGGGTTTAACAGGCACATGTGAAGTGTCCAGAATAAAGGTGACTTAATTAGTAGTGGGGGTATTAATTAAGTGGATAAATTTCGATGTGTACGACAGAGGGGTGACAGTAAGTAATTCTTTATTGGTTCATGGGCTTAATCCACGGATGCTATCTGTCCAAGGACCACACATGGATGGAACTCTGAATTGTGGATTATTAACCCAATGTCTATTATGTACCTCTTAAAGGCGAGGCATTTCAGCAATGAACGAATATTAAATGTGTCTACTCCCCATCAGCCTGACATTACATCCCACCCATGAAAAAGGGCCAGGAAAGTGAGATTTTAAAAAATGACATCGTCTCCATTTAAACCGCCACTTCTCCCAGCTCAATACTCACGTTCTCGTGAGGCATTCTACCTCGTTTATCTCACGACATAAATTGCATCTTTTCACTTTCCTCCATTTCATAAATAAAGAATTCCTAGCCAGCCAAAGACCACCATGAAAGATAGTCCACTTCCGCGTAGTCTCAAAGCAGAGCGACTAGTAAAACATCTTTCATCCTGCTTTGCGCCAACATACCTCGCTTAAACCCACTGTGAGCAAGTCTTCATACTAAGTGGGCAATTCGCAGTGAACCATTTTTTATAATTTCATTTGTTCCCGAAAGATTCCCTCTCTGCAATGCCTAATACCATCCACTCTCCTATTTGCCCAATGGCATGAGATGTATCTAATCGCCTCTCGTGATTCTACCCTGAACGCTACTAGCATTGCTTTCCTTATGAGAATATTTCATTGGCACATTGCCACGCATCTTGTCCAGAGTATGGGTCTGCTTTCTCTATCATGAATATTATCATGGTCAACATCTAGCCTCAGGATGTCCTGCTCTCATATTTTAGGCATTATGTGTAGCGTGGAAAACGTAAAAGTATAAATTGTAAAAAAAAGTGTATACCTCTACCCAGGCCGTGGATGTAGGCTAATATTACAATAATATATGATTTTATTTTTCAGATAATTCATCAGTTCTAGCGATGTGAAGCAGCCAGTGGTGCCTTCTGGCATAGCCCTGCTCTATGGTAAGTCCGCCTCTCTGATTTAATGCAATTTTAATTCTTAAGCGACGTCTACCGAGTGGAAACGCGTAGGATACGCTTAAATAATCAAAATAAAAACAAGAGCCGTTTTTTTCGCTTTTGGACTTACTGTTCCGACAACGATTTTATCGTTCATTGTACAATGTACTTGTTTGTTGATAACTCAACTGTCGTTATTACAGAATATGTGCTGTATAAAAATACTAAGTAAAAAAAATGTAAAAGGCTGGCCAACTTCAATGTATTTGGTGACTCTAATTAGGCAAGGTTTCTCTGGCTATTCCCTCGTAATTCATCAGTAAACGCCCTTCGTTTACACGTTGGTTTTGAACTTAAATGAGAACGACCTTCGTTTCAATTAATTAAGCAAACAAACACGTCCTTCACATGGAAAAAAATGCCAATGATCTTTGGTGGTACCAAAATGCTAAATTCAACTAGAGGAAGTGTGGTTGTGTTCGATCGGAGCAGTGATATAGAGCAGTTATACGTCTCTACCAGGAGATCAAACGTCAAGTTTATATTTCCAAAGTTCTTTGTTTAGAGTAAAAACGATAATTACACCTACCTCAGGAAATGAACTATACCATTGGCTTTTTCTTTGTGAAACGGAATCATGCAAAGGGACTGAGTTCAACGGGTGCTTCGGATTAGTTGATGTATGATTTAGACAGAACTACAAGATACTACTTTTATTTTATTATGAAAAAAATTGTCCTGGTACCCGTGTAACATCAGAAGAAAGTATGGACGTTTTAACAGGATCGGTAATCTTAAAGAGCAATTTGTATGACAAGTGTCAGTAATAAACAGCATCAGATGAGATCTTCACATCTTGTCTGGCATCTGATATTCCAACAGGTATTTTTCCAGGCATCACGAATTCAGCAGGTGAGCTGAGTTGCGAGAATTATGTTAGCCATCGCTTCTGGGGACATCAAGTACAATTTTTATGAACGCGTAAATAATCTTTTATTCTACTTGATATTCGCTCCTCTCCACGCCTCAGTGTTTCTCACGAGTTAGAGCCGTGTATTTACACCTACAACATATGGAAGACTTAACACTTATCGACGCCTGTTTTATTTCATGTATCGTATACATGCCATGCAGTTATTAGTTAGCTAATAAACACAATCTAGTTTATTTTACGGAAAAACTTTTTACTGATAGTCACTTTGCTACTGTGGGAGGGCTATGACAACCAATAGTGTTGCCTCTTAATCATCTCGTGACTTCCACCTTGAGAAATTGAACTGGAGGTTTTGGTTGACATTGTCCATGTTGCAGTCGACATCTGTCTCGTTAAGATCGCCTTTATTGACTTTGTTTGGAAGACAGAAGATTCGATGCCGACGCGCTTAATCACAAAAACAAAGCCGATTTTGTGACGCCCACACCCACTCATCTACTTCTCACTAGCCAGACGCTTCTGCAGTTTAGGAGACATCCTTGTGGTGTCATCTTTTTGAAAAATCCCTGATGTTGATTCATTGCCGTCGATGTGTTAACGTTAAACATTTTAGTGTACCAATTTGACTCTCGAACAAGCGCAAGAGAACTGTTAAGTTTTAATTACATTGAAGAGGCACCTGTTCTCCCGTTCAATATCGAGCTTTGATGAAGGGAGTATCCGAGGGAAAAGATTTCTTCGTGTTATGACCTTCTTGCGTTATCTGACTAAAATGTGAGCTCATGTGCAGATCGATGTTGCTGAAGTACTCATTAGTTACAACGCTTATTAATGGTGAAATACGTAATGAGCCAATTGCAAGATGGGTGTACAAAAACAAAACGTGTACATAGGCCTACATAGTTATACTGTCAGTCATTTTCTTCGGAAACTGCGTTCTGCTTAAACGCACACTTATAAAACTATGCCGGTATTAGCAAATCTCTTCAGATCGGTCTTCATGTGTCATTATAACATTCTACACTGCGGGTACAACGCCAGTAGTGCTCTCTCTTTTAATCTCTGTTTTTTGCGGCCGCTTAAAGGTATTATGGTATGAGTATCCACATTGCAAACATTATTTAACGATTTTCCATGCTGTGCTATGCCCGCGATATCATTCCTTGAGTTTGAAACCGCGATTTGTATAAAAGGATCCCTAGGTAGTAATCTAAGCTGCATAGATCAGCAAAAAATATAGACTAAAGAAACTTGTCAAGGTTTTCCATGACTTCAATGTTTCAGGTTATTTCATACCAGTGATGTCTTTTTTTAAGCTGTGGTGTCTTATCAAGCCAAAGATTAAATGAAGGGTACTGACACGAACATTTGATACAGGGCATCAGTGCCCTCCAGCAGTCTGTCCCCAAGCATTCTGTTCCTTCTAAGGGACGCCAGGTGGAGCTGTACAGGACCCTCGTCCAGTCAGATTATCAGTCACGTGGTAGAGAGGAACCGGATGTGGCTGCAGACACTACTGTAACTGATCAGCTTGATTTCTACCGATGCCAATTTTTTTCATGAAAAGTGAGTGCATGAAAATATTTAGATCATGTACTAGTTCGTTCAAAGGCTTTGCAAAATGCTACCTAAGTTAATGGGATCGAAATTCGAATCGAATAGAATCGATTGCTATCAAACATTTTTAATATGAAAATTCCTCAAATGAGCTCATAATTATGCTCTCATACCCGATCCATGTCCATGCCCCGTTTCGACGGGACTCACTACCCCTCTCTATCAATTAAGGAGTGTTCACGCTGTTAATTTTTCCTCTCCGGTTCATGACCATGTTTAACATTATTTAGTGGAAAAATACATCTTGACTCAAGCTGTCTTGATTCTGCTCTGTTCGAGGGGCACCATTTCTTGTTACTGGTACCAAAGAACGGAGGCCATTTCTTGTTACCAAAGAACAGAGTAATCCTTCACATGCGAGGCGGTCGGTGAGTAATAGACTTCGCGGAAAAGGGAGGAAAATCTGCATGATTTTGTTTGAGAGGACTGGGGATAGAGAGAAAAGCCTTTGTACCATCTGAGTAACCTCTGCCTTCATTATCTATAGTATGTCTTCGATATGTTGATTATCAAAGGTTTGATCCCTTCTAAAGACGAGCTGTTGATTGACATCCCATTATGACAATTTGACCCTCTCATTTATTCTAAATCCTCATTTCCCCATTTAAGATTATCTATTTATCCTATATTGTTCCAAATTTATATCTCCGAATTGTCTCTTGTCATTTGATGTAAAGCTTTTCGGAATTGCTAAGCCCGTTATATTTTTTACAAATACTATTAGCTACTATTGAGGAATATGCAGGGAGATATGTCATGATTATGGGGATATCCTATATCATGATTCAAATAGTGGAAATCTGCAAAAATTACAAAGACTTCAAAACAAAGCACTGAGAGCTATTGCAAGAACTGATCCTCTGTACCCCACTCTTGATTTACACAAAGACTTGGAGGTTCCATATCTACATAACAGACGTGAATTTCATCTTAGAGTAAATGGTTTCTCAAGGTCCAGAATGAACTTTTATACTTCAAACCATAATGAGAATAAAAACACAAGAGCTAATGCTGCCCCATTATTGAAAACTTTTCCTTATAAATCACAAACTGGTAAAAATTCTGTATACATCAAAACTGCCAATTCTTGGAACAAACTTTCCCCAAAAGAAAGAAATATTGGAGATATGGAGGCCTTCAAGTCCCTACAGAAGAAATGGTTAAGAAATACGCTGGAACAAAATGTGTAAGCCTGTCTGTATTAAGTTTTTCTACCCTAGTCATTGTCCACTGCACTATCTCGGATCACTCTCATGTGACAGAGGTTACTCCTTGTAGTTGCAGATCTTATATTCTAGTTTAGTTTTCTACTGAGAAACAACTAAGTAATAGACAAATGAGGTCACACTTTTTAGTGGTTATCCCATTGTCCTATCACTAAATGTAAATATGTATGCATATGTTATACAAGGCTGGGTTACACCAGAACATCCTACCACCATTGGAGGTGAGGTACCCAGTTGAAATAAAATGTATTTGTTTTAAAAAATCTTGTTTAAAAATATCAACCACAGATATCTGCACAGAGCCAAAACAAATATGCATATGTTCAATATTAACATGATTATTGCAACAAACCTGCAGAGACCTTCATCCATTCACTTCGTGCGTACAAAATTTAACTTCACCTCCGTGTTTCCCGTCCACGGCTCAACCGGCCGGATCACGCGACTGCTAATTTAGTTGATCGATCTAAATTACGTCAAAAATCATAATCAACACTGTTGGTGGCGATCCGTGTATAGGCTTAGCTAGGCTTCCCGTCTGTATACATCTCGTTTATTTATTCCCAGTATAAAATTAACCCCAAAGTGCATTTTTGCTTATCTATAACATCTATAATGGCTGTCGATTACATTTCCAGACGCTCGTTTTGATTTTGCAGGTAATTTTCATTTATTCCTATTTGAGTGTAGGTAGAGCCGTCTCAAACTTGCGAGGTGCTGGGGTCATGGGAACATCTTGTTTTCACCAAACCGCGGGTTAACTAACGGTACATATGGCGAGGCCAAAAGCGGGTAAAAAAAATCGGATGGGTAAACCTGGACGTGAACTGAAGCAAATTCTTTAGCGCGGTGCAAACAAGGTAAAAGAAGAATAAGCCAAGAAGTGCCTACACCAGATCCCACCTCCATCACCAGCGTATTTCTAGTGATTTCCTTCTTGACTTTGAACTTCGCTGCTCAGCCAAGAATGCTCTACCCCGAAGCCAATCAATTCTTGTGTGTGTGTGAAACCGACCAGAGTTCAATATATAGCTTCATTGAGATTTACCTGATGTGTCTGATAGGTGCAATATCACAGGGGTTTTATATAAATTTTCCCATCAAGGTTCACTGTATATTATATATATATATATATACCGTAGAAGCTACCTTGGCAGTACACGATGCAGTTGAGAGCTCAGCATTTGATAGAGTTGCTGGTGATCCGAGAATACACCACCGATTTCTTCTGCTTCCTCCGGATGCGAGGAGCTTTTATTCTATGATAAACGTACGGTGGGATGTCGTCTAATGACTTTCCCAGTCGCTTGTTTTTCCTGGCCTAACTACGCATGCAGTAGTTCCCTCGACCTGAGGAGCAACTCCATAAATAGAAACAAATCAATCGAGTTGGTTTTACGTTAACATCCCCGCCGTCGGCTGGGTTTTTATTGGGCAAGCCTTTCTGCTTCGAGTCTTCTACATGTACTTCTTTTATAGGTACAGTTCTTTTGTCAACCGTCGAACGTTGGTGGTTTAATAAAGTGATTTTTAAATAATGGCTGACCACATTTATGTTAGAAAACAAAGATACATGTAGTGCTATGTTTGTGTGGGCGGTTGTGCGAATTATTGCCAATAGAACCTAGTTGCTTAATTGCCATATACTTTACATTATTCTATTTAGAAACTTGAATACATTATATTATATTCACATTTAAGCACATGTATACATTTATATGGGTACTCGGATCTATACAAGTCTCATGTTTGAATGACTCATGATGGAGTGTGTAGGCGAGCCTTGATACAGCTCCTTTATTCCAGGCTCTCAGAAGGTCTATGTTCTCACTGGTGAGAATATACCTATAGTGGAAAACACAATACTTGGGGCAGTTACACATTGGTGTATAGCATGAACCTATAAGTCCTACGCAGAATCTATTATCAGTGGGAAGACTTGTTACATAGAATTTCTGCCATCTAAGATCAGCAGACGTAGAAAAGGGTCGGTATAACCATGGTTTGATATTCTTCAATGTGCCACCAAAAAGAGGCCATGCAGATTACCCTAAACCTTGCCCCACTGTATACAAATTCTCGAGCTTTTATTTCTCCATATATTTTGAGTCATAATTAGCATATGTGTGTGTGTGCGTTCCAAACTTTATTGACGACACTGGCATTAACCTTGTTCCCCACTGGTATATGTAATCGAATCAGTGTGCTTTTATTTAAAAAAAACTTTCCATGGTGACCATGGCTATAATGAATAGCAGCGGGCTATGATTTGATATATTAGGTAGCCTTGGTTTGCTTGCAACAGTTACATGTGTTGACCAATAGTTTGCCATGTTCTTTCCTGCAGATATCATCTCTCAATGATGGGTGCAGATGAAAGTAAAAGTTCGTGTGGGTCGGCGTCGCCCAGCTTTGCCAGTGGTGCTGTGGATTACCCCAACTCATGTCGGAGAGAGTCCGAGGCCACCGCATGGACTTTATTACATCAATGTACACTTGAAAAATGGAAAGATGGGCATGCGGGTAAGTAAATAACAATGTACCATCCATTAGAATAAGTTATTTGTATTTGGCTCTTGATATACAATTCTATATTAAAAAAAGGAAATTATTTTCGTTGAGGTACATTATATTTACAATCGTGTGGTCACTGTTTTTAATATCACTTTACCAGTGAATATAATCGTTGAAAACAAATTGCAGATCATGATGGTTAAAATGCACATGTTCAAAAAGGATACGGTCCAGCGTACAATATTTCTTTAAATCTTTGAAATAAGAATTCCATAATTGATGTCTAGATGTATTCTCACATTTGATATACGATAACATGACCAATCTTTGATGATATTGCCCATTTGTAAGCTAAACCTAATTCGACATTAATTTTGCATGCGGCGGATGTTCCATCCATGTGTCTTTCGCGGAAAACATGTTACTAGTCATTAAAGGCATTGAATCGCTTTAAGGTTCTATACTGCCATTATAGCAGAAATTGCTCTGGTGTTTGTTTCTCCATTGCATTTTTCTTTGTTTTCACAGAGGCTGGAGGTTTTAGGGAGACGGCACTAACATGTGATGGTGTGGTGCACAAAGATTGCAGCTTCTCATTCTGCATGAGTCGGCAGGGAATCATCAACATCAACAAGGGCTCCTCCTTCTTCTCCTTCCGAAAGCGCAGCAAGTTTGCCAAGATGGCTGAGCACTTCGAATACAACCACATACCAGCTCAGCTATCGTCGATTCATCACTTCCGCGTGAAAAGTGTCCTTTGCTTCCGTGACAATCTGGTGGTTCTCCATCTTGCTCGCAATACCATCTCTCAATTTGGACTCTTGGAACTTCGCATCAACAAGTTCATGGGCATCTTTGGCAAACAACACACAGAGCTCTTCAACGAGGATTTGGCCGGGGAAATTAGTCCAGACAAATCGAAATGCTTGATCAAAGCTCTTAAGTATACAGGTAGGAGAGGGCAGAGGACGGACACCAGTCTTTTTCAGCTTTATGACCTGCAGTTGAAGGAGGTTTTAGCTGAAATAGAGCTCAACACCCGAGTGTGCCATTTCTGCTTCGACCCTAAGTTCACATGGAAGAGAATTGCTGCGACGAACTTTGAACCAAACCAGAACAACAGTTTGACTTTGGTGCAGATTGATGCCTGGCGTTGTTTGAAGACCAACCCACAGTTGACAGATACACATGATACATTATACCCTTACATGAAGGATCTGTGTTACACAAAGGATGGGTCACTTATCATTGCGACAATCCTTGATACTACCTGTTATTGTAGAGAGAAAAAGACTCGGAACTACAGGCCAGTTAACAGTAGTATCTACGTATTTAGTGGAGAAACAACCGAAACCTTGCATTGCATTCAATTTCAACGCTATACATGTTCACAACATCTTTGTCCTGTCAACTATACTCCTGTGTTTTCACAGTGCGGTAACAGGATGGCCCTAGTTATGAACATGATGGATCTACCAAATCAACATTTTGTCCAAGTTTATAAATTGCCAACTCCTCTTAACCTCCAGACTATGTGCAGAATAGTTATCCTACAACATTTTCCCCAAAGCCACCTGACGGACCTCCCACTTCCCCTGAAGCTCATCAATTTCCTACATTTTCGACCGGAGTTCGATTGACAACATCTACTTTACAGGAAAAGAAAATCTAAAAAGCAATGACGGAACTATGAATAGGTCAATATTAGTATAAGCAATTGTAGGGATGATATTACCTCTAGGTGGAATGCATGAACTCTGATATAGCTCATTAGCTCATTTCTCTGGTAAAACACACAAATTACGATGATTTCATATAAATACTACTTTATGAGGTCTGGACTACAATATCATTTGAGGTATGAAGACCGTTTGATTAAAACATCATGCATCTTGTCCATGCAGAAGCTAGTTCAAGTACATATGTTGCTGTGCTTTTAAGATCATTTAACCAAAGAACTAAGTATTTATGATGGTGAACCATATATATGGTTATTGTAAGCAATTGTGTCAAGCATACAGTTTGTAATAAGCTTGCAGGAGTTGCTTACAGGTGCCCATGCAATTATCACGTATAAACCTTAATTGTTTCTATATTAAATGTGTCGTGATGCTAATCAATCAGTGAATGGTGCGACAATAACCTTCACTGTATACCAACTTTCCCTCGTTCTAAATAGAATAGAACAGTCATTTCTATAAAGCTGACATGAGGTTGAGGCTGAGGAACATGACATTTAAGTATACAATTATTTTCATACGCAATGGCGCTATTCTCTGAGCTTGCTGCTGATACTTTTGATTCTCCTAATAATAATTCAAAATTTGATTGAAAGTTAAGGTTGCCCCTTCATAGGCTTCCATTTGTTCTGTTTTATTATGCTATAAGTTATCATTTTCATTAGTAAAGAAAAATTGCCAATCGTTCCAGTGCTACCCCTGGTGTAATCACGATGGAAACTGCTATCTTTACAAAAAGGCAAGACCCAAA
Organism: Sthenelais limicola; assembly: GCA_942159475.1. NCBI lineage: Eukaryota > Metazoa > Annelida > Polychaeta > Phyllodocida > Sigalionidae > Sthenelais > Sthenelais limicola. The sequence continues at coordinate 109,611,298 of OW804095.1, read as the reverse complement.
ATGTATGACACGGCTTGCAATGATAACATTAGAATAAGTTTATATTAGCGTGATGCTATTAGGTTTGTGATAGAAGAATTTTGAAAACTGATTCAAATCAATGTACAGTACATAAAAGAGCGATGATTTACTGTGCTATATGGATGTCGAAATAACTGCCAATAGGACACAAGATGAAAATTTCAACTGCATTCACTTCCATGAAGTTGGCATTAAGAGAGAATTAGTTAGTCACCTAACAGAATTCAATCATCACCTGCGTGATTTGTGTAGCTCACGATTCCACAATATCATGATGGGTCTTAAAGTTAAGGTTTCATATGCATTCGTTATTTTAATATCTATGGTTTGTATCGTGTCATGGGCACTATGAAGGATTGGGAATAGGTTTATAAAAGAATTTCATGCCATTATGGGCGACATAATATGTTAGGTTTTAATAGGTGCCATAGTAGTGTCAGAAAGGAGATCCTAGCAGTTCAGAGGCATGGGCGCGATGGAGTACATATTGTTGAAGGTTTATGACTTGAATCGATTTTGATTCATGATACCGCAATACTTTACATTTACATAGACGTTACAAGTATTTATTTTCTTCTATTCAAAAATGAAACGATTTTGATTGCTTACATCATTGGAGAGAGTTCACCATACATACAAAATAATTATTACTGAAATGGTATTAGAGTGATAGCGCCTGGTAGAACAGCTACTGATTGGAATGTGCGGAGATAACGAAGCAATGAAAAAGTATTAAAGATATATGACTGAATAATGCCTAGATGATATTAAGGAAGTTGGTATAGACTGTATGGGGAAGTTAAGAGGCTACATTATCACAGATGTTTGTGTCTCCTTGTATACACTCAAATTCTAGAGAAAAGGATACACACATCAATGTAGCAGTATAACATAGTCCGTTGTATGTGCCAGATTGGCTTGTGTCTAGGAAATGCTGAACACGCACAGGTCACTGTTATTTAAGATGATGTAGAATGTGAAACCACTAAATGTGTATTTGTAACTTGAAGGATGCTTGACTTTATGTAGTTCGATAAGAGTGGTGTGAATTGACCTGGTTGCTCAAATGGTGCTTGAAAAAAGTTATCACCAGTTATGTGTGTGGCACGCTGATCATAGATAATGATTTATAGAATATTTTAGCTTCCCCTTATCAGAACCTTTACGTTGCCCACAACAATAAGAGCGTATAAAATCGGGTTATTTCATGGCGCAATGTAATTTCTTAGATTGCAAAAATCCTCATCATATTGTACCCCTAACGTATACAATTTGACAGAATGTTCCTTATTAAATCGAAAACAAAAAAATAAGAATAATTGAATTGTGTAAGCCATGACAAACATTAATATTATGTCCCATAATACAAGGAAGCTGTATATTGGAGTTAGTTATCCATACTATGGCTTAGAAGCTCTTACTACAAAAATGGAACCACAAAAAGGCACGAGTTATTTGTTTGATAATCATTTCAATTTAGGCTCGGTTTAGCGAACACATAATATAGCTAGCTGCAATGGATTATCAATATTGGCGAACGTTAGGTTCATGCGGTCAGAGTATATATGCATGACAAAATATTTGTTTATACCAAGTGAAGAAGGCAAAATAAATTCATAAAAATTAAACAAAGGTATGTTGGCATGTAAGCAGGTATAAACCAGCAATGCATGCCTCGGCCTTTGGGCAGTGGATGCAAAATTTAAAACAAAACTATGAAAAGTAATTCATGTTTCCTGCGCTGAAGGAACTCGTTGATTTACAACCTGAATGAAATCAATTGTAGCCTGTTCATGACGATGAATCAGGTTTAATTTAGTATATCAAAAGGATGCTTTTCCCCGAGGCACATTGAAGACCACACATCATGCCCATAGTAATAATTAGGCAGGTTTTACACGTTAGCAATATAATTTATGTTCTGCAACGGACTGAACGTCCTGGGTCTTTGTTTTGTTGGTAGGATGGAGAGAAACTGCAGGACTCTCCGCCAACATATTTCAATTGTAGAAAACAGAATGGGGAGTTTTCACTACTAACTGGTGAAGTAGAGGGGCCACGTGAATATTCGGTAGACTTTGGAAGAATGACGATTTTGAATTTTTCGATGTTCCTTTTATTGATACCCAACGTTTCGAGAGCTTTGCTCTCTTCTTCAGGGGTGAAGGTAGTTGTTAGCACCACCCAATCCACGACCCATATTTCAATTGTGTTGTCGTCGAAATTGCTAATTGCTAGTGCACACAAAAAAAACTCGTCATCGTGAATGCAATTGTAACTACCAGGTATTATTGTTGAGAAGACTATCAGCCCTTCCTATATTAAATGTGACGTTCATTCTTTGAGATAAATGAAACCATTGAAGGGGGGATTCCATTTTAGACAGGTTTAAATCATATCTACAACATAATTCCTTTAGAAGAATTATAAGAGATGTGGGGCATTGAATGTACTCTCTAAAGGATATATTTTGATTGTAACATATTGCAATGAATTGTTTTTCGTAAAATACTGCCACTTTGCATTATCATTATAGACCATGAGTTAAGTTACCTATTTATCAATGTTTCTTGTTGTTTTATGCTTCTTGTTATATATTATTTTGTCTACATATTTTATACTTATACATGCAATATACATACATATTTTACGCCTGACTAGTTTTTATCTATTTCACAATTGTTTAGTTTATGCATAAAATGCACTGTTAATTACATACATATTACTGGATATATTGATCATTAGTATATTTATTTAGCAAGTACTGTATTATATATTTTACATTGCATGTCTTGCCATAGGGAAATGAAATTTCCTCAAAAGGAAATAATTGTAGTCCTGCGTGAATGCTTAAAAAAATTGATAAATATGTTGTGCTTAATTTCTTTTATTAAGGTTTGTAACAACTATCCACCGACTTCAATGGGTGGTGTAATGGTATCATGGTTAAAAAAAAGTATATTTATTGTGTGCTTCAAAGTATCTTCAGTAAACATTATCCCTGCATTGGAGTCAAAATATATAATGGCCTACGTGGATATTAGTCTCCTCCTGACCAGTCTCTCCAGTTGGACCACACATTATAGAGCGAGGCGATAGAGAATACACAATATTATTAAACAAACTAGTTGTTTATCATGGCACAGTTCATAATAAATGTGCCAACCGTGTGCCTCACGTTTTGCTTGGCTTGTGATAGCACTTCTAAAAAATAGAAATGCAACCATTCATACATTGTCAAACTGGACCAGTGGGAAATAAGTAAATGGTCCATTATCAGTCCTTATTTCAAAAGTGTTTAAGGGCTACAGAGTCAGACCGACTGTGGTATCCACATTAAACCCGATATGAAGAACTGCAATGTAGGATATGATAAAGAACAATTCATTGATAATGAAATTAAAGAAACTTGAAAATAAAAAAAGGACTGATATCATAAGGTTCAGTCTGAAAATATTGCATGGTAGCTATAGACAACAATGAATGTAGGCGTAATGTACATTTGTTAGACCTCGCCTCCACTCATGCGAGTACTTCTGATCTAAGGTAACATTTCGTACCGTTTGATACAAAAAGTGCCTAAATGTGAAGGTATTAGACAACCTCGATGTAGACTTGCATTTCGGCGATCTTTCAAGTTGAAATGTTAAGCTCTCTAATTTTTAAATGGCGAGTTCTCATGGAACCAGATTATGATCTACATTAATGAAATCTATAAAAGACTGTGTTATTGTGGCTTGGTCCCATCCACTGCATGGAATGTGTCGCTAAGTTAAACATGTCACTGTATTTCAGTAAAGTATTATGCTTTTCGAGACTTCTGTTACGAAGATATTGGGATGTCAATATCACTTACTGTCAAATGCCAGAACGTGATCCTTTGTTATTTTTGCCCAGTGTTATAGTGGAATCACATGAGAGTAATCGGTTAAAAATTATCCATAGATATCTTCGCTGAAACTGTGAATGTAACATAAGGACGTGTCAGAAATCTCTCCTATGTGCGTGGTGTAATCGATCAGATAATTCTGAACCAGACAAAGATACACAAGTGTTAAGATGCATCACCTGGCATGTAATTTCCCTTTTAACACATACACATATATATCGCGTATACTTTCACACGCACAATTAGGCGTAATCATCCCATATGTAAGTCTGTTATCGAACACAACATATAAACATGCAAGCACATGTATGATGAGTATAATGTTCGTGACCGGTTCCACCTATCCGTAGATATTACATAATTAAAGCATATTCACGTCAAAATTCTAGTGATACAATCAATATATTAATGCACAGGTAAACTATGTCCCATTATAGCATAAATAATGAATGTTTAAGAACTGCACGTATTCACAAGGGGCGATTCTACATCACAGATATATAACAAGTGCCTCAGCTAATATCAGCTCTAGGCAGGCCTTGTAGTTATTATTTCATTATTTTTTAAGCAATATTTTAGCATTTTAGCTCCAGTTATATCACAGATCACCAGGTGCTATTTTCTGGCATTTAAGTCCCATTAAACAAATACAATATAGTATTAGCACGAAGCAATGGTCATTATGATATATCTATTACATATTGTATCAGTCAACACTTTCATTGAAACTTTTTTTGGAAAGACAGGGTTATTATTTTTATTCTTCTGTTTCTTTTGATAGGTGATATTATTATGTGCAGGACACTTTTGCTTTAATTCTGTAAAGTATATAATCAGACTATTGATATAATGCGATTCAACAAGTTTACACATTTCTCAGTTGTAATGATAGCATGAACAATGTATGATAATCAAGAATATTTATGAGGCACATTGCATAGTGTGGTATTAAGATAAATATACTACAGTAAACATTAGATAGGAATATATAAAAATACATATATTTTATTATTAAGGAAGTTGCGTGGCTATAAATAGTTAGATATCAGAATTCGCCACGACTTTTACACGCCCTAGCGTATTGGATACAACAATGTCAATGGTGCATATCATGTTTATGCCAAATGTTTATTTTCAGCTAAGCTATTTATATCTGAAACAGGAATGCATGATTGTCATGTCTCTGTATTAAATGAAATGTTGCCGGAAAATAATCAAGGCTTCGTTTGTAAACCTAGTGAGCTATAAGCATATAGACTTGTCGAATGTCATGATATGGGTAGAACATAGTAGTTTATATATATTATATATGCACGGAAGTTTTATCGAAAACACTTAGTCATCACCTAAAACGACTGACCACTTTTAGGGACACTAAAAATGAAAATGGAAGCATGTGTTCTTCTGATTAATTTCATGTTTACTTAATGCTATACGTCTGAATTTATTTGAAAAACAAAATTGCACAGTGAATTGTTTGTGTGTGATAGATTAAAGACTGTTTGTGATGACATGAACAATGGAATATTGCTTTCGTAAAAATACACATACAAACGTTTGAAGTTCTTTGTGATAGAGCAGGGATTCCAACACAAGGTATTGACAATAAAAACGCATTGTAAATCATGTTCTTGGTGTTGTCATTCATGGAAACAAGCGCTGTATTTCTTTATATGTCGTACTCTTATTGATATATGTTTAATCAAATCACAACGAAACATTTAATTCATATATAAACAATTAGTATACCTTGATGATGACTCAAACCTGTTGTCGTCTACGGCATTAAACACTATTGCACCAACAATTACTAGACCTCCTGCCTATTCAAAAGTTACTATCGGAGGTTCTAAATGTTGCGTACGTCACAACATAGAAGGGGTTAAACAGATATATTCTTAGCTGCAGTCTCAAGCCCACTGGTTCCCTGCCTCTATTCTTAATTAAACACGTTTGCTGTCAAGGAATACTAGATTTTAGCAACAATCCAAGGCGGGGGAAACAAAACACTGACCTTTACGGTTACATATAATTAGTCACAGCCATAAGAGGTAGACTAAACGGATTAATAAACTCCATTTTAGGCCTACTGTTGCATTGTGCACACTCCGTATCAAACAACAAACAACCTCTCAATGTCGGTCATTAATCCTTTAACAACTTTGGCCTGTCAAAAAGTAATGCATGATCCTTTTAAAAAATCCGCCTACATTTGGGCTCGACCATCTCAATTCTGAATCATTATACATTTTAACACATACACACTGTATCACTGACCCACGGTCATTCCATTTCGATACAACTGTCATTGGCTGGCAGCAGAGGTGCCAGTCACTAACTTTAGGCATGATGTCAGTAAACATTATGGAGTTCATTTGCTCTTCGTATAATAAAGGTAGGTCAATTTAATTCAAAATTCGCTAGTGGGAAAAGATTATGACGCCATTCGTGGAGCCAAATCTAGGGCTAAGTTAAGGCTGACTTATTATGGTTGAGGCGACTGCAAAACACACCCATATCTAATACATCTTGAAATAAATGACAAGAACCCTAAGATAGAATATCACCTTTTATTTTCTGCAGGAGATAGCTGATGCATGGCATTTTTTTCGATGAATTGATCATAAGTTAAAAAGGTCTTACTAACTTGCCATAAAGGATCCCTCTCAGAATTGAAAGGGTTTGGGGCGGTAATGTCAATAGTTTTGTTAGGCATTGGAATGATGAGATGGTAAGCATGGAGCATCATGCGATAAGGTTTAACATCTGTACGGTTACTGTACGTGTAATCTCCCACGATTTTGTGCCCAACATGGGCGCAATGGACACGAAGCTGGTGAGTGCGCCCTGAAAAAATGAAATATATGAATGTATATTGCTACGAGGAAAGCAATGAACATAAAAAAGAATAAATGAAACGATTTTGATAAGGAATCTCTACTACCAATATATTTTAATAACAAATCATAAATAAGTCTTACAAAACTAAAATGTCTTAGAAGCAGAAGATATATGTTACGGAAATGGACTTGCCTCATTATATTAGACTAGCAAAGTACCCGTCCTTCAGACGGTTAGGAACAGGTATGTCCACTATGAAAGTTCCAGTAAAAAAAATGGATAGGAACAGTTTAATAGATAGAAATCTCTGATTCTCTCTCCCCTCCTCCTCTCTCCTTGCCTCTCCTCTTCTCTCTCCCTGTCCCTACCCTCCCCCTCCCCTCTTCTCCCTCTCCCTATCCAATTTCCCCATCCACTCCTTCCACTTCTTTCATTCTCTCCCACTCTCTTTCTCTTCCCCCTCTCCTTTCCCGTCTTTTTCTCTCCCCCTCCCCCTCTTCTCTCTCTATCCTCTTTTCCTTCTCTGATTCCCCCACTCTTTCCCTCCACTTCCTGGGACAGAAGGGATGATGTTTTCATTCAAGTGCCGGTCCTGTGATGTGTCACGGGCACCTTACTTTTGACATTTGTCCATACAAAAGGCTATACAATTTATAGTATAAATAGTGAGGATATCCCAATAAATAAGGGCTTCAAAAGCACATTTTCACCCCAGATATCTTCACAAACCACATTTATTTTGGTAGGTACAGCATCAACGAAAATGTACAATGCAGAAAAACGGTTGGAAATATCACAGATTCTAAGAATATCTGTGACAAAAATCGCCGATCGCCTCTTATATATTATACTAGCAATGTACCCGTCCTCTGGACGGTCACCCTCTCTCCCCACACTTCCCCCTCTCTCTCGTTTCCCTCTCCCGCTTCTGTATTTTATACCTCTTTTCTCTCCCAACCCCATCTCTAATCCCCTCCCCTCTTCCTCATGCTCCCCCTCCCCTCTCTCCCTTCCGGTTCTTCTCTCCCAACCCCATCTCTGATTACCCCCCCTGTCCCTCCCCTCTTCCTCATGCTCCCCCTCGCCTCTCTCCTTTCCCCTACATCCTCTCCCCTGCATCTTTCCCCCTTTCCTAGGACGGTCACCCTCTCTCCCCAAACTTCCCCCTCTCCCTCTTTTCCCTCTCCCTCTTCTCTGTCTTTCATACCTGTTTTTCTCTCCCAACCCCATTTCCGATTCCCCCCGTCTCCCTCCCCTCTTTCTCATGCTCCCCCTCTCCTCTCTCCCTTCCCCTACATCCTCTTCCTCACCTCTTTCCCCCTGTTCTTTCCCTCCCCCTCGATCCCCCTCTCCTATTCCCCCACCCTCCCTTTTCTTATCTCTCCCCCTCCTACACCCTCTCCATCCCCTCCCTCTCTCCAATACCCCCACCCACTCCCTCCCCTCTTCCACTCCTCTGCATGTAGTTAGGTCCCCCTGAAAGATTGTGGGAAATGACATAGTGTCTCAAAGGGGCTTTCCCAGGCTATAAATAGAGTGTAGAGATCCCAATTTGAAAAAGGCTTCAAAATCACATTTTCACCCTAGATACCTTCACAAACCACATATAATCTCCTCCAGACAGGGTCAACGGACCTATAGAGACCAACAAAGGAGATGGGGAGACCCCAGATTCCAAGAACATGTGACACAAAGAAACGCCTCTTTTCTACCTCTTTTCGTAGAAATCGCTCTACCCGTAATATTATATGGATTAGATTATGATGCTCTACCTGTATGGGGAACAAGGAGGACCAGGGAAGCGTCGTCATTATCATAGGCGCCGTGCTGAAGCAGGTATAGCGTTGTCAATGCATTCCGAGGTGCTTCACATGCTGGATCACTTTCAACACACATTTTATACACATCTGAATATTTAGTGTCTCTTCCAATTCCAATATCTATTTCAAGACCTTTATAAAGCTCGGGATCAACATGACCTCGTACCTACAACAGAATACATGGGAAACCATTAAAAAATTACCAAACAATAACAATTTGTACAAGGCTAAAGGAAAATATCGCCTAATGATGGATGTTTTTAAAGACAATAAATTGAAGTACTTAATCGACAATATAAAATAATTATCCTAGTTTAAATAAGAATGTAATAATTTCCATGTAAAGGGTTTCGAAGCCTCAACGATGCAACTTACCAAGCTCAAGTAATGTTTGGTGACTATACGATTTTTAAAAGACTTATTGCCCATCTGTGCTCCTTTTTTGGTGAGAGCTATACACAACACACCGCTTGTTGCATAATCAAGGCGATGAATAAATCTGAAATAAAAGACATCCTTTTGCAATATTTCAAAATTGTAGCATAACCTAGTAATCATTAATCTTTATGTATAATTGATTAATAATGGACAGATAAATATACATTTTTTTTTTTTAACACTTTATTTATCCAGGTATTATAAAAGGGCTATGGCATTTGCCAACCCTGATTCATCGGGGAACAAGCATGTCGCCTGATTTACACCCCGAGCCTGGCCATGTCAACTTACATAACAGAGTAATGGGGTTTAATATGAACACAGTATTGTGGGTGATGTTGGAATGAGATGAGATGAGATGAGGTTTATACATATGTTAGGTGATGAGTTTCGATCAAAGTAGTACCATAGTAGATAGCAATAAGTTTATGCAAGGTTATACAATTCATGTGTACAGCTCTAGCTGTTGTAGATCATTGAAAGTAAGTGTCCCTCAGCCTCCGTTTGAAGACTAAGGGGTCCTGTGTCAACCTGAGTTCAGATGACAGAGCATTCATGTAAAGATATAATTCTTTATTTCGTCAAAAAATAATTCAAAAGTTAGGCAAAATGCCAAATGGTACAACAATGTCCAAACTACACCTGTTTGCAATGAAGAATTTGTTGTTTATGTTTACGTTTATGTTTATAGCCGTCAGGCCGCGGACATTTCCTATTCACTAAGAGTACAACTTCGAGTACTCTAGCATGCTTATCCTCCAAACACAATTGTTTGTTGTTATTGAAACTTCAATTGTTAGTTATTATTGAGGTGACACAGGATTGCTTGGAGACACATGGTCCTGTATATTGGACAATTCCTCACTCTCATTTTTAGATTGATGTTATCATCAATCTAATTGAATTGGGGTGAGATCTGTCAATCATTGATAGCATCTTGGTTCCTCCCATCCTGGATATCAGTGTGAAGAATCTGTTGATTCTGATATCAGTAGATGGGATCAGAATCATGCTGGTAATGGCTGGGAGGGGGAGGGGATGGCGTTTAGGTGTGAATTAAAGGGTAGACCATGTGTGAATTAAAGTGGCAAGCTGAGAAATAAGATGCCTCATATGCAAAGTGTTAAAGGGACCAACAGAATTACATGGACTGACCAGTCATATATGGCATGTGTTCTGTCTCCCCTTCCACTCCCTCCTACTATACCTCCCTCTCGAATTTTATATTTAACTGACATCAATCTTCGTTTCCCTTGGAAACGCAATCTTCTACATGAACCGGAAATAAATATATAAATGTAAACTGATCACTGTTAACTATTTCTTGTTTATTATTGACAATGATTATCTCAATACAGATTTGCCATTACAGTGACTGTTGTTACCGATAATAGTGTTTCAGATTACTGTTATCTGTTAACGGTTTCAGTGGTTTACTGTTAACAGATGTAGCTGTCTTTTGGTAGTTCACCATTTATCTAATTAAGTTTCCAGGGGGGAAATTAAACAACAAACTATGTAATGTGGACAGGGTTGGAAAAATGGTGTGTTATGGTTGTCCGCGCCACGTCAACCATGCAGACAACCAGAAATATATGGGCGTCCTACAGACAACAAGGTTTGACCTAATCTTTACTGTGAGCGGACAACAAAATATTTTGTGAGATATATATTTATATATAATATGTCGGACAACCATATTTTGAAAACTAGTGGTCCTCAGTTTTTTAAGTGATTTCGTTAACCCAGTTAACCCCAATAATGTGCACAACAAGAAATTTTGGCTGTGACCAAGGAAACAAGGGTTTCCCCCGAATCCCCTCATTCTATTATAGGCCTAGACCTAAATAAATAAAGACCCCTGCCCCTCCCACAATCGATCTCCACTCCTGCCCCCACTCCATGCAGGAAAAGAGTTGTCAAGGACTCCATTCATCAATGTGCGTTACTAACATTACATTGCATAAATCATGACATAGGTTATTGCGACATGCCCGTATTGGGCTAAAAAAATCTAGGCCTACTTTCCTTTCGATCTTCCTATCAAACCACTATTGATGAAAATAAATATCTAATGGAAGGAAGAGCTGTTCTTTTTTACTTTATTTTGATGAATTATGTGAGTAAATAGTGTTTCTCACCGATTTGTCAGTTGACATAATTTCATCCAAACTGTTTATGTGTGGTGCGCGGCTCTGGATTGACATTTGTTAAACCAGAGCCGGGGCTACGCGGCTGTGGTACCAGTCCCGCTAGTAAGTCTAGAGTAGCCGCGCTGGTCGCGGTTGTGGTGGGTTTGACCGATAGAGGTCGTTGTATTTCGGTGGTCTATATTTTAACTTTTTTATTGCTGTGTGATACTGCTTGTTCCATATATTTACTGTTATTCCTTCCTTATACACCCATTGTGTATGCACACCTATATATTGATTATTCGATATGACGTATTGTATTGTTGTTGTTCTTGTGAGAGCAGCCCGGGTGTGGAACAGTAGAATATAAAGAGAGAAGCTGGCGAGGTCCATTAGATCCTGTTGTTGTCGTTGTCTTTATTCGATAGATTAAGTCTCATAGTCGCTTAAGGCCGTCGAACGGACACTACAATTTGGTGCCGTGACCATTTTTGGATTTTTGCTCGCTAACGGGTGAGACCTGTGTCAGCCGTCGGTAGCCTCTAACGAGGAGTGCCGATGGGTGACAAGGGGAAAGATGTCCGGCTCTCCACTGGAGCACCGGATGACCTGATGGCTGTGGATGAATTTCTGCAGCAAACGAATCAGACTATTCAGGACTTGGAAAATCAGTTGGCCCAGTCAAAACTGAATTTCGATCGATCGCTGGAACCCCATGTTAATGCTAATGTGCGGGTGAAAGCGAGCATAGAAGCTAATTCAAGTAGCGGCGATGAACATGTACAACCGCCCGATTTGAAAGTGACCATGAGAAGGAAGTTGTCAAAGCTGCCTCGTAGTGCGTTGAAGAAAGCACCGGAGATTGTGGATATTGGCTCGGACGAGGATGAGTTTTTGCATGGTAAATTGCCTCCCATGACTCCAGTGGTTCATGCGGATATTGGTCAGTTGCAATCCGAATGGACTCAGGACCGTACTAGGAATAGGCGCATGACCTATGATAGGATGGATAAACTCATCTCTACGCAAGTGAGTACTTTGAATTTGATGAATGATTCAGTATTGGAGTCTGCAAGGAAGGGGAAGGAGGCCCTGGAGAAAGCGGCTTATACTGAATCGGAATTGAATTTGGCTAGAAAGGAAGAAGCTCGTTTAAGATCTGTAGTGAAAGATCAAAGTGAGAAATTGACTTCACTAGAGGCTAAGCGCGCTTGGGAACGTAAGAATAATGAGCGTATGAGAGTGAATTTGGAAGAATTGAATAGCCGCTTTGACTTTCAAGTCCCACAGCACAGGGCTAGGGGTATTGCTTTTGCTGACGAGGTGGAAAAGGTTAGCACTCCTATTTATGAGAATCCGGGCGGTATAACTAATGAATCATACACCCGAATCATGAATGATTTACCTGACTTTGATCAAAGGAAATGAAGTCCAGATAATGTAGCATCATATCCACCACATTATACGTCGGTCATGCCGGACGCACCAACTGGCGGGCGGGCGTTTAAAGGTGACAGGAGGAGTGCTTTAGAAGCTGCGCGTGGTTTGCGCCCTTCTAGTCCTAGTCCAGTCGGTTATGGAATTATGGGCGCGGTAAGGCGATCATTGCCGGCCAATATGAGTGGAGTTAGGCGGTCAATAGATCCAGCCGCGGGTTACTTACCTGAAGGTAAGGGACCTGCATTTGGCATGCCTAAGTTCAAACCAACTAAGCCAATTCGCAACCCTAGAACTGTGAACTTCCCTGAATGGGATGGTCGAGAGGATTGGCGTGACTATCAAAGACGCACAGTAATGATAGCACGTTCAAATAATTGGGATGATGAGACTTATAAAATACAACTGCTAACCGGAGTAGGTAAACAGCTGCCGCAAGCTATGATGCTGGAGCCGGATGATTTTTCAGTCGATCAGCTGCTACAGATGCTCGAATATGACTATCAGGCTGAAAAGTCTGATAAGACGCGAAAGCGGGAATTTTTCGAATGCAGGCAAGATCCTGGGCAGAGTCCGGCTGCTTTCAGCCAGAACTTAAGTTTGAAGGCAGTACATGCTTTCGGTGAATGGGATGGCACGTTGCATGATATGGCGGTAAAAACATTTCTTGATGGGCTGGTGGATAAAGGCATGTCGCAATATGTTGCAATGCAGGAGCCGACCGATATAGTTTCGGCTGCGGCAGCCGCTACTAGATATAGGGATGTATTTGGAACCAGTGGAGTTTCACACACGTCTTCGCATTTACACTCGATTAAAAGCGGGGCGGGTGTGTCAACGGTAACTACTGTGACCAAATCGGAACGAGAGTGGGATGATAGAGAAATGGCAGAGTTTCAAGCTTTTCGGGCGTGGCAGAAAAGGCCAAAACCGCAACTGGAGGCTTTACCACCACCACCACCTGCCGAGTCGGGTGAGGGGGGTAGAAAGGGTTCTTCTGAAGGAAATTATAGGAGAAGACCTGGTATGCCTCGGAAATGCTACTATTGTCAGCAAGAAGGACACATGTGGGCGGATTGTGTTAAACAAAAAACACATGTTAAGTCTTTTGATGACTTTACAGCTCAGGCTGCGGCAATTAAGGAACAGTTGGCTCTGCTGTTAAACAAGGTCGGATCTTCTTAGGCGGTGAACAGGAGATCGCGACAAACAGCATACACACCGCATTGTCGATAAATCGGGCTAGTAAACCAATTGGATCCGATGTTCTTGTGCCCCTAGATCAGCCTGGGGACGCCCATGGAGAAGGTGATCTTGGAGGTGAAGTGCACGAGGGCAGCGGCATTGGCGCAATTGGGCGCGCCACATGCTCAGTGATGGTGGTGAATGAAGGAGATCCTGAGTATGTATGCATGCCTGGGCAAATTCTAAAAGTTGAATGGGGGGAAGATGCCCGGGTGGTGAGTAAGGTGATGGTGTGTGACTTGCGTGATTTTGAGATTTGTGTTTCAGACCGCAATCGTCCGCTTGTGGCTGAGCGCATGTATGCGGATGTGACTTTAGTGAATGTAACTGGTCAATTCCTTATTGACTGGGGGGCACAATGCACGCTGGTAAAAAGGCATGTATATGATGAACTCTCAGTCAGGCCGTCATTGATGCCATGTGGAGTGACGTGCTATGCTGGGACTGGTCATAATCTAAAGACGCATGGGTGTGTGCGACTCGCGCTGGGGTTGGGAGGTGCTTGGTATGCCCTCAACTGCCTGGTGGTAAGTGGTTTGGTTGGAGCGGAAGCTGGTATCTTGGGGATGGATTTTATCTATCTCCATAAATGTAATTCCGACTGGTCTGGTTTATTCACTCTCGAGGCAGGTGAACAATCGGTAATGTGCAGGGCATTGCAAAGTGGGCCTATGACAAGGAGCAACTGTGAGAGTATTTTCATAGACGCTTTCTCCACTATTTGTAGTGGCATTGGCCCAATGTCCCCGAATGAGGACATGTTCTTTGAACCAGATGAGGCGGAGTTGGGATGTTATGTTGCAGGGAGTTTATTGGTTGCTGGCGACCGATATAATTGCACGCTGTCTGTATGCAATCCCACTAGCTCTCCCGTACTGATCGAACTGCAGACAGCAAGGGGAGAAGATTTCTTGAATGATAATTCTCCTATTGTTGATGTGGAGATGTTGGAACCGGAGGTTCCAATGCCGCCAGTGGATGAATGCCCACTAGCGAAATTGGTAAGAGGGTCTGATTTGTCTAAGGCGGAGGACATAATTAGGCTAAAGAATCTGCTTTGGCAGTATAAACATTGCTTCAGGTTGCCGGGTGAAACACTGGGACACACTAACAAAGTGCGTCATGTGGTTGACACAGGTGATGCTGTGCCAATTAAAAGTGTGTATAGACGCCTGCCGCGCGCGCGTCGAGAAGCTGCTGAGAAACAGATTCAAGACATGCTCGATAAAGGTGTTATAGAACCTAGTAATAGCCCCTGGGGATCTGCGGTTGTGATTGTGAAGAAAAGTGACGGCACTGACAGGTTTTGTGTTGACTATCGTCCAGTCAATGCGGTCACAAAGAAGGATTCTTTCCCTCTCCCTAGAATAGATGAAAGCATTGAGGCATTGGGTGGTAACTTATGGTTTATAACTTTGGATTTAGAGAGCGGTTACTGGCAAATTGCCATGGACGAAGCTAGTAAGGAGAAGACGGCTTTTGTCTCGACTATGGGCCTGTTCCAATTCAAGGTTATGAGTTTTGGACTATGCAATGCGCCTGCCACATTTGAGCGTATGATGGAACAAATGTTGGCTGGATTGAGGTGGAAATGCTGTCTTGTTTATTTGGACGATGTAATCATCTTTGGCTCCAGTTTTGATGAAGCATTGTTAAATACGGAAAAAGTCTTGCAGAGACTAGCCGATTATGGGTTGAAGCTTAAACCGAAGAAATGTGAATTTTTCAAACTGAATGTGAAGTATTTGGGGAGAATTGTTTCGCAAGATGGAGTCCGCGCGGATCCGGATAAGTTGGAGAAAGTCCATTCTTGGCCGGTTCCGACTACTATTAAGCAGGTCCGTCAGTTTCTGGGTTTCGCTTCATATTATAGAGAATTTATGCCCAATTTCTCAGAGGTTGCAGCCCCTATTCAAGCATTGGTAGCCGGGGCGGAGCTGAAGAATAATCGGCGTGTGACCTTTGATGATAATTGTCATAAGGCCTTTGCAGACCTGAAAGATTTATTGACATCTCCTCCTGTATTAGGCTACCCACAGCCGTCTGGAACTATCATTCTGGATACTGACGCGAGTGGATTCGGTATGTCTGGAGTCCTCTCTCAGATGCAGAATTCGAGAGAGGTGGTTTTGAGTTATGCCAGTAATACGTTGACTAAGGCGCAACAGAATTACTGTGCTACAAAAAGAGAGTTGCTAGCTGTTTTGACTTATTTATCTAAGTTTCAACATTATATAATAGGGCAACATGACTTTATGTTGAGAACTGATCATGCTTCGTTGCGCTGGTTAATGAACTTTAGAGACCCTTCTGGTATGCTAGCAAGGTGGTTAACCACTTTGCAGCATTATGGATTGCGGGAAGATCAGATTGTTCATAGGCCGGGCCGCAAACACATAAATGCGGACGCGCTTTCGCGGCTGCCGGTGAGAAGATGTCCCAGGGAAGATTGTTTGGATTGTGGTGCACATGACGCCATAGTAGCTACAATGACTGTGGACTACCATATATTTTCAACATTGGCGGGTGATCGGTTGAAGGTGGCGCAAGAAGAAGATGATGTTCTCACCAGAATCAAATCAATAGTACAGGGTCTTACTCAGAAGCCAGACAATAAAGCTTTGTTAGCTGAGGGGGGAGAGTTCTGTTACTATGTGAGTAAGATAGAATTTTTAAAAGTGGAAAAAGAATTGCTGTGTATGGATTGGGAAAGCGACAACGGAGTTGTGTATACACGTGTACTGGTACCTCTAGCTCTGAGGAAGGAGTTATTCCGTACTTTGCACGGGAGTAAGCTTGCAGCTCACTTTGGCGAGTTCAAAACTTATCAGGCGGCAAGACAAAAGTTTGTTTGGCCCCGGATGAAGAGGGATATCGCCGATTGGGTACGCGGCTGTGAAGTTTGCGCTTCTTGTAAGAGTAGGGGTGGAAAAGGTATAACCCCGTTGAAGAAGGAAATCCATGGTGTGCGCTGGAGCCGCATTGCTTTGGATATCATTGGTCCATTTAGGAGAACCCCTAGGGGAAATAGTTGTGTGATGGTTGTCACAGATTATTTTTCTAAATGGGCTGAGGCTTACCCGCTTCCCGATCACACAGCCGCTACCTGTGCGATGGCCTTGTTTACTGAGTGGGTGCTAAGGTACGGCCCACCGGTCTCCCTCCAGACTGATGGAGCGCCAGAATTTCGTTCAGCTCTTTTAAAGGAGTTATTACTCTTGCTTGACATAGAGCAGTTGATGTCCCTTCCCTATAGACCCCAGGCAAATGGGCAGGTAGAACGTTGGAATCGTGTTCTTGTTGAGCAATTGTCATGTTTGACACAATTTGAGGATTTGAATTGGGATTTGTTGGTGCCCTGTATTGCACATGCTTATAGAGGAGCGGTGCATAAGAGTACTATGTGCACGCCAAATTTGGTGGTATTCGGTACGGAATTAACAGTCCCGGCTGACATTATATATGGTACTCTGACTGGGGACGTTGATTTCCCTTGTCGCAGTGTCTTTGTGGAGGAGATTAAAACGCTATTGCTGAAAGGACATAGATTTGTTAGGGAGCGTTTGGGGCATTCAGCCGTTTATCAGAAACGATATTTTGATAGGCGGGCGAGACCCAAGGTTTTCAAATCTGGAGATGTTGTATGGAGGTATGCGACGCCTATGGCTCAGAAGAAATATGGCCCTAAATGGGATGGTCCTTTTGAAGTCATACGTCGTGTGCAGGGTTCTACCTATGAACTCAGGACTGAGGAGGGAGTTCTCAGATGGAATGGAGATTTACTAAAATTGGCTTTTGATGCAGATGGGACTCCAGTGCAGGTTACTAACTTGCATAGAGCATCTGAGTATCAGAAGCAGCAGGTAGCGGGTAAAGACTACTTGAAGATTACTCCTCAAGGTCGTGTCATACCCGGGCGGCATGCTCCTGCCGTGTTGCCTGCAGCTAATATAGTTAGACATGTGAAAAGGCGCGGCCGTCCGCCCAATAAACCAGCTTTGTTGTCTGACCAGCCGCCGGGCCTGGGAACGAAGCTGGAAGGTGGCACAGCGGCTGTGGTGTCTGAGAGTTCCAGTGATTCAGATTCTGAGGAAAAGGTAGAAGGTTCACCACTAGCCAAGACTATGGATGGTTTGTTGCGATCAGGTTACTTAGAGGAGCGGCCGAGGCGTCATAGGCAAGCACCTGACCGATTAGGCTATGAGTGAAAAAATTGGGTGAAAGGTGCAAGGAAAAAAAAAATGACACAACGAGAAGTACTGGTTTAATAATGTCTTACACGAGCATGGCGGGAGTGAAGCTACTCCGTGTGTGGGAGTTATTTAATAAGAAAACATCATAATTACTGTACGTGGTTCAGTAATTGAATTGATTTGGAAAATGTAATCGACTGGCAGGGCATGTAGCCTCTCATTGTCCTGACACCTACTGGGAAATGTGATTGGGCCGAAGCAATACACCCCACGGAAAGTAGAGAGAGACTGCTTGATTTTCGTTTCTAATGATATTGGTTACTGCGAGTGGAAGAGTGATGGACTTTGCTTGGGAGTTCAGGTCCCTGGTACTGTGTGTATGCTTGCTATAGTGAGCAGGCAGGCAGCGGTATCCAGGCCGTGTGTACTCTGGCGTGAACGGCTCGGCAACAGGTTTATGATGCTATATTTAGAGGGAAGAAAGTCCTCCGATTGGCGGAGGTGTCGCGAGACTAGGTCACAAGAGCTGGCAAGAGCGTCCGTCTGCAGAGTACGCTCGGGCAGTGAACACAACACACGTGTTTCACTATCCAGTTGTATGTGACTTGGTTTGCTTGGCTTATCCCCCCGATAAATCATTGTATTCCTAGATTGTTGTTGAGTTGGTTGGCAGAGTTTGTATTTTGTCTGTGTCCCTAACCTTGAAACTCCATCTGGAGTTCTCAAGCAGATAGGATGTCTGACAAGGAGGAGTCAGCCATGGACGTTGAGTCGCCTCCGGGCGATAATCAGAAGAAGGAGGCGGTGGTTGGTGATGATGCAGCAGCTAGCGGGAGTCAGCCCACAGCCGAAGACGCTGCGCCTGTGGTCGCTGAATCTGTCCCGCTAGAGGGGCCGCCTAGTGCAAGCTGGGCTGAAGAAATGGAGGCTGAGATAAAAGCAGATTATGAGAAGATTGAGAAAAAGAGAATGGAGTTGGAGAAGGCGAAGGAGCGCAAGGCTGTGGCTGAGTGGCAAATTCCCAAGCTTAGGTCGCGGAGGAAAGTTAAGCCTGTCAAGGCTACTGCTTCTGCTTCCAAAGCCGCCGAGGCGGGTGATAGTGATGGTGAGGAAACTACCACAGCCGCTTCTTTGCCTAAACCTAAGAGGAAGGACAAGAAATCGGATGTTAAGACAGACAAGAAATTGGATGAGAAGACCGAAAAGAATATAGACTCTGGTGCCGTGTCAGATAGTGCAAAATCTGACAGTGGTAAATCGAAATTGAAGAAGAAAGAATTTAGTTCGCCGAAGGGTGCGCCTAAGGACACCCGCAAGACCCGTGATAGGCAGAGGAATGCGAGCGGTAGTTCGCGAGGCTCCTCCGTGGATGGTGGTGACCAGGCGCGTTCCAGTCACACAGGTGGTCCCGGCCTAAATACGGTAGAGGATGTTGTGAAGGCGTTGTCAAAGCCAGGTTGGAAGGGTGCGGCGAAGAAGATGACTGACAGCTCTATTCCCGTGCGAAACCAAGCTCGTTGGTGGTTGAAAGATAGGCTTGAGGGAATTGAGTTGACTCCAACCAATATGGCTAATATTGTCCCCAAGAAGAATGATGGAGTTACCACTGCTCCAGAATCGGATGATGAAGATGAAGTGTTGGGAGATTATTGGACGGAAGCTCCAATAATGCCTCGGTACGAGGATAAATTTCATTACTTGAAATCTCGTACTGGGAAAGCTGATGGACATAAGCAGATTATTGAATTGATAATGGATAAGCTGAATGGCGCCCCCTTGCTATGGAAACCAGGGTACAGGTGCCCATTCACTTGGTGTCGTTATTTGGGCGAGGAAATTAATCCTTCTGGGATTAAAATCTATCGCACCAAAGAACGATTTTATCGACATTTGTGTGAGGAGCACTGCCCGGCTGTGCACCTCCTTACTTGCCCACATGCTCATTCGTGTGGAGTAAGGTTAGACAGACGATCAGACTTGATTAAACATTTGATGAAGGGCCCTAGTGGACATAGAAATGGACCTGAAAGATCGCGGGAGTGGACGTCCAGCTACAGAGTGGTGGAGCAGGAAGCGGCTAACCTCGGCTGTGTGAGATTTGCGCGGATGGGCAGATACGATCTTGATCGTGTTATGACCATCGGCCGCCATCGAGCTCTAGCCGAGGCCCGGCATAGTGCTACTGAGGCTAGGAGAACGGTGAATAAAAATTTCGCTGATGCTCCTTTGCCTGCTAAGAATGCTTGGACTGCTAAAGGCCCTTCTCAAGCGACTATTGCTGCCGTGTTGACTGGTGCTCGCCCGAAGGATACGTCAAGCGTGGCTGCATTGAATATGCCTGCGGCTGCCGCTGGTGCTCCTGGTGATGAAGCAACTGATAGGCGGGTGGTTGCTCATGGAGAGTTGCCTGTCAATATGGTGAATACAAATCAGGAAAGTGCTAGGCCGGTTGCTTCAGCTTCTGTGCTTCCTTATTTGCCTACAGATGAGACTTTGTGTTCCGCCGCCACAGATGTTGATAGAACCTTGTCCGATGCTTCAATTGGTATCAACCAAGCTGTCGCTCGGTCCTTAGATGCTGTGAAGCTAGCCGTACAAGTTGCTTTAACCCCTATGATTGATATCAGCGAGGTGAGAGCAGCTGCGGCAGAGATCCCGGCTATGCGGGCTAGGATCGTTGATTTAACCAGGCAGTTGGAGTATTATAAGCGGGAGGACCATCTTTCTAGGGAAACAATTCTAGATTTGAAGTGTCAGCTCTCTGCTTATGAGTCTGGTGAACCGGAGATGAAAAGGAAAAAGACTGAGAAGAAGGAGGAAGCGGTTGACTCTGATGTGGTGAGAAAATCGGATCTGGCAAAGATTGTGTCGGATTTGTTGCAGCAACATACCGCTTCTCTGGCGAAGTTGCCTGCTTCTCCACAGAGAAGGCAGACACAACCGCCTGCTGAGGGAGTGTTGAAAGTGTCGCCTCGGCCGCAGCGAGTTGTCGTGCAACCTCACCCACCTCTACAGAAATTGACTTTGCAGAGAGTGCCAGCTGCTCCGGCTGCGACTCCTGTTAAGCCCATTATTGTTAAGGAGATTTTGGAAGGACCTTGTGGTGATAGTTGGAAGTCAGTGATGAACCCATCAATTGATTTGGTATCTCCGCAACGTTGTGGTGCCAGGTGGAGTCAGACTACTGTACAGTTGCCTGCTCAATCGCCATTACAACAGCATATGTTGCAACAGTCTCTGCAACAACAACAGCATTTGCAACAGCAGCAGTTGCAGCAGCAGCAGTTGCAACAGCAACAGTTGCAGCAAGAACGGCAGTTGCAGCAAACTTTGCAACAACAGCAAAGCCAGCATATGCAGCAGTCTCAATTGTCCTTGCCTTCATATAGTCCTTATTTAATGCAGGGCTTTGCGCCTCTGACCCAGTTCGGTGGAGTGCAGCGGCAGTTAGGGGGAAACCCGTCTGTACAGGGCTCTCCCGCTCGTGTTCATGGTCAGTCAGCCGCTGGTATTTTGGATGCGAGTGGCGCTCCCATTGCTCCGCCGGGATTTGTTGGTGTGACTCCCGTGGGTATTGGGGAGAAGGGGTCAGTTCAACTGTCAACCGTGACTCCTCTTTTCTCCTCCCCGGTGAGAAAAATTGGCGATATGATTGCTAGGGCAATGACTTTTGGTTCGGGAGAAGACCAACCCACACCGACCAAGGAAGTTGTGTTAGAAACGCAGTCAGACCCGGGTACTATCTCTGTTGGTAATGAGAAGCAGGATATTTCTGGTTCTCCCCATGGTAGCGATACCTGGGAACGGGGTGTTGATGAGGAAGATAAGAACATGGAAATTGATCCTGCGTATGAGGAGGAATTACTGAAGGGAGACCCTGATGATGCTTACCCGACGGTTTAAAATTTCGCCTTGGAATCTGTCTTGGAGGTTTGTTGTTCATTTTGATACTTGAGATGTGATGAACTCGAGCCGGATGCGGTAGTGGATAGCCCAGCTGAGATGACCAGACTTGATGGACATGACCCGGGATGACCTTTCTACCAGTCACCTTGGTCGGAATGTAACCAGCTTGGACTTGGACGTTGGATTTTACCTCGAACACCAGCAAAAGACTATTATCAAGACCTACTAACTTGTGCCTCAAACGGACTAAACTAGGATGTTACCGGACATTTGTGCTACGTTTACCAACCTGCGGACAATACCTTGCGGTTGGAAACTCTGTGAATACTTTTACATACGGACTAAAACTTTCTTATGGACTGGAGTGGATACGTCTTCACACTGCGATAGAATTCCTTGTGTGTTTTTACTTCAGCGTTGTTTGTGTATTCTACAAACCGGTATGGATTCCTGTGTTATCATATTTTTACTCTGTGATGATTTTTATATTGTTTGAGTGTCAAATTTACCTACTATTGTTGCTTGCGTTAAACTTACTTGTAAACCTTATGGTATAGACTCTTGTGTAAGGTCTAAAGCGGTTGTGCCCTCCTAACAATAAAAGGGGAGGGGCATTGTGGTGCGCGGCTCTGGATTGACATTTGTTAAACCAGAGCCGGGGCTACGCGGCTGTGGTACCAGTCCCACTAGTAAGTCTAGAGTAGCCGCGCTGGTCGCGGTTGTGGTGGGTTTGACCGATAGAGGTCGTTGTATTTCGGTGGTCTATATTTTAATTTTTTTATTGCTGTGTGATACTGCTTGTTCCATATATTTACTGTTATTCCTTCCTTATACACCCATTGTGTATGCACACCTATATATTGATTATTCGATATGACGTATTGTATTGTTGTTGTTCTCGTGAGAGCAGCCCGGGTGTGGAACAGTAGAATATAAAGAGAGAAGCTGGCGAGGTCCATTAGATCCTGTTGTTGTCGTTGTCTTTATTCGATAGATTAAGTCTCATAGTCGCTTAAGGCCGTCGAACGGACACTACATATGTTCTATTTTGCTGTATACAAGACCCGCTAAAAAGTTAACTCGGTGGCGGCTTCCGCTTGGCGCGTTTGTAAGAGCGATGATGAGTCGGGAGGGGGGGGGGGGCCATAATAGCAACAGCTAAAGTCCTCAGATTTTAGGCTTTCAGAGCTAGCTGAGTAATTTTTTTTATTAATTTCAACGTCTTGACAATGTATTTCGAGTAGAAATAGCGTTTTTTATTACATTGCAGGAGCATAAAACCTTGCGATGTGTACGTGAGTTTGTATGAAATTCAGGTGGTAGGTTTTTGCAGTTCTATTTTCATATTTATAAGCAGGGAGCGGAGGTTTCTGAATAGAGCAGGCAAAAGTGGAAAAAGGTTTTGGCGCTCGTACCGCCACTTGGCCGGGGAAACCTTAAAGGCTGGGCACAAGAAGGGCCTGTGGACCGACCGGTCGACCATTAGCTCCCAACTCCTCCCTAAACCCCATATATATGGCAGGGGTGAACTTTGACCCAAATGCACACACCAGTGCAATCCTTAATTATGTTTTGACGAGCATGAGCGAGACAGTGGCATGGGCCATCAGTGCCACTAAGAGGGGTGGGGCAGGTTGGGGCAACACATGGAGGCCCATGGGTCTGGAGTATATGTATGTACACATGCTCCGTTGTTGCTATGGATACCTACCTGTCAATCATTCCCTGAGTAACGGTTCTCATATTTATAAATATTTTGTGAAGAATCTGAATTAGCGCATTTCTATGCATGTGACAAAACAAAGCATTTATGAAGATATGACCAGTATACATTCATGTGCATGTTCAACAATTTTGTAGGAAAGTGGTTCATTATAGTTCATTTTATCTGGAAAAATAATACCCCAGGTTGGTTATGATTCTACAGTTTGAATGTACAGGGAGGACTGCTGGGAAGGGCCATGGGCCCTTTATATATGCTGTGCCCGGCCTTTAATATATGTTTAGATCTAAGCCTAAGGTTTGTCTTTTATATTGATGATATCAAATATTCATTATTAGATGAATTTACTACTCTCTATTTTAACAGTAACATCAATATAACAGCATCATATATGTGACCCGCTCTTCAAAAACGGGTCTTATTTAGGGGGTATATAAGACCCGTTTTAACAGAGTGGGTCACATGTATATGATTAGGGGAGACCGGGGCAAGTTGAGCCATTTTTTTTTCATGCAAATTTTGGAGGGTATAAATATATGATAGAAAAATGATATATAATGAGCATGGGGTAAGTTGAGCCAAGGTACCTTATCAAGTCAGAAGGGTTGATAGACACTTTATTTAAATGACATGATAACGTGGGAAATAATCTTTTCACTATTTGAGCATAGCACCAACCTGTTTATTTGAATTACAAAACAAAAGAACATCAGTACATGCCTGTTAAGGGTCTACTGACCCAATCGGGTCGACCATACCAGCTGCAGTGATATCACTCTATCAGTATCAGTTTAGTAACAAGAACTAATACCATTCTCCTATACATTCATGGTGCATGATGCATGTTCAATCGTCTCCTGGAGTAATCACATATTGTCAGTCTTCAAGACCTTCAAAAATTTGAAATTATTCCGAGTACCAAATATTGTTTGAACGATGCTACGTGCCTCCTACTCCGACCAGTGCTACCATGCTACTGAGGACTTGGAAGGTCCTCAGACGTGGGTAACCAATACCTCACTGTTCCCTTAGTGATGTTGACATTATGACATCACAAGAGGTGCTCATGTGTCCAGGTGATGATACCTGGGGATCGATGCAGGTATCAGTTAATGATATCTGCATGGATGGGTATTATTGAATTTTAAGGCATGGATATTCATGAGATATTTTTTACATTAGTATAAAAAAAAAGTTGGTCGAAAAAAGAGTTGGCCATATAAAGATTTGGTTGTAAACAGGTTTGGTTGTAAAAAAGTTGGCCAAAAAAAAATTGGTCAGGAAAAAATGTTGTCCAAAAAAGTTGGTCTTGGAAAAAGTTGGTCGTAAAAGTAGTAAGAAAAATTCATAATTTGAAATAGTTTGTACTTTTTTTAATTTTTTTTTTTTAAATTTTATTTTTATTCAATTAGCCTTTTTTAAATAACTTTATTTAATTCAATTAGCCTGCCCTCTTGGCACATTTACTTTGTACTCTTAGTTCTGCAGCTGTCATAGAACTGACCATAGGCACAGAGGGTGGTTTATGGTACCTCACACAACAGGGGTGGGGAATTCCAGGCCACACACCATTCCATAGCCATACATCACACGCTTGCTGCCTGCAAATTTGTAAACAATGACATGTGCAGCAGAACGTCGTCCCACCGTAGTGTCTACATTATGAGGGTTTTGATACATTTTATATCCATTAATAACCAATCATATCTATTAATAGCATATCGATAGACCCTCATAATAATATGAGAGGGGCCATGGTTCAACTTACCCCAGGATTGGCTCATCCTATCCCAAGTGTCCTTCAGTTGATCAAGGACAAAAATGGCAAGGAAGACCTGCACCAAAGAAAATAACTTTGTGCTCTAAATAGAGGCAATAAACTAGTTGTCAATACATCATATGTAATTCATGAGAATCTTAAAAGAGAAATCATGAGAAACAAACATACCCTCTATCCCAAAATCCACTTTCATAGATGAAAATCCAGAAATTGCATGTAATTGCTAGTGGATTTGTGCAATCCACGCTATCACGCGCAGACAAGTAAGATGTGGGAACATGGTATTGCCTATTGGTAAACACTAGACGACGAGGTGTCATAATGGCATATATCATATGCCTTAGGCATAGAGCTTAAAATTTAGGCCACACCCATCGACTCTCGAATCTACCATCTATAACCCGACCCCCTCTTGATTGTGTGAAAATGCTACTTTCCGACTTCCAATCACCAGAAACAATGTCTCCAGGCCTAGGGAAAAGCCATAGCCTGAGAATACCTCCAATACAACAGGGTCTTTCTAGTACCAAAAGTGAGAAATAACCGATTTCCTGATCCCTTTTTGGCGAACACGGCACCCTCGGTAACACTTGGGCATGCTTGATCACTCTCGCACATTGAAATACACGAGTATGGTTCGGGTGAACTCGGGAGTAATAGTTTCTCACTCTATCACCAGTAGCACCACAGTAGCACCACCCATAGAGCATATAGCTCTCTGCACCACCCATTCTGCACCACCATAGAGCATATCATGTGCAAAACATTGGTGATGGTTTGCACATGGATTTAACACTAAAACTCAACGATTTTAACGCGACTGGCCATGGGAGGAGGGCGGGACAGCTTGGAGGATGGTGGGCGGGATGGTGGGCAATGTCAACCTACAAAAACAAATTTATATTTATGAAAGTAAATAGCCCAAGACTTCCGTTCATTCCCATCAAGTTGTGACGATTCTCTGGTGCCATATACCTCTGGATGGGGTCACTTTTGCATAACATAGTGGTAACTGTTAGAACTAGGCCTGGCTCAACTTGCCCTGTGGCTCAACTTACCCCAGTCTCCCCTATGTATCGGGTATTATGTCAAGTTGACGCTTAACATCTGTTAGAGAAAGTGGCACCATCAACTTGATGGTGCCAAATGATAAGAAAAATGTCTAACAACTCATATATAACAAGATTTCCAGCCAACCTGTAACCGTGTGCCACCTCATCTGAATATGTATCCGGAAATAGATGCTTCAATTGTAATGAAACTGTAATGTAGTCCCTTGGATTGTCACTGTTTATTTTTACATCCTCTCTTTTGTTCACAACAATAAAATTGTCGTCTCTATATAATATCGAAATGTCTGTTATCAGAGATCTTGTGGCTTGTCCAAGACCAATCCGTACAAAATTTATGTATCCCCACCGCCACCACTCTGATGTCTTCTTAGCCAGAACATTCCATAGACTGTACACAATCTTGACAGACATTGCTCGATCATCAGGGGCCTACGGTGTAATTTTTTAATTTTATTTCAGTAATTCAGTGATCCAGTTCAAATATCAGTTCTAACTGAAGTTGAGGCACTGCAGTGACTTTAAGTTAGTCAGACAGAGACAGACAGTGTCAGTTCAGTGAGCGCAAAGCCTCCGAGATCAAAATAGAAATGACAGGTGGGACTCAAATAATCAAAAGTATGCATCAAATGTGGACAATTGAATCCTATCGTCCGCCATTGATATAGCTATTCCAATCCATGCATGACACCAACCCAGTCAGTAGAAGAGTTGGTAATCTGGACCCACTCGTCCATCAAGCATTCTGTTGTATGGAGGCAGCCATGTTGTGTAGCTTCGCACCGAATGAATTTGTTTGGTTTTTAAAATCATAATGGCGACTTTGCAATTCATTAACTATAATTTTAATATTTTCTGAGTTTTTATGCAAATGATTTTAGTTCAATATTACGCAATATCAGAGTCGAAAAAGGAACATTTACTGCGGATCACCATTGACATCCCTCTTCTCATCCGGTAACCGGAGTAACTTGTCGGGGTCACCGCTGACAAGTAGAAAATGACCATGTAGGATGACCACTTTGGTCACAACAGTGACATTCCATCTTATTCTAACAATCATTGCATCCTTCTTCGTTTGTGTCAATGCAACCCCAAAGGTAGGTGGCCCGCTGACTTACTTTTATTGAGTTGAATTTTCGTTGGACGTTCGTGACACCCTGAGTCTGCTAGCTTCTGCTGAGACCGAGTAACGCTGATCTTGTCGGCACACTGCGAAAAACGTGATGTGTATCACGGAAGCACGTTGTCCGGTGGTAAAGATCGGATGGGCGTGATCATTTCCACCGCTATGGCCACTTTTCTCGTATTTAACACCCCAGCCCTTATGCTATTTAATCATCGTGGGTTCTGAAAGTAATGACATTTGACGATTTGTGTATTCTGCCAAACAAAGCCAAGCTGTATTGACAACAACGCTGGTTATGACTTATGCCGAGCTAAGCCTAGGTTACACACCGTTTTTTCGTATACATAATGCATTACAATGATTGGTCACACTGCCTCGAGGCGCGGGTACTTGTTATTGTTATTGTTGATATTGTGATATGTAGGGGGGGGGGGGGGGGGGGGGGGCGTGGTCGGCGGCAACACTCGGGGGACCAAACTTCCAAAGAGCTGAGGAGACTGGGCCTGTATATTAATTATATTTGATGTGGGTGTATGGATTCGGGGTTGTTACGTACGTGCCATACAGTACGGTACAGTAGTAAAGACTAAAATTCTCATGCATTCTTCTTTTAATATTTCAGTTATTTTTCGAGGACTGCTTTGACTCCCAGTCGTGGTGCTATTACCTACTTCTCATACCCACCACGTTCCCTATTGTCATCACCACATTCTTCATGCTAAACTGGATGGGGATATCTCTATTCAGACAAAATTAAATACCAAGTAACTGTAACACAAGAAAGGTAGGCTAACATGTTAAATTTCGTCACATACATTCTCTGTGTAAACAAGACCAATTTGTTCGCATTTTTCTTCTCATTTAAAATATTTTAAAAAAAATTAAATCCAAATATAAACGACTAATAGGTCGGCGACTGTTATGTTTTAAGCGTATGTATATATTTTGTTATCAACCTTATATATAAATTTTATTCTACAGCCATATATCCTATATTTTCCAGAAGAAGTCACCATGAAGTACTTTTCCAACTTAGCGGATCTGAAATTCACATGGGAACAGGTTGCTCAAGGCCTTTGGCAACGATATCCCAACCCATACAGTGGCCATGTTTTATCAGAAGACACAGTTGAACGTTATGTGACCCCAGACAAGAAGCTCTTCACCAAGAGACTTATATCCAAAACAAGTAAGCTCCCTAAATGGGGCGAGAAAATCCTTGGCTTTTCCTCATGCTCCTTATGTGTCATAGAGGAGTCCATTGTGGACTTGAAAAAGAAGACCATCGTAACATACACCCGAAACATCGGAATGAAGAAAATCATGACTGTTGACGAGAAATGTATTTACACCAAAAGCCTCCAGAATAAAGCATGGACAGGCTGCCATCGTCAGGCTTGGGTATCCTCTAACATGGGCTATGGTATCTCATATGCCTTCCAGGCTTTCGGACTCGAGAAGTTCAAAAAGTCAACAGTGAAAACCGTGAAGGGTTTCGAACATGTCCTCACTGCTATGTTTTTACCAGATGTTGAAAGACAGCCACAGACATTGAAGGCCAGTGCTGAGAAGGTCAAGGCAGTCACTAAAAAAGCCAAAGAATTGGCGAAAGCAAAAGCAGCTCCAGTTGTTGCGTCTTACACAGGGGGTGGAACAACTGGTTAATTTATATGTCATGGTGTCAACATTTATTTATCCTTTTTAAAAAAATCCCCTGTAGTAACCCTCCCTGTCAAAAATTATTTCCCATTTTTTCGGTCAGTTACTAGCACAAGCTCAATCAAAATGCCTGTATCATTGGAAATCTGTGACTAAGTTAGACTGATGAAAACATTTAACAACCTTTGGGATCAAGCGTAGAGCATTCTATCAAATAAAAACCATTCCATACGTTCATATTGAAAGAAGGAATGAAAGAAAATATTTAATGGGGGAGGAAAAATCGAACATAAAAATGTAAAATAAGCTTAACTGCGACTATATCGAGCGTTTCAAGAATTTGTTATCATACAAACAATGATGTACATTCACAAAGGATTGGAATTAGTTTATGATTTCAAACGTTTTGTTGTTAGGATATTTGTGTGGTGTCGGTTGTGCACTTTTTTGATAGGATTTCTTCAGTTCAAGATGGCCAATCCATTTTGATATTGTTAATCTCATATTGACAAAGCTCATGTGACTCCTAAATATATGGAAATTGTTTGAAAGTATTGAGGAAATAAACAAGGCTTTAAATTTCCTATAATGCAGTATGATTCCTATGATCTTATGCACATGAGATCTAAATCTTTTAAAATGTATTTAAAGACAATCTGTCTAAATGATTGACCAATAAAATATTAAAATCGGATCCGTGTCTTGTGAATTCTTCAATTAATGATTCTAAAATAGATGAGCACTGTGTTTTTGGTATGCTGAACAAGTTCACACTGGTGACTTTATTTCCATTTAACTCATCCGTTTTGACTACGAGGGATACCTGTTAAATCGGACGGCTTTTGCCTAATCTTTATGGGAATCGATGCATAGAATGGAACTTGGTGCAAGTAATTGAATATTTATTGGACGAGATTCTGGAGGAAAATTTCAATCACTATTATATGCCACCCACCCCCATACTAACAACTGCCTCCCTCTCAGCTCCCCCGCCCTTGATATAACCATATTATATGTGTTGATAAGGGCGTAAAGCAACTAATCTCACTCACTCCCCATAGTAACGAAGAAGAAAATAGAAACAAGTCACAGTATAATATATGGGAACCCTTAGTCAACGCTGTTGGAGACAAGGAATACACGTGCCCGAATGAGATGATTAGTACAGTACCCATTTACCGAATATCATCTACAGTAGCGCACATTCCTTGAAGTCGGTACTCTTTTATGTATACTGTAAACTTATTAATGTTCGCACAGTATTTATTTTAGCGTACCCACCTTTGTGCGTGAAAATAAATTTGTACGAAAAGTATAATTATTGCATAAACGAGGTGCCCCTTGCTGCGCGAATTTAAATCCGCGTGTCAAAGTGCTTAGTGCGTGAAAATAAATGCATTTACAGTATCAACTTTTGGGGCGTTTCCCCACTCGCACCTATATGCAGAATTGCTATATACATCTGACAACCATAATCTTTATAAAAGGAATTTAGATCCCACTTCCAGGACGAACTTTTAATCCTGTAAGAAGCCTCCATGGAGGCGACTTACAATCAATAGCAATACGCAAATATTGGCGTCACTATCATGTCAATGCAAGTCTTCATGTTCAATGGAACTGCTTAAGTTTATTGTTCAGGACAACCTTGGCATGTCACAATGAAAATAATGTAAAAATAAAAACTGCGATGTGTCAAAAATATAATCTCCTTAATGGTTAACACAATTCAGTTATACCCCGGCCCTATAACTTGGCTAAAGCAGTGCTCGTACCACTGCCATTAGTAAACACATTTGGTTGCAAATCAGACGTAGATACTATGGGTGAATTTAGTCTCAACATGAATTTGCTACAGCTTGGATCTCAATGGATGGTTTAGCGACAGTACCTACTGAATTCAAGGGACATCAGACCTGCCAAGATAAAGTTCTTGCCCTAAAATTAAGGAAATTTTTTAGACCAAAAACATCACGGACATTCAACTTTTCGGATTGGCAATGGTTGCAGTGCTCTATCCTGACAATTAATCGGGTCGGTCCGTCATTCCAACTGCTCTTACATAATCTCAGCCTTACGCTAGCGAGTTTTTGTCAGCACTATGCTTACCTTGTAATGTTATGTAGCACACAGACACGGGACGGTCTAATGCTTTCCCTCCTGACAAAGGCATTAATTATATGCTCCATCGCGATCCATATTAACGGTACAAAACATCAGAAAATAGACAAGTCATATTATAGTTTATTTTATTTGGAGATTATAATCTTATCCTGCAGACCCCGCTGCATTGTAAATAGATAAACACGTAAAAAAATACAGAGAAATGAGAAACTGAGAGAAATGTACATGGTTGTAAAAATACATATTGCTATGTACATGTTGTAAATACATGTATCCATATTTCAAAAACACTCAGTATTATATACTTTCACCATACTGAAGTCATCACTCTTCTTTTGTCACTTATCACAGATAAAATATTTGTAAGAGTAGTACCATAGGAACTCACCTGAAGTTCACAATACTCAATAGGTTCATAGTCGAATTAATCTTAAAGTAATATTGTTAATTTCTTTTCTAGCGCAAAGGGCAGATGTAAAACTTAATTTGAATTGATTTAAGGACAGAACGTGTTTGAAGTTCAAATGTAGGAGTGTTGAGGAAATATCGCGGACAGAATTGGGGTGAGGGGGGGGGGGGGGTGACGCCGGGAAAATTAATTAGGGGGTGGCCTAATATTACCGACCGATACTGAGAAGGGTATTTGCATCACATTTAGTAAATATTCATAAACGAATCTAAGATTCTTAGAACAAACCAGAGTATATAACTGACAAATTAATGGACGAGTGGCCAAATACTCACGACCAATACCGAGATGCAGTTAGTACCATATTTAGTGTATACAAATGTCTTAAAACATAGCACAATTCACAAATGGCAAGTGCCCCTGCATATAATGAAGCACTGGAGTTGACAACTGCTTGAAAGACACCCTTGAATCAAAAACTTATGAACAGTCCTGAAGTCTAAGCGCAATGAATATTTTATTTAGATCTCATGGAGATTGCTCCACTAATGCGCCATTATAATCTAATTCTAATTAGTCCAGAATACATTAGCTCCAACATCTTTTATAGTACAAGTCTTCTGATTTTATATTTCAGCAATGGAATTAGACACTTACTGTATTTATTTCTATGTCCCATCAATATTTGTGAAAACCAAATGTACTTGAAGCCGAAGATCGCAAAATGGTAAAATGATGTTATTTACTAGAACTCAGGATTGCAATTAATGAAATGGTTATGCAATTTCCATATACAAGATCCTAAATTTTACCATTTTGTATCTCATTCTCTAAAGTTATGATACTGATACTGACTTTGATCTGGGAAGCAAACACATTTACCAGACTCAGACAAAGTGTTCTAAATATCAAGACTTAATAATTAGTATACAAGGGATTTCTAAGGCCGTATACATTTGCTTTCCAAAATATTAGTTTTAAGTTATCTCCATGGTAAAACGTATTACAAAGGTAACCCCATATTTAAATGAAAGAACAAATTCTTCATTAAGTCCGCTACAATAACTTCAAGCCTGCTTTTTCACGTGGCTCACTCTGCATCTGTATACTTCTCTACATAGCTGGAAAAAAGTAAATGAACATGTAATCATAACACACAGCGTCGAAACATATCCCGGACAAGGGACATTAAGAAGTTTAATTTGACAATGGACCCGCAAACATTATCTAGTATGTCTGAGGCAGGGGATTCTACAGAGTTTCTATCGGCCACAAGCTGGGAAAACTTTGTTGGTAGGTGGGATCGAAATGTTAACGTTGATTAACCATTCGGCATCACATCTTTTAAAGGTCAATATCCTTAATTTAGATTTCCAAAAGGATGTTATTGTCTTCCAAGAACCCCATGCCAATCAGAACAAATAATCAAATACGCATACCATATAACAACAGCACCGACTACAATTGACATCTGCATAGAAACTTACCTTTGAAATGATAATTATACCGGATTATTCAGTAGTAGTGAACACCGGCAGAATTTTCAATAAGTTTCGGAAGTATACTCCCTGAGTTCCGCTGTCTGAGATACAACTTTGCATGTGTTGACCAACACCGTCTACCGATCCCTTGCTACAGGGACTTCATTTCAGCAAAAAACTCATTGCATTCAAGTTATATTGTTGCTTTCATATAACGCCATTTTCTTTTCAATTTTATAGACCAAGTTATCATTTAACTATTGGATTATTACCAGTGATCGTAATCCTGTTGTAAATTAATTCTAATTCTTAAATATTTCGTCTGATTACCCTGATCAATTGCCGTTTGTGAAATTCTCAGAACAAATAACGACCTTTAATTACAGAACTATTTCGATTAATTATGATCAATGGCTACCACATTTTAGATTCGGACTATAAATATATATTGTGTAAAGAAATTAATAAATACACCCGTTAAATCCACAGATTGCTACGTATCATTTTTCGGGATTGTATCCGAATAAGATATGAAATGCATTTGAATTGCAATAACTAATTTGGATGTACCTTTTCCCATTGGATGCTAACACATGGTATCGCATTTCAGCATCACGACCTACCCATAGAGCATCTAACCTAGCACGTGGTATCACCCTTTTTAAATAACTAAGAAACCTGCAATGCACTCCTTACTTCTATAACTAACAGCAGATATCATATAAATTCCATTTAAAACACCTAGCACCATAAAACATCCTAATACTAGCACCATGTAAGTATGAGGCACGGCCTAGCAAAGCCATACTTTGTCGCACTGATATTATGCTTTGCACCATACAACCTACGCAACCATGAATTTCTTCTACGTAGATCGTTACGTATGACTACCTGATACCAATAATCCTTAAATAATGACGATATAATGATATGATTTTACCGACTAAGTCATGGACTCGTAATGATATTAGGACATATATAAATGACGTCACTGGCTTAAAATTCATGAAGTTAAAGCAATTGAAGTGTGACGAATGTATAAAATACTACGAATGTAACTGAGATCACTCACAGGCTGCAAGGGCCAACCCCTATATCACGATAATAACTGTTTTAACACCACATATATAATTAAAAGTGCCAGTAGAAATATTTCTTGGGTATGTAATACAGCTTGAATACTAGTATTCATTCCATATTATTTTTCTTTCAATCGCTAGATCCGCTTCACCGAATCCACAAGGCAAGAATACAATGTAATGATCAAAATCAAGTCTAAAATCTACTAGTCATAATAAGATGTTGCACTCATTAAACCAGAGAACCTGACCCACCAAACAAACACGACTTACCCACTTTTATACCCAGCTGTACTAATTTAAAAAGATTCAACTCAATGAATATTTTTTTGCATCGCTTAACCAACTTCAGTAAATATTATCTTTCATTGTCTGATAACCTGAACTAATGAATAAATATTACCCAGTTTTTCAATTACCCATTCATTGTGATGCGTTGTTTCAAAAGAAATGACACATCGCCATCTCGGACCAAATAACATCTGCTCATTATCAGGTTGTCCATAATCTACTAAACTAGACAAGGCCAAACAACCATAACTTACCCAGTTTTTCAATTACTCATTTGTTGTGTTTTAGCGTGTTGTATTCGTGATTAAATGTTACTTCCATGTCTGATCTATTTCAGTAAGTATTTTTCTTCGAAAATAGATTTGCATACCGATTAAACTTGAGGTCTTAACCTCACAAAAAAACGCATTAGATGTAATTTGCTAAATACACTGATATAACCATTTCTGACACAAAGTCATTAAATCTTAAGATTATCAAACATGTCTACTATCAGTCAATTCAATCCTTTTATAATATCTCAATATGGTTTTATCACAGAAATTCTTATTCTATATAAGTTATGAAATATACGTCCTTTTAATAACCTATTAACGGACAAAGTGAATCATAATTTTATTATATTTGGGATCGACAACCTAAACACAACTTTACCTACCTTTTCTATTTCAATAAATCTTTCATATACTTATGATTGAATTGTTAACCAATAATGATTCACGTCCATGCAGAATTAAATATCACATCATAACAATTGGTTTCTTAAATGCACCAGAATTTACGATATATTTGGTTTAACATATAATAGACCATCGATAAACCAAATAAAAATAAACCTTTAAACAAGACAAGGCGATTACAGCTCTTTAACCCCTCTATTTAAAGTCTTCAGATCATGCGTATATATAACCAAAAGCATTAACAAAATTATTAATTGTGAAATAATATATTATTTTTAACCCAACACCCAAGTCATTATTTGACACAACTTGAACGCCAATTATATTTCCATTGATTCCCCAATACGATCACCTGCTATACCTGTCATAAACCAGTGTTGTCATCGTGGCGGGTACAACCACACGAAATACATTTAAATAATTGAATTGATGAACATTACATGACTCAATACTTCAAGCAAGTAATTACAGAATATATATGATTGCGCTTAAGTACATCAGGGGAAAAGTACCAAGGGCAATAAACCACAGGGCTTATCAGTGTGTTCATGTTCTGGATATATCCGCCATGATGGCAACACTCATATCAAGCTGATGTTCAGACAATATCAAATGCATGCATGCCAGCAGGAATGATTGCAGTCGTAAACGAAAGATGCTGGTAACAAAGGCTTTATTGATAGATCTCTTCCAAAACCATCCTACCTGACAGTTGATACGTTTAATTCTATATTGATTTATTCTAATTTGGTTCTATATATCTTTGGGTAAACAAGAACAGATTTGGAATTGGTGTATACTGGAGAGAACTGAGAACTATTATTCCCCAACATTGAAAACTATGTACACTCCACAATATTGTTCACGTTTAGCGTAAGTCAGCACAAATGAAGCCCGTTTTCACAACAATTACACTCTCAGAACTCACTTACAGGAAATTTTAAGTTAGTCAGCAAGAAATTAGAATTCCGTGATAAAAACCCTTTTATAAACAATAAATCCTTTTTTAGACGTTTCACCATTTCCTTCAAATGAACTCAGTTAATCTTAACCTACAAATAACCGGATTCAAAGCATTTAAAACTTTTAACTTTTGGCTTCGTGATACGACATCATAAACCCTTAAGACATCACACTTTATACAGACAAGAATAGTTGCATTACGCACTTATTTTTTCCCCAATTATCAAAATACAAGACAACAGATTATTGAATAATACTGTTCACAAAAGGGAAATACGTGAAACCTTATTCTTAAATCATTTACACCACAAAACTTGGTATCCAAATAGCGTACTCTGTATATCCTAATAAGGGTTATAGCGAATAGTATGTCTCGTTTAGCCACCGCAGAAGGTGTCTAGAACTCATCTATCGACACCGCCAATGGTAATTGATATTTTGAGAATGACTTAACCACAATATTTGCAAATCTAGAACCGATAGAACGAGAAAGCGGTTGGAAGAAATAGCAGATTGTCACCTGTTAATTAGTGTACCAATTAGTCGAGCTTTTTAGTACGTCTGTATATGGATACAAATTAAACAGAATTCGTTGAAGACTTACAATAATGTTTAGATGTACACACCTTCTTTAAAGGTATATAAAATGGCCGTTCTTTGAACAAATAAAATACAATTGACCACTGATGTATATACACTCAGTGTAAAAACCAATAGAATTAAAGGAGGCGCATTTCTCAACCAAATGAACTTGGAGTTATGAAAAAAGAAAAGGTGAGAAATGATTTTGAACCTTAAATGATCTTTTGGCATCTACATCGTTATACATAATTTGGCACTAACAAGCGCCTATTGTTACCATTTAAAATGTATATAATATGCCCTCCACGAATATGTATTTGTTATGTAATATCAAAGTCAACCAAATCATGTCCACCAATAGTACATTGATTCACCACATCTGACATTTCTACTCGGGATTTTACAGCTTCATCACAAAAAGATCCCACGAACTCGTCACAAAGCCAATCATGGTAACTATCACCCATCTCTTAGCGATGGAAACCCAAAATGTAAATGCGTTGACCGAAGAAGTCCACAATTCACCGAGGCATACAGCTAGATAACACCAGATCAGGGGACAATTGCTTACTGCGAAAATAAATTTTCTGCCCCAATATATCTATTTATGCCTGCTATGTACGTATCAATGAAATATTGATTATTTGGTGCTTAACTCACACAGGGTGGGTTCAGATTTGTCCGATTTTGTTACTTATTGATAACAGGAGCTCCGAGTCGTCCACAGGTATCGTAGGTGGGGAGAATACGTGAGATGAATATATATCAAAGGATTAACATAATACCTATTCTCACCGCGAATCACTTATCCTTCTCACCGTCCGATGAGAGTATTATCCAGTACCATTCGCAAGAACTGAAACAGTTGACAAAACACGCATATTAGGAAAATGTTTGATTGAGAGACTTGAAAATTACATCTAGACATCACTACAATTTGCGATGAATTCAATCAAATGAAAAATACTGAGCATTCAAAATCATTGTAGAGGGTGAACGGTGGAAATATGTCAACATAAAACAGTTCTGCACTAAGGGACTGGCAAGAAAGGCGATGTTCACTTAGTACAGTAATCAAAGACCAGTAATATGCAGCTGTCATCATAGCAGAGGATGAAATAACTAATCACTGGAAAAAAAACTATTTTTGTACTGCAAGTAAGGTTTTAATGATTTGTTTTATATATATACATATAATCTCCTACTGAGAATCCTATAGTTTAATTGGGGTGACTTATTTTCTATAGCATAAAACATAAATGAATGATTACCAATCATTTAATAAGTCCTAACAGGAAGTATTAAATTACGCAGGCAACTTTTCGGCACTTAAGATTTTTTTAGAAAGTAAAGCGTCATGTAGTAACAAAGACAGAGGGGGCATATCTTTGGTAATAAGTTCAAACATTAAGCCATAAAAACACTTACATCTTCGTAGCTAATATTGACGATGCCTGACTGTTGTGCGTCCTTTTGTCTGAAGCTATCAGTAAGTGACTTCAGCATGACACAACACTGGATGAAGTCATCAAAGTTCATGACGTTACGTCGCTGCTTATCAAACACACGTATTACTGTATTACAGAAGTTCTGGCTCCTATATACGGAAAGAAGAACGTAAGGTTTGATCAAAGTTTATGACAAGATTTTCAATTCAAGATGTGTGTAAAACTCTCATTGATTTCTAATGACAACTAGAAAATACAAGGTATTGAACTTACAAATTATATCCAAACTGGTGGAAAGCATTCTGTAGTTCCGGACAGCTGATTGTCCCCGATCGGTCAGTATCAAACCTGGTGACAACAGAAAATTCAATTTAATCACATATCAAATATTAAACTTATTATAGAGGTTTAGTTTAGTATATCGTTTATGATTGAGTACACGATCATTCAAAAAGCATACCAATTTATTATAATGCAATGGAGATTATAACTGGAGAATAATTACCTGTCGAAACATCCTTTCCAATCCTGAATATACTTCCAGAGAGCTGAGAACTCATGAACGTTAATCATTCCATCCCTAGGGCAGAAAAGAAACAATTGAACTTAGCAATACCTTCATGTGACATATTCATTATTGGAATCGTCGGCGGAGTGGCAGCGAGGGAGCGTGGGGGAAAGCTGCCGACCCCACTGCACTCAACGCCTGTTCCTTACATCATTATATAGAGAAAATGGAACAAGCCGGCAGTAATAAAAAATGTATTGGATGTGTAAGCACGATGCCGTAGAGTGCTTACACTGACGAATCAAGTCCAATAAATCACTGAAAAAATATTAAAGAAGTCTCAGAGAGCCCCACTGAGAGAGCCCCACTGAGAGAGCCCCACTGAGAGCCCCGTTAGTACAACGGTGCCCTGTGTGATCATGCAGTATTTACTGACATTGTTGAATTAAAACATTCATATAGTGGCCATTACTTGAGCTACATTAATCAAACTAAATCATTTGATTCATTGGTGTGCTTTTTATTATGTATTTGTATGATCATAGTACCAGAATCACAGGTGGATTTCCAATCGGGGGGTTCCCGCAGCTTTCACTTTGTTGACATGCTTCGCAGAGACAAGAGCTATTTTTAGACAACTACATTTTTATGGTACGCATACCATAAACTTGTATAATTTTATTGCACCCCACTTATAGTTATTGCACCTCTCACGAGGGATGCGCATATAATAAATATCAATATATAATGTTGGAATAACTGTCTGTCGCATACACTCACCCGCTTTTGTCAAACATGCCAATCATAAGTCTACATGTTTCCCGGTTGAATGGTGTCCAGTTTCCGTTAAGTAATGCTCTTTGTAATTCATCTGCCGTGATCTTCCCAGACCTATCTGCATCCACTGTCTATAAAGAAATTAATATAATCCATGAAACTTTTGTGTTAGCTTGAAAATCTCTTTTTTAACAAAAATATCATTGAATTAAAACTGACAACACAAATAAATCTTGATTGTCAAGGAAAATTACTGACCAGGAACCAGTGCCATACATCTGCAGCTACTCCTGGTGGTGTTTGAGGGGCCTGGGCCTGGGCCTGGGGCTGAGGCTGGGGCTGAGGCTGGGGCTGGGGAGCAGGAGGGGCGTAGCCTCCAGGGGGTGAATTGTATCCAGGCTGGTAACCTGCACCACCGCCATAGTTACCACCGGGTGGAGGTGGACTCCCATATCCTGCTTTAAAAAGAAATTAGTGTGAAAAGGTGGTCAGTCGGTCATATGGAGGCCTATTCAGGAATCAGAATGTAACAATTTGGACGTTTATATTTATAATAAACATCACTAAAGCAGAGAAAAAGGCTTTCCCCTTCATGAATAGTCTACTATTCATAGTTTAGTGAGATTCACAATGCTAAACACTTTAGCTTCGGGCAAAAGAGGCAAAGTCACAAATTATTGCAAAATTTGTTATTTCATTTTTCACATATCAGGGTTGGAAAAATCCTGTGGCCCGGTCGTCCGCACCACACATGTCAGCCCTGCGGACAACCAAAAATGAATATATGGGCGTCCGCCGGACAACCAGGTTTTATCTATCTTTAGTGTGAGCAGACAACCAAATATTTTGTGATATATATATGTGGGATAAGCATATTATTTTGAAAAGTGGTTGTCCTGGGGACCAACTTTTTTAAGCGATTTTTCCAACCCAGCATAATAATACAATGTTCTACAAGAATACAGCATGGTTGAAACTAGAATAATTCTGGCTAACCTTGTTGGGGAGGCGGAGCACCATAAGGTTGCCCAGCTGCTGGTGGAGGTGGTCCATAACCTCCGGAATGTGCAGGCGGAGCTCCGCCGTATGTAGGTGTTGGGGGCCTTGGAGCATATCCACTTGGCTGTACTTGAGGGGGTGGAGCATAGCCACCCTGATGATGAGGAGGAGGTCCAGCACCATAGCCACCTGGACCACTGTAGCCACTAGTTGGTGGAGCTTGAGACATGGGGGGAGGACCTCCCGGGTGTGGAGGGGCAGTGCCATGAGCGGGAGGCATACCGCCATGTGGAGGGCCAGAGGGTATGACATGTGGGGGCCTGCCTTGGGGTGGTCCTCCATGAGGAGGGCCACCATGAGGGGGAACACCGTGTGGTGGGCCACCATGAGGTGCTCCATGAGGTGCTCCATGAGGAGGCCCTCCATGTGGGGGGCCACCATGAGGGGGACCTGCTGGAGGGATTCCACCCTGAGGTGGGCCTGGAGGTGAGCCATAGTGCGGTGGGGGCTGAGCTCCATGTGGTGGCATTTGATTAGGAGGAGGTCCTCCTACATGAGGGGGTGGAGCATGGGGATGAGGACCATTTTGTTGCATGGGAGGAGGGTGACCGCGGTTAGGGGGTCCACCCATCTGAGGTGGGGCACCTGGTGGAGGGGCTCCAGGAGGGGGACCACTTCCATAGCCTTGTGGTGGTGGTGGGCCTTGGTTGTATCCTCCACCTACTCCTCCTGGTGGAGACATGTATCCAGCAGGTTGGCCATAGGCAGGTCCTCCGCCATAACCTTGTGATGGTTGCTGGCCCTGTAAGTAAAATTTTCACACACTTTAATTAACTCATACAGATCGTAGAATCATATTTAGACGCTGAAAGTGTCTTAACCACGGCGACTGTTAATGTTATTTAAAGGAAGTAATGATTCTTTCAAAGTAGGATTGTAACCTGTTTGTGTTAGCAAATGAAACGTAGCACTCTTGTGAAATTTTGACCAATAAAATGGGGTTGTTTTTTTTATATAAATCGCAGAAGTGGTACTTCTGTTAATGGTGTTTTTAAGTAAGTGTACCTCTATGGACTGGCAGAAAGTATCCCAGTCGGAGGCACTCAGAAGTAAAATAGTTAGCCTATCTAGCCTACATATAAACCACAAGTCTACCCACAATTATTTTAAAACATGTAATCAAAAAATGTTTGACCCCAAAAAAGTTTAAAAGGTTTTCCTTGGGAGGCTGGGTCTCACTGTCTGGAACTTTTTTTTATTATTATTTTTGAAGAGGTCAACCAATCCTCGAAAAATGTTTGGTCAAGCTTAAATAAACAACAACTGAAAAAACTCCATCGCTCAGTGTCTTATTGGGTATTGTGTCAATTCTATACCATCTTGATTTTTTTTATAAATGAACATGCGGCACATTATTAAGTCTTTAAAATGTGCCATGTGGCACAGACACCCGTCATTGGTAATTCGGATGTCCCCAAGTGCTAACCTTTTTCTCCGCTATGTTTTTCAGTCTATTATTTGTCATACCCAGGGCTATACATATCAATCGTTAGTTTATTGGATCTCATGATAATGTTATGTGGTTGTGGGGTCACTTAAATTAACCGATCAGTAGGCCTAGCATTACTATTAGTCCTATAGCAAGAACAGCATAGTATCGCGTATGAGGGGGGCTATATTCTCCGAGTATGGCCGAAAACAACGAGGCCGTAGGCCGAGTTGTTTTTCGGCCATACGAGGAGAATATAGGCCTCCGAAGACGCGATACTATGCTATTCTTGCTTTTATTCCACGATTCTTAACTTAAAACAACTTTATTTGCTTTAATTTCATCAAACTGTGTTGTCTGCATTGTTTCGAACGGTCGTGACGTCACTGTACAATACAGGGAATTTATATTGTCCACCTTGTGAGCGGCAAGTATATCGATTATATTGTACGCTCACGGCCAAATCATGGAATAAAGTCCCAGAGACACACCATGCTGCCATGCAAGCGTCGAAGTCCAAGGAAGTAGTTGCTTCAGCTAAATAATTAATCAAGTCACAGATTTTAAATAAAACAGGCTTTCACTAAACCAAGCACTTGGGCATTTATCGTTCACAGCAGGTAAAACCAAGAACAACACCCTGGCATAAACGATCATGGAAAACCACCATCAACAACACAACGTCAACGGGGAAAAGAGACGAGCTTTGTCGGTCATGGTAGATGCAGTTCCTATTATCGCCCATGGCCGGCATATTTCGATGCATTTTTAAATTTCTAGAGAGTCTTTAAGTTGATAACTTACGTAGAAATTTTGTCCTGGAGGTTGATGTTGCCAAGACATGGGTATGATGAGGTGTTGAGGACTGCAAATATCGTGAAAACCAGAACGATTCCTCTTGACTCACTTCCGACACAACAATGGCGGCCAATGCAGCCCTGCCGTCCTGTGACACACTTGTGCTGCCATCTATGATTAGCAATTATTAAACATACTGAGACACAATTTCTAGACCACTAGGAAGCAGGTCAGGGGCCCGTTTAACGATAGTGAGCGATAGCGAACGATAATGAACGATAGTGATATTTAGCGATATATCGCTAAATATCACTAAATATCGCTAGACCGTTTCATAGGTAGTAACAATAGCGATCTTAACGATGAATAGCGATAAATAGAGATAAATAGTGATTAAAAATCGCTAGTTATCGCTAAAGTTGCAGAGAATATTTTTGTCTCCGCAAAGTTTTTCGTCACTCATAAGGCTGGATCCCAGGTTGACTGGCGCCCTTAAGGACCCAATATGGTTAACCCCTGGATGGACGAGAATCGCATTTATACACTACGGTACTAACATTCCCAATTTCGTCTATATTATCAGCAATATGTCTTAACAATTTTTAGAAATTAAGAATTTTCAGCCAAATGACGACCAATTGGTGGAATTACTCATATGTACCGGTATATGTAGGCTATAACCCGTTATCCACTTGTACGACAAAATGACCACCGACAAACTGGCCAGAGGTGACCGACAATCGGTCACCTGCCATCGTCGGTGGCTGCTGTCGGTGGCTGCCGTCGGTCGGTATTTACTTGTAGGCTACGACAAAAAAGGGCTTTTTTCTGGGGTGGCCCAACCCCACCCCAGAATTACTATGGGTCCGTGCCAAGGCCTGTGGACTGATATTTCCCGTGTCCACGAACTGCTGGTCGGGCCGGAAGTGGTACACCGCTCCGACAAGGCATTGACCCCAATACCGGTCTAGTAGGTCATAGAATAATTTGACCCCACACTTGAACCCATGTCTAAGCCAATCCAAAGGCGAGCTGGCGCGCACGTTCCCGTGCACGTCCTAATCACACATTGTCCACGTGGACAGACCCAAGCCCTACCCTGACCCCGTTCCCGTGCACGTCCTAATCACACAGACAGACCCAAGCCCTACCCTGACCCCGTTCCCGTGCACGTCCTAATCACACATTGTCCACGTGGACAGACCCAAGCCCTACCCTGACCCCGATCCTAACCACACCTCCGATCACGTGAATACCCTGACCCAGATCCGTGCGCTACTCTGACCCCGATCCCGACCCAGATTTTACTCTGACCCCGATCCCGACCCAGATTTTGACCACACATTGTCCACGTGGACAGACCCAAGCCCTACCCTGACCCCGATCCTAACCACACCTCCGATCACGTG
Source organism: Sthenelais limicola (assembly GCA_942159475.1). Lineage (NCBI taxonomy): Eukaryota > Metazoa > Annelida > Polychaeta > Phyllodocida > Sigalionidae > Sthenelais > Sthenelais limicola. The sequence goes on along the minus strand of OW804095.1, from coordinate 109,566,978 downwards.
AATACCCTGACCCAGATCCGTGCGCTACTCTGACCCCGATCCCGACCCAGATTTTACTCTGACCCCGATCCCGACCCAGATTTTGACACATGCGCAAGACCCATATTTTGACGGAGAAACCGATTCAGGATATCATTGAAATAAAGTCGGAATTATGAACGTTTCGAAGACTTTTGAAAATAATTATTGATCGGATAGCTTCGATACATGTTATATTTAGAGTTTTAAATCATTATTTCCCTTCAATAATGCGATTTTAAGCGTTTCTGATTCATTCTCCGTGGTGATGTCTGTATCTCAGACTCAAGCACAGCGATCCCACCCGTGTACAGCGATCCCACTCGTGTCAACATCTGATGCGATTTTTAGAACAAACCAATGATTTTACACAATAATCTTGGCATGTGAGGTTGAAAACCAGATTATATTAGACGTTCATGCATTCATATTCTGATAACCAGTCATTTGTATTGACTGTTTTCCATGCTATATGCGATCGGCGATCTGTTTGGCTAAGGCCCTTTGTAAATATCAACGTTAGAAATATACGCGCCACACGTTAATATGTTCATAAATACCCGGTCATTGAACTAGTCCCAGTTGTTGCAGATCCAGACAATATGGATGTACATATTGATAAAATATAATAAATTATAGTGTTTATATTAGTAACTGGAGTTTGTTATTTTTTCCCAAACATATTATAATGAACACTATGGTCTCGATCGCTTCTGAGTGGTGCGCGTAACCAATGCGTTTAATTATCGATATGATAGTACATGAGGAAATATGGCTTTCGGTTGATCGATATTTTGGACATGACACGACCTAATATAATAAAGGATAATCGGTGAGCAGAACTCTGATTAGTGGTGAGTATAATTTTTAGTATTCAAATATTCCCGTAAAAACATTCATGTCCTATAGAAACATTCATTGTGTTCCTTATGTCAATATCTTGATTCTTGACTGGAGGATTATTATAGGCGCGAATTACCCGGTAGATGCTTGTAATATCTAGCCAGATGGTTATGTCCGGCAGATGGCGCCATGATGCCGGATAAACTATAGGTACTAACGAACAATTAAATTAATGACACTGCCATTGGAAATGGTTACCTTTTAACTTTGTAAATTATAATCACTTAAATGTACAAATTAAATTCTGGGGCAGAAAATTTAATAGTATCAATGTCTAATATGTATACATGGAATAAAATTTAAGTATTATGGTTGCGGGAGCTTAATTATTTCTTCGAATAGCCACTAGATGGCTCTTCAGTAGTCTACTACAGTCGTACCGTACCTAATCAATCGACGTGAAACATCAATCGACGTGAAAATGACAGATTGCAACCCAATTAATAATGGAATTAGTTCCACCCATGCCAACAAAATCGTGTGGCATGGGCGGTGCTCAGTCAACAGACTGCACCGCTCCGTCTTTCCTATTGGTGAGTTTTTCAATATGTGGCAATTATCTCACTATTGGCTTGGCTCGAGTGTCTGATACCACTTTAAACGCCTTGTGCGTCTCCGGTGTTCTCGGTCCAGTTAAACAAATTATGGATAATATATTGCGGCTAATCAAATCGCCTGCCCATAGGTACTGATACGAACACAAAATAAATAATTTTGGGCTTATTCACCGAAAATCTATCTGGGGGAACCGTGTAGTCAATTTATCTACCCATGATTTAGTTCGCACGGCTGTCGGCGGAAATGGATCTTTGTAATACGATACTCTAATGCTCGTGTTTTGTGATATAATGTAATGAGTAAGACTTTTAAGTATACAGTATATTCACATTTATAAACAAAGTTAATTGTTTAAACAATAGGTGACCCAATTTCTTAGTTACTGGTGTTTATGTAATACGATACTCTAATGCTCGTGTTTTGTGATATAATGTAATGAGTAAGACTTTTAAGTATACAGTATATTTACATTTATAAACAAAATTAATTGTTTAAACAGTAGGTGACCCAATTTCTTAGTTACTGGTGTTTATGTTTAACAGTGACGTTCAGTATTTAATTTTGAAAAACTCTGAAAAATGTGTATGAGTCAATATAAATGAAAAATTGGTCAATAATACTCACAAAATGTTTTTATTTCAGATGCAGTTAACAGTCCATCCCCAGCAGGAATTGCTCCGCTGGGACAAGATGGCACACATGTGGTTTTTGGAGTGAAAGAAGATGTTCCTCTGCTGGGGATGATGGAGCGTTATGCCGAAGAATTGGTAAATACAATATATTACATGTAGACTATAATTGATTTCGGGGAATTAGGCCTATGTAGAGTCTGAAAGTGTCCTTAGCAGATATTATGAACCGATATGTTAACGAACTGCTTAATACATTATAATGATTGAACATACCAACAAAGTGGTAACTATAAAGAAACTGTTTTAAGAAAGTAGTCGACGATATATATGAAGTCCCGCTGTATATGTCGATATATATCCATGTGAGAGACTAGGGGGTCACTGGACAGCACCCCCACCCCACCTAGTGGTGGGATACAGTACCCAGTCACTCCCACTCCTGCTGACCACTGGACTGGTCCTACATATACCTGAACTGAACCTTGGTTTTTTGGACCGTACATTTAATTCTGTCGACTCTCTATTCATTATGAACAAGTGCAAGGCGTGTAATTATTGTCACCCTGATCCTGGGGATAAGACTTACAAATATTTACGGGAGTCTGTGGAGAAATGTACTGCTGCCACTGGAGATGGTAATGAGTGGGATAAATAGTTGGATTTCGTTACTCTTAATAAATTCGAACAGGAGGAGTTTGGACAAGCTTCAGGTGGGCACTCAGACACAGAGGTGGAAGAGTTACGTCGTTTGAATAAAGCTCAAATGGATAACATTGCTGACTTAATGGACTCTTTGACTACCTTATCAACTGATTTTCGTGCTTATCTTGGTGTGGGAATGTTAACGGTCTCGGCTGCCGGCATCAAGCAACCTGCTGTTCTTGTTCCCTTCTTTATTAGATCTTCGAACTCAGTTATATGGCGAGATATATGAAGCCCCACTGTATATGTCGATATATATCCATATGAGAGACTAGGGGTCACTGGCCAGCACCTCTGTTTTAATATATTTTAAATTGATTTCGGCAAAATATTCTAAGATTGTAGTACGTTCAATTTTTAGTGTTTCATAAATTGTATTCTCTTTTTCAGGAAGAGCCTCTTGAACTTCTATGGTTTGTGTCCGGGGGTAAAGTATTGGCCCCAACCGATACTCTGATAAAGGTTTGTTTTTTGAAGAATATTACAGTCGATACCTATAACTAAATGTAAATAGAAGTATATTATTTATTATTACTTAACTATATACATATAATATTCTATTTGATATATTATTCAGATCGTTGTACTGGATCCGCGTGGAATAATTAAATTTATTCTATCTATCCATTTTCTTTTGTGTTTGTCTCATTTGTATATTATAATTCTAATAAATATTGTCTTCTTTTTTTAGGCTGGCGTTGTAGACGGACAATATATTAGCGTCTTCAAAATTTCGGTGTAAAGACAAATAGATATAAATAGAAAAAGGTTTGTTTTCTGAAGAATATTACAGTTGACACCTATAACTGAGTGCACAACATAAACCAGAGACCGACGCCCAGGTCTCCACAAAATTTTCGTCGGTCTTTGATATGGATATTTGGGAGGGCCCGAAGATCTCCAATAAAATATCCAAGTGATATAATGTTCAATGTACTCTGAACCATGGGAACCCTGTTTAGGACGCAGACTTTTTTTGGTCTCTGTAAAATATTTTCGGTCTCCACATACAATTTGGCAGAGACCGACGGTTTCTCATCTCCAAATTCAGTATGTTGCACACTGTTAACTCAATGTAAATGGAAGCATATTATTAACGATACTAGTTTAATGTATTCAAAATATGACTACCTAATTTATTTATTTCACCCATAGTGATCTATCTATTTTTGTCTGATTTGTATATTTTGATTCTGATAAATATTGTCTTTTTTTTTTAGATTGGTGATGTACATAGAGAAAAGCCTGGAAGTTGGCGACGTAGATGGCGAACTAGTTTTTTGATTATAACTTTGTCTTTTATCAACGTCCCTATTTTTTAAATGCAACTAGTCATGATTTTATATGTTTCAATAATTTTATTTTTATAATGACAGACATGGTCATCTATATATGATTTTATTGATATAGTATGAAGCCCGGTGATTTTTTACCTTATATTGATAATCATTAATATAGTATAAAGCCCGGTGATTTTATTGATGTCCTACTGTTGCAGTATAAATGTATCATCTTTAAAAGATGTTCATGTGAATTATTTTTTTATGAAAAGGATTCTATCGGTGAAATACGGTAATACTCATATGGCAGGATTTGTGGCTCAGCACTGCCTTCCTTATATTTTCAATTTTTTTTGCATTTTGTATTTGGTTCTATACTTCCCTATTACAGGGATGCTAAATGTGAGACTTAGAAAAAACATGGTTTACTTGGTTTAGATATTGTGTTAGATATGGGTTATATATACAGGCCAAATCCACTAAACTCTCCCCTATGTTGGCTTCGTCTATATTACCCCGACTATACCAGGCTGAGAGCAGTAACTGACATTTTTCTTTATTTGAATATAGTTCAGAATTTTTGATACAACTCAAGTAGCATCCCTGCTATTATACAGATAACACAATTTTGTATATGATATAACCAAGAGTTTAGACTGACTCCCGGCACTATACTAGTTCTAAATTATTGCCTTACTTATAGATTTTGATAACCTAGTTCTAAATAAATTATTGCCTTACTTCTAGATTTTGATATCCTTTTGTTAATATTATTCCAGTCGTGTATTCGTATGAAGCCCGGTGATTTTTTACCTTATATTGATAATCATTAATATAGTATAAAGCCCGGTGATTTTATTGATGTCCTACTGTTGCAGTATAAATGTATCATCTTTAAAAGATGTTCATGTGAATTATTTTTTTATGAAAAGGATTCTATCGGTGAAATACGGTAATACTCATATGGCAGGATTTGTGGCTCAGCACTGCCTTCCTTATATTTTCAATTTTTTTTGCATTTTGTATTTGGTTCTATACTTCCCTATTACAGGGATGCTAAATGTCAGACTTAGAAAAAACATGGTTTACTTGGTTTAGATATAGTGTTAGATATGGGTTATATATACAGGCCAAATCCACTAAACTCTCCCCTATGTTGGCTTCGTCTATATTACCCCTACTATGCCAGGCTGAGAGCAGTAACTGACATTTTTCTTTATTTGAATATAGTTCAGAATTTTTTATACAACTCAAGTAGGATCCCTGCTATTATACAGATAACACAATTTTGTATATGATATAACCAAGAGTTTAGACTGACTCCCGGCACTATACTAGTTCTAAATTATTGCCTTACTTATAGATTTTGATATCCTTTTGTTAATATTATTCCAGTCGTGTATTCGAAATTCTGCCACTATCATATTTCTAAATTCTATCTTTAGTTAAACATTTTGATAAACTTTATTAAGATTGTTCTAAGCCTATTTAACGTTTATATAAGAAACTTTGGAACTGATGTTACTTGCCATGTACATGTATTATATATATATCCATTGTCATTATTGTGAATACGATGAGATTATAACTATGATTTATTACAAAGAAAAATATATAACTATAATTTTTTACAAAAAAAATAAAAACTATTTTCATATTTAAACTGAATATGTTGTTCCGTCTTCTCTGAATATCTGGATCCCTTCCACTTAGATGGTCCATAACTATATTTCTATACCAAAATTTTATATTTCAATCAAAGGAAACTGAATATCACGACAGAATCTGATGCCTAATAATAAATATCGCTGATGCCCATCGAAGGACGAACGCTTTCAAAGCATCAAAAGAACATTTACAATGAAGTTGGGATCGTTGTACTTAGACCAAAATGATGAGACCAAGGAAGGAAATGAGTAGATATACTTATATTTGTATTACTGAATGCTAAATCAATAGTGGAATTTGCTCGGGTTGTTGCAGTACTAGAAATATGATTTAACTGCAAAATATTACATATATTGCTTATAGTTGAGTAATTCATTGTATACTGACTATTTATATTAAAATCACCAATTAATAAATATGGCGTATCTGGAGAATGACCATATAATGATATTGTCTGAAGAGCAGTAGTTAAACTGTTAGTCAACGCCTTAGGGCATCTATATAAGACAGATACGGTATAAGGTTTACCACTATATAATAGAAATAGTGTTAAAACTTCCACTTTATTATATCTATACATTTTAGTTTTTATTATTTCAATTTTTTTATGTACATAAGCACATAGTCCATAAAATGATCGACTTTGGTTTACTGATTCATTCCATGTAATTAATTCGTAATTATTTATCATAAAATCATTATTTGAATCAAATTCATTAAATCTCGTTTCACAACATAGAATAACATCTGACATAAGGGAATGTTTACTGTTTCGCAGACATTCAATGTGATGATATAAAGATTGACTATTTTCATAATAAACTTTCAACCCATTATTCTCTAGTGAGATAGGATTAAAATTCAATTTACATGAACGATCACATTTTGCTTCTTCATTTTCTTTATATACTTTATTGTCGATCATAATATGTTTAGGATTAAAACCTACTATAAATAGGCCCTTTAAAGAAGTAACTCTACTAAGAGCAACATACATCATATGTTTTAGAAAATTACTTGGACGAACAGTCACATGAATAATAGCTTCAGACATAGTACTACCTTGTGATTTATGAATAGTTTTAGCTGACGAATGTTTCAATGGATATTGTGTTCTACTTACTTCAATATAATTTTTGCCAACATTAAATTTACGTGTTTGAGGAAATATAGGTACCCAATTTGAATCAATATCATCAGTATAATATTGACGATAAATAAGCCGTTGATTGTTTCCAATTTTTGGATCAGGAAACAAAAACCATAACATACTAGGTTTAGTAAAACCAGGCATATAGTGAATTTTCTTTAATATTCCAGTTGTTCCATTCGCTAAACCATGTTTGACATCAATATTCAAAATAATATCGTATGGTAAATCAACACATATTTTGATTTCTTTTTGCAAACAACCAGTTCGTTTAGGGTCTTTGGAAATATTTTCAATTAGAGCTTGCAATTTACCTTTTTCAATACTACTAAGAACTGTATCTTTAGCCACTATTACACATTTCTCATTTGTGCTATGATTATATATTTGGTCGTTGTAATCATCGACTTCCGTATTTCTAGAGCATAAGATTTGTGGTAAATTAGGCGTTTTCAAATCTAATATATAGGTGTAGTGAATCGCTTCTATAGTAAAGTGCTTTATTACTAGAGGCTAATTCCAACCCAGGTTCGACTACAGCGGACACGGCTCTCGACGAAGGCAAGGAAGAACACCAACACGGAAATGTCTCTTTCGTTAGGTTTATTGCCACCCACGACCAGACTGCAAGTCAAACAGACCCGGCTCAGTCCCAGCATAGGACCGAACTGATCCACTCAAAGCCTTAGAGTGAATACCTTACACCTTACAGGCAGGAGCAAGGTCACACTTGTCCTCACATCATAAAAGAGGTGTTGCACCAGGCAAACAATATCAGTGAATACAATACATAAGAATAGGTCGTACAGGAATACAGTAAATGGTTATACACGATACACATTCTGCTGTAGTTAAATAGACTATAAGATTCCTGTAAATGGGTGATAATGGTAAAACATATCTCTCTTGTAGTTAACACAAATCCGAAAGCCCATTCCGTGCTCAGTGAAGCGTTACGGAGACACGGGGAAGGTCAAGGACATTTGATTTATACACACTCTTGACGCGGAGGGCTATATATAACCTCCGATTTACTACAATACCCCCTCCATAATTTAAGATTTTTACCAACTTTGTAAACAATCTATACGGGAGTAATAAATTATACATCAACATCAACACGGAACATCAAAGTAAAGTAAGAAATGACATAGAGAATTAACATTGCGAATCAGTACAGGCAGGAGCATACTTGTGACCTCCGCACGAACAATAAATCGCGACATCTCTAGAATTACATTTTATCTTGTAAGTGATTCCTTCTGAATCAACATACTCAAAAGTTTTTAAACAGCCTTTACATAAGGAGCTTTGGTAGACCTGCTACGACAAAACATTTCATTTATGAAAAGCACCAGGCTGTAAGTAAAATGTACTAAACTTCTTACGAATTCGCGGAAAAAAATTTCCGGCTTCCGAGGTTGTTCCGAGTCAGCAGCTGTCAATCCGTTTGAATCGTCAAGAGGTAGTCAGAGTCCAAGGTTTATCAGCGGTTTCTTACATTTCCGAGCTTTCAGGTTTCCGAGGGGCAATTCCGGGTTATCAAAAGGTCCATCCATCCACACGTACAGGTTCCGGGGTCAGGGGCAAGTCCATGGTCGTTCCTCATCTCAAGGTAATCTTGAACAGTAAGTAACCAGCGTGGCTACTTTAGCAAAAACACTTTTACGTCCCACCATCTGGTTTCTTTACCTCCTCAGAACCAGTTGGGGCACTACCTGCGGCTGCAGGGGTGTTCACTGTCCAATTCCTTCCGGGGGTTAACGGAGTCTCCCCTGGAAGTTCTTGCCTTAGTAAGGGGAGAGGTTGTGCCATGGTCTCCCGGAACAACCTTCCCATCATCATTAGGTTCCGCATTTCGTTGAAGTCTACTTGACCTCCGAAACCGGTTCCCACCAAGGCTTGCTGTGGCTGCATAGGAGGTATTGCCTCCATTCCCATGCCAGCACTCCACATCCGTGTCGGGGTAGTGCCACCCAGAGGGCGGATCCCTGACATGATGTTCTCCGTCTGCTGTGACCCGCTAGAGGATGAAGGATTACGGAAAGCCTCCAACTCCGCCCGGAGAGCGCTAATCTCTTCCAGTTGGGACTGGATTTTCGCATCTCTCTCCTTGAGCCACGATCTCTGGTCTCGGATCAGACCGGCTTGCGCACGATTCTCCTCACGAAGAGTCGTTAGCTCGCGGATCTGTTCTCGTACTGTTCTCAGCTGTGACAGTGGTTCCGCCAAGGTCTGGAACGCTGCTGTCACTTTCTCTCCAACCTCCGTCAATGCATCGTTGGCCAAATCCAACACATCACGGACTTCGGTCTCACTTCTCTCCAGTAGCTTTTCCGTGGAAGCTTGCTCCGGGAGCTCCGCTTCCAACTTAGCACAGGCCTGCTGTGCTACCGGATTCAGTACTTTCGCAGTCTTAGGGGCAGGAGAAGAGCTCCGGTCACTGCACATGGACTCAGAGCGAGAGGAACTGGAACGTTCTCTCCTTCTCTTCTTCTGCTTCTTTGTCTTGCCTTTGCTGGGGGATGGCTCCGGGTCAGGAGCACATCCTTCCGCTGCAGAAGGCGTTTTCCGGTCTCTAGGCTTAGCAAACTGCCTCGAGCTGGTGGAGGACTTTCCAACCGAGGTAGCTCGCCTCACCTGCTGTAGGTCTTCTGCAGTCAGATAACTCATCAAGTTAAACCTGGGGGACAGCTCACGAGTGGGCGTCACCGCCATGGCTTTCCGGACGGCCTCTGACAATCCCTTGTTGTGGCACACTTCCTCTCCGTACTGCAAGTGGCGCACAAGCTCACATCTCCGGTCTAGCCTCTGCTGGCAATGGGCAGAAGGGCAGGTCCAGACCTCCAACCTGGGAGTGTGCTCCTCACACAGGTGGCGGAATAGCCTCTGCCTTGTGGCATAGACACGGACTCCTTTTCCGTTGAAGGGAAGATACCGGCAGACGGCAAAGGGACAACGGAAGCCGGGCTCCCACAAGTCCACAGCGCCCACAATCTTCTCATAACTGCCTGTGTCCACGGAACCCATCCTGAGCAGACTCGGGAAGAGTTGGCTTTCGTAACGGTCCATCATACCGTGTTCCAACCCCTACACATCTGACTCATCTTCACTCTCCTCGGCCATGGTAGCCATGGCGCCGGGGATATCCATATCAGGGTTCACGTTCACCACCCCTACTCCGGTGTCAAACGTGGAACGGATGTCAGTACCACGCGGAAGACTCCGGAACTGGCTGTCCCTCCACACGGAACGACGTCTATGGGATTTCACCACTTTCCTCTTTCCTTTCTGGCTCGAAGGGGTAACACTCTCCTTGCTCTGGGTATCACTCTCCTTCGAATCAGACTTCTTAGTGGTAGAGGTAGTCTCTTCCACTTCCATGGGCTGGACCACTACTCGGACTTCAGCGAGTTTCCGAAGTGTGTCCCGTCGACGTTCAGCGCCTTGTCGACCCGTAGCTGGGGACTTGGACGCTCTCCGGGTCTTGCTAGTAGACTTAGCTGGAGACTCCTGTTTCCGTCTCCCGCGAGAGGACTGCCGTGTCTCCACGGAGCCTTTCCCGGTATCACGGACATCTTTCTCCGTCAGAGGTTTCATCTCAGCAACATGGCCGGGACCGTCACCGGTCTCTTCCAGCAACTGGGATTCCGCCTCCACGTCGAGCTCGTGGTCGGAACCACCAGACTCGCCCAAGTCTACACTAGCAGCTTTCTCATGAGTATCCGATTCACTCATTTTCAGTCAGTTTTCTCAAAGCTCAGGATTCACAGGATACACTTCAGACGGCAGCGGTCACGTTGAGTTCTCGTTCCTATAACATAACATTACATGCTTAGTCACAGGGACGATTGCAACCAGAACATTATATACACAATATTTCGTTAAAAACCACTCCGGGAGACAGTGAACTGAGTAGTACTATCCCCAAGAATGTTTTGTAACTAAAAACAGTATTCCCGGAACCCTAGGGTGGACCAAATCAGCGTAATACTCGATAGAAATACTAGCGTGGTCACACCGCTTACAGCTTTCAACATGGCGGCGTGGGTCGTAGCGCCGGTGATCTATCTCCACACACAGAAACACAGAAACTTTCGTCTTATACTAGACGTACGACTCCGCGTCAACCATCTACAGTGTCTTAAAAGCATTCTTTCTCAAGTAGTTCAACTATCAAATACTACCTCATAGAACATTCAAGCAAGGAACAGTGGAATAAGGTGCATGATAGAGAAGCGTACTTACAGGTTGGCGGTCGGAAGCAAAGTGAGCCACGAGGCGGAGAGAACCAGTGTCAACCGGATGCCACTTCCGTTAGCACCACCTGTTTCAACGCTAGTTCGCCCTCTCGCCGTACGCTCGCAGCGCCACCGTGTCCCGCCACTACCTGCCGGATAACGTTACCCGGTTTTGCATGTCTAGCATAGGCGTACGGGGTTCAGGCCGGAGTCTTTACCACCGCAACCCGCTATTCTTTCCACTGAGACAAGAGTGGAATTGAATTCCATTCATTTTCATAGGTAGCAACGCTGTCAAATAGCAATTTCAAGTCATTTCAGACAAGATTCAGGGCAAACAGTACCACGAAGTTAGATTCTCTATGCTTCGCAGCCCTAACCCAAGCCAGGCTGTACAGCTCCAGTTGCTCTAGCAACTACTAATTCCTGGAATCAAGGTTACTCCCAGCCACATGGAACATCCAGTTCACATGTGTCGTTCGGGGACTTCAGTGTATTTTTCCGTCTTACACTTCCAGTCGACTTCTCGTTGTGTTTACTCGGGGAATCAGATCATAATTCCCCTTGTTGGCACACACAACATGGTCTAAACTCCCAACTGTAACCGATCTGGAGGACGGCGCACTCGTTTTCTCGTTACAGTTTTCCCAGGGGATACGTCCTGATCTCCCTTCTTCCCTCTTCCGTCTCCAGTCTTCCCTTTAGCTCCCCTCGGCCTACCTCTCTTCACTTTGGGAGAGTCAGGTTTTGGCGGAGCCACAGTGTCAACTGGAATCTTCCGAGGTCGGCCTCTCTTTCTATTGGGAAGCACTGGTATTACTCTGGTTTTACCCATCGTTTTACGAGGTCTCCCAACTTTCTTCTTCTTTGTCTCTTCTGTGTTAACTCTGGGGGCGGCTAGCACTGGAGGAGTGTTATCTTTCACCCCCTCCGGCTTCTTCCGTCTTCCCCTTTGTTTCACACATACAGAGACTTTATCTTTCTTTTTCAATTCAGGACATTCCTTCCCTGGAAGGACTTTGCCACTTTCCAGCCTCAGGACATCGCGTCCAGCCTCTTTCAGAGCACGGAATTCTGGTGTTCTATCTAGATTTACCACCTGAATAGGTCCATTCTCGTCAAAGGCAGGTTTGAGATAATCTACATGACATCTCACGATACCCTTTACTGTCTCAAGTTCATAGGTTGTGCCTCCTATGAATCTTTTCACCTTGAAGGGCCCATCCCACTTGGGACCGATCTTCTTACTAGCCTGAGGGTGGTTGTAGCGGTATACAACAGCACCCACTTCAAAGCGTCTAGGGTTTGCTTTCCGGTCATAATCTCGTTTCTGGTGCACTGCCGATACTCCGAGATTATCCCGAACAAACTGATGCCCTAGCCTCATCCAATGTCTTAGGTTCTCAACGAACGCCACACAACATGGGAAATCCAGGGTACCCGGCTCTACTCCGTAGATCAAGTCCATCGGAGTGACCAAGTCCGTCCCGAATACGATAGAATTCGGCGTGCACAGCGTGTTCGCGTGTACGCTAGCCCGATAGGCATGAGCAATACACGGAGCCAGCATGTCCCAGTCCGTGGAACTGTAATCCGTCAGACAAGACAGCTGCTCCACTAGGATCCGATTAAATCTTTCCGCCTGCCCATTAGACTGCGGTCTATACGGCATGGTGATCAATTTCTCGATTCCCAGCATCTCAAACAGACTCCTCAACAGGGTAGATCTGAATTCCGGGGCTCCGTCCGTTTGTAATGACACAGGGCACCCGAAGCGCAAAATCCATTCCCGGAAGAGCACTTCCGCACATCGCTCTGCTGTGTGATCTGGCATTGGATAGGCCTCCGCCCACTTCGAAAAGTGGTCCACCACAACCATCACATAGTTGTTTCCCCGAGGGGTAGGGTGAAAGGGACCGATAATATCCAAAGCCACTCGGCTCCATCGTTCTCCATGCAATTCCTTCTTCAGAGGGGTGATTCCGCCACCACCTCTCGTCTTCCGCGTACTACATTCCGGGCAGGCCCTAATCCAGCGCTTCAGGTCTCCCCTCATGCCAGGCCAGAAATATTTCAACTTCACAGCCCAAGAGGTCTTGAAGAACCCAAAATGACCCATGGTCTTAGGTCCATGCACTCCACGGAATATTTCTGAACGGAGAGCAGTAGGAATAACCTTACTGACGTACGTTCTTCCAGTGCGTCGCCGAACCCAAGTCAAGCACAACACACCTTCTCTCATCCTCAAACTCCCCAAGTTATGGATGTAGGTACAGTATTCATCCGACTCCCCTGACAGTGACTGCTTGTCCGGGGGCGGTTTCCTACCTTCCAACACATCGATAACTCGCTGGATCAGCGGATCATCCTGCTGAGCCCTCTGGATTATCTCGTTCGGTGAGGCCATTGTCACAGTTGCCTCAGCGACAACTGCTTCATGAGCCCCACAATCTTCACAATCTAAGCGTCCGCACTTCCGCGTTGGAAGTCGAGAAAGCGCGTCAGCATTTAGATGTTTCTTCCCCGCCCTATGGAGAATCATGCCCTGATCCAGGCCATACTCTTGCAGTTGAGCTAGCCAACGTGCAAGCATGTCCATTGGATCTTTGAAGTTGAGCAACCACCGCAAGGATGCGTGGTCCGTCCGTACACAGAAATTCCGGTTCCCTAGCAGGTAATGCCGGAACTTCTTCAGATAGGTGAGTACTGCTAGAAGCTCTCGCTTCGTAGCACAGTAATTTCGTTGGGATTTATCCAAGCTGTTGCTTGCATACCCAAGTACTACCTCCTTTCCGTCTTGTATCTGGGACAGGACGCCCGCCATGCCAAACCCACTAGCATCCGTATCAAGGATAAACTTCCCTTCTTTCTGGGGATATCCCAACACTGGAGCTGTAGTTAGCAATTCCTTGACTCCGCGGAAGGCAACTTCACATTCCGGAGTCCATTCTATGGATCTAGCATACCGCTTATACTTTCCAGCTGCGGTTACTATTGCTTGCAAGGGAGCGACAGTCGAGGCAAATTTCGGCTGAAATTCTCGATAATAGGACGCGAATCCTATAAACTGCCGGATCTCCTTTGCGTTCACTGGTCTCGGCCAATCTTGGACCTTCTGCACCTTCCTAGGGTCGGCGCGGATGCCCTTGTCTGAGACCAATCTGCCCAAGTATTCCACCTCTTGGCGGAAGAGTTCACATTTCTTGGGTTTCAATTTCAATCCATAGTCCCGGATTCTCTCCAGGACGAGTCGGAGGTTCTGGAGACATTGTTCAAACGTTCTCCCGAACACCACCACATCATCCAGATAGACTAGGCAAGACTTCCATTTAAGGTCGTCTAGCATCCGATCCATCATTCGCTGGAAGGTAGCCGGAGCATTGCACAGTCCAAAGGCCATTACTTTAAACTGAAACAATCCCACACTGGACAGAAAAGCTGTTTTGGCTTTGCTTTCCTCATCCATGGCTATCTGCCAGTATCCGCTTTCCAAGTCGAGGGCGCAGAACCACTTGTTTCCGCCTAACGCCTCAACACATTCATCAATTCTGGGGAGTGGGAAGCTATCCTTCACCGTTACGGAATTCAACTGGCGATAATCGACACAGAAACGCTGAGTACCATCTTTCTTTCCTACCATCACGATGGGTGCTCCCCACGGACTAGTAGAGTGCTCAATGCGTCCCTGTTCGTACATCTTCCAGATCTCTGCTTCCGCTGCGTCACGCTTTGCCACCGGAATCCGCCTATATGGAAGTTTGATAGGGCGGGCATTCGCAGTGTCAATGACGTGACGGACCACATGGGTACATCCGGGCTTTTCTTTCCACCCGTCTTCAGGTAGAGAAAAGCACCCCTTAAACTCGTCGAGGAGACCAAACAGCCTTGACTTCTCACTAGGATCCGTCAAGTCTGTATCTCGAACAAGTTTCTTCAGCGGACATTCCGTACTAGGTGGTACGGGAGTGTCCGGCATAATCAGCTCATCATCTACTACAGACGGTATTTCTACCACCTGTATTGAGTTGACGATTGCTTTCTTGATCTCTTGATCCACCCCCTCCGGACAAGTAAGAGGGGACGATTGCAGCGTCACCTCACTTACTTTTCCAACCACCACATCTCTATCAAGACGAAGGGTTTGGTCGGACGGATTGCTGAAGGCTACCACAGCAGTCGGACTGACAGCCGATATATACGTATCAAGGCTTCCCAGGGCAAATTCAGTCAGCAATCTCTGGTCGGGCTCGAACATCAAACCTATTGATGCGTCAGAGCCCCTGCGAATGTCAATCTTGGCCAGTGTGACCGTATGAGGTTGGATAATCACCGCTTCCCTCAGTGTTACCTGGTATCCATCCTCTGTCTCCTCCACCTTAATCGACTTCACAGAGGGACTCGGCTGCTTTGAACGGGGTCCACGCCAGTAGTGCATTTGTACTGCGTCCTCTCCGTTATTCAAAGCTAGTTTCCCTGAGCAGTATACATCACATCGATGCACGTGATCAAAGTCACGAGCAAGTATTCCGGCCTCGGGTCCAGACAAACCCGATACTACCAGACAAGTGATCATATACGTCCGCCTTCCCATCGCCACAGGAATCACAGCACATCCGTGTACAGTAATCCGAGAATCATTACCCATCGCGCACGTCAGATGGGACGGAGCCATCGACGGTGGGCGTTGGAGGGAATCATAGAATTTCTTAGTAATCAGGCTTGTGGTTGCACCTGGGTCCCACAGAAATTCACCGACATCCCCATTCACAGATACCGACACGTACCATCTCTCACCGATCACAGGATCGTGATTTCTCAGGGTTCGCTGCTCATTGCTGGATATCCGACTGATACGAGCTATGGTGTTGGGACCTTCCTCCGCTATCACCACCTGCCCTATCACTGCTTGGAGTCCGGGTTTACCCCACCACACATCGGTGTCTCCCGAACTACCCTCAACAAGGTCACACAGACCCACCGGGCGAGTGCGCTCCCCAGGCAACCAGACGTCAGTATCCGCGTTCCAGCCAGAAGGACTTACAATGCCTTCCCTTGCCGTACTTACGGGAGCCAGAGCCTCACTCCCAATATCCACACAATCCGCAGTTTCCAATTGAATTGTGGTACTACGAAGCGCTTTAGATTCCTCGGGTCCCGCCTCGCTTCTTATGCGGACCCGCTGGAGTTTTCCGGAACCTTGGACTTTCCGCCAGTACTTGTCCCTTGGTTCCCAACTCCCTTCTCAGCTCTCTTCGGGCAGTCAGCAATGAAGTGACCCTCTTGCCCGCAATAGTAGCAATTTGAGTGTCTGGGTTTATGGTGCATCTTTCTCCCCTGAGGAGAACCACCATCTCTCCACGACGCCCAATTGCCACCCTTTCTCTGACCTTCCAAGAAGGTTCGGAAAGCTTGCACTATCACCTCGGAGGGATCAGTCTCGGAATGACCCGCTACTTCCTCCGTGGTTTCTGTGACCTGGACTACTGCTCCGTCAGTGTGACCTCCGCGCCCTTTTATTTTCCGGAGTGGGGTCGTTGCTACTGGTGCAACGGTAGCTGTATTGACTGTAGCTATGGTTGCTGCATCCATATAACAGCTTTCCCACACTTCCGACCAATGTATTGCACGTAGGAGATCATGGGGTTGTTTTAAACGCACCCACACTGCCATTTCCTGATTAGTCAATCCCTGCAAGTAAATGCGAAGGGAGACAGCACTCAGTGTCTTGTCCAGGGATCCGAATGCTCTCCGGCCCCTCCTGGCTACCTCATTCCCGAACAGCCTCACGGCTTGTCCTGGGGTCTGGCGACAGTTGTAGAACTCTGCCTGGATCTTAGCTTTAGACTTCTCTCCGAAGTTGGCTTCCATGTGAGCCACATACTCCTTGAGAGAGGTCTTCTTTGGCAAAGGTCCCAACTCTGTCAACTGCTTCCTAGTTCCGCACTTCAACTGGCGAAGGAACTGTTTCGGAGTCCAATTGTATGCCTCGGCAACAACTTTGGTCTCCGCCAAATACATCCGCCAGGAGCTTTTACCATCCCATGGTTTCAGCTGAGGCATCTTATCATGGTGACTATCTTCACCCTCAGAGTAATCATACTCAAAGTCCGATTCTGAGTCACTGGCTCCGTCATACGTGAGGCCAGCAACCAGTGATCGGTCTTTCCTGTGAGAGCGTTTCGAAAGGGTTTCCCCTGCTCGATCCTCTACAGAACTGTCAGAATCATGTCCTTTGACTTTGGACGTGAACAGCGTGGAAGGGGGAACATGCTTGCCTTTCGACTTGCTTCCCTTGTTGGCTTCCGCCCCAGTAGGAGGAGGTCCCTCGCTACCACAAGCACCAACTACACTTCCGGGCTGTTCGTCATCCGTATCATCGGACACCGATTCTATAATCACTCTGTGGCTCTCCTTAGGAGACGATGTTGCCCCCATCGTTCCTTTAGAAAAAGTCACCTTTTTATCCGTTTCTTCTGCTATCTTGACCCGGGACGGATCATCTGTCATTGGAGCATACCTCACTCTCGAATCCGCGAAGGTGGATGTCACAGGATTCTTAAGTGGAGTCTGTTTGGCTGCTAGATCATGTAGCATACCTAACACATCATGCTCCAAGTCTGTTGTATGGAGTCTGGCTCGATCGCTGCTTTCCCGAAGCTCACGGATTTGTAATTCATAAGCTTGACGGTCCGCCAGCGTATCGACTTCCATAACTCTCATACGCTCCCTCAGGTCATTATTCAAGGCGGAAAGTTGTTGGATCTGATTACTCAGGTCCTCTCTCCGTGCCCGTTCATGTTCGCAGTCCCTCCTTGCCCCTGCTAGGGAGTGCCGGAGGTCGTCCTCAGACATCTCCTCCGGGTTATTCCTCCACCTAGCAAAGGCTCTCCCTCCAAATCTATCAGTTGGGGGAGGGTAGGCACCACCAAACATTGGCCTAGCGTCATGAGAACGCGACAAGCGTCCTCCCCTGTCTGGATACGGTGTACCTCTTCCGAACATTCCGGTTAGGGGTGGCCCCCTTCCGTACATGTCCATCGGAGGTGGTGGTCCGAACAGTCCGCCAGGTTGTAAACCCATATCTCTTTCACCATCAACGGCTATCGAGGAAAGCTCTCCAGCTCCCGCGACACCATTTAGTGCTGGTTCTCGAGTATGGTCTACCCCATTAGGCATCATCAAATCCGCCTCCGCCATTGTTATTGCGGAATATTTTCTTGCTACGGATTTCTCTGCTACGGCACTCTATTTCTCCGAGAGAAATATGGGACAATCAAGCCTGCCAGGCTCACTGCTAGTGGCAGTTACTATTCCTCCAGGAATATGGGACAGTCAACGGAAAACTTGCAAAGTCAGCTTCGTGAGGTCAAGAACTGGTCACGGCACCAATTGTAGTGAATCGCTTCTATAGTAAAGTGCTTTATTACTAGAGGCTAATTCCAACCCAGGTTCGACTACAGCGGACACGGCTCTCGACGAAGGCAAGGAAGAACACCAACACGGAAATGTCTCTTTCGTTAGGTTTATTGCCACCCACGACCAGACTGCAAGTCAAACAGACCCGGCTCAGTCCCAGCATAGGACCGAACTGATCCACTCAAAGCCTTAGAGTGAATACCTTACACCTTACAGGCAGGAGCAAGGTCACACTTGTCCTCACATCATAAAAGAGGTGTTGCACCAGGCAAACAATATCAGTGAATACAATACATAAGAATAGGTCGTACAGGAATACAGTAAATGGTTATACACGATACACATTCTGCTGTAGTTAAATAGACTATAAGATTCCTGTAAATGGGTGATAATGGTAAAACATATCTCTCTTGTAGTTAACACAAATCCGAAAGCCCATTCCGTGCTCAGTGAAGCGTTACGGAGACACGGGGAAGGTCAAGGACATTTGATTTATACACACTCTTGACGCGGAGGGCTATATATAACCTCCGATTTACTACATAGGCTCGTCCGTGCAACAATTTTATATCTTCGTCATTATGAATTCCTGTCCTTACTCGATTTAACATTTCGGCAAATGATTTATCCTCATTCTGCCTCATTATTTCAATTAATTCATACATTAAAACATGTTCTTTCCACAAGTTTGTACCTAATGATTGGACTACACCTTTTTTATTTTCAAATATCCAGTTATCAAAAATTGGGCTAAGTTGGAAAAAGTCACCAAATGTAATTACGTGTAAATTACCCATGAATTTCTTTTTCCCTAGAATCTGCTGAAGTCGTTGATCCATAAAATCAAACATAGTGCTACCTATTAATGATATTTCATCAATTAGAATAACTTTTACATCTTTCCATTTATTTCTCAATTTATTTAACATATCACTTGTTGGACTAGAATATATATTTAGGGATTTAGATGGCTGAATACCCAAAGCGGAATGTACAGTTTCCCCATTAATAAGATAAGCAGCTTTTCCTGTATAACTAAGACAAATAACAGTTTCGATATTTGGGTCAGAATTTACACCTAAATTCATAATCCGAGATAATGATTGATATAGAGAACGTAAGACAACACTTTTTCCAACCCCGGCACCGCCACTAATTAACAGCCTTAGAGGTTCGTCCTTATTTAATAATATGTGTTTCATAACATGTTCATAAATATACCTTTGTCTCAAATTCATACGATTCACGTCTTGTAATAATTTATTCTGTGGCCACAGCTAGCTTCTCCACTGTTTCATAAACATGTGTATGATTTATACTAGATTCTAGATTTACATTTTCTTCACTATTGACCATTTCGACATATGGATTAAAGGTTTCATTCGGTACAAAGAAATCATTTATTTGATCACTTTGTTCCATAGTATCACATTCATCATTATGTTGGGTACTGGGAGCAACAACAGGATCGATTTCACTATTTATTAATGTATTTTCTATTGATTCCAAAGCCGTCATAGATTCAAGATTATATTCTTTTATTTTATTTTGTAGTAATTCATACGATGTTTCGCTTAAACTTTTGATAAAATCAATATGAGATTCAAAATCTTCCACAAACTCCAGTTCCTTTCTCCAGGGATAAAATAAAGTCAAATTTATCCGAGCAATTTCTTCTTCCTGATTTGGTGAGGGACATATACGATAACTTAGAACTTTTTGTTTTTTCCGTAAGGTATATGAATATCTTTTAGTAGAATAAACAATTTCGTCCTGTACAGATTCTGGATCATCCAAATCCGAATCATTACATTCAATTAAATCAGTATCTTTTCTTCTTTTATTTTTGATTGGAACAACATTTAATTTTGTTAAGAAATCGGCGAGACACCAATTTTCGAATTCTATAGGTCTCTCTTCATATTTTTCATATTTTGATTGAAAACATACATCAGTAGATTCAGGATCCATATTAGCCAACACATCGTTACCTTTTAAAACTTTCATCATATCCTTTCTCTTACCTGTAGGAACATATACAACATCTCTACTAAGATAGCACATAGGAAATCCCAGTATCATATAAATACATTCTTGGACACTAATCTCTGACGAATTCAGAAATATTTTACCAATTTGTTTCACTTGGTTTCTTAACGATTCAGGGCTTTCTTTAAATTCCTCCATGATTTTAGACAAAGCTAAACTGAGTCCTCGATCAGATTTCTGGATATAACTAATAATATATCCAATTACAGAATATGCATTCAAACAAAATTGAATATCATGGTTGGCCCGCCATATGTTTATTAAATTTCTACTATATGCATTGACTCTACACTCATTTGGTTTTCGTTTCAAAAATAATTTATCTTCAGTTAAATTACTCCTCACGGCTCGCATATATTGATCCTCATTTAAATGTAAGGTTTCCAACATACTATCGAATGTATGATCATCGAGATTGGTTGTTGTATCTAGAAATTCTTGTACTTTTGTATAATTATTTTTATCGTCATCATTAAGCTGTACCAGGGGTTCTAAAATAATAGTTTTAACCATAGGCGGTAATGGAAACCCAAACCGACAAATATTTTTTCCTTTTTTCCTGCATGTACGAGAGTGCTTATGTGTTTGATATTTAATTAGTTCTTTTATGTCGTCATTTTGGTCTAACGAACAAGAAACATATTTATCGACAAAATTTATTATATCATCATTGTTTCCACCTGCTTTATAAGTAAGACTATCTTCTGTAAACAGAAGTAGATGCGCATGAGCTGAACCGCGATGCTGGAATTCTATCTTAAATGAATAATCGATTATCTTCCCTATTGGACACGATTCATGACATAAAATATCTTGTATAAAGACCTTCATTCGGTTGTCAAAATATCTAGCAGTTGTCACAGGATCTTTATTAAGTAATGAACATTTTTCAGTAAATGACATATTTTCAATATCGTCATTACTTATTTCACAATTATTGATTAGTTTAGACAAGCACTTTAGTAATTCATACCATTTAAATTCAGCAGATGATAAGGACATGAACCAAGTTGGAATACCACATTGACGGATTGTTGCATAAAGTTCTGTTTTCCGATCCTGAAAATACATAGGACTATTCCTCAAATGCTTATATAGGAAAAATCCATTATCTAAATCGGCAATATTTTCTAATGAATCTCTATTACGTACATCTTTACATTTATACTTGTTATCCTTTAAGAATTTTAAACCAAAATTTTTTTTCTTGTTAATATAGTTGTTTTGGTACTTTTTATACATCAGAAATATTTTTTGAGAATGTTGTGCCATTCTACGATCTCTGTGTCTTAGCTCCCATTTCATACGATCACATAAGTTAATATTATCAGGATACATTTCTGATACTCGTTGCCCACCATACAACGTAGGAAATGCTAAAGATTCAACATCTACGTCATAATAAACATCTTTTGGAAAATTGTGCTCTCCTGGCGCTACATCTAAATAAGCAGTATCTAATTGGGAATCAATTAATGTACGGTAAATCGCACTATATTCATCTGCATCCACTTCTGAGAAATTGTCAGAATTTGACTCATTATTTAATGTGCTATCATCAATTTCGACAACGGGAACACAATCAGAATCATTATTCTCTTCTATAGAGTCAGAATATTCAGAAAGTAAATTGATGGTTGTTTCCAACCACCTACTATCTACAGTAACAGGATTATCTGAATAAATATCTGAATTAGCCATTAACCATCGCAGGGCAGTCATGACACGATCTGGCCTTACATTCATTTGTCTATAAACTGATTTATAAGCCAAGCGCCTCTTAACTCTGACACTAACAGTACCTTCAGAATTAATAAATCTTGGCAAAGAAGCTATAGCATATTCAATATCAGTGGGTACATTTATAACGTTTCCCATTAAAATTAATTGAGATCCCATTGGTCGAACTAAAATATTTAAGAATAAAATACGTGGAGTAATCAACATTTCTTCATATTGATTAATCTGTAACTCAGATGGGATTATTGGAAAAACCATACCATTGGTCCAACTTAATTTAGGGACCTCTCCTTTGCGAATATGGTTATTACATGTATTGCATACATACACTTCTGAATTAGTATAATTGACACCACGCACATATTTCTGAAAGATAGGTAAACGATGCTGAGAAACTATATTTACAGATCGTTCAAAATATATTTGTTCACAACAACAACAAATATAATCACATTGGCCATTTAACTTAGAAATAATAGCCTCACTAAAAGAAATAGGTTGATCTCTTGTAAAATCTACATTACATGACTCAGGCTGCTCATCTATATTCAAATTTATAATCGCATCAGTACCTCGTAAATCTTCTGTTCCCTGGGTTTGTTCTATACTAATATCATTAGAACATGATTCACTATTTTTATTTAAAATCTTTTTTTCCTTTTTATTACGTTTTAGTTTCCTCTTTGCCTGCTTCTTCTTTAGTTCGTTGCACACACTTTCTGTTATATTCTCAGAACCTAATCCTGACATAACAAGCCGTTTATTCTTTTCACGTAGCTTTCTACGTTTCAGATTCTTTTCTTTTTTCTCTTGAAATATTTTCTCGTCTGTCTTACAACTGTCTTTATTACCAGTATCTTTTGTATATCTGTTCTTCTTTTTTTTAGGGTTATCAACAAAAACTACCTTTGTCTTTTTGTTTTGTTTAATAGAACTTACTTTCCGCTTTTTATGTGCAGAAGATTTCTTCATTCCTACAGAAGAATCATATTGATCACTATAACTTTTTGTAGGTATATCGTCCAAAATAATTGTAGAATCATGTATCACATCAGTTATATTTTCACTGTTGCCACTAACAAAAGGATCACACACTTCAGATTGTTTAGACCTCTTGCCTTCCTGTTTCTGAATATTTTTTTTCCGACCTCTGACAACTGTCCAAGAGCTACTAGATTTACCTGAAGTATTTGACATAAAAATAGATTTCTTGGCACTAACTTCTCTTCGTCTCATAACTACATTCACATCAGTCATTATCTTCACAGGTATACTTCCATGTTTACCAAGAGAACTGATATCTATTATAACTTCGTCACGTAAACGACTGAAATTATTCTGTACACATTTTATTTCACAGGTAGTGATTTCATATGCAATAGATCTGTGTCGGTCAAATTGTATTTTCAAATAGTTGCATAATGAATCAAAAGCATGGAAATGAATCAAACATGACAATCCATTACTATTTGTGAACCCACGATGATCACGAGCATGTGAATCAAACACATAATAATGTCCCTGATCAAATTTGATGCCGACACAAATACCATCACAAATAAAAAATAATTCGGAAGATGAACTAAAGGCCTCAAGTAAACCTTGAATAATTGAATCCGAATTTCGACTCAACATACCAGTCACTAATTTCGTCATATTCAAGTCATAATCAGTTACACCATATCCTATAGATGTCGGTAACTCTGAAGGTAAAAGATATGTTTTATTGAAATGGTGAGCTACGGATTGATAAATTACGTCACCTCTGTCAAGAATGAAATCCAAGTCCCATTTCATCATATTATTCACCATATGATCTCTTGAATATAAAAAGAACGACAACACATTCCCAACGCACTGTTTCCCTGATGATTCACCATATTTTATATCACCCTGGTGATACGAACCGAGCACAATACGTTTATATAGGCCTATAGACATTTTACTTGCTATGACTACTTAAATGATAAATCAAAATGCACGCACCTCAATCAATACCAAAACCAGCAGAAAACAAATTGCAATAATCAAATCGTATCAATCCAATATCAGGTAACAAGTAGCAGGTAGCATGTAGCAGATAACAATTAAACAAATAACTTTATTGTACGTTCACTACGTTGATACAAATCATAAGTTAAGCTGACATCCATTCATGACCAACAATGCGAAACAAAGACATACATTCGGCGTCAAGCTTCAGCATTTATAGGTGTCATCTAAGTCAAAACTAATATGCATTCTAAAATACTGGTACATAAAAACCCAAAATTTTGTACCCAACTGGATCAAACCAGATTCTCATCCCTCCCAAATTTACAAAAATTTTCCACCCATCTCTACTTCAGCCAATCAGAACACCCCTCAACCATGACGTAAGCTTCGGCGACGTGAAACGTCAGACCAAATCTTGTACCCAGCTCGATTCAACTGGATCAAACCAGATTCTCATCCCTCACAAATTTCTCATCCCTCACAAATTTACAAAAATTTTCCACCCATCTCTACTTCAGCCAATCAGAATACACCTCAACCATGACGTAAGCTTCGGCGACGTCAAACGTCAGACCAAATCTTGTACCCAAATGGATCAAACCAGATTCTCATAGCTCACAAATTTACAAAAATTTTCCACCCATCTCTAGTTTAACCAATCAGAACACAGTTCAATCATGACGTATGCTTCTCCGACGCCAAACATCAGATCCAAATTTTTCCGTAAACACAGCTTTCATAAGAGGAACTTCCGCCCAAAAGTCACCAAAAGATCAGTTAAGACCCAGACCTCAAACAGAACAGACATTATTCGAAAATCTCTTCATTACCATTGCCTGAAACCCGATCAGATGGAAATGGATACAGACGCTGTTACACCAAAAAAGACCCCTCCTATAGGAAAGATAGCTACCAGGAGACAAAACTTGGAATCGTCTTCGGATTCACCCCAAAAAATGAAGAAGAAACTGGTTTACCAGACTGATATACAATCAAGGACATTAGCTGAACTAAGAAAAATGGTATTAGCCAACGAATACTCACATCACAACTTCTATGCTAAAATTCTGATTCTAGAAGAAGAAGGAGCATCAGACAAAGATCCCCGGGTGGTCTTCCATCGACGAAGAATTCTCCTGGCCGATGGAACTGGATTCCTAGTAGGATTTGTGAAAACCAAAAACGACCAAAAGCCTAAAGATCTCCAAGTCGGAAATTCCTACTTAGTGACGAAATTCAAGATTTTCAAAAATGCAGAACTCCTAATGGACCAGAACACTATCATAGCAACGTAAGTACTTTTTCATTATATATACAGCATATATATTTACACTTGATTTATACTATACCCAAAAGTGATGATGAGCATCAAATATTAACCATAAATTAAAACCAGTTAAGACTTATATTAATTATTAGCATTTTACTTTCAACACTCTAAGAATTATTATAACAGAAATATTGATTTTCTTTTTAGTATGACATAATTCCGATACGCGAATCTCATACTAAATTACATTGAATATACAAATTGAAAATAAACCATATTAGATATGTACATTTCCAAACTTCTCTTACTAAAGACTGTCCACTTTTCCAGATCTCTGGATATACAGGTCCCACCTGCCCTCGTCATAAGTTCCAAAGCCGCCTACAAAGCACCATTCCACCCAGAGGGAGATATAAATAAGATGATAGCAGTAAAAGGTACATCGCTCTGCTGCACTGTGGACATTGTCGAAGTAAGTATAAATGCATGAACATACCCATTACAATAAAGTCTCTTATTTCAAAAACTTCATTTCAATTATATTATATACTAATGTATTTTGGCTATTATTAATACATCATATTATAATTTCAAAATGCATTAAAATCATTGTGATTAATTAAGATATAACACGTAATGATATAGGCAAAACAGATACTTTCAATAATGACTAATTTATGATTTATTATAGGTCAAAGACACGAGAGATGTGGAAACTAAGACGAACGGGAAACTAAAGGTTAAAGAGATAATGGTAAAAAACGGAGGCCAGGACATACCCCTGACGTTATGGGACAACGCAGCAATATATGGCCAACAGAACGTAGGAGATCAAGTCCATTTGATCGACGCAATAGTCAACTACAACTCATATTATAAGAAGAACCAAATAGTACTATCATTCGCCGATCAAATAAAGGTAATTTATCTATTTTTGTCATATGTATCTTTTTATCAGCTCTCTCATATCCGTTTATCACTCTCCCTTTTGCTAACAAAATCGACCATATGTCTACCTTTTACAATCAGCAACTGGACCATACCTATTAATATTATACGAAAGACGCTACTGTTACAGTTTCTATGGGAATTATTTACTTTCGGTCCAATTATCAAGTACTTTGTAATCTATTATAGATATCTTCAAAACGTTATAATATATCTTCAGAACTTTTACAACGAATCTCTATATCACCCAAATATGTACATCACATCTGTATTATATTTATAACAAGTCTTATACATTAATACAAACTATTTTTCAGCCTGTTCAACATGAAACCAAAATGTGCGTCGGCAAAGTGACAGCTGTATCAGAAACCGAAAACTGGCGACGACTCCAACTAATTTGTTTCATCGATGACTCCCTTCGTTACTTACAAGTGGACAGGGACCTACTTCGAGAACTCTTGGACATAAAAGAAGAGGAAACAACGACCAATAACATAGCCGATTATCTCCCGTTCACAGCCATTCTAGAAACCCTTGGCCAAGATCTAATCAGTATGAAGACCACCGCTTCAATGGAAGAGGGTCAAGCTCTCCTGAAAGCTTCTCCAACAAAATAAACACCAATATTACTTCTACATAATGAGATCATTATGATACTTGAACATTTCTAACTTCTTATCAACAAACTGGACTTAACATTTTACAGTCTCAATATTTTGACTATATCAACGAACTGGATTTCAAGTTTAAAGATGTCAACTATTCTAGGTTTTAAAGAATAGACTGTTCTTGTGCATTACCATATATATGGTTTAAAATACCATTTTATATGGTCCCAACATTTTGACTATATCAACAAAATGGATTTCAGGTTTCAGCTTTAAAAAGTTCCACTATTCTATATTTTAAAGATAGACATTTCATATAGTCTCAACATTTTGACTATATCAACAAACTGGATTTCAGGTTTCAGCTTTAAAAAGTTCCACTATTCTATGTTTTAAAGAATAGACTGTTCTTCTGCATTGACAAATACGGTTTAAAATACCATTTTATATAGTCTCAACATTTTGACTATATCAACAAACTGGATTTCAGATCTCAGTGACAATAAAAGAGTCTCATGTTCATGACAATTTATAATAAAGAATTGTGATTTATTTCAAATCGAATAAAATGTTCTTATTTATTCTTTTAAATTGCCCATTAATATAGTATTCATTCCTCCATATATAAATTGAATCAAATAAACGAAATAAAGAAACCAATAAATACTTTATCCTACCTACTTATCCTGGATAAATTTAACCAAATGAACCAACGAATAGTCGCAATTATAAGCCTTTCCCTATCTAATTTTAATTAAATCAACATATTTACATTGCCCCACTCAATCAAATGAACCCCACTAATACTCTACCCTACATAGTCTATAGATAATACTGAACAATTTAATAATTTATACCCAAATTATTCCCGAATACTATACATATAAAAAATTCAAAAATTAGTTATAATTGCTTATAATTGCGACTACACCCCAGAATCATCTTTCTGACACGTCAGAAGATTGTCACTTGTTAGAATCGATCTGATGAGATTCTTGGAGGTTTTTTTTCTTTATAGATTCCCTCTAAACCACTTCCGTCCCCATAAAACCGTCCCTATAGATCAGTATCAAGCCTATAGTTCAGTCTCAAGACTCCCTATAGAGCAGTAACAGTCCCTATAGATCAGTATCAAGACTTCCGTCTCCATAGATCAAGACTTCCGTCTCCATAGATCAAGACTTCCGTCTCCATAGATCAAGACTTCCCCATAGATCAATACTTCCGTCTCCATAGATCAATACTTCCGTCTCCATAGATCAATTCTTTCGTCTCCATAGATCAACTCCATAGATCAACTTCTCCCTAAGTTTGTGCTGACATCTAGCGTATGTGTTTGAAACTAATTTAGAAGCCTAGTTGCTAGCTGCGGGTCACTTTCGAATGAAATCCTCCGTGCGCTATATAGACTACCGTACACAATGCAACGCCAAGTGAACGTGCACATGAGTGGGTATGCCGAAGGATCTCCACATCTCTTCCGGTCTACGAAACGTAAGCACGTATAGCTTCTGAACTGGCCATTCAGTTATTACTCGATTCCCGTCGACTAAATCTTCGCTATCGGGCTCAAACACTATTTAAATCATTTCTACCGATTCAAATCTTTTATTTATTTCTTTTTTAAGTCCCTAGACACACGCAACACGGCATTGGAAAACCGGAAGTCGCTGATGCTTTGGATAGCAAGCAGCGGATCCTTGCGAAAACAGGCCGGATGGCTGAACATAAACATTAGCGAATACGCACCTCTGATTGGCTGTTTCTCCGCTAAGCCCCGCCCACTTCACTTGGCCAGCCGTCGCGGTATCATTTAGATTTCGACTAACGCGGTGTCCGATGCTTTGGATAGCAAGCAGCGGAACCTTGCAAAAACAGGCCGGCTGGCTGTACATAAACATCAGCAAATACGCTCCTCTGATTGGCTGTTGTGGCTGAAGCTTCATTCGGTCAGCCGTCGCGGTATTATATAGGTTCCGATTAAAGCAGTGCAATCACTTCCGGTCTCATAGAAAGGCTGACGACTCGCATGTCTTTGCATCATATTTTGGATGTTTTTGGATGTTTTTGGACGGAATAAAGCAGGTTTGTCTATCTTTTTTGCTCTAACATTAAGGGAATATCATCAAATCAAGGGAATCTCATCAATTCTCTTCTAAAAGCAATAATTTCCTCGGATTTTTCTGCTCGCGGTGTCTATAGCGTCAGTGAAGTTCTCGGGCTTCGCCCTCGAACTTCCCTGACGCTATAGACACCGCGAGCAGAAAAAACCTCGGAAATTATTCCTTAATTAGAGACCGACAATCGGTCACCTATGGGTGACCGATAGTCGGTCACTGGTATCTACTTGTACGATTAAGCATGAAAATATATATTCTCCTCTATATAATTCTAAAAACATTGACATAGGGTTAGCAAAATGGCCACAGTCTTGCGAGATCTCCGTGGATCTGGATAACTCAAAATTCTATCTACATGATGCTGACAGTTTCTGAATCGAAATAGATAGCCTAAATAATGAATATAATGGATCAGGGTCATGTCATGTATGTATGTATTAGTTTTATTTCTCATTTTTATACAGTTACATCGTATAATAAAATGGAAAATGGATTTTTGTCCGTCTTTGTTAAATACATAGGCCTACTAGTAGGTCTTCCTGGACGTCCAATTTATCCTGAGATCATTTTCTTTTCTTAAGAGTTCAGTGTCCGTTTTGTTGTGTTATCGTACGATCTGCCGGTAATTACTCATACCATACTTCTATTTGTACAAATATAACAATGACAGAAAGGTCAAAATCACAATTCTTAATACTAACATTTATAGCTTTACATCTAATATTTAATTCTACTCATTGTAGATTATGTTATTACATGTTATTGAAATATACGAATATCAACTATACAATACATTCAAGTGAATGACAATTAGTAATATCCTAAAAATTCATTCCAACAGCTTATACTTATTATGGATTCCCTCCTTCATTTATCTCTGAAAATGAGATCTTGGCAAAATTAAATATCATTCTGATAATTATAATAATACTGGATTTACACACCATCGTCTAGGTAATTACCACTTTAGGGGTAAGTAATCAATCCATAGGTTACTTAAACGTAATTAAAAGATGGAGGGGACAGAATAATATTAATAAATGATTTTAGATAAATTAAATATACCGATAATTCTCTCTGTGGAAATATGCATACTTTATCAATGTAATTTGTATTCATATCTGCTATAACTCTTATATTTTAATATTATACAGGCTCTTGTAATTCCGTGATGAAACTGGATTTATTTGTGAGACTTTTTTTTATATTGTTGCTATTGTTCTTTGATCATGTCCATATTATTTAATATTGAATTTACCTTCGCCACAATTATTAGTTATATGAATGACAATAGAAAAATCTTGCTTGCTTGACACTAAGCTCGGGGATAGCTCTTCTCAAATAGACTATATACGGTATATGTGATCTATTCGGATTAATGATTTGACTAATTATTGCGATGAAGGTACATACAGTATCAATATTACACAAGCCAGGGGCCCGTTGCATGAGGTATCGTTAAGTAAAAATCGTATCCTTAAAATATCCTTAACACCTTACTGTTGCACCAGCCAATATCGTGTCCTTAAGTCATGTTTCGTGTCCTTAAATGGGGGTTTTTAACAACGTGCCTTTGAGCATGGGATATCCTTATCTTAGCGCTAAGTGATCTCCGTTGTCTGCTCGTTTCTGAGCGATAATAGAGCAACTAGTGAATCGAGAATTTGATAATGAGAATGGGAGGGACGGGACGTATTTTTTCTCAGAAATGGTGATGATATATATGATAAGTATATTTCATGATTTAAAATAATTTTCTTATGTACAAAAATGTAAAAATAAGACACAATGTACGGGTATGTTGCTACCAGTTGCAACGCACCACTTTCACCATTATGCCCGCCTCTAGTTAAGGATAGGATAGATCTCATGCAACACTAGAACATTCGTATTGTTAATATATCCTTAACGTATCCTATAACGTATCCTATAATATAATGTTAAGGCTACGATATCACCAAAAAGT
The DNA here is from genome assembly GCA_942159475.1 of Sthenelais limicola. NCBI lineage: Eukaryota > Metazoa > Annelida > Polychaeta > Phyllodocida > Sigalionidae > Sthenelais > Sthenelais limicola. Next base: position 109,535,711 of record OW804095.1, on the reverse strand, counting down.
GGTGCAACGGGCCCCTGTATAGCCCGAATGCATTAGTCTGAGGTTACCCAATAAGTAGAGTTGGAGAAACATGTTACTGTACATATTTTCATTCATATAACTAGGGCCTAATAATTGTGGCTAAGGTAAATATCACTATGAAAAGAATAGCTTAATATGGACATTATCAAAGAACAATAGCAAGTAAGATAAGTCTCACTTATGTTGTCTGAGAAATAGCATGCATATACCAATATTATAGCATTTAATGTTCAGACTCGATAAATGAAAACAATATATGAATAAATGATAGTGAAACCCATATTCTGCATATTCAATTAAAGAAATATTAAGTTAAATAAGTATGCTACAACGTGGTGTGACATACTGTATGATTGGGAGAGTTTTGAAGTCGAAGTATTCAAAATAATCACCAAAAAAATACCAATAAATAATTATAAATCAATAAAAATGATAAAAAATAAATGTCCAAATTAACACCAAACTATTTACCAAAATCAGGGTCCCGCAAACCAGGCAGAGATCAAAATATTCAGTAAAAATGACTATAATTATGCATAAATCGATAGAAATGAACAAAATAAAATTAATTTAAAGGTACAAATGTACTCCAAATTATTCACCATGTCCACCGAAAGTATCCAAGGTCATAACAACACTCACTATGACCATAAATACATGTTAGGAAAAAAAGAAAAAAATGGTAGGTGACCGACAATCGGTCACCCTCCCGACAATAATGTAAATTTACATTATTGTCGGGAGGGGGTCACGACAACCCACCGACGAAATGCAGAGGGTGACCGATTGTCTGTCACCCTGTGACCGATTGTCAGTCGCCCGGTATCCACTTGACCGATTGTCGGCCACCCCTAGTGACCGATTGTCGGTGACCGTTTGTTGTGCAAGTGGATAACGGGCTTAAGTATACATGTATGTATGTATGTATACACATATGTGTATGCATATTCATACCTAGATGTTTAAAAATGCGTATAGCCATAGTCCTAGCTAGCTTTGTTTTGTGTTATAATGAACGTGCCAAAAAGCTAATGGTAATTCTAAAAAAGGCAAATACCTTAATTTTAAAAGGAAAGAAAGCCTATATATCCTAACTTAATATGAACCGATCTGAATAAATCCTGATTCATTATAATTATTTATTGGTAAATTTTGATGATTATTGCGATAATTTCGACTTCAAAAGTCTCCCAATCATACAGTATGTTACACCACGTAGTAGCATACCTATTTAACTTAATATTTATTTGATTAGATATACCAATAGGTTTTAATATATTTCTGTAGTGATCTTCGGATTCGATCCACTCGCACGTTAATAAAGACACAACAAGCCCTAACCTTTCTACGGACTTTATTAGACACTTGGGACACACCTGTCCTAAACTCTCACAGCTCGAGCTAGGGTTCTCCCCTATTCTCGACACATACAAAACGGGTGTGAGAAGACATGCCATATAGGTAATAAAAGTAAGATTCACACAGGCGCTACATTATTGTAGATTCTCGGACTGACGTCCCGTAGATATAGATATCACATAGGAATAAGTTGGTAGAGAGGTTATAAACACAAAGTAAGCTTAAAAGAGCATTACAACCAATATGCTGGTAAAAGTTCCCACACATATTCTGATGAGTGGATGACTGGTACTGCCCACTGGGGTAGTTCAGGTGTACTAACCCACAGCGGACAGCACCACCATGCAATAGAATAGAATATTGGTAATATAACCAGACCCACTACATTTCCATATATGTTCTTTGTGTATAATGATATAACTAATTATTGTGGCGACGGTAAATATCAATGTTAAATAATATGGAGATCGATCAAAGAACAATAGCAACAATAATATAAGTAAAGTCTCACAAATAAATCACGTTTCGTCGCAGTATGTTCTATTTTTTTCCAAAAGAATTCATATAAATTCATTTTTCTAGAATACCTTAAAACAACCAAGTCAACGATGTAGGACACATTAGAAGCTAACTTATTGAACACAACAATTTTTTAGTTAGGACCTGATTAGATTATGAAAAAACATCAAATAAATAATCATATATTTAAGCAATTGCGAACCATGTATTGGTCTTAAACTTATCACCCATGCATGTGCCCCTGATTACCACCCTTATGGTGGGGCAGTGTGCCATCATACATAGACATGGCAAAGAGGTTCTGATCTTTGATTAAAATCTAGATTTATTCAGATCAGACCATTTTAAGTGAGGATTTAAAGCTTTCCATTTAAAATGTCTCTTTTCGGTATAGCCAGGTATATATAAAGAGCGATTGTTTTCATATATTTAAGCTATTGTTAACAATGTATTGGTCTCATACTTATCACCTATGTGTTGCCCCTGATTACCACCCTTAGGGTCGGTTAATTATGCTTATTTATGTATATTTATATTGGAGAGAATATTGGGAGAAATAGGGGAAAATGATAAGACCATTAGTTATATTTCGAATAAAGATGAAAGGACATTAACATAGGCACAGATACATGTATTGGATGAGGTATGGGAGGTGGGGGGGGCAGTACAAGGACAGGTACCCCTTACAGTGTTGGCACCAGGAAAACACCCACATATCGAAATAGGCAGTAAAATATGGCCAAAATAGCCCTAAATGAATAAAAATTCAAGTGAAATGATAAAAATAAACTTAAAATAAATGTACTAATGTACTGCAAAATGTTCACATGTGTCAACCAGAGGTACCAGAGATAATAACTAACTTAGGTAGGCCTAAAACTTTCATCGAAATTCAGGAAAAATAAAAGATCTTGCACTCATAGACATCGTCTTTTGTCAGTCGTTTGCCTTGTATGTGGAAGCCCCATTTAACAATTGCAATGGGCTGCATGCATTTTTAGATATCTAGGTATGAATACCCTACATATATATATACTGTCTACATACATATACACACACATTTATTCATACATACATATCCATATATACACATATATGAGTAATTCCACCAATTGGTTGACATTTGACTATAAATAAATTTTTGCATTTTTAACAAGAATTCTTGGTCTGGAGGTATTTCAATCAATTCTTTCAGTTTCTTCCTCTCTCCCTGTCCTCTCTCTCTCTCTCTCTCTCTCTCTCTCCACAATGTGTCTCTTTCTCACTCTCTGTCCCCTCTCCCTCTCTCATACACAAGCATATACATACACGTATATATATGCTGCCATTATGACCTTACTATTGCAATTTCTGACAAAACTAGAGTAACTTCCGACTTGGACAATTACTCTCCTTTAATATTTGTTCCCCCCTCTCCCCACACCCCCCTCTCTCTCCCTCTCTCATGCTTCCATTTCTCCGTTTCTTTCCACTTATATAATCATAGGACCCATTCTCACAAAATCGACAATTTTCTCTTTCTTCATGTTTAGCTATAGTCATATATAATACTATTTCATTGTCTTCTCTCGATTATTTTCTTAATAATGGGAGTAGCCTTCCCAAATTCATTAATGCATTCATGTGTACATGATGGTCCTCCCATAAAGTACTCCCATATTCCGCCAGTACCTCCTCCTGTATCCCCTCCATGGCCTCCCAATATCCTTTCTGAAAATGATCCTGCTGTCCCTCCTCCAATACTTCCTCAAGTAATTAACCTCCTCCAGTAACCGGTTACTGGAGGAGGTAACTGGAGAGGGTTACTGGAGGAGCCTACAGTAACCCCCTCCAGTAACCTCCTCCAGTAACTCCCTCCAGTAACCTCCTTCAGTAGGCTCCTACAGTAACCTCCTCCAGTAGGCTCCTTCAGTAACCTCCTCCAGTAACCTCCTCCAGTAGGCTCCTCCAGTAACCCCTTCCAGTAACCCCCTCCAGTAGGCTCCTCCAGTAGGCTCCTCCAGTAACCCCCTCCAGTAACCTCCTCCAGTAACCCGCTCCAGTAACATCCTCCAGTAGGCTCCTCCAGTAACCCCCTCCAGTAACCTCCTCCAGTAACCTCCACCAATGAACTCTTCCAGTAACCTCCTCCAGTAGGCTCCTCCAGCAACCTTCTCCACTAACCTCCTCCAATGAACTCCTCCAGTAACCCCCTCCAGTAACCTCCTCCATTAAGTCCTCCAGTAACTTCCTCCAGTAACCCCCTTCAGTAACCTCCTCCAGTAACCCCCTCCAGTAACCCCCTCCATTAACTCCTCCAGTAACCTCCTCCAGTAACTCCTCCAGTAACCTCCACCAATGAACTCTTCCAATAACCCTCTCCAGTAACCTCCTCCAGTAACCCTCTCCAGTAATCTCCTCCAGTAACCTCCTCCATTAACTCCCCCAGCAACCTCCTCCAATACCTCCTCCAGTAACCCCTCCAGTAACCTCCTCCAGAACATCTCCAGTACCAGTAATTAATTAGAAGAAGGGGATGAATGAGGTGAATGTTTCCACTGAAGCATAACAAATTATGCTTAAGAGAGGTAACATGGTCCATGTATATATATTTGATATGATTTGTTAATAAGATCTAGGCCCTAATTAACCCATTGAACATACCAGGTAATGCCAAAAACAGGAAATATCTTAATTTTAAATGGAAAGAAAGCTCATAAATCCTCCCTTAAAATGGTCCGATCTGAATAAATCTTAATTTTTATCAAAGATCAGAACCACCTTGTCATGTCTATGTATGCTGGCCCATTGCCCCATTTTGATGAGGGGGTTATTAGGGGCAACACATGGGTGATAAGTTTTAGACAAATACATTGTTCACAATTGCCTAAATATATAAAAACAATCCGAGGAACAATTGCTCATCTACTCTACATGAATTCAGTCTCTTGGTAGGTATAGAATTGTATGATTATAGGCCTATATATTGTAGCAGGAGGGGACGGAGAGGGACGAGTCTCTCTAGGTTGGAATGACCCCTGCGACCTGGGTTCTTGGAAGTCACTCAATCCACACGTTCCCTACATAAATCTGTTCGAATCGGCCCCCAGTAACCAATCATCTCCCCCTCTTCCTCCTAGCGGTCAAATAACGAATACCATTAATTCCCACTCCAACATTGGTGGCAGCGGTGGGGATCGCGCTGAAGGAAGAACAAGTCGCTCAGATACAGACATAAGCCCTCTGGCATTGTCACCTTCCATGGAGATAACAGTAAACCCAAGGCTGAGAGAAAGCTGGAGGACGGATAGGGCCCCAGTGGACAGACGGGTCAACATGGTCGGTGGTGCGGATGTGGAAGCCAGACAAGACAGGGCGCAGAGAGAAAGAGCAAACCTGGGAGTTGAGGATGATCAACCAGATCTGGACATGGGTCACAGACGAGCTGACCTTGGGGGCTATCCAAGAATGCAACGGCAGGGAAGGAAGGTTAAAACAGCGCCAAGGTCATTTGATGGATCAACGTCGCTAAATGATTTTCTGAATCATTTTAGAGTGGTTGCAGACCTCAATGACTGGTCGAATAGAGAATGCACGCTGTATCTGGGGGCTAGTCTGGACGGGTCAGCCCTGGCTATACTGGATAGAGTGGACATCGATGATGGGGATAGTTTTCTCCAACTTGTTCAAGAGTTGGAGAAGCGCTATCAGCCCGCAGACCAGCTATCTCTGTATAGGACGCAACTCCGGTTAAGAAGACAAGGTAAAGATGAGGGGGTCAATGACCTAGCAGACAACCTTGAGAGAATGATGAGACTAGCCTACCCTAGGGTTGATCGGGAAGTAAGGGATGATCTCAGCCGAGATGCATTGATTGGAGCCCTGAGAGACGAGAAGCTGAGACAATGGATTGTTCAGGCCAGGCCTAGATCTTTTGCAGAGGCCAGAGCGGCTGCATTACATGGAGAAGCGTTCCATCATGCAGAGCGCGACCGACCTGGCCCCTCCAAAGCCCAAGGTCATCTAAGGCTGGCAACAGCGGAAGAACCCCCCGCCTGTTATTGAATCTCAATTTGAACAGATCCTGGGGAAGATATTGGCTAGGTTGGATAGACTTGAGACCAGCCCTCGCAGTGGTGGTCAGATGAACAATTCCTATATGCCTAGACAGAGAGGATGTTTCTCGTGTGGTGATCTTGGACATTTCAGACGTGAGTGTCCAAATCGTCCCAATGATCACACGCAAAGGGGACAGGGAAACGGCAGTGGGCAGTAAGCCACCGGGATACTGTCCAGAAAGTCACCGGTAATGGAGAGGGATGGATGGCCATATATGGCAGGTGGGATCCCTCTACAGCAGGAGTGGTGGTTGATGGGAAAAGCAATGGAGCGGTCATTCAGTGGCTAATAGATACAGGTGCTTGCACAACGATATTGAGCAAGTGGACCTGGGAACGGATGGATGATCCCCCTCCATTGCGGCGTACACACATAAGGATCACAGGTGCTGGAGGAACACCGGTGGACGTGCTGGGGGAAACTGATCTAGAAGTAGACTTTGGACCGATCATGATTAGGATGAGAGTAGTAGTAGCAAAGTTAGAAGAGGGAGGTATCCTGGGGATGGATATTATCAGGGCTAGAAGGTCTCTAGTAGACACTGATACTGGAACAGTGTGGATGAATACGCAAGAGGTAATCATACCTGGGCGACGGCTTGGTAATGTCTGCACCACACAGTATGGAGCAGTGGAGAGCGGAAGTCGGGCGCGGATGAGCATCACTCTGGACAGAGGAGGTGATGGGCAGGACATAGGTGATCGAGGACCCCTGGAGGAGGTGGACGAGCAACATTCTGGCTGGAATGTGTGTGATCGAGGACCCCTGGCGGAGGTGGTGGACGAGCAACATTCTGGTTGGAATGGGTGTGATCGAGGACCCCTGGAGGAGGAGGTGGACGAGCCATGTTCTGGAGAAACGGGTAGTAGCGGTCAAGGGCTACTGGAGGAGACAGGTGAACGATACCACACCTTGGCGTATGAAGAAGGCACTGATGTTCAGAGATCCCTGGAGGGGATGGGAGAAACACACCTGGAGGTATGCCCGGTGGAGGGAGAGTGGGGACAGCAGTCCCTGGAGAAGGTGGGCAGTCGGATTACGTCTGAAATCAGCCATGAGGGTGATGGAGAGAGGAACTGGCCGACGTTACCACGCAGGTATGCTTATGCTGCCTCTGAGACGAGGATAACGGCGGGTAGTAGAGTTAGGATGAATATCACGTGGAACCCTTCCCATGCTGTTGGTGGAGTGGAAACACAAGATACCCTGACTGGAGGGAGAGCCAGGACCCTCATGCTGGAGGATGAAGGACTTGTGCCAGACGTAAGAGTGGCAAGGTCAGTGCATTGCCCCACTGGGAGAGAAGGTATAGCAGAAATTCTCAACCGAGGTTTGCTAGATGTTCGTATACCCCAAGGTGCGAAAGTGGCGGCCTGGAGCGAGGCAGAGGTAAGATCTCTTGCCCCTCCCACTGACTGCAGCCCCCAGGATGAACAGGAGATGAGAAAGGCCATGATCAGCGATCTGTGGGGCCAGACCGATAGATGTGTGACTGAGGGTCATGAGGAAAAGATTCAGAAGCTGTATGAGGAATTTCAGAGTCTATTCCATAGAAAAGGAGAACCTCTGGGGAGGACTGGAATGGCTAAACACCACATCGACACTGGTGCTAGCTACCCAGTCAAGAGTCGGCCCAGACGTGTACCCATCCATAGGCGACAGATTGTGGAAGAAGAATTACGCAAGATGGAGGAGGGAGGAGTGATTGAACCTGGGAATGGTCCCTGGGCCAGCCCTGTTGTGTTAGTAAAAAAGAAGGACGGGGGCTGGAGGTTCTGCGTAGATTATCGTGATTTAAATAAAATCACAAAGAAGGATGCCTATCCTCTACCTAGGATGGATGATACTCTCGACCTCCTGAGAGGCGCCAAGGTGTTTAGCACGCTCGACTTGGCGAGCGGGTATTGGCAAGTGGAAATGGATGCGAGTAGTATAGAGAAAACGGCCTTTTGCACACATCGGGGCCTATACCAATTCAATGTTATGCCTTTTGGGTTGGTGAACGCTCCTTCCACCTTTGAGCGACTGATGGAGACAGTTCTAGCTGGTTTGATCGGGGAACAGTGTCTTGTCTACCTGGATGATGTAATAGTATATGGCCGGACCGTGGAGGAGTGTGCTGACAGGCTAGCGCGGGTATTTGAGCGGATGAGGACGGCTGGTCTGACTGTCAAACCTAGCAAGTGTCAACTCTTGGGCACATAGTATCGGGGGAGGGTGTGGCCACTGACCCGGCCAAGATTGAGATAGTAAGGACGTGGCCTTACCCCTCCAGCAAGGAGCAGTTGAGAAGCTTCTTGGGCTTTTGCTCGTACTATAGAGCGTTTGTCAAAGATTTCTCTACAGTGGCCGCTCCAATGTCTAAACTAACCAAGAAGGATGTGCCGTACGTTTGGGATGAAGATTGTACCCAATCTATGGATACAATCCGGAATTTATTGTGCACAGCACCAGTGCTTGGCTTTCCGGATCCAGCCGCCCAGATGATCCTCGATACAGATGCTAGTGGCCTGGGAATTGGCTATGTCCTCTCACAGGTGATAGATGGACACGAGAGAGTGTTGGGATATGCGGGGCGCACGCTTAATAAAGCGGAAAGGAATTATTGTGTAACTCGGAAGGAGTTGCTTGCCATCGTTTGTGGGGTGAGGAAATATCGCTCCTACCTCATCGGCGGAGATTTTATGGTTAGAACAGACCATAGTGCTTTGAAGTGGCTGTTGGACATCAAGGAGCCAGAGGGTCAGCTCGCTCGATGGGTGGAGGAACTAGCCACATACACATTTAAAGTCCAACACAGAGCGGGGAAGAAACATCAGAATGCCGACGGCATTTCGCGCATCCCCTGCGGTCAGTGCCATAGGATCGACCCGGAGGAGGAGGGTGAGATCGAGCCTGCTACCATTAGGACGATTACCTGGGATGGAGGACAGGTGGTGATGAAGGAAAACCAACAGAATGACCCCCTGTGTGTGATGTTTAAACAAGCCCTGCAAGATGGTAATGCACCTGGAGCAAACGAACGATTGCCAGATAGTGACTGGCTGTGGCTGAGAAATGAGTTAGGATCCTTGGCCATTGAGCATGACTTGTTGGGGATATGGAGGTGGACTCGGCCGGTCTCTCGGTCTACCTTTCCTTATGCTGTGTACGGTACTTAAATAAGGAACTGTTCATTTTAACAACTCGGGGTGAAGGGGGGGGGGGAGAATTTTCAGGGGCACCTTTTTGTTTTCTCAGCTATTTATAGCTGAGAAAACATATGAGTCACTATGAAATGTGCCAATCACTGATACTGGATCTACATCTGATAATATTCTTTAGCTGTCTGTGAGGTGTTTAAGGATGCCTTATCTAATCCTTTCGATCAGGTCCTATATTTCACACTTCACTGATTCAATCAGTCATAGATTTCACACCTAGACGTTATTGAAGGCTGATTGACAGCCTTTCTAGGTTTAGCCAAGGGAGTTGATTGGCTGTTAGTTAGATGCTTCTCCAACCATGATAGGTCTGCTTCTGCAGACCTATCATGGTTGGAGAAGGCCCTCCCACCCCCCACACCATCCCTCTCACCACCCCCCTCACCTGCCTCAGGTGCTCAAATGGACACTGCTGCCCAACACATTTTCTAAATTTTAAAAGTAAGTTACCAACTATTTAGCCTAGCCTAGCTTACTACTTTTTTATACAACCAACTTTTTTTTTATGACCAACTTTTTTATGACCAACTTTTTTTAACGACCAACTTTTTTTAACAAGTTTTTCAACGACCAACTATTTTTTAACGACAATTTTTTTTCCCGACCAACTATTTTTTAACAATTTTTTTTTCGACCAACTTTTTTTCAACCAACTTTTTACGACCAACTTTTGTTTTACGACCGACTTTTTTGAACGACCAACCATTTTTTTTTAACAACTTTTTTTTAACGACAATTTTTTTTCCCCGACCAACTATTTTTTAACGACAATTTTTTTTCAACCAACTTTTTTTACAGCCATGGCTATTGCATTGCACACAGTTTCCCTCTTCAAGAATCAAACTACTGTATAACTATAAGTTGACATCAGGCACAAATGATTGTGGCTGAGAAAATCGTTTCCAGTGGAAACGCCAAGTATATGAATTAAGTTGACACTGATTACAAAGTTAAATATGTTAACAGTTGATCAAATCGGTGCATAACTTGATAATTAGTTAACTTAGTACTTGTTCTTGCACAGACTCTGGAGGGGGGAGGGGGCATCGTTTTTTGCACAGACTCTAAAGGGTACTTTTTTTGCACATTCTAAAAGTGTGTGTGTGGGGCGGGGGGGGGGGGGCATTTTTATTTGCACAGACTCAGAACTACAATGATTTAAGGGGGTTATGAAATTTTGTGCGCTTTAAGGGGGTACATCATACAATTTTGCACAAGGATGTTTTGCAAAATCTCCACCCAACACTCACCCAACACCCACCCAACACCCACCCAACACCCACCCAACACCCCTAGTGGTTAATCATGAACAGTCCCTATAGTCAACTTTGCTCATTTTTGCGGGCACCCCATCGTCTACTCGGCGCTAATCCTATAACATTATAAATCCTGTCAATCATTAGGCCTATGTAATTTTGTGATGTCAGAATCCATTCGGAAAGTCCTGAGCACTCTTGTATCTTAAAATGTCAGTCCAACATTTCGAGATTCATAATCTTATGCAATTACCGGGCCGTTGGTCTGTGTCAGAATAGAATATGTTTTCTGATCTTTCTTTTTTGTTTTTAAATGGTTTTTATACAAACTATCCTGCCATCGGGGCTTTTGCACTTCTATGGCTCAAATAGACGTTACGGTGCCCTTGCATTTTGTATTTTTTGAGGTTTTTTTCTTATTTTTCTTCACCTCCTCTCTTGTGCTTAGGGCACCACAGAGACTTTTTCTAACCAAAATCGTCGACAAGACTTGCTGAATTTTGTTCATGTATTTCAAAACTTTTTTTTTACCCAATTACTTTACTATTTGTCAAATGTTTAGATGTATAACATGGCTCTGTACCTCACGAACAATATAATATATGATACAATAGGGCCTATATACAATAGTATTCAGCGCAGCAGTCTGGAATTCTTGTTAGCCCCACTATGAAAACTAATAATAAAATTGTCAACATAGATGTATGGCACAGAAATAAAGAGCCTATATTGAACAAAAATAACTGAAAAAAACAACTCTAAAGAAATATAAAGGCACTATTATTCCACTGAGATCCAATCATAAACACTTTTAAAGAAATATGTTAATGAAATTCCAACTAACACATAGCTGATAGCTGACCTTTACATTTCGAACTTTTACTGATGCGAATTTATTTTGGGGAACATTTTCGCGCATATTTCTGTTTTTTATATGGTTACGGTACATAATGTTATTTGCTTACATAAACAAGAAATTTTGGTTGTGACCAAGGAGAAAACGGTTTCCCCCGACTAATTCAACTAAGCTCCAACCCCAACACCCATGCGCGGGAAAAAAACGTTGTCCAGAAAAGTGTAGACCGCTCGAAAGGATTGTTATTTTAATTATATTTCTCAAGATGTGACAGCCTAATATTGTTTTTATATATACAAATGAAGCATCGTCGCGAAAACGGCCCTCGCAAACCAGCCGGGAATCCCGATTACTAAACTATTTCTAGCTGCTTACGGCATGGCTTCGACCTTTCTCACCTCCAGACGTTTTGCTTTGAGGTTGTCTGCTCAGGTTGTATGGGTTCAACCAACCCAACGACCAGCAGACACTAAGATTTTAGCAGAAGAATCTATATTTCGTTACCTTTTTAATGGAATAAATGATAATCCCGGATTTTCTACCATGTCAGCTTTGTTTCTCTGATCGGAGGGCTTCCCCACCTGCCGCTATATATGACGTCATTGTCTCCATGGTCACGTGACCGAATCGGATGATATCATTGGCTTAGAGTCGTAGTGGCTTCTTCCCATCTACTTCAGTTTTGTTATGGCAGCCATTGCTGAGAGCTCTCGCTTCGAATCTGCGGTTAGCGATAACTTTTTAATTCTTCAGTAAGTAACACATGTTCCCATTTGAACTTTGCTGCCCTTGGGTGAGTCTAGCTTCTGGGATCGGTTAGAAAGTTCCAGAAAAAAATAAAGCACTAAAACAGGCCTTCGGAAGACAGTCTCGGTATATATACGTTTCTCCTCTCGGGGGGTCAACCGGTCACGTGATCTGATAATCATAGCAAAGCTATTCCTACGGAATAGCGGTCGGTTGTGCTCGTCAAGTACAACGCGCGTTACTAACGTCATATATAGAAGCCACTACGACTCTAAGCCAATGATATCATCCGATTCGGTCACGTGACCATGGAGACAATGACGTAGTGTAAATTAAAAGACGTCAGAACGACCAGTACAATATTGCGTCATGGCCGGCATATCGGGTGTTGACAAAACTATATCAGGGGCTTCAGTGCCTTCACCTTTAATCTCACCTGTATCCGTCAATATCTATCACTTAGGGAAGAGTGGTATATGAGTGGCTTTTTTTTTATCATTTGCGGGAGCGTAAAATCACCGCGATATGCCTGCCAGCCCTGCAGAACCCAATAGGGTCAGGTCGTCAGAAAATGTACAATCGTCGGCCCTACACATTTAGTAAATCTTGATAATTTACTCTGAAAAATTAAAAATACTAGCTATACTAGAGTATATTGGGTGTTACATTGATGGAACAAATCTGTTTGATTATGTAAAACTGTATTTTGAACCTCATTTCTTTCTCAAATCATTTAACATTTTAAACATATCAATCAAGAACCAGTTATTGGCATACTCAGTCCAAGACTTATCATGCGTTATATATCAAGGTTGGATGTAACATACTACCACTGCCCTGGGGCGAAAATATAAAAGAAACGCTATAGATCCTTGGAACAGCCTAAGCACTCTGTTGGCATGCAGTATAACAGTGATAGGCCTATAACATCTTTCAAGGAAACTAGAACCCGACTCACTATAACCTATCTGATGATCCACAACAAGGTACATTGTTGGTACAACATACATACATGTATGTGTCATTTTATATGTGTGAATTGCAACTTTTTTTACAATAAGCCACATGTTGGAGGGTCGTGTTTGCATTAAATTGGCCATCTTCTAGATCATATGATATAAACGACGCACCCATCGCCTGTCTAATTGCACAGTGATTAATTCCCTTGTATTATTTTACCAATTTTATTGTGTGCCTTTCGTTTCATTAATCATAGATCTTCATTCCTTTGTCTTCTCTTTCCCTTCCACCACTTTACTGTATTCAACTACTCTCAAGAGGAATATTATTCGTTCGTATTTCGAAGAAATTTACATCTTGTCAAAGTTCACTAAAGATGCAATTCCACTGGATTGCTCTTTCTGCATGTACGCTCATGGTCTGCTCTATCATTTTCTCCATGCGCATAACAAGTGAAGTTAGAGCAAAACCAGAGCGGTCTAAAGGTGGGATCCCACTGGATCGCTTGTATCTGCGCTCATGGCTCGCTCTTGCTGCGCTTGTTTATAGTGCGCTTGTCATTCGCTCTTCATCCGCTAATATTTTGAGCGCAATACAAGCGCAGAGCGATTCTACTGAGATTCTACTGTTGCGCTTGTTTCCTATATGAAATCAATGGCAAATGCGTTTGTGCGCTCTCCCTGTGCTCTTGGTCCGCTTCTTTAACAGGTAGAAAGAGCCTTGTGTTGCTGCGCTCAAATCAAACACGGCAGATATGAGCGCAACGTCCTGCGCTCTTCTAGAGAAGCGCACATAGCCACTTTTTAGAGCGTACAGAGAGCGCAGGAACCGATTCCATTAGATCGCTCTGGTTTCGCTCAATCTTCGCTTGTTATGCGCTCAAGATAATAAAAAAGAGCGGGCCATGAGCGGTCCAAAAGAGCGAGCCAGTGGAAACGCAGCCTAAGGCTGCAATTCCACTGGATCCACTCATGGCCCGCTATTTTTATTTCCCTGAGCATTTAACAAGTGAATTTAGAGCGAAACCAGAGCGGTCCAATAGAATCGGTTATTGTGCTTTCTATACGCTCTTAAAAACTGCCACTTGTGCTTCTTTAGAAGAGCACAGTACATTGCGCTAATATCTGATGACGTGTTTGACTTGAGCGCAACTACGCAGCGTTCTTTCCAAGTCTTTTAGTAGTGGTCCAAGAGCGCAATTAGAGCGGACCAAGTGATTTACCATTGATTTCATAAGGAAAGAAGCAAACCAGTAGAATCGCTCTGCGCTTGTATTGCGCTAAAAATAGAAGCGGATATAGAGTGAATGAAAATAACACTATAAAGAAGCGAGCCATGAGCGTGCCATGAGCGTAGTTACAAGAGATCCAGTGGAAACGCACCTTAATAATCGGTAACTGCGCTTTCTATATGCTATGCGTGCTTCTTTGGAAGAGCGCGGGACGTGGCGCTAATGTCTGATGTGTTTGATTTGAGCGCAGCAAGGTACCGTTCTTTCCACGTCTTTTGTTAGCAGTCTATCTAATAGCGCAGTGAGAGCGGACCAACAAATTTGCCCTTGATTTCATAGGAAAACAAGCGAACAAGTAGAATTGCTCTGCACTTGTATTGCGCTCATAATAAAAGCGGGTGAGGAGCGAAAGAAATGCACACTATGAATTAGCGAAGCAAGAGCAAGCCATGAGCACAGATACAAGCAATCCAGTGGAATCGCAGCTTAAGATCTTAAGGGTAGATAAACGTCAATCATTGATTAGGATCTCATCTGGTATCCCCTCCATGCTCCTTCAGATATGATTGCAGTTTGTGTTAATCTCAGGCAAATCGGCGGGACAAAGGTGGGACTTTAATTACGGGTAAGCTATAATTATTGTTTTCTCGCCAAACTTATGTGTCTCTCAGATCTATTTTAAATTGATAACAATATTTTAATCAACTAAATGTCTAACTTGGGAGTACGGGGATTTTTCTAGCAAAACCAGACTATGATTGTGAGTTTTGTTTGTTTTTTTGTAAACATTTCTTTTATTTCAATAAGTAGACAGCTCTAAATATACATAGGCGACTTAGATTTTAAAGGCAAGGCAAGGCAAACCTGTGGGGAACAACCCATCTACCACGCGCTATCTCTGTTTGTTGGGAAAACCATGTATGTACCATTCTTAGCATTGCATGCACAATAAAACATTGAAGGACATGAACATAAGATTTTCTTATTCCATCTGTGTTGTTGTATTGTCCTATTTAGTTGTTCTGTTATTTGATTATACAGACCAAGTTAAGAGGCACAACAAGAACACTCACCGAACCAGCTACTTGCAAGCCTTCTACACTGAGGATGCGAACAAGACCGTGGCAAGGAACTTTTGGTTGATGAAGAAAGTCTCTTTGCTAACTCAGTTGACTCGTGGAATGGACGGGGGAGGGGTATATTCCCAAGGGGCAAAGACAGCGGCTAAGGGCTTTTCTCGCCGAGTTGGAAAATTTTGATCACTTGCCTAACTTTCGCTACTAACAAGGGGGTAATCCCTCCTGTTAAAAGATTTCTACCTCCACCAGGTTTGGATGAACTTCTCCCATTTGTGGGCTCTTCATTTATGTTTTTCACTGAGCTTACTCGCTTGTTTCATGGCCTTACACTTATAGCGGATCTTGTTAACGAGGCCAGCGAAGGGTAGGGAGTTTTTTTAAAAACAATCTTTGCGTATGTATGAAGGCCTGCATACATAAATATATAAAGCTCATTTTCAATTTGTTTTTTCATTTTGGTTTTTGACCCCTAGAATGGTAGAAGTCATGTTTGGGTTTTCAATTGTGCATTCCCTCAATAGGAGGTTTGATCTCAGCTTATCGTGGATTTTTTTCCACAAGTCGTTTACTTTCTCACATGAAAACAAGAAATGTGTGAAGGTGTCAGTTCTATCACAGTATTGCATCTATCAGAGTCTTTAACTTGGATCTGGTCCAAGTATGCATTACAAGTAGTAATTCTGTAGATAACTGTACTGAAATGATTGTAGGCATAGATCCAACATGCATTCAAAGGGGATACAGAATCTTTCTTTCCATGCTTTTATACAACTCATGCTATTATACTTACTATAGTAGTTCCCACTTTCTGATCTTACTTAAGCCAGGATGTTGAGAAGCAACAAGAGCCTCGAACACATTTGAGGCTTTACTCTTGATAATATCAATTTTGTCCTGATTATTGTGACAAATAACTTGACGATGATTTAGGGCTCAGCATATATAGGGGCTTTAATTGACGAATAATTGAGGGACTGCCCCTTGTCGTTCCAAAACTACCTAAAAATCCTTGGAGTGTGGCTTACCCACCCAGATTATGCTCAGAGAGAATTGAATTTCCAAGAGGCACTTAAAAAGATGAAGGTTGTAGTAGGGGCTTGGGCATCATCAACAACGTGTTAATGCTCCCCATCCTGCAACACACGATTGCTGTGTCTGCCACAAATGAAATATTTGTTAAAAATGTAGAAAAAGTGTCCAAATCGTTGATCGTTACAGTAACCAAAACAGATGTACTTAGAGAAAAATTCATGTTTAAGAATATAAAAGTCGGAAAAAAATTTTGCAGAATAAAAAATGGAACATAGCTGGTCTTACAACGATTGGTGATTTGTTAGACGAAGAAAATAATATGTTGTCAACTGAGAGTACTACTATTAGACAAACCTTTAATGTGAACTATACTTTCTTAGACAGAATAAAAAAATCAAAGGTACCGTCCCCCGTTTGATGGTACTTACTGGAGGAGGATAACCCCCTCAAACACAAGGCAGGGTAGCAAACTTTGAAATTCACGACGACAGCTTCAATATTTACAAACGAGCGTGAACAAAACAAATAAAAAAAACTTGTACTAAAGTGTAGACCTGACCTAAAGAAATTTTTCAAGTGGAATGAAATCCTGAATGACCAAGAGGGTATGCCGTCACAGGAAATTTTCAATAAAAGGGTTAGCATCCCCCAGAAAATTTGTATCGAACCAAGGCTACAAGCTCTGCAATTTAAAATTCTAGGAATATATGTTGCAATGAGTACTTGTGTAACATCACGATAAAAAATGACTCTATAATTATGTGAATTTTGTGATTACAATGTGAATTTTTTACATATTGGAGACATTATCCCTGACATTGTAACGCCCACCCAGATCCCTCTGGGTACGATGGAAGTCGGGAAAATATATGATTTCATCAACTGATATTTATTCAGGCTAAGAATTTTAATACAGGCAAAGCCTGTTTCATAATAATGGCATATATGTATTATACAATTCGTCAGAGAATCTAGCAGAAAGTTCAGAGCTATACAGTACGGGGAGAAAGTTAACTTTAAAAGGGGACGAAAAGAGGAAAAATGGAAGGTGTTCATTAACTACCTGCGAAGTCGATTCTCAACCCATTTAAACTGAAGTTTACAAAAATTGTTCAATCATCTTAGAACTTTAATAGAATGATTAGAAAGGTACTGCGAGTACATGGAAGAAATTTGGTGAATTTTGCTTAAATAAGTTCTCTGGGATATAGGGTGGGTCGAAAACAAACCCTCTAGGCAAATATTGGAGAAAATATGGGGGCAAATACGGAAACATGGTGTAGGCATATGATATAATAATAAGACACATTGCTGTAGTTAGTCTAGGCCTCCAAAGGGCTAATTTTGAGACACATTCACAGAATTTGGTACAGAGATAAATTTGTTCATCCTCTATCATTTTAGATGGGGCCACATTCTGAAATATGAAAGTGGTTTCCATGGCAATTGATCATTGGTATCATATATTAAAACTGCTTTAGGCTTATGTAGTTTAATGTAGATACAGCAGGATACGAAGAGTGGAATCTTTGTCAAATATTCATATCCATTTGAAATGTAGTTCGTATATAGTATCTGGTTACCATGGCAATGAAAAAGGCAACGGAACAAGTTAGAAAAATGGCACTTTATTGTCCCATTTCTACACTTTTGTCAGGAATGGCAGCAAACCTGGGAATATATAGATATGAAGGTTTTATATGCAGCTTGAGGCAGGGGGTAATAGCAATAGCAAAATGATGATATTGACCTTGACCAAGGTCATTAACAAGATGTTTAATGAAAGCTCTTATAACTATCATATGCTTTAATTGTGTACCCTTGGCCTTAATAATTCAAAAGATACAGGTTTTCATATGAAATGAATTTGTGAAAAGTTAATGTGTGTCTACCTGTCCAGTGCTTGTAGTGTACCAACTAACTCTACTAGTCTACATGTATTATTTTATTCCTGCTTCACAGGTTGCTGTTATACCTATTATGATTACTACAAATTATATATTATATCTCTTATCTGTATGTACTACATTGTAACCTGGCCATGTCAAGATTGAGAACCTGAGTTTGGATGAGGACTGATTCACTGTAATTGGTGTTGTGACAGGTTCACTACAAATACTTTATTATAATGTAATTTACTCCTTCAATATAGAACTCTATGGGGAGTAAACAACACATAGAATATTGAATTAAATATGACTAATACTTAGAAATAAGTTAATCCTATGCACGAATGTTATGTGCAGTGCCCATACACTATACCTGATTATGGTTTTCTTGATGATTTGAGGATTAACCATCATTATATATTTGTATTTCTTTCACTGATTTCATACTTGATATTTTGAAAAGTTTATCAAGTTTCTGGTCTATTTCCTGTTGTTGTCTTTAATGGAGGTATTCTGGTATAGTAATCATATGAATTACCGTATTTAAAATCAGCAGGGGGTATAGTGTAATGCCATGCAGTCATACATATCTCATATACTACTTACATTACCTTGCCTTACTATGTATGTGCAATTCCCTGTATTACCCACCAGGCGGAACCACGATTTACACAGCACTGAGTGAGTGAGTGAGGTTGGTTGCTTTACGCCCTTATCAACACATTGAAGGTTATATCAAGGGCGGGAGAGCTGAGAGGGAGGCAGTTTATGATCATACCCAGGAAATAGAGAGAAGAAGGGAGAGAGAGACAGAGAAAAAAAGACAGACAGGCACTTTATGGTCATAGCCAGGACCACTACACAGCACTGTTTTACCATTCCTTCTTCTTTACCTGTATTATCCGAACAAAATTTGTATATACGCACTACTTTATATGCCTCTGTAAAACTGTCTAGTCTACTCTCATAGTCATCATTAAAACGGAGTAACAATAGGATATATTTATTTATCAAGTCCAATATTCATAGTTTGTTCTCCCCATTGTTTAACATGTATTTTTCTTCCTAAGCAGATGAATGTAATACGTTTCTGGTGATTATGTTCAAAATAAGACAAACATGTTATATCACACCAACTTTTAATGTTACAAGTAATGACAATTTTGAATCATGAAATTGTACTTTAACATGACAAATAGTAAATTGTTATTCATAAGCTGAAGATTTAATTGACAATACATGAAAATAACTGCCACTTGACCATCGGTTACGTGTAACTGAAATCTGTAAACGTTTCCCTTGGAAGCGGAAATTCATTGAATTATGCTGACACAAGTCGTGAATACTTTAAAATGGCAAAACAGTAATACAATGTATATTGTATTATAATAGATTATATACATGATTAAATATTAACTGCAACTGATTCTTTAAGAAAAGAAATGATTCTTGTGGTGAAAACCACAAGGAATGTTTGAATAAGACACAACGCTGGGATTCGGTTTTAGAATTCCTTTATTACTCTTTAAAGTGCCTAAGTGCCAGGCTCTTAGAAACATTATTATTATTCTATTATCTGTATTCATCTTTTGAACTTTGTTATCAGATTATACTTAGTGAACTCCTTTTTTGTAATCATATCAGCATGTTCTGAGAAAATTGTAATTGTTACATAATGTTCCATTGCTGAATAAAAATCTTTAAATACAAATACAACAAGAAAGACTATGACTGCATTATAAGGAATTGGGTAATTTTCATCATTGAAGTTCTTCTTAAAAACATTGTCACTTAAAACGTTTTTGATTTACCCAACTTTTCGAGGTTGAGTACTGGAGATTGCATCCGTAGCGATGTTCCTGTGTTGTGAATCTTGCCTATGTTCTTTCCAGTGAGATGATTTGCCAGTGTTGCACTTTCTGTGTATCGACTCTGGATCTCTTCCAGGCTTAAATACTATTGATATTTAATAATAATATATTCGTGATCATATAGGTTACTTCTCTGAATAAATATTAAACATATCTCTAGCAAAGGTAGTGGAGGAAAGAACTATGTCCATGTCAAAGGCCTAGGGTGGATAATATTCTATGTTCTTTAAGCGCTTCTCCGGAAAGAATAACTTATAGAGAAAGTACTTTATAAGTCCAGTTTATTCCTTTAAATCCTTGAGGTGAGGTTGAGGTCCTTGTTCCCCAACCTGACAATGCATGAAGCTCAATGCAAAGGTCATGAATATTATAGCAAGTAACATAAGGTGTGTACAATATGAATCAGGAATATATAAATAAATATAATGAGCAAATAAGTATAAACTTCATCATAAATTAGAGTAATATATAACATAAGAGATGGTCGAAGTCTGGAAGCTCTATCATTAACCAATAATTAGTTATAACATAATGAACTAATATAAGCAGAGAATAGCAGCAGTTCTTGATATGTAGCCCCTGCATGGTGGCAGCCGGAAATATCACAGAGGTTTCCCGGAGGTTTCCCAGAGGTTTCCCGGACTTTTCCTGGAGATTATTCCAGTGATTTCCCAGAGGTAATTCCGGAGATTATTCCAGACTTATTCCGGACATTATTCCGGACATATTCCGGAGATTACCCGGACATATTCCAGAGGTTTCCCAGAGCTTCATAGTCATCACACATTCGTAACACCTGCATCCTATCAACGATCATATAGCTACATATATATGTCCATTGATGCACAGCCATGATTTAACTTTTACGAACGACGGCACGGTTTTGTTTCACAAGGGGGCACCACTGCCTTGACGGAAGCGTCGTGAAGTGTGGCTCAACAGATCCCATCTCACTGGAATGAAGAGTCCTGTTCGAGAAAGGCTTTCAGGGGAGTATGGTAGGAATGATCCATCATTCATGGGACGAGGTCTCCACTACCACCTCATGACATAGAGGGCCACTTACAAGTTACAGGTCTGTACATTCGAAGATTGTGTCCTTAATTAATAGGTTTTGATATCTAACGCAGTAAAGCTTTCAGTTGTAAGACCTGTTCATGAATAATTCCTTTACGGATAATTCCTTTACATTCAGTGTCTCCTTCTATGAACTGTGGTTCTATTAAATTAATCACTTTATATAGGCTATTGAGAAAATGGGATATTTATTATTGTTTCTGACTCAAAGTCAAAGGCGCCAGCAAACAGATCGTGTCTTTAGTTATATTTAGTCATCTGCTATCTATATATAGGACGAGTTGATTGTGTAGTAGCCTACGGTACATTGTCAATTTCTAGGCTTAGAGTAAAATAAAACTCGCCTGTACTATTAAATTTTCAGTTCAATCACGTATGGCCATCGTCGGTATAAATGCCAGGATAACTATGTCTAACCTCCTCCACCCCCATATCCAAATAATAATAATGACAATAATAAATAATAATAAAATAATAGTGATAATTATAATAAAAGAAAGAAAGAAATGTATACTATGCAACTCCCCTCCACCTAAATAAATTATAACAAAGTGAAAGGATAGGGAAGACTAGAGCAAGAATGGAATGGCGTGTTAGAATGACCAGTACCCCATAAGTCTAGATATTTGGCATTTCAAGGAAGTCTGGATCAAAGATCTGCTGTTGCAAAATAACTATTATTTATTATCGAGAAACGAAGGGATCTTGGTCGATATATGAAATGAATGCATTTAGACTAGCAATGGTGTTTGCCTACAAAAGAATTCCATCATATTATTCTGTTTGACAATAGCTCTCTCTCTCTCTGCCAGTCTGTCTGTTTGTCACAATATTTTATTTGTTTGAATGATTTTGATAGAGTTCTCTCAATCTTGTGATACATAGGCCTACACTAGCGTGATGAGGGTTCTGTTGGCCACAAATCCCTTCCGAATCACTTCCACAGTGATCAACCGCAAACCGGACCCTTTTACACACTCACTCCAGTCACCCAATACATTAAAACGCCGTAGTCCCGCATCAAAATACAACATCAACGTCCCCGGTGAAGAAATGATCAAAGCGCAGCTGGCCTTGCTGGAGATGAAAGAGAATCATTGCTGGCCCCCGTCCCACCTCCTCTCCCCTCCCTCGTTCCTCTAACCGCCCGGCCCGCTCCCTGTAACAAGATAACAAGGAAAGCTACACGGATATAAACGCTAGGCTACTTGAGCAATATTCTAACCGGCAATACACATTACTAAATATTACAAATAAATACTGTAACTCTGGTACCGGGACATCGTTCCACGAGGGGACAGTTCTGTGATCACAGGCTCTATCGCAGTGGTAAGGTTCCGTATTTAGTGGGGGTGTGGTGTATAGGGGAGGGTGGGCTAAAGATGAAAGCTCTGGCAGCGATATGCCAGCTAATTGCGAGCTGTTATCACTGGGGTCACACAGACAGATTACTGACTTCAAAAACACCACTCACCTCAGAGTGGTTTAACTAGAGGCCGGTAGGGGTGCCTTGGCCGGGGGGCAGGCATCGAGGGGAGTTGGCAATTTGCTTCCTTTCATGCTTTCATATACACGTATAAAGTCTTTATGTCATTTACGCTGATCTGGCATGAGAAAACAGAGAGGGAATAAAAAGGGGAAGTATTTCTAGGTGCAGGATATATATATTAGGTGCAATGGTCTTCATGACTCAGGATAGACTGAGTTTGTTGGTGCACAAATGTACTTAGCTATGGGCGTAATTGTTCATGCATTTCCTGTCAAATATATACTGACTGCACTATATCATCTGCCATACTCGGAGAGATCAATGCATGGGGGCATGGTAATTGTAGGGCAGCTGGCTAGTTAATTGTATTAAGATTTGCTAACTATACAGTGTAACTGTTACTAGTCTTTCCTTCCATGTAGGGGTAAATCGTCATTGAATATCCCATGTGAGGCAAGTACACTGTACTAACTGAATGATTCATTGTTTGGGGTGAGACGAGCCCCGACCCACCTACCGTATTTACAGGTAGCGAAGTAATATCAATCAATATCAGTAATTAGTTTGATTTGACTTATTGATTTGCTGCATAAACATTCTGAATAAATTTTTTAAAAATATATATCAGTAATTAGTTGTATTCCTGAATTTAGGCCTAAATAAAAATTGGGTGAAATGAAATAATTCTACGGTACCTCGCTATCATAAATTTGACCCATCCATCGTATTATTTTTTGTAAATTGCTATGCTAAGTGCACATGGTTATACGATGGTACTTAAGAAAATACACAATAGTAAGAGAATGTGTCCTTAAAATATCCTACGGTTGCTTAGGATTGAATTCTTTAAGTTTGGCCTTCAACTACAAGCCATAGGTCTACATCAAAGGGTATTAGTGTTTAAAATTATAATCAGTTTGTGGTATATGCTCTTTTAGATATGTTTCTTTTTATGCTATTTTGCCGAATTTGAAGCGAACCATGCATTGGTCTCCAAATTGGACCCAGTCTGAATATTAAGCCCGAAAATTACAGGTCGAACTCTCGAACTTTCATTAGAATGCTCTTTGAAGTTGCAAAACACATGTAAACCGGGGAGGGATCCATGTGTGTATATGGATAAATACCTTCAATTGACGTTAAAATAGCTTGACGTTAATCGCCGGATATCGGCTTAATAGTTCTGATCTCTGCAGGCACTCTATTATTTCAATCCCATACCCGTGATGCAATAGCAGAACCCAACGGGACACGCTCATTCACTTATAAATACATAACATAGGCCTACATGTACAGTAAAGATTATTAACTACCGTGTGCCCTAGCTTGTTTGTGTACACATACCGGTAGATGTATGTAGGCCTATGCATATTCCTGACAGGAATAGGTTCACCTTTTAATAAACCCGGGTCTCAGCCGTGAAGGTAGTCATAATGACAAGCCTAGACTTATTTGTTCGGGCATTGGTACTCATTAGGATATTAACACTAAACAATAAATTCCCCTCTTCAGGGTGACAGATTTACATCCTTAAATGTCATAAATGGGATGGAAACTAAGTGAGGTAGGCGAGCCAATGGGAGACAGTCATTTGTTTACTATGGCCCCTCATAAATCTAATATTTATTCTACAAGCGGCCTTTTCTCATCTCTTTCTTTGAAGGTGAAAAATAAAAGTAATAGATGAATGGCCATTGAGTATAAAGTCGGGTTTGTTACAATCATCGCTAAATAAAGGCCACACTTTGAGCGAGGATAAGCCTTTAATTGTTTCTAACCGAGGGGTGCACACAATTTGAGTAATTAATTGAGAGAGGCTTAACTTAGAAGATAAAAGGTGCCGCGCCATCCGACCATCCTACACTTCTCTCTCATCTCACCAACTTCAAAGGGCACCGCCGATGGGCGCTCTAACGGCCACCAAACGCTGTAATATCGCTCCCTCTAACCGTCATGGGTCCAGCATATACGACGTCGGCTAGGCTAGAATCTAGGCATTCATTGAGCTTACATAAATTAGAGCTTTCAATATCGAAATACAAAGAACAAGGGAATATTTCCCTAAAGGAAAACATGTGTACATGCCACGATGAAAACGCACCCGCATGTTTTATCTCTCCATGTTAGAGCGCCGTTTTCAAATTAATGGCATATCAAATGTTTTCTATTACAATTTACAGTAGGCTACTCTAAATTATCAAATGATCTAGGATTGGATCGAGTAGGCCTACCGTCATGATTCGAGTACAAAGGATCTAATTAAGCCGCAGGATGACGAATGGGGACAGAAATAGGCCTAAGTTATGCCAGGCTATGTTTAAGTTTTTTTTTAAATTAACCTACATTACATAGGCCTAGGCATACAGGAGTTATGAACTTCAAACGCAGGGACATTTAAAAAAAGTGATCCACTGTTTGGTCTGTAGGTGTATGTGTTCAGGAGAGTGGTGAGAACGTCAGGGGGTGGGCTTTCAAAAAAGGGCGAGTGTTATTGGAGGTCCAGAGTTCACTTCCCCGTCTCTGGAAGGTTTTAAACTTTGAGGGGTAGCCGCTGAGTTTTCTCTGACGAACGTAAACATCTGCCCGTCTCAAGTCTGCCGACACGTTCTATGCTTGAATACAGGGCCATGTGGTGGTACAGTCCACTGGACGCTATGGGGCTGAATACGTTTCACCAAACTTTTCCAAGTTTATGTCATCCCTGATATCTAAGCGGTTGAATATAATTTATGAAACGGGTATCATATAGAGACATACGAGACGAGAAATCAGACTATGTCTCTGAGTTGGGACATGAGTAGACTTAAATAAAGTGTTGTTATGGACTTTGGACGCCCCCATTACGCTCCATGGACGCTCCCGACACATTTTTACAAATGTTGATTTTTCCTGCGCTCTGATTGGTGCGGTACATCAGAGGCAAGTGACGTCACACAGCCGGGGTCGGCGGGCGGCGGGCCAGTGCTTTGATGTGTGAGACATTCAAACTTTTCAAATTTCTTGCTCTAATTTGGCGAGCTACCCCCGGAACTTTCGCTTCTTACTCGGAATAGGATATAACTAAAGTTAGGAGGTAAGTTAGATCTTTCATAGAGATGATGAAGTATTTTCAGATAAGTTTTGGGGAACTTTTAGATGAGTTATATAGGAGTTGTGTTGGGTTAGATTCACGGGAAGCCCACCTCATACAATGTGTATAGACTGACTAGAGGTGGAGGAAGGGGCCCTGCTTCTCCATGCCTGCTGACACCCATTCAGCTTTTCTAGGTCGCCCCACATACCACTAAACCAGGTTCATACTCATGGATTTATTCAACGCTCCCGGAGAGACTAGTTACTCCAAAGTATGGATTAGTTGATGAGGTTTGTTTTTAAAAGTTTAGTATTTCACTTTATCATTTTGAATGATTGTGTCTTTTTTAACTAGAAGTTCTGTTGAAGGAGTTTTTTTGTGTGACAGTGACAGCGTCTGACTTCGAAGTCCGATACGGCCAGTAGGCTATCCTACAGGTTCGTGTACCCGTCGGTGGGTCACAAAGGACTGAAGCCTTGTCCTGATTTATCCATTTAAAATTGTTGCCCCTTTACTATGCCTTGCTAACTTTGATCATTTTGATTGATATTGCGCACTGGTCTCCTCCGGATTTTACACCACTGGCGTTCCTATGACATGATTGAAACTAGCTACCGGCTATGCATTTCTTCAGTTCAGTCATTGATTGAATGGTCTATTAGATCAGAACGGATCAATTTCCATTCAGTCATTCCATGTCCGGCTAAGATGAATAGAAGGATCGAATGCGTTCACTTAAACTTAGGCTATCTCTTTCAAGATTTTACTATCAACTCACTATATATATCGTTATTAAGTTTTACTGTTTTCTCTGCAATAGTTCATTCCCCATTCATTCCGCACTAGTTTTCAGTATAAATTACCTACCCTACATTGGACTCTTCATCTATAGGCTAAGCTAAAAAGTACACGAAGTAAATGTAGAACTGTATACCAAGCCCATTGAAAGTTGAGCTTTTCTCCCTAACTGATTTTTTTTATCCTGCGATGATCGTGGATCAGGGTAAGGGCATGGAGGCGGAGGTCACAAATCTTGAGAGATCCATATTTTGACATGGCTTCATTGTTAGCCCACCGAAGTCACCCGAAACAATGGACCCTGGGAAGCTGTACTTTTTATGTTCGCCCTTGCTTGATTTTTGCACCGTTGATATTTCATCTAATTTTAGTTTTAGGTTCGAAACATGTGTTTTATCGGGAAAAAGGATAGATCTAATAGTAAACAAAGTCGGCCTCCTTGGCTCCCCCCTTACAGGGCCCCCGTCATTTGCATACCAACCAACATGGCGGCGATGGACTGTTTTGACCCAGTAAGTCTGAATCCAGCTAAACAAGTCGGGAATGCCTTATAATTCTTGCTGTTGGGCGACATTTTTACAGCTCCAGGCTTAGTTGGGATAGGGAAGGGACTGATTAGCTACAGGTAGGCTTTGCATGGGTTGTGTTATGGTGTTTTTTGACCCCTAACCACACAAGGGACTTGGCAAGATGGCCACCCGTGCCTGTTACATTACCGAGCAGCGAGTGAAGCCACCTCTCGCCAAACCCACACACACAACCCGCGATTACAAATGTCGTCTGCTATCAACAACCGAACATTAACGCTGTTCAAAACCTAAATTAAGAACCTAGACACAGGAACTGCAATTCGTACAGCTCTGTGTCTAGAAGGATATCGTCAGATTGGAAGTATGCCAACGTAAAATTGACTGGGAGATCGATTTGCGTTGCCTTTGATTTTCGTGGGCTACTGACAAGGGTAGTCATGCATGGGGTCTGATGGCCATTGCTCGCTTTTGATCTCTCGAAGAACTCGGCTGGCGGGCCTGCCTTCATACTTTGTAGTTTGCATGTGATTATGAGAGGGTGGCATCGTAAACTGGCAAGATCAAACTTTGATCCCTATGCCTTACAAGCGTACAGTTTGATGTAGCGATCGCCACAGCTGAGGGTCGGCATGTGTGGGTAGGCCCAGTGCTAGCCATTACATCCCTCCCCCGGCACTTACACCTTCCTTTGATCTGGTCAATTCTTTACTTTGTAGTCTGTTTGATCGTTTTTCCCTCGGTACTGGTCGTTAAAAACAGGTAGTTGCTTACCCGAGCACTGCCGAGAGCCTGGGAAGATCCCCTAGCTAGGGTACGGATGAGAGGGACCAGAGACAGTGGCAATATTAGACATCCTAAGCAACTAACTAATCATCCAGTCCTTCCTTAGATCTCAGGGGTTAATATTAACATATCAAAGCCGTGGTCTAAATCCGCTAGGGGCTGGTAGATTAACAACAATATCACACTCGGTCTGCTCTTGTGATCATGAACTGGTGGTTCCCACTTCAAAGTGATGTCCTTACCTCCATAGGCTTTATACCCAGGAGGAGTGGAAGGCCATTATCCTCTGAGCATCACGATAAATAACATGTTTGACAGACTTACCTGTCCCATATTCTCCATTTATAGTTTGAAACCCCCTGAAATGCCCTTCAACTCAAGCCTTAGATGGACATAACTTGATAAGGACCTTGTCAACATATATTTTGGTACCCATATAGCTGTGCATACACCATTGATTGTTTATGATGTATACATTGTATATATATATTTATTGTGTCAACAGTTCAACCCATAACTGACCTTATATGTTGTTCTGTTTCCTCTATAAAAAATTCTTGTTTAGGCCTACAGAGAAGAGGGCATTTGCATTTAATGAAACACTAAAAGTCTGTTCATTGATTAATTTTTGGAAGCCCTATTTAAATGTTCTATTCATAGCAACTTGTTTCGTGAAAATAATATTAATATCAGACTCATGTGAATGCTATTTCTGCTTCAATAATTGCTCTCCTACATTAGACTGATACAGTCAAATCTGTAGCTCTTGCATGTGCGGACGGCTGTTCCTACATTTAATATTCAACAGTTTTTGCAGGAATCCCCCTTTTTATTTATGACCAATGCAGTATCTAATCGCATTAAGACTATTTCAATAAGATTTAAATATCGTGTCGTCTAGAAATTATTTGACTCAGATCCACCTAATTACTTCCCATACAGTTTGCACTTCAAAGGGATTTTTTCTCAGAAGACTTCAAAGGCCTGCGCCGCGACCCACAATGGGCCTGCACACGTATTTGCCGTGGCTCGAACCAAAATAATTCTCTTAGAAAAAGCAGTGAGAGAAAGATAGACAGGGGGATGTTGCATCAGATCTGTCATCTGTGTTGTATGTTCGTTTTTAATGGTTTTGATATCGATTTTAATTTTGAACAGTTAGGTCCTGAGAGCTTCGACCAGGAAAGTGGTTATATGAGGGGGCGCAAAGCTACATACTATAATTCAAGAGATTCCTGTCCTCCAAGAACAGACATTCTGATACTCTACGAACATAGAATGACTAAAGAAACGCATGCACAATCTAGAATATTAATTATTCCTAAAACATGCACCTAAATGGCATTTCTGAAAAAAATAAGTGCTTTTAAACATGAAATATACTGGGAACTAAATATTCTTGGTCAAGTAATAGAAAATGATAACAACTAAATACTGTCTAAGTTACCTCAGAAAGGAGAATCTTACTTTTAGCAAGACCTGACTATTAGCTTTCAAATAGGGATGATACTTTGGCTTTTGGTGGAAATGAAAGAAAATCTGTGATGGTGGTTGAGCAGCAGACCCTTTGCACCCACCCGATCACATCGCTTTTCAAAGATCAGAGGCTCTGGTCAAGTGTATGTGAGAGAGGGAGTGGATTTTTATACAAGCCTAACATGAGCAGCTAAGCGAGCAGAGAAAGCTTTTGAAGTTGGATTCTCCCCTCTTTATCTCGTCCTTACCTCTTGGCCTTCATTAATTCATGCACAGTAAGATGTTGGATTTCTTCTACACGCAGGCGTAGGTTTTAAACTCCTCAAAGAATATTTCACTTCTTCAGAATACTTGCATGGAGAGTTATTTTGCAATGAAAATCGCGGACCGAATTGTAACTTTCTAGGCCATGTTTGACTTGAGAAAACTTGTATATAAAAAGGTAGATGAAAAGGTTGGAGTGACTTTGATCACTTATTCATACTTCTCTTCTAAGACAGGAGGACTTCATTCAAAATGTCATGAATGCTCCTGTTGCTATATCTGTTTCTGTCTGATCCCTTTCATCCTGTGTTTATGTATGTAAGACTATGTTGTACACTATCAATCTGAACTTTGGGTATTTGTATGTCTAATTGTTGTCTATATTCCTTTGTTTCTGGCATATGTAGGGCATATTACCTACCATATTGGAAATGTCGTCCTCGCTGAATTGAACTGCTTTATCACAAGTTCCTCCCTCATACTTGGGACACGCCTCTGCATTCATATTTGGCGTGAAATAACTTCGTAAACATTTGATCATTAGCAGACCTTCAAGTAAGGCAATCCAGGTTGCTTCTAAAACTGAGGATGAACTGTCATCTGATCATTATTGCAGTAACTTAAATATCCAGTAGAAATTTTCAGAATAATGAAAAAATATCCCGCTACTAAAGTTAAATCAACCCCTGCCCCCAACACACACAGTGGCTGGAATATATATAATTGTATTGTATAATTCTACGTGGTAATAAGTATGTCTAAACTTTATTTTCAGATGATTTCGACAATGTGACTTTCGGTCTCATCAACATCCCATCTCCTTGCAAGGATTACCATTAGCTAAGAAGAAACCAACAGTTTAATCGTGAAAAGTTTGAAACGACTTACTCAGATCGGCATGACGTTCCCTACCCCTACAGATTTCATGTGCTCCTGTTTGTGATAGTGTATAATGATATGATGCTGGAGCTGGAAACATGAGTATTGAGGTGCAACAGTTCCTAAACGACTCGGGGGGCAACTTCACAGAGACGGCCCCGCGACCCCCCGTACCTGGGGAGGAGAATGAACTTCATTCGAACGGAGGAACTTCGACAAGAAGTAGCGGCTCCTACCGTAGCCATCTCTCAGGTATAATATTTGCTGCATTTTTTTGTCGTTTCCACAATAACTAAATGTTTACATTTAAACACCACGAAATAGTAAAATCATATATCAGGAGTTGGGGTTTCATGTGGCAGATAGGATATATTGACCCTTGATTTTAGTAGTTTGTCGAAGGTAAACTAATCATTGGCTCAGCTAATTGTATCCGCTCTAATACTCATGTAATCACAGTGAGTCCAAATTTCCTCATTAGATTTTAATTACTATTTATTGGCTATAGCATTTAATACGAAGATATTTTGTCTCAGTGCCTCTGCTAAAATAATATTTCATCCAATATCCTTTGAGTCCTTTGAAATTAAGATTTGTGTTGTCGATTTAAAAAGAAGAAGCACGATTTATGTTGTCGATATCACGGATGACATATTGCACACAGTAGACCTTGGTAACAATGAAACACCTCTTTTTATCTTGCCCACGCTTCAGGTAAAAGCCACACGTCCAACAAATCGCACAGGAGTGAGAGTTCTCCCGCGGCTACGCCACGACGTTCCAACCTGGATAAAACAAACGCGTCGTCGCTGAGCTGTTCAGCCATCATCCTAGGCGACGATGAAGCGCCGCTCGGCTTCGAGCCAGAGGGTAGCGCGGCGAGTTCTCCACCCTTCACAGAAAACAGCTCTCCACCTTACCTCAAATGGGCAGAGAACCTTATCCACCTTCTCGACGACAGTGATGGCGTCAAGCTATTCAAACAGTTCCTCGACCAAGAACAGTGTGCCAACACCTTGGACTTCTGGTTCGCCTGTCGCGGCCTCAAACTGGTCGCGCCAGAGGACAAGGATAAGATATATAACCTAGTTAAATTAATTTATAGGAAATACATCAAAGGTGATCAACTATGTTTAAAACCGGACGTGAAACGGCGCTTAGCTGAAAGGTTGAGTAAGAAGGAGAGCTTCGACCAAACTGTGTTTGATGAAGCTCAGCAGGAGGTGGAGGATACCATGAGAAATGATTCTTATCCACTTTTCCTCAAGTCGGATTTATATGTGCAATATGTACAAGCGGGCGGTGAGAGCCCCAAAACGAGTAACAACTCGAGTGGGTCAAACAGTGTTCGCCCTGTGTCGGGGCCTTTGCCTACACTTCAGGAAGGGGAGGAGTTACGACAGGAGGATTTATTCAAAACACCTAACACGACGCTCGCGTTGACGCAATCTGCTTTAATGGCTACGCGTTATGTGCGAGCGTCGAGAGACACTTTCAAGAGACCAGAAGGGTATGTATGTTGTTTCCTGGAAAAGTGGTTATAGCCTACTGTGCCGCTTAACCCATTTTTTTTATTGGATCAGGTCAAACTTACGTTTTCTACAAAAATGCTAGTATTTATCAAGCAGGTGATGTATTACGAAGTCAAATAAGATCGTGAAGATCTAATTCATAATGTTAAGTCTTTCTGAAGGTAAGATATTAGTCCTTTGATGTCAAAGTTTTTTTGTTCTAATGTGCTCTGAAGCTTTGGTGTCCAATAGTCATTACAGCAGGTGCAGTATTGGTATCCTCAAAGACAGGTCTGGTCTTCTTACCCACAGTTCAATCCTCTCTCTCCCCCTCCCCCTAATTCCACCGCCCATCTCGACCTTTTTCCCTTTAGCATTTCCCACATGAAAGTTTTGAGGTCGACGATCTGAGGTGGTCTGGCCCAGGACCAGGAGATTCCTGATTTCACCGAGTACAAAGTCTGTGATGCACTTTGAAGTTAGCCTTTGGTTTCTTCACTACACAGAACTGAATACGGCCACCTCATGTTGGCTTGTAAGACAGGCTAACAGAAGATATTGGTGGCTGGGATGTTGGATTGAATAGGGTCAACAAAATAGCTCGATCTCATGGCTTTACATGAGAAGTTAAATATATCTAACTCCAGGTACTTCGTAACAGTCAAATTCTGGGTGATATGCTATCAACTATTTACTATCTTATAAATGTGATTCAATGGAGAAATAACTGAAAGGTGGGGATATAGCTAAGGGCCTTTTTGTAGCTAAATAATCACATAAATTTATAGGGAAAAATGTCCATATTTGACATAGACAGTCATTAGTCGAACTGCAACATGAATCATCGCAGTCACATTTATATGGCCAGCAGCTGGAGAAAATGAGGTCTCTCGAGGCATGTGTGAAAAGCATGGCTCCAGCAGAAATACTGATTAATTTTTTCACATTCATCACTATAATGTGTATTTATCAGCTGGCGATGCAGCCCTGTGGACAGACCCAGTCCCAGTATGTAATTAAATCTTTGTTTGACGACCTTAGAGAATAGAACTGTGTCAGTTCTGTAATAGCCAGGGGCTTTGTTTCTGCATTTCTGTCACGTTTTTAAATGAGGCGATACTTTTGTTATTTGTTTTAGTTGCCCCCGCTTATGAATACCTACAGTCAAGAATAGATGTTTGAAAGTCCAGTGCACACTATATATAACACGAGGGCTTATGTGTCCAGAATCGTCGTCCACTAATAGTAATGGCATCTAAAATCTAGATTTTAATTCTATCCAGATATCCCACAAAGTCATGTCACCATGGCCCGAACGTACCAAGTATTGTTTGCTGTCAAGGTAATCATGATGATCAGGGATTAATAAATTAGGACAGGCCTACTATATAGGTCAATATTGCTGAGCCCTGCTGGCAAGTGAGGTCAGGTCTAGAATAGCAGATAATGTACGAAAGTGAACCTTCATCTCCCTCCCTTCCCCCAATACACAGAACCCTACGATGAGAATCTTGCCCTCGTATATAATAAAACACCATGAGACCTCCTCATTTGACTACATTGACAACCCTTGTTGAGAAAATATTTTGTATAATAACTAAGCTCCTCTTCGTGTTACCCAATAGTCACACAGCACAGCATGATAACTAGTTCAAGAACCGTAATTTTGAAAAAGAAAACACTTATTATGATCTATAAATGTCTTTGTTTAATCATTCATATGTATTTATCAGCCCCATTGTCATTCGTACATGTTCCTATACCATTGACCTCTATTCCTACTAAGCGACCCAGTTACTCGGGATCTATTCATCTTCGATGAGCTATATAAATGCTACTGGCTAGTTGACAGACCCCAATGAAGTAATGAAGAGACAATGAAGAAGATAATTACAGGGCCTTAAAAATCAATGCTTTGCATTTTATATTTAGGTCAAATTTAATTCAGTGGGTGGATTCACGTCCCTGTTTCATGCCTTAACTCTTTGTATTTATCGTATCTTGAGGCGAGTATATTTCATTTTAATGCCGTGTATAGTTTATACAAGGACATGTTAGAATGCGTGTTTAATGGGGTTTTTCTTTAGAATTCTGTTGTTTTGTTCCGTTTTATCTTTCTTGTGGTATGTTGAGAATGATAATTATTGCTTTTCTAATTTTGAAGTTTTTGTTAGTTAATGAATGGTACAGCTTAGAATGTGCTTGGTCGCTGGCAAAAAAGGAGAAAGGGTGACTACAATATGAATGGGTGATGCACCAGCTACCATTTTCATTCCATTTATAGGGCAAAACCAAGACCTGCTTTATCCACAGAAAAAAAGAAAAGATGAAAAGGTGAAGCCCTGGTTACCTGGAATATCAAGACCGACACTTTGTGTGAATTTTCCACCTTTCACCAGTCTGTATGTGCCGAGTGATCGCACATACGTCCTGAGGACGCCGAGGTCAGAGGTCGGAGGTCTGGTACAGACTCGTTCTGGTGTTACACACAGTTATTTACCAGTGCCTCTCGCGGCGTCTTGGTGAACGATCAAAGCAGGGGTAGAACGCTGAAATCAGGGGACCAGACTGCAGAGATGAGTGAGAGCCCTTGGTGTGCACGGGTCCTGGGGCGGCATTATTACTAGACGTAGAGAAAAGTTAATGAGTGTATTGAGAACTGTAAAAAGTCTAAAAGAAATAGTACCGTATGTACCTGTCTCCCCCCCCCCCCCCTCCCCCCTTTCCTGATAATGATCCTGCTCTCCTACCAATCAACCCTCCAATTCAAGTGAAATCTATCATATTGGCGTTATCCGGGCACCAGATTAGAAAAATAATGGTAGGATACCCCACAAGTCTAACGAATATCTGTTACTTGCTACAGTTCAACCCCATCCCCACGCCCTCCCAGTTTTCGATCCCATGTAACTGAATTCTTATGGAATCGTATAACAGAAAATCAGTCGCACATGTCTCCTCGCTTTGAAGAAAGTACTTTTTCTGTGGTCCACATTTTTAAAAATTCCTACAAAAAGCTGATGCAAATATAGATTGATTAGCGGGAAGTCAGGGTCAGAGATCATATAGGAAAGTGAATCTTTGAAAAGTCTTTTCTTGTCACATAGAGAAAGTCACACGGGAAATTAAAAAATATGAAGATTCATCACTATCCAAGTTCGACAATTATATCATTGTATCTAGCTTCTTGCAACAGAGCCGCGTGCTTCATAAGGGCTAGTTTTATACATATATACCTTCCCCAGTATGTCTGAATAGTGTTTGTGTTGACACATCTGGCAGTTTAAGGTTCTGAAGCGGGCCAGGAAATGTTTCCCACGGCTTTTCCCATGGAAGGTGGTAATGCCTGAAAGTATTTGAATATGAAATCCTCTCATGTAGCCCTATAGTTAGAAGTATATCTTACATAGAAAAGAGTTTGGCTGAGGCTGTCATGCTTGGCATTGTGCCAGGTGATTACGGGACGTGGCGGTGGCTTCCTTTGATGTTCCTATGTGTGCGTGTTAGGAGGTAATGGTCAAATGTAGCGTGGAGTTTAGGGTGTGCGGGAGGAGGGTAAATATTAAAGAAAATTGTCAAGAAATGATTCGGATCTAGTTCGCCCCATTCAAGTTGTACTGTCATATTGTTGTCCACTGCTGTAAACTTCTGAGGAACATATTTATCCCTATGCATTGTTTGAATGAGAATAATGTTTGAGTTGGCAACGATAATAATTATAGTAACTAATAATAATGATTATTATCATTATGATGAGTACACACCCTTTGTACCAGGATTATGGAATTATTTCTGTCCCATGATTGTAAACTTGTAATATGACGCGTAACGTGTTGCATCCCCTATGAAAACATATTTGATATTTCCTCTCCGCATTCATTGTTGCAACCACAACATCCTGTGCTGATATCTCTTATGATAAATGATCCTAGGGAAGCTAGGGCACTTTACTGCTGTTATAATTAGGCCACAAATATTCAAAGAGTAATTAATGTTTCCGTTCTCCGGACAGATCAATGATCCCCACTCGTGTTCTAACGGATGGGGACGGTAAGGCACCTCATATATTGGTAATATCTGGCGCTTTGGTTGCCCAAAATGTCTCGAGTGAAAATCTGTTTTTTATTTTGTTGTTTTACCCTTGTAATTAGTATTAATTATTGTAACGTGGCAATTTTAGAATTGCTCAATTTTGCCCAATTTTGAACATTTGAGTATTTTGAGCTTTAGAACCACTCCTATGGTATGAAACTACGGTACGTACTAATTGGTCTGTCCTATACCTTGACGGTCTCGATAGCCATATGTTACGAACGATACATGCTAAACGTTTTTAACATGCAGATTCATGATACGAATGTGTCAATATTAGTCAGTTCCTGTTGCCATAGCAAAATGGGAGGATTAGTTGGGAAGTACGCTGCACAAGATAAAACATTCTGTAAAGACACGGAATTCACTCATTTCTACAACAGGTAATATTCCTGTCCTCTTTCTTAATGAAGCAACAATTGGTTGGATTAATAGGAGACCGGAATGTATCTCTTCCCTGATCAGAAGTCTTGATACCCACGGATATTATTAGATGATTGGTAGCTTTGTTCTTGGGTAGGTCGGAGACAAAATGTCCCACATGTCGAAGGGAAACAGCACTCGTTCGGTCATTCCCTCACACTTCTTCTGAGGCGCTTTTCCCCCCTCTTCTCTGTCTGGAGTATATTTTCTTTTGCCTCGTATAATTATCGGGATCAAAGCCTTTGCATAAGGATGACTTATCATTTTGTTGGTGATATCATTTTGTTGGACGGTGATTTATTTTTGCTGCTTGTACTTGAAGTGACTTGTATTTGAGGCGGGTTGTGAGTGTTTGTTGTGACTGCTAGTTGTCAGCCCCACCCAGGACATAAGTCATGAGCGCAGCCTGCTACTAGAAACTCGAACCCTACCTGCTGCTCAGCTAATCTGTATGCCTCTGATAACTTCCGTTTGAAGACTGGAGCTCACCTCATCTCCACTATCACTGGCAATTATTAAATAATACCTTCTGATTCTTCATATGGATAGTGGCTGAATACAAAATAAATCTTGTTTTTGCGACTTTACTCGAGTTTTTAATATAATTCATTATAACAAGAGAAGTTTTCCTTTGGGGGTGGGAGTGAGTTACATGTGGCCCTTCTTATCGGTATATTCTACTTATCTAATGAGGACTATATCGAAGGGAATACTCATGTCCCTTTCGTTTCGTACAAGGATGGAGTTCGCCCCAATCCAGGGTAAGGGATAGATTCACTTTCTCTACCTCACCCCACCCCAAGAACCCATCTCCCCAGCAAACATCCCCTGAGGGCCGCCCGGAGCTGGGGTTGGTAGATCACAGATGATGGTCTGGTTTAGATGGGTATCCGTGTAGGAGGAGCATGAGGTGGGGTGCCTGCCCTGCCTGCCGCCTCATCCTCCAGGTGAATGCTATAACAACCTTAGCGGTGGTCTCTACAACAAAGGCCTTCACCTGGAAGTATTTATTAGCATTAATGCTTTACCTCGGATGTGTATTAATATGTATGGGTAAATACTAGTAAATCTGTTGCTAGTATTAAAGTACCTCCCCACCTCGTATATTTCATCTATTTTTAAATCTTGCATCTATCTCTGTCATACATACGTATACATCCATAATAAGGAAACTACTCTCATGTTGTGTTCTCATTCAATTGTTACTGAATTGAAGGAACTTTCAAAAAGTCGTGTAAATGATTAGTATACAATTTTACGTTATGGAGAAGCTAGTTTACCTAAACAGAATATTCATCATGTATAAAGGGATAACTCTTTGCCGGCTATTTTTCACCTTGAACAAAAAAATTCTCGACTTAACGCTCGGCAATAAATGGAACATAGGGTTGGAGTGGAGCAAGTCTGGTGATAATGTGTATCAGAACGTTTTGAGTGCGTGTGGGAGGCCGGTGGGGGTCTGGGTTCTAGGTCACTAAACTGGGTCTACCTCCACGCACCTCAAGGATCAGATATTAGACTTGCTTGGGTTGAATAGAATGTGGTCTATTGTATTCACGACCTTTGTCCCACAGTCTGTCTTGAGGATCTTTTCCTGATGTCCCTGAATCTAGAAAAAGCAACCCAATTCAGTTTCAACTTTTAAAGTAAAATGAACTTTTTACAATACTCATTATAGGTAGGATAGATCAGTGAGTATTATGGCCGAGTGATCATAGCCTTAGGTGAATCAGTTAACTGGGTCTTGGGGTCGGTATTCAGTGCCCTCAATGTCTTTTTCTATAGTGTGTGGGCGTTTTAGGGTATGGGGAACGGTTATACTAGTCAAGGTTTAGACTTGGTTTATGAACAGATTTTATTACTTTCTCTCTACTATTGTACACGTGTTTGTTAGTCGAGGGAGTAAAGGCATTCATTTACATAGTCTATTGTACCACCAAAGCCTACTTGCCACTAGTTGGGGAACATAATCTATTTTTAAGTATTCATGAATAAATATGTATGCTCGAATCGGATCGGTTAGATAATAAAACAGATGAGGCAAAGGTACGTGTAGAAAAGTTAAGTTTAGTGAAGTCTGCTGAGCTAGAAGACCACCTACTTTTACCTCCTACTTTGCCCCTTGGGACCTGGTTTGGGAAGCATTGATGGATCAACCATAAAAATGCTTGTCATTGAGCCTAGCTGGACTATTAAATGTGGTACTGGAAAGTTTGCAGTGTTAGTTTCCCCATTGCCTGAGGTGAACAATTTATACAACTTCGCCTTGCCCGTTAAAACGAATCTTAATAATTACCTTGCCTCTGACAATCACATTTAGGACCTACTTGCACACAATATATTAACAAAGGTTATAAATAAAGATTATGAACAAAGGCCATTACAAGTGATAAACACTAAGCCGTTACCATGGTAATGAGTTAAGTGTTGGTCAAATGCATTCGTTGAAGATGAAGTACTTGATAGGATGAGAAAAGTTGCAATGGGTGGACTAGTGAAGATGATGTTCTGTATGAAATGAGAGTAGTTCAGACTCAATGGGCGTGTCCTGCACACTCCTTGCACGCGTTATTGTAAGGGGCTGGTGTGTCTGAGAGTCTGAGGTCGTTCTACAAGTACAGTCTAATATACCGTGTATAGACGGGTTCTTGCTAAAATAAAAGGTAACTTGCGTCAGAGCGAATTGATTCGTTTCAGCCATGGCAAGTGGTGTACGTTTCTATTCATTTCATTCATGAACATTTAGTTATAAAATTATCTCTTATGGCTGTTTGATGATTGCAATCATCGCGACATGATGACGCTGACTCGCTCATGGATATGAGCGCCCGTTGCTCGTTCATCATTGCATTAATTGAATTATAAATAATTAGAATGATAGGCACACGCATGCGTTTCATTTGTGACAGATGGTATCCAGGTAGAAGATGGCTTAGCCGTCTGTCTACAAGTCCGTGCTCGAGTTCAATGTCGTGTACAGACTGAGTGGCAGATGTTGTTCCTTCCAATTCGCCATGTTCTCATTGTCTTTCTCTTATTTAATTCAGTCTGTGAATGGGTCCCATAACAAATCATATGGGCATATTGCTATTGAACATACGTGTCTTGCCATTGTATGTTTATTATCTGAGATCTATGGTCATGTTTTCCCTAAGGTCTAACCCTTTCCCATATAAATCCTAGATATATTAGCATTTTCCCTTCTCTTTTCAAAGCTAGTTTATCCCCTACTTTCAGTTATGTGTCATGTTCTGTTCCGCAGGCTGGGGCTTATTAAATATCACTGGTGAAAGGCTACTTAGGCGTGAGTTTGTGGAGTCCGTTGTGACATCCTTGGAAGTTGGAAACTAGATCTGACATTAAAGCAAATCATCGTGGCGATATCCTCCCCGGGAGAGGATAAGTGGAATCAAATAAATAAAGCGGTTATCATGAAAGCAGTGTGGAAAAAATGATGAGTAAGAAACTTGACAAAACGAAATTAGCGCCATATGTTTGTGTGTGTTTTTACAGATGTCGGAAATTATGTATACACGGATCGAGACATCTGTCTGGGAGCTCTGAAGTTCTCTGGCCCTAAGAAAGCCCATGAAAGTGAAAATTATGTGGGGAATTTTTAATAGATTTTTCTGACTGGGTTAGTCCTGCATTGGTAATACTACTGGCACTGCAAGAGTCAGATTGGGTTCTGGATATACTGACGTATGCCTGTGTTCGTTTAATTATTGAGGCGGTGGAAGTGTTGAAATTTCGGTCTGATAACATCAGCTCGATCCCTTTTGGAAGTTTTATTCACTCCACCAAACGTGTTGACTTGTCCTGGGAGCGAAAAATTACTGTTAAGGGTCTAGTCCACTAAGCCAAATCTAATGCGATTCTCACGGAATTTAGTGAAAAACGGTCCTCTGCGGCGCAGAATCCCGTGAGAATCGGCTTAGTAGACTAGGGCCTTTTGCCTCAACAGGTGATTTATAGATTTCCTTTCATTAGCTGTGTATTGACTGTCGACAGGTGCCTTGGTTGATCTTCTTTTCACAAATGTGATACTATTGATGTGACAGGAAAAAATATCACGAAAATAACTGACAATTATGCGGCGAAGTAGACTGTATCGATGCATCTCAAAGTATACATTATGCAGCTTTGTTCTCCCGTCCCACTCGGCTCTGCAGTTATTTGAGATGTATGAAGATATCGCGAGCATGAATGGACGTGAAAAGTTACAAAATAGTAACACAGGGGCCGTGCCCTTCCTTCTACATTATCACCCCAACAATAGGAACTAAACATCAATGTGTACTTGTAGTCATAATGGGTCGAGTCATCGCTTTGTCGGTGATGTATAATAAGGTTTTGAGGCGTGCCTTGTAAGGGGTTCTCTACTATATCCCCCTTGCCTTTTATAAGGCATAATTGTGTGTGAGTGTACGGAGGGGTCATGAACCTGTTCCCTGGGGTCACGTGATCATGCACCTGATTATGTCACGGTTGGGTGATGACAGGGTATACCGACAGTTTACATAGCGATGGATTTGCTACGTAATGCCCATGACATCATTCTCAAATAGCCCTATTTTTGAGTCAGTCATTCTGAAATGACAAAAGTACTTGAATGATATCTTCTCATTAAAGGCCGTGGCACGGGTGGGCGGGGAGGGGGTTGCCATTACTCAAAAGCTTGCTAATATAAAACACTCCCCCTCCCACTTGAAGTCGTTCCGGGATGCGCTCCTTGATCAAAAGTTTTCTCTGAAGGTGGGAGCCAAGTTTTGATATTATGAAAGTCAGACAGCTGTGGGGAGTGCGGTCATAGGGCGCTGACTGGTGGGAAATAACTTGACAAGGATCTTCTCTCATCTCTTTCAAGTGGGTTGGCAACCTCTGAGTATCCTAACTGGGGTGTAAATTTTACACTTAAGT
Source organism: Sthenelais limicola (assembly GCA_942159475.1). Lineage (NCBI taxonomy): Eukaryota > Metazoa > Annelida > Polychaeta > Phyllodocida > Sigalionidae > Sthenelais > Sthenelais limicola. The sequence continues at coordinate 109,494,275 of OW804095.1, read as the reverse complement.
TGCCCTTAAAGGAAATTTGTCCATGCTGTTTCCTGTTGCCTTTCTCAATGCTCTTAGGACTCTATAGGGCGGCATTAAAAAGTGAAGGAATTGTTCATTATAGTTTAGGTATTCGCTTTGTCTGGTCTTGAGTTGGTGCAGGCCAGCTTTGTGGTTTGGCAGGGTTGGTTACCATGCTAACCAGGGGTGTCCTTGTGTTTAAAATGACCGCCAGGATGCACGTGTGTATGGGAGTACCGCGAGCACCAGACACGGGGGCGCAACAGGTGAAGGCGAGGAAAAAGCAGTACAATACAGAGGCGCGTCTCTAAATGACCAATAAATCGTTCTGGGCTATCACTGATATGCCTTCTAGGCGGTCTCGTCCTACTGTCCTCTGATGTATTATTGGAGCGATGGCTGATGTGAGAGAGAGTATGGGGAGCAGGACATACCGGTGGGAGGATACAGGTTCTCCTACCTGGGGATGCTGTATTGCCGGTAGATATAAAAGAGGGTTGATTTAGGGCTTGATTATCTGTGAATGATTACCCCTGGCTTGCTAGAGGCGAGGGGTGGAGTTTGTTTTCAAATAACAATTGGCGGGGTGCCTTAGTTTTCTGCTTAAGATGTCGTAGAGCTAGTTATCTGTCTATTGTTGCCCCCGGTGATAGCCTCGTCCCGTCACGTCGGATACCCATGATCGTATTCCGATGACCACTATTCAAATGGGAAATTGTATTTAGGTTGACTCATTAAAAAGAACAGAGGATACCATATGTTTTACATTTGAAGGGCCTCTTGTTGATTTCCGTTTGTACTTACGGCACTACACTAAAATATATTTTAGCCGCTAATTTCAAATTACTATCAAACCACCTTCTCTTTCTTCGTTGATTCCTACCTGTATTAATTGTGGATACAAAGAACACATATTTTAGTGGTAACCTTAAACATAATACAGAAAATAGTACTAGTTCAGAGTAGAATTACTCAGCCATATATTGGTTTTCTTCCTGCTGTAATTTAAACGTTAGGTTAATGCATACAGTAATGCCGTATCTAAATTAAATTTCAGAGAGGTTAGATGACACATTGGAAGACGACTTGGGTGTTATGTAATGATTAGTGAATCGGAGATTTCAGAGTATTTGTGAAATTAGAAACAGACCAATAGAACTTGATATTCGCGATTGTTATGGCAATATTTTTAAATGATGGTTAACATTATATTCATGTCATTTTTCTCTTTTCAGGGTGTACCTACAAAATCAAACGAGTCGGAGTCAGGTTAATAATCCATACCATGTTTCGTACGCGCCCGTGTCCGCTCAAGATAGTGAACTTCAATCTCTGTCCAGCGATGCCCTCACGGATGATACCATGTCACTCACAGATAGCAGCGTGTAAGTGCATCACTTAGATCTTTTGTGATCAATTACATTGATGTTGGATCCTGTATTCCGCAACTTATTGCTCATTGATTACTGGTCGACGTAGCACGGCTCTTTTATCTAGTGTATCCTAGACGTACATCCCTCCGCCTCGAAACTGTTTATTTACTCGTTATAAATGTTTTGCAGAAAATATCCAGGATATAAGATAAATAAATGGCCATTGATTTCAGTCGTTGACGACCTGTATACTGAGTTTAGGTCGTTCGTCTGAACGAAATTAATTTAAAATTAGTTAATGTTATTGTGTCGAACATGTTAATTAATTGTGTGGTTGTGGGTTGGCCAAATTATGTTCAAGTTTCATTGAATGCAGGTGAATTATGTTGCAGCTAAAATCAAAAGGAATGCTTATCTGAGGTGTAATGCCTTATAGTGTTTCTATTTATATGAATGGTCTTGATATAGACCACCCAACCTCCATGATAACTCAATACCAAGTTCTTTCTGTGTTAAACACAGCGAGTGGTCACATTTCGCCCTCTTATGTCCGTCGCCTGGTTATCACCGCGTCTGAAGCACTCAACACGGTCAAAGTTCGGGTTATCTGCCGAAGCAATGACCCAAATAAGTGATGTATGTGTAAGATAGGGCCTTATCGCGGTTTATCACATGTAATATAGCATGGCCATCATGTAGAGGGCTACATGTTAGACGCCGCCACACACTCAGTTAGGAGATCAAAGCTTGTCTGGCTCGGTGGCTCCCCCGTGCGGTCTGTGTGATGGTGTGTGATCGCAGCTTGAAGCAGCCCTCATTGATATCGCCTGTAAATTGTCCCTTCTCCTATAGTCTGTCTAGAAAGTAGTTGACACGTGATTCCTTAGTCCCTTTAAGGGGAGGGAAAAGTGGGGGAGTTTTGACTTCAAACCTTTGCTCCTTGAATCGCCGTTTGCGACTGACCATGACCGTTTGCGACCGACCATGGCCAAATATCCAGCTGCATTGTATTGCCCTGTCTCTGTTCTATGTGGAGCAGCTGTTGTTTTGCTTAGATGGAAGGAAGAGCTGATTATACTGGCCCTGTTTCTCCATGGTTGATTGCAATGGGCGACTCGCTGGGCAAAAGGTTGACAAGTCCTTGTCATAAATAGAAATACAAAATCTCCCACTTTTCCCTCCCCTTAAAGGGACTAAGGAATCACGTGTCAACTACTTTCTAGACAGACTATAGCACTGGGAAACAGAGAGGTCCACTCGATCTATGATCGGTAATCCTGGTCAGAAGTAGATGGGTGGCCTTGAAGGCAGGTTAAACAGAATTTCTCACTAGAGCAACGAGAGTGGAAGAATATAATCTCGTTGCTTAGAGTAAATATGTCCATATTATAAGGTTGGCTTTTCACCCACGGAAGGTCGTAACCCCCCTCCTTATGATTTTATTAGTCATTGCTATCTTACGAGAGGAACCACCGTTAAATGAAACTATTGTAATAGAACTGAATACATAATAACAATGTTAAAAACATGCCTCCTTGTCCACCCCATACCTGTAAATGATCGATAAAAAAGGTACTTGATTATTGCTCAAGTATCGAATATAGTCCTCAAGTACAACTTTTAACTTCAAAGCCCTCTATCAAACATAGATAAAAGATCACCATAATAAGCCGCTGTAAGATAGAAACAAACGTTTTGTGATACGCCAGTGAAAGGCACCGATAGGGAAATGAGCTGCGTGGTGAGATAAGAGCATAAGATCTGTCTTGTTTAGGTTAGGATCTCAGTGTTTGGATTATTGAGGCGCTTGATCCCTGAGTTAGCTAGAATGGGTATGATAACCGACAACCGTGTACTTCAAGGGATTCTGATTTTCTGATCTTTGTGGTATGTGTACTCACAGCAAACATTTGCTTCACCTGGTCCGGTAAGTAATGGGATGGGGGCATTCTTACAGGTGAGTGTATTAGTGTGTAAGTAGGTATCACCTGGACACTTCAAAGGGTTCAATACACCTGCCTCTCCCCTCGCTCATCCAACTCCTTAGCATCCACCAGTCCTCATCAAACTGCCATGGTGAAAAGGTGCATCTTTCAAACATTTCGCCAAGTCCAATCATATTCCAAACAATCGAATGGCCAAAGTGATGCACCTGCTCTTTGCTTGCATTGTGGGATCGCCTCTTCCCCGCGAGCCAAATATGGTATTGAAACCAGTTACTTGTTCATGCGTGGATCTTTTGGGCCGCTGGTTCGTGTTAAAGTCCAATATCAGTATTCATCCTGATTTTAATACTCAAATAGTGTGGGTCAAAAAAATGTGTTCAGCCTTGATACTTTTTAGACCGATGTCTTCATGAGTTCGGAAAAAAGTCCAGCCGGAAGTTTGTGTAGGCATCCTTCCGGGGTTCGACTTTGCATGACCTTTTGTCTCCCCATAAGCCTAATCTTTGCCATAGAAATGTATCCTATTCCCCCCTCCTCCCCCTCCCCACCTCCAGCCATCCTTTCCCCCACCATGTATATACACAACTTGCACACATAGACGAGACCCTCCCTGTCACTCTATCACACATCAAAGGGTCAAGGTCACCCGTTGTGACCTCTGAGGGTCACCACCGTCTGGGTGGTGGTGCTGAGTTGTCATAGCAATGCGGTACATCACCGGGCCTCTCCTCCAGCAGAGCCCTCTTGTAGTATTTGGATTGGAGGGAAGTTTGGGGAGCTGCAGAGGTGTCCCATGGAGAGAGATGCCTATATGGCGGCGAACTTCAATGGTGAGGCGAGGATATGGGGATGGGAGGAGTGCACCTCTCGTAGTGTTGAGAGGACCAAAAGTAAACACAGCGAGGCGAGACGTGTCAAGAGGTCGTGTCTCCATAGTTACCATGTGCTGTGTGCATGTATGTGGGTGAAGGAGAAGGCCATGTCACACTTGGATAATGGTCCTCATCTTCTCCACTCAGCTATTGTGAGCCAAACAATAACTTTGTCTTGGATCCTCTCTCACTGGATGACAAAGATTACCCTTTACCATGGCAACCATCTACCCATCCTCGCCCTCTTCTATCACCAACTACAAAGTACCGCCGCCAACAATGGTCACCATTGTCTTACACAGGCTGCCCCCTGGTAGCGCGCCACACAACTACAAAGCAGACGACACTGACACTTTTGTTGTTAGCGGCACTAGATGAAAGAGCCCGGACCTGTGAGAACAATTACCAACATCCTTTCATCTTTACCGACATCCCCGCTCTTATATTATACCGCCATCTTGTCCCTACAGGCCCGGACTCGAGTAGGATCAGCTTTCTGATTGGTTAATAAGATAACATTAAGCAGGGCCCTGTATTTAGCGCGGGATTACAATGAATGGTTGGATCTCGTGTTATTTATAAAAGGCGCGTTTTGTCACGTGATCTCTATGGGTTTTAGTGACGTAACTTGGACGTCACAATAGTGCCTATGTATTAGAGGTGCCCCATGGCGTCCATGACTTCTAATTGGCGGTGTATTGTGGGTTTATAGAGGTTTTTATGGTTGGTTAAGCGCGGATCACAGAACTTCAAAAGCTCGCCTTCTACACAGCCTGGTAAACGGCCTGAGGCCAGGAAAGCTGGGAGAGTAGGAGGACAGTAGGTAGGAATGAGTGGGAGGGGGAGGCAGTCTTTGGTATAAAGCCCGCCGAGAAAAGTGGGCTCAAATAAAGTGAACTTGAAGCAATTCCAGGCGGTGATCTTCAAAAGGCGAGGCATATGAATTTTTATAGGGGGTTTTGTGGAGCCTTGTTGGGCGGGGCGGTGCTGACTTGGTGGCAAGTCGGCATAGATGAGAGGGGACTCGAGCTGAGCATGGAACCAGGGTAGCAGCACACCTTGTTCTGGTAGGGTGTTGGCGAGGGAGTTTACTTTAGCACCTGTCCATGCAAACAGGTACAAACCCTTTGATACTCGCCGCTGCGCACATACGTTCTGAATAAGGATGGTCGGTTGGCAACGGAGTAATATCGTCCCATGTGTGGAAGAGAGCGGAAAATACTGCTTACAACCCATTCAACATAATATGAAGGGCGTTATCTGATGAAATTCCTAGTGCATTTGCCATCCAATAATCCTAGAATTTGAGCTCCAAATCCACGTGGAAACTATTTTTGTTTCTAAATACTCGGCCCTAAATAGGCCTACTATAGCCCATAGTCCATTCCCTCTCCCAGTTGAAAGGGATCCCAGAGGGGCCTGCAGTTTGGGTAGGCCTACCGGTCCCAGTATGGTCCTTCAGGGCGGTGCTCTTTGATGTGTTTTCGATAGCCATTCAAAGCTTACGCAGAGAATGCGCCAAAGCATGGTGTGCCATTTACTGAAGACAAATATGAATTGCAACCCTCCCCCTCCCTTCATCCCACTTTTACCCAAGGTATTACCCTACTGATATTGGGCTGTATTGCTGGGTAAGAAACTGATCCAGGTGTGCCTGGACTCGAGTTGCCCCGAGGGACGGGAACGGTCGTGAAGCCTTTAATTTACGCCCGTCTTGATGCCGACAAGCAAAACCAGAAGGGAGAGGCCGGCGATGTCACTCGTTCAAGTTGGTAATTTTGTGATGGGACAAGTGGTCTTTAGAAAGTATCGCTATGTCACATTGGCTCCGATGTTACCAATTTTGTTGATTACTTTGGTTCGGACCCTCTTGTAATTTCGGACTTAATCACTGTTTAGAATATCTAAATAAGTATCGAAGTCTATTACACCCCCCCCCCCCCCCCCTTCCTTTATCTTGTGTTCCTCTCCATAGATCAAATACATGGTTTATGGCGCAACAAGCCATGGGAATGTCTTCTGTTGCCTATAGTTACGTGATATGCGGTGGGTACAGTGTTTATAACACAGTCCTTCGAGGGAACAAGCAGGAAAAGTGGTTTTATGACAGGTATTTTACAGCACCGTTATTTACTCTGTGATCCACGATCAAAAGCGGTTTGTGGTGTCAGGGTCCCACATCATGGTCAGGAGGTCAAAAGGCCCGTATATCATACATGTGATAATGCAAGAACAGGATCGCTTACCGCCAATTTCGAGAGAAGCAAGGTTTTTATGAACACTAACATGCCCTGACAGTCAGCTCTTGTCATCCAACTTCCCGGCCCTGATACGTATTATTTTCTTTGTGTTTATGCGACACCCAATTTCCCCTCAGATAACTCGAAAGATAATAACGCTTTATTAATGTGCATTATCATTCATCATTGGTTATGGTTATCACTTTCCATGGCTACGAATTGAAAGTCATTGACCACTTAGCTTATACATTTATAATGCGTAGAAGATCTCTCATACAAACATGACACGTTCTAGATTGATGAACATTTCTATAGAGTAGACACTACAGCTTTAGTAAATAGAGGTATTTGTGGAAGAAGGTGCAGGGGTGGAACTGTTTGCCCTTCATTCATCTCTGCGCGCATCCCTGGTTGACTGAATCTCTCGCCAGACGTGGTTCTGACGGTTGACGTTTGATGTGACCGCCAGAGGCACCAGCTGTCGTCACGGGGGGCAGTCTGGGGTAGAAAGAATGAGAGCGACTGCAGAGAAAGTTGGATATACAGAGGGGGAAGACCGAAAACTTTGGAAAGGTAACTTCTTGCTCCCAGGTCTTCCCCATCTTCAAACTGGATGTACGTGGGCGCGATACTAATCCTACTAGTAAGGGAAGAGGAGTCGAGCGTTCTCTGTATACTTGGTAACTTTTAGTTTCAACTCGAAATTGGTTATCAGCTCAGGACCCTTGTACCAGTGGAACCAACCCTCCTCTCACCTGCTCCATACCACTCCCCTTCAGCACGAGGCGGAAGCAGGTCATAACTTGTATTTGAAGTCGGAGCATTGACTGAGAGTGAGGAGGTGTGTAGGTATGCTTTGTTGTGTTATAAATCTACTATTCTGCTGCCAACGCTACAATCAACACACAATTACTTATTGCTGATCAAGAAGAGGAGGATTCACTCGAGTTCGTGACCTCAGATCCTAACTTCAGCTTAGTGTTCACTCTAGGAGGTTTGAACAAACGGCTGATGAATGCTGTGCCGTTTGATGTTTTACTTCACTCATAAGCTTTATCGCCTAGGTACTAATTACTCAATGGATTCTAATTAGATAATTACTCGACGCCTAGGTAGCAAGTGGCACACCTTGACAGATGATGGCAAGGATTAACTGACACTTCAGATATCTCTTCCACCTGGTTTGGATCAAGGTAGATTATAACACATCTGATTTGAGGATTAGCCAGTGGACACATACGAATACTTTAGTTAGACTAGAGAGGAGGGGACCAGGATAAAGATAATGATGCTTTGGATGCCCCTCTCTCTGTCAACGTCCCATCATGAGATGGTGTTTACCTGCATTTTTAAAATAACCTCCATGTGCCCATGATTTCTTTGCCTTTGAAGTACTGAGCATTCTTGGTGGAGGAACAGTAGTGGATTTGGTATGGCAAGTGGGACATGGGTTTTGGAAGTGTGACGGCCTTCTTTTTAACCAGCCTTCCGCCCTCCCTCCTGCGCCACATACACACACCAGATCCCGCGGGGCTAGAGATGAAAGGGCCGCAGCCCGGATCCGGTGTCACCTGTCACAGTTTGCCCTCGCATATTTGGATGGAGCGGTGTATGGGGATCTAGTTTCCTTACCCGAGTGTTTCTCCAGACTCGGCACCTCAATCCTACCGAAACAAACATTCCGACCAAGGAACAAGGTCGGAACCTACCTCCTAGCTTTTACAAACTTTGCATCAAAGTGAAGGTGGACTTAACTCTCAGGTGAAAATACCTTAAAACATCAAACGATCCTGCGTTCTACCTCTTGAGGTTCTAGCTCTGGCTCTAAAAGGATTACTGGTTACCGACTTGCCTTTTCACTGTCGCAACGTTGTAATGGGTTCCCATGTCCTTTTTATATGCCAACTATACATATTGATCATTTGACCCATGTTTTGACATGGACACATAATGAGAAGTCTAATGATGCCCGTAGGAGAGATGGGTGGCTAATGACCGCTATTACCTGGCTGTCCTTCGCTCTCGTTTGATCAGTCCTGACATTTTTATACAAGGTCTATACTTTCCAACTTGGAGGACTATTTTTTTGCTTCTAAACCCTGCTGTTGCATCCCTTGCTACATGGATCTACACGTGTGAAGGATTTACTTGTGTTTGCTCTACTCAATATGTCAGGCTTTGGAATGTTTCTCCAGTCATCAACTGGATGGGAGTTGGCTATGCCCTATGCACTGAGTTGGAGTGATAGGAACGCGGGAGGTGTTGTGTTCAAACATATTCAGTAATGTAAGTCATGGCAGTCATTGAAGGAGTCGGACGACGTTGGTGGTCCCTAGACTGCCTGGAGGAGTACGTGTACAGCTACCTACAGGAGGGTTACGGAACCGACCCTTTGATAACAACATTAAATGAAGGTCAGCGCCTCAAAACTAAGGTTCGCCGCTGGATGAGAGCTATCCTAGATCATAGAGGTCAAAGCCAATATGGTTCTAACTCTCACTCCCCTCGTGAAAACAATATCCCAGAACCAAATGCATCGCTACTACGTCATGCACATGGACCTGGACATGACGTCACATGGGATTTGAAAAGTGACCCAAGGATAAAGGACAGATTGGGCGGTCAAAACATAGGCTGTGATACTAGGAATTTTGTTACAAATCATGACATTTCACGAACTCTAATAGGCGTGCATGGAGAATGTACGACGTTGGAAACAGGGTTGTGGAACTGTGATCGGCAAGGGAGTCCCCAACGAGGCCATAATACTAGTCATACGGTGCATCCAGGGTTGGGGTATTGTAACCATAGAGACTGTTGTCGGTGTACCAGAAGAAAGTGCAAAGCTGGCGAGTCTGGCCTATGGCGATACGACAAAGAAAATATAGGATGTTCCCACCAATGGTATGCTATTTGGAAAGGATGTAGTATCCCATAAATAACCACAATTTCTTCTTAATCACTGTGTTATGATGTAAATTATATCGTGTAATACATTATATTACGAATGTTTTTTTGTTTTTGAATATTTTTATTGGCCATTATCATTAGTATGTGTATATAGTTAGTCACTGAAATTACTAGTTTCGCTAATTTCGCTTCCCTTATACCTGAGTTGATTTCTTTAGGTATACTATTACTGGTTGGCAGTACATTGTATTATGCTAATCACCACACAAATAGTGTAGGCTATAACATGTATGTAGTGGCAATTAAAGGCATCTTTGTACTTGGTATAGGGACCTCTGTAAGGAGGAATTGTAAATCAAGTATTGCTGGGGTAGTCTATGTATAGATTCGTCATTCCTCAACAAATTTCATTGTGGTGGAAGAGCTTTGTCTCGGATGGGAGGATGGCTGTAAGTGACGGATTGAACAAGTGAGTAAGTGGAGCAATACATGACTACGCGGCATAGATGAAAGGTCGGAGGCGAATACAGAGGGTCGACAAGCAAGTAATGGGACGTGAGGGACATATGGGCCCTGCACGATCCCCATATTTGGAGTGGTTGCTGTTAGCACTGAGGACCTTGAATCACCTGATACTTGTCTCTAATCGTTAACAAAAGTGTTTGATCGGCATGCCTTCTTTTTATGAGTTACTACATTATGGCAAATGATATCCTTTTTTTCCTCTCCTGGGATTTTATGTATTGCCAAGTTGATTGTTCTCTCTAGGAAACATATCGGACTGATCTGGTCAATAAGCTGCTGATGATTTATTCTTTGTGAGGCAAGTTACTCCGAGAAACCAACTAGAGTTACACAGACACTGTAAGCACCCAAGTGGGTGGGGGTGTAAAGAGAATACATGATCACAGAGGTGCTTGGGTGCTGGATTGGGAGAGGAAGGTATCTTAAGTACTTCGTGAGACTAGTTTTCATCCAAAGGGATCCGATTCTTGTTGGTTGATTGTCTCTATGCAAGAGTAATTGTACTGACACCTCCCTTATCTCACTAATTTCCCCCATCAAATACCTGGTGGTAAACGCCTGTGCTGTGTGTAAAATTGCCGTATGTTCATATTCGTATTGTATTAATGACAGGCGACAAGTGTTGTCTCAAGTGACATACAGTAAGGTTCTCAAGCCTTCAGTGCTGAATAAGTGGTGTGTCGTGATAGCTAGTCCCACCCGTATCATCCAGGGGTTGATTCCTCCTCCAGGGTCTTGGACTTAGAGTAATATTGAGGTTATGAGGAATATTGAGGTTATGAGGTTAACTCTTAAGGTTATGCTAAAGTAACACTGTAACAATGAACTGAAAATACTTGTATTTGTCAGGTAACAGGTACGGCATGTTTAATGCTTTCGTGGGCTTTCCCAGGATCAATCATTCACACCTATCTTTTAATACTTTTCCTTGCTCTACATGGACTGCTGCTACCCCCTATAGATAAGGGCTGGGATCAAACTGCCACGGTGCATTTGAGTGAGACTGATCGGGCGGCAAACTACTTTACTTCTTACAACTGACCTCAAAATGACCTCGGCTAATCCAGTGAACCTGGTCGTTGCCTAGGAAACGTGTGATTGTCGTGGCAACGTTTGAGGCATAAAATCCCCAGGCTGGTCCCGATAAAAGGAAACTCTCCTGCCTCAGTGCCCACATTGGGTTGAGTTGGATCAGCCCGACCTTTGACCCCGTCCGCCGGCTTGGATCCGAGCTCTTTGATGTTAATGCAGTGCGTAGCGCGCGGTTATGTAACCGTTTGATGGATCGCTATTGTTCTGTTGTCAAACAACAGTCCCCCTTTGCTCATATCACTCTTCCATCGTCCCGAACCCACTCACTGGCGGTCTCCTCCTCATTTAAAAGAGGGTTTACTCAGTAACCGGCCCTACGCACTCACTCACATGCCAGACATACATGAATTATTCCCTTTTATCTCCGAGAAAACGAGCTCGGATCGCCCACCACCATTCATTGAGAAACAAAAGCGGGTAATTATGAATTCATACAAACTATTGGCCCCGTACTGCGAAGGCACGCTCTGAGCGATATGGACGATAATAAAGGAGCAGTCATCACAGCTTTTATTGGGTATTCATAGGGGGGAGAACAATCCCTCTGCCCGCTTTGATCCTAACGACTAGCGACGATCTGTGACAATCTTGTAATTGTTAGCAATTGGTACAAAATGTTGCTCTAATGGCTTGTTATATGAACACTTTGGGTCTATGGGTGGTTTGGGGAGGAGGGAAATGTGGTAAGAATCGGACGGAGAACGTACTCGATATCTGTTTGTACCCTGGGCGTTTCTTCTTTTTATACCCATCTTCACTCTTCCCTGAACCCTTATGCCTCTTTGATTTGTTGCTACTAACACAAAACTCTCCCTGGAGTTCTGTGCCACTAACTACTTTCTCCAGCCGAGAATTTGTAATGGCATAATGCAGTATTAGGGCCAAGCGGTCGCTATAATTCAAATATTAGGCCTACTAAGTAGTGTGAAGGTAATGCAGCATATCCCCAGTCTTTTCCTCCCTCAGAGAGATGCGGCATGACATCGTTTGAACTCTCATTGAAATCTCTCCACTATCAGAAAACCATCACAAAGTGGACATGTGATAGGTGCCTCGCCTACCTCTCACCAGGCCCCTCTCCCCCATACCTCCACAGGTCAAGGTTCACCCTTTGATGCCCCTGCCGGCAAGGTGAGACACCAAAGGTCCCAGCCCTACGTCTGTCCAGTGGGGGATCCACCATTAGTTTAAGAAAACTTTTGCGGCCAATCACTGAAAAGATATGAGGCCCGATAAAGACGAGATATTAATAGGTAAATAAGACCGCCCCTCATCAAGAGCGCCGTTGGAAGTGATTGGTTTTAATTTCTTTTCCACTCTCACCTATTCATATTTGATTTCCCATCACTGGTCTCTTCTTCGGCACATCTGTTTCATTGCCTTCACTCCTATGTATTCATATATCATATTTTCCATATGTTAATGGGTTTCTAACTGACTGCTAACCACTCAAAAGTCCCGAAGGCATTTTGAGAGGCTCTATGTTGGGATCGAAAGGTCTAATATAATGCAGTCGACTTTTGTCCGATAAAAGAGAAATGACCGTTAAGCGGTCCTGCTTGTGGCTATGTACGGCGGCAATGCCCCCTAGTTGCGGGTTTAATCATCAAAGATGTACAACTGTCTTTGTGTAGGTGAGCTCCTGCAGGCGGCGCAGGGCCTTCACAGCAATCTCCATGTTGCCTTCCGCCCCGCAGGTAGAGAGAAAAGCCGCTACCATTTGATTCTCTCCTCAATTCATTCTGTCCCTTAAAATTTTAATGAAAACTGCTGAGGGGCACGGAAGCGAGCGTGGTTCTGAGATCTGTTTTCTTTCCATCTCTGCTCACAGTCTGAGTCCTTTGAAGCCAAGATTATTTTCTAATTACGATAATAGCTGGCTGAAAGTCTCCATAGAAGACTACTTGCCTTCAATGGAATGTCTCTTAGCATTTCATGTGATATTCTAGTCTATGAGCATCTATTATGCATTGACCAGGGTGAGTTTCACAGAAATGGTGGAGTTTTGCGTGTGAGTGTGTAGTCGGACACAGACGGGACGGACCACCTGTCTCCCGCTCGCCCTCCCTCCTGCCTCAGGCCGCTTAGAACATCAAAGTGGCGACATAAGGCGGTAAAAGATGAAAGCCGGCCATGCATAGGGCAAGGAGGCGGTGAGGAGGGTGGGATGGGATGGTTGTGAGAGACAGAGAGCAAGGTCTACATGTCTATAGGTATACATGTCGATCCATGAGTAAAGGGAGAGGGAGATGAGAGAGGGAGGGAGGCGCCCAAGACACCTGGCCACCTCCGTCACTCAATAACTCGCCATTACCCCCGGTCTCTACATGATCGCCTATATACACGAGAGAGACAAGGTATTAATGAAACCACATCGCCCCTCCCCCCCCCCCCCCCCCCGGGTCCCTTACGGTTGATGTCTTGGTATATCATGGAAGCATAACGGTGTAATAACACACTATATTACAGGCAAGGTAAAGAGGTGAACTAATGTCTTTGGTTTTCATTAGGATGGTGTCGTGTCGCTCTGACTGAGGTCAGGTGTGCGGCCAAGATCAAAGCCACAGAGTACATGATACACGTCACGGTTCGTCACGTCACGTTAAGTTAACTAAGACGTGACACGTGACGTAATAAAAGGGTTAAAAATCCTTTAGTCTGGGTGTATGCAATCGTCTCTTCAGAAAAGTGAGGGAACCCCATACACTCAAGTTTTAATATCACGTCTCAGTTTAAGTAAAGTATCGTTCAACAGTGTTCATCTATAAGTTAGTTAGGAGTGGGGTCCAAGATCACTTTTTCGCTGACGTTCCTCCCCCACCCGCCCCGCTGGCCAAGTGACCCTGCAGTGACGATCCCGGGCTTTCATGTTCGACCTTCTCTACCTGGAGTCTCTTTCATGTCATTCTAGACTCTGCCTAAAGTGCCGCCCTGGATCCCAAACGGGAAGCCATCCAACATGGAAACCTTCTCTCCCTCTACCATTACCTACTTCCCCGTTCATTCCATTCACATGACCTCTGAGTTTGTACCCTCCCCCTGCTATTTCAATAGGCCTAATAGACGATCGAACAGGTGCCACTCCACATCAAACATTTAAATGGCAGTTTAAAATGATAAATAATCCAACCGCACCAGATCCATTGTGTGCGCTTCTCTAGAAGCACCTTGCATACTCGCACCTATACCAAGCATCTTGCGTGAGGCTTCAGGATCAAAGTCCTTGATTGGTTGCCATGGAGATTGCAAAGAGCTTCGGACATGTTTTAATGAGTTCCTGTCAAGGTTCCCCGAGTCTTTGTATCTACAAGTGTCAAGATTCACTTAGTCTTCAAAAGAAAAGTGGTTTGAATTGTTTCAAATAATGAACTTAGAAGGCGGCTAATACGTTAATGTTCGAGGATATGTGACAGATAGTTTGTTTTAAGTGACACCTGGACGGAACACATATTATCCCATGTTTGTTGATATCAATTAAGGGAACTCTCCACAGAAAGTCCCACCTGTCAAAAGGAATGCCATTATTAGTTCATTGCCCTTAAGGACCTCTAGCATACTTTGATCTAGCTTCTTGCAATTTTGCCCAAGTCTTGCCAAAGCAGGTAAAAGTTAACGGCTCTTTTAAAAGGCGCTTGCAGCCAATGAGAGGTATGGGCGACACACTTGTAAATGAAGTCAATGCATTTGTAGCATACTCAATAGGAATGCACGGTAACTAGAGAAAATAATTATATCTGCAAAGTCGCTGTTCCTACGGGGACAAGTAGGGGGCAGCAGGGAGCTTCTGGGCGAGGTGAATCCAGCCTCTTTACATTGTTCACATGATCATAGGATACAGAGACGATTAGGCGCACCATTGGCACTAATGTTTTACTTTCTGGGTGACGTCGCATACTTCACTCGAAATGCAGGCATCTGTGTACCTAGTATTCCCTGCCACAATTTCAGGTTTCGCTTTAACTTCCTTAACTGTTCAATTTCTCGCATGCCTGAAAGGTCATTTAACGAGGTTTTGTTGTTGTATTGATTAGCTTTATTTACTTGTACAGTTTCTATTCAATGTTAATGGTAATTTTTCTCTCTCTTTGCAGTGATGGCCGTGATGCGCCTGCGTTTGGTTCCAAGAAATGGAAGCAACAGCAAAAGGCGATGCATCGTTATGCCCAGATCAATCGAAGCGCTGAACTCAATCAACATAGTGTCATACCGGTATGTGTATTTTCTGCTTTTCTGGTAGTGAATTTTCCATCAGATAATGGTAGTTTTGTATTAATAACGCCCTTTCTCAGTCAGCAGTTTATTTCGGTTTACTCTATACCCTGTAGAATCATCTCGGTCTCTGTAAAGTCGGTTGATTTATTGGACAGTCCTATTTAATATCTGCTTAGTGGTGAAATAGTTAGTTTCGTGCTCGTCGTTAGGTGGAAATTATTTTGATTCTGAGGGAACATTGTTCTTTCATCAACTCATGTCCTCTCATCATACGCCGGAGGACAATGAGTGAATATTCATTTTGCCCCCACATAGAAACAAAAAGGCAAACCATTGTGAATCAGTGGTGAGCGTCAAATGTGACAGCTGATCTTTTGTTGGCTGATATAAAAGAAACAAGACTTTTGATCTTCGCCACTGATGGCTTTAATGTTTTCCCATTTATTATCATCTACCCTGTAGGACCCCTGAATCATTATGACCGTGGAATTAGCAGCAGAGAAAGGAGGAGTCATAATATGTTGGGGGTGGTTTATCATGAGTTTTGAGGTTTTGTGTGTCCAGACTGTGAACGAGAGTAAACACGACTATAACACAATACCCCAAGTATCCCCCACCCACCCTCTTCCATTTACATCGTCACCTCCAACTCCATCACCCTCGGTGGGTTTTAATTGCCCACAAAGGGATCAAAGCCGAGATCAAAGTCTGGATCTTATTGGCTTAGAGCGGTCACATGGCTTGAGCATATGCACCGCCTGTCAATCACGCGATAAAGAGCAGATTAGTTCCGATCTCTGCCACCAGGGCTGAGAGGGACTCATGGCTTGATCTTTTTGCTCGCTTGCCCCCGGGATGTGTGGATCGTCGTCTGCCATTATTTCTCTCTAATCGAGCTGTGCAAGAGGGGCGGTGGCCAGTCAATATGCAACCTAAATAATCAACTGCTCCCCCTTTCCCTCTACAATCCTGGGGTTTTCCTTTTCCTCTTGACCTAGTATTTTCCTCCATGCCACCAGTAATGGCAATCCTTCCTAATTTAAAGTCGATTTGACCGGGAGATGGTTGATTACTCGTGATATATTATACTTACATAGAATATTCCCTCTTGTTTTTGATCCCCAAAAGCATGCGATTGGTCTTTTACATGATCCCTCGGGAATGATTCCAAATGGAAGACTAAAGAAATTTTCCTCTTCTGGTTAGATTTCATTTTCCATGATCGCAGCTCGCTCACAAAATACGCACGCACACTCATCCTAGATGGCACATTATCAGTTCCTTTCATGAACACAGGGGTGCAGCAAGCCTTTGAAGTCCTCTGTCATTTACATACAGCTTTTGTTGTAATGTGACCTGCCTCCGCTAGAGGTCAGGCCGCAACTTTGATCATGGCCGCTACTGTGTGCGCATCCCCAGCTATTGTTTTTTGGGGGGATTTCTGGCCCCTTTTGATATTTATTTTGGGGTAACGCCGCAGTGAGCAATAAAATCAGCGACATTTTTTTCTAATTGTTCTGCATTGGGGCCCTTTTCATATTGAAACAGATTCTTGGGTGGAACATTGATCCCTTTCCCCAGACGTTTTTGCTTCAGGCCTGTTAGGAATAGAAAACCGTGTACCCCATGTCGCTACTCGCTGAGGCGTGGCGCCTGATCATACTGGCTCAACCGTAGCCCCGAGGGTAGAAAGAAATTAAAATTGTCATTGTCGGAGGATTAGACTTGAGCCTCTCGTTCTCCCGCTAGTGCGCGCATCGGGACTGATAATAGGGTGCTGGGTTAAAGGTACGGCCTAAATAGAATTTAGTGTATTACAATTTTCACGCTTGGTTCGGAAAGGTTCAAATGTAAGTATATTATATCACGGGTAATCAACGGTCTCCCTCAGAAACATCCCAGCCATTAAATCCGCTTCCTGCACTTGCCGCTCCGGCACGGATCCAATTTCACAAATTACTTTCAATGCTTTGATAAGTGAAGAGTAAAAATTCAATTAGAAAATAAATATGCCATGATTGATTGTTCTCCAAGCGGCGCAACCCCACAATAGACCTTTGCCACGAGCTATTGGATAAAAGATAACCGCATCCATACAATGATGTGCATTACATATGGAGGACTTGCTTCCATTCAGTCAGGCCTTCCAAACCAAATTTCAACGAATAGTATGTTGATCGGTTTGGACTGGAGTATATTAATTAATTAGCCTTCTGACTGTACCACCTGTCCAAATGGGCAGAATCCACCTGAGGGGGATGAGGCGGTTTGTTGGCAATATGATGGAAGGTATGGCGCTCTAATCTTGCTTCGTGAAGGCTAACGTGATGGGACGATTCACTTTGATGTGGTAATGACTTGGGATCAAGGAGTCACACCACATTGGCAGATTCAGGCTGTGTAAAATGGAAATACCTACCTGAACTTGTCTCAAATCCAAATGTATTTATTAGCACCAAGTTATATACTAACTACTATAGTGGTTGTACATCGAGTACTTCATTTCCCACGAATTTTGTATAAACACAATTTCACTGTAAATCCAAATGTATTTATTAGCACCAAGTTATATACTAACTACTATAGTGGTTGTACATCGAGTACTTCATTTCCCACGAATTTTGTATAAACACAATTTCACTGTAACAGTGTTTTTTCGAACGAAATTATTACTTGTAGATCTCAAGTAGTCAGTTGACTTGGCACCTTTCCATTGCTAACTTGCGAGGAAGACTGTAGTGTACACCTCCTTAGATAGTCGGTCAATCCTCGTTTTTTCACAGATCTTACTTTGTTATGTGGTTGTCTATTTGTCTTCATTGCTATAGTTCACATAGTCCCCCATCATTGGTCTGTCTCTACAATCCAAGGGCGGTACATGAGAACAGGTGGTCCACCAAGGTTACCTATCACTGCCCGTTGCGACTTCAAAGCTCTTGTCTGACTCGCATCCTCATAAATAGTAGACTAAACTTCATAAAAGTACATATTAGGGAAACACTGGTCAAAGGCGAGGCCACTCCTGATCCTGCCATGTTTCAGGAAAACTATTATAACACGATATCAAGAGTAGTGACCCCCACTCTATCTTTTTGAAATGAGGATTTTTGAGATTGAACCATCTTTCTATGCATTCAAAGGTTACGTTTAATACAATAAATCTAAAATATTGACTGAATGAAACAATCTCCCAGATTCTGATTGTTATGTGTTGCCATGCAATAAAGAAATGTCTCCTCCTTTCACTTTTCAGAGGACTGACCGGGCGCCCAAGGATCGGAACATCGCTGAGACGGACCCGGCCAAGTTCGCCAATATGCTCATCGAACGTCTTGACAAGGTTAAAGACGAACAGGACAAGATCAAACGCATTGAGGACTCCATGAAATCGCTGGAGGTTAGTGTGTTTAACATGCTCCCATTAATTTCCCCTTTTCTATGGTAATACCCCTCGTTGGAACGTACCTTCTTCTATACTCTTGTTTTGAACGCTAGCTTGTTGGGGATCTAACGCTGCGGACGTAGTGAAAAAAAACAACGAATGTCTACTTAATTCAAGCCTAAAGCCAGTGATGGGGCATCTCAACGTTGAAATGCTTTGTAGATAGTGAAAGAGCACCATTAAAGCTGAACAACATGTACATCCTTGAGGCACCCCTTTTACGCCCTGATATATACGTGGATCTTTAAAGTATTATTATGGAGCCTGAAGCTGGAACGTAAACTAAAAAAATAACATATGTATAGGCCGACGATCGCTAATTACATTAATTGATTTATTTCAATGGAAGGGGAAAAGCTTGACAAGGATAAACAGTGGCGATGTGCATTTAACATGAAGTGACTCAGAAGAGGAAAGCACATGTGAAGACTTTGACTTTGCCTGCACATATCTGAGATAAAGAAGCCCCGTGCCTTTGAAGTGACTTTGCAGCCACGTAGATAAGGCAAGATGAGAGGAGATAATCAAGGGCGTGACAAAGCTCACCCCAGGGATGAAATCATTCATTTGAAAGGTCTGGTGCATTGCAGACGTCTCCAGAATATGTATGACTTCATAACATGATAAAACGCCCCCTGTGTGGAGTATTCCCATCGCCCCTTTACAATGCCCCAACCAAAATCCAAATAATTCTCTTTACACACATACATACCCATGGCATATCTCTATATTTCTCTGAACCCTTAGTCTAGTGTATCAGTTATGCTACATGTCAATGGGAACAGTCCGCAAGGTGCTCCCCTGAAGTTTGAGAAAGGAATAAGCTGGGAATAAGATTCGCAGAACTAGCATTCTCGTGAAGGTCTCTGCAAGTGTTCTACATTATGTATCTCTCCTTGTTCACCTGTCGCTGGGGACGAGAGTTGCTCTGAAACTATCACTACTTGTGCGTTTGTAGCAACCTGATAGAGTTGATCTTAACGAAAGACTCGTGTAATGTTGTGTTGACTTTCACAGCTCCACTGAATCTATCTCCTTGATGGAGGAGGGTCACAGCATTAAGTTTGCCGGAGAGTGGGTGTGTAGAAAGTGATCACAGTGTGAAGCCACTAGAAAGGATATCAAGCCCCCCCCCCCCCATCCCCCGCCCATAACGCTCATAGTCTAAAGTCTGTCGTGATCTTCTCTTCTCTGAATGGCTAAGACGCTAATGATCTTGGACATTATATAAAACAGGTGGTTCATTTTCTGCTAACTAACCAACATCGGGGAGTTAGTGTCTGATCCATCTTATTGCACTCAATTTTTGTTTGCCTTTGAAGCCCCGCCTCTTGTTTCTTAAAATAGGTATGGGGAAAAATGGTACCAACACTGTTTTTCTTGGAACGTAGATTGAGGGGAAGTACTGACGCCATTTAGGAACTATTAATGCCACTTACTCCCCTTGTTAAGAAAATCAGCCCATGCCATCGCCTCTGACTTCAATTGTCGCTCCTGTCGCTGATTACAGAGCGACCGATGCTTGCACCGATCACCAGTGAGGACGTGAGGATCTCTGGATGAGCTGGCGGGCTTTTTTCTCCGGCGCTAATCCTTCAAGATCTGAGGGCCTATTGGGCATACAAAGAGTGGCAGCTTTGTGATTCAAGTCTTTGTAGTGTATAGAGGGAGGCGGGCTGAATAAAGAGGTGCCACCACCAAGATATGCTCGTGCTCGCGGCTGCTGCGGCGGCGGCCCATGATGATCATTGCCACTGCGACACCAGAAGCTGGGGAAAGAGGAGGAGGTGGAAGTGACTTGGCTCTGCCTCGGGTACTGGTTAGTTACCATGTCAACACGAGAAGTGACTTCCAAAAAGAATGTCCCCTGCTTGCTAAGTGGTCGGTTGGGGGTATTGACGAAGATAGTCCCTATTTATGACATGGAATGTGATCGAGCAATGATTTTGGTAAAAAAGGGTGTGATGTTCACCTCTGGTAATGGCTCCCTAGATCTATGGAGATCTTACACTAAGGGCATCGGGTACCTCTAGGTCCCTTGATATGGACCTGTCGGGGTATGGATGTTGTGGTTCGGAATCACGCGCCAGTTGCTTCATCTTGTGTCCTGTAGTGACTTTTGGGCAGCGGGGGTCAGTGAGTGGGGCAGCTCGGGTTAAACGTGGTCTTTTGAGGAAATCCCTTTGATCCCTTCGTCAAACCTCCACCCCCTCCCGCATGAGTTCATTATAGTCATTCCCCACCCTCTGGATATCCCTGTGTGCCCTTCAGGGAGGAGTATACGGTGCAGTTTAGGGGAGATGGACACAATTTGTCTGTGATCAAGGTGCTCAGGGGAATTCTTGCCCTAAGTCATGACATTGATCAGAGGATCGCCTTTGAGAACAGAGCTATGCCTTATTTAGTTGCTAAACGTTCGATTTCGAAATAATGTTTCCATTCGTATGTACTTGGAATCCGCCAATGGAGTGTGCAAAAAGCTAATATGGGGGTGGGGGTAGCCCAAAGGTTTCGAGACCCATCCTATCTGACTAGTGTCGGAGGCCAAGAGGGCCGTTTGTATGGCTAGAAAAGAGCTAATTGACTGCCTCTGTGGGCAGTTCATCGTCGACCAACTGCCGTAGTGCGATGCCCCCGAGCGAACCACAAAAAGCCCATTGAGGAACTTCTTGATGTGCCAACATCTGAGGGCTATCATAGCCTGTCATGGTCAAGATCAAAAAGCCAAGTTGGGGATTCGTGAGAGAAGGAAAGCGTGCAGACATTCTCTCTTTGTAAAGCATGGATCTGATTTAGAGCATGTGACATAGAACAGAAAGTCTGTTATCATCCAGCTCGAACACTAGCATGTCTAGAATGCTGTTTATCATACTATATAGTTATACTCATAATCTTTGATCAAAAGCGAGGTGAGACCTAGTAAAGCATCTTTGGCACTGGCGCGAACCAGAGTGAGAAACGAGGTATATGTTTTGATCGTTGTCCATGACCCTTTACTTGAAGATAACGACCTACGGTCTAGCAGTTTTCACCGTGATGTAACTGGAGACATTTAGAGAATATTAAATTGTCCGAGAACGGTTCAGTTAAATTTAATGTGTGTATCCATGGCGATAAGGGCTATCTTGGCCCCTAAGCTGAATGCCCTGATTCATTGTACACTTCACTCATCAAAGCTTTCGACCTTTTGCTTTGATTTGTTGGGAGCGGAAAAAAAAACTTGTCGGGGTGAGGGTAAATTACAGGCACCACCACTCCCCCGACTCCACCCCTTCCCATCCCATGGACAAACTCGAGTGATGTCCAGTGGCGCTCCTTTGGTCTTCCCCATGGGACAATTCCTCAGTGGGAAGGTGGTTCGGAGGAGGTGGGGGATTCCAAAGGCGTGTATGCTCAATATCAAAGTGGTCAATGACAGTTCTTGAGGCTTGATGTAGGATGTGGCTGTGCATATATAGATGGACACAGGTCGCAATCAAGAGAAAGGAAGGTCCGCCTCCCTCCCTCCTACCTCTTACATGAAAGACATTGTAATGAAGGGGTGGGAATGGGCGGTGCTCTACCCCCTATTTTATATACTTAACGTTGATTTTATCATCAAAAGACACCAGCTTTCTTTGATGGTTCCATATGTATGCACATATGTCTTTGGTGGTAAGAAACGCTATTGATCTCTGTATGTAAAGAATGTATTACTAAGGCTCTCTGCCTCATAAAATGCTAAACACGGGTCTCTGATGTTGCCACCATAAACGTGCGCATAATACCGGCTGTTGCGCGGTATATCTTGTAATATGTGTCCACAAAGGCAGCCACTTGTAAATAAAGCGACAGGAAAATATCACTCGGGTATTGTAAAGTTGTTTGTTTTCAGCATTTCCCACTGATGCCGTTATTACGCCTCCCTCTGTAAGCAAAGCGTTTCCCAGGTCATCAGCTTTCGTTCCGCAAACTGACGCTGCTGGCAGCACTGACGCTTGTCCTGCAAGCTGTAGCCAATGGGAGCTTGCTGTGGTCTAGCAATAGGGTGAAAGAGGAGGCGAGAGGCATTAGTCCTCTGAGAGGAGCTAGGGAAAGTAGCATGCAGAGCAGTCGTTAGAGAGGCCGCTGGTTCAGGCTCTCTCCCCGATACCACTGTTGACTCAACAACTGCCTGCTGTCATCATTAATAGTGTTTGATATCATTTCTGTCGCTCCGAGTGGATCACGACTCTGTTACCTTAGGACATGTTACACCTGCATGTATACAGATTTCACCATACCTAGGCTTGGATCTTTATTAGTTCATCAGGTTTACACATTCAACACATTCAACCGATGACTCATTGACCGACACCTTTGAAGGAGAACTTCGAAAACATTGCATATATTACCGAACTCTATGAGTTCATGACATCACAGACATTTGTTGAGGCTAGCCATTGTTCAGTGTCACTAGACTTTCACTTGGACACCTGTTTCAAGTCTGTCTCACATAGTCGGCGACCAGCTGTCCCCCTTGTGAGAGAGCACCCGCAGCACCGACAACAACGGCAGTCTGTTCCCCAGTCAGCACAGACTGCATCTACCTGGTCTCCTCTCTCTGTCTTGGTGGAGTCTGGATCACTAGCAGCAGAGTTTGAGTTGAGCGACCGCGTGTATTGTAATATTGGACACAGTTTGGATCTGGCATGTTTTGATTTGTCGTAGCCTTGCGCTCTGCAGCTCCGAGGACAACATCTAGTTCAAAACAAAGCGAGGATGAAGATGCTCAACCTGACCCAGGACGGGGATTCACTGGTGTTGGGGAGTAGCTTTTCACTGATAAAGGTAATCCATCGACAGGGCACTGAGTATTACATGGCGGAGGAACAGGAGAACACCTGTCCTTCCAACCAGGGCAGCAAGGCCTGGACCATGCTGGCAAACGGTAACGGTGTCATGCCCCTGACTATTGGCAATGTTATCTCTGAGAACGTAGAGGACGAGATTAGGAGAGCTCTGAAAGCAGGACTGGAGAGCATGGGTGTCAAGTGGTGTGGTGGCAACAACGTACCAGCAGGTGGACCGGGGGGTATTAGTGGCAATATGACCAACAACCATAACTACAACAATAATAAGTGTATGAACAATCTCAACTCTGAGTCGGTGTTTAACCAACAAAACATCACCAACACACTGGGAGTAATCCACGAGAACGAGGAACCTATGGTGAGTCAGCTATTCATGTGTTATTTCTGAAATGTCCATCTGTGGTTTAAAAAACACCTCCAGCCTTCTCCCTTAAGGCTTAACAAATGCCAATTACTTGCCAAGATGAAAACAAACCGGAATCCTTGAGTGTCCGCAAACTACGAGCCCACATCTCGCGGTCATTCGTTCTTTTCTTTTATTCTCGAAGATTTAATTTTGCGGCGCCCCACCGCCCCCTCTCCTCTCTCTTCTTACTTAATGCTGAACTCAGCAGAACTGACACTTTATTGCACTGACTCCTTTTGTGTATCACCTTTGTGTCGCCACGATTAGTATGGGATACTTTAACCAGAGTGTTGCTGGCTCGGAAAACCCTACCAGTGCGCATTATGGCCTGTAAGGGTTGTCGTAGATCAATATTAAAGAGTGGGGTAGGCCGATAGGAAAGGTGTGTGTAGGGGGGGGGGCTTCTGTTCATGCAGTTGACAGGTAATTCTGCCTATTATGAACACGTTGTCCTCTAATGGGGTCAAGAACCAGCAGGTCATGTCTGTTAGTGTGGTTATTTTACAAACGACTAGACTCCCTCTACTGAATCACCAACAGTCATGGTCTACTGAACCCACCCGCCCGACCACACCCCTAGGCTAGTTCGTATGTGAGGGGTTAGCTTTGATAGCGGCTCATCTCACCCTACGTCCTTTCAAACCCCCAAAGTGCCCATGTCGATGTCTTTCATCTTCTCATCCCCTACCTTTCATCTTCCTTCTGTCGGTGTAGAGATCGAAGTCTCAATACACAGCAGCTGGTATAACCGCCTGCTGTATAAACACCCTCCATACCACACGTCCCTGCTGCTAGCCCCTTCTCTAGCTGCTGGGTACAGCGTTCAGCTCTTAAGTGTGGTGGCAGGAGAGAGCTAGGCAATGATGGTTCATCCATGTTGATTATGTAATCACATATCGTGAGCATCTTAAGAACTGCTCCCGTACCAGAAAAAAACCCCACCCTGAATGAGTAGTACATGGGGTGGTTACAGCCTATGATTGACACTGCTCAGTATTTCCTGACACTAGAGGTCCTACCAGGGCTATAGCGACTGAGTGTAGAGGAGATCCACTGTAGCCAGTTGGGGAGCTAAATGCTGGATGTACAGGTGGGGCTCTAAAAGAGCCTGTGAGCACGCTAGTCACCCGGGGCTCGTGGGGCCTTCAAGCTAGGGCGATGTAAGTAGTATATGGGATCGGGGGCACTTGTTGATCTTGCGCTCGCTTGCATGGCCTTTAGTTGTGTCCCCTCTGCTTATGAATTTCTATAACTTTTAGGTACAAGTGTGAGTAATCAAGAACATGCAACTGACATATTACTTCATCATTTGTTTGATATTTCACTTATTTATATTGAAACTTAATACCGTACTCAACAATGGTTACTACCGCACTCATTTGTGGATGTTTTTCCTGTATATAAATTGTATGCTAGCAATTTTCTATAATTGTAATTAATTTCATATTTTTGTTTCTACAGCAGATGACCGATGAGGAAGACATGAACAAGTCAGCGCACAACAATAGTAAATCCGTGTCCATGATGGCACTTATGTCAGCCGCCATGGCCGAAAAGGAGAGGGAGGACAATGCTCAGAGTATCTTGGAGGAGCATTGCTCCCGGATATGGGACAGTTCTGCTGGTCAAACACCCAGCCTTACTCCAGGTCGGCACTCTCCAGAACGTACCGCAGACCGTGACCGGAGCCTTTCTGGAAGGCGGATGATTGCTGGACCATCTCCCAATGTGTCCGGAATATCCTTATCTCACAAAGCTAATCATGTAAAACGGACTAAGGATAAGGACAGTGCCTCCCACCTCACATCAATGTTATCATTTGATAGTGGTATGGGGGAGGACAAGTCCGGTGTTTATAATCGCTATGAAAGTGACCGTGACCGCCTTAGTAAACACGTCCACCATCATCACCATCACCATCATAATAGTAGTAAGGATTCTAAATCTAGTTTAAATAAAAGTCAACATATGGATGTTGATCCTCTCAGCAGGAGTATGGTTCATCATCGTTCTGACCGTATGGACAGGTCCTTCTCAGAGTTCTCCCGAAGTTGGGAAGAACCAGGGTCAAGAGGGCGCTCCAAAGACACTAAACGCTCCTCTAATGCCAAGAAGAGTTCGGATACGAGTAGTAACATAGACAGTGGAGTCAGTGTACGATACGAGCCTCCAGGTTTTCCTTCAAACGAAAAGTAAGTACTTTTTCTTAAGCAATATATTCTGATATATATAATATAATATGTATTCTTTGCACTTCATTTTTAGGGTTTATTGTTTAGTTTTGATTTAATAGGATAACATTAACAGTTCCTGTCTGTAATATACACTACGTTTACCTGAAACTTTAGTCTTACTGGATGAGACTCTTTTCATACATGGCGACATCTTGTTTAAAATACATCATTTCATTCATTTTATCAAAAAGAATTATTCCGACTAGCTATCAATTGGCCCGAGACCTAGAATGACAGATGTTTCTGTAGCGGAATAGAATCCTTTTAATCAGCCCAACCCAGGGCAGAGCGAGGTACTGAGGGCGAGCTTCTATCTTAGGTTAATTTGAAGGTGTGGTGGGTTGAGGGATGCGAAATTAGAGATCAGGAAGGTAGGATAAGCGTCTCTTTATCCCCATTTTAGATTTGGTTTTCAGGCAGTTAGCTGAGCGGGATCAGGTAGCGATGGTATAACGTGGGAGGTGGTGGGGTATTTGCAGACCCCCAGTACCTAGTTGGTATGATTATTAATAAGAAGTAATACAGACAGGTAAATGGTCCCTCTAATCGTGTTTGGAAAGGACCCATCGCGAGCGTGGTTGAATGGAAAGGGATCGCTCACTAAATAGTTGCGCTGGATTGTTATGGTGTATTAGAGCTGAATACAGGAGTGCACCCCTTTCAGCAGACCTCCCCCACCGGCCGTGGTGCTGATAAGAGGAGGGATGGACTGGTACCCTCTCATCTAACATAGGGCTGTTGGTACATGACTTGGTCGGTGTTTGATCTTCTTCCTGGGACTGAGTATTATCGCCACGCCCTGCCCTCACATCCAGCTCCAGCTGGTGGCAGATAAAGGAAGCTGAGCTTGGATCTCTTCCCACCAGGGGGCAGTGTGACGAGGGTGGGGCTGGAGGAAGTAATTCGTGGATTAAAGGCTGGTAAACAGGCAGGATTAGTAGCAGGACGGGGGGTAATAAAGGGGCCGGTGTGCCCGGATTGAAGGACGGCAGAGTGGTGGCTGGTAATTTGGCAATTTGTGGTGGCAACTTAAAGCATCATGCAACTGGGCTATCCATTGGAGGAAGGGAGGGGTGGGGGTACATGATCGGCTCTAGCTTCCATTGTCCCCCGTCCTGGTCCGGTCGGATGGTACGTGGTGAATACCTCCCTATTGTTAGATGGGTGGAGAAGACGGGTGAGGATGGCGGTTTTGTAATTGATATTTGCTGTGGCGCCTGCTTGCAGATGTGTCTATGAGCTGCCGGCTTGGGATCCCAGTCGCGTTTTGTCATCAAAGCTGGCAGTGCGGCAACCAGCGCAATGATGAAAGGCGGGGAGAGAAGACCAGTTAAAATTTGATGTATTCACCAGCATTTGTTGATGAGCGCAAGTGTAATTGGTAAACGGCGTGGGGAGGACGGTCAGATAATAAAAAAATATAATACAGAGCAGGAGGGATCGGGTTTTTGCCGAGATGAAAGGCAGTGATTGGTGCTTATGAGAAGGCGCGAAAAGAGCGGAGAGGGGAGAGGCGAACCGGCAACAGCCGGAAATGACAGATCAACGATGCCGGCCTTGGATCCATGAAAGAATCCAGTTGTTTGAAGTGGGCGAAAACATGAGCCACAATGGACTGGAGTGGGGAGGCAGTTGAAAGTTAAGCTTAGAAAAAAATGACTAAAAGCCAGCAATCTTTGATCATCCCAACCTCTGTTCAGGTCTTGTAAAAGGATGAAATTCAAAACAATAGATGAATACTGATGCACCCTTTGTTGAGACGGGCATTGAAAGCTTATCAACTTCCAGAACCATATCTTGCATTCAGGAATAGCTAAAACTTTCCCCTGACATGTCTTTTTGAAGATGGGCTCCTTGATGAGTGGAACCCAGGAGCATTGGTCATAATAAAATATATAATAGGCCTAGTCTATAGATAAGATGCTTCAGATCACACTGCATCGCTTTCTTAATGTCGTTGGTTAATCTAATTTGTTAAATTTCCCTTTCAGTTTTGTGATATTTTTCAGCTGCCAAATCCAAAGTGAATAACTTACAATCTTCACTTATTCATTCATTCACTCACTCTTGAGCTCCCAGACGGGGCAGGGCATAAGGTCGTCAGTAGAGTTCGCCATCTGTCTCGATCTTGGCTTTGCTTTCTGCTTCGCCCCAGGTCATAACCATCTTCACTTATTAGCACTTTTATATTAGTACACATTTGACAGCTTATTCCAATGGAGGATTAGGTATAAAGGATTATAGAGATGAGGGTTGCCTGCTGGAGTGAGAATGAAAGCCTGTCCTATTGTAGTGGGAGTGGCAACTAGACTAATTGAGGAGAATAGAGAAAGCCATAGCGACGTCTCCGCCACGGCCACGACGATGAAAGACAACTATTGAAATAATTTACATCTTCAAAGGCTTCTCATGGATTTGGAATCACAGGCGATGTGACAAAGTGGAGAATAAATGAGGATGGAGAAGAATGGGTAGGGGTAGATAGTGGCTGCGGGTGGGGGTGGGGGTGGGGCTCTGAACTTGAAAGTTGGCTCTTGCTTCTCTAGGACATGTTTGAGCGCTCATAACACAGTCTATTATGGCTCTATACTCCAGTGAGTCCTTGAAGATCCGTGTGTGTGGGGAGCTCAGACATGCCTGCATGGTGTTGTTGAATCGCCACAGCCCCCATCGCCTTTAATCTGCCTACCCGCCTCCTCCTCCTGTGACTAAAACGGACACACTTTGATATCCTTCCCGAAAAGAAGTTAAGCAGAATAATTGTACTGGAGGAGTCATTTGAACTCGGAGAGATGAAAGGTGACAATGTCAACTTCCACTGATGAAAGGAACAAGGTTTGAGGTCTTGGTGTACAGCCTCAGAGGCCTGGAATACACACCTTTAGGTAGAGCCCCCCAGGGTCTGAAGCAGTGGTGCAGACTAGGGCCTAGACAGAAACCCCTGCCTTCTGCCTTCTTCTCCGGCCACATGGGGTCGTGGCTAGAGGAAGCTTGTAAGGCATTGTGGGAAGGCTGTTGCTTTGACCAAGGTCAGGGTTTGTGTGTTGGTAAGGCTGAGGTCACCGGCTTTGATGGATCAGGAGCCTTGTCTTTGACAGTACGGCCTGGCTCACCCCGATTGGGAGGAGGGAGGGTGATCTTTTAGATCTCGTGTAGAGAAAAGCTCTAGAAAAGAAAGGGGCTACTAGTGCAGATGCGGCCTAGGTTAAGTTTATAAAAGCTCAGTATTAAAGAGACGAGCAACTTAGATTGAACCAGTGACTTGCTTTGGCGAATACTGCAACCCAAACAAAGTTACATGCCCCTCGCCAGCAGTATCCCTATCCTCCCCATGCCCCACCCACCAACCAACGACAGGGTAACTTTGATGTCAGGCTATTTCGACGCTCACTGATCAAACACTTAGCAAAGGACTTTTTATAATTCAAATTATCTCTCCTAGCAATTAGCAGAGTGTGGGATGAAAGGTTTGGGTGTCTCTTTCCTACCCCTACATCTGATCTCACAACCTCCTCCCACCCTCCCCCCTCTTTGTGCTGGAGTGTTTGATACTTTGCTTTGATCGCCACTGTAGCAAGTTGCTTCAATTGCAAGTCGCCAGTAACCCAGACGCAGAGCCTGCCTTTGATTAGAAGCAGAAAGAATAGCCTTTACTTATGGCTTACATTCAATTGAATGTATTTACTTAAAACATGTTTCCCTCTTTCTTTTATTCGGTCGTCCCAAGATGTGGGTGCTTGCAATGTCTGAAAAGTCTCCTCAGACTCTCTGGTCTGCTTGCCCAGAGCGCCACATGCATTACTTGCCACGAAGAGCAGCACGGGTAGAGCGTAGAAGTTCCTTTAGTTTATTTGAGTATGCAATGTTTCTTAATAAGCTGTATAGATACACGTATACGTGTCATGTTAGCTGCACACGTTGTCTGTTGGGCGTGGCTGTGCAGGGGACATATACAACTCGGCGGCACAATACATCAAACAGAATTGCTAACTTTGATGTCCATCCAAACTTCTGTGCTAGTGATGTAAGGCATTGTTTGTCATGCATTAACCCGTCCACGTCCTCTAAAGTTAGCCGTCTACATACGACCCTTTCAACCTACCTTTTACGAGTCGCAACGAGTTAGTTCAAAACGAAATCTTGTACATAACATTTGTACCTTAGTTTCGATTTTCACTCTTACAGATGGGCTTCAGGCCTAAGATCGCACTCTCTTCTTAGTGCTTTCTCTTTTACATTACTACTCGATGGCTCAATAGTTTGCTTCTCGGTGACATATTTCCCTTCATGGAAACTTATGGAACTCCTCCTGCTACTTCTGCAGCCCTTATACATACATGGTACGCACTCTCTTACCGCCGCCACCCCTTCTTTCATGGAAACCACCAGGAAAATGTACACTTATGAAGTTCTTTGTGCATGGCAGCATGCTCTCTTGCCCTGCAAAACGCCTTTCGCTGCCAGCCTCAGATCGCCGCCACTTCTCCCAGAGATCAGAGCCTGGTAATGAGACCTCAAAGGCTCAAAGGGGTGGGAATAAGAGAGAAGGGGGATTGTATGGCAGCGAGGGCCCCCCGTTCCTCCCTTTTCCTCTATGATGAGGTTTTGGTAGAGAGAAAACAGTAGCTGACCCCTCGGCAGCCACCGCATCCCCCCGTGTGGACATCAAAGCCGTTCTTGTTCAGATGTAGGACTTTGATAGGCGCTCTGCTTTGTAGTTAGCCCGAGAAAAAAAGCCACATTTCTGCCCACAAAGGGGGCCCTTGTGTTTGTGCAGTAAACAGGCTATCCGACTAGCGGGCCTGACGGAAGGTAGAAAAGAATGGGGGAGGGGGTTGTTTGAAATCTGGAGGGGTGGGGGACATTTTTTTATCTGATCATAGGACCTCAGCTTTATGTGAGCTAAAAATATCGCCATCCAGAAAGACTGCTAGGAGACAGCGAATTTGCGATTTTTGTTGACGTACGAAGTGTGAAGTAAAATCTTGTCGCCATGTATTGAATGATATTTAAAACCTCAAAAACAGACTTTAATATGTTAACTGAACTATTTCGAATTATTTAAATAACCTTGTGTTAATTGTTTGCAGGGTATTAGCATGGATGATGGAGAACGATAAGGTCCACACCACCACCCAGTATTCTACAGACGGGTCTGAGAAGAGCGGCTCACACAAACGCTCAATCCACTCGTCCTCACATAAGTCTTCCTCAGGTACTCCCGCACCACACCGGTCCAGGTAAGCATATCCCCTCCGCAAGTTCATTAACTGTTGGGAGGACCGCTCCCCTTTACCCCTCCCAGCCCCGGTCTACTACTCGTGCTGCAGGCGCCTCCGTCCCGGTGGTGGCAAGTAGTATAGGGAAGTGGGGGTGGGCGCCAGGTTAGTGTAGCCACATCCTAATTCGATCAGACTTGGACTTGAGGCCGGGCTTAGTCATGAGCTGCTATAGACGTGATCGCCAGGTGATGAGGGCCTCAGTTAGATGTAGGATTGAAGCCACGAGCTTTGGCTGCTACGTCCCCCACTGGTTAACTAAGGCCTTTCAATCAATAAAGCTCTGGTTACTGTTGCCTCGCCCGGCCCGTCCTATCTCTCGTGCACCATGACCGCTTGCAGGGGGAGCCTTTCATCCTTTGGCGTGCTAAATGTTCGTCCTTCTCCTTCCTCCTCCCTTCCTTGCACCCTTCAGCTGCATCCTTTCAAAGAAGCTAATTTTAATTACTCTCATCGCCATCAGAACGACTTCAATGGGGGCCTGAGCAACACAGTGTAAAGAATCAACACTAATCCTCCTTACAATATAGTCCCCTCACAGAGGACTTATCTAGGAGCTAGTTTTTGTGTTATTCCTTTTTGGGCTCCGCTTTTGATTGAGATCTTTTATTGTACCTAATAAGTCTCTGTGTGAGAGACTTGCCTCTTGGAGCCGGTCCGTGATACACGGTCTCTTTGCCCGTGTCGTCTTTGATGTCAGATCACCATGCTGCTTTGATGTGCTTGTGAGGCGGCCCGGTTTGCCGACTGATCGCCGACTGACCACTAATACTGGCCATCCATGACATGATTTACTGGCCACTTTTTAATTATGATTCACCACTCTTTCATGTGTATCCTTTCCAGTGGTCATGAAAGACCCGCTCCGTCCTCGCGAGCCTCTGTGCTACGGGCCAGGGTGGGTCCGGGCCCGGCTTTTTAGCGATCCCCCACTGATGGAACATTTTGTATGATGTCGTCACTCGCCCGGCCTGCTTTGAGCCCAGCTATACTTGACACAAGTCCTTAAGCCACACAGCTCTTTACTGGTGGTCTTTCAAGTCCCAAGAACACACAGCCTCTCAGGCCTATCTGCGCTGCCTTCTACTTGGTGTATTGTAGAGAAAAGCAGCAGCTTTTTTCCATCGTGTTAAGATGAAAGCTGGGTGTTGGCTGGTGCCAGGATACATTAATTCCCCATCTCTCTCTTCGCCACATCCGTTGGAATATGCTGGCGCACTTGGCCGTCCACTGGGACCCCCATAGCTGGCCCTGCCCGGGGTCCCACTGGTGGTACCCGCCAACCATACCTGTTTGTGCCCCTAAAGCTTCTCACGTTTTATCTTCCCTGTGTGCTCGAACATCAACCATGGGCCAAAGTAGTTCTTACATGATCTAAATTACGTCTAACGGCCTTGACTAACATAGACCTAAGAAATAATGAAATAAACATAGCCACAGTTAGTATGCTTTGATGTGATGTAATATATTACTTGTATGGTGTTTCCAAGAATGCTATTAACCGTGATTATCTATTCTTATGTTTACAGTTCGGGAAAGAAGCCAATACAATACAATGTCAGTCGGTCTGCATCTTTGGACAGGAGTTTACATTCTCATGTTTCAACATCGGTCTCATCCGACTTCGGCGAACGATCTGTTTTACCCGCACAACCAATGGTGCAGGACCCCTCTATGCCACTGCTCAATCCTCCAAACCCAATGACACAACTAGAGGAGGTTAAACGACGGTTAGAGGATGACTGCAAAGCAAAGATGCATAAATCCAAGTAAGACCTTGTTTTCAAATGTTTCTATTGCAATCTAATTTATTTGATAAAATGGAAGTCAGACTGCCTTTCCCATGCATGCCTTCTCTCGTAAATATGTCAGAAAAGAAAATTAACATTGTCTCCTCCTTTCTTCAGTCGTATGGTACCTAGCAGCAAAGACAAGAGGAGTATGCCTCCACCGATCTATCCTCCCATGACACGTTCTATGTCATCCTCCAAGGGTTTACCTCCTCAGGTTCTGGACCTCTCGGCAGACGCAGACACTTATAGGTAAGTTTGTTTCCTCATCTTCCCTGCTATTTTTACGATCTGCATTTTTACCATTAAAAGCTTGGTTTCTGTAGAGCCACCTTTCTGCAGGACTGAGGTTCAGACTTCTGTGCATGATATACTTTTCTTAAGTTTCAATTAGACCTACTCTTACTCAATATCATAGGATGTATTCATCGCTATGGTCAGGTTGCCCCCACATTTTAATACTACTCTGAACGTTCAATAACAACGCCTCGTGTCACATTTCAGCCGTAGCCGTGCACTACGACGTCAGTCTACGTCAGCGCCTCCCACGCCTGCTCAGGGTGACGTAACGGTGGTAGGGTACCTATTCGCTGGTGACGACATCCCATACAGGACGACCATTCCAGGCAGATCTGTCACGCTAGGACAGTTCAAGCAACTCATTACAAAGCGAGGGAACTACAGGTAAGATCGAAATCCCCATGCATTTACATACCATTCATCTCTTCCTAGAGTAGATGA
Organism: Sthenelais limicola; assembly: GCA_942159475.1. Classification (NCBI taxonomy): domain Eukaryota; kingdom Metazoa; phylum Annelida; class Polychaeta; order Phyllodocida; family Sigalionidae; genus Sthenelais; species Sthenelais limicola. The sequence goes on along the minus strand of OW804095.1, from coordinate 109,460,381 downwards.
CTAGTTATATGCTGAACTTGAACTTGGGTGGCATGCAGACAGTGTCTATAGAGTAATCTCAGAGATCGGTATCATTGTAATACATCGCGAATTAGAGCCACCTTAACGTTGTTGTGATCCCGCCCTCATGCAAAGCATGGTTCTCGGAAACCTCCCCTGACAGTAGTGACGTCATATTAGTGATAGGCGATGAGAATAACGACCTGGGTGGCTGGTGGTGGCGCCCCTGTTCCTGGGATCACACGACTCGGGAGACACTTCTATGTCAGTATACACCAAACAAGATACATATTTATGGGATTTTCTATTGCATTTCATGAGCACAAAACGATTACATCTTAATCTCAGCTTGATAGCGCTTCTCCCAGCCTCCTTTGATTTGAGATAGATTAGCAAGTTATAGATGGCAGAATTTCTGTTTGGGGAAAATGACAGAAGACAGGAGGAGTAAGGTATGGATCCTGGGGGCCTTGGGGCGCCAGGTGTGTTGGCTTGGGAGATGGTCGCAGATAAAGTAACCAAGTTATGAGATAAGAAGGATGCGTTGTAACTGGGGAGCGAGTGGGTTATCTGTGGTGTGGAGCCAATGGTGGAATAACTCACATGGTTGGCATGGTCGGGGCGGGGTGAGAAGGTACGCTCAGACGCCACTAGGAGCACTCCAAATGTAACTGCCTTGCTTTCATCTCTTCACATCAGCCACTCAGAACGGATGACGTACTCAGCCTGAACTGATGACGTAGCGAGTTATTGCAATAGAGGGCAGGGTGTTATGTGGGGAGGTATATGTTTCGAGGTGAAACCAATAAGTTTATGCCATGTTACGGATTACAGAACATAGAACTTCTCCAAGTACATGTTACATGTCCATGTATCAAGGTAACTCATCCGCTGGTCGACCAACTACTAACTAATCTCGCAAGCCCACCGAATTGTATTTCTCCTCGCTCGCCCCCTACCAATTACTGAACGCCACTACGGCGGACTAAATACTGGGATACCTGGGGCCGGCACATCAAACACTTTTGAGATCAAAGCGAGTCTGCTGTAGGGGTCACGTGACCTAGTACCTCTCTCACACACCCTCACTTACCCAGGCGGACTGGGCTTACTTACCTTAGTGATGTCACTCCTCATACAAAGGTGTCGCCCTCTCTCTCTCTACTAAAAATTGACCTCCGTCAACTGACCTTGACCCGTGGCGTGTGACCCCTGTATAGGAATATTTGACCTTGGGGCCGAGGTTCCTTCAGAAGTTCTGCCTTGATCAAAAGGTGTATACATGCATCGAGTACTTAACAACTGCCACAGAGGACACAAAGTATCCCATAGTATGCTACAGTGAATCTCTCTCCCTGGCCTGGGACAATATCCAGATAAATGTAAGAGTGGATCCTTTCTTTTGTAATAATAGGGAGGAAAGTATGGTGGACTGGGCTCTTAAATTGATATCATCTCCATTATTATTATTTCGATAGCTTCAAGTAGATAATTAATCGGGAAAGTCGTTTTTGAGGTTTCAAGAGTTAAGCGCTCGAGACCTTGCTTTGATCCTACATTAAACATTCATTTCTGGCTTAGCTTAACTGGATGTATGACTGGCAAATGGGCAAACTAAAGGTCCTGCGGATGTGTGGTAATGAATAAGCGGTCTCATTGACCCAGTCCTAAGTAGTTATAATCCATTTCCTAGTACGGGAATTTCGTTAGTAGGTCTATTTACCATTGCGATCTTTGCCGTGAACGGTGTAGCTCCTTTTGATGTTTGCTCAAATAGCTGCGGGTCAAACGGTCGCAGCAGCACCTTACGGCCATCCTAACAGCTACGGAATTCCCTAGCCACACGATTGAGACACCACCCAAACGGATGCTTGTTATACCAAAGGGGAACTACCGATTTAAGGAAAAACCACAATCGTTATAAATCAAGAAAAGCATTCCACCATTCTAGATGGTTCAAAAAGTGGATACGTTGCACAGCCTTCTTATGTGGTGTCTGGGGTTTGAACTTTCACGCGACGCCTGACCTTTAGGTCTGATCCTGGGAGTGTTGGGGACGGCTTAAGGCGGCCTTATCCTGTTAAATAGAGATCCACCCAACATTTCTTGAAATAAAACAAAAGGAATGTTTACATTGATGCTGAGCGTTTCCCATCTTGTGTTGCTATAGAGGGGCGTGTGTATACGTGCTCTGACTTTGATGTGGTGTCGTCACATGTGCTCAGCATCCTCCATGTGGTCGTGTTGCTGGTGATCGGGTTACCAAGGATACCAACATTCATATCCTCATGGCAACATTACCCAACATGTAGAAGAAGCAAATAAACATAAATACCGAGATGGGAACATGAAAACGAAAATTATCTGTCCCATTCCTTTGTTTAAAGGTCAGGCGCTTTTCCGGGATGGGCTGGTGTGACACATACTATCAGTCACGATTAATATGTATCAATTTTATATGGTATAATGTTTAGTTAATGGTTTCTGTTCTGTATCCGGAAATATCGGTGTAGAAACCGGGTTATGTAGCCTTATGTATATCGATAATTTAAGACCCATTTAGTGGCTAAAAAAAACCTTATATTTAGCAATGTTTCTGATCTCATTTATATTTTTCATAACTAATGAAACATATGTTTATGTCATTGCAGATATTTCTTCAAGGCCGCTAGCAACGAGTTCGGTTCTGGCGTCATCCTAGAGGAGGTAACGAATGAAGAGGCAGTCCTCCCACTCTGGGAAGGCAAGGTTTTCGCCAAGCTTGAGAAGGTCGACTGAAGGTGAACGTCGAGTTACTCTGCGTCGGATTTACCATTACTTATACGAGAGGCGTGCGACCTCTCATTTGGAGAAATAAACGTCAGCCAATTTGTGATATACTAGTAGAATTGTAAGGGAAACGAGTGACAGTACCGAGTGGGGAGAATGCTATCGGGACAATTGGCAGTAAGACCAATAGAACTCCCAGTAGTCAGGAAGAGAGGGTAAGATGGGAGCAGGTACGTGGGGGAGACGTGTCATTACAACGCTTCATCCCCCTATGCCTGACCTGTCCCCCTGGCCCTGAGGGCACTACTGACTTGTGTCTGGGGTGGAATAGCCTGAAAGCTTGCTGCTACAACGCTCACTGACGTTGCTCAAATACAGGAGGAGGAGCTGAATCATTTTCCAGAGAAGCCCAATGTAGAGGGAGAAGGATCTTCACTCTCTACACCGCTGGAGTGCACGATCTATGGGACAGGCTGTGACGTCGTGATGGAATTATGATAATTGGTGACGTCCGAAATGAGTGTGAACGTCATGACGACCAGCGCCATCTGGCTGACACTGCTATCACCAAGGCGACGTCGAGTTGGCTCGATAACGTCGCCGCTGTCGCCGCCGCGGTTATGAACAGGTGCTGAGAAGTTTTAAATAATATAATGTAATAATAATATTGTTCTTGTAACTTACATATATGTTACATATTGTGATGAAGACAGAATTTCATGGTGGAATCTACGGTAACTAGGTACCCAGCAGCCAACCAAATGATCAACACACAACCCCTTATATGACATGAAGTCTGTATGAATGCTGAATCATACAGTTTACAGACATACCCTGTACCTTGCTGTGCATAGTCCTGCAGTATTGTTACGTGGTACAAAAATATCCTCTCAGTGTCATGACATCAAAACTATTATAAATAATCACCGCCCTTAGAAGAAGAAAAAAAGAAGACGAGGGGCGACCGAAACGGGGCTCACTCGTATATTATGTCAGAGAGTTATCTGACCAAAATGTCTTTCATCTCAGAAAATAATAATCAATTACTACCTTTTAGTACTTCCCGAGTATCCTCTGGGGAAATGTATCTCGGGCAGAGTAATAGCGTGTATGTGCGAGTGAGTGTTAAGTGTGTAATTGACATGTCTGTGTGTGTAATAGAATGTGCGGAGGTGCAGTTGCTGGGGCCGCGCCTTGGTACCTTTCCCGCTAGCTAAGGGGGACACGTGTTACTATTGTACAGTGTTAAATTAAAGACCGAAACAGTAAATTGTAAATGGTTGGTTTTAATGAGAAGCTAATACATAAGTATCATCAGGTACTTCCCCATATCACCACCTTAATGTATCTTTTATTTCTTTTTTTCGTCTAAGGTGGTCCTGGAAGTACATCTGATTTTATACGAGTAATAATTATTAATATTTTTGATTATTGAGGTTTAATGTCAGGACGTAGATATAATTATATATGCCACGTTGATGTTAAGTATATTGGTTTCTTCACCGGCTACCGCCCTGATATAAAAAAAAAAAGAGTTAATTTCGTTCAATGGGGATAAAGGAACTTGGTGTAAATATTGCTGAGAACCAGCGCCTCCAAATCATGTTCATCCGCCAATGGCATACGACAGTGTGTATATTATTATTCTTATTATTATCATCATTATTCTCCCCCCCCCCTACATGGTGTTTTTATCATTATTTTTTACCCCCTCCTCCATTGCCTTTTAGTGTCGATTTTGGATATACTGAGTTATACTTGGCGATGAGGTATTTTAGGATTTTTCTTGTATGATGTTCCGCTGTAATAGATAAGTCGTATTCGCTCACTTTACTTTCCTGGCATCTAGTGGACAGTTTTATCATAATTCTCATCATTGAGTCAGTTAGGACATTTTAGCCACCAGAGGCAAATGAACATTTTTACCGACATCCTTTTCCAGTTTTGTACTCTGGCGATTCTGATGTGAATTCCATCAGTTGCGCTCGTATTTTTTTATTGTTAAGCTATTACAAATGAATGTATTAGATCTGTAATATTCTTATGTCACAGCTTTTATCTTGGTACCTCTGAAGAAATCGTTTAGACCCATCTCACAAATATATGCATAACTCAATAGCCGAATTAAGAAGCCCAGTGGCATATTTTGTTCTCGAACTTCATGCCTTAAAAACGACCCAATGTGTATTTTGTTAAACATTTCATTTTATTGTCACACTTACTTTTTTGACTTGAGTTATTACATATGAAATCCTCTGGAATACGTATTGTATTCGCGATTGTTCTGAATAGACATCGGTTTAGATTGTCATTACTATGTCAGTTTATCCTGTAATGGGTGCCTCATTGTACACTTATAGTTATGGTGGATATTTCCGTTTCCTCTTCAAGGCTTCAGAGCTGGGAAGTTCCTTTCCAGGTGTCTGGTGTTCTCAGCACTTCAGATTTGAGCATTTGCAGAATGATCCGTGTACATGTAATTCCCCCCTCCTGGAATAAGACGCCTATGACGTCATATTTATATATATTTGAAAAAGAATTATGTGACGGTACAATGGTCAAACAGTGTCCTACATGGAAAACCTCAATAAAATTTGTATATTATTTTAATAACAATTGAACTTGTTTTCTCTTGTTTACTCACACTTTCTTCGTCTATTTAACTTCCACAAACGTCGTATGAAATAGTTGATCGTTCATCATTTTGTATGTCATTAATGATAATAATAGACCTATTACGCTTGCATCATACTCATTGATTCTACACTTTATGCTGTTAATCAGGCATATTGTCCCTCCTCATTAGCAACTCTTTTCGCCAACGCCCCCAGACTCGAAACGTCCTAGTTTTTGCCACTGTTTTGTTGACATATCAGTACCCATTTTCCATTATTCATCTTAGGTGATTAAGTTCAAATTGGTGTCTAGCCACTTATTTAGTCAGAAGAGAACTCTCCGCCGTCATCTCAAAACACCTGCGTCATTTCAACTATGAAATCCTATTGTTTGTAGATGTTAATGCCAGAACAAAATTAATGGTGGTTGTATATTTAAATCAGTTCTGAATGATATCAAAATACAAGAAATATGAGTTATAGGGATGGATAGATCTATCCACTGCAAGTTAGCGGGTGTGTTCACTTCCAATCCCAAATCCTGCAGTAGAGCGCGCCAGACAGAAAAAAAAATACAAATTAACTGCCAACTAAAATGCAACACCGGGACGCAAATCACAACTGCCCCAGATGATTAAAGGATGGCAGTTCAGTCTGCTGTAGAGAAAAATCTCGGCCTATTCATAACCTAAGTCTCCGTATGGAGGTATGCTATATACTGTTCAATACAAATGTCCTCCTGTATGATCACGTGAGGGGTATACATATGACGTCACACTGTGAAAAGTGCCCCACCCCCTTCACTTCACGAACGGTCATTACGGACGTTTTACTGAATGAAACATTTTGGATATTTGTCAAGTTTCGGTGGCGCGAGGGCTGTACCGACCACAGCCCGTCCCAGGATTCCTCTCTCTGATCTCGGACTCTAATAACAGCCACCACGCGCTATGTTTTTCTTCCCCCTCATAGGATGGATCTGCCAGCTTTGATGTGGCTCGTCCTCTTTCATAAAACAAGTCATGGCGTTTAGTCGTATCCTTTGGTAGCTGGCTTGTGATCGGTGCAATGCTGGTGTGGGGTATATTGGGAGGGGGTTGGACCGACACCCTGGGCCCCAATACAGATCCAGTCTTTCATTTTCCCGGTCACCCTCTGCACCCCTCCTACACCCGACGCCCCGCACCAGCCAGCCTGGGAGGACGATAGTACCATCAGGCACAACTAGGGGTCAGGCCAGTCTCTAATTACACAAGACTTATCCTGGTGTCACGGCATCACTTCAAACAGAGGAGGCCGACACCACTGCTTTGTGGGTGCCATCAGAAAGGGAGGGTGTCCATTTGAAGGGGGAACCTGCACAAGCAATATTCAAGTATAGACCCTGAACTTCAGGGAATTTCGTAGATGACAGACCCAGTAAATTCTGGCCCCAGCAAGAAAAGTCGGCCCGATGTACCAAAAAGTGTTCCAAAAATTTCACATGGAGTTTAGCAAGGATCATTACTCAACGAGTCAGAAGGGGAAAACTGGTCAGGTGAAACGTTTGAGTGCATTTTGAATGATGGGGAAACATTTAATAGTAACCTACCTAGGGAGAATATTTCCGCTTGCTTTTTTGAAAAACAAATTTTATTGAACATGTTCATATATAACATGAAAATTTCAGACATTTAAATAAAAGGTTTGATATAAAATATAATGTATGATCACAGAATCAGATTAGACCTATAGCTAAAAAAGTAAAAGGGTAAATGCAAATATTTCATATGGAGTTGGCAATTGGGATCACTCGACCAGCTCAACGCTTGAATTGATTTAATAAGAAATTGTTACTACTTTATAAAATGCACCAAAAATATAGATATATGGTACTCATCATACTTTGTCTACCGCACTACATCTAAAGGACTTGCCTAATTCTAAAGTGCGAATGCGCTGGATATTTATCACGAAACACATGCGATTTATAAATTGTATTTCGAAACTAATCTTATCTTCATAACATAAGAGTAACCACGACGTCTTTCATTCTCTCATATTGACAATATCCATACATGCACCATACAAGTAGGCGGCAAGCTTGCGGAATTCCACTAAATGCCCCCTTGACTGATGCCCAAACCAACGATGGGGTTATCCATTGACCTGGATTAGCCACGGACGGGATGGTAAGTGCAGGATCATTGACCGGCCTCATGCCTGTACCAATCAAGATCAATGATAGCTGATCGCAAGTACCACCCTCATGCCCTGCAACAAACCTCTTGATTCAGGACAGGCAGACCTCACGACAAACATTCAATAAAGGCTCAGCTAGTCTTCGGTGACCTGGCGCGATCATATGCGGCCCCATGATGTAATCTCCAAACATATTTACAGTAGGATCAGTAGCGCAATCCTCCGTCAGTGAGGGGTCGATTTCGTGCAGTTCTACCGCCTCTTTATATGGCCTACCCAAGGCGCCGATTACAGAGGCATGTGTATTCATTCGCGTCATAACTGAATTCTGAATGTTTTTTGTAAATGGCATGTGCCTTTCTCTGTGTGTAAATCACGACTTATCACCGAATTCTATTACAGTCATTTTAAGATTATCGCGCCTCAGTGATTGAATACATCTACAGCGCCAAAGATAAGAAAATACAATAGGTCTATATTGTGTCTTTCTTTCTGTTGTGGGGAGCCGTATCTTAACACCCACCCACTCTAGTCACAGATCCCTATCCATTCTTGCGTGTGAGTGTCGCGGGGAGTTGTGAAAAAAAACTCCTCCTACAAGCCCTCAATGTTCTCAGCAGAAACACACACTTCACAGGAACTCTCCTGGCCCTAGGGTCAAAAACGCTCTTCATCAGTCGCCATCAGATCTTTGAGTGAATCCCCAAAGCGGCATTTTCCTCCCTTCTCTGGAGGAGATCACAGGAACTCGGATCACCAAATAATGCAATTTCTGTTGGCGGGTGTCATCGCCCATGGCCACGGGGCCTCTCATTTGGCTCGCCGGGCTAATCGCGCGCGAGAGCTCGCATCCCTGACTTGGTGTCGTCTCAGCTCGTTTCTAAGCAGACTGAGAGGTAACTAGGGGCCGTCGTTAAGGTAATGTGTTTGTCCGAATGCCCTACCCTCCCTCTGGTTGCTAGGGTTATTTCTAACGTCTATTGGTATGCGAGCGTCCGCCCAAGTTTTCGCCAAATGCTACTGATTCCGAAGTTACATCTTTGATCTTCCTCGATGACATTGGGCGCGTTTGCCAAGGTCAAACTCAATTTGTAGGGAAATTGTCATTTCCTCTGTGTCGGCGTCCATTTGTATGCTAAGGAAAAGGCAGACTCGTTACTCTTGCAAACGGAACGGCACCACAGGTGGTGGGTGTGATGCGTCGCTGTTTAATCAAGCTTAGAAATAAAGTGGTTTTATGTCACCTTATCCCATTTTTATAACTAGATCCCCAACTCTAGAGGTCTGTGTTCTTTGGAGGCGATAGGCGGCAGAGAAAATATGAGTAAATGAGGGGAACCTGAGTTGAATTCAAAAGAAATGAAAGCATTTCCGATGAGAAACTTTTTAAATTCAGATCTCCTTCCTGAATACCTATTCATGAAAAGAAAACAGCCTTGTATTTATGTTCAGTCCTAATGACAGACCTAAGCGTAGCTGATATACATGATGATGTCTAATGATCCACTATAAGCACCAAAACATACCACGCACTTCGGGCTTTATAGCGGCCCAATAAAAGTTATTTAGTCTTTTTCAATTGGATTTCTGTGAAGGTCTCTTGGTGCTTAGCAATCGCTATAGCTACACGCGATTTTGGCGCAACTTTCATGAACTTTAGCGTCGGATATGAACCTGTATACTGTCAATGAAACCCAAAGATAATTCTTCAAAATTGAAGCCTTAAGAGAACATGACGTTGTAATTATTGTAATTGACATGAAGATAGCATCTATATATCTTCGCCTACTAAACTATCTCTATGCATCTTTTGTGAGAGATGTGTTTTATGATGTTTCTAATTATATTAAACCCATAACAAGTTAAACAAGTTTAAAACATATCTTCCCATGACAATATGTGTCAATGGAAGTTCATTGACCTTTCATTGAACTTCATTGAGCTTTTATTGGGCTGTTTTGGTATTGTCCTTTGTTTTAAAAACACGTAGAAGCACTTATGATATATACATCTCATATTCATATATTAATTAATCGAAGCTTTGTTGTAAGATGAAATGAAAACTAGAAAAATAAACCTGACCCATAGTTTCAATCCAAATTGCAAGGGTGGGAAAACATCTACAACGACATCCTAAAAAAATTCTATACTTTTTAACTCAAGACCGGTCTCAATTAAGATGCCGTGTTAAACTATTTTAAAGGTAAAAATATTCACAGAGCGACGGACATTCAGAAGGGCTTAATTACATTTGATTCATGTTTAGGTTGAATAGATTCATGACCTTTTGATATCTATTTTAACTAAAAATGATTTGGAAGTCAAAATTAGCGCAAAAAGGAGAACTTTATAAGAAATCTTTCAAATTCAAGATCAGAGACGGTCTTTTTCCTCTTCACCCTATTCAAAGTGAAAGCCCGAAATGAAATAATCTTTGAATGAGTTTTCATCAAATTATTGGGGCGGGCCCAGTTACTCGGATCAAAGGGAATGTTGGTGCAAGAAAAGATGCGTTGATCTTCATCGATATCACATTCATGAAATATTTCTCTAAGAGCGAGGCAAAATACCAACAAGTTGTATTTGCTGGAAACTTGACACGCCTAATCTCATTCTCACAAATTTGAATATCCTGCATTTTATATCTTTTCGAATGCAGTCATGCCATATTTCAAATCCCACTGCAACAAATTCTAGATATCAAATAGGTATGCAAATGATGATGCAAATAAATATCGCTTGATGCTTGTGTCATTAGGCGGGGACGACAAGATAAAATGGGCTGCTGTTTTCCGGAAGGCTTATCACGACTGCTTCCGAACAAAATGCGCTTTAATCTTAACTCTTGGATTTATTGTTCATTTGGGCCTTTTGAAGTTTTCCCTGCTGCTGAAAACAGGGCATTATGTCATGCCGCTCCTGTGTTGTCTTGTTTTGCCAAAGCCGACTCCGTTTTATATAAAGAACGAAGCCCGACCTTCTTTTTTAAAGACAAATTCCCTCCGAACCATTCAGACAGATTATTCCGCGATAGATCTGCTTTTTTTGTGGTCGCGAAAACTCTGTGAATCGCTTGGTTTCCAAAAGTTGCTTGGGACATGCGAAACGCCCCGCCATGTAAGAACAGTCCTTGACAAGTTTTTCTCAAAGATCTCATCCCCTCATCTGACTCGTGTCAAACTCAAGAGCTTGCTCCAGTTTCTTCTTTCTCGCGCCTGCGTGTCGATTCTCGCACTTCACTAAAAGGGAAGGGCTGAATTGCATTTGCATAAATTGCTTCCAAATAATATCTGGTCGGAATGTCGATCGGCAATTGGGATTCTAACTTGCTCCGACGTGCTCCTCGTTAGACCGAAGGTACAGCTAAGTGTAGCTTGTTTATTCCTCTCGATTAAATACACCGTGGTTCTCTTTTCTTGTAACTAATTATTTGTGTTCAGTAAAATGAGCAATTGTGGAAATGGGTTTTTAGGTATCATAATAATGGGCTTTTAAGAATTAAGCATTACAGAGGGAGATTAACGGGGCGTTCCAAGGGAAGTGATCTCAACATTGATATCATATTAATGTGAAATGGTTCCATAGGCCAATGCCCTAGTGTATTGCGTTGCATTGTTTGGACTACATGTATGACACAATTCATCTTTCTCACCACAGTCCCTAATTGATATACATGTAGTTACCTCCATCCTTTTTAACACTGAGTTGTCTTAAAATTATCTAGTTGCTAATATATAATGTCATGATACAATTAAAGCAATGGGCGAACTTTCTTTTTGTAATTACAATTCTATTTATTGTATTTTACGTACTATTTGCTCATAACGGGCCCCGTGATGTAATTGTGGTTGTGTTTTTTAAACAGATTTTGTTTTTTTGTTTTTTTTTGTAAACAGTTTATTTCTTGAAGTAGACAATAAATAGTACAGGCGCCCCCTGATACATTGGAATATACATCGGTGGTTTAATGACATGTTGTACAACTTGAAATAATGTTTGCTTTTTAAGAACTACATGTTTGTTTTACCATTTCTTTTGTGTTTAGGCCTACCTGTTTCCTTACTGTTCAATCCTACCGTGTGCTTGGATCTATTTCACTGGTTTTACACTTGTAATCCCCTTATTTTGCAATAGGGCAATTCACAATTACATTCAGTCCTTCAGAAACTGTGATATCCTCAATCCATGATCGGGGTCATCGCGGGCGCTTTTCCAGTGCTCTCATACCTCTACTATAGGTGTCAAACTTTGTCCGCTTGTTCCAGCGCTAATTTTTGCTATATGCCCGATTGGGCAAGATTATTGGAAAATATGTTTTAGATCTTTTATAGCGTACCATGTACCTGTTGGCGGTTGCTGTCTCCAAGCGACAGTTACAAACAGATCAGGGGTCCCGTCACTACGGTATATTTATAATCACATTTATCAACAACAAATATTACACATATATATGTAATACTAGCAATGAATATAAGAGGGTTGTGACCCAGAATCAGGGCATTGACCCCCTTTTGGAATGTATCCCTGAACTTCCGGGTTTGTCAGAATCAAAATCAGAGTAAACAATGCTTTCAACTTGTGTTTTATTTCACTCTGTAGTACTTTTAACGTTACATTATTATTGTGAAACAACCTCTGTCTGTGTATGTAAGATATTCCAGGGGTAATCCTAACTCACTAGTGAAATACGCATTATGCGTAATTCACTCTAGATACGTTGTTTTCAGAGCAATAATTCTATATATAAAGCCATGATTAATTGTTGCATTGAATTATACCTTGTGACTTCCTCATACGTAAGGTCATGTTTTCCTATCGTTATCTGATAGATCTATGGAACAAGTTATTTATCTGGAATCCCCGGAAAATTCCTGGGGATGATAGGGCCGCTTTGAAATTAGATCAATGACAGGAATTTCTTTCGCAGAGGTACGTGCATTACATCCGTGATACACATGCTTGCGGATGACACATATTTTCATCGAATTTCGGACTCCCACCTTGATACCCTCTCATGTTCAACATGATCGTCTTTCTCATTTGTTATTTCAGCTCAGGAGATATAGATAATGTGATGTCTTGTCAGTTGGTTTGAATTTCGAAAATCTATACGCCGTCCCAAACATTTTCTATATCATGACTTAGTATGCATGGATACAGTCTTGTGGATTCACTCAGATGTTGGCTTACACGTCAAGATTCACATGCGCGATGGTAACCAAAACCCATTTCCTGTCTAAGGTATTGTTACCATGGACGTGACTTGGCCTCCCTGCGTCTGTATTATATATACAGCAGTTTGAATGCCTTCCTGACATAGAAGCCTTCATAACTTGTGACGTCATATTGTATAACCTGATCGTGTAGCACGTATAGTAAGAATATCTTTGCATGGATGATGGATCAAGAATGATACTCTTCATCATCTTACCTCATTGCGTGATCTGATTTTGTTTGAGGTACTACCTGCCACATGTTCCTGCCTGGAGAATTACTGAGGGATGGTGCTGCAAGAAGTTTTAATTGACGAACAGATAAGTCAGGTCGAAGTCCTGTATACAAAACTAATTAAAAGGGTATATATGAGTTTCCCCATGCTCATAGGAAATTGAGCAATACCCATAGCAATTGACTCTTTATAAAGGTATGGTATGGGTGAGAATGTAACTATCACAAGACGCTTTAGGACTACAATAAAGACCAACGGATGTACTGACCCTGGTCTACTCACACAGTGTTCTTAAAGTTAATGAAGAATAAATATGTTCGTTATCTTTTCATTATTTGAACGGTTGTATGGTATCACTTGTTCACATAACATGTTCATATAATTACCACTTCCGCATTATAATGTGTCCAACATCGCAATACTTTCGCAAAGCATTTTACATGTTTTCAAGTCAAATATTCAACTATAACATACATATTCAACATTTCAAAATCAAATCTTTCATAAACTGTAAAATAAAGCCTACGAATGGTATTCACTCTGAATGGGGTCACTAACGACTAACGAAATTCCGCTAATGCAAGATGGGTGGGTGACTGTAATAGACTTGCTTAACACAATTTAAAACAAATAAAATCTATTATTTAAAGCATGCTTAGAAATGTGTATTTGTATTAGATTTGCTGATGCACATTTAGTTAATAAGTAACTTAGTATAGCCATAGACAGCTATTCCAGAATACACATTGCCGGCCTGTGGGAGGTGAAATGACGCACTGACAAGTCGCACATGGGAATCGAATTGCGCCTCTAGGTTTAGATTCGCTTTACCTATTGCGCCCCCCCCCCCCCCACCTCCACACACACACACAGTCTGCTGGTCGGGAGTGTCTGCTGAACCTTTGAGATAGATTTTACCAGAATTGAGAAATCTCGTAGGGCCCAGTGATTTGTGCAGTTATAATGAGTATATATAATCAATTCTAAGCAAACATAAAGGGATAAACCCACCACAGCCATACAGGATCTACATGCATTTAGCAAGCGGCCAATTATTGGTTGGTTTAAAATTATATTTGTTTCAAGTGTTTATATTTTCATCAGGATAAAATATAGATTATCAATATATATCTTCATTGCTATTATGATTCCTATTTGATGGGCGAACCAGGAAGATATGTTCACAGAGGCTCCTGTCCATTTCATGTAACTGTACTGATCAACTTGATATATATAGTATTATTGTATAGAAATTTTCCATTTTCTTAAATTATTTAAACAGAATTTACAATGATAAACATGATCTATCTTTGAGGCAAATTATGACCTATTTGTGGATGCGTTCCCTGGTCCAGTGTTAAACAAATCCTATAGTCTGAAGGCCATGGCATTACATCGGCCTACGTACACCAACTATGGGAGTCATGGCGATAGGGCGATAGGCCTACCCCATTTTTTCCAGGGCCAACATGAAATATTACCTTTGCCTAATTGAGTCACATTTCCTGTAGGACGTGCATGAAACATCGACTTCAGCTTCTCTACATCCGTACTTGTGACATGGTAAATAAGCATGTATTCAGGTGATGTCTCGTGGACAATATATGACTTCCTTTGAACGCGGCCATTTCTTTTCTACCTCCGCCTCAACGCCGCCCATTTACTACATACTATGACGACCATAGAGGACCTCAGATTTTCACTTCCGCCTTCGGCCCGTCACTGTTGTGATGAACACGTCAAATTGTGTAGCCTACGTTTACAAAGGAATATGACCACTTACTTGAAAACAATTAATTCACATTTAAATTCCTTTGCTAGGGAATCTCGTATACTGTCGGCCCTTTGCATAATGGATCATCGGGGCATAATCTGTACAGTAGGTGTTTAATTTAAAAAAAACCCTGTGAAATACAGTTGGTTACTTGCTGATTAGGGCTCCTGGTTGACATTGCGTTCAAACTTGCCCCCACTCATTATGGAGAAGGGGGTTATGTGCTTAAGGGTCACGGGATATGAGTTTTTGTATCATCGTTTGTCTGCAATCTGATCAGATCAGTTTTTCTCCTACCAAATGAAAGGCGTCAGTCTGGGAAAGTAACCCTCTTACCATGGTTTATTGAACCCGATTATTGAATTCTCTCACTGGCTCAGACACCCTTAAAAGCCCGTTTGGTATTCTTTCATGACCTAACTCCACCCCCAACACATTACATAATCACATAATTACCCTTATCGCGACTTAAATGGTCGCTCAATCAGCGGCTACGTCATCAGAACGTGTGTACACATATGCCCCATGTCACCAGGCGCGTGCTGGACACGTGACCGTTGATGTGCATGCGCCATTTGTTCTTAGTCACATGACGTAGCGGCGTCTTTGATGTGGGCGCTCGTGTTTGATGTGCGGTGACCGCCATTGTCGCGCCGGGAGTGGACCAGGCTACTTTGTTGTCCTTGTAACGGTTTTTGTGACTAATTACATCATGAATAATACAGAGATAACGGACAATCTCGAGAGACCAGACACGGCCTCGGATGCTCGACCGTGGTCTGCCCCACTACGTTGTAAACAATGGAACAAATACCATCAAACAAAGAAATACTGGGGTCGGCTGGGTCATGGTCTTCTAGCCTTTGTTATTATTGATTTATGTCACTAAGATCTTCGGTCCTATAACCAATATTTCTGATCATAGTGTGACATCGTGTCCTTTTACCTTGGCATTCATACCAGTCATCGTGTACTTAAAATGTATAGGCCTACCCCCCCCCCCCCCCCCATCAATACCGGTAGATAGGGCCTATATGGGGGAACATTCTGACTCATTGGTATTGCATGAAATGATGGTAGGACTGAAGCAAGTTTGCCCAATGAACGTTTAGATGGTGACTAACACCTCTTGGCCGGAGGAATTTTTTACATTCATACCACACATGCGTATGTTCTACTCGGCTAATTCCACTAATTCTCCTTTTCCACTCACTTGTTTCTATTCCCGTTGACACATTCAACATTGCATGAAAATGGTCTCTAGGCCTATGTATGGGGAGGAGGGGGGAGGGGGGCAGGGGTATGTATGAAGTTAACATTGAATGTAGAATCTGAATACATTTAACCAGAAAGGAACTCTGAAAGGTTTGCGCGAAAAATAGTCTCGCCACCTTCTGGCCATGGCGCACAAGTCATGACGTGTAGGCTACATGATGAGTGACGTCGTCATTTAAAATATAGATCTAGCCTATGTACTCGGAAAACGTTGCCCCTACCTACAGCCACTGAACCGAAAAACCCCTTGATATTGAGGGGTTGGGGCAAACCCCCCTCATACACACATTTTCGTACGCCACCGCGAAGTGGGCAGTCAGTGAAGACGAGAGCTCTTAGGCTGCTTTTGTGGCCCGACCTTTCCCTGTGGATTCAATTGTCGGATATTGCATAGTTGTGAAGAGATCGTCATGGCCCAGTGGAGTTATCGGCACGGTACTCTTAGAAGTGCTTTTGTCATTGTGGGTGCAAATGCCAGTTCTGTTGATACAAGCCAATCAAGGTTATGCATAACTCTTCAGTTAGGCCTAGGCTACATGTAGGCTAGGCATATTTCTAAACCACATGAACTGTCATAAATCTATTAACCCTTCAACTTCAAATGACAAAGGTATTAGGCCTATATGCAGCCGAGTTGTCCAAATAAATAAGCCTAGTTTATCAATATTTAATAGTTTCTCCGACGCTTGTCCACTTCTTCTTACAGTGCAATAATAGGCTACCTGTGCCATTCAGCCCACGACTAGGCGATAGTAGTACAAGTGTGTAGGACTAGATCTACCTAGACTCTCTATAGGCTTCTAAGTTTGTTCAATTATGGACTGCAATTGGTTCAAACGTCACCCAAGAAAACACTTTGGAAAATATAGGCCTAATGATATCCAAACAGGCTGGATTATCCATAATTTATTTGTGGATAAATTGCTGCACTAGCATAGGCCTACATTGTCTGGTGGCCTGATGTAGCCTATAGCCTACATTGGCTCCATGTTAGCTACCATCGTTATAATGTGACATATAAGGAGACTTAAGTCAAAGGCTTCTCTATTTAGACTAGGCCTATTATATAATTGATGGAGCACCTACAAACCACAGCAAAAGCTGACAAGTACACTTTGCCACTCTTTTTTAAAATATTTCATACAATGACCTAATCAGATGATTGCATATTTCGAATGAAATGCTTGAGGGCCTTAAGGGCATATTCTACAGTTGGTGCCAGGATTTCAAACCATGTGTGACATAAGGAATTAATCCGCCCTATAGCACGATGACGTAAGTTATATCACGCGAGGCTTTGATCTCTGTGGCAACTGTTGCCTAGAGATGAGAATGTCGTGTCTTGTAGAAATCGTTGTTGTTGCTGAGCGGCCATCTTGTTTTGTGATGTGCGCTGATCTCCACGGAACTGTCGTTGAAAGAGGGAGCGGGCTTTAGGAGAAAAAAGGGCGAAAAAGTGGGTCTGCTTCACCTGGCGTGTTGTAACTGCTTTGATGCCGGCGCCCTCTCGCATCAATGAGGGATACTGTTCTCTATTACAGAGTGGGCTGATATCGAATCCGCCAAGATGAAAGAAACTCGCCAAATCAATTATGCATGAAGCGCGTCTACATTTCCGAAGATGAAAAGGGCCCTCATAAATGCGCCTTTATTGTTTTGAAAGTAAATATTATCGGGAGTGGATCCGGGCCTTTGCCGACCGGACTTTGATAGCCGCGGCCGGCAACCAATTGGAGGCTGTCTCCTGCATAGATCGAAGTGAAATTACGGTCAGCTGGCCACAGCCACAAGTCATAAATGTCTTTGATCATTGTGGCGCCAAGGTTTAATCATTCACCCTGGTGCCACGCACCCCCTCACACTTCCACCATGAACTCTTTGATTCCTTTTCACTCACTGCCAAATTCGACAGCCTTTGATGCCCCGACTAATCTCCTTGATCCCGTGAATTTTTTTTCGTACATTTTTAGAGTTTCATTAGTTTGCCGCGGCACAGCGAAATTTTGGCGCGAATTTGTGGGCGGAGCGATCGTCTGCCGGGGATCAAAGACCAAGAGTTTGGCGGTGGCGGCGAGTGAGAGAAGAATAAAACAAATCAAATAATAATAATTAACCCATGCCCTTACTGACCCCCTCAGGTCACAGGCAGCAATGGGGAGTGGAAATTTGGAGTCATCCATCCAGAAGTTCTTATCAAGAGTAACAAGTTTATCGCTGATGGGAAAACCGTTCTAGCACCGACTCGAAACGGTGAAATGTGTAGTCTGGTGTGTTAGGGGGCTACCACTTGTTGTCAGAATTAAGTGTTGCCCACCCCTTTTTTCTATGATCCGTGATCGCAGGTTCGCCTGCAAGAGGCACCTCATCCAGTTGGTCCGAGGATCTAGGCCTAGGCTACATAGGCCTATTCCTACCAAGAGGAAATAGGAGCCTCCAATATGTAGGCCTGGCCTAGTCCTACCATTTCCTTCCATGCACTAGGCCTACTATTATATCTATTATAGACTAGATCTATAGCAGGTCGGTATACATATGAGGGAGTGGTATCAAACACTCTCAAACATGTAGGCCCCCCTAGCCTAAGTATAATGACCTTAACATCTTAGCGCCCGTTTAGCAAAAGTCCCAATGTCATTTGTATTTAAAAGCATAAACTATTAGGCCTCATAAATCTTTCTTTTTGTTACATTTCTAATTGGAATGGATGTACATATTTGAAAAGAAAGTTTATAAAGTAGGCTACTGTAGGCCTACGCAGTTCCTAGCTTGACCTTCATTGTTTCAAATCCGTTCCCCAGGCTAACAAAAATTGTTGATTTGAACTAGGCCTATAGGATACTAGGCTATAAACATTCCTGTATAAATTACCATTGTGTGGCCTATATGTGAAGCCACTGGTCGTTCATGAATATGACATTTGGCATATATGCTTACACGTTTACATTGCTGTAAGTAGTATATGACATTTGGGATTTGAATATGGTTTGGGTACTTCACTTAGGCCTACCTATAGCCTATGTTGGCGTTGAATAATTGACATAACGTCACCTGGAATTTTTATATCCCGCCTTTGAGTCTTCTAGGTAGGCCTACATTATAGGATACCATGGTCTATTCCATATGAGCTTAATGACACTTAACCCGACAATTATTTCACCCTTCCTTCCATGCGAAAACTTTGTTTTTACACAACTTTAGGAGACTGAAGAACAGAATGTGTTCCTGATCTGTTCATGGGAAAAAGAAAAAGACATATTAGCCTGCACGATAATGTGATGGCATAATTATATGACCCTACCTACATCTCAAGTACGATGGCACGGGATATTCCTATAATGAACAGATGGTGGATGGCAAGTTGGCAACATTCTATAGAATAACCTCAAGTAACCAACTAGGCCTACTACTGCGTTTAATAAAAGTTAAAGGAGTTTGATAAGAACAATTAAAACCGTCTACGTGCCATTTCTAACCTGTATTCTGCGTCTTTTATTGTGTTCATAACTTACATTTTGTTGTGCATTGCCTCGATCATCCATTTAGGAAATATTCTTGTCCCCTGTTTCTGTTATGTACACGAGGGATTGTAATTTTGCATGTCCTGCAACAATCTGTACGCATGTTCCTAGCTTGACCTTCATTGTTTCAAATCCGTTCCCCCTTTCATCCAACAACCCTGCCTTGTTCCCGACCCATAGTTGTTTATAAACTGCTCAAATAGCGCACATACCACACCACACTCGGGACATGCAACAATCATTTGAAATAACAATGTAACCCCTTCCCCACCAAGGATTCTTTTCAATGCCATCGAAAAGGACAACCTTTGTTGCAGACAACGTACAATTGGAGGGATTGTCTTGCGTCGTCGTTTGGATCCATGACGCATTGGTCTTTTAGTAATGTCTTCACCAGGTGCGATTGTGCAACGCATATCCCTCACGCGACTTCAAAGTTTCCCGACTTTTGCTTAGAAGAATGCACTTTGGTGATCACGGAGGAGAGTCGTAGATAGGGATCGATTGTTTAAAGATTCCTCGTCCGTCTCTCTGTCTCCTGTCATAGCGTGTCGCATGACATGTCCGCAGCTGCGATCTCCATCCTGGTAGCTCCCTCGTGAAGTCGTGTTAAGTTCTCACATTCGCCACTCCAGAGCGAGTGAACCATCGACAAGTGAAGGGATTACACAAAAGTGCATGAGGGAGAAGATGCAAATAACACATGATCCCTTTGTCATGGCACCGTGTAAAGGAGCCTCCCCTGGATCCCAGAGGATCACGTTAGGGTGGAGATTCTGCAGAGACATCAACTATTATTGACTTATGCATACTATTACCCAGTGTGGCAAGTTCTCACATTGAGCTACTGAGTAACTGTAGCAAATACACTGACATCGCTTCAATTACATCCTTCATTCCAACAAAAAGAGAAAATAACAAAAGTGCAAAACGTTTTCAAGCAATTTTAAGTTGTTTGAAGAGCAGTTTTAAATGTCTTTTTTTTTTATCACCAGTGGAGTTTTTATGTCCTTCTCCACCTTGATTGGTATGAAGCCTGGTCCAGGCCTTTGAATACTGGGTAACCGAGGGCCCGAAAAACGATTACAGCGGGTTTCTGTTTCTTCCAACTGTTCCGACTTTTTCCCACCGTTTAACCCCTGGCGCGTCAATGGTGACCTTGAGTGCGATTGATTATGTGTGTTGCATCGCCTACGCTGAATCAAGGTTTATAGAAGGTACTGATATCAAAGTCAGACTAGGATAATCGTACTCACCATCTGATCTGAAAATAAGCTCATAGTCAGATTTTAAAAAGAAAGCCTAATACATTTTTAGGAACAAACACGTTGCACATCTTTTCCCAATAACCTATATAAAACATTATTATCATAGGATTTGATAATATTAGATATCCTTGCCACGATGCGGAAGCAGAAGTGTTATCTAGATTTTACCAAGGATTACATGTTAACTGCTGCAGAGCTGCCAACTTCTACGATTTCGCCGTAGTTACTACGATTTCAGCCTCAAAATACGATGCTACGATCTGTATGAGAAAAACTACGTTTTTTTTGGAAATTTGGGTCCAAACATGTTCTAGATGAATACCGTAGTGACAGAGGCTCCATATCTCCCGATATGGCGGGAGATCTGCTATTTTGGGACTTATAACTAATTCTCCTGATATGTGATATGGTATGGAAATCTCCCGCAATATGAGAGAAATCTGCAAATATTTAATATTAACAAACTGCAAATGTTGCTATAACTACTGGGTGAAAATTACCAGAATGCCCTAAAATAGCTGTAATTTTGCTAAAAATGTTCTCAATGCCTTTGGCACAAACCATACTTAAACACAGAAAATCTCAGGCAAATTTCCCTGACCATTTTCAAAATTCCCTGACTTTTCCCTGACCTTGAAGTTCCCTGACATTTCACTGACCACTGGAAACCCTGCTGAGTACTGCACGAAACAATGCTGAACTGTGGGCTGATCGTGCAATGTATCTAAATTTGTCAGGAACTAATGGAGAATCAACTGAAGAATTTTTCAAAAGAATTTTATCCCAGAATTGACTTAGAAATAAAAAATAAAAGTGACTTATTCAAATCAACCATACATAGAGAGCCACTGGACCGATTCTGTTGGAATAAACTTTTCCTGAAAGCCCAAAATCCCGATTTTCTGAGTCAGAGATTAAAACATAGAAATTCGACTTTACTACTGGCTAGGCTTTATAAAAACCAATCCAATTGAATTTTCCCCCGTTGCCTACACATGTTGAATATCATTAGGGGGTACCCAAAGAAGAAACCTCTCAGATTATTTCCCCAGAATATTTCCTGTTATTTAAACCTCATAAAGGATGCCTTTGATATCGCATAATTTTACTTATTAAACCATTATACAAAGGTTATTTGTTTCTTCAACGACCTTACAGTAACAGCCTGCAAATGGCCTCAGATCTCACAACTGTACATCTAAAAATACAAAAAATTCGGGGGGATGCCCCCCATACCCCCCCCCCTCTCACTCTTTCCCCTAAAGCGGCCCATGTGACACAAATAAATTCCCGACCTACACACTACTGCAGCGTATGGTATTGCCAATATATCTGATAATCATGTATAATATATCCATATAGTAACATGCTTGTGTTGAGTCTTCAAAGAAACTGCACATTCTGTATAGATCAGTGTCATAGTGACTTTCTCCAAACCATCAATTATCATAATTTGTCACAGCTTTTTACCATGGAGTGTTTTTAAAGTATAAACAGTTACTATCGCACCTGTAATGTATATTCAGGCTCTATATATATATACCTGGAAATTCACTTGCCAAAAATATTTAACCTTATGTACTGTGTGACTCAAGAAATCCCCCCATTTCTAAAACTCAATTATGGGGTAAGATTACCCCCAGAATACATCATTTGACTCCTAATTTTCAAAACAAATTCTGGGAGGGCATGCCCCCGGCCCCACTAATAGGGCTTCGCACCAAAGGCGCGAAGCACATTCGGCTTCCGCGAAAAACTAGGATTTGGGATCCTCCCAGGTTGGCAGCTCTGCTGCTGTACTACTTATAACGTAATTCGTTTATGTATACATCATTTGTATACATTTTCGAATGTGGTGTTGATAAGGCTGGATAAATAATTGATGTCAATAAAAGCTATTGTCCCCACTCTTGGTTGGGCTATAAGGATGGAACGGCCAGTAGTTCACCAGTGAAAGGTCTGGATTAATCTTCTTTTTCTTAAAATTTAGAATATTTATACAGTGTTGCAATAATTACAATAATGCTTACAACTAGTCATGTAACCAGTACAATGTCTGGTTTGTAAAGCAGGTCTGCTTCAGTGATATGGACTCACGGGTTATTCGGTTAAGAATTCCATGGTCTTCCGCCCACAGCTGTCTCTAACTACCATCATTGATCTTATCATTGTAGATATGGTCCCCATGAGTGGGAAAGAACAAAGTGAACTGGACGATTGTTATTTAGAAATGGGTTTATTAATTTCTACGTAGCTGGTACATATATGATACAGCAATCAATGAGTGGACTCCAGTTGTGCACTGACGTAGCATTACGTAACACTGTCTAATAGCTTCTATGTAGGTTTTCTTTCCCATTTAAATAATTCATATAAACATTATATTTATATTTAACACTGGAAGCAACTATCAGAGCATCAGTAAAAGTTATCCGCCTTGATGTTGATTTCCGTTCAACGCTTTGAAATGAAGTTATTATTCTATAGCGAATAATGCTTCTCTGAAATATAAAAGCATAATAAATAGTAAATATAAGCCTAATATTGTTTTGAAATGATCTGAGACATAGGAATTTTAAATACTGAAGTCACTGAATTCGTGTCTTCCCTAAGGTCATATCGCCTACACTGAATTCAATTTAAAGTTAGGACCGCATATTTCACTGAATGAACGGATATATTTACAAGAGAAAATCATCAGGAGTTGTGTCCTTCAAATGTATTGAAGGCACAATAAATAAGAAATGCCTCTGATAAAAGCATAATGAACAAACCGAAACAAATATCTCTTTGAACATCTTTCAATGGTTAATTCCTATCAGAAAG
The DNA here is from genome assembly GCA_942159475.1 of Sthenelais limicola. Lineage (NCBI taxonomy): Eukaryota > Metazoa > Annelida > Polychaeta > Phyllodocida > Sigalionidae > Sthenelais > Sthenelais limicola. The sequence continues at coordinate 109,436,706 of OW804095.1, read as the reverse complement.
GCTTTGAAATGGTTATGAGCAGTCTTTTGATAAAATTAATTCTTTATGATTGGGACTTTTGGCCAAATTCGGCTATCCGTGCCAGTCACGGCGCTTCCAGCATCACTGAAACGACAATTTCCAGCTTCTAATCAAAGCATTGGGCGTCTCAGACTTTGAAAGAAACTCACAGAAAATGGAATTAGATTAACATTTTTTCGTCTCCTTCAGAGGCAGCGCTTTGCCATGGGAAGTTTATGTCGACTTTTGCGCATGGACAAAGCCCTGTTTGCTCTGGCGGAAGTTAAAGAATAAGGATTGTGCGCATTTCATGCCTTCCTTCCCTCCTCTCTGTATCAGAGAGATTTTTATGAATGCGCGCGCACAAAAGGATCATGATTGAAGCGCCTGCCGCCAGGGGAAACAATGGCGCTGTCACTTCAGAGGAATGGAGGGATCTCTTGGGGTGATGTAAGGGTGGTGAGGAGGGAGAAGATACAGGGAGGGCGATCAGTGAGTGGGAGGGCGCTCTGACAGATTTAGGGTCCAAGAATGAGGAGGATATACCCCTCCAGGTCCCCTACCCCGCTCCGCACACACACACCTCCTACCATCCTCTCCCCATTTCTCTGTCTCTCGATTTTGCTCTTTTCAGCGTGTGGATTCACCGAGTTCAATCATAGAGGAGACAAAATGGCCATTAATTGTCTTTGAAGTCCTTTTTATCAAAGCGCTCTCTCATTGTGAGTTGAAGGGTGGCAAAATTGACAATCGGGATTGTTTGAGATGGGAGGGGGTGGTGGTTATGAATCGGGAGGCGGGGGATGGGGGAGCGGCGGCTTTAGGGGGATTTATCCATCCTGCTGAGATTAATTACCTCCGAGGCCAGAGCGCCGTGACAATGGAGACCAAAAATTCATTAATCATCCCGCTCCTAATTACAAACGTAATATGCATGACAATTAGGGCCCAAATCGATGCCTTCTCACGATGGCGAGACGATTTTTTTCACTATTTATGGCCCAACCACGGGTTCTTCTCAACAAATGGTGAATTGTCCACAAAGTGACGAGATGGGTGCCACTCTCAAGGTGTCTCGTGGCCAGGCAATGGGTATCCTCACTACTTAGGGCGTTTAGATGATTGACAGAGAGCTAGGACACCTTCCTCTCAGGGTCGGCATAGAAATGACTGGATCCCCGCCGGGCCTTTCTCCGAGGATATCATTCCAATGTCACTCGATTGATGAATAGAATTTCTTTATCTCCTTCTCGCGGAATTCATCAAGAAGAAAATTCTATTGAAAATGCTTTTTATCAATTTTTGATCAATCGGCCTGCTTTGGCGTTTATTTACGGGTCGTCTGTAAAGAAATGGGGCAAAAATGTACTGGAAGAATCTCGAGTTTTAATTCATTTTATCCTACACAGTTTCTTTGCCAAGATGCCTTCTGAGTTTTTTTATTTTATCCACAGAAAGTTAAGTGTACTCATTGAAGGACATTAAAAAATGTCATATTATTATGTCATAGGTTGGTCGCAAATAGAAGGAGAATATCGACAAGTGCATCATGAATTGTATGACATCGTCTAGCAAACCCTCTCAACTCTATAGTAAGACATAGCGGCGCGAACAAGCCAATCGAGCCAAGCTAGAACAAAGCTGACTGTATCGTTGGAAAATTCAACTTTACAATAGGATGCCCCGTCTGTAAGTATTCACGCACGATCTATTCAAATGCAACTCTCTTGGAGCCCATCCACGCATATTCAAAAGTTTTTCTTCCTTACTTCCCACAAGACGCTTACCACAAGAATCCGATTTTCTTCACTGCGTCGTCTCCAAGACAACCAGCCCATTCACGCACACCGCTTCGTGGTCAACCACTTGCATTCGAACTCGATATTTTCTTTCTTTTCAATAGCGCAATTTTTTCAACATGGGGGAAGCGCCTGTAAACGTCACGGCGGCATCCGTGACACAACGTCGCATCTAGCGTATGGGAACTCGCGTGTTGCCATAGTTACTGTGTACATGCTAAATCCCAGACGACAATTGTCACGAAAGGATCCATGGGACAGCACGAGATGAAAGCTTGCCGGCACTTGTTAATCCAGCCCGCTCACTTAGACACGATTACTGAAGGCAGATCTCCTTAATCCATGTCATTATGGCGCCTTATTGTGGATAATTCTCGATGGTAAAGCCATATTAATCCATGGCATTGTTACTGTCGCCGGACTGTGCGAAGCGACGTGTCTTTGCAAGAACTTCAAAGCAGTGCGCACACAAAGCGGGCTCTGATTTTGCCGCAATGATTGTCGTGATTGGTTGTGTTAAATTGTGAGTACGGATTATCTTCTGTTACTCCTCCACCACCAGTCATCCGTGGATATCTGCTGATAGGAAATATTGAGCATACGATTTCTCCAATTTGCATCTCAGCAAGGGCAACTTAAAACCCGTGGAAAGGGAAATCAAACTTGCATTTATTCATTATGGGAAGAATAGTAGCCTATGTTGCATACATTTTAACACACGAATTTGTGTGGACTAAGACATTTTATGACGCCGTGACATTGTGTAGCTCTCATTTGTTATATAAAAGTTAAAATCAAAATTGAGTAGTGACTCAGAACACTAGTACTATATGTACTCATTGTAAGATACCTATAAGATGGCCTGAAAACCTCCCTGCGTTGGAGAGACGCCCTCGTATACGTGCAGTCTTTTGATTGAAATAAAATGTTTCTTAAATCTTAAAAATAAGTCAACAACGAATCAATATATCAAGGATGTAAGATACTCTTTTACATATGGAGGTCCCTGTCAGTTATAGTCTACCGTAGTCTATATAGGAACAGCATTGTTTACCATAATAATAATATATAATATAATCCATGCTTTCCCATTTCCATGCTTGAAGGAATGTGGGTTTTATATAGCCTACAATTGATGAGTAATTTTCCGAGACAGTAACATGATACAGCCCATGCACGATTTTATGAACGTGATTATATAGCATTTATGTAGCACTAAGTATTGGTATGAATTTTAAAAGTTTTTTTTTTCAAATGTATGTGCTTGGATGAAGTGAACCGATGGCCTAAGGTCCGTTCTTAACTTCTTCCATATTTTGATTAGAGACTTTCCTTTAAGGTTGGCATCATTGATACATGTATAGAAAGTTACTTATATATAGTGTCATATATCTAGTTCATAAATCGATTAGCTTTCTTAGATGTAAAATTTGTCATATAATTTGATAAAATCTTTGAACTTAAATGAAGCAATTCCCTTTTTGTGTTAAAACAATCTCTGATCTGTTAATGTCCGACAAATAATAGTTCGCTGGGCATTTTCCTGGATTGTCTTGAGGGCTATTGTGCACACTTAGAAATGGGAGAGGAGCTCGTTAATGTGAATTCTTTTTCATCGAGTCTTTCTTCAAAGTGTTTTAAAGATAATTACTGTGCCTGAGAGAGATTGCTTTTGAAGTAGATTTTCCGCTTTGTGTTTTGATCCATAGATAAATTGATTACTTTCCTCATTTGTAATCTGACTAAACTCTCGACACAATACCGCCGATGAGTCTATAGAGAAGCGCTGTGCAGGTTGAAACTCTAGGTTCGAGGTACGGGGGCAAGGGAGGGGCAATCTAAACCAGAACCTACAGGAAACAAGGGACTTGCGAAGAGCGATCCAAATCGAATTATTTTATGAAACGCTTCTTCCCATCCTGAAACTTGCCAACCATCACTTCCATAAGACGCCGTCTGTCGGTCGTGACACTTCAATAATTACATCCCGTAATGCACTTGTGGACTGGAATTGATGACAACTCTTGGTGAATTTCCAGGGAAGCGACTAGAGCGTACACACATCCATAATGCAATCAAGAAATGGCGCGCTAATGAATGGAATATTGACAGCTATGAATATTAAATGAATGTAAATCGACGCTGTCGGCAACGAGGTGATACTCCTAGATAGGTGGCCCTGATCAAAGCCGGAGAAACAAACCCATCAAAGCAACTCATTACACCGGAAGTCCCGCGGGTCAAGCTGCGCGCCCACCTCACCTACAAATGAAACAATTACGCATGCGCCGCAGCCCAAAATGGCGCCGGATTTCAAAGGGATCCTATAAAGGGGAGTTGTGTGTTCTTGGCGACGGCAATCAGGGCTGATAATGCTTTATATTGATGCACGGGGCATGATGCGCGCGCGCACAAAGTGTCAATCACTTTCCCGCCACGTCAGTGGTCGTGACGTAACACTGGTGGAAAAGTCGTCTTCTGAGAGCATGCTTCTCCTATTGCATGAATTCCTGAGTGAGTGAGTGAGTGAGATTGGTTGCTTTACGCCCTTATCAACACTTTTAAGTGTTATATCAAGGGCGGGAGAGCTGAGAGGGAGGCAGTTTATGATCATACCCAGGAAATAGAGATAGAGAAGAAGGGAGAGAGAGACAGAGAAAAGAGACAGAAAGGCACTTTAAGGTCTTACCCAGGACCTTGAATTCCTGAGTTTGAAACGTTAGTCCTCATGCTATCAATTCAGGATTAGGCCTATATTGTTGCACTCTTATTTACAACTGAACATGTGAACGTGTTCACTAAAAGAAGAAATTACAAATATTAATATGAAGTTGTACTAAAACATCATGGAATGAGTCATTAGTATTTAATTGTAACTGGATCTATTTAAGGATAAGATCAATATGGTCAGTATGGCCACCCACACAAACGCCATGGGAATAGGAAAATATTTTGTCTCAGGGTATGCATACCTAGATGTGATAGACATAATTATGACGTAGGCTATGTTAAACTTATTTTGACACGTTGCTGTCCGGCATTTTAATGATATAATTTCTTTAAGTTTCCAACAAAATTATACTTTATATAACCAAGTGCAATATTATCCTTTTTATCTAATCGCTCTTCAAGGGTCCTAATGGTTCCTCATCTACTAATTGAGCATTCGCCAATTACGCAGATGTCATTATGCCCCTTCTATTTAAACGTAGGCCTATGCCCCTTCTTTTAGTAGTTCATTGTCCAAAATAACTACCTTTGAAGACCTCTTGATTACATTCATAACTTTTTCAATCAGAATAGTTTATGCATGAATACAGTCACAGCCTACTGCATATAGACGGACAGACAGAAAATGAATGTAAAATGTTGCATGTATCAATATTTAATCTTGATCTCATCATGTAAAAACGGAATAGACTAATCCACCGACACACAGTAGCCGCGACCTACTGATACAAATTCACTCAGACAAAAGCATATTGGAGATTTGCGGGAATTAAGGATATAGTGGGCTCTATCAGTGCATAACTTTATTTGATATCAACTTGACAATGTGGTAGAAATTGGTCCGGATTAATTTCCACATTGAACAATATTTCGTAAAGGAAAGCGCCAAACTGAGTATATTCTCTTTTCAAACGTTGAGAAAAACTATAATTAGGCCTATAGAAAATGGCATAATGGAGCGTTCGAACTGATCGAAACGCATCAGAAAAACGGACGAACCCCGAATGATTCATTCACCCTTCTCAAATAGGCCAACACACTGGAATGATCATAATTTAATTCAAAAAAAGTAGATGTAACTTGTTTAGCCTAAACTTTAGCTCGAGGAGGCTTGAGACGACGCAATTTGTTAGTAATGCGGCTCAAGACGACGGCATTTGTAAGTTACGCTGCGCCAACCTGATTGCGTCATTAAGTCACATGTAACAATGGAACCCCTCGCAGCTTGTGATTAGTATACATCACTAATAAGCTCGGTGTATACTTAAGAGTAATCAGGGCCTTACTGCACCAATGTTTACTGAGGCCAGTGTCAGACTCAGTGGACCGCGACCACTGCTTGCTAAAATTGAAAGTGAACAGGCCCTTTTAAACATCATGTTAACGTTATATCTTCTAAGATGACAGCGTCCAGAGGAGAGTGGCAATATAATTATCTCATTGAGTTTATGAATAGCATTGCAAAGAGTTCCATATTATTGACCATAATTCCATCCTTAGTTTTGGACAAGCTGTGCACCAGTGAAAATCGCACCGTTTCGATTACCCTCCTTTTCACAACAACTTTAAACTTTATTAATCATTATTACTCTAAAAGGGAAGTAGCTGCAATAATACTCATGTGAGCTAATTGAATTTTAATCAATGAACACCTGAACACTTGAGTCTAATTAAGCTAAATATCCTTTTACTATTTGCTTTATTTTATATCATTGTATTGTACCATATGTTTTACTCTTCTCTTCATGATATAACCCAAACTATATTGAAAATAAACGGCTCATTAAAAAACCTCTCCTTAGATCAAGGATAATTTTCATATACTACTTTTAAGTTGCCTGAGAAGGGATCGCATTTCCTTATACTACTTACGTATGCATGCACTTTCCATATGCTACTTACGATGGGCTTCCACTTTCCATGCACTACTTACACGAGGCTTGCGCTTTCTGTTTGCAAGCTGATTCGCTCGTTCTTTCTTTCTCGATCATTACTGCTAGGTATTTCAGTGCAATGTTCATCATTTCCAAGGTAACATTATGACTCAAAAGGAACAAGCTGAGACACATGTCCCCATATGCAATCGAAAAGAGTTATGTAACCTCCAATGCAGGCGCACTTATTGTTAGATGAATGACTATTTAAAAGGGGAATGCATGAATGAATCTTCATAATGAAACAATAATTGAAACACCAGCGTGTGCGTGGGGGATCCCTTGTTTCATGTGGCCCGGCTCAGCCATCATCATCAGTACGCTACACTGCATGTGGAGCGATCCCCAACCGTTAATCAGACATACCCCTTTGATCTCATCGCATCAGCTGCCACTTAACTTCATGTGATCTTACATGGTGCGTCCAGTTTCCACCTGCTGGTAGGTTGCATAACGAGGGGTTAATTACCTGGCGTGACCTTATTTCACTAATGAGACAGGCTATTTAGTTCCCAGTGATCAAAGAGTCCGTTACACTACCGGATTGCTTTTCGTGAGTAAAACCTTCTGTACACGAGTAACATTATTTCCGGAAATGGATGCAAAAATGACGAAAGAGTTCATAAGAGGCCATGTTTGTTGAATGTCAGTTTAATTTCACGCTTATAATGAGAAAGTAAAGGCCAGGAAAGAGATAAATAGTGTACATTTAAACTTGCAGGTTGAACTTCTATCGTTTAAAACAGACACACTCAACCACAGTATTTATTCAAGGGACGCTGATTGGTTCTTAATGAGGAGACGACCGTCCAGGGATACCGTAATGCTGCAGGGAGATCGGATTAAGCAAATCGCTAATCCAAATTACCAGATGGTTAATAAATGACCATAGATTAAAAGCAACATGCTGCTGCGGTCGGAAATCCATTTAAAATGAAAAAAGCAGCACCGGCTTCACCTGTTCAGGCCGCCCTTTTCTCACACCCTGGAGATAGCATTCTTTCAATAACCATAAAAAGTGGAAAAGAAAATTGATCATTACTGGGCGAATGAAGGGATACACAAACGAGTGTTATTGGCCTAACTATCGGAAATGAGTACAGGTTTTACGATGCCTTCCTCTCTTAAAGACAAAATAGTTCAAATAATAAAAGATATTGATAGCAATGGAGAAGTTAGGGAAAATATCACTGAATTTTGTGAACAACACCTCTGTTCTCTTTCTTTAACTCAGCGCTAAAAACCTATAGGACCATGCTGGCGCCGTTTCTTGTGTTTAATCGTTCTTCAAAGGGAGATTCGGCGCTAAAATCTGCGGCTTTCTGTGTGCACAAAATAACCGTATAAAAGGCAAATGATGGGGTTAATAATTAAGATGAGTGCCTTTGTTTTTGAGCCAAATTAATTAGGTGCGCTGCTGCAGCGTTGAGATGAAAGGGCCGCTGAGTTGTGGTGTTTACAACATCAAAGGATATTATTATCTGATGTCGCGAGGAGTCGTCCAACGTCGCCAGCGGTCCGTTCAATACGCTGCGCATGACACATGGCTAGAGCGGATATAGTGGAAAATAGAAGGTGACATTACAGAGAGGTTGCTTCATTTTGGCGGTCGAGAATTTAATCTTTAATTGTTGGAATGTCTTTTAGCAAGCCAGATGCAGATTGCTAAGCAATGTTTGGCACAAACTGGAAGATACCTTCTGCATGGGGCCAATGCTTCTGATTGGACTCAGATCTGCAAACGAGCTATCAATGGATTAAAAAACAGTGCTCGAGGAGAAAAGTACCTAGCGGTATGGAGTAGGCCTAGCTTTCATCTGTTTTCTTTATACAGGAAGTTTTTGCTATTTGGTTTTAGGACTATATGTTCCTTATCACATAGCAAGGAGTTGGACGGCACCAATATCGGTCCCAGCTAGGTGTACAGATGCATTTAACTCAGGGTTCAGATTACTCCTCCCCCTAGGCCTATATATAGGTTCCCCAACTATTGAACGACAATCGAGAAAAATGGAACGAGTAGATGAGTTGCTCCGTCTCACACTCTCCACCTTTCTGATGGCTCAGGAGCACAGCGGGCACTCATCCACGGATGCCCTGGAAGAGAATGAAAGACGCAGAGAAACAACAAAAGGATAGTCTCCTTTCTATGGTCCGTTACATGCAACATATGTCCAATATGGCGGAGGCCGAGAGGAAAGCGAGAGCTCCTTTCCCACGCTTTGATGGTCACCTACTCTAGCCACTCTTTCATTATCGTCTTTGATGTCTGTAGACCGCGCACGAAAGATCTGAGAGTCGAGAGGAAATGTTTGTTTTTCAAAACGCCGCGCGGGACAGGTGTGAATGTCACGCGAGACGCAGATCAAAGCGTGACGTCATCCACATCAGAGGCAGACAACAGAGAACTGGGCGTTTCCCGCCAAAACTCCAACTATCGTGTTTTCCTTCAAACATACTTTAATCTCTAATGACTGATAGAATCCTCTCTACGACATCAAAAGCCTACCACCTCTCTTGCTAATGTCCTTTTGGTTTAATCAGAAAAAAATATTGCGGAGTAAAAAATAAGGCGAATTTGGGTGTCTGTGAGATAGTGGAACGAATAGTAGAGTATGTGCTTGTCAACATGATCAGGAGCAGGAGTGCTTTCATCTTGCCTCCTTGTCCAACTCTATCTAAGGGGAGCTACGTCGAACAACAGTAAAATGACTGTATGCGATCTCTTTGGCAGGCGTACGCGGAAAATTTGGAATGAACTCCAAAGGGGCGGATGGGAATCTATTATAACGTTTAAAAGTAGATATAGACATAGTTTCCCACTTGTGGAAGTTTGATCGAAGTTGGGATGGTTTCCTTGCATGCTGAACTTCAGAGGTGATCACCCCTTTCAACTGACACTCATATGTCACCATATACGTATATATAATATAGTATATATTATATGCACACATTTGGGGCACCACTATGCATATATAACTTCTTATGCTTACCTAAATGTAAGCTTAATCAAGCATAAATTTGTAATTACCTCATTTAACTAAAAAAAAACAAGTACACACCAGTATTGTCATGAATGGTTATTCTCCACGTATGTAATCTTACATTTTAGTTGTTCTCTTAGAATTTTCTTTTATATAGGATAATCTCTAGGGAGAAAGTACACTTTGAATTAAAGAATAGTGCTCAAGCAAAACCTAGTTTTGAATTTCCTGTTTGGCAAGGGAGGGTCAATTTTGGATCGATCTATATCGATCTGTGCAGTGTTAGAGCCCATTCACACTACTAGCCTCGCGCTCAACTCTGATCTCGCTTCTGAAGTTGACCGCCCGGTGTCGTCACCCTCATTGTCACCAGTGCGCCTGCGCGAGGTATGCCCACGTGACCACCTGTTGGATTTCTCAGCTCTTTCTGCACTCCACCGTCATGTGAAAATCGACGGACACTTCATTGAACAGAATGATCGACGGAGAACCGACATGGATGCGGTATAATTAGATATCACTCTCCAAAAGCCTTGTTTCAGAGAATTAGAAAGGCGTATATTAACTGATGGATCAAATGATGGATCACTAATTATTCAGCTTTATTCGGGACATGAGTTTCTATATATAAACTTTTATTTTCTATATTACATACTTATGGCCTACATGGAGAATGGGACTCCTGTCTGAGCCAGTTCTTCCGATAGGACTCTCTACCTTTCTAGCATGACCAACTTCTGCAGTTCAAGTTATGGTCATGATTATAATATCTCGAATAATAATTCCAAGTACGGTACAATTCTTTGCTATAGGTAACATAATCGACCCAATTTCTTAGTTCCTTCTTCCTTATTGTGTGCATGGTTTTCCCTATTTTTGTTTTGTTTATTTTTTTTATAGCGGCAATTTGGGGTAAAAAGGGATTAATAGTGCAATATGTTAACTTCTTCATACATCTATTTAAGCAGTGCTATCCTAAAATTTTCAATTTCATCGAGGATCCCCTAAGAAGATGAAATGTATGAAAAAAGTGCGGTTCTAGTGTACACCGAAATGAATAATATGGAGGATATATTTTGTCATCAAGCATGTTGATGGATATTTCCCCCATCTTATTTCCAACTTCTCTATTTGTGTTCTTTACTTAACTTTATTGTCTTCATGAAATGGACGGGTATGGTGGGGCACACTAATTTGTTCATTATATTTTGTTCGTTGTAATTTGTTCATATATAAGTAAACATACTCATTGAATTCATTACAGATAGAAGGATGGTAGGTGGGAGTTATTGTAAATTCTAGTTACAATCTTTTAACAAAATATTCAGAAAGTGTATTACGCTATACATATAATTGTTGTAAGGGTTGACACTGGATGAACTGCTCAAGCAAACGTTTACTACCCCTTTCCCATTATCGACGTGACCTGACATTGACGACATACAAATACTAATCAATACAAATTGTTTTGTCACAAAAGAGATGAACCCTGTATCTACCTCGGTGACTTTCGGATGGGTTGGGAATGAATAACTTATCTTTTAAAGAAATTAGCTGGTGTATAATGTAGCTTGAATAAGCTAATCCTCTAAAGATGCCTCTAATAAGAAATTCAGCTTCCGTCAAAGTGTTGGCCACAATAAGACGAAGCCTAGTAATTTCACAGGGCCTGTTGTATACAAAGGACTACGAAGAGACTTTTGCAACATGACCGGAATATGGAATACTCTTTAAGAAGTGAGTTTAAGAGGCAGTTTATGAACCAATTCTGATTAAACCATATATATACATATATGTAGATACTAGGGATTTAACGCCAGTAGGAGGCATAGTAAGTCATGCCACACGAGGTTCATGTTTAAAGGCTGGTATAGAAGGGCTTCCGATAACAATTACTTTTGCCCCAGGAAAGCTCGTATTTTTCCACTTGAACCCATTTGCGGTGGGGGTCTGACAACGGGTGACAAAATTAGAAGTAATAGCTCTGGAGACCATAGACAGAAATAAACACTTTCATCAGCAGATACGTTTAACTTAGTATATCTTATGTTTTATTAAACATGACTCAAATACAAACTTTAAAATATAACAAAAATAAACAGATAGGCAGGCCAATCATGTCGTACGAGTGAGGCCCTTCTAAATACCCTAGTGGTGAGGCAATTAATATGGCACCTTACAGGTTATATCTGTGGTGCTTTGTTCTGCAATTCACTTGTAAGTCATATGAAATACACATATATTGTATATGAAAGGAACATTTTATGCCAGAAAATTGTCATTAGAATAGTATGATACATTGTATTTATATTATGTTATGTCATGGGAGGGAATAATGCGAATAATATATAGGCTCGGCACCAAAGGTCTGGATTAAGGTATACAATGATATTGACTAAAGTGCCATGGATTTCCGCACAATTGGATGCACTCCAAATACATGTATAGCAATACTAATTTTAACAAATACCGTAGTATTGAATACAATTGTAACTTCTAAAATAACGACATGAAAATCTTTCAGATCAAACTTTTGACCACATTTACACAACATTCCTTGGCACATGTATACAAACAGACCTTGCATAGGGTCTCAACATAAACTTTAAATAGGTTCTGTATGGAAACAGCTGAAATTGGCCAAGAAGTGGCAAAATGAGTAACAATTCAATGTAAAAACCGTCGATACAAATAAACATAAACATCACAGAATATTTGCTACATGGTCATAAAATACAAAATATACATGGTAATCTATAGTATAATACAATGGTATTTTAGGTATCAACTATGTGTATTTCATTTTTTTATCATCTAAGCTTGCTTGGAAACGTAAAGTTGATTTGCTATCAACAAGGAGTAATAAATCCTTGATAATGCAGATAATTAATATTAGACATTATTGCGAGTTTATTCAATTCACAAATATATCTTTTAATCTCAACAGGTAGATAGCAAATACAATATCGTACTGAAATAAAAAGGCAATGACTTCAATAAGAATATCCCTTCGTTTTTGGTTTAATGAATGAATGACAGTGAATAGACATGTTCTTAATCAAATCAACATATCTGATTGAATGCAGGTTTTAGGAGTGGACTTCGTAAATCATTGCTAGTTGTGAGACTCGTGACTAAGCTTCATACCAGTAGAATACGTTCCTCTCACTCTATAATCCAACTACTAGTAGATACACATATAGAAGTCCTACTCAATCAGTTGAATCGGGGTGTGCTTACATCTTTCCTATTAGTAAAAGGTGCACAGAAGTCATTCAAAATCCTCAGCATGTATACAAATTCAATTTCCTCATAGAATACGATAAACTCGCTTCATACATTACTCTTGATAGATGTGGTAGAACCTAGCGTGGTAGCCAGGCTATTACCCAGATGATTCATACTTAACGTGGACCTCAGGTCAACTTCTTCCTGTAAGAGCTGAGCGCGCTGTTGGAGTGAGGCAACCTGCGATTTGAGGGACGAGATTGTGTCTTCCAACTCCTAAAAAGTGAAGTGCAACACGCTTATATTAATTTCAATGAATGTAAAATGATATTGATAACAATTCAAAGCGATCTAAAACTCTTCATTTTGAAATTCGATTGGATGAATGTTGGAGCTGAGGAATGTATAATGAACCCTGTTTTCTTTTGTTTGTATAGATCTGTTCGAAACCTTTTAGCACGCCAGTTCCAGACCCCAAAAGTGTTGGGCACATATAAGTGGCACTGTAATCCAATGCAAGCTTTTATCTCAATATGTGTTGCACTTCCCATGTTATACTCATACACCCCGAGAAAATAAAAAGGAATAATCCATATAATATAAAGCTAGAGCGATTTCTAAGAAAGGAGGTAGAAAAGAAATGGTAGAAAGAAGGTTTTCTTTGTCCGGAATGTTCTCGGAATTTGTTGAATTACAAACTACTTTACTCATCTGTAGATGTCAATCCCCCCTCTCTGGATGTCGTCGTATGTGGTTTGTGAGGGTATTTGGGTGGAAAAGTGGTTTTGAAGCCTTTTTAAAATTGCGATCTCTACACTCTATTTATAGCCTGGGAAAGCCCCTGTGAGATACTACGTCATTTCCCACAACCTACATCCAGGGGGACCTAACTATAAGTGACCAGCCAAACAGAAGGGGACCCCAGGGTCAAATTTTCCAATTTGGGTTTATTATAGATTCTGAATCTGGAAAATAATTGAAAAGTTCCAGAATTTGAAATATGGGCTTTTTTGTAAAGTTATGTGAGTTTTCAGTAGATGCTCTCAAATAGGTTGGGGGAGTGACTCATTTTCCTGGGACACATCACATGTACAAAAAATAAATATTAAAAAATTGGTTTTGGTTTAAATGACAGCGATGTACAAAAGGGGAAATGAGCATTATAAAAGGGAAATCGGAGATGGGGTTGGGAGAGAAAAACAGGTATGAAAGTCAGAGAAGAGGGGGAGGGAAAAGAGGGAGAGGGGGAAATGTGGGGAGAGAGGGGGACCGTCCGGAGGACGGGTACTTTGCTAGTACTATATATATTGAAAAGGGTGGACAGATGTTAGATGCATAGATCTGCTATACCAGACGAATTTAATGATTATTTCTTGAATGTAGGTCCTAACCTTGCCAGTAAAATTCGTTCCCCTACAAATGCTGACACTAATTCCATCGATGACTAAGAGACAGGCACTAAGTCTCAGTCGTCTAGCTTTAAATTTTGCGAGCTCCCTTCACAGGAAGTAAGAAGGATTATTTCTATAATTGACGCTTCTAAAAACTCTGGAATTGATTTTCTTCCAGCTACTAATTTGAAATCATCTTTACTTGCATTGACTGACCAACTGACTGATATTATCAATATTTCATTGTTACTAGGTCAAGTACCTAGTTCTTTTAAACTAGCACATGTTACACCACTATACAAAGCAGGCAGCAAGCTCAGCACTACCAACTATATACCCATCTCGTGTATTTCCATGCCAGCCAAAATTCTTGAGACAGCTATTCAGCAACAACTATCAAATTACTTTGAATCCAATAATTTATATAATAGTAATCAATATGGTTTTTCGTAAAAAAACATACTATTCAACAAGCTCAAATAGATCTTCTTAACAATATTTATACAAATTCAAACAATAAGTTGCTAAACAAACGTTGCTTTCTTGATTTTAGTAAAGCTTTCGATACTGTTCATCACCAAATTCTATCAGACAAACTGAAATTTTATGGCATTACTGGCATGGAGCTTCTCTGGTTCTCCAATTATCTTAAAAACAGGAGGCAATTTGTCACCGTCAACGGCCTTAAATCAGAAGAGGGTGTTGTTGTCACCTTTGGTGTTCCCTATGGAACTATTTTAGGTCCCATCTTATTCACAATATATATTAATTAATGATTTATACTATGTTGTTAACGATGCTAATATACAGCATTACGCTGATGACACTGTTATTTATTATCATAATGCTGAAATTACCTCCCTCCACCGGAATCTTCAAGAAGATCTTGACAACATCTTCGTATGGTGTGCCAAGAACAAAGTGTCTCTCAACACTTCTAAATGTAAGACTATGTCTTTTTCATTAAGTTATCTTTCTAGATCAAAACTACAAAATTTTACTTTTAACCTAATTCTAGGCATCTCTCAACTTGACACCGTTCAAGAATATAAGTAAGTATCTTGGCTCCATACTAGATGATCTACTCACTTTAAAACCCTATGTTAATAAAACCCTAGTTAGTTACATCAAAGATCAAATTATTATATAAGGCCAGACATTCTTCGATGCATAAAGCAAAACACAATTTATATAAGCTATAAAAATCGATCTATGAATAAGTGCATAGAATATAAACATCAGAAATAGAAACAACATGTATACACATAAGCACTTAATTAAGTAGGTGTCTTATTTGAATATAAAAGAACATTCTAAGGCACTCTCGGAAGACCTATGCGTGCAAAGACAGAGAAGGACCTTTTTCTCATTATTATTGTAATTGTATGATGAATGTGAAATAAAAACACTTATATATTATAAGGTCGATTCCAGTGAAATGGGGGCCATTATCAAATTTTCATCATGTTATCCAATCGTTATCATCTTTCTGTCATTGAATGAAGATGGTTGAAGGATGAACAGCACAACATATTAGCTCTTAAGTCTTAAAATTCTGGGAACTACAGGTGATACAAGTTTTTCCATTGAAATATAGAGATAGATTACGAATGACACCCCTTAAGATTAAATATAGGATATTTCAATATATTAAATTGAAAATGTCTGATTTTTAATTATTCAAAACCATTTAGAAGCGTTTAATTTTGTTCATAATTTTGAAAAAAAGTTATTCTTATTTTTATTTTCTATTTTGTGTGAGTATTTAAAGATCGTTGCAACCAACTATTCCTTGAGTTTACCTTAGTAACCTTCTTCTCATTTTTTCACTATACCCCATATGTCATGAAGAGTTAACATCTAAATCTATCATAACAGTTTATGATTGGGCCTACAGATAGGTGAAAACGATTTGTACCTAGTATTTATACAGTAATGTATTTATGCATAATTGAAAAAACATACGTAATCTATCGCTATAGCCATTTCTGATCATATTGGGCTCATTTACTAATATCACATAATAGCTAAGGTCATAAAACTGCTATTGTTATCATTTATTTATTGCTATTTCATAATCACAAGCTGACCTCCATTGAATAACCATCATATTTTCAACAAAACAGCAGTAATACGTAATCTATCATGTCATATGTAATCTATGTAAGTTTTTAAAACCCTGCTATTTAAAGACAAATCTTCCTATTTAAGGACAGAAATCATATCAGTTCTCTGACTTTGTCCCTTCCCATACATTCTAAGAAATAAAAAGATTCTAGCTTTCAGAAATTGCATTTTTACCATGTCATTTGTAATTTATCATGTCATTCGTAATCTATCGCGATAGATTACGTATACATTTTAATCACATGTATAAGAGAAATAACAATATATCTGAGTATTTTGGTCGATGTTACCTATCAAGACAAGGACAATGATTAATTATGCCAAAGATGGTAGCTTATACTTTATTATTTATTCAGCAAACGTTGCTATTTGTCATGCCTCATTGGAATTCAATACAAATACAATTTATGCATCTGTAATTGCTCTAGGAGCGTTAGAAATTGTTGTAGAATCAAGATTTACGAATTTACGAAACACATTTAGTCACATATTTGAGAAATATCTTTCATTAATCTTCAACACAAAAAAAGATATTTAGGAAAAACATGTCATTCGTAATCTATCGCTTAGAGTAAAATTGGGGGGACTTTGTCATGAACAACTGAGCCTGGTGACTTCATATCTAATGATAATAAAATTATATTTGTTGCTATGTATTAACAATCCCTTCCAGTATATTTTGAGCATATTTCATTGTTTTAAAATGTTCTCAGATAATAATAATCTTTGCAATAATGCAATATTTATGGTATGCATTCGTAATCTATTGCTGGTAAATTCTGGCTACTGCAGAGATATCCCATAAGCAAAAAATGAAAAATTATAGTAGAAGTGGTGGGTTCTGTAGCATGTTTATCTCAAGGAAATATGAAGGCTGTACCATCTATATAGTTCCATTTACAGCCAAAAATGCAAAAAACTAGGTTTTGGCCCCGATTTCACTGGAATCGACCATATATATATATATAAGCTAGCTATTCTCCCCAACATAGATTACTGGCATTTTATATACAACTCAGCCCTTAAAGCTTTATTGCAAAAACTTCAATCCCAACAAAACTTGGCACTGAGAATAATTTATAACAAATCAAAATATGATAATATAGATCGTCAGCACGAAGCCCTAAATATCTGGTCCCTTCAATTAAGATGGGATAAACACATTCTAGATATGGCTATCTACTTAGCACAAAACCAAACTAATATTGACAGTAGAGTGCTGCCAACACGCAGTCATGCCAAGGGAAAGAAGAACCTCATTGTTTTAACTTCCGAATTAAATAAAGTTATTGACTGTTAATTACAAATGTCAAACTAGATGGAATATGTTGAAACCAGGCTCATAAGATTGAGGATAAGGCTTCATTTAGGAAGTATACTCAACAACTTCTTGCACCATTTTGATATGCTATTATATGATAAGATACGTTGGCTTGCTGCTCTGCTCATAATAGTGCTCATATTTCTCTGTTTGTATTTATCTGACCCTCTGCCCAGCTGGGCATGCCTTCTCATGGGCCTATACATACCTTACATTACAACTCTGATGTGTGTATACTTAATCATTAAAGTTAATCTGTAAATATTTATATCCTGTGTCAAATATGTCAGTCGATCTCTCTTAAATTATCTCATTATAGTCTTCAATGTATTTACCCATTTTATCCCAATTTACTTTGCATGTTAGCTTTAAGTTTTGAATACTTTCTGTAACATCATTTCAAAGATCCAAAGTCGGAAGTCAGTGGAAGAACTGTCCATTTAGTATCAGACTTAACCGACCCATGAATACTGGAAGGGATGTATGTCAATGCACACATAACCAAGTCCAATAGCAGTGTTCATAAATTCACACTCGTAGAAGACCGCTACCTAGGTAACTGAAATTTATAATTGCTAGAATAATTCGGTGAGATATAATTGTATGTATGTATATATTGTTTATTTCCAGAAAACAGTACATTTATAAGATAAATTACACCGGAAATGGGTTTGCCCTCTTCTATGGCAGCCCATAGATGGGGTCCCATAATTCAAATGTTAGAGATTGCATAACATGACAAGGGAATATAACACAAACTTGCTTTACTCTATATCCGCCTTTGTTGGAAAATTGATTACGAGGTAGCATTTGAAGTTACTTTGTTAAGAAGTACTCGAGGACTTTGTGCACAATAGGCCTAGTCAAGGGGACAGGCATGGGAGGAATCCGTGCCTTAAATATGATATCTAAAATGTAAGAACTCCCCATTTTGGACCATCAGAATATCATCGTGATAGCAGAAGATCCGGATTTATTCACCCTTCTCAAATACAAGTTATGAAATGCCAAATATATTTCTCCTGATTCCGTAAAACCACGCCCATATGGATGGATAAAACGAGACCTTTGATTAGGGAAGAGAGTGAGATGAAAGGTGCGCATGCCAGCAATATTTTACAAGAGAAGCAGCTACAAGTACTCTCTTAGAGCAACACTGTATCGATACGGCCAAGCATAACTAGATCTACAGCTCTTTCCATCTTTGTTCTCCTCCATCGAACTGCTTCTTTCAGAGAACTGACGTTAGAAAGACCTTTTAAAGTTGCGCCGCACTTTTACTCATACTGTTTTCTCTATCTCTCTATGCGCCTTTCTCCTTTCTCTATAACTCTTAGTCTTCTCCCTCGTCATCCATTGGTTTCTAGTCTTCACAGCCTCAAGGAAAATGATCTCCGGTTGAGTTTTTACGATGGGCCCCCTTGAATTTGCTGGGTGTATTTTAGTCTTTGTTCGCTTTTATGTCTTTGTGTGTTAATACAACAGGGGACAAATCAAAGATGGCTTTTGATATTTTCTCTCTCCAAGAAAACCCTTTGTGACAACAGGAACAATCGACTTGTGAAACGGGGAGGATTCTTTTAGGCGCCATTTTTGAAGTCGTGATTAGATTACAGAGGTGCTTCCTTGCGGCGAGTGAAGCTACTACTGCACTGAAGCATCATGGGATTTCTGTGCTTCCCTTTCATTTCAAGGCAAAGGTATGACTGAAAAGGGCTAGGCCTAGAAAAATGTCCTCAAACGCGGCGCAAGATATTTATCACAGCAAGAAACATGTTTGGAAACAGGCCAAGGCTCGTACCCATGTGGTCCCATGTAAAAGTGGGAAGTAAGCAAAATGGCACAATAACTACATGAAGGATTTTAATATTATAATTTATGAAATGATGTTCTTTCAGAGGTTTCCTTTCTATTGTTTTCTCTTTGAATGGTTTCCATATTCGGTTGCTAAAAAGAGAACCCTCGCCCCCTCTAAATCCTATCCTGTGCATTGAGAAATATTGGACCGATGTATTTAATTCACATGTGGGGTGGTCGGAAAAAAGTAATAGTTCGGGAAAATATTAGTTCCAGTGGCTTATATTTTGTTTAACTTACATTAAATTTGTTTGCCTTAAAGTTGCTCGTTACTAAAAAAGAAACTTACCAAATTTACTCATTGTTATTGTTATCAATATATTGCTGTTGTTATGTTATAAATATGATGATTTTGAAGTCGAATCAGTCAAAGGAAACGAGCGGGACAGGACAGGATTTCGGCGGGTCACCAAAATATCAGTTATATAAAAGAAATGAAAATTTAGTAAGCTAGTATAGGTATATGTATTTATACCACGATCGGGGGTTGTACACGCTGCAAATGAGTGAATACCTGCTATCGTATATTGTTGAATCGATCCACGCGTGAAAATATGACGTTTTTTAAGCCTAATTATAAGAAGGCTCCCTATTGGTTGACGTTACTCTCGCTCATGACGTCACGCCCATTCGTGACGTCATACACAGTCCATGCCGTCGTTCATTAGCCAATCAGCTATATGATTGTCTAGCGCTTTGGCATAAAAAAAAACAATATGGCGGATCATTGGAGAGAAGCGAGGTAAATAAATACTTTGTTTCTTCAATTTATTTTATAATATAAAATCGTGGTATAAAAATAGGATGTCACTCGGTTAGTTTCTGACTTACTGTACAGATCCCTGGTGAGATCCCTGGTCGAAAAAAACTCATGACCATTGTGTACAGTAAGTCAGAACCAACCTCGTTACATCCTATCATAATATGACACAATGAGGTATAACAGTATACATAGTATATGGCCATGTACCTAGTTATAAAGTGTATCATGTGAATGAATAAACGGGCTGCATTACACAAAACCATCTACAATATAGTTATATACTTCTTTGTAACAGTAATACATGTATAGCCGATTATAATAGGGCGACAACATTATTGCCTACTTGAAGGCTAGTTTGTCATAGTTTAAAGGAAGTTATACTACGACTGAATGGGTATTCACTTTGAGCGGGAAGAATACGCCCATTTAATAGTTTGTTCATTTCTGTACGCGTTGAATAAAGAGCGCGTGGCCGCCGATGTAAAAACGTTTTTGATTGGTCAGTAATGATCGATATGGTGACGTCATCGCTGTGTCGACCAATCAGAGACGAGCTTACTCCATGATTTGGCATGATCAAAACTAAAGATGGCCACGTCTTGGAAATGCGGCCAGCCTGTACGCGTAAGAATGGCCTTTTTTTAATATTTCCAAGTTGTAGTATAAAGAAAGAACTTTATTACACCCCTGTGCTGTTGCTTCCTATACCTTCAGCATTGTATGTCACACTTGGTCAAAATGTACATGTGAGTTATGTCACCCTGGGGACATACAACAAGTAGGTCCGCCCAAAACGTAAATTACTTCTTTTATTTTTAATTATTTATATTTTTTATTTATTAATGGGGTGTAATAAATATGGAACAAAGCTCGGGTGAAGTCTGTACACTTGTTAGTGACCTCGGGAGCACAGAAGATCTCGGGCTAACGCCCTCTAACTTCCCGCGCTCCCTCGGTCAATAACAAGTGTACAGACTTCCCCCTTGCTAGGTTCCATCTATGTACTCAAGGTTGGAACTACTCGTGTAATTCAATGGCTCTCGTTATAACTTTCTTTTGTATCCAACGCGTATCCAATGTATCCAAAAGAAAGTTATAACTTGAGCCATTGAATCACACTTGTAGTTCCAACCTTGCGTACAGTTCTATCTAAGTATAGGTCCTGAATAAAATAGTTTCAAATCAAATCAAATCAAGTTCAACAAGTGCGTGAGGGTTTTGAATTGTTATTATTTACTGTGACGCTGTACAGACAGATTTCGACCATTTGGTCTTTTTCAGGGATTGTGGGATAGCTTATAGAATACTAGCAAAGTATATCCGTCCTCCGGATGGTCGCCCTCTCTCCCACACTTCCCCCCTCTCCCTCTTTTTCCTCCCCCTCTTCTGTCTCTCATACCTTTTACCCCTCCCCTCCCCTCTCCAATTCACCCAACCTCTTCCTCCCCTCTTCTTCACTCTCCCTCTCCCTGCTTTCCCTCCCTCCCCCTTCCCTCTCCTACACCCTCTTTTCCCTCCCCCTCTTCTCTGTCATATCCTTTCCCCTCCCCTCCCCTCCCTTCCCTCCCCACTAACACTCCTTCAATCTGAACTGAGTGGCAAATTGAACACCGTATATAGATGATTGTATATACAAGCGGCTTTGCCACTTGAGCCCACATAAGTCTATATCATATAATTTGTTTTTTTCTAAAAAAAAAAATGACCTGCTGAAATGAAATGCTGCCCGTTTCAGAGAATTACTGTAATGTGTGGATGGGTACATTCTTTCTCTTGAGAGAAAGAGAGAGAGAGGGCGGGGGGGGGGGGAGGGGGAGAGGGAGATAAAGAAAATATCATGATATTCTCATAAACAGCAAATGGCATCCATGCAATATTAACCTGTTAAATACTTGCATTTACCTTGAAGGCATAATGATATAATATAATAAATAATATCTCTGAATAATCTAAAAAAATGACCTGCTGAAATAAAATGCTGCCCGTTTCAGAGAATTACTCTAATGTGAGGGTGAGCGGGAGAGGTAGGGTGAGCAGGAGAGGGAGGGTGAGAGGGATAGGTAGGGTGAGCGGGGGAGGGAGGGTGAGCGGGAGAGGAAGGGTGAGAGGGAGAGGTAGGGTGAGCGGAAGAGGGAGGGAGAGTGGGAGAGGAAGGGTGAGCGGGAGAGGTAGGGTGAGCAGGAGAGGGAGGGTGAGAGGGATAGGGATTGTTTTTTATTGTCAGAAATGAGCAGCAGTTGTCGATTCACTTTTTAGAAATTCAACCTTTAATGCCATGAAGTATCTCTTAATATAGAGGTTATGATACTGTGTGTCAGAGCTAAGTCCCGTCCACGCACCCCCTGCCACTGACAGGGAGGACCATTCATTATTGTGTTCATGGGGGAGATGCAAACTCGCTCAAGAGTTTGGTGTATCACTCATAGAGTCTGAGAGCAAGCCTATCTTTTTCTATAATAGAATTCAAGACCACCTGATGTAAGGGCTAAGGCAAATTAAGTAGGGACTTAAATTACTACATAAACTTAGTCCAAACATAATATTAGCCCTCTCCTCCCTGTACATGATGACCAGCCCTCCCTTTTAGAGTGGTGTGCTCTCTCGCCACTCACGGAAACACGGGGACCCGATCGGCCAGGGTGCAGTTTGACGTGTACCCTGTTTCTGTTGCCTCTGGGAGCGCAGGGTTCACCGAGCCATAACAAATCTCGCATTAGCTCGCATGCTGCGAGTTTCCTCGAGTAGCCAAAACTCGACGAAAGGAAGATTTCATTGTATAGGCTACTAAGTCTTGTGAATTGTTGACCTCTGTAACAAACCCAGGTGTGAGGACTGGGCCGGGTGAAAAACCCCAATTAGGGGACCTGTGACCCCAGTATAAATAAAAGCACAAAAAAATAAAATCCCCACCCTCTCCCTTTTCTACACTCTTCCCGTTCACCCCCCTCCCCTCCCCCTGTTGCTAGACTCTTGTGAGACGTGTTGCTAGGGAATCCCATGTTGCGTTGAATGGTGGGACATAGAGGCATGACCTAAATATCTTCTACTTCCAAACAGGGGCTTTCCCAGGCTATAAATAGAGTGTGAAGATCCTGATTAAAAAAGGCCTCAAAATCACATTTTCACTCCAGATATCTTCATAAAACACATATATTGTCCTCCAGACAGGGTCAACGGACCTGTAAAGACCAAAAACACAGACGGGGAAATCACAGGTTCCCAGAACATGCGTGACAAAAAACCCCTTCTAGAGCATTATATATTAGATATGAATCCAAAGCATTCCCAATCGTATCAAAGGGGATCTATTAAATTTCGCTTCGGTCTAGCTCTTCTGACATTTCCAGCAAGAATATCCGGGTTTATATGGTGCAAACTGCGTTCTGTACTGTCATATCATCAATGTCAAGGACGTTCATCAAAGGCATCGAAATTTAGGAAAACACTTGATCTGTTTCTGTGCGGTCATAAATTCACGTTAGGAAATCCTTGAATTGCAATAATATTTGCGAACTTCAGAAAGCTAACGTCACTTGAACACTTTGCGCCTCTTCTTGAAATACTATTTGAGTCTTGTGTTGTGAAAGTGAGTCCTAAATAATATCATGATTAATCTATAGGCTTGAATCTCAGAGCCGTTCCACAACTAAATATCCACTAATGGGAATATAATCTAAAAGAAACCAAATTCTTGAGACAATACGTATGGCAAGATTTGGGAGGTAAAATATTAAAACCATCTTAGGGACATTATACGTTTGTGGATCGACCCCAGATCATGTTACAATGTTCCTTCCAACAATAAAAACCATGCATATAACCAACCAAGAAAACAATTAAGGAACATGGCCTTGAAATTTATAGTTTGGTTGATCCAATGCAATTTCGTAAATAGAATAATTTAGAACGCTGCCTGTCAGTATCCGTATTAATAAACATATTCATAACTACAGGAATTTAAACTTCGTGTACATCTAAGAATGCCCAAGAATCCATACAGGGAAGAAACGACACTGGTGAGAGAAGATCCAGAGTTAGATGACAGTGATAGGACTATACCATAAGTTTGAATCCCATATGAGCCCTTCAACAAATATGGGCCCTCGAACATAGTGATACGAGGGTTTTGCATCGATGGAATAGAATCAAAACGTATAAGAGTTGATCAATCATGTGGGTTCTGTCTAACTAATTGGGGGTTAAGAACGCCAAGCTTCTATTACCGGCCATCCATCCTCAGCACTGATGGCCTCCTCTGGGCGCCCTCGTGGATCCTTGTGTCTCGGCACGCACACGCCCTCTACCTCTCCCCAGAGAAAGTATATCAGTATGTATCTTGCCCAGAAACTGCCTTTTGATGCCATTATGACGTTGGCATCACCGGGGAACTAACGCTTCTGGCTACCACCAAAAGATGGCGCATTTCTTTGTATCGGTGACATCACTCGCAAAAAAACCTTCTTATTTGATCTCTGCACTTTATTTAATCAATCCCCCGTCATCTTTTGTCCGCCTTCAAAGCGCCGCATCGCAACGAGTGCTATCGAGCCGGCGAAAAAGGCGGCGGGTCTTGGAAGCAGTGGAACACACACAAGAAAGCCACAAAAGTCCTCTTGGCAAAGAGCGGGAAACAGACAAAGCATGAAAGGTGGGGAAGACGACATTTTTTAAAATACACGAAGAGAAGATGGAAGAGGATGACGGGACATTAGCGAGAGCGGACGATAATTTAGCCAAAATGAACCCTCTCCATGAATCCTTAGGGGCTTTCAAAGGAAGAACCCAGGAAAGCGAAAAAGGCAGAAGACTTTTGCTAATTTTGTGACAGCGTCTAAAATTAGAGAACTACAAGCATCGATAATTAAGCGCTTCGAAGTTCCTTTTGAAACTGACGTTAGAGAAGGTCCCAACACGTTCTCCTTTAGACGTGTAAAGTAAAGAGGGCGGAGAGCGGAGGAAAAGAACAACTTAAGTGAAATTTTAATATAGATAGATTTAATCAATGTGAATATTCTGTAGACATACGCACACTATATGCAAACCTAATTCGCAAAATCAGCAACACATCTTATATCGACAAACTAAAGATTGGTGCACTTTAGTGCATCGGATTCAAGCTTTATCATCCTATACCCCCAGTATATATATGTATGTATGATGCGCGTCTTGAGTATTCTTACTTGAAAGATCGTGTGGTGTTTTAAGTCCTTGATGAACACAAAGAGAGGCGAATAAAGCGCTATTGTAAACCTCTCAGCGCAGTTAAAAAAGCCTAAGGGATCTATGCAGACACTGCTTGTCAGATCACTAATTAGCGAGAAGAGAAAATATGAAATAATAAAGTCTTAAAGGGCAGAGAAAAAAGACATCCAAGAATGAAATGCTTATTAAAGAAGAACTTATCCTGCATACCGCTAATGTAGCAAGAGGATTTAAAAATTCTTTAAAAAGAACAATTCTCCGGGAATGCGTTTTTCCTCCGCTGTTGTTTTGAAGCCATTGACAAAAACGCTACTGAAGATGGGGCAAGGAGGCGATAATACCCACTTTTTCCTCTAGAGATTAACAATATTTAAAGTTTTTTCATACTAAAGGGAGAAATATGCTTAATTATGTCTCCTGATTAGGGAGAGATTAAAGACATTTAATTAAAGGGATGAGGAAAAAGACTTGTCTGAAGGACACGATGAGACATATCCCGTCCTTTGTCCATCATAACATATTGTTTCTGAGCGGTTCGCGAGAAGTATAAATACATACTAATTTAACACACACACCTAAAGATAGACGCATCCCTTACATAAACAAGAATTAGCTATATCAAAGTTTCTATCCACAGAAGCTCTTTGACGGACGCATATCAAAAGACAGCCTAGATCTTGGAGACGGAACATGCCCATCGCTTTTCAATGCTTTTTCGAATGCCTCACAATGTCACATTGGGAAGATGGTAGAGCTACAAATAACATATTGGTAAAAGTGGACAGTACAAAACTCACACACACACGGAGTTCTATATCGTGAAAGAAACCCAAGAGTCTTATATGCAATAATAATGGAGCCGTAGAAAAATTAAAAAAACAGCTTCTCCTTTTGAATGGCGACTTATTCTTTACGAACATATTTCCCATGCAATGGAAAGCTAGATAAAATAAAGAAAAAGAGGCAGAGAGTGAGTGAGAGAGAGAGAGAGAGAGAGAGAGAGAGAGAGAGAGAGAGATAAAGAAAGACAGACAGACAGACAGACAGACAGACATAGGGGTTGGCACCTCGCATCTCACTGCAAACTCTTTACTTTGAATTCAGTGTCATTATCCCGAGAAAAAAATTTTAAGACGTCAACATTCCTTGTCATCACGGACATTGTCGAAACATTTGATGACCGTTTCTCTTCTCGAGGCACTGGTTACAAGGACGGTAATTCAGCGCGTACTCCAACCACCATATTAGACTCATCAAAAACCACAGGGTCATTTAAAGGTTAATTTGTAGTTAACGAAAGATATGAAGCTCATTTTCAAACCTCTGTAAATGGTTCAAAAGGTTGAGAGTCAATTCTTAACCGCCACCCGCCTCCCCCACACTGCTCACTAACTACCTGAAATCAAGGAGCTGAAGAAATGAAAAGCTTAGCTTCGCAAATCAAGCAACAATGTCAAAACGCTTCGTCACGATCTGCGCAATTAATTTTTACTTTTCATTCCTAGAGTTCCCCTTGTGTTTCCAACGTTCAAAAAGACAATTTACCAGGCCTTTCCTCGCATTCCTTGTTTAAAACTCATATTTTTCTCACCTCAAGAGCGATTTTTACTCGTGACATTTTATTTTTTATCAAATGCCTTTAGGAACACTGGACAATTGGAGGTATTTTTCTGAGAGTGAGAATTAGGATGGCTTGAAATCGACCTGCTGGATCACAGCTAACTGCCACAGGTGTTTGAAGGCGAGTACTTTGATAAAAAATCATTCACATTCTCTCCTGCGACCTTTCACACACGATGATGGCTTCAAGACAATGGATCCTCTCTATGCTCTCTCTTATTTCCACTAATTTTCTTTGTATTGTTTTCCGAAAGGACTTCAAAACAGTATTTAAACCTCTCTAACTCGCGTCCTTGTCATCAGAAATTCTTGAGCTTATTTTGAATAATAGTTGATGAGTTTCTATTTATCTGTCCAAAGCCCTGGGTGCAATCTAGGCATGGCAATATCTGAGCGCCTGTTCCCCAGATCCCATTGAACTAGACTAGCATCCAGTATTTTGACGTTCACTATCCCGAGATCTAATAGAGAAATTCTATACCCTTTAAGGAATTGACACACGAGTAATAATACACTTGAAACTGATGGAAACAAGCTGAGAATTATATCAACATGGATATGAAACTACCCTAAAAAACCTTCCTTCTCACTTACACCCTGGACAAGAAGAGGTTTTACTATATCTATTTTATAAAATAATAATAAAGTTTTCTTTATTTGCCGAAACAATCAGAAGAGCAAATAGGCGATGTACATCTGAACAGGTTTAGGCCTTCCAGTACCTGCGTCTTTTGAAACGTAGACTAACAAAAATATCGTAAAATATTATAGGAAAGAGCTCTACTAAGAAGCTCTGCTAAGACATCAGTAACATAATCTAACATGGGGAGAATAAGTAACATAGAGCCTCTATACTGAAATATAATGTTATGCAGGCTGAGACAATTTGTCAAGAAGTAAAAAGTAAGAATCAACTAGGTAAACTCATATTGTTGACACTTTTCAAAGAAAACACCTGTCGATTCTAAAGTTTTTACCATATAGCCAAAACCTGTTAAAGAGAAAGTAATAGTTATAAAGCAAATAAGAATTTGACAATACTATGCATACCAACACATTTAAACTTAAGTGAGTGACTCAACTGATGTGACGGGGTAAGGCAATATGAAACAAAATATTGCCACATATATATAGGTATAAAAAGGTCTAATTACTATATATTCAATGTACCGTATCCGTAGAGTATACGACCAGCAGCCATAAACTGGGATGTCCGAATCTCCAAATCAGAAGCATACTGCATCACAATGGGACTAGGCCAGATGGAAATTGAGTCTCCTTAATTTTGGTTTTCTCGCAGAATAAGGGCTGTAGCAAGCTGCAGACTACGAACTGTCTCGTTTTTCAAGTTAAACTTCCTACTTTCATAGGAGTGGGACATGAACCGGTGCGAAATGGAACATGCACGGTACAGTTGGTATACGTGTTGAGAAATGGTCTCTAAGACCGCCCAGTGGGTCTAGTGGAAAAGTGTGCACTATTTGCGAAACAGTCTTTTTGCAATGTCTTACATTGGTAACTCTGACACTCTATTATTAATATACGATGTCCATTATATGCAGTTCATGTTATTTATTGGTAAATGTACTAGTAATGAGGTCAGAGATTTGGTACTGGTAAATGGTAAAAAATAAACCAAATACGAGTTTTGAGAGTTTTTGTAAACAGTAACTTTTTTTTCTAAAGTAAACAGTAACTTTGTTTTATATAATCAAGAAATAAACTAACCTTGGTGAAGTTTATTTCGGGTTATGCAGAGCATCGTAGTCGTTATAGACGGTAGTACAGGGGAGATACGTCGCGCGTATCGATGACGTCACACTTTCCAGCCACGGTGAGGGGACCTAAGTTACTCGTTATAGATCCCCATAGAATCGATCCTCTGATCGATCCATAGCAGAGTAGTACAGGATAGAAATTACAATTAATTTCTGGGAGGGAAGGGTGGGCCCCTGTACTACCGTCTATAACGACTACGATGCTCTGCATAACCCGAAATAAACTTCACCAAGGTTAGTTTATTTCTTGATTATGCTTCGCATCTCCGTCGCTAGACGGTAGCACCGAGGAGACTTTCAAGTCTTAGTCACCGAACCCTCAATAACTATACTTTTATAATAATAAAAAATGACTCACAAGTCAAATTTACACCTTTTTTGGTTAGAGGTGAAAGGCTTAACCTCACTGTTTAATGAACAGTTCAATCATTACAATGATCAATCAAGTAAACCCTTAACAATCTCGGGTAATTACAGTACACCCAAATATAATTTCCGGGTAAATAACAAGCAGAGAGAAACCTCTCTGAATAACTCATGGTAACAATTAACTACCACCTAAATTACTTCCTACTCAGCAATTTATGAGCAATATCTTCCTCAGATATTACCGGTTTTTTGTAAAACCTTCTGAACGTGTTTTCGGAGGCCCAACGACCTCTTTTCAATATTTCAGTAACAGAAACGTCCATAGAAGCTAATTTTGAGACAGCCGCGGAGCGGGTACTGTGAGCCTTAAAGACCCCAGTATCCACCCCGCTGACTGCTAGCATCTCCTTAACCCACCTAGAAACCGTGTTCGTCGACACCGGTTTGTAAGGCGGAACATAGCTCAAAAGAAGTTGCCCAATTTTCTTCCCCTCAGAGTTCTGCTCTCTGAGTTCTTCAGTTCTAAGTAAATACTCATTAGTAACCCTTACTAAACAAACCCTAGGGTCGTCCAAAAATGATTTACTCGTAAAGACCTTCAGTGGTCTTCCAGGTTTTGATGTTTTCAACAATTTGTTTATCACAAAAAGAACTTTGTTTTCTCTAAATAAAACATTCTCCGCGTCAATAGCTACAATCGTTTGCAACCTTTGTGCATGGATCAACAAGAACAGGGTAACAAATTTCAACGTCAACCACTTCAGTGACAGACCCCTGACTGGAGATAGTTCTCTCAGGTATTCAATGACGATATCAGTATCCCATGTCTCTATATAGCGACATGATGCTGGGCGTCTATTACCTATACCTCTGAGGATATGTCTTACAACACTATCTTTCCCGAAGGTTTCCCCCCCCTTTTCAAGCATAATAGCTGAAAGAGAACATCTGGCTACATTTAATGAACTGTATGAGTAGCCTAAGTCAAATAGCATGGCTAAAAAATTTATGCCAACAGCAAAGTCGCAAGAGTGAGGATCTACTCCTTTCTCAAAACAGAAACATCTCCATTTCCGTAAAAAAACATTGTACACCTTTTTGGTTTCAGGTCGCCAAGAGTATTCATACAATTCCCTTGCCGTCTTAGAAAGTCCTAAACCACCTACATTTCGTTGCCACAAAATGCTAAGATCATTTCCGTCTCTTCGAGACTGTCCATTTGTGATTTGAATGTTCGTAAGAGGTTTCCTTTTGCTCTCCGAATGATGGTGTATCTCCCTTTGCTTAGCCGTAGAAGCTTGGGATACCAGATCTGGTTTGGCCAGGCTGGCCCCACCACGATCGCTCTGGCATCTTCCGCCTGAATCTTTTGGAGGCACTTGCTCATCAGACTGAAAGGAGGAAACAAATAACACAGGTTAAAAGTAGACCAATTCAGTGAAAAAGCATCAACAAAGGAAGCTAACGGGTCAGGTTTCCAGCTTGCAAATTTCTTAACTTTTGCATTGAGGTGGGATGCGAAAAGATCAATATCCGGGGTGCCCCAATTGATACAAATTGAGTCAAAAAATTTTGGGTTTAACTCCCATTCTGTGTTGTCAGTAAAATGCCTGCTGGCATAATCTGCTTCCACATTTTTTACACCTGGGATGTGGCTCGCTAGGAACCACACTGATCTCTCTTCTCCCCACTGCCAGATAAGTCTGGCTACGTCATTACATTCTTTTGACCTAGTCCCTCCCATTTTATTAATGTAAGCGACCGTTGTGCTGTTGTCAGAGAGAATGAGGATTTTCTTCCCTGATATATGTCTCAAAAGGCTGTTTAGACCATTCAACACAGCCTGCATTTCTAAAACATTGATATGTTTGTCTTGCATATTGGGTTCCCATCTGTAACCAGTGCTAGTACCTTCAAATACTGCGCCCCACCCCATTAAGGACGCGTCCGTAGTCAAGGTAAGCTCAGGACCTTTAGGTCGGATCAGGCGCGTAGCGCCTTCCACTCGGTCATACCACCAATTTAACTCTGACCAGGCTCTCTTAGATAAGTACATTACCCCATCAAAGCCGGTTGAACCTGCTCGTCTGAGGGCTAGAATCTTTTCTACTTCTACCTGTTTGTAATGCGCTAGGGCATAATCAAAACCTTTCGTTAAATCGACCATCAAGCCCACTACCTTAGCAATTTCTCTAATTTTGTGTTCTTTGTTAGGTCTAAGCTTGTCTATCCATTCCTTCAGTTTTTTGATTTTATCAGGAGTTGGACGAACCGACATCTGAACTGAATTTAGAATATAGCCTAGAAAGGTGAGTTCTTGGGTGGGAACCTTCTGAGATTTTTCTTCATGTATGGAAAACCCCAAACTGGTAATTACCTGTTCGACTCTTCTCACAGCAGCCGCACATTCTTCACTCGTGCCTCCTAGAATGAAAATATCATCAATGTAATTGAAGCACACTAAGCCCTCTCTTCTCAGAGAGGCAAAGACCGGTTTAAGGATTTTAGTGAAAACTCTCGGAGCTGGAGACAGCCCGAAAGGAACCGCGTTGAATCTGTAGATTCTCCCTTTCCACTGAAAAGTGATGTAATCTCTAAATTCATGAGCCAAACTGAGCGCATAATACGCCTCCTTTAGATCCAGTGATGCCATAAAGGCCCCTTTTTCTAAAAGGTTAATCGCTGATTCTAGATTGTCCATCTTAAAATGTTCTTTCTTTATGTAATGATTTAGAACCGTGAGGTCAATAATCAATCTCCATTTCCCTTCAGGTTTTGGTCGAAGGAAAACATTGGCAATGAACTTTGCCTGATTAGCACGGATACAGGAGACTACTCCTTTCAAAAGTAATTTATCTACTTCAAGTTGGAGAGCTTTGGTTTGAATTTCATTCATTCTGTATTCCCTAGGTATGGACTTCTGTACAGGAGTCCGTTCAAAATCTAGTGTAACACCTTTTACTTGGTTTAGAACCCATTGGTCATTACAGATTTTTTCCCAGTTTTCTAAGTGCAATCTAATTTTACCCGGAGTAAAGATATCTTTCAATGGGGAAATAGCTAACGTCAGGTTATTATGAATCGGTACAGACCTACCTGTCTGAAGTTTTACTCCTTCGACGTCGCATCCCCCTTGCGAAAATCCGACTTGTTAGACTTGTCGTTGTTCTTATTGAACGACTTCTTGGATTTGTTAAAGTTCTTCCCTTTACCTTTGCCTTTGCCTTTGTATTGGGTTTTGCCTTGTTTGGGTTTGTTCTTCCCATCACTCCATGTGGATTTTTTCATATCCTCCATTTTCTTAGCCAACCTGGCTACGTGTTCACTCTCTTTGAGAGACCCTTCTAAGTTGTCTGACAATAGATAGGTCACCCCTGGTGGGTTTGAATCATTCGCTAGAGTTTTGTATTCTTGTGGTAAGAAAGGTCGGATCGCCTCTCTGCGATCTTTCACAAGCTTGAATCTACTAAAGTAGGAGGCCATAGAGATAGCGTTGGCAATGTGTTTCATAGGTTCATCAACCCATTTAGCTTCAGGTTCCTTTTCCTTAAGTTTCTGAGCTGCGGTGAGAACTGCCGTGAGAATTCTGAGAAACAGAATCTCGTTCCGTTTCAGTTTATCATCGTTCTCTTTCGCATCCTTTGGGAGCGCATCTCTGATCTTAGTATTGATCTGATGAGGTTGGAGAAATTCTAAGTTACATGGTCTTCTGTATTCGTCCATAACTTTCTTAAGACCCTCCACCGAAAGGTTTACACGAAATCTCTTATCCAAAAAGTTTTTAATGGCATCGTGAACAGGTTCGCTTACCCTGTCATCTTCTTCAATTTCCTCGGCCAACGATTCCCAGATGGATTTGGAACTCGTGACAGTAGGTGTTTTGAAAACACTAGGATCAGAAGAGGAGTCACCCGCCATAGGTGTAACATTGTTAGGCTTAGGAGTGCCGATCGGAGGGAAATCACTGTATCGACTCACCCCATCGTAGCCGCTTGCGGCGAAGCTAGACTCGGCGTCCGAGAGCCAACCGTCTCCTATGACGTCATCGTCATCAGACGAACTAGAAGAAGCAATTCTTTTCCTTTTCAAGGCCGGAGTTTTGCATTTCACAATATCGGCTTCCACCAATTCCATTCGCTCGGACATCTTTCCTACTGAGTCACTTAGCTTAGATATGGAGGCAAGAAGTTTATCAGCAACGTCCGACGTGATTTTCGAGGACGACGAAGAGCTTCGGTGAGACGAGCTTTTGCTGTGAGACGATTTGCTATCGCTCTTCCCCCTTCTTGAATGGGAGTGAGAATGTGAAGAACTACTCTTCCCATGTTTGGAATCCTGATCACTATGTCCGTGTCCCCGACTGGAGCTACTGGAGCGAGAGTGAGAGGAGCCATCTCTCTCTTCGGACGTCTTCTTCGACGTAGAAGCTTTGGGCGCTTTGTCACCTTCCGCCATCTTGGCTTCTGGAAGCTTACGGAAACAACTCGGTTTTCCGGACAAAAAACGCTCAGGAACACAGATCTAACTAGATCAAAAGTTCAATCTAGGGTTCTCGGACCCAAAGACAGAGAATACAATCTTTCTATAGATTTTTCTCTACTTCACAACCAATTTTCTGCGCGGCCCGCGGCTTGCGTGTGTCTGCTCGAAAAATGGCGACTAAAGTGACGTCATCGATACGCGCGACGTATCTCCTCGGTGCTACCGTCTAGCGACGGAGATGCGAAGCATAACTGTCAGGTACACTGAAAAAATGCAATAATTTTATCGTTTTGCCCGAATAGATTGGTTAAAACGATAGTATACCCGAAAGGATGAGGCAGTGTGTGAGGAGGAAATCAGAATATGACTTTTATAAGAACTAAAATGCTAAATAACGAATATTTAAAAGAAACAACTGCTCTCTTAATGTACCAATATTCTTATCACCCATGATGAAATGAACTACTCCAGACCCTAAGGAGATAACATTTTTTAAAAGATCGAACGAATGACTCAATAACTGTATCATTTTATTGCGACTAAAAATTATAATCATCAATTCAATTCCGAGTTGTTGTCTAAATACCAAACTAATACTTGAAACCAAAAAATAGAAAAGTACTACAAACAATCCAGTAACTAGACCCCTAGCTTTACCTGTTCCCATCATGCTTTGTCAGGGTATATAAACCCGGATCTGACTGGCTCAGCTATAACTGAACTGGCCCTGAAGAAGGACAGAGATGTCCGAAACGTCGACCAGTAGTAAGTCCTAATAAAAAGTGCAAAAACTCCACCCCAAACCTCTTATTCAACACAAGTCATAAGCGAAACACAATTGAAATCCAGACGGTTGACAGAACCCCTCCCAACATTTAAAAGAAATGTACAAATGTAATTACAACAAAACAGGAGCTGTAAAACAAAAAGACTGCGAATACTAGTTTCTATAAACTAAACTACTTGTTAACAGTGATGTCAGGAGGAGGGCGCATGTGCTTGGGGGTCAGTGGTATCCACTAAATAACCAGTTAGTCCAAGGGGCAGAACATGCATACCATCTTACCCAATACCCAATTAGTATCATAACTGTAGACATTCTTTTGTATTAAATCAATACAAAGCTGTGATATTCGTATCAACGGGGCGTTATTCGAAAATATGGCCATTGCTTTGGCCCTTTTTTCATATACTACTTACGCCAGAGCCCCACATAGCTTGCGCTATCAAGTCTTCTAGTACACCAAGAAGATAATGAATTTGGGTAAGAACACCAAAAAAGAAATAGAAAGGTACAACAAATGGACACGGTACTGACCTGTCTAACGGTGACTGGGATAAGTCCTCTGGTTTTTTCCTCAGCTTCTGCCCTCATCATGGTCATCTGAAAACATAAACGACAAGTGTAAATTATAACCTCACTGTCCGGAACGACATCAAAGCTAACGATGAAAAGCTTGCTATGGTTGGCTGAGCAAGGGTACATCCATGATACAAGAGTTACATCACTGAAGATCAAAGTCAACCAAGGCCGCCCTGCCACCAAGTACAGGTCGTTCAGTGTAGCTGGGGGTTCTCCAGCCTACCCAAACCGTTCGCTCGTCTCTGCTCACTGATCAAAGGCATCAAAGAAAGGCAGTGAAAGGATGGGGGTATAGCGAGGTGGGCGAATGAGGGAGGTTGAGGAAGGAAAGGAGGGAGGATGAGGGGTGCAGATGATAAAGTTTAATCCCTCGGCCCGGGGACCAGGATACCAGGGTGGGAGGGTACCAGGACGGATCAAAGTGTTAGGCTGTGGGACCCGGTGAGGATTGATCCAAACGGGTTCCCCGTTAGTTTTCTACTGATCAAAGCGACTAAGGCCATAGGCAGGGTCAATCACCACGCTCTGCAAGCCAGTGTAGCGTGAACTCTTGAAGGTAAGCGTGAGTCTTGGAGGTATCTTACGCTCGGCTAAGTCAACTGGAACCTGCGGATTTCGGATCGAATATTAGGCGGGGTGACTTCGTGTCACAAAAGGTGTCATCAATTGTTTGGAAATATTTCCAACACGATGGGGAGTACACACAAAACAAACCTAAACAATTTGAACAAACAATATCACAAAACCAATAAAATAAACTGCTTATATGGAACAATCGCATTCAAGGCCGAAAATGCAACAAAGATAAAGATGTCGTATGGCTTCTCGTGAAGAACGACTCGTCGACTGTAGCTATTCCACTAATGCATTATACGCGATGATATTTATCAATTCCTAGCATGAATTCGTGGGGAATTTTCAGAATATACAGCGGTTGCTGTAGCAATTAGATTCACGGGGTTCAATAAGATGGACATAGTGAGAGGAGGGGATGAGAGAAGAATAGACAGAAGGAGAGAAAGCAAGAGAGATGAGAGACAAACTGCATCCGACATCTAAAACCCCAAATGGAAGCCTTGCATGATTCTATTTTCACCACGCATTGTTAAGTGAACCACTATTTCTGATTGTTTGATGTTGCTTAGGTGGCCAACCTACAACATATACATCTCCCAGGGATGTAAATGGATTCATCGTGGCTCCACTAACGACTCATTAGTAACAACTTAAACATCACAAGCAATCTACTCCACGATCGCATAAAAAGCAAACAGACGAGTATCCATTATTTTCTCCCACTTCGATCCCGGGACCAGATCAAAGCAATTCTGATCACAGATACGAACCTACACATTTACATGATTGATCGCTCTCCAAGTTTTGCTATTGTAACTATGCGAACGTTTCTAAAAGTTTCATTGGTTTCCACAACACATCACAGGCCTGTGTCACTGATTCGAAATGGAGCAGGCATTTTAGAATAATTTCAAACTGCGAATAAGGAAATAGCTGTCACCATCGTGTTATGGATTACCACCAAAGTCTTGTGAAGTGTATCATGTACGTATACATTCATTAAATTATGGCTATATAAAATGACAAGTGTCATTCGAATGTAGATAAGCATTGAATTATGCATCATCAAATGAAAGGGCGTCCTGAATTACACACTATTAGTTTTGAAGAAACAAATATTTAAGTGTTATTTTGAAACTTACTAATATGAATGGTAAACACACGCAAGAGTTAAGAGCATTTATATCTTAAGAATGCATTATAAGGAGGGGCTGAATCAAGTGTCCTGGTTTGGGTTTTAAGGACCTCGATATAACATGCCGTTGATACCCACAATCCACGATTAGGCGGGATTTAATGATGCGGCAGGATAACGAGGTTTCTGTTAATTACATGCCTTGATGACCATTGGTTGTCACTAATCTTCCATTAAGGATGGTGTTCCCACCATTTATCTCTTCACTTGCCACACCAAAGCATTGGGGGTCAATTTAGACCGAACTGCATAGTGACCAAAGAACAAAAACAGTAAACTATCCCAAATATGCCCAGGCCATAAGAAAAAAGACCCACTCCCACCCAGCCACAAATTCTCCCTGCCATTTTAAACGGACGCCTTGATCTGCGCATGCACATTCAGCCACTTCCTCAAGGGCAGACGACATTTTTCTGATAAGGCAAATAGATGTAAAAGGTGGACAGTGAAGGTCGACACAAATTGGGCGATAATGGGGGATGCTTTCTGGCTTTTTACATTATGATTGCCGAATTCTTTGAGGTTTGATGTATTAATCAGAAGAACAGTCGATATTTTAAGTATGCCAGATGAATGCCCAGTCATGCTGGAGTGTGATTTTCGCGGGATTTTCACTGGTCGTGTAGTTTGTGATGAGGAAAGTATAGGAGCTTTGAATGAGGCCTAAATATACTTTTTAAAACATAAAACTGCACACATAAGCATGTTTCCGAACCAATACGTTGAAAACCGGCCTTTCAATGAACACAAGATCGTCTTAAAAAGCTGACCATCTTATGGTAGGATTAATTTTAGTGCTTTTGACAAGGATGGCAAACATCTTGATTTGCGCGTAGAGACGTCATTTATGAGACATTACTCAAGAACATAGAACCTCCCCATCTTTAAATGCTGGGTGAATCAAAGCATAGTTTTTTATCCATCTGTTTGGCGTTTGAATCATGAGTACTAATAAACATTTCAAAGTAGCGTTAAATGCAAGTGAAATCGACTGCCCTCAGTGCGAGGGATGCCGAGTTAAGTCGGACTTAATTATGCCATTTATTCTTTAGTCCTTTACATGAACGACTGGTAAATGAAATGTCACCAACTCTCGAGCAGTCTCAATAGCTCCCGATAGCTGATCTTGTTTTCTACCCTCTAACCGATGTATTAATGTTTTTAATTCTTGAATAAAACTTTTGGGATGGAATAAGTTTAGCGATTTATTCTCCTCTATCATATATGCAAGATAATGCAAATCTTGAAATTGAATTAATCTTATAAAGAATCATTGCAAGTTACAGGCTAATCATGTTTGTACAGAAATATTACTAATGTCCAAATGGTCATGCAGAAACAGTTCTGTACAGGATCACCTATAATTGATTTTTGGAGGATTTTGTCAGGTTGTTTTTTCCTACAGGGCTTGATAAAAGACAACATTTATATTTCGGAGGCCCGCCGGAATCCTTCCCTGAGGCTTCACTTATTATCGCTCACCGACGACCTTTTCTCAAGTCCGATTAGTAGGATTCGACTTCAAATGCTTCTCTAAACATACAGCAGCAGCAGACTATTAATAAATTCCTTCCTGTCCTATAATTATGTCAACATGTGCGTACATTTGGGAAAACTTTTGTTTACCGTAATAGCTAAGAGTGGAGCTTTAACATTATCAACTTTGAACACATTGGAAACACATATTGGGATATTCCTACGATTTATCTGCAAAAAATATGATTAAATGAAATGATGCTATTTCCATACGAGGACAATAATCTGACTAGTATTCCTGCCACCAGGTCCATGATCACTGTAGATAATATAATCTATTTATATCATGCTCCCAGTCCTCAAATACAATCGAAAGCTTTTTGATCCTGCTAAATCCAGCCGCAGGTAAGCAGGGGGCTGCATGGTCTGTTGTCAGGTGGGTATGTTAGAGTATTGCTGGGGAATATAACAGCAGGGGGGAAGCTAGGACAGGGAGCATATGCTTGTCGGCTAATTCCTGCAGCTATAATAACGACAAAGCTGCTCCACGGCCAGCGCTTTCATCAACCAACACTTTTTTCGAAATCAAACTCGTATAAAACCAATTTTAATCAAGTGCTTTGACTGTTGTTTTTCTCAAAGCCTTCCCGCCCATCAAAGGTGGCTGTCATCTGCGGAACACGGACTGCTCCCCGCGCTGTCGACTAGAGCAAATACAATAAAACTAATGCTCCCTAACTCCCCTAAAGCTGCCTTTGATGACGTCATAATAAAAGCTCTAAATGCATAGCCATTTATATTTCCGGCCCGCCCAAAACATTAATATTGCGAAGAAACGTCTCTGATTTATAGGTTTTAAAAAAGCAGGCATGGGAATGCGATGAACGAGGAAATAAAGCGCTTCAATAGACAGTGAAAATTTCATTTGAGACTTGACACTTTACTGTTACTTTCATAAGTAGCACACATGTCCCTAATTACAGACTCAAATCTCTTAATTACAACAAAGTAGAAGTAAGACAAATGAACTTTACTTTAATGAGTGATTCTCTCCTCCTTTTGTTTAGCTGTGCAAATCTCATTTCCGCACAGCCAAAGGAGCGTATAATCGCATCGAAACAGCTCCTTTAATCTTGCTAGATCTTCTTTCTCTGAGATCTATGTCTTATCAACACTTTCTTTTCTTTATCTTTCGTATTATCATCCAATAGGATATCTCTAAGAGTAGCAGTAGCAGAGGCGGAAATATCAGTTGCCATCGGTAAAGCAAAATCGTCCATTTTTGTGAAATCACAGAGAATTGAGCTTCGGATAAAATGGCTGCCACTTGCAGCAATGCTAAACGGTGTCTCGCTCGGGAGCTACTTGAAGAGAGAAGACGAATGAAATGAAAGTAAAAACTGGCGGATGGATGATGGGCTTTGATTTAATATGAATGGCATTGTCTCTCCACGGTGATACATCATCCAGCGATGAATGCTGGGATAACAAGGTATTCAATCAATGTCAAAGGTTGCCTTGGCAACAGAAGATGAATATCGTCTGCTCCTCATTTTGATATTAAAAACCATACGTGACAAAGGAATAATATGATATTCAGACCCAAAAAGAGATTTCTTGGGTACATAAGAAGCAAATCGAACCTAATTCAATACGAGTCAAGATATACTTTTCTATCTGATCTTCGGAGAAAATGCAAAAACCAGGCTCTAGAATGCTCGAACAGATTACTAAAAAATATAAAATAGAGTAATAACCAACTATCACGAAGCTAATAATCGTCATATTTGATGCCGATTTTTAAAAAATCTTACCAGACGGATTCTAGTTCATCGTTCACTGCAGGACTAGCTAGCAACTGGAGGGGGCGGGGTAGCTTTTTTTCAAGCAAGGCCTCACCAGTGTTCATCTCTACGAAATGAGAGGCTTGTTAGGGACTTTGCTATGAAATCATAAATCGAAAATCGAAATATGAAAGATGGAACTTAATTAGCTCTTTAAAGGTAGAAGAAGAGCAAACAATTCCTCGAAGTAATTAAACATATATCATATATATACTCTAACTGTGGGGTCTTTCTCATATCCAACCAATCCTGAACAGATTCTTCCATAATCAAATTGATGCCAGTCTTTATTGTTATATAATTTATCATACTGGTATTATCAACCAACCATGTAACCCACTTTCAGAACATTGCATATCCTTTTAAACACCATCACAAGGTTGACATTTTCATTTAGAGCATGATGGCAAGGCTGGCCGTCAAAAAAGAATGTGAAGTAACCCTACCAACCCTGGCGATACATATATGGGACCATTTAACGGGTCACTAAACGGGTTCATGGTTACTTTTAACAAACGTTATGGATCCATAAGTACAACAACACCCAAGTCCCATTTTTTTTTACCTCCATGAGAAAGCCTAGGTGAAAAGGTCTGTTTAGCACAAGAGGGCACTGAGAGTGCTGTGTGACGTCACAAAGTATCGCCTGAAATGTACATACTATCCCTACCATCACCCCACTCTCCCAGCAAAATTGCGTTATTCAATACAGGTATTTCAAGACGCCTGTCATGAAAGGTCAATAATTGGGTTGGTACACATGTCAATGTATTGGTAAACGATATTATCTAGACCACACTATTTATAGTATGGGGGATGGTAGTATATATATATATGCCTACTCAATCCAACAAGTGTAATACTATGGCCATAAAAAATGCACATCTAAAGCAAGCCCTTTTTTCATTGAGAATCAGTCAATACAACAAATAGATGCTTTGTAAATACATTATTTGGAACGGTAATTTATGAGTGCATCCTAATGGATGTCCGTAATTACCGAAAGTTTAATGTATTGTACAACTACAATGAAATCTGTATTACCAGCTAAGATGAATCCCAACTCAGATGTTGTTGGGGACATGGATGCTTGCCCAATTTAATTTAGAGAAACCCCAAATAGAAGCCTAAGAGTACATTATTCTAGTCACAATGGTAGTTCCTTG
The DNA here is from genome assembly GCA_942159475.1 of Sthenelais limicola. Classification (NCBI taxonomy): domain Eukaryota; kingdom Metazoa; phylum Annelida; class Polychaeta; order Phyllodocida; family Sigalionidae; genus Sthenelais; species Sthenelais limicola. The sequence continues at coordinate 109,395,501 of OW804095.1, read as the reverse complement.
GTAATCCTTGTAATCCTCCTTCCGCCCACCCCCACCCTCTTTCTTTCTAGCAGCAATTAGGAGACTTATTTATTATGCTTATTGCATGTTCATTTCAAGATTTCGGCCACCTTGTGACGAAGGCTAACAGTGGCGCACTGAATGGAGTGTTAAACTGTGGAACTACTTTTTCCCTCCTTTAAATGAGTAAAACTCATTAAATGCTAGGTTGCATTAAGTACCACTGGGGCCATTACATTTAAAAAATAGCAAAGAAGTTGATCTTCTCATAATATTTTGGGGTTTAGTGACTTTAAATAGGAACAAAATTATCACTGATTCTCAATACGGATTCAGGGCAAATAAAAGTACACATGAAGCCTTATATGAATTTGTCAATACAATAATATTTAATTGTAATACCAATAATAACCTATATATACAATAGCAATATTTATCGATTTGAGTAAAGCTTTTAATAGTGTAAACCATCCTTTAATGTTAAAAGAATTTGAAGCAATAGGATTTAATAACAGATCTTTAGATTGGTTCAGATCATATTTAACTGAGAGACACCAATATGTGAAAATCGAGAATTATTTTCTCAAGCTTTCAAGTAACACAGGGATTTGTGATGGGGCCTATTATCTACCTCATCTTTTCCAATGACATTCAAAACTTGAATGTAACCTCCAATCACATACTATATGAGGACGATACTGATACTTAAAAGAATTAATTGCTAAAAAGGAATACTAATGAAAATTTAAAGAATACAAAACAAAGCTCTTCGTATAGCCCTTAGAGCTGACCCTCATACACCTACAATAGAATTACATATAGGGGAATTGTATGAGAGTATTGACAACAGCACGCTTTTTGCAAATGAAAAGTCAGAAAAATACTTAGATAGAACTGTACGCGAGGTTAGAACTACAAGTGTGATTCAATGGCTTGAGTTAAAAATTTATTTTGTATCCAACAAGCAGCCGCAGGTTTTTGCAGGTCGCGCTTTGGATGCAAAACAAGTATAAGTTTAATAGCTTCGGATTTTCGCCTCATGGGCGAAAATGAGCTCGAAGATGGGAAATTTGGCCCGCACTGCTTTACAGCCCCCCCTAACGGAATTCACTTAATGTGTACAGCTGCTAATTGTACATTTTCTGAAAGTCTGACCCATATATCAGAAGGGTTAATGTATAAAACATTATCTTGGCTTATAAATATCACACAAAGATCTAACAAAGACCAAATTTCTTCTTGTCACCATTACAATCATTTGCACCACTACTTGATTTAGTATATCATAGATTTTTAAAAGTTTAAACAATCATTAGTAGCTGTGACAGGTCTTGATTCCATTAATACCAAGGCTTATTGGGGAATAGCCTATCGGTAGAAGCAAACCTAGGCAACTTTTGTTTCATCGGGAGAGCGTCCGACTCATAGAGTGGCGGTTTTCACGGCACCGGAGCGAGCAGGGCCCGGCGAGCGTCTTCGGGAAAGCAACAATGGGGTCTGAAGTAGCATTCACTATTTGGATATATTTCCAGCTTGAAAGTGTCAATCTGGACACCTCTCGTCACCCTCCCATAGATGCTAACGCGCAGAGCTCGTACACCTGTTCACTCCGTCGTCCGCGCTTTTGACTCTAGACCTATAAATAGCCGGCTGTTCAGCGTTAATTTATCGCCCAGTTGGGAGTGTGGGCATAATGCTGTCCCTTGCTAGACACTGTATGTCACTACGTCTAGCAATAATGTGATGCTTTAGGCACTGCCTGGAGAAACAGCAACTCAAATCTTTTTATTTTCTCTTTTTTATTCCCAGTTCAGAAGAAAACGCTCTGTTTCTGAGCGATTTGGGACATTATTTTTTTTATTTATTTATTTTCTGGAAATCTTTTAGTTGCCAAACACTGCAAACCTTTTGCAGCTTGGTCACTTGGCATTGTTTGCTGCTAACTTGCTGCAAACTTCTGCCAACCCTTGGCAATTTGGTAACTGGAAACAATTTTTTGTTGCTGAATCTCAAATGGCAACATGCGAGGGGGCGTGCCCACTTGCCTGTTGTGATATTCTGGCCTGCCTGAGGTGTCATATGGGGGAGATATTGTGCTTAAAACCCATTTTTTTTGTAGGAAGATGAGTGTTTCTGTTCCTTGATGATTTTCAGACTATTTTTCTTCTATAAATCCCACATTGAAGAAATTAATATCAAAATGATTCTAACGTCTGTCAGAATATGCTTAAACATAATTCAGAATGTATATTTCACAAACAAAAAATCTTCTAAAGTGAAGTAGGCTACAGGCTGACATGTAAACTCATTAGAGGAGGCCTTATCTCATCGATGGGCAGTGGAGGAAAGATAGGGTGACAACAGATGGTGTCAACTGTCTGGCTGTTATCTGTCTGGCTGTTATCACTTAATTAGGTGAGGGCGGTCAAGCGGCGAGGGCAAGGGTGGGCATTATCAACATTCCATCTTAGATTGAGATATATAATACATCAAAGAAAGTGCCCTTTTGGAGGAACAACACTTTTAATTTTGAAAAGGAAAAAACTAATTTAAATTTTCGAAAATTAGACTAAAAGGTGGTGCTTTGGCTATATTTACTGCATGGAAATTTATAGGATTATAGGACAATTCATGCCCATATAAATAGGGGGTCTCTTATCTACAGGAATGTCAATTAGCAACCCGATCTGCCGAAGAAATGACATGACTTCCCTTATTTCAGAGTGCCTATAAGAAGCTCTCATATCTTCGAGCTAATAAAGTTTAAATGAAAGCCATTGAATCACATGAGTAGTTCCTAACCTCAAGTACAGTTCTTTCTTTATACTACGACTACTAGGAGTTATAGAAAATAGTCATTCTTATGCTTTTATTAGGCTGACAGAAGCAGCAATCAACGGCCATGGTTTATTCTGAATGTGCGGAATCCCGAGTCACAGCTATGATAATGCCCATCTGTGATTGGTCAATAACGCCGTCATTGATGACAGACCAATTGATGACGTCAACTCTTCAGTATTACACGCGTTCAGAAATGAACAAACTATTAAATGGGCGTATTCTTCCTGCTCAAAGTGAATAACCCGTTTAGTCGTAGTATAAAATATATGAATGAGCAAAATAATGTTCATGAGAATATAAATGACAATCTAGATGTCAATCTAAATTGAGCCCAAATAAAATTATTTAAAAAAAAGAAGAAAATGTTGGATCAACCAGACTACACGAAAGACCTGTATTAACCATTTTCATACCGAAAAAAGAAAGTGATAGGCTATCACTACACTACACTACCAGTGAGATTATGTAACATCCAAGATGATATGGCATTTAGAAAGGAAATCAAAATTTATTTCTTGAATTTAGACCGAAATTAAGTCTACCGAAGCTTACTCAGTCTCTCCTTTCTCACCTATCAGTATGGTTGATATTATTCATATAGATGTGCATCGAATATAAACCATTATTTCTACATTCATCAACTCCTATCATAAAAAACATTGTTAAAGTAATATCATCTCACCAATGTATTTATCAATTAGAGTTCTGACTTTATATTCAAACATCTATTGAACATTATGTTAAAAATGAAGTGGGTATGGTAAGCATGAAAAACGCTCGAAAGAGCGATGAGTTCCCCTGTTTTCTGTTAATAATGAAATAAAAATGTCCGCCCCCCCCCGTGCCCCCATTACGGTGAAGATCCTTGTTTTTATCAGTTGATATGATAATATCGCACTAACCCGGTAGATATACTGCAGTATACCGGTAACTAATACGTAACGGTAATTTCACTGCAGTGTGTTCATGATTATAATTTAGACAAAGAATCTGAAGTCGAAATATTTGCTTTGCCAGTAAAGTATGCAATAGGGCACGACCCCTTTTAGTGCATCTACAAACAGATAAATTCAAAAATCAAAGCTATACTTAAGAGAGTATGTAAATGAGATGAAAGTGGAAGGGAGAGAAAGAGACGGCGAGCCCTTTGTTTTAGGAACCGTATAAACGAAAGACAAGAGACAAACAATAAGATATGAGTGTGTAGACGGAAAGATGGAAAACAGGAATTAGCAAACTACCTCCCCGTTTCGGTAGATCACAGGCCTTTGGGATCCTCTAGCTCAGATAAAAGCTTTAAACTTCAATAAATTACATCAAAGTAAAGGATGGAAAATGTCTTAATGGGAAGGAAAGAGACGTGGAGGGGAAATAGGATGACGTTAGAGGAGGAGGGTGGGTGTCGGCAGGGTTGGGCGTTAGAATCAACTGATAATATCAAATGATACTAACATTATCCTGAGCTGGTATCCCCCAAGTGAACATAAGCAAGCATGTCTAGGCCACGTGTGCAACCTAAAACAGGTTCTTTGTGCTTTGGAGAGGAAAAAGAGTCGAGGATGTTTTTTTCTGAAAGTTCCATATCTTTCTTTGATGTATACTTCAACCCATTTAATTTGGTTGCTTTGGGCTTTACTTTAAAGTGAGGCAGATGCGTATTGCACTCTTCAAAAGGAATATAGTTATTAAAGGCAACTCTAAAATCCGCATGTGTACGTACCCAACATCATAGTCAAGCTTTTAAATATTAGCTCCTTGGCCTAGAACTTCATAATTTTTTAGCAGTCTTTCAAGTGTCACGGAATAAATGGGAAAACAAAAGTAAATTGTCAATTGTCAGCCACTAATAGCAGACGAAAGAGAAAAAAATCCTTTGGATATAAGACGCTGTAACCACTAATTTACAGTCGCGTTTTGAAAGGCGAGTCATTGTAGTCTTTCCATTAACAGCCCGATGCAACATGACCTTAATTCAGATATATACCACAATGGCAGATATGGATGTATTCCGTTAGAATTATGTAACATCGGGTCGAAAGGACAGGACTAGAAGTGTGACCTGAAAGAGTAAAATTTCCTGATAACACATAACTTGGAAATATCTTTCGAGGAAAATGGCAGCTGAAGAACATTTTCAGAATTCCTTTCATCTTTGTCGTAGAGATCGCCTTAGCCAGGCTAATGTTGCAATAATGATAACTAGATTAATTTTGAGCCAGAGATGTGCCAACTGACAGAGGCAATTCTCGCAGGCGGTTTCACAATCACTAGTGACATTTGGCCTCGCGAGACGTTGGCAAGATCACACGAGATAATAGCTGGCCACTTTGGGAGGTCGAAGGCCACGCGACTAGCGCTCCCCCACAATCGTAACGATGACGCGTCGAGTATGCAAATAACCCATGGGGAAAATATCCTAATAGAAGGTCAAGGAGCGGGACGTTTTATTAATAAACATCCAAGAATATTCGTCCTCAAAAGGCACCGGTTTCTTTAGGCAATAGCTGCCTCTTCTTTGAAGAATGCCTAAAATATGCTTAAATTGGTGAAGCCACAATAAAAGACTGGCGCTAAGTTTGGATACGGCGATCTGTAAAAGCAGCGAAAGCAGGGCAAAAATGAACTTACGTTTGGCTAATTAACAATACCACATTGGGCTACTGTTAGTGACATCACTTTATGATTTGTTGTCATCTGTTTGCATCATCGGAAAGTATTTGTATAGCTTTCCCATTTCCAGATCCATTTGCCCCTTTGCACAACCCTAAAATATATAGCGAATTTATCCAAACAGATTCCGCCTGCAATACACGGGGCCGACCCACCATATCTATGTAGAGACATATTCATAACCTATTTTAAAGTAAGAGGAATACAGGCAAAAAGATGCTAAAGAGGCTATAGTGCCAGGTTTCCACCCCGAAGCTTATGAGGTCTGTGTAGTACCGGTTGTAAGATCGCATCAAGGAAAGTCGACAAGCCCGGGTACATAATGGTAATGACCGGCAGTATTTTATAGTGTAACGTTTCTAAGCCTTGACTGAGACATTGTTTGTACAATAGGTATTTGATTGTGTATCAGTCACATCATATCACCATCTGTAATTCAGTAAACACTGACCCATGCCTTAGACAACAGTGACACCAGTATTCCTGTGGTTTCATGTAGCCCAGGGAACGTGGTATCAACTAAACATCACTGAAATCGAATCATGGGTTTGCATGAGCAACTTAATTATACATTTTGTTTCAGCTTCACAAGGGTCCCCACCAAAGCGGGATTAAAGCAAGGTGTACAGTGGGCAAAAAAGATCAGGCATAGAGCAACCCGGATCTGAGGGGCTTTGAAATACGTTACCTTTAGTCTACCCGAGTATTTTGTCAATTCAGGAGTGCCCACCGTGCCCTGATGCTGGGAGTCACCTTCAAAGAGGTTTTAGGTGGAATTGAATTTAACTTTTTATGAGATTCACACGGAGCTGCTATTAAATTGAAGCTGTTCTGTAGAATTATATATTGGCGATTGACAAAATGAGAGAAACCTTTCGGTGCAAAAGCCTAAATTATATATACTACTTCTTCAGAGGGCAAGAGGTATATATATAGGATATATGGGATTTGTAGGCAAAAGCAAATGGGATATATTTAGTAAAGCTTGTTACGTATCATTTATGTCCTATACATATAACATGACTCGTACAGTATACATGTAGCTAGAAATACAAATAAATAACGGTCTCAAGCGCTATAGGCCGGCTCAGTGCCATGGAAATGTTGTAGGTTCGAACTCTGGCGCGGCTGCCATTTCCCCTCCTCCCCCAGGTACTAGTGGAAAAACAGCTATATGAGATGAAATAGTCTGACCGTTCGGTCATGAAATCTCTTGAAACCTTTTCAGCCTAATCATGGATAGGTATGGCAATATTTGAATTACAGAGCACCAGCACTGTGTTTTCATTCATTATTTTTTGAATATTTGTAATGAATGGGCCCAAAAGTTTCATCATCTCTGCCTCATAGGGTCCCCCGTACCCAAGTGGACAGAAAAGTAACTGATTTTAATCTTGATTGAGCAATCACCACCCTGTATCTTCAAGTGACTGGGGCTACATAACCCAAGATGTCAAACCAACTGCTACTCTTGGACCATGGATTTCTGGTGGCCGTCAGTTATTTTTCAGACTATTGTGCACTGAAATATTTATGAAACCATGGATCTAATATAATTGAACTTTTACTGATAGAATTATGGGGAAGTATACTACCATTTGTGACAATTGAAAAGAGACATTCCACTAGAGGGCCACGGTCCATTTTAATACATATCACATGTTAGCACTACGTAAGCATTGAACCAACTAGATTGAACTAATCGGTTCTGCATTAGTTCTAGGATAAGAAGCACCAACTCCACAGCTATAGAGCTGTGCCTCCTTCCTCTATACCCTCTGCCTTCCCATGCACAACACCTTCCACAGGTCGCTATACAGCTCCCCGCTGAGCTGCTCCTGTCCCAACTAGGCACCCATCCCCCCCCCTCTACCTCCCGACGTCCCATCCTCCAACAGCCACTAATCTCTCCCATACACCCAGCCCCCAGCCTTTTATCCTCAGCTCACCACCAACGCCCATCCATCCAACATCAAACAACTTTCTACATTTCCTCTGACTTCAAACGTCACCCTCGCCTTCTTGCCTCTGCTCACACACGATGCCCTCTATTGGTGAGAACATAAAACAATACTCTTCCATTATACCAGCTACAAAGCCCTCTCATATCAAAGTACCTCGATAGGGGGCTCTATTTACTGGCCTCCGCCCCCGTCTACCTCTTGAGGACCAGCCTCCGACTGTCCGCCCCGCTGTCTGCTCGTCACGACCAAATACCTGCTGCACCTATACCAGTCCTTGAATTAAATTAGCACTCACTCCTTGTACGCAATAGTCGTAGAGGCCGGTCTATCTTGTATGAACTGATTCTTGGACTGCACAGCGAGAATCTTAACCCAGAAGTCTTGGTTTTTCCGGTTAGGTTTTTATTAAACAGAGTAATTAAACCATTTTTGTGCCGATAACGAGCCTGATCAGGTTGATCATAGGTACTCGATACCCCAAAAATAATTTTTGAGGGTTTGCTCTGGCTATCCACACCCCTCCTCCACCCCAGTGCTTGGTAACTGAGTCATCAAAGGCCGACCTTGTGCATGGCTGTCTATGACACTATGCTCATTAAAGATCCATTGCTAATATTCGAAAAGGGTAGGGTATAGCACCCGTTAGTTTGTTCCCTCTCAACAATATATAATAGTATACCACCGAGTTGTCAGTGGAAGACAACCTACGGCTATAGAAACTGAACAGGTTGGTAAAATATCATATATACAATGTCATAGTATAATGTACATTGCTTTCCTCTAAGTAGTATATGAAATGCGCAGTTGATTCAGGAAGACTTTGGTCGAGTTATCCTGAGCGAAACGGCGAAGCGCTTATTGATCAATAAATATAAAATATAAAATCAGGTGTAAGTGTTAGGAAGTGAACCTGGGCCAAAGTACAACTGGGGCAACTTTAGATATACATACATGTATATATATATGCATGATTATGCGCTTAAAATCACTTTAGATCTTTCAGGAGAGTGACTGACACTGGTAATAAAGATGTTCCCATGGGCGTCCCCCCGTCCTGGTGGGTATAAGTTCTCCTTTACGAAAGTTCTCAGGGAAGTTGTACACGGTCACTGATAAGTAGTACCAGAGTCATATGGTCCTGGTAGTACGGTGTGACAAGTGCGTACTGAACGGTCTTAACTTTTAACCAGGAGTTCACATAATCTCGTCACTTAGCAATTAATCAAACCGGCAAGGCAACACAAAGCACACGCCGCGAGGCTGATAAAGTAGAATTGGGACCACTATCCGTCAATCTTGGATATTCAACCGGTGGGGTGGCGGATAACTTAGGAAGAGGAGCAAGTACCAAGTTTCCTCAGCAGGGTGCGGCTCAGTGGCGAGGCAGAACCGAGCCCGCCATGTTAACCACCTCTAGTTAGGCATTCTCTTTGAGCCTTGCAGCGCAAAAAAGTCATTAGAGCGGCTGTGCTGTGTCTGTGAAATAATAGCCATTGATATATAAAGTACTGGGATCACAGCTCTCTTTGATGCTTCTGCCCCCTGCCTGTCAAAGCGCCCCCTACCTAGTAGACGGAAGGCGAGGCTCGTCTATGAGGAATCTGCCTTCTCATCCTTGTAGTCAAGAAAGCGTGTGTTTGGTCACATGTTCGAAATCGGCCGATCCATCACCTCCAATTGAAATGTTCCCTCATTGCGCATTCCCTTTTATCGCGTACAAAGAGTCGGCGCTTTCATTCTAGCCCGTCCTTACCTTACAAACAGACATCGTCTGTCATTTTAGTGCAACAATACATTCAATTAGTAACTGGGCCCTTTCTTTGAAAAATATGATGAGTGTGTGTAGTTAGGGCTGGCGTATACATAATGCAGGAGCAGAAGGAGGCTGATTTATCATTCCTGTCTTTGGCCGGTTGCTGGCAGGAATGCAAGGTCCGAGAGGGGCGAGGCTGGTGTACCGATGCCAGGACGGACTGGACAAAGTCCCACATAAAAAACCTGGCGCCGGCAGAAGTTCAAAGACATAACATCGCTGTGATTCTGCTCAACGAACCTAATGGATTCGTAATATTGCGGTATATAAAAGAAGGCGGTCTATGATGGTCCGAAGCAATAATTGCTATTTTTATTACATTCCTCATCAATACGAGAAAGTAAAAACTAGTGATTTTCTAAGTGATTTTTTATAAGAAAAGTAAATGGGCAGCATATTCAGATTTTTTGACTCAAAATCCACCGTGGATATAAAAATGAAGGTCCCTGCCGTCGCAATTTTATAACAATAGCCTAACCGCAATAACCTGCTGAGAACATCGTTCTCAAGTTGGATATTGTTAAAGCAGTTATGTTAAAACCTCATGTCTCGTTTACACTCATGATGAATGCATTCGGTTGCATATCCTAAATGCCAATGATACACAGCACGGCATATAAATTATCCTCTCTGTTCGCGGATAAGACATATCGCTCCAACCGACATGTTTGTTCTATGAAGCACTACCAACACAATGAAATAGATGCATTTATCAATTTTGTGCTTATCCATAAATTTCAAGCGCGTGATTGATCAACTCGGAGAATACTAGATTTTAGTATTTCTGTGGGGGTGGGGCAATTTCACCTATTTAAGGTATGCTATATATGTATATCTTTACGCACAATGACACACAGCCTCAAATACAAAGCAAAACCAGGTTTGTAGCAAGTAAAGCCTGTACATCGTCCTTGATGTTAGCAAAGACACAAGATCTCACAGTCGATCAGTCGCTACTTCACAAGTGACCTCGCCTCTTTGCCTCTGTGTGTGTGAGTGTGTGTGCTGGGGACTGATAGTGAAGGCCTATCAAGGCTCAAACACAGAGGGCCAGAGTCGGGGCGACTCAAACACAGAAAAGAAAGGAGAATGACACAGATATGTATTCTGTGCGGGGCTACCCCCCGGTTTTAACCCGGGGATATGTGTGCTTCTTCTTTGTCCGCACAAGCATTAAAAGATCTATCAGATTCTCAAGACCAAAAAGAGGGACCATATAAAGGGTATGGCAAGGCTTCAGGAAGGATGGAGGGAAGTGTGATGGGAGACTTCTAACGATGGAAAAATACATCTGAACTAAGGCTCAAGAGTGAGTGATGTTTGTAACTCCTGCACAGGATTTGCACAGGTCATATATGCCATGTCCCATCACACTATAACGACCCTTACCCATAAAGAGCACTGACATGTTGACGTATTACGGAATTTTGACATGAAATAGTTCCACATTAATTGTACACAACAGAGGAGATCATTCCTTTATGAGTATCAGAGCTCCATGCGCATCGCAATATCAAAAAGGACATAAAAAGATGAAGGAGTGGAGTAAAAAGAGAGAGGCTGCATCTGTCGCCGGCGCGTCTGGCGAGGGTTGCAAGCGTTTCATGTGGTACCCAATGGTTGTGATATGGTTCATCTCTTGGTGAATCTGATCCCCACTCATCCCTCCACACAACACCACAATAACACCACTTTATCATCACATCAAACGACCAGCCACGCCCTTAGGGATAGCGCCAAACGAAAAATTAGGATACTCTTCCATACAGAGTGGGCTTATCTATAGGCAATTACAGCTAACATAGATTTCTAGCACAGTTTTACATCATGATCAATAACGTCGTGTTACTAAACATAAACTATACATGTACTGTCATCATTGTCCAGTTAAGATGAGCTATTTTGGATTGCTATCTTGTTTTTGCTACAGAGTCTCTCAAGGTAAGCAAATATTTAAGGGAATATGATGTCAGGAAGTAAAAGCAGAGCGTTATGTTTTGAATCTATATAAGATCTCAGCGGAGGAGAAAAATCCCCACCGTTCAGTTCTAGGAATTAAAACAAGAAAATCTCAAGCCATTCCCAAGTGAGTATCGGGCGATAAATGAAATGAGGTTAACCAGGGGAAAGTGCAGTATTTGATACCTTCCCTCAGCTTAAGTCGATATCAAGTCCAGGGTAGGAGAAAGAGATGCATCTAAAGGTGTATGAGGGAAATTACCTGAGAAGATAAAACTAATTATAGGCAAATTATCTTCATGCCATTAACACTTGAGTAGGGATCAAACATTCGGCTGCATGTGGTCCGATCCTCAGGATGTACACCTTCTCGTCTAAATGAGATTAGTGCTGGATTAAGCTCAATTCAAGCCTAGCTCCGTCTCACATTTATATGTGTAGACGATTAAACAAACTACATTTAACCCAAGATACAGTGTCAGAGTGCAGCTTCATGAAGGACTGGAAATATAAGTAAGGACTGATTGCTATGCGCCACACCTATCAAGATATCAAAGAGCGACCCTTTGCTAGTCTGCCCACCGCACCCCCAGGCAACCCCCTGCACCTTTGTCTTTGGCCCTTGTTCTTGTGCTTTCACTGTTTCATGTTTTTATTTGATCTGCACAAGAGAGGGATGTGAGACAGTGGGTGAGGGTGACTTTGTAGTCGTGTCATCTCCCTGGCCCTACTTTAATCTCGGTCGGGATAAAGCTTGTTTTCTCTTATCCACAGTCTGTATGTAGCTCTCTAGCACTCTTGTTAGGGAGCACATCAAATCTATTATATATGTACGTGACCATGTGCACATGCAGTTACAATAATTCCGCATGACATCATTACCTGAGTGCCTCATATATGTAATATATATCCCTGTCTATGGCATAGATAATCTCTATATACCGTGGGTGGAATGGAAAAAAGTGGTTGATAAAAGTAGAGATCTTGATATAGGCTTCACTCTAAGTTAAATAATGGACACAGCAATTGTATAATAGTTTTGGATGGGTGAACACCAGAACTGTATCTAACCCCTTAAAGTATGTTGATAAAGGATTAATGACCGATACTGAGGGGTTGCTGGTGAACTGTTTGATGCATAATCCCGAGGCAAAGGCGAAGGATTATGCACCAACAGTGCACCAGCAGATCCGAAATGGAGGTTATTAATCTTTTTAGTCTCTGCCTAAGGTGGTTATAGCCTCCAGACCGTTTAAGGCAGTGACTAAATACCATGAAAACAAGTATTTATTTTTATGGAATAGGAGTGCTAATCTCCACACTGAATCCGTCCACATTCTGCAGTAATATACCCAGGGTTTCCTCCTGAATGTTTCTTGTAGCAAATTACAAGGAGGGTTCACTCACTCTCACATTCTTATTTCTTGGTTCTTCTTATCTGTGCTAATATTTCAAAGCTCACTACCCGTATACTCCTTTGAACTTGTCATCCAATGGTAGGGAGCAAAAAGCTATAGACTTGGCTTCACACACACATGAAACACCAAAACCTTCCCTTTGTCCCTGTCTATAGTCACAAATATGGAGCTTTATTGATCTGTTTCACATGCAATTTTTACTTACATACGAGCATTAATATGTGGTTAGTGATATATATATATATATATATATATATATATATATATATATATATGTGTGTGTGTGGTTTGTGCATACATGACTTGTGTAAGAATTACGAAATAGAAAGTGTAAAATGGTCCATCCTCAACGGACATATCACACTAATATCTGGCAGAAAAGCTGTGGACATCGATCGAATTGATCTGGGGTTGTTCTCAGCCTTTAGAACTAGTTCCGCTACATTATTCCTTTAGAAATTCTCTTGAACTTGACGCTTGGTGTGTGTGTTTATATATATGTATAACTTTTATGTTTTTCTCTATTCAATTACAAAAGGGACCGGGGAGGTATGCCGTAGTTATGGGGTTTTCAGAGCCAGCTCGCCTATAGTTACGTTCACGAAACTTCTTACTCATGTAGAAAATATATAAAGCTTATGTAAGTAAACTTGAGGGAATGGTATACTATTTATGGAGCCAGTCGATATCATCTAGTACCAGAAGACGCTTCACATTAAGGAGCAGATGATATCCCCCTAAAGAGGGATCATTTGAAAATACCCCACCAGGACACCTCGGATCAAAACCTCCTGGCGGATGGAGGTCCAAAAACCACCAGCGACCCCGTCAAAGTCACTCTTTCCGCATCCCTGTCTCTATCTTTATCTTAGCGAAATTAGCCCTCACCCCCTCCTCCTCCATCCCCCATTCGCTTTCTTTGACAGAGAATCGGAAAGGGAGATCAATCCCGACTCAGCATCTTTGAGCCACAAAAGGACCAGGACTTTTACAGAAAGAGAGAAATAACTTTTTCTCCAGTTTGTGTGTATGCGATATTGTTCTTGGTTCGCTTTCATCCCCTTGCCCCGGGTGAGGTTGCTCCGGATCCAAATGCTTCTGTTTTTATCAACACTAGAAAGAAGGGGTGCGCAATTCTGTTTTTGATAAACTTTGAAGTCATCATAACGCTTCCTTTGTAGTGTTTTTGTATGTGTTGGTATCACTTGTGTCTTTGTGAACAACAAAAGTTGGAAACATGACAGCAAACTAGGAGACTTCTTATATTAACAAGACACTCCCCCTCATCATCTCTTTATGATACTATTACAAACAGACCTACAGAGCCAATATTAGAGTCAATTCCTTTTAGTGAGTTTTTCCCCTTTCCTGCATGGGGACTGGGTACGTGTATAGCACTGAGGATCAGTTTCACCTAAAAGCTCCTTTGCTTGGTACAATATTTAACCTTTTTCTTTGCGATACTGGTAGCAATATTCGTCGACGGGAAAACAAACAGGATTCGTGTCTTAGTAATATACCACTTTAGCACCACCCCACCCATTGAGGATTGAAAATATTAAAAGAACTACAAGGGCATACACCTCTCCAAAATAGAAGACAAATGCATTGACAATAAAAGAATACTTGGCACTTGGTAACTTTCTCACATCTCAGATATATGATTCGATCTACATTTTCACGTTAACCTAGGCTCACATGTTATATTAGAATGGCAGAGATGAATCGATCAAATTAACAACGAACCGAGGCGCCATGCTTCATGATCATTGCCTATCATTCTATTGATACATATTCCTTTGATATTCACATACACATTCTTTGAGGAAAGACTTTCATCAACATGTTGAGGGGGTTAAGAGAAGTTTTCGTGTCTCTATTGATATAATTCCATACCTGTATGCCCAATGTTTTCCTTTGTACAGATAAAAATAAAAAAACCCAACAAGCTCAATCAATTTCCTTATCTTTTCACACGATGGTTTACCATACCTGTAAGTGCACAAGCACACATACACATGCACACTTGATCCCCCGTCTTTCCCAGTATGTCTCCCCTTTCTCTCTCAACTCCTCCACCCCTTCTAGTCTACAGAAGCAGACCATTTAAACCATTCACCACCCTATGTGAAGCATTCACGAAACAATGTATGCTACCGTATAAAGCCGTGTGCATTAAGGCATTTCTTCCAGTCTCCATGCAGTATTACATATTTCCTGACTGGAGCAGGTTCAAACTTAAGAGGCAGCATGGCCAAGACTTCAAAGTGAGCAAGTTCGCCCCCGTGTGGAGACTTATGGAATTAGAGGCGGGTGAGAATGGTGGTTTATTGATGAGCCGTGAATATGATCACTTTGATAGCTTTGTTCGTATCGATACCGTTTAGACTCGGCGTTAGCCAGGGTCGATAGTTCTAGTGGCGCGGATATCAAAGCAAGCGAGACGGCCGGGAAAGGGAATACATTATGAGCAAGGCTTCTGATCCGCTCCAACCATAGTCCTAATGAGGAGTAGAGCGTCTTACTCTACACACCGTCTACTTCTCCTTCGCCGCTCAGTCCCTGCCCCAAGTCGACCCATACACAACTGCGATTCCCCGCCGTGCCGCCAGGTGGCAACATGGCATTGCTCCTCTTGTGAACTGCCTCAACCTCACTTCCGTTTCCTCCCAGAATGCATAGCGCGATATCCGCCAAAGCACAAGGATCGTTATTGGGATACATCAAGGCACATGAAACTACACGCTGCAAGTTGTGCCCAGAAGAAAAGTCCCAACAAATCAAAGTACAAGGTCGATTCGACAATTCAAACAAGTCTTCATCCGTGGGAATATTTTCAATAATAATAAAAAACATTAATCATTTACAGTCAGTATCAATACGTTTTCCTAATAGAATCTACTTGAAATGGAATGCGATATCTTTCTGTAGCACAGAGAGGCATCACATCAAAAGCAAGTATTTGAGAGACATAATTATAATTAAAATATCGTGCTTTTGGTATGAATTCGGCACTAACGGACATGCAAACGTCTTCTCACAGTTCCTGGGGTTACTTAAGGTGGAGACTGGGGGGAGAGATGGAAGGAAGAATAAGTTCAAAGTGGAAGGCAATCAATGGAAGAGGAGAGTAGACTCTGTGATGATATGAGATACAAATAAAAGGGAATCACTAATGAACACTTTTCGTACTTCGTTTTGGCGGAGCTCTACCTAGTGGGAAGACGAAAAGGGACAGAAGCACAAGTACATATAGTGCCTTTCTGAGTAAAGAAATAAAGACAGAACATAAAATACCCGTGTCCCCCCTCCCCATTAGAATCCATTGCTCTGTCTAAGATGACATTGAAGATGCCAAAACACTTGTTGTTGACTCCATGCTAAAGCACGTTTCCCAAAAGTATTCAACTCAAGAAGTCCTAGTGATGTACTGAATATGTTTTTTTCCCAACATATTATGACAATGCTTTTTGAAATCCTTCTCATGATATTCCCACAAGCTCTTTGATAATTCGGCAAAAACTTCTGTACGGAACCAAGAAGAAAGAACAGACCATGTCGTGCCAGGAGATTCAGGGGCCTTAAATAATGAGATATTCACAAGTGGAAGGGAAAAAATGAGAAAGCCACAGGAACATATATGCATGCCCCTCTGTACGAGAGCGTGTTTTTTGTTGATGACAAACTTTCATAGATCCTTTATACAAAGGAAGTCAGTCTCTTTCTTTGCATGTGTGACCAAAACTTCTAACAGGAATCAAAAAACGGAGATAAAAAGCCGCGCCCGAGTCTGCATGTCGCGGGAGCGTGTGTTATGATCTTCGGTTCGTCCAGCATGCAAAGGTGCATGCTTCAGAGCTCTATTCCGACATTAAAATAGGGAAACCAAACCTGCGGCCATAGGCTCGTCAAGAATGAAACCAGCCCCCAGTCTCATTCCCCTTCCCCATCACTAGCATAAAGACGCAATCATGAAAAAGCACTTATATCAAAAGATCTTTCACCGGGGAATTGGATTATGTTTTGATTTTCATTGGCAATAAAATCTCTCTGAGTCATGAGGGAACCCATGTAAAACAGCATGATGACTGCCTCTGTACCACAAAACACCGGTACATGGATATCTTGTTTTTGAATAAATCGAAAGAAAATCAAAGAGGAACTATTATTTGAAAAAGACACCATGGTTTTTCCGAATCTGCAAAGGGGGTCGCATAAGACATAGGATTCTGTACTAGTTTAATTTTGGACGCACTACTATGGAATGAGTCTAATTGCTCATTTTTTCTTACGGCAAAGATGCACTTATGAAGTTGACTCGGATGTCATTTTGTTTGAGGGTAATAACTTCTCGACGACCATTAAGATATTTTTTATCAGAAAAAGTCTCTACTATCGCCTGGAGTAGAGAGTTTAGAATTTCATATTTAACGGCAGCATTTTAAGCGGACAATAAATAACATAACTTCTATGTGATGAAGCTTATTTCCGAAGGCGGGGTATAACATTTTTTCCGAAGTCCTCATTAAAATCACGGGTTAAATTTCAAGAATTTGACGTAATATTCTGAAAGGCCCCTCGGGGCATACATAAAATCGTACATGAAACCTTAGAGTAAGATGAAGACTCTAAGATGAAACCAATTTCCTGGGCGATGTTGGTAAAATGACCCCTTCGCTAAAAACAACACTTGGGTATCATACCTCGGGACCTCTTAAAATGGAAGCAATTAGAAAAATATTCCCATCCCCAGGGTCTATACACTTAGGCACAATGTAGCCCTAGGTGAGTATGAAACTGTGTAGTTTTCTTTTTGTTATACAAAAGAAAAGAGGGCATATTGATGCTCAAGCGAACACGAAAGGTTAACGAGTCTATACGTAACTTTCACATACTTTGCTGCATCATTACTAAAGTTTCATATCCATTTAATTATAACTATGGCCATGTCTCTGGTGTTCTAAACCAATGATGCTTTGAGTTCCATGGTTCTTATCCGAAGTGGTACTTATTCGTAATATTTGGTACACCAAATAGTATTTCCCTAAATAAAACTTTGAGGGGACAACCGATTAACCCCAAATTATGTTTTCGCCTTGAAATAGCTTTTCCACGTGTAAATGGTTGCCTGTATACATGTACATGCATCGCCTACATATCGCTACTTGTCAGAAAAGCTTGGGTTCCTACAATGGCTGCAACGAACTAGTATTGAATAAGAAAACAGGGCAGGATCAGAGTGCTATAAAATATCATATTAGATATTTAGGACGTGGCACATAAGGGCATTGTTCAAATAATTGCAAATCACATTTTAAATACTTTATCATATGACCCATGAAGCCAGTCGCCAAGACACATGTACTGCGACCACTTTCTATATACTACTAGCACCACCGTCCGACTAGGCATTTTGGGTCCATTGATAGTTCATGTAAACATGAACTATCAAACTATGCATATTGATTTCTATGACATTATAAAAGAGATTGATATAACCTATTCGTGTATGTATATTATGTAATTGTGAAGCCCATACTCATTACCACGATACAGATTCAGATAACCAGATTAGATCTATGTCCCTCACCGTCAAAGGATAAAGTAACTAATGCACCTATTTTAGAAGATATTTTACAGTGCAGCCTTACCTTGATATAAGCAATGAATAGGACACAATTGATGGAATATATTACCAGCCCGTCTTGCTCTATAACGTTAATAGAGCCAGGCAATAAGCATTTTACACCATTTTGTGAGCACTGGATATTAAGCCCTGATAAAAGTCTCTTTCATCTCAACAAGGAATGTAGACATTCACCTCGACAAGCAACGAACAGAGCTGGGAAATGGTAAAATACATAAGAGTCCATCAAAGACACTCTCCCCCTCCTTTTTTCTGATTTCATACGTCAAAGGCCCTCATAGAGGAAGAGAGGGCAGAGCGACAGAAAGAGAAAGAGAGACAGTCGTAAGTGAACGAGCGAACATGGCAGAAATTAATGAATAATGAAAGACTCGTGTGAATAGACACAAAGACTTAAGAATAAAGGGAATACTAAATGAGATTATGTGGTATTAATAGATAACTTTGGTACATCGTGACTCGCCTGCGCAAAGCAAAGCTTTTCCTGTAGCCATTCGAATAGTGTCCCAGCAACCGCCCCCCTCCCCGTACCACCCCCATCCCCCCAAACCCACTCCCTAGTCTCAGTGACTCTAATCTAGCAGACTTTCATCCCATCCAGCTTTCATCTGGAGCACTCTTTCATTTGTCACAGACTATCTTATAATTTGCGCGTGACGGCGGTCTTTCTTCACAAAATATGAAAACTCGCAAGAGAGGTCTTTGATGTGAGTGCATTTGAGAAGAAAAGAAAAGCCCTCCGCAAAGCTTGCCACCGAGCCGAAAGGGATTTGTACGGATTGTGAAAGACTTTTAAAACATTAACATGGCGGGGTGAAAGGAATGAAGCAGAATTTAATGTGTGCTGTAGGAGGACGGGAGGGAGGGGGACACGGAGGGAAGATACTTGAAAATGGGGGCCTCTGAGTACAACAAAATGGTGAAGTTGATGGAAAATACGCCTAAAATTGTTTTTAACAAAGAACATATATCTACGTCTACGATGGCTGGAAAGTTTATGCTTGGGCGCTTTCCTGACTGCAGTATTTTAAGTCTCAGTACTGAAGTACGACGTGTCTAGAATCAGTTATAACTAAAGGTAATCACTTTTTAAATTAATATCTAACTGATGAATAGAAGTTGATTTCTGCGATGATCACTAGTGTACATAGTTCATTTTTCTCTTGCGCTTGTTCCGTAAAAATGCCGGATGCCCCTTCCTCCTCATGGTCAACTCATCCTCAGTCTAACATTAGCGATGGCAGAACCACCAAGCGGCCGGTGGGACAATTACTCTTGCCTTTAATGAGTTGCTACGGTAACCATTGTCTTTTTGACGAGACATCAAAGAGAATAGCGAACGAACCTTTCAGTTTTTAATGAAAAAAAGATTTTTCTGATGGATGTTAGATGCAATGACGACGCCCGGCGAACATCCTAGAGACGGGTTGAGAACCAGGAGAACATGGGCGTTCTCAGGGCGTGTAGGAAGCGTGAGAAGGATGCTAGAGAGCCAGTAAGAAAGAAAAGGGCATATTTATAGTTCCGTCAGAGAGGAACCCAAATTCCAATGGTTCACAATGCACCGGAACAATTTCATATTCATTGTACGTGATACCGGCTTTTTGATTGCTTATTCGGCGCATCGACCTTGTACATACATATATCCTGAAGTCAAATTGATATAATTACGGTATAGCTTCATAAAACATTATCTGCAAATGTAATACAATGCATATATTTTACAATGCACAACATCGAGGATATTAATAACTTCTTTACTTTAAGGTTTTCATTTTAACCCATGTGCACATGCCTCGTCGGTGGGGGCGGTCAAAACTTTCGTAAAATTGTAAGTTCAAACATCAAAATCGATTGCATAGGCCTACTAAAGGACCTTGGTAAATCAATTAGTTTTAATGGTATATGGTGCAACATTTTCCAATGTTACAGTACTCGCCCGTGATTCATCCATACCCACGGTACTACATCAGCGGGTTTTAATGACGACGTCATATGAATGTCGGCACTCATTTGTCCATAATCCCTGGCAGGAAGCCTTTTGTCTTCCACTGATTGATTGCTTGACCGCTAAAGGTCGGGTCGGACAAAATCAGTCCGCATTTCTCTTTCCTTTGTTACCAATCGTCTCGTTGGCATGGGTGCTTTGGTAACCAATCACCTCATTGGCTGGGAAAGTGCGTCCCTTTGGGTCGAGGTCAGAAATAAATGAGTTCCTTGACGACCAATAACCGAAACCATATGCGTGAGTTCAGCGGGAGACACCGCAAGGGTAATGAGAAATAATGTACCCTGGAAAAAGTTTGTTAATTGGTGGGACATTTCCCTCGAACGCTAATGGGATATTTCAAGTATTCAAGAAAAAGGGACATGTAAGAGGATCGTAAGTATAATGGAGTGGGAAGGAGTATTTGTAGCGGAAAGAAATACATTCGATAAACAGAAAAGGGAATGATATTTCTACATTTGTTTTCTCGAATTAAGCAATATTAAGCCCATAGATACGATGAGCACACATTTAGTCACGTAACAGAGGTTTTGCCCAAACGAAAACCACTTAGCTAAGTGTTGTAGTTTTGTCAACCTGTGGTTTCTGCTTTAACAATGGACCAATCATGAGTCGCTTAAACGCATTAACCTGGGGTCATTTTACTCCCTGGGTAATCATACACCGAAGTAATCAACTTTCCCAGGGACGTATAGACAACAATATGAGAACCAGGGTGCTTAACTCTAAACGAGGTGACCCGTTTATGGGACCAGCGACAATGATATTCCATACCAGTTACATTTAATTTAAACCATAAGAATCCAGACGTTTCATATTCACTTAATCCACATTGAATTGGACGAGGGATACTTCATTCCATGATTTGGCCGTGAGAGTGAAGTAAATCGGAAATACGCCTCTCTCACGACCAGTGAAGTATTTTTGGCTCATAAGCCCAGAAGCAGCTCGGCTTCTAACTATAGTAAGAGCCGTAAACTACGGAATACATTTCAGGACAATACAGACCATTCAGTTCAGTCGACAAAGGCAAAAGTGTACAACAATGAAAATTGGTAGAAGAGACTTCCAACAACTAATTGCTTCTGTAAATGTTTAAGATGGGTTCCAAGACGAATCCGGGTTCATCGCCAAGCGGACCATTTCCAATACAGTAGAGATTAACTTCCCAGAGTAAATTAAAACTTTGAGAAGTTGGTCCCCTCTATGGATTATAGGACAGGGTCATACCTGTGTCCAGGAGGCAAACCCACGTCCTTATTTCTGATATTATCATATAGATAGTATAGTACGTAGCATATGCTTGCATCCGTCGATTCGTCATTTGCACGCCGGTGGAGACAGTGTCAAGAGTTCAGGGCTTTCTCTCCCCAGCTCTTCTATGATCTGGACACGAGGCCAGGATTTCAAAGAATAGCTGCTTTAAACCTATTTGATATTCGGGTACAAAGATAGTATGCATAGACAGATGCAATGATAAAGTTCATGCAGCTAAACCCGCCATATAAGTAGTTTCTGGTTCAATTCTGGAAGTGATAAAAAAAGAAAGAAATAGAAAGTCTATAGGAACTGTGATATATATATATATATATATATAATATTGATCGTATATGTAATTTCAGTGAAACATCACATGCACGTGTTCCAAGACGAATCCTGCCTAGTCGCCAATCGCACAATCTCCGAGCAGTTTTGACCACTTTCGTGCAGTATGGGGCGAGCGCAGGTTTCTCCACCTTTTTCTTTTACCAAAAACGCTCTCGCTGCATATCTTGAACTAAATTTTGACTTTTCTTTCTAACGAGGCCGTAATTGCCTCAAGGTGATGTCACGAGAAAGTTTTATTTCAATCTTTTGAAGTTATAATTGTGAGTATTATTGTCACGATAATAAGCAGCGTCTCCGAGCCATCAGAAAACCATCTCCATTCTTGGAGAAACTAATGATCGTTGCCACTGACGAATTCCCCTTTTACGGGATCACTCATTGCCCCCTGCTAAACACTCTTTTGTCAGGAAGAGAAAGAGACTGTCTTCTTTCTCGGCCTTCCTATCAATTAAAGCACCATATCCCGCCATCAAGAACCTATATTCTAAATTAAACTCCTTGAAATCGAATTCGAAAAACCATAATAATTTAGATAAAAAAGAAACAATAAAAACAGGTGCTTAGAAGTGATCACAAACCAAAGTGTCCCCTTCAGCTGCGTGCTCAAGACGTGTGATCACATGACTATGTCAGCAGACGACAATCGTGAGAAATGGCGGCAAACTGTGAGCTTATTACCAACATGAAAGGTTTGACCACAATGAGAAAAAGTCGACCACAGGAGTCTTTCATCTCGCTAAGAATTAGGATCATTTCATGGCAGGTTCATCAGTAACGCGGATGTTAGCGTTGAGCACACGTTTTATCATTTTAATCAAGTAGCCTTGACATTTTGGTGGTGAATCCAGGACAGAGTTTGCGTCCTCTCTGAAGATGCTAGTTTTTTGTCAGTTTGATCAAGTGCTCGGGGAGAGAAGTCAAGGAGCGACAGGACCCTGAGCAGGGACCCGATTTGTTGGAGGGAAATGATTGAGCAGGTTTCTTTTTGGGTTGGACTCTTGCTAAGCATTATATTTTGCATTATATTTATAATATTAATAAAGACTTCAAATATCTTTGAAAAAGATTTCCAAATGTGAAAAGTTACAGACTTGAAAACAAAGATTACATGGCAGATCTAGATCATGCCGAAGGGCCGCGAGGTTTCTTCTCCCTCGGTCATCTAGGGCCTAAACATGACATTTTGCTCTAGGTAGAAGAATGTTATAGGCTAAATTATTCGTAATTACGTAAACGAGAAGGAACTTTCCGATCAAAAGCAGAAGATTCAGCATGTCTTGTATTGCAGAAAGGAGATCCTCTTGATGGTGTTAATATCAATCGTAAAGATGCATGAACAGCTATCAGAAACCGGGATGGCAGGAACGTTAAACCCACCTACCCAAACTAGCATGTTATATTTAAGAATATTAGTAAATTCAGATAAGAAAACAGTGCAATAATGAATGCACACGAGAGCTCGAGAGAGTTTCATGTGAATTTATTATAGGTTAATACAAATATAGTTATAGTCCAATAATTCTTTAGCTACTCAACCTCCCTCTTTGCCTGCTCCCATCTTCACACACCTACACATTGACACCAATTCACACTTAGGACCATACTCGTTCTGTTATACGGGAGAGATGGCAAAATAGTGGAAACTGCTCTAAACAACATAAAATGGCTGTTTTTTCTTCAAGGATCATGTGGGTGTATGACTCTGAGGTAAAGGTTAGCCGGAATTGTCTGTTGGCTCATTAAATTGAGTAGTACCAGAAAGCCTAAGGAGGCAATGCTGGCATAATAGGGTGACCGCACCCGCCAAGACTTCCATCATAATAGTGGCTTTGGGGGATGCCAGAAGAAAAAAAACTTTTGGAGGACGGCCTCAAAAACGCTAAGTGTTGCCAAGAATAAATAAGGACTGACAACCACTTCCAGATTATATTCCTTTTGCTCAATGCTCGTCCCAAAACAGGACTATCATCGATATTTCAAGTATTAACAATTTGAGATGGTTTTAGATAGAAAAGGATATCCTTTCAGAAAAATGACAATATTTTGAAGCATCCCGACGGAGTGGAGAGTTCCCAGCAACTTTTAGAGACATGGGAGGGTGGATCATGGCCGAATAGACTGCCACCTACCTGTTCTCCTATTCCACCTCTCACGTCACTAAGAGCCAGGTATAAATGGGGTCTAACAAACAGCGCAAACCTCCAGCTTTGATCTCTGCGAATATTTTAAGCAGATCAAAGACGGGCGCAGGAAACCGGGGAACAGGAAATAATGAATTACACCGTATTTATACCAGAGGACGGCTCGCTGAAGGATCCATCACCCAACAAAACACATGCGCTAAGAAAATATACCATCAATACAAACACAGGCCTTTTCGAGTATAATCGCATTGCAAATGCCTTGTGAAAGAACATCAAAATGATCAATGAACATGTACGTGCGTGCTCATATTCATACATTATAGAAGTAGGGCTTGTCATTGTTCAACTTTGAAAAGTCACGAATTAAGGCGTATAAATTAATAAGACAAATGTATGGAATTACAAATACAAAGTTGACAGTTATCTTTCCAGCTGTCTTTACAGCCAACTTGGGCAACTAAGGCGATTTATATGAGCCTGGCTCTCGTTCTATGATCATGACCCTTTTCTACCCCGAGCTGCGACCTATGAACTAGCTGGGTTGGTTTGTCATTATTCATGGATGGGAGAACAGAAGGCGGAGGCAAACAAATAACGTGTTGTGCTCTCTTTTTCCCTCCCTCATTATGGATTCGCCACCTAAGCTCAAATAAGGCAGGCATAATGTGCGGTAGTCTCCTGAGAACTATTGAATATACAAAATTTGCTTGGTGTTATTTTCTGGGACTGGGATGATTAAGATGCTATACTTTATTTTCTTTCCAAGTAAAACATATCTTAAACCCCCGGGGTTAAAAAAACGCCTTTCCAAAATAAGAATAAGGGAATGAGAAACCGTGTTAGCAGATTAATATGATTAAATACAGAAGGCTTTTATTATATCTGCACACGAATTCTGACCCTCATCTATTCGCGTCACGGACCCTCCAACAACCCAAGTCTTAGAGGAAACAGCAGCCCAGTGAGATTACACCAAGTCTCGTGAGATCTTATACTAAGATCTCGCTGCCAAGCCGAGATCAAAGCAACCTCTGAGTGGGATCATGTGATTGACACCACCACCAATCAGAGCCTCTGTTGCAACTGACCAATCACATGGCTTGCCATAAGGAGTCATGGAGACAGATGGTCCCGCTTTTATTATGGACGATATCCCAGAACGGTGAAGAGAGGCCACGTTCCAATGAGAATAAGATTTGTCATAATTTGTCTGAATATTGGCACAAATCACCAAGTATTCTCGTTTTGATTGAGAAGGAAACATTTTGATTAATAAGGAAGCAAGGCTGAATGTAATCTGGTAATTAATATACACCGGGAATGGCCTACGTCCTATTAGCTCCCAATGCGCTACATTAAATTTGATTAGAAATGGATAATCAATAGTACGACTTAACAAATGAAACCCTGAAATATGACAGAATAACATACATACACATATATTTATGACACTGACACATACATTCATGCATCATCCACTAATAGATCCCTTAATTGTCATGTTTATCAATAACAGGATTTCAAATACTGCTTCAAGTATGCCTTTCACTATATTAATGCAATTGTCACAGTATACACATAATACATTTAAACTGTCACACTTTGATAGTTCAATTTGTTAAAGCCTGCAATCATACTGTTACGCAATCCACTATTGCCATTAGTATAATTGACACACACTCAAAACTGCTCAGGCAATCTAAACTGTTCAGGTCTAATCACAGTTGTGCAAACCCCCTATTAACTCGCCATAGTTGAATAATTATGGTACAGTGCAATGGACACAGCCTACAAGTGTACTGACGAAAATCTTTTCAGACAAAATGACGAAAATCCCGTTATAAAAGCAAAATATCTCCATTCCATTTCCCGATCTCAATCAATATATAGCCTTAAACCTCATAGTCGGGTTATCAATGAGAAAGAATAAATGCAGTAAAAGCTAAAGCTCCATTGAACCATGCCTAAAACAAGCAGGTCATATTGATGACCTCCAAAAGTCCCCACTAACAAAGGGCAGAGTGGCTGTGGCGTGGGGACAAATTTGGAAGAAACTTGATAACAAAAGACGATCACATAATTTGAATATAAAATACATGTAAAATAAAACCTCTCTGATATCAGCTACAAATAATACTGAAGGACAGACCACGTCATCTCACTTTATTCATATTCCAATGTTCGAGTGGGGGTTATTAGTTCGACCCAAGAGATCAACACTTCCGAAATCTCAGCCACAGAAGATAAAAAGACAGCGTTTTGCGCCGCAACTCAACCCTCCATCCTCTCTTTCACTACTTTGAGCATTGACCCAAATAGCTGGACGTCAGAAGAAGACTGTTTGATCACGTGTCTGTGACCACGAGGTGTAGCCGGAGGTGCTGCTTTATGATTGGCTGTCGAAAAGGAAATTAGGTCAACACTTCCGGGAATTCCAACACCTTAGGGATCCCATGAAGGGGGATGGGGAACTTTCTTTGTGATACAGACCAAGACTTTCTCATGTTCTTGAGATGAAAGGAGTTCTGGCTACTTCCAATCCTGTCATAAAGATTAAAGGCATCGCAACTTATGTGAATAGCCGAAATATCTCAAAGGATTTTCCTGAGGAACTTTATTCGAGCATGGCACCAGGTCTTAAAAATAAAAACCTAGTCTGTGACCGGGTCTGTGATACATTTATTCATAATCCATATAATGTTACCGCATCAATATACCAAAGGCGATGAAGAAGAGATAATGAATCCTAAAAAATCAGGGAAAAGTGAACTGTAGTGTGTGAAATATGATGATATAAATAAATAAGGTATTCGAAATAGGTCACTATTAGTAGTATCAAATTTGTTTTAAACGAGTAGAGTAATCACCATTCTACTTTGAAATTGGATTTTGAAACTATGGTAAAATATAATTAAATACAACAATTACCATTCCGAATAGGACCATATAGAAATTGATATTTTGATTTAGAGGAAACATTCAAGCTAGCGAATGTGCCAATATTATGGTACAAGCGTGGGTAAAATATTTTCCTCTTAAGTAACTTAGTCCCAGTTCTGCAGCCATCACCACAATGTAACAACAGCCGTATGTTTACAAACGAAAAGCCATATTTTCCTGAATAATTACTCGACAAAACAGCTGATCATTGAGCATATCACCGCTATCTGAAGTTTACTCCCCCCTCTCTGTCCCACTTGGAGGAGGCAATGATTTGCCACTAAGCCTCAGCCTCTGTGTATAGTCCCTCTATCCATCTTCCCTATCATCCGTACACAATGCCTCACCCTAGTTAAATGTGCTTTTCCCTGCCCTGTTCCTACCTAATTCCCTTGCTTTTTCATCTTCACTTACATCAAAGCATTTCGCCTCTAGTGCTGCTGTTCAGTACTTCTACCAGCACCTCCCTTACCCGCCTACCTCGAGCCTACTTATGTGGCACCCCATTTACGACAATAGTGCCCTATCAGTTGGAACTACTGTGGAGGTGTCAAGGTTTTTTTCAAAGTCGTCAATTTCTTATAAGGATGATCAGAGATTGTGCATTCAGTGCCGTACAAGCGTGATCGTCACAGTGCATCTGCTATGAACTTTGCGCCATTGTTCCCAAGAGACTAAAGGTACATCAATCTTGACGTCTCTCCCTTGTAAAACGATGGAACACATTAGAATAACAGCACTTTTTTCTATAGTCATGAGTACTATAATCTTGAATCTGCATAGAGACATATATGACCTCACTAGAATAGATGTTTTGAATGACTCCAATACAGCCATTAGATGTATATATATAGGCCTATATTCCTTTCTTCCGCTGTCAGCGATTTTAAAAGTAATTACAAACATTAAGATATAATTGAAATACTGATAGTCGATCTCACCTTGGACATCACTAGACTAAATAAATCATGTCTAAATGAATCATAAATTGCGAATGATAACAATGCATAAAGCCTTATCATTTAATAATGGTGAAAGACAAATATCTTTGGAGTTGAGATGTCTTGAATATTTTGAATCTTCCAAGAGAATGTAAGAAGCTAAAATGTCTTGGAGCACAAAACCGGTAATGTACGTGTTACACTTGAGCCATCTCATATTATAAGCATCCAATCTGGATCACCCATCAATTACCCCAAATGATATAACAACAACCTTGATACACTGATGGCTTGGCAATCATATCTGCTCCTCAAGAAACGGCCTTTTCCAATTGCCATATGATCTGATCCAGGCAAATGTTAATAAATATATCAAATATTTAAGTATTCAAATAAAAAGAATAGATGCGAATGACCCCAACTTCTCGCTTACTCGATAAAAAGGAAAGGCGTTCCCTTAGATGAAAGGTTAGGCAAATGAACTTATCAAAGGTCACTAACTTAACGTGAGGGCCAAATGCTTAGTTAAAGATCATCGTTGAAAGATAAAAAACGACTTTAAAGATCATTATCGCCAAAATTGCTGTCTTGGCAAATAGCTACTTGTTTTGCAAAAGAAACGGAAACAAACAAAGTCCTCCAACATCTAATTCTATTGCAATTCATCTTTTCAGGCAAAAACTATTTACTTCCGCTAATTATGACAGCAAAAAAGTTTCATAAAGGCGCACTTTAGATTAGCATAACAAACCGCGAGATCTGGACAGAATATGCGCAAATGAAACATATACTTTGAGAAACATTCCAGCAGACGAGTAACTATTCAATCATGACAGACAGAAATGGTTCCATGGCTGGGAGACACGAGGATGCAAACCCATGAGAACCTGGAACGGAACGCAAGCTTCCGTGAGAATACAGCAAAGTCTTGTGTAACAGAAAAAAGTCACTCTTTGCCAACACTACAAAGACGTTCATTCTCTCATCTTCTAAAGTGTCTCATAATATCCATGACCCAAGTCACGTGATATATCCACACTTTCCCTGGCTACCGCCGGGTGTCACTACCACGGGGGAAAGCCATCCTGGCGGCCATCTTGGACGTTTTCCAGCACGACGTTGTGTGTTTTGCGAGGATTATGAGTGTCTTTGAAGTGTGCGCCAGAGCGCATGTTAATACGTGTCATAATGAGGCGCAAGCTGACGGAAAGCGGCTGTCGCAAACGGTGCCTCCCACGGCAGCCGCACGACAACCAACAACAGGTCCCTGCTGTAAAACACAAAACCACAGCAACCACCTCAGGGGAGGGGGCCTTTGTATTCAGCAAAACACATCATAAATAGCGCTCCGTATTTAACCACAAGTTGTAAATATTTGCTGCAGCAAATGATGTAGCTCTGCCAGCAATTCTGGTAATTAACATCGCTATCTTAGCTGTCAATTTCAAGAATGACAATTTACAAAGCTTTACTTTTTAGGATTCAGTAGGCGCAAAAACAAAAGCCATTCCCTCTGACTTGCAAACGAGTTATTTGCCTTTTTCCTAAGCATCAATTGAAAAATATTTTGCTCTGCCAGCTAATAGGGTGCAGGGTACATATCGCTAGAGAAAGCACGAATGAGATGTAATTATATAAATATTTAGAATCAGACCTATAAGATTTCCCATTACCTACAAGATCGCTCAGAACGGAACTCAGTGATAAAGTAACAAAGACATGGCCACCATATATAGTGTTTTACATTATTGGTATCATACCATTCCACCAATGCCCGCTACACACGCCCTCCTCGCCTACTACTCGCCTGTGTGTATAGTTCACATGACACAGTCCCTCCGATACGCACACACACACAATATATGACACTCATACTCCTCCCCGTTCTGTCTTCGTGGGAACCTCACCTTTCCCTCACCAGGTGTACACCTCGGTGGCCCCCCTTTGATGTGGTGGTGGTGGTGTTACAGGTAGAGCCAATGGCGGGGTGTAGTGAAGCACCACTGTGGGACCACTAGCCCTCCGCAGCATGGACGAGTCTGGCAAGGCAGGAGCCAGAAAGGCAACATACAGGAGGCCAGTTCACACCGCCGTGCTGCGAGGCAGGGACTCATATATAGGCCTCCACTGCCAAGGTCGACTTGAGGTATAGGCCCTGCCCCTCCAGAACCACATTTAGAATTCCCGCCAAACAACGCCAACTTTTCTAACTGCATTACAGCAAATGAATGAAGGTCCAAATAAGGATAGGAGACAGTCCTAACATTATGTTTAAGGGGAATGTGGTTTAATACTCAACATATGTTCGGTGGCCAAAAAGTTTGCCATTAACAATAACAGTAGTTCTATTTATAATCGGCGGATGGTATACATAATATATTGCATTTCATTTCAAAAGTTTAAAGCCTACTAGCTAGGGAAATGAAGCATTATGATAAAACATTATAAAGATGAACATACGTGGAGAACAACATATTTGTTGCAAGATTGATGGGCTGAATTCAAAACAATGAGGATGGAGATTTTTTACAAAAGGCAATCATCTGAGAAACGGACTTGCTTATTTGTCATACACTGATTGCAAAAGGACTGATATTTCCATCAATGCCTCATATGCAGGGAAATAAACACGGTCGGACAAAGTAAATGGAATCAATAAAGGCTTTAGATGTGCTTCGCAAAGGCAGAAACTCAGATCTTACTTGTTAAAAACCATAAAAACTACCTTTTGGTTCAAGCTTCCCCGTCCCCGATTGGCATGATATATGAACATATATAAGAGTGATCCTGGCATAACTTTAAAGTAAATTCCATCTTTTTGTGTTTTTTAAGAACACAAATCAGGCAACGATATCTTTGATGTATCTCACAGAACATGCTTTAGGGCCTTTGCGTCGCTCAGCCTCATGCAAGTTTTTTCATAAATCGCTATGTATCTATGTCTATTACTCGCCTGTGTCTTCGAGCCCACGTGAGTTTTTCCCCTCCCATAGATATGAGCAGTATTATGGTAAAATGGGGAAGATTAAAGCAAAATATTCATTTGATTTCTCTTCTTGACAAAAAAGATAGCCATCTTTTTGTGTCTACTAATATATCGAATGAATGCAATTACAGACTAGATTTGAGAAGATGGATCGAAGTGGAGGAAGGCAAGGAGAAGACTGACATTACAAAATGATTGAAAACTGTTGACGATGGACCGCCAGTTCTCGCTAAACAGAAACAAAGACTAGTGCGTGCATATATATGTACAATGAGGACATGGGTGGAACAAATACAAATATCTCCGATGACCCAACAACAAAGTAAAAGAAAACGTTATTCAGATAGGAAACAGACAAAACTCCCATCAGAAATAGAAAAGATATTTATTTTATATAATGTATTTTCGTCTCTCTATTAGCAAGCAAATGTATACAGGCAGTCATATAAAGTCCATTATCAGAATAAAAACAAATATTATGCTCAGTCACAGTAAATAGCGTCAATCGTAAAATGCACCTCAAAGGCGTTTGAATATAGCCCCAAATAAATTCCGAATCAAGTATATCCCTATTTAGCATTGGTATCCGGGCATGAAAAAGGAGGCAGGAGAAAGGGAGAATGGCGATCGACAACGTCTATGCCCCATATGATATCACCGTTTACTGCAATGATCAGCTTTCATCTCCCTCCACTAGATTGGCATTATTGACCACTTTGTTCATATCAAACGCTTCCCGAGGCCATGTGACTGGCAGCTGGCCAATCAGATTGCTTGTCTCTACAGATCTAGAGGTCACAGAGGCGTCCCTAACCAATCAAAAGGTGTGTCTCAAAGGGAAGTATGGAGCGGTGTCGATGACCTTCTTTTTGATATTTTATATTCTGTGTTGTGCCCCTTGAACATCTATAATCTCCTGTAATGAAGCGAGAATGACGGCAAACAGGGGATTAATGGAAATAAAAGGGACACAAAGCAATAAGATGTAGCAAAGGACCTTCACAGACATCCCATGTTCGCAGATGACATAGCATGTTGTGCAAGCTCTCTAAAGTGATGACACAAAATCAATGTTGCTTTTGGCCACTCAACATCAGCTTGTTATGGGTCAAGCGCAGCCTAGATATACTATTCTAAAGGAGATAATATCAAGAGTCTATTTTTTTAGACCGTCTGCGAGCACTAGATCGCGAGCTTTTATTGCCCAACACCCTATTTTGAGTATCACTTGTAAAAGGATTGTGAGGACATATATCTATAGTCTAGTAGGGAAGTGGGAAGCGTTTGAATGTCTTAGTTGAGCTGGTTTTGGCAGTTTCTGACGGATATATTGGAAAGGTTATAGAAATATTTGAAAGGACCAATTTTGCGCCCTTCAATTTGAGAAGGAAATTCCCTTTGACTATTTTTCTGCGCGAGACTCACGTCCAACAGGACACCTAAGTATAGAGCAGGGAAAGGAATTTCAAACCTGAAATAATGGGACTTTGGCTGAAACAATAAGTATCGGGAAATTACTCATTATTAGAAGAGAGACAAAACCCTTTAACCTGTGAGAGTGAAAGGCAATGTTTGGAACTAAGACTACTGGGCTAAGCGAACGGACAAAAGCATATTTCTTGGCTTTCAATAGGAGCAAATCAGGACCCGAATTACTGACAGTACTTTAGCCCTTTTTGAAGTCTTCATGATCATAAGACAGAAGCACGGCCATTATCACCAGAATGTCCTGACTCTTAATGACCCTCATGACCAGACCTGGCCCCCGACCTCTTAATCACAGAGGAGTGCAGACCGTCAACATTTAAGACACCCATAATTCCCTGTGTTCATGACTTCCTCTCCCAAACGACTCTGCCAGATCCACGTGACCTGTGCGTCTCGGACTGTGGAAGCAGACGACTTTTGGTGCGTGTCGGTGCGAGGAATGTTTAAGGTGTATTTAGCCTAAGTTAGGGTTAATGTGCAATTTTCCTCCACTTCCAAACACTTGATTACAGAAACCAAACCTGGCAGTGTTTTTAAATTAGCCAAGAACAATGCTTGGAAGAACCCCCGCACAAGGGCAGACGCTAATTATCATCCCTTCTAGTTCACTCTAATAAAGAAATCATTACTGTCTCAAATGAGTTAATTTGGAAAACGCTACATTGACTTCGTTTCATTACGGGACATGCAAATTGTAGTTTAGACAGACATAATAGACGTATAACCAGGTTTCGCGACTACTTATGTCAAAGGATAAGGACCCCAAGTATTATGTAGGAACACATGGAAATGCAGGCCTTAATAATCGCACAATTATTAAAACTTGAGATATACACACAAAAACGTTAAGTCCTACGTCGACACGAGTTGGAAGTTAATGATTTCATAATCCGATGTACCACAATGCAATCCATTGACATATGTGCACTTATTGAAAAAAGACAGTATCGTTCCTGTGAATGCAATAAGATGCCATTCAAAGAATAACTGTATACTAAACAATCTTCCTCCAACAACTGCAAAAGTGTTTCTTTTAGTTGAACACAAATCTCAGTGATTTCAATAAATAATCTAACATTCCATATCTTAAAGAATCCAGCTGTACTTCCCTAGTACCCTTTCCTTCTATGTTTTTGATAAAAATGACAATTATTTTCCTTTGATAAATATTTTAAGAATGCTTATGGAAAGACCGTATGAGATCAATAGCCAGGTCGCTTTGGTGACTAGAGCAATCCCTTTGATCGTCTGGTCTTTTAACTTTGTTGTCCTTTGCAGTGCATAACAATACATCAGCGCACATGGTTGCATAAAGTCAGTCTTTAATTAGTGCCTGCAGTCACATGTTATGATTATAGGGACATCTTATAATTGGAGGAATACGGGTTCTAATTAACCTACCACTTGCAGGACTTTGTGCTTCCATTGTATTAGTTATACGACCGGGACAGAGTAGAACTCACCATTGATCTATATCTATAATACTTCTCTTTCGGACAAAACATTCTAAGAGCTAACGACTGTCCCGCTACTCTACGGTGGTAATCAAAGCAGTGAGAATGAGTTTATGGGCAAATGGGAGGATCGTTTTTTCATCCACGAATTTCTTTTTCAAAATGTACTTCTGTTTGTCTTGAGACTATCCGAAACCTTCTAAATACACACAATGACAACGCAATAGATTGTGTGGTATGGTATTACAACCAACAGATTAGCAATTTCCCCAGCGTATGAATTGGAGACAGTTTACTAATCAAGGCCGGTAATGATAGAGAAAGTTGAGACTTTTATGAAATATTGAGGTTTCAATGAGAGGGAGAGGGAGAGGGAGAGGGAGAGAGAGAGAGAGAGAGAGAGAGAGAGAGAGAGAGAGAGAGGGAGAGGGAGAGAGAGAGAGAATGAGAGAGAGAGAGAGAGAGAGAGAGAGAGAGAGAGAGAGAGAGAGAGAGAGAGAGAGAGAGAGAGAGAGAGTTGAGTGTTTTATGTAATGGAAATACAGAGAGGCTAAACTAAATCAGGAGATATCAATTGGTTTTTTAGATCTATTTAATTTAACGTAATATGCCTTAGCCAACTTAGATTTCTACAGCCGCCGTCTCAGGCTAGCCTTTGGTGTTGTAGCAAAGACACGGAATAAAAGAATCAAATTTGTCAGCAAGTTTCAAGTCCATGTAAGCACCTTAGATAAAACCATTTCAAAGTTAGAAGAAGGCATACAGGTTTACATTTCACACTTGCTGCACCAACAGAATATTTCAGTGGTCCCCATGCCTGGTTCCCACACTCCATGAAACAAAGAAAAAGGTCCTTCTAACATTGACTAGAAGTATCTACACCGCACAGGCATTGAATGTGGTAAGAAGCGGATAAGAAGGAGATAAGAAACTGATTAAGACTAACGCAGAACCTATATAGAAAGATGCTCGTGGTGTCCTAATGTTTTGTCTAAGTCTAGTATTTAAGGCCACATATCAAAGAGCACCGTAAACGCTGCACAAATGCCCCTCAACTGAGCTCGCTCCGACGTGTGTGGCTGCTTTTTTTGTTAATATTATTTTCATCGCCTTCAAACGGAGATCATATCGAGTGCATGAAGAGATTCTTGGCTTTGATAAGACCAGAGTTTAATTGATATCATCCGCCAAACGTGCGTTTCATAGTACCAAGAGTATCTTCACCATAAACGAAGGTTTTTTACAAGGACTTTCTCCCTCTTTAGCTTTTCATCTTCATGAGTTTCCTTTAATAAATTATCGTCATGGTTCTCGTTTTCTCATATTTCTTTATCCTGATGGGACATCTTGCTTCTGTGTTTAGTAATCAATCTTTTCTTTTATCTTCATCCTCCCTTCATAACTCAAACTAGGTCTCAAACGAGCAGAAGTTTAGTACAGTCTGTTCATCAGTCCCCGCATCTTACTCGCTTACGGAAATCCTAGAAGCGTTTGTGCCGCTAAGGTCTATTGTCAGAGTGTCTTACCACTTTAACTAAACGTATGAGTCTCTACGATTGGGAGCCCGCTCAATGAGATGTGCTTCTCATATAGAACCATGCACTTACAGAAGCATGAGAGAGAGTGTACGAATCTTTTTTCACAGAAGAAAAGCACTCGCAAGGGGTGGCAGTAAAACCCTTGCTGCTTTAATCAGCCTGAGTTACAGTTAAGTATCTATCCTGCTTTGGTAAAAATCTACCCAGTACATCTACCAGTCTTTTCCTCTATCCGCTTGAACACACCTTTATGCCATACTTAGAGAACACAACAAGCGCCTCTGGGAATTGCATATTACCCTCCGATTGGTTACCACGTTAGAGACTCGATAGTTAAAACAGGACCCTCCCTCTCATCTCTGTATTTCAGAATGAGGACTCAGGGTTATTTTTGCCATCATTTCTTCACAAAGGCCACAGCTCTCATTGCATTGAAAAGGTCCAGGGTCCTTGGTGGTACATGCATACTTCAAAGGGATCTGTGTTTGTGTGTAGCAGCGTTTTTGTAGGTTTTGTCTGATTATTATTTACAAGAGGCGGACGTCTAATGCCTGCTACTTAACACTGTCAGCGTATTGGTGCCTTATTGCACATCTAAACACTTCATATATTTGTCACCTTAGGTCAGATATTAAAGATTCTAACTCTATACTAGCTTTGAAATCAGCAGAACACGCACCTATGTGAATTAAGATTATGCTCAAGTCAAGAAGGGAACCGACATTGGTTTAACCACAACATACTGAGCGATAAAAGCGGCAGGTGTTATTAAATCTATCTTCATTTTCAGAAAACGAGTAAAATATTATATACGGTTTAGATTTGCTCGCATCACGATGCATCAGAAATGTTAAATAGTTTATTTTTCTGCTCCAAAGTACGACCTGTATTAGACGCACTTTTCAAGTGTTCAAAAGCAGGGAAAATTTCTATTACAAAAGGTTGCAACTCTTCCTACATTTCCTTCATGTTTCTCCCAACATCTACTTCAGATGAAATCCATGGCCTTTCATACGATGTGAAAGAGGTACTTCAGACATTTTTGGCATTTGCAGATCATGTACAACTCTAAGCGGTGTGCTGCTTAGAGTTATTTCTTGATCTAATGCGGGACCTTTGAGATAGCACAGAGGTACCGAGGCTTTGAAGCAAACTTCATCATTGCAGCGCATGTGTCACAAGGGGAATCTAAGTATAAAACCGACATCAGTGGCGAAGAACTGAACTCATGTATCTGTTCTTTTTCTCTCTCTCTCTGCATGAGTACTTTTGAAGAATAGAACGACTGGAGCAGAAATATGGAAAACTCTACCTTGCTTCAAAACAAGGAGTCTCTGTCTCTCTAAAACTTTTAAGGGCATATATAACGGATAGCTAAATGTTTGCTTTGTTTGTTAGCAGAGTAAGCACGGTAATAGCCAGTGGTTAAAATAATAGAGGAAATAATGGATAATACAGATTAATGAGTTCCTGGGAGAAGAGAGGGGACAGGGTCATTCCCCTGTAATGAGCAACGCTCTTCGTTAACTACTCGAAACAGTTGCCTGTGAGTGGCATGCAGTGACAATCAATGCTGGGTAGGAACTATTTGGGATAATGCGACTTACGAAAGACAAGAGAAAATAGAAGGAACATCAGACAAACTCATGTATTGTAGATGGCTCTTTTTTTTGCTCCAGCTGCCTTGTAAGGAGCAGTTGTTTCATGTAGAGGAGAATAGCAATACCTGCTCTCCGTGCACATTTAGCACTTTCCCTTAAAGCCTTCCATGGGGATAGTGTGGTGAGCAACTCGCCTCTATCTTTGAGTAGTATTTATGTAATTGAGAACAGAAGGAGTAGCTCTCTTGCCGCTCATTACGGCCCTTTGTTCTCCATACAAAACGCAACACATATATCTCCATCTCCCATTTTTAACTGCACACAGAGAATCGCTCCAAATCTCCAAATTACAACATCCCCGAAGCCCCCAGAGCAGCTTTGATCTCGCTCACAGATTGGAGCCTCTATCTTAGGCGAGTTCCACTTCCGGCGGCGCTTGGTTGTTTGTTTTTTCTCCCTCTCCCACTCTCTCTAACTCTCATTCTCTACCCTAGTGGATGAACTAGTCATGGCCATTGCACCGTGCACGCCTTACCGAATGGCTCTCGCGCAGGGCGAATCAAACACGTCTTGGGCATTTCAAACTTTGCTTTGAAAAGGTTGAGTGAAGCCGGCTGGAGAGGAGGTGGGTGAGAAAGAAGGGTTACTTAAAAGCTGCACTAACTTTCAGTGCATCAACCTTTTGTCTCACAGTTAAGGAGTGAACCAGTGAGTTGTTTATCCTTTACTTATTGACAAAGGCCCATTGAAGCGCCTATCACTTTGAAATCTCCCAATGTAGAAAATGCTTCAAATGCGGCTTAACTGAGTTTAAATCGATAATTTTGGGTGAAAGTACTGCTAATATGTATTCTTCTTTCAGGCTATCAACTTTTCGGTACATTTTGAACTTCCAGTCCCATTGGAATTAAGCAATGGTACTTTGCTTTGGAAAATATGAAATGATAATGAATAACAATAAAATAATATGAATAATGTAATGCTGAATATAGAAACACAAGACTTTGAAATCTCTTTTTTCTCACCTAAGTACCTCCTCCATCTGTCTAAGCCCAAAATTTAACCAGGCTTAGGGTGTGAATGGCTGTTTTTAGTCTCTTTGAAGTATCATGATTAGTCACATATCTCGTCAACAGCAACTAACTGTAAGGCAAGATCTCATTTTTTACTAATCATTCAGAAGGCTTGATTGCTACTAATTAATCATACCAAGTTGTAATTAGTAGAATGTAGTCATTTGTTGTACCACGCTTTGAAAGTTTTTGTCCCAGGTAAAGCCAGTTTGTTTGAATACAACTCAATGTATCACATCCCGTATCCTGAAGGCAAAAGAAGCTTAGTTCGAATCCTTGTAAAGAAAGTGCAAAGAAAAAAAACTTAACAAGTCGGGATTTTACAGCCTAAAGCCACATTAAGGAAAGAAAATGAGCTACTCCTAAACTAGACGCTTTGCCCTATTAAGCAGAGAATACAAAGTTTTGATGGTAAATAAAACCACTTAATATCCAACCATAAGAGGGAAGATGTGCCTTTGCTCTGGCTTTCTAAGGAACAAGGATTCTTGTAACACATCTTATATATTTTAAGGATCTGTAGGTCACTGAGGTATATAGACACTCACCTCCCCTCCCTACCCCCACAAAAACCGTCCATCAAAAGGCCCCGAATCTATATCTAGCACTTATCAAAAGCTTTTCATTCTTGAAGATGAACATTTGCCAAGATCCTACCTCACAGTCGGCCGAGGTGGACGTTTGATCCTCTTGCAACGACTGCCATCAGGGACGCGCATAGCCCCCCCTAGTGAGAGTTGAGAGAAGCTGGGGCAATCAGAGCTTAATTACGCCTGGTTTTGACATGTGAGGGCGCTGGGCTTTAATCTTAGCAAGCTTCTTTTAATGTCTCAATGTACGCAGTCTTTGTGCCTGATTCAAACGGCTGGGTTTCACCGGCCAAGGTTGACGGCACAGGGATGGAGAGGGAGGCGGGGGGGGGGGGGGGGGTCGTATTTTAAAAAAAAAGAATGTGAGGGTGTGTATCGGGGTCTGGTAGGGAATGGAAATGAGGGAGAAAGCGGGTAAGGGATAACATACATGTTGACAGACAAGTGCAAAAGTGATTGGTATCAAGTGTCGACAAAAAAATGGTTAGACAAATGATGCAGCTAGGTCTCACGAGGACACGTTGGTGGTAATTTATCAAATTCTGGGGCATGGTGCCACCAGAGTCATGCACCCAGATTAAACTACAAATTCAGTTTGGTTGTACTCTAGACTTCGTAGGTGAATTACCCCCCCCCCCCTCCCCCGCCCTACACACACACACACACGTCTAACTATAAAAAGCCTCAAAAGTTAGATACAACACAACAATATAACTAAGGTCACTGAAAACAAAGACAGGCTCTACGGTAGTTGCCGCTGCATAGTGCCATTTTCATGTACGCGAAACGGTTTACTAAATTCCCTGGGTCATTACATATCTCGCCTAATTGTATATATGTATTTTGAACAACCAAACTATGATTGCTAGCAAACCAGTGAAACACATATGCAGAACAGAGGAATCTACAAAGAATATACAACACAAGAACACAGAGAGATACTTTACGATGTGAAAATGCAGCCTCTTACTTAGGCAGGGAGAGGCAGGGAGAGGGAATGGCCAATATATGATTGATTTAGTAATTGATCTCTTCTTTCTATCTCCAACATCAAAGCGTAGTACTACATCGGTGCACAGATACATACACGAACTTAGATACAAGACCTCCTAAACCAGCACATATTATGAACGTAAAATCCTACATAACAATTTGATATCCGTCACTTTTGATCTGATAAACTGATAAACTGCAGACAGTTGTTCGGAATTTTTAACTTCTACAACTGAATATCTAATTGCTAATGAATTATATTTGGGCGGGTTCCATTAATTCATATATCGGTACGAATTGCTCATGCATCTTATTAGAGTGGCATATCGGAGCCGGAAGCAGAGGAGAAAGGATATGAAATGGCCAGTATCGGGTGTTAAATTATTCACAGCTCTGGGGGTACAACTCTTGACAATGGATATTGAACTAAACGAACCGATTCCATTGCACTTTGGTTTCTTCCAGGTCGACTGCCCATACACAACTTCCAGTTCTAATTCTAAGTTATATCCAGGAATAGAACATACTAATTTAGGGCTAGATAAAACTGTTTCTAACTTTATAATAAGGTGAGTTAAAAAATGTAAGAAGTGGACGTTCCTGAAAACAGAGGAATATTAGGTATACTTGTCAGGGCATAAGGGGTATGCTATGTATGTTGCTTACTTGTTCTTCGAAAGACTGTTCTTGAGCAAGCAGCTTTCGATCAAGCTGGCGAGATTTTCCCTTATGTGCTTCCATTTCCTGCTGTATAGACTGTTAACGGAAACAAAAAGATATGTTCAGAGAATATGTTACATTCTTTCTGTACTTAAATGGCTGTTAAATATTTACTAAGCCCCCTTACTGATGTGGAACACGCCAATTATACAAACTGTATTTTTTGCAATAAAGGTTTTGAAGGTTCACGGCTTGAATCATATTATTCTGGCAAATCTAGTGGCATTGACAGATCTAGCAGGTCGGAAAAAGCGCAACTGCAAATAAGTGAGCCAATGTAAATCCATATTATATGACGCCTTGAACAAAAAAGAATCCCATTGTTACACTTTAATAGACTTAATTGTTACAAATCAATGACAACTTTATGTCTATTACTGACCAATAGTGATGTTGAATGCTGTTGCTTCAGTTTGTGCTTCTCCTCCTCATATCGCTTTTTTGTAGACTCTAATTGTCGCTCCGATTTCTCTTGTTGACTGAAAGAGCACCGGCACAGTTGATTAGATTCTTTACTTAATTGTCACGAACAAATGAATGTACTAGATCACAGTTAGTGGGAAAGAAAAAACAAGAGATATTTTATTGGGGACACCGGTGGCTACAGGAACTGGTGATGTGATTTGTGAGTCGGGTGCACAGTTAGAACATACTACTGACATAATTTCGCAACAAACTACCCTGTAGGTGCTGCATCTGCATTATATCAGAATGTAGAGAACATGTGAACAAACTAAACACCTGTTGAACACTTCATGGTACAGTGGTGTCACCTGGTACAATTTCTAAGAACAGTTCAGACACCTAGTGGAGACACGATCTCTTTTACAAGGTGGCTCCCCCTCGCCAATATGTTTAACATCAAGCTGAGCATACATTATTATTTATTTCACACTGTTTGTTTGAATTCAGGCTTTATCAATATCTAATATGGTTACATTTCAGGTCAATCAATATAGAAAACACACATATCCACATAACGCGAATACTTTAATGTTTCCTGACTTTCAGAATTAAAGCTATACCATGATGATGAGACACTATGCAGTCAGTATAACAGATGTCATAGAAAGAGAAAAGAAAAAGATGTCATCCACGAGAGCAAATAATCACTGATACAAGATATACTAACGAAGTTAAAAGAAATAATTAGCATCGTACACATCACATATATCCCTTTTAAAAGCACTATAAATAGTATATTATAGATGGTGCAAAGTAAAGTAGACATTTATTCAGAAAAACTAACCTTCGGAAGTCGTCTCGTAGAAGGTGAAGTGTTTTCTGAAGTTCATTAATCGTCTGGAATAAAAGAATATAAAAAGTATGACACACTTACTCGAATATATAGCACATATCACGTTGAATAAACCGCATTCCCAAACCATCGATTATTATTTACCATCTTATTTATTTTAAGATTATAGTCAAATCAATAATAGAGGACTGTAGAGAATACTTACATCAGTGGACCTAGTAGCTCTGGCTGTGTATTCTTTCTCTATATCAGACAGTCTACTATTTGTCTTCTCCAGCATCTCCTCCATAGCCATACTGTGGGCCTTCTCTTGTTCCAACCTTTGTTTTTCCATGTCTGATCGAGCTTGTGCAATCTAAAATACATGTAGTGAATGCATAAAAATTGAAAAAAAAAGTTTTCAAAAGACATTTTAGGAAAATATCGTCATTCTTATTTCATAATATTTCACTTCAAATATGACAGTGAGGACCCACAATCGGTTTAATGAATCTCACGGAAGAGAAACTTATTGTTTGAGGAATGTTTAATATCTTTTTTTTTTTTAACTAAATGGTATAAAAAGCATACCTGGGATTCATGTTCATGTGTCATTTTCTGTTTCTCCTCTTCTCGTAGCAA
This sequence comes from Sthenelais limicola, assembly GCA_942159475.1. Lineage (NCBI taxonomy): Eukaryota > Metazoa > Annelida > Polychaeta > Phyllodocida > Sigalionidae > Sthenelais > Sthenelais limicola. Next base: position 109,353,226 of record OW804095.1, on the reverse strand, counting down.
CCCTAGTTCGACAAGTTGTTGTCTTCGTAATTGGTTTGCTTGCACAATCTGATCTCGTAATTCTTGAATCTATGTATGAAACCAACAGAGTTTTCACAACAGCTTACTGTTCCCTGCTTCTCAGATTAAACATTTTCACTAGTACCAAAGGTCACAAATGATATGCTCGAGAGCCTTTGATATTAGTCGGTAATTCCGCCAATGTTATGAATAAATACTAATGAATATGAGTAGTCAATACGCCAAGTCATAAGAAGGGAAGGAGGATATCAATAACCGTTCATTTTGGGCAAGAATGACATTGATAATATACTTAGCAGGGATTTAGAAAAAGCAAGCAAACACGCGTGAAATCCACTCATGTGTCAAAGCAAGGATGCAAAATCATGGGTAACTAAGAGAGATAACATTTAGAACTTAGAACTTTAGAAGACAGCCACCACCCATAGAAGCAGTCAGAGTTAATAAGTCTACCTGTGCCTCAAGCTCGCCTGCCTTGCCAGTATCTCTCTCGTGCCTTTCCTTCGCCCGCCTCTCACACTCAAACATTTGATCATTCAGCGTGGTTTTCAATGTCTCCGCCTCAAACTCATGTTTTGCGTACAAAGCTTCCTTCTGTGCATGGAAGTCTTGAAGCATTTGCGAGCGCTCTTGTTCAAAATGTATCTTAACTTGAGAAAGCTGCACAGAGAAAAAGGACAAAAAGGACTCTACTTCAAGGGGGTCATACGGGTCAGAGGGGAATCAAATTCAAAAGTGGGATGTTAATTCTTTTTTCTACGTCTCACAAAATACCACGAGAGATGCAAAATTATCTCGTTCCTACAATACAATTCACACTGAAACATATTTTTCCTCAGTTGAAAAATCGCCGAAGTGCATAAATTGATACTATAAAATTCGTTTAATTTGAACGGATCACAATTAAATTTCGTTATCCGTTATATATCCGTTGAATATGGATTTTAAACCATACAGTAAAGTAGCTTGCCGGTGTCACCTTCTCACACCTAATAATTATTCATGTATCACTGATAAGTTTTCTGGATCTTTTAACGCCAGAGAACGTTCAAACTTCGGAATTGTTTTCATGGAAACGCATGCTTCAGTAGTTTTTACAGAAAAGAAGAATTTCCTTCAGAATATTTTAGAGATTGTTTAGTAATTTGGGATCACTCGGGTGAATAGATAATTAGAATAGAGGATTCTCACTTTAAAACGTTCATTTCTTGAGGAGCACATGTAATTGTAATGTAACACGGATCGCAATTAAACGATCATTTTCACTTAAGAACATGTTATCAAATGTGGCACCTAAGAGATGTTGCCTCACCTGTTGCTCACTCTTTTGCCGCTCTGAATCAATCTGCTTCTGGAATTCTCGGGCTTGTTTTTCCCTAAGATTCTTCGATCTACTCAGATCTGACTCCACTTTTTCCATCTGAATAATATAATAACACCTTAAAATAGGAATAAAGAACCAGCTCATTGACTCTAAACCACTCAGCCACAATGGTACATAAAATAACAGCCTCAAAAACTAAAATTATAGCAAATAAAACAAAGACATTTACAACAACCGCAAAAATAAACAAAGTTTACGCTAACAACAGATTTTCAAAGTAACCCACACGTGATTCTCCTTCATTTCAATGAATTTAATGAGACTTCAAAATGAGTGACGAGTGACAACTTTTTCGGGTCATTGGAATCCCTAACAAATGCATGGGGACTTGGACTGGCTCAATACTCTACCTCAGACCGGAGTTCCGATATCACTCGTCCATGGTGTGTATCCACTTGTGTCCGGAAATCTTCTATAACTCTGTCTGACTGTAATTAGTCACACAATATTCTCCAGACTGAACTCAGCGGCTGAGTAACTAGGTCTAATATCAAAGCTATGAAGGAGAGGCTACCGTCTAATTCGCTAAGTCCTAACTTATACGTACTTCTTAAACTTGCTGTCGTGAGTGTTTTCTACTTTCCTTACTCGTAGGAAGATGTCATCTAAACATACTCTTTTGGGTGGGTATTATCATCATAGCATAGAAAACCAGAGGTCTTAACCAAGAACATATGCAAGTAGGGCAACAGATTCTTTTGGGTGCTATTTAGAACAATCCCAATGACAATCAGGTCTCTAATTCATCGAGATCCCTATCAAAGGGGAGAAATTCCTATTCTTACATTTACTTTAGTTCCACATAAAGCAGACCTTAATCTAAAAGGACAGATTGTAATCACTAATTATAAGAGGGGAATTATTTAGAAAAGGCTAATTCAAAATGTATAGAATTACACACATGGTGTACGCAAAAAAGTCGGAAAAAATGAAATTCATTCAAATGGTTAATTACAAAAAAAAATGGTTCCGGTAAAAAATCAAAAATCGAATAATACTTCACAATTTATGACAACCGTACCTGTTTCTTCATATCTTCATACATTTTGGTTGAGTTTCTTTCCACTTGACCTTTAAATTCTACTAGAGCTTGTTCTGATTGCTGAGCAGCAGTCTTGTACTGTTCTATCGTCCGCTTTAATTCCTCCTCCTTGTCTCTAATAGCATACAAGATACAGCACAAAATCAGTAACATCGGATTCAAGAGAAAAGTTCAGTCGAATGAGGAACAGAGGAGGTTAAGAACAATCAGTTGCATTAAATTTTGAAATGACAGATCTTAAGGAAATGTATTTTAAATGTTACCTCAGTGTCTGCTCTAGTTTTCGTACAGATTTTTCAGAAGATTGCTCCATTTGATCTATCTCTTTTTGTAACGTCCGTATCTGGAAAGAAGAAAAAGAAATCGAAACACTTATGGCATGTCTTTACATCTAGCAAACTAAGTAAAGTAGTTTGTTAAAGATCTATAGGTATACATGATGAATAGGATTACATCTAGCAAACTAAGTAAAGTAGTTTGTTAAAGATCTATAGGTATACATGATGAATAGGATAGCAAAATTAAAGTATTGCCGTGATGCCTGTAGATACACAATGTAGAATCGTATTTTAGAGTCAGTTCTAAAACAATGCAAATGAAACCATACCTTATTTTCATGTAAATGTTCTAGATGCAGTTTATCCTGTTGATATGTTTGTTCCATTTCCTGTAATTACATAGTATAAAATAAATGGTAAATTCAATGCATGATTCGTTTTAAGATATAATCAGTCAAAGTTTTCACTTCATAAAGAATATCATCTAAAATGAAATTGTTATGACAATTGTGGTAAACCATTCTGTGAACTTGAGCAGGAACAATTAAAAGATGAATGTGTACACCATCATTGACTCTAAAAAATGTTATCATACAAAGGTGAGCTGGCGACGAATATTCAGAGGAAAAAGTAAGAGTATGTTACCCTAGCTTGTCTCAGGCGTTGTTCTTCGGATTTCTCTATTGTTTGTTTCAGCAATGCTATGTGTTGCTCCAGGTCCGCTACCGTATCAGCAGACTGAAAAACGTAAGTAAAATTGGTAGAAATCTCCAACATTCAAACAGATACATCCTCTGTCAATGGGATAGATAAAAGACTCCCAAAATATTCTACATGTAATTTCCAACCTAGTTTCTAAGGGAAAACATGAAATATCAAGAAATCTTATAAACTGTAATGGTGACTCACCTTTACCGTCACAATATTATTCTCTTGTTTTAAAAACTCTACTGTTGCCTCATGTTTATTTTTTAGGCTTCTGAGCTCGTGTTCATAATCGGACGCTTGGCGTTTATGCTCTTTCTCAAGTTCTTCATGTCTGAAAATAGAATGAAAGTGCCGTGAGTTGCATTCAAAACTCAGTAGTGTGTTAACATCCTTTTTGTTTTAGAGCCATTTCAACGAAAAATATATTGAGGCATAGCAAAGTATACACATAGCATACACATACTTGCCAGTAGTAATTGGCCGATGGATACAAGGTTATATGGAGAGAAGTTTAACTACTTTTAAAAGATAATGTATGGGTGACTCGCGAAGCTATGATAATGAAGATTTCATTCGCAATGGAAATAACGCACTAGTATTACATGAAGAACAATTTCCATGAATAAAGAAAGTCATGGACAAGAGATCCCTTACTTTGCCTGAAGATCCCTATGCTGACTTTGAAGTCTCTCACTAGAGGTCAGTAGTTCTGTTTTCTCCTGTTCAAGCTGAGCTCGCACACGTGCCATGGCTTCAGCTTCACTGGTCAACTGGTGAACCCTACTCTCCAGGTCCTGGATTACTCGGCCCTGTGAGTATACAAACAGTTAGCAGCGTTTAAAAATAGCATACAATAAAGGTACAATATTTGTTACTGGATAACCAAACTAAATACTGCTTACGCGTAAAAGCATTCTCATTTGTTAACAGGCAAAAATTTGACCACAGCCAACAAATATGATCAAGAGAAGAAATTAGCCTAAATTAGCGCCCGATGAGACAGACCACTGTAGGTCGAAACCACACCAGCCGTTGGCCTACACTGAATAACATGTACTTTGTATTTATTCCAAAATTACATCATTTCGGGAGACGATAGATATTTCAATTCAACCTCAATATTATCTGGAACTCTTTGCGATGATCTGCTGCTCAAATATCATCCAATAAGAAAATTGCAGATGAGGTCACAATAGGGGTTATCATGTAAGCATAGCAGCAACTGTTGTTACCACGGTGAGTTCAGGAGGAACGTTCTTATCCGAGGCTTCACCCTCAGTTGTGGTAGCGTTTAACACACCCCTTGAACATCGTGATTAAGGTCTAAAATGAGATGGGTAATGATCTGGTGACCATTCACTCATAAGACTAGCACAAGAGAAAACTGTACGTAAAGGTATTTAGCTTACAGTGGCTTGTGATTGTTGAGCATATTCGTCTTCCATCTTTGAAAGCCGGTTGTTTGTCTCCTCAAGTAATTCTTGAATGTTTCTGGTATGTTGCTTCTGTAACTCAAACTTCTCCTGCTCGAAATCGGACATGGCGTCATGAAACTACGAAGAGAAAACATTGTCCCAATTATCATAACCATTTGCCTCATTGCGACGCCGTTCAGACTCTTTGAAAATGATTAAAAAGTGGGCAATTTTATCTGCAAGGACCTTTGACTGACATTCCCTAGGACATTGGAAAATTTCGAGAGCGTACTTAGACATGGATATAAACAATCATACTAGTAATATACGTTTGTAGCCTATGCTCCAGAGATAAAATTCACTCGGCGTTCTATTTATGTCGGTTCAAAATCTTGTTATCATAATGCTACATTCTATCCATGTATATCATACCTTCTTTTCAAATTCGTTCTGCGTAGTTTGTGAGGAATGTTCGGCTATCTTTTTAAGTTCTTCCAGTTGTTCGTTCTTGGATTCTATAGCTTTGCTTGACTCTTTTTGCAGCAAACCGGCTAGATTAATATATAAAAAATAACTTGTCGAAACAGTCGATAGTTATGTGATCCAAACATAGCAGAGAATAATAGACGGCACTGGTAAATAGAAATAAAAAAGATTTAGTAGATCTATGATATTAGTGTTCAGGGTCAGCGGCTGGTAGACAGATAAAATTGAAAATTACCGGTGCATTCATAAACTTTTCACGTTTATGATTTCAAGAAGAAAGCAGCATAACAAATTTACTCACCTTTCTTATCTAGTTTGGTAATAGTTTCTTCTAAATCCTTCGATTTATTTCTATAATGAATCTTCAGCTCCTCGATTTCTGCATTTTTTCGGTCCAGAATCTGAGGCAATGACAGATGAAATAGCAAGACATCTCGGTTATATCAGAATAATTTACGGGGTTCACCATTACTTACAGGAGTCAAACCAAAGACCACGCCCATCAATCCTCTTACATTCTCTAATTAAATTGGCACCATGACACTTTGCCATATAGGCCACATATCTAGAGATGATTTATACTGGAGGGGCAACGACATCCAAGGACATGCATTATTTTCCTTTTAATAATATTCATTGTTTAAATAATTTAAAAAGCGACGAATTGTAGAGGACCATTAACCGTACCTTTTGAACAGTGGCATCATGTTTCTGTTGAATTCGAAGCTTCTCTTCCTGGAATTTAGCTTCCATCATCTTCCCTTTCATATCAAGCTGGGCAAGAACAACAAAGAAAATCATACAAATAGTGATATACCCTGGGCATCTCACGGGATATAACATGATGTAAACTCACTGTGACTTGAAATATCACCTATGGGTGGCAAATTAAACTCCAGTCAGGAATTCAAGTAATACGTGTTCATAACTTTATCGAGGTTTATTAATAGCACGAACTACTCAAGATAGTACACTGGTGAGCATGAAGTTAGCGCCTAGCAAATCGGAGTCTCGAATAATCATACCCCAAGTTACATGGACATGGATTTTCATAAATAACTACTTTGAACACAAAAAGGCAGGTGAACCACAAAGAGTTAATGATCAATATAAATTAAACGTTTGTGAAGGATCCTCTGGTAATTAACCGTATTTTCTAATAAAACCATTCATTTCATGAATTAATCTCAATATTTTAACGAATTATTGGACCGAGTAAAACTGTTAAAACTTGGAAAAATGTTACAATATAACACGATAATTAATGCACGTCGCAATTAGACACTATAGCTGTAACAAAAATCAAATTATCTTACAACAAGCTACCTGCAACAAATCTATCTTTACCTCAAGATAATCAGGAATGTGGATAGATTGGCAAAATCTATTTAATAAGGCTTATATTGAGGCAAATACTATTGGTGTTAAAAGTTAGTCTATATAAAGACTCCATACGGAAAAGCACACTTGTTGTTATTCAGTTATATAACTTTAAATTTCCTATTCTTCTCAGATCTGACTCTACAGAAATATATCACTTAGATAAACACATGCAGACAAACATCTACCTGATTAAATTTCAATAAACACAACACGTGCCTATGAGAATGGACAGTAAGCGAGCATTAACTTGCCACGTACAGCAATAGATAATGACGATATGCAGCAGACATTACTTTCCCAAATAGAATAAAAACTTCCGATATTTACCCTTGTTCTTGAGGATACAAAAAGTATATTTCATCTATTACATAATTGGTATGCTTAACTTTTCATGAAGATTGATGAAAAGGAATGAACACAAATCAAAATGGTAGATAAATTACATGTCTATGAGAAAAGAAAATATTTCCGTAAAATGTTTTGAAGTAACCATGAAGATATTGTGCATTTTCCAATTTGCGAGTTTTCGAAATTTCCATAATACCATGCTTTCGAAAAAGGGTATTTTTCATGCGGATGATCCATGTCTTAAAAGAGATAATTGTGTTAGTCGATTAGTTTACGCCAATGTTAGTGCGTACCTCTCGCTCATGAATCCTTACCATTGATGTGTCATCTCGAAATGAAACACCTGTCCGAAAAAATAAACAATATAAAAACTTCAATTGAAATAGTGATTTAAGGAATTGAAACTTATGTCTGAAGCTATTGGGTTGCTTTGTCGATGTATGCTATCAGATGGGTTCTTCATCGCTTCTTAATAAATAGATGAATGGATGAATAAACGTATAAATAACTACTAGGAGAAAAACATACCAGAATTTAACGTAGAGTTGTACTTAGTCCAGTCTCCGGTTGTTCCCTGAAAGTAAAGATCAAACATCAAACATGAACAGTTGCAAATGATGATGGTTTGCTATAATAAATGGCAGCAGGATAGTTCCCCTGAAAATAACTGCATTTCGATTAGTGGGGCATTTCCTTTCTTGCGTAAATAGGGACATGTTCGTACGCCGATAGTATATGACTTTTATCTGGTAGGGCTAATGTAGCAATATAGCTCTTTACATGACCCATCATCCAATACATGTAAATGATTACCGTATCTTCATGGACAACCATCTGTACCATAAGCAATACCACATAGGGGGGTCCTTTAAAGACGTGCCCTGTCCATACGCAAGGTTATCCATTCTCCTTAGGCAGACTGAACTACTAAAACGCATTAGGGAGTGGGGTAAACTGGAGCCCACACACTGCCTAGGGAGGATGAGCCTATTAAAAAGGCAGCCGTTAATACGATTCATTCCGGCCTACACCACCTTTTCATACTCTGTCAAACAACCTTTTAAAGAAGAGAGTTGTGTTTCCCATTCTTCATATTCATAAGGAAAGCGTCAGTAACCTCGATGTAGTATTACATGAAATAATCTATATTATTTCCTATCAAATTCGGGAGGATTTCATCGAGGGAAAGGGCTATAGAAAAGTTCACTGCGTTAATACAATCATATTAATAAATTTGTCAAATTATTGAGATATCTTATTACACTCACAGCCTGTCTCCATGGGAGGTCGTTGAGGATCCTAGAATGCTCTGAACAAAAAGATCATAAGTTACAAAAAGTGTTCAATACGCTGTTTAAAATAAGGCCGAATTCAATGATGAAATATATTATATTATCAAAACAGCGTTCGCATACTTATACTATATGGTATATATCTACGTTTGCCTTTATACTATCTTTTCCATGTTTTAGTGTGTTCATATGTAATATAGTAATACACATTCTGAGAGCTTGCCACGGGTTAATGAATAGAATCCTTGAATCAATAATAGATATGTACAACGATTTACAAAGAAATCCCATACGCCCACACCAAAGCAGTCCTGCCCTAATAGGAAACTGAATTCACATCTGATAAGCTGTAAAACTCAAAATGCCATAACTAGTCACACACATACGATGTGTAGAACACAATACATGCAAATCGTGATCTTTGTGTAATCAAAACCGCGCACAGTTAATCCTATATTCGCATGCAGGTAGTATAAGGGCAGGAATCCAGAAGTTGTTTCTTTGTCAATGACTTCCTTTACTTCTGGTTGCCACCCTTTTATTCAGGTTTAAAGATTGTACTGATTTGCAATTGAAGGGCGAAAAGTGTTGGTGTATTAGGGGTTGAATATGATGTATGCTGTCAACATGAACAGGAAATATGGAACTTTACTCGGTACAACAACAACAACGCAGGGAATTTCTTCCTATCACATGCTTCATTTTAATGCATGCAATGGCATACTAACTTAATGGAAAATAACAACCCGGAACTAAAATTACCTAGAACCTCTGTCGATTGGCTAAAGCAATTTCTGTAGAATAATTGCTGCATCTGTTAGATTGGTGAAACTAGGGAGTGAGGTGAGCTATTGTGAGATCAAGATTTGTTTTCAAGGTTGAGAAGTGAAGTACATTCCCCATTCTTATGCCTAATGCGCTTGTAACTACATGTGTCCAGACATCTTGGATATTACTCCTAATCACTAGTGAAGCCACACGGTTAGTCTTGACAATGCTGATTTATTTGAACACAAAATCCAATGAAGCAATGTCTTTATCATTCTTACAAATGTAATTTAAGGGAAACAAAAACCTTATAAAAAAGCCTTATTGTGTAATGAAGCTTTACAAAATTATAATTAACATAGTTGGGAAACTGTGAAAACGAATAGGATATGGGAAATAACATGTCTTTATATCAATAAAGGCGAAAAACTTCTACCTTTGCAAAATTAAATTAAACTTTTGATTTTGTGATCTAATAATATCGAGCATGGGGTGTAGCTTCATACCATGAACATGGGAACCGTCATCACTACCGTTCTCGGATAGACCATCAGGAGGGGTTAGACCGTTCATATCAGTATCCACCCCGAGGGGTATACGGATGGGGAAGGAGGGCCCCATCTGATGTAGAGGGTCTGTGAATCCACCTAGATGGCGCGATCTATCATCGACAGGGGCTTTCTTCAAAATCTGTGTATTTGTGGCAAATGACAACCAATTATAAAAAAAACGCGATAAACGAACTTTCGAGAATATTTTCATAAGTGAAATAAATTTAACCAATGCAGGGAAGTGCAAGATTAACGACCAACCAAGAGAGACAAAGCTGTAAACGAAACCAACTTATATGACACTCAAAATCCAAATACGATAAAGAAGGGGTTTCTTTTTTTTTTAAAAAAAGAAGCATAATGTTAAGGCTCATATCTTCTTCCCCCTCCCCCTCTCGTACCCCCCACCCCCAATGGTGATAATTCTTTCCCTAAATACGAGGAGATTCATCTCAGTTTAATGCAGAGCCTTGTTGATAGAGACTTCACATTAAGTACAATTATGAGATTTCATATATCATACACAATAGCAATGTTGAATACCTGACAATAACCATAACATACAAATTCATAAGTTATTTTTCAAGCGTAACCATAGCGCTTAATAACATTTAGCAATACCACATCAGGCAAAGGGAAAAAATACGAAGTCATGCTAGATACTCATGCAAAGAGGGAAGTACTGGGGAAAGCATTAGTTCCTTTACCCCATGGTAACATTTGCAAGTAATTTTGGAAAACCCTCATACATAAAGACCAAACATATTGTGGAAAGATAAATTTCACATGCAAATCCCCATAAGGTCAGGAATATCATACCAAATATCACTATCACTTCCATAAAAATAGCCATAACAATTCAAGAAAGATTAAACTAATATGAGTAATAAATACATCGACTTACCCCATTAGAAAAGGTGTCCATCTTTTCGTTATTATAATCCGATTTGTGTCCAAATTTATAGTCACTTGTTCGAGGAGGAGAGCTAATTTCAAAATTAAGGTTTCTGAAAGAGGACAAGACATGCCTTTTCTTATATGTGTCTTTATGTATGTTGTAACTTTTTATAACTAATAAATACACAGCTCCTTGCATGACACAGTAAAATATTAGTGGAATCTGAATACATATATGATTAATTAATGAATATAAAACTGAAATCAAAACTCAACATTGTTTTGGCGCAGATGCAACTGAAGTTAACCTTTCAATCACTTTCATCAAGAAAGTAATTAAATACTACACCTTCATGCCTAACACCCAATGCAAATTGAAATTCTAGAATCTACATTTTTACAGTCTCTTTAGGGTAATTTAACGAGAAACACAGTGTTTCTAGTTAAATGAAAAGAGACTAACCTGCGTGATGGTGGAGAGTGGAGACCAGTACGAAGTGGAGATGATGAAGCAGCAGGATTAAGTCCCAGTGACGTCACGCTGGAAATGTCTGACCCTAATTCCCCACGAACCCAGTCCGGCACACCTTGCTAAAAATGAAAATATTGCCATGAAAATGTCACCCTAGTCTTCGCTATATTTCATAACCTATAGTTAATTTTTATAAAGAGGAAAAACTGCGAATATTCAAACGAAAGATATAAACAGGATAAATAGATTAGTATTTATAAATTGATAAAGCAAATGGGAAACGTTGTATTAAAATTAGTCGGTGAGTAAAAACCTCAATAGAATAAACCTCAGACAAATAGATAAACAAGGGTTATGTTTAGGAAATATCTTGGGCATTACGAAATAGGTTTAGGAAATATCTTGGGCATTATCAGTCTTACCTTTGGACTACTACGTCCACCACTTATACCCAAACCATCAAAGTAGATAGACTGAAAGACACACGGAAAACTTATGTCTAAGAAGTAATCACTTCAAGTCAGATCGTTATCGTGGCTATTGTAACGCACATATGAATGAGGCATACCTAAGTTGCAAGGAACACAGGTTACAAATCGATTTTCATATTTTGTGATTCTTTATAAAGTATGGATACTTGAACGTACACTTGCCCACCCTATGAATATTAAACGTAGTGTGCATTCTTAACTGATATGTAATTATTTCATAATGTGTTGTTTGTTCTTAAAACTAGACCATAAAAGGAATATCGAATTTCTAGAAAAATCATTGGGTTACAAACTCTAGTGAATTTATATAAGGGGCTTTAGTAAGAGCAAAGGTAAATTTTAAATCCACACATAATGGTTGTTAGATGTAGATTCAGGAACGGGGAATAATACACAATCTTGCACTGACCATATATGAAGGTAAAGTTGGCAATGGGCCAGGTTCTGGGCGGGTATTAAAGGGGCCCTCGAGCACTCCACGTTTTAACATGTGTAACAAAAGTTGGCTGTACATATTCCGGTTTTTCCTTCCGGCTATTCCTGATGCGGGAGGATCACAAAACTTCTTGATCCACTGGGCACAGCGTTGCCTTTCTGTCAACCAAAAATAACAAAAGCTTAGTAGAGTGAAGAACAAATATTTATCGATCGGTAATCTTTATGTGAATAACATTTGCTGAGGGTCTGAATATATGTTGGCAGTAATACAATGGATTTACAATGTAACGAACAGGTAATCTTTATGTGAACAACGTTAAGTGAGGGTCTGGATTCAAGGTGGCAGTATAGAAAATGGAATTATAATATTACAAACAACAGGTAAACAATAGCTTACACAGTACAAAAGAAAGGTGAAAAGCATAGTGTTTACCTGATTTATGCGGTAGTTTGAGCACATGTGGTCGCATGTCAGCAAGCATCTGATCGAATTCATTGTCGAGGCGTGATGTCACATTCTCTGGGCTCTCCATCTTCAAAGTTTATTCGAGGTAGAGAATTCTGAAAGCGGAATTTATTAATGATGACATGTTGTGAGTGATAAGAAAGAAAAGAAACGCGAGATGTGGAGAAATTTACATTTGCCGTCATGAGAATGACAATTTCTCCCAGCATAATGAAGTGTGCTAAGTAGGCTCAATCTTAAATGTCTGCACAGGGATAAAGTAGTGGGAGGATTTTAGCGGCGCTTTATTTGTCCCTTTTATCGATCAATATCAATTAAATCGAGACAGCATATTAGCCAATAATTATATCGATTACTTAATACATGGATTAGCACAGAGACTCAAGTGTCGATACATGTATTGTATAACACGTTACGGTACACGTTAGTATTCCACTTCCTATACTTAGGGAAAGGAAAGTTAGATCAACGATCCTATAGATAGCTACTATAGGATCCTTGGTTAGGTCTATTAATTGTGTTATATTATTAGATATTTTATGAAAAGAACGAGTGTTCACCCAGGACTGGATGAAAATACGAGAACCCCTCTCACCAACAAGGCAAGATGGAGTTTTTAGCGCTAAATATATCCACAAAGTCAAAATAAATAGGTGTTTCCCAATTTAGACCAGCTGCTGAGATGGAAATTATGTAGGGTGTAACTTTGTATTTAAAATGTTTTTTCGGGAACCACCTGTCAGTATACTTTTAAACAAGAGAAATGCACGATATATATACTTTAGTTTTTGTGGTTAGAAGACTTTTGTTGCTGCCTTTTTAATAACATTTTTGGGGTAAGAACAACATGTGGGCAGGACAAAACAAATCGTTATGTAGGGTACGAGTTGTCTTGGTTGGGGGAGTAGGCCTAGGGGATGGGGTAACTCTTTGTGGTTTTATATCCAATAATAGACGTAGTAGGCCTACGTACTACTTTTATCATTGGATATAAAAATCAAGCTTAATTGACATGTACACAAACGAGGGGGAATAGATACTAACTGATAATTGATATTATTTTTTTAAATATTTTTATTGGCCACAAACATTTTAAACAATCATTAGTATATGAGCTAGATATGTGCTCTCTACTCAAACTTTTAATGTTCATTAACGTAAAATGTATTATTAGTATTAGGAAATGTAATACAATTTAATGATTTAAATTCTTAATTAATTACCGTATAGGTTTCTCTGGACTATAGTATACTATAATGCGAACACTCCTGCATTTCAACCTGCATGGTGCAGGTTGAAATGTCTACTGGTCACACATTTACCAAGTCACTATCAAGCATTGTGTGTACATGATACTGTGAATCTGCTACAATGTATACATGTGTATTTTGAACTTGCCAGGTCCTTGCCTTGGCTTGGGTTGGAACCAAGTATGACTATGAGTTCAGTAATCAGCAGATTTTTGTACTTCAACAGAGTTGGTGGTAGATCCCTTAGATTGATGTTACAGTTCTGGCGAAAACTACAAACGGTGTTTAACGAGTGATTACTATTTGACTTGTTCGCGCTAGAGTATTTACCAGGGGCCTTCACCTACTTAGTTAGATCAACGTTTGATTATGGCTCGGCGCCAGCATGAAACTTGTCTGGACGTGCCACAATGTCAAATCGATAGACTCAGCTTTATGCTAGTGAAAAGTATCCGACAATGCCAATGGACAGAAATAAAGTGTATTTCCACAGGAAAAGATTGAAATATCATACAGAAGAATAACAGATAGGGTTTTAGTGAACTAGCAACTTTTTCTACAAAGTAATACTATCATTTTGTCATCAGTAATCTCTTCATCGCCAGTGTGTCAGATGTTGTCATGAGGGAAACAACCTTAATATCGCCCATGATTAAGTGGTGATTTTCCAGATATTAAGGTACTTACGTGCTTGAAAGTGACTGAACAACAGCAATGTATAGGTATATATCAGGTGATAGACATCAGGAACGTAGTTATCCACATGAATCCAACAGGAAACTCTTTCTATTGCGTTGGGTTTTGAATCTCCGCCGAATTGTTTTCCTCGGCGATAGGATTCTGCTGGAAACGAGGCTGGAGAATGCCGTTCTAAAAATAGAACGGGGGATTCCTCCCCTGGCTTCCCCCAAGCCACACACACAGGCCACACATCCAAGTCCGATCCTGGCTGGAGAAATATTTCAACAAATTTGATCTTCTTTATCGGTTGGGAAACTCAAAAACCTGCCAGAAACATGTAAGAGTAGTTCAATTTCTTTCTAATTAATAGTTGGCTTCTTCAATATGGCTTCATACTTCTTAAACGTGTTCTAATTAATACCTTGCCATAATCGACGTCGATCAAGGCCTACTCTGTGCCACCTGAGCCTAGAGCCTAGAGTAGAAATTAGGATGATAGGGATCATCTGGTTGTCGTCAGGCTGTGGGGGTGCGGACGTTGCCACCAGACCTGCATAGTCAATTTTTAAACTCATAGTCATAGTAAGGCTGTACGGTCTGGCTATATTATATTACTAGCTATTACTGAGTCCACATACGAATATATCTAAAACTAAGTCTTAGTAAAAGCGATTCACTCACAATCACATTCTGATTCAAGTGACATTGCCATAGCATAGGCTATTATAATGTGTCCATTTTTAATACCAGAATCCTAGTTTATTGCTCTTAAGTACGGTACTTCAGCCAAGTTCAGGGCTTTGTGATATGAGGGGCCGTCCATAAATTACGTAACACTCGAGGGGGTGGGGTGGTTATTTTTTGTCTATTATGCATGGGTATACTTCGTGTACCGGTATACATATGCCTTAAACAATTTAAGTTGTTAGGTAATTTAATGATACAATTCCTGTAAGATCTTTGTCTTTTGATCTGTAGACTCATCTGTAGATATGTGTAGATTAATTTCCTGTGTTTACATCTATAGTGTAACACTTCAATTAGGCTACATAATTTATCTGATGATCTCTTTAGATCTCCTCAATCTTTAGATATATTACGTTTCTCACTGCTTTGCCTTGTCCTACTTACTGGATAGAATATACTTTCATTCATTCATTCATTCATTCATTCATTCATTCATTAAAGTTGTTCTTTTAAATTTATTCTAAAATTAAATATATGACTACAGTCTGCCCTATATAGTTCTTACTCAGCATTTAAGCGCATTCCAAATATTTCAATTCAATATTTAATCGGTTTTGGATTCATTTAGAACACATATGCAACATGGTGCGGATTCTAGCTAATGGTGACATTGTACCAGACGATGATCCACGAGCTCAGCCTCAGAGAACAAGCAGTACTCAGCCTCAGGGACAGAGACGACAGGTAGGGCCTATATATGCTATGTATATTTCTGGACAATATATATGGTTTTAGACTTTTTTGCTCATACTCATAGGTCTACTATGGAGATTGATAACTAATTGCTTTATATTTTAAAAGAACAAGACTGCATTAAACCGAAATTTTCATCCTGTGGTTGACCAGAAACGATACAATATTAATTCATCATTGAAGTTTATTCATTCATGTCAGCCATACCCTATCATACCGTATAGCTTGTTATGTGATATGCGAAATTGTATTACTGTAAATTCTCTAAATGAAGCCGCATCCCAGAAGTCACACCCAGTGGTTTTGAAGTTATGATTTGAGCTTGTTATCAGGATGTACATTCTCCTAAAACTATGAGGCCTACGTTGACGCTTGTTATACATAATGTATGACTACGGTAAGCATAATAATGCTTTCTCGGGCGCATAACTCGAGTAAAAAAAAGAAGTGAAATTTATTGCACTGTTTCATATTTCTCATAATTTTTGCATTCACAGGGAGGCGTTGAGCACGAAGAATATGACCAGGGTGCACCTCAAGGCCAACAAGTCTCTGTGTTTTCCCAGCTGAATGATCGCCTACTTGCGGCTGGTGCCCCCCAGTTTGACATTGGGGCGTGGGGTACTGTTGAACCTATTGTCTACGTAGGCTTCCTATTAGTATTCCTTCTAATGGGGTGGAATGGTATTCTATTTGGTGGTCTTCTCTTCGCTGTAAGTCGATACAGCGCCATGAGTGGAGGAGGAGGAGGAGGAGGCGGGGGAGGCAGAGGAGGAGGACGGAGTGATAGAGGAGGAAGGCGCCGGGGATGGGCTGCAAGCGGTGGCCACAGACTCAATAGATAATACAAAAATATTCTATTAACGTTTTAGTTAATATTTGCTAATGCTCTATTTGTAGGAGCGTACTTTTATTAGAATTATTTCACAGTATATGTAATATATATTTCTATTCCAACAACAACGCAGGAGAATTCATGCGATTCAATTTAGGATATCTGGTGCAATTCAAACTAAAATATTTCTCTACGTAGTTATTAGTTCCCCAGGCAATATCCCTTCAAAATAGGTTAATTTGTCCGTTCATTCCTTACTCTCTTGTTCTGCTATGGTGTAAGTTGAATAAAAATGAGAAAATGACTAGCATATGTATGTTAGGACAAAATTGCATAATTCTTATGATTTTTTTTTCGGTTAGTATGGCAGTTTAGTCTCCATTTGCATGTGTACATATTTGTTATCAATCAATATGATGAAGCATTTCCTATCTTTTAATGCTATAAACGTTATGAATGTAAATAACTGTACCTATGGAAACAAATGGTTTTTGAATATTTTAAGATTGCATGAAATGTCTTATTTTATTCCCTATGATAAATGGTTTCATTAACTCTGTATCGACATCCTTTTTATCATGGGTGTCACCACACTGTGAAGTGTGTTTTCATTCCAGGCCCTATACACGATAGTTGTAATACATCGATTTTACGAGTGCAAAATATCTGTATAATAAACAAATGAACCACGAGATGATAGCGAAAACTTAATAACAATTATGCCGAATTTCATGTTTCATATAAAAGAAATTGTGATGATTAAAATTCCTGTTTTCTTGCTTTATTTTTTGTTATTTCTGTTTTAATTGTGCATTATCGAATTGACATGGACCCTCTCTAAAATCATTCCCATGAATGTGGATGTTACAAGGACTTAAACACTCCCAGTTTACAAAAGAGAAGACAAAGACCACATTCTGTCGCCCAATGACATTTTATTCAGTGGATGACATTGATACATGTCTGAAACAACTTGCCAAGCTGAGATTTACGCACGTAACCTTTCTTCAAATAATAAAAAATGTTTGGTAATGACAATACTATATGACACAAAGTCATTTCAGCTGTTTATTAGCGACTACTTCCACTTTGATATAATTCATGAATAATAAATATGGAAATTGGACTACTCGAAATTAGTCTAAGGCTCTTGTGCGTGGTATTACAACAATTACTGCATCTAACATCCTGGTATAAAGAGGCACTCAAATTATGGCTCTATGTACAGGAATATGTATAAATCATTTCTTAATATATAATATTGACGATGATCGTAATAAGAATGATTTACAGTGACAAGTTAGTCGCAAGGCCCGCGATATAAAGATGTAGTCTATGTCTGAAGTATTGTCTGTCCACAGCAAATGGAGAGTGACAGAGATCGACAACTCGTTCGAAATGGAGAATTTACAATATGGTGTAAGTAGCATGTGTATACGCCGGGATAACCTCGAGGCACGAGTAGAAGTTCGATGAAGTATTTTCGAACCAGCTATTATGATTTGTCATTGGGGAAGATACAAATGCAGCATATTATATATCCGAACACGAACGAACATGAAAATGCAGTCAACTTTCTACGAAAGAAATATGCGATAACTTGAAATGCAGGCCATACTGGTTAAACATAGGATTGGCGTAAATTAATTTATTTTCTCAGCATTGCTTTATAATATCATGAACATCGGGAATGTGTAGTTAATGTATATAAACAGACATTTTTTATTACAATCGGATATATTACATTTCCCCGCTACGACACATATATTTACATACGAGTCTGCCGCGGTAATATATACTATTTGTGAGACTCAAGGCGCAAACTGGGTGGAACATTCACACACATCAATTTTTGACATGCGATGAAATTAACATTCTGAACGCTAAATCGCCAATGTAACTAAGGGACAACCCATATTCCATTAACTCACATCAGACATACATTGACCCTAACATATTAGTTTTGATTTCGACCGAAAGGCACACTATACACAATATAGCTCATTGGGTTAAAGATATCGGGTACACCAGGTGGCGCACTTTTATATACATTTCCCCGCAAAATATACAAATTGAATACTTTACAGAAAATGTCGGTTTCGAACGTGAGAAAACAGCACCAGAATATAATCGATTCAGACTCTGTGACAAAGAAGAATGATGCATGAACCATGCCTGCGTGTCCTCAGCAGTTCATACCAACACGCTTTTTATTTATTTACTTCCAAACTACAACATTAGATTTTAAAATAAAAATGAAAAGGAAGCCCTGCATTTTCACTGAGAAAATCACATTGCAATCTCATATAAATGACACTAGCATGACGATTGACAGATTACTTAGGTTTGGAAAGTAACGTCGGTAAATAAAAACATGGATGATCAAGAATGGATTTCTTATTCTACATCTAAAGTAAATGAAAATTAACATTGAGAGGTAAGGACAAGTCAAGGTCTGTCGTGAGCCGAGTACATTTGTGATTTAGCTGAAGATGAAGATTCAACAGCATAGGGTCTTTTCCCTAGCAAGAAATACAAGGAATTCATCAACTGTTGCTTGGTATTGAGGGATGTGCGACCGTAATTGGGTTGGAAATAAGTGGTGTGACCTTTTCCTACCACCTTGAGCTGATATCGAAGCAGAGTACACCCCCAGATAATGGACAAGAAATTCGCCAACATCAGGGACCATACCCAAGGCTCCTTCCAGAATATTGACCAGAAACTCAGACCCCAGAGACCAGTGTGGTCGGGGTAAAGGGAGAATACGTCCCGCCAGCCGAAGAAGACGAAGAGAATCTGGGCGAACATGATAGCGAAGATGAAGCGAATGAAAAGGCGATGGTTATGGCGCGCCACACAGCGATAGACGAAGAGGCAGTGATGATCCATGTCAATGTAGCACCGCTCACACAACCTACAATGCTTGGTTCGCATTGGGGGAATTGTCTGCAAGAAATGATTTGTATGTATACCTCCGTCTATGGATGCAAACAAATGACCACACAGTAGTTATCAGTCCCTCTATATATAGATCTCATTGATTCTCTAAGATAAATGCTCAGGGGTAGTATCTATAATAACATATCATTAATTTGATATAATTTAAAGCCCTGGAACTAAAGGTACTAAGCCCTTCAGGATACATCTGCCCCATACAGTAAATAAACCAAGATATACCACACACCTCGCACGCTTTACAGAAAGAGTCGATTGGAACTATGCCACTGGCGACATCTGCGATAGTATATTTCTCTCCGGTGCTTTTCCGAACCGACTCAGTAACAACACCTGGAATAAAGCAATCAATGTTATTGTAACCCAGCGATACACTTAATATATACACATTTTATAGCGAAACTAATTACGAATAGGCATCAACATTCATTATGTGTTCTGTGATACTACATAGTCATCTTTCATTCATCTGACATTGTAATGAAATTACGCATACATCAGATAACTCTTCTGGTTATTTTCACTTCAAGTGCAATTTTTTTGTAATATTGAAAGTTTAATTTCATCAGATGTAAGAATCGCCAGTATTTTAATGGATATGGTTCTGAAAATTAACTCCTAATATGTAGGGAGATGTACAAACAGATGATTAATTTAATCTTTTTTGAGTATGGAGTCACTGGAAGGCTCGGGGTGATGAGTGGTCAAGCTAGATTAAATTAAATCCATCTGAGAAAATGGACAGCATCACAGATATCAATTGCCATACATATTCTATAAGATTCTATAAGGAGATTCCTGAACTATTAAAGGGATTCCTGAGATTTCATTTTTGTTTTCATGATATAGGAGACACCGAAAGGTTGCAATAATTTTGGGGTCCTATATGGTCTTACCTGGATCCAAAGTGAGCAAGCGATAATACATGAAGATTAGGAGGGCAGCATATATGAGGGTGAAGTAAGTCAAAGACATACTTTGTACATATATCACTGAAAAGGAAAAGGAAATCAATAAAGTTATTGGTCAAATTGTAATGATCTATAATGACTTTAGAATTGCAATAAACCTAAACATCAGATTATTATTTTTTAAAAAAACAACGAAAAACCCAACCTAAACATCAGCCTACAGAATGACCATTTTCCAACTTTCAAAGAGAACAGAGAAAATGGCCTTAGCTATTGATTGGAAAACGGACCTGGAAGCATCTTGACATAGAAGCAAATAGTCGTGTGTGTGAATCCAGCACCGAACATTCCCATAAACATAGGATTAGGGCACCTGGAAAAAACGAGAAAAAGCAGTATTACATATGGATTCAATAAATACTAGAAAGATTAATTGTAGGATAAAAACATGCATGTTTAGTCTACTTTGTTCAGGTTTTATATATCATATGTGACGTATACTTATCATGGAAGTATTATTTTTGTAATTTTGTGCAGAGATAATACTACTAATGATATTTTTAAATGAGAGGAACAGAAGCATGAAACTGTAAAGTGAAGGCACAGACATAGATCAAACATTCACCAGGATAGGACCATGGAACTCATGGTTTCCGTGAAGTTGCGGTTTGAATGGTGAAATCCAGGTAATATGGTAACATTTATAACATCAAAATACAACAAATACAAAACAATTCCATATTCACAGACCCAACTACATATAAATGTATGTGACAAAGTGTGGGTGAGTAAACATGAATAAGTTTTTAACTTATCCCATCACGCCGCCACAGAAACCATTTTCACGACATAAAACTAAGATAAAGAAAAATTGTTTCCCCAACCGAAATATATACTTCATTCTGTGGCATTAACTGAAGACAAGTCAAAGTTTGCAGAAAGAAAATGTTAATTATTCGAAATAAAGGTGAATAATATTAGTTATGGCATAGTTCTTGTCGCAGCTTACGGTATCAGAACAAATGTATGTTTGTTATTTTTCACGCAGAGACGTTAAGTTTCTTAGATATTTTATGAAATAATTTGCGCAATCCCGATCCCGGGTGATGAAGAAAGGAAGAACATGTGGAAATATCTCAGAGTTTTAGTACTGAGTAAAATAGAATACGCATCAGTTGTCTACAAGCCCACACACACATACACGAATTCGGCCCACGAATTGGGCTCACGAACGTTCGTACGAAATTATTGTGCCCACGATTAATTTGGTCAATTTTGCCACGAATTCAGTGAATTGTTCACGAATTTTGCCACGAATTCAGTGTGCTGCGAATTCAAAATTTCGTGGCATTGAATTTCGTGGCAAGTCCAAATTATTTATCTGATTCGTGTATGTGTGGGTCTGGCCACGAATTGTCGTGGCTTCAACATTAGTGTCTACGATAGATCGTGGATGCTGCCACGACAATCAAATATATTCGATTGTCGTGGGTGAGCCACGAATTTGAGCCATTTGGTGAGCCACGAATTTGGCACCATAGGAGTTAAATGAAAATATGTGGAAAAGTACACAAGTGATAACAATGAATTTTCGCATGGTTAAACTTACATATCAGATCTATATTTGGACATAAATATAGTTATTATGATGTAACAATTCCACCAATTTGACAACATTTGGCACCGATGAATGGTACATATTTCTACATAAATGAGGATTTAAATTAGAAATAAATAAAACAAATATGCCCATAATGTTTTGAATAACTGTGTATGTCACAGGTATCGACATAAGGGTCAAAACGTTTTTTAGTTTGTGAAAATATTCCCACTAGAAGAAAAGTTACAGCCAAATAACGATTCAGTAATTTATTTTTGTTTAAAGAATTTTATTTTCACATTGTATATAGAGGTTTTCAAAAATCGTGGGAACCATTACTACCGAATTCGTGGCAACTACTAGATGCAAATTCGTGCCAGTGTGCGCCAAGTCGACACAAATTCAGAAAAATGTCTGAAATTGTGTATGTGTGCGCCAAAATTGGGACCATGATTTACACAAATCACACCACGAATTGGTTATAATTAGATCCACGAGTAATCGTGAGTCCCAATTTCGTGGCAGATTTTAATTTCGTGTCTGTGTGTGTGGGCTTTACCTTTGATACATACCAAATTTTCGTATATAAAGTAAAGAGCAAGACATCGGAACAAATTCACCATGTTGGATACTGTTGGTTGGCTAACTGACGGATTTCCCCCCGAAATCCGTCAGTCAGTCGGCTTAGTGTGTTGAAGATAACAACCGCTATTAGGCGTAGAAGACAATTTCGCTCTTCTCTTTCCAATACGTAAAGGAAGGGAAAGAGGCGAGAGAGGAATTTCCGAAAAGAGAGAGAGAGAGAGAGAGAGAGAGAGAGAGAGAGAGAGAGAGAGAGAGAGAGAGAGAGAGAGAGAGAGAGAGAGAGAGAGATATGGTTGGATGGAATAGATGGAATGAAGGAGGAAATTAAAAATTGATATGGAGCACATCCGCTAGATCGAGGAAACGATTGTACAATCACCCAAGGGTAATTAAGTCACTTGTTTGGTCGAGACCCCATACTACAGGCAGGTCAATAAACACTAATTAGAATAAATACTGTACAAAATTTGAAGTTAAAACAAAAGCTGGAACGTCAAACCGGAGAAGGTTTGCGCTACCTGCACTCAGATATTAAAATTTAATTTGGAGCATACGCAAAGGTTAGCCTGAGAAAATAAGAATACTGCGCTTGTACGATCTTGAATTCATACACATTCCAGTTGAATTTCTCTAGAGGAATACCAAGAACTGGCAAAAAAATCCATAGATTGACGTAAATACTAACACTTGTAATTGTTGATTCTGGAGAGGAAATAACAAATTACCCAAGTACAAGGATAAATGCAACTCGGGCGATCTCATGGGAAACCGTATTTTGTAAGTCCAAAAATCACTACTAAAAAATAACATGGTAGAGACAGTTATTCCCAATGTGACAATATATACGTGCACGGAAAATACAATGTATTGGGTAATAATCTTTTTTCACAACCAACTAAAAACTCACTTCTTTGGTGGAATGTATCTGAAGGAAAAAAATGTAGCCCCTATGTGAGAAATTAACATAAAATAATGACTAAATAAATTCCATCTTCGTCCGCTTTGAAATGGCTATCAAAGAAATAAAATGAACTCTAAAGAATACGTTAGCTACACTGCCTAGAAAATTGTGGTATGTACATATATGTCTATGTCTAGTTGTGAAACAGAATTGGTAAAAATGGAAATGATTAACATAGTCAGGTAGATTGGTGCAAAAAAATGCAAGAATTGTTCAAATTGGTATGAAAGCATGAAATTTGGTACAGTGATAGATTTTGGTATGCTGATTAATTTTGGATATTGACCCATTCTGAAATATTGTTTTCTTGGGTTCTGTTGCCGTGGTAACATTTTTTCAGTGAAATGTTGGCCATTCCCTGGAAATGCTGAATTCTAACCAATAATTTGATATGGTATACCCACATAAAGTAGTCTATGGAATAGTTCTCTAATTTTTCTAACTATTTCAGCTAATCATATGGTTGCTAGGCTATGTATGGTTGCTTAGCAACTGATAATATACTGAAATTTCTCCAAAATGGCTCATTTTATGTATATTTTATGGGGTAAGGCAATTATTTATGTTCTAAAATATAACATTTATTTAATGATAACATTTTCAGTGATATGCTTCAGCTTTTAGAATTTCCAAGATGGCTGCCAAATGGTTCTAAGATCTAAAATGGCTGATCAAAAACCCTTCGGGCCCACTTCCTAGTTGACTTGACTTTAGTTTGCAAGCTCATTCATTGTTCATATCAGTATGTACTTCAACCAATTCTGAACATTAGAATAGATTTGAGAACCTGAAATTTGGTACAGAGATACATTTTAATATGATAATTAATTTTTTATATTGACCCATTCTGAAAAGAATTATTCTCTTGGCTTCTGTTGCCATGGTAACATATTTTTAACTAAAATTTCATCAATTTTCCTGGAAAAACTGATTTCTAACAGATAATCATTACCAATATACCAAAATAAAGCAGTTATGCAATAGTTCTCTAAATTAGGTAACTATTTTAGGCAATTCCATGGTTGCTAGGCTATTTATGGTTGCTAAGCAACTGAAAATATGCTGAAATTGATCTGAAATGACTCATTTAAAGCATATTTTCTGGGTAAAATCTATTTTTAAAGTACTAAAATGTCATATTTCTTTGATAATCACAATTTCGGTGATATGCATCAACATTTAGAATTTCCAAGATGGCTGCCAAATGGTTCTAAAGTCCAAAATGGCTAATCGAAATACCAGTTTTGCCTATTTCCTAGTTGACTTGACTTTGATTTGCAAGCTAATTCATGGTATAATATTATGTGTAATACAACAAATTCTGAACATCAAAATAGATCTGAGAGCCTGAAATTTGGTACAGAGGTAGATTTTGTTATGCTTATTAATTTTTGATATAGACCCATTCTGAAAAAAATATTCTCTTGGCTTCTGTTTCCATAGTAACATGTTTAGTGACATTTTGGCCATTCCCTGGAAATACTGATTTCTAACAAATAATATGTAATAATATATCCGTATAAAGTAGTCTATGCAATAGTTTTCTTATTTATGTAACTATTTCAGGCAATTCCATGGTTGCTAGGCTTATGTAGGCTTGCTATGCAACTGAAAATATTCTGAAATTGATCTGAGATGACTTATTTTATGTATATTTTCTGGTACTTTTCATGCCCACAAATTTATTTGATAATCACAATTTTGGTGATTCACTCTTGACTTGAATTTGGTTTGTGAGTTCATTTGTTGTAAATAATTTAAGTTCAAATACATCTGAGGACCTTGGTCATTCTAAGAGTAGACCCATACTCAAATATTGTTCCTTTGTTACTGTTGCTATGGCATTTTTCTGCATTGAATGTTGCTTTTAAAATATTGAAGACACCTAGCATATACAATTCCTAGGCAATCATATATCCTTTATTTGTCTACAAAGGGGGCAGGGTCAGCGGGTCTAACTCCCTGAATAGTGATGATTTAAAGTCTAGTGGATATGGTAATGTAAATATGGGTACAATCCACCAAGTGGAACCACTTGGGGAGAATTGATATGGAATTCCAATTGATTTGATTGGTAATGGAGAGGGAATAATAGGTATTGTGCATATTGTGACCATTTATTTGCAATTCAACATGGTGTTATGATTGATCATAAGGGTATAAGGAGATAGTGAGGAATCAGTGAGCATGCCAGGATGCCATCTGTTAGATCTCTCCTATATGGTATAACTTCTTTGGGTCTGACACTTCATTCCCAATCCCATTCACTGGGGTCTGCAATCTTGGGTTTGGTGGAAAATTGTTTTCAGCTGGATTTAGCATGTTGATTAGCAAGTATTCTGGGTTGGAAGATGTAGGTTTCCTACATCATTCACTGAGTCCACACACCAGATCTGACTGTAGATGAACACACTGCAGTGCTGGAGATAAAGTGTGCCACACGGACAGCACCCAAGTGGAACCAAATTCTGGGAACAGAATTCTTTAAAATGACTGGAAGCACATATGGTATACAGGTCAGAAGAACATACATTTCCGACTCATTTTCATCTCCAAAAGTACCCCCCACAAGGCCAAGATATTACCACCATTGGAAAGAACATTAAAACTGTTTTAGAAAATGTCCTTATATGTACCTCTACTCCGACTAGAAAAAAGTTCTTGGTACTTGAAATTCCCATACTTCCTGTGGGTATACAGATATATGACATGACATCACTGCACCTACAAGAATCAAATCAAATGTACATGGTGTGAGCTGGTGTATGTCTTTGGAGGTGGGCAGGGTTGGACTATGGTTGGCTACTACCACTAGGCCTAAAATAAAATTAACTTCATGTTTAGTCCCTGACCGACCTGAAAACATTGCAACTGACTGAAGCATTTTTTAGGGCATTAATTAGCACCAATTGAATGGAATTAATTATCAATTTAAATGAATCTCGTAAAATTTGATCAAATTCATTCTGGCACATGTGGCAATGACTCTTTTAACACCATGGCAAGGTTGGATACATATGATAAGTCTCCATCACTGCTACCAAAAATAAAATAAAAAAAAATAAAAATGGATTCCTGACCAACCAACCCAAATTTCTACCATGAGGTGACTGGAAACAAAAATAATTTATTTTAGGCCCTAAATATGCAGCAAAACAACCCACTGACCATGACTTACCCCCTGGGAAACTCTTGGGTTATGGCATAACACCTCTCATACCACGATCGGGGGTTGTACACACTGCAAATGAGTGAATACATGCCATGGTGTTTTGTTGAAAGGATCCACGTGTGAAAATATGAACTTTTTTTGGTCTAAATCTAAGAAGCCTTCTCATTGGGTGACGTTAGGCTCACTCATGACGTCACACCTGTTCGTGACGTCATATGCCATACATTTCGTCGTGATTAGCCAATCAGTTGTACGCTTGTCTAGTGCTTTGGTATAAAAAAAACAATATGGCGGGTCATCGAGAGAAGCAAGGTAAATAAATAGTTTGTTTCTTCAATTTATTTTAAAATATAAGATCGTGGTATAAAAATAGGATGTAACTCGGTTAGTTTCTGACTCACTGTACACGATGCCCACTCGTTTTTTTCGACAGGCATCTCACTTGAAGCCTGCGGCTTCTCGTGAGATACCTGGTCGAAAAAAACTTGTGGGCATTGTGTACAGTAAGTCAGAAACCAACCTCGTTACATCCTATCATATTAACATTGTAAATAGTGTGTTGCACTCTGAGAATGCATAGAGGAAGGGAGGCTCAAGGCAATGTTGAGGTCCCAACATACATGTGTGCAAAATGGTGGATTATAATTTATTTGTATGGTTTTCCTGATTCAAAACTAACCTTTGGGTCTGACTGATCACTATCCACAGTCCTGAGACTGTAAAATACTGACTGGCAGGCAGGAGTTAGCTTTTTCTGACTGGCATGAGATCAAGCCTGCATGGGTAGTTGGTTTATTGCTGAGTAGTTCAAGGTTATCTTTTGTTGTGATGAGGTGGTAATTCAAATCAGTTGTGTTCCACTGAAGTACCTGAGTGACAAAACTAAATATATTTCCTTTATTTTGACAAATGAAAATCTTCTCCCGCTTGAATTGTTGCTGAGACTCTAAGTCTCACCACCCTTGGTGAGCAGTTTTTCCTTTTCAAGCAGCCTTTGGGGAAATAATCCTATCAATATTGGTAGAATATTTATAGTCATCAAATACATACATTTTAGGTATACGTTCTAAAGATCAATCATTGTTAGTAACATCAAATACCACTTTTTTTTCCGCCACTCATAGAGGCCAGCAACTAATTACTTATTTCATTGTAACTGATCTGCTATGCCCTGTTGGACATGGAGAACCCACCATGTGCAGCTAGATCCTGGGAGTAACATACTCCCCACCAACTTTACTTTACTATATTGACTAACATGGAATTTTAGCTTCAATATTTACTCTTCCTTCTAGTTGTCACAGTATGGGCTCATCCTAAAGAACAATGTTATATGGTTGATGTTTACAAAAGCAAATAAATCAAATGTGCTTGCTCTGTGAGATGCTTTCATTTAGGTCCTTTTTAAGATCCAGGGGAGTATCCGCACGAGAATTTGTGTATGGTAACTGCTTGGCTGGTTAGTTTAGTAAGATTATTGTCACCCCTCTCTATAGTCTATTTGACCGTCTAGCCTCCACCCACCCCCTCTCCCACAAAGCTGTTGATTCTTCTGTTGACAAGCGTTGGTCATGTCCGCTGGTAGCAGTAGTGGGTGAGTGAGTGTGGAGGGCGCTCGGACAGGTCATCGGTACTATTTGTGAGTCCCCATGACACGGTATGTAAGGCGTTAACCACAATTTTTGTTCGTTTTTAAAATAGGGCCGTATGAAGCAATTCCTTCTGTCCAAGTTGTAGATTACTATCAATGATGTCGATAGAGCGTAACAATAGCGCAGTTTTATGGGAAAGAAACATAGATCCCTCGGCGGGCGTAAGTATGAAGCGAAGCACCCAATTTATCGGGCATCGTTTGAAACGTTCAATTTTCAAGCTACGCTATGTAAACATAGGCGGATAGATGCCGGCCGTCTAGAGCTAAGGAGCTAAAATAGGACATTTTGCTTCCTGGTGGCAGCCATATTGGATTTTGAGCATACCTGTACAAGGAGGTGACCTCAACACCATGCTGACTGGCAGATAAAAATGTCTCAGTATGCACATCTTTTTAAATTATGACATATTCTCTGTCCCCTACCCATCAAATGAAATGGAATTTAATAGTAACTATCACAGCTAGCAATTATTAATATAGACTCCAGGGATGGGGAAAATAAACAAATAGTGTCTCCCTCACACTCCTTGCCCCCCTCCTTCCCCATCTCCCCCTTTCTGCCCTCCCTCCCCTTCCCCCTTCCCAATAAAGGGAAAAGAAAACCCATACAATTAAGGAGGCCTTGAGGACTGCCCTGCCTTCCCTCCACACATTCTCATACACCAACAAAACAAGAAAACAGATATTGAATCATCCCAGCAAGATAACTGCCACAAAATCGGTTGTTGAAAATCTTCAAAATCTCCTCCCTTGAAAAAAGTGATTTTGGGGAAACCAATAGCCAGGTAACTTTTCTCGATACCAATGGAAACCACTGTAAAAGTTAGAGCCCTGTACATGCAGCAAGTAAAAAGTCTGTCAAGGATTTGTGTACAGGGTCCATTGTCATAAATCCACAATTAATATAGTATGGATAGGCCACATCACATATTTGGTAATCAGGGAGTGTGGAGTTAACCTCTCTGTGTGCATGTGCAACTCATTAGAGAACACTGCTCCTACACTCCAGTGGAAGGCAGCTGGTTATTCCCCCAGTTCCCTGTTCCAGTTTGATATATGGTTACCTAGCAATAGTCTATGCCAGACCTTCAATAGCCTCAAATAGCTATATCAAGAGAGAAAAATGTTCATAATATATGCCATAATTTATTTTAATATAATCTATGTACCAAAATTCAGGTTCTCAGATCTATTTTAAAGTGGCTAAGATAGTTAATAACACACATTGGGGAGTATTCAAGGACTGCTTTGAAAATGCCCCCAAGAACTAAAACAAAGCGCCATAGTCCAATCATGATCTTTTTTTACTTTTAGCTCTCCAATTTGCTTTGAAAATAGGAGCTTTTGTAACTGATGTTACTTATGAATCTAGTCCAGAACAGGAAAGAGAGTCACTTCAATGGTCAGAATGTGTTGAATTGAATGTACCATGAACATGCTCATGTCTAGGAAATAGGCCAACTGGTCTTTTGATCTGCCATTTTGGACTTTAGAACCATTTGGCAGCCATCTTGGAAATTCTAAATGTTGATGCATATCATCGAAATTGTGATTATCAAAGAAATATGACATTTTAGTACATTAAAAATAGATTTTATCCAGAAAATATGCTCTAAATGAGTCATTTCAGATCAATTTCAGCATATTTTCAGTTGCTTAGCAACCATAAATAGCCTAGCAACCATGGAATTGCCTGAAATAGTTACCTAATTTAGAGAACTATTGCATAACTGCTTTATTTTGGTATATTGGTAATGATTATCTGTTAGAAATCAGTTTTTCCAGGAAAATTGATGAAATTTTAGTTAAAAATGTTACCATGGCAACAGAAGCCAAGAGAATAATTCTTTTCAGAATGGGTCAATATAAAAAATTAATTATCATATTAAAATGTATCTCTGTACCAAATTTCAGGTTCTCAAATCTATTCTAATGTTCAGAATTGGTTGAAGTACATACTGTTATGAACAATGAATGAGCTTGCAAACTAAAGTCAAGTCAACTAGGAAGTGGGCCCGAAGGGTCTTTTGATCAGCCATTTTGGATCTTAGAACCATTTGGCAGCCATCTTGGAAATTCTAAAAGCTGAAGCATATCACTGAAAATGTTATCATTAAATAAATGTTATATTTTACAACATAAATAATTGCCTTACCCCATAAAATATACATAAAATGAGCCATTTTGGAGAAATTTCAGTATATTATCAGTTGCTAAGCAACCATACATAGCCTAGCAACCATATGATTAGCTAAAATAGTTAGACAAATTAGAGAACTATTCCATAGGCTACTTTATGTGGGTATACCATATCAAATTATTGGTTAGAATTCAGCATTTCCAGGGAATGGCCAACATTTCACTGAAAAAATGTTACCATGGCAACAGAACCCAAGAAAACAATATTTCAGAATGGGTCAATATCCAAAATTAATCAGCATACCAAAATCTATCACTGTACCAAATTTCATGCTTTCATACCAATTTGAACAATTCTTGCACCAATCTACCTGACTAACAGTTAAGAATATGGTTGTTCAATCCAAAGGATTAATACATCATAATGCACTATTTCATGAATTTTACATGCTGAATCGCGTTGGGTGGAATGTTTTAAAAATAACATTTAAAAACTGGATCCATCCATGAACTAATGCACACACGCAGGAAATCTTCGTGTTGAGTATCTATTTTGTCATCAGACCTTTTTTTCTAGTAAGGATAGAAAACTCCGAAAGACCCAGAATTATTAAATAAACTTACTTGCTTATGTGTTTAATTCGATGTCCTTGCTGAAAGCACACACACAGGGTAATGAACACACCGGCAACCATGGTAAAGCCACCGTAGTCACGGAAACAATAGGTAGCACCTAGCGTAAGGGCATAGAGGAGGAAGGGGAAGAAGAGGAGGAGCCACCACACCCAGGCAGATCCCAGAATAGTCGTTCCAGAACCTGTAGATGCTTTTTGAGGTTTCTTGGAGTAAAATTCCAGCATTTTTTGCAGTGGTTGAAAACTGAAATGATGAAAAGCCGATCAACACAGTGACCACATGAAGCTAGAAAATACATAACTCAGGGAAACGATATTTTAAATAGTCAAAGATGTACAAATGTTTAATATGGATTGGTCAATATCTGAATGAAGTACCGTATACGGACAAATACAGTTAGCAACTGTGCTCTAATCAATCTGGCAGCTTTTCCGACAAGGTAAATAACATAACTGAAGTTCATTTTTTTCTCCTTAAGTATGAAAGCAGAGTTGGAAAAATGGCAGGATTCTGTCCATTTGAAAACTTTTCTTTGCACAAAAAAACCCTAGTATTAGTGTTAGTCAATGTAGTCGGTAATGATTTAGATTTTACTTCATTCTAACCAAACTAATACATTTCAAGAATCATATTCCAAAAGATCAGAGAATGGAGATTATTTTGGATGATCGTTAATGGTATCATCAGGCATATCACATTCATTAATTTGTATTCATTCGTGCTTTGAAACTGCTGGTTCCGTGACTGGTGTGTACAGGCCCTAAGGTACAGGCTAAATGGAGGCTATAGGCCTGTGAGTAGTACTGAGTAGCGGACATACATACCGTTGCTGAGTACACAGCCTGGCCAGATCTAGAGGAGTTGCACCTTCTTTGTTGGGCTGATGTAACAGTTGTAGTCCTCCTTGTTCCATGATCTGCCAGCAGATAGAAGCATGCCCCACCTTGGCAGACAGGTGTAAGGGCGAGTCGCCATTACTGTTTTTCTGGTAAATATCCGAACGCTGCACAGGGAAGAGAAAACGTTGAATTTTAATTATTCAAAAAAAAGAAGCTAAAGTTGATCATCAAACTTAATATGACACCCAGGGGCATAGTTCATGCTAATATTAATGTTTATTCAACGCACAGAAGAGCATATATACTATACACTAATATAATAGTCCTTAAATCAAAGATCGCATTCCCCGGCTTTCTTTTTTATAACTGCTAACAAAAGCAATACCCATGCAGCTAAATGGGAGTCCCTGTAACTGGATTAGTATTGAGAGGGGAGTCACATGTTAAGACAAGGTCAAAAAGCAATCGTGGACCAAACAGGAAAGCAAGCGGTCAATAGGCCAGACGTGTTCGTTTACCTGGCCTAATCTTGCACATGTTAGAAGCCTGTCTGGTTATTTTCCTAACGGATCAGGATCAGATAATACATATTAATTCTCGATTAGTGCATAACCAAGCAAAGGCACATTCATAGCAGGGACATTAACTTACACATAATGATAGTTCGAATGAATAAATTCTTACTTCATATTTAAGTAGATAATTAATGGCATCTTGGTGGCCATGGATACAGGTGGTATGGAGTGGAGAATTCCCTTCCTTGTCCTGAGATCGGAGACTCATCCCATAAACAGAGGCGAGGTAATGCAAACCAGTTCTGCAAACAGTGAACGGGGAAAATCAATAGTGCAAGGCTAATAGCAAGTGGAGTAAGGTCGTTGCTTTGATGACCTTCTCTTTGTTCGACTCGACATCCCGGCCAAACGTATCGTACATTATTTACGTTCACAATACCGTTTTCAGATATAAATAAGGAATGTAATTCATTTGTACAAATGAAATGCATGTATGTATATTGATTAAATCGATTCAAAGTCTGGCAACTGACTAAAAAATCCTGATATCAAATGAACAAAGTTATGGC
Source organism: Sthenelais limicola (assembly GCA_942159475.1). NCBI lineage: Eukaryota > Metazoa > Annelida > Polychaeta > Phyllodocida > Sigalionidae > Sthenelais > Sthenelais limicola. The sequence goes on along the minus strand of OW804095.1, from coordinate 109,320,041 downwards.
AGGAGCACCAAAGAAGGCAGCTAAGTACTGTCGTAAACAACCTACAGAAATATATCAGTGTGTGTGTGTGTGGGGGGGGGGGCAGTAAAGAAGTAAACACAAAGAAAATATAGGATATAAAGGCGAAAGCTAAAATCTCATAGACTACATTGGATTCTGTATAACTTTGTGTATTAAACAACATACATCATAAACGTCTTTTGATTAATAACGTGTATTTGGCCAGCCACATATTCTCATTTTACTTCTGCCCAAATCCAAACGAGAAACACTTCCAGTCTTCCCAGGCAAATTAGTCGTATAGAAACTTTCTTTTGCAAAGCCCACTCTAATAACCCCCTGATTAAAAGATAAGTAAGATCGACCTGTTAAGTCAGACTTACACGGCCCCTCCATGAGCGGCGTGATGTACTGGCCCCTTGCCACTCTTATCAGTCACGTCCAGCCTCCCTCCATGACTGACCAGTGTCTGGATGACCGCTGGATGACCACGCCTACAGGCAAAGAGAGTTGGTGTTTCATTGTGGTTGTTGCAGGAGTTGGGGTCAGCTCCATGCTTGAGTAATATGGTTATGGCTTCTGGAGTGGCGGAGAGCACCGCCCGGTGTAACAAGGTCTGCCCATTGAAGCCTGTAATCAACATAGTATACGTTATTTCGGCCGTTAAATGGTGTGGAGTTGGGCACGGGGGAAGGGTTAGATACAGGCTATTGAGTCGCCATAAAATAGGATCACAAAATAAAGATGAGATAAGGACACCATTTATTTCAAGAACAAAATGGGAGTAAGAGAAGTGAAATCGTTTATATCTCGTCGATGTTTGTGTTGAAAAAAAAAATCGGTAACGGAGGTTGCCTATTTCTGAAATGTTTTGTTGAAAAGTTGTATTTGCTGAATACATTACAACTTTAAGTTACATGATATAATGAAAATACACATTTCTACTGAGCAGATAATTATATTGATGCGTTGCCATTAAAATACAGAACTAGTTACAGATTTATTGAGTTAGAGAACTATGTTATACTAAGATATATATAATTTTATCAAATAAGCTCTAGACCATAAGACCACAACCAACCTGATAAAAATCGATATTTTACAGTACTACTTACTTCATCCATTGGCCCCGAATAAAGTCTGAACCTAACTTGTGTGTAGCCCTTGATAATGTGATAACAAGGAGTTCCAATGAGCGATTTGCAGAGCACACTATGAAAAGGCTAGGTTGGCTATAAAAAGCTCGTCTCAGGTTGCGTATTATAGGCGTTATAGCACACAGGAGTGATCACGCACTTAAACGGTACATGCCTACCTTTGTCTGTAACAAGATGTTGTTGACTTTTGAGCAGACCGGGAAGTGTCTCAGGTGCGAGTATACAGAGGTCGATCATCTTATTAGATCCAGTGCCTTTCGGTGCATAAGGTCCATACTGCTGTACAGGATAAGGCTTGGGAGAGTTGTACTTTTCCTACAAGTACAATTCGCGGGTTCTAGTTATTCACATGCAAAAGAATGATAAGTAGAATTTGGAGGAGAATGGGGGATTAAAGTAAAGCTAAAATGTGATGCATCAATATGCATGTCCTCTATATAGCCAGGACATCGTAAGGTAAATTGAGTCCCAGAGCAGACAGTCTTTTTAGATTTGTCTCATTTTCGAGTCATTTCATTTTTTTAATTTCACTAATATCTTCACATTAGAGAGTCGGTTTTCTTTTAACTCACACATTTAGTTGTTGATGTCATTCCCTTTCAATTGGTGAACGAATTAGAGAGGCTAAGATCGAAATAAGCGAGAAAAGTGAGTTAAATGGGGTTTTGTGATATACTCGTAATACTGTTTTCCTGGAGCTTTGGGTGGCAGTATTAAGCTTGTGTTTATTTTTGGCAAAAATGGTTTTCGCACAGGGCCACGACTCGTCTAGTTCAGATGTGATCTTAAACTGGGCGACTAATACCTAGCGCAAGGCTTATACCTTCCCTCACTTCTTTGTAATCACTGCTGCAACAATAACCTGGCTCGGTAATACATGATCACTTGCCTCGGACAGGAAACTCAAATTGGGTTTACTTTGGCCTAATCAGTATAAGCAAGGCTAATATATCAACTAAGGCATGACAACCGGCTACCGCAAGTCTGCAATTCTAGAGTAGGATTGACTATTGGCATTGATCTTGTGCTATTTCTGCGCGCACACGCCCAACAAGACGTTTTTCTACGGTACCATTTTAGTTTATGCAAAATTTGAAACATATGATGGCAGTTATATCAAATTAATTCCCCAAATAAATACACTACATTTTGATATCATTCTTGATTGAGGTCAAATTTATACAGTTCAATTAGCATAGAAAATTATTCTTGAACTAGAAATACTAATGGTGTAGACCCTGAAGATGACCTTATACTTAATAGACAGTTATATGTTTGGATGGTCTCCATTTTTATTTATGATTATTGAGATAACAAAAGCCAAAAATAAGATATACCACTTATCGAAATTAAGGACAACTGTTACACCTGGTACCATAAAGGGTGGTCTCCACTGGCTCGGGTAAGCTCTGCGGTAAGCCTTGCGATGGTGCTTTGTTGGTGAGAAGTGGCGAGTTCCTGAGTACATACATGGTTCACTGACCATGTAGACAAGGTCCTTGTCATTCCTCTCCACCTACAGAACCAGCAAAAACATCGCAAGGCTTACCGCAGCCAGTGGCGACCACCCTTAAGAATGCTGTATAAAGTAGCCATCAGCCCTGTCATCGAATACGGGGACACACTGTATAATGCTGCCCCATTGTACATTGTAGACCAATTACAAATGTTACAAGAACACTGCTTTAAGGATATCGGAGGGCGGCTCAGGGTTGGAAAAGTCCCGCGGCCCGGTTGTCCGCACCACCCATGTCTGCCCTGCGGACAACCAAAAATGAATATATGGGCGTCCGCCGGACAACCAGGTTTTATCTATCTTTAATGTGAGCGATCAACCAAATATTTTGTGCTATATATATCTCGGACAACCATATTTTGAAATATTTGAAGCAATTTTTCCAACCCTGGAGGGTCTATTAAACAAAAGGACAAATATTGTGTAATTATTTAATGTAAATCAGCTCCATAGAGAGCTAGGAATGCCTCTACTTGTCAAGAAAAGACAATCACATTTATTAGAATATGCTTTCAAACTGAGCAACGAAGAAAATTTAGAGCTGAGAACAATTTAACTTCAGGGAAAAACCTAAAAGTACCGTACCTAATCCCCAGAATGAAAAAAAAATCAAAAGATCTCTCATATACAGAGAACCAATAGTACTTTGGAACGGCATGGTAAACGAGGTTAAATCATTTAGCATAACGGAATTCAGAACCTTCCTAAGAGGATATATGTTAGAAGATAAAGATTAAGGAAGCCTGAGTCACCCTCTTTCCTACTCCTCCAACGATTACTGTACTATTTATTTATTGTTACCATAATTCAGTATTCATTTGTGCCGACTCATTTAAAACACCCAAACTAGCAATTCTAGAAGTAAGAACACTATATACAGGTGGTGTGTTTATTTTTATTTTAGACGGTGACATAACCACTGCAATCTGACACGAACTTGTCTGATAGGCCTAATTCCGTCACTACCACATAGTTATAATTATTTGTGTAAATGTGCTTGTATTGATTGACATGCTAATACATATTATTAAGAACCATCCTCAGTAGCATGGTAGCACTGGACACGGCAGGTCGCTCATAGTCTCGTTCAAATAATATTAGGAACAATGTACTGGTATTCTGTATTAGTCTCTATGATTTCGTGTCTAGTTTATTGGCGGTTCATTGGATGATAATAGTACTGAATATTCTAAGCAATACTAATGTGTTGTAGATTATATAATCGAAATGAGAAAGTGCTGCACTCATTTGCAGATTAGTGAACACACAACTCATAACACATGTACATTTTAGTGTACAGTACCGGCCGCAGTATCATAAGTTTTGTTGATTATATCTCTTTTCCCCTTTTTCCAATTATATATGTAATTGTGATGAATTGACGGAAATAAACGTGATACAATACAACAATAAGCTACCGGTATTATAATTACTATATACCTTATATATATATATACTGTAAACGTTTTAATGTTCGCGCAGTATTTATTTTCGCGCACCCACCTTTCTCCGTGAAAATAAATCCTGCGCGAAAGGTATAATTATTGCATAAACAATGGGTGAGACTTCCTTGCTGCGCGAATTTAAATCCGCGCAAAAAGGTGTCAAAGTACTTAGTGCGAGAAAAATTATCTGCGCGAAAATAAATACGTTTACAGTATTATAAGTGGGTGCATAGCCATGGGTCGCCTCTCCCCCCCCCCCCCCCACACACACACACAAAAAAAAAGAAGAGAATGGGTATGTATGTACACAGTGTTTCTGATTATCTAGCTGAAAACTAGGGAGGGGTGGTAATTTTTTTTACATTTTATATTTAGGGAACCACCATCCAGGATTTTTTTTTTTAAAAAGTGATTTTCTGTCTATTTCATAACAGTACCGGTAGTTGTTTTAAACATGAGAAAGGTAGGGGCCTACATTGTAAGAGTTTCCTAGTAAGGAAGACTGTTTCCCTGCTTTGATTAATTTTTGTTGTCAAAAACTCATTTTAAAAATCTATGGAAGTCATTTCTTTTTAGGTGGGGTAAGTTTTTCTAGGTAAGGGTGGGGGCGGGGGGGGGGGGAATGAATCGGAAACATACCTATTTTTTAAAATCTGTCTCACTCCCTCCGGGGGTGCGGGGATGATACGCTATCTAGGCACTTCATTTTTTATCATCTCTAGGTTAACGTGGGACACAGGACGCTACAGGAGGTTAATCAGTGACCTGGTAACACGTAATACAACATACGATAAGCTGAGTGTATCAACAAGGATGTAGGGCCTATAAATAATTGGTACTACCAGAAGAGACAACATGCAGTACGGTACTCTCGCCGACGTAGGCTAGAATTTATTAGTGTCTCTTCTGGTGACGTCTAATAAGGGTGAGAGGCAACCACTTTCGTGGTTTTTCTTTCCGACCTTAATCTTTGATTGTGACCCTGCGCCCTAGCGGCTACATTATATATTAGGACATAGTCTAGGCCTATAGTTTAGCGCCCTATTCCTTGAGAGTAAAGGGGGTAGGAATTGGAGGACAGACCACAAGTATTGGCCATTAAATGTCACCGTCCACCGCCTCTGCCGATAGACCAGAACGGGATTAGAGATCTGATATCCTATTACTGTTAAGACAGGAGGAACTATCATAAAAAATTGGTCGAGGGGGCAGAGCCATTAACTTTTATGAGGGTTTTAACAGATTAACAAGAACTAATGGTCATTCCCTCTTCCACTCCTCGAGATCAGAGAGAAAACACCGGTGTCTAATTAACCTGTCATAAACTATAGCTAGTATCCCGGGGGGCTAGACCTGCTCCCCCCGAGACCTGACATTGTGACAACCCCTAAAAGAATCCTAAACGGCTAAAGCCTAAACGGAGGCGATTTTACAATACTCAATACATTTTCCTATAGACCTACTGTCTTCATAGGCCTACACATCTATATCTATAATCGTTGGATAGGTACTGTCAAAAAAGGGAAACCCAAGTTGTGAGTCACGTACGGGATTTAGAGAAATTAAAATAATGTTTCTCTAAAGTTTCCCCTGTAGATCTATACCAGACACCAGACCTCTATAGACTGATGTCAATACAATGTCAATAGTCGACTGGGACTGGATTCCGAGGGCGTTTGCCAAGAAGAGACACTTTCGATAAGCTCTGCCCTAGTCTAGAGGGCCGCCATGCCTAGCACTATACCGGTTGGAATGAACTTAGTCTTGCATCCCGGCTTGCATCCATAATTTATCGCAATTATATCGGTTGCGCTGCATCCAAGAGCCTACGTAGCTTAAATACAATAACAACAGCATGTCTGAACGAATCGCTACCAAGTTTCATCGATCGCAGTAGAAAACCTTCGGTTTATTCACCATTTATCTCCGGTAACAAGGAAAATACTCACCGGTCCAGTGTCCCAGTTGCCTCTGTTACTGCTTATGACTAGTTCCGCGTGAGACTGAGGGTAGAAGGGTGCTGCTGATGCAGACTGCATCTTCCCGATTTTTTTATTTATTATGTTTACAGCCCGTCTGGCTACTCGTGCTTCTGTCCACATCCGCTCGGGCGCCGTTCATGAAATGTAAAGTAGTAATTTTAAACTTATTTTTTTCCCTGGCAAACATTTTTTCAGAACTTCTAATAAAACAAAAAGATGTATTCATTTACAGGATAAAGTATTTGCTATAAATGCCGAGATATGATCGTAAAATGATCTGAATATTTTTCATGCCCTTAATGAACGGACACATGTCTTTCTGTCTATATCGTATCGCCGCCTAGCGGATAACAAAAACAACACGTATTCCTCCTCCTCCTGTAACTGTACCGTGTACGGACAATTACTTTCTAATTTATTGTGCTTTCCACAATGTTTCGTCTATTTTGACGGCTGCATACCATTATTAACCTGTTCTGGAATCCTGACATATACGTACATGTACATGTCGTTGACGCAGCTCCTCATTTTACCTTTGGATATTTGTCGGTGATTGCTTCGCAGTACGGTAGGCCGCACGTAGTCACATAGCCCCATCCTAGTCTACCACCGACTGTCCGGCTGTGGTCACCGCCGCCATTGTAAAACGAAATATTTCCTGCTATCTTTGCTAAACACACTGGTTTGGATGCATGTGTTTGAACTTTGGGAACCTGATAACACGACTGCGTGTTTCCCTCGAGGGATTCAGGTCAGTTTAATATTAAAAGGTAGTCGTACCGTAGATGATTCAATAATCTCCCTTCTCGACATATTTAAATTCATCATTCAGAAGTTGGGGCTAAGTTGATAAGATTAATGTTTTATAAGTATTTCCCATTACTACATTCACATTTATAAATAATAGGCCTACTAGTATATATTTTTCCGACCATCTACATATTAAAATAGTTTATTTTCTGTAAGAATGTTTGAAGCACACGTATGGGCCTACTTTATATATTTTAGGATTAAAATGTATCGCATGTAAAGATTATGGAGCGGTGAGTGAGTGAGATTGGTTGCTTAACGCCCTTATCAACACATTTAAGAGTGTTTTATCAAGGGAGGGAGGCAGTTTATGATCATACCCAGGAAAAAGAGATAGATAAGAAGGGAGAGAGACAAGAGAAAAAGAGACAGGAAGGCACTTTATGGTCTTACCCAGGACCATGATTATGGAGCGGATATAGACTTATTGTTGCTGACATAATTAGCTATAATGGGTTTATGGGACAGTGGGACGACAGGGTAGGCCTACTACCCCGCCCTGGGGCGTCTATCAACCTTTGTTAACAATACTGTCAATTGAGAATTGACAGTAGGATATTGTTAACAAAGGATAATATGCGCCCGCTTATTTTTCCTCTAATTTAATTTCCCGCGTTTTTTAAAAACTAGTTGAAGAGAATCTAGTGAATTTATGCGCCCTATTTCCCCCGGGTTGTTGCTCCATTCTATTAATATACAAATTTTAACACACAAAAGCAAGCAATCATATGGGTATGTGTGTAATAGTAGCTGTAGGAGTCATTATTAGTCGACACCTGAGCGAGTACTCGCACGTGGTAGTAGTTGCGAAGAGCTCACCAGGTGGCACACTCGTCCAGAAAAGGACCGCACAAGGATAGAAGAGTAGAAGAGCGTTTTGCATGGTTACTTTAGTAAGATTAAGTTAGTTATCACCCCTCCCGACTCCCCCTCCCCCCCCCCCCCCCCGTTAGTGTCCCCGTACACACCACCGCACTGGCATGGTGCGTACGGGGAGCTGTATGCCTATGGCTGTGTGTAGTGTGGGGTGGTTGAAGCTATGTAAACATGGTGGGAGTGAGTGACCACAGGTAGGGGGTGCATGCATGTTTTCAAAACAACATTGGTAGACCATGAATGCAGTAGTTTTTCCAGACAAAAGGGTAGCTAACTAAGTGAAGTTTCTCTCAGGCTAATTACAGGTCACAACTTACAGGGAAAACGTTAAAAAGAAGGCCATAAGTATGGGTCGTGTCTATATGGGGAGTGGACGCTGATGGGTTGGGTGACGTCACAAATTGTTGATGTAGGCTTATCCGCCCACAGAGGGCGGGTCGGGTCACATCTCGTCTAGCAATTGAGGGGTCCCGGGTTCAGGTTGAGACTTTGGACAAGTTCCTTCACACAGATTCACTGCCGACCGGAGTCGATTGCCACGGTTAACCCAGCGTTGATTTGGGGGCTTGGCTATATTAAGCCCCCCCCCCAAAAAAAAAATAAATAAAAAAAATAAATAAATAAAATAAATAATATATAGGTGTGTTTCCGATTTATCTGGCTAAAAACTAGGTGTGTGTGTGTGGGGGGGGGGTAACTTTTTTTTCCTTTTTTTTTTAAAGGAAACCACCTCCCAGGAACTGAAATAAATATCTATTTCATAACAATAGTGGTTATAGACATAGGAAATGTGCTTTTTGACAGTTCCGGGTTAGGAAAACCTGTTTTCCTGCTTTTATTAGCTTTTTTTTGTCAAAAAATAAAAAAAAGTAAGATATGCTAAAAAAAATCAGTTATGGTCAATGTTTTTTCTTAGGTAGGGGAAGGTTTTTCTAGGTAAGGGGTGGGAGTGGGGTAAATAGGAAACAAACCTATTTCTAAGTCGCTGGGGCTTCCACTCTATAATAAAACCACACCTCATCCGCTTTAGTTTGCTACGGCGCCTTTTTCTTCAGTTTTTAAAATATTGATTGATTGAAAACTTGTATTGCCATATGAACATTCACACAATATACCAATGTAATTGAGGGATTAATTGTATGACTACCCCAGGTCACATTGACGGTGGTCTCCCGTTTGATATTTATTTTACGTCATGTATGTATAACCATAGATCTATAACCCATAATTATAGTTCTATGGTATAACTATATTATTGTGTATTGCTTCAGGTCAACGATGCCAACCATTCGTCTCTTTCTATGTGGGGATGTCATGTTGGCTCGAGGAATCGACATGGTCCAACACCACTCTTGCCATCCTAATCTTCATGAAGGGTCTAGCCTAAATGCTCATGATTATGTTCGACTTGCCGAGGGTACAAACGGACCGCTTCCACCGCTGGACGAACGGGGCATTGATTACGTCTGGGGTGATGCCTTGGAAATTATTCGAGAGAAGAAACCAGACCTGCGAATTATCAACCTTGAAACCTCAGTCACAACATTCGAGAATTACTGTCGCAATAAAGCTATACATTATAGGATGCATCCGAAAAATGTGAACATCTTAACGTCTGCCAATATCGATTGCTGTGTCTTATCCAATAACCACACAGCCGATTGGGGCTTTCCAGGTCTTGGAGAAACACTTGAAACGCTGCGGGTGGCCAATATTAAATACGCAGGAGCAGGGCGGGATGTGTATGAAGCTGAGATGCCCAGCATCCTAGAAGTACCTGGAAAAGGGCGTGTCTTGGTGTTCGGCGTTGGCGATAGGTCTAGTGGCGTTCCTATCGCTTGGGCCGCCAGGAAAGATAGGTGTGGCGTTCACGTCTTGCCCGTGGACGATTCCTCAGTCAAAAAATTGAAGCAGTTGATAAAGCGACATAAGAGCCACGGCGACGTCGCCATTGTTTCAATTCACTGGGGAGACAATTGGGGATTCGAGCTAGAGCCAGGATTCGTGGACTACGCACATGGACTGATAGATGATGCTGGAGTGGATCTAGTCCATGGTCACTCCTCTCACCACGTGAAGGGCCTTGAAGTGTACAAAGGAAAGCTCATTATGTATGGTTGTGGCGATTTCATAAACGACTATGAAGGTATTGGTGGGCATAGTGAATGGAGAGGGGATCTTTCCCTCATGTATTTTGTGAGCTTGAACACTGCCACTGGGAAGGTGGAGGATGTTCGAATGGTACCCACAACTATGAAGAAACTCCAAGTATCGAAAGTGAAGGACACAGATGACCTTGATTGGCTGCATAGCACCATGTATCGTGAGTGCAAGAAATTCGGTGTCGAGATTTTAAGGGAAGACGAGGAACTTGTCATAAAATGAGCTTGACTTTAAAATTGATGCTCTCAAATCTTTGCACTGTTTAAAAATTATTATCTTATTATCTATAGACTGCCTTGTCGTAATCATACGTGATACCTTCATATTGATCCTTTTAGAACAAGGTGGTGATACAAACCCCTAAAGATTTATTGCATGGTTTGTCATTAAACTTTAAATCATCTTTTGCAATGGTAATGCATATGCACGTCATATTCCCATATCTTTAGCGAGAGATATTACCCGACTAATAATAACATAATATTCATGTTGTATTTGTGCATTGTAATGGACTTGATGTTATCGTCTCAAACGTACTCAAAGGAACTGATATGCTAAATCCATATCTAATCTGCCAATTGGATAACACATTCAAACTTAGCAACATTCACAAGTGTGAGATCACATCTAATTCATTATGCAATAATTGGATGAATGGGTATGCGTTTTCCAACTGGTCCAGAATTGAAAAAGTTATTGGTTAAGGAAAGGTTTACAATACATGTATGACATACCAATAAGGCTTGATGATAAGGAAAACAGTAAAGTCGGAGATCTTGGAGCGTAGACAACGAGTCTTAGACATGTGCAGAGCAAATTAAATTGCCTAAGTTTAGTTAGGAGAAAGTGATATATAGGTTTCAAGGAAGGACCTTTAGAAACATTATATTTTATTATTATTTAGTGTTCATTATTTAATTGTAGTCTCAATTGCTATTGTATTTATTGCCTGGATGAGCGTTGAAGGTGGTGGGTTTATCCACAGTAGATGGTGCTAACTTCGAGAAATGTATTTTGATTGACTAGCGCATACATGCTCATTAAATGGGTTCAGTGCAGTGATAAACGACTGTGGTACAAACGGTGCTAATGGAAATGTTTGAGGCTTCTTTTTTGAAGCGGAGTCGAGTCACGTCTCTTTTGAAATTTATTCCAGCTAGTGTATCTCGGCATATATATGATATATATATACGATTTTTAAAAACTTTTAAGAGTGCATAAGGCTTCCGGAACAGATATGATATTTCTAATATAACATTACGACCATTTCTATGTGTGTTTTCAAATAAATATATTGTATAACGCGTTCATACGTATCATGGATAATTGTGAAATTTCGAAATCATTATGATTGATGCAAAGTTAATAAAGAATTTATACGTTTTAAATGTGCTATTCAGGTGGGAAAGATAGGACGCTTGTACTATAGTTGGAACTGGAGTTCTGTGTTATGGAATTTAATACGTCACTGCCCGTCTATTTTGATCTTGGATTGGAGCCACCTGGGATCGTCTCCATTTCATGAACATTTGCCAGAAAAAGAACCTGACTGTGCAATGAACCATGCATATTGGAGCCGTGATGTCTTTAACTGATAGTTTAATATCGCATGCAGGCGTGATAAAAATCACTGATATAAGCCTTTTATATATCTTTTTGTAAAAATATATCAAGTTAGTGATTTATATCTTAATTCATCGTTTTTCTTCAATTCTAAAAACAGAGTACCGTATTTGGTCAGATCATATGGTGCGCACACTAGTCCATATTGCTCTCCCAGTTGACAGAATCAAGGATGTGTATACATACATATTGTCAGATGCAATTGATAAGTTGTGAACATTCTGCTTTTCACTTGTTCGATTTTGGGATGGTTTACGATGGCTCAGATATAGATCACTTATTATCAAGGTATCTTAGAGAAATAGGGAATAAAACATATATTCTGGTGTTTTCACTGGTAGTATAGCGGTACTGAGTTTAATCTGTGTACATGTTTTCATTTGCCAGAGAACTTGCCCGCTTCCTTTAACTACTCTCGCCAAATAAAATATTTACAACTCCATGCATCTACTGTGAATTATAAAGACAATATATAATTACTTATCTTTTTCCAAATGGTGTTTCTTTATCTGGTTATATTTTATAACGGAATCTTAAGAAGTGATTGTGTCACTGACGTCTATTATATTTTTCCACATTTAGAGTGGATCACCGTTACCAAGGTAAATCTCCTTTAATTAAAAAATATACTATCTTAAACTTTGACAACAAACGAGATACTCAAATTACGAAAAGGAACATCCATAATAGACACGTTTATTAGTATGTAAATCGTTTTCCTGATTGTGACATCCCCAAAATAGGAAAATACAAAAATAATACTGGAATTGTGTGAGGCTTCTGCAGATACGAACGCAAATATTCTACCCTTTTGAAGTAAACTCCTATATGGCACACCTGTCCGTGTATCCGAGGAGCATGGTTTTATTTCCTCTTGCTCATACCAGGAGGTGGTGGAAGTGTGCCCATCAATTTGCATATAATGGAGAGCATGACTTCATCTGCACCTCCTCCAATGGACAATAGACGGAGGTCTCTGCAAGGTAAAAAGCAAGAATAAACAGCAATCTAGTAATACCTTAAGACTCGTGGATCTAAGCTTTTCCATTTAGCGCTTCTTTTCCATAGAAAAAAAGCTGCATTCGAGATTATTTTTGACATATCAGTTGAATATATGGAGGTTCCATTTTTCAATTACGTCGCAAAAAATATTGGAAACACATCCAAACCTTACACTGGACATTTCCCATCCTTTGAAAGCTAAGGGTTTGCCAGTGATTTATGGATATTTACCTGTACCTGTTATGGATATTTACCTGTACAATCTGCTCACAAGGACATCGTTAGTGAAGCCCATGCCACCCCAATACTGTAGACATGAATCTGAAACCTCCCGTGCCAAACGTCCCGCCTTTAGCTTACACATGGAAGCTAACTTGGTAACATCATTTCCCTGGATGTATAGGCCTACAACGACAAAAAGGGAAAAAACCCAAATCATTCATGTGTGTTTTTATAAACTTCAAATATTGGTAGACACATGTATACTGAACATTACAACACATTTAAAAGCATATTGGCACTCACATACATATATCAATCACGAACAGAAATCTAAATTTACCCAGTCAACCAAGAGCTAACATCCACAGCTTCGGATAAGGGTAGCTTTATTTAATCTAAACCATTTTGATTATTTTTTATTTTATATAATCTGAATCTATGGAATACAAACCACACTCATCGCCAGAATGACCTTTATTTCATTGCTTTCCTAAAAGGACTCATGTTCTATATAAATCTATTGCTAAAGGGTTGGCATAAAAATTGCACTTGCATTTCTTTCAAGAAAGGTTGATTGAAATTCGATTGCCTTCCCCAAAGTGACAAGACGGTAAGTTTGGAATGTTCAGCAGACACAAAGAGAGGTACCCTGTGGGGGACTTGACCTTCAATCCTTTCCTTTAAACAATGCATACAAATTCGGGCTAATGGCACGCCATTGGGGAAGAGCTTCTTTTCGACATTGAATTCGCGGCGGAATATATAACGAACTCACTACATAAAAAGAAAACGGGCTCCGTGTCTCTTTCAGCAATTGAGTATGGACCAGCGGGCATTCGTTTTCAAAACGCATGGGTTCACCACACAATCAAATGCTCTTCCTTTGTGTGTCCTTGAATTCAAAGAGTTTCACGTTTGTCCCTGACACCCATTTCATTGGCGATTTACTTTTAGCATACCCGGTACAGTAATGATGAATACGGAAAGCATGTTTTTTTTTGTTTAAAAAGAAAGAAAAAGATTTAGTATTTTTATACAGCACATCTTCTGTAATAACGACAGTTGAGTTATCAACAAAAAAGTACATTGTACAACGCATGCATAACAATGGCATAATAAAACCAGCAAATTACAAAATTGGAGTAATAGTATATATTCAGAACCCAGCGATAAATCCTCATGGGAAGAGGATAGTTGAGGGTCCTAATGGCAAAACGACTAGATGTACATGAATAACAATACTATTGTTCATCCATCTTAAGTGAGGCAAATTGTCTTCATGTCCCGAGAAAAATGCTAGTAATTTAGATAATTATTCCCACAGACTACATCTACTGGATTTTCTCCATTAATTGGCATACACAATGACTGGGGAAGTGGTTTTTATAACAGCAATGGGATTGAGGTTGAACAAGCATATTCATATACTTTCGGCGATTCTCAGTTTATAATTACGGGCAGACAGTCGAAGAGAAAGGATTCGCTGGAAGTAAGGTGTGGGGAAAACTCACACTATCATTGTCGTGCCTGGAGAAACTAGTTTTTAATATCAGTGATTCGGACCTAAAGTGTGAATCATCAACAAATCCAACTTTTTACGCTTTTTGTCTGTAATTAAAGTAGTTAGATGAAAAGAGTAGACCACGCTCATGTGCAAATAAACATTCTTTAAGATTAACCACTGGAACGTGGTTTTAAAACAGCAAGTGTCAGGGTGCCATACACTTCTTTGACATCGAGGAAATGTGACAGTCTTAAGGCAAGTATTCGGAGAGTTGGTCTTTGATTTATCGATCTAGCCCGGGGATTTTCAATCGTGTGGATGTTCGCAATTATAGCGAAAGTTTGAATTATTCATTTCGTTGTTGACCGTGCCTTTGAGTGTGATTCATACAAGAATACGTGGATGCTTACGACAGAAACTTCCCACGTGATTCGGCACTAAAGGACGAGATTAAGTTCATTGTGAACTGGGTCATGGTCAGTTTTTGATAAAAATATGTTTGAATATAAGACAAGAAATGGTTCGTCACGGTGAGTTCTAAAATGTGAAGTGCAAAAGCTAAATGGAACAATAAGCAATGTATTAAATCATCCATTGAAAGATCAGTTAAATCGGTACCAAATGGTTTCAAATTAATTAAAGTAACTTATTAAATATGCATATGGCTATTATAATTGTGAACACGAGAAATGGAAATCATTATGAAAGGTAGAATTACTTAAATCAAGGACGAATATGGACGGATAGGTCACCTCGGAGGGTTTTCAACTTGGATAGTTTTGAGGGGAAAAAATCATGAATAATTTAAGCTTAATTATTTGGGATCAAAGAAAGAAAAGGAAAAGATTATGCAGTCATAACTTCGTAATGGTGATCCTAAGATACCTCACTATAAAACGTCTATGGAATCAGAAGCCGTTAAATCAATGCAGAGTGCAGAATTGTTCAGTATCATTCGATCATATGAACCCTAGTGATTGACCAAGGAGGTGAAGGAGATGCAGAAAATTTCGGACTAAAAAGAGAATATTTCATGCCGATTGCCTCTGACTCATTTGAGTCCATCAGTTCCGTGAAGGATTTATTATCATTATATTATTATTGGTATTTTTATTATATTATTATATTCATATGATTATACAATTAGATGAATAATTTCGCCGACTTCATCTCCCATTGAACAATATACATAAATTCACTTATACGAATGCATTTTTCTTTATGAATGCAAAATTAACTAGTTTTACTCATGCATATATATAATCGATTTCGAATCCATGGGTAGGCTACTGTATTTAATATGCAACAATAGCAATATTTTAGGGTTAATGAAACATATTGACTTGGTGGCTTGGCCGAATACAAGCCAGTGATTATGATCCTGAACACGTCAGTGTATGTTGTATAGGTAAAGCATAATAGCAATGAGCATCTCTCAGTGTATGGTTAATAGGCAACACTTGTACCCTACACAGGTAAACGTATGCGTATCAATCATCAATCATGCGAGCAGGCTGTATGGCGGGGGTCACGTGAATATGAACAGTGCTCTCCCAGTACATCACCACCATCACTACCACTTGCATGGCCTCTCCCCCTCTCTTCCCACCTAACTCCCAGCAGCTCTGTGTGCATGCATCCCAAGTGCATATATGCATCGCATTGGAATAGGCAGAACTTATGGGAAGGGTTTTGAGAGTCATGCGGCGCACTCGTTAATTACCATACATGATTAGAGGGGAGCTGTTGAGATAAATTTACTTTCGATATATTCACCTATACCGTTATGTGTTATAATTATGTTCAATTATTTAAACAGTACATTTAAGAAAAAATCAATTATAATTCAAACAGGATTGGCATCAAGATATATTATTCAAAGTTCCCACAGGGGAATATTGTCAATGTGGTAACAACCCAATGGCTTCCAGAGGTTACATTCGAGAAGGAGCTAGCAAAAGGATAGGGAACGAATGGGAAAAACCTTCTCGGTAATAACCTCTGGGAAATAAAAACCTTTCAAAAGCACATCGAAAAGTCGAGTTTGCAAGTCAAGTGAAGCATCTAAAAAGGTCCGATGAAATCTTTACAGAGGTTTTAATTCCCCAGAGAATATTCTAGAACGTATACGCACATTAATTCCGATTGGTGTAATGTTTTCATTGTGAAAATGTTTCTAAATAAGTTAGCAAAGATAAGGGTGATGGATAGTAGTAGCTCTGATTTTACTGCAAATGCAAAGGGTATAGGGACATTGATGAAAGAGCAGCGTCGTAACATTCCAACAAACACTACCAAACGGGTGAAAAAGCATTGTTTTTGCCTTTTAATAAAAACATACAACAGATATAATGAGTATGATCCGTGAATGTCATTACAAGTGTAATTGTTTAAGGCACTTCGACTAAGGCACTGTTAGTTTGTGGAACACAGAAGCAAAGAATCGATCGTCATGGCCTATTCCAACACTCACGTGGCTCACCCTCCGCGCTGAATTGACTGAAAGTCGTCTGCGATGGTTCAGTTACCATGGCCACCATGTGAAGCATGACGCAAAGCAGACGACAACCGCACAAACGCGTGTAAAACGCAGCTCATTGCAGTATGCAGTGTCTTTACCATTACTCATCAAAGGCACCTTTGTTCAGCATATATCTTTCATGCTAATTTGGAGTCTTCTCCTGGGTAATTTTCGCCATCCACCGAGGAATTTTTATTGGTTACACTTCTACTGGTTGCATGGCAGTAGTTTGCTGCCGCTCAGGTGTTCATGTATGAATCACACTCTCAGCTACACAGCATCAAGCATTGCATGTCCCAAGTTGGTCCAATGCAAGACTTGCATTTCTATCTCCATCAATGAATTGATGGGAATTTTGGCCATAGGCTCGGAAAGGACTTCAGAGCAAGGTTTTTAACATGGACAGATTGTAGACCACTAGAGGCGCATTGATTATGAGCTGATGGAACAAATGGATTTCGAAACGTCGAGACCAAGAATCGCCCAATTCAAACCTTTCAATTAACACACAGGACATAAGGTAACACATCTATAGCTTTATATTTATACATGTAAATACCAGAATCGTTTCGCACCTTTATAACCATGATACCAAATAACAATTGAATGTATCTTAAATCCAATTAACATTAAATTCAAAAATGCAAAAAGTCATGCCGAAAGATAAAGGAAAACAGACTGATGGCAAATACTTGGACCAAGTTTTAGCACAAACAAAATTTTATGACATTTAATAATTGGTCTACCTAAATGTGCCACTAAAGATCCCAATGACAGTACAAAAAGTCTGCAGGCAATCACACAAGTACTTCATAGCCCATAACATTATTTATTGCCAGTATTGTGTTGCATGGTCGTTGAACGGAATACAAACCATAATCGAATATAAATTGGTATTCGGAGGGAATTTCCCTTCTATCTTTTTCATAGAGCCACTATGAGTTTTTAAGGCAGAGAAGGGATAACATGTCATACAATCCTTTCCATTGATAGTCTGTAAAATAACCCCTCAGCTGGTGAGGCAGGAGGGAAAATATTAGTGTCATGACACAGAGCTATAACACTGATGGAGCAGCCAGGGTAGCAACAACTAATGTGGATAAAATCAGGTAAATGATATCCAAACTATCACGAGGCATTGCTGTGAAATGGACTTGCAGCTCCCATTTAAATGAGGCATGCACCCAGATAAACCTATATTTTTAATTTTGGGGTTGATTTCTGACAGATTGTTTCCGTTTACATCCCAATGTCAACATATTCAACACAGATTGCATTAAATGTTTGCAGTGGTCTGAACGGCTTCTAAGTACAACTGCTAAGCCATTCGAACTAGACTTCGCAATATGAAATTATTGTCTCCAATGTTATTATTTTGGTCTGTCCATTGCTCCTCCTTGCATTCTCAAAAAGCAATTCCCATAAAGTCTCCATCCTTTAATCGAAATTTGTAAATGTGGTTCATTCCATATTGATCCTTGGACCCACCATCCACATAAATGACCACATTCTCACCTGTAATCTTCATCCCTTCCATAACTCCATCCCTTCCAATAATCCTTGAACAGACTCACCCTAGTCCTTCAGGTCAGATATATCAGGCAATGAGGAATGGAGATAGAAATGGAAATATACCTTAATAGATTGAAAATTACATTGGAATACAACGTGCTAATACAAATCAATCAATAAATAATACAAATATCGAGGAGTATGTTTTTCAAGGCACCTGATTCGACATTTATAGTTATTCATCTTCTTGGTTTAAATGCCCAATATACATTTATAAATGTTGAACGGCTCTATTTAAATATCATTTCCATATCGTCTCAATATGTTCCGCCTAACACCTTGAAAGTGTTGCTACCCTTTGCCCAAACCACACACATTTACATCTGAGCTCACATGTTAGCTATCAATCAGTAATCAATAAATGGGTGAGTTGCTATTGATGGGAAACATTCAGGTCATGTTGACTTCCGCATCAGTCGCTACAAATTATCATTCCAACCAACCAGACAGTAAACTATGCGGTTGAAATACATACAAGAGGAACATTCCAGTATTTGAAAAAAAATCCAGAACTAATATAGATATCGCGAAGAGAATTTTACACTGGAAATCCCATGCCCCTGCACAGCAATGACTCAATTTACAGATATTAAAACATTTAATTCAAACTAACTAATGAAGAATAATATGTCGTTTTAATGAATGCGTTTAAAAAAAGAAAAATTATGGAGATGTATTACACCAAATGTCAGTCCTGTACAGCAAATGTGCCTCCGCATAGCTCCATTGGCGGCAAATATTACAGTATTTGCAGATTTTATTAAGATAAACTCAGCCTAATTGGGGAAAGTTTACTCTGTATAAAGAAAGCCCACGAATTCACACTTATACCGGAGGAACGCTGTTGGTATCAGTGTTTATCGTGATAACATGCGAGGCCGTGTCTTTTACAGCGATCATTTGAGGGTGGTTTTACGGTTCATGAGTTAAACTAACTTAATGGTATCCATGAAATTCCGCCAGAGATGGGAGGCTCGGCGAATAAATACTCTCACTGGGGAACTGTGCATATAGATATGACATTTCTGGTAGATTTAGCAGCATTATTTATGTAGGCTCCTCTCTTCCGACAGTACATAGGGGCCATAGGGCCATACGTAGGGCTATAGTTTCTTCATAAATTAATGATATGCGTATTAGAAGGCACAGGTAGGGGAATGTGATATTTGTTAATACTATTATACTGTTGGATAAAATGAAAATATGTATGCGTTAGAATTATAGGGAAAGATCAATATCATTATTGTAAGGGGCATTGTTCAATACTGTATATCGCTAGATTAACCACCCAGATAAACAGATGTTTCAGCTGTATGACTCTGGAATTTGCCACAGCAATTCAAGTTCCGACAAAACACCTGCCATTTAGTACCAGGCATTCGCGTATTAATATTGAACTAAATAGTATTACACGAAATGATCATCAAGTACCAATTGTTTTTATACTAAATTCCAGAAAAGAAAAGTCTATTAACTTCCAGAAAAGAAGTCACGAATGCCACATGTTTGATACATAGGGCACATTAGACTACAAAGTTATGAATTTATTATAAATCATAATTATATTATCATTCGAATATGTCTAGCAACCAGTAATATTAGAAGTTCTCATAATAATCTGTGGATGGTAGTTAAAAGTCTAAACTTTATTCATATCTTAGCGCTAGTAGAATTCAGGCATTGTCAGAAAGTCACCCAAGTGACATCGAATGTCCCACACATAAAGTGTAAACTTCCCCTTCCCCATGGATGCGAATCGCCGAATCTTGAAATATGAATGAGACCACCTACTACTAAGTTATCATTTATACATACACAATCCACAGGAAGCATACGGATGACCCTAGAATTGATATCTCAATATGAACACAACGTTACCCCACTGAACCTTCCACATCATCACTTAATTAGCAGCCTTTTAATTATTCAAAGTGGTTGATTCTATTGTGAAGGGTTTGGCCGCGCACTGCGCCCCTCCCATATGGCACCCGATTTCTGATTAGTACTACTGAATCATATATATCTGGGGCTCATGTACCTGTACCAAACCATGCACACTTAAATTACAAACAAGTTAAGTGAAGATCTTGGCACCAATATGTCCCGAAGATGTGCTCTCCATCACCTTCTTAACTCTGACACTGGAGGTTAGAGGCATGAATATGTTATATGGAAGGGAGATATGATAAAATGGAGGGAGTCTATCAGTTATCCCACATACTGACCAACTCTTTAATATGGTAGATAAAGTAAGATATATGAGAGCAGACACGCACTGAGATATATATTAAGGACCAAGTACCTTAATTTCTTTGTTGAGTAAGGCTATTATATCAAAAATAACGAAACGAGCAATTCTGCGATACTGATGAGTACAAACACTCGAGGGAACTCACACACACCGTAACAACCGGGATTATTAAATAATGGGTACATTGGTTTGCTGATCGGTCTAAGTTGCGGGTTAAGCGAATTACCTCAGGGTTTTACACACATGATCATTTGTGTATTTCATATTGTAACATAGACAAGAAAAGGGGATTCACATTCGATCTGATATATGATTGCAATTGACATCAAATGTATCAGCTGGGGTGAAGAAGGCAAACTAAAACTCTATAAAGTAAACAAAAAACACATGGCGGCTGTCAAAACATAAAATCAACAAAATGATCAGAAGAATCTGGTATAGTAATCATTTATCTGTAATGGTCGCTGCAAAGCAATTACAGTCATATATTTCATCTCCACTCAGACACATGCTACGAAACTGCACTGCTCTTAAGTGATAAATAAGAGGGTTTCAAATTAGATTATGTACATCAGAACTCCCGCTCATAACTTTCCAGTAGATTGAGTTGCCTTCTATTGCATTGGTATCGGAATTAACAGGATGATATACTTGGTTAAAGGGTTTACTCTGGGTTTAGATCCACAACCGATATTGAATGCTTTGGTCACTTAACATTTGAGTATTATACAGTGAATATTCATAGCGCTAACCTATCTTGATTATTACCCACTTAAGTCTGTACTGGAGAAAACGATATACATGTAATTATGGACCAAAATAGTCTAGTCAGGACTCTAATCTTTATGATAATCAATTCTAGTTTCATTCACAGTGATTTATATATCAAACTGAAAGCTTTTTCACTACGTTTCGATTATTTTCTTTATTTTGACACGAAGATGATACAAAGGTATGCGTGTACTGTTTTAGAGCGCTGTTATGATCGGTGTTCGATGAACCAGAAATCTGGATGCCCAATGAACTTGGCCTAACACATGGGTGAGGATGTAGTCCATTGTATCTGGCGTTACCCCCAGGTAACAATAAGCCATTCTGATAACATTGGACATGTTATTACCAATTCTTCTGCTCTAGTTACATTCAAGAATTCACAAATACTGCAAACAATGCCCAACTCTGTACCCCCGAGCGATGAAGTTAATTGATAGTTCGCACCTCTAAACGAGCATGTTCCAACACGGATATCATCTAGAGATGACATGGTTCTTTATCAGGAGAGGAACTTTTTAACAGGGGGAATATTTTTCTATTAAATACAGAGTAAAAAGGGACCATGAGTAAGTCAGTAAAGCCATATTAAAAACGTTGATTAGTGGCAAGGGGAACATTCAATAGGATTACACAGGTTAAAATGGTGGTTTTGGGGACAAGAGCAGGCAGAATGACATAGCATGACAGGAGATTGCCCATTGTCATGGGTAGCGAAGCGCCTCCCTCAAAGAATAGGTCCTCTTTGTAACAGACAAATAAGACGTTGATGATGCTATCATGCATGCCATCATTTGGCCATGGTCATGAATGGGAAGCTATGTGATAAACACTAGTCCCTTGACAACACGATCTGCCCGTATTTAAATAAATAATTATAAAAAATAATAGAATCTATGTGGTAGGTGATTTTCTTAAGCAAATGTTGAACACAGGTAGAATAAATGCGTTTAGCTACCACAATGAACATCATTATTCAAGTCAGTATACCACAGAATTTATTTTCTTCACGAAACATAACTTGTTGCGCTTTAATTAATCATGAAGTTTTGTTATTCAACCCTAGGTAATGGACTGAGGATATTAGATGTATATTTCTAATAACAATACAAACTTAACCATTGGATAGTCCAATGAAACAAACTATATAGTCAGGACGCACAAGTATTTTACCAAGGTGGTAAGCATACAATTGCTAAACACTGACTAGGAGGTATGCACACGATGGCTATTCAATGTGTGTGTTTTAATTAATTTCAGGTCTACCATCAGCAGCTAAAAGAAGAAAACGCAGACATAGGCATGGGGCGGCTGACGAGAAGGACAATGCTAAAATCGGTGCATAGTGTTTTCCTGATATTGTTTCTACCTCAAATATTAGGGCAAAGGACATATCGGCGGACATGCGATTGCGATTATACAGCTGATGGGCGTTGCGCCTACACACTTCTCCTACCTCTAGCTTCAGAAAAGGCAACACCAACATGCCCTAAGCCTGGCACCACAGAAGGGATGGATCAACTCCCTTCTGGTGGCGGTTCCATGGATTCTGGCAAGATAATCAAGTTAGAAAATAACATTACTTTAGTGAGGGATCAGATGTATCGTCAATCGTGGATGCTGAATCAGATCCAGAGTTCAATGATAAGTTTACAAGGCAAGACAGACGCCTTAATCCGTCATACCAATCTTAGTCTTGGAACATTTCCCTCCGGGCAATTCCCCGACGGTAACAGTGGTGGATCAAACGGTGAGAATGCAGGGGGATACCAGATACTGAAGGATGTAGAGGTATGCTATTCTGGAGAACGATTACATAATCGCCAATTACATAAATTATGAAATTATTTATTCAAGTCCGAATCAATATGCAATCTGCATTACCTCAAATTAGATCCAGATGACATATCTCTCCTAAATATATAGGCAAAGATTATTCATAGAGTTGATTCAGAAAATTTTAGCAAATGTATCTCAACTATTCGAATCTGTATCATTGTTGTCTCGGACATCCATATTCATTTGCTGCTACCATTATTATATTGCCCTCTCTATAAATAACAGGGCTGAACATATATATTTTTACTTTCCACCAACAGGCATTACAGACGCAGGTCATGGGAGTACGTGAGCGCATTACCACAGCAGAGATGCAGGTCCGTGAATACGCTCAATCACTCCAGTCAATACTGGACGAACTAACCAGGCTGACCAATGGTCAGAGCCGAAACTCTGAGCTGATCCAGGCACATACTGAGCACCTCCAGGCGTTGACCATGGATGTTGAGGAGCACTGGGTGGCCTTGCCATGCTCCAGGAAGGTGGTAATTGTGGATAGAAATGATGACAAGCTACCATTAGGAGGGGTGATAACTGTCTCTAGTACCTATAATCCATCCCATGGTCCTGAGAAAGCAAGGATTTATCAATCTAAAGTACCAGGGGCGTGGTGTCCAAGTAAGTCCCTTATTTACCTGGCTGACTAATATGGAAATGATATAGTCTCAGACAATGCTATTGACAGAGCTAAATTGAGTTACGCGTCGTAGAACCAACAGATGCTAATTTCACTAACGGAAATTTGACAGATGTGAATAAGCAGTCAGTGATATCATATTGTTTTCATTGATTAAAACATTATTTTAACACTAGTCCCTTTCTCTCAAGGGGAATATATAAGTTTTCTAGTAATAATATTTAATTTCATAATAAATTGTATTAGTTTATCAATAAAGGACATTTGCATGTATATTTCTATAATTTTGTTAGTGAAGTATTCTTTTAATATTTTACTTAATTTTTTAATGTAGAGGATAGGTTTATTTTTCAATGGAGACAATAGGTTTGTTTTAGGTGGTTCACATTTCTTTTTAACTGCATGATCATATATAATTTCTTTATTTTGTGTTTACCTTTTCACAGTCATTAATTCATACCACTTTAATATCACACACATTCAATAGATACGTATCACCTGAAGGTTATCGCTTACACCAAAGACGATTTTTAGCACTGACAGTGGACAATATAAATAAAATATATAAATAGATGTACGTGGAAACTCCAAACTATATATACGTGTATGAATACAACGCAACAATATTGCGGCATTACAGAAAACATCCTTCGTCAACTTTACAATTTTCAGTTTGGTTTCTATGGCAGGCAAGCATAAAAGGTAGTATTAAAGTTCAAGTCCAACATTATAATATTATTGGGCTATATCATATATTGCCAAATATTCAATAGTGATGTGTTGTATATACACTAGAGGGAAGCACGCGATTCAGGAACATGAACGTTGCCATGCCTCTAACATACATAGAAAAAACATTCCTGATGTTAAAGCAATGCGAATTACACAAGATTAATGATGTCACACGATATCCAAAGAATGAATGAAAAAATAAATGGATGTAGACTGCCCAAGGCTATCAGATACCTTCAAAGTAGGCAATATGGAACTTAAAGCATACGTAACATAGTTTATTAAGTTCCACCGTGGGAAGAGATTATAATTTATCGGGATTTATGACTGGGATTTAATAGATGTGTACACGGGGGAAATGTTGCATTTTAGAAACAGGCCTTCTATAAAAATGACCTTCCCGACCTTCCGTATTTAATTATAAATTTAGGACCATAATTATAGCTGCAGAACGCTGGCTTTCCCATGTTACTTTATCAATAGGTAAATGCCTCGAAATATAGCCAAACTGCCACTTTAATTTAATAGGACGTGGGATTACCTCATATATAAGTTGCTACCACTTTCTCATACTGACACAATTGAGGACATCCACGAGGACATCAATTAAGTAGTATCCTTACTTGCGAGAACCTATGAAAAGGTAGCATACGCAGAAGGCCTTAAACTAACATGGCATCTGTGGTCGAGCAATGAAATGTTCAAAGGTTTGGGATGAAAGGACGAGAAGAAAGAGAGTGAGGGAGACGGGATGGTACAGACTGTGGAGGTGACCCAAGAAGTAAGGCATGCATGCACGCACATAGAAATATGCCCCAGATATCATGCACGCTTATGTCAAGGTGTGAGAAGAGGGTCAGGGTAAAGGTGCCGGAGAACATGGAAATGATTAACTCCAACAAAATATAATGGACCTTTTGAAACATCCATAATCATGTTTATAACTTTAATATCAAGGCCACAGCGAATGGAGGAAGCAATAAAACTATGTATGACTCTATTTAAGATCGAGTGTTGGCCTGGGAAGGGATCCGATAAAAAATAAATATATATATTAATGTATTTCCCAGTACAACTATGTGATTTTGGAACACACGCATTGATAAAAAGAACAATGAAATTTTATGACACCGACAGACGATCCAAAGATTTAAAATCCCAATAACATACATAGACATCCCTATTTATCCGAGTCCAAAGGGACTCATAATGTGTAAGAATGAGTTTTTATGTGAGTCAGTCTGGTGTGACAAGAACTGGTTGGACGGGATCGTCATGCTAACCACACTCTCTATACCCAGTGCGTATGTGTTTATGGCTATATCTGATTCTCTGTAACAAGTAAAGCCGCCTACACAATGTGTAGAAAAGGAATGGGACAAGGGTAAAAATTGACCTATACATAACTTAAGAAGCTCTTGTATTACTTCGATACAGTTCACGTCTGTCTTTACATTCTTTTACGATATACCTAAAGTTATATTATTTGAAGACATGAACCGTTAATGGGGATTTTGTATGAAAGAGATGGATACATATGTTACTTTTGCCTTATGTGAAGGGTAATGGTATTATATAGGGGATATGATTGCCAAAAGAAAAAATATATATGAGTAGCCGGTAATGGGTTTTTGTTTGCATGAAGCGGATGAATGATACCTGCATTGTTAGTCGTGGGAACATTACTAATTCGTCATCATAAAAATACTTCAATGATAATAGACACATAGAAACTTTCAATAATTTCATGCCGGGTTAAACTGGAGAATCTAGATAGAATAGATAAGTGAAAGTTGTACAGTGTTTCAAAGGAAGAGACAACCATATCATACGCTTGGCATATTTTCATCCTGTTTCACTTAACTTTTTGTAAAAAGAAAAGATCGGACACATTTTGGTGTCCCATTTGTGTAACCCCGCAGTCTTGCCATTTGGTTTTAGAAGTGTAAGAAAAAAGACCCTAAAACATTTCAAGTATGTAAATCGAATGAACTATATTACTTTGGCTGCCAACAAAGATAATCTACATGCGTTATTTAGTAACAATTCCATTCGCTACTTTGTTAACATCAAATCATAGGAATATATATAAAGTTCATATCATGGTTTGGCGCACACAAATTTACTTCATTAGCTTTCTTTGGCACGCAGTTCAATGCCATTGACCGTTAATGGACAATGTTCATATTTTACATAAGAGAGTAAGTTTTATTTATATATATTGTAGATTTTCATAAGTGTGTTTCTACGATTGTAGCTCTGTTCAAAGCTATATCTGATAGCCCTTCGAATAAAAATAAAAATCCTTTCATTAACAACCCCAAAGAATGTCAAAACCTCTTATACAAGTCTACAAATTACCAGGCAAAATTCGGAAAAAAATAATACTTGAACCGCAGGTGTAGGAGGTATTCTGAACCAAATCACTACGATGCTAGAGTATGAAAATATCTTTTGAAAAAAAAAGACCTGTGAAATCCGGCAGATTTTCAAGCGCTTTAAATATCAGAGAATTCAAACCTCCAATTTACAATGATCTTTTCCCCAAGATTATAAAATCTTTTAAAGGGGTTACGATGACAGGAATTCTAAGCCACTTGTTTATTGAAATAACATTTTAGACTTAAGATCTGTCGCACAAATCCATACATGACAAGGAAATGTAGATTGATAGATGTTGTGTGGGAGGTAAATGGCAAGAGTTGCATATATCAACTCCATCACTCCCTGGTCCCTGCATATTAGGTTAAAAAGGAGCGCGGGGGTCGTAAGTGGAGAAATATATGTGATATATGGTTAGTTTTTATGGTTAGATGTATAGTTACAAGAATATCATCATGTTTCAGCCCACCGAGAGAGATATCATAACTTAAAATCAAAATCGATCGACTATTAAGACCAATACATTAAGACACCAAACTAACCAAGCACAATGGCCCACAAGGGAATCGGCAAAAACACTGATTCGATTCAGATAGAGAAGTAATTCTTTTTCTTTGCTGATTGTGTTACCTTACCTTTGATTTATTCTGAAGTGTTAGACCCTACCGCGACAAAAGGTGACGGGTAATGGGCATGTTTTTCACTTGGGCGTAGAAACCTATTGGGTTCATATACTTCATACACCAAGTTACACGTTATTTGAGTGCATGTGTCATAAGGACAACTTTATTTCATATAAATGAAAGTAACAAATCACAAAGTCTCAAGGTTGCGACATTTGCCGACTAAAATTTCTTATCTGAGTAAAAAGAAGTGTTATATAAAAAATAAATGAGTTTTAACTAGTTCATTCCATTTCTAATATACAATAAATATAGGTAAATGAAGAAGGTAAAATTAAAAAGAAATGTGAAGAAAAGAAGAGGAGACCCAGATTTGTTCTAAACATAACAGATTAATGCAACATGGACAATTAAGCTGTGATCTTGAATACAGAAACGCATAAATAGAGATCGTATCTGCCAAATTCTGTCTCAGCGATGTATTAGTGAGTTAAAAGATTTATAATCTAGTTCTAGTCCAAGGGTGGCAATAGAAAGAGGGGACGACAGTTATAGTTTAAGCGGTCAAAACCCTGATAAACTCCACAAGGTTATTATTCTGTGTAATAGCAATATAACACCTGTATTGTTATACCAGGCGTACATATTTACTCTGTGATCATATTAGTTGGATTAAGGGAAAACTGTTAAAAAAAGTATTGTTATAAGTATTCTCGGTGCCGCCATGCAGCTACATATTCGTGCCTCCTTGCACAGCAAATCATACAGTTATTTCATTTTCTTAAATATTCATGACAATACTGCTGGGTCTAGGACATACATTCTTTTTTGAACATTCAATTGGTACCTTGCAGCTATAATGATAAACATGCTCTTGGGCAACCTCAAGACCGCGTGACATGGTCTGTACTTTTGGAGATCGTTGGGTCGAAGGTGAATCACCGCCCGCCGTGAAAAATATTATTTCTGCACCAAAGAACATGGGCATAGTGGCTGTGCAGCAAGTTGCAGACCCAGATATCATATTATCCTCAGTTAAATTTTAAACAAAATCGACTCTCATATCCGTATCGAGATGGTATTGCATCAATAATTTATTTATTGTAGAAATGAGTTTCCCAAGCTAATAAACACTGAATAGTATGTCCCACGCTTAAGGAATGTTTTCTTTCATATGTGCAATGCCAGCATATGTATATATAGTCTCTACCTAACAAAAGATAATTGGTACTTTAGGGTTAACTGTCTCGTGCACAAGTTATAATTTGGACGAGTGACATGGGTAACTGTTTTAGCATGTATACAGTTTTAGTAAGTAATTATAAACTTTTGGACATTTTGTTTGTGTGTACAGATTGAAATATTATTTAAAAAAATGTAATTCTATAGTCACGGTCATTCAGCTATGATTTTTAGTGTGATCTATCTATTCAGGTAGGAAAGACAAGGTATTTGTTTACTAGTGTTTCTTTGCATGGTATACCTATTCTATGCCTATACCAGGCTTGGTTACATATATAATTACTCTGTGATCATATTAGTTGGACTAAGGGAAAACTGTTAAAATAACATTTTGAAAATATGAAAATGATATGTACAAGATTCAGTATTAGATCTAAGTGGACAGCTGTGTACATTTTTGAAATACTGAGTTCATATTGCTAACGGTATTGGCTTAAGCAAGTAGTCGATAAATGTTTATTAGTTTCGGTTAAAAAACAATGCACTCAAGTTGTCATCTCCGATTCTTTTTTCATTTTTATTTAGTCCAATCAGAGCTATATAATTAGTATTATATAGCTTTGGTCCAATATTTCGCCCTGTTGGTGGGGGAGGAGCGGGGTGGTTTCTTCAGGGGCAATTTATAGATAGTTTTTTTTTTATATAATTCGTGTTGAATGCATATTTATAAATACTTAACAGAAACACATGGATCTACAATTGATAAAACAGGATCTTCATTGAGGTCGGATGCACGGCTTAGAAAACAAACCATAATCAGTATCAATTTAACGAACTTATGGAAAATATATATAGTCTGGAGCTCCACCTGGAATACTACAACTAAATGGAATGCCAAAAAATCATTAAGCTTATTTACCCAACAGTATAGTGTAACACAGTTTCGCGCATGCAGTAAGCACAGAGAATCACTCCAGAATTTTACACAATTTATGAGGCTATTTTACATGAAATAACACGGATTTCGTGCACATTAGACAAAGACCCTGCTGTTAAAGGTGAAATATAGACATCAAAACAACTAACCCATGTTGTAGTCGATACATCTAAAGTAGACAACCTTCCCATGTGAATAAAAGTCATTACGGAAAGTCGACATACATTTTCCCTAACCTTCAGGTTGAAAAATTTATGAGTATAATATTATATATGCACGGCATGTATTTGTATGAGCATGAATGATCGATCCAGAAGCAGTCCCCAGAAGCTAAAGAATGTATAGCATTTTGGACTCAACAACATATTAGTTGGCTGAGTTTAGGGAATTATATATATTCTTTTAATTAAAACAGCGATTCTAATTCAATATTGGCTGTTCTGTTAATTATCACTTCTTGATATAATAACAAGCAATTATATGGCATATTTTGCCTTATGGGGTCAGGGTCTTTTGGATTAAGATCTAACTCGTTCCATTGAGAGTATTGAGCACCTTGTTGAGACCCCACTTCAAGTTCAATACCAACTTCTATAAATATAACAACCCAGTTTTAGCGTCTTTAAGTATGCCACAAGGGTTGTTAAGGGGTTCTATATGAGTAGGGGGTATAGTATGGATCTAAATCTGACGTGGGAGTAGGGTGGTAATTTATGTTGTCGGGGTAGGAGAGAAATCACTTGTTACACGGGGCTTTCTTTATCTAGCCTTATTATTAAGGGCTTATCCAAGTCAAATTACGCACCAATGCGCCGGGATACTAAGAGGGCTAAACATTCTGATGCTACCCCCGATTTAATGCCCAAAATACAATAATAGTCAGCAAGAAGTGACCAATTATTTACGCAATATAATACTCCACTGTATAGAAAAGGAGTAAATTCAGGAACAGCAGATTGTGTAGATTATCATTTTGAAGTTTCCTCTCAAAGATACTGTGGGCAGGTTGTTTTGGGACCGACCTAACAATAGTAATATAGAGTATTTGACCATTTGTTGGGTTGTCAAGCTATGATGAAAAGCTGACCACAAACCTGTTACCTAACATATTATATACATAACCTGATATTGGCTAGCGGATGGTGTTTATAACTCTTAAATCAACGCCTTCAAACAATACGTCTTACAATAACTGACAAAAGACAATACATTATTTTTTCTAGCAAATCTCTCTTAAAATAACTTAAAATGAAGTACTTAATGATCGGATAGGTTTATTACATCGACAATTTATCCGTTTCTTAGAGGCGTTAAAGACCAAGAATGGTTGACTTGAAAATCTAACAAGAAGTCAACAATGGTCATTCAGGCGTCATAGTTAAAAGCGTATTTTATAGGCATAGCCTGGCCAAGCTTAAGAAGTTACACAGATACAAAATAGATGGTTTTGTGACCCCAGTAACCCACTGTGCATGGACATTCATAGGTCTACCCCTCTACCTCTCGATTCACTCAACCACTTCCTTCCAAACATTTAACACCTTTCTGCTACCTGTAGAAGGACAATATCCCACCATCAAAGGTAATGGTTGGTTGGGGTTGGCCACAAACGGACCATGACAGAGTTGACCCACATACAGCATCTCTATGATCCTACAGCCCACCCCTCTTCACCCCAGTCACGTACCTTACACCATCTACCCCGCCCCAACCCCATGCAACCCCACGTGCATTAATCAGTACGTGGGTCCAGACAGTAAACAACAAATGCAGCAAGACTTGACGTCTATACATTTATATTTAGATCTTGGGTAAATGAGATATATAATATATAATGCTTTTATTTAAGATTAATTCATTACAGTTATATAGATATAGAAACAAAGAAAAGGTTTCAGTCCTCTGCTCATTTGCAGGTCTTCCTCGACCGCCCGTTGACTAAATAAAATACAATATCATTCTATCACTAAGATATATAATAATTAACAATTCATTTGTTGTTTACAAACTAACCAATACAATGCTCGATTATTCTACCGATCTTGTTTTTTTCATGGTTATTAGATTCTGAGTTTTGTAACAATACATAAACCTTATCAATATCAATGAGGATTTAGTCCTTCACTTATTAATCATCACATTCAATTATATATCAACTTCATTGACTTTATACCTTAGTGATTAGTCAAACTGCGCCTGGTTTGACTCACCCCTGACCCTTCCCTCCCTGATAAACAGCAACATCCCCAGCCCTGTCCCTGCATAATAAAATATATTCATTTTATCATTATATCGATCATCACTTTACTAAGGATTTACATTCCTTTCGGTAATTAGCATTCATCTTTCATACATCAGTGCAAGTAGTTGTGACCATTAATTTATTGTAGTTCATAATTAAACTAGATTTCTGACAGGTTAATCAGTTTGTTTTTCATATAAATCCCCCCCCCCCCCGAGAATACTCAATACTTTTGACATGATAATTCTTTCAATACAATACAAGCAAGGATATAATTAATGCTAGGCTTTCTCCACTCAATTTAACACAATCTCAAGTTCTTCATCTGTCCTCAGATATTTATCAGTCTCCAAGATATACTCTTGGTTTAAATATCGCCTAAACCCTTTCCTGTCCTTTATCAACTGTCTCCCTCAGAGTTCATTCCAAAGGGTTGGCATTGAATAAATGTATGACTTTTTAAATACTTCATTTCGAGGACGAGGAACTTTTAACTTTTTCTCTTTTTTTAGTCTTCTTAAATTAACATTTTTCAGATCTAAGTTATCCTCTTTCCTTGCACGCTGGAAAGCTAAGTCCAGCATATATATGTACTTTTCTCCTTGTGCTCAAATTAATGCCTTTCAATTTAGTATGAATTTCCTTGGTACACATGTATTTAGGAAGATGTAATATTATTTTGAGAGCCGAATTTTCTAGCGTTTGTAATTTTTGTAAGTGCGATTGAGCTGTGTCGGAATAAAATATATCACCATAGTCTATTATGGGTCGCACCATGACTTTGTATATAGGTAATAAATGATAACTGCTTTTAGATTTAAAAAAGCCCCGATCATCACAGACGCATTACCTTTTAATAAGACCTGGCAATGATTGAATACAAAAGGACAATATTGATGGGGCATTAATTGCGATGCTTACGTAGAGTTCAGCTTTCTAGTCATTTGTGTTTTCCATGTACAACCCAGTCCCAGTATAACATCGCATCATATACGTATTGTATTTGTAAGGTGTATGTCCTTGCAAGCCCGTTACATATTATGGGTCTATTCAAGGATTGAATACAAAATGATAAATCATAATCCATTAAGTACATTCAGCTTCCTGGCAATTTATGTTTGGTGGTTTAACAGTATTTAATACCAGGCAACTCTGTGTTACAACATCCCATAGTATAATAATGCAACAGACTAGCTATGTACCTAGGCCAGGGACTTGAGACGCATTGTATCTAATTCTTTTCATTATTCATCTAATTATTTTTCAAAGCTACCTTTAAAAAGACGCATCACAGTAGTAATGCAGAGTTTAACATGGAGCAGGAAATGAAGGAATAATTCACGGACTGCGTGATATTAACAGTATGTGGATGGCCGCCCTTCATCTAAGAAAAGAAAAACGGTTTAATTGCTAGTGTAAAAAATGTTTCTGCTGGTGTTTTGCTTGATAGTCTAGTCTCTGCGGCCGCCTGGGGAACTTACAGCATGGGAAGACACGTTGCAATATAACAACACATTGATAAATTTAGAATAAGATTTTTCACGAAGAAATCAATAGTTTAGTTACTACACAAAAAATCTAAATATTTAATCATGCAGTAATGGGACTACCATCATACAATCCATAAAGTTGCATCGTGTGTGTACATAGCATTACCATTATGCCCTCATGTTGGTATAGGCGGAAGTACCACACCCACCCTGATCATCCGTATTGTTTAACTGTATATTTGTCCAGCCATCATGGCTATCTGGAAAGCCTCTTGGAGACCCCCAAATTTGCTGAAACCAGCAACAGTTTATGCTAGCGCTTTGGACATCAACTTGAATTTTTAGAAAAGGTGACATCCAGATGTGAACCAAAGTTATTTGCCTAGCTAGATATGTAGACATATCCCGAGACATATATATATATATAACGTGCAGTGCTTCCATGCATGGCCATCGACCGAGAAATCCACACTGGTGCAGACATGCCGGGTGACTCCCCCCCCCCCCCGCCCCCCCCCCCCGTCGTCTCCCTCCGCAAGCATTCTGTCTCCTCCCCCTCCTCCCCTTAAAACACACACCTCACTCTGCCTGGCTGTGCATATCTACATCATCTGTATCTTTAAGCCATTAACCCCTGCAAGTGGTCAGCCACTGGAACCATCGCCAATGCTTGTTGCCAGCTTTGCCAGGACCATCCACGTCAAATCTCAAAGAGAAGATTAAAGGACTTAGTTACACAATAAGCATTTGGTGGACATACTTAAGAAGCAACTATAGCCTTAAAGCAGCATACCTTCCTCAGTGGTCTGATCAATTTTGGGATTTATACACACAAGTTTAAGGGAAGATGTGGAATTTAGTGTAAGGTTTAGCCCAGTTAATACGGAGGCGAAGCGCGGGAGCAGAGGTGCTGAACAGCCGAGTTGTAAGGTGAGGTGGTTGGGTGGTTGTAGTCCCCACTGGCTGCCTATCTACCTGCCTGCCAACCTACCTCCCTACCACTACCTATGCCATTGCCATATACCATCGAGTGAATGAAGCCGGCATTTGCACCTCTAACAGCTTAGGGCCCACATGTAGGTGGGGCTACTAACACCAAATCTATTCAATGTTATATTAGGAACAGTTACATACCTATGAATTAATTACTGGTATACTCGACTCATATCTAGGATTACCCGACAAGTATTTTGGATCCAAATGGACTACTAGTCTGAGCGCGTGGATTTATATACATATCTATATTTATACCACACTAGGAAGAGGTGTGAGAGGGACGGGATCCGGGAACAATCTCAGTATCTTCAGTATTTGTGATAGAAAATTGCCTCAGAATGGAGCTACGGTACATAGTTCTAGCAGTCTTTATGTGTTGCATGACATTTGCCGGTACACAACGGACTTTCAAAAGATCGTGTGACTGTGAGTACATGGTTGATGGTAAATGTGCTTATACTCTTCTCCTCCCAGCTGCAGCAGACACATGTAGCAATCAAGGAGGGACAGGAGAAGGTAATGCCAAGCAAAATATGGAACTGCTCGACCAAATTGAGCAGCTCAGAATTAACATGACTGACATCAGGATTAACTCAGGGGACCAGGCACAGATGCTGAGCAAGTTGCAGAGTCTGTTGATGACACAACAGACCTCCCTAGCAGAGTTAGGCACCACTGTCGTTTCCCTGGCTGAGAGTGTAGCAGCAACAGCAGGTTCCAACGACCAGTGTGAGCTCTGCTCTGAGTTAGAAGGCACATTAAATTCACAACTAGAAGCACTCCAAAACTTGCAAAATGAGTTACAGAGAGTTTGGGCCTTTGTCCAGCCCTTGTCTGATTCTTTGATGAACATGACAGGAGGTGGTATGATGATGGGAAAAGAGTATGAAAAAATGGCAAAACAAATGATGGAGATGGCAGACATGGTAAATTCCACTATGGCCATGTATATGATGAAAATGAACAACAGCACAGGCATGATGGCAAAAAGCTTGGAAATGATGATGATGCAGATGGTTAATGCATCCATGTCGAAGGGACAGGGCGAGGGTATGATGGATATTGAGGCCTTATCCAAGATATTGATGAATGCAACCATGCAGGCCAGCATGGAGATGGTGGGAGCTATAGAAATGATGAATAAAACAATCCAAATGGACTTGATGGAAATGTTTGACTCGTGGAACAAATCAGTGATCATGAGCGTAATGATGATGATCAAAGAAAGCGAAGATAGGATGATAATGAAGATGATGAAGATGAATAAAAATGATACAAGAGAAAAGAAGGAAGAATGCAATTGTAAAACCAAGGCCTTTGCTTGTGATATGAAAGGGCTTCTGGTATCTGGGCCCAAGGCTAATATCTCAGATTCTATGATTACTGCTTCAAGTATGTTCAATGGTCTCCATGCAGCACAGAGAGGAAGGATTCGCAATCAAGGAGAAAGTACACTACCAGGCGCCTGGTGTGCCCGTAAGTATATGCACTTAGAACCGAGCTCACCAACAACAAGATAAATGCACTTTTGAATTAAGGAAATAATCCAGTTGACTACTTTAAATCGTCACTTACATTAGATCATCCCATTGATTGATCAAATATTATAATGCATTTTGAATCATTTCTCTGGGAAACTCAAAACAACTAATGGCAAATATTTAATCAAATATCCGCACACCTGTACATAATGTGAAAGCAATGGAATTTGTTTTATCGGCAATTCTAATAACTAGTAAAACATTTATGGTGCCTGCACACTATAAATAACATATGGAGATTCTCTATTTTGGAAAGGGAATCTTAACTTAAATGGATGGACTAAAGAGTAGCATAGTTCAATGAGTTAGAATTAACCCTTCTAGTCATTACGAGGGAAATTACGGAAGAGGATCATTATCGCCAGTCACAAGTCATAGATCCATGTCATCATGATGAAGTGAGACAATTAAATAACATCAATAGCGGGTACTCAAAGGGGTTTCCAGAAACAGAAGCAATGGAGGAAGAGATTTCCTTTTCCTATTCTCACACCAGTAATATTAAGAATATTGAATATGAAATACTATGGCGTTCATAACAAACGATGGGATCAGATAGCTATCGATATATTGTCTCAACTTTGGTTCTTTTGCCTTCTATGACATAGTTAAGAATAACGTGTTTCAACACAGCGATATGAGAGAGAGGCAACGCCTCAGATTGATAGCGGGGCAACTATGAGGTACATATATATTGTATTAGCATGAATTAAAAATCACACGATGACACAATATAAATCCATGCTTCAATATGTTATCAAAGCAATAATATATATTTCTAAAAAAAAGTATTCGAAATATTCTCACAACGATCGAAATTATACATGACTCGTGATGTAAAATAACGCCACGACGTTTAGCCCTGGGCTAGACACTCTGACTTCCCATTGGTATTATCTCAAGAAAACTAAAACAGGAATTCTGTCCCTGGACCATCCTCTTGATATAAAGGGGGAGCCGGGGGCTATAAAGGGAAGCAATCACAAAAAAGGCTGGGAATTTAGCCCCTTGGTGCGATACTATTTTCTGTGTGTAATTAGTATAATTAGTTAGAATAATCTCACCATCCCCTTTCCTTGGGACAAAACAATTAAAAGAATAACCGAATACCAAAAATAGCTTCGAAAACATATTACCAGAGAACATACCGTATAAAATACATTCAGCACTAATACCCTTGCACACAACAAAGTCAGACATGAAATTTTAGATGAATATGTAGCCTCTCTTAGAATCTAGGACAAGTTTCGTCTATACAAATAACATGAGTTGTAGATCTCATGCGAAGGCTGCAGTTAAACCATATCAAAATCTACGATTAACCCATGCGGACCAATAGTCTTGAATAGCAATGATTAGAAGAGGGTTAAGATCCTCTTCACTCAAACGAATCTGTAGTAATCAAATCTTAAAAGATCAGCTGAATGAAAGGAGGGAATATAAATGAAATGCACATTAACATAGAAGATGTAATTACTCACAATACAGACGGGATACCCATATAACATATCGACTATGCACGGATGAATATGGTTCTTGGTTTAGAAATTCACACTGGACCGTCAGTGGACGTTTTGGGTATTTTCTCTCGTATTTTAGAGACCCATTCCTATTCCTTCACAACTATCAAATTCCTATTCCTTCACAACTATCAAATTCCTATTCCTTCACAACTATTAATTTGTTAATTTATTGTTAGGGAATTAAAAAAATGTGCATCATGGATTTCTTAATTATTACCATTTGAGTTTAAATATGAGTTATGTTAACTAGGGATACTTATCGATGCTGTACGTATATTATATAGCCATGCCCATAGATAGCACATGTATACATGTATGTATTCACAATTCGGACAAAGATGCATACAGCTATGTTCTCAAGAGACTAATACACACAAAAACATTTCCATTAAGGATAACTAGTCTTAATTCGCCATGGGGGTGAATTGGAATGTGACCAGAGTTTTATAATACTTAATCGTTAGATCAGGTGGTTTATCATGGCTCAAAGCGGGTCAGCTGTCCCATTAAATACATGCAGATCCCTGAGCCACATTCCAGGATATGACTACGTGTAATTAAAGAGGGCCATCCTAACAGGTATATTCCATCAAGTACCTTCAGTCCTGTGTGTGTGGGTCATAGACTTCTATCAGATTCACATATATTCCACTTGGGTTAATCCATTGCTTCAAATGTAATAGATTGGGAGAAATTACAAGATGTTTGACACTGAGGATCCAATGCATGATGGGACGAGGTAAATAGGGTGATATAGCCCATTGAAAATTACGTCATTCAAACGACATAAATTGTCACTCCCAGTTAATACTAATCCTATAATTACCACCTTTAAAAAAATAAATTTGAAATGCATATAATCTGATGACATTTATTTTAACCGGGGGGCTTTTCCATAATTGATTAAAACTTGCAAAAAGGTCTGACCTGTGGCAAAATCATCTACAACTGAATGAACCATGCAATTTTAACCAGGTCTTGAATAATGTGTCACACGTGGCAAACAATCAAACGTCCCTAAAAAGTAACGTCCCCAAAGGAAGAGCGCGTGTTTCGATTTAATAATTGAAATGAAATCATATATTGAGTTTTATGGGGAAAACAGTGAATAAGAGAATGGGGTTAATAGAGAATGGGGGTTAATGGGGAATAGGAGTGGCTTGGGTGATCAGACTCATGACATGGTTGAGAGAAGAGGTGCTGATTCCAACATCACGCAGAACAAATAGAGCATGACTCAAAAACTCTTAATTTGGTATTGTTACCATGGTATCAAATAAATAAACACATGCATTCACCGCCATAATAGGATCATATAGGCTAATCTGGTAAACATCAATTCCACTCACCCTGTCATGTAAATTCATGAAGGTGTTATGAGTCCCATACAGGAAATTCACAATAATTATAATTAAAATACAATCCTATATTTACATTGTAAATATCAAAAGGGGGAGGGATATGAATGACCCTGCTTATATTGCAGCATGTGTTGCAGGACATGTGCTCAATTGTTCAGCAACACCTTATACCGCCTATAACACACATGTTTTTTTTACATTGTATTGTTCGCTTTTGAGAATGGCTACTGTGATTCTTTTTTTCATGGATAGTATAAGAACATTCCTAGATGTGTTTGAGTACAAACCCAGGTTATGTGTTAGGATTTTACCTCTATATTTTCTAGTGAATGTTACTACCCTTGATGTTGTAGGCGAAGTAAATAGAAGCACCGGAGAAGGTAAAAACGAACGCTACATTGAATTGGCCTCTTAGATACCTGCAGTCATAACTATTGCATGACACCAAGCAAAACCAGTTTATGCTTCAAATCTTCTTAATTAAAGTAGAAACATATACTTCAGATTAAAAACTTTGGGATGTTAACATTTTGATACTGACAAAATCACTATAATTATCCCTTTTTGATGTAAAGGGAAATTTCCAGTTTAACATTTGCTAATTCATAATGGAGCTGTAGTCTATTAAAGTTGTCTTTTGACTGATCAACTGCTGACCAAATCTTTTCAATAGTTTAACAAAATAACAACGCCTAAAACCTTATTGGACACGAATGAAATGCTACAATTCGGCCCAATAAAACAATTCTCAAATGAGAAAATACATTAATAGTATTAACAACATTTCAACATTTTTATATCAACTTTGAAACTTTAATAATTTTTAGTTTCTAAAAACCTTTTTTCTGAAGATATAATATTTGAAAATGTGATATTTGAAGTTAAGACTGGTATTTTCGCGTTTCCCGCTATGTATTAACAAGCGAGATGCTTTAATGCTAGTTACAGATAAAGCACTGGCTTCACTGCTACCTCAGTGACTTGTTATCACCTGATTGAATCCCATGCTTAGTACCAAACAACGGTTGTGGGTCAGTTTGTATAGATGTAGTCACTGGATGTATATGTTGTAAAATATTGTACATGTGCAAATGTGGTTGTGATACCAAAGAGTATGCTATAACCATTATATCATGTCTTTTCCATGATGGGAATATATCTTTATACAATGTTTTGAGACCAATAATGGGTAAAGAATCTGTTCAACCTTACACAAATGGATCATTCCATGATACAGAAGGATTTGAACTTACATAGCTCACCTTATTTTTCTCCAATTCCCTTCCCCCTCTTACTCTTCCCCACTTCCCCTCCCCTCTCTCCTCCTTTTTTATCTGCTATTACTGGCTCCCTCACCCCTCACCCCTCACCCACTATAATTTAATCCACCTCTTCCACTTTTTTCTAATACAATCTAGCTCTCTTGTTCTCTTCTGCAGTTCCCTTTCTTTCCTACATTCCCACATCTTGCCCCTACTCACTCTCTTCTCTTCCTCTCATTTATACTTTCTTCCTTTACATGATCTGTCCTTCTCCTTCACCAATCTCTCCTCTACTCTCTGTCTGCCTATCTTTCATCTCTTATTTCCTCTCTTATCTCCTTCTCTGTAATCCCCCGCGTCTTTCTACCCCCCCCCCCCCCACCCCACTGCCTTCTTCTTCCCTTGTCTTCTCTCTATTCCAAGCCCCTCAGAGAACTAGAGAATGACATATAGACAACCGATACAGGTTAATACAATTGAAAATGTGTGTAGCTTGTTTTTAGGTATATAATACAGAGAGGTACTTTGACCTGTTTCGAAGAAATAGGGAGCAACCAGCTTTGGGAACAATAACAAACATGATACGTGATATGAATATAATATGATATAAACATGTATATTTTCTGCCCAATTAAATTGATGGTTGGATTGATTGAGAGATTTTGTAACAGCAGGGATACAGTTTTGCCTTTAAAAAGAGCGACTATGTGTCAGCAGCCGTGAGAAATGATAATATGGAAGAAAACATACTCATCAGTGAATAAACATAATTAAATCCAAGGAAAGCATGTTGAGACACCAACCTAAGGATTGCTTTCATCCACATCCCCAGCAAAGTTAGAAGGACTTACATCACATTTCAATTAACATAGAAGACATTCTAAAAGCAAATGCAATTGAATACAAGAAATGGAATCAAAGGCGGTTGAAATACACACCTTGAACTACCGGACACTAAATGTCAGATCTGAAGACATATGTCCTGAAGTAATTGTTCACAAGTTATATTTATGAAGAGGGTTTTACCCACTTTTAGTGTCACATCCAAACTGTGATCTTGGGATTATATTCAAAGACAACCATAATTCCTCTGCCAATTCAGGCAAACTAGGCAAAACTTCAATAGAAAGTGGCATTTCATGAAGAGAATGTACTTAACAACGAAGTCAGAGAATATCATAACAGTTTAACAATGGAAAGCCATATAATGAGGAAAAATGCAAATGAAAGAATACGATAAATCGTTGGTTGAAAAGAGAATCGGGCAATAAATATTTAACAACTGTGCAAGATGGGAGGAAACTTATTACCGAAGTGTTATACTATATATAACACTTCAAAAGTTAGTTTTGCCCTTATGAAAGAAATCGACACTTTCACGCATAGGTACATTGAATAGAAAATGGTTGAACTCCTACCTACTTCTGGCAAACACTCTAAGGCATTGCCCTACGTCACAAATAAGAACTGTAAAATTGCACTTGGAATGTGTATTTATTTCTTCAATAACAATAGTCGTATTCCAATATTTTAGAACACATGCCTTTAGTTCAGACAACACAATGCACGTACATCAATAGTATAACCATAAAATGATTTTCAGAACTCATCAAGAATACTTTACATATATGTCAGCCTTTTTCAAACATATTTGTCCTCCGTCTCTGATTAACGAGCAGGGTTCATTCTCCTGTGTATGCTTTTTCTTCTGTGAAAATATGCAACCAAAACTCACTTCCTAGAATGGACACACTATATAATACCACCCCGAGCAATTAGCCAAGCGAGTTTTATCATTAGAGCATGGCATACAAGGGAACCCTTAGGCCGCACTCAGGGAGTAATTAAACCTTAAAGCTGTAACACAAATATAACAACATACTTCAATCAAAAAATAAGAAAA
The DNA here is from genome assembly GCA_942159475.1 of Sthenelais limicola. Lineage (NCBI taxonomy): Eukaryota > Metazoa > Annelida > Polychaeta > Phyllodocida > Sigalionidae > Sthenelais > Sthenelais limicola. The sequence goes on along the minus strand of OW804095.1, from coordinate 109,277,976 downwards.
TGTTTATTTGAAAACGATAATCCCTTATTTTAGTAGGATAATATTCCGAACTATTTTAACTAGTCTACTACGTATAGAGGTCTTATTGACTATAAATATATATAGGTAATGCCAGGCAAAGTTAATTTGAACCTGTTTTTGTTTTAGTAGAACATATCGGACGCATATCAATACCATTGAATGGTAGATGTATTTCCCTGTCAAACAACCTTCTACAACCTGAATCCCAACCAGTAGAAACACAATGATAATCCCTTTTACAAAGATACAGTATAATCCTATTTGTTTACAGTGAGCTTTGTATCTGTCAAGACTATGACCTTATCAACTCTGATCTGAGGACATGGAGTAGAGAACCAAAGTTGGCAGGTTTTCAGGGCAAAAGAGAAAAAGCTGGAAAATGCAATTGCCCCCGGGATTTTTTGACTGTCATGAAATCCTATATATTTAAAGGGGTAGCGATACTTTTTCAATTTTATATAACATCTAAGTTAAAAACAACGGTCAACTTTTTGACTTCGTCATAAAGTCCTATATATACTTAAAGGGGGTTCAATACTTTTTCAATTATACCCCAGAACTAGCACTCTAGTTCTGTGATTTTACATAACATTTAAGTTAAAAACAACAGTCCATCCAAGGATGAGTTATAAAAATGAATTAAAACAAAGAGGATGCGTCATTTAAATTCATAATGATGTTAAGGGTTTCAAATAAGTCATAACATTGAAACAAGATTTCTCTAGTCAACCATACTTCTTACTTTATTATACATCGTCTCATAACACCATGGTATGACCTCTATTTCTATTCGGGATAACTATGAATAATTGGACCGAAGTACATAAAATGGGGTGTCTCCGAAGTGCTTAATGCACTGCATTGTGAATTGATAAAGGGTTTGAGCAGGTTCAAACCAGGAGAAAATATACCTAAAGATAACTTTGAGACAGGCCTTTCATGAGACTGTACAATTATGTGATCAGGTTCGCTAGGATATGCCTATCCACCCGATTCCCAACTCACAACTTTGGTGTGCCCCCAAGTCTTCCCACTAGAGCCTCCTCGCGATTTGTTCATATTCACATCAGCACGAAAGAATAGGAAGAAAGCACCAGCCGTTTGGGGTTGGGCCAAGGCATGTGCTGGTGGGTTTGATAAAGGTATGGCAATAATGTAGAAGGGAGGTTCAGACCATAAGACTAATATTTGTATTTACGAGCCAGAGGTAGAGCTGAGGCTCCCAGTTTTATCCAGGCTCAAACTACCACATGGTTGTATCCAGAGCATGGCAAATATCATTGGGGTAATGGTGATTAATGCAGATTTATCTTTCCTCCTTATACATAAATTATCACATATCAGTTGCAGAGGTGTGAAAGTACGCTTGAAGTAAGCAACATAGCAAAGTAATTCAACAGTCTTTACATATATCATATGATATATGATATATGATATCAATCATTTGCATTTTTTAGAGATCACATTCGCAAATGTAGTTGTAGAGGAGAAAGGGCTCTCAAGTATCAGCTCAATAGTTGTTGGCTTGATTTCTTTTACAAGTGGAATGGTATTCCCTCAAAATATATATGAAAATATATGTAAGAAAGGAATCTTTAATAAGTGTCTGGTATTTCTAAACCAGAACCCCAGGCTAGAAATGAACAATATAAATAAAGTCAGAAAGGACAGTCCTGAATGATGTACCTGCGATAATGTAAGTCATAAAAGTGGCCAGGGTATTCTATTTGAAAAGTAGAAATTGGATCAGTTACTCCTCTAGGCTACTATTGGACCCTATCTCACAACGTCTGGGTGCAGCAATAAATAGAGAAGATTCTGTGATTTACGGAAGTGGTTTGGTAATCTATTGCCCAATATTTGCTGGCTTGAGAAAAGAAAACAAGTTAAGGGAATCTAGGCGTTTGGGGATGAACGCCTCGATTGTTGGAGTGAAAGTGGAGGGAAAGAAGGGGGCTATGTGGGGAAAAATGGCAGATTTAAGCTGTCAACAAGAGTTTTGTATGATCATGTCAGGTTAATTTTCAAGAAGTGTCACCAAAGAAAAATGTAAAGAAATTATTAGACGAGATATTACGAAAACATCCATGACAGTTGTCCATGACCATATAGCCTGAAAGCTTGTGGAACAGAGCTCTAGGACTTCCGGATCCTCTGTGGTGAACACTGAACATGCACGAATCATTTTCACTTTAGCTTCTGGTTCATGTCATGATATGAAAATAATCATAGGAACATCATGTCAAAAGAACTTCCAAATGTAGAGAACCACAATGCTAGCTGTACATGACACATTATCGATTCCTTTTTAATCTCCAATGTTTGCTTAGGGAAAAACTCCATAGAACCCACATTTTTACTTCAGGACATAATGAAATTAGGTTATAACCGTATGAACTAATAGATATGGCAAAAATCTCTACTGATTTAAGTGCTTGATTCAAAAGAAAGGATGAATGCAATATAAGGTTTAACAGGAACCTTAGGGAGGAGCTCTCCTTTTTTTGATCCAACAATACACACAAGGAGAACAAGGATAAGAAGTAACCTGTGCACTATTCAAGACATATAAAGAAATGTCATTTGGTTGTTATTCTTGGCGTATTTTTTTTATCAGAGAGATTCTTCTCTTGTTGACACTGCAAAGAACTTCAAAATGCAGGGCATCACTAAGAATATCAGCCGGTAGAAATGACGTGATCATGTAAATATCCTCTCTAAGGGTTGTCTAAATCCTAGTGATTACTTCAGCATAGCAGATATAAGAAGGACACCGTTTAGAATTTCTAAAATACAATGAATGTGTGTATCAAACATCATTATTTACTATGACTAAAGGAGGTAAGTGTTTAGATCCTGTTCATGTAATTCTGCAACAGTTCTGTACTGCAAACTAATGGCAAATTAAAGAGGTACCATATTAATGGTCTTATAGAGAATTTACATTCAGATTGATCAAACTCATTAATGCTTCGAACTAACAACCCTCTTCATGCAGGGTACCGAAATGTAAATCTCAAACGCGCAGACAAACAAATGTCTTTTTGAGACTTACACACAACATCCTGGACGAGTACACTCCAACCTTCATTCACCCTGCTTCTCCCCCCTTAAAACAAATTCTCGCAATGCTTGCATAACCATCGAGCAATGCCTACAAAGACATATATATATATCCTTTTTATAACAAGGCCTTTGAAGAACTGGCCAAGAAAACGGGCCAGTTAAACATGGCACAATAAGGAAGAATATGGACCAATATAGTACAATATCAACAAAGAGCCGAGTTATTATAGACAGAGAGCAATGCCATGTCATATACCAAGCCAGTGAGATAGGAGGCTCCACTAACAACCAAAAGTTTATAGACTAATACCATAGGGCACTAGGGCCTTCTGTTTCCCTCTTTTGTATTTATTCCTTAGCTCAAAGTTGCAATCCAAAATATTCCAGTTTTTATCATTGGTTTCATTCATATGCACTTCTTTGTGTACTGTTTGCTAGGTACTTATTGAGATGTCGAGGACAGGAAACTTGCAACAGAGAACAAAAACTTTATAAATATTGCGAAGGATTTTTTTTAGTTATTGTCCATAAAAGACCAGTTATTGAATCCTGACTGCCACTTCTTGAAAGTCACAATACAAACATTTGCTATTAGCTGTGCTTTTTATTAGGCAAAAACTAACGAACGCTGTGGAAAACAGTCTCAAGAAACTTTACTATTGCAAGTCATTTATATACTACCTGAATTATTTCAGCTTGGAGTAATCCTTTCAATTGTGTATTTGTTTTAGCTATTCTAGTATAAATCTGTATCTCATAAGCAGAAATAAAAATAATCCCATTTAATAAAAGTCTGTTTTGTATAATAACTCCATAGATAATTCAGGTAGTTGCACTCTGATTTCTGTCTCTTACCCCACCCACCTAAATATGGATTCTGTTAATGATCATTCCTAGATGAGGAAATATAATAGACTAACAGTCACCATAACCCCGTGCTCCTGATGGAAAACCTTCCATTTATTTGTTCTAAAATAACCAGGACTAACCAACCAGTGCAGAATGTACATGAGCGGTACTTCCTCAATAGATTTGCTAATACGTGAAATGCTGAGCATGGCACAAATATCCCACGAAGGACATTCAATTCCTCTGTTTCTCCTTTCAAATACTACGAAATGTTTATCACACATCTTTATCAACTACATACTTTCACACAATGGCACTCTCACTTCCCAAATTCGAAAGCAATTATCTCTCTATTGCATTTTCCCACAAGAAGCTGTATCCTCAAAGCAGAAATCACATAGGAAGGCGGTTCAGTCAAGCAATTATTTGAAGTTTAGATCTAATTATAACAGAAATACTCAAGCAGGGGTTTGCACTGTGTAATAGAATATAGGTAACGCATTGCCTATCTTATTTAAAAAGAAAAGTCCATGAAGGGCACATCCTTCCATCTATATCTATGTACTTCCTACAGAGTTTATAATACATACCAACCAGACGGAAGATGGGCCCCAGGGGTTGGGAACACGATCCTATAGCTGTAATAACAGCTTGAGAGCAGGAGGCTAATGGAACTCAAAGAGATACAGGGCAAATTTGCAATAAACTTTGGTATGTCCCCAGAAAGGAAATACTATGGTAAATGCTATAAAAGGTATTGTGAGAAAGACATCGGGTCTTTATGGAACATGAACATGTCTTTTGCATAACCTCTTTAAATGAGGAACATCAAAGGTGGGTAGTATGGATACACATGTCTCTAAGCATGCTACAGAGCATTTCCCTCGACCTAGAAAAATAGGGAATGTACTGAAGAAAAACATTCCATTCTATGCAAAATTGAGAGCCCTACAGTCAGATTAATTTAAGAGGTTCTGTATTGGTTTTCCTTGAAAAAATGTGGGCAACACTGTCATCTCAATGTAGGTTACCTATTGAAGAAATGTCTTTTTAAAATGCCCATTTTTCCGACTAACGACCAAGGACATCTATATAATCTGAAACTATGTATGTTTCAGTAATGGTCACACGAGTCTATTGACTGCTACAAGGGGTAATATTTAGGGGTTGGTGATTAAAATACTCAAACCATATCTCTTCAATCACCATTTGTACTAGGTGAAGTAATCAGAGTAGAAAAAGTAGCCGGAAGGTCAATATTTCAGAACCTCCCGGACTTTCCTTCATATGGTTTAGATGAGGACATTTATCTAAAACGGGATCTGAGTTAACCTCAGGGGGGTAAGGTAAGCAAAACACGCCTAACCCCCATGATTTCTATACACGGGCCTATAACGAGGGGCAGCATTTTGAAAAAGGTAGTCACACTTTGTTGGCTCGAATATTGTATAAGGACCCACTTCCATTGACAATGACTGACACAGAACTTAGGTGCAGAGGATAATATGGTAAAATAGACTTATTTCATCCCACCATTTGCCAAAATCCTTTCATTGCAATTACAGCTTCACATGTAGAAATTAACATGGGATCTTTCGGGCGTTTATATTTTCATTACATCCAAAGTTAACTTTAAGTAAACTAGTAGGAAAAGAACTGCTCTTAGTTTCTTGATTTCAGAATAATTGCCGCTAAATATAGGACATAATACCAACAGAAGGGATGGGAATGGTAGGATAAAAACATCTCACATCTATCTATAGGTAATAACTATAATCAAAAGTAATATTGTATGATTATAGTTCTTCCTGAAAATATCCAAATGAAGCTTAAAATAATAAACATATGACTATCATTCACCGAAAGTAATACTTATGTACCGTAAAATGGGGTAACTTTGACCTATATGGGGTAACATTGACCTCCACTCAGGAAAACATTGTTTTTCTCTCTTAGATAAAGGTTTGTTGGTAGATTCTTAATTTTATGTATTCAAAGTTATATTGATGAGATAAGCTTGTGTACAACAGGGAAATCTTGGGATATACTCCCTCTTTTGTCGCTAGGGGGCGCTGTCAAATAACAAAACAATTTTTTAATGTTTAGCGATAGTTCTGAACTTTCATGTGGGTAACTACCTAGCAATAGAGCTAGGACTTCCTCAAGCGAACTGCTGATGACCAGTGACTTAGGCATCACATACCATATTTAGTAATTTTTAAAATAAATTATTTGAGTCATCCATTGTCGATTTTCGGAATTTTTGTGGTTTCACTGCCTTTTCTGGGGTAACTTTGACCTATGTGGATAACAGTCTTGAAAATCCAAGATGGCCGCCATAAAGTATCCGCCGAAAGTGGCGCCTACCAAAAATTGAAAGCTAAGGGAGTAATTAGCATGTGGGCAATTTTTGGTCTCTTTGTCCACATCCATCTTAAATATGGCCCTATGGCCCCTAAGCTGTACTACTACTGGTCTCAGAGATTGGTTATTAAGTGCGGTGAGTCAAAGTTATTGTTTTTGTGGGGATGTCTCTCCCCTGTAACAGAAGAGACATCAGTTTGATTCCCTGTGGCAGCAAATCCTTTGCACACAGTTCATTTACCATTTATTTAAATTGAAAAGTAATATATACAAATGCAAAAGAATGAGTTTCGAAAAACAAAAAAAATAATGATGATATGAATAAGAATAAATAAGGAAGAACAATAACAAAAAAATATAACTGTAGGTCAAAGTTAGCCCAATAGTGGGGTAACTTTGACCCAGGGGTTATTGAAGAATTTTAGTAGGTTCCTCAACCAGGAATCTCAAAATTGTATTTCAGCAAGAAAGGGGCTAAACATAGGTAACAATTAATGCCTAACTGAGAGGAAAATAACCACAGGAAATACCATCCATTTTGAAAAATCTTAAAAAATGGGTCAATGTTACCCCGTTTTACGGTACCTGTAACTGTTAAAATGCGTGAGAAAGTCACATCCACAGCTTGGAAGATTTAATCTTTCGACAATAAACCTCACTAGACATCTCCGTTAATCAGCCAAACGTATCGTACATTGTTTTAAATAAGATATATAGCTCTTGTTATTCATACCAAGGCAGACAGGTAATATCTTGACTGCCAGAGGGGTTATCAGATTTTTATTGTTGAGGGTTAGTTGGGTGCATATAATACCTCGAAGTATAGGTTAAGTAAATAAAAAAGGGAAAATACATAAAAGGCTGGCCATCATAGTGTAATCCTATCTGCATCGCTCACCTTGCCCATCCCCTATGCCTCGATCACCATAACGAACAAAAATGAGTCAGCGACCGAGCGAAAATATTTTAGCTGGTTTCTTCTTTCTTTAAAATGGTTATACATACCCCTCTTTTAAAAGGGGTAAATTAAAAGAACATAATATTATAGATTTGTGAGCAACCCAACAGGAATGTTTAGTTGCAGATAGCTTTCAAGACAATCACAAACTGGAACATTGGGATTGACATTTAGGGAACCACAAGTTTAGGTTACTTCATGAATGCTACATATATAAAGATAACTTATCTAGAAATGCCGCATCGATGGCATAGCAATTTCCATAAAAAAGGATAGGAATTAGTACTGCACAATGACTGATATGGACATCTAACCCTTTGAGAGTGAGGAGAGGCACGTAGATGGATTCTTTTCACTATGCTGGTAGGCTGGTGACCTTAATGAGAATGTTAATGAGATCAGCGGGCTAGAACACCTGCAGGATTCACGCTCCAATCAGGGTTCATGTATGATTCATATCCGCACACTCTTGGCTTCCCAACGCGGGGCAGCCAGTCAAATGAGACTTTTAAATAGGCTCTGGCTTTTTCAACCAGTGAACAGCAATAACATTTTTATTCTTTCCTAATCCCAGAAAAAGGGCCAAAGAGGCCCGAATCGTCGGACAATGTATAGCAACCACACGGTATAAAAGGAAATTCAAATCCAAAGTTGTTTTCCTTGAAATTACAACAACCAAACTCAATCGTGGGTTAATATCAGTTCGTAGTGAGATCCCCCCACCCACTCCCTCCAACATCTTTATTTATAGTTCGCATATGCTTGCAAGGGCCACGTCCTATGACGGGAAAGTGAGTAGGAGTAGCATCTTGAGTTAAAGACCAAATTGCTGGATTAAGTTTCATTACATTAGATTATAATATGTATGAGTTACTATCTATTCCGAATATTTATAGTAAGTACAGTTAATCATGTCGAATCTCTACTGCTCAGACGTGTCATACCTTTTCATTGTACTTCTTGAAACCCAGAAAAGGACTTTGTGCCTATTTTCCCACATGAGGGGAGTGGGAAGTTAATCTAAAGCAGGATAACAAGACAGAGATTTATCAGTCTCATAAACATACACCTGAGACCAAAAGCATATAATCTTCTGCGGTTCAACTGTCATATGAAATATGGTTGCTCCTATATTAGGGATGCACAGGAGAATAAGTATAATTATGTCATATCAGTGAGTTGTGAAAAGTATGCAGTGGGTATAGACTATACAGCATATAATAGGGGTAAAAATGTACAAGTACCATTGTGAAAACCGAAGTCTATTTGCTAAAACATAGTCAAATATGCATGCAGAGGCCTTGCAATCGATCATTGAAAGTAAAAGAAATTGACATTTGTCTGGCATGACCCATCTTCCTCAAATTGAAATTTCCGTTTGATTTAATATGCCGTTCAGTCCGAATAAACAAGTTCGTGTCATAAACAAGCATTCTCGTGTGAATATTCACCTAAGTGAGTTAGCTAATTCTCCTAGGACATCTCTTATGTTTTCCATGTCATCCAGAAGACCCTCACTAATGAACCTCTTGTATGTTTAAACACCAAGATTTGGCTTCACACCAAGTCCAATTTACTGTGTCGTTAAACTAACCATATGGGATCCAACACTCACACACCTAGAGGCCATGCTATCTCTCACTCAAGGACGTTCTTAACTAGTGTGCAGGGAAAAGAAGAATATTTCTTAGGTATACACACGAGGGCTGAGAAGATTGCTTGAATTAGATTAGAGTGACCTAAGAGCTAGAAGCTGGTTTCAAGGGCTTTGCATGGTCATACATCACGCAATCATGCACGCTTGCTTGCATGTATAGGCTTAAGCTGTGCTAAGCCACGATAACCATAGCGATACATACATGCAAAAGAAGATATTTCCCTGTACACAGCAAGTGTACAACATACTCCCTGAATGTTGCTGGAGCAAAAGGCACTCAAACGACAGACGCATACCAGAATAAAGCTTTTAGGTGAAAATGAGTTGTTATAATTCAAATTCATGGATAGCAGCACATATATTATATATTTATTACAAGAGGAACTGGATATATTTTCATAAAGAGGCCTTTCAGAGAATAAAATCTGGAAATATTATTGTACAGTATTGGCTTCTTCACGGGAAGCAGAAGATACACGCATAGATAAATGCTAATGCCATGGTCATTCCAGCGACCCTACATGCAAAACTCGCATTGATATGCTAATCATTTATTTTTAGCCAGACTATTCTATGGCTGTTTCATTTTTTCTACCAAATAAAAACTCAGTGGGATGAACTTCCTGTAGTTTTTCTGGGACGATATATCACCACTGAAACCAATTTCTTCATTATTGCAATACTAGAGTTTGTATATAGCTAAATATGTAAATTATGAATATTACTGTGTATATATCATTCAGCAGAACCATACAATAATAGGCCTATTCTAAGAAAAAGTATACCTTGTCAAAACATCATTCGCAGGTATTAAACTAACTGAAAGGAATTATTAATTGCCATGTAACACAATATGCATGAACACTCAAAAGGTCTGTTATTTTTTTAACATATCAGAAAAATCAACTAACCCCATTCTTTCCTACCCAAAAACATGCTTTAAACTTTGGAGACATAGTCAGGTAATTTAAAGGCAGGTATGTAGGTTACAGAAGTAGGTGGATGTAGAGTATTTCTCATGCTTAACATAGATATGAAGACTTTAAGATCCTACATCAACCCTTTTTACCCCATAGTTCTATTTGCTCAACTCCCACGGTCAAATTTTCCATAGTCCAGACCACATTGTCATCTCCCCTTTCCCTTTACAAAGAGTAGGCTTTGCCCCAGGAATTTCTACAATTGAAAAATTCCTCGCGCCCATCTGTTCCCATTCATTTACATTCCAAATGCATAAAATCTTCATTTCAATTACCTCGAAGGCCACCTCCAAATTTCCAATATACGTGGTTCCCGTGACGAGTTGGAACGCGACAGAAATAAACTGATGTAACGTTTTGTTTGGATCATTTCCCCGAAGGTTATAATCTAGTATATGCCAAGGATATTGAATAGGGTAAAATGTGAAATGAGGTCAGAAAAATCTTTGTTGTGTCTCCTGGTCGGGTAAGGTCTAATTTGCACATGAAGGCTAATGTAAACAGAAGTCTGCTTGTAGATGTGTACAAATAGGGAAGGCCGCTTGAGGCTAGACCAATATCTATAGCTACTGAAGTAGCCTCATGGTCGCAGAGGCAGCTCTAGAACTTCCAGGCACATGGGACAACCAGAACAAGAGTAACATGGGTCAAATTTGAAATTAATAGATTTTAATTATTCTACTAAGCTTACTTAATTTTTATATTCATTAGTTAGGTCAAGGGGAAATATGTGACAGGAATCTAGAGGAGAAACGAGGATTTTTGGAAGGCAACGATAGTGTCAGAATGTAAAATATGATATCCCACTAACCACCCAGGTTTGAGTGCAAGGAATATCAAATTTCATGTGAGCTTTCGAAAATAATCGCAGATCATCATTGGAGTATCTTTTTACTACAAGTACTAATACACAGGAAAACATACCCCTGATAAAGTTATAAATGCATGGTCAGAAGAAACTAACAAACCACAAAAAAACAATAGTAATTTAAGACTGAAAAGTCCCAGGTCTTTCCGACAGGTTAGTGGTGTTCAGTCAACCTGAACGACCACTCTCAACAAACCTGTGCCTGATACATGTTCTGAATTGGTTACCATGGCAACAGATGACTCTACCTGCCATGGCAATCAATAAATCTTAGCCTGAGATGCAGAGTTGGCATGCTTCTCTGCCTTCAACATCTGTCACTCTATTGTCTTTAGAAGGATGTGCTTATTTCTTCCTTCCATGCTATTATAGTGCCCACTTTCAGCTGATCAAAAGAATCACGCGAGAGTTTATTTTCATACGTTAACGAAAGTTATCTCTCACATTCATGGTAGCTGAAGAGTGAAAAGATACAGGGATGTTCAACGTATATAGAGTATAACAGGACCTTTAAATTTTCATTCGCGCGGAAGATCGTAGCTGAAAACTTTCTTCACAATGTTTTTAATACACCCACACTACAACAATGATACACATATTTGTATAATACTACTGTGATATCAATTTGTCACGGATAAAGTTCTAATTATCTGATGATGGGAACCACTTGATGAAACCCCCTACTAAAGAAGGCCAGCATAGATTAGGTCAAATTACAAGCAGATAAATGAACGATTCATTTATCTGCTTGCAGCGGAAACTAGTTTAGAACTATTAATCCAAGATTGGACTACATCAGAGCAAGTCAAAACCATGTTTCCTCAAATGAACATCTACTTTCAATGGCGGAAAGCTCTAAATATAAGCATTTTCACCCTGAGATTCAAACTGCAATATAGAAGAATACCTTTATTTTATCTTCAGTATTGACATTTCCCCGCATTTCCCACTAAACTCACTTTAATAGGCAAATTTACTTGTGTACCACCCACTAAATACAGCTCTGACAGCGGATTATTGTAAAGGGATAGAAATACATATATATACACGATCGGCAGACCTAGAGGACGTGAGAACGAATCAAAGGCGGGACACACGAAGCCGACTGACCGACGGATTTCGAATTCAAGAAAATCGGTCAGAAATCGGCTCAGTGTACACAACCGATCAAATTAACCTATGTTGAACAATCGGTTGGTACATCATTTCCGACGGATCCTAAATCCGTCGGTCAGTCGGCTTAATGTGTGTCGCGCTTTAAAATAAAAAGAACCAAAGTATAACAATTCATGAAAATGAATTTTAATGTGTGTTGGCGACCCTGATGAGGTATGTATCGCACGAATAAATACTATTTCACAAAGAAATGGAAGAGCATGCCCAATACACGAATGTTACGGAGAGCAGGTTTTTATTTTAAAAGAACAGCATCTTATGCTAGTTTAATTAAATGCTTTGTGTAAAGACTTATGCCACGGCAACTTCTTACATTTGAAAGCAAACAAAAACTATTTTCCTTTGTTGTGCAACGAATAGGGCTTCTGAAGGTGGTCATGAAAAAAACTCATCACCAGTGGAATTAATGTTACCACAATATCACCACAATTATTTTTAGCTGACTTAGTTTCGCAGATATTCCTTCAATATATACAATTTGACTTACGGACTAGATTTATTTCAGTTCGCTTTTCTCGACAGTGGTACATGGAGTGAACTTTAATTTGATTTTATCAACTCACAATTAACCAAAGTTGCATGTTGTTTGTGAACCTTTACTAACACACTCAAAGTATGAAGTCGTGACATGCAAGTCTACATTGGATCCATGTAGACTTTGAGAAAACATGTCTTTTTTCCACATTCAGTGACTGGTGAAATCAGATGCTATAATTATACTCAATGCTCCAGACATTTATGCAAATGAATAGCTGTAGCAAATCTTTCATAGTTTAAGCACCAATTGTGTGAAACATTTTGTTTTGATTGGTGGATAAGGAATTCAAATTAATTATAAGCATATAATGTGGAGTGTTATATAACTATAACTTTTCTGTCCATGTCACCATTTTAAACGGATATGACTTTTGTTGGGATTTTAGGTATTATTTTATAATTGGTTCGTTTACATGTTATCAATTATATTAACAATTTATTAGACCATTTTTGATTGACAAAGGATTTCTATAAAGGCATCTTAATGGCCTATAAGTAGATTTCTTTGAAGGGTAATCGAAGAAAGCTAAGACTTATGGAGTAGCAATATAAAAAAGGTGAATTTATCTTTTATTTTTGGATTTGCAGAAGAGCCAAATGATCCTGAGGAATGGATACAATTTGACTTTGGAAAGTTAAGGTCGATATTTGGCGTTGTCACTCGAGGACGTTCTGACTATGACCAATGGGTGACAGCATACAGGGTCAACTATACTGACAGTGATCCAAGTCTAGAAACAACGGTCTGGATGACCTACAATGACATACTGGATGATCCAGAGGTGAGTTAAAAAGTTAAGGATGTAAACAAAGAATAGAAACCAAAAATAATATCACTTGATAGTAAAGGAAGGAAATAAATTGTCATGGTCCTAGAATATGATTAAATAAGTATGATCATATACTGTAAAGATGCTTTAAAATAATGATTATGTTGGGGATGGGTAAATACAATACATAACGACAAAACAAACAAAAATAATAACGACAAAACAATGATTTACTCTTAGTTACACACATACTCGATTTTTGTAAATGATGCTTTTTATAACCCACATATTACACATATCAACACATTTATGTGGGATATTATTTGCATATGATTGAATTTCCCTTAGTATGTATCGTGATTTATTTATGGTTGTGTTGAGACAGAAGGTCTGTAATCTCTGCTAGTGTGAATACATAATTTTGACTATTGGAAAATTGTAAACTTAAATTGTAAAGCTTATTATTGATTGTCTTGATGTTGAACAACGCGTCGGTGTTGGTTTTTATACATCATTCCTTCACTTTTTTTCATTAAAAAATAGCATGAAACGTTTGTTGTTATCAACGTTTATTCAATGTTCTTTATTGTAGTCTTTTTTGTAAATCTAAGAATCAGCAAATTCTGAGAAAAATGTACTCGTTTACACAATGTTTTTGTCTGAATAAAATTGTTTAAGTAGGCTACAATAAAAAAAATCTATATTTTTCTATCTTGAACGTTTCTATCATAGAAAGAGATTTGCCCTACACATTGTAATTTAAAGAATTATTTTTGCTGTTGTTTCAGAATTTCATGGGAAATGCAGACCGCAACACAGCCAAGGTTAACATGTTCTGGCAGCCAATCAACACTCGCTACGTCAGGATTATACCCACAACGTCATCAGACGCTAACAAATGTATGCGTGCTGACATCATAGGTTGCATTGACGACCAATGATATGCCAAGAAACAATAAACTCTAATACTGTAGTGATGTTGAATGTGGACGATAGGAAGATTGATTTGTGTTTCAGAATGCGATAAAGATTATGCACGGGGAATTAAGGATAGGAAATACTTGGATGTTTTAAACGTTCAGAATGGTTGTTCTTGCTACTTACAAAATCATATGCATCATATATTTTATGGCAGGAATTGGGTATGCAAAAACAATCTTTCTTAGTATTTTATTCTCGCCGCAGTAAAGGAAGTGACAGATTAATTTATCTGTTAGCTTTAACATTCTCAGGAATGTTTTTTTTTGTAAAATGATGTGTCAGATTTTAATGAGCTAACATTCCGCATGAAATACATGTCTGGCCTTTGATTAGGCAGGTATTCTTAATTTGAATTGATGCGTAACATTGGAGGTCCCGTTGTGCCTGAGTATTGAAGAGATACGTAGGTAGTAAATTGATACATTTTTACAGTATATGGACTTCAAGCCTTGTATTGGACAGATTTCAGTGTGAATGAAAGACAAGGACGCATCATATTGTAAGGTATTCTATTTGGTCGCGGGAACAGGCGTAGGAACCGAAAAAATTTAGGACTATGCGAAAATTGCATGAATATTGAAGACATAAAAAGAAAAAGAAATAATTATTGACTGTTACCTAAAGTGTAGGAAGAAGACTTTGTTGTTCATATCTCATGGTGAAAAACCATACAACTTGAAAATATACAGCATAGGCTTCCTTCGCTTTAATATAGTAGATTAACATAAAGCCTTTACAAATAAAATTCGGCATCTAACGTAGCAATTGGCTATCTTTAACAATTTACTCGGTAATAACTATTAGCATCTGTATGTATTTCTATCTTGTGTATAGAAAAATCTCTGAAAACTCCAATCAATTCTAAATTTATAGGCAACAAGTGGCATATGTCAAAGATTAAAGATGTAATGAGTTCCTCCCAAAGTTCAAACGATATGAGCAAAAAACAACCTCATAGCATTGTGTGTGAGACGGGAACATGGATCATTGTGGTGTTTGACCATTTATTTTTTTAACTTATCGAAATAGCACTGCCTTGAATTTGTAATTTGTTTCATGTATGATGTATACACGTATGCTATCAAAATACTTGGATTTTAAGAAAGTTCACACCAATTTTTACTAAATGATTTAATATGTATTGCCGTTTTGGTATATTATAGAAGTAAATAAAATTGATGGATCTTGTCACGAGCACATTGGAGTGAATTCTATTCCATCGCATGAAATAAAGAGTTAAATGTTCAACATAATGTTTAAGTCATGGGGATTGGTGACATGAAAAGTGAATAGACATTGTCTTATTTATCCGTTGATTTCAATTATGGTAACGGATAGATCTCTCTACTCTGCAAATCTTATGAAAAAAACTGTTACATCTCTAACAAATAGGGCCAATGCTTCCATTTTGAACATTCACTGACTAATCAGATTTGCTCATTATCGTATGCATCGGAGAAATATTGAGAAGGATATACTTGTAAATTGCAATGTACATTTACTAAGTAGATTTTATGTTTACAGAAATATGTTACATTATCATATGTGGTAGTCTTTGAAATTTACATATTAATTTCATGTAATATTTTATTTTCAATCTAAGCACATCTTGATCTGTCAGATCTAAGTCTAAACAATGGAACGAATGCTTTGTATATAAGATAAACATAAATAAACTTCATTCTAATCATACCAGACAGTTCATATTATTATTATTATTATTTATCAAATTTTCTTCTGTGCATTTTGTGATACTGCTCGTAGTGAGTGCTCCAATGACTTCTGGCGCTGTTTGACCTTTCATAACCCACATTTTATAATTTAAAGTCTTAGATCGTTCTATTTGGACAGTTTTTCACTCCAGACTGAGCCTGTTTCTTTCAGATGGTATGGCCATGCAATGAGCATGCATGTTCTTTCCATGTTTGCCTTTGATAGTGTTGTACGATATCACCGGGGAAAGTCTTAAGGAGTCCTGTTTTATGGTAGTCAGCTTTGGTAAAGGTTGCAATGGCCTCCGGGGGAGTGGGGAGGGGGAGGGGGGGGGGACGGGGAAGGGATTCAGACAGAAGAGAAGAAGTGATAAGAAGTCTCATTAGAAGACTCCACTTTTGTGGTTGATTGGCCTCAATGTCAGGAACCCACGGTCGTCTTCAAGCTTTTTATTTTTTCCGTAATAAACCTTGTGACACTAGGGTAGATTTTCAGGCATCTGGCTATCTATGTGTATGGTACACTCCCAAATGCTTTAATTGCGGTATTCTATCCATGCTGTTGGTATGTTTTTCATTTTGTTCTGGCTTCTTCAACTACCATTGTGTTAATAAGAAATTGATCTTTGCATTCCTACATCCCTTCTGGTCTGAGGGTAAAAGGTGGTTCTCATCAAGGAAGGTGTAGGTCCTCTCAATGCTGATTCATGTAAGGGTCTTATACATCGTTGGTAGGCATGTTATGGGCCTGTAGCTTTTTAAAATTTTGTTTCCCGTGTAGTGGTCTGGGGAACAAGAAGGTAACACCTTGAGTAACTCATTCAAGGAATATTTCTGGGTCCTTTATGAGCTGGCTGGATCCATGTAGCATCTAAATCCATAAATTAACTACACTATCAATTCCAGGAGCTTTCGAGTTGTTCTCCGAGAAAGCATCAGTGGTCTCTTTGCTGTTAATATCAAACCACTCTTGGTTTGCAAGGTCTTTGTGCCTATCTTGATGATGTTTGATCCATGCTACTCATTCATTGTGTTCTTTGCCATCCTCCCATATCTTACTCTAACATTGTTCCAGGTCTAGTCATGTAGAAGGGTTGATTATGTCACTTTTAGCATCCTCTCTAGGATGTTTTACCAAATCTCTGTTTTCTCCTCTTTCCTTCACATGGGACCATTTTTCTATATCTATCAGCAGCGGTAGGTTACTACAGTTTTGCTTGTTCTCTTTCTCTATCTTTGTTTTCTATACTGGCTGTTTTTGTTTCTGTAGATTATTTTGCTTGGGCCTTCAGTCTAGTGGTTCTGTGACCACTAAATAAGTAGCATAATTATTTCAGTAAAGCAAAATCGGGTCTAAATTTACAGCAGGTATAATAGTCTTTCAGGTCCATGTTAACTAATACAAACTAGAAAGCCTTCTTGTGAATTTTGTCACCATTAAGTATACAAGAAAAGGGCTATTCTGAGTGATGTAAACAACAAACTTCTGTTTGTTTAGTCTCAGCAAAGGATCAATATGATTAGTTGATGCTCATATGATAAAGACCTAGCAAGAGGAGTGTCGTATCTTGATGTTTGATGATGGCTGAATTATTTAGGGGTATTACAAGGAGTTACCCTTTGAATATCTAAATCATACATCCCCCAACCTGAATGTATTGCTCGTACTATCTAGACACTTCTGTGAGGAATGTTTTAATTATTCCTTCTCAATGAATCAATAACGATTAATTACCTCCGATGTTAATTTGGCCCTTGCAGAGCAGCAGCGCCACCTGCAGTACAGTTGTGGTATTATTATTAAACAATCTAAGCCCACCATACATGCCACACTGATTCAACTGATAGTAAATGATACCATGTAGTGCACACGGAACTATATAAAGAGGATACATCAAAAGAACACTCTAATAAGCGCTCCTATTTCCATCATATTTGAAACTTATACAATGATCATTAGCTATGTTTCGAGTGCTTCGACCTGTGCTGTTTTATTCGAGTCACTGCTGCCCTCTGTACACTAGACCTAACACTGCAGGTTTTTGATCAGCCTGATTCGCGCTGCATTCAATTCCCCTGACACTGGGATGTTTATGGGCTAAGTTTGAGAGGAATCATCAAATGGTCTCAGTATTGCACGATTCAAATATAAGAAGATATGTCTTTTCCAAAAGTATACATTTTGAATACGAAAAGACTAGTTAAAGGGGGTAGCATGTAATTGGACCATCATATGTCTTAATACAATTATAAATCCAATATTGAGCTACGAATTGGTTACTTATCTTACCAGTTGACTACTATATTATAGAGAAATGGAGATGGAATAGGCATCATCTCCCATTTAAATTGTTTGAGAAGCATTTTTGAGCCTTACGAAAAAGCATGCTTCTTTTCTCTCTGGTAGATCCCCCTGGATGGTGACCTGAAATTATTCATTAATAAGACAGAGGCTAAAATGAAATAAGTTTCAATGACTCACCAATAGTGCGATAGAGGAGTGACTTCAGCAGTTCTATCTCTGTTTCAAGTTCTGCCAGGCGGAAATGAACAGACTGGTTATTGAGAATTGGCTGGTAGAAAATCTTCCGCTCTCTAGTGTAGTCGATTGTCTGTTGTATTATCATACTTAACGGGACATGGCCTAGAATGGAGAAACAACAACACATGAATAACTCACTTCATTTACTATTGTCTAAATAATGGAATGACTTGGGATGGAATTACTGGGAATTCACTAAGAAACAACATTTTTCAAGGGAATAAAAAGCCATTTGATAACAGGACTCACACACCACATCATGGATGGAAGAGTTTAATGATAACCATACTCCCAGGATAAAATTGAAGTACAATTCATGAAACGTTAGAAAGCGAGAATAACATAAATAAATATTTCAGGTAGCTGCAGTGAAGGTGAGATATACTTACTGACAGCAGCCGCGTACATCCTTTCTTCCTGGAATTGTAGCATTTGATAAGTAAAGCCCATGCCTTCTTCACCAATTAAGTAACTCTGTGGTATTCTGACATCTTCGAAAAATACCTGTGCTGTATCTGATGAACGCATACCTAGCTTGTCAAGCCTTTTGGACAGTATTACACCTAAAATGTAAAACGTTATATGTTAAATCTAGTCCCTTTTTAACCAAAGGATCTTTAGGACCTTTTTGTTTCAAAGCACAGTATACCACTAATCAATTAATTCACCAAGCCCAGAAGCATATCGCTTAATTGATTATTTAAATGTGTTCAAAATTAGTGGTGGTGGTTCTAATATAATTCATATTCCGAATCCAAACGAATAGTGCAATTATAAGAATCGGAAGTAATTTTGAAAGAAATATATATATATCTAGTGTAAAAATTGTCCAGACAGTTATTCATCAACCAGTATACGTTTTTATATATTCGTCACATACCAGGGGTATTCATTGGAAGACACATAAGTGATTTGCTTTTGTGAGGCGCATCCTTGCTGGTATTAGCTAGAAGACACATCCAGTCTGCCTGGAACCCATTGGTCGTCCACATCTTTCCACCGTTGATGATGTAATCATCCCCGTCTTTGACTGCTGTTGTTTGAATACCTATCAATCAGAGAAGTCAATGAATAAAAGATACATTTCCCACAGAAAATACTTTTGATCGCGTAAAGAAATCCATTAGTTTTAATTTTCGATTATAATTTTCGATTAATTAGCTTTAAATGATTATAAAATATATATTTTAACATCTACAATTTCTAAGAATCAATGAGGAGAGAGGGATACTTAAAAAATGTCTGATACCAACTAGCAACATCAGATCCAGCTCCAACTTCACTGACACCAAGACATGATACACGGTCACCGGTGATGGAGGGAACCAAGAATTCCTGCTTCACCTTCTCGCTGCCAAACCTAAAATCACGAGGAACTGATATAAAAACCCTAGATTGATATGATCGCGAGTTTCTGTAGCGTTTCAAATAAATCAAGCTCGCTTGACAGAGAGGTGCATATATGTGCCCGAACTCAAACGTTAATAGCACTCATGTGACTACGGCACTACAAACACATTTGAGTGGATCTAACAACTATGCAAGACGCCAATAATGGTGGGTTTTGAAAGGCAAAAGGGAATGAGAGACTATGAAGTGTCGTTTACCTGGCAAGAGCAGGTGTGGCCATGTCAGTCTGGACACCAATTGCCATGGGAATACCTCCACAATGTATTCCCCCAAGTTCCTCAGCAACAGCGACTGAGTATGAATAATCCAATCCCAGTCCGCCATACTCTGAAAATAAATTCAAACATGATTGTTCCATGTCCATTTGTTTAAATAGTTTAGAATAATAGGTTACAGCAGGGGTGTAGATTTGGTTGGAAAACATGGGAAGAATTTGTTCTTTTGCACATTCATGCATATTATAGGTAAAACAACTAGGCAAGACATGTTGTGGTAAACATTTTTTTAAACTCTGGATTTTTTTATTCCATACCCATTCGAATGCTGGAATTACTCTGATCTTTGATTAATAATGGTACATATTATCAAATATATATATAGTAGTGACTTATCATAGATACTGATTTATACCGATAAAGGTGATATAAATTGATGAGATGATAGTGAATGATATATGATGAAGCGGACTAAGAAAATAACTTAGTGGTACTTGTCTGCTCGTATTCATTATCATGTACCGCACACACGGTGCCATAATTAATTATCTTAGTGACATGATACAGTATCTAATACAAATATTTATGTTAATAAGGTGCACTGACCGGTTGGTTTTGTCACCCCAAGGAAACCAGCATCACCGAGTTTCTTGAAAACTTCATGGGCAGGGAATTGGCCCTCTGCTTCCCACTGATCGACGTACGGATTGATATCTTTTTCGATTATCTGGATTCCATAAATTGCTGACGGTATATTGAATTGAAAAATCTTTTATTTGTCTATGGGTATACATAGGTAGGCCTACGAGTTCGACAAATGAGTCTACTACATGTCGTGGTTCAGAGTGGGTTCATTCCCCCTTTTCTACTACCGGTCCAAGGCATGCAATGGAAATAAACTGGTAGGTAAATAACATAAAAAATTAAGGGCCCTCTAACATTTTATAATGATTTAACCTGGGGAACCTCATATTGTATGAATTAATCAATTGCTACACTACGCTATTAATTCCTACGTATTGGTAATGGGAAAATATTAAATCAAAACTGACAACACCCTTAGATATATATATATATATATATATATATATATATATACATATATATATATATATATATATATATATATATATATATATATATATATATATAACGGAGTATGTAAATAGGCATACCAATAGAAATTACATTTACACCCTTGAAATAACAACGTTACACTACATATTAACATGGCCATTCATTAAAATCATGAATTGCGAATCCTATAATATCCTACTGTCCTAGTAAGTACTAGTGTTGCTAATGAGTACGGTACTAAATTATAGCCTAGTTGTATTTACATACAACAACTACACATTTACAGGTATAGGCCTACGGTAGTCTATAGTAGGCCTAGGCTACTTAGGCCTAATATTAGTATTACTATAGATAGGCCTAGGTACGGTACCTAATTATATAAAGGACATGGGGCAAGGTCCAAGCTAGTACGTATCGGTCAGTGCCGGTGGTCACTGCTAGCGATATCGTTGGCTACGTTGTTTTATAGTAGGCCTATTCTAGGCAGGCTACAGTAGGCCTACCTAGGACATGGGCTACATCAATGATAATTAAGGCAACAGTGCATATAGACCTAGTGCTTACCTTTCTCAGTGACTCTCTAAGGGCATCATGTTGTTCAGTAAAAATTGCTTCACTGTAACTACTGGAACATCGAAGACAGGATCCAGCTAGGTTATGTGGCTTCAATCTTGTCACAACTCTGCACAAGGAAATCATTATTCACTGTTATATAAAAACTGGAAAAGAGTTTACTTATCACACTCAAGTCCAACTATGTCCAAGTCTGTTTTGCAATCAGTTGTATGGACGATGTTCCATGGGTCACATGATCGACAAGTGCTGCCCTCTAGGTATTTGTACAAGAAATAATTTGCACGAAATACAGTTCGTCCCTTGCCACCTACTGGGGGAAGGTGCCAACCGATGAACAAACCAATCGACCGACCAAGACATTGGCTTTAATATCCTACAATATATAGTCAGTATAAATTTGCTGTCCGTTTAGGCTCAGTCCGTCGCCAAGCAGTAAGTGTATTGCAACATATTAATTAAAATAAATATATTCATTTTGATTCAGGGCAGGGCCTATGTTGTAATGTAGCACAATCAGCTGGCAGTTCTGCATTATTTCGTACAGTAGGGACTACCTCCGCCTCTAGGAGACATGTGTGAGTTTAGATGAAACTAACACAATTATTACTCATAGGGTCAATGCACCATGAGTGGACCATTCGAGAAATGGGTACCATGAGTGGACCATTTTCTGTGGCCAGCTATTTCCAGCTCTTATTGGAAATTAAGAATGAAATTAAATTGAAAAATTTGACAAATGCCTACAGCGCTATATTAGGCTATATATAGGCTAACCATGCAATTAAATGTAATGACCATTTGTATCGTTGAAGAGGAGATCTCGAAATTCTATTATTACTCTGTTTAATGCAAACTTAGTTCGGAGATCTGATGAAATCGTTCATAGACATGTATATCCATAACTATATAGAATTTTTATTCCGATAAAATGACATACAGAATAGGACTGTCGGTTACCGTATACGAGTAGCTCTTCCAGCGCGCCCGAACTTAGGGTTACAGGATTTAGGCTACATATAATATTTCACAAACTCATAGGATTAACATCTATAGGATTTAGGGGCCATCCACAAATGAAGTCATGCTTTTTTTGGCCATTTTTGACCCCCCCTCCCCCCCATGTCACGTTTCGTCACACTGTGCCAGACCCCCCCTTAAAACTGATAAAAAATGATGTCATGTTTGCAGCACCCCCCCCCCCCCCCCAGCCCAACTCCCCCTTTTAAAAAAGGTTATCATTAATTAGGTATAACATCATAATTAAATATCCAGACCCCATTATTAGAACTATGATCCACAACATTGAAATCTCTGTATTAAACAAGTACTAAGTTAAGAAATTATCAAGTTAAGTTTGGTTTATCTATTTAACTTTACAATTAGTGTCAACTTAATTTATATACCTGGCGTTTCCAATGGAAACGATTCTCAGACCGAATTACTTGTGTCCGATGTCAATTTATTAACTTGTTGTCCAGGCGGAGAGCGTGAGGTCATTTGAATTTAGTTAGACATTATTAATGTGCATTCATAGCAGATTTGAAGGAGGCTTAATTTAAAATTTTCTCGGAGCCCCGGTCCTAATTTCCCGGTCATCGGAACTCGCCCTGATTTATGAGCAGGTATATAGGGTATATCAATGATTTTCAACTCAAGAGAACATTATGTTTGCAATAAAAACCAGGAATAACTAAATAAATATAATAATGAAATAAGTACAAACTTGAAGATAAATAGTAAAATATGTAATAACCATCATGGTTAAAGTCCGGATTAAATAATATGAATGGTTAATTAACAATAAATTAATCGCATAATATAAATTACAAATATCGTCATGGGTTGCAATGTAGACCCCAAGTGGCGTCTGGAGGTACTACCCGGAGGTATCCGGAGACTAGATAACATTTGCCTGTTTTAGAATAAGTTTCTCTATTCTAATAGTCATTTTCAGCAATCGCTTGGTAAGGAATAAATGAAGGCTTACTCTCTTTCCTCTTAGCCATCTCATGGAAAACTCCCTCCAAATTGTTACTTTTATGACCCTACCACCCCATCCAGTCAAGATTCCTTCAGTTGAGGGGATTCCCCATCATCAGATCTCCCCTATATTTTCCCACCTCCAAACCAGTCCTATTAACTCACACATCTAGTGGTCATAAAAGTACAGTCAAGGAAGAGCTGGGTCTGTGGCTCAGTTGGTAGAGCGTCGGCTCTATAGTTACTACTCTACCAACTGAGTCATAGGCACAGCTTCCAAGGAACTCATGGGTTCGACTCCCAGGCTGGGAAGCAAAAGCCAGGGAGAGAAGGGGGCCGGAATAGTGGAAGTGTCCCGTTTGTGGGACTGTTTGGGTCCGGGCGCTGGGACGCACACATGGCGGTCATCTGTTTATGGTTTGAAGGTATGTGATTGGCTAATCTCCCCACGCGGTCAGCGCCCGGCAATACGTTAATTCCCCCTTCTGTGTTGAGGGTGAGGCAGGAAGGAGGGGGGTGAAGAGGCTGAGGTGTTGGCATAACAGTGCGAAATGTATCACTGATCAGTGAGTTAGATATGGCAAGCTCCCCTGATGTCATATCTAAGCTCTAACACCTTACATACAGCTACAAATGTTATCAGATGAAGAATGATTGGCGTATTTAGTAGTGACTCATTTGATCTCAGACCTCTTAAAGAGGTCTGAGATCAAAAAACCCTGAAGTCCCAGAATGTGAATAGGCTACTTTACAATTTAGTACCACGGCAACTATGGTGACCTCAATCCTAGCTCAGAGTCAAGGCAGGCACTTTTCCAGGGCCCTGATACTTTCACTATAGGTGTCAAATTTTGCCAACATATACCAGCAATAAATTTTGCTTTGTGTCCAACAAATAAGGCAAGATTATCAACCACTATGTTAAGGTTAGTTTTCTGCCTGCCAATGGACGTGGGTCTAATGAGTTGCACATGTGCAGAGAGGTTTGGCAGTGGTATAATACCCAAACGCATTAAGCCTGATTTGCATATTGTGCACAGTTATGGAGGCTATAGTTTAGGATGTAGTAATGGAACATTTCCAAAAAAGCTAGCCTAGTAACAGGAGTCCCACAAGGGTCGATTTTAGGACCATCAATGTTCATTATCTACATCAATGATATCACAAAGTTAGAAATAAAAGGAGTGATGAATTTATATGCAGATGACATAGCTCTTGTAAACATAGAAAACACCTATGAAGAATTGATTGGATCATTACAACATGATTGTGAGAAAATTATGAAATGGAGTAATTACAACACACTTTAGGTATCTTGGAATAACCATTCAAGAAGATTTCAAATTCGACAAGAGTTATAATTCTATGACAGGTCAAATATCATCTAGACTAAAAACAATCCAGCTAATCAGAGCCAGCCTCACAAAGAACTGTGCTATGAAACTTACCAAATCTATGGTTTTATGTCACTTGGACTATATTAACTTCTGTTACATGACTCTTAACAAAAATCAACTTGATAAAATCCAATCAATTCAAAACAGAGCATTGAAACTGACCTTGAAATTACCCAAGCTATATCCCACAATTCAACTCCATAGAAATACAAAAACCTTACCCTTCTACAAGAAAATGGACTTTAACCTATTAAAACAGATCCATTTTGATGTCCACCACAATAATCGAGAGAAAATATTTCAGCAAAAAACTCCTGGAAATACCAGAAGGCATGATGGTGTTATCCTTGAGCAGAAATTGCCTAAATATGAAATCTACAGAAAGGCATTCTTATACCAAGGAGCTAGCCTTTGGAATAATTTACAGTTAGACCTTAGACAAGAAACTGATGTCATAATTTTTAAGAAAAGATTGAAAAACCTATATCTAGAGCAAGAACAATGAAAACAATAACAACCTTAACCCTTTAAGGGCAGAGGGTCTGATAAGGGAGGTTGTCTTTTAAATTGTCCCTTATTGTGGCCGTACCAAGCATTATAAAAACGAAAAAATCTTTTTAATACTCCAAATATTAGTGAAGTTATAGTCTTTCAAAGTTGCCTGCCTGTTAAATTTTGAGCTAAACTACTTAGCCTAAGTGACTTTTTAAAAGGAGATAGATGATGTAAAAGGCAATGATGTCTAGACAGTGAAAATTAATCAGGACAATGCCACATAGTCTTTTTATCACCATTTTGCTGTAAGAAATGCGATTTGTACTGAGTAAATTGTACATGAACCTAAATTTTCTGCTCTACTTGTTATGAGTTGTAATTTAGAAATTTCATGTTTTATGTCACCATAGCAACCATTTACCAGATATACACCTTTTCAATTGAAAAAAACGGGCTGTTTGGTTGCCATGGAAACCATTCTAAAGGAACCATTTTCAAAATCCATCAACTTTTACGACCATTCATTTTATTCAGCATGAAAAACTGAATGAATGGCATTTTTTCAAAAAAATAAATTTAGATTTAGTTTTTTTCCAATTTAAGAATGAATATTGCATAAATAGAGTTATAATTCTTCCAATTTAGCCACAATCTATTATGGACACCAAATTTTCTGCATCTACCAGGCACAAGAACATTTTTTTGATTATTGGTCCTTACAACATTTGGAACACATTGACATAGGAGGAAGAAGGTAAAATAGCAGGTTTTATTAAATGAATAGCATGTCTTATAGGCAATATTATGGGGAAAATGACCCAAATAATAGTGCATAAATGCACTACTCGCCCTGATAGGGTTAATATCAATGTATGAAGTTAAGCTATAAGAACTGAACTACTTTTCATATATAATCACCATGTACAATCCTCCATCTCATCTCATCTCATTCCACCAAACCACGATATTAATATCAATTTTTTATCCCATTTTTTCCTGAACTATGTAATGACATTTCAAGCCAGGTGCGAGGTGTATTTTATGAGAATGATCCTCGTTTGAACAAGGGTGGCAAAGGCCAAACCCTCTCTGTAATACCTGGAAAAATAAAATAATTAAAAAAAAAAAAAATATCATATAAAAGGCTTTTACACAAGATCAAGTCTGTGTAGTCCCACAGGGGTCAGTTCCATGACCACTTCTCTTCATAATATATATGGTCAGTTCTCACAAATCGGGTACACAGAGGGTACTTTTGGCTAAAAATTTAAATGCATTGAAACTACTTGCCATTTACAGATATCATTGTACATATAATGAAGGGTTCATAACAAAAATTGGGCACACTAATTTTAAAAACTGCATTTTCTAACGTTGCCACCCCAATGCTTTTGGATAGAAATAGTGTAGAGGTAATGAGGGTTATTTTTTAAATTTCAATATTTTTGTCTATTATTGTATCATTAAGCTAACCTTTCAAGCTATAGAATAAGATCAAAATTGATTTTATTTTGAATTTTTCTATTTCAAGGCACTTTATTTGAAAATCATCTTAACTCTTTGACACCCAAAGTTTAAGGGCATGGCCTTGTTCTAATCATTGTCAAATATTCTTGATTTCTCAAAATCAATATTTTGGTATTCTTGTAGCAAAAGTACATTATTCTCATTATATCCAATTTCATTATCTCAACTGAAATTGTTCTCTTCCAATGTTTTATGTTGCCAGCCCATTAGTGCATCCGGGCCAACCCCAGCTTAAATCAGTCCAAAAATAACAGAAAAAATGTTAGGTTGAAATTAAAAATTCTATGACATGAACATCTTATTAGATGCTTTAAATTGACAAAGTTTCATTTGATAATCAATAATTGTGTAGACACATTTTTAAAATGAATGTTGTTAGGTTGGCAATGTTTAAACTTCCCCAACATGACCTTTTTTTTAATGATTCAGATCTCATTGAAACAGTTTTTCTGATATGCAATTATTGAATGTTTGTATTCAGAATAAAGTTGTTTGAGATTACATATCAGAAACAAAATCTCACTAGATAATTATTTTTGATCCCTAGCTGAACCCTTTAAAAGTGCATCAGGATGGCAACGTTAAAATTTCCCAAAAGAAAAAATGAATTAAAAGAAATTAGCTATATTTCCAAACACTATATTTTTTATGTATTTATAGCCAATAGATAGGAGCATTATTTCAGACACATGTTATAATAATTTGATGTTTTGTACACTGCTGAGTAAACTCTATTTGACAAAATTATTTTTTCCTCTGCATAAAAGGCGGTTATGTGGGTGGATTTTTGCCCATAGGGTGGCCATTTTGTGTTTTAGCTATATAAAAGTATATGCCCCATGAAAGGTCTTATAAGCTGCATCGATTAGTTTAAAATGTATTCATATATAATAAACTGGTAACAACCTTAACCCTTTAAGGGCAGAGGGTCTGATAAGGGAGGTTGTCTTTTAAATTGTCCCTTATTGTGGCCGTACCAAGCATTATAAAAACGAAAAAATCTTTTTAATACTCCAAATATTAGTGAAGTTATAGTCTTTCAAAGTTGCCTGCCTGTTAAATTTTGAGCTAAACTACTTAGCCTAAGTGACTTTTTAAAAGGAGATAGATGATGTAAAAGGCAATGATGTCTAGACAGTGAAAATTAATCAGGACAATGCCACATAGTCTTTTTATCACCATTTTGCTGTAAGAAATGCGATTTGTACTGAGTAAATTGTACATGAACCTAAATTTTCTGCTCTACTTGTTATGAGTTGTAATTTAGAAATTTCATGTTTTATGTCACCATAGCAACCATTTACCAGATATACACCTTTTCAATTGAAAAAAACGGGCTGTTTGGTTGCCATGGAAACCATTCTAAAGGAACCATTTTCAAAATCCATCAACTTTTACGACCATTCATTTTATTCAGCATGAAAAACTGAATGAATGGCATTTTTTCAAAAAAATAAATTTAGATTTAGTTTTTTTCCAATTTAAGAATGAATATTGCATAAATAGAGTTATAATTCTTCCAATTTAGCCACAATCTATTATGGACACCAAATTTTCTGCATCTACCAGGCACAAGAACATTTTTTTGATTATTGGTCCTTACAACATTTGGAACACATTGACATAGGAGGAAGAAGGTAAAATAGCAGGTTTTATTAAATGAATAGCATGTCTTATAGGCAATATTATGGGGAAAATGACCCAAATAATAGTGCATAAATGCACTACTCGCCCTGATAGGGTTAATATCAATGTATGAAGTTAAGCTATAAGAACTGAACTACTTTTCATATATAATCACCATGTACAATCCTCCATCTCATCTCATCTCATTCCACCAAACCACGATATTAATATCAATTTTTTATCCCATTTTTTCCTGAACTATGTAATGACATTTCAAGCCAGGTGCGAGGTGTATTTTATGAGAATGATCCTCGTTTGAACAAGGGTGGCAAAGGCCAAACCCTCTCTGTAATACCTGGAAAAATAAAATAATTAAAAAAAAAAAAAATATCATATAAAAGGCTTTTACACAAGATCAAGTCTGTGTAGTCCCACAGGGGTCAGTTCCATGACCACTTCTCTTCATAATATATATGGTCAGTTCTCACAAATCGGGTACACAGAGGGTACTTTTGGCTAAAAATTTAAATGCATTGAAACTACTTGCCATTTACAGATATCATTGTACATATAATGAAGGGTTCATAACAAAAATTGGGCACACTAATTTTAAAAACTGCATTTTCTAACGTTGCCACCCCAATGCTTTTGGATAGAAATAGTGTAGAGGTAATGAGGGTTATTTTTTAAATTTCAATATTTTTGTCTATTATTGTATCATTAAGCTAACCTTTCAAGCTATAGAATAAGATCAAAATTGATTTTATTTTGAATTTTTCTATTTCAAGGCACTTTATTTGAAAATCATCTTAACTCTTTGACACCCAAAGTTTAAGGGCATGGCCTTGTTCTAATCATTGTCAAATATTCTTGATTTCTCAAAATCAATATTTTGGTATTCTTGTAGCAAAAGTACATTATTCTCATTATATCCAATTTCATTATCTCAACTGAAATTGTTCTCTTCCAATGTTTTATGTTGCCAGCCCATTAGTGCATCCGGGCCAACCCCAGCTTAAATCAGTCCAAAAATAACAGAAAAAATGTTAGGTTGAAATTAAAAATTCTATGACATGAACATCTTATTAGATGCTTTAAATTGACAAAGTTTCATTTGATAATCAATAATTGTGTAGACACATTTTTAAAATGAATGTTGTTAGGTTGGCAATGTTTAAACTTCCCCAACATGACCTTTTTTTTAATGATTCAGATCTCATTGAAACAGTTTTTCTGATATGCAATTATTGAATGTTTGTATTCAGAATAAAGTTGTTTGAGATTACATATCAGAAACAAAATCTCACTAGATAATTATTTTTGATCCCTAGCTGAACCCTTTAAAAGTGCATCAGGATGGCAACGTTAAAATTTCCCAAAAGAAAAAATGAATTAAAAGAAATTAGCTATATTTCCAAACACTATATTTTTTATGTATTTATAGCCAATAGATAGGAGCATTATTTCAGACACATGTTATAATAATTTGATGTTTTGTACACTGCTGAGTAAACTCTATTTGACAAAATTATTTTTTCCTCTGCATAAAAGGCGGTTATGTGGGTGGATTTTTGCCCATAGGGTGGCCATTTTGTGTTTTAGCTATATAAAAGTATATGCCCCATGAAAGGTCTTATAAGCTGCATCGATTAGTTTAAAATGTATTCATATATAATAAACTGGTTTCCATGAGGGGTTCAGAACCCTGAGTACATGGTTAATATCAATACTCTGAAGAACCTTCAAAGGTGAGTGACAAAGTCCTTAGATATGTATAAGGAACTTGACTTGCCTACCCTTCACTTTAAAAGATTAAGAGGTGACGTGTACACGCTACTGGACTTGGTTGTAACAGGACATAATGTCAACTGCCTCAAGAACGATCTTGAGGACATGGAAATACCGTCCTTGGCATTGGGACTGGTCGGGCTACCTCTGTGTAAAATGCATGGGTCTATATCAGGAAAAAATTGCATGACCTCCAACAACAATGGTGCCTAAAGATGAATGGCTGGAATCCATATTAGCAGACATTTCCTATACCAACAGACATGCTGCTAGAGATTTTGTTACATATTATTTATTTAATAAAGGCAGTGTAAGGCTGCCACTCAAGTTACATGACACCAGTTCCTATTGATTTTTTTTTAAAAATTCAGTTTAAGGCAAATACATTATTTAAATTATTATAGAAAAAACGCAATATTCCTCAGGGATGTTTTCTCACAGTGCCATTGTTGAAGTTTGATTTGCAAGAAAACTAGAATGATCTGGATATATCTAGATATAGAGGCCATAGAAGCATGTCCAGTAGCCTTTTATTCTAAGGTGTATTTCAAATGAATTTTACTTAGAGCACAAGTTTCCCCGTTATGGTAGTCTTTTAATCAAAAATATAAAAACATGATGTCATACATGAGGTGACCCCCCCTCCCCCCATTGTCATACCTTGTCATAAACACTCAACCCCCCTCCCCCCCTAGGGCATGACGTCATTTGTGGATGGCCCCTTACATATAATTCACAAACTCATTCAATCACACGGGGGTGGTATTTTCGCGTGTAAAATAGCCTATATAGTGTGGTTGGTTTATCACCTTTAGATAACATCTAGATTTGTTAAGGTTTGAATATAACACTTGCTGGGTCTGAGTTATCATAAGTTTAATTTTGGTAAATATTGTCAGTTTCAAGTAGTGAAAAGTCCTGTCATTGTCAGTAAAGATCATCCTAATGATTTTGGTGATTCCATATTGTTCGTGGTGTACGCTCCAACAATGTTCTGATTTTGGCTTGTTTGACAATTATTGATTTGTCCTTGTGTATAGGCTAATCGAGTTTATGTTTTTCCGAATGCCTCCTCATTATACAATTTTCTATATATTTGGACATTTTGAACTTAACATAGGCCTATCAATACAGTAACAGTAATTTCAATTTAGGCTAGTCACACTCATGCCCTATAGTCACACTCATGCCCTATAGGTCTTATGTTACTTTCATTTCTGTATTCTGATTTACATCAGATATCCCCCCATACTTGCGTTATGTTACAGAGAATAAAGGGCCTACTCCACTAAGCCGATTCTCATGTGATTTTGCGCCGCAGAGGACTCTTTTGCACTAAATTCCAGTGAGTGGCAGCTGCGAGTCGGCGCCTTGCGAATATAATTTTAGACATGTTTAGGCCGTTTTTGTATTATTGTTGGCACAGGTTAAAGCATTATATGGATATCTTGTTTCTCCTGCCTTTCCCATCACCACAAATCATCAAACCCACCCGCCCTACCTGTCGCGTAGAATGACATAGCATCTATGCGACCCAGAGATGAAAAAAATAATCCTGTGAGACCCAGGCAAGCCTCGAACTTGCGATCCCCACACTCTAGGCAAGCGGTCATACCGACTGGGCCATCTGCCTGGTCGGTAGTGGCGGTCTTCATTCTAGTACAAATATGAGTAGGGCCAACCCATGCGTAGTGGTGAAAAGTGGCCGAAATCGTTTATTCTACAGTCGTACAGACAATGGACTTATACTAGCAGTAAGCTTATAGGAGGGTCATCCGGATTCCGGTACTGGAATTGTTCGTCACATGGGTTTTTAAAAAGTTAAGTGCAATAAAGGTGGCATCCTTCTCTATCCTTGTCTTGACCGTAGAGGTCTGGTGCGCCTTCGCCAACTCTCAGGGGAGTTACCTCGACGGCAACTGTTGCTGCCATCTTTTGGGCGCTCTTCGTCTAGGTTGACCGAAAAGTATCGAATTCTGAAGGATAATTATTCTTCAGATAAAATTTGAACTCTTTTTTTTAGGGAATTAATTGAATCCTGGTGCGTAAGTTGTTCCACAAGTAAGGTAACTGGTAAATATATGATTTTTTAAACATTTTTTTTATGTGGGTGGGGAATTTTAAGTAGTTTCCCATTCTTTAGACTTCGTAAATTTATATCTCTGGTATCAAGGAACATAGGGTCCTGGGATTTGATAAACGTCATGTCAAGCATGTGAGTCTCTCTCCTTGTTTTCAACATTGGAATATTTAGTTCTATGTGTAGTTCTTCTGTGCTTGAGTGTTTTGGTAGATGAAGATAAAATATATCTCCGTAGGCTATGATTGGTGCAACCATAGATTTATATATCAATAGGAGAGTTTCTTTGTTGCATGCCCCATACAATTTAGACATGGCACCCACCTATCCCCTGATCGTGTTTGTTTTCTTCACCATGATTTTTTTAAAATTTAGCATGAGATCTAACTCTATCCCAAGGTATTTTTAAGCTTTTACTTTCTCCAACTTTTGATTATTAATGACATAACAAGAATCGTCGTTAGGCCTCAATGGGTGTAGTAGGCCTACATAGAAGAAGTATCACAGCAGTAAAGGAGAAGTAATTGAAAGTAGTAGCCTGCAGTATATATAGCTCCATCTTGTGGATAAAATGTAACTACCTATACAGAGAGACGTCTATAGTATAGGAAATATATGATTGCCTATGGCACTACATCCGATGTTATTTGAGTTTAAATAATATACAAAATACTACAATAATCTATCCAATATGGCATATCCAGAATTTAAATTAAGTGTCCCCTTAGGGCCATCTTCTGAAGCGCATCATATTTCCTTTAACATATCAGTTTCTTGCTGTGTTAGCCTACTCTCTATAAGAGTTCTAAATTATATAACCATGTACAAATGTACTTATCACAGAGCATGCAACTACCAACGGCGCATGAACGTTCAAGAACTTATTACTATAGGTGTTGTCTTCTCCCAAACGTACCTGACTCAGCGAGCTCCTCCCATGAAGAGCACCTGTATGTTGGTGGTGGGACTGAGAAGTGGAAATATTTTGATGATATAAACTCAGAATATTTGAAAATGTATAGTTATATTATGAAATAATAATAAATATAATTTCGTTATACTATTGACTTTTTAATAATATAAAGTGTTTCTGGTCTCAACTGAGACGACTAGACCAAGCGCAACCGCCCCGCCCCCTACAGGGCGGATTTAGACCACCTTTAAACTTCCTTTCGTTGCTCCATTACCCCTGGTATTCTCAGTTAGACAGAACTCCCATCCATCGACCTTTTTTTTTATGTTTTCCCATCTAAATGGGTACCATTACATCGTCTGAATGGCAAGTTTTGTTCCTCATGAGGCCTTTTCAGGGGACGACTTATGTATAATGTGGTACAGGAAAGTTGCAATTTTAAATATAAAGATTGGTTTAGTCTCCCACCCCTGTCGCACCTCTCACACACACACTGCACCTTCATTATAACACAACACAGATACTTAAAATTTCAATGTTTAATACTCATAGTTGGCCTTGCGTTACATTCATCCTCCTTTGTCGTGTAGAGTTGTACATGATCTTGAAGTGTACATGACGATTTACATGACATAGTATTTGTTGATATTCATAGCATGTGAGAAGACATATCAATGAGGAGAAGAAGTAAACATATATCAAGTGTATGAAAGATATATTACAAAATGCCGATTTTGAGTAAGAATAAATGTGAATTAGAAGGGAGGGAAGGTGGGAAACTTTTCAGCACCTTGCTCCTCGAAGCGGAGAGAGGGAGAGGACGCCCGGGTCAATGTCAGTCCACGTCATAGTTGCTGGTACGTTAGGTCATAATGCCAACGACTTCCGGGGCAAGCCCGAAAGCCTAAAGCATTATAACACAACACAGATACTTAAAATTTCAATGTTTAATACTCATAGTTGGCCTTGCGTTACATTCATCCTCCTTTGTCGTGTAGAGTTGTACATGATCTTGAAGTGTACATGACGATTTACATGACATAGTATTTGTTGATATTCATAGCATGTGAGAAGACATATCAATGAGGAGAAGAAGTAAACATATATCAAGTGTATGAAAGATATATTACAAAAGCCAATAATAGTTTATATATTTGAAGACAGTTGCTGGAATGCTCTGTGTACACTATTCGATGGACCTGGTTGGGGACGGAGATATGCCATGACGGCGTCTGACGCCCAAGTCCCGTGGGCCCTCACGTCGTTGAGTGATGCCCCTCCTTTGTAGAAAGAGAAGGAGGCACCTCCTCGCCTCATACTATGCAGAGAGAAGAGGCGAGAGTCTAGTCCGATAGTGTCAACTGCTGTTGACCACTTTTGGGCGAGGAATGATATAGGCATGGGCCTAGAGTCTGAGAATGTGAAGAGAGGGGCCGTCGGATGATCCTCAATCGCGCTTAAGAGGGTCGAAACAGCGTGGAGAGGGCAGAGGATGGACCCTGGAATGGCGGGGAGGAAGATCGTCGCAGGGTTGGTGCCTGCTTGGAGAGTCTTGGACCATTTGACTCGGACCTGTACGCCGTCAGAAGATAGGGAGAGATCCTGCCTCACCAGCTGTCTAGTTGCATCGAAGTGGCGAGAGGATTTGGGACAGAGATTGCTCTGCCTCAAGAAGCCGACGAACATCAAGCTGTATGCAGCCCGTAGTTGCGTGTAGTAAGGGTCGTAGATGAGAGCGCCGAGGGCGAACTACCACGTCAGGAGTGGCAGGTTCCTTTTGCAGGGGAACATGTCGGTGTGAGAGGTCGAGGGCTCGAAGAGCTGTAAGTATCATCTGAGAGTCAAGCCCGGCACAACTAATGAGAGATACACGGTAGTATGCCTTTAGGCTTGATATTATATTCCTTATGGTGGTTGACGCCCGACGGTGGCTAGCAAGGTATTCGATGAACCAGCACACCTCTGCGGGTGAGGGGGCGAAGAAGTCCAGGCCTAGCAGATGACAGAAGCCCCTGTATAGAATAACTGCTGATCTGCGGTTCGCCTCGGTCCCTGGACGGTAGGCCATCTTCTGACGCTTTGATGCAGCAGCTGCGAGAGATGACTGGAGGTGGCCTAGAAATTTGAAATATCATATAAATTTCTATGCATTTCAATTGATTTCAGGTTATGGGAGTCAATAAGAGCAGCTGCTTTCAGCTTAGCTTTGTCGTCCGTAAACGCTCTGGACAACGCGTCGGGGACTTCAAGAAAAATTCCAGGTATATGGGTGAATATGAACTGGATGTTCATTTTAGCTGAGAGAAACCAGAATGCCCTGGAGCAGGCTGCCAACTGATTATCTCTTGCCCTGCCCCCTGATAGGGAGTGCACCGCTGCAGCGTTATCACAGCATATCTGTACTATATTTCCTTTGTCTGAGTCCGAACACAGGAGCCTTGCGGCTGCGAGGCAGTTCTTCGCCTCCAATACATTTATATCATTGCAGATGTAGTCATGATCATATTTGTGTGCAAACCAGTAAGTGCCGTCTGTTCCTCCCCCCGCCCTGACTGAGGAGTCGACCCACAGGGTTCGGGAGACTTCCCTGGATGGGAATATGGATTTTCCGTTGAAGTCTTTAAGGAACATCTTGAACCAATTTAGGTCAGCTTTGATTGGACTGGAGATTATGATGTCTGCTCCTTTTGCTGCTCTCATGCCTACTAGTATCCTATTTATAAATGCTCGAGCGGGGGGAATGACTTTTGCCAGGTGGTTTATCTTTCCCACCCCGCTCTGCATCTGCTTTGTCGAGACCTTTTTTGATGAGGAAATTAAGGCCAAGCAAGAGAGGATCTCTTGTACCTTTGAAGGT
This sequence comes from Sthenelais limicola, assembly GCA_942159475.1. Taxonomy (NCBI): domain Eukaryota; kingdom Metazoa; phylum Annelida; class Polychaeta; order Phyllodocida; family Sigalionidae; genus Sthenelais; species Sthenelais limicola. The sequence continues at coordinate 109,241,554 of OW804095.1, read as the reverse complement.
GGAATGGATAGGGTGTTGTCATTCAGGTCAATGGTAACTCCTAGCCATGTAACCGCACGAGCTGGCATCTGAAGCTTGTGTGGCGCTATGGATAGCCCGAGTTCGTGGATGAGATCTAGAGTTTTTTCAAGGTGCATCTTACATGTCTGAAGGTCCTGAGATATTATGAGGACGTCATCCAGGTACATTAGGGCTGTAATGCCCCTTTTTGCTAGTGCCCGGGTGAAGAAGTCAGATATGCTCTGCATGACGAAGCTGCTAGCTCTCGCTCCAAACGGGAGAGCCTTGTCAAAGTAGTAGCTTTTGTCAACGTATATACCCAGCAGTGGCCAGTCGAGAGGACAGACCGAGAATTGCCTGTAAGCTCGTTCCAGGTCGAGCACAGACATACACACATCTCGGCCCGTCTCCTGTATAAGCTCTACTGCCTGGGATATGGTAGGGAGGCCATGACGAACCATCTTACCATTAAACACATTTTTGGGGATCGCAGCATTGACCCCTCCTTCCGGGAAGGAGAGGTCCACTATAATGCGACGTTTATCAGAGTCATTTTTTGGTCGAGTCATAATTGGACTGGTGTGAAACCAAGGCGTAAATGGAGGTACCTTAAATGGGCCACAGATGGCACCCAGAGAGGATTCCCGTACAATATATTCAGACACATGTTGTGGGAAGTTAGTACCTGAGGCATGGTTCTCTTGACGTATATCAGATAGCATAGGCGGTCCATAATATTGAATGGGAAATCCGAAGTTGAGGCCTGCTATTATGGTAGCATCCATGTCGTGACCACTAACTTCTCTCTCCCATGCAGAGATATTTAGATTTGATGGTAATACGCACTTTGCCCCGAACATATTAGGTTTTGCATGGGCCCGGACTTTCTCATAAATGTCAACAAAATCCCCGAAAGGGAGAGCCGGGAAAGGCCAGCGGGATCGCTGTGCCCAGTCTAGGTGGTGGGGAAAACACAAATCGACACTAACACCAGGGTCTGGTGGAGGAGAGTCTCCATCTACCCATAAATCGTCGAAGTTATCACCAAAATTAACTGAACTAGTTTCACTTTGAGAGCAAAGAGATGGAATAGATTCATCGCCTCCACGACGGGTTTGTTTACTTTGCTCATGACACGAGCTGGCCGCGTACGCGGGGCTAGCATCATGAGTTTGAAACACACTGTTATATTGTGAGATTGCAATATCTTTACTAGCACACACACGGTTGAAGTTATCCAAGTCCTGTGATATTGATAGAGGGCTCGGTGATGTTTTAGATGGATAGAAGTGTAAGTCATTACCTTGCATTGGCTGATCTCGGTGCTGGGCGGAAGCGCCGCCATGTTGATTAGAACTCTCCTTGAGTTGAGGCGGAGATACACTGTCTTGAATGGAAGTCTCCTCCCCGGGAGGGAGAGAGACTGGGGACACTTCCGGTGTAAACACAGAGTTTTCGATGCACATGTTGGTATTCATACTCTTAACTATATATCCACACGATGTAGGCACTTTCACATGTATATTACTGGTTTGATTTTGCACAATATGACCGTCGTGGGCAGATGTCTCTAGTTTTTTGTAGCTGAGCTACTTGGGGTCTGCTGATTTTTAGTAGACCACTGATTCGATCCTTTCTTGCCCTGTTGACCATTCTTTTCAGGCATTCTTGCCTTGTTGTTACATGATTTAGCTGAATGGGGGTACTCCTTTCCCTTAGCAAGAAAATAACAAAACCCACAGCTGTGAAGGAGCTTGACTGACCCGGCAGAGTGTGAGGCTGTCTCCTTACACTCGTCGAGGTTAAAGGCTGAGCATGGTGTAGATAGAGTGGTGGCGGAGGCAGGGGCCGACCCGCCCGGGGTCTTGGCCCAGCACAGGCGGGACCTTTCAAACTGGAAATGTGTTGTGTCTGCCCACGTAGCCTGCTTCTCGTTGATCTGGGCCATACATGCCTGGGACCACGCACGAATGCCATCCCATTCGAATGTGGAGGCATCTTGGGCCAGATTCTCAAGGTGTTTTATCATATAATATGGGACAGAGTTCACAGTGATGAGTTTACTGACCATTCTTGCGAATCCGCAGACATATTCAGCGAGCGATAACTCCCTTTTGTCCCGTCTAACAATTTTATACATATCAGCGGGGAGGCTAGACTCAGGGTTTGAGAAAGGCAACACAAACTTTAGCATACCTCGGGGAGCACCGACTGTAGGGTATTGGCGGTTGAGAGCGTCGAAGGCCATGTCCGAATCCCTGTACATCGAAGAAATGTCATTTGGATTCGGGAGTTGTTCCAGTGATGGGGTGAAGATTGGCTGTATTATTGGCATCCTTTGCTGTTGAGGCGTAGCAAAACCCTGGCCGGGCTGTTCCGGAGCTTGAGGCGGAGCGCCTTGGGCGGAAGACGGTTGCTTGGGCGGCTGGACGCCCGCGCCTGCGCCCGGGGGCTTTGGAGGCTGTGACGTCATGCCTGGCTCATGGGAGGCTTAGGCGGAATGGCGTCGGTGAAGAAAGCTCGGTTATGCGCCTCGCTTTGTGGCTGGCCCCACCCTGGCTTCGCCGTATTCGCCTTGACCTCCTGTACCTCCTTGCAGAGTTGAGAGATGAGTGTCTTTACGCCGCGAAATTGTGCCCTAGACACGTATTTCTTCTTTAACAGCCTCTGGCGGGCCTTCTTGGCTATCTTGCGGTGCCTGTTACGTTCCTCCTCAGAGTCAGTGGCACTGCTTGAGTCTTCGCCGTCGCCATCTTGCTGATCCTCCTCAGCGAAGCGAGGATTCGGCTTGGCCGTTCTGGCTGAATGGCGTGGATTATCCTCCCCCTGTCCTGCTTCTTTCTTCTTCCCCGGCATCCTGATTGCTTAGGGAAAAGAATCTGTCTTTAGTTCTCTCCGGGAGAGGCTAAAGTCAGAATAAATGCCAAAAGAGAGAGGTGGAGAAAACTTTTCAGCACCTTGCTCCTCGAAGCGGAGAGAGGGAGAGGACGCCCGGGTCAACGTCAGTCCACGTCATAGTTGCTGGTACGTTAGGTCATAATGCCAACGACTTCCGGGGCAAGCCCGAAAGCCTAAAGCACTCACTCACATAGCCCAGTACCACACACTGCCCCTCCCGCTGCCTGCCACTGCCTGCTACTGCCTGCCACTAGTGTGTGTGTAGCCTTGCCTCAAGGTTACACACACACTAGGCAGGTAGGCAGTCAGGTATCAAACACTAACCCATGGATTCTAATGTGAAGGGAGGAGTGAAGGGTGGGTGGCTGGTGGGCATGCAGTGTTATTCAAGGTGAGAAAAACGACAACTATAAGAACAAAAACAAATAAGTACAGCAAGCAAAAGTACTAGCGGGTAAAATTTCTGGATTTACTTGCGTAATATCAAGACCCAATAAGCTTGTTAACAGATTGTCAGATTTCTCCAGAAAATTTAGCAAAGGGCATACTGCTACATGTCTAGTTCCCCAGCCCAGGCCAGACCAACATGTTTTGGTGGAACGTCCTTGTTTTTTCCCGCTGTAGTATTAAGTGGTATAAGATATATATGTATATATATATAAGTCTTTTCGTCCCTCTGGGTGTTTTGATTTCTTTTTGCACGACCCTCCGACCTTCACTATCGTACATAGGCTTATATCTATGTCTACCAAGGGCATTGATCTCGCGTCGTGACTCAACGAGGTTTTCGAACACGTACTAGATCTCAGTTGCCCTCGACGCAGTAATTCAAACACATAAAAGGAGATGCGATCTTAGATATATTTCACATTCATAGAAGCAGATGCGATCTTATAATAGATACATTTCACATTAATAGAATTGCAAACTAGGAATTGACATGCGATTGCCATCTAAATTCGGCGAAATTGCTTTGAACATAATTCATATCACTCATTATTATTTTCGTAATATTCTTACAGGCCCTGTACTTATATGCCCGATATAATTATGCTATATTTGGGGCAATCATTTTGATCTATGTACAGTATTGATTCCCAAAGTAACAAGTTATATATAGAATTAGCTTCAGTGCATTGTATACACATACCAGAACTCTTCGAACAGGTCCCCCATAACATTATAATGATTTCGATGCATGGATTGTCAATTAATTAAGACGGACTAGAGCAATTACCAATTCATTACGATTAAATATTTGTTTGTGTTAATTTCAATCATAATTAATGGTATGGCAGACATTCCCAACACGAGACTTTATTCTCAGCGCGGTGTCACCATGCACTTAATGGTTAGTAATCGCTATAAATTTATGAATAACCAACTCTATCTTGTCCCCCCCCCCCCCCTTTGTAATTCTACAGCGTACTTTTGACCTAGGCTAAAGGGGGATATTTTTAACCTCTTTCTATAAACTTTTGGGAATACCCACGCCTATAGATACACTATATAGAAAATACTCTATAGTAAAGGTACTTTGAAACCTAGAGACTGAGGTTAGACGACTGTAACTATTATTGTTAAATAAATCGATCATTGCTCATGTATATATACATGACAAATTTCCGAAATAGACCTACTGGATTCGTTTATATATCGTCAGAACTGACTCTGGGACTACTTATAATATTCACGCAATTTGACGAACACTTTTAAGCGTTCATTCAGATTTCCTGTCTCAAGACAAACACATAAAAGGAGATGGCTATCTTAGATATATTTCACATTCATAAAATTGCAAACTAGGAATTGACATGCGATTGCCTAACGTGGGAAAAACAGAAAGTTCGCGACCTCGAAGAATGTGTCAATAAATCATATAGCTTCCTATGCCCAAGAAAAATGGCCACTGTTTGAGTCGCTTGACTGCAGGACAATACATTACATATAGAAGGGATTTTTGAAAAATACTGCCTTCTATGTCCGTTTTATGTAGTGCAATAATAGGAATAGAACCCTAATAATATGTTGATCCAAGCCAACACGTAGGCCCCGAGCCTCATCAATGCACTTTTTGTAATTAATTGCGACCCCCGCCCCCGGGACTCTGTGTGTGTGTGTAGGGTGGGTGGGGTGGTGGTAGGGGGATAAGTTCACAGCAGTATCAAATTGAGGTGACCCAGGGTTTATAATTCGCATTTGTTTTGTTTTTAAACATTTTATTCAGCATTGAACATTATGTAATACACTATTCTCAGAACAAGCTGATTTACACATACAAAAAACACAATAATAGAAAAAGTGATTCTTGAATACTTGGAGTTTTAACAGTGATAACAAAATTGTAAAAAACATAACCTGGGGCTGTATCACTGAGTTCGACATACAAAAATAGAACTGTCCAAGGTGACACATTTCATACATAAAAGGGTGCTATAATACCGGCAGGTAAAAGCGATAACAGCTCGATGAGAACTATGACCAATATTAGGATTAAGACAATAAGTGTCTGAATCTAGCCGTTATGAGGAAGTTTAATTTGAACGGTTGATGACGGGGCTTTTTCGTGACATTTCTGAGTAGCTTAAACAAATGTGAATCAATATAGTAGATGCATTAGGAGGAGGTGGGGAAATCCCAACTTCGGGATGGTACAGGGAATAGGCAATATTACTGTACAGGAGAGCAATTCGTCCTGTCCATATGGAGTGAAATTGTGTCCCCCTATCATTCCCCATATCATCACGGGGATTGGAGTTTGTAAATGTGAAATATCTGTACTTGAATTAAGGTATCAAGCTGCATTCTTAGCTTCCGTATACATGTACTCCCTGCAAAATAACCTTTTTACTTCCAGTGAAACAGCGGAAACTATGTCAATAAATGTCCATGTTAATTAATTGTTAACCCATGAGCTCGATCTTGGCTTGATGTAACTTTGTTTCAATAATATCATATTTGAGTAATAACATCTCTTTTGCAAAAACCAAAAAAATATATGACAATTTTCAAGCATGCCTGAAAAAATGTCAGTTTGTTTTTAATGTATAAAATAAAGGTAGACTACAGAAGACTTTTTTTGTTGGAGATATATAAGTACAATGATACTTCCAATTTCCTCATGTCCATATAGAATGTCTGACCCCTAAAGGTCTACGTCGGTGTACGTGGTTTATAAATAGGCAGACTTCACCAGTCTCCGGTCCCAGGGTCTGCTTGGTACTTTGTTTTACCCTACGAGAGCGATTTGAAGCGAATCTTGCAGGGACGGTCATGAGGCGTGAGTATATACTTATATATTTTTAAAGGTGTCTTGGCCAATTTTAAAATAAGAAAATAACATTAGGCCTATAGCTTTCAAGGAGAGAATTTTATTCTATTAGATAGAGAAGGTCTGGACAACACAGAGTGAAATTATTAAAGTTATATGCATAGATGGAACAGAAAACATGATCGTCACACACCTATTCTCATTCATTTAATTCTACTGAGTTGAGAGAGTCCCTTCAAACTGAGGGAAAGCCTCTCGCTCCAAACCGCAAAATGCCATTATAATCCCATGAGGATGCCTAGGCTACTCCAGGACCGGGAAAGCCATTAGCGCCGTGGGCGTTCACTCACTGACATACCATTCTCATCTAATCTGAGAGGCCTGAGAGCATAGGCTGAACTTGTTGGCTAAAGAGTTTAAGCAGTTCCATTCGACATTGCCAAAGAGACATTTTCAGTACCGCTCGAAAATTAGATCTATCGGTCAGTTGATTTAGCATAGCTATCAGAGAGTTGCGCTTCACCTTTGCTTTCATCTGGTTTATAAAAAGAAGTCCATCGTTTATTCCATGTCATACACACCGGAATTGCTATAGTTATTTAATACTTGGAAGTTTTTCATCTGTAAAGAATCTGGGGACATAGAATTGTGGATGTTTCCCACTGCTGCGTATTCCAACATATTAAGTCAGTCCATTTTGAATTATTAAACTCTGTCCTAAGGAATGTGAGGAAACCCGTTTGAATCAGAATGTCACACATGCCACGACCGCCATATTTACATGGTTCATCAAACACTATATAGGCCTACCTGGCTTCATAATTATCATAGCCTTGGCACTTCATAGAAAATCAATAAATAGTACAACTTTTATAATTCCATTACGTCCTAACATAATGTTTAAAAAAGCGTGTGCGCTGGAATGATATTTTAAAGCCCTCCAATCAATCGGGCTTTAGTTAAGATATAGATGAGTCTGGCTGGTCTAGGACAATGGCCTTTAATGCCAGGTCGATTTTTCTGATTTTTTTTACTGATAATTTCACTTTGTATTTTCATCATAACTGTTTTGACACTACTTTTAATTCCATGTATACATGCTTTCCTAGCCTAGAAGAAATTGTAGATACCAAAAGAGATCTATGGCAGTATTAATACATTGTATAAGCGCTCCCATAGTGACGCACATTGCTGACGTCCGTTCTCAACAGATGACGCATTTTTCCCGCGCGCCCCGAATGGGTTAAACGAATTCAACAAAATTTCAAATGCAAGTTCCAAGAGTAGGCCTATGCTGCAATTCTATTCAAAGGCGTTAAACATAAAAGTTCCTGTACATGTAGTATTGTGACGTAATGTTGGTAGATACAAAAACAATTCGACGGTGGTATAGCTGATGTTGTTATAGTATAAAGGTTCTATTGTTTCCGAAACCGAAACCTTTGCATCCAACATGTGACCATCCCCAACATGCCTCATGATGAGGAATTCAATTAAGTTTATTCTCAGCCTATGTGTACATTGATACACAAATACGGCCGTTAAATTATTTTTGTATTCGTTTAGAATTTTCGCATTTGGTTAACACCAGACATATAACTATTCTATCATAAGAAACTTACTGAATACATCTTCTTGATTCCAAATTTTATATTATATTCTATAGTCATAGGAGACAAGACATGTTTTCAAATAGCATGAAAAGCAATACAATATAGTAAATACTAATTGGAACCTTTCCCTCCGGAGTTTAAGATAAAAAGAAGAAAATTGCTAAAGGTATATCGGTATAGTATAGGCCTGTCCCGGTTAGTTTAACCGCCAAGTCCCCACCCCGACCCCTTCACCTATACACGCACACCTGCCCTAAGAATTTTCCCACAATTTATTTGGAGTGCACGTCCAGGAACCTGGGCAGATATTCATCACCTGAAACATGATATTTGTTATTTCCTATTATTGTCCGGGCAAGGTGTTTTCTTTGGTAAGCTTGGCATGTGGACTTGAGCCCGAAACTATGGGGTTTTCCCTCGATGACAGCGGAGTCCCTGGGCCAACATAGCTATTCTTATGGTGAGAGCGTGCAAGCGGCAGTATAAAAAGGACCCAAAGTACAGACACTTACTTATTTGGCCGTACTTCATCATACTCACTTTATATAAATATGCCCGCGCAAACCGTGATAAATACAGGACAATGAATAATGGCCATATATAGACATTTCAGCTACTGTTCTGTTGGGGAGACTAAATGTAAATATAAATTAAATTAAAAACATAAACTTGAATTGTTTATAGATGTAATTTACGTAGCTCGCCACAGCCGGGATACACTCAAAACACTGACAACAATTAACACTGATGATGAAACCCACCTTTAATGATATTAATACCAATGGCGAGTCATTTGTCCTTTAATGAGGTACAACATTTTATTGTATCTGAACGGAGATTTATGAATAGGTTTGCTTCATCAGTGTACGAATTTACGTTCAGAGGAATTCATGTTTGGAAATGGTGTAATATGAAGTATCTCATGTTGTATAGGTTATCACTTTCGTATATATATATATAATTATAATAGCTGTTGCCAAGAGTTTGGGTAGCATTGTGAATATGGCACTTACTCACCGACTTGGGAAATTGTTAAGATTATAGGTTGCGCAAACCATTGTACACACGGTATTAACTTAAATCGTTGCCTATATCACGAATAGATAGAATGAAAATGACAGAAGAAATAAATAATTACAACAGCTTAAATTGTGTTCTATACGTTTCAGAAACCCCGGATCGATTATTGCCTGCAATCTCAAACTAGTGCTAAGTATAAGTGCTAACTATATATATTAGTCATGGGTGACGGAAAGCTCTCTGCTCCGTCATGTTCCATCCCGGAGCTGGGCATCTCTTTTTCAAACGACCAGCTAGAGTATCTCAATACATATTTCACTAACCTGGAGCAGTCGTGTAATCACGCCCTCAATTCTTACTATGAGACAATGACCCCTTCTGGAGGAGGCCCTAACCTCCTGGGTATGGATGTGCCTGGAAGCATAGAGGCAATCATGGAGAGATTAGTCCAGCGGGTCATCACTGCAGTTGGAAGCCTAGATCCTAGATTTGCATCTAAGTACATCCTCTCAACTGGCAGTACATACGAGCACTATAAGATCAATGAGTTCGATGAGTTTGATTTCATGGTGCGTTTAGACCAGCTTTCCTCGCCCTCTGTAAATGGCTGGCAGGGCAATTCTCCCTGTGAATTCATTGATGATCCTAAATCGGTTCCACAAGGCTATGCAAAGGTTCGAGTGAGACAGGGAGGGAATACAGATAACCAGTGGACAGAGTTCATGGATGAAAATGGGTTCCTTCTTCCAGACAAGATTCGCAAGCGATTCTACGAGCTTGTCCGCTGGGCCATTAGGGCCACCCCAGTATCCATGTCTGTGGACGAGGTTGATGAAACAAAGCTGCCTGGGGCTTCAGGAAAAGTACTTGATGTTGGAATACTTTCAGATGTTCTTCACTTAGACCCCGACGATCATATCTACATAGGAATTGGAGAATCTGTTCAAGACATTTTTCCTGATCCTAAAGAGTTCTCAATCAAGGTGTCCCAGGATGGGCCAGCAGTGCGCCTCGATATGATAGTGCCCCCAATGGATGGAGTCCAAGAACAACGTGTTTCAGTTGATCTGACGATCAGCATTGGTGTCAACCAATGGCCAATAGCTTCTGATTTTCCAGAGAGGCTCCAACATGACCATATTGATGCAATTCACAGTTATCGAGCAGGCAAGAAAGGTTGTCACATAGTCTGTACTGGTCCGCATGACACCGTTGTATGTAAAGATAGGAGCACCCTCTGGCGCCTTTCCCATTCATCTGCAGAAATGGACATGATGACACACTTTGACCATTGTAGCATCCCTGCCAAAGTCATGAGGATAACCAAAATACTCATCGGAGGAATGAGTAACCCTGAAGCTTTCACTAACCTCGGGGAACCCTTTCAACATTTGGTGCAGAAGGGGCAAGACAAAACAAGAGAGCCTTTGCAAACGCTCAGTACCTATGTTCTGAAGACCTTGTTTCTATTTGAGCTGGAGAAGTACCCAAATGTAGAAGACTGGTTGGAATCAAGTGCCAGCAACAGAGTATTGAGCATATTCAAGAGTCTGGTAATTGCCTTAAAGGAAGGGAAGCAGCGAAGTTACTTTTACCCTGAATGTAACATTCTTCTCCGAAAAGGGGTTGACATAACTGAATGTAGAGAGGACCACAAGACCATCTTAGATTTCATGAAACATTTATTTGACTTCTCTCTTTTGCGACCAGTCAACCTCAGGGTTAGCCCATCACTAGAATCAAGCATATCATTTGAAAATGATATAACTGCTCTCTGGAACAACAGTGTTATCAAAAACAACAAAAACACCAACATAGATATAGACACCATGAAATTCAATGCAAGACAGATGGGCTATTTGAATAGGCTGTATTCTCAAATAATTACTTTTGCGAAATTCAGGGGATCCGGCAGCGAATTATACAAACTCTGCAAGAACCAAAACAATGCATCATTGGACTTGACGAATGTTGAACACATGTCTATACTTCTTGAGGAAATTCTGCTCCATGTACTGCCCAAGACAAAACAAAAAATGCAGAACCTGCCAAGGTATCAATTAGCAAAGTCAGCAATCAACAGCAGACTGCAAGACGTCTCTGGAATTGAACTTTTACATGAGGGAAAGCTGGCAGAATACATCATTCCGATAGTAAGGGCTCTGATAAAGAATGCAAAGGATGAAGATTCAGAGTTGGCGAGAGGAATGGAGACCTATTTGAAAAACATCTATCATTGTTCTTGGGTACATGGCTGGTTCAATGAAGATATAGATGAGTGTTTGACCCCTCAAGATCTGGAGAGGGTAAAGAAGTATGCCCGAAAAGTCTTGGCTGGGTGTGATGCTCAGAAAGAGTTTGAGCAGGCGGTTGCTAACAAAGAAGAATGGGCAGTGTAAGTAATACCTTTTATACAGTATGAACAAACCATAAAGACTTCTATAAGACCACTGGTATGAATGGATTGATTTCCCATAAGAAAAGTTTCTCAATTAATTTTACCACTTGATATTAAATAATAATTATATGTGTCCCTTTTCATATTTCTCCAATTCAGAATCCTAGCCGAAGATCTTGTTACCCTTGGGAGCATTAGATTGATTTTTACTCCAAAGGCCCAGCAACAAGTCGTCCATTTCATCAAGAGGTTCCCAGTCGACGGACTTGATATCCATTTTTCAGAAGGTGATCAACAGCTTTAAGTTTCGTGTTTAATTTTCAGTCCCGAAGATTGAAACTAGTGAAAGTTATTGGGATAAGACACATGTATGTTTGGACATTTTCCATGAATTGGAGGAAACTAAAACAAAATTAATTAATCATGATATCTCGAAGAATGAATCATTGAAGCATATAGTGCAGTTTTCTGTTATTTATGCGCTTTATATTATTAGCCTCTATAATGAACAATAAATACAAATCATGAAAGGTCATTTTATTTTTCAGAGGATAGCCTTCTTGCAGATCTTGCCAGAAGGTTTCCCTCGGTTACAGCAGGATGTGAGGGACCTTCGGCTCGCACAATTCACTGTAAGCTGGCCACAGACAACCCGTATCGTGCAGTGTTGGACAAGACGAGGCGGTACGGCCATCACAGAACTCCTGGTGCTTTGGCAAATGGACTTCTAAGGGCAGGTTTCAGAGATACGCTCGACAAAATACGGACTCAAAGAAATTGAGTGATCCTACCAAACTGATTGATCTTTGACAGATCCGACTTGAACAAAACCTCGTTGAAATATTGTTACAAATGTTAATTGTTACTACTGAAATTGATACATATGTTATGATAATATCATCTTTTCAAATATTCTGACTGATCTTAAATGACCTCCATCATTCTTATGATGACATTCCAATTTATGCACGCCGTTTTACTTCATGCATGGAATTGAATCTTTCACATTAACATTTACTTATAATAGTATGAATAAAGTGGTCCTGTTGCAATTTCCTTGATAAGGTCCTTACTTCACCTGTTTCAGCAAACTGGTTGCGCCTCCAACCAATCACAGGCAGACGGGGTCAACTAAGGCGCAACCATATTCTAATTGGATTTATTACCGAATGCATATCATTATTGCCATGTCTACTCTCGTAGTTTTTTGTTTATTATCATCAATATTAATATTCTCGTTTTTGTCTTTTACATTTCTTGGCATTGAGAGGAGTTCAAGGAAAATCATCGAAAATATTATGATATGTCTGTATTTACTCAGACTTATGCTGATTAATCCTTATTATTCTAGTTGATTATATTGATGAATACCGGTAAATAATACTAGATGAGTCGGAGCTATTGCTTGTGCGTTTGGTCCATGAGGTACTGCTTTATTATCCAAATGTATTCACCCACGCAGGTATGCCTCATTTACATGAATCCCGACACCCTCGTGGCTTACCCTTGTCCACTTCGAGTTTTTTTTGCTGCACATAACTCACATGACAATGTTATAGATGTATGTTACATGGATTATTCTTTAGTGGTTAGCTATATATTATATTCCGGTTTCTTAACAATAATAAAAGAAACATAAATAACAATTGGTTGGTTTTTATATGCTTGAGAGGTCAACATAATAGATAATTATGAAGAAAAACCATTGATTACTATGGCCGCATGGAATATGGTTGAACGACTTGCTTGTTCGGCCTACAGCTACCAAAACTATAAATCACAACTATATATATACCTTCCTGTCATATATGGCATATATCTTCTGATTCTTATGCGACCTTCGGAATATTAATGGCCTATATGCCCTGCCTTCCATATTGCCGGATAACTTACACAGATATGATGCGGTTGGTGTGGTAGCAGGTCATCTCTCTAGATAGACTAAGGAGATATATAAATAGAGAGGGAGTGTAATCGCCAGGCTCATCCGTCAGATATTGGTCCTTGAAAGATTTCATTATTAATATTATTTTTTTAGTCCAAACATGCTAAATGTAGCATTGATGCACATATTCATATCGAAGAAGTATAATTATTGAGGGGTCTAAAGACAATTAATTAGTTCAGAGAGATAAGTATAGTGCTGGCAGAAGGAAATAAGCAGACGAAGTATGCGAACGATTGCAACAATATAAAAGAAATAATGTTCAAAAAAAATGTTGCTCAAACTAAGCCTTGGTCTTTCTCCTTCTGTCTCGCTCTGTATGACTTCCCACACTGAAATCCACACTGAAATCATTAAAAAAGATATTCATATGTATTATGCAAATTAATTATTATGTATCATACAAATTAATCAAAGTTGTTGAACCATTTTTAGAGAATCACAGCGCATTAGCCTATTAACAATTCTGCTGAACCCAGTTAGTCAGATGGCGTGCGAATTTAACACCAGTGGCGCTGTAGGCTGAAATATCTCCCAGTAGGCTAAGACGGAAGCTTCCGCTGCCACTCTATTAAGGTGTTCGCGCTGACCGCCACCCGCGAAAACGGTGATAACACCAGCAAAAAATGTAAAGAAGGTCACGGGATTAGAAAATATGAAAAGAGTACATTCTCAGCTACCCATAGGTATAAAATTTTACGTATTTGAAAGAGTAGAACCCCAGCAATGTTAGGCCTACTCCCGGCCTGCTCTGTTTCTTATGTTGTAGGTGCCATAACCAGAAGCTCCCGCCTTAGCAAAGCTAGAAAAGCTAGGTGGTGTGACGGTCGGATAATGTATTTTCGCGCTATCAAGAATAGGGAGAATTCCACGTCAAAAAGCCCGATTTGGATTTATATTTGCAACTGGGCTATTGTCCTATAATTTACAAGGTCAACGAAAAAAGGCAATTGGCCCATGACTGAGTTAATTTTTAAAACACAAGGTGGCGTAGTGATAATGAAATCACCTTGTCTCTGATGACCAATATATTACTACATCTCCCGACTTGTTGGAAGGCCTACATATCTGAACACTTGCAATTTACAACTTTTTTGTGAACGTTGCCTGGACTAGGAGTGACGAAACCACCTTGGAAGAAGGCGCAGCCAACCTATTTAGAATTCTATCTGTCTCCCCAGGGCTTTTCGGTTTTAACCCAATATAGTACAGATCCCTTCCATATCCACCTGTTTTCATAATAAACACGTACCGATATTCTACTTTCTTACCCAGAAATGGCAACTGTATTCAGTTTCCTCAATGTTTCGTCTGAAGAAATAATGCATTTATGGTTTACAAAGGCTTATCAGTATTTTCCTATACTATACCTATGGTGAGAAATTCCGTTTGTGGCACTGCCATTTGGAGCCCTAGGCCACGCATGTGTAAAGCTGACAGAACAGCCAAGACAGGACAGCCAAGAGCTGTCACATGATCAGGCCACAACAATAATAAATAGAATAACTCACTACTTGGAGAGGATGTGTCTGTTGAAAGAGTTTAGATAGGGTAAATATTAGGGTGAGACCCCACTGGTACATACCACAGCTTAATGAAATGGTGAAGGAAAGAGACAAAGCATTTAAAAAGGCTACTAGGAAAACAAAAAATCTGAGGATTGGAATATAGTGAAACAAATAAGAAACAAAGTTAACTCTCAATTACAAAAATTGAAAAGTAAACACTTGAGAGAAGAACTCACTAAGGACCCCAAAGATAGTAGACATTTTTTGGAAATTATAAAACCCCTTTTAACACCTGACAAGGTGAAAGCAAATCAAACGATTAGTATATTAGATGATCAAAATGTCTTGAAAAAAGGATTAGAAGCATCAGAAATATTTAATGAGTTCTTCTCATCAGTAGGTAATAATCTAGCGAAAAAAATTAAACCCCTATCAAATGTAGAACTAATTTCAATCCCAGAGAACAGATGTAACCAGCCAAATGAAATAAAGGATGATGAAATCTTCTCCTTTTGCCAGATAGGTGTGACTGAAATATATGACTATTTAAGAAACTCAGCATCAGGTATATTACACCTGCCCACAAGAATCCTGAAACCTTGTCTAATGACACTGGCCCCCCAATTCACATATCTATGTAATTCAACTATAGCACTAAACAATATACCAAATGAATTTAAAAAAGCGACAATATTACTGCTATTCAAGAAGGGATCATGAAATGATACATCAAACTATAGACCAATAAGTATTATCAAATATCCCGCAAAAATATTAGAAAAGGCTATACATCATCAATTCTATTCTTATATGTGCAACTGAAGCCTAAGTGGTTATATCGACCACGCCCCCCTTGCTAGGGACTTAACTATGACGTCACCGGCGCCTCAGCCAATCACAGGCGGGCTAGGGTTGCCACGCCCCCCTTCCATTCTCCCAACCATCTCATTCAAGTTCATTCACCGAGTCGGTGTAGACGTTGGGTCCTTCATCGCCGAAAAATTTTAATTTTTGGTCGATTTTTGTTGGATTTTTCTGCAAATATGGGAAAACCAAAGCAGTGTGCCCCGTGTGGCTATGCGCATGAACCCCCTACTGGTCAACTTTGTAATAGAAGATTAATCGCCGAGGTAAAGGCTGTAGAAGGGGAAAAGACTGCCCATCTCACCGATCGTGTGACTGGAATCGAAGGTATGATGGAAAAAATCATGACTGCCGTAGTTGGACTTGAGAAACGTGCTAATGACAAAGGTATTTTACCTGAAAATTCTGAAATTTCTTCTAATGATTTGGAAGTGAAGTTCGACAAGCCAAGATTCTCTCGTCGTGATGAGATGGGAGGTCCCGGAGGTGCCGAGGGAGGTAAGCGTCAACAGTCCGATGAATCGTTCTATCGTCGTCGCTCGAGGAGCCCGAGTGTTGTCAGCTCGATCTACGATGTTCAGGGCAGTGATCACCGTCGTAGGAGGGCTAGATCGATTTCAAGACCTAGGTCGAAGCCATTGAAAGGAAAAAGATGTTATACACTCATCAATATGGATTTAGAACTGAGCCTTCTATCAACCAAGCCCACCACACAATTTTCCATAAAATATATGAAAATATGAATAATGACCAAAAGATGGTCGTGGCTTTCTTAGACCTCAAAAAAACCTTTGATACCGCCGACAATAAAATATTATAACAAAAACTAGAGTCATATAAAATCCATAATGATGTGTTGCTATGGTTCACAGATTACTTAAATAATAGATGTGAATGATGAAAATGTCAGTGTGAATGGAATGGTCTCAGGATTGCAAAGGGTAAAGTGCGGGGTACTCCAGGGAACTGGTCTTGGACCTTTGCTCTTTTAATCTATATTAATGACTTGCAAAATGTTTGCAAGCTTTTGTTACATCATGTTACGTAATAATGACGTAAGGATGAGTAACCACTTTTATGACTATAATTATCATTAATTATTATTATTATATTTATGACCATAATTAAGGAATATGTCCATGACCCATAAGGCACCATTACCCAGGAATTTATTGCAGTAATTACGGTAGCATGTAAAGGCTCAGGTAGCACCCTCACCTAGTTAGTATTCAACCAATCAGTACTAGCCACACGGACCAAACACCTACCTGTATGTTAGACCATGATAAACATTCATTCTAGATCTTAGGATCAAAGCCTTTAGACTTCTTCTTTATACTTCATTAACAACTACAAACATATCAACATTATATAAAGTAGCTGTTGGACCTATTCTGGACTATGGAGATTGTATCTACAGTGTTGCACCCTCACAGTTGCTTGGTAGGTTACAAACAATTGTCTCAGAACTCATTTGTCAGAGTTGCTTTCAATGTTGATAAAAGAACAAATGTTATAGATTTACAAATAGAAAATGATATACCTTTATTATGTGCCAGACGAAAACATCCTTTGCTAGAATTAGGATATAAGTTGGAAGATGAGCACCCATTAATAGATAATAGGAAATTGAACCTAGGCTCCCACAATAAGGGGAGAAAAATGATATTACCAAAGCCATGAACAGAAAGGATAAAGAAATCAATTTTTTATCAACTTCCAAAAGCATGGAACGACCTCCCCCGAAAAGGGAGTGACGTGCCCATCAATGAAAGATTTTAAAGAATTCCTCAAGAGTAATATTCAATAGGAATTGAGTTAACCTTTATAACCTTGGTTGGGAAGGATGAAATGATTTGTACTCTATGTAAAGAAAATATAATATAGTATGATGTAAGGATTGATAATTTATCCCTGAAGTTGTTAAAAAACGTCTAACGATGGTGTGTAAATCCATTATCACTTTTATATACTAGATAAATCATTAATTAGAGATTAAAAGTCAGATGAAAGTAAGGATCTATGTACAGGTTGAAGCATTTTTGAAGTGAATATATTGTTATAAAATTAAAAACGAGACTTGTGGTGTTTTCGTCCTTCTGACGATTTGCCTTGTATTTTTAACTAGTCACATGATTATATTTAACTAGCTGACGATTCGCTCTGGCGATTCGCCTCATTGTATTATTTAAAGTATATAAGGAATGTCCAAGACAAAAGGTGATTGTGAAGATGATTGTGTTGTACACTGTATTTTTTGAGGATTGGCCTGCTTTAGGTCCGTGTTTTGACTATAAAAAGAAGAGTATCTTGCATGTTGAGACAGAATAAACCTGGCTATGATACTAGAAGGTTGTTACATTGATTCTACTCGAGCAAAACCTGACTGAAGTATAAATCTAGTTGATTAAGCTATTCACTAAGAAGGCGATTCTGAGAAATTGGCGAAATAACAATACAAGGTGAGAAGCAACTATAACGATTAGACGAACAGGCGAATAACCTTTATTGAGACAAATACAGTAATACACAGTAATATGGCTTATTTAACTTCTCCATCACTCGAGCATCTCTGGGACGACCAACCAGTGGGGGAAGACCCCATTCAGCTAATAGGCCAACGAATAGACGAGAGGCGAAACCGTATCAATATATATTTTACTTAGCAAAGTACCCGTCCTCCGGATGGTCACCCTCTCTCCCCACACTTCCCCCTCTCTCTGTCTTTCATACCTGTTTTTCTCCAACCCTATCTCAGATTCCCCCCCCCCCCCCTGTCCCTCTGCTCTTCCTCATGCTCCCCCTCCCACTGCCCTCCCCTCTCTCCCTTCCCCTACATCCACTCCCTCGCCTCTTTTCCCCTCTTCTTGGATGGTCACCCTCTCTCCCCACACTTCCCCCTCTCCCTCTCGGTCCTGGGTATGACCATAAAGTGCCTTTCTGTCTCTTTTCTCTGTCTCTCTCTCCCTTTTTCTCTATCTCTATTTCCTGGATGATCATAAACTGCCTCCCTCTCAGCTCTCCCTCCCTTGATATAACCATATTAAATGTGTTGATAAGGGCGTAAAGCAACCAATCTCACTCACTCACCCTCTCCCTCTTTTCCCTCCCCCTCTTCTCTGTCTTTTATACCTGTTTTTCTCTCCCAACCCCATCTCCGATCCCCCCCCCATCTCCCCTCCTTTCTTCCTCATGCTTGGGTCCTCGGTATGACCATAAAGTGCCTTCCTCTCTGTTTTTCTCTGTCTCTCTCTCCCTTCTACTCTATCTCTATTTCCTGGGTATGATCATAAACTGCCTCCCTCTCAGCTCTCCCTCCCTTGATATAACCATATTAAATGTGTTGATAAGGGCATAATGCAACCAATCTCACTCACTCACCCTCTCCCTCTTTTCCCTCCCCCTCTTCTCTGTCTTTTATACCTGTTTTTCTCTCCCAACCCCATCTCCGATCCCCCCCCCATCTCCCCCCCTTTCTTCCTCATGCTTGGGTCCTGGGTATGACCATAACGTGCCTTCCTCTCTATTTTTCTCTGTCTCTCTCTCCCTTCTACTCTATCTCTATTTCCTGGGTATGATCATAAACTGCCTCCCTCTCAGCTCTTCTGCCCTTGATATAACCATATTAAATGTGTTGATAAGGGTGTAAAGCAACCAATCTCACTCACTCACTCTTCCTCATGCTCCCCCTCCCCTCTCTCCCTTCCCCTATATCCTCTCCCTCGCCTCTTTCCCCCTGTTCTTTCCCTCCCCCTTGATCCCTCTCTCCTATTCCCCCACCCTCTCTTTTCTTAACTCTCCCCCTCCTACACCCTCTCCATCCCCTCCCTCTCTCCAATACCCCCATGTACCCTCTCCCTCCCCTCTTAATTCTTCACTGTCCCACTCCTCTGCATGTAGTTAGGTCCCCCTGAAAGGTTGTGGGAAATGACGTAGTGTCTCACAGGGGCTTTCCCAGGCTATAAATAGAGTGTAGAGATCCCAATTTAAAAAAGGTTTCAAAATCACATTTTCATCCCAGATACCTTCACAAACCACATATAATGTCCTCCAGACAGGGTCAACAGACCTGTAGAGACCAACAAAGTAGATGGGGAGACCCCAGATTCTGAGAACATGTGACATAAAGAAACCCCTCTTTTCTATCTCTTTTCATAGAAATCGCTCTACCCATATATTATATGGAAATTACTGCTGCTCATTCACTTTAATGAATTGAAAAGGAAAATACAGAGGGTAAAGCTGATTGTTAGAAGAAACAAAATGCTATAAATGTTGATAATAAGATTTGTACTGTTGAACGTATTTTTATTGTCATTGTTACTATAAAAATAATATGAATATTAACTTTCGCAATATCATGCAGAATACAACAAAACTGACATTAAACTTTCTAGAAAATAAAATAAAATCAAACTATGTGCGGAAAGGAAATCCAGGAAGACCTATGTTAAGTCAAAGAGGGATTAAAATCAATTTTCCTTTATTTTATATGAATATAACATAATAAAAGTGAAATGAAACTATTTGATACATACAACAATGATGTCATAGCGGCAGACTGGGAATCTACGATGAGAAAAACAACTAAGGAATGTTGCTGTCATATTGAAGGTAGAAATGCCGGGATTATTCCATTAAAAAGCTAACAAACTATAGATTCTTCTGCTAAAATCTAAATGTCTGCAGTTCATCTTCATCAGTTGATTGGAAATGATTCTGATTGGAGATAGAAGTTTCCCCTGTCCGCTGCTATGACGTCATTATAAAGGGTGTTGCAGCAGTAGGTGGCCAGTGGTCACAGGATCGTATCTGATCATTATGATTGGCTGAGAGCAGCAGCGGAGTGACTGTTTTGTTCAACTTTTAGTTTTAGCAGCCATCTTCATTTCTCCTTGCTTCGAATACACGGTTTGCAAGAACTTTTTAATCATTGCTCAATTAAAAACATTTCTTGTTACTATTTTCAAGTAAACCTTGCAAGCCATCTTCTGGGACTATTCAGAAAAGTTTGTCATAGAAAAAATAGCTTAAATTCAAGTCATTAGGATGGTATCAGTATATGAGGGCTCAACCGGATGGTGGGCGTGACATTCATAATTTTTTCGGCCAAGCCTTTGGCTTTTTTCCCAAAAAAGTGCGGGAGTCACATTTCGTCCAGATGGCGTGGGTAAGTAGCCTTGGTCGGCATGCACTGATGTTGTTTTGATTTGGGCAATAGTGCAATGCTATAGCCTATAGCATATTGCCACCCACTCTTTATATTATCGGTGAACATCCATATAATATAAAGCTAGAGCGATTTCTAGGAAAGGAGGTAGAAAAGAAATGGTAGAAAGAAGGTTTTCTTTGTCCAGAATGTTCTCGGAATTTGTTGTTTTACAAACCACTTTACTCATCTTTAGAGGTCTCTCCCCCCTCTATGGATGTCGTCGTATGTGGTTTGTGAAGGTATTTGGGGTGGAAATGTGATTTTGAAGCCTTTTTTAAATCGGGATAACCACACTCTATTTATAGCCTGGGAAAGCCCCTGTGAGATACTACGTCATTTCCCACAACCTACGTCCAGGGGGACCTAAAACAGGTATGAAAGTCAGAGAAGAGGGGGAGGGAAAAGAGGGAGAGGGGGAAGTGTGGCGATAGAGGGTGACCGTCCAGAGGACGGGTACTTTGCTAGTTACAAATAAAGGTAATCCTTTACATCAACTTAATGGGGTAACAAATTATACCAACGATGGATTTTGAGCCGAATTTTAAAGATATTAAATATGCCAATCACTATAAGAGACTCCGAAGAGACTATGGTTGTATGCCCGATTGACGATTCTCAGATTCCTCTTTAAATTGTTATGTTATGTCTTAGGGGAGACTAATATTTTTGTGGCTGCGAGTATAGGTAAACAAACAATCCCTTTCTCTTCTCAGTTAATTCGATCCCTCTGTTTTGAGATTTTTCACATATTAAGTCCATTAAACATTTCAAGTTACACTCCCATTGAATTAACCAAGTATCCCAGAACTATATGCGTGCTTCCGAAAATGTGCTAGGTTGCCCAACGTAGCTGCAGATACCCGGTGATACGCCTTAATATGCTAGGCTGCGCCACAATCTGGGTGGAGCAAATTGATGTGTATACAGCCACATACTCTTCCCTAAAGCCACATTCTCTTCACCCCAGCTCAACCTCACACTACAGACTTAACTTGTCATTAATTATCTTTCTACAGAAATTGTTTCTCCTCTTTTCTACCCATGTGTATTCAGTAATGGGGAGGCTTTTTCTTTTCATATTTAAATTAAATCATAAGCTTGTCCCTTGCATTAGTCAATGAGGAGAGGACTTTCTCACAAATATATATTTTACTTTCATTCATGTTGCCCTTGGTCTTTGCTCTGGAGATTAAAATCCTAGGAGCCCTGCCTCAGGATGAGGTTTGAGTAACATAATTATCATTTTCCTGGGTTTCACACATTTATACTGACTCTCCTCTTAGTTTAATTAATCCTTTATCCTGGTCCTCTCTAATCTTATGGTCGCTAACAGGATGTGAATAAAACAGATATTCTACTAAAATGTCCGCATAAATGACAGGAACCAGAAATTATGATATAAAGAATATTTATCAAATAATTAAGAAATTCTATCGTGAAGGTGAATAAAATCTATAGAGCAATTGTATTGATGAATAGACCATCTTTAGAAAAAATGTTCAAATGGAATGATATTCTGAAAGATAGGGAAGCCATACCAACTTATGAGATATTCAAAAGTAGGGCGAAAATTCCTTCGTGTATTGGCATAGAGCCAAGGTTACAAGCTCTGCAATTTAGAATTTTACATAGAAACATCTGTTGTAATGTGTACCTGATTCGCAAAACTATCAAAAATGATTCTATCTGTACAATGTTGGTTAGAAAACAGTGACACTTTCAGGCAAGAGTTCGCAGATACCATAACGCCCACCCAAGCCATATTGGGGATAGTGGGGAAAGGTGATAGAAATGAATTTGTTAATTGGATGCTAATACAAGCCAAAAACTTCATCCACAGGCAACGCCTGTTTGGCGAGAATGACATAAATATGAATTTCTTTGTAAAAGAGGTTTTGAAAAATTCTGTGCTATACAATACGGAGATAAAATAAGCTCCAGAGAAGGTGGCAAAGGAATTAGGTGGAAAAAAATTCATACAAGATTTCAAAGGTTAGACTATCAGAATCCTGAAAATAAGCGTAGCAGCAGAGAGCTAAAAGTGTAGAAAATTGTTAGAAAAAACTACAAAAGTGAGGAAAAGCCTCAGGTAAAACAAAACGTTGTTTTGTATATGTTTATTCAGGCGTCGCGAGAGCGTTAGTGTTGTATGCCGCGTTGGCAGGATAAATGGAATAAAACAATTTTACAAAAAATAAACATATAAACATTAAACAGTCTCTTATTAGAAGATTAATTTGGGGACTGAATAAAAGCAGACAGCAAAAATTCCATTTCACTTTGTCCGTGGTTCCATTTCGATGTACTATAATCTGACAAGCACTATATTTGGTTAACAATTATAATATGATGATATTCTTAATATCCGTGAAAGCAAGAAGAATGGTAATTGCGAATGAATCATGACTCCTAAGAAAGGACACATCCGATACATTCATGGCCAGGGAGTAATTACCACACATAGCTTAAATGTAACAACTGTAACACTACCATCCCCAATAGGCTCACGTAGTCAACATAAGTAATAACTAATCCCCCAATCAATTCATTGCTTGGCATGATTAATATTGTCTTCCTTTTTTTACTTTGCACATCTTACAGATACTTTGCATATCTAGTAGGAACCTTTTCCTTTTAACTACGATACAGTGGTACTTGTTTCATTTGTTTTTGTGATACAATTTTCTCACTCTTTTTTTACGCTTGGAATTACCCCAGGTCATCCTCATGTCACTCCACTGCCTCTTTACAGTTCTTTTTCAGGTGGTTTTAGGTCTTCCTCTTGGTCTTTTGCCCTGTGGTATTAATCTAGAAGACTGTTTTTGTGATGATAGGCCCTGGCATTCGGAAAACATGCCCAAGCCTTCCAACGTCTCTGCTTCCGTTGTTGTGTTATACAGGTGGACGTTTGGCCAGAATATTTGACATATTCTTCAAAGGTAACTGTGGCGGATGTTTGCCATTCCCCTGCCGTTAGTTTTGGTGGCACTCTAGAATTTGCTTCCATATAATAGGACTGATTTCACATTGCTATTATATATTTTGATCTTAGTGTTGTGACTGCACTGTGATTTCCAGATTGATCGTTGTTTTTTGAAGGATGTTTTTTGCTTTTGTCAGTCTATTCTTGATGTCTTTTTCAGTGTAATCCGTGGTACTTGCTATTGCACCTAAGTAGGTAAAGCAGTCAACATGTGTCGATTCCAGACAATGGGGCTGACCAAGATAGAGGACTTGGTCATAAGGCTCTAGTCCACTAAGCCGATTCTCATGCGATTTTGCGCCGCAGTGGACTCTTTTGCACTAAATTCTGTGAGAATCGCATCAGAATTGGCTTAGTGGACTAGACCCTTTACATCGGATAAGTACGAACAACCTGCGTAGACCTATGTCCGAAAGGTATAAGAATTGTATTCTGTATAATGGGAGAAAGCTGTGGAATAATATGGACAATGATTTGAAAACGATAAAGGAGAGTTGCCAACTGAAACTATGACTTAATAACTTATATAAATGTAGAAATGAATTGCTGACTTGGAAATTGATCTCTTGTTTTTAACTGTCTGACTGTATTTATGACTGTATTGCGGCGATGTTAGAACACAATCTTGAAAAACTGTAGGTGATTCCTATGATCTAATTAAAGGGTCTAAGGTATTTATGAGATCCGAAATATAGAAAAAAGCTTGATAAATTACAATATTTATTAGTAAGACTGGTTGACTTGTAATTGGATAATGTATTGGATTATATAGTATAATCAATATTGATAAATTTCTGTAGCATCATATCTGTTTACATATTCATGGCAACGCATAAAATATAACTTCATCTTGTCAGTCATGCGTCTTTCTTCTTATCAACAACAATTGTTAAACTGTTTCAGCCAATCAAATATTTGAAAAAAAATCGGTTGTCAACTTCAACATTCAATGTTGTGTTCAGTTGCATCTCTTGGGCCTTGGTTGCATTAATTTGGAGCCCTGTGTGACTTGCAAAGTGACGCTTTTCCTATCACAAGTCAATGGCTACTAGGAATAGGATCGGTTCGTGGTGTTGATGTTGGCCCCGAATATCTTGGCTCTTATTTATAATTTGGAGTTCTTGCATGCAACCCCCAATGCACACAACCACCCTTTTTCTACAACTAAATATACAAGTGATGAAATGGGATTCTTGATCATTATTGACTTGATTTCCTAATCACTCTCAGCTGCAAGTTTTGATCTGGTAGTGGCTGAAATGTTAACTGTGTAGTGGGAGTTTGAGCTGGTGTTAGGAGAATGTGGCTTTAAGGGAACACAATATGTGGCTGTAAGGACTACCCATCCTCCATATCAGCAAGGCCACTACTCCAGACCGAGTTACTACAACTTTTGCTTCGGATAAAAAAAGTTGTATTTCATTAAAAAAGAGTCACACCTGATCGTGCTAATTGACTAAATTCCTTTTCCATTGAATTATATTAGCAGTGCTCAATATGATTTGCAAAGTACATTGGCATCTATAGATTTCCTATAGCATTCATGTCTGATTTCCCCATCTTCCAGCATTGATCGGGCTAGAATCTACTCAGGATTCATATTTCTTATGGCAGGAAGTAGTCTGAGGAAGAAGTCACTAATGGATGGGGATCAATACTTGCCCTGAAACAATGCACCTGGGCAGTGCCTCCGGTTTCCAGGGCAGATTCTTTTGCTTGATAGAATACGTAGTGAAGCAATAAGATGTTTTATGTCACTCTTCACCTGTAGGACTATACTCAAGATCCGCAGCAACCTACTCATATTACACGAGCAACTATTTGTATATATACAAATAGTATACAAACGGTTTATCACATATATGTACATTTAATAATCTATAAATAATCCATTTGAGTCCGAAGTATGTACGATTACTTGGGTGAATCAATATACTGTGGTAGGCTGATTTTAGGTCGACAGTACACGTAAACATCCCCCTTTTTCATCGTCAGATCTAAGGTGATGAAGCCAAAGGTGGAGCATACCTCCAAAACATAATTATTCACTGAAGAATCAATTGGCCGTCTACAGTCTGTTATAGGTCGTATTCCTCCATCTGATTTAGCAATGACACCCATGGCGTGTATACATCTAGGTTTGGTGTTTGACACTGAAAGTTTTCCACCTGACAACTCCTTGCGAATCAGGGCATCCAGCCTAGATTCATTGTCATTACTATAACAGGAGGAATAATTATCAATTTCATATGATGAGACTTGACATTTACGATCAACTAAACGAAAGCCATTATATACACCGTCCAGGCTTCGATGAGCATCTTTGTCAAGGCGTCCACCATATGACAACCAAGAAATCCTGTTGGTCTAAATTGGTGGATCACACCTTCCACAGCACCGTGTGAGGCCAAATTTAAACAGGAATGGTATAATTCAGCAAGATTTACATCTGAGACCACTTCATTAGATGACATAATCGGTAATCCCATGAAAAAAGAACTTTCTTGAGTTGTCGAAGACTCAGAAAACTGACCGGCGATGCCATATTGCCATCAATTCGGACTGCTAGCATGGGAGAGCTCTCCTTGCTCCGGGCTACTTCTATTCTGTTGACAACTTCCGGTTTGACGGCATGTTCGCGTAGCCAGTTTAACTGAATTTCACATGTCTTTGATCGGTGTGCTCCTCTACATACACCACAAATACCGTGATGATAATGACAATTGGAACAATCTCTTCCATCATTCCACTTCCAACGTCTTTAACCCAGTTCTTGCAAAAATTGTAGTGGGGAGAAAGCGGTGTAGTCTGTTTATCCCCAGACCAGCCGCCATATTGGTTCCCACTTCTACTACCTGAAGAGTGATACGATGGATAGCACAAATTCCGCATGTTCTCAGGACACAAGGGCATGCAATCACTTTTGGTGTCCACACTCGGCCAGTCATCAAGCTGCATGACCAGATACAACCTTGGTAGTGACACTTCTCTTGTAATCCAGAATGGCGGAATCCAAGTACCTATCTTTAGCAGCCTTGTATGAAACATATCTGAGATGTGAAACATATCCAGCAACAGGAGAATTACTGTCCATCATTTCCTCCAAACCTCTGATGCACCCATGTACGTCAAGTCTCTATGCGATTTAACATCAGGGATATAGAATTCCGGGCAAAAGTTACCTGGTCCAGCCAACTGCTTCGGAGTTTGCTGATAACCTGATGAAGATGAATGGCTGCCATCGCTGTTGTTGCTGGTAAGAGTTAACTTTCATAAAGCCGCCATTGTTTTTACCATGATAGCTGATTTCTCTAGAGCTGTCGCTTTTCCCTTGATGCATTTCTCCACAAATACCAAATATTCCGGTGAACCATGGTAAGGTACCTGCCCTCCCTCAACCTCTGCCATGGAGGCAAGAGTCGCCTTATCCATTGTTGGATTAGCTGTTACGGTTTCAGTTCTTACGATCGAGGACTTTTTCTTCTTCCCAACTGTTGCCCCAATCTTGATTACATGAGGTAGACATGGAAAAAATAAATCAGTTGACTGAACTTTTCCCCATTTAACCATGATGCAGTGGTACTTACATTTAAACCATATATGTGTATGATAACCCGCATTAGATTCACTGCGTATAATTATAATATATATGCAACATGCCCCTAGTTATCAATTTCTTTATATTGATAGCAATAGAAATGAAATATGAATCGTTACAGCTGTTAGTAAAAAATATGTTAATATCCCAAGTTTGTCTTGCAAAATGTGTCATTGGACTACTGCATGGCCCTGACAACTGATTGTGCCTATGATTATGATAATAATATCCCCCACGAGAAATGTAGACAATTCACAGTTAAGAGAAAAAACATTCTTGTAGTTTTTTGTCAGGCGAAAGAGATGTCAAGAAATCAGAACTAGTTATTCCCAATTAATTCCACGCATCATTATTACATTATTACATTATTACATTATAGCAATGAACATGACAGTATTGCTGTCTGTCATTGAAGAAAATTTAATGATATCCTATGTATACTTTCTCCCATATTCATTCTTGCCTGCAGTCAGTTTAATCACATCAAAGTTTTTCCTGTGGGTCTCCATGAAATATGTCTCCACTTGCCTCAGTAAAGTCGACAATAACTTGCCCTTCTTCCACAAGCAGCTGTGTCTCTTATGTCACAGAAAACATCCATGACAAAGGATCAGATCAGACATTGATATGCGATTTAAAAAAAAAATATTTCACGTCTATCTGTGATGACAGCTAGGTTTCACTAAGTCTGTTGGGTCGTTGGGTAGCAACAGGTAAACAAGAGTCAGGTGTCGGGCAGCAATATATTGATACACACATTTATCTGCGACAAATATCCTCCATAAATAAGTATTTTAAAGGCATTTATCTGATTACACGAGGTAGACTTTGAAAAAATAAATCATTTGACTGAACTTTTCCCCATTTAACCACAATGCAGTGGTACTTACATTTAAACCATACCCGTATGATAGCCCAACATCAGATCCAATGCGTATAATTATAATATATATATATGCAACATGCCCCTAGTTATCAATTTCTTTATATTGATAGCAATAGAAATGAAATATGAATCATAACAGCTGCTAGTTAAAAATATGTTAACATCCCAAGTTCATCTTGCAAAATGTGTCATGGGACTACTGCATAGCCCTGAAAACTAATCATGCCTATGATTCTTGATAGTAATATCCCCTGCGAGAAATGTAGACAATTCATGGTTAAAAGAAAAGACATTCTTGTAGTTTTTCATGAGGAGAAAGAGATGTCAAGAAATCAGAACTAGTTATTCCCAATTAATTCCACGCGTCATTATTACATTATTACATTATAGCAATGAACATGACAGTATTGCTGTCTGTCGTTGAAGAAAATTTAATGATATCCTATGTATACTTTCTCCCATATTCATTCTTGCCTGCAGTCAGTTTAATCACGTCAAAGTTTTTCCTGTGAGTTTCCATGAAATATGTTTCCACTTGCCTCAGTAAAGTCGACAATACCTTTAACATATAATCACACAGAGCGCGACACCAGGTTTGATTTCATAATGTTCTCGCACACATATCTGACTACGCGTGTATGTATGTGAAATAGAAAGATCTCTTCTAGATTATGTCGAACGCAATTAATTTTGTGTCAGAGTTGAAGGATGAAGGAGTAATTCAAACGTATTCAATATTCTGGATTGTTATCTCACAAGTAAGAAAACCTCATTCCCTTTCAATGGTTTTTGTTTTGTTTTAATGAAATCGTCGAAACACACATAATGATACATCGAGGATATGGGTATATAATGTACACACTATAAGCGTATCTCTCATACTCTGCATCTCATCATTTCATTCCGGCGTAATTTATATTACGTGTAGTGCTTTTTATGTATATGCACCAAATGTAGCATCAGATTCTTTACCTTTCCTTTCCCATTTGTTTTTTTAAAGGATAGTGTTTTCCGCGTCTAATTGATTTTGTTTTATCTTTTTCTTAAACACCCATTTAGGTAGGTCGACAGATTTCCCCCGACTCGTGAATTAATTACTTTAATGGAATCCAATAGCAACATAAAATGTTTTATATCTGGATGACGTTTAAAACATATCCGCAACCAGATATATCCATTTTGTTGCTGTCGTCGTTAAAATCTTACATCAGTAATTAACGCTTTTACAATGATGAGTGACACAATCATTGCGAAGTGGAATTGCCTCAATTATATACATGTGCGTATACAAAAATGTTCCAGACCACATAAACTTATATTAATGCTTACCCGCCGAAAAACAAACCATTCACACTGTCATCTCTCCACTTGGAGCTAAGCATTTTAGCATTTAACATTTAAGTGTTTAGGACGGTTGATCAGGATATATATATATTATGCAATTATATTCACACATCAGAATGTACATGTTTGGGAATCACGACATAAACTATATAACGATCAATAGTTTGACAGATTCATAGTTCTATATCTGATGCAATGTATAATGTCACCCTTGATGCAAGCCACAATCGGCAATACATTTCTGACTAGGAAGGTAATTATATCATGATGACGGAATCATCCACACTATCACCCATGCTTCGCCAATATATATTATCATCCCATTCATCCCCAACTCTATCATCCTCGTCATTCTACCAGATCCAATTTATTTATGTGTTAAAATGTTACAAGTAAACCCAGGAGGAGCCGGGAGACCGGGACCTACCGAGCGCACATGCCACATTTCTTCATCTATGTATTGTATTGCGGAAGCCCAAAGTATCACACGTTGCGCTGAAAGTAAATGAAGCGTTGAAACTAAATGACGCGCTGAAACTGAATGGAACGCTGAAATTGAATGAAGCGCTAAAAATGAGTGAAGAGGACACGCGAGATCTCGTCCAGTTTAATAGGTGAAATATTTCGTGCCTTAATCTTTTTTCATTTATTTTTTGAGATGGCATGAGAAATTTAAGATAAAAATAAAAATGACATTTTTTCTCCGATGTGACCATGGAGTTGCAAATGAATTGGTTGTCCATGTGAATACGCCGAGCTTCCGTACTCAATACAGATGAACTGATAGAAATACAATACTCAAGCTATGTGG
Source organism: Sthenelais limicola (assembly GCA_942159475.1). NCBI lineage: Eukaryota > Metazoa > Annelida > Polychaeta > Phyllodocida > Sigalionidae > Sthenelais > Sthenelais limicola. Next base: position 109,211,203 of record OW804095.1, on the reverse strand, counting down.
CTGAAGCAGATATTCCACCACCTCTGAAACAAGACTTATTTTGTTATCACTGCAACGAAAAACAATGGGTGTATAATTATATAGCTTAACCTTTGATATTAGCTTATTATATCTATAGGTATTGTTTTGCTACCCACTTACACTATTGGGCTCGGATAGCAGATGGAATATGCCAATCACTAAGCATGTACCAATCCTGGTGTAATACGTCCTGTCAAACTGAGAAATATGATATAAATGATAAAAATATATTTACGGGAACCCTTATATCATTACAATGGAATCCGATCAAAGATGTATAGTTAGAGTTATGAGCAAGTGTATGTGGCATCATTATACAACTGTCATTTTGTAATACCATATCTTTGTTTTATTGGAATCGAGGGTTTCCATATAGAGACAACCGAGGCAAATAGAGAATATAAAGATACAATATACACGATCCAAGCTCGTATTAAATTGTATGTAAGTAGACAAAGAATTATTTTTATTATAGTAATATCACATAGACTTCGCTAAAATATAATAAAGTTCCTCCTGTCCTCTTATTGTCTAATCCTGAATTCATCTGACAACGACAGTTATAGGTAAATAAATAGCTGTCAGACAATGGAGGAGTATCATGTTCTGACCTTTCGATTCGAGTAAATATTGACGTCAATGGCCGACACCTGATATACCTATTGATAGAAATGTCTATCTTCCATTGAAACCTACGAATTATTGGAACATGAATGATCATATAATGTTCTGTTCTTTCATCTGTTTTACCACTAATGTATGAGCTCACATATCCGATTATTATCGCTTTCATCGTAAATCAGATGCCTACAATCAGATCAGCATACAATTAACATAATATCGCTCACGGGTGCTTCTTTTCCTTCGCCCGATTCGACTTTTCTTTCGTAATAGCTGAGAATGCAGCTTTAAACAATCAATTGATGTTGGATACATTGGCCATAGATATAACATTTAAGCTTGCCATTTAGGAATGCCCAGTCATATTAGTCCAGTACTTGCTGTCGACCCAAATCACTGAACTCCTATTTTGACAAAGATTGGGGCACATGACATTGAAATGGTGTTTTAAATAAAGAAATTGGGTTTCTCATTATATTTTTATATCTAACATGGGCAAACCTTCGAACCTTTTGTCAATTTTATTAAAGTTCCTCTGGGTTATGTAATGGTTTATCTCCCGAAAGTATGTTCATGTAATTGCCTTCCAAGCATTTAGTCGGTAACCCATCTGACTTGCCTTTGAAGCACAGGATCAAAACCTTTTTCTTGAAAAGCCTCCGACGAGAATGTTGGAAGCTTTATTAAGCTAACTAAAAAAGATAGTCTGAACGTCGATCCTTGAAACGTTCGAACATCCGAACATCCGTTTAGTAAGTCGGAATGCAGATGTAGACCTGTAGACCTTTTCGGTTAGTTGGGTGTACCAATGCACAAAGTTGGCACACAAACAATTGCAGATTGTGACTTACTGGAAGCATACAGGCGTCACACCTACACTAACACACATCAATATTTCAAGTATGTCATCAATTTGTAAGTTTCCAACATACAGGTATGAACCATAGAAAACACACCGGTCGTAATATAATCCTCTCATGATATTACAATAAGAAATGGTAATTAAGGCGTACAATTGGGCCACTTTGGACATGCAGCTGACTATTAACACTACACTTACCCATATGTACAAACACCGGCATACAATTTACGCACTCGCATATATGTATGGACTGTCAAGGAGTTATATTTGAGAATATAATATATAATTTGATTTGGAATTCTTTGAAACAGCAGTATCACACAGCCCCGTTTCCCAACCGAGTGTTGCCGAGAAGTCTTTCATTTCACTGTTTAATTTAGCAGCACCTACACGTAATGAGTAAATGAACTACCTTATATTCACTTATTTTAACAATGAAGGATCTGATATTGTTGAATCACTAAAGTACACTTACCGGTATCAATTAAATATAGATTATCTTATAATTGTATCTATATGTATTTACAATTGGTCTGTTTCTAAAATATATTCAGACTTTATGGAATGAACCTAGTTCCTTGCTGTTTCTACTGGACATTTCATATTTATTGCCGTATTTAGTATCCTGATCTGTGAGGATGCTGTTATTTGTAGTTTCAAATTTCCCAGAGCGATCGTTGTCCATACTGAAGGCGGAAGTGTAAGCATTGCGTCTCCTCGAACTAATGCAGATGGATTTTAAGAAGTTCTGTCGGAAGCTTTGGTTAAGGAAACAATACACGATTGGATTACTGCAACTATTGCTGTAGCCAAACAACTGGAACACGGCCATTGTGATTCGGAAGGAATCCATGCCATGTGTCTGCCATAGCAAGTAAACATGGCAGGTGAAAAAAGGAAACCAAGACACAGCAAAAAGGATCATGATCACTAGGAGCATGCGTACAACGCGTTTCTTTTCCATGAGTCGGCGGTCATGTGAACCCTCTGGGGTTTCTCCGATTGGCTCTCGAATCCAGAGAGTGTAGGCAATCTTGCCGTACGTACCGAACATCACGATAACAGGCATGAGGTAGAGGACGACGTAGAAGATTATGGTATAGGTAGCGCTGAACCGGAAGTCTCCAAAGTATTCGACACACACAGTAACGACTTTAAGGTTGTAGGCCGAGTGTGGTGTATCTGGCTGGCGTTTGAGGAGGGGCTCTATTCGTTGAATAATAAGCTGAGGGCTGACCAGGGTGAAAGCAAGGATCCAGAAGAATGTGAGAATTATCATTGCACGCTTGATGGTGTGGACATGACGAGCTCTTAGCGGATGACAAATGGCGTAATACCTGAGAAATGAGAAAACATAAGATAACAATGGTTAGCACCGAAAGCAAATACATATATTCAATCCAATATTTCATGGTCCACACTTAATTGCATGGGATATCGGTCCGCTGAAAGATCAGATTTAATACAGCACAGGTTCTTATATGAGTTGTAGCGATTTCACCAGCGTTGCGGGCGTACTATAGCGCCAACGTTCGGATATTGTATGCATGTACTAGGTTTGTTATAGTGACCACATATGCCACTGCATGGATATATAGCCTAGCATAATTTTCCACTCAAAGCGCCTGTGAAATTGCTAACGTCACTAATGCCAGAAGCCGCTAAGAAGCTCAGTGATCTCAGTAACTTTTTGACGCTGCATGCATAGAAACCCAATAAAGCGCTATGTGGGTATTGCTAAACCGTGCCAATTACCTCTTGCTAGACTTTTTAGGATATATAGTATTAGGGACTAGTGGAAACACTGCAGTGAGTCTATATATACTATATGTTCATAGCAAACTTGCCCTAAAAGAACCTGATTATCTCTGACAGTGCTGAGTTGCCACTTGTGGTGTGGGTGCCCCAAGGATATATCTCGTTATTTCGACATTAGGCATTAGTGAGAGGCATTTACCCAATGACATTCTGTCACTTATTATATATCATTACAAGCTGGTATATCTAAAGATTTTAGACCACTCAAAAATTATCTATATAATATTATATATACCTTGAGAAAGTTGTGCTTTTTGGACTCGTTGTGCTTTTAAATCTGTATTTGTTTATGATCTTCATTTTAGATAATTTGGTTATGTTAATTGATGTAGTATATACTTGTATATATGAACAAAGCTATTCTATATCTACATCATATCACTCTCAGTTTCAAGAACTGTTTTTTGTCGAGCCCTGAATTACTTGAAACTGGGCAAATTGAAACTTCGCATTTTGCAGCCAGGATTCCATTTCAAACAGTGGGATAAGGTACCAACGTTTCTTGCTATTTTTTATGTACGCATCCCTTCTTCTGTTACATTTATTCAAATAAAATACAGAACTCCTCTCTATTAAATACAGCAGAGTTTTGTATTCTATTTGTAAATATAACAGTATTCGTTAGTATTTGTAAACATTTTGTATTTGTAAAGTAATATTCCTTTGGCCAAATTTTGGTCAAACAAATACGGTGTATATTCATATTACCGACTCAAATGATATACTTTTCTTTAATTTTGGCAAATATATAATGTTATGTATCATTGAGGGAAGATTTGAATTGGGTCATATTTTCCATATTCTCAAACTGACCATACATGTATATTGAAATCGGTAATAACTGGATCCCCTTTGAGGCTCAGACCACATGAATGCCACCATCACAAGTCTCAAAAACGAATTACAAAATATATTATTTTCAATCTTCATGTCACTATCCTTGGCTACGGTCTCCTGGGCGAGGAGCTGAATTTGGTTCAGGGTCAATGGTGTAACACCCAGTCATTGAGAGGTGCGATAGGTGCAAGAATTCAACTCAAAAGGGACTTCACTACACTGGCACTAATGTTACTAGTTTCGCCATCGATCCACTGTTGGTCTTCGGAGAAACATGATATTGAATCCCCTTACCATCTCATATGTAACTTTCAATTAGTTTGGAAAGAATGTTAGGCTTAGTGTCTCCGCTGAAGGAGTGCAATATTACACCAAGCGCAATGGGATTGATGTTCACCTAGTGTTGTGGTAGGTATAGATTTATCCCCAGTCAGCGTCTGGTTCCCGCCGACTAATGCTTTTATATAATCATGCTGATCAATGCTCATAACAAAGAACTCCTGCAAGAACCCCCACTCTCAATATTCGATTAACTCAGATTGTGAACTCTCCTACCTCCTGTCGACATGGATTTACTATTACATGCATTTATTCTGATTGAAAGATAACACAGCAGTAAGCAGATTCGGAGATTGAAATCGTGATAGGGAAAACAGAATTTATCCAGGCATCGGATGAAAGACAAACAACTTTACACTTCATGGGAGATTTACCTAAAGGCAATGAACTGTCATTCTAGCGTGTGTGCTTCATCCTAAATTAACCTGCTTTTTCCGGGTTTGCACTTTAAATCAATTGTAATAAAGTTGCAACGATGGGTCCCTGTACGTTGCATTGTCACGGTATGCAAGACTGTCCAGAGCCTTTTGAACTAGGTTTCCAATTTACCTGTTTCAAATGCGAAAACAAAGATATCCGATTTTTGTGCCTTGTTTAATGGGATAGTTAAGATTGTAGTGGATGGAATATTATAGAGAGTTACACAAGTCACGCCCCTGAAGAACACAGCCTGCCTTGGTCGAAACGCATAGCGTTACGCCTATTTTTCAGAAATAAAAGTCATGTAAAATATTAATGTTCCTTACTTTTTCGAAGATTTCCCCGTTTTAAATCTGACAAAAATATGATTAATATAAAGACTAATATCAAAGCGCCGTGTAGCCTTGCCTGAGTGCATGCTCAATTGAAACATATCATAGTTGCATTGCTTCATACAGAGATAACAGTGAACTATAAGCCCGGTGGGAAGGAAAGGCCATGCACCTGAGTAACAATCTAAAGAGAAGAAATATGATAAATGAATAGCTAGATTAGATGTGGCATCTGGTCTGACGTATTGCTGCTCACTGGATTAGAGAGACAAGGCCATTAACATAAAAGTCGGGTGTTTCGCAGATTTATACAAGCTATGACGTCTTTATGAAGCAATATCTCTAATATGGTTTTTCGAACCAGTTGCCAAGGGCCCATTTAAAGCTGCCGCCTCAGTTAATATCATCTACATTTTGTCCCGTTCTTTTCCAACATGTTATAAAATATTACAAATAATACAACAGCAGAATATTAATACATTCAGTGCTATAAGTCATGATAGGAGTAAAGTCGGTAAGAATTTTCTGTCGTAATAGTTGAGAATATTTAACATCACCTTACGTAAGATTATAATTTCCAAGGACAATTAAACTATAGGGTATGTGATCAAGATCCATGCATATGATTTAATCAGTTCAACTAATAAAATCCACATCTATGCGGCACACATTTGAAAATATTCCTTCCAATATGATTACATTAATATTCATTGGTGGTATTTTTATATTAATATATTACCCAATAATCGAGATATTTAATCACATACTATTTCTAGGTTTAAAAATTCGAATCCCTAAATGGTGTTTACCATATTTTGAGATACAAATTTCTATTTATGAACACGCTGGTTGATTCAGATTAAATCAATAAGTATAATGCAAAGTTTTGATTGGTGTGATCAGGCAACGCCACACCTCAGGAACTGGCGGACGACTGTATTGAAGAACATCAGGGTAAAATGCCAAATAAGGCATAAAAGAAAACACCATGCAACAGATTGCCCAGAAATAATTTCACTATATAGAATAATGATGAATAACCTGTTTCACCTTTTGAAGGAAGAAACCCGGATGTGTAATGATGCTTAGAAAGCGCCACAACATTGCGCAGCCAGAGTATGTGAATTTTTCTATAATATATGCATCTAGCATTATACAGAATACACCCACAGGCACTGGCAAATGATGACAAACTATTCTTTATTACGATTATTTAAATCATCCTTGGCAATTGAGAGTTATATATCTCCCTCGAGCCATCGTATCTCTGTAGATGAATCACCCAATCGGCCTTAGCACTTGTATTCAAGCGTTGCCTCGAAGGTACTTTCCATCCCCTCTCATTCTCTTTCCAGGAAGAAATAGTATTGTATGATTGTATTTATATGTCACATATCAGAGGGATTTGTCTAATATTTTTTACTGCCGTAAAAATATCATTCCTTAAGTGTAACATTCGACATCATATTTACACAGAAATATCTAAACAAATCTATGAATATGTCATGGGCTTTGCACTCATGGTATACTTATGCAATACAAATTTAATGATTGATTTTTTATATTCGAATATTTTGTAATCTTTAAATGCGACATGGATTGGAGCCACATATGAGACATATGAAATCTAATGCGTTCTAGAAATTTAATATGATGTATTGACTTGATATTCATAGATTTTAACTTACTTGCTTATGGGACTGAATAGACAACCTAACACGGACAAACTAGACACAATCTAATATAATCAGTCACTATAATGTGTTAAAAAGGACAATAGAAATGCAAAATAAAGGGCAATGAATCTTCGTTTGCTATCGACCTTTCCAGAGATTTCCTCTTCAACCAGATGAACTGTCTGCCCTTTTCAGTTACTCAACAAATAGGCCTAGTCCCTTTCCTCAAAAGAAGCTTCTTGTCATTGCAACTGCCTTCTTTAAAGCAACTGCTTTCTAGTGGAAATATTCCTTACGTTAGGATTCCCGCCTTCTTTGTTGCATTCCACACGATTTTGATAGAAGTTTGAATTTGTCAAAACTGCCTTTTCATGACCGCCAATCGAGCATACGTACTGTAATGACATTGCCATTGATTGCTTAAAAAATGTTTAATTACCTAAATGTTGGGGAAATCCCGCATTTCCGACAAAACAGAAATGTTCATGCGTGACCTCATGTTAACAAAATCTAATCAATTAATAACAATGTAGATAGAAATACACAATGCAATGACAATGACAATAAACCTAATACCGAAAATATAATTTCAAAACACTTTTTTTTTTATCTTTTTCATCCTCACCGTAACCACAACATAAGAACTCCTTAGAATCAGTAATTTATTTATTATATCTGGGTTGTAAATAAAAGCACTTTTCATAATGTGTTGTCTGTCCAAAAGGTTTTCATTTTTCTAATAGATTTCGCTATGCTTTTCTTAAGATTGATCTCAAAGTATAAGAAAGAATCCAAGAATCCAATCCCCCTAAGTACTTGAAATTGTGTACTTGTTCAATGCAACAGCCATTACAATAAAAGTGAAAAATTAAGTCAGTTAATCTATAATTGTGTCTCCCCATAATATTGTACCTATTGATTGTCATCGTCAATTTATGTGAAATCAGTCGACTGTTATTCTGTGCAAAGGTTGCGGCATTTAGCATTTAGCTTTTACCGTTTTAACTGGATGAAATGACTGTCAGAGTTAGATTGCTTCAGTACTATAAGTTCTTGGATAGGTCTCATGTCACTACTACATGCTAACGATAAAATATGTTAAATTGAAGCTGTGTTTAAACATTGAGTGAAGGCCATAATCCAAGATTAGATTCGTGACTGAATTTTACACTGAGGTCACTTTTTGGTCAAAGTCTCTCCGAGCTACGATTATCTTTACGACGTACACCTCTTCGCCCTACCCCGGTGTAGTATCAATCATTGGTTAGATTATCCCAGCTTCGCATTTCCATTTGTTAGAAGCGTTAGGGTCTCAAATGAGATCATAAATACACATTACTGTAGGAGGATATGCAGAATTCAAAAGGAGGAGACAAGCAGCTTTCATACTTTATGACATAAGTGTCCAAGTAGACAATACCTGGGAAATCCATTGTCCTTGTTTAAAATTGATGGCCGCTGTCGCCTTGATCCCCCTCCCAGAATAGGAGAGGTTATCAATTGTTCGTAGAGGGCTATTCGTAATGACGTATGCGGTAATAAAGTAATCACCCCTAGAGTCCAAGAATCAGTCAGCCTTGACATGTCCACATTACATCGAAAATGTCCGTATTTTATTAGACTTTATCATTAAATCTATAATTTTGATTTATATCCCCATTTCCGTGAAGGTGCCATATGGGAAGTCAGTTCTTGTCCCGCTTTGAAGAAATGACTCGTGAATAGATTCGGTGACGCTACCGGGGAGATCCGATCCAAGTAAATTTCATGCCAAACCAATATGGCAACACTTTGAACACACCGCGAATACAATTGTTAGAATTCAAACATACTGAGCGTGATCTAGATGAATCCCAATGGCCTTTTCCCATTATTTGTGATGGAAGTGTGCAGAGTGTTGACTTTCAAGATGGAAGACACCAAAAACCCTGTCGATTGAAAGTGGCTCTGTATTTACCCACTACCTTTCTTCATGTTGCCAACTTGGCAACGAAAAAGGCGATTTTGAGACGATGGGGGACTGGGGAAGGGCGAGGTCAATGTCCTCAAACATTCCCCTTTACTAGAATAAAAAAGAGAAGGACGATTCGAAGAGTTCTCCCAGGTTCAGGCCAACCTTTACATGTCTTGCTCAAGACCAATCCACGCCAGGATTCCCCTTCGCCGTTGGACTCCAGAAACATGGTTTTTCCTATTTTTCTTGGCCCTTTTGCCCCTGGCTTTATCAAATGGAAGGCCAAAATGGCTATGGAAGGCCAACATGGCTATGGAAGGCCAAAATGGATGAGACAGTTATTCTGCACCGTATGCAGCGAGTTGGAGTTGGTACTTAGTGCTTCGGTCATACCTTTTATATATATACAGAGCTATCAATATAACCAATTGAAATTGATAGCTATGTATATTATTAGCTCTGCACATATATATGTCTGACGTAAAGGTCATCATGCAAGAGGAGGAAGTGAAAGTGGGGACGAGGAGGAAAGGAGGAGGTAATTAAGGGATCGAAAGTAAACAGTTTGTGTGTTTTGGCAGGGTATTCTTTATCAGTTCAAGTAAGAAGTGTAACTTTAGGAAATATTTATTGATATTTAAAACGAAAGCATCACAGGGCATGTGACCTGCTAAAAGCATGTAGTTTTGGAAGAGGCAGATCGCGTGATAATGTCAGCTATGTTCAGTGATACCCATTGACCTTCCTGACAGGAGTTTTAGGTAATACTTCCCCCATTGTAAGCCGTCAAAGTATTCAAAAGTTTATGATACAAATGTCAATATCACTCTTTGTCACTCTTTATTTCGATGAATATTATCTTTTCTATTCTTTTGCCCATACTTACATACTTATTTCGCTAGTGTTAATGACTTCTTTGGAATTAATGTGTTTAATTATATTCATCATTGAGCATATGTTTATTAATTATTCCCATGAATTTCTTTAATATTCCTCAGATACCCCCAGAGGGAATAACCATGATTTTCCGCCAATTGCACCAATGAAGGCAATAGACACCAATTTTGGATAATACTGACAAAAACAAATCATTCATACATTCCATAAGTACTAATAGTTTCCCGACCACCACAATTGCATTACAAAATGAAACGCGTTCTTCATTTTAATATAAGATTCTCCAAATTCTTACAGTAAGATGCATACCTTGTACAAGAAGCTTCTACGGGGGAGCCGACACCTCCAATTAAAAAGCTTAATGTTCACAGTAAGGGGAAGGGTGACGTTGTTATGGTTCCCATCTACCAGCCCACATTATGACATGATGGTCTAATCAAAAGTTTATAGAAGCAGATTCATATAGATTTAATTAAGTAGACTGCCGATAGTTTGCAAAGTTACTTCTGCTGTATTTCTAGTCCTTCTTCGTCACAGGCAATGTCAGATATTTACGAGATTAGAGTGCAGATATATGCGGATATATAAATATTTTCGAACAACACGAGAGGCATTTATATAATCATGTACATTTGACATATTCCTTGCCGGCAACAATCTAATCATGACCCAAAGAAAATCAGCACAAAAGACCTGAATGGAGCAAATAAATGATCAAATCTATTTTTCATAATATATAGATATGATCTTCTAGCACAAATGTTCTAAACAAATGAAATCCCATTACTGCCACAGATTCTGATGCAATATGCTCGAGGTTATCTTGACAGTTGAGACCAAGCATTATAATTTCATCCTGTAAGGCCACATCTCACGAACTAGGTACAGAGGCTGCCATGAATCCCACGTGAAAACAGCTTTATTGTATACTAGCATAGACTATTATAATGTATTAACTTTCTATCATATATTGTTATTTGTAGAGAATGATGTAAAGCTTCTTCCTTTTCTTTAAAGAATCAGGCTGTCCTGAAAATATTCATGCTACATGTATGGAAATGTTCGTAGACCTGAATAAAATATTGTTCTAAATCTAAATCTAAAGCAAAGTACTCGCTCTGGACGGTCCTCCTCTCGTGCCCTACACCTCTCCCTCTCCCTCGATCCTCTCCCTCCCACTCTTCTCTGTCTCTCGTATACCCTTTCCCCTCCCCTCCCCCACTCCGATTCCCCACCCTCTCCTTTCCCTCTTCTTCACTCTCCCCCTCCCCGCTTTCTCTGCCTCCCCCTCTCTCCCCACCCCCTCTCCTCTCCTACACCCTCTCCCTCCCCTCTCTTCTCTGTTACTCATACCTTTTTCCCCTTCCCTCCCCCTCTCCGATTCCCACACCCACACCCTCTCCCTCTTCTTGACTCTCCCCCTCCCCCTCCTTCCTCCCCATCCCTCCCCACCTCTCGTTCCCTGTGATGGTCCTAGTGGTGCATTGAAGGCATGACATCAGTTCCCAACAGTGGCTTTCCCAGGCTATAAATAGAATGTGGAGATCCATGATTAAAATGGCTTCAAAGTAACATTTTCACCCCAGATACCTTCAGAAACCACATTTATTGTTCTCCGGAAAGGGTCGATGGAACTGTACAGAGCAGAAAAACGGCTGGTAAAATCCCACATTCCAAGAACATGAACAACAAAAAATCACTGATTCACGTTTGGCCTTACCACTCTTATATATGTATATCCAAGGGCATTTGGGTCACCAGCTAAAAAGTGAATTTGTCACCACAGGCACCATTATCTGAGATTAGAATTAGTGTTCCTCTGCTGCGGATCCTTCAATACGAGTACACTGATATGTGTGCATGATTTGTAGTTTCAATAATTTAAACATTTACCTCAAGTGTTCCCAATGTACCCATTTCGTGAGAATCGACCATATCTTGATAAGTTATATAACCATTTTTTAAAATGAAGAATGAATATATGCCCCATGGCGTCAAATAGATGTTTCCTGTTGGAATAGAAATTCCTTGGCTGATCCACCCGCAAGACTTTAATTAAATTTCAAATGGAATACAAAAAAACGTGTTCTTAACCATGCCACACAGATTGGAATGTGGCTGAAATTAATTGAAGTACAACTAATTACTCAGAAGTGAGAAACCCTCGATATACTTTTAATGACAAGCAAAATGTTGCCAGGCAGAGATTATCAGTAATTCGGTTCTCTGCATAATATCCATCATACCCACTGATGCAGAGCTGATTACCCCAAGCCTAAGGCATTTGTGCTTTACCACAATGTAGAATATCCCATTTCCCGCCCTTCATTGCTTCTATCCATGAATAAATAGACCATAGTCATATTTTCTATCTGTTAATTCGTCGCGATCACATTATAAATGTGTCAATACTTTATTTTTGCTGTCATAGATATTCTTATGGATATTTCTTATGCAAAAATCCAGGTGGGACCAGTGCTGCAGAAATTAATGAATTTGATCGAAATAACGGAGGGCCTTGTGAACTATACATAGTATTCACTGACGTCACGGCGCTCGCCGCGGCTTGCCATAATGTGGGTCAACTTTAGCTGGACATGAGTGCTCCAAGCCTCAAAAATGCGGTTTTCACCTCCGAAAGTTTTAGAGAATGTTATATAAAGTATGCTGATAGGTTATATGGTCATTTTGTAGTGTGTCATGATGGAATAATAAGTATAATTGCCATTATCAAACATTTGAAACGGGAAATCCTGTCGATCTAGTGTCTCCCGCTATCTATGCTGCCACACATTATGGCTGCCAGTGAGGATAGCCGCTGACTGGGGTGACGTCATGTGAATACTATGTATAGGGATAATGTGAAAGGAATGTATTGGAAATGAATATGACGTCTCCAAATTAAAATCTGTTATAATGCTGAGCATTATCCTACTCAACCCCAATATCTTTTTCCAAATTCGGTTAATTAGATTGCGTTAACAGATTTTATAACGCCTAAACTCAATGAAAAGTTGATGTAGGAGTCGACATAGAGGGACTATAGATATTTCATATTAGCTTTAACTCAATGTTCGATATATTTAGGACATAATCGATGTATGGGTCTGTTTCCAATGAAATGTATGAAAGTATAAAAAAAATATAAAAATTGGCAAAATGTGAAAGAATATCTGAGCAGTGATTTAGGATCTATTTATAATGTAAAATTTACTCTCGGTAATTATTATTTTCATAATTTCTATCCCTTCATAGATCATTTGCTTCGTATGAATTATATTTGCGCTTGGGGATTTTATGCATTTTTTTTTACAAGTCACGTCTCCGTAACGTGGGGCCATACCCACGTTACGGGGACATCGATTCATGCAGTGCTAGCTTTGATTGTAAAAGCAGTGAAAGTTTAATTTTACCCCTTCACTTGGATAAATAACCAAGAGTTGGCCGATATGATCAAGTCATAATGTTTTCCAAGTTTAAGTATGGTCTAGACAATAATGGATTTTTATGAAACAAGACCCGACACCATTGACAGGATCCTGCATTTCTGTAGGAAACAAACATTCCTGGATCTCCACTAACTGGTGGCTCAATTAGCAATCTATCATAGTTAATTATGCCATTTGTTTGAGCCAATATTTTCCCAGGCATTAGGCAAATCTGCTTTGGCGGTATCGCGAATATAAGTTTTCATTTTTAGCTCGCCTATTTAAATACTGATATTTATCAATGTATCGAATTTGTTTGGCCTTATCTAAACAGCAATTCCGTTCATATGGCGCCAGCATTCCATATCATTGAGTGCCCAGAAAGTGTATGCTGCATAAACAAATACTTGAGAGTCCTTGCCTAAATTCACCATACATAAATTAATCCTACGCGTACGCTTATCATTGGCTGCCTAAGCGATATGTACAGCATAATGCATTGTTTGAATAATGTGTTCCAATATTCCTTGCATTTAGATGGAAAATTGAAGGACGCAAATATAACAAAGGACATGAGGAACTAGAGACAGTCAAGGCTTTCGCTTATATTTCAAAATAGTATATATCAAATCCCCCAGCAAATATTTGTGTGAATTGGGAAAAAGGTTCAGAAGCTAATAATTCGATTATAATTTCTCAAATCAAATACATGCTTACACCTACATGTCCATGTGCATACATACTCCAATATATGCCATATACATGTATACTCCAATATATGCCATATACATACTCCAATAAATGCCAATAGCTTCAAACACTGAAATCATATGATCAGCCTTGCAATTATGGTAAAGGGATAATCTCTATATAACAATTAAAGGATACTAACCTGTCAGCCGCTATACCAGTTAGGGTGAAAATACTAGCCACAATTGTCACTCCTTGTATGTAATTAGTGAACTTGCACAAACCCTCGCCCATTGTCCATTCATTTGTCAGGTGGAACCGTAGTTGGAAGGGCATGTTGAGGCTGCAAAATAAGACAAAAGATGAATAAATTGATTTGATTTGATTGAGTTGACGAACGTTTTTATTTGCAAGCTTGTAAGCTACATCTATGTAAGTTTTTTCGTTTGTAAGACTGGATAATAATTGGTTATGTAATATGGGGTAATGAGGTAATTTAAAGAGTTTATATTGTAATTGAGAGTAACCTTTAAGTTGCTAGATGAGGAACTGGTGTGTAGAAAGAGAGGAGCTAGACAAGGTGATAATAATGGACAAATGTCTTTAGAGTAAGTTTTGGAACAGGTTTGCTGTTGTGGTTAGTGTGTATTATGGAGCTTTAATAATTAATAATTAATTAAATAAGTGTAAAGTCGGTAAAAAACAAGAACAGATCTCGATGTTAAAAATCATTCGGATAAGCATTTAAAAATAGATGTCTTACTGGAATCAAACAAGAACATATCAAGGCACTCTTGGAAGACCTATGTTCACAAAGAAAGAGAGGATCTTTTTCTATATTTCATGTAACTGTATCACAAATCGGAAATAAACACATTTATATATATAATATGATTATGAATTATGAAACATAGGTGTTAAGTATTAATTCTAATGATAACTTAGGAGAAGTTCAGAAATGGTAGTCCACACGCCTTCAGAGGACTGCAATTATCTAAAGCGTTTGTGGCGCAAACGGAGGTTTTGAACACATTGGCGAAACATACAGCAGGCATATGAAAGATTTTCAGAGCTCGCGTCCAAATGTTTTATGCTCTTTGATTTTACATTTGGAGAAATCATGAGTCTATTATTAATATCCCTCGACCCAACTCATAACTCAAAGACGCCAGTAGTATTTTCCCAGTATATACATAAGAGCTTTTTAGGGGACACACAGTATTATAGTTATTTGTAATGCTAGATTTAATGTAGTTTGCCGATTATAATGCGCAACTAATCAATTATGATGATGAGGAAATTCCTGTTAATGGAGGATTAGACCCCTTGAAAATCAATATAACTATTATCTTTTTTTAATTTATGATGTTCATAATCGGAGAGTTAATGCATGGTCGAGGGGCTCAATGCTTTTGTATGATCTGTGCGAATATAAAGCGAGTGGAAATGCCTTGTTAGTCCATCTGTTCTCGCAGCCGAGGTTTGTTTTAGACAACTGTACAGCTGTTGATGTTGTTCTTATCAGGAAAGACAACGTGCTTCCTTTTATCCCTTCCATTATCAATGATATGCTCGAACTGAATACTCTTAGAGCTTGCATTATGAAATATGAGTGTATGAGCCGGTGCACTTTGCGATAGCAACATATAGCATTCGTCACATTTAATCCGCGATTCTTACACTCATTTGAATAATAATAAATGGATAATGAATCACAATTGGTTCCTATGGAAGATGTCGGTCTGATGTGAATTTTTAATATCCATTCCTAACAGAACGAGGAATATTGAATCTGGCATCTGAAGATAGGTTAGAGCAAATGTAATCCACTGGTAATACAGTAGGGAATGGAACCAAGTTCACTCAGTAACTGCCTTGGGTGGGAACCTGAAATGAATCGTTCCCCCTTTGGAAGCCACAACTGTCATTTTTGTTCAGCATGCTTTACTCTATTCATGGCAAACCTTTCATACGATAGTGATATCTGAGCCATTTAACAGAACTGGCGTTCACCAAAGTGTTAATTCTGATTTAGATTGAAATTCCCGAAGGGGTTAAGGCTGAAACTGTTGCTGATATTTCACTCAGGGTAACGGCAATTTGAATATGACGTCAAGAGGGAAAGGGAATAAGGAAGTAAAGTTGTTTGCAGTGATATATCCAATTTCAGAACGACACTCCGCCTGGCTTGACAGCTGTCTATAATGTACGACCACCAAACCAAAGTAATACAAAATGGTGATATTAAGCACTATACGATTTATCCTTGCGTTCTTTAAGACCACTGCATATTATATATATATTATCTGATTTTTTAGGAACAATTACTTGACAATCAGTCTTAATCTTTTGGCTACACGTAAGTAGAGAAGGAGTGAAAGCTACCCGAAAAAAGCAATCATTATGGCAAAAACGCAAAGTCCATCAAATCTGTATTTAAGATTAGGGTAGTGCATATCTAACATCAAAATTATTACGTAACAGCTAACTATAAGTACCATCCCATGGTGGCCATATGGCAGTTTTCCGCTGGCATCTCATGAGCTTTAGCAGGAACTAATAGCACTGAACTGATGATTGATCGGGAGTAAAATAAGAACTATCCATCTTAAGAGTTGTTTATCTAAAGCATCTTTGGTCGCCAGATTACACGTTCGGCATCTATCAATTAGATTACAGGTGTTGGGGAGAGTGGAAGATTATCTGACACTGGCTATTCTAGGTGGGCGAAGCTTGCGTGACATGCAATGCAAAATTTGTAAACAACCAATTGCAACTACAGTTTTCGTTACTAGGTGGGGAAGCTGAGAAGGTGTCGTGGTAAAAAGGAACAACCAGAAACGTGGGATGTAATTTTCTCAAGGGAAAGCTATATCATGCTAGGGTTTTAAAACAATGTTAACTGGATTATAAAAGAAGAACTTGGGATGAATACCGAGTCTTGTTTCATGGCTGTTTACGATCTGCTTATTCCACAGTTATTCCAATTTGTGAACTCGGTGTAAATCAATCAATATTCAAGAACAGGGCCAGAGCTTAGACAAACCAAATCACGACATCAGTAATTTCATCCTGAGAAACAATGGGAAAACGTTTTTTCTGATAACAAGCATGACATTCAAGTACTTTGTACCAAGTGACTCGCAGTTATTACCTTTATTGTGTTGAAACGATCTATTTAGAGTATTTTGACTGTTACCTTAATTCCAGACATCATTGATGATTGAGGCGGGGGGAAATGCCACGATAAAGATCATCCATAGAAGAGCAAAATATGTCAGTATCATCAAAATATGGTTATTGAACAAACCAAACTCACACTTTGGCCTCAAATAGAAGTACACTCTTGCTGCTCCTCAGTTTATGTATTAAGCTTTAGGTCGTTAAAATTGTCAAATATCCTTTATATTCCGCTATACACTACCCTCTTGCAGGCTCATCACGACTCAGTAGATTAGATCCCTAATAACCCCCTAAATTGATACTTAAACCCCAGTCTTAGATCCAAATCAACTGCCTCGCGATGAAAATAAGCCCCAATCTGCTTATAACCCTCTCAAGATCTACTTGGATCTAGACTTACTCAACCTCCAGCTGATTAATGTCTGCATATCATAACGAGTTGCGGCTAGACACCTGTGGGAATTCAATATTTTCAGTCTCTTATCAGTCTATATGAATCTTCTTTTTGTATAATTGGAAGCATGCAGTGAACTCCATATGGTACCTTACTTCTTTAATTACAGGTCTCCCAGACAGCAAGTACACCCCATGAAAAGCTAATTGCAGCTAGGCAGGCCAATTGTATCAATCAATCACTATTCAGGATGTGTTTGGCTCGGCGAATATTTATCAATATGCAGCGAACAATAAGGCCAAATAATTTTACAAACATGGTTTTGGAAGACACATCTCTTCGGGCTAATTATAATCGGATTATACAATTTACATTGCTGGAAATGAGGTGACTAAATGTGATTCTTGTGGTAATGCATTAAGGAATTGGTTACATCTCAATTTTGGCACCGTGAAAAAAGTGCTTATAGGCCTAATATAAGGCATGCAGCCATAACACCGTACTGGGACGATATATTGCATCCCGATTCCTTTACTTACCGAAGATATAATTTATGAACATTTAAAGAATCAGTTAATGGGCCAGAGACATGGATTCATTAGTACAGCCCTATGTATTACCGGTTTCATATATCTTTAATTATAACAGACTTATAGCCACTCAACGGCACCAACTGAGGATGCTATGGTAAAAAAGCCTGTTTGACACAGGAGGGCACTTCTATCTAATGATTAATGTAACCGTTCTGCTCTCTAAAATATTCACAACGTCCCTCCTCCCATCCTCCCACCCACCCTCGCTGTTATAGGAAGAGTTTTTTAGTGTACATTTTAACAATTCTGCAAAAAGATGACGTATAGGTCCGACTGCATGGATCGGACAACGGCGCCCTGAACAAACTGTTTTGAAATTTGGAACTAATGTTTCCCGTTCTAGCCTTACTGGGCTGGTTATTGTTTACTTGCGAAGAAGTTGATTTTGTCATAATATTTCAGGGCTAACTAACTCTTTAAAGATTACGAATGCCTGCAAACATGTATGTGTCGTGTTTATGTATGCAGATCAACAACATAAAGCCTTGCTTTATACTATATTTGTATGGCTGTCACAGAAGGAAAAAAACTACTGGTGATGTCTAAAAGCTATCTCGGTATTCCCTTTCTTCTGCTCCACCTTAATATATGTATATAGCGACCCAACCACAAGCGATGCGTGCGTATACCTAAAATTCCCATTCGCGCTTGAAAACAAATAAAGCTTCCTTCAGTTGCAGTCACGAAATCACATATTACTTTGCACTACTCCAGTGCTTCTGACATAAATTCCTTTATGTCTAATGTTTACCATGTTCACCAGCCACATCCATTGCATTATTCAACCAGAATCAGCGTGAGTGGAAAAATTTCAACTTTGTAAACGCCCGCGCTGGGTTTGGGAAAAATGGATGGTGCCGATGACTGCAGCAGTACAAATCAAATACACAAGCACAAAGCGATTTCTTACATAAGGGAAACCTGAAATCTGTCGATAAGTACCGACTGTAATATTTCTGCATGAATTGTCAAAACCACTCTGGACACATTGCCATTGTTAAAGATCCACTTTCATCTGCCCAACACTAAATGCTTTTAGAATCACTACATATATGTCCAGTACTTATAAATACTTCACACGCAAAACTATATAGTGGGAATTCAAGGTACACCGTTGTTCTAGTTCAATGATGACAGATTTTAAATCGCCCTAAAATGTCCATTATACGGAAATCCATGCAGTCGCTTCACAGAGGTATGAACATCTCATGAATATGATCAGCGTGTTCCATGCGTGCACATCAATTCTCCTATTGGTGGGTAGAAAAACAACTGAGGTTTTAGTATGGTAAAGTTTACCTGCCACAACATGATGGATCGCAAAATAATTACAATAGCTGAAATATCGCGGATACAACGGATATTTCCATAACATCTCATTTCTTATAAAGTATACTAACACCAGTCTCACAACACCTGCTGGAGTCTCCAAGATATATTTATCGCTTAGAGAAGTTTACTATCTACTAAAACTTCAATAAATCTCCAAGGTATATATTTGCTCAAATAGTGAACATTGTTCGTGTACTGACATGGACTTATTAACTATACTGTTACAGGGCAAACACATGAATATGAGGTGCCATATCCCTTAGCAGAAAGTTGCTTTGACCGAGAAAGCGGACAGCATAGCGCCGATAGGAAAGGCATGGTGAAGCTCGGAGATGGGAAACATAACACTGAATATATTATACGTTGACAACAAAGCAAAGTGTGCGATGATCACACACACACACACATATATATATATATACAGTGACTGCGCAAAGCAAAGAGATTTACTTGCTCTCGCTTGCTACTTATAAAAAGAACCATACATAAGGATGGTGCCTGACTGAATCATATGCTACATTACCCATTGGGAATCTTCATAAAATAAACATGTTTATACTTCTGAGATCAAATGATTGCCTGAATCACACGTTTTGGTCTTTGAGGCTCTTAATATACTTTAATAACTTTCTAATTTTTCTAATTTAACTTTCTAACTTTCCATTCGTAGCTTCGCGTCCCCCTTCTCACAGCTCATAATAGGAAAGTGAAGATGGCAAATCAGTGTATATGGGTGAAATCGCCAGAAAAGTTACAATTTGCCTTTACCAATCCTCTAAAATAACCCAAATCTAAGACAGAAATGTGGTTTAAATTCAGTTCAACATAACCAAACGGGTTGTTTGAATCTATGCAGTACCAAATATACCCAGATATACCTAATTTTTATAATTTCTCAGCTCAATTTCTCAGAATATCTAAATGTGTACAGCTGCCAATTGTACAATTTCTGACGATATGACCCATATGTGAGAGATGGCCGTGCTATATGGTTTACAAGAGTCAGGCCTAAAATCATTCTCTCTCGGACTTCCCTGTACCCTAATGTTACGTAATAGTAAGTTAACCACGCGTCAGCACAGCTGAGGGTCTCTCCAGCAAATCTAATCAATGACATGTTACGGACTTTTAAAAATATAGTTTTAGTTATAATATTATGTCTAAAGGTTTTTTTTTATATCAGGTTAGTTTTACATTATTTTATGAGCCTAGTACAATGGAAACCTAATTTTGCAAAACCGTAAAAACTTCTGAAACTTGAGATCGTTTGGCTGTCATGGTATCAGTTCGGCCTCAATTTCAAAACAAATTCTATCAATTTTGATTTATTTTAAGAGGGTAAACAGATTCAATTAATTATTTTGACTGCAAACTGAAGTATTCATCAGAACAGCTAAATAATAGTATTGATGAAAAGGAAGACGTTAATGAGTCCTAAATTGTTACAATTGCCATGATTACCATTCTATTTCTCTTGGGTTGCCTTAGAAAAAATGCCAAAATGTCGTATGCGTTATGGTTATATTACATATGCTAATATTATATATGCTTATATTACATATGCTATATCTAACAATGGTTCCCACAACTTTCACAACTATCACTTTTTCTTATTTTACTCCAAATTGCCCGAATGGACCCATATTTATCAGTTTAGATTTATACATGCATTCAGCTACAGGGATTTCGGTATGAATAGCTTTGAAAACAATATATTTTTCATCCTAGCTACTAGTTAGCAACTGACCCGGGGAACACTGCATGATGCATGCACTAATTTACATAATTTTGAAGGTTTACATGGTATGAGTTCACCGTTTCCACAGAATCGTAAAAGGTTCGCAGCTGATTCCAAACCACATTCCAATTAAACAGAATGTTTGGATTTGATCAAATTTCGCTTGGGGAATATAACAAACTGATGGCGTGCAACATATTTATTTAGGGCCATGGCATTTTGAGGAATGTTTAACAACTGTCCGTGGACTGAAACGATAATATAATCATAGCATGCTATCCTTATTATCCTATAAAACTATGATCTCACAATGTCTTAATGTCTTAAAGGACAATGTCGACTGTCGGCAACACACAGAATATCCTTTTCCTCCATGGGATACTACGCACCTGCTTCAAAGGGAAATGTCAGTACAGATACCCATTTAAGTAGGACAAAACCTCTTGAGGACGTGATTTTTAGCGCCATATTATATTTTGTGTTCTTTACAAATTTGAATGATTACATCGCAATCTTGGAGCTCAAAGTGTGAAATGAATTAGTTGGTCATAACAGAAAGTTGAAGGGGCAAACCACCTCAGGTTAATTGAACTTCCCGACACACCTCATGTTGGCTCGTTATAATATATATAGCCGTTGTCTTTAGATTGATCATGGATATAGTAGACTATACGAGATGATGGCGTGTATAATTATATATAAATTATGCAAGATTTATTAAAATCATCTCCTTGTGTAAATGACAGATCACTGGGACAAACTCGATATCATGCAATCTGCACGGTATGACATGGTGTATGGCACTAGTCATGGAGAAACGACTGGTCATTGCTTATATGTGAGGTCTGCATAACAAGGAATAAAAGAATACAATAAATCTGAGTAAAAGTCTGAGGTCAATCAATGCTCCTTGTTTGATTCTAAAAGAATCACCCGGAAGCAGGGTCTAGTACTGATTGAAATAAAGTATACTTATGTGAGTATATATATTATATATATCATATTATATATATGACACACTGACAAGTTAGCTCACCCAGGAAAGGGTTTGGATCGCGGAATGGGTTAACACATTCAGTCTACTGGAGGTATGGGTTGATACAGGCGAACGTGGCATAAGCTATCTAAAAGGGAAGACACTGTTATTATGTGTGACAGGTTCAACACGAAATACAAAGTCGAGGTACTGTCTGCATAGCAGCAGCTACCATGCAACTTGAATAAGATATTGTCAACTGAGAATTGTAAACAGTATCTTGAATTTCGTATAAAGTGTTTCTAGGCTAGGAATATTGAACAATGTATACTAGGCTCCTGATACATTTAGTGTTTCATTAATCAAGACGCTTCACGTTAACTTCATTAGAAGAGAAATACGGCTCGAAACCAATCTCTTATCCATTATTCAGCTGAGACTATGCTCACGGTGTACTGCTTGCAACTATCTTTAAGGATTCTTATGAAAAACCTATGGTAGAATAGAAATAAGTAAGGTAGAGTCTTATATTATCTAAAAGGTCTGATTATAATTGAGTGACGTGGATTTTATCTACCAACCTTCGGCATAAATAGAATGGTCACAGATCTAGCTAGATCTCTTGAATTGCCACCCGGGTGTTGCTATATTGAATATCTAGACCCGCAATGCGAAGGTTCCCGCTAGTTTTATTACATGGCTTTGGTCACACCCACTCCCGAACAAGCAGCATGTGGTGTTAGTGATCTTGGTTTGATCTTAATTAATGGAATGTCGTTTCCCATGATTCCCTTTCTTTTTTCAAGCCTCTAAAAGGGATGGATTAATGTCTGTCTAGTATTGGGATCTGTGATCAACGACCGAGGGGGTCTGGTGTAAATGCTAGTATCATGAATTGTTTTATGTGGTATTGGTCAAAAAACATAAAACCATTTAATTGTATTATGTGGTATTAGTAAAAAAAAACCATAAAAACATTTAATTGGAACCCTTTAAAAGAATTAGTCAAAGAAGTCAAAATGTCCCAAAAGTGCATGATAAATACGTATGTTTTAATTGAATATACTATCTCTGAATTGTTGTTTTACATCATCGTGTAGTAATCGCCGAGACACTGCCCGTGAGCATTAGGTTATCATTAATCATGTCAATTACCAATCAAATGTACTTGTACCCAAGGCAGAATAGTATCAGAATACATTTACCAAACCAACTTTGTGAAACCTGCTCGTGCCTTCCTCTGGAATATCTGGCTCATTAAATGGGGTATACGTATTTCTAAAGTAGGGCTTTCTGGGCCTGAGGCAATCAAGACGTTAGATGAGCCATCCAAATTACTACCAAGAGGCCGTCTAGGTATTCTCCTTTACAGGATCCCCCTTAGATGCCAATCCAAGGTTGCAGCCAGCAAAACTATGCTCCCAGTTTTGGACTTAGATATCGAGGAACCTTCGGGTTTCCTTAGATTCCTCTGCTGTATATTTTCCAGGATATTCAACATGAGAACATGGTGAAAGGGTTACAAGAATAGAATTATAATATCTCCACATTACTGATTGGTACCTGGGGTAGTGCAAACACTATTTACTACCTGTTCGGCCCCAAAGTTTTCTTGCGAGTCAAAGAATACAATTACTAAAATGTATCTCCAAGAAATTCATAATGGGATTTGGTGTTCGGTAGTGTTTTCAATATTACAATTATTACTCCCTTAATTTAGCTATATATTAATTCTTTATGAATTATTTCACCTCTAAAATGGAGTGTCCATAGACGTAGTATATAGGCTTGCTATATGGAAGGGAGACGGAAGAAATATTTCTCATTCTTCCCAAGGAAAGAAACAGATGACCCAGTTATTTTATTGGCTACAAAGCTTCTAGGACTTTATGACGCAACTTTCTGCATTTTGATTTGGCGATGCACATCTGATTGTACAACGTCGTAAATAGACACGAAGTAGCAGAGGAGTGAGACGGTAAGAAGAAAATAAATTATTTTCAATTGATCTAAAGATATTCAAATATACAATCATTTTCAAAAATTGTTTAAACTCCTAGGAGGTCAAATAAATCTCGAATTGTCTGTCCGTTCCATTCGACCGGACAGCCAGAACCTCGGTTAGTTTTACCTCTATATATCATACATAATGTGTCGTAGAATAATCCAGTCGTTCCCCTATCACCAGCTTTGTGCTGAAATGCAGCTTCTTTAACTGCACCTGGTGATATTTTTGATTTAACTGAAATTGCTACCATTTCCCACTTGAAGTGTGCCAAAGTGAAATTGGAATTACATTGCTGTTTCAGTAGCCTTGGCATTCGATTTGTCAAAGGGAAAGAAATTCTCCACGAATACAACAAAGCAAATCGTCTTTGTCCGCCTATCAAGATCCCATTTCCGTCGAGCCTAACTTCTGAACGAGGTATTCCTTTTATTTTCTGATCATATTTGTACCGAGGCGTAAATTTGCAAAATTAATTACAAAAAGGCGTTAATGAGGCTTCGGCGAAAACTTTGATGGCCTTAACAACTTGTAACTGTATTTAGGAGAAATGTCTTAGACTATTACAACGCAGTACCAAACCATACTTCATTTTCATAAAGAAAAACCCTCCGGAGGTCAAGAAAAAAACCTTCAACTTCAAGACTGTAATAAGAAGTGGTTCGTTGTCTATTGTCGTAAGGGCAATTGTCCCTTCCAAAATGACAGATTTCAATCTTGGTTCCAGCAACCTACATTCACTTTTGGGGATAAGAACTGTAAGAATGAAATAAAAAATGCACACCAATTTGTGATTTACTGTAATCATTCATTTTGAAACGACCACGGGGAAAATTAATTTGGATTACGCACTTACAAAACGTTCCTTAAGCGGAATGACTAAATTAAGGTTAATCAATGTCAACTTGAATTTGAGATAATTTCTTACCCACACAAATAACTGTTGCAATAATTTCTTCTTGAAAACCTCCATATTTCACCCATTCATTTAAATTTCAAGTACATACAGTCATATAATATCATATAATTTATACAATTTATATGATTTATATGTTGGGACGGGGGCTGACGAGGAGTAATAGAAGAAGTTCGACAAGGAGTTTGGTCGAAACCAAGCAAAGCTGGGTTTTAATATGCCATAAACAGATACAGTAAAGCAAAAAATTATCTGTTCCTGCACGTCTGTGCGTGGCGATGCTGCAATTGAAAGTGAGTGAACAAGAACGTTTCAGGTGAACCGAGACGCAGCAACGGTTCTGATTGGTTAAGAGAAAAATGGGCGCATCATAATAAACTGGATGATGGCCTGTGATTGGTTGAATAATTGTGGGCGTGGCCCAGAAGGAAAGTAACCGCCCTTGGTCCCAAATATGGGCATCGACCCGTCGATTATATATATGTTGGTAAATATCTTCTATATTCAAACGGGTAACAACAATTAATAATAAAAAAAGTCCGTACGGGGATTCTCCAATTTACCTTTTATAGTCATTATCGATAGAAGAAAAACGTAAAATATAGGAAAAGAGACATGTATACAGCAATCAGTAGTATATCAATAACTAAATGACATGACATATATAAATATCTCACATTAGGTATATATTTTGCTAAAGTATCGGGTTGTTCATACACTCAACTGTCTTATGCTCCATGATACGTTTCCCCTTTAGTATTTAGATCTATTCCATAGAAGTCCTACTCGTTTCTTTAAACTCTCGTGAATAGAAAATATACCTTCAATCCTACTCGTTTCTTGAAACTCTCGTGAATAGAAAATATACCTTCAAATTACCTTCCTTTTAGTGGGACGAAAAGATAAGATAATTGCGGATCTTTTTTCTCAGAAATCCTTTAATATGTAGAATTTCATCTCTAGAAATGCGAAGTTAAGGATATCAGCTTCCGGCAAATCCACATAAATTCTTTAAAAAGGTCTGTACGTCGTCATATCGGGACGACACAGGATATCTGAGTAAAGCGTTAATTACCCATTTATCAAATTGCCGCCACATTTGTAGAATTTCGGTGAAAAGAAAAATAAGTTATGTCATTAATTAATGCGACTCATTCTCCTGTAACACATCGCATATATGTATACATGTGGTAAGAGGGTAAAATAATATGATCTCTCTCTCTATATATATAACAACTTTTATTCAGTAACAGCTTACATTGAATTCATATATCAATCATTTACCGAACTGGAAGAGTACTCTGCGTAGCAGATCTTCCGTGAAATCCGTATTACAGGTCTATTAATTTTATTAAAGATTGTTCAAATAGTTCTTTCATTAGATTACTTGATTTTCAAGTAAGAGTGTTATCCTTAGCTTGGTTTCCAAGTCATTGTCAATGTTAATTTCTTCCCAGTATGGACTTTTCCTCGTTGAGTTACAGAGTTTTGTTCGTCATGAATTGAGTCAAAGTTATATGATCGAAATTGGTTACAGTTAGTTCCCATTGATTCTTGGTTATTAAGCTGATTGAATTATCAAAATTACATAACAACAAATTACATTTTTATACAATTCAGCTCGTTCCCACCCTTGTCGATATGAGTCGACCATATGTCTCACAGATCGTACATGTCTGTTTTCTTCCCCCCTATTTCCCCTAATTCACATGGTTATACATTTTCTGGTAACAGGTAAGGATCATATTCCTGAGGGTAGGCATTTTTCAAATAATATCTAAGCTCGTTGACCATAATATTTACAGTTTCCTTTCTCTACGACCTTTCTTCCGTGATTTTGAGCACATTCCTTAAATCCTGGGATAAGTGACATATATATATCGTATTTTCATTCTGAATTTATAGACTACATCGTTTCAGAAGAGGATGCCGGCCTATCAATTTGAGGTCTTCCTGGTGGATGTTACCAGTTTAGCGAGCTGAACATGATATCGCGAAGCAATATAGTTAGGCAGTCATACAATTTCTGTTATTACAATGCTACAATGTTAAATCAATAGATCCCTGGCTCGTTTCCCTTAATCATGAATTACTATTAATTATTGTTCGTTGTAATAGTTGAGAGATATTATCCGACTTGTTGTGGATAAATGTCCAATGTCAATGTTTTATCAGTTTTGATTTATGTATTACTCTAATTATCACCTAAAGATAATATACATCTACATGTATAATTATCAAGTTGAGCCTGTTCCCCCTCCCCCCCCACCCATTTGTTTCCCAACAGTGAAACCCCAATTCATATTCAAACATGTCTATACGTAATTTATAGGTTAATAATACAAAATATGATTTGAGTATCAAGCAAAATTTATCGATGTATCGACCATAACAATAAGGACTTGCATGCCTTTTATAACAATGTTAGTTTACTAAGCAATATAAACCTACATTTCTTTATATCTACCTCTTTGTACTTATTTTGACATTAATTTCATTCGGAGGATAGATATTCATCAAATTCACACAAATAAACTGTTCTTAGGTATTGCCTAAACTTGATTCTGGTTTTCGTGTTTTGTACTTCATCTGAAAGGCTGTTCCATAGGTTTGTTAAAACGTATACATAAGATCTTTTAAATAGCTCAATTTTTGGTTGTGGCACAATTAATTCCCCCCCCCCCCCAGCTAGTCTTCTCAGGTTAACTTTCCTCAGGTCCAAATTTTCTTCAACCCTTGCTCTCATAAAAGCAAGATCCAATAAGTGACTGTCCCTCCTCGTCAAGAGAGTTGGGAGGTTTAATGTCCTATGAATTTCCTTTGTATTTGATAATTTAGGTAACTTTAGGATAATCTTAAACGCTGAATTTTGCAAAGTTTGTAATTTTTGTAATTGAGCTTGTGCCGACGAACCATAGAACAAGTCCCCATAATCAATAATGGGAAGAACCGTCGTTTTGTATAATAAGAGGAGCGTATTCCTGTCGCACATATTATATAACTTAGACAAAGCATGTATCTTCGATCTGACAGTATACACTTTTATACACATCTAGCCGGTGATTAACCAAAGCATTTTATAATTCGAAGGCAGTCTCTCTGAACCCCTTACTATCAGCAGTGGAGTGAAACAGGATGTCTGGGGTCCCCAGCTCTTAGTAGGCATTTGCATGCACAACAGGGCAGATGTGCGACTCAACAACCCTGCCCAACTGAGCGCAAAGACAAAAGTGAAAATTATATTGGAACTGGATATGTTGTTTTTATGATGGTCATTATTGATCTTGTGTTTTTACAATAATCGAAGTGTGACTCGTGATAGGTAGATAGTTTAAGAAACAGTTTAATTTTTCAGTTAAGTTCTCTTGTAGCTTAATAACTAAGTTATTGTATAAAAATCTGCGAGTAGCTTTTTCAGTGTTAATATTGAGCTCGCAGATTGTTATGCAACGAGGGCATTACTTGAATGATTGAAAATATTTTAAATACAATTACGCGAGGTAGATTAGAAATATACAAAGCAGGCCCAGTATTATTTTACTAATTAGATCATCCCTATTCAGGGATTAATAGCGATGAGGTGGAAAGGAGGGAGGAGGATATTTGTGTCATTAACTATTCAGAAATAGTGCAGCCTAGGAAGGGGAAGGAAGCTGGATATTTCTAAGATAACACTTGCACTATGTACAAAGTTGCTAGAGTTTTGAAATTATCACATTTCACCTTATTCCTTACGCACAAAGACAAGTCATTCCATAAGTAGGGTACCTTATAAATCACAGATTTTCTGATTGTTTCCCCCATTTGTTTGGTCGTGTGTTCTTTATTATCTTTGATTGTTCGTTGATTGTTCTTTGTTTTGTCTCGTAGTCCTTTTAACCGCGTAGTGGTTTGTGGGGTTTAAGTTCAATTAGCCCTGAGGCAGCATGATAAACTGGAAGCAAAAAGGAAAGTTGGATCCAATATGATTCCAGTAATATTGACCTATGCATGATTACAGCCACAGATGTACTTTTCTTAATAGAATTAAAGAGTAGGTATTTCAAGGATCCCGCGAACATGGACTTAGAAGTATTAATATGACAATGGGACTCCAGTTATCATTTACTGAATATGTGTTAATTTTCATACTTATAACTACGTACATATATTTTCTGATTTGCTTATTATTCTTATAACTTCGAACAGTTACACTAGTGAACACATCCATTTATCCATATGTTCAAGTAACATATTTTTGTCCCTTGTACTTGTGTTGTGAATGTTTATGTTTAGTTCATGATGAATGCATATAATGTATTTCTTTTATTAGTATGCATCCCAAGGCTTTTACCAACATATTAGTAGTGGCATAGATGAATGGCATGGATGTGAAATAACCTGGAATGTTGTCGTGTATTCAAAGAGACAATTTCAAGATGAGGGTTACTTTCATGTTATCCTATAGACAGCTAAGCCTGCTAATTCTTCATTACGCCATATTCTCATTTTCCCAGACTGTGGCGGAACTTGTATACAAATCTAAGTCTCATGCCTTTAGCGTCATCTGATAAACATACTCAGCTATGGCTCGTCAGCTTCCATGTCACGAAAGACAGCCTAAGCTAAATACAATACATTATAAGATGTTGTCAAGAGAAAGGCAGGGCTGAATATTGATTTTACACTGTTCTATTGAATTGTCCCCAATCGAATGCTATGCGGAGTAAACATATAATATGAGTATAGGGAACTGTGCCGTTGAGAAGTGAAGAAGTATATATATTATATATGTCGTAGCTGACATTCTCTTTTCCTGACATCATTGGCCGAAGGACATCGAATCAAATGATTAGCGTAATTGTCCAATAAACATATACCTCATTAAGGCATTGATGAAGGTACGGACGTCACAGTGGTAAAACCATTACCGTCTTCTATTAAGGAAACTTTCAGAACCTGTATCTCCAGTAACATTCCCAGACCAATTCGAATCAAACAATATCGCAGCTTTCGTATTCTTGATCTTCGAAATCCTAAAACAGTCTTACCTTGCAGACTAAAGGTCGTTGTCGTGGTTGCAGGGGGTATTTTATTTGGGATTCTTTGGTTACAGCCGCCTTTGCCGTAGGGAATTCCTATAATGACGAAAGCTATGACGAAAGCTATAGTATCTTCAGGCAGCTGATAAAGTTCTGCTGAACTCCCCACGCATTAACAATCTTATGTCTTTTGAAGTATGTGGTTGACAGGAACATGGATCAGACATAAAGGATGGGAATATGTTTTTCTGCTCAACGACGTCTGATGAGAATGCAAAAGCCTTCTGTCGTCTTCAGACCGTTGGCCCACATGTACAACTACAAAAGAAAAATGCGTGCATGGTACGAAAACATCGACGTCAGATTTCCTTTTCAATCTGGCAAGATGTTAATCAGGATTATTGACAGATGGGAGTGTGACACTTGGACTGAAGTTCCCTTGGGTGTACCATTACTGTTGCAATTTGTACGAGTCTCATCAAAGCTAAGTACTTGAAATGAGCTGGCTGTGTGTCTATAAACAGTACTTTGTTGGATGAAAAACTGCAGACAAATAATTACTCAAGGATCGCTTTCTCCTCATCAGCTACATCAGGGGATAATGGAAAAGAAACACGGGCAAATGATTGATGCATCTTTGAAATCATCCCAACCTCGTGTGGTATGGATATCGAACTGCTTTTTTTCCACACATCCGGATTAGTGTGAATGCATTTTAAAGTTTCTCATACGATTTAGTAACCCATACTCCATTTAGTGGTCAAGATATCAATATTAAGAATGACAATATTACTTTATAATATTTTCATTGGTTGATAAAGTGGAAGTAGGCAGCAGACAAACATAACGAGGAGTGCTTTGCTATCTTTTTGCACTGAAGGATCAGTATATATATGCGAACTAAGGATCAACTAAGATTCATATTACAATAATCGTTCTCAGAAGAGGGGAATAGCACAAAACACTCATGCAGTCTTTGTCATGATATTCTAACATTAGATTTCACTTCCACCTCCTGACACTATAATTTTGTTTATGTATTGTATGATCAACCTAGCTCAGATCCTCTAATGCTGGCATTGCATTACTGTGCAGTGATAAGTATTTCATATGATTTCGTTGTGCTAACCTTCATTTAGGACCTGCTGGTTGGTTATTGGTTGTGTATAATTCATCGACTTCGCCTCGGGATTATTACCAAACAGTGTATCAGCAGGTCCTCAATGTCGACCATCAATCCTATAATTAACATTGCACTTATTTCATTTGTTTCATTAAATATAATGTCACGATTAATAGCATGATTCTAAAGACGCTGGTTAGTCTCTCAAGTCCCCAAAGAAGAACATATCTTTAATTTTGAAATCAAAAGGTCAGATTCTCTGTCATTGATGTGCTAGACATGCATACTGATATCTGTCATTCTCAGATAGTCACATTAGGTTATATTGTGAACACTGGTGGTCCATGTTAACCAGACGACCGTTATCAGGTATTTAGGACCACGTATAGTACCTACTTTCAACTCATCCACTAGCCATGAGAAGTTGATTTGGGTGAAAATATGCTCTTAGATAACACATGTTCCCCAAATCTAAACATCAATCGCCTTCCCCATTTCTACTCTCCAGGAGAGGATTATCACGTATCAGTATCAGGTTCTAACAGAGAAAACCTGAAAGAGGGAAATCAAGCTCTTAGGGAAATGACTCGGCTGTTTCTGTGCATTTCCTTTAACCTTCTCTCCGAGACTCAGTCATCGATGCGGTGATTTATTGCATAATGAGAATGAGAGTGCCTTTGAATGTATAAATATAGGATGTCAGAAGAGTGAGTATTCCATTGAATGGATACCTTCTGTGAAAGGAACTGATCCTATATGGAAGAGTCTGAGTCTGTTATTAACAAGGAATATCCTTAGACTACAGCACACATATATATATATGAATATGAATTAATGATATCCAAGTTAAGCATTGCAAGATAGCTATAACTTGTATTTGGTTTCGTGTAATTTAAAGAATGCTGCACAAGTAAGTGCGAGACATTTGATGCAATTATATATATTTGTGATTTCCAATTCATGGAATACATCTCAAATAAACAGTTTGAAACAATGCAATTTAAACAATCTATTGGTTCTGTTATGTAATGTTATCTAATGCCTGGCCTCCCCTACCGGACAATGCTCAAGACAGCTGGATACGGCTGCATATGTTAATGATGTAAACTGCGTATCGCGATGGTCAGGTTTGAGAATTTATAAACAGTTACCTTTGATCAGGGCCCTGTTTCAAAATCGGGGACATAGGAATTAAGTAGAAAAACATCCCATTTGGGACAAATTCCATTTCATAATCAAAGTTGAGAATTCACGGTGACATTGAGAACATTTGTAGCGACTTTGAGAATACTTGTAGCGACTTTGAGTACATTCAGAGCAAATCCTGGCAATGTACACTTTC
This sequence comes from Sthenelais limicola, assembly GCA_942159475.1. Classification (NCBI taxonomy): domain Eukaryota; kingdom Metazoa; phylum Annelida; class Polychaeta; order Phyllodocida; family Sigalionidae; genus Sthenelais; species Sthenelais limicola. The sequence continues at coordinate 109,178,685 of OW804095.1, read as the reverse complement.
TATCTCTCTCAGCCCATGGCGCCTCCCTGTCTGTTATTATTGTTATTACGTAATAAGACAACACGCACGGCCTATATCTCGTGAATATGAAGAGCTGCAAATGTCAGCGCAAAGATGAATGTTCCCGCAAATGTCCTACATTATGAAACGCCAGGCCAGGACATTTTTTGTAACATTTGAACACAATTCGCAAATTTTCAAAATAAATCTTGCTATTTCTCATTCATTATGAAACAGTACCCAGGGTACTTGTATTCGCAGGAACATTTGCGGGAACCTTCGGTGGTGGGACTGGCCATGCTTGTTGTGTTATTACTTAATAACCATAAAAACAGACAGGGAGGCGCCATGGGCTGAGAGGGATAGAGACTGTACATTAACTGCCAGGATTTGCTGTGAATGTACTCAAAGTAGCTACAAATGTTCTCAAAGTCGCTACACATGTTCTCAATGTGACCGTGAATCTTATCAACTCTGATAAGATTCTCAACTTTGATTATGAAACAGAATTTGGCACAAATGGGATGTTTATCTACTTAATTCCTATGTCCCTGATTTTGAAACAGGGCCCAGTGATCTGATCAAGTCAGGATCCATAATTATAGCTCCGTGTTATTTGAGTTATTAAGTAGCGTACAGGTGATAATTGGCTATCAATTATCATTAGTAATAACGGAGAACATTTAGCATCACATTATTGAAGTGGCTAATTAGTGTGTAGATGATAATTATCAATTAGAAAGGATAATGGTACCCGAACATAAGAAGAGTCTTCAGGATAACCAAGAATTATATGGCCACGTGTCCTATACAATTCAGTTTGAGACAAACGGGCCATTGTAAGTTAGTCATGTTTCATATTTTAGGCTATGAATATTAATCAGATGGAGAATTTTCGATAAGCTACCTGATGATGTATGAGAATGTTTTGTACTCCATAGCATGCACATCCTCACGTGAAAAGCGAAGGTTTAACCTTGCCGATAATTAAGGGTGCCCCATTCTATCATTTTTGGAGCTGCCAAATCCTGGCAAAGGCTTATTTAATGTTGTTTGTCGTTGTTATAGTCAGTGTACTAACGAAAGACATATTTTGATACTTGCCGCTATATTCCAGGAAATTTCTTTTTCATGTAGGAAAACGATGATTCAAAATAATTATGAACAATTATTGCCATGGAAAAAGATAGCTAAGAAGGATAATTCTGGAGTCCACAGTTTCGGAGCGCTCTTGACTGACCCTGCGCCCCGAATATATATAGAGTATACTTCCATGAAAGCCTTCGAAAATGATAGCGTTACGGCGGAACCGGAAGTAGTTGTACACATACGTCAATTGTTATGCCATGACGTCATCGTGGAATTGACAACGTCGCCGCAGTAGGAGGTTATCTGCGGTTCCTTGATTTGTTACAAATTCACTCTATCGTGATATCAATTTATCTGCTTCGGATGCGGAGCAAACCGACCTTTATTGGTCAATATATACTTATAGGCCAGCATGCTTCCATCCTCATCGAGGAGACGGAAATCCCGCAAAAAGCAATATGATATGATTACATATGACATATCATTCCTGTTCAGCCCACTAGTCCATCCCCCCATTCGACTAATGTCATAGTATCAGGTCCCAACGTCGATTTACAACTTCTGTTGAGAGGGCAGGGATGCTGGTCTTAGAAATGAGAACTTCACTAGCGTCAGATATATTGAACAATGTGTCATCACTATTCACAATTGGATTAAATCGAAGAGGAACGAAGCAGGGGAAGTAGTACCAAGAGGCTTATCATCCCACTGACATTTTGTCCGACTGAGAGGCTTCAGAACGGTTATAATATAGTCTAGACGGTGGGAGGAAGTACTGACAGATATATATATTAGGATGTCTGCTTGTGAAATGTAGGTTTCCTCGAAGTTGCGATTCTACAAAAAATAGATTGTGTGGCTGTCATCAGAAAGATGCTATCAAGAAACGACCAACTTCATTCGTGTGTCAGGTGTTATGCTAGAATATAAGAAGCCAAATTCGGGGCAGGTATTCCTATGATATTAAATACATGTATACTGTGGTAATAGCATGACTGCTTTGAAGTTCTGACGTCTGTAAGTCCCCAGTAAATGGAGACACCACCTTTAGTCTAATGAGGGAGCTTGTTATTTGCATCAGAACATTAATATAGCCTCATATTCTGGTGTGAAAGTATATACTTTCATAGCGTGAAGGATGAGCTAGCCCTCGCGATAAACAGGTATTCCAGGGGAATATTCATTTAGTCGGTGACGCAAGAGTGATTATTGGAGGCTTATGTTCGTAACATGAATCTTTTTATCAGGACCAGGATAGAACAGAGGTTTACAGGGCCGCGTTTACACCGATAGCGGAAATCTGTGAAAAGAATAATTTGCTTCTTCTTTAATGTTCCCTTTTGGATATCGTCAACACCGATTGCCTCAAAACATGAAAAAACAGCCAGCAACATATATATATTCTCTAGCAACTCTAGCCAAACGTTATCAAATGCGCCCGTTGAAAAGCAAAGTTATGATATCTCGAGGCAGCTCATCTTGATTCAGAGAGGGGCAGTACATAAGTGTGAGGTATTTTCATACTTCTTTCTGAAATTCTCTATGAAATGCTTATGAAGAATATAACCATTGGGAAGCAATGCGATGCAGTACAAAGGATATTCCCACGCCGGGTTAATTTGTTGAAAAAAAATCAATTAGATATACACCGTAGTGCAGATTTATCTTCACTTTCATGGTGTGTATATTGATTTTTTTCGTCTCGTATCATTCTTTCATATTTTCTGCAGTACATTTCAATATTATGTGCTATATATAACGCAATCTTTACCGTCTCCTCCAAATTAGGTTTCTATCCGTCCAGTGGGATGTTTGAAGTGGTGTCCTGTTTCCTATCCTCCGGGCATAAGGGGAGTTATAAATGGAGAAATATGCATTCGCAGTGCCAACGACACGTTCATGAGGACGCAACAGCTCGTAATCAATTTCGAACAGCCATCATTTCTCAATTTCTGGCAATCAATTTTCTGATTCAGAGTAGAAAAAACTTATCTCAGTCATCTTGATACGCAATTTTGTTATCTTTACTATAAAACCCGGCTATTGAAAGCCAAAAACGAATCCGAATGTCAAAATCTGATCCAACATCTGCGTGCAAGGGGATTGGTTTGTGTTACTAACTATATTATATGGCCACTGCACAAAATCCCCCGCAGACACGAAGCGCATTGTGCGAGTCAAGCACAAAAGCAAGTTACAACGAACTGCGATAAGTAAACATTATTCTAAGCAGCCGTTTTATCAACCATTATGAATCCCTGTATACTTTCCTATAATATTGAACATGGCCATGCCGTTGTCCCTGTGTATGGAATCAGACTCATTACGCTTTACATGACTTTTTAAAAAATCGTCTTAACTCCTCCACTTAAAATTGTTGTGATTCAACCTATACTATAGAGACCATATGCATCAGGGATATAGTGAAATAAGAATTCCCATTACGCCCAAAGGACAGGATATAATAATACCACAGTGCACTTATAATCTCGCTATTTCCAGTCGCATGAGTTCACAGAGAGACACCATCTTAGATAAAGTAGATACTTTAGAGACGCCACGTGTCGTCCGAGTTTTTGGTTTGAATATTATCTTCTATAATGTAATTTTCTACTCCATTCCAGACTATTTACCTCGGTCTCTACAGCTAAGGGTAAATACAGCCGTTCCCTTTTTATCAGGGAATAATGATTGTGGCGCCTTATCTAAGATGGTGGTATGGAGCTGGTGGATAATGTTGTCGGATTTGCTACAAGATTCGGCTGGTTTGACAATATTAAATACATTATACGATCGACAAAGTGAACAATTGAAGAAACTTCAATATATCTTGTGATCACACATGTGTGAACACGCAATTACCAAGTTTTATTATATGAAATTTAGGTTCGAATTGTTGATTTGAAGTTTCATATTCGAGCAACCAAGGAACCGAGTAGTTTGTGAGAAATTAAACTTGGGATTTCTTTGAAGAGTTCTCTGTCCTCGCGTTCAATCAACCCCTCAAAGTAATTTTTATTCCTTCATAGATAATAAAATATTCGCCAACTATTGCATCAGGTCTGATTTCCTACGATTTACCAGATTATCCTGAGGCTATCCCATTCTTCTTCGATCTGAGATGATCTCACCTTGCAGGTGGCTTTACCGTGTCAGATCTATAGTAGAACGGACCCTCGGGGTTCGTCTGTGATAATCTTTATCGTCCATATAAAATGGTGCTCTCAACTAATAGACAAATAGTCAATGGTACTTGGCCAGGTGCACGACTATTGACTCGAATAATGCGAGAAATTCTTTTTAAATTATGATCGGCGACGTAGCCATGCATATATACACACATATATTGGCATTATATTATGCAGAACTCAAGGCTTAACAATTATAACATAACTATATTAAAACTTAGTGTCAGCTCGAGTTCCCGCGTGTATTTGTTCCAAACACGACTGGAGGGCTGGTAAAGCATAAAGCGATATTAATAGATGAGGCAGCGGAAAGGATCGCCAGACGCTACCTACAGTCAGAAGCATATTGGTCAATTTGGCCAGACGGAAATAGGTTTTTAATGTTGCGCTGCGATAACATTTTGAGTCCGAAATCTTGGCATAGTCCTAGAGCAAGAATTAAGTCCCTGAAGAAACGAGAATCAATTATGGCATAGATCTGGCATATTCGGAGATTCCGAAATAAGCACCTATGCTGTCTATGATGAAGCCAGATTTTATTCAGGCGGTCACATGCAGGGTATGCATGTACTTGTATAAAACGGTCAACTATTTCATTGGTATAGGGGCACGAATGGATTATGTGGTGAAAAAGAAGCAATAGCAACCCCACAGTTTATGCACCTATATATTACGTGAAAAAAGTCATTACGGCCAGCCATATCATCGACTGTAGGATTTTTATAATTTGTCATTGCTATGGCAGGAAACAAGGCACATGTCTTTGTTCCTGCTAATGTTGCCACACAATTTCTAAATTGAAATTGATAAAATTCCATATCTGATCATATAATATGAATATTGAAGTTGTTTTTTAAAAAAACCCAACTAAAATCAGTTGTTATTTTTTAAATGATATTTTAAAATTATCTTTAAATAATTTACAAATTAATATCGGTATAAATCATTCTACCTCTATGTGTTTTACAGTGTTTCAAGAAGATTTACTCATTTGCTAAATTGGAGGCAAAGTCTATTGACTATATACATGGTGTAGATTTATGCCATACTTTCGCTATCACATCATATTTGGCAAATCATCTATAATATTAATTCTGTAAGAGAAAAGTGTAATTCTCCGCTGGAGGGACTGCCCCGATTTTCTCGATGGACATACTTTGGCATAGTGGGAACCCGTTCCACTATGTTTTATGAGCGATTTCCCTGAGAAAAGGGGTTTAAAAAGGGGTTTCAAATTCAATATACACCCGCTTCTTTTACGCCCACCTGTTTACGTCCGACTTTCCATAAGAATGCAGTGACTGGAAAACCAGCGAATGTGAGCAAAATAGGTTTGTTATTGGTGGTGAGAGAGTGAGAGGGGGACGAGAGAGAGAGTGGGGAGGTAGAGTGTGACAGGGGAGGAGATAGAGAGAGGGGGAGGAGATAGAGAGAGGGGGAGGAGGGAGAGAGTAGGGGGAGAGATAGGGAGATAAGGGAGTTGAGAAAGGGGAATGGAGGGAGATGGGGAAGATGCTGCATCATAAGAAAGAACCAAGACCCAGACCCAGATCTAAGCTAGTATAGCTCCCTGTCTGACACTCTCTGTCTCCTCTAGACTTTCTCCCTTTCCCTATCTCACAGTCCAGACCTCTTCTCTGCCTCTCTTTTCCTGTCTCACCCTTTCTCTTTCTTTGCCTCAGTCATGAGCACTCTGTATATCACATTGCCTCTGAATCTGTCTCTGTTGCACAACAGTGACCAAAAAGAGCATCTTCAAAGGGTTCCATTTGAGTTACAGGTTCTGAGTTTCAGAGAGATGTTGAAAAAGAAAGGTGGCGGAAGAGGGAACAAGGAGAGATGAAGGTGTGGGTCCTACTGACCCGCTAGCAAATCGCGTGTGTAGCAACGGGTATTTACTAGTTACTATTTTTCGGATGGGGGAAAGAGACTTGTAACCACTGCTGTTTCCAACTTTTCTATGATTGTATTTGTATATTAGGGCGGATCCGACATGTTTCGCCGCTTCTCGGGGCTTCTTCAAGGATTGATTAGCATGGGTGGTGGATCAGGTATGTCAATAAATGCCCAGAAATTAGATATATATATATAAAGTTAGCATCACGTCGAGTAGCATCAGAAATGACTATACATATTAGTATAGAAAGATTATTGATGCATGGGTGTTCATTATGAAACGAGAAACAACACAGTAATTAATTTTAATGATTTTATTAATCATTTGGGAAACATATGTTATATGGTATTCTGTTGTAGAAGTGTCAGTTCAGGTAACGATTTGCTTGAATCGATGAAAGTCAGTGTCCGTAAGATTTAGGTTAAGAAGCACTTATATATTCCCACGAAGTATTCAGAGAATACTAGAGTCTTGTTTTAGGGTGGTGGGTGGGAAGAAAATTTCAGAGTCCGTTAATGGCGGACGGTGAAAGTTGAGACGAGGAAGGTGAACGTCCGATGGATACGTCACATACGTCAGTGCTGAATGACTGTGTCTTATTACCACCACAATGAGCCGATATCGCTCATAGTGATATCAGCCACATTATGAAACGAGAAACAACACAGTAATTAATTTTAATGATTTTATTAATCATTTGGGAAACATATGTTATATGGTATTCTGTTGTAGAAGTGTCAGTTCAGGTAACGATTTGCTTGAATCGATGAGAGTCAGTGTCCGTAAGATTTAGGTTAAGAAGCACTTATATATTCCAAGCCATCGTCCAAGCGTGACATGGCACGATGGATGGTGGTAGTTTGAAGTGGTTGAGGACATAAATATGAATGAACTGACGCGGATTTCCAGGTACCATGCTTGGAGACATCGGAGAGGGAGGCACCCTGGGAGTGGAAAGCGAACTGGGCACCACCGCGGCGAAGGCTATGTAGAGAGATGCCGAGAGTACGCTGCCCTGATGCCTTGAGGAGAAGTGACCACTGTTTCGCCATGTAAGTGGTGGTCATCGGATTGGAGTCTTGAAACCAGAAGAGAGGAATGGAAGCTTCATGGGTAGAGGAGGCTTTACAGTGGGCACGAAAAGCCTTGACGGGGCAGAAGACTGAAGATGGGATAGCCTTCAGAGAGATGAAAGTGGGCGTGGCTGAGGACTGCATGGTTTTGGACCACTTTAGGTTGATGATAAGGGTATTATCACGAACCGAGAAGTCATCAAAGGTGAGTTGTCTTGAAGGGTCGTAGTCAGCGGTGACCCTTGGAAACAAATTTGATTGGCGGAGGAAACCCTCGAACATCAATATAATGGCCAACCTCATATGTGTAGGATACTGGTGATGGCGAGCCTGAATGAGGCAGAGCTTAACTGACTCCGGAGACACAGGCGCCTTTGGGGCTGGTACATGACGAAGAGAAAGTTGAACTCCTCTTAGAGCATTTAGTACCTTTGGATCATTGAAAGGTGATGGATCGATGCTTGACACTTTGTAGAATGTCCTAAGGGCACTAATGGCGTTAGCGATGGTTGATGGCTTCATGCCATTAATGACGAGATATTCGATGTACCAGCAGACTTGTTTAGGTTTGATGGTTTTGTAGCGAATATGGACATGTTGACAGAATGCCAGGAAGAGGCAGGCCGCAGATTGCCTATTCTTGACGGTCCCTGGACGATGAGAGAGGGACTGTCTTTGTTGGGCAGCTCGGGCCAGTCGCGCTGCAATCTTCCCTAGTAGAAACGAGATAGGGAGAAGAGCTCATTAGAAACACTTATGGGTGAGAGATGATGAGTATCAATGATTTTCTGCTCTTCACTCTTGTGTCGAGCAGAAAGTGACGCCCTCGAGAGAGTGTCAGGAATGGTCATATATATCCCAGGCACGTGTATATATGTGAACTGGACCTGAAATTTGGCTGCCACAAACCATAGCGCTCGTGCGCAGGCTGAGAGGGTTGGGTCCCTGGCCCTGCCTCCTTTAAAGGTTTCTATAGCAGCAGTATTATCACAATGTATAACCACTAATCCTCCCTTGTCGTTGGGTGTGACAAAGGCTCTCGCAGCGGCAACACAATTGAGAGCTTCAAGGTGGTTAATCGACCTGCCCTCCTTATCACTGGTCGAGAATATATAGGAGTAGCATTTGGTACCATCGGTTGCGCCAGAACCAACAAGGCATGCATCGGCCCATATTTGTCTGACCACCTGAAGCTTGGGTATTATGGACTTGCCATTGTAAGAAGGGAGGAAGGTAGTGAACCAGCTCAAGTCTTTCTTGATTGGAGAATTGATGTAAATTCTATTTCCTTTGGCAGCACGGAGAGCAGCTAGCATCCTTGACATGAAGAGACGGGCCGGTTGTATCACTTTACCCAGATGTGCTATACGGCCTATGAGCTGCTGCATCTCCTTGTTTGATATTGACGGACGAAGCTCTGCAGCCGCCAAGCATTCGTATATTTCGCTGAGCTTGTCTGGTTTAATAGCAATACGATTCTTGATAGTATCGAACTCAACTCCAAGCCAAGTGACCACATAATCTGGAGGCTGAAGTTTTTTCTCGGCTATAGTGAGGCCAAGGCGCCTAAACATAGCCAAAGCTGTCTCATATTGTTGAGTGAGTGTCGAGATATCAGGTGCGAGTAACATCAAGTCATCTAGGTACATTAAGGCCCGAATTCCTTTTGCTTTGAGGGCTCTGACCAAGAATGAGGCAACTGTTTGCATGACTAGAGAAGAAATCCTCGCACCAAAGGGTAAAGCCATGTCAAAGTAATATCTATCACGATGTCGTATACCTTGTAATGGCCAGTCTAATGGACAGACCATGAAATGCCTATAAGCACGTTTGAGATCAATAACACACATGGCGACACATTCAGAGGTCATACCCCTGATAGTATCCACAGCCATATTCACAGTAGGTAGATTATGAAGGGCAACTTTTCCATTGTACCTATTCTTCAATATATATTTATTGACCCCGCCATTCGGGAATGACAGGTCAACAATCACACGGCGAGACCCATCTGTCTTGGGGCGAGTCATCAGAGGACTAACATTATTCCAGGGACTGAAGGGGGAGCACTGAAGGGGCCAGCCAGGGCACACAAGCTGACCTCTAGGTCCACATATTGATCAATATCCTTACCGTAGCTACGTGCTGACGGGTGATTAACATTAGTGTCTGAGTCCACAAGCGGACTGCCTGTATATTGCATAGGGAAACCAAATGAAATACCCTGCATCACAATGTCATCATCAGGGTGATCACTTGTCAATAACTTCCATTCATTTATATTAAGGGCAGAGGGGATCGGAATGCGAGCCCCGCACCAGTTAGGGGTGCCTGCCTCCAAAACACTAGCATATATATCACTGAGGTCGTGACCCACTTCACTCGATGCACCAGGCCAGTTGTTGTAAACATTGAAGAACTGATTCTGGCCGACCTCCGCTGGTATGACAGCCGCGGGGTCAATACACACATCTAGGGTAGATCCATCATTAATATACACCCCAATATTATCAATGGTTATTTTTTCACAAGTATCAGCCTTTTCACAAGAATGGCCCGTAAGTGGGCAGTCATATTTACCAGCAATGGCTTGGCGAGTATTATTATGAAGGCTTACCATCTGACTTGTCGTTGAGTCGACATGCGGTGGTGGGGGGGATGCGAGATCACCTCTCCCGGGCCGTTTCACTACACATTCCTTGTGACAGAGGCTTCTGTCATTTGTTTTATGGTGCTGAGAGTCCTTTTCATCAACACATTCATTCCGAGAGTCGTCTTCCAATTTTTGATAAACATCGGAAACACTAACTGCAGATGTCGGGGTTTCCTCTCCGACACCGCCATGTTGGCTGCAGAGCGGAAGTATATCATGCGCATGTGCGCCAGGTTTGTTATCATCCGGTTGTCAAACACGGAAGGGATGGGAGTCATGGTAAGAAACTATTTTTGACGAAACATTAACATGTTCTGGAACAATAACACAACTGTGGTCACTTGACGATGTATAGTGGGCAACAAGGGGAACAGGGTTGGCCCTTCTATCCCGCCTAGAACCTAATAGTTTTTTGACGCAGTAGCGGCCTCTCCGCTAGCAGACGAAGCCTCAGTTGACTTCGACTTGCCCCACTGATTCTTCTTGTAACCAGATTTCTCTTGTTGATCTTTAGGTGCATTAGACTTGCGGTTGTTACAAGCCTTCGCCGTATGATTGAGCTCCCTGTTTCTGGTTGCGAAGAAGCAATATCCACAGCAGTGAGACATGGTAAGTGCACCTTCGCTATGGGAAAAATTATAATCACACTCATCCGAGTTAAACTTCGGGCAGGGTACATGAAGGCCTGCTTTTTTGGAAGGCTTTCTGGGGAGCCAACTAAGGCGAGTACGGTGCTGCTGAATAGAAACCTCGTCAGCCCAGTCGAGAGTATTATCCAAGATGTAGTCAATTACAGTCTGGGACCAGACCCGAGGCCCGTCCCAACCATGGGAGGCTGTGTCTTGAGCTAACTGAGCGATATGGTTTGCAATAGCCAGTTGATTAGAGGCAGAGGGAAGAAGATCAGAGAGCATATTGGCCAGTCCACATGTATACTCTGCAAAAGACAGGTCCCTTTTCTCTTCTTTAACTTTAGATGCCATGTCGGGGGGAAGAGAAGTTTCAGGGATTACAATTTTCTTTTTGCCCTTACCTTTCGGCCTTCCCATCGAGGTGGTCTGACGAGCCATTGCCTTGGAAATGTTGTCGTTGTGGCGATACAGCCTCTTAAGGTGTGAGGGAGCAGGCAGGTCCTCATCGGAGGAGGAGGTAGAGTCCGAGCCTCGTTCCCTAAAAGGATGTCTTGCTTCAGCCGACGTTTTGAATTTCCTGTTATTCTTTCTCTTTTTAGGAAGCTGGACAACAAAGTCATCGGAGCTGGACGAGAAAGACGATACCTCGGACGATGAAGAAGAAGAAGTCTCAGGGAGGTGGCGCAAGCGCCTCTTCTTGCCAGTTGGCGGCACAGAGTCCTCGTGGTCCTCAGCGCGGGAAAAAGGCTGTGCGGTAGCGTGGGGGCGACGGTTATTAGCTGTCACTCGTGGCTGGTCACGCTCAGACTTCGCAATAGCCTCATCCCTTACCGATTTACACAGAGAACGGATGTAGCCCTTCATTTGAAGTAGATGCTTAGATGGAAGCCCTTTTGCCTTCTTGAGACGACGAGCCTTCTGTTTCATCCTCAGCCTTCTCCGCTCGAGATAGGCAGCACGCTCCTGCTCCTGCTGGGCACGTTGCTCGGCCTGCTGGTTAGGAGCCGGCTGTTGTTCATCGTCCAACCTTCCTGCCATCTGCTGTCTCGTCCCTATGATCCTATGAGTAGGAGTCGTTACCAGTTTTTTCTTGGTCTTCTTACGAGCCATGACACCAAATAAAGAGACCGAACTGGGGGGAGAACACTAAGAAACTTAGGTAAACCCACGAGAAAATTTCAGAGTCCGTTAATGGCGGACGGTGAAAGTTGAGACGAGGAAGGTGAACGTCAGATGGATACGTCACGTACTTCAGTGCTGAATGACTGTGTCTTATTCCCGCCACAATGAGCCGATATCGCTCATAGCGATATCAGCCAAATGTTTGGCCACCTACCGTGCTTCAATTTGAACTATAGAGGGCACATTGTTACTTCGCTTACGATTGTTCTTGAAGGTCCCAAAGTAACTGATTTCAAGGCTTCTGTACTTCTGTCAGTCTCGACTAGCTCGCTTATGTCCAGGAGGCGTGCAGACCTAGGAGTTCTGCATTCGCATATTATAGAAATAGATTGCAGATGACTCGAAAATGAAACAAATGTAAAAGGGCCGTCTGCTCTGGGGCTCGAACTCACAATCCTGCTTGAAAGTCCAAAGCTTAAACACTTGGCTATAGGGGAATATAGAAGGGCACATGCATATATAAACACTTACATTGATCCATCACATTTTAGGTTTACTTTAACCCCCCCCCCCCCAACCACATTCTCCTCATGGTGATTGAGGAGAATGGGGAAATAAATTTGAAAGTCCCTGTGATTGCTGCAGGCAATTTATTGATTCAAATTAATCATAAAAATTATATCTTGCATTTTATTTTTTAATTTCAATAATATCTTCACATCTGGGACTCGGTTTTGTTTTAAACTCACAGATTTAGCTTTTGATGTCATTCCCTTTCGAGTGGTGAAGAAATTAGAGAGTCTAAGATCGAATTAAGTGAGAAAAGTGAGTTGGATGGAGTTTGGGGATACATAGGTTCTAGAGGTATGGGTGGCAGTCATAAGCTTGTGTTTATTTTCGGCGAAAATGGTTTTCGCACGGGCCATGATACGTCCAGAATCATTGGTAGGAGGGAGGGCATTTGGCTCTTAATAATCACATATAAGGGTACGATTTTACAGATTAAATAAAATTCTTATAACTTTTTCTTATAACTATACATTCTCATTGGTAATTCACAACTACTTATGCATAAGACCGACGTTTTTCCGCGCTCGGCGCCATTGGGTTATCTCAGGAAAGTGAATATTAAGGGTTGGAAAACTTCCCTCATTGAACAAAAGTTTTCGCAGACAAAATGCATTTGAAATAGTGGCAATAGGAGGAAACTGTGTTTGGTTGGTCGAAACAAAGATTTCTTGTTTCCATCTGTACTGTCGTGAAATATATCGCCGGTACTTACTGGTAAGGGAGTTGTTATAATAAAGCAGAAACCAGTGGGAAACCAGTGTTAGCGTCCAGACAGTCCCATATATTTGATAGTCTGTATAGTTTGTAAGCTACTGGTTATATATGCAATTGGTTGCGTGTTGGTTGAAGTTTAGGCGATTATCAACGACAATGCCTAAGTATGGTTAATTACCCACTGTCACGCTCCCTGTTTCTGCATTCAGAGTATCTGGGTATTTGATTTTCTTCGCACTAATAGGAATTGTGACCTTTTTCCAGCAGGGAAGGATTTTTCATTGGTATTTAGGAAGTATCCGATTTTGAGGTGAATGAACGCAACTAAACCGCTTTTCCTGTATCACGAATTAAGTGCAGCACCATGGAAATACATTTGTTCTTTTACTCCGGGATCTGATCGAACATTAGCAATATAATGCAAGACGAACAGATCCTTTTATTCCTTTACCTCTTTACCTACCGATTATACTACTTGGGACAGTAGATTCCTGGCCAGTGATTGACAGGCCCTTGTTATCAGAATTACCATAATCTGTTGAATTGTATTGTTGCTATCGGAACAGAAATGTGCTTGGCACTGGTAGAGTGCATAGGACACAGGAGACTTCCATAATAGTTAATTCTGCCACCTTGAAACTGTCAGATTGCATTTATAACAGACGCTCAGGGCTAACAGATTTACTATGGGGATTTGTCAGGGGCGGGACATAGTTTAGCTGAGGGGATGTTGCCCGGTAGAATACACCATCCCATGCGCCTGTGTGCTTGTGGGATAGGAGCTGAGGGTCAGGCAACACTCAACGTTACGCATTGGGATGTATCATGTCCTTAAGGGAAGGCTAAATCCACATTCCCTGGGGAGATGTCTTTCCACTTCGATATCGGCGGATTCAAAAGTAAACTGCACGCGAATAAGTAAATAAGACCACATCCATAGGCGTTGGTATGATTGTCGCTAAGAGAATTATTGTGCTGCATCAAACGAATATCTGTAAGGTAGGCGTTCAGCAACGATGCCATGATTTCATATTTTGTATGACACCATAAAACAATATTCTAATGTTGTGCCCTACGTAGCCCATCATAATTATCCAGAAAGAAACAATGAAAATTAATTTGGATTCATCATGTTTTACCTTCGTTTTATTGTCGGTCTTAACACAATTAAGATAGGCATATATATATATATATATCTGGTCGATTCTCATGAAGCGTCGACATTAGCGTTTTAAGAAGTTTTTATTTTTTAAGGCACCGGATTTCGTTAGTAAATTGTTGTCTATGTTGAAAGACCTGCTTCTAAATTCCCAGTCTATAGCATACACGCTCCGGCACACTGTCGATAACACGATTTATAGATGTTTCAAGGGGAAGTAAAATGCAAAGCTGCATGTCTAGAATATTAGTCCCATAATGGTCTACTGCACAGAGTTCAACTTGGCGGTCAATCTTAATTTGTGTCCATGTATATATGTGACGGTGTACTTCATTACAATTTATTTTTAAAAAGATATCATGACAACGTGTTTGCCTACCATATGCGCAAATGAATTCTTAGCAAAGAGAACATTGGTGATAATTATTAATAACTTCAGCTAAGGATAAAACTGATATAGATGGGCAAAGAAACATTTCCAATCATTATTATGTGCATCATAACAAATATTATCTATAGTAATATAAGTGTGCCTAGAAAGCATTATGGTGTGCCTAGGAAGCCATCATTGATCTGTAATCATAAAGGCCTTTATCAACTTTGCAAAACTGCATCAAAGACAGTTTAATTTGTCTTGAACCTAGGGAAACACGATTAAGAACAATCAGGTCAAAGTTCCGATTCCATGTAACCTAATCGAGAAAGTCATTCCAGAGCTTTTGTGAGTCAAGTACAAGTTAATTAGGGGCCATTTTTTCACTGGCTTCCAGCGAAAGGACAGCCAACTCCAGGCGTAACATTACCCACTGATAGCGGCTACATGCATTTTTCGCGTACACCTTGATCTAGACACTGAAGGATGTCCCCTTGAATATTGTCTGCCAGGTCAGATTTCCTTTCGCCGATATATAGAGAGCAATAGTTTGTTCAATGGTGTTAATTCTTTCAGTCAGATTCATTTTAATCACCGTATTCGCAAATAATGAACTGGAGTTAAACAAATAATAATAATGAACTCCATAGAGATGATGGCATTGATGGCACTATCATTATGCTGCATTTTCCCACTTTCTAATCAAGGAGTCAACCTTATACGGACACTAACCTCAACCCATAAGTGACTTGCACAATCATATTTGGTTCCAAGACACATTTTCATGCAGTGGAACGTCGGTGAGCATGATCTTTGTGAGTTTTAGTTTTTTGGTATGGACCCCAGCAATTGCTGTGAGTAGCAGAACTCTGATTTTGTTCTGCTTTTCCTTATCAAAAAGAAAACAAACAGTTTCACCTTGAATTGCTAAAAATATATATATATAGGGAACTCATTTACATGTGAGTGCATTGCAATGGGAAGCGGTATGCACCGATTAAGTCAGAGTTGAGTTTATCCATCCGCCGTGGACGAGCTGCATTTGGCCGTGTACTGCCGCCACAAAGGTTGTTGTTCCTTTATTTCACTTCCTCCGAGTCACAAGAAATTAATCAAGTGCTAAATTGTTATAAATCTGATTTTCGAATGTGCCAATAAAAAGAATGGATAATTTTTGGGGGATTTCACATTTTTAGATTCCTATAGCTGCAACTATACACGTTCTCAATTTATAGATGAGCAGAGATCGGTCATGCGCGATGCCCGTCGCCTACTAACTATGTCTGATGAGTATATATATATAGGTCACAATGTAATTTGAGTTCGGCTAGTTTTTAGTTTACCACCGATAGGGGTTAAAACTTATGACGTAAAAAGCAGTGCCCTTTCCGATTGTGACCCAAATTGCGATGTAATCTAACAGGAAAAAACTCGAAAGATTATTCTGCGATGGTCGGTACTCAGAACTGGGACATGGATTCCTTCCTGTCCTTTAATTGCTATGGTTTGGAAACATTTTTATTCAAGATCAAATGAAGGGTACATTATATATGTATATTTGGGTGAAAGAATGATATTTATGACCAAATATGTAGCATAAAAGGCTAAATTGTATAGTTTCTCTATTTTGTAATATTGAAGAAATAATTTTCTGATTACCTGAACTACGAGGTGAAAATGTAATTGCTACCTCAATTCTCAGTGACAGGAGATTTTATTGGGTAATATATATTATACAAAACACTAGTTTATTGCACCATTCCCACTGATTGCTGTCATAGATTATGCTTGAGTACCACTACATCACACATACAAAGTACATATTTTTACATAGTGGCTTCTACAGAATATTCACTTTTTCTCGATTAGCTGATGACTGATCTCCTTTCCGTGTCCCATGAATAATTTTCTGTTCACTTAACACGAGATCGTTATGTATAAAGTAAGATTCAATGAGGTCAATATCACTTTGCAGTTTTCAATGACAGTCGTTTTTATCTGCTCGGGTCCTCACCACACAGTCTGCATATATTGTTTCGAGCTCAAAATTAGAGATGATATTTTGTTCATATACAGTATGAAGCTCTTGTTTGTTTGTTAAACTTTTATTCATCTTTTGATTACATCAGCCGTTCTTCTCCGTTGCTATTAGGAGGTTTTCAAGCCGTGCTGGATCTTGTATGCACCTCGGCAAGCCTATAATGGGTCTATTGACACTGCGTTTAGGGATAACCTGAATATACTGAATAACCTGAATAACTGGATTCATAATTAACTGAGACTTCAGTGCATATCATAATAGGGGCAACATAAACACCCCTTACTATATAGGGACCTAACCAATCAGAAGTCTCTGGTTACCTCAGGCAACGCCAACTCCCAATGCAAAATATTCGATTCCGTTCACCTGGATTGCTCAGAGTACATGCTGTTACCCGCTTTGCATACTTTTGCTTACCTTTATATGTCTGATATCAAAGGTTATATTTTGTTATTACATTTGAAAACCCATACATTTAACACCTAGTTATACAAACGGATATAAATCAACTTTGTTCATTAGGCGTATAAATCATCATATTCATAGTTCGTAGGGTATACATCTAAACCGCCTGCAAAAATACGCTTTGTATATTTTAAAATAGTGTTTACTTGCCTTGTTACAACACTGACTTACAGAGGGGGAGTTGGCCGAGGATCTCTCATTGATGAGACAGATTCAATGGAAAATACCAGATCAATATTGGGAGTGAGCCTCTCTTTGCTAGCATTCGGGTCCTCACGCAATTTCTTCGGTTATAATCAATATTGAGTAATCCATTACAGTTATTTAAGACGGTTGGTGCTCAGTTACTGTAAGAACCGGTATGGATTTAAATTCTTTGTTTTAAAAAAAATATTCTTTGTTTGAATGATTTTCAAAGTGAAAAATTAAGTCTGCTCGTTAGATATCTTGCTTAAAAAATGCTACCCTTAAGCTTAATTGAATAAGTTTACCGAGGACTTAAATTAGTTTTGAGACGGCCCTTGATGATTTTACATCCACTCGGGCGCAAAGAGAAAAACGGCACAATTCCAAATTAAGTCAGTTCGTTCCCCAAAGATCTGGATTTATCCTGTCCGTCCCGAGACAGAATTAATTATTTGGTTAGGGGGTGGAGGTAATATGAGAATGTAATGGATATTGGCATCACGTCCCTAGGCCATGGTAGTTATTATTTCGATTTTGGAGCGAAAAAATATGTCTAAGGACCATCGTATCACATCTTCCGTCATGACGTACCTTCTGATATTGATTTATTGTCTGGATGGCTCAGACAGGTTAAGTATGCCGAATCATATCTAATTAGATACACTAACCGTTGAAACGCTCTTGTAATCGTCTTATTGAAAAATAAATTGATATACTGTATTTTAACTTGAGAAGTATGCCAGTAACCCTCTTCTTTTGGTTTCAATGGATATATGGCTTACGTTATCATGTTTACACCACTACAAGGCCACACAAAAAGAATCTATTAAGAATTGGGCTATTCTCTCACGGATTCGTGTAATTAATCGAGGACACTTGTTTACTTGTAGGCTTATGTAAACAGAAACGCGGTAAACGAGGTAAACGAGGCCAGTCAAATCATCTCATAGACAAACTGATTCCATGTATGAACAGTTAGCCTCCATAGACCCATCTTGTTTAAAGTTATGATTGAATGAAAACTTTTAATTGAAGAATGTTCTTGAAGCCGCCCCTCAGGTATTATCAAAGCACCTGGAAAACAATCAACCGCATAAAAAAGAAATCAGAAATAACGATTCGGGATTGACAGTTCGATCAGGTCCCCTCCTTTGCCGTTGACAAACCGCCATTAGCTCGATTTAGATAAAAACTATTCTATGCGGTCAATTCGATGCAGCCAGTGCACTATTATGTCCGACTCTCATCCATGTTGGCATGGATGATTGCTCAATCATTCTAGCCTATAACTATACACAAAGTGCCACGTAAAGTACTTATAGGATGACAGATAGGAAAACCCATAATGAAGTTATTTTATATTATGAAGCTGGGCTCCCCTTCATTTCCAATGAGTAGTTTTCGTTTGCCATCTATGAATGCCCCACCTGAGCAATTTCTTCCAATGTTTTGGAGTCCGTTCATTCTAGAAAGTTCCATTACCACATTTATCGCAAGTTATTGTCGTGTATCACATCCTTTTAAATATTTCCCCCTCGACTGCAGTACATGAAAATGTGTGTCTGTGTACAGGTAGATCTATTTCTACTAATTTCAGTATGATCTGTGAACAAATAGAAATGTGTTACAGATCATTTTCAAGACTGGATTTGAAATTGTTACAAGGCAATTCTAAGCTGGATCGGTTCAGGACAGCTCCATAATCATTTAAGGTTACAACATAAATTGCTTCATTACCATTTCTATTTAATAATGCATGACCTGTTATTATTATTGAAGTTCAGTGTTACCAGGTATTCAGACCATTTCTCTTGCATTAGCATCTGCCGGGCCTAGATGCCTTCATTGTTGTCACTGAGCCATTTAATTCGGGTCTGCGTGGATACCACATTAACATTCTCGTCGATGTTGCCTGTTCTTGCACAATGCGTCAACCTTAGTGGGTTTTTTTAAATATCGCCACTCCTCTCTCCCTCTTCCCATTCCCTATTCCTGGAGTGAAACCTTCAGCAAAGTGTTTCCATCTATGTGTTCATAAATACAATTTCTTTCTATTTTTCTATAAGGTTCATATTT
This sequence comes from Sthenelais limicola, assembly GCA_942159475.1. Taxonomy (NCBI): domain Eukaryota; kingdom Metazoa; phylum Annelida; class Polychaeta; order Phyllodocida; family Sigalionidae; genus Sthenelais; species Sthenelais limicola. The sequence continues at coordinate 109,159,447 of OW804095.1, read as the reverse complement.
TATCAATATTTCACCTTGTGGATATGTTTTTCCCGACTGAGCAACCAATCTAACCAATAATGATCCCTTTGTTTTTAACATTTCAATGTCTATTCAGGTTTTATACTCTATAACTAACCTTACAATGAGGAATAGGTGGAGCAGTGCCACAGTGGTATATATTATGGTTCTGGCTTTGGACCCAGAGACATAGGATTTCTTTTTTAATAAATTGTATTGACAAAGTTTCACATAGTGATGGTTCTCATTCGTCGAATGTGCTTGCTATTTCTTCTCCTTCCGGGTATAGACGTATATGGCCCTATACATGTACGTTAACAATCCGTATAAGAGTAATATTGCACCAGTTAGTGTGCTTTCTCTCAGCAATAGATGGTAGTATACTAGATCGAGTGTGGAAGATCATTTGAGCTGAGCAAAACAGCCTGGTAAAATATAATACAAAAATAGATTTCATTCACTTGAAATAAGTTGTATGGTGGCGATGGTAAAGGATTAGACCACGTTATACTTGATATTACTTGTAGGTTAGAACGGTAAAAAAAACATGGCTGCCTGTGATAGCAGCTGACATAATGACAGCAGCTTTCATACGCTCGGCTTTCATAAAGTGTCTGTGGCTAAGGGGGCGGGGAAGGAGAAGTAATTTTCTATAATATAGGTGCAATCATCGCTGAGGGGCCACTAGAACCGTCATTTACTAGGTTGACGGCGTTGACTTCCATCACACAAAGAAATAAAATATCTAAAGCCACTAACCTGACAATTCTTAAATAGATCTTTGGTACAGATATCAGCTTATCACATATCTAAATAGAATCAACTTCCGAATACCGAGGTGTCTAATGTGCTTAGTACACGTTTTAGTACTAAAACAAGCCGTGTGTACTAAAACGATATGGATCACTATCACGTATTCCCTATCCTTGAGTCTCTACACTCGCATGATGGCTAACTTTAGGTGACTGGCGGTTCATAATACTTCTTCAAGGATGCCCTGAGAACCTGGAATCTTCACTATATTTAGCGAGTGATAAAGCGGGTAATGGGAGGGGAAGAGTAGCAGTTCTTCGATGTTTGCCAGAGTACCTATTAGACAGACTAAAAAGAAAAAAATCGCCTTTCCTTTCCCCTACATTCAACATACAAATTTGGTGGCCCCTCGTGCACAACAATAACGCTATTAGGGGGCTATTCAACATACGGACCTACTCAAGTAATTGTAATTAACCGTTCTGAACTCCTACAACTGGCCAGAATTTGAAATAAACTAGTTTCTACATGGTCTTGGTACTTGTATCAGTCTATGTATGGCAATTATTTCTCATATTTATACATTGACCTCTGGTTACTTAGGCAACCGGCCAAGAAGACTGCAGAAAGTTCTTAAAGAGACCCAGCCAGGTAGATTAGTATACAGGACATTCCCCCATAGCTTCATCATGCTTTTTGTATCTTTAAAAGCCTACCGCTAGGTCAACACCATAGTTGCCCCAGCAACCATATGTTGGGACCCCGACAAAGACTGCCGTATGGACATGGCATGGCCTAAGTGCCTACTTTAATTAACATGGTCCAGCTCCAATGGACTCGATTCCCAAGTCAATGTTTGGCCCAGTCTACCTCGCCGTGGACATTCGCCGTTTTCAATCATACCTTTTTCAAACCAATAAAGAGTCTCGGTGGAAAAAGAAGAGTATGGACAGCGCGAATTTGATATGGTATAATGACGGTTGTTTTCCATTTCCCACTGGATAAACAATGAAGGTGTTTGTTATTCGGGAAAGGTATCGAATTTGTTATGAGGTGAACCCAATCCGATAGCAGATGGTTGAAATTTTCATATCGAGGGGATTCAATGCTATGTTTGGCTTTTAGTTTCAGCCCCATGCAGTGGTTTCTTTCGATGCAAGAAAAAATTGAGATTGGACACACATGCAATGAGATGCTTCTCACTTTATGGAAAGACATCTGACTCGTTATTGATAGAATAATTTAATGACAGACACCGTGCATAGGAGAATATCGGAACCACTGCAGCGGTGCTTGATTTCCTACGCCTAATATCATTATTATTTGATACATGTCCACGTTTTTTCCCCTTCAATAGATGTAAACTATAATACCAGTGTTCATTATAGATGCACATCACAAATGCGTTCACTTCTAAAGAAAATTCAAATACAGGAAGGGATGCGTTCAATTTGAATTTATTAATTGCATGTTCTACCATTGAATTTACTTGCAGTCAATAATAATGTTCCAATTTGTGTATGCTGACTTTGCTTTATTGATGTGTTCACAGTATCAGGAACACAGAGGAGAAGAGAAAGGAAATCATTAGGAGATAATGGTCTGGCTGGCTACATGATATCAGCGAAGTAGGTGGGCGGACTAGCAGTTATATAGAGCCACTGAATATTCAGCTGGAGAATCTGTCTACTGTTATATTTCCAATCTCGAATCTAAACGTCAGACAGACTATATATACCCACTAACTCCTGAGTGAAAAATGATCCAAGTATGTTAATTAAACAAACATCGTGGATAGGATAGGGAAGTCCATTCATAATGAGACATACACCACATATATATGATACCTTTGCTCAGGTTCTCCCGAATACCACATGTCTTGCCTTGTCTGTTTATTGCCGTTCAATGAAATAGAGGTCAACAGGGAGGTTATGAGATCGAACATTCAAGCTTTGATACTGGATTGTCCGTTTAGATCTGAAGATGATTCTTTCTCTCAAGCAGAGCCTGACCGGTCATCTTTAGGGCTTTATCTGGAACCTAGTGTCTTCATATGGGGCTTTCATGCCATGTATTTGGCCAGAACTGTGTTCCACCCAGCGGACGAGTTCAAAGATATCTTAATTCATGAGGGTTCTGGTGCATGAGAGAAAGAGATTCGTTTGGATCTTATAGCAGCTTTGGTACGCTTTGATATGCACTATCCATCCCTTTCTCAGACGCCTATAGATGTGTCACCGTCTTTTGTAGACGATGGCAATAAATACATCCCATCAATGATGACTTGGAATGTATATGGTGTGGTAGACTGCCTTCGTCAGGAAGTTCTTTTTGACTGTTCTAGCTGGCTACTTTCTCCGAGGGAATTCCCTTTATCAAATTTTCTTTTCGAACTTATAGAGAAGTATGATGTTTGACACCTGCTTGCCCAACAAGGGATGGATAGCAATTGACAGATAACGAATGACATTTGACATATCGCGTGAAATCGAAACCAATTCAAAATATGAAAGGAAAAGGAATGTAGGAATCAATATATATGTATAGGCTATGCTATGTGAAACTTCAAGGTTAAAACATAAAACGAATAGAAAATCTATCAGCAATATGTGAATATATGTAGTATAAATGTATATAGGATAAGTCACTAGTGGGTCTGAAGGAGCAGGAATATCACACAAGTTGCAACTGCACAACACACGAAGCCAAAGGCTGAGTGTGTTGCGTGGTTGCAACGAGTGCGATATTCCAAGCGACGAAGACCCACAAGTGATTCATCTGATTTATTATATATGCTTTATAAGAGGTAGGACAATGAATATTTTGCACAAAAAAATCCTATTTGTATTGAATTGCATTGTATTTGCATTTCAACCATTATCACTATGCTCCTACATGCAGCAAATGAACATGAAGGAACACTGAGAGAGAAAGTTTGTGCGAGAGAAATAGCTCACATTTACGAATCAACTTCAGTCACTTTCACAGCTTTATTCCTTTTTACGATAAAGTAATGGTTTGAAAATGGGTAGGAATCGATAATGATGACAGGATTTTAGTTTATTAGCTCATTTGATTACACCTCTACCTGCGTTGGAAGTTACAACGATCTCTACAGATCATTTTGTTGTCAGTTTGCTGGGATCACTCACGTTTTTTAATCAATTTACATCCTTTTCACAGGTTTAAATAGTTTTAAAACCACAGTAATGCTTTAACAAAAGGTAGATTAAATAGAGATGAAAATATTTTAGTTTATTTCCTTCTTTTTGATCTAATTTTACCGTTCTACCTCCCGTTCTGTCTGCGTTGACAACTGATCAGTCCAATGGCGTGATTCCCCTCAGGTAGGCCTAAATGCTGTCATAGGGCCTTCAGAGCGTGGAGTTGTATACGGCACAACTCAGAGCATGGAGGTATATATGCACACAACGTATACAACTCTACAATTGGTTGTCGCAACGGCAATGCGTATATAATGATGAAATATAATCTAACATATAACGCTCAAGAAGGGTTCTTTTTTCACGCATGTTCTGGGAATCTGTTACCTCCCCACCACTTTTGTCTCTACAGATCCGTTGACCCTGTCTGGAGGACATTATGTGGTTTGTGAAGGTATCTGGGGTGAAAATGTGATTTTGAACCCTTTTTTAAATTGGGATCTCCACACTCTAGGGAGGGAAAGAAGAGGGAGAGGGAAAAGCGGGGAGGGAGAGGATGTAGGGGAAGGGAGAGAAAGCAGGGAGGTGGAGCATGAGGAAGAGGGGGGGGGAGAGGGGGAATCTGAGATAGGGTTGAGAAAGAAAAACAGGTGTGAGAGACAGAGAAGAGGCAAAGGGAAAAGAGTGAGTGGGAGAAATGTGGGGAGTGAGGGGGACCGTATACTTTAATATAATATAATATAATACAATATAATATAATATAATATAATATAATATAATATAATATAATATAATATATGTATACATATGTAGGGCAGAACCAGGCAAAGGATTAATATACCATTCAAAATTGAACCATGGCGGGCCGGTTTTGTCCTATATGGGTCTCACTATACATGGGTGCTGCCTGGGGCGGGGTGTGCATGCATGTGTGGGTTGGTGTGTGGCGGGCGGGGGGTTGGAGGGGGAAGAGGGGGTTTGCCCGGCGGGAAACGCATATTTACATTGGAAAGAGTTTGATTCGTGATACTTGGAGACAAGCATGTCAAGATCACTGATATGGCAGTGCTGGGGAATCAGCATGAAATGGTTTTAGTGTCAGTGTTGACTACCTGCCAGTTAAGTGGTCCATTTTCCAGCTGCGTCATGCTCACACTAAGATGTACGTGATGTAAAGAGCAGCAACATGCCCAAAACAGTCCTGGGTGTTCTTCCGCATATAAAATTATTAAGATGGTTTTGCCGCTGTAACTTTTAATATAATATATGGTGGTGCGCGACAACTGAATATTAGCCTTCGATTGGGGGCATCGGTATCTCTGCTTTTACATTGACATGCCCAACACATGTACATCCTGGGATGTTATTTCTCTTAATGGGTGGTTTTGTTGCCCTGTGTAGCGCCATTATCTAAAGTGATATTCAGCAGTCGAAATGTACGAGCAATAGGGCCTATATATTTGCGTTTATAAGTATTCAGATTCATCTATAGGCAACTAGACGTGGACATGTCAACCAATTTTGACTGCCTTGAAGAAACAGGAATTAGCGCCCAGACCTGTTACCTCATATCAAATATTATCTGCTGCAGTTGTCCGTGTCGTTTAACTGGAACTCACGTATCCCTTATAAATGCTCATGGTATCTTAGAGATGAATGATGGGATATGAGAAGAATCAACCTCCATTATGAATGATGGCTGTGGATGTACTTTGCACATCTGAGCCCATGTGTTCTTTACTTCTCATGAATACCAATATGACTGACTAGTCATGTAAGCCTCCTGGTAGAATTTGTGAGAATGATCTTCATTATCTATTGCGACGAAGAAAAGGACACTAGGGGGATATAACATTGGAATGTATTGGATGAGCGACAGATATGTAGTATATTACGATCAGGAGAAAAAGTGGATTTCCACTCTTTCTAGTAATTCCATCTAATAGAGTTTGCTGACTAATATGCCTCCGTCAATACGTTCGGAAAGTGATTCAATGGAACACGTTCTTCGAACAGGTGAGAATTTGCAAAGTAGCAAAGTAGCAAAATAGCCCAATTTCCCCTTATCTCCTGCCGATAGAGAGTTACTGTTGCGAATACGACACAAAGGGTAAAGGTCCCAAAGGAACGAATGTCGGTCGCAGGTTAGACGCCTTTTGAATTGCTTCATTAGTAGGCGGCGGAGTTGCTAAATGTCTTTGCCTGGAGGGTAGACCTTGACCATAGTTTGAGGGACAAAGCGTGAGAGTGATAGCACTATATAGCTTGTTAGGGAGACAGTGGCAGTTGTTGAGCAATCGGTGAACATTGATCAAGTTTATTGTTTCTGGCAAGTAAAATAGGGTGACCTTCTATTCAGTGCATACGTTTTGAATCAACAATTGTTACATATTACATGGATATAGATGTGTAGCGTTTACATCAGGCACGATGTAACACAGACAGACATAAACTATGATTTAGGTCAAACTAAACTAAGTATAAGCGTATATTCATTTTAGACTTTCGTACACACTGTACCACTTCGAACCTTCTTTCATCATTATAAAACTCCTATTTCACCATGGAGAATATCCAAGGGTGGAAGATCTCTTTCGCTCACTCATTCGGCATGTTGGGATAATAAAAGAATTTGAAAGACGTTTTGTAGAAAATTGAGTTTATACTCATGGTATTTTTCAGGATTTGTCTGTTTTTCTCACAACTACTATGTCTTTGCAAGTATGTACATTATATAAATAATATAGTATATATGAATTATATATGACGACCTTAGTGTCTCCTAATTATGTAAAAGTCATATGATAAAATAATGATCTAAATATGAGATTATAGTAAAAAGATTAAAGTGTGGGTATAATACCCACCAGGCAACATATATACTGAATAATTGGAGCCCTTTCCCTGATAAGCAGCTTTCCAGATACCGAAAGAGAGAACATGCGAAGGACTCTTTATAAATTACAGGGAGTAATCAGGAACCTGAACAGATTTCTCCCTCCCTCCGAGAGCTTTTCAAGGATGTTCGTTCAACTAATGAAAATATTCTTTAGAAGAGCAGAAATACGGAAAACAATTCTGTGGAGTTACTTGCAAATTGTTCTTTCTCTGTGATTAATTGCACGATTCCGTGGAAGCAACCGCGGAGAATCACAATAGAAATAAAAAAGGATCAACGTTGGAACCGTTCCTTTGGGCTGCGACAGATTGAGGGGCACTAATTTGCAACTACTTCAGTATCTTTGTGAATGAGATGCCAGTCATATATTATTATATACACATGTAGCGATCCGAAGTTCTGAGCTTCTTATTGTGCGAATAAACAGCGAAATGCGATGTTATTATTGCGATCTAGGTTTATTCCATATTGTTACAAACAAATGGACTATTGATCGGTTGGAAGTAGTCAGTAGACTTGGTTGTCTTGACTTCGATCTCTTGGCTTTAACATCTGGGTCGCAGCTCGCTTGCAGTAGTGGCTATATCTTGGGCCTTCTCGGTGGCACATGGTTGCTCCGATGCAGTGTTGATCTATGATATTACTCCACGGTGAATTGTGTATCACATAACATTTGTATGTAGAGGCGTGTGGTACATACCGTGTGGTACATTGTTTTGTACCACATGGGCGGGGCCTAATGATAAACGCAAAATAAACTCATTTGATTGGCTCCCTTCCACGCGGGAAAATGCGTTGTCAATGACTCTTACTAGCGTTACTAACGTCACGACGTTACGATGTACACTATTGCGTCGTCGCCGGCATCAGTGAGAGAAGCATGGTTGTCACTTCGTAAGTAAATAAAGGACTTTTTGTTGTAATTTATAACTAATTTATTGCCACCGTGGAGTAAAAATAGCACCGCATCTTGTAGCTGGTCTGGAGTAAAGGATCACATGGACCCTCGACGATTCTTTTCAATAATAACCCCCTCGCCTATCGGCTCGTGGGCCATGTGAAAAGAATCGTCTTGGGTCCATGTGATCCTTTACTCCAGACCATCTACTCGTACGGTACTATCATAGTAATCGGAACAGCCTACAGAATTAACCTAATTACAGGAGACAGAGGCTATATGCAAGGTCGCTATGATGTTCAGGTACGGCCACGTAAAATTCTCCTCCTGCAGATCTAAATCCAGTTGGCTTACAGCGCCTCTATCAGTTCCGGTCGTGTGTCCTTTAGGACGATGTTACGAGGACTGTCGCCCAACTCGCGTATCACTACGTATATCAAATAATTCATATTCCATACAGAAATCCCTGAGTTAATCAGCACAGGATTAGCGCAGAAACTGTGTTTCGGGCAATGCACGAAATGGGGTCGTATCCTAAAGAGCATTGTGAAATAAAAATATTTGGTTATCATATGAATGAGCAGCTATACTCCACTAATTTCTAAAACCGGACATCCCAAATATTTTGACCCAAATAGTTCATGTAGTAGTATTAAGGAATGATAATCTCCTTTAATCCCCGGCATTATACGAATGATGTATATTCCAAATTACAGGACCTCCCAGAACCCAATATTTCATGGGTAGCCATCCAAGATTGATTCATTTGTGATGTCGGTAGGTCATATTAGCGTTTTTTAAACAGAACCAGAGTTAAGCACAAAAGCTCCCATTTCAGTGCTATAGAAAGTGATTTTTTAAATTAAACTGGATTAAGATTATAAACTTCCCAGAAGAGATATTGGACAGGTCGACTGGGCCTGCGCCTGCGCTATGCGATTCTGGAGGGCAAAACGGGGTCTATAGTCCAAGAGCCTCGGTAATGGCAAGGAGTACAAAAGCGACAGTCTAGGTAAATCTCTCTACTGTATAATGATGAATCCCAAAGTAATGGAGCTTAGTTTGAACAGGCTTGGGATCTGTTTACCACAGGATATATTTCGCAATTTCACCGAGAGTGTGCGTGTTGTGCCTTTTATTCACTGTCTGGTCTTTTGTGGGTATTCACTCGTTGCTCTTACTATCTGATGGTACTATCAAATGACTCAAAAGGGTTCTGCTTGTCTCAATAGATGTTGCATGGACAATAGTGTACCGAGTACTCCATCCACGTGCCATTAATGAACGAGAGATGATATTTGTGTCATGGCAGAATAGTGTCTGAGCTGAAATGCCGCTGGACAATCATGAGAGGTAGGTGAACCCTTATCTTGGTTGTGGTTATTCCACGTACGGACCGAAGATCATCTATTAAAATGACATCATCTAAATACTCTATTGATTGAGAAGACACATGTGTATCGGTTTGCTGAACTATGATTTGGAACATGAAGACTAATCCAGCAGATGTCAATATGGATAATAAAATAATATTTCCAAATGTACTAGTGAGACTAAGAAGACAATTTCTTTTTCCATAGTATTTGGATCTGGCATTCATGGTGGGTGGCATGCGTGATTCTAAATTATTTAAATGGTCACCAGGAAACAGCTTCTTCTATCCTTAGTCCCAACATCTTGGATTTGAAACAAGCTGTGGTCTCCTGCGTGCTGGAGGCGGAAACGAACTTAGCCATACCTTCTGAAGGCCCTAATGAGGCAGGGGTACAAGCCCATGCATGAGAGTATATTTCCCAAGGTTCGGCAGATAATTCCCTCAACCCTTGCTTCATTCATTAGTAAGAAAGGTATGATCATATGTGGTACCATGACCTCTCTCTATATATAGACGACAAATCGTGAATTTAATAAAATATAGCGTCAGAGAGAGTGTTGAACACCCCAGTTGTGGAGGTGTCACATGGGCACGAAGGAAGGCTTTTCGTGTCAGCTTTATTCTCAGTGAATTGACATTTTGAAGCGTGTCTGAAGCAAAGCCTGGGTGGAAGACTATTCATTTTACCGTTCAAAACAGCTAGTGACTAAAAAAGTGTTCGTTGTCCTTTGTCCATGCGTCATTGATGAAGCCCCTTGAATACACAAATAATATTCATTGAGATTAATATGTACATATATGAATATTTCAGTTCTAAAACGCCAAAATAGATCCAGCATTATTTAGTTTATGATTTAGGAGTACAATAGCAAAAGCAATAAACAAAAATAAAATATTAAAACATAGGAACAGTTGTCATTTCTGATATCAAGTGGCGTCTGACATTCAAGAAATCCAGGAAATCTGTTTTACAGATTCTTTTATTTTGTATTGACCCTGGAGACTAACAAAACTAATGTACCCTGACAGGTAAATGGCCCAGGATTCCTTGGCTTGTTTTCCAAGAGAGAACGCATGAAGTGTTTGTAACCTCCACGGTTGGTCTTACGATATTGATGACCTTATCGTAGTATGGGCCAGAGATATAAGTGATCACTTATATATCCCGCAGTTTGAAGTTGATCTGGCATTTGAGGGACATCTCTCGACGAAAGATCAGATTAAGATGCTCTTGCCTCCGCCAAAGAAAATATGTGATGCATTTTAACCTCCTGGAGTTATCAGGCTTTGGAATCCATTAACAACTGCCGTTATCACCATCAAACTTTCGCCTATACTTTCTTATTATGCTATTTATTTAGTATCGAATGTAAGCATTAATCAATGGTAGGTACTATAGCAACGAACTATATGAAGGAATGGTAAATTAGATGAAGCCATTTTAGCAGATGAAAATTCTGAAAATACAGTTTTGTTTCTATAAATGTCAGCGCAACCGGATCAGGAAGAAAATAATCGTCTACTTAACGCCATTAATCACACTTGGAAATGAAGCGCACAGGTGGCATGATGTAGGCTATAATTTGTCGAGAAAACAACTTTCTGAATGTTGGATTTGAAGCTTTTTGTAGGGAATCCCATTATTCAGACAGGAAATTTAGCTCATTAACAACAGCGGTGTTCTATTTTCAGCTATGATACACGAATGTAATCCTCAAGACCACGCGCTCAGTAGATAGTGAAAGCATTAGAGTTATCAATCACCTGTATAACAGTCTGATATTCTTTTATAAGGCCATGATGAGACAGATTTCTTCAGAAAATCACAAGACATCTCTTGTGAGAAAATCACAAGACAAATACTATAGACAAGGGGTTAGGGATGATGAATAGGGGATTGAACGAAATGGACCGATCGAGTTGGGCTTCACAAATAACGTGGCACATGCAAAATAGAGAACCAATAATTTTAACGACTGCTCCCTAAGTTCGTCAGAGATCGGAAGGAGAAATCATGGTTTTAGAGTCTAGGAACCTGTCAAGCAGACATCGGCGGCTGTGTTAACCCTGAGGTCAAAACGGAGGATAATTAATATGGGTGAAATTGCAAGAATTGTTTGAATGTTTGAAGTATCAAGGCTAGTGCTGTGCTGTACTGAAGCAAGGTGGGACTTGGTGAAGTGTAGTTCAATATTATTGTGTTCTCCTCACGTGCGATCTCTTTGCTTATGCGGGGGCAATCTCATGAGGACGTGATGCCACGAGGCAAGCCCTGCAGGTGTAGACCCGCCCCAACCCACACACATGTTGAACTTCATTAGCCCTTCTTCCTTAGTATTTCCACTTTGTCTCTTGATGCAATCGTTCTGTCTGTGATCACCAAGGCCTTGAGGATGGCTCATCTTATTTGATATCCACCCTAAAATTCCCATTAATTTCTCCGTGACAGTAATGAGTTTTCCCTGTTACGCCCCACTATGGGTCGATATCCGGTCTTACAGGAGTCATATGAGGGGAATAAACGAACAATCTACCCCACCGTAAACTCCCCTGATACCTTACACGAGACAGATTCCCTTTTCTTCTACCTTTATGTTAGCGTTTGATCTGGCGGGAAGCAAGCTTTAACAGAGCGCCTGCATGTAACGTATACTGACAGAGTTGACAGAACACAATATCCATACAAATGGCTGATCCACCGATATGTTTTTGTACTAATGTACCTTTCTGTATATTATATTAGGACTTTTCCTGAAAACCATTTACGTCATCCACCATGGCGCAAATGTCTCAAGCAATTATATATATACAGTATATATACCCTCCATTGCCAACCAACTGTTGCCAATTCCAACAAAATCTATACACTAAGTCATAAACAACCCTTCCTGAGAAACAACCCTTCTCAATGCCGATGCTAAACCTCCTTTCTCTATACTACTATCAATCTACATAGTTTGTTTCTCAATTTGATCGGTGTCTTTCAACACCCTTCGTTTGCCGTTTGTCCACGTCCTGCACCTTATATATATAATCGACCCATCGATGAAGATATTCTCGGTGAGCCTTCCCACGCCACGTCACGCCTATGCCAACTGTGACGTCATAGAGGTAAGATAAGATAAGATACTACTTTATTTATCCAACACAGTGTGCGACAATAATAATTCCACGCCCACTGTGACGTCGCACCTGTACCCATTCCTATTCAATTCTCCACCTGTACCGATCAAATTGAGAAACAAAATGTGTAGATTGATAGTAGTATAGAGAAAGGAGGTTTAGCATCGGCTGGAACGGAAGGGTTGTGTATGACTTAGTGCGGATGTGTTAACCTTGTTTGATTTTTTTTCTTATCTATATTATCAATTGTATTGTCTGTTTTTTTATTATTAATTGTATTGTCTGTTTATGGTGAAATAAACCTCGCATTCTGCTAGGTTTCTGGCCAACCTGCCTTCTCTTCTATTATTCCATGACAGGATCGACCGTGGACATATTGCGTATATTCAGCTTCTGTAGAACCTGAAGTTCTCCCCCTGGAGATCTAGTTCCAGTTCAGAGCGCCCTCTGTTAGTTCCGGCCATGCGCCCTTATACTTCTTTGGGACGATGTTACGACGTAAATGGTTTTCAGGAAATGTATGACTTAAGTGATGCAATGTGGTAAAGACATTGCTCTCCTTGCAGTGCTATATCTTGCCGCCTCCAAAAACCAATGCCAACTTACAGACATGTTTGTCCCTGCTCAAACGCGTGTGGGTGAATTAGATGCCATGTTAGTACATGGGTTGTAACACAGTGCGGTTAGTCGCTGTTGTCTAACAACAACTCTTAAGGTGTAGATTCACCAAGAGATTTTTCATTACGGCCCATCCGGTTTTCACATTACGGCTAATGGTAAACCAATGGTGCCGGATTAGAGAACCGTATCTGCCGCAAGGACGAAAACCTTGGTGTAGCCCTAGCATAAAGAACACTTTGCACTGGACTCTGTTAAATTTCAGAACAAAACCGCTAACACAAAAGGTGGGTCTAGTTAGTGGCCCCGAAATTGGCCTATATGGATATGGTGTAGTGTGCGAAACCAAGCGTATTATACATGTATACAAGTTGAAAGAATAGACCATGAGGGATCTGGGTGTGAGAGGGATCTGGGTGTCCTATAATAAGCCAGAGGCTGCCAGGCCTAGACAGTTGAGGCAAGACCAAATTAAAAGTTATTTTACTCAGAAGGATTTGCACGTTCAGAGAGGGTTTATTGGTTAAATATTAGCTGTTTTATGTTTGAAAGCATTTGAGTAGTGAATAAAAGGATTATCGACCTCCATTTTCGGTTATCATTTTTAATTTTTGAATAACACTCAGCTTCGCCTTGCCATTATCACATACCATTGAGATTCAAACATTACTATTGCTTTGGCTAAAGTAACTTAAAATCTAAACCATGCAGCAACTGCTAAGTGTGTAGTTACGACCACTTTTAAATGGGTTGTGCATTTATCTTCGCAAGTCACTAAATCCTTTATTTAAATACAAAGTTAGGCTCCTTTATCACCGTCTACTGTTTTTGCTCAAGAATCCCAATCCATACCACAGGTTTAGGCCTTAAACCCATCCATTGTGCAAAATAGAATATGAAGGCTTTATCCGACTGCTTAGAGCTTCATTGTATTAAATTGAGAACTTTCACCGGGATGTCGTCTTAGGCATTGAGAAGACGCGTAATCTTTGACCTTTTTTATTCTTGGCATCGAAGGCTGTCTTAAGATAACTCGTTACTTAGGACGTAAAGCATCCCACGCTAGAGTTGTCACTTGTTGCAATCTAATTGATTAACTGTATTCATTAGGTTCTATCTCACCACCTGCGCGCAGTCTGAGGTGATGGGGATCGCTCCCCTTAATGGAAACTCTGGATGTAAAAGGGCAATTAAATGAATGAAGATAATAACATCAATCAAACCTGGATGTAAAGGATTATCTTTAGGTCATTTCCTCCTGTACCGACATCATTAATACAAATTTTGTTTTGAAGCTGTCAATTTGTATCATCTTGTGTCTTTTAGTACAAATCTTTAATATCTATTTTATTCAGGCTTGGACTTGTAAGAAACACCCGAATTCATGATTACTCAGAGTAAGTCTCACTCTGGGTGCTTGGTAACTAAGGGGAAACACATTGTGCATATCAACCTTTTAAGTGAACGCATTTGGAAAGATTCAATGTGGTGCGCCGCTAAATCTTATATTCTGTCCTTTGAATTAATTTAATTGTATAAACTATTTGCTTAGAAAACTGTTTTGTGTAATTGATATAGAATCGCAGGCTCACGTGGTTTGTTATCTACACGTATATCAGAACCAAAGTTGTTACTTTGCCAAAAGTGCATCGTATTGTTCAAAACCCGAAATGTTAACGAGATTGAATACATAGGAATGGTTGGTGCATTATAACTCATAACATATAATATGGATTCCAAGCCAAGCTGTAGAATTCTTGCCCACTTTGGGAATAATTTCATTTGCGCCACCATGCAGGTTGTAAATCTTTTTAACAGTCTTCTTATAAAGGTAGTTTTTGTGAACACTGCTCTTCTTATAAAGGAAGTTTTTGTGAACACTGGGCAGCCAGAATTAATTTCATGATTCAATACACTGTAGTCACACTCCAATACCTTTCTCTTTGGAAATTGTTACTGGTGCACCTTCGGAACATTGACTTCCCATAATCCTAGCTTGAACCCACCTTTACCTTTTTCTTAGCTGCTTTCATGATACCGGAGACCCATACGGAAAGCTATAGATTGATGAGGCTGCTTGCTGAAACGTTTGCTTAGTTAGGAGAGGTCACACGGCGTATCCATTACAACAATACTCCTCTTACACTTAAGGGAAGGATTGCAATAGCCAATTCAATCTTGTTACCTATTGTTTCCTGCTGCATAAGATCGAGATTTACCAGAGGGAGGATAGGAATATTATTAGAAAGTTCATTTGAAGACGTAAAGGGCTTGGACAGGACATTTCTTTTTCGTGTACAGAAACTTAATGTGTAATGAATATCTGTAGGTTATTTATTGCATTTCGATTGGCGAAGCCAGATCCATTTATTTTCTGGAATACGAATACAACAATTCGCCTTTTTTTTAAATAAAAAAAAATAAAGCTAAACCTCAAATCGAAGGGGAAGTAGTATCAAGAAAATTCTTTCAATATTGTATAGGTCCAAACGATATAAAATATTTCCTATCAGGCAAACGGAAGGATATCCATAATATCACATCACGCAAATACAAAGAATGGTTGAAATCCTGGGTTAAGATCACCTGGATTAAACCCTGTGCAGAGAAAGCAATAATTTATAATGACAATATTTGGAACAATCGAATAGCGGTTAAACCAGGAAAAGATGTACTGAATATTCACAAATTGTTTTGAGAGAAAAGGTATGATTAAAATTCGTGACTTTATGGATGATTACAGAGTGTTAAGCTATTACGAATTTAGAAATTACATTATAATGCAATATTTAGGAGAAGACATGTCAGGCCAATTTCAGGTAACGCCTAATAAAATCTTTGTTCGTAACTGGGTCAGTTTTTTCAAGTGTGCTGTTTTCAAATTCATGGAGCTTAGGTAATGGTCAAAATTGAATTAAACAGAAATCATCTTTTCTCTGTCAAATCGTCATAATTTGTTTCTAAGATTTCAGGAAAACTTTATTCCAACAAAATCCGATCAGTGGTTGGGCTCTTCATGGCCCATTACAAATGACCTCCCTGAAATTCTCACGTACCATGTCCCTCTTTAAGTTGGAAAAATGTGAACTCATGATTTTAATAAACATTATTGACCGAAATGGGAGAAAAATCGGTCATTTATCATTTTTGACAGTTATCATGGGATCCTAGATTTTTGAAACTCTATACAATACCTGTGAAAAATGGCAATAATACATAAAAATCAGTTTTCATTGATTTTTACATCAATTTTATGATTTCTTTATCACTTCCTTTACAAATAACCTCACGGACTTAATATGCTTAGTTTCTGTTCGATTATTACAAACACACTTTCTGATATATGTTACCATCAGTTGATGATTTTTTTTTTGGTGTGAAATATCCATGCCCTTCATCAGGCTATAGAGAAACTTGTTTAAATAGGGACCTCTTACGTGAGAATTTCACCTAAAATTTCCAACTAGTATTTTTGTATGCTTATAATCTTGTTTTTGCATCTTTTGAAACTCTAATATCACTTGAAAGGCTAAAGTTCCATCACCTCATGCTGATCATGCAAATAAAGTAAGGAAATATTCGAATTTACCATTTTTCACAGGATTTTGGAAAATATCAAATATCACATCATGAAAAAAAACACTATTCTACAAAATGAACCAAAAATAAATAGTTTACCCAAGTGAAAATGATCTAATATGAAACAGACGCATATCTAAGGCCTAGAAATCCATTTAAAACATATATTATGGTCAATTTTGTAGAAAAGTGATAATTCTCACGTAAGAAGTCCCTAATGGCAGGTAGTATAATAAGGTCATTTCGCTATAACAAACTCTATTTTATTGTTGTTTTAAATGGATCTCTGGCCCTTAGACACATGTTCATTATATATTAGATCGATTCCACTTGGGTAAAAATATATTTTTACTTTATTTTGTAGAAAAAGAGATAATTCTCACATAAGACGTCCCTATTTCGAAGTAGCAAATTAGGCATTTTTCACTATCAAACTAAGCTGTATTGTTATTTCGAATGAATTCTAAGTGTTGGACACATGGGCCTTGTGTAATTAGATCGATTCCAACAATAGAGAAATATATTTTTGGTCAATTTTGAAGAAAAATCATAAATCTCACGTGCAAGGTCCCTACTGATAGTCGAGCATAATAAGTCGTTGTTTCTATCAAACTACATTTTACTGTTGTTTTAAATGGATTTCTGATACATAGACAAATATATGTTATATATTAGATCGATTCCACTTGGGTAAGAATATTATTTTGGTTTATTTTGTTAGAATAGTAATAAATCTCACGTACAATGTCCCTATTTCAAAATGGTGTATCAGGCATTTCTTTACTATCAGACTATGTTATATGGTTGTTTCGAATGAATTGTTAGATTTGGTCACATACAAATTGTATATTTAATCGATTTCACTTCCAAAGTTTTTTTATTTTTGGTCAATTTTGTATGAAAGTGATAAATCTCACGTACAAGGTCCCTACTGGCAGGAAGTATAATAAGGCCTTTTTGCTCTATCAAACTACAGATAATTGGGGGTTTTTTTCAAGTGAAATCGATCTAATTTATAATGTATATGGGTCCAAAGTTTAGAATTCATTCAATACAACAATACAACATAGTTTGATAGTGAAAAAGGGTTAATATGCTACTTCGAAATAGGGACCTTGTACGTGAGATTTATTTCTTTTCTACAAAATAAACCAAAATTGCATTTTTAACCAATTGGAATCGATCTGATATAAAATATACAGGTGCCTATTATGTCAGAAATCTATTTACAACAACAGTAAAATATAGTTTTATAGAATAAAATGACCTCATTATGCTACCTGCCAATAGGGACCTTGTACGTGAGAATTATTATTTATCAGCAAAATGGACCCAAACTAAATGTTCTCCGCAAGTGGAATCAATGTAATATAGATTATACATGTGTCTGAATATTAGAATAACATTTAAAACAATAAAACATTATAGTTTGGTGAAGTACCAAAGCTTTTATTCTGCTACCTTCTAACAGGGACCTCTTACGTGAGATTTATTATTTCCACCATAATACCTCAAGACATGAAGCAGATCAAATTTGAACAGCTCCAATCATAAAGTATCAATACTTCCAAATAGTTTTAAAAGGATTCCAAACGCTTCAAGTAATCATATCAAAGCGAGATTCTGTCTGCAATGTAATATTTGCAGTGAACATAGCTTTATATTTTGTTGGGACTTGTACGTGAGATTATTAAATATTTAGCAATACTGGCATTTCTGTAGATAATAGGTACATTTTTTCAAATGAAAAGATGGTTGTGTCAATGTAGGGGCTAGAGGGATTAGGGGATGGCTATATGAATACTTTTCATTTATAACTGGAATAATTATGACTAATTATGAATTACTCACGTAAGAGGTCCCTTCTTGTTGGAAAAATGAGTTTTGGACATTAAGGTAAGGTACAGGCGAAAGTTGACAAACTAGAACATTTAAATTTTAGTATACGATAAAGCATATATACAAGGGTATATTAGAGTAATGCCATGATTTTTCAAGAAATATAACTATTATTGCGACTGGATATAAAAACGGGTCATCCTACGTGAGATTTATGGTTGGAATTATTCAAATTGATCCGGTGTGAGTTGGTTCATTCATATTAAGTATCAAAAAATTGGGGGAGACACTTTAGATACAGGACTATCCGATAGGAGCAAATTAATGTGAATGATTAATGCCTAGAACATGTGCGACATGTTTGATATCCTGGTTAATATTTATTTCATTGGAAAAATGAGGAAAAAATGCATTTTTGACATTTTTTAGGTGTAAATATTACTCAAAAGTTTATGAATGTATATTTGGAGTGAACGAGTGGGATGAGACGAATAAAATGGCACTAAGATCATGAGTTTCCATGAATTATTAAAGAAGATATCGACAACAATGCAGAATTTTGGCAAAATAGCACACTTGAAAAAACTGACCCAACTACAGGGAACATAAAGACAAGACAAGTGGATGTCTTTATGCTAACTGCAAAGGAAGTATATATTAGTCTTTCATTTCGATCCATCTTACTTTAAACACCGGAGAAGACATTTCCCAAATGAATAATTAATTCATTAATCAATTAATAGAGCATGATGAATATGGATGATGTGGAGAAACTGATGACCCTCCACAATTCCTCTTCGATTGTCCTGATTAAACACAGTAGAGGGTTAGGGAACTGATGATTTATATGTAATATGCCCCAGGTATAATAGTTTGATACATTCATTATAGGATTCGTGGCCGGCTCTCAAGAAGCTGATGAACTCAATTTCATGTTGCTAGAGGCGGAGTTTTATATCTAGAAGACTAAGAAGTAGAAATACTCTTTCACCTGCTTCTATATGGCTTTCTGATTGACTTAAAAAGGATCTTATATATATTATATTTAATAAGATATCTCAATAAAAAAAATTGACAGAAAATGCAAACTCTGGTAATATTTTGTTAAAGACCCACTCCACTCCCACAAATAAATAATTTTTTTTTAAAAATTTTATGGTACGAATTCTCACATTTTTATTTTGTGATATGTCTCATTCGACAAGTTCAAATATATTGCATGTTCAGTACATAATAATTGTTTAAATGTTTATAATAGCACAATCTTTTTAACATAATATGGTGTTATATTACAACTATC
Source organism: Sthenelais limicola (assembly GCA_942159475.1). Classification (NCBI taxonomy): domain Eukaryota; kingdom Metazoa; phylum Annelida; class Polychaeta; order Phyllodocida; family Sigalionidae; genus Sthenelais; species Sthenelais limicola. The sequence continues at coordinate 109,139,899 of OW804095.1, read as the reverse complement.
TTCTCTTTATAGAATAATTCAATCTTAGCAAATACGACGGTGTGGCCACCTGGTGGCTTTACATTGAAATAAATTTACTACCTTGTTTCCACTGCTGATGTTTGTTTTCTTACATTTTTTTTTTGCCCAATATAAAACATTCATTTAATAAATAACATGATACGGTCCTTTTGCATGATAAAAGGGAATAAAACAACTCATCAAATTACTATACCCTGTATACTTCATCTGCTATGTACAATTAACAGTTTAATAACTGCATCGATTCTGGTTACTCTCAAGATCACATACTTTTGCCATAAGCAAATCAATTCCTATCTATATCTATTTTGCTGTCCAACCTTCTCTGGTTTTTAGCACTACCTTTATTCTATCCCAAGATTCTGATTTAATCTGGGTGTCAAGCTTATTCCACATAATCGGACCTTGTACATGAGGGCTGCTTCTGAATTTCTCAGAACGTGGGTGCGGCACCTTAAGCATAATTCCCTCAGCCAGTCGCGTTTCCCTAGGCATCTCCTGTACATTACTGACAATATCTTTGAGGTTATACATTAAACCTACTAGGGAGAGACACCCTCTCTTTTCAAGTGGTATGATGTTTAAACATAAAGGATCACTACATGAACACTAAAGATGAGAATGCGTCAAAATGACAACAACAATACACTTTTGCTCGGGGTTGACCAATTGGTTTGGGCCCAGAAGAACTGTCTACAAGCTAACGCCAACAAATTAGAGATTTTACTCCTTGGGGGATAATATAACTCACCAAAAAATAAGATTAAATAATGAGGAAATTGGTTACACCGACGAATTCAAATACCTGGGTGTGTGGCTGGAGAAAGGTTTTAATCTAACAAAACAAATTAATACTCAAATTCAAATTCAAATTCAGAAATTCTTTATTGCATGATCTTGATTACAATAGGTCGGTCAATTCTGACACCGAGACATGCCAGTTCTTCCGATGACTGCCGCCGTCTCTTTCTTGAATGTTTGTTTACAACAGTAATGTGAAAAATCCCTTTTAGGGCTTCATAACAACTTAATAATAACAAGTATGTCAACGTTGAATGAGATGAATTTACACATGAATTTACACATGAAAACAGTAGATGAGGGTACTAGCTAATAATAATCAGAATCATTGATATACATCAGTATAAAGAGGTACGGTACAGTATAACGCACAGTTCTTCAACCACGTCCAGTATGGGGTACTAATATAAGTTACCTCGATTGCGGACTATGCGTCAAAGGCGACATAGTTAATTATATTTTTCAAGTTGGGCAGCGGTAACAAGCAAGAACACAAATAATTAGGCAGGAGCAGTAATACTCTATATAAAAGCAATAATACATCACGATAGATTGATAAGTTGGTATGAGAGAGAAGGCATACTTGATTGGAGTATGCTAATCCTGACATTAATGGTAAGTAGAAGTATAAACAGTCGTATTTTCAGTGTAAGCAGAAATATTTTACACATTGTAAGGGTAATAATAATATAGTAATAAAATGCTGTAACTGTATTGAGATCAAAAAGGCGCTAGAAGCTGTTGTGTATACTTCCTAAATGAGTAAATATCCTCAATTTTGTGCGCCGCAGGTTTTAGCTTGTTCCAACTTATTCTAGATTTATATGTAATAGAGTTAGTAATTTTCGACAACTTAGAAGTTAAAACAGTCATATTTCTCTTTCCATTTGTATGACTTCTAGTTGGCAGTTTTCTCGCGTCAATATTATTTTTATTTTGGGATAAGTAAAAGGCAATATCTAATATATGTTTCTCCCTTCGTGTTTGAAGGGGCCATATATTTAAGGCCTCATGTTCGCGATCAACATTGTCGTATTTGGATTTATTAAAAATTATCCTCAAGGCTAATACTTACCACGCAATACGCCGCATATTGACTATGGAGACATATTTTATCAATCAACATCCCAAAGGTATCTAGACCGTTTACAGTCACTACAAAATTCGGCAGTAAAGATTGCCCTGAAGCTCTCCCTAAGTACACTAGTACAAAGGACATTCACAAAACTGTTAACATGCCAACTCTCATGACGAGGAGGCAGAGCCACACACTATAAATGGCATTTGAGAGAACACTGAATAATGATAACTTAGATAACAGGAATATAGTTTTGAGGGGACTTAGTACGGGAAAGAAATTAAAAGTGCCACAACCAAATAGCGAAAGTTTTAAAAAATCATATATTTATAGGTTGGCCACACTCTGTTACAATTTGTTAGTTTGTTAAGGACACTAGGGAGGAGTAATCTCTCCTATCTTCACCTATTCCATTAATGACTATGTATGCTTTACCGTCACTCAACCAGTACAGGAAGAGGAATTTAAACTTTATGTATTCACCATCACTCAACCAGTAAAGGAAAAGGAACTTATTATTCTAGTCCAGGTAGAGCCCGATAGAGATACGATGATTGTTTAACCTAAGATAAGATTTGTAAATCTAGATACAGATATGTTGACATGATATTACAGAGCCGGGATAGTGGAGCTCTTTTGGGATTCAATGTTGATACAATGTTAATATATTGTGTTTTGGACTCTAACTTGACTGCAAGACGCTACTTTACAAAAGTTAATAAGCTTGGTAAAATTATTAGGTTGCTCCAGGTAGATCTGCTAAGGCAGAGGGGGTAGATGTAATTCTAATGTATGAGATTCAGAATACAAATGCAATATATATATATGATCCGGCTGCACTATTCATACTATAGTATTAAATGTGCCAGCGTCTCAACATCTAACGTCTCGACATCCAACAGCAGACGATATGTATTACGAACAACATGAACTATAAACAACGCGAACAAAGAACACTATGATCACAGTAACTATAAACAACGCAAACCAAAAAAAACAATATGATCACAGTAATTCGGGAACCGACATCTGAAGGACTGATTTATTTGTTACCACATCTGTCTTCATCAAGCTTTATGACCACTAAGAACTATACTTCCACAATTGGAACAACTCGTATAAATTGTCACAGAAGTTTATTAAATGAAAATGGAAATAAATGTTGTTACAAATTTTGTAACAACATTTATTTCCATTTTCATTTCAAGGGCAACCTTGAAGATCTAATTGTAGAAGGGGCTTGCCCGATTTTCTATGCTACGTGTCTGAATAATAGTTGTTAGTAATGATAATAATAATAATAGCCAATCAATACCTTAGAAGGCAAGTGAGAGCAAGAAATTTACTGGATACCACCATCTCGCTATTTATTTATAAAACATATATCTTACTCTTGTTAGAACAAATCTTTGACATTTATTGGTAGGAAATTGGTTAAAAATAAAAGAATAAGGATCGATAACGCCCATAACATTTTCAAAGTTTTACCTTTATCATATCGTAGAAAAATGAGAGTGATACATCTTCATTTCGGAACAAATCACTTTTACGACGAAGATGAAGATTATGATTTGATAAGGAGTGGGAGGCTAAGACCAACGAGAATAAATTAAAGGCCCGTTGCTAAGACGTAGAAGGGTGTTTGCCTGTAACAAAGAACTTTTCTCTAGATGTAACCTTGCTAATGTAGGCAAGAAGTGAAACAAACTGCAACAAGAGATAAGAGTTATGGAAGATAACAAAATCTTTAAGACCAGAATGAAGGGAATTTACACAAAAGAAATCCTGGATGAGGAACGGGTAGATCCCTGAGACTGTGTTAGAGTAGAAAACATATTATCCAGCCTTTAATCATCTGATCTGCAAAGAGATTTTCGGCGTCCGAGGATGAAACGATGATCGCTCATCTGCCCTAACACACTGTCAGATCTCTATAATGATATATATATAATATAGCATATAGGGTATTGTTAACCAGTTCTTAAACAGTGTGAGTCGGGTGACCGACAGGACAGCAATCCAGGCATTCCAGCAATTGAGAAACTTCCATGAATATTGAAATAATCAGTATCCTAGTTCTCAAGCTTCATCTTGGTATTAGCTCTTTTAGCAATATTTAAAAAAAAGATTATTGTCCATTCCTTTTTATGGAGATGATTTGTTCCACAAGAGTGCCCCCCAAAATGTCAAAACAACACTTCATTTCCTCCAGGGCGAAATCCCGAAATTAAAGGAAATCCCGCTGCGACCCACTTCAAAACCCAGGTTGTCATGGACTACATGGACTTGCCAATCGTTTCACTCCCGTTACAAACGCAAATAATTACACCTCTTATGAAAGCTTTCCCTAAGAAAAACATACACAAAAAACCTCAAGGATAAGCACAAAAAACTCAAGGACGTGACTCTAAAAACTCACAGACGTAAATATGATCCCAGAAATAGGGGCCCATAATGCCAGGCTGAGTTTCACAGCTTGGCATTGTTGAGGCATGTACAAGTCGGGGATGATAATTTCTTTTTAAAATAATTTTATTTTGACTCAATTTAGACAGTTATCCATATTGGTGTAGACAACTATTTTGTTTGTTCATTTATCTATATCAAAAGGTAAGTTATCCTGCCCGCATACACATCGAAATGCTTCCAATCAACCCCAAATCGCATTGGACCATTCATTATAAAGTACAGAAGATGCTATTATAATTTTTCTCGACCTCTTCAAACAGAACATACTCAATTCGTCTTTACATATAAACTTTTATTAGTATATTTCAAAGTCTTGGCCTTGAAATAAATAAAAAAACAACAAAAAAACTCGGAGCTTTCAATTAAAAATGTAACCCTAACCCAGAAAATCAATTTGACTTCATTTTTTAATAATTACCATATGGGAATTATTCAATTCAATAGGCATCCAGAAACTTGAATGGAGGGAATCAAAGATTCAACATTAAAATGATTCTGTTTGACATGCTTAAAAAGCTTTCAGCAAAACCTAAAATTCTGAAAACATTTCTGACATTTCATCACACGCACGACAAAGTGACATTCGATTAGTTTGATAATTGATTCAAATCATGCAACTTAACTGATGTGACGTCAAAGCGCTAGGTGGGAATACACCCCACCACAAGTGTAATTATTTTGATTTTCATTATACCTGGGCCCGCGCACATAAAAAACTAGACTTTAGACAATGTCTAGGCGAAAATCTTCAATAAAATCCCCGGCTTCAAGGACAATCTTGAAGTCTGATTTTGTTTTTGTCTCTGGTCTCTGAAAATTAGACAATGTAATTGTCTCTTCAATTTTTGTCCTTATTTGCGGTAGTTTTCTGGTGGCTGGTGGTAGTTTTTCGCATAGAGATACAAGCTATTTTGTAAGATTTGCAGCAGGTGCACAGATAATGGAGAGACGATCAAAATGAGACAATTTTAGTAGTTCTAGACAATATATATCGTGTTCATAAAGCAGTTTGTCTATTGTCTCTTGGACGATTTTGCAGTCTCTGTGACAATTAGGAGGCCGAAAGACCAAAAACTAAGGACAGCTCCAATAGCTGTCCTTAGGTGGTTTTGTCTCGAAATGTTGGAGTTTTGTCATTAAATTCTCAATTTGGAGACAATTTGGAGACAATTTTGGTTGTTATACATTGAATGCAGTTCATCTATTGTCTCTGGGACAATGTCTCTGGGACAATGTCTCTGGGACAATGTCTCTGGGACAATGTCTCTGGGACAATGTCTCTGGGACAATGTCTCTGAGACAATGTTTCTGGGACAATGTCTCTGGGACAATTTTGAGGCTGAAAGAAAAAAGAACTCAGTCCTTAGGTGGTTTTGTCTCGAAATATTGAATTTGTCACTAAAGTCACAATTTGGAGACAATTTTGATTGCTTTACATTTCAGGCTGAATTGACCGCCAAACCACGCCAAAAACTACCGCCTGCCACCAGAAAACTACCACAAATTAGGACAAAAGCTGAAGAGGCAATATATTGTAGCAGGAGGGGACGGAGAGGGACGAGTCTCTCTAGGTTGGAATGACCCCTGCGACCTGGGTTCTTGGAAGTCACTCAATCCACACGTTCCCTACATAAATCTGTTCACACCTTTGTATCTAACTCGTCTGAAGGGACGTATGGGACGACTTAACCTGTCAACACCTTGCTACCATTTTATGTCTATTTTATTGCTTGAGTTGTATATAAGGCCAAGTGTGGGCCATGTGAAATTGTCACTCCCGGTTGACCATTCCTTGGATGATGATGTGAGCCTGTGTCTGGAGAATAAAGCCTTGCTGAAAACCATATTCCTCTTCTCTGATGTCTGACTAGATCGAGCGCGGGCCGAACCGTCTGAACCCCAAGGTCACGAGTACCTTTGTCCACTTAAGTTACTTATATCGCTAAGTCCCTCTTCTGTGCTAAGCTGCCGCGCTACCCCTGATAGCTGACCATTGGATTGGACTATGTAATTGAGCCTAACTTAGAACAACTCTGGGACGAGTCGGCCCCCAGTAACCAATCATCTCCCCCTCTTCCTCCTAGCGGTCAAATAACGAATACCATTAATTCCCACTCCAACAATATTGTCTAATTTTCAGAGACTGGAGACAAAGACAAAATCAGGCTTCAAGGACAAGGACAATCTGACTTTATGTGCATACCTTTTGAGATTGTCCTTGAAGCCAGGGATTTTATTGAAGATTTCTGCCTAGACATTGTCTAATTTCTTGAAAGTTTCAAAAAACCTTTGTTCATCACTGATTACTTACTTGATTGCCCAGGTTAAATTCAAATCTATGGCAAAATTGTCTCCAAATTATAAATTTAGAGACAAAACTTCAACATTTAGAGACAAAACTGCCTGAGAATGGCTATAAGGACAAATTTTTTATGAGCGCGGTTTTGTCTAGATTTGCTAAGAATTGTCTCATTTTAATTGTCTCTTTTTTATGTGCGCGCCTGCAGCTGGTCTTTAAATGTATATGTCAAGGCCCCAGATAAGCGTGGGATATTTCTCCTGTGGGAGAGGTCCTCCAATGTGTTGTATATAATAGTATAATTATGCATGATTACGATACATGCAGGTATACTGGCCGTGATCTGGAAAACCTGGTTATATAAAAACCAAGATAACTTTTTATCAAATATTTGAATTGTCGATATATTTGACGAAATAATGGACCGTTTAGTCATTCCCTCAAACATTTGCCCATGAACCCTACATATGGACCTACTTAAACCTTGCGGATCCCATCCTCTATCTCATTCATTCAAGTACCAGACAAGTGTGAAAGTGTTGGTGGAGTGGGGTGGGTGAAGATCGAAGGAATGGACAGATCTTGGTGTCACTGATATCTCAAGTAACCAGAAGTCCTGAAATAACGAGCAGGTAAGATAGGCTGGGAAGTGCCTTTTTCTAAACCAACAGTGATAATAATATGAATGGTATTCTATAATTCCAGAATGGATAACAACATGTCTTCAAGCATTAATGTCCGCGTGATTTGGCATAATGGTTTCAAAACACGAACAGCGCTAAATGGTAAATCACAAATTATGGGTTTTATATACCATATACGTATAATTGATGCACTCATAAATTCATGGACTACAAAGTGATTATGATGTAACATCTGCCCGGGTAAAGAATGTGTCTCATATAGAATAAGGCATTGGCGCACTTTCCTGTGTTACACGTATCATATGATAACATAAATGGATGCTGTGTGATTCCAGGGCGATGACTCCATAGGCAGGCATAGTCCAGGTAAGTATCCTTTATATAAAGGTTATTACTAGAAATGGGTTTATTAATAATTTATATATGCCCATGACGTGGGTATGGCCTGCTTAATCTAAAACGAAAGCATGAAGATGGGCCATCTGTCTTAATCAATGCATCAGAATTATTCAGAAGCTCACATATATAGCAGCAACTATTTAGGCGGAGATAATTGCATTCCCAGGAAAACTTAGGCTCTCTTCCGCATTTATAGGTTGTAAATGTTAGATAATCCACACATTGCTACTTGCTCAACTCCTCTTGATAAGGGCAACCCCTGCGCTCTTGCTGACCCTTGTAATATAATGACCCTGGGCAATTGTTTTCACCTGCGACCTGAAGTTGAAGACCCACACTGTAAAACCCCCCAACGGGGTGAGTGTCAGTGACTGTCGATATCAATGGTCAATGGAAGGTGCATCCTATGGTCAAGACCCGCCTGATGGACAATGACTGTCTATATGGTCAGTGACAGGTGACCCATCATAACAACGGTCAGGCACCGCAACATTTTTATTTATAGCATTGATACTTATACTGTGTTAATTGTCACACCTGTTGGGGCTATTGTTTCGGCCAGACCTATGCTATGCACCAGTAATTTCTAGGTCAACGCAACATTAGCCTCAGTCAAGCAGTAGGCTTAACACAACCAATGGCAAAATATGCTGCAGCCAGTGAGGACATGAGTGGGAATTTGGGTTTGCTCTGCCTGTTTCCAAGCCAATCATGTATTTTCAAGGACGGAAATGTTGGGGATAAGAAGTGGACATTGTAGCTGGCTCAGGAAATCCACAGAATTACCCATTATTGGAATCAGGCAGGCGCATATCTTGTAGCACATACCTGACCACCTCCCCACTTTACCTGAGGCCACAGGGATGACAACACAACTCACGAAAGTAAGTAATGTACGATTTGCATTTTAAGAATTTGAAGTGTGTGGAGCTGAGGTTTGAAAGTGGTGTGAGGTGAGAGCGCGGGTGGGTGAGTGTGTGCATGTGTGAGAATAGAGTGGGTGAGAGGAGTGAGTGGGTGAGTGCAATGGAGCGTGCAACTGTTTTGTTTGTGTGTGGGAGAGGTAGTGTAATACGAGCACATTGGGTTTACACCCAATGCGCGACCTGTAGCCAGGTGTGAGGCTATGGCAAAGATTATAGTACTATATGCATGTAATGTATAGAGAAACAGTAGCGGCGGCAGTATAATAGCCTATATTTCCTGCTAGCATATATATTAACATGATATTAAGGGATCCCATGGACAAAGGCTAATTCCGGCCCCGGCCTTGGACGTCTGGGCCCCGGGCAGCCTGTTGCGGGTCTCTGGACGTAGGGAGGGATGTTGGGGTGAGGTGAGGAGCAAGAGAGCTAATACTGAACATTCTAAGCGCATTTAAGGGCCAATTTTGATGCACAACAATATTCATATTGAGAATTTTAAGCCTTTCCAGTGGGGGAAATGGGGAGAATTATATTGATAAAGATATTACAATTAAAAACAATTACTATACAGAGAATTACTATAAACAACATCCCCGTCAAGCATTTATATAAGTTCAATGACATCCCCCTATCCCCCTCAAGCATTTATATAAGTTCAACGAAAAAATTGAATCACACAAGCTTATATTCCCCTAATGCGCCCCTGGCTACATAGAGAATTATACAAACAACAGCCATATTGGTTTTTCACTTTTTACCCGATCCCTAAGAATTCTATTAAATGAAGACATGACAATTTATTATTTTAACATTAGATATACCCATAATATACAATATTCATCTCATATCTATACAATATTCATGTAAATCGTCAGTATCTATAAATATTCATGTAAATCGTTATTTATTAACCTTTACTTTTCTTTACACTATCAATACTTTTCTTTACACTATCAATAATGTAAATCGTTATTCAATTTAACTTTTACTTTTTATGTATCCCAACGTCTGGAGATTTATGTATCCCACCCCTTATTTCTCTGTCTGTACATTTATGTATCCCGTTTATACATGCCAGACTTGGACGAATGGATGACCGACATGGATGACAGACTTGGACGAATGGATGAATGTAGCCTGCTTTTTACCCATGAAGACTGGCCATACATATCACAACCATGGAATTCGCCATACATATCACAACCATGGAATTTGAAGGTAAACATGGAGTGTGATTTTTTTTAAATTTTGGGGCCATTGTCTTAAATTTTGGGACAATTGTCTTAATTTACAAATCCATATTATTTAACAACCAATCCTCATTTTTCCTTAAGTATCACATTGTGTGTTCTTATGGTCGATATGAGGGTGATGCATATGAGATTACAGGGTGATGCAGATAAGATTACATTCTCTCTTTAATAGGGCGGGGGTGGTGGGATTGGGGATTTTGAACGGGACATGTGTGCGTAATTCATGCGTAATTCATGCGTAATTAATGCATGCATAATTTTACATATTTCCATTCTTGAAATACTTTTTATTTATTGATCTAAATTTAAATGATGTATATCCTATTTCAGTATGAATATTAAAATGGGATGGGAGGTGCCACATAGGAAACACTTTCCAGGAACTCTAATCCGATGGCATTGTGTGCTGAGGCCTGGTCCAGGTACTCCCCATTTATAAGTGCAAGATGCATGCTTATTGAGAGTAAGTATTGGATTTTCATTTCTATTGGTTCAGGTTTGATATAGCCCTCCTGGGCCAGTTGAAATACCTCTTAACTCTAATCTAAACAATATAAAGAAAAAAAAATGTTTATATGATGATAGAAATGTACCGACCCCAGGTACAGAGGGCAGTTGTAATGAACAATAATTACCTCCTAATATCAGGATGGTCACTATTATTCTAGCTATTTCAATATTATAGTATAATGATTTTATATAACTATTAAAATATCAATATTATATGTTTGTGCACATATTTGAATTAATTAACTCTTTTTCATTTCAGGATGTTAATTGAAGTCAATCCAAAGAAAGGATACAAGAGTAAGCCGAAGAAAGGGACCCCTGGTACTGACAACAAGGTGGCACGATTCTTCCAGAGATTTCAGATCAATACAGAAGGATTACCTTAAAGTATAAATTCAGTGTTCCCAAAAACTTCTAATAAATGCAGGCCATGTTCTGCTCTCTATAACTGGTTTTATCAGTATCCAGATGTTGCTATATTGGATTTTGGCTTAGTCACTACATTTTGAACCAAAAATCCATCCACAAGTCAGAAAAGTCTATGGTAAGTCAGAAAAGTCTATTGTCAGGTCAGGAGAGTCTATTGTCAGGTCAGGAGAGTCTATTGTCAGGTCAGGAGGGTCTATTGTCAGGTCAGGAGGGTCTATCGTCAGGTCAGGAGGGTCTATCGTCAGGTCAGGAGGGTCTATCGTCAGGTCAGGAGGGTCTATCGTCAGGTCAGGAGGGTCTATCGTCAGGTCAGGAGAGTCTATCGTCAGGTCAGGAGAGTCTATCGTCAGGTCAGGAGAGTCTATCGTCAGGTCAGGAGAGTCTATCGTCAGGTCAGGAGAGTCTATCGTCAGGTCAGGAGAGTCTATCGTCAGGTCAGGAGAGTCTATCGTCAGGTCAGGAGAGTCTATCGTCAGGTCAGGGGGGTCTATCGTCAGGTCAGGAGGGTCTATCGTCAGGTCAGGAGGGTCTATCGTCAGGTCAGTAGGGTCTATCGTCAGGTCAGGAGGGTCTATCGTCAGGTCAGGAGGGTCTATCGTCAGGTCAGGAGGGTCTATCGTCAGGTCAGGAGAGTCTATCATCAGGTCAGGAGAGTCCATCGTCAGGTCAGGAGAGTCCATCGTCAGGTCAGGAGAGTCCATCGTCAGGTCAGGAGAGTCCATCGTCAGGTCAGGAGAGTCTATCGTCAGGTCAGGAGAGTCTATCGTCAGGTCAGGAGAGTCTATCGTCAGGTCAGGAGAGTCTATCGTCAGGTCAGGAGAGTCTATCGTCAGGTCAGGAGAGTCTATCGTCAGGTCAGGAAAGTCTATCGTCAGGTCAGGAAAGTCTATCGTCAGGTCAGGAAAGTCTATCGTCAGGTCAGGAAAGTCTATCGTCTGGTCAGGAAAGTCTATCGTCAGGTCAGGAAAGTATCGTCAGGTCAGAAAAGTCTATCGTCAGGTCAGAAAAGTCCATCGTCAGGTCAGAAAAGTCCATCGTCAGGTCAGAAAAGTCCATCGTCAGGTCAGAAAAGTCCATCGTCAGGTCAGGAAAGTCCATCGTCAGGTCAGAAAAGTCCATCGTCAGGTCAGAAAAGTCCATCGTCAGGTCAGGAAAGTCCATCGTCAGGTCAGAAAAGTATCGTCAGGTCAGAAAAGTCTATCATAAAGTCAGAAAAGTCTATCGATAAGTCAGAAAAGTCTATTGTAAAGTAAGTAAATTCAACAAAATTAACTATTTGTTTTCATTTTACTGATATCTTGATGTAAATGATTAATTACAACTTACACTGAGAATAATGTATCTATTGCATAATGTGATTATAAACTGAATAAAAACCTTTAAATAAATTTTGTGCATGGTGAACAAATTTTTTCACCCCCCCAAAGTTTGCCTCAATGATATGGTATTATAACTTTGTTTTTCCCCTGTTATTGTAGATGGAAAGGCACAACTCTCAGCTTTCTAAAAATGTATACTTTGCATATACATGTAGTTCATTTATTTTGTGACATACCATGATCAATGACCATGATGATTGAAAATATTAATATGTATAAAATCAAATGAACAATGGACCATTCAACTAAAGCATCTCAAACTCCTACTACCAGTTGACCTAGAGCTACCACCCTACCACCCTCCCACCCTACCACCCTCCCACCCTACCACCCTCCCACCCCACCACCCTCCCACCCCAGGGATATAAGATTTTAGTTCTGCAAATATCCACCAGTGGCGCTACCGATTTTAGTTCCAAAAAAATCCGCCGCCGGCGCAAAGTGGCGCTGCCGTCGCGGCGGTGGCCGCGACGGTCAGGACCGTCCATCAGGGATTGGGCGACGGTCAGCTGACCATCGGCCAGCACGGACCGACGGTCAGTGACTGGCACCTCTGCTGCCAGCCATTGACAGTCGGATTGAGCCCAAATGACAGTCGGTCAGTAATACAGTGCATTATAAATAAGGGAAACGCGCCCTAAGGCAGCTGACAGTTGGGTTTTAGTCGATGTAGTGGGAAATCATGTACATGAATTATCGCATGGGGTTTATATCAAATTGCGGTCCCAAGGACACTTTCCCTGATGAAAAACATCCCATTTTTTCCAGGCACCCCGTAAGATGTTATCAAATGTCTGAATTATGTTACATCAGCTTTGGGATAACAAGATACCATTGTTTGCAGGGTTTGAGAGGAAAAAAAATCACAAAGAAAAACTGAGTCAATTTTCATTAAAGTAAATGACACTTCGAGATTCGTCTACCACGTTCAGGACCAGGAATAATGACAGTGAACCACTGCATGGGCCATAGAAATTTCACTGAGACTGAGAACAATTGAAAATGTCCAATTTGTCTCCCCAGAAAAGCCATTAATCAGGAAAAGTGATATCATTTTGGCAGGAGCAATCATAACAGCGAATGTGGTGCAGGTACGAAGTTATTTTTGGTGGTAAAGACCTTAATAACCAAACTAGGATAGTTAAATAATTATAGGCCTACTCATACACCCACTTTACCCAACTAGGATATCTGTACCCACACTGATATATCCATGATAGGATTCATTCATATTTCACTAGGTAAGAGTGACTAATTATGCTGTTCCCATGTGCACATTATAGTAATCGTTATGATTAATTACAAACAGAACCATAAGAAAAGAAGTCATCTCCTCTCTTACAAGGAGGCAGACATATTGGTGAACAACAGCGCCACTGGTGGCGATTTACATTTATTGGTGACGTCACTGGCCTACTCTGTCTGATTTGTCATCTTACTCGGGAAATACATGTATATTTGTATGTAGAACCATGAGTCAAAGATTTTGGGTTTTAAGTTTATTAACAGAAGTTAAGAATAGCGCCCAAATGGTATACATGAGATAATTGAACATGGTATAGACGTTGAAGATATAATGAAGTAAAAAGCAGTAAATGATGCAAACCCGTAATAAGGCAGTTGAAATATAAATGGCAGGATCAATTAATACTATGGTGGTGAGTGTCCATCACAAGTCTCTTGATGCGCTATCAGTGTCTATGTCATTATAGTTATTTAGCACCAGGTAATGTGTAAGTTGTCTGTAATGTGTTAAGTGAATTTAAATAAAACTCGTGGAGAGTTGACATAGCTATGGTGGACGGAGGAGGCTGAGGAAAACGGAAGTGATGCGGGAGGCTGAGCAATGGGAAACCGGAATTAGAACACAGGCGTCGCCATACAAATTCTCCTCATTTCGTTGGAGAAGCACTGTAAACAAACATCGACCTTAATTACAACAGATTAATTTCAAGCATTGATATATACCTCGGCAGCCTGTGCCTCGTTGTGAGTTGTGGGTATCATACGTCATCAGAGGTCACATGGCTTACAGCAATGGCGGCATTCATACAAGTTGTCTGCTATAATTAATTCCATATAAAATACCTCACCGCTTTTTTAATAAATGAGAACTTTATGAAGTTTAGAGAAGATGATATACTGATAGTATCAGAGTCACGGTGTTCGGATACCCAACTTAATTCATGCACTTATATGTGGCTCGAACGGGAAACGGGAAACGGGAACGGGAAAGTGACTGACATTCTCGTACATATTCAGCTCTAATCTTTACTAGATAACCCTATATATTGTCCTTTGGTAATATACTGCCACCGAAAAACAAAACAAAACATATACCACTTCACATGCTCGATCGTCCCATCATGCAATATCCACCCGAAAGCTATATTTCCACTTCCGGTGAAAAATGACATTGCATTTATTTACGCTTGAAACTTTCTTAAAGCAACATATCCTACAAATTGTTTCCACCAATCATTATGGGATGGAGAAAACAAAGTATTCTGGTTGTTTCTAGTAGATGGGCCTGAATCGATTAATAAACTTTCCGATTGGCGTGTTTGAAGGCCCCGTTCGAATCTGGACACATTGTGACACGTTATTTGTAGACCTATTTTCGATACTATGTAAATACAGCCCATTTATACTTCACTGGCCGTGACCATGCAGTTTATTGGTAATATTCCACGCTCGGGGCCAAATCATGGAATCAAGTACATGATCTATAGCTGCTACAAGTGCACACTGATGTAGACATATATGATATAGGAACACGGGCTCACAGAACTATAATTTCTCTTATAAAATTAAATTAGATCCAAAAATAGAACGTTTACTTTAAGAATTCTGTCTTAAGAATGGCCGCTCTTTTCTCACCGACACAATCGCCTATTTTCAAACATCTAATGATTGGACTGAGAACCTAGAACAAGGGATGCTAGTCTGAAAGAGAAAAAGAAATGTTCTAATTGTAAACTCTCCTATACAATAAACACCTATATAAGATATTCCTTTTTTAAAATTATGAATGTCTCGCTATCGGGACGGCTGTCAATATTAATATGTTCATTTGATTCCCCACAGTCCTTCTAATACACACTTTGCCTTCCTTTCTGTAAACATGTCACGGTACATCAATCATGAAAGTAAAGCCATGTCGTTGGTCTGAATAATCATTGTCTTGTTGTCATGTTGTTTTGTTGCTTAATACGGTCCTATCTTTTACCACTATTTGAGAACCCATTGGCGACCTTTAAGAAAAGAACATAGCGTAAAATCGAAACCTACAGGTTGATTAAATTTCGATTACATACCCCTTTTACACTACATTTCGCAGGGAAAACCTGGGGGTCGTGCTTTGGGCAAGAGCTTTATTCCTTTTGGAAGTTGATAAGACTGGCACAGGAATGGCGGAGAAGGTTTTGGAGATATCTAAGCGTGGCAGATGAATCGGTTAAACATCTCCCAAAGGGAGCGCATTACCAACCCATGCAGCTTTTCTTTGGATACATCGGACTTTCATCTGCCTTCAACAGAGACATTGGAATATAAACTTTGTCACGAAAACAACCATTTAATATAATATATATTTTCATGTTTTGTGTGAGCTTTGCCAAGGTTGTTTCATGGACAACATAATCTCAAATGATTCAACCATTTTCTTTGTCAGTGTTGCACACTGAAATGCATACTGGCATGCATGTTAGTTAATTCTCCTTCTCTCTCGTTTATTACAAAAGCTGAGACAGTCTTTGAAATTCTTTTATCTATAAGAGCATCATATAATATCTTATTCATATTTGGAAAATGATGATGATCATCACACTTTAATATATGACGTCATAGTTAATCATAAGATAATTAACATGGGAACATGACGGATATCATATATGCGAGATCTGGTTCCTGGAGGCGTGAAGAAGTAATGACTTTTTTCATCTTCACTGGAAATACATCTGAGCCATATTAAATAATGACTATGAATAACGTGTGACAATGTGTCATGTCTAACTATCTTATTAATTGGTGCCATCTCTGATGCAACAGGAATTGTCTTTTTCCCTACATGCGACAAGCGTTTTAGGAGAAATTCCATTCCAATGAAAAGTAAGAGTATAAAACTAGAATATCGCGCATGCCGGATCGCAATTGTCTAATTTGAAAAGAAATGCCAATGATAAGCCACACAAAGTAATCTAGTCCTGAAGACAAATCTCATCTAATATTCAGCTACCATTGCATGGTTCTGGCAGGCTAAGCTAAGGGTATGGGTATAAAGCGTACGTGTCGTTTTACTATCGTTCTATATCTGTAAAATGTAAAGTATTTTTATGGTGATTTTAAGAATTTTGTTCAATTTTCTCGATAAAGATTTAATAGTAGGAATTTTATGACTGAACAACATGTATCTTAGATTCAAATAGGCTCATTGTCAGAGATTTTTGCTGACAGACAAATTGACGCTTCCACTCTACTCTGCCTGTATATATAAACACGAACTACATAGATGAAGGAAGCTGTCGACCGTCCTTATTCCTTGGTTAAAAACAAAAGGTGTACATCTTTCACAAGGCCCAGGTTTTCCCTGAAAAGATGGACGCAATTCTACAAAAGCAATCGCTTGGCAGACCCGCTATACTAACACTGCCAGCCACGACACCAGGTTCTATGGGATTTCTGCATGGGTTCTTGAATAAGTGTTTTATATACTGTACTCAATCACGGACGCTATTGTCAGGCACCATTGTTTCCCTTAGATGAACCAAAGGCTTTCTGGTAAATACCATTGGCCTATAGGCTATATCCATCCTTGTAGGCAGTTAACTGGGGAATAGGAAGGACAGGAGAGAACAAATAAACGCTGATCCACTATAAATTAACAGTGACGCATAATGATTCTTTGTGGTCCATTTCGCTATAATATGGCTAAGTTAAGCAGGATGTTATGGTCACTAATGCTGCAAAAGATGTCATAGAACAACACATTGTGGAGGATTACCGAACCTCTTGAAACAACTGTCACGAACATATATGGGAATTAATGTCGGTTCTTGAAGCTATAAACATTGGGCTTCTATGGAACTGAGTTCTAATAAGATCTGATTTTTTCTCTCTCTCTCTCTCCCTCTCAAAATATATCGAGAATTTGTGATTGGCGTTCGTTTAGTTTTTGATTCACATTTGTGAATATGTAGAGTACAATAAGTACATTTAATCATTAAACATTTAATCAATTCAAAATTTAAATTATTGATGTCTCATATATGTAATCTAAATATAGCAATCTAGAAATGCATGTGAAACAAATGAAACAGCAATTGAGCACAGTTCGCACTTCTAGGCTTCCTTTGCGGATACTGAAATAAATATCTATAATGAAATTTCATTGCAACATCAAAGCAGAGGAATTAATGACGAAAAACTAATCTGACATCAATGATAGCACTTTCCTTGCTCAGAATAATCTCAATGAGGGAGGAGGGGGAGCAGAAATATTAATTTGAGAGGTCAGGCCTGTCATGAATCTGAAATTCTTCAAAACACGGGGGGGCTAGAGCACCTGGTCACAAGTTGTCAACTTCCAGAGTAAAATTATTGCCTCTCGCCTCATCCTCCTCATCCTGTCAAGGTCGGAAGGAATGAACACTGCATGGCTGTTCAATGATGGATACCCATAAGCTAACCGAGGAGTTGATATTTGAACAACGGCAAATAGGGACATGTACATGGGTAGACATACGTCGAAGGCCGCGTTGTACACTGTAGAAGATGTATTTAGCATCGATTACCTGTCACGAAAGTCTTGTCAGGGTTATTTGGGTCCTATGCACATGGTTTTATTTTTACCTACATGCAGCAATGTCTGATAAACTTCTCCCACTCTGAAAAATATATTATTATTTGATGAGTATTTGTTTAAACGTTTTCGATTTATCAATGGCGTCATTTTGTGTTCATCCATTGTAGCCACGTTTGTAAACGCATCATTACCGACATATTGGCTTAAACTCTTTCTCTATCCTTTCAAAGCTTGTTTGTATAGATTTATGAAGACTGATGAGAATTCTTCCAACCAGCTGATAAAATAGATTTTCCCTGCCTGAAAGACCTGACGCCGACTTTGAAAACCCAACTATTTCTAGTATCCGTTATAAGGTGCGTCTTCATTGGAGAAGTTTCAATGATACCAATGATAACCAACACCCACCTTTATAGTTGTATCTGATTTGTATCTTTCTTTTTTTCATTCAGGTTATAGATGGCGTGGACGCACTTAAGACGCTATTTAATGTAAACCATCTTCCATAGAAACATTAAATGTACACATCTCGAGCATGGTGCACATTCCCCGCGGTGGAAATATTGATTACTAGTCATAAACGTGCGGCAATTTCTACAACAGCTCATGGAACGTTCTTCACACCTAGGGTTTTCCCTCATTTATGGGTGCCCACTAATTACGGGTTGGCAATGACGCTAGATTCCCTTTTAGTTTCTTCTTCACGGGCAAGAAATGATAATGGAGTGGTATTGATGGTTTCTGTCAGCACATACGTTGGTTAATAAACCTACCGTGACCTAATCTGTGTGACACTATCATTCACACTCCAGGATACCTCGAGCATTGCGTCTTGCTCACATAACGCCCTCGTGTCTGGGATCCTTCAAGTTCGTATAGTAATTCCCTGTGATTATCAATGCGCCCTAACTAGCCTCCAAACTACTCTACCATCCCTTACCAAATTTTATCTTTTGAAAATTGGGAACTTATCTGATATTTGGTGATGAATGAATCCCATTTTATTCAAGTGTGATGATAAGAGATTGAGTAGAAGTTTAATGTATATGGTTGCTAATATCTGAATGAGCAGGAAAATGATTACAGTGAGATAAAGATGAATAGTTCCTTATCCAATTGGTTTCCACCAATCTGATTCAGTAAATCAGCAAAGGTTCTGTTATCGTGCCTAGACAGTGCAAGGAATTGTTTAAGTAAGTAACTGTTTAATCACATTATTTGTGCCGATAGTGACCCTCTTGCGAACACCTTTTCGTTTCAGAAAGACTAAAACCAGTCTATGATTAAAGGTTCAATGGGATGATAACTAGGCGTGCATATAATCCAGCAACTAGCTTTAATTATTTCATTCACGCTTGCACTGCGCATAACTATATAGTGTTACTTGAACACTACGGTATGGGTCAAGGACCTGGTGTTATATTATGCTAAAAGGAGGTAATGACCCTTTCTTTGACTATAGTTAGGCTTCAATTGGTTCACGATGAAGCGAGTCAATCAACGTGTCTACATCTGGACAAAAAAGGGACGCTTCCCACCACAGAAATATCCTCCTCATGCACGGAGTTATGACTTGCTGTTTATTGTCTATCAGGCCACCTATTTCTCTTCTTGTATTGAATTGCATCCATCTACTTGAGTCACATATAATTCATATCACATAGCATACGTTCCCATTGCATTGCACGAAAAATACACCATATAAGTGTCGATTTACTTCTATAGTAGATACCTGTCTAAATAATGGACAACCTAGTGGGTGGACAGGAGCATTACCTCCGACCGCTAATGGTGCACTATTTCCTCGGTCTGAGTCATAAACAGTTGTTCTTCAACCTTTGGCCCCGAGAAAATATCAACCTCGTATGCATATGCATATCGATAGCTGTCTCCCCTACTTGTACATTGGGCCAATTGCTCCATCTCTACAGGTAATGGACAGCCCATATGGCTATTGGCAGGCTCAGTAACACGGTTTGCATGGAGATGTTACTTAAGGGATACAGTGATGTGGAGGTACTCATTTCAGCCATTAATTAACTATACTACTGATCACTATAGAGGTCCTATATGAGAGCATTAATAGACGCTGCATCAGCGGACAGTCTCATGATATGTACAAAGTATAATATGTAAAAGCAATACTTATACGATAAGTGACCAAAACATGTTACTATTCTGGTATTAGAATTGGCCAGTAGATAGAAACTGAAGCCTTTTAATTGATTGTCTGTGCGTATATATATAGGGTGCAAAATGACAGCACCAGTATATCCTGGGACCCTCACCCTCACCCGGATCAAGATTACATGGTTTATATACGCTATGTTTAGAATTAGCCCCTTGATTTAGTGAGGTATGATAATAGGTATCCCTGCATCAAAACGACAGAGCATCTTGCCTGAATATCCTGTTTGTTGCAGTTTTGAAATAAGTCAGCTGTGGTCAATTATGAAGAACAGATAAAAATGTTACTTAAGGGGCACTATAGCAACATTTTGTGTTGCACCTGTGAAGAGCCATTATTTTCAGAGGCGCAATGTTTAGAACTAACTATTCCTCACCATTTACTTTCTTAAACAAGATAAACCCTGGCAATCATTCTTCATATTCCATTCCCATAGTAAATGGTATTTGAAATTAAGACTAATGAACAAGATATTTGTTATTCTGCAACTGCCTAAACCTTGCATGGAATACTTCGCAAGAGCGTCCATATGTTTGCACAATTATCGTCAACCGCTGCGACCACTGCAAGAAAATAACCCCTCCTACGAGGCGAATTGTGACAAAAAGCTGTCGGACAGTGGATGTGGGAGTGAGTGTCAAATTGAACCATCATGACTAGAAAAGATTACGGGGGTTTTCATATTTTGGACCTGGGATGGCAATGGACGCCATTCATTGTAAATGGGTGTAAACAGTATTTAGTATGGACCTCGTTCTCCAACAACACATTTCCTATTTTCCCATTTTATTACTATTTGAAAACAAAATTGGATAATCCTTGTACGACGTTTTTGAAGGTTGTTACCCGTTTAGATTACACTGTTTTTACTGCGTAATCGGGGCGCGGTGCATGTTGGATAATTAATTTGAACAAATATTATAATATTGTAGTCACCTACTTAAATTATGATGCGCGTAAAATTTATTTTTCTTATATGATTCTAATACTTATCAAGGGTTATGTGCATGATATCATACAGCAGCAAGACTTACTCCAAATCTGTTCAGGTTCCGTTGGCTGAGCTCGTATCCATTTACTCCGGGCAATTTTGTATCAGAATCTCCAAAATAATGTAATAAGCAAGAATGGGTGATCCCCATGTCTAGTCTCTTCGGCATAGTCATGTTACAAGCATACCACCCATGAAATATATATGTCTATGGATCCATCCGTGTAAAAATGTCTGCCTTACGCCAGATGGTTCCGAGGATCATAGGGATCAAAGATCTTCCCATACTTTCCCCCCTTCACACTTGCTCCAGATGTGGATCGAAAGCGAAAAATACAAGATAACTCTATCCCGATGGCTTACAAACCATAGAAAGAAATAAACGCCTTAGATTTATTAAAGGCTAGTCTAATTTAGATGTCAGAGAATCTATTGTAGATGCCACAAACTTGAAAGACTATTAATGCTAATTCCATTTCAAATCTGAGTCAAAATAAACGACGGTAAAACCCTTCTCCAAGCACACGTTATTAATAGCAGAGGCACCTTTCTTCCGGAAGTTGGGTATGGGATGCACACAAATTAGTTGTTGATAGATCTCGTCCAATGGTTGAGTTATAATCGCCTGGCCATTGGATTTGTTAAACCTTTACAACTCAACAATTTACTATTAGGCTTTGCCTTTGCATTCCTTCATGCTGTATACTGGTTTTCCACCCTACATTAAAATACTCAAGTTTATTCTGGGCCACAAGGCACTGAGTGAGGCGAAATAGTGAAACTAGTGGAAGACCTGGTATGGAAGTGAACTAAAATGCCTAGTGTAATATCACAATTATGAAAACATACCTGAGACCAGACCTCGGAACATTGGCTCGAGATGGTTTCATAAAAGTGAAGGACACCAGGCAATGCTGACAAATAAACCTTGTTCTCAACAAATGCATAGCAACTTTTCCATCAATCTTTCAACTATTTCTTGCTTTTGAATCGCCTATATGGGATTTGCAGTGTCCAATTACCAAAGCTTCTGGTTGTCATCATTACTCTTGGCTTTGCTGTTTTCTTCTAGCCTCCTTTTCCCTCGATGAAACATTCAAGATTACCAAGTTCCGAGGACGTTGAAAGAGTATGTTTTTCGATTAGGAATTTCAATGATGTTTTAGCCCAAGGGAAGCTTCTGGAATAAGACAAATCTTTGGCAAGAAATGTTAAATATCCAGCAAATGTTGGGGAAAGGTTTTGAATAAAGCTTCCCAGGAAAAAGGGGTGCATGTTCATCTCACGTTTTGATCGCAAAAAGACAATGAACAGATAAATAAGTATCTTAATGATTGGATCATATTCTTCCTTTAACAAATAGTTTTCTACTGCAAACCTTTAGATACATATATAGTAACAAAATCGATGAACACATGAACATACGTACATGTATGTATAAGTTCATACATAAAATACGAACATGCATTCATATACATGTACACACATGCGTGTACACACATGTTTTATACATATTTTTATTATGTATAATAATTATTATACCGGTGGGTATATATACTACACTGTATTATTAAGGAAATAGATCGTCCGGACATTCGTGACGTCATGCTTTAAAGTATCAGCCAATAGAAACGTCGCTTACTTGGTGCTACAGCAAGAGCCAAAGGCAAAACCAGTCGGATATGTTCACGGCAGAATGTACATAAACAGAATGTTTTGGATATTTACTACAAAATATATGTATCGTATAGTCACTTGTTTTACTGAATTGAGTATCCACTCGTTATATTCGTCCTTAGTATATGCCCGAGACCAGAAGCAGAAGGTCATAATTATTATATTGAACACAATGTCTGATCCCCTGGATCTATTTGATTTAGTCAACTTAGGAAAGGAAAGCGCCGAACTAAGTATATCCTCTTTTCAGACGTCGGGAAAACTACAGTATTATGTTCTACACATTGAAGTGAATAATCAAAGCACTTTCTTGGTGGTTTGATGGTATTTAAATAGTGCAGAAACTGTCTGTTATTCAGTTGGTGTAAATGGCCTAGAGTTCTATGCGGGCGTGGTGTGTACCTGACAGAGGATGACGTTTCAATAGAATAGAGCATAAAACAAAAGATTTGTCTAACAGTCCGCAATCTTGCTAAAACGACTCTAATGTAACATGAGTTACAATCTTGAAGCTAAGAAATTAACTTTCGAAGTTTTGTAGGCACATATATATATATATGTTGTTGTTGTGCTGTTTTTCTAGGTGGAGACGGTTTGCGAGGTCCTTTCTATATGGCAATATAATATTATTAACACTGCCCAATCACTGACAATATTTTAGTTAACGATTGAGTCGACGGCGCGTATACGGCAGTTCCCTTCCTAGCTATTTATTCCAAAGAAATG
The DNA here is from genome assembly GCA_942159475.1 of Sthenelais limicola. Classification (NCBI taxonomy): domain Eukaryota; kingdom Metazoa; phylum Annelida; class Polychaeta; order Phyllodocida; family Sigalionidae; genus Sthenelais; species Sthenelais limicola. Next base: position 109,116,306 of record OW804095.1, on the reverse strand, counting down.
TTCATTATCTCATGGTACCACGAGTAAACACTGATACGAAATGTGATGATATACCGTATGTGGCTTTTACAGAAGAATATTTTGTATATGAGACATAGGCTTTTGATAGCTATAGTATAGCATATCTATACTAACGAGTGACTAGTGAAAAGGAAATGCATTCATGAATATTCATCATATATGTTCAATGTCGTTTCTGTATTCATGTAATCTTTACCCAAAGAATTTCCTGTGCCGGCAATTCATGGATGACATATATATATATATATATATACATATGCTACTGACGTGTATGTTACATATGTAGGGGTTCATTCTATTAAACTATGTGCATCCATACGTATCTATAACACATTTTCAGACATGATGGATTAATTGATAGATTAATTAAACTAGTTCATTCATTCATTCATTTGTCATAATAATTAATGGATTTATATGCCATGCAGACCACACGTGTAAGCATTTGTTAACACTGACGAATCGGTACAAACTCTTGAAATAGAGCATATATACATCTGGTGCAATTGGTTTAAGTGTTAGAACGTATTAGCGTTCCAAAAAGAAAACTGATTTCGATGGCCATTTAAAAAAAACCCCGGGGACTATGGTCAGTTCGAAAGTAATGGGAAAATACGTCTCGGTGGAACCTCAGACTAATCAATTGAGTAGAGAGGTATAGGAGAAGGACATGTTAGGAAGAAAATCGACCGACTAACTTTTATTTTCCTTGACTTAGCGATAGATTAGTTGAGAGGCAAGCGACCCTCTCTTCCTTTGTCCCGGCGAGCAACCCACCGCCTTGGTCGTGGTTTCTTCTTAACAATCTTATCAGGGGCTTGTAAACAATGGTTGACTTAGTAGGAAAGATACCCTGGTGGATCGGGTTTGACAGTAGCAGTGAATCGGCCCTTTCACCGAACAAGATTTTAGAGTAAATACTGTAAATATGCTCGATAAAATCAATGTTTTCTGTTATTCAGGAATAATCAATAAGAAACGTCAAATTAGTCCAACGAATATATGGTCAGGAAATATATAGCCCATTAAATTATTTTTTAAAAGTTTTGAGTAAGATGTCATAAATGAAACTTCAGTTGAAAAGTTTTAATTTGGGATGTATTGTCAGGGGAAATGTCGGTGAGTTGGTCACAAAGATCTGAATCACAAGTCTGATTATAATCTCGCTTTTACAACAAGAAAGCAATCTGCTTTATCTCAGAGGAAGGAGTACTCCAACCATCCGCAACACACTGTGTTCGATTCAAATGATAAAATGTTTCAAGGTTGTGGAACCTAAATGGGAGTCAGCATATTCTTCAGACAGAAGACAACGGTTGTACAAGATTCACCATCTTCATAGACGTTTAAAGACACCTTCTGTTTATTGCTATGCAGCCTTTGATACGGACTCTATGGTCGATTCGGACAAAGAGAAGCAAGCGCCTTTTTCGGATGAGCTGAGTATATACAGATGTGCTACTATACAATAAGTCAGTGATATTTGAAATAGGGAAGTGAACGGGTAAGGGTTATTCCGTGGCGATAAACCTCAGGCGAAAGAAACTATTGATAAAAGGCTGTGTCAACCTTTGCGTGGCTCTCTCTAGCAAAAATGGTTTATCTATAGGAACACCTTGGAACTTAAGCACACAATTTTAATGATTGTGTTTGACGCAAGGGAGAAATATACCCTCTGGAATAAAATAGCAAACTGTGGTTGAAAATGTGTATTTGTTTTATGTATTGATCAACTTCTTATTAAGTGTAACCTCTCTCAACTAAAGTATGTTGTCAGTTTTTCTGACTTACTAGAGAGTTGTTCACTTTTGTTTTGTTCATTTTAAATGGGATATAATAATTTCACTTCGTGGACGAGACATAATAATATATTTTTTTGTTCTAAAATGTTGTGTATTGAATTATAACTTCACTGTATTCCGTATCAAGGCGCTTCAGTAGTACACAATTTCCTTAGGTGAAAATGATTTTAACTACATTGATAGAATAATTTAGATAAATATACACTTTCCCTGCATGTTTCTCACTATTTTTTCATTTTTACTATTATTAGATTACTTCTTGTTAGATGTGTAGCAGATGACACGCACTGGAAATCCTTTTAAATATGAAGTGCACAAACAATTTTGTACTTCCTTTTAAAAGCAATATAAAAGATTTATCATTTTTTCATTAACTTCGCGTCTGTGATATAATAAAGATTCAAGATGACTCAAGGTGAAAACATTCTAGACAATAGGGTCTTTTTAATCTAAGATCTCTCTCTGGCGGGGGTAAAAACTAAAGATGATAACACGTAAGACATAAATGCTCAACAGATCATTATATGTAAAACCCTAGAAGTTTTGTTAATCATACCTCAACTTAATTAAACAGTGATGTTTAATGAATAATATTTACTACAAATTTGCAAAAGGTTAAACACAGAATATGAATCTGTACCATTAATGTTAAAAAAAACAAATGCATATATAGCTGAGACCAGTACAGGATAGCTACAAGAACGTAATCCCCAAAATGGGACATTAAACTCAGAATATCAATGGAAGGTTGAAATTATTAAGCCAATTAAATTAAGTGATTGGGAATAATGTATCTTACAAATCAATATGTGGAGAACACCTGGGAAAACCAACAAAATGTGTTGGCAGGTTCACCCATTCTCTCTACACTCACTGTAATTGTTTATAAAAGATGAATACAAATACTTGAATAATAATTTACTTCTCTCTATCTAAACAGAATTAAACTGGAAAACATTAAACGGATAGACATTTAGACGGAGAATTAATTTACTGATCCAGGAAATAATGTCCATCGCAATTCCCCATAGTCGATGGCAAAACAATACCTAAATATGATTATGATCTAGGCAGAGTTAAGAAAGTATAAATTAAACTGGCTCCTTCTATCGGGAAGAGATGGTTACAAAAATGGATCAAGGATTATCAAATTTATGTAATCCTAATTAGGAATTTGAAAATCCGTGCCGGGAATCCACCTCTGAGCAAGATGGAAAGGGATGAAGATTGGGATGTGCATCTCGGACGAGGGGTGAGTGTCCTCAGTCATCATTTCATTGGCAGGCTAAGGGCGTGGGAAGGATGCAGAAGAGGTTACAGAAGCCTGACTGAAGTGAACCTGTTTAGGACACTAATTAACACGACCTAATCAAGCATGTCTGACAAACAGCTATAGCTGATTTAAGAATGAACATGCGAAGCCGTTTAAACATCCCAGGGATGAGGTAATAATTCTCGAGGATCTGCCAGTTTCCCATCCAATGTGGCAAAAACAATCTTTTTTCTTAGTCAAGTGGCGAAGCCCGTGTTCAATGATGTACTTCAATTTGTGAAGTACCAGACCGGTCTTATCGCTATCTTGTCATGAGTTGGGTGTAGCATTGATCTGTCATTAAGTACTTTAAAAGGAATCGTTAAGTGATTATCAATGTTTTACTCCAATCTCGGGGAAATGCGTGAGGGTATTGGCTTAGATATTTATTTAACTCAATCCATAGAGCAAAGCAATGATAAAACTTAACTAGCCTTACTTTGCTTAGTTCCGATGACATGATGTACTTATTTTCAGTTTAGACGAGGGGGAGGGGTGGGGGTGGGCAAACTAACTGGCGATTAGTTTTGCAGTTAAATTTTGCGATAGGGTGGAACTCTCCCTGGCAGGTTCTGCGATGTGCTTTGCGACGAATTCTCCACACTCTAAATGCCAACATTCTACTGTGACGAGGTTTCTTTAGATATTCTCCTACAAAACATCGCACCTTAGTAAATTCTAACATCGTAAAACGAAAGCTGAAAAAGCTAGAGAATTCGGAAGGAACTATCGTAATCCGCTGGCCAGTCCTCCAACCGGTGACAAGCAATCCAATCGATTTTGGCAACCTCCAGCAACTTTTGCAATAAAGTAGTTGCACCCCCATCACAAAGGTCCATCGTGAAAGTCTATTACGAAGCACATTACAGTCAGTGTGCCCCACCCCCACCATAAGCTTACTTATACAGAAGCTTTCAACAAAAATCATTTCCTGCATTTTATCCTCATTAGTCATGCGATCATGTCAGCTGAAGAAGACAAAAGATTTTTGTCAAAAGCAGAAGTAACTTTAAGCTTGTCTTTATACTCAAGATAAATCGGGAGATAAATGCATTAGCTTTGGCCTGAAACTGGTCGTTTAAGTATGAATCTGCGCCGCATTTCATATCTAACACAGCGCGTGTTAGAGGACCTAACAACAGTCGTAACCAAATAACGAACAACATATTTTAACACAGAGCTGTGTTAGTGTATGGGGAAATGTATTGTTATATCTGACCCCTAGTTGCACTGCTATAACGAATGTGCGCTGTTTCCCTTTAGTCCCCATTTGTTGGGCTGGCCGGGGACAGTTATACACATATATATACAGACGAGTTGTACTAGTGTTGGACTTCCGTTTCCAGCCAACTGCTTACATCAACGAAAATACAAAACAGTATTTGTTTACTGCCCAAAACGGCTAAATCATGGCTTTCCACGGGTTCATTTTGTTTCGAAATCATTTCTTAATTGTTGTTAATGATAGTAACAGCCAACAAAAGGGGACTAAAGCCATTAGATCCTTCAGTTATGGTCCTTCGTTTTGTCTAAGGCTCCCGGAAACAAGCCTCGGCTTCTCCTCGGCTTGGTTCCCAGGAGCCTTAGACAAAATTCACGACCATAACCTCAGGATCTAACCGCCTATTAGACCGATTTGATCAGATTATGTGAGGTTTTTTTTCTTGCCTATAGACCATGTTTGTATCGACGGAAGTACCTGAGGTAAGCTTCCGGTTCAAAGTATGAGCACTCAATACCTGTTTCGTGTCTAAAAGCACTATTAATTACCCTCGGTTTGGTGGTTCATTGTGGTTATGTGGTCATGGAAACTCGAGGGCTTCGGAATACTTTCATCCAATACAACCACAATGAACCATCAAACCTCGGGGTAATAATTCTATAATACTTCTAAACCTAGCAATCGAGAAGCTGGGAACAAAGGATGACCACCAGAAAGTGGAACGACTACTAGAAGGCGGGTGCTACATTACGATATGTCTGCTACATTATGACATCCAATTCACAAACAACCGAGTATGTCACCATACAGACAATGGGTGATGTAGCACAGCCGAGCTCACTATACCGAGCACGGAGATCATCTCCGTCAATTTCCATGTTTCTGCCAGCGTTTTCCTTCCGTGCATATAGGCCTATGACATGTGGACTCAAGAGGCGAAGGCTCTTGTAGATATGAAATGCGGGCCTGGATCCTTGGCTTGTATCTCTATATCACCCTCTACCTTCGTGTCATTTGACTTCTCAGACAAGAGGTCGAAAAAAAAAATTTTCTTTAGTTGTTTATTACTTTGGTGACTCAAATTCATTGATAGTCCGATATTCATTGATGGTATGACCTGTATTTCCTCTTTAGAATTATGACTCTTCTTGTTCCTGCACATGAGTCAAAAAGACAATTGCTTTTTGTAATTCTTTAATGTGTCTCATTAACTTCAAGACAGACATGAAATATGATAATATTAAATAACTTTAACTTCGCCAGTGAACCATGTAGGTAGGACCTCGCCATCCCCTCTCAATCTACAGAACCAGCACAACAACAACTGCGAGCAAATTAATCGAGAATGTTAAGAGCCATCGTGACAACAAACATGTGAAATACTATCATCCAAAAGTTATTACACAAAGTTTAAACTTTACGTACTTCCGGATCGTGCTTTAGATGTTTTACTTCGAATTCATACGAACGCAGGTCAACGAAATGCCAACTACCATACGAAATACAAAAGAAAACAAGAGCCGGTGAGCATTAATAAATAAAACCACTGCAGCAGAGGATTTCGGCAGGTAGGCCACTGTGGACCAGAACAAATGACTTTCAGATATGGGCAGAAAAGGAACGGAACAAAATGTAGAAAATTTTAGTTTTTGATTGATGCAGCATTAAAGCAGTTTTTGATCGATGCAGCATTAAAGCACCCAAATAATGTAAGATGGAACAATTGGTAAATACAATTCACTTGATATGGGCATCAATTGATACGCATCAATTACTACTTATTTGATACAGAAGGTTGATAGATCTAATGGGCCGGGTTATCTAGACAGCGAACCCGCTTTCAATAATCAGTGGATGGATTCATTTGATTCAATCCAACGTTTCAATAAAGACATTTATGAACGTATTAGTTCTGTGTGTGTATTGTATTTCATACCAGAAACGTCTAGCGTGCGTTACTCTTCAAAATTGTAATCGATTCATTACTCCCACTACTTGTCATAATTATAATCGTGTCGTTATAATGATTTTCAGTATCATTTAATAGGTTGTCTAATGTAATAGTAGACCTACGCTAAATTACTAAAACTGAATCACTCGAAAGTAATGTCACATAGGTTGGCCAATCTATTTACTTTTCGGACTTTCTCTGTTCATACCGCCCACAAGAATTGCTATGAATACATTATTCCAGATGGGAGGAACCCCAAGAAAGAATACTTTTTCATGTTTGCTGGAAAGTTAGTGGGGAAACAAAATAGATATGAACACAAATCTAGTGGGAATTTAACTGTTTGTTTACTGGCTTGCAATACAAGAGACGGACCCCTGCCCTCCAAACTATAATACACAAAGATCCCAGTGAAGCAAGGGGGCAGTGGGTGTGGGTGTGGGGGTGTGGGTGGGGTGGGGTGGGAGTTCACAGATGAAAGCTTTTAAATCGTTAGGCATGAACAGACATTTCACATCCAAGTTCGACCCTCTCCCACCCTAGAGTCATTTATTGTAGGAGAAGACTAACGGAACTCCATTGTAGACACTGCCTCACACTACCCTACACTCTGCAACATTTTTTAGCAGCGTTTGTATTTTTTTTTATCGACAGTTACAATTTGTTATACTTTGGCTGGTCCAAATATCAGAGATAGACTTCCTTTTAGATTTTCTAGAGAATCTGGGGCCTTAGATCGCAACATCTGGCCGCTGAAAGGAGGGATCAAAGAGGGATTTGAAGGGGGAATTTTTATGTGGGACTATTAGATATTGCGGTCAAAGGTTTGAAAGAACTGAGTCGTCTCTACCTTGGGGAAAATATCTATATGTAAATCGAATCTTGTCATACACAAATACATATACCTGACTTCTCGGTAATACTATTTTTAACATCGAGCTTCTTTAATACAGGTTTGAAAAGGGAATATTTCAATATCACTCTCTACTTTTCTAACCTAAAAGCATGATAAAAAAACTATAGGGTGCTACCTAATTATTTTATACCTGTACGTACATCGGACAGCTATATATCGTTATTGTGAATTTAGTATAATTATATGTCTTTCCTGAGATATTGTACTTTTAACTCATCCTTGACTTGGAATTGGGGAAACACAATTTTTCAAGATCAATTCTAATTCTAACTGTCTGGACAACCGTTGAGATACCAGAACATGCTTCTTTCAACAACATAAGCAACATAGACTCTTACTACACTCGAAACCCCTGATTGAATGTTTACGACTTGAAACTATTACCTTGGATTGAGTAGACCAAATCCTCTTTACAGCACTGCAAGGCTCATGGTAAAACCTCGTGAAACCTATCCGAACTAGGGGAAACAAGATTCCCTGGTCGTAAATCTTTCCATCTCCCATGCCAGAGGTCTAACAAGACATATGGATACTTAAAATAAACTTAAATACATGAGAACCAAAGCACGAATATTGCCAGTTTAGGCTTCAGCAACCCAGTGGCCCCTAATACATATTTGGTGGTAGTTTCTGAGTAGACAGATACATTTATTAATGTTCTATTTGTCACACGCTAAATCCACTCCATCCAGTTTAATATCGCTACGCCATGTTATATGATTGTTGTTATGATTTTGTTCAACGTATATAGTATGACCCTGATGACCGGAGATGTATTTCTTTTATAATATATCAAGCTTTATGGTAAAGTTATGGCTGCTCTCAATAAAATACTGGGTGCTCTTATAAATGAAAGTATGCATAGGTATGCGGTTAGGTTATCTTCTATATCTGATTGTTGATGTCCAATTGAATATTTCATTCTCAATGTGGCAGTCCAGTTCAAATCAACTCCCATATGTATGTGGTGAATGTATTTCGGGCCTACTAAAACATTGAAAGCATGCATATTGTTATACCTCATTGTGCCTACCCCTAAAATTGAACTTTCTAGCTAGCTCCTACCTGCCTGGACGCTAGCTCCTTAATGATTCATTCTCTATTTCTATTGGTCGCACTGCACCTGCCAATTAGCTTGGAGGGATATCTCAACTATATAACAGGTGCATTGCGCACCTACTAGCTAGCTGCCATACCTATCAACAGCAGGTATTTACCATCACATTACTCTGGAATAACCATTACTTCATAGTCTACAAGTTCTTTACTTCTTCATGTTACACACCTTATAACATATTGGTGGAGAATACTCTACAAACCTTCTAGTACCTCATGCCAAAATTGCGACAAACAGCACAGCAGAAAGAAGCCATAATTATATAATTCTAAAGGAGAATTCTTGGAGTGACACCCTTTACATTAAATTTAGAAGCCCTTTATTTAAATGTCCATTCGTGATTATTCCATTAGTCTTCGGGCTAAAGCCCCGGCACTATGCAATACCCCATTTTCAAAGTCCATATTCAATACATTAGTTTCGCTCATCATCCAAATGAAATAATTCAGGCCCAAACCTCCCATAGAGAGTATCAAACTACACAACGCTCTGTATAATTTATTTGTGATGGGCTCCTTCTCTGAAGCTACTTCCAGAAACATGATTAGAGCTATAATTATACATTTTTAGCAAAGCGGTTTTCTTCATGTGCAAATGATGCAATGTCTCGTATAGGCCTCTAATCATGACCTGATACGTACGCCTGGACGCGAAATGAAGGCATCAGAAGCTATCAGAAAAAGGTGAGAAGATGACGTACGTGTGCGGCTGTGCTGTGTGACTTTCCTTGTGAATGTGATGATAGGGTGAGGTGGGGGATTTTACCTGAATGCCGCGAACGGGGATATATGCGACAGAGACCCCTTTAATTCACCTAGACATCGCACTGCTTCACCTGCCAATATTTAGAATAATATACTGGACAAAACTGGAGAGGTTTTAACTTCTGACTTTGGTGCTTGCTATTTAGTCTCTTTCATTTAAAACATTTCGCATCCTTTTTCGCAATGCACGCTCGGCAACGTCATCTTTTATTTGTCGCCCAATAATAATGCTAACATAATCCAACGTGAGGTGTTTTAATTGAGTTGCTTCTAATTTTCTTTCCGAGATTATGTTTTGACACTGTAGATATACAAAATATATAGTAACATAAATTGAACCTAATTGTAGACTAAATAGACTATTATTGGGGGATTGTGCACATGAGTGATTACTAATTACTAAATTGCAAAATACTTTCGACAGCAATTGCTGAGAATAGATGCATGTAAAATACTATTGATGTAATCAAATTAAAGGAGTAAAACCCTATTGCAAATGATTCACGAAACGTCCCATGATATTTGAACCGGCGTGATGGCTAACGCCACTGCTTACTAGCCGATTATAGGAATATAGGAATGGTTATGCCTTTATTTCCATGGGAAATCACTATGTGTTTTTGCTAAATTCCCTGACTTTCCTCGTTTCATTGAATTTGATGTTTGCTATCGTCCCCAGTCCCACACAGTTGGCAATGGAAATACAGATAAGGCTTGCTTTAACCAGTGCCCAAATGGGTGCGATAATTTGTGGATAGTTATAGCAGTTGGTAACCGCCCACTATGACAATAAAATGGATGATTTATATGTTTATGTTCCTACTTAAATTGTTTCCTTTTGAATAATGTAATGAAGCCAAGTGATCCACGATAGACATTGTTTTCATCTGCCAAAAAACGAAAGGCTTCAAGACGGCCATTTCTTTTGCGCGTATACTGCTTCCGGTAGTGTGGCAAAAAGATACACAGTCCGTGACCGTTTTTCTTTAACGCTCCACGCTTTTCAATATATGAGTTGTAATTGGTTTTAGCCACTGTTTTCATTTCTCCGGCCAATATACATACTGCGGAGATTCCGCCATGTGTACAACCTCAGCGAAGTAGATTATAGATGTTTTGATAAAGATATACCATTTTGTCATATTGTGATGTTTGCTTGTATTCAGCGTATGGGACCCTCTCCCCAAATTACAACAATTATACTAGTGGAATGATAAGCTAGGTTGTCGTCGATTGCTACCTTCATGTATAAGTATACTTACACCAAGAACACAATTATTTCAGATACTTACATCAAAAACACAATTATTTCAGATACTTACATCTGGAACACAAAGGAACTATAAAATATTAACCACCCCCATCAGGAATATCTATATGTATAGCGATGCCTAAAAATAAATGTATGTTTTTTTGACACAGAAACATTGTGTTGCCTAGCATCTTCTCAATGAGGACAGTAAACCGCAGACCAATTTGCAATTCGTAATCTTCGATTTCATGTTATAAATTGCCGTGTGTCTGTTTATCGCTCAGTCAAAAACAAAATATTGTATTACAGACAACGACTTCTTAAAGGTCACTTACCTTGCAATCAAAAGGTCACTGACGGCCAAGGAGACAAGGAAGGTGTTGGTGACCGTGCGCATCTTACGTCGTCCTATTACCACTATAAGGACCAGAAGATTTCCAACAACGGAGAGGACCATTATCAATGTATAGGAAATAATAAAAAAGGCTTTGACCCCTGACGGAAGGTCATCAGGTACCATATCTCGTTCAGACAAAAAGTCAGCATCGCCGCCTCCTAACCCAGAGGAACCATTGATAGAGGAATAGCTGGATAGGTTACTACCTGGATCAGCATATCCAATAAAGGGATCATTTCTATGAACTTCCCGGAAGTCCGGTTGTGGGTGGTCAATGAGATTTCCTGAGCGCGCGTCTGTGTCGATTTGCGACGTCCAATCACTAACGTTAACCATCTTGAGCACACCTTTTCGTTGGCGAATATGTTAATATGTCTTAATGAGCTGCCTTCAATGAATTTCAAAAAGCGTGTATGATCAATTCTATGACGCAGACGCTTTGTTCACTTTTTGTCTGTTTTCTGGCTGCAAAGTGTGACAGTCTCTTCTTCCTCTTTCGAATAGTTTATTGTCTCACCAACTGGAGAATGTTCTTTGAATTTCTCCCCCAATCACGAATCAACAGATATGACAGCTGGATTATCTCTCACTTACGACTTAAATGAATCCTTAAAATCGCCTTTTCAGTAGTTTGACTGGAAATGATTCAGCCTTTATTGAGTGAGTTGAAATGGATAATTAAGCCAATCGGTTTGGTCAAAGCTAAAGGGAATTTTCTTGTGTGTCTTTCACGTGTATTCTGTTCTTATAGATACCTAAAAAGGCACAGTACATTAAACTGTCGGAGGTTCTTGTTTTATTGTATTCAATTATTGAATATTCATTATGTTGTTTTAATGCATTCAACCAATATGTTAACCTGTGCTATCTTATGTCGCCAATCTGGCAATGGTTATCATAGAGCAGTTTTTAGTCTATAACATCTCTATCGCGGTAAAACTCAAAATAACTATTTTTACCTCGCTGACCGTGCGTCCAGATGCGAAAACTGCCAACTTATTTCCATTGATGAAGCAAAAGCTCAGCTGCTGGTAACTCCTAATTCCACAGGCATTGATACTAACAAAACCTTGGCTTCTCTGTGAAGGTTATTTGTCCAGCCTGAGGTAAAGAGAGAGCTCGCGATAGATTTAGAAAGAGGAGAACGTTCTCAGATCCAATAGTAGGCGCCGAAAAATCAAAGTCCGTCACGATAGTTTTAATTCTCCAGCATAAAAGTATGCCATTCCTCCACGCTTGCCACTTCTTGTCCTTGTGGGGACAAACCTTCGTAAGAGCGAAGGCCGACTGCAGAGACCCTAGGGGTGGTTAATGACATTAAGTCCTGGGCCAATGTTCAACTGCACATGTTCTTCACAGTTTATTTCCAGTGGAAAAACATATTCCGAGATATGTGGAAGCTAGAATTTTCACTCACTCGCACTTACCAGGCTCTTCGCCATTAGGCGTGTGTACGTAAGCGGTTTGAATGTTCCTCCCTGTGTAGGGAAGGAGTGAGAGTAGTTCTGGTGGTGGTGGCGTTGGGTGGTGGTGAAGGAGGAGGAGGTGTTGGTGGTGGAGGTGGCGGCACACAGAGAACTGCTCCCTCCGACTCAGGCTCACCCATTCATGTGGATGGTCTACTCCCCCATCCACCCATTGATTGCCTTATCATGCTTCTCCAAATACAGTTCTACTCCGTAGTAGAAACCGATATATTGTAATTTTATTTCCCCCATGAACATATTTATTTAGCTGGAAAATGGAAGAATCACAGATCTATCGAGAGGTGGTAGTTTGTCCAAATTGCGCTTTCATTACTAAACCCCTGTAGATAAGGACCTATTTTTGAAATACGGCACTTATAGATCATATATATAGGGAACACATTCAATAATTATATCTTATTTATTATTTATTTATTGTCTCTTTATTAATTTTAGTTTAACGAATTTTTATTCACTATCGATGCCTGTATTTTACAATTTTGATTATTTTTTTCAAGGGAGATAGATCTTCAGTTGGCGTATTTTAAAATGTTCTCAGTGACTTGAAACAAATAATAAGTTTTAAACTGATGATATTGGCAAATTGAAAGGTTTACTATACATCTTCCATAATTATAAGTATACTAAACATACATAATAATCATCCAAATATCACGAGCCGCAGTGCTGAATATAAGTTAAATTATAACTATTATGCCAAAATATTAAATCACAACTTCAGAATCGTTGAATGTATCCAAAGAGTGTCTTGTTACTGTATGCTTAAAAGGCTTTGCATCTTTTTCTAAAATGTATTGTAACTCTTCTGCCAGTGCCACTGATGTATGTGATCTTCAATCTTCAAGGAAGTTTATTTTCTATCCGAATATTACATGGAACTCTTTATTCTCGTACTATGCTTGCACGTGCGTCTTTGTGTGTAAGTCATAAGGGCCTAGTCCACTAAGACGATTCTCATGCGATTTTGCGCCCCAGAGGACTCTTTTGCACTAAATTATGTGAGAATCACATGAGAATCGGCTTAGTGGACAAGGCCCTTAAGTTACAAAAAGAACTGGCGTGACAACACTGTGATTTGTCATTCTCTCCTTTGAACACCATACAGAGTACGAAGGGATTTGTTTTGTGCCACCTACAGAACTTTTATCGTGTATTTTCTTTGCCCCTAGAATGCCAAACTCCAAGATAAGCGAGATGAAAGCCATTTGTATGTTATGATTTGATTTATGTATGGTCGAACTCTTCAGGCAGCGAATTGTCAATTTGTTTGCAGGGATAATTTGTGGACATTGTAGGGAGACCCCTTAGACAGTTGGACAATGCCCAGTGCACGAATTAAATTGAATTGAAAAACCTTTTTATTCATTTGGTTAAATGCTGTGGAAGAGGGTCACTCCAGCTAATGCGGGGATTTCTAAATCTTCCGAGTCGTATACAATATGAGCTTGTAGAAGAACAATCTCGCCTTGGTCACTGACTCAGGTCGAGTCTCTTTTACAGGTTAAGTTTTTAAATTCACAATAAACAATATACAATATGCACGACGCACTCAATTATGAGCAAGTTTTCGACTTTATACATGGAGAAGACTTCCACGACAGGATTGCTACACCCATTGGTTTACTAAATACGTCTTGGTGATATTAGCAGAGGGTTTGCTTTCGCTCTAAATAAGGACTTTGTTGACTTACAACTCCCGCAATAAATCGTTTGCATGTGGAGATATTTTGAATATTTTAGAAAACATTGGGAATTTTGCCTTTAATTTAACTTTAATCAGAGTTCAGCTTATACTATGACTGATTTAAGTAACCTATGTTATCTACCTACAGTTCATTGTGGACCATGTGTTTCGTTCACACAAAAAAATCCAAGATAACCTCAGACAATCAATCCACGAATATTCTTTTAAAATGATGTGAGGAGATATGGTATTAATGAAACGTTTGAAATCACGAAAATGACACCCCACCCCCATCCCCATCCCCAGGTGATCTTCAGTTGGCGTGTTTTGAAAGTCGTCGGTTACCTAAAAGTGGATGTGTTTACCTTACGCAAATCCTGTCATCCCTGTGGGTATTATGCGATGAGAAGGGTCTAATTGCTGGGATGCATCATGTTTTCCACTTGGGAAGAGAATGAAACACCGGACAGCGAACTGCCTTTGTCACTGCAGGATGTGGCGTTGACAGATAAGCGTATATTGTATGTTGGCTAGCAACGTAAACAGCCATGTCACTAAGTGACCATTGGATAACAAATTCATTGGCCAATGAAATCATTTGGTTCAATGCCCTTCCAGGGCAATCCAGTGTCAGCTAACTACCGGATTTCAGCGATTCAACACCTCAGATCACAGTGGGTTGGGTTGTTTTGTTGTTGCTTTTTTTTTAAAAAAAAAGAAAGACATCTCATTCATTCATATCTCAATCGAGTAATAAATTTTCCCTAGTGTGTTTTGCATCGCTATATGCGATGCGCAGGCATTGTTGCAGCCAATCACCACTCACTTACCATCAACTCCACCTACACCCCACTCACGCACTAACCATTCCCAAAACCCACTCTCCTCACTTAACATCTAGCCACGTTACTGAAAACATTTAAATAAATAACCCACCCACGCTCACCTATTACAATTAACTCTTCATTCCTCATCACTAATTACTTATTATCATCAAATCAATTTTACTATACCTCAAATTATTTTGTAATTCATCTCTTTTACCCAATTTTCATCATCAAAAATCTACTTATTTATAGAAATTATTTTATTCAACATTTTATATGACTCTACAAATTAGATAAACTTCAATTTCCCAAGGCAGCTTACAACTTCATTATTCCTACCTCAATAACTGGCGTGACAACAATGATTGGCCAAACATTGTCTCGACATTTATTCACGCATAACAATACACCCAATTTGAAATGATCTGAATAGGGGATTTGCATAGCCGCCATTTTGAATCTTGATTCGCATGGAATTATGGGAGTAATGGTACAGTGTAAAATCTATAGGAAACATGTCATGTTCAGCATGGACTATTTATCAATGCTCTAATGTCAATATCCATGTATCATACATGTTTCCATAACACAAGTTTCCATCTTTCCCATCATGCATTTAGTTTTCATAGAACATTTATACAAGCTCTGATATTGGTGAAAACTTTCTTGCAACTTTCGATAAAAATCTTGCCAAATATTTGTATGTTAGATTTCAATAGAGCTCATCCCATATGGTGTACTGAGACAGACATGCGCAGTGGCACATGGCAGTCCCCTATACTGTACTGTGTTCGTACGTTGTTGTTAAACATATTGGAATCTTTTAATTCAATGCCAACGAATATTTTTGTAGCACAGCTTGGATAGGAAGGCCTAAACTAAAGACCATCCACAATTCATTCTTAGAGTATTCAATCGAATACCAGCAAGAAATACCTCCCTAAGCCTCAATTTTCTTTTTACCAAGATCTGCTTTGCGAATAATCTGATTGGAAGCGTCAGGTGACATGCCCACTTCATGACTAGAAACTCATGGGAGTGTAACTGGAATTGAATTGGAATTGTATTCGCTATATCGTTTTAAGAAATTGCAATGAGCAAATTTTACCTCTTTCAATGAAGACTCATAGAGGCAAGAAAGTCAATTGCACACATCAAGCAGCTATATATAAGTAAAAGTATTGATTTAGAGCACACAATATGTCCTAATGCATGAAAGACTGCCATGACTGTCACATTCAGCAGTTACATAAGAAAAACTGCCTGCAAGAAGAAAATGGAATGCAGGTTTTTTTTTATTTTAGAAGAGGATGAAGGTGATTTGGAAAAGAGTAGGCACGTGACCAGGAAACCAAGTATCGAGTGATGATAAAGGTAGAAATTATAATGGGCGAGAGAAAAGAACAAGATAACTTTTCTTTATTTGAAATTATCCCTTCTATGTATCAGTATAAGTATCGCAACATTTTATTTCAAGAAGCAACAGGTGATGTAGGGTATCTTTTATTAGTTTTCCGGGTTCACTCAGGAAATGTGTCAGTTTTATCACATTCCATAGCAGGGTTCTCGGGTCAATCTAATAATTCAATCCATTCATTGCAATCTGGGACCAACGGACTACATAATTTATGGTCTTGAGGACGGGGCTAATGCCTCTTACGATAATCGATGAGGGAGAGATGTCAGCATGACATCCCTTACATGGACGTGTAATCGGTATACTTTCGCGGACATATTTCGTGGAAGGTGACATACCGTAGTGGCCCGTTTATAAGCCGGGTCTGAATTAAAATCTCGACTACAGGCTAGGGTTTTGGACGTTATTAAAAACACAGAAGCCTCTCCCAAACAGGTGTTTTTATATACGCCGCCGGTAGGTCTGTAGAGAATACACATGACCAACAGAGAACAAGTCTTTCACTATAATATATTTGATCCTCTATTTAATTAACTTTTTCACTGAGTCATGTAGTGTAGCAACCTTGAAACTGAACACGCATTCCCCACGAAACAAATAACAGAATATTTCTTTTTCTATTAATTTAATATCCTGTCTCAATAGGGGATTTGCATGTCTCACTGCGTATGTCTATTACAGTGCATGCTGGGATGGATTCAGTTAAAGTCTGACATACAAATATTTAGCTACATTTTTACAAAAGAAATGCAAGGATATTTTCTCCAATATCATAGCTTGTGTAAATGATCTGTAAAAACCATATGCATGATGGGAAAGGTGCATCTAGTGTTATGGAAGCATGTAAAACGTATGGCTATTTATGAGGTCAGTGTTAAATATCCCATGCTCAACATAACATGTATTCTAGACCTTTTACGCTGACCTACAGCTCCCATAATTCCGTGCAAACCAAGATTTAAAATGGCGGAAATGCACATTCCCTATTATAAGCCGTGGCAAAGATCTATAGAGACAAAGATAAAGCTAGAGACCTGGAAATGATTAGAAGCACGGGATTGGGAACGTGTCACGGTATAAGTAACGTTATCGGAAATGTGACCTTCAAAGAATTATTATATACTAGCAAAGTACTCGTCCTCCGGACGATCACCCTCTCTCCCCACACTTCCCCCTCTCCCTCGTTTTCCTCCCCCTCTTCTCTGTCTTTCATACCTGTTTTTCTCTCCCAATCCCATCTCTGATTCCCCCCGCTTTCTCTCCCTTCCCTTACATCCTCTCCTTCCTCCCCCTCCCTCTTCTTTCCCTCCCCCTCCCCCTTTCCTATTCCTCCCACTCCTCTGCATGTTCTCGCTGTATAACCAACATAAATACTTTTAGAGGAAAATCCTCTATTTCCACGTCCTTTGATACAATAAATTAGGTATCCTCTCTAGGTATCTCCTCTGTGTATATCAATAGTCGTTTGTCCGATTTGTTCAGGGCATTTTATGTCTATTCAATGCATCAAAAAAAAGTTAGGTCCCCCTGGACGTAGGTTGTGGGAAATGAGGTAGTATCTCACAGGGGCTTTCCCAGGCTATAAATAGAATGTAGAGATCGCAATTCAAAAAAGACTTCAAAATCACAATTTCACCCCAGATAACTTCACAAACCACAATCCCCTCCCTGTTTTCTCTCCCTCCCCTCTCTCCCTTCCCCTTCCCCTACATCCTTTCCATCCTCTCTTCCCCCCACCTTGTATGTATGTATGTATGTATGTATCAATTTTATTTTCAATTTTTACATATATCTTTTTTTTTTTTACAAACAATTTCTTTTATTCAGCCTGTCAACAAATCCACCCTCGGGTCGCGTACATCGAAATAATACAACACGCCCGTTCTCTCGTCCCGCACTACTTTGTCATCTTAGGAGGTCAAACATTGTAATACCTATCGTAGTTTTGTTATGACAAATTTCATGTACTTCAATAAACATTCATTCTTGCTTGTTTGCTTTCCTGTTTTGATCGAACTTTCGTTACCTTTGCTCTTACCTTTCTGCCTTAATTATCTCACTTCCTCAGCTGTTTCAATCCTTGATCATTTTAAGGTTACAGGTCATTAAAGAACCCTTTTCAAAGATTGAATTCTTTTTCATTGATGGGCCCGTAGGCTGTACAATCTCTTAGTGGTCTTAACGCTTGATCTCCCTAAGGAATACGAAAAAACATATATTATTATTGTGGAAGAGCCTGTTCTTATAAATATAGAATTTAACTTTCAATATAATATAGTTTAATCTCTTATGCTTAGGCTTGGTTGACGGTATACCTAATAGTAAGTGCGCTGCGTTTATATCGTCGATAATCTCGCAATCTAACCACTTATTTAACTTTGCCCATCTAATCAGAGTGTGCCAGAAGTTGTTTACTCTCTCGCAGTCTATAAAAAGTGAAATATGTCGTCTTTGTCCTCGCAAAAACCACACTCGGGCGGTTTTTTGATGTCCCATTTTTTCAATAAATCATTGCAAACAATAATTCTGCTTACCACTCTAAATTGAAACGCTTGCAGTCTTACATTTCTCGTGCATGTATAGGGTATGGAATACCATTCTTTTGATTCCACTCCTGATATGTTTATACCCTTCTTTTCAAACATTCCAACCCACTTCCCGTTACGGTCATTATCACCTAGGAACACTTTCCTTAGGGCTTCGTACAATTCACATGCTCTCGTTGTGAGGATATTAACCGTCGTTTTGTTAAAGTGGCATATTATTTCCGGTTTAAAATCTATTTCTTCCTCACTTTTAAGAACCGTCCACCACTTTCTAGGGACCATGTCCCTTATTTGAAACCTTTCAACAAAGTTAATGCAGATTTTATTCTCTTGCCAAAAGTCATGCACCTTTTTTACTGTTTTTACATATATCTTTAGGAAAAAGGGAAGAAGCATCCACATTAACTTCTTTACAAATACTTATGTGAAAACTAAGTTCTCAGGTCTTCCAGGTATCCCTGTTTAGTTTGAGGACAGTAAACATAGATAATGTTACAGTAGAAAGCACCCTCTTCTTCACTCTCCCACTCCTCTGCATGTAGTTAGGTCCCCCTGGACGTAGCTTGTGGTTAATGACGTAGTATCTCACAGGGGCCTTTTCAGGCTATGAATAGAGTGTGAATATCCCAATTTAAAAAAGGCTTCAAAATCACATTTCTACCCCAGATACCTGCCACAGTAGGGACACAAAATCAAGTGTGCTGCATAATTTCTTTTAATCAATCATTCCACAATTATATACGTAACAGCAGTAGGATGTATATTTTTATTCCTTTCATTCATCTCATCATTTATTTGCAGAATTTAAGAATGGGAAATTTGGCATATTAATATCACGCACATTCATTTCCCACGATGTTTTTAGAGGTGTTTAGAGGTCCCGCGGGGGGTCAAGATATTTAGGATCCAAGTCTCTGGACATATTTTACGATGCAAATATTCCAATTAGATTATGTTAGCCTACTTATTTGTCCCAAGGTACTGTGCCCCCACAAACCAAATATTCATAATTTGGAACGTGACACATAAAAACATCTAAGCTGCAAACGCCCTTGGGCCTTTATCAAGAAGATTCCGCTCAACAAGTCACACGCTAGTTGGCCAGCCAGTCTTTTTGCGGCGTTAACTCAATCTATAGCCGATGTCAGTGAATAGTATGCATTAGCATAAAATCTTTATAGAGGGACACCTTATTGAATATACAACCATATAGAAATCTAGGGACCTGTTTGATCAGTCCAATGGAGACACTTTACCCACTTGCATTCGGCGGTGTGGATAAGGATATACTCGTACATTCCCAATCCTCCTCCACGGGCTGTGAAATCCAGATAACGCAGATTTAGAAGTATACGATTCGTGCACATGACAATATGTCCACTACACCCATGAATCGTGTATACAAGGTATGGTCGAATGTTTGTATATATCCAATTATAGTTTGTACAATACGCTCTATTCATAGAATATATTTTGAGCGATAGCCGCTGACTTAATTGTCAGCGTGATCGCTCTAAATGGAGTCTGGTCTAGGACAATCTTGGACATCCTCTAATCCCCGTCCAGACTGTCTGTCAAGCTTTGTTTTCTACAGCTAATGAACCCTCAAGGATGGCAATGGGGGGCCACTTTATGTTGCTTAATTGCCAATTCCATATAATACATACACACTGATATCATAGGTGAGCACAGGTGAGGGACAAATCAGCTTTCATGAAACTCTGTGCCTACTGCATAAACTTACTGAGGACAAATTCATATTAATTAGTATTGATTGAGCTGGATGTGTTTGTTGCATAAAGTTTGTATGGACAATATTTTTACTCTCAATGATTGGACCCCTACTAGTAGAGCAGCCAAAGGCTCAAAATTTTGAGGTACCGTGCATGAAATAATAACAGCAAGTGTTATATACCAAATGAAAGCTCAGAACCTCAGCTATAAGGATCTGGAGCATGAGGTGTTCGCCATGTTGTAGGTTTTTGGAAATTTGCCAAAGAATACAGGTACCTTGGAAACTGTTTTTTTGCCCCATATGGCTATCAAGCATAAACCAAGTATGTGTGGATTAATTCATTTATAATTTTACATGGATTACATACATACAACCTACACCCGATCTGTCAATATAAGATATTTGGCAATGCTGAATAAATATAGACACTCAAGTTTAAGGAAAAAAATATATTTTGATTGTTTCCATGGCAACAATTAAGAAGTCGCTCAGTAACCAATAATTTTGGCGTTTTTAGTGAGTTTTTAAATTTTTATCATGATTAAAACTGCCCAAACCTACAAAAAAGGAATTCTTATGTTTGTGCTGGTAATTGACATGTTCAAAATATATGATATTTGCCTAGCAACAACATTCCAATTGTTTATATATGCTTAGCAACCATGCTGTTTAGACACCATATTGTGCCTTATTCTTTTCCCTATGAGTAGTACATTAAATCATATGCAAAACAGCAGTTAGAAAACGTCCATTATATCCTTGAAACTTGCTTAACAACAACATTCCATTTGTTGATTACCCTAGCAACGGGCATTTTACATCAAATTACAACCACTCTAACAATTTATTGAGATTACTAGTATCAAAATAGGGACTTGAGACTAATTTTTCATTAAATTCTGCAGGAATTGCACATAAAACCTGCAATATTTAGTCCTATGATCTGGCAACGGACATCAGTTCTTTGAGACTTTTGTAAGTAGACCTGAAAACACAATATGGCCTACATTTTCTAAAGTGCATATGTCTATAATGCTGTGACCGAAAGGCTGTCAATTTGAGGTGGCCTATCTTTATTGAGTAATGATTATCAAATAGATTAGTTTACATCTAAGGTTTGACAGCTTTGGGCAAAAGGCAGCCATCCCAGTTGTCTGAATTAAATTTTAGGAATACTGTCATCACTCATATTAGATTATTTTCGTCAAAGGCATTATCAAACAAAATCCTGTAGGGAAACATCATATTTCAGGCCGTAATTGGTCAGACATGGGTTAATGCAGATGTAATCATTACTTCAGTCATTGATAAAAAATATATTGTAGTGATTGTTATCAAGAAATAGGAGACCTACACCTACTGTGCTGGAGGCAAAGAACACGCATTGTTTCAAGTGAGATTGCCAAAATTCTTGCACACTATGAAATTATCTATACACAATATCTTAAAAATCACAATATCCTATGTCACATTCTATGAAACCATGGATTCAACGCTATGAAACAATAGATGTAGGCTTTTACAAACATGGCTGTAGACCTTTACAAACATTTATATAAAACTTTACAAATATAAATGTAGAACTTTGGAAACAAAAATATTAATCATCTGAGTCATTAGCATCAATGAGACAATCAGGTAATTGTGTGAACAAGTTCTTGCAGAATGAATTCTGATCCTGTGTCTCATCTGCGGCACCACATCTGCATGCTGGAGTACAGGGTTGTTTGTGTTTGTGACAGAGGTACTCATCAGCACAATCCTCAAGACATTGGCACACAAGGTCATTGAGCCCTCTGGTGGACTGACTCCTTGGGTCATCATGACTGGAGATATGCACACATCTTCATCGTCCACCTATTAAGTAGATAAAATATTGGTTTTTAAATGAATGAAAGAATGAATGGAGATTTAAGACCATATTGGTTTTGATCTTGATAGGGTAATTTGGAAGCGGCACCGAGATGGGTACTGCCCCCTGGCTAGAGAGAGTTCATTGCCTATTAGTCTTAGGCCTATAAGAAAGACAGCTAATATTTTCTACAATTTTCCACGGCCCATTCATTATCCATCCTTAAAATAATCATGATGGTTATTGCACTAATATATTTCAAGGTCAGTATTCAATTGTAGTAACTAAAATATTAACACATAGTGAGATAACATTGTTATGAAGATGTTATACATGGATGTGGATGATATGATACAATATCTATTTAACCAATGCTAATCTTATGGCAAACAAATACTAGAGATAGCATAAATCCAGGACATTACCCACCTCATATCCCATTTTCAATGGATCAAATATGGGCTGCATCGCTGAATTCGCATTTTTCCATATGTTGAGCTGGAGAGCTGCCCTTTTCAGGTGCTGGTGGAAGCTATTTTCCGTTGGTGGCAACAACTTTGGTGTAAACCTTGGCTAATGCCATCCTGCTGCGGAGAACATTAAGGGAGTGTTGTGGTAACCTCTGGCCATACATGCGAATGACAATATCTCTGCATGCTTTCAGTACAGAAGGTGGGATCTCCTCATCATCGCCAAGGTACTGACTAGGTTAATGGAGAGAGACATGGGAGAGACAGGGGAGAGACAGGGGAGAGACAGGGGAGAGACATGAGAGAGACAGGAGAGAGAGACAGGAGAGAGAGACAGGAGAGAGAGAGACAGGAGAGAGAGACAGGAGAGTTTTTTGACTCTCGCTCATCCTGGTGATTTTGGAGCCGATGCCGAAAAATTGAGACAGAAAAGGCCAAAGGTTGTAGACCACAACTTTAAGTGCCAAACCGGGACCTTTTTGGTCTGCGAGGGAAAGAGGACACCCGGCTACGGGTCATTCGTGACGTCAGGTCCGGGCCTGGAAGATACGTCATTCTTTTACCAATGCCGAGGACTTCTGAGCCAATCTCGCAAGCCTCAAGAATTAAACTATCTTGAAAGTTAGAGCCCTGTGCATGCAGGCAGTAAATATCCTTTTAGAAGTATGTGTGCAGACTTGAGAGTCGTACACGGCAAATGAAATAAATGGACTATGATTAGGAAGCCCTGCAGCAAGAACAACCAGACACAATCCTCCACAATTTTGGTCAAATGTATTTGTGAATGTAAATTATACCAACGGTTCACCAGAAGGCCCAAATTGGGCGAGGGGTATTATTGGGCTTTTCTACTTGGTAGTTTTTGCACCTGCACAATATCATAATGTGACACAGAAAAATCAAATCGCAAAAAAGGGGTTTTGAGACAGCATCAGCATATAGCTACGTTCGAGGGGGAAGGACTTGTGTGGCAGGCTCTTTCTTTTCCCCCTGAAATCTCCGGATATAATTATCACATATTTAACCACAGCGCGGATGTTGGATTGTTTTTCAATGAGAATATACATAACATTGTGTTATTCTGCACTGCCTATAATTATAATGAATTCCATATTCGTATACATTCTTACACTGAAAGCATGATGACAGATTCCCACGAAAAGCTTTTGTCGGGATTCATTCATTATTCATTCATTCACTCATCCATTCATTCATTTGTGAGAAAGAAAAACAAAATGCAAATATTCCAGGCTTTTCCCCAGGAGATGTCTTAAGAGAAAGAATGCTAGAATTCCCACGTACACTTATGAATATATAGACATATATGTGTGTCTACAGACACGCATTTTGAGCTGTAACATTTATTGATTGTGCATTTCAATTGTTAATATTCATGAAACTCAAGAGCGAGTGAAAAGCAGCAGGTCCCATCTTACCTCTCGACACACACTATATATAGATGAACAAAGCGGAGCCTTTGCCAACCCTAGCTATATATATATAGCTAGGGTTGGCAAAGGCTCCGCTTTGTTCATCCTGACTAAATAACATAATTACTTTTAAAATATCATTTTCCCCAACTCTTAATAATAAAGAAAGTTTCTTTATAGTTCAGATGAGGATTGCAATCCTTTGCTCTTTCCTCATCAAATTTATGCGAAAGCCCTGCGCGCTCTTGTGGTACATGACTTTAAAAATGCCATGCTTCCGCCCGTTTATGATCGGCGATAAAAACTGATATCCCTAAGGTGTGGAACGGGAACAAAAGAATCAATAGGGCAAACACCAAATTCTACCCATGGCCCCTTTCCATTATTGTAACGTGCAACAGGCCAGGACAACATGATTGCGTTTGAATTGTTCGCCACCATTAGATGTCGACTAGGCGGGATATGTGCTGTACAGAAATGTTGCATGCAAATAATATTATATACGTGCGCGCACAAAAGAAGCTGGAGTGGGGATGGCAGAGACACTAACTCCTGTCTCCTTATTTGCTAGAGTGCAAGTATTCCCTAAATCTAGCGTTGTACGTGTTCCTATATTCGACGCATATAGATATGTATGGTGCATGCGTTTTTTCAAGACATGTGGGGGCGTTTCATAAGTTAACGCAGCGCGCGTTCGTTATGGTAGCGATAAATTTAGCGCGCGTTCGTTATAGTAACGCAATGTTAATTGACGTCAATCTTGGCCCTTAACGCGCGCTATGTTTGGTATAACGACTGTCGTTAGATCCTATAACGCGCGCTGCGTTAACTTATGAAACGCCCCGCTGCCAGTGTCCCTAAATTAATACTGAATGGGTGGGTCCAACATTTTTTCATAAATGACGGTACTGCGATATAGAGCTTCTTCTTTTGCTCAAAACCATCATAAATTAAAACGAGTTAACTGTGACTGAGACTATCAATTAATGTTATTAATCACTTGTCGATTAGTTTGATTCCTTCAATGAAAGGACTCGGCACAAAAAGAGTGGGACGTAATTAAGCAGAATATGAGCATGAGCTGGTTAAAGATCAGGCGAGCGACGTACTGAGCATTTGAGGTGATGAGAGTGTGCTGGCTGGCCGGCCGGAATGCATGGCACAATGGGGATTGGCCCAGTTCATTCAGAGGCCACTGCATACCAGGGGAGAGGGGTGGGGGATGGTCCTCTTTCATAGAAATTGTACGATATAAGATACATCGCACGATAAGATGTGTTGTGCGATATATCTTAGAATATACAATAAGATAAGTTCTTAAATATTGTGCTCGACTATTTAAGTTCCATACCAACCAATTTGATTTGTTATTGGAGACCTCTGAGGAAATGTTGAAACAGATATAACCTATTTGATGTCGTCAATTTGATAACCTATTCAGACTGTAATTAATAGTTTTATAAAGGCCACCGTAATAAGTAGGCCTAAGAGACATTTATATACATTTATATTACTTATATTACATTTAAGATTTTTGATAATACCCTAAACCCATGAATATAAGGTCCCTATAGGCTAAGGCACTCTTATCATGATTATATTATTTATTAGATATAAGTCGTAACATTTCTTTTATGAAATACCCCCTAGGTTTACAATGTTTTTTTTTGTAAAACACCATCACGTCACTTGTATTATTAAAGACCAAAATAGGTGCTGACATTAAAATAGGCCTAAACATAACTTAACTTAAAAATCATTACATTGATTGATACATTTTCAAGTGAGCCTTATGACCATTTCGCATGATCAGTTAGCAGTATAGTGGAAGATAAGACAGTCTCGGGCGTATTTAATGATTTCTCTGCAGACATAGGTACCACTCTATTCAAATCAATAAGCCGCCAGACATAAAGGGAGGAGGCAATATTTAAACAACTAGTAAACCACACAAAAGTACAAATAGGGAGAAGTTTATGTTGAGAGTTGTGACTCTAATGTAGTAGGGGATGTAGTAAAGCAAATACAACAATTAAGCACCGATAAATCCTCTGGCATCCCACAACTGCCAACAAAAATTCTTAAACCATGCTTCATGGCTATATCTTATCATTTCACACACCGCTGTAATGTATCCATAACTTCTGAAAGATTCCCTCAACGATTTAAAGAGGCAACTGTAACACCACTCTATAAAAGTGGCTAAAAAATGAAGCTAGTAACTATATATACAGACCAATCAGTGAAATTAAATTCCCAGAAATGTCCCGGAAAATTTCTAGAACGAAATATATGGAACAAAACTTATGTAATATTTGGAAAAAGAAAAACTACTTTTATTTAAAAAAAAAACTTATTCTGATTTAGGCCAAACATGTCAATTTCGGACGCCTATAACTCACTAATGACTGACACAGGTCTATACAAACATGAATGAAAAAGAAATTCCATACAGGTCTAGCATATATTTAGACCTCAAAAAAAACTTTTGATACATAGTCACTAGTGCGGTGCCACAGGGAACAACTCTGGGATCGTTGCTCTTCCTGATATATATTAATGACATCCATAAGATAGGTCAAAACTGTAAAATACAAAATGTTTGCTGATGCCACTATATACATCCGACAAGGACAGGTGTGTGGCAGAGAAAAACCTTCAAGAAGATCTAGGCATAAATATTTGGTGCAAACAAAATAAAATATCTTTGAACATAGGAAAAAGTAAAATAATGATACTCACAACCTCACAGAAAAAAGACGAGATAGTAATGAACAAAATCTGTATAGGAAAAGATGAAATCAAAAGAACTAAAAACGATACATATTTAGGAATGAATATTGATCAAGACCTGACATTCAAAGACCACCTTCAGGACAAAATGTGATGTGTTTCAGGAAAATGAGTCACAAGTCGCAAAATTGATATTTTTCAAAGTGATTTAATCACAAGATCTCTTTATTGATTTTTTTTGATTTTTTTAGGGTTTAGCATGTACAGTCATATAAAAATGTAAAAATTCCGGGAGATTGTATTAAATATATCCTTGCTTTTTGAAGGCTTTCGTATGGAGTATATTTAGTTACTTTATTATCCATCCAGAAACATTGAAAACTTTTTTTTTTTCAAAAATAAAAATATCAAACTTAGAATATAGTTTGCCATTTACCTATTAGGTGTCCTAGTGTTTTATCATTGGAATAGGTTTGATCTCCTCTTTTCAAATATTGTGATATCTCAAAATCCTTTTTTTGTGACTTATGACTTATTTGACCGCTAGGAGGAAGAAGGGGAGATGATTGGTTGCTAGGTGCCGGTTCATCCCAAAGTTGGTTTTATTACCAAAGTTGTTCTAAGTTAGGTTCAATTATATAGTCCATTCCAATGGTCAGCAATCAGGGGTAGCGCAGCAGCTAACAGCGAAGAGGGACTTAGTGACATAAGTAACTTAACTGGCAAAGGTGCTCATGACCTTGGGTTCAGACAGCTCGAACCGCGCTCAATCTAGTCAGACATCAGAGAAGAGGAATATGGTTTCAGCAAGGCTTTATTCTTCACACAGGTTCACATCATCATCCAAGGAATGGTCAACAGGGAGTGACAAACTTACTCGGCCCACTCTGGGCCTTATATACAACACAAGCAATAAAATTGACATAAAATGGTGGGGAGGTGTTGACAGGTTAAACAGTCCCCATACGTCCCCACCCATCCCCAGACGTCCCCAGACGAGTTTAGGGAAAGGTGTGGATGGTTTTATATAGTGGGACTGAGTGACTTCCAAGAACCAGGGTCACAGCGTCCACCCTAATAAGGGCATAGGGAGACTCATTTGCCTATCCTGTGACAATAGTTACTTCAAAACACAGCTCTGAGGATATCTGAGATTTACATACAAAATCGGGGCTGGGCCGGCACTACTTCACAAGAGAAGAGAGGCACATTTGCTAGAATACACATTTAAATTAAGCCGCTTTGAAGATAACATTGATAGTAGAAAAATTGCACTAAGAAATCTTACTTCAGGAAAATGTCTAATAGTAGCGAAACAAATTCTCCTATATGAAGGAACATTCTTTGGAACAGCATTCCGGACCACTTAAAAATGTATTACCTCAAAGAATTTCTGAACTTTTCTGAGGGACTATATATGTTAAGAGAGTAGTAGAGGAAGAAGACAAACCTTGAGTCACCTCCTTCCTCCTAGTTACTGTAGATTTGTGTGACAGGGAATTAAATGAAATCACTCAGTAAGCATGTAAGACTTACACCAAATAAATAACGAATTGAATGTTAGACTGCAAGGCTACTTAGCCCCCACTATTCTAGTAGTCACTCCATGTTTTGTTTTTTTTGTTTTTTTTGGGGGGGTATTATTTTTTTATTTTTTTTAAACCACTTTTATTCAGTCTCTCAACAAAGAACCACCACTTCTTAGGCAAGTAACATCATACAGTACAACTCTGGCCTTTTCCTCGCTCATCAGACATAAAAAGGATTTCTACGTATTATTTTCGATTACCACTACAAGTATAAAAATAAAGTCGGTCTGTGTTTACCTATTAGAAAATACAAATATAAACATAATATTAACTATAAGCGTAGACTAGAGAGGTCAGCGAAAAGTTTTCTCCATGCCTCCCTAACTTCCTTAGGGGCATTGACGACCTTATTCTGGTACAATACAGTCCTGCCTCTGGCAGTTAAATCAGATACCACAATTTTCATAGACAGAAAGCCCTGATAGAATAACTTTTGTCTGTGGATTATGGCCTTCACCTGCAAGAGGATCCAGTTAATTATTTTCTCACTAATACCACTGTTTTCTATGCCAAAGATGACCTCTACAGGTTTAACAATAACAATACCCTTTCTTAGTAGAAATAATTGCTTTCCATTCTTGGTAGACTTTAAATGATCCATATCAGATATCATCCTTAATACCTCCTGCCATAATTCTTTGGTCCGCTTACAGTGGACGAAAAAATGTTCTACACTATCCACTCCCCTACAGTAGGAGCATCTATCGGTCTTAATAATATTCATATTTTTCAGCACCTCATTGCAGGTAACCGTTCTGTGAATAATTCTATATTGTAGGGTTTGGAGCCTCGTTTCCTTCGTAACCAAGTACGGGTGGCTGACAATTTTCTTCCACTCAAAATTCACAATTTCTTGTTCATTTAAACCTAGAACATTTCTCCACGCATACAGCTTTCCAATTTTTGGTTTTCTTTTTAAAACTAAGGCATTATACAACACTTTGGCACTAGCTGATCATACATTGACAGGTGTTCCATTAATTACGATCATAATATTATCATTTACAGGCATTTCAGGTTCACTGTTAATTATATTCCACCATTCAACCAGTATCGCTTTGACTAGGTCTCTCCTGGAGTAGTAGAAAGTATCAATGTTATATTCTGTTTTTAATTCCAATAAGGACATGAATCGACCCTGTTCATTTATGACATCACCAATAACATTTATTCCTTTTCTCTGCCACGCTTCGTAGATAAACATTTTACCTTTTTCTTTAATTAATCTGTTGAACCATAACCTCTCCTTACGGATTTCCTCTGCGTTCGCAGGGGTATTACTATAGTAATACTTAGTCCATAGATCAAAGATATCACGATAAAAAGATTTAAAGAGGTCTTAGGCTTGAACCTGCTAAGAAAGATACTCTCGACACTTCTTCCCAGGTCTACTTCGAGGGCTTTAAAGTTGTTAGAATTTTTGTTTTCAAGAATAATTTGAATCCACTTGATTCTGTTTGCCTCCACTACTTCTTTAATATTTCTTAGACACAATCCTCCATTTTCGATCTTTTGTACCAGGAAGTCTGTACTTTGTATCTTGTTTTTAGGACTCCTCCATATGAATTTAGATATAATTTTTTCTATCTCCTTCTGTTTTGTAACCGGGATAGGTACGCATGCTAGTGTATATTGAAAGATAGGCAAAATAAAAACATTAAC
This sequence comes from Sthenelais limicola, assembly GCA_942159475.1. Classification (NCBI taxonomy): domain Eukaryota; kingdom Metazoa; phylum Annelida; class Polychaeta; order Phyllodocida; family Sigalionidae; genus Sthenelais; species Sthenelais limicola. The sequence continues at coordinate 109,086,120 of OW804095.1, read as the reverse complement.
CACTAGGACTCTCCCCTTTAGCGTTAATGATCTTTTGTTCCATTCACATAGGATAGCCTTTGCTCTGGTTATTAAATCATTCGTGTTAATTTCTACTAACTTCTTCTCATTCCTTGGAGACATGAGAGTGACCCCCAAGATTCTAAATTGCTTCTCCCACGAGAAACTCAATACTTCCCTGTTTGTTAGGTGAATATCTCCCACATTAAAGCCTTTGGTCTTTTTTGGGTTAAGCTTGAGGCCAGTGGCCAGATAAAAGTCATGAAGTATTCTTACTATCTTGACTAAGGAAAACTCATCTCTAACCGTAACAGTTAAGTCATCTGCGAATTGTATAATTTTCGATTGATATTCACCCATCATTATACCTCTGACATTTTCATCTTTTCTAATGCTTAAAGCTAACATCTCAACCACAATCGTGAACAAAATCGGGGAAATTGGGTCACCTTGTTTCACCCCCCTTCTGATGTTAAACCAGGAGGAAGCATGTCCGTTATTACAGAAAGCAGCCTGAGAGCTATTTAAGAGAGTTTTAATCCATGATCTAAACTTCTCATTGATGTTAAAAGACATCAGTGCCCCGTCAAAGAAATCCCAGCTCACAGAATCGTAGGCCTTAGTAAAATCAAAAGAAACCACCAGACCTTTTTCTTCGTTTTTCTTAAGAATTGAAAGAATGTCGTCTATTTTTCTTATAACAACCCCTATATTTCTACCCTTAATAAAGCCGAATTGATCAGTGTTAATCATATCATGTAAATAAAATTCCAATCTCCCTGAGATGGCTTTAGACATAATCTTATAGTCTACGTTTAGTAGAGTAATAGGTCTCCAATTTCCTAGAACGGTAAGGTCAGAGTCTTTCTTGGGCAGGACACTGATGAGCCCCCTGCTTTGGCTGTCAAAAATTCTCCCCACGTCAAAGCAATATTCAAACATGTTCATAAATATCTCATGAATAGCGTACCAAAAGAAGGAGTAAAATTCTGCCATGAAACCATCACAACCAGGCGACTTATTGTTTTTAAGCTTTTTCTTTACTATATTAGTGACTTCTTCATACTCGAAGGGTCTAGATAGAATATCATTATCGATCTTTTCCAGCCTTAAAGGGGAATTTGAAATGAACTCATTTTTCAGATCTTCGTCAATGACAAACTCATTATATAACTCTTTGTAGAATCGTTCACCCTCTTTCAAAATTTTATCTCTTCCTTCAATCATTTCGCCATCTACATATAGCTGGTTGATTTTTTTCTTTTCGGCCTTATATTTCTCTAATGCACAGAAGAACTTGGTGGGTTTTTCACCCTCCATCGCCCATCTGGCTCTTGACCTTATTAGTGCCCCTTGGGCTTTATCTAATTCCATTTTTTCTAGGTCTCTTAGGGTCTCGTTTCTTTCTTCTCTCTCCTCCCCCGTCAGATTTTCTTTCCCGTCAAAGATTTTAATTTTGGATTTTAATTTATTCTGTAGCTCTTTTTTGGCGTGGGCCAGATGGTTACTTCTTTTGATAGCTTCCTGTCGTACTTTTAATTTAAACATTTCCCAGACCATCATTGGGGAGAGATTTTCTGAATTTTTTTCAAAAGCGAAGGACTCTACACTGGCAATAAAGTGCTTGTCTTCCAGAAGTCTGGCATTAAATTTCCAAAAGCCCCTTCCTCTCTTTTGAGATAAAAAGGAAATCTGTACTTTCACTACCTTATGATCCGACAGGGGATAGGATTGAGACTCACATTCGATCAACGACGTAACAATATTACTTGATACCAACACATAATCCAACCTAGACTCTTGTTCGTTCCTGACCCAGGTTTTTGGTGGTTTACCACCATTTTTGGCTTTTACTGCATCACATAAGTCTAACTCATTAACAAAATCATTCAGTTGCACACTTGACTTTTGGGTGGGCTTATTTATATATATTATATATAATATTGTTTTGTTATGTACTAGACACTTCAGAAGTAGAAGGTCCGGTCAGAAGAGTGGCCAATGGCGCAGAGACGTGCGACCTATTTCCAGATAATCGTGATGTAATAATTATGTAAAACCAAATGGAAATAAAGTTTCAATAATAATAGTAAAATGGGAATGAGGCCCTATTACATCGTTGATACTGGCACCCACACTACAAGTGTTGAGCTGGTTCTGTAGGTTTAAAGGGGTGATGAGCTCCTCCTATATGATTCACTGGCCTGTGGTATAGCCTGCATTAAAAAGATTAAATGTAGTTAGAGGGGCAGTGGTTCAGGTGGCACCTCCAGTCACACGTGGTATTGGTTTAGGTGTGTTAAGCGCACCTGCTGGTCTTAGACAATACTCCAAGAGCTGCCTTTATAAACAGAGCTAACCCTTCCATATTCCACGTGCGGGAGGCTAAGAATGTATACAAAGCTTCCCGACATTGCACTCTCACATTCTTCTACTACTTTAATAAGAACATCAATTTCCTCCCACCGTCTACCTATTATACTACATTAACCACTGTATTTCAGGGCAAGATTCAGAATGTCTGAGTATCTAAGTGTCTGATATGGACTTGTCAGAACATTTCAGACCTCTACAACATCATGCAGGACGGTGGGTTGATTATCTATAATCAATATTTTTAAGGACATTATGACCTGACATGAACCATTATTAATATATGAGTTGAAACAGGTGTGAAGTTACCATCAAAACAATATGTATGAAGTCGGGAGTCGAAAAAATTATTGCGATAAAAAGTTGAATGAAAGTGGGTACATTTTTCTTTATTCATCATTGTCTAAATTCTGCGGAGAGGCGGTGAAACGGCAATCTAGCCGAAACGCTAAAACTCAAAAATGTAATATGCATGCCCCCGTCCCCCAACCCTAGATAGGTGACATAACATGACCAACTTATACAAGGGTCAGACTTTCAGAAAATGTACAATTCGCCTTCACCAATCCTCTCAAATAGCCCCAATTTAAAACAAAAATGAGCTTCAAAATGCAGTTTAACATAACAGAACTGATACTTTAAATCAATGCGATACCAAATATGTTCAGATATACCCAGTATTCTTCATTTTTCAACCTAATTTAGGAGAATGTCCTAAATGTGTATTGTACATTTTCTGAAAATCTGACCCACAAGACTCACTCGAAGGTTGTTGATTAAAAGTGCTCTAGTAAAATGTCAAAGTGTAAGCAATAATAGTCGGTGACCCAAGGGGTCCTTTTTATTTCCCTTTTATTGTTTTTCTAAACATGTTAGAGAATACTTATTCGCTTAAAACACTTAGCGAAATGAAATGGAAAAAGAAAAATCAACCGTAGAGGTATTTTGATATGCGGATTATAACTCTCTTTGATGATGTGTTATAGTATTATTTGTGCCCAGAGGGCAGGATAAAAGAAATAAAGGATGTTGCAAAAACAAACTCTATCACATTATCGAATTCTTGTTACAACACATTTTTGTGTGCATGAAATAATTTGATTGCTGCAATTTAGCTGGGTGTTTCCATCATTACAAACAAGTGGGCATGTACCATATACTTCCTTCACTGTTCACCCTCTACTGGTCCACTGGATCTTGATCTCAATTTTCGAAAGTATACAGCCAGCCAAGTAGTGTTTCTTGAAGTACCGTACACGCTCTAATAAATGCCATATATATAGAGAGAGAATGGAACTCGGTGCTAGTAATTGAATATTTATTGGACGAGATTGCGTCACTATTTATTATATGCCCCTAGCATAGACAAATATTGATATATAAACCTTTCTTTTTTTTTTGAATTGTCATAAAGTATCTAAAAGCTAAAAGAAAATCAAATTCATTGCACCCCACTTATTGCGCCTCTCAAATGGAATGCGTATATAATAAATGAATACATAGTTAATGTTAATAAGATATTCCTCCAATAAGCTGCTTTATTTTTATATTATTTACTATTTTGAACAACCAGCATCAACCACAAAGTCCAATAAAGCCATGCATACATGGTTCATATGTTAGCTGAAAATGGTGGACAATTGACTTTGCGTGATGATTGATATAATATTTTTATGATTTTTAAAAATCAAAGTATACCTCAACATTCTGTTTGTACACATGGATATATGGCCGCTCTTTACACACATATCCTTCAGGTTCTACATGATTATCAATATAGATAATGAAATACTAGGAGCACCTATGCCCAAATAAAGCAGGCAAAAGTGAGACATATACACACCTTTATGGGAGAAACCTTAAAGTAAAACACTGGGCTGGAACACTTGCAGGGCATACAGCTCAATTATGGTTGATAACTGGGAACCCACATTATAATACTGGTTTCTGGGCAATGGTATTGCCAGAATCAATCAAGTAATTTCTTTCCCGCTCTCTCCAAACCCTATCCTTAGTGCTGCCATATTGCCCGATGTATGACACTAATTCAGGCCTGTTCATTACCGGTATGTGGTCAGTGTGTGGTCACGGTCTAATGAGTTTGACAGTAAATTATGGAAAGCCATTTATGTCCATATCACCAATCCGTTAAAATGAACTAGCAGAAATGCTGTTCAGCCTTATACAGAACTGGTCTGCAATATTCATTCCTGGATAGCCTTTTTTGAGAATAAAAAATTTAGTAATGCCAGGCCTATGTTATTAAAAAAAAATCTTAAATTTGTAATATCATTGCTCTCCCACAAAACCCTCAATAGTATTATGCAGAGTAGCGCAGACTAGCGCGGACTAACCTGACAATCCTACTACAATCAGAACAGGCCTTGACAATCTTAATACTTAAACTGATTGTTCTACTTTCTTCCCCCACCTCATTGCAATTGCCTAATCAATAGATCTAGCACTATCCTATGGGGTTAAGAGTAAACATAATGCCTACAGAGTTAATACGATTGAAATACACAAGCGATATAATCTTATTCCACTCTGCTATAGAAGGTTACAGTGTGTTTTTTTGTGATTTTTGTGATGAAATTTTACCTAGACATAACTACAATATGAGGGAAAATAGGTTAGCTAGAACTTTGGAAAAAGGAGAAGATTAAAAAAAAGAGAGAAATAAAATAGATATGTATTAACTCCTTCTCAAATAGCCACAATTTTCCAGACATTTTGTTCACCACCTCAATGACATGATTTTACCCTAACTTGTTGAGCACTGCAGGCATGGTAGACTGTGTTGACGCACCTACCGCTCATTGTTAAGAACTAGTAAATCCCTAAAATGTAACTGATTGGAAGAATAGGAAGAGTGTGGGTTGGGGGCTATCCCGCAGCTGAACAGGAGATAAAATTCCCAGTCCGCACGCTTTTTCTATGGCTATTCTTACTTCTGTATTCCTGATCAGCATGCTACTCTTCCCATTTTAGAGTTATCGGGATATGTACATAAATGGCTTTCCATAGTAAATAGTAAACAGTATGGTACATGGCCAGGCAACCCAGTCAACTAGCTAGTCAACAAGGTGGTAGCGAGAATCTCTTAGGGGTTGAAGGCTACCAATTCGAGCAAAGAATGAGATCCATGGAGTCTTTCCTTTGCCAGAAGTTTGGGTGTAACACCCATATATGCCTCGCAGATAGGCATCAATGAAAACAAGAGTTGGAGCTGATTTGAGGCAAACCCAAACAATCTCAAACTTAGGCCAACAAGAGACGGAAGTGAGCTGGCTCTCCGCTGACATCATGTTCACATAGCATTCTGGGAATATTGTTCCCGCCAGCATACCGGATAATAGCCAGTTAGAACATGAAGAAATCACTCCCCAATGACTTATAAATGATCGAATTACATATTACAATATACAGAACATCAAATTGTAGTTTTTATCAACGTTGGAAATGGTATTATATGCAGTCCAGAATTCCCCTTTAAAAAAATGGCAGGGGCATGATATTGGCATAACCCAACTATTTATTCAATTTTTCCGATGAACAAGTGGTAAGACTTACAAAAGGAGGAATTAAGTCTGTGGGAGAAGTTGAGAAGTTATAATTATTTTGCTAATATGGAGGTAGCATTACATTATTTAGTTTATTGGTACGGGCTTCTATTACTGTGAGTGTCAGAGAGTGGCCATATGTGTGACAGTGATTGTGAATGCCAGGGGAGTGGCAGGTATTGTGGCCGGTTGTGGCTTCATTTATTCATGATAGGCTAGAACTGTTAGCATTACCGATGTAGATGTTCTAGGTTAATGATGAATAATTATGTTAACTCAGAGGTTCTCAAGATTATTGGTGACAGTATATTCATATATTGAATACAAATATTGTAATATTTTACAGTTCTTGTGAGTTTGACAATTGGTAAAATAATTTAACTGCATACAGCATGTGCATTTATGCCTGATTTAGATAGATTATTCAGATATGCATTTTAAAGAGTCATAATCAAAAATAATCAAATTCAATGCTGCTAATCATAGAAAACGAATTTTGTACTTTATAACAAAAATCAGCTAGTTATCATGATGGCCTCTTTGCATATTGTGTTTTGAAAAAACACACATGTATCCAAATTATTTTCCATCTCATGGCATTTGGGAATGGTCGATGTAAGTGGTCAACTAAGAAGTAAATTTCATCATTAAAACATGGTAGTTGATAGGTGATATAAATATGGAATATAAATGCAATTGTCACACTCAGAGTGAAATTGTGTCAATCACAATAATACACAATCTCACTCCTTGTTTAATAATAAAACTATCCCCAAACCAACTCCTCGCTGTTATCATTATCGACTATACAATTTCACTTTGTGGGACAAAGTTGCCCCCCCCATGTTCAAATTGCTTCCTACATCACTGACTAATGCACCCGCTAAAATGAATAACACTTTAGATTCAAACAGATCGATTTGTATTTAAAGCATATGTGATATGTCACAGGAAAACGAATCACAAGTTGCAAAATTCCTACTTTTCAAAGTGATTTACATGTTAGAATGTTTTCTTTAATAGGGTGATTACTGCTGCTAATGCCATGAATACATGTACCAGACTTCAAGAGTGTGTTTTGAATACATCTTTACATATCTGAGATCATCCAAAAGGGTATATTTAACTACTCAACCAGTGATTGCACCTCAAGAAATGTTGCTTTTTTTCTTGCATTGAAGGGCCATTCTCAGAAAAGTGGTGCAAATGCTGTCTTTGCTCTTTATGGTTCTCGGAAGCTGAGGAAAAAATAGTGATTACTTTTCTGTGATTAAACATTAATTCTATGAGTCATGAGCATTTCTTTATGTACCATTTGGTATACCGGTATGTGTAAAGGTCACATTAAGGTGATTTGGGGGGGAGTATGGAAACCCCTATGAAGTGTATGTCCATAGGATGATTTTCAATATGTACATCTGTAAAAAGACAAAATTAAATGGTATGAAAAATCATAGAGCAGTTCCATAACTCTTGAAAAAAAATTCTTGATATTTAAATTCCCACTGGAATAAGCCAAAACCTATTTTCTGCTGATTTCATGGCTCTGCTTCTATTATCAAGTAACAGGTAAAAGTATGTGAGAGTCACAATATGTGACAAAATTTTCGGGAATTACATGCTGTGTGTATCACTCATAGAGGGAAAGTCCCTACCAAAAACAACTGCAGCATCATACAGAATTTTGATTTATACAGATCTGTTCAAATCTCATATGACGACAGCTATTTTACACAATGTTCATTATTATTACATGTTTATTTGTGAGAAAAACATCTGTAGTGAATGTATTACTATCTATTACTTTATGCCATGTTATTCCTACACAGAAATTGGCAAAACGACTGTTCCTCCCCTTTTGAGCTATAGATTACTGAAGATAACCCACAAACCTCTCATCTTAATTTCATTTTTTTTTATTTCCAACACTGAAATGCAAGACTTTTCTGTGAAAAATAGTGAAGTACTTATTAGATGCCCCTGTGTTTACCATAAATTGGAACCTCATAGATCTCATCTTTTGAAATATGAAGATATCTCAAAATCCATCTTTAGCAACTTGTGACTCATTTTCCTGTGACACATCACATTACTTTTGCTCACTCATATTATTTAATCCAACGGCATTCAAGGTGGGATACATTATAATTATGTTTCTCCCCATTAGTCCTAACATAGTATATACATTACATACACCTCTGTGAGTGAGATATATCCATATAGTATAAGGGTAGAGCGATTTCTACAAAAGGAGGTAGAAAAGAGGGGTGATTTAGATTTAGATTTAAAAATATTTTATTCAGGAACTTCGACATTTTCATACATAAAGCACAAATATTCCCAGGGGAGCCTGAATTATTAGAAAAATATTTTTTACATAATACAGCAAGCTGAGAGTTCATTTACAAATGTTTAGATAATAATATAATAACTATGTGACTCTATCGAACATAGAAAGATGGGTAAATTAAGCTTATTTTTTAACATATGTATACATAAATCAATGCAAATAAAATAAGAACAGTGTCCATACTCCTGTTACATAACCCTATGGGCACTGAGTGCAATGGAGTGCAATGGAGTGCAATGGCGACTGCAATACGAGTGCAATGGAGTGCAATGGAGTGCAATGCAATGCCAGTGCAATAGTATTACACTCCTATTGCAGTCAAGTCTCTAGTTGAGTGCAATGGCAGTGCAATGGTATTGCACTGGCATTGCATTATGTTATTCCTTTGCTGTATTACATTCTAGAACAATCATCAACTCACATTTATTATTTAGATCCCTAAAGGATCTTTTCCCATTAAATTATTGAAGATTTTTTTATACAAGAATTCCGACTGCAATGCCAGTGTTTTTTTATTGCGCTACCATTGCGCAATGGTCATTGCATATCTATTGCAGTAATGAAGTGACCATTTATTGTCTAAATCTTAAAATGGGGTATTGACCAGTAAAATGTTATAAAATTGTGAAACATTGCTGCTATATTAGAATAGTCATTGTGTAATTTTAATTCTATGCGTCACAAGGCTAATATGGATCTTACTGAAGATCTGCTATGCAGAGTTCTCTTCCAGTTCAGTAAAAATTGATTTATTATGAATTCAATGTAAGCTATACTGAATAAAAGTTGAATATATATATATATATATATATATATATATATAGGCATTCGCATCACAGAATTTTGGGATTAGGAGGTCACTCAAGGACGCCATTCTGCAGGCTTACGATAACCTTCAAAACGCAATGATATATTCAATGCAATGTCTTGCGATTTGGTACACATATTTATCTGACTAGAAGGAATGAACCCTCCAAAAATAGGAACATTCCAACAAAGAGATCTTGTGAAAAAATCTCTTTGAAAATCTTTGAAATTACAAAATAAATGTACGGGCACAGAATCGGGTCATTTATATCAATTCGAACGACTTGATGCGGCCAACAAAAATAATGTATGACAGAAGAACTAACCGTCCGATTATAAACCTGAAAACTTGGCTGTCTTCCTGACATTCAGAGTGTTCTGGGATAATTTGTATATTCAGATCGGATCATTTTGAAGGAGCTTTGTGCTATCTAGTAGAGTGCAATATTTTTTAGATTTTACAAGTTATTATATTATTTATATCAATTCGAACAACTTGATGCCGCTGACGGAAATAATTTATTACGAAGGAGCTAAAAATGCGATCGTAAATCTGAAAGCAGGGCTGTCTTCCTGACATTCAGGGGGTTCTGGAATATTTTTTATATTTAGATTGAAAGCATTTCGAGGGAGTTATGAGCTATATTTTCGATATTTTCGATATTCTCTCTCTCCCTCTCTCTCTCTCTCAGACACACACACTATTAGCATTCAGATTGATTAGTTGAGGCCATGTTGATAGCTGGTATATTTCGCCATACTATTTTGAGCCAGACCATCATACAATATAATGATTTAGGTGTGTTATATTAATATCATTTACTTTGTTAATGGATCTATATACCCTACATGTATTATTGAAAAAGAATACACTACAAAACAGTTTCGACTGTACCTAAGTTTCCATTGTGACACGCTTCTTTAAGGTGTTAAAGCTTTGCTAAGAGTCAACATTATGAGTGTGTGAGGGTTACCCTGGGAGGGGATTCGCACTAGATTGACACCCCCTGCTCTTCCCCCCTCCCTATCCACCAGGGCCAGACATAAGGGGGTATAGCAGGGTAGAACGGGAAGATTGTTGGTATTTCAGTATTAAAATAGTCTCATACTTCCTTACCACATATAATATACATATTGTAGTAAAGGCCCAAAAGTTCTTTATTTATGTAATAGTTTATTTCCTTTTTTGTATACAATTACAATAATTCCAATAAATGGGTGTAACCCCTCTGTAATGATAACTGGTCTTCCAGGATTCCCTAATTATCATATATGAGTAATTCTCTCAAACAGGCAGCATTCGATTTCAGGAGGCCATTTGTAGTTTGGGTAGGCTGAGGCAAATATTTCGATTCCTACACCTATGCCTCAAATACCTTCATTTTTGCCTATTTTTTCCCTTATTTCGGCCATATTAATCCTGATTCATCAAATGATTTAGTGTTAGGTTGTGATAAATTATCTACTAATTTGGCTAGCAAAATTAAATGAAAAGTTGCACTGGAGAATCGATGTAGGCCGGCAAAAGAGCCCCTGGTTCTGGTTATGATTACATGAATATTGTGGTTTTTTTTATAATAATGAACAGGTGTGCATGTTTAGAAACCATTTTTCGTCAGCAGAAGTAATATATTTTCTAAATCAGGCTGTGTATTATATTGAAATTCCATAATTAGTACATATTTTCTAGCCTGAAAAAGCTCTTTTATCACAATAGCGGCGAAGATTTTGGCATAAGAGCTTTGAAAGTGGGGTTCCCACAACCTTATTTTTGCCAAAGATTTCAAATAAAATGGCTATAATTATGTGTGATTATCCCAAATAAAGGTTATAGACACCCTAGGTTGGAAAACCAAGTGACACCCGACTGGGAGAATAACTCATAATAACGTTTGTTTCAAAGTCATTTTGCATGAATGATTGTTCCTATAAATTGTATCGTTTTGTTTCATTTCTTCACTATTTTCTTTACACCCATATATCCTTTTAATCCCTTGATTAATTATATATGGTTCTCAATGTTTCTTATCAACACAGTCTACAGTCTTTGGCGTAATCTTACCATTGCGCCACTTTTTTCCATTGCGCCACTTTTCACACTAGGTGGCGCCACTTTAACACTAGGGGGCAGTATGTGCAAGCCCCTTATTATTCCTTATAACTTTACATTGAAAACATTTTAATGCATTTATATGCATTTCATGTGCTGTAATGGTTGATCATTATATATCTAGGGATTATGTACATACTGTTATTTTTTATTCTATTTCTGTACATTATCTATGTGATAGTTTGGAGAGGGGGTAATCATAACACCCTTCGTCCCATACATCCATATTAGTACAACCCCCATTGGATCCATGTCTACCACAATCAACTAAAAGCAGTCAGAGGTAGATGGGCCTTCATTCTCTGAGCAAGCCACTGGTGACAAATGATGAATTACTGGATGAAACCAAGGCTCATGGCTTTTTTAGTCCCTTTCAGGTGCAGGTATTTAGTCAGGTGTAGAACTAGCACCAAACTAAATCTATCGGATTACCAATGACTGCAATTGCAGTCAATACCAAAATATATAGTACAGTACGGTACAGCACAGTAATTACATTATAATATTGGATATAAATGAACCATAATTAAAGCTAATATTTTCCGTTTTCACCCCCGCAAAAATTGACCATCCCCGTCCCCCCCGCGAAATTGACCGCCCCCGTCCCCCCTGAAGCCTGGCCCACAACGCTCCTGCTGCGCTAAAAATAGATTTCTGAGTGCAAAAATAGCACCTTCTATTGCAGTCACATAGCGTTTTCATTGCGCAATGGCTATTGCGGTCACATAGCGCAATAAGTGGTTACACCCATTGCGGTCACATTGCGCAATCATTGCGCTATGTGAACGCAATAGTGAGTGCAATGATTGCACTCAAATGCCCATAGGGAAGGTGATGCAAAGTTGTAGGATGATTAAAATACATATAATACAGTTGTGTCGACGCTGCGCTCTTTCATATTAACCATTAATAATCATATAAATTTCATATAGTTGTACATTTCTTCAAAGCAGTGATCAGATACATAATTATTCAAAGCAACAGTGATGTCACAGGGGTAAGTCATACCTTGAGAAGCAACCTATACAAAATTTAGACTAGCAGTCCAACATTAACCGTTTATATAATTTTCTCATCCATTTTTATATTTTTTTTAGTTACATTTTATGATTCGACTCTTCCTAATCTAATAAAGTCAACTAGATATAAATTTTTTAATCTAGTCTTGAGTCGCTTAGGGTCATTTTCAATACGTATATTTTCAGGCAGGGCATTCCATAGGCCTGTACCTCTAGCCAACGTACATCTACTCAGTCCTGCTTTTTTCCACCTGTATACCTCAATACGTCTAGTATTACCATTTCTTAAATTATGTCCATGCGTTGTATTTATGAACTTACAAGTTCTAGGTAGTAAACACAAGAGCTTAAGTTCTCTTCTTAGAGAGATAGGTAGTAGCTTACTCAGAACATGTATATTGAAAACACCTCTACCTCCATTATGGTTTCTTTGTGTCACATGTTCTCGGAATCTGGGGTCTCCCCATCTACTTTGTTGGTCTCTACAGGTCCGTCGATCTTGTCTGGAGGTCATTAAATATGTGGTTTGTGAAGGTATCTGGGGAGAAAATGTGATTTTGAAGCCTTTTTTAAATTGGGATCTCTACACTCTATTTATAGCCTGGGAAAGGCCCTGTGAGACACTACGTCATTTCCCACAACCTTTCAGGGGGACCAAACTGAGGGCAATTAAACGGGAGATTGGAACAATCTTGATGGTAACCTGAAAGCAATCGTAGACCATAGGCTATTAAAATCTTCACTATTGGAGATATATATGAAAAACCTCTTGGGAGAATAGAGTAATTGTTTTTAGTTGGCCCCCTATGTTTTTAACTTGAGCGGTGAGTTGATTGCCTTTTGACCATTGACGATGTGTTACCAGTGTCACCGATTGAACTGGTATGATAGAATAATAGTATTGTATAATGACTTAAGCGATTCATATGTATCGATGCTTGGAAAGTATATTTTTCATTTGTAGATAGTATCCAGTTGTAGAGTTGGAACCATGCATTGGAAACATAAGAGCTAATTTTGAGATTTTGATTTTGTAAATTGTATACCATCCTTACTTTATATAATTTCAATCGATCGCATGAAATATAGTTGCTTGGACTGCTATGCGTATTTGATCATGATTATGAAATTGAAATTGTTAATGTAAATGGCCAATAAAAATATTTGATACAAAACTACATACAGAGGAGTGGGAGAGTGAAGAAGAGGGGAGGGAGAGGGTGGGGGTATTGGAGAGAGGGAGGGGATGGAGAGGGTGTAGGAGGGGGAGATTTAAGACCGGGGCTGGGGAATCGAAGATGGGATTGGGAGAGAAAAATAGGTATATGCAGAGGAGTGGGAGAGTGAAGAAGAGGGGAGGGAGAGGGGTGGGGGTATTGGAGAGAGGGAGGGGGTGGAGAGGGTGTAGCAGGGGGAGAGTTAAGGAGGTGGAAAGGGAGGGTGGGGGAATAGGAGAGGGGGATCAAGGGGGAGGGAAATAACAGGGGGAAAGAGGCGAGTAAGAGGATGTAGGGGAAGGGAGAGAGGGGAAGGGGAGTATGAGGAAGAAGGGAGGGAGAAAAACAGGTATGAAAGACAGAGAAGAGGAGGAGGGAAACGAGGGAGAGAGGGAAGTATGGGGAGAGAGGGTGACAGTCCGGAGGACGGGTACTTTGCTAATATATATATGGGTCAGATTTTCTAGGAATGTACAATTCCGCTGGGAGAGTGATTTTTTGTAAAACGCCCCAAATGTTTCTACAACCATGTTTTTATGATAGTGTTTTTATGATTTTTATTATACTATCATCTCTCTAACAATACCAATTATTACGCTTAATTCCCATTCGTTCAGTTTTTAGAGCTCTTTAAACAAAATAGCCATTTTCGATGTGATGTCCGCCATCAAAATACCTCCAAATTGCACTTTACCTCATAGATCGCTCAATTCCCACTCGAATTTCTTTATATTCGGGAACTAGATACGGCAATATATGGGCCTTGAGTGTATTAAATATAATTTTTCAACTCTGAATAAGTCTAAGTGAAAAAGCTTGTTGAAAAAGGTCTAAAAACTGTTATCATCCGGAATCCTGTTTACATTATTTCCACTTTGTACACTTTTTTCCTGTATCCACTAAAGTGCTCTTTTTTGCTTCAAATCAAGTGAGATGAAAGTTTAAGTATTGTGCCTCAATAATATGAGTCTAAATTCGACCAAAAATATAATTAATTTAGTCCCGAGATGTTTGAAGTTGACCCTATTTTGGTGTCGGACATTACATTTTTTCGTGTCGGACATCACCATTTGTACCAAACATTTTCAAACTCATCCTGTAAGCAAAATAATGACATTACAGACACTGGACTTGGCATGTATATGCCCAACATGTGTAAGAACATCAAGTTAACAAAAATGTAGTGTATGACTTGGCTTTATTAGCAGCATACACAAAACTCTCCCAAAATACATCAATTCATGATAATCACTGTTCACTCTTGGCTTCCAGGAGGCCAAAAATTACAAAAAGATTCCAAAAACAGCTGTTCTTGACAGCAAAATATGATTATTAACTACTACAATAGAGAAAAGGAATGATAATTTCTTCTGAGCACCTCTCAAATCATGATCTGAGAACTAATAGTTTTCGTGTCGGACAATACATTAATTATGTCGGATGTCACAACCTGCACAAATATTTTTTAAACTCTTCCTAAGAGGAAAGCAACCGAAATACAACAACTAAACTTGGCAAGTACATGGCCAACATGTGTAAGAAGACATTAAATGCACAAAATTAATATTCATCTACATAGCTTTACTTTGGCAGCAGCTTTCACCAAACTCTCCAAAAAGGTAGAATTCCAGAAAATAATTTTTTACATTGGCCCTGATCAAGGCAAAAATGTGTTTAATCTTTTAGAAAACTGCTGTTCTAGACAGCACAACATGATTACTGAATAATCCAGTCGAAAAAACTAAGGAAAAACTATCATCAGCACCTCTCAGATCATGATATGAGAACTAATAGTTTTCGTGTCGGACAATACATTAATTATGTTGGACGTCACAACCTGCACAAATATTTTTTAAACTCCTCCTGAGAGGAAAACAACCGAAATACAACAACTAAACTTGGCAAGTACATGGCCAACATGTGTAAGAAGACATTAAATGCACAAATATTCATCTACATAGCTTTACTTTGGCAGCAGCTTTCACCAAACTCTCCAAAAAGGTAAAATTCCAGAAAATAATTTTTTACATTGGCCCTGATCAAGGCAAAAATGTGTTTAATCTTTCAGAAAACTGCTGTTCTAGACAGCACAACATGATTACTGAATAATCCAGTCGAAAAAACTAAGGAAAAACTATCATCAGCACCTCTCAGATCATGATATATGAGAACTAATAGTTTTCGTGTCGGACAATACATTAATTATGTCGGACGTCACAACCTGGACAAATATTTTTTAAACTCCTCCTGTGAGCTAAATATCCAACTTAGAGTGGCTGAACTTGGCATGTGCATGTCCAACATGTGGAAGAACAATGCCATAAAAAGAAAATCTTACCAAAAACTTTGACATAAATGTCAGGACAGATTACTCTCAGAACATTCAGAGTTTACATAAACTCTAATGTTTCCACTATCTTGAATGCCAAAAATAGTAGTCACATACTTATAAACTTGCTTGTCCAGCCAGCCGGACATGTCTAGAGTTCATTTAATTTTAAATAATGCTGACAAGAAAGCATTTGGACCATAAAGAACTGTTATTATGTCGGACATCACAGTTTAAATGGCGGACATCACATCATTAACAAAAGGCTCAAATTGTAGTGAGATCACAGAAAAATGCACAATTGATCGTCAACAATGGTCTCATAGGTGTCTACAGAGGTCAGGTTTATAGAAATTGTGCAATTGGCCTTCACCAATCCTCTCAAATAATCACAATTTCCGATGCCAATAGAATTCAAGAAGACATTAAATTCACAAATATTCATAACGTGTGTGTATCTGTTTGACCCATGTATACAGCATACACATAGTTTGTCTGTACACATTACAGCATAACAACCCATGCTTGGCAAGTACATGGCCAGCATACAATACAGTATTTGTAAGAAGACATTAAATTCACAAATATTCATAACGTGTGTGTATCTGTTTGACCCATGTATACAGCATACACATAGTTTGTCTGTACATGTTACAGCATAACAACCCATGCGTGGCAAGTACATGGCCAGCATTCAATGTGTAAGAAGACATTAAATTCACAAATATTCATAACGTGTGTGTATCTGTTTGACCCATGTATACAGCATACACATAGTTTGTCTGTACACGTTACAGCATAACAACCCATGCTTGGCAAGTACATGGCCAACATGTGTAAGAAGACATTAAATTCACAAATATTCATATGTGTATCTGTTTGACCATAGTTTGTCACAGGATAACAACCCATGCTTGGCAAGTACATGGCCAACATGTGTAAGAAGACATTAAATTCACAAATATTCATTTGTCTGTACACGTTACATTACATTTTAATTATCCTATAACCATATTTATATTTAAAGTCAAACAGAAATTTATAAATTGTGAAATTTTGAAAAGAGCAGCTTAAATTAATGTGAAGATTTTCAGTTTTATAAATGACCATTCTCCAGACTCTGGATGATCTTCTGGTGGTCGGAGGCACCGAGCTTGAGGTTCTTATTGCGCCGACCAGATGAATGCAGTGGTGTCGGTGGTCTGACCTGGCAGATGACATCTTCCAGCGGAACCTGCAACTGGTCGGCCCTTGATGGCCAGTAAAAGTGCCGTGCCTCATCATTGCTGCCCTTAGGCCACAGGAATTTGAGCTCGACCTCATCTTCAACCAAAGACAGCACCTGGCCCAGGTACCAGTTGTTGTCGTAGATTGCCGCCACGAAGTCGCCCGCCTGCAAACCTGGACTCTGGGGCTCAGGATCGTCCTTCTCCTCCTTGTCCTCAGGGTTGGCAGCGGTCGATTGAGGGGCAGAGCGAACAGCAACAGGGGGGTCTCAGGACGATCCTCCTTCTCCTCCAGGGTGGCACCGGTGGATACAGGAGCGGGCCGATCCTCCTTCTCCTCCTCCTTGTCCGATTGGACACCAGCACATCCAACCAGGCCAGCGGTCGAAGTCACGGCGGGAGCTTGTGGTGCAGGAGGTTTGGGTGGGGGACCTTGGGGGTGCCAGCCATCTCTCCCTCCACGTCGACCTCTACACCATGCTCTACACCATGGGTGTTGGAAGCGAGGGCCGCGTTGGGAGATTGGGCGGGGGGAGGGGTGTTTGGGGGACCTTGAGGGGTGCCAGCCGTCTCTGGGGCGGGCTTGGGGGGCGGGATCTGGGACGGGCTTAACTTGCACCATTGAAACATAGCAAAAATAGATATTCAGGATCAGTACATGTTCATAATCAATTAATCATTAAATTAATTCAGATCATCATGTATGTGAAGATAATTGTTACTGCTAATCAAACAAATTAAACTTGTGTATAAACTCAAACTTAGGTTGGCTAAACCTTATAATTAATTTTACAGTATTGCCAAATTTAATTTAAATTAGGTTTATTAAAATTGTGTATTAAAGGATAACATTTCAATCTTAATGTATATAACGCAATATGACTAACTGCAAATAAATTAAGTGTAAATAAATTAAATGTAAGTAAATTAGTAAATGCAAATAAATTGTTATTTTAAGCATTGTTGGATGAAATAATGTACCTTTCTGTTGCCCTTTAGGGCGCAATTTATGGTAGGCCCACCCAGGACAGCCAAATTTCCACGACCCACCAAAGAGACAGCATGCATTGAAACATGATGTTTCGCGGAAATGCTGGTACTGGCTCATCATCCTCATCCACAACATCGTCTTCCTCTGTCTCTGCCTCCTGGGCTGCCTGCTCCCTCTTCCTCGCTCGGTAACGGGCCATCCGCGCCGGTTCATGGCCGCATCGTGGGCCTTCGCTTCAGGACTCTTCTCCTGCTTGAGCCGGGCGTGACTCCTCCTCTTCCTCTCTTTCTCTTTGGCCATGAAGTGGTGATTGGTCACTTTCTGGTTCTCTCCGTAATTGTGGCACGACTGTGCCACCCTCTTGTGGCGATCTTTAGATGGGCGTCCCATGATAACAACTGAAAATATAGCAAAATTGACAAATTTTGTAAAATGATCACAAAATAATAAAAAAAAAATTGAACCCATTGGAATATGATTTACCTAGTATTCAAGGGACACTAAAGGGGAATCAAAATATGCTAATAATACATATGTGCATAGACCATTGTCTAAGCAGAACAGCTCCAAAAATGGATAAGTAATGTCAGACATCTAAATCACCCTTTGAAAAGTTAGAAAAAAAAAATATATATATAATTACGGTTATAACTGACAAAAACATGTATAACCAAGCAGATAAATGCAAAGAAATATTAAATTTAAGACATTTGTACGTGTTTAAAATGATTCTGAACATTCTGGATAATGCAGGTAATGTCCAACATAAAAACTAATAGTTTGCAAGAGAGCTTCACAACACCTTCATTAAACCCATATTACGACATAACCATACAGAATAGAACCATGAAAACTTTAGGATATAGTGATGACATACCGAGGAATACTGTGACAGTTAGAAAATTGGAATCGAAATTGAATTTTAGTCAGATTTGGAATTTTCATGGTGGACATAACATCGCTGAATAGATAGGCTCAGAGATGACAG
The DNA here is from genome assembly GCA_942159475.1 of Sthenelais limicola. Taxonomy (NCBI): domain Eukaryota; kingdom Metazoa; phylum Annelida; class Polychaeta; order Phyllodocida; family Sigalionidae; genus Sthenelais; species Sthenelais limicola. The sequence continues at coordinate 109,067,147 of OW804095.1, read as the reverse complement.
ACCCCTGGAGGGCGAACACCGTATAACAACCACGTTTTCTCATGTTTACACACATCAGCAACATATAAAGTTGTATATCAAGCAAATTCGTAAAGATTGGGTAGCATTTGGTCACATTATGGCAGTATTTGGTTCATTTGGCATTGTTATGGCGGACATTACTCAAGATTTAGACCCTTTTTCGTCTACTGGATAAGTTAGCTTAAAATGGCTCTGCGTCCGTGCCGAAAGATCAGGACTAGAGGCCGAATGAAGAAAGGTTTATATTATGGGAAAAAACACTTTTCAACCCAGTTAACTTCCAAAATATGATGCTTAGTCCATTATCTTTCAGGATTTGCTTGATTTAAACATTGTCAGACCCTAAATATTGAGATTTTGGAGGAAAAAGGCAGAACTCGGACCTCCGATAAAAATGTGTTTACTATGGAAAGCGGGATGCATATAACCGAAAATTGCGCATGCGTATATAGTTTCCACCGTTTTATCGCAACAATACCGAAATATACGGCAAACGATCCGAATTTTACGGCAAGGTATCCGTTTTTTTCCAAAAACGGCTGAAATTCGCGCTACTGTTGCCGCCAAAATTGGCACCATCACCGCTTTTTTGCGGATTTGGGAGATGGCTTTCATGCCATTTAAGTTGCGAAATTATACTCAATAAGGAGTGGATATGAATGTTGAGCAATATCATGTCATGACAATATATATAATATATGTATTCGTAATAATTATCTATGCATTCATCTATGTATTTGCATACATCATATTATATGTATGTATGCATATATATGCATGTATGTGTGTATTGTATATTATATGATTGTATACATGTATGTATGTACATTTATATGTGTATTGTATACATGTATGTTACGTATACATGTATGTATGTACACATACATGTATCTATACATATGCGAATTTAGATTCATATTTCTACACATATTAGCCAAGCATCAATCTCCAGACTCTACCAAATTCTACACGAATGGAACATACCTGGCAATGGCAACAATGGGAAATACCTTAATTTTAAATGGAAAGAAAGCTTTAAATCCTCACTTAAAATGGTCCGATCTGAATAAATCTAGATTTTAATCAAAGAACAGAACCTCCTTGCCATGTCTATGTATGATGGCAAACTGCCCCACCATAAGGGTGTTTATCAGGGGCAAGACATGGGTGATAGGTTTTAGACCAATACAAGGTTCGCAATTGCTTAAATATATGATTATTTATTTGATGTTTTTTCATAATCTAATCAGGGCATAACTCAAAAATTGTTGTGTTCAATAAATTAGCTTCTAATGTCTCCTACATCGTCGACTTGGTTGTTTTAAGGTATTCTAGAAAATGGAATTTATATGAATTCTTTTTGAAAAAAATAGAACATACTGCTGGTCAACTGTAATGACTGTTCTAATATCATTATGCATATATGAATTGCTGCTTGTGTGTGTGTGTTGGCAGGTGGGGAGGGGGTCATAATGGAAAATTTGGGTAGTTCAACCTATAAGCTATACAGCCATGTTGCTTGTTGTTAGTATGTGAAACAATTGTATGATTATACATCGGTCTCATTGCTTTAACCAGGCGGCGAAATCGACCAATGCCTAAGATTACCTACAATAATGTACTGGTCAGTGTAAGGTAAGAACAGCTGGGAAGTATTGACACAAATGTGTATAGATCGCATAGAACGGTAATAACAATAGTTGAATGTTTGTTAGTAATTCATTTCAATCGTAAAGGTACTTATCTTGTTGTATAAGGTTGCAGGGCAAAGGGTAAAACAATACGCTATTATAGCTCTGACGATTGTTTAGATATTGGGAGTGAAGTGTATAAACACGGTACAAACCAAAACACTACAAGGACATATCAATGTTAGATCGGGATGATTTAACGTAAGGGCAACGCACAAAATATAACAGCCCTGTCTGTTATGCGTATTTGAAACGAATATGAATTAATGGTTTGTAATGTAATATGGCCAATAAAAATATTTAAAAAAAATATATTGATATCCTTACATGATGACCCCCCCCCCCTGCACCCATACATCATACATAAGCAGAAACGGCGATCTATATGATATAGAGCCATGATACTCTTTCATTTCATCAATATTAATGGGGCCATTTACCTATATCTAATATCATTTTGTTAGTGAAAGTATTACATAAAATAACAACATGAATTTTATTATGTTCTATTATCTAATCACTACCAGAACTATAGTAAAAGGGGAGGTTTAACTCTTGCGTCTTTATAGCGGCCGTATTTAACGCACTAGAAAGCGAAAATCTCGGTCATTGATGCGCATATTCCGGTAAAAGATGCGTGTTTAACGCATAGTCCACCGTTTTTTTCGGCCGCATTTCTCGCCTGAAAAATTACAAGCCGAAAAAAGCGCAACCCGCATTTAGCGCAACCGCTTTTGTCGGACCATCCCGCATCTATCGGCCGATATAAATTTACGGATGCGAAAAGTACGCTCCCATACAATTACTATGGAGCCGCTATATACGCATGCGCAATTTTCGGTTATATGCATTCCGCTTTCCATAGTTTACTTACCCAGCATAGGCCTTGACATGCTCTGACCTCAGGTGGCCTCGTATTCATATTGCTGCTAGCTCTGTACGTTTTCCAAGCCGGACGTTACATATGTCGGACATTTCCAATTTATTTGTATTTAATTAAAAATAGACACAACGGAACATTGTATGGAGCTTAAATTGCATGAAAATATTGTTTGAGGCTTAACTATTATACAAAACATTTGAAACAGGAAAAATTGCAAATCTGGGGTTTTATTCGAAACTTTTTCATAGTTGTAGCGTCCAACATAAGAACCGTGATAAAGTTGACATGGCGATACACCTACCTCGCTACGACCGTTGTACTTGACTCAATGAAGATGAAATTTGGTACATATGAGGATAACATGATACAGAATATGTATGTAAATTTTCTAAATTCTACGGATATTCCTTCATGTCATTTTAGTAATCGGCACTGGCTCTGTCGGACATTACTTAGCAAATGGTCAATTTTTCCCAACAACCTCACTTGAAGGAAAATAAAGACTGGTCATTAATATTCGGTAGATGGGTTCCATTGGGTAATACCAACATAAAGCCAAGTTGATAGTGTGTCTAATTCGCATTTTTATTCACTTTAAAGGCAAAAAAAATGGAAAAAGAACACACGTTTTGCCATGTTTTGGCACTTTGAGAGCCAACAGCTTAGTAAATAATGTATGCAACCATATAAAACTATACATTTTCCGAAAGCTACAAGTGTTTCCTACACAACCCGGCAAAGATATTTTCATTCCGACAATTATTCGCAGAAATATAACCAAAAGAATCAACCAAAGTCCGGAAATCGGCAATTGTACGTATTCGTAGAAAATCTGACCCATATATAGTTGGAAGTGAAATATTCATATGAATAATGCTTTAATATAATTGAAATGTTTTTGATATATGTTTTTAAGGCAGTTAAGTTATTTGCTCCATCCATGTTGCTAAGCTTTGGTTTTTATTACACTATGGATTATGGTCGACCAGGAAGACCTAGGCCTAATTGTAGATGGTCTTGACCTTTTCAGTATTGTATTATTGTACATGTAGGCCTATACTGAATACAAATTGAATATATATAAAACCGCATAAAGATGACCTAGGAAATTTCCCATAAATCTTAAGCTTATGCAGCTGTAGAATCTATGACCTAAGACATGATAAAGGGTACCCATTCTTCCATCCATCTGGGAAGGTAACTGTCTCTATACATGTACGTTGATTAATAAATTCTCACCAGAATGTTTGGTACAATCTTAAACAACATGATACATATTATATACATGTAGTCTGCTTGGAATTTCAAGGCAAGTGGAAGATTAAAGTCCCAAGTCATTGCAGATTGACTTGCGATGACATATATCCATTACAGTGATACATGGTTTCGGGCAGGAACCCACTTTCCTGATTAATCTTTACTGCATCCTAGGGACTCTGGGCCGTAGAACCTTCATAGACATACAGGGCGTGCATGTTGTTTTTGCTGCAGGGCTTCAAAAGTCATCATTTATATTTTGGTGGCCCGCCGAAACCTTCTATTGGAGTGATTTCACTTATTATCATCGCAGCACTCGTTTCCTTTCGACCGATTCGACGTCAATTTCTTGTATAACTCATATTGATAACTTCAGGCCTAGAGGTCAAACAAAGAGTGGATTTGGTAGTTTTTTTATCGTAATTGCTCAGAATAAAGCTTTAACTGAGCAATAATGGAAATGAGGGTACGAAAAAATGCAATGACGCCCTACATTATACATTAACGTGTAAGAGATATTAGAGCTTATGAATAAAACATATAATGGATGCTACCATATCTTTTGTCATTTAGGCAACATGCCCATAAGGATTGAGATGCTCTTTGTTTCTCTATGACTGTCTGAAAGATCTAGAGGGAGATCTATGGACGTCAGTGGGCGCTCAGTATTCGGCGCGCATAGTTGGGTTTGTAAATAGGTTCACATCAATACCTCTCGGGGAGTTCACTGCACGAAATGTGGCTGGCACGTGCGGAGCATTGCGAAACTAAAGAACGAACCTATAAAGGATTATAACAACACAAAAGTTCATGTAATTTGCTCTCGACGTAAGCTTCGAATGAATTTTATTATTCCAAGATTATTATATAATGTACTGTATATATATATATCGATTACCGTTAACCGCGAGTGATACATGAACCTTATTCCATGTAGAACATATAAAATGGTCAGAAAGACACGATACATTAATTTGGTCCTAATTGATGCGTTCTTATGTGTCCAAACCTGTCACGTGGGATCAAGGTGAAAAGCCTCAGATGGGGTCATAAAATTGTTCGCCCATTAAATAAGAGAGGGTTTAAGTAACCATGAATCACGCCTATTCAGTAGTCTGAGACACAATTTTATGCTCAGCTTTATTCAGTTACCGCAGTGCTTTGTATCGTACCTTGATTTATAGATTTTAACATAGTATCTCGCACCAGGTTCAAGGTCATAACATTGCAATGATTTTAAGTAGTTGATGTGCGCCTTCACACCAGTATACCTGTCTCAATTGTCCAGTAAAATACCTTATGGAGTCATTCGCTTACATAGAGTTAAACCGATGAAAAATCTATCAAGAGTTAAATCGCCTCTTTAGCTTTAAATAACCATATAAATCAACTCTTTATCTGTCAATCCATGCCTGGCATTCTTCCGAGAATGTTTAAGTGTTTGCGGATAAAGAGAGCTAAAGGCTAAACAGGGTGTCTTATTAAAGGGATATTCCTGTTTTCTCTGGCTTTGTATATCATTTAGGAGACCCATATCTGCCGCTTACCCCGAGGGATTCTTAGAGAATCATTTTTTAAGATCGGCGCTATACGTTGGATAGATGTATGCTCAGATTCACAGAAATTGTTTAAATACTTTACCGTAGGTAGCAGGATGGCGTTATATATGTTCATGAATCAAAGTTGCATCTTTTAAAGGTGCATTCTCAGCTATTACGACAAACAGAATCGTACCGAATTTACTCATAGTGTGACTTAAGCCCATAGGACTGAATGTATCAGTATTCTGCTGTTGTTATATGTTATATATATATATAAGAACATGAAGTCAAATAGGCCAAGAGAAAACGGCCGCCGGTAAGCGATAATAAATTTAGCAATCCCAAACTGATTGGTAACGTATCTAGTGTCTTTATTTCATTGTGCAATCAGCGACCGGTACTGAGTAGGGAGTCTATTGAAGGTCCCACGCTTGCTATTTTTACAAAGACACCGTTGTGTTACAGATTGGAATAAATATTGATTAGCCTGTTTCACTTTTTGTTATTGTGCATCCTTAATTGACCCAGCCAGAATATATATGAAAGTAATATTTGGCCTTTGAGAATAGAATGAATGAATCGCATGTACTGTTTGTGTCAATTGTACCTGTGATTTGGAGTTAAGAAATGGACAAGTTACAGATGCCGTAATTTAAGGATAAGAGAACAACGAAGTCCCGCCAGTGTAATATATCAAATCCTTTTGTAAGATGTTCTCGATTTAGGACAGTGACGCAGCACTGAATTTTCCATGCCATGTGGCCAGACATTTCTCCCCTATCAATTTAACCAAAACCATTTTCTATCAGTCAATAGTTTGTCGCCTCAATATTCCAAGCATCCACGAACCAGCCGGCTGTTAAATTTGGTCACACACTTATAATACGTTTCCCGATAAGACAGGTATTTTCTCCAGAACTAATAATTAAAGATTTCAACCATGCTTTTTAAGTAGAGCCATTGCTTGAACAATGTGGCAGGTATAAAACAATAAAAAGGGACAACAACTAACATTAATACTTTAGCAATAGAATATAAAACAGCTGAATCAATCTCCAACACTGAAACATAACTAAACAACGCACATTATGTAACACAAAATTAAAAGCCCAAACAAGTCTGATTGAGGTCAAAATCCATCTGGCATGCTTTTCTCGCGCTATATCTCTTCATATCCATCATTTTCCTTGTGCTGAGTCATGCCCCTAGTTTCTCTTTCTCCCTTTCTCTGCCCCCTGTACTGTTCTCTCATGTATTTCTCTCTATATATCCCATTACCTCTCTCCTGTTTTCTGCATTTCTTTATTGTACCCACTTCTCTCTTCTTTCCTTTTATTTAATTCACTCTGCTTTTCTATCTCTCTACGTCTCTACGATAACACTGTCGAGTAATATGATGTATATATTATTATTATACACGCATTGTCATTGTTGAAGGTTGAATACAAAAGCTAAACTGGTAAAAAAGGAGAATATTGACTTGGTAACATAAGACCCAGAGTGACTACATATATATTATATTTCTTCTATTCACTTTAGTATACATATACGAATGTGAATATAAGAAATATAACATATATACATACATGTAGTCACTCTGGGTCTTATGTTGTTGTATACAATTTGCTTAAAGCTGCATTCTCAGCTAATAGGGAGCATAAGTAGTCCACAGCAGCGATCTTTTGAGTCATGCTACTGTAGTAGTTTCGTGATGTTGTGTGAGCAAGCGCAAAACTCCCATAGACTTAGCATTGCAGACATAATTATTCTCTGTTCTTTCATCATTTTAAGAAATCTGAAGAATTCAGGAATCCAGATATCTATCAATAGGACTAAAAGATTTCACACATATCAACCAGAACCGTTATACCTTTATTGGGGTGCTGTATTTAGTACTTAAATCACGGTCAGTCTAATGACATCGTGTTGCTGTCTGAAATATAGCACTCATACCTCATGCTATATTTCAAAGGCAGCAACACAATGTCATTAGACTGACCATGGTTTAAGTACTTTATAGCACGTAAGGTCGTCAGATTCTGATTGAATCGGCAAACACACAATCCCTCTCTCTACTCGGGTATTCTTCCCTCATTCCCTCAAAAAAAAGTTAGGGGCGTTGTGTGACATCATCTTTGAGAAGGCCCCCATCATGCCCAGGCTCTGGAGGAGGGCTAATGCAGTGTGCAACATAGTGAATTGGGAGACCAGAGATATATGGTAAATAACATGCAGAAAATAAAATTGTCTCAGACCTGACCAGGTAGACACAACCAATTAACAAGTCAACAAGTGATTTATTTTGGCTGTTTTACTGTTTTTGTAATATATCAGATACACTCAACAACAGTTATGCAATTATGTAATAGACAGAAAGTTATTTTATTTCTTTGTATTATTGTTTTATGAAACGTAATATTTTTGGCATTTTCTGTGAAGTCCTGCTATAAAACCTACTGGTCCTTATAAAAATCTGGTAGTCCTTACAAAATTGTCAGATACACTGGTGGTATATATATATAATTATCATTTCGGCATTTCAGAATTTCTTTCAAAACAACTGTTTAAATGGTGCATTTGAGATGTGATATTTTTAGAATCAAGTTTCCTTTCTTTTCTTTTGGAAAACATTCAACTACCCCGGTACCTATGTAAATTATAGTCCATCATGATAAAATAACTTTCTAGGCCTGATATACCGGCAGTAGAGGCCCTAAAAATAACAATTCACCCTTTTTTATTTTTCGAAAACTTACAGTATTTTAGGGTTGCCCAGAGCTAGTTTTTTAAAATTAAAATCCCTTTTGGCTACCTTCACTGTGGCAGAAGCAGTTGTCATTGTGCCAACACACTTTAGTTAGAACACTGGAGTGGGGTGGAGTGGGGTGGGGTGGGGTATGAGGGAGGGGGTGATGAAATGAAACAAGATTAGGTGATTTCAAGGGTTACCCTCTAAGTTACCCCTCTTAATTGCAGATACCAGTGCATCATTTACTATTTCGTCTGTATAGAGTAATTATTTATAGCCCACAAAGCTAAGTCTATGGGGTTTCTTTACTCCCAGTCCACACATGAGTACAAGTAGGCAACACATTTACGTTAATTTGCACACTGATGTCAGGACACTTATGTGCCCTACTTCCATAACAAGTTAAATTTCCTATTCTGTGGTCTTCATTCCAGACCCATCCAAGGGTCATCTAGTTAGATATTACAGAATTTGGGCCTGTTCTTTTTGGTATAAAATCGTATTACCTCCCAAATCATTCATTTCGGGCACCAAAATCAGAATGTGTTCAATCTGATGCTCTCAGACTTTTTAAACGTTGGGAATGAAATTGAAACTGTTAGGATGGCACTGATTAGATAGGTATAGGAAGAGACCAACCAATTGCACTATAATAATCCTATTTGCCCCATATTGTCACTGTAGATAAGCAATAAACATAATCATAAAAAGCCATGAAGTTAAGAAAACCCAAGCATTTCAAGAAAATATCAATGTTTCTTAATTTTCTGTATTCGAATCTGTCATTCTACGGCACTCAAGATCAAAGGAAGAAAGAAAAATCTAGAAACAGTTTTTTTGGTCAATTTAGCTGGAAATGCAACTATCGTAAACATTTTTATTTAATCAATAATCCTAACTAACCAAGTTATCAAGGCTCTGACAATATAACTGCACTAGTGATTTCAGATATAATAATCTAGAAAGCAGAAGGATTGCACCTGCAGCAATTTCAAAATGGAGAAACTCAGCTGACAGCTTTAAGGGATTAACTCCCACTCTGTTCTGCCCGCCAGGACTGTCCCCAGGCGGAGTTCTAGTTTAGACCTTAGGGGCACATGATTGTCACCAACTATCGAGTCTGATTTAGTGCTAATTTCGGAGATGTGGTCAGGGCCTCCTATGAGATGAAGGGAGTGGGTGAGTTTTGAATTGTAATAATTGGTGGTGGGGCTGGCGCGCAGTTACCATTATGTACAATTTTTGGGATATGTCTGGTTATTTTTATATATGCACTTAAAACTCCATTAGTATTTCTCAATGGTTACATTTCTTCAACATTATGGAGTCCCACTCAGTCTTAACTTGGTATCTGTATTATTGTTCACCTTTATGCATGACACATTTGATTATTGGAGTGCATGTTATTGTGAATGAGTGCAAGGTATTGTTTGCTGATATAGATCTGCTCTTATTTTATTTCTTATTTTATTGTGAATAAACACAATATGCAAAGGTTTGCAAGGCACTCGTCGGGAGAACTGATTATTCAGGAGAACTGTTTATTCAGAATCAAATTACCTATTTTTATAAACATCGGCAATAAAAGAATTCTTCAAATGAAATATAATTTTCATTTTGAATAGTTTATAATTTCCATCTGACTAAAGATCGATACTTGAGCCACAGAATTCATTCCATATCAAACATTCAAATGTATGGAAAGTAACCACAATTGGAGTTTGTAAGGACGTATATATATAGTCCCTAAGACTTCAGCAAATTCATGGTCTTTAAAAGTTATGAGAAGGTTACTATCTGCTGACACCCAGAATGCATGAAAGTGAATTCATCTCAATTTGAATATGGGTCATCTTGGAAATGATTCAAGTCGTCTTTCGACTACAAACAAAGCTTTAAGATCAGACTCAAAAAGGCATATGAGTAAATTCAATAGACAAGGTGAAATGTAAGCAAAGCTTGGATCCTCTTTTCGAATCTGTCTGCGTCAAAGAGGCCAATACTTATGTATACTAGACTATGGTACCTCGCTTATATTGTGTAATTGTAATGTAAACCAGAATTCTTATTCCTGTGTACTGGACCGTCTTATTAGGAAACTAAAAAATTACCAGATTAGTATGTTATTAAGTGGAATATGTGTAAGATGCGGTTTTACATCTTGTATGTCACCACTAGGTATCATTTTATCATCTTTTATTCTCACTGATAAATAACAAAAATATTTTATAGGCTAATATTATCTCAAAGGTTAGTCTGATACAATAGTAGTCTAATATTGATGTTATTATTTGCTAAGTTGATTTTGTAGATCTCTGGTAGTTACTATTATTTTCCATGTAACTTATAATCATAAGCAGAGAATAGCAATACAAATTGTGAGCTTACTGAAATAAAAGATAAACAAACAAACAGATAACAGCTACCAAAGATAACCATTGAGCAAAGTTCATCAGTTTCTTTTTACTACACCAAACATACTTTTTCTAGGATGCTTGCCGTCTCTAAAACCTGAAATCGAGTGATTGTATCCTTTAACTTGTGTATTAATAACTATTTTACTATTGTCAGGAGCCCCATTTTGTTTACCAAGCCTTTGAAAGTTTAGTTTCCTATAAACGCTAACCTGAATTGCCGTGCTATGTAGTTTAGTAGTTAAGAAGTTTAATAGTTTAGTAGTTAAGTTCTATAATATCTGCCTTAAAACAGCCTGATCAGTACGTATACTTCTCAGGGTAATGATAAGTAAGATATACTGAACAATTTTACAGTTAACTAAGACTTACTTGGATTCCATCCGTTACTTAATTGCTTTATATATCATTGGACATAGCACTGATGAAGAACATCTGGTCCTGGATACCTGCAATATGTTTAAATATAAATTCGATTTGTTCAATGCAACACGCTATAGCCGCATATGTGGCACATATAGAGACTGCCACCCACCGACCCCAACCATGGGCCTGCAACCCTTGCTACAGTCTGGCAATACTGAAGGAAAGAGAATACAGAATGGGACTGGCAGCCAGTACCCCTAGAGCGATAACCCCTAGGGATTAGGGTTTGAGGGAAGAGGTACATGGAATAGTTTGAAAATACTGAAGCTGAGATGAGATGCAAAAATAGAGAGATAGATTGGCAGAGGTAGAACAGCATGCGAAAGACTTCTAAGTCCAACAACGTCAACAACTGTGTCTACATGCATGCTACTGTCATGATTAATTTTTGCGCCACTATTTTGGAATCATTGTTTAGTGAGTCACCAGAAGCAAATGGGAGGTTTTCCAACATCTGATTCTTTTCTTAATGCAGTATGCCATTTTGGTTTACTTAGAAAATGCCTAATGCCCCCTTGATTTGTGAGGATCTTATTTTAGCTGAAGGTGCTTCCACATTCATAACAGATGTCAGGAAGGCATGTTTCCTTACTTACTTCTCTGACCCCACAATTGTTCACATGTTCCCCTACATCATCTCTTTTCCCCATCTCCATCATCATCCACATACCCCAACACCATACTTCACTGCAGAATGTTGCCCAAACTTAACCTCAAGGTCCACACAAATATAAGAACTCAAGTGAAAAAACAACGCAACTGTACATAAACACACAGTTAAACAAAGACTACTGAGAATAATGACACCACTCCTCGAGACAAAGCCTCATCCTGAGACATTACCTTCAGGATTACCTAAGGATGTATAGATGTCCACACACCAGGTAGTATGCCAGAGTTCTGCTTATGCGACTGGTGGCGGTAAATAGGGGAGAAAATCTCCTGAAGTGGGCATGTGTGGCGTTGATTTGTTCACGTTCATCTGAGGTTTCTGTCCTTTAGTGTTGTGCCTGTGGACATCATACTTTTCCATATACTACTGAAACAATACAGAGGTCTGTCTTGCAGTGTGCCAGTGATTGCGTGCTCACTTATGAACTACATCAAATTGAGGTACTATAATATGTGGCACATTTGTTTAAGATTACACATGAGTGTAAAGAATGTGTGAACAAAATAGTAGGCCTACGACTCACTATTTTGGCAGTTAGATATAATACATATATGTCGATTCTCACGAAATGGGGTCACTTGGGGCTATTTTGGGGTCATATTTTAAATTCATTGAAACTACTTATCCTTCACATCATTGATTCTACACATGTTTAACAGCCCAGATCGAAACTTGGGAACACTAATATTAAAAACCTTCCCTGGGGCAGCCAAAATTAAGAATAGCATAAATTGCCTTGTGTTGCGTTCCAACGCCCTTAGATATAACAGCGAAAGTGAGATGAATAAGATTTTTAAATTTTGATTAAATATTGTACCATTAAAATAGTTGCTCAACTAACTGTACAGCTGAAGATTTGGTGTAAAAGTGGTGTTTTCTCCATATTTTATTGAGATATATATTTCATGTTTTTTGGGCGTTTTTCTTGGGCGTTGGAAAGCAACAATTAGTGTTGATATCCTATCTTTGATCGGTGGCACTTCTCTGATAATTGTTTTTATTTCTTTCACCAATTAGTCTTCATATATATGGTAAATTATCATTATTATTGACAATAATTTTTGTACTGTTTCGTCAAACTGGTTGAACTTGGACTTTGACATGGCATCCTAATCAATATGATTCACTATTTGTCCTAAGTTTGATCGTCAGTTCCCCACCAGTGATAGATATTGATTATCCTGAATATTATCCTTATTGTTAGGTACCGTTGTTTGTCTTCATTAATGCTAATTGATATCCAATTAGCCTTTTCACACTAATTAATTACTTTGGTATTATGATGACAAATGTTCTCTATTATTGTTAGGGATAATTGATAGCCAATTGTCACTTCTGCGCTAATTAATAACTGAAATAACACGGAGCTATATGGATCCCGACTTGATCAGATCATCAACAAAATGTAAGTGTTTATTCTCCAAACCTGACACTCGCGTCAGGGGTGTACCTCATTTGCATAACTAGCCGTGCCCAGCTGTTAATTCTGCACATTGTCCGGTAGGGGAGGCCAGGCATTATTACACCCCTGTGCTGTTGCTTCCTATACGTACCTTCAGCATTGTATGTCACACTTGGTCAAGGCGGTGCATAACATGTGAGTTATGTCACCCTTGGCGCATACAACAAGTAGGTCCGCCAAAAACTTAAATTACTTCTTTTATTTTTAATTATTTATATTTTTTATTTATTAATGGGGTGTAATAAATATGGAACCTAGCAAGGGGGAAGTCTGTACACTTGTTAGTGACCTCGGGAGCGTGGAAGATCTCGGGCTAATGCCCTCTAACTTCCCGCGCTCCCTCGGTCAATAACAAGTGTACAGACTTCCCCCTTGCTAGGTTCCATCTATTTATGTAACATTACGTAACATTATCAATCAATTACTTACTTCTGAGGAAAATTGAGCAAGCACTGCAACCATATCTTGCAGAGGGCGTTGAAACGCAACGTTTACACTTTGATTCAGTCTAAAGAAGACACAAATTATCCCTGAACAAAATTTGAAAAACTATAGTAGTAATATTTATATAGATGCTTTAAGTGTTAAATTTCCATTGACTAATCTATATATTTGTAGACACTGTATTGCAAATGAAGGGCGTTGGAACCCCACGTTAGGAATTCCCCAACTTGGATTTTTTTCACTCATTCTGGTCGAATATGAATACTGTTATTTGTAGATCCAAAGTCAAACTGTTGGGGAACAGGATGGGTATATCACTAATAAATAAATGTATATTTTTCATACCTATATGAGCTCATAAAAAAACATACAAAACATACACAATTCACTAAATATGAAATGGAATTAGGAGAAATAAAAAATATTTCGTGAATATATATTTTTGTATGGGTAACAGATAGAGGTATAGTTGCAAACAGAAAACATGATTATTTGTAGTACTGTATGACCTGGTGATAATCGTTTTCATAAAATTTTGTACATCTCCTTTGAAAAATGACTGATTTTAGCCTGTTTATCGGCCATAACATATTTATTATTTATTCTGGACAGAAAACCATACCTCCCCAGAAAGCTCTATCTGCGCTGCATCTGTTAATATAACTTTTATTTAAAAACTATCAAGCTCTATTGATATATCACCCAAAGACTTTTTGAAATGTCTGTGGGCCCGTTTCGTGAGGTATGGGCTATGCAATAGTCCAGATATGACGTACTTATTTAACGCTGAGAATAGGGACATTTGTTCTGCTCTGTTGTTTCATAGAAGTGCTACCATTGTAATTATGTATCAAGTATTATGCTTACTATTTCTAGTAGACTGCTGTTTTGGAAGGATTCACTGTCATATAAATACTTTAGATGCAGTTCAGACAAACAAGTAGTGGAAATATATTATTAGCATCCGAAAGCATTCATACCTACATATTATGTGTGTTGAAAAAGTATGACAATTCTCTTCCTAACAAAACACCTTGCGTTCGACGACCACATATCAGGAGGTCTTTCATATTCCATTGTTCCCCTCGGTCACGTTGATCAATGTTATTGGCTAACTCTTGAGCCACGATGGCTCCATGAATGAGATAAGCATGGGCAACGACCGCTGAATTATTATTCAGGGACCAAGGACTGTGCTTTTAGAAAAGCTTCGGTAGGAAGAAAGTGTGTCAGCAAATCCATACAGGATCTTGCCTGCCAGTTCCATATGTATACACTTATTGGTGGTCTTAGATAGCACGCCTCTTACCCACCAGGTCTAATTTCTTAACTTAAGACTGCTAGAATAAATGACCATGTTTACTTCCTTACTATGATTGTTTATGTGATCCTTTAAAATTAATGATATTAAGAAAACCATCAGACATAAACTATCTGTGAGCTTTGATTATAAACCGTAACCGTATAGCCTCTTGAGGATTCTTCATTCTTACTAGCTTAGTAGATGGATGAGGGTACGTACCATATGCTAGGGATGTTGTCATGTCCACCGCTGGAAGTTAACACGAAAAATGTTCGCTAATACTCATATTGGTTAAAATAGTAATAAAATAGGAATATGCCAAGCTATGTTTTTCAAGTTTCCTTTCCCTTTGGAACGACGTTCATTTAAAACATGTCAATAATATATTTTGACTCAATAATATATTTTGACACACGAAAATATGTTAGAAATCCTGCAAAGGCCAATATTATCTTCACTGTCTGTGACAGGATTGTATGAGAAAACTGGGTAAAAGGGGTGCTGCCATATAATAATTATAAGCACTGGTGGGAAACATTCCATGTATATAGGTCTATATGTATTCATATATATCCTCACCATATAGCTTCACTATATGAGCTATAGAAAATGGCTGTGATTTATCTTTAAGGGTGGTAAAAATCTTAAAAGCTTTCGGGTTATTCATAACTAGCACATTTTTAATAGAACCTAGAAATAGTTTATCATCTCTTTAACTGGCACTGCTGACATGATTATGGCCAGCCTACATAGCGCACCGCATGCCATCAACAGCCCTGCTCACATATCAGGTTCCCTAACATATTTTATTGCGGCGAGGCTTTGCAGTCTAGGCTTAATTAAGTACAGCCTCTCTGATCACACAGGAATGGTATGTCAGTGATTGGACGCCTACTGTGCTAATGGCTTTCCCGGCCCTGGAGTCCTAATAGAATTATAATGGCATTTTGCAGTTTGGAGCGAGGGGCTTTGCCTTAGTTTGGAGGGACACTCTCAACATTGAGCCACCTATAGACTGTTTGACTCCCTTTCGGCGGTGTCTTGATGTTGACCTCTAGATCTAGAAACGGGGTTCATGCGCATTTCCTACCGTTCATTTTATTTCATACGGACAAATTTATATATAGTATCTAATTAGGGTTTCCTTCTGAGAGGAACTCGTGTAGGCATCCATGCTTCAGTTTCGACTATCTTCCATCCCATGTATGATTGTATATCAAGTGTTTTCCACGGAACAACAGAAGCTGTTTGTCGTCTGACAAAGCTTGTTAGCTGTGCTTCATTAACCACTTTCAATTCTTCCCCAAGAAGAGGCACAGTCTATTTTCACGTTTAATTACTCCTCTTAATTCAGGATAGTATGCGATAAAGATAACAAACACAGAATATTATTGACTTGTTTCCCCCTATCATATCCTAAGCTTAGCGCAACAATTCTGCTTACACATTAAGTTTCATCTAGTGGTTCTGTAGAACCAACGAATTTGATACTTAATAAAGCGAAGAAGGTTACTTCTATTATCAAATTGTTTTCAAATCTCCGACGGGGATGTTTTGTATCTTTGAGATTATTAGTAAACACATTGCAATTCCGTGATAAGCAGTCGAAGGCTTTGACAGGGACTTTCCGTATCTCTTTCTAGCCAAAGGATTAAACCAAACTACAGCTCCGAAAGTACATATCAAATCATAACGTTCTCATACCCGTTTCCGAGACATTGAAAAAGCAATTAAATTAAGTTTATTCGAAGTTAAATTAACGTCATGGGGGAAGGTTGAGTTGTTTCCGTTTTTACTCACTTTCCAAGAATTTCAAGGACAACTGTGAATGTTATTTGCCACTAACCATTACTTTCGAATCGATAGTGGTTGAAACTTTATGAATGTCGAGATCCAAACTATTTCTTCGGACATCCTCAGGAATATCTCTTAGATGTCTCATAATTATGGGTTTGCCTATAGGCTTCCAACACGCATAATTATGTATAAAGAAATGAATAAACATTGCCCAGACAAATTGCGAATAGAGTAAACCAATTACTGTTTTTATTTTTTTTAAATATTTGTATTGGCCACAATTCTAAGCACATTTCTTACAAAAGTCGCATAATCTTATATATATATAGATGGTTGTTTTCATGTGTTGCCATTTCAAGAATCCCTCAGGACATCAGCTTCACATCAGTCAATTCCTTCTCATATTGATTGTATTCCACAGGCTGATTAATTTCTCAATATTTCTAATATTAAATCGATAGCATATGGGTACACGTCTGTCGGCATTAATAACTATAAGGTAAATGGTTATAACAATAGAACTGAAATTGGTAGGAAAATATACGTTAATATACGTTTGCCGACCCTAAAAAGTATAAAGAGAAATGCCTTAAAGTCAGACGTTTGGAATGTATTACTTTAACACATTCATGAGGTAGAATGCTGTAAATACGAAGCGATTATTTCGCACTTTACAAGTGCCTCAGCAGCAATTATGTCAGTTGTAGCAGCAACTCCACCCATCAGCCTCATCCCTCTCACCTGCTCTCATAACTTGGAATCACCTTTTTCGTTCTTACCTTTCTTTACTGTCTCTTTTCTCTTCTACATTTCCTTTGTACTTAAGATTTCCCTAAGTAAACCATTCTGTGAGTTATATCATTTAAACAGTTAACCAGTTTTCATGTTGGGAATCTTCTTCGAGATTAGAAACTCTGACCTTTATATTCGCCGACATATTTTTGTATTATTATTTCATTTCAAGGTCAATAGAATATTTGAATATATTATTCGAAAAAAAAACACATATTAACTAGAGGAAATACATCATCAACGCGTGTCTTGAATGTAGAATATCAACATTCCAGGAATCATATGGCCTTTAGATATTGCTATAGATGCCTGTCTGTTCCATCATGTAAATGGCTCATTTAAATTTCGTGATGGCATCATTCGTGCTCAGGTTTCAGCACAAGGTTTAAATCTCGAGATTTCCACTCATGTTCCTAACATAATAGCCAATGCCACTTGGGGCGTACGTGAGCGCAATGTCCCACCAATGTCAGCATGGTCGGCCGCCTCAGTAGCCAATGAATGTCACAAAAAAATAGTCTCCGCAATCAATAAATCTAGAAGCAGCAGCAAAATGTTGGGCGGGACTGTTCGCTAATCTTTTTTTAAAATGAACGGACAGGGTAAAGCACACATGCATGTGTGTGCCAGTAAAAAGAGTTGATCAATATTCCACATAGGACTGGAATTGCGTACAACGTATAGCAAGACTCAAGAAGCATGGGAAGTTATCACATTTAAGAACAGCTTTCTTTTTTCTTTAAAAAAAACAACTTTTATTTTGTTTAAACCTGCCATCTGGGCTTTACAATCAAATAATTCTACTTCCTATAGTACATGTTGGGAGAAATCAGTGGATCATGCAACCTGTTTGTTGAGCATATATGAAAGAAAAGAAACAAAAGGCACCATTTGTGGTGAGTGACGATGGTAGTTAAACAAGTGTTAAAATACTAAGGAATAAGGCGCAAAGCCGGCAAGAACAGCTTTCTTTGGATTCCTCAGCCCCATACCTCATTTCATCCCTTATACTACCCCTAACCCACCCTACCCCGGCCCCACCAAGCACACCACAGATGGGTTTCTCTAGCCCTCTTATAATTATTAATGTTCCCAGTAGGCCTAGCATACTAAACTTTATTGTTTTCAGAAATGCCCATTGCCATTGCTTTGCCAGTTTATGTAGATGTATAAAGTGGCACAGCAATGGCAATGAGAGGTTGTATACTCGCCAAAACTATTGGACATACTATTGTCGGTGCTGATGGACATTTGTGTCACATTGACCCAAGGGGGTGATTACACGTGAACTGAATGAGCTAGCTCCGTTTTATACAGTATTATGTTATAATAAACATTCCTGATATATTAATCTATATTAAATAATAGGCCGATGTTCTAGGGTTGTGCGAGGGCAGGCATAATATACATATATAGACACTCGGACTGACGGCCCGGGATGGGCGTGGGACGGTTGCTTACCATAAAAGGGGATCGCTTTTGTAATTGTGATCATTCTCGTTCTGGTCTCCCTTGAGGAAATAACTCCAGTTACAACAGTACTGCCTTCCATCTCATCTCCCCACTATAATCCTTTCCATACTATAAACCACCAACAATCAACATGAACGTCATTCATCATTCAACAGCTTTATGTAAAATGCTTGTTTGGCTCTCCTCAGTCTAGAATTAAAAGTATCTCCCTGCGTTTATTATATCTTCTGCCTTGTTAGATGTATTGGCCCGTTGGTAGCTCTCATCCCTATCAATATACCAATATTTTTTTTATTTTTTCTCTTTTTTATTTAGAATTTGTATACAGCCAATCTTCCGTGAGATGACAAATGAACATAAATGGGCATGCACAGTGTACAAATAATATTATGAACAATGGATGACATGAACACATGAGGATAATGGGCTCACGGGTGATAATTCAACAGAAAAGGAATGGTCTTCCTCCCACTGCTGTGTCTAGCCAGACTACGCTTTATGTAAGAATACTACTCGAGATCAAGTTAGGTTGAACACATATGAATCAAATAAGGTAACCAAGTGAGGTACAATTAAGGACAAGAATAAAAGTTATGATTAGTTAGGTGGATTTGTTTTGGTTTGTTTTGGACAGCTTGAAGATACCAATCAAATTGTGTACCACACAGGTCTGGTGGATTTAATTAAGATTTATTTCTTTGGTGCTAATATATATTTTAGTGCATCATCAATTCTATTGAACATAATTTCCCAAAGTCTGTCGACATCATTTAGACTGTACAATTCCTCCAAATTCAAATTTTAAAAAAACATCCTCAAAAGCTCTTTCGTTAAAGTTTGAGTAATTGCGACCTTCAAATTCTTTCTTTCTTTTATAGCTGTTCCTTTTAATTCAATATTTAAGTAGATCCCTTTATATGGTTGTATACAAAGGAGAAACTGCCCTCTGGTCACTAGCTGGTCAACTGCCAAACTACTAACTTGGATTTAAAATACCCGTGTTACCTCAGTTTGACTGTTTTGTACTATGAACTAGTTTTCGATCAAACGGGAAAAGGGGACGCACAAGTGTACAAAGGTATTTCATACAAAAAATAAATAATAATTCATATAAGTTAAAAATCAATATGAAAATGGTATGTAAATTCCCTTCTGCGTTGCATAATATGAATATGAATTAGGTCTGTGTATGAAGCAGGGTTGTGGCTCGCGGAGGCCATACAAAAAGTGAAGATAGATTGAGTAAAGGTCAAGTGTTAATGGGCATGAGGTGAGAAACGTGGTCATTAAGACGACAAAAAAGCGAACGAATGTACAATGTCCAGATGAGAAGAATCGAAGAGGAGTAGATGGCGGTCACGAGAGGCCACTAAAGTGCAATATATAGTTATTGCGAAATGGGCGGTGCCAAGAGGCCTGGAGGGGGAAAGAAGAGTAACGTTTCCCTTCGATGAACCTATTTGATTTTCTTAAACCTCCTGAAGGGTGTCTATTTTATGGCGAACTCGAAAAGTATGATTACTGAAATTTAATGCATACTAGTATATATATGTAGCAACACTCTCTCAACATTAAACGTCATAATTTTGCAATATTGCTAATTCTTGAGAAACAAAAACAGGAAAGAAAATGCCAAGTCAAACCATTATATCTGCTTTGAGAAAAATCGTGATCAAAGGTGTGATGATAAAAGGTGAGGCAGCGAACTTAAAATGATTGCTATATATATGATGTTCTATTCCCTTGGCAATACTCGCCTAGTTATTTATACAGAGCATGCATATATTATATATTATCCTCTTTTCATTTACACAAGCTAGCGGCCAGTGGGTATTGTGCCGCCCAGCAGACAGCGCTGGAGCCCATACGATTTATTTAACAAAAGCAATTGGATATTGCATTAAATTAAATCTTCTACTACTTTTTATTTATAATTAATATCAATCGAAGTCTGTCTTCATGGTCATCAGACTTGCTAACAGTGGCCGTTGAAGCAGGAGGTTTCAGCAGACAGTCTGGAGTTAACCCGAGCATGTATATAATATAATTTTAGATCATAGCAATAATTCAAATCTAAATAAACATATCATAGATTAACATCTTTCTTAATGCAGTTACAATTAAATCGATGATAGTTTCAATGTGATTCTTGAAGATTAAGCATTGTTTCTAATAAGCAACACTACCTAACAAGCCCAGCTCTAATCCTTTAGTGCCACCATTAGAACTTTTTAAAATTCGGTCTAGACTTTTTAAATTCGGTGTCTGGACTTTTAATTTGGTCTTAGAATTTTAAATCTGCATGGTGAACATACTCATAATTCTGTCCATAATTTTGTATTTCTGTCACAACATTTTTAATTCTGTGATTGTACCTATTAATTCAGTCTCAGAATCATTTTCATTTACACAAGCCAGCAGCCAGTGGGTGTTATGTAGGATTTATTTACCAAAAGCAAATGGATGCGTCATTTTTGTTTTGTCTATCAAAAATCGGCGAGATTTTAATCGCATTAAATGAATTATTCATATCGATAAAACATCAGGGTGGCACAAACACAGGTCTTTTGATAAGGGTCGGGGTTTAATCCGATCAGTAATTGTTACGTTTGAATGTTAGATTGACCCCCTTTAGGGTTGCAGAAAAGAGACATTACATACAACGCGCGTTATCGCGATAAGTTTGCAATTATTTAACGCTGGAGTCATTTATAAAACCAACAGTGAAGTCTTCCCTGATTCGATAGTACTTTTAATGATAAGGAGAGACATATTGCCTGACACATGGGGAAATGTCCACATACTTCTTATGACACACAATTATAGTTGGATAGGATCACGATTCAGATCAACCTGTCGAAGGCTATACTGCATGGTGAGTTGGACAGGGTCATAACATCAGCCGATAAAAGCTTATTATAAAACGTTTGGAGGAGACTGCTGACAAGGACCTGCATACACTATAGAACGCATGATACCCTGCACCTATCTCCACATGTTTGTGGGTGACTGGGCAGAATACGAGTCCTGTATCTTAGGCGCGGAGCTAGAATTTGAACCAATTGCCTGTAAAAGGCCCTGCAGACATATGCCCATTGTAACTGGTATTTTTTTCCTGGATACCTGTCGGTCCTGACCTGGTTCCTAGAATTACTTTGGCAGTCACATCACATTTTTTAACTAGAAAGTTATATGATTCTCTAATTATACAATGGTTGGACATATGGAAATGTACTAATATTATTACAATTTTTGGCATAGGTTTTGGAGTAAATTTAGAAAGATATTTATATACATGGTAACATTGCACAATGAAAATTAATCTAAAGATGGGAATTTGTTCTGAAATATTTTCGATGAAAAGGTCGACAATCGACATTGCCTATGCAATGCAACATTTAATATACTTTGCGGGCATAATCGTTAAATATATCTGACTGATTCGATTCATATTTGGATAAAGGACTTCTAGGCTTGTGATTTCAACTACATTCCATGTGTCATTTGTATTTAGTAAGTTGATTGACCGGCTAAAACTAAACATTATATAAGCCTGTTTTACCTATATGTCAGTAATCGCGGGAAATGGGAAATGGGAGGCCACTGTCAAAGAATCTACGAAATTTATTGTTTTGTTTTTGCAAATTCTTTATTTACTTCTTCCTGCCTTCTTGGCGTCTACAGACTAAGACATGTAATGCAGATCAAAGGTAATCAATATTAATCGCCTACCACTGAGAGGAGAGAAACATTTTTAACACGGCTATGCTGTACAATAGGCGAGGAGCGAGGAGATATACAAAATATTATGTAAATCGTCTGCCCTTTCATGTTCTTGGGACAATCAGACTGGCAGTTATATTTACGAATAGCATAACTTTATCAGAAGTGAATGCAAACAATTGTCACTTCAAAGTTACGCCTGAATTAAGAAACCAAAGCAGAACTAAGATTGCCTTATACCGAACAAAAATGTATTGGGACTTAATGTCCCTATTTTACGATTTTCACTCTTGCTGCAGTCTTGAACTACTTCTCGGTCAGGAGCTTTCCGCTGTCTGTTCCTGTATCTGTCTCATCCCTTTTGCAACGTCCATGGGCCTTTCTTATCTGCCCTTCTCTTCTCCTGACCATTCTTTATCCTCTTCTATTTATCCCGCTTTCAATCATGAATTTCGCCATAAAATCTCATTAATGCCTACAGTGACAACGCGTAATTTCGAGTGTTTTCCTCGCAGTTTCAAGGCGAGAGATTCAACATTCGTCTTAATACAAATGTGCTAAATTGTTTCTAAGGCATTTATAAACGTCTCTTAAACATTAAAATCGATTCATTCTAATGCAGAAAGGGAGAAGAAGAAAAAAACGCGCCTTTTCCGTGTGAATCACTACCGTGCACTAACATTTTCGCGCCTGGGTTTTTGTTTTTCATCTAAAACGTTGATCAATGCTTATATTTGAATGGAAAATTGACTTAAACCTGCACTTACTAGATTTTTGGAATAGGGATTTTTGGAAAAGTTCATACCAAATTTACACATTATTTGCTTCATTGAGTGAAAGAGGAACATAGAAGGCATATATACAATGCACTCTATATTTCGATCCTAATTGTGTACATGCAATGACTGAACCATACATCCAGTTTTCGCTACTGATGAAAAACAGTAATTGCCTCAACTCTTGGATGGCATGTATTTTCTTTCCAATTGTTATGTGATCCAGTGGAAAGTAATTACCTCAATTTCTAAAACTCATGTCACAGCATAGATTACACAGTCTTTGCGTTTTCACTAGTAATTGAATCCTATTTTTAGGCTGATTTGATGCGAAATTATTGGTAGAGGATGTCCGCGTGGTTCTTTGATGAACACAGAGAGCCTTCCAGGTAGAAACATTATGCGATGGGGTCAGGCCATGATGCTTATAAATCTCTCCATGGAAATGGAGGCCACATGCCTGAACCTTGAACTCTCAATAGACAGATAGGAGAAAATCGCTTGACAACAAATACACCAGCAAGAGCATCAAATATCACTGGAAATAGTTTCCCTCCATCGGTGTGGCAGAACCCAATCATGGTTTCTAACATCGAAGACGAACCTATATATTGCCGATTCAATGAGGCGGTATATAGGTTTGGTCGTAACTAACAGGCACCCAACCCAATCTTTTCTCCTTTTCTGAGGGCCATTATACTGAACGTGTCTCAGAATGTAGGGCACGCTTTGTTCCAAGGAACGCCAACAGATGAGTTATAATGATCATTTATTGCATACGCAGAATGCTTCTGTTTAGCCAGATTATAAATACAACGAAAAGCGATTTGTGTATTTTTATGTTTTTGTCTTTGAAGTAAATAGGCTTAAGCTGTCACAACCGTTCCTCGGTGGTTGAGCATCGTAAACCCTAAATGTTTAAAATCTGCAAACATGGTTACCATAAAACCTGTATTAGAAGCCACAACATCAATATTATTCAGAATTTCCGATTTTCCGAATATTAGTCCAGAAAGTGACCGCTACGAGAGGCCTTGATTTATTTCGGGGGAAGGACATTGGTTATATTTCAGCAGATCTGAACGCCTAATTTATTAATATTGTTTTTATATATTTAAAAAAAAAGGATCGTCCCAAAACGGCCCTAAAACGGCCCTCGCAAACCAGCCGGGAGTTTCCCGGCTACTAAACTGTGCCGGGGACCTGGGGACACAGAGGCAAGGGTTGTCAGGTGTGTTGCTTGAGGAGGTCTGCAGCCGATCTTCTAGATCGACTGCAAACATTTTAATTTAGGATCAGATTCTATATTTCATTTGCTATTTACTGGGATAATCGCAGAGTTTCTACCTTGAATATGACAGCCAAATTCCATTGTTGTTTTTCTCCTGGTATTTTCCCATGCTGGTCTGTGTGTACACACGAGTTGCCGAGCACCGGAAGGCGAGCACCGGAAGGCTAGAACCAGAGGGGAGAGGGGCTGTCTGGGAACGTATGGAAAGAGGCATGCAACATTACGCTGTCATTTTGGTTGATCAGCTGATGTGGATTCCCCATTGACGCTAGCGTTGACAAAAGTTGAACGAAGGTTGTCATTTACTGGTGTGCATTTCGGTTAGTTTGACTTTACTAATGTATTGCTGTATTATTTTGCTGGCCATTCGTGGTACTGGATGCATACATTTGTAGGAAAATAAGTGCGAGAGCGAATGATCAGTATAGGGAGGCATATACTAATAATCTTGTCTTCAGTTATGGGGTGGCGTTTGCAATGTTTCGGGCATAGCATTCGCTTGTGTTGACACAAAGCATTTTTGCCGTTGATCGTCTAGAGGTATGTGGCACCAGAGGATCGTCACAATTTGATGGGAATGAATGGAAGTCTTGGGCTATTTACTTTCATAAATATGGATTGTTTTTGTAGGTTCCCTTCCTCCAAACCATAAACAACAACCACCCACCCCATCACCCCTACACCCCACCACCCCACCACCCCACCACCCCACCACCGTCCCTGGTGCCATGTAGAAGGGCCGGGTCTACATGGCACGCTGTGCTAGTCTGTAGGGTGAGTGGAGGTCTGTAAACTAACCCTCAGTTCCTGTCTGGAATCCCCGCTGCTATGACGTCATTACACAGGTCGTTCTGGAGCGTGTTGATGCGTGAATCAGATGCGCATGGTGCAAGACAGATCGAGCATGCTGTCATGGCATCGGAACTAGAGCCCTAGAGGCATTAGCGCTTGAGGTCTGTTATGCAGTTATTATACTATAGGTAATTGCACTAAATACGGCCCATGACATGGACACTTATAGAAATATAAAATTCAATGCTTTAATCTGGAATGTTGTTGTTGTTGTTACTTTTATTTTGACTGGATGACAATGTCAGTGGGTCAAGCTCCCCGAAGTTGGGAGGATTTCAAGCCCTACTGGACACGCTCGTAACAAGTTTATAGGAGTAACAATCAGCCATTAGGTCAACGATCTAATGGCCGCTCCTATAAATGTTGGTCTTGTCTAATATGAAGGTTTTTATGCAAGATAGTTAGCTCAGCAACAATGTTTATATCATAATAAAATAAGCGATTACTCGGAGAGTTGGGCAATATTATAATAATAATTGCCAATGAGATCTTGGCAACCTTAAGTGTTGCAAATTGGCAGTAATGTTTGTTCATTTTTGAACACTTAGGTAGTAAACTACCTGGTTCTGTCAGTACAAGATAATACAGTACAACAGTACAAGTGAGGAACAGTGAGACGAGGTAGACAAGATAGACAACCAACCAACCAATGCCACACAACTGGAACATTTATCGGCAAGGGGGGTATATAACCAGTTAGTATAAAAAATGCTCGTCCTGCCAAATGCTGTTGGTTCGGACATTTTGGGTGAATGTTTTTGCTAGTTCGATATGTTGTTGATCTGCCTCTAATTTGTTCCAGTAGTGTGGGATTTTATAATACAGGGAACTTCTGACAAGTTCAAGCCTAGGTATGGGGCATTTGAACAATAGTTTTCCCTGTTGGAATTGTCTCGTTTGTATAGGTCTCATATCAAGGTAGTCCGCCTGGGTTTTGACCCTGTTAGCTTGTTGCAAAATGTGCAACCTTCTCCTCTGCTTCAGCGGTAGCAGTCCAAACTGGTCATGAAACTGGTCTACATTGTGATAACGATTAGTTTTAGTTATAATTCTAAGGGCTTTGTTTTGGAATATTTGTAAGAATTTCAAAGATGTCTTGGGGGCCGAATCATAAAATATATCTGATTGATCGATAAGGGGTAATATTGTAGTCTTGTAAACCTGTGCACTCAAATACCTGTTTAGCCTACTTCGTAGGTGTCTGAACAACCATATTTTGTGTGCTACCTTCTTTTTGACTGATCTCAGGTGGTTTGAGAATGAGAGGGAACTGTCAACGATAGTTCCCAGATATTTATATTCTTCAACGTCTTCTAATTGGTTGTTTCCCAGGTAAAGTTTATAAGCAGAGGAGTCGGTTTTCCACTTGGACCCCAGGGAAGGCCTCGAAAGGAAAGTCATCACCTTAGACTTATTCTCATTTAGCAAGATTTTATTCGCTTTACACCAATTTGTAATATTATTCAAATCGGATTGTAGGTCATCTGTGACAGATCTTAGGTCTTTGCCAGATTTACATATGATCGTGTCATCTGCAAACATCTGAGGACATGAGTTTAAAACCTGAAGCGGAAGGTCGTTTATATAAATAGAGAAGAGTATTGGGCCGAGGGTTGTACCCTGCGGCACACCACAAGTGATCTGTTTTGGATTTGAGATATGGTTATTTATGAATACTTGTTGGTATCTTCCACTAAGATAGTTTTTGAACCATTCTAACTCTATGCCTCCTAGACCTATCTTTCCGAGTTTCTTAAGTAAGATTGAGTGGTTGACAGTATCGAAGGCCTTCCTGAAGTCCAAGTAGACCGCACGACAGTATTCTTTGCCATTAATAGCTTTGTATACTTGGTTTAGATACGAGACAACCGCATCATTAGTTGAGTACCCGGGGCGAAATCCATATTGACCTTTATAGAGGATATTGTTGTCCTCTAAATGAGACATTAGCTGTCGTTGTACCACCTTTTCAAGAATTTTTGCAGGTAAACTTATGCTAGAAATGGGACGGTAGTTTCCAGGATCTGTGTTTAAACCAGCTTTGAATAGAGGGGTCACTCTCCCGATTTCCATTTCTTTGGGATAACTCCACTGGTAAGTGAGAGCCCCAATAGAAATTTAAATTGGTCAGAAAGACAAAGTAAGATCTTTTTTAAGAGGTCTGCACTTAGATTCGTTAGACCGGATGATTTAAATTGCGATAGGCTGCTAATCGTTTTACGGAGTGAGTCATTGTCAATGTGTCCAAAATGAAAAAGGTCGATAGTCTGTATCATTTGTTTCGTTTGCCTCGTATGTCAATTTCTCGTTACGAGTTAGCAGAGGTATTTGATTAGCTAGTTTATCTCCGATAGAGGCAAAGTATGTATTGAAACAGTTCGATACTTCTTTCTCGTCGATGACTTTGTCATTCTGGACTAGTGTGATTTGTTCTCGGGATTTTACTTTTTCGGGGTTAATTAGGGGCTTCATTTTGTCCCAGAATTTATGCGGGTTATCTGCACAATGCTCCAACGTTTGTTTTATGTGGTTGTTTTTCAACGATTTGGCCAGTTTGTTCGTTTGCCTTCGCAGATTCTTAGCCTGATCGTATAGATCAGTAGAATTGTATTTCTTAGCTAATTTGAAATACTTGTCTCTCTGTTTCATGAGTGAGAAGAGCTCGCCGTCTATCCAATCACATCTGGTTCGCACATTCTTGTATTCGCGTACGGGACACATTCTATCTAGAATAGTAAATATAAGATTTTCAAAGTAATTCCAGCATTCATCTGGGTCTCTCATCCCATAATATTGGGTCCAGTCGTGGTCCTTTAAAATTTGGAAAAAGATATTATAATTCAAATTATTGTAGCTTCTCGTCATAAATGTTGTTTTAGTGAATTTTTTCTTCAATTTCTTTCTTATTAAAAAGACTGGTTTGTGGTCGGAAATGTTCAGGTTGAGGACCCCACTCGAGAGAATGAATCTAGAATTAGAATAAATATGATCGAGGGTGGTGGCAGAGGAGGAGGTTACCCGCGTTGGGGACGACACATATTGTATTAATTGGTTAGACTGCATTAATTTGGAGAGTTCTTTGCTAGGGTTCGTATTGTCTCCATAATTAATGTTGAAATCACCTATGAGATAAATTTCGTTATTATCTGGGATGTTTTCTAGTACATTTTTTATTCCTTCTAGTGCATTAGCATACTTTCCACTAGGTGGTCGGTAAATGCTCACAATTATTTTCACTTTTTGATGTTCATCACCTATTTTAAATACCTGCATTTCAAGGTCTGCGTTGTTAGTATTTAAGTGTGAATATTTATTTGAATCGACTACTAGGTCATCTTTTGCATACATGCATACATTGGTTATAATGTGGAACTTATAATTTGATATACTTATAATTTTTGAGCCATACTTGAGATTTGAACTGTTTTTTAAAATTAAAATCACTGATGTAACCGTGGCAACCAACTAAGCATAACTGTGCTCCGTTATTTGGTAATGTCATCACTCTGGCCATATTTTGGGCTATAATATTATTTGCCTTTTAACTAGTATTCCAATTGAATTTACATTAGTTTAATTTCATTTGATTTCTTCTTAGAGCTAATTATTTGAGAATTCAATATCTACAATACATTATATCATCAATGGTCATGGAATTTGGTCATCAGCCTTATGAAATAATCTGGGAGGTCTATCATTCTGATTAAAGACAAGATGTTTCCTTATCTTCAATGTCTCCCCAAACCATGCCGAAATTTGTCATTTTTTACCATTTCGTCCCTCGACTCCTACTGTTTTTATTCCTTGGGACAATATTGGAATCACACATGTGATATATCATCAGATGCGGAAATTTGTTCATCACAACTTGCAGAGATAAAATTAGTTTTCATCAATTTTTCATAAAATGAGAGAGATTTGATTGCCACAAGGTCCTTATGTTTTTACAATTTCAAAATGTTTCTGAAACAGTTGCCATGGCAACTTGACCATCAAACATAATTTCTAAAAAGTGACAGTTGTACCAAACCCTTCCCCACATTGTAAGCTCTGATAATATTGTTGTTGTTGTTGTTGTAACGTTTTTATTGCTCTGACAGGTACATCTCGATGTTGCCATCGCATTTTCGTTTGTATCCTTGATGATTCTTAACTGATAATACTTTTCATTTTACATTAAGGTATGTTTGTTTATAAATTACTATTTATACAAGATATGAGATATAAAAGTATTATACATCATGGTACTAGAATATATGTAATATATATTATGCAAGGTGATAATCTCTATGCAAATTTCATTAGATACTTTATACATTTCTTGAAATTCAGTTTGAACATATTTACAGATTTTTGGTGTTAGTACATACCGTTCCTTCAACCTCAACCTAGCACCCCTCCCCACCCCCCGCCCCCATGTCTTCCACTATTCATTATTAGTTGGTTCCACAGTTTCATACAAAACCGTGGATGTCTGTGGTTATTCTATTGTTTTATTATCAGACACAGTTTCCATCAAAACCGCATTTGAACTCTTGGTTTCATTCAAAACCTAGAGGGTATTTTGGGGTGATAGGACAAGATCACCATTTAGGAGATCTCTGTTTACTATCTCTGTTAAAACATTTTTGTCTTCTATTTTTTGGATATTGTTAGGGAGCTTATTCCATATTCTTATGGCTCTATTATGGAAGTTTTGATGTAATTTCTCCGTTTTATATGTGACCTGATTAATGTCCTTTCGATTTTGAGAGTGCCTTGTTTCTTTATTTTTCCTGGCTAAATTGTTTTTGTCTTGAGCAAGGTTGTGGGCATATTGTATTAGATGTAGCATTCGCCTATCTGATAGAGGGAGTAGTTCCAATTCGTTTTCATATTCTTTTGTGTTTGTTCTTTTGGGTAATTTCTTGATAATTCGTATTGCCCTATTCTGGATAGTTTGCAGTTTTCCTGATAATTTCTTAGTGCATGAGTCATAGAAAATGTCTCCGTAATCCATGAGTGGTAAGATTGTTGTTTTGTATACTAGTGTTGATATTTTGGTAGTTAGTGAGTTTCGGATTTTTCTTAGTTGGTTTGTTCTTAGGTTTGCCATTACTGTTGCTTGTTGAATTTGCTTTTTGAAAGTCAGACTATTATCTATGTGGATCCCTAGATATTTGTATGTTACTACTGATTCTAATTCCTCATTTTGGATGGTGTATTTGCTAGTTCTATTATTGGTATTTTTATTTCTCTTGCATTGTATAATCATGCTGTTTGATTTTTTTGTATTGATTGTTATCTTGTTTTTCTTACACCAACTTTCCAATTGTTTTAAGTCATCTTGGAGAGTGTCCGATTTCCTAGCACTTGGTGTTTCTGTGAATAATATGGTATCGTCTGCATACATTTGCACCGAGCTATTTCTTATATTATCTGGTAGATCATTTATATAGAGTAAGAACATTAAAGGGCCAATTGTTGTCCCTTGGGGTATACCACAGGTGATTTTCTTAGCTTCTGATATTGTATTATTGCAGATCGTTTTTTGGTATCAGTTTTCTAGGTAATTATTTAACAGTTTAGTCAGGTCTGGGCTATTGAAGTTCTTTTGGATTTTTGTTAGTAGTATCTGGTGATTCACCGTATCGAATGCTTTTTTGAAATCAATATATATTGCATGTACGTGTTTGTTATTATGTATGGCATTATATGTGTATTGGAGAAAATTCGTAACTGCTTGGGTAGTTGATTTTCCATATCTGAATCCAAATTGGTTTTTATTTAGTTTGTGATTGTTTTCGAGATATGATGATAGATCTTGGGCTAGCACTTTTTCATATATTTTTCCCATGATGTCTATATTGGCTATGGGGCGGTAATTTGTGGGATCATTTTTTGTTCCTGCATTTTTATAGATTGGAGTTACTATGCTCTCTTTCCAGCTAATGGGTATTTTCCCGGTTTTATTTGTGAGCTCTAATAGATATTTTAGTTGTGGTAGGAGAGCTTTCAGGGATGTTTTGAGTATTGTGGTTTTTAGGTTGGGGTATCCTGAGCTTTTAGTATTTTTTATATCACTTATAATTTTCTTTAATGATTTAATGGATATTTGGGTGAATTGATATGGATTATCTGGTTTTCCCTGCTGTATGGGTTCTGTATCATTGTCAATATCTGGAATAGCTTGTGCTAATTTTTCCCCTATTTCTATGAAAAATTTATTAAAGTGATTTGGGACATCTGTGTTATTGATTTCTTGGCCTTCTATGTTTAATTTGATCTGATCCTTTATTTTTGTTTTTTCGGGTGTAATGAGTGGTGATAGGATCTGCCAGAACTTAGCTGGGTTGTTTTTTGTTTCTCTTAAGGTTTCTTTTATATAGTTGCTTTTAGCTTTTTTGAGGTTTTTTCTTGTTGTTAGTCTCTGAGCTTTTGCTTGGTCCCATAATTGGGGGTCTTTACGTTTTTTTGCTAAGGCAAATAAGTGGTCTCTCAGTTTTATTTCTGCAAATAGTTCTGTTGTGATCCACTCTGGCCTTTGCTTAACATTTTTAAATTCCCTCCAGGGACACATCCGGTCCACATATTTTTCTATTTTTCCTAACATATAATTCCAGCATCTGGTAGGGTCAGTAGACTGATAGAATTCGTTCCAGTTATCATTTTCTAGAATTTCAGATAATATTTTTGAGTCATAGTATTTCATTGTTCTTGCTCTAAATGAGGTTTTCTCTATATTAGTTTTTGATTGTTTTCTTATGCAGTATATTGGTTTGTGATCTGAGGTATTATTCTCAATTGTTCCTGAGTGCATAATATATTCAGAGTTGGTGTATATATGGTCTATTAGTGTTGAGCTTTTATTACTTTCTCGTGTATTTGCCTGAATAAGTTGGTGTAATCCATACTTCTGTTCTAGGTCTACTAATAGTTTTGTATCTCTTTGATTTTTTGTCATGTAATTTATATTGAAGTCTCCACAAATATAAAATTCGTCCTTCCTACCAAATGTCTGTATTATTTCCTCTAGTTTAGCAATTGCAACCTGTGCATCGGTGCTAGGAGGTCGATATACATTGAGTATATGTATTGGCCTGTTATTTCTTTTTTTTATTGTTATTATTTGTACTTCTATTTCTTTAGTACTAGATTGCAGTTTTTCCCAGGAATTTTCCAGGATATTAATACTTTCGGCTATATACATTATCAAGCCTCCTCCGCGTTTTTTTTGTTTTTCTATCTAGTCTAATGGACTTGTACTTATCAAGGTCTATTTCTGAGTTTTGGATTTTTTCATTCAACCAGGTTTCTGATATGCATAGTATATCTGGTTGGTATGTTTCAGTGAATGCTGTCAATTCCTCAATATTTTTTTGTAAGCTTCTTATATTCCATGCTATTAATTTTATTCCTTTCTTGTAATATTGTATTAAATTTGTATTATCCATAGTCAAGTTTTGCAGCATTCATATGAATATACCATTTTCCTAATATTAACCTTTGTTGGGATTTTTCTATGGCTATATACTGATATTCGGATGTGTCCCTGGGGGGAGTATCCCCCAGTAGTGTGGAGGCTTCCCTTCCCTTTCCCATTCCTTTCCCTAGTGGCTCCTCATTATGAGGTGCCCTTATAAGATGCATGTATGGTGTTAGTACATAAACAGTTTCAATATAATTATATATAACTATGTACAAGGTGGCA
Source organism: Sthenelais limicola (assembly GCA_942159475.1). Classification (NCBI taxonomy): domain Eukaryota; kingdom Metazoa; phylum Annelida; class Polychaeta; order Phyllodocida; family Sigalionidae; genus Sthenelais; species Sthenelais limicola. The sequence continues at coordinate 109,033,889 of OW804095.1, read as the reverse complement.
AAATTGCCTACAATATATGGTCGCATTGGGGGCCTATGTGCCCATATACAATATCCTATTGATATACCAATCATATCATAGGCTACAGGGGTATAGCAGGGGTATTCATCACAAAATTCATATCATAGGTGTTATTATGTTTAAATATTAGTAGTGCATTGTGTGCAGTTTATGCAAAACCACTATATAATTATACTTGTTCAGAACTCGTACAAAAAAACAAAAAACTATTAGGGTTCAATTGGAGAGATGTCTGGAAACATAATGTTTATGGGCCTTATTTAGTGGTTTGAGCTATAGTAACAGCTTATATTTCTGAGTGAAATCTCGTCCTATGGGTATAATTAGAACACTAAGATAGGTGAGGAGTCTGGCCACGTAGGAAATAGGGGGTTATTTGGAAATTATAGCGGGTTCTGTCCAATAGGTTTCCGGCCCAAGGGGCTGGTGTCGAATTTGCGAGCTACGTTTTTTATGCAATGCATAATTATTATTATGCCACTGACGACCTCTCGTCTAGACATGATGACATCAACGTAAGAGCAAGGGCTGAATTAGGGACCCTGTTACTTAGGAATCCTTCCTTTGTGAAAGATTATTGACTTTCTGGTCAATGATTAGTTAGCTATTTGCATAGAAGGAACAAATAAATATTATGAGTTATTGTTTGAGTTTCCTTACACAAAACTAAGAAGAATTCAATGAGAGGTTATGGAGAAGATAGTTCTTTTGCGATTTATTTAATTGTTCAAAGGTTTTGAATCTCTGACATGAGATGTACCCCTGTAATGAAACGTAGGATGTCAAGAATGACTGCAGTCTCAGTTATCTAAAAAGTGCTAAATATGCACCTTTTGCGCTGTGTGGAAGAATTTCGACCCAATATTTTTTGGCTACCTTACTGCGAGATTGAAATCCCCGCCCAAAGGACTTCCATGCTTCTCTTCTCACTCCTCTTCTACCAACTTCATTCATTTTGTATTTCCTCTTTTTTCCTCATTCCTTTTTATATGAACTCCTCAAAAAAGTTGGTGTCGAATTGAGATACTGTTGAAACGGAATACACTAATGTGACTTGTATTTAGCATATTACTCCGACTTCACTGAACACGAACGAGGAATCCTTCCTAAAGGTGCCCTGTTCTCCTCCCCAATGTGGAAGACTATGAACACGAATAAGGATTTATGGCCATGCGGGGAGGTTGTGTGAGATAAACACATGCACGTCAAGGAGGTAAAGGATAGCTGAAGGATTGGGAGAGTTTTCCAGAAATCTGACCCAGATCTTTGAAAAGCTATTGATGTCAGTTATGTCAGCCGAGTCAATTCATCTTCATGGAATGGCACGTATAAATTACACAACGAAGCTCAGTTCTCATTTCTGATCAAAAGGGCGAATTGTTTAGATTTCTTTGTACCCAAATCGGAGTTTTGTTTTACCGTAATGGTTTTTTTGTGTAAAAAGATATGATGTAATGTTGTCTCACTGCCAATTGGCTAATTGGAGAAATGTAGTTGTACTTTAAAATTGATTCAAATCTTCATTCAGGATACGGTCGTTCGTTATAGATGTACATGTATAGGCCTACATAGTTAGTTCTATTCTTCATGCTGATGGAATTGCTAACGTGCAATATTTCCTAGGCAAGATATTGTGCAAAATTACCATACCCAAATAAAGAATAATATATAAACTAATCCGTTTAAATGCCATAATATTTTAGTCATTTTAACCAGATGATCGAGTTGGCAGAAAATCAGTGTGGGATCCACATCAGTACGTGAAGCTAATATTTCCGCCTCTACTATACGCCCCCTTGTCATTTAGTCATGGTCATGATTCCGTTGGGTTGGTCAGAAATTGGCTGCCACTGCTCGATGTCTTTCGTCGCAAGTCATGCTATCTTTCGAGCGGGCCAAAAGGTTCTGGGTTTCGGCTTACACGTTGCCAAGCCCGAGGGCACTGTGAGTCCAAGTAGTGGGTGTGATGGTGCAAAGCCTCTTCACATGGACGACCCGTATTGCACTGGAAGCCAAATATTATGTCTGCGATATAATCGTGTCCAAGAGCTTTAGGGTTTATGGAAAACAACAGACTCAATAACAACATCATCAGCGGTATCAGCAGAAGCAACATTAGCAGCCACAGCGGGGAAAACAGCAGGAACAGGAAGCTACCGGACAGATGGCAGACAGTAGAAACGCTTTCTTTGACGTAATTTAAAAAAATCGATTTGAACATGTGTGTTTTATTCAGGGTGACTTCAAAAATTGGAAAGAAAAAACAATGACTCAAATAATCAAAGATTCGCTGGAACAAACCTATCAATGGCTTGTCCGTTGTGGACATAATTGAATTAACTGAAACATTGATCGCGGCAGAAGTTATTAGCCATTAATTTAATGTCCAGGCGCTGTATTAAATGTAATAGAAATAGTTTTTGAGGAGAAGGCCAAATTGAATTTCGGGCAATTGACTGTCACCTTTTTGTCGCAATTATTATTCAGATTTGTGAACCGCCTATCCAACACAGATGACAATGTCACAGAGGAAGCTTAAAGGATGCATGGGATGGAATCATTTAATAGAGTACAACGGTGAGAAGTTGGTGCTTACCAGGGCCCGCGCACATAAAAAACTAGTCTTTAGACAATGTCTAGGCGAAAATCTTCAATAAAATCTCCGGCTTCAAGGACAATCTTGAAATCTGATTTTGTTTTTGTCTCCGATCTCTGAAAATTAGAAAATGTAATTGTCTCTAAAATTTTTGTCCTTATTTGCGGTAGTTTTCTGGCAGCTGGCGGTAGTTTTTTGCATAGAGATACAAGCTATTTTGTAAGATTTGCAGCAGGTGCACAGATAATGGAGAGACAATCAAAACGAGACAATTTTAAGTAGTTCTAGACAATATATATCGTGTTCATAAAGCAGTTTGTCTATTGTCTCTGGGACAATTTTGCAGTCTCTGTGACAATTAGGAGGCCGAAAGACCAAGAACTAAGGATAGCCCCAATAGCTGTCCTTAGGTGGTTTTGTCTTGAAATGTTGGAGTTTTGTCACTAAATTCACAATTTGGAGACAATTAAGGTTGTTTTACATTGAATGCAGTTCATCTATTGTCTCTGGGACAATTCTATTGTCTCTGGGACAATTCTACAATTGTCCCTGGGACAATTCTACAATTGTCTCTGGGACAATTCTACAATTGTCTCTGGGACAATTCTACAATTGTCTCTGGGACAATTCTACAATTGTCTCTGGGACAATTTTATTGTCTCTGGGACAATTTTGAGGCTGAAAGAAAAAAGAATTAAGGACAACTCAGATAGCTGTCCTTAGGTGGTTTTGTCTCGAAATATTGAATTTGTCACTAAATTCACAATTTGGAGACAATTTTGGTTGCTTTACATTACAGGCTTACTCGAGTGCCAAACCATGCCAAAAACTACCGCCAGCCACCAGAAAACTACCACAAATTAGGACAAAAACTGGAGAGGCTATATAGTCTCATTTTCAGAGACAAAGACAAAATCAGGCTTCAAGGACAAGGACAATCTGACTTTATGTGCACACCTTTCGAGATTGTCCTTGAAGCCAGGGATTTTATTGAAGATTTTTGCCTAGACATTGTCTAAAGTCTTGAAAGTCTCAAAAAACCTTTATTCATCACTGATTACTTACTTGATTGCCTAGGTTAAATTCAAATCTATGGCAAAATTGTCTCCAAATTATAAATTTAGAGACAAAACTTCAACATTTCGAGACAAAACTGCCTGAAAATAGCTATAAGGACACATTTTTTTATGAGCACGGTTTTGTCTAGATTTGCTCAAATTTGTCTAGTTTTAATTGTCTCTTCTTTATGTGCGCGCCTGCTGATATGAGCCCTTGGCCTTACTTACGTATAGGTTAGGAGATGCAGTATTTCAGTGTCGTTGAATAAGGCACTGGGTTTGGAAGAGAGTCTGACATTTATTTTTATTCAATACGAGCAGTTGACATTGTCCATGATGAATTCATACAGTTATTTATTAATTGTGAGTGAACTGTTGATAATTAAATTATTGAATAAAATGATGGTATGTTGAGTTATTGATGGCAAAAGGCTTATGCAACATTCCATAAGAGACATCGAGATGTAAAAAATAGAAATGGGATTTCATTTCAAATTAGGGTGAGGAGGGTGGGCAGGTCTTTACTGCTCGGTGTGGTCTGCAGTGGAGTGAGGCCGAGTACTGTCCTTCACTGTTTGCTTTTCTTTTTCATTCAGTAAAGGAGCCCCATAATTTACGTCCCCCCAGATTCAAATGTTTTATCAAAGCTCATTGTAATCGGATCGCTATAAGTAAATTAAGTAGTTTCAGTTAATCCCTCTTGGATTTATAAGTGAAATAGTGTCTTCGAGCGAATATAACAGGTGAGTAATGCCGCGCCCTAAAAAATAAAATCTGAAGATTACAAATAAGTAACCTTCAGCGGTATCAAGACGTTTAATGTGAGAGAAATGTCCTCTCGATAAATCTATTAGAGGAAATTGACATCGGGCTCCGATCTGTTGACATAAAACACGGAAATAAACTGGGGCCGAAACAGAAGAAAATCAAACCTTCACTAAAGAAGCTAGATTAACATCCTTAAATGTAGTCTCTCATGCGATCTTTTCCAAGCGGGTTGCTTCTTTCTTTCGTCGATTTTACCACCTTTTCTAAATGAGTTCACTTTTTACAAGGATCGTTTGTTTCATAAATCACTTAAATACCCATTCAGCATCTTCCCATGGCTGTTGCTAGGATAGCAACTCTTTTAAGGCAGAGATAAAAACATCAAGGTAACACCAAAGGTCGTGATCCAGTTCCATTCAGAATTAGCTATGCAACATAAACATTTAACAATGGAAAAGGGTGTCTGAAAATAAATAAGGCAAAAAATAATGGATGAGGAAATACATTTTAAATTTGTGTTCGCAATCAGCAAATCAGATATTCCAAACCTCTTTCATCTTTATTCTTGCATAAATAAAAAAGATAATAGATCAAATTGATCTGTACCTCTCTGTGCCAAATGTTTAGGTCTAGTGTATACCTCAATTAATGAACGATCTAATATATAGATCTATATTATTCCTTATTAACTCTTAGGTCTAACAACCGTATTTGAATTCGGCACTGCTGGGAAGCTGAATGAATTTAACTTAGCCATTCCACAGTATCATATATATAGGGCTACATAGATCAATAATTTTTCAATCTACTTTCTTGCTAAGAGGCGTTGGTACATTTAATATTTTACCTTCTGCTAACAGACGGTTTATCCATATTCCCTTTGTCAAGACTTATTAAGTGGTATGCATGTTAAATAGTATTACATCTCTCTCAAAACATCATCTTACAAATACAGAGAATATGAGCCTAAAAGAGCGCCTACACTGAGAGAAATACTGAGAGAGTCCTGCAGAACTTAAATTCTCTTCAAATGCATTATTTGTAGCATGTTGTGTAAATCAGTTAACCCTTCGATCGGGTTTAACATGTTAATCTGATAAAGATCTGATCTATAGTCCTTGTTTATCTTTATAGCAGTTAGGAAATAGGGCAGTGGGGAAGGGACCATTGGAGACAAATATTCAATCAACTTTGCTTTGCTCTGCTACAGCAGATGAATGTACAAGTTCACAGTTTACTATATATACACAAGATGCATTGTAATTACCGATGAAAGGATCTAAAAAAAATCCTATGTGTGACTTTCAGATGTTTTACTTGTTATTAGTTTTTAATCTTGCTTCAATACACAAGAAGTTGAAGCGTTCCTCTCATTAGCCATGGTTATCTTGAATGTCTCATACTGAACTGGTTAAGCCAACACAAATTCGAGTATAATTTTAGGATGCGATCATCATTTCTGTCGTGTATGAATACAAAGGTACACCATTGTATACGAATTTCGTTTTTCACTTCCCAAAAAGTTCTATAATGTCGCACTCGGTCGGTTCGAGTGGTCAAAAGAGACTTGTATCGATTTGCGATAACAGTGAAATAAAATACTCGTTAGGACTGTAATGCATGGTTATTTTGTGTTGTTTAGTCAGTATCCTAAAGATTACAAAGAGGAAGCGGAAATCGAGGTCTTTGTACTGGTGTGACCTCCGACAATCCCCCTAGATGACTCCTCGAGAATCTCAAGGTATTTATTGTGTATAGGGTATGCAATTTATTATCTTTAAAGTGTCAGTAAACCCCCAAATATTATGAGCAATTCCATTTCCTTGCTATTATTGAAATGTAACCACCCCGGTTTTACTTAATTCAAGTTATTATTTAGTGAGTTTTACCCATTTAAAGGAGTGAAAACGTAGTTCCACAGTTTAACACTCCATTCAAGGCGCCACTGTTTGCCTAGGTCATAAAGGTGCACCAATCTTGAAATGTACATGCAATGAACATAACAAACAACTCTCATAATTGCTGCTAGAAAGAAGGAGGGTGGGGTGTGAGGAAGGTGTTTGATCAATGCTGTTGTGCAGACCAAAACAACACTGTGTTACATATAGTTCTCTGGTCAAAACAATGGCTGAAAGCAGTGACAGTGAACTGTTTCAATTGCTGGGATATTGGGGGGAAAGATAGGGATATTATGTTCATTTCTGGTGCACCTTTATGATGTCACACAGCACTCTCAGTGCCCTCTTGTGCTAAACAGACCTTTTCAACTAAGCTTTCCCAATTCGTGCCTGTAAGTGACTATAAGTTAGACATAAATGGAAATTAAAAAATTGAGACTTGGGTGTTGTATTTATGAAGTTTGTTGTCCTAAAAGTGACCGGGAACCCGTTGACTGACCCTTTAAAAACTTCACTGTGATTTAGCCTGTATCGACAAAAGAAGTATTTTTATGCATTGTGCATTATGGGGAATCCGGGTATTAATGACTTTAATGACTTTTGTCTTTTGTGTTTTTATGCTGACGTTCGAATGTATTATAAACCTACTATTGGGCTTCATAGATAATGGGAAATGATTATAAATGTGGTTAACCTTTCTTTAAATAATGCCAGTTGAAGCTTAATTGTAACGACTCAGCTAATCTGTGATTGGTCAGTGCGAGAGGGACTTTAAAACATTTTGAGTGTGTAGTTTTGTTTTTCTTTTGCTCAATTGTGTTTTACAATTCTGTCTGACTAAATTTTAAATTTGGTCTATACTTATTAAATTCGGTCTCTGTATTTATTAATTTGGTCTCTGTACCAAATTCAATTATAAATAATTGCTCAACAGATCATGTATAAAATGTCCATTAATAAAGAATATAACAAAAGCCTAACTATGTATAGACCCCTTATAAACTCCATAATTATAAGCATGGTGAATGTCCCAGGCGGGTGAATATCCTGGATGACAGATGTCCAGGTTGTTATATAATTATTATGATATATTAATTTGAGGTGTTGAACAGCTATGCAAAACCTGCTTTCACTTGATCTATAATATGAATCTTTCCTTCATATAAACACGAAAAATATCTTGTGGCGAAAGTTTGGAATTTCGCGTTAAAGCTTCTAAAATGTAGCCTTCAAATCATATCCCGAGGCGGCTTGATACATTACAACAATAAGAGGCTTGCTTTTCGCCTAGTCAGTTTTAATGTTCTCTTTTGCGGGTACTGAAAATGGCTTTCGACAGAGGCGCTCTTACTCAAACATAAAACATTGCACTGTACCCGCTCGGCAAGTGTTTACATTGCTCCTTGTGTGTTGGCTCCAGTGACAGCATAAGATGCTTTGTGTCCTCTGGCACCCGATCCAGTTTATCCCTCCCAGTAAAGAGTATTGTTTTGTGTAATTGTTTTCCCACAACTCGATGATGCATATATCTGTATATTGATAGGCCTATATCATATATATGATTAGGGAATGGCATACAACGATGACTCAAATAATTCATAAATATATTTCCCTCCCACATCCTGCGGCTATATGGCGTATGCAAATATATTTGTGCATGAATTATTTGAGTCATTCAGGTAAACCATCTCTCAATCATCCACATCACCAAACTAACGTCATCGTTGTATGCCATCCCCTTCTACGTTTTTCCTGATACAGTAATGTGGTGTATGAATGGATTATTCTCCAGAAATACAACCGTTGTTTGGCTTGTAATGTATGAGGCAATAGTGTTGTCCTCGGTGTAACATACAAGCTATACTAATCAACATACAAGCTATACTAATCAAGGAGGCAAACACTAGATCAAGCTAGTGTCTATTGTTCACCTTTATAAATAGAATGATAAAATACATCTTAATTGAGCTCCCTCTGTCCTTTTAACTCTATAAGTTCTGAAAAACAACACCTCGTGAATTTTAAGGTGGTTTTCATGAACAATTGTGCAAACATTTTTTATTTCGAATTAAAGAAATGTATTTACTTGTATTTACTAATATGTGGTGGAAATAATACCTGGGTTCATGAATGTAAGGGTATTTTGTTTTCCTCGTATTCATTTCCTATAGATATGCAAGTGAGAATATTTGCGTTCAATTGGTGAATATCTTATAGAATACCATCCATGTATCAGTCAACTGCCTTTCCCTACTGAAACAGCTTGCTCCTGGGCGTTCTGGTCTTGGCCCTTTTTCAATTTGCGATGTTACCCATTTGTTTCCAAAACGCTGGCAAGAACAGCTAGCCATAAATCTTTCTTTGATTCAATACCTCCCATATATATACATGGACTCCCAATAGGGGTGACCGACCTCGCGCATCAAGAAAAATCTCCAATTGCATCATAGTTTGATCAATTTAAGTGAACAATGCATGGCCTTTCTCTCCTCCTACTAGCCTTTCCAAGTACAAATCCATGTTTCAAGTAGACTTCAAAGAGCTAAAGCTTTAGAGGATTTACAACCTTCGTATGAGACTCGCACATAATGCTTGACTTTAATCTCCGTTGGAAAGGTGACAAATGCCTCCCACTTAACGGCAATCTAGCCTTGTCAAGCCTCACGTTCAAATCTAGTGTGTAAGAACCAAGTCATTGCCCCATTTCCTGGCAGAATGGCGCCAGTCTTCTATCGCCTATTTCAGCGTCTTCGAAATCCCAGCGACAATATGAGATAAACAACATAAATCCATCGCTCTCTAAGCTAGAGAAGTCAATGTTGGAAATGATCCATTAATTGCTACTTGTTACCTTGCAATACTAAATGTCAAGAATAAGCAACTGCGGGCAGAGTTTTCATATGCTCTACCCAAAAAAACTACGAGGTAGCCATTTTGTAAAGGTGGTCCATATACTTGCACAGTCCAGTTGTAGCGGTGTTTTATGCACCATTTTCTTTTGCTCATTTACATACTCTGGGGCATACGCAATGAAACAGGTGCCATGTTTAAATATCAAGAAGAGAATGGAGAGGTTTTGCTGATAATAAACCAACTAGTTGTCTGTGTTCTTGTGCACATCCTCTCCCAAGAATCTACTGTAAGCACCACAAAATGTTATGATTATTAGGACACATAATATATATATATGACATGCAGGCGTTACTTGAGTATTTTGTCTGGGTAAACTAGAGAACTTTTAACTGCCCTGATTCTAGTGGTTCCTATTGACGACCTAGTACATATTGCTTAAATACAAGGTTGTCTGAGATGGCTACAGTTATTGTAGGTATGTTACACCACGTTGTAGCATACTTATTTAACTTAATATTTCTTTAATTAAATATACTGAATATAGGTTATGTACCTGAATAGAAGAACTAATGTATAGTATCACATTATAAAGGGTGAGCTTGAAAACCTCATACATTTATAGAAGTGCCCGCCCCCTGAATGTCCATATTTTGGCAATATAAATTATCAATAAACCAATATTATGAGTCGTATATGAATCGTACAAATAAATGTGAGCAGGCAGCCAATGAGGAAATTATAAAGAAGGTTGTACAGCTCCCTGTTTTGCATTATCTACCAGTTTCTGTGGTCGTGTGAGCAGCTTGCTTTGATGACGATGCATAGCTGTTGAGAAACCCATGGGAATATGTCACCGTTGACTTCGGACAATTGAATGTTTTAGTTGATTTATCTATAGCGCTTACTGTATAGTATGTACTTCCATTTACAATCAAAGGGTTCGGCTACACTGCAGTTGACGTTCAATAATTTTTGCCACTTATAGATCTATGAGGAAAAAGAACACAATGCCCATGGCAGACCATCATCTCTAGTTCAAAGGTTCAACTAGCAATCATTGGAAGCCTGTATATGATATGCTGCCCGAGGTACACCATGAATGAAGAGATGGGTTCATCTATTCCTATATGCATCGCATATTTGTCACCATCCCAAAATTGGGTAATGCCACTTGTCACTGATGTAACAAATTCTGTATGTGATATATGGCTCCTGCACTGTGAACGATAATATGCCCCAACGTATATTGCAAAGGACCCCTAGCTAATATGAAGTATGACTAACCTTCTGGCGCAGCAATAAACATCATGCCGGTGTGTTCCTGCCATTATATAAAATATCCTTTTATTTACATGTAATTATTATATTTCATTACGATATGTTTATGATATTATTATGATCTATTACATATATGTAGAGATGTTTCTATTTTCCCAATATTCAATGAATATAGCTCCCAGTATGTTCAGTTATGGGCACGCAAATATCATGGTTGCGGTGAGTGATTTAAAGTGGCTAAGATAACTCTTTTGACGATTTATATGACGATAGAAATATGTTTGTAGTTTTCGATGACTTGCGTAAGTATAGGGACATAATTTATGTGGAATTCCAACGCTATATATTCCTTACATTAATTTATATTTGTTAATGAAGTATGTGACAGAGGTTCCATTGGGAAATTCAAATCTGAGAAAGGAAAGTAACTTGACAATAGCTATAGAGTGCTGCCATCAGTGCCTGGTGAAGGGGTGTAAAGGGATGTGAAGTACAAGCGAGGCAGGAGGTACAACTGAATGAGTTGACTTGAATTATATAAATGTTTTTGTATGTTCTTCTACATTTATATTTATGTGATGCAATATAGTTAAATCTGTGAATTTCTTTAGCCTGCGTATGGGCATTATTACACTAAGTACTCAAAGGTGTATCTTTCGAAGAAATATCTCAGAGATTACATTTTGAATGCTGTTATATTCACAGTTTGCGATCGACAAACGACATATTATATATATTTGGCAACATTTAGATCCAGTGCAGAACCCCCAATATCGATTGTATAGAAATTCCGTGGAGACTCGATAAATATTATTAAAGGAGTTCGGTGATGCAACTGTATGCCAGCTGCACGAATTTTAAGGTATGTTACATTCACTTTGTCTGTACTGATATGTTGAAGCTATGGTAGTTTCAATTATATGTCATGCAATGTGAACACCATTGGTTATCTAAATAAAGCACCAACCCAGGCATTGTGAAAGTGTGAGAGACCAGAAAATAAATTATGGCATGCAACTACTCTAGAATATAGATAGCATTTCACAGCATTTACTGTTATATCATTGTATTAAACTTAATAGACAAAACCCCAATGGTTTCATATAATGACAAAATATCGTTTCATTATTTGACAAAAGAAGATGTCCTTCGGGAGTTTAATCTAGGTATTCCAGAAAAGGGAGCATATCACATAACTTTAATTAATATCGGAAGCTATCGATGAAAGCGCGCAGGGAAGTAAGTGAGAAGCGATTTGGATTTTCAAATTCTATTTAATAATTCATAAATTTCATATTTCATCTCTTAATTATCGAGATAACAAGCACATGCACTAAAAAATTTGTTAACAAAATATGTTGCGTTCTCTCGTTTCCCAATTAAATTAGCTCATTTCCCCTATCATATCTAGAACACAATCATCTTTAATCATAACTCATCTACATTCCTGAGGACCCAAAGGGAGGACAGGTGGAGAGCCACTCTGCTAAATTGATTCCATCTCAGGTTTACAAGTTATACTAGATTATTGAACTGCCAACACGCATTATGCATTTAATGTAGTTACAAATATCACCCGAACTGCTTTAGGTTCCATTAATGCTTACATGATGGTGCAGGATTCCATGTTTAGAGTGAGCGCCGATTAGAGTAAGCGTCCTTATAATTATACATGTTGATATGTCCTTATGTTGAGTCTATCAGAAGTTCACTCTTTTTTCTTTCTTTTTTCTTTTGTTTGAGTGATTCATGTCAGTTTAATTGCATTAAAATCACACTGTTGAAGATAATTGGGTAAAAGCTTAAGTGGTAGGCCTACACTATCCCATCACTTTGTGAGAACTATGATGAGAATAACAAACTCAATTTGTAAAGCATTGTTTTCCCGAATAAGGATGTATTAAAACTAAACTTAAAGACATCATGCATTGACTTGCTTCTATGTTCTCCTCCCACAGGTGATTGTCTTGGCTTGCAAGACTTCCCTGTCTGTAGGCTACTCTGCGTAATAACACTCTTCCATAAGGAGAAGAGATTAAGTATCTGCATTGTGCATGTGGGTTCCGCGGGAACAGCTTGGTGTCCTTCCCCCACTTGCGCCAGGAGCAATTCCACCAAATATGTCATTTTGCTATCCAGGGCTGAAAATTCATATTATTTTTTTTCAATTGCTTCCATTGATTTACTTCTTCTCATATATAAACTAGATATGTTGCTGCTAATATAGAAGGAATTGGGAACGTCAATAGTGAATATTGTGGCCAGGGCAACTTGGGAGATACAGTGACCTCAATTATGATGGTAAGGGCAAAGGGGAAAGGTCCTTATTTCTACATAAATGGGAATTTAAATTAGAAATAAATAATAAAAATGTACTCATAATGTTTTAAATTAGTTCATACATGATAGGTCTTGATATAAGGGTCATAAGATTAACGCTCTTTAGGTTGTGAAAATATTCCAACTAGAAGGAAAGTTACAGCAAAATAACCATTCAGTAATGGTAATGGTAATGGCAGCGGCACAGGTCAAAGGTCATTGCCCTCTGGCCCATTATACACATATCCTATTATATTTAGAATATGTACAAAAATATCAATAACACTGTTTTCTCCTTGTATTCCTGTTTAATTGGCTTGAATACTTGTTTTGGTTGTTTATGAAGGTGAATATAAGTTATGTCTAAGTATGTAGAGGCAAAATTAGTAGGGAAAAAGTTAGAAAAAATAGTTTTCACCCCCCTCTAAACCCCTGCCCCCTCTTGACCCCCGTTACGGCGACATGGGCACCCTCTAGATCCCCATTACGGCAACATACTGTTTTTGCTTGCTGCTACCACCTCAGGTAAGTCAGAATTGTTTTCTATTTATTGATGAAACCTAGACCCCCTATTACGTCGACATTAATATTCCCATCCACTTTTTTCACATCCTAACCCCACTATTTAGCTGGAAAGAATTAGCTGGAGATTTGAAAACAAAATGGATGTACTAATCATAAACAATGTTATAAGTAATGGTGGTAAGGGGGGTTTAGTTCTTCTAGGTCTATATATTCCAAAAATAATTTAAACCCCCATTACGGCGACAGGAGTCTTCCAGAGACCCGGCCGAGGCTCAAACTTGCAAACCTACGCTCTGTATGCCAGTGCTCTAACAGCTGAGCTTTGAACTTTGGGTGGAGCAGAGAGGCTCAACTTTGCTACTTTGCTAGTGTTATTAGAGGAGCCAACGCATGGCAGAGGAAGAAAAAGCGTTCATTTCTCCTTTATTCATGTGCTATGAAGACACTGTTACTACTAAAAAATCGATCTAGAGATGTTGAGAGGGCATTCTGTGGCAACGGATAAGACCAAATATATCATGAGTTGATGGTAAAAAGGTGTTTGGGTGCCATTCAAAATCTGAATACTTATGGTTATGGTTATTTATTTCTTTGAAAAAATATTGACATGCATCATTTTGGTGAAAAAATAAACAATGTCACATTCACTGTGTGAATATTCTGGCTTGCATAACAAACATGTTCTGAGATACCACATTTACCCATTTAACCATCTTAAAATATCAAGGAATCCTGTGAATCTTATGCAATGCAATGTTGTTTATTTTTATGATTCACAAACAGACCTCGTAGTCGTAGAAAAAATGTCTACAACATCATATGTATGTATGTATATTGTTTATTTCCTGAAAACAGTACAGAAGATAAATTAGACCGGAAATGGGTTTGCCCTCTTCTATGGCAGCCATAGCTCTTCCAGAGTTTCCCTGAGACTAGAGTTTTAATTTTACAGTTTATGAAATAGAGACGCGCTAAATGACTAGTTACCTATTCTACTGCAATTGGATGCACTAGCTGTACGTACTATATCAAGGTGGGGCCCATGGTATGGGGTTTCCTTGTGTATGTGTTTTGTGGACATCATCCATGTTTAATTTGGGTTAATTTTTGTTGATACTAAAAAATGGGAGGAATTTGGTCTTGTGCTGTATAGGTAGTCTATCCCATTTTCAGATCCAGCAAGGCCCTGGCATTCTTCTGAACACTGCGTTGACTGCTGTTTATATATATCCTTTTGTCGTTTTGAGGACTAGAGGGTTTAGATGTATGCGGGGTAACATTCTGGCGAACACTGGCCCCACATCGTATCTGCACCCTTTACATTTGTATATACCTTGTGACTAGTTTTTAATAATACTTTGGCCTGCCCGATAGAGATTGATATTGGGGTCTCTCCACTATCCCATATGGGAGAAGAAATTTTCTTCAAGGTATGTTTTGAATTCAACCAATGTTGGGCAGTTTCTCCCAGCTGGTGAAACTTTAAATGTTAGGGCGCTATCAATTTCTAGGCGACGTATTTGTATTGTGTGACATGCTCTACTTCGGCATTGTTAAGGCTTAACGTGTTTGTGTTCGATTTTGTTGTATGTAGGGCTATGTTCATGGCTTTGCTTTTTTGTACATTTACTGATATTTTGTTTAGTGTGCACCATTTTCCCATAGCATCCAGGTCTTTTTGAAGTTCTTTGTACAAAGTTGTATGTAGGGCTATGTTCATGGCTTTGCTTTTTTGTACATTTACTGATATTTTGTTTAGTGTGCACCATTTTCCCATAGCATCCAGGTCTTTTTGAAGTTCTTTGTACAAAGTTTCTCGCCGTGGATGCAAGTGGAATATCACTGTGTCATTGGCAAAGAGTTGTACCTGTGATTGTTTAATATCCCTGTGGAGGTCATTTATATACAGTAGGAATAGGGGAGGCCCCAAAACGTAGATGGACATTTGTTATGCAACGACTCCAATTATAATGTATGAGTTCTTTCAAGAAAAACACAAATAACGAAATTTGTTAATTTGTATGTTAGTATGAACAATCTCTTATTTGTGTAACATGTATTATTGAATTATTTCACCTACTTGCACCCCCACATATTAATTAGTAAAAAAATATTGTGTTATGGCATGTTTTAAAAATGTAATCAGCGATATTGTATAAAGTTTCAATGTAATAGAAATATATGTAATATATTCCTTCCCCAATTGAACAACTTACAAGAACGGACTTCTGACATATTCGTACCCTTAGCCTTTTGAGCTAGGAATTGAGTGATTTTCAACGCTACGATTGGCTAGCGAGAAACGGAGCTAGTATACTACTATCTATTATGCTATGTTTTACTATAGATGCCCTACTCTTTTTGGCTATAAATTATTGAAGTCATCTACAAATGATTATATTGCGATTAGTGGCTCTATGCTGTTATAAGCCAGCCAAATATATACAGGCCATCGGACTCTATGGCAATCATCCTTTTTGCGATCGGCTGTCCAAATAATGATTGCTTGTCCAATTATCCTCCGATGTACAGCGCAGCTGGAATTCGACGTAATGACCACTCCCGGCAAAGAATCACGCCCAACATAAAGTTTCTGAAACGATTTCATTACAATGCCGCACACAGCAATTGTTACTTGGGGGAAAAATCATACAAAAATGAAGCTAAATTTAAGACCTCCAATATTGTGATGTAGTATAGCTGTGGAGCAATGCCATACTTCTGAAATAGATAATTTGCCGAATATGGCGTGGACAATTTCTCAGCTATCAACTCGTAGAGTTGGACGCAGATCATGCCATGGCTTCTTCTCCAAATAACTTTTCCCCATAGATTCAGGATTCGACAGATATTTCTAGATATTTAGGATACACCTTCAAGAATTAAATGCATCCCTTTCCCATTTCTAAGGGAAATCTCCTAGCAAAGACGCAGGGATATATGTGAGCAAAGGTGACAAATTGCGTCCAATACGTCTGACTTTCATCCTGAGCTAAATACATAAATGCGATTTTGCCAAGTTGATTTATGTTCCCAATCTCAGTTTTTCTTCAACGTCAAGAAAATTAGTGAAATCCAGAAGACAGTGGATACTTTTATAATGATTTAAGCCGAGACTGATTTGCCGGTCCACCGATGTGTGAAGAAATTTAGGGAATGAATCTTCATTCGATACGCTTATTTAAGATGGTCGATTTAGTCAAGGCAGGTCTTAAAATTGCATGCTCACACGTTCAATCGCACGACCCACTATAGATGAGTGGAAGGGACATTATTTATCCTTAATATTACATATCACTGTAATGAAGCGCATTCATGAATATTTCCAAGCGGTGTATAATCCCTCGATCATTTCAGTGAATCCACCAACATCGATAGTTTGTTAGAAGCTAATGAATTGATAACATTTGACATAAGTGAACGCCTGCATGATTCCTGACGGAAGGATGCGGCCTAATCATGATTTACAATCCTGTTGTGTTGAGAATAGGGAATATCAACCCTAATTAACGTGACGGAATATACATTAGAATTTATCAAATAATTGACTTGGCTTCTTCCCTAGAGCCTTATGAATCAGAAACATTTCAGATTGATATTCATTCTGTTGACACAAATTACATTCTGGACTCTTTCTGGCCGGTGCGTAAGGAAGTGTACAAAAACCTGATTTAATGTAGGCCTCCCTCAAAAAGCTTCGTCCCCTGCAAATAATCCGGCTGACAAACGTTGTATAATGCAAAGAGACAACACTTTAGTAAGACGAGAATCCCTTTAATGGAAATGTTCAATCGAGCTAATATATCGATTGGTTCCCTCAATTGTGCAATTAGTTTTAGCCTTGGATGAACGGAACTCAAGCACAACACTATTCTGACCGGTATAAGAGCTAGGAAGCGTGTGTGAACAACCATCCTGGCTTTCACCAAGTTTTCAAAGCTGTATTAATTATGGGTACTATGAGATGTTCATTAATGTTTCCCTTTCCGAACTTCCATTAATTCCAGGAACCCTATAGTGAATCTTGTCCGGTTTGCCGTCTTTTGTTTCATTGGAATAGGGTTGCATGTGCGGCAAAATCAGCAATTTCTACGTCATGCAAATATTCCAAATGCTCACTAAGTAGAGTACGCTGCGATGAAAGGAAAAATATAATGAGGGAGCTAATTGCTCTAGACCACAGGATTCCCGCATTCCCAGTCCAGGAATGTTTCATTGAAATTTGAAAACAATGCACGAGAGTGTCTAAATCCAAGTTGTCTTGGAGGCTAGTGAGTGTGTGTGTGTGGGTGTGTGGCCATACGGGGGATGGGGTCAATATTTCACAACCAACATTCCTTCCATTCAGCTATGGATTCTCGACAATTTTAAATCATACCTCATCTGAATAAGAATATGCAAATTGAACTAAATATCTTGGAATGACAGGTTGTGTTTGAGAGTGGTTAAAAATTAATTTGATCCAGCATGGTTATATTAGTCTTAAAAGCACATCGTTGACGCCGGAACAAATAGTACTTATTGTAGAATTGGAATTGCTTTTGATACAAATAGTATATATATATATATATATATATATATATATATATATATATATATCTCCCTACATATGGTATGTTCTAGAATTGTACCTTTAGACCCGGTTTTATATATACCGTACCTGTATAGGGTAGGCGCATGTGTCCTATAAGGACTAATTTGGTATAGATATAGTGTTCCAAGCTCCAAGGTCTTCATAAAACGAAGTCTTCGACCTTCATGCGTGACTAATTGTGATAAGGAAAATGCTCCAGCACAAGATATATATGTTCTCTCGTTTATAGTGACTCACTCCAGCGTTAATTTAATGTAGAAAAAGCGTTTTTCGTTTAGTCAAATTATCAACAGCACTAGAATTTCCCCTTTTGTGAGTGAGGCTGAAGATATAATTCATATTCTCTTATTGTATAATGGGCGATAGGAGAAAGAGAAAGAGATAATTAGAACATTAAAATTATACAGCAGATGATGGATGAAGAAATGCATGACAATATGAATATATATACATGCTGTCTGTTGTTGGTTTAAATGTTATCTCATTGCATTTCCCGAAGAAAAGGAATTTGTTTGTGGTTACTGTTATCGGTGATACTGGTTCAGTGTATTGTTAACAGTTCTGCCGGTTTACCATTAACAGTTGTTGCTGCTGTCTGTTTCTTCCGCCTTATCAAGTCTACCACTTCAACTATAATAGACCCACAACCCCAACCCCTTTTTCCTGGATAGCTTGTGTGTGACCTTTGTGACAACTTCGGTCCAGACACACAGGGCATCTTCTATAGACAAAACAGGGGGTTGCATCAACAAAACCTGGAATTATTCATCTTAAAGGTGTAGGCAGTGATAATAATAATGATCATTGTTGTAACTGGTTAAAATCAGATACGTCGAATGAGTAGGCTTGCTATACATTTACTTTTCATTTTTTTTTATCAAACAAGAATCTATTTCCAATTAACAAATGATTGCATGTAGTCTAAATGCCATAATAAATGTACTGCACTATATAAATGGACATTTATGTCTGCTAGGATGGGATGGATGGATCTGATTCATCTTCCTGTAATTTATCAGGTGATTTTCTGAGGTAGACCAACTAAAATTAACCTGCAAATGCATTTAATTTGAAATAGTGTATATCATGCTCAAAGTCTGTTATAACAGACTTTTTTTTATAGTTTTTGTCATATAAATGCATGTCTTGAAGTACAACAATTATTTTATCTTTAATTGCGGCCGCTTGTTGGATACAAAATTAAAGTGTAAACTCGAGCCTATCATTTCAAGGGAGTTCTCCAATACAGGCTATCTCTATGCGACAAATATGTCGCCCAATGTCAACAGCATCAATCGATATAGTAAAGTGACAAAAGTCTCGTCTAAAAGCCATATGAAGCTCAATGGAATGGATGCACTATGATAATGTTCAAGTAGAGCTGTTCCTATACACATTCATTAAGGATAATTTCTAATTTCATTCTAATCAGAAAACTAATACAGGTCACTACAATTTATTAATACCTGCTCATCCAAAGCACTCCCTCCTCATATTATAAAGAGGCGGGGAAGAGAGAGGGGGTGGGGTCTATATGACACATTAGCAGCATGCACAAAAGCAGAATGAATACATGAATACGTGAAGGTAATCTATCTAGCTTTAGTCCATTTTGGGTCAGATTTTGGGGAATTTTGCGTGCAATTATGGTACTACAGACCCTGGTCTGTAGCGAGTTTGTGTGCTTCCCATTGGCTGCTACGTGCAAAACCGACCCACGGTCTATCATTTCCGATGTGTGCTTCCCATTGGTCAGTGCGCGACACACCCACCAGCCCACCGTATGACTGGTAGCTCTCAGGGAGGGGGATTTCATTAGAGGGTACCCCCCTCTGGGCTGTAATGAAGAGACAAAGCGTGGACGCGACAGGGCACATCCATTAATTATGAAGGGGTGTAAATTGTTATACATAAAGAACATGTAACAGTTGGAACTGATCAAAGGTTAGTAAAATCTGTGTTGTTGTTTATTGTTGTTTGTGTAAGGTTATGTTAAGGTATGGGATCTGACCCATCACAGACTAAAATCAATAAACAACTCGGATTTTAGTGTTCGAACGGTCTGTAGGCCCAGTGACGTCCCTGGGCCTATGGCCTTGGGAAGTCCCTGGGCCTACAGACTGCTATACTAGGGTATGAACAATTTTAAATGTGGGATCAAATGCTGGGAATAGACAAAGGAAATGAAGATGAAATATGGAAGAATATATATGTAATAACCTAAAGATGGCGGCTAGTACGAAAGTCAAGTGAGTAGGCGCAGAGACTGGGTCAGAGTTTTAAGAGATATTGGAGTATACGAGAAGTGACAGGACTCGTTTAACAGTTCATCAGCACATAAGGAAAGTTTGTTTGACTTTTTTGAGAACTCTGTGAACAGTTGGTCGAATTTCATGAGAGTTTGTTTCAAGGTGATGAGCGATAATACAGCAGGTTACCACTGTAAACAATGGCGGCAAACAAAACTAAAATGGACCTTAGAGTTAGAAGGAGGAATGCCGGCTACTCGACTTCCTCTAGAAAGAAAGACACGGAAGGGGCAAAAAAGAGGAAAGCTTCATCTCCTGCAAAGGAGTTGAATTTGTTAAAATGTAATTGCAAGGAATCTGTCGACGAACTGGCAGAAGCAGGAATAGAAATGGACGCAGACATATATATGAAAAGATCACAAGTCTAGACATACGCGATGAAGCTAAAACGGATATGCTTAAATCATTATACAATCTGAGAGAATCAGACTTGAAACAGAGAGAAAAGCTATATCAGATGACAAAAGATGAAAACGAACAGCTAGATGTGAGAATAAAAGAGCTGGAGTATAAGATGGGGAAAAGGCAAGTTGAAAATGAGCGCACTCAAAAAACATTTGCTAGATTTGATACTCGGATAGAGAGAAATGAAAGGGAGACTCAGTATAATCAAGAAAAGTTGGCCCAGATAGACCATGACGTTGATGAACTGAAAATGCCAATTAAAGACGATTATGTGGTGTTTGAAAATATCGAAAGATTCGAGGAAAGAGCTATGGTAGTGGCTAGAGAACTAATACAAGTTATAGTTCCCGATTCGGATGTAAACGATATCGATTTCGCATATTGGGAGATGGTCAGAGGACGGGACGTAAAACAAATCGTATCCCACCCCCCACCCCCCCTAGTTGTGAAAAGTCTCAGAGATGAAATTCTCCAAGTTATCGACCCAATTTCTAACAGAAACTTTACTCAAACCATTGGCCCAACCTGGAGTACTACAAAGTTCATGAATATACCACCAAACCAGGTAGACCGAGGCGCAGTCTAGCTAGGATTTTAGCACGAAACGCAATCAATCAAGGTGCGGATCCTGATATGACACAACCAAAAGGCGATCGGGTATGTGTTGATGGCGAGATTTTCTCTCACAATCAACTGGAGAGCTCGCCCGAAATCCTGAGACCGGAGAATGTGAAAATGATAAAGGTGAGTACATGCCATTGTATTTTGTTGAATGGATCCACACACGAAAATATGACCCTTTTTTAGCCTAAGTCTAAGAAGCAATCTTATTGGTTGACGTCACGCCTATTCATGATGTCATAATTATGCCGTCCATACCATCGATCATTGATTAGCCAATCAGTTATAGTGAAGTTATATGCTTGTCTAGCGCTTTAGTATCAAAAATCAATATGGCGGGTCATTGGAGCGAAGTGGAGTAAATAAATAGTTTGTTTATTCATTTTATTTTACAATATGAGATCGTGGTATAAAAATAGGATGTAACTCGTTTTTTTCAGGGTTTTGTTACATCCTATGATATTATTTATATAACGACAGGAGAAAAGGATAGTTTTCAGCGAAAAAAAATGTTTTTCATTAAAAGAATTCAAATTTGTCCGGCCCTAAATAGGGTTCCCCCAATGCAATCAACCATTAAAGTTCATTGATATTGAGGCTGTAAACCCCTATGTTGTCAAATTGGTGGAATTTGGCCGGTAGCGGTTTTGGTGGTGTAACCTGTCTGTGAGTAAGTATTATTTTTTTTTTCCCCAACACCGGGTCTTTATTCAGAATTTAGACATAGACAACATTCAAGGGCGTATACAGTGACTTACAACGCTCTTGTTTATCAACCCAAAGTTACTCTAATCATTTATTTTCTGTTATCGTATCAATATCAGTTCTACCATGTATGCTATCTATTCTCATGATGTTCTAGCAATAAAAATGTTGAACCACATTTGTGACTCTTGTTATGTTTACTTACTACCTACGTAAACGACTAATAACTTTCGTTATTGAAAAGAAATCTACGGACATGTTTATTATTATACAAAATTGAGACACCAATTTGTGGGAGTCACAGATCGTTATAAAAACCTTCCCAGGTCTTAAACTCCTTGTCATTGGCTGTTCCATAGCTGACAGAGTCCTTCATTGCTCTTAAGGCTATCTTGAGCTCCCGGAGGAACTCGAAAAAACACACCTTATTGCCTTGAAATAATCTAACTCTGTAAATGTAGAATTTTGCCTTTATGATAATAAAGTTGAGTCGACGATGTTTTATCTCTTGAGACGGTATACCTAATAATATGTGGGCTGCGTTTATATCATCCACTATCTCACAGTCAATCCATCTATTCCTGCTAGCCCAATTAAATAGAGTATGCCAAAAATTGTTGATGTTTTCACAGTCTATAAAGAAATGAAAAATGTCATCCATCTCATCACAAAACTCGCATCTGTCAGACAATTTGATTCCCCATCTCTTTAGCTTTTGGTTACATACAATAATTCGCTTGACGACATAATACTGAAAGGCTTGCATTCTAACATTCCGTGTACAAGTATATGGAATACGGTACCATTCTTCGGGATCGACTCTAGAAATGTCGATGCCCTTGTTCTTAAACCACTCGACCCATATACCATTTCTTTCTTCTCTCCTTATTACAACGTTTTTAATAGCACTATACATTTCTTTAGACGAAGTTCTTAGAATATTCACACTGATACCACCGAAATTCAATCTCATTTTGCGTGAAAGTTAATTTCTTCGGTGTCATTCAATAAAATCCACCATTTCTTTGGAATAATGTCACGAATCTGAAACCTCTCTACAAAATTTATCTTGGTACCATTTTCAATCTGGAAATCTTCAATTTTTTTAACTTTGTTTTCAACAACAATATCACCAATGTTGTTGATACCGTTTTGTTTCCATTCTTTCCATTTATTAATTTTTTGTTCCATGTTTAAAAATTGATTATTCCAAATCCTTTCGCACAGAACCTCTTTTTTCGATGTTGGGCCTTTCAATACAAAGAATCTGTACCACAACGCGAGTATATCCTCGTAAAAGCATGCAATATTACAATTCATCTTTCCTCTCGTGCTAAATGCTACCAAAATGTTATCGCCCATTATGGATCTTACATACGCTGTCCATTTAAATTCGCTCTCTACAAGAATTCTTTTGACCCACATCATCTTTGTTGTATAGACTTTCGTCTCTACGTCTTGTAGGCCAAGCCCTCGATCCTCAGTATTTTGACATAAGTATTTTTTTGCGACCATAATTTTGCCATTTTTCCAAACGAATTTCTCGATCTTTTTCTGGAATTCAACAATGTATCTGTTTTCGACACTTATGACATTGGCTGCATACATAAACAGTGGCAAGATTAAGACATTTGAGACATTTCTCTAATATTGGCTTAAAATTGAGATCATTCTGGTTCTTCCTGCTATAAGGGTATGTTAAGACAACACCTAATATTTTCATGTTATTTACCCATTTGATTTCACGAGATGCTAATGGTATCCCACCAATGTTAAAACCTTGAGTTTTATCAATGTTTAGCTTCAGGCCAGACACTTTTCCGAATTCATTAATTATCTCGAGCATTTTACACATTGCTTTTTCATTCTTTGCCAATATTGTCAGGTCGTCTGCGAATTGTACCACCTTATTTTCTACAGAACCAATGTAAATTCCTTCGCATTCAGTGCTCATCCTTAATCTTTCGGCGAGCTTTTCTGCCACAATGATGAACAAGATCGATGAGATAGGATCTCCTTGCTTCCTTGAGAACCATTCTGACGAGAAGCCATTGTTTTGGAGCCGTTCAATAATATATTAATCCATTCTATAAATTCTTCTCCCACATTCAGCTCTTGTAAGCATTTAGTTAGAAACTTCCAGGAAATGGAATCGTACGCCTTTTGGAAGTCTAGGGACACGACAAGCCCTTCCTCTCCGCTGTCTTCGAGGTGGCTTATCGTGTCCTCTATCCTTCTTATGGCCGTACCAATAAATCTTCCCTGTACGAATCCGACTTGATCCTCACTAATCAGTTTTGGAATACATTTTTTAAGTCTCTCAGCTAAAACCTTGGATAGAACTTTATAGTCTGTATTTAACAATGTGATTGGCCTCCAGTTTTTGATCAGTCGTAAATCACAATCTTTCTTAGGGATTACAGAGATTATTCCCCTATACATTTCATGAGTTAAAGCTTTATCTTCTTTACACTCTTCTATAGCACCTTTAAATACTGGGCCTAAGATCTTCCAAAAACATTTATAGAATTCGATGGATAACCCATCAGACCCTGGTGTCTTGTTACTCTTAAAGGACACCATTGCGCTCCAGATTTCATTTGCATCTATATTTTTATTCAATTCAGCTTTTTCCTCCTCGGAGCAAATATTTGTTGGTGCGACAGAATTAATAAACTCCACTTGTTCACCTTCATTCTCATTCTGTTGTTCGTACAATTTATCATAGAACTCTTTTGGGGCTGACAATATTTCATTTCTCGACTTTATTTCAACGTTGTTAACTAATAACTGGGTGATTACTTTTTTATTGTAGTTTCTTTTCTCTAGTGTAAGGAAATATTTCGTAGGTCTTTCACCTTCAGCTAACCACTTGGCTCTGCTTCTCGCAAGTGCGCCATTAGCTCTGGCCAATCCGTTCATTTTCAGCTTGTCTCTAATCTAAATTCGCTACCTTATTAATACATTCCAATCTGTTTCTTAACTTATTCTCATGCATTTTCCTCTTCTTAGCTTTATTCTTGGCGAAGCCTATCGATTCAGATCTTGCTGTGCATTTAAGGTACTCCCACATTCTACTACTGCTTGTTATACCACAGTTTCTTATAACATAAGTTAGTTTTTCCTCCATAAAGTCTAAATATTTCTCGTCATCAAGTAATGAGCTGTTCATTTTCCAAAATCCAGGGCCTCTCGCATTAGAGTTCAGGGTAAGTCCTACCTTAATTACAAAATGATCCGAATGCTCACATTCTATGCATTCTTGGGTTTTAACTAGTGGTCTTAAGGAGTCGTCTACCAATATGTAATCAAGCCTGGATGTTTGTTCATTTCTTCTCCAGGTAATCAACGTATCATCTACATTTAACTCTTTGATGACATCGTTTAACTCAAAAGTTTTCATTAAACCTAGGGCTTCTTTAATGCCCTCATTACTCGCATAGTTCACATTTTCAGGAGAATTTTCATTTGAGAATTTGTCCAAGTTCATATTAAAGTCACCCATTATTACCAGGCTTCTTTCACTTCTTGTACTCGTAATTTCTTTTTGCATACATCAACTTGGTCTTTATACTTATCTCTAGTTGGAAGGTATACCGACATTATTGTTAAGTCTCTCTCTTCACAGATACAATCAACAAAAGCAATTCTGCCATCGCAGTCCCCTCCTTTACTTACAATTTTCATGATCGCTTTTCTCCTTACAATGCTATTAATACCATTGACATTCAAAGATGCCAAATATATAGAATTATTATGTTGGTCCTCCATTATTAACATTTATGAAGAAACACTAATAAACAACCCAAACAACACACCCTAATATTCGTCCATCTCTTCCTCATCCGTCGGTCCTGCTTGCTTCAGTTCCTCTTCTCTCTGTCTCCTCTTCTCATTGGCCCCTACTATCTTCTGCCTTAGTTGAGCCCAAGCTTTGCCAAGTTTGTTGCCCTCGGCCGGCCATTTGGTGTGATCTAACATGTCTTCATCCTTTAGGGACATTCCTATTCCCCATTTGGTATCAGCTGGAGATGCTTCTCCTATGCGTTTGTCACCGGTGGCCAATAGATACTCCTTTATCATCGGGTTAGACTTCACTTTGGCTGCTAGACCTTCGTCGAGTATGTCATCTACTCTCTTATCCCATTCACTCACAACTTTGGGATCATTAATGTCGCCTAGCATTTTTTTACATTCATATGGGTCCACCATAACAAGTATGGTGGCCGTTCTGACAGGGTGCCTTTCCAGACTGGATTTGCGATATGCCAAATATTGTTCCATACACATGAATGTCCTCCCACCTGCTTCAAACTGTGCAGTGAAGAAATTGGACAGTGGGTTTAATTTACTGAAAAACACAAATACCTCGTCATCTTCCTTCTTCGATATCATGGAAGGCGCGAACTCGACAGGTAATAGCTCTAACCTGTTGTGAGGGTATCTCTTCTGGTCAAGGATAATATCACGTGGACATTATAGACTTTCTTGTATTTTCCTGATGCTCTTGCTGCCTTAGCTATCGGTCTCGCCCTGTTCACTCTCGCCTGAATTTCGTCGGGCAAGTCCCTCTTGATGAATACTTTTACATCACCATCCTGTGCAACATTTTTTTCTAGCTTAGCCTTGTTTTTCCATACACGATTCACATCTGCTTCATTTGTGAATTGGACTAAAACTGGAGCATTCTCTGCCTTGCCTAACCTGAAGTATGCCTTCAGGTAGATATTGACGATGCCCATTCCGTCTTCAAGTACAGCTTCAATCTTTTTTAACAACTCCTCTTTGGGTTCCTCCTCCCCTTCTTTTATCAGTCCTTCAAAGATCAAGTTGTTAGCTCTCTCTCTTAATTGGTTCTGTAGCCTGATTCTCTCTTCTTCCTTTGCTTGCTTTTCCAAGGCTCTAAAACAAGGGTCAGTTTTTCTCACCACGTTGTCTTCAAGCCTTTGAATTGCAGTGTCTTGGTCTGCATCTTTCCTTCTTATTTTGAGAATACCTTTATCTCGCTTCATGTTATCAGCCTTTATGGAGACAATGTCCTCCTTATTCTCACCTGCAAGCTTAGATACCGGTTCGACACTGGTTTTTAGTTGCTCGGACAACGCTGTGCATTGTCCGGCTACTCTAGCTACCAAATTCTTCAACTCCTCCATACTACAGTCTGACATCACTGTTTCTTTATTGTCTTTCTCTTCATCTACTCTGGCCCTCATTTTGTCTGATGCTCCGTACATGAACAGTTCTTTTTTTATCGTGAACTTCAGCACACAAGGCAATGCTTTATGTATGCGTCTACACAAGTTTTGTTATTGTTTTGGTTTATGCTGTCACTTCCGCCCGCGCATGCGCTGGTCGGTACCTTTCACTTTCCTTTTGCACTACTTCAAATCGTCTTTGACGATTAATAATTATAGCTTTGCTTACAATCAGACATTTATTATTATCATTTCCCACCTTTTGTGTACTGAGTGTTCGATGAAATTTCACTTTTCCTTGTTCTTATCTCTTTAATTCGCTTACTCCTGTACTTTGCTTTCGCTTGTCTTGCATACTGGCTTCCGTGAGCCTGTTGGGAGAATCTATTTACTCCTCGCGCAGGAATTTCAAGTTCTTACAATTCCTGTCTATGCTACATTCATATGCAACTATTTCCACTGTCAAAACCTTTGCTGTTTAGATCACTACAATTGTTCAAGTCAGTTTATCCTGGATCGCTCCAATATTGCTCACAATCAGACACTATACATCCTAGGGGTTACTTTGTGCTCCTCGTGGCCTCCAATGGCGGCGATTTCGGTTACTTGTCACCTTGCCTTGCTGGCGAGACGAAAAGGTTTCCCTGTCTTTAGTTTCAACTTTTTCACTTGCGAACTTGTTTTCCTGATCTCCTCTATATAGTACTTTATAAATACTTCTGACCACTTTTGGTTAGGCGCCTGCCTATATAACTCCTGGAATCCTGAAAAAAAGGGGACCGACGTGCTCGTGCCTTTCTACTTCAATCAGTGAACCGGAAGTCCGAGTAAGTTTTATTAACTATTTTAAGTAACTAGATGGATAATCCAGGTTCCCAGTGACACTAGCTCTTTTAGCAAATTTGTTCGCACCATATTTGTGCACTGGTAAGAAAGACAGTCCTTGTTTTCCCCGAGCCTCAGAGAAAGTTTGTTGGTGAATTGATGGTAATGACTTGTCCATGTGTGATGTGGTGTTTGTTAAAGGTCCATTAAAGTTAAAATTGAATTTGATGATTTTGATTTTTCACCTTCTGCATTTTGCCAGGAAAGATGCTTGGGCAGATTTTCTTTCACAATTTTCTGTCATTAGTTTCTATCACACAAATATTAGTTTATTTTGTGTGTTCCTGTTGGCTGGGAGTTAAATGGTATACATGTTATTTTCTTAAAGAGTTGTTTAGAAAGAGTTCTACACAGATTTATTGCTTGTAGCTACAAACGAATAACACACAATTTGGATAATATAT
Source organism: Sthenelais limicola (assembly GCA_942159475.1). Classification (NCBI taxonomy): domain Eukaryota; kingdom Metazoa; phylum Annelida; class Polychaeta; order Phyllodocida; family Sigalionidae; genus Sthenelais; species Sthenelais limicola. The sequence continues at coordinate 109,005,455 of OW804095.1, read as the reverse complement.
TTCTGTGAAATTTAAATAACAAGACGGTATTCCATCCAAAATTGCAGGAAAACAAAGTAAATTAGGTCTACTATACTGGTTGTTGTTAACTAAATTCTAACTGATTCTTTATCCCTATGCACTTTGAGATCATCAGTCATTTATGAATATTATTAATGCCCGGTAAGGAAAAGGAATTTAGGATTTCTTGATTCTTTATTATTAGAATTTAACCAGGTTAAACAGTCATAAATGTCTGTCAAGCCTCCTTTTTATCCTGTTTCTGGGTGACATTGGTTCTAGAGGTCATGTAGCTTATATATATAAGTGTTTGATTTGGTGAAATAAGATTAAATAAAATCAATTTTTCTAGAGCGAGGTGAGAGGAAAGAAAATGTCTCAAAGTAGCTCAAAAGCGATTCAAACTCTCCATGAGTCTTGAGGTTCCTTCAATTGTTGGACCAGTTAACAAGGAAAATATATATACTTCGACGATCTTGGCAAAACGGATCTAACATAGTGGATAATCATTTAAGAAGTAAAGTGCTAAGCAGTCTATAGGTTCATAGATCAGATAAGAACGCCTACTATGCTAATGTGGCTTTCCTGGCCCTGGAGTTATGCGTCCTAATGGAATTATAATGGCATTTTGTCAGTTTGGAGGGACTATCTCAACTTTGAGCCTTTGGACTAACTGATTATAAAATGAATTGCAAATTGAGCACTCCTATGAAGCAAAAAGCAATGCTATCACGATTAGAAAGTGAGTAATAGAACAATGTATTCATGGAAATTCCACGTATACACCGTGCTTATGAATATGAATAAGTATACAAATCCTATTACAATTGTGAATGGGTATGCTCCATTCCCTTGTGCTGTTTTAATTTTGCACGCTGTGCCATGTTTCATATTGAAAAGATCCGATATGCGAGACTTACAAAGTAATTGGAGAACAAAATTAGTTTGACATGTGATTCGTACAATATTGACACGCCACATATTTCAACAACCATAGGTTTTTCCCAGCCGATTGAATATTCAACAATGATTTTAGAAGGCCGGTGTAGAAGAGTTTGAGCATGTTCTTCATATGTAAATATGCACAATATCTCGGTAACATCTGATAGGGTAACCGTTAACATACATGTAACGTTAATATAAATCTATAAAGTTATGAACATGGAACCTCAAGATGTTTAAATGAATTATGGAATATTAATAACCATACAAATGTATGCAATAACTATGGATACGCATAATACGTAACAATAATGAAAATAAATTACGGATAAAAGTGAGCGTGACAAGACATTACAATATGATCCAATGAACAGCCTATATATATAGTTACACTAATTGATTTATGGTAAACGGGGGGGGGTGATTGCTGTATATCGGGTGGGGTCGGTTGTTAAATGATGTCTCCATAAGGTAGAAATACAAGTTGTGGATATACTTTATTTTTTACGAGACTTTCGGACGACTTCAGGTGATTCTATCTAATTGATTCGGATATCTCCACGATTCAACTACATAATTCAACAGCTTATATCAGTTGCTCTTCGGGACAAGACGAAATAATTCGAAAGTAGCAGATACATTCCAAGCCGACAGACTTTCAACAAAATTGATGAGAAGCTCCAACAAGAACAAGGTGACTGCTGAATCACCCGCTGGCGTGCTTCTTTAAAAGATACGAGATCCATGCAGCCGTGAGACTGCGAAGATAAAGACATGGATGTTTGATTAAATAACGTTCATAAAAAGAGTGTGTGTCTGAGTTTGAGTTCAACAGATACGCACTGGGGATACTTGTCATAGATCTGTGCGTAGGATGACGTTAATTCAAGGATAATAGATTCAACCTGATCTCGTATACGGCAATAATATATCTGATATTTATATTTTTAAGAGTCCATCTCATGATAGAGTGTTGCTACCTTTTGTCTTTATGGAAATATAGAAACTGTCGATATTATTCACTGTCGCTATATTGGAAACTTCCGGATAACTGCATGATCAGGGTTCTACCTAAAAGCCATATCGGTTGAAACATTGTAGGCTACTCCAAAAGGTATTATGAAGGTAATATGATAGCTTTTAAACGGGAACCAACAAGATTCTGTAAACAATATTGCCGTTTGGATTGTTTGTGGCTAATACCATTAGTTGAAATTGTTTCAAAAGTCCATTATTCCCGAGAAGGATCAACACTCGAGACGTGAAATAGTGGGAGTCATGAGTAGAAGAAAAGGTGGCTTCGCTTCGGGCGCTGAGTATCCTTTTGAAATTTGCTGATCAATTCTCCAGCTGTGCTGACGCAGGGTTGTCTGGCTATTGGGCAGCATCTACCCATACGTATTTCACGAAATAGTCTTTACTAAAATCGTGCACACCTAGGGTTCATATTACTTTATTTTCTTGGCACTCCTCCTGATAAATCTGCAACCATGTAATGTATATAACTAACTTTATAACTTTTGATCGATTGCCTCTCTTATAATCAGATCGTGTGCTCCTTGTATAATCAGGTCCTGACTTTTATTTTTTACATTTCGGATCGAGAGGTGTAGCAGAATGACCTCGTGCATGGTGATTACACGCGGTAAGAGTTCGAACTTGGTGGCCAAGGCACCTCTTCACACATTAATGTACTTAATTATAGTGAGTGTTCAATTGTACTTCCTTTGCCCTTCCTTATTTGTGAGATTTCTTTGTGGAAATAAATTGAATTATATGCACATTTTTTTAATATGCTATGATTAGCTTATCATTTGTTCAAACTGATTTGAGTGTAACATCTTTAAAAGGTTCTTTGACCTGTATTTTCTTAGCACTCCATTTTGAAATTATGAAAAGAAATTTGCAGGTTACAGTTAGTCAACTAGCTCGCCTAAGGAACTTTATAAATAAAGTATCGCATCCCTGATTTTGAAGTCACATATCCCATCATTAGCTGAATACGGGCTCCTGTTTCATGGCATGACTAATGCCGGTATTATAAGAAAGGTACAGAGAGTACTAAATAGAGGTATTCGGGTAGTTTTCAAAAATGATGGTAGGCCTTTGTTGGAAATGTATGAAAATTTAAATATAAATTTGATCCGTCAAAGAGGACAGATTTCTATGCTAGGGCTAATGCACAGATTTGTTAAAGAAGAAAAGTGTATGGCTGTAATGCCACGCAATACCAGGCTTGCAGATGGAATTAATTTAAGAAATAAAATACCCGCCTCAGAAAAATTTAGAAACTGTCCTGTTATCCAAGGGCCTCGCCTATAGAATCGACTACACCCAGATGTTAAAAATAAAGAATGGTCGATACTGAAAAGATTCCTTAAAGAAATCCAGAGTGGTTAGAAGTTTAAGACTCAACAGAAAGGGTTTTATGCACCTGTCTATATATATATAAGAACTAGTTTCATCAGGAATACATATTATGCTGATGTGATAGATAACTATAATTGGTGCGTTACTTGTGTGATTGTAATATTTTTATATTTGCGAACTTACTCTGTCCTTTTGTTTTTAAAATTTTCAAGAGGCCAACAACTTTTTAAAAAAGGGTGTTTACCTGTACTTGGGGGGGGGGTAAAAAAATTAATCAAATTATTATAATTGGGAGTTCAGAAGTAAGCGACGATGAGTGACCTCTACTTTTGTTCTTTGTTTATGATATAATTTATCCTTGATGTATTGTCTTTTTTTTTCCTTCTTGAAATGAGAAATACCACATTGTTGGAAAGTTTGAGAAATACATTTATTAAAAAAATATATATATAACAAGCAAGATGAAGTTAATGCCAAGCTCAATCTCTATATTAATAAAATAAGGGTTTGGAGCCTTAAACGGCTATCTTCTCTGAAACCGCTGGCCAGATCCCCATTATATTTCACATTCACATTGCCAAAAATGGTGCCGAACCATTCCACTATGTTTCATTAACAAATTAGGGTTGGAAAGGGGTTAGAAATGGGTTTACATTGAGCACCCCCATCCAGGGCCCCCAGCTCTGCCTGAAAACAAACCTATCAGTGCCCCTACACCAGGTTTCTGAGTCACCCAAAGCATGGCGTCATGGACAGGTACCACGGCATGTTGCTTCACTACGGGATGGGAATTGATATATTTCACCATATTTCCACCAAAAGGAACTCAGGAAATGTCTGTTGTGGGGGCAGGGGGAGAGGCAATGGGAGGCAAAAAAACCTCTTAACAGGGTTCCATTTGAGGTATATGGGGTGGGGGGAGGGGGGGCGGGGGAGGGGAGGGAAGGGGGAGGGGAGGGAAGGGGGAGGGGAGGGAAGGGGGAGGGGGGAGAGGGGTGGGTGGAGGGGAAGGGGGGGAAGGGGAGGGGGAGGGAATGGGAGGCAACAACAATACAACAGTGACAAAAAAACATCTTAAAGGCCCACTGACATGAGAAAAATATGTCCTTTTGCCCTCCTTGTATGATAGCTAGCCTAAAAATATTAAGTGTCTATGTCCAGCGGTTTTGAAGTTAGAGCCACATGAACACCCCCGATCTGGGACTCACTCCTCTCTCCACCCGCCGCTGGTAGAGCGGAGCGGTGACGTCACCGGTGGAATAGTCACCTCCTGTACCCTACCACTACTCCCAGTCACACAGTGTAAAGGCTAGTTCAATGTGTGGTGATCTGTATATGGATACGGACAAAGTTGCTCACATTAAAATCTAGATTACTCCATGACAGAAAGAACATACAAGAATTTCTCATTGTCCAATATAAGTTTATTTACCAAGGTTTGGGTATGGGTATTATATAGGCCTACTCCATATATATATGTACATGTTGATGTATGTACTGCTCTGCGTGTACCCAACATTGTAATTTTGCTATGCCATACAAAGTAACTACTGAATCAAGACTCCAGATCTTGCAATATAGTATTATTGCACGGAACTATTACATGCATCATACATTTAAAAGGGCCATTCCCCCAAAAAAGTCTTGCATTTCAGGGTTGGAAATCGGAAAAAAAAAGAATTAAGATGAGAGGTTTAGGGGTTAATTTTTCTGAGAATAGATATTCTCCTCTAAACAATCCTAAAAAAAAGTAGCACTCTCGCTCAAATATCAAAGACTCTGGGGCCCAAAACGCAGGAAAAGGGTTTTTTTTTTCAATTTTTGCATAAGAATAACATGCATGAAATATATCACAAATAAGTATGTAATAACAAACATAGTTTTAGTAAAATGGCCGTAGTCTTGCGAGATCTTTATTCTATATGATGCTGACAGTTGTGCGTTTTTTTCTATGTACACGATCATACTAGGGAAACTAATAAAGGCAGAATTAATGATACCTATATCGTCATGGCAGTGTTCCTGAAAAGTTTTCATAGACGTAGGCCAATATGGCCTGTGTAAACCAGCCACACGTCGGCAATTTGTTATAGACGCAGGCCATTTTTTAACATTGACAAACTAACATAAAGGACTTTGAAACCCCAAATAATTTACTGAGGTAAATGGTGATGGTGTTTCAGCAAAAGAACCGATATATGTTCTGCTCACCAGCCATATAGATGATTTGCTCCCCCCCCCGCACACACACACATACACACTTCCAATGATTTATAGAATTACTAGTCTATAGGCAATTAATTAATTAGTTAATCATATTTGTAACATATCATCGTGTAGGTAATTGGTAAATCAAGCTATTTCACTGCCTCATCTAAATGACCGTGGTTTAAGTACAAACTATATATAATTCATCACTGGACGAACGGCTGCCCAAACGCTTATTTTAATAAGCGGATGCTATTTCTGAAACACTACGACCGCAGCGCCATAACTGTACAGCGAAATACAGAGGGTGACTCATGGGCTTTATTTTGGCTTCTCGCACTTATTTTCCTACAAATGTATCCATCCACGCACATCAATAGCCAGCAAAATAACAAAGCTATACTTGAGTTAAGTCAGTTTAACCGAAATGCACACAAGTAAATGACAATCTTCGTGTAACTTATGTTAACATTGCCGTGAATGGGGACTCGAGGGGACTCGAGACCCACCGATAGAAACACTCGACTCACAGCGTGAGGAGTACGTAATGTAACGTCCCGCTTTACATACCTTCCCACACACCACCACCAAGAGCTCCAAGAGGAGTCTTCCGGTCAGACACTTCCGCCTGGCAGAAACAAAACAACGTGACAGTGGTGCCACTCACTGCTGTCATATTCCATGTAGAAACTCCGTGATTATTCCATTAAAAAGGTAACGAAATATTGATTCTTCTGCTAAAGTATCATTGTCTGCTGGGGTCTGGTGGCGGAGCCAGACGCCTGCAGACATCATCAAGCAAAACACCGAGTCTACTCGTTCCGAGTGTCGAAGATTAGCCGGGTCTCCCCGGCTCCACAATCGCCGAAACCATAATTTTAAAACCTTTGATTATTATCGGTACCAACGACCTTCGAAATAACAAATTTAGTCTCACTAAACTAACCATGCAAAACCTATGTCAGACATCCTATTCTTGTGCGTTCATTTTCTGGACCGTGTTAGATTACTGTCATGGGTTGATACTTGTCGCAAAGTGGTTGTTCTCTATTTGGTGGGGTAAAGGGAAAAAAGGAGTCGCGTTTTTATAGCACCAACTCTGATCATGTCGGTATAATATCCTCTTCCTGTCAGCAATATACTCCTAAACTGCTCCGCTATGTGCCCTTATCCTACCAGCCTTCCAATGGCCTTCTTACAACATGAAGGGCCTTTGAAAATGTCTTTACGTAGGATTTGCGATATAGAAAAATATTAGCATACTATCTGACTAATACATGGGCACTGAATGTAAGCAAAAGCTGATATAATTTTATTTTATTTGGCCTCAAATGCGGGGTAATCTGGATTCATATGTTTTTTAAAAATCGTGCTTATGTAAAGACCTATTGAAGGTGGTCATCTCCAGCAAATATCATGACAATGCGATGAGAAGCCTAATAGTTATTCAATTGTATCATTTGCATGTTTTATGCACACATTTTAGCCAATTGTACGTCACCAGAAAATCTGACCCATAATTATGCATATGTATGGTCGATTCCAGAGATTTAATGGTCCTGTCCAGCAATTTTGATGTTTTTTCCCGTTTTTTTCTATGTACAATATCTTTGTCAATTCTAATTGACTTAACCTATGTATGGATTCCGTAGGACATGCTCCTTATTTCTAGATACATTTTAAGATTATATAAATATCATTTCTACTGATTTCTTTAATCGTTCCAAGTCCATTATTGGAGTGCATACTTGACAGGGCTATAGCAATCCACCCTTCGACAAAATAAAATCCTTGTACCTGAATGCATTGAATAATTAAGCTTATGTGTATCTTCTCGGCAACTATTTGAGATGTTTACAAAATTCAAAACCGTTAGATATTCCGCCACATCTATCTGACTATCCTAGATTTGTATGATTATATAACTATTCTATGTACTTAAAAACATGAAGCTTTGACTTGTTGATGTTTCATATAAATTGCCCATAAACAACTGCTGCAAGTATTCAATTCAACCAACGAGACTATATTAACTGTTAATATAGTCTTGTTGATTCAACTTAACCATACCTCCTTGCCTAAACAAATCTATACAAATTCATGGAACAATTATGATGTGTCGCAAGTCGCACACATGGATTTTGAGATTATTTGAAAAGATGAGGTCAAAACACTTCTAATGATGGTAAACATTATATTACACTTCTAAGCCTTGAATGCTTTGTTTCCATGTGAAGCCCAGTGTGAGTTTGTGTGTGTCTCATTGAAACTAGCTGGAGCGCGCTGGAGCGCGCCGGGAGTGAGTTCTACCGGTGATGTCACACCACCAGCTGTACTCAGAGTCCCGAGGTGACTCAGGGCACATATCGCGCCCATACTCACTTACTATTAGGAATTTTCAAAAAACAACTGTGGGTCACTTTTCATATACCAAATATCTACTCATTTCAATGAAGTTGTGTTCTACGTGTCAGGGGGTCTTTAACAGGGCTCCATTTGAGGTGTTAATACAGATACTAACTTACAGAGACAACTTGAAAGAGAAAGATGGTTGGAGAGGGAACAAGGAGAGTGGGAAGATGTGGGCCCCACTGTCCCACTAGCAATATTTGCTAGTGTTCTGTAAAAGGATAAAATGCGAGGATTGCCCCTGAATAAAATATTCACAAAAGGCATCCTTGTATATACATAGATTTCACATGACGTCACCCGACTGGCCGGGGAATCCTACTGGCCGCCATGTCCCAGGTCAGCTCTACTGTTGCCGTCTACGGCGTTATTATCAAAACAAAGTTGATAAATCTCACAAGGGTGGATACTTGGGTAATACTACACTAAAGGCAGATTATCTAACCTATCAGGAAGGTATTGTTGAGGCAGATTAAAACTGGTAAAGGTTCAAACAGCCAGAAAACGGTATTTTCAAGTATCGCAGCATATATAGCCATCTAACGAGACCCCAGACATGGCGATGGCCGTGACGTCAGTGGAATCTATGTATAGATGTGCGCAGACATAATTATTTATATCATATGTGATCAATTCGTTAGGGACATGACTAAGATATGCCTCGAGAACATAGGCAAAGTTGATAATTGCATGGTATATTTTACGGTAATATAATATTATCATGACTTGCTTGACATGAGCACTATTCTTGATGCAGCTATAGCCAATACATATATGCCTTGATTATGATCTTGTCCATATGATGCTTTCAGTTACCTATTCACCCTGACAATGGAGCTTGAGTGAATTATGATGTCAATGACTCAACTCTGGATAGTCCTTTCTGACAAAAAACACTTTCGGCGCCAGCTGAGGCAATGTAAGAGTCTGTCTGGAAAGAACAAGATTTTCGAGCAGTCATAGAGGAAATGCCTATGGTTAAACATTTCTGCGCATTTGGACATTACAGTGAGAAACAACAAGCCAAAACTGTATAATACCTCTAAGTGAAGATTGCTATTAACTGACTAATTAATGAGATATTTTAATATTAGCGTAGCCATTTCACTCAGCAATTTATGTGTAAATATTTAATGTTGTCATTAGACTCAAGGGACATGGAGGATCTTTTCCATGATTATATGCCAAGAGTCAAAATGGGATTAATTTTTAGAAATAGGGGACGCTGGAATGTAAAACCAAACATGAATTATGTCATCGAAGCGCATGTATAACATGTATTGCATTTCTAGTACAAAATTATCATTTTTTGCATAATCGATCTCTACTCATATTCATAATACACGATTCAAATTAATCTCAAAATAGACAAAACATAAGTCAGCTCAATCATTTCCAGTACAGAATTATATTTTTCCCATAGTCGATCTCTAATCATATTCAAAATATATCATACAAATCAATCTCGAAATAAACGAAACTCTTTAATTATGTCATACAAAGTGATCTATTAATCAATCAATATCAACATCATTCAATATAATAATGGCAGTATACTCAAGTCCATTTCATTGACATTTGATAGACAATCTATAGTCGAAATTCCAATACACATTTGAATGCATGCAGCATCTGTGCTATGCACCGACCTCAAATGTTTCATCTGGCTCATTATCTCAAATTATCCAATTAAAAATACAGACAACCATTTGCATCTAAAAATTCCTGACCCACCCCATCCCATGCCTTTTAATTACCTCCCCACTCACGATAATGTTCACTCTTGGATAGAAAGCAGAACGGTATTTCTTTGGGCAGAAATTCAAGCTCATAAAACCTATGGCTCCTCCTTGTATAGTATCCTGATGATCATTTAGCACACCCTTATATCTCCCATTGTTCCTACTAACGTTTATGTTTAACCATAGTCTTTTGCTGCTTTCTTTCTTTTTTCTTCAATGCGATTTTCTATTTTCGCACAGACCTTTTCCCCTCCATTCATTTCATTAATCTTCAGCAAAATCGGTGGCATTTCTCCTTTCCCCATCTTTGATTCATCATATTCAATGTCACTCGGGACACCGATCAATCTCATCCAACTTGCATTCTATGTCATCTTTTCTTTCATCCACTTTCTCTGATTTGACTACATTAAGCCTTGTGGATACCTTTGGTGTTGTTTCAGAGAAATCATGGGTGAAATCAGTAAGTTGTTTAGACAATTTAGAAAACATCTGGCTTAACTCCAGAAATATCGCCATCACCTCAGAGTTGGATACCAGTTGCGTCTCTTTGATTATGTAAGCAACCCCTTTTCTCCCATAGTGTTAAAGCAATATCATTGCACAAATTACAATGTTATTAATTAAATACACTTTTATGGAATCGATAAGAGAGCTGATCTTTAATCTATGTTGTCAGTGCTCCTAGCTGAAGCTGTCTGCGAATTCTCTGTGTTAAACTGAAGATGTGTGACAAAACTGGTGGTGAATTTCCTCCTCTAAATACAATTATCCTGAAACAAAAAGAGGAGCCCTACAAGGGCCGTCTTGGGAACAAAATCTAAACCGGAAGTCTCTCTATGCAAATCTTGTTATTTTCTGTCATATATATGCAGGGGGTCGGTCTCTTACATTGTTAATATGGGGTCGAGAATGAAACCTCATTATCCGTATTGGATCATAAAAGTAAAAGCAGGTCCCATACATTCATATAGGTAGCAAAATTTAATTGAGAAAGATTGAGTTTCAGATCGACTGCATGACTGGCAAGTTTCACACGCACATATCTGGACAGTATTTCGGAAACATATCGTAAAGTATGATCTGATATCTTTCATAAGGTTCGTGTCATTTAAATGTCTTGTCTATGATATATTATATCCTATTACCACACCCAGTGTCAGAACACTAAAGGGCCGCCCACACCTGAGCGCCCGCCGATTTAACTGCCCCCGATCCGATTTAACCTCTCCCGATCGAAAATTCTAAGGAATAAACTTTCAAATCTGTCCATTTGCGGAGACCCACACCAGGAACAAATCACCGCCGATTTGGCCAAAAAAAATAAATCGGGAATGTTGACCCACATCTACCAATTTCTCGCCGATTAGTCTCCTGATGTTGGCCCGATTACACAACCGCTCGATAGTCATGAGTGACACTAGGTGGGGTAAGAGCAGCTCGTTAAGTTTTGGCGGTAAATACCTCGGTTATTTACTTCCGGTCACGGTAGAACAAGAAGATGGCAGAACTCCTTGTACATCCAGGCCCTGTCTTCGCCATTTTGGGTGCAGCAATCGCATTTCTTGAGGACGCCCTGGAGGAGGAGGAGGAGGTTCCTCAACGAATTTGGATGAAACAATGGCTAAGACGGCGCGATGACCCAGACAACCCCCCACCAAGAATGTACACGTTGTACCGAGAGTTACTTGATGTAAGTACATTAACTCGGGCATTAACTCCATCATGAGCATCACAAGCAATATTGAACATAGGGTTCACCATAATATTCTTCATCATGGTCCATATACTCAATCAATACAGTTACCAGTAATTTATGATTAAATGTGATTCGACAGTCAAAATTATTTTTAATTATTAAATTATTATTAATTTTAATTAAAAATAACATTATACAGTATTTAATATCATAAGGCGTAAATCATTATCATTGATACCTGGACGTGTATATATGATGTGTGTATATCAAATGTTATTTTATCAAATTACTTGGTATCAACTTACTTTTTCAACGAATGGTAATTGACCTATGTACTGTACTTGCTGACTGCTAAACAATTATTATGTACTAATTATATGATGGTAACCCGAGTGCTCCTATGGTAACCCGAGTGCTCCTATGTTTACTTAAGTAGGTATTAAATGGAGCTCCTTTCTATATTTATTGCTTCCATCTGTTTAATATTAATTGAAATGTGTTCATGTTATTTTTACTTGATGTTGATATGTTATAATATTTATAAAGTGTATTAAAAGTGTATTCCTTTTGTAACTTTATCCTTTTGTAACTTAATCAAGGTGATATCTAATTTAATATTTGACTTACATATATATTGTTTATTTTAGGATGGAGAGGCATCTCACATCATGCGAACCTTGCGCATACCTCCCGATGTCTTCAAGCAGCTGCTCGACCTCATGCGACCGCACATCACCAAGAAAGACACACGATTCCGGAAAGCCATTCCCGCAGAGATCCGGCTCTGCATAACTCTGCGCTATCTCTGCTTGGGTATGTTCACCTAAATAACTTTTCTACAAATTGCATCTCCATATGCAATTCTAATATATTTCGTCTGAACTCAAGCATTTTAATATTTATAATCACGTACATCACTATCACTAGTAAGCTTTTACAATGTAAAGTCGATAACAGTATGTTCTAAGCTTATAGAATAAATTTACATAATTATTTATAATGTACTATATGTACTGCAGTTGACATTAGGTGTGCAATTTTAATTAACAGATAGATACCTAACTAGGGATTTCAATTTATTTGAATAGGTGATGGGTTCTGGTCGATTCACCAACAGTTTCGGGTCGGCCTAAGTACTGTAGCCGCCATTGTGTATCAGACATGCCGAAAATTGTATGAGGTGCTGCAACCGCTTTATCTACAGGTACATAGATTTCTGTCATATATTCTCACTCTCACTAAAAATACTGGCAGTCCATAACTAAACGATTGGTGCCCAATGTGTACATATGAATAATTCTACCACTTGTTGGGCATATGACTGTTAGATATATATATCCTTGCAACTGCAATCGGATGGAGAGATATTTGTCTTGAGGGATATTAATATATTCTGTCAGTTACCACGTAGGAAAACACATCATTTTGTTTGGCCTAATCAATCGAAAATTACAACGATTACCAATGCATTGCACCAGAATTAAAAACATTATGTCCATATTTGTTTGGATGCAAGAGTAAGTAAACTATGTTTATTGTAATGTCTTGATGTGTGACTGTCTTGTAAAGCTTAACATTATTTGTAAGCAGTATTAGTGTAATATTAATCGGTAATTCAATAATAGGTGCCCAAAACGGAGAACCAGTGGAAGCAAGTCTCTACCGGATTCAACAGTCGATGGAATCTTCCGAACATCATCGGAGCTGTTGATGGGAAACACGTGAGAATCAGGAAGCCGTGGAACACCGAGAGTGTCTTCCATAATTATAAGGGTTATTTTTCTATGGTCCTGATGGCGGTTGTTGATTTTGACTATAAATTCATTTTCATAGACGTCGGCGCTGAGGGGTCAGCTAGTGATGGGGGCGTTTGGAAGGACTGCGCCTTCCGGCGGATGATGGCCTCAAAAAACAACCCGCTGCACATCCCCAAAGCCGCACCAGTCAATGGAATGGAGACGGACCTCAGTTTTTACCTGGTCGGGGACGATGCGTTCCCTCTCTCTACTTCACTGATGAAGCCCTATCCTGGACAGGGCTTATCAGTGAAGCAGAGAATCTTTAACTATCGGCTGTCAAGATGCCGAAGAATTGTTGAAAATGTATTCGGCATATTGGCAGCAAAGTTCGCTATATACCGGCAGGACCTGCGGATGCGAATCGATAGGGTGGAGGACATCGTCAAAGCTACATGTGTCCTTCATAACTTTATGAGGGACACATGTGGCAAGCTTTACATTGCTGCCGACCAGGTAGATAATGAGGACGAAGCTCATCGAAACAGACCAGGTACTTGGAGGCAGGTTGTGAATGTGGACCGGTTGCAACCACTGGCACCAAGAAATAGTTACCAAGGGGCCAAGGTTATGCGCGATGACCTCGCCAATTTTTGCATTCGTGAAGGAAGTGTGCCTTGGCAGTACGCGTTGATTGACCTGATGTAAATCCCTGTGTAGAAACGGATGAGTTTGCCTCTAAAGTGTGAAGTTATTACTGGTCTAAGGTCGAGGAGTGTGTTGATGAAAAAATATTGGAGATATAACTGTATTATTAATTTGTTTTATCGGTCACACATGTTTTTAATCCGAAGTAAATGCCCTTATCAGGGTTAGGCGATAATTTCCAGAAAAAATATCATAAGACAGCCTTGTTGTGTTTGCAGATATAAACAAAGAATTGTACAATTATATGATGCCAGAGTGTATGATAATACTGAAAATGATTCTTGGAATGTACAGTAACATTGGGAGATCAAAGAGTGATAGGTATATCAATAATGAACCATAATGTTAATTACGATAGACGATGAATCAGAATTGTAAGTTGGCTTAATTTGGTAATAAAAATAAAATATATACTTCGAGAGTCCTCAGTAAATATTCTTTAATCTAACCGATATCATTTGTGTGTTCTTCATTGTACAAATGGAAATATTCTGCAACATGTATTACCTTATTGTGAATGACTTGTATATTAATTCCACCTTGTTATTTCCTAAATTTATATGGGCCATACACCTATAGAGTCATTAATAAATATTCTTTAATCTAACCGTTATCCTTTGAGTGTTCTTCATTATACAAATTGACCCATACCCAGTAAATGAACGACAATGGATTTATTACTGTTAAGTTACTCCACTACTTTATTTACGCTCGATATCACATCACTACTCTACTCTGTAATGAACAAGACGGATGGTAATAGGACCAAAGGCAAGATCAGAGTCAAACAGAATAATCTGCCCTGCCCTGACAAGACTAACTACACAAAAACAGTGCTGCCCATGTATACTTGAAGTGTAAAGTGCCTACGATATGTGACATTAAGTATTGAATAACCGAATGGCACACAACAGCAAAACTTATTTATACACACATAAAGCATTACTTGTTAAAAACCAGTCATTCCGGTTGCAATTACCTTAATGACATCCTACAAACGAAGCAAATTGACTAATTAAGAGCCAACTAATAAACTAACACCTCTATGATGCTCAGAGTTGTTATGTGATTGGCATAAGCACCTAAAATACCAGAGTATATGGTCATCAAATTACATCGTCCAGGTCCATGCAACTTTTCATAAACATACTCCATGCATGAACATGAACATTATAGTTACATGTTTTAGATTGGGTGCATACATAACACTAATTACAATGTTGTGTGGTGTAAAGAAAGACCTGCATACCCAAGTTTGTGTTATAAAAACGAGACGACTGATAACTACTTTAAAATACAATGATTTTGGTGTAACGAAAAGACATGCATTTCTCAGTCACTAGCAACTGTCATACCAATGTTCAGGTTAATAAAATACTTCAGTAGTAAAATACTAAAATAGTTTAGAGAAATACTATCAAATAGAATATTTCTGGTGTAAATAAAGACCTGCATTTAGCACCGATCATCCCAATTTTCCTGTTTGCAAAAATTGATGACTGACTAAAAGTTGGAAATACATTACTTGTGGTGTAAATAAAGACCCCCATAGCAATGTTCAGGTTATAGTTTTAAACGGATCAGAACATTATTTAGTCCATGACCCAGTCATGGCATCAAGAGCTTTTGTGTCCACAAACAACTTAAAATGTTCGGCAGTGTTTGGATCCATCCTCCCTATCTTATGGGCCAACAGTTCAGCCCACTGTTTGTGGACGCCTTTGGCCACTTTTGCACCCTGGGACACTATCAACTCTTTATAATCTGTAGTGAACGATTTTATCGACTCAGCAAGGGAGCTCAGCTGCAAATTCTTGCTGCTTGAAGCAGTAGCTAGTGTATTAGTCGGCAGTTTGGCAACTTTGGCAGGTGCGGGGCCAGATGTTGTAGGCGTTTTTTTATGTCCACTGTGGTGTTTCTTTTGGGAATTCCCGCTGACGCTTTCCCCACCATCACTTGAAGCAGTAGCTACTGTAGTAGTCGGCATGACCCCCGATGGTCCAGCGTTATTCTTGGTTTGGTTGCTGTTTTTTTTGGCAACTTTGGCAGATGCGGGGCAAGATGTTGTAGGCGTTTTTTTATGTCCACTGTTGTGTTTCTTTGGGGAATTCCCGCTGACGCTTTCCCCACCATCACTAGTGCCACTGTTTTTCCTTTTGAGTCCTTGTTTTCCAGCGTCGGGGGGAGTGATCAATTTAAGAGAGACTCTTCTGGAGGGCTTGGCTATACGAAATTCCTTCTGCTCTGCATCGGGGTCATAGTCAGGATCGCCCAGCAGCGAGTAATCCTCAACCATTTCGGCCCGCCTAGCTTTCTTGTTTTGTTCCATCAAGGCATACGCTGTTGAAGGTGGCGTGCCTTTACCACGTTGACGTTCGGGGGAAGGCTTGTCTTGGGGTGCTGGTTCTGGTTCTGGTTCTGGTTCTGCTTCTGGTTCTGCTTCTGCTTCTTGTTCTGGTTCTGGTTCTGTTGGTGGTGTGTCTGCTCTTGCTTGTTGTTGATCGTTTGCCTCATTGTCAGAAACGACGGGCTGCAAAGCAACAAACAAAGAAGGATTTCATTATTCCTACCTATGCGTAATTGTCACAGTGGTCGACATAGGACTATGAAGTAGACTGGTAACATTTCCATAACCGTTTGGCATATAAATAAATCCATAAAACTTGTATTGACCTCCAGAAAGAAACTAATACAACTATTCAAGTTAACTTAACAAGCTACCATTACTAGTACCATTATTATTTGGTTATTTGGCTGTAATTCATGAACATAAAATAAATTTTAACATTGAAAGTACGCACCATAGTGCTCAAGTTGGAGGTCATCTTGCAATGAGTAACATGCGATGACAGGAATCTGCACAGTTCCAGCACATGTAATTGTCGGTCAGTCAACGGTTGATCTGCGTTGTCACCAGCCCCGGAACCAGACTTATTGGTGTGTTTATGAGCCTTGGAGTAGGTGGAGCGCAATGTCTCTATGTGTGTTTTGACTTGGGGGACTGAAATTGGTAATTAAACATTCAAAAATCGGGATTAGCAGTTATAATTCATGGGAATAAAACGTTAATAAACTTTCAAAGTCAAATGACATCTAACACTGACTGATATAAAATGGTTATGATACGAATTTATGGTTGTAAATACCTGTTTTGGATAATTGAGCACAAATTTCAACAAGGGCACGGTCTTTCATGTTACGGTTCTTGTAGTATTTGGATTGCTTGTCATACAAGCAGGGAGCGCTGCGCCACATATCAACAAGCATTTCCTCCTCCTGCTCGCTCCACAGTTTCTGCCTGGGGCTAGCAGCGGCACGTCCATCCTTTTTCTTTGTTTTGCCAGCTGGAGTGGAAGTACGGTAGGTATCATTGCTTCCCTCTGACACGAGGCTCTTGTTGAAGTTTAGCGAGGTATCCAGTCCAGTGTCAGGGTCGTTGTACAGATCATTTTTCAACTGGTTAGCTGCTACTTCAGTACGAAGTTGGTTGGGCTACAGGGAAACATAAATATAGGAAATAATCTATACTAACTGCGTAAACATTTTGATTGTACCGAAAGCTTAACTAATTTACTACGTTCTCTCTAAGTGTTCCAATAACACAAATTAATATAATACCTTTGCACTTTTGGCAACGGGTTTGGCAGTAAACAACACAGCATTCGCTTGTTCAATATCCTCTTCACGTTCGATCCGACTCATGAGGTCCATGTCGGGACGCCTATACAGCAGATCCATTGGATCAACCTACAGAAATAATTGCGTTTGTTTAGTAGCTATATATATATTAGATGTAGATATAGGATTCTTGTTGCTAATTGGACAGAATCGATGACTCATATGGCTATGTACACATATTTGACTTTTGAGTCTCGTGTTTGCCTCCATTCGCCGCCACATTGTTGTGCTGTTACCAAAAATTCTTACAACTTCAATTATGTTTTTTATTATTAGTATGTTAATTAAAACATTACCTGGAAAATATTATATATATGAAGAGTACACTTGTATGCTTTACCTTTTGTTTTTTCTCTGGTCTGCCATCCTCCTCTCGTTTGTCTTCCAGTTCCTCGTCTTCCTCATCGGTGACATCCTGCGACTATTAACAAGTAAATAATACCAATTCAAGGCACAGTCGTAAAAATACATCATTACCTCCTTTGTCTACGTGCACAAGGTGCAAGGGAATAATTTAACCCCGTTACCATGGGAACAATTAATCATTAATTATTTTCTGAATAGAGCAGTCATAAATAATACCTGGCGCTCTTTTAATCCTCTGGCCTCCTTGTCCAATGTCTCTTCTCCTTTGTCTACAACCACAACCTGTGTGTCCGCGTCTTCCAAGCTCTCTTCTTCAATTTCCTCCGCATCGCCCTGTTTGTCTACATGCACAAGCTGCAAGGAAATAAGTTAACACGGTTACCACTAAACAAATCAATAAAACCACGTAATATATCTTCTGAATTAAGCAGTCGTCAAAAAATACCTGGCGCTCGTTTGGTGGTGTGGCCTCGTCTTGTGAACTATCTTCTCCATTTGACTCTGCATCGCCCCTTTTGTCTACGTGCACAAGCTGCAAGGAAATAAGTCAACACGGTTACCACTAAACAAATAAATAAAACCAAGCAATATATCTTATGAATAGAGCATTAGTAACTGGTACCTGGCGCTCTGTTAATGGTGTGGCCTTCGCTTCAACTCTCTGTTCCTCGTTAGCCGCTCGTTCTAATTTAACTTCGCCCTTGCCGGATTCCACTTTAACAGGCTGCAAACAATTAAATGAACCAAGTTACGACTGATTAAACTAAATTGTAGACAGTCTTTGAGCAATTAATTCAGCAGCAAGAATCATCAAATATGGAAGCAACACTGATGCATTTGGAATAGCACAGGGTTAAATATTACCTTAGAAGTTGCTTTGGGCGAATGTTTTGGAGGTTGAATTGCCTGAGCCAATTGAGGACTAAAACCTTCAGCCGATTCCTCTTGAACAGCATTTTTGGGGGCAGCACCCTATGGGAATAAGCGATCACAAACAGCAAATAGATAAGTCGGTTACAAGAGTTATTTACAATACAACTGGTCAGACGGGAGAAACTTTAATGAGATATTACCTGGAACAATAGAGTACTACCCAAATTTGCAATTTGGATATAGTTATAAAATACCTGGTTATTCTCTTTATTCATGCGCCCACGAGGTGGCAGTGAGATCTTGTCTTCAACAGTTACCTGCTTTGCAACATTCTGCGAGAAATCCTTGGAATAAATCAGTTAAATAAATTCAATATACCGGTCACTTAACAGAATTGTATTCAAGAAACTACGTTGAAACACGTTCTGAAATCAATACTGATTATTATGATTAGAGTAATATTATTAACAATCATTAACAACTTCAAAAATTAAAAACCTTGAGTGGGCCAGTATTGATGTTTTTGTCCGGCACAGATGCACTCACATCATGTGTGACAGTTGCGGCTGCTCTCCCTGGTGCATGTCCACGTCCCGACTAATAAACAAGCAATAACTAACTGTAAATGAGTTTGATCACATATATATATACACAACTGAACATGTATAAGTATGTAGAAGTTAGTAAATTAGTCTAGACTATTTTGTGACATCATTCCCACATTAACACCCATATAAACACTGGATAAGTTTATAGTCGCATTTGCCACTTAAATATTAACAACGTACCTTGGCAACGCCCAACGTTCTTTTCCGTGTCCGCACACCAACAGGACACTCCTCTGTTTTAGTATTTGACACTGCCTGAAAATAGTTATACAAACATTTAATATTTATAGAGCGTGTGGAGAGCAATCATGAACATCACACAAGTAAATGTAACAATTCTAAGTGGTTCGGTTTAGCCAAATACAACCGGCAAAACACCTATGTGTTTACAATTAACACTGACCACCGTGCGAGGCTCATAGGTACACACACTCTAGGTATGTATGACCGATAGTGACAGATAGTGACAGTCAAGGATTAATTATGGCACCGTATCCCACGAATATACGAAAAGGCAACACATATCATTGATACAAATCGCAACACACAAGTACACACTAACAAATACCAACTATTGAATAACCATAAATTCGTAATTAAGGGTCAAACTCACTTTTCTGGTGGAAGCACCACGACCACGTTTTCCTCGTGCCATCTTCAGTTCAAAGGTCAAGGCCGAAATGTGACTGCAACGCCATCTGGGATGCGCCTAGGTCACCGCGCGGTGGATGCTAGCGGAACCTAGTGTATGCTAGCAGTACTATGATCGGTGCGCGCCCGACGCATCGGGAGTGCAGCTCCCGATTTTCCATTTTTTGGATAATCGGGAGAGCCCTCCCGATGGCTCTGGAAGGCCTCCCGATGCATCGGGACAGTCCCTGACGCATCGGGCAGAGACCCAAACTAGGAAGCGATTATAAAAATTAACAGCCAAAATCGGGACAAATCTATAATCGGGCAAAAATTGGATTAAACTCATCCCGATTGCTGAAAACCACCTCCGATTGGAGTATTTTAGCAATCGGGGGGACTCCCGAGTGATGAAATTATTCCCGATTGTACTCCCGATTGATCTGGACGGAAAGTTAAATCCTAAAATGGATCGGGAGCAGTTAAATCGGATGGGGAGAAGTTAAATCGGTGGAAATCGGCTCAGGTGTGGGGGGGGGTTTAAATTAGGATAACTGTAAAGTAGGCCTACATTTGGACGGAACAATTCCGGGGAAAACATAATATGCATGCGGAAGAGGGAAGGTGAAGGGAAATAGTTCAGAATTTGTTTAATCTGATGCTTTTAATGTTTTTGTATTTATTCCGACTTTGCTTCGTTACGAATAAATTATTCAGGTGTCATTTTACCTAATTTAATCATGGGGGTATTGTATTCGGAGGGTGTCCCATGTCAGTTTCTTTCATCACAGCTCATGTACACGCGACACAAAAATTATAAAAAGGTAGACGAGGCATAAAGCGCCTAATAATTACCTGTACAACCGTTTAATGACTAGAAGCAAGAATCAAAGGCCTTAAATTATATCTGCCTCACCGCCAAGAGATTCCTCCCAATTTCGAAATCCCTTGTTCAGCGTTTGATCCACACTGGTATTTGTTTCTATTTCCGTCTATAGTACGGAGGATAAGGGAAAAATTGTTTATTTTGTGATAGAGCTAAGAGATTTGGTACACAGGTACTCTGACCAATTACAGTTCATTTTCAAACGAGACCCCAACTGGATATGGCGTGTGGCAGCTGTGGCGGCCATTTTCCAAAATGGTACCATCTGAATATTCAATGTATCCTATCTTGGCTAATAGTAGAGACAGAAATCTCACTTTGGTGTCTATACCTATGTATTCAATGGCAAGAAACCCAAATATGACAATATTTTTTTATTTCCTCATGTCGGTCATCTTGTTTTTCAAAATCCTTAGTTCTTGTCCGATGTTTAAGTGTGATACCACTATACTGGGGTTTTCATGGGTGTAGATTCCATTTTTGTGATCATTTTTGGAAATATTTTAAGACAATCATCATTTCCATGGCAACCACTCAAACCATAAACTCTTTGGGGCTCTTAATTTAACTAGGACACCTTCTATTTCTAATGGAATAGCGCTAAGAAGGTTGGTTTCCTACTACTACTACTAGTTCTGGGCACTAGAGTGCTTGCTAATTTGGTTCCAATAAAATTTATTAAAAGAAAAAGAAAAAAACTGCAACTGTAATAGGTCAAAGTACCTGTGTACCAAATCTCTTAGCTCTATCACAAAATGAACAATTCTGCTTAAAATGGGCTTTAAGCCTCCGTACTACTGTAATTGTTTACCTGCTAGGGTAGGTGTTGGTAGACTTGCACTAGTGCCATACCTTATGGTATGGGAATGTGGGTGAGGTGAGGGGAGTTGGTGGAGAATGGGGTTAAGAGGGGTTCTTTTGTGCATTTGAAGGAAAAGCTCATGTTCATCCTTTTGAAATATATTTTATTCAAACGGTTTCAGCTGTTTGACCTCATCAGGTACTTTTATTGGGTGTGTTCTCTTTTCCTTTCTTGTTTTCAGTATTAGTGGAGGACAGGGCGGTCAGAATAATGGGAGCCTTTTTACCCAAATGACATTATGAACTATAACAACATCAATTCTTTTCTAGTGGATGATCGTCAGTGAAATCCTACAAATAGGACCTCACTCATAAGTATATGGGATGTATTTCTGAGTGGGGAATCTGAGTCACTTCAGTAAATCACTACTTATTGGTGCACTGCAATTGATACGCACCGGAAACAAAACTCCTTTTGCTATTTTCATGCCTTTACTGCCTTGGCAATGCCTAGAAACGAATGGACAGGTTTAGGTATGTTATATACCGTAGTTGAAGTTTGTGAGAAAAAAATTCAAGTGTGTCTGATTTGCGCATGTACATAGCAGAGAATATTGGCCCAGGTGAAATGTCTGGATCATGAATATGGCTGCTGTATATTAATTCTTTGACAGTGTTTACTTCTTGGTAAATTTGGCGTAGTGGAGGTGTGATATCATTACACTTTGAAGTCAAATCTGCATGACTTCTCTCTTCATTTCATCGCACAATGATAGTATACTATACTATGTATTATACCTTTAAATTCATTAGCTAGCATTCACAGAATATATTCGCTTGCAGCAGAATATTACACAGGTGTAGCTGTTTAACTATCACGATCGCAATACCGTGGAGCTAAAAACTTTCGTGGGCTAATATTTCGCGGTAGGGCATTTCAAAACAGTTTTACGCAGAAAAGAATTCGCGGTTGAGTGCCTCTATGCCATAGAACTGATATGTGAAACCCCAGTTTCAGAAAGAAATTCGCGATGCCAGAACAAATTTCGCGGAATTCGCGGTATTTTAGCACGCGAAATATTTTAGCTGCACGGGTATTTAGAATGACATATTGATTGAGATAAAATGTTATTTGCATACTTGCGTCATTTCCATGTTACCATACCAACATGAATTGTTATAGTCAATGCCTAATTGTATTGTTTACAATGAATATTAAAATGTAATAATTAGCACTGGACAAAATCGTGCAGCTTCAGGTATGTTAAGTTTACAAAAACATGAGTATAATTCTACCTAATATCCCCATCCCCTCACCCCAACCCACCACCACCACACACCCTTTCTAAGTTCTATGCAAGACTAATGTTAGTCCCTTAATAGTAATACTATCTTAAGTGGTCACGTTACAACTAAAATATCAGTGTGTTTTAACAAAGCCAAAACCACTTTTTATGGGACATAAGGGTTTTTTATATGAGCGTGTGGATAGCGCGGGGCACAAACCATATAATCAGTATCACACATACATGTATACTTAAACCAACGAGTATACGTCGTTTATACACGTTGCTTAAACTGATCGGACCCATACAGAATGACCCTATTTATTCTATTTTACAATAAATTAGGTCAGCAGTGTCTCACAGGCATACTCGGTTACACAGAGAATTAGAAATTAAAGAAGGACAAATATCGTTCCTCAGCATAAAAATCCAGGTATAAGGTGTTTTTCCCGCACCATTGCGATAAGAAAGATATAATTGACCCTTTTTATTGCATTGACATATTATAATTTGTTAATATATGGTCCTTTATAGATTAATACTCCTGCTATTGTCAATTATCATAACTATCAACATAGTTAATTAATGGGTACACTCTAAGAAATCAGATGAAAATTCATCTGGATCCACGTAATTACCTGTTGTTTCCGGGTACGAACTTTAGTTTACATGGATTCAGCGTACATGCGTGGAATCCATGTAATCCTACACTGATATTACACTGTTCCCGCGCACCACCCCTGGGGGTCCGCGGGAACAGTGTAATATCAGCTGCATACGTGGGTTCATCGTAAAAGCACATACAATTTTTATTTTTTTTCAAAAACTATATTTTATTTTTTTTATTTGTTTTCCAAAAACAGACGATAATATATGATGAAAAATCTTTTTAAAAAAAATAATTGAGTTGGTGTAGTGGGGAAATGGGCGTGAGATGGGAGATAATAGCCCTAAAATCACCGGCAATGAGGCCTAAGCAGTGCATATTCTGCCTCCACCACTAGGCTCCTGTCAAGCAACACGTGGATCAGGACCAAACAACTAAAGTAACAGTGGCAGTTATCACTAACAGTGCTTGAGATTACTGTCAGCGGTTGCAGATGTTTACTGTTAACAGTTTCAGATGTGTTCTAGTAGTCTCCATGCTCCATCGCCTATATGCATTTCCCTATGCTGGATCAAGTTTTTTGCAGACTTTTAACTGTTTCCAGATACATATCTAGACTAATGTAAAGTTTACTGATATTGTGTGGATCTTAATATACTATGCCTGTAACATATCGCAATTAATTAAAGAACTATTATTCCCATTGCATAAGTCCTTTTCACGTCACATGTGATGTATTGATGCTGCAATATTGTTGTAAAATATATTTTCAGAGAATTGTTCAATGTTTTACATGTGAAAACACAGAATGATAAACAGTAATGTATATAAATTTGTAACTTCAGCATAATCCATCCAATTTTAAGCAAGCTATGGCATCTGGAATGTTGTGTATGACCCTAAACATGCCAGCTAGGTGGACAAGGGTGGACATTAATGTTTGACATCGTATAACATCCAGGGTATTCAATTTATCTGTTTGAAAGAATGCACTCTAATTAGAGATGCACTCTAACGAATGGTTTCTATGGCTCATAACAATATATTGTGTGATTGAGTGATTAATTGTGGTTTTATGATGGTTTGAAAATGCAACATTGGTCAATTTAAAAGTGATTTAGATTACAAACTTAGCATGTCCATTAAATAATGGAGAAGCAATCCCTCACCCAGCAACCATACCTAAATTTTCATCTGCTTCAATATACCTCTTGGCGGGATGGTATGGAAAGCCATAGACTACAGCATTGGAAAGTCATATTACCCTCTGGGAGATATTTACATATCTTATTTCACCTTTGGCTGTGGTCAATACGTACGGCCCATTGAGTCAAAACTGAGAGGACAACTCAGTCCTGAGGCCGATACAACGGCCGTATCAGGCTGATATGGAATGAATATAGTTCTCCAACGATAATAGTATCAGCGCATATGAATCAGTTGCAAAAATAGAAATAATAATTGAATACATTTATTAGAGTAATTTACTGTGTAGCAGTTAGTAAAATAAATGTACATGACAGTGCAGGATTAAATAATTTTGCGTTCTAAAATATAGTTCTGACCCACGCAGGTCGGAAAAATGGCGCATAGAAATACGCAGATGCGTCATGACGGGAGTCGTGACGGGAGTCGTGACGGGCGTCATGATGTCAACAAAGTTGTCGATGTCAATCAAGACGAACATAACTTAATTTTACCAATACATCTATCATGCTCGAGTAGTCCCTACATTTTAATAAGAAACGGCGAAATAAATACAAAAAGATCCGCAGGACATAGCGGGAAATCCATATCGTCCCTTGGCTTCAGTATCCGACCGTGGGTGCTACGCACCCTTGGTCGGATACCTCTGCCGCTGGACGATACAGCTTCCTGCTATGTCCCTTGGTTATTTTTGTCTTAATATTTACCTCTAGCGGAATTTATGGGAAAAAACAGGCCCATGTTCGCGTTTTCTGTATTTAAATAATCATTTTCGTTGAAAAAAAAACTCGTTATACATCGTATGTAATGATATAATAATAATTATGATGACAAACAGCTGTGAAATTGCGAATTTATTGCGTATTTAGAAAAATAGACCCGAAAACCAGTGTAGTGGACCGGAAGTGAGTAAGTAAATAAACAGACTGGTGAACAGAGCTTGTCCGACTCAAATTTCCATCTAATTTTCACTATTTAAGTATTTTTTCACAAAAAATTTCGGGAGAGGTATAATAGATACAGAATTGACTGATGGCAGTGAAAGAGGTGGTTATCTCCCTTGGGCTACGCAATTTCGTTGGGTGCTATAAGCACCCTTAGGAAATAACCACCTCTTACACGGCCATCAGTCAATTTTGTCTCTATACTTTCTTTATATTGTAACCTGTACATGCCTTATTTCAATACTTTTGTCATTGCTTGATGATGAGCTGTATAAACATACTAACTAATGCTTCCCATTCAACGTGGGAGAATGCCTTGAGTCATTCAATGGAACAGGGCTGAATACCTTGAGGCATGTCAAATGATGCAATATTTTGCATATTACCTAAATATATTCATTAGAATTCCGGCTAAATCATAAAACTCAATTTCATTACCCGTCCTGAAGCCCAGCATATATAGTGGAAACTTGGACCCGTCAGTTAGACAATATCATGTGCTCCCTGACCTCGCCTGTAATGGGAAAAAGACTTGTGGCATGTGTGAGTACATAACTGCCAATGTAAAGGTGAGGAATTAAAAGGGTAAATTAATGCATCTCTGCCCCCACTCCCTCCACCCTCTCTCCCCTCCTTCCTTCCACCTCTCCCTCTCCCCTCTCCCCCACTCTCGCCCAATCCTACTCAGGTAGGGATCTACGATGGTCATAATAATGTAAGTGTAGTAGTTCTGCAATATCCCACTGCGTGGCCAATCCATAAAGGATTGGTTCACTAATTCATTAATGGAGGTGCCCTACGCTTGGGCTATGTGAGTTTCACATTCATGTTTATTATTCTCTATTTCCTCTTACCATGATACATGGATTCCTTATGTACTACATAACTAGATTTGTTGGTTTACTTGTATTCTTCATATCCATTCCTTTACCTTGTGTATATTGTATCATACCCCGGATTTACAACTGATTTGTATGAACTACCTCTCTTTATCATGTTGTCCCCAGCCTCCCAAAGCAGGGCAGATTCTACTAATCTAGCCCTGCTCCATTCTTAGGGCTTTCTGCGGACAGAACTCCTGCTGTGTACATCTGGTTTCGTTATCTTGATGGGACCGAGGGTATAGGGGACTTGCATGTCTGCCTGCGTGAATCGAGATTCAAATGGAATTATGGGACCTATGATACAATGTAAATTCCATATAAAAAATACCTCAAGTTCATCAGTGGATGTTTAATGGTGCTCTAACGTCAATATCCATGGTTTTATATGTTTCCAAAGCACAAACCTCCATCTTTCCCTGACTTGTGCAGTGGTACATGCAATTCCCCTATTGAAGGAGGGTCTGACAGGGCCTGGACAAATGACCACAACTAAAAATAGGTGCGTACAGAAAGCTTGACGCAAGCCCAGTCATTGGATGAGAGGGCTGATGAATTATTCATGAATCCCCGAAAAGTCCTAACAATGGTGCAGGGCGTATGACCGAGAAAACGAAGGGAGTAAAGCTCTGTACTGGAGGATGGTTGTCCCGGACAGTAGCCCCAACCGGTAGCCGTACTTAAGAGCCGCCATACGAACTAAAGAATAAACTAACTAGCAGGGAATTGGTTCTTGTTGACTTGTTTATTTGTGTCAAGATTGCGAATCACTACATAAGCATATAAGTCCACCGAGTCAGGAATCCGGAGGCAGTTCTACAGGTGGCCATTAAACAAGTTTGCATTTAGAGAAATTCTTTTGTTGTCTCTGATGAATGTTCACAGTGAGGAGCTCATAGTCAAATTTTTAAAGAGATTATTATGCTCGATGCAAAGTACAGGAAAACCTAGATCTGATAATATGTTGTTGAAACAGTTTTATTCTGACTGAATTCATTTTAAGTACACGTATACGATGTTACACTAAAACATAATAATCATATAAGGCACTGCATGTCCTCAGTTGATTTTGATTTGATTTATAAAATATCTTTATTCAGGACTTAAGACATTACATTGATGATGCTGTTCTCAGAAACGCCTGATGTTACAAAAAAAAGTTACAATACTATGGAACATATTCCGCGAGATGACAAATGCAGAAGTTATTATGATAAGAAGAGATAATCTCAGTAATATAAATAATACACCATTTGAAGGAATATATGTAATTAAGTTACGTAAAGACAGTAGTACACAACATCATTTGCGGGCATACACTTGTTATCGAGACATACAATAGTAAACAGGTTGTAACCTGGGCAGTTTCAAATATAAAAACAGTTGTTAAAAACATAAGTATAGCGTCGTGCTCTATCAGAGATCCGTTGGGTATTACATATTTATGTCAACAAAAAGATTAGTATTTGTACATTCGGAAAACAATCAAACAAAACGATAGGTCATTGCATATGTATGGAAGTCTGTACACTGACAAACAAACAAAAAACAGTCAAATTCTCACAAGCATACCACAACAAAAAAAAAAAAAAAAAAAAAAAAAAAAAAAACTCAGAAAGGGCGATCAAGCGAGCTAAGAAAAAGCGAACAAAGTCAGTCAAGGTTGTAATGAAAGAAAAAGAATCACAGTAATAGGTCTTCTACATTTCAATTCTGCCAGAGTTTATAAAACCATCTAAGTAATGTTTTTTAAGAGCGTTTTTAAAGGATTTGCTATCCTCCACTAATCTAATTCTTTCCGGCAATCGGTTCCAAGAACCAGTTAGTCGCCCCAGCATGCTTCTCTTAATTCGTTGTTTTTTCCATCTAATTGATTGTATTTTCCTCCGAAAGCCACCTCTTAATAAATGCCCAGTATCTTCATTAATGAACACACCCGTCATTTTTAACAAATTCAACGCTCGTAATTCACGTCTTATGGCAAGCGGCATTAGTTTACATCTTACATGCATATTGAAAATACCTTCGATGTCATAGGTTCTACCATAAATCAAACGAAGTGTTCTATTTTGCAACTTTTGCATCCTAATGTAGTTGACTTTCGTAGACAGATCAATAAACACACATGCTTTTTCAATGATAGGTAAGATGAATGTCTTATAGATTAAGAGGCATCTTTCTCTATTTAACAGATGTTTTACTCTGGAGAGTCGTCTTATATAGTTGCTGGCAATGCCATAATTACAACTAATTTGTTTTTGCATAGAGAGCTGACTACATAACCAGATTCCCAAATACTTGAATTCTTGTACATAATTCACTACACATTGATTCAAATAGACCGGGAGAGGCTTCCTAACATAGGCATCTAAATTACCTTTGAATATTAAAATTTGAGATTTTTTAGCATTCGCCTCAAGGCAGTTTTTAGCGGCCCAATCACCAAATTTATGTAGATCATTTTGTATAACCAGAAAGGAATCGTTATTTAGAATCGGTGTACAGATAGCGCAATCGTCCGCGTACATCACAAGTTTAGCGTGAAAATTAGAGTTCACCAGGTCATTCATATATATACAAAAGAACAATGGGCCCAAGATACTGCCCTGGGCCACACCGGCCTTCATAACAATTTTATCAGATATGTGTCCACTAAAAACAGTTCTTTGGGTTCTACCAACACAGTAAGAGGTAAGAAGTTTCATTACTTTCTCATTTATACCCAGTGATCTTAGCTTTTGTAGCAATAAGTTAATGTTTACGCTATTAAAAGCCTTAGAGATGTCTAGGAAAGTCACTGCCGAATTTAAAGAGTGGTCCTTATACATGAGTAGAAGGTCCAGTAAGGATTTTAGGGCAGTGTCCGTTCCCCTTTCCCTACGAAAGCCATGCTGGACGTCCGAGATAAGGTGGTTATTTTCTAAGTAATCAGTTAATTTTTTAACCAGTATCTTCTCGAAGATTTTGCTTATCATAGGGGTACATATAATAGGGCGGAGATCATTCAACTTTCTGCCATTCTTAACTTAAGTTGAACGAACTTTGACATGCATAGCCTGCTTCAAAGTCCTTACACAGTAATTTGTTTTCACGTAACACGTGTTTTCACGTAGTGTAACACGTGTGTAACGTGTTCTAGTGTAACACGTGTTTTCAATGCAATGTTCACGTTTACCTTAAGCAATTCCCTTCACTTATAACCAGTTTGTTTTCAGTATTCAGCACCTCTTAGAAATAATTATTGATTCAAAGGATTGAAAAGTATCTCATTCTCCTTCACATCGGACATTAAACATATGTCATCTTGTAAATACTAGTGGATCTGATGATAATGTGTTTTGAAGCATCTCTGATGAATTGTGGATACATCAAAGAGAAACGAATTTTCCTTCATCGGCTCACGTGCATGACTTATGCATCCAATTACTGTATCACAAAAGGAATAAGCATGACAATATTTATCTCAAATGTACAGGTCGACGAGATAATGGAGAGATTGTCTAGGTTTCTAAAGGTAAGCAATAGATATGGAACCCACTGAATCGATGCAAACAACCTGGCTGTGAATGCTTAAAGATGATGTATTCTCAGCTGTGACAATACCTAAACTATAATGACTAACCTTAAGATAAACACTCTAAAGTCAGCATCCCTTTATATCAGGAGATTTTAATCAGATAAAGAAAAATTAAGTAAAACTAGCAATTTCTACGTCAATGTGTTGCACTGTTCGTGGCACATGAATTCACATGCCCATATTCGCAGCACTTCGCAGCACAACAGTGTGCACCCAACGATGACTGGGTGAGGGTGGACAATGGGACTGATTTTGAAACAGGGCCCAAATCAGGGACATGGGAATTAAGTAGAAAAACATCCCATTTGGAACAAATTCCGTTTCATAATCAAAGTTGAGACATTCACACATTCACAAGCAACTTAGAGGATATTTGCAGTCCATGCCGCCTCCCTGTCTGCTATTACAGGTAATACATGATAAGACAAACACTCACGGCCAGTCCCATTGTCCACCCTCACCTGGTCATGGTTGGGTGCACACTGTTGTGCTGAAAATATGCTGCGAATATGCTGCGAATATGCTGCGAATATGGTCATGTGAATGTGCGAATGTCTCACATTATGAAACGCCAGACTGGGACATTCTTTGTAACATTTGAACACCATTCGCAAATCTTCCAAATAAATCTGTCCATGTCTCCTTCATTATGAAACAACACCCTGCCCGCTGATATTTAGTTCAATGTGTTCATATCAACATCCTGATGAAATCAAAGTAAAGGCGGTATTATGAGAACTCTCGATGAATCGCTTAGAAGAAATCAAAATGGAAAATGGGACTTTATATTGAAAGACAGTTTGAAAGACAACAACGTAGGAGATATGTACATATTACCTGGAACTGAAAGAGGCTGTGGTGAGGCGACTCCATAATGAACGCTTGCGGCCATCGTTATATATACACATTTGTTAACACAATGAAGATCATATTACGTCTACGGAATTAGGTGCTAATGTTTATGGTAATACATACACCAAGGGTCTCCGTTAAATTAACTACCGTATTATACATCTTTCACACTACAGCTCAGGAATAGCTACCAAGCGATTTGAGGCGCTTTCTACAATTGGATTCTATCTACACTGCACCTCAAAGCTATAGTCAGACCTATCTTTAAATGGTTAGTTTGCCTTGCAGCATGCAAAATGTATATGTATTTCTTGCTCTTTCTGGCCTGAGTCACTGATAATGTCAAAATAGGGTGATGTGTCCATGAGCTAAGGCAAAGGACAATGATGTTTGTTTAGATAAATGGATCGAAACATTGCAAATCTAGGTCCCATTTGGTAAAAGTAATTCTTATTACTTATAAGATATTCTCTCTCTTCTGAGTCTGTTTCAATCTTACATTTATTTACCACTAAATGGAGGAAAAATGCATGGATGGCACACTATGCATAAGTAGTTTGGAATTATGCATGAATTAAGGCAGGAGCACGCTTTGCTAATGTGGTATAATGACAGATGATAAATCATTCTATAGATAAGGGTATCATATGAGTCAAAGCGGCACTGTTGCAATTAACCAGCAAATTTTCTCAGAAAGTACATTAAATGTGCCATAGGTTTTCCTGACATGATAAAAGGAAATCATCGGCAGGGCGTGCATTATTTATTTTTATACCCACTTTTGGTCAAGTTTAGTTTACGACCGGGAACAGTGTAATTCAATGATGAATGGAATATTTGTATGGACTTGCATCCGAGACTAAGTGATCGAGGTGACAATGTTAATGACAAACGTCTCTTCTAGATAAAAATATTATAAATTTGATATTTTTGCAAGATCATTAAATGGGTGTCTTTCATGTGTACATGTTATTCCTCTGTTAAAAAACTCCAATCGAAAAGAGTCTAGTATCAAATCCTCATCCTTCATAGCTTTGACTTCCTGATATCATCGATACTGTTTTTACTGTGCTATCCAATTCACTGGTAACTCTCTGTTCCTATATTCAATAGCTTAGATCAGAGAACCTTATATCTTTTATGTTTTAGGCCCAGATCAAATTTCAAGATCTGGCCGTTCTACTTGGTGTGCAAATAATGTTCATAGTTGGGCACCTGCTTCACTTAAAACATTCTCTTTGCATGATATTCATATCCAAGTTGGAAATGAGATCTAGGGCAGCCTCCTACTTTCATTTGTTGGCCAACTTGGAACATGTATAGTATGTTCCTCCCTGACATACCAGAACGTATTGTTACAGATTGTGCCAAGATGCCGACATACATCTATCCCCATCCTTTAAAAACATATGTACCTACATATCAGGTATACCAATAGATGGCTGTATTTATAAATGGGTGTGTATAACAACCCCACCTCGCGGCTACTTCTCTCATTATTACTTGCACATGTACCAGCCCATGCAGCGATCTGTGACGGTCTGTTCACATGGATTTGTTTTCCTCTCTTTCTCTTTGACTTTATATAAATAAAGAGGTACTTATTGTCGGGTCAGGCACTTTGGAATGTATGTTCTTTTCATATCTCATTTATATGTACATATTTTTTGATGCAGCCATAGATCCCACTACACTATATGGTGCAGCAGAATGGTATCGGACTCCCCACTATAGCTCACTTAATCCAAACATCCATACATTTCGGTATTGCATCGTGGTATCAACATGTACTTCTGTGATACGGAATCATTCTAAAACAATAGTATTATGTTCATTGGAAGATATCCTCAACCCATTTGCTATCGCACGGTTGCGATTGAAAGCGTATGAATACAGCACAAACCCGCTTTAGATCGAGTTCCTTATTCCACTGCACGAAGCATGGAGAACGAGCCCTATATGTTGATTATTATTGATAATATGCCTTACTTTTTCAGTAATAATTCCTAATGCGATACCATTGATATTCGCCCAACAAACTATATGCACCAAGAGCCTATAATTTGACAAACAGTGGAGGCTGGACAATTCCATCGGGAATGCATCGTCAACGCATCGACACCATTTTGTCGACAGTGGCCGCACCACTTAAGAGTGTGATTATTTTGTATACGTTTGCATTGGCAACAGGTTCTAACTCATTATTTCTTTGGGGATGTTGAAATGCAATTCTTAATCATTTGCTTGGAGAACTGATTTTGAGAAGTTTTTCGGTCAATGGTCGACCTAAGGTTGCTCTTGAAAAAGAGGGTTTTATGGGTTCCAAACAAAACTTAATACACTGCACAATCAGCTTGCAGTTCAGCCTTATTTCATGCAGTAGGAATCGAATAATTCGCTTTTGTATTCAACCTTTTCTTTTACAGCAAGACATGATTATTTGTCACAAGACCAACTTAAACCTCGCGGGATAGATAGCATGCTATTGTGCTTGGCGCTGTGTCTAGGGTGGGTTTAACTATCTATGTGCATGTCTATATAATGTTACTAAAACAAGAGTTAATGATATCAAAATGGTAGTATCTATCAATGTAAACACCAGTCATGTGGATGTTGTGTTGTGAGTGTTGTTCGGTTGTGTTTTTGTCCTTAAGTGTGATGTGCTGTTGTTGTGTGTGTGGTTGTGTGTAGTGAGTTTTGTGTGTCTGAATGTTTTGTGAGTTCTCTTGGCTGGTGTGTTATACTTATAGCCCTAGGTGTTTCTTTAGTGCAGACTTCAAACTGTTGGGGTTTTCTATGGGCAGTTCCACAGCTTGGCTGTTTGGTAACCTGGGGATTGTTTTAGGGCTTCAGTGTTGGCTTGTCTCTATGACATCTCCTAGTTATAACCAATCGGATCTGCATTCAAAGGAGATATGGAGATCTCTATATAGAAAGCAATTTAGTTATTTAAAATAACTCTTCGCCATTATTCTTGTCCTCAAGATCGCTGGTAACCTATCACAACTCTAGTTTTATTGGTGCCGATAAGTGACTGATGGCCTCCTCTATCTTCCTATCTTCCTTGCAGCTTGAAAAAGAGAAACATATACCAGCTCATTACCAAGAAATGAATTTATTAGTATCAGTATCAGTTGCATTCTGGAAGCGTGTGAGCCCGCTGCAAAAAGAACTTTTCCCCTCCCTTTCACCTGCATAAAACTGTACATGGCCAATTAAAAATCTCGGGATTTAAAATCATCTAGCCGCAAGAAGAAACAAGCGTACGTGAAAGCGTATTCAAAAGCCCTAAATAAACAACCTATGCATATATACGAGAATAATATTTTAACAAATTTTGCACATTTTTATTACTATCGATTGCTTTGTAAATGCTGTTTCTTTATCGCCAAATAACCATCTCCCATTCGGCACTTTGCAACCTTTCTTCCGCACTAATTCTCAATAGAGGAGGTCCAACGCTCTTTCCGTGAAATTCTTTGAGCACGATACCAATGGTAAGAGTACATATATACATCTACCATTGGTATAGATTACCTCTATTGCGTTGTAACATTGGCATTGCCTCTTAGGACGTAAGCCTGTAGGTATTCACGTTATGCTTAGTGGCATACGGTACTTCCATGGCTTCTCTCAAAGATATCTCCATTAAAGGTGACTTCCCTGATACAATATATATAGGCCTATATATGCGCTACACAATCCCACCTGCTTCAAACCTATATCCTCTTACAAAGGGAGGGAAGTAACATATTTACAAGGGGAGGGCAAGACTTGGTGTGGAATATTTGAATGTTTGATACCATATGAATTCGCTCAAAGAGGATTATTTTTATTAGAGCATTGGACATGCTACTTTTCCCAGACGTGCGGCTGAGAGTGTTACATTCCATACAAGAAAAGTATAGGAGGACTGGCTTTAGAATCACCATTATTTACCCGCTTGAAAATCAATATAATACAAGGGTCATTTTAAATCATGGGTAAGTCTCGCACGTCGTCTTATATTCGATTGGTATTTAATACGATTTACATAATAGAATCTGTACGTCGACGGATGAATAGAGAAGGCGTGCATGGACATTCAGTCCCTCACAATTTACGCTGATAGAAGTAGGGGGTTGCAATGAGCACTGTTTCACTACAGCCTAATTGTTTGTCTTTTTTAGGTCTCTGCAAACGTAACATGTGTACTGCCTTTCTAACTATCAGGATCCTGTAGATTATACCTGCCGGCTAAAAATAAAATTGACAAAAATGTGCCCAAACCTTTGCATTATCCACTTTTCCTTGTGATGGGTTTTGCTTCTTTCCTATCGATTAATCAATTAAAAGAGGTTCACGTGTTCTATTAAGTATTGTTTTTCAGTGCAATTGTTAAAGGCTATACTTGTTCCTAGTTACAGCTAGTTAAAAACGCCCTGTTAGGGAAAATAAACACAGTAAAAATAATGATATCAGACGTGGATGAGGTCCAAAATGTAAGCTGTTTCACGTGACTGACCTGCTAGTTAGTGTCCAACTGTCAATAGAGTGCACAATTTAGGGGGATGCCCATCCAGGATTAGCTGGATGACACAGTCACCCTATGGTGTATGGACTATACATAATGTTGTGTTGGGTCATTACAGTAATTTAAATATGACATTATTGTTTAGATAATTAACATTTAGTTTAAAAACATTGTGAAATTTGATGCAATTTACATAACAATATACATATGTGCATGTGCATTGAAAATGTATAGTTCAAACTAAACCAGGTCCCCTTTTTAAAAAAAATGTGATTTTACTTCTATTCCCTTCCAACATCAGAAATTAACATCGCGCCATTCCTGTCCCCATTATTACCCCATGCATAGAAGCTATAGTCGTTATACGAGGGATACAAAATAAGTAACCGTAATTATGATCTAATGCCTGGTCATAAATCGTCAGGAATTTAATTTATTTCAAGTAAATTGTTACCTTATTACTGTGCATATTCCATTTGATATCATGGAATAGCATGCAAATGTGTTTTAGTTGAGATGATTTATTGAATTGTAACAGTGGAGTATAACCATAAATATAGAGTTAAAGGCAAACGCTATTCACTGGAGCTCGCTGTGGGTAATCTATGTACTACAGTTAGATACCGTTGAAACGCACTTTGGATCATTTTAAAGCTAATTCCAGTGACACAATTGTCTTTGCAGCTTTGTAGTACCCAACTTCAAGGCCCCATAATTCAGAAAATAGCATGATGACCCATTAATTTCTTTTCAGTTTTATTAACACAAACACTTCAATTGAATTCAAAGATTCTTTTATTGATGGTATAACATTACAAGTTAGTTCGACGTCTGGTTAAACAGAGAAAACTATTTAGCCAGGTCTTCCGACGAGTGCCTGAAAAAATCATATACTAAAAAATCATATACTAAAAAATCATATACTAAAAAATCAGAAAAAAGATTTTCGATGGAGAAAAAAATATAATTGTTTTACCAAAATAGTGAAAAATAGTGGGTTTTTTCAAGGTTTTAATTGTTGTTTTCAGAATAAAGATAACCATGCATTCTAAAAGAAAAAAAGCATAGAATTATTGGCCGAATAATACTCTCTCCAAAACTGTTAACTTTACTTAAATTAAGTGAATGTAAATAGCAAATATGAACTATGACGTCGAGTTACTGCAATATGAGCCCCCTTTTGGTCCTTATTGGTTATTTTGAGATAGCTACTTTGAAACGCTGTAATTAAAAGAATAAGCTTGGCGACACATTGATTTATTTTCCATTTTAATGACAAGAAATACTTCAAGAATCAAATACCAAAGTTTCCGAAAAATGACATTTATTTTCATTTCACATGAAATTGTTGAGTTTCTGCTCTGCCAAGGTCAAATAAAACCTTATCAGTTGCTCTATGTCTGGTTCACTGGATTTTTATTTTTAAGCGATGGGATTTTCATATTTTGGAGAGTTCCTTCCATCTATCACTTTCGGACAAAAACTTAGATAAAAGATAACTTTCGGACAAAAACTTAGATAAAAGATCACTTTCGACCAGAAGTCATGCAAAAAATAGAAAAAATGTAATGCTTAATATTCCAAAATCATCATTGTACAGGAATAGTTTTCTATACAAAGCAAAAATAGCTTGGAACGCTCTGCTAACTAAAGCTCATGAATTAGCAACTAGGAAGCAACTTAGAAGTTACCTAGAAGATATTATTGTTTAGAAAATTATTAGCAGAAGCTGGAGTTAGTTTTAAGAATAGTCAAATAACACTCGTCAAAAATTAATGTATGTAAGAATTGATACTAGTCAGTCTTGATCTTTTGTTTTGTTTTTATATTATATTAAAATAAGATTTTGAAGACATAATGTATTGTGACATACTTTATCTAAGGTTATAGTTGACTAGCAAAGTACCCGTCCTCTGGACGGTCCCCCTATTTCCACACACTTCCCCCTTTCCATCTTTTCCCTCCCCCTCTTTTCTGTCTCTCATACATGTTTTGTCTCTCCCAACCCCATCTCCAATTCCCCCCTCTCCCTCCCCTCTTCCTCATGCTCCCCCTCCTTGCTTCCTCTCCCTCCCCTCTCTCCCTTCCCCTACATCCTCTCCCTCCCCTTTTTCCCCTCCCCCTCCCCTATTCCCCCACCCTCTCCCTTTTCTTCACTCTCCTCCTCCTACATCCTCTCCCTCCCGTCTCCCTCTCTAATACCCCCACCCTCTCCCTCCCCTCTTCTTCACTCTCCCACTCCTCTGCATGTAGTGAGGTCCCCCTGGAAGCGACGTAGTAGCTTGTGGGAAATGATGTAGTATCTCCGGGGCTTTCCCAGGCTATAAATAGAGTGTGGAGATCCCAATATAAAAAAGGGCTTCAAAATCACATTTTCACCCCAAATACCTTCACAAACCACATAATGTCCTCCAGACCGGGTTGACGGACCTGTACAGACCAGAAAACAGATGGGGAGATCACAGATTCTTGAACCTTATATATTAGATTACTCAAACTTGCCACACCCTTAACTTGTACTTCGCTCTCAGTATCAACTCTGTTGGCATTTTTATTTTGTATTGTTATTATATTATATGCCATATATGTCTTACTACATGCTTTTTTAAGTAAGGATATATTTGATTACATTAACTTGTCTTTCTCTTAACTTGTATTTTGCTCTTAGTGTTAACTCTGTTAGTATAGTCCACTTTCCACTATCAGGTGGCGGCTGGGAGACCTGGATGTTATCCAGAAGTCTGGTCACCTATTTGTCTAATCTCCTCATGTATAACCCTAGACAAATAAAGTATTTTTCAATTCAATTTCAATTCAATTCAATTTTCCACTAGATAGTAGCGTTTGCCTTCAATCAGTGCAGCAATAGTTAATTAGTGGTACAGTTCATGTGTATAGCCAATCCCCACTAACCTACACTAACTCCCTCTACCACCCACTCTCCAAACTTCCCACTCCACTTTCAAACACCCCTGACTTCACTCTGCGCCTCCGCTTACATCACACCTATTTTAACCCACCCACCTACACCTATTCTCTCTTATCTCTCTACCTCCTCCCTAATGATTATTCATTTATCAAAACAATTATTTATTCTCATCATTTTACTCTTCATTAATTCACCAATTTTATCATTCCAATTTATATTTGAATTAAAACAAAACAATTTATTTTAATACAATTGTATATAAATTATAGATTAAATAAACATTTAATTTCCCACAGATGCCTCACATTTTGTTCTTCACCAACCTTCCCTTCCAGCGCTGCAACCATGCTATGCATTTTATAAATCTCATAAATGAATCTCCACAATATTCATCTATGACTGACGCAAAGTCGCCTTGAGTGACCAATGGCCTTGAATGACTATTATAGGCCTATATGTACATGGCAGTTTTTAGAAGCACTGCATGCTGATTGACATCGCAACGCTAGAGCGTCCTTAGTGTGGCCACCACATGAAATTGTTGAGCTTTTGCTCTGCCAAGGTCAAATAAAACCTTATCTGTTGCTCTGTGTCTGGTTCACTGGATTTGTATTTTGAAGCGATGGGATATCATATCAACTATCAGCTGGCAGCAGTGTAGTATATTATCGATATTATGGACATTTAGACAATTGTAAGAGCATCATTTACACAATATATATTATACTTGCAAATATCATGGGAAAAAGAAGACACAGTGACCAACATCACAATACATAATATCATTATTTTTATTATCCTCACGCTATACGTAAACAAAATGGTAATGTAGAGCAATGCCATTGAGAGACTCTAAAGGCTATGACACACATACAGGTATGGATTTCATGAATGAATTGTGTGTGGCATTTGTGACACTTTTCGTGCCATTCGTGCCACCCCTGAGGTTTGCAGCACCTTCATGAACATTTTGAATTTGACCGAAAGTTTTCACGAAAGCACCACAAGTAATTAAGGCAATAAAGTACTTGATGCTTACCTCTAGCGCCTTTGCCTTTGTAGAACGATAAAGAGTGACGCCTCCATATATGTTTCCATCTCTTTATATACTACTACCCAATCCCCTGATGTTTACCTACCCACGTGGTGACCCCGACCTAACTCATTTGTGTCCTGACTATAGTCGTCGTACCACCCCTACCCTTCCCATGCCATTCCTCACGGTGACCTGATGCATTCTCAGCGGCCCTCGCCCCTCTATCCTTGTTCCTTCATAACACAATTGTCACGAGAGTCTGGCCGTTCTGCTAGGTCTCTTCTTTCACCTCTTTCTTTTCTTTTTCCTCTTCTCTCCCTTATCTCCTGTTCCTGTTCCTCCTCCTATCTCCCTCTACTTTCACTCTTCTCATTCTCTCTACTCTTCCCCGCCAGCCTCTCTCTCTTTCTCTCTTCAATTTACTCCCCACCCCACTTCCCCTTCGATCATAAAGATTATGTCATTAATAAGACTGGTGGTCTGTCAACAATAGAGTGAAGTTGATCGACACCTGGCCCTTTGAAGAAGATTATCTTTTTTCTATTTCTGGTCCTAGCTAGATTAAAGTTGTAAAAGCAACCTGGATGTGGTACAATCTGTCTAAAAACGAATTAAAAGTGTAATAATGCAAACATATTCTAAACATAACATTTCAAGTTATGAAGTTGATATTAATGTATAAACTTGATATGAGACAACGCTGATTTGATTTGAATGGAAGATATGGTTTGATTAAATGTAAATAGTTTTTAAATAAAGGGATCCCACCGGCAGCTCCATGGCAATGAATATTTCTGTATGTAGTTGGTACTGAGAAACATTCGTCCCACTTGTGGAGCTGCATTAGTATCTCATTTCATTTCGATCGGCGAAGCATTAGCATCCCAAATATCAATATTAAATCCATATCTTCCTTGCTACTTGTTATATTATAATTATACCAATTAGTATTAGTGATATTACAAATGGCAGCAAGAACATCGATGATGGAATCTTCAAATTCATACTTCTAAGGAAGAAATGTAATTATTTAAATGTTTAAATTGTGTTATAATTCCAATCTTATATTTTTCTCCATTTCTTTCGGGAGAATAGCAATATTTCTTGTGGAAATAAAGACACGGCCTGGAGAGCGGTTTTATATTTCACAAGATACTTGGACGCAAAGCGCCCTGTCTCGGTAAGCAGTTAAGACAATTAAAACAATCATTCTTCAGATTCAAAATGAAAAGGAACCCTTTGGACAGCACTTTTCAGAACAACACGTTAAAAGCCTGTCGCGTAGAAAATAACAGAGAAGTTCTTCATTCAAAAGGAGCATCTGCACGGGAGCTATGCAGTGTACTTAGCCCTGGATAGTGGTGTCAAGCAATGTCAATGCACTTGGCGAGTCTATCAAGAATACCTATCTATCCCATCGGCGCAATCCCCTTAGGGGTTTTACAAACGGTTCATCCTTTTGTGAATTTCCTAGGACGATCTGATCCACTGGACTGAAGTCGTAAAATTGTGATAGATATCCCAAATCAGTAGGATGGATGGGAGAAATTAGTGGTATGGTCGCCAGCTTTTATTGAAGAAAGAATTGTATGAAATTGTACATTATGTATGAGATACTTATCTTGGGGTTCATTCCGTCCACATCTTATGCTATGATACATAAATCCATAGTATCCACCTAAATATGATTTATTGACTAGTAACTGAGGGTTAGATATTGACTTTCCTTTTGATATGTATGCCTTAGAATTACATCAATCAAATATTGATTGCCATAATTATGTTGATCTTTGAATCAAGTAAGAATTGCTGGAAAGCTGCGGGTATTTATTTATTTAAACCCCAAAAAATACTTAATTTTGGTATCATATCGTCAATAACGTTGATTTCCATCATGGTGAACCCAAGCAATGCTTTGTCATGTCGTAAATTTTCGATTATTTCTGGCGAGTTCCATTCTATATTAATTATATGTGCATAAAATTTGATCATATGTCATCAGATATCACTAAAAAAAAAATACTAAAGAATCTCAGAGAGCCCCGCTGACAGCCCCTTTAGTAGGCCTACAATGTTTGGTGCCCACTGTGCGATCATGCAGTTTTTAGGCCTACTTATATTGTTGACTTAAAACATTCATATCGCAGCCATTTCGTGGCCTACATTAACAAATCTTATATCATTCAATAGAAAATTTAATGCTCTATTTAATGATATGGTTTTTATTATGTATTTCTATAATCATAGTACCAGAATCACGGGTGGAATACCGAACGCGGGCATTTGTTTACATGCTTTGCGGAGAGCCAAAGCTCCGCGAAGCATTCAACAGAGCTATTTTTAGACAACTACATTTTCATAGGATGCGTCCTATATGAATATTTTTATAGCACCCCACTTATAGCACCTCCCATATAGCATGTGCATATAATAAAGACTATTAAGCAAATAGAAAAATTAAAAATCTGGTTTCGGAACGGTAACATTTATATTGCTACTCCGGTTTTCAACAAGCGTATAAGTCTTTTTTTCAGGTTTTGGGTTTGTCAGCAATATATTTTAGATGCTTTTCTCTGCAACACTTGTCAGTGTCACTGGGTTAATGTCGCACTTACAAGGCAGCACAACCTCCCGGCCTATTATAGGTCCTTTGTGCCCAGTGCCAAAATTATAAATCAAATAAAACAAAACTTATTAAGTTGGTGCCGCAGGACCAAAATCCTAACCACTTTGTGGAGGTCATTGCATCATTTGCAACTTCAATATGTATATATTTTTTATTATTTATTCAGTATTTTATACAGCAAATTTTCTGTAAAACGACAGTTGAGATTATAAACAAGCATGCCCAATGTACGATGAAGTTACAATAATCAATTGAAGACATTTACATTGAGATATAGGCTCAGGGGTGACAATTCAGTTCAGAATAACCATGGTCTTCCGCCTACTGCTGTGTCTAGCTGGGCCTAACTCTATGGAATAAATCATATCTAATCGGTTTTGGAGTGCCACAATGAGTCTGACTAGAATCCACAATTGTAAATATTTCTACCGGACAATAGAGGGGCTTGCTATATCTACTGATCATATTATCAATCTCCGAGACAGTAAAATGGCTAAAACTTAACAGCTGATAAAAATAGACGTGATAAAGGGATTATCCAAAGCTGATTAAAAATACCCAAAATAATAGTCATTGTCCTAAAGTAATGTATATGTGACCTATTTAGCATGAAATATTTGGGCTCCTGATGTGTGTGGGCGTGGGGGGGGGGCGGCAGTCTCATATCTTTTGTCACTATATTGAAAAACTGACATTCGGCTGAATGATTGTCTGTTTAAAAGGTCCTATCGATTTTTCAGTTTAAGACGTCAAGAGCCCTATATTTGGGAAGAAAGTCGATAAAGAAATCAAAAGGCTGTTTCATTTCGAAAATGGGGCAACAACACATTGATGAGGCTATCTATGGAAATTGGAGGAGGATTGCAAATTCAGACAGACCTATAGGAGAAGATATGAAACGAGCTGCAGAGACAAGAACATTGATAATGGACTTTGGGATATATAGCTCAGGAAAACCAACATCTC
This sequence comes from Sthenelais limicola, assembly GCA_942159475.1. Lineage (NCBI taxonomy): Eukaryota > Metazoa > Annelida > Polychaeta > Phyllodocida > Sigalionidae > Sthenelais > Sthenelais limicola. Next base: position 108,962,376 of record OW804095.1, on the reverse strand, counting down.
CGAGGCAGTCCTCAATGCACATCATTCCTGCTTAGCGGCTCTTTATTCTCTGCGTGAAAGCCATTCAACGATTGCCTACACGATTGCAATAATCACCAACATAGAATGTATCAGGAACAGGGCATACGCTACACAATATGAAGAGAAAGGAGGCGCTATATATACGTAAAAACGAGAGAGAATACATACTGACAGGTCCCTAAGAAGTGCCCCATCAAATCCCGTGCTCCGGGTGGACAGGAGCCGGCAGGAGATGGCATATGATATCAACGGTTCACGTGAACTGGGCACATATTCCTACGCCGACCATTTAAGTGTGATATCCATGCAGAGGACAAGACATAAGTCCTTGCTAATGACCAGATTCTGGCATGGCATCTGGGATTATTCGATGTCTGCTTGTCTGGATGTTCCGTTGAAGCATATATATGTGACTTCGGATTTTCAGAAAAGCTCCCTTTCATATATCTCTGATAGTTTAGGTTTGAAGTTATATGTATAGAGAGAGAATTGATTGAGGTGTAGGCGGGGAGCCCATTCTCACTGCGTAGGAGGCAACGAGGTCACAATCCCCTTCCAGAAACAGGATGAGAATAACAAACCCAGTGCAGGGGGGGGGGGCTCGAGATTTATTTCACCTCTTCAAGAGAACATTAGTGAAAAATGAACCTTTATTTGAGATGTTATAACTAATTAGTGTTATAATTAATTAATTAACAGTGCAAAATATTCATAAAGCAGACCTTAAAAGCCAACATAGCGATATGTTGTTTGTCTGCTAGCTGCTTCTGCCTTGTCAACCTCGAAACTGGAGAGGAGTGAGTGGGTCAGATAAGTGTGGCTCACCATGTTGTTCACATGAGTAGAATTTCTTCCCCCTTGCTCACTCTAGTATGCGCTCCCGTGTTGTTGAGTCTATTGATAGTATATATGTACCAGGGTTGGAATAAATGGCTTGCCTGTATAGCCATTGGTCTTGGGAAAAACTTGCTTCTTTTAGATATAACAATCATGTACATTGCCAAATCTGTGAGCAAACTACCCCCATGTTATTGTTAAGTTGCAAAAGTTGCTGTGCCACTATCACATGATAAGGTTGATAGCAGAGCAGGCCTATCTCTTCCATCATTTGCTGCAATAAATCAGTAAAGGCTGATAATCTATAATGTCACATTGTATAGTACCTTCATAAAAACCTGACGTGATTCAGAAATAAGACATAACCTCTGCAGTTGAAACCAAAGAGGTGTATCCTAGTATTTTTTATCGTTTTCTGCTATGACAGAATCCTATAACTAGTATATTCTTACTGATATTCTCATTAGTGAGGGGTCTGCTGGATTATTCATCATTCACAACACAGCATTAGAAGCTAGTGTATTAGTTCAATTGTATTTCATCTGACTTGGAGTTGTACGGTTCTTGGAAAGAGTATTACCTTTGATAACCATCTCAGTTCTAAGATAAATTGAGTAATTAGCCGTAAGCTTTTTGCATCACATCGTAATGAAACTAAATTCAATTCTAAAGCTTCTGGTCCAAAGGGCAATATAGCCTTCATAATTGTCCAATCGTGAATTATAATTATACAGAAGGATTATTATTGATCATTAGGAGATAATGTGATCCAAGTGAAGGAGGATTCGTAATATAAATATAATGTTTTAGTAATTATTCCAGATGCGTACGTATTACATCTCACCATAATAACTTAAGAATTTTGTGCTCGAAAAATATCAAATCGAGATTCGGAAACATTTTAGTCGGAAAGGACTGATAATGGTGACCGCTTTTTCTCCAATCTGATTGATTTCTATTATATTTTACCCGGCTGTTCCAGTATCTCCTGGGGTCGTTTATTCCCATCAATTGTTGAGAGGAAACAGGCTAACATTAGCTATATTCTACACTTTTCAAATATTCGAATATATTAGCAACGGATCTTTAGCGTGCATGCATGTTGCCACTGACATTCACCCAGACGGTCGGCCTCTGATGGCCCAGTCAACCAGTACTGGCCTCTACTAGTCTCTTGAAGTCCTCTATGGAAACATTAATATATAGACAGGTGTACATTTAAGAGATGACAAGCACAAGCGCTGATGGGGATGTATACTGAGAGCAAATTCAGCTGTCCTAGAGTGGCAAACGTATTATGCAGTTAGATCAGTACCAAACCGACTTATATAGAGTATGAGGCACCCCCTAATATACATGATGCAGATTTGTGCCAATGCAAAGAAGTTAGTTCGAGGGCATTTTATGATTATTATGTTTTCTGCTCTCTTTGGACTGACTCTGCAATGTATGGCATAGGAGATAATGTGCCTGATGATTTAGAGGACTGGGCACGAAAAGACACAATCTAAGACTGTTTTAAATTCAATGAGATGAACAAAATGGTCCCACATTTGCAATGTAAAGCATCTAAGAACTATTATCCCTTATGTATGACTTTCATCTACATTGCAAATTGCCTGGTCCAAGAATTTTAACCAAGTATTTCTGAAATGTAGTCACATGAATTGAGGGACCCTGATCCTTGCGAAAGAGTTCGTTCGTAATCCAGAGGCACCCCCCATTGTTGTGCTGTTCAGCACTAAAAAATTGAAAGCTGACGGCCCAAGTATCTTATAATTAAGACCAGTGTTGATATGGATCTCGAGACGAAAATGGCCAAGTGCTTTTTTGTTGTTTTTAAAAAGAAACTTTATTGTTTTAGCCTATCAGTGTACATTGAGACCAGACTAAAAGGAGTGAAGATCTCTGGCGAAGGGTTCCTGAAATAAAGCCAAGTGGAATTAGTCAGCTAGTTATAAGTGCTAATTTTATTTTTATATTTGTGTGTTTGGATTTTTAAATGAATAAATATGTTTTTGCAACTGACTTTATTTATTTTCCTGCCATCTGGGCTCTTACAATCCTAAACATTTAAAAGACATGAATTAAACAGTTTGGGAAAATACACTTCTCTTGACAATAACATTTCTCATGATTTAGTGATGGTTATAGTAGAGAATAAGGGGAAAAGCGGGGTATATGGTATACTGGAGGTGTTCGATTTATTTTTTTAAAAAACCGTTGGGCTTTTTGCCCTTTCTCTGTGGGTGAGAAATTTAGATATAGGCTGTATTATTTTGGAAAAAAGGGTTAAAAGGAGGAGAGGTCTCCACTTAACTTAGTCTATGAGTTCGTTTATGTCATCGTATACTCTTTTCCAGAGGGAGTGTTCCTCTTTGTGGGTTGATTTGATCTTGAAAGAATATAATAATACCTTGTTCCGCATTCTCAACTCGTACATTGCTGTTAATGAATTAACCAGACCATCTGCTAAGAGTGTTTTCCCATGAATAAAAGCTTTCAACTGAAGTAGTATCCAATTTATAATTTTTTGACAGGTGTTTGTGTGTTTAATACCGAACATAATACCTCTCGAATTAATTACAATTTCGTTATTCTTTCTGTTTAGGATAATTTTACCTTGTTGGTCTTTGTTTAGGTACCCACTGTCATATATCCATTTAAATACATTTCGCCATAAATATTTATACGGTTCTGTGTCTCCTTGCATGATGAATGATATTCTCTGTCATAAAGGCAATGCATCATAATGTTATCGTATGGATGTGGACACTTTCTACTGCGGACTATATATTTTGACTTATATTTACTGTTTAAGTTAGCTATCATTGATCAGCAGGCGCGCACATAAAGAGGGGACAATTAAAACGAGACAATCTTTAGCAGATCTAGACAATACCGCGCTCATAAAAAAATTGTCCTTATAGCTATTCTTAGGCAGTTTTGTCTCGAAATGTTGAAGTTTTGTCTCTAAATTTATAATTTGGAGACAATTTTGCAATAGATTTGAATTTAACCTGGGCAAACAAATAAGTAATCAGTGATAAATATAGGTTTTTTGAAACTTTCAAGACTTTAGACAATGTCTAGGCAAAGATCTTCAATAAAATCCCCAGCCCCAGAAAGTGAAATGTTCGATCTAAAAATAAACCATGCCAAAAACTACCGCCAGCCGCCAGAAAACTACCGAAACAAAAGTCGAAAACAAAATCAGCCTTCAAGATTGTCCCTGAAGCCGGGGATTTTATTAAAGATTTTCGCCTAGACATTGTCTAAAGACTAGTTTTTTTATGTGCGAGGGCCCAGAAATGAAGCAAAAGTATTACTCAGTATTTTGATAGTTCCTGTTTACCCAATTGTGCTTCGAATGTCACCATATATATCGCGTGAACATTGCAGTCTGAATTTTAAGGACCACTCCGAAGTAATGCTTAACGAAAACATTGACTTGGAAGCTGAAAACGATAAACGGATCAAAAAGACACGCTGCTATATCACCCTATCATTCACTTAGTATTATTCTAAAAATAGCAGATCCTATATGGAGTAATGTATCGGTAGACATCTAATATATAAAGAAGGAGATGATTGGCTAAAAGGGAGACATTCGCTTCAGAAATAATAGCATAACGGGAGCGGTAAAGATGAAGTGCTTGCTCTGTAAGATCAGAGGCAAGAGAGGACTGAAAGCCAAGTTTTCCTTCTGACGCAGAGAGGAGCCCGTAGCAATACTAATACTCAGCAGTAGAACTCAGGGATGGAACAAGGACCGGGGTCTGCATGCTAGTCTGTTTCACTTTGTTATGTGGATGTTACGTTTCTTGTCATGTTTTTTTTTTATATCCGCCGGGGGATCAACATAGTTTGTCTGTGGTTTACTATCGATTTTGATCGTAAATTCCGTTTGGAGAGAAGAGTGTAAAGCACCATACATGTTTGCAAAGGCAATGCAATACCAAAGAAGCATGGATGGTGGCACCAGTATATCTCGGTATTGCTACCAACAGCAGGAAATAACGTGTCAATATGAAATATGTTGGCCAATTCATTATATCTGTTGCTAATCAATGGACAGGAACAGAAACATTTAACAGAAAGATTTTAATTAGTTGTTTTTATTTTACAAGTTCCCAGATTGACTCAATATTTTGTGTACACCCCATCTCTTGGTTGGAAGCCTTGTCACCCTCAACCCCGTGATGCCCCACACCGACCCCACACCCTTTTCCAACACTAAATATAGTACAATGCCAGTAAGGAATTTATAGGATTCTTGAATTTGCCTTTGCTTCACCCTCAGCTGCAACATTTGCTCTCTCACTAACTGACAGCTCGCCCAACAAGATCAAAGGGTGTGAAAAGCGTTATAAATATAATGTTATATATGAATAGATGTAGTATATTTAGAGTGGACACAGAGTTGTCATTAGTAACTCTATTCTACACCAGGGCCCGCGCACATAAAAAACTAGACTTTAGACAATGTCTAGGCGAAAATCTTCAATAAAATCCACGGCTTCAAGGACAATCTTGAAATCTGATTTTGTTTTTGTATACGGTCTCTGAAAATTAGACAATGTAATTGTCTCTAAAATTTTTGTCCTTATTTGCGGTAGTTTTCTAGCGGCTGGCAGTAGTTTTTTGCATAGAGATACATGCTATTTTGTAAGATTTGCAGCAGGTGCACAGATAATGGAGAGACAATCAAAACAAGACAATATTTTAAGTAGTTCTAGACAATATATATCGTGTTCATAAAGCAGTTCGTCTATTGTCTCTGGGACAATTTTGCAGTCTCTGTGACAATTAGGAGGCCGAAAGACCAAAAACTAAGGACAGCTCCAATAGCTGTCCTTAGGTGGTTTTGTCTTGAAATGTTGGAGTTTTGTCACTAAATTCACAATTTGGAGACGATTTGGAGACAATTTTGGTTGTTTTACATTGAATGCAGTTCATCTATTGTCTCTGGGACAATTCTATTGTCTCTGGGACAATTCTATTGTCTCTGGGACAATTTTGAGGCCGAAAGAAAAAAGGAAATAAGGACAACTCAGATAGCTGTCCTTGGGTGGTTTTGTCTCGAAATGTGACCCGCCAAGCAGAAAGATACCTTCCCGCGGGAGTTATAGTTCCTGGTATTCCCGCTAGGAGTCACGTCATATTCATGACGTCACTGTCACAAATATTTATATTAGTAATTCTGAGAGGGAGGTAACATTGTAAGTCTGTAACTTCACTAATTGTTGGAGTATCAACAAAATTCTTTCACTTTTATAATGCTCATTTCCCCTACTGTACATCCCTGTCATTTCTTTTTAAAAAATTGTTTAATATTTATTTTTTGTACATGTGATGTGTCACAGGAAAATGAGTCACTCCCCCCCCCCCCCCCGACCTATTTGAGATCATCTACTGAAAACTGACATAACTTTACAAAAAAGCCCATATCTCGGCAAATTCTGGGAATTTTCAACTATTTTTTTTGGTTATTGACTCAGGAGGACATGCAGATTCAGAATCTATAATAAACCCAAATTCGAAAATTTGGCCCTGGAGTCCCCTTTCTGCTTGGCTGGTCACAAATATTGAATTTGTCACTAAAGTCACAATTTGGAGACAATTTTGGTTGTTTTAGATTGTGTTTCACTTTGTCTTTTGTCTTGAAGGCATTTTTGAGGCCTAATGACAAAAAACTAAGGAAACTCACATAGCTGTCCTCAGGCTGTTTTGTCCAGTTCCGTAGAGTTGTGATATCCATCTTTATGCTGCCTGTCGGCCTTGCTCACCCAATGTATATAAATTAATTATCACTTGACCACAATTAAGTAGTTAGAGTTACAGAGAAAGAGGGTCTGGATGTTAAATCGCAGATATGATAGTTTTTTGTTTTTATCATTCTTATCACAATTCGTGTACATCGTCAAGTATGTGAAATTAGTGAATGGTGGTTATAATAATAACCTGTTTTATCAACGAATGAAATGTGGCATGATGTAATTTCTGTCCCAAACGCCATCAAACAGTGATAGTGTCTGTGGATGCGTTTGACGCAGAAGGTATACAAGTGGGAACGTCGATGTTGCTTTCAACAGGTTTTACCTGACACGAGTCTGGTAAGAGACTTCATATACCATGTCATCTTCCAGCATCGCCTGGTAAAATTAATAATTATGACACCAACTAGCAGTAACGAGCAATAAAAGAGTCATTTTAGAGCCGGTGATACCAGGTTTTCCATATTTTTTGATCGAAGGAAATGTCCACCAAGAAATATATTTATCTTAGTTTTGCTTCTGATTGTATTAGCCCGCTGCGATAGGTGAACGAGGAAAAAGGTGAACGTTAAAGTGTTCTTTTTATCCGCCTGCAGGAAAGATATTATGTCTATAATAAGAGGTTTGCAGTGTTATTAAGTAATTTTGAAGAATTATTTCCATTACCAATCATCTGTTTATTCATCAACATGCATGATCAGCAAATACTATTGCATTCACCCGTTTGTTTGTTTGTCTGTTTATTATTCTTCTATGTGGATGAACGAATCTTTCATACCCTACAAGAATTGGTCAAATTGAATTATCTTGACGAGTCGTGGTCCCGTGCGAGCACCGTTTTCGCCGAAAATAAACACACCCAACACTGGTCCGGAGAACCTATATCTCCCAGAACCCCAGTTAACTCACTTTTCACGTTTAATTCGATCTAAAGGTCGACCCACACAGCCGATTTGAATCCCGATTTGGGTCTCCCAACGAATCCTAGGATTTCATTTCAAGTTCTGGTTTATGTTATTTCGAAACCATAAACCAGGACGTAAAATTTTGATTGTCTATTTTTCGATTAACACTGTTTGAAAATGCTTGGACTATCACGTTTTTAAGTTATAGACGCCAGTTTTGATAATCGTACTGTCAGAAACCTTATGTTTCTATAGGTTGTCTTTATCTTCTGCTTATTCCGCCTTTTTCTCAATAATGTTTTGGTAATAATTAGCGACTACTGTTAAAATATTTGTTTGTATAGCAACTTTATTTTCTATTAACAATTACTATAGGTTTGATTACAGCTACAGCTGAGAACAGTGTATATTACATAATGCTTAGCTGGAATAAAAATATTTGAATACAAATGAAATCTTAGGAGACCCAAATCGGGATTCAATCAAATCAGCCATGTGTGGGTCGACCTTAAGTCTAGCGGTGGCGCTGGTTATGATTCAGATTTCATTTTAGAGCTTCCTCGTTGTATGCCTCTATTTTAAGTTCAATAATAAACAACATCAACTTTATTTAAAGAGCTTCTCTATTTCATCATCCATTCCACCCTCGGTTCCCCCGATATAAAGCGATCTACCTTCCCCCTACTATTTTAATTTCTGTTTCATTTTCCACAGGAAAGTTTCATCCTTCAGTATGAAAAATAATCCCGGGCCACAAGAGAGATGTAGACCTATTGTCAGTTCTTAAGAACTAGATACACAGGAGCTATTTGTCAAACCAAGGAGTAAATATTTGAAACTGATAATCATTTAACATAATGTAATTGTACACATATTCAATAATCTGGGGGGAAAAGAAGAAAGAAAACCGTCCATTTTTCATTCAATGCATTTTTTCCAAGACGTCGCCAGGATTGGATGCTGATCAAAGCACATAAAATAGCAGATAAGAGCTCAGGGACTTGATGACAGAAAAAATGATATGGAATGATTGTTATTTATTACCGAAAAGTAGCCTATCTGCACCATTATTTTGTTTATGTGGTGCCATGCAATGAGCCCAATTTCTACATACTACTCACTTCCGCTTACTTTACCCCTCTTTCTATGCCGGTGCGCACTCTTTGAGAACTCTCGACTGCGTGTGCATGTGGGCAAGTCTAATGGAGTATGTTAACACTATAACTCATGCGGATTCTTTTAAAGCTTAGTTCATTTTATTCCACTGGGTGGAGCTACTTTTTACAGCATACATGACATTCTTCGTGTGCAGGAGCGTTTAACTTTGTGTCTCTGTGATTGGATTTATTAAACGGAGTAGAACTAACAGACTTGCGTACTTGTTTTGTTTATATCCCTATTCTCCTCCTCAATTTTTACCTTTCTTTTTTGTTATTTAATGGTACTGTAGATAGCAAAAACAATTTAACTGTCTAAAAAAACTTAAAATGTTAGTAATCATTAGTAAGTAAGACAAAAGACGTATATATCTGTTATATTGTTAATATGACTGTCATTGGTGATCACCATAATGTACGCCATGGTCAAAGAAATAATCTAATGCATACATAATGTAATGTAAAGTATGGACAATGCAGAGTGTCCTCGACGGTCTGAATCATTGTCTCTCCCGTACTATGGTCACGAACCACGACGAAAACGATCCAATTCTAATCTGACATGGCATGCACATATTTTGTGGCGGTTCTTAATTTTGTATTTGCATAAATGGTGACTACAAAAAGGAGGCCCAGTTTTGAAACCTAGGTTCCAAGTCTTCCAGTGGGAAGTGGCAACTAAATGGAGTGTTTTGGTCCATTGACTAACCCAATAAGACGTGAACTAAGAATAGAATTGGAGGAAGATATGCTTGAGATTTTGACTTCGCGGTATAATTTGTAATACAAAAAATAATGCAATGTATACCATTCGCGCACATGGTTAATTCTGTCTATGAGCCAAGCAGAAAAAGGGATCATATCATAAAACAAATTACTTGATAGACGAATATGAGTTGATATCATACAGCTCTGATTCACATAGATTATTCCGTATAGTTTACATTACTTTACATTAACATAAATCAATACATATTATATATGAAGAGCATATATACTTTTATGGACACTAAGCATGCACAACATACACAAAATATTTCATACAATGTCATGGTCAATGAACGAATTTGGAATTTTTCTAGCATTGAATTAAAATAACCATCACCAGAACTGTGACGCGTGTCAATATACTTCAAATTTAAACATGATCACAGATAATCATCCAACTAAAATGTCTCACTACGCGTGGTATGTTGCAAATTTACCCCAATCTCAAAATTGCTGACCTGACGTTATACGATTATTTGGTCAGAATGAAATACAATTCAACGGCAATAATCTCTTGCCAATGAATGAGGCTTTATTCAGAGAAAAGTACTAGACAACCTGTAATAGGTATACATGGAAGTATCTTTGTAAGGTTGAAGAAGAAACCGTCACTGAATTGGTTTCCTCTGACGAAAGCAATGGCGCATTTGAAATAATTGAGAGGTATATCCATCGACTTTCTATTTTTGCCCTCGTTGATGGTTATTCAACATATTCAACACGTAGTTTGTGCCTGAACTTTGCCGTTAACACTCAGGTCCATGTCTCTAACGATAAATTATTTGCTCTGAATCCCAGCGAGAGTTAGAAAGCGGGGAGGGAAGGCGGACAAGTCGCGAAGACAAGTTGCAGGTTGTATAGAGTAGAGAGCAAATTGTATTATTCATAAGGCACAATGACCACGGCTTACGTGATCCCTATCTCTCATGCTTCTGCCACATCTGTCTCCCCCATACCAAGAGAATAATAGCTGGGAAACATTACCTCCCTTACACAGATTTCTGACTATTCCAAGTGTGAAAACTTGTCTGAAATGGCATAAATAATGATCATGAATGCTAGGCACTCATCCCTCCGCATCACTTTCGACGGAACCATATTTGTGGCATGTGCCTATACAAATTGTATGTCCCCACATTTGTTATTTGTCTAGCTCCTCTCTCAGCCCTCCCCTCTCTCTTCCTATGTATGATGTATATTTCTACCGTCCCATGAACATACAGCTATATACATATATGAGCCTGTTTCCTAGGAGAATATTCGATTACAGAACATGAATCTATCGGTCCGGATTTACTGTTAAGAGCACTTATCATGGCGGTCCCAAGGTAATTTAAACTTAGTTGTATACACGAAATTCCTAGAATTTGATGTCCGAATACCGTCTATATGCATTCAAATGCGTGGCTTTATGGTTGGGAACACCGTCATACGCTTTTAGACACATTTATTTTCTTCGCTATCAAACTATGTTGTATTGTTGTTGCTATATCTGTCTGCGTTATATAATGTTATTATGTTCAGAGGGTGGGTCTTGTATGCAATATTAAAATTTATATTTGAACGGCCTTAGGAGTCCTATAAGATATGGGGGTGAGAGTATTTTCGGATGAGAAAAGGTTAATTAGTTGGTTAATTCAACGAGTTTAAATTGTTGTTGTTGTAACGTTTTTATTCTTACATTCAGATAGATACATCTGGATGTTTCCATCAATTTTCGTTTGTATCCTATACATAACTTTCCATATTATACTTTCTACACAACAAAATGGTTTATTTATGAGATTCTTTTTAATATGCCATCGTTGGGACCTTAATTCCCATTTTTCACAAAGAAATTTGCAGAGAAGTTAAGAATATATATTTAACAAATCCACTTTACATCAACTTTAGGCATCAACCAGATGCTTTACAGGCATCGCCACAATCAATACTAGTAGGCTTTACCGCATCACCATCACAATTGTTCACACATATTACACAAAAACCACCGTCATGATGACCATAATGAAACAATATTCCTGATCGAATATCATCTTGAATGGTGATTAACATACATGTCAGAACTATTATAAGAACCTAAACTCAGATGTAAACAATGCCAACTTTTAATTGCATTCGTCATAATTATGTGATGAGGTAAAGCGCGTGACGGGCATCTGCGTCCCACCTGTGCAGGTGAAAATCGAAACCAATCGAAACAGCATACGACATTGGTATTACATATCGGGTGAACTACCATCTCAACTTAGATTATTGCTTTGCCCATCCACCCTATAGTTACACAAATCCAAGGCCACTCGGGGTTACTACACTTTAATCAAGGAAAATGGATGCTTTCTTGAAATTATAAGTTATGCCAGTGTAGTGTGGTAGTAGCATGTTTCTCTACCCATGTTTGGTTTTCATTAATAGCACAAAACCTCTTTCCAGACTTAACACAAGTTTCTTCTTTGTACCAAGTTTGTTCTGAGAGTCAACTTTGGGGCACCCAAAAAGTAACCACGCCCCCCCCCCCCCTCCCCCATTTCAGTCTGCATGTTGGTCACTTCAATGAGCAAGACATCGTCAGTTGTAGCAGGCTTGTTCAAAGATGTTCGAATTCGCATGTGATGTGAAGCACAATTGATTCCTGCAGGTCTTCCATTGTTGCAGCCGTGCCTGTCTTGACAGCCGTGCCGTGCCTGCCTCTCCTTGAAATGCCAGACCTCTTATATAACAATGCAATAACTAGTGGTTTACCGATACATTTCCTTTCAAACGAAATCCAGAGAACACATCGATGTGAATCACTCCCTGGTGATAGGAGTATTTTCCTGCACCCACTAGGCACGTTTTAAACCCAAAACCCATATTCTGATCACAATTCCTGAGATCAATTGAACTTCAAGTGAATAAATTTCTGTTTAAGTCCGTTGCCCCGCCCATTCACCGAAGAATTTAAGCGGTATTGTGCGTGCTTGTTTGTTGTCCAATGTTAGTGGATATCACAAGGCCCATGGCCCATAGTCATGTCGGATATTACTGTCATTATTAGAGATTTGCACTCAAGCTCGCTGAGAAGATTGCCTCATTAATCTCCTTCCAACACTAGCGTTCCCCATCAATTGGAAGATACTTTATAGCTGGCTCTCCTTTTAATCACCCTGTGTTTAATTCCACCGCATCGTTTTCTTAACTGAAATGCTGGAAATTGATGGCTTGCAAATCCCTCTTTAAAGATATCAATCAATCAATGAATAAATTAACATATATCATATCTTAATTAATTAATGACTTATGATATATACAAGGTAACGAGTAACTAGTTGGTTGAAGGAGCGTGAAGATTGCACGAGTTGTCAAGCAACGAGTGCAATATTTTAAGTGACTGAAATCAACGAGTTAAATAACTGTTGTATTAGGCTTTTAATAATATAAACAGAAAACTTTTATTGAGTCATAAAGTTAATTTCGGCCGTAAACTTAATAAATAACGCATCGGCTACCATGACTACCACACGTAACCCACTAGTGACATATGTGCACTGTGCATAACTCACTCTAGATACGCTGTTCTCAGAGCAATGCGTATCCCACATAATGAATGGTTCTATTGCGACAGTTCGGCTTCCAAAGAAGTGTAAAAGTGTTTTCCCTGATGCATGTAATATTCCCAAACTTTCACTTTGGCTTCAAGTGAGGTAACCACGGCCTTCTTGGGACTGTTCCATGAGCCACTCCAGCTTTTAGTTAAATTGGGGTAGAAATATCCAAGCCTAGTAATCAGAGATCTATTTATACAATAATTGGTTAGACGATTATGTAATCTTCCTTTAACACCTATTTCCGATAAATTCACCAATAATACATCAATATTTAAACGATTAATTGAAGACTTTGGAAATGTCGAAATGAGCCACAATGAAATGACTGGTGCTATTGATATGGGTCTCAAATCCCCTACATTTAATGATTTTGGTATTTTGATTAGGGTAAAATAATAATGTTTCTATGAATCCGGGTAATTCCCAGTTTCTTTGATTAAGTTCAGTAAATTTAATCAAGTTCTGTAAGTCATGCACAATACATCTTTTAAGAAATAATTGTTGGGACCTCAGACAGCCCGGATGATTTATCACCATCAATGTTTTTAATCCATCGATCACCTTTTCACCAGTTATTTTCTCTGGCCGTAAGAATTCAGTTTTGCTTGTTCACATGCAACTTGTAACCTTTCGTAATGATTATATGAAGGATTTTCGCGGTTGTAGTTTTTGCCTTCTCGTCGCCTCTATGAAAAGCTCTATGAAAAGCAAGTTTGGGTCTACTTTGCCCTTTTAACCTTTGACCAATCATCTATTTTTTCAATTTCGCAGAAACAGCCTGGTTTCTTTTACTTTATTGCTTTTTTTGCAAAATGCAAAATGTATCACAAATGGAAATAAAATTTACTATGTATGATGTCGTGATCCATAACATAATGTAGGGTTTGATTGATTGAAGACATTAATAATTATTTGTGTATTTGCTATGCAGGCGTTCTGATTAACGTCATCAGACTCTGTGAAGCCTGTGTGTTGCTTTTTCAACATCGTCAAACATTCTCATCGTTCATTTCATTCCACCTCCTGATTTCGATGTTTGTATAATTATGTATTCTTATGTCAACCTTAGTTTACTTAATAATAAAGACATGTAGATGACATTTAATGATATATTGAGTGAACCTTGACGTCGGTCGCTATAATGTCTAATAGTTGGTTTACCGCTACAATAATTAAGTATAAAGTATTACTTAATTGAACTGAAAAGGCCACTTCTTGCCGGACGGAAATACTGTGTTCTTATCACTTGGAGGCTATACTGTAGCCGATAAACAAAAAAAGAGTATAAGGTGCTGATACATAATTATATTGCTATACTCATGTAAAAACTTGTATCATGTAGTTCCATGTTAGTGTTAGGGGGATCTAGTAGTCAGTAGTCAGTAGATATAACAATAAAAGTAAGAATAACTCTGGGTTTCTTGGAAGAACTGTGAGGGCACAGAAAGAATACTGTCCATTTTCCTGTCTAATGTAATTGTCTATTGAGGAAATAAAAGCATTTATATATATATATCACCGTCGCCATATCGAGGTTAATATTTGGAAATATGTAGGCCTACTCATGCTTTGTTCATATCTCCATTTAATATTGCGTGGTCGCCTACAACTCTAACTGGTTTGCTAAAATCAGCTTTGAAATCTTTGCGTGCAAATGAGTGGGGCTTTTTTCTGTTAGACGGCTTTTTTCGGTATGCAAATTTGTAAAAACCTTTCTTTATGGTGTAGCTTGGTGTGGTTCCTCCGGGGCTCACTTTAATGGAACCATACAAAACATATCTGTTTACAACACCATCAATATTTTGTAAATCTCATTGAAGCGCATAACATTGGAGTAAGAGGGACACTTGGTTGAGCACTGATGGTTTGATAACAATACCTCGTTCAAACTGTAGTTCTTTAGGACGTCTTGAAATAAGTTTTGATTTATGCCTGATTGTAACTTGTGTAATATTTCGTCTAAAGGCTTTTAGTATGCCATGGAGTAATGAGTAGTGTAATGAGTTGCTGGGGATTACAAATGGGATATTACCAAGGATATCTTCCCCACAGACAACGTTAACTAAAACTGTGCTTAATATTTAGAACTGTATGTTAAATAGATTAGGTAGGTGCTCTTATGTAACCATAAGGTATAACAACATCGTACTAGGCAGTTAATTCCTCCATAACACAAAACAGCGCAGTGTAGTCAGGGTGAAAATACGTCGAACTCGAAGGCAGAATCTAGCTCTTGGTATATTTTCGGGCCATATATAAACATAGAACAGCTGCATTGCTCGGAAATCGATTTTCCAGTAAGTTCCTTTGCCATTTTGAGGAATTAAAGGTGAAAAATACATGGACCCTGTATTACCTGGTCCCTTTTTATATATAAAATAACGATATGGAGCGGGGGGAAATGGATAAAAAACAAAGCTACCTATAGATCGTTGAAGAATTTCAAGGAGGAGGAATCTTTCTTATAAGAAATCTTTCTTATAAGAAACATTAAATCTAGAGCTGTCTTTCAATGTTTTAGATTAAACTTCAACTCTCTCAGGAAACCAAATAAATATACGTGATTCTCATGAAAAAACTTCTTATATGAAAAATCTTGCGTTCAATAAAATATAGCTCAAGGTACAGTACACGTGCATTAATATTATTTTCTGACTCTGTGTTTACATGTTTATTTTTCTTGGCCCATTTGACCAAATTCTCCAAAAGGGAATGTCAAAGAAAAAAAGAAATATGGTGTCAACGGCGTCATACAATCAGTCTGTTTATTACTCTAAACTCTAGATTGACGTGTGACATTTATCGTGCATTGTACCATTTTATTTATTTTTTTATAACAGAATATTTATTCAGACGGTATAATACAATTACAGACCAAAACCATCTCGTTCCTTGGAACGGTGTTCCTCGGGTCCTGAAAATTGAGCTATAGAACCCAAACCGGGTGTGGGTGGGTGGTACAACAATATATTTAATTACATTTAAGTCCGGTCTTCCATTCATTTTCTAAGTTCTAATTTAGGATATATATTCCTTAACAAGTTGACCTTTATACTATCTATACAAATGTACTGAGTTAATAATGAGATGAAATGGAATGATAATGATAGAATTATATAGCTTTATGTTAATATTGTCTATTTATCGGTGGGTGAGTGAGTGGAAACTTCAACTGTTCTCATATACGTATTTCCAGGATCCTTCATCCTTCACTTATTAAAGATGTCACATATATCACTGGCATTTTCAGCAGTTATTACCAAAATCACCTATCAGAGACAATTCTTTATACAGCATTTTGAAGTATATGTATTTTTAGTGCAATACTAAATTCCTTAGCAATTTCAATCTTACGGAGGGGCGGCGGTAATGCATTCCAGTCCCTAGCACACTGATAATACAGGGAGCGCTTATCTTTCTCAGTTTTGGGTATGAAGGTGTTTAGGGTTGGAGCCATGTTTTGTCTTGTATTTCTATTTCTTTGTATATTATCTCTATTATATGCCTTACCATGGGCCATTTTTAAGTTGTTAAATGACATTCTGTCCTTGATCGACGTGGTATTTGTGAGTCGATGTAAATCAACTACAGGAGTCCTGATGTTAGAACCAGTGGCACATCTCAATATTCTATTTTGAAGCTTTTGTAATCGATTTTGGTCACCTTGTGATAAGCAAGATAGAACTGATAAGCTATAGTCGAATATTGATATAATTTTGGATTTACTTAGCATTATAGCTGTCTTGGTATCCAAGTTATGTCTAATTTTGTTGAAAGTGAATAGTTTATAATTAATTTGCTTGATTAGGGAATTCAACTGGCCAGTCATGGTCACATGGTTGTCTAGCTTAATACCTAGATACTCATAAGAAGTTACCTGTTCTAATTCACTGTCTCCAACCCTAACACTAACCCTTTTCCCCTGACATTTATGTCTAGTGTTGAAAACTAGCAATCTGGTCTTTTTAACATTCAGCGATAATTTGCTACATTCACACCATTGGAAAAACATTTTAAGATCTCTACTTATAGTATCTTCACACTCCTTTAAGGTAGAAGCACTGTGATATAAAACAGATATAAAACAGTATCGTCTGCATATTGTATATACTTGCATTCCATATTTAAGTCTTTAATATCATTCACGTATATCAAGAATAGAAGTGGACCTAGTACAGAACCCTGGGGTACACCTATAGATATAGATCCTTCCAAAGAAGACTCCTGGCCAATTTTGACATGTTGTTTCCTATTAGTTAAATATGACCTAAACCATTTTTGGCTTATTTGATTCACACCTATATCCTGTAATTTGATAAGCAATATATCATGATTTACACAATCGAAAGCCTTACTAAAATCAATAAAGCATGCAAGAGTAAAGTCTTTTCTGTGTATGGCTTGATTTATGTCTGTTACAAGATTGTATATAGCCTCATTTGTACTGTGGCCCTTTTGGAACCCCAGTTGCTGGTGGCTTAAAAGGTCATTTTGTTCTAGATGAAGAGTAAGATTTTTGACTATGATTTTTTCTAAGATTTTACCAGCTATATGTGTTAAAGAAATTGGTCTGGTTTCATTTGGGGTCTTAGCCAGGGCCTTCTTTGGAAGAGCCTTTACAATACTCTTTTTCCAAAGATCAGGAAAGCACCCACTATCGATCGATAGTCTATAAATATATAATTATAAGTTGGTCTATTAATAATATGAATGCATCTTTGTAGATTTTTGATGATATTTGTTCACATCCTGAGCTTTTTGCAACTGCTATGCCTCCGATTAGTTCACATACATAATTTTTTCAATTATAGTATTTCGATATTCATGTTCTATAGTGTAATTATTTCTGGGATATTCTCGTTTAGGTATCAGGGCTGCTGTTTTTCGCCTATCGAGCAGTAGTATGTGTTCAGCTCATTTGCAGCCTCTCTTCCCGATAAGGTTTCATTTTGTTCATTCACTATGGTAGTTATGGTATTCTTATTCTTATTTTCAATTTCTAAAGATGACCATGCCATGACCTTTTTTACCAGATCTTCCAGTTTAGAATACTTTTTACTAACAGCAAATTCTCCCAGGGTCTTTCACACAAGATATTGTTGAAGTGTGGATTATCATTGTACGTGATTTGACCGCTAGGAGGAAGAAGCGGGGATGATTGGTTACTCTGGGCCAGTTTGTCCCAAAGTTGCTCTAAGTTAGGTTGAATAACATCCTGATGGTCAGCTATCAGGGGTAGCGCAGCAGTTAACACAGAAGAGTGATATAGCCATCTAAGGTTCTTGCGACCTTGAGTTAGGACGGCTTGGTCCACGCTCAATCAAACAGACATCAAGAGAAGAAGGAATACGGTTCAGGCAAGGCTTTATTTCTCCATACAGGTCGGTCCACATCATCATCAAAGGAATGGTCAACAGGGAGTGACAATCTTACCTGGCCCACTTAATTATGGCCTTATGTATATATGTTGGTGTGAGTGGTATAAAAATCGAAAATATTGTGGATTCTCTGGATTCTGTTCAAAATAGCTAAGAATGTGTACAGAATGAAACAGTTGAACGTTTGAACCTGAGCAGTCAGGGTGTTTACAGGAAATGGCTAAGTAGATTAATTAGGAGTATTGATTATGGTGATGAATGACGTGCGCAATTGTGTGCGTGATGACGCGGTAGGATCATGTAAGAAGGACAGAGTGTATATAGCCTTTGTTAATGAGTGATAAGCTGCATTCTGCAGACAAGCCCAAATCTAAAGGAGATAAGTCACGTCCCCAGAAAAGGGCAGACTTTAAGCTATCAGTGAGTTTAAGATCTGGTTGGAGTGAAAAAGATACACAGGTCCAGTCCAATGAACATTATTTAGCAGAAAAATTTTCAGGAGCTAGGAAAAAGACTCATGCAAAAAGTGATGTCGAACCTAGTTCACAGCAGATGAGTGAAGAAGATAGGACTGATATATTGAAACCTGTGGCAGGTAGTTCTGGAGAGACAAATACAAAGAAGCAATTGGGGGCAGGAGTTCAGTTTGGAAGTGAGTCTGATTTTAGAAGAGACAGTGGTTTTCCCGTTTCCAGTCCTCTGTATGAAACAGAAGCGGAAGATTCTTATGAAGAATTGATAAGAGAAGAAGAGTCAGAGTATACATTAAAAGAAAAAGAGGATTACTCAGACGAAAAGAGTAAAAGTAGAGAAGATTTAATAACTGACTCGGAATCGTCGGATGAGGCATATTATACACCAAAGACTGCTAGAAACCCAGAACCGAGGGGCATAGAAGCACAAGTAATAAAATACACATAAAATGGTAGGGAGGTGTTGACAGCTCTATCCGTCCTAACACGTCCCATTCGTCCCCATCTGTCCCCAGATGATCTAGGGAGAGGTGAGGAGTGGTTAAGAAGAGTGGGACGTGTGGTCTGAGTGACCTCCAAGAACAAAGGTCACCAATTCTTTGTATGCATTTGATCTTACTGGCCTCACTTTTAGCCGGAACATCTGCTAATTTTCGGTTAGCCTACTGAGAAATCTTCCTGCTATTTTAGGCCTTTTTCTTCTTCACACAAAGCTTTCGATTAGTTTTTGTATTTTACAAATCATAACATCATTGACCATGATAATACAAGTAACATACATAAATGTACAATGTTAATCTGTAGTTAGTTATTGCAAAACTAATTATGTGTATATCAATATCCCCGCAATTAATGTAATTATATATTAGGCGCGGAGGTAGGTCAACGTCATCTCAACATAAATGTTCTGTGAGAGATAAAACTGATATCTCTTCCATGATGATCCAGTGACCTTCTTATCGTAGAATTCTCTGTTAAAAACTGTTTACCACTCAATCAATGTACTATTTCATGCACATAAACATATTACAAATCATGATATGTAGTTGTGCGCTGTTTAGGTTAAAGCTGTAGTTTGATAGATCATTCACCTTATTGGTATACAGTAAGACAAACAGGAAACGAAAAGTTTATTATGTAGGGTGTAGGCTAAATGGATAACTGAGTCAATTGACAAAATCAAATGCATACTTTTTCTCACATCTGGTATCTTTATCGATTCCTTGATGAAATTTATATATACACCCATAACACAACAATGGATTCACGAACAATCGTTTCATCACTAATGATATGGAAATTTATGTGATATGTTTCGAAGTAATCATAGTTAGATGGTTATGTGTCTGTTTTTATTTTATAGCTACCATCTGCCTGTTTTTATTTTATAGCTATTAATCTACTCACCTGATGGAATATGTGGGATATGGGATACCCCTTGTTACGTCCTGCATGGAAATTTGCATCCTAGATGGGTGGCACACATCTTTATGGTCATCCCACATAAGCTTTACGGGTTAATTTTGTATGGCCAATTTCGCGGCGTTGACTATGTGAGTGAAACACTGTGAATTGAGTCTGAAACCAAATTGTAGTCATTCACAAAAACTGTGTTATTTCCTCATGCAGAGATCAGCATACGTTTTGCATAATAATGTATTACATCCCCAAAGCCTTTTTAACCAGCTGGCAATAGGATAAGGACGTTTTAAACAGGAATGATATAAAATCTCCCAATAAAGTTCCAGTGTGGTGGGATCCATTCCCTGCTAAACTAATCGTTTGCATGAAATTATTATTAAATTGTATACCTGTGAAAAGGGTCACTGGTCAAGGGACTGCGCAAATGATCGGTCGCTTGGAAATAATGGCTGTACCCCCAAGGTGCCATGGGGAAGAAATGCTTGGCAGAAATGTTCCTTGTCCAAGAATGGAACGTTAATCAGTGTTGATCAACGCTTCAGTGTTTTGCCCAAGGTCCATAAATGTTGGTTGGAGAACAATAATTATTGAGACGCATCCCATTGTTCATGTAAAAAGCTTCTTTCAGGCGAGCTCACTAATTTGATTCATATTTCCTCTCTTCTTTCGTGTGACTGGACGAAAACGTTCCTCTACAGAAATTGATTCTGTGACATGCAGCGAATACCACGATTCAGTTTATGGCGACAGACGATGTATGACGACTTATTGGTGGTAACTCGATCACATTCAAGCGGATTAACAGAGATCAGTTTATTTTCTCGCAATTGTACCGCTATATGCATCGAATCGTGCGTCGAAAACGGCGAGCCGTAATTAATGTTATATACTCAGTACAATCAATGATATACTTAATTTGAATGAATTCCTTATCCGAACTTATTTCAGAGCTCATTTATGAACATAAAAATACATTAGTAATAATAATCAGGTATCAATGGGCCAGTTTGTATAGAACTCCCCATTCCAGAAATCTGGGATAATTTATAAATAGAATACCTTCTGATATTGAAATAAAGCTACATGCAAGATTGAAATCTACTTCACATACGACACTCCTACGCCTATGTTTAATTTGGCATGCATTCAAATTGGAATTTCAAGCAACTTCGAACAGCAGCTGTAAGTTTTTAATCATATAGAGTATAGTCATTAGACCAACAAAACGTGATAGATTTAGACACTAGGTTTGTAGACACTCACTCACCAGTCAACATCACTCCTCGAATCGTCGTTTTTCTGTCAAGAACACCTTAAAAATGCACTACCAGCTATGTGTGCGCAAATCTGCGCAATTTTTTCCTTTGCCCATTACACCAAGTATATGATTAACCCAAACATGTCCCTGAATATCTAAGAATTCCGAATCGATTAAAAGCATGTAAATAACAAAAGAAGTGGTACATTATCCAATCGGTGCGCACCGAATGGACGTCCATTGGATCGTCTGTCAACCAGAGATTTCACAGGGGTTTCTCTCTTGTTAGAATGCGTCATATATTGGAAATGAGGGTGCACAATATAATGCTGTGTGACGTTCATGGAATTCCATTGGTTCTATGAACAGTTTGGCTATGTTTGGTACTCCCATTATCTTTAGAACTCAGATGCATGCACACACTCTATGCAGGAAAGGTTATTTTCAACTTTTACTTTGTGAATCATCTTCATTTCATTATTTTACCTTTAGGACCTAAATAGTGATATATGTAACACTGAAATCAATGCTGTTTAGCCATATTTAAAATTAAACCACTGTAAGAACTTGACTCAGTGAAGTCCATACATAATTCCGAATACAACCAATTATAGCCTAAACAACCAATTATACTGAAAATCTAGCATATGACCTCGGTGGTGCAGAAGACTTTAGTTTGAGGTGCAGTCATCCAAACCTACACGCATGTAGGTGACTAGGGGTTCCCCACTACCCCTCCTGTCTTAAATGGGCATACACAGGCCACTCATGTAGTGTTATGCAGAGCAAAAACCCATACCGAATTTGTTACTTTTAATCAGTTTTTCTTCATTTAAATCGTTTGTCCAGGACATATGATAGCTTTAGAGTGTTTATCTCAAGGATAGTCATTTCACTTCAGGATCTTCCACAGCTGGTAATGCATCTTTAAATCAGAATAGCAAAATACACAAAATCAGATATATGTCAGAATTCGCACAGCGCTAGATCTATAATATTATGTCGTTGTAAAGTATCAGTTAAAATATGGTTTCCAGTTTCCTCTTTGAAAACCATATCGATTTTGGGATTGCATCTGAAATCTTGACTCGCAAACATCCGTGCCGTAGGAAATATCACCATTCGTTTGCTTTGGCCAAGCACTAGGGGTAAGAAAAGGATGGTTCGATATGTGTGGAGACGAATACAATTAAGTTCATGTGATCCTCCTAAACCCTGGTTTTAACTGTTTGCGGGATACTTTGCCTGGCCATATCAACTTGCTGGCAGGTGTATTGTGTACGCTGTTGTTGTCTGGATGCCGGTATATACCAGACAGAGTTATAAACATCTAACTATAAATGTATAAAAAAAATGATAAGGTATCAATGGGGCAGTTTGTATAGAACTCCCTATGCCAGGAATCTGGTATAATTTATAAATAGAATATGTACATCCTTATTTTGAAATAAAGTTACATGCAAGATTGAAATCTACTTCGACACTAATGGCTCAATTAAGACCTAATGTGAACAGAACAGAATATCAAATTGTTAAAGGAAGAAGGAAGTCTATTCCACCAACTGGCGATATAAAAATGGCTGATGACTCACTAAAAAGACCTTCATTCTCTCAGTTTTGGAAAGTGTAAAGTGCAACTATTCATGTTAACATGGGAATGTAACATGTTTGAATTTAATGTTTTTGCAGATTTATTTGGCTTTGTATAATGACTAGGCCTATTTAAAAGTAGAATTGTTTTAAAATGAAATCACGCCCCGCCAGGTGGAGGTTTTAAACACTAATATATGAAGGTGATCATTAATACACAGTCTTACTAAGGGACATACAGGCAAGGAAATTTAATAAGTTAATGGAGAGCATAGAGATCTTTTATCTGAATGTGAAAGCGTGAGCTATATCAATTAGTAATTTTGTGAGCTAAATTTTACAGATAATGTGGACCATCACAACGAGCTATCAACATTTCATCGATATTTTCACCTTATATGTCGGAGAAGAAATAAAGTTACAGATACCGCAAGAAGAGTGATGTAAGATAATTATTTTCACGAACGAATTACTCTTTACCTTTACAGTAATACTATTCTAGCACTAGTTTCAGTTAACGTGTTGATATGAAATGTAAAATATTTTTGGCATTTCTCACTGGTGATATTTAGAGGATATATGATGATGACTGATCAAAACGCCGTGCATCAATTTACAGGTTCCCAAAATCTATCGAGAAAAAGTTCTTCATATACCAGAGTCCTACCAAGTCCATTTGCATTAGGCTCGTTTCCCAATACAACAGGCACTTAGTGCTTTACCCAAGCCACTTATTATTTTTCAATTGTACATACATCGATAGTAGATTCACATTTGTAGTAAACAAGAACAAATTCGTGTACACCAAAACAATCGCAAAACTGTCAGCATCATGTAGAATTTTTAATTATCCAGATCGGTCCAGATCTCGCAAAACTACGGCAATTTGTCTAACACTATATTTATTATCATTACATATATATATAATTGTGATCATCATTACATCATTAAACAACAAGGAGTTAAAAGTTAAGTTAAGATAGTTAAAATAATTTTTTCGGAGATCTTTTATTTTGTAAAATCTGTAAGCAATGCCTTGAGGATTTTATTCTGAAACAGTTCATGTTATCGTAACAAGTCTTTTGTCTGGAAGGCTTGTAAAATAATAGAACCCTACTAAGGACGTAGTTCTTAGTTTTAAAGTCTGATAATAGGAGAGGGTGGGCGGGCCTCGAATTAAGTTGATCAGTGGTCCAGTGACTTGAAGTCAGTCAGTCTGTCAGTTTTAGTCTCGGGGTCAACGAGGAGACCCTCCTGTTCCCACGGGGAAGAGGGTATAATGAAATTTGGAGCGAGTTTTATATTTTTTACCCATGCTTCCCGCTTGAGGGACTTGAAACATTTCGGGACAGCGTATAGGGGCTGGCGTTCGAGAGTATAAATAGCATCGTGTGTGTGTAATGACCAGCCATCCCTACGCATCCCTTCACATTCATTTGCGATATACTTTATACTCTTATTCCTATGCAAAAATTGCAAAATCGAACTTACATCACGTTTTGGACTCTAGATTCGTTAATATTTGAGCCCGAATGTCAATTTTTGAGGCTTATAGAGGAGAATATACATTTTCAGGAAATCCTATACGTATACATTATTGGGGTTCAGCCCCAGAACGGATTGGACAGGAGAGGGATCTGAGTTTTTGTTCAGTTTTATTGGGGTCCGACGTTTCGGGCGCATTTGCCCTTTTTCAAGGATCATGCAATTTTTCAGGAAATAATTCCCCAAACTTCTCACCTTAATTCCATTTTGTTTTCGAGTTCTTACCCTGAAATGCAAGACTTTTCTGAGAATGGCCCCCAGGTCACCGTCATGGTGATATGGAGGGCAATTTCTGAAAATGTTATGATGATGTACATAGCTCAAGAACCTGAATAAAATCGAATTTAAACAAATTGATTCAAGTTTTTGTCACTATTATGTCATTGTAATCGCTCTTTATCATTATAATTTAGTATCTCAGGTTGTGATGAGAACAATGTGTAATTCATAATCTGAATAAAATACTTTTCAAATCAAAACAATGGTGAATACGCTACCTTCCTTATCAGCTGTCGATGAATGTTCTTTTATTTTCATGAAAAACTAAATTCACGATAGAGCCAAACCCTATACGATAATATCTTATATCTTGTAAATAAGTTTGTATTTTACAAACTCGAAGCAAGATAATCCACCAACCGACGGTCTCTTATTTTTTAAAAAGAGTCTATAACATAATATCAAAATGTCAATCTAGATGCCAGGTCACGTACGCATTATTAGCATTCTGTGCTGCGTACTGGACATAACGATCTCATATAATCCCACCATAAATTAAGATTTTATCTGCTGACGAGGCAACAACAATGATATGTTACTCCTCCGTCTAGCAAACACATCGATGCTCAAAATAAAAATTGATTCCTGTGATCACGCTTTTGCTTCCGACACGGTTCACTATAGACTGTTCGTATTAGAACATTATATGCAAACGTTATACACATAATTGGAGTCCAATTCTTATTACTTGTATATTGTTCAGTGAATAAGGCAAACATAATTATGCCTAATTTGTGTGTTAGTGTTTAAATCACACGATCAAATTGCACTGGCTGTAGGGAAAACGAACAATTACTACTGGGATCGGTAAAAGAAATCCTTCTTTGGATGGGAAACGTTTACCTAGCTTGTTATGTTGGGTCTTTTAAAGAAAAAAGCTCAGCTGTCTGAGGGATGAGTTGCCAGTGCTAAATATTATTCGGCTTCTCTGAATTAGAACGGAAAAGCGCGGCAAATG
Organism: Sthenelais limicola; assembly: GCA_942159475.1. Classification (NCBI taxonomy): domain Eukaryota; kingdom Metazoa; phylum Annelida; class Polychaeta; order Phyllodocida; family Sigalionidae; genus Sthenelais; species Sthenelais limicola. Next base: position 108,936,421 of record OW804095.1, on the reverse strand, counting down.
TTTTACACCTTTCTTTTACCTTTTTACACATTTACAACACATCTCAAATTGTTATATGTAATTCTGCAAAAGAGGTCTCAGACAAATCAAAATGATGTATTTGCAATGTTTATGAAGTATGGGAATATTGGGGCATAGAGTATCTATAGGGGCGCTATTGATACTGATGTTGGATACTGTTGGCGCAGATTATAGGAATCTGCCACTACACTTATTCTTATTCGTGTCCTTATTCTGATAGGGTAAAGACAGATGTTAACGGATTGTGCGATTACCTCAGCATCTTTATGTTTATGGGAACTCTGTTCAAAGAAAATGTATTATATTGCTTACTAAATTGGCGTTGAGATTCCACAAAATCGTAAAAGCGCCGAGACTGAGAAAGTAAGCTTGTCTATGCTTTATAAATGTCACGCGTGTCTTCTTTTTATACGTCTGTTCATTGGTACAACGTGTAATAAATTGCAACAATTTCGACAGGTCACGAACTGAGGGGGACCTAGCAAGTGCAGAACAGTGCGAGGCGATTGTGTGACTTTAATGCTTACTTTCTGATATTCTGCTCTACCCGATGCTACACTGGGACCTTGCTTTGAAAAACGACATAAAATGACCATGACCAGACACTGAGAAGGATGGACAAGCGAATAGATTCTCGATTATATGGTATAGATCGTTGTTTGTGGCCATTTAAGACATCCGTGACGTCGTCCAATGTTCAATCAATTTGGCAAGTAGGAGAGGATGGCAGAACTCATTTCGCATCTTCTGGGTCTGTGACTAAGAGAAGCCAGAATATCCCACACATTGTCAATGGTCAATTCCATGTGGCCATACACTCGGACTAAATCCATTTGGTCCAGCATAGAAAGCAGTTCATTGGAGAACAAAAATCCGACAGTCATATCCTCATGTAGTTGCCTTTTGCACAACATGACTTATCTCCCATTATACACTGATTACTAATGACAGTAACAGCATTAATGCATAGGACCTTTGTAAAGCTGCTCTCTCAACACCGGTCAAGATTTTCTACTTTCCTACCCATCTGAAAATCAAAATTTTGGAGGGTTTTGTCCGGTTGTTTTTGCTACTATCCGTATAATATACACGTAGAGGGTTTTTTTTGTCCCGCGTGTTCTCGGAATCTGTGATGTGTTGCTAACCGTTTTTCTGCTCTGTACAGTTCCGTTGACCCTTTCCGGGGAACACTACATGTGGTTTGCGAAGGTATCTGGGTGAAAATGTGATTTTGAAGCCTTTTTTCAATCGGAGTATCCACACTCTATTTATAGCCTGAGAAGCATGTATTTGATGCAATGATCATGTGACCTAGAGGCAATGATCAATGACCCCTTTGATCATGTGACCCAGAGATGTAACTATATCCCTGTTCCTGACAATGGTGGGGAGGGGGACTAAGTACAAGAGACAAGGCGATAAGAGGGGGGAGGGAGGGGAAGGTGGGGAGAGACAGAGAGCAGAGTGGGACACGACGGAGAGAGAACATGCAAGTGGGGAAGAGAGAGGGTTGGGAAGGGCTAGTGGGGAACAGAGAGGGTGGGGAAGAAAGAGAGAGAGAGGGGTGGAGGAGAAGAGGGAGAGCAGAGGGGGAGGGGAAGAGGGCAGAGAGAGGGTGGGGGTCATAGAGGCGGAGGGGAGGGAGAAGAAGAGACGGGGAGAGGGAGGAAGGGAAGAGGGGGAGGTAGGGAGAAGTAGAGAAGGAGGGAGAGAGAGGGTGGTTGGGGAGGGAGAAGAAGAGAGAATAGGGGTAGGGGGAGAGAGGAAAAGAGGGGATGGAGAGGGTGGGGGAGAAAAAGAGATGGAGAGAGTGAAAGAAGAGAGGGCGGGCGAGGAGAAGGAAGGAAGGAAGAGGAAGAGAGGGGATCGAGAGTGGGGGAGAGGGAGGGAGGGCGAGAGGAGGAGGGGAGAGTGAGTGAGAGAGGAAGACGGTGAAAGATTTATATCTAACATTTCCTACCCATTTTTGATATACCATTCATAGAGAACCTACCTGTTATTAACCGTCCGAAGGACGGGTATACTATGCTGATGCTTAATAAAGTCTTCATTTATATTTCGGAGACCCGTTTCGCCACGGTCATTATCGTGAAACAATATGATTCATTCTTTCTTTAATATGTCGAATTATTTTATGGTGCCAAAATTTAGTTCGTCGAAATACACAGGAAATTGAGAGACAAGACACGTGCTCAAAATCTAAGATAAATGTGAGAGCGCCATCATCAAATTGATGATGTAAAATGAGTGGTCGTTACGCGCTTCTCCTAGTATCAGTAGTATATGAATTGGGAGATATTTTCAGGTGTGTAGGTGTGTCGTGTCGAGAATCACAAACATCTTATTCTCAATCATAATGAACTGAATAGGAATGTATTGAAATGAATATCCGCTGACAATTGAACATCTCGAATGATCATTAAATCCCATACTAATAAGGCAAATGTTCAAGCATGCATTCATGTGTAATGCATATTGATCGCGTGAGCGAAATAATACACACTTGGGATTCATTGTACCTGCATGCCTCGTACCTCATGAGCACGAGTATGTAAAACAATGAGAAGACTAACACATATTTTCTCCAATTGTTTTTCATGCAACATACTTTTTTTATTTATATAAAACAAAAATTTTCAGAATCTTGAAGACGTTTTGCAAGTATGGCCAGTATGTCCGGCCCATCACTGCGCTGATTGATTCAATAACTTCTGTCTCACGAACATGCATCATATTAGATTGTATATATCTCCCCACCTTTATCAACTGCAGAAGGATATCGAGTTTGGTCTTTCAGCAAATAGCCAAGCAGGATCAGGCCCCAATTGTCTGAAAGCGTGCCGTATAACACCAAGCCTCTCGGTCAGGTCACAATTGTTCAGACTCCGGTCGGAAGTGCTCTCCACTCTGCTGAATCAGGAACCAGAGAGGACTCAAGGATCCGTGATGTAGATATTGCGTGACTGAAAAAGTACTCGCTGTCGCGTGGCATATTTCGTGACCGAATCCAAGGGCACGGCTCAGTTTAAACATTACCCTGGAAGGGTATAGAAATAGAATGAAACGCATTTTGTACCCGATTTTGTATCAATCCCTTTACTATAGCTTGCCCTTCTTAAAGCAGATTATCGCATATATACGCTAAACGTCTTAACCGGAAACTTTGAATTAGAGCTATACACAATTATATTATAATGATGGACAGTGTTACCGAAGGGAACTGCACTCATTCGAGGGATATTAAAGACGCAGGTATGGGCAATTAGGAAATTAGCTAGAGTAGCTGCATATATTGGAAGTAGATCAATTTCCATCATGCGACATTGCCTATGTTTGATTGGCACAAAAGGGCTTCCTGACCCCATATATAGGCTGGCCATTTTGCAATTATCACATCTGCCGGAGTTCCATAGCCTGATGGCTCGTGGCATGTTATATGCGTACTGGAATACCTGAATGCCCAAATATTAACTGAAAGGTATATATAATATAGCAGGAAGGTAGGGTACTCGTTCGCACCATGTTAAACAAATAAATCCCCCAATCGCTGATTGAACAGAGTTGTACAGATTAATAATGTGGCAATCTTGCATGCCAATTCGTAGCAAAAATACAAGCCTACACCGAAAAATGAAAGGTTTGTTCGCGAATTTACATTAACGGTACATATACGAGAGGGCGGGTTTAACTATATATCATGTGTGCGTGAATAAAACCTTTGACGGTAGCGTTGATAATTAAGATTCCTAGCTTTTTTCAAAGCGCATTCCCCTATTATTTCAGTTCGGATAAGGCCTGGATGGTTGTCAAAAAGCTGTCTATTCCATCGCAACAAATTGCAATAGGCAACACTTGAATATAAGATATTATATGCCAATGATGCTACTCAAATATAATGAAGACTTCGATAAGACTTCTTATGTTGTTTCGGTTGCAATGTGATGGTTACGAAATATAAAATATACTCATTCAAATATATATTCAAATATAATGAAGAAAATCTGAAACATGTTTTATGCTTTCCCACTTGATAAAGTCATGTATAAGACTTCTATAAGACTTCTTATTTTGTTTTGTTGGCAATGTGATGGTTACGAACTATATTCATTTTCCAATTGTTTTTATCAAGTTATATACTTTCGCCTCCGGCCATAATTAAAAGTTGAGGGTTCATATAACTAACATATGGATCCTAATCACAATTCTAATATTTTTCCACATACGCCACGCTCGCTGATATCTCTTGTTGTATCCGACCTTAATTGACTTACATAATATAAATATTGACCCGTTGATACCTGTTACAATTATATTAGCTCCCCGGATATGGCTAAGCCTATGCACCGTCTGTTGGTCAAATATTATGTTGCTATGACTTCTAAATTTTGTCACATAAATATTTGTACGGTTCCCGGTGCATTAACATTATAGAATATAACAGAATATTCATCGGGCAATATGTTCTTAAATGGAACCTAGGAGACATCGCAGGTACCAAATGATAATTATCCAACTTTCCTCACACTCAAGTGTTCATATAACATAAAAATAAACTATGTGATTTGGCGTTGATATTTCTTTTTGTGCATCGAAGTTCACAGAGGTGAACAAATCAAGGTCATGTGACATCATCAACCCACTGTAAGGTTGTTATAACCTTAACCGTTGTTAAGCTTTACCGCTGATCCTGGTCCTTAACTGATAGAGAGTTGAACGGATGCCTACTTGGAACCTTAAACTGAGAGCAGTGGGAACAGGTGACCTTTATCTCTTGCTGACAAGGATCTACTGTGCCCAGTTGTTCAGCTTCTGTTCAGACCATGCAATGGATACCTGATGCATTACCATTGCTACCCCCGTAAGATATCCACTTAGTTTTCCCCCTTCCAATTCTTTTTAAAGGATTTGCGTTTCTCCTTCGACTTGGAAAGATTGGTAGATTTATAAATGCGTGTGATTTTTATCGAATCTCATTAGTGGAATTTTACTGCGGATATTTAAGAAAAGTTCGCCTGGAAATTACAGTGTGTATGCAATCGGCGTCCATTAGCGATGTTCCAGGGAGAAAGAGCTCTGATGGACTTTCTCGGAAACGGGATAAGCTGGAATATGTCACTCCTCACGTCCATTGTGGTGAAAGATGTCCGACCTCACACATCCCTAGGCGAGGAGGATTTCCTGCCAAAAAAGCCTCCAGTGCCAGTGACTGTGGTCCTTTCTCTTGCGTATGGCCTGATAATTGCCTTGGCTTTCATAGGAAATACACTCGTTATAGCATTGGTGAGTTGAAAGGATATAATAATTATGATAGTATATAACATATTGAATCGATTTAATCGCATTTATCGACACGTTGCTTTTGATGTTGAGAATTTAAAATCATGCAATAATTCATCCCGCGGGCGCAATATAATGCTTCCTCAGAATTATGCATTAAATTGTAGAGAAGGTGGTGTATTGGGTTTAGCCAGAAGTGGTTTACTTATTGTAGTGTAGTTGCACACATAGATGATCTATACGTATGTACACATAGAGGTAGGATATACACATTGGTTATGAATCCATTTATGTCCCTAGATTTAAAGGTCGCCGGTAATTTAAGTATAGGCACCAGTGGAATAATACATAGCGTAATGCCCGCATATGGCTATACACTTAGGGGAGATGACTATAGATATTTAGTCCATTTTGGATCAGATTTTGGGACAATTTGCCTTCAATTGTAGTAGTACAGACCCTGGGCCTACAGACCGTTCTCACGCTAAAATCATCGTTGTTTACTGCTATAACATACATGCGGTGCGGCTGTCCAGTATGGATATATAGGGAGTGTATACATGTATATATAGAGCTATATATATGACCTTACAGGAAAGTATTTGATGGACACATTCTGATGCTGTGACATGTTTTACCACTGTTCCATCATGTATATGTTGATTAATTTCCACATCACTTAAACCCAATTTACTTTGATTTACTATGAACAATACCGGTATTCTAAATAGACATCATCTTCTCTATTATATGTATACCGTTTATTGAGCAACTTGGCAATCGAGATCGATAATTGTGGCTCAATTCCTTCCAGCTGTGCAAGAGCTTCAAGTTGAGAGCTGTGACTGATCTATTTCTGGTTTGGCTGGCTGTCGGGGACATGTTGGTGGCAGGAGTAAATATGCCACTACAACTCTTCACAATCCTACATCCAGAATGGACGCTTGGTGAACCGGCCTGCAAGTTCAAGGAATACTTCCAGAGCGTTACCATCATTGCCAGCATCCTTACCCTTTCAGTCATCGCTCTTGATAGGTATGGATAACAATTAAATCAGCGGGACTTCATTAGTGTCTGTTAAAATCATTCAAGAGATTAGTTTGCTAGAGCCATGCATTACACTACTCCACTTATCTATACGGGCTTGGGTCTGTCATTTATAAACGTGTGAGGTAGTCCTATAGATCATGCAGTCCATCCAGGTAAACCAATAGATGGTATATTTTCACAATAGTATCATACCACCCCAGGCAACACGCAATGGTAAATTATCAATGTGAAACGTTTCCTTTATGTTGGCGATGACTTGATTAGATATTAGAAAATCGTTAACAAATTATTGAACAAGTAAAAAAAGTTAAGAAATATGCAATAATAACTGCACACTGAAAGCCAACTGATTGAATCGTTAATCAGTTGATATGATGAGGTTTTGATAAACACATATCAGAATTAGGGGAAAAGAAATTTCTAATGACGATCTAGACAGCACCCTCTGGTCTCGACACTGGGGAACACATGTCTTTACTGCTGACATCTATATGTATCCTGAGACTGAGAGAACGAGTGCCATGTTATGGTCATTTTCCATACTTTACTGTAGGTGGCGCCGTCTTTCGAGACCACTGACACAACGTACCTGTTTGTTCCATAGTATGGGAAGTCGTTGGTATATTTATTCCCAAATTGTATAAATATATTTATTATACATGCATTGCTCTGAAAACAATGCATCTAGAGTGAGTTACGCATAGTGCATATTTCACTATAGTGAGTTATGGGGGTTGTCATCATGTCAACCAATCTGGGGTTTTTTACTTATTAGGATTACCGCTGAAATTCAGATTTATGACTCGATTATTTTCTATTTTCATGATTGAAAGCATACATAATTCAATACGCGAAATCCACCATGCGTACACACACACAAACGTCTAGCGTCTCATTATCCTTAAGGGATAGATATTGACGGATACAGGTGAAATTACAGGCGAGATAATAAATCTGTTAATTAACTAAAAAAAACTAACTCGTTGGTTTCAGTCGCTTAGAATATTGCACTCGTTGCGCGGGAAGGAACAATAGGAATGATCCCGTGCAGCGGGCATCCTAGCTGTTAATTCCTTTATGCCCATGTTTTTTTTTGTTTTTTTTTAATAACAAATTGTATTAGGGCAAAATTTCACAAGACTGATATGTCCTATTTGGCTAAGTGAAAAAAATGTAATAAGAAGGGCGACTAGGGCGATCCAGACACTCTAACCTAATACCCGCATCCTATATACCTGTACATGTAGGCCTAGCCTATACGATTAAAAGTACTGCCGGCTAAATAGATTTTCATATTATAATATTATTAAATGCAAGTTGCAAGTAATGCAAGTGTGAAGTAGATCTATCAGCATAATTAAGGCTCAGAAAAGCCTGTATATATGAGACACAAGTGAAGCTCTGCCTCAAGAAAGCGATAGTATATACCGTATACAGGATATATACATAATAATATGTATGTACATATATGCTATAATATACTATCTGTTATAGTACCGTATTAACTATCAGTGCTGTTACTTATAAGCACAAAAAGAGGGGTTGCGTGTGGGTATGCTATATACCGCAGGGCGAGGCTGCCAAAGAACCCCGCGGCCCAGGTACTGAACCCCATTTGATTATCGACCAGAATAGCACACAATGAATACCGATGTCAGTATCAATACTTGATAATGGGAGTGTGCGAAACCCAAATCTCCCTCATTTTTTAAGCTTAAATTCATTCTAGTCAAACTGGGAATACGTGGAATCTGTCGGAGAGGAGCAAAAATATTAAACGGGGTCATACTGAATGGGAAGCCCGTACGGTACAATACTTGCATATTGAAATAAAACTTCCACTAATTTCTATATATGATCTCAAAATGCATTCTAGCGCTGCCAGGCTACTCTTATTAGTAATATAACTTTGTAGTTTCACCTATTCAAATGATTAACTAAAGCACTCTTATCCAAATTCGGTATAATCAACGGGCTCGATTTAATAAGAGCGATCGTGAACTAATGGTACAGTATAGCAGAAGCATAGACAAGTGATTAACCAAAAGCTCTCCATCATCCATGCAAGTAAAGCGCTATTCCCGCACAGCAAAGTATACAGTGTATCTCAGATGAGTCTAAATGATGCGGTTACGCACCAGATTGACTCCGGGTAACTATAGTGGGTTCAGGTAAACATAGCGTTGCCATGACCTTCGAAAGCTCTTCGCATAATACGTATTATGTAGTAGTAGGCCTATATCTCTATAGGCAACTGGCATTTTACTCCAAGTAGCTCCAAGTTTGAGTCTAGATATAATATTAAGTGTGGTACATGTAAGTGTACGTTCGATGCTAGCTATTCATTCATATATTATTGTATAGGTGTGAATTCAAGATCGCAAGAATCTATAGGAAACTCATTCTACATTTGAAAATACGAAATGTAAATTATGTACATCAGACCAAGCGGCTTGAGCGAAACAGTTAGGTCCAGACACCCACATTCCTCGATTCCACATCCAGCGATAAGCTTAACCGCAAGGCTAAGACTAAGGCTAAAGTGTTAATGACTCCCTGAAACTTAGGTGACCACAACTGCCTTCTGAACCTGACTGGAAATAGTTGTTTGCTTGGAATTCTGTGTCAGAAGAGTTAATGTCAGAATATAGGTGAACGTTGTGTGTCTTCCCTATCTGATATATGATAAAAAGAATCAGGAGCTGCGTAAGGACGCGATGATCGAAGTGTCTATATCGTGTCGTCAAGAATAAATAAAGATAAAACATGATAAATAGTCGGCTGAAAAAATGTACTATGGTAAAACTATCAATAAACTTTATACACCGCTAGGATATTAAATATTATGAGATAAGTAACCGACATCTTACCTAATATATTAATAACAGGCCCAGCTCCGTTCTATTTCCTATTACAATGGTCTTAAATTTATGCAGTTCACTATAGACTTGTCAATAGTTATACATCTTATTAATGATATAAGAGTTAACGTGTGGCCATAAGAATGTACTGGTATTGGTATACATGGAGGCCCACATGTATCCTGCCTCGTACATTCAGTGAGTTTTATGAGTGGGAGGCCGCAATATCCAGAAAAGTATACCGCTGCAAGATAGCTACGATTTGTATGGTTAACGTTTGCTATGGTTAGGTTAGAAGGGTAAGTTCTCAGTGAAAGTAAAGAAAAGAAAAATAATATTGTTCATTATGGTAATAAAAATAAGTAATCTAAAGCTTCGCAAACAACTGTGCAGAGCAGGGAGATACAGCTCCTAAGAGGATTGGATTAGGATTGGATTCTATATTTTGTTAGTTTTTAAATGTGATAATCCCGGAGTTTCTACCTTCAATATGAGAATGACAGTCCTTAGTCGTTTTTTCTGCTCGGACATTAGGGGTTTCCCTACCACGCCTCTATGACATCATTGGCTAGTGCTTCGTTGTGGGCTGCTGGTGCGGTGACATGGCAGCGTATGATTGGTCGTTGCACATGAACTATGTTGGTCGAGGAAGACTGGTAGGCCCGATTAATGCTTGCGTGATGGTGCCATATAAGATGCCTACTGAAAATTGGCTGATGGGTTACGACTGACTGTGTTGCTGGTGAGAACAGTTGGAGAAATCATACTTAGGTAAAGTGTAGTAGTCAGGTAGATTGGTGCAAGAATTGTTCAAATTGGTATGAAAGCATGAAATTTGGTACAGTGATAGATTTTGGTAAGCTGATTAATTTTGGATATTGACCCATTCTGAAATATTGTTTTCTTGGGTTCTGTTGCCATGGTAACATTTTTTCAGTGAAATTTTGGCCATTCCCTGGAAATACTGAATTCTAACCAATAATTTGATATGGTATACCCACATAAAGTAGTCTATGGAATAGTTCTCGAATTTGTCTAACTATTTCATCTAAGTATATGGTTGCTAGGCTATGTATGGTTGCTAAGCAACTGATAATATACTGAAATTTCTTCAAAATGGCTCATTTTATGTATATTTTATGGGGTAAGGCAATTATTTATGTTCTAAAATATAACATTTATTTAATGATAACATTTTCAGTGATATGCTTCAGCTTTTAGAATTTCCAAGATGGCTGCCAAATGGTTCTAAGATCCAAAATGGCTGATCAAAAGACCCTTTGGGCCCACTTCCTAGTTGACTTGACTTTAGTTTGCAAGCTCATTCATTGTTCATATCAGTATGTACTTCAACCAATTCTGAACATTAGAATAGATCTGATATCCTGAAATTTGGTACAGAGATACATTTTAATATGATGATTAATTTTGTATATTGACCCATTCTGAAAAGAATTATTCTCTTGGCTTCTGTTGCCATGGTAACATATTTTTAACTAAAATTTCATCAATTTTCCTGGAAAAACTGATTTCTAATAGATAATCATTACCAATATACCAAAATAAAGCAGTTATGCAATAGTTCTCTAAATTAGGTAACTATTTCAGGCAATTCCATGGTTGCTAGGCTATTTATGGTTGCTAAGCAACTGAAAATATGCTGAAATTGATCTGAAATGACTCATTTAAAGCATATTTTCTGGGTAAAATCTATTTTTAATGTACTAAAATGTCATATTTCTTTGATAATCACAATTTCGATGATATGCATCAACATTTAGAATTTCCAAGATGGCTGCCAAATGGTTCTAAAGTCCAAAATGGCTGATTGAAAGACCAGTTTTGCCTATTTCCTAGTTGACTTGACTTTGATTTGCAAGCTAATTCATGGTATATGTGTAATACAACAAATTCTGAACATCAAAATAGATCTGAGAGCCTGAAATTTGGTACAGAGGTAGATTTTGTTATGCTTATTAGTTTTTGATATAGACCCATTCTGAAAAAATTGTTCTGTTGGCTTCTGTTTCCATAGTAACATGTTTAGTGACCTTTTGGCCATTCCCTGGAAATACTGATTTCTAACAAATAATATGTAATAATATACCCGTATAAAGTAGTCTATGCAATAGTTTTCTTATTTATGTAACTATTTCAGGCAATTCCATGGTTGCTAGGCTTATGTAGGCTTGCTATGCAACTGAAAATATTCTGAGATTGATCTGAGATGACTTATTTTATGTATATTTTCTGGTACTTTTCATGCCCACAAATCTATTTGATAATCACAATTTTGGTGATTCACTCTTGACTTGAATTTGGTTTGTGAGTTCATTTGTTGTAAAAAATTTAAGTTCAAATACATCTGAGGACCTTGCTCATTCTAAGAGTAGACCCATACTCAAATATTGTTCCTTGGTTACTGTTGCTATGGCATTTTTCTGCATTGAATGTTGCTTTTAAAATATTAAAGACACCTAGCATATATACAATTCCTAGGCAATCATATATCCTTTATTTGTCTACAAAGGGGGCAGGGGCAGCGGGTTTAACTCCCTGAATAGTGATGATTTAAAGTCTAGTGGATATGGTAATGTAAATATGGGTACAATCCACAATGTGGAACCACTTGGGGAGAATTGATATGGAATTCTAATTGATTTGATTGGTAATGGAGAGGGAATAAAAGGTATTGTGCATATTGTGACCATTTATTTGCAATTCAACATGGTGTTATGATTGAGCATAAGGGTATAAGGAAATAGTGAGGAATCAGTGAGCATGCCAGGATGACATCTGTTAGATCTCTCCTATATGGTATAACTTCTTTGGGTCTGACACTTCATTCCCAATCCCATTCACTGGGGTCTGCAATCTAGGGTTTGGCAGAAAATTGTTTTCAGCTGGATTTAGCATGTTGATTAGCAAGTATTCTGGGTTGGAAGATGTAGGTTTCCTACATCATTCACTGAGTCCACACACCAGATCTGACTGTAGATGAACATACTGCAGTGCTGGAGATAAAGTGTGCCAGACAGACAGCACCCAAGTGGAATCAAATTCTGGGAACAGAATTCTTTAAAATGACTGGCAGCACATATGGTATACAGGTCAGAAGAACATACATTTCTGACTCATTTTCATCTCCAAAAGTACCCCCAACAAGGCCAAGATATTACCACCATTGGAAAGAACATTAAAACTGTTTCAGAAAATGTCCTCATATGTACCTCTACTCCGACTAGAAAAAAGTTCTTGGTACTTGAAATTCCCATACTTCCTGTGGGTATACAGATATAAGACATGACATCACTGCACCTACGAGAGCCGTGAATCGAATGTGGTGTGTGCTGGTGTATGTCTTTGGAGGTGGGCAGGGTTGGACTATGGTTGGCTACTACCACTAGGCCTAAAATAGAATTAACTTTATGTTCAGTCCCTGACCGACCTGAAAACATTGCAACTGACTGAAGCATTTTTTAGGGCATTAATTAGCACTAATTGAATGGAATTAATTATCAATTTAAATGAATCTCGTGAAATTTGATCAATTCATTCTGGCACATGTGGCAATGACTCTTTTAACACCATGGCAAGGTTGGATACATATGATAAGTCTCCATCACTGCTACCAAAAATAAAATGAAAAAAAATAAAAATGGATTCCTGACCAACCAACCCAAATTTCTACCATGAGGTGACTGGAAACAAAAATAATTTATTTTAGGCCCTAAATATGCAGCAAAACAACCCACTGACCATGACTTGCCCCCTGGGAAACTCTTGGGTTATGGCATAACACCTCTTAACATTGTAAATAGTGTGTTGCACTCTGAGAATGCATAGAGGAAGGGAGGCTCAAGGCAATGTTGAGGTCCCAACATACATGTGTGCAAAATGGTGGATTTTAACTTATTTGTATGGTTTTCCTGATTCATAACAAACCTTCAGGTCTGACTGATCACTATCCACAGTCCTGAGACTGTGAAATACTGACTGTCAGGCAGGAGTTAGCTTTTTCTGACTGGCAAGAGGTCAAGCCTGTATGGGTAGTTGGTTTATTGCTGAGTAGTTCAAGGTTATCTTTTGTTGTGATGAGGTGGTAATTCAAATCAGTTGTGTTCCACTGAAGTACCTGAGTGACAAAACTAAATATATTTCCTTTATTTTGACAAATGAAAATCTTCTCCCGCTTGAATCATGGCTGAGACTCTAAGTCTCACCGCCCTTGGTGAGCAGTTTTTCCTTTTCAAGCAGCCTTTGGGGAAATAATCCTATCAATATTGGTAGACTATTTATAGTCATCAAATACATACATTTTAGGTATATGTTCTAAAAATCAATCATTGTTAGTAACATCAAATACCACCTTTTTATTTCGCCACTTATAGAGGCCAGCAACTAATTACTTATTTCATTGTAACTGATCTGCTATGCCCTGTTGGACATGGAGAACATGGGTTCTCCATGTGCAGCTAGATCCTGGGAGTAACATACTCCCCACCAACTTTACTTTACTATATTGACTAACATGGAATTTTAGCTTCAATATTTACTCTTCTGGTTAGTTTAGTAAGATTATTGTCACCTCTCTCTATAGTCTATTTGACTGTCTAGCCTCCACCCACCCCCCTTCCCCACAAAGCTGTTGATTCTTCTGTTGACAAGCGTTGGTCATGTCCACTGGTAGCAGTAGTGGGTGAGTGAGTGTGGAGGGCGATCGGACGGGTCATTGGTACTATTTGTGAGCCCCCATGACACGGTATGTAAGGCGGTAACCACAATTTTTGTTCATTTTTAAAATAGGGCCGTATGAAGCAATTCCTTCTGTCCAAGTTGTAGATTACTATTAATGATGTTGATAGAGCGTAACAATAGTGCAGTTTTACAGGAAAGAAACATAGATCCTTCAGCGGGCGTAAGTATGAAGCGAAGGACCCAATTTATCAGGCATCGTTTGAAACGTTCAATTTTCATGTAAACATAGGCAGATAGATGCCGGCCATCTAGAGCTAAGGAGCTAAAATAGGACATTTTGCTTCCTGGTGGCAGCCATATTGGATTTTGAGCATACCTGTACAAGGAGGTGACCTCAACACCATGCTGACTTGCAGATAAAAATGTCTCAGTATGCACATCTTTTTAAATTATGACATTTTCTCTGTCCCCTACCCATCAAATGAAATGGAATTTAATAATAACTATCACAGCTAGCAATTATTAATATAGACTCCAGCGATGGGGAAAATAAACAAATAGTGTCTCCCTCACACTCCTTCCCCCCTTCCTTCCCCATCTCCCCCTTTCTGCCCTCCCTCCCCTTCCCCCTTCCCAATAAAGGGAAAAGAAAACCCATACACTTAAGGAGGCCTTGAGGACTCCCCTGCCTTCCCTCCACACATTCTCATACACCAACAAAACAAGAAAACAGATATTGAATCATCCCAGCAAGGTATCTGCCGCAAAATCGGTTGTTGAAAATCTTCAAAATCACCTCCCTTGTAAAAAGTGCTTTTGGGGAAACCAATAACCAGGTAACTTTTCTCGATACCAATGGAAACCACTGCGAAAGTTAGAGCCCTGTACATGCAGCAAGTAAAAAGTCTTTCAAGGATTTGTGTACAGGGTCCATTGTCATAAATCCACAATTAATATAGTATGGATAGGCCACATCACATATTTGGTAATCAGGGAGTGTGGAGTTAACCTCTCTGTGTCCATGTGCAACTCATTAGAGAACACTGCTCCTACACTCCAGTGGAAGGCAGTTGGTTATTCCCTCAGTTCCCTGTTCCAGTTTGGTATATGGTTACCTAGCAATAGTCTATGCTAGACCTTCAATAGCCTCAATAGCCTCTTATAGCTATATCAAGAGAGTGAGTGAGTGAGATTGGTTGCTTTACGCCCTTATCAACACTTTGAAGTGTTATATCAAGGGTGGGAGAGCTGAGAGGGAGGCAGTTTATGATCATACCCAGGAAATAGAGATAGAGAAGAAGGGAGAGAGAGACAGAGAAAAGAGACAGAAAGGCCCTTTAAGGTCTTACCCAGGACCATCAAGAGAGAAAAAAGTTCATAATATATGCCATAATTTATTTTAATATAATTTATGTACCAAAATTCAGGTTCTCAGATCTATTTTAAAGTGGCTAAGATAGTGACATTGGGGAGTATTCAAGGACTGCTTTGAAAATGCCCCCAAGAACTAAAACAAAGCGCCATAGTCCAATCATGATCTTTTTTACTTTTAGCTCTCCAATTTGCTTTGAAAATAGGAGCTTTTGTTACTTATGAATCTAGTCCAGAACAGGAAAGAGAGTTACTTCAATGGTCAGAATGTGTTGAATTGAATGTACCATGAACATGCTCATGTCTAGGAAATAGGCAAAACTGGTCTTTCGATCAGCCATTTTGGACTTTAGAACCATTTGGCAGCCATCTTGGAAATTCTAAATGTTGATGCATATGATTCGCATTGGTTATTATTAGCCAATGGGGCTGCATGGTCTTCGATCACCAGGCCTACTAATCCTATATAAACTCTTTCATCCATTCACTAACCCTCATTCCTATCATCGAAATTGTGATTATCAAAGAAATATGACATTTTAGTACATTAAAAATAGATTTTACCCAGAAAATATGCTTTAAATGAGTCATTTCAGATCAATTTCAGCATATTTTCAGTTGCTTAGCAACCATAAATAGCCTAGCAACCATGGAATTGCCTGAAATAGTTACCTAATTTAGAGAACTATTGCATGACTGCTTTATTTTGGTATATTGGTAATGATTATCTATTAGAAATCAGTTTTTCCAGGAAAATTGATGAAATTTTAGTTAAAAATATGTTACCATGGCAACAGAAGCCAAGAGAATAATTCTTTTCAGAATGGGTCAATATATAAAATTAATTATCATATTAAAATGTATCTCTGTACCAAATTTCAGGATATCAGATCTATTCTAATGTTCAGAATTGGTTGAAGTACATACTGATATGAACAATGAATGAGCTTGCAAACTAAAGTCAAGTCAACTAGGAAGTGGGCCCGAAGGGTCTTTTGATCAGCCATTTTGGATCTTAGAACCATTTGGCAGCCATCTTGGAAATTCTAAAAGCTGAAGCATATCACTGAAAATGTTATCATTAAATAAATGTTATATTTTAGAACATAAATAATTGCCTTACCCCATAAAATATACATAAAATTAGCCATTTTGGAGAAATTTCAGTATATTATCAGTTGCTTAGCAACCATACATAGCCTAGCAACCATATACTTAGATGAAATAGTTAGACAAATTCGAGAACTATTCCATAGACTACTTTATGTGGGTATACCATATCAAATTATTGGTTAGAATTCAGTATTTCCAGGGAATGGCCAAAATTTCACTGAAAAAATGTTACCATGGCAACAGAACCCAAGAAAATAATATTTCAGAATGGGTCAATATCCAAAATTAATCAGCTTACCAAAATCTATCACTGTACCAAATTTCATGCTTTCATACCAATTTGAACAATTCTTGCATTTTTTCGCACCAATCTACCTGACTATAGTAAAGTGGCCATCTAGACTATTTTCGGTAATTAGAAATTATTTCACCGGGAGAAATGTTGAGAAAAGGTTGAGAATAGAGAGTGCTACATAGTTAAAGGCGAAGGACACTGAGGAGTGTTGCGATAAGTTCGATTGAAAAGTCATTCTGCCTTTTTCCAGGGGAAAAAGCGGATCGTCACGCCTCATCAAGTGCAGACCAGAGAGCGAAGGATTATGCAATGACGCACCCAAAGTGGTGGGGTTCTTGAGTACCGCTTTAAGAACCAACCCAACACCCACCCACCCCAGCCCATCCCCCATCCCTTGGCCTCCACTACATAAACTATTTAAAGGTCAAGTGTAAAGAAAATCTTAAAAATCGAGATGAAAGCTGTTTTACATGGGTAGTGATGGTAATAATGACCTCTGATGTTAAAAAATCGGAAAAGAATTCACTAACGCCCGTTTTTACAGCTTTATGATGAATGAGCAAATGGGGCTAGCTTTGTTTTGATTTAGCATGTGTATTCGCACATCAGAGCTATGACGTCATCTGTGTCCTAGGCGCAACCAGTCTGACGCTACCCTCAGCAGTGTTAGGAGGTGTATTTCCGATACATCAATAAGGATGGAATCGTCTGAGGAAAACCTTTAGGAAATTTTAAATTTTGATATACATACACCAGTCCGACCATATCAATTTGAACCACTTGCTCTGTTTAATACAGAAATCCAAACAGAAATCCAAAGTTCCAGCTCCTCAGAATCAGATTCAAAGACCAAAACTCCTGAAGCAACAGCAGACGAATACCAATGTGCATGGAACATATGCAAAATATATGCAATGTGAAGCGGAATGATGCATAAAGCGGGATGAAATCTTCATAGTTAATAAGGGTTTTTTTTATTCTTTTTTCCAACACAAGAATAAAAGCTAATATCATACTTGAATAAGATAGGTCCCTGATAAATTTTGTTCTAAAATATTGATGCTCAAATGCAATTTGTTCCTTATTTGTAGGCTGTTCAAATGCGTTAGCTTAAAATCATTATTAGATAATGAGATCTGTAAATATCCATAGTAACTGTAATTTCTACCATTTGTATCCAACATAGACGCTTGATAGTTTAAAATCTAATAAAATAATCTGGATATATAATACCTAAACATTTGGTGATTTTGATAAACATACACCAGTCCGACCATATCAATTTGAACCATTTGCTCTGTTTAATACAAGAAACAGAAATCCAAAGTTCCAGCTCCTCAGAATCAGATTCAGAGACCGAAACTCCTGAAGCAACAAATGCAGAGGCAGGATACATGTGGGCCTCCATGTATACCAATACCAGTACATTCTTATGGCCACACATTAACTCTTATCATTTTTACATCTCTGCATAAAAGGGAGGGTCATTTTTCAATGAGGTGGGTCACTTTTCGATTACTGGATGCTGTAGCCTATGTGGTGCATTCACACATAATATATTCTCCTCACACCTACCAATACCAGTGGTACTAGTATTATGTCTTATAGAACTAGCATTTATAGTTGTATGCTAAAGCCTACACTAGTCACACAGGACGTAGATGACGTCACAGGTCGCTTGGCCCATCTAAAGATGGCTACTCACCTTGCCGCGCTGGGCTGCGTTGGGCTCAGAAAATGGTAGCACTTAAACACCTCTCACTGGTTTGATTTGTTTGGTTGGGTGCTAAAACTTTGTACATCGTTTCAAAATAATCCTCTGAATGCATTAAATACCAAATAAAACCATTACACTTGACCTTTAACCCTTTCCGATCCAGGTGGTATGGTGAGTGAGTGAGATTGGTTGCTTTACGCCCTTATCAACACCAGGTGGTATGGTTATGTTTTAAAAAAGGTGTTATCTATATGGTATAGGCAAACTATACATATTCCTGAAGCTGAGGATGTGAGGGTTTTTTTGTCAAATCATTGATGACATTTGGTTGCCATACAGATACAAGCAATTATAAGTTCCCCATTTTTTACAATGTGTGTGTCTAATTTTGTATTTTAGCCCCTAACATGGCAAAAATGTTTATTGTACAACTTCTTGCTCATTGAAAATTTGTAAGTAGAGCATGTTCACTTCTATTTGTCAAAATCCAGCCATTCTTTGGAGTTCTGTAAAGATTCAAAGTAATGGATTAGATAATAACATGAACTACACACAGTTGAAATAGTTACCCGGGTCTTCATCAGGCGAACATAATGTTCAGACCAGCGATTTCTAGACAAAATAAGGATCTGATACTGATACAACTCTTCAAACATAAATCTCGAGACACTATTTCTATATGTTGTATACCTGTGTTATCATTTCCAGGTACTTTGCAATATGTCATCCTATGGCAATGCGTGGTGTGCATACCCTGCGTTACGCCACTGTCATCATCCTGCTGATATGGGTGACGGCATGTCTTGTCAGCATCCCTCAAATCCTCATCAGCGTGGTGGACTCAGCACGCCTGGTGCGCAATGACCAAGGTCGCATCTACCGCCTAGGCTCCATATGCACCGAATACTTCCCTGGGGCCAAGATGAATAGAACTCTCTACAATATCTTGACTTATGTCTTTTATTATATCTTACCTGTACTCGTTATTGTTCTGGCATATGGTGCGGTCATAAGGGTCCTATGGTCACGCAAAGTATTTAGCGATGAAACTCAACGTCAAGCCGATCTAAGAACTCTGCAAAAGCAACGTCTCATCAAGATGTTATTGGCCCTGGTTGTGGCATTCATCGTCTGTTGGTTTCCCTTCTTCACAGCTACATTAGTACGAAGTTTGAACAAGCAAGCGATGAGGTTCATGACAAAGACACGTTTATATTATATCTTGCAGCTTATAGGCTATGCAAATACCTGTGTCAACCCAGTTATATACACACTTATGAGTCCAAGAATGAGAAGGAACTTTAAAGATCTCTGTTCAAATAAACCTTGCTGTGGATGTTGTAAAAAAGGAATTAGGACTATAAACTCCCATCAATCAGCCTCACCCAATACACATGAAAATTCTTTTCCTCTATCTCATGGGGGTAAAATATTTCCAAAAGGTCCCTCTGAAGAATTAATGGATCAAACATCTCAAAATGGATGCCAAAAATGTCTTTCTAATTTCACTCGTAACCAAGAGGCTGGGGATAGCTCAAACAATGTAAACATTACTTTAAAACCGAAAATTCAAACAAACG
Organism: Sthenelais limicola; assembly: GCA_942159475.1. NCBI lineage: Eukaryota > Metazoa > Annelida > Polychaeta > Phyllodocida > Sigalionidae > Sthenelais > Sthenelais limicola. The sequence continues at coordinate 108,916,438 of OW804095.1, read as the reverse complement.
TCTATATAGTTGGCTCAAATACGAGGGACATGATATAAAATGTGTTAGCAACATCAAGTCTCATTTATTTTGAGTACAATGCAGATTCACCTGTGTTATGAGAACAATTTTGCTACCTGTTTTGAATATTATGTTGCTGTATTGGTCAATTTCCTGACTTTTAAAGATTTACTGATATGTGGCCCTAATATAATATTATATTTGTAACATCCTATGTAGGTAATTGTTGTATTACAATTTTGTTATTAACAGTGGTAGCAAGCAGCGGAAACATGTACAACTTGTGTAATTGATATAATATGTGTACAACCCCGCTAAATGCTTTCACCAATAAACACTTTGCAATTGTTACCCTTTCTCTTCACTTGTTGTTCTTTCCAAGCTCCAACCTTCAATATTTAATATATCTTTGTAGTGGTCGTGTGTTTTATGGGTTCCGGAATAGTGCAGTCCGGGAGTCCGAGACTGTCCGCTGGTTGATTCCAGTCCTTTCGGACTGACGCCAGAGGGCAGTCAAGGGTTCTCGGATCTATCCGAAGCACAGACCCTGGAAGAGTGGTCTGTAGCTTATTTACTATTATTTGTATTCATCACTTTATATTGTGTCTTTTCCTTGTATATTGTCATTTTATGCTATGCAAATGTTCCTTTATGTGTTCGTACCCAATCTCTGGTTTTACTTATTCTTAACTTCGCTTTTATAAGAATATCTGTGATATCGATATTCTTCACACCTTGTTTATACTATTTCCTATTGTATATGTTCCCTTTCTGGCTGGTCCAGAGAGGTTGGTCTAAGGTTGTGAGGTAATAAAACCAGAGTATGAGAGTAATTCTTGTTCCGTTTTATTCCTAAGCTAAGAGTCCCGAACCGAGTTCACTACAATTGGTGCCGTGACCAGTTCTTAGCCACAACCAGAAGTTAGCTTTTCAAAAAGCCTGAAAAGTGTTCGGATCCATCCAGGTAGAATTCTATGAAATAAAAAAAAGAGAAAGAGGTCGGTAGAAATGTCAGACCTAAATAGAGCGAGTCAGACGGAACAGTCGGCCGGGGCGACTGGAGGTGCGGGCAGAGGCAGAGGTAGAGGTACAGGTGCTGTACCGAAGGTCCGAACCGCAGTGCCTAGGCCGAGTCCAAGCACAAAGAAAATTACACAAGATGTTTGGGCATTCCGCGATCCTCGCGAAAGATTTTTTTCGGACGATACGGATGAGGGCTCCCCACAGAGGAAAGAGTCTACTCCACCTCTGCAGTCTCAGGTAGAGGCTTGGCGCAAAGCCTATGAGCGGGCGCACAAGTTCAGCTTGGGCCAGAGAAACCAAGTGGTAATGTTGGAAGATCAGAATGCAGAGCTCCAGAGAACTCTACAAGATTATGCTGAGAGGAGTGATCGTTCAACAGCCAGGTTAATGGCTGAAAACGAAAAACTCCGGGCCGAAGCTTCTAGAGTCGATGATTTGTCCAGATTAATAAATCAGGCAGATCAGACAACAGAATCTCCAAAGGCACAGCCAACGTTAGAGCAGGTGGCTGCTATTTTCGGATTGGGGACGGGCACGGGACCCGAGTCCCCGATAGAGAATCCAGCATCCGAAGAAACTGGCAATGTGAGGAATGAAGGGCAGGGGGAGTCTTATGTACTTAGGACTCCTGCTTCCTTCGTTAGGGGAACCGAAAAGAAGGTCCAGATTATGACCCCGGAAATTCCCCAAACTTCCTCACCAAACCAGGGAGTAGTCACCCCACCCACTGGTACAGCGGGTAGACCGGGCATAGGAGCTGGCATCTCCACCATTAAGAAACTGGCGGATAACACTATTGGTTATCCGGGTGGACATGTCACGGATGGAACCTATGTCCGTCATAATGTTGTTGGTAGTGCAGGTGCTGATTCCTCGCGGAGTTATGTTCCTGTGGCTCATAGTACAACAATGAGGAGAGAAACATACTCATTCAAAGATAAATCCTTGACACAAGGATTAAGATATGACGGGCCCGAGCCAGCTGCAAGCTCATTTCATTATGAGTACATGCATGAAGCGGCAAGTCATGTCCCGAAGATGTCTTTCTTGAAGCAATGGGATTCTTCCAAAGACAGTTGGAGCATTCATCTGGGAGAGATGAGGGTGATGGCAGAAGCTCAGAATTGGTCAGACGATATTTTCTTGATGTTTCTGAAGTGTACCTGCCGCCGCCAAGTTCAGGAGCTGGGGGAGTTACCCCCTGGACTGAAACTCCCAGAGTTTGTCCAGCATATGGAGGCAAATTTCGGGGAACACAACTCCCGGAAGAAGGAGGCCATCTTCTATGCTGCGCGACAAACCATGAATCAGACTAGTCGCAACTTCGCAAATGAAGTTGTGAAGAAAGCCCGAATTGCCTTCGGCAATGTAATAGACTATACCGGACGCACATTGTGTTTGAAGGTATATCTAGATGGCCTATCCAACGCCAAGGAAGCTTGGTGGATACGACTCCAGGAACCTTATGACTTGGAACAGGCCGTCCATTGGTCCGAGGTGTTCGAGGGAGCTGATTTGGATGCTGTGAATACTGTATCCATACAGAACACTACCGCTAGTTCAGCGCCGGACTTTTTCGGACCGCCTGAAACTGGTGGAGGGCATAAGAGCAAGACCCCGAAGAAGTCTGTCATTGCCCAGATTACTGAGGCATTGCACGCCAGTGATAAAGTGGAGTCAGAAGAAGAAGACTCTGGCATTGGCGCAATTGTACAGGCCATTCAGTCATGGCAGGCTCACAAGAAACCAACCCCGGATGCCCCGAAAACATCTTATTATGAGAGGTCTGGGTATAGGGGGAAGAAAGAGTTTCCGAAAACTAAACCCTGCTACTTCTGTGGTGAATTTGGACATAGAATCTCTGAATGTTCAAAGAAGAAGGGGCTGTTCAAACTCCTTGCAGAATCCGAAGCAAGGACAGCCAAAGCAGGAAATTCGGAAAACTAGAAGGGGCCCTCATGAGAAGCGTAGTGAGGGTCGACGGCAAGGCGCTTCATAATACCGCAATCCGAGAGGAGTATGAAAGTAGTGTAGAGATCGGGAGAAAAACCCAGGCACCGCTTAGTACGCTCGGAGGAATCCCAAGTGTGGACGAATCCGAGTCGAAAGGTGGAGAATCTAGATCGTTGCCGGACGGTAAAGCTCTTTCAAAGGTCTGTACTCCTTTGAGAAGTCCGGAGGATGACCCTGATATACGATGGGGGGAATCCGGATTCCAAGCTGAGGAAGGGCAGATTTTAATGGTCAAGAAGAACCGTAATAAACCTGCCAAGATTCAGAAAGTTTCTGTGCTACGGAAGGAAACTCTGGAGATCCCGTCTAAGTTATTAGTTCGGGAGAGATGGTATGCCCCAGTGATGGTAGGTGGGATGAGTGGATTCTTTTTGGTTGATCCTGGTGCTACTACCAGTTTGATCACTAAGAAGTTCTATGATTCCCTTCCACATCCACCGCCAATGATGCCGGTCCGAACGGTGTGTGCGATGGGAGATGGAACACCTATTAACACTTATGGTAGCGTGCTATGTCCGTGGAATATAGGTGGACGGACCTATATGATTACATGTCTCGTTGTCAGTGGTTTACAAGGCCCTGAGGATGGGATACTCGGTGCAGATTTTTATTATGTGCATCGATGTAGTCTTGATTGGTCAGGATTACTTTACTTGGATAACTACGGTCATTCCGTGAGTTGTAAACTCTGGAAGAGACAAGGTAGTAGTAAAGAAAAGTCCTCCGTGAAGGCGGTGCAGGTCGGAAATTCACTTGCAGGTATAGAGGTGACACTCAAAAGAGGTGTAACCCTTGTACCCGGCAAAGTGACTCTGGCCGAATTAAACATTCACGGTGGTTCAGACACATCGGATGGATTGATGTTCGAGCCAGACCAAAAATTACTAAGTGACTATGCCTTGGGAAGCTTGAATACATACGTATCAGGTGACGGGAAACCGGCTGTGGTGGCATTTAGTAATCCGTCCGGGCGAGCTATTAAGCTCGGAAAGAGAAGAATGGTAGGCAGATTGTATAGTGTGACTTTACTTTCACAAGATTCAGTCATGTCTGGGGAAGAGGATGACGGTGTGATCGAAGAGGTAATCATCAATTCAATACAGGTTATGGAATCACCTGTGGCGGATGATGATTTGATCTCACCTGAAATGCCCGAGAAAATGCCCCCCACTGTGTGTCCGCTGGCTAAGTTAATATCGGACTCAGACCTGCGGGATCAAAAAGAAATTAAAAGTGCAACAGATCTACTGAAAGAATATCAGGACTGTTTCTCCATCCCAGGATCCGGGAAACTACTGGGATGTACACATAAAGTCCGACACGCTATTAATACGGGTGACGCAGCCCCTATTAAGCAAGCGTATCGTCGGATACCAGTGGCAAAGAGAGACAAGGCCGAAGCAGAGATCTGGAAAATGTACAAAGAAGGCCGGATCGAACATAGCAGCAGTCCTTGGGGTGCTCCTATAGTTATGGTGGCCAAGAAAGATGGGACCCAGAGGTTTTGTGTCGACTATCGTCAGCTAAATGCAGTGACCATAAAAGATAGTTTTCCATTACCTCGGATAGATGAGTGTGTAGAAGCCCTTGGAGGAAACAAGTGGTTCTGCACCCTAGATCTAGAGAGTGGATATTGGCAGGTAGCCATGGATGAGGAAAGTAAACACAAAACTGCTTTTCTGTCCACTGTGGGCTTATTCCAATTCAAAGTTATGGCTTTCGGATTGTGTAATGCCCCGGCTACTTTCCAACGCATGATGGATCAGATGTTAGACGGACTCAGATGGAAGTCCTGTCTGGTCTATTTGGACGATATTGTGGTTTTCGGAGAGACTTATGAGCAGTGTCAAAGTAACCTCAGACTCGTCCTAGACCGAATCCGAGACTATGGTCTAAAACTAAAACCGAAGAAATGTGATTTCTTTCGGCAAAGAGTGGAATATTTGGGAAGAATTGTATCTCCGGATGGCATTCAAGCTGATCCGAAGAAGGTACAAAAGGTCAAGGACTGGCCTATTCCCAAGAATGCCAGAGAGGTGAGGCAATTCCTTGGTTTTGCTTCTTATTACCGAGAATTTCAAAAGGATTTCGGAATAATAGCAGCCCCTCTGCAAGATGTAGTGACCGCGGCAGGGAAAGAGAAGCGCTATAGCAAGCCTATAGTGTGGACGCCACGGTGTGACGATGCCTTTAGCAAGCTGAAAGAAGCCCTAGTAACTTCTCCAGTGTTGGGATTTCCCCGGAAAGTGGGAGACTTCATTCTGGACACGGATGCTAGCGGTTTCGGGATGGCTGGGATCTTGTCTCAGATCCAGGATGGGAGAGAAGTGGTATTGAGCTATGCTAGCAATAGTTTTTCTAAATCACAGAAGAATTATTGTGCTACCAAACGCGAGCTCTTAGCCGTTCTGACCTATCTGAAAAAGTTTCGACATTACCTATTGGGAAATCGGAACTTTGTGGTTCGGACAGATCATGCATCCTTACGTTGGTTGCTAAACTTTAAGGATCCAACTGATATGCTCGCGCGGTGGTTATTGACGCTGCAAGAGTATGGTCTGGATCAGAATATGATTGTCCATCGTGCTGGAAAGAAGCATGAAAATGCTGACGCGTTATCACGACTTCCCACTCGGAAATGTGGAAGACTAGATTGCTCGGATTGTGGTATTCATGATGCTGTGGCTGCCCCCACTACTGTGGCTTTAGGCACACAGGAGCAAGTGTTGCGGGAGGCTCAGCAAGAAGATCCACTCATCAAAAGATTACTGGCTATTGTTGCGGGTACAGAGGATGTCCCTAGCAGAGAAGATCTAGCTGGAGAATCCAATGAATTCCGTACATTTGTCCAGCATCTGGGTAATATGGAAATGAGAGAGGGTGTGCTATGTCTGGGTTGGACAAGACTAGCCACAGGAAGGAAGTATTGGAGGAAACTCATTCCTGCCTCTTTGAGAAAGGAAATATTCCAAGGGATGCATGGTCCGAAGATCTCGGGTCATTTCGGTACATTTAAAAATTCTTGGTCAGCTAAAATGAAATATTACTGGCCAGGGATGAGGTACGATTTGAAACGATGGATCCGGGCCTGTCCGGAATGTAGTATGAGGAAATCCAGACAAGGGGGAGGGACTTCCCTCCTTAAGAAAGAAAAACATGGGGATAGGTGGAATCGGATAGGATTGGACATCTTGGGACCTCTTCGGACAACTCCCAGGGGAAACAATTATATCATGGTGGTAACGGATCATTTTTCGAAATGGGCCGAAGCCTACCCCATGGCAGATCACACTGCAGAGAGTTGTGCAGATGTACTCTTCAGAGAATGGATCCTACGATTCGGGTGCCCTGTTGCTTTGCAAACCGATGGAGCTCCCGAGTTTAGGTCTCTGCTCTTAAGATCCTTGTTAGAAATGTTGGGGGTTGAGAAATTAATTACTCTTCCCTACAGACCCATGAGCAATGGTCAAAGCGAGAGACTCAATCGTGTCCTCGTGGAACAATTGTCATGTCTAACAGATGGAACTGAAGATAACTGGGATATATTAGCGCCCTGTATTGCTCATGCTTACCGGGCCACGGTACATGCCAGTACACTCTGTACTCCGAATTCTGTAGTCTTCGGGACAGAACTGGTGGCACCAATGGATTTAGTCTATGGTGTGACACCAGGAGAACTGGATTTCCCATGCAAAGTGGGATATGTGGAGCACTTGAGACAGTGTATGAGAAAGGGGCACCAGTACGTGAGAAATAATCTCGGAATTTCTGCAGTCCATCAGAAAAGGGATTATGACAAACGTTCTCGTCCTCCGAGATTCCAAGTGGGGGAGGTAGTATACCGATTCTGTCCCCCAAAGGCCTCTAAAAAGATCGGACCCAAATGGGATGGGCCTTATGTCATCAAAAGATTCATAGGAGGTACCACCTGTGAATTAGAAACCTCGGAAGGTCTGATGAGATATCATATAGACTACTTGAAGCCAGCCTTTGACGAAAATGGACCCATACAGGCAGCGAACCTGCATCGGGCGTCCGAATTTCAGAAGCAGGCTAAAACAGGTAGAGATATTCTCCGACTTATCGATGGGAAAGTAGTAGCTGGGAAAGATTGTATAGTTCCTGCGGCAAAAGCTAAAATAACTATAGGGGCCAAGCCGAGAGGCAGGCCCCGAAAAGTTAAACCAGCAGGACAAGAGAAGCCCGTCCGAAAGAGGGGTAGGAAGACAAAGAGAGCGGATACTGTAAAAACTACAGCTCCTGTGTCAACTATTCCTCCTCCTGTGACAGAGAAAGGCCGAGGCAAATTGAAAAAGAATGCAGTAGTGCCTCAACCTGTTATTCAGGGGAAGAAAAAGACGAGGGCTAGAAGGAAACCGGGAAGACCTAGGAAAACAGTAGTGCCGGATAAACCCGAAGCTCCAACAACTCCGAAGAAAAGAGTTGGGAGGCCTAGGAAGTTACCAGGCGCTGCTGTTCCACCAGTCTTACCGGGTGGTAGACGGACAAGAAATAATCCGGGTCCGGATACTAGTAATCCTTCCCCAGCTCTGACAAGGGCTAAGCGCACGCGCAATGCCCCAGTTCGGTTGCAAATCAAATAGAATATGGTATCAAATGAGTTAAAATTACCGAACTGATTTTGGCTCAATAAAAAAGTACACAACGAGAAGTCCGACTGGCAGTAGACCGGAGAATTGCTGCTGTGTCCCCTACCGGCGTAATGGATTCATTTCTATTGTGACTGGGAGACGAATCTTTGTCTTAATAAGTATTTGTTTGAACGATAGGTATTGACATGATCTAGGCTTGCACTGCGGGTCAATGAGACCTGGAACTTGCTGTAAGTTCGGAATCTATTTATAGCAGATAGAATGTAGCAATTAAACCTATCCTGATGGCAAAGAAAGTGGAGATTAACAAAGGGCCTGTCATGTCTCAACAGGCAGATCAGAATAGCTATTGGATTAGCACCCAATCATGCTATGTGAGCGTGCTCGGAGAAGGAGCGCGGGAAGCGTTGGCGCTACCGTCGCGGTGTCGGGTTGGAGTACTAGCGTTGCACCAGGTGCGGCGAGAGTGTTCTACCCTTTGCCATTCTGCTTCCGGAACTCGTATGAGTAAGCAACCGACAGACTTTCACCAACCGTACAGTAAGTTTATCAAGCGATGATGTACATAAAGGACTTGTCATGTTGTTGATCTTGTATGAGTGTAAGATGTCTAGAGATTTGAACGTATGGTACCCTGTATTTTGTTGCCGATTGGCATTTCTATACTTTGGCGGGCTGGTGCCTGGTACCGCTACGTCCATTTTGAAATACACACTGTTAGAAATACTAGCTACGGGTATGCGTGTTGTGTGTTGTTCTCTAGCATAGAAGTGAACCATCATGCCCTGTTAACTTATTCCATTATGATGTTTGGACGTAATTAACCCTTCCGGATTGGTGGGAGATGTGGCAACGGTGTGTTGGCTCGCTAGAAACCTAGTTCGGATCGACCCACGCTGAAGGAGTGGGGGACTGACAGCACAGTTCGGATCCGAAGGGCCATCCGGAGCTCAGTCCGAGAATGGACAAGGCTCAGAAATCGGGCTTTGTTATTCCATGAAGTCTTGTCATTAAAATGCTTTGTTTGTATTCCTTTTCTAGCAAAGTAATCGAAGATGGAGAAGGCTATGGCTGAGCAAGTCGAGAGGGAGTTGGCCGAGGCGGAAAGGTTGATGGCCGAGGGCATCGAAACTGAGCTCCCTGCCATGACAAAGGCGGAGGAGCAGCAGTTGTTGCTCGAGGAGGGGGCTGATAATCTGATGAGGTTAGCAGCCGAAGTCAGTGAAGTGGTGGAGGACAAAGAACACGACCGTTCTGAGTCCGAAGCCATGGAAACTGAAGCTTCCGAGGAAGTGGTGAAGGAGGAGCCGAAGCTTCGGGTGAAGGCCAAACCCGTAGCTGAGGCAAGTCCGAGGGACAAAGGGGAGACTGTTGTCGACCCTGATGTCCTACGCCGCTCTCCGAGGAAGCAATCAGCACCCCGGAAAAGTGAGGATGGATCCCAGTCTCCACCGAGCCCTAAAAAGGCTGACGGTGAGGACATGGAATCCCGGGGCAGATCCCGAAGTCGCAGATACCCTGTCGGTGGCAAATCGGGATCCGCATCCATGACCCGAGGCGGGTCAAGTAGGTCGGAAGAGGAGAAGAGAAGCAAGAGCGCGGTGCCACAACCAAGCACCAGTTCTGTTTCTGCTGGGACCACCTCTTCCAAGAAACAGAAGCAGAATCCGAAGCTGTCCTTTAAGAAGGTGAGAAGGGTCCACAAAGCTCGGATGTCTGTGTGGAGAGCTAGGGTTGGTGAAATCGGGGGAAGTCTAGAGCACTTCAAGGCTGTAATGGATAAGCCCGATAATACAGCACCCATCAACCCTGGTTCGGACAAGCCAGGATTCCGGTTTCCTTCTGATGGTCCGGAATCAGACTCAGACGACGTTGATTTCCCCGGGACAATGAAACGCTATGAGTCCGAGATCTGGCCCGAGCTGTTGCAGGAGGACAGCTTGGATGAGGGCACCTTGGGAAAGCTCAAGATGTCCCCTATGCTCTGGAAGCCAGGACACCGTTGCCCCTTCTTGGTGTGTCGGTACACTGGTTTCCGAGATGTGGGTGTAAAAATTTACACCACCCGAGAGAGGTTCTTTCGCCATTTGTGCGAGTGCCACGCCCCCCTCCGTCAAGCCTGGACTTGCCCGTACACTAGCTGTGCACAGGTCCTGGATCGGAAGGGTGAGCTTATCCAGCACTTGATGAATGGTGAGGTGAGACAGCACAACCTCAGTCGGGAGAAGGCCCAGGCCCGCATGGTGAAGGACACAGTAACCGCCGGAACAAAAGAGAATCCTCTCTTTTACAAGATGGTGTACTTGTCCTTCAATCACCTGAGGGTCTTAAGAAAGGCACAGGCTGCAGTCCAGACCCAGCTAAAGGCTGCAGAGAAGGCCGAAGCTAGGAAAGCCTCTTCTTCCTCCAGTTCTGGGCTTAGCAAACCCGCAACTGGACAGCAAGACTCGGTATCGGTGAGCTCTGCTTCCAGCAGCGTTGCCCCTGAGTCCGGAAGTAGGCCCGCTTCGGACAAAAAATCCTCCAAGAAGACGCACAAACGACAGTCTTCGAGCCATCCGGAGGCACCCATCACCAAGAAGGGCCGCAAAACCCAGCAATGGGTGGAGCAAGCCAAGGAAGATCTGCCTTCTCGCCATGACACCCAAGAACTGGTCCGGGCAGTTGACGTTAACGTCGAAGCTGCCCTGACGGATCTAGAGAAGGCAGCCATAGCTCTAAGCGAGGGGGTACGTCGGTCAATTGCTTCGTTGACCACGCCCCTTCAACGTTTGGAGACTGTGGAGAGTAAAATTGATGAGGTCGCCAACCTCCGAGAGGAGAACAACCAACAGGCGGTCATCATCAAGACCCAGCGCGCGTCCCTAGCCCAGAAGGACAATCAAATCCGCGATTTGATGGAGGCTAACGCGCGGCTGAGGTCAAGGTTGGAGTCCGCGGAGTCCAGTTCTCCGCCGGAGCAGGACCCAACAGAGAGTGTGGGAATCACAGATCAATCTGCCCCCACTCTACATGTGGATGGTGGTCAGGCTGGGGCGATCCAGGTCAATGCCCTCCAACTGGATGTTCTATCACAGTTGTTGGGACAGATCGGGAAACTCCCCCAGATGGCCCAGATGGGTGTTAAAACACCCAGCCATCCTTCAGCATCCCCCTTTCGGATGATTGTGTCCCCCGAGACTTCTCGGACGGTTCCCGCTGCTGCTGCTGGATCCGCAGCTCAAGCTGCAAGGCAGCAGCAAACGCAGAGGTCCGCGCCCCGACAACGCTCACAGAGCAGGGCCCGGACTTGGCTAGAGGGAAGCGGTCTGGGACAGGGAGGAGTGGGAGCATCAGATCTCGGAATCCACCAATTGTTTGGACCCGAGAAAGTGATCTCCCCTCTAAAGTCGTCGCCCGGCTCAGGTATGCAGGCACCCCCCACTCCTGGAACCAAAACTGGCCACAGTGACGTGGAGGATGATGCCGACATGGACATGGAGCAGGACGACGAGAAGGACCCTCATCGCCAGTGAAGGAGGATGACCATAGGACGGACCAGACGACAACACGGATCGCCCACAAATGATGCTCGGACTCGGAATGGAACGACCTGTGTGGATGATGATGACTGGACTGATTTATGGACTTGGCAATGGATACGGACGCACTCGGATTGACACAAAGATGAATCGGACTACCCACGGATGTTAACCACTGGAACTAAAGTAATGAAGTAATGGACTTTTCTCTCTTATTTGTTATACTACAGAATGTAGTAGTGGGATTTATTTTTCTCACAGAGAGCCGGAGGAATTTTTTTTTACTTTTTCGCCATTTACACGGATCATTTTTATCTTTCCACTTGTATCAGTAGTGAGGACACTAAATGCTCCTGCTTGTACTTGTTTATGATCTTTTATTATTGTGTTGAGTGACTTTTGTGTTTACTCGTGGTGATTTGTATTATTTTTTCCTCTTTTCATATGCTTTATTGTTCTATTACCCGATTTTTAAACAATGTTTTAAACTCTTTAAAAGAAAGAGGGGGTATTGTAGTGGTCGTGTGTTTTATGGGTTCCGGAATAGTGCAGTCCGGGAGTCCGAGACTGTCCGCTGGTTGATTCCAGTCCTTTTGGACTGACGCCAGAGGGCAGTCAAGGGTTCTCGGATCTATCCGAAGCACAGACCCTGGAAGAGTGGTCTGTAGCTTATTTACTATTATTTGTATTCATCACTTTATATTGTGTCTTTTCCTTGTATATTGTCATTTTATGCTATGCAAATGTTCCTTTATGTGTTCGTACCCAATCTCTGGTTTTACTTATTCTTAACTTCGCTTTTATAAGAATATCTGTGATATCGATATTCTTCACACCTTGTTTATACTATTTCCTATTGTATATGTTCCCTTTCTGGCTGGTCCAGAGAGGTTGGTCTAAGGTTGTGAGGTAATAAAACCAGAGTATGAGAGTAATTCTTGTTCCGTTTTATTCCTAAGCTAAGAGTCCCGAACCGAGTTCACTACATCTTCATAATTCTCATAGTCAAGTCATATGACTGGTGAAGAACCCACGGCATTTCTGTAATTCTATCTTTATCAATATATATGTATTATTACCTACATGTACATGATTTCAACGGCATGATAACTCTAATCACATACCAATCCGATTATGCATAGCATATGCATGCATGGGTTGTCATGGAAGCATGTGACCCAAATAATGTAATTTGGTTGGTTCATGACGCTTCGCTCGTTAGCAGCTGATGCGTAGCACTTCCTTGCATGTTTCAAAAGTTTTCAGGCATTGTTCCGATAATTTGTCAAAAAAAACAGTACTAAGAAAGTAAATATAACAAATGAATCAATAAATTAGTATGTAATAAATACCCAATGGCACTCCGTACAGTTTGTAAAAGATCTCGATGGAGGTCAAATCGCACTCCACCACTTTTGGGTGTCGTGGGATTTGACCCTCCGTCTTGATCGATTAGAAACCTCTGTCATGCCATTAGGTATAATTATCCTCCTCAATAAGAGACAACTTACCAATCAATTCTTAAAATCAAATGAATCTTATTTGGACATTAACCCATTTTGATGAATGCTAACCACGTGCTGGGTCAGAACTGGAGTTTTTACTTGCTCTCTGGTGCACCTTAACCATTTTGGGGATAAATAATATCTGCACAGCAACCTAAACTTCCCAGTTTGATTTCTATATAAGGTCAATTTTCTTTTTTAGCAGCACAAGGGTTTTTCAGCGCAGAATCTTTATAATTATCTTGTAGGTTAGTAATTTTTTGTTTAGTGGATGTGGCCTCTTGAAAGCTTTCAGGGGGACCCCCAATTTTGCTAGTCTATATGCAAAATGTACCGCAAAATGACCATTTTTTCAAGTCAATCATGTCAATATCATAAAAATATTAAAGATTGAACTGCAATATCATTTGTTTTTATATCCAGATTCATTGGCATACAGCTTGCCTTTAACTCAGGGCATTACAAAAGTTTCTATCTCAAGTAAAAAAAAATATGTCTCCATATAGCTTTAGCTATGTGGATATAAATAGCGAGGGTACACATGACCAGCAAACCACCAAGCCCGCGAAGTTCGAACATAGAAACAGTTAGTTGCTGCACAGATTCGAACAAGATAACATGGACATTTTTCTTTACCTGGTTTGATATGCCTGGGAAAGATTGAAGCCCATCAAGAAACCCAAGTCAAAAGTTATTACTGTTGGGTTCGATAATTTATTTCAACAGCAACTCACAATGGCTGTCGGAGGTTATACAGATCGCAGCAACCCAAAGTACCTGGAGTTTCTTGAGAAATCATTTAACGAGAAACGGGGCGATCCCCTCAAGGTGGACACTACTGCCGACACTTTGTTGAAAACCATGGCTTGTCTAGATTGAATGGAGAGAATGTCTCCCAACCAGTCATCAAAGCCGTCTTCCTCCCCTTCTCCCCTGGGTGAATTTGTGGCCATGACTGACAGCATTGCACAACTTTCTCTCAACGTCAACGATGGTCTTCCTCCACGTAAAGGTATAGAATATAGGCCAGAATATTATGTCCAACACAAAGCTCAGCAATTTACTATGAAACAGATAATTTTAACACCAAAGGTTGCTTCGGTAAATGCCTGAAACTACATATATGTGGTTTTTGCAAGTTCAGGCATTCAATGCAGTCCTGCACACCAGCTCCTTTTGATTTCCTATGTTGAGGAATTTTTATGTTACTGTTCCAATGGTTCTAGGTCATTCCCCCGCCAACAACCTCCCCGCCGACATTCTCCCCGCCGCAATCTGCCCGCTGACATTCTCCCCTCCATACATTCTCCCCGCCAAACGGCCTCCCCGCCAACATTTTCCCCGCCAATAAATGATAAAAATTTGTACAGGTTGAGTGGGAATCAACCTTAAAAATCATGATGTGAAACGCAGCAAAGTGACTGAAATAAAAGAATAGTATTGGGTGGAATTGTAAAGTGTATTTTCTAATTCTCTTCACCCAAATACACAATTTTGTTTAGTATAGCCAAGTTATACTATCAAATTCTACTATCAAATTCTAGCCTTATTTATGTATTATGATAAACTAATATAACAATAGGGCCTAACTAAAATAGGGGGGGGGGCTTAGTTCTGGATCTTCCATGCTGGTGGCAAGGGTTAAATGGTATATATTTTTAAATATGATTACCTAATAATGTCTGTGTAGAATTATGAATATGACAGTGCCTATGTCGGGGCATTATTAATAAAGAAGGTGGTAAAGTCAAAGCACTCACAAGACCTTTTACCCAGTCCCTAAGAATTCTATTAAATGAAGAGATGACAATTTATTATTTTAACATATAGTACAGCATGCTGTAATAATCACATGGTAGGTTGCGATCTATTTAATACATTTACAGAAATTTAATACAGATCCCTACTCCTATAGGAAATAGAAATAGGCGGGGAAAATGTCGGCGGGGAGGTAATTTGGCGGGGAGAATGATGGGCGGGGAAAGGGTTTGGCGGGGAAATGGAGGCGGGGAGATTGCGGCGGGGAGATTTTTGCGGCGGGGAGAATGTTGGCGGGGGAAACACCGGACACCGTTCCAATGCCATTATTTAGACCTAAGTGGTGCATGGAGATGAATAAAAAAATAAACTAATGATACATCAATTGTACACCTTACCTACACTTACCTCTGAATTTCAACTTCTATTTGATTCTCAGTTTGGTTTGAAGAAGAAAAATCCCATGTGGGGTAGTTTTTGTGTCAACATTCCAACGACATTTATACAGCAATAATTAGATAAAGAAAAAGGAATAAGAAATTTCCTTTTCATAGAAAGCTTTCTCATAGACAAATATCCTCTGGTCAGAAAATAGATAAATGAAAGAGTTACTTTTTTATCATGCTTACAACACAATGATGGGTACAGTTACTGTTCCAAATACTAAAAACTATTTTCAACAAAGGCCCATGCAAGATCTCGCCTCTTGCACCAAACCAGAGGGTAAAATGATATATTTTTGGACATTTGAATTATTTTTCCAGTAAAAAACACATTTCTGGCCTAGGAAACGAAAATGTTACCTTTTGTTGAGAATTGACTTTAATTATTCAAAGCTGCCTTTGAAAAATAGGGGGGTCGAAAAATAGATCCCAAATATGAAAAAATGCCAAAAATAGCATGTTGAATAATGGTACATATTTCTACATAAATCAGGATTTAGATTAGAAATAAATAAAACGAATATGCACATAATGTATTGAACTATTTTGTACTTGATAGGTCTCGACATATGGGTGATAACACTTTTTAGTTTGTAAAAATATAACACAGGAGATAAATCCCTGGCAGAAGCATCACCTGAAGACTCTGTTTGGGGCATAGGAATGGGGCTTAAAAACCCATAAGTGTTCAACCTGACCAAATGGCCCCAAAATGGCAACATCATCGGATTGGCGTGGACCAAGCTAAGGGAATGTGTTAAAACAGCAAGAGCAAAGAAGGTGGTGCCAAAAAAACCATGAACGGGGCATGATCGGATAAAGCCTCTCTTTGGGAAACCAAAATGGAGGACAATAACATCAAACCGGTCGAGCAGCAGTATCAAAAATCAACATCTTCTGTCCTGCAGGTGACAAATGAAACCAATAAAAACAATTTGTACTTTATGTTGATAAATGTTAATGGTATGGGTCAGATTAAGAAAAGAAAAGCTATGTTAAGCAATTTTTTGAGCCAGAAAAGAACCATTTCTGCATTGCAAAAGACACACAGTTGTGCTGAATCTGAAACTGTGTGGCGGAGTCAGTGGCCTGGCAAGATGTTTTGTAGCCATGGCTCGCCGAGTGAGTGAGTGAGTGAGATTGGTTGCTTTACGCCCTTATCAACACTTTGAAGTGTTATATCAAGGGCGGGAGAGCTGAGAGGGAGGCAGTTTATGATCATACCCAGGAAATAGAGATAGAGAAGAAGGGAGAGAGACAGAGAAAAGAGACAGAAAGGCACTTTAAGGTCTTACCCAGGACCCATGGCTCGCCGAGCAAAAGGGGAACGATGATTTTGTTGTTGCATTGATGCGAAGGTTATTAAATGTGGTAAGGACAGGGAAGGGAGGTTTGTGTTTGTAATAATTGAAATAGAAGGGGCCAAGCTGTGTGTATCCTCTGTATATGTGCCTAATGCATGCTTCGCAAAAAACAAATTGAAATGTTCACAGGTATTAAAGATGTATTAAGTAATCTGTCATATGATAGCCTTGTATTAATGGGAGATTTTAACCTGGAAATGGAAGGTGACCCAAATGATAAAGCCAGAATTGCGTGGTTAGAGTTAATAAATGACTTTGAACTCAATGATGCTTTGGCCTCAGTAAACATAATACAGCATACCTGGAGAAGAAAACATCAGAAGTTGAGGCTCGATTACATATTTATACAAGATGATTTACTGGTTAGAATGGTTGATGCGGATCAATGCAAGTCAATGCACTGTCTGACCACAAAGAGGTTTGTATTACTTGTTTGGTGGGGGGGGGGGGGGGGGGGAGAGATCTTGAAGCATTTAATTTCCCCGATTATATAATTGAGTGGATTAAGATATTATTGAACGGGTCAAGAGCTTGATTTACGGTTGATGGTTATCTCTCAGAATACTTCGATATTCAAAAGGGTGCGAAGCAAGGCGACCCCATATCACCATTTTTGATCACAAGCCCAGTTGAATATAAATGTCTAATAGTATAAGAAAATCAGAGAACATGAGAGGTATTATGACTGGTAATATTGAGCACAAGATCATACAATACGCCGATGATACCACAATTTTGACAGAGGAAAAGGTTTCTATGCTTAACGCGATGGCCAAAATCAAACTGTTTGGAGAGGCTTCGGGGTTGAAATTGAATATTAAGAAGACAAAAGGAATAATAATTAAGAAATCAACAAGACCTAACGACAAGGAAGGGGACGATTCAATGGGAAAATTCAGTGAAAATTCTAGGAATTCATATATTTAATCCATATAACAAGGAGAATGAAACTAAAGTCAATTATGAAGCTGCTCTGTCAAAAATGAGGAAGGTAATAGGTACATGGAGTGGAAGAAATATGTCTTTGAGAGGAAAAGCCACCATAAATAACACTTTATATACACCAATATGTACAACATATTTTATCTTGTGTCCAGCTCGATGAAAATGTTAAAAAAGAAATAAAAATCCTCACGAAAAAAATAATGTGGGGGTCCAGAGGCGTGAAGATATAAATAATTTTGAATGCGTTTGTTAACGAAATGAAAATGAATACAAGAGTGATGGAATATAACAATGTTGTATTAGAGAAAAAACAAACCAAAGAAAACATGTGGAGAAAACTTCTGGGTGAAATCGAAGGGGATGAAGATTAAAACGATGGTAACTGAATGTATGAGGCAGCTCAAGGTCTCGGTAAAAATCATTTGTTGTACATCTCTTAAATATTTTGTGTTAAAGAACCACTCATGAGTCGATGGTGAGTTAATGAAAATCAAAAAATCAAAATGTTGATGGTGAGCTAAAGAAAATCACAAAAAAAACTAAAAAATGCAAGGGAAGCAACATTAATCTCATTAGAATTGTATGAGCCTCAATGGCAGCCTATGTTGAATAAAACCTTTTTTTTTTAAAAAACAAAAAAAAATCATTGCACAAGAATCCACACCAGCACCTTTGGATTTTGACATTGTTTTGGGCTAATAACTCACTATGTCTGAATCAGAAACTGGCACACAAGGCCTGCCGCCTACACTAACCTGGGGCAACGAGGGCACTAGGACACTGGAGGAAGCAGAGGGGATGTGCTTAAGCTTATTGTTGTATATGGTGAACTGCAACGTTCGAGGAATGTGTCTTTCTGGAAAGGACTGACACATAGTGAGTAAAGGATCTGGAGTTGAGTGAGTGAGTGAGATTGGTTGCTTTACGCCCTTATCAACACTTTGAAGTGTTATATCAAGGGCGGGAGAGCAGAGAGGGAGGCAGTTTAGGATCATACCCAGGAAATAGAGATAGAGAAGAAGGGAGAGAGAGACAGAGAAAAGAGACAGAAAGGCCCTTTAAGGTCTTACCCAGGACCAGGCACTTTAAGGTCTTACCCAGGATCTGGAGTTGAACTAGACAATTTTTTTTTAAGACCAACCTAACGTCACCTATCCTACCCCCTTCTGTTATACTGCTAGGTGGCGCAGCAGTCACTAAAGGATGAGTGGTGGGTAACGCCCCCCCACTTCTGATCTGAAACTCAACTGGCTTGCAAGTGTTTTTATTGAAGCTCTCCAGGATCTTTAATATAATTTAGGAACATTTATAGATTATAACAACACAGTGGTGTAACACTGGTGGAAAACCCGGGCATGACTATATTAACAACCCCTCTGCCAGTGGTCAACACACCCAAACAGATTGCGAAAACTTTGATATCACAGAATTCCTCATCATCCACAAAACGCCCCCCACCTCGAAAAAGGAGCACATCCCGAAGCCCATCGCCCCACAAACACCGATCCCACCACAGTCACCATGACTCACCTCATCATAAAAACTGAAATCCCATTGTTTGACCCCTGAACCTCAAAAGATTAAAACAGCCACTGATGATGACTACCTATCTGATTTTACCGAAAGAACCCACACAGAAGATATCATTCTGGACCTGGCCCAGCTATCTATTGCACCAAATGAGAACATTATGATGGACCTACAACCAAGTCCAGAACCACTTAGAGCTGACACCACAACCCTGCACCCTCTCCCAGGAAACCAACACTGACCATAATTCCACCCCACCACACATTGGTGATGGACCCACAACCGAATCCTCTGAGTCCCACTCCCCAACTAATGGTGAAATATTAGTCCAGGACCTGACTATAACCATAAATAACAACACGCCTGTCCCCCCCACTCCCCCCCTCCCCCTTCTGAAGATCGCAGCAGTAATGAAGTTACTTTGACCCACACTGAGATGTCACAAATGTTTTACCATCTTCATCAAGCAGCAAGGATTGTAGATAGAACGGTAGGCTGCCATTTTGGACAGATACGCAACCACGCTGGTTATTTAAACCTAGATTAAAAACAATCTAATGGGTGAACTTCAAATTATAGCTTCACCTTCTCTTAACTACCTTAACGATAATATTAGAGTTAACCATAAACTGGCAGACTTCAAATTATAGATCGGTGTGCTTGTTAGTAAAATCTCATACATATCTGATTCCAATTTAAAGTTATCTTAGCTGGACTTAAAATTATAGTTCGGCCTCAATTCTATATTACATATACCATAAAAAAAAGTTCATTGTTAGTGTGTTTTGAGCCTCCTTTTAGAATAGTACATAACCAGGACACAACCTGTAGCATTTGCACATTTCTATCTACATCTTCATCTCCCTCTGCTTGTCTAGGGGGTGATCGGAGTTGTGTAATGGTTAAGTTGTTGGGACTCCAAACTGAGGTTTCCAGAGAACTCTCCTATCAAAAGAAAATTGGTCTTTTCATCTAACAAGGACAGAGGAACACCAAAGAAGGGAGTGTCTCCCAGGAAATGAGATATCCTTGATACACCACAAACCATAAAGAAAGCAGTGAATCAAAGAACTGCAAAAAGTTTGAAAACAAGTTTGGAATCTCTACGGCAAGACTGTGGCAAAGGAGGGATGAGGAAATACAGAACCATAATTAACACTGTTTCCTCGGATCATGCCATGAGCCAGAAAAAAGTGATGCCATGTCTAAACATGAGAATTAGGCAATTGAAGAATTTTATTTGGAGGAAGCAACATCGTAAGTTGAGACCAAAACACTGTCTCTATTAGGTTTAACACTTGTCTCTGTGAGTATTGTGTGAACATAGTAGCCAAGCTAAAGATAATCCCGGAATCGGCTAGCCAGGAAGGGTTACAGATCCCGGTGGCAGACAAATATGATGTGAGTCAAATTAGCCTATTTGAAAAAGCGAATGCCAAATGCATTGAAAGAGATTGTGCTAGCTGTGGAACAAAGAAACTCATGACGATTTTCACCGAGTTGCTGGAAAAGGGCCCAAAAAAGGTAATATATCAGACCTGGGAAAACTGCACTTCAGAATCTGGAATAAAGAAAAAGTGTCTAGCTGACACAGAGGGTACTCTCAAAGAATGTATCACTGAACTGTGTGAGGAGCCTGGATCATTTTCAAAGCATCTATTTGTTGCTGAATGGCAGCAAAACCAGTACAAAAACCTAAAGGCACAATTACCTCAAGGGTGGTTATTAACTACCATGGACTTTGCAGAGAACTACAGATGTATTTACAAAAATGAAGTTTAAGGATATTATTATAACTACACTCAGGTCACCTTGCACCCCGTTGTTGCCAGATATGTATGCCCAGACTGTAGTGAGGCAGTTGTGCTCGAGTCAATGGTATTTATAACACCAGACCTCACACATGACCCAAATGCAGTCAAGCAGTTGAGTGAGCATGCCACACAGCATATAAAAGAGCAGGGGTGAAAATGAAATGATCAGTTCAGTTCACAGATGGGTGTGCAGGGCAGTATAAGAGCGAACTACCCTTCTTTGAGCTATCCTGCAATACCAATACTGAAAGGGCTTATTTGGGCTCAAAGCATGGGAAAAACGAATGCGATGGACTAGGAGGGTTGGTAAAAAGTGCTGCTGAGCGACATGTAAAAAAGTGGCCAGGGATCTATAGGTAATGCCAAAGACATCTATGAATTCTGTAAGGCTGATCTTACGGTCAATGATAGTACTATGTGTCAACACAACAGGAGAACATTCTTCTACTAGAAAAAGATAAAATCGTGACAAGCCAGAGAACATTGTAGCAATAAAAGGGACCTGCAAACTGCAATCAGTCAAAAGCCTTGATTTCTAAAACCTTGTTTTTGCTCAACATACTGTAAACAAACAACTGGTTATGAAAATACCAAATATGTGAAGGATTGGGAAGTCTCCTCCATGAACAAGACAACCTTAAGGAAGAAAGCACTGAAAAAAACAGAAGATACCAAAGGGACAGAAGGCTTCAAAACCTGGAAGGCAGAAAGAAAATGAAAAACACCTCAGTGAATCTGAAATGCAGAAAGTGAGGAAGAGAAAGAAGGGATTGACAGATCTTGAGGCTAGCGGCCAGAAGAGACCAAGAAAAGATGGAAAAAGAAGGCATGGAAAATTATAAAACAAAATCATGAAACTGGCCATCAGCAGCCAAGGAAAACAACAAACTCACAAAAAAATTCTAGTACTCCCGACTGTCAAACAAACTGTTGTCAGCACCTGTAAAATGATCAATCAAGCCAGCATGGACTTGTTGCCAACAGATGTCTTGGAGGAAGGTCCTATCCAAAAGTTGCACATTGTAATCATTGGAGATTGAAATTCCCTCCCCAGATGCAGGAGTTTGCTGGCTTATGGGACAGAAGAACATCACCAAGAGATTTGTTTGCGCTTGGTGTTGGCTATGGTAAGAAATCTGTACCTGGATGACAAGTTAATCTCCATTGGAAGAAGTAACAGGAAAAAACCATCAACCCAGTTTGCAATGTAGTCCCCACAATTTACTCCTGGAAAGAGGTTGACTAAAGAAACAATAAAAGAGACTCAGAAATCAGTACCTGCTGTGTTGGCACTTACATGGGACTCTGGCATTTAGCTGCTTTAGCTGACGTTTTAAACGGACCAGTTGTCTCAGTTTACCCAAAATATGGTGGGCATACAGTTAGAGCGGACACCCATCAAATCTCTTATTCAGTTACTTCAGCCCAAAAGTCACCCGTTCACATCATGTGGACAAACATTGATGGACACAGACTGAGACCAAAAAGTATGGAGTCCTAACCACTTTGTTGTCCTCCTGCCAATAAGTCTTCCAACAGAGGATCGTACTCACATTGGGCCAGACCAGGATGAGAACGTTATTGACTATGTAGATATTACAGATAATCCTGACCTGGATGATTTTCTCCCCTTGGATTAAATGAGGTAATCATTTTTGTCCACTTTAATCTGAATTATTTAGCGGAGAGTTTGGTACAAAAGGTTAAGATAGCACTGTGTAATTTAATGTATTTAAAAGGACAACTTTTGTATTGTAGTCTCAGCCTGGGGAAAGAGAGCACTGAAAGAGTGCACTTGGAGAAGTTATAGTAGTTAAAAAAAAAAGTAAAAAAAGCAAAAAAAAAAAATTCTCCTCGAAGGGATAAAACCAGGAAGGTTGGAAGAATTTGAAATCTGAAGTTATAGTAGTTATCAATAATCGTTAAATGGTGCCACAAGCATTTCTTGACAAATGTATGCCTCTTACTGCAGGGTAGGTACCACTGCTGAATATGAGACGATTGGGATAGGAGACAAGGCTGAGCAGGAGAACACTAACAGGAAGATGCAACCTATTTGGGAGGAGACAAGCGGGAAGATTCAACCAAGTTGGGAGTAGATGAGCAAGAAGATATAACCAAGTTGGGAGGAGATGAATGGGAAGATGCAACCAAGTTGGGAGTAAACGAATGGGAAGATGCAACCAGATTGGGAGTAGACGAGCGGGAAGATGCAACCAGATTGGGAGTACACAAGTGGGAAGATGCTACCAAGTAGGAAGTTGAGAAGTGGGAAGATGCTACCAAGTAGGAAGTTGAGAAGCGGGAAGATGCAACCAAGTTGGGAGGAGATGAGCAGGAAGATGCAACCAAGTTGGGAGTAGACAATCGGGAAGATGCAACCAAGTTGGGAGTGGACAAGCGGGAAGATGCAATCAAGTTGGGAGGAGACAAGCAGGAAGATGCAACCAAGTTGGGAGTAGGCAAGCTGGAAAATGCAACCAAGTTAGGAGACGAGCAAGAACATGCAACCAAGTTGGGAGTAGACAAGCAGGAAGATGCATTCCAAGTTGGGAGTGGACAAGCGGGAAGATGCAACCAAGTTGGGAGGAGACAAGCAGGAAGATGCAACCGAGTTGGGAGTAGACGAGCAGGAAAATGCAACCAAGTTAGGAGACAAGCAAGAACATGCAACCAAGTTGGGAGTAGAAGAGCGGGAAGATGCAACCAAGTTGGGAGGAGGCGAGCGGGAAGATGCAACAAAGTTCGGAGGAGATGAGTGAGAAGATGCAACCAAGTAGGTTGAAATGCAGAGCGAAAAAGTGAAGAAAACATTTGTCGCTCAGGTCAACATTTGATACTCATTTGATACTCATTTACTCAATAAATTCAGAGGGGGGAACAAAGCAACTTTGTATATTTAATGCAGTCATGGTCAGTAGCAGACGACATGCCAACGAAATGCTCATGATTTGTATAATTCATATAAATTTTAATGGAATAAGAGTGATCACTATATTTTCCACACCTTCAGAGAACTATAAAATACACACATATCATCAGTGAAAAAGAGCTAAAGCTCTTTTGTATAACAACATGCTATATTTATTTATGTCATCAGAGAGAGAACCAAAACTATTTTGTATATTATTGTGCCATATTGTAATACATCATTATTATTTATTAACTGTACACATTGTAGAGAATTGTCTTCTGTCATTGATAGAAGCAATATTGTACTCTACAACCCACGACTGTAATACCAGAAGGGGCAGAAAACCTCCCACTACGCCAGAGAGATCTCCCCTTCATTTCAGCATTTTTGAATGCCAATAAAAGTATTCTAATCTAATAAATATCAAAGACACCATTTGCACGACCTTTTAGAGAATGGCCCTATTGAAGTATTACAAAAAACAGTATTCACTAAAATAAGACTTCTGTATTTTATATTTTTATATGTTGTGATTGACTAAAGTACACCAAAAGAAGATCAAACACTTTGAAGTTTGTCTGCTACGACCAGCTAAAATGGACGAATATGACGAAGACCTCCGTGATTTTGTGACTTCTAAAGTCGCCAAAAATACGGTTAGACAAAATAATCAAGTTGGGAGAAAGTTCAAAAGTTTTTTTGATTCTAAAGGGGTGCAGGAGATCGAAGTTTACAAGTTAAATACCTTGATTGGCGAGTTTATAAAGACGGCAACTAAGGAAGATGGAGAAGATTACGAGCCCGATTCGTTAACGATGATGCATTGTGCGTTGGCCAGACATCTCGAAGACATAAGATATCCACACAATATAATAACAGCAGATGCCTTTAGCCTTAGCCGACAAGTTTTGCATGCAAAAAAGAAGGAATTAAAGCAGAAAGGCAAGGGGAATAAGCCTAATAGAGCTGAGGCATTAAGTGAGGATGACAATGAAAAGTTGTGGACCACTGGCTGCTTGGGAACCGACTAACCTGGCCAGCTTCTCAGTACGATATGGTTCAACAACACCAAGTATCTTGGATTCCGAGGTAATGACGAATCTAGACTGTTACAAGAGGCATGGCAGATAAATTGAACGGAATGAACGGACGACTAAGACGCGACAGGGGAAAGGTAAACAACGCAAAAGTTCTCATTGTTAATTGAAGGTGGCGCAGCAGTCAGAAATCTAAAGAACGGTTGCATGTCTGGTTTGCTATAAATGTGATATGATGAAATATTGGTTAAAAGTTAAAATAAAATACACTTTTAAATTCCAGGCACTCACCTTAGACCCTTCATGCGCTGTCCAGTCAAGATCTACAATGCGTATGCTTCGCGCCCCAGAAAGTCCATTCTATTTAGCAATAAAATTTAACGGTCTTGCTGGTGATTTCGTCTGGTACAAGTGTTTTCCATTGGGTGTAAATATGCTCAAGTGTATGCTGCCCAAGATGTGTTCATCTGCAGGAATACCAGGAAAGAAGACGAATCATAGCGTGCGTAGAAAGATGATAAACAGATTGTTGGACAGTGGGGTGTCAGCTCACATGACCGCCCAACTTGCCGGTCATAAAAGTGTTAATTCTGTTGCGTCCTATGCCGTGGCTAATCTTAATCAGCAGCATGGCATGTCTAGTTTGCTTATGGGGGAAAGTCAGTCAAAAGGTCTGCCATCCTTAATGCCAAATGTGATACAAGGTAACGCACTTCCTTCATCAACGATTTCTCGTCCTCACAGTGACCCCGAAGAAGCCGGGAATATGATCGCTTTGCCTGACAGTGGCGCGTTAGCAATGGGCCCCATGTGACAAGAAAAAGCAATGTATGGCATGTTTGCCGGTGCGAACATTACGGTTTGGTTTGGTTTGGTTAGTTTCACCTCCGCTAATAGTAATTAAAAGTTAGCAGATATACATTACGGGTGGAAGTTTTGTCTTCAATGTAAATAACTAAATGTTCATTGGATAATGTCCTAAAATTATTCCTACTGTTAATTCCTGGTCTAAATACTTTGTTATATTATCGTTGAAATTTCTTGTTCAGGATTTTGTGAACGGTATCGGTTGATTAGCCTTCTTGTCAGAAGGGGGCGTGGCAGGTGTATGTCTGAATGAGACCAACAATGAAAACACAAAAACATGACAACTTTCACCTCATATTTTACAATGTATCGGTAACCAAGGAGAGAAGAAATAGTTCCCACTTCGAAGAATAAGAATCGAAATATGGCGAGACCTAAGAGAATAAAATAACAAAATAGCTTCAAAATCCAGAAAATATATGATTATTTAAAGAATTATTCAGTCGTAGATGGTCAGAATTAAATGAATCGGTGGAAAGAAACGCCTAGAGTAGTGAATAATCTGCGTAGTAATATCAAATATTTCCGAGTAAATTGACTTCCGCCTTGCTCGAACATCGCCATCATGGCCAAAGATCGATGGAAATGAAGGTAAAATGCTATTAAAATTGTGTTAATCTTGTTGATTAGTATGAAATAAATACCGAATAGCCCTCTGTTCGGTGTCAAATCGACATCGGGGTCAAATCGCAGTCCACCCTTCAGGGTGTCATGCAATTTGACCCTCCGTCTCGAACGATTTGACACCGACATCGGGCTATTGGGTATAATTATCAGATTTCTGGTAGGTAAACTAATTTTTTAAACCTTATTTTAGCCAATGTCAACCAACTTAGTGGCATCAAACTACCATCAAACGTCACTAAGGCCTCTCTTCATAGGGAGTATGAAGATGTATGCAGAGAGGCTGGGAAGATCACAATAGGACTTAGTTCTTTCAAAAACATTTGGCTCAGATATACACCAGACATTTCTATTCTCAAACCACAGTCTGACATGTGTGAGAAGTGTCAGAACAACCATGCAGCCATCCTAAAATCTGCTGGCCTACCTGATAACATAAAGAATAAATAACATAAACATAAACAACAATATTAAAATGCCATAGAACATCTGAGGAAGCCAGACATACAAAGACAGCATTATAACCAGTAATGCCTGCAAGCTACAGAGGAAATTGAAAACGCAAATTGTGTAACTGTCAAAACAATGAGCTTTGATTTATGCACAAAACATATCATATTCCCTCATCGGCATATCAAGTGGGGCCAGCTTAGTTTAAATCAGCAAGAAAGTGTGGCCTCTTTGGCATTTTGTGTGAAGGGTCGTCGTCCAAACCAATTTTTGGATTTTTTGCTACACTATAGGGAAAGGGGCAAACACAGCGGTAAGCATGCTAGATGCATATTTAGAACAGGATGAAACTCCCAACCTATTGCTTGATGCAGACAACTGCACTAGCCAAAACAAGAATAATGCCCTTGTACATTATCTGATGTGGCGCATGCTGATGAATAAAAATGATTCAATTAAGATGTCTTTCATGATGTCAGGGCACACACAATTTGGCCCAGAGTGAGTGAGTGAGTGAGATTGTTTGCCCAGATCGGATGTTTGGAATAATAAAGAAGTGGTATAACCGCAGTGTGGTGGACACCTTGGATGACATTGTTGAACTAATTGATTCCTCTTCCTACAAGCATCATAACAAAGCTATCCCAACATATGATTATGTGAGGAACATTTGAAAAGTAACATGGAGAGATTGGGTGAATTTTCTGCAGTCATTTTTTAAGCCCATCCCACAGCATTTCACTGTCAGTAAAGAATCCCCATAGATCGTTGCTACAAAGGCAAAGGCTGATGATGACACCAAGTGGAAGTTGACATCCAAAAGGTAAGCCTCAAAGTCATAGCAAATGCAGGGTAAGTGAAAAAATAATCAATATATATTTAATTCCAATGATTCAAATTTCCATTTCACTAATCAACCTATGGGTAACTTGAGAGTTACTAGTGTGTATATAGCTCTATGGGTTATTTTTATAGTTCTGATCAATCTAAAGCATAAATTTATGACTTAAAATATACATTTATGGGAAACCAGCTTTTGCATCATGTCCTATCAGCATTGCTATTTATACCCCAATGAATATGATATATTTCTGTGATTTCTTTGAGTTTGTCTTACGACAAGTGACATGGCGAGCTTTACAGCCCAGTCACTTGAACTGATCAGTGACATAAGTACCCATTGAAAAGACTTACTCTGGACAATTTGAGATCTTTAACCTCAATAATTCTATGTTCAAGCAGTTGAGTGGCTAATCCTGATTTATCTAAGTTTATGTTAAGACCTGAAAAGATGCTGCAGTCACTGGATGGTCACTCAGTCATAGAATTATGGGCACAAGAAATATATTGTGCAGATAGCACAATTTAATTCTTAAATTTCATATTCAAGTAGGCCACCAGTGATCCATTCCAGAGGTATGGATGTAAAAAGTCAAAAGTACTTGTATGAGCAAGTATCAGGCCTTTGCAGGAGTGCCCTTGCTGCATCCATCACATGCCCTAAGCCAGACATTCAACGCAAGGGAAAGAGGAAATTAGTGGAAGAATAGATATCTGACATAAATAAAACTTTACCAGATTTTTTGACAGGACTAGAAAATAATTAGCATGAATCTGTCCACCTGGATTGTATTTATGCACATCCATAATCCATTTATTGTCCTCATGGGGTAGATTATGTCCCCTTCAGTGTTCCAAAGAAATATAGCATAATATCTGTAACCATCTAATTCATTAGATACCTGTTGAAAGCAAATGTAAATTGTGGTAGATCATCTACATGTATGCAAAAGGAAAACTGGCATTTCTTTTATCTTAATATTGTACATATAGCTATATAGCAACGTTCCTGTCCTGATCTAATACAGGAAATTTGCATAATGTCCTAAAGTTGGCACTTGCCTTGGCTACTTCCACCAGTGTTGCCAGTATGATACCTCATATTTAATGCTGTAATATTATCATTATCATTGTAAGTACGTTTTTCGAAAATCGATGATGAATTTAGCAAGATTACATTATATCTTACTTCATTGACTGTCCAGCTTACACTCTTTTCAGGTAACATCATCTATGTTGGCCCTATTGGTGGAGTTATACTGTCTATAGCTGCTGACAATTGGATGTTCTGCTTGTGGCGTAGAGTATGTTTTGATTATTGTCAAATAATATATTGTATGATATCGAATCTTAACATAGCATAATTTTGCTTTGTGCTGTATAACAGTATCTGTCTCACAGTTTAATTGAAGATAATTTTGAAGTATTCCGCACCAAAAGTCGAAACCTTCATGTTGGCCCAACTGATGGAGTTATACTGTCTACAGGTGCTGACGATTGATGAGTGAGTGAGTGAGATTGGTTGCTTTACGCCCTTATCAACACATTGAAGTGTTATATCAAGGGCGGGAGAGCTGAGAGGGAGGCAGTTTAAGATCATACCCAGGAAATAGAGATAGAGAAGAAGGTAGGGAGAGACAGAGATGCTGACGATTGGATGTTCTGCTTCTGGTGTGGAATATTTCTTAGTTGTATCAAAGGATATACAATGTGATGTACAGGCTTTCATAACTATAGAAATATATTTTATAACATGATCGGGGGTTGTACACTGCAAATGAGTGAATACATGCCATCGTATTTTGTTGAATGGATCCACACATGAAAATATTAACTTTTTTTTTCCTAAATCTAAGAAGCATTCTTATTGGTTGAGGTTACGCTCACTCATGACGTCACGCCTATTTGTGACGTCATATGCAAGTTATACGCTTGTATAGCGTTTTGGTATCAAAAATCAATATAGTGGGTCATCGGAGAGAAGCGAGGTAAATGAATAGTTTGTTTCTTCAATTTATTTCAAAATATGAGATCGCAGCTTCTCGAGAGATCCCTGGTCAAAAAAAACTTGTGAGCAAGTCAGAAACCAACCTCGTTCATCCTATCATAGTATTATATAGGGTTAGGGTTTGATTATACCGTAAAACTTCAACTAGAGTTGATTACTGAGGTGCCAAATATTCTGATGGTGTATTAAGAGGGAAGTTGGATTCCATATAGTATTGAATGAACGGAATAGCCTAGATACACATTATAACAGCAATAAAGACAAAGCTGTGCACCAAGTCATTCTCAGGTGTTAAGATGGTTGTTTGACCTTTGAATTAACATGGCAAAACATTGTTATAGATGGCTATTCTCAAGAAGATAGTTGTGTAAATACTGTAATATACATGTGCAATGCAACACTATATGGGCCTTATCAAAATTATCCAAAGATCCTTATCTATGGGTTTGCGGTTGGATTTTAATGGTCAAATCAGGATCTTTCACATGTATACGAGTAATTCTCCCAATCGGGCAGCATTTGGTTTTCCAGCCTAGGGTGTCTACATCCTGCATTTGGGATCATCACACATCACACATCACACATAATTGTAACCATTTTATTTGAATTCTCTGGCAAAAATAAGGCTGTGGGAACCCCACTTTCAAAGCTCTTATGCAAAAATCTTCACAGCTATTGTGATAAAATAGCTTTTTCAGTCTAGAAAATATGTAATAATTATGGAATTAATTCAATTTGAATATAATACACAGCCTGATTGAGAAAATATATTACTTCTGCTGAAGAAAAATGGTTTCTACACATGCACACATGTTCATTATTATGAAAAAACACAATATTCATGTAATCATACATTTAAACTGATCTAGAATTGGAAAATATCGTTTTGGAATGTTTGTGTCGCCGTTACGACATATATTAGCTTTAAAGTAATGAAATGTCCCTAAACTAATCATTAATATTATACTGCATATAGGTTTTGGAGGAGGGATGATGCATATGTATTTATATTTTGGTAAATATAAAAGTTATTGGCCTATGACGTTTATAAACACTCATATTCCCTCAAATAAAATTCAATGAATTGATGTGGGAATGTTTTATGTCACGTTACAACATGTAAAATAAATCCCATATGTAGAATAAAATATATTTTTATACAATTTCTCCTTTTCTAATAAGTGTTTAGGCCTGCCTGAATTTGGTCAAAAATATAGTTGTGAGTAAATACAGATGCTGTTGATTTGCAGTGAGCATTTGTTGGGATGTCGCCGTTACGACTATAGCGTCGCTGTTACATCATAATTTTTAGAAATAAACTGATCAATCTATATCAGCACAGTTATTGTTTAAAATAAAACTGATAATTTGACAAAAAGCTATTCAATCTTCTGGTTACAACCAGGCCTTATTTTGGCGGCCAACATCGATTCCCTAGCTCTGACTTTGTCATTTAATTTTGCTGTCATAATTACAGGGTAATTCACCTCAGACTTACACAATATTATCTTACAAATCTACATTAATATGGCTGAAATAAGGCAAAAAATAGGCAAAAATGGAGACATCTGAAGCACATGTGGAGGAATAGAAATATTTGCTCTAGCCTTCCCAAACTTTGTCTGCATAATGCTGATGTTACCTGATATATGTACGCCAAAGATTGTAGAGATTCAACGAATTTTATTTTTTCTAAAAAAATGGCACCCTGAATTCAAATGCTCCCTGTTTGGGAGAATTACTCATATGGGAAATGCCATCCAAATTATGAAAGCATCTCCTGTTTCCATGGAAACAGTCCGTTACCTTGACAATAGCACAAATAGCTTTGTTTGAAACAATATGTATACATGTCTCAGATATATGACCCATTCTCACGAAAATGGTGCAGTCCTTTCCTTTTTGTTTGATCGATCTGAGAGTTGGTAGGTTTAATGGTAATATATGGGCGGTAATATGTCTGAGTTTGCCATTAAATTAGACCATTAGTTTTTGTACAGGAGGTTATCAAAGATTGGTGTAGAAAAATTAGTGAAAAAACGTCGCACACCCCTATATATCTTAGTAATGATCATTTCTCTATTAAATTTGTATATCATCAATTATTTCTATCACCATTCTCTAACTTAATGTTTTCTTGATGTAATAGCCAAGATTTTTTTTTTCCCTATATAATAACTTTTCAAATCAAGGACAACAACAAATGTCAGAAACTGGATTCCCACATCAATCAGATGAAACATCCTATCATTGACTGTCTTTTTATTTATTATTCTCAAATCGTTCTAGTTTTTCTGTTATAAAATGATCAAATATTATCTTTTACCCCTGAGTATGATTAGTTACCAAATTTTGGGTAAATTATCCACGTTTTATGGCTTCAAATTTGGGCGACGTTTTTTCTGAGTGAAAAAACGTCGCCCAATCTATGTCACATTTATTGAATTATTTAAAGCCTGATTGTTATTTTTGATGTTTTTAATACATGACTGACACCATTTTAGACCATTTTAGCATTATTTTTTGAAAATTTGTCATTCATGACAATATTCACTCAAGGATGGTGACGTTTTTATGCAGTAGAGTCATATATATGATGTGTTTCAGGAAAATGAGTCACAAGTCAGAAAAGGGATGTTATTCAAAGTGGTTTAATTCTCGGATCTCTTTGTTGGAATATTCTCATTTTCAGAGTGCTTTGTGCTAATGATCATGGCAATATCTGTACCAAATTTCAGGACAGTGTATTAAATATATCCTTGATATATTTGTGCATTCTTGTCAACGAATTGTAACAAGACTATATGTTGCATCCTGTGAGGTCCATACCTCTTTCATGCAATGTATCATAATCACTCATATCTACATGAAATATATTTATCAATCTTTTTTATTTTGTTAGAGGAAGCTACCTAAGGGCCTGTTCCTTAAAACTGAGCAGGATATGAACATCAAAATCAAATTATTCCTTGATTACAAGGATTCTAATAGGGGCGACGTTTTTACACTGCCAAGTCATATATTGAGTGAAAACTGTAAAAATGTCGCCCAATCTAAAGTCTAAATAACTCACTTATTGAAACCTTGACAGTCACTGGAGATCATTTTCCACAAAGTTTAAGATCATATAATGGTAAATAAATGGAAAATGATATAATTTAGCCAATATTTAGCTCATATTCTTATGTAAAAACGTCCCCATAGTGTGGAAAAAACGTCGCCCTTCCACTATTTTTTATGATCAGTCACCTAAGGTCTGAGAATCTTCCAATGGAGGTATTCATGTGTCTGCCAACCTATACTCATGAAATCAGACTTCTTAGACAAAATTGATTCTATTATTTTAGAAATCACAGCTATATTATCTGGCGACGTTTTTACACCTCAATTTAGCCATTTTCACATTGACTTAGGAGCAAAAATTCTGCTGATATATTCAAACTTAATACATCATTTTATTCGGTTTTCAACCCTCCATTCTATGGCACAAATTTTATTTATGTATATTCATTCAACTATATCGTTTTCCAACATAACTGTGAGTTCGGTAGTGATTAATTGGTTCTTTTCCTTGATTTGATGGTACATAATTAAAAAAATATATATCACAGATACACAAAAGTATATATTTTCATAATGTTTATGCCAAGACGGATTTAGCTAATCAATTCTTATGTATTTAAGATCCCTATCGACCTAGATATTGACCAATATATGAAAAAAAGGGGGGGTTGCACTACTTTCGTGAGAATGGGTCATATATGCGTTCAGTATTGAACTAGGCCTGTATTGAACTAGGAATATCTCTCATATGTTTATATGTTTTAATGTACCATTCGGTCTTACTATTTCAGTGTTTACACCATCCCCCACCCACCCCCAACCCACCAACCAAACTTGGATTTTAAGGGGAAAACATAGCTTGTCAGCATTTAAATTCATAAATAGTGCCCCGAAATGAGTTAAGTATTTGTAGAAAATTACTATTCAAAATATCTATTTATGCACTCATGCAGTGAGTATGGGTACATAAAAAAAGCACATTTCCCAGTTCTCAGACCACGTAACCACTGAGTGTTACTCAGTGTTGCAATGGTAACAGTGTTTCTATAGCAACATTCACTCAGTTTTTTTTAAAGGGCTAATGAAACCGAAACGTCGGACCCCTCAATAAACAAACCTACAACTCATTCTTTCGTCCCTGTCCTTCTTTTCTGGGCTAAATCTATACCTTGACACTTTGTGACTACCGCTTCTTTTCTGAAAGAAGCTGCCCATCGGCAGGATCTCTACCCACAATGACGTCACACCCGCTATCACGGTTTTATGCAACACTACAAGAATCGACATTTATAGCTGTCTCTGCCCACCACATACATGCTTATTGAGCTTATTCTCTCTTCTGACTCCTACCGTATCTTAGTAAGCAACGTTCTGAGCTAGTGATTACTGGAAAAATATTGTCTAGAAAAGAAGATATAAGCCCATTTACCACCAGCAAGGCCTGTGATAAGATTCGAATTGACGGCCATTGCCGCGAAATATATCAACAAGCGCCGAAAATGGTGTCTCCCAATACCGCCGCTAGCGCCACTGCATAGGCCTACACACGGCCACTGCTCAGTGCGTAGGCCACTGAGCAGCGCTTGGGGTGGGGGTGGGGGTGGGGTGGAGGTGGTAGAGAACGGGGCAGCTGGGTGGACGGGAGTTCGTCGGCAACTGTTTTCCTTTATTTATACAAGCAACTAGCCTAAAAGTCAGATCCCAACACAACCCAATCCAGCGGTATGCTTTCTGGAGATTTTTTTTAAAAAACAGATGGGTTACTAAGCACTCATTTTTTTTAAAAAAACAGATGGGTTACTAAGACTACTAATAGTATATCATTAATAGGAAAAAAGATTTAAATGATTGATAAATTTTAAGTCATTTACCCGCTTATATAGAATATCACCTCGTTATCAATTACCCCTGTTATCATGCTTTTAATGAAATGCATTTTGGACCATAACTATTAACAAAATACAATTCCAAAAGATATAAGAACTGCCCCCTTCTACACACACCCCAAATCCATAAGACCAGGAACCCAGGCAGACCAATAGTGGCCGGCATTGTCTGCCCCACTGATAAAATCTCTGCACTAGTAGATCAAATACTGAGACCACTAGTAAAGAAAATTCCTTCATACATCAAGGATACCTGCCACTTCATACAGACCCGACAAGAACATGGGCTGTTACATGATAACGACATAATGGCTACTATAGACGTCACAGAACTCTATACTTTGATCCCACATCAAGACGGCATTGTAGCAGTGGAAAACACTCAATTTTTTTTTAATAAATTTTATTGGTCAAAGTTTCATATTTGATAATTCTCATTTGCCAATTGGAAAACATAACATACGTATCAAAATTACAATTTCTTGCTGTTCATCTTTACTATCTCTACTACAATATAACATAGATTTCGACTTACCCTTCAGATTTAATTATTTAACCTTTAATCTGCTCATTAATTATTACATATATGATCTTCCACTACATAATCTTATATATCACCGAATCGTTTCAGTTCAAAACAACTCAGTTCGAGATGTTACTTCTTACTTCTTGCGTCTTACTCAGTACAAATATACATATAACATTTTTGTAATTTTTTTTGTGGCCGGTTAAAAACACAGATACGATGGGTTCGCAGATAAAATACAACTTGTAAATGCACCTTGATAGTTAGAAACTATATCTTTTCAGCTCATGTAGCTTGTTGACTCTTTGAGTCTCTTTACCTGTCTAGTCAACAATAATATATTAGGTTTGGCAGCGTACATTACTTATGCTCAAGTATTATCCCTCCAGTTGTCAGTCTTTTTGAGGGTTTTCTTCAGAGTATCCCACGTTTTTATCTTATCGTTAGGGCTCAATTTATTCCAGACCCTCGGGCCTTGAACATGGGGAGATTTGTTGTACTTTTCCATTCTAGCCACTGGCTGAATGAGGTTGATCCCTCTGGCTTGCCTAGTTTCTCTAGGCATTTGCTGAATATTTACAGGATTTTTTGCAAGCATGTACATTAATCCTTGTATGGCTATGTCTGCTCTTTTTTTGAACGGATCAATTCTTAGGTTATCACGCATCTCATTGATTGTAAAACACAATACGGATAGCCCTGTTCAATACACTTTGCAGTTTTGTTATCACACTGCAATTACTCATATTATACAAGATGTTTCCATATTCCGCCAACGACAATAAGTGCGATTTAACAATAGTAGTGGCCATCTCTTTGTTTAGGCATGGCCTTAGTCTAACTTTATGCTGAATGGTATTTTAGATCTTCACAAAATGAGCGTTAAAGTTTATGTTCTCGTCTATCTGATAACCTAGATATCTTACCACTTTTGCCTGAACTCTATGACCACCCCAATAACCTGATCAACCCATGGACCGTCACTGAATTGATACAAATGGTACTAACAACCAACACCATGATGTATAATAACCAACAATTCCTACAGATCCAAGGAACAGCCATGGGTACAAAAATGGCCCAAAGCTACACCAACATCTATTATAGATTATAGAGTATAGAAACTGATCTATTATCAAGGACCTCAATCAGCCCCTCCTTATGGAGACGATACATCAATTATATATTTGCCATTTTCCGCTGCACCCAGGATGAACTAGACCAATTTCTTGCTAAGATCAACACCTTTTTCCCAACCATAAAGTTCACCACCAGTACCAGCCACCTTTCGGTCAATTTTCCTAGATGTCTCAGTCTACAGAGGAAACAACAACACAATCCAGACCAAATTATATCTCAAGCCTACTGATAAGTGCCAGTACCTCCATGCTCATTCATACCATCCAAGACACACCATTCACCCCATAGCATATAGTCAGGCGATTAGACTACAGCTTATCAACCCAACAATTGAGGAATATGACCATGCAACCAAACGTCACCTCAAACTTCTGACCCTACAAGGGCATGACCACCAACGTACAAGGGACACCATTCTAAAAGCCAGAGAAATGAATCACAATACATTACTCAACCCCACTGCAAAAGAAAAAAGAAAATCATTCCCTTCATTATCCAATACACCCCTGCCAACCAAAGGGCAAAACGAATCCTAAAGGAAGCAACATCCTTCCTATGCCCCAATCCAGCCAACCATAAGTTCCTACAATACTGCTGTATGGTAGCCTACAGAAGGGCACCAAATTTCAGAGACCTCCTGGTCCACTCCTCCTATCCATCAACTCAGAAATGCAGCACATGCCGCCCTTGCATGCAGTTTAGCTGCACTATATGTGAACATATGATATCCACAAAGAAAATCACATCCACCTCCAACAAGAAGACATTCAATATCAGCGGTCACAACACCTGTGACACCAGTAACACCATCTACTGCATCACCTGTCCCCTCTCCACATGCAGAAAACAGTATGTGGGGGAGATAGGTCGAAACATCAGAGAGAGAACAAAAGAGCACCCCGCCGACATCAAGTACAGACGTTGGGAAAAACCAGTAGCCAAGCACTACATAAATCACGATCGCCAATCAAGAGATCTAATTCTGACCATCATAGATTCAAGACCTTGAATACAAATGACAGGAAACGCCAAGAAGAGGCCTGGATCATCATGCTCGACACCCTAGCCCCGAGCGGGCTAAATCTCTAATACTAAGCCAAGGCAGGAAAAACCTGCTGCACAGGGAACACAAGAACTGCTCCCTTAGAGGAGCCATGTCCATGACCACCACTGATTGGCCGCTCGATTCGAGCGACCTAGATTCAAATCAGCGAGATTCATAACAATAACAAACCAGCAAGAGTGCACTCAGCAGGACACCACACCACTATTCTCAGCCAAAATGTACCAAATTAAGGACAGTCCACTATACAATGCCATCTATGTTCCACCTGGATGTCAAATAGAGGGGGCAACTTAATCAAACACTTGAATAAGTACCATGCCAGGCCTAACAAACGGGGTAAGTACCCTTGCCCAGTCTGTCCCAAGTTGTTCAACCGCCGACAGGAATTTGGTCATACATACAGACCAAGTGCACAGAGGGGATATACCCCTACCTAGACCTATTCTGAACTCTGAGGCCCCACCTAAGCCTATTCTTCCGAAAGTTGATATATTGATATTATATTGATATTATTATATAATGTTTACTACATTTACTACAAACCTAAGGCACTGTTCCATATACTAGCGGGTAACAACTCCCCATACGTTGCAGGTGTACCACCGAGTAAACCCAAGCCTACCACTAGTAAACACAAGATTCAGCACCCGCCTAGCTTCCTGATCATATGCTTAGAAGACAGAAGGACAGATGAAACCACAAAACCCACCAACAATACCATACCTCCTGTAATGAACTCTTATGACCCAACCCTCAGGCTCCCAAGAACACAACATGCCCTGCCCACCCCAGTCAAGAGGGCCCCAAGACATGAGAGCCCTTGCCGACATGAGCCAAACATAGCCACCGACACACATCAGCTGAGTGAACAAACCATAGCCAAAAAGCCATGACTGGATCAACAGAGTAACAATAACTTCTCAGAGGCCCTGAAAGGGCTTCTTCCAACCGAAGAAAAGAAGACTATTCCCGACACACATACCAGTCCACATGCCAACAATGAGTTAATCCAAGCCCAAGAATTTGAACGTTGTAACACCCCATGCCAGGACGAAAATCCTCCACAGACTGTGAATATAACACAGCCCAACGCAAACAGTGATCTGAGCCTATCATGCTCCTGTGATACCAATCCCTCTGAACTGAATCACCAACTTAACTCCATTGCTCCACCACTAGGGAGCCTTGCCTCCACCTGGCGTACCCGCCTAAACAACATCAATAACCCTAGTTAACTCCCCATGGTAAGGGATATTTGGAGGTGACGACTTAGCTACATAAAAATTTTGTATCTAAATTGTCGTCACACCCACTAACCTCCCCGCCACTATGTCCCCCCGCACCTGGTGGAGTGAGTGAGTGAGATTGGTGGCTTTACGCCCTTATCAACACTTTGAAGTGTTATATCAAGGGCGGGAGAGCTTAGAGGCAGGCAGTTTATGATCATACCCAGGAAATAGAGATAGAGAAGAAGGAAGAGAGACAGAGAAAAGAGACAGAAAGGCCCTTTAAGGTCTTACCCAGGACCAGGCACTTTAAGGTCTTACCCAGGACCCACGCACCTGGTGGAGACAGGAGATATATGTACAAGTATGTATATAAATGCACAGACATATATATATTTTCACATAAAATATATACCTGCCTGTTCCTCACCTGCCATACAGGAGAGAACAGAACATGAAAAATGATAATAATACTTGTCACCCCAGTGACATCCTAGCTGATAACCACCTGTATCTACCTGGTATGATACTTGAGGACTGCCTGATGAGCTCCCCCAGGAGCGAAACCATGTATTGCCATTTAGCCCCCCCCCCTCTAGGGGGAGGGGCCCCCCTGCCCTCTAGTGGATTATGGGAAGTAAATACTTTTCATAATATAACAATTTTTACTAAATTGTAATAGGGAACAGGGCATTTATTTATTATAACCATCATTTTTGCTGGTAAAAATAATAAATAAACCATAAACATCTGACACATCTCATTTGTTTTGGCATAGCCTATGACGTAATAGGCGGATCGTGATGTAATACTTACAACGCTATGGAGATTATCGGATCTTCATGGCATAGTAGCAGTTTGGTTAAAGTGGTGAGGAGCAGTTCGCCTCGCATAATATATACTCCTTAACATCTGAGTATATCACAATGCACAAATCACAAAGGTCGCGGCCAGACACTCAATGAACTGCAGTCCCAAGGCTATTGGGTTATCGGTGGCTCACAGGCCGTGGCAAGAGTAATAAGGAACTGTGTAGTGTGTAAAAAACTTTGATGCCCATTAGAAGATCCAAAGATCGCCAATCTTCCCAAGGAGTCCCACTCCTCCTTTTACACATACAGGAATGGATGTCTTCGGACCCTTCATGGTCAAAGGAGCAAGGTCATACATCATCAACAGTCGCACCCTCTCTCCAACCAACTTGACTAACCCAGCGTCCGAACCTCCTATCACCCCCAATCATCTATTACATCACAAGCAAGACATGATAAGGACCCCACCTGGAACGTTTGTGAGGGAAGACATGCATGGGAGAAAGAGGTGGCACAAAGTCCAATATCGGTTAGAACAGTTTTAGTCAAGATGGAGGAGAAAATCACCAGTCTACAAGCCAGGGTTAAATGGACATAGTCCTTCTGAAGGATCCTGACGCCCCTCGATTAGAATGGCCTATGGGTACAATTATCAAGGCAGACCCAGACAAAGATGACCTAGTCAGGAAAGTAACCCTACGAGTGGGCACGAAGAAACTTGACGAGGCAGGAAAACCTCAACACAAGGTCTCCGAGCTGGACAGGCCAGTTCAGAAGGTTGTGCTTCTTGTAGATTCTGGTTGAACATGTCAAGGGTGATTTGCCTTAATGATATTAGAAACCCCCCTATGTTTTTTTTAATTTTAAATCCCCTAAATCTAGGTAAACTATTATACATAGATTTCACATGACATCACCCAGTAGGCTGGGGTATCACAGTGGCTACCATGTCTGGGGTCACTGCTACGCTTGCCGTCTATGGCGGGGGTATCAAAACAAAGTTGATAAACCTCACAAGAGTAGATACTTGGGTAATTCTACACTAAAGGCAGATTATCTAACCTATCATGAAGATATTGTTGAGGAAGATGAAAATTAGTAAAGGTTAAAACAGCCACAAAACGGTATTTTCAAGTATCGCAGCATACATAGGCATTTAACTTGACCCCAAACATGGCCAGGGCCATGACGTCAGTGAAATCTATGTATAGGGATAGCAACAAGAGTGCACATTTTTGTACTTAAGAGGCATCTCCTCAAATGAATCCCTATTCCTTGATAAAGGGCTAATGAGCCTGAAACGTTGGACCCCTCAATAAACAAACCTACAACTTACTCCTCCGTCCCTGTCCTTCTTCTGTTCTGGGCTAAATCCATACTTTAAGATTTATTATAGGGATATTTGGTTGGAGTGTAACAGTGGTCATTCTGAGCGGGAGACTTCATGCTGGGTGATCCGTCCCCCCCTTGTGGGAATCTAGGGAAAATCATCTACGGCCAAAGGGTCTAATGTTTTTCTATGGTTTTAACTATCTATTATTTCAAGGTAAAAATATGTAATATTGGTGCTGATGTCTCTTAGGTCATTTAGAGCTATTTTATGCACTCTGTGGAGAGTAGATTATTTTTTCATGTTATATTATATTCACTGCTGTACTGGATACATTCTGCCCATACACACAAGCCAAGAATACACATGTGGAGCGAGCATGCAAATCTCCTTACTGAGTTGTTTTTCATCCCCAAAGATGGCATTTGTGGTTAGTAATTTCATTATATCATCGGTATAATGTATTATGTATGCTCTGTATTAGTTCATACAGAGAAATATCGATTTAATGTATCTTTAAAGTTAATATCAACCAAGTATGGGTAGGATATGTCTACCATGCTGGATTGTTTACATAAGGAGTGAGACTGCTTAGTGAAGTTATTCTATGTCTTTGCAGTTTCATGGTCGGTCTAATCACCACTGTATGGACACTAGTCGTTAAATAAAGATTTGGAAATCAACCAGTAACATGGGTGCTGCAGCCCTATGGAAATGCAGTGTGCAACATAACCCTGAAGTAATCATGATATAAAATAGTATTCTAATCACTCTTTTAAGGAAAAATATGCATTTTTTTTGAAAACCTGAAATTCCCTGAAGACTGGCATCTCTGTATGTCATTTTAGGATTGCAGCGTAAAAATCTTAATTATGCCGTCGATCGGGGCACCAAATACCATGCACTGCATTGGCAGCATCGACAGTCTCAGCGTGAAAACTTCAGGCAACATGAGCAACAGAGGTGGGAGTGAAAACAGCCCAAGGCCCAGTGATTTGTATAAGCGGCGCTTAAAGCTCCCTTCCCAGCTAATTTCTATACAAATCTCAGTTTTCACTTGTTAAGCTAACTAGTACACTGCCCCACCTTATCCCAATCATTTAGGTTTCTTTCTTAAGGTTGGAGTTTAATATTTGAGAAGAAATACTCGTCCTCCCGTACTGGTGCTCACCAGTGTGACCTCCTTAGTCACCAGTGTGACCTCCTTAGCCTTGTTCCATACAGATAGTTGCCGCGCATGCGATGACGGAGAAAATTTGTTGGCAGACAGAGAGAAACATGGGGCTTGGTGTGGCACAGAGGCGCCACTATGTGACCATTCAGTGCATCCACAGAACTGTGATGATGGCTTCTATACATATCCCTGTGTGTCCCCGATCGTAAAATCACAGAATTTAGACATTTATTTTACTTTTCATTGAAAAAGAGATAGATAATATTGAGTTTGGGAACTAATATGAATGTAATTCCAGAAGAACCACTCGATCTTAAATCCTGGGAATGCAGCTTTAAAAACTACTCATGTTGAGACTGCAATTGTTGAAATGCAACAGAAGTGCGGCAAGTTAACAATACATGCCCTGACTGCAAACAAATGTTAGGAACTATTCATAATTAACCATGGGGGGGGGGGGGCGGGGGGTGAGTGAGTGAGATTGGTTGCTTTACGCCCTTATCAACACATTTAATATGGTTATATCAAGGGCGGGAGAGCTGAGAGGGAGGCAGTTTATGTTCATACCCAGGAAATAGAGATAGAGAAGGGAGAGAGAGACAGAGAAAAGAGACAGAAAGGCACTTTAGGGTCCCACCCAGGACCAGGCACTTTAAGGTCTTAGCCAGGACCTGGGAGGGGGACAGGAGAATTTGTGAAAAAGCAAAATTGTATGACCCCTCCTTAAAGTCTTGTGCAGAATTGCTTGTCCCCCCCTTCAAAGTTTGTGCAAAATTTCATGACCCCCTTTTCAACCACACTTTTTTAATACTCTTCCACATCTTTAAAATTGATGACAAAGGAACAATCAAGGATTATTATGCTCACTGATTGCCTATAGAGAACAGTCGCTTGAGTGGTGAGAGCTAATCCATTGGAAAGATGAAGAGACTGGAGATTTTTACTTCAAGATGTGGACAGATGAACATAACATAGGTCGTTAGACGACAACAGCATTTTCTAAAGAGGGCTGTGTTACAAGAGACATATTGATATTGGCAGTTATTTCATTGGGCCAGTGAGTCAGTTAAATCTCGCTTTACCTCATGGAATTAATCTCAGGAATAAGTCCCTCCACAACCTGGGTAACATGGACTGAGGCCCGCAGGTCCATGCCTATTTCCCTCGCATGGAGGCAGCAGTCAACACCAAACCTCCAGAAGTTGCAAAAGCAGGAAAGAAAAGCTTGCAGGAAGTTGACCATGTGAAGGTGCTACAATGTGATCAAGAGATTAGGGCATCCGCGCCGCAACTGAGGATGAGGCAGATGACTTCTAGCTAGGCCTGGGTCCCAAAAAAATAGATTGTAGGAAAAAACATCACAGAAATAGGTTAGTGAGAGAAAGCCTGCCCAGAAATATGATTCGCTGAATTTCAAAAACCTTGCACCCAGAAAAATGCTTGCAAACTTTGCGAAGGGTTTTCAAGGCAGTTTCGCTTGCAAAATGTTGTTGTCAAAACCAGGAAGTAAATGTTAAAATTATTCACTTTAGTTTCGTATCTTTTACGACTTTGCTATTGCGTCATTGCTGACCTAATTACGGCAGGATGCTTTCCTGTTCAAATAAAGCTAGCTCAGCGTCCCTTAGTACGACTGACGCCAAACAGTAAGGACATGTCCTTGTTTCTCTCTGCACTTTGTAACCATATTTCAATAGGTTATGGGCCCAGACACCTTCAACTGTGGACGAAATAGTCAGTGAGTACTTTGTGCAGATGCCGAGCTAAATTTTGTGAACTTTTGAGTGCAGGAAAGAACTTTTATGTGACTTAGAAGTTTGGAGTTTTCTGTGTACACTCAAATTGAAAATGGCGGCAAATACAGCATCTATTTCTTCACTCAAGGGAGGTAACTACCCAACATGGAAGTTACAGTGCCAAATGGCCTTGATGAAGGATGGGCTGTGGAATATTGTACAAGGGACTGAAACTCGACCAACTCCAGAGAATGGTGATGCTAGAGTAAAGTTTGATAGTAGATGGGACAAAGCCTTGGCCATCATTGTTCTATCAATTGACCCAGCTCTCTTGTATTTGGTTGGAGAGCCCACAAGTCCCGTCGCAGTATGGACCAAGCTAGCGGATCAGTTTCAGAAGAAGTCATGGGCCAACAAGCTTCATCTGAGGAAGAAACTGTATTCATTAAAGCTGAAGGATGGTGATTCTGTACAGGATCACATAAGGACAATGACTGAAACATTCAGTGCACTATCAGTAGTTGGGGACGCCATTACTGATGAGGACCGAGTAGTGCACCTTCTCGCCAGCTTACCGGACTCCTACGGCATGCTTGTTACGGAGTTTGAGGCATGTACAGATGTGCCTAAGATGGAAGTAGTCACGGAGCGACTGCTCCATGAGGAGAGAAAGTATGAGGATGGTACTTCCTCACACAGTACAGCATCGGAGAAGGCAATGTTTGTGAGGCGGCAAAAGGGTCAGAAAGCGACTGCTAAAGGACCTAAATGCTACGGTTGTCAAAAGATTGGCCATATCAAGCGTGAGTGTCCCGCGCTTAAGAAGTCCGAGGGTAAGGACAAAGGAAAGAGCAAGCCACACAGAGCGCACAGTGCCAGGGAGGACAGCGGCTCTGACAGTGACTACGTCGGGCTGACTGTGATACACGCTCTGTCCGTCAAGGGGGCAGCACCGGGAGGATGGATCATTGACTCTGGAGCCATGAGTCATATGTGCAACGATAGGTCTAAGTTCCTTACTTATACCCCTCTTGATCAACCACAAGGAGTTACAGTGGGAGATGGGTATGATCTACCTGGAGTAGGGACTGGAACTGTCTCACTGGAAATGGAACTCCCTGAAGGTAAAGTGAAGACTGCTAAACTGAGAAATTCCTTATATGTGCCCGAGCTCTCTTTCAATCTCCTTAGTATTTCTCAGGCCACTCGCTATGTAGAGCGTACTGTATTTACTCATCATGGATGCCAATTTATTGACTCTAATGGTGAGATTGTGGTAACAGGAGAGAGAGTAGGAGATCTTTACTATGTGA
This sequence comes from Sthenelais limicola, assembly GCA_942159475.1. Taxonomy (NCBI): domain Eukaryota; kingdom Metazoa; phylum Annelida; class Polychaeta; order Phyllodocida; family Sigalionidae; genus Sthenelais; species Sthenelais limicola. Next base: position 108,871,897 of record OW804095.1, on the reverse strand, counting down.
ACTGTAAGGAGAACCACCACATTGCAGCTGTGACACAGAGAGGGAACAAGCCCACTGAAGAACTGTGGCACAAGAGATATGGACATCTCGGCAATCAGAATATGAGGAAACTAAACGCAGAAAGCATGGTTGTTGGACTGGACTGTGCTATGAATGGTGATGTAAGTGTGTGTGAACCATGTGTTCAAGGAAAACATCATCGCACCAAGTTTCCTACCAGTGGTGCAAAGAGAAGTGAAGCAGTGTTGGGTTTGGTACATAGTGATGTGTGTGGGAAGATGAGTACCAAATCACTCAGTGGCTGTGAATACTTCCTAACCTTTGTTGATGACAAGACTCAGTACACCTGGGTGTATGTGCTAAAACACAAGGACCAAGTGTTCAATCAATTTCTGGAATGGAAAGCCCAGGTAGACACTTCTACGGGCATGAAATTGAAGGCACTTCGGTCTGACAATGGTGGCGAGTATACCTCAACAGAGTTTCAAGCCTATCTAAGGAAGGAAGGAATCAGACAGGAGCTAACTGTACCAAAAACGCCGGAGCAAAATGGAGTTGCGGAGAGAATGAACCGCACGATCGTCGAGACAGCTCGCTGTATGCTGTCTGAGTCTACACTCCCCCGCATGTTTTGGGCAGAAGCTGTGTCTACAGCTGTGTACTTGAGGAACCGGAGCCCAACCACTGCAGTTGAGGGAATGACCCCTTATGAGTCTGTGACTGGTGAGAAACCTCATGTAGGTATGCTGAGGGTGTTTGGCTGTCTAGCCTATGCTCACATACCTAAGGATGAAAGAAAGAAATTCGATCCTAAAGCCAGGAGGTGCATCTTTCTTGGCTATGGTACCACTACCAAGGGATACAGACTGTATGATGTGAAGCGCTCCAAGGTGATTCTCAGCCGTGATGTCATCTTTGATGAGACAAAGCATGGGGTTGAGAAGGAGCAATCTGCTGTGGAGAAGGAGCCCGAACCCGTGGTTAAGAAGGAGCCTAGCTGCTCTATCGAGACAACCATACTCCTTGACAGCAGTGACAACGAGTCTGTGGTAGAGGAAGATGTGCCAGTGGTAGAGGAAGTTGAGCAAGTGATAGAGCCAGAGGAGCCAGCAGCTCAAAGGCCACGTCGTGAGAGGAGAGCACCTAACATGTATGGCGAATGGGTGCAACTGACTCACACTAATCCCCAACCAACTTCTCTACAGGATGCAGTGTCAGGACCAAACAAGAAGAAATGGCAGGATGCCATGAAAATGGAGATGGACTCACTCCATGGAAATCAAGTCTGGGACTTGGTTCAACTCCCAAAGGGCAGGAAGACTGTCGGCAGCAAGTGGGTGTTTAAGGAGAAGTTGGGAGCAGATGGAACCATCGAGAGGTTCAAGGCAAGGCTAGTTGCACAAGGTTTTTCCCAACAGTACGGACTGGACTATGATGAGACCTTCAGTCCAGTAGTGAGGTCAGAGTCAGTCCGCACAGTGATTGCACTAGCTGCAAGAGATAATCTCCATCTGCATCAGCTCGATGTGACAACAGCCTTCTTAAATGGCACCCTGAAGGAGGAAGTGTATATGAAGCAGCCAGAAGGGTTTAAGGTTAGAGGCAAAGATGATCTCGTCTGTAGGCTAAAGAAGAGCATCTATGGCCTTAAACAATCACCACGCTGCTGGAATGCTGCACTCGACGAACACCTGTGCAAGATTGGGTTCAGCCAATCTACTAATGACCCGTGTATATACACATCAGAAGGAGGATTGGTGATTCTTGCTGTCTATGTTGATGACATAATCATAGCAGCAGGAGATGAACACAAAATGAGGAAGGTGAAGAAGGCCATCGCTGATGAGTTTACTGTGACCGACATGGGTAAACTCAAATACTTCTTGGGTGTAGCTGTTGACCAAGAGACAAATCCTGTGAATATCTGGATGGGTCAATCAGCTTACACTGAGAGAGTGCTTGAGAAATTCAAGATGAGCGAGGCCAAACCTGTGGCGACGCCAGTGGACACTAGCGTCAAACTCACCAAATCTAATGAAGATAGTGAGGCCGTCAACCAGTCGCTGTATCAATCAGCTGTTGGCAGCCTACTGTACTTATCTACATGGACAAGACCAGACATCACATATGCTGTGAGTAATGTAGCTAAGTTCTGCTCGAAACCATCAAACGAGCACTGGACGGCAGTGAAGCGAGTCATGCGCTACCTGAAGGGGACCATCGACTATGGTCTATGCTTCGAGAAGGGAAATCCAGGCGACTGCTTTGGTTTCTCCGACTCTGATTGGGCCGGCGACATCAATGACCGCAGATCCACCTCAGGGTACATTTTCCAGATCTGTGGAACCGCCGTAAGCTGGAGAAGTAAGAAGCAAAGCTGTGTAGCTCTCTCCACCGCTGAGGCCGAGTACATGGCTTTAGCAAGTGCTGCTCAGGAAGCAGTCTGGATGAGGCAGCTTGTTGGTGACTTAACAACCGCACCAACCACACCGATGCTGATCTACGAGGATAACCAATCAGCAATTTGCATGGCCAAAAACCCGCAGTTTCATGGTCGTGCAAAACATATTGGTATTAAGTATCACTTCATCCGTGAGCAAGTGGAAAACGGTACCGTAGACTTCCAGTACTGTCCCAGTGAGGACATGGTCGCAGACATCCTAACCAAAGGTCTGAATAAGGAGCAGTTCCACAAGCTCCGCACCATGACTGGAGTGAAGAGGCCTAGTGACAATTAGTTTTTGTCAAACCTACTTCACTCTAACACTGAGAAGAGACTTCTTCTCAAAATCTCTATTTTTTAGAACTGAACTCTCATTATAACTGAAAGATGCTATAATTCTAAGTCACGTCCTAAGTCAAATGTTATTGCTAAGTCAGGTAGTTTGTCTACTGTGTTTAAATTCTGAATAATGATCTGATAAATAATAAGGTGCTAATACCAGGAGTATTTCTAGGATAATTGAAAGGTCTGTTACTAATTCTGTGAGTAAAACATATATTGTTACAGAATCGTATGTTGGGGGGAAATTACCTTGTTACGAATCGCATAAAAAATAATTTTTATATGTCTAACTCTGATGAATGTTGCGATTCGCTTGTGACTCGCCAGTACGACTCGTGGCGATTCGCATGTTTTCTAAGACTTTATAACCTTTTTCTCAGATTCGCATGTTTACGATTCGGGTATTCTGACCTGCTTATGGTCCGCGCTTTCTCTATAAATGTGGGACAAACTGCCATTATGTTGATTAATAAACTGGGCGTTACTCTAGCACCTTGTTTGTTACCATCCTTCCTCGATAAGCCAACCTCTAGTCGATTAAGAGCACTTGAGAATATTAGAGTAACTCAGATCCACGAGACCTCCACCTGGGCGAATCAGATCCACGAGACACCATCTCAGAAGCGAATCAGATCCACCAGAACTCCATCTTCAGTCATTATCCGAATTCTAGCTTAGTACACTACCCCTTCAACATGAGTTTCCACGCTTCGCCGTCGCTTGATAACCTATGGGACGAGGATGAGCCTCTCCCATATCTCCCCCCCGATCCGTATTACATCAGACATAATCGCTCCCTTAACATTGGTGGCAGCGGTGAGGATCGTCAGAACCCTCAGGAGAGCGATTCAGCAGGATCATCAGCGACAGACCCACATCCTTTCCCACTTACACCCTCGCTGGAGATAACAGTAAATCCTAGGCAGTATGAGAATTGGAGATCAACCCAGCCAGCCAGAGACAGAAAAGTCAGAGTACTGGACCAGGTGGAAAGGCCGGATGTCAAAGTGCGACCTGGGAGTGGAGGTGGTGTAGCAGTAGCAAGGCCTGGACGGAAAGTAAAAGCTTCACCCAGAATATATGACGGCACTTCTTCTCTGGGGGACTTTCTGAACCATTTCAGAGTAGTAGCGGATCTGAACGACTGGACTGATAAGGAGTGCGCTCTATACATGGGGGCGAGTCTGGACGGGTCAGCTCTGGCCGTGTTAGAAAAGGTGGATCTAGATGGACCAACGAGTTACATGCTACTCGTGGAGGAGCTAGAGAAAAGGTATCAACCAGCAGACCAACTAGCCTTGTACAGAACGCAACTGCGACTGAGGAGACAGGGGAAGGAGGAAAATGTGAGTGATCTAGCTGATGCCATCGAGAGGATGGTCAGACTGGCCTACCCTAGGGTGGATCGTGAAGTCCGAGATGATCTGAGTAGGGACGCATTCATCGCAGGCATGAGAGAGGAGAAACTGCGCCAATGGGTAGTACAAGCACGACCCAATACTTTCGCGGAGGCTAGAGCAGCAGCCCTACATGCAGAAGCGTTTAATCAAGCAGAGAAGGACAGATTCGCAGTCCCCAAGAATCAAGTTAGAGTAGCCACACAAGAGAAAGGCCCCAGCCAGATGGAAGAGGTGTTTGGCAAGATTCTGGAGAAGCTGGAAAAATTAGAAATGAATAACCGTGCAGCGCCTAGGAATCGTGGATGCTTCCAATGTGGGGAATTGGGACACTTCAAAAGGGAATGTCCAAACAGACCAGCCATGCAATCACCAGCAGCGGGAAACGACCAAGGGCAGCGATAAGCCGGGATCAGGCTGCTCAGCGACTAACCGGCGGAGGTAAAGGATGGACAGCGATCCAGGGGAGGTGGGATCCATCCACAGCAGGAGTGGTGATTGATGGGTGGTGTCAGGGAGTGCTGATCCAGTGGTTGGTCGATACAGGAGCATGTACCACAATAATCAGCAAGGAAGCATGGCAGCAGATGAAGGATCCGCCACCACTGAAGGCATCATATATGAGAATCACAGGGGCTGGGGGAATGCCGGTGGACGTGCTGGGAGAGACAGAACTAGAGGTGGACTTTACATCAGTGACAATTAGAATGAACGTGATAGTGGCGAAGCTGGATCAGGGAGGGATCCTGGGGATGGATGTCATCAGGGCACGAAAAGGACAATTGGACACTGTAAGTGGACTAATGTGGTTGGAGACAGAAGAGGTAGTCTCGCAAGAACGACTAGAAGGTTATGCTTATGTGACTAAAGAAACTACCATCAAAGCAGGTAGTAGGGCATTGCTGGGAGTCACGTGGGGGAAAGTGCCACAGAATGACAATGAATGTGAGAAGCTGATGATCATAGAAGATGGAGGACTGATACCAGAAATACGAGTCGCACGGTCCGTACATGACGCTACCAACCCAGGAGGAATCACAGAGGTGATGAATGGAGGTGTTGAAGACATTAGAATACCGAAAGGAAGCAAGGTCGCTTGCTGGTCAGAGGGAGAGTGTCTCTCGGTGAGAGGGAGAAGTGCAACAGAACGAACAAGCGAGCAATACAGCTTGTTACTAGAACGACTCTGGGAGCAGACAGACCAACGCACTGTGGGCGAGTATAAGGAACAGGTGAATCAGTTATACGAACAATTTGCACATGTCTTCTTCATAGAGGGAGAGGAACTGGGACGCACAGGAATTACCAAACATCAGATCCAGACAGGATCACAGTCTCCAGTCAGATGCAAACCAAGGAGGGTGCCCATCCATCGCCGACAAGTGGTGGAAGAGGAGTTAGAACGAATGGTAGAAGGAGGTATAATAGAGCCAGCCAGTGGACCATGGGCATCGCCAGTGGTGTTGGTCAAGAAGAAGGATGGAGGTTGGAGATTCTGTATCGACTATCGAAATCTGAACAAAATAACAAAAAAGGATGCATACCCCCTACCAAGGATGGATGACACACTAGACATGATGAAAGGAGCTAAAGTGTTCACTACACTGGATCTGGCCAGTGGGTATTGGCAGGTGGAGATGGATGAGGGGAGTAAAGAGAAAACAGCATTCTGCACGCATCAAGGACTTTTCCAATTTAATGTGATGCCATTCGGATTGGTAAATGCGCCCTCAACATTCGAGCGCCTGATGGACACAGTGCTGGCAGGACTGGTGGGGGATCAGTGTCTGGTGTACCTAGATGACGTAATAATATTCGGAAAGGACGCAGGGGAGTGTGCAAGGAGAGTTGAAATAGTACTGGACAGAATCTCCAAAGCCGGACTAGTAATCAAGCCGAGTAAATGTCAGCTGTTCCAAGAATCGGTTGCCTTCCTAGGACACTTGGTCTCAGGAGAGGGAGTGGCTACTGACCCCTCTAAAATTGAAGCTGTGCGATCCTGGCCTACACCAACCACAAAAGAAGCGTTGAGGAGTTTCCTGGGATTCTGTTCTTACTACAGATCGTTTGTCAAAGACTTTGCTAGTATCGCCAGCCCATTGTTCGAACAGACTAAAAAGGACCATGTATTCGCTTGGAGTGATGACTGCCAGGAAGCGATGACGACACTCACAGCACGATTGTGCGATGCTCCTGTACTGGCGTTTCCTGATGCTGACATACCAATGATTTTGGATACGGATGCGTCCTACCATGGCCTCGGGGCAGTGTTGTCCCAGGTGATTGATGGGAAGGAGAGGGTACTAGGGTTCGCAAGCCGATCACTGAACAAACCTGAAAAGAACTATTGTGTGACGAGAAAAGAATTGCTGGCCATCGTGTTCGGGGTAAGGAAGTATCGATCATACCTGGTTGGATCCCACTTCACAGTAAGAACGGACCACAGTGCATTAAAATGGCTACTGGAGTTAAAAGAACCAGAAGGACAGATGGCTAGATGGCTAGAGGAACTCGCATCTTACACCTTTACGGTGCAGCACCGGCCAGGGAAACGCCATGGGAATGCCGATGGCCTTTCGAGAATTCCTTGTTCACAGTGCAAGAGAGTGGAGGAAGAGGAAGAGGTGGGAGACAATAAAGACACGGTTGCCAGAGTAAGAACAATAGTGTGGGATGTAGGGCAAAAATGGTTAGCGGAACAGCAAGAGGAGGACGCTTTGTGTGTGCTATTCAGAAAAGCAGTGGAGGAAGGAAAATGCCCCATAGAAAAGGAGAGACTACCTGGCAGCGATTGGAACTGGTGCCTGCAGAACTATCAATCATTAGCCACCCACCAAGACCTGTTGGGATGTTGGAGATGGTCCGCAGCAGGAGGAAGGGAATGGAAAGTCTATGTGCCAAGTCAAGCCAGAAAAGAATATATGGAACAAATGCACGAGGGGCCGCTAGGAGGACATCTAGGACGTGATAAGACACTCAGTAAGCTAAAACGCTCCGCCTACTGGCCCTCTATGTCTAGGGATACCGCACTATATGTAGCTACATGTCTACCTTGCCAGCAGAAGCGAAATCCAGGACACAAAAAACGAACGAAATTAGGAGAACGACCTTTGAAAGGACCATGGGAAGAGTTTGCTATGGACATCACTGGACCATTTCCTGAAACGACTAGGGGAAATCGCTACATACTGGTCATCACTGACCACTTCTCCAAGTGGACGGAGGGATTCGCTCTAAGAGACTTCACAGCAAAAACAATAGCAGGAGTGCTAGTAAATGAAGTAATCTGCAGATTTGGGACGCCTCTGGTATGGCATTCAGACCAGGGGAGGAACTTTGAGTCGGCTTTGTTCCAAGAAGTGGCGAAACTTCTAGGCATATGGAAGAGCAGGACTTGCCCGTATCATGCTCAGGCCGATGGTCAAACGGAGAGATTTAATCTCACGATGATTAAGATGATTGCAGGATTGATGGACGAACAGCAAAGCGACTGGGACCAGTGGATTTCTCTAGTAACTGCAGCTTATCGCGCTTCTGTCCATGCAACAACAGGATTCACCCCGAATTTCCTAGCGCTGGGAAGGGAGGTAAACATGCCCTGGGACGTAGCCTATCCTGTGCCAGAAGGGGAGAGAATCCCTGGACGGGAGGAGTATGTAGACAGCTTAAGAAAACGAATTGAAGGAGCACATAGTTTGGCATTCAAAGCCATTCAGACGACTCGCCTGCGCCAAAAAGACTACTATGACAGACACACAAAAGAAACTAGGTATGAAGAAGGCCAGAATGTATGGATATTTCAACCCATTAAGAAAATAGGTCGTTCTCCCAAACTACAGCGATTCTGGACCGGCCCTTGGGTGGTGATAGAAGTGCTAAATGACATGATTTACAGAGTGCAGAAGGGGAGGAAGAGGAAGGTTGTCCACGGCGACATCATGAAACCAGCGCATCTGGGAGAGCGAGTTATCCGGTCACTAGGCAGCAGCGAGAACCCCCGAGAAGAAGGGGATTTCCCAGAATGTCCCAGCCTCTCCCTAACTACAGCACTCACCGCGGTAACTGGGTCATGGAACCACGAAGCTGAACCGCGCGGGGAAAGGGACTTTCCCGGGGAATGGTGTGTTGCTAGGCACACGGAGTTCCCCGCCAAGATAGCGCGCTTGGAGACGGCGCGCCCTCGCAACGACCAATGGGAAGACAGGAGGCGGAGCTTGGACTCGCGCTGGGAAGAGCGTAGCGAAGGGCTGCCCCGGGTCATGGATAACGTAACTCTGTGTCAGAAACTGCAGCAAGCCTATCGAGAGTTGCATTCAGTTGAACTATCAGACTCCCCACAGGACATCAGAACATTAAAAATCTATGTTATGACTAGGGGACAGAAGCCCTTGGGAACAGAGCAGAAGGGAGGGGAGGGAGTTAGATCAGACAGCACCAGTGCAGCGAGAGGGAACCAAGACCCGCAGGTTTCCCCGAATCGTTCCCCGAATCGCCCTGTGACGTCATTACAACCACGGTTGATTAGAGCTGAAGGAAACTGCGGTTCCTGGGTAAATCCATGTGAAACAAGTGATGTGAACTCGAATGACATGTGTATTAAAACTAAAGCCACCCTACTGGAGGAAAATACAGACTCAAAAACTGATAATTTAGCGCAGAGAGCCACAGGTGTGCGTCGCCCCTGGAGGAGGGAGGAAGGGCCTTTCCGCGAGTCACTCAGCGACCTGTCAGCTATAAAAGGACCCGAACCAGGTGACGCCGTAACAGTCGGCAACATGTCAAAGGGCCGGGTGTTAGAATGTTCCTACGGGGATTGCGAATTTATTACCCGGAGCGTGGTCACTCTAGAGGACCACAAGCGGTCAGTACATGACGATATAGTACTGGGGGTACTATGTGAGGATGAACATTGTTCTCGGATCAGTTTCCATACGCGGAAAAACGACATGAAAAAACATCGCAAGGATGTCCACCATGATCACCGAAAAGACATACCGGGTCCGAGCATTGTCTTGGTCGTGACCTGCCGGCGGCCTTTGTCGGGGCGACCTGCTACTCCCCATGAGATTAGCTGCTACCAGCAAGGAGTGAGCTCGACTATGGATTTACCTCCTGATCCATCTAGGAGGGTGAAATCAGGCGAAGCGGCCAAACCACGCAAGCCATCAGCAGCAGCAGGGTCGGCAGCTACTCTAGCTAGTCCCAGAACACCTGGCACCCCGACTCGTGACGAGCTGTATGATCCTCTCGTTGAGCCAGTGACACCTGCCTCCCCCACAGTAGAAGAAAGCAGCCACGATGAGCATGCTGATTTCGTCAGAATCACGGATCGGACGAGACCAGGTAGGCCAATCCGGATTCCGACTAAGATGATTAGTGTATTATCTCAACCCCCGTCACCAGAAGCCAGCCCCTTTGTAAAGGCCGAGACTTTGTATGAAGTAGAGCGGATTGCCTACCCCCCACCTATTGTTGTGATGGACTTGACAGAAGAAGATGAGCCCGTGGACCTTACCAGACTCGCTGCTAGCAAGTCTGCCAGTGGTGGGCCTCGTGCCACAGTGGAGTTGTGTCCCCCTCCCCCTCCCCTGGAGGACCAGGAAGGCCCATTTGTCCCCCCCAACCCAGATCTCTCAGTTTTACCACCACCCCCATCATCTCCTGAACCAGAGACTGTCTTGCAGACACTAGCGAGTGATGTTGACCAGCAAGACTCCGAGGCGCGATCAACTCCTCCGCCTCGCATACTGACCCCCCCTCCCCCTCCTCGCTTGCTGACTCCTCCTCCTCCCGCCCGAGTCGCCACCCTCCCTTCCACGAGTCACCAGGAACCTGGGCCTTATAACTCAGGAGAGTTTGAGGCTGGGTGGGCACTCACACCGAGGACCAGGGACATGGTGGACGAGCTGGTCACCAACACGGCTAGGAATGTGGACATTCCCCCCCGTACCGCCGTCCTCAGTGGAGATGTGTTCTCCCCGACTTCTCCATATCCCACTCTCGACCACATGGTGATACCAGTCGGTGTCAACCACAGATGTGCCAGCCAGGAATGGAAGGTAGTGCGAGGAAGCCAGGTGAGCAAATTGACTTTCCACCGAGTTTTCACCTGGACACCTCAAGAAGAGGAGTATCTGATGCCCGAGCCGGAGGGACCTCCCTGGTTGCCCAGCTGGCCCGGTCTGCCCCAAGAAGTGAACACTGAACGCAACAAGAAAAGACGGTTAGAGCACGGTGGTGTGGAGTATACCCAGGTTATTTCCACCACGTACAGGAACGAGCTCCAGAAGTGACTTTTGTGATTATTAAGTTATGTTAACATTGACAGTTCGCCTGATGCCCATCTGTGATTCCATATACTACTTAACCAGTGACTCGTACCCGCTACCAGGGGGTGCTGCGAGCAGCAGAACAGAGACTATGTGCATAGCACGGACACTTTGAAATCAAGAAAAAAAAGACAGTTCCAGAAGTAAAGTAAATTTTATTGAGTATGTTCCTACCAAATGTAGAGTTTCATGTCTGTGATCGGGGATTTTTCTAATCTTTCTTACGGGTCAAGAAGCTTATAAGGGGGGATAATGTTACAGAATCGTATGTTGGGGGGAAATTACCTTGTTACGAATCGCATAAAAAATAATTTTTATATGTCTAACTCTGATGAATGTTGCGATTCGCTTGTGACTCGCCAGTACGACTCGTGGCGATTCGCATGTTTTCTAAGACTTTATAACCTTTTTCTCAGATTCGCATGTTTACGATTCGGGTATTCTGACCTGCTTATGGTCCGCGCTTTCTCTATAAATGTGGGACAAACTGCCATTATGTTGATTAATAAACTGGGCGTTACTCTAGCACCTTGTTTGTTACCATCCTTCCTCGATAAGCCAACCTCTAGTCGATTAAGAGCACTTGAGAATATTAGAGTAACTCAGATCCACGAGACCTCCACCTGGGCGAATCAGATCCACGAGACACCATCTCAGAAGCGAATCAGATCCACCAGAACTCCATCTTCAGTCATTATCCGAATTCTAGCTTAGTACACTACCCCTTCAACATGAGTTTCCACGCTTCGCCGTCGCTTGATAACCTATGGGACGAGGATGAGCCTCTCCCATATCTCCCCCCCGATCCGTATTACATCAGACATAATCGCTCCCTTAACAATATATATAGCAAATATGAATTGTGTGTAATCTTAAACTGTAGGATACTTCACAAGCAAGTGAGAAGGAGTGTTAAAATTATTCACTTTAGTTTCGTATCTTTTACGACTTTGCTATTGAGTCATTGCTGACCTAATTACGGCAGGATGCTTTCCTGTTCAAATAAAGCTAGCTCAGCGTCCCTTAGTACGACTGACGCCAAACAGTAAGGACATGTCCTTGTTTCTCTCTGCACTTTGTAACCATATTTCAATAGTAAACTGGGATTTCATTGATATTTTATGAAAGTTGAATTTCCAAACGCTAATTTTAACAATATGAAGTAGAGGAAATATTTGGAAGTTATTAACAATTGCTTTTAATGGAATTTAGTGGAGCATAGCCCTAAAAATTTACCTTTCAGGCCTATCAAAAAAAGCCATGTTTGGACGTAACATGGAAACAAAAATTTCGTTTTTGATCTTTCTCAAAATGAGGTTCAAATTTAATCATAAAAGACAAATAAAAAAATGCTCACATTAATTATGCTTGTATAAATGTATATTACCAACAATTCTGAATACATTTTGTTATTTTGCATTCAAACATTTAAATTGTGTCTATGTTGCGTCCATCATCCATTTGGCATTTCACCTCAGAACTCCTCTTACAAGCTGAATTTAACAGAAAAATCTTCTTAGGAGGGAAATATTTATGTTTGATATAGTTTTTAAACTAATTTCATCAAGCTGAAATATATCTAAACTCCGTTTAATTAAGTGGAAAGATTGTGATTGGGTGTCCTGTTACGTCCATCATTACCTTACACATGTGCTGATAATTAATTAAATATTACATGGACCACCTTCCCCCGCACCTTCCTATTTATGCTGAGTCCGAATAGTCTCTTACATAAATCATTGTCATCAATATAAAATCCCATTTTAACATTTTGGGTGGTCTGATTTTTTTAATAAATCGCTGGTTGAACGTAACAGAAATTTGCTGACACTCAGCCCATGTGAAGTCGCTAATGTCTCCAGATACTAGCAGCCCTAGCAGTTACAAGACAGCATGAAATCGGTTTTTGTATTAACATTCCTGAGAAGGGTCTACCGACCCCATTCGGGTCGACCATACAGCTGCCCTCATGTCATTTTTATCAGCCTTTTCCTCTGTCCAGTTCATATTCCCCCATATCAATTGGTGTCAGATTTATTAGTTTGACTGTGTGGTACATGATACTAGTCGCATTTTTTAATATGATATCTATCAGACAGATAGATCAGATCTACTTATAAACAGTTGAACTTTCTGAATTAATTGAAGTATGGGCTTTCAATCGTTTTTGGGGCATAAGTAATAGTATTCAATCGTTGTGGCGTTATGGAGTTAAAACGGAGGAAAATGATAACTTAAAGCAAGAGGTGAGAAGAGGGAAGGGGAGAAGAGGAGTAGGGGGAAGGATGAAGAAGGGGGAGGGTAGTCGTAAAAAAAGTTGAAAGTTGGTCGGAAAAAAGTTGAAAGTTGGTCGTAAAAAAAGTTGAAAGTTTGTCAAAAAAAAGTTGAAAGTTTGTCGGAAAAAAAGTTGAAAGTTGGTTGGAAAAAAAGTTGAAAGTTGAAAGTTTTTTTGAAAAAAAAGTTGAAAGTTGGTCGGAAAAAAAGTTGAAAGTTGAAAGTTTTTTTGAAAAAAAAGTTGAAAGTTGGCCGGAAAAAAGTTGAAAGTTTTTTTGAAAAAAAAGTTGAAAGTTGGTCGGAAAAAAAGTTGAAAGTTGGTCGGAAAAAAAGTTGAAAGTTGGTCGAAAAAAAAAGTTGAAAGTTGGTCGGAAAAAAAGAGTTGAAAGTTGGTCGAAAAAAAAGTTGGTCGTAAAAGTCAGTCGTTCGTAAAAAAAATGAAAGCCTCATGGTTTAATCCAGCTTGTTCTTAAACAACTTTAATAATCATAAAATTCCCTAAATCGAATCATTTATATTTGCTAATAAACATCTAAATATTTAAAACATGATTTATCACATTACTTTTACTTTCAACCATTTCTATAAGATGCAGAAACACCCAAAAAAGTTCCGTTCCGTTTCCTTCATTCAGATTCCATTTGCCATTACTTTTACTTTCAACCATTTCTATAAGATGCAGAAACACCCAAAAAAGTTCCGTTCCGTTTCCTTCATTCAGATTCCATTTGCCATTACTTTTACTTTCAACCAGTTCTATAAGATGCACCCAAAAAAGTTCCGTTCCGTTTCCTTCATTCAGATTCCATTTGCCATTACTTTTACTTTCAACCATTTCTATAAGATGCAGAAACACCCCAAAAAATTCCGTTCCATTTCCTTCATTCAGATTCCATTTGCCATTACTTTTACTTTCAACCGGCCGAGCGGAGAGCTGTCAACTGGCTTACGTCACACTGTCTTACACTGTCTTACGTCACAAAAGAGGTGCCGACTCCCAGACTACACTGTCTTACGTCACAAAAGAGGTGCCGACTCCCAGACTTGTCAACATTGCCACGTGCAAAGTAATACCGTCCCTTGGGTTGAGTAAAAAAAGTGACGTCAGAATTCTGGGATTCCCCTTCCTATCATGTCAACATACCTGACAGAACAACGTGTCTCCCCGAATAACAAGTGACAAGACGAACCCGACAAGACAAAGTCAAAGACAAACGCCAAAGCCCAGGCAAATGCCCGTCAAATCGCTAGAGCCTAGGCTACACTACAGTACAGCCGCACGCTGTTTGAAAACATGACATGTCTGATCATATCTGAATTACTGTATTATATGTACTTGACCTATTGAACCTCTTCCCTATACTGCACCTTTTGCCCTTTAAACATGCAATATTCCTAAAGAGAAAGACAGTCAAGGGCACACGGGTGACCTATTCCAGTGACTTGAAGATGGTTTCACACGTCCGACTCAGTCACGAGGTCAGTGGGCTTGACGGTAATGGAAAACCCCCTCCGTAGTGACGTCAAAACGAGGAATTCCGGAAATTACGAAAGGGAAGTTGTGCTCTTTGGTAACGTTTTCCACCAATCAGAGAGCGCGAGGGGCGGCCCGTTGGCTTCCATGGAAGGATTAGCCTCGTTTCAAAGCCCAGACGGTCTCTTCACCAACGCGGACAACATCGAGCTGGTGCCTGCACCCATTCTCTCCTTGAACTAAACCATCAAACGTAAGTAAATTTACATTATTCTTTGCTTCTTTTACTAACTAATGAACATGGAACTATATTCATATTTACCAAGTGGGTACCATAGCCAGTATCGGCTTTCAAGTGGTTGTTCCTTAGAGTATTCATGCCCTTCAAATGCACGTTGCGGCGACATTGGGAATCGCCATCTTGAATCGCGACTGAAGCCGGTATGGTATACCCATTGATTCGAGTAAATGGGATCCCGTGAGATTTTCCCCATCGCCCCGCCAGTATGATGAGGTTAGGCCAAGTAGATCAGTGGCCTCTTCGGATGTGTTGATCCAAATCGTGGATCTTGCTAATTCGCTGTTCGTCCTGTCCCGTAAGCCGACTTAGGTGTCTTCCCCGGCGATTGGGGGTTTAAATGATGGTCAAGGTCAATATTTTCCACCCTAAAAGGTGACATAGCGATTTCTTATTATACAATATTACAGTGTAAACTCCGGGGGTCTTGTATAGGGCCTTATGGACGTACTTGAGGTGAAATATTTGCTTCTTACTTTGTTGAACATACACCAAATGTTATTTCCATGTTGCGCCGAGACCGAGCAAATGCGGTGAACTTTCGTATCCAAGTGTCATATGATATGACCCCTCTCCCACTCAATTTTGCCTTTCTTGAGATTAGGGATGAGCTACTATCATAAATTCTTCATTAAGAGTCAGACTGTGACAGTTGTCTGGGCTGTTTCTTTAATCAGTTTGGGAATAATGTCAGTGCCGGGTTCTGCTCTCTGTGGAGTCTTGGCATATCAATGACTATCAGTATCATGCTGTCACTGCCCCGAAGGGCGCTCTCTGAAGGGCACTGTTTTGACGTCTGAAACGCTTTAAACTTTACTAAATCAACATTATTCCGTTGTAATGTCAATTGGTTGGATATACACACACTGGAATAACGGCTAATTATTGCAGTTGGACGTGTTTAATTGTTTTACTATTATTCGTGACGATTAAAATAATCAATTCTAGCCTTAGACAGTAAGCCTTAGTTAGGCCTAGTTATACCAATCCACGATTTTATTAATATTAAAACTTTTTTACACTGCTCTAACTGCAATCTAATTAATATTAGTTACTTGCGATAACTGACAACAGTCCGGATTAAGTTTATACCTCATGAACGCTCATCCATATGTCGCTAGCGTGGGGGCGTTTTTAGGATTGACATTATTAATGTTGTCTGGGGCTCGTCATGTCTGCTGAACTGTCTTTTTATGGAATGAATCTTCACTCTGCCCAAATTGTTCACAAGTACCATCTTAGAAACTGATGCTGTGTGATTTCCTCTTTTTTGTAGATGGGATCTAAAAAGCTAGGATTCGCTGAAAACTTCGCCCTCAGTGGCGCAGCTGCAGTCATCTCCAAAACTGCTGCGGCTCCCATTGAGCGTGTGAAGCTGCTCGTCCAGAATCAGGATGAAATGATCAAGGCAGGCCGTCTGGACAAGCCTTACAAAGGAGTAATCGACTGCACCATGCGTACATTTCAAACAGAGGGTAAGCAAACATTTCGCCCATTTTCTTGCCTGGTATTTTGTTTTTGGATTCATTTATTTTGTTCATAAATGTAGAACGGTGTTTGGCGGGTATATTTTGCCACTTGAGAACCTGACAATGAAGAGACTTAATACAATATTTAAGAAGGCACGAGAGTGTCGAACCATAGGCAAATGTTATGGTCCACCAAAAATAAGTGAAAAAACATTCCTCAACAATCTTTATTTTCAACTATACTCAAACAACAAACAATATTTTATAAAGAATGGCATAATAGTGCAAATTTCTGGCAAATATGATCTTTGATATACAACACTCGCAAGCACCATTAAATTAATTATTCATCTGTCGGGACGGGATTATCTACAACCCTGGAGTTGCTTAAAAATATGATTTCAATTCAATTTATCTTACTGCTTATCTGTATATATCATCTCCCATCTTTTATCATTCTGCTGAAGTATCCTGCTACCTTATAGTTAATTATGCTCTATTTATGTCATTACAGGTGTTTTGCCCTTCTGGAGAGGTAACTTGGCCAACTGTATCAGATACTTCCCAACACAGGCCCTCAACTTCGCCTTCAAGGATAAAATCAAGGCCATGTTCAAATCCAGTAAGAACGAGGGCTACGGGGTAAAGTTCGGAAAGAACATTGCCTCTGGTGGTGCAGCTGGAGCTATGTCTCTCACCTTTGTGTATTCCCTTGACTACGCCCGTACACGTCTTGCCAACGATGCCAAATCTGGCAAGAAATCTGGTGGCGAGCGTCAGTTCAATGGTCTCATCGATGTCTACAAGAAGACCTTGAAAAGTGATGGTGTTCAGGGTCTCTACAGAGGATTCGTCATCTCCTGTGTGGGTATCATTGTCTACCGTGGTTGCTACTTCGGCTTCTACGACACACTCAAGCCAATGCTCCTCGGAGAGAACGCCGGTCTCATGGCTTCATTTGCTCTTGGATATGTTGTGACCATCTCCGCTGGTTTGGTCTCCTACCCCATTGATACCATCCGTCGTCGTATGATGATGACATCAGGAGAAGCTGTTAAATACAAGGGATCCATGGACTGCGCCGTCCAAGTCATCAAGGGCGAAGGCTTCATGTCCCTCATGAAAGGCGCTGGTATGTATTTCAAGCTCATTGGTTGTCTTCAAGCCATACCACTAGTAATTCCTTTAATCTTGAGTAATGGCATATCTAAACATATGAAAAGTATTCATAGTTGGAAAGTTGATTTGCTGCACGAAAATTTGAGGAAATGCTATATTAAAAGCTCAGTTCTGATCTACATGTATATGCTGTATACCTGCCAAGAAACAGTTATTTTATCATTTCTTTCCCTTGTATTTTTCAGGCGCCAACATTCTCCGTGGTGTTGCCGGTGCTGGTGTCCTCTCTGGCTTTGACACATTCAAAGATTTCTACGTCAAATGGCGTCTTACTCAGTAAACCTGGGACTATTTTTTAGACAAAAAAATTAACCAATTATGCCATCAAGGAAATATAACATACCATCAGTTTTTGACATCGCGCCAAATCCTCAAGTACAGAAGATTGTATATATACTATTTGCTAGACAATTGACCAGTGAATTGTGCTATACTCTTATCGTCAATTTTAGGCTTTGCTGTATACTTTGTATTTATTCTAATGTCCTTGGTACACGAGAACAATTAAGTATACATGAAGTTCGTGCACTTAACCTGATGCAAGTGTGAAGTAAAATGTGTAAAACCTGCAAGACCCTGTTAAATCCGCGAATTGAATTTAACGCATTTATTGTGGCTTGTTTAATGCAGGTCATCGTATATGCTCTGACAGAAATTATTGAAAATATTAAAAAAAAGTGCAAATACCAATGTCCTCTTGGGTTTTCTATCAATTATAAAATTATATTGTTGATGTGGAGAGTAGAGACATCACATGAATTAATGTCAAAGAGACCATATATATAAGAATTTTTATTTCTCCTTTCACAGGGTTCACGAAACACGGTCGCCCGCTCGCCCCAGGCGACCAGAATTTGGTAAGGACTAGTAGATCCTACCTGGCCACTCATCCTGTGGGCGAGTGGAAATTTTGGGGGGCATTTAGACCTTTTTACCTACTCTAAAGACCTGCCGAAATATTGCATTTATAAGGTTTGAAATTAATGCTTTGATCATGCGTTTTTGCGCGGAAAATTCTTTGCCGTGGCCGGTGATAGAGCTTAAATACAATGGGAATTTTACTTATCTTTTAATTTTTGAAGAGATAAAGCAAACATGTTTGTCTATAATATTTAAAGTGGCTAAGATCACTATTTTGACCATATGTCGTTTAGGAAAATGTTTGTAGTTTTCCATGGCCTGCACAAGTAAGAACATTTGTGTGGAATACCAACTCTATATATTCCTTAGATTAAGTGATATTGGTTAATAAAGTATGTCGCAGAGACTCCATTGGAGAATTCAAATCTGAGAGAGGGAAGTAACTTAACAATAGAGTGCTGCCCTCAGTGTCTGGTGAAGGGATGTGAAGTAGGAGCGAGTCAGGACATACATAATGACATATATATACCCTGTCCCATCCAGGTGTTATTAGGTAGCGGCTGAGAGAGCTGGATATTATCTAGATATCTACATACCTGTTTTATCTGTTTTGTATATTTTATCTGTATTGTCGTTTCTTATAATGTACATTGTGAATCTCGATAAATGAAGTAGTATCTCTTATTAACTAATTATGATAAGACTAAAGAGGGGTCGGGGACAATCCAACGGCTGTGCCTGTGAGGGATATGCCTGGCGGCTCCATAGGGAGTTTTAAACCTCAAATAGTCCCAATACATGTATTTCAATCATTAATGCTCCCAGATATTGGTTACTGACATAATGATCTAGCACATGGTTGAAATTCCGACAAATGTCCCCAAAATCAGTATATTCTCTATTCTTTGGTGTATATCAATTATGAGGTATTTTAAATGTTATTCGATACATACAGTCAGCTATATATGCCTAATATATCCTATGTCCCTGCCTCTACCTTGCAACAAAAGATGCTGAAAATTGCCGAGGATATTGTAAGGACTACCCAATTTCTATAAGGACTAGTGGTTTTTATACTCTACTAGTCCTGTGGGCGAGTGAATGATGACCACGTTTCGTGAACCCTGTTTCACAATACAAACATTTTTATAGAGAAATAGGGCGAGTCCTGTCAGCTCAGTTGGTCTTCCCAGGCTCCCTTTACATCGAAATAATATATTACAACATAATTTTTTATAAGCATTCTCTTATCAGTAACAAATTGTTTTGTGTTTTAAGGTAGTAATTTCTACTTTACTTTGTAGGACTTTGTACTAAATTTTCTACATTGCAATATTCATTATTTACAATTATATATTCGTTGCGTAGTAATATACTTTTACTTCCGCTTACATTTCGCGAATTTTATGGATGAAAAGTCATTGTTCTAATACATCCTATAATGTTTTAACACATTGAACGTTCCTCTATCTGGTAATTACAATATTCAAACCTTCATCTTTCAATCATTTAAATCTTCATCGAAAATTGGGGAATTATTGAATATACGCGCATTTTCGATTATTAACTTCTACATGAGCGATTTTCAGAAAATGTACAATCGCCAGCTCTACCCATTTATATAGTACGATGTGACCCCGTCTATCTCTTGCTACCATGTGACAAAAAAGCTCTACACATTTAGTTCATTCTTGGAGAAGTTGAATTGTACCTTTTCTGAAGGTCTGACCCACATGGCCGGTCTTTTGTAATGGGTGTGCGAGTTGAAATGCTCTGGCAACAAACTATTCGTGGGATCCAAATTCGGAAGTAGCAACGCTTGAAAAGAAATCCTGATTATTAATGTGTTTTTCTCTAACATATATTGACCTGAAATTCAAGGTCTTAGCCATTATATCATCCCAACTGAACCCTCCTTGAAGTTGATACCGGAATTTTGTTGCATTAATTCTAGTAGATTGGTATCCAAGTTATGTCGCCCACGTTGCTTTCCTTGATTCCCCGATCCCCTGTCTGGGGCAAGGGGACGTATTCTACAAACTATGATACTAGAGCAACCGCCAACGTTAGTCGTTACCAATGAATTGTTATCAACGGGTAGTTAGTTAAAATGCATACTAGTAGGGGAAATTCGAATTTGCTGAGGCTAATTTGCCTTGATTCCTCGGAACGAATATTTCGCCTAGCTGTGTTCTCGCACTCCGTGAGGGGGCAGGGGCTCTTTTATTTCAGGGTGTTGCTGCTTTGCTTTGAACTCAGTAGGTTAACAAAATACGATGACATGCGATCTATCATTGCTTGTAAATTCGACTAGATCTAGATGGATACAAAGAAGTCTTCCAACAAAAGTTCAAAATGTTTCTCTCAATACGTCGTTTTACAAGGACCGCTGCACTTCATACATTGACATTAAACTAAGACAATAATGCACTAGACAGAAATATGCCACCAACCCGACGGGTCCCTTAGATTACCGAAGTATCCAGAGGTGGCCTAGGGTTGGGGAATATCCGTCAAATGGGCGTGGTCGGGGATTTCGTAATATTTCCCCAAATCATGCAACAGAAACCACCGACTCTGTTATGTCAACAAACAGAATTAGTAGGTTTCGTGTCGAATAGAGAAGTATCATTGTATGTTTCGCAGGCAAAGTTCACTAAATTGGGTAACCAAGAGTAAAAATAGCGCTGGTTTGACTTTGAGCTTATAGTTAGATCTACCGGGCCTACTTATTGACGGTCACGTCGAAAACAATGGGTCGGGCCAAATGCGTCCGTCGACAGACTAGACAAACGTAAGTAGGCCTAGAAAGGAATCTATGTGTAAGTTCTATTACAAGTCTCCCAAGTCATGACCGCGAAGGAAGGTACGGAAAATGTTTTTATCAAGCTCGGTAATTTCCAAACCGGAGTAAAATATTTACTGATTAGGCTAGGCTTCTAAGATTGCGTCAAGATCTTTTCAGTGATTACGATGCCGAAACGCGTTACCACGCAACACTTGGTGCGTGCCTAGCAACCTATAACCACGGTATCCCGCTTCGTCCGTGCGCTGGAAGTTGAGACCCAACTGGAGTCGCTTGGTAAAGAGTTGTAAAAATCCTCTATTCCTCCCAGCAAATAATGGCATTCCACCAACACTATGATAGGACCATTGATGTCCGTCATCCTCGTCGAGCTGGCCACGATCGTTGGATCAGGGAAGATATGGTCAACATGGAGTTGGATTTGATGGCGAAGGTACCGTACCGTAACAACTAACTAATATGTCGTGATCCTACTCATGGAGGATGACAGTGGTTAGCGATGCCAATTCTCATGTCCGATATTCAAAACCACGACCAGCAGGGATAATATTGATTTAGTATTTCTACTTTACAAATGCAATAGTAGGCTCTAGACATATATCTGGAACGAAGCGCTGGTAAAACACTGCATGCGGCTTGAACAGAAGCAGTTAGAATAGAATAGAGTCGACAGCTACCGGGTCGCGGGGAGATACGGAAAAGAGTTAATGCAGTTATAACTAATTCAATTGTAATCATTTCTCCACATACTAGACACATTATTCGTCCATGGCTTTGAGAGCGGGAACCAAAGACCAGCTAAGCAGGCTATCCAGATACAGCTAGATACAATGAACCCCTTAATTGGCTTAGACTTTAGTGCACGGAGTGGGCTTGTATAATTGGTCCTTGGAAAGTGTTTATTTTTAATATCTGAACGCTGATTATGTTATGCAGAGACGATTTTTTTATACAGTACAATATACAACTACAAGATAAGCTAGTTCAAATAAAAATAATCCGTGTTATTTTTTTTAATGTGTCAAAGGCTTTCAACAACACGCATATCTCTTGGTAGGTCGTTCTATGTGTTGCATGATTGATGTGTTTCACGATGAAGACACTTCTGTCACCTGTACGCCTATGATTATTTTTCCCATCTCAAATATCCCCTACACGTAGCAAATATGATACCACAGTCCACCTTTTTTTGTTATTTGATTAAATTGTGTTGGCATTTTTTTGCCATTTACAAAATATATTACACCATTCACTTTCCTACAAAATTATGTATTACCTATAGGGTCATATAATTATGACTCTCCAACCTGGCTTTTAAAAATGCAACATAAAATCACATGTATTATTACTATTAATAGGCTATGTATTTGAACTGGATGAAATGAATCCGTATTTATTTTACCGCGAAATATTGGTGATGCATTCCTTATTTTGCCAAATAAACCTCGCCATCTTGCTCCTAGGAATTCTATAATCCAACCTCTCCGTATCGGAGAGAGAATCTCTGGAAGTTTGAAAAATCTATTTTGACCTAATTGTAAAGAGAAAGAACCGGCCGTTCGCAAACCTGTCAATTTTTCATCCGATCATACTTTTTATTATTCACAATGTGCGTTAAGCATCTCCATTCTAATTCACATACATCAGGCCCCAGACTCCCAGGGGGCTAAGGGCATGAGGGACAGGGAGGAGAAGAGGTGGATAGCCAGATTTAAATCACTAATTCCACGCGGACTATATATTTTGTATTCAAATATCAATATGAACGAGCTCATTTAAATACACGTTTAAAATATTTATCGAGATTTTTGTAGTTTGTAGGACAGAAATTCTTCAGTACCTGTGTAAGTTGTACCGTCTACATATTGTACTATAACACAATTGTTCACAGGTTTGAATGAGTCCGTATGGTGTACATGGATGTCATTGAAAGTTAGTTTTCAATGTGTGTATTATGTACATGTGTTGATGGTAAAAATCGAGGCAAAATTCTTGTGTAATTGACACACATCGTGAGTTTTAATAAGACGTTGTCTATATCAGGTGGAACTTGTAAGACTGATTTCCTGTGTTTACATCTAGTGTTACACTTCAGTTAGATAACTTTTCTGGTGATCTCCTTTATATCTATTAAGTTTCTCATCGCTTTGCTTTGTCTTACTCACTGGATAGAATATAATTTCATTCATTCATTAAAGTTTTTCTATTAAATTTATTCAAAAATTAGTCATATGACTAAAGTCTGTCTTAGCCTCCTTAATATCTATAGATATCATAGTAAGTGGCGGTTTTTGGTTGTCTTGTACATTTGTAGGTGACTTGACCTGTATGCATTTGATTGTTTTGTAGGACGTTGTTGAACTGAGGAGTTTATGCAGGCAGCAAAATAGGAATCTTCGGGTAAGTTGTAACAAGCAACACTATAAGTCTATAGAAAAGATCCGTATCTGTATACCATACTTTTTTTTCTTGTTTTTTTTTTTAATAAAATGTGATAAAATTTACAGATGGGGAAATAAAATCTGAAATATATATTGTTATAGAGTCAAAATAATAGTATTTGTTGTCTATTCGTCCTTTTGACGTTTCGCTTGTTCTTAAGAAATAACTAACTTTCTGGAGATGTCATCTCAGGTGACGGTTCGCCCCTCTGGCGATTCGCCTTTTCTTTCTCTAACATTATATGACGAATGTACTTGTATGACGAATGTACTTGTCTGACGAATGTACTTAGGTGGCGAATTACAACTACTTGGAGGCATTGTACTGTATTTGATTGGCCTGCTTATGGTCCGCATTTTTACTATAAAAGCTGTGATTGTCATAACCAGAAGGAGAATAAAACTGGCTGCTAACTTAGACAGAGCTTGTCCATTATTCTACCAACACTCCTAGTCGATTAAGAAGTATCCTCACGAGTAATCTGACGATTTACCTATCAGGCGAGAAGCAACTAAGGCGAATATCTCTAAGTCTTTATTAAGAAGCGAATAACATATCAGGCGAAAGTACAATGGCCTATTCGACATCACCATCACTCGAACATCTGTGGGATGACCAGCCCCAGGGGGAAGACCCCTTTCATCTAATGAGTCAGCAACTGGACGAAAGGCGAAACCGTATCATTGGTGGCAGCGGTGGGATATGTGATGCCCTGGAGGAAGACGGATCCTCCTCATCCATGACGGATCCACATCCCTTCGCCTTAACCCCGTCGCTGGAAGTCACAGTGAATCCCAGACAGTATGAGAATTGGAGAACCTCTCAGCCAGCTCGAGATAGGAGGGTGAGGGTACTGGACGAAGTACCAAAGCCAGATACCAAGCCAAAGCCAGGGAGTGGAGGAGGCATCGCCACGGCCAGGCCAGGACGAAAGGTGAAAGCTTCACCTCGCATCTATGATGGTTCTACCTCCTTGGGCGATTTCCTGAATCATTTCCAGGTAGTTGCCGACCTAAATGATTGGACTGACAAAGAATGTGCACTGTACTTGGGCGCCAGCCTCGACGGGTCGGCCCTTGCTGTATTGGAAAAGGTCGACTTAGACGCACCAAACAGTTACCTGTTGCTGGTGGAAGAACTGGAGAAACGCTACCAACCTGCTGACCAGCTGGCATTGTACCGCACCCAGTTGAGGCTGAGGAGGCAACAGAAAGACGAGGATGTGAATGTGGTTGCTGATGACATTGAACGAATGATTCGCCTGGCATACCCACGAGTGGACAGAGAGGTGAGGGATGACTTGAGTAGGGATGCCTACATTGCTGCCTTACGTGATGAACGACTGAGACAATGGGTGGTGCAAGCTCGACCAGGGACATTCGCTGAGGCCAGAGCTGCTGCCCTCCATGCTGAAGCTTTCACCCAAGCCGAAAAGGACAGGTACTCTACACCAAAAGGCCAGATCAGAGTCGCCGTGAGTGAAGGGACTAAGAGGGCTGACCCCATGGAGACAGTGTTTGAGAAGATCCTGGAGCGGCTAGAACGTCTAGAGACCAGTAGAAGTCAACCCAGGAGTAGGGGCTGCTTCCAGTGTGGCGAAATGGGGCATTTCAAGCGAGACTGCCCGAATCGGCCAAGACTGCCCGTTGTAGAGGGCCAGCAACCCCAGGGAAACGACCAAGGACAGTGAACAACCGGGATCCTGTCCAACGCATAACCGGTGGGAAGGAGGGATGGATCGCGGTACAAGGGCGATGGGACCCCTCCACAGCAGGAGTGATAGTAGATGGACGATGTAGAGGGGTCATGATCCAGTGGCTAGTGGACACAGGGGCGTGTACAACCATCATTAGCAAGCAAGTCTGGCAGAGCATGAACGAATCACCCCCTCTGAGAGCATCCCCTGTGAGGATAACTGGAGCTGGAGGAATGCCGGTGGATGTGTTAGGGGAAACAGACATTGAGGTGGACTTTGGGACATTGAAAATTCAAATGCCAGTGATTGTGACTAAATTGGACCAAGGAGGCATACTAGGTATGGATGTGATCAGGAGTAGGAAAGGCCAGGTGGATACAGGCAGCGGTATCATCTGGCTGGAAACCAATGGGACAGTGGCTCCTGAGAGACTGGAAGGCTATGCTTATGCTGCCCATGAGACTACTGTAAAAGCGGGTAGCAGAATGATGATGAAGGTCGAGTGGACAGCTAGGACGGATGAGGACCAAGTACTGATCTTGGAGGATGGAGGATTCGTTCCTGACCTCAGAGTGGCAAGGTCTGTACACACTTCCCAAGCAGGGGGGAGTGTGGCTGAGGTGCTGAACAATGGAGATCAAGACATTCGTGTGCCCAAGGGAAGCAAGATGGCCGTCTGGGTTGAGGGAGAGAAACCCCCACCAGCAGGAGATAGACCTGGGCGAATGAGGACGCAGGAGCAAGAGGAGCAGCTCATGAAAGATCTGTGGGCTCAGACGGATGAGGAACTAGTGGAGAAATGTGCCGAAACAATTGATAATCTCTATCGGCAATTCCTGCATGTATTCTTTGTGGAAGGGGAAGAACTAGGAAGGACTGACCTGGCAAAACACCATATCATGACAGGCACCAACCCACCAGTCAGGAATAAACCAAGACGGGTCCCCATTCATAGGAGACAAATAGTGGAAACAGAACTGGAGCGAATGGCGAAAGGAGGAATTATAGAACCTGCTTCTGGACCATGGGCTTCGCCAGTGGTGCTGGTAAAGAAGAAAGACGGGGGCTGGCGGTTTTGTGTAGACTATAGGGACCTAAACAAGATTACGAAGAAAGATGCCTACCCCCTACCCAGAATGGATGACACCTTGGACATGTTGAATGGGGCTAGAGTCTTTGCATCATTGGACTTGGCGAGTGGCTACTGGCAGGTCGAGATGGAAGAAGACAGTAAGGAGAAAACCGCCTTCTGTACTCATCAAGGGCTATTCCAGTTCAAAGTCATGCCCTTTGGCCTAGTGAATGCTCCTTCCACTTTTGAAAGACTAATGGACACTGTGCTATCTGGACTGGTAGGAGACCAATGCCTGGTCTACCTAGATGATGTGATTGTATTTGGGAAAGATGTGAAGGAGTGCGCAGAACGTCTGGCTGTGATTCTAGAGCGAATCGACCATGCAGGGCTAGTCGTCAAACCCAGCAAGTGCCAACTATTCAGGACATCAGTTGCGTTCCTAGGGCATGTCGTCTCAGGAGAAGGAGTGGAGACTGACCCGTCGAAAATAGAAGCAGTCCAGTCCTGGCCCATCCCTACTACCAGGGAGATGTTGAGGAGCTTCCTAGGCTTCTGTTCCTACTACAGGTCCTTCGTCAGAGATTTCGCCACGATAGCCAGCCCACTTTTTCAACTAACAAAGAAGGATGTTACATTCGTATGGACTCCAGAGTGTCAGACAGCCATGGAAGAGCTGAGAGACAGACTGTGCACAGCACCTATCCTGAGATACCCAGACGCCAATCTCCCTATGACTCTTGATACGGATGCATCTAATAGTGGTTTAGGAGCCGTGTTATCTCAGCGTATAGAGGACAGGGAAATGGTGTTAGGATTCGCCAGCAGATCCCTGACTAAAGCAGAGAAAAACTATTGTGTCACGAGGAAGGAGCTACTAGCCATCCTGTTTGGTATCAGGAGATATCGCTCATACTTAGTGGGAAGCCATTTCACAGTCAGAACCGACCATAGTGCACTCAAGTGGTTGTTGGAGATGAAGGAGCCCGAGGGTCAGTTGGCTAGATGGATGGAAGAACTCGCCTCCTACTCATTTACTGTACAACATAGGGCTGGAAAACGACATGGGAATGCGGATGGACTTTCACGAATCCCCTGTGGACAGTGCCACAGAGTTGATTATGAGGAGGAGGAAATAGTCACGAGTCGTCTGAGAGTAATTACCTGGGATGTGGGACAGAACTGGGTGGAAGAACACCAAACTGACGATCCACTGTGTGTGCTGTTCAAAGAGGCAGTGGAGAGGGACGAGTGTCCAGGCGAACGTGATCGCATACCTGGGCGCGACTGGAACTGGTTTTTATGCAATTTCCAATCCCTAGCCATCCAGTCAGGACTATTGGGGAGTTGGAGATGGACTGGTCAAGGGGGAAGAGAATGGCGAGTGTACATCCCCGTGTCAGCCCGAGAGGAATTTCTGAAACAAGTGCATGAGGGCCCCCTGGGGGCCCATTTAGGCCGAGACAAAACTTTTAGCAAAGCCCGGAAATCAGCCTACTGGCCTAATATGACTAAGGACAATGCCCTGTTTGTCTCTACCTGCATGCCCTGCCAGCAGAGGAAAAGCCCTAACAACAAGAGGAGAACTAAGATGGGGGAACGCCCCCTGAAGGGGCCATGGGAGGAGATGGCCATGGATATTACTGGCCCTTTACCAGAGACTGAACGAGGCAACAAGTACATCTTGGTGGTGACTGACTTATTCTCAAAGTGGACAGAGGGATTTCCCATTCGTGATTTCACAGCACAAACAGTAGCCGACGTCTTAGTCCGAGAAATCATCTGCCGCTTCGGCACCCCCCTCATATGGCACTCAGACCAGGGGAGGAACTTTGAGGCTAGTCTGTTCCAAGAAGTGGCTAGGGTGTTGGGAATATACAAGACGAGAACCACACCATACCACCCAGAGGCCGATGGCCAGACGGAGAAATTTAACTCTACGATGTCCACCATGTTAACAGGCCTAGTGGACGAGGAGCATAGTGATTGGGACTTGTGGGTGTGTTTTGTGGCAGCAGCGTACAGGGCCTCTACACACACTACCACTGGCTTCTCGCCTAATTTCCTGTCCCTTGGCAGGGAAGCCAATATGCCCTGGGATGTAGCATACCCAACCCCCGGAGGGGAACTGATGACGAGAGAACATTATGTGAGGAACATGGTCACCATGATGGAAGGAGCCCATTCAATCGCCTTCCAAGCCATGCAAGCTACTCGGCTAAGACAGAAGGACTACTATGATAAGTTTACTAGAGAGACTAAGTATCAGGAGGGCCAGTCTGTTTGGATCTACCAACCCATAAAGACGATGGGCCGGTCCCCCAAGTTTCGCCAGTATTGGACGGGCCCCTGGCTGGTGGTTGAGGCTCTCAGTGACATGATATACCGGGTCCAGAGAGGCAGAAAACGGCGAGTAGTACATGGAAATGTCATGAAACCAGCCAACGTGGGGGAGCGAGTCACCCGTGTATGTTATGACAACACTGAAACTAGGTCGCCGGGGGAAAACCCATTGGCAGAGGAGCCGAGCGAAGCGCCCTTGACTACGAGAAGGGAACCTAGCAACAGTGACCTAATTCCAGAACGAGACGGGCGCCGACCGCAGGCGGCGAGTCACCTAGCAATGCTTCAAACCAATGAGATACATTCTGATACAGGTCCCGCGCGCGGAGCTGTGATAGCGACCTGCCATGACGTCACGTCGCCTGTTCTGAGGATCGAGAGGCGAGAGCGGGAGCCAAACATCCAAATGCAAAAAGGGCATGTAAGGACAATAACTAGGAGTATGAAACGAAAAGAGAAAGAGGATGCCAAAACTTTATGTTCTGACCAAAAAAATCAAATAAAGCAGTTGTGTAATGACCAAGAGAAGGCAGGGAGACCGACTGCAGAGGTGGCGGGGAGGACTGGCGGCCAGCTTGAAGCCAGTGCAGGGGACTTGTTGCTTAGTAGCAGTTCCTACAAAGTATCAGGCAAGAACAATAAAAGCGATCGGGGCTCGGGTGGCTTTTCAGTTCAACTCGACATGGCTTCGAAGCAACTACATGAGTGTCGTTACCCCACCTGCGATTATGTCACCAGAGATAGGGGCCAGGCTGAGGAACATCAACGAGACAAGCATGATGACTTGATCCTGGGCGTGAAGTGCGATCTCTGCCCAAAGATTGTGTACAACCGGAGAAAGCGAGACCTCATCAAGCATCGCCAGAATGTACATCAAGATCAGAGGCTAGACTGGCCTGGGCCGGTTCAGGTGCTAGTGCTCACCTGCCGGCGACCGCTCTCCGGACGAATCGCCACAGAACAAGAGGCGGAGTTTTTCTACCAGGGAATCAGATGTACTCATGATTTCCCAGCTGGACAGAGGGTACAGCCAACCCCCACCCCTGCCGATTCACCCAAGTATCCACCTCAGCCGACTCGCCAGCCCTACCGTCCCCAGGTAGAGCCAGTGACACCTGCGAGGGCCGAGTCACCGGTGCAAGACGGGCTGCTACAGGAGTTCGCCCTGGAGGCGATTGGCCAGACTCCGGGAGTAGTTAAAGTGACAGACCTGACTGACTCCACCATTCCCCCAAGAGCTGTGAGAGTGGCTAGCAAGATGATTAGGCCTGCTTCGCCACTGCCTCCCCAACAAGTAGGTCTAGTGACATCTGAGACCACCTTCAACGGGCCAGTAGCACAAGACGAGGGGCCGCAGGAGACGGCCACACCTGATGCTGACCAGTCGCCAACCAAGAGTGGATCGCCTGTGCTTCCCACCTCCCCTGTCCGCAACCCCCCTGCTTTCCCCCCAGAGCAGTCCCAGTCGCCAGGTGGACAACTGGCACTGGAGGAAGTCCCACCCCCTGTCAGACAAGAGCCTTCTGTCCTCCATACCCCTCCTCCCCCCTCTACTCCCCAAGGCCAATCGCCAGGAGAACGCCAGCTGCAGTGGAGTCTGACCCCCAGGACCTGTGATAGCCTGAACCAGCTGGTCACTGAGACTGTCAGAGACGTTGCCCCTCCCCCTCACACCTCCCTCAAGAGTGGATCTGTTTTTAGACCGGAGTTAGGACTGCCCCAGTGCAGCCCTATGATAGTGCCAACCAACATCCTTCTGGACGAAGAAGACGAGACTTGGGAATTGTTGGAAGGTACGCAAGTGTGTAAGCTTGCTTACAAGCGTACTTTCAAGTGGGAGACTATCGACCCTCTTCTTCCCTCCCCCAATCCAGAAGGACCACCACATCTCCCCGACTGGCCTGGTTTCCCTCGGCGAGTCAACCGCAGCAAGGTCAAGTGCCGACGGATGCTGGGACACTTTCACTACACCCAAGAGGTGTCTGCCACTTACAGGCTGGAGGAAGAGGATGAAGACATGTGATTGAGAGAACAATTGTGTTAGTTAGTGTTGCTTCTCTCTAGAGTGACTAGTTTTAAAACTTGGGACGTTTTCCACCATATCTACTCCTTCGAATTATTCCAATGGACGCTTTGCTGTGTGATTTTTGCAGAGACGATGAACAATAAGGTATGCTGAACTGTGATTAGAGACAATTATCTCCCGTGCTTCTTGACTACTGTGGCAGCTGATTTCCAGAACAGTATTGATATTTATCTTTTCTTACGGGTCAAGAAAGCTAGTGGGGGGGGGGATAATGTTATAGAGTCAAAATAATAGTATTTGTTGTCTATTCGTCCTTTTGACGTTTCGCTTGTTCTTAAGAAATAACTAACTTTCTGGAGATGTCATCTCAGGTGACGGTTCGCCCCTCTGGCGATTCGCCTTTTCTTTCTCTAACATTATATGACGAATGTACTTGTATGACGAATGTACTTGTCTGACGAATGTACTTAGGTGGCGAATTACAACTACTTGGAGGCATTGTACTGTATTTGATTGGCCTGCTTATGGTCCGCATTTTTACTATAAAAGCTGTGATTGTCATAACCAGAAGGAGAATAAAACTGGCTGCTAACTTAGACAGAGCTTGTCCATTATTCTACCAACACTCCTAGTCGATTAAGAAGTATCCTCACGAGTAATCTGACGATTTACCTATCAGGCGAGAAGCAACTAAGGCGAATATCTCTAAGTCTTTATTAAGAAGCGAATAACATATCAGGCGAAAGTACAATGGCCTATTTGACATCACCATCACTCGAACATCTGTGGGATGACCAGCCCCAGGGGGAAGACCCCTTTCATCTAATGAGTCAGCAACTGGACGAAAGGCGAAACCGTATCAATATATATGGCTGAAATATATATCGCAGAACAAAATACGAAAGTCCTAGTAATGGATGTAATTGTAATTTGTAGTCCACTATCCCTAAATT
This sequence comes from Sthenelais limicola, assembly GCA_942159475.1. Lineage (NCBI taxonomy): Eukaryota > Metazoa > Annelida > Polychaeta > Phyllodocida > Sigalionidae > Sthenelais > Sthenelais limicola. Next base: position 108,840,493 of record OW804095.1, on the reverse strand, counting down.
TTAATATAATTTCATCTTATTTTTTACTTTTCTTTATACCCTTTCACGTGTTGAGAATATGGAACAATTGCCTGAAAATATTCTTTTTAAATAATGTAGCATCCATGCAATACAGGTAAACGCTAGGTTTCGAAAGGATAGTGGTTAATTTTAAAAATGAGTATACATGTAGTTTGTATGAGAATCACATCTCTCGTACCTGGGAAATATCTAAAGTGCAACAATGAAAACTCTAAAGAATATAAATCACTTTAACTAAAATTATATTGGACCCTTCATCCCCACCCCACAATTAATTATGTTTAGGCAAATGATTTAGACATACATTAAAATTTGATTCGTGCTCTTTCATCTAAATAAGTTAAGAACAAACTTGTATAAAGAAATGGCTTTTGGGCCATAAATAAATTTTCTGTGGCATACATCCCCTGTAGATCATTCATGTGCAGGGAGAGTAATAATTGTACAAATGCTATTGAAAGTGATTACTTAAGATTCGGGATCAGATTAATTAGTATTGCCAAAAATTGCAAAAGACAGGGGTTGTCCCAGTATACTGTATAGCAAGTGAACGTACAGGACACATCTTTTCCATTGATATACCCAAATCACAGGAAAGTGAGGCTGCCCTGACTCGAGCCCACGAAGACGTTCGATTTACAAGGTTACAGAGTGATATGTTGAGGGAACAGTTGAATGAATACAGACGGGACTTGCATCGCAGCACCACCAGAAACCTCACACTAGAACGAGAGAACGACGACCTTTGGAAAGCACTCAGAAGAACAAATTCAAGCCAGGTACATCTTTAAAATGAGTACTAAACTGAAATGTGGTAAATACATCTATGAGTTGTGACAACCATTATATACCAAAAGAATATAATAAGCTATTTTTGGGCAAATTAGTTGACCTCTCCTTAAATATACATTTCTGACTTTGATTTACACAGATGGACCAGCTCTTTGAGTCTATGGACGAGTTCAAAAGACGTGTGCTGTCCCACCGTTATTAGGATGTAGCAACATTACGTATGATCAGTGCCTTACCAACTACTTTTGATAGGAGAGGATGAAACAAATGCTCAATTTACAAGCATCTCCCAACCGAGACCGTCATCATAGAACTCCTGATACCATTTTTTCTTTACACTTGGCACCACTGAATTCCTGGCACAGTTTCTTTCTCCTTTTTTTTTTACAATTGGCACCTTAATAATTTAGCAATCAATAATCACAATTTAGCAATCAATAACAAAGTCATCATTTGAGCCTATCTTTGCCACTTTATTACTACTATTAATCTGTGAATATCATTGCAACAATATGAAAAGAAATAATTGGATGATACAATCTGCATCGAATCCATGGACTGAAATTTACCTCGCACCATTCTTCAGTCACAGATTATTATAATAAAAAGGCTTTAACCAGCATTTCCGTCAGCAATTTTCTGTATACACACCAAGGAATGAAATCAATGGTCAAACACGTCCAAATCAATATACACAACTTTAAAAGCGATAAATTAGAACATAGAATGTTACCCTTGTTATACCTCATTGAGCCTACCCCTAAAATTTAACTCTATACCTGGCTCCTACCTGTACGGACGCCAGGCCCATGTTTATGTTACATTCGGTATAACACCCTCATCAACGTCTTTCCCTCTCATACGTAAATTTTATGAAATCATGCACAGTGCATTATTTAAACTTCAGGGTTATTTCGAGAAAAATCAGAATCTATACTTTACGCTCATTCATAGCTAATGATAATCATAGTATATTCATGGATACCCATCCCAATACCCTCATATGTATATATACGCAACCTTAATTAAAATAATATAACAAATCATCATTCCCCATGGCTACCGTTACCATTTGGGAACCTTCATCGCATACGTTCACACCTCCATGGATTAAATAATAAACATTGATTTTATCCTCCTGAATATATATTTTACAAAAAAAAACCGATTATGATGGTCATAATTTATAATAATTCTGCAAACCACACAGTGAATGGGAAGAAGGCAAATGCATAGTTTAAAGGAACGTGAGCGCACAAGGCAGTAACAATAAGCCTTAACTTGCGAGCTCAACAATATGTACTAACCTTTGATGAAATATTGACACAGGGTTTCTCGTATATTTACGGAGATGATTAAATATTATCACATTCTCCATCTCATCGTTATGCCATACGAGGCAAACACTGTACTAACGTTCCTAAGCAGGTAAAGATTAAAGGCATTCTATATCTGGGGAATATTTGTGTGTAAAAAGATTTCGTTATAAACGATAAAATGGCCAACCTCTGCTTAGAATTAGTAAAGGAATATATATATGCCGTTTAAAGTTATTGTCACTAGGTAATACATATGCGATACGGCTGCTTAGCAGACATTTGTCAATAGAGAGCTTCAGTCAGTGTTGGCACACTAATACGGTCTCGATTTTTAAACAAATAGCTAACCAAATTAAGGCGACAACCATTTAATCTTGACAACGTCCTAATGGAGTGCCGTTCTCCGTTTTAAAAAAAAGAATATAAAGAACATACAACTATTTTTGTTGCGATGCTGTGAAGTGCTTCGCTGACATATTTGGGCTGGGACATGGGAATAATTAAGTTTTTCAAAACATTTTCTAATAGTTCCTTTTTTTATGAAACATCTTTGTTATGTGAGGCAATCTACACTAGCATAGAGGCCATTAGTTAATTATCAAAGTTTTTTCTCTCAAACGAGTGAGATAATAATTTAACAATCAAAATCGGCAATGAGAACCCAAAACCCCTCCAATCATAAATTATATCAATGTTCCGATTAAATTTGTGTTTAACCCATACGGTCATCTTTAAAATTATTTCCTGAAACTGAGAATCTATTCAAGCTGTTCCGTCAGTCCATTTTGCTATCAGTCCAATTCTTCCTGCACTAACTTTTGTCTGGATTGGTCTGCCACAGCAGCCTCTTCAGCATCGGAGTCATCGTCACCACCAAAGAGACTTTGCAGCAAGTTCCCTGTAATATAACCATTTCTTAAATAAAAATAATATTTCTTAATATATATCTGCAATCAAAAAGATTATGTATGTTTTATATTTTGAACAAGGGAGTATATTCCAAAGTATCTAAATGATAATTATGTTTAACAAGTTGCACCTGGAATGGACTACGTCCTATTAAAACTCAAAATGTGCTAAGCAGTATAGTTCCACATGTTTATAGATATACATAATACATTCATAAATACATGTACACCATTCAGACGAGGCGACTACACTACCGTCCCCCGTGTTAGCTACCATACAACTGAAAAACGTCACATTCTTCAGAGGTCGGTTACTAAGACGTCATTCGTACCCTTGGTGATGTCAAGTGACATCAACAAAGGGGTGCTCTTGTTGCTTGCATATCGCATCCAGGCTGTATTAACCTCATTATTTATTTATATCCAATGATGTTAATAAGGAATTTAATTCTAATTAGTCCACCGATCCTCTACAAGAGGTAACAATGTTTTATTAGAGATCAAATAAACTCCTTCTTCCCAATGAAGAGTTCACTGGTTTGGCACTACATGGTTTCGCTTATAATAGCTCGTCAGGCCACTGACATCGTTCAGGATGTCAATGGGGGGATATTATGAATGGATGAAAAGAAGTCCACCCTGTCTCTATTTTTCGAGAAAATAAAGAAATTCCAATATCTAAACATTGTTAAATTAATAATTACGTTTTTAATATGGAATAATCCATCCAGATCGGGTCATAATAATTACGACACTGAAGCGAGGATAGATCAAGGCCCCTTCAAGGAATACCAAATACATGGTCAACACTATATACCGGTTGGTCGGGGGAGGGGGGGCTAGCCCGCCAACAAAATTCATCTGGTGGTCCCTATACATCCCTTTTACCCTAGAGACCTTGGTATCGGTTGTATGTAAACATTCAACATACATACATGCATGTACACAAGGTCAATTCTACAGTTGGGGAGAATTTGCCCCACATTTAGCAAAAGATTAGATCTTGAAACGCACTTGTATTTATATATGCTACTTTATAGATACAGTTGTGCCAGGTATATCCTAATGAAATGGGAATGATATTGTAATGAACATGCTGAAAATACAGCCTTCCTCAGCGGGGACTCGAACACTGGATCTCCTGTATTGTACGTGGGCATGCTAACCATTACACCACCAAGGTTAGCTGTTTAACAACGTTCACCACTCCCATCTAGTTCAAATAATCATAAATTCAAGAGTTTACTATGCAGTGGGAAAGGAAAGTCAACTTACCGAACAATCCATGATTCGATGGCTTTGGAGGCGGTAGTCCGAAGTACAGCTGGCCAACTCTATCTAGGTACTACAGAACAAGATTAAAAGACAACTCTTTAGTTTTTTTGTGTGTCAGAAACAACTAGTTACAAATGATACTGTTACGCGTATGGTGTGGATTAGGCTTGTTCAAGATATTATTTTGGACCGCGTCTGTCTAGTATAATTGATTGACTGATTAAACTTTTATTGCAGACGCGCTGCCATACAGTAAAATATAATGTATTGCCAAAAGCTCCGAAATTATGAATTTACACGTCGATCCATGGAAACCTATACAGAATGAAATCAGAACAGTATTTCCAAGTCTAAAATTGTACTGTATATACTTATATTCTACAATTCAGAGGGAGCTAACGACAGACACTTACCTCATTGTAACAAGGATCTTTCCCTAGAGTTGCTTGATATTGCTCACAGAGAACGGTAAAAACGGCAACTTTACCACTAGAATAAAACAATGCATAAATTAAGTTTAATTAATGTAAGGTTTCTACCGCATACGGTTAATTCTAAGAACCTATAGTCCCTGCAAGGCCCCTTCAAGAAAATACCAAATACTGGAAACGTATTTATTTTCGCGCAGATAAATTTTCGCGCACTAAGTACTTTGACACCTTTTCGGGCGGATTTAAATTCGCGCAGCAAGGAAGTATTACACCTTGTTTACCCCGGTTGTTTACCTTTAGCGCAGGATTTATTTTCACGCACAAAGGTGGATGCGCGAAAATAAATACTGCGCGAACATTCATACGTTACAGCAATAACATTTTCTTTATTGTGCATCTTTACAGGTAATAGCTAAAATGATACCTACGATTCAATAGCAATGAAGAGGAACCCCAGAAAGTTTAAAAGCGGGCGAACAAAAGGTGGACCTTGTTCCACTTGCGGGTGTTTTCTCATATAACTCTTGAAAGCCGTCTCAGCCGTGTTTTTGTTGCTGAGACATAGGAACCTGGATATAAAGAAGAAAGTACATTAGATCTTAGAACGGGAAAGTATTGTCATTCGCAACTGAATATCAACCACAACATACGTTTCTGGTACTTAATGGCATACGTTACTTGATACATACTGTAAGACAGCTTGAGCTATGAAGAGATCCACTTCGGAGGTGAATCCAGAGGTGATATGGTATTCCACAAGCATAGAGGCACAACCTTCTCCGTCACTTGAATGCAGGAAATGGTATCGGGCCTGAACATAATTCTTTTCTAAAACCCAGCAAGAGAAGAGAAGGGATTAATATAAATTATTAGTACATTTATTTTTTTCTTTATAAACATCTAAATCTTGTCAGCGTAGTAGAGTGGTTCCCAGGAAGGTCTTGACTCAAGACATCTTAAAGCAACACATTAGGGGGTCGCACTACAACATGGTTCCCGCGGCCATGGTTCCCGCATTAAATTTAATGACTTATTTACATGATTTTTAAGGACGAAATACGATATTTAATTACTTTTAATGATCATTAAAAAGAAAAATCTGAATTTAATGACTTTTAATGACCCACGAGAGCTATGTACTGTTATAACTGGTTAGAAATTATAGGGTCATGTATGCGTTTAATCCTAACAAGGCAATAGCGGGTCTAGTAAGGATACACAATTTTTTAAAAAAAATCTATATCAACTTAAATTTGGAAAAAAAATGTAATGTTGGACAAGGATGAAGCAAAAGGAATGTAGAGTTGTGTAACAAACCTTTCCAGAAGGTTAGAGCGAATTTTCGATGGAGATCAGGGTGTCCGCTCCTGTGCTGCGGGCAGACCGTTGAGGACCAGCGCACAGCATTTGCAACTAATGCCATGCGGTCTGGGGATTCTGAATCTAATAAACTATGAAGGGCACTAATTTTATCTGCAAATAGAAACGGAAAATATGTATTGGCCATGATGCTAAAAATATATATCACCTATATAATATCACGACGTCCGAGATACTATCAACAGAATATATACTTTACATGTAGATAGTGATATATAATTCTCAACAAAAATTCTATTTAACCAGGAACTAACAATTTGAGTTGCATTAGCCATCTCCATTTTCGGGGTACAATCATAAATTGACAGCTTTTCACCCTGATCCTGGGCGCTCCATCAATTTAAGGTTAGTTTAATTAAAAATACAGAGTTTGCTAGATATGGTGAAATGAGATGAGATGTGTTATAAATGGATGTAATTGAAATGATGCAAATCATGTACCGTATTAACCTTGTCCTTGCTGTTCTAGGGACAGTGTTTGTAACAGAAGTGTACCGTAACTATAGATATGACGATGTAAATTAACTTACCTAAGATATCTTGAGTTGCTTCTGTTTGCGAATTCTGCAAGACTTCGATCAACAAGAGGGCTAAGTCTGAACCACTCCCATGCTGCGAAAAAGGACAAAAGTAAAATAAATCAAATCCACTTCTTACAGTATGATTATCATAATTATGATGTTTAAATTTGTAGGAAGTTTGTATCATTTTCTATAAATTAAGTAAAAACATAAGATTTAAAATGTAGACCTACCTGATTGAACTGTAACAGGGTATTGGCACCTGTGTATAGTAAGTCAATCGCTTCCGCATATTTCTTCTGGGAATTGTACCTAAGTTTAAACGGAATTCGTGTACAGCAAAATTTTAAAAACCGTATGTAAAATTAATTGTATGAAAGATAGTGAATCTCAAAACATTTTCGAATCAATCGGGCGTAATCATTAAACTATAACCCAGACTCAGGGAATAATAGGTAGGTTCAAGATTCAAGCGGATAACTATGTCTATGATCGACTAACAAATGTCATATAACTTAAAATATAAGCATAAATATATAAATAGTAAACATTTGAAAACCAAGGCAAGAGGAGGCTGAGCATACGCTAAAATTGTACAAACGGTCGTCTAAGGTAGTCATTGGTAACCCTACACAAGCGTCCCAGAATCAGATAAAAGCACTGATTTGTGTTTCCAATGTCAATGACAATTTAATGACTTTTTAAATTGAATTAGGTCTATTTAAAATCCTCAACATTTCAGGGCAATGATTGAAATATATCCAACAGGGGGTTACTGGTAGTGTATATGCAAGTTTTAAAGTAAATGATAATGATAATAGAACGCCCAAATTGGGCGCAGGTTAAATAGTCTTTTAATATAATTAAAATTGGTAAAGTGACATTACAATGTCATTAGTACCGGTAAATGACGTAGTCTAGTATAATTATAAATAAGCGTGATAATTCTATCTAGGCTGGCCTGTGAAGTCCACTTTCGCCACAAGTTCAGAATTAGTTTAGTGTATTGTAATGGCAACAAAACGTGGTCGTAACATAGCTAGTTCAGGATATACGGTACTCCCAAATCTCCGTGGTTGTTATTTTCCCTGGGCCTGCTGAGTGACTATGTGTATACCGTACATGGGGTGTGACTATTTCTGTCACATCTACCGCATTCCCTATGAGCGTATGATGATACGTAGGCTTCCGGGGCTAAATTAAAAACTTCGTAGTAGTAGTCTTACCTAAAGTAAAGAGTTCTATACATTTGATGAGCTTCATAGTAGTTCCCAGCCTCTATACTTGCTTTAAGTTTAGCAAAAACACGCTGAGTGCCTCCTCGCCCAGACGCCATGTTGCGGGTGTTCTCGTAGTTTCTGCTTCCGCTTCCTCCAGCGGTACGTGAGTACGTTCGCGACCGGTGTTTACCAACAGAGGCTAAATGTACTGTCCCATCAGATGTGCACGCGTGCGAGTCGACTGCCCTGATATTTGGATATTATTTTGCCAAGGAATCGCTGTTTGTAGGGATGAATCGCGTTACGTCACCATATTTTGCAGTGGCAGGACGTGCCACTCGTCGATTTACAAGAAGTGTTCATAAAAAGAGTGGAAAGGACCACATTATATCGCGCATTAATGACATCCAAACATCACAGCCACAGGATTCTGCAGCTAAATCAGAACCTTTTGATGACCAAGATGTCCCAGTGATTAAGACAGGGCGCCGTAGAAAAATTAAGATCGAATATGATTCAAACAATCCGCCCCAAAATCCTGCTGTAAAATCTGAGCAGATGGTTGAGTACTGGGATGCTAAATGTGAACCAGAAGTTCTGCCGAAGAAAGTTAAATGGGAACCTTCTCATTGGCGCGAAATGCTTGATAACATCTATGAAATGAGGAAATTTAGAAATGCTGCTGTCGACACTATGGGATGCGATAGAATTAGCGACATAAATGCCCCGCCAGAGGTAGGCTTATCATATATAATATTGCTTGGAGGTGGAGGCTTATTTGTAAAACACTTTTTTTTTGTTTTAAAGAAAAAATGACTGAATAGCTTCGATATATGACTGACTTAAATAGAAAACAATTTTTTAGTTTCCTGCCATCTGGCAAATACATTCTAAGGATTGACGCTGTCTCTCTTATCTTTTATTTATTTATTATTATTTTTTAGGGGGGGGGGGGGAGATTTTCTTATTTTCTTACTCACATACCTTGACCCGGACTTGTTCTTAGCTCTTAAATGTAACAAATAACGAGCTCAACCCTTATATTGGTAATAGAACGATAATACAAAAATGACTTCACCTTGTCTTTGTGTTTTGGAACAACTTTATAATTTCAGGACTTCTTTCAAGAACTTGCTTATTTTGCCTAACCATCTACCCCACAGATTCTACCACTGCTCCTATCAAATAATGCGTTATACTGTTCTGCACTTTTTACTTATTTCGTTAATAAAGGCTCTAAAATCCAATACATGTACTACTGTACTGTACATGTACTTGCACTACTAAACTTAAAATATGTATATTGAATATAATTAAGCGATCTTACTGAGAAACGGTTCAGGTAGCCTACAATTAATACAGGGGGGGGGGGGGGGGGGCAGAATGCAACGCCTCACTTAACATTGTCCAAGCTTGGTATCTAACAGTCTTTGTTTTATGATTGTGAAATATTTGTTATCATTACAATAGGTATTTAGGTACCAGTGTTTGATCAGCCTTATGCTCTCAAGTCAAACCAGAGATCAAGTTACGTCAGAAGCAATGAGAAAGCTGCGTGAACATGGCTGTAATCCAGATAATATTCTCAATACCACAGATCAAAAACTCGGCGAATTGATATATCCCGTTGGCTTTTGGAAGGTGAGTGTTCTGTATCTTCCGCAAAACTTTGGTGTCGATCTGAATATTCTTTATTTTCATTTGTTGATCTGAATATTCTTTATAATATAGATTTGAGCGGTTTTAACAAATTATGTTAAACATTCCGTTATTGCCTTTTTTCTTTTATGTTCCAGACGAAAGTTCAATATATCAAGACAACTACGAGAACTTTGAAGGAGGAATATAATGGTGATATACCTCGTTCAGTTAAGGAACTGTGTAAACTAAAAGGTGATCAGTCAGTTTAGGATAAGTTTGATAATGATTTGGAATATAAATTGTTGACCCGCTTTCATCTTTTGACCAAGAAATGTATTTTGGTCTAATTATAAAATACCATGGATCTGTGTTAGCTTCAGAACCTCGCTTTACGCTCTATGTTCTCTTGACTTTCAAGGCGTCGGTCCAAAAATGGCACATCTAGTAATGAAATCAGCCTGGAATGAAATGAGTGGCATTGGTGTTGATACACACGTTCATCGAATCACAAATCGCCTGAGTTGGTTCAAGAAAACTACCAAGACCCCAGAGGACACACGTAAAGCCTTAGAAGATTGGCTTCCCAGGTAGATTAACCGATGCTGACTTAGCACAGAAATCCTTTTGCCCAACAATGCTGAAAGATGCAAATGGAATAGGTTTTGTCATTTTACTATAGAAACTCGTGTTAGTATAATTCCATTTTGAGTATTATTAACATTTATATCGCCCGAAACGCCAGACCCCCAATAAACAACCACAAACATATCACTGTCACAGCTACCTCATGTCATCCCTTGTTTTCGATCATTTACTTCACTTTGTAAAATATAATACAAAATGTTCAGGTATTTATATATGTGCAGAATCCAATGATTATTGCGGATAGGCATTAAGATTTAAGGAGCGGAACATTGTCATTCCCTCTTCTTTATAAACACCAGCATGAATTGGCACATTGCTCCAGAGCAGCGTCCCAGTAATATTGATCTGTTTTATTTTCAGGGAATACTGGCACGATATAAACCTTCTGTTGGTTGGATTTGGACAGCAAACATGTCTTCCCATAGGCCCGAAATGTGTCTCCTGTCTCAATCGGGCAATCTGTCCTATTGGGCGAAAAAATACACGCGGGATGAAAATAAAGAATGAGAAAATGGAAATAAAGGAGGAAGCCAATCCACAAGCAACTGTGAAAGTGGAACCTGCAGATTAGATGCAGTGACTAGTGTTGCATATTGATGGAGACGCATTCTCACTATTGCGCCTGTATTAACGGGTTTATGTATTCTGTACTGTAAATATTCTTGATGTAGCATTACACTGCCTAAATGTAATCGTTACCTGTGTAATATAAATACAAATATTAACACATTTGTCGTCTTCCGTTCTATGTAGGCTCTCTTGATTCTGTATGTAGAGGTGTAGAGAGCCAAGGCAAGGTTCCCACGGTCATGAAGTCACGAAATAGGTTTTAGTCATTCTACTATAGAAACTCATGCTATTATAATTCCATTAATTTGGTTTGGGAAAAATACCAAAATTATACCAAGTGTTCTTACATCAAAACTTTCCAGTGTTCATTAGCAGGAATGAAAGTCTTCCAATATTTGTACTGAAATCAGGAATTTTGAAAACTTCAGAAAATTGTTATATCTCCCCCATCTATTTGAACCAAATTTCGTCAACATTTTTAAGGCATAACATCTGATAGACCAAATGTCAGTATTGGTCGTCATAATGTCTAGAAATCGGTATATTCTTATTCGGTACCGGTAGTAGAGGTCCTAAATAATACATTGTTGGCACAACTCGACTTGCGTCCCTGAATATGTAAGGGAAATACAAAAAAACAACGTATTCTAGGAAATATTGCGACTTTATTGACACCATTGAAGGAGGGCATTTCATGCTTCATCCCAGCACATTTATCAGTGACGATTGTGAAATTTACTTTGGAAGTATAAGCTATCTCAACTGTAATAGAAGTATAATGGCCCCAACTAGAGCCTTCACAAATTTTCATAATATGAATAGAATATTTCAGTTTCTCAAACAATGCCTCGGGGGAGATGGCTATAATCGGGAAGGTAACGTTTTATTCACTAATTGATCACGGTACCAAAGGATATTGATAATACACAACATCCCATAATTACTTTCAACTAGTAGAAATGACAAGAAATAACAATTTTGGTATCATGGACAACTTAAAAAGGAAAACAGGTAATTGGCTGTTGAGAAGGATTTTTTTAAAAATAAAATATTTGACTAAAGATTGCGCAAGGAAACCATCAGTTTGATCACGAGTTCCCGGGCTAAGTTTAGGCACGATCAAAACCAATCATTATACAACATACTTCCGAGAACCAAGCTCAATATACATGTGGAGGATGCATCAATCCCATACATTATCAAGTATATCCTCAGTCCATTTCATCATAAATCGTTTGAGATTGGTAAACAAAAAATATTTTTCCGTCGCCTACAAATCACCACCTAAGTCCGGATACAATTCATGCGATAGTGTTAAATGTGTCCACTCCGGTAGGTAAATACGATTTAGTGATGTAAAATCCGAAATGATTTAGTGATGTAAAATCCGAAAGCGACGGTGACGACGCTATTACAATAATTACCAAGGCTGAGCTTATCTACTTCAAATCATTAATGAAAATCTAGGTTGGGTGGATCTAAATCTTGACCCAAAATATATTGAATTTGTGATGCTCGATTTTTGATAGGTTCCCTAATCGAGTTAACAACGACCGGCGCTTTAACAGGTTCCAGAGTGGTCAGGGGCCGACGTATTTTAACGATATTCACAATTGCATCTTAGTCCATAAGAAACGTTTCACAGATTCCCGTAACGCTGATTGGTGTGAAGGGCAGCCATAAAGGTTTGGGTAATCATTTTTTCCCTACAGTAAATGGCGACATGAGGCAAAAGATTTTCTTTGGAAAAAGTAAATTAATTGGTGACACAATGCAGACATTGCCCAGCTAAATATCCACCTCCACATGAGTTTAACTCATCGACATTAACTACGAAATTCTTGTAAGCTGTACACTAAAATAATATATACAATCTGTCTCTCGATACTAGTGAATGGTGATCACTTCTCTTCCTTTTTTTTCGTTTGTGCATAATACATCTCTAGAGGTTTGTTGACTTTCCAGTATTTCTCATTCACTTGTTCCAGAGACATACATCCATTCAAGACATTGAAGCTACCGGGAGTAGCCGCGATGTAAATCGTGTATTTTCTTTCTTCTAAGTCTGATGAGGAAGCTGTGGGTATAAAATAACTCAATTTATTAAATGTTATAAAAATAATGAAATCATGCAGTGACGACAAACTTTCCAATTCCAACCGAAATTCAATCAATCCGACCAGGGACAAATCACTTGACTTTTCAACACTTTTTGTTCAGACCTAGGCATAATAATCCCCGGATAATAAATTCAATTTATACACCAATGTCACCATTGAGAAATAAAATGCACTTACATGAGTCTCCGTCTTTTTGCTTTTGAGCTTCCAGTGCGATTCTCATGGCTAAATACTTGCACAGGTGGTCCACTGAAAGCATATATTTGCACATAGATTAAGAATAAAAGTAAAACATGGAATACATTGCGGGATTAATGACAAAACTTCCCACATTGGCCACAAGGCCACATCTATTCAAATACCTCCCTGCTCAAATATAGAAAGCATGAGTGAGTTGTATTTTACAGGGTCAGGAGTGGTGGGGTGAGCTATCATATGCTCCTATCAGCCAATCTACAATACGGTATACATCATAAATACTAGGTGATTCCTTGTGACGAAGATAATTTTTAGCAATTCGACTACAAATGAGATTCAAATCCTACATTGACATGATTGTCAACAAAAAAAGTTAGGACAAAAGGGACATATAATGTCATTATTCTTTAATAATGAAAAGTCAGAAACCAACCAGTGGCGTTGGCAGTTGTTTTGACGTATCTTGTGGCAGCATTTAAATCGGAGTGGTGATCCTGGGGATGAGGCTTGAAAACAAGTTCGACGTCACTTATTATCTTTTCAACTGAGGTGTCAGGAACACTTTCTCCTGCGACAGAAGACGAATCTCCCACGGAATGATTTGATTCACCAGCCGAATCCTCAGATGCAGTCCGCATACGTTTTCTGGGTACCGACGACGGTGTACCTGATTCTGAGCGAGTATCAGACTGTGTGGAATTGTGCTGTCCTGAGATGGATTCGGGAGGCAATGGATTGTTTGGAGTAGAAACTGGAGTTGTTGGAGCAGAATTTGCACTGTCCCCAGGCCTGTCACCAGGCACTGGGGGATCACCCCCATCTGGGTTTTGCTTGCGAACACGCTGAGCCCTATTTAGGGCCTGCAACCTCAAGCCTTCCTCAATGCTGTGCGTAAATGCATTAGTATTGTGGTGCTGCTTCAATTTCTTGAGAACCCGGTCTTGATGAGCTTCATATTCTTCTCTGCTGGGATAAATCTTCGAAATAAGATCATCAAAATTTGGATCAGGACGAAGAGATCTTTTAGAAACCAGTTTCTTCCGGCAGGTTGGACATTCCTTGTTCCCCGCTCTCAACGCGGTTATTATACACTCTTGACAGAATCGGTGTAGACACTCTTTGGTTGTCATTGTATTTTTCAGCATATCAAGACATATTGGACACATAAGTTCGTTATGTAAACTCTTGGGACTCACTGCTATCTCTGTACTATCCGTAATAGCCTCCTGAGGTGTACGATGCAGCTCGTAGAGGCTTAATTCCCATGTTTTGCTTGGTACGGGAGGATGCTCCATGTTGACTTTCTTTTGGGCTCTCTACATCCGGGAACTTGTCTGTTGCTGACCCGACTTGCTACAAGTTCAGCCTGCAATCGACGGCAGAACACAAAAATTACAATACTAAATCCATATAAAATATTACAAGGTGTGAAGCTTCTCAATTCGTGGTAACCGGTTGGAGGCTTCCTAATTGATTCGGAAGGTATTTTGAAAATGGTCCATTAATCGTTTTTTGTCAAGTCGTCTCTTTCCAAGCGTGCCTCCGGAGTGTCGCAAAATGTCTGCCATGTCGACGGAGAGCGACAAGCCGTTGTACGACACAACAGCGGGAAAAGGTACAGTATTTGATTGAAAACTGTTCTATGGGGTATTTATTGTCAAAATATTAGGTATAACGAATTTCTAGGGTCTATAGTTATGAATTTATGGGAAAGAGGAGTCGTAGTAAAGTATACAGTCTAAGAACGCCTGTTGTTATACCACTTCTTCCGTTGTAACAGCATTTCTTCACCATTGACCGAGGAGCTACGTACGGGCTCATCGTCATGTCATGACCGCCGAGTTGTACGCCTATAGCCTAGGTAGCCTATACTAGGCCTCGACTTCCCAGCGAGGCCTATCATTTAAAGTGCAAATCACCCCGGACTTTTTTTGGTCACAACGGTGCACCCCCACACCTTCACCAAGTCTTTAATGAATATCAATAAAAGTGAAATGCGCTTAATTTACTATGACAGTACCAGTCCGTCCATGCCGTGCCCTTTAAATCCACGTTTTTGTATGCCGAATGGAGGCACTGGCGGCCTCCGCATGCATGTAGCCATGTTGACCCTGTGGTCAGATTCCCGTGATTTTATAAGGGTTAACTGTCCGTCCCCGCTCCGGAGTGCGGGAGGATACGGGGACGGAAACTCTGTCTATAGCCTAGGCAGTATACGGGGGTGTTCTACTGGTCGGAATAAGCAGTAGGCCCCAATCGGTTTTCCAAAAAAACGATCAATAATTCCGACCTGTTGTTCACATAGCAATTTATTCGGTTCGGCCCAATCGGAACGGAATATCACCGTCGGAATATTTTAGGCGAATGGAGCGAACCAAAGGGCTAAAAACGATAATAGGCGTGTTCCACAGGTCGGAATAATAGGCCTGTTCCACAGGTCTGAATAATGGGCCGCTTCCACAGGTCGGAATAATAGGCGTGTTCCACAGGTCGGAATAACCTTATGTCCCAATCGGTTTTACCAACGAAACAATGCTACGGTTTTTCACGGTTTGCATCGGTTTTGTGCGCACAGGGTGACCGAATGTTTTTGTTCCAACCAAACTGAACGGAACCGAACCAAGGGTGTGTGCAACTGGTCGGTTCTCAACGGCTCAGAATAAAATAGATTTATTACTTCAATTCCAGACCAAAACAGTCCTATTCATTCCGATGGTAAGCACAACTGGTCGGAATGTCTGTTCGGTTCCATTCGGTTCCATCAAAAACCGACCAGAAACCGATGAAAATCAAACAGGTCGGATTATTGTTTTTAGCCCTTCGGTTCGTTCGGTTTGCCTCAAATATTCCGACGGTGATATGGAGCCGAACCGAACCGACTGCTATGTGAACAATAGGTCGGAATTAATGATCGGTTTTTTGGAAAACCGATTGGGACGTAAGGCTTATTCCGACCTGTGGAACACCCCTATTAGCCTTACGTCCCGATCGGTTTTTAAAAAAACGATCATTAATTCCGACCTGTTGGTGACATAGCTATCGGTTCCGTTCGGTTCAATGAAAAAAACGATCATTAATTCTGACCTGTTGGTGACATGGCATCGGTCCCGTTCGGCCCCATCGGAACGGAATAGCACCGTCGGAATATTTTAGGCGAATCGAAGGGCTAAAAACGATAATAGGCGTGTTCCACAGGTCAGAATAATAGGCGTGTTCCACAGGTCGGAATAATGGGTCGCTTCCACAGGTCGAAATAAGCCTTACGTCCCGATCGGTTTTCAAAAAAACGATCATTAATTCCGACCTGTTGGTGACATAGCTATCGGTTCCGTTCAGTTCAATAAAAAAAACGATCATTAATTCCGACCTGTTGGTGACATGGCATCGGTCCCGTTCGGCCCCATCGGAATGGAATAGCACCGTAGGAATATTTTAGGCGAACCAAGCGAACCAAAGGGCTAAAAATGATAATCCGACCGGTTCAATTCTCATCGGTTTCGGTCGTTTTTTTATGAAACCGATGGAAGCCGAACAGACATTCCGGGCAGTTGTGACAAGTTATGGTCTGTTCGGCTCGGTCTGAATAGCATATATTTGCGTGAGAAACCTATGGAAACCTAGGAAAACCGATGTGCTTTGTTTCTTATTAAAACAGATTCAGACGTAAGGCTATTCCGACCTGTGGAACAGGCCCATAACCGTTACGACCCAATCGGTTTTACCAATGAAACATTGCATTGGTTTTCTTCGGTTTGCATCGGTTTTGCGCGCACAGGGTGATCTAATGTTTTTATTCCTTCCGAACCGAACTGAACCAAACCAAGGGTGTGTGCAACTGGTCGGCTTGCATCGGCTCGGAATAAAATAGATTTATTACATCAATTCCAGACCAGGGGGGTGTTGTACTAACGATGTAGGATAGGAATTTAGGATAGGACCCGGTAGGATCATCCTACGTAGGACGGGTGTGTTGTACTAACATAGGATTTCATAGGATTTCGTAGGATCTGTCCTAAATCGGCCTAAATCCTAGGACAACGGCATAGGTGTCCTACCAGTCTTAGGACGGAATCCAAAACCCCACAAAATACTGTCTTGCGATCATGCTTCCAACCCTAAATTGTGCGTGAACAAATGACAATAACTGATGTCATTTTGAAGAGAAGAATCCATTTTCACTGATACTTATCTTGCCAATCAATTTTCAAAAAGTGACGCATTTATAAAGGGCAGCGAAATTCCGCTAAAAACCGCAATTTTGTGATATTTCAGTTACCGCTATAATGACATAACCATGGGTTTATTAGGATTAAATGATAGTTGAGAAATAAACTTGCCTTTCGAGGCTTCCCTGAATTAAAAAGAACTCAATAACAAGTGTAAACAAAGGCAGGGAATCTCGGCGTCATTGGAGTGAGTGTCTGTGTGTCTTTCCTGTGGTCTTACGTCAGGGCCTCACGTCACAAGGCAAGCAGGTCATGGGTCAAACTCATTTGCATAATGACATTTTCCCGCCGACATAAGACAGCCTGTCATAGCTTGTCATCGACGGTGGGCACATAGGATTTTGTATATCTGTGACTACTGTGGAGGTGGGGTAGTGCGGGGGGGGGGGGGGGGGCGTGGACGTTATGCATAGATTTTTATAAATTCTTCATCTATACAGACAGACAGAGACTGACAGCGATTTTTTTTTATTGATAACAGGGTAACAATCATGACGGATCTAAATCGTATGACACTGGCTGAGTGTAAATTGTCAAAATCTCTCATGGAAACCCTAGTTTTGTGGCTCTATAATCGGAAATGAGGAAGTTATGGGCCTATGTATAATCTCCTTGTCCCTATAATCAAGGTTAAATAATCCCACTATCCAATAACACTATCCAATCCAGGAGTTTTATATTAGCACAAGTCAAGTTTATTGACTAAACGCAATATTGAATGAGGTATATTTTTAGATAAAAAATACTATTCCCTTTTTTTTCACAGCTGTTTTAATCCTTCAGCCCAAGTTCTCAATGAGCTGTCACATATATTATGGTCTTCATGGTGTACTTGTTTTATTTGTCCGACCCTATTTTTTAAACATGCTACTGTTATAACTCATTCATTGTGTCACATCAGTAATTTTTAATTTATGTGTGCTAGCTCCTACCTCTATGAAAGCTAGCGAGGGACTGATTAATGACGCACCCTCATTGTGTCAGTGTCCGTAGAGCGATGACACTACAAACGGGGATTACTATTATTGGATTAAGGAGTTACTCTAACTACTCGGATGTGGTGTTGTGTACGTCTAATTAGGGGTAGCTTCAAATGAATAGATGTCTCGATTGGAATATAGTGCTTGGCTTGTAGTATCGGTAGATATAAGGTAAGGCATGGAGTACAGAATGGCTTCTTTTATTCAGTCTTCATTATAACACAAGGTTCATGTGTAGTAAATTATAACATGGTCAGTGTTCGAGGCGGTAGGGCGCTCAGTCAGTTGGTCATCATACAGCATAGGTAGTACAGCTCTTCAGGAGAAGTCTGTCTAGATAGAGACTGAGGCCCTTATATACTCTAGGTATTGCAATAGATCTTAGGTGTATTTCATCAGACTACATGGGCGTACTGCAATGTTCAGTGGGCATTTCGTCAGCCACCCAGGCTGTTGAGAAGGCACTGCCCATTGCATCACCCTTCAGGTTAATGGCGGAGTAGCTCACATGCAATGTCGCTGGGGGATTTCATCATCCAGAGGCACTGCACCAACTCGCTCCGCCCAGGGGTCAGACCCCCTCCCTACCACCTCTCGAACGACCGATCAAAACAGGTAAATAAATGACACACATGTAAAATACAACAGGTACATATACTCGAATATTATTAAAAATAAATTGGGACATTGACAATTGGACGATCGAGGCCCACCTGGCCAATTAGCATGAAAGGATTAACCAGCTGATGCATGCCCATTCGGGTAGTAAAGTAATGTATGATTTGAAGGAATTCAAAATGAACACATATTGATATAATGTGGCATTGCAACGTTAAATATATAGCACTGTATAAGTGAAGTTGATGACACTATGGATGTTATACAGTTATATCTGTTGCACGCATGAAACATTTTATGATTATGTGTTAAGATGGTTTAAAAGTCGAAGGAATTGATGGAATAAATAAAAAAATACATACCCTTAATACAAGGCTAATTATGTCATATGATATTTGTAAATCCTTCTCTCAAGTTGATTCTTGTAGTATAATAATACTGGAGAGTATAAACATAGAAGTTTCAAAATCACTGTCATCGTTACTAAGTATGTAAGTCTTGGAGAGTGAATTATTCTGACTAATATTCCCAATACTGATTGTATACGAACTAACTCTGATTGCTGTATTGCCATCTAGATGTGTTGATGGCTGATGACTTAATGTCAATCGAATGAGATATTGTAGATCAGGGAACTATTAAATATAATTATAGTTGTGTTGATATTCCAGTCGAACTAGTTAAGCTGTAAGAATAACTCTAGTAAAGCAAGGTACTTGAATTGGAGTACTAAATGGCTTGTTTATTACTCCACAATTCAATTGGCTCCAGATCTTCCAGTCAGTCAACATGATGTTTTCAATGATTATAGCAGCAAGGGTCTATCAGATCTACCTATGGACTGACTGGGAAGCTTTATATTTAACAGGATAGCACATCTTTCCTTTACATTGCATCAGAGAGCTGCTCCTAATGCAATGCATTCATTTCACAATCACAGGCATATATATATTATAACAACTTTTATTCAGAAATCAGTAATAATACAAAATGGGATGTTCCCTCTACTACATAGATTTTCCAGGACAACCTCTAAAACAAGGAGGCGTAAATAAGTACGATAATAGGTACAGGTTCAGAGTCAGGTTCAATGGATAACCTAAAGATCATACTACCATGTTCATACAATACATATAAATAATTAATTGATACATGTCAATTGATTAAATAGGATAAACAACATGAAAATCAGAGCGGACATTAACAGATGGTAATCTATGTTAATAGTTGAGTGTTAATATGTATAACTTTCGGAAAATTCTAATCAATACATTTAAATGTCATATTGTTAATAGCCAACTAATTTATTTAGAATTTTGCATTTAGTGGCAATTAACCCGAAATGATCCATTTATGAAATGAAAATTGATCTGAACCCCAAGCATAAAAATGGCCGAATAAGTGCTTTGCAAACGCTCATTTTGACATAGGCTAGAACAAATTTTTAACCCTTTAAAAAAGTTTTATTTCTTCACCAACTTACAGTATTACAGCATAAGATTTGCAAATGTCAGTAGTTCTCACAATAGGGGAGTTGCATAGCCGCCATTTTGAATCTAAATTCGCACGGAATTAGGGGACTAATGGTACAGTATAAAATCTATAGAAAACATTCATCTTCAGCATGGAATATTTATCAATGTTCTAATGTCAATATCCATGTATTATGCATGTTTCCATCACACAAGTACCCACCTTTCCAATCAAGCATTTGGTTTTCATATATCCTTTATACAAGCTCTGATATTGGTGAAAACACTCTTGCATTTTTCGATAAAAATTTGCATTTTTCGATAAAAATGTTGCCAAATATTTGTATGTCAGATTTCAACAGAATTCATCCAAGCATGCACTGCAGTAGGCATGCGCAGTAAGATATGCAAATCCGCTATTACACATATAAAAATATGAAAAGTTTCATAGGGATTTAGCATGGGTGTGGGTGACAAGGGGGCGGGCTCTCACACTCCCACTCCTACCCCCACCCCCACCCCACACACACTCAGGGGTCAAAAGTGTTTTTTTGTTCCAGCCTTTAAAAAATAACCCCTTTCCGCGAATTTTCAACGCATTTACCCCCACCCCTTTTGTGGCAAAACGTGGACTCTGACCTCTTTTTAAGATTTCAAGGAGTCTAGCTTAACATGATACCCATTTTACCCCCCTTTTTGTGGCAAAACACGGAAAATTTTATGCCAAAAGGACCCCTTTTTATGATTTTAGGGAGTCTTGTATAACATATTACCATTTTCACAAACATGAAGGAATATCCCATGTGAACATGACTTGATGTGGAGTTGCTGTTATAATTGTATGCTATTGTAAACAACCAATTAGTCAAATACTACAATACCTCCCCCTCCCCACCCTTTTCAGAATTTTGCGGAGTTCAGTTGCAAAATTCATACCCTTATTTCCGATATCATGATCCACATTCATGTGTGAAAAACCCCTTTCTCCACGAGATTGGGAAGAAAAAAGTGTACACTTTTGACCCCTGAGTGTGTGTGTGTGTGTGGGGGGGGGGCTCACACTCCCTTGGTGACAAAACAAATCTCCCGACCTACTACTACAAAATGTGAAATCGGGAGATCTGCCGACCTCAGCCTTCCTCAGGTTGGAGCCTCTGGGATTGTTGGTCCCCATTCCCCTCTCTATCTCCCCTCTCTTTTTCCTAACTTTTCACCTTTCTCTCCATCTTTATCTCCCCACTCCGTCTCAAATATAATAATTGTGAGTTGATGTATTACGCTCTGAGTTGGGGGAATGGCGACTGAGTTGGGTTTTTTTGTTTTTAAAGGGTTTTATTCGAATATACCTGCCATCTGGGCTTTTACATAGCTAAGACACATCCTGTGTTAACCCACTTTTATATTTTGGGGGGATTTTCAATTTTTCTATCACCACTATGCGACTGAGTGGGGGTAATAAACAGTGGTGTTAATGTGGCCTTAGTGGGGGTGAGAGTTTGGGAATGGGTGAGTGAGTGTTGGGGAGGCGGGGATGGGACAGTGAATGGGGAGGGACTGGGGATAATGAGGCAATTAGGACCCCCTAAGGTTGAAGAAATACCAGTGGTCGAAATAAGGAAAAAAATTAAGTTGCCCCTCCTGGCAAGTTCCATGACAAATCAGCTTGCCCGCCAGAATGTCAGGTTGCCCACCAACATAATGAGTAAAGTATAAAATAGTAAGTAATAAGTATAGTCAGTGTTAATACTAACTCTATAGTCTTCAAAATTACTGACTAATTAGCCCAATTCATATTGCAAAAAAATAAAGTCGTTAGCAGGCGAAAAAAGGTCTTTAAAATACACAACAGCAAGCCCCAAAGTAGTTATTTCACATTGTACCCTCTACCATCCCTGAGGAAGAGAGCAAAGCTCTCAAAACGTTGGGTAATTAATAAAAGGAACATTCGTACATATGGCCTTGACTTACACATATTTGTTGGATCATGCAGGTAGACTACAAGACGAATCCATGAATTTCGACCAAAATAATATACAAAATAGTCACCATTCCATAGTGTTATACCACCAGGTGGAGAGCTGGCCAAAGTTTTAAAAGGCTTAATATCTAAGTGTTGGTGGGCTTCCGTTGGCAACTTGTTCCAAGAGTATTTCTCAGATTCAGCCCGCCTGGGCAAGCTATAATTACTGCATGAATCTTTATATCATATTCATTATATTTTAAGCAGAAATCTTGAATTCCTCAGTTTGATTCCCATTTTTTTCAAAACATCATTGACGATATTAGAAACCCTCAACTCTATTACCGACAACCTGCTCTCATTTCTTCCACATTATTTTTTCATATCCATATCGGGGGGTAGGTAGTGATTGTGTATTCTATTAACAAGACGGTGTTTATTGAGTCAGTAGAACAATGATGTCTTCAAACCATGTGAACTGGTAATTGTCATTTATGATGCCAACACCGTTTACCTCAGTAAATTATCAAGGGTTTCAATGTCCTTCAATTATGCTAGTTTGCCAATGTTAAAAAATGGCCTGTGTATATGACAAATGGCATGCGTGTGGCTGGTTTATGCAGGCCATATATTGGCCTACGTCTAAGAAAACTTTTCGGGAATGCTTACACACATATACACTTAAATTTTAGAGGGTGCATTCTGGGATTCTGGTGCATTTGAGATGATCGAATATACTTTTTATTTCCTGTATTTTCAGGATATTTTACCGAATCAATCTCGGAATCAGTAGGAAAACTTTCAAGTACCAATGTAATTGTACTGTCATGATAAAATTTAGTTTAGTGTATTACAACTCAGCCCTATCCAGAGTTGGTTGTCAGAACGTTTCCTCAGAGAGGGTGATCAGTTGAATGGAGTGTGCTTACAAACTACAGGCAGGGCCCTTGAATAAACTTGTTCACCTCAGGACCTGAGATGCAGTTTTTCAAGTTCCTAAGAATTTGCAAACAGATTCGGTACAGTAATTGTTTGGATATCTTTAATTTTTAGTAAATATTTTAGTGCGAATATCTAATTTTTCAATATTCACTGCGGTCAGTTGTGACCCATACTAAGCGATCCCACTATATAAAACCATACTTAAGCCCTAAACTAACTGGAAGTTTCGGGGCGGGGGGAGGGGGGCAACCAGAAATTCTGGCGGGCAACCTTATTTTGTCAGTAGCTTGCCCGGGTGGACAACCTGTTTTTATTCCTTATTTCGACCACTGTATTTTAGCTATCTGTAGTACTACTTTGCACAGCACTATTGTGTCTTGCAACAGTAAGGCCTTTTCACAATCCTAACAATACAGATCTGATTTCTGATCTCCATATAATCAAGAACATGTCAGAAAATAATATGATCATGGGAACGACTGGAAGAACTGGGATTATCCCAGAAGTCTGTTGACCAATTTGTCCTTTTCAATGTAAATGTTATTATACTACTGACAAATAAAAGATTTTTCAATTCAATTCAATATTGGTCATGTATTTCTGTATATGCCTTTCCGTGATGATATTCTCAACTTCTTGGGAGGCTCTGCCATGCAGATTAGGTCAGACAGGATATATATCCGCAACAGATGAAATGTTGAAACCCTGAAAGAACAAAGTAGAGCTGTTATTTTTGTTATCATAGATAATCAAGTTCAATAAATATAACAAATAGTTGAGACAGGATTATTATAATTATCATCATCATCATATTTGTGGAAGACAGAGAGAGGGGGATGGAGGGGGGAGAGAGAGAGGAGGTGGCAAAATTATGACTTTTTGAATTTTTAAGATCGGACTATTATGACAAAACCTGTTCCAAAATGGCTATTCATATAGTAGACTGTGTAAGTAAGTACACCCAGGGGCATGAATATGCCCCTGGGGCATTATACATCCCTGGCTAAACATATAGTAGACTGGGTAAGTAAGTAGACCCTTGGCATGCATATATGCCCCCGGGGCATATGTGTGCCCCCGGGGCATCATAGATCCCTGGCTAAACATATATAGTAAACTGGGTAATAAGTACACCCAGGGAGTATTGGGTATATTGCATTATACATCCCTGGCTATTCATATAGTAGACTGTAATTAAGTATCAGTGGTCGAAATAAGGAAAAAAATTAGCTTGCCCCTCCAGGCAAGTTCCATGACGAATCAGCTTGCCCGCCAAAATTTCAGGTTGCCCAGCAACATAATGAGTAAATTATGAAAAAGTAAATAATAAGTATATAGTCATTAATACTACAAAATTACAGACTAATTATCCCAATTTATACTAGACTAATCCACGAATTTTGACCAACCCCTCTCAATTTGGAAATGACACAAAATCATTAAACGTCATTTACCTTTATAATAATCATTAAAAGTCCTAAAACTGAGCAAGTGAGAAAATCAATTCTTAACTAAATCCCCTATACATGGAATAGACTACCAACTATATGGCCCACCTGACCCTCGATAGGCACAGATTTAAGAATTCAGCCAGGTCAACCGTAATATGGAATGATGAATACTTCGTATGAACACTCTAATGCGTTAAAGCTAACACTACCTGTTCATTTGAGTAATAAGTATTGTAATTACTCCAGCCATATTCCAGAACACTGTAAATAATTTATAATATGACCATAATAGTAGAGAGCTGACAGCCTTCATCGAATGCTGCACTATTGTCTTCTACTACACCCAAGATTGTAAATAGCACGAGGGGCAAGACTAACTCCCATCTGCTGGAGACATTCCCTTGACTGCAGTCATTGACTGAAATAAAATGTTTGTCTTTTCTTTTCTATTCTATTCTATTCTATTCTAAAAGTCATTAAATTCGGTATTTCTTTTTACAAATCATTAACAACTGGACAACCCAGCACCTAGCTTGGGGAATCAAGCAGGGATACAAGTTCTCAGATTATTGTCTGAATTCAGATACTTTGGAAAAACTGGAGAATTGACAAATTTATACCTCCCGAAATACTCAGTAAAATAAATATAAACCACATTAAAAACGAGTGTACGATCCCTTCACTTTGTCTCCAACAAGTCATGAAAAATCATGAAAATCAGTCATTAAATACACCTGAATCTTGCTGTAATATTAGCTTGCCCAGGCGGGCCAAAGCAACTTGCGATTTTTACTTGCCAAATGGCCCCGGGCAAGCTGTTATTTCGAACATTGAGTATACCCAGATATTTATCATGTGGTGCTTGTGTGCATGGTTTTGTTATGTAGCTGTGCCTTTCCATGATCAATGTCAGAGCAGCAAATGTCACCTTTCCACAAAGGGTAAAAGGCGTGGACTTGAGGAAGTCATCACCTTTCCCTTATAGCAGTGGTTAAAGGATCTATACACTAAACTTTTCATTTCCATGGGCAGGCAGAAGCACATCTTTGTCTTTTGGTTTTATCGCAATTATTAGTTACTGTACGTTTTCCAGTTCTGTGTCTGTCTCACCTAAGAAAGAATATGATTCTATGCTCCTAAAATGAACAGGATTTTGTGTGAAAATAAATTTAAGCCTAAAAATCTTACATATCTTAAAAGTGTTTTCTTTCATGTACATGAAGGACAAACGAAGCTACAGTGCCATAGGTTCAACAGTGCAATGTCTTAACTATGTAGAACCTGTTGGGAGGTACACTATTTAAACCCAGCCATGCCTAATGTTACATTAACCTGGGAGGTTTTTCTCTACTACAGATCATAAGTTTTGTGATGACTAGTTAAACTTTATTTTTACGAGCTGATACATCACATTATTAGGACATTTGATGTCTCTACTTATTTTCCACTTCTTGACACTAGATCTAAATACTATGTAAACATCTATACAGTCATATAACCCCCAGGAGTATTTAGCGGGGGGAGGTCTCATCATAAACATTCAGATTTTCAAATTAAACGAGACATACCATAGGGGAGGTGAAGTTTAATTTTAATTTAATCGAGGACACCACGAGGGGTGTGGAGAATATTATTCTTTCAGCCCCCATTTCATATACTAGAACTAGAAGACCCCCCCCCCCCACCCCCCACGTATCACAGGTAGGAATTTATCAAATGTAGAGTAACTGGGGGTTTTCCAGAGTCTTGGGTCATGCACTGCCCCCTGTTTGGAAAGTAGGTCAGTTTAGATTACCACAGATGGGTTCATTGCAGCAGATGAAATAAACTGAATTCAACTCTTCTTTGAAAAAATATATTTAAGAAAGAACAATACCCACGTCAGGGTACGACAGGATCCATATTATCTTAAAATTCAGCATTTAACAAAAGAGGTTGATTTGATGATTCATGGGACAATGCTCTACAATTCCTTTTCAACCAACTGAATTTTCAGTTGCTTGAAAATGGCCACTATACCAACAAATGATGATCAATTTTACAGTTCTTATTGCCTGTTGGCCTGGGGCAAATTAAATGCTCTACAAATAGGATACTGTACACAAAGGCTAGCCCAAAAATCAATCTCGGGCATTTGGGAGGCGATCTTGTCGCACCCTGCTGAGGTAACTTCACTGGGGACTGTTGGCGTCAGTATAAAGCCTTTTGCAACATTGTGAGAGCATTGAATGTTGTACACAGCAAAAAATTAGTGTGGGTAAATAAACCAATTACATTTCTCAATAGCATCAATGAGCTAGCTCTTATAATTAAATTACCATCTAGTAAGATGATCGGATCTCCTTCATTACAATAATAATAATAGAATATTTTCCAAATGTGTGTGTAAACTACATAATGTTGTGATGAATAAAGCATTTAAAAACAAAAGAAATGAACCCACCACACCCATTGGGCCAATGTGGTCGATGACTTCCTTCTCCCACTCATAGAGCTGGATGGGGCAGAGTCCTTTCCCCATCCACTTCCTGATGTTGATTTCCTAAATGATGAAATATGATATCATAATCTGTCTCTTTCATGAGCATTTGTATAAATGAAAGTCCAGGAGTTAAAGCCGAAACACAATATAGGAATCCAAAGATTTCTTTTTTTCAAATAACAAACATTATAGTCATAGGAGTACTTGTGCAGCATATTTTAGTGATCGTTATCATTATTTACCAACAAAACCATGAGAAAAGGAGTCACCTCCTGTCTTACAAGGAGGCAGACATATTGGTGAACAACAGCGCCACTGGTGGTAAATTACAATGACTGATGACGTCACTGTCCCTCTCTGTCTGAATACATATGCATGATTGTCACATGTAAACAAACATCGATCTTAGTACAACAGGTTTATTTCAGTCATTGATATGTACATAAATGTAGAATATATATACAGTGAGAAGTATATATGCAGCATAAAAAGATTTTAAGTAGACCTTCTCTCCCCTACTACCCTAAAACTGAATAATTATATATACGGCAAGCTAGCGCCGACCCCTATATTATATATGGCGTCGGCGACGGCGATTGTTTTTACAATTCCACTCCCTGTCTTGACACTCAGTAGCTTTAACACCTTTCCCTGCGTTTGTATTTTCCCAGCCTAACCTTTTTATATAGAGCATCATTCATTTACATATGAATATGGCTCAAATCAATTGAGGAAAAATAGGAGTGTGTCCATTCAGGCACTGCGGGCTATTGTTTATGTTGTGGGTATGAGGGTATGTGACGTCACTCCCAGTCACGTGACTTATAGCAATGGCGGCATCCATACAAGTTGTCTGCTATAATTAATTCCATGTAAAATTGGTCCCCACTTCTTTAATATGTGAGAATTACATAAAATACATAGGTGAGGTCGTTGGGTACGATTTCCCCTCCTACAAAATGTTTACATGATATCCTATGAAGTTTCGGCTTTAAGGAACAGTGAGAGGGTTTATCAATTTGATTTAATTCACAGTCGTAGGCGCCGTTGGTAGGCGTCGTAGGCCTATATGTAAAGAAATGATTTAGAAACTTTATTAAATGTGAACATTTAAGAAATATCGAACAGATGTGTTTAAGTTAGTTAGAAATTTGCAATATTCTTAATTAGAGTAAACAAGAATTATCTCCCGTGTATCGGATGCAAGGGGAGTAAATAAAAGGAACAGGGCACGGAAGTGAGAGGTGGGACAGGGGAGGGGAGAGAGGAAACACAATAATAAAAATCAGACCAGAAAGTTACTGAATTTTGTCTAGAATAGAATCAAGACGAAAATGAAATGTTCAATGTTTAATTCACAGTTTGTAGGTGCTGTAGGCCTATACCATTGATGTCCATATTGCATTTCATATTAAATGTGTTGATAAGGGCGTAAAGCAACCAATCTCACTCACTCACTCACTCCCTCTCAGCTCTCCCCCCCCCCCCTTGATATAACCATATTAAATGTGTTGATGAGGGTGTAAAACAACCAATCTCACTCACTCAGGAGTTTGTTTTCAAAACCCTTTCATTCTGACCTTTGATGTTGCAAGTTAATCGTAGTTGATAAACGTTGCTCTATTCTCGCTTACAACTCCCATCAAGAGTTGAAGTTATAGCTCGTTTAAACCTTCTTATTATATGAAACAATATTGACAATAGAATAAAGGAATTGCTCTGAAGCTACGCCCTGAAAATTTGGTCGCTCACGCACATGTAATGATATTATATGATATGATATGTATTTTTTCCCCAACATTGGGTCTTTATACAATATCATATTTTACCGATAAAATGCCTGGGCGTTTATTTCTTTTTTTTAAAACAATCTTTGCCCTTATTCAATGGGCGGGTGCTTGTTGCAATACAGCAATGAATACACCGACAGAAATAATTTTTGAATGAATATATAACCAACTTTATTTCCTCACCATTTCTCAAAAATGTAATTCATAATCTCAATTAATCCCACTGGAAAAGTATTCTTTTTTCCCAGGACGGACCACTTATTATGCGTTAGCATTTTACATATCAATACGATTTGAAAATACATCTATTACTGACAAACGTGGCCCCCGACTGTTTGAGCCACTTTTTCGCCCCCTTCTCCCTTTTCCTGCTGTTCCTATTCTATTCCTTAACCTAGAGAAAAGTTTCGGACGTTTACCTAGTGGTACAACATTTCAGTTTATAACTCAAAAGTCATTTGTATTTCTGTTTTCGGCACAATGGGTCACATCTGAGAAAAATACCCACAAGAAGCCATGCTGGAAATAAGAAAAATCTAAAATTAATTCACCCAAATTCGGCCTTCTATCGAAATTCATTTCTTTATAAAGCTAGGAAAAACTGGAACAATCTAAACCAAAATTTGCAAAATTTAGAAATTAGAAAAGAATTCAGACAAGGCATTCAAGCTATGTTGCGAACTCAGATCGAGGGTGAATAGGAAATGGGCCCCCTTCCCCGATATATAAAATACGTGACTCTGAAAGGACTACTAATCTGACTCGTATTATTATAATGTTTTATGTCAAACGATCAGTACTACTTTGAGTACATAACTGCTCTCACGATCAAAATACCCTGTTTTAATTTAATATAATTACACCACCCTAATTTTGGGTTCCGGCAGTAAAATATTATTTTGCGGTAATAATGTATTTTATTACTCTCACTCAATTTTACTCCTGTAAATACCACATGTAAATTTTGTGGTATAAACTTGCTATTCATTGTGGTACTATTTAATATTTTAATATTTTACCACTGATATTATTGTTCTAAATATCACATGTAAACTTGTTTGTGATATTAAATCGCGTCGTACTGTACTGTACTCCTCGCGATATGTTTAACACTTGCCATGTTAGTCACTTAGTTCTCTGATACCTTAAACTTCGATTTTATTTTTAATTTAATTTAATTTTATTTTATTCTCTAACCATATCTAAGTCAACTAGCCTAGTCCTTTTCCAAATTTCGGTAACTGCCGGAAGAATATGCACTCTTTGTAGTACATAATAGGTATGTCGACCCTTTTGTCTATTTTATATAATCCTCGTCTGTACTCATTTGTACTCTTCGAAAAGACAAATAAAAGACTTCTTATCTTATCTTATCTTATCTTATCAAACGAAGTCATTAGGGCGATGATCACCTGACTAAGAACTTTAGCCCTTATCAAAAGAGGGCCTAGAATGCATCTTTTATCAGATCAGACAGGCCAGAGACAGGCCAGAAAGCCCAGTGCTAGTCTAAGGGCTAGGCTAGGGGGTAGGGTAATAAAAGTCTGACCACAGGGTAATAAAAGTCCAGGTGTCCACAGAGTTGTCCTATCAGCTTTTTTAATCGAAGGATGTACAAAAATAATACTGATGCAGAACTATTCTACTAATCATAACAATACTTTTCTGTTTTTGTTTCATGATTGTGTGATGTTTAGAAGTGAAAATACATATATGACTTACATCCTCATCCCCACCAGAGCAGGCATTCAGTCTCTCACCACCACCACCACCACCACAAAGTGTGGGCCAGGCGGCCTTGCTCTTATCTGACATCAGCATCTGATATCAGGTCTCTTTCCCAGCTGTCCACAGTCCAGATGTCAAACTTTGTAAATTAAAGGATGTACAAAAATAATTCTGATGCAGAAGTATTCTAATGATCATAACAATATCTTTTCGTCTTTCTTTCATAACTGTGTGATGTTTAGAACTGGAAATACAGTTATATATAGTTTCTAATGTGGTGCCACCACTTTTCCCAGAAATCAACCTCTCATCTGACCTTGCACTCATCTGACCTTGCACCCTCCAACCCTCCAACCCTCCATCCCTCCATCTCCTCCATCCCTCCTCCTCCTCCATCCCTCCTCCTCCTCCTCCATCCCTCCTCCTCCTCCATCCCTCCTCCTCCTCCTCCTTGACTATTTCGACTTTCTGATTGACTGTTCTGACTTAATGGTTGACTATTCTGACTTAATGATTGACTTTTTCATTGACTATTTCGACTTTAGGATTGACTTTTCTGATTTTACGATTGACTATTTTGACTTTCGATCGCCTATTTTGACTTTTCGTTTGACTATTTCGAATTAAAATGATTAAAATGACTTTTTGACTTTTCTGATTTACGATTGACTTTTTTTACTTTTCGATTGACTATTTTGACTTTTCGATTGAATATTTTGACTTTTTCGATTGACTATTCTGACTTTATATTGACTTTTCTGATTGACTATTTCGACTTTCTGATTGACTTTTCTGACTTTTTGATTGACTATTTCGACTTTCTGATTGACTTTTCTGACTTTCTGATTGACTTTTCTAACTTTCTGATTGATTTTGATTGACTATTTCGACTTTCTGATTGACTATTCTGACTAAACGAATGACATTTGTGACTTTTTGATTGACTATTCTATTTGATTCTGATTGACTATTCTATATATGCCCCCATTTAAAGGCCACAAGGATATATCATGAATGAAATCGAAATATAACTTAATGTAATTGTACTTAGTTTCATGTCCAAGTAATAGAATAATACTTAATTTTCACTGGTCAAATCAATAAGGCCACCATAAATAGGTGTGTTTCCGATTACCCCCACCACCAACCCCCTACATAGAAAAACATTCCCCTCCCTACCTTTTTTTGGCCTAAATTGAAAACATATCCCTCTTTACCAATGTATAAACACCCAACCTATTAGCTAACGCTGTGTTGGTAAAAAAAATCCAACACTCTGTCAGCCTCATTCCTCTCTTGTTTCTAATTTGAACTTTTCATTTCCATGGGCAGGCAGTTCTTTGTCTTTTTCGGTTTCACTGTAATCTAATAAATAATTATTGAAGATTTGCCAGTTTTTTGTGAGTCTCTACAACCACAGATATTTATAGCTATTCATGTAAATATTAATGTTCGTTTGCAAGGTTTAGTGTTGTAGCTGGTCCTTTCCACAGTCAATGATAGAACAGAACATCTCACCTTTCCACCTGGGGTAAAAAGCTCAGACTTGAGAAGTCTCCACCTTTCCCTTAGAGCAGCGGTTAAATGCTCGACATGCTGAACTGTTCATTACCATGGGCAGGCAGTACATCTGTCTCATATATGGTTGGGTGGTCCAATTTGTAAGTTTAATTTACATGTATACTGCATTATTGGTCATAATTTTATGAACATGTTACTAAATTTAATTTCATGGAATATAATATCGAAAATATATTATACTAGCTGCCCCCGTTTATCAACGGGTAGACATCCCCTTTTCCTCCCTCGATCCCTCTCCCTCCCCTGTTCACATCACACATACGTTTCACTCCATAAATTAATTATAAAGTAAGAAATTCGAATAAATAATAGGCCTTTAATTCAAATTAAAAAGAAAAAATGCCCTCCCCCTTCCCCCATTCTCAGTCCACCTCCCTCCCACAGTTTAAACGGCTAGAACTTATGAAATTAAGTCAAAAAAACATTCTCCGAAAACATCACTGAATTACTTTTTACTACGGGCCACTGTGTCTGTGTCACCATTTGATTCTCTGTGATGCTCACAAGTTTGCGATTCATTTGATATAACATACATAAGTTAATTAGAGGCCTAAGCTGCATAAAATAAATTCAAGTGCCTAATGTGTACTAATGCAATGCCTAGCTATACATTTCTGACTGTGGGCTCAATCGCCGAAGGCGCTTGTGTATATAGAAGACGTCATTATGATGTCATTTGAGCGACCACTTTTTACATGTCGGCGGCTCGTTTCTAAATCGCCATAACTCCATAGATATTATAGATATGAAGATATCCTTCGAGAATCATCAAGAACTACTTACTGACAACATGCGTTTCAAAGATGGTGGCTCTACATCGAGTAGTTTTTAAATAAAACATGTCTGAATTTGCGTCGTCGGAGAGCGCACACTGATTGTGCGTAACTGCCGTAAGGCCAGCTTGTAATTTCTGATCGGTGTTTTTGTGATAAATATGGTGTTTCTGCCCATATATCTTCAAGTATATAGTTTGCCTAGACAGACCCTCTCATTTTACATCAAATACATAGGTCTACAGCATTTCTAGCAAGTTTAATACCATGAAATGGATTAAAAGAACTCACCTTTCAGACTTTGCTTTCAGGCTGCGAAGCAGACGATCCTTAGGCCAAGGTGAAGGTCACTAGGCTGTGTCAGCTGAAATGTTTGTCCCTAAGAATCCTTCCCCGCCGTAGGATCGTCCTACGGCAGGTAGGATCGTCCTAGGTAGGATCCCTGTAGGACCGCGTTAGTACAACGGTATTTAGGATTATCCTATATCGTTACAAGGATCCTACATTTAGGATCATCCTATGGTAGGATGATCCTATGTTAGTACAACGAGGCCCAGTCCTATTCATTCCGATGAAAATCAAACAGGTCGGATTATTGTTTTTAGCCCTTCGGTTCGCTCGGTTTGCCTCAAATATTCCGACGGTGATATTCCGTTCCAATGGGGCCAAACCGAACCGAGTGCTATGTGAACAATCACCCCCATTATAGGCGTGTTCCACAGGTCGGAATAACCTTATGTCCCAATCGGTTTTACCAACGAAACCATGTTATGGTTTTTCACGGTTTGCATCGGTTTTGTGTGCACAGGGTGACTGAATGTTGTTGTTCCAACCAAACTGAACAGAACCGAACCAAGGGTGTGTGCAACTGGTCGGTTCTCAACGGCTCAGAATAAAATAGATTTATTACTTCAATTCCAGACCAAAACAGTCCTATTCATTCCGATGGTAAGCACAACTGGTCGGAACGTCTGTTCGGTTCCATCGGTTTCATCAAAAACCGATGA
This sequence comes from Sthenelais limicola, assembly GCA_942159475.1. NCBI lineage: Eukaryota > Metazoa > Annelida > Polychaeta > Phyllodocida > Sigalionidae > Sthenelais > Sthenelais limicola. Next base: position 108,806,442 of record OW804095.1, on the reverse strand, counting down.
AAATCAAACCGGTCGGAATATCGTTTTTAGCCCTTCGGTTCGCCTCAAATATTCCGACGGTGATGTTCTGTTCCGATGGAACCGAACGGAACCGAACAGAATGCTATGTGAACAATAGGTCGGAATTAATGATCGTTTTTTTTTTAAAAACCGATTGGAGAGTAAGGCTTATTCCGACCTGTGGAACACCCATATGGTGTTCCACAGGTCGGAATAAGCCTTACGTCCCAATCGGTTTCATTAGGAGACCAAGCACATCGGTTTCCATAGGTTTCTCACGCAAATATATGCTATTCCGACCGATCCAAACCTAGACATCAACTGCTCGGCTCGGAATGAAATGCAACATCGGTTTTAAAAACAAAATATACATCAGAACCATTCCTTTTCATTCCGTTTCATTCCGATGTCGCTCATAACTTGTCACAACTGCTCGGAATATCTGTTCGGCTCGATCGGTGCCCAGTTGGTTTTTTAAAAAACTGATCAAAACCGATGAAAATCAAACCGGTCGGATTATCGTTTTAGCCCTTCGGTTCGCTTGGTTTGCCTCAAATATTCCTCAAATATAATATTGCCTCATTAAAACCGATTGGTACAACAGGTCGGAATTATGGATCCGTTTTTTTGAAAACCGATTGGGACGTAAGGCTTATTCCGACCTGTGGAACACCCCTATAAGCCTTATGTCCCAATCGGTTTTACCAATGAAACCATGCTACGGTTTTTCTCGGTTTGCATCGGTTTTGTGCACACATGCAGGGTGATCGATTTTCTTATTCCAACCGAACCGAACCGAACCGAACCGAACCGAACCGAAACAAGGTTGAGTGCAACTGGTCGGTTTGCAGTCCTATTCGTTCCGATGGTACGCACAACTGGTCGGAACGTCAGTTCGGCTCCATTCCGTTTCATGAAAAACCGATCAAAATCAAACTGGTCGGATTATCGTTTTTAGCCCTTCGGTTCGCTCGGTTTGCCTCAAATATTCCTCAAATATAATATTGCCTCATTAAAACCGATTGGTACATAAGGCTCACTCATACGTTTGGCAGCTCTGCTGTGCATAATCATGCAGGCCTGTGTGTGGACTGTACACTTGCTTGTTATAACCATTAATGACCTACATTGAGGGCATACTTCTGAGCCAAAGCCGAGAGATAATACGCAAACCACAGCAGGCCTGAAGTGAACGTTATTAATCCTTTAAATCTCTCAGTCTGCCTTAGGTAGGGCCTAGTTATACTTAATTATATAGCCCACACACTTTCAAGGCAGTGATTAAAATATTTAATTTTTTACCAACAAGAATTTTAAATGTATATACCAACAAGACTAGGCAGGGTATCCCAAATCTCTTTAAAAAAAAAAAAAATGTAGTTGCCAGGTGGGCAACCAGAACCCTAAAAGTGGTTTCCAAGCCATAAAAACACGGTTGCCCGGGATCTTTTAACAAACTTTAAACCAAGGAAACATGATGTTTTTTAAACAGCTTATATTATTTTATTTAAACTTTATACAATTCAAAATCTGATATTTTGTGTGAGGAAACAATTAATGTTTTATTCAAAATCTTATTAAATATTGTCTAATTTCCCGTTTAATCACATCATCATTGTCACAAAACCCCAAAATATTATGAGAAAATCAACTTCTTTCCAAGTTTTACTTAAGTAATAAAACCTAATATTTATTGGAGTTTTACCCATAACCATAAAGTGCCTTTCTGTCTCTTTTTCTCTTGTCTCTCTCTCCCTTCTTCTCTATCTCTATTTCCAACCAATCTCACTCATCCATTTTAAGGAGGGAAACGTAGTTCCACAGTTTAACACTCCATTCAAGGCGCCACTGTTTTTGCCTACGTCACAAAGTGCATCTAAATCTTGAAATTAATATGCAACATTCAGGGCTTGAAAAAACCTATGTTTACTTGCCCGGGCAACTAAAAATGTCTCTGGGCAAGTAAATTCAAAATTTAAGTTGCCCGAGTGGGCAAGTGAAAATCTCTACAGCACCGATTTCAAACCCCTGTTGTGATGTCTAATTACAATGAAACAAGATACATACAGATAGCGTGATTTCGTTAATAATTCTGCAAATAAATTTGGGCAAGTGAAAAATTATGTTGGGCAAGTAAATCTTGGCTGCCAATTGCCCGATGGTCAAGTGAAGTTGGTAGGTTTTTTCAAGCCCTCAACATACATAATAAACAAGTCTGTTAATAGCTGCTATAAAGAAAGGTGGTGGGAATGGGCAGACAGAATATTACCAATGAAGCATGATGCAGACCAAAACAAACAACCTGTATAGTTCTCCCAGTCTTGAAATACCTACATTGAATAACTCTTTCAATTGCTGGGAGGGTGGCCTGAAAGTAGGTAGATTATGTACATTTCAGGCGCGCTTTGTGACGTCACACAGCACTCTCAGTGCCATCTCGTGCTAAACAGACTTTTTCAACTAAGCATTCACAATTTGGGCCTGTAAACGATTATAACTTAGACATAAATGGGGTAAAAAAAATTGAGACTTTGGCATTATACTTATGAATTTATAAAGTTTTTTGTCCACAAAGTGACCTGGAACCCATTTAATGACACTTTAAGTGCCCCCAGATGACGAATTAACTGTGTCACTCAATTTAAGAGATGACAATGCCAGTACTTATTCAAATAGGCACCTTCTGATATTTTCCTCAAATGTTAAGTAAATTCTCGCCAACATGTCAAAATTCTTGAACTTCAGAAAGAATAACAAATATTAAGAATATGATAATGACAAAAGTGCGTTGAAAAATCAAACATATTGTTATACCTTATGGTTACATTTTCATTCACATTACATTACATAACTTGATAAGATTTCATAAACTCAAAACAAAACAAAACCTGCATGTCTCTTTGTAGTTGTCTGCGCGAACCTCTAATTATAGCATAAACATGGTACAAGGTTATTGCTGCACTTAGGAGCCAGTGTGTGAAGCTGGTCGCCCAACGGGCAACCTCATGGGTTTTTTTAGTTGCCCGGACTGACATTTTGACACAACAGCGATTTGGCGAACCCTGCTAGGGTCACTGGTGTAGTCTCTATACCGTATACTCTGTTATTCAACTTATACAAAGTTCAAGGTATTTCTTTTGTTTCTGTTCAGTTGGATTCTCTACGACTACGATTGAGGGAGAAGCAAGCTCTGCCGAAGAACCTGCTGCCAAACGAATTCGTTATGACAACGTGGGGAATGTACCTTTGGGGGCAAGCCGAATTCTGGTCGTCCAGAATATCAGTGGCGGCCAACAGATCCTTGTTGAGCAAACTGGAAATGAGCCTATCGAGTTTGTTTCATCTGAGCCTGGTGGACTTGAAACCCTTGCTGAAACTGCTGCTGCCATACCTGTATCACCTCAAGGAGAAACTCTGACTCTAGTCCCTCAACAAATAGATATTACTTCTGCCACAACAGGTTGGTACAATATCTTTGATAGTTTGGTGGATTGATTACGGTATAAATCCACATTATATATTTACACCACCGGGCACCCATATAATACTGTTTTATGAGACAGGAAAACAATAAATCAACGGGTCATGTCCATCTTGATTTTTCTCAACTATTTTAATTACTTTTTAAAAAATGTTTTAATATGTGAAGGAATCAGATCTTATCACTGTTTCACCGCCACAACTTGGCAACAATTTCACGCGTCAGTCTTTTGATATTCCATATGCCTTCCATGATATTTTTTCAGCGGCCCCTCAGCCAACGTTCGTGGTAAGGTCCGCCTACGACACTAACAAATCTGTCTCTGAGGTAACCAGTATTGTCAATACCCAAACTATTCCTCCAAGTGATGAATCGTCCGTTGTTGAAACAGTAAATGAAGAGGGGGACGAGGAAGAGGACGTTGAAGATACACATCGTTGCGGAAAATGTGGAAACGAATTCACAACTCTTGAAGATTATATCGCCCACAAGCTTCATAACAAAAAGTGCAAGGTGTGTAATATGGCTACTGTCTAAAAATAACTAAATAGCTTGTGTCATTTCTGACGTTTTCTTTAATACTGCTTAAGCCATATTTTCCTGGAACAGGTTTTCATGGTTGATACTTTACCCGAAAATAATTTAATGATAAAATGGCTTGTATCACATATGAAAGGGAACGTCCTTTATTTTCTTAATAACATTTAGCAACGAAGCAAGACTGTTGTGTCTGCGGCCAATCTGCGGGTATCCAGCCTCGGTCAGGGACATATAGACCTGGGTGCACTTCTGAGCCCACAACACAAGGGGGCGCTACGTGGAAAACCCAGGGGTCGAGGTCGTGGTAGAGGACTGCGTGCTCCGGGAAGACCGAGGTTATCCCAACAGAACAGGGAAAATGAGACGCCCAAGAAAGGTATTTTTCTTCTTTCTTTCTTTCTTTCTTTCTTTCTTTCTTTCTTTCTTTCTTTCTTTCTTTCTTTCTTTCTTTCTTTCTTTCTTTCTTTCTTTCTTTCTTTCTTTCTTTCTTTCTTTCTTTCTTTCTTTCTTTCTTTCTTTCTTTCTTTCTTTCTTTCTTTCTTTCTTTCTTTCTTTCTTTCTTTCTTTCTTTCTTTCACTCCTGCAAAGCTGTATGATAGCATTACAATAGTGAATCAATATAACTCCCTGCTTAAATAATTGTTTTTAGAGAAATAATCCTACCTATATTATGAGGATATCGTACAGCTAGGAATTAAGGCTTCATGTTTTGATGTGTCTTTCTTCACTATTATATATATCCGTTTGTGTGGGAGAATGAGAATGCCCCTGCACCGATTCTGGCGTCGGACCAAGACAAACTCAAACAATTTTCCCTATTGTATAATGTCTTATTTCGCAAATGTCTGTACTTCCACATGAATAAAAAGAGGTTCAGCTTTATATCTTATTAACTTTGTCTTTTTAGAAGGGGCTGCAAAGTATAAACGACATACACAACAGCCTAGTGAGGACAAACTGTACGATATAGATCTATACAGCTGTCCAAACTGTGATAAAACTTTCCGGAGGGAGGCAGCTCTTAATCGACATGTAGAGTATGATCATATTAAAAAGGAGGACGATTCTGGCGATGAGGGGCTAGAGCTGGATGCTGATGAGTCCCAAGATTACACTGTTGGCGAACTCGAGGTGGCTGAAGCTGAAGCCGATGTTGTTGAGGAGACAGAGGTGCAAGAATCTGCTGTCCCCACCTCCGTCTCTGCCGCAGAAAAAGTTAACCGCCCCTTTGCCTGCACGATATGCCAACAGCGTTTTAAAGAGGTTATTCCCATTTCTCGAGCATTAAAATTTATTATTTTTAGAATGATTATGAAAGACTTTTTATTCTGACAGTCTGAATCATTCCGATTGCACAGTAGATGAACTTTATATTATTCTTTTATCAACAGCTCACTATCCTCCGTGCTCACTGGTTGACTCATACAAATAAGCGAGCTTTCAAATGTACATGGACTGGGTGTCTCTTTTCCTTCAAAACAAAGGGCTCTTTGATACGTCACATGAGACGTCATACTGGTAAGGTCTTGCCAACTGTTCTTGCCTTTGTCATCACTCGAGAAATTTCACTTCTGAGCAACAGTTCTAAAATGTAAAATTAATTGTTTTCTTAACTATTTGGTTGGCAGGAGACAGGCCTTTCAAATGCGAGAAATGTGAACGGCAGTTCGCTGAATCTGGGGCTTTGACACGTCATTTGAAATCCAGGTAGGTTAATGATATTATTTGGAAAGAATCTGGTCCAGGATTTATATGAAAATTCATACTCATTTTCACATATTTCGTTAAGCGCCATTTCTAATAATTCTCCAATACCGCCATTCTTGTCTAAACCTCAAAATTATACCTTCCTCTTTTATTAAAACATTCTTCTGAGACTATCCAACAAAACATATCCTTTTTAGGACCCCATGTACTGCCAAAGCTGATTCAGACCTGCCTCGTTATGGTCAGCGTGTAGACTTCACCTTGCCCAGATCCATGTATAAATCTAAGGGCAACTTGGAGCCTGGAGAACTGCCTGGCGCCTTACCACACCAGAACCCAGGGTCTAGGAATTCTCTCTCACATTCCATTATCCAGCCTGGCCAATCACTGCTGAGTCCTCGGGTGAATATAATTAACTCTGTCTTCATAAAGCATTTTATTTTTAGTATATCTTAGTTATAAGTATTTTGGAATTAGGGAGAGTGAGGGACTGTCAGTCCGGACCAGTCCTTCGCGTACGCATTAGCAATGTATAGGATTGAATAGCTAATGAATATAGCGTGTGAATATTATTGTATTATATGGAATACAGCGTTTGAATATAACTAAACTGGATATTACCTTGGCTAGACTCCTCAGTTCTGGGATCCCGAGATCTTGATAAAAATTACCGCAGTCGGTTAACTTGTGCTCTACTTGAAAGGAAACTAACTGTACTTGTTAAGTATTTATTAGTTTTTTAATTTTTACGTAAGGTTGCATCCCTGATAGGGCTCAAAGATGGTCAGAACCAGGTTATTGCCGACGGGAAAGAACTCCAATGCAGGGTAAGTTTTGGGTGATATAGTTGGCGATCGTTTTTCCAGAATCACCTACTGTACTGGACGGAGGTGGCTGAAATCTATAAAATCAGTCGTATTAATATAGTAACGTTCAAATTAAAAACAAATACACCTGTAGTTCCATGTAGTGTCAGACGACGTATGACAATGATTTACAATATATTTCACTTTTCAAATCACCAGTAGAAATAACCTATAATATTCTTTTGTTTCATCTATGTTAAAATGAAGCTGCCCCTTTCACATGTACATTAGGAAAGTAATTCTCACACATCTACGCCTTTTTGCAGGTCTGCAGTTCTGTTTGGCCTGATCCAGAAAGCCTGACAGATCATCTTAAAACGCATCTCTCGACCTACAAGTATCGATGTGATATTTGTAAATATAGCACCGACAAAGAAGCTGATCTCACTCTTCATAAGCAAGTGACCCATCACGTAAGATAATCTATTAGTTTATTTATGTCTATTCGTGTATTTTACTGGTACATGTATGGCTGTGGCATTAAGCATGTTACAGATCCTGCATTGATCCAACTAGTTCTTAAAACAATAACTATATTTCGATAATATTGAGGCGGGCTATGTTACTGTTATTTGTTTAATCTTCATACGAGCCCATTTCTTATATAATAATAAAAAAAATGGTTCAAAACATGGGTTCAGAGGATTTGTGCCGCCAACACCCATTTTGGGTGCTTTCGATGGTTGGATCTGGCTCAAACTTCAGCATCTCATAAGATAGGATGTAATGAGGTTGATATCTGACATACCGTTTACAATGCTCACAAGTTCTTTTCGACCAGGGATGTCACGTGAAGCCACAGGTTTCGGGTGATATCCCTGGTCGGGAAAAAACGAGCATACCATAACTTCATGCAGGAAAAGTATGAAATATGTGTTTTACTTCCTGCATTAACTATGTAACTCTTGTTTTCAGGAGCCAGCTGCTAAGTCAATGAGTCAGGAATTAGTGGTTGTGTCAGACGTACCTGCAGGATCAGAACAAATGGTTGTGGAGCAAGTACTAGAACAATACATAAGTCAAGGCTACGATCTCAATGATCTCGCTGATAAAACCACGGCTACTGCTGTAGTCGATGGAAAGGAGGTACAGGTTCACATCATTAGAGCAGACTCTATGGTAAATCAAGGTGGCATGACTCTACCTCCAGATATGATTGGAGGGCACCAGCAAGTGTTCACTCTTAGGACAGAAGAGATACCCCAAGCCAGTACAAATGAGAGAGTTGATGGCGAAGAGGAGGTTATGGAAAACATGGAGCTTCCTGATTCACCTAATATGGAAATCGGAGTGCCCTCTTCAGACGCTGTACAGGAGACAAGCTCTGAATCTGTGCCCCATGAAAACATCGAACTCCCCTTAGAAAATTCCGATATCTCAGCTGCCAAATCCAGTACCAACCCTAGCAATAACGATAGCGCAGATTCTACGAATGTAGAAAGTAGTGAATTAGAGGGGGTACCAGAGCAGGGTCCGGGCACTGAGTTAGATACCATAGCCAGTGGAGATAATACCATAAAGGCAGAGTCTGCTCCTCCACTTACAGAGCAATCTGAGCCTAATAGCGCTGTAGGCAATCCAAGTGAAAACGTTGTGACAGATCTGGTAGAAATTGATGGCAAGGTTCAAGAATCAAATGGGACATCCATTGTGGTGGCTGCAGATTCTGATGCATGCACAGATGGTCCGACGCAAACTGAGGCTGATTCTTCACCACCAAATTTAGTTCAGGAAGGTTTCCAGGAAGATGTGAACCAAATGTCACCTGAGGAGGCGGATGACTCTGACGTTCGCATTCTCAAGCAACAACAAATGCCTGATGGAAGTGTGACTTACGTCTTGGAACCATATGAGGATGAGGAGAGTTCCAAGGCTCCTGCTGTCCTAACAGTATCTGGAGATGAGGTGACAATCAGTGACGATGTTGAAGAAAATGTCCAGATCCAAAACCAGGCGAATGAATCTGATACAGATGGAGGTAAAATAGATGGAGAGGAAGATGCCGACCACCAAACAAGGTAATTCGCATATTTTGTGTTGATTACATTAATATGATACTAGCAAATACCCGTGCTACGCACAGAATTTGCTAGTGGGACAGTTGGGCCCACATCCTCATCTTTCCTTGTTCCCTCTCCCACCATCTTTCTCTTTCAAGTTGTCTCTATAACTTAGTATCTGTATAAACATTCATACCACAAATGGAACCCTGTTAGAGGCTCTTGCTCTTGCTGTTGTTGTGTTCCCTGTCCTTGTCCCATTCCCTCTCTCTCTCCTACTTTCATTGTGAGGTAATTAGTGGCCAGGTAAATTTCTGTGTGGGCAGTCCCTCTCCTTGTCTCCATCTCTGTCCTGCTCCCTCCCCCTCTCTTGTTCACGTTCCCAATCCCTCTCCCTTTCTTGTTCCCTCTCCTGCTCCCTGTCCCATTCCCTCTCCCGCTCCCTCTCCCATTCCTGCTTTCAGTGTCAGGTAATTAGTGGGCAGATAAATTTGTGAGGGGGCACGTAAATCTCTAATTTTACCTGCCAACTTAGTGGGCAAAGAAAAAAAGTTAATTTCACACGCTGTACTGTGCTGAAGACTGAGGCCAAGAAAGAGAAAGGGTGAGAGAACAAGACAGACAGAGGGACAGAGATAGAGAGACACAGAGAGAAAGAAGAGGTCTGGACTGTGAGAAAGACAGGGAGGCAGAGAGTGTTAGACCACTATCATAGAAGGAGAGTTCTTACTATGAGTGACCCAGAAACATGCTTTTGGTGACCCAGAATTCTGATTTAGGGGCACTGATAGTGGTTTGTTTTCAGGCAGCGCTGGGGGCCCTGGATGGGGGTGCTCAATGTTAACCCATTTCTAACCCTAATTTGTTAATGAAACATAGTGGAATGGCTCTGCACCATTTTTGGCAATGTGCACCTGAAATATATCGGGAGATCAGGCCAGCAGTTTCAGAGAAGATAGGGGTTTTACAATTTTCAATGCTATTTTATTAATATTTAGATATTGTCTAGGATAAGTGTCCTAAATTCCCATTAAGAAGCTCTTTTTCCCTTCATGGCAGAATGGCCTCCCACTATTGATTAGGATGCCATTTTAGTCAATTTCAAACGTTACATTTTTACATTATCAGTTTTGGTCAGGATGTGGTTCATATTTTGCTATTTATTTCAAATTAATTTTAACTAGGGATGATTCTTAGGGCACTATCTTTTTTAGGGCACTATCTTAATAATAATAATTTACTAACTGTATATATAATCATCATAAAAATATTAATAAGGCCGTTTTTCCTGATAAAGTGGATTAATATCATATTAATTTAGAAGGAGTGAATCGTTGTTAGGTTGGGTTCAATGCATTGGTACATTTATCAAGAATAAAATAGGGTTTTGTTGTTTAATTATGCTTCAAACACAGAACTACTTTCTGTCCGAACAACACTTGTGTAGGGATATGTGCACTACTTTCGGATTTTCGTTTTTCCCGCCGTGTAGACCTATCTTCCTCTGTTGTGTCAAATGAGCCATCACTCAACTTTCCATTTGCTGATAAAGTTATAAAACAACCAGACAAACAGAATATTGAATGCAGACCCAGTTTTTATCATTCAGAAATGTTTCTTGATAGCAGGGGAGAGAGAGAGGGAGAGTGCAAGCTAGTGCAGGGAAAGTGCAGGGAGGCCATTTCAACTTTGTTGACAACTGACTTTTCATGTAAACATTCATAGTCATAGATTAAGCACTTACCTCCAAGTCTAAATGAACAGGTAACATAATCCATTGTTTTATCCTATTAGTAAATCAAGGCCTAACTCCAAGCACAAGCACAGAATAAACCTTGACAATTTAAAATGTATTCGAAATACAAGCAGAGTGCCAGTGGTAGAAACCTACTATCATAGATATGCACAACAGTTCCCGATGTCAACCATTCAAATCGTCAATCAAAGATATTTTTCGGATCTTTCTCTGTCAAATCTGTGAATAGTACAATGTCCATGTTCTATTCTTTGTCGTTGATGAAGAATAATCCAATGACAAATGATTTAAATAAGAAGAAAGCCATTTTCTGACACTGTTATCACCTCCCGAAAAAGGAGGTAGCAGGGCTCTACCTACTTCCAGCAGCAACGTCATTTCCGGTCCCTTCCATATGCAAATGAGCCTTGCATTTCCGCATGGTCCCGCCAAAAAGCTCAGAAAATATATCGTTGTCCTCTTCCCTGTCCACAAGTTCTGAACATTGTTCCTTAAAGTCTCCGTATATATAATATAGGAATCTTTGTTAATTACCTTGATTTTATCAACGAGTTTTGTGTGGAACTGTGTTTGACAGTCTGTCAGGTTTTACATTCTCAATGGACAGAAGGGATGATAGCCTACATAAAAATATGGACCATTTAGGCCCAATCTTTTTTCTCGTCATCATATTATAATTATATACAGTTAGTGCGGTTCAACTTGTAATAATTTACTAACTGTATATATAATCGTCATAAAAATATTAATATGCCGTTTTTCATGATAAAGTGGATTAATATCATATTAATTTAGAAGGAGTGAATCGTTGTTAGGTTGAGTTCAATGCAAAGGTACATTTATCAAGAATAAAATAGGTTTTTATTGTTTAATTACTCTTCAAACACAGAACTACTTTCTTGCCGAACAATGCTCGCGTATGGATATGTGTACTACTTTCGGATTTTCGTTTTTCCCGCTGTACTTCAAAGGGCCTTCTTTTGTATTCCCAGACTCGTAATCGGCCGTTTCGCTCAATTTACAAGCCTTTTCTTACAACTGACCACCAAACAGCACACATCATCAGACTGGAAATCGTCCAAGCTTGAATTTGATATAAAGTATGCTTCTGAATTCGTGTTATTAGACATTCTAGCATAACTTTTACCAAAACATGTTCTGTCAACAACAACACTGATCAGGACCCAATATTTTAGGACGTAAGTCGTAACATCCCCTAATTTATACAACGTTAGTAACGCGTCCTTAGCAACACTTTCCCCGCGTAGCTCATCATTCTACAACTTTGTTTTGGTACATAGAAGGTTTTATAATTAATTTAATTCATTATTGTGAATCTGGGTTGATTATTACTTGAGACCTCAGAAGGAAAGATCGGTGGTTTTACAGCAGAACCTATAGCCTACGTAGCCTTGATTAGGGGCTGTTTACTTCAAAAGTCATAGCTAGGGGTGCTGATGGGGGCTTTATTTTGTTGATTTATGTACATACGGATATATACCATATGGCGTTGTTACAAATTCGTTGCACATTTCTGAACTATTACAGGTGCATACATGTATGGTGAATGATGGGCAGAAAAATTTGATTTAGGCCTACATCATTAAAACTTGTCATCAGTAATTCTTGTCATTTAGCATTATATACAATTAGTGCGGTTCAACTTGTAATAATTTACTAACTGTATATATAATCGTCATAAAAATATTAATAATCCTGTTTTTCATGATTAAGTGGATTAATATGATATTAATTTGGAGGGACTGAATCGTTGTTAGGTCGGGTTCAATGAAAATGTACATTTATCAATAATAAAATAGGTTTTAATTGTTTAATTACACTTCGAACACAGAACTACTTTCTTGCCAAACAACGCTCGCGTATGGATATGTGTACTACTTTTTATTTTTGTTTTTCCCGCTGTATTTCAAAGGGCCTACTTTTGTATTCCCAGACTCGTAATCGGCCGTTTCGCTTGATTTTTAAGCCTTTTCGTACAACTGACCACCAAACAGTACACATCAGACAAAAAATCATCCAAGCTTTAATTTGATATAAATGCTTCTGAATTCGTATTATTAGACATTCTAGCATGACTGTCACCAAAACATGTTCTGTCATTAGTGTCAACCACACCGATCAGTACTGTACACACTTTCACTAAGTTTCCAAATTCCAGTCTATTATCTAGGCATCCGTCGTATGAAATGGGCCATCACTCAATTTTCCATTTGCTGATAAAGCTGGAACACAACCAGACAAACAGAATATTGAACGCAGACCCAGCTTTTCACCTTAGTAGATAATAGACAGATAGTTGTAAGTAAGCAGTCCAGCTTTGGAAGAGAAGCAACTGAAAAGTCCACATACCTTACCTTTACACAACATTAGAAGTTGAAGTGGGAGAAGTCGGGGATGATACTCTTGTCTACTCCCGTTTCAATGTGAAGTAGAAGTCCCTGGTCCAGAAATGGTTAAATCTATCAGGCACACACCCAATCCTTTTGGTAAATCCAGGCATAGAATAAGTCTCGACCACTAGCGTCCGACCCGCCCTCTGAGAAGAGGCGGATTGCCACTGAACTAAAAATTGAAGCTGTCGCAGGATATCTGTCGCAGGATATCTCGGTCTTTCCCAGTAATGTCTAGGTCATATGGATCGTCCAATCAAGCAACTTTAACAACACGTACGGCAAACTCGTTGGTGTCAATCGAAAGCTATAATTGTATATTACATTTTTTACTGGAGGAATACATATGTTTATGGTACACGAACATCAGGATCAGCACTTCTTTTGGTCCTATGGCTATTCCATTCAAACTTTTGCACACGGCACCACTGGCCACTACCACCATGCTCATGCTTCCCTCCCTGCTCTCACAGTAGCGGCGACGGCGGTACTGTGTGGAGCAGGTATTACACACAAACACTAACAAGGAAGAGAGAGTGGAGGAAGCAGGGCGGGATGGTGGGCAGTCATTAAAAGTGAGAAAAACGACAACCATATGAACAAAAACAGAAAATAAAATAATATCCTCTGGCGGGCTAAATTTCTGGACTATTTAAAATAAATTCCATTGATAAATCCAAAGACAGTAGGCCTAGAAACGTCCATAAAACTCCAATGTAGTCAATATAGCTTGCCAAAGTCAACTAGCCTATATTAGGCCTATGGTTTGACTCTGAGAAAACTGCGTCACATGTTTTATCACTCAATTCATCAATCCAAGAGATTTTTTATTCTCTCAGTCAAATCTTGGTATGATAGAAACTCCAGGTTCTATTCTTGGTCGTTGATGAAGAATAATCCAATGACAAACGATTTAAATCAGGTGAAAACCATTTTTTCACTTTGGTATGACCTCACAAAAAAGGCTGGATCTCGCTTCAGCTGCACACTTGCCCTACGCCAGGCTACGGCCAACACAGAGTCATTTCCGGTCCAGTATGTAAATGAGCTTTGTTGCTGGGTGCATTTCCGCTCATTCCCGCAACAAAGCAACAAGTCCATCTCTACTTATTAATCTGCATTTTCAGAGAGGGCAGGTAGGGCAGAGGATGGGAGAGAGAGGGTGTGAGGGGGGGAGGGGGGCGTTGACCCAGACCCTTTGGCTTTGTAGAGAGGAAAAATTATTGCCTGCACATATGAGTCAGTTCATTTAAAGAACACCATGCACCCTTAGTTCTAGTCATTAAAATTATATATACAGTTAGTGCGGTTCTACTTGTAATAATAATAATAATAATAAGATGATTTATTATACGCGCATTCTATATGAGATGTGCTATAAGTGGGGTGCTATAAAAATATTCATATAGGACGTGTCCTATATGAAGTGTAGTTGTCTAAAAATAGCTCTGTTGTTATGCTTCGCGGAGCTTTGGCTCTCCGCGGAGCATGTAAACAAATACCCGCGATCGATAATCCACCCGTGATTCTGGTACTATGATTATAGAAATACATAATAAAACCTACATCATTAAATAGAGCATTAAATTCTCTTTTGAATGATATAAATGTTATTAGTGTAGCTCAAGAAATGGCTGCGTTATGAACATTTTAAGTCAACAATATAAGTAGACCTAAAATAAATACTGCATGATCGCACAGTGCAGGACTGTCAGCGGGGCTGTCAGTGGGGCTCTCTGAGACTTCTTTAGTATTTTTTCAGTAATATCTGATGACATATGATCAAATTTTATGCACATATAATAAATATAGAATGGAACTCGCCAGCAATAATCGAAAATTTATAGGACTTGATTCGTCCACATAAGCACTCTGCCTATGGCATCGTGCTTATGTGGACGAATCTCGTCCTATAAATTTTCGATTATTGCCGGCTCGTCCCATTCTCTCTATATATAGGTAGACGAAGCTTGTAACACCTAACCTGCACGACTGCTGAATGACAATCTGGTGTACCAGAGCTCTTTTTATACCCTGTTTTTGGGTTTGGATTTCCCGCCAGATCTCCGATCCCTGGGTCATATGACCTCGATCCAGTCCATTGGTTTCCAGTGCCTGGGTTTTGTATGCCTGTGCCTGGGGATGTGTGGTGTTTAGATTTGCACTAGACTTGCACTAGACTCTAGTCTTATTGCATAGAGTTAGCAGGGAAGGGGCCAGGGGGTTGTTGTGGGGTGGGGTAGGGGGGAGGGATGGTAGGGTTATATGTCTAGTGTTTTATTGTTTTTATATTTATTTATTTAAAAAAAAAAAATTCCCATATCTGAGAATCTGGACCAGACTCACACAATATGTAACAGCTCTCATCCAGTATTCAAAGAGGGTAAAAGAATTAAAAAAAATAATAAGATGATAGTTTGGCTTCTCTGATTGTGCCATTGCTACTGCCCCATATATTATCATAGTATGCTAAAAAATGTTTTTTATCAAATATACTAATTAAATTGTGCATTTCGCGTGGATAGTTATATATTTTTAGAGTATGTATTTTAACAATATTTTACCTTTATTTTAGTGGAATTGGCCACTCACCAACATTACAGATGATGTAGAAAAAATGATAAATATTTACAATGTCATGTTCCTTTCTTTAATAGATAGCTATAAGGCAGTTGTCATAAAGCCAAGCTTGATAGGTAACCCACGCTGCATAATAGAACTCTTTGAATAATTTTCAAATGACCAGCTTGAACCAACCAGCATAAATGAAGATCCCTCACTATGGTCCCTCAGATCCGAAACTGGAACCAATTCTGACACCAAGAGTGCCATCTTTGATAGTAATTGTTTTTATCATAGTTGGAATTAAGCCATGAAATGTCATTGATGGTTTGTGGCACAGTCCAATCGAGAAATTGAATAAAATTAAATCAATATCATATGCCAACTTCCCAGAAAGCTCCTCCATGTAATAGTTATTTACCCTGTGACTTTCATCATAACCTGTTCGATCCTATTTAACCTATTCTTTCTAAAAGGGAGCATACTTACTTCCCCATTTGTATAAGTCACTTCGAGGAATTTAGGAATAGGGGGAACCCGGCAGATTGTGTTTATGCTGAATCTGATGTCTTCAGGTGAATGTCCCTAACTCGGCTATATATTATGACCTACTTATTTCGAGGGGAGGATATTAGACTACCATTACGTTTGACTGTATATGACTATTAGATCGCCGATCCCTATATATGCCATCACGTACTGAGAAAACAGCGTTACGTTCCGCGTGTGTTTGTTTACTACCCATATATGGCAAGGCGTGACCCATATATGGCAAGGCGTGACCCATATATGGCATGCGCCATCCATATATGGGCAATGAGGTAGTGTATGCGCATGCACGATTCTCAGTTGAGGGGTTTCTGAGCGATTCGAAGTCTATTTCAGAATAATTCTTGCATATAACGTGAACTATATGCTAAACTTAAACCTTTCTGCTGTTATATTCAGTCGATGGTGAATAATCAGCCTATTTCAAAGCATTTTAGCCTCAGCGCTCGGCACTACGAAAACAAGATGGCGGCCATGGTCCCTACTGTAACCAGCCAAGAAAATAAAACTGCTTTCTGAGCGCTTTGAATGATTTTACACAATAATCCTGGCATATGAGGTTGAAAACAAGGTTAGATTAGACGTTCAGTCATTTATATTCAGTCGATGGTTAATCATTACGGCTTCTGTAGTATCCACAAGGATAGGGGCTTTAATGATGTGAGACATGGTGGACATATG
This sequence comes from Sthenelais limicola, assembly GCA_942159475.1. Lineage (NCBI taxonomy): Eukaryota > Metazoa > Annelida > Polychaeta > Phyllodocida > Sigalionidae > Sthenelais > Sthenelais limicola. The sequence goes on along the minus strand of OW804095.1, from coordinate 108,789,889 downwards.
GGACCGTGGGCAGCAAGGTCCATCGCACGGGCAGGATAGCCCGCCACGGCGTGTGCAGCTACAAGGTCCGCCAACACAACTGCCTTACAGTAGGTAGTCACGTGCAATGAGGCAAAGTAAAAAACAATGTCGGCAGAAAGCATGGCTTCCAACGAGGTGGAGGTGGTGAAATCGTGATATTTCTACCGAAATATAATATATTTCTTAGTAATGAACATTTCTCTTATTTAATTTGTATATCATCAATTATTTATGCCTCCATTCTCTAACTAACTGTTTTTTTGATGTAATAGCCAAGAAAAGTTTTTCTTTCCTGTATAAAAACGTTTCAAATCAGGGACAAAAAAAACCCCCAGAAACTGGATTCCCATATCAATCAGATGAAACATCCTATCATTAACTGTATTTTTATTTATTATTCTCAAATCGTCCTAGTTTTTCTGTTATAATATGATCAAATATTATCTTTCACCCCTGAGTATGATTAGTTACCAAATTTTTGGTAAATTATCCACGTTTTAAGGCTTCAAATTTGGGCGACGTTTTTTCTGAGTGAAAAAACGTCGCCCAATCTATGTCACATTTATTCAATTATTTAAAGCCTGATTGTTATTTTTGATGTTTTTAATACATGACTGACCATTTTAGACCATTTTAGCATTATTTTTTGAAAATTTGTCATTCATGACAATATCCACTCAAGGATGGTGACGTTTTCATGCAGTAGAGTCATATATATGATGTGTTTCAGAAAAATGAGTCACAAGTCAGAAAAGGGATGTTATTCAAAGTGGTTAAATTCTCAGATCACTTTGTTGGAATATTCTCATTTTCAGGATGCTTTGTGCTAATGATCATGGCAATAACTGTACCAAATTTCAGGACAGTGTATTAAATATATCCTTGATATATTTGTGTATTCTTGTCAAAGAATTGTAACAAGAATATATGTTGCATCCTGTGAGGTCCATACCTCTTTCATGCAATGTATCATAATCACTCATCTACATGAAATATATTTATCAATCTTTTTTATTTTGTTAGAGGAAGCTACCTAAGGGCCTGTTCCTTAAAACTGAGCAGGATATGAACATCAAAATCAAATTATTTCTTAAATACAAGGATTCTAATAGGGGCGACGTTTTTACACTGCCAAGTCATATATTGAGTGAAAACTAAAAACGTCGCCCTACCCAAAGTCTAAATAACTCACTTTTTGGAATCTTAACAGTTTCTGGAGATCGTTTCCCACATAGTCTAAGATGATATATCGGAATAAGTGGAATAAGTGGAAAATGATTTAATTTGGTCAATATTTAGCTTATATTCTCATGTAAAAACATCCTCATACTGTGGAAAAAACGTCGCCCAGTGGCGACGTTTTTTCCACTGATTATTATGATCACAGTCACCTAAGGTCTGAGAATATTCCAATGGTGGTATACATCTGTCTCCCAACCTATGCTTATGAAATCCCACTTCTTAGACAAAATTAATTTAATTATTTTAGAAAGCACAGCTATTTTATCTGGCGACGTTTTTACACCTCAATTTAGCCATTTTCACATTAACTGACTTAGGAGCAAAAATTCTGCAGTTATATTCAAACTTAATACATCATTTTATTCGATTGACAGCCCTCCATTCTATGGCACAAATTTTATTTATGCATATTGATTCAACTATATTTTTTTCCAACATAACTGTGAGTTTGGTAGTGATTATTGGGTTCTTTTCCTTGATTTGATAGTACATAATTAAAAAAATATACATCACAGATACAGAAAAGTATATATTTTCATAATGCTTATACCAAGACGGATTTAGCTAATCAATTCCTATGTATTTAAGATCAATATCGACCAAGATATTGACCAATATATGGGAAAAATGGGGGGTTGCACTACTTTCGTGAGAATGGGTCATATATATTATATATATATATATATATATATATATATATGGTCAAATCCGGAAATTTTGTAACATTTTTTTTAAAAAAAAGATTTCTTTGATCATTTTCATCTTTTGTCCATATAATATCGATAATATATAGATTAATCCCTGAAAATATCATTTCTTATTTTTCTATATTAAGAGGAGGGTTGATGGTTGAAATACAAAGTGAATTTCATACTTTTATACTACGAATCCATTGATTTATGCTACTTTTATGCTTTTTTTTACCCTCTATGAATTGATCCTGGTTATTTATTGATTACTCCCAGTAAAAGGAATGTTTTGGTGGCCTGAAAAGAGGTGAGAAAGTTAATGAACTTCATTCTTTCATATTTTTTCATCTCATGACATTTTTAATTTGGAGCTCCTAGAACCAGTCCAAATTGACATTAGGTTGTGGCAAACCCAATAAATAATAGGAGAGGGGAGTTAAATAATAAACATTTCATGCTAGTCCAACCTGAGAGTTGTATCTATGGTATCATAAACTTTTCACGGTGCTGAGATCATCAATAAATTCACTATGAGAGACCAAAAAATGGATTCGTAGTATAAATTTTCAGCTATTAAACCAGACTTTTAGCATTTAAGCCAGTATAACTACCCTTCTTATGTGAAGGGCAAAATATAGTGAATATCTATCCCACTACTTAGATTTTTTATGTGTGCATTCCAGGATCTTGTAGCATTGTTTCAGGTATGTTTTATTTATCTACTCGAAAGGAATTTATTTTTCTAGAGGGAATCTGTAAACTTTCCTTATTTTAAAATTTATTAAAAGTCATATTATTCCTGAGTTAACAATCAATGGAGTATAATTCCTGAAACTGTGTGTAGAGGAAGCTGTCAGCATCTTAATAACATTTCTCAAAAAAATTTGATGTTGAACAATATTATTTCCTATGTAATTAAGTGGATTCGTAGTATAAAAATTATAATGGTGGATTCGTAGTATAAAAATAATTATTGAAGTTGAATGGCTTGATTTTCATCCTGTAGATACATTCTAAAATGATTTTAATCTTCATCCTTGGTGACCATGGATATTGTAGCATGGTTTCAGGTATTTTTGATCCATCTATGCGAAAGCAATTAATTTTTCTGGAATGAATCCCTAATTTTGAAATATATGAAATGTTGTATCGTTCCTGATTCGAATATCAATCAATTATAATTCCTGAAACTGTGTGTAGAGGAAGCTGTCAGCATCTGTAAAACATTTCTAAAAAAAAATTGATGTTAAAAGATATTCTTTCCTATGTAATTAAGTGGATTCGTAGTATAAAAATTATAATGGTGGATTCGTAGTATAAAAATAATTATTGAAGTTGAATGGCTTGATTTTCATCCTGTAGGTATGTTCTAAAATTATTTTAATCTTCATCCTTGGTGACCAGGGATATTGTAGCATGGTTTCAGGTATTTTTTATCCATCTATGCAAAAGCAATTTATTTTTCTAGAATGAATCCCTAATTTTGAAATATATGAAATGTTGTATCGTTCCTGATTCGAATATCAATCAATTATAATTCCTGAAACTGTGTGTAGAGGAAGCTGTCAGCATCTGTAAAACATTTCTCAAAAAAAATTGATGTTAAAAGATATTATTTCCTATGTAATTAAGTGGATTCGTAGTATAAAAATTATAATGGTGGATTCGTAGTATAAAATTAATTATTGAAATTGAATGGCTTGATTTTCCTCCTGTAGGTACGTTCTAAAATTATTTTAATCTTCATCCTTGTTGACCAGGGATATTGTAGCATGGTTTCGGGTATTTTTTATCCATCTATGCGAAAGCAATTTATTTTTCTGGAATGAATTTCTCCTTTCACTTCATTGTCTTTGTACTTGAATAAATAGCTGATGATAAGGACTCAAAAATGAATTAACAATACTTCAACTTCTGTAGTTCATGTCTCCAATTCATTTTTTGTTATACAATTAATTATATACAGCTAATATCGAAATTTGAGGCAGAAACAGTGGATTCGTCGTATAAATCAGCAAATGATAATGGAGTAATAAAGGAATTTTAAAGAATGTTTTGCACACAGGATAAACAGTATCAACTTTATTGTACATCTGACAATAATTAACAATTTTTAAAGCACTTTCCTTGCATCAGAAACAAAAATCAATTATTTTTAATTTATTTTAACTAGCAGCTGAAACGCTCTTTGCAATGTTCACAGGAGCCAACATGAGCAGCAGTTTGTGACCGTGTCACACGACGAGTGTCACTGCCTCCTTCCCCCTCGGGGCACTCCTGGACTCTGTAATTTCAAAATTCATGACATGTTGTATCATCCTTGATTTCACCATTAATCAAGTATAAATCATGAAATTTTGTTTTGGTGAAGTGGTCAGCATCTAATCATTTAAACAGTTTTTTTTAAATCAACTTTGTAAAATTCAGTTTTCAGAACACTTTCTCTTTCCAGGGCAAACCCATTATAAAGTATAACTTTATAAAATTCCAACTTAAAACTGGCATACATACGTGTTCTTAAAACTACTCTTAAAACTTCAACACAAATCTTAATAAGAGTTTTGTTTCAGCAAAAGTAAACGATAAGAGTCTACTTACATTTCCTTTTTCATTTAATTTTGCTGAAACTTTTCAAACAATTCATTGATCCTTGAAAAATCATCTGGGTTGATTGATTTTAACCCCCTTCTGCCACCAACTGGTGTCTTAACCTTCCCCAAAACATCATGCGCATAAACCCAAACCCTGTCAGTTTGACCCCATTTGACTTTATCCCCCCTCCATTCCATAAAAGATACATCATATTCCCGTGTGGCCTCATCTACATCCATCACTGACCCAATGTACCACTTCTGCTCATAAATTGCAGCGATTAAATCTCCAGCACTGAACTGTATTTCCACCTGGGGTTCGACTTGGGGTTTCACTTGGGGTTCGACATGTCTTTCCACTTCGGGTTCGACATGGGGTTTCACTTGGGGTTCGACATGTCTTTCCACTTCAGGTTCGACATGGGGTTTCACTTGGGGTTTGATGTGTCTTTCCACTTGGGGTTCGACATGGGGTTTCACTTGGGGTTTGACATGTCTTTCCACTTCGGGTTCGACATGGGGTTTCACTTGGGGTTCGACATGTCTTTCCACTTGGGGTTCGACATGGGGTTTCACTTGGGGTTTGACGTGTCTGTCCACTTCGGGTTCGACATGGGGTTTGACTTGGGGTTCAAATGTAAATTTGTCAATGATTGAGCCAAGCCCTTTACATATTTCATCGATCTTTGCATAGTCAAACAGTTGGATCTTTCCTTGGTGTTGGTCACTCATAAGGTGTTCTTTGGTACAGGTGAAATTCTTTTCACACACCTCACAAAATCCACTGATACGAGGTTTTCCCGTCTTGGTTCCTTTTCCTATAGCTGCTTTTCTCTTAGTGCCTACATCCTTGCGGACGAAGGGGGATTGCGAGTGCCATGTACCAGAGTTATCAATATCAATCATCGGAAATGATTTGAAACGTTTGACTGATGGCCGTAGCTTTTCTGCGTCTACTTTAATAAATGGTGGCATAATTTGGCGTCTCGCTTTTGGTTCCAGGCGCTTAGAATAGTACTTGCCCACTGGGATTTTGAAGGACTGTTTGAATTTGGATTGTGTCGCAGGAATGCTCTTCTCCTTCAGCCCTACCTCTAGTGCCGCCCTGTCTTCCTCAGGAGCTGAAGTGTCGGGCACTTCCTCTGCTGCCGCACTTTGTTCCTCAGGAGCTGAAGTGTCCGGCACTTCCTCTGCTGCCGCACTTTGTTCCTCAGGAGCTTGAGTGTCGGGCACTTCCTCTGCTGCTGCACTTTCTTCCACCGGAGCTGGAGTGTTGGGCACTTCCTCTGCTGCCGCACTTTGTTCCTCAGGAGCTGAAGTGTTGGGCACTTCCTCTGCTGCTGCACTTTCTTCCACAGGAGCTGGAGTGTTGGGCACTTCCTCTGCTGCCACACTTTGTTCCTCAGGAGCTGGAGTGTCCGGCACTTCCTCTGCTGCCGCACTTTGTTCCTCAGGAGCTGGAGTGTCCGGCACTTCCTCTGCTGCCGCACTTTCTTCCACCGGAGCTGGAGTGTTGGGCACTTCCTCTGCTGCCGCACTTTGTTCCTCAGGAGCTGAAGTGTTGGGCACTTCCTCTGCTGCTGCACTTTCTTCCACAGGAGCTGGAGTGTTGGGCACTTCCTCTGCTGCTGCACTTTGTTCCACAGGAGCTGGAGTGTTGGGCACTTCCTCTGCTGCCGCGCTTTCTTCCACAGGAGCTGGAGTGTCGGGCACTTCCTCTGCTGCCGCACTTTGTTCCTCAGGAGCTGGAGTGTTGGGCACTTCCTCTGCTGCCGCACTTTGTTCCTCAGGAGCTGGAGTGTTGGGCACTTCCTCTGCTGCCGCACTTTGTTCCTCAGGAGCTGGAGTGTTGGGCACTTCCTCTGCTGCCGCACTTTGTTCCTCAGGAGCTGGAGTGTTGGGCACTTCCTCTGCTGCCGCACTTTCTTCCACAGGAGCTGGAGTGTCGGGCACTTCCTCTGGTACTACTCTGCCTCTGTCCCCCTCTGGGTACTCCTGGGTGATTTCTGTTCGCTCCCATTTACATATTGGTGTAAATCCCTCCTCACCACTGAAACAGCATGCTTGGAAACAGCTGGTGTTTCTTGTGTAGAGTGTACCATTGAAGGGCGTTATTGAATGCACCTTCTGGATCCCTTTGAGGGAAACACTCTCCCCATCTGCCAATTTCTTTGCGACTCACCAAAACCTCTTCTGGGGAGACAAGAAAAAAGGTTACTTTTGACTTGCCTGTTGCCCTAAGAGCATTTTCCATTGAGGCTGCATCTCTTATAACTGCACCGCTCTTCACACAGTTATCTGCTGATCTTTTGACAGCCCCCCCGACCCCGTCGCAGGGGCCCTTGCCATGGCCACTTTCCAGGTATTGCCATGATGCTGAGATGCCATCGAAAATCAGTGGGAACTTTGTAAGGGCCGCAACTGCAAATTTGTTCCTGTACTGGGTAGAAGGGCTGTCACTGATGAGATGAAAATGCGTCATTTCAGGTAGTTTCTCCTTTAGGTCTTGCATTGTACGTTTCAGGAAAGCCCAGGTGGTTGGAAAGGAATGGGCCATTTCATCACTTAATGCACAGTAACTGACCTGTTGCAGGTCACCACCTTTCCTATAGTAAACAACCAACGGGTGGACAGTCACATTCTTCTTGTCATAGTAGACTGCGGAAGGTTCGTTTTGGTAACCACAACTGTAATTTTCGGCATAATCTATCTGGCATACAGCATGGTTCTCTGGAAGTTCTTCTCTAAGACGACGGACCTCTCTGTGTTGTGTTTGGTACCGCTGCACATGTTTTCGGAGCTCTGTAAAATCATTGACAAATTTCTCGACAAATTCTGCCTTCGTCAAGGTCACATCTTCGACAGTGACACGTTTAATGACTTGTTTGTTTTTCTTGTCGTACTTTTCACGACGTGCCCATTCCTTGAATGTTACCTCTTCTGCTGTTACCTCTTTTGCTACATAATCTTCAATTTTGAGGTCATCAACTGTTTCTAAAAACTTAACAAGACTTAAAGTCTTGTGTTTCAAGGCCTTTAACTTGAGTCGTCCATTCTCGCACTTCTGGCAAAGGCACTGAATACGGATTGTGTTCTGTATGGTCTTGAATTCCTTAGGCCGCTTTTCGAAGAAACATGTCCTGCTCATCTTCATGCCCGGATGAGCATTCATGAATTTGCTGTACATATTATCCAAGGTATCTAGTAGGGCGTACTTTTGTTTTCCTGCTTTTGTAGCATCTTTTTTGCCTGGTAAGAGGTAAGAATTCTCTGCGAGCGACAGGAATGCAAGTACGAGTTTTCTTTTCTTTTCTTTTCTTGCACTTGCGGGTTTCGTCTTGCTTACACGTTCCGTCTTTGACCTGTTCAAGCCAAGTTTCTTTTTGATCGTTGACTTGCCACTGATCTGGTCTGACTTCAAGAGGCAACGCTTCAGCTTCAGATTAGAGGATTTTCTGCAATACTTTGCGATGGTCTTATAAGCAGCCAATTCTTTGGCCAAGGCAGGGTACTTGTTGGGTGACAAACCTTGGTTCCGGAGGTAAGAGTAGGCATCCTTTCTAGGGGTATGAAAACCAGCTTCTTGAGCAAGATTTCGTCGTCTGATGGCGGCTGTTATTTGGTCCCTCTTCTTGTGCTTTTCACATATCTTGGCCGACTTGGTTAACTTGGTTGGTTCAGTTTTAGCTGGTGTTGATGTAGTTGGTTGCGACTTACGTCTCAAATCTACTCGCATTACCCATCTAGAAAAAACAAGATAGAAAGAACAAGGAAAAAGTTTTTAGTAATTAATTAAAAAGCAACTATTTCATGCTGCATTTGACCATAATCACATGATGAGATAAAATTAGGCTCCCATATATTTGCAGATTAGATAGAGGTTACAAATAATTTTTGATATTGTAAAAATGGAAATAACAGATAGGTGTTCAATCAATTTCTCATCTTTTTCAATCCTCTAGTCCACATGCTGGTGCCTGTGATGCTGGCCTGCTTTCTCTGGCATGAAGGGTAAAGAAGCAAAACCATGGGGTGTTACTCCAGACCCATGCTTAAAAGAAGAAGGAAAGGAAAACTATAACAGAAACAGTGGCAAGCAAACATCAAACATTAAACATTAAACATCAGAAACATCTTAATTAACAAAATCAATTTGATATTACAATACCTCCTCGCCACATTTCTCTTGCGGACTGGAAGGACCTTGTCCACTGCTGGCTCTCCTTGGATCCGTTGTGAGCGGCGGCGGCGCTGTCTGTGGCGACCAACCACACCAGTCTCTGCTGGTACCTGCCGTTCCTCAGCGTCCCTGGCCTGCCTCCTCGCCGGGGCCCTGGCCCGCATGACAGCCCTCTGTCTCCGGTTGTAGCGCAACCTCTCAGCCTCGTTCTTGTCTTTGGCCTTCTTGACGTAGACCTGTAAGAGACACAAATTCAATATACAATATAAATTTAGATAATTATTAATATTTAAGACAAATATAATTCTAAATTCATTACTTATATTCAAATTCTTGGCATCAAGACAGCAGCAATATGTACCTTAGTGCGCTCAACCTCTTGCCTCCTCCACTCTGGATCTTCGCGTTTCCGGGCACGCCATGCCTTGGCTGCCTCAGCCCTCTTTTTTCGCTGCTCTTCGGTAAAGACACGCATCTATACATAAAAGGAAAAAAATTAAATAATGAATTAAATAATTAAATAAATTGAATAATAAATTAAATAATTAAATAAATTGAACAATAGATTAAATAATTAAATAAATTAAATAATATCATACATAAATAATATAATTAAAGATGGATTCGTAGTATACAATGTATTTGTATCATAAATTTGGCAGAAATTTGTATCATAAATATTTGTATCATAAATTTGTATCATAAATTTGGCAGAAATTAAATAAATTAAATAATATCATACATAAATAATATAATTAAAGATGGATTTGTAGTATACAATGTATTTGTATCATAAATTTGGGGCTATTATCATTGAAAATCAAAGCTTTGACATGGATTCGTAGTATAAAACATATGGGTATTTTAACATGTGACTTCCCCCTGCCCTGCTGAGATTGCCTTTGACCTAGGCCCTATTCAACGCAGAGAGTTATAATTTTCAATTTAGTACAACAATATATTAACCAACAAGTCACGAAATTTGTATTGTCCTAGAAGCATTTCTCTTCCCACAGCAAGCATTTAAATCCGATCGCCGACAGACATAATGTTAGTGATAATAATAATAGAAATAAAAAAGCATATATTATATGACCACTGACATCCAATTGACTAAATTACCTGTGGCAACGTTAATTTCCTTCAAAATGATGGTAAATATGCCAAGAATATGAGTGAAAAATGCTTAAACTATAAATTACATTTATACTACGAATCCATTTATACTACGAATCCACCTACGTTAACTGTCAATACTGATAGAACCAGTTACGAATAAGTGGTGAACAGCTCATATTATCGCTCAGGCAGTATGGCCAATGGATTTGTAGCGAAAATTTGACTTAAATATGGCTAAAAAGTAAATTATGGCTGAATTGATCATCCTGATCTTTAATATTTCCTACTTTCTAACACAATCTATCAAGAAAACCAATAGAAATAAGACTTACATTGGTTATAGATTCCCGCTGGATAAGTTGATGTTGATGCTGGATGAGTCAGCTAAGCAGTAAAATGGTAGATGGCAGCACTGTTCATCAAACTAACACTAGATGACGTTGTGGATTCGTAGTATAAATATTTGGCATTTGGCTTTTTTCAGACAGGCTCCCCCCACACCGAATGTATAAATACTAAATCTTTAAAACTTTGCCCATAGCATCACAAGAATCTACCAATGATAATTTGAAAAGCTGAATTCTTATTCTTTTTTATTTCTTTAGATATCTCATTCAGAAGTGGATTCGTAGTATAAAAGCTTTTTTGGTCCATTTTTAGGCATTTTTTGTCTTTCCCAGCTCAGTCCTAAGATATTATAGCCAGGTTACAAATCTTATGCCACACTTATTCTGACATGTGATGGGTATCTCAGAGATATATTAATTAAATTATAATTAAAATAATTTTACTGATTCTTGAGCCATGAAAATGGATTCGTAGTATAAAACTTATTTATATCATGAATCGGGGGCTATAATTGATAACTAAAGACATGGACTACAGTGATAAAATTTTCCAACATCATAAAATACATATTTTCGTATACAATGCAAGAAAAAAATCAAGGTTCGGACATATTTTGCAAAAAATGTGGGTGTTTTTGTAAAACAAACCAAAAATGTTACAAAATTTCCGGATTTGACCATATATATATATATGGCCCATTCTCACGAAAATAGTGCAGCCCATCCTAAATGAGTCAAAATTATATTTTGCTTGATTAATCTGAGAGTTGGTAGGTTCGAAGGTAATATGTAGGCGGTAATATATCTGAGTTTGCCATTAAATTGGACGATTATTTTTTGTACAGGAGGTCATCAAAGTTTGGTGTTGAAATGTTGGTGTAAAAACGTCGCCCATCCCTATATTTTTTAGTAACGAACATTTCTCTTATTTAATTTGTATATCATCAATTATTTGTATCTCCATTCTCTAACTAAATGTATTTTTGATGTAATAGCCAAGAAAAGTTTTTCTTTCCTGTATAAAAACTTTTAAAATCGGGGATTAAAAAACACAACAAAAATTGGATTCCCCTATGAATCAGTTGAAACATCCTATCATTAACTGTATTTTTTATTCATTATTCCCAAATCATTCTATTTTTTCCATTACAATATAATTAAATATCAGCTTTTACCCCTGAGTATGAATAGTTACCCAGATTTTTTGTAATTATCCACATTTAAGACTTCAAATTTGGGCGACGTTTTTTCTGAGTGAAAAAACGTCGCCCAATCAATGTTAAATTTAGTCAATTATATCAAGCTTGATTGTTATTTTGATGTTTTTAATACACATCTTACATCATTTTACACCCTGTTAGTATTATGTATTGAAAATTTGTCATTCATGACAATATCCACTCAAGGATGGTGACGTTTTCATGCAGTATGATGTGTTTTAGGAAAATGAGTCACAAGTCATAAAAGGGATGTTATTCAAAGTGATTAAAACATTGGATCTCTTTGGTGGAACATTCTCATTTTGGGGATGCCTTGCGCTAATGATCATGGCAATATCTGTACCAAATTTCAGGGCAGTGTATTAAATATATCCTTGATATATTCTTGCATTCTTGTCAAAGAATGGTGACAAAAATATCTTGCATCCTGTGATGTCCATACCTCTTCCATGCAATGTGCTATAATCACTCATCTACATAAAATGTATAGATCAATGTTTTTTATTTTGTTGTAGGAAGCTATCTTAGGACCTGTTCCTTCAAATTGAGCAGGATACATATATCAAAATCAAATTATTTCTTGGGTACAAGGCCTCAAATAGGGGCGACGTTTTTACCCTGACAAGTCATATATTGAGTGAAAGTTGTAAAAACGTTGCCCTATCTAAAGTCTAAATAACTCACTTATTAAAATCTTGAAAGTTTATTGAGATCATTTTCCACAAAGTCTAAGATGATATAAGGGTAAATAAGTGGAAAATGATTTAATTTGGCCAATATTTAGCTCATGTTTTGATGTACAAACATCTCCATAATGTGGAAAAAAACAATTATTAGGATCAGCCCTAAGGCCTAAGGCCTAAGGTCTGAGAATCTTCCAATGGTGGTATACATGTGTCTGCCAATCTATGCTTATGAAATCAGACTAATTAGACAAAATTGATTTAGTTATTTTAGAAAGCACAGCTATCTTGTCTGGCGACGTTTTTACACCTCAATTTAGCCATTTTTACATTAATTGACTTAGGAGCATAAATTCTGCAGATATGTTCAATCTTAATACATCATTTTATTCGGTTTTTATGCTCCATTCTATGGCACAAATTTTATTCATGTATATTGATTCAAATATTTTTTGTCCCAACATAACTATGAGTTTAGTAGTTTTTAATGGGTTTTGTTCCTTGATTTGATAGTTTATAATTAAAAAAATATACATCACACATACACAAAAGTATATATTTTAATTATGCTTATGCCGAGACACATGTAGCAAATCAATCCCTATGTATCTAAGATCAATATTGACCAAGATATTGACCAATAAATAGAAATAATGGGGGGTTGCACTACTTTCGTGAGAATGGGTCATATATATATTATATATATATAGTAGTTTTTATTTCCATAAATTCTCAACGTACAGAAATAAGGCTGACACCCTCTGTGACACAGGTCTTCCAGGCGGGCCAGAACATATGTATAGATTCATAGTACCTGTGATTATTATTACTTAAAACTTAATTACTAAGTAACATTAACTTATGAGCCACGTCGACATGACAGATTTACGCAGATTATATGGATATTATTGTGTCAGCGCCCATCGGAAACATGGTGGCCGCACGCGATCGGTGAAATAGTACAAATAAAAAGGTTGGTTAGATTAATTAGATTCGAATGACTTTTTCATAATAATCCTGGCATATGAGGTTGAATACAAGCTTAGATTAGACGTTCATGTATTTATATTCAGTCGATGGTTAATCATTACGCTCAAATCCAACTGACAGCAAGGTATGTGATGTGTGCGTGGTTCAAATCACAATGCGTAATTCTGTTAGGAAAATCAACATGTTAAAAAATGAACAAATATGGTTGGAATTGTGAGAAATCTGCTAATATAATAGGCTAGTATGACTCAATATAAACTCTTATGAGCCACGTTGAATGATATGTCATGTTGATTTGACTATACATGAACTTAGAATCTGTGATATTGTGTAATTATTGCAAGGTTCGATTCATATAGGCCTAGGCTATAGCGACGAACATCATGGCTGTCATTACATTTTTCAAAATTATCTATTTCTATATTATAACCTTGATATTATTGTTCAGGAACTAGTCAGTATGATACACAAGTATATTGAGATTGTCTGAAATATCAAGAGTCAAAAATGTTTTTCTCTCTGAGAAATTTCGTTCATAAGTTTGGTAGAATTTGATAATATCTGTTAAAAATAATCCTGATCAGCTGTAAATATCAGTAAGTCATCAAAATTATTCACAGATTCCAGACACAGTGGAGGGGGGATGTTTAAAATGGCATCCATACGATATTGGATCTTATGTACTGTTTATGAGAATATTATAGTATTTACTTTAATGTTGTCACATTTATGTAGCTCAAAGAAAGAAAATAAGGTTTGGAAAGCTGTTTGGTCAGCAAGGATATATTATTATTCAGGAACTAGTTCAAGCATTAGGATGAAATTATTATTTTAATATTTTCCATTGATTTCATGATTCTAGACCTAGTCGATCAACTATTTCAACTTTTCGATCGACTATTTCAACTTTTCGATTGAGTTTTCTGACTTTACGATCGACTATTCTGACATTACGATCGACTATTCTGACTTACAATTCCGACTTTACGATTGACCATTTTGACTTTTCGATTGACCATTCTGACTTTTCGATTGACCATTCTGACTTTTCGATTGACCATTCTGACTTTTCGATTGACTTTTCTGACTGACTATGATTGACTTTATGGTTGACTATTTTGACTTTTCTGACTTTATGATTGACTTTTCTGACTTTTTGACTGACAATTCTGACTTTTTGATTGACTTTCTAAAAGTCAATCATAAAGTCAGAAAAGTCAATCAGAGAGAAAACTCAGATTGGGACTGGGACCGACTTTTCGATTGACCATTTTGACTTTCCGATTGACTATTTGACTTTTCTGACTTTATGATTGACCATTTTGACTTTCCGATTGACTATTTGACTTTTCTGACTTTATGATTGACTTTTAGAAATAGTCAATCAAAAAATCAGAATTGTCAATCAAAAAGTCAGAAAAGTCAATCGTAAGTCAGAAAAGTCAAATAGTCAATCGGAAAGTCAAAATAGTCAATCATAAAGTCAGAAAAGTCAAATAGTCAATCGGAAAGTCAAAATAGTCAATCATAAATTCAGAAAAGTCAATCAGAGAGCGAGAGACTGGGACTGGGACTGGGACCGAGACTTGGACTTGGACTTTCCCTCATTCCAGTGGCACTGTCTCCACATTTATTACCATTTCCGCTAATTGGTACTTATACAGCACAAGTAACCAGTCAAAATAGTCAGTCGAAAAGTCAATTGTTAAGTCAGAATAGTCAATCGTAAGTCAGAAAAGTCAAAAAGTAAATCAGAAAGTCAAAATAGTCAATCGAAAAGTCAAAATAGTTAATCAAAATAGTTAATCAAAAAGTCAGAATAGTCAATAAAAAAAGTCAGAAAAGTCAGTCAGAAAGTCAGAAAAGTAAATCAGAAAGTAACACAGAAAGTCAAAATAGTCAATCGAAAAGTCAGAAAAGTCCCATCGATAAGTCAAAATAGTTTATCGAAAGTCAGAATAGTCAATAGAAATGTCAGTCAGGAAGTCAAAATAGTCAATCAAAAGTCAAAATAGTCAATCAAAAAGTCAGAAAAGTCAATCACCTTCTCATAAAAATAATATGATTCATGCATCTCATGAGTAATTAGTTCAAACTGCAACAGATAATATTCCTCTACACTCTGTCCAGCCTCTGTAGAACCTAGACTTCAAAGAGTACTGGTATAGGCTAGCATTGGGGTTTAGGTTCTTCAGAGACTGAACAGGGTGTAAGCCAACTGATCCACCGCAACTGTTAAGACTGTTAGCAAGTATCCGCCCCTCTGGGGCCGAGAGGTCCTTTAAAAGACTATTAGAATGAAGAGCGTCATCTTGTATTAAAACGTTGCTTTTGGACGCATGGACCAAGGCCTGGCATCTACCGCAAAGCAGCCACTACCAAAGCGGGCCGCCAATTACGACATATACGCTACATTACGACAATGACGTCACACTGTTTAGGGGAAAGAAAGAATGTACCTGTCCACACATTACTCATTATTATTAAGGAGGGGGGAATAAAAGGGGAGGGAGAATAAAGGAGGTGGGAGTGGAGGGGGAGGAGAAGGAAAATTGATAGGTGGGGGTGGGGGGTGCAAATTATTTTCCATGAAATCCTCTTATATCTGTCATTCTCATCTCCTCTCTCTTCTCCCCCTCTCTCTCTGTCCCTCTCTCTCTCTCTCTCTCTCTCTGTCCCTCCCTCTCTCTCTCTCTCTCTCTTTCAAGTTCAGGGTGGTAATCATGGTGTTTCATAATAATGAATGGCAGTACATAGCCTCAAATGTTGGACCCAATAGTTCCCCCCCCCCCCCCCCACCCTGGCCCCTACATCAAATGTTTTTTAACATAATTTTATTGAATGAATTCTCACAAAGTGATGTCACTCCTCTCCTTCTGTGAACTTCTCTCTCTCTGTCTCTCCCTCTCTATCTCTCTAAACTCATATCATCCTCCTTCTCCTCCCCGTCCTACTACCTCACTACCATACCTGTTACAAACCCCTCCTCCTCCTCCTCCTCCTCCTCCTCCTCCTCCTCCCGCCCCACCTCAACCTCCTCCTGGGGGAGGGCGGAGTTAGGGGAGGAGTGAGTGAGAACACCCTTATCAACACATTTAATATGGTTATATCAAGGGGAGGAGGATGAGGAGCGTAGGAGGAAGAAGAGGTATAGGTGTGTGGGGGGGGGAAGAGGATGAGGTCATGAAGGTAGGAAAGGAGGAAGAAGGAAGGGATCGAAGTGGTGGAGGAAGAAGAGGAGAGGTGAAAGGGGGGGAGGATAAAAGGGGAGGGAGACCCAACTTTTTTTACGACTAGCTTTTTTTCGACACTTTTTTTACAATCCAACTTTTTTTACAACACAACTTTCTTTTTTACGGCCAACTATTTTTTTCGACCAACTTTATTTTTGACACTTTCTGTCTCAGAGAAAGAATGTACCTGTCCACACATTACTCATTATTATTAAGGAGGGGGGAATAAAAGGGGAGGGAGAGCAAGAGGTAGTCGGGGAGGGGGAGGAGAAGGAAAATTGATAGGTGTATAGGTGTGTGTGTGGGGGGGGGGGTGCAAATGATTTTCCATGAAACCCTCTTATATCAGTCATTCTCCTCTCTCCTCTCCCTCTCTTCTCCCCCTCTCTCTCTGTCCCTCTCTCTCTCTCTCTCTCTCTCTCTCTCTCTCTCAAATTAATATCTCCAAATTAAAATAAATGTCCAGTAAATTGTTGGATTCCTATAAGAAGTAGAAACACAACTGCCTCTACAATCCAAGTGCCAAAGGCACTTGTAACTCATATAAGGAAACCGTCTACCGCTTACACTCAACTTGCACGTGGAATATCGCAGCGAGCGAGAGAGGACCCCGTTTATTTTGCATGACCACTCGGGTCAGAGAGCCCGGTACCCCGTCTATTTCAATGCACCCTGGCCGACCGATCCCCGGGTAAAGCATGTATGTGTTACGTAACACTACCAAGCTGTCAGTGGTTGCATTCGGCAAGCAAATGCTTGGTGGTCCAATATACAGACCTTAGTGGTTGCATTTGGGGAGCATACATATGCTTTGTAACATAGTTCCCTATTAATAGACACACTGTTTAGGGGACTGGCACTAATGGCAATCTTCCCCCATAGGCCTGTGCATCACCCCTGACCCCTTAAAGAAACAGTTCAGCCTGGGATGAAATAGTTATACATGAACTCCTTACCATGTTAATAAAGATGTATTTTGAGTAAATCGTTCCATAGTGCCCAACTAATTCCAGTATTACAGAGAGAAACAGGAACTATTTTGCCTTGTAGGGACCGCCATGTTCTCTCCTCTAGTGACATATTTTAGGCCCATTACCTCTGCGCATGAATCTACAATACACTAGCACCAAGGAAGGCCTGTGATTGGCTGGCTACTAGCAGGCGCCAAATTTGCACAAGAGATAACCCAAGACAACAACACAGCCTAGAATCTATTCATTTACAGCCTAGCATGGTTGACACTCTAATTTCGTCCACTGTTTAGACAGATAATACATTAATCTTACTTGCCCTAGTACTAGTGTGATATTTTCCTTGTCTGTATGTTCCTATTCCTTGGGTTACATGTCGCAGAGGTTTGACATGCAGCATCTTGTTTATGATGCCATTTTGTTGCATTGCAGTGTGGGTAGGGGAACTTGGCCAATCACAGGGGGTCTGGGAGTCACATGACTCATGACCCAGTTCCACAATGCTAGGAGAGAGATGTCCACAGCCCCACACATTGGTAGTGACTGAGATTTAGGATTATCATCAGAGATATTCAGGTATAGATTTGAGACCTCACATCGTAATTATAATCATTAGATGTCTGAAAGTGCTGTGATTCAGATTTGAGGGCTTCTGGGGAGAGAAAGGGAATGGGACCATGGGAGCTTTGCCACACCCTCTCACTCAGGCAATGGAGATGAGATGATGCTTGGAGATGGAAAGTATCTTGAGCAGGATCGGGAGGAATACTGTGAAACTAGATAAGAATCACATTTTATAGTTAGCAATAATAAAGGCAAGAAGGCATTGTTGTTTCACAATCCCATGAGGATGAGACAAATAGCAGAGTTCTAGGTCTGAGTGTCCACCTCAAATCAACGATCCTATAGCTGTGAAGCTAGTATAGGACTGATGCTCAGATTGTAAACAAACTGGTGTGAGCCCAGTCGACGTCACAACTTGCAGAGAATCATGGGAAATAAGCCCAAAATGGTGGTCTCTATGAATGGTGGCTATTGCTATAATTTCGGCACTTTGACATCATTTTGTGGGGTTATTTGGATACTATTGAACGATTTGAACACAGGCCATCCTAAAATAAGAGGTAAGAAGTTGATGTATAGCTATTTTATCCCAGGGCGAACTGTTTCTTTAACGATCTCCACCACCACCACTCCACCAGAGGTACTGTACACAGAAGAATATCTTTCTTTCTCTCTTTCGCTCTCCCTCTCTCTTTTTTTTTTCTCTCTCTCCCTCTCTTTCTCTCTCTCTCTCTCTCTCTCTCTCTCTCTCTCTCTCTCTCTCCAGAGACCAACTTTTTTACGCCCACCTTTTTTTTCCGACCCAACTTTTTTCCGACCCAACTATTTTTTACAACCATTTTTACGACCAACTTTTTTTTTCAACCAACTTTTTTTTCGACCCAACTATTTTTACAACCCAACTATTTTTACGACCCAACTTTTTTTTTCAACCAACTATTTTCACAACCAACTTTTTTTAAAGATTTTTTTTACGAAAGAATGTACCTATCCACACATTACTCATTATTATTAAGGAGGGGGAATAAAAGGGGAGGGAGAGCAAGGGAGGTAGTCGGGGAGTGGGAGGAGAAGGAAAATTGATAGGTGTGTGCGTGGGGTGGGGGGCGGGGGGGTGCAATTTTTTTCCCATGAAACTCTTATATCAGTCATTCTCATCTCTCCTCTCCCTCTCTTCTCCTCCCCCTCTCTTCTCCTCCCCCTCTCTCTGCCCCCCCCCCCCCCCCCTCTCTCTCTCCCTCCTACATGTACCTTAAGGCCTACTACCCCGACATAGGCCCCCTGTGATTTTAGCCATTTTGGGCAATCAAATTAATATAGATCTCCAAATTGAAATAAACGTCCAGTAAATTGTTGGATTCCTATAAGAAGTAGAAACACAACTGCCTCTACAATCCAAGTGCACTTGTTATATATAATCTGTGTTTGGCAAATCGCATGAGGTAATCGTGGCACGATGAAAGTCCTACTGTTGGCCCTTCTATTAATATGCACCAGATTCCGAGCTTGCACGGACAGGTGCAGCAAGGTTCTGACCCCGCGTTCCGGGTTCAATGGCGAGTGCAGGCGTGGGTGTAAAAAGGTAAAACTAAACGCCAGTAGTACCACCACTCTTCACCACCGGATACCAACATCCCTATTTCTCCTTTGTCCTCAGTGGGTCCTCGTGTGCGTTGGTCTTTTTTTTTTTTCCTTTTGCAACTCTGTACTAAGTCGCCCTGATGAGGAATACAATGACGCAGACAGTAAGAAAAATGACAACGTACTTTAGTCGAGAGGGGTTACAATTATTTACAAGTACATAAATAACATTAGCTCCTGATCGATGTTCATTATCCAAGGTAGAAAATATGTCAAAGTTGTTTATAGATTATGAAGGCAGGTTTAAGTTCGAGAACAGAGAGGTCCCCCTTAGACGTTAGAGTAGGTTCCAATATTAAAGAGATCGAACATATCGACATTAGGGAGATTTAGCAACCACAACACTAACTACCTATTTGTACATTACTACCGTAGGCCTCTCGAGATATCCCCACAACGGTAATAATGTACTAATAGTTAGTGGATGCGTTAGTGTTGTTGGTGCGTTGCGGTTGCTAAATCTCCCTAATGGGTAGGACCTCAAAACCCCCGCCTCACACCTCAAAGTGCTCAGATCGAGACAAGTTAGGTAACATGCTCTAATACAAGCCACGCCGACTGTTGTGCACAGCCTTTGAGCTGTCACCCCTGTGGGATGAGTGGAACCGTCCGATTCACATACGTAATCGTGCGTAATAGTCTAGCGTCCTGTTTCGGGGTCTGTTTCATATGCATCGACTAAAGTCGAACAGCCACTGAACGAAGAGTTATCTTATCAATAATATTAACTGGTCCATATACAACGGTATTTTACTCTAAGCTATAACTATAACATGTATAACATTATTGGTATCATCCCATTGTTAATTTTGACAAGATATAATATAGTACTTGCAAACTTCCAAATTGATGCATAAAATTGGTTTCGCCTTCATTGAAACGGGGATTTACTGAGCCTCTTATCTAGGATTTTAAGGACTTAATAAATTGGTATGTTTGCTTCCGATGACCTTGCCCTGAATGTCTTTTATGAGAAAGTGATGGCCGCGGGCATAACTAGCCGTTTATCCAGGAACGCTTGTCCTGAGTCATTGAGCTTTCCGAAGCCGATTCGCGACTGGCCCCCTTTGTGGGCGCCGTGTCCTCGTTTAGGGACTCCCTTCCCCGCCCTATCCCTCGAGCAGACGTGCTGACCTTGATTTGAGATACAGGCCTCCGGTGGAACCAATCTTGGACACCGTTTGCATCCCAAGGTGAAAATGCTCCCTGGTTGTACCAGATTCGGACCAGACAAGCCCAATGAAACCGTGGTGTTTCGTCAGTGTGGTCCTCTTTCGAATTCGATGTTAGCTCAATATTTACCTTGAACTTACGAGGGTTTTAATCTCAATTTCTCGTCTGGCACTATTTATTTGATCAACATTTGAGCTCATTTGTAAATAGCATGAATTGTCACAAGTGAAATCATGAACTATTATCCCATATACCTGGTGTTCCAAATATATTGCATGGAGTGTAGGTCTTTTCGGATTATACGCTTACCGGGACGCTTATTATCAAATTTCCGACAAAACGTATATTATAAACTGACCATGGTTTTCGATCGATGATGGTTGGAACTGGTTCAGGTTGGGTAGTAATGTACAGCGGTCATTACTTTCCTGAATGGTCAAGATTTCATTCATGCACCTTTTGGCTTTTTGATTAAATGTGTACTCTGTGATCAAATTGTGACAATCCCCTTGCCCGTGGTTTATGCGGATGTTTTTAAATCTGATTTATGTTTAGCCGGAAATCACCTTATTATGTCATTGGTGTAGTTCAGCTATTACGATGTAACTCCGATAAAACAATAACATACGAGTCCTAGACTAGACGAGCAGCTGCTTGACTGTAAAGTGCGCCCACGATCGTTGTACCCATTCCCTGAATTACTAATGGACTCGTCCAATCCAGTATGTTTGCCTGGGTCAAATGTGGTTAGAACGGTCCATTTGCCAGTCTAGGGATAGGCAAGCACCGATGGGCCACAGCTGTCAGTAATGGGAGATGGGACTGACTGGCGGGTCCCTACCATTCCTAACCGGTGGGGGAGTATGGTAGTTCAAGTCAAACGGAGTGCCTTTATCTCATTTGAGTCTTTTCACATGAGAAGTGAGGGGACCGCGGTGGAGTGGGTGTAGGGGATTGTTGACTCGCAACAATGCACACTCATTACAAAATGTTATGCTATACAAATTAATCTGAGTCGTGAAGCTATATAAAACCAAGAGATAAATTGCTATCATTGTAATACTGTACCTTATACGATACCATGTGTACGTATATTAAATGAATCCCCCCCCCCCCCCCCCCCACACACACACACAATAATAAAGTCAATTTAATAATAACAAATCATTATTCGCAAATCGAATTCATGGAGATAATTATACATATTAATTTTGGAGGTTATGATATATATATAGAGAATGGGACGAGCCGGCAATAATTGAAAATTTATAGGACGAGATTCGTCCACATAAGCACGATGCCGTAGGCAGAGTGCTTATGTGGACGAATCAAGTCCTATAAATTTTCGATTTTTGTTGGCGAGTTCCATTCTATATTCATTATATGTGCATAAAATTTGATCATATTTCATCAGATATCACTGAAAAAATACGAAAGAAGTCTCAGAGAGCCCCGCTTACAGCCCCGTTAGTAGGCCTACAATGTTCGGTGCCCACTGTGCGATCATGCAGTTTTTAGGCCTACTTATATTGTTGACTTAAAACGTTCATATCGCAGCCATTTCTTGGCCTACATTAATAAATCTTATATCTTTCAATAGAGAATTTACTGCTCTATCTAATGGCGTGGGTTTTATTATGTATTTCTATAATTAAAGTACCAGAATCACGGGTGGATTACCGATCGCGGGGGTTTGTTTACATGCTTCGCGGAGAGCCAAAGCTCCGCGAAGCATATAAACAGAGCTATTTTTAGACAACAACATTCATATAGGACGCGTCCTATATGAATATTTTTATAGCACCCTTCATATAGCATGCGCATATAATAAATGCATTATAAGAAACGCGACTCGATTACAATACCACAGACCTTGTTGCCCCTCTGATCGACAACTTTAAAACAAAATAATACCATAAAGTGCCTTTCTGTCTCTTTTTCTCTTGTCTCCCTCTCCCTTCTTCTCTATCCCTTTTTCCTGGGTATGATCATAAACTGCCTCCCTCTCAGCTCTCCCGCCCTTTATATAACCATCTTAATTATGTTGATAAGGGCGTGAAGCAACCAATCTCACTCACTCACTCACTCACTCACTCACTCAATACATGTATTTATTTAAAGAACCCATACGTTTAATAGGCCTACTTGATTATGGATGAATATATAATAAAAAATAGTAGTTCTATGAATTTTAGACTTTAGAGAACACAGTAAATAGGAGCCAATAATTTAATCTTCATAAAACTGAAAACGGATATTTTGGAAGTACCGATATTAAACGAGCAAAAACAGCACTCCTCCTCAAGTCGTTGCTACCATGCTAATGACGTCACTCCAACATGACGTCACGCTGGATCCCATCCAACTTAGATACCTCTTGGATACATGGAGATGTATCTATGAGGGTGCACTTGTTGACAACTGACTGTTGTCCATCCTAACAACAACAACAAAAAATTTTGGAAGTACCGGGAATTCAACTAATACTATGCATTACAAAGATGTCTGCAAACAAAATAGATATAATATATTTATTAACTGACAATCTCATGAATTTGGAAACGAACCGGTTATACTTTCTTTAGGTGTATGGCCTTTTTTCTATCGTATTAATTCAACTGGCTACCATGGGCTCAAAATTTGGAGTTCAAGTCAGTTTGAGTAAATTTACGGAGGCATATATATTACATTTTCTTGCTTACATTCTGTATGGATCGAAGTGTCAATAATATAGCACGATTTAGGGAGGGCACTAGATATTCTTTTACATTGTTGCAGGGATGCTGCCATCGCATTACAACAGCTACTTGAGTTAAGGGACAGCGGTGCGGGGCGAGAAGACGGATCGGGAGCCAAAGTATCGCATATGTGCCCAGTGTGCAACCGGGAATTCCGTGGACTTCATTACCTCCGACTTCATATGAGGAGTCACACAGGTGATTATCTGAGTACATGTATTCCTCCCAAGAATCATCAATCAGAGTCCCTGGTAATCCTTCTAATAATCAGGGGAAAATGTATAGAGATTTGAATTCCACTTCCATTTCTGTGATGGCGATAGTTCTTAAATGGGTCGATATCAGGCCTGCTACAATATCAATAGGTACGGTGTATTTATCAGGTAGCTATCAATTCAAGATATTTTCAGTTTCTCCTTGGGGTAATTAATCTACGTATTTATTCCAATGATGTTTTAGACGCGATGTATTGGCTAAATCCATTACACATATTGCATTAATTTTTTAGAATCGTACGTGTGCTGTGAACGTTGACCTATCGCGTGAAAACGCTACTGGACTTGTTTGAATATGGCATGCTCTTGTTACGTCTTACCCTATACGATTTTTAAAATAACGTTTTAAATATTTCAGGAGAGCGGCCTCATAAATGTCCAGAATGTGCTAAAAGCTTTGCCACTAAAGATACGCTGTCAAAACACATGGTCTCCCATAGCTCAGATCGCCAGTACAAATGTGGCGAGTGTGGCAAAATGTTTAAACGAATCTCTCACGTGCGTGAGCATCTCCGTATTCATAGTGTGGATCGTCCATTCACCTGCCACTACTGTGACAAGGCCTTCAAGACACCAGTGAGTTGCGTTTTTTTCTAACCTGGCAATCTATCTTTGGAGGCGTTCCTTAGCCTAGCACTTTAAATTTACTCTTCCATAGTTCACGATTTGTTAGCGAATATTTAGTTTGTCTCTACAAATTGCAATGATTCCTCATCTTCACGGTATAAAACGCTGCTCTCTAGGAATTAACTCTGAATTCTTCCCATTCATTTCCGAAAACTACTTTCAGGCTTTACGCATTGATATATCTCTAATTGGTATTTAGACGTCAACTATAAAGCATTTCTAAAAGGAGGAACTAGTTGGTTGGTTACCTCGTACATGAATACCAAATAGATAGGGAATAGATGATTTTATTTAAAAAAAATCTTTTTAAGAATGCCTGCAAAGTACATCTCAGAACTCATACCGACGAATTACCATGGGAGTGTCCACATTGCCACCGTCTCTTCCGAGAGAAAGGTTCAATGGATCGTCATGTTCGTATACACACTGGCGTGCGGCCTTATAAATGTAACTACTGTGGACGGGCATTCTCAGAACACGGTACTCTCAATAGACATCTGAAGGCTAAGGGTAAGTCTCAACCATTGGTGATAAAGTTTATTCCTTTTTTTTTTGTTTAATCCCGAGGAAAGTCTTCATCCTTCCTACGTCAATCCCATGAATCGAAGTGGAGGAATCTGGATACTCTGTAAAAGCAAGATAAAACAATTGTTGTATAGTGAGCAGTTAATCCATCCTCCGCCATGATGACAGCCTTTGGTAACCATAAATGATATCAAGTGGAACGAAATCATTTGTATTGTTCCTGAATTCTTTGGAAGTGTTAAATATTTCATAGTCTTTGATAGTCTCCAACAAAAAATCTCCCTTAAAAGAACGAACGGGTGCTCGAGGAAGAGAAAACAAAATGATATTTCCATAGATAACGTAGCTATCTTTATTTAATCATAATTTTGAAATTTCCAGTTCCATGCACAGGCCAGTTGAGAGTGGCGAGAGAGGGAGGGCAGTTGCAAGAAACTTCGAGTAGCGAGGTACCAGAGTACACTGAAGTGGCAGAAGTACCATCCTTGCTGGCGGAATTCTCATCGGTAGTTGCCGACACGCAGCAATATATTACTCACACCGAAGAAACACCACAAGAAGAAGAGGAGCCCGAGGAACAACAGGTGAAATTGTCAACATTGATATCATTATCATTCAGAAAGGGTATTCCAAGTGCATGTCTATGCCATCATAGATTGAGTAAGGTTGGTGCCATCACTATGGCATTTTGATCCAGAACGTGGTACCAGTTCAACAAGGCAGCGGGTCTTTACCTCCTTAGAATAATGACTGACTGTTGCCAAGAATCTAAGAAGCAAAAGTTATGGTCATAGATATTGGAGAGGTAAATTGATATGCAAACATATAATGCCTAGAAGCTAGCTTTAACTCCTGCACTGTCCCACTCATTACCTGAACTACCTCCCAGGTGTTACCAAGTTGACACTGAAGTTCTTTTATCATGTCTGTATTTTGTCATATCCAGGAGGCGACACAGTACGTTATGGTTACTGAAGATGGCCAACAACAGCCCATAAAGATCATCACTGATGGTATGGCTGCTGATAGTGGTGGTCTTCAAAACGCGGAATACGTTTTACTTGAGGACGGAAATATAACTGTGACCATGGTAGACGAGGCAGGAGAAACGTGTGTCATGGATCTCCAGCAAGACATTTCCAGCGCCCCTGTCACTGTGGTACCTGACTCCGGGGAGGTGTATGTAAAGGGGGACTAGACACGACCTACTGCCCATATTCCGTTATCCTTCACCGTTCACCTGCCGAAGTGGGGATGCTGCAGAAGCTCAATAGTGAATGGATAGTCCTCATCATTCCCACCTTCCTCATGGACACTCCCATGACGATGTCCTTTTCAATGGATTAATGGGAACGGAAGACTATTATTTTATTAATCCATCATAAAAAATAATTATGAAGGAATTCTAAATAATTATACTTGTTGATGCTAAAAATTATGAAGGAATTCAAAATAATTATACTTGTTGATAATTTTTGTTCCCTAGGCTACCACGTGTTATATTTATAGAAAATAATCCGTTTGTACGATAGACTAGAATATGCAATATTTATGCAGGCAAAACATTATGTATAAAGGAAAAAAAACAATTTTGATGATAACAAAAGACATAGCATTATGAATGGGTTCTAGGCAACAATGCATTGTTGAAATGGGTGGTGATGATTTTGTTATGTTTGAACAGCTTTTTGCCTATAATTATTTGATTCAAATGAATGTACATGAACTTATGATGAATACAAGATGTGGCTTTCCACCCGACTTGGCATGAAATAAAAAGTATATTTGTATCAAATGTTCTTATCTTGCCCTTGACGATATCTCATCTTGGGAATCTAATCGATTATATCTACAATAACGAAACTTGCTTTTTACTGCGGTGCTTTGCCCCAGGGCAGCTGTCTATTGAGAGTTGGGTTTACAAATGACGGGGGCCAACCCAGTGAGTAAACAGGATATGCCATACTCGATCGCGGCGGGGCACGAAAAGTCACCGCCCTCCTCCAGTGACCCTGTAACTGACTTAAAGGCGTAATATATCAGTGAATTTAATAACAAATTTTGCCAGATCCCATATCATCTTGTAGTAGTGTGGCTGTCGTTCCTTCAAGTAAGTAAAAGCCTATGTCGATCAAAGAATGGGAAGACAAGTCGTTTAGCAGTCCTTTTGATCAATGGTAATGGGATTACGGTCGACAATCTGTCTTCTTCACAGATTAAGATACCTGCTGTGAGACTATCAGCGAGAGGCTTCTAATCTGCTCGACAATAGCATAGTTAAAAACTCATTCAGCTAAATTTCCATTTTTTAATGCGGGGGCGGGGTGCCTTATTTCTATGGGAGCCTATTTTTCAGTAAGGGTGTGTGTCTTATCTTTATAGATGCAGACGTGTTTCATTCCAGTCTACAAAATAAAATACGTACAGAAACGAGAATAGGCAAAAACACTTAGATTTACGTACATAAATATTCATTTTTATTTCTATACCGGAAAATGAATGGCGTTCCTGGTTCAATAACTTATCTTTTACACAAAGTTACGTTGATAAACCACAGCATCAGGAGGAAAACACTTCTGAAATAAGATCAACAGCTAAGAACTATGGTATAGGAATTTAAAGTTACGGAAAACCCGCCAATTAAAACGAGATGAACATGAACCAAGGGCATCACTAGACATAATGCAACACTAATAATTATATCAGAATATCTTAAAAATAGTTTGAGGGGGGAAAGAACAGGATGCCTTATTCGATCTTCAGCAAGATCATAGTAAGGATGAATATAAATTTTAAGTTACTGCATTTCAAAGGGCGCTTCATGGGAGTTTTCCACATGAATAAGCAGCTAAAGTACTTAGCAACAAGAGTGTCTTCAAAACCCTCAGTGGAATGACACAGGTCCAATTCTATTTAACATATTGAATCACATTATATATATACAAATCGTCGCATGGATTACAAATATGAAAACGTAAGAAATGCAATTTTCTCTCTTCAGAATATGACAATTTAAGCAGTAAATTTATGGAGTGAGTATGCATTCCTTTACTTGTTGAATGCGAATAACATACAACACTGGAACATGTTCTCTTTTCGAGAGAATTTAAGTTTCATAGCAAATTTAAACTAAACCACCTAACCAAATCTAGCTTTTATACACATTTAGGAATTCAGAACCAAATATCCATTACTGTTGTTTATATCAATATTAAGCATCTGCAGAATTGTTCATTCTTATTGTCCCTACAGCAATTTTCTTTTACTGCCGATGATTGTTCTGTTGGTTATTGCCCAGGGACATCTTTACTGTTGATCGCGGAACTTGAGAGCTTGATCCCGTACTCGCCGCTCATATTCTAATTTGTTTTGACTGCAAATAAGAAACAGTAGCAGTTAGCTAACTAATTCACAGCAAAAATCTCTAGACATTGTACTGTTCATAAAATCTAAATAATTCACAGCAAAAACCTCTAGGTATTGTACTTTTCAGAAGATTAAAGGTATAGCTCTGTTTTACTATTTTCTTTATCCAGAATGAGTTAATGATGGAAGGTTTTAGTGCGAGGCAGTCGCACACGACTGGCAAAACTCAAAACAAGTTAGAAAGATACTATATTCCACTGCACTGCTGAATTTAAATACCCTCCAAGGTACCCAAATCATAACATCGCTGCAGCATATTGTATGCCGGTTAATACTAACCAGTATATGGTGTATGCTTCAGCTTGGGCTGGATCACGGATATTTGGCTCGTTTAGCAACTCTTGTACTCCAAGTAAAATCTACAATGAAAAGGATGCTTACATTACTACCAGAAGAGGGAAAAAAACAACGAATGTGTTCTTTACAGGTATCCTGCTTCAGTTCGTAATGGAATTTTGTTTTTTAAAATTTCATTCAGGCCGATATTATTTAATAATTTATAGAAATGCGCGTAATCCTTCAAGGCTGATCTCCAGCGTTTTTTCTTAAAAATCTCGAACAAAATATACATAAGTACTGAATCAATATCCATCTTCGTTAGATATGCAAGGGATGATTTTCCCATGAATTCAAGATGTAACTAAAAAAAAAAAAATTTGATAGCTCATTTCATTCTACGGTAGGAGCAGGGAGTTAAACCATTAAAAGGAAGATCAAGAGATTATTTCTCTTGACGCTCCAGTCGTCCTTTTCAAAGCTTTCTAATGGCGATAGTAGCTAACTGTCTATACACTGAAGAAATGATCATGGACCATCCAGAAGCATTTGTTAGAAGTGTGCAACAGTCTAGAGACAGACGAGTCTCGGGTCTATGATATTCACTATTTAGAACAATGATGTTTTGGGTCTATGCAAAACCCTGTCTATACTGTTCCAATTTGGAATAGATCCGATGGTCTATAGGGTCTACAGCTATTATGTTGCACACTGCGTTAGGTTACAAACTATTTTACTTCCACCCAATGCATTCGCTAGTATAGCCTTTCAAAGGTGTTTACAAAATAGTAATACCTCTATTACAGTTATATAAAATATGGGAGCTAAAATGACCGGTCACAGATTAATCGAATGTTAATTAATGAAGTTTAATTATGAGAAAGAATCATAGTAAAATGTTTGGGATTTGTTATTCTAAACAGGACGTTCCGCGGGGGAATACACACGGACATCGTAGAGAAGGAAAACCTATGAAATTGTCAATAATAGCGTTGGTAAGCCTACCTGTTTGATTGTAACAGCAGGTCGCCAATCTTTTTCTTCATCCAGTAGTGACAGACAGACGGTTCCAGATGGGTAGACATTCGGGTGGAAAAGCGGTGGCTCAAATTTACCTGAGGATGAGAGGTAATCCATTACGAGCCTAGTGCTAGAGATGGGCAAACCATGGACAAATAGTGCATAACATTTCTTTACACGTAGTTTTCAAGAATCAACTGTTTACTAATTTAATTTGTTGTGTTTATAAGCATTGACTTCGCTGATAATTTTTAAGATATTCATAGAGTACTCTATACACTTACATTTAGGTGGTGAAGATGGGTAGTCATCTTTAAAAATCATTCTCAGCTTGTAAAGACCGCCTTCCCATGCTGTCTGAAGAAAAGGAAAGGAAAAATAAATTATATTATATCAAGCAGTGACGACATAATAGTGGATTATTTCCACCTAGCTATGACTCAAGAGGGTTTAAATAATTGTAAAACAAATTAATTAAGGGGGGGGGGGGGGGCGAAGGCGGCGGCAGGATGGCGTAATAGTGAATGTGTTGCGCTCGGAATCAAAAGGTTCTTAGCGTTGGGGATAGCACCGCCAGAGCACATTTCACCTCCCACCCAGTGGACGCCGACTGTTATCTCTAAACGCATGTAAAAGAACCATAGCTAATAATCGAAAAGAGCATCCCGTTAGCGTGTTTCCTCTCTCGCCCTGATACGATCAATATATACGAAAGTGTGGTCGTATAGCACCACTGCCACCCTCCCAATTAATTCTTTCATAATGGAACGTACAACGATTTTTAAAATGCATACATTACTAAAATTAGAAAAAAAGGGAGGTGTAAATAAAACCGAAAGAATAAAATCTGATTCTGAAACAAGCATAATTCTGATCAGGTCGATTTGCATTTCATATAGTGAAAAGAACTTACTCCTTTTTTCCCTGGAATTGCACACTCCCAGTTCATTAGATTGAGGGTGCTATCTGGATTCTTGGTAGGTTTTGCTACAAAGCCCTGAAAAGGTAGAATAAAATCTTAATCCAAGTTCAACAAATCCGTTATAAAAACACGATTTATAAAAAATTACATGGCTTCAAAAATACTAGCCAGTATAACCCAACCCTTCCTTCCATACCTCAGACAGTAGGAGGTAGAGATACATACCGCGTTTACAAAATACAGACCCCACTTATTTTCACACTCCCAAGGCAGGGTTACTTACTACCATGATACTACGAACGCCATGTTGGTATGCCTTTTGATGGGAGTGGAACAAAACAGTGATCAGTGATTAGCTAGTTACATCATCACTAGAATTAGTGTGCAAAATTCGTGACCCTGGCTATAAGATAGGAGGAAAAGATCAGGAGCAGTCGCCAGTGTGACTATACTAGGCACAACAAAACCCATGGCTTAGGGACAACCAAATGCAAAAAGTCCCCCATTTTCACGCTAGTTTGCACGTGACGTTAAACCTAATCTAAAGATTTTCTCCCTAAGACATTTTGAATAACTTACAAATGGATGGTCTTTCCTCCATGCCTTTCTTTCTTCGGACAAACGTGCAAGCGCAATGCCAGACATATTTAGACCACTTGAGGTGTCAGAAATCTGAAAGAGAGAAAATAAGTGATGAAAACGTTACAACTCATGAATCAGATACATTGGTTAACGTGTTCGTCGACAGACTGCGCTAGAAATGATTTTTTAATTAATTGTCATTCGTCACACCTCAGATTCCCAGGAGGGCAAGAATAAGAGACAATGAGGAAAGGAGATGGATAGCCAGATTAAAATCACTTATTCCACGCGGACGAAATATTTTGGATTAAAATATCCGCTAGAACAATCTCAAATACACGTTTAAAAAAATGAATCAGATAAAAATACGTCTACTCAGACTATAGCCTATACTAGGCCTCGACTTCCCAGCGAGGCCTATCATTTCACAAGCAAATTTCCCAGGACTTTTTTGCAGCCGGACGAAGCCAGTCCACAAC
This sequence comes from Sthenelais limicola, assembly GCA_942159475.1. Taxonomy (NCBI): domain Eukaryota; kingdom Metazoa; phylum Annelida; class Polychaeta; order Phyllodocida; family Sigalionidae; genus Sthenelais; species Sthenelais limicola. Next base: position 108,758,355 of record OW804095.1, on the reverse strand, counting down.
TTCAGCAAGTCTTTAAGGAATACCAATAACCATGAAATGAACTTAATTTACTATGTCCGTCCATGCCGTATACCTTTTAATCAGCTTTTAATTCACGTTCGGGAGAAGTCAGGGATGATACTGTGTCTATTATTGGCCCATATTGACACATTATGTGAATTTCAGTAAACATTACTGATGAATGTTGCTAAACATGGACTTGACTTATAAGCAGAGACAGAATTGACAATAATGAGGTAGGTTAGGCATACTGAAATGTGGCACGATTCCGCCGTTTTTCTGAATGGGCACTGTCTGTCCCCGCTCCGGGGTGCGGGAGGATACGGGGATGATACTCTGTCTACTCAGACTACTGCTACCCACTTCACTGACTTAGGACCACCAATTCGGGGTAAGGGTTAGCGTTGGTTTTGGCATGGATATCTCTAAAGGGATGGGACCCCATATTTATGTGTTTTTAAAATAAATTACAGAAATTTGTGAAAGGGGAGGTCCGCGGACTGCAGGACTCCTAACTGCATCCCAAATTTCCTCAGTTTCAACAAGTCCCCACAACATCTATAATAGTGTTGGGTCCTGGGGGTGCTGGATCCCTCTGGTTTTTCCCGTCAACTTCGACTTTGTTATGAACCTCCCCATGGCATGGGTGAATGTGATAATAAAGCCTATGACTGTATGAATACTGGTCTATAGTATGAGTGTCATGTCATTAATGACTATCCACTCCGTACACTTATACTTAGAGTCTTAGAGTTAAAGCTGAAACAGTGCATGAATGTCAAAATGGGAAAATTGACTTGTTTTAATTTAGGTCAATTATGATATTTCCGGCAACACTCAACAGAACCGGGAAAAATGATGCAAACTGACAAGTGACATCGCGTCATCGGTGACCGTCGTCACGTCTCAGAACCGGCAATCTCAGATCTAGTCACTGTCATTACTAGTCCACCCGGTATTGGACCAAACTCTTTATTCCTCCTTATTATAATCTTCCCATATTGTTTATTATCGACAGTGTGGGGAGAAATCGCCAAGTCTGAAACGGATCTTAGGAGGGGATAGGATGGCACCACACCAGATGGCTTCTTGCAACTACGCGAAGAACGCTTTTTGTCCTAGGTAGGGAACATGTGAGCTCGAAATTGAAATTGCCCGCCAAACAAGCGTAGCCAGACACATATTAAAGTTCTGTTAGATCGATCATGTATTAATATATAAAATAATAAAGGACCCATTCAAAATTCTGAAACATGTAAATGCAAACCATTGATACATTTCTGTGAATTGAAACAGCAACACTTACTCACTCCGGAAGATGGCGAACCTACGCGCTCTTTCCGCAGCGTAGGATAGTCTGCAACGAAAACGTTTGTATATTTTCCAAATAGACCGTTTGGTATCTTCAATTAAAATGTTAATTATTAAGATATATCATTTGAAGAGTCAAGAAATAATAAGATTACGTTAGCTAGAAATACGCAAAATGTTTTTCTTTCTCCAAAATCTTCCCATATTGTTTATTTTCTTAGATTGTACACACGAAAAATTGCGTGACTGCAGTTTATCATTAAATTTTTGATCATCTGATAACAAAAGTTGAAAAGGTTAATTCGTTTATTCAAGACACTATGATGATTATAGTATGTATTTAAAATGTGTCGTTGGTACAATATATAAAAATCAACAAAGATAGGCTTTAATTTAAATTTGAAACATACGCCTGGGAAATTTATCTTCGTGAGACCTTATCCAAGATGGCAGCGGCCATGGATGCGGATGGCAAAGCCATCATGAAAGATGTTGTCGAAATCATTAACAGTACCTTTGGGGATGACTTACAGAACCTATCGAAGGCAAAGGAGCTATGCGAAACTGCTGATCAATTCAAAGCAGACTTAGAAAAAAAGGTAAGACAGTTTTTTAGGAAGACAACTTTATTATCGCTCGTCATGGGTTCGTTCGACGAGAGTACGTGGCACGAAATACACCTCCACGTCTCTGGATTTGTTCTTTATTCATAATAATAGTGGGGCCGAGCTTCCTAGATATCATAGGGTGTTATTGGCCTGCCGGTCGCCAGACCTTCAAAAAGTGTTTTCATTTACAACGGTACCGTAGAAAGATCCCCATAGCCATGATAGGTGATCTGGCCTAATTTCGTTAAGGCATTTTCTCCTTTTGCCTAGGATCATCGTATTGGCAATGTTGGCGATTCTTATTCTAGTGGGTTTTATTTTAACGCGATTTTTAAGCGTGAGCCTATAAGTTAAGTATAAGTCCAACACCTCCGTAACGGCCAGGGCCTGTAAGTCCAGAGCTGGGCATTGGCGTCCAATCGCATTGGCGTCCAATCGCTGGGGCCTAGTAAAGTCAAACGCGCAGGGCCGTATAAGTTAATATAAGTCTGGGCCATCTGGGCCAAGGTCCATCAGTGGCACTGAGTGTGGGCCGAGATGGCACTGGCAACTGGGTCTGGGTCGACTTAAGTCTTGACAGTCCAACCACAGTGAAGTCAGCCCCACGCCAACTCGGCCCTGAGGCGACAACGAACAGCTGGGGCACTAAAGGAGTAGTGCTAAAAAACGTGGCTCCACGCTCTTACGAGGTGCTCGCTGAGAACGTGCAAATCTCCATGTACAATTTTCCAGCATATATGTAGAGGGCAAAGATGAATTGCAATGTACATAATACACAAGTTGGGAGAGGTATTGTGTACATTTCAGGAGCCACCTTCTGATGTCACACGGTCTCCAGACCTATAGGCCCCACAGTCAGTAGTAAAATACCTAATTACAAGCGGTTACAAGCTTTCATACACTGTGAATTCAACGACGGCACCACATTCAGTAGTAAAATATCCAATTATAATCGATTACAAGCTTTCATACATTGTGAATTCATAAGTATTCGGAATATAATTGCCATATGGATAAAAAAAAAACTCACCAAAAATACTTCCTACAAACACCAAAACTTGTTCTTCCCTGCCTTCAGAGATGGGCCTATACATCCAGGGGCCTTTCAGTCCAACGCAAACGCGGATCAGGGCCTATAAGTCCAGAGTTGTCCCTTTGCGACCAGGGGCCCGACCACCCGTCACTCAACAACTTCAGTGCCCTCTTATGCTAAACAGTCGTTTTCACCTAAGCTTTCTCAATAGGCGCCTGTGAGCGACTATATGTTAGAAATAGATGGAGGTAAAAAGTTGTGACTTGGTGTTGTACTTATATTATGGATCCATAACGTGTGTTGTCCTAAAAATCACCATGAACCCGTTTAGTGACCTTTTAGTATCTAAATAATTGGTCTGAATTTGGGTCGAGCTTACAGTATGTTACACCACGTATACTTATTTAACTTAATATTTCTTTAATTAGATATACCGAATATAGGTTTTAATATATTACTTGTTCTTTGTGTATAACATTTTATAACATAACGAATTAATAGACGTGGGTTCCACAATGCCATCTTCACTTATTCTTCATATTACAACAACTGGGCCGAGATGGCCCCACACCGGATGCCATCTCGGCCCACACCGGGGTTCTGTCGCCGAGCTGGCATTGGGCATGGGCCGAGATGACACTGGGCCGACTTGGTTTAGGCCAAATTGTCTGTCCCTCTCTCAATCCCCTCTGCCCCCCCCCCCCCCCCCCCCCCCCACACACACACACCACACCACACACACACACATCAATCAATATCACACTATTCGACATAGCACCGTTATATCAGTCACGTAATTTGATCAACAATAGTATCAGTACTACAACGGGCCTAAATCAATTAATGACGGTGCTGGGCTATCCAGATCCTCGATGGCTATACTGGTAATACATGCGTTTATCAACTTCAACTTTATTAATTTCAGCTCACTTCTGCCAGCACTGAAGCTCCTAGTATGATTGATAATGCCGTTGGCGAGGCTGAAGCTACTTCACAGAAAATGACACGATTCTCGGAGGAAAAGGAACTTCTCTGTGGCGACATTGCCAACTTCTTTGCTGATGTTAATCCGATGATGAAAAAGCTCTCGTCGTTGACAAATCAGGTCAAAGAACTAGAAAGATACTCATTGTACCTTCAGATGATAGGGCGCGTTGAAGATTTCAGGTGAATACACAGTGTTTTCTGTTCTACATTTTGCAGCCTTGCAATTTTAATACTGATATCCTGATTTATCGTATAAGGGTACGTAATAGCTCTAGACTAGTATATATATATATATATATATAATATGCGTGTTTTCCCTATCTTAAGCAGTACCGGTAGTATAGACTAAAGTCGTATTTTGTATTTAAATAATCATCTTTTTTTTTTAGTAATTACACTCCTGAAATTTTGTAGCTCGGACATCCAATCCGCCCTCATCATAGGTTCGTCTGAAAGAGCCGTGGCGAGCTTTTCAGACCTAGCAGAAATGGCCAAAAATGTTCAAGGTTCTAACTGTCGTAATTTGGTCAACTTTATCAACGAAACTGTTGTCTTCTGGTATAAAATCTTGAAAGAAAAGTTTACAGTGTGAGTACATAAAAACCCTTTTCTCGGTTTAAACGTCCATAGTAATATTTTGCATACACCATAATATTCTCACATGATGGTTATATCAAATTATTACTCTTATTCTCGCATGTCATAATGCAATGATTTATTATATATCTCTCCCTCTAGGGAATTTGAGGAAGTACTTGCTGCATACCGATGGCCTTTTATCGTGTCAACGACCAAGATACCTGCCATTCAAAACGCTACTGAAATCCGAGCAAAACTTGACCCTCTGTTCACCAATTTGCTTCATCTGCAACTACCGTATCCTTGACATACATTTAAATTAGAATCTGATTGAAAGTTGTGCTCTCTACATTTAATTTTTCATAGTCGCTGATTGAAAGTTGAGGAGGCACTATTAATGACATTTCCCAGCATGATTATGATTACGATGTATCCTTAACTGAAGTCTAGACAAGGTCTCTCCTCCGAAGGACAGCCAAGTCATGCTTTTCTTGCTAACTTGCCTGGCTGGCGGGCACTTCTTTTGCCTTTACAAATTATGGTTAAACCCCTCAGGAAGCGGTTCAGATATCACTTTTATGGGAAAAAACAAACCAACAGCATCGATAAGGTAGAGATTACTTCCGTGTAATTAAACTTCCAATCGTACTAAAGATTTACCAGTACTCGCTTTAATGTATTGCGGTTTTTGTTGCCTTCCTTTTCAAATTCGATATATCCATTCCAATATCTCTATTTTAATTTGTAGCCCGAGTGGTACCTGACTCAAGTGCTTACTTGGATAAGAGATCACCAAGAATTTCTCACGACGCGGATTCAACCATTGCTGGAGAAGGCTGGCTTACAGTCAGTTGACGCGGTGGTGTGTATTCTATATATTGTATAATTCAAGGAAGCCATTTCGTCTAAGCCATCTCTTTTGTCAAACATCGGATTATTATTACATTCATGAGAGTATTTTCTAACAGGATTTTATTAAGGAATAATACGTATGTTTGCACGCTCACTCCTTTAGAGTGGTTATCGTTATGCCCTAAGTTTATTAAATATCTAGGTGGAGTTACAGCAAATCTCCGGTACTAGTGCGTTAAGTTATGATTACATGTTACACAAAATATTACATTGTGAACGTAGATGATCGGGGTTTGTTTTTTTTTGTTTTGGGGGGGGGGGGGGGGGGGGGTCCCAACACCGGGTCTTTATTCATTAAGTAGACATGATTTCAGGTGAAGAGCGGTATACAATTTTCTTATTACAAACGCTCCTGATGATCGGGTTTTAATATCCACGAAGTTCCGTGTGGATATCATCTCATTCTGATTCTGACTGGCTTGGTTCTGTACGTTGCCCATTTCCAACCAAGTCTGTTCTATTAATCACTCTCCACTTATTCGCGATTATTTTCATTGCACAGGCGGAGTTTTCTCGTGGTGTGACCGTTCTTGCCATTGAGAAGATGCTGTGTGATGTTACAGAAGCCATGTACGATGAACACACATTTTCCCATCTTATTGACGAAGCTCTGCAGTTTGATAGAGAGTTGCGAACTGGTTATGGATATCCCTCTAGTCAACCTGGTGTTCTTTCAGTGCTAACTCAACACGAGCCTTTTAATAAATGGATCAACGTTGAGAAAAAATGTAGGTTTCCTTTGCACCGTTTTTGCATTCCCTATATCTTGTTCTGATTGGGATTCAAATTAATCGATGTATTGAAATTCAATATTTGGAACTATGTTAATAAATCTGACGATTTAATGTTTTGGTCGGGAAACTGCTAAGCGTAGATGATGACTCACTGATGATGTAATGTTCTATTCACATTCAGTCGCCCAAGAGAAAATGGATGCCATGTTAGAATCTGACTCAGCGTGGCTGTCCCAGTATAAAGATTTTAGTGATGTTGATGAGACAAAGGTTCCTGAATGTGGGGAGAGTTTCATGACGCTTATGATAACAATCACAGGTAGCTGAATTGATTTTTCTATTTGCCTCTGAATATTGGACAAAAAGGTTGTACATATCTGAATGTTACATCCAGTTGGAGAATCTATTCTTATCGATTTCAGAATACCATTTTATCGGCCATTAATCAACAGATCTTATAAAATTAGAACAGGTTCAATAGAGAATTATCTATAAGAATTATCAATTTCCGTGCATTGTTCTAAATCATACAAGAGAGTAGTGGAAAATTACAACATGCCGTTAGAGAAATTATCCCAGCAGGTGGACAGATTTGTTGATTATGTATATAAATCTCTAGACTCGGTCTTTTGATTAGATTACAAATTATCCAAGTATTTGTCAAACGTGCTGTTTTCATGTATTTAGGAGAACGTTGGAATTTAGTGGATTTAGGCTTTATAGATTTAAAGTTTTGGCTACCCGGTGCATGACTTCTTGTGCATTACTCTCTAACATCGATCAAGATGTGTTTGTTTTGTTAATGTTGTATAAATTGTTTCTTATCAGATCGTTATAAGCCGCTACCATCTGTATCTTGTAAGCTTCGCTTCTTGGAGTTACAGTTAGAAATGCTGGACGATTACCGCGTGCGTCTGCTCCAGGTGAAGACTCAAGAGAATAATAACCCTCTGGGTCAAGTATTCACCGCCATACTTAACACGGTCGCCTATGTATTTACTGTGCTGAAAGAGTGGAATGAGTTACTGGTAAGAAGATTTTTTTAAAAAGTTTCTATACTTTGGTTTACAGTCATAATTCTTCTGGAGGTGTAGGTACGATTGCGTTCCATGGAGTTTTAGTTTAAGGGTCACTAAACTGGTTGTTTGGCACTTTTAGGACAATAAACTTTATGGAGCCATAAGTACATCACACAAGTCCCAATTTTTTAGCTCCATTTATGTCTAACTTATAGTCACTCGCAGGCGCATATTGAGAAAGCTTAGGTGAAAAGGTCTGTTTAGCATAAGAGGGGTGGGGGTGGGGGGTAACAACTTTAACTTTTGGTACCCCATTACACAGTAATAATATGTACACAGAAAATTAAACGAGTCAGTTTGACTCTAAAAGGGAGTCCAGCACATGTCGCCAGAATAACTCCTTTTTGGAGTCATTTTGACTCACTTACTCTTAGAAAGAGAGTCAAACCATGTTTTGTTAGGTTAATGTTTGCCCTCTCTCCCACCAACTGATTTGTATTTAAAGGCATATGTTGTTATGTAATGCAAGATTTATGCTACCTTCCTCCTTTAAATGGGTAAAACTCGCTAAATGTTAGGTTGTATTAAGTACCACTGGGGCGGTCACATTTTGAATAATAGCAAAGAAGTTGATTTTGTCATAATGTTTTGGGGTTTAGTAACTCTTACAGAAAACATTGACGAAACCTGCCCGAGTTTCATCGGGTTGTTTGCATTTGTCTAAATGGGATACCTTGGGATTTCCAACGTAGCTTTTATTCCATATTGATATATTTCCATTAATAGCGCATCCAGAAAATTCTACCTCAATTTCATGTCAATATGCTTGATAGCTAGTAGTGTAATATTAATTTCCTTTATATATATACTAGATTGTATGTGGTTATCGTCAATATGCATAGTGCACTTTGCCAAGGTACCAAAGAGTATGTATGTATGCCCTGATGTCTATTTTTATTAAACATAACAATACGGCTATGTATAACCTTATATAAGGCTATTTGTTTTTACGTGAGGATAATCATTTACGTTCCTTCGTTGGTTCCAGTTCTTTCTGCAGCTACAATATAACAAGGTCCAGGAACAGCAAGCTCAGTTAAAAGCCGCTGGAGTTCATTCAGAATCCAGCATCGGCTCTCAGGATAGTAAGCAAAACCTGGAATCACGACGTAGTCATTCTTCTACTTTAGCCCGTCGTTCTTCTCAGGACAGTGAGGTGTGTTTTGCTCAAGAATTAATTGCAAATTTACCAGAAAGTTCGCTGATTTTCTCTCTTAATATCTGACGCACGATTATAATTATTTTTTCAATCAGCGGGGATCTTACCACTTAATTTATTGAACATATTAAGATTTAATCTCCTTCTGATAACTTAGCATAGCGCAGCTTTTTCAATAAAAATGGTCATACTATTGGCCAGTTTGTATTATATATGTATGGTTCTCACGCTTATTGAATTCCAAAAAAAACTAAGGTGTTGTTCCTTTCATTACAGATTTCGTTTGGTTCACTAGATGAGCAGAGTTTATCAGCACTAGAAGGATGTGTCTTTGATGAGATCATCCTTCTTTTTGAGCACATGCGAAATGATATGCTGAAAAACGTCATTAGTTATGTAACCGATGATGTCAAGGCTAGAACTAGACCTTATAGAAAAGACAAGTAAGTTGATACTGCAAATTGGGTATCATCAACAATAGCAGTCTTTGTTTGTCTAGGGAATCCCTTAAAGAACTCCATTCTCAGTGTAGTCCGGCAGCCAGCCATACGAACCTTGCAAAAATACCCCCCGAAGAAGTTATGCCTGATTTGGGTAGAGGAAGTCATGTACTTTTAGAATCTTGACGATGTCAGGCTGACATCGTTGACCGTTTTGAGAAATCCAAGATGGCTGCCAAGATGGTCGCAAAAACGGTTCTAAATCGTAACTCTGCCAGTTTTAATGGGATTTTCATGTGTAATACCACTAAATTGGGGTTTTGTGGGATGACAAATCAATTAAAAGGGCAAGATTACCATTTAAATGCATTGAGTTAGACTGTTTCCATAGCAACCAATATGTTTTTTGACAATATAATATCGATTCTAAGCCACTTTTTACTTTTCAAGAAGTAAACTTGAAAAGTATTTGAGTCATAAATTTTCGTTTGCGTTTCGTCATTACCACATAGGCAAGAAGGCATTGCAGTTGGGGCCTGTTGTATAAGCTAAGTAAAGAATTATTTGTGGTAATTCAGGACTACACTTTCTTCCCTTCCTTTGATGGGTTGGAATACAAATTCCTACCCACCATTGAGTGTACATAGGCTATTCATACCAGCTGGGAATTTCATAAATAGGATGGATTTTTTCCCTCCCTACAGGGGAAGGAGTTGCCATAAGAAATTAGAATATGACTTTCCTTAGCTTATACAACAGGCACTGGGTGTCTAAGTTCAGTATTGGACATATTGATTGAATTTAAATGTCAATTGTCTGATCAGAGTCATTTATACATGTCTATAAGTATGCCCCTACTGGTGATTCATTGCTCATTGAAGCACAAACCCAATGGGTCTGTTTTTTTGTTTCTAACTATGACCAACAACTTGATTGCCTATTAGAAACTGAAAAGCCTATTTTGATAAACCTTGCTTCTTTGGACACATACCATTACATACACATACATGCAAACATAGAACCTTACAGCCACATTTCTGAGCAGCTAGTATTATTGAGGGGACATAGTATGTAGTATGATTACATTAATTTTAAACTTGAAAAGTTTGCATCTGTCATAGACAGTGCGGGTGCAACTTGTTACCTGTCGTTTCATAATCGTAAAATTGTTTAATCTATATCTTGTTAGGTGGATGTCTCTGCCCTCTCAGAAGGATTTCGTGTCGTTAGGACTCTCTCCATCTGCCTGTGACATGTTACTGGTGTTGAAGGACCGCCTCCATCTGCTTCAGCAGGTGCTCTGTAAGCAGCTGTTCACCACTGCGTGGCAAACAATAGCTTCCAACATGGACACATTCATATATGAAGAGGTACCTTAGACAATCTGGGTTAACCATCTGATCGATTACTGAACCATTAAAAGCTATCGTCCTTTCTAAAGATAGCTGGATGATTTCTTTTCTTGTAGATTTTACCAATAATTCATCTAGTAAATTATATCTATTATATATTATATCCATAGCCCTATAATCTATGTGCAGTTATGTCGTGGTATAATATTATACGTATATATTACGCTCGGTATCATATGCATAGACAACAATATAAGATAAAGGTATGTTTGTTCCAGGTTGTTCTTGCTAATCATTTCAATGAAGGAGGTGCGAGCCAGCTCAACTTTGACATGACGAGGAACCTGTTTCCCTTGTTTGGGCAGTTCACCCCGAAACCAGAAAGTTTCTTCAAAAAGTATGAAACTATATTCTTTTTTTTCATGTATTTATTACTTCGTATAAAAATGAATACCTTATAATGTTCCATCATACCATTTCAAAGCAGGGGCGGATCTAGGGTCTAAAACGAGGGGGGTCCAAGGTGAAAGGGCAAATCAGTCCAACCCCAAAAGATAGCCCGAGGGGCAAAAGGCCATACTGGGTGTGTGTGTGGGGGGGGGGGGGGGGCATGCTCCCCGGAAATCTTTGAAATTTAGGGGCATTTTGGAGCACAGAATACAGTATTCAATCACGCATGAAAAGTGATCATTTTATTTTTGGTTGTTACACTTACAACGGAAAAGGGCACTTTTGTTATAAAAAGGGTAGTTTGGGCTGTACACAAGGGCACTTGGGATAATTTTGAGAGGGAGGGGGGTGGGGGGGGGGGGAGTCGGGACGCTGTGACCCCACCCCCACCCCCTTGGATCCACCCCTGCAAATATAAAGAATCGTAACTTCAACCATCCTTTTTCTCCAGGACCCGTGAGTCGTGTACATTATTGACGCTCAACATTGGATCTGGAATTCTACTAAAGGACATCCTCTACCGGGCCTTACATGAACCCTCCTCTGACCCACGTGACCCGCCCCAAGATCCAATCGCCGCCCTGCATGACGTCAATGTATTCAACCTTCTGCCTGAAGACGCCGAGCTAGTGCTTTCCCTGCGGACAGACTTCGCTACGTGATAAATTGTGCTCCTAGTTAAATAAGTGTCAAAGTTTGCTTGTAAAGACAAAAAGTGTATGTCTGTTTTACATTAGGTCAGTTCCCCAAGACGCGTTCCCTCATTAACTACAAAAGGTAAAGCTGTTCAAAATGTTCAGAAATGGTATGATCGAATGCAATTCATAAACGTTGCGGTAAGGAGAATAAATTAATAGCATTAGAATTACTGGACAAACACTGCCCACTATAAGAGAAAATATTTATGAAATTCTTGTGTTTGTGATCTTCCAAGCGCTGTCTTGGATCATATGCACTTATGTCTTTTGTTACCCGAGTTGGCGTTGTAGACTGACTGCTCCCAATTTCTCACTGTTATTAATATCCCTGTTACCTCGATTATCTTATTGGATATATTCAAATTCTCCATTTTCACGAATTTGGTGATAGCAAAATAATCAATCCGAACAGATTATTAAGAACTTTTTTGTACAATCATTGTAGAATCATTTTTCCTACATTCTATTTTCTAAGAACTCAGATATCTATCGACAAATGAAAGACTACTTAAAACCACCTATCATTCAGAGTCCGTTTATCTAAGATATCCTCCAAAATATGTATTATACGAAGCCTTCGGAGTAGAAATGTAGATCGCTACCTTTGTGAAATATTACGAATGTAAAATTGCGTATGTGATAATGTATATACTTTTGTTATATTGCGGGCGTTCATTCGTTGTAAAAGTTGGAATCGTCGGAACCATTGTCAGAGAAACATGCAAGACAAAAACTGATGCAATTGCACCAATTGTAGAGACAAGTTATGTCATAGTGCAATGACTCGCTTGAAATTATTTCATGGCATTTTCCACCAAAAAAGGGAACTAGTCTGTAAGTACTTATGGTTACCACCTAACAAGCCTGACGTTTGCTCCTAGTTCTACTTTTTCCTCAGTTATAGTTAAAGAATTCCTTATTAACTGGAACTTGTGATCGGTTTCTAATCTACGAATGTGTAACCTCCCTGTCTAATCACCCGGACAGAGAGATTTTGCTTGACCAACGGAATGTCATCAATGGGGAAAGCAGAGAATAAAATCATCAAATTCTAAACAAATTTCACTTAGACCAAATTTATTTCTATTGAGAGTTTTTGTGCCAGTAACTAACATATAGGGGATTAGGTGCTTGACAACCCTATAGTATTTGTAATTGTTTTGTGACATGTTTTATCAAATATTTATATAATGTTTATATTCTGAAGATATGTATGCTCCCGGCATCATCACCTGTAGGCTATATTTATTGTTAGCTGAATCCAGTGTGGTCAGCGGAGTTTCTTTTTGAGCCCCTGTTTGTTGAATTGTGATGTGCATAATTATTTCCCCAAAATTGCTTGATTAAAGTCTGTTATCAAATTCAATAAAATCATGAACATGAATTTGCGCCTGCTCTTATTATTTGTTAAGTCTCGGGAGTCAGCACATAGGAGAGCCTACCCTCGCTCCCATCGTTGCATTATGGAATATTATAACTATTAAGTACATATTTTCCATAGGAAATGAAGATCGTGAAAATATCTTGTCCAATTATCTGTGGACCTGTATGGCATGTCTTTGTTTAAAAAAACAAATTATTCTGGATAATTTAATACTAAGACAGCACGCTCACCCCAGAAGGATGGTGTTCGTTTATTGATACTTCTAGAAACAAATAAGCATCTTGTAACAACAGGGAAGATTAAAGGAAAAATAAGTCGTAGCAAACCTATAGAATGAAATTAAAAGAACATTGAGAAGGTAATGACCATATTAAATATCCAGAGTGACAGATGAGACTGATCACATTGAGCGGTTGATTTAGAAGTGTTAATTAGACTGATCTTGTAATTACGGACTTTCCCTATGTATGGTTTTATTCATACCGGTACATCCACAGAATTAGTTATATAGCTCTGGTTGTGGTAATGTTACCGCGTATTTACCCAACCCGCTCTCTGATCTGAGGCCGTGGTGCCACCTGGTGGTCTTGGTAGTATGACGTCATTTACACAGGGGTATTCCCAGTAAACAAAGGGCTTCCCCCAAAAACGCATTGGCACATGGGAAGAAGGCAGATAGTGCAAGTGTTTAAAATGGAACCCCACGAAATAGCCTTATCCGACGTACATATTGGGAATAAGACCTCTGTTACAGGAAAGTCAGCATGCAGTACTTTCAGCGTGGTTCCCGAGGTTACAGACACTGGGCAAACTGAGTATATGGATCGGTTTTCAGTTGAATCATTAGAACTCCCCAATTCTGTCTCTGTATCCAGCGGCATGACAGCATTTGGAGATATATGCAAATATCAAAGTTAGTAATTGTGTTACGAATATACCATACATTCTCTGTAATTGTTAATTCAGTAACACATTAGCTGATTTGGTGAAACCATGCAGGGAGTAGGCCTACTATTTGTGTCATATACTTTGTAAATATGTGACTTGTGACTGAGTGAGTAATTAAGCCAGGGTTATCCCTAAGACAGCAGCAGCTAGCAGCCATATATATATCTAATCACTTCCCAGACAATGTTTAATCAGAGCATACACGTTCTGGTTTAATGTAATTGTGCTTACCAATCTCCTGATCTGCCCTACAGTTTATGCAATATGATCTATATATTGCATGACTTTCATCGGTTATTATAATTAGGCCTATGCACCCAGGACTCAACATAGTCATACCTATGTATAGTATTTTTTTTAATACAGTGATTGGTTGTTTCCTTCAGTCTACACAACGGACTTCACATATGAAAAGGAATCCAACCCGGAGAATGAAACTGGTGATCATCAAAGTGACCCAGAATATGATGAAGATGGGGATCTGATACTATCCCGGAAAAGCAAGAAATTATTTACAATTACAATAGGTATGCATATAATTTCATATAAATGTCACGTGTATTCCTTGTATAATTGTATATAGCAATTGGAATTGTTACTTTTTCAGTCATCAAAAAATAGGAAAATCCGCTGAACTAGAACATTGTATACAAATCAAGAGTGCATGCTTTTAATACAAATTATAAGTGATACCGTACTTCACTCACATTCATAACAAAAATAATTCTACAGTATACATATTTATTCCTTGCATATCCCTCGGCCGATTTATAGGCGCATAGGAATTGTTACTTTTTCTGTTATCACTTTTTCAGAAAAAGGGAAATCAGTTGGGCGGACAATTGCTTTATCTGCTCTGGTATTTGAAATCAAGAATACAAAATAAATTAGTGATACTGCACTCACAAATATTCTAACATTTACAAAATGATATATTTCTTCCTTTCTCCACAGAACACACTCTAGGTACAAGATTAGTTGATGTTGGACTTCAGGTGAGAACTCTGTTAGCAGAACGGTAGTCAGTGGCGTTAATAAGGGATTTCTGTATTAAAGTAGTAGAGTATATAGTAAGAAATGGAAATTTTAAAATCAATCCATGTCCTGAACACAGGGTCAATTACAACGTCCCTTACATTCATTGTATACTGTGATATTGTACCCACTTATATTGGGTACTTAATTACTGACTGTTTTCCTACTATACTGGCTCATACTGGCAGACCTTAATTGTTAAGTCAAAAGCGTTCACCTTTTGTATCAAATTAAAGATCATTTAGATGCAATAAAGAATTTATTCACACATATCAAAACGCGTTTGGCCATTTAGATGTACTGTCAATACATTGTCTGTCTAGTGCTTATTTGTTTGTTAATTTACAAATTCTTTTCACTCACAGGTTTGGAAAGGATGCCTACTGTTATGTGATTTTATCTTAGCTCATCCTTCATTATTTGATAATAAAATGGTTTTGGAACTTGGAGCAGGCGTAGGTTTAGCGTCAATAGTCGCGGCAACTACTGCAAGAAAAGTTATTTGTACTGGTATGTGCTCACCATGAAACTCTCTTGTAATCATTCCTGTGTGCTACCATACGTTTTAAAGATTTTTGTTATAATCTTTTCGCAGTTGTCACCTTGTTTGAAAGCAATCTCTCCTGTTGTCTCCAGATATAGGAGATTATGTTTTGGACCGATGTGTTGAGAACGCTGAACGAAACAGGAATCTTTATAAGTATTGTTGCAGTGCCAAAAAACAACAGAATGTGATATTAGTGAGAGAACTTGATTGGACGAAGAAAGATTTACCCACTAAAGGTGATTATAATTCCTACCAACAGACTCCCTTGTGTGTTGTTTGTTGCTGAGGAAATTAATAACTTTGTACCTAATTGCTATTAAATAGCTTTTAAATTTATGAATCATATAGAGAAGGTTGAAAACCCTAAATGACCCTTCCCAATGATTGATCGAAATATAGTTGGGTATCGGCTGGAAGACCTGGATTTTATCCAGAAGCCTGACTACCTATTTGTCTACCTCATATTTGTATTACATTTGACAAATAAAATATTTTTCAATTCAATTCAATCTTAATCTAACTATCTTTAAAAGGTAATACCTACCCATTCTTCTACCTCAAACTATATATGTTACCCTGGTAAAACGATCCTATTTCAAAATCATCTTATAATCAAAGACCATGAGAAACGCAGAGAATTTTCTAATTAGACTACCGTCTTTCTACTTGAGCTAGGACCCTATAGCTGGAGCAAGGGAGATGTATTACTTGACGAAGTTGCATCTATTCTGGCCGCTGATGGTAAATGCTTTTAATTAAACGATTATTTATCATACATTATAATTTAAGCTTCTTCACTACTCATAGCACAAATTAGTATCATTCTTTGTTCGTATATTATGTCTACAACTACAGGATTTATATTGTACCTGGATGCCTATATATGTGATAGTTTCCTGTGTAAAGAATAATCATCTTTTAATATTTGTGTGCAGTCATTTACAAGGAAGAACTCACCGAAGATCTCTTCCACACTATATATCAGTTGATGTCAACGGCTTCGGACAAAGTACTATATTTGGCGGTTGAAAGAAGGTATGGAAAATTTTAGATGGAAATCAACGTTACTCTATAAATTTGCTATTCAGAACTTTTTGCCTTGCCACCGACACTCTTTGCCCTTTGTGATTCCGCATCACACTGAGAACATGAGTAAATATATATTCGTAAATCTTATATTGATTTGAGGGCGTTATTTACTTTCTAAATGTTAAAGGCGACCTTTAACACTCCCGACTTTCTTTTCATCAGGCTTAATTTTACAATGGACGATCTGGAAGTGTCCTGCCCAGCTTATTCTCATTTCATTGAATGTGTAGAAGAGTTATGTCAGAGGGGAGCGAAGATAGCCAAGAGATTCAAAGCAGAACAATTGAGTACAGATTTCCCGCAATACCTCCGATATGAAAGAAGCAAATATTTAGTGAGTATACATAATACCAACCATACTTCTGTACACTAAACGGATGAATCCTATTTATCACACATCCATAGAATTGGAGGCCCAATTTAAGATTGGCAACCATTATAGAGCCTAGGGGTGCTTACCTAGAAATGCAGCTCATAGGAATAATTAACATGTATATTGATTTCATTATCGTTCTGGGTTTATTTCACACGATTCCAACTTTCTAAAATTTGTACATGATATTGGACCTTTTCCTTTCAGGTGCTATGGAAAATCTCATCAGAATCGCTGGTCAATGAAGAACCTGCCATTAAAAGATAACACTGGGAACCAAAACATATATTCACTGTCTTAACGTTTATTTTCTCTCAAATAAATGCAACATTGAATTCATATACAACTTTTTTTCTTTTTCTTCAAAATATTTTCCATGTATGATTTTTCCTTTTTCTCATGTAGTGAATGCATGTTTCCACAAATCAAATGGATGTTGCAGTTCTTGAGCGAAGCCCAAATTCATAAATTTGCTGGACCGTGAAAGATGAGATACGTAACTAGGTCATCCATAACGAAGCGGGTCATGCAGCACAACGATCAGACTATTTACACTTACACAACTTTATACAAGAAATCCCGTTTTTAGGTGATCCATGCGTACCTTTACAAACATCCCCAAAATCACAGGAATAAAAACGCATTTTAGTCAATTCACTCGACTTTTTTTTTCTCACGTGGACATTTCCCCAGACAACTTTAAAGTGATAATATCTTTTCCTGATTCCCTCGCGTCCACTGATGATAGGGTCAATTAACAGAAATAAAACCTTTGGATGTAATATCCTATACTACGCACCGAATCAGACACATTGTCAATTACATAAACCCACACTTCAATTGAAGCAATATCATTTAATAACGGCGATGCACTGCAACTAAGTCCATTGATTCAAACATTTCAATGTATTTGGAAATCCACGCACATCTATGAACACCTGCCTAAATAAGCAGAGCATGATGAAAATTAAATTGGAATGTTGTCTAGTTATATTTATTAATTCATTTTTCGTTAAAAAACTTATAATGGATAATAAATGAGGATGGAAGTTACTAAATTTGCATAACCTAGCATACTGAAATTAAGAGCTTGCTCAAAATAAATTGGAAATGGCATTACAAACCCATTGCACAGAACTCCACACACAACGTGGGAAAAATAGGACCTTTCTACCACTGATTATTGGATATTTATAAATTGACTGGGAAGGCATTGGATTTCTATTTAAATGGTTCTACAAAGAGGAGTGAAAACAAATTCCATGTGCCCAAAAGAGAAAATAACAGGCAGGATCACTTACATATAATCAATAATGACATTAGATGTTTCAGTGACTACTTCTGCAAGGTCCTTCTGGGACAGTATAAGTAACTAACCCTTGGCATCCAGCCGATGTAGTTTTCAATGCACAATAATATACGTTATATTCACTGTCATATGTATACATTATAATTTAGCTTTCACATGAATGTAACTTTTGAGCCCCTAAGGACGATGGGGTAGGAAGATCCTATTGGTATATGCCATGGGGTGCACAGCGGGGAAATTAGAATTGTTCTGAGGCCAAATCCACACCTGTAGCAGCTCACCAGGCAGCATAGCAAGACGGATTAAGAAAGAAACATTTTTACAAACTAATATTTTTGACAAGGGACCGACACAGGAGGACCCCATGTGTATAGGCAATTATGAAATTGAGGCGTGACTTTAAGTGCCAGGCCAAATACCTCTGACCTCCCACTTTGATTCAAACGAATCCTCGCATAATTAATCAAGGGAAGTGTCACTTATTTCCCATTTATATATTATACCCACAAACTCTAAGCTTCAAAATTGAAGAATGAAATTCTATCTGGACGCCTAAGTAAACCACGGGAAAATTGCGACACAAAACCATGTATAAATAATGGGAAAATAATTCAATAAAATACTCCTTAATGGTACTAGATTTAAAGGAGATTAGATGTTAAGAGAACATATGCACACCAAAAAAAAGCTCAAAACTTTTCGAAATAATAAGCATGAAGATTAGCCCCAATGACAAGACGCACATAAATAGAAGACCAGCACAAATTTCAGGATAAAAAGTCTGTCGGGCAGCAATAGGGTGTTGAGAATTGCCATCAATAAATTACATTCATAATGCACGCAATCACTCGAAGCGCTTTGACATGAAATAACTCTGTAAGTTGTTGTAGGCGCACCGTTCCACTCATGGCAACAAGTGTCCAATTCAATTGCGCTAGTTCACGGGATAATGAATGAGCACAGGTAAAAGTTTCCACATCAAACAAGGTGATGGGCTTTACATGACAGACAGTATACCGTACCTCAATTTCTAAAGATTCACATTATTTCCAACTGTAGCTCCACGATTATAATTTGATAATACCCTAGGAATCATCCGCTGACAGCAACGCTTTGCTGCCATACTACAGTGCTCCGTGATCTGATATTTCACCATCATGGAAAGATGACGAGAATATGATTAAAGAGATGACATTATGAAGTCGTTATAAATAACTTATTAAATTGAATCTGAGCTAAAATTGTGTCACGGAGTCATGTCAAGTGTGGTGATGACAGACAATTAGGCTAATTCATAAGGCTCCAGACAATTCAAGATTATTTAGCCCGCGGTATCCTTGATTAACTAGGCGGCGATACTCTTCATTTCATTCACACTTCATGATAAATACACATATTCACCCTTCAAATAAAGCTGGTGCGTTTATAGTACATTATTATTTACTAGGCGACAAGCGAACATCCCGGAGGAGTGTCACGCGGTTTTTTTCCAAAGTCAAAGCAGCCAAGAGGGAGTTCCACTCCATCAGTACCGATAGAGCTAAAATAAGTGTGTACATTATATTTCAATAGGCCATTCACATTTTCATTATTTTCACTACGTATATTCTAGAGCATGAATTATTCCATGAAATATCTGATTTATACACCTCAAAACCTTCCAGAATAGTCAAGTATATGATCTCAAGCACGGTCAACGTTTTCCTTTTCATAGCACAAAAAGTTTCGAATCGGTATATCAAGTAAAAATTACTCGAATTAGATCATGTACCACTTACATACATGTATATGTGATGTCCAAACAATAACGAATGCAACCAGAATTTCATTCACTTAAGTCCATGATATAGGGGATACTATCCGACGATCATTGACACACATAGCTTCCTACAACAAAAGTTGCTTTTTTCCTATGAATTACCTGGTTAATGTTCTTCATGAATCAACTTCTCCAAACCACACAACTCTATTCGACAACAGGTTTTGTTTGAGGATGAATCCCTGGGTTTCCCATAGATCTTGTTCTTTTTGTAAAATGTGCATGGGTTAGTGGATGGAAACATGTAGAGGATTAAATGAAAGTACTGAATATCTGAGTAAGGAGAAATGAAACTCTTCCACAAATTGTTCGATGAATGAATGAATACGATTGAGTGAGAACCTGGCCGACATGTTTGATATGATCCTCGTGACCTTGAACAAAATGGGTCTGGGTGGTTGAATTCTTGTGATTTTCGATCCTCGATGATGAATGACTGGAGATGTATCAGATTATAAGCATTTTTAAGCAATTGTCATTAATTAAATAAAGAAGCAGCACATACACGGCTTTTCCAAATTTTCCCTCGTATCTTTTTTTCTCTCCTGGGACACTAGATTCTTTCTGGGTGGCCAACTTGGGTGGCTAAATATTGACATATACATGGTAGTTCTCTGTATTTCAACAACCAGACCGCACCACAGTAAAGCTATCCATAAAGGAAGAGGAGGCCGAGAGTATACAAAAAAAAAAAAAAAAATAGGAAGAAAATGGTACTAGTCATCGTTCTTCAGATGAGAACAGGGTAATATCAGGTATGATATGACACGATTCGGCCAACGGAGAAAATGTTTGAAGTAGCGGAGGCCAGATGTATCCTATGAGGAGTCCTGACCACAAGTATGTGCGTGGATGCAAGGTGTCGGTTCGTTTTGGCACTACGAGGAATGACACCCTGGCTTTAGACAAGACTATGATGATGAGAGCCGACAGCCAAAATGAATTCAATGATCTTGATGATGGCGATGAGGACGAGAGTGATGCTATGTCCATGAGGGAGGATGCTGGTGATGTTGACAAGAAATGCTGCCTTTTTCTACTTGATACAATGCTATAACTGTTCGATAGAAGGTAGGCCGTTCGTGGTAGGAGCGTGTTGCGACTGAGATAGGGTCCCACCACTACCCTGAGAGTTAATTGTGCCTGAGTGAGAGGCGGCGGCGGAGACCATGGGCGAGCCATGATGGTGATGTTGGTAGTTGGGGGCAGTAGAGGTAGTAGCAGCAGCACCACTTCTGCCACTCACTGGTAGCATTCCGTCTTGCCCCATCTGGTCCCGCAGCCGGTGTAGCTGGACCATGGTACGGAAGACGAGGTCGGACTTGATAAGGCTGAAATCGTACAGGTTGACGAGGTGCAAGAGAAGGTTTCTGCTCAGGTTTTTCCGAATTACTAGAGGTCCGTATTCCTCCACGAAGGCTTGTAAGGCTCTTGGTAACTGGCAGTCCCCTATGAAACTAAGTGGGACAAAACAAAAATTGATATCATTCAGATATGCGTAGCTTCAAATAATAACATCATATAGGCAGACTTGGGTGACAAGAAATCATATTTTGTATATTCAAGATAATGAAAGAGAACTTATTGATATCCCCATGGAGAACACATGTATTTGGAAACTGCATAATATAATATGCCTCCATAATTATACAGCATACCTAACCACAAAAAACAATGTAAACCATATTAACAGTTGATTAGCGAAATCGTTAACCGTTAACCGTTAGTTACAAGTTTCGTTTAATGTATCTACTGTATCTATTGAAAATCGCATTAAATCTTACTTGTAATGCATGATGTGAAGATTCCACATTTTCATAACCTCTTTCTCTCCTTCATTAACGTCAGTAAACTCGTCAATGAGCTGTAAACAAGATATCAAGTGTATATGAGGAATGGTTGAACACAGCTGAATATTATTTAGCAGTTATTGTAATTAGTTGTTTAAGGATTGTTCACGCTTCAACACACCAGGTAAAGCTCCAACTATGTATCCAAATATCAAATCAAGCGATTCCCGTGCATGGCGAATCATTCAATCAAGTACAGTGTAGATGCATTTTAAGACTAAATACAGCATCACAACTTAACTCTGGATGGATAGCAATAAAATAGTATTGCGAGTTCTTAGAATGTGTCTATAATAGGGCTCTTCTTCATCTAAGTCACACTCACATTTTGTGTCTTTTCTCGGAGCCATTGAGGGTCGTTCTCCGCTTCGCTGTCTTGATCTATTTCCTGAGGTCGAATCGGTACTTGCGTTTTTGTGTGGAAATACAACCTTTAGTGGAAAGAAATAGTTAAGATCAGTTCATCGGCTAATACAGGGCAGGAGTTAACAAAACGAATATGATGGTCTCCAATACTCGACAATAAACTGAGGAGTGGATAACATAGGGACAAGGAACAGGCGAAAAAAGAAAAAGAAATTTAAATCGTGATTGGTATGATAGAATTAGGATTTCAGATTAAATAACATTTAAATAGTTTGATTAGTTGTGGTAATGTTGGAAGTGTTGTGTATTAGGTGTGGTGCGAGAGTCAGGGACTGGAGGTGATTGGTTTAAGGCTTCCATGAGTACGTGTAAATGTAGCTCCATGCACCTTCATAAATAAATGGCTTTCATACCAACGGGCAGTTGAGCGCTTACCTGTTGTGCCCCTGAATAAACTGTCGTTCCGTATGCGGTTCAGCCTCAGGCTCCATAAACTCCGATAGGTCCTCGACATTAGATTTCTTTGGTCTGCAATATTAGTCATTACTTCAATGTACAACCTTAGACACATAATATTTCAAGCCGGACACCATATTATCTACAATGTGAATTTGTAGTCTCACATACTTTAGATATTGGAATTTTATACTAATATTACGATTACAAAGGAGAAAACTTGGAAACTTACTTGTAGACAATAATATGGGTGACTGGGGTTCGGCGGACCGGACCAGTCCTACTGAAAGCAAACCCTATATGTGAGTGGAGATCCTGCGGGTTGCCTACATATGAACCGTCATAACAATCACTGATGCACACATCTATTCGAGCTCCCTTGGGGTGTTCCTAAAAGAAAATATATCATGTCATACTCAACCGGCAAACACATGGCGACGATGTTTAAAGCTACAACAAATTTGTCCTGAGATTGAATATAGAACTTGTTAGATTTAAATGAAATGGCCTGGAAGAGAGGACCAGTTAAGAAGTTGTTCCTGACCAGTGTAAAAAAAGAAAATTATTAGAGATTAATCATTAGAGATCTTTATCTCTATCTCATTGTTGATAAATTACAGGCACAGTAAAGCCTCTCATATAATCCGCAACTTGTATTACAGTACATTTGACTTTAAGGTTTCCGATGAAAGGGAAAAGTACGGGCACATCTTTTGTCGGGGGGGGGGGGGGGGGGGGGGGGGGTACTTGGAATAGCAATGAACAGCATCACTTTGAATGTGGAGATACGGCTTCTAATAATGACAGAATTTACGGTAGTTCAGGAGGGTTACATATGGACAGTACGTTGACTGTGTCGGAAGTAAAAAAAAAAGCTGGACTCACAACATAAGTGAAATTGAAACGAGGATGTGAAGTGCGCAGGTGTTTGAGTAGACTGAAGAGATTCGAGCAGGAGAGGGAGCACCATGGACAGTGGCAGTCATCCCGGGCCTCTGTCTGCTGCCGAGTGTTATTGTTGTACAGGAACTGGTAGAAGATTCGCCGTCGCTTGGGCGTTGTCGGTTCCTTCTTTTTGGAAGGTGTCTGCGTTTCTCGTCGGACTAAACACATTTAAAAGAAATATTTACAATTAACGCCCCATTTTGTTACACTTGGTAGATGAATAATGAGATATTTAGACTTCAAGTGTAAATTTTTACTTGAAATAGAAATGACCGCTCATAGTATCTAGTCATGCTAGAAAGTAGTCTATGATAGTGACTACAATGTAACATTTAGGCTTCTAATGGAAGGGAAATGTACCGGTGCATCTTCACTTCTGTTGGGGGTACTAGGGATTCTCAGTAATTTACACTTGGAGTTTAATTTAAAGAATCTAACGGATTAATTGTTTACTTATTACACAATACTTTTAAAATCTATTTGCAAGCCGTACGATGCTATCATAAAGAGTTACAATTACAGTTGGTTCAACCAAGTCAAATATGAAGTGGATAACTAATGTGACTGACCTATCATTATTAATGCCTATGCATAGGAAGTAGCTCTACACACAAAAATGGTGTACTTACCAACGGCTTTTTCCATGCAATAATTGTTAATGTGATTGTTATGATTCTTGACAGGGGGTTCGGGTGACGGCGTGAGGAGTTCCCAGTTCTCCACTACTCCCTGTATCGGCTGCTGATTCCAGTTCAACTTGAATTTGAGCGTTGGGCACTTGTTGAATATTTCAAATGGACCAACGGCCTAGTTGAGTGAAGATAAAAGCATTTCAATTGAGAAACGATGGGGGGGGGGGGGGGGGGGGGGGGGGGGAGGGAAAGAGATTAATCGAGTGAACGGTAATCAATTCCTTTTATTTCCTATGTTATGATAAGTAGATATTCACAATTGTATCACTATTCCTATCCCCACCAACATAATCCCAAAAACTGAAACTACAAATTTAGTATATAATATTGTAATAAATTTCATATGCGAATTGTGTGGAAGCAATATTCAAACAAGGAACAATGACCTAGAGTTTAGAGCTAAGACACTAAAAGTCTGACCTTGCCATCCATGACCGTTTCCCAAGTAGCCTGCTTTTTGGACGGTACTTTGGTGGTGAGATCTTGGAGAGCCACCTCATAGTCTCCTTCCGTCAGAAGGCAGCGTTTATGTTTGTCATAGACAACAAGTTCTGCTCCATACACAACTTTGCGTTCAATGTAATCCTCCTCCTCACCACTAGCTCGGCTATTCTTCCGTCGCTTCGCCGCTGGCATAGACAACTCTGTGAGTGAAAAACAACATAGAAATTTAATTATTATTTCTTAGAAAAACAAAATAGTAAATATTTCGCACTAGATGAATAATAAAAATAGAATAAGGAACCATGAAAATCAAGACTAACTCAAATTTATACATTTGATAGAAAATTCACATGCAAGAGGATAATATTTAGATCCTGACATACCTGCTTCAGAGGCATCTCCATTGCAATATAAATGGTTAGCACCAGAAACTTGTACATTTTGATGACATGTGACATTAACCATGAGCATGTAGGAACGCACTGTGTGACCATTACTATGGCTGAAGTTGTTGCTGCCAACTGCGATTGCCTCCGCCTTGGATGGGGAGGCCGTCTCGGGATTGCAAGGAACTGTGACGTGACCTAACGTTATCTTTAATACTGGGGAAGAAACGTCCTGAAACAGATTCATTTATAAAACATTTACCGATACATGTATCAGATTCAGTTATTGCAGTCAGGGAAAACGAGACAAGCATCTTCTCTGAGATGCATAAGTGATGGAAGACTACTGAACTGAAGATTTTGATGACAACATAGGTTGTTGAATCCAATATGGTATAAATATATTCACCTTTCGTTTCTTGTGACATATTTTCATTAGTATCGGCTCAACATCCACGGTCTCTGTTGTCTGATTATCTGAGGAGAAGGCATAAAATGTGATTCTAAAACAAGAGAGGAATGCATTGAATAACTTGTCAGGTGTGAAATCTCTCAGAATTACTGGAATATAGAATAGTCCATAAAGAATGTAGGTCTTGCTGGTTTCCCTTAAAAGTAAGAATCATCAATCATATTCCAACGGATAATGAGAGGATGAAACAG
This sequence comes from Sthenelais limicola, assembly GCA_942159475.1. Taxonomy (NCBI): domain Eukaryota; kingdom Metazoa; phylum Annelida; class Polychaeta; order Phyllodocida; family Sigalionidae; genus Sthenelais; species Sthenelais limicola. The sequence continues at coordinate 108,732,707 of OW804095.1, read as the reverse complement.
TGAATGAATACCAACCTTTATCGATGAAAGCGGTGAATGTAAGGTTCATATATTCTGATTTGTAACTGGAATAAAGTAAGGGTCTTAATTAATACGTGTAAAGGGATATGCTGTTACAGCTCAAGACAAAAAGGGCACCGTATATTCATTATTATCTATCAGATGAGCTAGGAATATATAAGATACCAAGTGCCTTGTATTTCATTAGGGATAGAAGAGAATTTGTTGACACACTCACCTGGCTATTTGATACTCTTTTTTATACTTTGATTCTACTTTAGCCAAAATATCATCTACTTTGAAACCCTCTCTGAAAAACAAAAGTAATGACATATTAAAATCACCTGACAAGATAGAAGTATGGTAAAGTTGATTGCTGATATGATGGGAACTCCTTCCCGGAAGGTAATAATGGCTATTTACTAGACAAAATATTCGTCCCCAGGTTAAGTCATGTAGCAGGGCAAAGACCACACAGTCACAGTAAGGGAACCAATACAAAATTAAATACTCAGCTAACAGGATGGCGGTTATGATGGTTGTGTGGCTATTCAATCAGCGAAAAAAGAGCGTATTAAAAAGTTATTTCACTGTCACATGCGCGGAAGACCAACTAGTTGAGGAGAATCTTTTACATTTTAACTGTTTTGTAGGTCTATATAATTATGTCATTCAAAATGTAGTCTCCTCTCCCACAACAGCCTTGCACAGTAGAAGACGAGCCGAGTTCAGAGAAAAGAGGTCAGAGGGTCATGAACCAGTACAGGATATATTTTACAAATTTAAATTAAATTGACAACCAATAGCAAGGAAAATTCGATTCCTAGTAACTGCTAAATAAACATGCACTAGGAGATTCATATATCAGTATATACATGGCTAGTATGCAGAAATGCTGCTTTGACCTTTGTATCAAAACCTGGTCAACAGGGAACGAAAGCAAAGTGAATGCCATGATTCATGCCAAATAAAGGTCTCGGACAAAGAAGGTCAAGTAGCCCCCGGATCGATAGCCCTTAGTGACTTACATAATAATGCCAAGCCATGATGAATTCAGGCGCCTTCTAGAATCTAGATCAATGAGTCATGTGGTCCTAAGACATTATCTGAGGCACAGAGCAACAATCAACACGTGATGATTGACTGTTATCACCATTATTGTTCTAGTTCTAGATTATTTCCACCCCTCTCAAATCCAAATTGGAACCAACAATTCAGAATGGTTGTGTCGGGATAAGAAATGTGTCAACAACACATATATACATCAGTCACTGCTGAGGCGGAGCCTGATGAGTGAATGAGTGATGTTTACTGATAAGGAACATCATGGCTGATGATACGAAACTAGTGACACAGACTATCGAATGGGATCAGCTAACCCAATCAATAAGTTTAAAGTCGAAGCTTATTGGTTGAAATGAAAATATTACCTTGTATTCGCTTGTCTTGAACATCTGTGCTTCATATAATACAAATTTCGATGTAGAAATATCGGCTGAAAACAGGATAATTAAACAGTTAAAAACATGGAAGGAAAAATATATGAAGAGAGAAAATACGTCTTTTCCCGTTAAAAGCTTTATCTTTGCATATTAAGTAGTTTATCATACGTGACTGTTATGAGTATTATTAAAAGGATGCCTCTTATCTTCGTTCTTGACAGTTAAGGAAAGATAGGTCGTCGATATTAGGGGCAACAGACAAATCCTTGTGTGTCGGACAAACAACTCACCGATAGCAAATTCCGGGATCGTAAATATCGGTAAATTTGGGTCGGTTCTGAAAAGAACATACAATGGAAGGTAAGAATAAGACAGCTGATCAGAAATTTATAACGAAATAAGAACATAAACACCAAAGAATCGCGAGCATACACCGCTTACAGACGCGACATGGTGCCATCTTGGAATATAAAACCGACGAGTTAATAGACAAATTTGCCATCACTTACTTTCAAATGCTTGAAGAAAGAGCTCATGGTCGGCTTGTAATTTGTCGGACTGAGGTTTCGGCTCTTCTTGGACTGGCTTTTGGCGCTTTTTCGATTTCATAGCGATAGATTTTCACTTGAATGCAAACAGTTTTTGATTCCGCGGGAAACGTTCATATACAAAGCACATTGGTCCATTCTTCGAACACCGTAAACCGGAAGTACTTCCGGGGTCATGTCACGACGGGGGAGACTGGGTCAGGAGAGATTGGTTTCCCGCTTTGTGGCAGTGGCAAATCTGCGGCTAGCTAGGCCTAGGTGATTACTTCGTTGCCTGTGGACTAAAATAATAGAGATACTATATCATGTCGAAAATAAAAACAGTTTAACATGTGAATTGGTTTTGGCGGAAATGATATATATGTTATTTCAATATTTGTATCAGCTGTCACAGCAACAGTAAATTCAAGATTTGGAAAAGGCCAACATTCTGAACGCATTTCAGTTCAGCATTTCCTGGAAGAATTAAATGGCATAGGGCCTACATAGATCTATATAGGTGTATACAACTAATCTGGGGCAGATATAGGCCTATGGGTAAGTGTGTGTGTGTGGGGGGGGGGGGGGGGGGGGATCGGGGGTTATGCTAAAAAGTAGTTAAGTTACCTTTCAGATTTGCCCACCTGTCAAATTGTATGCTAATTTGCTCAGCCTTAGTAAATCTTTTTAAAATAACTCACAACGGTTGATAACCATATAGGTCTATAGTGAAAAAGAGAATCAGCACAATTGCCTCATAATTTCTTTTTCACCATTTCACAGTAGCAAATCAGATTTGTGTGGAGTAAATTGCAGGTGAACCTATTTTTTCTGCTCATGTTTTGAGTTGCAAAAGAAATTTCCTATTTTGATCATTTGATGTCACCATAATATTCTAGAACTTGTGCAGTTTGGAGGCAATTTCGTTGACAAAATTGATTAGTAAAGATCGAGATAGTGAGGTGGTCATGCAGGTGGCGCCCCATACTAGCCTGCCGTCGATATTAGTTCAATCCACCAGGTGACTCTCCTGTGCGGAAAGAAATGCAAGCCTATTTAATAATCGTTTTGCATTTTGATGGGGGATCCAAAGTTAGAGAAACCCTCCAATATATATCCTCCACACCAGATTTTACTGTCTGCAATATCCATGAAACATTAAGCAAACGTGCGTTTCGGGTGCACTCGCGTGTGATGTGTGTGTATAAATCAGTAATAACATCATTTTCTTCTTAGGGAAGACAATATAATATATATAGGCCTACATGTACACGTGTATTACCTACCTATATTAAAGAGGGCAGCGGGATATGGGATAAATAATCCAATAGATGGAGAGAACAAGTACTAAGTTAAGAAATTATCAAGTTAAATTTGGTTTATCTAATTAATATTACAATTAGTGTCAACTTAATTTATATACCTGGCGTTTCCAATGGAAACGATTTCTCAGCCTCAATTACTTATGTCCAATGTCAGGCAGAAGACCTACCCTAGACACCTGTCTATTTAGAATGCTGGACCACCTCATTGCAATAAAGACATCTATTGCAATAAAGAATTCTTGAATTGAATTGAATTGAATTTATGACCAGTCACTGAGGACCATTGAAATCATGAACTCTGAAACATGTAGAGAAAGGGAGAAAAATGATAAACTTAGGGAAATACCTACGTAGAAATAAGATCCACTAGTCCTCCTGAGTTTCCACTAGTCCTCACAGACCAGAAGGTAAAATCTAATATGGCACAAAAGACATACAAATGTCAACTAGACTAGGGTTTATATATACACTTGACTTTTATTTCCACTTCAGTAACTGTTACCAATAATGAATAACTCTGCAATAGCCAGGGCTGTAAAAAAAAGTTAGTTGAAAAAAAATTATTGTTGAAAAATAGTTGGTCGGAAAATAATAGTCGTTTAAAAAAAGTTGGTCGTTGAAAAAAAATTGGTCGTTGAAAAAAAGTTGGTCGTAAAAAAAAAGTTGGTCACAAAAAATTGGTCGAAAAAAAAATTGTCGTTAAAAAATAGTTGGTCGTAAAAAAATTGTCGTTAAAAAAAGTTGGTAAAAAAAGTGTCGTAAAAAGTTGGTCGAAAAAAAATTGTCGTTAAAAAATAGTTGGTCGGAAAAAAATTGTCGTTAAAATAAGTTTGTAAAAAAGTTTGTCGTAAAAAAAAGTTTGTCGTAAAAAAGTTTGTCGAAAAAAATTGTCGTTAAAAAAAGTTGGTAAAAAAAAGTTTGTCGTAAAAAAAAGTTTGTCGTAAAAAAAAGTTGGTCATAAAAAAAGTTGGTCGGGAAAAAATTGTCGTTAAAAAAAGTTGGTCGGAAAAAGTTAGTCGGAAAAAAAAATGGTCGTAAAAAACAAGTTTGGTCGGAAAAAAAAGAGTTGGTCGTATAAAAAGTAGTAAGCTAGGCTAGGCTAGGCTAAATAGTTGGTAACTTACTTTTAAAATTTAGAAAATGTGTTTGGCAGTGTCCATTTGAGCACCTGAGGCAGGTAAGGGGTTGTGGGCAGAGGGGTGGTGTGGGAGGTGGGAGGGCCTTCTGCAGACCTATCATGGTTGGAGAAGCATCTAACTAACAGCCAATCAACTCCCTTGGCTAAACCTAGAAAGGCTGTCAATCAGCCTTCAATAACATCTAGGTGTGAAATCTATGACTGATTGAAAGGATTAGATATGGCATCCTCGCCTGATGTCACATCTAAGCTTAAACACCTCACAGACAGTTAACCAAGTTATCAAGATTTAGATGCAGTATCAGTGATTGGCGTATTTCATAGTAACACACTTGTTTCTCTGCTATAAATAGCAGAGAAACAAAAAAACAGCCGCGCATGAGCCCATACTGCAGGTATACTACTATACAAGGCACGTTTATCGGGTGCATTGACTTATTGGATTATTGAATACTTTTGCTATTTCCTCATAGCCTATTTAGCAATGTCGAAATAACCCATGGGCCAATTAAGTCACTGAACTAAACGGCCAAAATTAAATTAACTAAACTAAATTAAATGTCAAAGAAATATTGCTTGGAAGCAGCAGGTAATCCACTTCCCATTAAGAAGAATTCGCTGCACTCAATACAATGTGTGTGATATTGGCTTGTTATGTACATACGTAATGTTACCTCATAATTAGTTTACATTGCTCTATATAAAGAGTGAAAATAGTCTAAACATGAATTGAGTCGTTATGTAATGTTAATGCCTCCAAGGAATCTACTTTCTAAGCTTTTCTATATTCAAAGTGAATTTAACTCAGCTCTTATGGAGTGGACTGGCCTGGCCTGAGCTAGTCGATCCAACTAGAGCTTCCCCTTCGCTAAGAGAAGTGCTGGCGATGAGGGATTATCATGATACATGTACATATGTACGGTACGTTACCCGTCCACATCACCCCCTTAGCACTTGTTGATGTGTGGGGAGCGCCACATCACATGAATATTGTAGATCTGGGGTATATAGAGTATTGGTGGGGAAGCTATCAACCACTTCTGTTGTGATTGCACAGTTTGTACCCATTTGAGATCCTAAAAATAAAATGAACAAGGTTAAAATTATAATTAAATTTAAAGTTAAATTTATTTATTTCATTTTTGTTTGTGTGTGTGTGTGGTGGCGGGGTGTGTGTGTGTGTGGGGGGGGGGGGGTAGGTGGACAGCTGTTTTTTTTTTACGATGCAACATGTCTACACAAATCGACGAGAAGTATAAAATACACAGATATGTTCTAATTTCTAGCAACAGACACTCCCTTTCTGCCTTGTCTTTCAGAGCCTTCAACGATCGAATCTATATACTCGGTGATGTCGGCATTTATTTTCTCCCATTTTTGTTTTCCTTCTTTACTTGTTGACTTTCTAAGCTCACATACACATATTTCAGTCTTAATTCTCATTCGAAGGTCATATAATATAATATTGTTCATAAATTGAGTCTATACCCCCATAAGATAATTTGTGCTTCTGTATAAACCCTTTTGTTTGAAGTATAAACCAGTTTATGGTTTTCGTGTTAGTATTATTCTGGAACACCGAACATTATATCCTTCACATACACAACAATTTTAGTTCGTCTGTAATGTATTTTAAAATATTAAGTTTTTCTCAATGCCGAGCACTATTTTAGTTCTTCGGCAGGGTGTTAATATGTAAAACGCATACATGTATACATCTTAAATAGAATATATCCTTAATTGCCTACTTTTTGCGGATTGCAAAATATTTTGGTCGTTGCCCGGCTCACAAACGGTGTTGCTCAAAATGTACACAGTGGGGAAGGTGAATCATTCCAAACTTGTACTTGTCACTTGGCATTTCAAGTAAATCTAGGTCCCGCTATATAGACTGGGATTTATGGGTCTAGACCTGTATACCAGATTGAGTCAGCTACTGTAAGTGGCTATAAGGCCTTGCAATCGATAAGTCTGCTAATAATAATTAATACCATTCACATAACTTTTAATGAATATCTCCATTGTGTCTTATAAGTATACGTTTTGAACGGAGGTGTCTTTGCTGCATGCTCGTTGAAGATGGGATCATTATAAAAATTAGGGTACTACATGTAATATGAAGATTTTCTGTCAACATCGAATGAACATCTCAACTGTATAAAACCGCAGCTCATAAACATGCATTTATTTGCATGGACTCTTCGGAGTAAAGTGACTCGCATATATACGTTCATGCATGTATGCAGAAACAATAATTGAACGACCCACGTTGGCAATTGTGTGGGCACAGTGCCCTGGTATAAAAAGAGATTATACTTCAACCACACACATATACCAACCTCAGTGAAAACACACGTTCCTTAACGCGCCCCACCAAAAATAAATATTTGGAAAATGTGCTTGTGTGCGAGGCTGTGAATGTGGCCAAATTACTATGATTCATTTCATTTATCATCCGCTGTAATGGCGTGGACTGAGAATCCATGTCCATGGTCTGGGAATGTCTGGGAATTAGATCGTCTACCTAAACAGCAGACGGAAAGTGAAGACGTTTTCCCTTTTGTTCCATAATTAGACGAAATAATTATATGGAGCTTTTAATTTAAAAAGCGCATATATATGCATGGACAGGTCTAAAATATGCATGCACATGAACAAATCAATTGTCGATCTAAAATATGGAGAGGTTTAGTCTTTAAATTTTTGCTCTTAAAAAAAGTGCATTATCTATCCCTTATAAGACAGAGGTATGTAATCGAAGACCCCTAACGCAACTGGACATAATATTGACTGCTATAATAATACCAAATAATTATGCGGGGATTGCCGGCTCAGGGAATAGAAGCATTTAATTTAAGACATTGCTGTGCAGGGGATGAATCACTCAGCATGAAAATTATTAGCACTCGGAAAAATATACTCTATTAAACATTGGCCGCTATCAAGTTAATTGTCTATCTATTATTCTTGGTCACATGAAGGAATATTATATTTCTTAACATTTACATTTACTATGATATTATATTTGTATATTTTAAGTTCAGTCACACAAATACATCGGATAAATGTCCAATCAGTCACACCCAGGATATTATATCATATATATATATTATGGTAGTTTGAATATTACCGATACCTGTTTGTTGCACACTTACGGACTGGAGCTAGATACAACAAAAAATGATTAGTTTGAAACATATTTTTCTTTAATGCGAATTTGGTAAGCAACGTCAGGGAAAACTGGAGTTAAAACTATAACTATATGCCGTATACCTAACGAACCATGAGAATAAAGTGATTAGTTAATTTAATGAGTTCACTATTTACTACTGCATAATACATAAGTCTACTTCAAGTTGGATATTAGGATGACTGAAACAATATAATATTATGTAGCAGAAATCTGGAAGCAACAGGAATGTTAACCCGGCAATACAGATTGCCACAGCTTATTACCCCATGCAGGTATTTGGATTCCATGGACAGTTTGTACGACTCTGAGGAAACACTGTTTACAATAATATAGCAATGGATGCTAATGTGTTGCTACAAAATAGAATAATAGGCGAATGTTTTACATAATGATTACTGCACGTTGAGGATTCAGATGGGTTGTTATGAAACATTGGGTCGATACAGATTACTGACTAATAGCAGGCTAGTGATTAATGTGCATGTGCAGGTCTGAGAAGCCAGCATCGCCGAACCTCATGAATTTGCTTCGATGATTGGTTATGACGCAGGTCGGTCATGTTATTGTTTCAATAAATGAGGGAAACACAATAATAATACTGATAGGTCCACCTGTTTGTCGAATGAATTAATTAATGTCTTCATAATATCTGAAGGATATAAACAAAAAAGTGAGTGGGCCCGTGAGTATACATACTATCATATTTTAATACCCCCTCTCCTAAGAGAAATCAATAACTTGTAACTTTTTCGAAGATAGCATTGTTTACTATCAATATGCGTGACCCTGTCTTCGTATCTAGCACTGGGATCCTTTTTATGCTGAGGCATCCGTCGGTATAGGTATTCTACAGAATCCTAATCGTCCTAATTCCTGGACTCCTGTGCTCAGTGAATGAGGATGCTCCTTTGATCCTTAGTTATTCGATTTTATCGACCACCATCTCGAGGTACTCCGGCGTATACAGCTAACAAAACAGAGATTTAGTGATAAACAACCCTTAGGTTGCATGGTGGAAGTGTACACGATTTTAGTTTTAAACAACGAGAGTAAATAGAAGAAATAATGGTATATTTTGACATGAATGCAGAATTGATGATTTTGTATGTTATGTGCCACTCAATTCCAAAACCTCGATCAGTGCACCCCCCCCCCCCACCCCCCCCCCCCCCACCCCCACCCCCGGCGCAAAATAAAAAATTGTTAACTTTAACAAAATATTACAGACATATAAAAAAAAACTAAGTGCCATTGACGGAAGACTTTCCGCATTTACTGAGAAATGTATGAACTTGGCATGAAGGAAGAAGTATTTCAGTGCATGCTTTATAGATTAAGGTGTGTCAGCTTCCTGTTCCACTTGGATGGATGAATTCTCTTCCTCGTCAATTATTGATAAAATACATGTATACTCATCAATATCCTAATTACTTCCGCGTAGACACAGCTCAAGCTTTATGGAGGATGATAAATGTATGATCTCACTGTGGAAAACAATACAAGTGTCGAATACCTCTATATCTTAATGCAAATGTATGCTCATATTTTAGGGGCACATAATTATATACTGGAAGATCTGACCATTTTAGTCAGATATGTGAGCAACCCTGATGTAAACTATTACAATGGGAATACAAACATTCAATCAGTCAATCAAGTCTATAGTCACTTGAGTATGATAAGTATATTGTGTATTGGTTTCCTTCAACCCATTATAATTGCTGAATGTTTATTGGAATTAAGATTGACGAATGCCTTTACGGAGTACAATATATATAAATATATATATATATATATATATATATATATATATATATATATATATATATATATATATATATTAATAGGTAGGGAAAACATCAGCCCCAGTTTGGGAATAGAATTTGTTATCTAAACCACAATAAGGGCATACATATCATGTCATGAATTCTTTTTTGTGCAAAGGCTTGACTCCACTGACGTTTTTTGAGCCTCTGTGGTCATTGCGGTTGCAATCTGCAGTGCATTCTCAGTCCGAATATAGTAACAATTTGATAGCTAGGGCAGGCTGCAGCAGACGCCAATGAATGTACATGTGTACATACGCAGAGACATTTGTAAGTGAAAATCTATCACTTTTAAAAGTCACTTTGCATTGATTCCAAAGTATGAAAGAGTTCAAAGGGATAGCTAGGGATCCCAAACCAATGATGCCATGTCGCTGCTAATTCAGAAACGTCCGATCAAGTGTTCACGAAAGCAATAAGTTTACAGTTTAAATAAGTACCTGCATGGTTATGGAAGGTGGTGGAATATATATAATTACTTAATACAATGGAATATTTGATAATAATTATTAGCTGTAAGACTGTTGAAAATTTAACATCAACAACCTTATAGGTGCAGTGGTTTGTGTGACGTAAATCGCATCGCCAGCAATTTGACACCCACGTACATAAAATGATAAATCAATAGAATTTAAATTTTATGAGTATAAATGCGTATGAATACGTTATGCCATATTCAAACTCATGATATCAAAATATATATCATATGGGACATTGTCGAGTTAACAAGAGCGGTTCTGACAATGAAGATAATAATCTTTTTGCCGATGCTCACTCATGGACAAGTAAATGGGTGATTATATAATGAATTTTCTTTTCCGACCAACACTGGCATGTATTCAAACCCATATATGCACTCTGCCTTTCATGCACATGTAGAAACCACAATCGGACCAACAAGTGGTCAACTCATAACCGCACTCTCTGACATTAAGTACCCGTAATCCATCTAGGCATAAATAAACATGGTCATGAATGAGCATGTCTCCTCCCGTAGCTTACCCGACTCCTCACGTATAGACTAATGTCACTTATTTCAAGTGTACATCCTCGGCCTGTAATCTCTGTAACATATAATCTCATTTATCGAAGTTCAATATCGAGGACTGATTATATAGCAACATATTTCTGGAAAGAAACATCATGTATTTATTCAGTTAAACACATTCTAAAGCATATAATATAATGGATAATACCCCCCACCCCCCATGCAGCAACACAAAATGAATTCCCCTTCAATTGCCACTGGCCATTTACACGATATCTCCTTAATTTCAAACCTTACCTTCGTGTCTACCAGATACAAATTGACTTTAATGGGAAGGACGCATTCTGATATAGCCGGTTTGTATTATGCAGCGTTCTGCGCTCTTAGGACCATCGTTGTTTGCTGTAACCGGTATAACATTTAAAGCTTTGGTTCCTCAAAATCAAACAAAGAAGAATCTGACCTCATGAGGGAAATTAGATTGCTGATGTTATATGGTCGGAAATTATATAAAATGCAATGCACTCAGTAGGGGAGCGTTGCCCAGATGCAATTCGATTGTTCGTGGGGTCGATAGGCAAGCGTGTATCTTTGGACCCAATTAACATTATTCTGTCTCGACGATCTATATCAGGACCCGCCAGCATTATACTATTCTCGAACTACGTGTACATTCATGACTTTTTACACCACCGTATTCAATCCTATCCCATGGATGTCACAGGTTGTCTTCTCGTATACCTATAGCATGCATGTATCCGCCAGCTTGTATGAACTTAAATAACAAAACAGTTTGTTAAATGGCGGTTAGCCATGGGTGTCTTGTGTAGTTGGTTCATACATATGTTCATTAAGACAACACAATCTCTATTTCCCCTGTAGGCCTACAATAACCCGTGAACAAACTATATATGTTCAGGTCAAACATAATTATTATGTATCATTATTATTTTTAATAATCATCAATAATAAAGGAGGTGTCGTATTATATAGTACCAACGAGAGTGTAACATTTTACTCTAGTTGATAGTACCAAATCAAAACGTTCCCATAACGATAATTCGCACAAAAAATGTTCTAAAATGAAACATAATGATACGTCAAGACCACAATAGAGCTATAGGCAGCTCTCTACGCCCAACCTGTTGCAAGGGCCTTATGCCCTCCTGACTCAATATCAATAGGCAATCATTTTCACATTGTCAGTCCGCGTCCCGCCCCTGTCCCTAAACAACCCAAGGCTCATAAAATTACCTAGGATGGCCGCCACATGAAAGTCACTTGCATGTGTGAACATGTCCACGCACCAGTAATGTAAGCATAGATCTACATGTATGTGATTTTAGACCCATGCATTTTGTCATTTCAGGCAACTGATCCGAGCACGGAGGCGGAATAGTAGAATACTAATTTACCTTCTCCCTACTGTGGTATGTCACACTACCATCGACGTAAATACCTCACGAACAATTATAATTATCTCCGCCATTCGTGACATTTGCGAAATGTGTGGAGGTTTTCGAATCCCTCTGGTAGCTAGAATGTTGAGAGGTGATTGCCAATTTCATATTCTGCTATTCTACTGATCTCATGAGTATTATAGTGTACGATATCAAGAAAATATATAATGATAGTGTTAAAATGATGAATGAATTCTTTCAAGAAAGTATATTTAAGCCAGTACTCTTTGACAACGCTACAAACGGTTCTAAAAGTGCTGACCTGGCCGAGTTCGATTGTTACAGAATGTTTTCCGGGACATTACATTCTCCAATGTATGGGAATGCAATTATCACCCCAACGATCAACAAATGGAAAACTCAAACCTTTGATCGTAGGCAAGTATGCATGTTTGCATTGTGAAGCTTGTGTGTGAATTGAATCATTTGTTTATCTCCGAGGTTCGCTGCAGGAGAAATTAAGGAGCAAAGATCTGAAGCTAAGTCATGAAACTCTGGATCAATGCCAAAACTCTATGGAAAAATCGAGGTGTTTTTCCTCACCGTCCACAATAATTATGTTGTCCTATAACAGTATATCAATAAGGCAGAAGGCTACCTGGTTTTCTTATAGTTTAATCGAATGGAATTTATATTTAATGTTACGATTTACATTTCCTTAGTAGGTGTCATCCCATTTGCATACAGATGAGGCAATTTCATATTTAATACAAGGTAGTTTTGTATTTGATACACGTTATCTGTCGAAATGGCTGGGGTAGACTTTCGGCTGAGCAATCCAATATCATATTAGCTCATATTCTAAGCATAAATATGAAGTGAACATTGTTACTTTTCAGTTGAAGACAGCGTATAGGAAGACTTTTTGGTGAACATCCCATTCCATTTTGAAGACAGAGTAAAATCTTACCATGCATATCATGAACCGGTATATTATTATTTAGACACGACACACGTGCATGGGTGGATGAATCGGCGCACATGGGATATAGATTCTAACCTATAGGTCAGGCAGCAAATGTTTTGTCGAATATTTCCGAAATAACCTTAATGAAATTATCTATTCCCCCAAAATGCATGACTAAGTCGCTTAAAATTCAGTCTTTAAAAAAATCTGTCTTGATGAGTTTAAATTACATGTATTGTGATTTATAGTTGATAGAGGAATATTGGTCTCGGCAATTTTCGTTATCGACTGACACCGTAAACTATGGTCCTATATCCATTGAGTTTATTACCGCAAGTAGTTTATAATCTTCTTGTAATACGATCAGGTATCATAACTCCCCTGTAAACGTGATGTCATGTCGATCGTCTGTAGCGGCAGATTAGTAAAAGCAAAAATAGAAGCATTTGATCGTCGATCCCTCCATCTCAATGACAATTAAGCGGGTAAAGCATGTAATTGGCCCCTTATTGTATTAGCTATCATTTATTACTTCAATCCAGGATTGACATGTCCTAGTAAATGGCACGATATACGGAAATCATGCAGATTCAACAACAGGATTCAACTTGTATATGTATTCACGGATACACTAATTACGAATTCATTACATACCCATTCCACTGGATACGGACAAAATGTTAAATCGCATTTGGGTTTCTTATAACTTAATATAAGTTTCGCAATGTTATCCAATAAATGATTAATGTTATCCAATAAACATTAGCTCCGCGCTCCATGCGCTCTATTTAAGTACAGGGAGTTCTATTATCACGATCAAGGTGAATGGGTCTCATGTAAGAATATCGTTGAATACTTTTTTTCCCATGGGTAGGTTTCCCATTTAAATTGCAAAAATATGTCACATTCGGTTATGCGTCTAATGTATTAATTCTTTGGCAAAATGGAATTTTTAAGGGATACATTTTGGGAGTCGGGAGATCATTTGACGTTTAATATCAAACATCCTAGCGATATAAAGAAGCAAGCAAAGCAAGAGTTTTCACTTGGAGTGAAGATGTATTTGAACAACAACAAACAGGAAACCATGATGTGTATAAATTACTGTCTTAGCATCAAAGCCGATAACACCACAGTGGCTAGTTTTTTCCGCAATATGCCTTGCAACAATACCTGACAAAAATATTGCCTCATCTCAGATATCGTTCGTTTAACCGTATTTACTTCCCCTTTTCCACATCCTGTCAAAACACATCTTGGATACATACATTTACTCCATAACAAACCCGCGTTTTGAAGTCTGTTACTTTGAAAAAATAATATAATATCATTAGCACACTTCAGGTCCAAGAATGATAGTCATTAAAGCATTAGAAGTAAAATGGTTGTTGGCCCAAATCGTAAACCAGAATATTCATAGAATTTCATGATTATTATTTCTTTTATAGCAAACGTCTTTAACAAAAATCAGCATAGATCCACTTGTGATAAAAAAAAATATTGGACATCCAAATTATAGTATTTACATTACTTTACAATTAAGATGGTATTCTGACATTTACCCCATCCTGAATTCGGATAATACGCAGCTGTTTCCGAAATTGTTTTAAGCAAATTACATAGTAATTTCTCTTTGTACATATCTTTTAAAACCGACACATTGACAATATTTCACACTCTAATGTGTACGCAAACAAAAGCAAATTTACAGTTTGATCGTGTGGCACGCATGTATAGTTTCTGAGGTCAAACATTGCTCCTTACAAAATGTTGTACCTCGAAGAACATGCATTTCAAGGCAGCATTAGAGTAAAATATTTTAGTTCTCAACCCATTCTCCTCAATCCACAAGGGAATTTATTTGTGCGAAAAAGCATGCATTCCGATTATTTAATGAACAAGCCCAAGAATGGTTCTCAGCAGATGCGATGTTATTGATATTTAATTTTACTGATGATATGGTGTCATGCTTAAGTATATGGTCAGTTATTTTCATTCATTATTTCAAAGTTAAGATGATGAAACCCAATATTAGAGATGAAATTTTAGATTTCCTCGTCCATCGATCAATCCACAAACGTAATGACCCGTAATACCCACAATGAATAGATTAAACACACGCACACTCACTAGTAACCATGCACTCGTGCAAAACAATAGTCCTCCGACTCAACCAATACTCTGGCAAAGTAATATCAAAAGGTGATATTTATCAAGGTTATAACAGAATTGGCCTATGCGTAATTGTTAATACAGCCGTATTTGTAGGTTTTTGGACGGACTAATAAAATGAAGCAATTCCTCCTTCACCATCGTGGGAATCACGAAGCCGATTTTCACACACAGTAAGTATACTGCCTGTGCGGCCTTTGAGTTAAAACCATCAAACTGTTACTGCAATATTTACAAATCAGTCAAGGTTAAGAGA
This sequence comes from Sthenelais limicola, assembly GCA_942159475.1. Classification (NCBI taxonomy): domain Eukaryota; kingdom Metazoa; phylum Annelida; class Polychaeta; order Phyllodocida; family Sigalionidae; genus Sthenelais; species Sthenelais limicola. The sequence goes on along the minus strand of OW804095.1, from coordinate 108,717,473 downwards.
GCTGGTCGTATATATACAATATGAGTAATTAACTCAGCTGAAAAGATGGCTTAATTGGGGTTTTCGTTGGATAAATAATTTATCAAAATCCTACCTCTGGTTTGTAATGGAACCGAGTAGGATATCAATGGACGGCAGAAACCCAACTAGTAACCTCCAATTGTTAACCAAAGCTAGATTATTCTTAAAGGTGGGTCTTGTACGGACTACAAACCTAGATTTAACGATTTTATAGTCTGAAGTTTGTTCTACAATATGAACACGGCAAAAATGACTTTCTTTATAAGTTTGCCGCCATAAGTTGCTTTTCCAAATTCCCATCTTTGAATGATAATCGATATTTCTATTTGCAAAACAGTGAGTTTTTCAGATGATAACATCAACCAACCAATGAAAAAATTGGTTCCATCTTCAATTACTCGTAACAGATACAACCTTGTGTTAATTGCAACATGATATGATAACAGAGCCGCGTACAACAAAACAAGCTATCCCATAAGGCCATCAAATTTATACCTAAAGGATCTAGTCTGACATGATGTTAGTTCGTTTTAACAAATAACATTCATTCGCCTATCCCTATATTCGCTAAAATAGATACTGGCTGGCATTCAGACTCATCAGCTATTTCTCGATAATATCAAACGCCTTGTAAACCCTGCCTTTCTCCGAAACTATTGGGGAAAAACCTTTCGATTTGATCATTTTGATAATATGTATAAATAATAATAAAAAAAGATGTTTTCAAGCACCACATAATCTATTTAATACTGAAGTCATTAAATACGCATATTAAAAGGAACGGTTCAATACGACCAAACAATAAAGCGGGGGAGTCACAGGCTCAGCTGGATATATTTCCTATTCATGAATGACGTCATTCGTTCTCTCAAGTTTGCCACCCCTACTACTTAATTAGTAGGGATGGAGTATCTCCATCCGAAAAAATATAAGCACTGCAGGGAAAACGTAATTCACAGATCAATGATTATCTCATTGAGAGCAGATTACTACTCTACAGAAAGATGGAGATAGAGCTGAGAGGAGAATAAGGCTAGTGATGGGTCATGATGCCACTGGTATCTTTATAATGCGAACAAGGGATATTCTCTTAATGTTTGGCACCGAATCGCTCACATAGTTATTATCACATATGCAGCTTATGCGTCGACTCAAAGAGCATGTACGCTCCTTGAACGAATCTACAATCTGGGACAAGATACTCTATGAAAGATATTTACATATTACTTATCTCCCACAATAACAGTCCCCCCAAAATGGCAATGTTTGCATATACATATTTTAAATATCAGTAAGTCACGTGGTTGTTGACGCTTTCAAACATGTACATTCGATATTTTTTCTAAATCATTCAAAAGTAATAAACAATTAATGAATCTAGTATTCTCAAGAGTCAGTGATCGACGATACAGCCACGAGACTTTCATCAAAAAGGTTTTGCAGATCTAAGTCAAAGCTTGCGATGGCTTCATCAAGGTCAGCTCTGGACTCAGCCCATGGGTGAGAATAGTCAATGTCATCTGTGTCAGGCACAGGAGAGGCAGTCAATGGTGTGTGAAGTCCTCCACTGCTTTCCAGCGGGCTGTCTGTCCTGATTGCTCCTGTCTCGAGCCACCATTCTGGGGGCCTGATGCCATAACCCTGGACTGTAAGGTCCAAAGCCCCAGTACTGAGATCTACTGGATCGTCAAAGCCAGCAGCAATGTCTGCACTATTGAGCAAGTCATCCAGAGCCACGTCTGAATTGTTGTCTGATGGTGGTGGACTCATTGTAGTGATAGGTACCGCTATCTTATCTACATCTGTTGGGTCGTCAATAATGTCTTCGGTTTTGATGCGGATGCCTCCAACTTCGATGTCTTGGTGGAGGATAGCATTCCAGTTAAAGTCCCCTCTGAGGGTCTCGTTCACATCTTCTCCATTCAACCGGAGAGGACTGTCTTCTGAGAGGTCATCTGAACTGAAGCCATTTGAGAGACTTGGGTTCCTCGGCGAGACAATGCTATCATCAAGATCTCTGCGCACTTTCTTCGCTGGAGGTCCAGTCACTGTCTCCCTGGGGGTGGAACGGCGTTTCTTGAAAATGCCATTAACAAACATGTCTGAGTATTCTGGGTTAATCCTCCAGAATCCACCCTTCCCTGGTTCGTCCTTCCTTCTTGGAACCTTTTGGAAGCACTTGTTCAAGGACAAGTTGTGACGTATGGAGTTCTGGATTGAAGAACATTGGTTGCATAAGTAACAGATCATATTAACAGATCATTTATATTTCTATAGATTAGAGTTATTTTTTCTTATTGATTTAGTCAGTCATTGGCCTCTGGATTTCTGGATATGAAAGCGAGGGCAAGAAGGGGTATGAGAGAGCCAGGCCCAAGGTGAATACGGATCGACCTTCGTACACAAGCATTATAATACAAATGTACATGTAAAGAGCTCTATGTAAGGAAATGTTAATAGCGGCCAAGCCTGAAATAAGTAAAGCTCTGGCTTGGAGGATTAACAAGTGGATCTGAACTCATGCCAACTCGCCGAGCTTTCAATTCACTGTAGCATATCATGCAAAGGAACGATCTGGTGCATAATAGAGAGGCGAAGGATCGAGGCACAGGGAGGTCTATATGACTTTGTAGAAGCGGGGGATTCCGAAGAAATCCCCAACCACAAAGATATATGCAAACAATGGTCTATTCATTCATACTATCAAACCGTACCTCTGAAGTAAGGAGCCATAACACATAAACAATGCATGACAGGAATATCAAATGCTCTAATACAAAAGGACCTTGTAACAAGATGCACTTAATCTGGATAATTTCAACTGTAAGATACATGTCTCATTTAATCTGACCAAATAATAACAGATTTAATTTGTTATGGTCTATTTCTTGGCAGGCCGGAAATTCATTTTTTATATGAATCGGTTGAATAGACTGAGCTGAGATCAATCAAGAAGGGAAAAGTTACAATTAATCAGTAGTTCTTTCTGCATGTAAGTCGTAAGATTTAATCAGGGTAACGTATCAATTTCTCGTGAAAAGATGGTACCATGAGAATACTAAGTACCATTTTCTACAACATGGTTCAAGTTGTCATTATTAAGTATGTAGAATAGCAATGATCAATGAAAGTATAGCATCTAAAGATAAACCTACCTGCCAGCTTGGGTCAGCCACTCGGTAATACATGAAATTCTCGGTGATCCAGTTGTAGATTCCGGACAAGGTAATCTTGTTCTTTTTACTTTCCCTCATGGCCATGCATATGAGTGTGGCATAGGAATAGGGGGGTTTTACGTATGGATTACTCTTGTAATCTGTCTTGTCCATGGATGTGGGCGTGGTGGGTGTGGGCGGGGCAATATCTGCGATACCCGCATTAAGTTTACAGTTCAATGATGGCAGGTTGTTTGTTGTGAATGTCTCCTGTTTTACAGGCATATTGGTCATGTTGAGCACGGCATTAGGGTTCACTCGCATATCTGATGTGTTCATGACGTTTTCAATCAGTTTGACTGTAGGTTCAGGAGAGGCTGGGGGCGTGGGGGCAGCCATTTTCATGATGTTGAGATTCTGAAGCCAATTCAGGCTAGTCAAACTGTCATCCACGGTGGCATTGGTATTGGTATCCACCGGATGCTTGGCAAGCCAATTTTGCCGAAATCGGTGGGCCAAACTTTCTCTTGTTAACAAAGGCATGATTCTACTTGTTGATGGGCGTGACTGACAAAAAAGGGGGCGTGGTCACTTGCGCTGGTGGGCGTGGCACGGATGATAAGTTCTGTTTCAGGTTCTATCGAGAAGAATTGTGATGTATATCTGAAAGAAAGAAATGAATAATGTTTTAAAATGTTGCTTCAACAAGCTACTGGAGAAGAGAAGTTATAAAAATTGCACTCATGTGGGGTCATGTTTTAACAGTCGAGATAGCTTCCATTCTGAGTCATATATTAATTGGTAGAAGAAGGCAAATAAAGCATGAAACGTCCGGCTTAGAGTTATATTGCCCCTGTCACAAACGAATGTAAACACAGGAAAATTTACATCCGTATATTATGCTTTGTCCCTAAAATGACATCGAGGGTAAAATCGTATTTATTTTTACTTGTTTGGGGATTAACGTGAGAGTCTTAAACGGATACATTAAATAAGCTTTCTACCGTTTGATCGATTATAAGGCGCGAATCTCTAAGTTTACCGATATAAACAGTGGGTTGCTATCATTGAATATGTTATGTCGGGTAGGTATTTAGAGCTAGAGTAGTCCGCCTTTCTAACTCACGTGCATACATACATTCAAACCAGCTTGTATTAATCAGCGTTACTATAATCCGTCCCCGATAGATGTAGCTTTGTATATATTAATATTATGCTCGGTGTATGTCATATCTAAAGCTCAATGTTCACTACCGTATTATGGTATACATGCTAGGAAACAAGTATACATTGGGCAATGGATAGTAACGTTGAGATAAACATTTGGTTGACTTCGTATATAACGTGATATCAACCTCCACATATGACTCATTTCATTATTATGTTCTGCCAAGTTAATTAATCAGCCACATTGCATCTACTGGATCCAAAAAATCCACTTCTCAGACATTGGCATAAGGCGCGTATAGGTAACAATCTATCAAATCACTTCATTCAGGAGTTGATGAGTGTGGGTGAATAATTCCAATCATGGAGGAAACATGTTCTGAGGGAGAGCATACATATATATAAAATATTACCGAGGTACAATATTGGTTGTCTGAAAGAATCGGCTAGGCGTCACTCCAAGTTTATACACCAAGACAAAAACAGGCTTTGTATTCTACAGAACAGTTAACTCCTGCAGTTTACCGAACAACCTTTCGGAACTTGTCCATAAGCAAAGGATCAGCTAATCGGTCTTATTAGACATTGAAACAGACCAGAATTTATTTCCTTTGCGATAAAAAAACAACTTACTTGTAAATAGCAAGAACGTTTGTACATGCCGGATTTTGTTCTATTGCATATTTCCTTACAATACCCTGTTTGGCTTTACTTACTAGTAGTTGCAAGCCTCAATCAGTCTGATTGAGCACGATTTCGCATGTATCCCAGATGGCTGTTACATATACAACGCTGGAGGAACATACCTTTAATTATTGGTAGCTTAGATCTTTCAGCATAGCACGGACAGACTTCAATGCATACATAATTACTGTGCCGCCCTATGAGACCATTAACAAATAATCGCAATTGATCTTATCGATTGCCTCGTGAAATCACAACAGAAACATTTTCTACGATCTGTTATTATATCTTATCTAAAAGGTTGGGTTTTTTTTCTGATTTGTTGACCACCCGAAAGGCATGTATATTTTAGTCAAGTACTGGTATCAACAGGTGTTTGAGTGCAGATTTTCGAGAATTAAAACAGTTCTAACCTATCACGATCCCTCTCATTCAATATACGGTACTTGACATTGCATGTATGTCTGGTAGATCGGACGAGCACACACTTACAGCAAAATCTAGTGATAATTACGTATGTTTTGTACCTTGTCACTGGTGGGATCTTACAAAGTTCTCTGATTCCTCCCTAGGACGTCCTATTATGTTGACAATTGACAGGTATCAGTTGTCTGCTGATGGTGTTTATGTGAGCGGTGCGAACCAAGGACACTCTTGGTACTCTCTCTTTACCGGGTATACAATTGTTGTCCAGTGATCCTTCTCATGTTCTTGATTGAGAGAGAGGTCCGCGCCGCGCCACAATTAGCCAGGCAATGATATCCTTGAAGAAATTCACTCACTGCCTTTCGCTGCATAGGCGGAGGTGTAAGAAGGAGCCTGGGAAGGAATTGATTGGCAGTCGGGCTTTGGCACTGACTCCCGGTGACTCAATACTTGTATAGGTAAATCCCAATAACTCTGATTTACCATGTTGGACAAGGGGGAGGGAATAGGACTTAGTAGGGTGGGGTGGGGGTTCGAGGGAAGTCGAGCTACTGCAAGCAATATGTAAAATAGGCATAGCGCCCACCCACCCCAACTCCAACCAGATTTATAGTGCTCTCAACTGCTGCGTCCACTCATGCAAAACTGATCTCCTATGGATCTACATAGAAATAAAGCTGCACTCTTCTAGCTTTCTAGGCTGGAGTGGGAAAGGGCGATGGTGGGGGGGGGGGGGGGCGCTTAAAAAAGGTGGGCGGGTGGTCGGTCCTGCATGTAAGGTGCACCGTATGGCAGTCGGCGATCCCTGCATGTTAAAATGACATGATGAACTATAGGTCGAAACCTGCAAATGAGTACACCACAAACTGAGAGCATGTCGCTCGCCAGTGAGAGAAGGAGTGATATGTAAATTTTAGTCGCGCCTGACAAGTTCAGACGCGCTGGAACCAGAGCTCCCGCCAATCCAACATATATATTTTCCTCCCCAGCTCCCCAAAAATGAGTTCGCGCCAAACACTCGAGTCATGTATTTTTCCGTTGATATATTTTATTCTACGTAATATAATGATTATTATTTTCGCGTCGAATTAGAAATCTTGTTCTCCACCCATCATTATTTCCAACTGTATTCACTTATTTATCTGTTAAATAATCTGATAAGATACTGACTTGAAAGAATACACATAACTATAATGTACTAGCTAACGAGGAATATTTGATATTGGAGGGCACTTGCATTAAAGTACACAACCTTATAAAAATATGATTAGTATGAGAGAGTTATTGACATGAATCACTATCAAAATTAACCTTAGTTCATTACCTCAAAGACACTATAGGGGTATAGTATCTTTGATTACCTTCATAAGATATGGATATCTATCGGCCAATACAAAGAAATTTCCCAATTATTTTAAGCCTCTGACCAGATAATATATAATATCGACAATACCAGCGATCTGTACTTTTAATGTCGCAGTTATCTTGTATTTCACAGTGATATTAAATATTACTTATTCAAATAGGAGAGTAATTATTTATACAATAGGGAAGATCAGGTTTTCTTTCTTTAAAAAAAATCTAAAGGTATTGCAAAAGTTATGAAGAATATTGGCCGATTTGAAATAAAAGTAAGAGTTCATTATTTTTGGCACCATTTCAATATTAACTCAGTTCTCTGGGTGAATGCCAAACATCCAAATATTTGCCTGCTGCTCGACTACGAGGAGCTTATAACCGATAAAGGCGGACTAAAGTCCGCTGAGCTGATCCGTCGGCTTCAGTAGAAGTAGCCAGAGGTGGTCTGCAGTTTTGGGTTGGGCGGGTACAGGTAGTATTTAGGGGTCTGGGATGCTTGCAAATAGGATTAATAATAATTAGCTTGCGGCCATTGACATTGATGAGTCCAGGCGAGGCAAACTATATGGGTATTTCAATAGTGAGGTTTCTCCAGTATTAGTACAGTAACTATTGTTGGGGATTCTAAATGTTGTTGGGGTTGTTTTTTTTTCTCAAAGAGTGATAGTCATTTCTGTAAGCCACATGTGCTCAGCTTTTCATAAACTTCCCATATTGTTGTTGTTGACCAAACACAATTTTAATTGGTGTCATCCAGACATCAGTTTGCAATAGATTCAAGAAAAACTCATTTCCATATATAGAAGGCTTATTCCCATGCGTCGCCTCTCAGGTTCGTAATTACTATTAACAGCTTAAAATGTATTGAAACATATATAGTTATATACAACTATGATGAACTACATATATAGTTTATCAGTATATGTTAGAATTAAGATATTATGTTTTACAAGCTACTTCTGAATCTGTGTCTAAAATTGTGTAAACTGCAATCTAAACCTCACAATGTCAAATTTTCATAAATATATTGCAACGAAAGTGAATTGTAAAAACAGACCGATGTAATGTATATCGCCTAGCAAAAATATAAAGTGAAATAATATAATTAATACTGTATAATACAACATTTAACGGAATGTAATTGTTAAAATGTAAGCTTGAATTATCCATCATTTAATATTGTTTCGGGCTAGTTGGAAGATCTATTTTTAGAGGCTTTTGTCCAATTCTGTATATTATTATGGAATAAAAATTCAATATATATATATATACTAATTATATGTAATAGGCCATGTGCAATACACAGAATGTGCATATAGCACGAAAAATGTAATTACATGATCAACACTTTTTGTTTACATCAAAATGCTGCATTTCATTCTTATAATGGTCAAAACCACTTTAAAGCTCAAGCTGTCTCTTCCACTAGCAATTCCTGCCCACTCTCGCTAATTATGAAAATAGGTACGGACCAAAAGTACAATAATTGTTCCACAGTGATTTTCCCTGACAAATTTCTATAGTTATGACGCATCGTGGTGCCGGCCGGCCGGTGCAGCATTTTAATACAGGGACCTCAGTCCCCCACCCCCACCCCCTCCCCCCAAACCCACTTCACCTTGTCCCTCTATATAGCACCTCTTGGCTATCGGCTACAGGCCAATGTATCTGGCCTTCTCACCTAAACTAGTGCATGTTATTTATATATAGGCCCCTACTTGTAAGTTATGACTCTAATCGGCTTTAAATAATATATTAAAATCAGTAAGAGCCTGATTCCCCGAATTGGGGATAACATACATTTTTCCACGCAGTTTGCCCTTTTCTTATGATTTTATACTTAGGCATGCATGGAAAAATCTGCCACTGTGGTAATACTATTCGCCATCTGAAAGCAATTTACGATGCCAAAAACCGCTCATCGATCAATAATATAAAGAATTATTGATATAATATAGGGTTTCCCCTGTATTAATACTAAATTAACGATCTTGACCAACGCTCTGATAAGCCATATTTACGACAGATATACCTCTTGTTATTCTCAGTTTTCCCAGGGGTATAAATACACCATATATCCCCAGAGTAATATAAATTACTCAGGAACATATATATACTAATGACAGTGCTTGCATAATATTTATTCTTTACGTGTGTATCTGTGGCTTTACCATGGGAAATCTTTGGCGGCTATTGGCCGGCGACCATTCAACTTAAGTAAAATAAACTATACGTGTTTGTACAATGCAAACATGTTCCGTGCGCAGATCAATATAATTTTGTAGAACCAGACACGAGTAGATTTGGGCCTGTTATCATTCTACGCAAGCGCTCCACCATTCCAGAATCGTTGATTATTTTTTTAATCTTTATTTGTATTGTCCGCTATTGCTCTTCCGCGCATTTTGCTCTTCCGCGCCAGTGTCCCTCTTGCTCCTGTACCCCCCCCCCCCCCCCCCTCCATTACGTATACCGGCATCATTGAAAACCCCAGGCGCTGACCACTTTCAGATGTCAACCATGCATCCAGGACTAGCACAATCCGCCCCCCCCCCCCCCCACCCCCGCCTCATTTATTCACTCATTCTCCCATCTCTTATCTGTGTACACTAAATCACGGTTTAGAGGCAAGTGTGAATTCTGGCGCATGTCACGACCAGAAACCCATATCAGCTTATTAATACCGTGTCCATCAAAACCACACAGTCAACAAGCGAGAAGATATATAGGTTTCTATAACCGTTCGTGTTTGCCTGGTCATTTTATCGACTCACTATAGACATCGAACTTGGTCAAACATGCAAACCTTTCCCTCGCCACGCAGTAAGGCAAGCATCTAATCTTAATTGAAATATAATCATGTGACCATCATTCATTTATTCACCTATACTGGAAAATAATTCTAAATGTGGCTATATCGAAATCAGTGCACCTGCCCGGTCTATTAATAGCTATTAATTGTATAAATGATCGCGAAGAAATGCAGCACTTGGCCAGTTGTTCTTCGATCACGATTTTAGATGTTTACACATAATGGCGTGTGGTAGGAGAGCGAATTTGATCGATGTTTAGCTAATATCCCAACGGGTATGATATTGACCTCTCGTTCCACAGAATCGTTCCTTCTGTATAGTCAGAGGTCACATTTGCACTATTTGCAAGTCCCTTACAAATTTACTCTCCCTGTTTTCAAAATATTTTGTTCGTCAAAGAATAGTTTGATATTAAAACAGAAACTTGCGACGTTTTCGAAATAAAATCCTCTTTAAATACAGGAGAAGATTCACTGGTAATCTCAAAGATGCATCCCTGTTTCACTTTCGGATAATTTGGACATGCGAGTGATGCACGGTTTTTTTTCAATATAAATAACTTTAAAAGAGAATTAATGATAATTAATTCATAAGAGAATTAATGATAATCAATTCAGATATGGATATGTGATTACATAGAATGAGCACATGTTTCGCCAAACCCTCCAAAACTCAACATCTTTGATTTCATTGCTTCTGATTCAGCAAATTGTCAACAAAAAATAAAAGATCACGAAAAACAAAAATGTAAAATCAAGTGAAAATCAACGTGGCATGTTCTGAAGGTATTGGCCAGGTATTGGTTGTGTTGCATACTGCTTTTCTGAGACCAATATATGGTGTATGTACACGAGTCTTGTACACACAGATACTCACACTCGGACCACTCACCGACATACTTATTCACACATGCTCAGACCCCCGCCATATATACATGCGATCCAACCTGTCGATGAATTTTCCCGCCCCGTCCTTTAGGTCTGAAACTCTACCTGCTTGCTAGCAAGCTTAGCGATTGTAATTAAGTACAGGTAATGGGTACGCGTTTCCTGATCTATTACAGAGTCGGAAATTATACCATTGTTTCGCAGGCAGTTTATTTCGGATGTTATTCCCCGATTCTTTTTGTTCTTGAAAGGTTACTTACGTCAAAGTGGTATATATAATTATATATCTTGTTTTAGACAATTTCTGATGACACTATGTCGTCACACTTTTTTCAGATCATCGGTTCCCCAGTACAATTTCTCTTACATTTAATGATAACAACAGAGAATGAAAACACATTGGGGGTGAGGAGGATGAGTTCATGAAAGGTGTGTGATGGTATTCACTGAGTCCCAGGTTAGAAGATACTCCTTATAATGCCTTTTAAGTGTATGGTCTTTAGTTTACTAATTATTATAACTAAGTTTTCTTTTCACATTCCTGAACTGCTCATGGCTTAGGATATCCCTTTCAGCTGCAGGTAATGGGTAGATGTTTTATATCAGATGATTCTCTATCAGAGAATTGTTTGCTTAAGGTTTAACCGTAGAACAGTAGCCTCATGTAATCTAGTGATCCCTCTGGCTGGTTCAAGATATGAATCATTCCCTGCTTTCACGTATGCATAATTTAAAACATGTGATATATATCTCCCTGAAATAATTATATTAAGGAGGACAATGTATACGCTGTACATTTACATGATGCAAAATGTAAAATTGGCCAAAGACAATTTTACCTGCTTTTCTTGGGTAGGACCTATATTGTTTAGAACTCCTCTAATTTTCTTTGAACCAATTAACAGTACCTGGTTGATGCATGATGCATGGGGAAATCTCCGGCCATTGAACCCATAACCTCTTAGGGGATTAACATGAGGTAAAATGAGGGGATAAAAGGGGGAATTAAAGTATTGTCTCACAGAGATTAACAACAGGATTACCAGTAGCCCTGCATATTACAGACCCAGTTGGTTAATGAGGATTCAGCATTCAAGGCATGCATGGGCTTTATAGAAATCCAGCGGGACATAAAACTTCTATGAACCGTACAAGTACAAATAGGCTAGGTGATATGCAATAGAATTAATACTAATATCTCCACGGGCAAATTATGATTATTTAAAGCCAGCTTTGCAGGTATGGAAAAAGGCTTACGCGCATTCTATAACCCCATGCATATATATTCAACATGTATCCCTACATGTCATTAATAGATTTTTACATTTGCTATCTGATTTAGGGGTAAGATCGCCCTTGCACTTGGGCCAAGTGTTGGTGTGATGTTCGTATTATTTCCCATACTAACAACATCCTTCTGTAGGGGGAGGTGGGAAGAAGCAGGCACGCATAGCGTTAATAGAGCACATCTAGAGTGAAACGCAATCAATTATTCAGACTTTCTCTACAAATTATTCATAGCCGTGTTCCAGGAGATTTCCTCGCCCTTTGTATACAGGCACTTCCTGGTTGGAGATGAAAAGACGAGATTCATTTCGTTCTTCCCAAGTTAATTAAGAATGGGGTTCTCTGGGTTTGCTCTCAATCCCTATACATATATCATAATCAACAATGATTTGCAGTCGGAAGTGTAAAATCGGTGAAAATCAACTATGTCTCGCAAGCATTGAAATTGATACAAGAGTATCAATGCACATTGTGTACGCTTGGGTACTTCTTTATCTGATGCGGATAAGAAATTACCGTTTAAGCTGGAATGAAAAAAAAATCATCCATAACCCGAATAGCATAAGTTGGTTATGCTGGCATCATGATTTTGATCCAAGGACTTTTATCTTAAACGTTTATACTTTTTGGTAAGGGACTAATTCAAAATATAACTAGGCGAACATAAATGAAGAATACGGACTTGATTGATCTGCATTGGACAAGTTTTGCGTCAGAATAGCATTAAGCTTGCGATTAACCGGCCTGAAGCTATTGGTAGGATCGATGTTGAAATCAACGTTTCATAAGTTCTACATGGAAACAAGTCGATAATCAATACAAGGCATGTTGCTCCATATTTCACAAGTGGACACGAATAAGTGTTTCTATAAATCTTACTGTGGTGTATTGATATACAACACCGTGTTTCGATCTGAACGGAAATAAGTACTGTACGTGCTTTTTCTCGGAAGACAAAACATAATGGAAAAGGAGTCTTGCGGTGTGAATGAAATTGTTTCATTTTCCTAATTGCTCTAGGTCCAACATTGATAACAGTTGAAGAAAACTCTTTATGAACATACATATTTCATTAGGAATTCACTTCATGTCGATTTCCCTCCAGAAACCTCGGTACATGGTCCGTTTAAACATTTCAGACTATGATCCATATTCAATGATTCATTGTAAATTTATTTAATGATATTCCAGGTAGGGTTTGTGTTCCAACAATTTTCTTTGGGTGAGCAGTAAGCAAGTTTCAACAGATCTATTAAGTTTCTATTCATATTTCTGACATGACATGTTGGTGGGATGGCCGTGGAGGTAGATGTGTAAGAGTAATGTCCAGGGTAGAATGTAATATTGAGTCTTCAATACCATGGTAAACATTCGCGGTAAATAAAAAGCTGCTTCTCACAAAAGAGAACCGATCGAGTATGTCCGACAAGGCCGTGTTTGAACAATGTAACATGATAGGCAAGTGGGGGACAAGAGGAATGTGATCCGATTTAGCGTAAGGTATACATGCACTAACTAGGATCTAATGCTATAGCAAGAGCGAGGACAGCTTAACCAAGTAAAGCATCCAACGCGCTTCCCCAGACAGATTGGGGAGCTACACAGACATATCTTCCCTGAAGGGAGTATCAGCTATCAAATCTACTTTTCCCAATATCTGCTTTTCTTTTGATGTACGTACGTGTGTGATATTGGTAATCTATTCCAAAAATTCCCAAAAGACTTTTGCTGTAACCTCAAAATCAATCAGAGGCCCTTGCAGGTACCGGCATTCCAATAATTGCATCCAGCGGGAACCACACGGAAGGAATACAAAAGTGCGATCTATATAATTAGGTGATTATCAAAACTTGGCAACATGATGAATGAGCATCTCTCCATGAAACAATTGGTGGAGGTTACCGGATTAGTCTGGTATAGTAGGCCTAGAAAGTGACGTATTTATTGAACTTGAAGAAGCATGAATGTAAACATATGCATGCATATATATATATAGTCAAAGTATCCGTCCCCTTGCCCCCAGAGGCAGAAAATTGTTAGTTATACATAAGCCTGATAAGGAAATTCCCACAATCTAATATGGATGCCGTATATCTATAGGCTATAGGCCTAGTCGTCTTTTCTCGAACGAGTAGGCTGCATACTAACGAAGCAACAGTGTGAGCGAATGCTGTGGAGAGGGGCGTGGTGCAGTGTACACATCTAAGCCTAAGCCAGGCCAGTAAGGGGGTAAGAGGGAACGAATATTTGACGAGTGTGCACTGCCTCACATCAAAGTCTCGTTGTTCACATATTCCGCGGTATTATCAGTTAGTGAGTTTATCAGGCCATACATTAATACAAGTTACACTTACAGTCCCCAATCCATCCCCGCCTCTTCACACACATACGCTTACATTATGATTATACAAGTGCATCATAACAAACTCATCACCTTATGACAGTTATGTGGTAGAAAGCCGAACGTAACGTTCAGTGTGTGATACTGACAGTATGCTTGTCAGAGTGTGAAAATTTGAGAACACCTATGGTGCGGAAATGTATCACAGTTTCCCCGATCCACTTTTTGAAAGTTCTGGAAACTTTATACGAAGTCGAAGATGCGGGCGCGGGAGGATGCGGGCGCGTATGTCTCAGGGGGATTCGTGTTTTAAAAAAAATATTAACCTACCTTGGATTCACACCAACGACAGTGCACTCATTTTAGGTTCCATCAACTCAAATGTCACATCTAGATAATAGAATCCCGATAACTGGAAAACAGACTACCACAGCATAGAATCGTTAGATGTGGCTCCGGTATTTCCTTTGAGTCTGACTGCATGGCGGTCCACGCCCCCGTAGGTAATGAATGATGCTTTCTTAGCAACCACGTAAACCGACGTAAACAACAACGTCCATGCTGATAGGCCAGACGTCGCCATCACAGATGTAAACGATAAGATCGTCGCTGATTGGCTTCTGGGAACTTACAGCTCGAAAGCTGATTGGTCGAGCCTTATCCTACAAGTAGTTCCGCTTTGGGATGTAAACAAAGATGGAGGTCACCCACGGTGATGTGATGACACCCGGCATACATATATTTCAGTGTTATGGTAGCTTACTGTTTAGCTTACTGATTTATTGCATGCATTTACCCAATATGCAATAATTATTAGGGCCCATGTAAGTTTCGCCTTTGAAGACTGTCAGGCTCGGGTTTGCACTTAGTCTTAATTTAAGCCTAGGCTTAGGTCGGGCCATTATCTCTAGCCTAGCCCCTAGCCTAGGCCTACTCGTCTCTAGCTTCGAACTTATCTTCATCGGACATCTTTCGATTCTTTGCCATCAAATAGCTATAGCCTTTACCCACCGACTTTTATTTCGCCAATTTGTAATGATTTGGTTTTCCCCGTGTGGGTAGGCCAGTTACTCATTGAAATATAGATAGCATCTTATCTCTAGACTATCGTTAAGCCTATATAATAAATACCGCTGTCACTGTACGTGTCAGTTATTTCTAGTTATTTCTTATACTAATAAGTAATATCAGAGTTATATATATACATGTAAATATACAACACTGGTAATATCAACTTGCATTAGATCATTTTTTATTGTTTAAAGTTTTTATCCAGGTTTAGAATAGTATAGACAGTCTGACAAGCCCTAGCATCCTTCTACCTGTGACATAGTATAGAAGGGCCCATAGTCTATGGGCCCTTCTATACTATGTCACAGGTAGAAGGATGCTAGAAGGATACTCTGTCTAATAATTTTACAATTTTCAGTACGGTATAGGCCCATAAGTCTAATAAGTTTAATTACGGTAATTATCAATACACAAGTATTTGGGTACCGGTAACGGTACCCTGAAAAAAGTAAAGTCCGCTTCCATAGGTAATTCCACCTCGTCAACACAACCATTAGCTGGAAAGGCTAAAACGACAATAGTGTTTGTTCTCTGTAACACTATACATGTATTCTTACCCAGGTTTTGGAGTTGGGAAAGTCGGGATGCATGGTCACGCACCGTATTGGTACATATGCCTATGTATACGTATATGATGGTGTTAACCCAGGCTGTACTGCAACTCTTATTACCAAACTCCCAAGATTGAGTCCATCTCTCTGATTAAATAATATTAACGGGTTTTGACAACCACCTGTATAAAAAGTAGTCAGATCATTCAAAGAAACCATCCTTAAAGAAAACACTAAACAAGCTTACCTGATCCATATCTTGAGGGAGACCGAATGCAATAATATGACGGGTATAACAAAAACTTGACCAAGCACGTACGCTATATAGTAATCAATATCTAGACTGCGCCAACATTCGCCATCATCGGTTGATATACCCTCGCGATTGCGATTCACACGTTGCACAGTGCAATTCGCCTAATTAACGCGTTGACGCTAACCGTTCTTTTATCTAGAAAAACTGTTAGGGAGCGCTTATAATACCCTAGTCTCAACTAGCGCTACCATTTGGTGTGAGTCACAAGATTTGTCGCGCCAATTTCGCTTTGGTTTAGTTACATCGACATCAAAGCGCATTGAATTAATCTGTTTCTACACCTCCTAAGTTGAATCACCCGAAAAAGCGATACGGTTCAAACATAGCCTACTCCATTATATGAACTCAATCAATCGTCTTGGCTGGCCTGAACTTAATTGTCGAAAACTGCAGGCGATAAAGTATTCAATTTTGTTTCCATAAACTGAAAAAAAAATCTCTATCTTAAAAAAACATTTACAACCTACCCCATCCTTCGATTGATGACTACCACAGGGAAAAGGTATTCGGAGACAGCCAAATACACATCTCTCAGGTAAATATCTTAGGCACGCTAACGTATATGTTTTTGATTTGAAAGTATTTATTGTACTTACACACATTACATCAATGATGTTATTTTCAGTGAAAACAGATAATGATAACAATAAAACATATATCGAAGCATTATAATTTAAATTAACCTGAAGTAGTAGTACAATAGGCAAACAAATTCGATGATGCTAAAGTAGACTTAAAGTAGATGTTGTGGCTGTGTTATGTTCCCAAAGTATTAAGCCCACAGGTAATGAGGAAAAACAAATGTGGAGACGATTTAACGATGATATTAGGGAATACATTGATATCTTGAAAGATTGAAATAACTAAGTAACCCATAAGCCGACTATTATATACATCATTGAGGTTTAACAAGTATTCTTGTTACATTTTCTCCGCTTTGCCTGCAAGCAACGCGGTGGACCCAAGTGGTGCGAAAAGCTCGATTTCGGGGCTTTCGCTTACTGTTAATAATTATTTACCGCCCGGGTATCTATATATCCTTAACGATTCTTGGAAACATAATTTCGATGTAACTTGTCTTATCAAATATCGCTATTAGTAATGAACTGATTTGCAAAACAATCTAGTAGTACAATTAGAAAACACTAATTTATCGTAAATCAGATTATTACATGTTCAATTGAATTTAAAACAATAATGATATATTCTAGTAGAGAAATGAAAATGATCGGTAGATTTTACACATAATTGATACGATTGATATTTAAAATCAGATTAGGTCTTTCAAATTTAATAATCCGAATTTTATCTGAACATTGAACAAATGCAAATTTTATCTAAATATTGAACAAATACCAAATCGGACGTTAGTCATTCAAGATGCTTGAATATAACTAGCCAGAGAAAAATATTAATAATTGATACATGTAGTATGATCTAAATTAAACTATCGTTGTTGTAGTTTAATCTAATAACATCTCTTTTGTTTGATGTTGCATGGATTTTTTAAACACTCTATTACTAATAATCATTATCATTATTCATGTGTATCATTAAAGTTAGGATTTGGTGTTGCAAAAAATTAAAAGCTAAATTTTTGCTGTTGACACGTTTAACCATACAAATTCTTATTTTACAGAATTATATAATAACTTAATTATGGTTCCCCATCTAAAAAGTATACGGAAATCAAGGAAATGTTCCATCACAACTAAACTCAAGATATTCAACAAACTTGATATGAATTATTTGGATGATATGTATAAAAAGACATAGAGAGGACCAGTATATAGTTTCCACAATATGTACCTCGGTATGATCTGTCACTTTTTGCCGGCGATGATTTGAAATAGTAAGAGAATAGAATACCAGAGCATCGATCATTGAACAATGAGATGGCGACGTCTGCCATATATGTCAGCCTCTCCTCCCCTCCTCACGTACATAGGCCTACCTGTATAACGTATGAGGGAATCCTAGATCTGGTTGATGTACGATGGGTTGGATGGTATTTGAAGGGGTTTTGATATGATTATTTTGACCGGGAAGGGCCCAGGTTTCATTTGGGTATTCCTACTTGAAATCATTTTTGGTGATGTATTAAAAATGTCTTGTCCCTCAGTAATTTCCCAGGAAGGAATATCATTGGTAGCTATATAGTCAACAGCTAAAGTTGTTATTCTGACTGGGCACTCGCCTTCAAGAGTAGAATAGTAAATTATTGTAGAATCATACAGTAGCCGAGTTTAACTTGCAAAATGTGCAAAAGGCCCCCGAGAAGGTGGCTGCATGGTTCGAGGCCCCACTCAGGCCACTGACTACTCGTGGCAGAGCCATTACCAAACTCCATAATTATGTTAATCAGAAATGGTGAACGATTCAATTGTAATATATTGATCTCAAATATATCTGAAGCCTACCAAGCAACACATTCACCTGCTATGGAACGCCCTTTCTTTTCGTTTGCAATGAATTTATTATTTAAACTGCATATGGCCGCATCGTATGTGTGTATCGTTTTACATTTTAGCCGATTCGGATTGGTTATAATGTCATGGTTTCCCTGATCTTCTGAGCGATAGTCCTCTGTCTTCTACCTTTTATTGCAGGAATTGAGTGCTGGTTTTGTGCGATTGGCCATATATAATTAATATGTGTGGGGGTATTTCAAATACCCAACATATACTATAGTGTTTTATATTTATCTTAACTCAGGTTTTATAATTTAGGAGGTAATTTTTAAAGGATTTTAGACTAAACCAATGCTCATAATTATGTATGCACTATGCTTCACGGGGGCACATTCACCGACTCGTCAATTGCAAGGAATTTTGTATACATATGTATGCAGGTGTATATAGGCTACATGTATGATACCACCCACTGTTGATGATCTGTGGGCTACATACATACTGAGTAGTTGATCTATAGAGAGGTTCCGCAAGCAAACCTCAATTACGTAACCGTAACCATATCGTTTTTTTGTAAATTACGTCATCGATAGTGCCATACCGTTTTTTAGCATATCCATTTCGACAACATGGCATTCACATCAGTAGGCGATGTGAAGAAAATCCTTGAATAAGATTTCAATGAATCGTGACTCTCTGTTAACGTACGTTTGTACGTAACATATATCTATGATGATATATCATCATAGATACGGAGACGGTATAGGGTTGACTTGCGGAATCTCCCACTGGGGGTCTCATTTCTCTTGTCACTACCAAGGAATAGCAATTGTCGTTTGTCACTAAGAAAATTCTTTTGTCATTTGTCACTTAATTTTAGTTCAATGGTCGGTTTTTTTGTCACTAAGGTCTATGTCAAATTGTCAGGCTAAAGAAGTCTTTTTGTCAATTGTTGGATCTTTATCAGAATAGCATCAAATCTATTTCCGCTATCTTCTTCTAAACCGCTTAAAGGATTGCTCAGATTGTTTGAGGTGAACCATATGCCACACATGGTGCGAATGATTTTTTTTAAATATATATTTGGGTTAATAGAAGGTTTAAAACCCTCATCGGAGGAACATGTATAATGAACTACAGCAACACAATAGGAAACACAATGTAAAGAAACTAAGTTACAGAGAGAAGTTGAAAGAGAACGATGGTGGGAGAGGGAACAATGAGAGATGAAAATGTGGGCCCACTGTCCCACTAGCAAATCCTGTGCGTAGCACGGGCATTTGCTAGTATGATATTAAAGGAGATAATTATGTCATTGTTACGTAATATGATATTGTAACGATCATGTGAAGTGTTTAAGACGACTCTATTATGAAGCCTCTATGGAGCCTCCAAAGGATCTCCAAGGATCTCCCTGTAACTCCGGAATTGCCTCCGAGAATCTCCGAGGATCTCCATGGATCTCCAGAATCTCCAGGAATCTCTGGGAATCTCTGTGTAGTTCCTCCGGCCGCCACTATGCTAGAGCTTCCAGACTTCGACCATTGCTTATGTTAAATATTACTCTAATTTATGATGAAGTTTGTATTTATTCACTCATTATATGTATTTATATATTCCTGATTTATGTTACAAATACCTTGATGTATCTGTTGGTCATTTTATAAGGGCCCTGCACTGCTATGCCTATGTCATTGGTCAGAAGTCGGTGGACTTCTGCCCACCGGCCACAGGCTGAATGTACGTCCTACCATAATGATGGGACAAATGTGAAAAAGCTGCTTGGTCTGCGATTCAACCCGTCAATGTTCAGATTGGAAGTCCTAGGTGCTAACCATTTGACCATAGAGGACTGTAGAGATGATGCATACAAACAATGAGCATATCTGGACTTCACCTTATATATATTGTGATGCTGGTGATTCCCGTCGTGGCCTGTATTAGTAGACCTGTTACGTAATAGCTGCATCGGCGGATAGCCGTGAATATTTCACGCCTGTTATGGACGTCCATGCATGGATGTTGGGGATATATATGTACTTATCCCAGACGATGCCCATATTCTGAGATTCACAGTGTGTCAGACCTTCGTATGGGCAGGTTGTGAAAAAAATCCCAACCTCAGCAAAGGAGTTCAAGAATAAAAACTGGAATTGCAGATGTATTTTCTCTATATTCTTATTTACCTCGGAGCAATGTTAAAACATATTATATAATATTATCCACCCTTTACCTTTGATTCGGAGATTAGTTCTTTCCCCCACTATCCTTATTAAATATATTCATAATATATTCTCGAAGAAGTAACCTATACGATCACGATCTTATTATTAAATATCGGTAGTATTTAAGCCCGGAAGGGATCGGCAGGCAATATCACAGACGTGCAACGCTGGCTCATCATCTCAATGGAAAAAACATAGGCTATATTCTCACAACAATATAACAAGATAATGAACAAATCCCTCAGACCAAAGGTCGCATACGCGGTACCCTATAGATAAGCCTACATGTGTGCAGCTATTCTCTACTTTGAACAAGAACTGCATATACCAATGAAGTATTACTGAACTCAGGACCTGAGCATAATTTTACATGGAAATCAATCTAAATACAGCTGACCTATAGATGCACCAAAGAATGATGGGAAAGTGGCATTTCGTAAAGGTGGGCATTAAAGCCTATATTCGTCCACATAATTACCAACAGACATTTTTTATATTACTGTCCACGGCATGCATTCTCGTCTACAGTTACTGCTTCCATTTGGAATCACATGTGGCGTCGATCTCCACTTTCGGGGAAATTGTTACACTCAATTTTCCGGAGACAGACCATGCGATGGGCATTCGTAATACCAGCGATTTTAGAAGAATCCTCATATGGACGGCCTACTTTAACTCCAGAACCTGGCCAGTAAAAGGTGTGGGACAAGTTCCTTTTCTCCATTGCCCTCAGACAAAATGTCACCTGTCTTACCTGCGATATAGGTATACATACTCGGATGTGATTCTCTTTCATGAGCGTGATATTAATATGCTCCCCCCAAAGTGGCACTCATGGCAGGCCTGGGTATTCTACACCCTAGAGTCACCCTTGAATTGCTTCAATATTTACGAAAATAAGGACTACAATCGTCTTTTTAACTGGACCATGACTTACCGATTAGATTCTGATGTAAGGTGGACTTATGGTCATACGTTTAAAAGGAAAGGTCTCACACCACCATTGGACGTATCATTCATCAAAGGAAAAAGCAAAATGGTCGTTTGGTATGTGAGTAATTGTAATTCAAAAGAAAGGCTGGAATATGCCTCAGAACTGTCCAAATATATTCCCGTTGATATATATGGTCAATGCGGTGTGTCAGATGGATGTAATCGAGAACCAAATTGTACACGATCTTTGAAGGGAAACTATCTTTTTTATCTATCTTTTGAAAACTCGAGGTGTTCGCAGTATGTCACAGAAAAGTTCTGGAACGCCTTGGACGAGTATGTGGTGCCTGTGGTGATGGGGGCAAGTGTCGATGATTATAAGATCATTGCCCCACCCAACTCTTTCATACACGTAGATGAGTTTTCAGGTCCCAAACACCTGGCTGAGCATCTTCAATTATTGGCAAATTATCCCGAGAAATATCTTCGATATCATAGATGGAGGGAAGAATGGGGAACGACACAGAACTCTATGGATGACCCACTCTGTAAACTATGCGCGATGGCTCACAATGCTACTTACCCTAGGAAAGACTATAACATCTCTGAGTGGTGGAGCACCAACAGTTGTTTTACCCCTCATTGATTGAATGCCCCGTTCCGGGAGACATTGCTTAATTCAAATTCAAAAAATCTTTTATTGCAGATATTTTTACAATCCGGTTGGCCAGTTCTGTCTTTTCCAGACAGTTCTTCCCATGACTGCCTTCCTTCAGAGCTTCGAATTGATATATTTATACAGGAACATATTTGTTATAACAAATATTGGGAAAATAAGAGGCTTAAAGCTAACAGTAGTTGGGAATGGTTATGAGATAATAATGAGATAAGATGAGAATAATTACAATGGACAATAATGAACGAAAGTACTAGCTATGAGGTAAGTATGACCGACAGAGTTGCAATAACAACAGGTTGCATTATCGTATATTTTGGATAGGTACATAATGTAAAACGATTTAAAGAGATAAACACCAAAACCGTAAGAAAGACGATGTCAAGTTGATATTTGCTTGAGATATTTTTATTTAGATGTAGTTCGTTACTCCTTCTTCAGGGTATAATATAAAACCAACGACAGTGACGTATAGTGTATAGCACAAAGACCCGATTATACGCTTCTAAAAAAGTAATCTCAAATTAAAATCGACGAGGTAATCCTATCCATACGCTTCTAAAAAAAGTAATATCTCAAATTAAAATCGACGAGGTAATCCTATCCATACGCTTCTAAAAAAAAGTAATATCTCAAATTAAAATCGACGAGGTAATGTCTACTGATAGAAAGACAATTTTGAAGGGAGGAGAGCTCTTTTTTAGCTAGGGCCTGCGACAGAATGTTAGAAATAAAAGAACAAAATGCGTATGAGTTGGTCAGTTGGGAATTTATGGTAGAAGCTCTCAGAGCTCACAATATCAGTCAAGAGTTTCTTAATTATATTGAAGCGTTGTTATGTAAATCAAGAGCAGTCTTCTGCAATAATGGTTTCTCTTCTGATTGGTTCCTCTTCTGATTGGCTTATCATTAAACCCTGGGAAATCAAACGGTTGTATTGTTGGTAATATGTCTATCACTAATAATTTATTATTGGAGATTAAATGGGGAAATAGATTGAAAGTTCTAGGTGTAACTCTTCTATCACCTAGGAATGAAAAGATTATGTCAAAGCTAAACGGTGAACTGGTGATTACTAAAATGATGCCAGTGGTTTATGATTGGAGAAACCGTTTCATCTCTCTAAAAGGGAGAATTGTTGTTTCGAATATTTTGTTATCACCCATTGTTCAACTTGTCATGTCTTGTATTTCCCTGGACAAGCCTCTAAGAAAGAGAATCAATAATATTATAATAGAGTTTGTCTGGAACAATAAGCTTCATATGATTGCTGCCCCCTTTCTTACCCCAACAATTAACATAGGAGGGATGAATCTTAGATCAATAGAGGATATCTATGAGATAAACAGAATAAAGTGGCATCTATGTAGGTATCAACCTAAGAAGTATAGTTTTTATACAGAAATATTCCTCGTATGGAACAGGTACTACTACGGTAAAGATCCAGAGGGCCCTGAACAAATTAGGCGAGAGAGGTTGTGGTCAAACAGAAACATAAAGATTCGAAATAAAATGTTAGACTGCCCCTGTGGAAATCTAAAGGGGTGAGTGTCCTGGGCGATATCCTCGAGGAGCAGGGTAGGTTAATGACTACGCATGATTTTAAAAGGTTTTATAACATAAAAACAAACTTCGCAGAAAGAATAGAGCTCACCAGAGCCATTCCAAGAGACTGGATAAATCTCATGAGAATCTCTTTTGATGTACCAGAGGAAGGAAAAATCCTTTTGGATACTGCTATTCGAAGATGGTCCATCAAGCACTTATCGCTAAAAAAAAATAGACAAGATAAAATTCCACATGTATACGTGGTAGGAGATATTAAAACTCTCTGACGTGGAATTTGAAGAGAAAAAAAGATTGGAAAATGGCTTCCGAGAGAATATATTTAAGTATCGGCTGAGGCAAAGTTGCAGTCGTTCCAATATAAAATGTTACACTGAGTTATACCATGTAATGAATATATGAAAAACATCAGGGTAAAGAAATCGAAACGCTGTAGTTTCTGTCCTGAAACAAGAAATAGTTAACAGTGATCAGTTTACATTTATTTATTTATTTCTCGTTCATGTAGAAGATTGCGTTTCCAAGGGAAACGGAGATTGATGTCAGTTAAATGTAAAGTTCGAGAGGGAGGGAGAGGAAGTGGAGACAGAAAACATGAAATCCCTATCCCATATATATGACTGGTCATTCCATGTGATTCTGTTGGTCTCTTTAACACCTTTGCATATGAGGTATCTTATTTCTCAACTTGCCACTTTAATTCACACATGGTCTACCCTTTAATTCACACCTAAACGCCATCCTCTCCCCATCCCAGCCATTACCAGCATGATTCTGATCCCATCTGCTGATATCAGAATCAACAGATTCTTCACACTGATATCCAGGATGGGAGGAGCCAAGATGCTATCAATGATTGACAGATCTCACCCCAATTCAATTAGATTGATGATAACATCAATCTAAAAATCGATGATGTTGGTAATTTCTTGGTCTTTTGTCTAAAAGCTAATCAGCAATGGCTTAGCCTGCTCGATTGAATACATAGTACTGGATCCTTTAACAAAAATGGAAGAGACCAGGATATTATAGAGAAAATCGACGGTGTAATACAGATAGACCCAGGCAAAATCTTGCTAGGGTTTGACATGATCAATCTGATCCCATCTGCTGATATCAGAATCAACAGATTCTTCACACTGATATCCAGGATGGGAGGAGCCAAGATGCTATCAATGATTGACAGATCTCACCCCAATTCAATTAGATTGATGATAACATCAATCTAAAAATCGATGATGTTGGTCATTTCTTGGTCTTTTGTCTAAAAGCTAATCAGCAATGGCTTAGCCTGCTCGATTGAATACATAGTACTGGATCCTTTAACAAAAATGGAAGAGACCAGGATATTATAGAGAAAATCGACGGTGTAATACAGATAGACCCAGGCAAAATCTTGCTAGGGTTTGACGTGATCAATGATAGCTATACATTGATCAACTGGTTGATCATTCATACTAAGTCATTTATACACAGACAGAAGCTGTTCTATAAAGATGAACTGTCATTTGTGCACCTTGTCAATGAGCTAAAATCCAGGTTAAATATTACAATCAAGGCGTTATCCATTACTCCAGGCATGAGGGTGGCTACCTTACCCTGGAGATGCCTCAGGGACGAGATGCCTCAGGGTCGAGGCTGAAAAGCTCAAAAACCGGTTTTTAAAAAAAAGAAAATCCTAATATGCACCCACCTTCAGCTAGAACATCCCTAGTGTGTGACGACCGGTCCAGGTGGCGCCAGTAGCGCTTATGTTCATAGGTTACCCAATATGTCTTCTTTCGAATTGTTTTGCTTCTATAAACCTGTTTCCTCTTCAGGAGTCATTCTCGTTAATATTACTATATCTATGTCGCCATGATAACACTAAAAATGTTTTTATGTGTATGTCTTAGCAGTGTAGAAGCCAAGATGGCAGGAAGAGTTTTAATAAAGATGTTGCAAAAAAAGAACCGATTATACGGTACACGATTGATAATACAGAAAAGTTTATTTGTTCTATATCTGGGTACATCACACAAACACGCCACCTGTGATATGTTTATTATTCAAATACATCTCCAAAATATGGACGCTGCAGTCGTTTACGGATTTTTTTTTCATTGACAGCATACCGTATTATTATATATGTATTTCGTCTTACAGACAATGTTTCTCAACGTATCAAGTGAAAAAGAATATATATGCTAGCATAAACTTGCTTGAAAAATACACCGGATAACTAACATTGAAGTGTCTAGAGGTAATGCATCTTAATTTTCTTAAAGTTGAAATTCTTCATAATACAATTATACATAAGTAACAGCGCTTAATAGTACATTGCTGCTATCTAGTGGATTGGCATTGAACTAATTTTTCATTGGTTTCAACCATTGCCGCCACTTGCTTTTTTTTACACCGACGATAGATTTAGTATCATATTGACACTGTAAGCAACGAGGCTGGTTTCTGTAACAGGGAAAGTAAGAGCATATAGGCCTATATTTTTGTATTTTCTTTTTCGATTT
This sequence comes from Sthenelais limicola, assembly GCA_942159475.1. NCBI lineage: Eukaryota > Metazoa > Annelida > Polychaeta > Phyllodocida > Sigalionidae > Sthenelais > Sthenelais limicola. The sequence continues at coordinate 108,691,077 of OW804095.1, read as the reverse complement.
ATACATAAAAATAAGATATGAAAGAGATAAAATGGTTCGGTAAAGGCATCATTCATCACCAAGTTTCTCATAACTAATTATGTACTATTTTTCTAACTGTAAATGACATTATGTAACTGAGGTCAAATATTTGATAGAATAAAACTCTAAGATCAATTGGGCTTATTGTCCTTTCGTCATTAGTATCGACATGTCAATAACTACAGCGTCCAGAACTTATTTAAACCTGCAAAGCACAAAAAAAAGATGTTTCAACGTCCCATTCAATCATTTGCGATGAATCATTTTGAATGAAATTTTAATTTAAGGCGGTATTGAGAACCATGCCGTGATGCAGGTGATCGACATGGGCAGGTAAAAACTAATAACTATAGGTAAAATAGCGACATACTCGATTTCGTTTAAGAATGGACAGCTTTTCTGAAGAGAGAGAAGAGGGAGGGGTGGAGAAAGAAGGAGAAAGGAATATTTCCGCGAAGTAAACATATAGTTCTGGTATTATTTGTGGGTGCATGGGGACCACTTAGAAGTAGGGGAGTATGTATACGTCTCTTACTGATTCTAACATAGCCATGTTAAAAATAATCCATACAAATCGCTATCCTAATAACGCCCTCTTCACGGTCATCACGCCGTCGACAGCCGTGTCTTTGACCCTTACGGCTGTACCTTTGAGCCACGAAAACAAACCACCTGTAATTAACAGAACGTTCATTTAGATATATGTCGGATATTTCATTTAGGTGTATGGCCCTTTAAAAGGGCCGCATTCTGTCGGGATAAGGTAGGGTAGTCCTATACATGTAGCCTACATGTATACATGATGCACAAAAGTCGCGGAATATATTTTTCAATATGGCCTTAACTTCACCGGTATTGATTCACCGAAAAAATGTAAGATTATGGATTTGTTATCTCTAAATTGTACTTATGTATTTCAGAAACAAATGACTTATTGTTTGCTTACCTTGCTTTTCCTTATCCATTTCTGTTCGAAGGTTTTGGGCTGTTTCATGTGACCTTTGTATATCCCTGTTTAGCTTGTCCATGTCACGTTGGCTATCAACCTTGTGGCGGGCTATTTTTTCTTCCATATCTTCCTTATACCGCTTATCAGCTTCTGACAGTTTTCTTTGAGCCATTTCCTCCATTTCTCTTTGTAGATTTTCATTGCTCTGCCGCTCCTCCTCAATTCTGCGAATTGTTTGTTCGTATTCCCTATTTTGGCTCTCCCGTTGCTGCAGTTTATACTCATATTCATGTTTCTGTCTCTCCATTTCTAGCTTAGCGTTCATCATTTCTTCATAGCGTTCTTTTTCGAGCCTCCTAAGTTCTTCTTGGCGGTTCTTTTCTTCGGTGAATTCCCGTTGCGATCTCGCTCTTTCGCGCTCTAATTGTTCTGCTTCCCGCTTGAATCCCTCTTCCATCAGGCGCTGCTGTTCCTGCATGCGCTTCTCGTGCATTTCTTCTTGTTGCCTATGCAATTCTTTCATATCTTCTTGGTATTTCATCTCCATCTTATTCCGAGTTTCCTCCATCGCGGCCATGTTGTCCTCAGCCAATTGTTTGAGATGTTGAATCTCTTCCTCGTCTCTCTTACGCTCGCTTTCCAAGCGATATGTTTCTTGTTTCATTTCTGTCAGAATAAAGAAAATAATTAACATAGTGATGTGCATAGGACTTTTCGAAGGATTTTCAAAATGGTATGTTTTAAACAGCATATTTCAAATAGGAACCTTGTATCTTCTTTTCCTCCTCGGTCATTCTCTCGTCCGCTGCTAATATTGAAGCTGAAGTGTTTGCAGATGAAGTTATGTAATCATCTAACACGCGCTTTTTCTGTGGGGAAAAAGTAAAAATCAACGGTTTGACACGTGGTGATTTCACCTTCGGAATGATATAATTTGTGTTTAATGTTAGAGCCCCAGAACTATAATTTTGTTTGGTGAACAAAATCCCTACATTTGATTCAGACAATTTCAGACTTTTGGTGAAGGATTAATTTTTAAATACATGTAGCCTACATCTTTTAGGACCTACACGAGGTGCTGACCCGGGAATTCTGATTACATTTAAAGTGGACTTGCCTCCAACCCTAGCCCACGTTGCTTATTGTAACGTTCAATCAGGGCATTCATGTCCTCCGTATATTCTCTGAATCCACCACTTTGCGTGTATACTTTGTTCTCTAATTTCCCTTTGATCACTGCTTCAAGTTTAGCCAGAATTCCGTGGCATCGTTCCTGGGACACTCGCCTGTTTTCCTTGTCATAACTAAGGAATGTCATCAGCATTTCTTCCTATTAATGTTGTACATGCATATATGTAAATGTTTAATAGAATATCCCGCACATGATGCCAAAGAATACTTGAAATTCACAAATATAGGTCTACATGAAAGGGTCTTACAAATGTAAGTATAAAATTAACGTAATCTACTCATGTAATGATGTAGGGGATTAACCATATGCTATACATGGCTAATAAATTACCTAGCATAGACATAATAAACACTATTCTACAAATGAAGTTGGCATTTAGTGGCAGATTCACCAAGTATTCTCACCGCCAGCGTCTTTTGAAAGGATCCTTCGAAATCTCTGATAGCTCTATTGGTAAAATGAGCGATAGCCTCTTTTTGGCAGAGCTGGTTCGCACGAGACAGTTCTTCCTCCGTCTCGGTGGGCATGTGAATCTTCCCTGTAAGGAGCTCCTTGTAAAGTTTCAGAGCCCCTTCGATGGCTTTTCTATTTTCTTGGTTAGCCATCATAGTAAAAGCATTCTCAACACAGGGTACCACACCTTCCCTGATTGCGGCAACGTATGTCTCGATCAGGGTAGCAAACACTGAAACCGAAGCAAAAAGGTGCTAACAATAATTTCCTGTCTTAATTATTACAATTACCGGTATGATATTTTTTTATATTCGTAATGTTCTTGCCAGTTTTACATTAATTTGAGGCCGGTCTCTTGATTTACAATCGTATACACTTAAGTATCATTCTCAGCGTTCGAATTAACTCACTGGACCCAGTAACCTTGTTTCCATCTGGGAGTTTCAGGTGAGGACATTCTTTGTAGATAAAATCACAGAATCTGTTTGAGTCTTCTATGAACTCCTCACATAGATCGTCCTCGCAAACTTGTTCTAACTTCTTCAGTTTTTTTCTACAGAAAGGATAAATAGAAAAAGAGAATTGCATTTTCCAACATAAAACGATTAAAAGTATGGCTATCATTATTTGAGAATGTCAATTCAAATATTCCAGACAAAAGTCTTTTTATATAAGAAATTTTTGTTTAATACACATACGTAGATGCTGGACGGTCGAATGTGAAGCATTTTCTAGTTTTGAAATACTTTCGTATACTTCTTCGAGACTCTATGAACTCCGGACTTTTATTCTTTTCCAGAATAAGAAAATGTTCCAGGTATTCGTCAGCAGTCACATTCTGACCATCGATCTCAAGGTCAAGACAGAAGTCCCGAAGGGCTATGATGAATAGTGGGAAGTGCATGTCGAAATCGTGGTCACTCCCAGCTTCATCTGCTTCTCGCGCTTTAATCCGCTGTGATATCTCCGAAACAAAGCTTTGGAAATCATAGTTAAAGATCGTGCATGTGCAAAACTAAACAATGTGTAACTACCAGGCATATGGAGATGTATAGACATAGGTTTAATTTATATGACATGTAACATTATATGAAATTTACGGCATATATATCACCTCTCAAGTCAACAGGTGTTATTTGCCAAACCAGTCATAAGGTGGTACTTAGAGGCCATGGAAGAAATGGTTGGAGACAAAAGGACAGGCTAATTCTAAATATATCTCTTCTGCAAGGATACTGTAGTTTGGTTATCATGTCATTGTTTGCCGCCCCAAGGAAGTTATAAACTAATGTACTTGATAGAAGAGTCGCCAATGTAAAGATCCAGTTGTCGTGGTTCATGTCGCCCTAGAATGAACACACGCTGTCATTTTTTATACAACTATATCTTCCACAGAAATGTGAAAGAAATGTGGAGTGTATCTCCATAATTATTGTTAAAAATTTAGTTCTATGGAAAACACCAATACGACATATTCTCCTATATATTTGGGATCGTCCTTTCATTTCCCAAGATGTTTTACAAAAATATAATTTAATTCGATATTTATGTCACATAACAATAGGTTCAAAGTCTGTAAAGTATTTACAATGCATTGAATCAACATCAATTGTAGAGTTACCTTCTCAATATCTCCCAGTCCCTCGGTGTCCATGAGAACCAGATATGCCCCCATTTGTATTGGATGCGGACGCACCCAAATCCAAATTCCCTTAGTTTTACTTTGAATGGTTGCGCCAAGAGCAAACCCTGTAGCATAATATATATCAATTTGAAAAATCACAGAGCAAATTTAACTCGTATTCAATCATGTACCAATATTCGTAATATGATGCAGATCATCGTCCATGGTATAAAGATGCAATATATAATTGTGGACTACATTCATTGGTAAATGTCGGCCTAATGAAAACTATTTTATATTCACTAAAAGAGAAATGCACAGCCTTTATTACAATAGCTTCCTTTTCTCCTATTTTCTAAAGATATTATTTTTTCTCTTCGAAATAGTATGCAATTAATGGGCGTCGGTTAAATAAACACATTCATTGCATGGATAGATTCCCTGTGGCCCAATTAAGTTCCCTATATATATACGGCCACCAATGCACGATTCATCTTTTAGCTTTTGTTGTTCATTTTTCTATCAGTTCTTGGATTTTTCCTTGAGATAAAATTATGATATTCTTTCTTGTATATCCATCTTATGCATATTTTGATATGCCGCAGTCGGGAATACAGCGAATGAATTCTTATAAAAATCCTACACTAAAAAGGTATCTAGTGGTACAAACCGATAGATGTCCCTGCAAGTCTGTTCATCAGGTATGATTTGCCTGTCCTGTACATACCCGCAATGGCCACCACCACCAGTTTACGATCCAGCGTTCGCAATTGGCTGAGCACCTCATGATTCACCGTTAACTTCCCATCTTTATCCGTCTCAATTAAACATTGCGGAGACTCAAATATTTGACTAGTCTTCTGCTGAACAATCTGAGTGTAGTGAAGGCAAGAAATACATACACTTCTAAATGTATTGCGCTGTAGGTTTATGGAAGCATTTTTAAAAAAGAAAGATTTGATTTATTAGTTATGATTTTGATGTTTCAATGCTTGTGACAAATAGATTTAATGTGGAAAGGTAAAAAAAATATATATATTCGGCAAATTCTATTGTGCAAATGTGTTAACTTGAGACATGTGTATCTACCCCCGGAACACAACTTAAGATCTATATAAACTGTAATTATCCTAGATGTAACTGGAAAAAATGTGTCATGACTTCAGTAATAAAATTCGATTTGCAAAAAAAAAAAAAAAAAAAAGATATGAGCGCTTTGCGCCCATTGTGAGCGATAGTTCGATTATTTTACTATAAGTATAAATATTAGAATAAATATCAGTATAAGTATAGGATCAATCTGTACATATGATTAAGAGAGAGGCCGGGAGAAGGAGAGAGAACGAGAGGGAAGATGTTCCTATAAACCCTATAAATCCTTAAACATCAATTCATCCTATGAACTATATTCTCTATGCTATGAACCAGATGAATCGCAAACATGTCAGCAACACAGTGAATTTTGATTGAGTCCAATAAATATTCAATTACTAGTACCGATTTCCATTCACTATTCATTATAGACACATATTGGTATATAAACCGTTGTTTTGGGATTTGAATCGTCATAAAGTATCTAAAATCTAAAAGAAAACCCAATTGGAATTCTTATCGTACACGTATATGTTAAAAATATTTTCAAAATACCTCTCAAATGGAATGCGCATATAATAAATGTAGTTTGCTCATTGATGAGTTCATTTTCACTGATAACAAGACACTGAATTGTCCTTCTACAATTGAAGCCTTTTAACCTTTTTAATTCTTTCTTTCTATTGGTTTTCCCAGGGATAAAGCATGGTTTGGAGGAATCTAACCAGCCAAGATACAAGGTTGTATATACGGTACGTAATGTCTCCTAGGCTCGGGGAGTAGGAATGGTCGATTATGATTACTCAGCACGAAGTCGATATTCTTGAACGTGACCTGTATTTTGTTATATCTATTTGCCAATAATTATTTATAACACAATGGCCACCATCTCCTTGACACCGTTTAAACTGAAAACTGTCATTCGTAAAAAGAATTTCACATTTCCAGACCTATATTCTGTATATATAAATTCTTCACGTATATTGTAAAACAAAACTATATCCGGATGGTGTGACACATTTCTACCTCCCTGTATAAATGAATACGTTTTTGTCCATTAACCTGCCTTAAATTGTCAAGGGTTAGATTAAAAACGCTCGCTTTTACTTACCCTAGTTCCGCGATCAGACTTTCCAGTTCGAATCATTTTCGCTTTATGCCGGCCCACAAATAGGAGATCAGAATTTGCTCGATAAGACGCGATTATATTTTGACTACCAATGTCTTATCAACTTTGTTATCTCCAGTGGTCTTCGGTAAATATCTATTGGAAAGGTTTTTTTTTAAAATTCAAGGTTTACCGTATATATCTAGATTAAAACACGATATTATAATACGATCTAAGTGTTATTAAGATTACAAATTTTAGTACAGAAGGAATGCATATATGGTGTCGCATTCCATTTCATCTCATAATAAATAAATCTCATAACAAATACAGTTATGCACTCGCGTGAGTTGTAAATAGCTTGTGCTTTAGCTGTAATTACAATTTCACATATATAACAATTTACCCAGTTTACTACATTATTATATTGGTCCATTCAAAGTGCACACGTTTACATTCCGATAGATGAATTCTGCAATTGTCGATCGATCTGCTGATATCCGAGGAATAGTAGTATGATACTTACACTGTATTACTGACCGACGGCCATTTGGGCTCAATCCGACTGTCAATGGCTGGCAGCAGAGGTGCCAGTCACTGACCGTCGGTCCGTGCTGGCCGACGGTCAGCTGACCATTGCCCAATCGCTGATGGACGGTCCTGACCGTCGCGGCTGCTGCCGCGACGGCAGCGCCACTTTGCGCCGGCGGCGGATTTTTTTCGAACTAAAATCGGTAGCGCCACTGGTGGATATTTTCAGAACTAAATTCTTGTATCCCTGGGGTGGGGGGGGGGGGGGGGGGCTGGTAGCTGTATGCCTACTGGTTTTAGATTTTGAGGGATTGAGATGCTTTAGTTGAATGGTCCATTGTTCATTTGATTTTATACATATTAATATTTGTAATTGGGACCCATAATTATATTATTTTCGCTATCATTAAGACATGCTGAATCACTTTGAAAACTCAATATATACAAAAAATACACATTTCTTTTTGGCAAAACTTCTTTATTTCAACAAAATCGAAATGATAGTCCAACATAATAAATACAATAATCACATAATCACATGAAATATCAATATCCAACATGATCATATCATATCCAACATGATCATCAAATTATATACATTATATATACAAATTATATACGGAAACTAAACCACTGTTTTCTTTAACAATAGTGCTACAAAATATAATAACATCCTACATAATAACTTCAAGCTGTAATAATATAAAATAGTAATATTGTGCATATCCATTCCTTGCATAAATATTGAGCTTAAGCACTTGTCAATGTATTCTAGTAATTTGTATGTTTTTATGTCCAATATTTCTCTGTAAGCTAGAAGGGAAACCTTGTGCTTCATCGTATGTCACGTTTTTTTCTGAGCCTCTATCAGTAATAAATATTCAGCCATAGTTGGCCGACACGGTCTACCCCTTGGGCCGAGACAGCCTAAGCCTTGGGCCAACGATAGACTTTTCTGACCTGACGATAGACTTTTCTGACCTGACGATAGACTTTTCTGACCTGACGATAGACTTTCCTGACCTGACGATAGACTTTCCTGACATGACGATAGACTTTTCTGACCTGACGATAGACTTTTCTGACTTACGATAGACTTTTTTGACTTCATGATACTTTTTTGACTTTATGATAGACTTTTCTGACCTGACGATACTTTTCTGACCTGACGATACTTTTCTGACATGACAATACTTTTCTGACATGACGATAGACTTTTCTGACCTGACGATAGACTTTTCTGACCGGCCGATAGACTTTTTTGACCTGACGATAGACTTTTCTGACCTGACGATAGACTTCCCTGACATGACAATAGACTTTCCTGACATGACAATAGACTTTCCTGACATGACGATAGACATTTCTGACTTACGATAGACTTTTCTGACTTACGATAGACTTTTCTGACTTGCGATAGCTGACGATAGACTTTTTTGACCTGACGATAGACATTTTTGACCCGACGATAGACTTTTCTGACTTACGATAGACTTTTCTGACTTACGATAGACTTTTCTGACCTGACAATAGACTTTTCTGACTTACGATAGACTTTTCTGACTTTTCAATGGACTTTTGGTTCAAAATGTAGTGACTAAGGCAAAATCCAATATAGCAACACCTGGATACTGATAAAAACAAGTTATAGAGAGCAGAACATGGCCTGCATTTATTAGAAGTTTTTGGGAACACTGAATTTATACTTTAAGGTAATCCTTCTGTATTGTTCTGAAATCTCTAGAAGAATCATGCCACCTTGTTGTCAGTACCAGGGGTCCATTTCTTCGGCTTACTCTTGTATCTTAATAAGCATGCATCTTGCACTTATAAATGGGGAGTACCTAGACCAGGCCTCAGCACAGAATGCCATCGGATTAGAATTCCTGTACAGTGTTTCCTATGTTGCACCTCCTGTCCCATTCTGACATTCATACTGAAATAAGATAGACATCAATTTTAATTTTTAATAGATTAAGGATAATAATCACTAGGGAACCATCACTAGGGTACCAACCAGGGGGTTGTTTCATAACTAGTAGTGATCCGTAATGATTAGCGATTTTAGTGATATATCGCTGTGCCATTGCATAAGTAACGATAATAGTGATGAATCGGAAATAAATCTCTATATATTAACGTTATTTCCAGACGCATAATACAAGGTAGTGAACATTGTTCTGTTTGCCAAGCCTAGTTTTAAGATATGTATTCCATATTAATATATCAGGTAATATCACATGGCTATTCGGAGAGAGTTTGGTAGAGTGGAGAAGAATGCTTGGCTAATATAATGTAGAAATATGACCAGAAATGTCCATAAAGTAATCAATCAAAAGTCTGTACAATACATATGGAACCCCCTATATAACATAGGCCCTATATGTTATCACTAGGGCTTGCAAGGTTTATAGGGCATTAGAATCGATCTGATGAGATTCTGGGAGGTTTTTTTTCTCTATAGATTCCCTCAAACCACTTCCGTCCCCATAAATCAGTCCCTATAGATCAGTATCAAGCCTATAGATCAGTATCAAGACTTCCGTCTCCATAGATCAAGAGATCAGTATCAAGTCTTTTGATCTTATAGCCTTTAGGTTGATATCTATGTATAGGTAAAGCCAATGGTATATATCCTCCTGGATGTATAGGCCGCACTTTGGTATATAAGAATGATGCAACACAATATAGGATCTACTAGCTATATGCTATATAGCTAACTGAATGTATCTTTTATTTCATAATTTTTATGTTCTTTCTTGTTTCTAGGAAGGAACATAAGACCTCCCCTTTTGCATATATTTATGGATTACTATGTACTGTTAGACCAGGTTTGGTCAGATTCTGGGGTGTATTTTTTCACAATAGACCATGGCAATCACTTCTGGCAACTTCCGGGGGTTATAGACCTCAAAAGAACTGGTAAATAAAAGGTCTAGAGGTCGGTGAATCTTTTTTTCTTAATAGCCCTCAGTCGAATCTGACCAAATCGGGTCTAAAAGCACTAATACCCGAGGTTTTGGATGGTCTGGGTGGTCTATTGCCTGGTGGAAATTCTCGGGGCTAACGCCCCTCGAATTGTCCACCAGGCTATAGACCACCCAGACCATCCAAAACCTCGGGTATTAATGCTATAACATACTTTAGCCACTGGCTTGACACGCCCCCGCAAGTATGAGGAAATTAACCGTTCGTATATATGGATCAGAAGTAACCTACCTATAAGTTGCTGCCCCCTGTGGAACATAGTGCTTCACAAAATACCAGACACTCGCTCCCCCTACCGTTTATGTTGTTGATAGCTTTTTTATTCAGGCATAATTAATGGTTTTAAATATGATTATTTTAAATGTGATTATACATTTTAAACCGAGACTTAAATTGGTTTGATACAACAACAGCTCGGGTGCAGGTGAGTGAATGGCTATGATTATTGGTTTTAATTTAGGTAAAATGATTCTGCTTAAGCCTATAACCCAGAAAATTGCCTGGGTAAATCGTATGAAGGTGCTGGGTGTTTCTCTGTTTTATCCAGCTAATAAAGATACCCAAAACAATACCAACTTTGAGTCAGCCTTTGCGAAGGCTAAAGTAGTCGTTGCCCATTGGGAAAAGAGAGATATAACCATAAAGGGAAGAATAATTATTGCAAATGTTCTCATCCTCCCATTGTTTCTGTATGTTGCATGCATAATTTCGGTGGAAGACAGAATGGTTGTCGAGATCCAAAAAAAATGATATATGGAGGAAAGGTAGAAATAAGGTTGCAAGAAAATATTTATGTAAACTTATGGAGGAGGGTGGCTTGAAGTTGCAAGATATCCAAGCCAAACTAGAGGCGAGCAAGAAGAATTGCTTACAGAGGCTAATGATCGACAAAGATGCTAAATGGTTGGCATTTATGTGACACTCCCTGCAGGGAGATATCAAGAAGTGTTTCAGAGAAAGATGGCATATTAAGATTATTTCCCCCCTTCTATCAGGAAATTCTGGCCATGCTGTTCATGGTTCAAAGATGCCAACCTAAAAAAAAGTTGGCATTGTCCGAAAGTATTTGGAGAAACGAAAACTTCAAGCTTGAAAAAGCCATAATAAACTGGAGAACCTGGGAGAAAAGGGGTATCAAGAAAATAGACGACCTCTACGTTGATGGGAAGATAAAAGACCATAAAGGGCAGAATATCATTACTCATTTTTAATAGACACAGCGTCTATTAAGAATGAGTATGATATTAATGTTACATTTCTAGAGTGAGCTGCCGTTGAGATGGCGATACCCGAACAGTCGATCTTCCTGTTACAGAATAGTGAAGAAGTTAATTACAAAGAAGAAATGATCTGCTCGGTTAATGAGGTTGATGTGGATGTTTTGTCAGCCTCCTCAGGCGCTCTCTATAAGTCCTCCAACGCAAGTAAAAAAACATGTGAGGATAGAAATATTGAATGGGTAGAATTGTTCAGGTTCGATGACCTAGACATATCAGAGGTCAAAATGAAAGAATTGTATGTTATCCCGTACAGATGTACGCGGAATGTGAGGCACCAATCCTTCCAATTTAGGGTGCTAAACAGAATAATTGTATGCAATGAATATCTAAAAAAACATCCACATCAAGTTATTTCCAAAATGTAGCTATTGTGATGAGGATGATACAATATTTCACTTTTTTATTGATTGTAAGAAAGCCCACGAGTTCTGGACTTGTTTTGTGAACTGGGTGAAAAGAGTTAAGCATCTAGATAATACACTTGTTAGAAATATTGATGCAGTAAACATTCTGTTAGGAATACCAAAAGATGAGCCGAAACACAGGAGGCTAAATTACATTCTACTGTGTGCAAGATTCTTCGTGTACAAAAGGAAGCTTTTCCATAAAAACAAGTTATGCTTATTTGAATTTTTAAGTGAGCTAAAACTTAACCTAAGAACATTGAAGGACAGTGCTATGATTAACGTCTCTCATAAGAAGGATTTTTCCGGTTGGGAAAAGTTTTATAATGATCTATAGAAGTAGGAGCCTCGCTCATGACTACATGTTAGATAGACCCTTGTCTGCCATATAATAATTAGTTTAGGTATAAAAATCTACCTGTTGACGTGCCCGAGGTTAAGCTAGAGGGCGTGAGTACATAACAAAACAGAGTTGTGAAGTATGTTTTTATTTAATACAGTGTACAAAACTTCGCATCTGGTAAAAAGGAATGTAGCCTTCATTCTCGTCTTCCAAGACTTATAAGACTTTTTTTTCATGAAGTCCGGGTGTGTGTACCATCTATGAAGATTTTTCACGATGATCAAGACCTGTCATAACAAACAGTGTTAATATGTTTATGGAGTAATAAATGCCTAGTACGGGGAAAAAAATTCAAGGATGCTCCTATTCTGCCCAGAAGATGATAGTTTGGTACACTTTTTTGTAGATCGTCCAGAAACAAAAATTGTGTGGAGAGATATAATCCAATGGATTTGTGAGTGTTAAAGGGCTTAAGAATGGAATGTCACGGTTGATAGCAAATGTATAATTCCGCTGGGAAGAATAGAAGGATAACAGTTCACTAATATTCTGAATTAGAATATTCTGACAATGAAATCGTATATATACATGGGCAGAAACCTTTCCGAGACAATATGAATGAATTCACAATCTTTATGATCGAAAGAACTTGAATTTAAAGGTAAATACCAGCGTTGTCAGCACTGCAGCAGGCGGGAATTCAAGGAACTATTGCATGAAACAATAGAAGTCAATATATTTTGTTCAAACTTTGTCTTGAGAAAGAACATGGGGGAATACAAAATGCCCAAAAAAACTGGATGTTATCATATCATTTTGTGTTTTAGGGATGAGTGAAATGTGCTTCCATTCACTATTGATTTCAATGGGGGAAACTTATTGTGATACAAGTTTAGATGAATAACGTTTTTTTAAAGTTTAATGACCTCTTATTTGTTTTAATTGAGAGGGTAGAATAACATGTCAGCAATGTATATGCATATTTTAAAGAAAATCGTGTGATTAAATCATATGCTATTGAGGAAAATGCAGAAAATACCCGTTTTCCCATAGAATTCTATTGTGAACAGTAGTAAATTTCAGTGGTCCCTAAAATAAAAACTAACCCATTGACATATGGTTTGGTGGGCTTTTTGGGTTCCCCCAACCATGTTCTTTCTAAATCCAAAGTTTAAAGAAAATTTCATGATTCATTCATTTTTGTATTAAACACTGGTATTTACCTTTAAACTAAAAGTCATTAGGTTGAGTCAGAAGATGAGAATGATAAAGGGAAATGTATTGAACAAAATTAATGGGAACAGGTTATGTCTAGGGTCAAATAATTTAATGTATCATGAACAGGAAATAATAATAAAAAAAGGTTATACTTTCATGTGGCACCAATGAAGATCCGTTCGTTGGCGTATTTAAACAATTGCGGATTGTAGTCATCAATGAGAAATTAGAGAGATTAATGAGAAATACAACATTTATGTATATCATGAGGTAAAATTTCTAGATTATATGAAAAAGAGTAAAAAGTAAATTGTAACTATCAAAGTTGGAATATTAATGTAAGAATATCTCAAATGAGTGAACTAAACGTGTCCAGAGACTTGTTGTTCCTTCTATATGTATCGCCCAAATAGAAATCAGGGATCAGTCAATGTATCAAATTGAAAATTTCCGAATTGGAGTTTTTTCCTGCCTAGTGGTACAGTAGCGATTTTTTTATGAGAACTCGTATGACTTTTGATCCTTAAATTGTTGCCGCATGATGATTCCCTGCAGATAACAATTACACCAATGCAAGAAGAATTCTAGGTGCACTCCATTGTCTGATCAGCTTCACTGATATTCTGAAAATTAATGGAGCGTTTCGCGGATTATAGCTCGGAAAGAATCAATGCGAGTTATGAAAGTTAACCCAAAGTGGCAGTGTCCTCTTCTACCATAATTTCCTTCATGGTGCGTAGGAATTATGAGGAGTGTGAGCTAAGAATATCTTCATGTTTTAACTTCGAGCGATAGGAGGTAAATGTGAGGCAGCCAACGACCCCTTGGTTACGCACTGCTTGAAATCAAAGGACTCAAGGTTGGGATTACTCTTGGTCACAAATGCTTAGAATTGTTTCAGCCGTCGTCTTCAAGTTCCTAAGAATTTGGATCCCGGTGAATGGAACGTACGAAGAGTTTCAAACTGCATTGACCATAGTCCATATTGATTGCATATAATCAATACTATTGGGAATGCGTCCTTCATTTTGAGGATAATAATCACGCTAAATTTCTTTTTATAAACAATGTAGCTGAACAAAATCAACATTGATATGTCTATGCACAATATGGTCCATTCTCACAATGCAATGACATATCTGTTATCATTTTTGAAGCTGTAATTGTTCCATCCATGATTAAAACGATAATTTTCAAACGTATTTGGAATACCTGATTCCTATTTTATTTGTTGAACCAAAGTCGTATGCAGACCAGATGGGAAACACTAATCTGCTTTAAAAATGCGGAAAGGAATAATACTTCCTGAGAAAAAGTGTTTTATTCACGATAGAAAAACTCGATGTCATACTTTACACTAACATTAAGATAACAGAATTAATCGTGTATTTGTGGAGGCAGAAGACGTTTTATTAGCTCCCATATTGATATGGGGTCTTTGGTGTTTGTTTGGTGATAAACGACCATAGAGTAGGTGCCAAAGCTAATGGTAAATAAATCGTACTGAACAAATGTGACTAACTATACTTGGGTAGCCCACGGTGGTCCCGGTTTACATGGCTAGTACGGAGAGGCGGGCTCTGTGGCCATCAACTTAACCTATAGACGCGTGGCGTCGGTAACTTAGTAACAACCGAACCGAGGCTGTCACACGTCCATGAGACAAGGCCCATACAAACTGTCATTTTAGGACCTAGTAAAATCACTCCTCATACTAAGATTACAATTAAAGGTGAGTCAAGTTTTAACAACTTTTTATTTCATTTTAAAATGATAGAAGCTTTATTAAGCCTCTGCTTAGTAAGACAGATTAAGGTGAGTTCAAGAGTTTGGAATGGTGTTAGTATTGCATTTGATTTCCCTCTTTCACTACCTGTTGGTAGGTTGTTGTGAGGTCTGAGTAGTGGAAGTCAAACACCTCCTTGCAAACAACAAATTCATTGCTCAAATAGGAGAAATCCTCCAAGATGATAGCCCAAATAATGACTTGTATATATCGATTGAATGGTTCACGAAATTTGCATGCAGACAAAAAATAATTTATTACTTATGTTCCACTAAGAAAATTTCCAATATAATCACCACTTAATAGACGATGTTCTTTATTTTTATGGTCTAATATTATAACGGTGGAGAATTGTGGAAGTAAAGTTACATTTGTAAAATTTCATTTAGAAAGGCATTCAACATTAACGTAATTATCCGTTGATAGGAAATGGCACATTCATTGAGTGGTCCGGGAATGCTTCACAAGTATCTAGATAATTGAGTTAAACACTCCAAATACACTAGTCTATTTTAATAGCGATTAAACTATCTCAGATACGTGGCTTATCTCTAACATCGAGCTTATAAGAGGAAATGGCATTGAAAAAGTTTGTTATGCAGGTGCCCTCGCCTATGACACATTTGACAGATCACTCGTCCCATCCATGCTCAAACGCAAGGGAACAGTGTTCTTTTGTTTGTTTTTCTATATTTAATGATAGAACGGTAGTATATTCCTTTCAATAGAAACGTACTACTAATAACCGAAAGTTACAGGTTATGTTGATATTTATGAATTATAAAATCCGTCCCCTTTCGCCTGTATATGTTTTAGTACCCCGAGTTACCCATAATTGAAAGTAATTCCAAAGGGGAAAGCATTATATTGAAATATAGCGCTAAATCAGCTTCTATCGCACACGATTCTAATAATTTTGTACAATATACAAGCCATAAAAGGGTATTTCAATATAAAGCTTTCCCCTTTGCAATTACTGTCAATTATGGGTAACTCGGGGTACTAAAATTAACCAAAGTTTACTAAATTAACGAATATTGATCGCTCATTTCAAGAATTTTGTTGCAAACATGCAGTAGCGGTACCACCAGTCTTGAATTCAATTTGTCATATTCCTTTTCATATTAGAACAATCCACTTTTCTAAGTAAGAATAATTTTGAAACAGTACATGTACTTCCATTCATGTAGTGAGCGCCCCGCTACAGCCATTGCTAACCTGTTACATTTCCCCCTAATTGTTCCAACTAAAGATCAATAATCTGTTTTTCCAATTGATGTTGGGTCGGAAGCAGTTGAGACCAAGTACACTTAGTAACTACTCGCACTAGCTGGTACCATTGACTAGTAGGCTGTCTTGCCTCCTCAAACGGCCGCCAGTGAAACATGGCTCCGACTTCAAAAGCATTGGGCCCTTACATGTGGGAATACATAAATGCGAAGCCAGATTGAAATATGGACATGGCAAGTCCATCCGCCGCACAGTTGGATTATTAAGTGTTTATGTTTTCGCAACGTGTGATTAGTTGCATTGAAGGAACCTGAGCCAATCGGGGAGCCAAAACAACCATAGTCCAGTGTGGCCAGTAAATGTTATTCCATGGACATATTGAAACAGGGCCGTCCTAACAATAACTATTGGGATACATAGTTGTTCTTTTAGTCTGTTATTTGTCTATGTTGAATTAATGGACCAAAGAAAGCCCATAACGACTGGGGTATATTTTGTAGACTACACGTAATCCTTATGATTTACTTCCCGCAAAACTTCAACAATCTGTTTCAATAATCCATATGAATAATCTAATAGTGGTCTTTTCTATGGCATAATATCATTTTCTTTATTGAGAAAGTACCACAGCAATATATTTGACAACTACTCCGCCATTACTCATGAATGTTATATCGCATGTTCCCCAAAGCAGCATGAATGGATGTAGATGGTATGTACATACAAATAACCTACGCAGAGTAGATCTATAATGTTGCGTTCATATAATACCTAATCAATAATAGAGCGAGTTGTGCCTGAACGCGCAGTGATTATTTGGCACCTTGGTTTAGTAGTTACAAATGTCGCACAGTGACAGCTAGAATGTGATCATACATCTGTTTTCTTTAATAGTCCATGCATGATATAGCTTCTTGCCCATGATATAGTTTCTTGGCACAGAACAAGCAACATGAGATTTAGCTTGCACAAAATTTCTTTTGTAACATGATCATTCTGCTCGAATGGTGATATCCTAGGCAGATTAACTTTCAGTTGATAGGATTAGTTTGGCATTAAAATAAAGAGACTAGTAATATCCATTCCAACGACGAGTTCATGTCCGAGTTCAATTGTCTTTAAATTTTAAGTTTCCCGAGAAAGAAAATCATAAAAGAGGTTCATGAGATACACGAGGAGAGTTCAATGAACATTTTAATAAGAACGAGATTGTCAAAATGTGTCAAATGTTCATGTACATACATAATTCCAAAGAAGGGTGCCGTCAGTAAATACTACATGTATATATTGCAATTGTACTTGTATATACTACCGTGTATGACGTCAATGTACCATTGAACATTTCCCTCTACTTTTGCCCATATAGAGCATATCTGCACAATTAAACATCCATTGTACGCTTTTCCACACGCCCTCCCATGGGAAATGCATAGCATAAGGAGCTATTATTCTCTGTGTGAAGTCGTCACGGTTAGATTGTGCTTTAACGCTCCTCTATTGGTCGGAAGCTTTCGCACCACCGATTCCAGTTCAGCTGAAACGGTACAATTCCCTAATAATGCAATACGAAGTTTGGCACCAAAGGGCTATCACCGGTTTACTTTTTGCACTCACAGGAGGGGACGATATTAGCCACACGAATAGAGTTAGTATAATTCTTTTGAGCCCGCGGTTTGTATTTTAATCATTACAAAGATCCTTCAAGAGGTTATAATTCATTATTCAGATTATATGAATTATTTCCCTGTAGCTTCTTATTTATCCGGCGAATGAGATCGTCCGAAATGTCCCATTGCTCGTTGGCAATGGTTTTCCTTATTTCAAACCGTGGTTTATCTCATATCCTCGCGGAAGTTAATTTTCCGAAACGCATCTAGCGCTTGCATATATAATACATAAAATACTAATATGTTTTGCTGTTTTTTAAATTTGTCTCTGTAGAAAATTACGCGAGATCTTGATGAACTATATTTTTTTCAATGTGTCGAGAATATCGTATCCGTGTTGACGGCAAACTTATACCCATTCCATGAATATACTAATATTTCAGCAGCCCAATATAACAAGCCTGTGGGATCAGACAGAGTCAATATTTATCAAGTGTGCACACCTCTTCACAAGTTTTGGCCTGATCTAGTTAATATTCATTACACACATGTCCTTTCCAAGAACAAATACAACAGGTTAGGGGTGAATATGTTATGCTAAACCCCGATGCATGAATCCGGGAAAGATTGCATGCATAGTGTTTGAGTCCAGCATGGACTTTAAAAGGTGTTTAAATATACTTCTGGTATTCTGCTTCTTTAACATTCATATAAGGAACTTCCGAAAATGTCTTTATCTTGTAGAATCCAAACACGCAGTGGTTAGATTAATTTCCCAGGGAGCAAATGTTTGAAACAACCAATCAATATTTGAAATATGTAAATTTTCAATGACACTTTTTGGTTGCAGAATGAGTCAATCCGAGGTGTTCAGACCCAGTAACGGGCCTCTGCTCGTTCGAGGAGGAATCTCTGAAGGTCCGGCCGTGTCCATGGACGTCTTCAGGAAGAAAACGGGGAGTGGCCTGGGCTCTCGTCCCGGAACATCATCATCGGGCTACCGATTTGGACAGCTATCTCACAACTCTTTCTTCGCTAGACACAATCCACACCCAGGTCGCGTCAGACATATAAAGGGTGAGTGGACACACACCCCTAAGTACACCACCACTGAAACGACATTTCAAATCGTACCCTGTTTTACTTCCATCCGAGATGACGAAGTGGATCTTCGTCTGTAATTAGATACCGTATCTTATTATTTAGATGACCGAAAAGAAATTGAATACTGTTAGGTTGTATTCTGCTTTTGATATTCTGCTTGAAAACACAAGACACCTGTATGCTCATTACCACAAATAGATGTAACGACAGACTGAGGTGTAACTTTATTATCTTGGATGGGTATAAAGCTTGGTATCGTTATTGATGCCGGAACAGTGACCCTAGTCACACTCCCTGTAGTTCCTTCCCTTCCATCACGTGAAAAGCTACACTACATTTACAAACTCATTTCTATTCCCAGATAACTTATTCCATGTCATCCCATGTATACCAAAACTGATTATCACTCCTGATATGTTGGTATCCTTTTACCACCACATATAATTACATTGCTTCACTCATTAAAACAAGAAGAATTGCATCCACGTACTGTTTGAACCGTGCATGTTAGAATTTCTGTCTATGTACGTCTTTCTCACATGTTCTTTGTCACTTACAGTGTGGAAAAAAGTAAGCGAACACTCTGAAATCTATCAGTTAATTTAAAGATAAAAGTCATACAATGGAACATATACTCATGCGTATGCATAAAATTGTTTGCTTGTATTTGCATATTTTATAAAACATTAATGCGAAACTAATGCGAGATATTTTCGGAGGACATCAGAATAAAGCTTTCACATGATGGGGATGGAGGTTTCAAAGTTGACACCAAGTGGCGGGTATTATTAGTCCACTGAGTCTTTGTATGACTGACTCTTGATTGATCGATATTTGGCTTGCCAGGGATCATACCCATTCTTAAATTCTTTCGCTTTCACCACTTCATCATTTGTGATAAACTTCTATCCTGAGTAGATGCGGTAATGTATAGTATGCCATACGTCCGTAAATCTCTACACTAAATAGTTCGAATAAGAGGCCGCATGTGTATGGAAGATGTATGTAATACATATACATTATGTAACAATCTACATTTCGGATAGAAATTATTTACCCAAATGCTGGATAATTTTAGCTGTGAATACGAAACAATTCATTTATTGAGTGTTATCATGGCAAAGGTGGAAAGTCATTACAGTCGATAATTCAAGGTCAGGCATAATATTAAACACGTGGTTGTGGGTAAGTAGTACGTGTATCTAAACCACCGCGTGCTGTGAGTGCAATCCCTCGTACCCTGGGGTGGCCACCTTGTATGTGGTACCCTGGGCCATAGCCCCATGTCACTATACTACTTACGTTTCCTTGGTAGCGCACTTAGCAGTACAGATGCACCCTAACTAACAACCAGCTTCAATTGTGATGTACATGCTTATTATTTTATTTTTGATCTAACAATCGAGAACAATGCTAGCACCAGTGTGAATTGAAATCTCAGATAGTTGCCATCGTTTTATCCTAGTTCTTAGATGACCGTTTTATTGTGTAATCCTTGGGTTGATGCCGTCAACAACGCACATTGCTTTCAACATTTCCATTTTTTCATATTCAAATTTACATAGGGTTTTGTGAATAGTGATTTCCCTTGATACTTCAATAATGTATTTAAGCTTAAGTTTTTGTACATTATAATATTAATCACAACCATCACGCAATGACAATGGTACAATTTGGATGATTCACACAAAACAGCACATCAATTAAACACAGAAGTGTGTACATTTATATTTCCAGGACTACTTGATGTACCAATTTGTTCTGTTAATGACGATGGCTACTTCGCCAATCCCCGTTATTCATTAAACTTCCCTCCAAACATGCACGACCAACAGAAGCTGACTAAGTTCACTGGAGCCAAGGTGAACACAATGCCTGTCCACTCAATCAATGTCAATAGTACACACCAACCTATTAACAGCATCACAGGTCTTCAAAACTACCTGGGCAAATCTCTCAACTTCCGAGTATTTAGAGAAAAGGCTATCCCTAAAATGGGCATGGGTAGGTTGCACATATCATTTTCTATTATAAAAAATGTACATGCAATAATAAAATAATGATTATGGCCATATAGGCTAAACATAGATCTTTGATCAGTATTTCACTTTCAACTTTTAATCATGTTTTAGAGTCATGAAGTACAATGCAATTTAATCCTTTTCCTTGGTAGAAGTGATGCGAAGGACGTTATTGCCCATGTATTGTGATATATTGCGACACTTATCTTCTTTTTAAATAATTATTCTGAATGCAGTGCCTGTGACTGACGCTTGGAGGGATGAATTACGAGCCCTGACAGAGGCTGTAGGACTTGCCCCAGGGAACCAATTACCGAGGCCGAGACCTGCCATTGAGACAGGAAGGTAAACCAAAATTGTTAACTATGTACAATTGCTGCTTCAATTCCTATCATGATAAAAAATAATTTTCCAAAATGTATTTGAAACTTCCAAAGCTATCGACACTGTCTGTGACCTTTAAATAGGAAACAGGGATATTTTATAACTTAATAACTAAAACAGTTTTATTCATTAGTATATTTCTTAAGAAACGGAGGTCTTCATGAACAATTTCATGGAATTGGTTTTATGGGCTTTTACTATTGCAGGAAACAGGTTTTAATAATCGGAATTGTGATTAGATACAATTTGTCAATTTTACATGTATAACGCAACTCAAAGATGGAAGTCTTTTCACTTTTGTACAATTGTGCTATATTTTATCAAATAAATTCAAGAGCTGATTTTGTTTTATGGCGAGTATGAATTTTCGGTCTTGATGGCTATTAATCAAATATTAACCAATAGTGTGAAATATTTGTCCTTGTTTGATTGCCTTGCGTTTGTAAACGTTTATTCAATTGCAACGCGGGGGTAGATTTTAAGCTACAATAACCAATCGGTAAATGCGATATACATAAAATACACGATAAACAACACACTACTATTGATTAATGTAGCACGTCAACATTACCTATATTTCCTATTATACAGTGCTGACACTATTGTTGTTGTATATCGATGAAAATAGTCGGACGCCATCCACGTGATATTACCGCTATTAAATTTGATTAAATTTTATACCGGACACTATAGTACCACCACCGATATTTCAAATATCATCTTTACTCGTATAGGCAACCATATGTCAGTAGGTTCTTATATTAAAAACACGTTTGTATTAGGCCTAGGACCAGTCAATATTCAACCGAGACAGGTCGACTCATTCCACCACCATCAAGAGCTATGACTCGTGGACAATCCAGGTCTGGTAGCAGGATGAACTACATGAATAAATTCCAGCACATTACAGAGGATCCTGACTTTGAGAATGTTGTAAGTGGGGTAATGGGGTATTTAGAAAATGGCTTCATAGTTCTCTGTTATTTATTTGTCTTCATTATTGTGGCACCTTTAGACATAGATGATTACATGATTGCATAAGTTTATTGCGATGCTCCTTACTTTAATTTTTCTCAATTTTGTCCATAAATATATGTGCGTGTATTAAATTAAATTGTTACTGCGACAGAAGCCTGATAAAATAATTTCAAGTACATTATTATTGATTTTAAATCTAATTATCATAACTATTTATTCCAGGTTTTGCAAATGCTCTGCCAAATCCTGCAGACTGAAGTAAATGCTGTCCAGAGCTGGCTCGTATCGGCCGGAGACAGGGGTGGGTAGCACAATCAAATATATTACACATCTCACTCTTGTAATGTTACAACTACTCGATGTTCAGTTTTATAAGGAGAACGATTTCTAGCGAGATTTTCTCTGCCTTATGTAAATTGCCCCTGTCACTTATTTATGACAAGAAGCATTCATCGTATTTAGTTGGGATAATCTTCAAATATTGCAATGGTCATCAATGACCATGAAAAAAGAAACTTAGAAAAAATACATTTATATAAACTTGTCCGAGCATGTACGCTCCTCTTTTTGTCTGGTCGAACCAAGAATGGATTGCCCAAAGCCGATTACAAGTGGTTCGGCGTTAAACTCACACTTGACCTTTTCCCTTGAAAATACGTGAGGATCGAACATGGTTCCCAATATGATGAGTCAATTTACTTTTTTTAATTCTGTGTGTCAGGGATTATGCTATGGTCAATACCCCGGATTAAATGCATTCGTACATGGATTTAGGAATCCATTTGGTGCTATCATTTTCTCGAATAACCTCCGGCTCAGGCAGCTAAGGCATCAATATAAAAGTCAATAGCTAAGTTTAATCCTTCATCAAGCATGGTTGTCGCAGAGGATTAGAGAGCCCCTTGAAACACTGTAAGCCTGTTGACCTATTAGTATTACTTTTTCAGGAAGACTATGTGGGTTTTTAAAAAGATACCGTATGTACTCATACACTTAAAAAAGTATTTAGGGACAACAAAATACCGTGGTCTTTTTCAAATGCATGTTCATTTTTCACGATCATAGCTCCGGGTTCTGCTTGTAGACGTAAGTATAAGAAGGGTATGTGTATATTCCAGCGCTTATATAGGCCTTGCCATGATGGCAAATCTAGCCTTTGGATTTTTTCTAACTCCGGCCAATGGAACTTACATTGACCAGGTCGAAGACGAGAAAATAATATATGTAGGATATATAAAACACCATTTATAACTCCGAATACACACATAATAAATGTTCCACTAGTCCGTAGAATAATCCTTTACAATACACAAGCAGGTAACAAGAATTTAACATTGCACCGTCTAAAATATCACCCATATTAGTACTGTATGTGCATTATCCCAGATTTTCATGGGCAGGACAAAATTTATCGAAAGCAGATTTAGCTTGGTATTAGTCAAAATAGTGCCCACATTCTTTGGTATTGCAATGGTTAAGAATAACCATATGAGGTTGCTAGGCTCATGGATTATCACGAATTTAATATGGTGACCTAAAGAGGCTTGGCAGCTTTTTGTTTGTTCTATTCATTCACTACCTAGGGAGTTGGCCCGACCTAACTCAATTCATGAGTTCGGTACAAAAGGGGGGAGATGTTGACACAAGAGTTCAATATGACTGCTAATACTCAGGACGCAGTGAGAGAGTTTGATTTTGTATACCAGAAACACTCAGAATAATGCCTCAATACATAAGAGGCTCAGGTCTGTTAACAAACATGCCAATGCTCGTGAGCGTGGGCAACCATATATCTACAGGGAATGGTGTACGGGTCTACCAACTAAGATTTATTATTTTCAAACACAAAAACTAATAAAAGTATCAAGATAATATAACTACACATTTATGACATCATTTGACCCAATGTAGATTAGGAAGCAAATCAAAGAGTTGTGATGAAACAATACTTATAATAATTATAGATTTAGTAAATGCATTTAGATATTATGTAATGCTGAAATCTGGATCCCATCGGCTCATTTATATAAATGGATTGATATCATGCATACGCTGCTTACATAAGAGTTAAACCGATGAAAAAGATAGCACTGGCAATGATCAGTCCACTGTATTGTGCAAACTAACAATAATGCCAGTAATTCACTTTAACTGTTTTCAGAGAAGACCCACGTTCTTGATATGATCAAGTCAGTCTTGTCAAACAATGAAGATTATTTCAATCAAAATGGTGCCGTTGCCGACCGCCCGCGAACAGGCTTGCCCATAGGATTTGATGAGATGAAACCAGGAGACATGATCGGCACAGCCGATAATGCAGATAGGTAATGTGTTCTGTGCTATAAATAAATATAGGAGTAACAGTTATCTATTATGAACTACATTAGACAGCCTATATTGAAATAACATCACTTTCTCGGGCGAAACTATTTTCCCTATTATATATCAATAATACCGTATACACAGAGTACAAAATAATGATAACAAACACTATCTTACAGACTTACTCTCGATGGAGGATCCCCAGCTCCCATGGCCCCTACTTTTGGCCTCAGACCATTCCCAGATGCCATTCCTGAAGAAGGTGAGTCTACGTTTCAGAGTGAAGGGAACAATGTTTGGCAAATATGTTCAAGAGCTATAGTGATTGCTAGCTTTCCTGGCTAGCACATGTGATAACCTCACGGACTAATTTCTATTCCGAATAGATCAAACGAGGTCTATATTATGTGTGTGAGGTATTGTGTGAGATATTGCGTGTTTCTGCATTGGTCCAGTATTATGGATCGACATTAAATTGTTATCTGTTAAATTTATTCAATACTCACAGCAACAAGATTCCTTTAGCGAAAGGTATGTAGAAGACAGTATGATCCGGGAAATTCATTCTTGGTGGATCCAAATTTGTTTTGAAGAATTTGTCTCTGAATTAACGTTTGTTTACCCCTTACTAATTGAAAGTCTGGAGTTTTTCTATATCATTTATAATTTTTTACACTACTGTTTCTTAGAGGTTCGTGAAGGGATCTGCGAAAACGCACGTGTATATAATATAATCGCATCAACAAAGAAAAAAGACTTCCTCTTTACGGCTTTCTTACAAAGACACAAGAAAAATTATATTCAACCAGCAGAGAAAAAGATGTGGCGAAGTTTTTTTACTTTTTAAAAAGATCTGACAGTTTGTGGAAATTGAAAGAAATTTGCGCATATTTTTTTAACTCTTGTGATACATAAGGTTCATCAAAAAGCCTCATGTTGTTGTTGTGCTGGTTAATTCTGTAGGTGCAGAGGGGTGGCGAAGTTCTAACTACATCGTTCACTGGTCTATTGATTTGGTTATAATCCGATTTTTTTTTTATATAAAAAAAAAGGTAGCCAGAGGGGAGGTTGGTAATTTTATCCCCACCCCTCCTTTACCCCGACTCGGATCTACAACAGAAATTCCCATTACAATGCAGTCGAGCGATTCTATATTTTATAATACTCTATATTCCAGATACTAAACCTATGCTGCCTGACGTTTTCATGAGGCCACGATCCAGAATGGATCGCCCTCCCACAGTTCTAAGTCGACCCAAAACTCCAGGTAAAGCTCTCACCCCAGCACCAGCCGATGCTAGACTAAGATACACAAGCTCAGCAACACCCATTGCTGACGGACCACACAAGCCACAAGAGACATCTTTCCTGGACGACGATAGAGTTTGGCAACCAGATCTCTCAGTTTAGTTGCATATGTCGACTTTACTCAAGCTTTGAGCTACCTTTGGTTTCAAGACAATAAGCCATGAATAACTAATTGCATTTCTTGCATAAACACCAACTACAGCAAATTAAGTTACAAAATGTCCAATCATCGAGATTAAATTCTTGGCACTATCCAGTATTATGAAAATAACCTATAGGATTTATGAACACATTTCGTACTTCTTTTCGTGTAAAAGTTCATAATCCATATATTGGTGAAAGTGATATTACAACCAAATGGTATTTCATGTGATAAACATCACAGCTAATTATGTTATACGTATTTGATGTTTAGAAGAATATATTTTTAAATGTCTCAAATTACTATTGATCTGTCAGCATCTTTTCCCCTTTTTGAAACTTTCCCGGTCACTTGATGGATGTAGAATATTTCTCACCGGGTGTAATCGTGGAAAGTGACAATGGAGAATTGATGAATCTTAAACGTAGCCTTCTATCTCATCAGACCTTTGTAAAATGTACCCTCTTCCTACTTTAATAAGACGGCTACCAAGTATAATATATATGCAACTCAAATGCAAATCAATGTTGATAATAAAGGCCCCTATAATGGGTGTTTTCAATCCGTCCTGAAGAAGAGAAATAAAGTTTACATCGCTGTGATATGTTGTGCTAACTGCCGCCCTCTTAGATGGAGGGGGTACGTTTGCACTGATCGGGGAATGTGTTAAACTGTGATATTAGAGTATTGTTGTTGACTATATGTAAATATGAAAACGAGATGGAGTTTATAGATTGCTTATTCGAATACCATGAAATATTTGTACATAGACATGACGCATTTCGTTCAACTGATCGCTTTTTTTGAATGCGATATATGCAACATCGTACACAAAGTCTGTCGGGTTTTTAAAAGTTTCTTTGCTGTCTGTATTTCTTTTATTCTGAATAAAGAATTTCCCAATAAAATAATGTCTTCTTTTTTATTCATTAATTTCCCATGGCGAAGAATATGAAAGAATATATAACCCAGATTAGATTAGATTAGATGTCGGCAGTCATAGGAAGACCTGTCTGACAAGGTACAGAATTGACCGACCTATTGTAGCAACATCCACAATAAAGAATTTTTGAATTTGAATTTGAATTAGATTCATTTTACTATTATATGTGGTCACTTGATATATTTCGCTAGAGAGGCGATTTTCAATGATCAAAAGTGCTACATTGTCTTCTTTTATCACAACTCAAAAGTGAAATTGGCAAATATAATACCTAAGGTACTCCAGACTCGAAATTGCCTTGTTTACATACTCCTCATAGGGGAAATAGATTAAATTGGTATTTGAGAGAATAATATTATATGGTCTTGAGATTTGACGTGGCGTTAAAAGTATTATCATAAAAACTCATATGTAAAATCAAGTAATGCAACTCAACCCAATAGATGGGGTAGTTTAAACAAAATAATTATATTAAAAAAAACCAAATAAATGGTATAGATTAAAACAAATAAATTTCGGGACTTCAAAGCTAATGGGCTGTATAGGAATATGTGCTGTGCCATCGAGATACAGCTTTCTAAACAGATATAATAAGTATATCTATATGAAATAGTTGTATTGAATGAATTCGCATAGACAGAAAAGAAAGTGTGTAGAAACTGTTAAAATTTTCCACTTATTTTATTATACACTTCGCAGACTCCACAATTTCCAAATCAATGTTAAGTAATAACGCTAAATTCAAGCACAATTAGAGTTCCTGGACGTGTATAATGTGCATATATGTCTATAACCATTAGCACCATATGTTTCCGCTTATTTCTTTCAAGTATGATAACAAATGAAGGATGAATCAACTATCCACAGGGAGATGCACTATGAACCAAACAACATATCAAAACACCAACATTGAAATCTCGCGTGCATATATTATTAGAGAGAAAGAAGATAAATGGTTTTACAAGACAATTTCAACATCAATTAATTCAATCCCCCTGTCAGTTTATCAGTAGGTATTGATCTAACCAAAATATTATCATGGATCCTCGCAGAAGATGTGATTGGTGAGCATAAATTGTGTTAGGACACTAAAATATCTTCTGAAATGTATTAATTTTCTTTCAACACAGCATACAAAATAGAGTATTTGCTAGGAAATCTATATTGATGGTCATAATAGAAACTATAGTGCTGGGTTATATCCATTGAATGTCCAGGATAAAAAATAACTTGTCACCATTTCATGTAGCAACAACAAGTTCCACTGCATATAAGTTATTCCCCAACAAATGTAACACGCGGTCTAAATCAATCCTAATAGGTTCTAGAATTGATCATAGACAATGGTAGGACTGTAAATATAAGTCCAAAAATACAAATGTCCATAGGATTTTTAAAGTTTTAAAACGTGAGATTTCGGTAGCCAATAAGGCATAAAGATATATAAATGCGAAGCACAAGACTCCAATAATCATAAGAGACTTTTTAGATCTATTTTTTCAAGCTAATTGAATATAACATAAATAGAAGATGAAGACTTCAAGTCAAAATGTATATGCTACGCATAAGAACACTCGTTATACGATTACTGTGAATATTTATGTAAACGTTTTTGGGGTCTAGAATCTGATTTGATTAAATAACAAATAAACAGACCGGGCACAGACTGAAAATTAAATCTAAAGGGCCTAGTCCACTAAGCCGATCCTCATGCGATTTTGCGCCTCAGAGGACTTTTTTCAACTAAATTCTGTGAGAATTGGCTTAGTGGACTAGGCCCTTAATATTGGCGTTGGAACTGTTTGAGTTAAGGGCATGGTGATAGCAATACCTTGGTCAGCGCTAGCTAACAAAGACAGTCTCTACCAGAGAAAACTTTATTAACTACCACTCGTCTTATCACACCCATTTTTGGAGTAAACCTTTCATCTGGGAGTTGATAATTACCACCAACGGAGTTCATATTGGACGTGGTAATCGCAAACCAGAACATTAACAGTGGCAACTTTAAGGACTACACTGTGAATTCTGAAAAACATTTTGACAAACACTGCCAAATCGTATATGGAATGATTCGTTTGGCATTTATATCCACATATCACCAATACCAAATATTGTCTACAGGGGTTGTTAGTTCGTACAATATACTTACGATTCATTTTAATTTATATCGGAAATAATGCTAACAAACTGTGCCGGTGCGGTGTTCAACTTAAAGATGACTTATCACAAAAATATGGAAAGTTCGAAAATAAAGACAGACACGAACGTCTGACATCTAAGTCCATCGCTATTCAATGCCTCTAGAAAGTAACCCTTCGAAGAAGAATGGATGTGCATTATATTTTCACATATTACTTCTAAAAAAACATTCCCGAGAAAACATTATTGTTGAGCGAAGTTCAACAGGAAAATACACATAGCCTGTACTAAGGGTATGATTCAACAATTCAAATATCCACCTTATAAACTAGAATATCATACTTTGCAGTACGACGGTCCAAGGTTAAAAACATGATAACTGTAATACAATGTTTTCAACATTACAGATTGGTTGAGATAATCACAAAGCTAGTGTTAACCATCATTCAACATTTGTAAACTAAACTGTTTCGGACAGTTATAAGCACAGTTGTCCCGTACTAGATTTAACATTTGGACCGATCGAGTTCAAAACAGAAAGTTTGATATTACAATTATCAAACAACTACTTGTACTGTGTGAATATGGTACAACGCCCTTACATCCAAGTGTATAAAAACAAAACATTAAATTCCTACGTCTCGATCGTTGTAGCAAGATTAATCACAGGCGCTATAAATTCGTTTCTTAGTGGTATGACCAGGGTATGACTCGTTATGGAACATATAAAAGGATATTTCAAAGTATCCACACAGGCAAAATACGGCGGTGGATATCTGTCGATGAATAGAGACAAGAAGCTACATTTGTCAGAGATTCAAGTGCTCAGAGAATTCGATGCGTATGAATGACCCGCCGGATAATAAATAAGGAGACGAATGATATGGACAATGAACTTTGCTCTTCACCTAGTAAGCTTAACAAATTATGGCAAATACCCTAATACGCCCAGTTTACCGAATGCGTAGAATGCTGTAAACATGAAATCGCTCAAACTGGTCTTTAATAAAGTCAAATGTGATCTATTCATACAGTGAGTACCTACATTTGAAGCTGACTTTCATATTGAGTATGGCTTCTTTCTTTGCATTATATATGGCACGGTTTCGGTGAGGAAAATAAAAGATGGCAACTAACCATGACAATACCCGCTTTTGCAAAAATACAGATATTGCATAGTAACAAAGCACTATTGCAGACAATCCCAAACGCACGTGAGGGTAAAACACTAAGCTGGAGGCACATAACCAGATTACTATGAAGCGGCCCTTTATTGGCGTGTTGTTATCTACCTAGCAATCGATGCCCGCGCTAAAAAACACTCGAGATTATTAGAATGGAAACAATCTTATCAGGGTTGCATTCCCACAACAATTATCTACATGTCGATTAAAAATATATTTCTCTCAAAACACAGAGTACGATTGCCTATACTTATCATACATCAGGTTAGCAATTGAATATTCGTGTGTAATGAACGAGAAACGAACACATGCTTTTCTTGACAACCGTGGCTCCTAGTCCGTATTAACGGACACATAGATTTCTCCAAGTACGATGCTAAGTATGACGGGGTAATTTCGCAAACATAAAGTATGAGCACCAAATACATACGTCAGTAGCAAAATAACGTCCAGGGGAGAGACATCAGTAGCTATTAGGCTTCTAAAAGTATTAAGGAATGCTGAAGTTTAAGGTATTTCCATAAAGACAACCTCAACATTTCCATTTACATCTGCAAGATTAGTTGTTCCTCGCAACATCATCGCATGGAGGGAGGAACATCTCATTCATGTGATACACATACATTCTACTTTGTATACCGATATATTCTCACCTACGATCATTCTTACGTCTTGGGTACAAAAGACTAACATCTAGATACAAAAATATACGTATATATTATAAGGTCCTTGCCCAGATTCTCTAGTCAGACAAATACACAGAACATATTCTTCACATCAATACGTATCTGTCCTGCCTATTTTCACTTCCATGCTCTGGCAGAACTTAGGCGTGAAGGGTATGCAATTAAAATAGTGGCAATTCGGACACGTGTATACCCCGACAACATAAAATAGCATAACAAGTAAGGCCAGGACTCCTGTGGCAGTAAACAAACAAAGAATGATTCCGATAATTTTCCTCTTTCGGTCATATCTACCGAAGGTGACGTAGGGTAGCAGTGCGAAGGATAACAAGAAGCCGAATATGAAGCCGACTAAGTGCGCGTAGTTGTCCACCATGGGGAGGAGGCCGACGAGGAAGAGGACGAGGACGATAGTGAGTAGTTTGCCCACAGCCCAGAAAGGGTGCTGTAGGATGTACCAGTTCTGTATCACCTCCACTATGAGGCAGGCCAGGAGACCGAACTGACTACCAGCGGGACCAGCCTGTCGAAATATAACAATTCAAATAGCACTTAGTGCAGTTGCGCTATAGTGTAGAATAAGTAGGGAGTTAAGTAATACATAATATTTCACTTCCCAACAAATAGAAACAACATACACTCCCATGATCCCGGGCGATCCAATTAAATATGATTTAATCAGAGAATCCAACACTTTTAATTGAATATGGCAAAGAAGAAACACACTCATTTCTACGGATATAACATATTAGTATATGTATATATGAGCGTGGAATAAATGTGCACATACCTCAACATGGTAGGGGAGAAAGATGGCAGACGAGAGACTACCGGCTATGCCACTGCCTATGTAGATAATTGCAATGCGTAACCAACCGCCCAATTTCTCCAAATCTCTCATAACAAAAAACTGGAAGAGGACGGTAACGACCAATTGAAGTAATCTGCAATTGAAGAGAAAATATGGTATAATTGAAAAAAAGAGCACATGAGACTTTGGAGGCAATGATGTACTATATATTATTACCGTAGCAGTGTAACCCTCCATAAGTAGAAATTAAAAATGCTTATACAGCAATACCATTGACATTATCAAACATACATTTCATCAAGTTCTGACAAAAGTGAAATTAAGTTTCTGCACAATGCAGGCCAGCGCAAACTCACCCCGCGTGAAGAAATAGAGAAGTCCATAGACGGTAGACCTGGTCGGGTCGGTCTGGGTCAATGAAAGGTATCATCCCACAAATTTCATTCATACACGATATCTGCCAATATATACAGAGTAACATTCTTTAAATGCGGGTCACAGGCGATTCCATCACTAGCGGGACTAGAATATCTTCCTCAATAAAATCTCAAAACCATTCGTGACTAGGTACAACGTAAAAATCTGAGTAAAAAGTAAAAAAAATATCTCACTTGCGAGCAGAGGAAGGCTTCTTCGTGGAAATAGCCATGTCGAAACCTGCAGTAGTCAGGTGTGGTTATGATACATTCTCCCTGTATGCCCACACAACACGGCCGGCCCACAACTTCACATGTCAGATGCTTATTCGAACGCGTGACATTTGTGAAGTTTCTACAGATCTGCTCGAGGGAGGATAGGAAAAAATATATTGATCACCACAAGGAAATCATTTCATTTTTCACTTATTCTTGGGTAATACGAAGAGAAAATACCATAGCAATTCGGACATATATCTATAATCTCAATTTGGACATATATGTTTATAACCTCACCTCCGTATATAATCATTATATAACCATGTTCTTTGTAAAAATGTAAAATATCCGATTATATTAACCTTTTAAAATTAACCTGTAAACCATATAGCGCAACAGAAAATCCCTTAAAAAATCAAAAAGAAAAGGGTGGTTTAACTTAAGGAAATAAATAAATAAATAAATAAATAGGAATCTATATACTTGTACAGTTGTTGCGTGCGCGAGAGCGTTAGAATTGTATGAGCCAAGAGGGCAGGCACCTTGAATGAAATATATCTTTCCAACAAAAAAAAACTTTTAAAATTGAGAAGAGGTGGCTTTATTTACCGGCCATGTAGTGATATCGTCTTTCCACTTATAAGCACCAGACGACAGGGGACTGGCACAGTTCACTGGGTCTAAACCACACACAGATCCGGACGTTCTCCCCTCTTCTTTTCCATCCCATTTATTCCACGTTGACAACGTTTTCTAAAAACATAGGATAATAAAAGATAGATACATATATATTACACGAAATGTTCCGGAATATTTGTATTTAAGAGATATGAGAAGAAAGTAATATAGGTAATCTTTTCTGAAGGTAGGGAATGTCCATATAACATGGCATAGTACATAGGATATGATTAGATTATGTCAGCATACCGAACATTTGTTTCTGGAAGTTTGAACACAGCCTGAGCCATCGTTACGAATACAACACGCAGTTTCATTTTCCAATCTCCTGTCTCTCATAATAGCGTGAACAACATTTTCATCTTTCCTCATGCACGGCGAGTATTTGGCTCCTAAGTGAATCAGATCAGCCTGAAATAAAAAAAAATAAGAAAGGATACATGAAATAATAAACATACAAACAAGAGTTGATAAGGCTTAAGCACTAATGATTAACTTGCGTCCGGGCCTCCCAAGAGAATCCATTAATTCAATATCTTACGCAGTATATATGGTCAATTCTACCGTTGGGGAGAATTTTACATAATGAGCAATATCTTTTGACACGATTCTTTTACATTATTTTAACCATAACGAATGGATTCTGTAGTTAAATTGAAGCAAAGGGAACCCCCTTTAGATGCATCTGCGATGAATATTGAGAAAATTATGGCAAAGAAACCCCTATTTTTAGTTCTCACTTATAATGTAGCAGTTCTCATGTCTTTAGGTATCAAATGATCGCAAAATGAATTTATTTATTCATATATTTATTCTGGTTATGTTTCAAAATATGTTGGTGTAGGTATTTACACTTTGGTGAGGCTCAGAAATTAAGAAATAAAAAGAATGTAAAATTTATTTAATCTTGATATTTTTTTTTATTTTTTTTTCAAAAAACCCCCCACCAACCTATGTTAAACCTTAGAGCTAATATACAATATTTAGACCAGGAAGGATATATATATATATATATGTACAAATATATGTACAACGTACCTCCCTGGTTATAGATATTTACTGATATCAGTCACAATCGGAGAGATCAGAAGGGGATATTAGCTTAAGCTAACGCCAACACGTGAAATACATTCTCGAAAAGGTATGATGTCCGCCGAGGTTGGTGCACTCCGCATTTGCATTTTCAACCATTTCTAACAACTCAGTACTCTCTGGGGCGTTATAGAGAACTTATAAATTAGGAAAATACATAATATCTCTACATGTTCATGAGTCATTAAAACAAGTTTGAATACAGCGATACTTCCAACAAAAAAATATATCATAAGATGGTTTTAGATGGCCATTAAAAATAAAATAGCATACCTGTCTGGGACCAATCCAGAAATTATCCTGTTCATGATAGGATTTTTCCTCTAATGCAAGATTAGGCATCATAACCTAAAATGGATTTATGAAAAGTTGAAGTTAGTCATGTTCCGACGACGAAAGGCTATGTGATTATAAAAGCAGTCACCCACCTGAATGCATGCCATAAACCTTTTCACTAAACGGGAAGTGCAAAGAACTATCCCCAAACATAAAGTCATTCATTAATTATTATCATTATAATATGTATCTGTTCTGTAGTTACAAAACTCAAGTATTGTGAAACTTACTTCATCTTTGATTCGCGTTTCCTCAAAGCCTATAGGGGCTATGCCATATACAGCCACGGAAATAACATATATAAGAACTTGGACGAATGTAACCCAATATGTAAAATATGGTCTGTAATGAAAGATTAAATTATGATAAGTACTTATTGTCGAGGCAAAAACAATTCTAGGAATCGATTCCTTTTTCATTTTGTTATATATGTTGAAAACAATTATGACTTCTTACCAGCGAAAAAAGATATGTATTATTAAAAATAAACAAGGGCAGTGGTGATTTATATACCTATGATCAACTATCTCATCTAATTGAGCTTTGATATCGCTGTCGATACGATCTCTCCGGTAGCTCCTTTTGAATAATCTTCCCACTACGCCTTTTCCTATTTCTCTCCTATTAAGGTTCTCAGTCATTTGGTCCACGACTTGCGGTTTGAGCCTCTGCATTGGCATAAAAGGCAGGCCATCTACAGAGTCTACATCCCCCTCTTCGTCCGGTGTAGGGGGCACCACTTGTGGTACGGCAAGCGGAGTAGGTAGAGTTCTCTGTCGACCAATGTTCCAACCTCCTTTGGTAGGCCTACAAGGTTTGTGGAAATATTAATGACAGTCAAACGGGAAAAGAAAAACCCCGCTGTTGGTTCATTCTAAATGAAAAGGAATCTGTAAAGCTTTCAGTTGTAACGTTCTGGCTGTACCACAATGGAAAAATGGATTAAAATCATGAGAATTTTGCAGAAGCACAACTTTATATTTCATGTACTGAGAAACAGTTGGTGTAGAATTATTGTTCGAGTAAAGTGTATATTCTTTTGAAATGAATAATTTAGTATATGGCAAGTGGTAGATCCAAAGTATATCTGATAGCAGGGTGGCAGATACAGAGTATACCTCCTTGTTGATAATTAGTGAAACTAATACTCAATGAAATTAATGATTATCTGCAACAAAAAATATCTTTAGAAACGAAAATCACAGAATTACACACAGATACAGGAAATGGGTAAAAATATACTAACGATGTCGATAGAAAATATGGGATTATCAATCTAAACGTTGATTTTGAATGAAGCTAAATTTGCAGTAAACACGAAAATGTATCACTGGTCGTCACTTGTAAACATGTGAAGCTATTTTTCTACTCATGAAGTTTAATTGTATAAATCTATCTGAGGGTGTAAATACAATATCTTAAAATCAGCTCCTAGAATAACTTATCCTCGTGATAAAAATAATTGTCTAAGATTCAATTAAGTTGAAATCAGACAACAACCATGGAAGCACTACAGGGTAATATCTATTTATAGGTATCTTAATTAATATACTACGTGTAACGACCTCCCACGTTAAGGGATAAGAGAATAACATCAAAACCCTGGTACCAATAACTCGTAATAGTGTTTTAAGCCGATACTGAGTTGACTATGGCATGCTTAAATTGCATTTATTTTTTGTTGATTACGTCTCAGACAAGTTGTATTTGTCAACCTGGAAACAGGATGGAGAGAGTATTCTGTTGGAAGGGAGGAACGAGTTAGCCTTCGCATGCATTAACTAAAAACAACCATATTCTCATGTGTACCCGGATGTAATATGATGCCCCCATAAAAAAACTCTGAGTTTTAAGCTCTTTGGGAAAATAAAAGTCTTGAATAAAATGCTAAACATTTCTGCGGTATCGAAGATGCTAGGAAAAGTGCAAATATACAATGTTCGATATTGTCATCAATTGCGAGTTTCAAGGATAAATAATAATTTTGCCATATTATGGATATGTGTACTACCGAAGATATGAATTAATTGAAAAGGAGGTTTTCCAAGCTGAGTTGGAAATGTAATATGAATAAGAAATAAAAATTCGGTGAATAAAAATAATAAAACACATTAAATGTGTTCGTACTTGAGAAGTATAAAGAAATCTTATTTAATAATAAGACCTATTGAAGAACTTATAAATTATACATGCCTATGCGTGGCGACAAGATAAACTAGTTTTCGTAGAGGAAGTTATATGATATCTTTATGGTATATACATGTGCAATTTTATTTCCATTACATTAGAAATTACATTGATTGGAAAGCGGTTCGAAGTTTCTGTTATTGATAGTTCTTCCAGTTTTTAAATAGCATAAACAGAGAGAGATTTTATTCCAACGTTTCTGAATTATTTCCGTAGCAGTAGTTAAGCATGTGATATAATTAATGATGTTATACGTAGACCCTTTCCATCTTTTAGTGCGTAATTCAATGCAAAAGTATGAAACGGAGTTGGACCTTTCATTTAAAAAAAGGAAATCCAGTGATTTTTATTATGCTCCCCTTAATCCTTTAATAATTTCAAGGCACATAAAAGGTAACAATGCTTAAGCGGTGGAAATGAACATTTAGCAGGTAAGGTTTTGCAGCGAGATCCACAACCTGGCAAGTGTGAAAAAAGTTCTATTCTGTAAACCATATCTGAACCGGTTGCCCTATTATCGTGCCAAACAATCATGAGTCATTGATATGAATAATGCATCAAGAAAGGCAGTGGATATTTTTATTGCTTGGGTTGGTAAGCCACAGCATTTGATTTAATTTAGAAATTCATTTCCAAATGGTACAAACAGGGAATTTGTGCAAACACAGAATTTGGAAATTAAAGCATAATTCTTCCGAGGATTTTCAGACAGGAGGAAAAGCATGTATATTCACTGCATGTCTTCAAGATAGGGTTTACACAATTTCAGGTTCAAAGGTAAAAGGCAGGTGAACATTGATAGGGCAATATAAATAAAGGTCAGCATTTAGAAAGTAAAACCTTGGCATCTGTGAGATTGCAATCCAACGACCAGGTAAACCAGGACCCTTCTTTTCTTCGTCACTATCGTGTCGGAATGCCATCTGCCTTGTAAGCCTCCCTCGACGACTGCAATTATTACCAATACACACATGCACAAAACTAGCTCACAGACACACAGCTTTTGTACAGGGCAACTGGATAACACTGGCAGGGGGGGGGGGGGGGGGCAGTAGAATAAACTACTCCTACAAAAGGTATGGTTCTGTTTACCATTGGCTTTGATCAACACTGGAGGAAATCCCCAGCTGAAAAGGGGGAGTTCAGGAGGATGACATCAGACTTTCAGCTGGAGGTAGCCAGACGGATCAACTGGGAAATACCCTACCCAAGAGCCAAGTTAGTCTACAAGCAGCAGTGCCTCACCAAACAATGTGTATAGATCTGAATTGATTTCTCCTTTGTATATTCCTCAGGCGACATCACTATTGCCCTCCACACTGAGTACCTCATAGATCACCCGGGGGCTAGGTGGTGCTACTGTAGTACGGACACTTTGAGCAATGTGCTGCTTTTAACCCACGTGGCGATTGCTCTCATCTACAAGTCGAATTTTATACACCGAGCATTCCGTGACCTGCTTCTGAATGGGTGTGAACCAACTAGCAAATTAAAAGTGTGTATTCTCCAGAGCAACACTTAAACAAGTTTATACTTAGGTGGATTTTTAATGTTTGACTTGTGCAGAACTTTGACAGCCATGATATATAAATCTTCTCTATATGATACAAGACTAAAATAAAGCATGGTGAGTGAAATGCGGTGGTGATAACCTTCCACATGGGTACGCATGGGGCATTGCAGTACTATGGGATAATGAGTAAATATATCTGAGAGATAGAGCAGGAAGGGAATCGCTCCCAAGCAAGAAATAACTGAATGAAGAGAAAAGTGGTGAATCCCCACTATTCGCTCGACCTCAAATATTCGTTCATTGAAAGGGATCGCTGAAACCTCTCAAATAAAACTTTAAAAAGACAAAAAGTCTTTTATATACAAGAAACCTCACTAGCATCCAAACAAACCATGTAAAGGAAAATGCAAATATATTAACAACATATCAAATATTCCCTGATTCAAAATAATACTTAAACAGTGGATTTAATTACAAATATACCCTAGAAAATAACGACTAAAACAACCGAGAAATTACCTTTGTAACGGTTGGGTTTCTTCCATTTTCCCATTTTCTCCACGGTGGTCTTCCTCATCACTTGCCCCTTGGGTTTGCTGTTGACTGGCTTCCCATAGTGTGGGTAACCCACGGTCAGATGCTGAAAGGACGTCAGACTCGGGGTGTGGGGTGGTATCGTGAGGCAGGCCCGCGGACAGGAGGGGATGTGGGCCGCCGGAGTAGGGCTGAACAAGGGGACTGCCTGTGGTGGCCAGGTCAAAGAAGACATCATCTAGCACCTCCTCACCAAATACTGATTCAGGGAATGGACTCTACAATCAAGGTGGAAATTAAAGACATCAATAAACAGGCACTGATTCAATGTCTAAATTCGTAGCTTAATCTAGTTGCAGTCTATCCAGCTGGACTAAAATCTATTTGCAATATATTTATAAATACGATCATTGCATAACTATAGTTTCAGTCAACATTGAATAAATTACAAAACTAATTCTAACGAAATAAAATGAGACGCAGTCACGTGACCGTATGAAATTTTTAATTATCATTATCATTCGAAATAAACCTCATAACGGAGAAATATTAAATTAATGCACACGTACGTAAATTTACCTAAGTTTGGGTCTACCATTTGTTAATTTCAAATCTTAGGTAAAATAGGTTTGTCTATACACAAAAGAAGGTTAATGTATAAGTGCACAATAGATGAATATATAAGAAAGACTAGCACAATCACAAATATATCGATAAGGTAAAATCCTGCGATCATAAATCCACTTGCCAGAGCAGATAAAAACAATAAGGACAACGCAACCACACCAGCTTCAGTTGATAATCAAACTTTGCAATGAGTAATGAAAAAAACCCAATAAACCCAATAAAATTTGATAAAAGTAAACTAGACACCGAATTGTAGAGAAGTTGAAAGCGCCACTAAAAGCATACTTGTTGTGTTGTACGTCTGTTCTGTTTATAAAACTGAGTCCAAACTACCCTCTGGAATGTTCGCCTGAATGGATAAGACCGGTTTCTATTTTAGCATGGTATTTCTTTCTGGAAATAATATATTAATTTGTACGGTGGCCCATTGCAACCATTTCAACCTGCGCATGCAAGCAAGCAAAATTAATATAGTGGCACTCCTTTGTGAGTCTCCCTTGATATACTTCCCCTAGCGGAAGAAATAAATTCATCTAGCTGTAGCTTAAAATTGCTTTCCCGTCGCAGCTACGACCTTTTCATATAGACTCAGATGAATCTGCTTCGTGTCCCCTCTCCTCACTCATTCTTGTATCTATATACAAGTAGTAAAGTCATTAAGAAACGTACCTAACCCAACGCTAGAATAAAAAAAACCTCAACCATAAGATATGTTGCAATGAGCCACGACCCAAGTCTACTGGATCTAGTAAATGTCCGTAGGTATACAGGACATTCCATACAGAATACTTCACTCGGCATACTGTGATTGAAATTTAATGTAGTGAAATAAGAATGACGTACATATCATAAAGATGAAATAGAAAGCAGATAACTTTGTGTTGTGGAGGGTGATTTGGAAACCGAATACCCCTCGTCTTAGCCTTTTGTTTTTCACAAGGCGAATCAATAGGACTCACTGAAAACCGCGGCTGGTAAAAGTGATTGATTATCACCAATCGTCTTATCTCAAAAACACAGGAGTGGTGTTATTTGTGAAAAAATTGTATTCGAGAGGCTTAACTCACACGACAGAGCTTACGAAATATATGTGTTAGTAAATCCTTTGGGATGTGGACATAAGGTGAGGTTTACTACAGTGCAGCAAGAAGCACTCTTTAGATAGAAAAATAGATTATGCATCTATCGTATAGTGGTGCCACCTTTGAGTTACCTGCGACAACTCTGAATAGCCCTGGGATAGGTGGGACATGTAGGACATATAGGACATGTGAGACATCCATGACAGCTGCCAAAAAAAGTTCAAAGGGGATAAGTACTAATACAGTCGTTTCAGTTATATAACGTAAGGTGGAAAACAAGGAAAATGACATTTTAGTGTCCCATGCATTTACCTCAACATTTTGGACAAGGTTCTTAAAGAGGAGAAGGTGCCCTGACAAATATATCACCAGGTGGAAGGAAAGTATCATTTGAATAAATATCAGTAAACATTCATTGATTTAGTCTAAGAGCTTCGTGAAAAACGCTTATATGATACCGATTCAAGGAAGGTTTTGCGCCTGATTTTGTTTATATATTCAACCCATTTCCCCAACAGAGCGATCCCAAATTATACTACAAATAATCAGACATTATGTATACATAATATCTAACTCGAAGCAAGGGAAACTACAAGTATTCACAATTCATGGCATCCATACAAAATTCACCCAAGTTTGATAAAGGCCTGTGACAACATTTAAATTCAAATAAGCGCATTCTACAAATCATATTAAAGCCACTCCTGCTATATACATATATGCCAATTCTATGACTTGTATTTCAATAGCTAAATACACTTTTTAAAACAAATTCTCAATAGAATTACCTACAAGATACAGGTACAATCACTCACATCCATAAGACTTTAAAAAATAGAATGAAACTTTCATCAATCTCCCTTGTCTCTAACCCTTAATACTATTCAAATTGTCACTGTTAATACCCTTTTTATAAACCTTAAATAATACCGTTACCCACTTGAGTAATTTTTCAATCTCAAAGAACCGGGAATCGGAGCCATAAATAGAATGTCATATATATGGTTCAGCAGGAATTAATTACGATATCAAGAAAAGATAGTGTAACACCCAACTCGGAAGAGACGTCAAACTTGCTTACACGTCATTTTGAAACGTGCAATGAATTCTAATTGTAGACAAAATCGTTAACCCATTTCTCATTTAATTGTTTCTGTTGTAATTCAGTAATGTCTTATTACGTATTCTTAGTATTTCATAGACATTTCTGGCAAAATCGCCCATCCAGTACAGCATTCGCCCGAACCAACACCAGGGAGGAGGTGAATATTAAACAAAGACTGGTGAACACTGACAGGGAAAATGGAATTTATTTAAAAGGGCGATACCTGTTAAAACACAAGTGTGAAGAGAATAGGCGTTACAACAGTCCTGAAGCAGCTATAACTGGACAAGGTGGTGACCACACATCTAGCATATAACACAAGGGACCCAGGGAAAGCTAGGGAAAGACCGCCCCATGGCAATCCGAATAGCTATTGAGCAGTTAACAAATCTGAACTGTTACCAATCTTAGGGAAACCTATCAAAACTGAATAAGATATTTTGGGAAAACCATACATGTAGGTATAGAAAGCTCTCACAATACGCCTTTTAATTGTTTCCCCATTGGGTATCATTTATCATGTCCTCTATAAGCTAGCGTGGCAAACATCTTGCCCACTCTTTAAATATTGGATGCAGATTTGGTAATCAAACCAGCATCGGATATTTATAAGACACAAGAGGCGAGTTAAAGGTGTATTGGAGTGGTGA
The DNA here is from genome assembly GCA_942159475.1 of Sthenelais limicola. NCBI lineage: Eukaryota > Metazoa > Annelida > Polychaeta > Phyllodocida > Sigalionidae > Sthenelais > Sthenelais limicola. The sequence goes on along the minus strand of OW804095.1, from coordinate 108,648,787 downwards.
AAACAATATAATCCAACAAGCCGTTGACCCAGTGAGAGGGGAACCATTAAATCTAAGACAGCACAAAATGGGAATACCTCAGGTGGTCTATCGCGAACATGCAGTGGTTCAGGTCGAGACAACAATTCTCAAAGTTGCATGCGGACAACGCTAGGTGACAGGAGTAAGATGGGACAAGTAAGAAATTGTACCTGTGGATGTAAATGGTTGGTATCCACCTTGATGAGGCGAGCCAAAGGAATGAACAAAGATATAAAAAATATCTCCCTATGTCTAACATGCTATGTTTTGGTTCATATTAATTACCATGGAAATAAATGTAATTATTTTTACATGGATTTTTATGCATATCATTGATATTTTAGCACGCGTTAGTTAATTTATTTATCGTTGAAAATACAATATGATTTATTTTTAAAAAGAACAATTAATCAATAAAATTGTTGGTAAGATATTGAGAACATTATTTATCAGTTAGAATGGAATCAACATATCATTAGAGCTATGGCACGATACTAAGATATGAGTCCTACGGTCATGAAAACATGCAGCACCATGTAACACAATTTAAAGCATTTACCAATCTCCATTATAAGCAATACCTTAGAACAGTTCTATGGGCACCGATCTACCAAATACGATCAAATTGTACCATAGTTAAAAATCAGCTTAGGGACTAGAAAATTTGGGAAAGCTGTGAAATTCGAGTGTAATAAAAAATATCCTAATTAATCAAAACGTACAGGTATGGTGTTTTTTAAGTGCTTTCGAGATAGAAGACCTCGGTTTACAATTTTGAAAAGTATTGCAATAAAACATGATGAACACACTAGCGTAATTGCAACCCTATCATAGCATTTATTATAATTAAATTCCAGTTTGCAGCCACCGAAAGCATATAATAAGCCAATGCGCAGATACATGTGTTATTTCCACTTAGAGCTACTATTTAGGTTCTGTGAGTGAGAACAGGGATCATACTGAAAAAGCGAACTTAAATGTTTGCGGATACAAAGTTAAATCAACCTAAAGTAAAATTATATTGCCTAAATAACGATGGCTTTAAATCAGAACACCTATTTATATAAACGTGTTTGGGACATTAGATTATGAGCTTGCAATTCAGACGCATGGAACAAAACTTACATTTATCAAACTTATTTAAGGAAAGGCAAAATATTAAGAATGATGCGGAAATTGAGTGAAGTTTGAGGAACTAAATTTGACGATGGACAAACACTTTGATAGACAGAGTAAATGTTTTTGGGAGAAAGTACACGAAAGCAAGGAGATCCACCAGACTGGGGAATAGATACTGAAAGAATAAACCAAAGAGGATATCTAGTATGATTCCCGTAGTCAAGAAGCCACAACTGTGCTGTCATAAACGTGGTCTATAGAGCCTACATACTGTCAATCTGGTAACTCCAGGAGTACCGCTTTCCCGAGCAAGCTGCTTTAAAATCTCACTCTGTTGTCGCCTAAACTAGGGTGTAAAACGGTACATTTACTTCAAAGTGCAACCATTTGGATACCCTTACTCTATTGTGTTTATAATATGATTCATGTATATAGTTATGTTCCGTTACGTTTAAAGATTCACCACCAACATTGTTTTAGTTCATTGCAAGACTCTGCTCATATTTCGATTCAGAGCGGCCCTGCAATGACTTAAGAGCATTGCGGCAAAAATATGAATACAAATTAAAGTCATGAGAGCATGCTGAAGGAGTTTTATGTAGATTCACAAATGTAGTTTAGGTTGGTACATACAAAAATACATCTATTAAGTTATCGCATGTCAAAAATACAACTGGTCCAAGGAAAAAACAACTAAGCTACCTCCAGGGAGAGAACGGAGAATAGGCGAACTGGAAGCTAAGAAAATCCACATTAGAAGGATAAAAACTAAGCCTAAACTTACTTTCAGATTATCCACATCGTCTTGACATGATGAAATACTGGCTGGTGCAAAGCTTCTGCTCCTTAAATAAGGTCTCCTCCGTGTAGATTTCCTAGTTGGGGTCTGTAAGCGAAGTGGTAGAAATTGTTTAATTTCCCGTAGAATTTACCACAGAACCAATGGGAATTTCATTGTCACTGGATGTATATTTAGATAACACATGCATACACTGAAAGAAAATACAGGAATAAAACATACATATAGATAATTAAACGTAAAACATGACAAAGAAAAGTAACACCCTAATTAAAAACAATGGGCAATGAGTTGGGATCGACTGAAGGCAATTAAAAAAATATATAAGAAAGGTTTCTGCGTATCTTTATACACTTAACTACATGTCGTAAACGTATGTACTATAAATCAGATAAAGAAATAAATTATAATTCTTTTATGAAGTCTTTGCAGAATCCAAATTATATGAAAAGCAGCTGCATACAAACTAAGTTAACGAACGTAATTCTATAGGTGTAGAGGAAAGTTATATTATATATACTCAGAATTAACTCATCGTTCATATAAACCGATCCTATACTGATATGTTCACATATAGACAATTCACGAGTTGACCCAGCCCATGTTTTAGGAAGACAGATCTAAGGATGCATTCAGAAACCACACATTCATAAACCTGCTCATGCACACAAACACAATACATCCCCATCTGACTCCTGGGGGTGGGGAGACCTGAGGCTACATGTCTTTATACAATCATCGTTACACACATACATTAACCTATTTTATTTTTTAACCAATTAAGACGACTAACCTAAACTTCTTATCCGATTAAGATAACAGATAAGGGGCCGAAGAAATATTTTTAAAATAATATAAAATAACATAACATAAATTAACATACATAAATAGCGTAAAATAACGTAAAATAACATAAAGTATGCATATGTTTACAAACTGCTGATGCCCTTTCCGAATAGTATGAAAACTTTATTTCATAATATTGAATATACTAGGGACCAATACCAACGGGAACTGAGGGAAGTAGCCATAAACCAAGGCAGGGAAATATATCTGAACCACGAGCATTTGAAATAAGAATGGAATAAATAAACATACAGACACAAAACTGTCGAAAGAGTTTTGTTTTTCCAAGGGATCTTTGTGATTTTGCTGCTGAAATTTAGAAGGCCATCTTTGAAATGAAATATTTTGGCACCCTAAAAAAAGTGAAATTCAAGAAGATGCATCCAAACAAGACGTTTAATTTTTTAAAGATAAAAGGTCATTGATTTAAAGTCTTCGGCGGATGCTCACTGAAACAAAACTGACAATAAATAGCGAAAATGATAACGTAACGAATGCTATATACACAAATGAGTCAACAGAAACAACGGCAGTCAAATAAGGCGGTAATTTCCAAGGAAGAAAACTGTGGGGGAAAGAACATGAATCGTGAAATGCAAAGTGCAGAGATTAACATAATGAGCAATGAGATGCAGTAAAGTTAGAGAAGACAGGGCAAATATCTATGATAGATGTCTATTATGTCCAGGAAAATCTTGTCACTAAAACAACTTCATGCATTTTCACCATGTACGAGCCAGAGCTGTTAGTATGGAGTCAGTACCATGAGTATCAACATGATGCCAGTGGGGAGTGTGCAGCCCTGAAAGGCGACGAGAAATATGACTGACATCAGAACTGCAATGTGGCCACCCACTCGACTCTGACCCTTACAATGAATGGGGTATATGAGGCCGTTCTTCAAAATAAAATGACCCATACAATGTAAAATTCGCGTACTACTTTGAAATGACAAAGCCAAATATCGAATCCTATCCCAATTAAATAAAACATAATTAATAATTTTGGGAAATGAAATTTATAGTACAAAATAATGATATATCCAAAATTGTTCCGGCTAATTTGGCCCTAAAATCTAACAGGTGTTGTATCCTATAAATTTGATAGAGGTAAATAGACTAAGTCATTGTCAGATTGACTTGGGATAAAAACGTGATTTCAGACGTATTAGGAGTGTTAGCTAGGGGTTACCATACGTAGCTACCAGGCAGGCTCAGATCATTCTCAGCTATCCATAAAACATGGCATAACATCAGCATCATATCATACTAGAGTATCTCTCAAGTTCATTTATACAAACTTCTGTGCACAAGGTTCTCGCTAGGAGGGGCATAGAGATGGAGAGTTCCTGAAGCTTTAGAATGCTTTAGAAACACGGCTTCGATATTGAGATTCCAGGAGGGGTAATTATTTCATTTATTTTAGAATCAAACTCCTGTGGACAAATTAATACTTGTACACCATTTCAACCCACAAAAATGTACATTGGATTCATTTATGTATAAAAAAAAGATAGCAATATATTACATTTCGCTGCAATAATGATGAACCCATGTATGTGTCTATTTACACAAGGATACTTCAGAGACAGTGAGTAACTAGCAAGGAATCTACTCGAGAGTTCAGTATGTCCAATTCTGGTAACGTTTTCTCCGTTATCGGTCAGGAAAGCACATGCAGATTCAGAAATCCAATGCCCAAGCAGCAGTTGTCCACCGATCTTACCCGTCGGAAGGATCGCCGGTGCCCCGGAGGATCTTCTGGTTTAGCCGAATCTTCCTATGAAATTCGACAATTTATTTAAACTTTCCTACGGAAATGCAATGCCTGTGCAACTCCTGAAAAAGTGCGAACTATTTCAGAAACCACAAAATGCTCCACTGCCAAGGAGCACTGACCAAGCAGAATTATATCCCGGCTGCGCACGGTCCCGTTCTTTCAATTAGACATTATATAAGAACTGATTTCATTGGCGTTGGAGACCGGGAGATATATTCCTTCTTCAAATTAATAGGAAAAAAGTGGGGGTGGCACTGTAGGATAAAACTGTTGGGTCAGTGTTCCCAGATCAGATTGTCTCCATCCCTGGATTTGCTGATTTAGCTGAATCTTCGTTCATACTGACAGTACAAGCTGCAACTGTAGTGACAAATGTGTAGCGCGTTTAACTATTTAACCCAACATACGTCTACTATTTGTGATTCTCAAAGTGTCCAGTACAACAATTTTCACAAGAGCCTCCGAGGTGCTAACTAAGCTCATCATTTGATACAAATTCTGCTTTGCTACTGTCAGCTTAAATTTACAAAACCTCACAGACCTCGATTACTGAGTAGCCAGCCCAGAAGCAATAGTGCAACACATACTTAGGACTTGTTTCAGTGCGATAAGTTCTCTTGATCTCAAACATTCACATCATACATGAACTGAACCTGACATTAACTGACATCCTATGCTACTTTTCAGTTATTATATTCGTACTTAAACACATGAACACATGAGATATTTCCGACAACTGCTGAAGCAGCCCTTTTAAGTTACCAAGCTGTACGCATGGTTTCCATTGATTGTCTACCGCCTCCTATCCCGGGGGGAACTGGCTTTAACAATCAATGAAATAAAACGTCGTAAAATTAGCTAACGAAAGTAGAAAACTAAGTCTATTACATCATAATTTTTTTTAGCAGGCATCAAAGGCGACGGGACAAAAGTCAATTGATCAAATAGGAGAATACCTTACTTTTTGTTTCCAATAAGCTAAATGTAGTGTTTGTTCTTTATTGTAAATAATCAAATCGATGTTAAATAATGTGTACCGTGTAACAAATATTGTATAATATGTACATAATAACTTTGGTGTAGTGAAATAAGGTGGGTAGTAAATAATCTGTGAACTACAGGCGGCATGTTTAAAGAAGTACATCAATTAATGTATGGTGGATTGAGATTTTTACATCTAGTTTTAGATTATAGGAAATAATGGCTCTAATGGTGTCTAACCTGGATTATATTATGACAAAATAGAAGTAGGAGTACACATACCATTAGCGTTTTCACGCCATCATAAGCCATTTTGGCCACTGAATCTTTGCGAGACCGTCGGAACTGTTGTGCGCGCACCGACCTTCGGCTACTGCTAGCGGTGGAAATTTGTCTAGAAATTTGATGCATGGGGATAGGTCTGGCAGACTGGGAAAACTGGAAAAGAAAAAAAAACTAGTTGTTAGATTTCATGTAATGCAAGAGATAGAAACTACGGACCGCCATACATGTACAAACATACAGGTCAATCCTACATACTTTAGAGGATCAGGAACTGACTCACGACCCGCGGTCAGTAGCCATGTAACGTATAAACTACGCAAGGACTTCTATAGAGAAAATAACAATTGCATTTTTGTTGACGAGTGGAAATTACTGATAAAAAGCAATAATTATCATAATGCATTAAAGGGATCTAGAGGTGATGAGTATAGGTCACAGAACATGGCTGGCTAAAGTGAACCCCAAGATAACGCCCTCTGTGAACATTAATGATTATCATCATATTATAACTTATTTATTTAATAACCAACATACCTGTCTCCCTCCCCTGTGTAGGGGATCAACGGGGGTGGGAGTACGTCTGGACTGGAAGCTAGCAGAGAGAGGATGACCATGAAGGCCTACCCCTGCAGACATGGGTGTAAACGGTGCCGGTGTCCCACAGTACGAGTCCATGAACACACTGTCCACCGTGCCAGACCTGGTTAGTCCAGGGGTCCCAGCCTTCAGGCCTCCTCCCACTGACTTCTTGGCCAAGTTGCGACTTCGTTGTTTCCATTTCTCTTGTTCCTCTGGCTGCTCTTCTCCAACACCAAAGAAATCGGCAACACTGTTTTTCATAGACCTGCGGAGTTGGAAATTCAGTTACTGTTAGCAAATAAAGTACGATTTCATAGGAAGTAGAAAGCTACAGATGTAATTTTAAATCTGAGTTTGAATTTAACTTGGTTACTCAGTTGAATAGTTTTACATCCTAAAGGTAACACTTATCTCTTTTAAAGCAGGAGAAATATTTTTTTACACGGATATTCTGCTCCCGACACAGAATGAGTTATGGACATTATGGCAAGAGTCTAGATAATGTAGTGTTTCAGCTAACTTAATAAATGAATCTATTTAGAATGTTGGACCACATTATTGTAAAAAAAGACCTATTGCAATAAAGAATTCTTGAATTGAATTGAATACACTTGTCCACATTAATGTATTTTACCAAAGCTAGGAAGATTGGGAGGAGTTCAGTTTAAAGGGCCTTCTCATGTTTCAAGTTTTAAAAAAAACCTGACCAAGTGTTCCAGCTTATCACAGAAATACAGAGCACGATCCACATACCGACCAAGACCTCGAAGTCTCTCACGTTTGCTGCTCTGCGTCATGGCGGAAGCCTGACGCGAGTACGACGGTCGCGCGTCATCATAGATGTCATCGAGACCGACGTCAAACGATGTCTGCTGCATCTTGTATCAGAGCGGAATCCCGCCTCATCCACACGAAGAAACAGGCAGAAATAGGCGCCTCTCTAGTAACATCTGGCTTCTGCAATCAAGCAATAGTTTAAATAAGGTACCGGTATAACTATGCATACTAGATGGAAAAACAATTTTTGAAGAGGACCAATATAAGATCGGGGAGGAGATGCATACAACAAAATATATTGCAATTCAAAAAAGTGTATAGGTAGTTTCTAATGGTTGAGATACCATGATGACATTTATGGAAAATATAATATTTGTTTTTATTTTTATTTTAAATCTTTGGTATGTGGTCGTTGGTTAGTTTTAATATAAAGGTCACCACAAAGAATTTCGGCACAAACATCACAGCTCTCAAAATGTGTAGACAATTAAAATTACCACTGCCTGTCAATTGTAAATCACAGGTTAAAAAACAAACCTAGGTTTGTGATCACATAGACGAGTCGATTCAAAGATTTTTTTTAATTCAGTCAACGAATGAATCATACCTAGTCATCTATGTAATTAACCACTTCAATCATATTGCGACAGGCTAAGTAAACTAATACCTAAGCGAGAACTAAATATATATATATATAGCGATTATTAATAACCTAATATTTGTAGATGAATGCATGGTCTATTTAGATATATCGTCAATTTTAATAAGTCGGGTAACACAATTGGTATCATATTCCCATAGGCCACCGTTATGCTAAAAGTAGACGGTGGCAAAGTAATTAAGCTAATCAAATATAAGTTACGACTCAATAAACGCTCGGCGCAATACCAAAATCGCCGAAAAGTTGGAGCCAAATTTTGTCCTCGTGAATGGCAAATGTCACAAGAAAATAAACCTTGCCGGTGTAATGCAAACAACTTTATGCGACAAAACATTAATAATTCAATGGCTTCATAGAAGCGGGGGCAGATGCGACGAGGACATCACCATAGATCATCAAGGATAAAATTCTCACAGGGCAATAGTAATACTATGCATGTTGGGTATTGTGTGCTACTTTCTGCACAGCGTGAATGGATATTCACCCAGTGTTAGAATAATAGAAGAGCGTGTAGCCACAGGATCCGCCGGATCTGGTGTCTTGTGACACGCTCGAATATATATAAATAGATACACAGTACTAGTTAATGTTAATGAAAGTAATGCTTTCTAAGTACCAAGGGAATTACATATTTCGATGAAACATATTTATACATCAATGGCAAACTATATGTGGAAGATGTAGAGTTAAATGAAATTTGGTTTCTCGATTTACTGAAGGGCTGGAAGAGGACATCCCCATTATCGAATATATACCATACATCCCGATATTTTCGAAAATCCGGGAAATTACAATTAATGTTGTGACCGTTGATGTCCGCAAAGATAAAGATCTATCCTTATGTAGTTCGAAGGGGAAGGAGGTGCATCACATCGTTTAATATATCTACTTATATAGAAATTGTTATGGAACCACAAAATTACACTATTTTCAACAATCGGCTATATAAAGATGCGAATATATAAGGCTATACGGTAGTACCTGAAAATGATATTAATTAACTATCTGGATGCACGTGCTTCAGTTTCCCTATAATATGGGTTGAAGATTCCTGAAGATTTGTTATCTATGTTCAGTATTGGAAGTGGTCATGGCACCAGGCACAGAGTACACTAAGCAACTATTCCCGATCCTGTTGGGAAATGAAACATATATATGTATGTCATCATGGTTTAGATATTTGTCTTGGGTCAGTACATAATGTTTGTATAGTATTGGAGCCGTTATCTGACACAGTATGACATATCAGGTTGGCTGAAAGGGCGGTGCTAATAAGTCAGTCTGGGATGAGGATTTAAAGAAACACATGATTTTCAGATGTGAGAAATATACTTTAGGATATATCATCATTTGTTACTGGTGTTTTGGCTGACCTTCAGTGTTTTAGGACCTTTCGCAGGATAACGTCTAGCAGACGGAGGGGAGACAATGCATATTCCAACGAAGCCCTTTGGCCTACACCACCCACCCCAACGCTCCCCTACCTAAACACACTAACACATATCAAGTTAATTCGCTTCATCTGGCTTAGTATAATGTAATTAATAACAAGATAACTTATTTAATAATTAACCTATACTTTTGTTAATATTTGGTCATTTCAGGGCGAGAGGGGAAACACGTTAACGGGATGCAATGCCCTACTCTTTTCGATCATTAGCAATGATCTACATGCATGTGACCATTGGCAGCTATACACATGGCCGGCCTTTTGTAACATATATAGAGGTTAAATCAAATGAATCATGAAAATAACGAAAGAGGAGAGAGGGATATCATATATTGTATCGTTATACATAATGATATCCTTCTTTCCTCTTTCCCTCCCCCTTTCCTTGGTCTCTCCCCTGATCTCATCCGCTTTCTTTGCCTCTAATACTACTTCTTTTTCGGTATAGGAACCTCAGATATGCAGGAGTGGCCACTTTGTTTCTTTGACTCTGAAGTTTAATCTTAGATCAGAATGCAAGACGAGACAGAGGTGAAAACGTAGAAGAATTTCTATGGATATATCTCCAGAATTAAGGGACGTAATCTCGTAAACACATTCCACGTCTATGTGGATGTGGAGGGTAAATAGGGTTCTTACCTTGCTGGGTTTTATTTTGTTCGAGGGGGGGGGGGCTGTTAAAGAAAAAGTTAGAGACACGGGGTGTGCGCAGAGATCATCCTAAAATATTACGTACAGTAACTTCCAAGGGCAAGGGTTTGTAGCTAGTACATCTCACACCTGAGTTAACACGGATCGTGCAAACTGAGATATCAGTTGAACTCAAAATATTCGGCTATGTTGATAGTTATCGTGCACATATAGAACAATGTAATGATATGCACACATTTTGATAATGTTGGGGAGGTTCGTCAATGCTTCAACTATTGTTAATTTCCAAGAATTGACTCATCCCATATACTGTGTATTGACAAATGGAATGAAAATATGTCAAGTCTTTAATCAAAGAGGCTGGCGCGGGGAGTCGTAGAATATATCTCGTCGCTACAATCAAGTATTTTTTTTATGGATTCGTCATGCACACAACGCTCTAGTCTGAACTATAGATAATTTCCAGCAATGTAAATTAAGTACATTTTGTACACGTTGTACCCATTACTACACCTATCCGCTTCAAGGAAAACGTTTTCAACTAAACCGACGACACAAAAAAACATGTTTGATTTGACTAAGGAATAAAGGTGGGTCAGGAATAAAGGTAAAGTAAAACTGTTGGCGTGGGTGGCATACGGAATATTCTAAATTAACCTAAATGTGAATATCCAGCAAATGATTATGGCACCGACTAATGTAAAGTAAATTCTTCAGAAGTTCTTTCATAAGGACCTGGTCGATATCGATCCCAGAGAAACAGAATAGGTTTGCATGCACCATCTAATTTGGCAATAGTACATATTCATAGTCCCGGTGAGGCCACACAGGCATGGCATAGCGGTAGAACCCCTACTATGCACATACAATTGAATCATTAGGAATTCCGCCGGTTGTTTTCTTAAACATCCCCTATTTCTGGGGAGCAATTTCCTCGTTTCCACAAGGGGATCCTCTGTTCGAAAGACTAACCACAGTGGAGTATCAAGGGTGACGAACATACTAGTTGTTTACTGGATTTAAAGGGCCCCTATAGGTTTTTTTCTCCAATGTTGTTTAGATAAATAGAGAGTGCTCCAATTGATGCAGACCAGGGATAGCAGACTGGTACATAAAAGGAGTAGATTGGGGCATTGCATGATCGTTACAGCCAGCACCACTTAACGAGAAGACTATGGTTGCTGTGGTGTCTTGCAACCGATGGTGATCTCTACAAGAGGTTTATAAACATGCTTTTGTTACGCATTGACCCCATCAAACATTTACCCCGATGTCCATCTTTGGTTTATGATCATTCAATGCAGCTTTTTCCCTACTACAAAACTAGAAATGTAAATTACCCCCTCCTCTCATACTTTCTTGTCATAACATTACCGGTGTGTTTTCTACATGAAGGATCCATGCGCCTTTGAAATTAATCAAAGATGGTGCATTAGCAGCAGCATACGAGATAAATTGTAGACGTCATCATGTCTCAAAACAGAATGATATGCCAACTAACCAACGCAAAATCAACCAAAGAGAGTGAAGAACGCTTTCTAAAGTTATGCCCACCTACAAGTGCAGCATAAGTTAATACGGAAGCCACGTTTTCTATGGAATATCAACCCATCATTTATCCACATAATTATTATAATTTGAAAGTGCTTAGGGCGAGGTACGATACACCCGCATGGCAATGAAACACATTATAAAATTAAACGATGCGTGATAGCCTCGTGCTGGAATCAAGAATAAACTTACAGGGAGGTAACAAGTGACATTACCTTCAGCAATATTTCCCACATAAAACTAGATGAACATAAACAACACTCCACACCTAGAAGCAGTAAGAGTGGGGAAGGAGTAAGCACCTCTCAAGAGGCACATAAACGTTGCAAAGTCTTGATGGTCCGCAAACTGAGAAGCGCAGCTCCGAGAAGCAACTATAACCTTATCATAGTCGTATTAAGGGGGCGTTCTCTGAGTGACAAATGGCTAATAAAGAAATAGGCACGGTACGAAAATTTCTCCTCGGTGTGTCGACGATTACTTTATCTCTTGGTACCACTGGCAAATCCGAACGTGATGGAACCACATTGTGGACGAACGGCCAGCTCAGGGGAAATGTTGGATCTGGAGTAAGCAGAACCACCAAATGTAATATACACGGGACAGAAAGTCCCTGGCTGTGTGGTCTAATGTTTGGTCGATGGACATCCAGAGCGTGTTTCCCATCCCACTAGAGGCTACTTTACCAAGTCATGCAGTTAACATTCCTAAATATAGTTAAGAAAATACTAATACTGAGCGATGGGTGGTAATATAGTTTTACAATTCAATTTAAAATGAGTGTACTCTAACGATATCAATTATATTTGTCTTTCACTCCAAGCTATGCTTGGGATAAGATATTATTCTTGCTTCATGTGTTATTTATAAGTGTTTAACTTGAGCGCATATTATATTTATGAAGATGTCTGTTGTGGACCAGCCTTTTCCTAATCATGTTAATGCTATACGATAAATATAAGCATTTCAAGAAGCATGCACCCGTTGGGAGAGATTCTAGGCATAATATGAGGCACAAGGTGAGGGTAGAATATAGCCATTTACGATAGGCTACTTCGTTCTGGCGCATGAAATCAGAGGTGGGAAGCTGCAACTAGGAGAGTAGGGTTTATGAACACAACAGCAGAGCGCCTAGGAGGGAGAATATTAATGCTCGGTCTCCGTGATAAAACACAGATGGAACGGTTGGGAAGGCCAGCTTACGGCTTTCAAGCCTCAAGAATGGATATTCTAAGCAAGGGACTCTCTACTCTCATATACTACCGACATGGTAAGTCTCGCAGGCATTTCTGGAAGGTTGCCACAAGCATAATACTGAGAATACGTGATGTGATGATGTTTTGTGACTATATCTTAAATTGTTAACCACTAGTATGAAATACAAAAGCGACAAGTCTCCTATATTCCGACCACACAAGCTTTAATATGAGAATGCAAAATCTATTATGTTGTTATGATTCAGAAATAAACGGGCAAGGCCTTCCTAAAACCGTAACAATAGGATTCCATATTTATTTAATGGAATGATTACTCCCACGAATGAAATTAATATGAATAGTATCGGTACGGTTTTAAAGTATCGCTATCAGAGGTCCAGGGGACAATAATTAACTGCAGGCTGATTCTATGAATGAAGGCCTACTGTCCCTGACAACAATTATACTGGTTCCGCCCAAATATATTATTCACAAGACCGAAAAAATGATATTATATAGCAGGATGCACGGATTGTGGTTGACATTGGATGATGGGCAAACCATAGCCTGTTCTGAGGATGGGGAGGTTGGTTGTCGAGCTATAAAATATTGGGATACATCTCAACGACGAGATTCGTATGATTGTGTTTTTCAACGTTGTGTTATGTATGTTATGACATAAAGGAGCAGGAGCAAGGTGCTTATCCACAGTACAGTCTGAAAAGGAACAAGTACTTTGGCAGCGAAACACATTGCTAGGGGATTTCCATAAAGTCGTTTGACCATCATTTTTTAGTTACAGCTACTCGTATTTATTCATCCGGCTCTTTCATTGTTAACTGAGTTAAAATAAACCAATATCATGCTGAAATGGGACGGTTTTACCTAAAACCACTCTCATGGCCACCATGTAATGGCCCACTATCAAGAATTAAATGAAGTGTTTCCTCATTCTGGTTGGACAGTGTCTAATTGCAGGTCGTGTTTTTTTCCAGGGAGAGAATTGAATACAGAGTACCGACAGTATCAAAGGAATCGTTCTAGAGAACCTAACGGATAGTGAAGACCTCGCCTTGGGAATCTGGGAATAAGGCGCCTCGGAATTAAATTTCCGCCCTGAAACAAGGGACTGCAAGGCGAGACACATTCTGCCTAGGGAGAAGTACAATATTAGTACCTTCTTTCCCATGCAGCCAACATACGCCAATTATTAGGGGATACCAAAATACACAGTGAAACTAACTTCCTAAAGGTAAAGACTAATTCTTAACGTGTTCACAACACAATGTTGGTCAAGTATCGCCTTTCTTTACCGTATTTACATCCCTACCATTATTGAGGGGCAGAAAGACATGGACATGATGGACCGAACTACTGTGGATAAGGACTGAATATCAACGTGAAAGACTACTACACAAGGATGTACCCGTATGGGGCGTAAGACGAAAATGTAAATGACTAGCAAATATATACAAATCTGGAACAGGGGTAATGGAATGAGAATGCCCCCCCCCCCCCCCCCCTCCCACACACACGTCATAAAATTGTAAAATGAAAATTTACAAATTAGATATCGTGAATCCATGGAGCTGCCCGCCTTATTGAACACAACCATGTTATTACCAGGCAGGGATATCAGTCTGAGCGTTATAGTGTTGATGTTGGCAGTTAAACTAGCCAGTGGAATCAGCTGTAATGTTTTCTGTTCCAGCCCCCATCTCTGACCTCGTGTGTACATATGTATACATGATGTACCGATACATATCAACTGGGGGAAATGAACGCCCACATTGTAGCTACAACTCACAGAGTAATACTATAACTGCGGTCAATCCCCATTAAGCATGATATATGAGAAAGGGATGATCAGAGTGGGTACAGTGTATGTGTTCCCTTTTCCATTGAATTCGATTTTGTATTTAATAGCTTATCAAATGATCCGCATATATAAGTGCAATTCCTATATCCTCGAAACAGAGTTCGCTTTCGGAATGGAATAGAAACTGTATATGAATGATTTGTTGAGTGATATCAGTAGAAAAATTGACTGAAACAGTCGCCCAGAAATGCAGCACGCCAAAGCTATCCCTTTTGGCATGCAGTCACTTCTATGCTGTCCTGTTTTCGAACACTGCAGTGACCATGTAAATCCTGATTTCTACCGAATGAATGAATAGTAAGTGTAGAACCGTATACTGACTATAGGAGTATATCGCACCCATATTCAAAAATGAAGATTAACTTCTCTAATTCCAAGAGTATGCCCACAAGACTGGCAATTCCTTTTCTTATAATGCAAATCTGGAATAATCTCACTAGGAAATGAAGACGGTATGAACATGAATGGGAGTTCCCTGGCAAGGAAAATCAATCGGCACTTCTATATATTACACATACCACATAGGTCAATTCTGATAGTATTGATATGTAAATACGTGAGTGAGTTCAGCATGCCCACTAGCCACACATACTTACACAGATTAATGGGTGGTAGATCTCGACCTAGACAGGCAGTTTGTCCAGTCTTCAAAAACTAGCCTTGATCTTTCTTCTGCCACGATCGAAAGCTACATCCATAGAGCAGTAATAAAGGGAAAAATAGTGGATACAGCTCGCACCTCGAGCCGAGAACAATCTCAGTGTGAATTGAAGGGGAATACACACTCGTGCTGCATTAATTTTATAGGAAGCTTGAAAGCTGGTGCTAAAACCCGGTCATCTCGACCCGGATATTGTAGAAAATGATCGGCCTAGGACAAGTCCCCCTTTTACACTGACTAAGATAGGCGGAGTGGGACAAGGGCTGGGACTGAATGGAGAGTGGGTGGGTTGCATGAGGACCGGGTGGGGGATTTTCATATTGATGTTTGCCTTTTGTGATGGTTGAAAACAAGCTCCCGATTCATTATAGGGCCCGGGTTATAGGGGAATAAAGAATAGATCGGTGTGACCATAGTCTTCCAATTTCCCCTGAATTCTATAGCTAAGTAGACACAGCGATTTTATATTTGCTGATTCGAAATTATACGTTTCGGTATAAATAGATTGATAAGGTTCAACATGTGATCTCATCAAGCATACAATTATACATGCATTGCTGATGGACATTCTCACCTGCAAGTATCTAACTTGTCTATCTATACATTTTTTCTTCCTGACAATGGTGAGCAGAGTAGAGTACAATTCCTTTTTTAAAATCATTATTAAAATAATTGAATTTATTACAGATAGAATGATTGTATTCATTTGAACGTCCATTATACGGACATCCTATAACTGTACAACAGAAATTTTGCTATAATTGATTGCTGAAACTCAAAGAATGCTTCAGCAGATGCTCATTACCCAATTTCACATTGTGTCGATGTAACTATCCTAAGATATTGTTGAAATAAAATTACTAATCAATTCAAGACCAATCATTAAACGTGCGTGAATTCTGTCAAGCCAAAATATTGATTGTTTTTCTTCATACCCATGAAAGGAAGAAAGGATGGGGTTACCTGTTCCAAAGAGAGAACCTAAAGTCCAAATCAAACCACTGAATCTTTCAAAATATTGGCCAAGATCATGTACAACTACGAACCCATTAAAATAGTTCCATTAACGTTTCTCGTGACACATTTGAATACCTCAAATTTAAGCATTGGACAATGGAAGCGAACAATATAGCCCAGAAGTCCTAACATCAAAATTCATGACACACGGATCTCCATTTTCATTTCGTAATGATGAATTCAGCCAATTGGAAGTGGCATTTTTTATGAATATATCCTACTTATATTTATAAACGTTTCTCAACCAACAGAAAGAAATAAGATCCTCATTGTAGAGGTCGACTTCATAGCATCTCCTATTTACAAAACAACATGGACTTTTTGGAGTTGTTGAGGGTTAACCACTTTCCCAACACAATTACTTTCATCTTGAACATGCTCCGCCGTAAACAGTCATAAATCGTATTTAACCGAACAACAAATAGGCGAACACTAGATAAACTGACATACATATAATAGGCGTATTACGAATCAAGAATGCCAGTCTGAGGACGCCATATGGCGGCATATTTGATGCATAACGTTGAAATAAATCAAGCAAAGAGACTTGATGTTTTCTCATGACGACCCTTGATATCCCTGGGGTAGAATAATTGTTCCTATTCTACATTGGCTGTTAGAGAGAAGTGTAGACGAAGGAGGAGTGGGCGATGAAGGACAGTGTGCCTGGGGCTGGAGGCTAGAGTGGCATGCAAAGCCTTCCAATATTGATGATACGCTCGGCCACTGATCAATTACTTTACTCTGAGCTGTACCTGAGTACCAACTGGACTCTGCCCCTTTTGCCACCTGATGACCTGACTGAACTCTCCTCCCTGTCTTGTTGCCATTCTTATTGTTTGAAAAGTACTAGAAATTGTCGAACTGTAGGTCTATCTGATTTTCTATGATTCTTGCGGATCTATGGATGTGGGGAATATGTACTGTTCTAAATACACTAAATCAAACCCAAACCATTTTCTTCAATACTTTCTTTCTCTGATCCTTACGCTAAACGCCTGTAAGATGGAAAACAACATCAAAGATATTTCTTCATCTCCTGAATAGTGTTACACCTTGGAGTAATATCACTCCAAGGTTACACCAAGTATAGCAAGTATTTTAATTTTCTTTTTATTCGATGGCGGAAATTTGGGGTAAAAAGGGATTAATAGAGTCATCTGTTGGCCTCTTGATGTCCTAAATAACATTTTCAATTTCAGCGGGGAGTGCCTTAGACTAAGAAGATGAAAGAGTCATGTTGAAAATAGTGGGATTCTGGTGCTTACCGAAATGGGAAAAAATGGGAGATGATTTGTGTTTGCGCCAATACAAGGAGAAGTGCCGCAAATCCTTGAATGTTCAATCTTTGTGACTTTTGGTTGGGTAGGGAATAAATAAAATAATTTAAGAAAAATCTCAGAAAAGCCACCTTTCTAGAAATCAAAATGACAACAGCACAAGTCAATAAGCATCAACCAACCTGCAGGACATGTGTGCAAATGTCTACCTTTCACAAATTTTAAAATTCGTCGTAAAAGTAAGATCTAAAAGCTCATCACAGGTTTCTGAATTATTGGTCCTTATCATATCTACCTGGGCATACCGGTATATCTCAGGGGGTACATGAGGGTCTATAAAACAGGGACAAGATTAAACCAGTGCGATTATCTACATAGATTATCTTATAGATTAAGCCTTCATTCAAACCTTATGTTGTTGATAAAACAAGAGGGTTTCAAAAAGCTATATTATAAAGCGTAACTGGGCAGTGAATAGTTCCTATCTATGCAGTATATACCCAGACTGAGCGTATGCTACTGCACACAAAGTCAGCATTACCAATCCATACAGTGGGTCGAGGATGGGCTACTTTCATCAAGCTGATGTCTCTGGCAAGTTTACTAAATAATTCATACTCATAATATAGCCAGAAATCCTCTAAAATATGACAGAACACGGTTTGTAGAGTAAATGGATTTAAACTATGATGACTTTCATTATCGGTGGGGAAATCTTCTGACGCGATTTATAACGCAAGGATAGTTCATTAAATGGATAGACACCCACGACTATGAACAAACCAATACTATTTATAGGTAATGATTAAAAAATGTTATATTGTTTTGGCCTAGTGTATCGGAAAATGGAGTATGTCATGGTCGCTCAAAGCAACGAGTATAAATTTTATTCCCGTTGCCCAAGGGTGCTAGTGGTATTAAACTAAATCACGTCACCGACTTGAGTGGGTTTAGTAACCACACTTTCTCCATAAAAAGCGTGTAAGAGAATGAAGCTGAATTTATTAAAGTCAAATCTAACAATAGCAGGTAAAATAATTCAGTAGAATAATGAAATGAGGTAGCCATCTTTAATCGTATATCAAGGGGAGAGCTAAAACCTGCTGCAAATTTAACAGTAATGGCATATCGGTACCATTTACCACATTTACCCTTTACTGCAAGCCATCAGTCTTTTAGCGCTGTTGACGTGAGTGTTTAATTCAAGAAAAATAAAATGGTTGAAATATAAAAGCTGAACACAAAATCTAGATTAGGCTGAAAGTCGCATGCCACACCCGAAGGCATTTTTAGATGCAGCACTTATAATGCATGAGTGCTTGGCCCAAACAACATGTCATAGGGATTCCAAATAACAACCCATGGATCCAATTGATACCATAGATTTACCAACATTCTAGATCTTTATATATATATACATCAAATCAGATTCATTTATTTTCTATTTCTATTTGTTTTAATCAGAGAAATTCTGAAACAACATATATACGCCTTCCACAGATGATATCATGACTGGTTTTATAATGAATGTAAGAACAGAACTGAGTCTATTGGTCTGCCACTGACTCCAGCCTGTCTGGCACCAGATTTCCCACACAAAATATCTGAGTGGATCCAGGTATAGAGCAGGATGGTTCTAAAGGCTGACATCAGAACACTGGTATGACATGTTTCCCTCGTGGTCAAAATATATATAATCATGTGATATTTATCAAAATATTACCGTGTGAGAGCATTAAATAATTTCCTCCAGATCATGTAACAAGAAACTATGGTAGCTCTATCTAGATGTCAAGGATTAGAGACCTGATTCTTCATCTTTATCTGAAAAGTAATATACTGATGCTGGGATGGATCCAAACTCGTGACTGAAAATTTGATACATATAAAGATAAGATTTGATTGATGCATAATATATATGTTAATAGTTATTAATTTACCTTTTGAACCAACATCATACCTTAGCAAATAGTGCACCTGACCACGATGTGATAGATTGAAAACTGAGATTGTGGTACCATCTCTATCCATTAACCCCTTGCTTCACCGACAAAAAGGCTTACACGATTTCTGAGTACTCGTAGCCATACATTGTGCTCAAGCCTTCATGATATCAATGTTTTCTATACGGTATCGTTCACCCCCACAATTACCCCAAAAAGAATGAGATATAAAGCGGATAATGCTCGACAATATCTATATAAAACGTGTTGGCCATTTAGATGAAGAAAGAGGCCTAGAATCCCAGAGAGTGGAAGAGAAAAAGGCCTCAGGGCGCATCGGGTGATAGGACGCCGGCACTGGGAAGTATAAACAATATTCTCACATTCGGGTCCATAGTAAAATTGGCATAAACACTACGTGAAGGGTAGAATATGATAATATAGAGTGCCGACTAACATCTGTAGACTACAAACAACAGAAGAACTGTCCCATTTTCACCGAGATACAAAGCTCATACAAAATCTGACCACCTCTAACAACTCTTACAAGACATACTTTTATGAATTCGTGATAAATCATAATATTATCTTCTCGGTTTCCAGATTTCACGCCTCTCTATCAAGGGGATCAGCGGTGAATGTCAGCTGATGGATCAATATACTCTAGTCCGCCCTGGGATTCGAAGCCAAGTGATCAGTGAATGTTTCTCCATAGCAGCGGACAGGCATTCTAGTTGGTGGGCGGCTCTGGGTTTGACCACATGGCTTCCAGAACGCCAACACCTTTCTATTTTAGGGTGTGGCACAATTTCAGTATAGTAGGGTAACTTGGTAAGCAGATTGTATAGATTACAAAATACCAAGAGAACGGAGGATTTAGAAGATGTGAACTAAGCTGTGCGAAAGGGAGAATTTAGGTTGGGGAAATATTTATTTTTAGAAATTGAAATGATTTGAAAAAATTATGTAATTGCCGTATGGCATCCTGGGTAGCGCTCATTTGGTCAACATCAATGTCTTCCAGAGCGTGGCGGTGCCCAAAACTGACTTTCAAAGAGCAGACCCCTGATTGTAAGTGTATCAACCAGTGTTAGTGATGGTTGTAGCATAACAATCATTGGTGATTACCAAGATTACAAATAACGTTACCAAGAGTACAAATAACGCTATGATCGTTATCTTGAACCTTGGGCAATGCATTGACTCCGGCAGGTACTACAACGTCATGTTACAGAACATAATGGGATGTTTCATAGGATGCCCAATATGGGGAGAGCAGACCGGCATACGAATAATCATTATACATTTAGAATTCTAAAAACACGCCAAATGGTGGGATTTCAAGTCGATTCTAAAATAGAAAGCCTACGGCTTCCATTCCAATTACTTATTCACTCCCTAACTGATTCAATATACTGTGAACGTATTTAACTTCGCGCAGATAAATTTTCGCGCACTAAGTATTTTGACACCTTTTCGCGCGGATTTAAATTCGCGCAGCAAGGAAGTTTGACTGTCACACCTTGTTTATACAACAAGTATACCTTTCCCGCATTTATTTTCACGCACAATGGTGGGTGCGCTAAAATAGCGAAAATAAATACTGTGCGAACATTAATACGTTTACAGTATAAGAAAAAGCGTCCCTCGATATAATTTAAGTAAATTCTCACGTGAGGAAGAGAGAGCATTAGGGACAAATTACCTATCATAATAGAATTGAGATAATTCTAAATGGAAATATAAAAGAATACTAGTAGTATAGAAACAGACAATCCGAAATGGAAAGCATAACAGTTATAACGGGAGCTCATTATATTGGATTGTCAGGAGACCTAGCAAGCACCGGTTAAAACAGTTATCAATAAAATCTTAATAACCAAAGAATAACAACACTATTCAGTGAATATAAACATGTTGCTGTTGATTTGATTCCTGCCATATTAAGATGGGCAGATGCCAGGAGTATGGTCATTATATGATCTCAAATTATGATCTCAAGGCACGCGACTGGTTAAAACGATATCATCTTAAATAAGGCTTTTCATTTTTTACACAATCTAGCTGTCAGTTATATTGCCATTTTATCAAACGAGTACAATGAGCCATCCAAAATCCCTAACGTTCAATGTCTTAGAATATATATGTAACAAATTTAAGATTTATGAGTACTGTATAAGTGAAACAAATCATATTCATATCTTATATTAATAAGTGACATTATTTCGTCATTACTCTACATATCTAATAAACAAAAGAATGTTTCAACTGTTCAACCATCAATGCTCAATGTTTTGAGGTGCTTAAAGATTATGATTTCAGGATGTTTCTATTGTAATTCTTGGCTGGATATATTTGGGACAGCCTTGGCAATTTAAGTGCGATGCCATAAGACCCCAATGATCAATCGTCTGCCATACGTCCGTCCACATGTCATGTTTAGTGCTGACATCGGACTTATAAATAAATGTAACTCACTGTGATGAGCGAATATGCCTGACATCTGCAGAGGTCAGTGAGTGCATTGCTATGTTCCAATACATGTATACATGTACATCTCACATAAAGCCAAATGCAGAGTTCTAATTCTGCATCACCAGCTTGTACGCGCTCTGTGCATCTAGTATTTATAAGTAGCACTGCACGTTGCAGTAGTGAACAGATCTATAGATATTACGTAGCTCCCAGCTTTTAATGCGGTGGTACCTAACTGAGGATGGCCCGGGGGATATTGAATATGATAGAATGTGAGCTCCGTTCTCCGCTTAAGGATAGCAAGATTCCCCAACAAGTTATCCATATCACCAGGTTCAAACGTCGAAAAGTACGTAAATCTAAATCAAAAGCAGATCGATAAAGTAAAATTTGAACAACCGTTCCAGCGAATATTCAAAGGATGGAGTTTTAAAAAACAAGTTAAATTGATATATGTCAGGAGTCATTAATAAAACTTAAATAACGAGAGGGATCGATATTTGTGTGATTCGTAGATAAGATTCGTAGAAGATGTGTAGGATCTAAAGTTTTGGCTTCGTAGTATTTTGTTACGGCTCTGCATATCTTCAACACAACCTATCTTATCGAGTAATGTCTCGATGGATCAGCAAACATAAATATAACCACAGCACTACAAAGGTGTTTATTCAACACACAGCTGGCTGTACAGAGTGCCATAGCACTCTGCATCTAGGTTTCTTTCAGAGCAGGCATTTAGGCATGGGCAATAAATATTGTCCCAATAATGTTCCCATAGAATTCTCTGAATGAGTCATTAGTAACAAGTATCGTCAGCAGAAAACACATACAAGTACAATCTGAGGTAATGGCTTATGTCACATCCTGTAGAGAAGAAACATTGGAATACCCAATCCAAGTAAATCAAGATAAAATTTTAAACTGTGGTCAAATTTTGAAAAGCCTATTAATCTAGAAAAACAAAAATAAGCGATGGATTATCCCTCCCTGATTATTCTGATTGGAGATATGCACAGGGTTTACAGACGAAATATAAACTTGTTTAGATATGCACTGGAAGAACTAGGTCAGCAATAAGTACACCGCCACATAAAGCATTTAATAATGATATATTTATAAACCTATTACTTGAATGATAAACAAAGGGTTAGTAATATAATATTATCGTTTACTGTTGTCTGTATAAAGTTATATTTAGATATAGCTTACGTCAGTAAGCCCCGGGACAGATAGACTGGAAATGATGAGATGTTAAATACAAGGATTCTCTTATTCATATGACGATTGCAGGCGGATTAGGGCTTAATATCGATAACCAAGATAGTCTGAAACTATTATTCGATAAAAGATGGCCCAGACCGTGACAGATTTAATATATAATCTACGCATTCTATCTAGATCTAGTGATATTTATAATCCGATTTACCAACGCCAATAACTTGGAACATTAAAAAGGATCTATAGTATTATTGTTTGGTATGCATACCAAGGAACTATATATCTATAGTTGTTTGTGGGGAGAGACTGCTAGTATCTATAATATCGTGTACCGTAGGCGTAGTACATAATACATGAAAATGGTTATCTCTACACTTTTGATCGGCGATTCCATCTGTCCAGTTTACCTTTAAATTGCATATGCCTAATTATAATATACTCACAACTTTTAGCGCGAGCCAACAGCTTATAGCCAAAATATAATGTTCCAGTGTCCTTATTGCACTGATTGGAAACTATTCTGAATGGTGCTGGGACCCAAGCGCCCCAGGATCGTAGCTCCCAGACCCTAGCGTCTAGCGCCCAGACTCAAGCGCTCCAGCCTTGGATTGAAGCGCCCAGGGCTTGGATCGAAGCGCCCGGACCGTTTACTAGTCAAATAATGTCTATATTAATAAAATAAGGGTTTGGAGCTTTAACTGCTATCTTCTCTGAAACCGCTGGCCAGATCTCCATTATATTTCACATGCATATTGCCAAAAATGGTGCCGAGCCATTCCACTATGATTCATTAACAAATTAGCAGGGTTCGCCAAATCGCCGTTTTTGCTGCCCGGGACAACCAAAACGTCAGTCCGGGCAACTAAGAAAACACATGAGGTTGCCCGTTGGGCGACCAGCTTTCACCCAAGCTGTTTTCTCAGTGTAGCAATAACCTTGTGCCATGTTTATGCTATAATTATGGATTCATGCAGACAACTACAAAGAAACATGCAGTTTTTGTTTGGTTTGGAGTTAATGAAATCGTATCAAGTATTGAAGTTATGTCTGTGCCTGCAATGTCTACCAGTCCTCCTTTTATGTAAAATACATGAATGGTATCTGCTCGATTTTTCAATGCAGTTTTGTCATATTCTTTCTATGCTAGTGCCACATTCTTTCAGTTTTGTCCATCTTTCTATGAACCTGCACGGAGAAGATTTGGGACAGGGCAAGGCAAGGCAACAACAATACAACAGTGACAAAAAAACATCTTAACAGGGTTCCATTTGAGGTATGAATGTTAATACAGATACTAACTTACAGAGACAACTTGAAAGAGAAAGATGGTTGGAGAGGGAACAAGGAGAGTGGGAAGATGTGGGCCCCACTGTCCCACTAGCAAATCCTGTGCGCAGCATGGGTATTTGCTAGTTACTTTTATTAGTCTATTTTTACTTGGGACAGTATTGTCAGTAATTCACTACCCCCTTTAGCTTTACTGACTTAGGACCACCAATTTAAGGTTAGGGTTAGGGATATTTTCGTTATTTTCTAGTGTTAACAGTCTGGGCGCTTCGATCCAGGCTGTGGGCGCTTCGTTCCAACGCCGGGGAGCTAGCGTCGAGGCCGGGGGCGCTAGGATCTCGGGACGCTTCAGTCCCGGGGCGCTACAGTCATACAATCCAGCGATTCTAGAAATAGAGCATCCAGAATTCCAGTGCGGAGAAATCCATAATTTGTATGACTGATCAATTAAGAAACCCCCAAGTAAAAATACAACACAAGTGTAGAACTAGAACCCAGGAGTGACTCACTGAATCTAGAGACATAACACATAAGTACTATTATATTACCACACAATCAAGTCACCAAGTCAAATGTAACAGCAGGGAAAACACGGGAAGTCCCGACACTGAAACAAATATCTTATAATGTCTATATCCTGTAGTAGTACAGATGATTCCCAGACAAGTTCACAAATTGGAGGCATATAATGATATACTATTACAACAATGGCAACATCTCTAACCCAGCAGCTGTATCACGACCAATGCACAGTAGGCTAGTGCCAAATGCCCCTCCCCCTTGTTGCCTTAATGCTGTTGAACCAACGCAGAGGCACCCTGCTGGTCGCTGTGCTGTTACTTCCACATGTATGTATACATTGATGTCATTGTATGGAATTTGTCCTCGGGCTAGCGGCTTAGTACATGTTCAATGCTGCATCAACTTGGTGTTCTACACAGATATTAATGGTGAACATAATGTCATTATAATCTTCCTTAATTGAGTATAAGCGCATATCCTCAATACTGTACGACTCATCCTTATCCATAAGCTCGAGCTACTTTCAATGCTCAAGTTTCACAACTCGTCCGAACTCAAGACAGGCCTGTTCGCTCTTCCGAGGTAACTTCTGGAACATAGAGATGTACAAGGAAGTGCCAGAATTGAAACAAGACTCCATAGCTTACCTGGAAAATTAAAGTGTATCGATTCCTTGTACATCTACAATAATGATGAAGCAGGTTGAAGTTTAAATTCCATGAAAAGTATGTCCAATATGAGGATCTCGTATCCCTATCTGTCTTCTAAACAGACCGCACCTCAGAGCGATCCGGAAGTCATGCGTGACCTAGTGCGCAGCCTCGATGAGTAGCGGTGAGGGCGCGACTTGTGGATCGTTTCCAAACCAAAAGATGGCCACACACTCCATCTTCTGAATATTACTAATAATAAACTTATCATGCGTACATCTTTACGCGCCGTTAGAATATGTTAACCGGGCATTCAAGCCACCCATAGACTATCTATAGACTTAGGGTGACAGGTTTTTTTTCCACACAAAAAAGCCTAAATTTGGCTAGGCCTAAATAATAAATTAAAATAGGCCTATACATCAAGATAGGATCAAGATACAAAAAAAAATTACATTTCCATATTTAAGAGTTCAAGATTTTCACGATAGAGCTGGCAATGCATGTGACGTCATTGGCTAGTATAGACTATAGTATCAATATGACATTATCATCTGAATGTTTTGATGAGAGAAAAAAAACCACGCTGTTTGTGCTGCCATCTGTCAGTTGATTTTTCAACAAAATTTTACGACACTCGATGTAAACAGAGGACGGATGACGGCGAACTTAGTTGTTATGGAAACTTCAAGCTTTCGCGCCTTGAAAACTTTCACTTGTAGGGCCGTGAACTTGATAAAGTGTGTGGGAACGCCAGAAAACACGAAAAAGCGACCCCGGTATAACACAGCGTTCCATAATTATCAACAAATTCCAAAACAGAGCTGTCTGAACATCACAATAGAAGAAAATGGGACCCCCACTGGTTGTGAGGCCATGTCCGCGGGGACACGGTGAGTAGTACTTGTATGATTGAGTGTGGCGCAGGCGGCAACTGGTTGCGTGACTGGCGGCCGTCTCCCAGTAGTCAGCCAGTTGCTCGAGTATTGACCATTGTGTTTATTACTATGGGTTTAACGACTGGATAATCCGCCGTTAAGCCTGAGGCTTCCGTCTTCCGACAGGGTGGGTGGGTCTGTGTATGATAGTTGCCTAATACTAGTATGGTATCCCGTTGACGTTGTTGGCTCGATTGAATAGTCAGGACTGGGAGTGCGACGGGTACCGTCATACTCATACTTCTTCTCAGTATGGAGCTATGTTCCAACTCTCCTTAATACCAAATCTAGGAAGTCTTTGATAAGAGTCCTGGCAATATCAGGGATTGGATATATATTAGCACCTTTAAAAGTTTAAACAAGGACCGGCGACTTTACAAATTTATAACTTGGATTTTTGTTTTGCCTTTGGATAAGACTCTTAGTCTTAGAATTTAAGAGTATTTATTGTTAATATGTTATAACACGCGGACTCTTTATCACCTGACCCAGGCCTATAGCATAGGACTAGGTCTTAAAATAATTCACAAGGGAATTAAACTAATTAATCTATTATTCGTAAATCGTCTTTCATCCATCGCTCGAGGTTGGTATTTTAAGTTCTTTGCCTGTAATATTTATTATTTTATTTATTATTTATAAACGCATTATTTTTAATGCGTTTATTCACCTAATCAATTCACTTCTATGTCTAGGTTAGGCCTACTTTGAGTTTGTGATATTCCGAGAATATAGCAAATCCATCCCAAAATAATCAAACTAGTTGCATAAAGAACTTATAGCCTATATGTATACCTATAGATTCTTGTCCGAAAGTAATAGGATCATAGTTTGACCCGCGTCGAGGCTTGGCCTAGTGCTGGTAACACTATATTACACTGACCACTATTCATGCTTATATATCGTTTTATTTTCAGGTGATTAATTCACCTCATAACCTCCGCCAACCTGGATAAACTTGGAACAGTAAAGCCGAAACCTCGGCCGAGGAAAATACGGTTGCAAGTGAATTTATCACCAATATCTGGTGGTTTTAGTAACCCTAACACTGCTCTAAATAGACTAGAAAATATGACGAGTGTGGTTGCAACTCCAGCTGGGCTGTCTGATATGGGAAGGAGTGGGACCTTCTCGGCCCCATCTTTCCAGGCTCCATCTTTCTATGAACCTGCACGGAGAAGATTTGGGACAGGGCAAGGCAAGGCAGCTACAACTATACTCGCAGATCAAGGGGACTATGTTGCAGTCATAACTGATGTGCCTTATATTCAGAGAAGTAAAACAGAGACATGGAGCGATAGACCTAGTCGTGGATTTCGACCTATGCATCGTACCACACTGAATATACCTACACAAAAATACACCGATTATGATTCCACAATGAAAAAGGTAACAATAAAATTATGTAATTTGTAAATATGTCGTTTCTTACATAACACATGTAAGAGAATATCAATTCTCCGGAATTCCGTACAACTGCCTAATTATATGTATATATAGTTGATGAAAAGGGGAATTTATGTCTCCCTGCATAGTCTAAATATTATAATTAATCGAAGAACAAAATTAAACCACATAATTGATATATTTATTTCATATTTATGTTCACGCAGTAAAGCTTAAGTAATGTTCTAAGTGGAAGTGCTTCACGATAAGCTGACTGTTCAAAGATACAAATTCAATGTCAGGTCTAGGTATAAGTGTCGTCGATTGGTCGGTAAACATGTGTCGGTCTTTTATTATTGCACTGAAAGTTTATTGTTACAGTCCAACTATGCGCACCTATTCAGGGAACCGTTAGCGTTTGTCTCGAGAATAAATATGGAGCTTGAAAGTTGCTAATCAACCTTAACAGGCTTGGTTATATAAGCTTTGGATTAACTTGTTCAGCCTTAATCTTGGTCCGAGATTATGCTTTAGTAGAATTATCTTAGCATAAGACTCTTGCAAAATGAAAATGCTATATAGCAACTAAGTGCATTGGTGAAGTATTATTCTCACCATGGCCAAATATCGTTTATTACTGTTGAATGTTGATATTGCTCCCCCCCTAGTTAGTTTCAAATCAATAAGATATATGAGTCAGTTTTGTTCATTATGCATATACATCGCACGAAGCCTGGTTGTTACTGGCAAGCCCAACTTCCAGACCTCATGTAGCCCGCGTTTATTCAATGGGGATTTGTGCGTATCACAATTAGTCGGGAGCTGGCGGCCATCAATACGGTCAATATTTATATGTGGGCCGACCGAGCTTTACTCTTGGATCTATTCGTCGAGTATGGCCCAAGCCTAACTACTATTGATTAAGACCTCTGTTCCACAATACTGTTTTTAATCGCCTTTGGAATAATTGGCTGACTATATTTAATATAACTTCGACTGTCCAAAGGGAATTACTTGTGAGGGATTCGATGACAATCAGCTAAGGAAAACTGGGTCTTGGTCTGAGAATCATTCCCCTTAATTGTTATATTAATTTGATCAATTGAAAATAATTCCGCATGTGTATTAACATACATGATGTATTCTCAAAGAAAATTTCCGAGAAAAATACATGTATCATCCTCTGAATTAAGTGAGAATCAGAAATATAATTCACACCTCACGTCTAGATTTGGATTAAATCGTGAAAGGAGGGAGGAATTGCTAGGGTACAAAAGGGAAAACAAAACTTAGCATTTCTTGGCTATTCCTCCGGTTTATAAATGTATGCCTGAATTACATTTCTATTCTTATCCGATCAACAAAATGCCAATGTGTACTTATAATCTTATTAATATATTCAGGCGACACTTCAGTTTTCTACTTGATACTGCAAAGGGTCATGCATTAATTCACATTCATTAAGCTCATGTATAGAGGGTATCAGGGATCAAGTTGTAGAGTTCTGATTTATTAAATTGATAGAGGGATAGAGCTAAGGATTGTTGATTAATTGCAATTTCCTTGTATTATACCTGACCGAACTTTATTTGTATATGATCTCTCACGTGTTGAAATCGACCCAAGTTTAGACCTCACACATATGTCACTGTTGGTAAGAACATTATCCCCTAAGCTATCCAAGCCGAAGTTTTATGCTACTCTACTCAGGGGTTCTCGTTTGAGTGAAGGATTATGTCATGTTGGGGTTTTCCCAAAATATGTCTCTTCTATCAATCGAAGGAAAAGTGTTTCCTTCATATTTACCGATAGCTTTTATCAAGTGTTGTTGATTTAAAAGTATTTCTGTAAGCGACTTAATTACTAATTTTCATAATGTGTCACTTTGATACAGTATTTGAGGCAGGAAGGTAATTTCTTCAGTTTGACTGGAATTATTTTTATTCGTGAACTATTATCATTGATCGTGAATCAATAATTAAGTCACTTTGTAGTTAAATAGCAATACTATGAAGATTCTGAAAATATAAGATATATAGTTAGTTAATGCAAAGCATGCATGAACAAATTATAGGACTAGATTTGTACATCATTCTGTATTATGATTATTCCATCATAACAAATCTGTATTTTAAACCATCGATATAAGCATTTGACCGAACTGTGACAGGGTGCAATACCTGGAAAATATATCCAAATAAGTTAGGTTTAAGATAAAGAGATTAAATACACATTATCGGGGATGAAAGTTATTCAGGTTGGAATGGTTTGAGGTAGAGTTTGCAGCACCAACAAAAGAGGGTTTATAACAGTCACATTTATGCTGCATAGAATAAACCGCTTGATAAGCAGGAAAAAATCTTCCACTTAGCTTACTCAACTACACTGAAAATCCCCTGATCTTTATCCGAGATTATGGTCATTCAGCACATATTAGACCACTTCATGGTGCACAGGGGACAATATATCCGCCAGATTTAGATAAATATTAGACAGTGACTATTCCGTCTCGCTTTAAGAAAAAGTAAACGTTACCTGTTTTTTTATTTGTAAATATATGAATGGAAATCATTATGTTATCAAATGTAACTTATTTTATAGTAACATTCCAAATTAAAACATTCAGTCGTTTCAACACCTTCCTTACATGATCAACATATAGCACTTACACATTACTTAACCACTTGCCCATCATCCTGAAAATACAACTTATTTTATAACCATTTAATTTAAATGTTAATCGTTTGTCTCTGCCATTTTAGTTATTTTTTTTTCACCATGTTCGTAACACCTAAACCATACGTCAGTAAAGAGACACGATCTTAATTTATATTCATCCATTCATCTATTCGACTTTGTACTTTTACCTGCCACTCCTAAACTGCATGATACATCCTTTATTTACCTTTAATCTCTGTACAGAGACACATTTGCCGTAATAGTCCTGGCTATCCGTATTTCAAATAATTTATTTAGCTGTGCGACATTATAAATCCTGTTATACTCTTTCAACTTCTTTATAATTTCTATACGCTACTTGGAGTAGGTTAGAGAGAATTGTTGCTTTTCTCTTACCTCAGTAGAGACACACTTGCCATATATATGTATCCTAGAAAAACCATTAGACCTAAATATATGTATATAGTTATAGTAGGTAGACGTGGCAGTATTCACCTAAACCCGTACGACCGTTGAATGCCAGTGGGTGGGATCTGTGCCTTTTTTATAGGTGTCCAGATTCCCGCCAAAAAAAATAAAAATAAAATAAAAAATTATCCCATAACTGGGTAAAGGATTTTTAAATATATATGTATATAGTTCTAAAGATGTTGGGAGGGGATCTGCCAACCGTTTGAATTTCAATTTCACTTTGCTATGACTTGTGTTGAGTAAGAGAAGTGGGGGTGGAGTTTTGCACTTTTTTATTTGGACTTTTACTGGTCTAAGTTCTAAAGAGTTCTTTGAAACGGAAATGTAGTAGTTACTTTATGAGCATACACCGAGTTAATGACTACCTATAACTTACATGTACTTTATGATTTATTAAAAGGAGAAAAATATTGTATGTATGTAGCCTTAAGAATCCATTGCTATACTCTTCTGTATTTTCTTTCCATTTCATGTGTTGATGTTTGGGGCGCTGGAATATCACATGAATATTGTACATCTGGGCTATATAGAGTATTGATGAAGCATATCCAACTGAAAGACCTGACCATGTCAAAAGTGCCTTACCAATTGTATATTTGTAAAAAAAAAAATATATACAATAAATTATTCCATAATAATGATAAATGGAAATGGGGAAACAGATAAAGATACGCCTGGATTCCTTTTAGACCTTCCATTATTATTAGATTATAAGTAAATAAAAGATTAAAAATAAAGGTAAATATTTGCTGAGCCGTTCCTAGACCCATCAGAGTCCAGACAGAAATGAGTGGCCAACATAAATACCCGCTGCACAATCGCTAATGGTTTTCTTTTTCAGGCCATTCACAGCTTTTCACCCACCATCCAAACCGAGAAAAATAGAAGCTAGATCCAATGTTCTGTCGTAGGCTTTAAATGACCCTCTCAGGAAAATATGACATACTTACCTATGTTTTTGTTCCCAGGTACACTCGGCCACCAGAGCTCTCGAACCAAGTGAAGTGGCGCACCTATATCCCTCTCAACATAAGTCCAAGATAGATTTTGCTCACAGAGGACAGAGCGCTCATTTACCCTGGCATTCACAATACAAACAACTATTTTTCGAAAAGCCAACAGACACAGTGAGTAAATTTGATCATGGCATCAATTAGCGAAACTGGAGAATGTGTATTGTAGAAAATTAATTACGGATATCACTTGCACTTGAGGAAACATTCACCCGAACTTTCGATATTTATTTAATGTAAACTTTTTAACTTTAACTTAAATTAGCTATCGTAGTGGGAATCAATCATAATTTAACAATAGTTCTAAAAAAGATTTATGTTCCGTGATTTGTTTTCGATTCTGTATCATTTGGCCCATTTTTTTTCATGCATTCGGAAAAAAACACAAAGTAAGATAATAGCCATATAGGTGCTAGGTTAGCTCATTCACATCTCTGTCCATTTCAGCCAACTAAAATCCACTACCCTACACTGGAGAACAAGATAAAGAATACAGATGGTGGTGACGTGCGACGAATGCTGAATGTAGCTGAGCTACCTCAGCCATACGTCACCCAGTATGCCCGTATCCACAACAAGCTAGGCGTGTTATTGGGTCCCGGAATCAACCGAGAAGCTCCCATCAGGAGAAAATTCAATATTTTGACCGGTATGTATGGCCCTCTTCACTATCTGATATACCACTCAGTCCGTACAATGCACTTTACCTCAATGGTTTTGGATGGGGAGTCCTAAATATACGTGTTGCTTTGATGTATGAAGTATTTCCATAAATATATCCTGGTACACATAACCGTTCATACTCGTATCAATACACTTTTTAACATTTACTTTTACGCCCAAAACACATGAATAAGTTGTTTCTGTTTTTTCCCCTTCAGGTCAGGACGTTGGCACAGCTTGGCAACCGGACAACAATCGGATATCAGGGAATAGAATATTGTACAATCAACATAGGAAGGATGCCGGGGCTCATTTTGTTTTGGGATAGATCCAGTACAATGTATATCATTTAGTGCGCTGGTGTAGTAAAATGCCCCCAATGAATTAGTACGGGTGACTCAGAGCAGTACTAGTTTATGAATATTTTCATGTGGGTATATGGGTATGTAATGAAATGTACAATAAGGATCATGGACCTCATGTGCCGAGAAAGCGAGAAATGGACAGCTGAGACTTAGTTTCAAACTCTGTGATATGTATAATAATTTCATTTTAAAACATTTTGAATGGTCCTAAACACAAAGGATCACAATTGTTTATGTCGTTTTGCTTATTATTGAAAATGCCAAAAAAAAAAGAACGCTATCCCGGAACTTGGAAAAAATAGATATTCTACCATTACAATCGTTGTTAGCGCTTCATGTTTATTAACTTAATAATCGCGTCACTAACGGCGGACAGATGAACAAATTTGTCATTGATTTCGTTTGCATATATATCCTCCCAGGATTATGAAAAAAATCGAGCAATGGTTACGGAACCAAACATAACATTGGAGTAATTATTGTATGCAAAATTTATATGAATAAATATATCCTTTGAATAAAACCGCTGTGTATTGTTAATTGATCAACAGTCTATGGGTTAGTTTATCGACATTGAAACGAATGTTTTCATGAATTTAATTCGACATTATTATCAAGTAGGAAACTGGAGAGTCAGATACGTTTCTATAACACCAGAAGAACATTTTTGTTTCGCTTATTTGGAGAGATAATAGGACACACATTATATGCTTTGACAAAGCTTCCCGCCTTTTTATTAAGTTGAATACAGAAATGTATGGTTGAGGTCCAGAATCTTTACTTTAAGAGAAAAGTAATGTTTGATATAGATTATAAACACTGATGACTTACTACACTAGTTAGAATCAGACTGCGTCACACCACCCTTTTGTGACTCTTTCCATCGTTGTATGACGTCCACTTTCCACCCACCACGCTTTGCCTGTTGAATGTGTCCCTCAACATATTTCTCGGCATCGAATTCTTGAGCAGACGTAGCAAAACTCCTCTCAATTGCCTGTAGTGCCTTCTCCTTACGTTTTAATTTGATGTCCCTTAACTTACGATGGAGGAAGATCATCCTCTTTCTGAACTTTTTTAGTTTGTGCTTCTTCATTTTGCGCCTACGTATATTGACGAGATAAGGCATAGTTTCCTTCTTGATAACCGGAATTTCTGGATTAATTTGAGGATCTTCGATTGGTACTATCTTCAACACAGAAGGGGTAAATTTTTCGGTGCCTTGAATGGTAAAGCTAGGTAGATCATAGCGTCGTTGGTCCTTTAAGGGGTCGAGTATAGTCCTTTTTATGTCATATTTAATGATTGAAGGAAGTTTGTATTCTTTTGGTTGAATGCTACTTGCTGGGCGAAGTATACAAGTCCGTGAATGGAGGTGTAGGTTTTCTAGTTGTGTTATTGCGTCATGCATCAAATGGGTTTTTTCTTGGTTCCCTCTACCGTCCGATGGATTTTGGAGAAAACATGGAGAAAGGACGACGGGCTGAAGTGACCGACATCTAGATATATCTGTAAGTTTAATAGAACAAAACGTTAATATTGGAACAGTGGACCAGTTCATAATTATTTTTGTTCTACATGAAAAACGGTTCTTACTATAGTAAATTGTTAGCAGATCATTATTGAATAGCTAAATTAGGCCATATATAATACGAGTCCATATGGGATGTTTTAAAAGTTCTTTTGAGTACTATTTTATACTTGAAATCACTCTACACGAAGTTATTTGTTAAACTAAGCATCAAAAGGAACAAAGTTAGTTCCATAATTTAATCTAAAATTACCTGAATACGTCGATTGTTGCCGGAATATTTGCGTAAGACAATTTCTGTCTATCGTTCGCCAACACGTTCGTAACATCATGCCGGTTTGCTGCTGAAAATAGAAACAAAATGTAGGCGATTAAATTCCGAGCCTTAGACATAGTACGGTTAAATCACTAGATACGAACAAATCATCAAAAATAGACTAACAATGGCAGCATTTACAGTATTAGGTACAGTTAGGTCTATGCTAGACGCGGGGTATCTATCTGTACCTCCTAGTCTAGTCGTAGTATACACCCTACCGTATAGGTAGGGTTGTACAGTCTTCTATATAAAGCTCCCATAGACCAAGCATCACAGTCCATAACTTCTCCTACACAAACTAACTACCTTCCGAATTTATGGCCCACCTTTCGTCAATGATGAAACTTACTTTTTTTGCCACTGTATGTTGCTCATTATCCAATATTAAATAACCTATAGACTAAACTGCTAGCGAGGCGATGGAATCGCCGCCATGTATATTTGAAAATTTGGCTCTACTTTGCAAAAGGCAGAGTGTTGTTCCAGTCATAGCGGCTGGCAGAATGAAGCCACACCTATCTAAGCTGGATCAGCCAATCCGCTTAAGGGACAGCGAAAATGGTGAAACATGTCTGCAGTGTTGTAGCTGGTTATTGGTCACTAGGTATGTAGGTTTCTGCCTCTTGCGGTCACGTGACTCCAGCGCAAGATGGCGAAGTACGGCATGGAGTTTTGGTCACCGATTCAGAAATGTATCAGACCAAAACAACACTTAAACTTCGACGGCGGATTACGAAATTGCGGCGAAATATTGCTAGAGACAACATGTTAAAGGTGAACAACTTTGCATGTACCCATTGATTTTTGCCTTCCCACATCATCCACGCCCTCGTTATACGTATGAAATTGTATCTAACCCTGTCTAGACGACAGGAATAACAGGGAGAGAAATTCTAACTACTCCTAGTCCTACTGTCCCAGACCCAGGTAGGATCGTTGATTATCGGCTAGCTCAGGGGACTATCCTGCCAGTTAGCTTTTAATCGGAAATTATTTTTTCCAGGGTAGGCAAACATAATCTATTTAACAATAATTATTATGAATCACGTGCACACCGGTAATAAGGCGGTAATAATTGTTATACCAGTATTCAATTTATTGTCAGGACTAACTTCCCCAACAAGGAACAACTTGCAAAATGTCAATCATGTTATTAATGATGAACAAAAAGAGACATAACTTTTCATTAACATAAATGAGTTTGAAGGAATCGAAACTATTTTAATTCTAAAGAGGGTCAGCTAGAAAGGTAGCCAGGAGCCAGCTCTAGGGCGGTCCCAGAGGGGATATTTTACCTACTAGAAAAGGTACATCGCTGACGCTGTGACTGTCTGAGTGTGTGAATATTATTACTAGGCCTAAATAAATACTAATAGTATAACTAGGTCATTTCACATTTTGATTTTTGGCGTCAATAAGGGAGCGTTCATTATTTTGCCCCCCCCCCCTCCCCGCCCATGCCCCCACAAGTTACAACCTTCAATCATTCAAGCCATCAAGGCTTCATAATGTTAACTGCTTCGTCACAGATTCATGTGAATGCATTACTATAAAAACGAATGTACGTAGTCGTAAATCTAGGGAAAGTGACCTATGGTATGTCCAATTACATAATATCTTAGTTCTGGCAAAGTTTAAAATGCTAGAGACCTAGAAACAAAATTCTACAAGTACAAGAGCAATGTCTTGACTTGACGGTCAAGCCCTGTATTATCGCCCGTCCAGGGCATGGGCAGGAGATAACTGATGGTTCGGGAAAGCAGACTATTAAAACAAGCAACATACTATAGTCATTGGGTGAAATGACAGCTATTTCCACAACCCAGAACAAAAAGACAACACAAAGACAACAGATTCGAAGCGAAACTTACAAGTAATCACCGGGAAATATGTGGTTGCCTTGCCCGGCCACGCGACTAGTCAGCAGGTGGCGCCTGCGGAGAGATGTTTGGCCAGTGTTTTGACGTATAGCCAATAGGTAGAGCCGTGAGAGAATACAAATCTGACTATCTCCCGCCACCAGACCCGCACGCGGTCAAAGCTTTAGGCCTATGACGGATCTGAGAAACGAACATTGAAAGAGCATGTCGGAATAGTGATTAAAATTTCATGGGTAAAAACTTCCCAAAGAATAAGTTCCTGATCCAGTGGAATGGCATACCATGACCTTCTGCAACTTAATTCAAATATACGGTACCGGTAACTTAAAATATTCTTCCTTGTGCCTATATAACTCACAACCTAATTTCAAATGATATCTCACACATTAGTCAGGGAGCCATGGCAACAAAAAAAAGATATTTAATTAGAATATTAGGAATGAAATTCGAAATATAACGTTACTTCATATTCAACATATAGGGGAGACCGGGGCAAGTTTTAACAATTTTCACGTTTTTGACTCTAGCCCAGTGACTTTTCAAGCGATAGCACCCATTTCAGCAAGGTAGGTGGGTTGGTAGCTGAGACATATATTTACCATGGATAGGGATTTGTTGTAGCTGTTATGAATATAGAAGAGGACTTTAAATTCTTTAAAAAATGTGTTAAAACTTGCCCCGGCTTGGGGCAAGTGTTAACAGGGTATGGGGCATGTTCTAACACCCCTTCCATCTGGGTGCAACTTTATCATCGCTACATTTTCATTGCCCCTTGTCCAATTTTATAACAAAATGCAGGCATAAATGCAACAACATGAATATAGACGTCATCTTTGACAGACCCTTATTTTGAGTGGCAGCATTATTCCAGCAGTACTATAGCAAGAACAGCATAGTATCGCGTATGAGGGGGGCTGTATTCTCCGAGTATGGCCGAAAACTACGAGGCCGTAGGCCGAGTTGTTTTTCGGTACAGGCCGCCGAAGACGCGATACTGTGCTATTCTTGCTTTTATTCCATGATTTTTAACTTATTACAACTTCATTTGATTTATTTCATCAAATTGTGCTGTCCGCATGGCTCACCGATAGTCTCGAACGGTCGTGACGTCACTGTACAATACAGGGAGTTTATATTGTCCACCTTGTGAGTGGCAAGTATATCGATTATATTGTACGCTCACGGCCAAATCATGGAATAAAGGCCCATATTCTAGAGGTAAAACCTTGGCTTTATTTATCTTAGGCCTGCGTGTATAGACATAGAGTTTTGTCTCTGGTGACTGAGAAATTCATTTATCGGCTGCACTTATCAATGTTAGAGTAGGCAATTATGGGCATTCAATGTGGGCTCATTCAACATGTAACTTTGAACATATCTTTTGAATGACTCTGACAGAGACAGGAACAGGAGCAGAAACAGAGATAGAAACAGGAGCAGAAACAGTTGATTGATTGAAAATTTTATTAGCAACTTTAAGATACACATTCAATAGTAAAGTGGAAATAGGATCGTTGGTATGTTTTACATTTCTTTCTCCTGGACTCAGCACAAGTTTATGATTATGTATTATCGAAACAAGAAATTTAACAATAACTACTGCAAGGTAGCCTACTGGAGACAGGTTCTGAACAGCCTGTTCACCGAATAGGGTTGAGAAAAAGAGTAA
The DNA here is from genome assembly GCA_942159475.1 of Sthenelais limicola. Taxonomy (NCBI): domain Eukaryota; kingdom Metazoa; phylum Annelida; class Polychaeta; order Phyllodocida; family Sigalionidae; genus Sthenelais; species Sthenelais limicola. The sequence continues at coordinate 108,610,246 of OW804095.1, read as the reverse complement.
TTATTTAACAATGATCGGAAGTTAATTGCAATCAAGATTATCAGCAGACCCAAAGGAGTGGGACATCTTCATGTATGTAACAATAAACTACATTGTATTGGTTAAGGTATAAGTACAACTCTCAAGATATTAACAGATACTGATACCTATCCCAGACAAAGTTAAGGAGTTACAAATCATCGTCAGAGTCACAATTGTGACAGACATACATAGAATTCCCATCTGTGCATTCAACATGAGCCCATCCTTTGCAAACAAAGCACTGAACCCACTCTTCATTATCACGACTATTTTTGAACACATCACAGCAGATAAGGCAAAAGCAATCACCACCATCATCAGATGAAGAATCATAGGACAGAGATTTTTTGGCTTTGGTACCTCTTCCAGGTTTTGTACCTGTTTTGGCTCCACGTTTGGGTTTGCTTTTACCTGTAGCTTTCTGCTTCTTTTGGGGTTTGCTTTGCTGCTTTTTCCTCTTTGCATTTATTTGTTCATTTTCCAAAGCGTCCTTCTCTGGTGTGTCTGTTAATATGGCAGTTCGCCTTCTTCTGTAAGACCTTTTGGGGGTTTTGCGCTCTGGAGCCTTTGGCAGAGGTCTCACAATTTCAGGGTGAAAATCTTTCACCAGGGCATCATAATGGGCCCCTAGACCCTCCCCTTGCAAGGTTAGGAGAATTTTTGAACTAACTTTAGGTGCTCCGCGTGGTGTGATGGTGTACACATTTAACTTTTCTCCAGTGCACCTGACAACAGTGGCCTCATAGCCTGTTCCATTACAGATGGCATTTAGGAGCATATCACAAGTGGTAGTGCCATAAACCTTTTTCTCCACATACATTTGGACATGTTTGTTTAAATCATGTCTCTCATTGGTGCTCATGAATTGCTTGTAAAAGATTTGATTTTTCTCAATCTCCTCGGAGAGAATTTTGCAGAGGTCATCTTTTCCGAGAGTGACTCCAGAGGACTTTAGGGACTCAAGGACTGAGTAAAGAAGGCAATGCCCATCTCCAGGTACTTTCTTGATGAACAAACCATGTTCTCTCAAATAATCTAATAATGTCATGAAGATTTCTATGTTCTCTCTGATTCCTAGGTCATCAGCGTTTTGGTTCCATAGTGCATTTGCCTCTGCTTGATTCTGGACTTCACACTCATCTTCCCCTCTTCCATCATCTTCGACATTATCTGTTTGGTCCATTGATACATTTCCATCTTCCTGCCTTGCATCATGATGAATGTCATGTCCTTGGTCCGCTGGTTCATTTACACCTTCCCTTCTTCCATCATTTTCAAGGTCATCTCTATGGTCAAATGGTTCGTTTTCATCTTCTGTGCTTGCATTGTGTTGTACTTGGTCCACGGTTTGGTCATTTTCTGCATTGTCTGTAGAGGCATTGGCTGTTATGTTCTCCTCCTGCTCTTGATGATTGTCAAACTCAGATGTCATGGGTCTATCCGTGACTGATGCAGGAGCAAAATCCTTGTCGCTAAACTTGTCACTGCAGAATGGGTAGATCCCTGTCCTTCTGAACCCACTAATGATGTTTCCTGGGGTACTTGCCTTTGGCCAAGCCTCGCGCAAGATGCCTGGGATGTCATATATTGACATGGTCTTGCCCGGGTTGCTCCGAAGCCAATCAGTCTGACAGGTTGCCACATGCTTCTTCAGGGGTCCATACACAGAAACGTCAAGAGGTTGTAGCCTATGGGAGCAATGCGGTGGGAATGAAAGCATGATGATGTTATTCTGCTTGGCAAAATTGAGGACCTCAATGGCTAGATGAGACTGATGGTTATCCAACAAGAGAAGCACAGGATGGTCAGCTGAGGGTCTCACATGTCGAGCAAAATGCTTTAAAAATTCCAGAAAAAACTCAGATGAAATCCATCCAGAGGGATTGGCAACACCGATACTCCCTGCTGGACCATCCCGCATAAAATAGTCCTTGTAGTGCTTTCTGGGGAAAACTAGCATGGGGGGCACAGTGTTACCACTAGCACTTACAGCAGCACAAAGTGTTACAAGTTGACCCCTCTCAGCTGACGTTACTGCACCAACTTGTTTAGTTCCCCGTTCTGCGACTACATTGCGTGGTTTGGTCACTGTCATCATGCCATGTTCATCTACATTCCAGATGTCAGCTGCCATGAAGTTGTGACGGTCCAGAACTGTTCCTAGCTTAGCAAAGAATAGTTTCACATTGAATTCATTAAAACTTGACACTCTTGCCAAACTGGTTGCTTCTGCTACTCTTATTGCAAGACAGTGCCTCTTCATAAAACTGGTGAACCAGTCAGCTCCAGCACTCTTCTGAATTTGCCATGAATCTGGCATCTGTAGATTTAGGGTTGTAGCACATTGGTATGCTAGAAGGCGGATTTCCCTAGGAGTAAGCCCAAAATAGATATTTGCCGCTGTTTTGACGTATTCAACAAGCTGGTGTTCTTGGGCTTCATTGAAGACACTTTTAATGTGAGAGTATCCTATCTTGGTCAGATGGCTTTGATTGTGCTCTTCCTCATTTTTTTTTTGGAGCTTAACATACTTTGCAAGTGTTACATGGCAGATTCCAAGATCTTTTGCTACTGCACGTATGCTTTGATTTTCGGCAATCACCCTACCAATTGCTGACTTCATGAGCTCAATTGATGTTCTCCCTCGTTCTGTTTTGCGCTTGTACTTACGAACCATTTTGTATCTAAAAAATCAAAACTTTTTTCATTAACTTTATAGCTCTTGATATGCACTACACTCATGGAATCCTATGATTTTCTTTACAGACAAAACATCCTTGTTAGTTCTATAATCTTTTTTTCTATTTTAGCTAAATTCAACAATGCCTACTTTAGTGTTTTTAGCTGAAAAGCCCAAATGAAAAGTGAGGTGGGAAAATTCTAACACCCAGGGGTACGTTCTAACACCCTGGGGTATGTCTTAACAGAAGCAAATCGGCCATTGGGGCAAGTTCTAACAGGTGGGGTAAGTCCTAACAGCTGTTAAAACCTGCCCCAATGAGTCTGGGGTATGTCTTAACAGAAGCAAATCGGCCATTGGGGCAAGTTCTAACAGGTGGGGTAAGTTCTAACAGCTGTTAAAACCTGCCCCAATGAGTCTGTTAGGACCTGCCCCAAATGACCTCTGTTAAGTTTTTCAACTCTGTCAGACTTCAAACACTTTCGACTAAATCTGTCATATAAGCCATAGAAATGGAACGTATCTATGTGCATTATGGGCACAAAGCAAAACCTGTCCTACTTGCCATCTCTGAGTAATTACAGAATTCCCGAGTATGCCAAAAATTACTTACCAAACATGAAATAGCCTTTTGATGTCTGCTCTTGTGAAGACTCAGTGATGGTGGACAAGCACTTCCTGGGTCATCAGGGGGTCAAGGTCGGGCATCTTGATGGCAGTGGTGCTGCCACCTTTTGATAAGTTTAGGACATAGGGACATTGTTAAAACCTGCCCCATGTTAGAACTTGCCCCGGTCTCCCCTACCCACTGTTAATGGTCATTCTCCCCAAAAATATTTTCTTGGAAGGGCATCCATATTTGACCAACTCATATTACTGGCCTCCTTGATGGCAACAGGAGCTATGCATTTTTTTCGTAGTTTTCTAGTTGCTATGGTAATGGTATTGTACCTTAGCAACTTTTAGTCAGTGAATCTCTTACTAATGATACTTTGGCAATTTTCTAGAATCAAATTATACAGATAGAGCAATAAATTACCTACTGAGGGGGGAATATGTTTGAGGGGAAATGGCATTTTGTGGGCTTTTTCTGGGTTTGACCTTGATAAATGTGACCTTGACCTTGATCAAAGGTCAAATATCATAACAATTTTAATGTGCAATTTGGATGTCAATATTTTCCCAAAATATCAAAGTATTCACCCTGCTCATCTCTGCCTGAGATTCATTTAAGTAATTTTACCTCAGAATTTCCATTTTTTGCTTCTGTTGCCATGGAAACCATAGAATAAACAAAATGCCAGAATGACAACAATGGTTTTCTTATGGCCCAGTATGAATCCTATTATATATATATGGTGGTATGTGTTGTCAAGCTCTAACCAAAATCTTTAGCAACACCCCCATTTTGGGCCTTGTGCTCCCCGACTATATGTACAGTAGTTGGAGTTATTGCAGTGTTATCTAATATATAAATAGAGAGAATGGGACGAGCCGGCAATAATCGAAAATTTATAGGACGAGATTCGTCCACATAAGCACGATGCCGTAGGCAGAGTGCTTATGTGGGCGAATCAAGTCCTATAAATTTTCGATTATTGCCAGCGAGTTCCATTCTATATTTATTATATGTGCATAAAATTTGATCATTATGTCATCAGATATCACTGAAAAAATATTAAAGAAGTCTCAGAGAGCCCTGCTGACAGCCCCACTGACAGCCCCCGTCACGCCTACGCTACTCCCGTCACTTTGCGCAAATCTTTTATGTTCACTTCAACTCACTCAAATTGATAGTTAAAATCACTTCACAAAAGAAATATTTATATGGTTCTCAAGCTATTTTTCTCAGCTTGCTTATGGTGTAAATGGTATTTTGATATCTGCATTCGTGAATGAGTGACGATCAGTTACGTGCGGCAAAAAATTTGCGGCGGTTTATTCACTCAATGAAATGGTAATGCTGTGGGACTGTCAGTGGAGTAGGCGTACTAATATTGTTGAATTAAAACGTTCATACTGCAGCCATTTCTTGTGCTACACTAACAAAATTTATATCATTAGATAGAGAATTAAATGCTCTATTTAATGATGTGTTTTTTTATGTATTTTTATAATTATAGTACCAGAATCACGGGTGGATTACCGATCGCGGGAATTTGTTTATATGCTTCGCGGAGAGCCAAAGCTCCGCGAAGTATATCAGGAGAGCTATTTTTAGACAACTACATTTTTATAGGATGCGTCCTATATGAATATTTTTATAGCACCCCACTTATAGCACCTCCCATATAGCATGCGCGTATAATAAAGCTCAAGAAGGGTTTTTTTGTCATGCATGTTCTGGGAATCTGTGATCTCCCCAGCTGTTTTTGGTCTTTACAACGTCGGCCCTGTCTGGAGGACATTATATACTTATTATGTGGTTTGTGAAGGTATCTGGGGTGAAAATGTGATTTTGAAGCCTTTTTTAAATTGGGATCTCCACACTCTATTTATAGCCTGGGAAAGCCCCTGTGAGATACTACGTCATTTCCCACAAGCTACTATGTCACCTCCAGGGGGACCCGACTACATGCAGAGGAGTGGGAGAGTGAAGAAAAGGGGAGGGAGAGGATGTATAGGGGAAGGGAGAGAAGGGAGGGAGAGAAAGCGAGGAGGGGGAGCATGAGGAAGAGGGGAGGGAGAGGGGGCAATCGGAGATGGGGTTGGGAAAGATAAACAAGTATGCATGAGAGACAGAGATGAGGCGGAGGGAAAAGAGGGAGAGGGGGAAGTGTGGGTAGAGGGATAAATCAAATATTAAAAACAGTCAAGTATTAAAAACTAGAATAGTCAATAGACAATTCCCTCAAATAAATCAATTTAGTCCTATTTATTTTCACCTATATTTTAAATTATTATTATTTTATATTCAGCAGTGTGATATTATGTTTGATTGAAGAGAAATAAAAGGTTTAAAATATTGTATTTTCATATTATTTTAAAGATTAATGCAACCCCATTCGAATGGTATACGGGAACAAACATTCATCTACAAGATCACAGAGGAATAATTAGAATTAAACCGTTACCTGTGTATACCGTTACGGTGGCCGTTTTGGACGGTCACGGGAGAAAATACTTCCCCATTTTGAAACTTAGAGCTTTATAGCTTCTTTCCACATCCCCAGAGGTCCACCTTTTTTCAAGCGTTATAGAACAATTACTTTTAATATGATGTTTAGTTTAACCTAAATTAATTTAGCTTATCAAGGAAACCTGGCTCAGTCAGCTTGGCGGATTTTGCCAGCTGGGATCTACCATCGCAGAGGGAGTAGTCGGGGTGGGCGTCTCATGCCTAGAAATACCCACTTAGCTGGCTGTGCACAGTACTCAGTACCACGTCGCCCCCAACTTCACCAGCTTAATAGAACAGAGATTAAGGGACATTTTTATCCTTATTCTAACAATATTTCCACATCAAGTAACATCAACAATTTCAACATTAAACAAAGTGTGGAGGTATGGTTATCCATACTCCAACATTACTGCTATGTATGTATGTACTGTATTTGTATTGACACACTTGTCAAAATGTATTTGTTTCTTATAGACCATCTCCCAAGGGTTTTGTCTAACGACGTGCACTTTTCGGGGTCTGGGCTATTCAAATCAATAAAGTCGAATTATTTAATAATTTGACTTTATATAATAATTTAATATGGCCCCATGTGTCATATATGCCATTATTGTTATAAATTATTTCTTTGTATAGAATGGATCCACGCGCGAGCAACTGAGTTAACAAGCTATATATAGGGTCGAGTAACCAGGTTGCTTTAGGCAACTGCTCTAACCACGGCAGCCATCATACTTTTGCCGCGCGCGGACCCAAAGCAACGCGTTAAAACACCGCGCGCCGTTGGTTATCATATAGCCGCGCTATGCGAGCTAGGGTTTTATAATCTACATTACATTAAGCACTTTCAATAAATATTCTTGTACTTCAACAGCTACTTGAACGCTCTTATTTGTTGCGTAACAGTGTAATTATCACGAATATTTCGACATTAATATAATAATTATTGTATAAATCACATGACTGTTTCTACTTGGTAGTTTTAAATTAATGTTATAATTCTTTCAATTACGTAATTATTGCGGCAGCATGGTTACTTGATCTTATCTCTTTTTAAGTCTAATAATTCTTGACATTGTTATATTCTTCAAATTCTTCATTTTGCTTATATTTTCACTTATATTCTAAATATTCACTGGTGTGATATTAGTTTTGATATAAACGAAATACATTTTATGTCAAAAATTAGTATGTAACAACGTCCGCAACACGTAGATCCGCACATTGTATTTTGTTTGCAGAACTTCGCCACTAAAGAAAATACGCAAATTTTGGTGATAATTTCCTTGATGAAAAAAGAATAGAAAAATAAGTCATAAACCCCTGCTGATGTCAGGCTGGATTTAAAAAGAAATGCCATTACATATAGAAACCATTAGATCTGGGCAATTTTTAAAAGCCACTAAACGCATCAATATAGATCAGATAGTATCTTTCTTTTATATTAGCAAAACTTGGAAACATGATTTTGGATTTATTTTAATTAAGAATCGACCAATTTCACATAATTTGTTTTTATCATTCGCGAAAAAATTCTTTGGCGTATTCTTTGTTTAATAAAGAATACGCCAATCTAAAATTCATGACCATGACTAAAATAAATTTTATAAACAAAAGATGTTAACTATCTCAACATAATACAACACCGTATTCCAAACCACGTTTGATGCGCTTATGTCCGAGAACATGCCAATATTCTAATGGTGTCGGCGTTTGGCCTTGCAGAGGATTTGATGTGCAGTAAGCTGGTATTTCTCTGATTATGCAAGCTTTCCCCCCGCCTATGCTGGAAGCGCACTGCGACAGGGACACACTGTCCTAGGAATGGATTTTTTGGATTATCACTGGAACTCCAGCGACTGATCCAAGATTTGGCAAGAGTGTATACCATGGTTATTGAGCACGAGAAAATTGTCATAATTCCGCGATGACATGTTGAATGTGATATTTGTCATAAACAACTGTCTCCCACTAACAGCAATAACCTAACGGGCTAATTGAAGTGTTGCATGTGATGTTCTACCGGGCGCTAACTGCTGACATCCAGTACAATCGAGGTTGCACTCATCATTGGTTCCGAAACTCGGTGTCATTTCTGAGGGGCCCTCCGAATATCCAGTCACAAAACTACGAACAGGAATATAATTTGGTTCTTCAGAGGTTTAATTTAGTATGGCTTCGGGCAATTTAATATTTCTTTTATCAATGGAGGAGATGACTAAAAACTAAGGAAGCATACATTATGGAGAATACTTTTCATATGATGAATGTTTAAAAGTACGGAGAGACTTCCTGACGCCACAAACAGTACACAGTGTTTCAAGATGGACAATGGGTTCATCCCTGTGGGCAGGGTGAAGGATCCCTTCAATTCAGTGCCAAGTATGGCACATCCAGGAAAAAGCTCTGACGAAGCTGGACAGAGGAGACAAGGTCTACACAGAGCATTAGAGCCTCTTATCTGAAGCCAGATGCTTGAGCCAATCGCAGTCCATCAAGGTAAAAAGTTGGACCCACAGGAGAGGTGTGATATCCCCAAGACCTTGGGGATTCTAGCCTCTCGGAAGCTCACCACAAAGGGAAGGATTTTTTCCATGTTGTAGCTAGTTAATCAGCATTCGTACCAAGTGTTGACGGCTTTAGGTCCAGGGCGTATTTACCATTACCATTGGAATGTTAAATCTGGATTCATAGGCATATCAATCTATCATTGAATTCCGATATTCAAAAGGGAAAACTTTATTCACATATCTTGCTTCGAATCCACGTACTTTGTAGGGGTATTTCGTTGAACTGATTTGAACAATTAGTCGTATATTGCAACAAAAGCAATTATCAATGGATTACATCGTGGCGGACACATCATACCATTTATCATATGAGACCGGCAATCTCCTCATTTCAGGAATATTGAATAAACACCTTAACATTAATGAGTATGCGTGATAATATTACTTTTTAAGTACACTTGGAATATTGAATTTAATATGTTTTTGTATCAATCGTCACCGCGGGAAATGCTGTTCTCTCTCCTGTTCCAGTCCATCTCATTGACAGCATTCTTCCCAGATATTATAGGTGAGTATGATACACATAACTGTGGCGGGAAGTCACATTTCTGCCTAATTTGGTAGCTATCACTCTTCTTAATTACTTGTACCGTTAAAGCAATTTCAACGACAACCTGTTTAATTACAACCATACCTTTTTGAAAAGGACATCTACATAACTCGTTTTAAGGATGTGATTTCGTGGCGCACTAGATTTTCCTAAATAGAACAAATGGGATGTTTACTTCCAGCGAGAAGCAAGAAAGAAAATAATCATAATCATGACTCAATTTTGCAAACATAATTATGATTCACGTGCCGAAAATGAAAATTAGGCTAGAGAGTTTGTTATTTTTTTTCATTCAAAAAGAAATCAAATCTTTATTCAGGTATGGGCACGATCATAGCACAGTTACATTACGTATAAGTTATAAATACAACCCCAGCTCATCATTACGGCGGTCTTCCACTGGCACCTGATGCAGTTGAGGACAGACAAGCACAATGAGGCATCACGTTATTAGAACGCTCAAACTAAAAGTCTCCATTACTTGAGCTTTAGCTGATTAATAACCAAGGAGTGGACATCCCAAAGACGTTTAATTAAATATGACGTCGTGTTTTCTATTTATATTCTGAGGGAGATATATGTTGGAAAGGGAGTAGGGGTAGCTAATGAAATATTAATACCATGAGAAAGGACTGAAGTATATATGGTCTGTGAAGAAAGGTGTAGGAAAGGAAAGTGCCAATAGTATTTATTATTCGGTGCCAATATACCCACAGAACTATACAACATATACAATAGGCTAACAAATCGCTAGACACCTGTACATGTATGACTATTTGAAATACATAGATATATGTACACCATTTAAAGATCAATATGGTTTCGCACCGAACAGTTTTCGTAAAGGGAATCGCTGCCAATTGTTGTTCGCGATCTAAGGTCACATGAACACCTGGATATAGAGGCTATCTTTGAACATTACCTTAGCAAAGGGGAAGTACAGTCGGTCTGTCCTTCACCTGTAATAGATTAACATTTGTATTACACTTGCCAGGGTGACTATGCATGGCTATACTGGCCAGTTTATTGATGTTCAACAAACAAGTATAAGTGGTGACTTGTATTTAATGAAGGCCATGTAACAATCAAATTGTAAAAATAAATCACTATTGCCATGTTCACAAACGGTATCTAAAAGTGATAATCGTGCAATGGATGTGCCTTCACCCGGCAGAAGTCAAATACACGTAGAATACATATAACTTATTTGAAAATAACATGATAATTATCTTGCCATCATATGCATCCATTTTAAAGCTGCTGACAGATTGCGTTATTAACCCCTATAGATTTATGTTAACGGGAACATCACCTAAATGTGTTCAGTTTTAACGGAGTCATTCGCGTGATCAAACCGATATAGTCCGTATGAAACAGTTTCTAACATCCAGAGACAGACCACTTCGCCGCCTGATCAGGAAAGCGGACTCAAGGTCATATAAGTCAATAACTGAGTGAGTGCCAATTACCTGTCTCATTGCCACGCAGAAACCATTGGACCACAACCTCGCACAATAGATATATTGTGGCGACGATACCATTAATACCATTCATTAATACCATCTAAATGTAGACCGAGGCAATGGTAAGTCCGCTTACGAGCAGAACTGGCGTTGGATCCTTGGTTTTTATCTGAAAATGTGGGTTTGATCATCATTCATCGAGTGGTTCCCAGGGAAGAGAGTTAATGCCCCCCGCCCCCGCCCCCAACACCACCACCATACACACACTCCCACCCTCACCCCACGATACCCCGAACTCTGCTGGGACATCGATAATGAATCTGGTGGTTTTGTTATCCTCCGCCATCTAAATATATGTTTCGCTTACTCAGTTCCGACCTTCTTACTACCGTATACTTTCCTATATATATGTATCGCAACGATCGCAACTTGAATCGCCGAGCATTTATATATACATGTACATATATTTAGACACAAATATTTTCTGTGGAATATATATAATTATGCGAACACTGGGATGTTTTCAAGATCCGAGAGTACCGTATTCTTACCATTACGGGGATACATTACGAGATACTGATGAGAACCTACTAAAGAAATTAGTTTGTTCCATGACTCTATATCGGTAGCTGTTATATTTGAGTGCGGGGAGTTAACAAAAATTCGGTTTGCATAAAAAAACAAACCCGCTAGTTACCGCTTGTCATTATGAGGGGAGTACTGTAATCGCAAGAAGTGCCTCATAAAAAGAAAATAAAGAAAATAACAATAAAAAAAGTGCCTCATGCATGAGGCACTTCTTGTGATTACAATACCATGGTTCTTTTCGTTTTGTAAGAGTAAGCAAATAAAACGAGATAAATTCGACAATGCAAACGGGTGAAACCAGAATGTGCCGCGGATTTCCAGTCAATACCAGTTCCGCATTGGTTCTATGAACACTGAGTAGATAGGAAACTGGGTTATCAAACTGCGTATTAGAATATTATTGTTGTTAACTTGGATATACCAGTATAACGATCTTTCATCATAATACAGTCAACATAATACGAACTCCCATGTAGAGCCCCATTTTTTCTCATTTACTCAAATTATGTGTCAAGATAGCTCACTTCGCGAGAACAGTCACATTATTAAACCAGCTAGCAAAATAATGTGACTAATACTGAAGACACCACCTTGAACTTTCTTTTCAGGTGGGAATCAATCGCCGCAGTGGAACAACTTTCCATCGACCCTAATGGTTAACGAAGATGCCCCACTAGGTTTGTATGGATGCGCCATGTTAAGCTACGTCTTTTTTTAAATGAGATGCCATTCCACTGGATTAGGAGCTTATAAACAAGTTTTATTTCTCAGAAGCAATCGAAACAATCACCCCAATCATACATCATTTAATCATATACACGTATGACCTTACATCTCGATAAACAATAATCATTATCTATGAATCAAACCCTTACCTTTCTATTGATAAATAAATATACTCCAACTAATCAGTCTGAACAATATAAAGCACCTATACATAAAACCTTTTTTGAAGTTTTCAGTGGCCGTGTTTAAAACAATGATAAGAAAATGTGTTCGCATGGATAACAACATTTTTCAACTCTACATTTATGCACATACTGAGTTTTCCAGGCGGTGAATGTCACCTTGCCTATTCCTAATTTTCTCTTCATGTTCCTCACAATACGTTTTATGCTGAATTTGCGAGAGAGTCAAACTTATATTAATCTTATAATACATTCGTATATAGTGTGATCTTGTTGTTATTGTTTAGTTTCGTGTTTTCATTGATGTTTCGTCATCAAAATCAAGTTAAGTTTTAGTTTTCCACAACTTCCGTTGTTATAACTATTTTTAAACAAATGTATGACGAGTATAAAGATCCATTATCATTATCATGACCAGCCGGCTGATACTTGCCGGCTGTAATACTTTAACATTGTGTTTTTCGCCGTGCGGCAGCCGTACACCAATCGGCCGTTGTAATATGCTTGGGCCTTTGGAGATCTTTATTATTGATATTAGCTTGAAATAAATGAATATTGGTTCTTTTAATTCCTGACATATTTCCACATTTTGGATTATTTGGTATACAAATGGCATACGGTACATACAATTTGATTAATCATAAAATTCAGAGACTTTAATCTTGGACAGGGAGGCCGACTGCATGATGTGATACAGACATTAGTGCTACTGTTCAAAACGTGGCTCATCATCGTCGTTGGATCTATATCAATCTAGACGGATATATATATATATATATATGCCCCGGCAATCTACCAAGTTGATTTCTTCTGTATATAGAATCCGGAAAAATACAACTAGCAGAAAAATAATTCCAATTTGCTCTCTACCATGCATTTTAACAATCGGCAACATTCGAATTAGAGGTTATAAAAATGTCTAAAATTTACTATTAAAACTTTATTAATTCTCTTTCTTTATAAATAATATTTCTGACGCTTGTGGAGAACTCCAAATCTGGAGTGTATATATGTACTTTGAATTAAATTTGCATCACCGATCGATTTGGAACGAAGTGGTCAAATGTAGATCCTTTCTAATCTAAAGGCCTTTACCCATGTTTTCCCGAAAATATTGAAGCTCTAATTTAGATACGGGGTTAATTTGTAATAGCAATATGAGATACTAGTCGCTTGATAACATTTATTAAATTATTTCCAATGGGTTCAGACGACATGCGAATCTCCGAACGGGAACCCGATCAATAATTACCCTTCACGGGCAGATTTACATGTATACATATATGCCGATAAATACCCCTCTACACCACAACAACTATGACATAATCTAAGTCATGTTAGTGCTAGCATTATTACCCATAAAAACACGCCGAATCCTATCCATTGTCTGAAAACAAATACCCCGGAGATGTATAGTATGGAGACCTCAGTACGCGTATACAACTGTTACCCATCTACGCCGTTGCTATACAGTGGAAAGATAGTTCGGTATATACACTAGACACACAAGACAACATATGGACGGAATGATACAGCTTTTATAAATAAGTCTAAATCCTTCATACATTTAGATAGATGCTGCTCATGATTGAAGTGGAATCTTTGATTTTTGCAGTGTTCTTCTTTGTGGTTGTTTTTTGTTTTATCAGAGTCCCAGAATTATTTATTCGTTCATATACTATATATATCTACGTATAGAATACTTTCTGGATTGAGACATACGTTTAAACCAACCAAAATGTAACACAAATGAGTTCCGTCCCATTAAGAAAATTTAAAATAAAATGTAGAGTTACATTATGTCAGTACTAAATATCACAACTACTCGTACATGTATATTGCTCAGCAACGCAAATGGCGATAAAGCTAATTAATTGTCTTTGGCATTGAGTCTCCAAGCACCTATTCCACAAATTCCTCTAGGATGCTTTGCATTTATCCCCAGCAATAAATGAAAGAGTAGATTCATTGGCTCCTTCGGATATTTTCCAGGTTTGACGGTGGCTTTACTGAACGCCACAGATCCAGAAGATGATGAGTTGAGATTCTCGGTCCGCGGTGGCCTTGGCGGTGAAGTGCTGACATTGGCGACCCTCAACAACTCACAGGAGGTACTCGTCATCCTGGCACGACCTTTAGATCGGGAGGTAAGCCCTCTCTGCCTCTGATGACTTCTCCCATCAAATAAAATATTCTCCTTATCCCATATCATATCTTCAATATCCCTATCGTTATCGATCCTTGAAGATCCACTAGGTCAGATTTCTCCGGTTCTGAGTTCCTTTCACTTCAGTGTTATAATGCTATTTATATATAAGACACATAGATAGGACTATATTTTGCCATTATATTAGTTTGAATAGTGGATAATGGATATTTCGAGACTATTGGAAATGAATTTGTGATAGGTTTGGTGCGGAAGGAGACCATATGTCACCATTTAAAATTGTAAATGTTTATAGATGAGATATATTGAGATAATTAATTTAATTTGATTAACATCGGTGGGATAAGGAAACTTGTGCTTGTGACAGAATTAAAGAATGTATATTGTGTATTGTGATGTTGATATATAAGATTCATGTTTGAGAATCCTTGCAACATTTTGTCTGCCCTTTGTCTATCTTTTCGCAGCAGCTAATATGTTCCTTCGCCTATTATTCCAGGCGATCGAAGAATATAACTTACTATTTACAGTCTCAGACTACCAAAACGTGGTGAGTATATCAATACCCACTGCAGATACTTTACTGTAGCCTGGTGAAAGAAAAGGTTCTTATAAGACCAACAACTTCGGTGAAGGTGCTTTATGGGGTTCTTCCTTGAACATTTTGTGACTTAAAGAGATTCTTGGAAATGGAACAGCTGTTCCATGAAAGTTCAAAGGTTAATAAAATAACAAGATTCATGAAGATTTTCAATCCAGAGGAAATTGTTTTCCCGAAGATTACAATTTCTGGTCCGCGTTTTAAAATGTATCTTTTAGGATTTTCAATAACTAATATTCATGATTTTTGATTTTTGCATCGAATGGTGTTACTTAATATATTGAGCCAGACTGAGCAAGGATTAACAATACAAAAATGCTTATTAATCCAAATACCTTTTTTCAATATAATAATTTAGAAATGCGAGTTGGTGCAGGTAATTTAATTGTATCCATACTGTGACAGTGTGCTAAAAGTGTACATGCTGGTATAAATCCTTTCATGAAATGGTCTTGCATTAGTAACTCCTTTGGGCCGAATGGTACAATTACACTCAGTTACTCAAAAATGGAGGGAAGAGTTCCTTAATTAAACTTTTAAGCAGATATGAGTTTAACCTAACTAATCTTGAGGTCATTTGCAGGTTCAACGTTGGTGTACTCTTTATGTCTTAGATGTAAATGATAACGCCCCGAAATTTACGGATGGACCTTATTTTACATCAATACCAGAGGTAAGAATACACAGATTGCCCTTCTTCCAAATGTTTCCGGATGGCGAGCAATGTAGAGATTCCTTTCTGGAATTTAGGTAGGCATTCATAGCAAGTGATGGAACTGGTCTTTAATATACAAAAAAAACGGTATAATAGTCTCTGTAATATCATTGATACGCGCGCGTAGAGTGTGTCATTAACAGGACTTATCAGCATATAATCAGATAATGATCTAGTTCATCTATATAAATGATGGTGTTTCTTTTTCCAAGTTTCTCAACCTAAGATAAAAATAGAAAATTGTTTATTTGCCATAAATGATTTTGTGTTGACAAAAGGGTTATGAACTTCTCAAATTAGAGCTCTACCAGCCCACGCCGCAAACGTGTAGATATAATATTAATGAATCTATGTGATGTAGTCGTCCATACCTGAGAACATGTTCTCTTAACAATACATGGTTTAGAACATCAAACCTGCATTGGGATCTGAAGAGTTATAAACCCACCTTATCAATTAAATCCAATTCGATATGGAATATTTAGTAATGCGTAATTCACTTCCTATTGTCCAAGCTAACATCACATGGACCATGTTATCTTATAATGAGTTTAGGAGTACAACCTACTTGAGATAAGGGCTTCTACAGCTAGATAAATTTACGTTCATTTATAGTTTGCCACCCAAATCGGCTTATATGGTGCCTTCAAACAAATTAATTTTCTTAGCACAATCACGCACTATGAATTCAGAGATATGTAACTCCCATGTTTACTCTACAGTTATGTATTTGAAGCTAGGTGATGTAAATGAAAGTCTATAAATTGACATAGGGATCGAAGCAGGGTTTGGTAATTAATCCAAAAGTATTGATGTAAATAGGTATGCATATTATGTATCAATTTTCCTATAATGGCTTAAACATGCAAATATGTTTGACATCCACAGACCACTCCGGTAGGATCAGAAATATTCCGCGTGACAGCAGCTGACCCGGACACTGGTGTATGGAGCCTTATCTCGTATGCACTAAAGGTTAATGTTCCATTTAGAAAACTATGCTTTTTAAAGTTTTTCTCTGTGCGATATAAATATCCGAACGAGCGCGTGCATCTTAATTTGGAACTAAATATTGGAGATATTAATTATGATATCTCATATCGCTTTCAGACTAAGTCAAACTATTTTAGAGTGAATACTGCCCATGGGTCTGTAGTATTGACGAAGACGTTGGATTTCAATATTGAGTCGCTATTTCAACTGGAGATCATGGCAATAGTAAGTATAATGGCAATACAATGTGGTAATAAACAATGTGCGAAGGAATGGAAACATAAAAATCCAGGGCATATAGATCTATACTGCCGAAGGCACCATTCAAATAATTCAGGTGGCAGAAATAATTTCCCAACACAGTAAACCATTCAAAGAAACCTTTTAAGGAAACTTGGACTTGCATTTTCTACAAAATACAATATTACAGGACGGCGGAGGACTTTCAAGCACAGTTCTCCTGGATGTCAGCATTCGCCAGATAGCTTCGAAACCAGGTGGAAAGGTATGTCGACCTTGACCATTCCCCAAAGTGCAAACCTTTCGGTTATTTTCTGACCTTTAGCCCACTCTTACGACATTAAAGATGAACTGCTTTAAACACTCTATTCATACATCGGAGAGGATCGAGATCCTCCTTACAACATCCGATAATTTAGTGTCATGTTTGATTGCCCGTAGCTTCTTATCTTGTAAGATTTACAAAAGATGAGCGAGAGTCTGCAATGGATTGTGCCGCCAAGCAGAATAATTTAATGATGGCATGAGATATGGACTCTTTTCATCCATCTATACAGAGAGTTATCTAATCTTGATAGCTCTATACCTTCCCCCAAATACTTCTTGGATGCAAATATCTAATGGCGACGATATCGATGTTATGTATGACGTTGTGACGTTGTAATCGTTGTGAGGACGAGTGCAAATATTACCAGAGCTTATTATCAAATCACAAATCAATCCTGGTATGCATTTTAATAGAATGAAGAAATGGCTTTAAAATATAATTATATTTTTTTTGTTGAATTACAGACAATGAAATGTTTTTCCTGTAAGGATAATAATGACTGCGATAGTCGACAGCTGTCATACTCTCCAACAATCATTTGCAAAGAATATCAAGTTTGCCATGTAAGTATACTGTCGGTGAAATGAGAGATTAAATTATTTTGTATCTACCGTATTGAACTTATACGGACTTGACTCCATGTCGTTGAACGTTGTTCTCAATGCCTCTATCGTCTTTTTATGCACAATCCAACATGTCCAGACATCCTAGAAAGATCCTTGGAAATTTTTATCGCAACATTTTTATCGCAACTTGAGATATCAATGAGAGAGTTATCGTTTCAAATAATTTCCAACGTCACAGAAAAATCCGTGGAAATTTTGATCGCGACAGTACTTGAGATATCAATGAGTGAGTTATTGTCTCAGACACGGACTTTTCCCGTAAAGACAATATAATGCTTGATGGGACTTCACATTCCAAGGTATTTATATAGACGAGAAGGTTCTATAGTGTTCAATGTACATTCTGTGGTCTCAATTTATTCCCAACCAATCCAAAATTTACCAACATTAGCAGATGTTCGCATGTTTATGGTGTAAGAGCATCATCATCTACCAAATTATTCATTTCGGTGAACACCAGAATTTCACTATTTTCAATATGACTGTCTTTTATAATCTTAAACTTAGGGAATTCTCGATGATATTGAAAATGTTAGGATGTAGCGCGAATTGCCTGTTCGTTTTAAGAAAGAGGCTAACACCATGCATTAATTAGTACATGTATTCTTATTTATCCCAAACTGCAACTCTACAACTGCTAAACAACAAATAATGATTTGTTTAATACAAATAAATTCAATTTCATAGATTTTCATAGATCCGATTTTATAGATCCGATTATTTCAAAAGGATAGTTTCGAAGCGGCTATACCCCCCCCCCCTAAATTGTATTACTATGAATACTATGAATTGGACTTGAAAACATTGTCTAACTATTTGATTTTTTATTGGAATAGATTAATATAATTGGAGGAACGAGAATTGATATAAGTTTTTTTTATCCCGTCCCTAGCTTTGTTCTTAGTGTATGCGCATAAAGGTCCTTTTCAGGACTAGGCGATTCTCTTGGGAAAATGACTCGGATGAGGTAATATGAATATGTAAATGATATGTGATTATGTATAACCATGTTCTTTAGTTATACTTTGTGCTTATAATAAATAGAATTTTATGTAATGGTATCAACAGCAACGCAAGAACACATCCGCAAGGCGAACATGCGTTTTTCACTTTCACTTGTTAAATATTACCTGGCTTATTAATTGAATTAAAAAAACTTGAAGCAGGTGATAATCCGTACGACCTAAAAGCATCCTGGTCGGCATGCATACTATATATCCCCGAATTAGGCATTAAAATGGATCGTGACACAATTCGGGTATACATTTCTTGGCATGCACTCGTGATATCGTATCTTGTTACGAGGCCACCGTTTGGGACACATGAACTGTTACGTACAAGGTAGATATGAATAGTATATCAATAGGATTTCTGAGGGACACACTCACTTTCAGCGATAACGGGTGATGAAGAGGTCCTTAAAATAGGTTTCGTAAACCGTGGTGATGAGACGGACGTAGTTGACGCCCTTCGATTCTTTTAATAATGCCTATTCATGGGGTCGCTGGTACATGTGTCCTAGTAATTTGTGTACTTACTCATCCTAGTTAATGACCCATTCGGGATTTCCAAAACCTCCGATCTTTGCGCACAAACTGCCTAATGCATATTTTTGATAAATTGAACCGAACAGTAACATTATTCAAACGCGATAATATGGTGGCAATTTCCCTAATTGTCGTTGACTGCCTTTAAGTTAAATTTTCTTGAGGAAAATTGCCCTTTCCCTCCATATATAACCTACTTGTATATAAGGGCCATATAATTATATATGTTTTCTTTCGATTCAAAAGGTATCGGCAATTCAAGACACTCAACAGAAATTCCGTTACCAGAGAGGATGCCAAGATACTTCCCAGTGTTTGGATGGGAACGAAATCTGTAAGAAAAACCCAAATGACCGTTTCATTTGCCGGCAATGCTGTCATACCTCTGTCTGCAACGCTGTCATTTTTAAACCAGATATATTACGGGATGCTCAGGAATTGTTGGAATCGGTACCAGTGCCAGTGCCAGCGAGTCCTACTTCTTGTCAAGGGAAGGAAGGAGGGGCTAATGGTTTTAAAGCAGAGTGGATAGCATCTATAGTCTCAGTATTCATGTCCATAATGATACTTCTGTAGATCTACAAAACACCACCTGAGAGCACCAGTGATGCAATATAAAACCATATCAACGATTTTATTGATTTAAAATAAATTTATGTATTATATTGGTGTATAATTATTAGGAAGTTGTATACATGTACTTACGAAGAAATGCTAGTGTGTGGCCCTGGTCCGGGAAGGCTTCTTTCTAGAGATACAATTTGTAGAGACTTCAGACTCTTCTGCAGAAGCAAACATCATAGCAACGTATGTTCTGTCCTGTAGCTTATAGTGGACGTCAATTATTATTATATATATATATAGTTCATTCCCATTCAACCGTTTCTTTGTTGCAATGTATAGATCTGGATTCGTGTATTACTCAGTAGTTTAAATTGAATCACCAGCACTATAGTTTATTGTACATATCAAAATGACTATTTTTCATCGACTGGGTTTTAAGATGAATGATTATTGTGAATTGTAATATATAATGTGTACTGCGATACTAAATAAATGAGTTCTGGTCACTGGATGCATGCTATTGATTTCACTTCACCTGAGGGCATACTAGGGCATACATATGTTGACATCCCATACTCTCTATACCAGCACATACAGTCACTGCAGAAGAGGAATTAGCTCCGCGACTGGAGTATCTCTTTTTTTTTCCTTTTTTTTTTATGGCAGTACATCCATGTTAATTTATTATTGTGGCATTGTAGTTCTCATATAGCGACTCTTAACTGGTTCGAGGGTTGTATCGTGTACACATAACAATAGACAAATGCATATACATCGCATTTTTGTACCGAGATGAATGTTTAAATTTATATTAATATATACGTATACTAATATTCTTAAATGACCACAGGATTCCCTGAGAACAGCATCCTAGGTGTAATCTCTTTCGCGAATAAAAAAATCTTAAATCTTAACATCTTTTTGCAACAAGTCCCAGAGCATATATATTTTACGGGCCACCAGATTGTGTTATGATACCATCATAACGTCTGTTTGATTTCAAAGAAACGATGGAGGTAGATTAATGTTTATTTGATGAGGCATAATATATTTGATAGTTGTGAAAATAACAGAGCGGAAAATATTCTGTCCATATATATATGGGTCAGCTTTTCAGAAAATTTACAATTGGCAGCTGTACACATTTAGTAAATTCTTTAAAATAAGGCTGCAATTTGGTTATTACTAGGTAAATTCGAGAATATTCGGCATTGCATTGATTCCAGCAATGTTTGGCAAGGTTGAACTGTATTTTGAACTTTATTTTCGTCTAAAATTTGGGCTATTTGAGAAGATTGGCGAAGTTGAATTGTACATTTTCTGAAAATCTGACCCATATGTTGCTCACTAGGTAAATATTTTTATACAAAAAAAGGATATACCACCTTCCATTCATTTTCCTATTAACTCATTAAATAAAAATATCCCAGAAATTTAAGGTGTGCGTGATTAAGTGCACCTAACCCAGGCGGATATATATAGTCAGTCAGCCTTCCAGGTAATTCACAATCCACACAGTCATCGCATCCCCTTATTAGGCGATGAACTGTCTAAAAGGAGTGTTTGGTATTACGGACGTCCCATGTAAGTGGGCCAGGGTCAGGGACACATATAGCTGTTCAGCAATTGTTGACTCCGCCAACATCTGGAGGTGTGTCCGTGGTGTGTGTCCCATATGCGCCTCCCGATTGGACAGTATACTTGGCAACCAGCCAAACAAAGCACGCACTACGTAAAAAGAAAGGACGGCCATCTAGTTGGTTCTAGTAATCGTCCAGATCATGCCTTTTTGTAACTACAATCAAATTATAGAACTTAATGGCCAATCTTTTTTCCACAATATTCTAACAAACACATATTCTAATATCAGTGATGTGTAATTTAAAATGTCAGGTAATATTTATAGTGATTTGGATACCTTTGATAAAGAGCTAGGGAGAATGTCAACATACTGTAAGAGCTGTGTTTTGGTCCTGAACCAGTTAGATCTAGTTGTGATGTCGAATGTGATCCGGGTCATATATGTTCTCCACAACGTGTGACGACGTAAACAGAACTTCGTGCTTATATACAAGAGTGCATGGAACCTGTAACACGTGCCAAAGTGAACACACTCTTCAATACGAAAGCACCTGCTTCAAGAAGTTATACTGATAAACAATTAACCATGGGTGGCAAACGTAAGTATATTTAATCTGATTATGAGTGTTACGAATGCGGCATAATATATCTGAGCGTGGATTCATTTTAGACTATTGTACATGTTTAATACTGTCCCCAGTTCATTTACGGAATTCACTGTGAAGCAAGGTACTGCCACTGAATTCGTTGTGGAGCAAGGCACTGCCTATATATCTGGTTATACAGATCGGATCCTAAGTTCACAGATCCTGAAGTCACCCAGCGCCTCTATACTCTCTATTAATTAATGAATAATTCTATATCATTGTCTGTTTGTAGAATCAAAGATCCTGAGACAAAGTAGCTGACCATACATGAGGTTGTGTATTACATCAGGTTGTTCGCAGTCGATCAACAATAGACATATTTAGAAGTGTGTATGCATGCGGTTTGTAGTATGCGTACATACGTACAGAACATATATTTATATACCGTACCGAATGTAGACCATAGTACATATATATATGTATTCCCATGTATATACCAGGCTTAGCTAGGTTTGAGGCAGTTAACTTGGGTATGGTCAAACATTTTAATTGATCTCCCATATTTCAAATATAGCGCTCGTAAGTTATGTCATATAAATATGATTATAGGCATAGATCTATAATAAGACTTGTGGCCTGCGCAGATGATAATTACCAAAATACGGTATCCATATTATATTACTTTCACACATAACCCTCTCCCGTCGTCATGAATACGTTGAGATCATAATTCATGTGAATACTATAATCAAAGACTATATATGAACGACGTATAGATCGAGTCTTTGCTATAATGTTAATTTGATCTCTTTGTCAAATCGATCGATCTCGCTTAAATAAGTTATACCAATAATGGCAATATGAGTCTATGGTTTAACACCTTTTATTCATAGGATACCTTTAATTATTCAACATAGATATCATCGACACTGGCAAAACCTCAGACCCAGATTCAGAAAATCGGCAAGTAAATGCTCCTAAGGCCAGTGGGACTCCTGTGATCATAGATTACCAAGCAGAAGGCTGGGTCTGGAGCAGTGAACATAAATCATCCCAAGTTAATCTTTCCGGCAACAAAAAGACGACTTACTTCCATACCGACCCAGTTGATGGCAGCATAAGCAGTTCTGGTAAGTATGACTGATTTTCATGTTAAAAGGTCAGTCAAATGTGTTCATGGTCACTTTTAGGATAACAAACTTTATGGAGCCATAAGTACAATAACAAGTTTATGTCTTACTTATATATATAAAGTCACTCACATGCATCAATTGAGAAAGCTTAGATGAAAAGGTCTGTTTAGCACAAGAGCTAGGGCACAGGTAATGTGTGACGCCACAAAAATTCTTGCTGAATAAAAATCTTTGAATACGAACGTTGCGCCAGAAATGTACACAATACCTCTCCCAACTGGTATATTACGTACATTAATTGCATGTTCATTTCAAGATTTCTCTACCTTGTGACGTAGGCTAACAGTGGCGCCCTGAATGGTGTGTTAAACTGTGGAACTACTTTTCCCCTCATCTAAATGAGTAAAACTCACTAAATGTTAGGTTAGGTTACTGACCCTTTAAGAGATCTAAGGCACCACTTTTAACCTTATTTGTAGAAAGTATTAGAACAGTAAGAAAAAATATCACCATCAAGCATTTCTAACTAGCTCATTGATTGAATAACCTGATGCAACATATATATCCCCGAGTCTCGTCGAATACGATGAAGCTATATATAGGAGTTAGTGTGATATAGCGATAAAGTAGATCTTGTTACAGATGGCTCTTTAGAGAATAGGTAAATGACACACTCATCTTGCTTGTAATATATGTACCTCCCTGGTGATACATATTTGGGGATATATAGCCCCAAGAGGTACTTGAGAAAATGACTTATTATTATCATTATTATAGTTATTGATATATTCTATATCATTATATATAATATATATGCACTTAACTATCAGGTGTTCGTGGAACGAAGGGTTTCGTGGACGGCGAACATTACTGGGAAATTAAGTTTGCAGAGGCCCCTAGTGGCTCTTCAATCATGATTGGAGTGGGGACGAAGGATGCAGTGCTCCATTCCGAAGATTCCAAAGTAGTGAATCTCATAGGTGAGACAATTATTCGATTACAACTCACAAAAGCTTATTAGAATAGGCCCCCTGTTTTGAATCTGGTTTAATGTACATGTAATAATAGTAAAATTGAAACATAATTCCTGGAATTTAGCGCCTTCAATTTTGTCTTCACTGGTATTGACCGCAAAAATCCCACATGCATATATTATGTTCATGCATATTAATTTGTGTATGCTTCTCTACAGGAAAAGATGCTCATAGCTGGGGATTATCCTACAAAGGATCGACTTGGCATAACGGTAAACAGCAGACATTTTGTCAGGCATTCTACAAAGAGAATACTGTAATAGGTGTCCACCTAAACCTTTATATGGGGACTCTAACCTTCTACCAGGACGGTCAATTCCTCGGTGTCGCATTTACAGGTAATACAGGTTTTAATTTATCAAGGGGTTAATCAAATGAATATGTCCGGCGATATGTTCATGTATGTTGTACCTTGGGCCCATAAGCAGATGTATAGTGGTATATATTATTGTGACTGCTAAAGATACCGGTACACAGTTAAGATTGGTTAGATAAAGCATGAATGCACGATCGTTACATAATCGACCCATATGGATCGATGTATCCATAACATTATGCATCCATGCAGTTAATGCGCGAAAGGGTCAAAATACAGATTGAGTAGATCTAACAAGTAGGCACCGGCAATTTCAATAGTCAGACTATTTTGGCATCTCTTTTGTGTTATTTTCTAAACTTTGAATACGATACAGGAATCTATAAGTATGCTTATCATTCATATTTTCAGGCCTCAATCAGGTGAAAGAGGAACTCTATCCAATTATTTCATCAACAGCGACACCCGCAGAATTAGAAGTGGGACGCTGTGTTTGCCGGTATCTTTCGCTTCAAGAGAAATGTTTCCTCAAAGTTTTCCATCAACTCCAAGGGAACGACGACATTCAGAAGCTTTCTTTGCCCCACACTTTCAAAGAGCATCTTCATGCAATGGTCGCAACCTGAGTGGTATCAATATCATGCCTTAGGTTTGCGGGTAAAGTGGATAATATTTTGCCTCGACCTTGTGTATGATGAGTCAGCACGAAATAAGCGCACATCTCGTCATATCGATGCAGCATGTTGTTAGTCAAGAATGACTTGCCGCTAGTCGCTGTCGCTGTCGTGAACGTAACAAACGATATAAAGATGCGTGGTCATCGCACCAGTTAGCAACGGACTGTCTAACGAACCAACGCTGCTAACATTTCTCCATCTGAAGAGATTTACGCACAAATGGTGATAGAGGTGAATAGCTTAAATTGCACCTTGGGGCTCCTCGCAGAGCGAAGGGATTCATGTGATGCATGAAATTATAAAACATCAGTCATAATATGCACAGCATATACGCAGTTTATAGTACGGTACTCTTTTATGTACCTATTTTCTATGCGCATTTTATTTCCTATGTTGCACAAGCCGTGTGATGCTTACAAAGCATTTAAGGTCAATCCCATAGTCATTATTATTGATCAATGCCAGTTGTATGGAATGTTATGAATTTTCATTTAGCATGGCCAGACACGAACCAATGACTGCTCATATGTAAATAATTATATAGTATACAAATAAAATACATTAAACTTATTCAAATAATTATGCAGGATTTTACTAATGCATTATATTAGCATACCTCAGTTTATAAGGGCGCTATGTACAAATATAATACTTTCCTGAGACAAAGCGCGTGGTGCTTGCACTAAATGTATTTTCAGGGTTATTGATCCATGAATCATGAAAAGTTATGCTTAATTGTGATCAGTGCTTAATCTATTGTTGCTTAATCATATTCATATTCATTCATTTACTTGTCTGTCCTTTGATAGTCGTGCTATATATAATGTATATTTGATTTTATTTCGTCTATGTATGAATAAAGAACACTTTTGTATTCAATAATTCGTTTGTTTCCCATTTTCATGAAAGCTTCCCGAGGACGCCAGGCAGCGCGGAGGGGTTCTCATTTACATGGTACCCCATGCATATAGTATGGAAGACGGTATTGGTACATACCGCCCCGTCCCGCTCCGTCCCGCTCTGTCCCGATCACGCCCCGTTGCCTAACAGAACTACGCCATAGAGTTAACATACGCTCCGCTACTCCGCTACCCTCCGAACAGCGCCGAAAACCCATATTCCTTACGCGAATTCTTCCGAATCCCATGTTCCGTTCCGTTCCGTCCCGCCCCGTAACATAATTTTTTTTACGGAAATTTGAGGGGCGTCATCGGGCCTATGTCGCTGCGTTGCGCACAAAATACGGACAAACTACAGAGCTTATACGGGTATGGATCGGAGCGGGTACGGGCACGGAATTCGGAATTCGGGAAATTATTTATTACGACGAAACTGATGGTCCGATTTTAAATCTGAAAGCAGGGCTGCCTTCCTGACAGTCAGGGGATTTCTGTGATATATTTGATCAATTTTGAGGGAGTTATGAGCTATCTAGTGGAATGCAATATTTTTTTAGTTTTTACTAGATACAATATTGGAATATAATACATTATTTTTTATATTGTGTTCATCAGACATAACATATAATATATCTTCAGGCAGAATATCTTTAAATTACCCCCCCCCCCAACCTCCGAAAGCCCCGACCCCCCCCCCCCCTCCACCCACGCCATCTCCTCTAAAGATAATATTCAAGCCTCAAGGTTGATTTATCCAAGTCTAGCTTTAGTCAGGTGCCTTAAGGTCAAAAAAACATGAAACCGTTATTTTTTGGATAAAAGTGCCAAATTTGGTACACATGTAGACAAGGGTATGCCTTTCAATATTTTTCCTTGCAACAAGAAAAAAGCCCACTGGAACACCCTCATTCAGCCCTTTTTCAAGATGGCCGACCAAATGCAGAATATGACCATATAAGTAAGGTGCATGGAGGGACAGTCACTTCAGATTTGTCCAAAAGTGTTGTTTTTGGTATCAAATGAAAGCTTAGGGTCCAAATAACAATTTTGGTCCAGGTGTCCACCCTTCATCTGACTTGGGGGGTCTCTGAGGGGCTATTATTATAGGGGGCTAACCCCAGTTTCAATAATTAAAGGAAAATGTTATAACTTTTAAATACTAGTCTGATCTGAACATAATTGTTGTAATTAATTTTGGAATGAAGAGACACAACCATATAGTAAGTATTCTTTAGCTAGTGAGGGGGGGATGGACCCCTTAATTTGGGGGGGAGGGGGAGGGAGCTCAACGCACCTCATCAGGTAAGGTGTAAATGTTCTAAGTACTATAGAACATTGATAATAATAATCTACTTGAACAATTCTTGTGTGATTATATTTTCAATGAAGCCACTGTATAATATATTGCATGTAATACTTTGGTAAGGTGGGGGGGGAGGCATCTGGGCCCCCTATTTCCTGGGGATTGGGGACTGATCCATTATCACAGATAGACCAGAATGTTTAAACTGTTATAACTTTTGGAATAAATGTCTGATCTGAGCATAACTGGTGTCATCACTTTTGAAATAAAGAGACAGAACCACATTAGTAAGTATTGTTAAGCTAGGTGGGTTCTTAGGTACCCTCAGTTTTGGGGAGGGGGCTCAACCCACCTCAACAGGTAAAGTGTAAATGGTCAAACTATTAGAATATTGGTTATAGAATATTAGAATATTTAATTTGAATTTATATTGTGTTATTGTAATTGTAATGATGCCACATTATAATATATTTGCTAATAATATTATGGTGGTGGGGGGTGGGTGGGCTCTGGACCCCCCTATTTCCTGGGGATGGCGGACTGATCCATTATTACAGATAAGGCAGAAATGTTTAAACTGTTAAAACTTTGGGAATACATGTTTGATCTGGTGTCATTAAGTTTGGGATCAAGGGACGAAATAATATTGATACTTATTGTCCAGCAGGAGGGAGTGGGTATCTAGAACCTAAGCTGTCATTTGATACCATAAAACTAAACTTGCTCAAACTTGAAGTGAAAATCAAATTTTGCATTAGTCAGAAACTCCACTAATGCATGTTGAGTGGAATACATTATTATAGCAACCAGTTTATTTCTCAACCACAGCACAAGTGTCCTTCCATGGAACTGGTATAAGGCTTATTCAGTTTCTACAAATTTGAATAGTAAAACAGCAGATACATATTTATTACACCAGGAAGCAATAAAACTTCCATTCCTACTCTAACATCCTCTTATACAGCAGTACCTAAAGCTGTCATCATCAGCAGTCCACAAGGCAATAACCTATCCTCTTGTTGGAAACCTGACTACTGAGATAATGAAAGAAAATTGCTGGGTTGAACAGGAGATGGCACTGCTATCAGTAACAGAACTTGAGAAATGGTCAGGCAATATCGTGGTTCTGATTCACATTCTATGGTAGTAATGTTACCACTTTATTTTGAGAAGGCAAACTCACCAGCTATGATCAAGCATGGATTAGTTGCTCATTTTTTTGTTTTAGATATTCTTAAATTAGATATTCTTAAAGAAACCACAAACTATCTAAACCCAGAACAGATTCCTCTTCTTGATTGTGATTGTGCCCAATTTTGCTATCAGCAAATACATTCAATGGAACTGACTGGATCTGTATGGCAAAGACAAACTTGTTATCATTTCTGGGGGCTACACCTGGAGAAACATTTGTGGAATTGTCTTGGTGACCTACTTGAACAATCTGGCTGGACAGCTGCCATTATAGATGCAAATCTAGCCACATTTGGTACTGCTGACTCCCGTCTGAAAGCAACCAATATTACAAAGACCTGCCATATCCATCAAGTCACTGACCTGACAAAATTGCAGATGGTTGTCTTCGCATCTAGAAATAATCAAGCTGATGACTTTGTAAGTTGCAGACAACAGAGCCACATTCCAATTCTGAGATCTCTTCCAGCAGAACTGGTGTTCATCAAAGAACATAAGACAGAAACCTACAACTGTCAGTAGAATCCTTGGAGGCACTTATGCTTCTCCTCTTTGCCCTTGACCTTGACCTGTAACTACATCAGGTGGATAACGATGCACACATATGACATGAAGGCTTTACCTTACTCATTACAATATCAATTTGTCAAGAACTGGGTATTCTGTAAATACCAACACAGGATCTCTTTGATTCCAATTGACCATGAGCAAGAGGATGCTAAGTGAAAGGCAAAGGAGTGACCAGGGTGACAGAAAGCCCTACTGTGCTGCAAATATGGGTGGCATCTGGGCCTGAGCAGGCATGGTTTTTGACTGACTTTGAAGGACATTACCCTCCAGAGGAAGACCCTGAGGTCAATTACATGCTCCATGAGGAGAGTCTTGTCATCCTGAAAGACCTTTCCAAAGCAGGTTAACAAATTAGGACAAGGTATCAGTGATTTTAGATAACCTGTCAAAGATGACTGCCCTGAATTGCTTTTGTTGAATACACGAAAATTATGATACTGTTGAAACAACAGAATCATAATTTTAAGATTCATAAGATTGATGAGGACTTTGGCAAAGGACATTATGAAAGATTGACTGAGACAAAGGTTATTCATCAAACATTACCACTTATATTCCAGAATGAATTTCTGTTTCTTTTTAAAATACTAGGAGGGTCATGTCACGAGCCAGTATTTGGGCAAGGTGCTGAGAGCCCAAGACTAATGTAACTTCCCCTGACAGTTGGGGTTCGATAGTCAAAGAAGTCAATTGGTGTCCAGTGTGGACAACACTGCCAGTGACATCACAGGTCTGCACTCAGCTGATGAAATGCAGCTCCAATTCAGATTGTGGATATGTATCCTACATTTGTGGGAAGACCTACAGCCTACAATGTAAAGAACTCTGTCGCTGCAGATGTGAAAAAGTAACTTAAAACCCATGCAGGACTTGACTGTCTCAAGGTTGAATTGGTTTAGATACTTTGAAAACCCTACAAGGCAATTCAGGAATAATGTATTAAGAAGACCATGATACCTTTATGTAAAAACTGGGGTTTTGTCTCAGGCTTATACTTGCACTTACCACAATGATCAAAATGCTTCTGTAATTGTAGTTTTGGCAGCCATATTAGATGAATACTATAAAAATTAAGCACCACAAATTAATGTGTTAAAGGAATTAAATATGGTAGATGCATTTATATAATATGTGATGAGTATCCATATGTGGTCATAATAAGAACAATAACAATTGTTGATATCATTACACATTTTTCCCACAATATTTTTATCTCAGGTTCTAATTTAATAATTTCTAGTATGGATACAGGTAATCTTGGCACAATAATGACTTTCTAGACCCTGAAAACATAGGTGTAGACACCAAGATCAAGTTTCTAGCACCAATAATAAGGAAGTTATGGGTTATCTATAATTGGTGACATATTCAGTCAGCAGCCATTTTGTTTTTGGCCCATAAAAGCTTATCCCCAAGAGTTCCAAAGTGGCACCTGGCTTATTCTTGCTCAGAACATGTTGTACTACCAGAATCCACCATGAAACATCATACATACCATAAAACATGCTTGGCCCCAAAATCCCAGTTTGGCAACTGGACTATTTTGGTAGCCATTTTGAAAAAAATGTCAAAAATTGGTGTTCCAGTGATTTTAATTCTTGTTGCAAGGAAAAATTTTCAAAGGTATATGCTTGCCTACATGTGTACCAAATTTGATACTTTTATCCAAAAAATAACGGTTTTTCCCTTAAGGCACCTGACTACTTGGCTTTCATCCAGAAATGAGATTTAGGAAGCATTGGTAGGCAATGGATACTGCAGTCATTAATCCATGGATATTGAGCCTAGATTATACTTATTATACTCACATAGTTTATTTTCCAATTAACCACATTTACACCTCTGGGATATTACAATGTGTAAACACATTTAGTGGCCTTGGCAGTAATAAAAAGAAATCTAGGGGATTTACAATATTTTCATAATCATAAATATTCCTTCATGGGAATAACGTTGAATTGAATTGAATGAATTTCTAAACTTTCCATTAACCACATCTAAACCTCTGAGATATTGCCGGTTTAAACTATATAGTGGCCTTGAAAGTGATAAAATGAAATATAAAGGAAATTCATAATCATAAATACCCCTTCATGAGAATAGCATTGAACTGAATTGAATGTATTTTCTTTTCTTTTCCTAATTGACTGTCCATGTCTGATTGCTTAGATCCAAATGATGCCAGATACAATGAAGAAACAAATATTAACAAACAAAATATGTCAAATACAGTGGGACAAATGATACCGAAACACCTTGATTAGTGACACCTATATTACTACAAATATATAGTTTTGAAGTAGATAGTCCCGCCCCATCCCGCCCCTCAAAGCCACCCAGTATACCTGCCCCGAGTCAGTCCTATACTTTCGCCGTCCCATGCCGCTGATTTCCCCGTCCCGTCCCGTACCCGTCCCGTTGTTTTTCCCGTGTTTCGGTATGTACCAATACCGTCTTCCATAATATAGGCTGTATTGCTTAGAACAATGAGGAATGTGTTTAGCAGCGTGAATTAGTTATACACAAAGAACATATTATATGGAAATATATTAAAACCCATATTCGGCATATTATAGTTAAAGAAATATTAAATTAAATAAGTATGCTTACGCTCAAAGTAGCACAAACAATATTGACAAACAGATCTCTTTTTTGGCACGTCTTTGTACTTCATGCATGGAAATGAAACTTTCACGGTGACATTCATTTTTAACATGATTGAAGTGGTCCTGACACATTTTGATTGACAAAGTCTATAGTTTACCTGTTTAGCTGGTCACTATTGCTTCTCTACCTCCAACCAGCCATAAGCAGGTCGTCGATCAATTATATGTGACCGGTATGTGGGGTCCAAAAAGGCCTAAACATATTTTAAGAGGCAATAATGTATATTTTCTCATTTGCACCCTATCCACCCCATCAGACTGAAAGTATCTTAATTATAGTTGGCATATTTCTACTAATACGATTATTGAAAGTTACAAAGCAAGCATGGTGAAAGTTGTCATTGTCCATGATTGATTGATCAACTGTAACACAATTACCTTTCGCTATAATTGACTACAATGGAAGTGTTTATATAGGGACAGTAGCATAGTAGCAGTGTGTGTTGGAAGTTACAATAAGGGGTTCAATGTTCAGTCAAAGCCATGAATTTAGACATCAATATATTATGTATACTTGTATGTACATACATTATACACATGTATATGTTTTTAGTACATGTGTATGTATATGTGTGTGTATGTATGTATATATGTATGTATGTATATATGTATGTATGTATAATGTCTCTGTGTATGCATGTAGCCCATTGCAATTTTATATGACGTTAGTCATAGATGTGCATCTTGTTCCCAAGGAATTCCTCCTCCCGACCCAATCCAGGAGTATCCGCGCGAGAATTGGTGTACGGTAACTGCTTGGCTGGTGTAAATGTCTATCTAGATTGCTGGGGAGCGGGTAGACAGACACTTCATGAATTACCTCTATATTGGTTTCAATAGGGAGTTAAGCAATCACAGGTAATGGCTAAAGTAGATTCTCGTGGATCGTGTTGATTCTAGTTGATCTCGCTAGCTTGTGTAGTAATAACTCGAGTAAAGCGTAGGTCCACGTTTGGAGGGCTGAATAAAGCTTTTATTGGGTCCAATCACGTAACATGTCAATCAGTCAATGTCTTAGGTGCAAAGGTAAACCATAGTCAGATCGCGCAGTCTATGTAGGTCTAATCAGTAATCCTCCTAAGTCCAGTCCTCTCAGTCCATTCAGTACAGTCTCTCTATGTCTTCATACTGTCAGTGTTGTCGAGCAGTAGGTCAATCGTAGTGTATTCGTTCAGTAACAGGTTGGAGTCTCTGAGGGACAGGACCTGGGGTCTATATATATTATCAGAGTTTCACTATCCTTACTGGGTATTGCAGCAATGTTCTAGAACATTCTAGCAACCCCCCTGGTAGCATTGCCTTAGAGTTACTTAGTATCGAAGGAATAGAACGATGACTTGCATCATTCCGGAAGTTCAGAGACAAACTCGTGAGCGACTCATCTCTGATGCAATGTACCTTAAATCTATGGAGGGGCAGGTCTGGCACAATACCCTGACTCATGTCATCATGAGGGGGCAATGCCTCAGTACCGCGCCCTAGAGCGATAACGGATAACAAACTGACTGACTATGGTCAAATACAATTAATATATATTCAAATACTTTATTTAGGCACCTTTAATTACTCCATCTCATAAATCAACAAATTAACACACTAGACCGAAAAACAATGAAATATTTTTTGCACATTAACATCCTCCCCCACAAGGAAGAATGGTTGTCCCAGCCACAAGCATGGAACCACCAAAAATAAAAACAAATTAACTAACACACTTATCGAACAAATCACTTTTCCTGGAGTACACCGCGACTCGGGCCTCCCAATTAATAAAATATAAATACTCCTTTCAGATCACCAAAACAAATAGAATTTCCTATAAAAATATATTAATAATCACAACTTTTAAAAACCACACACTAAATAAATATCTCTTTGAGAGAAATGCACACTTCCTCAGACATAAATACACATAAATATCCCTCAAGAATAAATAGACATGAGGAGAGTTAAAAACCAGCTTATCAAAAATATAATTTCTACAAAATCCAAAACTGTCTCTTTCGATGCCTGTCTATTTTTAGATCAGGTGCTGCCACCTCGTAACAAAGTTCCAAAATACATATCCTTGGTTTACCTCTCCGGATAAATAAATTAAATGAGTAGCAACGAATAAAAACATAAACCTTTCTCACAAAAATAGTGTTCAATCTGCCTATAGCATGGTCTGAGTCAGGTCCCCTCCAGCTTCCAGACAGTCCCGCTTGACTTTAGGGGGGGCGGCAAAGGAAAGCAACCGCGGCGATGAGGACTGAGGTGTTCAGCAACACGAGGGTCAGGGCCAAAACGAACAGTGGAGCCCACAGGATGTACAACTCTCCAAGATCTAGCTCGATCTTTTGGGTCTCAACGATGAGGAGAGCGGCAAGGTTTCGTCCGTAGATCCATAGGGATCCCGCTCCAGCCACACTCAAACTGATGCTGCCTGCCGCTAGTGCTCCGGTCACCATGCCTCGGCTCCCGCTTCTTCCGCCCTTGGCAGCGAGGCCTCCCGTCAACAGAAACATGGGGCCCGCCCAATATCCACAGGCTGACAACAACATAAATGAAGTGTGTCCATGTCTGGCATCGTTAGCTACCTGCCACAGGGTCATTGCCAAGGCAAAGATGCACATGGCCAAGCCCGATCCCATTAAACACGACTTCTTGCTGGAACACATGTTGCTATTTTTGATAACAATCAAAACATCCGCTAGGAAAAACTTAACCGGAAGTCGCCCGTAGGACTCGACTCGGTATATCTGGTTTGTAATTTCTACTCTCCTCTAAACCTTAAGATATATGTCAGTCGACAAGATACATTCTAACAATATTCTAAATTCTAATCAAGGTAAACCTTGAAAAACATCTAAAAATTTCTAATCCACAAAACCGTAATAGATCACAAACAATTTGCTCTCGCTCTGTCTCTGCAAATGTTTTCATTTCTTCGCCGCCATCTTGTTTCCGGTTCACGGATAACTAATCTAATCAAAACACACGTGGATATATATAGTTCACACAACACTTCAAACTTGTTGATTAAATACGGCACACAGTTCTTCTGGAGTCTACTCAAGACATCTCTTCGGTATATTATCATTGGAGGTTCGTGTCTGGATGGATTCAGTCTGATATGGCCCGGCGATGATTCTGATTTGGCGGTGGTTTACAGCGATGATCGGGGACCGAGTAGCTTTCAGGTAACTTTTCTTTTCACAACTTTTATAAACATTGATGCCTGGGCCTTTTCAGAATTTGAAAACTTTCAAAATTATATCAAGGCAATTAATTTTTCGAATCCGGAAGAGAGTGTTGACACCGTACCGTTCTGGATTTGGAAAGCGCCCCGGTGATGTCACTAGAGTAGCATAGCAAGCTATCCTTACGGATAGCGGTAGGGGGCTGCTCGTCTAGCCTCCCCCCCTCCCCCCAAAGCTGCATCTTGTCAACAAGTGTTGGTCATGTCTCTGCTGAGCCATGACTAACTGCGCTGGTAGCGGTGGGGGGATCGGATGGGTCACATGATCAGGGTCGGTAGTGTTTGTGAGCCTGCCAAGAAAAATTTAATGTAACCGCAGTTTTTGTTCGTTTTTCAAATACCGGCGTATCCAGCAATTCAGCCAGTCCAAGTTGTTCATGAATAGCAGTGATGTGGATAGAGAATAACAATCGCGGGGTTTTACGGGAAAGAACGTGCGAAAAAAGACAAAGCCCCTTGGTGTGCGTTACTATAGGCGTTGCACCCGATTTATCGGGCATCGTTCGAAACGTTCAATAAGAAGCTACACTATTGTAAACAAAGCGGATTGATGCCGACCGTCAAGGTTGATTGCATGGGAAGGGGCCTCTACGAATTTATGAAATACTAGCAAAGTACCCGTCGGTCACCCTCTCTCCCCACACTGCCCCCTCTCTCTCTTTTCCCTCCCGCTCTTCTCTGACTTTCATACCTGTATTTCTCTCCCTCTCTCCCCACACTACCCCCTCTCTCTCTTTTCCCTCCCGCTCTTCTCTGACTTTCATACCTGTTTTTCTCTCCCAACCCCTCCCAAACTTTTCTCTCCCATCTCCGATTCCCCCTCCCCCCTCTTCCTCATGCTCCCCCTCTCCGCTTTCTCTCCCTTCCCCTACATCCTCTCCCTCCTCTCTTCCCCCCTCTTCTTTCCCTCCCCCTCCCCCTCTCCTATTCCTAAAACCTCTTCTTCATTCTCCCACTCCTCTGCATGTAGGACGGCCACCCTCTCTCCCAATACTTAATTACCCCTCTCCCTCGAGCTTTTCCCTCCCACTCTTCTCTGTCTGTTTTTCTCTCCCAACCCCATCAATTTACCCACCCACAAATTACCCTAAATTAAAGAAGTTTAAATTATGAAATATCATCCTTTCGTTTGATAGAGTTTTTGTCTTAATCGAAGTTAATGTCTAACAGATCCATAAATGCAGAGCTATCATATACATAGCTCTGATAAATGTAACAAATGAGGGAGAAAGAGTGGGGGAGGCAGGAGAGAGGGAAGAAATTTACCAGCCCACAAATAACTTCTCAATGATATCCTATGGGTGCTAATTTCGTACTCTGTTAAATAGGTCCCCCTGGACGTAGGTTGTGGGAAATGACGTAGTATCTCACAGGGGCTTTCCCAGGCTATAAATAGAGTGTAGAGATCGCAATTTAAAACAGGCTTCAAAATCACATTTCCACCCCAAATACCCTCACAAACCACATACTACGACATCCAGAGAGGGGGGATTGACATCTACAGATGAGTAAAGTAGTTTGTAATACAACAAATTCCGAGAACATTCAGGATAAAGAAACCCCTCTTTCTACCATTTCTTTTCTACCTCTTTTCGTAGAAATCGCTCTACCCTTATAATATATGGATGGATGTGTAGGAATATGTGAAGTCAACTATATTTTTGGGAAAGTATTCAAGTTCTTAATATCATTGAGCCTTGTGGATGAATATTAATATGAATTTATCATGAGTTGGTTTAATGTATCACAGGAAATCTGACCCAAATGCCATACCTTCCAAAACGCTCCACTTTACCTTCCAAAACCGGTTAAAACCAGTTGGACCCCGCCCCCTTGAAGGTATACATTAACTAGTTCTAACTCAGCCCACACCCCGGTATACTGGCTTAAAGGCATACATTATCTTGAAGAATTCAGGGTCATTCTCCGATAAATATTTAGGGTCCGCAGTGGCAACAGTACAAAATATATCGATCTACAAAATACGAGATTGGGAGTTAAGTTTCGTATTCTTCAGGAAAATGGATCCACATTACCCAAATCCCTACATTATCTAGCAGCTTAAAGGCATACATTATCTACCCCTAAACCCTTAAAGCGCCACCTAGGTGGTCAAACTGTCGACCAACAAATGGTACTACTATCGGCCCATTGTTATGGAACGAATTACCTCCTCATGGCGAATTACGGTCAAATGAATGAGGAATATACAAATTGTAGTAAAACTAAATGGAAATGAAATTAGCGATGTTGATTTTACCCCGAACCGTACGTGTGGATTATTTATTGTATGTATATGTTGTATTATAAAGGACGCGTATGAAAAAGCAAAAACCCAAAAGATGTTGAGGAGAAAGTAAATGGTTAAAGTTTGTAGAACCATTGTACATTGTATATCATTTGTTGTGTATCTCTTGAAAATATCGATGTATCATCGCTGAGTGCAAATAACATTTATTTAAAAGAAAAATGTAGTATTACTCATACAATGAATAACAGGTAATCAAAGACAAATTTAAGATATTATGTTAGAAGTTACAATAGGGGGATTGTATTGCCGTTGTTGACGGATTTATTAGGCAGAATGTATTTAAGATATTGGTTTGACATTACTTTGATTGCAGCCAATTCTTCCCAGTTGTTAATGTTAGCAGTTACAATAGCAACTGTTTTAAGTTACAAAAGTGAGTTTGAATTTGCATGATTAGTATCAGATTTTAAGGAATTCAATCAATAACTTTAAGTTCGAAAGTTTTGTTTTTGTTTTTGGAACATCTTTATTAAAACATTTCCTGCCATCTCGGCCTCTACATTTCTAAGACATCAACATAGTTAAGAAATCTATTATCAACTTTTATGCAAATGCTCCTACAAAGGGTGGAGATTGCTCAATGATACACAAGGTAGTAGTACACAGGTTTATGTCATCCTCGACGATATAATGTAATCATAGACGTTCAGTCGACTTCTTCAGCCTTGTAGGCTTGATATTTCAGAGAAGTCATCTCTAAGTCTTCTCCATGGAAGATCTTTCCTCTTCTTAATGGGATTGATTTGTATCGATCTTATAGTAATATTCAACCTACTTTTCAACTCATTAATGAGGTGGACAAATATCAATTCATTATTATAAAACAACTTTTGCCTATGAATAAAGGACTTAGTGTGTATTATTAACCAGTTGATCACTCTAGTGTTGTCATTACCGACAGGAATACCCAATAGAATTAACACCGGGTTCACAAGTATGGTACCATTAATTTTTTCTATTATTTCGTCACCATTTTGATATCTATTGACATAGCCGATATCGTATATCCACCTGAACAATTCTCGCCAAAGCGATTTGGCTCTAGGACAATTCACCAGGAAGTGGCTTACACTATCCACATTTTCTTTACAGAAATTACATTGTTTTGTTCTTTTTATGGATATGTTTTTTAAATGGTCATTACATGGTATAACTCTATGTAATACCTTGTATTGGAAAGACTAAGTTCGAAAGTTGAAAAAAAAAAGTTTCGAAAGTTGGAAAACACAGCCAAAGTAAGTCCACCGATATAAACTATTTGGTTGTTTTATTTACAAATAATGTTGAGAAACATTAAGTTTTTGTAGCAATAATTGGATTGAATATTCTACATTGGTGTTAGATTTGAATTAGGAATTCGAACAATTCTCAGTCAATTTGGATAAAGAAATGGGATTAATGGGACCATATCATAGTACTGCTGCTAACCCATAATTAGGACCAGTTTGACTCGATCGATCACTCCGAATTTTTCTTTCAATTTCTTTTTGTTTGTCATATGCCCCAAATAGCGACCAATCTGACTCCGGTTAGACCATCATTTCCCAGCCTCAACAAGTCTCTCACGATATTAATGACCACTTACCGCATCGCCACCTCTTCCCAGAACAAACAAATATCAATAATGAATCTGCTTTTTCGCATATTGTCTTTTGATCTCGATGAACAAATATGTAAAAATCCAGTATCGCAACTTTAAATAATTGGGATTCCAATGGCCTGGTGTGAAAACCTGTTGGACAAGAGATAAATTACAGTGGCCATTATTTGTGCTATCAGACATTTATAGTCAATATCAGGTGCAATTTGTTTAATACTAATTAATTTATGTCGCATTTAGCCTTGAAACACAAGTTTGCGTTATTATAACTGCGAAACAAATTTAGTCATTATCTCTATTTATTATTTTACTGTCACAGAGGAATATCGAGAAAGAAATACAGAGAACGAGAGTAAAAAATGATTTTTATTTGAAAAATCCCATTGGTCTAAAGTAAATATCCAAGCTTGATTAATTGTTTAGGTGTCCAGGTATTGTGAAAGACAGCCGCGTTTTTCGGTCGTGAACAATTTTGAATTATGGGTAGTCTAACATTGGGTACGACATTTACTTTCTCCCCTTGCCACCGAATACGTTATTGGTTCGGTAAGCTGACTTGCCGCGCCATCTGGCCATGAATCCTCTCTTCTCCAAGGAATCTCCTTTCCCAATGTTCATATTACACGACGCGCGAGCGAAATCGAATTGGCATGTCTTGTATCCGAGGTTAAAGTCGGGTGCGCACACGTGGCCTTTCTTACATTCTTCGATTGAATGACATGGAGAGAATGGAACACACACTTGACGTTTCCTTGCGTCGTTCATGTTGATGCACTCGCCATCAGGGCAACCAGCGAGGCAGTCTGTTACAGGGTAACACATGAGATCATAAGCGCAGAACTCTCCTTCACAACATCCTTCAGAGCATGGTCGATACTGGAAAAGAGAGATATTGATCAACCTTTGGTTCAAACAAGTATCAGAAATAGAATCTCATTTTGGAGGCATAGTATAACAATATGTATAACTTCCCTCTTAAGGTCGAATGACTTGAGTTTTTCTATGTGTGTTACATTACATTTTCTTATGTTTAATCTTTCTGCGACAGGTCACAATCGGGTCACAATGCATTTTTATTGAGGCGCATCGCAATGGCTATCGCAAAGGGGCGCACACATCTGCGATACATCGTGGTTTCGACCATCAAAGATATACATAGTTTTGGGTAAAGACAGTGTATGAAACCGTAGGGCGTATGCCAATATCCACATTCAAATATCCTATAGTAGATACTGATGTTAAATGTTTTGGCCCGTAAGCGAATAAAAAAACAAAAAACACTAGGATATCGTGTATGACTTGCGAAAATGAAATGGCTTGGTAATACCCTTTCTAATATTATGTTAATTTTTCATTTAAAAAAAGAAATTCTATTTCCCTACAATTGTACAGCTTGTGATACATTTCAGGTTTTTAAAAGTTAAATTTTAAAAGTTATTTTTAAGTATTAATTTTTTCTACGTCTTCTATATTATACTGAAGTAAAACATGTCGATGATTATAGTCATGAACGTAGGCACATATTATTATGATTGATAGAAAGCCATGTATCCATGCGCATGATCTACATATTTTCTTGACATGATTTTATTTAGGCTCCTTCTAGGGGGCATCCACTATCGGCAAGTAGCGGCTAATGGTGTTGCCAATAGAGTTGCCAAATAGATTTTCGACTGATGACCGGCAAGTAGAGGCTATAATATAAAATCTATTGGTAACGCAATTGGTAATGATCTGTTGCACTGTGGCAAATAGCGGCCAATAGTGGCCAAAATGAACGGCCAATGGCAATCTGTTGGCCGAAGAAATCAAAACGTTTTGATTCTTTGGCCAATGACAGCAAGTTACGGCCAATGACTTGCCACTCATTTGCACCACCTCGTCCACTTGCAAGTAGCTAGGTCAATAGAGCGGCCAATAATTGGCCACTCTATTGGCAACACAGACTTGCTGCTACTTGCCGATAGTGGAGGCCGCCCGTTATTTTTTCTGGAGGACTTCGCGAAAATGGAAAAAAGTGGTGGTGAAGTGAAAAGTTTGTGCGTGACATTTAAGCTAGGGAAAGTTATGGTAGACATAATGCAGGGACCAAATTCGCTCTACTGTGTGGGTCTTGGTCATTTGATCTTGCCCATAGGGGATTAAATCGCTCTTAACACAGGAAACGCGGAGCATCTATTACTATGTAGGTTGGTCACTTCTGTTTTAAGAATGTCGGGTGTAGTGTGGCCATAATGGTGTAGAACAATTGATTATAAATTTCATTGTACATTGTGCATTGCTTGTTTGTAACTCATCAGTCATTTACGAAAATGAATGAATTATTGACTACTAAAGGGGTTTCACGTCTTTTAAAATGTCAGCGTTTTTTAAGAAAAGGGGGTTAATTCTTAAAATGTCAGCGTTTTTAAGAAAAAGGGGCGTTTTTTAGGGCTGAAAAGTCAGCGTTTTCCTAGAAAAGGGGGTACTTTTTCAGCTCAAAATCCGCGGAAAAGGGTATGTTTTCTGATAGGTGGAACAAGCATATGTCCTACTTTTTACATTCTACGGTATTTTTTAAAAAAAAAATTCGTGAATGTTAGTGAATTGGGTACCATTCTGTCAATCATCCTGAGTAGCAAGTTCATGTGATACATTTTGAGGTGTTGGTTGAGGATTGGTGTGAGGAGTGTGGACACTTATCTGGGAGGATATCTGGATGCCCATCTCTGTGTGATGTAATTCACGCCAACACTACTAACTTTGCACTTATGCAAGGACTGCTTGATTGACAACCTTCTACCATCTCTGCAGTAAATCCCTGAAGGCCAGTGTGACATCCTATTGGTTGACATTTGTTGTATTCTATTGGCTATCTTGGTTTGATTGACAAGTTGCCACTTAAGGCCACTGTATAGGTTTTGAGAGGAACCCATTTAGAGAGGACCACCCATGACTGAATCTGAGTGATCTACACCTACTACACCCTTTGGGATTTCTGGGTTTCAAGTCTTGAAGACAGACAAGCTCGGAATTGCAAAGACTAAAAGACAATTGTGTATTATTAGATTACAATATGTTGTTTGATGTCTTATGTCTACCCAGGTAACAATTCACGTTAAATTAACGTTGTTTCACGTTAATAAAAGGTGAATTTATTAACGTCAATGTTTTAACGTGAACTTAATCTCAATTTCACGTTAATTGTGTTAACGTTATATTATTTGGGTCAATTTAACGTAAACTGAACGTGAATTTCTTAACATTAATTTCTCAACGTTAAGTCAATGTTGACTTAACATTAACACTTTTGACATCAATTATTTAACATTAACTTACCGATCAATCAATGTTAATATTTTTACGTCAATTTCTTAACATTAATTTACCAATCAATCAATGTTAATATTTTTTACGTCAATTTATTAACATTAACTTACAGATTGATCAACGTTGATATTTTTTACATCAATTATTTAACATAAAGTTACTGATAAATCAACGTGAATATATTTCACGTCAATTCTTTCAACTTTAACTTACTGGTAAATCAACGTTGATTCTTTTTACTTAAATGTCTGTTCTTCTAAGTTCTAAGATATATATGTCGAATATAATATCCAAACAACATCACGGACATATCCATGGAGAGTTTGGTAGACTTGAAATCAATTCTGCTTGGCTATATAACTATCAGAGGTTGACATGTAGTTGGATCAGCTCAAGGAAATCTCCGAATATGACTAATAGTTCACAATACACACACAACAATGACCAAATGAAAAGTGTACAAACATAGAAAGGGTAACCAGATATGTTAAGAAGCCTAAACCTGCTAACCTGCCATGCTAATCCCTGCCCCTGCTTGTTTCTCAATAGAGAAACCCATAAGTCAACCCCTTATAATCCCTTTATAGCAAGGTTAAAAATTACAAACAAGTTAATCCTCAGAAAGTATTTACAAATATGAAAGAGAAAATCAACCTTAACCGAGTAAATATGATGATGAATGTTCCTAAGACATTACATGAAGAGTTCGAATAATACACAGACATTACATATAAGTTATCATAAGGGAGGGTACTGACAAAGAGTGGGGATAGAGAGGGATAGAGAAAGAGAGAGAGAGAGCGGTTGTGGAGAGAGACAGAGAGTGGAGATCGGGGAGACAGAGCAGGGATATAGAGAGGGACAGAGAGTGGGGATAGAGAGGGACAGAGAACAGGGATAGAGAGGGACAGAGAGCGGGGATAGAGGGCCAGAGAATAGGTATTATGAATATATATTTGATTCTTATTCTGCCAAATAAGTTACAGAATTGGATCCTAACTTCTGAGATGCAGGTCTTAAATAACTTGTTTATTCTTTGGTTAAGTAGAATCGGCACACTCTATTATATATTTTGAACAAGAAAAGTCTAGTCACAGAACATCTCTGAGCATGGTTCTATCTTAAATCGAATTTACGCATATCAAGCTATCCAGAGAATTTACATTTAAAACATAAGATTCTATAAATCATTAGTTAACTACCAACTACCTCTTATTACCAGTTATATTATGAAATGTAAGGACTTGTGGTTGGTTGGAAAATGTAACATTAGATTTAACAGGTATTAAAGATACCTGCATGGCGCATGGACTATGCATTATGAAATAAGAAATACAGTTTCGTTTCTAATAGCTTGCCATGTTTTAAATGTGCATGCAATTATATCAAGCTATTTAACTATGGGCCGCCTGCTCAAATAAAGAGATGTTAAAAAGGTTATAAAGGGAAAGAAGGCGGACAAATCTAATATACATGAATATAGATTGAGAGAGGGAGAGCTAGAGAGAGGGAGAGACACGTGGGGGGAGAGGCGCCATCATTTATTCATGTTTTATTCATTCAAAAATCTTACAATTTTCATCTTAATGAATAAAACTTTCTTTGGGGTTGACTAAAGTCTCAAGCAGACAAAGGAGTTTGACCAAGGTAAAGAAGTTAAGCCAAGGTTAATCTAGTACAGTACTGAAGTTGGTGCAAGTGTCAAAAAGATGCATTTCCGGGAATCAGCACCGGGTCACATATGGTCAGACCCAGGTTGGCAGTAGACGTGTCTACCCTGTAAATAAGATTATTTTCATTTCTTTCTCTCAAATCTTAATAATGCAGATGGTTTAATGATGAATAGATATATTTATAGAATGCAAAAATATATCAGGGACCTATGTTATTTGAATATGATATTATAGCTATTATTCTTGGGTTGAAAACAAATTATAATAAACCCTCATTAACTATGAAGATGTCACCCCACATCATGCATCATTCCGTGTCACATTACATATATTTTGCATATGTTTCATGCTCACTGGTGCCACAAATAACGGAGATAGTTATCAAAAGGTATACATTGTTCGTAATGCAACAACAATAAAACGAATGGCATGAGTTGTACTGACAC
The DNA here is from genome assembly GCA_942159475.1 of Sthenelais limicola. Classification (NCBI taxonomy): domain Eukaryota; kingdom Metazoa; phylum Annelida; class Polychaeta; order Phyllodocida; family Sigalionidae; genus Sthenelais; species Sthenelais limicola. The sequence goes on along the minus strand of OW804095.1, from coordinate 108,566,024 downwards.
AACAAATGACAGAATCAAGGAATATACATTATTTTATCCAATTGTACATCCCAAGAAATCAAAGCCATATAGTATTCCAGAAATTGCAATTGTGATGTTTTTCACATTTTTCTGTGTATGTCATATATTTGTTAATTCTGATTGTATAAACCTACAGATGGAATGTATATATTCCTACAGACACGCTCCTTATTTCTAGATACATGCCAAGATTATATGAATATCATTTTTAATGACTTTCTTAATCGTTGCTACTACACTATTGTAGTTTATACTTGACAAGGCTATAATAATGCACCTTTCGGTGAAATAATATCATTAGGGCCTATATATATGTCTGAATGCAGGGAATATTTATGCTTATATCTTGGGTCACTATTTAAGATTTTTTTTACAAAGTTCCCAAACATTAAATATTCCGACATATCTATCTAACTATTATATCTAATAAACAAAGTATGAAGCTTAGACTTTGATATTTTGTTTCCACTTGTAATAGAGCCCTTGTTGACATTTCATGAGAATTGCCCAACTACTGTAAATCAATGGCATTAATGATATGATAGTTATACTATATTTTAATAGTAGATACCCATTATAAATGTCTTAATATTAGCTGCTCCCATAGTCGAGACAAGGGAAACCTAGCTGGGCCCTGTGCAAGTCTTGTGACTGGAAGTCTCTCTCCCGCTCATCCCTTTGAATGTGAGATAGATCCGGGTTTGGTTAGATTCTGATGCTAGACCCGCACTTGGGGCAGTCAGTACAGTGAAAGGGTCCAGTGAATGGTGTAGTCCTGGTTTCCTACACTTTCCTACACTTGTATTTCTTCCCTCGCCCTTCTACACACTTGTATTCTGTTGAATCAAAGACACCAGGATTCACCAGCTCGGACTAGGGCGTTTAGGATGCAGAAATCATTCTCCAAGGTAAGGGAACCCTGATTAAATTCAATGTAAATATCGCCAAATATTGGGACAGGAAATTCGAGGACAGTGACTATCTAGATCTAGAAAAAAATCTTGTTTTATATAATGCAACTGTTATAGCAATACTAGAGCCCATGGCGCCGGGCTCATGATGCCATAAATTGGCACAGCCTTGTTTTAGGTGATTAACAATCTTCCATATCTTTTATTATAGCAGAGGGACCACGTGGCCTTTCTCCTTCATACTATTTAGCAGGGCCAGACGGAGGGAAGCCAAGCTTTCTGTGAGATGGAATCAGGTTAGTATTTGTGAGTTATTTTATTTTACACATTCTACTATTGTATTTGTATTTAGGTATTATTGTGATATTACTTAAATATCCGATTTATATCTTCATTACATATTTCAATAATTCCATAATTATTATCATTAAACACAGCACTTACATGCACCAAATATATAGCTGTATTTTCGCAACATATTCTTTTTCACATGTATATTCTTTACAGTGGCTGGTATGAAGAAGTACACCAACAACAAAAATGATGAACCCTTTACAGAAGCTGATATGAAGAAGTACAACACAAACAAGGAAATGATGAACCAAATGATGAACCGAAAATCCATGTTAATAAAATGTATGGAATTGACATCGCCCCAAAACTTCAATATGTTCTCCCACAATTAGCATTAGATCAACATTAAACTAGACAGGTTAAGTTAATGTTAAAAAGATTTACCTAGACTTGACATCAATTATTTGGCGTCAAATTAACATTGATATCTCAACGGATTATTTAACCTCAATCTTTACCTTAATCTCAACATTAATCTTAACGTTAAAATTGAACTTAATCTTAACGTCAATATCAACGTCTACCTTACGTTAATATTAATGTTAACATTGACGTTAAGATTAATGTTAATATTGACGTTAAGATTAATGTTAATTTTGCGCAACATTGAGTCCACACATTCACGTATATATTAACGTCAACCATTAACGTATAGTTGACCTAAATATTGACGTGAATTGCCGTAAAGTTAACGTCATTTTGTTACCTGGGTAATTCCCTTGCATTGTACTTTCATGTTTATCCAACTGCCTTTGTAAACAGGGAGTGTGCAACTTTTCTAGTTGTTAATAAACTGAATTTTACTTCCACTCCTGTGTTCTTCTAATACAGACATTCGAGGCATTTCAGATTACTGTACATCTGATATTCATAATCTAGCCATTGCGCACAAATAGTTGACCGTAGAATTCGTTTCCTTTGGAAACGCACAATATATACATTAACTTAAACTGATTATAAAGTTAAACAGAAAAATAGTTCATTAAATGATTGATTAACTTAATAAACTTATAACTTGTTGTATATGAGTTTGCGGGGGGGGGGGGGGGGGGGGAGGGACCGGGAGGCCGCCTATTACTTACAATATAGCACTCTCACCCCAGGAGTGATTTTCGTAGTGCCCTGTTGCTAGTCTACATCGAGGTTTTTCGGGACTTAGCAAAGTGTTGATTACCGGTTTTTAATATAACAATGGTGAGATTTAATATATTGAATAATGTGGATAATGACATGGTATGAGTTTTGTGATATATGAGGTGATAGATCCACAGTCTAAAGTTATATCGACTGTTATATCGGGTGGTGAGATGGTTATTACTTTCATATCAATATCAGAGAGAGTAAGTTATCAGGAGACAATCGAACATAAAGATATCATCTACAAAACATCGCAATATTCGACATCCGAATTCGAATTGTCTTTTTTATAAGAAGATATAAGATTCAACAATATCCTTATTGCTGTAATACCAGCAACTTATATATAGGCACTTGAACAGGAAATATGTGAAACAACCTTGGCGGATTGGCTATTGTTCATTGACATTTTGGCGTCAATGTAGCAGAAGCATGCATATGTTGGAAGTGTGCCGTGGAAAGACCCCTTAAGATAATTACCTCGTCCACCAGTGGTGACCAAACAAGCATGAGGCATCTGTCACTGAGCTTATTTTCCTGAAAGGACTACTAGCCAATTCACAGTGTTTCTTTTAGACCCACTTTCTACTAAGTCTCCTCCATACCGTATTCTCTTATTCATGAAGAAGTTCTTCCGTATGTCTATGCTGGTTGATAGAGTTTGGCCTGTACATATTTTTAAACAATTGTTATTTCTAGTCTGGGATAACTCCATAGTTTCACATGTGAGCGGTGGATATATTTGTCCTGAACTAATGAATTCATATTCAATTTGGAAATAGCGTAATCATTTCCACCACTGATCTCGAGGGACCTAGATCCCTAATTATTTGCCACACTCTCTATAGTAGATTTATGCTATTTGTTGCCAAGCATTCCCACAATCAATACAAATAAACGAGATTGTACACGTTCTGGGTGTAAGTAATTTATTACGAGGTAATCAAATTGTCCTAACTAATTAACTTAGATAGAAAATTATGCCGATTCTCCAGTTACCAGATAACGTATTGATATTCCCATGCCCTGGCCCTCCCCATTGTGACGTCTAACGTCAATTATATATGTATGGGAGGCAGTCTTCTCTGTTTGGCTACATTGGTAATATGTTAGTCTGAAATTTGCTGACGCGTGATATTCTTTGGTTTATTTTCGTCTGCGTTTTCTTAAAAGATCGATCGAAGAAGTTACCCTTTCGGCCTTTGAGGATTTCGTGGAATGTTTCAAGTTCAAATGCCTAAAACAATGCTTGCCTCAGTTCTTAATGGCGTAATTCATACGCGACTTGGAATAGATATTAATTCTACAACATTTCTCATAAATATAGTATCTAAATATACTGGTATAATAAGGCATTATAGGATCATTATTTCCTCTACCCCATGATGTTGTTGTTCGTGATTCATGCTGGAGATAATAAGGAGGACGTAAGCCTGAGATTCCATTTCCCTGTATTATTCTAATGTACGTCTTGTGTTCAGCGAGCAATTTCCTTAGACGATGGCCTTTGGACATTCACGTGCATGACCCATGGGTAAATACAAATTTAAAGTGGACTCCGGGTGATGCCTTTGTCAGCGCCTGTAAAGTAATAGCTCATGGGTATTAAGGAAGTGTGGCCATGGCCCTCAAGGTAGAGCATGTGAATCCTCCCCCCCCCCCCCCCCGAGGCTCATTTCTCCTCCCTCGTGTTGCTCTATAAATAGCACAGACAATGTTGTCGCCAGGTATGTAGAAAGGGTGCTTGTCTTTTAGACTGGAGCATTGTACCACAGCTCATGTACAACGCTTAACGGTACCTCGAAGTTTAGGCCAACGGGAATTTTTAGATAATCATCAATCACAAAAGAACGGCACGTGGAATCTATTTCTCAGCTCCCTTTTAATGTTTGGGCCCAGTGCTTAAGTTTGTCTCTCGAATCGAGGGAATTGCTTTTATTGCTTATATGGATGGAAACCTCTGAAAAGGGTTGTATTCGTATATTAAATTGTCACTGATGGTTCAGATACAATAAGAACCAACGATGTATTGCCTTTCAACTATATGCTTTGATTGTGACTTTGCATGCACCATCGTGTTTTCGTCCACACACGCAACTACTATGGAGGATGGAAGTCACTTCTAGCTACAACCGCATCAAACACAAGGTATACACACACCAACTACGGTTATCGAATTTCCCTGGAAACATTAATGCTAAAGGCGCATTTTCGAAAGGAATCGTCTATATACATATAATATGAAACTTTCGGAATGAAACGTTCGGATTATCACATCATGGGTATGGGGGTTTGAGTCTGTGAGTGTGGGTGAGGGGCCTTTACATATAATTATACATGATGTTGCTACTGTAACGTTCTTTACGGTTCTTCTAAAATGTTAATCCCCATCCTCCTTTTTTCCCTCATAGCATAGGGAACAATGAACGAGATGTACTGAGACCTGGTTAAATAACAATTTATCACAATAAAATTTCTCATCGTCTTAAAGTTAGTTGTCTCATTTGTCTTGCTGCGGGTGAGTATTTGAAGTTTTTACCAGGGCTAAAGTTAAGCTTCGATTCCATTGGATCGCTTGTATCTGCGCTGATGCTTCGCTATTGGCTCGCTTCTACATAGTGTGCATTTCTTTTGCTCTTCACCCGCTTTATTTTTTAGCACACTGCAAGCGCAGAGCGATTCTACTGGTTCGCTTGTTTCCTTATGAAAACAATAGCAACGTCCTGAGCGCTTCAAGAAACGCAAATAGTAGTTTTCACGAGCGTATAGGAAGCGCAGTAACCATTGGGCCGCTCCAAATACAAAGAGCTGACTATGAGCGGACCAAAAGAGCGATCCAGTGGAATGGCAGCTTTAAACTCATACAGATCCTAAACATGATATATACCTGCATGTATCATTATATTAATGTATACATCATATACTTTATATATCTGAATATTATGAAAAATCTTGGAATGTATTATAAATGCTAACAAGATATAATCCATCCTAGGGTTACCGTGGTATTTTACTGCCTCTTCAATAAAACGAAGAAAACTCAATCGGACTTGCCCACTTGCTGCGGCTACCTATATTTCCATTAATCTATCCTATTCCCTGGTCATAAATATGTCCAGTGCGGACATGAATAAAGTCAAATGTTTCAGGGCGTTTTCTCCGGAGTGATAACGTTCATTGTGTATTGATGGGTCTGAGGGGGGCACTGATAGATTGTGTCTCCAACTGTTTTCATTGCTTCCCACATTGGCGACGCCGTGCAGGTGCGCCACAAGAGCGACGAGTAAATCATTGAAAGCCAGTGAAGCCTTCTGGCTGGACAGAACGACCTGAGCTCCCAGTGTTGACCTTTCAACACTCCATCTATATTGAATGCCCTGCTACGGTATTTTCCATTTTATTTCCTCTTTTGTGGCTCATCAGCAATATTATCAAAGAAAAAGTAAGCGTGTGTGTCGATAACTTTTTATTTTCTTGCCCAAAGTATACGTGTCAGTGCCATTTTGACATCCGGATATTGTTCAAGGCCAGGGATAAATAGCATCACAACTATTCATCATGTAGGCCTACATTAATTTAATAGTTTGCATACAGTTGCAGTTGCTGCATGGAGTATCAATTCCGGGCCCTCGTTTTAGATTTATTTATATACATTTCTGATAAGCGCTTTAATAAAGAGTACATCCTAATATCTAGCATGCGATTTCTTTTATTGAAGCTAGGATTTCCCCTTTTCAGGTCATTTGTATACTATTGACAGGCGATTTGGGCATTCCTATGGTGAAATCAAACCTAATTATTGGTGGGTGGATGAGGATGAGGGTGGTTGTGCAAAGTTCTTACATCCTAGGCTCAGTATTGAGAGAATCCCTCCAAGCTGAGGGAAAGCCTCGCTCCGAACCACAAAATGCCATTATAATCCCATTAAACCGCATACTCCAGGGCGAGGAAAACCATTAGCACAGTAGGCGTCCAATCACTGACATACCTTTCTTATCTGAGCCTAGACTCTAATTTGTTCCAATGCATGAGAATGTATTTATGATTTTCTGAGCGACATACAATATTTACATTAAGATTTAAAATATTAGAATTGGAATTCAATCTACAAGTAGAATGTTGAAGCAGTGTAATTCTCAAAGTCAATAATAAATATATGAGCAATGAGAGCCGAATCCTGTAGTTCTATTCTATCTATTCTATAGATGTTACGTGTTTGCTGGTTACAACACTAATTTATTTCCAAGCCACTCTCCTACTCTTTTATATCATACAATGTTTGGGACTGGTATCCAGGTAAGACTTCAGGTTCAGCTCTGAAATTACATTAGAATCATGTCGAGAAAATCTGTAAACTTTTCCCTTGGAAACGGAAATTAATGGAATTAAACTGATACAAGTTGTGAATACTTTAAAAATGCACTACCAGCTATACATGCGCAAATCTGCGCATTTTTTCCTTTTGCCACATACACCAAGTATAAGACAAACCCAAACATGTCCCTGAATATCTAAGAATTCCGAGCCCATTAAAAACATGTAATTAGCCAAAGAAGTGGCCCATTATTCATTCGGTGCGCACCGAATGGACGGACATTGGATGGTCTCTCAACCTGATATTTCAGAGGGATTTCCTTGTTGTTAGCATACGTCATATATTGGAAATGAGGGTGCAATGTAATGCTAATGATATCAGTTGGCCTTATTGATTGAATTTTAAGTGCCAATCATCAGACCATAGTCATTTATATATGCCTATAATTATGTCCCTACTGGTGATTCATTGCTCAGTCAATGAAGCATAAACCCAACTTATGGGTATGTTTGTTTGTTTCTGAATGTGACCAATAACTTGATTGCCTATTAGGAACTGTAAAGCCTATCTTTATAAACATTGCTTCTTTGGAGCCAAACTATATAAAAATAGACCCCGAGCACACACATATATGTGTAGGATAGAGGACGAGACACTGTTCTCTTAGTGAATATAATTGTCCAAGGCCGTCAGGCCGCGGACAATTATATTCACTAAGTGAACAGAGTCGAGGCCTCTAGCATGCTTATCCTACAACTTCAATTGTTTGTTATGATTGTGGTTACCAAATCCCCCATACCACCCAACCACCCTACTACAACTACCCGATCTATGATCAGTATTGCTTTGAGATATATGGCCCTATATATTGTACATTTCCTTACTCTCACATTTACATTGCTTATGACTGCATGTTTTGGGGAGAACAATGATTGACTAATTTTATGTGAGCTTCAGTGGCTGAGCAGGTAGTGTTGTCAACTCTACCTGCAGGACTAGATTTATGTGAGAGGTCCCAGGTTCGAATCCAGGCCATTTCAAATTACAAATTATTTTAATTTTTAAACTATATCTACCTTGGACACAAATATCATTTAACTCATTTGCCAAGTGGATTATTATTAGTAGATTATTAGTATTTGCCAAGTAGATTATCAAGATTATCTATTCTATTCTATTCTATAGTCTGGTTGTGACTGTAGACAAAATTCACAACTGGCTAAATAAGATATACTTTTCACCATTGTTTACAATCATTGGACTCCGCGTGACTCATGTTCCTGTGACACATCACATTTCTATTTCAGGAATCATACTATGCTATGACCTACAGACTTTATCTGAGCCTCTGTGGCCGAGTGGGTAGAGCCTTCAACTCTACTTGCCAGCCTATACTTATGTGAGAGGTCCTGGGTTCGAATCCAGGCCAATCCTAGTTCAAAATTATTTGCAACAGATATCTGAGCGGACTCTTTAATGAAAGAGTCCGCCCAGGCATCTGGGAGGACTCTTAGGAGCGGACTCTTTCATTAAAGAGTCCGCTCAGAATGCCCAAAGAGTACACCTGGAGTTCAGGACTGTACTCTTCAGGCATGAGAGTCCGCCCAAGCCAATGCTGGGGATTAGGGACTCAACAGCAAGCGTAGGATAAGTGACTAAGGCGTCCCCACTACCCCTCTTGTCTTGAATGGGCACTTACAGGCCACTGATGCAGTGGTAAGCAGAGCAAAAACCGATACAGAATTTGTTAGTTTTAATCAGTTTTTTCATTTCAGGATCTTCCACAGCTGGTAATGCATCTTTAAAACGGCAAAAGTCTACTAATTGCCCATATGTATGTAAATACACCACGTGTCAAGGAATGAGGAAGGAGATTTAAATGGCAGACACTTCCATCAGTTAAAATTTTCAACGACCATGTGAAGTGCCTTAATTATGGAATGAATACCCGCAAATTAAAAGCAACAGTACTTGAATTCTTTAGTTTGACGACAGACCAAATCTATTCTAAATAAGTTAGAAACCACTGCTTGTTCTCACTCTAGTGCTTTGGGTATTTTCTACGACGTTGGCCTTACCTCTCACTACACCCCACCATACTGGCACAGATATCTTCTTTATCTAATTATTTGAGGACGACTTTGTGAATTTCTTTCCTCAAACGGATGTAAATTTTCTACATGTATACATACTCATCAGATCAAGAATAGTGTCAAATGGTATCTACAAAAGTACAATCAATCTTTCAAGACTGACTTTCGTAATGCACGAAATGGATAATTTATATCATACATAATACCTTTGGGAAAGCCGGTGGAAGTGCGAGATTGGATGATCCCTGTGGGTCTATATTATAGTAAATTATGTGTGAGACTATGTAAATGTTATCTATCGGTCCTGGCCATAGATCTATAGTTTTTCGTCGGATTGAATATAGGGCTATGAAATGTCAGATGAGCTTCGTGGCGGATCGCTAATTATTAAGCCCCCTAAATTTATAGGGAATTATTCCCAATCATTCATCGCCGTATTGTATTATCTAAAGTTAATTTATACCATTATTAAAATAAGGGCTGCTGCTAAGGCGTTGACTTAGTAGTAGATTGTACCCTTATTTCCTTGTTATTAGACCAATGTGTCCAGCAGAGTCTGAGAGCCTCCCACCGTTGTGGAGATAAAGTCTCGCTGACATGGTATCACCAAATAAAGTATAACAAACAACAAACAAACAACAAAGCAGTGGGCATGCATAATCAGGGTCCTGCGAAGGCTGCCGTCTCTTTAAAATATTATCTGCATCATGGTAGCGATTTTGTCTTTTTTTCCCGAACAATATTACAAGGCGACATAGCTATTCTCATAAGTATATAACACAGATATTATGGCAAAGTATATCAACTACAACACTTTTCCACAAACCGTTCTAACATCGGTAGGTAGATACTTTAGCAAGCAGGTAATAGAATAACAATTTTAAAAACAATCAATTACCATCAGTGGCTTAAATGACAAATCCTGAGGCACAGTAAAACAGCACCAGATAAGTTAGTAAGTTTAGGCGATAGGTAGAACATAAGATTAAATCTTTCTTTAATTGACACACATTAAGAGGTTTGAATAAACAATTGGATAAAATTGATATGAAATACAATTTTCATAAAAGCTTTTAACGTAATTCCTGACGTATATAGTAAACCAACAGGGTTACCAACACTCATATGTACATAATGCCACACACTGTAGCTGGGCAAAGCCAGCGCTTTAGACCGCTCAGTCACCATATATGACTTCACCCCTTGCACTCCTTTATATTCGAAATCTGCTCATCATATGTCTTTGCAACAGGGTAAACGTTCATCCATACTATAGAGGTTAACTCTCTATATGGTATACTGTCTTCTCAAAATAACGGTTCATTACATAAAGTCGCTTTTCAAGTACCTTTCAGATTATCTAACCCATTCCCACACCCAATCCCTTGATATGAATATCTATTTTGTTCTGTAATAAGTTCAATCAAGTTCAATGGATTGGAAAACGTTTATTATATGTGTCTATGGGTATGTGTGTACAGTTGTAGCCCCTTATATATCAATTACCACGGCCGCCTAAAGTACCCTTTCATGCTGTACCTGCATGCATCGCATGGCAAACACCACCATAAAACGTATTTTAGTTGGTCGGCTGGCCGTGGCAATGGACATTGACCATCCGAATTGACCATGCAATGGTCCAAATGATTCTACGGAAAACCCACCGGATCATTTATTGCAAGGTACAACAGTTCCAGCTTCGACTCCCATCCCCACTCACATTACAATTAGGAAAAGTTGTATTGTTTCCGTGAAGCACCGAAATGGGGAAGAATAGATTGCCAACGGTACATACACATTTCTTTTTACAGGCTGTGCGTAATTTGCCAACCACATTCACCTAATATTTGAACTATGTTAAGTATCATTTTAGATTAAAGAAAGTCACGTACTAGTTCTACAAGGTGTTTAGAAGAATATTAATACTGTCATGCCTGGATGTAACAATTAATGTCTTGTGCAAGTTCCTATTCATGTTATAGTTATACAAACATGCATAATATTCATGTTACATTTGACATATATATGGACCCTCAGAATTCTTTTTGTTACAAGTTTGATGGTTTTCTACCTGTGAATGCCTGCTCTGAGCTATTTACATAAATCGACCAAAGAACTCCTGATAGAATTGGCATTTAGAATGTGATATATATGATGTATAGAGAGAATGGAACAAGCCGCCAGTATAACAAATGTATTGGATGAGATTCGTCAGCCTACGGCATGATGCCGTAGGCAGAGTGCTTACGCGGACAAATCAAGTCAAATAAATTTTCGATTACGATGGCAAGTTTCATTCTAGACTATATTTATTATATGTGCATAAAATTTGATCAAATATCAGATATCACTGAAAAAGTATGAAAAACGTTTTTTTTTAAAAAAAAACCAAACAAGTATCAGAGACAGTCCAAGCACCCCCAACTCTGTCTATGCCTATGAATTTGTTGGCATGCTTCCCGGAGAACCAAGGCGCTTGTCTATTGGTTAATTTCATAATTTGCCTACATAGAACTATGAAATTAACAACTTAAACAAACAAGGGTCTTCGGATCTCCGCGAATCATGTCAACAAATCCATAGGCATAGGCCTACGGTGTGGAGGTAAGATTAGAGCTAACGTTAGACAAATACATTTTTATTGTACGCATACGATAAAAATGTGTTTATTGCACCCCACTTACCGCACCTCTCAAGAGAGATGCATACAAAAGAAATATATATACCGGAGCAACTAATTATCGGGACATGCTTAAATTGGTATCTCTGCAAAGGAATCAACCAACTCCTTAATAATTAACAATTTATAAAAGTCATATCCATAGCCCTTTTAGCGTGAATTAATCCCGTTCTAAACTTGAGAAAAGGAATAGTCCGTATGTGTCTATGGTGAATAAAAATGTATATCCCATTGAACGTATAAATGCTTCCAAATTTGGAGGACGTATACCATAGGATACAAATACAATACACTTAATGTCTTAACACTCGTTGTCTCGCTAAAGAAACTCAATTCTTCGAATTTACCTAGGACATGCATATAATACAGAACACGACATGAAACTAAAACATAAAAAGGATATGAAGCTAAAACAATCTATTTGAATAATACCAATTGGATGTGGGATTGTAAACCTAGGAAAAGTGCAGAAAATATTATGATAGAACCGATACGGTCCGAAAGAACTTACTCGACTTGCGGCCACAATGCCCAGAAGAGTTGCCAACGTTATAATCTTGGCCAAGAATCTGTCGTAGCCCATTTTGTATAGGTAAGTGTGAAGACTTGATAATTCACTCTTGAGCGACTTGCCTCTCAACTAGATATACCTGTAAGCAACGTCAATGTGATCACTTCCTCAGAGTCCTCGCAGGCAGGTGTCTTGTAGAGCTTGTGGTTCGTATAGGAGTATACTTACTACGGGTATGTATATAATTATCCATGGAGTGCACCCTGGCGCCGATGCACCGTACCTATACCAATGCCATTCTGGTGCTGCTTCTTCACTGGGCGATGTGCTTAGGAAAGTGAAGTTATAATGTTCATGCGTTGGGCCTAGACAAAGAATTATTGACATAAATGAATTTCTTGCATACCCACCTGACATTATTTGTTTTTTTTCTTTTACAAAAAATAAAAACCGCACACACGTACATGGATGCTACGAAATGATTCCAGAATTTTCGCCGAACACAGACATCGATCTGAAGATATTATATATACGTGGCGCCACTTAACCCAATGATCTCCAAGTCAAGGTAGCCAAACCCAGCACAATGCATTTGCTCCTCTTTCTTCCTTCTATTATTTTTGCGAATACTCGATCAATGGAAGGAAACGCCTCGAACCTATCTAACCCCTCCCTTATAGTTACAAATTAAACTTCTTCATTCAATGCTTTACGGCACTGCGCTGAATCCCCGAGTCGAATATAACTTTTCATATACTACTTACATTGAACACGTACACGTTTGCACCCGCTTTACTTCTCAAGTATTTTGGTCGAGAAAAACTACGTTGGGAATTGACGATCACAGGTCTGTGCTACTACAAGTATAAGATGTCTATAGCTCTTGGATCCGGCGTCAAATGCCCCCTGTTCATTCCCAAATAGCTGACTATAATTATATATCAGGGTGGGAGAGCTCACCGCATAAAAACCCTTCCCAATAATTAACTGGTGCATCATAGAGATGTAATATACATAATCGAGATAAATATATCCCTACCCCTCCCCCCCCCCACGCACACACACACACCATCACACACACTCTACCAATTCTAAATTGCATTGTATTAAGTATTAAGTTAAGCACACGATATCAATCACACGAAAGGAAGAATATATTTTGGTAGATAAAGAATATATTTTTATTATAATGATTTGGTTGATTCCATAAAGCTTTATTATTGAAAATGCTATGGACATAAATTGTACAGCAGACTCATATGTACGGATTATCACGGTCGTCATCGGTCGATGCTTTTCCTAACAATCTTATACATGCATTCGCAACTTCATGATAAAATGAATCGAATGATATGCCTCATATTTTTTATTCGAACAAGTATATAATGGGTGACAATATGGTATAATGAAAAGCAGCATTTGACAAATATTTAAAAGGTCGGCATCAAAATGTTCATATACATTATTAATGGACATTCCTCCGTCATGCGGTCTCGCTCCCCACATCGGGAAAGACTGGCGGCTCTATACCAGTCGTCTTCTCCCCCGTTGGATTCATAAATCTACCGAAACCAATGACCGGCTGTCCTTCCATTCTCTTATAGATGACGATGGCAATAGCCGCAACAAGTAAAATGCCAATGAGAACCCCGAACACAATACCAACTACAGTGCCGGCGTCTGCCCCACCTGAAGGACTTGGTGTGTTACTTTCCTGTGGTACCATTCGTATTTGGCACACATAGCCAGTACTTATAGTAGTGCAATACTGGGCGTACCATTCACTCGAGCCCATGTCCATCTCAGCACAATTTCTATCCCCCGTCGAAGGTTGATTTGGCGCCCATTGGGTGTACCCATCAGTAGCATTTTTTCCGTCAATCCATTCGAAATGACTATCTTTTGTTTTTCTCGACATGCCAATCCAGTAATTCCTTTCCAGTGGTAAGTGGGTGCTGGTCAACATTCCAGTGTGAATAAAATCATTATAGTCATATGATGTTATTACAGCGAGGGACGCCTGGGATCCGCCCTCCCGTATACAGTCTTGTTGCGCAATATCCCAAGTTGCGAACTCGTCGGGTCTAAACAGAAAGCAGTATTCACCATGTTTTCTCCACATCTGTGAGGGACAAGTTCCATTGACAGGCGAGGGCGTCACGAGGTCCAGCTTCTCAACTTTACAAAGAAGCCCTCTTGACTGACTTTCACATTTTCCAGCTTTCCACATCCCAGGAAAGGCTGTTTCGAGAGTCATGTAGGCGCACCTCAAATCAGAAGAAGGGTCTGGCGGGGGGTGGTCAGGAGCCCAATTTGTGTACTGCAGTGGACTATAATCCAACCATCGCCACTTCCCATCAACTTGGGACCGAGAGAGTCCCAGCCAGGCATCTCCACTTGTGTACTGTGCGACCAAAGACTTGTATATCTGGTCATTGGTTGCCATATCATGTATGGAGCCCATCTTAGCATCTTTGAAAAGCTTTTGGCATGCCGAAGGCTGTTTATACCAATAATTATCACAGCCAGAGCTACATGTGGAATAACAATGTCCACCGATGTCAATCCATTTGTTTCCTGGACATCTACCTGGCAATACTGGTGGTTCTGTCACAGCGCCTTTCTTTGTCGTCTTGCACACAAAATTCAAGTTTGTCGTACACTGTGTGTCGTACCAAGCACTGTCAATGCTCTGCATACTCACACAACTGTTTTCCCTATTTGTGTCCGGTTGGCTGGGTCCCCAATTTACATAGTTAACGTACCAGTTATTGGTCCATTGAAACTCTAATGTGTCTGCGATGTATCGCATACCAACCCATGCCCTATCAACATTGCTCCCGATGGTTAGGAATTGAATGAACGAATTTTCACTGACACTGTGAATGTCTGCCAGATAAGCATTATCTCCCGTGCATACTTGGATGGCACCATCAAAATTCCTCTGGTCTGTAAACACTTTATAGCAACTCTCATCAAAATATGAATAACCATTTCTACAACCGTTAGGTACAGTTGGAGCCGGGGTAGGGATTACATTCTTTGGATCTTTCCAAATCTGACAGATGTAAGCATTTCTTACTTGCGAGCTGGAATAGTATGCATCCCAACTTCCCTCTGGCTTAAGAAGGCGTGAGGCCCAGCAATATCCATAGTCACTAGTGTAGTAACCGTCATGGAAGTTTGTAACGGTTGCGGGTGAATTATCCGACCATTTCCAAGCATAGGAAGAAGAGGTTCTAGAAAGGCCGATCCAAAATTCTAAATTCCTGGGATACTGCGTGACTATGATAGTTAAGATACTCGCATCTTCTGGTTTACTTGTTGCTGCAAGATCTCCCCCTAGATAGGGTTGATTTTGACAAAGGTCTCTCGCCGAAGCCCAGGTAATCTTAGGGTTTACGGGTCCAAATGCTTTGTAGCATCGGTCCGTGCCAGTGTCTACCCACCCAGCTGGGCAATATCCTCCCACAGTCGCTGGGGGTATCGTTGATTTTGGGCTGTTGGATCCCTTAAGGCGCTTGCAAATGAATCCTCTGTTTTCCGCACAGTTCTCACTCCTCCACAATTTATTAGTACGTGAAACTCTGTAAGCGCAATATTCATATGGTTGGGGCTCACTTGAATACCAACTATTCAAATTTGAAGTCTTTCCATCAGCCCATTCCCAATTCTCACGATCTTCCAGGCGATTCAGTCCTATCCATAGAGGACTATAATAAGAGTTCACTACGTTTGTTAGCCAGTTGTCCTCATCAATGTTCTCTATCGTAATAAGATCGCCGCCTTCAGCCATGCAAGCCTCCCGGGCAGAATACCAAGTGTAATCGTCATCTGCAGTACTTTGAGTCATGAAATATTCGTATCCATTATATTCATGCTTCCAATTTAACCCCCAGACCCCTGTTCCCAATCCTAGGATAAGAAACAAGATGTTAACGGATCCCATCCTGGCTCGTGAATGTACAGATATGATAGGTGCACAACATATATACAATATGAATTGAACAATTAGAAGTCACTTGAACGAGACGCCCATTTAATGATCGACCTAGTGGTAGATAAGGCGCAAAATAAACCAATGTCATCAGTGTATTTACCAAGAATTTTATCTGAAGATTTGGGTCTAGCGAATGACTTTAGAACAAAGATTCTGCCCAAATCGATGAAATATTTTCGCTCGTCATACAAATGATCGATGATTAGTTAAGAGCTAAAAGGCAGGTGGTTCCTAAATATATCGGGCCATACTTTGTATTACGGTTTAGGATATGTTTGTGCCGTTTAAAAACAAAAATAAACACGATAAAACATTCATATCTTTATTCCATTAATATTGAATCCAGAACATACTTAAACCCGTGGGTAGAAATCCGGAGCGTGGAGGTGTCCGCCATTTAAATCTCCTTGCTCACTTCTTCACACGTAGGATAATTTACATACATATGGGCAATCCGAAGCCAATTTAATTTTTGATTTGTTGAAAGTTACTATGTTTGATTGCAATTAAAGGGGTACACCGCAATGGCTTTTCTGATTTGCTGTAGCACAAATTAGCAACAGGCGTTTTACTTCATAAATGATAAAATCGTTGGTTTGCCCATTTCAGGACACTGGTCACTATTGTTTCTCTAGCTTTCTTCCACTCTCGTTGCTCCAACCAATCACTGTCAGGTCGTCGATAACTTATTAGTGACTAGTATAATTATACGGGGGGGGGGGGGCAAACATATTCTAATTATAGGTGAAACCTCAAAGAAATGACCACACCTGCACAACCCTAATTGTAATTGAAATACGATTCGATATTTAAAAAAAAACGATAGCGAAAGTAATTCTTGCGATATTAATTTTGTTTTCTAGGGGAGGAATATGCTCGCCTTACACACACAGTTATGCTAGTAATGTATGTTAATTCAATAAAGAGAAAGAGTAGATCGCATGATAGACCAGTGAGATTGCTAGACGTAGTTTTGGGAGAAGTTAAGCCAGATGGCTTAATAGAATGCCATTTTTTCTACACGTTTTACGTTCAGGGACCAAATTCCCGATTATCGAGACAAATAACATCAGGAACGTTAGATACACGAAACTTTATTGATACGGGAAGTGGACAGCACATGCATGCACAAAATAAATATATATAACCGGCTTGAGTGGTTTATTCCAACTTCGAACAAATTAGAAACATTTGAACAACATCGATGACCTGTACAGATATTTTTACTTATTCAAAGTTTCTCCACAAATATATCTCACGATATTTTCAATGACTTGAACTCGGGTGAATGGAGTGTTCCGGCGTATGTAAACGCTGTATTCTTGTTCCCATACAGTTGAGTAAGGTCAGGAAACTATACGCAGTATTTAAGAAACCAAACATTATTCCAGAATAAAACTAATAAACACCTACTGAATTTCTTAAGTATAGCAATACTAATTACAATGAAATCGCCTGTATTTACAGCAAAGATGCAATATAATTGTTTCTCTGGGTCTTAATGTGAGCGGCGTTATTTAGTTACAAGTTCACATGAAGCCGCAACAATTTCGAATTTACTATTTGGTGGTGGTCCTGGACTTGGCAGGAGCTTTTGGCTTTTTGGGCGTTTTCGTTTGCTTCTTAGCGACTGCAGATTTAACTTTAGGTTGTTTCACAGTTTTCGGTTTCTTTTCGGTTCCCTTGGTGAGAGTTTTTGTCTATAAAAAGAAGAGTATTCCATTAAAGAGCTTATGTTTGTTGATAGATACTATCATTTCGATGTTATTAGTTCCCATTTTTAGTTACATTATATTGTCATCCACCCAGATAGTTAAAACCACACTAGACACAGCGCCCAGCAGAATATAATTATAGATGGTCTTGACAAATAGTCATGTCTTGCTGTATAAAAATGTAGAATACAAAAATAAAAAATTAAGTGACTAATCCTATGATAAATGCTCGTGCTATAGTGGATCCATTTCTATCAAGATAATCGTTAATAATGATACCCTTAATTACCTTTGGTTTCTTTTCCCCTGCCTTAGCTTTTGCTGCGGGGGATTTCTTACTCTTCACCAGTTTCTTCGGGGATTTATCAGTCTGAAGGATAAAACACATAATGGGATTAGTAAATATACTCTTATCTGATTGCTATCAATAAACTCTAATCTGATTGCTACACGCCAAAAATAAGTATTCATAACATCAAGGATGATTCGTTTTTTTCCGAATTAAAAAATGAGTGATAGAACTTAGTGGTGTTTGTATATGGAAAAATAATACCTCACTCACAAACCTGCATCAGAATACATAGTGTAAGCATGTCTAACAATATAAGCAGTGTCTAATACCAGGAAAAACATTGACATAAAATAAGGGAGTTTTGATTTAGGATATGTACATCACCTCATGCCATATAATACATTATATTAATAATAGTCTGATCACTTAATACAGTATCATTATGGCCAAGGACTTTGTTCAGTGACGTGCACTGACGAAATTGCCAATACAACAGTGAGTGAGAACTCACAAAAGAAAAGTATGTAAGATTGTATGCAACATTGTGGGGAGCTGAGTTCTCAGTGGCGATAGGGTGAAGGGGTCCACATTCCCGTTTTGTGGAGCGGGCCGTGTGGTGAGAATCATTTATCGACAGATAACATGAGAACAAGATCACCAGGACTGGAGCAGTACAATATCAATAGAGAATATAGCTTTAATTTTGTATCGACCTGATTTTGCTTTCTAATTCCCCTCTTACCCTTTCCAGGGAATGGTTATTCTTTTACCTGTTTTGGGAGATTCCCAGACTATAACTTAGAGTCCGACTGTCGAGCTTTAAGTTCGTACAAAACACCACAGAGGTTGACATCGCCATGATTAAAAAGTGTCTGCCTGCTAATATAAGAGTTGACTTAATTGTTGAATAAACCAGTTTACATTAGGCCTAATTATAGCATTGTATATTCACTTTTTTATATTTAAACTATAGGACTTTATAATAACCAAAATATAGGACACTTTAACTAGCCGTCAAATTATGTCAGTATACTAGCTTGCTTAACTGACCTTGAATCAAGGAGCAGGGGGCGGATACTTTGTCTATCAGATACGAGCTTAGATTGTTCAGATAAAATACACAAATTCAAGATTTGGAGAGCAAATATAACGTGATACATATATATCGTTGTAATGATCACCTGATATTTTAGTTAAACGCACCTTGGGTTTTTTCGTTGCTTTAACAACCTTCTTGGTCGTTACCTTGGCTGCGGCTGCTGGTTTCTTTACTGCTTTCTTGGGTTTCTTGTCGCTCGTTAATGCCGCCACTTTGGCTTTGTCCACCTTCAATCGACCAGTCATTGTGGTTCCTGGAGATCAGTGAAAAATTAAATGTCAGACATGATAATGACCAGGAGGTATGGAGGTTGAGGTTTTATGATTTAGTTGTATGAAGGATTGCTGGAAAGCCCCACGATGCCCTACATGTTGCAAAATTAATTGAAAGCGGCATCATATGTGACAATCGCCTAGGTGCACGATACGTATGATACTATATCGGTAGTAGTTTTGGATTAACTTTTACCATTTGAGCAGATTGTTAACGAAAGGCGAACTGGATCGACCCCCCCCCCCCCAAAGAATTGCAGCTTGTGCTGATTTTAGATTGAAAGTCTGGATTACATGGACTGCGAATTTCTGCTTGGAAATCCCAAGGTCATTGAGGCAGATTATATATATAGGCTCTGAAAATTTGACCTTTCGTAAATTAAACTCGTGATTCCCTCTCCATGTTCAACCTCTTAATTAGATTCACGTGGTGCAAATATACGATGCCTTAATGATGCATAAAGGGAACTGGGAGGTATACCGGTAACGATATGTAATTTGCTAAAATACACCATGCAGAGGTTGAACGCAAATATCTATCTATAGAAGACGTGATACCGGTGCGCACATGGCTGGCAGTCAAGCCAAGTGTATTACACACTTTAGTATAAGCTCACTATTAACTTCGACGACTATACACTATAAAGGTCTAGCTACCAGGAAATAATTTATGAACAATAAAAATGTCTCACCAGAGGCATCCGAAGATTTAGGGCGAACAATGATACCAGATTCCATTCCCTTTGTCAATGCCCTTTTGAACAAGGATTTCAGTCGGACTGGATCTACATTCGGGTGCTTTTCCAGAATGAAACCCTTGATGGCTTGAATAGAAGATCCTTTCCTGTCACTTAGGGAAGTAATTGCTTCAACAATCATGTCAATTGTCTTTGGACCTGCTGGAGCAGCCGGTTTCTTAGGCTTGGCAGCAGGCGCTGCCGCTGGAGACGTTCCGCTTGACATAATGGTACAAATTGTAGTAAGTATAGTTTAAAATTAGGACGATGAAACTCTGGGCAGCGCTCAATAAAAGTGCTTCCAACTTCCTCTCAGTGTGGTGGACAACCAAATACTAAACCCTTTTCCAAATGGAGCTGCTTTTGTATGAACAGCGCCGACTTCAGAGTGAGCAGGCTGAATCACACATTCAGTGAAGCGTTACAGTACACAGCTATTGGGATTCAATTTAAGTAGCTGCCAACCAATCAATGGAGTCTGCCCAATTGCCTAGCTATGAATGGCCGATATAACAAAAGTGATCACATACTCCCTGTTTCGAGGTAAAACCATCAACCCAATCAAAAGATAATTACCTACGGGGGTTTAGCCCCAATTAGTTCAATGACCTTTAACATTTCATCCCACTGGAGATCATATTGTTGATGAACTACATTAAAATGAGTGTTTAAACGCCGGAACACCCCCAGAAGCCAAATCAAAATCAAAAGCCTCACGATGCACAAATGTTTCCTCATTTACATTTCACATCTCAATATTTTTATTTTTTTAAATAAATTTATTTCTCAAATTTTCCAACAGTAGGCCTATGGTATTTCTTATTTCAAGAAAGGAAAACAAAAGACAATACATCAAGGATGAATCATATCGCTGACATAGAACAAGAGTAAAGGTCACTCATTATCGCTTACTTCTGAACTCCCAATTATAGTTATTTGATTAATTTTAATTTCACCCCCCTCCCCCCAGTACAAGTAAACACCCTTTTTTTTGTATTTTTTGGCCTCTTGAAATTTTAAAAACAAAGGACAGAGTAAGTTCGCAAATATAAAAATATTACAATCACACAAGTAACGCACCAATTCATTAATCAATTAATCTATCACATCAGCATAGTATGTGTTCCGGAAGAAACTAGTTCTCATATAATACAAGAAATACATGAAACCCTTTCTGTCAAATCTCAAACTTCTAACCACTCCGGATTTCCTTTAAGGAAACTTTTCAGTATCGACCATTCTTTATTTTTCACATCTGGGGGTAGTCGATTCCAGAGGCGAGGCCCTTGGATAACAGGACAGTTTCTAATATCAAGTGTGCATCGCGAAACAAATTTCTGTCATACCACTAAACATTGCACAAACAGAATTATTGAATTTCTTGGAATAAGATAAGACTTTTTATTTACACAGAATCTTTTCCAGAGATAGATATTTGAGATATTTTAGTTAATTAAATCAGAGAAGTGATATATTTGTGGCATTGGAATTTCATATGCAAAGAGTATCCACTTCTACTATTCTATTGAAGGACGGGGTGGTAAAACTGGCTACATTACGATTCAATCCAAGTAATTTATTTCTCTGTAGGGGAGAATAGGATAGAGAAAGGACAATAGGCTATTCGATAAGCCTCCTGCCAGACAGAGATAATATGTTGCAATGTATACTGGACTAGAGGGATAGATACATCCTAAATGAGCTAAATATTTGAACTCGTTTCATCAATAATTAATGATCCTATTATAGCTGTATAGGATCGTTAACATTATCCAGTTGCTTATTGAAACTCTGGTGTAGAGATCGATGTGTCCTTTTTATTTCAATCACCAGTTTTAACAACAGGCCACTATAGTGTTGTGAATAAATCGACTAGCCCAATTTCTTTTTATCCAATGAAAAAATGCCTCTCACTGAATCTGCGAATCATGCCCTCCCACAGTCCCTTAATTATTGGCAGTATTTGAATGTGTATTTGGATGGCAGGTTTCCTGATCGATGAAGGACCTTTGGGCTATAAAAGTTTCTCTGGATATAAGGTCAATGACCTTTAACATAATTGAAAAAAGGGCAAATTGATTTTTTTCTTATAGCAATCACAAGACGTATTCTTGGGATATTTTATTTCATCGTGTACACAAACTACCTACACATCTATATATATATATATATATGCAAATTAAAAACTGTGTAGGGCCCATTGATAAGTTCTTTAATGTGGAACAGCAAAGTCCATGACAAATTAAATCTCTTTTTTTTTTTTATGAATTCGTAAGACAAAATGAAAACGGTCAAGAAATAATATGAAACTATGTTAAAAATTATCTAGCATTATGGAACACATCCTAAGGAATACATACATGTATATGTATAGGCCACCATTTAAATTGCAGGTTTATACGACCTGAGCTATTATATCCATACGTATACATGCGCTCTGAGTCTGATCTAGCCTTCTCAGCTCTCATTCTTCATTCGCTCTGGCCCAGTCTGGGGGTATGGGGGGGGGGGGGGGGGGGGGGGGGGGCAAGGGACGGATATACGTTGTCTAAGTCTGGTCAATATACAAACAAACATGACATGGCTATATTGTACTAAGAACAATTTAAACAAATATGAAAACTCAAAATTGCTCTAAAATTCCTAGAATACACCAGATACACTTTCGATGATTATGTTTCAGCTCAAATGTTACGGTACCGTCATAGGGCCTAGGGGCCTACTCATAGCCATACGCATGATACGGGCAAATCTTCTCAGATTCAGAGATAGATATTGTATGTCCCTGATAAAGTACCAGTTGCAATTAGGGCAGTCTAATCTAGTTCCTGGTCATTGTGCGGTTCTTTGTAACACCATTTTTTCTCTGCAAGAACAGATCGAGCCGCGTACTGAAGGCAGAGCCACGCCCACGTCGACATTACATGTTTACATTCTCTACTTCTCCAATTTCCCCATAGGTGGCAGTTCAACCCGCCACGTACTGCATGGTGAAAGACGTCATAGATTGTTTGGGTTATTTCTTACCTGCAACAACGCAAATTCCTTGATTTTCATGTAGTAGGACCACAATCAATAGAATGGCCGTGCTGGACTGATTTGAGGTACGACTTTCACATTTTTTACTCAAATAAGGTGCGAATCAATGTTTAGGCGATGCTTCCTTTCTGATATACCCTGATTATCGCTCGACAATCGTGTACAACTGCAACAAAGTCAAAACTACTGTCTAACCACTTGATATATTATCCAGCCATTCTAGACCTATTCCCCTTTTCATTGGGATTTGTTCCTTGAATGTATGCCCTAGAAAGCAAGGAACGGAAACATAGCGGATGGTTTTGGTTCCAGCCATTCTAGACTTTGGCTTTGCCTTTGGCTTTGCCTCCGTTGGCTGGGCTTTGCTTTGCCTTTGGTCACAGGTCAGGTGCGTGATCATGCATGATGACTGATGTAACGGCTCCTAGACTTAGCCTTAGAGTCAGACTTAGGTCTTAGTAACTTCTAAGGAGTAAGGTGGAGAAAAGCTATATTCCATCTAGGGCTATAGCTCTAGGTGGAGCCATCGGGCAGGAATTGTTGCTATCAACAATTCCCACTCATTAAACGCAGACCGGAATGAACTGCCATCCTACGTCCCGGAAGCCTGGAGGGCTACCCACAACACCACTGACCCCTCCAGGCCACTTCCTCCTGCGCACTGGCACGCACATCTGCCCACTTGACCAACATCTACACCAGAGTGAAGGCGTGTTTTAAATTTCTCCCCTCCGGACACGTGCAGCAGGGCCCTCATGAACACCCAAGACGGCCCTCGCATGAACTATAGGAAGCTGGCAGAAGGGGACGCCCAAGAAACCCCCAAGTCTGTTAAGAAAAAAGCCAGGACAAGGAAAGCACACCAAAAAATCGATCTTGAACTTCTTCCACCAACGATGGAGGACGGCTCCTCCAACGAAGAACGGGACAAATCCCCTCCCAAGCAGGAGAAGACAGCCCCGGAGAATCTTCCAAAGACTCCTGCAAAGAATAAGAGCAAGAAAACAACAGATAAACAAGGATTAACAGGAGTAGTTTCCACGCTTGCTGAAGCTCTCGTCGAGGCGGCAAAGTACGGTGCCACACCGCAGAAGCTTTCCCGGCCACGTGTGGAACATAAGGCCTCCTCCTCCCGCCACCGCAAGCGAACAAAGGCCTTCAAGCGTCCACTCGCTTCCAGCTCCTCCTCCTCGTCCGGTGACTCTTCCTCGTCCTCGAGCTCCTCATCCTCATCTTCTTCGGAGAGCTCCCCGGTGAGGAAACCATCTAAAAGGAAAAGGAATAAGAGAAAGAAGGCAAAAAAGGCTAAACGATCAGCCTCCAGCAAGCTACATCCCTTCAGGGACCCCCCCCCCCCCCCCCCCCCCCCCCGTCTTCCTCCTCCTCCTCAAGCGACGACTCCTCTCTTCCCTCCCCGAAACACCTCAAGCGATCATACCAGCACCATAAATTGGCAGAGAGGGCACTACACAAACAATATGGAGCCAAAGGACGCACAAAAGATAAAAAGAAATTAACATCTACCCCTGAAAACTCACTTCCCCCAGACCTGTTCGCCCTAGTGAAAGCAGAAAAGAGGGAAATATCTATTGTTGAGTATCTGTGCGGTCTGTCTGTGATGGCATCTCGTCAGGCCAAATGTGATTCTCCCCTTCAACTCCTGCTCCAACACTCCGCTGAGGTGGCGGAGGACGCAGTTGCACGCTCACCGGAGAATGCTATCTTCTGGTCCCAAACTATCATTGACCACATGGTTGCAGGAAGGATAGATTGGTTGGATTCCAACTATATCCAACAGCAGAGGGCTAGGCTTAGCTGGAACAACTGTGTTAAGCCTATCACGACCAAGAAAAAGAAAAGTGCTTCAGTTTCTCTGTGTGTTCCTTTCAACTCGGAGGAGTGCACCAAGTCGGAATCTCATACGGACGGTACTGTTACTCTCCTCCATTGCTGCGGCTGGTGTTATTTCCAGACAAAGCACAAAGAGTTTAATCATACCGCCAAGTCATGCAATAACCGCAAGAGTCGTGATGGTAGTAATAATAACACCAAGCCTGACCAGAAGCCAAAGCGAGAGTGGTCTCGCTCCGGTACAGTTGACAACAGGTCGGACTCATCCAAAGGTGATTCAAAAAACTCATAGTGTGTCCCAATTCAACCAGGGACACACCAAAACAACAGGTATTTAACAAACATCCACTCTTACCACCTTTTATTACTGCACGAAACTCCGATTTAAACATCACCTCAAGCATGTTAATTAACCCATTGGGGACGGGAGGCTGCCTGGAGGCAGCCTTTTCAATTGGCCTGGAGGACGGGAGGCTGCCTGCAGGCAGCCAGCAATAAGTGGCCTGGAGGACGGGAGGCTGCCTGCAGGCAGCCATTTTTCATATAAATTGGAGGGGGCATAACTTAATAAAAAATAAATGGATTTTGATGAAATTTAAAATATATGTATACAAACACACTAGAAATATTTTTATAGGTATGTTGTCATGGAGACAATAATGATGACGTCATAACTAACATACGTAAATGCTGGAAAGTGAATTTGCAGCAAGGTTGCCACCATATTGCACCCAATTAAGACCCATTATTTTAATTATTGAAGACCAAATTCTAGAAATTATGAAAAAATATGATCAATAACTGTTTACACCTATTAAATGATGGACATATGACACATATTATTTGAAGAAAATATTCTTAAAGTGTTTTTAAACCCTAAACCTGATGTTAAACACCCGTCCTGAAGCCCAAAAAGGGGGGAAAGGGCCCCCGTCAGCCAGGCAAATTATCTGTAAACTGCCCCCGTCCTCAATGGGTTAAACATGGCGCCATTAACAGGAACCGGAAGGCCTAATACCGGGGAGCGGAAGGTAAACAACAAAGATGACCGCCCTACTTCCGGGGATGCAGTTTCTGACATCTATGACAACACAAATTCAGAGATTGTGGCCCCTGCGGTTGGTTCTGAACCAACCAATTGTAAACACCAGGAAACGAAACTAATACGCAACGAACAAGACCAAGAAGGAGTAAATATGATGAACACGCAACCTGCTAGCACCGTCATTAGAGTCAGACTTAGGTCTTAGTAACTTCTAAGGAGTAAGGTGGAGAAAAGCTATATTCCATCTAGGGCTATAGCTCTAGGTGGAGCCATCAACATCTACCTGCCTGTTTTGGGGGACATATATATAAATAATTCTTTATTTAAACATATTTGTTTTTATGAAGAATTAATATTTAATAATAGTTACATTGTTGGTCCTAAAGCCAACACCGTTATCATTAAAGTAGAGCTAGTAATGACATGCTCTGGGAGCAAGGATACTTTGTCCAGGTTCTGCTATTAAGATTAATATTGTGCCAAGTCCAACAACATTCTTGAGACCATAAATAATTAGATATTCATGTACCAAGACTGCAAAAGAATATTCATATTTCCCCACCTTGCATCGATCGCCATTCTTTTTTTAACTCTTCAGCTGATTACTGTTAGCCAGTTATTATATATAATGTTCAACAAAGCCTACCCAGCTAAACCTAGACAAGTAGAAAATAGAAACATAGCTATGAAATTTGTGTCATAGTATCTGATAGTAAGTCTGTTTCGGAAAGCACCAACCACCCAAGAACCCACTGGAAGACTTGGAACCAAGGTTTCAAAACTGCCCCCCCCCCCCTCCCCACACTTTTTGTAGTCGCCACTTAAGCAAATACAAAATGTCTTGAATTGAATTGAATTAAATCGATTATTATTTCTTTTTCTTTTCAGTGGCCCTCTTGCCATTACCTGGTTTACTTACAGGATTGTCCAGTGAAAAAGAGAAACAAAAAAATGTCAAAACAAGTAGATTGGCCGTATGTCATCAATCTTGGCAACAGCATTATCGGCGTGAGCGTCCTTGCCATGCCATTTTGCTTCAAGGAGGTAATAATTGTTCTGAAAATTCCTGTTATAGACTCATTTCACATTTTACACACGGCGCCCTTACCTTTTTTATTTCGAGCTATATTGCCGTTAGAACAAGAACAAAATCGCATCAAGCAGCCCCTAGATGGCGACTGTGATATATGTACACAATAGGCTAGTGTTATATGGAGTTGCACTTTATTTATTGTCGGCCCGACACTAGCATTACATTTTTATTAGAATGTAGTACCAGGTTATTTAAGAAAAGATAGGGCCCGGCCCATGGTAGGACACTTTGTGAAGCTTTAATTAAAACTGGATTTGTAGCAGTTCCCTTTCCCTATCGTCACCCTTTAGTTTGAAACTAATACTGGATTATTCATAGGCCAAATTGGTTCTGCACCTTTACAACCGTCTCGGAGTAATTTAGTGATCGTTGTGCATTGTCTTTTTTAGTGTGGACTACTCCTTGGGATGATGCTGCTTCTCGGTTGTGCCTGGTTGGCCGGAGTGTCATGTAGTTTACTAATGAAAGCTGCTGTTGCTTCCAAGAAACGATCTTATGAATTTTTAGGTTGATATCTTTTATCTTTGTTATTTCACACTGATAAAGTTGTTTTTCTCTATCTTCAGATTCTCCTACCATCTGTAGAATACGATTTTCTATTGCGCCTTTAAAGTTTAACAATGTGTTCACAGAACGCTGTAACATTGATCTCCCACTTTCTATAAATTGATACTAACCTATCCATAACAAGTTGAAAAATGGTTTCCACTGACTTGATGTGCTTTTGTAAAATTGTTTTTACAGCACTTCATGTATTTGGTCGGGCAGGAAAGCTTGCGGTGGAACTTAGGTAGTATAATGTATTCCTTTTTATCATTTAAAATAAAATATCTTCTCGGGTAATGGTTTCGCCTCCAGGCACATGTATTGCATTCTAAGGATTTGTACTTGTTATTCTTGTTTTACCATGATCTCTAATCACCGTCTTCAAAATTTTCAGTATTATTGGTCTACTCCTTGGAACATGCGTCGCGTTTTATGTGGTGATTGGAGACCTTGGACCTGCAATATTGTCAAAGATGTTCAACGTGGAGGTATAGTTTATTCAGATGTTGTTTTAGGGAATTACCTCGGCAATCTAAACAAATGTCCATATCTTTTTAAGCTAGCGTTTAAATGGAAGGAAGTCTTCGCTGATTAAATCTAATAATGTCTTGTGTTCTTGGGATTTCAAATGAAAGATATTACATATATACTACTGCCATTGATATAAGCATTAATGAGAGTATTGATTTAGACTGATCTTTTGTAAAGCGATTTGTATCATCCCAAGTTGGCTTGGTTTCGCAAATTAGAGATCAACATGCTGTAAAACTGTTTTTTCAATCATTTTCTGACTTAAAGTCCTGATAAAAACCTTATTTAATTCATTTTTTAGAATACTCCAAACTTACGTATGGGTTTTATGGTGACCATTGCACTGTTTGTCGCTCTGCCTCTTGGTCTTCTCAAGAATGTGGAAAGCTTAAGCAATGTTAGCGCAATATCGTTGGGTTTTTACTGCGTCTTCGTTGCAGAGGTATACTTTTCCATTCCATAAACTCTATTTCCCCCATTCACTTTCTCTGCTAGACCTATTGAAAATTAAGCTGTATTTTGGTTAAAATCTACTATCAATATCAGTGTTGAATGACTCTTGACCTGAAACTAACAAAGATGGCTGTATTTCCAATATATCATTGTTAATATATCATCTCAATTGTTAATACAAGGTGATGTGCTTCCTTATTTACTAGGTCTTCTCGGCCGCCTTCCCTAACCTTTGGTCCGGAGTCTGGGTGACAAAGGTAGTGCTTTGGAACCCAGAAGGTGTATTCAAATGCCTTCCGATTTTCTCCCTGTCCTTTGGATGTCAAACGTAAGCGTAGCTGATTTTTGCCAATTGTTATGAAGCTTCAAATTGAACTTAGACTATAACCTATTTAATTAATGTAACTTTCACATACAGACTTGTGTTAAATCCAGGTTGTTCCATCCGCTAAATCTTATAAATAGAGGAACTTTTGACAAAGCTTTTGACAAACAGTTAGTGCTGTGTTCAGTGCAAGGACTTAGTGGGTAGAGGGAGGGCACGGGCAGTGGTGGTGGTATGGGCCGGGTGAGTGTGGGGACAGTGATGGTTGGAAGGGCGCCCTGGAGGAGAGGAATGGGTGTGTGCCATGTACCCGCCAGTGCACATGCGTCTAAACTAAGTATCTGTACACGTGTACAGTAACTACTATGTTGACTACTCCTTGGGATGATGCTGCTTCTTGGTTATGCCTGGTTTGCCGGAGTGTCATGTGTAGGGACTTGTGGATAGAGGGAGGGGTAAGGGAGGGTTCCTCTATTATATTATATTGTTAAACTAAGAAAGAATTTGTGCAGAGGGCTGCAACCTATTCTTATATTTTTCGAATATGTAACTGTAATGATATTGATTTTGAATAAAAGTATTATGATAATAAAGCACAATATATGCCCGCGCATATTGCTATATTTTCTGCATTGAATACATTGGTGAGCATTACTTGTTTCTATTTTTTATCAGTCAACTCTTTGTGATGTATGACGCCTTGCCGGAGCCGTCCTTGTCTCGAATGACAGCCATATCCAAGAATGCCGTCAGTTTGTGCACGGGCGTTTATCTTTGTGTAAGTTTTCCTCTTTGCCTGAAGTCAAACGACAACACAAATTCCTGGTCGTTTTTTGCCTAGCCAGCGAGACCTTCATCTATATTCTATCATAAAATTTACATTTTCCCCTTGACGTGACTTTTTATAGGAAATATATGTGGCTGTGCAATCCGAAAATTACAAGATTTCTTTTCCCCCTGCATTCAAAGGTTGGATATTTTGGTTATGTCGCTTTCTGTGATGAGGAAATTGCTGGTGATATCCTGATGAACTTCAGACCTACCATATTCTCGGAGGCGGTAAAACTAGGATTCGTCATGTCCGTGGCTGTCAGCTTTCCACTTGTTATATTCCCCTGTCGGACGAGCATCCACAGTCTCCTATTCGCAAAGGTATGACAAATAACATATTACTTTGCAGATACTATTGTACATTCGTTCAAGCACAGGCTTGGTCAAGCTCAAAACTGTTCCATTTGGACTTTAAGGAAGTGCTAGTTCTGGGTGCTCGCCAACTTTGCTTTCACTGGTTTCCATGTGAAAGTATCTTGACGTAATCAGGTGGCTTGATAGATTAGCTTATCACTGCTTTCGGAAAAATTTAATGTAAATGGTGGCATCTATATTTTCCAGTATACATATTATTCCAGTTTACACATTATAATATTTAATTTTAAATGTATCCCTATGAACCTGTTACTAATATGCATGGTACCTTGGCTTTGGTATTATCCAATGGCGGAGGAATACAAGTCCCGACTGTCATATTCCCATTCCCTTTAGTTTGATTTCAATGGACTTTATTCCCCTTACAGATATTTAGCTTTAGCCTTATTCAATATACGTTTATTATGCTTAATTTCTTGTCCTCGAAACATACATACACATATTTCAAGATCAGTATTGGGTAAAATAACTATAACCCTATGTATGCATGTAGGTTCCAGATGAGGTAGGTTTCTTGTGTTTGTGTTGTGGTTTCTTTGGCTTTCCTACGTGCGAGTTCAATATTCCATTCGACCCATACTGTTTCCAATTATTCTTGTGCAGCGATTTTGTAAAGAATAATTATACTAATTTTGAAAAGATACCCCGCATTATTAAGTCGAATCTGGATCCCCGAACAAGACAGTCCGTATTTTCAGTCACAAATATCTACCTATGTATTATATATGTAGTTACTTTGACTTCCTACACCGTTCCCTTATATTCTAATTCACTTTCCGACAAAAATTATTCCCTCTGGCACTTGCCATCTTTGTAATAACATCCTCATTTTCAAATACAATTCTTACAACCATTCAGAAATATGTACCCTACCAACTTCCAGTTAATGTCAGCGATTCGGGTATTCCACTGGGATGTATATAAAAATAATTCTTTTTCTTTGAATGCGGTTACTTTTTATAAAACGTGCTAGTTATGCTAGCAGAAAATGTATTTGTCTGCCATTATTCATGTTTTCCTGCTCACAGCCATCTCTACGATATATTATTACGGTATAATCCATTACAACATTTCAACCTGATTATAAACCTTTCACCATGTTTACACACATACATCACTTTTGAATTCTGTGCCTCTCCTTAACCAGTCTAGTCAAAGGCTCTTTCATTATTTCTAATTTCCGAATCTGACCATTTGACGTGTTTCTGTTTTTAAGCTTCACCAACATTTACAAGGGTCGTCCCATATTCACTTTCAGTGATATCATGGCAAACTGAATGATTGCTTGTAATGTTTAAGTATGTAAGAAATATAGACATATGTATGACAAACCATCTTCAGCTGTTCGTATTGTTTTCTCTTGTGGATATCATACATCTCATAGGCCATAAATTGGTGCGCATTATGAATATATCTTAAGTTTTAAGGACTATTGTTACACATCTTTTACAGATATTTTGAACTTGTCTTGACTTTAACCAGATCTTTTAAAAATTAAAAAGGAGGTACCATAAAGAACTAACTTTCTTTTTGGTATTCCTGATCTAATTGCTTGGCGTGGCGTTGACATAATGCGTTACTATAGGTATCAAATGGACTGGTGTGTGAACTTACGTGCATTCAGTCGTAAAGTAATTGATATTTGTGTGTGTGTTGTGTATTAAACATAAGTTGCACTAGTTTTCCCACTACACATTATGCCATTGTTCACTGTCTAACACAGATAATAATACAAATGCCCATTTATCCATTTCAGAGTGGTACTCACGAAAACTTCGGCGGTTCTCCCGTGATTCCGGAGCCACACTTTAAGATCATAACTTTATCGATAATTCTAATTACTCTCTGCATTGGGATCCTTATTCCGAATAGTAAGTTTTAGCGAAAACCTGTTTCTATATTAGTTTTATTTTAGAATATCTGAGAATAGTTAGGAGATTAGTGACATATACTGTATACATAATTTTCTTCAGTGCAAATGATCCTTCATTCTCTGAAGAAGAAAAACAGGAATTTACAGAAATTCACATTTATTTACAGAAATTCACATTTTATAATTAATGGAATTACGATTATTTGAACAACAAAGTTCTGTATATATCCTCGTACTGTTTGTTTAAATATCTTATTCTGCATAAATCGAATGATAATCAATAAAGTGATATAATTATATCTAATAAACGCAACTCTATGCAATTTATATTACTATATACCTAAAAGAACAACTTATAGTTGTGTTTCGGGCTTAAGGATTCAGTCCATGCTTTGGTATTACAATATTTACTGTTCGATTTGATACAGACTCACCATTCTACTGTAATAGTATTTCAAAGTAATTGTCTCTCATCATTTTACAGTTGAGTTTGTACTTGCCCTCACTGGAGCCACGATGGGAGCCCTTATTTGCTTCATATTCCCGGCTGTCATGTTCATTTCCCTGATGTCAATGTCAAATACGAGCTCAAAATCGACAGCACAGGTAGATTAATTACTTTGTCTTTGAATTATTCTATGAATACAATTTGTGTGAAAATTCCTGCCAGACTTAGCTTCAATTTAGATCGTATTTTAACCTTGCCTTTATGGTCGTTACTTTCAAGCTGACGACGAAGGAAAAAATCGATATAAGCCTCACCAATTCAACGATTTGTGATTTGATATTCCTAAATGTGATTTCCACGAAATATTCACAAAATGTGCACTCAAAGTTGAGTCAAACGCCAGTGTACCTATATTTTAATTCTGTCGCTGGCAGTGTTGTCTCTTTTACCATGTCACAACTTAATTTGAGGACTGTGTGCTGCACAGGGCCTTGCACATACACTTTGCCGTTTTGTTTGATTCATAACTAGAAATAAGAAGTCAAACCTGTAAGTTAAATTCGGGTATTTTTCTATATATATTAGACACTTGTCATAGGGATATCAGGCGTTTGTTTTTAATGATCTACACCGTTTTCTATCACTGCAGTGCTATTAAATTCTTGATATAGTATCTATTGACCTGTTTCTCGGCTATCATTCTTTTATTAATTCATAATCGAAATGTAGGTTTCCAGATAAAATCCAATTAAAAATAATTTGATAACTAAAGGCTGTCCTCATACACCTCATCCCTTCACATTTTCGCTGTTAGACTTAGCTTATTTCGATCCACTTGAACTTGAATTATGCCAGCCAAGTGATTTATTCTGAATTTACGACTTCACGATCGTTTTTGTGCTCTTTTAATTGCTGGTGTCTGTGTACCATTTAGTTTCGAGAATTTCCGTCCCTGTGTTTTCGTATTCCTACCGATAAAACCAGTTAATCAAGACTATTGATTTAAACTCGACAAGACCGTGACGCTTTTCGCATCTCTCCAGTTAATGTATAGTATTTTTTTTACATTTTTCCAACTCGTTATTTCAGGTGGTGCTCTTTCTCGGTGTTACAATTCTGCTTGCCAGTACATATGTGACGTTGTACTCTGAAGAGAAAGGTTCTACAAGTAGCGTTGTTAAAGTGCCAATACCCCATGATCACATTGATCCGTTGGACGCAAAAGATGACGAACAGGGGCCTCAAGGACTGTTAGGAGTCCCAGGTAAAGGTAAATGCCAAAGTGCAATCATTCTCCTTGTTCTGCAACTATTGAACTCGGCTGTATGGTTTTTATACAGATGACTGCATATTTGATCTCAGAAATTGAGACTATATGTGTGGGCCTATTGCTATTGATTCCATGCTCCAGTTGGTTTGAGTAACACAACTATTTACTCCGAAGTCTCATGAGTCTTAGATCACTCTTATGGGATATATACCCCCAGATTAACATGTCTGAGGGTGTTTTATCAATAGTAGCCATATACGATTGAATTATACATTTTAAAACCTATCAAAATCATGATAGTTACTCTTATTCATATAACGTAATCCTGCATTGCAGATGGTTCTGAGAAGGATAAAGAGGAGAAACCCCCGGTGGACCCTGGCGAAGGGGTAAAGAAATTGTCACTGGAAGATGACAAAAAAGGTGCGTTGAAACATAGCACGATTAAATGATATTTATGTAATACTCTGCGCTGAGTCGCTATAGGTTTGGCGATATTTTTCTTTTGGACAAGTGACAGACCTTGCTGCTAGTATTTACCATTATTATTTTGTTATTTTACCTTAGAAGAGGACAAGAGACAAGAACCACCTGTCCCACACGCCCCACTAGAAGTTGGTGACACTAAAGATGAACATGCTGATATCCCTGCCAGGGTCAAGTCCGAAGAAAAGGATACAGGACACCAGAAGGCTGCGGAATTGGATGGCCAGAAGAAAGTAGTAGAAAGTAAAAACGCTTCGCAGATAAAGGAAACCAAACAGGTATTTTAGATACTCCTCAGTACTTAGCAGTTCTTGGTTTTCACATGGCAAGTTTGAGGGTGTAGATAACACTTTGAATCGCATCATTGGGGTAGCACCCACATAACTATTTGTCCCAATCACTCAATTAGATGTTTTATTGCT
The DNA here is from genome assembly GCA_942159475.1 of Sthenelais limicola. NCBI lineage: Eukaryota > Metazoa > Annelida > Polychaeta > Phyllodocida > Sigalionidae > Sthenelais > Sthenelais limicola. The sequence goes on along the minus strand of OW804095.1, from coordinate 108,531,299 downwards.
GATACGCAGGGATGCAACCTCCTCTTGTTGGACTGCTACCATTACCGACTGCTACTGGAAGGTTTTGGTTTCATCAGACTCCCATGTGATTAAAAAAAATGGAAGTTTAAAGCCAGTATTTAAAGCCTGTTCGCGCCAGCGGATATTATAACATATTATTAATTTTCCATGAGAAAATCATTACAGAAATCATACCACTGAAGCTCAGCACACGACATTAAATTCTATTTATCATTTTAGCTCAATATTAGCATCTCTCTTTAAGTCATCGTGTGAATGGGGTGATACTGCTTTCTCTATAATCTGTTTCATTGTTTAGAAAACATTCTTTTATATAAAAGGTTGTTTTCTTCACAGTTCTTGTATGAATAAGTATGAAATAGCGAATTCGAACATTCTATTTCAGACGAATCCTGGGAAAGCCGAACAAGAAATTGTAAAACCGCTTGGAAAAATGGAAATTAATGATGGTGTCAAGGAAAATAAGAATGACGCTGATGAACTGAAAAATGAGGAAAAGCCAAATGAAGAAGCTGGAAAGTTGCTTGAAGAATTAAAGGCGCAACGGGTAGAGCAGCAGGACCTTATTAATCAACAAAAGGCTATCATAGCTGATCTACAACGACATAAGGACGAGGCCCATGCCCCCGGGGAAGTAAGTGTATTCTAAAGTAATTGTTTTTTCTGTTATTCTATTTAACAGAATTCTCCCCTTTTTATTTCCACCAGAGAATAAATGTATGAAATATAATTTGCGATCGACATAGACTGAATCATAATAGTTAGATTCTTTTGAGTTTTTGTGATTGTCTTATAAATTCTTGTACTTGCGATCTAGGAGAACCCAAAAGTGAAAGAAGGACAAGGCAACGAAAAGCAAGAATTTATTAACCAACCGGTGAAAAATGAAGCTGAGAAAGTAATTCAGAACCAGCCAGCCCTGAATCAAGATCAACAAGGTATCCAGCAACGTCCTGGGCAAAACATACAACAACAGCAACAAGGCCACCAGCAGGTTCAACAACAAGGTCTTCAGCAACAGCAAGGCCTTCCTCCAAAACAAGGACAGCAGCAACAGCAACCACAACAGCTTCAAGGGCAACAACAACAGGCACAACAACAACAGGCACAACAACAACAGGCACAACAGCAGCAAGGCCTCCAGCAACAAGGCCTCCAACAACAGCAGGGTCTCCAGCAACAAGGCCTCCAACAAAAGCAAGGCCTCCAGCAACAAGGCCTCCAACAACAGCAAGGCCTCCAGCAACAAGGCCTTCAACAACAGCAGGGTATCCAACAGAAGCAGGTTCTGCAACAGCAGCAGGGTCTCCAACAACAGCAGGGCCTCCAACAACAACAAAATATTCCAAATAAGCAAGGTATTCCCCAACAGAATGGCCTACCACAGCAACAATTCCAAAATCCCATTCCAAAGCAGAACCAAGGGCAAAATCCCGTGGGAAGCAACCGGGCCCAACAAACTGTAAACAAACAAATTCCTTTGCAACAACAACAAATGGCGCAAAACCCAAACCAATTCATCAACCAACAAGCGCAGCAAGTTCCCATACCTAATCAACAGAATGGTCTGCCTGTGCAGCAACAACAAAAGCTCCCAAAGTTGGAAAACAACAACGATCAAAAGCCAGTTGCGTACGATCGTGTTGCAGATGGTAATATTGAAAATGATTTAATGCTTCAGTCCAAGCAGAGAATCATTGATGATACGAGACAAAATGTAAATAATCTTGGTGCAAATATCAACCAAATCGACAAGGTTAAAATAGAAAAACCTGTTAATCAAGATGCTGTCGGAGGCTGATAACACTGTAGATCTTATCTTAGTCTGGAAAAAAGTAGGTACATGAAAGTGCTTGTTTATCGGTAAAATCCTATGTGACTTACTTGGAATGATGTCATGAAATCATATGCTTGGGTATTGCACTTTCATTTCGAGTGTAATAAGATTTAATTCTGGGGCGTTTTGCTCATCATTTATGGATTTTAATCACACGATTAGGGACCAACTTGAGACTTAAGCATTGCATTTTTATTGTTGACCACATGATTATTTAATAACGATTTGATTCAAATCTAATGTGAGAATAGGCAGCCTTTGCCTACCAAAGCTTTACTGTCAAATTCAGATGTAATTTTGACTGAAAGGGAATACTTGTGGGTATTCATATTGGATATTATCATAGAGGTGTGTTTGTGAGGACGAATGCGGGTTTGTGAATCGGAATTGATCATGGATACAAGTGCTTCGTGTTTACTAGTGATGTAATAATGCTCAGATAACTATCTCCTTTTTAGAATCGAATTCCATGAAAAACACGTGGTAACTGGTTAAATGTTATTTCACTGGACTGATTGGATTTTCCCTTATTATTCCATATAGTTTCTAGAACCAAGTGTATTTTTAAAGGTCTACATCCTTTATCTTCTAAGTTACCTATCTTTATTTTACTGTCCGAGAAGTAAATATTTCATGAAATATGTCCTGCCCACGTAACTCACATTACCCCATCTATTTTTCTTCTAGGTGAGTTTTTTCTATCCCTAGACAATCAACGACTTTGAAATTATGGAATTAGAAATAATTGGGCTGTATTATTTTTTTGACAACTGTATAGCTTTGTTTTTCTTGCACTGTCTTGTCCTTGTCTGTGTTACTTTAATCGCATGCAGTGATGTATATTGTTCCATATGAATATTATGGAAAGTTCAAATAAGTATCAATCGGTGTTGGTTCAAACAAGTCATATTTATTTAACTAGCATACACCTGGACTCTCTTTATTGTTACAGGGTAAAATATTTGAACTAGTTTGTGCCCGACCCACATATTAATTTCATTTATAATTTTATTATACGCCCAAATTATGTCTGCCATTACACAGTTCTGTCTGTATAATGATTATTAAAGACACCATTTATGACATCAGAAAAAAGCGTGATCACACAATGTGTAAAATAGAGTATCTAGATTTGTTGATCCTTAAAGAATCATTATTTGCTCGACATCATATTTTTATTTGGATTATTTTGGGAAGATGGTCGATGATTTGGATGTATGGCGGCTGCATTTGAATAAGGCACTAGTGTTTAAGATTCCCAATTTACTCGTGTTCCTGCTACATGGACCAATACTTGCTTTTGAGTCAGTTATACACTATATTAGTGCATACCTTGAGGTGAGTAACACTTTTGTTCTGCACCGAAATAGCCGATTAGGCTCGTGTAAATCCATTAAGAGTTTGAGACGCATATCATCTCTTTCAACCCATCAGGTTATTAATACATAGTGGGTAGGAAAAGGTATGGTATTTTGCTGAAGAGTTCAGTTCATGGGTATATGTGCTACTTTGTATCTTGAATGCTTACTAAGCTGTCGTTCATTATCAAACGTGTTCTCTCGGAAGATATTGTGATATATAAACTCGCTGGACATAGTTTGGTGGGGACTACGATATTCCATGTATAAATTCATATCCATATTCATAGGCTCTCAAAATACTAAATGATTTTCTGTAAGGCAGAGAGCAATATAACTTTTGTTAAATAAAATCATTGAAACTACAAATTTACGAGTTTTGTCGTTTATTTTGCTGAAAAGTTGTGGTAAAAGTTAACAGATCAAATGATAAGGCTCTTAGAGATAGTTACATCTTTAGTTCAAGGAAATCAGTATCACTTTGCTTAAAAGTTATGTAATAGTACACATCACTGCTGTGTCTGTGAATAGTATACATGACATGCCCCGTCATGTGTCTGTAAGCCATCCCCATCCACCTGCCCTCCCCACAATACAAATCCATGTGCCCCCCCCCCCCCTGCCTCTCTATGCATTCCACCACCCAATTCCATCATTGAATTCTAAGGTCCGCCAATACCATGTAAGCCCTCCCCTAGACACGTAGACTCTTATTATTGTTGCAGGATCTCCGCGCTTTTTTCAGAAGAAATTCTAGGCTTTTCAAGGCCCATTTCAGTGATTTTTCAGATCCCTAATGACGGGACCATGGAGGTTATAGTTACTGGTCTGCACAGACCAATGTGTTTAACAAGTCAGGGGATAGTGCACAGTGAGAAACACAGTATCTTCGAAGATTTGAAGGCCATTTACTAGATTCCAACAGAAGTAAAGGCCAAGATTTTCTAGGCCCTTCAACCGAAATGCCCATTTTCCAGGCCATGAATTCATTTATCCAAATACAAGGCTTTTCCAGGCCCGTTTCCAGGCCCCGCGGAGACCCTGTTGAATCCAGTGTAGGGCCTGACATTTCTTGTACTCCCAAAAGTGATGTCAGAAAGGAGTCGAAAAACAGAAAAACCAGTAGCTTCCTTAATTATACAAGTAGAGATATACTCCGAAGTGATGTGTATTCAATCAAGTACATTGCTTTGAATCTGAGTGCTACATATCGGGTTTGGAAGATCTTTTAAAACGTGAAATCCTCAAGATATACTTTGGAGTACGCCCAAACATTGAAAATAAGTATAATGGTGTTCATATCTCTGACCATATTTTTAAGAGGTCGGGGTACACGGTTTTTAAAAACTATTACTTTGAGTCATTCAGTGTATAATGCAAGACGGGGCGGGTCAAGTAAAAGTGTACAGTAAGAAACTGAGAATCTTCGAAAAATTCCAGGCCATTCAATAGATCCCAACAGGATTCAAGGCCCATATGATTTTCCAGGCTCTTTAAACAAAATGCCCTTTAATTTCTGGTCTTACTGTAGTGAATACGGTTTTAAATAGATCCGAGATAATTGGTCTGACCGGGTGTTGCTATAATTGGGTGCACGCGCCTCAACTGAACGCGCTCAACTCTTTTACCATAATGTGTCTTAGAGTGCTTCCGGATGCTCCGGTAAGACTCCGTGTTGTTTGACTGTGTTACTCCTATGTAAAACCATGTTAACTCTTTGACTCTTAACACCTGCAATGATCGTGTACCATAATTGCCACTTGTCCTCTGAGGCCAATACCTGGTCACCTCTGTTGGGTCCGATAAACACTATCGGACATGGTTTGTGTGGAGAATAAAGCCCGTGATACCTAAAGAGCTGTGTGTCTGGTCTTCTTTCCCTTCGCGAGAATAGATATATAGAACTTGGGTAGTGTGAGACGGAAAAACACTACAATTGGTGCCGTAAACCAGTTTCTGGCCGCAGACCTTGTTGATAGTGTGTGACTGTTGTTTCTGTTGTTTCTTGGTGAAACAGGACTGCGTTGTGCAGAGATTCGGAGATTGGCTGGTAGACCCGACCAAATGGCTGTAGCAGTGGATGGTGCCGTTGCCCCTCTGCGGAGTCTCTGCCGAAAGTCAGTGTGGTCAAGTCTCCGGCAAAGACTACTATGGTCAAGCCTTCGAAGTTGTCTATAGTTGCGGATACCTTTGGTCCTGCGATGAAAGGACTATTGGGTCCCCGTAAGGAACAGGACCGTAAGGAACCTGTAACCCGTAAAGATGAGGGAACTTTTGCTTATGAGGGCGATGGTTCTGTGCACCGGGTAGATGTTGGAGCAGGTAGTGCTTTCAATCAGTGGCGTCGGTCGCCGGAAGACTTGACTGAGGATGAACTCCGTCATGAATTCCGGAAGATGCGTGCCGACTTTAAAGCTCATAGAAGTGCTGCTGAGGATTTGCATGCGTGTATGGCAGACGTGACACAGCAGAATGCAACCCTTCGGGGAGTTATACATGATGCTGTTTACGGACCGCCTCCGCCGGTAACGGTGGAAGATTGTGTTTCGGAGGATGGGACGGAAGAAACGCCCCCGCCGGACACTTCGCAAGGTGAGGATTTGCTCGGTATGTTGTTGAAAGTCAAAACTGCATACACACCGAAAGCTCCAGTGACGTCAACTTTTGCTGATCCGAAGTTGTCATTTGCACCAATGATGGATGATCCGTCCATTGTTGCAGCTAAAGGGCCGGAGGATGTAGACAGGCATGTTACGTTCTCAAAGCAGGCGCAAGCTTCATCTTCCCCAAAAGGGAATGCAAATGATGGTTCATTTTTGACCGGCAAAAATGTTACCCCGCGCAAGGAACAGAGCAATGTGGTTGTTTCGAAGTCGCGTACTGCTATCATTAAGACTCCTAATGGTAGAGTTCATGATGGTACATACTACCGCAGTTCCCCTGGTTCCCCCAGTTCTATGTTATCCAGTACTAAAACCAGGAAGAAGCCTTCCGGAGGTGATAGTGACTCAGATGACTCTGATGATGACTGTGGGAAGGATGTCGATCTAGTAGGTCCCGTCGGAAAGATCGTTCTCTTGTCCAGGGTCTTGAGTATACAGGACCGGATGAGTCGGATGAAGATTTTGATTACAAACAGTCTTCGACCCGAGAGAGTATTGCTCCGAAAGTATCCGTACCCAGGTTGTGGGATGGTGTTATTTCGTGGAGGATATACTTGGCGGAAATGAAAGTTATTGCTACTGCGCACAACTGGAGCCCCGAACAGTTGTTACGACAGTTGATCTGTGGTTCCAGGAGGCAACTGGTGGAAATGGGAGATTTGCCGGAGAATTTGACCCTTGTACAGTTTGTCGACCATATGGAAGCAAACTTTGGCGAGAAGTCTAGACCTAGAAAGCAGGCAGAATTCTATAATTCCCGCCAGACTACGAACCAGTCGGTTAGACTTTTCGGTAACGACGTTGCTCGGAAAGGGCGACGTGCTTTTGGTCCCTTGGATAACACGTTGAGGTCAGTTTCCCTCCGTGTATTCCTACAGGGAGTGACAAATCAGGATATGGCTGATTGGGTTCGCCTGAAACAGCCGAAAGATCTCCTGAGAGCCATACACTGGGCGGAGGTGTGGGAGAGTTGTTACTTGGAGAGTGGCAGTGTTGCCTCTATAAGTACATTTACCACCGCTGGTCCAGATGTGAGGAAGAAAAACCCAAAGGTTTCCGTGCAAGCTACAGCTGCCGAACCTGTGGCGGAAGACTCATGTGGAGATGACGTCCCTGAAGCTGTCGTCCAGGCTCTACGGTCCTGGGTAGGACAGTCTAGGCAGAAGTTTTCCGGTAAACAGTCTTAAGTTTAACTGGGAGAGAGGTGTAAAGCGGACTGGTTGCTTCCAATGTGGTCAGGAGGGTCATTTTATGGCTAGCTGTCCACAGAGGGATGTCTGGAAAGACGCGACTGGTAAGGGAGATTCCGTGGCGAAGGCTGACCAAGCGGTGAAGCCGGAGTCGTCGGAAAACTCCAAACGAGATGGGATCCGGGGAATTGTTTGCGCTTCCTAGTACTGCAGTTCATGATCGTTCTGTGTCTGAAACGAAGACTGGGTGTGGGGCTCTAGCTCCCGTAAGTACTACTGAGCCTGGGGCTGTCTGCCAGGGATGTACGAAAGCGGTTCGGACGCGTCGAGCGGAAGAGACCACTCATTCCAGGAATGGTGTTGATTCCAGGGATTTTCCTGTAGTTGCGGACTCCAACAATGTTTGTTGGGGTAAGGCAGGTTACCAAGCTGAGTCGGGGCATTTGGTGATAGTGGAGTCAGGTCCCATCACGGATGCGAGTATTCAGAAAGTTTCCGTGGATGACCAGAGGATGTTGAAGCTCCGTGATCCATATATTGCGGATAGATGGTACGCTTCAGTGAATGGGGATGTTGGTGATTTCCTTTGGGACCCAGGCGCTGCCACTAGCCTGGTGACGAAGACGTTCTATGACTCCCTGCATCGGCCGCCGCCACTGGGTCCATGCCGGTTGGCATGCACGATGGGAAACGATTCACAGATTACTGTGCATGGTAGCGCTCTGTTCCCTTTGATGTTAGGGAAACGGACGTACATGTTAACGTGTCTGGTAGTATCGGGTTTATCTGGCCCGGAGTCCGGAATCTTGGCGCAGGACTTCAATCTTGTGCATCGATGTTATGTGTGCTGGTCAGGGAAATTGTCTTTGAATGATGGTGAAGACGCTGTGATGATGCATCACTGGCGTGGTGATCCGCCAAAGCAATTGGGTCCCTCGGTGAATATGATTACAACTAGTGAAGTAGGCGATGGAAGGCAGGTAACACTTCGGAAAGCGGTGGTCCTTCGTCCTTATTTAGCTACACTGGTTAAGATCGATGTTCGCGGGTGCTCGGATTCGTCAACGGGTTTGATGTTTGAGCCGGACCAGAGTTTTCTAAGGGATTACACTGTGGGATGCCTTGATTCATATATCTCGGCTGACGCTACGGCGACTGTGGCCTTTAGTAATCCGTCCGCGGAAACCCTACGTTTAGGTGTTGATATGGTGGTTGGACGAGTGAGTGATGTGATGCTGCTATCGTCACCCACTACTAGTCCGGAGGGGGTGAATATGTGTCCGGAGGACAAAATAAAAGATGCAATCATCAACTCTATTCAGGTGGTGGAAACCCCGTCTGTGGTAGATGAGGATTTGATTGCCCCGGACGACCCTGTGCCACCAAGTACGGAATGTCCGTTAAAGAAACTTGTAAGGGACTCTGATTTGACTGATCCGACAGAGAGGTCAAAGCTGATGGGTCTTCTTAATGAGTTTCGTGGGAGCTTTTCGCTACCCGGAGATGGTTGGAGAGAAGATCCGGGTTGCACCCATGTCGTGAAACACGTAATTGATACTGCCGACTCTCGACCTATCAAGCTTGCTTATAGGCGGATTCCGGTGTCTAAGCGTGAAGTAGCCGAAGCGGAGATCTGGAAGATGTATGAGCAGGGGCGTATTGAGCATTCTAATAGTCCGTGGGGAGCACCCATCGTGATTGTTGGTAAAAAGGATGGTACTCAACGCTTCTGCGTCGATTATCGCCAGCTCAATTCCGTCACAGTAAAAGACAGCTTTCCACTCCCTAGAATAGACGAGTGTGTCGAGGCGTTGGGCGGAAATAAATGGTTCTGCACCCTCGACCTGGAAAGTGGGTATTGGCAGATAGCGATGGACGAGGAGAGTAAGCAAAAGACGGCTTTCCTGTCCAGCATCGGATTGTTTCAATTCAAGGTTATGGCCTTTGGATTGTGCAATGCTCCTGCCACATTCCAGCGGATGATGGATCATATGCTAGACGACCTTCGCTGGAAGTCTTGTTTGGTGTATCTCGATGATATCGTTGTATTTGGCGTGACATTCGATGGTTGTCTGCTAAATCTGCGATTGGTTCTTGAACGAATCCGGGAATACAGGTTGAAGCTGAAACCCACGAAATGTGAACTATTCCGCCGTGAAGTGGAGTACTTGGGGAGATTAGTATCGGAAAAAGGAATTCGGGCGGACCCGAAGAAGATACAGAAGGTCCGTGACTGGCCCGTTCCGAAGACTGCGAGGGAAGTTAGACAATTTATAGGATTCGCGTCCTACTACAGGGAATTCCAACCGAATTTCGCTGCAGTTGTCTCCCCGTTGCAGGACGTAGTAACGGCAGCCGGAAGAGAAAAACGATACACAAAAGCAATAAACTGGACCCCGGAGTGTGCAGTTGCCTTCCAGAGCATGAAAGATTTGTTGACCCGGGCTCCGTTGTTGAGATACCCTCGGAAAGAGGGGGAGTTTATCTTAGACACGGATGCCAGTGGGTATGGCATGGCAGGGATTCTGTCCCAGGTCCAAGATGGTAAGGAGGTAGTCCTTGGGTACGCTAGTAATAGCTTGGATAAAGCCCAACGGAACTACTGTGCCACCAAACGAGAGTTGTTGGCTGTGCTTACCTATTTGAAGAAATTCCAGCACTATTTGTTAGGGAATCGGAACTTCTTTGTTCGGACGGACCATGCTTCGCAGCGTTGGCTCCTGAACTTCAAGGATCCTATGGACATGCTGGCGTGCTGGTTAACCCAGATGCAAGAGTATGGCCTGGATCAGCGAATGATTCTCCATAGAGCGGGGAAGAAACATGTCAACGTTGATGCGCTTTCCCGGGTCCCGACTCGGAAGTGTGCTCGATTTGACTGTGTCAATTGTGGGGCGCATGACGCTGTTGTCGCTGCGACCACTGTGACCCTTGCTGCTACGGGAGAAATCATCCGGACAGCTCAGCAAGATGACCCAGAAATCCTAAGAGTGATTGCTATAGTGGACGGAGAAGTCTCGGTTCCGGACAAGCAGTCCCTGTCCGGTGAATCAGATGAATTCTGTACCTATATGCATAACTTGGGGAGTTTGTCGATGAAGAATGGTGTGTTGTGCTTGTCGTGGACTCGACCTCGCACAGGAATCACGTACATGCGCAAAGTAATTCCTACTGCGCTTCGCTATGAGATATTCCAGGGAATGCATGGACCGAAGACGGTTGGGCATTTCGGATCTTTCAAGACTGGTTGGACAGCCAAGAAGAAGTACTTCTGGCCCAACATGAGAAGTGATCTGAAAAGGTGGCTCAGGGCATGTCCGGAATGTAACATGCGAAAGACGAGGGGTGGTGGCGGAGTCATGCCTCTTGAGAAGGAATTGCATGGAGAACGCTGGAGTCGTATTGGATTGGATATTATAGGTCCGTTCCGTCTTACCCCTAGAGGTAATAACTACATCATGGTGGTGACGGATCACTTCTCAAAGTGGGCGGAGACCTATCCAATGCCAGACCACACCGCTGAGAGATGTGCGGAAGTTCTCTTCCGGGAGTGGATCCTCCGGTTTGGTTGTCCCGTGTCGTTGCAAACGGACGGAGCACCGGAGTTTCGATCTACCCTGATGCAGAGCTTGTTGGAGATGCTAGGGGTTGAAAAGCTCATTACCTTACCGTATAGACCGCAGTCAAACGGTCAGAATGAACCGAGTCCTAGTAGAACAACTGTCCTGTCTGACGGATTATAGTGCGACGGATTGGGATTTGTTGGCTCCGTGTGTCGCTCATGCGTACAGAGCAAGTGTGCATGCAAGTACGTTATGCACACCTAACTCTGTGGTGTTTGGTGACGAACTGGTAACGCCTATGGACTTGGTCCACGGGGTAGAACCAGGCGGTCTGGATTTTCCATGCAGAGTGCTGTTCGTGGAGAATTTGAAGCATTGGTTGAAGCTTGGGCATAAGTTCGTCCGTGAGAATCTCGGGAGTGGCAGCGATCCACCAGAAACGGGATTACGATCGGCGAGCTAAGCCTAAGACCTTTGAAGTGGGGGATGTTGTATACCGCTACAACCATCCGCAGGCCAGTAAAAAGATCGGTCCCAAGTGGGATGGCCCCTTCAAAGTAAAACGGTTTATAGGGGGTACAACCTATGAGCTGGAAACAGTTGCAGGAGTCGTAAGGTGTCATGTCAACTACCTTAAGCAAGCTTTTGACAAGGACGGACCCGTGCAGGTTGTTAATCTTGACAGAGCACCGGAGTTCCGTGCGTTGCAGAAGGATGGCCGTGACGTCCTCAGACTTGAAAGTGGGAAAGTAATAGCTGGCAAGGAATGTCCTGATCTGAAAGAGAGAGAGAAAGTCTCCGTGTGTGTGAAACAACAGGGAAGGCCTAAGAAAGGGAAACAGAGTTTGAAAGCCACGAAGACCGCTGTTCTGCCCGTTCCGCCCTTGCCCCAAGCTAACGTTGTCAAGCGGAAACGCGGAAGACCACAGAAGCTACGGTTGCCAGACCCGCCTGTTCCAGCTGTAGCTCCACGGAGGGGTAGACCTCGTAAAGTTGTTGCTGATCCGCAGCCGAAACCTACCTTTAAGAAAGTAGGGAGGCCGGCGAAAGATCCAGTAGCACAGGTGAAGAAAGTCAGAAAGGATAGAGTTAGCTCTCCTGTCGAGGTTGTAAAGGGGAAATGGGTGCGCCGTCCCCCAGACCGATTACAACTGAAGTCTTAGCTGTTTGTGTACCAATACGGGGAATGTAGGTCTGATTCCCCGGATCAAAACACAACGAGAAGTCGACCGGGATGTCAGCACGGAAGAATGCACCCTGGGTCCCCAAACGGCGTATGGAGCTTTTATTAGTTTCGTATGGCCGGGAAAGAACCTAAGTCATTCCGGCGGGTTGATAACTTATTGCATGAGAACTGTGATGTGGCTTGGACTAGGCCTATGGGGCATAGAGATTCTAACCTTGTAACGCTATTGGTCCTGGATCTTGGTTGAAATAGCTTGAAAATGCTGCCTGAGGCATCATGCTGAAGATCTGCGGAATATGTTTCCACTCTTGTCTCTAGTGGAAGATGGGTTGGTTGTCCGTGTTCATAATAATCCCAGGAGGGGAACGGATATACTAACCCAACGTGAAGAAAACCCTAACATAGGTTAGGCGGGTTATGCACGGAGGCAATGGCGCTGAGGTGTGCGGTGAGGCAAGAGCGAACTAGCGTTGTAACTAGCGGTAGTTGCAACCGCTGCTCACTAGTTCTCTTCCCTCACGGAGCCCTCTTTGCTTCCGGACTTCAACCTGTGAGTACGCTTTCTGACGATGCTCTTCATATTTGGTTGATTTGTATGTGTGAACCGTATGAAATGTTGCTGTTAGTTTGCCAAAGTAAAGGAAATGTGTTTTATGTACCGCTAGTAGTAGGCACGGAAGTCGTTGGTTTGATTTATCGGTGGGTTCTCTCTATTTTGCATTGGAGATAGACCGCCACAGCCACGACCCACGTGCTCTGCATCGTGTGGGCTATTTGAACATGAGCCACGCACATGGGTTGCAAATCCCTATGTAAGCTTGTTGGGTACGTTCTAAACTTTCGGGTAGTGATTTTAGAACTAGATCCCTCCAAGAGGATTGTCTAGTAAATGTTCCGTCATTCCTTTTGGATGATCTTTTAGTTTCGGTTTCGGTTTCGGTTTCGGATGATGTAAATAATGTTCCGGCTACAGCGTTCCAGGTCTTAATGTAATGCTTTTTGTTGCAGGAACGAGAACTGAAACGCAGCCTTTTAAGCTACTTGACTACCCGATTGCTTGATTTCTTGAATGTAAGACGAGATGTTGAAGCCTAGCGACGACATCATCGACCTGGACGTCTCCGTAGAGGTGGCCATGGAAGACGAGAAGGAGTTGTTGGGTGACGGAACCGGATTGATCGGCCCCGCGGCCATGAAGATCAATGAAGGTGACGACACATCGGCAACCGAGGAGGATGGTCGATCCGGCGCTGCCTAAGCGGGGTCGTGCTGCTGATAGACCCCGCTTAGATAACTCCCCGGCTAAGTCCGCTAGGACTACGGGTGAGCGTGGAAGGGATTTGGAGCGTAAGCACAACCTCCGAACAGTAACCGTGAGTGTGGAGCGCTGAACGCTGCCTCCACAAGTAAGAGCTCCGATGCACCGTCTCCGTCTCCGGCTCCGGCTCCGGCTCCGGCTACACACAAGTTTGTGAAGCCTAAGGCCGTGGCTGCCCCTTCTTCTCCAGCTCCCTCCACTTCTAGCACGTCGAGTTCCACTCCGTCTAAGAAGAAGAGGAGGAAGAGATCGCGCTCGTACTCCGGCTCTCCTGTCCCCACGAAGAAGAGCAAGAAAGTGAAAACCCTGACTGCCGTAGCCAAGCAGGACTAAGCTCCCAGAGCAAGCTGCCGTGTGCCATGTAATACAGCAGTCTAGGGCGGATGTTGGGGAGGCTCTCGAGCTGGCTCGGGCTGCCCTAACAGACGTTGAGACCCAGGTCGGCACTGCTGTAGACCGGTTGACAGAACCTCTACAGGTGCTGGAGGCTGTGCGAGAATCCATCGGGGAGTTAGCTGCTCTCCGTGAGGAGAATCGCACCCAGTCGCTCCTGATTAGAGACTTGAAGGCAAGTCTTCACCGGAGTGACTTGCGGGTTAGGTCTCTTGAGGAAACCGTCAGTTCCCTGCGAGCAGATTTGGAGGCCAACGGTGTGTCAGCGCCTGACACAAGTGAGGATCGTGAGCCCTCCGGCTCCTTCCAAGTAGGCCCCAGCAGTGCAGCTGGCAGTCCGGTCAGGAGAAATCCTTTGACCACTGCCCCCGCTCAGTTGACGGATACGGATCGCTACTTGTGGATGGGTCAGATGATGGCTTCATTCATGAGTGCTCTGCCTCCTATGTCCCTGCCCATGGCCGGATCGTTTCCTGGTTTCGGGAATCCCGGCATGAGTCCGTTAATGATGGCCTCCCTAGCACGCATGGGAAGCCCATTGCGGGGTCCGGCTCCGGTCTCTCAAGGTGCCCCTCCAGAGGATATGGAGGATTCGGGTAGCACCTACAATGAGACGCCCGGAGACGAGCAGCAGCCGCTGTAGATGACGAATCGGATTGACCCTGGACTCTGGAACCTGGACACAGACTTGACATGGCGGACCTGAACCAAACCTGACACGGAACGCCCTTGGACTGCGATAGACCACGGATCGGCTCGGATCGACTTTGATGCTGACCCCGTTTGACCCCGGAAAACACTTTGATTTGCGGAAGACTGTACGCTGTGATGTTCTAAAGAAGTTTTAGTATAGTAGAAACTAAATTTTTTGACCTGTGCTGGATCATGTTTTGTACATAGATAGGACTCTGGAAGCTCCTTGTTGTCGAGATGCCGCTGGATGGTTAAAAATATTTTTCGAAGCTTATAGTTATGACTTCTACTTCTACTTACGGAGATGTTGCGACTTGTTAACTATGTAGTGAGGACACATATATGCTCCTGCTTGTACTTGTTTGCCATGTGAATTCTCTTTTTTATAACTTCTTAGAACATGTTACGTATTCACTTCTTTTAATAATTTATGCCTCCGGGAGATTGATTTACTGTAGGGTAAAAATCTTTAAATTTTGGAGGGGGTATTGTAGTGAATACGGTTTTAAATAGATCCGAGATAATTGGTCTGACCGAGTGTTGCTATAATTGGGTGCACGCGCCTCAACTGAACGCGCTCCCGGCTCAGAAATGGCCTTTCGGATTCCCGCCTTTTCTTACTTGGACAGAGTTCCAGTAAACCATTATCAAAGGTAACTTAAATCTAGTCAACTCTTTTACCATAATGTGTCTTAGAGTGCTTCCGGATGCTCCGGTAAGACTCTGTGTTGTTTGACTGTGTTACTCCTATGTAAAACCATGTTAACTGTTTGACTCTCAACACCTGCAATGATCGTGTACCATAATTGCCACTTGTCCTCTGAGGCCACACAAATCGTAATTGTCATCCTTGTGTGACTACAATGTGTCAATCTAAATATTACATGCCCCATAAAAAGTTTGGAGGTCATGGACCAACGGACAGATCAACTCAGCAATTACTTCTTTTAAAAGTAGGGTAGTAGGAAAAAATGACCAGAGGCAAACATGGTATAGTAAACATTTATTGAAGCTTCTGACATAAGATGTATCTGGTCCGAAATATCAGAAACGGCATTTTGAAGAGTCACCAAAAACCTAACTACCAATGGTACTTCACGTTGCGGTGATACTCTGAAAAACAAGTAAAGAGCGAATAAATATTTTGAAGTATTTCTTTTTTCTACCAAAGGTTAAGGATACAAAAACGTGTTGACACACAAGTTTAGCATACCGTCAGCAAATTATCGGAGCAATTATTCTTAAAATGGCGAATGATCTTTACCGAACGAATCAAGTCCCGTGGCAATGATTAAACAACACTGAACATACTAATTGATGAACACAAATATCAAATGAAAGGCGCGAGAAGGTATACTCACTAATTCCACCATATAGTTGAACATAGTAGAAGGCCGAAAGTCCAAGCATGAATTGTGCGTATGGTGCTAGGCCTGCGCGCTTTGGCAAAAGCCACCTTTGCGCCCACTGCCAATATCCTGAAAAAAGGCAATTCAATTAAAATGAAAACCAAAAACTGATGGAAACTAATTCCTTAGTCAGACACAGACTTAAAGAGACTTTTACTATCTAAATACTAAACCAGGATCAAGCACTAATGACATACTTTTCACCTCGCTCCTTACAAGAACTATTGAATGAGTAGTAACAGACTTATATGGTGGAAAATGAAATGAGATGTAAAGATAATGTGTTTCTTATTGTTAAAATCGTGTTACTTAGTTTAGGAAATAAAAGATTTGATTATATACCTCGGCTAACAGCCCTAGTCATAGAAACAGGATGCCAGTTACGCCTTCCAAGCCATGCTCCAATCTCTCCAACTTTCACCTGACTGAGTTTCAAATCGGCTGCAAATATAAACAGTTAATTCAAGTGTGGTAACCGGTTTTAAAAACACCTCAACAAATCAGTCCCATGTGACATTAGTAAGATGGAGATATCTCATTATAGCTTGATTTAAATCATCTTGGCATAATCATTAACTTATGACAAAACCCAGGTTGGACACGGGAACATTTTGAATGACAAGTATAAGGGAGTATAAGGAAAATCGAAGCTGAAACCCGTTTGCTAAAGGAGAAACATAAATCGTAAATAATAAAATAACCCTTTAAACCCAAGATGATCTGAAACGTTCAACTTCAAGCTATCGCTATAATGTATAATCAGCTAAGATATACTTTGTAATACAAGATCCCAAACACGTTGATTCCATTAGGAAAGTTAAGTCAACCCAAGCAGAAATGCAAGACATTCCTGAGCATTATTGTCATTAATATTTCACTGATTAGATGATAGCAAACGCTTTTGTAGGCAGTGTGCATGGCAATGTCAATGTCCTATATTAAACGTAGGCCTAATTCTAATCATAAATGATTGGGAAAAAGTAGCTAGTGTGCCTATCTGAGTATCTCCGCGCAGGCGTCTGGGTCTGGGCTGTTAAACGGGCTAGGAAAAAAAGAGGATCGCACCATCGTATACCAAAAAGAATTATGATTGAATAGCACCTGTAGCTAGCTACCTGTTAATGCATTTGATATGGTCTGACTCTAAGGGCAAGATGGAAGCATGCCATCTGTCACTGTCATGTTTATGTTATCACATTCAACTACAATCAAAAGGCACAAGTGACAAGCCTCAAGGGAGTATATTATTTCAATATCTTATCAAATTATGGCAACATAAGAAATGGCAAATGACACGACACTAGAAAACCGCACACGCATCATTGAAATTAAGGAGCTTTACCGCATGTCATATCACATAAACGGACAAAGTTAAAATAAAAACAAAACAAAACGACCTGGCATTAAAGGCCAATGGCCTAGACCAGCCAGTACCTTCATATATTCATATTCATAAGTCGTCAAGTCAACCACTTTTTCAGTTGTCATCCCGGCATGAACCTACATTATCGCTCACTGACGTTTTAAGTAATGCCCTATCCACACCTTACTACTAGGTCAACAAATATGCAAACGGATATTGAACAAAGAGGGGGATAAAGTGCCCTTCTACGCAACGTTATAACACGTATTATTTTCTAAATAGAATTAATCGATTGGATTGTTTCTCCCCATGGTGAATACACTCTCTAATCCAAATGTCACCCACTGGCCGCTTGGTCCTTGGACCGGTGTGGGATAACTCGAAGATTAGGATATATTAAGGTATGAATACGTACGTTTTCCATAATTTGTGGCAGGATTGTAAGGACCATGTACTTTTGGGTTGTATTCTGGGGGGTATTGACCAATTCCGAGCGGCATCTTGATATTTCTGTCAGTAGTGACCCACACTGTCCTCCCTGGCTTCTGTCGTGAGTGCGAGTGCCTGGCTGCTGAACCACAAGGTCAAATTTTTGCGCGTTGTGAAAGGGCATTTTTCAACCAACTTTGTTCATCATTTTATTCATAATTGACTATTAACTCACAATAGAAAGACTATTAAAGATTGAATGTACATAATTAATTTAATTTTTAAGGGATTGCTTGAGAACTCTTTTCTACGGCGTAAGAATATCCGCATGACTTAGCCTGTGTGAAGCGACTCCGCGGAAGTGAGTGTCTACAAAATACTGTACAAGATTAGTGGGATCTATGAGCCAAGTTGAGTGCTTAACTGGATGGGGGAGGTCATGGTGAATTAACCTCTCCACGAGCATAGAAGGTCCACCCCCTTACATAACCGATAGCCAGTGAGCGCGCTTGAAACCATAAACAGATGTCGCCCACATGGGTTGTTTTGCGCGCACTGCATGTTTACAAGTCCAACCTCAGACACAGACGTCAACACGGCCCTATACTTTAACATAGAAACGTACCATGTTTTGCCACAAATATAGCTTTTTTCATTGGATTTGAAGTGTTTTGCCTTGTTCTTATGGGTGTAACGGACCCACAAATGTCCCCTTACCCTCACTTGGGCTTCAGGTTTTAGGAAACTTAAAGAAGCTCATAAAAGTAACAAATCAAACTTGTAGAATAATACGGATCCCTTCTTAAATCCTCCTTATTAAACAGACAACTGTAGATAATTATAAGATCTATAGATCTTAATTTATAGCTTACATTAGCAATTATCTCCATCCATCTTCCTCCATCCCTCTTTTTAAAATTCAACTATTGACCATTGAAACAACATACCAGATATATTTATACCTGCAGTTAAATATGATGTTAACTATTCATTGTAGCATATTATAATCTTATTTTGATTAAGGCCAAAATTAACAATGTAATATATTACAATGTTAATTGTTTGAATGCACTAGTTCTTTTTTAAAGTGTTGCCTTGATATCGACCTTCAAGTATTCAGTAAAGAAGTAACTTTTTATCTAAAGATATTTAATATTCATCATACCATTTTAAGCAAAGTCATGTACAATGATTGGCCTAAAATATGCTTGAATATTGACACACTCAATCTCCACAATGGATGTTAATTTCAATTTTCAATAAGCCAGTCATACTGGTACTTCTCCAAGGTTAAACATTTGCCTTTCTCTATGCTATCAAATATAATGTTTTGGTGCCCATAAGACTTAGTGTATAATCGTATCCTTAGTACAGATGTCTATATATGTTGTATGTTGAGAAAATATCAGAGAAATTTAGTATCTGGGTCCAAATTAAGATAAAAACACGCCTCTATATAGGCAGTGTTAATGCTATACAGTGGCCGTCGTGGGTTTGTTTGTCTGAGGTTGCACCGCGTGGAGTCCTGGGAGACAGTGGGCGGAGCATAGCCCCTCTCGTGGAGAGGTTAATTGGCAAAAGGAATTCTTATGTATGGTATTTGAAATCCATTTAAAGGTAGGCCTATACTAGGCAAAGCTAGGTGTCTACTTATAATGGATTATTTGGAGTACTTTTCTATATTTTCGTTTCATGTTTCAGTTTGGTATTTAGGTAACAACTCGGATTTTGAATTGATGAATAGGCCCTACAGTTTAGTTGCAATAAATTAAAACAATTATGAATCATTATGTTCGATTTTCTTTAAAAAATTGTCTCATGAAGGTCTGGAGCAGTTCGTTTCACCATGGATGGTAATGATCGTGGTATGTTAGAGAGATGATATTAAAGTAATATAAATATATTATGTTATATTTATATTATTATTATTAAGAATTCAAGGTGCCAATCTAGGTGCACAACATGTATGTATACATACATGCGTCTATCCACCAATCTTTCGTCATAAGGCCTCAAAAAAAGCAAAATTTAGAATTACTTATATCATCTTGTAATTTTGGTGCACTATAACCAATGGCTTGGGCGACATGTATGCAAAATTTGGGAAATTAATCTTGAAAATCAGTAAGTCTATGGGGTTTTGAATCTGGGTAGCTCTGTTACTATGTAAGCGACCATGGGCATACATTATTAATTCTTGATTCATGATTATAGTAAATAATTTACACTTTTTATACTTGTTTAAATGAAAATATTAGGATACACACTAGTCTTCATAATGCACCTTTTTTTAAAAAAGAAAAGCTATATTTTCTTTGAGTAAGAGCCATTTGCATCTAAAGGGAGTTTGCTTCATTTTTGACGTATAATGACATGTTCATTTTTAAATAAGATCTTTAATAATATGCTTTGCATATTATTATTTTTTGTGCTTCATTTAACAGGACAAATAATGTTTGATGCAAATCAAATAAAAAGTTGATAATATTCGAAATATTTTTAAGATAGGGATGAATAAAGTGTGTAGCACGGTCGCTTACATTTCAACCATTTATGTTTCCTATTCTAAGGTATTCCTACTGCATGAAAAAATGCTGAGCTGAAGGCTGATTGTGCAGTAGTTCTATCCATGGCAAATCATCTTCGAATCATAAAATATTGATTTTGGGTATTCAGGAATGGTTTATTCCAACAGAATCGGACCAACTGAATAATTTTTCAAAACAATTATGTCGCAGAATTGACTGAGAAATAGAAAATAATAGTGAGCTATTGAAGTCAACCAATGACTAAGAACCACTGATCCGATTCTGTTGGAATAAACTTTTCCTGACACCCCAAAATCCATATTTTATTATTCGAAGATTAAACCCCCCCCCCCCCACGGTCGCTTACAGTGCACGGTCGCTTACACATACAAATCAACATTGAATATGAGGAAAATCTGGGCTCTTTTAGAAATATAATAATGTTGAATACACTCCTTATAATGAGGGATATATTTTCACTGAAAATCTTTTTCAAGGAAATAAATGGGGAAAAAATATGATCGTTTACATATGACACAGTCCCTTACACTAAAATGTGCCCTAGGACTTCCGGTTCCGGTTGAATCAAGAGAAGGTGTCGAGCACATGCTCGGATAGATTTTAACTCGGTGAAAGAAATATATAGCGAAGATTAGTGCCTAAAGTTGCAAGAAGCTGACTTAAGGTACCAGGAAAGTGCAGCGAAAATCTGAGAAAGGATTTTTCTAAGACGAAGGAGTAATAGACATTTTCGTGTCGTGCTTGTGGGACTGGCGGGAGTACGTTCAAGCTAGCCGCCATTTTGGACGCGCTGAGTGTGCGTTCGGTTCAAGAAATCGTTCAGAGGAGATTTATATCATCCAGAGAGAAAAACCACAAATCAGGAAAGACTGTCTATTGAATTTCCATAAGTGCCTGATTAGCGGAGAGAAAAGACCTTAGATTCCACTCGAATCTGTGATTGAGACTTTTGCCTTATCGGATTAGCCACGAGCAAGGGGGAAGCGTGGCCGCCATTGACCAGCATAACAAAGCGTTAACCCAGAAAAGTGGTGAACGGATCATGGGGGATGACAAGGCAGAGAGCGAGGCGAAGAGGATCAGGATTGAAAATGGAGAGGATCGGATGGAGGTGGGTGGTGATGGCGAAGGTGTCAAAGGAGACAAGATTGACATTCTTACGGCCATAGTGACAGCTATGAACAATAGAATGAAAGCATGGGAGGAGGGAGTTGATAAGAAAGTTGTAGAGTGCAGATCGGTGATCGAAAAGGTGGAGAAAGTGGAGAAAGAGGTCCAAGAGCTAAGCGATATTAAAGCGAGATTTGAGCAGATGGAAAGAAAACAAGCCCTGCAGGAGCAGGAGATAAGTGCTCTGAGAAAGATGACGATCCGAAAGGACGACCCCGTCATGGTTAAAATGGCGGAAGAAATAGACGACGTGAGAGAAGATAAGACTTCAGAAAGAAAAGAAGGAGCTACGTTGTAACCTGATATTTGAAGGTATCCCGCGGCGACAAGGGGAGGAAGAGAAAGAGGATAAAATCTTCATCGCCAAAGCCATTGTGGAAATTCTGGACAAGGGAGTGAGAGTTCCTACACCAAATGTCTATAAGGTGACGAGGGCTGGCCCCCATGTCAAAGTTGCTTTCATGCTAATCGCTGAAGCTGATGCAGTATGGATGAGTAAGAAAAATCTCAAGGATTTTAGGCTATCCCTAGCACAAGAAAAGGTCTATATCAAGAGAGACTTGCCCAAAGAGCTCCGTGAAAGAGTAGCAAGGGCAGAATATTTGGTGAGACGGGCTAGACGCCTGGGAACACTAGGAGAGGTCTCACAGGATGACGGGAATATTTTTGTGGGAGGGGGAGTGATAGCTCATAATGAGTTGCACCGATTACCGGAGGCGATTAACCCAATTACCCTGTCCAAGGAAGAGGATGGGCAGACATTTGTTTTCTTTGGGAAAGACTCCCCGCTGTCTAACCATCACAGAGCGGAATTTTATTCGGGAGGGAGAAAATTCTCGAGTATGGAACAGTACCTAGCTCACTCGTGTTTAAGTGCAACAAGTGACGCAGCGAGGGCACAGGCAGCATTGGATGTACATAACCCGATGGTGTGCAAAAGTACCCTGGACAAGGAAAGGAATGGGGACTCAGAGGAGTACAAACGTTGGCTATATGATATCGAAGAAGTTGTGTGTATAGGTCTCAGAGCCAAGGTTAACCAGAACCCGTACATAGGTGACTACCTGATGAGCACGGGCACTAAAAGGCTAGGAGAGGCAGCCCCCTTCAACAAAAGATGGGGGATAGGTCTGGGATTACGAGACAACGATGTACTATAGACCGATCCAAATGGCCAGCAGAAGGGAATATCATGGGGAAGGGATGGGAGAAAATACGTCAACAGGCCATCGATAAGAGAAATAAGAAGGGTGGCGGGAGTTAGACTGGTGAACGGATCATGACAGCCCAGAAGGGGTGGGAGGGGTACCCTCTAATGAAATCCCCCTCCCCTCTGCCTGGGCGGGCAGCTAGAAGAAGTTTACATCCGAAAATTGCGGACGCTGCTAGCCTCAAAATGTGGACAAAGAAGAAAGCAACCATGCCTCCCAATGGAGACGATTCCCCTATAAACATCCAGGATTCCAAAATACCATCCTTACTTATTATTCATGTTACAACGACTGTAACAATGGCTATAAAATGAGATGATCTATATGAAGGCAAGATGGGAAACAATCTTACCTTATCTTACAACTTTACTACTAAGCACACACCAAAAAAGAGTTGGCAATGCACAGGACTCCCAGAGTCCGTCACCGCCGTCAGGGGACCAGGGGAACAGAGGCATCCCCGGAGTAAGGGCCAAGGTGCCAGTAGCCATGTGGCCTGGGCCTGTCTCCGTGGGAGTTTCCGTGGGAAACGTGCATAGTCTCCCTAGTGTTACTCTACATCTGTGGGACTGGAGTAGCAATGCACATTCACCACGGCAGTGGCATGAGTGGGGCAGTGGGAGGACAGAGGGTGCAGCTAACCGCTCACCCCAGTGCGGTCAAAGGCCTTTGATTTTGGTTGCCTAGCAACGTTATAGCGGCTATGTGTACAACAGCATGAACACACAGCAAGGGAATCTCTGATTTCTCACTGTCACTGGTGTTATTTAAAGGCAGTTTTAAATGAAATAAAGCTTATGGACGGAAATATCTTCTACAAAAGACAAATTCGGATTTCCGTTGAAAAGAGGAAAAGTGGCATCTCTGAATATGTGAAGTGGGCTATTGTTCAGTTCATCATCGTATAGGTCACGATACTGAAGTCCACTGCAAGGTTGGGGTCAGCGGTATTAAGTAGTTGTGTGATAGCTTCCAGGAAGGGTTTTGGTGCCTTGTATGTGGATGGGCGCAATATTTGTTACTTGTTGTTTCCCATGGTCATCTGTGTGTGGGTCAATGTTCCTGGTTGATTTAGATAGGTTGGTATCGTTGCTACCTGGTGCGGCGGGTTCGTCTTGACATGGTGTGCTATTGGATTCAAAAGAGTCCGATAGGGATGTCTTGTCGGAGGCTCCGTTGTTACTAGAGCTGGAGTTACTGCCTGAGCTGCTCGAGCTGGAAATGCTCAAGCACAGAGCAGAGTTGGTGGCAGGACTAGTGGGGCTGGTGGGGCTTGTGTCGTATCCCACTAGGTTGGTGAACACAGTATTAGTAGATGGTGGGGGGACTGTTAATTAGCTGATTTATGTTTGCGTAATTCCGCCTGGAAATACTCAAGTTTGGCTATCGCTCCTGTCAGTTTAGCTAGGGATTTTCTGGTTTCCCTGCTTTGCAGTTTCTAAGTCATGAATGAGCGTTATGGCTGGAGCATGCTTGTCAAGGCCTAATTGGTAATAGTCAGTATTACTCATAACTGGGTTGAGCAGTCCTACTCTTTTTTTTTGGCCGGAGGTTCAGCGGGAGATTTCTCTCTCTTGTGAATACAGCTGGTGCTGTGTTGGATGCCAGTGATGTCGACTATTTCCTTGAACTTGTCTGAATTCCTGTTCTTGTGGTACAAATTCAATGCCTCTTTGGCAGCTTGCTTGGTGAACTCCGGTTTCTTGGTTGGAATCATATATTCCATCGGAGGTCCGGTTGCCTTCTCATGAATTTTCATATGGCAGTCGAGTGCTGCTTTTGTTACATACTCCCTAATTTCTTTTGAACTGTGTGAGTGACGGTATAATGTCTCTTAGCCGCTTTCTGGCCTGCTATCACCTTTCATCAGGGTAGGTTAATTAAAAGGGAGGGGGAGGGAAAGGCCAGTTGATTTAGTAATTAACTGCGCCCCCCTGATAGGGCCATTTGGAGGGGCAGGCTTATATGGCCTTGTTAATGATAAGACAGGAGGAGCAGTCCTGAAAATGAGTCTCTCCACCGAGCACAACTTGCCATGAGTCATAAACCAGCTGTTATTTTCATTAGGAGTGGAGAGATTAATAGCAATTAATGGCATTCCTTCTTCCACACATCGACATCAAAGAAATATTGCCATCTGAAAATTATCCTGTTCTTAACTATATCCAGAGCTGGTGGTCAAAACGTCTCCTCAGAGAGGGGGAACAGTTAATCAGTGTGTGCTTACAAACTACATGCATGGTGCATGAAAAAAGCTATTCACCTTTTAGATTTAGTTGGCACACTCCTTCATGAGAGATTTGGGCTTTGACCATGGGTTATAAATATAGTTTTGTGCTACTTAAAGTTGCTTTCCCAGCTATATTCTATACAAATCTCAAATCTCACTTATTTAGAGCTCAAATACCCTACTCCACATTGTCCTAAGAGTTGGGTCTCTTTCTTAATGTTGAAGATCAATATTTGAGTCTAAATAGTCAAATAAATTCATCGGTGGACCCGGCGGTGTACACCCAAATTTCCAATGACACTGAATGATTCCAAAGAGACCCGTGTAGATGGCAGTCTAATCGTATGTATGTCTGTGATCGTAAAATTATGGAAAACAGACATTTATTGAACTTTTCATTAAGTAAGAGATCGATAATAGTGAGTTTGGGAACTAATTTGAATGTAATTTCAACAGAACCATTCAATATTAATCCTAGGCCAAGTAGCTTTGAATGTTTGAATCGATGTCGATATGGCCTATGTAAACGGCGCCATATTTGACTTGAAATCACATGACAGGAAGTGGAAATTGGGGAGCATTTACTGAGCTTCCCCACAGACATTCAAGATGGCAACTAAATTTGAGTGGGAACAAAGAGGGCCAACAGTACTCCCAATGATTTTAATGGACGCCTGGTTTTCAATTCAACTAATTATTACAGAAAACCCTATTTATTTGTTGACTACATGCAATATAAAGTATCCTAGGGTTGAGTTTTTACATCAGCGATTAAGTTGAATCAAGCTTTAGAGTGTTTATTTGTGTATGTCAAGAATCAGACTTTTATAACCAGCGAGCTCCCTCAACACTGTAAAGTAAACCTTAGCACCATATTGTACCGGTTTATCTCTATTTGTTAAAAGAATGATTGTGGGAATCAATCCATTCTTTTGAGTTCTATTGGGATTCAAAGTAAGGATGAAAATAACCAATTTTTCCAGGATCTTATGTAAAAAAAAAGTTATGCGAAAGGTATTGCTCGGATGGCCTTCAAAATCGGCAGAATGTCCTAAAACCACTCATTTTGTTCAAAGTTTCATGGGGGAGCATACCCCAGGACGCCCCCTTTGCCTTGATGGTGGGTAGGCCCTGCTCCTATCATGCATAAGAGTTTATGCATGATTTAGTTGTGATCGAGTGAGGCTTTTTTCAAACATATATGTTATGGTCATGGCTTGTGGCACATATTTTCAGAGTAGTGAATATCTGAACATTGTGGGACTTTTTGCAGGAATAAAGACAACAGGCAGGCAGTAAGAAAACCGATAATGTGAAGTACTCAATGAACAATACATACCCCATAAGTCCAGAAATTCTACCCGCTAGTACTTTTGCTTGCTCTACTTATTTTATTGTCTGTTTTTGTTCTTATAGTTGTCATTTTTCTCACCTTGAATGACACTGCATGCCCACCAACCACCCATCCTTCACTCCTCCCATGTGTTAGTGTTTGATACCTGACTGCCTACCTGCCTAGTGTGTGTGTAGCCTTGAGGCAAGGCTACACACACACTAGTGGCAGGCAGTGGTAGGCAGTGGCAGGCAGCGGGAGGGGCAGTGGCTGGTGAGTGAGTGTAGTGTGTGAGTGAAGGTGCAGTGTGTGTGAGAGCTCCGACAGGGGTGGGATTCTAAACCAATCTTTATATTTAAAATTGCAACTTTCCTGTACCAGATTATACATAAGTCGTCCCCTAAAAAGGCATGAAGAGGAAAAAAACTTGCCATTCAGATGATGTAATGGTACCCATTTAGATGGGAAAACATAAAAAACAGGTCGATGGGTGTGAGTTCTGTCTAACTGAGAATACCAGGGGTAATGGAGCAACGAAAGGAGGTTTAAAGGTGGTCTAAATCCGCCCTATAGGGGGCGGGGTCGGTTGCGCTTGGTCCAGAAGCAACTTGGCCTATGGCCTCTTGGGTTTTGGGCTTACTTGGTATGTTTAGTCCACCTTGCATGTACTTCATACTATGGCATTTTTACTATATTATTTCACCTCTGGAACAGAGTGTCCATAGACTTTGTATAGGCTTGTTATATGCGAGTGAGCGGGAAGAAATGTTTCATTCCTCCCTAGGGAAGAAACAGATGACCAAGTTTATCCTTCTGCGTTTTCAGTGGTTATTGCGAAAGTAGTCCAGTGCCATGCCATGACGTTACATCGTCTGCTAAGCATTGAAAGTGCGGCAGCCGTCGTCAATGTTACGATGGCAGTCATAAATTCAAGCGTTAATGGAACCATGCCACGCCTCGCTGTATTTCACAGCAAGTTTCCATAATTAAAAGCAATCTAATATGTTTAAAATCGTTTAGAAGAGGTCAAATAAATCTCAAACTAACCTAGGTTATGTATTTCCTGATCGTTCTTCACCTTGTTACTGTCCAAGGAACCCTGGGGTCTAGGCTGCGCTCTGACCCCTTGGGTTTCCCCCGCATCCAAGTCGGTGAAGAACAATCGGAAATATGTAACTGCGGTTAGTTCTGTCTATATATGTAATTACCTGTCACAGGAATTGAAATTGCACCAAAACACAGTAATTTTAAAAGTTTTAATGACAAGAATAAACATTCTCTTACATACCATTATCACAGCAAATGTTTGTGAAATATCATATTTTCTGCATCCATTCTCAATATATCAACCTATCAAACCCTTAAACATTGGACTATAGTATATCTCTTGGCTCTTGGTGCAATGTAGAAACTTTAAAACTAACCACTCCAGGTTGAACACATAATAACCGTAAGTCTCTCAGATTCCTCGGTCAAATAGTTTCACATAGTCAGTTATGTCCTAGGTATTGGTTTAAATCTTCGCAACCTTTGATTATGTGCATCATATAGTAACCTATTTGTGTGGTAGTAATGTGGATTTTCGGCAGCATCTAGTTCTGGTTCATAGGGATCATTGTCCATCATTGTGTCTGTAGGGTGTTGACCACAATTATTTCCAAAGGTCTGTAGATTCTGAGACTGATTCAATGAATGGTGCTGTGCAAGATGTGAATGACTTGTAGCTTGGTGATGGTTGGATGACCCTTCAGCAGGCCAAAACGAACTTTCTGTGGAGGACGAAGTACTCGGTCTTGGCCGGCATGTATTATTGGTGCAGCAGCAATTCCGGGTCTCCTGAATCAGTCAAAATAAACATAAGTTCTGTACCTTCATTTGGTTCTTCTATTCATTTTCAAATATTTTCACAAGAAATATGTTTAACTGTTGGTTCTCTTGAAATCTAGGGCTATTATTTTATATAAAAATAACTCACTGAAGGGCCATTATTTAGGGAAGCATCTCCATCTATTCCATCCTCATCAATGCTGCAGGCCCTGGATCTTGAATAAAAGTAAATTAATAGGTACAGTATTGCGTTCAAATGTACAGCATTTTAGTAATTTGCAGTTGAGAAGTTATAATGTAATGGTATAACACCTGGTGGAAAACCGTGGTTGACACAGATCATGTTCGATATTTATTATCAAATCATGTTCATATCTACCATATACAACTGCTTTCCAAGTTAAATGATGAAGCAAGCAGTAATTCAGTTATTTCCATATCGTTCAAAAGATAAATGAGACAACAACTTACCTTATATTTAAGTTGTGAATTCTTTTTGAGATTGGCATACACTCTTCACATTCTGCATCTGGGCTCCTTGCCCTCTTCCTGCCTCCATTTGCATTGCTAAAAAAAAGGGAATATACAAGAACAGCTTAAGGTTTGAGGGGTTTAATCGTATAGCATGTCTTTTTGCGTTAGTGGTCAAAAGCCTCCAGTTTTAAAAACTGGAGAAAAAAGTAGAGCAGGAGGTCTGGTTTAAGGGTGCATCAGCCATGTATACATGCAGACCTGTGTAAACATGCAGGCCATAGTTCTGCATGTATGCACATTACTGCATGTATACACAGTATCGCACCCAGACAAAAAAGAATGGGACAAAAAAGGTCCAGTGAAGGAAAAAGAAAGAGGTTTTGATAGTTTCCACACAAACCACAGACCTTCACAGGTGGCGCTGTTGACTGAATGTCACACAACGCGAGGGCCAGTGGGCCAATTTTGATTGACAGGCTAGCATTGGACCCAACCGTGCACACAGACAGAGAGCGTGGGGGGAGTGGCCTTGCCTTGACCTGTGTGCACTCAGGAGATTTTGATTGACAGGCATGGAGCACTCAGTGTAGGCTTGCGGGGACTGCCTGTGGTGATGGCCCTTTGAAGGGTGCCTTGCACCAAGGACAGCCTGCAGTGACGGCCCTTTGAAGGGGGCGGTTGCACCAGGATGTGAACAAACTCCATTTCTTATATTTTTGACAGTATAAGGAGACGGGAGAGGTTTAACCCCTGATGTATAACACAAAATCTAGAACCTTCTGCTCTAACAAGATGGATATTCAGCCAGGCAAACTCCCCGTCTTTAAGCACCTGTTCAACGTAGCGTCAACCACAGTGCTGCCTGACTCGACCCATGACCATTGAGTTGAGGCAGGTTTGATAAAGATCTTACAGGATGTAGCTAAATGGAGTTGCAAGGTTATCTAACTTTCTCCATTTCACCCATCTCTTTCCTGTCTGTCAAAAAAAAGTTGGTTGGAAAAAAAAGTTGGTCGAAAAATTGGTTTGGGGTTCTTTGGGTTTGCCCTTTTTTGCCTGGCGAACCTATGAGGGAAGTTCATATACATTTGATAAGCAGTTATCAGTAATCTTTCTAACTGTAGCTCCATTCCATACTTCCCAAGACTACACACATTCAATTGGGCTTAGTACCTTCAGTGGGGTAGTATTAGAGAGGGGGGAGGGAGGGGGTGACGTGTGTGATTGACAGGCTGGCTCCTCCTCCACCTCCTGACCAATAGTAGCTCAGTTTGACAAATAGGGGAGTGGTTGACAGGCCTGAGACAGGGTGAGACCGCCTGTGGCGGCGGGCGGCCCCCCTTTGAGGGCATCTGCCCCCCTTTGAGGGCGGCAGCG
Organism: Sthenelais limicola; assembly: GCA_942159475.1. Taxonomy (NCBI): domain Eukaryota; kingdom Metazoa; phylum Annelida; class Polychaeta; order Phyllodocida; family Sigalionidae; genus Sthenelais; species Sthenelais limicola. The sequence goes on along the minus strand of OW804095.1, from coordinate 108,501,705 downwards.
GCAGCACATGCCCCACTTTGAAGCGGGTGGGTTGCCGTAACATGTGAAAAGACTGCACTTCATATATTTTCTATAGTATAATGAGTAGGGGCAGGTATATAACGCAATCAGTAAACAGTCACCTCCTGCTCTAATAAATGGAGTGACACAAAAAGTAGGCTCTAACATCAAAGAATTTCTCTTACTCTGAACTTTGACATAGTTCACCATAAATTGTCATAGGAGAGGAGAGACACATGAGTAGTCTCTCTTTTCTTGGGTAACATTTTCTTGTGTAGGTCATTTACTTGGGCAATCACCTTTTGGGGTTTTTTTACTGGTTTTCGCATCCAAACATAAATTGGTAATGGAATTACAAGAGGAGCGATTATAGTAGCGGGAATGGGGTCTGACTAAAAGACGCACAGCACCGAAAACCCGCACAGCATCCGCACAGCACCGCCGCTACTTGTGCACTAATATTAGACGCACCACTTTGCCATTTTGTACATGAAATATTCTTTTGATCACCTTGATATTAGAGGATACAAATTATTGAATACGGATCTCAAACGGCCGTAAATATGGATTTTATAGCTGGAACAGTTTTACGGTAAATAGCTGTCGAAGTTTGTGTTATTTAGATTAATCTACTGTCATTAAATCACTCTCCCAGTCATATATCATGATATGTTGTAATATTTGTGGAAACTACTGGTGGTTTATTTTGAATTTATGCTTGCGAGAGAGAATGGGCAACTTTATTAAATACTCAATAAAAGGAAAATCAACGCAAATTAATGTCTTATAACATATATGAGTAATTCTCCCAAATGGGCTGCATTTGATTTCTGGAGGCTATTTTTTTAGAAAAAATAAAATTCGTCAAATCTCTACGATCTTTGGCGTACGTATAGCAGGGAATATCAGCATTATGCAGACGAAGTTTGGGAAGGCTGGGGCAAATATTTCGATTCCTACACCTATGCTTCAATTTTCCCTATTTTTTTGCCTTATTTCGGCTATATTAGACCGGATTTATCGAATAATATAGTATAACTTCAATGTGAAATACCCAGTAATTATGCCAGTGATATCAATCAACAAATTAACAACTAGGGAATCAATGTTAGTGGCCAAAATATGACGTGGTGGTAACCAAAGTTTCAATACCTTTTTGTCAGAATATCCGTTTTATTTCTATACAATTACAGTGTTAAAATAAGAGCATCTCTTTATTTCTGATAACTATGGCGTAACGGCGACATTATAACAAATGCAGGCTGTAATTCAACAGTATCTGTATTTATTCATATTTATATGTTTCACTAAATTCAGGCAGGCCTATACAATTATTAGAAAAGGGGAAATTGCATAGAAATATTTTTTTACTTTAAATATGGGATTTTTAATACATGTAACGCAACATAAAACATTCCCATGTCTATTCATTGAATTTTATTTGAGGGAATAAAAGGGTTCATAAACGTCATGGGCCAAAAACTTTCACATTTACCGAAATATGAATACATATGCATATTTCCTCCTCAAGAACCTAAATGCAGGAAATGTAGGAACTCGTGGACGTTTCATGAGAAGTGCCCATATAGTATAAATGTATTAAAAACGGGTTCCCGTTTTCTGGTATCTTCATACAGTGAGCGTTTTCTGAACATAATTTTTATTTGTTTGCAACTTCGACAGTTAATTACATTAAAACTATTTAACTATGCCATCCCATATTTACTGGCTTTTGAGTTCTACCCATCAGTATTGATATCCTAAAATTTCCCGGTTATAAATTGAATATTTCATGTGATAAACTGTGAAGAGGTACGTCTAATATTAGTCGTGAAAGTAGCGGCGGTGCTGTGTGGGTGCTGTGCGGGTTTTCGGTGCTGTGTGTCTTTTAATCATACCGGCGGGAATGCATCACTTTTACCAATTTTTTTTTTTATAATATTATTAATACCTTCCAAGATTTTACAGAGTATTTATTCGTGAAGCATTTCTGTATTCTTTAAGCACATTATGGGGCGATGAGTTGACATGTTTTATAGTCATAATCTCATTCTGAGATATGTCAAGCCTTGTGACATGGTGCAAAAAAAGCTTCTTCCAACACCCACATACCTACAACACAGAGCTTTTGATGCGGACTAGACTCCTTAGACTCACTGACACTGGGTGTTAATTTTGCTATATATATGGTAATTAAAAAAGTGACTTATTGGAAATCGATACAAAAACCAACCCTAAGCCTAAGCCTAAATTGGTGGTGCTAAGATATTGAAGGGATTAGTGGATTGTTAATGTAAAAAAAAGGTTGGTTAGGAGAGGGTATCAACTGTTTATTTTGAACTCTAAATAGTAATTAAAAAAGGCAGGTCACTAATTGGAAATCCATACTAAAAGCAACTCTAACCCTAAATTGGTGGTCCTAAGTCAGTGAAGGGAGTAGCGGATTGTAACTAAAAAAAAGGGAGAGGGGAACACAAGAGGCTGGTGGATTAGCATGTTAGAGGGGTCAAGAAATAGAAAGCTACTTCTCGGTATCCTTGTGTAGTTTTCATTGATGGTTTACAGTGTGCAACATAACCCAGAGACCAACGCCCAGGACTCCACAGAATTTTCGTCGGTCTCTGAGATTGATATTTGTCAGCCAGGGCCCGACGGTCTCCAATAAAATATCCAAGTGATAAAATGTTTATTTCTATATATTCTTGTCGATTCTGAAAATCTTTTCAAAACAATTTTGAATTTGCATTTATATGCATTACCTTTTCGATAATTGAATGAAATCAAAACATTTTAATGATATGTTTATGGTTGCTATAAAACTAATTTAGGTGGCCCTTAAAATCAGTAGAATGCACTCAAACAAAACTCATTTTACTAACATATTTCCGGAGGAGCATGCCCCCGATCCTATGGCAGTGGGGTTGTTTCCAAAAGCATTTGAAAGGGCTTTAATTCTTCTTTGGGATTATGTGGGATTATGTGAAAATTATATCATCATTTCATTTTTCTATAAATGAATGAAATGCCAACAATTTTCATACCTAAGAAGTGCAGTACAAGCGAAACATTTTCTGAATTATTCCCTTAAAATGAAGAGCTGTTGTGTATTTTCTTCAAAATCACCAGAAAGCCCTAAAGTAGCACTTATTTTGCAAAAAATCTCCTGGAGATTCCCCGGACCCTCCAACAAGTACAGTGAGTGAGTGTGAGTTTGTCTAGTGTTCCAGATATTTATCGTTACTGGCAGCCTTGATTGTGCATACTTATGAACAATAAGTATTCAGTTTCAAGGAGAGATACCTAAAAAAGTACCCCTTTTTTATTTTCAAGGTCCTTGATTGTACCTGTACCCTGGGGGTTAGAGGTTGGGGAGCGGTCAGTACGATGTAGCCTACATACTCTCCAAAAAGTAAAGTGAATTATATTACAAGACTCAAGAGTTGGACCACTTTGTTAGGGTGGCAAAGGTGTAATTTAGTAATATGTCACTATCGTCAGGTACTAGTACCTAACAATCAATGATACAAAAAAGGGGGAACCCCATCTTCATTTATGATTTAAATATAAAATAAATTACGGTACGGTAATTTGGCTCCATATCTTCATTTATAATTTAAATATAAAATAAATTATGGTAACTAATCTAGGAAGCCATAAGAGTCTTTAATTCTCTTGACTTGAAGTTGAATACCTAACGGCTAACTATTCAAGAGAATGGCTTCCGATAAGAAATAGATAACTAACTCGAAATTAATTCATAGATACAGCATTTTCCTAGCATGAGTAAGCGTTATTGCGATTTGTAGCTGTAGCTAACTATATACCAAGTACGCATCAGACTCAGTTACACATCCAGACTCCAGTGATGAGTAGCCTAGCCCTAGACTTACTTGTCACTGGAATAGCCGACTAGACTGACTTACCTGTACATTTTGTCCATCTAATGTGAATGGCGTTAGTTCCTTCCTATATATCAAATATACGTTCCACTACGAAGTAAACTGAGACGTAGCGAAACACCCATTGTAGTGTTTCTCGCTGTTGCACTGCCTGTTGAAAACTTAATACATCTGCGCACCCGAGCGATAATTTGAGCAGCAGGAAACCTTCCATAGACAACCCGGTTACCAGTCCATACGCACATCCGGTATGCTGGTCCCTGCGCGATCCCGCGCAGAAAGGGGACGGGTCCAGATGGATTTCAAAAGTGATTTAGGGAATTATATCCATAAATAAAAGGTGGGAAGTATCAAGCTTCTCTTCATTTATTTTTCCTGTCGATTCAACCACAGAACTATAGTAGGCCTATCGTTGAAACACAGAGTTCCTGAGGCTCGAGAATTTCAGATCTTGGCGCGAGAAAGTTTCGGAAACATCGCAAGCACCACCTGTGTATGTGGCCTGTACTAAAAGTCGACCTTGAGCGACGTCAGCACTCAACATGGCGATATCTATGATGTCAACACAGTAGTAGAGGGGCTATTTGACGCATATTACAGCATAGAATGTACTTGATTCCGGCTCAATAGTGTTGGAGATAACGTTAAGGTAAGTTCGATTCAATAATGATGCATTTACTTTATTGATTTATGATCTCTTTGCGGCTTTTTAATTTCTTCAAACTCTGAGAATATTCTTTTCCCAGTAGCAGTAGACTTAAATTTTAGGCCCCCAGACCCAGTCCTGCCCTTACCCCGATGAATACGTCTCCGTAATTTATTATAGGCAATGCCAATAGTCCCACCCAGTTAGACAAGTTGACCATATTGAATTAGGCTTTTCCTTTCCTTTCCCCGAATCAGTCAATGACATGTCTCTCCCTCACCGTTCCCTTGGTCTTGCGCCCAGGTTGACCGGGGAATCAACAAATGAATCAATGCCAACTATTATTATTAAACTTAAAACTTCTACTTGATGGGAAATCCTCTGAAACATGGGACGTAACATCAGGTCACAGGTCTCCCAAGCTACTGTGATGGGCTCCCTCTTATTTCTTGTTTATATAAACGACCTACCAGAGACAAGAGTACATAACATCGAAGGCCAGACTATTATACCCCAAAGTCAGCAAAGAAGTAGACACCCAAATACTGCAGAGCGACCTTGCGCACTGCAACAATGGGAGGACCAATGCATGGATGATGAAGATAAGTGCGAGGTAATCCGCACAAGAAAGAAAATAAGCCACTCATAACTAACTACTCCATACACAGACAAACCCTAAACAGGGGCGGATCCAGGAGGTGGACCATAGGAGGGGCACAGCCAGTCCTCATTCAGGTCATTTATGTGTGGTGGGAGGGGGCTAATTAGCTTAATTTTAAACAATCTTAAAACAAAATTGCTAGCATGCCAAAAAATGTTTTTAAAATGCACACATTTTAAAGGAATAATTCTGGCAAATTTTCGCTTGTTATAATTTTGCTTGTTAAAATTAAAGATTTTAGTCTGCGATGAGATGAATGTTACTGGTTACACAAAAAACCTGGTTTAAAAAAGGCTGGTTTAGAATAATGACCCTACGGTGTCATAGCCACCATATATTGTTCAGGTTCCCCAGGAATTTCTCTTAGAAAATGAGTGAAAGTTGAGCACATTCTACAGGGCTGTGAGCCTCAGATCTAAAATTACTGATGTACATTGAAAATTACTGATTTTTAAGGCCCTTAAAAACCCACAATAAAAATTACTGATTATGGAAACCCTGCCTTGAATAGGAGAAATTGGATCTCCAGTCAGGGTTTTCCACAGAAATATATGAGAGTGTAGTGGGTCCAAGCTACCATCTAGGAGCCTGGAGGGGACAAGATCCCCCAGGATTTTGTTTTTGTATATTGAGTACTGTTTTAATGCATTCTGCTGGTTTTCAGGCCCATCAGAACAATTCTTTAAGGTTCAGAAGATAATAATATCAAAATATTTTCACAGTTATGATAAAAGATATTACCAGGGTTCAATGCATGATTTATAAATACCATAATAGAGGGTTTCTGAAAAATAAAAAGAAGGAAATATCCCTGGATGAAAAAAAATAAAATTGCAATAGTATAATTTACATCAGGTGAAGTTGCATGAATATTATATCGTGTACTAAATCAGTAGAGGGAAAAGTAAATTGCTATAGAGATAAATCATAACTTTATACTGCAATTAGGGGAATTATATCTAATTATTATCTAATGTGTATTCTGTGTAAATAAGTTCAACTACCGTATATCGTTTGTGTCATTTCATGGTCATAAATTGTACCGACACAAATACAATTAACAGAAATACTTAATTCCGCTGACAGCCTTACCCAATTAAGTTACAGTGGAAACTGTCACATTTCTTTAATCGAAACACATTTGTAAATAACCAGGGGAGAATGTGCTACATCCATATTGACTATTCAAGCATCAAGCCTTCATTGACCAGCTAACATGACTTCATTTAGTCAGTAAAAAGTCATTAAAAACTGGGGTCATTAAAAGTCATTAAATTTGATGTGCTCTGAGCCGCAGGAACCATGTGTAGGAATAATTGCTCAAATGCATTGATGAATTTAAGATTAGGAAAGACTATTGGAATAAAATCTATTGCAGTTATTCTTTTTACCATGCTCTGATATAGCCAGTGATATGAGCATTACAATACTTATTTGATATTAGAGTAGGCCTCATACTGGACACATTGCTTTTTAGTCCAAATCTATTTGAACAACATGATTCGGTGAGGTGAGGTGACTCAGGCTTCAAAGCTATTCAGGTAGCATACATTCTGTCAGGAACACAATCAGAAATCCCATTTATTTACATATAATTTTAAATCATGGGGATGCAGTTGGGCCTTTATCAGGTATTAGGAAATAGTGTTCTCCGTCAGTTTTGATAGAAATATAATTAAAACTGGAAATGCTAGAATAATGAAAATTGGCGTATATGTTGCTTGATATTTGAATTGATAGAAAAGATAATATCTTCCCAATACTACTGTAAGTTTTTCTGTAATCTAAATATTAATAGCAAATGTCAACAAAATATGGCTGCCATTTTGACAACGACCAATCATGCCTTCACTGAGAGTTGCTAAATTGATATTACAAATTCTTCTACAGTGAAGAAAATGTGACATCAGTATGAAATAATGTTGTTGCTTTAATGTAACGATTTTAATAATTTATTTGCTGTCATTTGAATATGAAATATTTACATTTGAAATTATGTGTGACAGAGATTACTGTGTCGATCAAAAAAACGTGTAATTTCATATTAAGTTAAACATACAATAAAAAGGCTATATTATATCCCATGGCATTAATCAACTGTAGACGATTCTCATAAAAACCATAGAAAGAGTGATTCATTCCTCAAATGAAGCTATCAGGAGATATTCAAAATCAAACTTTGGTTCTCAAATGTCGGTCAAATACATAATCTCCGTCACATAGCCTCCTGACGCCACAAGAAAAGATTGGGAGGGCTGTCAATTAGTCAGAAATGTACAAAGTCACAATCTGCATTGGCCTATGTTGTCAGGTTGACGTCTTCTGTGAAGGGGAAGGCAGTACAGGCCCATGTTCATTGTCGGTCAAACATTTGAGATGCGTTATCTCTGTCACGTTTCTCCGTTACTTTGTTTCATTTCTTGCAAACTAGCAACGGTATATGCTTATCAATAGCTTTCAGATGCTAAGTAAGTTAAAATGAGATAGTATTTTTTTTTTTTTTTTTAAAGATTTTATTTACACTTGGTTTCACAACTCCCCTTTTCGGGGTTAGTTCTGTTGGGCCAAGTTGGCGAGATGTATTTTACAGTCAGTGAACTCTGTGTCCAGTTGATAAAAGATTATTATACATTTCTAATGAGCTGTTTTATGTCAGATTTTTTCAATATCTCGAGTCTTTGAGTTAAGACAGAGGTGGTAAAATAAAATAGAATACCGTATATACCCGTGTATAAGCCGGACCCCGAGTATTAGCCCACCCCGTTTATAAGCCGGGGGTTCAGCACTTCATAACATTAATATAAGCCGGGTCCCGTTTATAAGCCGGGTGCCTGTACTCTCATCTACTGATAATAGTGCTAATTAATGTAAAATGCTGAAGAAATCGTCCAGAACGAGCTTTTAATAGATCATGAATGATAGTTTGAATATAGGACTCAGTTCTTGTTGGTCGATTGTGAACTCACAACAATTCTGGTACATTTTTTTGCCTTAAATTCGAATTTAAAACATGAAAACTAGAGTAATGAATGAAGATAATAATAAACCTGAGTTTCAGTTATCTACTGGTTTTCAATTATTGTAATATAAGCCGGGCCCCGAATATAAGCCCACCCCGAATATAAGCCGGGTCAAATCACCATTTGAAATTAATATAAGCCGGGGCTTATACACGGGTATATACAGTATATGTTTATATATAAAAGATATTAGATAAAGGATAAAATGAAATAGATCGATAATTCCCTTTCACTGTGCCACTCAGACATTGAAATGTGGAGTGTTAGTGATCAAATTTGATGTGTTTCAGGATATAAAAAAGACAGATAACATTTGCCACTCAGACTCATTATGGTGGAGTGTTGTGCTTCTGCTTCTACTTAGAGGACAAGAGACTATATACAATGTGGTATCTTGGGGTATGTGAATATCGAAAAAACGATTTTGCCATAGAAATAGACTGGAGAAGAAAATTTTTATAATTGTTTTTCCAAATTGTATTTTGTATAGTGATATTGAACAGTGATTTTTAATTTTTAGTTTATTCTAGGAATAGGCTATTTAGCCAATCTTTTTGGTTAGATTTTAGTGTTTCCATAGTGCCAATATTTCTTTGTCTGGGCGTTAATTCATTCCATGCAGTTGCACATTTTACCTGCACAGAGTTTCCACCCAATTTTGATTTGTACCTAGGAATTTTAAGGATTGGTCCATCATTTTGTCTGGTATCCCTATTTTGTGTGTTTTTATAGAAAGGATTTGATTTTCTTTTAAAAGCTAGAAATCTTAGGTGTGTTATCAGGGTGCGACAAGATCCAAATTATCAACCTGCCCCCGGGCAGGTTGATTTAAAATCTACCTGCCCACCCCAAAATTCCACCTGCCCAGCACTGCTGGCAGCAGTTTCATACCCCCTTTAGCCAAAAAACATTTACATGACATCTTTATAATATCTGAGACTCGTAATATATGTCGTCAATATTGCTTGATAATAAATCTACTTTCTTTATTGAAGGCCTTGAAATTGAGAAAATAAATTAATTCAATGGCTGGAATAGCCTTGAAAACGGCCACTATACTGCGGGAGATTAAAAGAAATGACAATCAATGTTATAGTTTTTATTGTCGGTAGGTCTGGGGCAGATTAAACACTTTGGTAATAGGAAATGGTACACTAATGTAGGCCAAAAATCTACCCGTCCAAGGACGTGTAGATTAGAAATCTACCTGCCCGACGCCAAAATCAACACGTCTCGGGCGTTCGGGAGGCGATCTTGTCGCACCCTGGTTATTCTTCTATTAAAAAGTAGTGGAATTTTGGCTGTATTATGTAATTGACTTATCTGAGTATCATATGGCATATTTAGGATTAATCTTAAGGCTCTATTTTGAAGTTTCTGTAGTTTGTCAATGGAGGGTCTATGTGTGTTGTGTATTATTATATCCCCATAGTCAAAAAAGGGTAGTATCTTTGTTTTGTATATTCTTGTGGCTGTGTTTATATTTATGTATTTTCTGATCTTGTGAAGTTGATAAATTTTGTGAGAAATAGTTTTGATAGAATGTTGTAATTGTGCTTGGAAATTTAATTTGTGATCTATTAGGAATCCTAGGTACTTGTATGTGCTTGTATGCTCCAAAGGATTGTTTTGGTATTTTATGCTCTTATTTTCTATTTTTGTTAAAATATTTCTAGATCTTGACAGGAACATGGTATTAGATTTTTTTGAATTTACTAAAAATAAGTTGTTGGTACACCATAATTGTAGATTGTCGATTGCTTTCTGCATTTCAGAATAGATAAGGTCAAGATTTCTACCATGTATATATAAAATAGTATCGTCAGCATAAAGAGATAATTTACAATTTGGAATATATGCTTTTAAATCATTAATGAAGATTATAAACATCAATGGCCCTAGTATGGACCCTTGTGGTACTCCTGTTTTTGTGTCTAGTTCCTGAGAAGTGATGCTATTGACTGTTACCTTCTGTTTCCTGCTTTCTAAGTATGATTTACACCATTTTAATAATTTGCCTTTAATCCCTATATGTTCTAATTTTTTTAATAAAATTTCATGGTTTACAAGATCAAAAGCTTTCCTAAAATCTATAAAGGATATTAATGTGTCAGTGTGATTATCGAATTGCCATAGTATATTGTCTGTTACTATTGTAAGAGCTTCAATTGTTGACTTTCCAGGCCTAAAACCGAACTGTTCAGGATTTAATATGTTAAAAGTTTCTAAATATTCATAAATTCTTATATGGATGATTTTTTCAATTATTTTGCTTGGGGTAGGAAGTAAAGAGATTGGTCTATAGTTGTTAATTTTATTTCTGTCACCTCCCTTAAAAAGAGGGATCACATTTGCAATTTTCCATGATGCAGGAAAAGTATTTGTAATAAAAGAGAGGTTCAAACAGTGAGTAAATTCTTTATAAAGGGCTATGAGGGCTGTTTTTAAAATTTTTGTTGGGATGTTTTCAATTGATGAGGCTTTGTTTTGATTTATTTCTTTCAGTAGAGTTAGCACCTCATTTTCATTGGTTAATATATTTTCAATGGAATTTTCACTTGGGGCAGTAGTTGGAATCCAATTTGGTACTAGATTTTGTGTTAAATTAGATGCAATGTTAACAAAATAATTATTTATGAATTCAGGAAGGTCTTGGTTATCAATAACTTGGTCATTCGAATTCGTTAGATGTATTGAGTTTTCTTTGCTTTTGGTCGGTGCCAGGGTATTTATTATTTCCCAAAATTTTTTTGGCCTTTGTAGTTGTCATCTAGTTGCTGAGTTATAAAATCTTTTTTGGCATTTTTGAGAGCTTTTGCTGTGTCTCTTCTGGCTGCTTTTGCTAACTCCCAGTCTCTTTGGTTTTTAGATTTAGCAGCTTTTTTTCTTAATCTATTTTTAGTGTTAATTGAGTCAATTATTTCCTGTGTAATCCATGGGTCATTTGAGATTCTAATTTTGATTTGTTTCAAAGGGGCTAGTTTATTAAGTACTAGATTTATTCTATATAATATCAGGTTCCAAGCTTCTTCACATTGTGTAATATCAAAGAAATTTTCCCAGTTGAAGCTGTTTACTAGTATTTCTTTAAAGTTCCCTAAGTTTATGTTCTTAATAGATCTCCCTTTTTTGATTATTGACTTTGGTTTGGATGTAGATTTCTTTCTTATTACATAGGTTAATTCATGATCACTTAATGCAATGTTTATTACCCCTGCTTCGTTTATTATCTCAGAATTTGAATATATGTGATCTATAAGTGTGCCTGTTAGGGTCTGATTTTCATTAATATGAAAGCGTGTAGGTGATTTAATATGCTGAGTTAGATTCATGTTGACTTCAAACTCCTTCATATCTTTTTTGAGTTTGCTTTTGGGATCTAAAAGGTTAATATTAAAATCCCCAATCAGAAAGATTTCATTCTTTTTGTTGGATAATATTTCCTCAGTTTTGGTATTTATATAGTTCATAAATGTTTCCTGATTCACCTTTGGGGGCTTATATAAGCAACCAATATATATAGGTTTCGTATAGTTCATGTTTATCCTTATCCATATGCATTCACAGTCTTTACTGCTGATATTCATATTGGGTTGAGTTGTATAATTAATGTCTGAGGATATATATAATGCTACTCCTCCACCCTTTTTAGGTTCATTCTTGTTTTCTTTTAACCATGTTCTATCTACTCTTTCAATATTGTAATTAATGATTTCAATTTCATGGTTATCTATGTTCTTATGTAGCCATGATTCTGAGATGCCGATAATTTTAGGTGATAGTTTAGATAATTCAGTTTTAAAAAGGTCAAATTTTCCATAGAGACTTTGGGTATTTATGTGCACAATAGAGAAACCTTTCTTATTTATCATCTCAGGAATATGAAATCGACAGAAATAGGTAGGGAAAAGAAATATAATATACCCTATAGCAGATTACTGCAATGGGTTATTATGGAGGAAAGAAGGAGGGGGCAGGCTGGCGTGGACCTGCCTATGTGCTAAGTTGGATATAGTTTGGGGTTTCTGGACCGCACTCCAGTTTCACAAATAAAATAATAAGTAATAAACATTTAAATAAATAAACATTTAGTGATACTTGGTCTGGGATATATTAAAAAATAGAAAAAATGTTAGAGTAGACTAGACGTACCTGATTACGCAATCCTAGCCAGCTATTTACTACCTTTTTGGGAGTTTTATTGGTCGGAGATAACATTTGACATAATGTGACGGAGATTACTTTTGACTTGTCAATTTTATTTCCATTATATCCGTCACTTTTTTCTTAAACTCCATCACTTTTTTTACATTGGCAAAAGAAAAGACTTGCAATGTGTTTAAGGATGAAATTCTTAACTCATTTTCTGGTAAAAATGTTTAACTTCCTGGGAATATAGTTTTGGTTGTAGTAACTGGCCAGTAGGTTAACCAAATGAGGAGAAACCAATTGTCAAAAGTGATCGGTGTCACATTCTATTTGTCAAAAGTAATCTCCGTCACATTTTGGTACACTTATTTAAAAGCTAAATATTTCAAGAATTTAGGCAAATGTTATCTTTTCCTTCATATAATTCGAAACATTAAGCTGTCCTTATAGTTTACCAATAGAAATTAAGTAATTCGAGTAAGATTTATTTTTCCAACCAAAATTTCCTAATAACTGATAAAGGCCCAGTTGCAAAGTATTGGGTCTGTGTATATAATTATATATATATATATAAGGGATCTTTTGATTTGTTTTGCATTGGAACTATCAAAGTTTTGCCTCAAATAATTTTTATGAGGTGGGGTCTAGGGGGGGGGGGGGGCACGTGCCCCCCAGCCCCCCCCTGGATCCGCCCCTGCTAAACACAGTTAATACTGCAAAATATTTGGACCTAAACATCAGCCGAAATCTGTCATGGAACACCCGTATAGAAATAATCACCAAAAAAGCTGATAACATCAACGCATTCCTGAGCAGGACAATCAGCTCGTGTGCCAGCAAAATCAAGAAGCTATGCTACACAACACTAACCAGACCAATCCTGGAATACGCCTATGCAATATCATGAATATGGGACCCGGTGACACAGAAAAACATCACAGAGGTAGAAATGGTGCAAAGAAGAGCAGCCCATTTCGTCACCGGGTACCAGCTGCGTAACATTAATGCTGGAGAAGCTGGAATGGAAAACACTCCAAGAAAGAAGGCGATTAGCTATGGCCATCAGGCTATTTTGCATCATTCACCGACTAGTGGCAGTACCACCCGACACCTACCTTAGGCTGAGAAGGGTGGATGTAACAACAACTGGAGGCCATAACACCAAATTCCTCCATCCCTACTCGAGACTACCTCCCCCCCCCCCCTCTCTCTCTCTCTCTCCCTAGTACCCTAACTTCCCCTTAAACTTACCTACACTCTTAGCCTAGGGTAGTTGCCACAGGTGCATATATACTACTTTCCATTCAGTCTCATCGCTTTTCACTGTCTAAAATTGACTAAATGCAAAAATATTTTCAACCCGTTACCCAATTTTCTTCTTTGATAGTCTGTCATACAACAAACAAATACCGCATGTGTTTAACACTTTGTTTATTTGGGGATATTTTTTTACATATAGGCCTATACATGACATGTAACCTCCTTGCCATTTTCAGCAAAATGAGTTGGTGGGATGCCAGTTCGTTCTCTAATTTGGCATCACAGGCTTTTAAAAATGCTCAACAGCGAATTGATAAAGTTTTAGACATCAAAGATGAAGAAGGAACGTCAGCTAAAGTAGCAGGTTTGTTTTTTACCATTATTAATAAAGGGGAATCAAATTAAAAGAACAACATGTCCCGTAATCTTATATTTAATTAGATTTTTGATAGCTAAAACTAATTCCCTTCCCGTTTGGGTGTGACAATATGTAGTCTTTATCCGCTCAAAAAATAACTGTATCATTATTTCATTTTTGCATAGAAGGAGCTAGCGCCTCCACCGTCAAGGAATCGTCTACTTCGGCTGCATCAAATGATAAGAAAGAACCAGTTCAGGATGATGCTTTCTGGAATACCTACCTTGGAGGAGATGACCTTATGGGTTTCACATCAAAACCATCTAAAAATGAATCTGTGTCCAAACCCACTGCTCGAACTCTTACTCCTGCCTCGGGGCTGTTATCTGCGGTGAAAACAGAGCGTACCGAATTAAAGACATCGGCCACTAGCGCATTCACCGTGCGTTCAAAACGTGTCGAGTCAACCCTTAAAAAATTTAATGTGAAATCTGATCTTGTTGATAACCCCAAGGACGCCGCTGTCAATCTTGAGGATGCTGGAGGTCCTAAAATTCCATCTCCTTCAGGGTTGCCCCCGCTAAAATCCCCGAGTTCAGATGATAAGTCTTCAAATAAAAAAGATCATACATATGAAGAACTTATTACAGAACCAACCAATGTAGAGTGTAAAGAATTAACAATCAAAGACAATCAGCCAGATGGCTCTAATATAAAAACACCTGATGCACCGAGTGTGACTCAAAATGAACCTGTGAAGACAAGTGCCCCTCTCAAACTTGGTCGGAGTCTCAGCAGTAGAAAGAAAGATGAAGAGGCCGAGAAAAAGGCTAAAGACGAAAAGGCTAAAGCTGAAGCCGCAGCAATAGAAACACAGATATTCAGCCTTCTTGAAGATAATACTATAAACCAACCTGACCCCGCTAAAACCATTCAAATAATCGAGGCACCGGCAGAGAAGCCTCCCGATTTAATGGTTGCTGATGATGAAGTGCCTGATATTAGTGGAACATCCAAATGGACAAGTTTACAAACTGAACCTAATCCAGATATGATGACATCTGCTGGTAGTGGATGGGAGGCAGAAGACCTTGATATCGAAGAACTTTCTGATGTCGATTCTGTCTCTGAATCACAGCCTGTTGATTCTTCTTCCACATCCAGGACAAAAGAAGACTATCAGGAGGGAGCGTATGTTTCTGTGAAATTGCCCGCCGAATTAGAATCAACTGAAGGTAGGTCAGATGAACTAGAGTCTTCTTTAACGTCCTCACGTACAGCAGATCAAAGTGAAGCAGTTGAGGTGAAAGGAACAGATGAATACGATAAAGAAACTAGCGAACCGATAGCTGAAACAGACAGCGTGGTTGTCCAAGATATTATTGATGAACCCGCAACAGGAGAGTCTAACAAAGAAGACAAAGAAGAAAGTCTGGCAAAAGACGAAGACATGTTGGTATTAAGTACTTCGAAACCAGATATATATGTTCCTGGCAACAAGGAAGTTGAGAGTGTGGAAAAACTGCAAATTTCATTTGAAAGTTCTGATACAGCCGAGGGAACAGGCGATGAGCTCTCGGAAAGTAGCCGGACTTTAACTGGAGAAGACTTTACTAGTTCAACGGAAGATAATGAAAATGGCACCAATAAAAAAGAAAAAGACACTAAAAGTTCTGAGCCCCCAACTTCTGAAAATAAAGATGAAACAGTATCAAAGAGTGTCGAAGCCATTTCGTCGTCGGATGCACCAGTAGATGGAGACCAAGTAGAAAGTGAGACTAGCCAAGAAGATGAAAGCGAAGTCCAAAACGAATTTGATGTCAAAGGAAATGATTCGCCGGAAAGTTCTGAACAAGCAACGTTGATGGAATCCACCAGTAGCTCTTCAATCCTTGGATGTGAAGACAAGAAAGGCGTTGCATTGGTTTCTAGTAGCTATGTAAAAACTATGTTAGAGGAGGCAATGGTTGAAAGTGTAAAAGACACTGATTCTCATACGTCCACTTCCTCTGATAAATCTTCTGAAATGGTGCGAATTGAGTCGGGCATGAACAGTGGGCACACCTCTGGTGACGAAATAGACACAACCACTTCGTCAGATATAGAAATTATTTCCACCCCTACACCTAATGGGGAGTACAGGCAGGAGAGACCATTTGACCTCTCGCCCTTGAGACATGCCCTCAGTCGAACCATGCGGCGAGGTAGCCCTCCTGGACACAAGCGATCTGATAGTTCCTCCAGTGGGCAGAGCACCTGGAGTAAGAATGGTGATGACTTACTTGGACCTGATGGAGGCCACCATAGGGAAGGCGAAGGAATCACACACGAGACTTTAGAAGAAGGTCCAGAGAATACAACATCTGAGAACCCCCAGAGTGATCTATCTGCAACAACCAGTTCTGGTAAGTTTGCCAGTTAGGGATCTTGGAATTTTTATTTATAAATTAGTCAGTTGTGGGCCACGGAAGGATCAAGACATTGACGTTCTAGATTAAGTGTTTTCTCAGATTTCTTTTTTTAACTGAGACTAGGTTGGATAGGAATGAAATGTATTTCCATGATTAGTAACAACCTACTTTTGAGTACGTGTAATGCATTAAATTATTTCTTTACATATTACGTATTACATAAAATGGTGGTTGTCGATCAAGTAAAGAACGCCTTAATATTTACCGATTTTTTTTTACTTCTCTCAAAGATTGTTTTCTATTCTTGAACCTTATTTTATTTATGTCCTTTCAAATATAGATCAAATGGACGAGCAGACGTCAGGAGACCCTATGGAAACCGAAAACCTTCTGAAGGTAAGTGAATAATCCCATATTTACATCTTTTGACAGGGGTGGTATTTATGTGAACCAGCATGTATCCTTTCTAACAAATCATAGCGGATAGCATGTTATCTATGTATTAAAGTCAATAAAAAAATCCCTGCATATTGAACAGCATTTTCTTGATAATCGGAATGGTAGTATTTACAATTGTATACAAATGCATTGTAGAAACCTCTGCCTTGCCCACTTCTTAGTTTGGCGAGAGTTATGTCTATTTTTTCAATTCGTACCTTCTTTTCCGATCCATTTACTGAGGTTTCCCACTGGAGAGTATATAATATTCCCTTTTGACTTAGGAAAATATTCCAAACGTAGACACCAGCAAAGAAAGCACATGTTCATTTCATACTGGTGGATACATTTATTTACTAATGGCAGGATCTTTCAAAAATCAGTATAATCAATCGATATGAAAAATCGACAGGGTGGAGGTAGTGTTAAATAAGCGGGCTACAAGAGGGTTATTATATTAGAATATTCGCCCCATCATCTACCATGTCATGGCATGAGCTGTTAAACAATTTACGATGTAGTCATAATCTGCATTTTTATTCCAATTTAACATTTAACATTGTGGTTATAAACATTCACTATAATAACAACAAGGACTCATCCGTAAACCACACTTATTTTATCACGAAATCTCCTTATATATCATGGTGGTATTTATTTTACATTTGGAGCTTCTATTTTTACCCATATTACTTGCTCGATGATTATTATCACTGCATGACGAGCAGTGATGCCATTGAGAGAGTGTATAATGTAATATCATGGTTTATCGTAGGTGGTCCTATAGATCTCCCAATAGAAGAATACCAATCCCATTTCCTTCGAGAATTAATGCAGTAATTTGTGATTCATTTATTATGCATTTGTCGATCCCTTGTGTTCGATCTTTAATTACCTATGGTTGAGATTTCTTGTGTTAATACCAGTTTTTTGTTAAAGGCCACCACTCAGGGCATGACACGGTGATGACCCTCCTAGTGTCCAACCTGCAAAGTCAATTGCCTTACATTACATATTTGAAATTGAATACATTATGTTCCTTCTCCCCGTTCAAAATTTACATTCACATTGATGGAAACTGCAAAATGGTGGGTCATACCACCTGTTCTGAAATTCCATAAACATATTTATCAGTCTTCATGCGCTATCACGAAGGGGTAATTATTTCCCTAATAATGCACAAGTTAACATTGACTTTCTTTTCGCGGGGTCATTTTTGAGGAAAAAGAACTAAATCACTGATAAGAGTCGCTGTACTCTGTCTACACACAGGACACTCAAAGTACGGAACGGGGGGCTGTAGCTCCGATTCCTCCGCTACCAACTGGCTCTCACCATCCCACGACCGGTCCAACACTTGACACTATAGTTGAGAAGGTAGAGCCCAATGAAATACAAGCGCTCCCACTTGCATCTAGGACTCTCGATGACCTTGCCCTTGTCAGAGATCCAACTAATGATATTGCGCCACAAGAGCTGCTGGAGGTTCGCAAAATTAGATATAACTTTTATAACCACCGTTACCACTATCACCTGGAGGGTTGTTTTTTTATTCATGCTTAACCTGCTTGCCACCAAATTCCTTGAGTTACTTTTCTAATTCTACAATCAAGTCCTAATACTCACCTTCAACCTGTCCTATTGCGTTTTATGAGTTGAAGTAGTATTAAGTTCCTGACCGATTCTATCTCTATCACCATCGGCACTATGTTGACTGTAAATAGGAATTAAATTAAAACTACACTACATATCTGTGACCTTCTATTGTACGGTCTCAGTAAACCTTAGTTGGTGTGCATTTATCTTGTTGTCCGCGTGAATTTTATTCTTTCATCACCATGCCCATATTTTACTATGGAAGTAAAATAGTGTATTGAATGATCGGAAGAAGCTATGCACACAATAATCATACTTTGGAGGTGGAAAAGATGTCAACATCATCGTCGCTCAGCTGGAGTCGATTATTGAACTCACATAGATAATTAAGTGTTTATTTCACAGTGTCTGTGGTGGTTCTTATGATCAGAACCTGTTACAAATTAACCATTGTTAATTGTGCTCCAGAGGCATGCCCGGGTTATGTTTATTATAAGATTCTGAATGATGCCTGGGCTGCAAGCAATTACCTTGTTCTTGGCATGTGGTATTCCTTCCTCTCTTGCCTCAGTTTACCCCTGTAGGTCTAGTCCGTTCCCATGAAAATCAGCTGCCTTGTGAACTAATTTAACATTTTATTCACTGGTCGGGTAGTCGGTGTGTTTTATCTAAATTGTAATTCGGATATTTTATCAGTACTTGTGGTCCTGGACAAGTTTTTAAATACGATTTAATTAATAGAATATTTCAGTTACATTTTGACTTAAGGTTAGGTCAAATGCTTCTACCAACTTAAGCATACTTGTGACACATATTTATACTACTTACACTTCGGACAGTTTCCCCTTTCATTTCGCTGTAGTAGAACTATTCATACTCAGGGAATTTTGTGAATAAATGATGGTTTTAAAGTTAGTTTGTGGTTATTTTTACTTCCGCATTTTTACCTTTTTGGAAGTAAGGTTTATTCATCTATGTTTATTAATATTATTTTGGTCAATAATCTCTTTTCAATATTTATTTATGGATAGAACCGTTTCTATTTATTTCTTGTAAACTTGAGATTAATGTAATTGTTTTGTGGTTGATTTTTGCGGAGTTAATTGATATCAAATAATGTATTTAAAATTCCGAGATATAACAAAAATTACAAAAAAAAACGTAGGTAAGTTATATTGATTTTATCTGTGCAACACTTACATGCCGCTTTTTGTCCCCACCGACTGGGCCCCACATACTGCTGTCATCCAACATGGCTTCTTACTGGGTTACATACTAAGGTCTATATGCAGTGCATTGTTTCCTCAAATTGTGGCTCGCATTTCCCTGAACAGATGATGCATGGTTTACCTTTTATACCTCATCTGTCTGTATGTGAACTCTTTTGATTCGATGACAACGATCTAAGAGTTCTCCTTCATCCCAATGTCCACGTTGTAAATGGTGTAATATGGCTTGGCCTTAAAGAGAATACAAAATAGTTGTGATAAGTGGGTGATTGAGGGCAGTGATGATGCAATGGAGGGTTGGGGATGTAAAGCAAACAGAAATACTATTTCTACAAACTCTTTGGATTTACCACAGGGATCTGAAATAGGTTCCCTGTGTTTGCATTCTCTAGATAGGATTTAGTAATAATCGATTAATCTTTATAATCTTTGGCGAAAAAATATTTTTAGGTATCTACATGGGTAGATAAATATTCCCAATTATTCATCGGTTGGCTTCCCCTGAAATAGATCCCTGGAGCTATTTTTATCATATACCACAAGATGCTTCTGTTTGAGCTTTTTCATCTGAATCGGAGACAATCGTATGGTGTTCTTTACTATAATCTCACAAAAACATGAACATTACTCATAATCACAACACCAAAGCTATTTAAAATAAACTCACACCAATAGAAAAATCTGAATTTCGGGACTCGATGATATTTGTATATTAAAGAATGCTTGTCTATTGTAGAAACTGGCGGAGAAGGCGGAAGTACTAGACGCGCGGGAACGGAAACTGGTTGAACTCAGCAAAGAAAACATTGATTTGGAAGAAGCAAAGGAAATATTGAAAAAGTAGGTATTTTATCTATGACAGCAATCTTGGGCAAGTGTCCCTCATGAACTTTTTAATCATCTATAACTCTTGTGTGCCGTTAAAGACTTGTATTTCCTTTATTATCTCGGCAATGTATCTGAATGTTTGTTATTGATTGTGAAAAGTAGTTTATGATGCTTTGACTTTTATTCTGTCATACTGGCATTCTTCGAGTTGAAGGTGTCGTTGAGTCCTGTCGATTTTCGTTTTTGCAAGTTTTGATTAGTTACCACTAATAACTTTTCTCCATTTCTTAATGATATAGCCAACTGAAACAAAGTGAAGAAGCAAGAGAAGCCGAACTCGAAGATCTGAACACAATAACTGAGGAATTCACAGCTCGCTTGGCTGATTTTGAGCAAAGGCAGCAAGCCACTGTCCGGGTATGTATATTTCTAAAATTTTGCTCACTGGCAGGATAATTTGTATGAAAGACTACAGTATTTATACTAAATGATTAAAAAGTATCTTGGAAAACTTATTAAAATTGTCGAATCTCACCCAAATTCCCAAACATAAAATTGTAAAAAAAAACAACCCAAAACAAACCCCAAACAAGTGAATTTTTAATTACCCCTCCCCCTTTACCATGTGCCATGTGCCTACATCCATCCCTGAATACAAGCGTGTATGACTTTAAATACTCTTCATCTCAAACAAAATCTATTTAGTGAATAACTCTTGTAGCGGAAAAAAACCCCCCAAAGACATCATATTTTTCCTTCTAAATTCTAGGAACGCGATAGTCTAAAGAAGCAGTTAGCTGGAGTCCAGAATGATTTATCCAAAAAGTAAGTGCAACCATTCTATTTTGACTTTAGTCATGTGCTTTCAAAAACGATTGTTTGATCATGAATATGTGATTGTGACATTGAGTTGAAAAAGCCTGTATATTGGAAATTGTCTATCCCGCAGAACTAATTCCAGTAGCGGTATGGAAAGATTACTGAAAGAAAAGGACCAACAAATATCAGAACTCCTCGAAGAGGGAGAGAAACTTTCTAAGCAACAATTGCAGAGTAATAATATCATTAAAAAGCTACGAACAAAGGAAAAAGACAATGACACTCTACTGAAAACTCAAAAGTAAGTTTATTTCTGCCTGTTATTATTTGCTTAAGTAGTCGAATATTCTATTAATACTGTTCAGTTCTGATAAAGTCCTAACATACGCAGTTTTCACCCAGCTCTATTGAAATGTAGTTGCTTGATTTCCTATAAAACGCAGTTTCCCGTAACTTGAAATCTATTGGTTTAGTATGGATTGGATGCTGATGTAAATTACATGCTTCTTTCTTGAAGGACTAAACTCGAGCAGCAGTCCGAAGAACTTGCTCATCTACGAAAGGTACTCGACTCAAAGGAAGATTTAGAAAAGCGACAAATAGGTCTGTATGAACATTGATCTTCTAACTTTTTCTGTCGTCTTTCATGCAGAGCTGATCCTCAGAAGTCATATTTATTTGACTTGATGGCTTTCCAGTATAATAGAATTGCAATGATTAAGTTTCGTGATTGCTAGTTCCATTCTAAAATAGAATTCCTACTTTGTATTTCAGAAGCTATAAATCAGCAGAACATCGCGGTTAAAAAACAGGATTCTGATATTTTACAACTGAAGGTATGTTCTACTGGTTTCTGAAAATAAGAATAAAGTTGCACTCTGAAGACCACCTATTACAAAGGGTTATTGAAACAGGTGAAATATCAATTTGTAAATAGTCTTACTTCAGAAAACGGATATAGGTGACCCACAGACAAAATGTAATGGGTAGTGCTAATTATTTTATTAACTAAGGATACCATCATTTGCGAGTTTAATAAGATCCGATATTATTCTTTAAAACGTATATGAATCAAGTATTTCAGTTTTACCTAACCTTAAATCTATATATATCCAGGGTGAAAATGAAGACCTACAAGAAAAGGCTCGTGGTTTGCAGGCAGCTCTCGATAATTCATACAAGTGAGTATTTATTAGTCTCTACATTATTATTATATTTGAGATTATTAATGGCAAATTTATAATTTGCCATTTCTTACTTTAACTAAAATAAAATTATGTGAAGTCAGGGATTTTGGTCCGGCCAGCATTCTTGGTCGTTCGTCGTTCGTCGTTCACATTCCCAACATTCCAGAGTCATGTGTACAATTGGATGCACACATTGAGCATATAAATCAGGCTCCAAGTTGAATAGTACTGAATAGATTGGAGTATGTTTTGTACTGCATTCAGTTTGGTTAGGTTGCAATGTATTTTGAACTTTATTTTGGTCTGAAATGTTGGTTATTAGAGATTGGTAAAAGTGAATTGTTGAAGTGAATTGTACATGTCCTGAAAATCTGTCTCATGGTGGGCTCCTCCTGCCAGTCCTCCTGCCAGAAATAGTCAGAAATATGTACAATTGGTAGTTGTACACATTCAGTATGCAAGGCTGGCTGTGATTTGGTCAATAGTATGTAAATTCCAGTATGTTTTGTATTGCATTCTGTTTGTTTATGTTGAAATGTATTTAGAAATTTATTTGGGTCTGAGATGTGGGTTATTACAGATTGATTAAAGTGAATTGGTTAAAGTGAATTGTACATTTTCTGAAAATCGGACCCATACATGTATGCTCATGTCTGTAACTAAATTGTGTTGTGTCTGTAACTAATGGGCCAGAGATAAGATAAGGCCTGTGGACCCAGACGTATGACACCTGTTGTTGTTTGTTTAAACAACAACAGTTTAAACTTTTTAAAATCTATGATATAACCAAGACATACGATTCCAGGTCCAATCTCCACATATCCCTTCATTCTGAGGGAAACTAAAAACTTAAACTAATCAACCTTAAATCTCTACAGGCCCAAACCCCATGTATCCCTTCATTCCAAGGGAAATTATTTCATCTTGCAAATCCATATCCAGGCTATGCTACATCATTGCATCATCCACCATGCTATGCCCTGGGATTAACTGATCTACTTGAAACCTTTATCCTCACATAATCAACCATATTACTTCAGGCTCAAACACTTTACAAACCCCTTCAAATGAAGGGGAAAATTAAACTAATCTAACCAAGACATATGATTCCAGGTCCAAACTCCACATATCCCTTCATTCTGAGGGAAACCAAAAACTTAAACTAATCAACCTTGAATCTCTACAGGCCCAAACCCCATATATCCCTACATTCTGAGGGAAATTAAAACTAAAATCAACCCACCATGGTGTATAGTGGATACAAGGATGTAGAGTAGAGGAGGACATTCCCCCACCATTGTATATAGTATGACCCCAGGGGGACATTTCCCCGCCATGGTGCATAGTATGAGCCCAGGGGGACATTCCCCCGCCATGGTGCATAGTATGAGCCCAGGGGGACATTTCCCCGCCATGGTGCATAGTATGAGCCCAGGGGACATTTCCCCTCCATGGTGCATAGTATGAGCCCAGGGGGACATTTCCCTGCCATGGTGCATAGTATGAGCCCAGGGGGACATTCCCCCGCCATGGTGCATAGTATGAGCCCAGGGGGACATTCCCCTGCCATGGTGCATAGTATGAGCCCAGGGGGACATTTCCCCGCCATGGTGCATAGTATGAGCCCAGGGGGACATTACCCCGCCATGGTGCATAGTATGAGCCCAGGGGGACATTTCCCCGCCATGGTGCATAGTATGAGCCCAGGGGGACATTTCCCCGCCATGGTGCATTTATGGGACATTTATGTATGTGTGTATGTATGTGCTACGTATGTATGTGCTACATATGTATGTGCTAGTATGTATGTGCTAGCTACGTATGTGCTAGCTACGTATGTGCTAGCTACGTATGGTGCAGCTACGTATGGTGCAGCTACGTATGGTGCAGCTGCGTATGTGCTGCGAATGTATGTGCTAGGTATGCATGCATGTGCTATGTATGCATGCATGTGCTAGGTATGCATGCATGTGCTAGGTATGCATGCATGTGCTAGGTATGCATGCATGTGCTAGGTATGCATGCATGTGCTAGGTATGTATGTATGTGCTGTATGTATGTGCTGTGCTGCACTCTAATGTGATGCGCAGCACTCTAATGTGATGCGCAGCACAGTGCTGCACTCTAGAGTGCACAGTGCTCCCTCCAGGACATCAAAGATACATCATTCATGGCACTTATGAATATATGAAGGCACAAATTTGCCATTACTTTTGTATCTCAAAAGTTCTATGATAAGAAGCATATTCTTGTTATTTATTAACAAAACTTTAAAAATGACTCATTATGCTCTCCAACTTGACGTCGCAAGTATACGATACCTCATTTTAAAATTCTTTCTTCAACAGAGAAATATCCGAGCTTCACAAAGCAAAGGCTGCTGCGGCAAGTGAAAATCAATCCGCCAGGCTTAGTGTGGAAATGCAGGCAAAGCAAGAGCTGCAAATGTCCATGGAGCGTCAGCAGCACAACCACAAAAAAGAAATAGAAGCATTTATTACTCAGGTGAGGAGTCATATTGTATTGTCATTTTTAACAATTCCGTACATCATCTTTAGTAATTTAGTATAAAAATGTCAAGATATTGATATTGATACCTCTTCGACGATAACACACAAGTCTCTAGATGTAAATATTAATAATTCAGGGTGCGGTGGAAAACCGGGTTTACCCGAGCCGCATTAATTTGTGACCAGCGTCACTCTTATCAACCTGAATAAAATTCGTTAAAAAAAAAAAAAAAATAGTCTAACGATAAATTATCAATATAGACGGAAGATCTCCAGATGAGCATCGTCCGACAAGAACGGGAACAGGGGCGTCGTGAAGATGTCCTTAGACAGGAGATCGCTGATCTTCAGCAGGTTGGTTAATCACTTTGATTTATATTTGGCATTATTATGCCAGGTACTCAGGAGAGAAGACTAAAAACCATCTCAACTATTTCTAGGGCATAAAAGAACAATTTAGAAACTAAACAGACCACCAAAAGAACTCATGATTTTACCGACTACTTACTATGTTGCCTGCATATTGCTTGTTGTAAGAGTATGCACACGAACATCGTTTGATAAGGGGAAAAATAAAAATACCCAGATGGATTTATACCTCTAGAATTTATTAACTTTCACTTAAGATTATTGGTTCTGTCGTTATTTTTTCAGCGTTTACAAGAAGCTGAAGAACGCAACCAGGACTTGACACAAAGTGTTACGTCCGCAACTCGCCCTCTACTCAGACAAATAGAGAACCTGCAATCTACATATTCCGTGCAGTCTGGTTCATATGAGAAGCTGGAGCGAAATCTTACTGAAAGACTGAGTAAGTATTTTGTCATTCTTTTGGGGGTGAAATCACATGAATCGTGGAGCGCAGCTATTATGATATAGGTGGATTTCCGGACTTAATTAATTCCAATACCAAAATAAAACCATGTTAGTTCCCAATGGATTGCAGGTGTCTAAACATGAACAATTAAGTAGATGTATCATCTGAGCCATCTCACCATGGCACTTCCAGTGACATCGTATTGGTGTCTCTGGGGAGAACCTGGAATGGATCCCAGTTGGGACGGCTTAGTAGTCTTGACTTAACTCGCATGGTTGCCCTGAGGCTGTACAGAAGCATTTTCCTTTGTCCACTATGATTACGTATCCTGGAATCCTCACCGATTATATACTATGCATTTCTAGATGAGGCACAGACTTCCCTGGCTGAGGCTCAGGAGAAAGAACGTGCAGCTAACGAGCGTCTCCTCGATATACAGGCGCGTTTCACATCCGTAGAAACGCAGGTCTCTACACTAAGACAAGAAAAGTCCCGCCTCACTGCTCAACTTGAGGTAGAAAAAACGAAGCTTGTTGTCCTAGAGGATGCAAAAAATAGGTCAGTGTTAACTGTTTTTGATGATACAATATTGTATACATATACTATTCCCGATTAAAGTTATTTGGGAATGTATTATGAAAATATTGTAGCTGGTTATCTCCATTTCAAACAAGATACCTTGTTTTCTTCAACAGTTTATAATTGAAATCCTCTTGATTCTAGTGAAACTGCTCAGCTGGAGGCTCTGAAAGCTAGAAGTAGTGACGAAGTCACAGGTTTGAAGAAAGAGAAGGTAATTGTCTTTTAAATCGAACGTGATAATCTCCCAAGTCTATTCACAGCCTGGACCTTCTATAATACAAAAGCGATTTTATTCGTCAAGTTGCGCTCTCAGCTTTTTTTTTCAGCCCCATGTTAATATTAATGTTAATTTCAACTTTTCGTCGTAGCTTTTGCTGGAAAGTCAGATGGAAATAGAGAAGATGAAGACAGAAGCAGAGAAGAAAAAGCTGATGCTGGCACATGAGCAGTTGCGAGACAAGGTCAGTATGTCTATTTGGTGATAATTTTTTAATAATTTTTGTAATAATTGCGATGTCTTATGTTGTATATAGGGATTTTTGCAGGCTTCTACTTATTGGTTAATTTTCGCTATATTTTAGGAGTTACAACTTCAGCGACAGGCTCTCACTCCCAGTCCCAGATCTACAAGAGAAGATAGTATTCACAGTGAACCTTCGACACCTATGTCCATGAGTCTTACCCAGGTAAATACCTTTCAATAATAACTGACAACCATACTATTTCATGTAAGTTCTATTTCCTCTAGATATCTTGGTATGGAAGAAAGTAGTTGTAATGGTATCTCTTATGCCATTGATTGTTTTATTAACTGCCCAATAGTTAAATCCTGCCCTTTTGTGAATCATTTTTGTGTTACCTTAATGCCTATGATATGTATATCATTTTGATATTAGTGGTATTATCTCTTTTAAGTTTCAAATGTTTGGCAAACGGGCAAGTGACTTTTTATATATTTGTTGGGTTTGAGGTGTCTCCTTCATGGCTGTAGATTACGATTAAGTCTACAATGAGATAAGCCTTCCATGTAATTATGTACATCGCCCTCTGTTCCTCATTCCAAAATTGAAATAACACACCAACCTCATATAACCGCTGGGTTAAATTAAAGTATCTTCTTTGTAGGGAGAAAAACGAGTTTCTAATAGTAATATAAAGTACATATTGCTTTTGCACTCTTTCTCTTCATAAATTTTGTGTTGCGTTCACTCATCTGCTCACCTGTTAGAAAGGAATGTTGTTTTCGGATGCTCATATACTGGATATATTTTTTCTTCACACATTTACTCACAGAAGTAAGGTTTCGTTTTAAAGTTTCAGTGACACTTCAGACACTATACTGCGTGCTGTGAATTTGTTCCACTTACTTCCTGTTGTACACAGAAAACATAATTTCATTATGGTTCTTCTTTAGGAGGAAATTCTTGAGAAAACACTTATGATGGGATCAGCTAATGGCAGCTCTTCTAGTTTGTATGAGTCTTTGCGTCATACTGGTGCAGCTTCGTTGCTTGAAAATCTACAGTCCCAACTCAAGCTAAAGGAAGGAGAAATCGTTCAGCTGCAGGTATGTATTGTCGCTTGAAGTGTACATTTTTCCATTCTTGTCTAAGCTGTGGTCCTTTCAAAATTGTTATGCCTGCATAATTTAACATGGGCAGTCTGGGGTACATGAACCCATTTGTTTGTAGCGGAATTCCTGTTTGCCCATAGACTTACAGAAATTAATTAAAATAGTCTCAGAATCGAACACCGTGTAGAGTCCGTAACTAGAACCTGTATAACATTTCATTCGAAAAAATAAATGGCCAGAACCTAATATTCTTATCTCCTTTTAATTTTTTTTTGTACGTGGGAGTAACGTAGAGCAAACTACCGTTTTCTTCTATTCTAGAGTGAGATAAAAGACCTGGAACAGACTCGAGAATCGATGGCACGAGAATTAGTGAATCTATCCAGTAAGAATGATGAGCTCGAACAGCAGCTCGAAGAACACCCAATTCTCAAGCGAGCTCACAAGGTAAAACCGTAACAGAATTATTGTACATGTATACGCTAATTTTAGAGAAAATTACGGCGATACTCTTTATTAATTAATCGACAATAAAAAGAAAATATCAATAATAAAATGTCATACGGATCATTCTTCGTACAATCGTTCCGATACCTCAAATTTCCATGGATTTTAGCCACCATTATCTTTTAACAAATTTACGTTTAAATTCCTGAAAAAGGTTGCAGGCGTTGGATCACGCACGATTCGCACATATTTGACTCTATTAAATAGCCTCTGTATTTAATTTTCAGGATTTGGATGCTCGGTATCAAGCCCTTCTTCAGATGTATGGAGAAAAGGTGGAAGAAGCCGAGGAGCTTGCAATGGATTTACACGACATTAAAGATATGTATAAAGCTCAGGTCAGTGCAGTCATCACCTTAAATACTTGAGCCACACTTACGTCAAACTACAACCCAGTCCCTCCCTAATAGTTGAAGGAATGACATATGGGACAATTTTCTTCAAATTACATTATTAAGTGCTACTGCCTTATGATTCAAAAGCGCTTTCGACGTTGGATCCACGTAAAGTTCATCCCCAATTAAATTCAAATCTGACCATCGTTTATTATTTCAGCTTATTCGAATCTAACTTTGTATACTTTCAGATTGAAGAGCTACTAAAAAGAGTCAGATGAAACCACAGGTCTGGGCGTTGACGTCTAGAATGGACATAATCGTTAATGAAAATAATACGGACCCATCTACCTGTTCGTCGATGATCTATATATATATATAGATAGCCATAATTTGTTGTCATATTCAGCAATTGTAAAAAACTATTTTTCCTATTTGCGATATTTATCGGTTGTACATAGAAGTTGGGGGAAAGTTTTAAGATTTATTTTAAGTTAGTATAAGTCTGCATTTTTTGTAAAACGTATATCTGGAGATACCTTCAAATAAGTTTTTGTAAACAGTTTTTGTAAAACGTATATACTGGAGATACCTTCAAATAAGTTTTTGTAAAAAGTATATACTGGAGATGTTCAAAGGTTCCTTTCAAATAAGTTATTCATGTGATGGCGTTCATCGGTTCTGTAAAACCACATATTTCCAGACTAATGTAGGGGAGATGAAAAGGTACGATTTGTTACTCTTGTTTTGTGGGACACCATCTTGTAAATAGACCATGGAGTGGTGACCATGTTGTTACCATTTGACAATCATGCCATGTTTTTGTTTAGGATATTGACTATGCGCCCTCAATGAGAGGGTTATTATGGATATTGATGGTCGCACTAATTATATGAATGTCTCTGTCCCAGACCGATTCTTCTCGCGAACCTTCGATTCATCTATGGAACCATTCCAATTGTTATACTATCATACTAGGTCTCGGTCGTTGCTCTGGCAGAGATTTTCCGCCGGTAAAAAGGGGTCTTGGATCGTCCTCTTCCCCCCCCCCCCCCCCCCCCTTTATAATAGTAAATATCTGGGACAAGTGGGTGTAGAATAATCATGTACGTTATCCTCCAGTAGCGTTTTTCTCCTTGGAATAATGAAAAATACATTATGCGAATTTATATGGATAATACCGTGAAATTAATATATTGAAAAAAGACAACTATTTCATAGCAGTTATAAATTGTCTATTGAGTTGGTGCAAATTAGGGAAATGTGGGAAATATTATCTAGGTTATTTGATGTGGGGATGTGTGCAAGATTTGTATAGCTTAGCATTGCCGACCTTGCATAATGCTAAAACACATCAGTTTGTTAATGGTTTCGTGGATAGTGTTATTTTGGTGTACATTTTTCTGTCGGAGACTCAGCAGAAAACGCGTTATCTACCGTTCTTTAATCCGCTGTTCTTTCATATTTCTCAAGGCGCATCCTTTTAAATTAAGTGACCCTATGTGATACCTAGCTGTGATCTAAGAGCTTATTCCCTATACCTGGAACATATAATAAGTGGAGAAACAATGAAAGACGGCTTGTTGTATATAATATCTTGGTTATAAGGAATAATGGAACATATATGAAAATTGTATACAAGCTGCTGTGCTGACTTGTGCTAACTACGTAGTAGATTTATGTGGTTCTGTAAAGCGGTTTCTTCTCGGGGAAATAAATGGATATAAACTACATATTGCAAATGCTGTCTCGGCTTAAGTTCCATTCCATTCTATATCCTCTGCATATTCATTTTAAACCTGGTACGCTCACCGTAAGCACTCCCCAAGCATTGATATTTTCCAGTAGGCGAAAGGAACAAGAGTTAATCAGGCCTCGAAGTTCAACATACACAGGTCTTCATTTTATCAACCATCAAATTATTTTCAGAGGGCAAATACAACTCGCTACTCCTTGCAGAGGAAGCCATCGTCGTTACTCGAAAATTCGAGAGAAAAAAACACAATACACAAACATTTGAAGATAGCGTCTTATTTATTGACACAACGGGAACTGTACTGCAGGCCAATGTCAGAACAAAACCCACCCGTGACGTATAATTTCTTTTATGTGTGATAACCATTGGTTGGTGTTAATATGGAATATTTAGTTTCTTGCTCCCATCTTGTATCCACTTTGTACAAAAGCAAACATTTTTTTTCATAGTTTGAGATACACACGGGTACCTGTTGATATAAATACGCCAGGCATTTATTTGACTTCATGGGGATCGCAACCTGGTTGATGGATCTTAGTGTGGGGCCAGAATGTTGGCTTATCGGCATTACGACTTTGGTCAGGGAAGTAGTCAGCATACATTTCGTGTGTCATCTCCTCGGGTGACGGCAGTGAGTCGATTTTACCGAGCTGAGAAAGAAATGAAATCAGGTTAGCAGTTATTTTTCCCGGTATTTGTTTAGCTATTTAAGAATTTCCACATAAAATGTTACTAAAAATGTTCGTATTAGTACATTGAATTTATTTTAGTTTTATATCTAAAGAGTAAAGCAAAATTCAAGTCGACCACACTGAAATGTAGGTCATAAAAGGAAGATTCTTACCAAGGCTTGGGCTTCTGCCATGACCTTTTGGCAATCGCTTTTGTATGTTGTGGACGCCTTGGTCTGGGAAAGATAATGTGTAAATCTATTTGTAGATTCTAAATTCTTTCCATGTTATCTCTAACACCAGACAACGAGTGTCACACTAATAATATGCGCATAACCTGTGTCATATATATTTAAAAACAGCAATATATTAATATTTTATTACTACGAACGGATGAGTAAAGTAAAATCACAAATGATTTCTAGAGAAAGACAAACAATACAGATTACAATTTTTCGGAGCACTTAAATTCATAAATATATTACTACTACCCCATGAGACCTAAACATATGTTGAGAGATATTTCTCTTTATTTTGTCATGAAATGAATGGACACTTACAGCCGCCTGTTCCTCAGCATCGATGGCAGCTTTGAGGTTATCAGCATCGGCTGGGTAAGGTACTTTCACTCCTTCATACTGAAACACAACCAACATCATCAATATGCATCAAGGGCGAGGCGACAGGTGGTAATTTAGGATCTAGTACTAATCAAATGAAAGTCTCATTGTCTGATGTTTTTACAATGGGTAATAAAATCTGGGAGAGGACTTCCAGTAAATGCCCTATCCTACTAGATGCGACTTCAAACGATGCATCATGGCTTCATAAGACTGGCAAGTAATGCAATAACTATGCTGTATAGGTTTACGTTTTACGACCTAGAATAGTATATAGGCCTAGTTCTAATTTTCACAAATCATAATTTTGTTCAGCTTACCGCTTTCTGGAACTCATCTACGACGGCAGGGCTGGCAAGGCGCGACTTGTAGAAAGCCCAATCAATTTTGGGGAGGGCTTCGGGTTTTGAATGTACCCTGCACATGGAAAATGGAATATTTCAAGTCGAATTATTTTAAGTCACAGCAATTATTAATTTCTTTGTTTATTTGATCAATTATTTACCTTGACAAAAGAAGACCAAAATAGAAACAAACTTTATTGTGGAAACAAGTGTTTGCCTTACATTCATGGACGAATATGATAACAAGTTGCACCTGGAATGGACTACGTCATGGACTAAACTCAATATGTGCTAAGCAGTATAGTTACACATGTTTATAGTATACATTTATAACTACATCTGTACATACAGTATGTATATAGTAACACACAATTATACATACATGTATACTGTATGTACATACATGTATGTAGCAATGTCTAAATTCATATAAAAGAGATTTAAGTGAAAGACTATTCTTAATTTCAAGTTAGCATGTGGAAGTTTTGACTATGTGTGATAGTCCATTCAACTCCTTATTGTAACTTCCAACACAGCGCTACTAAGCTACTGGAGTACTGTTACTATGCCGTTGTACCGTACATCTTGATTGAAATCCACTTTGTGGAATCAAGTAGCCCATACAACTTGAGATCACCTAAATCCTAATAGGTCCACCAATATTGCAATAGGCCTACAACCAGCCACATAAACCTCACTTTTTAAAATACAAAATTATGGGAAGTGGCTAGGCCTAATGCCCTGTTTCAACAGTTCTCCCAGGCACACCAGTGCTAGTTTGGAGGCCCACCACCTGTACATTGCCAAGGCATACGCCTGTCGCAGACAGGGTTGGGTGGAAGTTTATACTAATAATGAGGGCGTGAGTCTACTGGGAAGGCAAAGATCAATGGGTACATGCAAAGTTGTTCACCTTTTACATGTTGTCTCTAGCACTATTTCGCTGCAATTTTGTAATGCGCCGTTGAAGTTTACATGTTGTTTTGGTCTGATACATTTCTGAATCGGTAACCACAACTCCATGCCATGCTGCGCCATCTTGGACTGGAGTCACGTGACCGCAAGAGGCAGAAACCTACCATACCTAGTGACCAATAACCAGCTACAACACTGCAGACATGTTTTACCATTTTCACTGTCCCTTAAGCGGATTGGCTGAGCCAGCTTAGATAGGCGAGGCTTCATTCTGCCGGCCTTTGTGAGTTTTGTAAGTTTCTGCCTTTAGCAAAGTAGCGCCATTCCTTCAAATATTCATGGCGGCGATTCCATCGCCTCGCTAGCAGTTTAGTCTATAGTTTATTTAATATTACAGTATGAGCAACGCACAATGACAATATGAAGTAAGTTTTATCATTGCTGAAAGGTAGGAGATAAATTTGAGGGATTGATTGTAGTTTGTGGAAGTTATGGGCTGTTAAGGGCCGTCTATGGCACTCTACTATAGAACACTGTACAACTCCACCTGCGGTGGACTTGTATGCTACGACTAACCAGTGCCTGTCACCAGAAAGAAATGTTAACTTAACGTCTTAAGACGTTCACATAGTCATACCATTGACAACGCAACCTTTTGTTGCGTGTCAGTTAAATGTAATTATGGATTAAATCTTTTAGTTGGACCAGAGCCATTGTATGTATAGCTCTGGCGGGACACAAGATCAACAAAAATGAAAATCCATTTTATTCTCCAGTTATTTTTCATTTTGTAGTTTCATCTACGACTACATCCTTGATTATACCCAGTCTTAGAACATGGAATTATATCTAGTTCATGTTATGAACTGTTTGAGAGAATAAGAATAGGCCCATAGCTTAATGGCATTATCATAATGATTATGCTTTAATAGCAGTGGCAGCGCTGCTATGACTATGTCTAGACTCTCCCACGACCACCGCGCCACCGGCTACTCACTAAAAATAGACCAGTCGTACCCGTTATCACGGTCCTACGCACATAGTAGAAGAAAAGGGAATTGCTGCTGTCTCTGCCCACGAAATAAATGCTCATTCAGCTTTTTCTCAGGTGTGAGAACTACCGTATATTAGTAAGCAACGATATTAGCTAGTGATTACTGGAACAATATTGTCTAGAAAAGAAGATATAAGCCCATTTACCACTTTCGATTGGTGTGTTATGATTCGAATCGACAGCCATTGCCGCATTTTAGTTCCTAAACAAGCCGCTACGGCGCCACTACTGCTGGCGGTACACATGCCTCACACAGGCATGTGTATTATTAGACACCAAAACAAAAGCGTAGGTGGCAAGCGGGAGCCGTGGGGTGGGGTGGTGGGCAGCATTGAAAATGAGAAAAAGATTCCATATTTATATAATACAAGTACATAGCCTAAGACACCACACCCAAATTAATCTTGCGGTAATACTCTGGACCGCCGCGGTGGCCTAGTTGGGAGAGCTTGGGACTCTCTCTCAGCAATGACGCCCTGCGAGCGGGAGGTCTGGGGTTCAATCCCAGGCCGGTGCCGAGTAGAGTGAGTTTTCATCCTGGGTCCCTCCCAAAGGTTTCTCACTTGAAAGGCATTCAGAAAATGTTCCAAATTCCAAATTCATGGTCCCCGACGTAAAGCTGTAATTGTAAAGGCCTATGGCCTATATCCACAAATAGTGGTGTGCCAGCGTCGTTAAACAAATGCCTTCCAGGCCATATATATTATAAGTTCAGGATGCTGCTCAAGGCCAAGCCCAAGGAAAGGGGGGAAACACTGTCCCTGTTTGTCATGAAAGATGAACATAACATTTCTAATGATAGATCGATCAGAATTGCCACCTCACAGTAAATGCCTTTTGGATAAGCCATTAATCTTATTTTTACGCTTCATAATAGTTACCAGGCCTCAACAGAGTACACTACAGGGTAAAATATCATGACCTCTGTGACTTTGGAAATGAATGTGACACTGACAGCTTACTGTCGCACCGGTCAACACTCACCTTGTTATGAAGACGTCGGATTTAGCCTTAAAAGCACGAAACGCTTCCTTTTGAGCGACTGGTACTCGTTCGGCAAAAGCCATCCAGTCCACAGCCGATTTGGCTATGCGTCGGCCAGCCATGATTAAGAATTCCACACGAAGACACGCAAGTGAAGCCCAGAAGTGGAGAGCCGCACCGTTGTCAGAATGGCGACTGCTAATCTCGGGGGTAGTCTCACACAAACGAGATATTTTTGGTAAAATTTAAGAACATTTTTTCGAAAACATATCCAATGCTTTCTGAATTACATAAGATAATCAAATTGAGTATTAAATTTTGCTGGAATTCTCAAAGAAAAAAAATCTCGTTTTCTGCGAGATTAATGGCCAAACATGGCGTCAGAAGCAGGAATGGAGGTAAACGACGGATGCGACCCGAGGACTCCTCGGCGCACCCCTCGAAAAGACGAATGGGTTAAATTAAATGTAGGCGGAACACTATTTCAAACCACACGGACAACTTTAAGTCGAGACCCCAAGTCCTTTTTGTACAGACTTTGTCAAGACGACCCAGATCTTAATTCCGACAAGGTAAGCCCCACATCTTATAAATTAATTTGCCGAGTGTCCAAATCTCACCAAGATGTTAGCCTATTTAAAAAAACCCTGCTTACTAGCCACCTCCTTTCAATAGATTAGTGAATATACCCGACTTTCATTACGCCGAATACGAAACAACGTGAAACTTTTAATGGTGACAGAACATAACCATAGCATAGGCTTATTTGTTTATTGCCAATATTGGTCGTGCGAAATGAAGCCGCTCCCGATGCTAAGCCTGTGTCTGTGACTTGAGTGAGACCGAGACGTTTGGACTCTGTGAGGGGAGTGTCCATGAGGCTGAGGGGTTCGGACGGAAGGGTCCCAGGCCTTGGAAGGTAGGGCCCCGGTCTTGGCCCCTTGGCGGGGCTTAGTTCACCGGTTTGCATTTACTAGTCAAGTAACTACTTTTATTAGTCTATATTTACTCGGGACAGTCCACTACCAGCTTGACTGACTTAGGACCACCAATTTAGAGTTAGTTTTGGTATTGTTTAAACTTTAGTGTTAAGTCACATGTGATGTAAGGTTCCGTTGGTTGGCCGGCAGGGCAGTACCGTCCAAGGAACCATCCAAGGAACCTACCTAGAGGTTGTCATTGATTTTCATCAAATTTCAACCATTTTTCAGCGTAAATGTTGGGAAACGTTTCGTACCAACCTCTAGCAAGGTACTAAGTACAAAATTGCCCTTGAGCCATCCTGTTGTCGCATACTGTACATGGGCTATGTGATTCCGTTTGTAACTTTGTTCGCTGAGAATGATACTGCCATAGCAGGCTTAAGCACTGAGCCTTGTATCAGAGTTAGGGGTAATACGGAAGGTAGCACTATAAGCCGCATTTTACACAAAACCCACATTTTACACGAAAAACCCGCATTTTACACTTTTTTTGTGTATTCTATCTTATATCATATTATTTCATATTCTAAGTTGGGGAGTGTCAGGGCGGAGAGGGGCTGGTGGGGGGTCGTGGTTTTTTTTTTCATGTTTTCATTTTACACTACTTGGGTTGTTTACTTTGTGTATTCTATCAAGTTTGGGGTGGGGGTGGGGGGTTTCATATTCTAAGTTGGGGAGTGTTGGGGCGGGGGGCCGGGAGGGTGGAGAGGGGCGGGGGGATAGGGTCGGGTATTTTTTCATGTTTTCATTTCATTACTCTACCTAATAGGGGTAGCCGGATATGTGTATTCATGCAGGGTCAGTCAATACACACTAGTGAATATATATGTGTCTTCATGCTGGGTCAGTCAATACACACTAGTGAATATATACATGTGTATTTATGCTGGGTCAGTCAATACATACTAGTGAATATACATGTGTATTCATGCTGGGTCAGTCAATACACACTAGTGAATATTAAGATATAACTAAACGCGAGATGCATATGGGGCAACGGATTCACAAAACGCAAGTGGCTTTTGGTGAGTGTCTTTCACAAGTGCCAAAGCAAGTGGCTTTTGGTGAGTGTCTTTCACAAGTGCCTTTGGCACTTGTGAAAGACACTCACCAAAAGCCACTTGCGTTTTGTGAATCCGTTGCCCCATATGCAGCTCAAGTTTAGTTATATTTTTATGCCATGATTTAAGAGTTAGCCTATTTAAGAGTTATTTACCTTCATTGCATGTCTCGCAACCCTCGGACTCGGCAAAAACAAGCGCTTACATGGTTGCGTCATGAAATGAGCGTCATTGATTGGCGCAACTAAATTTACGCAACCAATCAAAATAACGTTGTAGATTGGTTGCATTCGAAAAACGGATTCCACTAGTGCAATCCAGGCATGTTTATGCCATGGGCTAATCTGGCCATGTTTTTGTGAATACCCACACCTATCATGGCATAAACATGTGTATTTATGCTGGGTCAGTCAATACACAATCATACAGGAGAAGGTACATGGGGACGTACAGGAGGAGGTATCCTCCAGTAACCTTCTCCTGTACCTCTTCCATTAACCTCCTACATTAATTCCTCCAGTAACCTCCTCCAGTAATCTTCTCCAGTAATCTTCTCCAGTAATCTTCTCCAGTAACCACCTCCAGTAATCCCCTCCAGTTAGCTCCTCCATTTACCTCCTGCAGTTACCTCCTGCAGTACATC
Organism: Sthenelais limicola; assembly: GCA_942159475.1. Classification (NCBI taxonomy): domain Eukaryota; kingdom Metazoa; phylum Annelida; class Polychaeta; order Phyllodocida; family Sigalionidae; genus Sthenelais; species Sthenelais limicola. The sequence goes on along the minus strand of OW804095.1, from coordinate 108,463,849 downwards.
CTCCAGTCCCCCCATATTTAGTCCAATCTGCTAAAATGTGTCATAAATTATTTTGGAAAATTGTGGTTACTCCAGGGCTGGGAAAGCCATTAGAACATGCACTATCCCCCATATGTTCCAGTGCTCACAAAAAATAATGATATACTAATAACACTGGTGTCTATTGAGCCGCCGCCCCCCCCCCCCCCAACAGTCCCTCCGCCCCCCCCCCCCCCCCCCAACACTCCCTCCGCCACCCCCCTCCAACCCAAATTTATAGAATTGATAAAAAGTGTAAAATGCGGGTTTTTCGTGTAAAATGCGGGTTTTTCGTGTAAAATGCGGCTTATAGTGCAACTGAATACGGACGCCATATTACCCACACCCTGCAATATTACCCGCACCTAAAGAAAAAATAGTCCCGATCGTAATTATTTTTATTTAAATAATTATTTTGGCGGAAATTGCACAAGTATACTTTCATGTTTATCGAAGCCTAACATTTACCAAAGCTTACCAAAGCATTACTTGTGTTTTCAAAAGATTTAAAGCTGTGAAAAGGATGCAAATTGATTTGAAAACCTGGAATAATATAAAGGAAGGAATATTCCCTCCAGTTAACTTACATTTTATTCCTCTTTATGGTAATCCGTAATGTACACAAGTGATCACGTGAAAATGTCATCAATGACCCAACGTTGGCGGATGGGTCACAGTGTGTGAGGTGTGAGGGGGCACCTAAGTGTATGGTTTGTCATTGATTTTCATCAAATTTCAACCATTTTTCAGCTTAAATGTCAGGAAACGTATCATACTGACGTCTAGCAAGGTAATAATAAATACAAAATTGACCAAGGGCCATCCTGTCATCGGGTGTAGCGATTCCAGTAAATGTAAATGTGTACACACAAATGTTATTGTTGCCGTCTTCTCATAATCATGATCGTGAAATAGAAATAGGGGATCTTGGGGTAATTAGCCAATGACGAACATGGGAAACGAGCTGAGGAATGTAATAGACAAGATTCGGAATGGGATATGCTGACTGGTAGACTGGAGCCAGAGTAGAGGGGGATGGGTAATTTTGACCGGAAGAGGGGTCAAGCCACCTGTGTTTACATTATGAGGGTGCAGATTCCAATGAACACAGAGAAGGACCCTTCATTTATGTAATTTTAGAGACAGAAAAACATTTGATATTAATAGCCACCAAACTTTAGGATATATGAGACAACACCATAACCTATCTTCATATTACTTAATGTTCCTTTAGTAATTATGGAAAACAAATAACAGAACAAATGTTGTGTGTAGGTGCAGATTGAGTGCATGATGCATGCGTCCGCACTCTGTGTGAGCGGGTGTGTACCTACAGCTGTGGTCAGTGCCCCACCCACCCTCAGATAGGCCCCAATGCCTGTATGAAATCAGTGCCAGCTGTTGCTATCTCGACCTAAAGAGAGCATTTCGGTTCTTGCCTATTGCAGCCCCTTTAATGTGTGATTACACTGATTTGTCCATTTTCCAGTATTACCCAATCACAAAATGACAACAAGGGTAAGCAGAGCATTCAGATGTAACTAGATGTACAATCTGCTTACGCTTGATCATCGGCCTGTGCTGCACTCATTTTCTGTGCTTTGGCTAAAATCAAACACAATCAGTTTATAATCATTTTAAATGTGCGATTCCACTGATCGGCGATTCTACATGCTCATCAATGGCTGAATTAGCTACTTCCCCTGAAATATGCCGATCCATGGAATCAAAGCTTTAGTTTCCTAGTCATAACATACAAGTCCCTCATTCTATTCATGCTCTAGTCTAGTGACACAAGTGAAACACAGATATGATTATTAGTGGCCTGGGGCAGCCATACAAGCAGAGACTTCGAGGTAATACACACACTCCCTGTTACAAATGTAAACTCTAGGAATCTATAGAATAAATAGTCTGTGTTGAAACTGGTACCTGGAAATTGATAGCATACTCTGCGGCTAACGGGTTATAACCCTTTTGTGGAATTATTAGTCCTCCATAGATGAGATTGCAATGGGTATTTTACATTAGAATTTAGCACAACTACGAAAATACCACCAAGTTTTTAGGGCAGATCTATTGTGGGAATTCTTTGTAGAACCATTGAAAGCTATTGGACAAAGTTTGACATCTACAGCGCCTCCATTGACCCTCACCTAGAGTCAAGGTCACCGCTTCCGCTAGAAATGAAACTGCATAGTCAAAAGATTTGAAAGACAGGGAAGATATGATATCAGGAAGAAAACATGACACAACTGCTGCTAGACAGTTGAACATGATTCACACCGATATCCCCGATGACCTAAGCAAATGGAGTCGCTGCAGCTCCCGTTACTGTCTGGATAGGAGATGACCATTCAAACGTTGAAGTCCAGTGTCAGAAATGTCCCCAAAATGAAATCATATTCGTACTGCTGTGTTGATGACGGTTCTGTCTGATGAGTGAGTTTTGTTGCCTGGGGTGGTAGTGCATGGTCTGCCATGGATGGGTGCCGAGTCGCATGCTGTCTGTCCATTGGTGTGTGGTGGTAGTGGGGGGTTGGGGCATAGTGTGTATGTCTATGTACAGCACTGATACTGCAGCAATTTGCCGTCTATATTGGTCAGGCTGTGGATGGAGAGTAGGGTGCAGGTAGTTTAAGTGGCTTTATCAACAACGAGGACTTCTTCTGGATGTTGTCAAGCCGTAGCTGTTGGGGAGGTATGGCACTGCTACTTGTTATCAGATCAGCCTCTGACACACCACAAGTCATACGATACGCGACGGGGATAGGGAGGAGAGTTGCTAGATTAATCGTTGCAGACAAAATTTAAAAGGACAAATGCTCATCCGAAGAGAAACTATGATTTATGGGAGAAGTATTCAGCTAATATCGTTGATAAAAAAATGTTAGTGAATGGGATACATTCCTCAATTCTTAACTTTTCCCCTGGTAACTGAAGTATCAACTTAAACAATTTACAAAATTTGAAAAAAACGTGTCAACAAATTTCATCGATGTCATCCTATGTATTCATTCATTGTACTATGAGTATTGCAATGTATCTTTCCATATGTAATATAATATTCTCACCCAAATATTGATGAGATGGGAATGAATCGATCCTTTTGTACCGATTTTAAACTTCAATATGATTTGTCATTTCAGGATGAGCAGGGAGCTTACCTTATTGATCGTGACCCTACATATTTCGGACCAGTTTTAAATTATTTGCGACATGGAAAATTAGTGGTAAATAAAGACTTGGCTGAGGAAGGTAATTGTGTTATGATTTAATTTATTTAGCAAATCTCTTAGAACAATTTTAATGCATGGCAAACAAATCTCAAGGAATTATGAATCGCCATCAAATTGTTTTTTATTTCAATCTCATATTCATATGATAAGAGTTCGATAGATCGAGTATTTTCTATTCCTACAAACAGGTGATGATGAACTTTTCATGCTATATGTTTTCTGTTTTAGGCGTTCTTGAAGAAGCTGAGTTCTATAATATAACCGAATTAATAAAACTGGTGAAAAAGAGAATAGAAGAAAGAAATGCCAAACAAGATCAAGTAAGTTATTGTGTTGTTTTCAAATTTCGATGGTGTACATGACTCCTATGTTACATCTTAGAACAGGGAAATGTACATACCTCGCTCACAAAACTATATGGTGTAGATTGTAATATTCGTCTATTTTCTTCACCGTTTCCTCACTAATTATTCTACTCTTCAATAAGCCCCCTATCTGTATGGCCATATTTTGTTTATACCAACAGACGCATGTCAAAAATGTCTACCGTGTTTTGCAATGCTCGGAGGAGGAGCTCACGCAAATGGTATCAACGATGTCTGACGGCTGGAAATTTGAGCAGGTAAGTTCATGATCTGTCAATAAACCTTGACCATAAACCTTGACCATAAATCAGCCCATTGATTTAATCTATATTATACGGTGAAAGTGTTGTTTCCTCAAGTTCACATGAAGGCACTTTCCTGGGCCGTGGTTATGTGTGCTGCTCTTTGTTTTCCTTATCAAACAGATTCTTCTATATTTATCACTTTTTTCAGTTGGTGAATATTGGATCGTCTTATAACTATGGAACTGAAGATCATGCAGAATTTCTTTGCGTTGTGAGTAAGGAGTGCCCCAACATACTAAATGGTCAGGAAAATGAACCTACAGATAAGGCTAAGGTTGGTACCATTTTAACATGTATTAGAAATGCCCATGTGTATAATTATTCTTTTTAAATAACTACATATCAAAGCCTTTATGTTATGCATTATAATTGTGGTGGATGGAAAACAATAATTGATGAAAGTTTGGTTTGACCTGTTGTTTCTCTTTTCCTCAGGTATTACAACAAAAGGGATCTCGAATGTGACGTCTTGGATGTACATCTTCGAACGTTTTTTACCAACTATGGGATAGGGTTTATGCCTGTGAACTTATTGCCGCCATGAAACGTGGAACGATTTGCTGGAATATATATAACTAAACGCAACTACTTGTAATGAAGACTATACCGAGACGACTGTATACCCATAGGGACATAGACATAGAGACAAGTTTATATCTAATGTCTGGTCTGCTACAACACAAAATTATAACTAAATTGTTCAGCAGGGCAGGTTTCCCTGTTAACGTTTTTAGGCGGTATACCTCGTTAGCTTCGTACGTTACTTGATTGACAATGCATAGTGATCAAAAATTGATTCACGGTGTCATAAATTGATTGAGAGTAGATATATTATACTATAAATATTTTCAGTAGATGTATCAACTATGTCTCAAGTGCCCGGCGAAGAATTTCCTAGTTGCCTCTTGTAGCACGGACCGGTTATCTCTTTAGATGAATTATTTTTTTATGTATACACTTCGTCTTCAGGCTGTACATTATATATGATATACTAAGTTGGGTGAATTTCTAGGGGGAAAACTATTGTCATGACATTGTGTCAGGTCAATGATTCGTTAGTTGAAATGAAACCCTACTGTCATCGTTGGAAACAATTAACTACACCCCATATTACGAGGACAAAATTACGTATTGGTTATTTTCCAGTCGCATGTTATGCTAACTCATTCATAATTCTAATTGACACATTATGAAATACAAGCAGCTTATTACTAATCCATTATAGTTATACCATGTAAGGTGCGCTTGAAGATATTGTTCTCATCACGTTTTATAATCAAGACACCAGTCTTGCACACGTGTTAGTATGAACTTACCCCTGTTAGTGATCCAACAGATACGTCAAATATTTTGTATGGTTGCCGTTTGCAAACTGATGGAAAATAATGTATTGTTACGTGCACATTATAGATACATTCGCCGAGTCATGAAAAAGATCAATCAAATTTTGTATCCGTAGAATTTACGGTCTCTATGTGCTCAGGAATAGCAATTTTTTTAGGTCAAGGTTTCATGGAATCCAAAGTAGTATGCGTTTTTTCTGCAAAACTAGTATTGTCGGAGAAATTGTCTATTTTATTGCAGTGAAATTATGCTTTTAAATCAGTGGTCATGTCAGTTCTTGCAATCTATCTTTAAGTTGTGTATGAACTATGAAGATATACATCTGCACCGAATACATGTGTATATATATATACTTGACGGTTATATATGTAAGAAAGTGCGGTTTACGTTGTGGATTTGGGCAAGGTATTTGTACCAATATTATCTGTCGCTTCTTTGTTATTAGTACATAGGTCCTTCTTGGTGTGCTGGACACACATCTCCCACCCAATTGTCAAGTTCAAATAAGATTCCATATCTTCACTGTAAGAAAACCGCGAATTAAAGTAGTTGAGGGGGTTTTCTTTATATCATCACAATTATTGTATCATTCGTGCCAAGCATAGGCTAATGAGACCAAGTCTTAGAATTCAAGGGAGATCTAGTCGGACGTTATATTGCTGTTACCGAACGTAAAATAAGGGCATGTGGATTCAATGCTCACTTGAACCCCATTCCTTTCTTATGTCACAGTTAGTGGGTTAAAATATGACATTATACGTAAAGTTCATCCATAAAAATGTTACTCGTGTGTATCGTTTAATGCAAAAAGAGAGCAACTGCAAAATACTTCAGCGACCCAAATACACAGAATAATATATTGTATTTACTAACAGTCGCTAAGTAATTATTGCAAAACAATGTTTTCTATAGCGGAGCTCTGCGGAACAAGGATGTCGAGGCAGATCCCCGCTAGACTTATTGTATCTTTAAATTTTATTGTGTTGTCCTGCTATCGACTCATTACTGATATTCTGATTCCATGCATTGTAAAATGACATGATTTTGAATACACTACTGTCATGTTTTCGTATTTTCACCTTTTGATAACAAATAAAACCCTCTTCGCGAACTCGGAGGCATTGTTCAAGTGCGGGCCGAAAACAGTTATTTGTTGGATCAATTTGTTCGTGGTTACATGTGACACATTCGCAATGCCTGTAGTATGGAAGGACTTGAATTATTAGAAAGCAATGGCTAGAAACATAGGTAATAATCATGAATCTGAAACCGCATGACCAATATGGACATGCGGATTGGAGATTGGGTGGTCGGAGGAGAGTAAAACGCGAAGAGGACTAGGTTTTAGGAGTCCCCGGAGAAGGATTTTAGATACCTTTTATAAATTTGGGGCCACTCACTTCATTGTCAAAATATAAACACAGGAGTTAATATTAAAGTTTCCCATTCTTTTATTTTGTCAAAATTTATCCTACAAAACCATGGGATGGCATTCGGACAAATAAGCAAATGGAGCAGATCCATTACCTTGACAGTAAAGCACTTGCTATACAATTCACATTTAAGCCTCACATCGATAAAGACAGAATCGCGTCTGTTGGTATTATGAAACTTCATTCCCATCCATCCTTATAAAAATACATTCATGAATATAATATCCAACAATCATACTATTCCATAATGTACATTATCGAAAAATTAATCTCATTCACAGAGTATATAAATACCATTCGGGGTGGTAATAATTCAAAAGCATTCTTTCCAACCAGAGTCATTTAATATGTACAAATGAGTGGGTAATTTAATTTGCAGACACAATATTTTATCATTTATTTCATAAGTACTATTTAAAAAAGATATTACTCTGACATGCGCTCATCTACCCCAGCCCCATCTACAACATCTGGTCCATTAAGGGAAGGCAATTGTTCACTTTGTGGAGTTCCAGGCTCCTCGGGAATAGTCTCATAAGCAGGTCGTGGCTCGGACGTACTGTAAAACGATTCTCTCTGAGCGTCCGTCATTTCTTCAATTGCATCATCGAATTCTGAAAAATCTACATAAGAAACAACTCTACCATCAGCGTCGAGAACCAATTGTCCAATGTCTCTAGATTTGCTCTGAAAGAGTCGGTTCGTTTCTTCACCACTTTGTGTAGAGTCATTGCTACTATAAGTAGTATTTAGATTTGTTCTCGTATTTTGACTATTGGTGGCGGTGTGGGAGTTTGTACTACTATTGCTATTTGTCATGCTCCTTTCACCCAGGTAGATAGTAAGATGGGCGGGTGCAGGTGGCGGCGCCTTTTCGCTGGGTATCATGACAGATAACGGCTTATTGAAATTAGTGCCAGCGTTGTTTTGTCCATCATGGCTAACACAGAAAGAAGCGAGAGGATGAGTTTGGCTACCACTGGTCGGGCTGCTAACAGCATTAGGGAGGGGATAATTAAAGTTCCTAACGAGAAGAGTAATGTCTTTTCTTTTCTGGCACAGTGTTTTCCGTGGGCCTGAGCATGTCATGAAGGCGTCGTGATGGAGGCGCACTACTTTGTCCACTACGGCCTGAGCCACACCGTTCAATGTGGTCTGAATGGCAAACTCAGAGGCCACCATTCCAGCTATGTCTCTGTTGACATGCTCAGTGCTAGTGGCGTCAAGGTAGCTTTTAAACAGACCGTACGACATGAGAATTAGAAATCCTTGCTTGTCATCCAGTGGTATTCCACCGTTGACAAACGGTTCAGCCATCACAGGATCGGATGTTACAGCCCTATAAAAACATGATTTAATCATCATATGATTGTCATATAGTAGCAGGGAAAAGCGAATTCGATGGTGCAGGGCTAACTGTTGAACTTAACAACTTATCTCCCCCCTTTGTTCTAGCGTTACAGACTATTTTAAGGTTCTAAGAGATAATTATAACTGCAAGGGTGAATGGGGATAAGTAGCATCATTCATTACAAATTTAGATGGGAAGTTCCAAAGAAAAGAGTTGCCTGACTGACGAAATTTTTACTGTTACTTACTTAAAATGATCAAGTTCTCGTATTCGGGTCTTGATATCATGGTCCCCGATTGTGCGTGTATACACAGTGCTTTCACCGATCTTCCCGACCTCTTGTAGCGTGGTTACATCGACTCCTAAGCTGGCTAATCGATCTAACTCATCTTCATTATATAAGTTGTGGTCATTCGAAAGTTGCACAACTCGCAATACTCCTTCTTGATCAGTAGTACATAGTAAGGCACGACTGCATCCTGGAGGAACAGAACATGTCAGTAAGAAGGTGCGACAAAAACAAAGGTGCTAGGCTTAACCAAACAGTTTTTATTCTCCAATATCCTTACAGGATAGGGAAGGGAATAATTCGTAGAAAATAACATTAAATTATAACAATTGCAGCATTTATGATGAAATTTGTATCAAAATATGTTTTTCTATGATGAACGTACCTGGTTCCATGTAATAAAGCTCGGTAAACCACATTGATATCACTACGGGAATCCAAGCTATCTTTTTTATTTTACCATAATTTCAGTGGCAAATAATGGGAGACTACTAACCGACATTTGCAATATAGAGCTTGGCATCCTTAATAAGTGCCACAACGGCAGTACTTCCGCCAGCTATTTCTGCCTCGACCATGTCAAGTCGCTTCACAAGTTCTGGATACTTATTATACAATTCATATTGTTGTATTCCCTGTATAATAAAATCACGAGAGTTTAATATTGAAAATACAATTAACAGATTGTTGGACACCACGCAAATGGAAAGTACAAATGTAATTGAATCCTTTTATGATCTCATGGGTGAATGTATCTAATAATAGCTTTTAAAGGCGAACCCACACAGAAAAAAAAAGTCCTTTCATGTTCTAAAATATCTGCTTACGTTGGCATATTATTACTCGATCATATTTTATTTTTATTATTTCTTCTTTTACTCGATCATACTTTACACACTCATACATTGGTACCGTAGATTACCTAATGTTTTGATAGATAAATCAGTGAATAAATCATGGACCTAACCTCCGGTACATGCAACATGAAATTGGCCTTTTGCGCCAGGACATCGTCAATGGAATCGAAGAAGCCCTTTTCCACAGAAATGAATGCCTATAAAAACAAAAATAGTTTTCATGTGCTCATGATTGAAATTTCATATTAGACAATCGCAGAACATGATGTCAAAGCCCAACCTTGAAAATTTGGTTAATTCTAGATTCTCACCTGAGTGAGTATATCCTTAATTTGCTCGTCGCCAGTTTTACCAGTCAGTTGCCCAAGAAGCAGTTCCGCTGGCATTCGTTGGGCGGCAAAATGAGAAACTTTGCTGCCATCATGACCATCGAATACACCATACAGATAAAGACCTTCTTCACACCTGTAGAGAATATGAGATAATACTGATTATAACATAGGTCGAAATATGATCCAAGAGATTGTTGGAAAATTATAATTTCAAGGTTCTTTGAGTACCGCTACTCTTACTGAAATATATTTAGAGACAGATAGATGGTTAACCAAAAATACATATTTAGCCTATTGATAGGATAGGATACCATAGACAATAAAAATGTGATGAATAACTCGTGCACCTAGGCTATATTAAAACCAGATTAGGATTGATTTAGAAGGATAATAGCTGACAATGGAAGATGACCTTTATTAAATAAGATGGTGAAAGTGAAAGCATGTACCAACCTGAAATGAATGCTTCGATCTTCAAATTCATGTTCTTCGCGCCTGAACCCATCTTCTCTATAGATTTGATTTGTGGCAAAGCCAACACCGGAAAGATGACACACCGGGAGATCATCTGTCCAACTAAGACTGTGATCCTACATTAGAATAGAAGCATGAATATTATACTAGACTTGTTTAATTAAAATAACGCATGTATTGTATCAGTATACTGTATGGATTCCTGGACGTTTGGGCCCCGGGATCATTGGGCCCCTGGACATTTGGGCCCAGGTGTAGCAGTTCTAATGTACCCCCCATCAGATGTACCCCCCGGTATAACTAACCTAGGTCTAATGTACCGGGGGTACATTTGACCTAGGTCCAATGTACCCCCGGGGGTACTTTAGACCTAGGTTGGATATACCCCCTCCAGTTTTAATGTACCCCCCGGGGGTAAAATAGACCTAGGTCAAATGTACCCCCACCAGGTTCAAAGTACCCCAAAGGGGGAAACTAAACCTAGGTCTAATATACCCCAAATATTTGAAAATAACCAAGTACTGATCGAAACATTAATTCTTTAAATTATGACAATAAAAGTAATAGTACATACCTAAAAGTCAGAACTGAATAGATTTTAATAATGAATTATTGTGATCTGAGAAAAGTATTTAATTCAGGATATGAATTACACAGAGTGCTGTTCTCATCACATCCTGTAGCATTTATTAGATATTAAATTATTGACATAAAATATAATAGTGACAATTCTACTTATAGGCATTACATAGAGCAAAAATCGTAAATTCCAATCAACAATAGTCCAATTCAATTTTAAATGTGGGGTTGTAGCATAATCTTAATAATTTGAGGCAAGTAATGGAATCAATAGAATTTACGAAATTCAAGATTATCATAGAAACAAAGGGGGGTAATTTGAACCTAGAGGGGGTCATTTAAACCTGAGGTCTAAACAAGACAACACACTACTGCCCAATTGCTATAGTATCTTTCGATACTAGGAGGGTAGCCCAGCTGATTTGCCTAACTGCTATTTTCTTTTGCTTCTAATTTTTAGTATATAGTTCTTTTTTTGTATTTCTTTTTTTCATATTAATTTGTGGATCATGCGATTGTTGGGTGTTCCATTGGATTGCTCAGTTGAATCTGTGCTCCTACCTCTATCCCATCAATACCCTACAATATGAAAGTATAAGAAGTATGTAACATTTACAGCTAGACTTTAAACTAAATCACAAAACTAAATCACTTTGCTCATCTCATCTCACTAACCCTCATTGCCATGAATATGACTCCACATGGATGTTGTCATGGCAACCATCACTCACTTCCAAACCTGGCCTCCTCCACTCTGGGCCACAATCAGCAGGAGGCATATCACAGTGATGTTACACTTCAGTTACATAACTTATCTGATGATCTCCTCAGATATTTCCTCTCACTGAAATCAGTTGACACAGATGTACAGATGACAGTCTACAGATCCAAAGATAAAGATCTTACAGGATGTAGCTTGTAAGATCACACTTGTAGGCCTGGCCTAGTAGGAATGCCTAGTAGCCTAGTACCCAACCCCCTGTCAATCACAGCCAGTCTGTACACCTCCCTCCCTGTCCTCCCTCCTCCCTCCCTGTCACTCACAGCAAACAGACCAAGCCAATACACTCCCCCACTTAACAGCACCAGCCAACACAGTCAAAACAGACCCATGTGGCCACTGACAGGCCACCCCTCCAATTTAGACTAAGCCAGGGGTGCGACAGAGGCTCCTGTATAGAGTATACCTTTCCTATAGTGATACTAAAAGGAGGCTGCGCCCATTCAATCGAAATCCAACTTAAAACAGAAAAACACTTAGAGGCTACCCTCCTAATTACCGGGGGGGTACATTAGATCGGGGGGTAATTTAGAACTGTTACACCGGGCTTGGACGTTTGGGCCCCGGCCCGGTCAGGGCCTGCCTGGTTTTATGATGATAATGACAATATTCATTGACATCAAACATTTGGGAACTATTTGTCATAAAAATGACTGAAATTAGCAGATGATTACAGTAGTTCCAACTTTCGCCATTTATCAACCATTTCTGTATGAATGCGTGGTAACCTTTTTCCTGCCCTCCCTATTCATTGAAAAGGCCAAATAAATTTCAGCTGAACAGATTTGCAACTTTGTTTGTGTATTTTATCATATGGTATTGGGGGGTTGGGGGGGGGGGGTTGGAGTGGGGCGTTCATGTTATCATTTTAAGCTATTTCACACTTGGGTTGTGTATTCTATTGCTACTCCAATTACTCTACCCTATATAGATGTTGTGACTACTCTTAGTTTTTACTTTAGAATATCAAACAGGAAGTCTAGAAGAAATTCTAGGGGGTCTAAAAAATACAGAAGAAATATTTTCATTGGGCAGGAATTGTTGCTATCAACAATTCCCACTCATTAAACGCAGACCGGAATGAACTGCCATCCTACGTCCCGGAAGCCTGGAGGGCTACCCACACCACCACTGACCCCTCCAGGCCACTTCCTCCTGCGCACTGGCACGCACATCTGCCCACTTGACCAACATCTACACCAGAGTGAAGGCGTGTTTTAAATCCCACCCACCTCCCCTGAAGACTCAGAAATAAAATATACATACAAGTATACACTATGTGTACTCCTATAGGGGTAGAGTGTGGCTCTGGGCCAACAGAACTGCTTAAGAACTGTGTGTGACTACTACGGACTATTATCAATTAAATAAAATAAAATAAAATATCTTCATAATTACCCCACTTCTGAATAAAGTCAATTTATAATAAAGGAGTGTCTGTTTTGTTTAATGTTCATTTTATTACTACTAATTGGACCGACTGTTCCATAACATTGGTAGTAGTCTGTTGACTCGATCAATATACATTGTCTTGTTAATAGAATACACATTCAAGTTTTTAATAGCCTACCGGCACATAGAGAAAAAGGTAAATTTATAGTAAATAGCAATACTAATACCATACATCACCCTGTCCAACAAAAAAGCCTTCCCCCACTCCCACTCCATACGTCCAAAGGCCGGAGCCCAAACGTCCAAGGCCCGGCGGGGCCCAATCGTCCAACCCCAAGGCAGGGCCCAATCATCCAAGACGTTTGGGCCCCGGGGCCCAAACGTCTTTTAGCTCGGACCCAAACGTCCAGGGCAAGGGCCCAATGTCAATGATCTACGACAGGCCAGGTTGGGCAACCTAACTACGGTAGGCCTACTAAGTAAACTCTGTAGGCCTATCATCTCTGTTGGACCCGGCATCGCCGTACTGGGCCTGGGGTAGGCTACCGTAGGCCTACGGTATGTATTGTAGGCCCTACTGAGTACTGTATGTGCCCCTCTTTGAAGTCTCGGTCCAACAGTTGGCCTACTGGCCGGGCTACATTTGTATGAAAAAGTAGCCTACTTGGAACGTGTCATTAAATCATTCACTAGAAGTCTAATATGTCAATTTTCCGATTAAAATTAATTTCTACAAAAATGGTTGAATGATGTTGCGAGTTCAGGGCCAGGCTGAAACTTTTTTTTTTTTTTTCTACTTTCTATGTTAATTAAATGACTTTTAACTTCCCCGATGAGTAGGGCCTATGACCACTCTAAGTTGTCGAGGTTCTACAAGTTAACATTGTTACATCTACAACAGACAAATCATCCCAAAGTTACAAAGAAATTTACACTGTAGGCTTACAATTACAGGTGAGAGTACTACAGAACCAATCTGACAAAAGTGATCGGAATCATGTCCCACATACAAATATGTGAATCGTGGAAGTCCCAGCTAGAGTGTTTGAGCCATGATTCGTCAATCCTCAATTATGATGATAATAGTAGTCTGAGAGCAAGACTTACCACGTGGGCCCTTGGAGTAGGCGACCCTGAAGATCCAACTGATAATCTATGAGTAGACATTATTGCATCCTCGGCCAACAAAAGTTTGTAGCTCCGACCTCGGCTGACATTTTTGTTATCCCGGAAATAGAGCGGGCAGGAGATGGATTGTTATGCATTGATGTTGAACGGGCCCAGTGACGTCAGCGGATAGACATGGCCTTTTTCTACAGGGGGATACACGGCGTGGCACTTCCTGCGGGCCATTCGTCTCCCCTTGAGGCTTGAGTTCTGTGGTATCGCACGTACAGTCTTCCACCACCCCCCACCCCCGCCCCCGTCATCGCATTAGAAAAATAATTGCAGCTGTCTGAAATAGACATGTTTAGCAAACATAGAACACTTTGAAAACAGCAGATCTTTGGGTTGTCAGCCATGTTTCAAATAAGGCTAATTCAGAACCTAGCATGGTGACCCATTAATTTTTTTCAGTTTCATGAACACACATACTTCAAGAATCATACTAAAGAATCAGAAAAATGACATTTATTTTTTGATGGGGAGAAAAATAAATTGTTTTGATAAAAATGGTGAAAAATAGTGATTTTTTTTTAGTTTTTAATTTAAAATTCGCATCACATATTTGTTGTTTTCAGAATAAAAATTACAATCCACTCTATAAAAAAGAGGCATAGAATTACCAAAACTGTTAATTTTACTTAAATTGAGTGAATACAAATAGCAAATATGAACTATGAAGTCGAGAGACTGCAAAAAGAGCGCCCTTTTGGTCCTCATTGGTTCTTTTGAGATACCAAATTTTGAAGCACTGTAATTCAAAGATAAGTACAGTGACCCATTGATTTTTTTCCATCCTTATGTCCAGAAACACTTCAAGAATTAAATACCAAAGTTTCAGAAAAATGACATTTATTTTCATTTTCCACTAGATAGTATATAGCGTTTGCAGCGCCTTTAAGGGGTCATAACTTAATGAACGGATTTTCCTGAAATTTGAAACATCTGTAAACACATTAGGAATATATTCATAGCTACATTGTCATGGAGACAATAATGATGGCGTCATAACAAAATTCAAACATACATAACTGCTAGAAAGTGAATTTTCAGCAAAGTTGCCACCATATGGCACCCATTCATGCCATTGGGACCCATTTATATTAATTATTGAAGACCAAATTATAGTAATTATAGAGAAATATGATCAATAATTGTTTACATCTATTAAATGATGTACATATGACTCATATCTGAAGAAAATATTCTTAAAGTGTTTTTAAACCTCAATTCTCATATTAGACACTCATCCTGAAGCCCAAAAAGGGGGGAAAGGGCTCCCATCAGCCAAGCAAAAATTGTGTAAACTGCCCCCGCCTTGAATGGGTTAAATTAGGACAACTTTAGTCCCGGGACTCTCTAGTCCATATAGGAATTAATCATTAAAGTAATTGTATATTGAATTTACTGAAGGTATTGTGATGGGGAATAATTAGTTATTTTCGAATCATCTAATGATTTCTTGTAAAGAATTGCATTCTTTTGGGTTTGGATCATTGACCCAATTAGCCCACTGACCTCCAGCTTTGCTAGGTATGCCACACCTGAGTCGGGGCTGGGAGGGAGGGACGCATTATCACTTGTTGACCGCACCACCTGTCCGATCTAATTATTGTTCCCTGCACTAATTTAATCAGTGGGTAGGGGGGAGGGGGCAAGAGGGAAGGGAGGGCCGCAAGCTTGGATTTGGGGTAAGGGAGGGGAGGGGGGAAGGCAAGGCTCATCTATCATGTGGACAATGCATGGCCTCAGCATGATGGGGAGCTGGGGTCAGTCTACCTGGATGAGAAGGATTCTTACTTGGCCAATTAGGATGGGACAGTGCAGGGGGGAAAATTTCTAGGATCCTTTGTTAGTGAATAATTAAATACAATGCTTGAGTATAAATAAAGCTGGATGCCAAGCCACTGACACTCCTTGCCTGGGCTTGAGCTGACGACTACAACCGATCTCTGACTTCATTCTTCCGACTACTAGAACACCAAATCTCAGGGCAAATTGCCTTTAATTTCTCACATTCTATTGCAAAGAGATTGCTTACTCCCTTGCATCATAGAAATGCTATTAAGTCAGTCATATGTGATTGAAAATGAAAAAGCAAATGTCATAATTGGAGATAATTGGGGTAAATTGGAGATTTACTCATGGCCAAAGTGGTCTCTTTATCAACTGAAAAATTGGGTTAATAAATTCATAAATGTATCATATATGATATAATCTTGAGCACATAGACTCACAGGTAAATAATGCAGTGATCCATGGAACACTAATGATTCCCCTAAGTAGTATTGTCCAATAGGAAATGTGCAAAACATTTACTTTTTGATAATATCAACAATATACCTATGAAGCAATTTAAATAGCATAACATCCTTGAAAATACAGATGTAACAAGAATATTCCTAGGAGTCAATTTAAACATGGTGTATTCCTAGGAGTCAATATACAGTCATAATAAATATCTTTAATCATATATTTCTGTGCTACAGGACATCATTCACTTAAATCAGAAAATCATGAGACAGGTTGTAGTTGAGCTGAACAAAAGTGACCTTATACAAGCAGACATCATGTCTGCATTTACATCAGCACCAGGTATTGATTGTTTCTATTCCTTTTTATAATTTATGATTTGCTTGGTTAATTTCAACTCTTGCAATACTGGAATCAAATCTAATATTACATTGAATAGAAAATCTTATCTCAAATAGAATTGTCAGTACAGTGACAGTTCTTAGTTACCTGATGAAGGGCTATACTTGGCCGAAAGCTAGTGAAACATTGCATCGTTTATTTCCTACCTATCACATCAACTTCATCAACCACTGGGAAATATTGATATACAAGCGATAATCTTTACCTCAATATAGTTCTTAGTTATATTTCAATATAACAATCATATTATATAAACATATATACCAGAAAACCTGGTACCACCATCTACCGAGAAACTCTTTTTTTATCAGTCTCAACGTCTTATGACACAATAAATTGTAATACATGTTCAGAGGATTGTAAACCTTCCAACTAGATTTATTATTTAATTTTGTCATTCTACTGTTATATAATGTAACTACTGTAAACATTTATTTTCGCGCAGATAAATTTTCACGGACTAAGCACTTTGACACCTTTTCGTGCGGATTTAAATTCGCGCACCAAGGAAGCCTCACACCGTGTTTATGCAATAATTAGTTTCGCACAGACAATTACAAAGGGAACACACATACAGTGGTTGTTTTGTTTGGGATTGACGAGTTGGTTACTGGTATCAACATAGCTGTTTGTTCATGACTGTTCAATGCCGTTTCGTCATACTTTTAACATATGGTGGGCTGTGTTTATAATTTGGAGATTAGTGGATTTCGAACAAGTTTGATGAAATACCATTGAATAACTTAATGAATTGGTAAAGTTTTATTTATTTATTCATCGAAGCAATGATATTAGGGCAATTACATTCATACAGTGAATTAAATCCAAATTTTAAATTCTACAACTAGTCCAAGTAAAAGCTTGTGGCATGTTTATTTCTGCATAGTAAACTAAGGTCTAATTTCAACTCTTGCAATACTGGAATCAAATCTAATATTACATTGAATAGAAAATCTTATCTCAAATAGAATTGTCAGTACAGTGACATAGTTCTTTCTTTTATTAACATGACTTTCAAGGATGCTTTGAAAGGGAATTTCATTCTTGGTATGCCCAGCAGGTCACCCAACAAATAACAATGATGGAAGATGAGTGTGGGGAAGCAGACATATCATCAGTCCGAGTCTTCGTCTCTTAGTGATTAAACCCATTACAGTTTCAACACGATGGGCTGCACAAACATCAAGAATAACCAACCTCTTTTAATCTGGGTTATCCAAACGTTTCCTGAATTCCTGAATATAGGGGTGGAGAATGGTTTCAACATATCTGATCTTTGTTGTTTCCGTCGACCAATGAGATTCGTTCTGGGTGATATCCCAACTTTTAGGAAAATTCCCATTTTTAGGTAATGATCTCGCTGTTTTCCCAGTATAAATCAACTGTGGAGGAATGGTCACACCAGATTTAGTAATCCCAAGAAGAGCTGTGATTTGCCTTTTATCCTGCATTCCTTTGATACTCACTTGATTCACACCATTCGTGAACTACCCAATTGAAATGTGAAGAGAATAATGAAAGGAAAGAAAATACCTGAGGTGAGACTTGGGCTTCAACATTTATTTGAGTAATAAAATTTATATAATAAGATTTTTGTTGATTTTATAAAATGGTTAAGAAGATAAGAATTTATATGAAATATAAATGATAAATGTGGAGGGATTTATACAATTAGTAATAGGGGTATATTAAATGAATTATAGATATAAATGAAATAATATTTATAGCTAGGTACTGTGAGGTTTTATGATTGGGAGTGGGTGGGTGGGAATTTCCAATATTAAAGTATTGATGTGAAAGGTTATGAAGGTTTGAGAAGAAGGAAGAGAGGTGGTTTGTGGGAGAAGGTACCTGGCTATAGAGAGAGGGGGCGCCACCAATGCCTAGGAATTATATAATTCCGTCAACATTCGTGAACTACCCAATTAAAATGTGAAGAGAATAATGAAAGGAGAGAAAATACCTGAGGCGAGACTTGGGCTTCAACATTTATTTGAGTAATAAAATTTATATAATAAGATTTTTGTTGATTTTATAAAATGGTAAAGAAGATAAGAATTTATATGAAATATAAATGATAAATGTCGCCAAGCCCCAAGAATACCTGTGGTATAAGGTGAGAGTTGTAGGTAAATGTTAAGAGTTGGAATTATATATGAGTGGAGAGATATAATTATATAAATAGCAAGGGCGAGACCCGAGTCTTTGGTTTTGTGGTATGATCAGGTTCGAGGAACCGTATGAGATTGTAGGCAGAGGCTAATGCCTGAGTCCTTTTTGATTTAAAATTTTATAGGCAGAGGCTAATGCCTGAGTCCTTTTTTGTTAAGAGCAGCAAGGGCTGATGCCCGAGTCCTTTGTTATGATTATTATATAGAGGCAGGGGTATTCCCGAGTCCAATTGAGGGTTATACTTCTTGTCAGGGCGGGGCCCTGGAGGTTTTGCGTCGAGACGTCTGTGGACGAGTTTGTTGTGATGGCTGTTGTGCTAGATAAGTTACCAGTTGCGTGGTGACCTTGGTGGCCCCTTTTGTAGTTATATATGCCTTGTAGGCACTGCTTGACCAGGACCCAAACCTTTGGATCTCGGCTTCCGTGAGGCCTGTCTCGAAGGCGTGTGTGGCGCCGCCGTGCGCCTGATTGAGTGTAACGAGAATGAAGATTCTTCTAGGCCCAGGTTCCTTAGCGACCACTTAAATTGTCGCGTAATATCCACATTTGTGATGGGTTTGAATGTCAGTGGAAAAACTAGTAGGGGCTGACCCTGGAAGCTTGTAGGTGCTTCAAGGACTGCTGCTTCTAGTGCTCTTACAGGGCACATAACGTCGTCTTGGGATGCTGGTATATTTAACGTACGCTGTTGGTCAAACCTTTGCAGGTTCTTCGCCCACTTCTGATGAAAAACAACTGAGTTGTTTCGTATGTGGACGTCCTGCCTAGTTGCGTGTCTGGTTCTGTCGAATTGAGTTGCGCTATGTGGGGCGACCTCCGATTGTCGTAGCCCCAGGTAGTACATAAGCAGGATTGCCAACTTGTATTGTTGCGGGGCCGGAAAGAACTTGGCATCCATGATTATTCTTCTAATGTGTAATCGTTCTAGTGGCTGACGTTGTGTTACCACATGTGTCTTGTCCCTACATGCGGCGTCCAGCGCCAGCTTCAGCCTGTGAGAATTGAGAGCTGGATTCTGAATATCTGCACGTCTGTAAAACTCTCTGACTGCAGAGACATAGTTGAGGACTGTTTTAGGGGAACGTAGGTATGACCGTAGATATTGCACGTATGCACATATATTGGGCACTGATATGGGGTGTGGTTGTAAGCCGTACTTGTGAGTGAACGCGAAGAATGATTTTAAAGCAGTCTTATGATTAGAATTCGTTCCAGGTGCTCTTGAGAGTCACTGGGCATCTTCTGCTTCCAGTAGAAGCTGTATCAGCTCTGGGTCTGAAATGATTGATTGAGATATATTAGACCTCCGGTAGAGCCACCTCTTCAACAGGAACAAATTGAACAGCAGCCTTAATCCTAGATTGGACAACATTTTCGTCCTCTACTTTGAACACAATCCTAATGTATCTGAGAGCCTGTAGGAGCCAGAGTGTCCTCGGGCCGGACATGTTGACTTCCAGTCGTGAGCCATGTGCCAGCAGTTCTGCCGTGTCCTTCTGATATGTGCATATTTGTAGCGTACTGGCCTCGTCTGTGTTTTCCAGGAGTGTATGAACTAGGTGTGGAACAATGCGTGCAAGAGTGTCAACTTTTTTATCCTCTCCTCTCTCCATTTGACATGTTGTGTATCGAGTTCCCGCTGTTGCTGTAGCGTTGCTCTCGTTTGCCGCGATGTACACCGTCTTGGACACGCATTTTGCTGGTATTAGGCTTACTCCATTCCATTTTTGTACACATGCTATGACCCACTGTATGTCTTTTCTCATGGAGACACTGACTCAGATTGAAGGGGTGTGATTGTCTCTAAGGGCCTTGAGGAGTCACCTAACGAATATTTTAGCGGGTGATACACATTTCACCAAGTGGAAGATCCTCCCTATGATGGACTGCAGGGCCTTTCTAGATGTGTATTTACGGCTGATGAATTTCTTTGCCTCTTGCTGGACCTCTTTCACCTTTTCTTCTGGTATGCGCAGTGTCATCTGTGCGGGGTTTATGGTGATGCCCAGCCATTTCACCTCCGTTGAGGGTGGCTGGGTTTTGGCGTCGGCAGTTGGCAGGCCGAGTGATTTTAAGAGGCTGAGTGCGTATTCATAGCTGTCTGTGGCGTGTTGCATAAATGAACTATTTTTATGTACAAATTGTCTATTGTAGTGCCTACAGTTACATGAGAATAATTATGTCAATTAACATGATATAATAAATATACCTTCAACAAAGATAAATACATGTATGTCAGTTCTTTGATTGGGAGAACTGGTGTTCTGGAAAAAAAAGAATAATTCCTGCTGGGAATCGAACCTTGGCCTCTGGCTTGTGAAGCAAACACTTAGTGCACTGAGCCACAGGTATAAATAGCCAGTGTTGTAGGCCTAATAAGCCAGTGAACATAATATTGCCTCACAAAACAAATGCTGACTCACATGGACAATATTAGATCCTGCTTCTTAGTAGTATAGAGAAAAGGCCTTTTCGAGGTATGCAAATGTTTGAGAAGGGGTATTGTATAAACTCTAGCGAAGTGTATCATGGACACGTCCAACTGGGTTCAAGTTTCAACGGTCTCCTATCCCGTACAGAGTCAAAAATGGAGTTCAGGGGCAGAGACCGTCAAATCGAATTAATATGATCCGTTCTCAAGGCAACAGACTCCTGATAAGCTTCTCGGACCAAGACTTTTATTGAGCCATAAACATAATTTTATTGAGCCATAAACATAATTTAAATTAGATTTTTTTGCCAATTTTACTTACTGCACTGGTGAGATGCATCGCCTTACTGTGCTACTGAGATGCTGTATTTACTTTTAGAAACATTACTGGCGTCAACCTGCTGGCTGCAAAATTTTATGGGCAGAGAAATGATGATTGGGTTGTAGACAGGTAGTTTTTTTATAGTAACTTACGAAGGAATGCGCATGATGAAAGACGCCATAGGCTCATTTCTCCTACGAAATTGACAGAATATAGGAACAACGATTTAAATGCCTGCCCAGTATTTCACTTTGGTTATAGACAGCAAAATATAAAATCGACAGGATCTGGGACGTTGGTTATTATTCTCACGCTTAATGACAGGAGGTATAGATTCCTTTTGAAATGAAGCATTTATTTTTGGTTCCTACTTGAACAAATCTCATTTTGGTGATTTTTTGATGCTGGTACTTATCAAATGTACCAGTTTGTATTTTGTTGCATGCTCAACAAGAAATCAGATATGAATTAATATGGGTGTAAGCAAGACCATTAGTCATTTTCTGGTTATCACAGTCATGATGAGCAGTAAGAAGCAACTTTGGACCTACCACAATTTAAAAGAAGTATACATGTATGAGCAATTCCACCAATTGGTCGTCATTTGGCCATCCAGAGCTGAAAATTCTTAATTTTTTTAAATTGATTCTATTGATTTAGTTTTTTTCGTACATGAAATAGGCATATTGCTGCTACTCTAGACGAAATTGGGAAAGTTAATAATGAATATTGTAGTCAGGGCAGCTTGATAGAGTCTGTGACTGGAACTCTGTTGATAAGGGCACTGGACACTGGAGAATGGTACATATTTCTACATGAATAAGGATTTAAATTAGAAATAAATAATAGAAATATGCACATAATGTTTAGAATTATGGTGTACTTCATAGGTCTCGACATAGGGGTCATAACGCTTTTTAGTTTGTGAAAATATTCCAACTAGAAGAAAAGTTATAGCCAAATAACCATTCAGTAATGGTATTGATAATGGCAGCGGCAAGGATGACATGTCATTGACTCTGCCCACATACATTATATAACCCATTATTTTTGGAATATACACAAATATTTAACATTCATTCCCTTTCGTTTTATTTTTAAGTTGACTTGAGTACTTGTATTGGTTGTTCAAGAAGGTAAATGGATGTTCTGTTTAAGTAAATGCAGGTAACATTTTTAGGGATAAAGGTTTTGAAATTTCTCTGTCCCAACAAAGGTTTTCCATATTATACATGTCAGCGTCAGTTCCAGCCTATGTCAGCGTCACGTGTGGAAAACACACGTGACGCTGACATATTTCCCTCCCTACCTTCCCATCAAGAAGATCCTGACTGGATTTTTTGTATTTGAGATGAAGTATGTCTGACGTGTCATGCATATGGATATTATTAATTATTATTTCCCAATATTTATTAAATGCGATAGAGTAACAATACTCACGTGACGCTGACAGCATAGCTGCCCAAATACTACTTTGATACCTAGTATTCCACAATATGAGCATATATCCGAACAGATTTATTCTAAATATATCAAATACATGTATAGTGGCCCAAATTAGTATATATTGTTCACCTATGTTTTTTTATTTTTTTCTAGGTGTGGATTTTATTTTCCACACGTGACGCTGACATTTAGAGTTCCCAACATATTTTTTCAGTTTTACTATACAAAAGGTCCATAGAAAACGAATTAAAAACAGATCATGCATTACCCAGAGTCAAGGCTCAATGGCCAAATGAGTTCAAACAAATGTTCGACTAAATATTTTCATTCATTTCCAGCATTTTCTTGTGCCTCCCCTCATTTTTCTTCATTTTTAAGGCCCTAAAATCCAGTTTTTTCACCCCAATGCCTAAATTCTTGGGTAAAACTATGTAAATAGGGGGTATTTCTGATGTATTTTGGGCGGGCGGACACGATGAAACTATCAGAAAATGTCTGCTATCATTTTCTTCCATTCAAATAGGCAAAACACGATTTTAGGGTCAAATGACGACCAAATGGTGGATTTGCTCGTATATGCATGGTCCATAAATATTGTTCAAAAGACGCCGGGAAAAGATGAATGTGGACATTGTTAATACAATAACCTTATAGACAGCCAGAAATAATCCTGGAACTGATACCAACAAATACTTTCAAATTTAGCATACATATTCAATATATTAATGGAAATACTTTCCAGCATATCAACATACCCAACAATGATCTATTCATCGCTTCCTACATTTATAGAGGTATACTCAAATAATGAATTACATCCATTATTTGAATCACTAACAATACAACTACTACACCAGTAATAGTCAGCAATTGTCCCCAGAGCCATTATTCTTGACACAGTCAATATAACTATTGCACCCCTGATATGGGAGCTAGGACAAGATAATTTCTTTCAGGCATACACACAAAACTTTGAGAGATCAGAATCAATGGCAAATACTTAATACTCTTTGCTTTGGCTTCATTATAGAAATGCACAATGCACGAACAAGTAATAGAGCACCCTATTTCTTTTGCTAAACTACATTTCCACAATCAGTCGAATATATGGCACACAGTTTGATATCCTTTTACACGTTTCCATTCAATCCAATCAGGAACAACCCATGTTGTTACAGAAATGCATTGCCAGAACTTTTTTTTTTGTTTTTGTGACAACTTCTTTTTATTCAATATGTCAACAAATCTCATCTCTCTTCTGGACCAGTCTACATCGAAAAATACATAGGCCCTTCACACGTTTTCATTTGACGGTCAATTAAAAAATAGAAGAACATCACCATATTAGTTTTTGCTTTCATTTATACACTTTATCTTATTAGCAGCTTAAATTATACTTTCTTTTATGATTACAATTTATTTATTTCTATCTATTATGTCTGTTAAGTCCGCAAAGAGACTTCTCCACCTCTTCTTTTCATCTTTGTTAATTTCTACAAAGGTGTTCTGATATAAAATGATTGATAATTTCGACCTCAGCTCATAGCTGAAGAACAGCCATCCTATCATTCCTTCATGGAATAATTTTTGACGGTGAATGAAAGCCTTTGTTACTAGAACAATCCAATTTATAATTTTATTATTGATACCTTTCTTGTCGAAACCGAACATTATATTAATTTTTTTTAGATCGAACGATCCATCTTCTTTTCTTCTGACTATACTTCTACCACCTATGTCCTCGTTCAGATAGCCTATAGAGTCTATGAAGCTGAACACATCTTGCCATAGGGTTTTTGTATTTCTACATGTCATAAAGAAATGCACAATATCATCCCTTTCAGTACAGAAAGAACATACTGGGAGGTCCTTAATTGCAGCGTTTTTCAGGTAATAATTACAGGTGATGGTCTTATGAAGAATCCTATATTGCAACACTTGTAATCTTGTTTCGCTTGTAGCTGTATAGGGATTTAGAAAGATCTTTTTTTTTTTTTTTTTTTTTTTTTTTTTTTTCCCAACGCCGGGTATTTATTCAGTCTTTCAACAAATCTTAGCTTCGGGGCCGATAACACTTATTTTCTACATCAAGCCCTCTTCGTCCCTGCTTCTGTGTCGTACATAAGGATTTTTAAAAAGAAGATCACCGACCTGACTTTGCTTGTAATACTGATTATTATATTTTCTAACATGTTGCGTATAGTTCGTAGCACCCGTGGATGTATTTACATGTTTTGACCAGATCTTGAGTTATGTCATTGACTAGCACCTCGTATATTATTTCTAACATAGCATTGTATTACATCGCTGAACATTTGTTGTGTAATAAAGTATGACATGTGTATCAAGTTTTCATCGTTTATCGATCAGCCACGACTAGTTTTAGGAGAGGCTACTATGTGTGAAATTTTTTATACCTCTGTCACACACCTACTTCTAATTTTAACGACTTATAGTTCGTTATAAAACTTCTCCCATCTTGCCCACTCTCTCTTGTGGGTGGCGTTTGTAAAGGAGCCGTCATACATAATTCTCAACTTAAACTTTAGCTCTCTGAGAAATTCAAAAAAGCATAACCGATTCTTTTTAAATATTTTACACTTGTAAATATAGAATCTATAGATCGGTACCGATAGACGCGACACGAAAACTTGAGAAAACACCCAACTAAAAATCGTTTTCCGATTATATTTTTTAAAATAATGAGCGTAGAGCGATGACTGACATGGCATTTTAAAGAGAATAAAAAAAGCTATCCACTGATACCGATCTTTCCGATCAACTCTCGAAACTAGTTTGTGAAATAAAGCAATGAAAATCGCCAAAAACCTTCAAGTTTTTACTTTTTGCCGGTTTTGCTATCTCTACAACAACGTTATGACAAGTTTGAATGTTAATTTTGAAGCAAACTTGCCTTTATTGGGTCCCGATTCAAGTATAAACAAAGTCAGAAATATCTGCTAGTCATCCATAGGGAATGGGGATACTTGTCTGTGTGTCTTTCCTGTGACCCATCTTAAGAAAGAGGTCACGCTCATTTGCATATTGCAACCTCCCTGAGTTCCCGCCACACAGAGAAGCTGGACGTCTGACTTTGATTTTCAGGACGTGCACGGATCCTAGAGGTTCCGACTACATCTCTCTCTCTAACTGGTATGTTGCTTATTCATGTACTAAGAAAAAACTCATTTTTCAAATAGGTCTGATTTAGTGGTGTTTGGTATACCATGAAACTAGATGCTTTGAAGGGTTTTTGTGCATAAATTGGTAAGGTAATCTCTTGATTAGCTGAGCTATAGTATAGGCAATGGGTCAAGAAAAGACCAATGTACATATACGGTACTGTGCGTATGCTATATGATTTATTCAATAGCTTGCCAATTTTTCTAAATATTGTCTATACATGATTTTTTCATGATGTGATAAATAGATATTTATCTATTTGTCTCTAAGTTACAGAATTTAGATCGAATTATATTGAGATAGTAGGCTAATTATGGATTCAAATCTGGGGTTATTTTTTTGTGGAAATCATTTATTTTGAGTATAATATATTCAGGGTTTTTGTTATGGTTTTGAGTAAGGGGCATTTGTGTGGAAGAAGGGGGGGCACATTTTCTGAGACTGAGCCCATGCTCAGCACACTATCTTGGGGGCGGGTTACCCCAGAACATTTTAGATTTTTGCATGGAGTTACCGACTCATGTGGGGGAGGGGGGTGGGTGTTCTTGTGTTCAAATGTTATCCATTAATGCACAGTGTAGGGAAGGGTGCGGGAGGGGATGACCCCTGCTGCTGAGAAAATTTTTTAATTTTGCACAAAGAATTGTGGCTTCTGGGGTATTTCTAGAATAGTTTTCATAGAGATTTCAGTATGTATTCAAATTGTATACATTAATATTCCTCTTTAACATAAACCCTGTATATTACATAGTTGTATTTAACTTTACAATACCAATGCCGGATAATAATTGGTCTGCTTTTCTTTGTATGTGAGGGTGTCTATCATATATTGTAAAAGTTAAGAACAAATAATACACTTTTTCAATACTTTATAAACTTATTGCCTAAGACATACGCATGGTATAGCAGATGAGAAAAACAATTAGTTTGCCATTTGATTAAGTTCAGACACCAAGTGAAAAGTTAACAGTATAGAAATCTATGGATAACTATTATTTAAGCGTGGCCCCTATGTGGTATAATTTTCTGTTAGGTCTTCATTCTAGGCATACACAGGGTATGCATATTCAGGCACACGCATGGTAGGTAGGAAACATGTATGAAGTTTACAAGAGTCATATTTGAACTTGCCACTATCAAGAAAGTCGTCTCATTGTTAATATTAATTTGAGACCCTCAAAATTAGGGTTCGGATTGTAGCATTTTTCATGGCGGATTCAGTGAATCTAAAAAAACATGTCTAAAATCAATATTCCTGACGATGTCATGCAAAAACCTTATGGACGCCAAAAAATAGAATTGACCATATACATGTTTTCCATTATTGTACAGTTATAATAAATTGAGGTATATATGCTTATAGCCCTATCTTTGTGTACAAGCTGACTATAGGCAAAGAATGAATAAGTGCAGCCACTGTGGTCGGATAGGCCACAAAAAGCCCACATGTAGGTGGCTGAAGGAGGAGAAGAAATCAGTCAAACTCAGAAACAGCCGACTCATCCCTGTACCCGAGGGATTCGATCTCAAGAGGAGTGAAAACAAATCTATAAGTCAGGTAAAGAAAATAATCAAATGAAATCTCTTTAACCTGTCACGACTATAAATCACACCTTTATATATTATAATTAATTACATAACATCGTGCAACATTATTCAGCTTTTTATTCAGGTTATGTAGCCTATAAATAAAAAGAAAATAATCAAATGAAATCTCTTTAACCTGTCACGACTATAAGTCACACCTTTATATATTATAATTAATTACATAACATCGTGCAACATTATTCAGCTTTTTATTCAGGTTATGTAGCCTATAAATAAAAAGAAAATAATCAAATGAAATCTCTTTAACCTGTCACGACTATAAGTCACACCTTTATATATTATAATTGATTACATAACATTGTGCAACATTATTCAGCTTTTTATTCAGGTTATGCAGCCTATACAAGTACATAAATGTCGCATCTATATCACAAATTAGTAATTAATATATGGGAGCCATTTACCTATTTATTATTATACAAGGAGTCCATTTGAAAATTATTTCATTACTAGATATTTAGCAGATCAGGAGTGAGTGAGTAATGGTTGCTTAATGCCATGACGACATCCATGTGGAGTCATATTCATGGCAATGTTTGGCAGATCATTCCAATAAAATCTTTGATATAGGTAAATCCCCTATGTTCTGTAATCTTTTCTTAATGTGATATCATTTCTATCCTTAAGGGGGAAATTGACATGGCCTGCCGGGTGCTCCTTCAATGTCATAGAGAGGCATCTGAAGGAAAGATGAGCAGTCCCTTGGAGAGGTGATTCAGTTATTGCTTCTACTTCATATTTTGTTTGTTTGAATAAACTATCAACGTAGATCTTTCAGCTGACAAGTTAGAAGAAAATATAAATATATAACTTCCAAAAGCGATACAAAATAAATGTGTGTAACACAAGAACTAATGTTATGTTACCCTCATATCATTATTATATATTCACTTCTCGTTAATGACATTTAAACCTGATTTAATTTGCACTAAAACACATGTAAATTATATTTTTTCAATTTTGGATAATGCAGAGCCATGAAGATGACTGGCTTGGGTAGGACAACCCTTGTAAACATAAAAAAACAACTAAAGAAAGGGAATGTCCCCGAAGCCAACTCTGGGAGAGGAATACGGCCTCTTAGTGTTCCTGACAGGAGTTTGGTAACCAAGGTAAGATATAGCAGAATATAGTAATCTTTAAAGCGTTACAAATAGTACATGTATGTAACAAACTTAGTAACTTCTGAGATTCTCATATTAGAATCACAAGTTGAAAATGTTATGAATGACTTTGTAGACAACTAAATTATGATTTACAGATAAATGGCACCATTGAAAAGCTCCATGAGCGTGGACTCACAACAACCGTAAGGAAGCTACAGGGTAATCTGGACTTCTATCATGGATTGCAGGTATTTTAATCTGATGGACATTTTTTTGTTTTAAAATCTGATGGACATTAAGTAGGGTATGGTTTAGCTGTACATACAGCCCATTCAAGTGACTGGGCTGTAGAGTGCCCTATACAATAATTTCCAAAATCGCCACTTGGCATATTAAACTAAAAATAGTACAACCATTGAAGGTTATAGTCAGAGGTGAAATAGACAATAAGCGCAGCACTGATAGCCCGTAATGCATAACCATGCATGCCAGTAGGCTTACTGTAAGTGGCAGTGGAGGCTGACAATCATTGAAACAGCTTTAAAACACCATTTCCTCTTAATATATATAGCAAGTTATGGCTTACATTCACTATGTTTAGAATAAGAGACAAAAAAGATACAGCTTCCCATTTATTTTGGGCATTCTAGGCAGTTCCAGTCCACTCCACCCAGGCATGGGTGCAGCAGACATTTGAGTATTGCTTAGTGACAGACAATGTTGCGTCATAAAGCTTCATTTCCTTAATGCTACAGGTTTTATAATCACAATTCCAGACCTGGGCGACTCTTTTTTTCTTAATCCCGTAGGCGTTTTAATCCATAATTTAGATCTAAAATACACCCCCATACTGGTTCCTGAAAGGGATATACCCTACTCTGTCAGGGTCTCTGCCCCTTTGGACTTAAGAAATTCAAGGCTTTTCAAGGCCCATTTTACAGGGATGCAAGTTGAGGTATTCAAAATTGACGGAAAGGTTTCTGAGATAAAAATATGCTGTACAAAATGGTTACAACTGAACGATTATGCATATATAATACATATACTCGAAATGAATGCTAGCTTAATAACTTAATAGAACTATATTTAAAACCTTTTACCCAGTTTTGGGAAAAACATTTTTTTTTCTTATATAAAAAAGGCACAGATCCCACCCACTGGCATTCAACGGTCGTACAGGTTTAGGTGAATACTGCCACGTCTACCTACTATAACTTAATAGAACTAGACAAGATAAGCAGGCACTGAGACTGAGCCCGCCTGGGCAACCCATTTTGTCCTTTTGTTCATTTTGTCCTTTATGTAATCAATTTATCATTTCTCAGGGCAACCAGAAATTCTGGCGGGCAACCTGACTATGTCAGTAGCTTGCCCGGGCAGGCAACCTATTTTTTCACCTTATTTCGACCACTGAATGAGGAGATTAAAGGAAATCCGTCAACTGACTGACAACTTGCATCCCTGAATTTTTAGTGATATTCCAGGCCGATATCAATGCTTTTTCAGAACCTAGATGATAGGATCTGGGTGTTGTAAATATTGTTTTTCATAGGCCCATGATGTATTTAACAAGTATACAGTAAGAAACAGAATCTTCCACAATTTCAAGGCTATTTAATGGATTCCAACAGGATTCAAGGCCCATATAATGATTTTCCAGACCCTTCGACCAAAATGCCCATTTGCCAGCCCTTGAATTCATTTTTCCAAATTAAAGGCTTTTCCAGGCCCCACAGAGACCCATAGGTATGGATAAATACAATCTGGTCACATTAGGATAACAATACTCTTTTTTTTAAAGCTTTCGAGACGAATCCTAGCCAGGATTCTACACCTGATGGGGTATACCTACAAGGCCCCGACTCCTAACCAGAGAGTCCTGGCCAGGGAGACAGTGGCAATGGAGGGGGAGAGACTAAAGTACCTCCAGAGAATTAAACAGCTGAGGGAGGAGGGATGGAAAATTTTGTATCTTGATGAATCTTATGTCAACGAAAGACACAATGCCTCAAAAAGCTGGCTAAAAGAAGGATCCAAGGTAAGGACTGGAATATATATACTTTGTTTGTATATCTATATTAGACAATGATAAACATGTACAGTCATGCAAAAGGACATATTATCTGTACAATTACAGGTCTTCCAAATATTTACTTCTAACATAGTAAACATAAAGACTATTTAGTAATGAGAGATGCCCTATCAACTGTTTTAACTACCTTTTAAATGCTCCCGACTAAAAAAGTTGGATGCATCAGGGATAAAGTGACTCATATCTATTTGCTCAAAACTCATTCACTTATAACATTTCATAGGTTTACATCCCCAGTGGCAAAGGGAAACGGTACATTTTAGTTGGAGCAGGCAGCAGTGAGGGTTGGGTTCACACTTCTGTGACAGCCCAC
The DNA here is from genome assembly GCA_942159475.1 of Sthenelais limicola. NCBI lineage: Eukaryota > Metazoa > Annelida > Polychaeta > Phyllodocida > Sigalionidae > Sthenelais > Sthenelais limicola. The sequence continues at coordinate 108,432,598 of OW804095.1, read as the reverse complement.
AAAAGTCACTGCGAGGACTACCACAGTTCTATGAACTCTGCCCATTTTGAGGTATGTAATACGATATTTTGACATGGTATGAGGAACCCCTGCACTTATTCAAGGAAATACAGTACATGCTTTTGATCAGACTTGCATGGCTCAAGTATAGCGAGTTCTACAGCTGAGAATTATTTAAGTTTTGCGGGTTAATACATCATCAGGATGTTGGTCGGTACATTAAGTTTTCATCAACAAGTTTATGCCACAGGTATAATTGGAACACATAACATTTAATTTAACAGGTTGTTTAAATGCGTTGTCTAGGTATCTATTTCCTTCTGCCATTCAGTACAGGAATTACATTCCTATAAATACATCTAATATTTGTTGTAAAATTTAAGCGAGATCAGAGTACATACACTATAATAATACAATATGCTAGAATACTGAATCACTCATGGACCTATTATTTATGATGAATTTATCATTGAATATCATCTCAGGTTCTTTTATAGTTTCATACAATAAGGGAATACAACATAAAATTTGGAAAGGAGACAAATGCAGCTAATGATTACCGAGTGATTTTATCTAAATTTGTACCCATGTTTCAGTACTCATTGAACCTACATCAGGCTTCACTTTATGATTTTACAACAGGAAATTTTCAAAACTATCTGCGCAAAGGCTGCCAGTACGATCGGAGGTTGTGCCATCATTATGGACAACGCAGCATACCACAAGAGACCAGAAGATGCTGCCAGCAGAATTACCTACTGGACCAAAATGCCTGCTGCAGAGGTAAAAGACATGTGGACTAGGGGAGAAGTAAGTACACTATTACCACAAGACCACCACCTCATTCCAGTCTGTTTAGCATCATGTCTCACTATTAATCTCTCGATAAACATATTAAGATGATTAATATATCCTTGCAAACAATATAAGTACATTGTAATGAATTTACTGTCATAGGTGCCTGGTCAAAATGACTACGAGGGACCTACCCTTGAAACTAAAAAGGCAATTTTAGCCTGGATTCGAAAAAATCCTATCACATGTGAGTGATTATTAAGAGGTTCAAAAGTTCATATTCAACAACTTAACCCAACCTAACACATCTCTCCAGAACAGAGCTTAAAAAAGTGATTTTTAAGCACATATTGTGATATGAACTACCAAAATACAGGGATGAACATGGGTGTCTACAATTTCATTGTTCTCTAGCACACATACCCAAAACACTATTTGAGGGTTTTTTTTGTAATTAATAATTTAATAACTATCGTATTTCACTGATAGAATGCCGGGTCCCAAATAAACACCTGCCCCGAAAAAGTGCTGGGTCATTTAACATCATGAAATGAATAAACGCCAGGTCTCACCTCTTACACCCCTCCAAAACCATATATATGATGCTTTGGATAATTGTGGAAAGCGGCAACAACATAGATTTGATAACATCTCACTGTTACTGCATGGGTATTCATTAACATAATACAATAAACGCCTGCCCTGAATAAGCGCCGGGGGTAAGAGTGGCCTGAAAAAAATAAACGCCCAGGCGTTTTATCAATGAAATACGGTAGAGCAAATGGAACTCTGAATCGACGATGAATATGGTTAGGAAAAATAAAGAGTTAAATTTTGTTCCAATTATATTTTCAGTTTGATTCTTTACCTAGTTTACATTTACTGTTCAAAGTTAGAGTGAGCCTTGCCAAGTTGGTCTAATTTTGGTTCATTATGGGCTTACTTAATGTTTCAATGATCTGAGGTTACTTACATACTTAAAAGATACTAAATGATGCAACACTACTGCATTAGATAGTTCATACTTGTAACGCAATTAATTAATGTAGATCACTCTATTTTTATGAATAAAGGGATCAATAAAGGGATCAACAGTCTGGACATTGATTATTTGTAGAATAGCTATGTTTATTTTGTAGCCAAGTCTGCCACTCAAGTAATTGCGGAAGAACATGGCCACTGCATAATCACCCTTCCTCCATACCACCCGGAGCTGAATGCAATTGAAGTGGCATGGGGCGTTGCCAAAAATCATGTTGCAAGAAAAAATGAACCTGCTATGTCCTTTGCTCAACTCTCAACCCTGGTAAAGGAAGGCCTGGACCAGGCAACAGGATCAACCTGGAACAAGTTAGACACCAAAGTACAGAGGGAAGAACAGGCACAGCTAACAGTGCTTGAGGCCAAGGCTCAGGACCAGCAGGCCTATCGGCAACAACACCCAGACCTGGTGGTTCACCTGGGAGATTCATCAGATTCGGAATCTGAAGGTTATATATATTTGATTTTATCGCGGCTCAAAAAACCCATCTGATGACTCAAAGATGTCTTTGGGCCAGTACAATTAAATATTAGCCATCCGTTTGGATAAGTTAAAATATCTGCACCACCCATTTCATATTCTAGTTGGGAAGTGTATTATTATGAGTTCAGAGCTCATATTTTACACATAGGATGTAGGGATATGAGGTAATATGCAGATCAAATATATAAAGTCTGTACTATGCAGTGTTCCCAAAAAGACGTCGGCACGTCGGCAAAAGCCAAATCGAAGGCCACTGCCTAGGCTATGGGAAAATCGGGTATTTTTTCACATTTTGCTCTGTAACTCAGAAACAGACATTGCGATCTCCCCCATTTTTTTTACACGTATAGTCATGGTCATGAGCTACAGTTTTAATAATAAAATGTAATCGCCAAAGGGGTAGAAAAAAAGTTGTGGTCATTTCAAGTTGACCATGTCACCAAATCGAAGGCCACTGCCTAGGCTATGAGAAAATCGGGTATTTTTTCACATTTTGCTCTGTAACTCAGAAACAGACATTGCGATCTCCCCCATTTTTTCTACACATATAGTCATGGCCATGAGCTACAGTTTTAATAAATAAAATGTAATCGCCAAAGGGGTAGAAAAAAAGTTGTGGTCATTTCAAGTTGACCATGTCAACAAATCGAAGGCCACTGCCTAGGCTATGAGAAAATCGGGTATTTTTTCACATTTTGCTCTGTAACTCAGAAACAGACAATGCGATCTCCCCCATTTTTTCTACCACATATAGTCAAGGTCATGACCTACAGTCTGGATATTAAGCTAACGATTTTAAATGTAAATGCAAATGTAAGTCTATACAACCCAAATTCAAACGTTATTGAATAAAATATGAAAAACACCAAAATCGCACTAAAATTTCTGGAATCGACCATATGCTACATGAGGGTTTCATGCTTGGCCATAGGTGTTGACTGTTGTGAAATAAGGTGTTTTTTTATGAGAATTTGCAGATGCCATTACAATTTTTTGTAGGTAAAAAATGGCCTGCGTCAGTGACAAATGGCCAGCGTGGGGCTTGTCCACGTTTTTGGGAACACTGCAATGTAATTAAAGGTGAAACCCAAATAAATTTGAAGTGAAAAATAATGTTGGGCAAATAAATCTTGGCTGCCACTTGCCTAATGTAGTTGGTACATTTAGGTCTATTCATGTATCCATAGGATTTATCTGAGGTAAAAAATCAGTACCCACAATTATTGTCAACTTAAAATGTATCCACGTTTTTTTCACAGATGAACACCAAGATGATATTTTGGACTTGCTAGCTGAGGGCCTGACTGTTGGCGAAGAAGTTGAAATTTGGGAGCAGGACCAGGAGTATAGAAAGCAGCAGAAGGCACATCAGCAGGAGGGACGTCAGCAGGATGATATATCGACCATTGGATATAGTGATGGAGGAGGGGATGAGGCATCAGCATCGGGTCTGGAAGAGTAAAGTAAAAAGAATTGCAGGAAATAGTAAATTAAATTTCTTATGTGTATTGTCATATTATTCTGAATTAAGATACATTCATATTTTAACTTTGAGCTTTTATGCTTTACGATATGTACTTTGAAACGGGTCATTATGTATGTTATGGCAAGCTAACAAGTCCACTTTAATTTACAAATATTTTATTATCTTTTGTTTTCTTTATTATAACATTTTATTAATTTTTGGTCACTGTAACTTTTGAATGAGGTAAATTAACTGTATTGGATCCTAAGTGGTACATTGTTTAATATTTGTTATAAATAAATGATTTGATAATGTCAAATCGATTTCTTTTGCAATGATTTCTTTAGAAATTCTTTGATGCAAACTTAAGTTTGACATTTAGACAAAGGCTTAAGCAAGAACAGAGAACTTACATGAAGCTAGATTCTTGTCTATTTTTTCCCCTCGTACTTGTTCAATGCTCAGACATGGCGAAAAATTGAGAGCTTTCACTGTCCTCCAAAGGTTTCACCTACCAAAGGTTTCTCTAATGTTTCACAGCCATTTTTCAATGAACAGTTGGACCAATCTGTCCCACATGTCTTTCAATCTTTCAACTATGGTCCGCCTGATTTCGCCATGTCTGAATGCTGAAATATGCAATTAGAAAAATGGGAATAAATCAAATTAAAACTTGTAACCACCCTCTTTTTTTCTACATCAAGATCAGAAAGTTTGTGCAACATATACATTAACGTTTCATGAAATAATTTGTGCTTCAAGTATATTAGGAAATAAATTCGAAAAATATCAAACAGGTAAGCCTGTGTCCATAGGCCTGACTGAGTTAACTTTGTTTGGGGTGAATCCAGGGCATTTACTGTAATGGGTAGGGAAACACCGGGTAGTAATACTCTGGGTAGAGATGAGGAGTGTCCTTCAATAAAATTTCGTTGAAAACGAAATAACATTTGATGTAGGGGGCCGAGGTGTGGGTGTGCGTGTGGGGGTGGGTGGGGTGAGGGAGTATACCGGGGGGGGGGGGGGGGGGGGGGCTTAATTGGGTCCCACATTTCAAGCTTCATGAGCGCCTTTTCAAAGAGGTTTATTATTTTTCTTTTAGAGCTCGAGGGTGTTATGTACTATCATTCATTATTATCAAACACCATCATAATTATAAACATTTGTATGAGATGAACAGCCTTCTACATTCATATTAAAACGTTTTTGTATGTAAATATTATTTATTGAGGAGCGGACCAGTACCTCCCCAGTCCACTGCATGGTCCGTAAATTTGAGTACTGCCCCTTTCCTATTTACCACCCTGGCAGTGCAGAGCTATATAGATGGAACCTAGCAAGGGGGAAGTCTGTACACTTGTTATTGACCGAGGGAGCGCGGGAAGATAGAGGGCGTTAGCCCGAGATCTTCTGCGCTCCCGAGGTCACTAACAAGTGTACATACTTCACCCGAGCTTTGTTCCATATTTATTACACCCCATTAATAAATAAAAAATATAATTAATTAAAAATAAAAGAAGTAATTTAAGTTTTTGGTGGACCTACTTGTTGTATGCGCCAAGGGTGACATAACTCACATGTTATGCACCACTTTGACCAAGTGTGACATACAATGCTGAAGGTATAGGAAGCAACATCACAGGGGTGTAATAAATGGTCATACAGCATAGGCTGGCATAGCTCCGCCTCTGGTGATACAACGCCCACCCCACCCCTACCCATTTCTTTCACTGTCACTGATTATGAAGTTATTATATTCTCATAGGTAGAAACAATGTTCTTCCTGATTAAGAACCTTACTTTGATCCACACCCAGAGGAAATCATTCTTACTCACCTACGCTGATGATCCCAAAACGTTCTCCAACAATGTCAACGCCCAGCACTGTGAGTGTGACATCAATGGCACTGCCACTGTGGGCTGTGGCAATACTGGCATTCTTCTGTCAAGACAAGTGTGACTGTGTCTTACGTTTATATCCTCCATTAATAACATGGCAGATACACACACATGTATAGGAAAAGCAGTTCTTCCCGATCATAATAAATGTATGCCTCACGTTGTGCCATATTGCAAAGTAAAAGTGTTTTGTCCCACATTGCACGATCGTTGCCCTTCACCTTCTGCTCGTGTTGCGTCGTCGGTGCGCATGGCGTGAGCGATAATAGGGGACTTCCGTCATTCCGCATTCGAAATTGCTATTAAAAAATACATTTTGCAAAAGATTTTCCGGAAATTATTTTTGCTTCATATAAAACTAGATTTCCACCATGAAAAATAATCCATGTTTTTTTATGTCTGGCATTTATAATCAAATAACAAATCCGGACGCGTCTTCCGGTACCGATCTATAGCCAAGAGTAAGACGAAATTCCATGTACAATATTTCTCCTCTATATTGGGAACTCCAAATAACATAAAGATAACGTTCATATCGTCTGTGATTTCACTGTCCAAATGTTTGCTCCTTTTGGCCCAATTTATCAAATGGTGCCAAAATGAGCAAGCATTTTCACAATCTATAAAAAAGTGAAACAAGTCATCCACAGAATCGCAATAGCTACATAGATTATTTGGCTTGAGATCCATATCACTCAAATGCACATTACAAATAATCAATCTGTTTAACACCTGATACTGAAATGATTGTAAGCGCACATTTCTAGTGCAATTGAACGGTACGCAGTACCAAATCGAGAATTCAATATTTGATATATCTATGTTCTTATTTAAAAACATGTTTGCCCACTCGACATTCCTGTCTCCCTTTGGGTTAATGAATACTCTAACGGCGTGATAAATATCACCCGTAGCTGCAGAGAGAATATCAACGTCTACTGTACCTATTTGACAGATTAGTTCTTCTCTATAATTTTGCACTTCTTCCTCAGCAATTGTCTTGAGCCACCTTGCTGGTATTTTCTTACTCAAACTAAGTTCTTCTAAGTAATTGATGGTAATGCCAAACTCGCATTTTATTTCGTTCTTATTTTTTACTCTATTGTTTGTGACTAGATCTTCTATCTTGTGAATCTCTTTTCTTTTCCACAAGTGGACTCTGCACAGGGCGTCCTCAAGCTTTATCCATCTGTTGTTCCAGATGCACTCACATAGGATGCTTTTCTTACTGCGTGGCTCTTGTGAGCTATAAAAACGATTCCAAGTTTTAAAGATTTCTGTATAGAATTCTGAGAAATCACCACTAATTTGGTTCCTGAACCGCATTAATTTTTTGAGATCATATCCTATATTTTCTCGAACAAGAGCAGACCATTTGGCTTGTGGATCCACCAACATTCTCTGAATCCATTTTAGCCTACATGTGATTAGTTTAGATCTAACGTCATGTAGTTTGAGACCGCCTTCATCAATTTTTCTACACAAATAATGCCAGGCGACTCTGTGCTTCCCTTTTCTCCAAATAAAGTCAGCTACCATTTTTTGTATCTTACATATCATGTGTTCTTCGATGACTATCAGGTTTGCGACATACATAAATAAGGGGATAATTAAGACATTGGCAATAACTACTCTGCCTTTTATAGATATGTCTCTCTTACTCCAGTGGTTGACCACCACACAAGCCTTTTCAAAGGCGGTTTCAAAATTAATATTATTCTGTCGTTGCTTGTCATACGGATAGAGTAAATGAATACCGAGAATTTTCATAGAATTGACCCAGCTTATGTTCTGAGACACTTGCTGAAAGAGAACCATTTCGCCTATATTGAAGCCTTTGGTTTTACTGGTATTGAGTACTAAGCCGGATACATTACTAAATTCACTGATTATAGCCATCATTCTGGCCAGTGATTTTTCATCATTTGCAACTATCGTCATGTCGTCCGCGAATTGTATTATTTTGTTATGGACACCACCAAATATTACACCTTGACATTCTGAATCAGCTCTTATCATCTCGGCTAATCTCTCGACAACAATAATGAAGAGTAATGATGCTATAGGGTCTCCTTGCTTAACTCCTCTCCCAATGCTAAACCACTCGGATATGTGACCATTATTTACAATACACGATCTGGACCCTATCATGAGTCTTTTGATCCAATTCAAGAAAAAATCACCTATGTTTATATCTTTTAGACATTTAAATAAGAAATCCCAGGAGATCGAGTCATACGCCTTTTTAAAATCTAATGACACAAAAAGACCTTTCTTCTTATTTTTTTCAAGATGCTGTGTTATGTCTTCAAGTCTACGAACAGCACAGCCTATATATCTTCCCTTAATAAAACCGTACTGGTCCTCGTTGATCGCTTTATCAATACACCCTTTTAGCCTGTTGCTAAGAGACTTAGATATTATTTTGTAGTCTGTGTTTAACAGTGTGATTGGTCTCCAGCTACCAATGAGTTTTAAATTACAGTCCTTTTTAGGGATTAGGGAGATAACACCTCTGTACATTTCGTGCGATAGGCTATTACTCAGGTCACATTCTCTTAGTACTTCACCGAATATTGGTTCTAATACGCTCCAGAAACACTTGTAGAATTCTACCGGTATACCGTCTGGTCCAGGAGCTTTGTTGCTCGCGAATGAGTCAAGTGATTTTTTTATCTCATTTTTATCAAAACCTCTATTAAGTATCTCATTATCCATTGAATCAAAGGTAAAACCATCGTGTTCGGCCAAGAATGAGTTATGTTCAGGTGCGCTCATTTCTTTTTCATGATATAAATTTTGATAGAATTCTTTCTTTTTCTTTAAGATTTCGCTAGATTCGGTGATGTCAACACCGTCAACTTCTAACTGTGAAATCACTTTTTTCTTGAAATTTCTTTTTTCTAAATTTAAAAAGTAGGCTGTGGGTTTCTCACCCTCTACTAGCCATTGCGCTCTGCTACGCGCCATCGCACCCTGAGCTTTTATAATCTGTTCTAGACGCAATTCGTCTTGTAGATTCTCTATCTCTTGAATTTCGGTCTGGTTTAATACACCCTTTTGGAATAATACTCTTATTCTTTCTCTGTACTCTTTTTCGACCTTCCTTTTCTCTCTATTTTTCTGTTTTGTATAACTGATGGTTTCGACTCGAATTACAAATTTTATATAATCCCATTTGGCTTTGATACATCCTAAGCCTTCCATTTCATATGCTTCAATTATTTTTTCTTTCATCATAGATACATACTCCTCGTTATTCAGTAAATATTTATTAAACTTCCACATACCAGGGCCTCTGGCCTGTTCATTAGATTTAATAGAGAAGGAAACTAACGAGTGATCTGAATGCTCACATAAAACATTATCAACACACTTAACCTCAGGTCTGAGCGTGGAATCAATCATACAATAATCCAATCTAGATTTTTGAGAGAGAGAGTTTCTCCCCCAAGTGTTTATATTTGCCGTACGCGGCAGCATCTCTTTAATAATATCGCATAATTCGAAATCATGCATTATTTTTATCATATCTCTGAGTCCTACATGTCTTGCATGCTGGCTGTCACTCAAGCTTAAAAATTCTTCTTCTGGCATAATATCCAGATTAAAGTCACCCATGACAATTAACGATCTTTCTGTTTTACCATTCATTATTCCTCTTAGAGAGGTACACATTTCAGCTTGCTCCTTATAAGCATCTTTTGTTGGAAAATACACTGAGAATATTGATAGCTCTTTTTGTTCTAACGTTAAGTCCACAAATGCGATTCTACCTAGATCGTCCCTCCTTTATGTTTAATTTCTACATTCAGATCTTTAGATATTAAGATAGCAACTCCCCTTGCATTTCTTTTGCCGTGGACAAAATGGGCAGTACCCTGCCATTGGTTTCTCCATATTTTGATATCACTATTTACACTGTGTGTTTCCTGTAGTGCGAATATGGCTCTTTTCTTCTTATTTAAAAATCTAAATAATGCCTTTCTTTTTTTTAGACCAGCCAATCCATTTACATTTAAGGTGTAGAAGTTTATATTATTCTCTTCAATCATTTTGAATTTTGGGGACGCAGCTCACCTTCCAAGATTTCTGTCTTATAATTATATCGGAACACTTTACAATATATTTTCGCATCGTATAAGCTAGCAGTACATGTTAGGTGTATATCATCAACTCTTATTTTCATAACATCTATGTTGACGGGTGTATTACAGACACTTGTTTTAGCGTCGACCCGTTTTACAATTGTTATAGAATACATTTTGTTATGATAATTTTTAAAAAAGGGTCACCACTAATACACAAATTAAATCTGTCTATGATCTGCTTGCAGCAACCTCCATCTTGTCGCTCTCATCATCATCTCTATCTTCCGCTTTCTCTTCTGCTGCCTTGGCTATAATCCTCTCCCTGACCCTCATCCAAGAGAGGCCCAAGAGATTTCCTTTCTTGTTCCATTTCTCTTGCACCAATACGTCGGGGTGGTATAGTCCCATCCCTATACCCCACTTGGAGATGTTAGGGGACGCTTCCCCTATGGTCTTGTCTCCTGTTGCCAGCAGGTAATTAGCAACCGACTCGTTGTATTTGACCTTTCTTTTCAAGCCTCTCATTAGAGTAGCTTCAAGGTTGTCGTCCCATTGGTCCCATACTTCATCCGTCACATAGGAGTCCAGAGCGACTTTGCATCGTACTGGGTCTTCCAGCGTCAGTATGAATTCAGCTTTCTGCATATCTTGATCCATTACAGCCTTAGAATGAGCAAGGTATTGTTCAATGCAAAAAAACCATCTTTTGTCTACCTTGAATTTCGCTTCATAATGATTTGACAGGGGGCATTCCCTGGTAAAAAACACAAACGTATGTTCGTCTTCTTTTTTGGCGAGGAATCCAGGTGTGAACTGCTTCGGAAGCATTTCTAATTGATCAAACTTATAACGTCTCTGGCCTAGTATAACATCGCCATATGCGTTGACGACAACAGGGTATCTTTGCGACGCTCTTGCTGCCGCCACGCATGGCCTTGCTCTGGTAATCCTCTTTCTTACCTTGTCTGGTAAATCTTTCCTTAGCCAGTAAAGCCTCTTGGCGTTTTCATCGACTTTTTTACCAAGATTATCCCTTTTACCCCACACATCCTTCATATCTGTTACATTCTCAAACACGATCAAGACAGGTGCTGCCTTACCTCTTCCAAGCCTCATAGTCGAGTACTGTACTGCTTTAGAAACTCCCATGTGTTCCTCCAGTACCACTGCAACTGTATTTCCAAGGATTTGATCATCCTCATTGTCCTCCTTTTTAACTCCATCCAAGATCAGGTTCAGCTCTTTATCCTTTATCTGTTGCCTTAGCTGCTCCTCCTCATCCCCGATCGTGGCCATGTCTATGGCGACTAGTTTCGGGTCGTTCTTTTTCACCATGTTGATCCTGATGAGCTCTAATTCCTCACGTTGTTTCTTCAATTCTTCCTCCATAATATCTGCCCTCTTATCTCTATCAAAGTTTTCGCCTTCTATCACACCGAGTGCGGTTTTGATTTCGCCTACGTCCTTTTTAGTGTCAGCTGCGGCGTCACTTATTTGAGTTTTTAACGCATCAAACATTGTTTTGATTTCATCATTGGTTATGGCAGACATCTTGCTTACTTGCTTTTTACTAGGCTGGTTGTTCGTGCCCTCCTCTGTCCTTTTTCTCTTTGCTGAGTCCGTATCTTTTGTCGTACTCATCAATAATATTCTTTAGCAACTGTATTCGTGCCGAAGAGTCTCAGAGTTTCTGCCGGATGTTTACACTCCAGAGCTTTCTTCCGGTTCTACTAGACCTGCGCACCTACACCCGTAGTAGAAATAGGTCGCCTTGACCTATTTATCACCGCTACTTTTCGGTAGCCAGCCTAATCTTCACATGTAACGTACAATCAATTATGCGATGTAGCACAATAATCAGTTTTTATATTTACTACCTTTCCATCCGTGTCAGAGTGTTATGTTTTGATTGAGCATCAGAGTTCACCGATCTAGCTGTATGATCCTTGCCGCGTGTACTCGTTGTGTACTGCGCGTGCGCGGCGGCAGTTTCAAATTCAGATTTTTGTTTAACAGATTGCCGCCTCTATTTTTTCCTACAGTCCAAACGTATGTTCCGTTTATGCACTTTAGTATTCCTTCTACCTTCCACTGCTATTGTCTTATTTCCTTGTCAGTGTCATCGCTCACAAATCACTTCTACAAGTTTGGCCCTGGAGATGTCCAGGAGGCAATATGGCCGCTCGTTATACCAGCGTGGTGTCCAAGCTTCCACTTTAAATCGTAGATTTTTCCGCAATTGTCTCGACTATCTTTCCAGTGTTTTGCTCTACGTACTCTCTGTAACTTTACTGAACCTTAGCGCATTTCTGTGCTATATCGGTTGGGTTTGGCTGAAATAAAAGGGGACAACAAGACCGATGTCTTTTAAACGTACCCGTTCTACTTCCCAGCTAAACCGGAAGTCCGGATTTAGAAAGATCTTCTTCCAGTTAAGCTGTTTAAATTCATTTTCACTCAATTCCAGTAACTTCTGCCAAGAATTAAGCTTTTCCCTTTTTACAGGCATTTTTTCTATAAGCGCGTTATACAGTAATTTGCTAGAACATATTAGGATATTAACACATTTGCTGTTAATTTTTATATCAATATTCCCTTTATCTTCACACGGGTGAGAATCATGTATAATTCTGAGCCACTCCTTTGGTATTGCCTTTCGGAGTTCTTTCATTAAGAAAAAATCTGGGATAAACCCGTACTGCCTTTTTATTTCAAGGCTCGACATCAATTTACCCTGTTGATTGACTATATCACCTACACATACAATTCCGTTTTTTCCCAGTTCTGGTAATAAAATAATTTTTTCTTTTCTCTGATAAGTCTGTTAGACCATATCCTTTCTCTTAATATTTCTATTCCATTGCCAGAACTTCCTAGAATAACTTTACATGTGATTGCACACATCCAAAGTGTAGTTATATCTAAGCTAAATCCTCATGTACCCATTTTACACTATTCACAATTTTGAAACAAGGATAAAAAGTAAATACAACTACTACAACAGTAATATCAGCAATTGTCCCCAGAGCCATTATTCTTGACACGGTCAATATAACTATTGCACCCCTGATATGGGAGCTAGGACAAGATAATTTCTTTCAGGCATACACACAAAACTTTGAGAGATCAGAATCAATGGTAAATACTTAATACTCTTATACCTATTTGCTTTGGCTTCATTTATAGAAATGCATGATGCACCAACAAGTGATAGAGCACCCTATTTCTTTTGCAAAACTACATTTCCACAATCAGTCGAATATATGGCACACAGTTTTATATCCTTTTACATGTTTCCATTTGATCCAATCGTGAACAACCCATGTTGTTACAGAAATGCGTTGCCAGACCTTCCTAGAATAACGTTATATTTGTTTGCACACATCCAAAATGTCATTATATCTGAACCTAATCCTCATGTACCCATTTTACACTATTCACAATTTTGAAGTAAAGATTTTCATAATCAATAATGATATGTTCATAATCAATAATGATAACCAGTGCTAAATAAAATAGCTTAATGACTGTTAATATCTTAACCTAGCTGATTAAAAGATATTAGTCCATTTAGCAGTTTAGATGATTAGTTCATCAGAATATCAATTACAATGACAAAATCCAAGATGAAGTCTATCTCCACTCTAAAGTCCATGGTGTCATCATGTCTTGGAACTGGTTTAGGACGAACACAACCTATGAGCAATATAACAATTCAAACATGAGTAGGAACAAAAATTAATTATCAGAAGTAACTGAAAAGCGAACCCCATAATTAATTTATTATGTGACCTGGAGGTTGTTGGCTAACTGTATCAATGATTCATATGCTTTTATTTTCACTGGTATGGTTTTATACATGGCATGAATGAATTAAAATTAAAATGAAATACATACCCCTCTTTCAAAATAAGCAAAGTCAACCGATGCACCATTTAGGAGTACAGTAGTTGGCTTCTCTTTTATCCCAAGTAATGTGACCTGTTCCATGTGTATTCCTCTTTCTGGTTTGTATCCATCTTTAACCACTGAGCATGTTAGTTTTCCCTGAAACAAGAAGAAAGAATCCTTGCCACAAAAGTAGACATGTGCCCTCTCATATTTATCAGTCAATACAAATCAGGCTAAAAGTAAATGAGTGAGTTTTTAGGGATAAGATTTACAATTTTACTATAGCAATTATTCCAAGTATCCTGCAATGCCAAGACTTACACAAAATTAAACAAGAATAAAAATATTTTAACGATAAAATAATCAGTATACATACTGCTGAAATCTTATGAAACAATATTTATTATAGACGAGTCTTGTTAGTAAGAGATAGAAAGCAGGAAACATAGCGGTCGTAAATGGATGGGAAAATATCACCAATACTAACTTACCTGTGACGCAGAGAGGCTAAACAAACTATACTGCCCAGATTCTACAGCATCTAAAATTAATTTCAAACCAAAGCCCTGTCAATATCCGTATTTCAAGCAAAGAAGAATCAGTATATATCAAGGCATTTTAGGTATCGTACATACTCCTATAATTTACCTACGAATATCCTGTGGGAGGGATCATGGTATTCTAGATAAGACACAACGCAAAGATATTTTGGTTTTTAGTCCTTTTTATTCTCAATAGTTTAATTCTAAAACAGGTAACGAGCTATTGTAATTAACTTATCGTTGCACACGCCTATTGTGCTAGGCTCTTAATAATGTTCTTATCTCAGAAATTGTTATAGATATTTCAGAAATTGTTATAGATACAGATACATGTAAACTCGAATATATATTTTCCATTATTCTAATTTTTCTATCATTTTTTGTGATCCACCAGCAGACTCTGAGAACAGTGTAAATGTTACATAATGTTTATTTTGCTGAATAAAAATCTTTAAATACAAATTCTTTTTATTCATTTAAGGCCAATTATATATCTAACAGTTACAAAAAGACGTTCTATCCATCATGGATGTTTTCAGACATTGACCATGAATTAATTACACGCCACTTGCATGTGCGTGCAATGAACCTTCATTCCTAACAACTTAAAAAATTGGGCACAACAAAATACACACATACATATAGGGTAGCTAAGACTGAGTTAAATGCTGAAATGAGGAAGAACATGTACAAAAAACAAAAGACATACAAGGACCTGTGAACTGAGTACTGTTTTTGAACTGTGTTTTATCATTTAACTCTTCAACAAAAGATAAAGCGCATAATGTTCAGGCAAGATCGATTCATACTTATTGTTTCGCCGTCATCCCAGTATAATTCTCCAATAGATTCTTCATTCTCATCAAAGGCAGCAGTGAAACTGAACGGCAATCTACGCCTGAAATTTTACAAGTACAGGCAACTGATATTTGCTAATGAAGTGTTGACACTATTTATAACATCTATGAGAAATTGTTGGCTTTGCTCCATATATTTTTCTTAAAACTGCGATTATAAATCTTGATTTCTTACATTTAATTCATCAAGTTTGATATTTAGAAAATGTAACCGTCAGTGAGAAATAAGAAAGGTGCTCAGACTCAAAGCATGGCTCGCACTGGATGCGGAATTTGACCACGCACAGAAAATTGCCTAAGCATATCACTTGGACCACGCGACGACCAATTATTACACGTGCAGTTAAATTTATGGATGCCAGTTTATGGAAAAGACAGGAACTGAGCGCCGGTTGTTAAAAGAATGTGTGGCATTTTTTTCCGTGCGCGGTCAAATTCTGCATCCAGTGTGGGCCGTGCTTCACTGAGGAAATGTAGCCTAAACAACAAACAAATCTCAACAATTATCTTTCTGACCGATCCCAACTCCCCATTTACTATAGATCCTTCAAAGGAGCAAGAAACAACATGAAAGGAAAGGAAAGGAAAACACAACTTACGACGTAACTGTTGTGGTTTCCCTTAACCGGCGGTTTTGCCACGAGGTAATAAAACCACCTCTCATTAGCATTGGAATATATGAATACAGATTGGCTCGTAGATTTGTGTAATCGCCAGATACTGGTACACGCTTCCAATCACTATCATACCAAACACCTTTGGGTATGTAAGCCTTCACTGTCGTTGCACCCTGCATCCAAAGTAGGGGTATCGTGTCAGTTTGGTGGGTATCATCCCATTACAAGGCAAACTATTTCATTGATATTATGCATATGTTTTACAGTGGCATTCAGCAATCCTAGTGATATTATCTTCTTCTAAATTTCTAAGGCAGTATCAAATCACTTACCTCAGTTAATACTGGTGTTATGAGTAATCCATGACCGAGCATGTATTGTCGATCGATGTGATGTGTGTTCTGATCACCTGGGAACCTGAAATATAGAGTAAATGGAAAACCTTTTTCTAATAGAGATATTAGCGGTCATTAAGGTAGAGCTCTGCGTTATGTTCATTTTATTTCATTTAAGACAATGTTTCAATTCCTAATGTCCAATTTTCGAATTTAAAAAATCAAACTACAAAACCAAGCTTTTGTCATATTCTTTGCCAGGATATAAAATTTCAAGTACAGGCCTTTAGCTGTAACATCGCTCATGGACATTCGCAAAGGACATTTAATATCAACTGCATAAGCAAGCTTCGCCATGTGATTTGTCGCATTGTATTAAGATAGTTTCAATATCAGGCCAAAACTGTAAACTCACATGTATGATGTTATATAGTAAACAACTTACAGAAACGACAGGGGGTACATCACTGGGGTGCCATCAACGTGACTCCTATAAAGCTGAGTGTACAGATATGACATTGTATTGTAGCGTATGTCAAGAACAAGATTCATAGCTGATTGTGCAGCTTCACTGAAAACAGCTGGATCCTGATCCTGTTAGAAAATACAAATAAAATTTGGAGCATAAACATTAAGTGTGGTGGAAAAAATGTAACCAATAGATTAGTTTTTGAGAGAAGAATAAATAGGAAATAGAATTTTTTTATGAAGTTCAATTCTCGTACCTTTTGGCCAAGAGCATTATGATTTCTCATAAATGGATAAAATGCACCGAGTTGCATCCAACGGACACAGAGTTCTTCGGTTGTGTCTCCTCCGAAACCACATATATCAGCGCCAACAAATGGAATCCCAAACATTTGAAAACTTAGCAAGGCTGTGAATGTATAAAGGCAGTCTCATTAAAGAACAATGCGGAAATACATAGATGTATCTTGAACATTAGCTATAGCATATATATATATATATAAGTGCAATTACAGGAATTTACACTGGGGACGGAAAATCATATTTTAAGAAAATGTCATACCTGGAACTGAGTAGTAAAGGTCATCCCATGTAGCTCGATTGTCACCTGTCCAATGACCAGCATATTGTCCCGTGCCTACATAACTAGACCTAGTGATGACGAGACTCCTCTTGTTTGTTAATTTCTGTAAAGCTCTGAAAATGAAGGTTACTTTTGAAGGTTACTTTTGAATTAATTGGGATTGAAAACTAGCTGGGAGGTGACTAAAAAATGGAAATTATACCAACTTTATTAAATCACAGTACACATAAACTTGCTATATTGTACAATACTGATCTTGAATAGTAAAACTCCCAAGTTTACTTTACCTGTGAGTAGCTCGAGCCTCAAAATGTCCAAATAAGCTGTGAAGGTCATAATGCAATCCAAGGTGCTGCTTAGCTGATGCGCATAGAGTTTTATCCTGAAGCTTTTGGCCAAGGATGCCTGCATACATATATTAAAAGTTTAAGTTCCCAAAATACTCCGGGTTCCAAACACGATATTGGCACGAATTGTAAGAGGAGGCCAGAGTCATAGAATATCCAGAAGTACAGAGGGCCCAAAACTAAGTGTATAGTAAAAAAGAAAATTAGATATCTGATTTCCATCTTTATGTGAGAAACTAGACGGTGAGTAATAAATTCGCCCTTTTGTAAAGCAGGCGAGGTATTGGTTGTAACATATAACTGATTTAGCCCAGCAAAAGAGACCATTGTCAAACACAATTATGCAAAGGGACTTACCTGGAGTGTATGGTGGGTTATCGTGTTTGTCATTAGTACATCCGCTCATTGAGCCCGATACAAAATTTGATGGTTCATTCATATCCTATGAAAATATAAAAGAGTCAATGAGTTATACTTAAACCAAGACCATCAAGGAGGTCTTATTGAAATAGCATTCTAAAATATGCGGCTAATATGAGTACTATCACGCAACATAATTTTGCAGTCTTTAATTGTTTTTTTCTGTCCCAACACTTTTGTCCCTATACTTGTTACTTACTTTAAATAAATAAATCAAATTGGTACAGGTTCAAGGCCTGGAAAAGCCTGGAAAATGGGAATTTTGGTCGAAGGGCCTGGAAAATCAGTTTATGGGCCTTGTTAGAATCTATTGAATGGCCTTGAGTTTTCGAAGATACTGTTTCTCACTGTACACTTTCCCCTGACTGGTCCCTCTCACACCTTACAGTAAATGATTCACAAAGTAAAAAACGGTTATTGATATAAAATTGATTATAAAACTTGTTAAATACATCATTGGTCTATGAATAATAATAACTACAACCCCCTGGTCCCGTCATTAGCGTTCTGAAAAATCACTGAAGTGGGCCTGGGAAATCACTGAAATGGGCCTGGAAAGGCCTGGAATTTCTTCTCTCTGTATCATGACATTACAAGATTTCTACTAATACAAAGGCCATAAAACACTACCACACGTGCTTACTGTAATATACTAAGGATGGCTCGGAAATCTCCCTCATGTTGGAGAATCGTCATCTCATGTGCAATCTTTGATTGAAATAAAATGTTTCTTAAATCTTACCGTCCAAAGTCCATCAAAACTTATTTCTTGATGGAAGTCTTTTGCTGACGTGTACCACCAATCTTCAGTCTCAGGTTTAGTGAAATCCGGGAATACAGTCTTTCCAGGCCACACCTGAAAAATACAATTTTCTAATGCATACATAGATAGTACCTAATGAGAATGTGGTACTCGGGACACTTTTACACTGGCCTCGATGTTTGTTTCTCGGCCAGTGTAAAAGTGTCCCGAGTACCACATTCGAATTTAGGTACTATATTTACTCCCACGTTGCTATGTTCAAGTATATTAAAGAATAAAGAAGGCAGTTTACTTACAAAAACAAATACATCCATCTTGACTTCGACTTAGGTTGGGATCAGCCTCCCAAAGCCCAGGAGAAAGCTGTGATCTGATTGGTCGATCATATAATCTAGCTTTGATTCAATAATATATCAACAAAGGCTTAGTTTTCAACAAAACCCAACTTCAAGTTCAAAATGATATGATTTTTTTATTCACATCACGAAAATTGAATAACTCAATGAATATAACTTTGTATGACAAACATAGATGAAACATGTATTTATGTAAACATAAACTAGGCTATGCCGAGTCACTGTCAGTATCATCCCTATTCTAGTCACTGTCAGTGTCACTCTGAATGGGCAAAATGCGGCGGAATTTCTTCATTGGAGGAGCCAGCATTTGTTGGCTTGTGGTGATGGCATTGTCCTTGCTTATTTGGGGCTTGTCCCCATATATTATCTGTATAGTACCATTGCCAGCATTAGTGATGTTGAAGATGAGTTGAGCATTCTCCACACGGGACTTTGCACTGGATTGAAGGGCTGGCATGACAGCTCTAGCTGCTGCTGCCGGCATGACAGCTCTAGGCCCTGCTGCCGATATGACAGCTCTAGGGCTCTCCACATGCTGGACAGCAAGGGATCTCCCACCAGGTAAGATGTTTTCCTTTGTTTTACCACTGCTATCATTTAAGACAGAATCCATAGCTCGTTGCTGGTGTATGTTTAAGGAACTGTAGTTATTCAAGCTAGCAACATTCTTATGCCCACTCAGCTGTGCAACCGCATTTGGGGGAAACCCTGCTTCAAGTAATCTGGAGCAGCAAGTCTTTCGCACCGAGTGATTAGTGACACGCTGATCCTCTGATAGCCCTCCTCTTTTGGCTATTGCCTTCATGAAATTGCTAATAGAATTTACCCCTAATGGTTGGTTTTTGAACCACACATTGTCACTAGCCAGTCTCCTGTAGTTTGTTTGCAAAAAAAAGGGACTTTCAGGCTGTTTAGTAATTTTGGGCCGTCTTGCAATAAATTCTGCTGTCAACCGAATGGGGCATCATTCTATTCGGTTCACATTTGGGAAAATCTTTGGTTGAAATTGACGCACATTTCCTGAGCAAGCCCCCGTCCTTGTTTTTGTGACTTTTTCAGTCCACTCATAATAAACTGCTCCTTTTTCATCTACCTTCTTTTCCAAATCCCCAAATGATAACTGTCTGGATTCATGTATGCCCCGGAATCCTAAACTTTTTGCCACCAAAAACCAGACAGTCTGTTGTAAAACGTCAGGTTCATTTGATCCTAACCCTCCATTGACCCACAGCAAATCCTCATCCTCTTCAGACAATGCCTCTGATTTATTTCTTTTGTTGCCTAAACCTAGTGCTTTAAGCTGTTTCCTTCTTGTTTCCAACACTTTTCGTGAGGTCTTGAAGTTATCACCTGAGATTATGTTGCCAGCATAGTTACAATCCCTCAGGTACCCATCAACACCTCTGTGCATTGCTGTCAAACTATCTGGCTCATAATCAGAGTTGTCCACCTTTTTTTACAACCATGATCTATTTGCCTAGCAAAGCATCTAATTCTTCCACTTGGAACTCCTCAATTTGCTTTCCTTGGAAGCCTTCATCAGCTAGAAACTCATTGAACTTTCGCACTGAGAATGAGGTCTTTCTCTCAGTGTTTTTATTTTTAGCACTGTCCACATAACGTTTTAAGTCTTTCACACTGTTCACAAAGTATTCTTGTGGCTCTTCCTCCAATAAAGGATCAAATCCAAAATCGTTTTGATCCATGTTTCTTTCTGTTTTTAACAGATATTTGACTTTTGTTCCAGATGAATTCAAGCTCGGAGTTCCAAGCAGACGACAACAATATGATCATGTGACTGTATCAACCAATGGGAGCCCTTGTTACTAGCCCCATCCTTCACGCGTGGATTTCTTGATACATTACCACACGCACTCCCGCCCATAGAAACAGCATGTGGTACATACATCAACGTGGAGTAAAGTTTCATAAACTCTTAATATAATAGATGTACATTCTCAAACAAAATCACATATCAGTCTTTCAGATGTTTACAACTATTTAGTATTCTGAAGGAGCAGTAAGCCGGTATAGTACTAAGCATCGATATATGAAAAACAGTTTCCACTATAGAGGTAAAATTCTCATAAATTTATATCTATGAGGGGCAATGAATATGCAGGAAATTACCGGACTGTAATTATCATAAACCCTTTCATATGAAGACATTTAACTACTTATGTACACATGGTTGCAATTCACAATAGCATAGATTCATTATGAAAAAATCATTATAGAAATAAATAGTAAAAGGGAAGCAGGTGGCTCAGGAGAATGAAGTCAAAGAGGGAGCAAAAAGAGAAAGAGAACAAAAGAAGGAATGCAGTTAACTATTTTGCACTCTAGTATTATACTATACATCCAATGTATATAACTTACCCGACCCACAATGGGTTTTCCAGTTGAATTTTTTATAAAAACATCATTGGTTATTCCTGTATCGTATGGCGGATACTCCCCAGGGTACTCACTGCTAATTGCCGGATCCTGAAAGGATCGTGATAGAAATTAATCAAGTAACAAGACAACAGAAAACTGTCACATACTATGATATTTATCTATATCAAGGAGGCTAGGGCTAGGGCAGGCTCTAGTCATATAAATAATTTAATAGAAAAACTTTAATGAATGAATGAAAGTATATTCTAGCAAGTGAGTAAGACAAGACAAAGCAGATCTAAGGAGATCATCAGATAAGTTATGTAACTGAAGGGTAACACTACATGTAAACAGAGGAAATCAGTCTACACTTTATTATTAAATCTTCTACTTTAGAGACCCCTGATCTAGTACAGGTTTCAGTCAGTTTTCACTTGGATCTCCTCTCACATAAACTGCACACCTCACTCACATAATCTACATTGAGAGTATGTTTGTCTCTTACATCCAGGCCAATTAAAAAAGTGGCACCATCTGCCAAATTAGCCATGCACAAATAGACAAACAGATAAAAAGAATATCCCGTGCCTCCTAATAAGGCAACAGATGAAGCAAACAAATAATGATATTGATAGACTCAAGATACCTTAAAAGTATATAGCTACTCAATAATATGTTTGATAAGAAGTTATTGTCAATTGAAGAATGATTTTACAGGAGAGTATCAATTAAAGAAATACAACTTACAACAATGATCACAAAATGCTGATTTTGGTCGTGAAGATCATTAACAATGTCAGGAAGACTTTCGAATTTATCCTTGTCATAAGTCCAATCACGGTATTTATCCATATAGTCAATGTCAGACCATTGGGTGTCCTTGAATATGAATACATAATAGTTACAAACAAAAGAATATGAATCCTCAATACAAATGCATTTAAATTATATTAAATGAATAGTAAGAATATTTTTAAGCCTAAGGTAGAACATGCCAGATACAGTGAATAGAAGCTTCTAAGTCCATTTTCTGTCTTGTTGAAATGGCCTTTTATTAAGAACATAAGGAAAGAAGTCATACTTGATCTTAGACCTTAGATGTCAGTTCAAGAATACGTACATATGGGAATCTACCCTCTCGCATTCGTTTGATCACTTCTTTTAATTTCTCAGCGGTCCCATAACCATAACGGCAAAGATGAAAGCCGAGTGCCCAGTACGGGGGGAACGCTGGTTTACCTATCACTTCCACATATTGCTGCACGACCGATGTGGGTGAGGCACCAAGGAACACATAAAAGTCCAATATACCGCCGATGGTACGGTATGTCAACGCTGGATATGGAACGATATCTACATCTGAAGTAATAGAAAAAAATAACCAGCTGTATAAGCTTATAAGCTAAGATAAGAGAATTCTTCATTTTTGTCTAGGATGTAACATAATAAACTGTAGATATAGGAAGTTGAAATTGTTGTGGTATTTCCTTTCGGTTTATTATCCAATCGATCGAGTTATCATTGATGTATGTCCTAGGTAAATCAAGACACAAAGTTAAATATCAGAGGCATGGTTTAAAAAGACCTTTAGGTTGAATAACTTTGTATGAGATTAACAGGTAGGCAAGTTTCAACCAATGAATGTAAATTGAATTTCAATGTCAATCTGTATCTCCCGATGAAGGGCCCGAAACGTAGGAAAATAAAGAAACCTGTTGGTGTGGATATTTTTGGTGTTCCCCATTCCTCATCATTTGTCAAAATTGTCATTTTTATAATATCAGCTAGAAAGTTTACTAACCCATGGCGTTGCTATTAAGAAGGAAGACGCCATTCGCTGAGCCGTCATCTTCTTCTAGTGTTAGATAAAAAGGATGAACCCCATATAAATTAGAGTGGACCTGAAAAGAGTTGGGAATTTATATCAAATAGGACAATAACTGTAGACCATATAGGTGATCTTACTCTACACGACCTCAGCAGAAATTGAGCGAAAAATGTCAATTTATAACTTAAATGTGTTATTTTCATCTTCAGTATCTTATAAATGTGCCTAGAAGAAATAAATTGTACCGTGGGTGGCTGGTCACGAGACCAAAATGATAAACGATCCCATGAAGTTAAATTATGTACGAGAGCACTCCTGTGTTCTCCAAGGCCATACACGAAGTTTGAAGGAACACTGGTAGACATCTGTATGTATTGGTCAGCGAAGAGAAGGGGAGCAATCGTAGAGTCGAAACTAAAAAAGAAATGGGATTTGATAGGTATCTGCAAACAGGCGACCACAACAATTTAATGCAATGAATGGTACTTAAAGGGGAGAAGGTTTTATAGATTTCTTTCCGAAAATAATAATGCCGTACATCCGTCTTGGTATTTAAAATTCAACGAAGATGTTGATGACGTATCCGTTTAACAATTTCATTAGAAATAATATTTGGATATATTATTGACACTTACATTACAGTTCCCGTTTTTTTTCTGGAGATAACGATGCCGACTGGATCTTCTTTAATATGGACGTCATAATCTGGATTCTCAGCCTTCTTGGTAACAACCGGTGTGTCAATAGGCACTTGATACCTTTCGTTCTGAGAGTCAATAATCTGTCGAGAGAGAAAAGTTATTTTAGATAAATGCATTAATGTGTACACATAGATCTGAATACAAGTGGAAATTACTATATTTGTTATTTTGGTGAGGTCTTAATGGAAGAAAGCGTACCTTAAAATGCACTCGCGAAGTACTTTCCAAATAAACATCCATCTGTAAATTATTTATCAGTTGAGGAGGCCATTGGCCAGTAGGGGCGTTGTTCTTTATTGTTACACGATATCCATAATCCGTTTCCTCTACAGTTTGTGCCTTGTACTGCACGGAAGAATAATCTTTAGGGAAGAAACACCATGGCACATCAACAGGGACACTTGAAATGTCCCTATACTCTGAAGTTGGTTTCCAGCAGCATCCCCTCGCCTCACACGCTTCCTATGGCACGAAACACATTCCCTTCATCAATCATATTGAACCTAGCATTGTGTACATATACATGTAAAGTGGATACGTAATAATAAATGCATAAAAGGGTTGTTCTCTTACTTTCGTAGCCGAGGTATCGGGAAAGCAATCAAATCTTTTGCCTGTTGATGCGAGGTTACACATTTGATTTGTTGATGTGTTTGTTAATTTGTTAGGCATGATGCGATTGAACTTTGCCAGTACGACATCTTCCTGAACAAAGATTACTACAACCTCAGTATTTTCCTCTGTATCTACAAACAACTCGGAATAGGCAGGTAATTTGGTCACAACCCACAAAGCTCCAAGGAAGAGGACACCGTAAAGGAAGAGTCTGGAAATATAAAAGTGATACCGTACTTAAAGTCAGAATAATTGCACGAGTGAAAATAAGCAGCACAAAATATGATCATATATATATATATATATATATATATATATATATATAGGACTACTTGCATAGTGGAACAACACCTTTTAGCTTAAATGATTAAAGAAACTACATCATCGCAAATTAACTAACCTCAGGAAACTATTGCCTTCTGTTTTTTCAGAGGACTTGTGACAGTCATGTGCATGTGATTCGGGTATCAACTTCACGGTCGCACTCTCATGATCCTTAGCCTTAGACAGAGGCAAATCTACATATGAACTGTAATCTTTCTTGAACTCCATACTGAATCCTTCTGCCTGGAAAGATACATACATTGATCAGTATATTCAACCAAGAAAAGCACTAATGGTACCATCAGTCTCAATTACCAAAAGGATATTTTCACCAGCCAGGGTGTTTGGGTGGTCCCATCGTAATGCAGAGGTATTGATTCACGTTCCTCCATCCCTATATTATATTCAATGCGTTATATCCTTGAATTAAAAATACTACCTCCCCCCCCCCCCCCCCACGCTACCCCGCTGTGCAGTGAGAGTAGACACTTTTTTATCCCTATGCAGCTACGTGCTATTACTGAACTTTTATAATCACTGACTCATGTTTGAATATTTAAATATTTATGTCCTGTATCCTTCACCTTTGTTTGTTAATATAGAGTCTATATCAACAAACACAGGAAAAGGATACAGGACATGCCCTTTGTCATCATATTCAAAAAATCTTATTGTGAACAAAATATTTGAAAACAGGAAAATCAGCGAAAATATTTAAACATGAGTAATAAAGAACTCCTTATAGGGTCTCAGTGTTGCTTATGATAAGGCTAAGTTGCTCATTCAGAGTACTACATACGATGCTATTTTTCCTGTCAATTATCCGGATATATAGAATTGTCAACTGTTTATGGAGAAATAAACGCCGAGTACGGGAAAAAAAATACCCCCCGCCCCCAACAATGTATATGCTGAAACTTATTTCTTGAATACACCTACAATGTACTGCTCAACTATATTGTATAAAAGAGTAATTAAAATTCATATTGATACATTTGTATAAAATGTGTACAATGTAAACAGAAACTAGATTAATACTACTACACAATTGTACATAAAAGGCAAGCTCAAAGGCTACAGACAAAAGTGTAAATGTTGGTCTTTATGCTGGGCAGCTGGGTGACTGACATTCCATGAATTACTACTATATCGAATATAATAGGGAGTTGCGTAATTACTGCTAATGGTTAATGTAGATTCTTGTGGATCGTGATGAGTCTAGTTGATCTAGCTAGCTGTGTAATAATAACTCCAGTAGAGCGAAGGTCCACGTTTGGAGAGCTGATATAGCTTTTATTGGGTCCAATCTCAAAACATGTCAATCAGTCAATATAGTAGGTGTGAAGCTGGACCATAGTCAGAACGCGCAGTCTAAGTCAGTCTAGTCAGTAAACCTATAAGTCCAGTCCATTCAGTCAAGTCAGAGTAGTCTCTTTCTACGTCTTCATATTGGCAGTTCTGTAGTCGTATATTGGTTGGGTCTGTAAGTAAGTGGAGTCTGACTCTGACAGATGAGCTCGTGAGCGACTCATCCCTGATGCAATGTACTCTAAATCTATGGAGGGGCGGGTCTGGCGCAATACCCCTGTAACAGTTCTAAACTACCCCCCGATCTAATGTACCCCCCCGGTAATTTAGACCTCAGGTTTAAATGACCCCCTCTAGGTTCAAATTACCCCCCTTTGTTTCTTTGATAATCTTGAATTTTGTAAATTCTATTGATTCCATTACTTGCCTCAAATTAAGATTATGCTACAACCCACATTTAAAATTGAATTGGACTATTGTAGATTGGAAATTACGATTTTTGCTTTATGTAATGCCTATAATAGAATTGTCACTATTATAATATTATGTCAATAATTTAATATCTAATAAAATGCTACAGGATGTGATGAGAACAGCACTCTGTGTAATTCATATCCTGAATTAAATACTTTTCTCAGATCACAATAATTCATTACTAAAATCTATTCAGTTCTGATTATTATAGGTATGTACTATTACTTTTATTGTCATAATTTAAAGAATTAATGTTTCGATCAGTACTTGGTTATTTTCAAATATTTGGGGTATATTAGACCTAGGTTTAGTTTCCCCCTTTGGGGTACTTTGAACCTGGTGGGGGTACATTTGACCTAGGTCTATTTTACCCCCGGGGGGTACATTAAAACTGGAGGGGGTATATCCAACCTAGGTCTAAAGTACCCCCGTGGGTATATTGGACCTAGGTCAAATGTACCCCCGGTACATTAGACCTAGTTTAGTTATACCGGGGGGTACATTAGAACTGCTACACCCTGACTCATGTCATCATGAGGGGGCAATGCCTCAGTACCCCTCCCTTGTTGTTTACAGATGTACCCTTCATTTGATTTTGAATAAAAATGGTTCCAAATGAAACCAAACCATATATTCATCGATAGTCAAAGCAAGTGTTGCATCTAGTCCGGCTCTACCAGAGAGAGGGGTGGCCGGGTTGGAAGTGATGTGGTGGGGAGTATTATCAGGCTTTAGGTAGGGACTAGGCTAAACAAAATCATTTTAATCTAATCATGCCTTTGAATGCTCTTTAAATTGTTTTTCTACTCCTAATAGAAAGAGAGATATAGTCAAGACAAAATCTGAGATATCGCTTATCTAGCTTTATATGTCAACAGGCTGACTAGTGGTATGATCAATATCATTACCTTGGCCTTGATAGTAATAATATTAAAAACAATAACATCCATTGGCCATGTGTTATCAACTCGAATTCTTGGATCAAAATGCGCCATTTGCCATGGAGAATAAAAGGGGTTTGTTATACGTTAGAACTTCTAAGTTTCACTAGGGGTGTGGCACATGCAGGCAGGAACACAAGACCTCTTCATTCTTGTTCCAGGACTACCACCTTTCTGTCTGGTAGATAGTGTCCATCACATGGACTAGATCCAAGACACGACTTTGCATGGACTAGATCCAGGGCAGGAGTGACAAAAGGGTATGTGTCTTCCTTATCATGCAAATCTTAGGGGTGCGGGGCAATTGCCAAAATTAGGGCTGGAAGGCAAGAATAAATTTTGAATTATGAGTGTCGCACATGAAACCAGGGAGGTATGTGCCTATTAACTAATACCTATAACCTATTAATTTATAACGGCATACTACTCAGATTTAGAAGATGGGTGCACAGTAGACTGAGCATCCATCTCCACTATCCCAGGTATGGAAGGAAGGGCTAGGATACCAGGCTAAGTGCACGGGTGATGGACAAGTGAATTCTACCCTCCAACCCACCCACCTATCCCCAACAATTAACTAAATCATGTGTCCGATTAACTCTATAATTTAAGTGGAGATATCTTGAGGAGAAGAAATTTGCAATTTTGATTTTTGTGTTGAAAATAAAGTAAAGTCTGCTGAAGATATGGTTATGTCTAAACTATAGTGCTCCCTGACTGATAGTCGTGATTCCTCAGTCAAGGTAGTAGTGACGCGATAATAAGCTGTCAATTTGAGGTTGATGCGAATACAATGCTAAAAAATCCCGATTTATATGAGCTAAAAGACAACGCCCCCTCACTCTGGAGAATCATCCTGGGTCCATATTTGTGACGTCATGTGTGGGATAACAAAATTTGGCTCACAGTAATTAATAACATAAAGGGGTCAAGACCCTGCATCACTGCTTCAACTCACTCCCCTCCCCCCTTTAGAGGTATACAGAGGGACGTTGTGGTTTCACCCCCCACTGAGCCCAGCTCCAGGGTGAGACCAACAGCTGCTACTCAGCTGTATGCTTTGAACCACTGGAGATGAGGGTGTTTGGTTATGTGGCACCATGCAGAGGTGTCACATAATTGTGGTTAGTCCCAATTAAGATAGAATTCCATATGTGGAGAACTGGCTTGAGAGTGGTCAGTGAATATGTAAATAACTTTTTCTTTACCCTAGAAATCATGTTAAAAATTCGTTTATGAATAATCCATTCATATTAGAGTAAGCTACACTTGTGTTTACCATAATGTAGGTATTGGCAATAAAAACATGGAGGCTTTCCTTGGGAAATAAAGGGTCTTCCTATCCTCAGTGGCCTTTCAGTGTGTATTACACTGGACCCATGTAGGACCAGCTGTACAACTACTAGGCCATCAGCTGTACCTCAAAAGAGTGATTTTCGTTCCGGATTTTTGGCACTACTTTTTATTGCTAATACCCTTTATTATAATATCCCAAAAGTTCTCCATGCAATTCCTGCCAGATTTTGAGTAATTGGGCATTGTTTCTGACAGTGCAAAGCCTATGGAGCCAACGGCCTGGCTTCATTTTAATGGTCATTTTAATAGACAATCATTTATTTGATGAATGTTGAGTCTTCGGTCATACCAATGATTTTTTTATAGAATCCAAATCTCCGGAATCTTCTGATTCTGAATCTGCCATTTTTAACTTTTTAACTTTTGAGGAATTTTAGTTCTCCATGTTTTGAAAATAAAATGTAAAAAATTAAATAAATAAATAATAAAAAATATTATCTTCTATATTTAGAATGAAGTGACTGATATCAATCAATAGAGAATACTGTGCCCTAAAATTGTTTTCTTTTGACCTAAGATGTCAGTGCATTATTCTCAGAGTTATTAGCAAAATGCCTCATAAAGGTCAAGGTCAAAGGTCATTAATTGTGAGGTATTTCGCTAATAACTCTGAAAATAATGCACTGACATATTAGGTCAAATAAAAACAGTTTTAGGGGACATCATTTCCTATCAATTCATACCAGTCACTTGATTCTAAACCCATTAGATAATTTATTCATTGATTAATTATTTAATTTTTTAACTTTTTTTTAAAAAACGTCAATAATTAAAATTCCTCAAAAGTTACAAAGTGGAAATTGGCAGATTCGAAATCAAGAGATTCTGGAGATTTTGAATCAATCATAAAAATTTGGCAGGACCGAGAATTCAACGTTTACCAAATAAAAGATGGACTATTAAAATTACCATTAAAAATGAAGCCAGTCCATAAGCTCCATAGGCTTTGCACTGTCTGATTGATTGCTCATTTTCTCAAAAACTGGCACGAATATCATGGAGAACTTTTGGGATATCATAATATATAGTATTAGCAATTGGAAACTGGTGTCAAAAAGTAGTGCCCAAAATCCGGAACGAAAATCATTTTCTAGCCATATTATGAGGCTCAGCTGATGGCCTATATATATATATAAAGATTTTTATTCCATTATATTCGTTCATACATATGACAGTTCAAGTTGTCGCACATATTTCACATAAATACAGGAAATGGGCATTAATAATCCTCTACAAGAGGTCTTCCAGACCGCCCAATACCTATACCTCACATGACGTCACAACACTGTGTTTTGCCTGGATGCAGCTCCAGTGGCACCCTGCTGTGATTATTCTCCCTCACCACTTCAACCAGCTATTTTTATATTAAAATATTGAATAAACTTTTAAGTTGTAAGAGGAACTTCATCACATTAATAGGAAGTTGGAACTAATAGAATTAGAAAGTGGAAAGTTGTACTCATTGTGTGTGATACCCTTTAACAGCTTCACTCTCAGCTTGGCCCCGTGGCAGCTCGGCCCAGGCCCCTGGGGCCCGTTGCACCACTTTTTGGTGATATTGTAGCATTAACATTATATTAAGGATACGTTAAGTATCATATTAACAATACGATTTTGCTAGTGTTGCATGAGACCTGTCATATCCGTAACCCGAGGCGCCCATAGTGGTGAAAGTGGTGCGTCATTTTCACATTGCATTTTGTCATATTTTTACATTTTTGTACAGAAGAAAATTATTTTAAATCATGAAATCTACTTATCATATGTATCATCACCATTTCTGAGAAAAAATACTTTTGAAAATACTCCCCGTCCCTCCCATTCTCACTATCAAATTCACGATACGCTAGTTGCTCTATTATCGCTCAGAAACGAGCAGACAACGGAAATCATTTAGTGCTACGATAAGGATATCCCATGCTCAAAGGCACCTCCTTAAAAGACCCCCATTTAAGGACACGCAACATGACTTAAGTACACGATATTGGCTGGTGCAACAGTAAGGTGTTAAGGATATTTTAAGGACACAATTTTTACTTAACGATACCTCATGCAACGGGCCCCAGAGTCTGATCGGCCCACCGAGTTGGTCAGCTCGGCCCAAACTTGGCCTGTACCTGGTAAAGTTGGCCCAAAACCGAGTTGGCCCTTGCCAGGAAGGCTCACTTGCGCTCCCACTTGGCCCACTCCAAAAACCAAGTTGGCCCACACCCAAGGCCAGCTTGGCCCACACCCTAGGCCAGCTCGGCCCAGGGGCAGAATCATCTACTCATTTCGCGGACTTAGGACCACCAATTTTAGGGTAAGGGTTACAAGGGTTGGTTTTGGTATGGATTAGGGTTAGTGAGATTTTAGGCTATTTAGCTCATACATATTTTTCATTTCTTGGTCAATATAGAGGCATAATAGGTTCTGGGCCAAGCTGGTCTAACCTTTGGGCCAACTTGACTCAACTGCTGGGACCGACTTGACAGTGAAGGAGCTTGGCCCATCAGGTTGGTCAGCTTGGCCGGCTGGGTGGTCAAATTGGCCAAACGGCTTGGTCCACTCGGCCCCACAGCTTAGTCAACTCGGCCCAACAGCTTATATAGTTAACTCATCAACAGTCTTGGGTCAATTCGGCCTAGGTGATATTGTCCATGAAAAATGAGAAATTTTATGGTCTACGTAGTATTCCCATTATTGATGTCTCTACACTCACCTTTCAGTTCATGAATTGTCTATCTGTCATTAAATTGTGATATAAGGAACAATTCTAGACAATTTGAATTCAGTATTGTCCAGATACTACAGGACCGCCACGACACCTAGCGTCTTAGTTCAGTACTGTATTAGGAACTCTTCAATAAAGAGACTCTCTAGAGTCACTCTGTAACCTACGCTTGCCTTGAGTAGTTCATTAATAGACATGACACATGGTACCAGAAGTGAATAGGAAGAAATAAGCGGAATCAAGAGTCAAAATGAATGGAATAGATCCACCACGAGGGCTAGACCTTCTTACAGGGAATATAGCCAACAATTGGGTGCTTTTCAAAGAGCAGTTGGAGTTATATTTCAACGCGGTGGAAATCGAAGATGACAAGGACAAGCGGTGGATCAGCGTGTTACTGAACACGATAGGGCTGGACGCGTACATGGTCTACAAAACATTCGTGTACGAAGGCACTGAAGACAAGAAAAAGTACACTACAGTAATGGCGAAGTTCGAAGCTCATTGTTCACCACAAAAGAACTTATGTTATGAGAGACACAGGTTTCTGGAGAGAAAACAGGCGGTAGGAGAGACTTTTGAACATTTCTTACTTATGATTGTAGAATTATTAGGTAAATTATTACCAATATTCGTAAAGGCATTTACACATACCCATGGCAGATCAGACACTGTTACTGGGCCGAACTGACCTGAACCTGGGCCGAGCTGACCCTGGATTGAGCTGACACTGTCGCTGGGCCGACCTGACTCTGATAGTGGGCCGATCGAGGTGACACTTGGCCAAGCATATTTCGGACTGAGTTGACTTTCCCCCTCATAGTTCATATGACTGAATAACTTTTTTTTAGTTCAATGGCCCCCTTTTTTGTAATTGGGAGTGTAAAATCGTATGTCAGCTATGTATATGCAGATTTTAAAGGAAATCAATTGCATGATTCAATCATCTGAAATTCTGAAAAAATGGGGGAAATAACATCTTTTTTTTTTACTTACAGGCCAAAACATTTAACAACGACATCTATGCCTATGGTTATTATTGGCTTTTTGGGGGTTCCCCGAATCGTGATCATGTTCTCTCTAAATCCAAAGTTTTTGAAAAAATCCATAATTCCTTTTTTTTTTATTGAACGTGAGAAATGAGGCAATGAGAAAAACAACAACTATGTATATAGGCCTTAGCCTGGGTGCCTATCTCCGCGAAGCGGAGCTAGGTGGGGTTCTATAATAAGTTTCCATAGGCGATGCTTAACAACCGATAGCATCACATACACACACAAACAAATTCACAAATGTATGTCCCTGCTTTCAGCAATGATAAAACTTACTTTATGGACAGTCCATGTTGCTCATACTCCAATAGTAATTAAACTAGGGATTAAAATGCTAGTGATGCGATGGGATCGCCGCCATGTGTATTTGAAAATTTAGCGCTACTTTGCAAAAGGCAGATTGTTAACTCAGTCATACAGGTTGGCAGAATGAAACCACGCCTATCTAAGCTGGCT
Organism: Sthenelais limicola; assembly: GCA_942159475.1. Classification (NCBI taxonomy): domain Eukaryota; kingdom Metazoa; phylum Annelida; class Polychaeta; order Phyllodocida; family Sigalionidae; genus Sthenelais; species Sthenelais limicola. The sequence goes on along the minus strand of OW804095.1, from coordinate 108,399,494 downwards.
CATCCAATCCGCTTAACGCACAGTGAAAATGGTAAAAAAATATGTGCAGTGTTGTAGCTGGTTACTGGCCCCTAGCTATGGTAGGTGTCTGCCTCTTGCAGTCACATGACTTCAATGCAAGATGTCGAAGTACGGCATGGTGTTTTGGTCACCGATTCAGAAATGTATCAGACCAAAACAACACTTAAACTTCGACGGCGGATTACGAAATTGTGGCGAAATATTGCTAGAGACAACATGTAAAAGGTGAACAACTTTGCATGTACCCATTGATCTTTGCCTTTCCAGTTGACCCACGCCCTCTTTATTAGGGTTCCTAGAGACGTCGGGCCACTCTGATGTCGGACCGTCGTATACTCGGACCGCCGTATACTCGACCCGGGTAAGGTCGGACCAGGGGGTTAGTGGACTCGGACCGAGGTAAACTCGGACCATGCTAAACTCGGACCATGCTTGCTCAACTCAAAGAGCATTGTTACCATTACGCACTGTATTTTCATGTGTTTTGTGAAGTGAAATGAGTTGTTGTTTTAAGTGTTTTATTTCATCACGACTTTATGTACAAGTTTACACTGATTCTCAGTACGATGATGAGTTACGATTAAATTTCTAACATATGAAGCAATCTAATCTATTATACAGAAGTAGATTTTCAAAAAATATTTAAAAAGTATTAAAAATTGATAGAAACACCTCCACCTGCGCTGTGTCATCACAATACATGGCATTCCTATTATCATACAACTATATTTTAAATATGCATTTATTCATATATTTTTTACCTCGACGACATAGGGATAACTCTACCATACATACATACACATATTATCCTATATTAAATTAAATCTTCTTCTTAGAGGAGCATGGTACACTATTCTATTCTACTGTTGTGGTTGATTGAGTGTGTCTGGTATCTCCCACACCTCTTTCTTTTCTAGAAAAATTCTCCAGCAAATTCCCTTTATACTCCTTTTAAAAATTTTTGCATCGACCTCTAGGTTTCTTACCTCCATGGGGAGGGTGTTCCACAGGAGCCTTATCCTCCCGAATAGACTCCTGTGGATCCTCTCCTTCCTCCATTTATTTAACTCCAATCTTCCACCGTTTCTCATCTTATAGGGCACAGTATGTTCGTTTTCAAATTTAAATTCGCTTCTAAAAAGAGCAATAAACCTTTGTAGTCTTCGAATACATAGTGGCAGTATGTTGTAGTTTACATGAAGATATACAGTAGTTATTCTAAGATCTCGTATTCTCGTTTTTGGTCCGTACACTGTACGCAAACAGCTGTTTTGGACGAGTTGTAATCTCTTTACATCTTTTTGTATCGCTAAGTCAATAATAACACCTCCATTTTCTATAACGGGCAAGATATAGGTCTTATATATCAACAGGGCAATTTGCCTATCTACATAATGTCTAACTTTACATAGCCTGCCAAACAATATTCTAGCCTTTGCACATGTAACATTTATGTGTTGTAACATGCTCAGACAACTGTCTAGCAGAAAGCCGAGGTATCTAAAAGTTACAACAATATCGACTTTACTTCCATCTGTGTATAGTATATAATCTCTTTTCTTTTTGTTATTACTACCATACAAAATCTGCATTTTGGTCTTACTAGAGTTAATGCTTAGACCATTTGTCTTTGTCCAGGAGGTAAAACGATTTATATCCAACTGGGCTGTCACTAGATCTTCCTCATTTTTGATTTCATTCAATAACACACAATCATCTGCATACATCAATATCTCGCCACCAAAATCAAGAGAAGCTAAGTCATTAATATATATAATAAAAAGTAGGGGTCCTAATACACTTCCCTGGGCCACACCAGCTTTAAGGGTTAAGCATTCAGATATATCATTTTTAATTTTGACCATTTGTTCTCTCCCTACTGAGTATGACTCGATTATTCTATATACATCATCACCCACTCCCAAGAATCTTAATTTCTTTAATAAAATATCAATATTTATGGAGTTAAAGGCCTTAGATAGATCGAAGTATGTTGCCACTGTATCTATCCCTTTCTCTTTATGAGGTAGTACAATGTTCATGAATGAGAAGATGGCAGTCTCAGTGCTCTTACCAGCTCTAAACCCATGTTGCTGTTCGTTTAGAAAACCAGTATTTTCGAGGTGTTCATTTAATTTCTTTACAAAGACTGATGCTAACTATAACCCTAAACCTAACCTTAAATGTGTGGTCCTAGGTCAGTATAGGCAGTAGTTATACCCCACTACTCCACTAACCCGACCGGTCCGAGTCTACCAACCCGGTGGTCCGAGTCCACTAACCCCGTGGTCCGAGTCCACTAACCCCGTGGTCCGACTTCACTAGCCCACCCGGTCCGACATCAGGGTGGTCCGACTTCACCAGTCACCTTTATTAGTATGAACTTCCACCCAACTCTGTCTGCGACAGGCGTATGCCTAGGCAATGTACAGTGGTGGGCCTCCAAACTAATAGGCCTAAGGCTAAGAACAAAAACAGAAAATAAAATAATATCATGTATCGATCTAGCGGTCTCAATTTCTGGATTCCCCGATCCCCAATCAAATCATGACAAATGCCCTGCCTCTGCATGGGGCAAGGGGACGGATACTTTGTCTGGGTTATACCTTGTCTGGGTTATACTTGGCTATGGGAATGTCAATGTGCCTCCGATTTGCCTGTGTCCTGGAATTAGTTTCTGAATTAGGCCGGGAATTAGGCCTACGTAGGAGGCTAAAACTAAGACAAATTAGCATCTTTACTATGTCACGAGGATGCCCAGCAAGCCTTCACCAATAGCCACAGCTAGCCACCAATATATTAAAGCTTGACAATCTTTTCAAAACTACTTACCCGAGTTTTATCACAACCAGGCAGTAGGAGAACGTCAGCTGATGCTTTGCGGTTCCTGCTTTCGAAGTCTATCCACACCGGTTCAACGCGCATGCAGCCGGTTTCATATTTTGCTGTGTTGTACAAGCCCCTTCGGTGCGGACTCCTCGTTGAACAAATTCCACAAGATAGCGCTCCTATCGATTGCGTTCGACTTACTTTGCTACCACAAGCGACGCCACATGACATCAACCCCCCCCCCCCAGCTTTGACCGTCGGGTCATTTACCCATAGACGTTTATATATCGTCTATGATATACCACCCTGGACATTACCCAGCTAGGGCATCTACCATCCAGGACATTCACCCGCCTAGGAGATTCACTCGCTTCATTATGCAGCTTTAAAGCTGTAGGCCTATTCTCAGGAATTAAGACAAATAATTATAATCTTACAAAATTTACACAAAATTATTGTGACTTATAGGCCTAGGACTGATCGAATTCATCAATATTCTGCAGCTGGTATATCTCAGTGGTTACCAAAAACCACAAGAAAAAGAAAAAAGCAAAGTAAATCCGTGCACTTGTGAGAAATATATTACAATAAATATATATAGATGGAACCTAGCAAGGGGGAAGTCTGTACACTTGCTATTGACCGAGGGAGCGCAGGAAGTTAGAGGGCGTTAGCCCGAGATCTTCTGTGCTCCCGAGGTCACTAACAAGTGTACAGACTTCACCCGAGCTTTGTTCCATATTTATTACACCCCATTGATAAATAAAAAATATAAATAATTAAAAATAAAAGAAGTAATTTACGTTTTGGGCGGACCTACTTGTTGTATGTCCCCAGGGTGACATAACTCACATGTTATGCACCACTTTGACCAAGTGTGACATACAATGCTGAAGGTATAGGAAGCAACAGCACAGGGGTGTAATAAATATACATTTAATGGTGTGGTGTGGTGTTTATTATGTATTTTTATAATCACAGGTGGATTACCGATCGCGGGGATCTCCGCGGGGATCTCCGCGGAGATCTCCGCGGAGACAGCGGAAGTGCTGAGTCAGAGCTATTTTTAGACAACTACATTTTTATAGGACGCGTCCTATATGACTATTTTTATAGCACCCCACTTATAGCACCTCTCATATAGCATGCACGTATAATAAAGAGATATATTATAGCTATTAGTGTTTCATCTCGACTATTCAATGGTGTTGTTATACAAATAATAGTTACAATTGCATACACAATCATTCAATATTCTATTATTTAATGTTTCAATCAATTAATATTGAAATCAAAATAAAAATAAAAAAGTAGTTGCCTAAAAATAGCTCTAATGTTACCTCTGCACTGTAGGCCTATGCCAATGGATTTGCTGATATGCTTCGCGGAGATACGAATGCATTTGTTGAAGTCATTAATTTCATAGTTCTAGTAGGATAACTATGAAATTAACAACTTAGACAACCACCTCGGGTCTCCTTGAAGCACATCAACAAATCCATAGGCATAGACATAGTCGGGGTGCTTGGACTGTCTCTGAGACTTGTTTCACCGAGTCAGCTACTTTTTCAGTGTTATCTGATGATTTACCCATGATATTGATCAAATCAACGATTCTCCATACATGTATGGAGAATCGTTAATCAAATTGTGTGCACAAATAGAATGCAACTCGCCGTCGTAATAAAAAATTAATACATTATTGATATCCACGAATTTTCTTTTCCTTTATGCATCAGGGAACAGGGGACATCCAACCATGGGCTGCATCGTGTCATATTCTGAGCATAATTATGTTATTAGTTTATTTTCGGGAAAATGGTTTTCACCAATTCTTCAACTGTATCAATTTGGCTTTGCTCCCGCATCAGCCTGGCCCCAACTTTCATGAGATGAATTCTATCTTCTTCTGTGAGCTTGACAACGTCTAGGATGTCTTTCAGGTTCACGCTGTAATTAGAATACTATTAATGCTAATAATTAATAATCTATTCTAATTATGATTCGTCATTTCAAATAGATATTTTATTAATAAAGCTACCCTGATTAATGATAACAGGCCCGGGCCCGCCGGATCTTCTGTATAGCCTACTTAGAAGCAGAAGCGAACGTGTGAAATCCTGTCTCAAATAGGCTATATTACGGGAATGCTTAGTGTTCATATTTTAATGAATTATATGGTTTACTACGTCATATACATATGAGATGTGTTACAGGAAAATGAGTCACAAGTAGCAAAAGATGAGAGCCCTTGTTTAGAATGATTTCATTTTTGGTGTTATTATAGTAGTGCTGTTATAATAGGATAAATACATGTAACAAATTTCAACCCTGTACATTGAATGTAATTATGCATATCTGAGGTTATTCTAAGGAGTACATATAACTACTTTACTAGTGATTGGCTATAATATAACTTTTTTTTCATGCAGGAAAAAATATAGAAGTGCTTATTAGATGTCCTTATGTTTACAATCATTGGAATCCCGTTGATCTCATCTTTCCAAATTATGATGATAACTCAAAATCCATTTTTTGCGACTTGTGACTCGCATTTCAGAATGTAAAAGGTAGTTATAATTATTACAAAGTGCTCACAAGAAGAATGTTGTGGACCCACAGAAGAAGGACAAATCTTGGATAAAACGCCTCCCTCGTTGGTTGTCTCGCAGGTCATTTCGCACCTCCAGATATGCATCGACTAATGATTGATTAAGGAAAAAGTAATAGAAATTATGTTGTTCTTAGCTCCTCTTATACTTGTTCACAAAATATTCTCAGTCATTATAAATTTCCAATCATCGTTTAAGAATAGTACCGGACGGCATAATATATTATAAAGCACCTCAATTCCATGGCAAGGATCGAGGTACCGTATACCGTAACGTTACATAATACCTTCGGAACAATTTTATTTTCATTATATTCCCTATGAATGTATTGTAGGACTTGACAGTACTGCATGAAAATAAACTCCAATACCTAACACCCTGACTGCGTCTCGTGCCTTCGTCATTATTTCCATCCTGTTCGCACCAGGCTTTCCTGCCGGCTCACAACACCATATTGCATAGGACATGACCGCATAGGCCAGGTTCTGACCACCATGACCCAAACCGGCAAACTCGAAGTCAAATAGCTGAAACCGAAGCAAATATGCAGATTATCCATTTGAGGCACAAATTATATGGAAATGAATGGTATAAACAAGGCAATATCATCATCATACCTTAATGCGTTCCCCCTTGCAAAAGATCGCATTGCAGTGGCAGTCAGCGTGTATGAAACACTGGTTTGTACTGTATAACTCCTCATATTTTGCCAAAACGCTATTGTTCTCGAATTCTTTCACACACTGCTGGAAAGTTGGTCTGATTTTATCCGACATAAGTAGCAGTGGGTCCTCTTCTGCAAACATCCGCTTGATGTACTCCGAAATGTTTTCAACGAATTCATCTTTCCCATCTTTATTCCTGAGGAAAGTTATCAGCCGCTTGATATAGCATTTCTAGTATTATTTCAGAGGTTGAGGTTTTCATCAACTTAATTTTTTTATAAATATTTTTAAATATTTTATTCCGCGCTGGACATTATGTAATACAACATTATTCTCCGTTCAAGCTGATTCACGATACAAAAGTCAATATGTTTTCTACGAAAATTAGGCAAGTGTACAAAGTATGACAATAGGATTTCAAGGTATAGGCCTAATTACAACAGTTGAATACCCCGATATCTCAGATAAAAACCACTACCCAGCTAGGGCTGTGTCTCTGAATATGACATACAAAATAATCACTGTCCAGTGTGTACGTCAAAAAGAGATACACAAAAGTAATGTATGATTTGATATCTTATCATTGGCGAGTCTGTCTGAACTAAAAACTAAATTGACATCTATATTCTTATTGGCATTCTTTAGCGCACCACATACAAGTTGGTATTTGCTTAAACTACTCGTCTATAAATGTCGAAGGGATATAAAGCACAGATTGTGAAAGTTTAAAGTCGCCGTTAGTAAGTACAAACAAAAATTACTTGGAGTTGAACGTTGATTCCCACTTTTGCCAGACCACAGGATCCACATTTTCTTTGAAGGTCTTTCGATGCAAAGTGCCAAGGATAACACCAATATTTTTCGCAACGGCGAGACTGATGTCACCAGTTTTTAGGGAATCACCAAGTAGAGTCATATCGCTCAAATCCTCCATGGCAACTTTTGGTCATAAGAATTAATAATTAACAATTAAAGAAAAAACGTTTTTCAGTCACACCCGTCTATATACGGTAGGTGCATGTGCTTTTCTGTTTCAATTGAGGGCTCTAATTAATGTAACAGACATTCCTTAAAGATGCATGCTAAAATTCCCAAGTGTTTGCTTTTATCATGGATATAGTAATAATACACAATACTGATGTAACATTATACAATAGCATGCCTACTTATGTTGTAATTTGTATCGAGGCAGTACGGTTTCACTCCATTTTCGGGCAAAATTGCCTGGATCATTTCCATTCCGCTATACTCGGTGATTTGACGATCCAAAGAAATATCTCCTCCGTCCCCGAACTATGAATTAAAAGGAATTTTACTGTCATATGGTCCAAATTTTGATATTAGTGGAATATATGCCACAAGTTTTTCGGATGATTCATACAAAGGACTGAAAAGTTTTAATGTAAACGGAATTAGGATACCTTCATTTTAGTCTCTCCATATTTGAGAATCACAGCATGTTTCCCGTCCAATGACTTTACTTGGAAAATGTAGTTGACGATACCACTATCTCCAATCTCTTTGATAGTTACCCCATCTTGACCCTCGCGGATGAACTGGATCAAGGGTAAACAAAATCTGTACAGATCACTTTTATCGGTGATCACACTTATAGCAATAATCTTTCTTGTAGGCCTACATGTTTAGAACTACATATCACATTATCACTACATCACGCACCTCTAGTTCGGAAATATCTGGGTGACTCCTGGCGAAGTTCAAAACCATCTCTCGCTTGTCAGCAGCCATCATATTGTTCTGTAATTAGAATTCTGGGCCGCTACTGACCAATGTATAATAGGAAATATTTTATTCTGGCTAGTCCAAATATACAAGGAAGGAACCCCAATATCTACACATATTTCCTATTGATTAAAATGGAATAAAGGTGCAACGACCCATCTTCGGTTTTAAAAAGAAACTACTACACATGTGGTTGACGACTGGATGTGCCTGTAAAACCCTTTTAAATAGTCACCATCGAAAAGCTAAATTAAGAGAGAAATATTCATACATACAATTCGACGACTGCTTGTATCGAACGATTCCAATGAGGAAAGACTTGTTTTATGAACCGGGCGTTGTGAAATAATTTTTGATAAGCTTCGGATGAACCATATATATCTAGGTCGAGAGTCAACAGGTTGAACTGTCCCATTTGTCTACTGTATCATATGAAATTGCAATATGCATCGTAATCAGTGTTATTTTTGCTTAACTTAATTATGTATATATATATATATATATATATATATATATATGTTAGACTGACACAGTAGCCTGTGACCATGCGCAGGGGACATGGTGACATTAATTGGATGAGATAACTGCGGTGGAAGAGGCTACAATATATATGACCCCTTCTCACGAGTTGGGCCCAACCCCCTCGACCCTACTTCAAGTGCAGGGCCCAAAGGCAATTTTTTCAAGTATGATAAGGATATTTTTCCATAACTTCTTCATGAACTATGCATCATGAGAGATCATTCCCAAAAATTGCTACATCCTGGATGGAATTTCCTTCCTGTGAGTGCCTATAATAGAAAGTACTCAATTTTTTTTTGTCTTTACGTCGCCATAAGGACGTTTTCTTACATTATGCATGATCCTATGAAATTACCAACTTTCTGCTCCTATTCAATCATGAGTTTTACATATCAACAGGTAAAGCTATCAGAAAAATGTTTAAAACTTTATGGACAAGTTGTATTTTTCATAGATTTTGAAGTAAAATGTAGAGACAGGCTCCCAAGTAACCATTATATTTTCTTACTACAAAAAGTAACTAACCTATCAATGTCAGTGATGGAAAGGTAATCACTGTGGGACATTATTCCTTATTGTGACTGCATAGAGTTAGAGTAGGTGAACAAAATGACAAGGGTCAGTTTCATGATATTGCCCTCATATATGGTGCTTGGAGCTACTAAAGTATGGACGACGTAAAGACAAATTATTGTAGATGGCATAAGTAGTAGTAGAAAACTAATTTCTTTCATTTATTTATTTTGAAGTCTTTCAACTAGCTATTTCTTGGTATATAGTATTTTTCCATCATAATCATCATGTATTTTGTTTAAAATACATCTACAGGTGTAGAAATTCTGGATTTCAGATTTTTTGCCAAAACATAGTAGTCACTTATTTTAACTCAAAATGTTTACATTCTCCAAAATCATTTGGCAGAGTATATATACTTTCGATCATTATAACTATGATGTCTAGGTGCCTGACATGGAAATGGGTGGTTTGTGGTCTCCAAATATGGCAGGAGTCCAGTAAAAAAGGAAAATAAATGAATGGCGACGTAAAGACAAATGGCGACGTAAAGACAAATTCTCCCATACTAGATATTCACATTTCTGTAGCCATCCGTGCTTGGTTCGCCATAAACTATTTGGTCCACTTCTGTCTGAATAGTCTCTGGCAGCATAATACAATAATGGCCTTCATGTTTTTGCGTTTTTCTTTTCCTTCACAGCCATACGTCCTGGGATCCATCTCTTTAAAAAATACCTTCCCATGCCTTTGATATTTATTTATGCAGATCTATACAAAGTATTATTCTTTCCCAAATTTCCCTGCTTGCTTATGATTCAATTCAAAGTATGTTTTTTTTGCCAATTATGCAATATCATGTGGCAATGTATATTCAATTCAATGTATATTCAATGCAATGTCAACGTTATATCCATTACCCATAATTTCGCCTGATTGTTTGCCTCATACCTCTGCACTCACCTGCCTGGGAGTGAGGACCAAATTTCTTTTTCGTATTGATTGATTGCATGTTGTTGAATTGTTAATGAATTGATGAGCTGTGTCCAACCAGCACTTTTTAGCCCAAATCTAGTTATGACTTATTATTGCAGCTTAGCCAGCCTCATATATAGCATCATCTACTGAGGCTATGTGAAGCCAAAATCAAATTAATTAAGCATTTTTCTGTTGATTAAACTAGACAGTCACTTATTTCTCAAACCCCCCTCCCCATTCTTGTTTAGTCTCACCAAGCAATTAAATACATATATTATTGATCTAGCGATATCCGACAGTATACAAAGCAAATAAAAAACTCAAGAATATATTAGAGTATTCAGAGTCAACTTTTTTAATGGTGTTGTGGAACCATGGGTCAATTTTTGATTTTGCAGGAATTGCGTAACCTGTAAGGTGGAAGCAGAATAAGAGTAGTAAAATAGATATGATCTTAATATCCTTGAGATTTTTTGAGCCACCTTAGTTTAAAAGTGTGGGTGTAAGCTTTTGTTCATTATTGAATAGAATAACTGTTCATTAAGTTTGATCAAAATAATCATCTATCCTCTATCTATTATTCAAGAATAATGAAATGCCTCTACTTTTTTTGAAATTTAGAGTCGATTTCCGACTGCACATCTTTGGGGAGAGTGAATAAAGATTTCGATTTTATGGGATTTGGTATAATGTCAATGATGGTATTTAGTTGTACCCAGAGTTCATCTTTGAGTCCCCATCTTAATTTTCCACGTGACCAGGTCATAAAAGTGACAAGTAAGGGACTTGTGTCTTGGTGGTCCACCTTTAAAACCTTTCCAACATACCACTTATTAGTGTAGGTCGCAGCAACATATTGCCCTACTTTGGGGACTTGTTTTCGGGTTGTTGGTTTTCCGGGTTCTACACTGTTCACCCTCCTGTTGGCTGAGCTGGCTCTGGGTTTTTCTTTGGGCAGCTTAGTGTTGATGACTTGACTCCTTGTGTCGGATGGTTCAGACTCTGTGATTGCTTGGGTCTCCTCGTTGAGTGTATCAATAATATCAGTTACATCATCATTATCTGTAGTATCTGAATATTCTGACTCTGAGGAGACCTCATTCGGTGAACTACTACTCTCATCCAAATCAATCTCTAAGTACGCTGGCTGATCTTCCTGCTCTTCTTCCACTGCCTCTAATGCTGGACCCTCTTCTGCACAAGGTGCCTCTGAGTTGTAGGCCTTCACATTGGTTTTTTGCCAACCAGGGCAACTTGGCTCAACCTGACAGCAAGCACGATGGCATGACGACTCTTTGATGTAAAGCCATCCATCATAACAGCGGGCCGAATGTGCCAAAGCAATACCCTTCACAGGAAGACTGTTACGTAACTGCGAAGCTGCTGTTTTTGTGTCCCTACCGTCAACATACACAAAACGGAGGCAGGTTTCCATTTCCATTGCCCAGCTGTAAAACTGCATCGCTGAAGAGATGTGTTTGCCTTTCTTGATGGCAATATCTGCACTCTGTTTTATACTCCCACCAACCCCATCACAGGGTCCTTTGCCATGGCCCGCTTCTAGGTAGTCCCAAGATGTTTGGACACCTAAAATTCTTGAGCTATTAGCAACTAAGTGCATGATGCTCCTGTTCCGATATTGTGACACAGGGCTATCTGTCACAAAGCGGACCATGGCTAACTGTGGATACAAAAACTTCCTCAACTCAAGGAGTAAGCCCTTGATAAATGCAAGCGTTGTGGGTGCAGAGTGGTCAGTTTCTCCTGTTATCCCAACGAAACTAAGGTGCTTGGTCATGTTATTTTCAGTGTAATACACCACCATTGGATGTAGTGTTACTGGGACAGAGTCATAGAAGGCCTGGGACGGCTCATCCTGATAGCAACAGCCATAATTTTCGCTGTAATCCATCTGCACAAGGATTTGGTTTGGTTGAAGAGACTCTTTGGCATTTGATACTTGGTTAAATTGGTTATGCAACCGAACTATGTGTTTCCTGGCCAAATCAAAGCTATAGTTTAACACAGACTTATAATCTTCTTTATCTACAGAAAATACCACCGGACGGACTCGTTTGATTGTGCCATTCTTAGCTTGGACATCTACTGTTGTCCATTCTTTGAAATTAATTTCATCTGTCTCAGTTGCAGCTTTCTCAACACGCAGATCTATGTCCTGCTGAGGGAGCGATATGAATTCTTGCAAACATGAGGTGTCCCCTGGCTGTCTGATTGACTCCATCTTCAATGTGAAGTTCACACATTTTAAGCAGAGGCACTGCCTTCTGGCAGTGACCCTGATACCCTTAAACGTTTTAGGGACTTTACGGCAAAATGAAGCATAACTCATAGCTGTGTTGTACTCCTTGCAGAATTTCTGCCAAAGCCCTTTAAAGGTATCGTTGAGAGATCTCTTCCCATTATCTCGTTTCCCAGGAAGCTGGCAGCTATTTGCTGGATGGTCCAAAAATTCCCTCACCATGAGGTATTTCTGCTTGTGTTTCTGCTTGCGCACTTCCCTGCCTTTTGGTTGGTTGAAAAGGCTCTTCCGGCTTATTTTCAGCTTCTTGGCGATGTGGGACTTTAAACCTGCTTTACTTGCAGTTGAAGGCTGCTGGACCACAACTTTTTTTGCCTGTTTGGGGGCCTTGCTTAGTTGATCAAAGACCACATTGGCCGCGGCGAGTTCTTTTACCAAAGCTGGGTGTTTCGATGGTGATACATTGTTACTCGTCAGTAACATTTCAGCTGTGCGGATTGGTGATGGAATGTACGTAGATGTGGCATGATTGCTAGGAGTTGCTGGGACGCCAGGCCTATTTGGCTCCATAGGTTCTGCATCAGAGGTGGGCGGATTGCTAGGAGTTGCTGGGACGCCTGGCCTATTTGGCTCCATAGGTTCTGTATCAGAGGTGGGCGGATTGCTAGGAGTTGCTGGGACGCCTGGCCTATTTGGCTCCATGGGTTCTGCGTTAGAGGTGGGCGGATTGCTAGGAGTTGCTGGGACGCCTGGCCTATTTGGCTCCATGGGTTCTGCGTTAGAGGTGGGCGGATTGCTAGGAGTTGCTGGGACGCCTGGCCTATTTGGCTCCATAGGTTCTGTATCAGAGGTGGGCGGATTGCTAGGAGTTGCTGGGACGCCTGGCCTATTTGGCTCCATAGGTTCTGTATCAGAGGTGGGCGGATTGCTAGGAGTTGCTGGGACGCCTGGCCTATTTGGCTCCATGGGTTCTGCGTTAGAGGTGGGCGGATTGCTAGGAGTTGCTGGGACGCCTGGCCTATTTGGCTCCATGGGTTCTGCGTTAGAGGTGGGCGGATTGCTAGGAGTTGCTGGGACGCCTGGCCTATTTGGCTCCATAGGTTCTGTATCAGAGGTGGGCGGATTGCTAGGAGTTGCTGGGACGCCTGGCCTATTTGGCTCCATAGGTTCTGTATCAGAGGTGGGCGGATTGCTAGGAGTTGCTGGGACGCCTGGCCTATTTGGCTCCATAGGTTCTGTATCAGAGGTGGGCGGATTGCTAGGAGTTGCTGGGACGCCTGGCCTATTTGGCTCCATAGGTTCTGTATCAGAGGTGGGCGGATTGCTAGGAGTTGCTGGGACGCCTGGCCTATTTGGCTCCATAGGTTCTGTATCAGAGGTGGGCGGATTGCTAGGAGTTGCTGGGACGCCTGGCCTATTTGGCTCCATAGGTTCTGTATCAGAGGTGGGCGGATTGCTAGGAGTTGCTGGAACTCCTGTCTGATGCGGCTCCATGGACTCTGCATTAGATGAAACTGAAATGGCAGGATCGCTTGGTGTTGCTAGGAATGGGACAGCCTGATTTGCCTCCATAGGCTCTGGTTCGATAAAATCAGGTGCAGCAGGATTATTTGGGAGTTCAGGCTTAGGCCTTTCCTTTTTGCCCTTGCCTTCGTTTCTTGACTTCTTTGTACCAGAGGGACATTTTTTTTTACGTTGCTTTAGTTCTTCCTCTTGCTTTTCAATGATTCGTTTCAGTGCTCGAATCTTATTATAGAACGGCCTGACAATCATTGCCCTGAAATGAAGGTAATCAGTGCAAAGAATAAAAATGCTGACAAAAATTATGATTTCTTGTTAATTTCTTGACTACCCACCTGTTGATTTGAAAGTTTTTTTGCCATCTATATAGAATTGAATAAAATTCTAAACAGCTGAATGAGATTAACGATCCTCTAAAGATTTATTTAATCATCTGTATATAATCACAGTGACACCACAAGATCAATGGTATGATAATATGACAGTACTAATAAAAATTAATTAGTGATATCCACAGTAGTTGGTAGATTTCCATCCAATAATAAAAATTAAATAAGATCAAATAAAATTATACAATAATATGTTATAATCATGTGTGACCATCCTAAATACAGGTTGTAGATACCCTAGGCTGGAAAACCAAATGATGCCCTATTGGGAGATTACTCATATACATGTACACAATATGAAAACTGTCACACTTTCGATCTCATCAATACAAATCACACTACACACTCAGTTGGAGTTTTTAGGTCTGGAACAATACCCACTCTTGCCAATCTCATTCATACAAAGTGTTATAGACACTGAAAACTGGTCAGACTATTACATTCATACCAACTGGTCCAGCAGTCAATCTCAGTTATACAAACCACTGTTAACTCTCTTATCTAGCCACAGTTGAACAATCATGATACAGAGCAATGTATACAGCTTACAGTTACTAAAGAAAAATCCCAGCTGACAAAACTACGAAAATTATGCCATAGACAAGGAAAATTATGGCTGGAGAAGACATGATAATCTGAAACCGACTTATAACCCTAAATTAATAGCTTACAGAATAAACTTTTGATGTGACTTATCCTTGATCTATCATTTATAACAGTAAACTAAAACTACTAAAACAGGATAACTATTTATCCTGAACACCAAACCATCAATTACAATAAGATAAATTATACTTGGATATAGAGAATTGAAACACTCGAGAGTAGCACCAGAACATCAATATATTAAATGCAATATTATGCTCATCCTTAAAATTGGATGAGATGTCAGGACACTTAACTATGAGGTTTATATAGTACAAATATATCTAGTTAATTGGATAGAACGTAATATAGTCCTTGACTTAAATATGGTAGAGGTACATCACTTATATTTAAATGGTAAAGCCTAATTGATAAAAAGTATCATTTGCTCTTGAGCAACAAAGACGTTCCACTTTTGGTCCTCAGGCATCAATCAATTTTCTGAAGGGTTTAACATCTAGGAAGTTTGGTGAAGAATTTTTCCCTGCAATATAATCCATTTTCATTTGGTAAGCAACATGTCAATCAGCATTTAATGATTAAAATCTTATTTGCCTTAGCAATAAAAAAAACAACCAACCATGAATATAAAGGAAAAATAGCAGTGGAATCAATGAGATTTAATTGTAAAATTAAGGAAAAGTGAATATGTGAAATTTGAAAATAAGGAAATAAACAAAAGTAATCTAGTAAAGTTTTTCAGTTAAAGTATGACAGGAGGTGTGGTGGCTGAGTGTCAAAAGCTCATGGTCGGCCCAACAACATTAGTGGGTTGTGGGCTTAAAACCTGGCGCAGCCACATCATGTTTCACCTTCAGGCCCTAGAAGAAGCTGATAAAATTAATTAATTATTATACAATTATCAAGTGTGAAAGGATACATAAGGAAGTAATTTACCTAGAACTCAGGGTACTTCCAGAAGTCCTTGGTTCAGGGGAAGATGGTTCAGACACTTCTTCAGGGGTCATGGAAAGAGGCACTTCTTTTGGCACTGGCTGGGCAGCTGAGGAATGTGCTGGTGCTGACAGGGACATGGGCGGTCTGGGTGTTGATTGGGACACTGCAGATCCAGGCACTGATTGGGTAGCTGAAATACGCTCTGACTTCGGAGCCCTTTGAGAGTCAAGTCGACTAGAGAATCTCACACCTGAAGTCAAATCCATATACATCCGACATAAAATCTCATTTTTATTGACTTTGTACTAACAAAATAAAGTAAAAAAAAGGGTCAAAACAGATCTTCAAATTACACAAGAACTCTTGATTTTAAAGGAAGATTTGACTTGTTAAAGTTATAATCAATTTTAGTGATGATTACAAAGAAATAAAAAGGATGACCTCTGATCAGGATTCTTGTATTTGAAATATTTGACAGTATATGGCGTGCATCATCATATAGAGGGGGGGCATACTCCCCTGTAATATATTTAGTAAAATGAGTGCGGTTGAAGTGCATTCTATTACGATGTACTCTCCCTGAAGTTTATGGATCTAAATAAACCTTAAAAAAATCTTAAGGTGGACGACTTGAGTGATTTATTCTAACTATAAATATTTCCATTATAATGATAATAAATCATTGCATATAAAACTGATTTACCTTCTGGTTCTTCCTGAGGGCCCTTCCGTTTGCGCTGCACTGCCCTCCCCTCAATCTGCTGCTTCATTGTCTCCTTCTTTCTTTGATACCGCTCCCTCCGTCTCTCATTGTACTGAGCCTTTTCTTCTTTGGTCTTCTGCATGGCAGGAACATAATACTTGGTCTAGAATGAAGGGAAAGTTATATCATGATGCCATTCTAATAAGATGCATTAGGCTATCTATGAATATGCAGGGGCTGTAGTTGTCATCGACAACAGCAGTTATTGTACCTACATAGAAATAATTTGTGCCAAATTATACATAACTGGGGGCTTGAAAATCTCGTTAATTTAGAGAAGAACCCCCTGAATGTCTATTTAAGACAAGTTTTCAGTCAATCAATCTCATACTAATACTAAAGCGACCAAGCATAGCTGCATTAGTCCACATCGGAAAAATAGAGATAAATGATGAATGAATAAAGATCCTAATTCATGTGACCATCGAGATATGAATTCATATAATATCAAATTACCAAAACTCTCTTGGATTCATTAGCCCGGTATTCTGGGTCAAGGCTCCTCATGGCCCTACGCTCCCGAGCAGCATTAGCCTGCCTGGCCTTTTCAGCCACTGACCTCACTCTCTTAGGAGGCATCTTGACTCCTAAGGAAATAAAGAAATGAAACATTAATATATACAGGTGTAAGAAGAGGGAGGAAATACACACCTTAACTTAGCCCTCCCAATTTTACAAATATTGATACCTGATCGGTAGGTATCAGAATAGCAAGTTATCTATGGAGAGTGCATTAGGCATGAGATATGGGCTTGCAGATGCATGTAGCCGCTGGATACAAAACATATTCCCTCTTTTACTTTCATTGAAACTCGTCTACAGTGTCTACTGCTGAGAACTATGACTATAATATAACTAGAAATTAATTATGAATAATCAATATACACATAAGAAATTTATTGTAATGAACCATATCTAGAGAACAGCTTTTCACTCTTAATGTTTTCTTGCCAAAATTAATTTAATAGAAATATTTTTTACATATATATAATCATAGTGTTGTGTTGCTAAAAGTTATCTCTCTTGGGTCTTAATGCTGCGTAAATTACTGATCAATATCAGATGTATATGAAGATAATCAAATATTAAAAATAAGAAATACACAAAAGATTTCTAGATAATGGAGTTAATCTACCCCAGCCCAACTCCCACAGAATGGTGAAAATAGAAGTTGGTAGATGCATCTATTTTGTACTTGTTATAATAATATATATAGGCCTAGGCCTAATAATAATACATAGCCATAGGCCTAGGCTATGGCTATGCCTGTCTTAGATGTAATCGGTAGTGATTTAGTATGCCACCTATATGTGTAAAGATGCGGCATAGACATAATATAATTAGATAAAACCAGAAGCATAGGGAGACAGAATTCAAGGCAGGGTATTCCACACCCTGAATCACATGACAGAGTAGGCCGGGAGGCACGAAAAGACAGACGCACCCGTATGCACCCGGATGCACCCGTATCCACCGACATAAACAACACAGCACTGCAGACCTTTACTCCGCTCCCTCTGCACAGATAATTGAATCTCAGCACCCCAATAAGCACACACCACATCACTAACATTCATTTTCCCCCAATATTCATCCGCTTATATTACTTAAATGTGTTCAATGAAGTCTTATTTAGCTCATTTCTTCCCTGCTGTTCCTTCGTCGGGCCCCGAGGTCGGGCCCCTGCTAGTTGTAACCATAAATTGTTAGTTCGAATATTATCCACCAGATGTCCCCTCAATAAGCCATATCACTCATTCGAAAAAACCTCACTAGATGTCACTACCATAACGCCTAAATGTTCTAAGTACTGTTGAAGTGTGAGTTGAAGCATATTATCCTTTTATATTATTAATATTGGGAGCTGTAAGAAATGAATCTCTGAGTCTGGAATCTAAAGTGCGATATCCACTTGCACGATAATCGGTCACCTAGCGGTCACCGATAATCGGTCACCGGGGGTCACCGACAATCGCGCAAGTGGATACCGGGGACCGACAATCGGTCACCTGGTGCATTTTGTCGGTGACGTTTGTCGGTGACCCCTCCCGACAAAGTTAGAATCTTCTAACTTTGTCGGGAGGGGTCACCGACAATCGGTCCCCCCTGCAATTTTTTTATTTTTTTTTTCGGCTGGTATGGCCATATCGATGTTGGTTATGATTGGGAAACACCTCAATTACATTTGCATCGACGTTTTAGTTCATTTCCACATTAATTTTGTCACTATTTGGGGTTGATTATTTTTCATATTGGTCTTTTTAAGGCATTTTTCAACATTTCTCCTCTTATTTATTCTTCTGTATGGTTCCTATCGCCTTATCCCAGTTGCTTATAGTTTTGGAACAATATTTTAACATTTGTGATTTATTTTGCATGTATTTCTTTTTGTTTCTACGTTAATTTAACTCTCTATAACTTAATATTTATTCATATATATATGAGTAATTTTCCCAATCGGACATCATTTGGTTTTCCATCCTAGTTTGTCTACAACTTGTATTTGCGAGCATCAGACATGAATATAACCATTTTATTTGAATTCCTTGGTCAACTGTTTTAATCTATGGTGGACAGCCATTTAAATCTTTATTATTTGGAAATGTAGTGTTTAATGATATGAGTATTTTTTGTGAGTAAATTTGAAATTTGATAAGCAATAATGTATTGATACCACGGGCAACGCACAAAATATAACAGCTGTGTTTGTTATGCGTAATTTTGAGTTGAATATGATATAATTAATATCTATACCTCTTATATTTCCTGAATCTAATATGACTTGTGATGCAATGGAAGTATATCCGTCGCAGACCCTACTTATCCTCCTATATGTGAGGAAAAGTCATCGACCAACCAACCATGTACATGATTGGTATGTAAAATAGGTTGTATTCTCAAAGATAATGTTGTTGTTGTCATTATTGTCATTATTATTGCTGTTTTATCTCACTTTATTTAGCATTCTGGAAGTACATCCGATGCAAATACTCAAAATAAAGATATTGTATCTCTTTGAACGAACAAACTGATGTATCATTGGTAAACACTGGTTTAGATAAGAACATTTTACTTTATTAAACGACCAACATAGTACAGTGTTGGATACCTCCTGATATACACATAATTAACGAACGACCAACAAAGTTTATTGTTGACAAATCGTTGGTATAACCATATCTAACCATATTTTTCGTACAAAAATGTCACCTAGTGAAATACTTGATAGTCGTAGGTCCATCTGATACACCTCATTATTTTCTCATAGTCTATATAACTCTAAGCCTAGGTCGTTAACCGTAAAGAGGCTCTCAAAATTAAAGGTAACCGTCGGCAGAAATGGAATTAGCTTTTCATATAGACATGTAGACCCTTTTGTCTCTTCATATTGTATTTTTGAGTTACTGGACAAATAAAAGATTATCTTATCTTATCTTATCTTATCTTATAAAATCTGTAATGTAATGTGGCCAATAAAAATATTTTTAAAAAAAATTGATCAGATATTTAAGTACGAACAACACATTTTGGCATATAATCAAACTAAATATATGAACAAATTAACTCTTTTTGCTATCATTTGGTACCTAAAGACATGGGTACTGCAAGACCAAATGAGAAATAACATTAAATTAGAGTAGGATAAATATACCGACATTCGTTTGAAACAATATCTGAGGAAATCACAACTAAAATATAATATAAATGCCTGGTACACGATTATCGTACAAGTGGATACCAGTGACCGACGATCGGTCACCCCTAGGTGACCGATTGTCGGTGACATTTTTGTGACATTTTTGTCGTGTAAGTAAATACCGGGAACCGACGAAGGTGACCGACGATGGCAGGGAACCGATTGTCGGTCACCTTTGGACACTTTTGTCGGTTGTCGGTTGTCGGCTAAGTGGATATCGCACTTAAGAATCATGGTCTTTATGGGGTTTTACTTAATACATGTATAAGGTCGATTCCAGAAATTTTAGTGCGATTTTGATGTTTTTCTTGTTTCTTTTAATAACAGTCAATCTTTGTCGTATAAACTTATAAATGGTATGTATGGATTCCTTGGAATATGTCGCATAATACTAGATAGGCCTACCATTATATTTCTTTAAACAGTGTTTTATATTATCTATCATTTCCGTTTTGACCATTTCATACAAATAGACACAAAAGTGAGAAAAAATAAATAACCATTCCCTTTTGAATGGACTTTGATATTCCATATAAAAGAACATACTATCTGCCCCTATCAATACAAATTCTTTATCTTTCAGATTGGTTTATATTTTCGTGATAATGCTGAGAAATGTAATTTTGGCTAAAATCAAATGTTTCCGCGAATACATCTTCTAAGTGCTATAAAAGGAAAACTTTTCATATTTCATCAACTCCTGTTGGCATTTATATTTGAGGTCATTGAATTAATAACCAGAGCAAATTTCATGATTCTGACATCATCCCTCGATCAGTTAATTATAACTTTATAAAAAGAGCCAATACTAATACACCTTTCCAACGAATACACAGTAGAATACTTAATTGAACCAGCTATAATAACACCTTTCTACCTGTTTAAATGGTGACAACATCAACACTCATATATGCTTATGGGATATTTCTTTATAATTATGAAGTCTAACTAATAAATAAATCACAACAAAGGCCTATATTCATATCAACTATATATCATCTAACCAAGGTGAATCAGTTTAAGTATAAATACTCTTCTTAATGCCAATCTTGACTATAACCATGTGATTGGCATCCACATTCAGTAAATAAACAGTGAATACATACATCTCTTTAATACCATGGATTGGTTGATCCAGCATGTATACATGTCTTTACTACTCTGGAATGATTCATCCAGCATGTATACATGTCTTTACTACCATGGATTGATTGATCCATCATGTATACATGTCTTTAATACCATGGATTGATTGATCCAGCATGTATACATGTCTTTACTACCATGGATTGATTGATCCAGCATGTATACATGTCTTTACTACCATGGATTGATTGATCCAGCATGTATACATGTCTTTACTACCATGGATTGATTGATCCAGCATGTATACATGTCTTTACTACCATGGATTGATTGATCCAGCATGTATACATGTCTTTACTACCATGGATTGATTGATCCAGCATGTATACATGTCTTTACTACTCTGGAATGATTGATCCAGCATGTATACATGTCTTTACTACCATGGAATGATTGATCCAGCATGTATACATGTCTTTACTACCATGGATTGATTGATCCAGCATGTATACATGTCTTTACTACCATGGATTGATTGATCCAGCATGTATACATGTCTTTACTACCATGGAATGATTGATCCAGCATGTATACATGTCTTTACTACTCTGGAATGATTGATCCAGCATGTATACATGTCTTTACTACCATGGATTGATTGATCCAGCATATACATGTCTTTAATACCATGGATTGATTGATCCAGCATGTATACATGACTTTACTACCATGGATTGATTGATCCAGTATGTATACATGTCTTTACTACCATGGATTGATTGATCCAGCATGTATACATGTCTTTACTACCATGGATTGATTGATCCAGCATGTATACATGTCTTTACTACTCTGGAATGATTGATCCAGCATGTATACATGTCTTTACTACCATGGATTGATTGATCCAGCATGTATACATATCTTTACTACCATGGACTAACTCATGTCTCAATGGTTATAGCTGAATGTATGTGGGTGTAGGAGGGACTAACTCATGTCTCAATGGTTATAGCTGACTGTAGGTGGGTGTAGGAGGGACTAACTGATGTCTCAATTGTTATAGCTGAATGTAGGTGGGTGTAGGAGGGACTAATTCATGTCTCAAAGACTATAGCTGACTGTTGGTCTGTGTAGGAAAGACTAGCTCATGACTCAATGACTCCCCTACACTGACCTATAGTCACGTATAATCATTGAGACAAGAGGTAGACTCCCCTACACTGACCTATAATCATTTATATTCATTGTAACATGAGGTAGAGTCCCCTACAATGACCTATAATCACCTACAGTCATTGAGACATGAGGCAGAATCCCCTACAATGACCTATAATCACCTACAGTCATTGAGACATGAGGCAGAATCCCCTACACTGACCTATAATCACCTATAGTCATTGTGACATGAGGCACTCCCATACACTGACCTATAGTCACCTAAAGTCATTGTGACATGAGGCACTCCCATACACTGACCTATAGTCACCTACAGTCATTGTAACATGAGGTAGACTCCCCTTCACCAGGAGGGCAGTTGTCGGGGCAACTAGTATCATTTCAGCTTAGAGGGAACAACGAGGGTACATTGAAGAGAGTTTGAACTGATGAGTCGGTATAACTTCTGTCACCTTTTCCCACCTTATCATGGCATCTGATGGGCCAGAATCAAAGGGTTAATGACCCTGGCGGTGACCCTTTTATCCGAGCTTGTTTGGTCGTTCTTAAAGGGCCTTCAGTAAATACAAGTCTCCCTGCTCATTTTCCGTTTTGGAGGTGCTAGTAAAGTTTCTTTCACTATTGTTTAAATATTGCATAAATCCGATTTATAACTTGGCAATCCGGTTCAGAAAATCTATAGCTTGGGACCTGTACATCTCATTTATAAAAATAAAATGAAAATGAGCAAGTATCATGAAGTAATTCATTTGTTGACTAATTTTCAGTCAGTTTTTTCCATTTAATCATGTCTTCCGATTTGATTTGCAGCATATAAATATGTCAATTATATGCCTACTCATTTTCCCATCCATAGGTCTCATGATAATTCTTCAAATCAGACCGGAACAATGTTAAATGTAGTGATATTTCCATTTCTCTGTATAAATTAATGAGTTGAATTTGCCAAAACATGTGGTTTATATGGCTTTTTATGACCTTTTATGGTCCTTTCCCCGATTTTCTCCCCCAAACCCCTTACTGTGGCTCACAGCAGGACCAAACAAGCTCGGGAATAGCATCGGAGGTAGTTCAATCTCTGGTGTTTTAAACTCGTTGGAGGGAATAAGCAGCCAGAAATCACCCCCACATCCCATCCTCTCAGCACTGTGTGAATAGTACAAGATAGCGTCATAAGTCTAACATACTTTTCAGGGACCTCATCCACAGCAGGTCGGATATGAGTCTAATAGCTGCGGTGGATCAGTTGCCTTAGAGGAATATTATCTGTTTCACAGTTTGAACTAATTACTCTATTATTTCTATGAGAAGGTGAGACGTATCAGGATTTATGATTAAGAAGAAGGAGTGAACTTTATAGGTTGAGCACGTTTATTTTTGGTTAATCGACTAAAGTCTTCAGTAAAACTGAAGCAAAAACTTATATTAGGCATGAGATGGGTGTTTAAAGCTCTATCTTTTAACAAGGATGGGGCCTTTTTAGGATATAACTTTTCCCAAGCTATATAGTTGAACATAGTCAATCGAAAAGTCAATCGTTAAGTCAGAATGGTCAAACATAAAGTCAGAAAAGTCAATCATAAAGTCAGAAAATTCAATCGAAAAGTCAATCACTTTAAAAATCAGGCTAAAAAAGTAGAGGGGTGGTTTAAGGGTGCACCAGCCATGTATATATGCAGACTGCGTAAACATGCAGGCCATAGGTCTGCATGTATGCACAGTACTCTATGTATACACAGTATCCCACCCAGATTCAACCCATGACCATTGAGTTGAGGCAGGTTTGATAAAGATGTTACAGTATGTAGCTAGATGGAGTTGTAAGGTTATCTAACTTACTCCATTTCACCCATCTCTTTCCTTGGCAAGCTTATCTAACTTTCTCCATTTCACCCATCTCTTTCCTGTCTGTCAAAAAAAAGTTGGTTGGAAACGAAGTTGGTTGAACAAAGTTGGGTCGAAAAAAAAAGTTGGTCGAAGATAAAAGTTGGTCGAAAAAAAAGTTGGTTGAAATAGCATAGGAAAATCTGAAAGCGTGAAATTTACTGTGGCAAATTAAGAACACAATTTGTCTAGGCCTAGGTAAATGTGTACTCCCTAAATCAACAGCTCTGGCACAAATGTAAATCTTTAAGACTTTAAGACTAGTAACTCTACATATACAATATACTGAATTAGTTTCTAACATCCCGCTCCCATTTAAGGGATTTATTATTTTAAGGGAATTCTGGTGGATTTTGAGGACCCTCGGGATAATTTAGCCTAACCATTCAAACTTAACAAAAGATCCCATTTTCTCATGACAAGAATCTATGGGAAAATGGGAAAAACTCACAATGCTTACAGTTTATTTGTTTATTTCTTATTTACGTGATTTAGTTCTCACTAAGCTTTCATGCCATATATATTTTCTCAATCTGATTTAATTGTGTATTTTGCACATAGACTGATATAATGTAGGTGATAATTGATGAGTTTTAAACCTGAAATAAATATAATGGGAACCAATGCACTCAAAAAAACTATTGATTAAGAGTATTTTGTCAAAAAGTTAGTCAAACTTCTTGTTATAAGCAGGCCCTTTTTTGCCGGCCAACATCGATCCTCTACCTCCGACTTTTTCATTTAATTTTTAGGGTAATTCACCTCAATCAATTCACCACTATCATTATGACATATCATTTGATGAATTGGGTTTAATATCAATTGGGCTGTAATAAGGCAAAATATAGGCAAGAATGAAGATATATCTGAAGCATAGGTGTAGGAACCGAAATATTTGTCAGAAGATCTGATAATCTCTGCTATATGTACATTGAGAATGACTAACATTCAAATTAATAATGAAGATATTGTTCCATTTATTTCTCAGGATATACCCAAAGAAAGAAGGGGAGGGGAGAGGGTAAAGAGAGAAGGGAAATTATATATCAAACATGCTCTATCCCAACTGCCCAAGGCACTTGTTCATGTAACCCCACTCCCAGACCATTCCCCATACTGCATGAGCCTTTGACTAATATGTGACAGGTGGGAGGTCATGGGTCACACAGGGCCCGCTAGCGCAGCACTCTACCCTGGGAAGGCCACTGAGTACTCAGGAGTGTGTATTGCCATGGATATATATCAGTGGCTGTACGGGGGGGGGGGGGGGGGGGGGGGAGGTGCTGGGGAAGGAGGAGGAGGTGGTGGTGGAGGAGGAGTAGGGAGAGGTGCTGGAGAAGTAGGAGTAGGGAGAGGTGCTGGAGATGCTGCTGGAGAAGGAGGGAGAAGTGCTGCAGGACTCTGAGGAGGTGTTAGAAAGCAGGTGATGGAGGAGGAGGGAGTGGTGTTTCAGGGGGAGGAGGAGGAGGAGGAGGGAAAGGTGCTGGAGGAGGAGATGAGTAGGGTATCACATCATTTTATTGTGTTTTCTCTCCCTCTTTTGCCTCTCCCTTACCCCCTCTCCATCCTCCTTCCCCTGCGAAGAGTTGGGTATCACATCCAGTTAGATCTCAAGTGATGTTTTCTACCCCAGCCAGTGGTAGAGTGGGGAGGAAAATTATAAAGGTGGGAGTGTAAAAAATAGGAGAAGGGATGGCGGAATCGAATAGAAACTGCATGCTTATCATTTTAATCTGAGTAATGTCTCCAGTTTCCAAGTGGCCCATGTCTCCTCCATCACCGCCTCTCCCTCCTCCTCCTCCTCCACAACCACCTCTGCCTCCTCCTCCACCACCACCACCTCCTCCTCCTCCCGGCTCCTCCTCCTCCACCACTACCTCTCTCCATCTCCTCCACCACCATCTCTCCCTCCTCCTCCACCACCACCACCTCTTCCTCCCTTCTCCCCCACGACCACTACCTCTCCCACCACCTCTCCCTCCTCCTCCTCCTCCTCCTCCACCACCACCTCCCCCTCTTCCACCAACACCTCCAACACCAGTGCCATTATAATTCCATTAAGACCACAAAATATTGTTATATTTCCATTAAAACTGAGTCCTAGGCTAGAAAACCGATTAGAGAAGTAGGCTGACATACCATTCTTATCTGATCTGAGTGCACCACTTCTCCCACCTCCCCCTCCACCACCTCCCCCTCCTCCTCTACCACCTCCTTCCTCTTCTTCCTCCACCTCTCCCTCCTCTCCCCCCTTCTTCCACCACCTCTCCCTCCTCCACTACCACATCTCCCACCTCCTCCGCTCCCTCCCACTCAGAACTAATAGTTTTAACTTAATCATGTTTGCCATGAATAATTAATACATCATATCAATGTTTTTATTTAATCCATAACCATTGATGTCTTCGAAGCATTAAGCAACCATCAAAGATTCACTCACTTACTCTATAACCATTGACATTGTATCAGTGCCCATATAAGTATGAGCAGCCTTAGAAAACATAGAACTTCGTTTTATTATAAGGTCCAGACAAGTTTGTCATTTGTCACATTCAGTCTGCACACAGATAAGCACATAGTAGTGAGGTCACTCTGTCAGGCATGTGAACACATAAAATATTGGGTTGGGTTGGGGGGTAGTAATCTTTTCTTTTCTTTGCTGGGGGGGGGGGGGGGGCATAGAGTTTTGTTAGGGGGGGGGCATAGAGGGTGACTTTGCATTACCCGCCAATCCTTTTATAGTTCTATAGACAAAATGTTCATATAATTATGTATGTATGCATGTTCATAGATTTAAGTATGTATGCATGTTCATACATGTAATTATGTATTCATGTTCATATATACATGTAAGTATATACAATGCATGTGCACACATATTATATACATGTGTAGTAGTTCTGCAATCCTCCACAGTGCAGCTTATCCAGAAGGGATTAGTGCACTTCATTAACTCTAGAGGTGTTGCAGTCTGTAAGGCTTGCATTACATATCATTTATCTCTAAACCTCTATTATCTACCCTTTATGTTATGTTCTGTTACAAACCGGACTCGTGATGTATTCCGTTTGTATCTCTTACATTTACTTCAGTTTCACTGCTGTTTTATACCTCATGTTTTACCCCACTATTATGTGCTGATCCTTTGGATCCCTTGAGAGTCTCACACCAGCCGTGTGTGCAGATCCGTATGCCCTACCCTGTGGTAGTGGATCCGGATCAGGGTCAAGCCTTGACCATGGAACTGGATAAATAAACCAGAAGGGGAGCAAATACTCTTTGTTGTCTCTTTGTTTATTCGTGTTAAGCCGTGCGAATCACTACAATTGGTGCCGTGACCAGCCCTTAACACACTGTCCGGTTGTGATTTGAATCGCCTGATTTTGCTAAAATCCGCGATTGTGCCTTGTTTTTGCTTTTTAGGAGACCGAGATGGCCGCGAAGTTTCCGGAGGACCGCCCGGACGCCCGGACGGACAAGCCAGCCCCTCCGAGATACACCAGACCTACAGGAGTCCAGCCTTTGGTGGATTTGGCTGTGGATCGCCTTATAGACAGAGGTACTGGCGTGTCGGATTCGGAGGATTATCGGACCGGAAGGGAAGATAATCAGGGTGCCTGGACGGACTACCGGGAGCGACGGGCTGAGACGGATTCTGATGATCAGAGTTTGTTGAGTACGATTCGTTTGCAATTGTTGCGAACTAAACGTGATTTGCAGGCAGAGAAAACCAAATGCCATGATTTCGTGTCTGAAGTGACACAGCTAGTTTTTCAGAACCAGGATCTGCAAGAAACCCTGGATGTGGTAACTGCTCGTTCCTCGCAGTACACTGATAGACTCGAGGTAGAAAACGAGAAGTTAAGGTGTGAAGTTTCGAGGATGGATGACTATTCTCGTTTGCAGAACACTGGTATGGAAGAGTCGGTTGAGACTCAAACTGATTTTGAGCTTAATCCACTCCTCAATTTGGCAGAAACTCTATCAAAGCAGTATCAGCCGCTTGATTTGAGTAAGACTGCACCAGGGTGTTCCACCTTTGCAGACGGACGCGCTGGTCAGAGGCGTAGGGATCCATCATTGGATTTCTTTGCTTCTCCGGTGGGTCCGGGTGGGGATTCGTCCAAAAAGGTGACGTTCCAAGAACATCGTAGTTCTGGTATGTCCACCTCCTCCCCTGCTAGTGATAGTGTTGGTAGTCAGACCACAAGAGATACTTCGTGGACTGTTCCTGAGGCGGGACGGATAGTTCCTGAAAGGAGGAGTTGTCCAACCCAGACCCCCAGGAAACCAATGGTTACTGAAAGAAGGATGGCTTCTCTGAGTTCGGTTGGAAGCCAAACTACTGAGGTCTCTAGTGTGAACACTGGTGACGAGAAATCGGCTGGGACAGAGGATTTCGATAGAGGACGGATTCAGGGGGATGTGTATGTCCCTAAGAAGACACCTAAGAAGTCACCTGGAAAGATAAAGGCGCCGAAGAAGAAAGTTGCGTCAGGTGGTGCGGGTGATCCGTCAGATCCCTCCAGCGATTCGGCAAGCTCTGAATCCTCTGACGTCGCAATGAAGGAAAGAAGGAAAAAGAAAAAAGCAAGAAAGGCAAGACGTGTCGATATCACACGTAGGGATCATTCTCTTGTGCAGGGAATGAGTTTTGACGGGTCTGAGGACTCGGATGATATGTTTGATTACTCTCCAAGAGCGGGTAGACTACATCAAGCAGGAAGGTTGCCAATCATCAAACCGTGGGAGCAGAAGGATCCGTGGCGAGTTTATCTTGCCGAGATGAAGGTAGTAGCGGGCGCCTACAATTGGTCTGCAGATGAATTTTTGATTCAGTTGCAGTGTGGGTGCAAGAGACAGCTAGCCGACATGGGGGACTTACCCGACGATTTGACGCTGAAGAAGTTTGTTGCCCATATGGACACGAACTTTGGAGAACGCTCTCGCAGCAAGAAGCAGGCCGAATTTTGGAACTGCAGGCAGCAAGTGCAAGAAACTCCCCGTCACTTTGCGAATGAGGTTGCGAAGAGGGGCCGTTATGCTCATGGAGTTAAAACGGACAGTACGTTGAGAGACATGGCCCTCCGAATTTTCCTCAAAGGGTTAAGCGATCCGGAAATGGCTACGTGGGTCCGTTTCAAAGAACCTCTCGATTTGCAGGAAGCCTTGCATTGGGCTGAAGTATACGAGGGTTGTATGATGGATTCAAGTTCACGGGTGGTGATTCAAGAAATTGAAGCCACACCTGTTCCTGCTCTGCTTCCTCCTCCGGTACCGATAGTGGAGCATGCCACGGGGAAGAAGCCTTCTAGATCCCGACGGAAATCCGGCTCAGCAGTAGCTCAGCTAACAGAGGCTTTGGAAGATGCTGTTGTGTCTTCCCCTGACTCTTGTGAAGACGTCTCTACCGTGATTGTACAGGCTCTGCAGGCCTGGAAAGACCGGAGAGCTAAGTCGGACTACAGCAAGGAAGGAGCTGGAGATGATAGGAGGAGATACTCCGGGAAATTTGGTTCTCGTAGAGTATGGAGGACTGGAAATGACAAGTGTTGGCTCTGTGGACTTGAAGGTCATTTGGCAGCTGGCTGTCCTAAGAGCAAGGTCTTCCAGGGGCTTCTGAGATCCGCTGAGGTTCCCGCCTCTAAGCCGGATTCGGAAAACCCCAGCCGACCCTTGTAATAAGCGAGATGGGGGTCGATGATAGGACACCGCTTCATAGTACTACAGCTCAGACGGATTCTGCTAGTAGTATAGGAACTGGGGGTGTTGCTCAGGCGGGCGTTGGTAAGAAGTTAGCCTTCCCAAGTGAACAGGCGCTTCCGAAGACGGATAATACTAGTCTCCTGCCGGAAAAGGACACCCTTCCAGGTGGAAAGGTTCCCCTGGATAGCCCGGATCTTGTCTCAGATGTGAGATGGGGCCAATCCGGGTACCAAGCTGTTGAAGGACAGATCGTGGTTGTGGGACAGAACTCCAACAAGACTGCCCGGATACAGAAAGTTTCTGTACAACAGTCGAAAACGCTGAGGATCACGGATAATTTGATTATCCGTGAGAGATGGTACGCCCCAGTGGGGTTAGGTGGGGGAAAAGGAGACTTTTTGGTAGATCCGGGAGCTACAACTAGCCTGATTACTAAGAAGTTCTTTGATTCTCTTTCCCAGCCACCACCTCTGGTTCCGGTCCAGATGGTGTGTGCAATGGGGAATGGCTTGCCTATAACCACTCATGGGAGCGCGTTGTGTCCTTGGGTGATAGGAGGACGGACATACATGATTACATGTCTGGTGGTTTCTGGCCTGAAAGGACCAGAAGACGGACTTTTGGGGGCGGATTTTTATTACGTCCACAAATGTAATCTTGACTGGTCTGGATTGCTATTCCTAGAGAATCAGACAGTTTCTGTTATGTGCAAACAATGGAAGCACATGAAGAAAAGTCTGAGACAGTCCACTATTCAGGCTGTGGAGGTGTCAGAGTTCATTGATGGAGGTGAAGTCAGGTTGAAGGAACCTGTAGTCCTCAAACCTCGGTCCGTGACTCTCGCCAAAATAGATCTGGGTAGAGGTTCTGACACATCAGAAGGTCTGATGTTCGAGCCTGATCAGGGATTGTTGAAAGAATTTGCCTTGGGAAGCCTGAACACATATGTGTCGGGCAACGTTAATTCGGCCGTGGTAGCTTTCTCCAATCCGTCCGACTCCTCGGTGAGATTGAATGAAGATATGGTGGTTGGGAGAGTTAGTATTGTGACTTTATTGTCTGATGCTTCTCTGCCTGATGGGGAAGATGATGAAAGAGTGAGAACTGCTATCATCAATTCCGTTCAGGTGATGGATTCACCGGTGGCGGATGATGAGCTTCTCGCTCCGGAAATAGTTGTTCCAGCTTGTGCCGAAAATCCGTTGGATAAGTTGTTGAGGGAGACTCACCTATCCAAGAAGGAAGAAAAGGAGCTAGTTCGAAAACTGCTCTATGATTTCCAAGATTGTTTCTCCTTGCCTGGTACCAAAGTGGGGTGTACTCATTTGGTTAAGCACGTGGTTGACACTGGGGATGCAATCCCTGTCAAACAAGCCTATCGCAGGTTACCAGTGGCTAGGCGGGAAGGAGCAGAGGCGGAAATTTGGAAAATGTACAAGGAAGGACGGATTGAGCATAGCAGTAGTCCGTGGGGAGCTCCCATTGTTATGGTGGCTAAGAAAGACGGAACCCAGAGGTTCTGTGTGGACTACAGACAGCTAAATTCGGTCACTAAGAAGGACAGCTTTCCCCTACCCCGTATTGATGAGTGTGTTGAAGCCCTGGGTGGGAACCAGTGGTTTTGCACATTGGATTTGGAGTCCGGATATTGGCAGGTTGCAATGGATGAGGGCAGCAAGCACAAAACTGCTTTCTTATCCAGTGTGGGTCTGTTCCAGTTTAAGGTGATGGCCTTTGGACTGTGTAACGCCCCTGCCACTTTCCAACGCATGATGGACCGTATGTTGGACGGACTGCGTTGGAAGTCCTGTTTGGTTTACCTGGATGACGTGGTCGTTTTTGGAAAAACCGTCCAGGAATGCGCGGACAACCTTAAGCTCAAACCCAAGAAATGCGAGTTCTTCCGCAAGGAAGTGAAGTATCTGGGCAGAATCGTTTCTGGTGACGGGATCCGGGCGGATCCAGCTAAGATCAAGAAAGTCCAGGAATGGCCTGTCCCTAAGACTGCTAAAGAGGTTAGACAATTTCTTGGCTTTGCTTCCTACTATAGGGAGTTCCAGCCGGATTTTGGAGGTATTGTGGCCCCTCTGCAGCAGATTGTTTCAGATGCTGGAAGATTGAAGCGCTATAGTAAACCTATAGTGTGGACTGCGAAATGTGAGGAAGCATTTAAGGCGGCGAAGGCTTTATTGACTTCAGCCCCTGTCCTTGGTTATCCTAGAAGAGAGGGATATTTTGTGTTAGATACGGATGCAAGTGGCTATGGAATGGCCGGAGTCTTGTCACAAATGCAGGATGGAAAAGAAGTTGTGTTAGGCTATGCTAGCCACAGTCTCACTCGTCCACAAAGGAATTATTGTGCGACGAAGAGAGAATTGTTAGCAGTACTGACATACCTGAATAAGTTCCGGCATTACTTGCTTGGCAACCGTAACTATTACGTGAGGACGGATCATGCTTCCCTCCGTTGGCTCCTGAACTTCAAGGATCCGGCCGATATGCTTGCTAGGTGGTTGACCACGTTGCAGGAGTACGGCCTGGATCAAAGCATGATACTTCATCGGGCTGGAAAGAAGCACACAAATGCGGACGGGTTGTCCCGGATTCCCACAAGGAAATGTGGACGTCTTGACTGCACGGATTGCGGTGTCCATGATGCTGTGATCGCCGAAGCAGTTGTCTTGTGTCCTTTGGAGGACGAAATCCGGGTGGCGCAACAGGAGGATCCGCTCCTGAAGAGGGTTATGACTATACTGGATGGTAGTAGTCCGGTTCCCAGCAAAGAAAATTTGTCTGGTGAGCCACTGGACTTCTGTGTATATGTCCGTGACCGAGACAAATTGGAAATGGTCCGTGGTGTTTTATGCTTCCGTTGGTTGCGTAAGAACACTGGACAGACGTACGTCAGGAAGATAATTCCTGCCTCAATGAGAAGTGACATCTTCCGTTCCTTGCATGGTTCCGGATTGGAAGGCCATTATGGAGAATTCAAGACCAGCTGGAAGGCAAAGATGAAATATTTTTGGCCTGGAATGCGGTATGATTTGAAACGATGGTTGAGGGCTTGCCCTGCCTGCAGTATGCGGAAAACGAGAGGAGGATGTGGCATAACACCGCTTAAGAAGGAGATCCATGGTGAAAGGTGGAGTAGGTTGGCCTTGGACATTATTGGTCCATTTAAAACTACCCCTAGAGGCAACAACTATGTGATGGTGGTGATGGATCATTTCTCGAAGTGGGCTGAAGCATATCCTATGCCGGATCACACGGCTGAGAGGTGTGCTGATGTCCTATTCAGGGAATGGATCCTGAGATTCGGTTGTCCGGTTTCGCTGCAGACGGACGGAGCTCCCGAATTCAGATCACTACTGTTGAGAAGTTTGTTGGAGATGCTAGGGGTAGAGAAACTGACCACTCTACCATACAGGCCTCGGTCGAATGGACAGGCGGAGAGATTTAACCGAGTTTTGGTTGAGCAGCTCTCTTGCCTGACTGACTATTCGGAGACGGATTGGGACTTGCTTGTTCCATGTATAGCTCACGCTTACAGGGGGACTGTGCATGCGAGTACGTTGTGTACGCCTAATTCGGTAGTCTTTGGCTCAGAGCTTGTGACTCCTGTGGATTTAGTCCATGGAGTAGAACCAGGAGGACTGGATTTTCCTTGTCACTTGGCGTACGTGGAAAATGTGAGACAGTGGATGAGAGAGGGACATCAGTTTGTCAGAGATAACCTTGGCGTTGCCGCAGTGCACCAAAAGAAGGATTTTGACAGGCGGGCGTGCCCTAGGCGCTTTGAAGTGGGGTCTGTGGTATACAGGTACTGTCCCCCTAAGGCTGGGAAGAAATTCGGTCCCAAATGGGACGGGCCATTCAAAGTGCACCGATTCATAGGGGGTACTACCTATGAATTGGAAACCACTGAGGGATTGGTCAGGTATCACGTTGATTACCTGAAGTCTGCTTTCGACGAGACAGGGCCTATCCAGGCAGTCAACTTGGAAAAAGCCCCGGAATTCCGTAAATTGGAGAAGGCTGGACGAGATATCCTGAGGTGGGAGAATGGAAAAGTCTTAGCTGGTGCTGAGTGTCCGAAAATGAAAGTAAAAGACAAGATTACTGTTGGGGTTAAGCCTAGAGGCAGACCCAAGAAGAATTCTGGTGTAGACGTCCCTCCCGTCCGCCCGGACCGAGCAGTCGATGCTGATCCTGCTGTGGCCCGGACTGGTCAGAAGGGGAAGTCTAAGTCAAAGAAAAAGGCTAAGAAGAAGGAAAAGAAACCCAGTATTCCTCCAGTAGTTGTCCCTTCTAGGAGACGTGTTGGTAGGCCGTCTAAGGCAAAGACGGACTTGGTAGTTAATAAGCAACCAGTCCCTGTTGCTGTGACGGATCCTGCTAAGCCTTCGAAAAGAGGGAGGGGGAGGCCTAGGAAAATTTTGAGTGTGGCTCCAAATGTTCCTATTTCTCCTCAGAAGAAAACAGACAGTGCTCCACCAGTGGCTGCAAGGGTTAAGCGCACGCGCAAAGCCCCATCTAGATTGCAGTATGGGACTTAAATTAAAGTACAGGTAGGGCTTTCCAGATGGGCCTACATTAAAATTACACAACGAGAAGTCGGTGGTTGACTGATCGGATGGAGTCCGGCCACCCTTTTACGGCATTTGAGGAATTTGTCATATGAATTAAATGACCGGGAAAGAACCAAACTGTCCGTTTGGCTTGATTGAAACTGAACTGAGAATGGCTTAGCTTGGGAGGAATCCCGTGTTCGAGCTGAACTGGACCTCCCCGGGAAGCTTGAATCAACTCAGAGATTGGGTTGAAATTGCTATTAAGTCGGTGCAGTGGATACTGGGCTTTATGGACAAGGTATCCACTTTTGTCTCAAGTGGAAGACCAGAATAGGCTGCAGAAATTACATCACTGTACGACCTATTAGAAGAGTGTGACTGGTTGGGTTGGTTTGAAGGCCTAGAGCGGGAAATGGCGCTGGTGAATGCGGTGGCGGTTTTGAGAACTACAGTTACCACGCTGGCGTGAGCGCTGTGGTGTTGCACCCTTTCTCAGTACACTTCCTGCTCCGGCCAAAACAACACACCAACGATAGATTTAGCCTCAGAAAGAAGTGAGTTGAAATGGGTTAAGACTTTCTTGACATGCACTGAGATACCACTAGTTCACTAGTGGGAAGTTGTCTTGTACTAGACACGCTGAGTTTTCAGTTTTGAATTGTTTTGTTTGTGAGTTTGAGCGGGTGTTAGCACGCCGGTATAGAATGAAAGTCATGCTTGTCGGCCATGACACCGGTGCTCGTACCGTATGAATGGAGTGAAGGTATTGGTAATACGTGGCTCTTTACACCATAACTAAACATAGTTTAGTTCAATACAACCTCTACTACTCTCAAAAGGAGTACACCTGTGCTAGCCATGTTCCCTCGGACTTAATTTACTCGTAAATTGTGATGTTTTTGACCGTGAAACTACTCCTCTTTGCCTCATGTAATGAGAATGAGTTGAGATAGTTTTAGGTATTGTATTTATTGTATGTACTATGTGTGTGTGTAGTAGGGCGGATTTTACTATTGTTTCTACATTGTAATTTCCCTGGGTTTCAGTAACCAGAAAAGATGACGGACCAAACCAAGGAAGGGCTTCCTAACCAGAAGGATCCCTTGGGGTTGGACAAGAAGTCGGAGGGTGACGAGGACATTTCTCCCGAGCAAGAGCGTGAGCTCTTACGTGAGGGTGTTACGGACCTCCTCTATCTCGACCCGGCCAACCAGGCCATCATCGACGCGCTGGACTCCGATCCGGAGGGACCCAAGCCTCTGGGTACAGAGATTCAACCCCTACGCAGTGACGAAGAGGACATGGACGTGACCCAAGCGGAGCCGGACGATCCGGACCGGAATGGACCCAGGCCTTCGGGCAGCCAGAGCTTCGGCTCTGTAAGGCATGAGCGGACGTCGCCGAGACGGTCCGGACGGAAATCCGCTTCCCCCCGGAAGCTGCTTAGGTCGGGTGAGACCGGTTTGCCAGACAGGAGCCGTTCTGTCTCTCCTTACCCTAACCACCGCAGCAATAGAGGTAGGAGCCCTAGCGTCCGCCAAACTGCCAGTGGACGTATGAGGATTGAGACTCAGCCTGAGTCCGTGGTCCGTCGACCTTCAAGGTCGAAAGGTGCTCCCTCTGAGACCAGTATTACCCGGAAAAAGACTGAAAAGAGTACTGATGAGGGAAGGTCAGCCAAGAAGGACCAACCCAAGAAAGACCGTTCAAGAACAGACAAGGATGTGGACCAGCCATCCACTAGCAAGACATCTGGTTCCAGCTCCAGAAGGTCAGCTAGGCTGAGTCCAGTGAAGCGTGCCACAGGCACAGGGTCTTCGGCAGAGCCTAAGACCACCCAGAAAAAGAAATGTGTGATAAAGAAGCGTCACATCCATCGCGCTGAGAGACGGACTGCTCAGGTTAGCAGAAGGGGTTCTGTGGAGGACTTCAGACTGGAACTAGATTCGTCTAGTGAAGTGGTTCCCATGAACCCGGATGCAGACCAACCCGGATCAGTGGTATTTACTTGCCCTGAGTCTGATTCCGAGGAAAAGGAGTTCAATGACTCTCAGATGTCCCGATATGAGAGCCATATCTGGCCTGAGCATGTTCGTGCAGACGCCATGGATTCTGGAACTTACCAGAAGATCGCCAGCTCACACTGTCTCTGGGAACCCGGATTCAGGTGCCCGTTCCTGGTCTGCAGGTACTTGGTGCTGAATCCGGAAGGTGTTAGGGTGTACCGGACTAGGGAACGCCTATTCCGCCACCTGTGTGAGGAACACTCCCCGTTCATCGAGGTCTGGATCTGTCCGTTCCCGCGCTGCCAACAAGTCCTGGACAGGCGTGTGGAACTGGTCCAGCACCTAATGAATGGGGAAGTTCTTCAGCATCACCTCACCCGGAAAGAGGCCCTTGACAAGATTGTGACCGTGATGCCTTCGGTTCGACCTCATGGCTCGTTCCAGCGCATGACTTATATGGCTGAGCAACATCTTCGAGTCATGAGGAAGAGCACTCGAGGGAAGAGAGGGCTAGGTGGATCCAAAGCCGGATCTACGGAGAGCGTCAGGAATCCTGGTAGGCAGGACGGAGGCCATTACACCAAGCCTTCTGCGGCTGCTGGAAGCGCCAAATCTGCTTGTGAGTCCCCTGTTGCTTCCGAATCCGGATCGAGGAACCCTCCCGATCGTAGGAAGCGTGGACGGTCAGTAGCTTCTGAGGAAAGGCTTGAACAGTGTGCTCCTCCAGCGAAGCGAGTATCGCGCAGGACTCAGAAGTGGATGGAGGACTTGCTGGAAGGTCTCCCTTCATCCGGAGCTGCTTCTGAGCTAGTCACTCGGGTGGAAACTGTGGTGAGTGATGCCCTCACCCAAGTTTGTGTTGCGGCCGATGAAGCTCGAGTTCAGCTTCATGGTATCCTGCAGGAGATGGTTGGACCTTTGCAGTCCGTGGACAGCGTCCGCCAATCCGTGGCTGAGCTTGGGGACCTCAGGGACGCCAATCGTGGGTTGGAGAAGTTGGTGGAAGAAATGAAGCAGTCCGCTGCTGAGAAGGACGCCACCATTCAGACACTAAGAGAGGCCAACTGTCGCCTCAGAGCCAGCCTAGAAGATGACACTAGGTCGGCTACCCCAACAGAAGTGGTTGTGTCTAATCCGGCCCAGACGTCCGCCCTTCCGGACCCTGCCCAGCAGCCTCCAGCAGCAGCTACCGTACCCGTCGCTGGTCCGGCCATTCTCCCTCAGCTGCAGCAAATGAGTCGGTGGATCCAACAACTTCAAGCCCAGGCGGGATTGGTTGTTCCTCAACCTCCAGTGGTTCCTCCTCAACCATCTGCGGATCCGTTGATTCCCCATTGGCTGTATTCTCTACCTCAGGCGAACCAAACAGCCCCAGCACCCGAGACGGAAGTTCCTCCTCAAGGAACTGCTGGTCATGCGGATCCGGACGCCCATATGACGGACGGAACTGAGTCCACCCGCCTGTAAAGGTTTTTTTGCTGCTGAAGCCGTTTTTCTGCCATAGTTATAACCAGTTGTGTTCCATTTTTGAAAGACATTTTTTCTCCTGAATCGTTTTTCTCGAGATAAAAACTTTTTAACGTATCTAAGGATTCGTTTATATTTTTGTATTTTGATACTACACTGTTCAGATATTGTTCTTACGTGCGCAGGTCTCTGAAGCTCCTTTTTGTCGATTGGGATTTATATTTTTATTTCTTAAAGAAATGTTGTTATCCTACAGTCGTGAGGACACCTTATGCTCCTGCTTGTACCATTTTTGAACTTTATACTGCCGTGACTTGTGTTTTTGGATGTTTTACTTAGAGATGTAGCGACCTGTACTTGTTAACTTTGTAGCTAGGACACAATATGCTCCTTTGTGTACTTTTACTAAAGCTTTATTTAACTATTTGGTTACAGGTCCGCAATGATAATTCTCTTGTTCTTATATATATCCATTTTGCTCTTACTTGCCGATTTTTCAATGGGGTTTTTAAAAATCTGAAAAAAGGGGGGGGGTATTGTAGTAGTTCTGCAATCCTCCACAGTGCAGCTTATCCAGAAGGGATTAGTGCACTTCATTAACTCTAGAGGTGTTGCAGTCTGTAAGGCTTGCATTACATATCATTTATCTCTAAACCTCTATTATCTACCCTTTATGTTATGTTCTGTTACAAACCGGACTCGTGATGTATTCCGTTTGTATCTCTTACATTTACTTCAGTTTCACTGCTGTTTTATACCTCATGTTTTACCCCACTATTATGTGCTGATCCTTTGGATCCCTTGAGAGTCTCACACCAGCCGTGTGTGCAGATCCGTATGCCCTACCCTGTGGTAGTGGATCCGGATCAGGGTCAAGCCTTGACCATGGAACTGGATAAATAAACCAGAAGGGGAGCAAATACTCTTTGTTGTCTCTTTGTTTATTCGTGTTAAGCCGTGCGAATCACTACACATGTATAGATACATATATACACCTACATGTATGTATACATTCATGTATACATACATGTATACATGTAAAATATCACATGGTATGCATTATAGATAGATGTATTATAATTTAGTATATGCATGTTCATGTGTGAATACATACACATGTATGTATATATATTATATATGTATACATACATACATATATACATGTACCGGTATACATACATTACATACATGTAAAACACATGTGTGTATATATATACAACGTACAAACATGGCTGTTTTATACACATGGGATGAGTAAATATTTACGATAAGGAGATCTTAGCCCATTTTAGTCCCTGACGATAATGTGTAAGTCATTTCCACAATACTCCATGTTAACGTTTATGTAAACATCAACAAAATGTTAAAAAAATAAAATTGGTGTGACGAATGGTTGAGAAGTCATGAACAACATTATAATACAATTGGGTAACTGTGTTCAATTGACTGCATTTCACTGAAACAATGGAACAGATCAATATCTTAGAACTAGAATCATTAATGAGCCAGTAATGATTGAAATGTAAGCGATCATGCTACACGTTTTATTCATCCCTAACTTTAAAATATTTCGAATATCATCAACTTGATATTTGATTTGCAATAAACATTATGTTAAATGAAGCACACAAAATTCTCATAACCAAAGCAAGATATTCTGAATATAATTCATGCTACCCTGTATAATTTTATCTAAATTTATTGCATTAAATCCTGTTTTGATTAAGCTATTTATTTATTTATTTATTTATTTAGTAATTGATAATTCCTATATGAATAGTTCCAATGGATAAACAACATGGAAACATATCTGGTAGGTTCTTGTCTTAAATATACCATGATCAACGATGTTTTCAAAATTTTCCAGGGGGGAAACCGCCCTGACCCCACCCAGATACAGATACTATTAATCGTGATGATTAATAGTTTGATGTTTTCCTAAAAATTTAGAGCCTGATTCTGTAAAATAGCCTTCAAATACAAGTGTTAAAAATATATACATGTATTCGTCACAAATGCACTAGAATGCACCATTTAAAAAGTATGAGTCCAAAATTTTCTGGGGGGAGAATCCCCCCATACCCCCCACAAAAGGGCTGGGATCGCCAACTAGCGCCACTCTGAGAAAAAAGCCTGGTTATAAGAACCCTGTCTGACTCTTAGAAAAACTTTTACTTTTTGAAGAATTGCTTACTGGATAGTTCATGGCTGTGGTGAGACAGGGTGGACAATTGTAAATTAATCTTAAGCAAGAATCATTTAATAATTTTGAAGAAGCCTAGATAGCTATGGGAGTTGGAGGAAAGAATCTTTTTAAAAAAGAATCTTGTCGAATTTAGAACACACCGATAAACCCAAACAACTTTGTCTCCTTGCCATTCATTCCCCTCCGCCCTCCCCTCAGAGAGAGGTCTGCCACCTATAACACAAAACCACATGTACCCCCACCCACCCCTTGATACCCAACACCACCCCACACAGATAAGGAACCGGCACCGCATGGAGTCCTTGAGACAGTGGGCGAGGGGCGGATCAATGCAAAACTATGAAAAAACAAATCAAAGATCCCTCATATATGGGTGAAATCACCAGAAAATGTACAATTCGCCTTCATCAATCCTCTCAAATGATCCATATTTAAGACAAAAGTGAGGTTCAAAATTCAGTTCAACTAGATCAAACAGATAGTTTGAATCAAGGCGACATCAAATATACTCGGATATACCTAGTATTGGCAATTTTTCACCATCATTTAGCAGAATTTACTAAATGTGTAGATCTGACTATTGTATATTTTCAGAAGATCTGACTCATATAATTATACAAAGACCCAATAGTTCGCAACAGCATCCCCATGAATTAAAATTATATGTTTTTTTTGTTTTTGTTTTATCTAGAATGTTTATAGGCGTGGGGTCTGGGGCGCGCCTAGGGCCCCAGAAGCCAGAGGGTTTTCTTTGCTCTCTGGTGCATTTTAAGCATTTTTGGGGGTTAGATATTGTCCAAATGGTAATATAAACTTCTTACTTTGATTCACATAAAAAATATAAAAAAATAGACTTGTACTTTTACAATTTTGTACTTTTAGTTTTACATGAAGAATGGTGGCTTTGGAGTAGGCCTATTTTCGGCATAATATAGAAATATGTGCATGTAGAATACTATGGACCCTCAAATATGTTAAAAGCTAAGGGACTAAGTGTCACTTATGACATCATATTGTGTCAATGAAGTGACGTATGTGTGACGACCTAAAACCTGACGTAACGGGACACTGTGACATAGGAGGACATTTTATTCATTAACGATTAGTCCATATAGACAACTATAGGATCACAAAGGTATGAATATAGTTTTTCATTATTTGATAGTTTTCTCATGACACCTGTGATGTGACTGGACATGCTTAAATAATTGCTTGATTTCTGAAGTAGTTGAATGCAAATATATGGAAAATACGCAAGTGATATAGTATAAGATGATTTTTTCCATGGTTACACATACATATTAGAAGCACATTTAGGCATAAATATAGTTTGTATGATTTTTTTCAGTTAATTGGCATATTTAACGTACCATGACGTAATGGGACATGATCAGAGGGGACCTTTTTCAAATATGGAAAAAAATGGGAATTTCAAGTTTAGTGAAATTTGTTTTCCCGTTTTCATAAAAAAAAGACATTATTTCTGAAGTTCTCCCTCCATTTATCTAAAAATATTTTGTAATTTTAGAAGAATTACCTGACTTCCAAAACAGATAATATGCTCGGGACATGCTGTTCTAAGGATGATAATCATGTTTAGATCAGAAAATCAGCAAGATTACCTACCCAAAAATACACAAAACCACATATGAAAATAAAGGTTGAGATCTATAGTGTCCATTTATGAAGTCAGACAATAGATATGAATGAAATGTAAGAAGATGGGAAAGAAGCATGGAGACACGAAATGCAAGACTTAACTGAAATTGAACCAGTTAAACAAGAATTATTTCATTGCTCTGAAATCGTATTATATTAGTTCTATTTTTCTACCCCTGAAAAGGAAGTTATATGATATGAAAATTATTTTCTCTCTGCAATATGGATAAAAATGAAATGTCCTTTGCGTGTAAAATCCCTATCATATATAATATATATATGGCTGTTAGTTTTGTGTTCTAGGGCCGGTGCCACACATAGGCACCTGCTGGTGGTAATGTGGCTAACTACTCAC
Source organism: Sthenelais limicola (assembly GCA_942159475.1). Taxonomy (NCBI): domain Eukaryota; kingdom Metazoa; phylum Annelida; class Polychaeta; order Phyllodocida; family Sigalionidae; genus Sthenelais; species Sthenelais limicola. Next base: position 108,357,320 of record OW804095.1, on the reverse strand, counting down.
TAAAGTCTGCCATTGCAAAGTATTGTGTGGTGCGCCATCTCGTGTCTAATGTGTCTGAGTGAGTACGGGAGTAAAGAAAATGAAAATAATAATGTTATTTATCAATGTACGAAGTAAATTTTAAGATAAATATGGGAAGAACGAAGAAAGAATAGGGGCCGCACCCGCCACGAACCGGCTGCAACACCCCACACCCCACCCGTACCTAGAAAAGAAGTGTTTATTGTAGTGAGTACGGGTGCATCTGTCTTTCAGTTACTGCCAGTAGGCCTACATTTAGGAGAATCCCCGTATCTATAAGTATAACGTCATTGCGTGTCCCCTTGTTTTGCCTTCAATGGCAAAAGCCTAGGGCTAGGAAATTGACACTCATACCAGAACAGAACCCCTCCCGAAATGTCTTTACTAGTTTAGGGGTTATAGAACTTATATATACCTCATTTCTCTTTACATATATCCCTCGGACTTAACCACAACACAGTGACTTTTTCTATACGTTAAACACAAGTTTGAGCGATATTAGCCATACATAAACATCCCAATGCTATGGCACCGCCAATCCCACGAACTTCAAACTATGGACATCATGCATTGTATACAGAATAAAACCTGGTGATTCTGGTGCCAAAGTGACCCTGAGATAAAAGTTTTATCATTTCACCTGATGTTTAGATACACTTTAAAAACCGTTTCTGTGTTATATTTGAAAATTACCGCTCGAAAACTTCTGTCCACTCACCTTGCTAACGGAGCCTGCCAAGTAACCTTGTGGAGAAACAACCAGGCGGCGCCAAAAACGGTCTACGATGATGCTGCCCTCTGGCGACGTAAAGACAATGCTGTTTTGTCTTTACAACGCCATGTCATTATTGCCATTATCTCAGAGACCACTGATGGAATCTGTTAGGTATTTTCGCAGATGGTGTTAGATGTATAAGGAAATCTTTGGAACAATTACCATTGTCTCACAGTCATTTATGGAGAAATGCGGAATCAATTCATTTGGCTACGTAAAGACAATCCATTTTAGCCATATTTCAGTTTTAAACAACTCTGCACTTCGTGCAAACTGGAATTAATATTTAGGAAGATTTTTTCCCTAATTTTATTAAAAGGCTAGTACAAACTTTGTATAGATAAGGTTATTTAGCCTATAAATATTTTATTTTTTTTCATAGTGACACCACAAATTGGGCTACGTAAAGACAAAATTATTTTTGCCAAGTTAAAAACTGAAGAAAAAAGATATATTATGACTAGTTTCACACAAGTATTCTTAATGAAAGTATACTTTAGACTGAGGTCAATTAAACCCAAGACAAAAATTTGCATTTGTTACCAACTCTCTTCAATTATATTCATGTAAGTTACATTACCTGTAAGAAATTTGGAGGAAAATGATGAAAATGAAGGGTTTTTTTAATAATAACTCAAAAAATATTAACATAAAGTATGCAAAACCATACATGGCAAGAACGAGCATAACGAGATCCATGCAATAGGAATATTTTTTAAGAAGAATATCTGTATGTGAAGATTTTCCCAAGCATAAAGTGCAAAAAAGGGGGTTGGGCCCAATTCGTGAGAAGGGGTCATATAGTGAACGTACATTATATATCATGACCCTTTACCCAGGATTTTTATAGAGGTGTGTGTGTGTGTGGGGGGGGGGGTATACTATAATGTTTGCGTACTGCTAATTTTATAATTTTTAGAGACTTACCGTGGGAAGTTGAATTAAAATTTAGATTTTTATGAGCAACACATAGGGTTGCGGGAGTAAATAGAGATCCCGCGCCGTGGTATCACGTGACATCAGACTTCAGAATTGGAGAAAAGCTGCAATAACAACATTAATGCAACCAACATCGTCACAAATTTTATTAATTTACTTAACCGTGGAATATCATGAGCATTATGAGACCAGGGAGGGTTGTAATTTTTCTTGGGAGGGCTATTTACTCCCGCAACCCTATGTGTTGCTCATAAAAATCTATGAAAAATGTTTGGAGTTTTTCTCCAACAATACTATAAGGAAAAGCCACAATAATCTCAATTCTCAACAGTGTTTATTACACCAAATAACAACATCATAATTATGAAGCTAAACTGAGGATCGCGTCCGCCACACGCGGCGCTTCCTCCACTTGTTTAAAGTAGTGCCTGCCAAAAGAAGTGGCGCACTTCCACCCGGCATGGCGCATAATGTCATTTAATCTTACTCCCAACTTAGCTGCTGCAGACGCAGAAGCGCCTCGAGTTGAATGAGAGCCATACTTGCTTACATCAATTCCTGACAGTCTCAATGTAGCTAAAGTCCAACGTGCCAGAGTGTCTCTCGAGATCGACCCGTGAGGTCGAATATAACTAACAAGCAAAAACTTACAATCTCCTCGCAACTTTTTTGTGCGAGCCAAATAGGCCTTAACAGTGGCCACAATACATAACTTTTCATTAAGAATATAGGGTCGTAAGACCATTACATCCAGGGGGTCGCCCAATCTGTTATGCTTCAGCAAACTTTTCAGGAAAAATACAACTTCTTGACTGTAACATTTCATAGAATCAATCCTCAGGTGGATGATCGTCTGACCACGTTGAGACGTGACCAATAACAACAACATAGCCAATTTATAGGTTAACAATTTCAATGAGAGCTTCTCATTCTGACCCCATGCGTTCAATTCGTTCAAGACTTCTTTTACATCCCAGAACTGTGAATACCTAGGTTTAGGGGGGTTAAGTTCGTAAACACCCTTAACAAGATTACAAACGATCCCATTCTTTCCGAATGTATCTCCGTTTAAGCTCTTAGGCAAAATAAGACTCAAAGCACAACGTGCAGAGTTAATGGCTCCATGGCCCAACCCTTGTTCCATTAAATGTCGTAAGAATCTACACACTTCTCCTAGAGAAGGTTTCAATAACCGAACATCAAATTTCACACAGTACAGTGCCCATTTTCTTATATAAGTAGAATACAATCGTTTCGTACTTGGACGCCAAGCGTGCATAATCAATTGAATCGTTTTCTCATCAATTCCCTGTTTTTCTAAAACTCTTGCGAGAAAAGGTATGCTAGGAGTGGAATTCTTTGGAATACTTGAACTTTGTTTGGGCTTCCGTGAGGTAACAGGTTTCGGTTGCCCTGTCGGAACCGAATCACTCTGCTTGCCAAGTTCCCCGCCGTTGCCGCCCAGGGTTGGCTTTCCCACGCCGGAAGGACCAGAATACAGAGCATCTTGCTTTGAATGACCTTTGTCAGTACTTTGCCTGCAAGGCTGAAAGGAGGAAAACAATAGATTAATCCTCCACATATAGACCAATCTAGCGAGAAAGCATCTTGCTTCCACGCTTCAGGTTCTGGTCTCCAAGACACGAACCTTTCACACTTGCAATTTATTCGCGAAGCAAACATATCTACCCAAGGTGTACCAAATTCTTTACAAATTCTTTTAAATAATTTCGGTCCGAGTTCCCACTCAATGTCATCATTGAACACTCTAGATTCTCTATCTGCGCTGATATTCAGCACACCAGGAATATAGACAGGCGTCAGCCAAATATTATTCGTTTCACACCAAGCCCAAATTTCCTGGGCTACCTTGTTACATTTCTCAGAACGCACTCCACCCATCTTGCGGACGTAAGCGTGAGCGGTAGTATTATCCGTCAATGTTCTAATATGAATGTCCCTATCTGAGACCAGGCTTTGAAGCCCATACAAAATTGCCCTAAGTTCTAACACATTAATATGATCGTTAATTTCATTTTCCTTCCACCTACCACCTGCTGTGATTCCATCCATCGTGGCACCCCAACCTGCCAACGAGGCATCAGTGTACAAATCTTTAGCTTGAGGAGAAAAATGAATTTCTCTCTCAGCCAGAATAAAATGATCTAACCACCATTTAATATCTTCTAAACCTTCTAGCGAAATTTTCATTTTTGCATCAAAATCGCCCCTGTTGAAAGCCAGAGCTCTCACTTTATCAGATTCTAAATTCTTAATATGGGCACCCCCATATTTAATACAAATTGAATACGCGATCATAAGGCCAACCAAGCCTGAAACCTCTCGAATCGTTGGTTTCCTTTTATCCATCAAATCGTGAGCCGAACGTACAAATTTTTCAATCTTGTCTTGAGTAGGGTAAATCGTCATGGTCTGCGAATTAATCAAAAACCCCAAAAACTTTAACTCCTGACAAGGTTCAATTACCGATTTTTCGGAATGGACAGTAAACCCTAACTCATCCAACAGTTTAGCCAATTCAAAGATGGCAACCTTACATTCTTCATATGAATTTGCAATCACAAATGAATCATCGATGTATTGAAAACATTCAAAACCTCTCGCTCTTAAAGATGCAAATACCGGGACCATAATTTTTGTAAAAATTCGGGGACCTGAAGTGAGTCCCATAGGCATTCCTACATATTGGTAAAGGCGCCCATTCCAATAAAATCTAAAAAATTTCCTGAATTCAGGAAGAATTGGTACGGAATAATAAGCATCTTTCAGATCGACCGATCCCATCCAGCGGTTATGCTGCACTAGATCTAAAGCAGTTTGAAAACTAGACATTTTGAAATGCTCATAGCTAATACACAAATTGAGATTTGTCAAATCGAGAATGACTCGAAACTTTCCCTCAGGCTTTGGACGGAGAAATATATTAGAAATGTATTCTCCCGGTTCATTCACCGCTTCCTCAATTACACCTTTGGATAACATGTTTAACACTTCAAACTCTACTTGACTTTTCTCTTCTTCAGAGAATTTAAAAGGATAAGGAATTCTACCCTGAACTGGGTAAGAATCATAATCTAATCCTATTCCTTTAATCATATCCAGAATCCAAGGATCAGAAGTAATTTCTGACCACTTGTGTACATAATTTGCTATGTTACCTGCCTGAAAATTTTCACTCGAATGATACAAATCCAGTCTCACCTCTGAGGAACATTGATTTACTACTGCTTGGCCGACCCTTTGGGAAAATCCTTCTGTGGATTAGGCGTAGGGGCCCTATATCTGGGACGATAATTCCCTGTACCTTGTTGGGGGAACCGTGGAGCTGGGAACCTTGGTTGCGCGAAGTTTTGACGAAAACCTCCGAACCCATGTTGAAACATATTTTGGAAGTTCCCTTTAAAGGGGAATCTGGGTCGTTGTTGACGTGGCTGCTGTCCTTTAGGGCGAGGAGCTTGAGGAGTCAGGGCAGACTGAACCTCGTTGGCCGCTTTGGCCGCTTTAAGAGAAGCCTGAAGATTTCCTCCAAACAACCATTCTGCATTTTCATCCTTGACATTGGCCACCGACTTGGCATAAGTCTGGTTAATCTTTGGTTTCAAAAGATCCCTTCTTTTGGAAGAGATGCCGCAATGAACATTCACCAGAAATTCATAGACGTCCAGCAAATTCTTGCCTACCTTGTCCATTTCTTTATTCTTCTTTCCTTGTTTGAGAATGACATCTCCAATTGGGGCTAGTGCAATCATCGCAGCAGAAACTCCTTTCTGCATGGCTCTTAGGGTTATATCCGTAGATCTTACATTATCGACTGTGACTGACTTCGAATTGAAAATGTCTTGGTCACATTTCTGGGCCATGAGTCTGTCTACATTCTCAGGCCTCGGATAATCTTCCATGGACCCTTCCAGGTCTTGTTGACTGAACCCTTTTTCGAAAGAATTGTTAATAAACAGAGCCAAATGAGGACCTACCGCCGGGCCTCGCTTCTTACTCTTCTCTTGTTTACTAGTGGCTTCTTGGAGTTTGGTCCACAATTCACCTTCCGGGTAAGTTTCTGCCTGTAAAGGATCAACTTCCTCGGCGGGAGGCTCTTCTACACCTTGATTTTGAGGTTGGATGAAGTTCTGCATGAATGCCAAAACTAACATCTGATTCCAGTCCCTCGCGGAAAAGTTTTCCGAGCCTGACTGATCATTTCCGCCCACTCCACCGGAAGTAGACGTCTCCGCCTCATCAATGACGTCATCTTCAATTTCAACACGCGCTCTCTTCGAGCCATGTCCGCCATCTTGCTTCTCCGGCTCCGCCGACTTTTCAGTCGATTTAACCGTTCCCGACGGTTCTGAATTTTCTGATCCAGAATCCGACAAGTCATGTTTATCTTTAGTACGAAGTTTAGGTGGCATCTACAAAATAAATAACAAGCCGAAATTAAACTCCATTCACAGTTACCAAGGCAACGGTAAAAAACCGTTCCAAATCATCAAAGTTATTTAAATTAAAACTCAAAGCCTTTCAAACCTCAGTAAGAAGTGCTTAAAGCAAAAATCATCATCTTGAACAAAAAAGTTCGAAGATATTAATACAAGAAGGAACTTTGAAAACGGCGCACCGTTACGTCCCTGAACGATCACCACGAGGGCGAGTCGAACCGCGGTCCGACGATCGTTTCCATAATTAAATCACTAATTACACTAAAATTTTACCAAATCTTACTCGCTACAGGATCTATGTCCGTAGCGGAAGACAAAATACTATTTCTTTACCAAGAAAATTTAAAAGTGACGATGAAATTCGAAAAAACTTACCTTCGGTGAGGGAGATCGAATTTTCTGAGTCTGATCAACACCGCGCAAACCGCGCGAACTGATGTCACGTGATACCATGGCGCGGGATCTCTATTTAGTACCGCACCCAAATGGGTTGCGAGTAAAAACAATGCTACGTACCGCCCTACGGCTCTGTGGTGTACCTCCATATAGAGGGTCGATCAAGGATGGTTTAACATGGGATATATAGTGTGATGCAGGCGTGTGTGTTTCGGGGGGGGGGGGTATACTTTTTCCTGCAGTGCAGTGCCCTGGACCCCTGGATAATGTTAAAGGATACCCAGCTAGTTACCTTTCCTATGTTGAAATAAATCAGTCAGAACAAACTAGTGTTTACACGAATTAAACTATATAAAGATACTTTCTTTTAAATAACAGAAGAAATTCAACGACTCTCCTTTTGATGAACATTTATTTTCAAAGAAATCAATGTCTCCGCACCCGGGTTTTATTTTTTAACTCAAGTACAAATTGGATCTTAACATAATAATCTTACTTAATAATCGGGCAGAGTCAATGCCGTTTTATTTAAATTATATGTACATCGGACTTGCATTAGCTCCTATGGAATAGTCAACTTAAAAACCTTTAATTATGTAGCGGATGTTAATCTTCGACGCAAAATGTAAGGTCATCATTAGATATGGATCGTTGCTGTGAATAAATATATCAGACGCTCATACTCTCAATGTAAGTAATATAGCGAACAAAACTAATAATAAAAACAATGCAAAAGCAAACCCACATCTGACATCTTTTGTAGCAGCATCAGTTAATAACTCATTGGCAGATTAATTTTAACTTCCCCACTTTATGTACAATATACATATCATAAATTAAGACCAGCCGTGGATCTCTTAGTAGATAATATCATATCATATAATATCATTACACCTTCTACGACCCTCGGGGCAATGAAAACAGTTATTCTTTGTCGTCGTGGAGTCTACATGGTCACTTCTGCGCTAGTTGATTCATCTAGTTTTGGAATATTTTCCGTACAAATATCGTGATACGTCTCATCAAGAGCATTTGCTAATGCTTTATCAATCAATTCTATGATTTGCTCTTCTTCATGCTTCTCGTCCCTTTCATGCTCAAACGAGCTTTCCTCCTCGTTCCCCATCGTTAATTTCTGACACGTATCGTCATCAGATTTGATTAGCGTGTCTCCTTCAAAAGCACAGCTCCGCTCAGTTTCATCCAAAGGCTCCTGTATATGGATAATGCGCAGAGATTCTCTTCTTGGTGGCAGAGTCCTCGGCTCACTGCCATAGTCTACACGGAAAAGAAAGTGTGAGAAGACTAAGGGAATTGTCTTTGAATAGAGGAACTTTTATTTAGAAATTATTTTTTAACTCTTGCATTTTTGTAAATATGAGTGGTAAATCATGTCATATATAATTAAAAGTGACATATAATGGCGTGTTATTTACCGTTAGTTTGTTCCGTGCATATTTGCTCAAGTGAAGTATCTATGTTCACAGATGCTGCCGCGGCATGTTTTCCTAAAATATAGTAAAGGACAATTAAGTATCGTGTACCACAAATAAAATATAATTCAATGGCTACTTTCATATACTTTCGTGAATGCTAAAATATCGATTCGTTAAGGTCAAGATTTCTAAGGGGTCCTTTTTTTTTTACAAAGATATTTATTCAGGTGTTATTGATACAATTACAGAAATCTCATCACATAAGGATGGTTTTCGTCATGCCCTGAAACATGGCTATTTAAGTAGGGTGATGACATTTATTAAATGACAAAAAAAATAGGTTAACATCATGTCAGCTCATTGAACCTACGTTTAACTTCGTCGATATTGTCGCTGATGGAGGTTTTGCTAGCTGACAGAGTGACGTTGATGTCGTGTTCAGGAGAGGTACTTGAGAGAGATCTGCTCATGTTGACAGTTGCCTCCAGACGCAAATGGCGTTCTTGCGGTAGGTTAGGGTTTATCTCATCATCAAAATAAAATTCTTCCACCAAGTCATATTTCTGCAAGTAACAAAAGTAAACCCTAAAAGATATTTTGGATGGAAAATAAATGAAACATCTTTTTGATATGGAAGTAAGCAGTGCATATCTTTTTTTAAAAAAAAACAAACCCCAAAGTGACTGTCACCCGATCGAATAAAATTCACAAAGGAAGAAGATAATTCCTTTACGTCTGTGTGCCAGACTGACACAGAAGCAACATTACTGGTTACATACATATAGGCTAGGACATAGTTATGGTGGCAAAATGAGCCCACTATACCTTTTCCTCTGCTGAGTCATTTGGTCCATCCTCCACAACGGTGCTGTTGCTACTCATCGAGGCACAATCTTTTTCAAACAAATTATCTAAATTTAGAGCTTTTAAAGTCAATTTCCGTAAAAAAAGAAAAGAAAGGGGTATTGATCACACAATAAGTTAATTCCAACACAAAATTGTTTTTTCCTTTTTAACATAATTAAATCGTATAATGATTGACCTTTGAAAATAAAACTCAACCAACGAACATATTCTAAAGTAATAAATCTACCTTCATCTGACGATCCCTGATCACCCTTTTCAAACCTCCAAGATTAAAACAATTATATACAAATGGTCCATATTATTTGCGACGGCATTGGGTTTCTTTTTAGGTCAGAGAGATGCACATTTTGAGAAGACTGAAAAGTCACTTGAAAAACATAAATGACTATACCTAACAAAATGATATTCACTCTTACAGTGTTCAAATTAGTTAATTTACTTTTCTGACAGTTCAACGAATTAAGAACATTCGTTCATTCGTCTTCCTTTACACTCACCTTTTTGTTGGAACGTCACGGGATGTAATTTTCTTACGAGGTCCCACTCGTTTGTACTGTAATGTATGTACAACTTATAAGATACTAGTATTTCTAACTTAATAGAATTTATTTCGAAATCATATACAAATTAAACCCATGTACCATGCAGCCAGTGAACTATTCAAAACTCTGCCCCTTTTTAATGCGTATCAGAATAATTATTGTAGGGAAGAAAAGGAATACACCAACCGGTTGAGACCCTTCCTTGCTGATGGATATTTTTTTCTTAGATTTCAGGCAAAGGATTGCTTGATGCTGCTCATGCTTATTGGAAGGTAGAAAGACATTCATAAATAACATGCTAATTACATCAATGCAATATTAAGAAATAGAGTCCACAAGAAGCCGAATGCTTTGCCAGCAATAGAGGCTTTGCCAGCGATAAAGAAATGAGAGGAAACGTTTAATTTTTGTTCATGCAATGTTACCAAATATCTCAACATATATTTGTGCAAGCAATTATTTGGTTCATAAAGTTTCAAGATGCGATGCTTCTCCAATTCAAGACACCTGCTTCTCCAGTACCTTTTCCCACTGCTTCTGGAAATCTGTGATGAGGTCCTGGATACTACCACTTCCATCAAACCACACATCCTTCATATCGCGCGGGCTTATTCTTTCAGGACTGCTCTCGTCAGTTGTCTGTACTTGAGGTTGATATGCTTGAGATAGCAATTGTTGGAATCGCTCCGACCTCAAAGAAATATCATATGTTTACTGCTTTCCCCCCGAATAAACATGTCTGGCTCAAACAATGTCCCCGTGTAATAGTATAGCAATATAATAGTGGGTAAAGTAACTGACGTACAGTTTACCATAATTATGATGGTTTTTATTTACACTGGTTCGAATAGCTAATAAGTTGCCCCATATATTAATCTTATAAATGCGGCCCTTAGCTTCATAAAGTTGACTTCTGAAAGATGTCATTGAACTTGATATAGTAAATCTCGTTTGAAATACTCCAAGTCTTTTTCTTGTGTTTAGTTTGTCTATATAAGTTATTTCTATTTTACGTGTAAGACGCATCAGCTGGTGAGGTTGATGACAGTGCTGTCTTATAAGCGCAATTAAATCATATTTAAAGGCTTCTCACCTATACTCATCCCAGGACACATCTTGGACATTCTTCGGTTTTGACTTGTTTGGAGAGAGAAAACAGCGAGGTAGACTAGCTGTATGTAAGTAACCTGTCACAAAAAAAACAGTTATTTTACTCACACCAGCCTATAATGCCAAATGACAACTCTAACAGAGACATTTAACGAGGCCATACGTGTGTCTGCTCTTACTTAGGCGGACATCATACTTTGGTGACCTAGTTAGAATGACGCAGTTGGCGGTGTGGTCATATGTTAGTTTCTCGGATATAGTAACTTGGTTCATATCAACTATCAGCCATCGTGCATTTTACATAGATATTTAACCTATAGTGATACGAGGTGCAAACATCATAAAAAAAAATGGATAACCGAGACAAGCTAAATTAAGATGTTCGACCTATATTGCAAATGCATGTTGTTATGTTCTGAATACATTATAACTGAAGGATACTTTATATTCTTAGATTTAAGATTTTGTTTTAATATATTAATTTTCAACTGATTACTTGTAGTTCACATGGTGAAATAAACAGACATACCAAGTTTAGCCAATCGAAAGTGGAATGAAACATACAATTCGTATAATGTAGAGTATTTAATAAACTGAACTCAGTATATGTAGCCACATAAATAAACGGTCGACAGATTCATGCATTATAACTTTTGTTGTTCCAACAATTCATTCAGGAATATGGCCAAGCATGAATAGAATATTTCTTTCTGCAGGTCGATTGAATTGAGTGAGTGAATGAGATTGGTTGCTTTACGCCCTTATCAACACATTTAATATGGTTATATCAAGGGCAGGAGAGCTGAGAGGGAGGCAGTTTATGATCATACCCAGGAAATAGAGATAGAGTAGAAGGGAGAGAGAGACAGAGAAAAGGGACAGAAAGGCACTTTATGGTCATACCCAGGACCATCGATTGAATTGATGTTTCTTTTATAGAAAAAATAGAATTTACCTCCTGTTGGTGTGAGACTGTGTCGGGGTGAAAGCGGAGGTAATATTTTATGCACGCTGCCGGTCTGACATGGCACCTCAATTTGTAGGAGTGAGTCGGACTGGTGTCTATGGCGCTGGGATGGGCTTTCTGAGAGCTCAAAACTCTGTAAGAACATAGTTTCTCCAGTTTATTTTGGATAGTACTGATTGTAGTCTCTTGGTTTCACACCACACTGATATACTGTATTATGTCTATGAACGGTTTTCATATAATTGTATATCTCATTCTTCATTTAAATTATACAATACGTTGGAACTTTACTTTTGAGGATAGAAAGTATTCCATACCAGTATAACGAGAAGGATTTAAGTCAATATTTCACTAGATAGCTAACCCACCTGTCTGTGGCTTGCTGGTTTAAAATTAGCGTCTTCTATTGCATGTTCTTGTCTATCTTGTTCAAGAATACTGAAAGACATGTGAAATGAGTAGCTTTAAATCGCTGTCGATAAATATAAGTCAATGTATAGTAAATATTTGAACAAACATAAGATCACACATCTGGTATAATGTATGGTATTTTAATTCAAAGATTTACGAACCAGTTTTCCGGAGTGGAAACAACTTGATCAACTCCCGCTGCATGAAGTAAATGTGTAACCTTCGTAACACGGTTCCCCATCTTATTCTTTTTGAGCGGCATACATGGCTGTGACAAAACTTCGAAAACCGTACTGGGAAGAATATAAAGGGATATTTTCTTTAGTAGACCCAACAGTATTGGTATTCAATACATACATATTTTAATGAATACAAATAATGATGATGGTTAATTTCATCAACTCTAATTTGTAATGGCAATTAAATATCCTAAACAATCAGTCCTCAAACAATAGAGTGCACTGAACAATTTGAGTTTAATTTACATTTGTCAAGGTAAAACAAAAAAGAGTTCTTTCTGCGCATCCTTTCACCAAAACATAGTTCATAATGTATTAATACGATAGAGCCTGAAACCAATTAATCAATTAACGTAACGCCCCAGTGAAAAAAGAGCCTGTCGATACAGCAGAATAGAAATGTAGGTGGTGCTGAAAGGAGGAGCGGTATAGGTATATGTGATGTGTTACAGGAAAATGAGTCACAAGTAGGAAATGTTATATTTTTCAAAGTGATTTATTCACAGGATATATTTGGAGGAATGTTTTCATTATTTGGGTATCTAGTCCTTGAGGTCGTATAAATACATGTACCAAATTTCAAGACAGTGTATTAAATATATACGGTCAATTCTCATGAAACGGCCCCACAGGCTCTCCCAGGTGTCCATGGGTGATATATTGGTATGGGTTGATAGTGTACAAATGTAAGTTATATCAAATAAATATTTAGTTATTAGCAATATGCCCATGTTCTTCCCAAGAGTTTGACTTTGAATTAGAATATTAAAAAACAACTACAAACAACAGTATTTTATACACGACCTGAATGAGTGAAACAAATCCCAGTTCCTAACGTTGTGTTCCAACGCCCTTCATTTGCAATGGTCTTTTCAAATATATAGAATAGTCAATGAAAATTCAACAGTTGAAGCATCTATATATATATGTTTATACCATAGTTTTTAAAATGTTGTCTTGGGATAATTTATGAGTCCTTTAGACTGAATTAAAGTGCCAACATCCAATGTCCTACTGTTTACTATCATTAGAATCAGCTTGATCTCATCTTTTTAAATATGATGGTGTCTCAAAACTCATTTTTTGCGACTTGTAAGTCATTTTCCTAAAACGCATCACATATGTATGTGCATAATATTCTAATGTTACATTAAAAAAATATTCACAGATATCGTACAGAAAATGTATTTAAAGCACCAGTATCATCTGGCATTTGATCCAAGTAGTAGAGTGAGAGTCATTTGTGCCTCGCTTGGGTACATTAGGGTACCCTTCAGGCAACTCCCCACTGAACCACCAGGTGGCGTCCCAGTAAGGGGGGTGGTTAGGCAACCCCCCACCCAACCACTAGGTGGCGTCCTAGTAAGGGAGGGGCTTGGGGAGGGGAGGGGGAGGGGGAGGGGGAGGGGTGACGCCCTAGTGGGGGTGGGAGGGGTAGGGGAGGGGAGGGGGTTAGGTAACTCCTCAACCAACCACTAGGTGGTGTCCCAGTGAGGGGAGGTTAAGGGAAATTATTTAATACACACCCCAACCACTAGGTGTCTCCATAGTTGGGGAGGGTGCATTTACCCCACACATTAGCTCCATGCCTAACAACTAGAGAATTATCCGCTATAGGTGGGGTACATAACACACACTCAAATACGTCTCCCTTTTTAAAAATTTCTTTTCACCCCCCTCATATTGATGCATACCCCCACCCCCTTTAAATAAAAGACACTGCCGTGACCCAGGATAACTCCCTCCCAATTGAGCTATCAAGGCGTCTGTGATTTGATGGAGAAAGTTGGGGATATAACATGACATACAGTAGAAGTGGCTGAGGTTATTTTCGATCTAATGATCCCCCAATTTATGTGTCATCGCACCTGTGATTTCGTGGGGGAATATGGGGATATATGCTCTCATATAGTACAAGTTGTGGCAAGTATTTATTATATGACAGGGTGTTCAAACTATTAACAAACTGCTATTGCTGGAGTTACACATTTTGGTTTTTGAGATATTGCGCAACAGTCACACAACACTCACATTATATATGTTTGTTATGTGTGCTACACGTCAAATGTTGTGAGTGTTATAGGTGTTGGGTGGAGCATTATAATGCGGTGGTTAGGTGTTAGAAATGGGTTATAAAAGGTGTGGGAGGGTGAAGTGGGAGACTATATCTCCACGATATATTATAGAGAGGAGGACATTTGACATCAACAAACCAATATTTAGGCGCATTACGAACCAAAATAGACTATAGCGAAATGTCTTTAATATTTAATAGCGCGCTACTAAAAGGGGGAGAAGTAAAACTTTCTCGCAGAGAAGGGTATGAGCGATATTTTTTCACAATCAGGTGGATGTTCGAGGGAGGAGATGGTCTGGAAATTGCCAAATTTCTTTGTGGGAGAAGACCACAGTTGACGTATTACTCTGCTATTGGAATATCAGTGCCGTTTTTGGACTATGAGAGTTTTAAAGAGTTGAGCTCTCAAAGAGCCAAGTTACTCCGTTTGTGTTCAGCTGATCAGGGTTCATCATTTAATGTTGGCACGTGGGTTGTTGCAAGGACTGATATTGCCAAACACATGGTGACATTTTCAAGTGGAATAGTGCATATCGACTGTAATAAGAAGGAGTGTCGGAAAATGATTTCCAAAATGGATGCCATTCTCCACTACTTAGACCCAGGGCATTTAGGGGGTGAGTTGCTTTTAATGTTATTAATTTTTGTCTTCTAAAATGAGAAAATAAATGAAATTGTTTATGGTAGGGTGTGTAAATTTGAGAAATTATAATTTATTTCTATTTGTTTAGGAGGTGTCGACTAGACTGGAAGGATACTTTTCGATGCGGCTACTATAACAGGAATTCGACAATAGGGGGTAGCAAATTGGGGGAGTGGGGAGATTATTTGATTTTTGAAGGAATTTTACATTGTTGTATACAACAAATAGACGTGGAAAAGAAATAAAGACTCAAAATTTATTTTAGAGCGTTGTTTTCTTTTTTCTATTATTATATTGTTTGGGAGGCGGTAACACGGGTAGCCATATCGTGAATAGGGATTCGCGTGAGGGAGTCAGGATGGCGCAAGAGGGAATTGAAGTGGTAAAATACCCCAAATATAAGGATATATGTGTAAGGCGTAGGACATATGAATCCGGACATCATGTTGTGTGTCCCGATGAAATGGCTTATAACGGCTTGTTTCATTTGGGTTCTGGTTCATACCAGTGTTATAACTGCGGAATTGTGTTGCATTCTTGGGTTGATGGCGATATTCCGGCTGTGGAACATTTGAAGTTTTCCCCTGTGTGTCGAGTAGCAAAAAAGAGGGTTAGAGCAAATGCGCACATAACACATATAATGTCTCATTTGCTTACAAAATTGGGTGATCTGGAAAGGAGCATGGTCAACTTTAAGACAAAGAGTGATTTGCGCAGAAAAAATAGGAAGACAGACCAACATAAAATGCGAGAAATTGTTGAAAGATGTAATTCCTATTTTCAAGAGAGTGATGGGGATTGTTGTTAGCGAAAATTATCATCAAAATATATACAATATTTATATGCTTGCTTTTCCCCAATGGGGATGGCCGGTAGGGTGGATGTGTAGTGTGTGAAAGGGGCGTAGACAGGAGTTCCCTCTACTAACCAATAGAAGTTTTAGTTTCAAGATAATCTCGGATTAAGTGAGAGGTGGTGGGGGAAAGAGGGTATATATAGCAGCATTTCAGAAGGGAGAGGACAGTTGGGGTATAGGAGAAATATATACACAATCACAACACTGTTGCCATAATCGACATCTATCAACCAGAATATCAGATCGATATCCATTGACCATCAAATTGGACATTGAATTGCAACACTTCACAACTACACTACTCAACTACTCAAGTCTACTCAACTACTCAAGTCACCATGTCGAATGTAAGTTACTCTCATATTTATATTGATATACTTTTTGTTATTGAGCTAAATTCTAGTGACATGTAAATTATGGGATGGATTTAATGGGGGTGGAGGGATGGGAGGGGAGATTAGACAGTCAGAATGCTGATGAATAAATGAAGTATTGAGGAACACGAGAGTAATACAGTTCAATTATATTTCTCAAATTCAGATTAAGAAAGCAGCGTCATCCAACTCTTTCATGAAGAGGAGGGGAAAGGCGGCTGCAACTATGGAAATGGTGGATGATGTGGGAACGTCTTCATCCACATCTGAGGTGAGTACACTTTTTGAAAGAGCGCATATCGGATTTTTTATTAACACACGTAATTTGCATACAAAATATGTTACACGTAACACACATATGTTTAATTGTGGATAGTTTAAAAGATGGGATTTCAGTCTAAACAATCACGTGTTTTTCAATTTTAAAAGACAACTTCGAACATATTCATTATGTGTCTAATATTTGTTGCGTTATTTGCAGGTGGAAGAGCCAGTGGTTGTTACCCCCCGCGCAAAAAGGGCTAGGTTATCGACTCCCATAACAGTCTACGCGCACAGTACTTCTGCAGGAGGGGGAGATTTCCCTCGCGCGGATATCAAACTGACTGAATTCTTGTGTCTGGAACCGAATATTAAGGACAGTGCGCCCGGTTTTGAGCTCAGGAGGTGGAAGAGCGTCCAGACCGGACCAAATTCGGTTTCCCTCCAAAAAGTTGCGAGGACTGTGTGGCTGACATATCGCCGTTTTATTATATTAGTCGAGAACTTGGAGACATTTAAAGAATTCTTGGACAATCCGAATGGGAGTAAAATCGCGATATGCGTTCATTTGGGGGGCGCATATTACGCCACAGTAGAAAGGGGGTGGGCACGCCTCGATGTACGCAAGTGGTGGAAACCACAAGACCACAAAACACTCGCCCCCTCAAAAACGGGCATATCTATATCGCTAGCAGAAATAAATGAACTAATAACATCGTGTGAACAAGTCGTGGATAAATACCCCCTTTTATTCACAAATGATATGGTCGAGTGCCCCCATGTTGATGAGGCGTTTTGCCCAGAATGTTCGCCATATGGGGATGTTGTGCATCCCAAATGTGTAAATTCCGTTTAACCATCTCAATTTTGTGCATCCCAAATGTGTAAATTCCGTTTAACCATCGCAATTATGTGTGAATTATTGTTTGCTTATTTTAAAGTGAAAAATACATTAAATATGTACATTTAGGGGGATTATCATAATTTTTAGACAAATAAAGATACAGAGTATATAAAGAATTGAGTTTATTGTTCATTTGCTTTAGTTGGAAATTGACATCGGGATCGAACGAAGGAGCGAGTACATAGGACACAATGGCCCATTCAGAATATCGTGATAAAGAGACGAGTCTATTTCGCAAATTAACAAGGATCCTTAAGGGTGCTTTATGTTGCACAAATTCTAATATTGTAAACCAATCGATTAAAATTTCTAGCCCTTGCAACATTAGTTGTTTTCAAACCGAATGCATATTTTACAAAAGGAGAACAAGAAGGCGGGCAACAAGACAGAGACGTGAACACGCGAATGAGCGATAGTTGTACAATCTTTATTGATATTGGGTAATCCACTACATTTAAGAAATAAACAAATTTAACAAACAATATGTTGTTGTTATATTATTCGACAAATGTAGATATTTCGAATCCCCATATCGCCTTTTATGAACGTGGTAATGACCAAGTCTCCAAATACTCCATTAAATCTGAAAAGTAAAAATAGATCACATAAGGGAGAGTGCATATATAAAATCGATAGAAATATGAATTAATAATAAGGATAAAAGAGGATATATCGAGAAAACACCCACCCGGTGTAGAAGGAGGCTCTTCAAGTGATGCGAAAAAGTTGTCAAATGTGAGAAGTTCATGATTTTGGCGAGCAGACGACTCTCTCGGCAATTCCTCTGGAGTGTTTCTGCAAGAGTTCATAGTATTTATTAGTTGTGCGCATAAATATGTGTGGTAATATAATCTTATGGTAAAGAAAAGAAAAAATGAAAACGAAAACGTAGTGTATATGTCACGTACATTTCATTTGGGTGTTTTCCAACGACAGTTTCATTGGCTGGTGGAGAGGGTGTGTCCCCTTTTTCTGTTTTAATCCCACAATCATCTACCAAATGTTGAAGGATGTCACATCTGAAATACATAAGACAATCGTCATGAGAGGGGGAAATATGAGAACTTCAAATTATCGGGTAAAGGCGCATGACATATTATGTGCTGTTTCCAAAAAGCGAGCATTAATGTACATACCGTTTGGGTGACTTTGTCGGCCAATTGTGTGGTGTTTTTGTCGCTCTTTTTACTCGTTTCACTTTATCCTTACTCCCAAGTGGTCTCCCTCGTTTTCTAGAAGGATGTTTTGCGGCTGTTGAAATATCCATTTCTTTTTTGGGAGGGCCGCTGGGTTGTTCCCCAACATGTAATTTTGAAACAAGACATTTCAGTGTATCTTGCTCAAAATACTCTATTTTGTCGTCGAGATTTTTGTCTGCATCTTCCCCATTCCAATTCGCCGACACATCCACCATCTCATTTCGCACTTCCCCCATAATTCGTCGAAGCTTTTTTTCGGCCACTAGATCGGCTAGATACCTTAAATTGGAGGGTGAATTATCAATAATGTATTACGCTTGTTAAATATGGTAGTGTGTAGATGAGATTTAATTGTTGAATGTGTGTGTAAAATAAATCATACCTGATTCTCTTTGTCATCCACTTTGTGATGTCGATTGGGATTTCCATTCTGAAAATTCCTATAGTTTAATTCCCCTCCAAGTAAAGCGACTTTGCGATGTCACTTTCTCAAAACAGAATAGAGTTAAAATGCAACATTCTTATTTTGAACTAAATTTCCACCCCATATATTCAAATACCCCAGTCCCCCTCGAAACTCCGCCTCCCCCTTTATTCCGACTATAAACCCCTAATCTAAAATCCGCTTGTACAACAAGCACCATTAAATCACACGATCTCTTACACCCTTTATAGTCCACTTCCTTAACCAAACTATCCTCATGAATGCTTGTAATCCCCCCTACTCACAAAGAATTTACTTTACTCATTCAGATTTACATATATTAACTGACTATAAGATGCTTAAGGGCAAATCGCTAACACCTTCAACTCGCTTTAAAGTGGCGCGCAGCGCAGTGCTGACACCTAACGAGAAACACAGACACCCTCATATGTCCCCTAGCGTAACTTTCCGATACACGAATTCTCGCTTATCCCACGAGATATCTACGCAAATAGACCCACGAGTTGTATCTTTTTAAAATGAATGCCGCTTAATTCATATATGGGGGAAAGATTGGGGATAATATGATGAGAAAGAGATTTTATCCTGGCGATATAAAAAGTGTTCTAAAACTCCCGACGAATGTTCACTTCCGGCGCACATGTTGGGGAGATAGACACGAGGACAGACATATAGCGGGAAGCAAAGATGGATCGAGTTGGATGTCTGTATTTCCTATTTTGTTTGTTTGCAACGCTGTTCAATTGTGCATCATGTTTGAGAAGAAGGGAATATGATTGCGGCGAACGACAGGGGACGTGCACATGCACCAAAACATCCATCACATGCAGGGGTCTTGACGCATATCCATCATCGATCGCTGTGGCGCCTAAACACGTGCTCTCGCTGGATTTGTCAGATGGCTACTTGGAGCTTTATGACTCAAAGTTTTTTAATCGCTTCCCCAACTTGAAGGTGGTTAATGTGGAGACGTCAAAGGTTGAATTCAAGTGCTCATCGATCCCCCCCAAAATATCCTTCAAAATATATGCTGGGTGCGATGAGCCAACATCATCCCCGATTCACACGTGGAAGAAAGCAGCCGTTATAATCCCCATGATTGCAGGAGTTCACTACGGTAAGCTCACTTGGTATTAGCAGATAAAGGGATAAGTTCTCTTCTTCATCGTGAATTACTCCTCATTATTGGGGATTATGTTGATGAGGGGTTTGAAAGAGGGGAAATGTGAATACAGAACTGACGTAAATAAATGGGTTAAGTCTCAAATAATCCCACCCAACTTTGATCGAGAAGACTGCTTGACGATTGATTTGCCCGTTGGGTGTGCATGCATTATTTCGTATGCATTAGTTTGCATCCAATCCCAAACAATCTCTGACCCTGGGTATGACCATAAAGCGCCTTTCTGTCTCTTTTCTTCGTCTCTCTCCCTCCTTCTCTATCTCTATTTCCTGCGTATGAACCACCCAATTTAAATGATGATATTGTGGATCAACACCCTCCAAATATGGGTCATTAGTTGTTTAATTGATTTGTGATGTAAAGTCGAGTTTTATTTAATGGGAATGCCCGCATTTATTCACACAGCTGGCAAACGAAACCGAAAGACAGACGATGCTACAACTGCAGAAGCGACTGTAGAAGCAACTCTACCAACATTACCCCCACCCCCGAACCCCACAACCATTGGGAAAAAGCGAAATTACGGAAAACCCGATGTCAAAAAGAATTATGATCCCCCAAGACGTAGTGAGAGAATTAAAAACCTGGCTGACAATGTTCGTGAGGAAGGACGTAGGACACGAGGACAAGGGTGGAAAAAAGTGGCTGGACGAAATGATGACCTGTATTTCGGAATGACCAAGACGCAACTGGCCCCCTTCTTTTGGGTGGCAGTTATTGTCTTCCCCATTATTGCAATATCATGCTTTTTGGTTGTACTAACAATGTGTTGTCGTTCGAAGTTTTCTTGTGTAAGAAAATGTATTTATTATTTTACTACTCTATGTCACAACAGTCACATATTTAAGGGGGACTACTGCCTGCAGTATAATATGGCGTTCTTTTTATAAACCCCTTTCCTCATCCCCCATTGTATTATGGGTTGTCCCCCATCTATTTGGAATTATAGTTCCTATTTGGTGAAGTATATCACATGTATATTTCATAACGACGCCATCAAACTATATAATCACGTATTTACTACTCTATGTCACAACAGTCTCATATTTAAGGGGGTCTACTGCCTGCAGTATAACACGACATTCTTTTTATAAACCCCTTTCCACATCCCCCATTATGGGTTGTCCCCCATCTATTTGGAATTATAGTTCCTATTTTGTGAAGTATATTACATGTATATTTCATAACCTCGTCATCAAACTATATAATCACGTATTAATTAATCCATATTTCATATAATTTTCATTATATATTGTTATTCATTTATTTTTTAAATAGGGGCGACGTGGGGGGAAACAGAAGTGTCCGGGTTCACTACTAGGTGAAACGAATGAGGTAATTCCATTATTTATTTATTGGGGAGACATATATGTGGGGTGACAAATTAGAAAGTGGGGAGTGATTTAGAACACAGTAATAACATAATAAGTGCACACAAAATCGTAAAATAATTGTTTTTAAAAATTTTATTGGTTATTCTCTTGTCAACTCACATTTGAATCGAAATTATGTTGTTGTTTCATATTTATTTAGAAGAACAGCGATCAAAGCGATGAAGAGACAACTGTATTCGCACGAAGTTCATCAGTTCTCCCTCAACAACAATCAGACCTTTTCGCCTTCAAACCGGCTACACTAAGAAAGGTATACATTTTTATTCACAAAACTCTAACGTTTCTCACATAATCTATCTCCATTTGCGCGTGACTTTTACAATAAACAATTGCTGTAATAGATTCTGTTAATGCTGCATCAAATGAAGCATATATGCGAGTTTGTCCTTTTCTTAAAAGGGGTAATAACCCCTGTTTTGAAGAGGATAAATCAAATTTAAAGAACGTGAAATTTGATTTATATGAAGCATAATCACAATATACTTCCCCTCGAATTGGAGACCTGCAAATTGATGAGTATGCTTGTATATAGTTGTCTTCTTCGAAATTACACTTTATTGGTTCCCCAGGCACAGACCTCCCATCAAGATAAAATGCAATTTCCCGAACCCCGAAATTTCCGAATTTAAAGGGATTTTTCTCCCACTGACCTGCGGCTCTAATAGACTCCACAAATAAAATGCAAACAGATTCTGGGACAGAGTCCATTAGTATATTACTTTCACACCACTGTCTATTTCCCGTCCCTATTGTGTACATTCTAACGTCCCCCTTCACATACGGGTATATGGCGGGATTTTCTTTTAAAAGCTCGTTATGCGCAATCATCACATCCGGATTTATTTTAATGTGGCACATTTTCAAAACAGCTGATTTTATCACAACACGATATTCCACATAAACATTTCCAGCGTTTTTTTCACAATTCATTAATCGAAATTCATCAGTTGACTGGTGTAGAACAATTTTTATTGGAACCCCATTTATTATTGGTTTGCTCTGATTCATAATACCCAACCTGATTGGTCCTTCAAATTCGGCTTCATTCCCATCTTTTGTGAGCTCAAATCGCTTTTTAAAGCCTGGATTTACAGTTACGAGCCCACTGTCACAACTATCAACATCGTTTCCACCATCTAATGTATACCCCTCTGTTATGAGTATTGTTTTTCGCTCACTATCAGTTGTTTCCATCATCACATCCGCAAAAACTTTAAATGGATAGTTTAAACCAACTCCAACAGCTGTGGGTTGATCATTTATTAAAACCTCAACTTGTCTGAACAAAGATGATAATGGCAAGTTTGATAACCCCACTTTTTTATCTGCAGCTGTTATTGGTTGACCTGTCGACACTCTTTCAATTTGAACTTTAACATACAGGCGAGTTTTTTTAAGACATATATAATCCCCCGAGTTTCCACTAATATAGAATTGTATTGGGGATCCATTATTGATTGAGGATGTGGGTGCGTATCCCCTGTATTCCTCATACTTTACAGCCGAATTTACACTAATGGGAGCAAATAAATCCAAGTCATCATCATGAGCTTCGGCGAAGTTGTCCCGCATGTATTCCATGGTGTAAGTGAATTGAAGCGATGTTTTATGAAGTTTTTTTCTTTTTGGATGGTGACCGTGATTGCGTGTTTTCCTTCCTCTTTTTTCCGCGTGAATGCCCCTTTTGCAGCGAATTCACAAAATTTATAGCTTTGGATGTTTGCGGCTTTTTTGGGTTTTTTTTTTTGAAATTATTGGGCGACGATATGTGTGCAATGCTTTCAGTATTTTTAACACCATCCTCCTCAATTGTTTGCTCCCGAGCCAATGCTTTATTTTGTTGTATAGTTTTCTCATTTTCGGACACCATCTTAACAACAACTTTAGAATCATCCTTCTTACTTGTACCTCCTTCAACTCTGTAAACTCCTCCCTTCTTTTTAAACTTTTTGTTCAAAAGTCTCTTGTAGTGATTTTCCCACTTTTCAATTGATGTTGTGTATGGTACAAGTGACATCATATGAATATCACTTTTTTAATCTCAAGTGAAGTGTGCAGTATGATTTTGAGGCAGCGACTACATTTGGCATTCTATCCTCATCCGCTCTTATATACACCCTTATTTTTTGGATAAAATGTTGTGACACTGGGATATACATCGGCTTACCACGTACCTTGTGTTCAGGAAAAATGCTTAAAACAGGCAAATACTTCCCATACATAAAACTACATTGTACAATATCTGATAAAACTCTAATATTCAAGTTTTTACGCAAAAAATCGGCAGTTCCTATACTACGCTTTGTTGATGAGATTTGACAAGATTGTGGAGTTTTATCTTCTCTTTCTTCACTCACTTGTCGCGTGTTTCTAGGTCTTAAGCGGGGATCTCGCACATGTCCTCCACTAAGCCTAGGTCCTCCCTTTATTTTTATTTTTTTATTTTTCCTCTCCTTTTGTTTATTCTCCATTTTACCCCCACCCCCACCCTCCTCTTTTTTAGCGTTAAAATCCTCCGTTGTAGTCTGTTCTTCAAGTATTGGGGTTGTTGTTTGTGAAATAACGTCTCTCACACTTTCTTCTGTTATTTTTCTATCCCCCACAATGTTCCCATATGCATCCTCCATGTAAAAATCAATAAGTGCGCATTCCCACCCCTGCTTTAAAGTAATGGAGCGCTCCAAACATATTGAAAAATCGAGGGGGGAATTAAAGGGGAATTTATCCAAACAGTCGCTTGAAGACGCAAATATATACATTTTATTTTCTCCGTCGCTTTTTCGTCGTCTTACCCCCAATTTCCCCTCCCTCTATATCCCTTATGTTGCGCACCTGCGACTTTAATGTCCACGTGCTCTCCGAATGTGGATATCCCAACCACTTGATGAGAACTTCTGTTTGCCCTCGTCTGTTTCTCCTCTCCTTTAGTATTTTCTCTATTTCATAATATGTATCGTCATCCACGTGTGTTATTTGGAGTTCTTCTTCATAAAAATGTCCTGAAATTGCTTCATTCTGCCACGACTTTATCGAATAAAACGGTGTGTGTTGTTTCACTAACCGTTCTGTAATTATGAATATTTCTTTTGTCACTTTTTCGTCATATGCTCTGTGAAACGTGGAAGGTATGTAAGTGAGACGCACTTTATCATTCACTTCAAATTTATAGGCTGCTTTTGACCACAAATACGGTTTTTCGTTCTCTATGAATTGTTTTTTCCACAATACATCCCTAGGTGTTTTTCTAGCCGTTAGTGGTGTCATCCCTATGCTAGAATGGGGTGAATTATTTATGGAGTCGACTATTGAATACAGAGCATCAACCCACCTATTTGTATTTTTAAACTTCATTTTTCGTTGTAGACGTATTCTTAATGTTTTTATTGCCCGTTCTGCAAAGTTGGCCTTCTTATCATTTCGAGTAGTAAAGTGGTGTACACCATAATTTTTATAGACTTCATATGCATTTTTGTTTGCAAATTCTGTCCCCATATCTGTCCTTAACACCCTAGGGTGAATATTTTCGAATACGCTCTCCATAGCTGTTGCACATTCAATCCCCGTTAATTGTTTCAGGGGTCTGACCCAAACAAAGTGGGTGAATATATCGACAAATATTAATATGAAGGCGAAACCATCATTATCGTTTTTAAAATAGTTCAAATTTAGCGTGTCCCCATCCCACTGATAATCCATTTCTGACACAACAACACGTGGTCTTTTAAAATTTTTAATGATCGGAGAAAAAAAAGTGTATGAATCCTGTTTCGATAACCATTCTTTAACTTGTTTTAGTGTTATTCGGTGTTTTCCTTCTCTCCGCAATTGCTTATACATCACATTTACACCCGCATATGCGGCACCACCTTTAGAATTATAATATAGGTTGTGGAGATATTTTTCTTTTTCATTAGTCATTTCTCGCTTTTCCTTCACACCTGCCATTCTGCACACACACGTCTTATTTACTTCAAAGGCACCCAAATCTTATGCAAATCACTCTTTACCTTATGACCAACGCTTTTTTTTAATTTAGATTTTTTGGGCTTTTCAATATTTTTTGAAGTTTTTTGAATTTTAAAAAAAGGATGATTTATCTTTTTGCCCCCATTAACAATGTCAATAGACTCTTTCTTATCCGGTATTCCGGGGGGTGGTAGACGAGTAATAGTAGTAGAGTCACTAATGTTGAGTGGGGGATGATCCGTATTTTCACGCCGCTCATTTCCTATTGCTCGATCCCCTTCTGAAAATGGGGTTGATTCCTCTTTTGGCGGTGGAGTGCCCCTGCCGTTGTTTGTCGTGACGCTGTCTCTCCCCAAATGTCCTTCCTCCCATGCTTTAGCTCCCTCCTTAAGTTTTTCGTATTTTTCGTACGGAACTAACACCATCTTTCTTGATTTTTTCATTGTAGTATTGATTCTAACTGCTCTTTTATACTACGAATAAGAATCAAATAATCGTTAAAGTGTTCTTGAATCAATATTAATTGCTTTTTTTTACACTGTCGAGGTACAGAAAGACTTGAAACGAATCTTTTCCTCTTGTCTATCTTCTTTTGAATGTCGGGAGAATGCGAGATATTCTTCAAGTTGGATGCAATTTCGCATAGAGCTCTGACTTGAGTAGGCGTAGCTGTGTAAATCAACCCTTTGGCTTGGACGCGACTTTTGGTGTTCAATAAAAGTCGTATGTAATCCCTCTCCTGCTTAATGTTAAATGTCATGGTTGTTTTTCGATCGAGGGTTAAAGGGGAAGTGAACATAAACAGACACGTCATTATTCATTTAATAGCACCTTTATTCAGAAAATGTTGGTTGTATCACAGTTCTTTGGGCGTATATACAATTACCTCATCCCCAAAAATGTTTGTTTTTAAGCGCAAATCTGGCTTTAAAACATTTTGGTGGGGACTAAGGTCAACAACAATGTACCCATACGGTTTTGATAATACACAATCATTATAAGCTTCAACAAGTACATTTCCCATTCCAGTTTGTCTACCAAGGACAGCAATTTGGTTTACATCCCGCGTGTTTTTGGTTAATATGAAATAGTGGGTATTCACACTTATCGATCTTGATTTTTTACCTTGTTCATACAAGTTTTGAACAAGGTATATAATGGTGGCGTTGTTGTGGTGGGATATTCTAGTAAATAGCTGATCGGCTTTTACATCATTCACTAATTCCGACATCAAATCATCAATAACAACAATAATGTGTTCCCCCTGACTAGAAAAATCTTTTACATCCTCCTCCGAGGGTAAACCTTCGTGAAACATAATGTCCCCCTGCTCCTCCTCTTCAAATTTTTTCTGCCATGCTCCATAACAGTACATAACCTTCTCAGTTTTTAAAGAGAAGAGATCGTTTTTATGTCTCAATATGTTGAACAGTAGAGATGTCTTTCCTGAACCTGAAACCCCCGCTATTCCGATACTTGTTGGAGCTATGAAGAGGGGTCCAACTTGAAGTTCCATATCGATCACAATGTCTCAAACGTAGTTTACGTGTGATAGCCTCCCTACATACATTGAAACTACCAAATAACACCCTGAAAGCAAGCATCAACCCAAATTCCCCACAATTTTTTCCCACAATTGTCCACATATATTTAATCCAGGGTGCATTTCTGGGGTCACAACTCTCGATAAACCAAATGTTAACCCACTAGTCCAATACTTATCAAAATCAGAACCGGGGTGTACAATCCGCTTGTTTTTCATCGTTTGTAAAATGCAACTAAAATCGCCCTCCATCAATTTATATTTCAACAAAATTATTTTTTCCATAATTGAATCTCGTTTATTGACCCAACCCACATTAATGTTGAATGTCATCCTTTGGAATAGCTCTTTTGTTTCCCCATACCCAACTTCTATTTCCCTACACAAATCGACTTTGTTGTGAAAAAGAGCTTTCTGGTATTGGAAGAGGTGGTCTATTGAAGTAAAGACTTTGCCCTCATAGTGCAAATCCCGCTTGTTGTATATGGAAAGAATGTCTAGACTCCCCTGGATTATGTAAATGTTGAGGGGATATGGGGATAAGACTAGATCTAAAGGCTTTGTTGTTGTCCCATCTGACATAACTTTTCTTTTACAATAAAAATAAGAAAAACCCACCTTTTTTTGCGAGTATGTACACATGGAATTTTTATGGTGGCGAAATCCCCTATTCTCCACCATATTACTTGTTTTCGTTTTTAAACAGTCTAAAAAGTGTGTGTATGGGTCATATACACGCGATTTGTTCACCCCCTTGCAACTCATTTTATACCCACTCAAATCTTTTAAAAAGTATAATTTCGAGCACAATGAAATCATCTCATTCCCCTCAGCCTCCAATTTAAATAACCCGGGTGTTCTTTTGTCATACTTTGAGTGGCTATCGCAGCATTTTCGTGGGAACCATGCAGTTGAAGTTGCTCCATACCCATCAACACACGAATCTGAAATTTGGTTGTCAAACTCGGTTTTCATATCAGGTTTAATGCACTCTGTTAAGTTGTTTTTGGAAAAAGAGATGTAAAGGCTGTCCGTATCCATCTGACAAAGTTCATAATCGCTTCTGTCAATGAACTTATCCAAAAAGTCATAATAAAAAGAGAGCATTCTCAATTTTGCTGTTTGTAGAAGTGCAAAAGCTAATTGAATGGGCAAGTCCAATTTAATTGTTTTTTTGGCCATTTGAATTTCGTACAAGTTGTCAGAGATTTCACTCAAATTCGTAAAAAGGGGGTTATTAACCATCTCCCTAGTGGTATATTCATCTTCAGCATAAACCACATTTTGGTGTTTAGTTTTATCCATTATGAGCGAGCCAAAAGCCGAGTTCCCGATGAGCTTTGTTGTGTCGGCGATGACGCTCGATTGGGGGTTTAAATCACCCTCTCGTCTCGCTGCTGTTACTTGATCTTCAAATGATTTAAAACATTTGGCTGGGGAAAACTCGACAACTTGGTATATTCGAGTAACAACTAATCCGTGTTGCAAATACCACCTCATCAAATCAGAGGATAAAAGTATTCTTGAGGCGGCCATTCCCCCAACAAGTAATCTCCTCGTTGCCCCAACTTTCGAACCCCCATTTGAACAAAAATCCTGCATGTGTTCCCCTATGCACTCGTATGGTATATCCGTTGTACAAAAAATGGGGGAAAACTCTGAAAAGTATTCGTAAGGCGTCACTTTCCTTTTAAATCCCTCCCCCCAAAATTTGGGAATTGAGATGTCCACTTCCAAAATCCCATAAAATGTCCCATCCTCCACACATGAAATGATTTTCTCCTCACTGACACCCCCCTTGTTTAATTTGTAAAATGGTGGTTGGACGTTGTTAATGTTGTTCTGTAAATTGGGGTCATTTCGCACAATGTCATTAAATTCACATTCATATATACACTCATAGTTATAACCCATAGCGATAATGAATTGTTTTTTTTCTTCAACTCTCTTTTGACGGTCTAAAAGTAAGGGGTCACTTGTTGGAGGCATGCACTCGTCGTGATAGTGCCACCAGCACCCGTGAAATTCCCACACCGTGTGAGTTAAAGTGGAATATCCATCCACATAATAGTGAGCAATTCTACACTCCCTCCCACTATTTAATTTATGCGATATTTGAATATTTCTTGTTCTTGAAACCCAATCCATCCAATAGTACATTGAAAGGTGTTTCCAAGAGTGGGTGGGTGCAAAACCATTTTCATACTCCCTTCTAATGTAGTTATAACAGGGTAATGTCCCCCCCAAAGCGTATAGGTAGAGAGAATTTGCGTCAAATCCCTGAATTCGTGCGCAAGGTTTGGATTTGTTGCCCCTAATGTATGTCTCATTCTCCTTTTGGTGTCTAGAATAAACAATTGAAGGTCCCCCCACCATATTTTGATTTAACGTGTGATATAAATCCGCATCCCTCTCACAAAAATTCGTTAGATAGACTCCCTCTTCCCTACTTGCTCGAAACAACATTTGCCGTGCAATGCCCGGCACACTTATCGCCATTTTGAAAACGTCGAGGTGTTTATCAAAATAGAATTGTTGGAGTTTAGTGACAGCCTCAACAAAAGGACCCACATCCAAATTATTGTAATGAATTAAATAGTCCCTAAATGTTCTCATATTTTTCTCTTCCCACAAACGAACTAAGTCCCCATACTTTTCCAACCCTGTTTTTGGTTTCGGGGAACATTTGTTTGAGGCACTCCACTTTTTGTACTCCTCATCTAAAACATTAACCTCCCTCAGATTTGAAAAGAATGAGTCATAGGGGGGCAACTCTGTCTCACTCAGTTTGTCAAACGCGTTCAAATAATCATAGGGGAAATACCCCTTTTCCTCCTCCACTCCATACCCCCGTAGAAATGCAGCATAATTTGTTCCCGGAGCCAAAAAATTCAAAATATCGAGAAATAGAAATTTGGATGTTGTAATTGCGGAGTATGCGTTCCCCTTCTTGATCACAAACACATTTTTGTTTACCCCTGTCTCTTCTCCACTTAATCTCGATCCCCCAAACATACGCCCACTCTCTTCTTCACCATCAAATTCCCCACCTTCTCGCCCTCCCGTCTCCTCATCACCCTCCCCATCACCCTCCACGTCTTCCTCATCTGTATCACACTCGCTCTCACTAACATCAATTAAAACAAAATCCCCACCACCAAAACCAGTTTTCTTGCGTTTTGTAGTCCCACCTTGACCCCCACATCTTCGCTTTTTTATTGCTGATGTTAGATCAAGCTTCTTTAATAAGTATTTCTTCACAAGGTTTATGTCATACTTGGAAGAATTAAAGCCTAGTACAGGCAAGCGGGATGTATACATCTCAAACCTGTTTTTTAATTTCACAAGATGATCTAACATCATTTGAGGGGGCGATTTTTTCTTTTTACCCACACGACTATATTCCCCCATTTTCCCATCACACACCTCTTTCGTCCACCGCTCTATTTTCTCATCCAGCTGCTTGAAAACCCCCTCCCACTTCTCAATCGCCAATGTATTCGCCTCTTCACTAATTTGCGTCAAATAAAGAACTAGTGAATCTAAAAGAGAATCAGGGTCTTCATCCACAAAACATTTGGGCTCACTATACTTTGGGATGTTGGATGAAACACTAACAGATATGGGCACATGTTCAGTTGTCCACTTCAACTGAGTCGTATCCCCCTCCCCAACTTCTATATCCCGCAACAATGCCTCAAAATCGTACACGCAAAACCACTTATAATACCGCAAATCCTCATTTGTGTGCACCCCCACTTGCTCTAAATCTTCAAAGATGGATGATGGGGGAGTGTAAACTCCCCCAGGGTATTTGAATTTAGTCTTTAAAAAACATTTGTTTGAATGTCGAGTTAGATTCCCCTTTCGATTAAAATGCCTATCACAAATGTTGCACACATATTTCTTCGCGTATGATTCAATTCTACTTATAAAACTAAAGTGATTTTGAAATAAATTGACGTGCATAATGTCGTTGTATAACCCTTCTGGTTTTCGAATGAGAGAGCTGCATAAATGCTCATCCAAAGATAGGACATACACCCCTATTTGAAAGCATTGTTCAAAAACTTTTAAATCCCCCAGTGTCACCCCCTTAAATTCTTTGGGATTATTTGAAATTTCATCCCCACAAAATCCTCGATATACACCATATATATCATAAACTCTCTGTAGGGTGTGAGAAAAAGGTGAGGGCTCAATATGACAGAGTAAACACCTAAACAAACAGAGGTTGTCCATATAATGTTCTCCACGTCTATTTTTTTCTAGCAATTTAATGGACGTTGAGTCTTGGAGATGTTTTGGAAAATTTTGCGGAGCACCAATCGGATATGTCCGCCTAAATACAAAAATATTAACATTTGTAATACAAAGTAAAGACCACTTTGTATTCGGTCTGTCAATTCTACCCCACGAATTCTCATCTCTCTCATTAAGTTCTTCAATCAGCTGTAATAAATCTTTTTGAGATGTGATTGATCTCGGGAAGTTGTACACAGTATTATTCAAATAGGCAGTGAAATATCTCAATTCCCCAGTTTCACGATGTTTCAAAATGTATGCAAACGCTATATTGAATTTAAAAGCATCAAATTCACATTCAAATACCTCCCGTAATTTGTCCCCAATACGCATTTCTCCCCCCCTTAAATCTAAAGGAAAGTTATACACCCCCCTTACTTTTCCCCTCTCATGAGCACCCAATATCATCCCCTTGTTTTTCTCATATATATCCCTTAATTCGGGGTATACAACTTCCCCCTCCCCATTTGTCCACGGTGCTTCTATTGAAGAGAAGGGGTAACTGTGAAGTCCATTTTGTTGGAAACATGTTGATGATTTTTGTTTCGATTCCCCCTTATAGTGAGAGTGTTCTTTCCTCCTATGGTTAAATAAATTATGCCATCCTTCAAATTCGTGATCACAATCGTGACACTTAAGTTTTTTTCTACTTTTCAACGAAGCAGATCGTTTCTGGCGAGGAGGGATGGACGTGGTGGCATCTCCATAATTCCCACTCCCCCGTGAAGTTGAAGGTTGGGGTTCATCCCCCCCTGAAATTGATGGTTGGACACCATCACCCCCTTGAGTTGGGGGAACGGGTGGTCGTGCGGTGTTTAATGCCTCCTTTTCCTTTTTTTCACAGACAAGTTCATGAGATCTTTTCTTCACTGGTCTCGAAAGCACTTTCCCGCAATGTTTACAACTCCTAGATTTGATATAAGGTCCACATGAAGAGAGGTGCTTCGCCTTTTCATCCGCTGTTAAAAACCTGGTGTTGCAGTGGCGACAATAGTGGGATTTTGGAGTTTCCATCCCTAAAAGATAAAAATGTCATATCCTTTCAGTACATCCCTCATTTTATTTTATTTCAGAGTGTCAACAAAAAGGAAGTACAAGCCCTCATTCACGAACACGATAAACGACAATGAAAATGCGGACGCTATTGAAGGATGAAATGCTTCAAACCTCATAATGGGAGCGTGTAGCCCCTATCTTACACTTCCTCATAATATTGGATAAAAGCATATTTTTATATTAACAGAAATATCGTTTACGGTGCTATTTAAAGGGATGGACTCTCCCAAATGTTATACTCATTAGAACCCTTCGTTAACCACCATAACCATATTGATGTGTATACTCTCTCTCTCCTCAAAGATGGGGAATATCCCACCGCATAACCCTCATAAATATGGGATAACATCCATATTCTATATTATCACTAACACTCATTAGGGTGCCATTTAGTCTACAGTGCTGGTCTAAAGTCTTCCAAACATTATAGTTGTTATAACCCATAGGGGTAAACTATTGGCGTGTATACTCTCTCCGCAAAGAACATAAGTCTATAGTGATAGTCAATTAGAAAGCATATAACCAATGTACGTTAAATATGGTGTAACATCCATATTACTTATTAACCTTAATAGTCATTAGAGCACTATTTAGTGTGCTATAGTAGTCTAAAGTCTTCCAAACATCGTACTTGTTTTAGCCATATGGGTAAACTATTGTTGTGTATAGTAATGGTGTCTATTGATGTGTATACTCTCTCCTCAAAGATGATATGTCTATAGTGATAGTTAATTAGAAAGCGCATAACGCTGTCTATTGATGTGTATACTCTCTCCTCAAAGCTGTTATGTCTATAGTGATAGTCAATTAGAAAGCATATAATCCATCCACGCAATGCATGATTTTTGTCCACGCGCATGTAAAAGTGGAGTCATAACCCCCTCTCCATGAATATATTCTCAGCCTCGTGATAAATTCTATGGCTGAAGCATTTCACTGGTGCTCAATTAGTGGTGATTTTAAACTCATTATGAAATAATTGTGATCTCATAACGCTCAACTAGTGCTACTCATTCACTAGCGATTTTAAACTTATTATAAATTATTTGTAAACTGTTATTGTTTATACTCATTAAAATGTGTAAACATACAAAAGTGGAACTCACCTATTATGTAGTGTTTCTCAAATAAACGACTTTCCAGAAGTTTAAATTGTCTCTTTTGTAGCGACGTCCAACTTATATGTAAGTTTATGTAGAGTAAAATGGATAAATCATCGGACTCAAATCTCCTCCATGTCTCCTATAAACGCGAAATTGCTCACACCAATAGATGAACATTAAAGTAGGCGACTTCAATCAAACGCTCAACCAAATAGAAGGACATGAAAGTATCCCTCCTCCACTATATATATATACACACCCAAACCCCCACCCACCTCTCACTCTCCCCCAGCCCCTCCAAATGGGGTGGGAGGGACAGTAAAGTGGACGCCACCTTGTGGATGAAACAAGTGTTAATGTTATGTGCTCGAATGAAATTATTTGGGTAAATGAAAAAAAGAAAAGAAAAGGGTTATACTCGTCCCGGAATTGAACCGGGGACCTCTTGAAACCTACAGATTGGCGCTCTCCCACACATGAGCTTAGACAAATTGCTTTGTGTTTGTTTCACTCCGAATCTACCCACACTCAAAGTATAAATTATGACATTATAATTATGACATTTTTAACGACTAGTGGGGTGAAACTATGGGGAGCGTGTGTACACTCGTTCAATGATAATAGAAATCATTCAACAGATGGGGGATCATTATTAGTTATGAAGTGTATCAAATCCCTCCCCTACCCAACCCCAACCCCACCCCAACCCTCACGACCATGCCACCTAGTGGTTGGGTGGGGAGTTACCTAACCCCTTCCATACAGCGATGCCACCTAGTGGTTGGGTGAGGGGTTAGCTAACCCCCTCCCCTCCCACACCCTCCTATACTAGGGTGCCACCTAGTGATTGGGTGAGGGGTTAGCCCATACTGGGGGCGCCACCTGGTGGGTGGGAGGGGAATTGGCTAAAGGGTACCCATACTGGGGGCGCCACCTGGTGGGTGGGAGGGGAATTGGCTAAAGGGTACCCAAACGACCCAAGCGAGGCACAAATGACTCTCACTCTACTACTGATCCATTCCTTAAGTCTGAAGTAGAATCTAATTCCTCTGAAATTTGAAATCCATTGCTTGGGAAAATTGTATTGGGGGGGAAATTCTGGGATTTGTAAAAGCCCAGTCAAAGTTAGGATCGATATACCATGTTGTAGGGAGGGGGGTCCTTATTGACTTTTCAGTCAATCCCATTAGTATGAACGGTGTTACTTAGGATTAATCTGAGGACATAGTTGTGAATGTATGATGCCCTACTAGTCTTTAAAGTAGGCATTGCTAATTTCTTGTACATGTAATTTTGGTTAAATAACTTGACCGTATGTCATGTTATACTGTTTAATGTTATATGTAAAAATAATATTCCTAGTCTGGACTGAATCTATAAGAACTAGTAATAATTTACTATTACATTCTACAAAAGTACATAAGGATGTACATAAATCCAAAAATGGATCTTAGTGAGATGACGTGCTCTCTATCTAACATGATGGACACAAAATAAAGGACAATATCGTCACATATTAACAAGTCAACGTAACAAAAGTCAGCAAACATCACCGACGACAGTGAAAGTATTAAATAAACACGAACTATGCAAAAGGATGATAACGAAAGGACTATGGACAAACATTTACTATACATTACAACCTTTAATTAATTTATTTTATTTTGGGCGGTCTGGAAGACCTCATGGTAGAGGATTATTAATGCCCAATTCCTGTTTTATTGTATTGACTATGTATGATGTACAAAGTATTATATGTATGATCAAATAATTCGGAATAAAAATCTTTATATATATAAGTTGTTACATCAAATATACTATCTTCAGTAGTCATATAATACCACCTTCACTAAAATCAGTGAAATCGTTAAAAACACATACAAAAACCTGCAAAAATCATATCAGAGAAAATTTAGAGGTCAACTAGTCTTTGGATAGCGGAAAAACCCAAAGGTATCAGTGATATGTCTAAACTCAATTGAAGTTTATTTGGTTTATAGCATCTTTGATTCCTACTGCACGAAACAATGCTAAACTGCAAGCAGATTGTGCAGTACATTCATCCTACTGCATGAAACAATTCTAAACTGTGAGCGGATTGTGCAGTACATTCATCCTACTGCATGAAACAATGCTGAACTGCAAGCGGATTGTGCAGTACATTCATCCTACTGCATGAAATAATGCTGAACTGCAAGCGAATTGTGCAGTACATTCATCCTACTACAGGAAACTATGCTGAACTGCAAGCGGATTGTGCAGTATATTCATCCTACTGCATGAAACAATTCTAAACTGCAAGCAGATTGTGCAGTACATTCATCCTACTGCATGAAACAATCTTAAACTGCAAGCGGATTGTGCAACAATCCGCAGTATATTCAGTTTTGTCAGGAACCCATATAACATTCATTTTCATGAGCAAGGTCAAAAAACAACATCACATCTCCAATAGAATAAACTTGAATTATATTTCAACATCCCCACAGAAATAATGAGTTAGAACCTCTTGCCAGTGCAAACATATACTAATAAATCAAATATTCTATCTTTGGTAACGTGCAAGTGCAAATGGTGGTTACAGTAGCAGCTCATATTACACACAGAAAGTCCGGCTCAGGTGACTACTATTGGGACTGGGCGATATGTGGTCACATATACATAGTGGGAAGTTCGCTTTTTTGAGTATCTTTTCCTATATTTTACCTTCTTTTGGGGACTGAGCCAAACTGGTCTTAATTACGTGTTGGTCGCATTACTGAGATGGTCGCTATGCAGGACTCTACTGTACCAAAAAAGAAA
Source organism: Sthenelais limicola (assembly GCA_942159475.1). Lineage (NCBI taxonomy): Eukaryota > Metazoa > Annelida > Polychaeta > Phyllodocida > Sigalionidae > Sthenelais > Sthenelais limicola. The sequence goes on along the minus strand of OW804095.1, from coordinate 108,321,049 downwards.
ATACCCCAATTTGTCAAGTCCTCTTAATTATATCTGACTCGATAAAGAAAATGCTTTTTATCATTATACTTATTGACTGGATTGAAAACATTTCAACATGTAAAAGAATAACATGCAGAATATCGGAAAGAGATGATACTTTGAATATTTCCGTCAACACAGGGCAAAAGATCTTACTTGTTTTTTTTTCCCTTACTCTGGGCTTGGTCAACCTCGCTATGTTTTTCATTCACCACCTTCGATAAAGAAGCTCTTGGTGGTTTAGGTGGTAAGTTATTGATGCTGGTAACTAAAGATCGCCTCACAAAGTCTTTTGGAAACGGTTGTGCACCAAGCCTTGGAGCACTGAAAACCTAATGTGAAATGTGGACGGTTGAGGAACAGGTAAATTATAGGACATGTATGATATACACATGCACATTGTTTTCAATGCTTGCTGAATAGTTGATCAAAATTTGAATGTGATTCAATTCTGGGAAATTCAATTTAGAAAAGGCGTGTTCAAGACAACACAGGTATGTTTACCTTTGATGGGGCCTTTATGAGCGGGGACATTTTAGCTTGCGCAACCATTTCCTTTATTTCTATGTCATCCTGCAGTGTCCAAGATGTGAAAGCCTTTTTGGGAGATATCTTAAGGTCTGAAATAAGAAAATGGTGAATACATACAAAGGACATAGATCTAGTCACTTAGATATTAACTACGAGTCACATCATAAACCAATTTTAGAGTTTTGATGACAATAACTAGCTTTACACTTTGTTAATTTACTATTTATACTAGAGAGGTTGTTAACTAGACACATAAATAAATAGCATCTTTGAGGCGGTGCAGGCAAGTTTCGCAGAAAACTACGGGAATTTACACATGATCTATTGTTACTCAGGTATAAGGGATACCTTGTAAAAAGTAGCTCCACCTAGTGGAATAAGATAAAGTAAAGTTTACCAAAGTGTGCGCAAATAATAGAGACATAATATGATATTAGTCTTGCATGCTCATGCATTACATAAGCTCTCACACGTTGCGCATAAAGTATGTATATAAGTAAAGGTAAAGATATAGTGAAGTAGTAGTATATGAAAATTGGGCCTATTGCATGGCATCACAAATGTTCATGTTCTATTAGAAAGCCACATAACTTTGCTTACCCCCTGATGTTCTAGGTTTAGTTTCAATCTGCAGTGGGACTGAGTCAGGTTGACTCAATTTAGACGGACTTTCTTGTTGACTGTGAACCAAATATAAATATAAATACAAATATAATAGGCAGTTTTACGTGTCCAAATTAATCGATTATAGTCGTATCTCAAAATGAATCCAATACTTCCAAAGCAGTTGTAGTAAAAAGTAGGTACCTTTCTTTAGGTGTCTCGGTAATATTTTTGCTTTTAGATGGTGTCAATGTCAAATTTCCTTCTACAGGTTTCTTTTCTGGGCTTCCAGATTTCTTTTCTGGGCTTACAAGACTCTTTTCAGGGCTTGGGGTAGGTCTAGCACCTATTCTACTTCCCTGCCTTTTTAAAAGAAAATATGTCTTTTTAGACGAGTCGCATCATAAACTTTAAACGGTAATGGTACTCAAGCCTCTAAAGACATGCTAAGAAATACAAATTATTGCTTACGTTGCCTGAATTGATGTATTGTCTCTATTAGTCGATGCAGTGCTATACATGCTGGCATTCTTGTCAGTGGTGCACAGGTCATGACTCTCATCTAGTGAAGTATTTGCAGACCCCCAGTGCCTATTCAAAGCGCTAGCACTTGCTCCAAGTTTCATTCTATCTTCCCTATCCTAGGATAAAAGAGCGAGAAATGTCATATATTATTTGGTCATGTTTAAAGGCATTTAACGCTTGGGCGTAACAATGTATAATCACAGGTATCTTAAAATTTGGCTTGGCACCTTCATCAAATTGGACAGGTATATATTATCATAGTATATGCTATGTCAGATTTAACCCATTGGTAAATTGGACATCGATAAATTTCATATATGCTTCACCTTTTTCAGATGTGAGATAACCAGTCTGATACGTGCAATAGAGACAGTACTTCTCACTGTCAGGTCCTGACTCAACCCCGCTGCCAAGACCGCATGTAATGTCCGACCTAAATGATCAATATCCAGGGGCAAGCATCGGCCTAATTCCAATATATCTGACATCAAATCTTCAACGTGTAATCCTCCCCATGGCACCGCCGCTGCAAAGTCATAGATAATATAACAATTCCCAAAATCCACATTGATTTCGTTGACCTCATTAAATCTGTGTAATATATGGTATCAATAATGCATTATACGTGAGAACATGTGTGGTATTATGTTAAAGTTAATTTAAGTAGAAACTTGTAAAAACATTGGTAGATCTATCTAAGTTAAAGTTAAATACTGTTATGTGATTGATATTGGTTTTTATTGGAACCTATTGCGTGTCTTCTCTAGATATATTATATGGGTATAGTAAATTGATAAACAATATAAAGCGAATCATGCCAATCTCAATCAGGAATTACATTAAATACATCCAGATATCAACAGGAATTCATTGCGATATCCAAACTGATCGTAGCATAAACAATATTTATATGAATTACCATTTATAATCTCCCACATTACAACACAAAGACTATACACATCCGATAATTCTGATGGCTGTTCCCCAGCCATGAGTTCAGGGGACATCCAGTTGTACGCTGCATTGATGTAACGGTTACTTGTCACATCAGTCCTGGCGGCTGATCCTTCGTGGCTTGTACTACCAGCAATCAAGTAAAATCACACGGATGATATTGACATCTCCAATACAACAATATACAATATAACTGTAATGTCTTAGCAAAGGCAATTAATGTTAATCAAAAAAATAATACAATGCTACAAATTGTGTTCCTCTCTTAACTTGAAACGGCAAAAATGTAAGTAACATACTTATGAATCATATATTCCATATTGCCCAATTTGATGACGCTTTCAGATACAAGATGGACAGCGTGAGAAGTAATGCAACAATGAATCAAGTTGTGTTGGTGAAGGAAGAGTAATCCATCTGATAGTTGGGTCATAATCATCAGCATTTGCCCAGGAGATATTTCATAACTCTGAAATCAATAAAAATATAAGTTCTGTGTTATATATGTCTGTTCAAATTATAGTAGGTTCTCTCTGATATAACTCGTCATTAATCCAAAGAAACCTTGTGGAAATTGGTGTTTCATTTTTTTATCTGAATTACGTTGCGACTATATGTGACTATTTGTATTAAACAAGAGCCTTCGGCTGCATGAGCCCCTCCATCAGAAAAAGATGTCATATAAAAAGTGAATCAGAAGAACAGAGATCAAAGGATTCAATTAATTATTAAAAGACCCCAATATTAAATGTATAGGAACTGAGAGCCTTTTTTTTTAAATGCTAAAAACTTTGAAATCCATCGAGAATGACGACAAAACACATTAAAATGGTGATATTTCACTTTCTGTCATCTTTCTCCATTTATTGTTATTAATATCAACAACCAAGGTGTCTACTCCAAGCCTCACCTAGCGCAGTATCCATGATAATCCTGTACCTTGGTGATCTCCGACGATTAACCAATAGAAATCACCAGAGATTTTTGTTCTTTAATCTTGTCATACCTTATGACGTCACATAGATTCTGAGTGTTATCTCAGATTAGTGGTAGCACCGCAAAGTGACAGGTCGTTCAAAAAAGGAACTGAGAGCCTATATTTTATTATAATAAGGTTTGACTAGTTATAACTACATAGCCTACCGACATGATTTGCCTACTGCATTTTCTTTTCAGAGTTTTCAAAATCAATGCAATGCAAAAATCAATGCAATGCCATTACAACAGCACAAAACCTTGTATATTCTCTGGAGTGGAGTATGTACTTGTAGCAACATTCCTTAAAGACCTGATATCAGATGGCCCTGCTCATTTTACAATTATTATCTTTGATGTGGGGGAGAAGAAATGCATGTGTAAGGGGGATGGGGCAGGGGTGTTTGACCCCATCCCCACTTGATGGGAAAACAGTTACTCCACTGGGGGAGGGGGTGTTTGATCCCCCTCCCCAGCTGAAGCCCAGATGAGGCGCCAGAGTACAAAATTGGGTCTGGGACATCAGTGCAGGCGAGGGAGCTCCGGCAAATGGCAGGTGGACCAGGAGCATGGCCCAGGATCGAAGCTATAATTATAACAGAGGTCGCAAGCTGACCTCAGTAAAAACTGGTTTTGGATATCCATGGCATCTGCTTGTTGTTTCGATCAACGCTTGAGAAATTAGTGCTAAGGCTGATCATTTGAGCTTTGCTCGTTCTCTTTCTCTTGACGCATGCAAAGGCTTGAAGGTTTATTTTCTAGACTAGAACTGGTCTTTCTTGTGCCTGAACTCTTTTCTGATACTTCTACAATATTGCTGTCTTTTCCTGGATCAGGAAGGTGAAGCTCTCCCAGAATTTGAACCGCTCAACCGAATATATATAGTGCACTTACCAGATGGTGAATATGATGATAAAGAGACCCAAGACTGACGCGTTCATAAAGGAGAACCATTCCATCCATATTGTTAGTGTTGCATATTCCCATCAACAATAATATATTGGGGTGACGTAGCTGACTAAGAAAAATTAATAAAGAATCTTGTATTTCATCATAAATTCAAATGGTGTTCTTTTGATGATTTGAGATGAAATATGAATCAATTTAAAGATATATCTCTCAAAATTGGTTGCAAAACTTCATTTGTTTAGCAAAATATGTTTTAACACTATTTACTTACCTCATGAATTCATATTCATTGATTAGAAGGTCCACAACGCCACCTTCAAGAGGACATTTATGTAGACGCTTTGCAGTCAATTGAGTCTTGTCCCACTTCATGCTGAATGTTAAGGTAGAGAAAAATATATTATAGCCAGCTTTTATCACGATCAGACTTCTCAGTCTGTAAATTAAAATAGATTATTAAAATAAAAATTGAAACTGGAAAAGCATTTGCGGTCTTAGCCAATAAACATACCTTTCACAGACCATGAAAGGTCCATTATTATATGTTAGACCTTCGTCATCATGAAGGAGTTGAGATTCGCTGACTAAAGGGATGGTTGCCACTGCACCGACTTCATCCCCTGGTTTCAGGTAAACCTGCAGTCCAATAATAAAGAAACAACGTCAAATATGAGGACAGCTCGTTGAATATCTGATTTAATTATAAGGGACATCTATGCCTAAACTGATTACCTTAGATTACCTCAGATGATTCTGGACGCAGGCTTAGATGGCCTCTGTATTCAGATTGTAATTAATTCTTATACTTGCGCCCCGCCAGTCCCAATGCCATGGGTGAGCTTCCCAGAATTTGTCAAGTCTTTTCGTTCTCAAAAGAATTGGTGCTGGGGGCTGTCACAACCTTGTCTGGCAGCGAGTTCCAGGGTTCCTCTGATCGTTTTTACAAGCAAGTATATAGTGCAATACTGTGCACTGTTATTATGAACATTTGCAGAATATACCTGTAGATGTGCCTGGAGAGTTGGCAAGAACATTTAATCTACAATATCACAGTGAATGATCATACAAGCGACAATGAACAATACTGAGTATCTACTCATTATGGGTTACCTTTCCAAAACCAAGACTCTGTATATTCGATTGAGGAAAGGACATCGTTGCTTGCGACTTCGTCTTCTTAAACAGATGCATGAGTGAGTGTGATTCCTCTGCTTTTAACCTGGAATATATTTACAACTCCATATTTCCTTATTATTCAAAATTCAAAATCATACTATTTTTCATAACTTTGCATCAGGATGGCATCCCTGCTATGCATAGGTGTTGAAAGAATTGACCATGAATCAGATATATATAGTTAAATATTGCCACACCATTAGTTAATTGTAGTTTGATACTCACTGTTCATAGAATTCCTTTGATTGTTTCTCACAGACAAGATCCCGGCCAGATCGAGTCATGGCCAAGTTACGAATCCTACCAAGGAAATCCAACATCCTTGCCTTCTTTTTATTGTCCGACTGTCGCTCAGCCCATTTCCTGACGGACCTCTGTTGGTTATCATGGAGGCGTAGATCTCCCCCATATGCTACTAACTGACTGACGATGCATACATTTCCACTGAAGGCACCGGCGTGTAAAGGTGTTGATCCTTCTTTACATTTGCTGAAAATATATTGAATTTCATATCATATATAGTACCACAGACAGTCACACGCACGGGGTTTAAACTTAGAGCACCTCTAGCTCAGTCCTCTGCATGGGGCCAAACATGCCAATGTTACATCCTATATAACCCATCTTTCCATACCCTAGCCGATTGTCTGCACCATCGAGACTATTACTATAGACATAATTATTGAGACTATACTATAAACCTCCTTGTCTCATATATTGATATTTCATATATCAATGTGTTAAATTTTCACTTTAATATCTCTTGAACTCTCTTGATTTGATCAGACATCATCAGGGCATCTGCACCTTTACCTGCATATAATAACCCCGTAAGGGTCTCATTAAGTTGTGTACTCTTCAAGATTATCCCTCTTACAAAACCCAATAATTGTGGTCTGCCGGACTGTGGTCCTTGATAGTTGAAAGACATGTGGGACCAGTGAAAAATGTCTGGTGAAAAATTTGAATGAAACTTCGGAGAAACCTTTGGAGGACCGGAGAAACCTTTGGAGGACTGTTGAAAGTTCTTTTTCACCTGCCTGCAGAAAGCTCTAAATTTTTTGCCATATCTCATTGTCTGCGCAGCTAAAACTGTATTTTACACTGTCAAGTTTAATGTCTGTTATTCCATCTCTTTATTTAGCACTTATTGGATGAGTTGACGCACAGCGCGTAAGTAAAGATCAAGATCGTAGAACGAGTTCTTTACTTATGCATCCGTGCGGAAAACAAGTCCTATAAGTTGATTATTATACATGCCTAATTTTGCATGTAAAACATGCTTAATTAAAAAGATTTACCATATCGTTTTCTTACAAGAGGAATATAACAGGTGAAACGATCGAGGAAGAAAGCACTCGCTCCGGCAAACTTGTGCCGGCAAACTTTGAAGGCAATCTTGAGTCGGCATGACATCAGGGCCTCGGTAGTGAATGCGTGTATAAAAATACATAATATTGCATTACACTTTATTATGTAGTTAATATGACCAACAATTAAGTCATATCGGGCATTAGACATATTTTATTCCATTCATTTCTATAGTCAAAAGGCCTCGCATATGATGATTAAAGCTGAACAAGGTCTCTGAGGTTGAGGCATCAACTGCGCTCATCACGGCAGCCATCTCACTTTCGTCATGCAGGGGCCTGTTGCATGACTTATCCTTATTTTCCAGGTGTTGCAGAAGATAGCGTTAACATAAGGATATGGGGTGCTCCAGGGTGCGTTGTATCCCTGTCCTTATGTTACTACTAAATCCAATGGGGCAATTAGTGATAAGGATATATGTTCATAGTTACATAGATACAATAAGGATATGTTAACAAAACAATATAATTAGTTTAAAGTTACCGATACCTCATGCAATGGGCCCCAGGAGTCTGAGTGAGTGAGTGAGATTGGTTGCTTTACCCCCTTATCAACACATTTAATATGGTTATATCAAGGGCAGGAGAGCTGAGAGGGAGGCAGTTCATGATCATACCCAGGAAATAGAGACAGAGAAGAAGGGAGAGAAAGACAGAGAAAAGAGACAGAAAGGCACTGAGCTGCATGTTAAGTCCAGCCAGCATTAACCAGGCACTCTTAACCTGTGTGACTTCAACACCAAGCACACCTTTTATAATGTATATTTATTATGATAATTAAAATGTGCTAACTGAATATTCTACTTTATCGTAAAGTTCAACCTAAGAGTAAAAGGATTTTTCCATATACCTCAATGGTCCAGAAATATATCGCCAAGGTGGTGTACTGTGTAACTGTTTGGCTGGTTAGTTTAGTAAGATCATTGTGCTCAGGATCTATAGTCTCCCCACCCCCCACCCACCCTCTCGCACAAAACTGTTGATTGTTATGTTGACATTCGTTGGTCATGCTCTGCTTAGCCTGACCAACTCCACGGGTAGTGGTAGAGGGTTGATAGGTAGTTATTCAGTACTATTCGGAATACACCATGAGAAGGTATGGGTAAACACCTTTTTGGTTCTTTTTTAAATAAGGCTGTATGAAACATTTCATTCTGTCCAAGTTGTAGAGCGATATCGTTTGTGTAGATAGACAGTGATAATAGCGTAGTTTTACGGGGAAAATACATCGGAAAACGCATATCCCCTTGATGGGCCCTTGTATTATATGAGAGACCCGATTTACGGGCATCATTCGAAATGTTCTATGTTATAGCTACGCTATGTAAACATAGGCGAATGGATGCCGGCCGTCAAGCACTACATATATCAATGTTTTGTGTTGGCAATTACATTAAAATTACGGGGGTAATCAGCATGAGAAAGCTCCTGTTTCTACAGTAGGATACTACAATGCTGTAGTTACATCTGGTCTGTTTACTTCCTGCCACTATTCGGTGCTACTGTCGCTGCCGCTGGAGTCAATTACATAGGCGTGAATAGGGAGTGAGCTGTCTCCTTTATATATGGTCTTTTACCAAGCGTAATGATATAAGTTTGATTTCACCTTTGAATGTAGTCGATACGCAGGGCCCATTGAGTTAACACTGAGAGCGCAACTCAGTCCTGAGGCTGATACGACGACCATATCAGGCCTCAGGCTGATATGGAATGAATATAGTTCTCCAACGATAATAGTATCAGCGCATATAAATGAGTTGCAAAATTAATTGAATAATAATTGAATACATTTATTAGAGTAATTTACTGCAAAGCAGTTAGTAAAATAAATGTACATGACAGTGCCGAATGAAATAATTTTGCGCTCTAAAATATAGTCCTGACCCATGCGGGTCAGAAAAAACGGCGCATAGAAATATGCAGATGCGTCATGACGTGTGTCATGATGTAAACAAAGACATTGATGTAAACAAAGACATTGATGTAAACAAAATCTGTCATGCTTGAGTACATTTTAATAAGAAACAGCGAAATAAATACAAAAAAATCTGCGGGACATAGCGGAAAATCCGTATCGTCCCTTGGCTTCAGTAACCGACCGCTGGTGCTATGCACCCTTGGTCAGATATCTCCGCTGTGGGACGATACGGCTTCCCGCTATGTCCCTTGGTCATTTTTGTCTTAATATTATAACATGACATGTACATGTAAGTTCCCCCTAGCTTACGCCTAACATTGGTTTAGAATCAACCTGGTAGCAAATATCGCTTTTGTTGGTAGGCCTACACAAAATTCGATATGTAATTAATATAGTACCTATATTGGCTATAAGCAAAGACTATAATAGATTTAAACTAGATAAAGCATTAACCATTAATGATTAAACTTAAAGGTAGCTAAAGGTAACTCACATATTAGGGTTCGCTCCCTTTTTCAGTAGCAGTTCCACAATTTTTGCCTGACCCTCGAAACAAGCACAAAAGAGTGCGGTCTGCCCTGTGTCATTTGGGTAGTCAATCAGAATCCCTGTAGATAAATATAGTTATAGAATAATACTTATTAAATTAGTCGCTCAGAAGTTAAGACAGGCATGACATAACAATCAATAGGCCTACCCCTAATTTTTGTATTGGAAATATTATTTTTTATCTTTATGGAAACACTAGTCTAGATGGAAATAAAAATGGATTTCATATAGGCCTGGACCTAGTAAGTTAGTAATGCCACAAATTTGCATTCATTAGACATTACCGGTACCGTACCATAGATGTAAATAAAGTGACATGAATCTGCAGACCTGTGTTTAGGATCCTCTTCACCCGACGTCTATTGCCTCGAACGGCCGCTTCATGTAAAGCCATGCCTAGATCTTCCATTGATGTCATGTTTGGAGTGTTCCTGCCCCCAAAGCTCTCACTGAGGCTCGTCAATAGGTTTTTTAAACCTTTCGGCATCTATATTATAAGATCCACCTCTACAGATATTATAAACAGGGCAGGACTCAGGAAGGGCTTATGTCATGACATTAATACTCGGCCTAGTACATGTCATGTGCATTTATAGCCCTAGGCTAGCTTGTTAATGTTATTAATATTATGTTAAACTTAGCTATTAAAAATTAAGTTTGATCCATTCCATTTATCAGATATCATTTATCGTACATGTTTCTTTACTTAATTATTAAAGCGGCAATCTTACTGTTAATTTGTTTTGGTTTCGCCCCAGAAACCCCGTCTTATCAACAAATTCCTAACATGACGATTCTTCTAACGTCTTCCATCAGCTACGGCGTCCGTCACGAGCAGCAGACAAATGTACTGACAAGAGAAGTTGGCAATTAAATCAGTTTCGCATACTATCGCAATATTTTTTTCATTGCAGCCTTTTCCTTTATTAATTATAGACACATGGGAGAAATATAGATACTAAATTAAAAAAAGACTACTATAGTGTAGGTTGTACAACCACACAACTACTATAATGGACAACCTACGACTTCCACTGTTTCGTATCAGAACCGGCGGAGGGCAGCTCGACCTAGCAAAAGATTCATTCTCAATTTTGAGGTTTTATTGAAGTAAGCAGTTACCACTGTCTCCATATAAGATTTAGACGCCAGGAGGAAACACAGAATAGTGTGCTCACATTATATCTGATTGTAAACATCAAGTAACACTCGATCTTTTTCTGTCTTCCCTATTATCGCTCAGGTCTCCCACTGCAATGGGCATGGGCCTGATGGGGGTTGGTCAACTCGGTCCGAGACACGCTCGGCCCGGTATCTGCTCGGCCCAGCGCCCGGGTCAGCTCGGCTCAGGGACAGAATGAATCAATCCTCTACTCATTTCAGACAGCATTCATGGCGTCTCGTTATGTTAAAAGTAGCGAACCTAGGCCTTCAACTATGCAGATTATCATTATTTAATCTGGTTCTGGGACTGGGGTACGGTACCGTGTCTTGGTTTTGATTAGAAAGCAGCATCCGAAATATTTAATTACGTTACTAAACTATTTAGAGACAATTTAACCCATTGTTTCGCAAATCATTCCGGTTTAGGTTAATTGCCATCTGAACTGTCTTCAAAACAAGTAGTAGTATAATAGTTTATTCCGACAGTTTTAAGAATGCTTGATAGGCCCATCATAGGGCATAGGCAGAGAGGTATCCGCGCTTTCTGTCATAACACATTTCAGGCTTTTCCAGACCCCTACTGCCCTAGTGACAAGGTCAGGGAGCTATGTTTATTTATTGTCTATATAGGCCTATGATATACCGTATTTAAAAACCTTTATATTCGGATTTCATACCAATCACTTTAAATTTGCGAATCATTCTCTACTTGAAAATATCACACCTATGAAATTGTGGAGAATAATACATTTTCAAAAATTAATATGTATGGTGTGAGGGTGGTGGGTTAGGAGGAAAGTGTGCAGGAAGAAACTGAATCTTCCAAACTTTCAAGATGGATCCCAACACAAATCTCATGTGGTGATTTTCCAGGCCCTTTGGCTTTGACCAAATGACGAGTTTCTAGGCCTTGAATTTATTTTTCCAAATTCAAAGCTTCTCCAGGTCCCACGAAGACCCTGAGTCTCCATACCCCATAGTCGTAGCATACAAATCCACCGCAGGTGGAGTTGTACAGTGTTCTATAGTAGAGTTCCATAGACGGCCCTTAACAGCTCATAACTTCCACAAACTACAAACTATTTCTCGAATTCATATCCTACCTTTCAGCAATGATAAAACTTACTTTATATTGTCATTGTGCATTGCTCATACTGCAATATTAAATGAACTATAGACTAAACTGCTAGCGAGGCGATGGAATCGCCGCCATGTAAATTTGAATGGATGGCGCTACTTTGCTAAAGGCAGACACTTATAAACACACAGAGGCAGGCAGAATGAAGCCACGCCTATCTAAGCTGGCTCAGCCAATCTGCTTAACGGACAGCGAAAATGGTAAATCATGTGTGCAGTGTTGTAACTGGTTACTTCACCCTAGTGGTGGTAGGTTCCAGGCCCTTGCAAGATCGCAAGATGGCTGATGAAAAGTCAGAAGACGTTTTACCCATTCAACAATTTAGCAGGCCCAAAACAACACTTAAACTCACCGGCGCATTACGAAAATTGCGGCGAAATATTGCTAGAAACAACATTTAAAAGGTGAACAACTTTGCATGTACCCATTGATTCTTGCCTTCCCACATCATCCACGCCCTCGTTATATGTATGAAAGTGCATCTAACCCTGTCTGACGACAGGAATACAGAGGTTAGAAATTCCAACTACATACCCCACTGAGCCTCGATATGGACTGTTTATGATTATCTATTGCATTGAGTTTTATTTTCCGTTGTATTCTGCATCGTATTTGAGCACAGTACTGTATCATAGGGTCCACTTAACTGACATGCATTTTATGAAATTGAACCTGGTTAATTGAGTCGGGAAAATGTTTCCAATGCTATGTAATTGTTACTCTATATTATAAATGATTTACTATCAGCGAATTAAACATTCAGAGTTGTGCTAAAGTTGTCCTCAAATCCTTGTTCATACTGTTATGATATTCTTATTTTCATTTAAGATTTCAAGATGCCCAAGTACTTCGAAGAAACTCCCGAAGAAGTGAACAAAAAACCAAGAAGGGCGTGTGAAGGACTACGCGATGATTTAAAGCAGTGTCTAATTGACAGCGACTGTGTGCAAAAGGTATGTCTATGTTATAAATATTAAACGGAAGAAAACATGCTTTATTTTCTACGTAAATTTTGTGTTCTCGAATTAGAATTCAGTTAAAATAAACCGAGGCGATTTCAGTGTTCATGTGTTCAAATAGCATTAGCTCTCAGTTACAACAACTTATTTACTTTGCAAAGCTTTTGGCAATTTCAGGATCGTCTGTCTCCGAAAGAATGTTTACTTCTTGGAAACCATCCTAGCGTACCTGATAGATGCCAAGCCCTGAGAAAATCTTTCTTTGAATGCAAACGGTCTATCGTAAGTAAATTCAATTTAATTGCTATCTTTCGAACATAGAAATATATCACGGACAGCCTATATTCGAAATATATAATTATTTATTATTTATCTTTTTACACTTTTAATAATATGACAATCTTTTATTTCAGTTGGATATGCGAACACGATTTCGAGGGAGGAAAGGATATTAACATTTTTTAAGTGATATATTCGTATATTTCACGATAAAATCCCTGTATGTAAATAAGACTAGCACTATAGTAAAAATCGCCATATTATCAGTTTGCATTAAAACTTGTCTATGTATAGTGAATACTGATGTTTTTATTGAAGTTGTTTCTGGTTTTTACATAAAACCATAGGTACAGCTTTCTGTAAAATTAGTCTATCCGCCTTTTCTACCACGCTCCGGTGTTGTACACAAATATTTGATTATAATTTAAAGGACGTAATTCTGGGATGGGCCATGAAAAAATAAGACACCCTCATTGAAAGATAATCCTTTAGTTTGTGTTGGTTGAATTTGCTCCGAATAACCCATGTACATCAAGTGGGTGGGTCGGGGGGGGGGGGGGTGTAATGGTTAAGGCGATCGACTGTAAACCAAGAGGAGTCCTGGATTCAATTAACACCGACTGGGTTACTAAAGGTCGCCTATGTGTATATAGCTGGCTATATGGCTATACGCATCTAAGTTAAGAAGCGCTGCTAATCGAAAAAAGCAGAGCATCGCATTCCATTATTGTGTTGACGTTCTCGCCCTGATATCTCTTATCAATGTGGTTTTCTCTAGAAGCTGCAAGTAGGTTTAAGGCTAGTACGAGAACAAAATCTAACCAAATTTACTCATTGTGTGCCCGTTGAGAGTACGTTATAAATATTTGGCTGCTATGAAGTTTATACGATGATTTAAAGTCAAATCGGCCAAAGAAAACGTGTGCTGGTGTGCAACCACCACAGTCAAGGATCTTTGCGAGTCGTCGCACTATAATCATGTGGGCATTCATGAAGCCCTGCAGCAAAAATACCAGGGTGACATCCTCCAACATTTTGGTCAAATGATTTTCAGATGCGTAGGATATATACAAAAGTTTTAGTTTTGACCGATGTTAACTAAGAAATAGAATGCAGCGGATTACTTATGCCGTTATTACTAATCAGTATGTCAAAGAGAGAAGTCAATTTTTAGAGTAATAAATTTGCTTTTAGCAATTTATTTCCATACATAACTACTACACATTACAATAAATACGAAACAGAATCATTGCATTTTAGAACAGAAGTAGATGTTCACAAGAACAGAATACATGTGATGTTAGGCCACACGGTAAAGCCTGCAGCTAGTGGCGGTTCAGATCTCCACATTGAAAGAAACAAAACGTTGGTAGTAATTTTGAAACATTTAGTTACAATTAAAATCATGCTAAACCGGCAGCGTGACATATTATTGACTAGAAATGTGGTTCTTTGTGAAATCAATGTAATTCCACCTTTCAGATACTTATATTTATTCATGCTATATATATACAATTTTTAATATCTTGTCCTCTCGATAAACCTTCATTAACATTTTCATACTCAAAGTGTGATCTCGTGAGGTGACATTTGGAAATTCTACCATAGTAAATGGTAACGCTGGGACTTTAAAGAATGAGATTCTATGAAGGCCATTTTCCTAACATAAAATCTGTTTACTGGGAAATTGCATACCCAAAGACAAGTTATATCATATAGATTAATGAGCGAGCAGCAAGCATGGATACCAAAAAAAATACGGCAGCCACGCATTTAATATCTTACATATGCAAGTATATACAAAATTCATGTAGTACATCTCCTAGATTCTCTCCATTCATTTTCAGGCCTTTAAACCAAGATATTTTAATGAGTAGGCACTGCCTATAACACTCGTATTCCGATTATATCATGACTTGATAAAGCAAAGGATACTAAACGTATCGCAGTGCTCAGAAGTACTAAGCGCACGTGGAAATGTTTTCAAATGGAATGGTGAGCTACCGTTCATATATAAAGGGAAGACCATTCACTGATCATTCTTTCGCTGTCAGCCACATTCTCATGAACACAAACAGTAACATCGAGTTCATCTTCCCAGGTAATGACAAGTACTTTAAATCTTTAATACATTATCTTTTTTCAAATGAAGTTTCTTAAAATTGCAAAATTTGAGATTCAACCTAAGTTGGATCTCCATAAAGATGTACTTGAAGTTAAAATATTGTGAGAAACATTCCTTCAGCTTGTCTTTACAGCATAGACTCTGCCTTCACGGGATGTTTATATAACCACTGGACTATAATTAAGTCTTGAGTGCACTTTAAATGTATTAGTCACTGAACAATGTATACCTAATGCAGCACCAAAAGACTAGGAAGTCAAAGTCCTCTACTTGGGGTAGGAGTTACTTCGCCCTACTACAATAAGATTGTCCAGGAGAACCTAGTCCGGCAATTTTAGCAAGAAAACTTCGATAGTTTACTAATAACATTGTAAATGGTCATAGACGGTATTCGATTACCTTTACAAACAATATTAAACCATTGCATTCTTATATTGTTCTCATACAACTAAACATTTCCTAAAATAATGAAAAACTAGATTGAATTCACCAAACGCAACGAACGTCGACAAGGCTATTCAGTGAGCTGTTTACTCCGGGAAAACTATTCAGATGACCATTTGGCAGTGGTAAGACTCCTCGATGCCTCTTTTGTATATGCAATACAATTATTTTTCTGTCTTTTTCTTCGCGGCTGTTCTGAAATTTTAATTGGGGGAATAAGATCAATATCTATTTTTAAAAACGTACTGAAATGACCATTGAAATTGATAGCGACCAAGATTTTTCTTTTTTTAAATTTACAGGATGTGTCCCGAAAGCCATAATTACATGTAATATATTAGTTGAGTGACAATGATACCAATCAGGAAAAGCATACTAAATCATTTAAATTCTATGTTTAGAACAGTTTGTAGAGAGAAAAGTCGCGTGTATTGATAACTTCAGCATTCTAATGAACGAGTTCTAAAAACTGACCTTGATGATCAAACCGTAAATACTTTGAAAGGAAATAAGGTAGAATGACAAGCAAGAAGCATACAATTCGTTAGCACTGCCCAACCATGCAACATGGAATAAGGTGTCCTCTGCCAGAAAAATGTTAATAAAAAGTGGAAACGCTCAGAAGCCTTACATTGTATAGGTAGTGTGATGTACGCAATTCCATTAAGAAATTAGTCATCAGTAACCAATATTAGAATATCAAAACGAGGCAAAACATTTAGGAAAGTAGAAACAATTTTCAGAAATGATGGAATATTTAAAAGGCACACTGAGTTTTGCTGGCATGCTAACGTATTTGTTAGCCACTTACGTTCAAGCGCGACATGTTGACACCTGTGGGGAAGGGGCTTACTTTTTCTTAGTTTTGGGAGATGTAGATTGGAAAACAGAACTGGCAGCCATCAGGTTTTCGATGTACTGCCCCAAAACCTGATTCTCGGATTTCAGTTTGAGATTTTCCTCCTTTACCGAATCCACACGCTGTGAGAGGTCTACAACATTTAAAAAACAGTATGTTTAAAAAACAGTATTGACATTCGTATGTTTGTTTATTAATAAAACAAATGATGAGGTGGAGTCTACCAACCAGTTGAAATTGAATTGTGTTGCATTGAACACTTGTACAAAGGAATAAACATGTATTCGATTTGTGTTGGTTTATTTTGTTTGACAGACTACATATTCCAACGTTTCAATCAAAACAATGATCTTCCGGGAATGTAGAGGCTATACAACAAATGCAACAGAGTATATATATTTCATCGCCTATTAACATTAAGTTGGAAGAAATCGATTACGATATCATACCATCAAGGGTGTTTTGTAACTCAAGAACTTGATTAATAAGGCGCCTTTTCTCTTCGACCTCATCCGGATTTACATCAGGATCCATACCTTAAGTAAGAAAAAATTAAACACAAATCAGCCAATAAGCTTTCCATAAATCATGTGAAATTAAACGAGTTTCAACGGTTACCTCCTTTGCGTTTAGGAAGATTATCTTGCTGTACAATTGAATGTATTTAAATCAAAGGAATACACACATACAGTAACTTGACACTAAAGATAAAGAAATATGAGAGGGACTCACTGTGTTGGTTGGTTCCATTGCTGAGGGGTCGGTCGGTGTCAGCCATATTTTCGACTCTCGGCGAATCCTCTGGTACAGCTCCTTCGCCTATAGAAAATAAATAAATATTCCGTCCGTGAATAGATTCGTATGTAAAAAGACCGAAGAAATGACGATGATAAAAAGGCGTCTTTCATAGAACTACTATATCAGTAACATAGTAATTTGAAAAACCAATATTCAATACCTTCTACAATGCTTTTAAAATAAATTTAGAACTGGAGAATAAATGGAAAATTCAAAAACCTTATACTTGAATATCGAGCATAGAGAATGAGGAAGCATGAACGTTGATATTAGATTTACCCGCAAAGAGAGTAAAGAAATTATGCAGCAAAGAAATTATGCATTGAATATATATACAATGGGTGAGAAAGACCATATACGGTATTAATTAGAAAACACACAAAATTAGGGTGGCAAACTAGTAGGTTAATTGTCCAACCACTGATATGGTTAGGTCTATAATCCTTGAAACAGACAGCTCGCAAATGGAAGGTTGTATCAAAAGGCATACAGGCATAGAAACCCATAGACAATAATGTAACAATATCAGGGAGGTGTATATACAGTCAGCCTTCGACGTATATTCCATGGGCGAACTTTGTTGCTGAAGGCATGAAGCGGGCAATTATAGTGACTACCGGTATCCCATTTTATCAGAGAAAATAAGGAAATAAGTACCTTCTCCGCCACAAACCCTAGTCTTAGTCTAGAATTAGTCCCTGGTTAGACCTAAAATAATCCACCACCTTCCATGTAACCAGCTTACCTGCTTCACTATCACTTGATAGGGGAATGGTATACATATCTTCCTTGCTCGACATTTTTCTGTAGACCCATGATAAATCAATATTTATGAGCAGTCAGAAGGAGTATAAATCCAGAAAAATATGCGAAGATCTCAACATTCAATGGTCTACACTAGACTAAATGGTAACCATTGGTCTTCACTTATTAATATAGACTAGATAATATTATACAAGAGTACATGCATAATGCCATAAAAGAGTACATGCATAATTATTAATGCCATAAATGATACTAGGTAGAAATATCAAATACAAAATAAAACATTTGAAATACGTAGTTTTAGTCGCCCGTTTTAGTCACACTAACTCCTACAGAAATCGGAATCCATGGAGTCTCGCCGCATTTGTGCTAGGCTTAGTATCTCAACGGATACGCAGGGTAACACTAACAGTACATGATATTGATTTACATGAGTGACAGTTTCAATTGACTTAAAGAGTCTTAGACTTAGTCACCTATCGTGACCCACACTGGCCACAGTCCATACCAAAGCATCGCTTGTCTTCCAATCGGTAAAGGAGAGATAGGTTTGCTATCTACAATTAACTTAGTCCTGGGACTGTAATAATGTGTATCTGTATTGTAAGATCAGCCCATGTTTCCAGAATCTGACTGAGACTGATCGAGTGACTCAACCATCTACTGCCTGGTCTAATCTAGGCCTAGAGAATGTCTCAGTCAGAGTGGCTTCTGGGTGAGGTTGTCCGTTTAATTTTAAATCGACGATATGAAACAGTATTGCTAATTAATGGAGGAAAGAGGAAAACGAAAGGTCAGACTGACCCAGAGGCATCAAGACTGACGTACAAAAGGTAAATCCGGCAGTATTAGCTCACGTCCGCATAATTTCTCGACGTTCTTTCCGAGTCTGACTGGGACTCATGAGAGCACTGGTCCGACGGGGAGCCATTAAGGGTGGTTAGACAAAGGCTTTTCAGCATATTCTAGCCAATAAAATGTTCCACATGCAATCGAAATGATTAAGTTGCATGTTCAGAATGGAACATATACAAAATTAACCCCGTGAAAGTCGTACAATACAATATTTTTATAAGGATACCAAACGCATTACCTGCAGTAGTGGACTGTCAGTACAGTTCGTCAACAAGTGCTTGTGTATCACGTGATATGTGACGTCACTCACAAAGTGCACATCTTTTATGGACACAAACATTCGTGAGCACATGGGCTCAGGGGGCGTGGCAGCTTGATAAATAGGCGGGTCTCGTAAATTGTTTCGAGTCATATATTGGTGAGAATCCCGGGTTCATATATTTTGATGTGAATTAAACTAACAAACCTTTGAAATATAATTATCATATCGCTCAAAATTAAACACTGTCAATCTCGTTGAATGAATTCTATCTAGGCCTAAAGCTTGAGACTTGAGTCACTAAATAAGGCCCATAAAAGATCATAAACATTATGTTTCTAGACATCCCTCTAATGGAACCCGATAACTTTTTAATTTTTTAAACGGGTTTTGTAAACATATATAGAATATCAGAGCTTATATGTGGTGAAAAGTTTGGCACAGCTGTCACTTCTTAGAAATGATGTTTATTGGTCAAGTTGCCATGGCAACTCTTTTTGAAAGATTTTGAAATTGTGAAAAAATAAGGACCTTGTGGTAATCAAATCCCTCCCATTTCATGAAAACTTGATGAAAACTAATTTCATCTCTTCAAGTTGTGGTAAACAAATTTCCGCATCATAAATATATGACATTGTGTCGTATGAGCAGAATCGTTGAATCCTTCCATACCTGGGCTAGATAGATGCCGTACCGTATGTATTTTTGCCAACGTTGCCCCGCCCCTGGGCCAAAGTTGCCCCGGTCCGATACTCATACCGAGCAGCCAAAACAATGGCCGAAATACATAACCTTTGGTGCAGTTCGGTGCTCTATATATGACCCCTATTATGATTAAAGTGAATTGATGGTCACTCCATAATGTGCCTAGTTATCCAAGCGTCGGTCAAGTTAATGTCGACCTAGCCTATGTTAAATCTGAAGGGTTTTTTCCAACTGTCTTCATATGTACAAATATATTGACACTCTATTTTTGCATAAACAATTTAGTCACTATATGTTTAGCATTGAAGGAGCCCCGAAGGCAGGTTATGTTGAATCATAGAATTTGTAAAAACAAATAAAAATGTATATGTTAAAAATGTTACTTTATGGGTTCTATAACAGATGCTCACCAATTTTGGATGGTGTCGTGTCTCTTTCGAAAGTTCGCAACGTATAGCCCCGGTTTACAGTACCGTATTTTAAAATTTAAATCTAACCCATTACCATTTAGATTTTTGTTCGAGACAACTTTAATTGATGAGGTAGATATCGCTGTCCCAAAGACACAATTATCTTTTGTATCACTATATCATTTGTTGTAATGTGCATTGTTCCCCATGCATGCACGTGTTAACTATAGCTGGTTGATTGGACGAGTTTCGCAATGTTCACACTCGACTGGTTTGTGCCTTTAATCATATAAATCAAAACGAGAGCAATCGGTGCCTTTTGCTCATTTTCGCCCTGCGTTGAATAAGTAGATTGCATAATATTATATCATCACCATCACAATCCAATGCGTATATAATTTATCAAATAAATAGACATATAATATTATGACCTCTCTCATCACAACATGCCTTAATCTCACCCACGAATTTCTATCCTCCTAGATAGAATGATAGAATTATACGTATTAAGTGAGTTTTATTTAAAAGCTTCGTTGGTAAGGCCACAAAGCAAACGCCAAGATGGAAAGTAGGTTTCTGATGTGTCTTTTTTTAATCATTTAACTTTTCAGTCGCATATGGTGGACCTTCCTCTGGAGTAATTATTGAATATTATTTTTATTAAAATCCCTGCTTAAGGAGAAGCTAAACTGTTAAACAGACATAATAGTATGGTATATGTCCCGGATTATAAAGGGTATACATTTAACTCTCTAGAGGTCCATATAGCTGTCCCTGCTAGAGGTTTTTATACTTTGGGATTCAGATAATGATGGAGATGGTCACATATTGTTGCCTTTGTTCATCGACAACCCAATTAGTAAATTGATTTCTGAGGCTAAAGAAAACGGTACTATAATTTTCCCCTCAGAGAATATGAGACACGTTATTTTAGGTGGGGAGCTTATAATAGATGTGGGAGATCGGCCGATCGTTCCCGTCTCAGTGCGCTGAGTAATAATTGCGTTGCCTGAAGGTGGCAGCTCGAGTCCTTGATCATTTCCACTATTGGAAATGTGTTCCTGACACCCAATTGGGTGGTAGATAGAAATTCCTTCTTTTTTTCCCTTTTTTTTTGTTTACGTGACTTCAAGATGACACCGTTTAACGACAGGTCTTTAAAACAAAGACAACAGTGCCTGACCAACACATACTTATAATTATATCCTGACTAGATAGGTGTGGATGTCAAAGAGATTAACTTAGGCTTTCTACCAAATACTTTTATCCCAAATTAGAAAGAGATTGTTGCTAATTTTAAGATTGTCAATGTGGAGCAGCTTCGGATTCTTTCGAGACAATGGCTCATGCGTTGCCATGTTCCCAGACATCCCTCCATTTGAACCCTGATATATTTCTAATCTTGTATACGAGTTATGTAGTAAATGTACGTATAATATCAGAGCTTACAACGTGGGGAACAGCTTGGTACAACTGTCACTTCAGGGAAATAATATTCGTTGGTTAAATTACAATGGCAACTAGCTCTTTGGGGCTGGGGGTGGGGTGGGGTGGGGGGGTTCTATTATGGCAAACACAAGGACCATTTCATAAAAACTTGATGAAAACTAATTTTGTCTCTTCAAGTTGTGGAAAACAATATCTGCATCTGTTGATATGTGAGTATATGTATATATGCTTATAGTTCGGTCATCAGTAGTAAAACAAATTAAATATTATATGTTTGGCTCTACGATTGTAAGTAAACCAACTATAACTTACAAAATCAGGATTAAGGGGTAGCATTTAAAAATTTGTATTTATAAGTGTCCATGGTATGGGCCTAATGTATATAGTGCAATTACGATACCTATATATATGCTACATTTTATAAGGAAATAATTAATAAAACTATACGTATAGCCTACTTTTGAGGAGCTAAAAGAGCCAACGTACACCATTCCATGCGAATCATTTCTTTTGCAACTGATGAACTATTAAACGTGAATGCGTTATTATATTATCTCTTATAGTTGCAAAGGTCCTATGCATTCACCAAATATTTCCATTATATAAAATTGCATCTCTCGTGGACATTTCGGCCTAGGACCATTATCTGGTTCGATAGCGGCACTTTATAAGAACACAATAACTACGCACATGTTCATATATCATAACAAATGAATATTTTATTCCCCATATAAATACTGTACAAAATATTCATGATCGAACTAATTACATTGCCATTTACATAAATCGCAACAATATGGGTCATAACAGTGGAGCACTGGGCGCTCGTTAACGAAACCAGAGTATGGTTTACCATGGGTACACAAGATGCTCTAGAGCTTACAAGTCTCGTTAGTGAGCGATAACAAAAGGCCTTGACCAGTCACTTTCCTACATGCTTTCTTTTGATTAGCAAGATTCCGGTTGCAATTAGTCACCGAAATCAATTAATACATTGCGAAGGCCAATTTCAGCAGAGCACTTCCCCCAACATAATCCCTCACAATATTTTTTTTAAGGAACTGCGACCCGGGATTTTTATTTTGATCAAAAGAAAGTCAACGCCCTATAGATATATATAATATATTATACATGTATATATATTTAGGATAATCGAACTAATACAATCTCAGCACGGAAATGTGACTTATGAAGCGATTAGTGAGCAGGGGGCGAGAGATAATGTGGAGTTGGTGGACACAGCCTCATAAATAGAATACATGGTAATAACAACTATTATAATGCAGAGAATAAGAATGAAACCTCCAAATGATAATAGTCAGTCACTAGAAAAGATAGTTGACAATATCTTGAATAAAAGAGACGTCATTACACGAATACTTGCCTTGTTTCAAGTATGATGGCTTTCCACGTTTCTCTTTGTAAGCACGATATAAACCACCCACCCTTGTAAATAAAACATAGTATATTAGAGAATTTAACCTAATGAGCCCAGGCTGGTATACAGGACCACACCAGGACCAATGACCACCCATTCCTCCACCAGTGCGGCCCTTACAGATAGTAATGTCCTATCACAAACGAATGGTTGATCTTCAACATAGAAGATGAAGTCAGGGACCACCCTTGAAATTTAACATGGTTTGTTTAACAAACTGAGCATTACGTTCCCATACCTGTGAAATATTATGTGAGGAGTCCATGCATAGGTATTCAGCAGCGTTCAACTTTGTCATAGGCAGATGCCACACCGATGTTGAATTCATGCCACATCTAGTTTATACTTTTAACAATTTCAAATTACGAAAATCTCTCAAATAAACTCAAGGGAAAGTTGTCCTCTTTTGGAATTCTAATTTCTTCTTATGAACCATTGATAGAGCCCATTTTCAAGCGCAATTCTCTTGTTAAGATATAAAATAATTATAAATGGTGACCATGGCACAGGTCATTTAATAAAAGCATTACAACAAATTATGTCATCAATACTCAACACTTATTCTATGGAATTCCCCTTCGGCATCTGACTTTAGATATTAGTTACATGATGCACACTTTTTAAGAAAGTCCTACGATATTTTTAACTACAGATCATTTGGAATTATGTCAGATGAATGACAAGATGGGATGTTAATAAACACTTTAGTAGATGTTTCAGTGAAAGTTGGGATGAAATATTGGAAAGTACTTTTTATTGAAATAGATTGGAAGGAGAGAAACCCCGCAGGAAGATGGATATATTAGTCCGAATAAACAGGGAAAACTTCAAATAATCTTAGAAAATATTACAATTACTGCAATAACCGTCGGCTTCGTCTCATGATGATGCTGACTAAAACACATCGAAAATCATTAATCGATTCATATTGTTTAGTATCTCCTTTTGAACCTTAAGCGCGACGTTAGCCTTTTTGAGCATTGTAGGAAAACACTCTGAAAATGCCAAGTTATTGTTAATTTAAAAGGATATTTATTATTAACAAGAGCGGTTACTGACAAGAATGTATTGTACCATGTAACATCTAGTTTCGAATATCGACTAGATTAAAGTATCTACATTTTTGTAACTTGGTAACTTTGAGCAGGTCCTGACAAGTGAAACCCATTATTAAGTTTGTCTTTATCGAGAATGATATTCGCATTTAAGATAACAATGATATCTGCATTTAAGATAACATTTATAATATAATATATAATATGCCCTCTCAAGGGGCTTATGGCAATCATTTAACAATTTTTATGGAAATCTTCTATGACTACCATTTACATTGAGCTTACTTGTGATATTGCATATAAAATTGAAGTACTAAAGATACATTGTATATACAATACTGTTGCTATGCAACATGATGTGCCATGCCCTACAGCCATTGGAGTAATTAAGAATCACCTTGGGCACTTATGCTATTGGTCTCCATGTGAGACCCAGAGTGTTGTGTATCCTCGTATGACAATCATCCGAAATGTTTTGAATGGCGATAACATTAGAGAAATATCAATAGATTCAGGCCTGACTGCGAATATTTGATGACCCTATAGCATAGACTACTGGTGCTGAGATATCCATAGTATAGTGAATATTTATTTGTATATTTATATAGATTCATGATATTATAATCAGTGTAATTGACTCTGCCTTTCTCATTATTTACATAGGATATGATTCGGGCTTTGAACCGGTGAACATAATATTTTATCATACGATTTTTAGCCTACAGTATGAATGAAGTGAATGAATGAAAATATGAAAGAGAAACTGTCCCATTGTTGGCGCACTCACTATGAATGAAAACGTAATTTCTAGCGATTGTGTGCAAACCCTGATAAATGTAAATAATGATGTCTTCAGTTAGCCTTGCAAAACAGTTTATGTTTTCCCCTGATACCTTTCTTTACACAAGTATTTCCTAGTCTATCTTGGATTTTATATTGTGGAATTTGCACATAGGTCATAAAGACAGAACAATCTGACTTTAGCGCACGAAAAATGATTCAATAGAAAAATGGTTGGACAGGGCTTAATTTCAATAAATATGTATTTGTCCTCCCAACTTTCAAATGTCACTCATGGCGTACACATTTTCAGGTAATACCCATAGTACACCTGACAAGTGAAGTTGTATCCAACATAATAGAAACGGGACATGCTTTTATTTCTTCATGATATTTCCAGTAGAAATAAGACCATGACCTACTCAATCATTGGTCAAAGATGGCCATTAATTTTGGGCTCAACCCGGCATAAGACTAGTTAGTATATACTGGTAGAATAAAAAAAGATCCTATTTCTTTTGTGCATGGCTCAACAATTTTTGTTCCTGCGAGTGTTACAAGCAAATGGAATGAAGAACATACCGGATGTTTTGCAGTTATTTTCTCGTCGTCGTTAACAAATGTATTAACACGTTTATGATTCGCCATTATGCACATGATGTATTGAGCTTTAGAATTTCGTATTCAAAATAATATATTAATATTAGATTAATTGCAAGCGAAGTATGATGTTTCAACTATGTACATATATGTATGTATTTTAGAGCGAACTTCCAAAAGGCCCCGTAGGGGGCAGTCAATATATTTAGTTTGGTCATCACCACTGGTCACCGAGAGCAGCTTGCACATGGTCCTACAGTATATAACTCAGTGAATACACATATATGCATAAACATATGTGGTAGCCTTTTCATATATTGCAAGAATCTCTAGTAAACTGCCTATGTTGTCCAATGGTTACTGCAACCGTAATACGCCAAACACTAATTTGGCGAAGAGCAAAGTATATATGACTGATTTGTAAAGAAGCCTGTTGACGTTGAATAGATATATAAAGAGAAATGTGCTATCATACGATATATATATAGATATAAATGGTAGATTATACATATGGATTTGAATGGTAACCTCTGGTCATAACTGACAACCTAAGTCAATAATAGTTAGAGTGCACCACTTGATGAATGTACTCGAGACACGTCATTTTCATCTTTTTGAGTTTTACACCCTGGAAAATAGAGTTACTCACTGAATCGACCTTTTAGTTCTGTCTCTGTTCTCCTATACATTCGAGATTGACTACATGTATTTTTATGGACCTGCGCACATAGATCACCTCCGCGTACGAACATAAATACAGAAATTTTCCTTGGTATATATCATCTAACATTACGTTTGTATTTGGCACAAACGAAAACTATCCATAAGGGTCTTCCAAATAATACATGCATTTTCAATAAACGTTCTCCAAAAGATTTCGAATAAAGAACTCTAATAAATAAGTAACTAGTGAATCACATTATAAATATTTCTGGGGATTAATATCCTGTTAGCCAAATCACCGGCATGTTAAGCATTCTGGGATGAGCGGGTGCTATAATAATGTTCCATAATTCTTCTATGTTTGTTATTCTTGAAGTGTCTGGGCTATAGTTTTCTTCCTGAAACCCAAGGCACCGGATCCATGTTGTTATTGAAGCGGTATACTATTTTGTCATGGGCAAGATCTCGCATGATTTCGGCATTCGGGCATGCACGCATTGAAAGAAATCCAAGGCGCGTTTTGCACATTATGGGAATAGCAGTCACTTTCAGTCATATCCAGTGAGTCTACTTTCTCCCGAGTCCATATTTTGTATTATGTACATCCTATCATGCAGCATGCATAACGTCTTGCAGAGGCGTAGTCCAGTTTCACATTTACATTGTCTGCGATGATGAGCCTAGACTTAATAATTTTGAGGGGCTGTCCCATGATATCATTATAAGCCTGGTTTTACTTCAGCATGTAATTACAAATACATAAGTTTCTATATCAAAGATCAGGGCTTACACGAAACTATCTCCTGTACTTACATATTTAACATCAAAATTCTCTGGATCATTCACAGGGATACGTCTATGTATGTGCAGTATATACAAGAATCGATTGCTCTGTGGCTAATTGTTTCCCCATTGAGAAAACATGATGGCAGTTGTATCCGAACAAAATACTCTTGATGCTGAGGGTCTCAGCATGTCCTAAATGTAAAATATTTGGAAGAATTGAAATAGGTTTTTTCGTGTACGCATATTAATGGTAACCTATATAACAGGAACGAAATGTGACAACTCATACAAATTAAAAGTCAATATGCAATACAGTGATTAAGATGGTATTACCCCGTATTGCTAACAAATTCTTAAAGGCGTGTGCATAAACGGATATCTAGGAGGCTTTGCATACTTAAAATCATAATCATATATATGTATGACACAACACTCTTCATGTTCATCAATATCCTTGGTCAAAGTCCGGAGTGATTTCTTCCGGGATGCAGGTTGTATGAAAGAAATGACGAAAAAGGTCGCTAAACCAACGTAATGGCTTCCTAGTATACTTGTACATACTTAGATATATATAATATACGTATTATATATGTTTTATGTCATGGCATTGTGTGCCCTTTATTATGGGGGAATAATATGGAATCACTAATTGTGGAATAATACCACGTAGATGGACATCACTCATACAAGGAACAATTATAATAATAATGATAATCTACAAGGACTTATTCGCTTTTAACCATAATTAAATTTAACTCTATTCAACCTGACCATTTATTGAAATGTGGCGATATTCAAGACAGATCATCGTCACAGTATCGTATAGGCACATG
The DNA here is from genome assembly GCA_942159475.1 of Sthenelais limicola. Classification (NCBI taxonomy): domain Eukaryota; kingdom Metazoa; phylum Annelida; class Polychaeta; order Phyllodocida; family Sigalionidae; genus Sthenelais; species Sthenelais limicola. Next base: position 108,293,154 of record OW804095.1, on the reverse strand, counting down.
TACTCCAGTACAATTGGGCGTGAACACCTGGAGCGCACTAGTCGATGACTGACCCGGCAGCTCATGCAGGTTCATTGAGCAAAGAAAGCAAGTGTTTTTCATCAGACCCCGACAACGTTGCTTCAAGTTCAGTTACAAGATGGCATCTAAGGTTTTGACATCTCTTCAAGCCAGAGTTAGAATGAAGTTCTGGTCATGGATGTGGCGTCACTACCGAGTGTAAATAATGACGTCAGTTGCTATATCATGAAACCATAACATAGCACTCCCCTTTCTTGAACAGCTAGATTTCATCTTCATTTTCATCTTCTGTACCGATCATAATCTTGATTCATCAATATTATCGTCATCGTCATCGTAGTCGTTATCATCGTCATCGTTATCACCATCCTCTCAGTTTCAAGTCAAACCGTCTGGAGCTCTTTCATCACCGAGGACAGATAATTAGCAAGAATATTTAGTGGTTACCCCTCTCTATCTGTGCTATCCATTCTCTAGAGCTGCAGACTCCGCTATATGAGGAAAGTCACTTTTCGTAAACACATAATCAAAGGGGTGTATTTGTGAGTGGTGATACTGTGATGAGTAATTGAATACAACCGCCAGGGCTAGAGTCCATGACACTGCTGTCCACCATTGGGCAATATTGGCAGTGCCCGAACAAAATCTTTGTAGTAGAATAAATGTCAGTAGGCTGAGCAATAAAGCAGGCAGTTTGGAAGCTGTCTGCGAACTGGTCGGTGCGCTGTTACAACGCCCCTTCTTGCAGAAGCAAAGGTGGCCGTCGCCTGGTCGCGATTCCTTCATGCAAACGTTGGCCACCGGCATCTGAATTTTCAGGGTGGTCGAGCATGTTCGTATAACATGCTGATCCCCTGGTAGAAAGAGACAGCGAGAGAAAAATATTAGTTTCATGCAAACACATTAACAAAAAATAGGGTAATCTTTCTTCTAATTCCCTGTCAATGAAGGATATTAGAGGAATTAACTCCTCTAAGTGGTTTTAAAGTATCACTTTTGATACGAAGACATATGTATCTGCCGATAAAGAATGCGGTGCCAGCACTGTTACTTGAGGTTAAAACTATGCGTTGAAACTTCAATCTTTGCTTGGATTTTGATGATCTCCTGCAACACAGGCATTATTAAGCGTTGATACATATACATGGAATACTATATAGGTGATGTCTGATGTTTACTCATACATTTTTACTCATACTTTCTGCATCAGAACCTTGCTCGTGTCGATTAATCGTATAATTTGATTTTATAATTTGCTAATTCGATTTAAACAAAATCTTCACAGTGGTCCCTGATCTTACCTGACTTTGGTCTTTGGACCCATTTTGCGCAATAGGCCGAGCACGTGGTGATACGCAATTCTGGGTGAGTATCGTTAAATGGGTCAGCGCAATATTTATCATTCGAGTAGGTGGAGCATTCATAGCATTCTATAGGGGCGTCGTAATCTGCGGACAGAAAAACAGATTGTTAAGTTAGCAATAGATGGATTTGAACAACAATCCTTATTTCAGATAGAATAACTACAGGAACTCTGTGTAAGGTATTTGGGTTCAGGCTGTGCCAGAATATATTACCCAAATGTATAATTGCTGATTTCTTTTGCGAACAGTAAATGTAAATGTGTATGTAATTAGAGGCACACGTGTATTTGACACCTATAGTATTGGATATAAATGGTAATTGGAGTATGTGTTAATTTGGTCGGGTTCATCAACAAATTGGAATAATTATGCAAAACTTCTTGTTTAATATTTTCTCAAAATATTCCAACCCCATAAACTCTGAACATGTGTGAAATTGTACAAAGAAACCACCGAAGCAGACATTTCAAAATCGTAACGTCAGCGCTGAGTATGCGTTTTGTGCTGCTCTGTTGGGGACATTAGTTTGCTTAGATTTGACAATCAGCCAACCGATGTGTTCACAAGATATATTTCAATTTGCGATATATGGGTATAAACTAAGAACTCAACTCATGGAATCTCTACTCTTGAACTAAAAACACAACGTAATCAGCACACTCGAGGAAAACAATATATCTCATCATCATCATTACTCTTATTTCTTTATTCAACATCCGAATGGTGCTTGTCAGTCGAATGATTGGGGCCCGCCCGTCGATATATGACATTTACGTATACTACTTATAAAATGTAGCGGGCCATGGAAGTACATTCGTTGTAACGTCGACGTCCTTCTGTCACCCACTCAGGGAGACGCGACGGCCGTCCCATTTCTGATTGTCAGAGATAAATCTGAATTAGGCGCATGGATGTCAGGGGTGTCACCACTATGATGCATGTACATCTCAACAAAACAATAGTACAACGTTTAAGCTACTCGAGTTAGAATGCAAACAACAAAGACTTACAATATTTGGTACGAGCAAAATTAATGTTTCAATGAAAGAACATCTTATTAGTTAAAATCCGACTTGGTTAAATATTGTCTGCTTGCTTGTCACTGCTTCAGATTTCTTACCTCTATTTAAAACACATTGCATCTATAAATCTATCAGGTTCAAACGTGCCTTTGTTAGATGTGGAGACAGACGCACATTATAATAGAAATCGAATTGCCAGTTCAATGCTGCAAATGAATGCAAGTTTACTACTTTAATTACCAATTTTGCATGCGCAAGTGGATCTTTTAGCACTGATTACCCTTTTATGGATCTGTCCTCTAATGGAGTCTATTATTTGTAGTTTTATATATCACATCGCCATCACCACTTTAACTAAAATGTGTGCCTGGTTGTTCCACGAGAGGAAGCCTTAAATATGAAGCTCACTGTAGGAAGGATTGTATTGCGATATATAATAACATAGAATAATAACAACATCCTAATCACAAGTACATGAGAATAATTTTGGGGTGCAGATATTATGTATGTATTTCACAGTTTGTTGGTGCCTGTTGTATAGTTGAAGAAAAAGGTACATGGTGCAAATTGATAATCTAGAATGCCTGTCTACATTCATCCACGACTAGATGGAAGAGGACTGAACCAAACAATACGCGGCCGAGAGAGGAGGCAGTTGGTTACCATAGCAGCGGTATCTCCATGACCTTTCTTTTGAGGTCATCACAAACAATCAACTGCAGAGTATCTGATACCAGTGTCAGTACCTGATAGACAATAGACAAGAGTGCGAGTGGCAGAGAAACGAATTCTGGGCTATTTTATGATGGCCATATCAATGTCCATCATAATGATTGCCGATACGTACGCCAAGATGGCGTCGCTTTGTACTAATTTCAGGAGGATGCTTCATTATTACCTTCATCAAGGGTTTCTCTTTTATCTACCAATGAAATGGTGGTCAGGATGTATTATAATCCAACGCAAGGGAATGTGCGTGACTAAATGACAATAATGTCTCATGACCGATTCACTGAGGTAGAAACTAAAGGGTATGAGACAAGGACTCTCTCTCTCTCTTGTAGGATAAAGCACTGTGATTGACACCAATATGACTGGGGCTCCTTCCTAATCTAAAACACTCCTCATCAACCATGGCATTTTATGTGATGTCGGTATGTTGGCTATTCTTAACAGGAAACTTTTTACACTCTTTTAAAATGGTTTCATTTGAGCATATCTACAGAAGAGGGAGGTTTTAAACTACAATGTGCTTCTCACTGAAAAGGATGGGGGCAAGGGGAAAGATTTACAGAGGTCTTCAAGTTTTTCACCCAGGATGGCTGCTTTTAAAACGAATGTAATCAATCGCCCGCACGATGCGCATGACACGCATGAGAAAAGCTCTATTTATACATAACAATCTCACTGAAGCCAATCTGGCACAGTTCAACACACCAATACTTACCACAATCTATTTTCCCTTTGGAGTGTCTGTCTGCAATTATAGCCGTTTAAAAATCTAATTCATGCGATTTAAGGAACGACATTTCACTAGTTCCATATACCTTCGCCTTGATAATGGAAACCATACAATAAAGATAGGAGTTATCAAATGGCCTATCTATAAGAATGCCCTGGAATATTCCTTCGTTTTAAGTGTACATGTAAGTGGCAAAAACCCATCCTAACCCAAACTTAACCTTAAGAAATTATAATTTACAGTTTGCGGGTTACAATTTAAAATAACATAATCAGTAAATAAACACATACTCAGGAAAATGGTTATAGAACATAAGTGAGTGTACTAATTAATCCCCTTAAGTTGTGCCCAAATCGATGGCACTAAAATGGTATCTCAAAGTAAATTGTTAGTACAAAAATGGAGCATATTTTGGTTGACCGAGAAAATGGTAAATATAAAATGGAGAATTCGACTCATTTTTCAGTAAATAAATGATCAATTTTGACATTATCTATCCGGGGCTTATAGGCTCAGGAAAAAATGTGAAACAACTTAAAACAGAATTTAAATGGTTTCAGATTAAAATCCTTTTGTAACGAAAGAGTTATTTGTCATTGTAAACAGAACACGTTTATTACCAAGCTAGATCTTATTTTGAGAATAATTCCATTTCCATCCGAACATTGATATCTGCCACGAAGTAATAAATGATAGTACAAAAAACAATGAGTCAGGAAAATAACGTGGGTGTTTTAGCACCATTGGCATGGCCATTACATGATAAATGACATGTCTAAAAAGCATTCAGATGTCTCCGGATGCCATGTTCCCCCGCTTGTAACAGCCAACTGTCGAAATGCTCGTGATTTAAACCAACTAGGCAACAGTGCCGCCCCCCTGAGTTACACTTTGGAATCTCATTCTTCCTAACTCTGTCAAGTAAGGTATAATTCAAATATCCAATATTCATGAGTCGATCTTCTCACGAACGGATCCGAGGAATGATTTGTAGGACAAGCTCATTCGTCGTTTACCTGATTATTTGATCGATTCCCGAATGCCCCATGGGTTTCTATAATCCCATCCCACCCCACCCTTCCCCCTATAAAAATTAGTTTTGCGTAATGATGGGAGAATCTAGACCCTGTACTGGCTTGGATATGATTTCTTTAAAGCGAACGTTCCTTGGAAAATTAAATATGTAGGGATGGCGAACGAAGTATCGCTAAACTTCTCTCGTGGAATATATATGTATGCCTTCACCAGAACAACGTTAGGCGGAGGTGTTCAGTGAGGGGAACTGTATAAATTTATAGTGGGGAGTGAGAATGTCCCTCTTAAAGACATTAAACTTACCCGCAGCGCACTCTTCACTGGCATAAACGACATAGCTGATGAGCACAACTGAAAGAATAAACAGCGATTGGTGTAAGTTAGGCCTTGGCACTATAGCATACAAGTTTAGATTACTCAGTAATTGTGGAATTCGAATCACTGTCTTATATTATCTGGAAGAAAGTCGAAATAATCTTGTATAAACATGAATTCAAACGTATCTATTGTTCGGAGATCTAGCTATGGCATGCATACTATCAATTTATAAACAGTTCACATACAGTCTAATTATAAAGTACTTTAGATAGATTTCAAGCACAAACGAAAAAAAAACCCCAACAAATCTAGAGCTAAGGTTACATGCAGGCGGTAAAGGGATAGGCGCATGCAGGCATTATACTCTACTATTATTGGATTTATTTATTACATTTTGAACATGATCACGAATGAAGATCTTATGTAAGGTTAGGGGTATTTCTCACAATTGTAAATTTATTTCTTACAGAATCATTAAATGCCTCCCAAGGTCGTCGTATGTCATGTTAAACATCTCCAGGGATGCCTCACTGTTCATTCTGCGAGTCTTTGGCACCAGTTTTGTTATTGACTACCAACAGATAGACTCTTGTGTCAAAAATGCCACTGCAATTGCTCGTGGTAATGGGCCAAATGGACACATCTAAAAGGCCTTCGAATAATTCATTACAGTAAGCGATGAATCCCCAGAGTACATTGGCAGCATATTTTATAGAATTGCGCGCTGTCAAAGAGGGAAGGCTTTCAAAAATTGACCTAGGTTAAAACCAATGTCCGCGGATTAACCCGTTTACCAAAGTTCTTGGTGCATTTTTTATCCAGAGCCTAAAACGGAGAACGGGGAATAAGTCAGTTAAGGGATACCCCCAGAGACCTGGCTAAGTCATAATATTATGTAAACATTTTATGTAACCAAATTACAATCCTTATTAGTGATTGTAGTCTGCAGGGTTGTAGTGCACAGCAGATCTGAATAACGCATTATGCAGTTGGAATTTTAATTCAAAGGCAAAATAAATCTTTGAACTTATCTTTAGATTTGTTACCAAAGATTTTAAAATTCAAAAATGCTCTTTGACAGTAGTGTTTGAGAGTAGTGCCTAAAGCAGATACATATATATTATTATACTTAGCATCTCCACACATGATCAAAATTATTACAAATATGAGACTGCGCAGAGAACAGAAGTGCCTAGACTCGCACAGTCGAGAAAACACGCTCCCATAAGATAGAAAAAGATATGTTGCACAGAATATGCCTGGGTAATATTTGATAGAATAATCTAGATACTGAAATAAGACGTTGAGATGATAAGTAAACACGTAAATCTATATCAGAGAGTTAGTAGAAAATGGTGATATGATTCAACATTTTCCCTTCAGAGCCAGATCTTGAATGACTCTTTGATTGAAATGATTAGTAATTACCTCACTAACTAGATTGTTTGTCCCCGTTGCATAACAATCTGCGAGTAGCTTTTCAGTGTTAATTTTGAGCTCGCAGATTGTTATGCAACGGGGGCTTTATTTTACGTAGCCCATGAGGATGTTTTTTAGTTGGCATGACTTACAATTCATATTGACGATATAATTCACATTTGATATTAATGTCAGAACCATCGGCTGAATTTATGTTGATACTGTACTTTCTTCTCTTTTTTTATTCATTTCATGTACCGTTGAAAAAACGCTGCATTGTACAAGGATATTTTCACGCGTTGCGTTACTTAATAATGAAATATGATGATATAAGTATTATATAATATTGATATATAATATTTTGTTTAAATGGACTTCACTGAAAATACTACGTGTTGATTTGAAAAATGTGAGGGCCAAATGAATTTTTTTAAATGATCATATATACCAGATTTGCCACACGTCTATTGTAACAAAATAAATATAAGAAATAAAGTAAAAATGTAGTAATGTACCATGGAGCGAGCTAATCTTTCAATATTCCATTGCTAGGAAATTGAATCTGTTCTGTCCATCCCATGCTCAACTCGATATCCAATAATCGAGACCAGTAATTTAGAATTATGATATACTCGCGATAATATCGAATCGATCTCGGCCTAAGTGCAGACTTTTAACACTTGGGTGCTCGCCATTTGGGGGCACTATCTAATTTCCTCTACCTGCAGGTGTGTAAGTATGTACTTGCTGGATTGGGTGTATTGTGTGGTTACGGGTGGCAGACAGGATGTGTCGCCTTTCTGGTCAATGATAATACTTCGAATCCTGGAAATCCCCCAATTTTTGTTATTATTATTTTAGTTTGCCTTACAATGAAACAAACCATAAATGGTTTATGTGACGATCCGGTATTAATTATAATTAAATTAATATATTTGATAGCTCCCAAATGGTAATGCAAGGCCCGTGGAGGGGGATAGAGAACCTTATATTCCGTGCATTGTCGATGAGAGTATAGTGGTCATACATCCCTGGACAATATCCATCAATCCTTTTGGGTAGAAGTCCAAGGAAAATTGCATTGCTCCATATAAAGTGAATTGTACTGCAATATCCACTGACATTTCCCCATATATCGGTAGTTATTACCCAGAAAACCACCAACATGGAAAACTACCAATAAGGAAAACTAGGTAAAATAGAGTGTGCTCAAAGTATACAAATTTCCAAGTAAGAGAACACAGTGTAGGCCTATAATACGAGGTTAAGCTCTGTTTAGCGTCCTGGCCAGGGATTTATATGACATAATACACGCAGTTGGCCCTGTCTATTATGATGAGTCATCACTGGTGAAAATAACCAATTATTTTTAACCTTGGTCTTGAGAATACAGCTTTAAAAGGGCGGATCTACGTATCTGATTGGCTAGCACACACCTTACAATATGTATACCCTGACAACGCACACGAAAAGATGCCCTAGTGAGTGGTCAGAGATTTTGTGAAATAAACATATTTTTTTTATTGTTCTCTCTACCTAATAAATTGAACAACAAACAACTTTATTACATCAATCTCATCATTTCATCACGCTTACTTACGCCCCAACACCACCCAACACCGAAAGTGCAAAAATGTGCAGAAAAGTGACACCGCAACAACACGGTGCGGTGTTACACCGTGCTACACTCTACCGAGTATATAAACAGCTGGATCTGAGTAATGTATGGAAGACCATTTACCCATATACCGAACTTCGGTTATCCGAATTGGATCAATTCGGCCGAAAACTCGGCCGAACTCGGCCGAGTTTTGGCCGAAACTCGGCCGAATCCGGCCGAAATTCGGAAAACTTGGCATTCGGCAATCTTTTATGCTTATATAACAAACATATATACATACATACCTGTGTACATACCATATATCATAAAGATACACGTGAAAATATGCATTAATGATATACATGGCCATTTCCACCAATTTGACAACATTTGGGCCCCCAATATTTGTATTTTATTTGCCATCATATTATATAATTATGTATAGATAAAGACTCAGAAAATGATATAAAATGATTATGACAGTAGGAGACCAAATGTTGTCAAATTGGTGGAATTGGCCACATACACCATATAATACAATATATCATCCATACATACATGTATATATACCACATACCATATATAACTAACATATAGTATACATAATATACAGTATACATAACATACAGTATACATAACATACAGTATACATAACACATATATACATATATATATACATAACAAGTCTCTGTTTTCCTCTCTCTCTCTCTCTCTCTGTCTTTCTACACATAGTGCCGCTCATTACTCATTATACTCAGGTATAACTAATTTGCCTAAATAATGTCTAAAATTATAGTCAATGGTAATATTTGTAATTATGTGTGTACCTGATAAGTCTTTATATAAGGGTCATAACACTCTTTAGTTTGTGAAAATATTCCAACTAGAAGAAACGTTACAGCAAAATAACCATTCAGTAATGGTAATGCTAATGGCAGCAGCTAAATAATGTCTAAAATTATGTCCGAATACTTATTTTTTTTATTACTATTACGGCCAAACATTTACAATATTAACAAATACGCACATCAACCCTGTTGATACGTTACTGGGTTGCCTGTTACATACTATTACTTCAAGGAAAATCAAAGAAACAAGATAATATTCCATTTCTATTATGGAGTCTTCTACATTGATATATTATACAAAATTACCACATAACTCCACTTTCGAAAACAAATCATTCTGCTCATCCTTCACTCAAATTTGGTTATTATCTGTGTCGTTACATACCAAACAATAATCGCCAGTCCTCATAAGGACTTTTTCATAGCATAGGAAATCGAATGAAATATATAAAAACACCTTTCTCATCTAATGAGTGATATCATTCATTTAAGGCTACATGTTATGCTCATTACTCGAAAACTATTTGAGCCTTTTCCAAAATTTAAAATGTATTAAATACCTGAACATATCTATTTGACTGTCCTAAAATCATATAATTATTGAATCATTATATGTACCTCATTTGGCAATCGTTGCTAGTAAAACATGGTTTTATCATATATGTACACCAAAGATTGTAGAGATTCAACGAATTTTGTTTTTTCTAAAAAAAAAATGGCCTCCTGAAATCAAATGCTGCCTGTTTGGCAGAATTACTCATATCATTTATGCATATCTTTACGTGTATCTTTATGTATATATGGTATGTACACAGGTATGTAAATGTATGTTATATAAGCATAAAAGATTGCCGAATGCTGAGTCTTCCGAATTCGGCCGAGTTTCGGCCAAAACTCGGCCGGGTTTCGGCCGAGTTTTGGCCGAATTGATCCAATTCGGATAACCGAAGTTCGGTATATGGGTAAATAGTCTTCCATAGTTATTACCGAACCGAGGCCGAAATGAGGCCGCACAAAAGAAAATATTTCCGATTTTTTTGTTTTCGGTGAGAGTTGTTTATGGAAAGCCATATGCAACTACCGACAAATCGGATGAAAAGTCGGTAAAAACTCCCGACAAATCGGTAACAGAGAGAGTGTAAATCCGACTATGTTGGTAATTTTCCGATAGTCGGTATTATGCCCCGACATGTCGGCAATTTTATTTTTACATTTGCAAATATTTCTAAAGTTTTTCCAAATTGGCCCGATTTATTGGTAAATAAATAATGTGTCGGCCGCTATATCGGCCGCTATGTCGGCCGATTTTGGGTCCAATTTTTATTTAAAAAAATTCAGCCAAATAGTTGGCTAAATGACGACCAATTGGTGGAATTGCTCATACTTCTCTCTCTCCCTCTCTCTCTACCCCCTCTTCCTTATACATGTTAATCACCATGGTTACCCTTCCACCCACCTGCCCACACATAAGAAGCAATTCATATGATTAATGATATTAGAATGAGCCATTATGGTTGACCACCAGTATGTTCGATTTTTTTCTTCATAAATTCACATAAATTCCATTTTCTAGAATACCTTAAAACAACCAAGTGGATGATGTAGGAGACATTAAAAGCTAACTTTTTAGACACAACGATTTCTGAGTTAGGCCCTGATTAATTTATGAAAAAACATCAAATAAATAATCCTATATTCAAGCAATTGTGAATCTTCTGTATGTCCACCTATAACTTCCCTGTCCATGGCCCCACTCACACCCTCCTCCCTCATACCCACCTTCTCCCTTATACCCGCCTTTATACCCTCCTCCCTCACACCCTTCTCCCTCACAACCACTTCCCTCATACCCTCCGCCCTTATACCCTCCCTCCTCATACCCTCTGCCCTTATACCCTCCTCCCTCACCCCCTTCTCCCTCATACTCACCTCCCTCATACCCCCCCACCCTCATACCCCCCGCCCTCACACCCTTCTCCCTCATACCCAGGCCCTCCGCCCTTTTACTCTCCTCCCTCACACCCTTCTCCCTCACAACCACTTCCCTCATACCCTCCGCCCTTATACCCTCCCTCCTCATACCCTCTGCCTTATACCCTCCTCCCTCACCCCCTTCTCCCTCATACCCACCTCCCTCATACCCCCCCCCCACCCTCACACCCTTCTCCCTCATACCCTCTGCCCTTTTCCTCTCCTCCCTCACATCCTTCTCCCACCATACCCTCCGCCCTTATACCCTCCTCCCTCACACCCTTCTCCCTCACAACCACTTCCCTCATACCCTCCGCCCTTATACCCTCCCTCCTCATACCCTCTGCCCTTATACCCTCCTCCCTCACCCCCTTCTCCCTCATACTCACCTCCCTCATACCCCCCCACCCTCATACCCCCCGCCCTCACACCCTTCTCCCTCATACCCAGGCCCTCCGCCCTTTTACTCTCCTCCCTCACACCCTTCTCCCTCACAACCACTTCCCTCATACCCTCCGCCCTTATACCCTCCCTCCTCATACCCTCTGCCTTATACCCTCCTCCCTCACCCCCTTCTCCCTCATACCCACCTCCCTCATACCCCCCCCCCCCCACCCTCACACCCTTCTCCCTCATACCCTCTGCCCTTTTCCTCTCCTCCCTCACATCCTTCTCCCACTATACCCTCCGCCCTTATACCCTCCTCCCTCAATCCCTCCTCCCACACACCCTCCTCCCGCAGATTGGCCCCCTCAGACCACAGATTGGCCCCCTCCTCCCTCAGTCACCCTTCCCTCAGGCCCTCCCTCAGACCCTCTGCCCTCAAAACTTACAGATTTGATTAAGTCAGATTCCAAGCTGAATTAAATTCTGTTCATGAAGAAAAGCGAATACATATATGAGTCAGATTTTCAGAAAATGTACAATTCAACTTCACCAACCTTCTCAAATAACCCAAATTTCAGACGAAAATAAAGTTCAATTTACAGTTCAACCTAACCAAACAGATTGCTAGAATCAATACAATACCAAATATACTCGAATTTACCTAATATGGACTAAATTGCAGCTTAATTTAGCAGAATTTACTAAATGTGTAGAGCCTCCCATTGTACATTTTCTGAAAATCTTACTTATATATCCTCCGTTTTTCATCCCTTATCCATGAATAAAATGAATAATCGGCGGACTTTGACGGCCGCCATGTCGGCCGCCATGTCGGCAAATTGTAGTTTAAGTCACCGACATATCGGCCGACTTATCGGCGATAAGTCGGCCGACAAAGTTCATTTTGCGCTGGGGGGAAGAGCAATTTAAACTGGAGAAAGCAATGTCGGCAATGACAGCCGATATTTACGGAAATTTACCGACGTTTTTTAAAATTCATTTGTTTACACCCGATTTGTCGGCCGATAAAATCAAATAGTCGGCCGTTGCGTCGGAAAGCTTGCCGACGTACTACCCGACATTTTTAAATGTCGCTATAGTAAGTCTATGGAGATCCTCCGACTTCTCTTGCGATTTGTCGGTAGTTGCATATGGCTTTCCATAGTTGTTCCCTATGCTATTAGATGGCGTATTGTAATTCGGGGTTCGGTAACGGTTCGGGGTTCGGTTCGGTTCGGTTCGGGCATCGGATTTCGGCATCCGATTCGGAGATTTGACATCGGTTGATGGGTAAAAGGTCTTCCATAGTAATGTATCAACAGTCCCCTGAAGAAGGCAACCCTATGCCGAAACTAGTCGGGAAATAAAACACTGACAAAATGTACATACCGGGTTATCATTTGTAGGAAATATCTACTCTACATATCTTTTGTGAAATAAACCGTTCACTTTCAGTTTTCAAGCACATCATCTACATCGGGTCTAGATAGCATGGCAATATTATGTTTTCGGAATTCTTTATTTATGGATATTGGCACATGTCACTCCACTGCTACTAAAGGCAACCAATTGCATAAAACGATAAAAAGTCAGAGCCCGCAATCTTGTATTCTCACATCTTACTTCCCAAGCGCACATCAATTTGTCTCAGCGTTGGACGGTACAGCAAACAAATTAATCGACACTCATTGTTTGCATTCACCCACAGCAATACCCATAGAGTGTCTCATTTGCTCAAGCCATCTCCTTGTGTTAGTGGGAGCAAAAAACTCAATACCATTGTCACAGGTAGATGAATGACATATTTCTTTTACTGGAATTCCAGGACGGCAATACATTCTTGAGTAATCATTTTTAACTATACATCTCTTTCCATTAGAATGAAAACCTTTCTATAATGGGGGATATAAAGCATTTCTTTCTTTCGTGGTTGAATTAATATCCTTCCACATATCATACACGAATATGCATAATTTTGTAGGAATTACAACTACCACCCACCAAAAACCTTTCCCTAATTATAGTCTCTAGCAAGCCCTTTGAGGAGGAGGAGGCTCTGTCTGTATTGTGGTTCTCTGGGGCCAGCCTGTGTAATGTCCGGGTAGGCAAGATGGGATGAATGGCTTGTACCAGTCCCTGTAAGACATTCATCATATGCTGCGGGAAGAGGTAGTCAGCCCATCGCCTATTTCTCATTCCATATAATATTTTTCCTTTAAACATGGCATATTTAAATTCCAGACTGCGACGAGACGCCTGGTAATTAATGAGAAATATTTCGGCCAAAGCAGAAAGTTGAACTTCGATAAGATTTTATTATACTTTCATGTCAAGTAACACGGCCTATATATGCTGCCTAAACCGAGAGATGTTGGTCTCACGAGGTCGGATTTGGTTATTGTCATACGGACAATCGATATTTGCTGCTATATTCAACTGATTTGCACTCATTAGACATACTATTGACCGTATTACCCGATCTGTAATTTGTTTGGCTGCTACATTTAATTGATTTGCGCTCATTAGACAGTATATTAACCCTATATTATCAGATTTGTAATTTGTTTAATCAATATCAAAATTGGATTAAATATTTGGATATATTTTTTCCTACTCAACGTTTATGCATAGCATGTAGTATGATATTTATATTTCGGTATAAGATATCAATATTATACGGTACGCGTTTCAATCCTTTGGGGTTTCTAATATAAATCTTGGTATACTATGGTTTAGACTAGCAAAGTGATTGTAATTAATCATACTGAAGGGTAATATATATCTAGCGAACATCTATGTGAACCCCAAGATCATGCATCGTTGTTGAAACTTTTTTGAATGTTTGATGATGCATGAGACTCTAGAATAGATCCACTCTGCGAACCATAAGCGTGAGGAAAGCCCTGGACCCCACGTCTTTGTAATCAAGACTGCTTTTATCAAATTCTGCTTACAATTTTAATCATTCCTTGACAAGGTTCTCAATCACCTAGTCACTGTGATTACCCTTGATAATTAAACACTTCCTTAAAAATAATTGATGATACATATGTTCCTAGCTAATCAACTTGATTAATGGTTATAATTTTGGACTATGGCACATTCCTTTGATGTGGGAATTTTGGTCAGATCGGTCCAATCATTACTTACTTCTAAGTTCTAGATGGAGGCACATGTTGATCCCTTCAAAATATTTGTTGATATATTGAAATCGATCAAAGAGGTTGTACACTTGTTATTGTTGAGTTTCTTTTAACACATTTGTCAATTCTTCACTATGATAAAAGATAGGGATTTTTCCCGAAATGATGTACGGCCTTCAGTAATAAAAAAAAGTTTTACCATCAACAAAATTGGCAGATCTGAGATTTGGATAACGTATACCCCCTTATCGATGGTAATAATATCTGGCGGGTAACAAAAGAGCTCCTCTGTTGCTAACAGAACCTATTTATTATTGAAGAAATCCTCGAGTGTTCGTATCAATTGTTCTCTTTATATAGATCGTGTACATTAACAATGCACGTTAACCCACATTCAGATCCAGTGAAACCACTCAAAGATTTATAACGATTTAACATGAAATAATACGACATTTCGGAATGAATAATTTGGTTTCGTGTGACATTCGTTTTTTACGCAGCTTAATTCCCAAGACATATTATTTATGAAGTTTCGGTATAGTTAACACATAATCAAGCATATAACGTTGTATGAAACTAAAAGGATTTAGACGAATGCTTACAATATGTTGTCTCTCATGTATGTCAATCATCATGTGGAACAATACAAATCTCGATTAAAATATGGTTCATTTGCAGGTTCCTGCATTCTTCGTGTTAGCCTTAACTGACGAGTCAAAATGGCGAGAGCGACGTCAAAGCCCACGCGGAAGCAATTTCCCTCAGTATTTGCCTGTACCGTGTAGTACAAAGCAAGGGTTCCTTTCCTCATTATCCACCAATTGGTCAGACCTGATTGTTCCTCTGAGAAACAACCCCTTCTTTTTGGTCGCACACGAACTTCCTATCGTGGTTCACCTATAGAGGCTTGGTGTCTAACAAAGTTTCTTCGGAAGTAAGAAACGTAATACTGGAGTGGAATTTGACATCACAGAAACTTTCGAGATTGTCAGCACCCCCCCCCCCTTTTCACACACACAACTTGAGACAGAAATTCTAGACCCATACAGAATACTCTATCTTTTTTTTCTTTTACATTATATTACTACAATCTTCAATTCACAGATGGTACTGGCGTAATAGATGCGATAGTATTCAGTGATACATTTATAAGATATTAATTGGAATTCGAAGAACTTACTGTTACTGATTAGTTTCCTTAGTGTACATAACACTAGTCGTCGATAACCCAATCGTCCAAACACGGGCATTAATTAATTTCCGTAATTTAGTGTCGAACACTGCACAAATCGAAGGGAAAAGACCATTGGATTTGGCATACTGTTTAAATGGCCATTTCCACCAAGTGGTCAACAATTATTGAGTCAATGGGGAGTCTATAACACCCACAATTTTAAAAAAACATTTTATCATAAATTGTAATTTTGACAGTTTAATATAGTCACGCTTTGATGTTTAAAGTGTGGAATGAATCCCTGTAAATATTTGTTTTTATTTGTTTTGAAGCATCAATATCCAGATTCACATAACGGAACAAGGGCCCACGCAATGGGACACATAGTGGTTTTTCATTGATGATATAGTGTTTGAAATTAAATATGGTTGTTCATAGTTGGTATGTAGATATGTTTATTGAGATGTGTCATTTTTGAAAAAGATTTTATTAATATGATGAAGTGCATAATTCCCACTGGTCTATAAAAATAATTATTTGCCAGCGCAAAGTAAAAAGTCCACGTAACGGGGCAGAGGAGGGTTCCCATATAATCATTTCTATGATGATCATATATCTCTCCTAAAAAGCCATAACATATAAACCAGACAAAGTACTATATATGTGAAACATAAAAAAGATAAAGAAACTAACGATTTATTTTAGTTATTGAAAGCCCCCACCCTCAGGACCAATTATCGACCAATTTGCATGGTGAACATGGCTCAATGCGGTTGTGGAGAGCCATATCAGAAGAAGTTCACCCCCGAGGAATTCCTGTACTACAACCTCTCCTATACACTTAGCCCACGTCTATTTCATATTTGGCAGGGCCACGCCATTTAATGTATATATAGTGATTGACCAACAGAGCGCACCTTAAATACATATCCTTACGCTTGGACCAAGTTTTATTGATTGCTGCACGGAGAATTCACTCGCTATTCAGCCAATACCAATGCCATAACCCGGTACCTTTGATGGTCAAGCAAACAGAAAACGACCTTTCGCCAAGCTGTCAATGAGAATAAACCACGTATTGATTTAGTCGAGACTGTGACCATTGACACGACATCAAGCCTCTGAGAAAGATTTGAGCGTTGCCTCGGGTGAATGAGTGGAATGATCGAGTCGATGATTGACGTGACTGCGGCTGCATTCTTCACTCCTTGTATTTATGTATACATGTATACAATATGTATGGATCCACACACCAACGCTATGGGAATATATCATTGATGGTTGTTTCCTTCCTCTACGTGATTCGTCTTCCAATATTAAAACCTCAAACTGGACGAGTGAAAAAGGTGTCAAAACGATGACTATACAGATCCCATATTCCCTTTAGCCCTAAGATTGAACTGTATAGCAATCATTGAAAAGGCATGTGCCGTTAGAAAATATACTGTGCCGGGAAAATGACTGCACAGCCGAACCATATACGTTTCGAGTTTCCAATCACATGCGAGGATTTTAAAAAGGCATCTGTCAAAAAAAAAAGAAGGTTGATACATAATACGACATACCTTTCCTGTACTGATTGTGCAAAAAACCACAGTTCATTATCTGGTACAATAAAAAAGGAACCCAGAATGACAGCTAGAACTCCACTGCTGCAACTTAATGGAACCTCGGTCATTTTTCTCTGATCGTGAAATGATGTAATTGCATTATCCAAAACACTGAATGTGAACTGTTGACAATGCTGTGATCGAAACACCTATATAGAATTGATTCAAGGTTAAATATAGACTTCTTCACGTTGTGAGCATAATCGGGGGCTTAAGTAATCAAATTTTCATGGCATGCCAATCCTTAATTACTCAGAGTATGATTGGATGGTCTATCCAGCACACCACACGCACGGAGCCTAGGATACGTACACAACGTTCACATATATATAGATGTCTCATTATTGAAATATAAAGCAGATAGTATAAAGACATGGTGCGGTCATCATCTTCACTATTTATAGCATTTCGCGTCTGGCAGAGCACTGCGGATATATATGCAGGACTCCTCTGCAGATTGTCATATCACGTACACAACATATACATCGATCATGATGAGCACGTATACATGCAGGTCCTCCAAGTTGTTTGCCTCGACCGAAAACAAAATATTGTGCATACAAGGGTTTCCTGTGATGTACCCTTGATATACACACAAAAAATAATATGAGTGTTGCCATCTGTGAATTTCATTCCAAGAGGAACTGTATCAGTGGCTATATATATATATATCTACTTCATAGGAGAGGGCGAGAAACAAACAACTATCTTGAGTACCGAATCCTTCACACTATACTGTCCCATAATCTATAGCGCACTCTTTACCGAGTTCATAATCCTCCATGGACTTGAAAACAAGTCCCATGAAAATAATGCATGATAGAACATAGAGGAAATGGAACCTAAAGAAACGGGTCAACTGCACTGACGATGCATGCGATATTTACAGGATGTTTCTCCGGAATACTATGGGAACTCTTCAGTTTTGTTCACCCTCCTGGAGTATTCTCTGACGTGGCGCTGTAAATAATATAGGCTTGCCAATATATTCTTTCATAGATATGAAAGTAAACAGGCAATGCCTGGTCATGGACCGTCTTGTACATAGAGGTTTATGCATTAGCACCAGGCCCTCTGGTTTTATTTCAAGCGAATTTGCAAGTATGCATATCCTATGTTTAGCTCTCGGTGGATCAATGTGTTTCTATATTTAGCTGGCACTGGAACAAATCCCACGGCCGCGACTGCAAATCAATGATTTGATTCTGTGCATAAAGAAGATACGTATACATGCATACCACCTCCACTGCCACCACCGTCCTAAATATATTGACGCCGTCGCATGCTCAGCGAATGCGTACGGCGAGATGAGGGGAGTCGCAGTGGCAGGCCTGGGGATGGGGAGGATTCCTCCTGACAGTAACACCAAAAGATCGGGGCTAATTCCTGCAACATTCTCCAGGGAGTATGGATCCCAGACATGCGTTGTAATTGTTTCCTCAGGCATCGCCTTCCCTCGAGAGCGAATGTAAGTATGTAAGATTCAGAGAAAGAAGCATTCCAGGGGGGATATTGTCAATTGGTGTTGCTGGGAGGACATCCCTTTAGCGTTATCCGAACTTGCATGAAAAGGTAGCCAATTGGATACCATGGTTGGCCGTCCAATTCAGACCAAACTCAATATAGGAAAGAAGATGCTATAGTAACTGCTCTCCAAATCACCTCAGCCCATATTTCTGGTCACAGCACTGCCTCACCTTCCCTATTCTGCGAATGGCCTGGGAGGTCCCGGAATATATACATGCCGAACTGGGGCGCCATTACTCGGCAAATATACTGAATATCTATAATGCATTATGGATTAATTTGGCTCACAATTCCGTGCCTCTTTATGTAAACGGTCCTTACAAGCACTTCCCCAATTAAATTACTGCATATATTGTGTCGCAAATATACCTACAAACAGCAACATGAGCAATCGTAATGATGACATTACCAAGGGCTCTTTTTAACATCAGCAAAAAGCAGGTTGGAAATAAAATATGAACCGGAAACTCAAATACCGACATGAATATAGGGCCCTCAGGGCAGTGTATACTTGCGCAGGTGTAAATATATAGTCCTTGCGAAATAGTCCCAAACCGGTAGGCTAGTGGAAGGTCTGCGGACAAGAGCGACGTATGTTTATGTTTATGCAGCGTTTGGAGGACACGTACACAAACACTGGATGAAGTGCTGGCTCTAAAGACAGGTGGAGACTTTAGAGAACGGTCCTTCTCTCAGTTTATTGCTTCAAACAAAGTCAAGGTGAATACATTCAATGCGTTTTGGTGTAGTCCTTATATTAGCAGACTGGCGTGATTGTATATATTTAGCAGTCTAGTGTACTCTTTTCCAAACCCCAAACTCCCATTACCACATATTATGGCTTGTAACAGCTTGTTGACAAGTAGGAGCCAAAGTCAAGTTTATCTCTGGGCCTGTTTATAACAAACGTCATGAAGTAGACATCTGATGGAATGTAGGCTTGGATAAATAACCAAAACAATTTCAGGTATGCAATGAGTTAATACTTAACCCTAGGCCCACCGATAAGCAGCCAAGTACCCAGTCTGTACATGCAAACATTCCCCAAGTGTCTCCGATGAAGAAGGCAACCTTGATTGTAAAGGTTATATCCCACACGTAAACGGTGGTAAATCAGCCTACTTTCTTAATCCATTCGAAAAGCGCATTGCCCCAATGAATAGATTATAGCGTCAAACTATAGACAAGAACGTAATTAATACAGAGGAGGCCAAATTACTTTTAGGATGAAATACAATCATTAATTCGGCTCCTGCTTTAAAATGTACAAATAGATATACTACGATTCCGACTACGATTGCATGATGCAAAGGGCTTCTAAAATCTAACTCACGAGCACAAATTGTATTCTGGTCATATATAAATGATAATTATAAATCACTGATAGGATCTGATATGAGGGTCTCTTTGCACTATAGTAAATAAATATGGTTCCCAATAAGGATCCCCCGAAGTAACAGAACACATTAAATGGCCACGGTCATCTAGTGTAATATGTTTCCCAAACCTCCTTCCCCGTTCTTCTTCATCCGTCCACCTTTGACCCTAGATAATGCCCGATGATCGTACCCAGCCAATCAGCGATCTCTAGGCAAACAGCTTTACGACCTTCACAGCGGAAGCATTTCTGGCCCACACTGATAAAAGACTATCGAAGTTGCAATGATGCAGAGATAAGTTGCATGAAATTATAATGACTTCCCGACAGGAGTCTCGATTTATGATCAGACACTTGTAAGGCTGTTCAATAGCTCAACGAATTTTAGAAAGTATATCGATAAAGTCCCCAGCAGCGTGCTCCCTTCAACCGATAATATCTGAGATCACCAAACTATGAAACCAATAATGAAATCGCCGCTAGTTATCTTCAATTTCAGGATCAATATATCAATAAGGTTTATATTTAAACCTAATCACCTCATTCAAGGAAACCTTCTTGGTCTCGAAAAGACGTCTCAAATCGGTATTCCCAAGACAGTCCTGACTATAAAACCAAGAGTTCCCTGGTTCTTCAAGGCAATGCCACGTCTAATAACATGTAATGGCCCAATCTAAATCAGTCGATTATTTTGCATTCAAAGACTGAGTTTAGGGCTTTTCATCTGGGACCATCGGCAAAGGCTTGGCCTGAGCGCCCCATGCACGGGCCCCCTTTTTGAGCACACTACCACACACGGACTCGCGAAGTCCAGTGCTCTTTGACAGACCATTGATTATAGCGAATGGAGTTGTAACCACCACAGCCAACCCACGAGCAACAAAAACTCTCCTCCTCAGGAACAGTTTCATCGATTTATTGGGCCCTTTGTGGGGTAACAGCAGTACAACGTTGGTTCCCCTACAAGGGAATTTGGTAAGGAACTATACAACACCCTACCATGGAAACATTTCTACATGTCCTTAGCTCTGAAGTTGATACTAAAATCTATATTTCGGCCTATTTCTTCCAGTAGGCCTCACTGGCGTTGTAATTGCCTCACTGGTTCCAAAGTGCACATTAATACACATTGTTTTACTTGGTATATATTGGCTTAGATGTTTTGAATGTAGGAACCATGCCCATTTACGCATTACTCACTCAGACCCGACCTTTTCATGTAAAAGTATACTCTAGACCTTTAACTTCATTTCATTGATTAGCAGCATGCACATACGTACTAGCCCACATGTATCCCAACCCCAGTGCTACCATGAAGAAAATCAGAGTTTAAGGTAATTTAACCCTTTATCAGTCATCAACCAAATAATAAGAATTACATAGAATGTAGTATATTTGATAGCCATTCGGAGCCTTTTCCCTTGTAGGCCATCAGCTGAGGCCCAGAATATGACTAGAAAGTCATTGTTGTTCCGGCAGCCGGGCACTACTTTTTGTGAGCAGCTACTTTTTGTGAGCAGTTTCCTATTGCTAATAGTCTACATTATAATATCCCAAAAGTTCCCCATGATATTCCCTGCAGTTTTTTTTTAGAAATTGAGCAGTCAATCTGACAGTGCAAAGCCTGTGGAGCCGATGGCCTGGCTTCGTTTTTAATGGTAATTTTAATAGTCCATCATTTATTTGGCGAACGTTGGATTTTGTGTCCTACTAAAGTTTTATGATTGATTCAAAATCTCCAGAATGTCATGATTTCGAATCTGCCAATTTCCATTTTATTTAAAATTATCTTAAAATTATTTTAATTATCGACGTTTGAAAAGAAAACTGTTTCACAAATGAATAATTAATCAATAAACAAATTATCTACTGGATTTAGAATCAAGTGACTGATATGAATCGATAGGAAATAATATACCCTAAAACTGTTTTTATTAAGATGTCAGTGCATTCTTTTAAGAGTTATTTGCAAAATACCTCATAATTAAAGACATTTGACCTTGACCTTTATGAGGTGTTTTGCCAATAATTTTGAAAACAATGCACTGACATCTTAGGTCAAATGAAAATAATTTTAGGGCACATTATTCCCTATCAATTGATTACAGTCCCTTGATTCTAAATCTAGTAGATTATTTTTTCAAACGTGGATAACTAAAATTCCTCAAAAGTTAGAAAGTGGACATTGAGAAAGCAGATTTGGAATTAATGTAAAATCATTGGTATGACCGACGATTCAACATTCACCAAATAAATGATGGTCTATTAAAATGAACATTAAAAATGAAGCCAGGCCGTCGGCTATAGGCTTTGCACTATCAGAAACAATTACTAAAAATCTGTCAGGAATTGCATGGAGGGTATTAGCAATAGGAATCTGCCAATAAAAAGTAGTTCCCCCGGAACGAAAATCACTATTGGGGTCCAGCTGATGGCCTATTGCGGGTGCTTGCGTAAGTTTGCGGAAAATTAGCGGAATTCATTCCTTGGGAATATAGACAATTTTTGTGGTCAAGATTGGTGCAAGAGTATCTGGTATCTGGTACTTGCAAACATTCACAATGCTTCATAGACATCCATCATATCTTTTGTTTTCCGAAAAGAAATGCCTACATCTAGTGAGCGCAAAATATAACGGACTAAAGCTATTGTTGTGAACTTAAGCTTTTACATATGAAAAAAAATATGTGAACCACGTTGCTTTCGGTCTAAAACTGCACCCGATTGGGAAATTCGCGCTAGGCGAGTCATAATTACAGTCGCTATACGTATACGGTTCAAGCTTACATAAAAACTTTACTATTCTAAATTATTTTGACACATCTTCATGCATTTCTGGAAGCAAGCGTGGGAGGATACGCTACATATCTTGGTGATTTCACTAGAGTCCTAATCACTTACGTTGTCTTAGTTGTAGAGGCTTCATCTGGCTGGGATCGAGTATCGGAGCTCCTGGACCTTCTCTATGGGGATGGTACTTACCTGAAAATAAGAAGAAATACATATTTAAGAAATTCGATATCATAAATAAAAATATTATACACCATAGAATATATTACAAGGGAAATCAATTATACTTTTATAGGGCAGCGGTGGAACTAGGACAGACCTCTTTACAGCTTACATGTACAAAAGATATATTTGTGTGCTTGTATATTCTAAGATTGGCTGGGGAAGGGGGGGGGGGAAGGCAGAGCGGGGCAGGTCGAACATTCTATCAGAAGCCTACACAAATAATTGCCCCCAAGTATCAGGTTATTTTATGATTTAGCATAGCCAATATTCAAATAAATTTACGAGATCGTATTTATACTAATTCGTACATGGGGCTTATGTGTACCGCGATTCATTGCAGAAGATAGACATCACCTTTTCTAAGACCTCGGATCGATCAATATAAAGTGAGATCAAAGCCCCTCTTCCCATGAGACATTCATCACTTCACACACAGGTCAAATTTGGCTTGAGCTCGTGTACACCAACTTACCTTTGCACCGAATCTCATGGACTTCAATAACTTAAGCTAAAGATCATCTAATACAAATACAGATCTGCGTGCTGATCGAGATGGCATGGGAATTAAATTTATAGACTGGCATCCAATGATACGAGTGAGTTTGCCTCATCCGTAAATATAAAAGATAATATCGATCTTGTATTCCAGTAAGTGCAGTGTCTTTTTTCTTTATGGTATTAGATGTTTGAAATACAGGACGGTATAATAAGACACGTTTCTATTTTAAAATATCTTTAGTTCTAAAAAAGCTTTAGTGTAAATTATTATACTCAACCCCATTTCATCTTGCCTACGTGCTTTCTTATAATCCAGGTTCTTTTATTTACCCCATTTAACACGCCAGATACTTAGCATGCGCAATTCATTTTTTATTACAGACATCGTGTTTTTCATATCATAGCCAGATAATTCTCAGGATATTTCTTGTTTTTATCGGTGAGTTTGTCCGTGGAGAATCCGCTTTAACTACTGATGCAAGAAGTAGGTTCTCAGCAGTCACAGCAGCCATGGTGCTGCTGAAAGTGGAGAGGATGCTGGCTTCAGCAGTGGCTTCGGAGGTGCCTTCGGTCAGGCAGTAGCAATAGCAGCAGCATTCGCAGCCCTTGCAAAGCGTGCGCAGACATCCTCAAAGCCCTGATATATACTCTTCCCTATACAATAGCAATACAGTCTGAGCTGACGCCAGCACCAGCAGCTGATGTCTGCACCCAGTCTTGCGCAGTGTATCCCTTGATATAAAAGAGCCTAGCTAGCCGGAGAACTCCATAGTTGAGACCAAAATGGTAGCAGGGTGTAACACACATCATTGCTCTACCCACAGTTTGTCCTCAGCGTAGACCGAGAATCCGGTCCCTCACCGCGAGCACTGTGCGGACATTATCTACATAAAATTCATATATGTGCAGATATGTAGTATAAGGCAAGGCCGCGAATGACCCTAAGGTCCCTTACATTTGTTATTTGCCCAAGAACTGAGCCCACTGGTATATTGTTCTTTAGTTAAGAGAAAAGGGAATTATAGTAGCATTGTATACTTGCAAACATTGCCTCAATTGACTCCAGGTTTCATGGTGGTAGTAAACGTATGGATATTCATTCTCCGTTTCGGTCTGTCGGAATTCCAATAACTCCTCTGACTCAAATTTGGGAAGCTGATATATCGCTGATATTTCTTTAATAACAAGAGAGAGACAACGTCTACACTATATATACCTCATTTACCGCCCAGCCACGATATCATGGTGCATTGAGGTGGTCACATGGACGCGCTTGACAGCAGCCCTAAATTTAAAGTCGATTTTTCCTCTCATCAGCTAGTCCCCTGGATGCTCAAGATATTACATGAAACGCTCAAGGCTAGTGACAGCTTATCTGGCGATATCGCTGAGCCAAACCGAGTTCATATCTCCTTCAAACTTTTGCCACAGTCGAATGCAACTATAATACTGCCAGAATACCATGTATTAGAGCACTGCATACTGTATGGGAATAGATTGCTATAACCTTTGTCTCCTAGACAGAACGTTCAAGGTGCTTAATGATACCAATACATTGATGAACCATACTAGTACAAATATATCTTGCTATCCTATAGTAAAAGATATTCGAGAATGTACATACCATATCATCGGGAGCATATCACGTTTTAATGTGTGAAATTAAAGCGCGGGTAATGTATTCTATGGGTGGAATATTTAAATCACTATCTTAGCCCAGGGAAATCCCGGGATGTCGGTGAATGCGGCCCTCTTCCACGTACGGGTCATGTTCCCATCAGCAACTGCTTGTTGTACAATGCAGTACAACTCCAACGACACTCCTTCTGTATAAATATGTGTCGCAGCAGCCACTGTGTGTGACCGATGCACTATTGCTATAATAATGTCCTGACTACATATTGACACAGCGATATATATGTACGTGAGTAAATGTGTAGATATTGCTCTCCGCTCCCATTAGGCTTCCATGCTCAAATAATGTGGCTGACGTTGAAGGAGCTAAAGCCAGAAGACTAAAGTGATGAAAACGAAACCTCTCGCCAAGTAAAGGCTTCTAGGGAGCAGAAAACAACTGAAACGAGGCTGACAGCCTTCCCTTTACTTGTGACTATCCCATCGAGGGAGAAAATGCATCTCGCCAATGTTGGATCGTATGAAAATGAGACCCACTTTCTCAATTCGAACTATCGCTGACAATAATTCAGTTTGTCAAGGGAATGAGAGAAGCGCAGCCGATGCGGTAATTGGTCCATCTGTTCCCTGTCCTGGAACAGTTCAGTTCCTGAAAATTATCTTGCCTTGTACTGAGCATGCCAAGACTGAAAACCTATCCCATGATGATTGTCTGCTCTTCGTAAGAATGATTTTAAGACTGATATTTAGCACCTTCAGAACCTAACGATTGATTGCAGTTATAAGACTGGACTGAACAGGGCTCTAGATCATTGGCCCAAGTTAATTCGGGAAGCTAAGCACACACCATTTACTGGGGTAATGAACTGCCTTCCATGATGCCAACCAATAGAGGCGCATACTGCGGCGTTATTGTATAGGAAACTTTCTATTCCTATTTAGGGTGATATGATTTACATTACGATGGAGTTTTTGTGTGCGCGTTTTACGGTCATTAGGCGACAACAGTACGCATTGGTGGCCGGGTGCGTGCATGTAATCTGACTTTTGTAAATAATCATGTAACCAAATACCTTTTCTCAAAATTCCAATGTACCATTATGATTATAATTGGTTTACACAAATCTCATTAAGTTTAATTTGAAATCCACAAAAAATAATAGTTTTCTCAATAGAGCAATTAATGTTTCGAAATACATCAATTACATGATTGAAACATCTATATAATGAATGCTTCATTTGATATATGACCAATGACTGACATTGAAAACAGGGAGAGGCTGGTTGTTGATAATGCCTGGGGCAAAGCTGAGGGTGTTATCAACCACTGGACCCAATTTCTGTCCGTAATGGAGGTCATTAATCTGTTTATTCAATTTTGAGACAACTTCAACCCTATGTTATAACCTGTAAACAATATGTATTGACCGGGAAAATCGCCTCCCGGACAACTATAGATCTCTCAGGGGGTTATAGATCTATAAAGCCTTACTTCAGCAGGCAATAGTGGCCAAAAATTGCACAAATTAATAGCAGATATTTGTACATCCATATCCAATCAGCCTTCAACTTTGGAAGGAGTTGAGTTTTGGTCTAAAGGTCATCGTGTACCTCAACAAATTGCATGAATATAAATTTACGAATGTACTCTGCACGCAACATAAAACTAACCAGAGGATGCGCTGCGATCAGATTAAAACGATCTGTTAAAACATACGAATAAATACAGGTACAAGGCCTTTTATTGCTATAACATTTGTCTGTCTCTGTTTTGTCAATGCCCATTGTAGCGTTCGCTCGTTGCATGCAGTATGTACGGCTCTTATTCACTCTGATCGTGAATTATTAAAGGAGATGGCTAGATTAAACGAGTATAGCTGTTTTGTGAACCCCCGACACCATTGTGTGGTATATAGAAGTGGAACGTAACTAAAAACGTTGAAAACATTCTATTATAGATCCCGACGCATTCAGTCGTTATTAATTCGGATATTAAATGTTGTTTTGAGAACAGCTGTAGTCACTTCCCATTGAACAATGCATGGAATATAGCTCATTACTGTCATTTTAGTTTCATGTAATATTAGTGTATTATATATCAAGCTATCAAAATATGTTATTGGTTATTGGGCTTGAGGGCTATACAATCTAATCGAATGTAATCAATAATAATAGACTGGGCCAGCATTAATAACAATTACTTGTTATTCGACATTCTATTTAATGGTGATATTTCTATTATTGTACTTGCGTATACCATGCAGTCCTATATGAGTATAGTGGAAGGTGTTTTACTACTAATGTTAGCCTGAATAAATTGAAGTAATCAGTTAAATGAAGTGCAATATAAGAGATGGAAAAACTGTAGGCCTACTCATGTACTCGCGGTGACACATGATCGCTAGGACTACTATGGGTTCTATTTGTAACATGTGCAAATATCATTAATACAAGATGGACCAATGGCAAGAGCACATGGCCATATCTTGCGTGGTGAAAGAAACAGGCGGTCAGAGCACCGAGGTGGGCAGGAGTGTTCTCAGGCGATAAAGATGTAGTCATAATTGACAGAATGACTGTCCCCTACGCAGGACAATACATTACAGTAGCATTTTTATCAAAATTATCAAGGGTGAAGTAAATACTGTTTCATATATTGCACGTATATATATGGATAGTACCGTTCCCCCCCCCCCCCCCTTTGTTGAGACAGAGGAGAGAGGAATCTTGATTGCGATGTTCAGACACAAAATCTGTATATCGCAGCAATACTTCTCTTTTAACATTCTTTATACTAATGTAATTATCTGTCTGCTTTGTGCTATCATCAGCGCTGTTGCTTATTCCATGCATTCCCCTGATTAAATTATTTGAGGAGCTTGTGGGACCTGCTACTTAGTAAAATGATTAAAAACTTTGATTACTTATCCAACGGAATGTAGGTCTGTAGGACATTGCTATACCGAAAGCATGTACTACCCATTTGAATTTAAAGGGTTATCTACCGGACTCAAGTTCGATCTTAAATTATTTCCTCCATTTAAATCGTAATTATTTCGTTTTGACCGGGAGGGATTCGGCAAAAGAGATTATTTCACATCCCCACAAAAGAGGTCCAATTACAGATTAAAAAAGAAAGTTACATTTTTACTTTTCCAAATGTCAATGGCAATAATTAAACGGATTTTAATCAATTCTTTTTATGGAATAGTATTGGGGCTGTACTGGAATAGGTTTGCGCTCCTAAATTATAACGGCTGTATTGACCTGACAAAATTCATTTACTTGTTCAATCAAATCAATAATCATTAGAATCTGAGATTGCATTAATTTGACTAAAATAGACAAAAAATAATGAAATAGAGGGAAATGATGCCTCGTTAATTCTTCTGTGGTGGCACTCACTAGACTCGATATGGAAGAACCATTCTATTATAATCAATATGATATTTCACAATAGCACTAGAATCTTGACACTATTATCTTGAATTATTTAACGTACCTCATAGCAACTGCATCAACATTACAATAAAATTTAAATAAAATCTCGAAAAGAACAATAGAACAGCCCAAATTAACATTTAAATGTGATCCTCAGAGAGGCCTGAATATTTCTCAGATTGAGATTGACATCTCGCCGACCTATATAGTTACTCAGTCCGGCAACCTACTAACCCGGGCCTACTAAGATGGGTTCTCTGATGCGTTTTAGAGTGCTTCGGAAGTCCAGTCAATATTATTTCCAAAGCCATTATTTCTAACTGATAGTTCAGAATATATAATTAAGTTGTTCCTATGTACATGAACTTTCAGGACATTTTTATATTTCTTTGCGACATTATTGAAAAATAAATGGCAGATGTTATAAGGGGGGAATTAGAAGGAATACAAAAATATTGAATTTCATATCCCAATTCATGGTAAAGTGGAAGGAAATATTTCGATAACAAGTCATAGTTGTTTCTTTAAGTTTGAGAATATAGAACACCTAGCAGTATCAAAAAGTACATAAGTCTTTCCTCTAATTATTGTTGTTATTACTATTAATACCTTTCCTTTTAACAATGAACTTAGGCTCGTTCTGTATCTGTCAGATTGCAGGTGCTCCAGGTTTTGCCCATATATAGCGATGTCAATCTGGTTCTAATTCTATTTCCAAATAGGCTTCGGACTTAGCACCATTACATGATGTATTACATTCTTTTCAATTTTTGAGTAAGAAAATAACCGATATTTGCTCATATTCATTAGGAAATGACTACATCTATTAAAAAACTATTAATCACATATCTGTGATGATGTAAGGTGCAGATCTATAGACAGGCTTATATATAGTTAAAACATTTTTTATATAGTGGGTGGCAATTCTATATGGAGTGGTCCTTATAATAGAATATACCATCAACACTATTGTATATCATATCTAGCATTATCTAAAGATATTCTTACGATTTCGTTTCAATTAACGTTTGTGTTTTTTCGTCAAAATATGTTTCGTCAAAATATGTCTTTAAAGTCTAAGTAGGTTTGGTCTTCGCAATGACCATATAGCAACAGTCTTGATATGATAAATTGGGTGAACAATAAGAGAAGTTTTCAAGTATTGATGAAATAGCATTACATCTATTCACACACTGAATTTCATAAATGGAAAAGTCATTATTCATGACTAAATGCCGTTAATTATTCACATAAAGCAGGGAAATTCTGTTCCTGAAAATCAAAATTATTGCGGATGGGGTATGTACGTTTATTAGTGTAGATATTGTATTGGTTGAATGCTACAGGTACCATTGGAGAAACTCCACACTTGGTACTTTCCATATATATGTATGTCAATAGTTGGTACCTAATGAATCCAATGAACATGGACTGTAGAACTACGTACACTACTAGGAAGAATAACAGATGACACAGAAAAAGACATAGTACATACCTGTAAGGGTAATAAGGAAATATATTATATAAGGATAAAATTTAAGAAAGGCCAGTCACCAGTATGTCTGCAATGAAGTTAGACATCTATGTCCAGCTAGAGGTTTGTTTGTCTAACCTCAGCGCTAATTAGGCCAGTATGAGTAGGGGTGGAGCATAGAGGCTCTGGGCGAGAGGAAATCTGTGTGCCCATATCCTTTTTGATGCGAACCACGATAGATAGCACAGCTACCGACCTGATCTAATACAGACCAACTGACATTACTCATTACTCATTACTCATTACTCATTAAGCAACTACCATAACTGGGAGACCCGATAAAAGATAATAGAAATAACAGATATTAAAAGGGGGCAATATAATAAGCTAGTCAGAAAGAATAATTATTATCAATTTCCCATGACCGGTTTCGGTTACAAAATCATTTTTTATGGGACAGCAGATGCATGGTATCAGATGACAGATATTTGTTGAAGCGTAAGGGATGATTTTGTAAATATTTCTATATTTGGAAATTCTATTTCAATATCCATCAAGACTCCCAAACATGTAACTTGTCTCATACGGACGGACATTGTAGCAACCCTCCTCTCCCGTTAGGAAGGTTTGGTTTTAAATTTGACACCAATCATTGTCGATTCAGTCAACAAACATGAGAAATGAGAAATAGATATTTCTGAATTAGATATATCTAATAACCACTATTAATATTTCAAATTCTGCAGTTAATATATAAAAAGATAATTTCAAAGAATGTTGTTATAATCTTTAGGAGTAACGATAAAGATCACTTAAAATGGGAAATTGATCTCGTAATTTAACGTTAACGTTCAGCGTTTCCATTCTCATCTTTCGGTGTTAAGGCAAGGACGTGTAACCTTTGATTGTTACGAGAAGGAGGTGTTTTTATTTTGAAAAAATCCTTCCCCTATTATTAAGATTTGCAGCCATCAGCGCGTTGTTGAGTTAGTGCGATGAAAACACGTGGGCGTCGTGCAGACCACAAACTTCAATCGTTGCAGTGTCTTTACAATGAGCTTCATGTACATCCATGGTACAATGAGTCCTTCCAAAGACTTACTCGATTTCAGGAAATAGGCTCTTTGTACATGGCTATACATGTTCATCGGTTTCTATTTTGTTTTATATTTTGCGGCGAGGAAACATTTAACCCCTACATAAAAAGGTATTTTATATGTAGGAATTGCAATGGCTATTAGATTCCAAATACCAAGTTTGATATCAAACGTAAGTTACAAAATGTCACTATAGTAATGATGAAATGATATCAACTTGTACGTTTTTCATCTCATATAGTAACGATTTTCCGGTTTTAAATACAGAAATCGATACCAAGAAATTATCATAAATCAACGTTATTGACCATGATCATCTAATAAGTAACTCTATTATTTTAACGATATGAAATAAATAGCCGTGGTGGCACAGAGATGTATGCACAAAATGTTTGACTAGTATTTAGGAAACCCAGAAGCCACTGTGTATACGCGATTGGCACCTAGTATTTCTAGATCAGCTAGGTTTGCTCGGGCAAATGTGCAACTTGGCCTTAGGTGTATGCCTGACTCAGCATCCACATTGTAAAGCTAGGCAGAGTTAATCTTCCCCAAACACAATATTTAAGGTAATGTAACCATTTATATAATCGTTGATAACCATAGCTGTTGCTAAATGCAAAGTGTGATCATTCGTGTTGGTAATTTCAATTTCCCTCAGAGTCATTCAAATTATGCAGATAATGAACAAAAAACTCATCTAACAGGAGAGACAAGTACACTATAACAATAACAGATGTGTACGCTTATAGAAATTATATTTTCTCAATAAATAAAATTTAATATTCTTTCCATGTTTAACTCAGATGAGAGAATGAGAGCAATTCCTACACATTATCTCTTCTGAGGGAAATTCTTATGTTAGTAACTACTAGGAAGTATTGGGTAAGGAAATTTCTACCTCCAAAAGGGTCAGTTTCTAGGTCACACCTAGGAGTCTAAATTGTAATCCATTTTGGGTAGCCTACACCATATTCAAAGGTATAAGAAAAAGATGTCTATTATTTTACGCATTTTGTCGCTTCAAATTGTCAAAAATGTTGTATATTTGTTTTCAAACCCAAGAAATGAGTTATATGATGCACCCTATTTACCTTCCACATTGCGCAGACCCACTCTTTAACCACAGGGAATATTCCTACCAGCTGGGAATGACACGTAGGAAGGAATCTTTTCTTTCCTACAGGTCCCACAAAAACATCATTTCCTTAGATTATAGAACAGGGCCCAGGAGGACATAGGTATACGGAGGAAAAGTATACGAGGCCAGTAATGATGTTGATCCGACAAAAAACATGTAGATTCCATGTACATATCAAATACCCTAATTGTTACAAAATGATGAGCCTAATGTTTCTATTAACTACAATTTCTCCTGTTTTTATATGAATACATTTAATTGTATTTCCCTTAATCTCTTGACACACTCATTCGGCATATCAATTTAGGGCCCAGGCCAAAATGTAGATGCGTGGAAATTATTATTACAAGGAAGTATTTCTCATTGAGCTGGTTGCAACATACGACTATGTGAATCTTCGAGGCCAATAGTATCAGCAAATGTATTCATGACTCCATGTCCAGTAGCCCTTTCCCAGTCACTGTTCATAGGATTGAGCCAATGGCCGCGACTGAGCGGGGAGATCGACTGAAAGACCTGTATGGGAAACCCAGAAGTGCACTACCCATTGCACTTTAATAGTATCAGTGAAGATTTATTCATCTCATCTAAAGTATAAATTCTAGTTAAACAGATGGGGGATAACTTGATAGGGCGCCTGCAGGACTAGGACTCGGCTCAATGGTCATTGGGTCTAATGTTTTGCATTTGACAGACTGAACCAATAAGAATTATAAATGAATTTTGAGTTGTCATCAAGATTAGTTTTCTGGAACGATTCTTCAATATTCTGACCTTATATAATGAGAAGCACGATGCTTTGTGGTATTCATACATGAATCATGTTTACAAACCTAAAAGCCCTTCCTTCGAAAAGAACCTATAAAATCACTTAAATGTATTTGCCCGAACATTTTATAAAGGCAATGGGATCATGGGTAGGAAGCTTTCCCATGGGTGGCCCATGAATAGATGGAAGGTTCATAGATCAGGAGTTGAGGCAGGTCCAACAAGAAGAAAGGGGTGACGGTATTCACCATGCTATCACATGTACCGAGGCAGGAATTGTCTGACACTGAGCCAAAGCCAGGAGCAAACAGAGAGGTTATCAATGGGATAGACCGCCAGGCCATGTTGGTGATAACTTGAAAGGGCGCCTGCACTGTCCTGTATCCAACAATAACATAAGACCCCTATAAAACACCTAGGCCACTACATCATGGCTACATTCCGGACGGATCCAAGCTCGATCATTACACACTTTTTGGAGCAAAGTTATCCAGACCTCTGAAACAACGAGTGAACAAAATGGGCTCGCCGTGATCGTATCATTTATGAAATCTTGGTAGCTGAAGGGGCTCAGTCTATCGAGACCTGCCTTTATCGACATATTTAGACTCACGGCTAAGAAGTTATAAAGACGGGATAGTCACCTTCGAAGCCTTATTGAACAGTTTAGTGTAAAAATAAAATATGACGTGTAACCCCTATATCCATAATACATTACAGCACCATTTCCTAATGGCAAATACTAAATAAGGTAATTTCTCCTATATATCAAGGTAGATTCATCTCTGTATCGAACTAGAATATAATGAGCAAACTGCCCAAAGTTGCTAGATGCTATCAACATACATATTGTATGTTTAATAATCTATTATGTTACGACTTAAAGACCTTGGCGACTATAATGTTTACCTATCACCACTAGTGGAGCCTCCGATAACGGTCAACTAACACGGTGGGACGAGGGGACATTGATAGATTATATTGTTATATGATAGTTCTTCCAAAGCCTATAATTATATACTGACTAAATGATCTATTAATGAGAATGATGATATTCCCCTTGTATATAATATATTTTAGTGGTTAAAAAACAAGATAGCTCCACACTCGAGAGATGAGTCACTTAATAATTTAACACCCATTCAAGGGATACCATAACATATTTTATTTAATTACCACATCTAAGTTTTAGGTTTTAGGAGTGTGCTAGCATTGTAACTCTATGAATTAAATACCAACTTACCAAATGTTGAAAGTTGAATGACACCGTCATCTCGGTACTTACCTATCACAAAAAAGAAAAATGAAAATTGAAATTTAAGTTAACAAATCAATGTTATAGAACTTGTGATAGAAGTACTGAAATATGCGATGTGATTTATATTGTCACTATAGACAGTATCGCTGTTAGAGATACAAATTAGTATCGAAGAAGTGCTATTCAAGATTATGCTAGTTTATATTTGATATGAAATATTATTACGTTATAGCTTATGAACTACCGCCCCCCCCCCCAGGTCACCTTATGGTGGTCTTCCCTTGGTACTATACAGTGTAATTATCTTTCCTGATTATATTTAGCGGCATGGGCTGCTGATATAGGTTAATAATTAGTGATCATGCAATATTCTACCAGGAAAACTGGGCGGAGCTGCCTGCATACTGATATTCCTGATAACCCAGATATTTCCGTTGCCAAGTCGTTAGATTTACCTATTCACACCTGCATACACATCAGTCAAATACTCTTTATCAACCAATCTGTTCCTTTATACTCATCTAACACCTAAATATCATGCATCGAATTAGTGGCCTCTTCCATCTTCAGTGGCCTCTTCCATCGACGTGCGCACGAAACATGTATATATACATGCATTTATTTTTTGTCCGACAAGAGTCACTTTTCCTGACACCATAAAAAAGGTTTCAGCCGACCACTAAAAAACAGAAAGCAACATGCTCCTTCGCTAATTTTAACATGCGGCTCGGGGAATTACTATCACAGGCCTTCTAACATAATTAATAGGTTAATGCACTGTCCTCCAGTTGTATCAACACACATATATTATATACCACGTATATATTGTCGGTTCTTTATGACGTACCCCTCCATCGCCTATGTTTCTATCTGTCTTCTCGGTACCCACACCACATGTACTCGTTTAAGAGCTCTCTGGTTTCGTACATTGTGGATGAGGTCGAAAGTGTATACCGACTGTATTCGCTACCGTAGTAAGTATTAACCCCTCTTCTGTCAGTTACACATGTCAAAGAGTAAAGTTTGTCATCAAGGAGTGAGTATGATTGATGTATCAAGGGTCTACTAGTAAATGGGTGACTGGTGGCTAAGCACATGGGGTGATAGTAGAATGCAGCAAACATGTGTAGGTTATGATGAGTTATCACACTTTCCCTTGGAGAGTTCACATGCAGAACTACGTCATTGCTTTCAAACACTGATTCCATGTCAACTTTGAACTCCCTTGCCATCAATATAATCTTATCGTTTCAGCGAGATTCGGAGACGATAAGCAAGGTTTTAGTGTGGGGGAATATAAGTCGAATAAAAAAGCCCATTCTTTATAATATCTACAAGGCCGGATGGAAGAGATGACCATCTCTCAAGGCTAGGCTGCGTTATACTAAGTACTTCCGCGCCTTAATAGAAGATAAGCTACCAGTAAAAAGTATATCATCCTTATCTGCCTTACATGAATTCTAACCGTGCGTTACTATGAGCAGCAAATCATCTACTATAGGAGTGGAATGAAAAATGCTTGATAAATATACAAGCATATAGCACTGGCAACCCTCAAATGTAAGAGTAGGCTATACAATTTTGATGATGGGCATGCCATGGAGATTTTATAGCACGTCTAATAAGGATTCGTCAGTATTTTGTGCAAAATGACACGCTTTCTACACAATAAAAGCATGAAACAATATAGAACTAAAGTTGCATAAATAGGAATGGCTTTCAATGAACAAGGCAACACTATTCAGTTCAAGGCCATGAGAGCACAGGAAACAAGACAATAACAGAGTTGCCATGGCCTGAATGTGAACTGCTGGCTATAGCTTTGGTAGTTTCTTGTGCCATATGAACCAACCAAGTGCCTTGGCATACAACCCGAATTTCACATTACACAAAGCAGTATCTTTTTGGATGTATCAAGCATGTAATGTGGAATGTGGTATAACGCTAAAAATTACATTTCTTTCCACTGTTGAAAACTACGGGGGAAACCTCCCAAGTGACTCAAACCATATTGCTGCATCAAAAAGACTAATATCAATATTACTCGCTCTTTCACTCAAAAACAAAGGCAGACACGGCGAAGGATCGACTTCAAATCTTAGAAGAAGGGGGTGACTCCTAATAGTCATGCTCCCACAACAGCCTTCATTAATCTATTTTAAGAAGCGGCGCTTTTACAAGTGCATGGATCGTAAACAGTGGGTCCTAATTCTGGCGGTTCACCTGGCCTGTTTTAGCCTGAGGAATGTCCCACGTGAATCAGATAAAAGAGGTTGTGTCCTTGTACAGCCCCGGTAAGTAATTCCTCACTATCAGTAATTGCATTTACAGGGTTTGTAATTGCCATTGTTGTCACCATCAATGACACTCTATACCCCGTCTTGGACAGAGTAAAGGTAAATTGAACATGAAATATAGCAATTGTCAACTAAAAACACTGACGAGAAAAATAATACTAAGTCTGTACTTTGTGGGAATAGTTCCATAGCAGAGATGCTGAATTGGTTGCAAATACGTCCATGAAGTGGTTATACAAATTGTACCTCGATCACAATTTAAAACATAATAATCATGACAGGATAATAGTGTTTTTTCTCAAGTCTTCGTGTCCTTGTTGTTTTGTCCTGCCCAAGCAATGGGACACTTCACACGTTGATTTCATCCAGTCCCACATGGTACACCTAATATAGATTGTTTTCTTCTGCGTCTCAAGGCAAATACAGTTTTCAATGGAATGGAACTAATTAGCCTTCGTGAATCATGTCTTCCGTTCATGTCTGATAGAAAGTTTAATTAGCAGTCCAGGTCCGTCCCCATAACCACCATCAATGTTCGGATATTGAATATCCAATATCTTGCAGCTGGCTTCCTATACGCTGTAATGTACATAATAGGAGGCATGGATATTCCACCAAATGGGATCCAGCACCCAGCTAATAGATCAAGTTGAGACTCTATATCGAAGCAAAATGTACCATTCCTTCATATTGGATCCCTTATCCAGCATGGGCAAAGAATTTGAAGTAGTGTCCGACAATGATTGAGGCTTTACAAAGAAGCTTGGCGTACTGGTGTGAATACTTACACATTCATGGAAGGTATTGGTCAATAACTACCACGTGAAACCACGAAGGCTTTTGATCATTGCTAATATTGGGCAGCTTTCATAAAAGTGCCAATTTTATTCGTGACCCAGACTCATTACCGCAAAGGAATGGGTTGTCGATGGGCCACCAGTCGGATACCACAACCCCTGTAGCTATGAATATTTTATTGTGTCCTCTTATTTTGTCTCTTTGAGACTTTTGTCTCTGTAGTTAGTCGTTGGACGTTGTCTGGTGAAAGTCTGGCTTTGGAAGTTCTTTTCAGAATTGCAGCTTCTGAACTGCTGAATAATTATAGAATACATATAAACACACACACATATAATATCCAACACACCATTTTGTCGACAACCAGTAAGGGCTATGTATTGTGTTCATTGGAATACTGCTTGTCCTAGACTGCTCTTAAAATGCACCAGGTTTCTCGTAGACAGAAAATGTTTGTCATTTAAATATTCATAATTGCATCAAATAATTCGATGTTGGGATATGCAGCTGAAAGGCAAGCAGCAAAAAGAGGTATATAGGGAAATAAATATTTGGTATAATTGTGTTGATATGGAACCAGCTATATCCCAATAGGCTAACTTCATTTAACACTTTTGTATTATGGGGACAATTCGCTGATAGACAGACCCAACTTCGTGCAGTTAAACTTTAGTTCTTCATAGTTAGAACTAAGAGATCAATTTACCATTAACTATTTATATGTATCTAAAATCCTGTATAGTTGTGCCTATAGGCTAATATACAATTCAGTCATTTTCTTGACGTTATCACATCTTGTCCATTTTATAAGTGCTAGAAACAATTCAATAGCGAACACTGATTAAATCATTCAATGAATGAAATATGAACCACCTCGTCTTTCTATATGCCAAACCATCATGGTTCATCTGATTGGCTATTTCTTTGATCCTTTCAGTTCAATCAGTATACTCCGCCAAGGATGAAGTCTTTGTGGCACATCACCCGATCTTAGCAGCCACCTGATGATGAATGAAACCGCCTTGATCAAATCATTCCAGTGCAAGTTTATTGGTGAGACCTAAATGGGCATCCAAGTCGGCTTTATCCACGGCGTTGTTTGCAGTAATTAAAACATTGCGGCACCTGATCAGGGTATTCTGGACAAATATACCGTCGAGTAACAAAGTAACTAGTACCCTTGTGCCAATATCATCTTCACATTTTAAAATAACATTGAAGGCCTACTCATGATCAATACTTTTCTTTGTGTAGGCCTATAAAACAGCCCGACACATTCTAGAGAACCTTTACCTGACAAATGTTATAATAGATTTTTGTTCGCCCTTGGTTTCGATTTAAGGTTATTCGTTTTTGTTCGCTTAATTTCCATGTTAATTCATCAAACAGACGTTGAATCTTTGATGGCATTGTGTCTGCAGACTGGAACGTAAATAAGATACAAATAATCCTATAGTGGAAAGAAAATCTGTCATAATTACGGATTTTAAGCAATGGCCATTTGACCTTCTCAGGATTAACTTGGTTATAAAATGGGACTCCTTCCCTAACGAACATATTTCGGCAGTTGTCATTATTGTGGTATTCAAATGTGCCGATACCACTGCTGTTTCAGGCAGCATCACTGTAATTGGTCCAACGCTATGATCACTAAATATAGGTTTATATATATAGCAATATATGTGATGGTATTGATAACCAGAGTTTAATGTACTGGAAATGAGATGTATAGCACAGACCTGCGATCAGTTCTCACCAAATGTCACAATTTTTTCCATAATGTGGAAATTTCATGTAACATAACGGACGAACCATAATTAAAAATTAAACTGCAATTCGGTGATTTAATGCTTATTTCTAACTAACACGCTTGCAAAATATTTTCTTATTTCGGCTCTCATTCAATCCACACTAACATGTACTGCGCACCGTCAGAAATCGGTACAATAAAGCTGGGAAACAGTTGGCTATGCAAGGTGTAAGCATATTTATAGAACTTCATTTGTAATACTCACAAGAGAGACACCAGGAAGTTGCTAACACAATGGTGCCGGCTGGGTGATGGAATTGTTCATCCACACAAAATAAAAAGAGATTTAGGGCTATGCGAAATGCCCACACAATGTCCTTGGTTATAAGAGTCAGACCCTGGGGTCAGGTAACATCCGGGAGTAATATAGTTGTATACTGCACGAAGTTGTACCCCTATGCATCTGTAGATATACTCACATATATACAGACGGCCCATATTCACAGCCCACATGCTATGTATGCAGTGTCAAAGCGTGAAGCGGGATATAAATACTTGAAAACAGTGCAAATAATTGTAAGTCATGCATCGTGAATCATGGTTAAATCACACAGATCAGATCTATTGGTATTAGCCCTGAGAATGGACACGCGGGATCCATCAAACCATTGCAGAAAATTGCCCCGTGACATGATAAATTCCTAAATTCCTTCACGTCCATGATGCTATCATGGATATCTAGAATTATTTTTCATTGCTATTTTCAACCTTGGTAATGCCATATTCCTGTGATATTAAAATGGGAATTAATGTGTTCTGAGGTGTCGAATAATTGGCAGGATTTCACCTTCTTAAAACTGCAGTGCTACTGTCCATTAACAATAGCAGATACTTAACACTGATGCAATATCAACCTCTCAATATGCTACTAACATGGTATGTTTGAAAGAGGCTAGAAGGGTTTATTATAGACCTCGGAAGCTGCACTCGCTGTATTAGTATTTGGAAATTCTTCCACTACATAAAAATAGAGGAATGCCCCAAGTTCATGTGACTTGGTGGATTTGTATCCTTCTTGCATGAGACAGAGCCACATTCCGTAGCTCTGGAAGCCAGGAGGTGTACAACATGCACTTGCCAAGCACCCCGGGAGCTCCCCGGTCATTCACGAATGAAGAATACACGCTTAACACGAAATCGGGAACACACCGCATTGCAGTCCCAGAGAGAAGTTAGTTGACAAGCTTCCATACCAGGTGAATGTTTCATCTAGTCCTTATAAGGGAAAGGCCGAATAAAACTACTCAAGAAACATCATATTAAGCATGAAAATTAATTTGTCGTTTATTTAACTCATATTCATACTTATAATCCTAGCGTCATAGAAAAGATCTAGCCTTTACGAAGGGTCTTTTATGAAGAATGAGGGTCAAGAATCATCGACCTAGACCTGTATCATAAGTAGAATATTTATTATTTAACCCCTTTCCCATTGTCGCAGTTTGGCTAAGTTTACACATTGAGAGAATATCCCCTAATGGCTGGTTTCATTTGTAGTGATGAAACGAACGTCTCTCATTCATCGTTTGTCATCTGAATTATTTCCAGACTTATATTTTGCTATATGGCTGTCAACAGTGAATTTAACCCTTGCCTACACGGCCACCAGACCCGCAAGTTGCAAATATTTCTACTTTGCTCGCGCGAAAAGAAATGGGAGATGAAGGTGGTGTGAGAGGTCTGGGACATTCATGTGTCTGACTGGGATTATGTCTAGGGTGATTTGGTGCACCCAGGGTTGATACATTGAAGCTATAAATAGAATCTTCTGTAGAGTGCCACTGCAGAGTCAGCATTTCTCGCCGAGTGGTAGGGGATAGGACAATGGAATAGTAGCAGACAGTGCCTCAGGCACTTGACATCTTCCACTACTAACAGTCACTTCTCCCTCGGAAACGCGGAACATGACAGTTCATAGAGACTACAGAAAACCTCAAAGTTCGACAAACCTAAACATTATCCTTTCTATCAGATGGGGGGCATGAATGTAGTTAAACCTGTCCGTCCAAATTGATACACAGTTCTGACACATAAGTCCTTACCTTTCCCTAGGGCGTTTATCATTTACATGGGAAGGTCAACTTTTAAGTGTGTACGTACTACATCTGCAGCTTGAGTAGGAGATGCGGCCATAATATTTACCTTTCATCAATGCGGAATGCTTTGCATCGATTCATTCAAGGTTGGACGCTTCTGAAAATATTATTTCAACATTAGCGGTTCTCCACTCGCTCATCATAAATGACTAATTCCATATGTTGACATTATTCATCAAAAATACAATCGCCATTGATTCTGGACTCGGGAACGTGATAAGAATACTGTCGGCTAAAGGCATTTCAGCCAGCGCCACTGTACAATGCACAATTTTTTTCTATTTATTGGCCATCGTAGAAGGAATATGAGACTGTCTTTCAAGAAAATTACCATGAATAGCTATGAATCGCTTCCAGGCAAACACATACGACCAATATATATATATATATATATACCGGTAATGTTATACTTATTAAAATTGCACTCTTTATGCCCAAGTATTGATAATAACATTTGACATTAAATTCTCTTAAAAATCCGAAACTGGTTAATGATATGGCGTTGTCTTTCATGCAGATTTCATAGGGGAGCGATATCGGTATGCATGCATAGATAACTGCACCCGAATCTGCGTTCGATCATCAGCAGAAATATAAGCACGAATATAGGCCTTATCTCTATTTCCAGTTCGGGAATAACTCGCTGCATTTATTCCCCCTGTAGTGACAAATCGAATTCAGATGTGAAACCCTTTAACATGTCACCTAAATATGTTAAACAAACGAGAAGCTAACCGGAAGTAGCTTCGTGAGGAGGATAAGCTTCTCAGTTATCCTGAAGGTATGCTGGGAGTTTGTATAAGAATATTCTCAGCAACTGGGGGTTAGTGGAAGCCTACTTACTACTTCCCCTCAACTTAAACCTTCTTACCACTAACAACTTCATTCACCAACTAATTCTCACGCTTGGCCTGCTTCCAGAATCAACCACTAGGCGACCATCTACACGGCCATCGCCCTAATCTGATCCCACGTGATCTGCGTCCAGCGCCTGATTGGATGATAAGACAAGATGGTGGTGATAATGGGGTCCCTTTGGGGACATTTTCCTGCAAGAGAAGACGGGTGTAGTCTCCTTGTCGCCAGTGTACTGTACTCAAGAAAATATGCACCATCAAGCACCAAAGCAACGCAGCACCATCGGTGCGTTGTAATACTATGCCAAAATTACTACACTGCCTTCCACCATTTCTGGAAGACTACAACCACTCTAGTCAAGAGGTCGATCAAGAGTTGGAAAGAACGACTCCACAGTCCTACAATGCCTTTGTTTAAAAGGGGAAGGAACCCTTCTCATTTTTTACTTGTATGGAAATGATGCCAGACTTAGAATCGCTGGAGATGAGAGATAATAAACGGCTAGAAGTATGTATGTAAGAGCCAGGCCTAGGGACTATGTGCATTCATGCGTGGTGAAGGACTTTCATCCCTGGGCCGGATCTATTCTGGTAGCTCTGTATTAC
This sequence comes from Sthenelais limicola, assembly GCA_942159475.1. Classification (NCBI taxonomy): domain Eukaryota; kingdom Metazoa; phylum Annelida; class Polychaeta; order Phyllodocida; family Sigalionidae; genus Sthenelais; species Sthenelais limicola. Next base: position 108,250,087 of record OW804095.1, on the reverse strand, counting down.
TTTTATAAACTCCAAATCCTCTCATCAGGCCCTAGAGGTACATGTACTTGGTGGGCTCTTTGAGAAATCGATCCAACAAGGATCTCACATTAATCAAAAAGCATGTATGGAACTAGGCGGTGTCAGTGTGAATAGAGAAGCGATTCTTTAAGAGGAAATGCCTCAAAAGTCTTCCATTTTCACCAAGAGCGACATGCTCCGATCTTCAATAGAGGATGCCGATTTCCATATGAGAGTTTCAGGAGAAAGAAGTCTTCAAACGAAAAGAACCCAACTGTCAATTTCCGCCATGGAAAACGACGTTTTCTACAGCAAAGCCTTCTTTGAACCGGAAGTGTAACACAAGTGTAGAGATGATGGATGAAGCAGCATTGCCAGGTCCTTTTTGAGTAATCCACTATAACCATGAACCGACCTTTAGGTTATCCTTTCTCCTCCTTTCCAACGACAAAGGCCTTATAATAATATCTGGAAGACAAGGCACGACAAATATTGCATATCTTCTGTCTACATGACTTTTTGTGTTCCCTATTCAATTCTGTCCCGTTTCCAGAGACACTTTTCTACAAATATCACCAGTCGGCATTCAATATGCTGTCCATAATACATGTAGTTATAAAACCCAAATTATCTCAGCTAAGAAGTTTGAAAGGCATAGTAATACCGATGATTCATGATAAATATTCTCTAAATATGGCATGCTTAGAGGGTAACAGAAAGCATTAGTAAACCTTCCTCTGGGTGACGTGCCGTCCTCAATCCCAAAAGTAGTAAGCTAAGATGGACTCTACTACTTGTCGCCTGACTTAAACGTGACTTGAATAATGATGCGAAGTCTTTCTTGCAGTGGACCTACCCTTCTGAACTCCCATTTACACAATCCAACAATACGAAGTTAACTAAACAGTATTGCCTTTAGCGAGGCCCAAAGGGGATGTCTTGCGAAGAGTTTGGATACCAAGAAAAATGCATTGGAGATGAGGGGAATGTGTGTGTTCATTTCTTCTATGCCTTCAACATGCCAGCCGAGAAAGCTGTCCATTACTGTTGAGTAATTTTCACTTTGTTAGAGTTTTATCACTATTATAAGGATACTTATAATATTGATGTTTTGATGTTTAAAATACATTAGTCGAAAACGTTGAAGACTTGGATTATAGTAGCTAAGCACTACTATTATAATAAATTCTCACATATAAAGAGTATGGGTCGGTATAATTAAATACCATTGTATATATTTGCCTCACCTCAGGTCGCTTAATCCCATCTTAGCTAATTCTGGTCAAATAATAATATACTCGATGACAGATACTCAAGATTTGAACAATTTTGTCCAAAGCGTTATCCTCCTCATAGGATCGTACGATCTACAAAAGACTTTAAAATTACAAATGTACCAAGGACACCCTCTGACAATAATTGTCTCGCTAATGCAAAAGCTAATATTAAAAACCTCTTATCATCTCCAACAAGAATCACAGCTACCTCTGAAACAACATTAGAGTTAATCTATACCAACTCAAAAATAGTCTTACATTCTGGTGTCCTTGACATTGATATAGGTATCATGTCTCATATCACCACTCTTAAACAATAAACACACCCACACAAATAATCCGATAAAGCTATTAAATGACAATCAGGAAATTCCTCACGATAACAAACCAAATCATTTTAACAACTTTTTCGGACAACCTTGCAAATATTATACAACCCCCGCCCCCCCCCCCAACCCAATCCAAATTTCGAGACTGAACAGAAAGAATCCACCCATGGAATAAAAACGAACCAAAATATTCCTCAGTTCGCCTATGTCCCAGTCAAAGAAACAGAATTAGGAAAACAATCAAGGTATTCCTTCTAGTAAATCAACAGGAATTGATAATATGCCATCTTGGTTATTAAAAATAACTCTCCTGGCCATATTTCTGAAATTCAAAGCACTTATACATGACAAACAAAACCATGGTTTATTTCATGTGGTGCATACGTTCCGTACTTATTTTCTCATCTTTCATACCACATTGTATCCGCAACTTCCAATCACAGGCGTCAATGTCTTAGAGATCTAATGCAAAGTTATAAAGAATCTAGGACACATTGTAATCGATATCAGAATTAGTCGTTAAGAGGAATTTAGGAAGGTTCCTGTTAAAGACATTGTTCTTGTAACGCATGGGAGATTTCAGGTAATCATCACAAAGGATTTTGATCCTCAATAGCTCCACGGCTGAAGTGCAAAGTGATCACCCTTAAAATGGAATGTTTATTTCAGTAATTCCCTCGCTTTCCGAACCTGACTCCTAATGTTTCGAGTATCTGGTACCCAAACATGTTTATGACATCAGGGTGGCGATTGCATTTATTAAGCTTATGCACGATCAAAGGGGAATGCTTTTGTTTTTATCACCATACATGGGCCCATAATGATAACCACATAATCCTATCCTAATGGGTCTGCCGTATGTTAGACTTGTCTGCTGCATATTGCATTCGGATGTAACGATTTTGTATTAAGGAATAAAATTCCGGCACTTGAATAACATCAAAGCTTCGTCTAGGATTCTATGCCGAACAGAAGCCAACATTTTTGTCAAGTTGTGTTGTGTTCTGATTTTTAAAGGCAAGCAGCCTTGACCTTGAGAAGAATTTATGACACGCATCCTTAAATTTCTCCTATGCACTTGTCAAGAATATGGGCCCGCTATGAACATACCTACCAAGATCGATGGACCCACTGAAAAACATGCTTCCAGATTCATGATAATATCTCTTTTACAGATACATGTTCACAGCTGTTAATTGTGGGCGCATGCCCGTTGAGTCGATCAACCATACAATGTACTCATAATGTTAAAAAAGAAGTAGCATCCTGCAGAACATTGTTGGGGCCTATATCAGTGGTTCCATGAAAACTGTCCTGAAAAGATATGAACATGAACTACTCGTCCTAAATGGCTTAGATAAATTCTAAACTTGGAGCTTCTCCTTAGGTTTCTAATGGACATGGCTGGGAAAACTCAGTCATAAATTTGACATGTACTGATATGGCGCACATTATGTTGTACATTTTACTGAAGGCAAATCTTTTGGAAGTTTTGGTAATGGATATAGAATTACTCAGGCACCCCAGGCAAGTTCTTTGGTTAATAATACAGCAAATTATAATCAATCTATTTCATTGCAAGGTTAATCCAGACACTTGAAAAGCAAAAGATAAAAGAATACAAGTTTGAAAGTGCACTTCCAATGAGTCAAGTAAAGTCTACTGCGAAAGATCTTTTGTTCTTTATTCAAAGGTTTAGGTATCAAGAATTTCTATTTGAGCTTTGTATTCATTGGTGGAGTATTCGCTCTTATCTCGATATTTTTTATCTTCAAACATTCCTAAATAAATATATTTGGAACTTTGAATGTTTCATGTGGAAGAAGTGTTTGCCGTTGTTCTTATCATCTTATCATGTGTCTTCCTCACACACGCATCTCTGACATATTGATGCTCTAAAGTGGATGTAGACAAGGATATATCATATTTTTCTTAGTAAATTAATACAGTCGATCAGTAGTATATAAAGAGGCCGACCAAGTACTATCAAAGATATGATGTTTTCCAATAAATTTTCCTCTGTGTTATGTCTTCCAAAGCGCAGACGTTGTTGTTGTATTTCACACGATCTCCCTCGTCAGAGCTTCCCTCTCTATGCCTAGTTTTACTCGATAGAAGCATTTTAAAAGTGCCATGTCATGCTAGCATTCTGAGAACGAGAGAGTCGCACGCCACACGCTAAAGATGATTAACGAGATGTTCTCGTGTCTGCCAGAACAGAGGAAAGATAATATAACTCTAAATCCTCCGATATAAAATACACCTTGATGCTTCCTTCAATAACTACATCCATCGGTCTCCCAATACACGGAGCAGGCTTCTGGCTAGATGCCTTATTAATCGTTACCTCTATTATGCCACCCCGGAGCAATATAATACCACGACCTCCTCAATGATAGGCCCTCAACCCCCGTCTATATAAAATCTACTGAAAAGATAGCCAGCACAAGTAGTCAAGAGGCCACATTCGATATTATCAGACAGTACCACTCAAGAGGCACCATTGTTCTGGATACTCGCCTAGGTTATTGGGCACGTACATGCATATAAATAGCAAAACTAACAGGCAGACTCCTTTGGGAACATGGGTCGCGTATAAATAGTAATCATACCAGGCAAAGGCTTAATGATTCGGTGCATTAAGCACAATGCCTTAGCTATCTTATCAAAATATGAACGTTGGCAAATAGGTTTAAACAGATAGAAACCACACTTAGAATTCATGTTCGAATGTTTAATGAGACAAAATAATTTCTAGTGTATGTGAGATGATCATCACTGAGTACATTTATAGGAGGGGAACCGATATTGACTTGTCTGCGAAAACACGAGCTATATATACTCTCCTCCCCCTCCTCCAATTTCTGGCCCTCAATACGACTTCGATTCTGTACAGCAGACATTGGGTGGATTAATCTTAAATAGTGTCCCCTTGATATTCAGCACCATCCCTGCTCGTTTGGTGACTACACGTCATTGATACTATGTATCTGAGATCCTAAGATCAGACAATGAAGACGACATACAACCAATACCCCTAAGCTTACGGCGACTGGTGCTCTGTATGCGCTTGATGCACCCTTCCTCAGTGGTGCTTGGTAGCACACCCCCTTCTCAACCCTCCTCACAACCAGCACCACCCTCTCGCTCTTTCTCCGTGGTACACCAGTCCCAATGGCCCAACCTTACCACTTCGTTCGTCGCTGAGAGGAGAACAACTATTTCCATGATCGCTGCTTATACTGGGGAGGAATGGGCTTTTCAAGGAGGCCAGTCCTACGTGCTTAAATCAATAAATTGGTATTTGGGAGACATACACAATGCTGATCTTCTTTCCTGCCTCCAGGGGTCCCTGGTGTAAGATATCTCGAAATGTAAGACTATATCAAAGTGTATTCATATATTCAAGCAGGGTTTTATGGAGATGTTTTGCTGTTTCCCTACTGCATGGGTTAAAGGCTTCAACAACCCCAGAGCACAAAGGTGATGAGCTTTGTGTATCAGAAACTGAAAGACTCACTCGACCCTTATATTTTCTCAATCGAAGTGGAACTTGTGACTCGTTTCCCTTACAATTCAGTATACAAGTCTAGTAGGTACCCGATTTCTCGTTCTACTTTAATACGTTCATAGCTGGATCATTTAGGGAGTGTCATTGTATTAGCAGAAAAATAATATAGGGGCAAGAGAATGTACTCACAAGAGGTACCCTCTGTACAACAGTACAAAACTGTATTAGTCAGAAAATCAATACATGCTACGCTTTGTTCTCGGCGGAATACTCAGTATTGGTGAACGCGTTTTTATCATTGACGTCATACATTATTATCAAAGTTATCGTGATTCGTTCTATGATGCTTTTGATAGCGTTTGAGAACCAATTCCAGAAGCATTATTAGCGTATCATTTTTCGCTAATATTCTTTCTGCCCAATCTACCTCATTATTTATTCATTGTCTAAGAGTGAGAGGCAAATCTGCAGTGAGACTGGCAAGGCGGAACGAATGATCACAGAAATTATGGTTTGTGTGGAAAGCGAAGTAAGTGGGCGAAGCTTCATAGGCATGAACGAGATACTTGGCCCATTGAACCTTCGAAAAAGGCAGGGGTGTTGGAGTAGCTCTGTACCGAGCAGGCAAGACAGAAGCCAAATGCCTGTCTAAATGTCTGAAATACTGTTCAGTGCATTTCCCAGGTCCCGATGATGCGGAATAGTTGAACTGATAAGTATTGCAACCCGATAGTCAACTAAGATATTTAAGTTTATAAGCTTGCATCGATAGGTTGCCTATGAAATGAACGACGTTTAATTATTTATGAGCAATAGCAATGAACCTGTTTGAAAGTCCTATCCATCACATACATTTCTTTGCGTCCACTTCACTCGTGGTGCATGTATGTGTCATATTAAGTCAATTATATACATCGGAGTTCCGTTTCATAGAAGATGTTTAAAGACAAACGAACTTAAATACCCTTTTTAAAGCATACCGTATTCATCAAGAGACATGGTTTGTATATAGTTTAAGCAAATGTCCCGCTCAATATTCAGCAAATGTTTTAATTATACATGACAGATTAAGAACACAGTTTTAAGAGTGTATGTTACTCTGTCACAATTTGCTTTCAGGTCCTGGCTAAGTTATGTGCAGTGATTCAAATATATACGTATCCTATATGGGCATTTTAATTTCGCGCAGCGGACTGTCCATTTTTCTTATTGTTGATTTTGTTTATAGTGGGTGAACAAGTTCCCTCGCGGGGTTTTTTTCACTTGGCCCAGTAATCAAAAAAGATATATCAATAACAAGCTTCCATAGAAGAAACAGCGTATTATACAATATCTGGAATAAGATGCTTGGACATATAATCACTTGCCACTTTCTCCACTTTCAGGAAGTAGTGTTGGTGATTACTGGAATTTCAGATTTAGACATGCAATGTGTGTGATCGATTATGATATAGAATAGAATCACTTGCCACTTATCCACTGCTTAGTGATAATATTGGTGATTTCATTACATCGTTTTCCCTCTTAACCAATAGATCAATACATGTTGGAATTGTGATGCGCGCATTGTACAATTATAAATCACAAATTCTGGTTTATAGAAGACAATTTAAAGCATACAAATTTGAACTTAGTTTTCTGGCATGTATTTTAACCAAATTGTGTCGTTAACAATTTTAAATTGTTTTCTGAATCAGCAATGAATAATTGAAATATTTGTGACTCTGAGCGGGACATATACGCAGAAAAATGGTTGCCTCTTAAGGAATATGATTTAATGCGATCAAATTGAACGACGTTTAATTATTTATGTTCCTATTCAAATCAAAAGTGTATATCTTAAAATGCATTCTATGAACTAGTATTTGTCGCTGATAATTGCCTTTAGTGTGTCATGGATTACAGTGGAAAAAGATGCAATGCAAACCAAAGGGACAGACAATGAAATTAGAATATCATAGATATCTGAATTACTGCACATAATTTGACCCAGACCTGGAAGCAAATTGTGACATAGAGTAAGATACAGTCATAAAACTGTTTTCTGAATCGGACATGAATTATTGAAACATTTGTTGAGCATTGAGCGGGTTATACTATATATAATGCACACGCAAATATTCTGAAAGAATATGTTCTAATTCAGTAAAATCCACTCCTAAGTTCAAATTTGTAAGTCTTAAAATGTATTGTACGAACCTGATTTTGTGATTTACATTTGACTTTAGTATAATGCATACAAGATGTAATGTAATATTTAAAAAAAAGACAGTGCGCTGCAAATTCATGCAATTAAAAATGCCCATCTAGGATTATATGAATCACTGCACATAATTTGGCTAGGATCTGAGAGGAAATTGTGACAGCGTAAAATACATTCTTAAAGACAAACAACACTATTCGCAATGCAACTTCTTGAACTAGGATGGGAAACACACATTACCGGGGAATTTGTCCCAATTTGGTATGGTATTAGTAAAAAATGTATCAAAAATCAATAACAATTTGGCTGAAAACTGTGTTAGATTTGTTTTGCCATGTTTTAATATTAAAGGTTTAACTATAGAGGCCTATGGAAATTTTCAGGAAAACACATTATTACAATGGAAATATTCCATTTTGTTTGACGATGTCTGTGAGAAGATAAGTACTACCTTAATATTTTGGCAGGATTGACCCTCTTATTTCTTGATACTTAGATTTGGGATCAATCTTTTGGATGGTACTCGGCCTGAGACATCCAAGTTTAAGGCCTAGTAACCTAAAAACTAGCCCGGTGAACCGTCATTACTTGTTATTAAAATGTTCACAATGAATTAAAGTATTGCTCCTGAAAGTAGCTTGAAAATCTGTGCTCTATGTCTTGCCGCGTTTTAATTATCTATGACCAATTCTGAAACCAGTTTGAGGAATATATCTTACTTTATGTCCCAATTTGCTTTCAGGTCCTGATTCAGTGATTCAGATATATACTATCTGCACTTTAATTTCATGAATATGCATGCAGTAAACTGTCCATTTTTGTTAAATAAAAAGACTTCGATCAAACACTACATAAAAATAGGATGTGATATGATAGGTTTTTCAAGAAAATGTTCCCAAAGCACCGTCAGGATATGAAAAGAGGTCCTGCATTGTGTTTACAACCTTCTTATAAACTTACGGCCTACGATATCTTAACTAGTCAGATACACATAATTTATTTATGATCTGTATTGATAGATCTGGTTCGGCGTAGCCAGTCGACGTCACTCTACCTCTGCATGAATGATCACCGCCTAAATCCCTCGGAGGGAGGCTTACAAATTTGATAAGCAAACCATGGTCATGGGAGCTACTTAGCTAAATCATACATACAAGCGGCTATTGATAGTCTTTGCAAGGATCGAGGTATCCAGGTCCATCATGTTATACAATGCATACAATTTTAATAGTGTGTGGTATTTATCTGATGGTATTTGCTTAGCCTGTTCGCATCACACCCAGAATTTGACCTATGAGCGGGTCCAGGACACACGTGGTCAGTGCCCTTCTTTAAATGTTGCCACTATACTACATCTGCACATCTGCTTCCTTAGAAACACGTGCCAATGTTGATAATGGAAGTCCCGGAGAAGAGTGGATAAAGGGCATGGGGAAGAGTAGGATCATCTAAGGCAGTATATTCTCTCCGTTTGTTTGAAGAACATGGAGGAGTGAAGGCCAAGATAAGTCTGGAAGATGATCTTGGTATTATTGACGTAGCGATATCTATGATCCCTTGAGCTATTCACCGCATCTGGTGTTAATGACGAGCCATAGCCTGAGTGCTTACTGTGAAGAAAGGGATGTTCGTCTACTGGTACCACAAAACTCGGTCGGAAACATACAACCTGAGATGTGACCTTTTAACATGACTTGTCCCAACGAGTTATAGTTCTAATTTCTTCCCTATTTTGCATCCATTTATAAAGAGCTATAAAGACTAATCCAAACAGCATCTTGCAGAGCATAACAGCATAATCTGTGCTGGAGCTCTCAATGATCCCTAGGTATAACAACCTATAAAATACAGGGGTTTAAGATCTTCACATGACGGAGGTTGGAAGACACTCAGGAAGTAATTTGAGATTCAGAAATGTATTTAAAGAGGGAAACAATTAAGAAGAGTGGGTGTAAAGGGGAGAATTGAATACATACCATTCACTTTTATCAATAAGTACCTAATTTCACAAAACAACAAAGGTCAGTCGAAAGTGAAATAGAGTAAAGAAGTAAAGAGTGATGTTAAGGATAAGAAAATTATTGCAAAAATCAACTGACATACAGGCCCAGGATTACTATCAAAACATAGACCTCAACTTTGATTTTATCGAAGTATAACATCAACTACGATCTTGACTGAATTTCGAAATCAAAGTGATAGCTGAGGATTCGGTGCTGACAGCAAATTTGCCGTTGTTACTCAATGGCAAATCTGTTTCAGCTTTGAATAATTAGGACCAGTTGGCACTTCTCCAAAATGTTGCGACTAAATCAGTCGGAAAATCTTGAGTCACAACAAAACTCAAATAAAGAGGTAGAGTATATACAAATAATCACCACGCAGTTCACTGGGGAACAGGTTACTGGACGCTTGATAGAACTCAATCATGGACAGGCAATCTCTCATCACTTCGCCTTTCTCCAGAACTCTGTCCTGTGGAGGAAGAAGTATTCAGCCAAAATAGTTGGATAGTTTTTAAATAGCGGGCAATCCGAGGAAGGTTTTAATACCCTGCCAGAACTGTGGGTTTCGACCTTTGGAACCAATGCGCTGTCATTGACGCAGGTTGTCATCATGCTTAATTACCTCAGAATGTCTCTCAATAAGCTCATATATCAGCGGGTGATACTCTTCCAGCCGTTATATCGTGACTAATTGTGATCTAATAGTAACAGTTTACTTCGTACTAAACGAGCTTTCCTATTAATTGGCAATTAGCGTATATTACCACACTTTGAAAAATTCATACAGGTACAGTACCGCCGTGCCTGCCGATGATAACGGACGTTAGGCAATGGGGCGGGTAAAATAACAATTAGAACAAGGATGGTTTCAAATATACCCGCGGTGAAAAAAACTAACGGGATGAGAAAAAAGAGAGAGGACATTCGTCTAAGTGGTAGGAGGCTGTGCTGAACCCCTTGGGAAAGATTTTTTCCGATGTGAGAACCTACCAGAGCTATGAGTTTTCCTAATCTTTTTTCCTGCCCGAGCCAAAATCTCGGCGGTTGACATAGAGGTGCCCATACAACCGAAGTCCTTAACATACTTCTGATATGTTCATTACATGCCTGAGGCGGTAGGCTATGGGACCATCCACAGAGGAGAAGAATATTAGAGTTGAAGGGCTAGAGCTGGATAAGCACACAAACCCCCTCCCTTGCTCCTATCGCATGTTGGCTCTGAAGGTGTGCCTATGTTTAACGTTGCGGTTATATGTTTTTCCCCCTCGACATTCTGTATACAATATCAAAATAGTCACTCCTAGCTGCTACGGCGTATATATACGTCGCATGCTGTGTAAAACAGGGGGAATACAGGCCCTGATACACAAGTAACCCAGGGAGATGCATAGCGGAGAAGATCCAGAAATGTGAAGGTTAACTTGTATACGGCCCTCACCACGTCCCCTGTGTCCTGATGGAGAACCAAATTACTCCCCTAGCATAATCTAACAGATATGTATATGCCTCTGATGGACAAAGATGGGGATCTTTACTTGCTATGAATAGCATTGTGTCAGTTGTAATATTACTAGTTTACCCAGGCGTCAAAACCAATGAGTACTAAAGCCCAGATGCTTTCAGCCAACGAGGCCCACATGAGCCTCATAATGTATTAATTGGGGGCAGTGAATCTGTAAACAGGTCCAATGAGAAACATTGTTCAGTAAGTTTCAGGGATATGATAAACCACCTTATAAATCTCAACACAACATTATTATTGACTGAGAGAAATATGAAAGGATTCCATTGGCTCGGAATAATATCTAAAGCTTTTCTTTCATTTGGTTACATTGAATGGCCTAGGAATTAGGGGCTCTTTGTGTCGCTTTTGTTTGGCTTTAAAAGGCTAGTCCACTAAGCCAATTTTCATGCGGTTCTCACGGAACTTATGCTAGCTAGGCTACACCAAGGTTTTCGTCCTTGTGGCAGATACGGTTCTCTAATCCGGCACCATTGGTTTACCATTAGCCGTAATGTGAAAACCGGATGGGCCGTAAGGAAAAATCTCTTGGTGAAGTTACACCTTTAGTGGAAAAGAGTCCTCTGCGGCGCAAAATCGCATGAGAATCGGCTTAGTGGACCAGAGCCTTTATTCTTAATTTCCTCTTACTTAATTCTTGGACATTGCCCGATGTACATCCGGGTGTAATTTTCTGTAGGCTCACCATAAATCTACTGTGTATATAGTCGTTTCTGAAAGTGTCGACTTAGGCAAGCAATTTGTCACGGGGTGCGCACACAGGATTAAAGCTCGCCTGGACAGTGCCTCAATAGTTTAGACCTGCAGGTTAGCCCAGCGTCAGGTTAGATGCAGCTGCAGGGACCTATCGATTACAAGATTTGTGTACAGCCCATTCACTCGATGAGTATGGTGTTGTTATACAGTGCAGCTCTTGATTAATTATAATGTGTTTAGCATTAGTGCAGACCCGGTATTTGTGCATTGAGGGGGATCGATAATGATGTAACCATAAGCTTCATTCTGTACTGAATATCCAGAAATCTACAGAAACTCTAGCTGCACCATTACATTATTGAGGCAGGCCATTTTTATGTCAGAGTCTGTGGTCAAAAGAGGGTGATCACGATTCTTATTTGCTCTTTGAAAACGGGTCACTGTGTCCTGGAGAGATACCAAAGGAATAATCGATGAGCTGAGGGGAAAACATGTAGGACGATGTTTCGCCTTCCTAATTTAGCGTAGTGTCGTTGTGCTGCCTATAATATTCTTTGAAAATGGAAGTAAAATTAATCGTGTGGTAAATGGTGTTTGCTTAAAATTAAGTATAGAATAATATAACGGAAGATGAACGGGAGTTTATGCCTATGGATTAGTTGAGGATAATCTAAAGCAATTAAGCAAATTAAGTCGAGGTCTTATGCAACCCGATAAGTCAAGTACTAAAAGCAGAAGCCTTACAAAGCTCTTAAACCGAATATCTGAATATGGATTAGAGCCGGGATCCTCTCACGGTTTCCATCCATCTCGAGAAAGATGTGAGAGTATCTGCGACCAAATCGCCGCACTGAAATCAATACAGTGCGGACCAATACGGATAGAAACGATGGATGCATCAGAGAAGACCGGGAAATATCGGTTCACATTCGTAGCACGTGATGGGAAAATTAATCATGTATGTCTATCAATCTTATCATTCTCCGCCAATACAATAAACCGATCAATAGGAAAATGAGAAACGGATAAGCCCGACTGAAAACAAGGGTAGACTAAATTATACATTAACTTATAATAGACCAAGTGGTCCGGTAGTTGTATAGGCATATACGAAACCTCCGTCGTTCAATTAGATTCATATTAAGTTAACGATTTTACTAACTAATCTCTTCGCATCTGCTGTTGTAGCTGTCGTTTAATACTTCGATGCTGTTAACCAGCCCTTCCTTCACGACCAAGCTCATGTAGGTCGACACAAGATTAAACGCTGTTAAATGTGAAATATAATCCTCGGCATAATCTCCAATATGATGATAAAAAGACGACCTGTTATTCCTGTTCTATCTACCAAGCAAAGTTGTTGAACCGAGTTACAGGGAAGAGGATTACTAATTCTTTCCCCTGACCGTTTATCTCAGAGGAGGATCCTGACAGGCGAGTAAATTCTCTTGATATTAAACCGTACTACTCAACTTTTTATCATCAGATAAGACGGTCTCCTTGTGCCGATCCTTCCTATAGTTATATACTGTGAAGAAACACGTGCAAGTTCTTGCAGCATAATTTGTATTTACATTATGATTGACCAGTATATTGCAGTCGTACTAGAATCATCTGTTCGTGCGAAAGGAACCAGCCTATTGGAGAGAATACGTAGCAAGAAGGAGCTATATATTTGAATTGAGTAACTCGAAGCAGAACTTCAATGTGCACGGTGAAAGGAGCGTGTACATATACTATATAGACGTATACAGAGGCCTGAAATACCTGCCTGGGACTGGAGGGTTTGGATGCTTGAAGGTCGCAGAACTCATCCGCCAGAATGCCTCTTCTTGGCACCACACCTATGACCCAGGAGGGTCGCTGAGCAGATCTTGAGCAGATCTTCCTAGTAAACAGTGACTGGGCTAATCTTGAGGAGGGATATAGGAAGAGCTATCTAGAGACTACCAGGTATGAATTGGGTATAGCATGGTGCAGGGTTTCCTCCCTGAAAAGTGCACGATGGGTGTATTCGTAAAGCTTGAGTACAGCTTGGTATAAAGGCAAAGATCCAAACTATACTACATGTACTTTTAAAATGAGCTGTACAAGTGCATATATATAGACAGGATGTTATAACACTATTCTTATATAATCCTCTATTATAAACTTTATCATATATGTATTAGTGATTTCATGATGACACCATGGTTAGATCATTACTCACAAACTAAATATGTATAATCTCTATCTCTATTTCCTCAATTACCCTGTGAAGGCGTCGCCATGCAGGCACATCCTTGCAGTCTGGGGCGAACCCTTAAAGGGGTGTCGAGCCTGGTACACATATGAGAAAAAGTACCCACACTCTCTGAGTCTCATCATATTCTTTTGGCGCACCGCGCAAAGTCTAAAATAATCATAGGTTTTTCAATTTCATCTGAGCCATTAGTCAGTAGTAAATCAGTGGTCGTTGGGCCCTTTAAAAGATTTTAAAATGACACATATTGGGGTGGGCGTCATAACATGCATGAGTGGTCCCGTTATCTTGATACAGTTAGGTGCTCATGGTCTTAAGGGCAGGAGGGCTTAAAGTAATTCTTCCTCAAGCCAGACCTATCCCCCTTTTAACCCCGACCATGTAGTCACCCCGCTGAAAGCATACTTATCATGCACAATCTGCAACTCATGGTTTCTAGTCGCCCTGGCACAACCCTTAAGTGCACTCCAACGCCACTGGTATGGAGGTGGGCGCCTGTCCATCACTGCAGGGCAAGTCAATATAGATACCTGAATTTCCATAACTCTTACTCTGGTGAGTTTGGATTCCCACGTCTCGTTTATTAAAGACTGTCCAGATAACACCTTAATCGATCAATCGCCTTCAGTAAAACTAAAGCTCATGATTGCAATGCGTGCAAATAATGTAAGGGCCTCTGGGTTCTGGTTCGGAGTGTATGGTGCCTCCCATCCAGAGACTCCTATTTGATACACTATCTCCATGTATCTTCACTGACGATTATTACAAATGGGTTTAGTAGCCACTTGTATAGGTATTAAGAAAACGAGATTAGTTCTGGTTTTCTATTCAGCACTTCAGTCAAATATATTGCTCGTATTCCTGCAATAATTAGAGGTTGATAATAAGTGGAACGTTTCACGTAAAATAGATGGGTTTTTTGATGCTCAAAATTGAATATTGATTTGTCATAATTGATCTTCGCATTATGGATTGAAAGGGCGTGATTCAAGAATATGTGATATAATCAAATTTCTTAAGGCATGTAAATTACATTATAAACGCGACCGTGCCTACCCATTGCAAGAATTAGATGGTCAGGCAGTGCTCCTCTCAGAGTATGTGCATGATCGCGGTATTAATACACTTGGTTGCTCGCAGGCACACTCTCGCCGACTGATTTTCATTTGATACTTCTGCTTCAATCTCAAGAAGAGATGGTCTTTTAAACCCGAATACCGCCCGCAACATGGAACACACACTTGGAGAGATTCCTATTGATGGGCTACTGCAGTCAGTAATATGGTTTCCAGCGAGCCGAGAAGTCATCGACCACCATGTTTGTTTACTGTATTGGTTGGGGCGCCAGTGGAGCAGCAACGCCATTATTGTCATTGCCGCTCTGAGATTCCAGCTGTCAATAATTCTCAACAACCCGTCAGCTGAAATGGGTCTACAATACACACCTTTTGTGCCGCGTATTGAACCGAAAATCGAAACGAACAGGCCACATACTAGAGGAGTCTGCTATACCAATACACAACGTGCCTGCGCAAGTGTATGCTAGAATGACTCGAAGACACAGGACATGGCTAAGAGCCAGAGCCATTGGTCACGGCATTCCATGCAAAGTTCGGAAACAATGACAAGTATTCCGAAATCCTCATATTGATTCCTCGCTCATACCTATCACTAAGCTAACCAGAGTCTCTGCTAGGTTTTGCACTGCAGGCTTCGACCGTGAAGGAATTGCCTCCTGGCGTTGTTTGGTTCTGGCTGCTCTTTTGAGCAACTCCTCCTCTTCCCTCTCAAGTGTCTCCCAGTCTAGTCAGCCAACACCCCTCCCCCCTCAGGCTCTTTTTCTATTTCTAAACGTCGCACCACATTTCTCTTCTACCAAAGCCTACTGAGTGCTCTTGGACTGCCGTCTGTGTCAAAGACGCAATTCCATAGTAGCAGGCCTGAGTAGGCTGGATATTTCTCTATTGTAATCTCTAAGTGGTCCATATTGGGCACATATCTTCCCAGGCACCAATACCATCTCGCTTTAACGATGACCTCAGCTGCTGTCTCTAAATACACATCTTTCCCGAACATTAAAATTTGGATTGTTTCCAATATTAAATCATTATTTACATTTATTATTTCTGAGACGAAGTGGTTTACATTTGAGGGAATTATTTATCCAATCATTGCAGTTGTTTCCACTCTTCGACCTCATAAAAATCCGAGGAGTGTTTTTTTTAAATATTATTATTAGGGTAGCACAGAGAGGGGCGGAGCGACAAACCCACGTTTAGATAAAATCTGAGGAGTGAGCATGTATAACAAGAATTTTATAGTACGCAAAACTGAATCAGTAATAATCCCAATACACAATTACTTCGAATGGGGTTTGATAAAACATCCCATACAAATAGATACCATCGAAATAGATAAATCTATATAATTGAAACAAATGAAAGGTTCATGCTTCAGAAGGTAAACGTGCCAGCATTAAGCATGTGACAAATTATTTTAGTAATCAAGAAAATCAAAATATATAATGAGACAATATGGACTTGAATAAAATAACAAATTGAATGGTCATAAGAACCGAGCTAACCCAAACCATTCAATGATGCCTAAACCAGATTGATAGCGCTACATTATGCGATAGAAACCTATAGAATATATTCCTATGGACGTTTTCCGAAGGACACCAGGCCCCAACGTCTGAAAGTATTATGATATACATCCATAATCGCAGGAAAGGGTAATTACTTTTAATTTCCACGTAATCATTACCTTTAACATGCATTGTTTTGTTCGATATCAGGAGGCAAACTCCTTCCTGCGTAAACACTACTTTGACATATTGACCGCGGCCAATGATATATATCCACATCATTGCCCGAAGAGTAATTGAAGCTGCAATAATCATTTTGTATCGAGTTACTTTATACTTTTATGAGCAGGAAAAACGTTCGATACAGTTTAACATCACAGGTCACCCATATCGAGCTCGCCAAGGTAAATTATACTTTCAAAATACCACGGCTGCTTTATAGACCATGCCGGTTCATTGAACAGGACGTTATGAAAGGCACCATTACCAAATATCGATCACTATTATAATGTTAAATCATCTGTGCTACTTTTCCCGCTCCCCGAACACTAGTTACTGTTAACTAGGTTTAGATACTGATTCTTTTTGTACAGACACTGCACAAATTTCGCGTGTATTTAATCGTGTTTGCATGGTATGAACATGTATGTCCTGTCTTTTCATTTGCACATCAATCACATGAGAAAATATATGCCATATGAGACCATGGCTTGTAAAATCAATGAACATGAAATTGATAAGTGGTTTTCGCGGGGAAGCGTTAACTCATGCCATGGGAATGAACTCGGTGACACACGTACACCTGGGGATAATTAGCATGAAATATGAAAAAATGTTATGGAAAGGACCCTCCGATGTGGGAGATGAAAGAAACACCCATATGCAATGGAATGGAATAGTTATATGGGTAGGATATATAATACATAAGGAAATTTACTGAAGCAAGTAAAACAAGGGCTGCTCCTTTTATTCAATGCGAGAAGATCGTTTTATTTCAGTACTGAGCATCTTGAGGTAAGGCCAGACTAATGTTTTTCCATGCCAAAAAACGACGGGCATATTCGATTCTGTGTGATGTGGGATATAAAGGGCCTCATTAATTCTCTCAGATGTAGAACTTTGATGTCGATTTCCGGAGCACCAAAACAAACCTCTTTGTCCCTTTTGCACTCGACCACAACTGGAATAGGCCATAAATTTATACATTGAATTGCTTGCTTGGACCATTTTGTACCCAACAGAGAAAGGAAGCAAAAGTTAACTCTACCTCGGAAAAGAAATGCTTGTACATAGGAAGCCCTTCGATTTGCAACTGTTTTGTGGTGGCAGATGGGTCATGTTGACGTTAATGTCAAACAAACACGACAGTATTCATCTGATAGAAATAATTGTATTTGGTAGCTAACAGCATTTGATGAGGAAACCACCCAGGGAGAAAGAAAACTGGAATTCACACTTTTACTGTCATCACTTCTTTTTCAATACCCCATTATACACGGAGTGTCCTATATTTACATTGAAATGGTTATATTACATCAAATCCAAAAGGTGTCTCCGTGCCTCCAACAAATAGTTATACACGTATATCCAAGGTACTGTGGAAAATTATCCCAATAATTTAATGTAGTAAAAGGGGAAAATAGATCATCAATGATTGTTGAAATTAGTGTCAGTATAACACTACTCATTTCAAATAGCATTGCTACTGATAAAGAAATATATATGCGACACTTTTGCCTGTAATTTGTTGGCTCTTGATGTATGTTGGAAACATACTAGAGTAAATGTATGGCATTGCTTAATATAAGGAGACTTGAGGCCCTACTAAATGATGAAATGTTTATACTGTATATATCGATATCTAAAAGTAAATCGAAGCTCCAGAGTATCTCACTGACACATTTTGCCAACTACCGCATGTCATTCTAGCTCCGAATATTTTTAAACCAGCCGAAGTGCATTTCTTCTCAAAGTAGTCTGTGCTCTGACCGAATTTCCTGGGCCCTTCGCCACATGATGGTAAACTGTTAACATTGCTTTCGTAAACGTTGTGACAAAGTATTGCAGTTTCTACTGAGCGAATACATATTGCAAAGTCGTAGCAACAGCCAACTGTGTACAGTCTTAGTAACCCCCTTGTCAATTCCTCCTATAGAAACATACATGTTTATATCATTTATGATCCTAGATGTATTTCTTGTTTAAAATGTTTTGTGTATAACATCGATCGGTCAACAGTTGTTAGGACATCCTTAAGTTTATGGAAACGTTTTTACAATCTGTTCTTGCTGCGAAAATTGTATAACCAGGCTTAGTTGCCAATTAGTATTTACGTGATTGATCGCTTGCAATTAAGGAGAACCACAGCTAGATTTATCCAACTTGTCCGACCATGTTGATTCTCTAAGTCTCTCCCCCAAAAGATGTAATAAATTGTCAATGTCATGGACTAAGTATCTTGGAATTCTAGCAACACCTCTTGCAAATTAAGACTTGTTGTTTATTGAAACGGCCTTGGGGGTATTCCATCCACGGTGTTCTTCCTAATGACGGGAGGTATTATGGGACTCATCAACTATAAGCTGTACGCAATCAATCAATTAACTGATCAATCTTCTTACGATTATCTCTAGAGCTCAAGATCAGAGTGTTCATTTGGAAATCCCACTTAACTAATACCCAGGAAACCGGTTGGATGAAGGTATCAAGCGTCTTGCTTTCGGACCAGTTCGGGTGAAGGATGTCTATAGTATATATATAGTAACAATACATCCTTAAGATACAACTATTTATATAGTAGCACTATTCCGTAGGTTCAGGTGTTGGTTAACCCGGAAACGCTCCCAAACGAAATTTCCAAATGCCGCGAGATGATTTGCTTAGTCAGTGTTTCGTTTTGCAATGCACTTGGTGGCTTTTGTGCAGGACAACATGGTTGTATAGCAAGCGCATATCGAGGAGGAGGGAGATCATCTCATACCAGTATCTACGCATATAGCGTATACATATATATGTATACATAGAGAGAGTGTTTGACATTACACGATATGTCTGTCTGGTTAGGGGGGGGGGTTGTTCTGGCTTGCACAAACAGCCAACTTATGCAGGCGCTCCCTGAGATCACATCCTACACTGTCATATACTCGCCTGACACAAACTTCCCACGCAGAGGATTGTGTAACGAACAGGCCTTCGTATAACATAAAGAAGCCATAAGTATATGTCAACTGAGCCAGTCTATGCTTAAGTAAAAACTAACGTTATTTGTTCAACATTTAGCATTGCCTAACAGCTTATATTGTAAGCCATGAGGGGCCCCTGCCTTTGTATACCCAGGCTGTTTATCTGGCATCTTTGGTAGTCCCAGCTGCAAGTGCTCTCCCTCGGGGACTAGAACCCTTCATGGGTTGTTATACACACGTGCGGCCGAAAGCCTTCTTGGTGTGTTCAGGGGAATGACAAACCATGGGAAGCTCCAATTTTAATTTTGTGCAATCTTCGACTCCCATCGGATGATATGGTCTCTGCGAATTTCATATTGGCTCAAAAGACCACTGACATGTAATATGCACAGTGGGAGTTTCGGCAATAAACATAATATTTGATGCCTCACGAACTTCATGCGAGCAGGCTTTAGCGTTATTAAACTGGAAAAGCCATGAGCCTCTACGCTGTGCCAATACCACTTTCTTACAATACATTTCAATTTCAAGGTTTCCGGTTATAATTTCTCACTAAAATCTCAATTAAAATCGCACGTGCAACATTCAGAACGTTGGATATTTGGTATGTTATCATTTTCCCCTTCTCGAATGTTCTGGCACATGTGAAATGAAAACAGATTCCTCTTTTGACCTATTGGCAGAAATTTAGCTGAGCTAAAGTATCACCTCAAATCTAGGGTGCCTGTTGGCTTTAAAGAGCACAGGACAATCTAGGAGGCAGTGAATCGGTTGCCCTCTAGGTTGGCAGCAGTCGATCTAGAGGCAAAAATAGAAATCTTGACCTACAGCAGGGCCCTTTGCCCACCGACTGAGGGTCAGGAACATCAAAGGACTGAACGGTGCAGAAGGGCACAGGTTCCATGCACCTTGTTTATCACCAACCACTCAGATAATCAGAAGCTATTCCTATACTTGGTATTAAACAGATCAATCTAATTAATCCCGCTAATATGATGAACTAATAATCTTAGGAGAATAATGTACGTAACTGTGTGGCTATCCGCTGGCTTATACAGGACCGGTTGTGCAATATACGTTCTTATAATTCATTAGCTGTCAATGTGACATTTACCAACTGCCTTATAAAATAATGATTATATTCAACCCTAGCCTCCATTTTAAGATATGCTAGAATATGTTGTAATGTTACAGAATTGTGTGCGCTCTGGTCAATCTAAGCTACCAATACAATTTCTATAGACTATTGTCATAACTGTTCGACCCATGTTCTCAATTAGATAGCCGTTTCTTGCATTACTGCCATTATGAAATGCACTACACTTCTTTAAGATCTCAAGGCAAGTGATAGAAGAAGGTGCTATTTCCCAAGAAGTTGTGTTATTCAAACAAAGATTCAAGCATTTCTGTTATTGTATGCATTGTCATAACTTTGGATGAACTCAAAGTTCATAAAAGTGTTGGGAGAGAGCAGCATATTTTTATCGCATCAGTGCAAATTGCAAATAAAGACAATCCCATATACTCTACTGATGGTATCTATTCTGATAAAAACATTGGACGATGGTTTCCATGTTATGCTAATGTCTGTAACAGGCGATGGAATCATTGACATACAATAAAAGTGCAATATGTATGTGCAATCTTTGAGTGACATATATATAGGAATTAACCTAGTGTTCAATTCTCATGGTAAATGGGACCGACGTTACTTTGGTATAGCTCTGTTGGCAATCAAGGCAGGTCACCTCCTCAACCAATTAAGAGCTCTTTTCCTACAACAACTACAACTTCTAAATTAGATATATTGCCGCACTCAATGTCTAGCTCACTTAGGGTTAGTATTATAAATTTATTCTATCCCTTACACTGGTGATTGTTCTATTGCGTCGTATCCCTCAGCACACTGGTATGCACAGGTCAGGTGCAGGGCCCTATATATCATCAGACCCTAGTTGTTCAGTTGACTCTGACAATATCTGATCCCCTTCTGTACAAGGAGCCAATTACCCAGTCTCACCTGGGACATTTCCCTATCGATCTGTCACCCTAGGTAGATGCCTACAGAAAGGCAGTCTTAGAGATTTGTAGGTAGTTGGAAGATCGTTAGGAAACATTTCTTTTTCTCATTGAAGATTGAAGGCATTCAATACCATAATTGAGTAAATTGAAATCCATATCTGCACATATTTGCTAGAGCAGACTTCTGTAATTTCATATATATACATCTTTCCAAGGCATACACTTAGGTATAGAGAATATACTCAGTATTCCTGAAGTCAACAATACTTCAAAGGATCTGTTGATACACAGTAATTCACGTCATACAGTTCATGAATCTAGGAATCACACAAACATAGATGCTCCAGAGATCAGATTATAGTGATTGATATCATGCCCTACATATAGATCGATATTGCGATAATGCATATTAAACTAGGACATTTTGCAGATACCATCGACTACCTTTAGAGGCAATACGTATGCATTAATTTACATGAAGTTTCATCATGGATTCCGCTACTGTACTGCATATTTCTGGTCGTAAGTCTAATATTAAACCTTTCACCACAGATCTTCAAGTGAATCATTAGCTAAGGATACACATAATTATATTTATTTATTTGGGAAAGTGTGTTATTACATTATGTATTGTGTTATTTAATGAATCGCTGGAAACAGCCTGCCATTGGGGAAATATGGTCAAAGAATTTCTGCTAACATGGCAATAAAATGACCGGTGTCAGATGGGAGATTCTATTGAATTAACCCCACACCAGATAAGTTCCGATATGGAATCCAGTCCAAATGTTCCAAAGCAACACTTCCTAAAGCTTCTAAAATGCGGTCCGGATATGGAAGTGAAGATGGGAAAATCACGACATCCCATGGCGGCAGTATCCCTAGTTATTGTTGCCTCGGCTGGCGACCGCTGAATAGCATGTCCCCAACGTTATGCTCTGGTACTGGGGCGGGGCTGTAATAGATGACAGTGGGTAGCCCTCTATCGCCCCATTTATCCTGCCTGCTCCGCTGCCCGCTTTCAGAACGCCTCCTAGCGGCTTGATGTGAGGCTTTGGGGGGACAGGAATACTGCCCAATATTGGGCGCAGTGCGATCTATCATACAGACACCCACTCTGCACTGTTCCCTTCCATCTGCATGGGTACGTGTATACGTTTTCTTAGAGAGAAAGCCAGTGATCGCCTTGCATCAGCTGCGCAGATCTGCGTCAGGAATAAGCATGCCATGGTCATGCATCCTTCAAGAAAATCAATTATTTGAATCAAGACTGCATTAACATATTCTGGAATATGACCACCCGAGTAAAGGTTGTGCTGTTTTAATTGGTTCCAGGAGCCAGGGCAGTCTGTAAGTGTATCCAATTCGATACACCTCTGCAATCATGCCGAAGGACAATAAACAGTGCCAGTATCCATCAGCTTTGTACAGCAGATGAGATAAGACTCCACTTCTTTCCTGACAGAGAGAAAATGGTGCTTGCCTATCCCCCCATGCCGTACATGCTATCAAATTTAATGGACTACTGACAAACATTTTGTCTCTTTCTGGTGTTTGCATAACGAATAGAGAGCCATTCTGCAATACGATAAGGCCCTTGATAACATCTTGCTGTGGAACTGGATTCGTTTCTTTTAATTACTTTTAACATTTGTTGTTCAATATTGAAGTGACCCAGATCGTCTGTCCTTTGCTAGTGCTTCAAAAAATATCAAACTTTAGACTGGCTTTTGGGGGGATTCCAAGAGCTTATCAATTTTGTAGTGTGTTTATTGTTCGCGAATATGAGGTTAAAGTACAGCCAGTCTAAGTATTTAATCGCTGACCTCCAGAATTGTGAAAACCTCGAATACCGAGCTAGGGTAACCTTGGTAGGTGTAGTCAAGAGATACCGTACTGATTTTTAACCCTTACATTCTTCTTTATCATACTTTGCAACGTCTTCGATCATCAATTCTGCATAGATAACATTAAAGTCTAAATCCACCCTTCCCGAATGACCTTATGAATCTATATGAAAGTACTTATGAAAATGAAAATATCACGCTCTGATTATATTGCATGTGGTCACAGTTGCCTACATGAGGACCTGTGATTTTGAATGAACGTTTATGTCAACTATCTACATGCCTTATTATATACTGAGGAACCACACTGATTATACAGACAAAAGGCAAGGCATTATTGGTGGAAATGTGATTGACGTATCTTAGTGTCAATATGCGGAGTTTAAGGTTTAAAGACCCAACTGTCCTGTGTGAGGTTGAAGGTAATGCTGATGGCACCAATGCTGCCAGGATGGAGGTCCTGTTATCCTGCCTTGCTCAAGCATATGAGCACCAGTTCTCAAGGGCGTCCACTGTCCAAGTAGAGATCAATGAATGATAATGATCTCGCCACCAACCCACACAACACTGGGCCTCAATCCAACATTCCCTGCCTTCCCTACTGCCTCATGCTTAATTCATGGAACCAAATAAATCTAATATTCCTGGCTGTTAGGTCCCCTTCTACACAGCGTCTAGCAGACCCCAAACGTCTGGTAAGCTACATGGAGTCCGTCTCCGCTTGTTAGGTTTGATTGTTAGCTTCCAGCCATCAAGGATAGGTAATGTTAGCCACTTATAATCCCAATCACTTGCAATAGAATGGGCATCTTTTGAACGAGCCGAGAGTGGACTTCTCTTCTTTTTCGTACAGCATTCCTCTCATAAAGATTGGCCATGATGATTACAATTCTCTTTCCAAATCATTCGATACGAGCATCGCTGTAGCTTGATAGAATGCATGGGAATATAAAAGCATGTCATACATAATAAAACATGGGTCTCTTCAGATAGTGTTATGTGTCAATTAGCTAGCCACCTACGACCGGAATATTTCGCTAATTGGGTGTGTAATTGTCATTGTTACGGGGTTGCCCATCCTCAAATATGACGGCCCTGAAGGTCATCGCATTATGTAACCGATTACTGACCAATACAATGAGGTCATAGTAGTGTTCAATACGGTGATTTCGAACTGGTATTCATGGCATCCTAAGCTAATCAGCAGTTTCCAAGAAATACACTGCCTAAACGAAAATTATTTGATGCATTATAGATATTAATATTGTATGATATTTTACCAGGATGTCAAGATCAGCAACATGGCTGGTATTCCACAGTCCCTTGCCATACACACGATCCCTTGATGACCCTGTATAACAAGCACTAGGGTGGACATGTGACCTGTGAACGGTGCCCACAGCGGGGTTTGAACCCCAACACTCTCATGTCTCTGGGTCCAAAGCCAGAACCTTAGACCATTGCACCATATAGGCAGTCGTCTCTCAGTCTATCAGAATTCTGGAGGATACACTTGCCATCTTTTATCAAGAGCAGGCTAGTTGACAATGTTATTTAGCTATACAAGCAAGCATGATCAGTATCCATCAATAAATCATCATAACCCGGTGCTTGAATCATACATTTATAACATCCAGCAGAGCAATACAGGTGCGTGGATACGTATAGAAATACAGCTAATACCGTTCATCTGATCGATATTCATGCGACGAGAGGAAAGATAAACTCCTAACGAGGTTAGTCATATCTATTGTATATACATGTATATAATAGTATTCATACAGTTATGTTTATATGTAATATATGTATTTATGTGTGTAAGTATTTATGTATACATGTAGGTACTTTTGATCTACACACATATACGAATGGTGATTTGGTTACTGCTGTGATTTGTTTTCGATGGAAATGCCTATTCCCGCTTTTCCCACTGGCATATTTTAACGGTCGAGTCCATACATCATACAACCATCATTGGATACTGAAGATGATGAGAATGTAAATGGAGCGATCGTTTAGGGAGTTGCTTGGGAATGACTATAGGGGGCAGACTTCCTTGAACACATCCACAGCCAGTAGAACTACTCAGTGCTATTCTAAGGTTGGTATATAACCTGCAGCCTTCGGCCTGGCTCAATACAGAATCAAAAAGAACCTCAACCCTGTACCCTAAGTTTATGAGGTGCATAACTTGGTGTCTTCATAATTACGGAGAGATATTCTTATAGATGCCAGTGAAAGTCATATGACCTTTGAAAGGAAACTCCATATATGTTCTCTGGAGTCATTGGACACAGACCAAATGATTATCAATTCTTGTATGTACGGAAGCTCGATTTCTGCTCGACCTGCGCATGGTACTACAAAAAAATCATGGATTCCTTTCAGTAATGTTGCAGTATTAGATAATTGATATAGGAATATACATATTTCCCATATGATACTTCCTGTGTATAGATACATACATGATACTTGTTGTTTTGTCTATCAGTGAATCCCGAGGCAATATACTCTAGCAATATAGTTTTATTCCAAAGGGAAACATTACATGGATCGGCTAAGTTTGATCCCCAGCGGCTCAGTTTTATGACTTGAAGAACTAGACACCATTAATTCACATACAACTTATGCAAGACTGGGCGATAATTTATCAGATTTGTCTAAAATGGAGATGAACGAGGACATGGCTCTGTGATTAATAGAAAATAAGTATAATTGCGAGGGTCATTCTGCTCTAAATAATAGCTGTAGATTAAGTTGTCTACAAACAGAGTGGAATCATAAGACTACAAAAGTAACAGAGAGTTTTGTATAGAATGCTAATCAGACAGATACCCATTTTATATGGTGGGTTGTAAGAAATAAGTTGTTTGAGGACATTCGGCTTCCAGTGATGCTTTGCAGGACATATTCGTGGGACTGTATTGATGCTGAGACACCGTTGAGGGCCTGAAGCCATCGCTTTCAGGAGCAGACGCAGCAGTTGGTCAAAGCACTGGTAGGCCATAAAATGGTGGATAGGGGGATGCAGAGGCAGGGTGTAGCCTACACAATCATAAGGGATGCATGGCCATTCAGTCCCGAAGTAAAGCATAAGAAGGTCGCAACTATGTTTCTTTCTGTTATAATGGTCCAAAAGGCACGACAAGTGTGTTCTAAAAACTAGATACGTAAAACCCCCAATCCCGACACAGAGTTAACCCATTTTCTCGGATCAGGGCTCATTATTCGGAGGGCAGCAGAAGCAATTGCAAATGGCCTCTTTGCAATTGCTGCACTCATGAATATACTACCTCTGAGTATATTATTGGCACTATTGACAACTCCGTCCAAATAAGCGATTACGAATACTGCTATAGGAATATTTAGAGTACAAATAAATTATTTATTTTGGATGGGGAAAAGTATGAGTGGAGGAGGGAGAGATGGGGGGAAAAACTACTGCTGCGTTTTACTTGGTTCTGCTGGTGCTGCTGGTTCAGTAGGAGTGGTGCTAGTACAGCACTTCAGGGTAATTAACATAAAGGTGTGTGAGACTTTTTCCTACCGGCAAGGCCTTTCATAGTACGCTATGGCCAGCGTTCCACTGCATCCCCGGTTGCTTGCGAATAAAGTGCAGGTTGTAAGTCAGGAGCAACACGATGATGGAATCAGAAGCTGGCGATGGTCTATGTGATGGAGTTGATGGCGTTAGTGATGGTGAGAGTAGGGCGGAGAGCGATGTCTGATCTTGCTCCTCTAATGCATAGCACTCAGGTATCCCTAGTGGTAGTTGGTATAACACTGCACACACAAAGCATGATCCAGTAGCTGGTAACTGTCGCGCGATTTCTTCTAGCTATACTTTTAAATATAATGTGTGCTGTGCAAGTATATAAATAGCGAAGTATTGCAAATAATAGCATGCACAAACTTATTCATGTGTAATTAAATATGTAGACGTATGGAGAGTA
Source organism: Sthenelais limicola (assembly GCA_942159475.1). Classification (NCBI taxonomy): domain Eukaryota; kingdom Metazoa; phylum Annelida; class Polychaeta; order Phyllodocida; family Sigalionidae; genus Sthenelais; species Sthenelais limicola. The sequence continues at coordinate 108,222,710 of OW804095.1, read as the reverse complement.
TATATCAGCTCCGGTAAGTGGTAGTGAAAAACACAGGCGATAAAGTGGCGAGCTTATTCCATTTCGAACCCGGAATCACACTGAAAACGCTTCTCTTCATTGCACCTCCTGGAGTATGCCAGTCCCTTCCTGGGATCTTAAAATCTCTGGAGGTCTCCTTCGCGATCCTTTCCCACCAGAAGGGATCATACGCACTCAGTCTCAGTGTGGGAGGATTCCGGAAAGACCTCCCACTCCAGACGAATGACTTAACATTTCCCTCTCGTAACAGTTTCCCAAATGAGCCTCTTGTTTGTTACATGGGCAGCAATGTATCCTGAGAGGGAACCATCTCAGATAATACTAATTGTTTTCTTTCCATGGAGTGAAGAGTGGGCTTATTCCATGCCCAGCTCCAGGACGCTGAGTGTATACCAGAGTACTGAGCCAGCACACAGGCCGGGCGCCCTCCCATCTATATGAAAGGTACTCAAGTGGTGGTAGGAGTAGCGCTATGCTGGTGCCCGACGGAGCCGTATCCTAGGTCTGGATCAAACACAGAAAAGAGAGCGGGAGAGTGAGAGCAAAGTACAGAATTATAAGCGTTGGCTGATGGTTGGTGTTGTCCTAGGTGGTGGTGTTGGTGGCTGTCAGGTTTTCCTTCTCTTGCCGCCTGCCTGACTCTAACCCGGCCTACTCCACCGGTATCGGCCCTCGCTGCTCTCGGCCCTTCGATCACAGTAATACTGAAACCATCTCATCCCCTGCCACTGCTGCCACAGCCTCTCAGAGTCCCCGATACTCAAGCTTTCCTCCTACTCCTCCTGCTACCTTCTGCTCTACAGCTTCTGCGGCTCCTTCTGCAGCCTCAACTTCTGCTCTAGACTCAAGATCGCTCTTCCATACGCCCCTCTTGCAATGCTTGAACCATTCAGGCCCACCTAATACTAGTGATGCATTGGGAGCAAATCATGACTAAACCCTTGGAGCAGCTATTTCATTTTCTGTCTCCGTCACCCTACCAATAATTCACATTTCTTCTCCCTCTCTGTGTCACTTTTATTGCGTTGCTTATTATACAAGAATCCAGCAAGGACCTTGGGGTTTCACCAGCAGATACGTAATTTCATGGCATCTGCTTTGTGGCTTTTTCAAGGCAAGGGAGATGCACGCAAGGAAAGATTCATTAATATAAGTGGTATCCATTGTTGTTATAAAACATGCGTCGGTAGGGGTGACAACACGAAAAAAGTCATTATTATGCACGTATTGTTCCCTGTTTTAGGTTCTCCTTATTTGTCGCTGCTCTGCTCACTAGACATTCCCTGCGCCTTCTCTCCGTCTGTACGTACTACTGACAAGCAATACAACTAGTACGTCCTCATGTGTCCCGTTTCGTAATGCAATATTGCAACACTTGTTAAAAGATGCGTAATGCATAATATTACACATGTGCGCATTTGTCATGCACATCAACTTTGAGAGTTTATGTACATTAAGGTATTCACAAGTTATCAAAGAGGTTCATATAATATAACATCCATCCTTCAGTTGGTTTTGTATTGTGACAATATGCATTGAAAGGAGTGCGTGCATTTGTGCAGTGCAGTGCACGCTCAGTACCATGCATATCTTTTACCGGGAACAATAAAACATGTATGCATGTAAAATGACCTGACCACACAGTGTATATAATATTGAAAGGTTTTCACACGATATCACGGTGTAGGGTACCCCTGTTCCACCAACCAAAATGTATACAGAAAAATCAATTTCAGTATGTGGGACATAGCGCCCGGGCATGGTGCTATGGTCTGAAATTCCGGAATGTCTAATCGTGATTTATTTTGGCAGCGATGCTTGTACCGTGGTTGTCGTGTAAGATGTAAATTACTTCCTTTGAACCAGAGGAATTTTATGGTAGAAATATTAATTGATGTACATATGTATACATATTGTAAAATGCAAAATGAGAGGCCCAATAAAGGATAAACGTTTCGTCAGACTTGCATTTGCGGTTAAGGGTTAGGTCCCAGCAATTCAGACTTAAATACTGATCTCCTGAGGCCCAAGAAACACTTGTACATCTCCGTCGTGACATAACCTTGCTTGCTTCGGGATGGGGGACAAAGAAGCTTGCCCGGGAGAGAATTAAAAGACTGTGGGTATGTGTGAATCGAGCTCAGTGCATTGCAGATTTCATAGCATTTTTCTGCCCACTAAAATCCCATCCTTCGACGTGCGTGTATACAACTCTCAACAGATGTTAAATTACCGGAGATGGGAGCTTAATGCACATTATCTCCATGACGGCTAGCCTCTGGATGTGTTTCTTAGTATGTCATGGTATAGGGGATGAGTTATCAAAATTCAGAATATCCTTGCAGCACATGTAGTGTCAATAATCTCTACATGCCTTTCTCGCGTATACACAAACAACATGTCTCTATGTATACATATGCAGTTTATGCATGCATAGCACTTATATATTGCAGCATATATAAATATATATTATATATTATATGTATGTGTGCGATAGCATCCTCCGAGGACCTAGGAACTGATGACGACACACTTTCTCCAGGGCCTCGAGCTTAAATAAACACACACCAGAGGGGGTTTGCTCGACAAGGACGGGCAGTATAAATGGACTATGTTGGAGAGGAGGTGAACAGCCATGTCTCCCGAGTATCTGTCTCAGGCAAGAAAGATAAGAACTCTATAAGCTCTTCTTTCTCCTTATAAGGTCTCGTGGAGGTACGTTCACGGGGCCCAAACTGTAAGTGAGCTTCGCTATCAAGTTCTCATCCGAGCAGTATTACGATATCAATGGCAAGACCTTTATAATTCTGGCATGCTCTTTCCTATGCCCCTCTTTATGTTTTCCATCTGTGTCTGCCTTATAGTTCAATTTATCTGCTGTCAAAACATGCCACCTGTGTATCAATTTCTCATTTTATGTAAGAATTTGGGAACTGGAATTGGTGGGGGTGGGGGGATTCTCATATATACTTCTGACAGCATATCTACTGCTGATGTTGAATGGAAATCAGACCCCTGGATGACAAGGGCGGATGTATGTATTGTGACACAGAAAGCAATATAATCCTCGCCACATAGTGTTTCAATATGATTGCATGATGAGTTTAGATTGTGTGAGGGATAGCCCGATACACACTTAGCAATTTTCCCCCTTCGTGTAAGCCTATTATTGCATTGCATATTGCGTGCTTTTCATTTATTGCGTCCGACCTTGCACAAGGAATAAAATAGACTGTCGGGGTGATTATATCCTTGAGCAATCAATATTAGGTTTTGATCATATTCAATCCCATACAGTAAAATTTAAATACATCACACTGACATACGATAAATGTCTTACCTTGCATTTTACCTCGACATAGGCGTTCGTTGTTTACTAAACAGGTTATTGCCATTGCAATATATATTCTCAGTGCTCAGAATGGTAACCAACGAGTTGGTTGAAGAAGCGTGAATATTCCACGAGTTGCGTAGCAACGAGTGCAATATTCAAAGTGACTGGAACCAACGAATTAGTTAACTGTTTTATTATATGCTTTTAATGATATGAATAGAAAACATTTTTTAAAAGTAAAATCTCGGCCCTAAACTTGGTAAAAACGCATTGGTTGCCATGACTACCATACATAACTCACTAGTAAAATAACTCACTGTGCATAACTCACTCTAGATACGTTGTCCTCAGAGCAATGCGTATATAATAAAGTACTTATATCATTATTTACAAATGTCAGTATCATATGATAGGAACGCCGATTAGGTCGGTGAATCGTTAAATCTTAATGTCAATAAACAACCAACCTGTTTGTACATCAAAGTAGTGTTTCATTCATAATTAAATAAAATGCGAGATTACTCGTCCCGTAAAGCTATGCGAAAGGAAACCAGGTTAAAACGAACGGTTTCAATCGATTGTATACGCACGTCATATTAAATTGATCAATGTAATCATCCCTGTGAGAATTATCATAAATGACCAAAGCTGGATGAGTCTCTGGTGAACGCAGTACAATGGACAATACCCTTCTCTGGTTTCCTTTCCCAAATCAAGAGCCTAAGGCTATATGATTTATAGAAGGCTTCGAACTATTACATGTTCCCACTTTGCTATGTTGGAGACCACTGGGGGTTGAATGGATCATCAGAATTGTCAGATACTCCTTCAATGTCCGCCCATGTTAGTGATGGATATTTGACCTTTGACCAGTCCTTTCTGACCGAGGAACCCCATTTTTGTGGGGTTGCAATCAAGGTCCAAAATCTACGGCGCCCTTCACCTCGTGAACGGATCAGTCATGAAACGCGGAAACCTAGCCCGCTGTCATCAATTATTAAGCGTAACATGGTGGGAAAGGCCAGTCACAACCAGCCTGTATACAGCCAGTATACAGCATGTTAGGAAAACACAGTCAACAACATATAAATACTGACTTTTCTGCTAATGCGAAACTTTACTAAAACAACCGTGAAACAGCAACTGTTTGTTTAAAATATGTGCGCGATATCGTATATTACGTAGGCTAAGTATATCATATATAGATTTATTTCACCAGTGAATAGTCTCATATATCTGCTTGTGTTTGCAAAAGCAATTAATAACTAGTTACCGACCGCTGAGTACATGTATGCTTTGAAATGGCAATTATATGTTTTATTAACGTATGGGTATAATTATTGATTTACATTTTAAACAAATTATAGGACTGCATTTGGGACCTAGATACCTATATAGCATGACATAGCTGGCCTTAACTGTTCATCCTTCGTATTATTGATTTCACTGAATCAATTATTAATGGTCAATCATTGAAACAACTATAGCAATAGACATTGTTGACATGACCAGTGTTGAACACTGACAGCTAATGAATAAATGAAGACCAAGAGGAATAAAAAGTTTAGACCCGAAGACAGACCAAGAGGAATAAAAAGTTTAGACCCGAAGACATCGATCATTTTAGGAAAGGTCTTTGATAGAGGAATGTTCTGGAGAACGGTATGTCATAACATCTTTGCCTCGAATATGGCATGCAGCGATTCATGGCCTTCAAGAAGATTGATCAATGAAGGGCCCTAGGTTTCTTTTATCAGAGTGAACGCCTTAAATAGTGTACTTGACGTTCCATAACATTTTCACATATATATATCAAAAATGTCCTATGTTAGAGAATAAATGAAAGGACATTTACTAGTACCATCAACTTGCTCATATACAATTATATTTCATTATTGACAAGTGTTATTGATTTTTTTTATATCACAGGCACGCGCATAAGCAGCGACATACACATATAACTGCCTATAGCATGGGTGGTATTCTAACAATTGTTGTTGTTGGGGTATAAACAACATAATTATTACGTGAACTCGAAGAATAACATGTAACACTTGATGAGTTATGATTGTGTTTTAATATCTCCATAATAACTGTTAGCTTTGTATAACAACCTGTTAGTCCAGGAGAGACGAGATGAAAGAGAAAACCGAAAATACAAAAAAAATATAAAATAGAGAGGGAAACGATAATTGAATGTTGATTAGAATTGTATGAGCCTAGTCGGCAGGATATGTTGAATAAAACCTTTTAAAAAAAACAAAAAAAAAACATAATTATTTTGATAATATAATGTTAATGATTCGAGTTACATAGTTATGGTAACGCGAGTCAAAATCACGCAAATAAGTTTAACATCTAGTCATATCCTCTACGAAAATAGAATTATGACCGAAAATGACATGCAGCTGAATCTTAAATCGATCCTCATTCGATCTTATTATCATACTAGCTAATGGTTAATGATCCTGGTTTTGTCTTAAGAACAATACACACAGGTCTCTGATTCAGGGTAATATATTCTCATGTCATGAAAAGGGGTGGGTGCAGGTGGTATTTACCGTTTGTATCAGGAACTATAAAGTTTCCTGGGTGTGAGCCAAATTATCCCTGTATCCCTGTGTTGCACAATGCCCTGATGGTGGAGCATTGGCTGTATCAATCAATATCGCATGGCTGAAACACAAGCGTATATTTCAACCGCTGATTAATCTCACGGTTTGTTTTATACAAGTATAGCACATTAGACAAAGGCCGAGATCTGGTAGTCTGAATGGAAGATTTATAACCAATGACCATCCATTCATGGTGGGTGGGTGGTAATTATTTCGGAACATATTCTGATGTATACAAATTGTTGTGAGCGAGTTTCCCATAATATGTTTTGACAAGATTGTGAATGGAAGAATGCATCTTTTCCCTCACCCTCAAAATGCAGGTAACACTTCATCTAATGATGGATATTTCATTAGACACATATCAGGAGATTAACACATTGGAAGATGTTAAGTCATTCAATCATGGCGACACCTAAAATGACGCTTTATCATCAAGAGAACAGAAAAAGCAATCCGGTGTGAACACCCACTCGTTAATAGGGAATCAATGTAGTATCACAAGACACGATGTTTAGAAGAAGGAATGTGTTAGGATAGACTGCCTCATAAAACACACATCATGATAATTATTATGAGTGGTAACACTTATGGAAATGTTTACGTTTTACTGATGGATAAGGGATGCACACAAATTTCCCGAAATGGTCGTCACGTGGTGAACTCACGAACCCTTACCCTCACCGAAGCGGCGACATGAATGGAATGGGATTGCCATTCTCCAGACAGTGCTCCAACTAGTCCATTTACACGCACACAGAATCAATGAAATCAATAAGAAAAATTACAGGTCGGCGATTAGCACAAGGAAATCACGATTAAGTAGCGAGCAACTCGCTGCCTACATTTCATATTTTGGAAGCCCTGAGGCTCTGGCACAAGCGACTCAGTATGTGCTCTACACGTGGGTTCCCTGCTCCTCAGATACACAGTCCCTGGGGCTGCCACTAGGGAACACCAAGTGTGCTGAGGGAAAGAAAGCATTCATTGTTATTCCCTGCGGCTAGCAATATCTATTAGCCTCTTTAAGTAAGAGAGCAATATTGCTCCGTTAGGATGCAGCAAATTATGCACGATGTATTATGTATCGTGTATTGTGCGCACCAGGACATGTCTCTTGTCCCACCATGTAGTTATTATACATACAGTGTACTTATCAATATTTCTTTACTTTTGCTTTCGATGAGTATAGTTATATACATATTGTCCATGACACTAGATATATATATATCATAACAGTAATAACATATATGTATTATAGGCGTGTACTACCACTAATAGTGTTAAGCTGTTAATCAACTGCCCCAGGGCTCCTCGGAGGTCAGTCACATCTCGAGGATTAACACCAACATACAAACTGCGAAGGCCACGGTGGCCAATTCTTTACGGTGGCCAAGTCCTCGGAGAATATAAATTAAATACCTTGTTTCTTTACGAATAAGAAATCCCAAAGATGCCAATTCAGCTGCCATGATTTCCTCTCCTTCGTGGATGAGTCCACGTCGGATTTCCTTTTTGTCAAGACTGCAACATTATATCTGTCAAATTCAAGTCAAATCGTATTTCGCAGAGATATCGTGTTTCCTGTGACATTTTCATTTGTGATAATGAATAAAAATGAAGTTAGTTTTTCCACCACTTTTTACATTGTGACTTTTCTTTCCTTGCTTTGCTGAGTCAGGGGATTATTGCGATGTCATTCATTAAAAAGGGGGCTGAGATTTAGTACTTAAATTAGGTTTTATTTAGTTTGGAGGATAACAGTTGACCACACACCAAGGTAATATTGACAACGTGTTGTCTCTTTTGTGTGCGGACATAGTGTGCCCAGAGCAGTAACGTTGATCACAGTGCCTAGATAATTGTATTAAAGGAATATAATATATAAAGCTGGCGTTAGAAGGGAGGTGGGTGGGTATTAAAATGTCTCCTGGAGCTAGATGTTGGTGGCTCAGAGTATATATATGCAGTCCGACTGATGAGTGGTCAATGAGTGTTCAATGAGTGGTCAGGGGTCATTGGCGACCTCCGTGGAGGAGAGAATAAATCTGACCCACCTCTTAATGCGTCAATACAAAGAATCGCAATTTTAGGCTATAATGAGCGCAGTATTGATCCGGTCCATCTTTGCATAAAACCACTCAATGTGAATACCTCAACAGAAATTAGTTATTTTTTCCTTAGGTATAAGTTTCCTGGTACTATCTCCTAAGACTATTGAGAGAATTAGACATTCGACCCATACATTTTCCCATGCTATCAGAACATTATTAAAGTATTGACTCAACGCGGTGAGAAGTAGAAGGACAAGACAAACATACCCATTGGCAGACAAGGTGCGGCTGTTTTAAATCCCCATTGATTTATTTAGTTTAGATATATTGCATTGGCGAGGGTATGATTATATTTGGATTGACATCATTCTGTATGTGGATATCATAATTCAGCAACTAACATCACTTAGTAACTGGGTACCATTCATGTTTGATATTCCTTTTGGATAACAATACTCATAATGTATAACTGCCTTTCCTTATGTTTTAAAGCTGAAGTTTATTTGATGACGTCGGCTCAGGCGACTGAACAGATGGCACCCACATATAAAAACGAAATCGGATCGATTGTCATGTATTCATCTGTAGTGTCGCATTACATCAATTATCAGTATCCATTACATCTTCGCTTCGGGAAAGCGATTCATTCTCAGGATATTTTGGGAATATGATACCAATATCCACGCAAAGTGATTCATATTTTGATAAAAACCGACTGCTGCTCTGGGGGCGTATGTAAACTTAAAATGAAATGTGAAAAAGATTCCTCAACCTGTGATTAAAAACGAAATGCCACAGATCATTCTATTCGTTCAAATTTTAATAAAACTGTTGCTATTCCTGGCCTCTCTTCGCCTGACCAATTTGTAAGACTGCAATACAAGCCAGTTTTCTATTTGTCAGGGGGGTCTATGCAAATATCCTTGTTGCTACAAGACATTTACCCGATTGGAGGGAAAAACTTAAATGTACCGAACACTAATTGTATTTCTATTGATGTGGTGAGCGGTATTCAGTCTTAAGATTCATGCACCAAAGTAAAATATGCAGTAAGCTTAGATCGCATGACAAATTGACTCATTCATCAAATAACATGAAGCTCGATTCGCTGGTTTTATCGACAGCGTCCTTGCCAAAATATCAGGGGCAAATCTGGTGCCGACAAGATGGATTTTTCATGGAAGAGGCACATAATTATGACAGCCTTCATGTTGCGCCTGCCCTGCTATTGTCCATGAGTGGAAGATCATAATCAATCATTCCCCTCAGGCAAGGTCTGCGCACTTCAATCCACCTCGGTCGCGCCATCTGGTGGAACGCCGGACTGTCATGTCATAACCGAGAGGGCCAGATAAAGAAATCTGACAATATAATTATACATTGACTTTGTATAAAATCCTTTGTCAGCTCCGTACAACGTTGTTTAAATGAACTATTATTGTGTAAAGAGTCACATGTAAATTTGCATTAGGGCCTATGGAGAATTTAAACATGCTTCAGCGCTTGAGATCTGACCTTCTGGGGATGGAATATGTCAGGAAATGATTAATTCAAATTTAATGGTAATAAAATCAACTCTAATATATCGCTTGAAATACTATCTCAATAACAGACGTTATGGAATCAATGTCAATGATGATGGTTACTTATGTGTAGCATTGGAAGCGCTTGCAAATTTGTTTTAACGAGGTGTTGGGACGAAGTATAGGTGGCACGCAATCATATATTTTTATTTCTTTATTATGAATCATGAATATTAATCACAGACTTTCCGAAGACGTTGTCTCAACTATATCCTGTACTGTAAATTTTGCCATAGTGTCTCCTTCGTAACGAAGCGTTGCAAAGTTTATGATTAATATTTAAAAGGCGTGAGAGTAGGCTCAAGAAGCGAGTCCATTATAGGTTACATTATTCCTATCGGCATTTGATTCATAATTGACGTCGGGTTATTCGGGTTACATAAATATACACGATCCACCCGTCAATAATTAGCAGTCCCGTTTAAACAGTAAGTACAAAAGTAATTATTACATCTACAGCAATATAATATTATAAAGTACATGTGATCCGGCTGGAAACCTTTGTTTCTCTCTAGCAGTTCGGTTCCAATGTTATTTGTGCAAGTGAAACCAGAATTTGCCGATGCAATAAGCTAATTTAAGAAAATTATAGGCGTGCGCCATTAAAAACTTGGTTGATTGCAGAGGAGTAAAACAAATAACGAGTGTTTACTGGATGGATTTAAATATCAATCACTGCACTTTTTCTTGTGTCGGCATGCCATTTACCGCAAATCAGCTTTTTATCAGTACAATGTCCATTCAGGGTAAAGGTAGATTTTGGACACGCCTAGAATTAAAACCATACAAGAACCCTTTGCTATTCTGACAAACAAAGTATTTATAACACAGGATTTATTGTGGACTGGAAATTAATTTCTCTTCTGTGGAGTTGATGCTACTTTTTGATATGGGAAAAAAGTTAATCGATAATGATTATCAAATGAAGGGTGGGGGAGATTGTTATTGTATGATTACTGGCATTTACTGTATGTGGCTAAAATACTGTATCAAAGTGTTATCTCACCAACACATAATTTACATGTCTTACTACTGATGAAAGCAGTCAGTCAAATTGCGTGAGTATCTTCTCTCCAGCTGATCCCCATCCATGTTACACTGCTGCCAACTAGTTTACCGAGTGACGCAAATTCTATATATATTTATATTGCTATTTGCTGATATGCTTCGGTATTATAAGGCTATATATGGAGTAATTGTTGGTGTAAGGTGTTATTTGCAATGTAGATAGAAAAGATATATCTGACATTCACAATTTATACCCTTACACCTAACGCTTTATAATAACTTCTAGCTAATGCAATCCCTTAAAATACCATTAACGATCTTGTTTCTCATTTCTACAACACAAACCGCGTCACCATATATAACAGGGCGTTTTGTTGAGAAATATACAATGTATGTATACTCGAATTGGGTTGGTAATAACTATTGAATTCAGCTGATCTGTATGAATATAAAGTGGAGTATGATACATGAGAGAAAGTAAATGTTTAGTTTTCAACATGAATTTAATGGAGTGTGTGTACAAGCTGTCAAATTTATAAAGCAACAGGTGCTCTACCCGCATGTGTATGATGCCAGAACTGTGAGCCATGAAAATAAATATGTTCGGAACTCGAGCACAACAATCCAACTTTGATTCTATGTATTGAATGCAATTAAAACATATTTATATATCTAGAATAGGAACCATCTATCGTTTTAACCTTCTTATCCACGCGTAGTTATATTTCCTATGTATATGACCTTCTGTGAAGTCAGTGAATACATTAGAATACTTTAACGTTCCATCATATAATAGTATATATATTATATTGAGTATTGGGTGTAAAGGAATTCTTCTCTTGTTGCAATAGGACTGTAGGAATTGCCTATTAACTATTTTGTATTTGCATCAGTAATATATTTCCTTCTTGTAGGAAACTGTCTTCGTGAGAACTATAGACATTCACTCAAACCCTAAACGTCCAAATTATATGTCTGTTTCTCACATTTAGAATTACCCAACTTAATGCATCAAGAATAGGATGGGCCACGTCAAATGCATATTTCTATCCCATATCTCACTTTAGTGTACATCACTTTAGGATGGGAACGACTGTAAATAATTAAGATGTCCTCGACTACTAAATCACTTTATATGATTTACGATGCGCATACATTTATCGTTATGCGCCTACTATCGAAAACTAACACGGAAAAGCGGCTTTCATTCTTACCTGATATATTAAGAAGAATGTATAAAAACATCTTCCTAAACCCTATCGAGATGCAAACGACTCCCCTACTCAGTGTAGCATGGTAGAATCCAGTCACGTATTATTACCGATATTAAAACCAGTAGCTTTCTTGGTGGAAACTGAAATAAAAATTATAACACTCCATGCGCCGGCCCCTCTATAATTTGGCCAAGTCTCAAATGGCAGCTATCGCTTTCCAAAACAGATTTCCCAAGTGATACTCCGATGAGCAATACCCTGCATGGTATAGGCCTTTAACCATACCGATTCGTATGCATTCATTGCCTATAGATGAACTATTTGACGAGGTCAGGACCAGCATATAGGCTTTTAGAGTCCGGGTGGGCGAGCAACATTTTGGGCTATGAGCAAAACGAGTGATCTACTGGCAATCAAGCGTTTACTTCGTTCAGGTACTCGCAGATGAACAGTGGATCCCTATCATCTCCATCCTTGGCATATCCAGCGAAAAAGAAGGCTATTTTTAGACATGTAGAGCTACGCCCACCTCACAAACCTCGAGCCTTCCTTCACCTGAAAGGGCAGGAGGGGAACATCCGGCCGATGAATGCTAAGGTGATTCTTGATCTAGTCAGCTGTGTTAACATCGCCAGGCTGAGGAGGTAGAGACGCAATCATGTGCAATGAAGTGTAACCACCAGGCAGTGTTTGAAGCTCGTAGCAGAGAATGAGTGTGTATAATTATGTAGTATATGCATGGGTTGTGGCGAATCGAATGCAACATGTGTCCAGCTCTTAACCGTACAAGGCTGTCCCCACTATATTGGCCAAACAGATCGAGTGAAAGTACATTGGCCTAATATAATATGAAGGGGACGACATCAAAATGATCTCAAGATTTCTCAGAATCTAAAATAATTGGTGTAGGTGATTGGAAAAAAGTAAACCAGGAGGAATCTATAGCGTTGCCTCATTGACTCATAGCTTGAAGGTATACATATATAATGTATCGGCCGCGACATGCTATCTTTTACCATAATCTCTATCTACGGTAGTTTTTTTTGTTTGCCCGCTGGATAAGTGGTTCATGTTCATGAGAAACACTTGCGCTCTCTGGACCATTGAGTAATTAAAGCATATGGCGCACCTACATAAAAGTATCCATAGTTCACTCTCCAAGGACGAGTAACTTATAGTCTGCACAGGATCGTGGAGAGGAAATTATTAGTATTTGCTGGATGCAAAATTTATGAACCTACCTTCAATTTTATTATATGAGACCATCTATATATCATATACAGGCGTTCGTGAATGAAGTCATATAGGACCAATCCTTTTCATTGGCTACAAAGTAAAACACTGGGTTGGAACAACTGCTGGTCATACAGCTCAAGTATGGTTAATAACTGGTATTTTTCATTATATAAGGCATTTCTGTGCAATGATATTGCCAGAATCAATCAAGTAAATTCTGTCCCGCTCTCCCCAAAGCTATAGTTCTGGGTGCTTCCATATTGCTAGATGTATGACACTAAAACAGGCTGGCTAACTACAGTTCTGCTGGTCAGTCTGTGGTCACGGTCTACTTACTGTTACAGTAAACAGTGCCCACTCTAGGGTATGTATGGAAAGCCATTTATAAACACCTGACTGATCCGATCCTCCCGAATAAACAAACATACTCCCAAATATACCTGAGGTAATATTACATATAATAATGATAGGACCTTATGATATAATATGGGTAGCTCAGCTCTAAAGGTAGTAAAAATCTTTCAATATAGGATATGTTAATGAACCAAACTTATATATTATTATAATGTATATAGATAGCTTTCCATAGTAATGCATGCAATGCTGCCAACCTGACTAGTCAACAACAAGTTGTTAGGGATCAGGAATGAGGAGGAGGAAGTTTATTCTTTGCACCTTCCTTTATCCTTCCATTGAAAATGTAATAGAAGAGATCCATAGGGTCTTTTCATTCCTCATTAGTTCTAGTGTAATATCCATGGGCCTCACAGTCAGGCATTGTTGAAAAGAAGTGATTTGAGTGCACCAAGATAGTAGCATACAGAACAACATCCTATACAATAACACTGCCTTCAGACTGACGGAAGTTTTGCTGCGCTTGGCTGACGTCACTCTCACATAGGACTCTGGGAATATGGTAGTGGTCAGCATTCCGGATAATAGCCAGTTATAACACAAACAATGACTCCCCAGTGACTTATAAATGAGTGAATTACATAAAACAATGTACAGAACATCAAATTATAGTTTTTCCAAACGTCTGAAAACGCATTATACACAGTCCAGTGTTCCCCTTAATGTAGCCAGTCGAGTTAATTTGGTGTTGGTCAACTATATTTCTCAGGTAACTCCTCGTTCCTATCACCTTCATTTCGGTGGACAAGGGGCGAACTTCTTCCATCCTGGGAACGTTCCAATTAAAATGAATATGTATGTATTTATGTATGTAGCCCATTGCAATTTTATATGACGTTAGTCACAGCCGTGCATCTTGTTTCATTGAACAAATTGAGATAATGTAAGCTGCAAGCTAGTATCATTTTGTTATCAAGTAAATAAATAACAAGTAAATAAAAGAATAGAGATACGGTTCCTGTAATACAGTAACACCGAACAGTATTTGTAATACAACCATATTAAGTAGATAACTAGAATGTATGTATTTTTATTTTGTGTACATGTTTTCCAAAACTTTCCTATTTACTGTTATCCTATAGCCTATAGATAATAACAAGCATAGGGTCAGTAAACATGTAACAGCGAGTGGGGGAGGGGGGGGGGGGCGTGGTACATGATGTTTCTATGTTTCTATATGACTATTAGCCCAGTTGTCTGACCAATCAGGTTGCAACGTCCGAGGAACGAACATCATCAAAATAAGCAGCCAGAACTGTGTTGATCTGTGATAAATTGCTCTTACTACGTGTTTGACCGTTATATGTGACGTTTATGGATGGTGATTCGTCAAACCTCTCCTCTCCATTATTCATATAAGCCTTGTTCGTCCTCAGGCTCAGTTCAATATATTTAATGATCCTTATCTCTACTGATGTCGTCCAGACTTCCAACGATCAGATTTTGCAACTAAATATTATACATGATTCACAATGCTGATTACGCCTGATTTAGATTTTGTTCTCAATACAGCGAATAGTAATACAAACTAATACTAATAATCATTTACATATTAACATTACGTTCAACTTTGGATTTTAAAATATATAGCTACATATACATGTATACATGTATATATATACATACACATACATGTACATGCACATACATACATACATCAAACATACACTCACACATATAGACATGCACCCATGCTTAGGCAAATGTTATACATTGTAGTTTGTAGTTGATAAGTGAAGAACCATTCTAAATCTCAAGTAAGCATGTGAAAATTGTCAGTGACTGTCCAATGAATCCCTTATTGGAACTGCCAACACACACTCACACTATCCCTATACCAATGCACATTCCCATCCACTTGGTTAAATTAAAATCAAATAGACCATACAAACTTTGAGCATAAGCATTTGACACTTAGATAATTAGGTACCAATGCTTGTCAAAAACAATTTGCTATTTAAAATCACCCCTACTATTATAATACTGCCACCACCAGCACCAACACTGCTAACGCTTGTCCACTACCCCATGCAGGTGGGACCTCTCCCACTGCTACTAGACTACTCACTGTGGCCGTAGTGTGTGGCTACTAGAGTCTACAGGGCCTAGTCCACTAAGCCGATTCTCATGCGATTTTGCGCCGCACAGGACCCTTTTGCACTAAATTCTGGCAGAATCACATGGGAATCGGCTTAGTGGACTAAGCTCTTACCACTACCACTGAGCCGACCAACCAGGCATGACGACGAAATAATACACCACGACGAAGGTGGTGGTACAACGGTACAACGAATTTTGATACGATATGAATAATTGAAATGGACTATTTTTACTTAAACACATTTAACTGCCCATTGCAATTAAAAGGGAATACTCACCAATTATAGAATAATGCCTTTGCATGACATACAGGTGAAGTTCATTCACAAGAAAACGAGCCATTGCTGAAAGAATTACCTTTAATGTATCCAGATAAAATAGCACACTTAACGTTTAAAATACACTCGAATAGCGTCAGGAATTTCAAAAAGAAAATAAATGTAATCTAATTGTCTTTAATCCATGATGCCATATTATAAATAATTGTATAATATACACATTCCCAAAAGTGGGTCGGTTACATATATACTTGGCTTTATAAGTTCCTCGGAAGAGATACTAAACTTTGTTTTTAGAAGCAAAATTTTATAAATATACGCGAATAATATTATGTTTAATGGAGGAAAGTTAAAGCTTATCCTTCTTGGACTTTCTTATAACCTTCAGGAATACCATGGTAGTTAGATTTCTAAATAAAAAGATTAACACTCAGAAAGCCTTTGGTATAGAACACAAATGAGCGGAGTCAAATATATTTCTTTTACTTGTGTCATTTTTTAGATTGATGAGATAACATCAATCTAAGTAGATTGGGGTGATGTCTGTCAATCATTGATAGCATCTTGGCTCCTCCCATCCTGGATATCAGTGTGAAGAATCTGTTGATTCTGATATCAGCAGATGGGATCAGAATCATGCTGGTAATGGCTGGGAGCAGGAGGGGATGGCGTTTAAGTGTGAATAAAAGGGTAGACCATGTGTGAATTAAAGTGTCAAGTTGAGAAGTAAGATGCCTCATTTGCAAAGGTGTTAAAAGGACCAACAGAATTACATGGAGTGAGCAGTCAGATATGGGATAGGGATTTCACGTTTTCTGTCTCCCCTCCCTCTCCCTCCTACTATCCCTCCCTCTCGAACTTTACATTTAACTGACATAAATCTTCATTTCCCTTGGAAACGCAATCTTCTGCATGAACCGGAAATAAATAAATGTGAACTGATCACTGTTAACTAATTCTTGTTTTTAAAAAAACGGCTGAAAAAACCCCCAAGAATATAGGAACAACTAACTAGGATAACATATCTAGTGTACGGTATGTAATTTCTGCCAATTGATACTGTATGACGAAATATCAACCTACTGTGTTGGACAGATTGATATTTAGTTGGTTACTAAAACATATCTGTTGAACGTTGTTACGTTCAATACGGATTCAGCAATAACAGGCGAGGCAAAAGCCTTCCCCAAATCATATAAACAATTATTTTTAATGCTAATCACATCGTTATCTACCTGAGGGCATAATGCTGGAATGGGTTAGCCATGCGTGATTATACATAACCCTGGATCCCCGTGGTCAAAACATACATGAAAGCGTTTTCCCAGGGACTCAAATGAACATTCAGGTAGGAGAGACACATGGGAAATTAAGGTTAATCAGCAGAGCATACTCAGAGGAGGCACTTAGGCAGTTTAGGAATGTCGGTATATCTGAGCTCGCATGGTGTATACACATTCCTCCTAAGCACCAGTTCCTCTTGTTGGGCCATACAGCACGAATGGGGACCTGGATGATTATTATAATAGTCTACTATGGATCCTCCAGTTTGTCCAATACCCAAAAGTCATCTGATCACCATAATGGAAAGGGTTCAGCTGTTTATGCCCATGGAAATATGGCAGCTTTCCAATTAAAAATCATTTAAAGGCCTATAACATTCAATGATGGCAAAGTGAAATGTATCATATATTTACCACGTTTCTGCCCCAAAAATATAAATGAATATTAGGCCACATAATATGAAAAGTCCTAAAGTGAGATTTTAGAATAGATTCTTTTCGAGGTAATTGGAATGTATGCATGAATAATGTTTGAAAACTGTGCGAACATTTTGAACTGACACCGCCACAATGCGTACTCACTGTGAGTAGTATAGGGAAACTTTGTTAGTAGTATAGGGAAATGGTCTCCGCGCAGACATGTTTATGGCGAATTTTGAGTTAGAAACTTCAATTGAGTTGAGGAAATTCAAGTGGTATGTTTAGTGGTATTCTTTTTAGTTGAAGACTTACATAAAACACAGAATAGGGTACGCAATTGAAATTAGGGTGTATACGGTGTCATAATCATATTGCATTGCCATAAACGTTTGGTCTAAATAGTTGGGAAATGACTATACTCGATCGTAGCTCCAATGTAAAAGGATGTTTTGATTGCTCAATGTTGCTATAGACCCCTTTGTTATTTCTGAAGGAATAAGGGGGTGAGTGATAGTAGTTTTACACCGTGTCGACAACCAGTCAGGGTCATATTCATAGCGGTTTTGAAGTAATGTGAGAACAACAAACAAGACGTATTATCCATGTTACAATAGCCTTGTATGTCTGGGGCGATTGTATAAACACAATTTCTTGGCGTTGTAAATTTGAAACCTTTATGTCATACACGTTATGTTGACATAATCAAATCGCAGCCATTCTTAGTGAAACGGGTTTCGCAACGATTACTTAAAAGCTGTTAGAACAGTGCAAATAAAGTAATTTTTCACAGGTCTATTGAAATGCGGCATAACTCACTAGATGAACAATCTTAGTAATTCTGACCAATATCTTTATGCCCGGTTCGATGAGTGGATTTACTTGCGGAATAATGCACTATTTCTCTCCTAAAAAGCAACATAAATTTCGATTTGTACCAAGATTTTTTATAAACTATTGTTCAATGTATAATATATCATGTGGCGAGTAAAGTGCAGGAATTCTTTCTCCTGATATTAGAACTACATGTATGACCAACTACAAAATATTTACCCAACTCATTGTTGACCTTTGCAACACCTTAATAACCTGTATTTAATAATCTATCACATATCATAAAGAAAATTAACTGGATTAATTCTGAGACATTTAGAGTTTTAAGAAGAAATTAAATTTCTTGTTATTCTAACATTATGTGCTAATTGTCGTAGGAAAATTACTCAAATGACACCCAAATGATTCTCGCAATGTGGACAAAAACCCTCTTTAGAGTGCGTGTGAGTATAAGCAACAAGAATAAGTTGAGTATAAGTTCGTATTAATCATATACCAAGGATTATCATCCAACCAGAAATCAAAGCCGACCAAAACCGCATTGGTCGCCGGCCACTTAAAACCCAAACGAGAATTAGACTTGCATGAGAATCGGCTTAGTTGATAAGGCCCTTACTGGACAAAATGCGGATATTTCGCTTTGTTTTTGGGCCTACTTTTTTATTGTTCCATATCCTAGGTATATGGTCCCCATGACTCTCTCTTAAGTCCTCGAGTATCTATGTATACATGTAATTTCAAGAATAGTGACCAAGGCAATGTGATTGAATAATAACCCCGGAGACTGCACCATGAGGAGGGTTGAACTCGATACGTTAAGATATTTGATTGATAAAACCTGATAACGAGCCCCATAATTCCACCGTGAAAATCGCAAAGAAACCAATCCTTAACATTTATATTTTAATAGGGGTGGGTGCGTGGGAGTGGATACAGTAAGAAATAATGGGAAAAACACAATTTCAGTTAATCACATTTACATTTATTGTGACATAAGCGAATATCTTCAATAAACCATATTCATAGGCATTGTATCTGTTATAAATAAAAACCTACATGCACCATGATTTTATATTTGAATATTAATCATAATCAATCATATTTATACAATCATAACCAGCGCCTCGGACAAAGCGAGTGCTACCATAGATCTGCAAGTACGCGTTAATGGTAACCAGCAGAAACGAAGATGATGTCCTCTGGGAACCAGCCTAACAAAATCCACATATAAAGCCTTTTGCAATAGGCCTAGAAGTATTTGTACATACACATGGTCAGGGCCCAGCATGATTCCACTAAATGGCTTTACACATAGAGCAAGGTATTTACTGTACAAGGTGTAACATCAAATATATTATCATAGGAGGCTTGAAAGGCACTACTACCCTGTTGTCATGGCGACGCAGGCAGAAGCAGAACGAAGAAATACTGACTATTAACATAAGATACAATCCCCAAGATGCAGATGTTACTGACCAAGTAACTGATGCATAGATCAGCATCTTCCCCAAGTGCTAATGTATAACAGATAGGAACTTAGAGTCTGTAACACACATAACGGGCAGGTGCGCTCATAAAGAGAAAATTAATAAAAAAAAAATATATATCATGAACAGGCGATAATTTCAAGCTCAAAATGTCTTTGCATTCGATACAGTACAATAATTAACGTGAAGAAATGCAAGCGAAGATATGTGGCAAAATTAAACAGAGATTACGTATTTTGTAGTTATTCACGCCGAATACAGGTTATTATTTCAGAAGTCTTCTATTTCATGTCAAAGCCTAGGGTTAACCTGACACGATGAAATGCAGTTAGAAATGAAAGTCAGTAACATCAGCAACATATAAGAACTACACTCGTAGTTTGTACTTTCATGGTAAGGCGAACCTTTCTTCCATACATTCATCATTGTCACACATTTATTAAATACGCTCTATACCAATTACAATCAGAATGAAGCAGAGGGGACTCCAGTGTAATTTTAAATAGACTGACTCGTTTTCCAGTTCGGACTTTGGTCTTCAGTTGTTGGGTGTTATTTCTCATACCATCACTTTATAAAGTGAAGTGGTAATTCATTTTGCGACACTTCGGGTCGTAAAACTGTGCATATAGGATAGTAAAAGAAGTGGAGACACGGTTGAATAAACCAAACATGACTTCCCTTCAACAGCTAAGAGGGCCCCAATCCCGGGGAACGTACAATGATTAAGGTAAAATGGTTTGGGTAAGCATTCAGCTATCGGAGCATTGTTGAAAGCACAAGCAGCCAAGGCAGGTAAAGGGAAGTGATACTGTTATCCACGGTGGTTTCTGTTGACTAGAGTTAAGACAGAAAGTATTTTCCTATGTCTGCGTACAGTTAATAGTTTCACCCCTTTCCTTCTTGGGAAGTTCTCATACAATTGTCGTCGCAAAATCACTATATTAGACTTAATCAAAATGCTCCGGTACAGATGATAAATTGGTATTAATTACAAGCAGGCATTTGTACAACGGCAGACATGTATTAGACGACTTCACGGTTGGCCTCCTAGTACAAGTATTGATTTCATGATGTCAATAACATCAATCAATAATTGTGCTAATGGCCTCAGAGAACAAAAAAGTACTCGTATATATACTATGTCATATCACTGGTGCATTCAAAGGATTCACAATGGTAATGTTTACATATGATCATAGATGGATCTGCATGCGCAGTGTTATATAACAAGAGAAGGAAAAGAATGACGTCATCTAGAACCGCTGTGTCTATGCCTATAATATCAAATCTACTGCTACGCATCAATAGATCAATAGGGCACGACGCCCCCATCCCCACTATATACTGTAGTTAACGAGAACACAACACTACTCTAACAGATGGACATGCATACATGTACAGGTGTCAGAAGCTTCAAAGGCAACATTTCAAGACAGACAGGTGCGGGCAGTTAAACACCACATCGACACAGTACACAGGGATTGAAACTCCAGTTTACAGAGGGAACGAGGCACTCATTGAATTATTAAGATCACCACTTGTACCATAGAGATGGAGGCACACATGTCACGAAACAGCTTCCTCCATGCCGGTCCAATGTTACATCAAATATTGAAACAACTACACTACACACGGTTCATGTTCATATCATTAAATGTTGATACTTTGCGAACTGTTCAATGGTAAATGTGAAATGAATGATCGTCTTGTCGAGGGTGGAAAGCGTTCCCATTATCATAGTGCTCATTTGAGGCTAGCTATATGTAATAAGAATAGTTTTTTTGGGGGAAAACAGGATTTAGGCGTACATGTAGAATGAATGTCACCCTCAGGCAACCTAAAACCCAGACAGGACCAAGATGTTTTGGGTCACCTCCTAATCCAGTCAAGCGTCCAGTTCAATGTGCCGGGTCTAACAAATAAATAATGATCACAGATACTCACCCTCTCACACTTTGAGTAGAATCTAAAACTATCAAATGCACAAATGAAGACACGCTAAGTGCCACAGCTACTGACACTGTACATGGGTGGGCAACTATCACCTCCATCTCACCCTCCTGTCTCTCTTATGTATCATATTCCTCCTTCTGCACTCAAAGAGTCTAGGACAAGGGGTACACTTGAAATCTCTAACAGAAGGTTCATCACCACTCCCCAACACAGACAAACAATGTACAATGTATGAATAATGTGGTCTTAAGAAGAAATATTCAGGATGGTGGTGTGAGTTTTTAAGAAATTCAATGCTGTGTGCCCAATGCCTATCGTGACAGTGAATCGGTCCGAATAAAAAAAACAAATGTTACATCGCTATTCTATAATTGGTAAACAATTGTTTTAATATGGCTTGGGTTAAGATGAATGCTTCCTTATGAATATAAAACCCTAAAAGTTTGGACAAAGTGAAGTTATGCCAATATTCTTCCAGACTACGGCCGTGTCAATGATTCAAAACACCTTAGCTAGGTTCATGCGCCTGGACTATAACATTTCTCACGCACTAAATTGATAATCAAAATTTTTAGGACCAGGACATGAAGTCTTAAAACTTGTTTTCTTTCTCTGGGAGGAACACTTAGAGGTATACATGTTAGGCTTTATAAGATTGACTTATGTAACAGATCTGTTGAAACAAAGAGTTAAATTATTTTTGTTTGCTATCATCCACCGACCGCTCTTTCAGTCTGCAGAATGATCACGTTTAAAATGTGCATGTACAATGCGACAAGCTTTACTATGTACATAATCAGGTGCAATCCTCCACAGTTTATTACAACCTTTTGGCACTCAAGCCGGGCGTGCACTCTATTCACAATCTATGCCCACAACTGAGCCCATCTTTATACTGAACTATATATATATATATATTAATACAAATGTTGTCATAATATGGCTGACTTGCAACAATACTCTTTCCACTTTTGTTAACATATACACTAGCCAGAGGCCGGAATAGCCACAAATCGCGCTTTATCAAGAGACCAACGGTCTGAGAATCAGAAAGTATTATACAAGATCAAGTCATTTATAGGAACTATGTTCGTTAAAACAAATCGTTCTCAGTGTACATTGGACCAGTAGTTATCAAAGCTAGGGACAAATATGCAATATACTCAAGTTCCTTATTTCCTTATAATTTTGTTCCGAAAATTATACCTTATTATTTTATGTTTTAGAAGTTGTCCACGACTGAGTATACGATATCTCTCTCCAGTTTCCCTGTCTAGGTAATCCTACAAGTCAGGCTCACAGATCCTCGATCACCATTTATTCGTCATGCCATATATAGGTCCTAGACCAAAACATTCAGATAAAAATGATAAAATAAGTCCAGTATTTGGCATTTGTTTGATCTGGGAAGTCCTAATTCTGGTACATATTCTACCACTTAAAATGGAGAGACGGGGTAGATGTCCTCATTTTTGTCTTCATTTCTGATAGGCTCCGGAATAGAGGAGAAGGTCAATATCTATGAAATCCAATCCTGCCACGGTCCAGATTCGTCTTTATTTTCCCAAATGGATTCTGTTAACGTGTTAGTTGAGTTACGTTGACGTGGCAGCGAATAAAGAGTTATTTTCCTTTCTTTCCGTGACGGAGCCTCAGTGGAAGAATCAAACCTGATCAAAAACATTTTGTGGAGACGACGTGTGAGACGTAGATGTGCTGCTCACATCACCTTTCTGTGACAGCGCACGCTTGATATACAAATTTAGCAGCTTCATCTGAAAAATAATATTGACAGATATTAATGACTGAATGAAATCAAAGTCGGTATTTATTACAGAATTATCCTTTTTTATATGTATAAAAAAATATTGAAAAAAGGTTTTATCTATTGTTAT
This sequence comes from Sthenelais limicola, assembly GCA_942159475.1. Taxonomy (NCBI): domain Eukaryota; kingdom Metazoa; phylum Annelida; class Polychaeta; order Phyllodocida; family Sigalionidae; genus Sthenelais; species Sthenelais limicola. The sequence continues at coordinate 108,198,981 of OW804095.1, read as the reverse complement.
ATTAATTGATAGAAAAAAAAAACGTTTGTCAAGAAAAAAAATCGTTTATCAAGAAAAAATATTGCTTAGTTTCAGCCTAGGAAACTTTAGGAAAGAAAAAATATCAGAACTCGCAAAATATAATTACCTTGCTTCCATTAAGTTCTTTCAGGTATGGTCTGAGGTCCTCCCCCATGACAAGGTAGATGGCTACTAGGCAGAACACACTGGCCTTACGTACACTACTTTCTGTATTGTCATACCCCTGAAGAAACGCAACAATACAGGAATCAATTACACAATTAAAGTTTGATTGTTTCAAGCATCTATCCACAAGAATTCGTAAGGTATATACAGTAAAAAAAATATCTGGAGAAAGATGTTACTAAAAATGTTTCTATTGCAAAAGAGACCGATATTTTCATTTATCGTTTTTTTAAAAAGCCTAAAACTGACATTAAATATGCTTAGAGTCGAAATAACTGAGAAATAGGGAAGCTGTGTAACTACAGTACAGGCTTTGAAACAAAACAATGCATTTTCGTCAAGGGAATACGAAACTAGATATTAATGTTTTATGTGACTATATCATGGTTCCCGCGGCCCAGCCAACATCAAACTTACTGATTTTTACCGACTAATTAGGACTTTATTTTTACTGAAGAACCTGCTACTGAAGAAGGGCAAACCAGCCCGAAAGCTTGTGGAATAAAATCATTAAAACCATAACACAAGGGTTTTATTTCCAACCTCACATCAGTTCAACTACCAATAACCACCGGACCCCTTGGTATAAATACGATATTTACCCACCTCGATACATTTTTTTTTACTGACAAAAGAAATACAAAGAATACAAAGAAATTAAAATAATATACCTATGATCAGGATTCTCACAAGAAACATTGACTGCATACAAGTGCAAGCCGCCATATAGGGGAGTTAGGGGCATGGTCCCCCGGGAAATTCTTTGGCTTTGGCAACGTTTACGCTTCTACAGGGCTCCGATCGAAAATGACTGACATTTTACAGATGCACACCGAAAATGACTGACTTTAAAGTCTTTAAGCGCGGGAACACTGTATATTGGCAGGCGAGAAGGATTCAATATTTACCGTTAGGAGTCCAGGAATGATGTCTGAAAGCAGCTTATCGAGCACCTCACGCGGGATGATCTCCATGACCTTGGATTGCATCTTGATGGCCGCCAGGTTGATGGGATATTCTGCGGTCTGGATAATGGGGATGAGGACGCGCACGCACTGCTCGTGGTTGATTGAACTAGCCAAGGTGCTGGCACACTCCTCAGCGGCACGGGTAACCTGATTATCATATATACAATATAGAGATTTAGATCGTGGACATAGAGCGATGCATATGTATACAATCCTACACACAGAATAAAGGTTCCAATACAGTGGTGCAAAAGAAAATCAGTATAAATAGTCTATTTTCGATAATTGTAACCCGAAGATTATACTAATCCATGGTCTCGATTATCTTAATAAGACTTTTTTAAACTCGGGAGAAAATGCTTTCCTTTATATTAAATTTCTTTAAAGGAAACGTCATTATATGTGAAAGAATTATTATTATCTGAATGGAAACCTTTGTGCGACTACAGAATAATCAATTACCAAAGCAATGGATGGCCATTGCATGAACGCAATTGTAGCTAATCCGGATAGATATACGATTAACTGTTTGGTGATTGTGGAGATATTTCATCCAAAAAGTCAACAGGTAAGATGCATCTAATTTATCATGAGATCTTCCAGCCTGAGCCTTTTTTAAAAAAACAAACAAACCAAACAATGTAACCGATTTTCCTCTAACGCATCTTTTTAAAATTATCATTGTATCGAATCCTTTTCCAGTACACAAATCTATGATGAAAAGTGAGAAATACATTCAGTGCATGCTACACGTGAAGCAGGTGGACATAAGTAAAAACCTACCTCTTTCATAGTGTCTTTATGCGCTTCTAGAATTTTCAGGATAGTTAATTCTGCGTAATCCTTGAAGCGGTTCGGTTGATACTTGAGGATTTCCCTTAAAACTCTTAATGAGAGTGCTCGAATGTGGGGCTGAAAAGGAATCAAACGATCTATGTACTATGCTTTATCATTTAGCAACAAGGGCAACTTGCAGGTTCCTATGTCGAAATATATTAAGAAATAATTTATTAAAGTATGTCAACATACATCTAGACATCACATGATGTCTAACATATATGCATTTTAAAAGAAAGCAGCAGTTAGCGATTAATATTGTAAGGAGAAAACAACCTTAATGGTCTTGAAATATAGATCAATTAAACTTTACTTACATCGGTATCTCCAAGGGTTTCTAAAAGGAGTAGAAGTATAGTTTTGAAGTGTTCATCCCACACACCAAGTGTACCTTCTCTTGTCATCTTTATCAACTGGAGCATGGCGTTCTTCCTCTCCTCTTGCCTAGTAAAATAATGAAAATTCAGTTGAGCTATGTAAAACGTGCCATACAATATAAGGTATATATTCGATAATACCAACTTGAGTAAATCTAGTATCTTTTTTAATTTCAAAGTAGCACATATTTATGTAAAAATGATTTAGCAATTGGATTTTTACCTTTCGTTGTGGTTGGAGAGTTCTGTGAGTATCTCTGCTATCATATCAGCTTCATCCGAAGGAATTTCTGTAAATTATAGCATTTAATATTAGTTCAGCTTGGTTATGCAAGGATCTTCAACGCACGCATGGTTTCAGCAGGACGAGTGCAATAAGGATATAAAATGTATTGCTGGAGATGCATGTATGAACGTGTGTACGAGAAAACGGTAAGATAAAATGGCAATGTATAGAAATATAATAGGGAAATAAAACCCAGTGCAAGTACACACTTCGTCCCATGATAATTATTCTGTGACAAATCCAACTCTAAATAAAAAAGAATCGAGCCTTTCGACCATGAAAGAGTTGAGAGAATGCAACATGTCCATTCAACATTTTTGACGGATTGATAACATGTCCATTCAACATTTTACACAATATCAACTACGATGAATTACAGGTACAGAGTTATAACCAGGGGGCCATGTCGATTTTGAGAAATGACATGCATTAATTGCCGTTGAAATGATCCTCATCGAGGACTTGTTGTCAAAAAAGAACCCCCTCCTATGAGGTAACAGATATATCGAATCTAAAAAGATTAAACTGGAAGACTAGCACACCACTCTAGTTTCAAGTGACCAGGTACCACGAAAAGAGTAGGACCAATTTATTAAAACGCTCGCCCAATACATCTTTTACTTGTAACATATAAACCACAAGGGGATGATGTTCTGCAAGTAAGTAACATTCATATAAAGGTAATCGTATAGGTGTTTGGAATAAAATGAAATAAACGTATAAAATAGAGTAAACTTTGTGTACTTAATTGCATCCAGTGTGGAGAGCAATACATATGCAACGCACAACAAAAGGATGTCTTAAAGTCTATGTATAGAAACCATACCATTTTAATAAAAAGTATATTCCATGGTGTAGATGTATCAACGAAATAAGTTGGTTTAGCGTTAGATTGTAAGTGATGAATTGGGACGAGATACAGGCCATAGACTGCCCTACCATTCCAGTGTGTCTCATATATGACTTTTTGTGTTTCTTAACTTCATTTTTATTGCTCACCAGGTTTATTTGGGAGGCCTAGCAGATTCTTCCAAGGGGCTGGGGAGAAAGAAAAACAGTAAAATCTGCATTAAAGCCACTGGCGAATAAAAAGGCGCCCGGCCAGTGCACCCGGCACCGGGAACGTGCCACTGCAAAGTGAAAGTCTGGGAGAGTTGGGATTATAATGCTATGGTGGTTAGTCAGTGAGGGTTGGACGGAAAAGGACAATGCGTTTGGAAGTCTTTTTTTTATAAAGATTCCAGGAATAGTATTAGTTAGGAAATGGAAGATGTAATGACGAGGCAGGCTTAAAAACAAGACAGCAGGTCACTTAGTAGCACACTTTTTAAAAAACATAATCATGGGTTAGGAAGTAAAAACGAACGGGCATCGTGTGTGTAATGTATGGACAGAGACGCACACAGGTACACTCATAGGATGACTGTTAGTAGATAAGCAGATCTTAAAACAAATCGAGGACAACCTAGAGGATGAAGGACTGGAACCTCGCTCTAAATGGATGGAAGGACCAAAATCTTCGGGTATTATCCATCGACGGGAGAAATGAGAGTTAACAACCTGAGTATCACACAGTTCAACACTAACATGCACCCATCTATCACACGCTAGACCAAGCAACTCTTATTTATTGATCACACAACGACCACACAGACCCCCGATCTTTCCCCCCAACATAGATCTTTTCGGCAAATTAAGAACAGGGCACTTCACATGTGCTAATGCATCGTGGACGGAAGCAGGAATGCATGGCTGTTTAGATAAATGAAATGGTTTCTTACGAAGTGACTCGGACGCTCGATGAGAATACGATTTGTTTTTACAAGTCAGACAGAGAAATTTCCCACACCATGCACTGATATTATTAATGGTCATTTTTGTTTTAATTCAGACCTCACACACCATTCACTTGTTGTCTTTCAAATTAAAAGTAAAATACTTGATACAATTAATGATAATTATTTCGGGTAGTAGCTAGTCACACCCCAGGGAATGTGTTATTGTAACTCTAATGGGTTCAAGGCCTATGGAGAATGTTTCATTGTTTTCACACACCTAAATTACAGTCACACATTAAGATTAGACAACACGGGAGACTAGACTGTGTATCAGATCAATATAGTCAACACATTAGGGTGTTGTGTTAAGAGGTTTGAATACAATAATAGGGTATCCGCGGACAATAAGTAGTGTTTAATTGCCCTTTATGTACCCATACACATTATACTTCACATCATATGCTATGCCAATTTGTTCAAAATTACGAAAAAAACAAGTAATTTTGTGTAAAATAAGCAACGAAATGAATAGATTTGATTTATGTAAGATTTAATACGCGGAGACCCTGAAGGGGACAGCTTAAATGGGGTGTGCTCTATTTATTTTATATCTTGAGTGGTAGGGTGATTTTATAGATACATGTGTACAACAGAAGAAAACGGTAGGCCTATACACAAATTAAATATAAATGTATATAGATATATGTGGCACGATTTAAACAAATTAATTCAAACAATTAAGGCCGAGGTCATTTTTAAACATAACATAGAATACATGGAAAGCTGTACATAATTTTAGATTTAAAAGTGAAATATGCCTCAAAAGTGAAATTAATCGAGTAAGGAAATCATCGAACTGATAATGAATGCGCAAATGAACAGTAACAAAACATCATTCAATAATCAATTATGTAATAAATATGAATATAAAATCTGAGTAAAACTTTACTTTTTATTGTGTGATTAACACTTGTCACTCAGAAGCAAAGAAACATAGGAACAAATTCGTTTATGCGTCTATGCAAAAGAGAATGGGTAGGCTAGAAATAGAGATATTCTTTTCAGAACACTACAATAGAAAGATTTTCTAAGACTGTGTAGACGTGAGATAAGAGATACAACGAATACTGCTTTCAGATTCTTTCCCCGTTTGTTTTCAAGTGTTTCCCAATCTTCCTCCATTGTCTTTACAAATTAAGACTTACCTTCGTTAAATAATTCATTTTCATCAAACACAGCTTCGGCAAGTGCAGCTCTGTTATAACCATTTAAATTCTGAAAGAAAATTGGATGAGGTACTTGAAAATTCAATTCAGAACAAGAGCCAACATAAGGTTTTTCACTTAATTCAATGATACTAGTATTTGATATCTATATATAACATAAAATGAATGACGCGATTATGATTGTTTATAGGAATTAATCAGATGATGGGATTCTCCACATTAAAATACAAGCACCAAAAAGGTTACTCGCGCTACCACGACTGAGGCTTTCGCTTCTGTCGAACTTTCTACCTTAGCTCTCTATAGTAACGTTGAATTGTTGCTATGAGTATATATAACATAGCTCGGGTGCTATTGATGCCAATTCATACGACTCTAAGTAACTAAGACTTAGTAAGTTATAACCCAGGTGGTAAGCATAGCGCACAATACCTACGGTATCTATTGAATAGAGAAGGTGTTAAAAAGTTAATATATATATATGAGGCTGACTTACATCATCTTGATAATATGAAGGATTATACTGTTGGTGTTGCTGTTGCGGTCTACGGTGGTTGGTCCTAGGTGAGTCTGTACTATCTACGTTCCCCTTTGTGTCCGGACTTTCGCCCCGGACATCGTGCATTGAACTCTGAATGCCAGAATCCTGAGACGTGCAATCCCTCTCCTTCTTAGGATCATCATAATGTCCATCGAGTTTACTCAGGTTCTGAATGTCAGCTGACGTTTTCTTTATGGAGTTATAGATCTCTTCTGGGTTCATGTTCTCTGTCTCCAGCTCGTCCATGGCTGAACGGTTGGGCGAGGCACGGTACCGTTGGCCGGGCGTTGTTGTTGGACTGGTGACGTTACGTGGAGACAGAGGCTCGGCTTCTTGGTTAGAGGACGAGCGCAAGTGATTGTGGAGGATCTTTGATGCACCATCCTAAATAAACACAAGTTATTTTAGACGTTTGACTAAGTATACATTGAGTGACTAGGATTTAAAATGATAAGGGACCTTTAATGTATTTTCAGTTTAATTAACTCCCCGCTGAATGACAAAATGTGGCTATATGGCGAGAGGTAGGACGATGAATACAAAATTTTACTTTAATGTACACTGGTTATTACATGAAAGATGAAAGAAGTAAAATGGACAATATCTTATGACATCACGGCAGGTCTTCCGGATAGCCGATAATACTAAAACGAAAACAATGATATATTCGTAGAGAGAATAACAAATAAAAGTTAAATGCTCACCTGGAATGTCTTGGGTAGATGCGTTAACATCATAGAGAACTCCGGCGAGTTCAGATTAAATAGGGCTATAAGCACAGCTTGTGCTGCCTGGAAACAAAATACAACACCACGTAAGAAATAAAATACAGTCAGTCTGCAGGATGTTAGAGGTGCAATGAAAACGGAGATTGGATTTTAGAAACAGAAGTATACTACTAAGTAAAAGAAGACAATCACAGCACCCTCATGACGAATGATTGATAGGTTTGAAAATAACATCCAAAGATGAGAAATCATTCAATTAAAAGATACCAAGATGTACCCAGACAATTATAACAAAAAAGGTATTCAGGAATATTTATGGATAGTTGTTGAAGGACGAGTGATTATTTCACGGAATTAATCAAATTCAAACGCATACAATGCTGAATCGATACATACCAAATATTATTAATTAAATTTATTTCATTCAATCGAACAAGTCAATCGTGAGTATAAAATATTCATCATGGCATATCAATGGTGGCTTCGCTCTGTAGGGGGTTGTCTATTAATATTTGGGTTTTTCCAAATTAGTTGGGACGCGATTATGATTGTTTATAGGAATTAATCAGATGATGGGATTCTCCACATTAAAATACAAGCACCAAAAAGGTTACTTAATAATCCCATGTTTATCACACCTTCAACGCAGAGGGGATAGCCAAGCTAGAAATACAAATCTAGATCAGATTAAGTTCCTAATGGTTCATCTACTGCATTCAGGTAATATCAAGCCTTTAAATCAGTTTCCAATCTTAAAGCATTATCTAAGATTAAAGCCATTTCCCTTTTTACCATGCGCACACAAACACAACATGAAAAAAGCGTTTCCTATCACTCTTCCTTATATGAATGAATTCATTTATCGACTCGCAGTTTACTAATGATTTCCATGCGTCAAAACTAAATATTCTAGTCACACCTCGCAGGATATGTTTTTAAAGTTATGTTTAAAATTCAATAGACACCAGATAAGACCTCAAAAGCCAATACATCTATCTGATCTGCATCCCTGATGGCAGTTTTAAGGCTACAATATATCTGGGATCAATTAATTAAGGGGTGAGTATCATTTTAACCAAATCAAAAATTAAATCAAAGAAATTAGGTAAATTAAAGGGGTTTGAGTTCCAGATATAATACCTTCTGAATTGGAGATTTCAATTGGGTCTGTAGAAGTAAATGTTGAACATACATAAACTGCTCTCAACATTCCGATCGATAGCTTATTGCTTATAATTATTACTTACTTGGTACATTTACCAACAACAAGAAGCTCACTATGAACAACAGGCATGCTTAAAGAAATAACTCAATTTTAAGTTAATTAATAACACGCGTAAGACAAAAATGTCTTAAATGAATTTTGAATGCATAAAACCATGCAAATATCACAGCAAAACTATCCAGACACAAATGGGCATACTCCTAAATATACCTCTCTCACACATTGAGACTCGGGTATTTTTTATATTTTAAGTAGTGACATCAGCACCACAAGCAGTGTGTTTAACGAGACCACTTACACCATATAGGATTAATTGTGTAATACTACATCATACAAGATTTGATAAATTCTTGTGGCAGAGAAGTGTGCCTTGAGTGATGTCAATACAGTGTGCACCCAGACCATGCATACATTGAGCGAAGTGCTTATGTTAAAAGTAAGTGACCGCCAAGATGTATCACTCGATAGTTTCACTTAACATATCAGATTTAATTTCAAACGAGATTTCCAAATACGAAAGAAGAAATACGCGACTTTCGTACTTTACTGGGTGATTCATCTAAATAAACTAGTCCAAAATATGCAGGTGTCTATTTTGAAAATACAAATACAACTTCCATCATTGAAGTCAATTAACTTTTCGATTGCGCGTTAATGATTTTGAGACGGATGTGCCATGTGCTGGTGCCATCTGCTTAGTACCCGAGTACTCAACATCAAGTGCATGCCACAAACTCACATGTGCGGAGCGTACCTTTCTGACATCCACACTTTTAGGTTCGGTGGTCCATGTGATGATCCGCGAGACGGCAAGGCGAGTGTCACTTGTATTGTTGAAGTCGGATGGGTCCATGAGATGGGTAAGGCCATGGATGTAATTCAGCAGGGCAACTTTCACCTGGAATTAAGTATTATAGTCCCACACATGAATTTGTGTATCAACTGGAGATTTTATATTACAATCATGCTTAATAGGGTTGTGGTGTCGAGACTATACACACGGGGACACACCCATTAGAGACACTCTTTAAAGTAGTAGCAGAAGAACAAGGAATGAAGCACTTGGTTGTGGACTATTAATTCTTAGACTATTTCAAGGACAAGTCTATAATTCGCTAATATAAGTGCGTGGGAGAAAAGACTTGAGCAATTTCGATTGATATTATGCTAATATTTGAGAGAATGTCAAGTAAAAGAACAGAAAAGAAACTTGAAAGGGGATTTCATTCCAATAAAAGAAGAACTATTGTACCATGCTGTCATTCTGCATGTATTATATATTTACAGTAGAGTGGATAGGTGAGTGTGAGTAATATAATTTGTATAATAACAAATAGAAAAGAATCGATAATAATAAAATGATGCAAGGTTTGAGCATAAAATCATTCAACAATTAAGAAGGGAAGACAAAAATGAACAATTTACAAGGAGCGGGAACAAAATGTGACGATGCAAGGTAATGATGGAGGATGTTGGTCCTGTTTTATGTATTTTTCTTTATCAAATCTATTCCACAAAAATATCCTCAAAGAGCATAAGTGTACTCTTAATATCACTCGGTTTCTAGGGCCTACATTTTTCATCACCAAAATTGGTAACCGTGCTGTTAATAAATTCAAAGAAACTATAAAATTCAAGAGCAAATCTTCAGTCGTCTTTTCAGGGAAAGTCCTGATCATAGATCTATTTACAAGCGTAAGAAACGTCTTTGCTTATCCTACTAGATTCAATAGTTAAGAGGAATAGCGATATAAAATAAAGAGTAATGAACAGAAATTTCGATAAAAATATTTCGCATAGAAATGTTAGCTACAAAACGTTGTACTAACACAGAATTCGTAATCCAATCGTTGCTGGGTATTAAAAAATAAATTCTGTGTTTGTTTAGAAAACGAGAGGATAGTCTCATACAATCATCAGCTATCAGGGGTATTCACACGCTACAATGTATACATCACATCAAGATGGACAAGTACAATGTATCCCATCCCAGGGAGTAGAGGATACGAGGCACCTATTCTTAACATGTCCTGTTATATATAATGCTCGGGACCAAAGGAGAGGTAGGGGAGCGCGGCCTTAGAGGATGAACTGGTCGTTCAGGATTATCATTCATTTTGAAGTTGGAGACCCGTTAGTATAGACAGGCGAAAAGCAACATTACAATCACACGAATGGAAGGGTGCTAAATCATCTTTGGTGGTCAGGAAAAGAAATCAGCACACAATTTGACTCAAATAATTTGAAAAGTGGATCACATTCTAAGTAGGAGCATCTTGATTATATTATAATTAAATGTATTATAATTAAATGTGTATCAAATCAGTGCGTAATTTGACATGTGATGAAAAGTTTGCAGGGAAATATGGCAAAAGATATAGTTTGGATTCTTTAAAAACCGACCACTAAAGATGTTCTGACCTGATCAGAACCTAAGTGCAAACACTGTTTATCTTTACCTTAACCTGGGGATCAAGACAATAACATAGAACGCATTAAAGACGGCTACACGTAAAAGGTTTATTCGAACTTCGGCACCAATATTAGGCAGACTAGGCTTCTATGTTGAAAAGACAAGCCTTCAACATATATAATGTGCACAGCGGACTGCTTGATGTATTCAGGCATTGCATTAGGTAGTTGTGTGTCAATGAGAGGTCTAGATGGACAATTAATTCTAAATTGAGCTCAAGATTTAGGGGACCAAATGCTCAACGTGATTATCAATGTGAAGAGTTATAACACATATGGATATTAACAAATCAACAACAAAAAACATTTAACAAAAGCAAGAACTTCATTCGTAAACTTTGATGACTGGATGACAAATGAGGAAATTTGTAACAAAGGAGTTAAATATGGACCTCTAGAGTTGTGGCTTCAATCTTGCAACCAAATAAAACAATGGTAGTATATTGTACTGTTTTGTAATCACGCAGTATTAATTGTCTTTTGCTATGTTTGAAATCATATTGACATGGGAAATATCACAATATCTACGCACAGGAAAGCTACCAGCCAGGACTTATACAACATTTCTACATTGATTACCAGCGTTCCTATTGACAACTCGTAATATTTGAATAAAAAATATATTAAATTAAAGAAATGGAAATGAGTGGAATTTGGAATGTGCAAATATACAATACCTTAAGGTTTGGCGTTTGTGTCTGGTCGATGATGAACTTCGTGATGGTGGCAAACTGAAGGTCGAATGGGAAGGAATCCCTAGAAGGAGAAACATAAGTGTGAACCACAAGATTCAAGCGACGCCCAACAGATAATTACAATGGTATCAGACGAGTATAAAAGGTACACTATGTAAAATTAAATAGTTGAAGGTAATGCAATTATTGTAAATACTGTAAATACATGTAAGCTTTCTAAGGTGGGAACATTGCTATTGTTGGCTTTAGGTCTCTCAGTAATGCATTTTGACACAACTCAGCTGCTACCACCAGCATTGCCTAGTTATATCTCTATATTTATAACCGCAGGAAAGAGAATACTAGTTATGCGAGCATTTTAAACATATTTAAGTAATACATAAAACATATTATTTCCAGAATCTATAAAGAAGTATTGCTAACCTGACGGCCTCCAGGCAACGTTGGACCTTGCCATAGACAGAGCCGAGCATATCGGCACCCATCTTGTTGAGGAGACGGGTGACTAGGACATAGAGCCAGTCAGATAGCTCCAACTTGTACACCGCCACAAAGTCAATAAGAGTTTCTAAGAAAATACTGAACACCTACAAAAACAAAAATAGAATCCAGCTGAAAATTAGAATCTCTTCGATATTTATTATACTTCGATCAAAAAGGTCAAATGTTGGATAAATATTTATTAATTAATGTGTGGATGCCTCAGACGAGGTTATTCTGCTAGATGATCAGTAAAAAATTCAAACTTATTCTTCAGCCCTTAACAGTATTATTCACATGATTTTCCAGGATCTAGTTCAATAATAGGGTTATGTAAAGGTCGAGTGATCGAATTATAGCTTCGGCTGAATGTCAAATGTGTGGTGGACAGGAACGTGCCATGAAGTATGTTGGTGACTGGATGGGGATTAGAACTGGCAAAGAACTTGACATTTGATACGAAACATTATTTCTAACGATTAACAAATTAGGGAGGAGAGAAAGATCGATTGACTAACAGTTTACATTAGACCTAAAAACCTTAACATTTGTCTCGGTAGCTTACGTAGTCGCCTTGCTGAAATCATGCAAAATCACAACGTATGAGCCAAGTGCTTTACACACTACCGTTGTGTAAAATAAAACATTTACATTATATTATTTTCAATTGCATTTCAAAGGAATCCTTTAAACATGTTCCAGTTCTCACAGCCATTAATATTCTACATACGAAAATGTAATACAACGCAGCCTCCTGTAACACCTACCTTTCCATGTGGATCGTGGAACATCCTAGTGAAGATCTCGGAAATCTTCTTCAATTCTAGACGACTGGAAAGAAAAAAAACCCTTGGTTTAATGGAATTTCCCAGAAAATGAAGTCAATGTTTCAAAATTAAGATATTCCTTACCAATATAAGTATTGAATCATAAATAAGGGCAAAACAAACCCCCAACTTATTAAAATCTGTTATTCATTCTTACTTCAGGACGCGAGTTCCACGTAGAATATTTTGCAAGGCCACAAGACCCTCTTTTCTGTCGGCCCACGATGGACTTGATAAATTGTTTAGAATATCTGACACATCCTACAAAGCAAGAATAGAACAAATGTGAACACATAGTGAACTGATTATTGTAGTAAGAGAACTAGACACTAACTGTAAGCATTATTCTTTTATCGTATAGTTTCAATGAGGGGAATGATTCATCGTATCAAAAGATAGTAAGAAGCATTTCATTGAGACTGACATTAACTAGGATGTTATTCGTATAGATCTGAGCGTTAAAATGAAAGTGTCAATTTAAAAACAGAAACATCAAACTGTGTGAATATATATGTAAACACGCGCCGTGTGTGCGACACGATAACAGAATATCTAATTAAAGAGTGGCAGGTTGGAACAGAATCTTCGATTAATAAGCCTCAAGTGTTAGTCCTAACAAAGCATTAGCGAATCGCTTTTAACAGTGGGATACCAAATCGCGGAAAATGAATGGGTATCTGCAACAATTCTTAAGCTAACCATTGAAAAATATCAATATCAAATGGGGACAAGTATCAGAAATGAAAATGCAATGCTTAGCTGTCATTAATGAAGGGAAGGGGTGGATGAATATTTAAATGTTTCATAACTCAACGCTTCCTATGTTTGTTTTTAGGGGTAAGTTTACACCCTTAGCAACAGTCCAGCGTCATATCAAGGGTGGGGTCGTGAGGCGACGTTTTTGGAAGGCTGCTAATAGGATTCGAACCCAGAACCCTTTCTAGCACCTGGTTTCAAATCCAACGCCTTAACCATTACGCCAGCCCCAACACCCCAGGGCATCCTATGCGTTGGTCGTTATTTGAATTTAGTAATTAATCGTAAATGTTGTTGGCAAATGAAACTTCATCGAAAACTTGTTAATGAATTCAATTCATGTCCTGAACGAGGACAAGTTCGTTCACAACCACCAAACCAATTATTTACGTACCAGACCCTCAAACTGCACGAATTCAAATAATAAGATCAAATTCAGAATGCTTTACAAAGTATACACTGAAGACATCATCCATGTTTAGGGCAAGGGCCAACGGTCCAATTTAAAGTAATTATTTTAGAAGAGGCATACTAAACACTATTGTAAAAAGAATTGATCTATCCATCTATGTCCACACAAGATCCGTGCATTTTACACATTATGTACACAGATAACATTGATGGGAAGGGAACCCTCTGAGGTATGGCTAGAAGGGTGAATCACATAGACGAGGAAAGATCAAGAGTGGACACGGGACAATGGTTTATCCGACAAAGAAGGAGAGCTGTATCCATGAACGTATAATAGTATGAATACTTATATCTGACTCACTAACAAATTAAGTGTGGACGTCCATGAACACACAGGTCATTAACTATACTGTGGACGAACAAAAACTGAGGAGTGAGTTTGTGGACAATTAAATTGAAAGAGTGATCGAAGATTAAGTTCTGGTCATCTTAAGATTCACCTTTCCCATGTAATCCTCGGGTTTGTGTATGAACCTCTAAGTTGTTGATAAAAATGAAAAAGGATCGAATTAACTTTGCATGACATAATCTGACTGAGAAACAAAAATTATCAAATTAACAGGAAATTCAAGACCTCAAATGAAGATTCTGGGATGTAATATCAATGAGATGTGTATTTTTCATTAGATCAGATGTTCTAGGAGACCTTTTGGAAGACATGAAAATTAGAATAAATAACAAAAAAAAAATGAAAGACATGCTAAACTCAAGAAATGAAAGACATGCTAAAAACAGCATTATTCAAAACAAGGGGGAAAATCGACATTATGGGAGTAAGGCACATTTCTAAAAACAATCCATTCTGGTTTATTTTTTGCCACAGAAACTTGTCTTGGTTTCAACAAAATATTCATTTCAAAAGACACTGGGAGTGGGAACGAAAACGCATCCTGGGTGAGTCACTGGACTGGGAAGCCGTCACAAGGCCCGAGGTTATATATATATATATTGAATTTTTATCAAGGTTAATATTCCTTTGGAAAATCTATAGATATGCATAATATATACTATAGCGAACTAAGCTGTCCTATGGCCTTGTCAGGTTAATCTGCAAAAAGCGGCTGCTATCTAAGCGTACAGAATAGGTTCATACAGAATATGTACATAATGAATGTTCTCAAGATGGTTAATAAAGTACCGGTGCAGCAGATAAAAAAGATGCTTATATCCTCCTCGAGGCTTGCCACCATATCCATTTTAGAGAGAAATGCGACACATTTGAACTGGCCAGAAGACAAATAAAGTGAAAGGGTACCATAGGTACAACCCCTGATATTGAAGCGTAGGCTGATATACATATAGGGCTACAAAATATACGTCATGCTGGACCACCCATTTCGGTTAACACTGCATACTAATCAGTACTTAGAGACACTGATTGGTATGAGAGCCACTAGACGAGGCGCAAAGTCTAACCTGTTCAAAGTTGGGGAACAGATTGGGAGGTTTCTCTCCGTCTTTCATGGTTAACTGGTAGAAATAAAATGAAATGGAGACGTGTTCAGACTGGCATAATATTCAAAGATCAAAGTGAAATGTTGGGAGAGCGGCCATTAAAACATAGTAAACCCCAGTAAATAATTTTAGGTATCGATTTTTGTTTCAGTAGAAAGTACATTACAGTGAAAAATTTACACCATGCTTATTCATTCGAGATTCTAGACACACAGAATATATTCTAGTAGAAGCTTCTCAAGGATAGAAGAGTGTCAAGGCAAATCCTACAAGAAAATACTCCAGGAAATTTATGTGATTCTTCTACACAACACATTGATAAGGCGAAATAATATGTGATTTATATCAAATGGAAGGATATAGATGTCATCAAACTTTAAGATAGCTTCAAAGTAGCAAAATACAATGTGATGAACACCTTCTGTTGGAACTGTATGCTACTAATTCCTTTAATACTTTACCTTATTTAATTTACTGTTTCGATACCGAATCCAAGGTGTTAAAATTTCTAGGAGCCGGTAACTTCAATATACTACCACAAACAGCAACAGTTACAACAGAATGATGAACACCAACCAATGACTATTTTACCACGCATGTATACATAATGATATAAATACACAGACTATCACTGGATAATCACAGGTTGGTTTCTAGAAATACCATTAAATTGCTCAAATGACAAACACGATAAACTGTGTACCTTTGAAAGCCTAAGCGAACTTTTGCGTTCACTGATATCGGAAGCCTTTTTGTGAGCACAAGGACAAACAATGCCGCATCAGTATTTGACCTCAAGTTTTAGCATTGTCAAAACTTAATAGCATACAAAAATTGTAGTTTTAATCCATCCAATAGCATTGGAATCAACAACAAAATATTCGTACTTGTAATCAAAATAACTAGAATCAAACGTACATAGAAGCTTAACTTTGCTAGAACCCTACAGTTATTCATGTTAGAAACCACGAAGAAAGAATATCGGATTTTGCAGTTTTGTTCTAGGGAATTTATTCCTACCTCCGAAGTTCGACCAAACGAAGAACCATAGGACCGTTCAGAGCAGACGCTGGATGTTTCACTACCTGCATCATCTGACTCATAGCTTTCAAATCGTTTCCTCCCTGGAAGTCGTTTCTGTGGATGAATAATAAATGCAGTTTGAATTTCATGATAATTCAGTTGCAAAGTTTCAAGTCAACTATGTTTCATATCTCTTTATTAACCTTACCCTTTAATGTTCCTTGAACGAAGAGACTTCAAACGGAGCACCTTGGTTAGTATTATGTCTTGCTTAGTGGGTGTATGCTAGCTTTTTATCACTCATACACCAATTAAGGGTTTTGTTGATTGAAACGCAAGAGAAGTCCTGCTATCTGGTTAGAACCTTTTGTTATACAATATATATACACCTATATCCATGCATCGATAATATTAAGCTATTCCTATGTATAGGAAAACCACTGAACATCATCAACGAAACCAGACAATATTTTAATGAGTGGATACGTCCCCAAGTTCTGGTAGGGAACAGGGTATCAAGCTACAACAAGTTTATTTTATTTTAGGATTAATTCCTTTTGAATTGCTTAAGAGGGGAAAGAAAACAAAGAATTACACCGAGAATAGAAAGCAAGTGAGCGCTCCTCCAATTTGTTTCACGATTTAATCATTTGTGTATATACTTATCAGTACGTGTTGGTTCAGAAACGCAAGGGCGCGGATACCGCTTCTGAGGGTATTTTACCTTGATGTGTGTTGCGGATGTACAGTGATTGGCAGCTAGAGCAGACCTCAACAAGGGCTGTAATGTTTTGGCTACATCCTAAATGTCCCATGATATATAAATGCCTATATCTATATAACCCTTTCATAAACCCTTTGATGAATATAAAATATCATTCAACCAAATGAATTGAGCGGTATGTCATTCCTGATAACCACTATGCAAGCCATCTAAATGCTGAGTATACAAACCGACTATCAAGGCATGAAATGGTTCTTAAATATTATGAGAAAAGTTTTCGCTAGCTCTTTGGAAAATCGAGGGTAAAATAGAAGGTCAGGGGTGGAGAAAAGTTTGGTCATGCACCTACCGAAGATAGAAGCTAAATATTTTGCATATATTGTTCAGTAAATTAATGCTCGAGGAGTAAAATGATAGAGCGAATAGATCAAGATAAGCATTCCAAAGTCTCAAGGATCCCAGCATTCATACTAAAGCCCAGCCCCAAAACCCAACATGAGTAATTGCATTAGCCTACAGTTACAGCCCCGTTGGAGGTTTGCCCTGCAAAGATGAAATTGCAACTGTCACAAATTGAATGTGTTTGTGTATTCAAGAATTTACTGAAAGTATGAAGTTGTGCGCTTTTGAATCACGTCCGAAAGGATGGAGTAATAAAGGGAAGAACATAAATTGATTCGGGACATCTTATCTAATTGTAAAGCGATTTTTGAAATTGCATTTTCAAAAATTTTGAATCCTTGTTCCATTTGGTACCTTCTTCTGACAATTCTGAAAGAACATCGCGACTCAATAGAAAAGAAGAACATAAATGTAACTGAACATAAGTTCGAACCATTTACCATGTAAGCAAATACCTCAGGATGTATCCCAAAACATATTGCCCATACAATCACTAGTCAATAACAACAGCAAAACTGTGGGGAAATGAGAACAAGATGATGGATGAAAAAAAAGACTTACGAGAGCTTCGGCAAAGGCTGATTCCATATCAGATCCTGGACTAAGTGCGGCTGGTTTGGTCGCATGAGGTGGCCGCTGAGCCTGCCCAAGCTGGCGAACACCAGAGCCACTAAGCTTTCTCTCACGTCCTGATAAAAAAATTAGAATAAAAGAACCGATTTTTAATAAATATAGATCATAAACAAACAGCGATATGGTTATAGATTAAAACTGAATCAGAACGTTTGTATTCCAATAAAGATAATGTCCGTGTCGTAGCATTTGAAATTCAAGTAAGGACGTAATGTAGAATGAATAAACTTAAACTGTTGATTCTTCTTTGAAATATACCCTGAAGATCACAAGAAAGACTAAGCCATAGGCCTGCTTAATAATTTGTATATTCGAAGCGTTACCCGCATTCATCCCATTTAGAGAAAAAGATAAGTCAGGTTTTACAATGGAGAAACTTCATACCATAGAGCCTGGAGGGACTAGTTTCCCTACTGGCACCTTGGCTCCGAGGAATGCCTGACTTTCTTCTTGTTCTCGGTGCTGATGGAGTGGTATGCGTGATATAACTAAGGCGAGAGGAGGGGGAGCCCGAACGACTGCTCGCTGCAAAAGAAACAAGATATTCACATCCACACCAACAATACTGTGGTCTCAAAAAACATAAATATAAATATGTATCGATTCAAACAAGGCATACAATTAGTTACTAGAATACGTCTTAAATTGTTGAAGAGTATATTCTACCAAAACAGTTATTAATTTCATATTTTTATTCATATATTTAGTGCTTCATTTATATAAAATTATACAAGGCGAAAGGCCATCCTCCTAGCTTCAATGCAACCATCCTAAAATCATTTATATAAAATTGGTAGGAATTGTATATGGGTACATGTGTTATAATGGGAGGTTCTCCTGAAGTGACTTACGTTGAGACTGTGACACGCCAATCCTGGCACGTGGTCTACTCCTTTCTGGAGACAGTATACTGGAAGCGTTAGAGCTACCAGAGATGGGAGACTTCTTTGGTCGTGCTGTAAATACGTATCAGACAATTAGTGGATAATGCCTTTGAAATACATAAGTCAGGCCCTACCGTATTTGTTCCTGGCTTAAGTAAGGAACTTCCAATACATAATTTCTCTATGTGTAGTAAATGGGTAAATTCTTTTCATCAAGTTCTCACAAGCAGAATATGATAGAAATACATTTAAACAATACATGGACTGGTGATCTGGAAGGCTATAAAGATGAAGAACGGATACAAAGTCAAACTGATTCACAGATTAGTTACAAAGCGTCAGTTACCAAAGAAAGGTAAAATTAGAAGAGGTAAAGCACAAACAGAATTAGTGTAACGCTAGAGGCACTGGACTATCCGGCATAAGCACCACATGCAAAATATATATCTTCGATATTTGTCTTTATACATTTGTACAAGAAAACATGGTTTCAATAAATTGACTCTTAAAAGGTTTTTTTATATACAAATCACTATCATTGGCATAAGCTGTAAACAACTTACATCTCATCTAAGTATAAATAAATGTACATGAAAAGTTCAAACTAAGCTACAGGGCAAGGGGATCCATACAAGATGTATAAATGCCATCTATCAATACAAGCTATATTGTCTTGATCCCAAACACTTGGGGTGAACTTCATCACAGGATGCCTTATGTGTAAGTATTAGACATAGGGCATGGGTTCTCAAAAATTAACAATATTTTTAAATTACAAAGTTATTACATGATTTCACCATACAGCCATGTAGGCATTTATTGTCAAGATGTATTCGGATGAATACCACCAACGTGAGAAAACACCCCATGCTTTAGACAAAACAGACCTCTTCTTGAGCATTGGCTTAGATATTTCACATTCCGGAGCATCTCACACAGTGTGCGGATAGGATAGAGAATAGTTACAGCCACCAGTCTATTGAGGTATATACCGCATATCGTAGAGAATTCATACCCAAGTGCGCTTCAAACCTTTATGAGTATTTATCTATTTTCATCAAACTTATATGGCAAAGACAGAAGTACAACTCCCATCTTCAGGTTCTCTTAACACCAGTCCTGTAAGGAGGTACTTTACCGGAGGGTGTGAATGTAGAGGGTGCTAAGAGATCCAGATCGTTAATCCAAGTGGAAAGTTTAAAGTAAGAGTGTAAGATACAGGCGCAGCCAACAAGTGTACATTTTCCCCATATACATGAGATTTCTTTTATGTTTTTTGTCTAGTATGCTCGCACATTTATAAGCATATTTATGACCGTGGTGTTTTAATAACTGGCGAAACAGAAAACATATGGCTTATTTTAATTTAGTAAATACTCAAAATAAAATCTGGTTAGGAAGACCATGTAAATCAAAATGAGGACCGCACAGTTAGCACAGAGGGCATATATATTTCAAAATCTAACGGGAGATATCAATGTGTACATATAATATACATACATACACATTCCAACCCATCAAGGGCCTTATTGCTTATCATATAGAAAACTTCATACGTTAATCTACATCCAAAACGTAACTTGACCTATATTAAAAAATATATACACATTATAGTAATACACCACGAGGACCTACATTATAGAAAACATTTTATTCTCTTTCTCAAGATCACACGGGTTAATCGGACCTGAGTTTGCCAACAAAACAAATAAGCCAGCGATAGTTTTCAAAGATCGCTTCAATATATCCAGATTCGTGGCACTTCCCATAAATCTGCGATATGATTGAAGTAATCATGTAGCAGTAGCTTAGGTGATTATCATTATCACTATATCCAAATCCTTTTCTTTGTTGGAGAGATAGTAGATGTTGGCAGACCCAGACTCTTGCTACCTGACTCAAGCTGTGGCTTTTGTCGTGATAACCCATGTACTCACTATCGGCCGCCGTGAACGAAGGCGTCCTCAGTCTGGGGATTCGGGACCGTGACTCGCTAGATGACAAGTCTATGGTACTCCGACTGAGGCCTGGATAAACAGCAATGGTATCAACGATGAAGCAAACTAAGGGCGGAGACAATGGGGCGGTAAGAGCTACAGCCCCAATCTCCCACTCATTACTCAAACACAAGATAGGAAGATAAGAGAAAACCCAAATTATATTAAATCAAATACCCGTTATTACATGCATTTGGAGAGAAATATGAAGCCAAGACATAATCCAGTTGGGTAATTGCAGAGGCAAACTGTTTTAAGTTTTTTTTGCATAATGTTTATCCTCCAGATATAGTTATGTAGTACTTCCATGCTACATGAGGAAGATTGATGATGCGTTTTGCAGATTGGATATTAGGTTTGCATTGACATATTACATGACAATAGTTCATGTCACAATCGCTAACTAAAAGAAGTACGTGGTTTTAGAGGGAAAAATGAAACGAGGGGTTAGTATGCACGTTTCCATTTTCAAAACTTGTGAGTGTTTGAGTTGCACACAATCCAAGGAGTAAAGGGCCCATGTATACTACATGTATCAGAAAAGTACTGTAGGTGTTATAATTGAAAGAGAAATTTGGCTCACACGTGAATGAAAGTTAATAAGCAAGAAAACTCCATTCATTCACACTCGATGCCAAGCTAAGGCCAGCGCATAACTCCACCAACAATTCAGACTGTGTTAGCAAAGATACCTCGAAGTATTCATTAAACGATAGTAAATAAAGCGTAGGTCCTGACAAAAACCTTGTCACACACCCATGGTTTTCTCCAAAGCACCATGACTCCCTCTTTCACACTGTCATATTCTCCTTAGTTCGTTTAGAAATGTTGTATGAAGTTGACTTATTTGGCTAGAGCCGTTTACGATTCAATCATATTTTTATTTTATCTTTTTACTTAATACAGATATAACTAAAGACATCAAAATGCTATATAAATGTAACGGTTACCGCTAAACGCAAAATATGGCTAATTTCGAACCGTCTTAAAATGAAATTATTAAATGGCATAAAGGGCCATGCAGACAATATAGAAGGTGTCGCAGAATAATCTTCCATACAAAATATTGAAATCGTTCCAAATAAAAAGAGTGTATACATATGGCAAGTCAAATTGTGTCGAGGTGGAAACAAATATAAAATCATCCCGGATCGGGGTACCCATGGGACATACACAAAATATCTATGAACCCAAAGGAAAAAATGCAAACCAATATTAAAAGACAAAGGTAGACCTAGCCCGGACATACAGAGCCATTATAAATAATATGCATTGCACAGTCAACACTGTATGCTTCTAAGCCCATATTCAAGCCATGTACCACCACAGACCTTTTTTACAGTTCTAAAACGGGGTCTGTCCACAAAAAGAGGAGAAACAAGGCTGCTTTGAGGGCCGTATGGGGGTTAGGTCCGAGGGCAAAATGAATGCTAATGTATACAAAACGTGTACCAAAGCACAAAGTGCCAGTGCCATGAATGCTAGGGCTGCCAGCAGCGGTAGGACTATAGGAAGAGGAGGAAGAGAATGATGATGGTGGTGATGGTGATTCGTGATGATGAGGTTCATGAGGAGCTGGATGATGAGAGTACTCACGTTTCTCGGGCGTGGGAAGCCGGCGGGTGAGGGAGGAGTTGCCTACTCCACCCTGACGTAGTGTGTTCTCATCAAAACTCAATGATAAGCGTGTCAGATTCCCCGAACTGCGGGCTTTCTTCCCTGATTGGCACCGCAGCAGCGAGGGATTAAATAAATCAAACAAAGAATTGGGTATGTTTTGGCAGCTCTTGGTGAGTGGAACAACTGAATCTGTGTATAGCAGTTTCTCAATTTGAACTTAACATTGTCAATGATACAAACATAGGAAAAAGTTTGTCTACACGTAGCACAGATGATTTTGTCCACCGTATTATTTTGGAAGCTGCTGGATTTGTTTGAAAGCACAAGTTACCTGTATTCAATTGTGAATAAGTAACTGACTATGGTAACTAGATTAATCAATGCCATCATTTTCAGGATTATTACTCTCGGCGCCATTGTCCTGCCTTTTTTAACTTGAGAATGTTCGTTTTCCAAGAAGAACAAGGGCATAACCTCATTGTCAAAACAATAAGAATATATAAGTAAAATACAGTTTTGGTGTGAGATGAGAATGCTATTGTGCAGTAAAGAGTATCCCTAAGAAGCCAATATTTTCTTTTTATGTAATATAAATGTCTAACTATTTGAAAGACAATAACATCGAGTCTATCTATCATCAGTCCTTCAATATCAAGTCCCAAAGCTTTGGCATTTAGCTTATTATTCATTAAAACCTATTTAAAGTGTCTTTGGTGAGGGTCTGTGCATTACCAAATGGCATCCACAAAGGCAGCTTGGGTGCAGAGTGGGTTCTTTGTAAGCGGGGCGCAGGTCTAGCTCTTGACAGCGACCGAGACCCCGACATTTCCTCAATAGACAAAGATCGAGAAGCTGGAGATAATTTTGGCGGTTCAGATTCACCATTAAACACGGAGAGGCGAGGAACTGATTTGGACCGGGAAGTCAAACCTCTACGACTGACCAAGGGTTTTGGTCGAGGCACTGGAAGGGCACCGCAGTTAGAATAGTTATTATTATTTAGGTGTGTCGGTTTGTCTACATGTTTAACCCCAGTGTTACAAGGACCATAGGGGTATCTTTGGTAGCTTCCACTACTTTTGGACTCAAACATTTCAATTTTCTTTTTGAAGTCCCTCGACTGGCTATAACAATGGGTCTTTTGGGTCCACGGTCGGTCACTCCGAGATAGACCCTTAACAGGGTGCGCATTGTGCTGGTGTGTACCTTCTTCTGAGCAGGGACACTCATTTCTGTTCTCATTCCTCTGTGGGATTTGTGCAGCATTACTCTGCTGGTTGCCATAACTTTTTATACAATAAGAAGCAGACCGCTTGATTCCATAACCTGATCGAGGTGGAGAGCTCTCGCGAAAAGACGAAACCTTTCTTAGAATTGGTCGCAGCCTGGCCCTTGGTTCCCTCTCCAGAGCTCTGGACTCTCCAGTTCTCTGCGAAGGGATGGACTCAAAACTGGAGGGTGGACAACTGATGGGGATGTTTGAGAACCTGGTCTCACTATTGCTGGATGCTCCCGAGCTCTCGGAGGAATAAGAGTAAGTATTAGGCTGTCCCTGGGGTCCGATTGGAGGTTTGTCCGCATCAATGGATCCTTCTTTCTTCTTGAAGGCTTTCATTTGTCGGACACTTTTGAATCCTGGATCATGTTTTCAAGGCGGAAAGAAAGGTTCAAAACAAATTCAAACTCAAGTGTTAATGGAACATATAAGAACCATGGAAACAAATATAGAGACAGGTCACGGGGTTGAAGGGAAATAAAACAACGAAACATAAATTATATATAACTGCATGCAGGACACCTTTTACTTTAAGAAAGGTTTTCCATGGAGCACAAAATACAACCGGAATGAGCGAAGATTTGACACCCTGAGGACAAAAGGACCACCTCGAAAGAAGGACTGAAGAGCCCAAGGCAAACGAGAAGAGACAAGATACGAGCAGGGATATGGACGCACAGTATACTGTTAGAACATCACATAAAATGCAGGTCTTCCACTGGAACTTGGGGAAGGGCTAGTTCTGGACGAGATAACCAGGGCTTGGGGCAGTTTTATAACTTAACATCACAAAACACATTGTGAGAACTTGTTTGAATTCTTTCTTTTTTTAAATCCTTATTCTAACCAATATGTATGTTGAAATATCTATATCCAGAAGAGTGTAACCATACACTCACACAATTGTATGTACCGAGATTTATTTTGTTGATAAGTAAGACATTACCCTCTTTTCTCCGCACATACACACACATTATATATCTTCCATCTGCTCGACATGCTTGCAGTTCTGAGATTGCATAACCACATGCACTGAATTACACAACCAGTTGTATATCATCGATCCTAACGCAAGATGCACACAATTCTTCCACATCATCCAAATAAATCCCGTAGGAATATCACCTTAACCTTTCATTCTCGTTAACTCAGCACTTATTACGAGCAAAGCATATAGTTTGGTTATTCAGCCCTAAGGTTCGTAAGTGTATAGGTTATTATATCAAGCATTAGATTATGGGCAAAGGTAGGTATTCAAAATGGGTTCGTTTAATTATCTACAAGGAATTGTCAAACTAATTTTGAAAGTTGTTATTATTACCGCCAGCATCACAGATCTTTGCTTTGAGGTTGACTGAGGCAAACATGTATAATGCGTATAAAACAAAAACTTCCGAATTGGTAATTGGTAATTTGTAATAAACGTTAGACTAAATTTGGGTATATTAGTACCATAGCGTAGCACAAAAACTCCTGACGCGAATGCGAAAACAGGATATACTTCCATGGCACATCATTTTATGTCAAATAAGAATTTCAAAAGCATAAAATTGCCCAAGGTGTCTTGGTGGTTTTGATTCATTCCGAAACAAGAAAAATGTTGTGCCATTTGT
Organism: Sthenelais limicola; assembly: GCA_942159475.1. Lineage (NCBI taxonomy): Eukaryota > Metazoa > Annelida > Polychaeta > Phyllodocida > Sigalionidae > Sthenelais > Sthenelais limicola. The sequence goes on along the minus strand of OW804095.1, from coordinate 108,173,501 downwards.
TGTATGAATTAAATTTCTTTTCGTTTGTTTATTTGTTTGCTTTGGTACAGCAAATGGGTTGTGTCAGTGCACACGCGAGTCTGAAGGTAAGACTTACGGAGAGAACTATAATTGTTCTGAGGGATCCGGGCAGCGGAGGCTGGTGTACGAGGGGTATGGCTGTGACGTTCAGCCAAGTCCACTGCGCTACTAGAACGCATAAGTGGATGACCATTTGCGTCTGGAATAAAATTGATGCAAGCAAAAAATGATGAAATTCAGGCGGCCATTTTACCTAGATCTGCTAGATTTGATCAGTGAGTGTGGAGGACCTATGGTCGTGGTAATGATGCACTGATCATTCTTCACTTTGGAAAAAGTCTACTATTTTTCGATACTGAATACTAAGGGTATTTGCGGCTAACACGTGTTCATACATATATGAAAAAGCCTCCATTTTGAGTGAAAGCAGGCATATTACGACACTAAGTGAACTTTTGAATAAAATCAAATAACTATTACATGGAAATGATCGTGGAAATTGACTACCAACTGGTTAAATCACTCTAAAGCATAGAAATACTGCATCCAATCCGCATAAAAATATATTTTACTCAAAGGGTCCTTCAGGTATCATAATTGTAAGCGAGCATACATTTTCTTTTATAAAGAGGCTGCAAACTAAGGCAAATCAACTGAAACAAACATTGTAAGGTAAATTAAAATAGCAAATCGGTGACCAATGAACGTAGAGTGGAGTAGAAAACGAAAATAAATAGAAGAACTTAAATTCAAACAGTTCATATTTTAACTTGGTGAACACGGTAAAAAGTAGTCCTTCAGGAAAGTCGCTTAGTATATAAGTGCAGAGGTCCTCGGACTTACATGGAGACATATCTCTTCTTGTTTTCGAGGACTTTACGTTGACGGAGACAACATCTAGTAATATCACAGTATATCGCTCAATAACAGTATGGTTCACACACAGGCTTTTTAAAGTCTTAATCAGATAAAGTCATTGTCATATGATCACAGGTAGCGTTCGTCACTGCTACTAATACACACAATCACCTCCTACATTCTATTTATTCTGCGCTAACAGTATGTTGCAGAACATTATATCAAGTCACTATCCAACACAAGTATGATGTATTCTTAACTTCTAGATTTCTACATGAGACAATACATCTTTCCAGCAAGTACAGTACACATTCATCCACCTGCTAACCCATATTATGACTATATAATGTAAATAGATGTAAGGCTTGGTTGTGGTATGTATGTTGGTCCTGGTATATCAACACATATTTATAACTGTTGAAAAACTCTCTATATACAAAAATACACAGTAGAACATTTTGTATGCGTGCACTGGATAATAGGATATCTATATAGGTATAAGAGCATACAGGAACCATAATCTTTTTTTTTCTAGACATCAATATGCTTTAACTAAGTCAGAAGTAGTTTTCAGAGATCTTTTGTGAATCCACAATGCAATGAGATTTCATACGTGTGAAGTAAACGTTGTTAAATCTCACAACTCTTTTGTTAGATCAAATAATAACGGAGGCTTGATATCGTCTGCATTGGGGACGATCACAGAAAAACTTTAAAGACAGCATTAAGATATTACAACATTGACGAATCGAAGGCACGAGCACTACAAATTAACTATTTTTTAAATGTATTTACAGAACGGTCCTTTATTTTTTTAATAATTAATTTGGAGACTCGTTTGAGACACTCACCTGTTTTATCGGGTTTGTGCGCTGTGCCTTTATGTACGATGGGTCTTCTAGCGGTTCCAGTCAGGGATGGCCTCCTATAATATTACAAAGATAGCAATATTAATACACATCTTTAACACGTTTTATTTTCATTGTTTCATCCAGCGGTTGGCGCAGATTTATGGCAAAACTAGTCATTACAGATCTTAAAGTGTAATATGAAAATATAAAGAAATAGACTTGACATTGATGCTTTCAGGTACCAAGAAAATCAGCTAAATCCCATTAATTAGTTTTAATAAAAGATCGATGTTTTGCAATAGCCTAGGAAGGATTATGTCTACAGAGATTGACATTAAGCGGTCGATACTTAATATAGTATCCCCAAAACAGTATCAAAACCGAGGGTTTAGAGAAGTCAAACGTCTCTGCACTGTAGTCACCAGCATAGACCAGGTCATAATTAGTTTAATACAATTGATAAAGACATAGTTTCTCACCTGAAGATTTCGTTTGATCGCTCAGTGCTCATGGAGCGGGAGCGGTTTTTGGACTTAGCTGCAGCAGCGGCAGCAGCTGAAGAGGAAGCTGAGCTAGCAGAGGTCCCCCGTGACGGCCGCGAGGGCCCGCCACTGTTGAGGGAGTTATTACTGGAGGAGTTACTCAGCTCGCCCTGGAGCTGCTTCTGTCGTGTTGGCTCCAGAGAATTTAATAAACTATCAGCCTGCTCCTTAAAGTGTTCGGCGAAGCCCCAGAAGGCTCTGTAAGAGACACAAACCGTTCATGGTAAGAGAACCTAGGGCATATGAAAGTTGCTTCGGTAACTAAGATACTGAATGATCGCTGCATGGGCTCCTCACTTGATGGGCAACATTTTGTCTTACAGCCTCCTGTAGATTCATGTCAAATCAAATCACACAGGAATCGCTTGTGCATTTGAATGATTCCCACCAAATATCTCAATAATGGAAGATGATATTTAAAGTCTCGAGTTCAAAGGCAGAGAACATAAAGATACACGGAAAATGTACGGAATACAGCATACAGAATATTTATTTTAAAAACCCAGAGAGTTAGCGATGGAGTAAGTGATACTTACTTCCTAGAGTGCGCCCTGGTGTCTGTGTCTGGATCTGCGATACCTTTGCGGATAGTCTCTTGGAGGATGGCGATGTGTCTCTCAAGGGTGTGTGTAGCCCATGTGTGTAGAAGTTGGTCTAAGAACTCGGTACATTCACGCCTCAGTATGGCAGATTTGGAGGACATCTGACTCGTTAAAATGGGGATCATCCGAGGTGCATGTGTATACTGCAAACACCAGAATGATAACGACATAAAGAAGGAGGAATCATTATCCACAAGCATCCATGGGTTGTTGAAATAAGTGAATTGGTTTTAATTATATATTTGTGTATCTCCCTTAATTTCCAAACGGAAATGTCGACTTTTCGAGAATCCACCAAAAAATACTTTCTCGAGCAGTACATGGGAGTAGCACTGAGAACGAACCAGAGTTGATGTGACAAGAGATTGTCAATGCAGAACAGTTATTTTAGCTCAACAGGAAAGAGTACCAGGTATCAGGTAATAGTGGAGTTAGCAGCTTTAATTCCCGCTAGGGGCAGGTCAGCCGCCTGTACCAAAGGGTCACTACACATACATGTAGAACATACAAGATGTTATGATGGAGTGCCACATGTGCCAGGACTTAAATAACAAGAAATTAAGCAGAAGGCGGACACTTACCTGAATTATAAATCTAATTGCAACTGTACCGGCAGTGGCCATAACCTTAGCTGAGTTGGGCAGGAGGGCGATGAGTGATGGCAGGAGTGCCTCCGCAAAGTGGTCGAATTTGTTTTGTAGGATCTGGGACATATACCTGGAAATAGCAGCAACATTCAAATTGCCGATGAATAAAGTAAGCATAATACCGCAAAATATACATAAATGGGCCCATCGTCCACCAACTTCTCACTCAAATCTATTTCGAAACCTATATCCCACCAATACTCGATTCTATACACGAGATTTTATATTAAAAAAACATCAAAAATTAATGTGAGTATAGGTTTCTCAAAACTACCTTTTAATATTTTAAGTTCACGTGCTTTGTAACATCAATGAACCTATCATTAATGTTAATCCGTTATAGAAATCAGTATATGTACAGAGAAAGTAAGAAGAGACAGAATATGAAAATACGCACGCTGAGGAAATGCAGGCTTCTCTCACAACTTGAGATCTCAAATCCTTGGCTGATGTGATAAAACATGTTTCCAGCGACCGCAAGTGTGATAGGAAATCGTAATCTAGGGCACCCGCGATGATCACCGACCTTACTTCTTTTAGCTATAACAATGCAAATAATCACAATAAGTAATATGGATTAATAAAGCAAAAACAAGAACTATGGGAACGCTGACATTAATTTCAATATTCTTTCATAGTTACTAACCCAGTAACGTTTATAAGGAAATGAGGGTCATAAGGGTTCGTTAGAATCACAGTGTACAAAAGCTCAGTATAAATTTTTTTTTAAATGCAGAAATTTTAATGGGAACGCATACATTAACTTTAACATTTATTTATTTTTTGAATACAAAATGCACTCATGCAAGTCGGAATGTTACAAGCAGTTTCTGGTTTTAATAGTCATGTTTTGCATATAAAAAACGCTAGTAATTTACCAACACGAAACAACAATGAGTTTTACCATTGAAAAGTAAGACTGTATACGTACCGACTCAACTCGCTTCTCCCAGTCCTTGCTGGGATCTGAGAGCGTCTCTCTGATTTTAGTCAGGTGATCTGTCAGCTCACGGCTGGAAAATACCTGGTTGAAAAAAAAGGAAGGGTAAAGTCACGTCAAAAGATTATTTAAAAAAAACCCACACGTGTGACAATAGCGTCTATTTGTTTTTCAACACTAAAATAGTTATATATATCGTGAATCATGTTGTACATCATAATATTCTTATATATATAGTTCATATGATATAACATATACCTTTCACAAACTGATTGACAGATACCCAGTAAGAAATATTCATACAACAAATTTTCATCGATCTGAAAACCGACGACATACATTTACATTACTTTTAACTCCTAGGGTTTCAGGAATACAAGGTAAACTTCCCGGTAAACTTACTCTGACTTTTGGCACATCTTCGAAGCTCCGCATGAACAGGTCCTCATCGCACGCCCCTGCTTGAGTGCCCGTCCCTATAATTGAGAAAGGGGAAACCATAAGCATTACACAGAGATAAATATACCTTGGAATAGCGAATGCGAATGATATCGATTTTGTGTCCAGATACCTATCCGATTGAACTGAATAAAATGCGAATTTACAAGTTTTAGGCTTATAAACGTACGATCTATTTTATCGCGTATATATGCAGACCAATATCATATACAGGCACAAACAAGTTTAAGAAAAATAATGGAATGGAGTGTACAATCGTGGTTTAACACAGGGGCAAAGGCCTGCCTTTTGTTTTCGAGTCTACGTCATCGATACTCACAATAAAGTTTGTCCCCATTCGCTGGTACAAAACCAGGGAACCTACGTTTGATGTAATCTACATCAATAACGATATCCTTCTTTCCCTTCGACATGATTTGCCTTATTTATTAGACTCTTATGTACGACAGTGCCTAGAGCAATAATGTATATTCCTTAGTTGTCTTATAACCCATCGTGCCTAATGTATTTCCGGACTCATGCCTCAGACATCAGCACTACATAAACATCCGAGTGTACAGGATTAAAAAGCACAAATACAAGAGGCCTGTAGGAAAGGGAATTCTTCCTGAATGACACTGCGTCTAATGCATCCATCCGATCGTCGGGTGAGAGAAAAGTTGGCCTAGAGGATCCGGGATAGTCGAAGCTTTAATCTGTGTCAAGAATGTTACTTAAAATTCATGATCCCTGTAAATGCTTGGCCAGCATGACGTGTGGGGCAGTGGGAGGCTCTGTGCCAATTGGCATGCATGGTCTAGTCTCCCCATCTATACTGGTATATTGTAAGCGATGATGTGGGATTACCGTGCCACCTGCTCTTTAGTGTATACAACAAACATAGTTATCGTATATGACACTGATTTATACTCCCGGTAAAATCATAATAGACTACCATGTTTTAGGCTTCTGTGTTAAAAAGTACCACATACGTAACATCGAGGGCAAGAATATATGACTGACACATGGCAATGCAGGCATATGTCATAGACTATAGAGCATGTCCATTATGCGTGGTTACATCTATTGGATATCAATGAAAGGGCCCGAGGTTGGCCTCACCACTTCATTAAATAATACATCGCTAGTAGTAGTAGTTGTAGTAGTATTTCCAGTGGACCATCTGCTAGGAACACATGCCTTCATACAACTACTGCTTGCCTCGAATTGTTCCCCGTGTTGCCATGGCAACGATATTGTGATCATTGTCAGGATCCTTTGTCTGACATGCCACACGCGCTCGAATCTAGGGACATTGTTTTATCCCAGGGTGAGCTCCGCACGTGAAATCACCGGCAAATAGTATCATTATTTTTCATAAAGAAAGTAAATCCACAGTGCTAGCTAGGGTCACACAAAACCACACAGAACGCACAAAGACACACGGTGAGGCAGTACGTGAGTAATCCACATCAGAGACAAGTGTGATGCGCGGTGTTGTATCCAGAATCCACAGGGGTAATTAATGATCCGTGACTCGTCGCGAGGATCCAAGGCCAAGCCCTGAGCTACTCACGTCTCCCATTCAACTACACCCCACCATCCTCCTGTTATCACACCTGATGTCATACAAGGTAGGTAAATGGCCACGGCTGACCGCCACAATCGCCACTACCACCACCTACCGAATCACAGACACAGTGGTGGCAGCCAGGAGAAAAGGGCAGCCAGGAGAAAAGGGAAGCAGGGGAGGCAAGAGGGGAAACGGTGAATCACAAACACACATGGATCCCCTCCTCCTCCGTGCCAGGACAAGAGGCCTTATATGACCTACTTATCAGAGCCCCCAATCGCCAGACGACAGCATCATAAATAGAAGCTGACCCGCCGACAACCGGGGCATCAATGAGGTCATGTTCGGAAATAAACATTTTATCAAAACAATACGGGCGTAGGACTAACATTATATTTACAATATAAAAATGGGATGTCTGAATCAAATGTGGATTTCTTCTGTACTGTAAGATATAATCCGGTCCTAGAACTAAAAGGCTAAGAAATTTTCTAATGATTAGATGCTTCACAAGTTAGTTCCCTACGAGTATCCCCAATGCTTAGATCTTTGCTGTGTACATTTAAACGGCATGTCATTACTTTAAACCAAAATGAATTTAACAAATGTAAAGAGTTGACATAATCATTTCTATGACAGTTAAACAGAACTCAGGCTGAAGGTGGTGTTGGTTCATAGTTAACATCACTGCCATTTGAACAGAAACACAGTAGGGGTTTGTTAGCCTAGGCTTTGGTGACAAAGTAATCGAACATTGCCGGTGACATGTTTAAGCACCCTTTCATTGTTATGGTAATTGTAATAGTCCGCCGTCCCACCTAATTAAATGATCTGAGGCACAGCTGACTGGGTGGGCGTGGCCTAGATCCACGTGCTCCCACATGAATGGATAAGGCACAGTTGTATCACCAGCGAGAAGGGAGTAAAATGTTGATATCTCTAATACTTTTCAGGGAAATGAATCTGAAGTTAAAATCTGATCCTCTATCGTAAATGAATATGTACAATATACTTAAACAAATATAATTCATAGGATGCAAACTCCATGGCAAAAAGGAATCTTTGAATAAGAAAAGTTCCTCATCACATGATTGGATCCCTAAAATAGTGTACTGTGAGAAGATGTGTTGGTATGTAAGACCTAAAAGAATCTTTCATTTCACAAATGACTAGGAGATGCACAAAATAACCCACACTCACACAAAAGTAATCTCCTCATCTCCTCAGTACGCCGGGGGTCATATAGACCCGAGGGTGGGCAGTATCAGACTTAGGGGTTTTCATTTGCCCTTCCTGTATATCACAGTTAGCCTCCAGGGGGGGGGGGGGCCGGGGGGGGGGGGTAGGGGCTGGTAAGGGTCTAGTCAACGTTCGTATACATACAGAGCCGGCTTAGCTTCTGAGTCTGCTTACACTAAAGATATTATGTCTGCAGGCAGCCATTTGATATGTGTGAAAGTTTATTCAATTTTTAGTTTATATCAATCCTTTAATTTAATATTAATTTACTGAATGTTAGTTTGGAATTGTTCGGATAAATGTGGGCCGGTCATCAGCATTCAGACTTGGTGGAATATGATTTTTCAAATGTTTTGATAGTTTTTAAATGTAATCAAAATTAAGACCATATGAATCCGAATGAAACTATATAAACGACCACCATATGGCAATCAATATTACCATATTCTGAATGAAAGTGGATTCCAAAAATGTGTAATCTAAAACATTGGTAAACTTGATAATGGCAAAAGCATTTTTAAGTAAATGCGTTTTTTAAATTTATAACGATTGACAAAAGCCAGATGCAAAAACCCAAGCTGGGCTATATGGAAGCGAATACATATAACGTCTAAACAAAGCTTAGCCGATCCAAGCACATGAGATTCTTCCTTGGGTTTCCACTTCTAGCATGGACACTGGGAAACCTTATCAAGGGCTTTCCTTATCAAAATGCTTAGAAAACGTTCAATTTTGCAGATCAAATGCACAATGGATTTAGCGGGCGTAGATAGTCAGTTGAGAAAACAGATTACGGCATTTTCTGAAATAGAGTTCAGTGGATGAATAACACTGCAGAAGGAAAGATTCCTAGTGGTGGGACCATGTATGAAGTGATTATAGCACCACAACTCTATTTGCTAATCACAAGGCAGTGGATGGTATCATATAGAAATAATGAACCACCATGAAAGTATATGACATGGAATAAAATAAATGGAAATGCATAAATGAAAGTACAACATGTAGTCAAGAGACCTAACCAAAACTTAACCACAAAAACGTGTCTTGAACCAAAAAAAACATGTCTAAAAAAGCAATCAAATATCATCCCAAATAGATGTTTTCAAATATGTTATCCTTTTAATCACCATGACAATTCTCTCGAAGCAAGTATAAAGTAAGTCATTTAAGATGACATTTTATATAAAGAATGCGGAATTTGTTTGGATAGAAAATGAACTGTGGCTAATATGCAAACATGCACATACATAAATACATGTATAATGTAACACAGTTGTTTTAAACAAAAACTATTTAATGTGCCTCATTCCAATTTAAAAGTTCAAAGTATTCATTTATAAAGATTTTTTTTTCTTGATTCAAAAAGATATTTGAAAATTTCCACATGGAGAGATGACTTGAAATAAAAACATTTGTATTTGTTCTTAGCGCAGCCTAAGCGTATTTTACCTGCGCTTGGTACCCGTTTCCTTGTGGGCGTCTGTGGTACTAAAGAATAAAGGAAGCGAGAGCAGAAAGAGACGTTAGACTTATAGAAACCATAACCCCGTTGTATTTTAACCTCTGAAATCCCACTAGAGTGTAATTTGTCCTGGAAGCAGGTAAATCATGATCAAAATAAGTGTCAAGTTTCATAGATCACCGAGAGTCACGGATAGAAGTGGAGGAGAAAATATATTTTAGTAGTGATGAAGACAAATGTTAAGGAGATAATCAGATTAGAGAAAACAAGTTAGAAAGAAAGAAGCATAGTGTGTGCATTTGTTTTTGTCGAGAGAGTGAAGTCCATATTCTAAATATTATTAGTTTTTAAAGAGAACTAGCAAAGAGATCCTACATTTTAAAGATTCTAGATACGTGTCAGAAGGCTAATAGTTAAACAAGCTTTGATGTTCATAATTCATAACAAGCATACAAACAAGCGATCCCAACTAATTCTAAAGATAGGCCTAATTTCGACACTAAAATGTTCTGAGGGCAGGCATGTGGCTAGAACTTGAGGTAGGGATCGATTCTATAGAAACAGTTGCCAACCTATTGGTGAATTATGTTTTCTTTACTCCTCTCCGATGGGGGAAGGAAATGGGAAATGACGTTTGAAAAAAGATACTCGCAAAATCTATCGAGGGGTGGGGGTGTGGAGGGGGGGGGCTGGGAAATGGGGTTGTTTAAGCCCTTTTAAATAATTTATATCATGATCCGGTATATTTGGCCATATGGCCATATCAGGGCGAGAGGAAAGACGCTAACGGGATATGATACCCTACTCTATTAGGGATAATAGGAATTATGCCGACCTCCCACCTAATTATCTCTAATGGTAAGATATAAAATATGAATACATTATATTCCGTATTCTGAACGGGAATAGCGACAAGAGGAACATAAGAAGAGAAAATGATATAATAGATAAGGAAAAAATCAAAAGCATTAAGGCTAATCCTATTCAATATAATATATACCGTAATTATATACCTCCCTGCTTGCCTTAGTTGGGATTGCAGCAGCAACATTTACACACTTCACAGTTTCAATATCTATCTACATGCACGACAACATACCAGCGCGCATTTTGCCATTCGCCCATTTTTTTGTATTGAACATCAGACTCTAAACCTATCGATAATTTGATAACTTAGGGGGCATGTGGTCTCACCTCCTGATTGCGATTTCGTGCCTGCAGAACGTCTGGAAGGAGCATTGACACTACTGGCACGTTTTGACGTCTTGGGGACCCCCGTGGGTCGTGCAAAATCTGTATCATCCCTGGAGGTGTGTGCCGTGGAGGACTCTGCAAAAGAGGACATGGAAAGAGGATTATTTTTATGTCATCAACTGTCAAATTCATTAGAGGAATTGTGAGTTAGTTCACCAATTGCAGGAAATTTGGGGCGATGCAAAGCCCATGTAATATGTTCACCACTGGAAATCCGGCTCATGTAACCACTTAAAAATTTGATGAAAAGTTGCCACTAGGGGGATTTGAGTCTTATGTACTCAACCTGTCATCTCATAACATAATTATATACAAATCATTTGGGCAAAAATGACACACAAGTCTTGAAAGGAAAAAGATGAAATTACTTTATCAGAGAAAAGCCATGGCTTCTGCCTGATAATAAAAGTCCTATTGATATTGGTTTATTGAAAGAAAACCAGATTCACCTTTCTCAACCTCTTCCCCAAACGAACGTCACGCCAGTCATAATTGATAAACATAGATAGAACTGCCCTAGGGGGTTCCTTTAGGGTGCCAGAGGTAGGATGGCTTTTGAGATGTTGGAAGAGAGGATGGGATGCGATAGGTGAAGACAGGGTTTCTGGTTTGACTCATGTGTTCTCACTTCTAGGAATGACGACGCATAAACAAATACAGACGCTACTCCTAGTCATGCGATTTCTAGCTTTCCCTGTTGCCATGGAAATGGATGTCATCAGCCTCGGCAAGTCAGAGGTCAGGGTCACACGAGTATAAAACGCGTTTTAAACCTGAGATATTGGGCGTAGCAGAGGTTTTCTGGGGAGAGTTGTGATTTTTGATTTTATATATTTTATTTAAGGCCAATATCATATTTAAACAGTTACATAGACACACAGGTTATCCACCATGGGCATGGACTTTTCAAGCGTTGCCCTAAATTGATGATTAGGAAATGTTGGGTCCAAGAACAAATATGGATGGAAACCAGAGACGTTGAAGGAAATTAAGTGTCGCGAACCAGTAAGATGATTTCTGACACGAACATTAATCATGCTTCCAGCGACCCCCTCACCCCGATCACATATGGTCATTCCCTGGAGATTTCCTATGTAAGCTTCAATGCATCATTCGTAAATGTCTTTTGTGAAATAATTGAAATTTAAAGGAGCCGACACAACATAAATTTATTCCCGTCTCAAGATTCATCATGATGTGTACCTAGATTGACAGCTGCCACAGAAAAAGCAGGTCAAGAGTGTCAACATAGGTGGAACTATTGGGAGTTTTGATGGAGGAGAGTAGAGATGCATGTTTGGGGAGGGATGGGGGAGTATAAGAGGTGACGGGGTGAAAAAGGCAGTGAAAAGAAGGAGTGTCATAGCCATTCACCAGACCTTGTCACTAATATATATGCACTGCACATCAACAGTTCTATACATCTCAGCTGATCGTGTTGACACAAACTCACACCGATTGAATAGGTAAAGGCATAACCAGACCGTTACCTGGCCTACCGAATCTCGCTCACATTCACTACTTCAACTCAAGATGTAAACCCCATTTGACGAAAGTCGTCAAGGTTTAACGGAATAGATCCTTAGCTACAGAACAAATAATAATGATTAATGGACCAACTAACTTATAATGTCCTTTTCATAATCTATCATTTTCGTAAATTCAATTTTGTTTACATCCAATGAAAACATATATATGAAAGCTTCAAGTCAAAAAAAAACTTGTATTGAAATTGCAAGTATTAATTAACTCCATAGTTTCCTAGTAGCCATTGCCAACAAGACCAATCCACACATGTTTAATGTCCACCCAGTTGTGCAGATCCGAGATGAAGAGGTGTGCAGAGGTCAGATGCAAACTTCGACTTTGATCTACTCAAGATGCAAACCGTAAATAAGTTTCTCCCTTTCTCGAAAAAAATGAGATTCTGGCCACTTTCATTCCTGTCGTCATAACCTTGCCTTTCGTTAGAATCGTTATAAATTAATGTACTAACTGTATGAAATCTTAAAGAAAGATATAATTTAATTTTAAAATACTGCATATTGAGCGTCACTGCTTTCAATCGAACAAATTGTTTAAGTTGTCGGGCATGATCTATTGAATAAAGCAATAAATAGTTGGATGTCAAGGAGCTCATTTTGAATTCACCCTTCGTACATGATGATCTCGAATATATGCTTGACAATGGCCAGTTGCTATCCTGCTGGCCAGCCGACAGATCGCGATACTCTTCTCCTTGCATGAACCCAATGTTTGGTTTTGTTCGCGTGTAAAGCTTTATTTTATTTGTATTGTGACACCTGGGTCACAGGAGTTTGTAATCCGAATAGATGCCGACCGCCGTACATGACAATTGCTCAGTCCCCCAGGAATATTGCCAAAGTTATAAACTTACTTTAGAAGATGCATTTTTAACACTGAAAAACCTATTTTGTATTCAATAGAAACCACATGTACGAAGGTAGGCGACACCTTAGAGGGGACACGTACGATAAAGGCACGTCACATTTTAATTTGAACCAAAGAAAAGAAAGATATAGCAAAAGAATAACAAAAATATAAGACGACACTTTTAAGCAGAAAGTGAAATTTGACAGATGCAGACATATTTAGATACATACAAAACCTTATCACACCACTTTACTCGAACGGTAAATCCAGGTTCTTGCCAGGGCAAAGGGGGCCTAGGGGCACTTATGAGAGAGGATTAGCCGGCCACCTTGCTAAATGCACGCAACTACTATTTTTGTGATTCAATGAACTAAGTGGTGTCTGGATTCAGGCTTGCTGTTACCTATATAACCTGCCTGCAGCTACTAGAAGTTCCATGTTCCCATACCGTACAGTATACTTACGCCCATATTTGGGAAGAAATTTCTGCCTGAATCTCTGAACAACTTCTTCCCATTGAGATCCCATGTTGATGACAGTAAATGTGATGGTGACGCGACTGGAACCTCATCCAAGGGAAGTCACTGGTATAATTCCTGACCTTGACAGCTAGATTGCAAGCTCTTTCTGAGCTTTTTAATCGGATGGCAGCAGACTTGCACAACCTCGTCATAGCAGAGATACATCCAACACAAAACCACCATAGATAATTGGTGCAGTATAGTTTTAGTCAGTATCACAGACCTTCTGACATTTGAGATCATGCACACAGGAGGGAATCTGCCATTTGATCAAGCTCCAAAAAAGTGAAGCTATGTCTGGTGAAGTAATATCGAAAATAACTGTGCACTTCCCGAAAGAAGATCAATGGAGGTTTAAGGATGGCCTTGACCTACACATTAATCAAATAGTTATAAGTGCCTTCACCAAATTAACCAGCATGTGGGTCCAGATGTGTGTGACCATTAGCAAAAAGCACTTACACATGACATATCAGCAGCCTGGGCAATGCATTATCACACACTGGTATAAGAACTATACATGTAATATGTATGCACTTTTCCAAAACTCCAGGCAAATAAGTTAGATACGTTGTAATATGCAGGAGCTAGTGAAACCCACAAACGTTCTCCTTTTCCTTCTGGAGATGATTTACAACATCTCCCTGTACAGCATATTTAACCTTCTCCAGGAAGCGATAACACATCGGCACATAACCAAAATTCCCAGCTAATAGCTAATAACAGCACATCCTTTCTTATTAGAGGCCACTGCATGTATAAATATATCCTCTTCTCATCACCCTCTTCCTCCTGCTAATTCTTCTGTTTCAACTCCTCCAAGGAGGCGTGGATGGTTTACTGATGGTAAAGGTATCCCCTGTGTTGCTTCTTTGCCTGGCTACATCGATGTGCATGGAGAGGTACCTTTGTCCCAGACTTAGTAATCCTCTCGCGTGGTGAGACTCACTCCTCTCTCTCACTCACTCTCTCTCTCGTCCATCCAGTTACAAACAGACCAAGAGAGCCCCGACTCATACCATCTTGCACTCGTCTACTATTTCATCGGTAAAAATCATCCCATGACAATATTTAACCAGTCTCTATTGTTCCCTCTTACAGTTTCATGTTTCACAAAATATTGTTTCCAATGCGATGCCTTCTATGAATGCATATCTTCATGGGAATTTTACTACCTTACATCTGATTAAATAATATTTCCAGATGGGTCGGTCCGTATCTCTAACAAATATTTGAATGGTTGTTTCTCCCCTCTAAAGTATCTGTTATGCGATTCCCTCAAACAAGATCCATATCCACAATTCTTTGGGATGAGCACACAAATATAGTCAATAAAGAAATTAAAGGACTCCAGCAAGTCTAGTGTACACACATTACGAACTGGATTCTCAGTCCATGAAGTCACACTCGGCACAGGCCGCAAACTACACACATCTGTGGTGATGGGATGGAGGAGAAATAGTTTTAAGAATGTTATAATACAAGAAGCAAGAAGCCTGAACTAATATCCTGAATTGGGCACAACACCTGATCCACAAATAATCCCGAACTCTTTCTGGAGTCTTCAGCTCTGGTCAATCAGTGAAGTTGGAAGGATAGTCGGTCAGTCAGAATGACATAGAAAAATAAATTCAATTGTGTGCCTGATATATCATATATCCAATTACGAAATTCTAGCATACAGAAAATACCAATAGTCTAGTGACTCGTTATTGTTTTAAATAAGCAGGGCCAGAGACATATGTATAATTATATGTTACAATACAAGCTGTGTACCAATGTTGTGCTGATTGCGCGTAGGAGCAGCGAATCTCATCCAGGCAGCAGATGGAGCTGCTTGGGAGACAGCGGACTGTGACTCACCAGGACCGACAGGGACACTTCCCAAAAGTCAGATATTTCTAGTTCAAGTTAGGCCCAGGGAGTAGTTTGGTGAAGTTAATGTAGTTAATTAATATACATAGAGCCTGGCAAGTTTATACATGATGTTATTAGTCAGAAACAATTAAAACTAGCGCTTAAATATTTAATATGATAGATTGATTCCTAGAACAAATGGTTTACTTCATCCGCAACGTTACAGACTTGCATATAATTATTGTAAAACAGTCAAATGTATTCGAAAACGAAGAAGCTCGGAATAGGGTTCACACACTATATGACCAGTGCCGCATACTCGATTGATGGGGTTGTTGCATCCAAGGGCTGGTCCAGGACTGCTCTGTCCAGGCCGCTGTGTATCATTTATCGAAGTATGGACTTGCATGGTGTAATCTATTTAACCTTGCCTATGTCGTAAGGACTTCTAGGGAGAGGGCGGGGATAATTCATATTGATAGGCCGGGCTCTTTTACATTACAGCCATAACATTAGTCAACATGTTGATGGAATGCGAGAACGCCAGCTTAGGGTAAAATGATAGATCAATGCCAATGGGTAATCGTGATGAATATTACATTATTAGGTTGGATGGTTATGACCAAACGCGATCGAAATCAAATTTAAGTGAAATATTGACTCCCGTTTAGGTCAAGTAAATTTTAATTTAATTTCAAGTTTCTCCTATTTAGCAGGGTACTGATCAACAGCAATCAAACTCAAATTGCAATACTAACACTTGGCTTGCATGTATGGATATTATTAAGCACCTTGATATAGCTTTTAAATGATTCCACTTATCTAATATCAAGAGGTGCGTGCACCGACCCGCTTAGTAGGTCTCCATAGCTTCCAAGCAGGGCTCCGTGCATTTATGTCTATGTAACCAAAGGTTTATGTTATGATTGGGAGAGCCCTGAAGATACGCGACCCCGCATGCCCTGTGCACATGGCCCGGTCTCCACCAGCTGAACCATCTGTTGCCGAGTGACTCAGAGCAGATGGACTACTGGTTACAGATATTCAGATACACCCATACTCATAAAGCACAGGCGACGCATCACCGTCCCAATAAAACCAGGGCAGATGTAAACCAGGGCAGATGTAACCTAAGCAACACCTGGGTCTCCATGAGAGTATACATGTTTATAAGATTAAGATCCAGAAGTTTAATCTAACAGTCATAAAAAGTCATGTATTACTATTAGCTATTCATTCCAAATCAGCGACTCTAAAATTTCTTAACGAAATAAGTTGATGTTTAGCGCGAACGTTCGCTCTACTGCACTCGCATACAAAATCAAAATTTAGCATGTCAAAAGCCCTTACACTTTTTGAATCACAATATTTAACATGGGATCTCACAGCATTTAAGGGAAACTCTACGGGGTGGGTAAGTACAGAACGCGGTCACTGGTGTAATGTAGTGTATACACGGGTCATTGCAAGGTGCCGGCCATGACACGACATGTTTAACTTGGTGGGATTAGGCAATTACAGGACAGACACATGCCTCTATCTATGTACAGTCGAACATTGTTGTCAATGGAAAACGTTTCGGGAAATAATCCCTTGTATATCAGCAACGACTATGCAGAAGATATCATGAATTACAGATAAACAGATGCCATATTTCTAAATTAGAAATATAATGTGAAAGCATTTTTTTTGGATTTGGAGCTTTATCAACGCGTGATCCCATGAAGGCACAACTGTACCAAGCGAAGTTACAACCTTAAAAGCGTTAACATCTTTTACTTCTCCAATGAAAAAATGAGACCACATATATACATATGCGAGAGTTATATGTGATTTTGGCATGTACTTGAAGGTCAGAACTTCCTTTGATCCAGTCATCAAAATTAGTGGGCTCAAAGTATACCAGTACACCAGTCTAGGATATCTTTACGGTTACCATAGTGTGAGTCACCAATTTGAGGGTATCCAAATACTATACAACTCAGGTATCAATACCTGCACCAGCAATGGTTTAAGGGCTATCATAATCCTGCTATGGACACTATCTCAAACACAAAAGATAACATAACAAGCTATGAATTGTATTGTAAGCCATCAAGACGTACACGGTCATTTAATGACTTACTAACAGGTATGCAGTACTCGATATTCTTACCTTACAGACATTATGCAGTTTGATAGTGCATAATAATTATTATAGTGAAAGCAACCTCATACTTTCTTCATACCTAAGAAAGGCAATTACGCTTACTAATTAGCCCGTGTTACAAAATTCAATAAACCGATTGGCAAAGAATTCATGTCCTAGAGATCCATCTAAATGGTAATTTCCACGATTACATCGGTATTTCTCGGTGAATTTATTAGGTAGAAGTAGAAGGGTATACACAAGGTACAAATGCAATTATAGTCGCCTTTATATCGAGTAAAGGTTAACAGTCGTCCGGACTACCTATTGCAAACACATGCTTCCTCTAACATCAATCAAATTTCCCCAGCAAGTAGGCGCTGAGGAAATGATTAATCTCCATTTCCAAACGGCCCAGGAATGAATACATTGAAACCATCTAATATGAATATGGAAGGGTTCGATTATATTGCCGCATGGAGTAACTTATTAGAAAGTGTGGCACAACGCCCATTCACCAAGAAGACTAAAATGATTTGCGAAGACTTACATGTAGGAAATGAATTATTTTTTAGTGGACAATGATCCGATGTGTACGAAACGGAACTAAAATATCCTGTTTCTATATTTCAAATAATTCCTCTAATTCTTTTCATGTACCATTTTATAGTATCTACAATACCACTATCAACACCCACCACACAGGTCACTATAACCTAGTATAATACAGAGCACGCGAACCACAGTGGATAAAGTTTGTTTCAAGTTCTATAAACATGGCTGGATTATTATGATGGGTATTGTGAAGAGTAAAATATGTGTTTCTCGGTGATTTTAACAGTAGCATTACTGCCACCATTTTGGTGAATGAGCCCCATTTAAAAGGCATGCCAAAGCTGCCCTAATTATTTAAGCATGCACGTGGGTCTTGGGCAGGAACTATTGTCCCCATTAAGCTAAGACGCTTACTTGGTAAGGCAGTGTTTGTAAATAGGTCTGAGTTTCTGGCATTCAGTCTATGATTGGTTTTACTCTGGGCTCAGGCATAGGCCTGGGGCTTGTAGAACTATAAGATGTTTAAGGACCGTCTTAGGACCGACGCCAGGGTAAATTATCAGTGGGGGATATATGTAACTTATAATCATAGTAATATCAATGCTAATAAAGGTAATAATAACATAGTTATTACATCAACACACAAAAGCTTTCTACTGTCATCAATGTTTATATTTTTGGATTTCTAGAGTGGGAAAAACTAAGAGGCGGCAATGACGCAGAAACCTCCATATAGTGAACTGAAGATCGATATAAATTTATAAGCTAAATACATGCCACATTCACAAATATGAATCAACTACACAAGAAGATATATACGCGGCTCATCTAGTAAACAAGCCAACACCAAAATACCACGCGCGTTTGCGGCAGAGCTTTTAAATAAGAAGAGCTCCCACAACAGAAAAGTCTGTGTTACCTTTGACGATAAAAAGTACCCACTGAAAAAATGCATACCGATCGATAAGATATCTGGCAAGACCCAGTAATGGGCCGGGTTGTGCTTAGGTGTTTCTTGGAAACGGCCTAGAAAGGAATTTAGGTATTATTGTTCTCACCTTTCTTGTTAGATTTTGGAGCGGGTGTGGCCGCTCGAGGAGGGGGTTTAGGCGTAGGAGCCATCCCTTTGTTAATAACTAACTCCTTCAAGGAGTCCCTCCACCCCCTGGTCTTCATGGTGTTGTTTTAAAATCCTAGAACCAGATCTATCCTCCTTAAACTGCTAACACTCGTGGGTGACTTAATCATTCCATTGCATCCTGTGACACTTTAAAACCTTGTCGGTCTCACTTCGTACGAACATGTAAGATTCTCAATATTGCAGGAAACCCTGGGTTTCTGTCATGTCACTGATGTATGGCAAAACGTTGCAGCGTACAGCTCTGTTTTAAAACAAGATTCAGCCATATGAGCCGGGCGATCATAACGTGTATAAATGTCTATTATATTGCTATGTAATGATCGGTCGCGGCTCTGTCTGTTACGGACCAGAACGATCAGAGCTTGAGAACCAATTGTTTCCCCGAATCTGCTTCGACGAATGCTTCTTTCCACTATCAATGAAGCAATATTTAAAACCAGGATCACGGTCGAATAGCCCAGAGCCAAACGCCCGTGAATGAGAACACAAAGAGGGTTTGTATCAATTATTTAACACATCAGGCCTCAGGCAATATTGACCGATGGTTGAATGGATCGCAAGGTTATCTCCTAAGAAAGCCATGCACAGAGAAGACCAAGTGGAGTATATGAGATATGGAGATCGTATAATATATATCCCAAGTAAGTGAATTGCATCCACGAGCGAGTTTTATTTAGTTTTCTCCAAGTCCTGTACATGTAGCTGATACAATCAATATTGGCATTTATCGTTCGTGACATAGCCTCTACATGTAAGTCCCACCAGTAATCAAAGGCCGCGATCAACCGCAATCACCTTTCCTGAGCGCAGGTACTCTGCCAAGAATAAAAGTAAAATATAAATCGATCCATCCCCCAGTCTTCAATCGATACCCTCAATCCTTGAGTTCGATAATTACTCCACTCCTGAAGCCAGAAAAATCCGCGCACTTGACATGATTTTTATGTATCCAAATGCTGCATAATATCTCGGGAATTTCGAGCGAACAAGTTTAGAGAGATTACTTTATGCCACCGTGTGTAAATATATCCATCTGGCTTGTGTCCCGGAACAAAACTCCATTCAAACCTCAAGAGCCGGAGCAGTGTGGACACAGAGCACAGTACGAGGTGGGCAGAACGGTGAGCTCTGCGACCTGGGCACGCGGCATGAGAAAGCATACCTGGGTACTTAGAGCCTTGTCACCACGTTCTCTGGTATGTGGTTGTATTTTGGTCTGGAGGAGGTGGAGCCACAGGAGGACGCATGCAGTAAACCCTAATCTCAGAGCCTCCAGGTCATTCCGCAATTCCATTAGAAGTAAAATATATTTCTCCCATTGACGACTGCATCATGTATTCCCTACCTTTTCAGAGGAAATTTATGCCATGAATAAATAAATGCAATCGGGATCTTTGAAGATAAATTAATCAAATCTTCTGGGTTTACAGGGCATGTGTGCACTTTTGATTAGCTTGCCTAAAACAAATCATTCAATAGAGGTGTTGAAGCAGGTAGGCCATTGGGGATTTGTACTGAGCAATGTCGGAGTAAGGGCTAAAGGTCTATACATGTTGGATCAGGGACAAGCTCGAACAGATCACAGCATAACATTACCAGCACTCGTAAGTGAAAGGCAGTTTGGCATGGCACAAACACTTATATACAAGCACAGTTGACACACGCGAAAAACACACACAGGAATACTCTAAAACACACTTTACATCTAATACTTAACCAAAATAACATGATGGGCGAAGGTGCAATCAGCAATTGGAATTCCTTTTCAAATATCGCCTTATATAATATCTGGCATATCAGGATTAATTACACAACTCTGGGCAGAAGTTATTAACATCTCTTCCTCTTGTTTTCCCAGCGAGATAATCCTGTGCCCCCCCCCCCCCCCCCAATATAAAGGTCGTATTAGGGCTGAATAGTTGATATCAATATCCTTCCTATATTATTCCCTGTCGGGTTCTTTTCAGTAATCTATAACTCCTAATCACCCAGGAAATGAATTGTAGGGCCGAGGCTTTACATGTTTGTATTAGCCATAACATTTAGTTTCACTTCTATCTGAACGATAAAAGGTTCTTGTAAAACTGTTTATAAATATAGAGAGCCAAGGCCCATTGAGGTATAATAAATGCGTGACACTGGTTCATACTGTAGACTCACTCAGGAGAATCAGGGTATGTCAAAGATCATTGTGAACACTGTTCATCCACATTCTTCACTAGCTACTCAAACATCGAAGTCAAGGGTCAAACCTCAATATGCCATCCTTAATTTTTCTATTCAATTTCAATGGGGACAAGACAGGAAAACATATACATGTGTAATCGATGACAAATAATACTATTCTCAACGCGCATCCTAAAATAGTGTATGTATATCAACCCTGATAAGAACTCTCGTGAATTCTTTTATTCCTAAACCCAGTATAGGAAATACCTATCTCCTGCAGACGATACATGGATATATAACTAAGGAGTTGGTTGAAGGAGCGAGTGATTGAACCCAACGAGTTAGTTAACTGATTTATTATATAAGCTAAATCAATATGCTTATTATATATATATGCTTATTTAATACTATAAATAGAAAATATTTTTTAGTCATAAAGTTAAATTTTGGCGCTAAACTTGGTAAAAAATGTATGCATTAGTTGCCATGACTACCACACGTGTGAAATACGCACTGTGCATAACTCACTCTAGATAGCTTGTTCTCAGAGCAACTTATAAGCACAATCTTGGGTGCTTTAGCGGATTATCTTTATTCATATTTTTACTCCCCAAAAAACAAACTGCCAAAGACTATGCTATTATACATTCATTTTAAACCCCTAATTTATATATTCCTTTCATTTCCCTACCCAGTTATATTTTACTTTTCCTTGTCTCTATCTTTTTAGTACGAGCAGTTGGTATCCGTTACACTGCTTCTATGGCCAGGTACTAAGCGACGGATGGTGCCACTGTATCCCAGCTAGCGCAACCCAACACGTAGTTCACTCAGATCAACTTAGATGGCAGCCCTTGGCAAAGGATCAATAGTCACCAGCTACCACAAGGTGGTGCGGAAGCAGGCTCCACAGGCTCTTGTTGGGGTAGAAGGGGGTTTACCTTTCACCAAGTACTCTAAAAGTAAAATAATTTTTTTTTCTAATTAACGAGGCGATGCATATATGTCTTGTCTCTCAGGTTTCTGCTATTAAAAATAGACATAACTAAAGTAAGTTTGTCTCAACTTGAATCCCCATGAAAAAGAAGACCGAACGACCGCGGGAATTTTGGTTACTATAG
Source organism: Sthenelais limicola (assembly GCA_942159475.1). Lineage (NCBI taxonomy): Eukaryota > Metazoa > Annelida > Polychaeta > Phyllodocida > Sigalionidae > Sthenelais > Sthenelais limicola. Next base: position 108,151,185 of record OW804095.1, on the reverse strand, counting down.
TTGAAAATCAATGAACGAAGAAACATATGTTTTAAAGGCCAACAAGATATAGGCAGTTGTCTTTCACTATGGAACACTATTTCCTTCATACCAGTCTTGGGATGACTATCAATTGTCCCATATATCACGATACTTGGCGGGACAGGACATCATAATTGTGAATTATCATGCTTCATAGGTATTACACAGGCGCAGTAGTGACACGATAATCATGCCTTGATCGAAGATGACGAAATTGGTGTCATCTAATTACTGGTCCAACGATAGACAGATAGGCCAGCACGTTTGAGGCAGAGAGTACGGTACACCCAATACCTTGATCCCAACTTGAAACCTTTCTAATGCTAGACAGGTTTATTTGCCGTCTTGATATCTTACACGTCGACCCCATCTTAAACCAAAACTTTGGCCAAATTTACAATTTGCACAGATCTTGTAAAGCTTAGTCAAGGAGAAAGAAGAAAAGACAGCGACGAATACTTCGAGGTATGGAACTTGGTTCAGATTACAGTCTTCGTCTGGGAGATGAAATTAAAATTCTTCAGAGCGCTCAACGTTAGAACAAGGCTCCTTTACTAAACACTATTTGAATTTTGCGCAGTTGATAAATAAGAATAATTCACCACAGGCACTATCTCAGCATGAATAAAAAAATACGTTCAACAGATCAGAGAAAAGGATTTTAAACGCCATCCTGCGTAGACCAATCAATTTCACTACTCAGCAATGGCCGATTATGCCATAATAATCCATTAAGTAGAGCACCAAACTTACTTGTGGAAATGTATGGCTAAAATAAATATGTTTAAGTATCAAGGTATGTAATGGTAAATATTCATCAAACCACCCACCTTTACCCCCCTCTAGCAATAAGCATGGTCAGGGGTTATTTCTCAGCCGACCAGAGCCAATTTGGCATTTTGACAGTAAGCGAGGTATGTTTAGGCCCAGCCCTTGTATACGTTTATGGCGTAATAGGCTTGAACTAAAGAGAGATTCGTGCCTCTCTTTTACATCACTTGAAACCATAGTCCTACACATATCCATATCATTTATTATTTTAACCAATTATTGGGATCATGACACCCTATTATTCATACCTTAATGCCCTAGAGGAAACAACCACTTCATTCTCTTATACAAAAAGACTAAGGGGTATTAGACAAGACCGAGAATTGCCCTACATCGCCATGTAATTGTAATATGTGGTAATATTTCTCTGTAAATGCGATCTTTGGTAAGCATTGGCGGCATTAGATTCGGCCGCATAGAGTAATAAACGAGAATGTCATTCCAAGCTAAACAGTTTTCCAAGAGACGCGACCTTTTCCTAGACCCAAGTCTCGGGTTTCACCTCGTGCATGAAAGTAAATATTGCCATTTGCGTGGCCACAGAAAAACTGTTTCTTTGTTGAGATGATAGAGGCACTTTGTTCCTTTTTGAACAAATCACCTTAGAATGATGTTACGTCAAAAAGGCGATGAAAAGAACTGAAAGGAGCAAGGTCTGCAGTTAACTCAAAGACAACCTATATTGTTGTCTTCAACCTTCATATGTATACACGACTCGAATTCCTTAGAGTAGTTCAATGACAGGTTATTCCTGAGCAGCCCAATTATGTGCATTACAGAACCGGTGACGTCACACATTGAAGGAGTTATGGAAGCAAGTGGCTCTTTTATATTTATTAAAAGCAGCAAATCAGAGATAAATACACTGTTTATACTTAACTTGTATTGCATTTACTGAACCATGTCATAGCTAAGAACTGTTTATATTTAGCTAAATGATTCATCAGATACAATCGACACATATATCGGCCAACACTGAACATGTTGATCTTTCACTGTAAATTACACCAAGGCAGTCTAAGTGGGGGTCTTCAGATTGGTTTAAGGGTTATGGATATTTCATTCAAATGAAACGGACCGAGAACAGAATGTAAATGATCTATCGTATTACTGCAATTAATGAATTGTTCATAAAATGTATGTCATTGCATTTCCATCCGCAGTCTATTTATTAGAAAGACATGGCTGATTTGACCCGTCAAATATATCTCTCATTTTGTTAATTATACGTTGAAGCGAACAATTGTAAATGATTCGTAACACATAATAAACTTCATATTTTAGAATAAGCCAGTGCTATGCAATCGAAAATGTAATTTCGTAAGGTATAACATTGACAGCTGGGGTAGGATTCCCAAATATAGTCAAACAAGAATGTATTGGTGCTGACGTTGGCCGGAAGGCTATATATGTCTATCGGAATGTAAGAATCGTAGAGTAAACAAGATTAATGATAACTGTATGGACTGAGAGGAACAGAGTAAATATCTCAGCCCGTAATGAATAGAAACTATTGGAGACAGAATAGAATGCCAGAGCGAATGGAGCAGAAAGGATCAAGAGATCAACCCAAAGAATGGCCGCTCTAGAGGTTTTGCCGCCCAATTTAACATAGTATAAATATTGATTTATCTATACAATATATATAAACATTTTATACATATGTGTGTTTATTTACATGCATATATTTAAATCCATATAGCTATATATGTATACAAATATATTATATGAATATATTGTAGGTTTATATTTTAAAGTAACCCAAATTTCAGAATGACATACCTTTTCGGCTGCGGGTCGGGCCATAGCTCTTTTGATCATTTGACAGTACTTTTTGACGAGTATCCGCCGGGGATGGAGGAGAGGCTTGGCATAACTGTGACTTTGTTTCACCTAGTTTCGCTTGGATCTTCCCTGGTGCTCTCCTGTTATTTTTAAGACCGGTACCAGAAAGAGCCTTAGGCTGACTAAAAACGACCGGTGATTTGCTGCTGAGTGTTTGTGGTTTAGGGCGATTGTCAAGTAAATGCCTTGCATCATTTTCATCCAGAGACATATCTGCTCCTTCTGAGTGAGAGAAATCCAACTGTTTACGAGCGGATTCCTTGCCCGTTCTGTCCACTTGATTTTGTTCAGTCGATATAGACTTTTCATTCATTTCACACCTTTTGATCCCATGACTGTCATTGAATGAAGTGATTTTAAGATTGTCACCCTCATGCCTTTGTACCCCAGGAATGTCCTTGAAGTCATTATGATTAATTAGTTCAACAGTTTTACTCAAAGGACTATTCTTAAGTATAGGCCTAGCAATGTGAGGCGTTTCTAAAAGTTCATCTTGGGTCTCTTTAAAGTTACCAGGATCATTGCAATGAGTGCTTTCTAAAATATTGGCTGGCACTAAGTCTTTCACTTTAAATAATTCGAAATCGTCTTTCTCACCCTGTGGATCAGATCCTTTTAAATCATCCCTGGGTGGAAAACTAGACAATCCATGTTTAATTACAGAGATAGAACCGAAAACATCTTGGTAAGAAAAGTGTGGAGAAGGTCTGAACATTGACATGAAAGAATCACTAGTGCCGCCTTTTAATGTATTATCCACATCATCGAATGTGAGAACACCGTTAGTTATACCTTCTTGTGAGGGCATCAGAGCACTTTCCAGTGATACTAGCTTCGACCGTTGTCTGCTCCGATTTTTGATGATGGATTTTTTTGGACACTGAGTGTCTGGTGAATTGTCCACACTACTGTAACCAATACCATGGATATCATCCTTCAGGAGTTCCTGGCCTCCCATATCTCCTCCAGGATTGATCTGAACGTCTTTTTGCTTAACATGTTTAGAATTCTCCGACCGTTTACTAGTTCGCCCACGTTGTGGAGTATTATCCTCATTCCCCATGCTTCGATCAGAACTAGACTTTTTATCCGAGATCCTGTTGTGTCGGTGAAAGTTCTTTTCTCCGTGAAGGCTATCCTTACTAGTGCGTTCTGACCGAGATGCCCCTCGCTCAGAGGAATTGAGATTGTTAGATGCTGAGGTATCAGACAGGAACGAGGAGTCGAGATCACTGTTCATTTCCGTGACCTCAACGAGGGAATGATAGAGCTCAGCTCGCATGAGAGATTCTTCATCAATAGTCTCCTCTGGCTCTAAAATGAAGTCCACTTTCCGAGTGTGCCCTTTCTCTCCCCTTCCTTGCCTGTTGAGGCGAGTGACGTCAACCAAGGACTGGTAGAGTTCTCCCAGACTAGGACTAGTCACAGCGTATCCCTGCTTTAAATCCTCCATGTCGCTGAAAGATCCTTAAACTTTAAAACCTACAATCTGCCTCCCGCTCTCTCTGGCTGTGGGATTGTTTTTATCTCTCCGGACCTCAACGAGTCGGAGCCCTCAGAGCCCTCCCTAATCTCCCTGCCAGATTATTGCTCCTTAGTATACACAGGAGGAGGCAGGAGTGGATGGAGGAGGGATGTTACAAAGAGCTAGCACCCCGGAGGAGGGGTAAAATCGGCGCCCTTCCTTCTACTATAGGTAGGAACTTGGATCCTCAGTCCAGTTGCGGAGGAGGAGTCGGCGTCGGCGGACAGTTTATCACACCTGAGCTTAATCCACACCATACGAAAAACATCCATTACACCTGTGAACATTTACTGTCCTTCGCAAATAGTAGCAAACTTGCATGTTTCTATTCTAGGCCTTGGAACCGAAAATAAACGAAAAGATGTCAATTAGATAGGAGTCCTACGCCCCCGGTTTGCTCTCACAAGAAAGTAAATATCCGTATTAAATCAAACCAGTTGCGTCGAGGATATATATAGTAGTTAGGATTTCGCAAGTACTCTTTTAAGTACGAACCACTAAAACAAGTACACTTCTATAGTACAAACTTTCCGCAATCGAGTGATCAGAACTTCACAGTGGTAAGAGCCATGATGTTTATGAAAACAGATTAAGAGTCAAGGTATTGTAGTATAGAGGTTCTGTAGGTTATACTTCCATGAGACCATTATCAGCTGACACAGAAAAAACCTCAACAATCCACCTTTCCGGCCTAGGTGTCCGGTATCTTAATACAGAGCCTTGATTATCAATTAATCCCTTTCGCATCAATATGACAGCACAGTTCTATTTTGTGCACAACACCTACCGAAATAGCAAGGAGGTGCCCATGGGATCCAAAACATGTGATGGGCTTTGTTGGACGAAAAGGAAAGCAAAGTTAGTTCCTTTTTGGTTTATGAACACCTTATACTAGTGTACCATCAGTGTTTCTATCCGAAATTCGTTCACACTAAAATTGCCCAGCATGAATTGTTAATTCCAATACGAAATTCCAGGGATAATAAGCGCAATGATATATGATATCAGTTATGCCTCCATTGAGTGTGAACAGAACGATCATCCAACGAGCTAAGACCGTGTTTATATACAAGCAAAGACGTATTGTTGTCCGATAATCGACCTGCGGTAATCCCCACTCGTTCTCACCTGAAGGATTATGGTCATAGGTGCTCAGCTTAAGGGATAATCTCTATCAAAATAGAAATAGATGCCGACTCTTTAACTTTCTTCCTTAATGTATGCAACAACATACCTGTAGATGTACAAGGTACAATATCACTTGGAATGATTAATTTAAGAGGCCTAAAAAGCCACCGGCACCGTTGGCAGTCCCTGGACGAACTGAACTTTATTTTTATATAAAAATATTTTTATCTTCTTACAAATTCAGTGAAGAATGCCAACATTCGCAGCATCATGTACTAATGACCTGTATCAATTTAATCAAAAAGACTGGAGGGCGCGTTATCAGATGTAACTGTCATATTCTAGAAGAAATATGAGATGTTGCCAACTTAAATGACGTTACTGCAATTGATCACTACTTGATGTACTGTTCAAGTATGTAAGCGTGGGAACTCAATGGATCACGTCTTGACCAATCAGAGGTCACTATAAGAAGCCAAGATCAGTGTCATTTGAACAATTGGAGGGTTCATTTGAGTTCGCACCAAGCGATATATATGAATTGAGAACTAATATTGTCAAAGGGGTTTTGGCATCTAGGCGAGCACTACAAAAGAGATGAACCTCTTCAAAATGCTTAGTGAGAATGCATTCAGCGTGAATTTCTAAAGAGCGCGCCAAACATACATGATATTCCCAGGGATATTTTCCACGGTGCCTGCAGTTTTTAATTTCTCGAGTAGTCAAATATACAGCGGCATGTTCTATGCCAATTATGTCGGTACACAAATTAATTATCTACCATTAAATTATTACGACTGCAGCTGTTCAAATGATTGCGAGAAGATAAGAAGTTAATCAACTGTTACAAAGCCCGATGCAATAACTCGTAGAATCGGTGTTTTTCTATAATTCCCAGCATGATGTGGCTAAGCAATGGAACCTGCAATGATTCCAGTATAGACACGCCTCCACACATGTGCGTATATATGAGATCTCGGTACACACACATATAGGTAAGGAATCAATCATAATAACGCATCAAGAGTGGCCTCCCATACGCGGTACAGATGTCCGCAGCTATGCCATGTATGAATGAATTACAGCCTCCAGGCCTCCGCCGTACATATTGTGGGGTCCAAGCATCGAGACTGGATCCAGCTGTGACTGTGGCCTTCCACTGCCAGAACAGCATTGGCCATGCTCTGCCCTCCCTCCACACTGGAGCAAACTCACTCGGTAATGAACAGTCTATCACTAGCAAAGGCCACTACAGCAAGAGGGCAGAGTCTTGCACAAGTCCCACTATGCAAGTAAATCACACAGGGGGGGTGAGGGAATTTTTATCCTTAAATTAAACAATACTCGCAATATGTATCCAGGACCTAGTCATTTACTGCTGAGGAATATTTCCAATGCTTTTGAGGAAGAGAACAAAGTGCGTTCTCACTTAGAGATGATGATAAAGCACTGCTGCAATGAATTTAAGACTAAAAGTATATAGCACATATATATGGGACTGGCCTGACACGGGCCAATACATACAGTCATATGGTTCCACTAGATCTGGAACCCTGCTGCGATCTCCGTTCACACCGATGGCTTGAAAACGGCAACTTATATTAACGAGTGTCACATCTGTGTGTTTGTTGTGAGAGGAATGACATATTTCACTGCAATGCCTTTAATTGTTGACCATGCCAGACTTGCGTGGGAATTCATATTAAAAAAATCCAGGCAGTTTTCCCCCAATTGTTTTAGTTCGAAGAACACATTTAAAATATGAGAGGCGTCTATAACATCAGCATAAAATCTATGGCATTGACTTGTCTATACAGGGACCTAAATTGTCAGTCTACTATTGTCTGTCAATCGAATATTATAAAAGATTAACAGGGCAGCAAACCTAGGGCTCGCTTTTCTAATATCACTAGTCAAAACACTTCATTTGCAGCCTAAGGCCTCTTCTAAACTTCAATCTGTTGGTCAAAATACGGTAGGTATGAATTTGATTTGGCTGGGCCAAATATAGGGTAAATAAGAGGTGCCAGACACACAGTCCTCACTCAATCCATTGGGAAAGGTACACATACAGAAGTGATCCACGCGATCCTCAGTATAACCCAGTTAAATTAGTTAATATAAATACCAGGTCTCCAATTTTAGCAATATGCCTGCCAATAAAGAATGGCGAGTACAGTTGGGCGGTCGTTCCAAGCCTACACTTATACACAGATACACTACAAGGTAAACGGTATGTTCTCATAGTAAAAGTTGGGGGTGGAGGGCTAAAGTGATTTTTTCATTTGTAATCGCACAGATAAAGGTACCATGGTTGGTTGCTTAGAGGAGCAGACATGGAATTTTAATTCTTCTGGTCCGACAAAGGGTCACCTGAATGAGATAGAGTGGTTAGTTCTGAAGGCAGAGAGAGGTACACTCATCCTATTGTAAGGGACGGTCCCTCATCCATCTATAAGACTATGTGATGATCTTCAGAGGTATAAATGGAACGGCAGGAAAGGCCAAGAGTCTCGGGAATGTTTAAATGGTGCAGATGAACAACTAACTGCAACCTTTAGAGGAGGCTGAAGTAGCCGACAGGAGTGTAGGCCTTTGTTAGAACCCAGCAAAAGCATACGTGTAATTACAACCAAACTTGTATGGGGAAGCTTTTCTAATTGTTATTTAAATATGCTCTAAGCACAGATTAGTTTGTCACACGTAAAAAATCTAAATGAAAGCCTTTTGTACAGACAGCAAGCAGGCTTGTGTCCCTCAAGATATATATGGGTTCCTCGGATTTAGAAAATGAGACCTTAGAGTGGGAAGTGGCAAAGTATAGGTCAGTGCTGCTTTCATCCTGGGTTGGTTTCAACTGTTTATTTTTATAAGAAACAATTTCAAAACAGCAGTTCTCCTCGAGGGGCCTTACTCATCATCTCCAGGTGTCTGATACGAAGAAAGTGATCGGAAAATGGTCCGTTCACTTCGATGCATATGATAAATAGGTAAATATGATGAGTTGGAAACTCACCAGGTTAGGGAAGGAAACGAGGTGAAGGCTGATGTATAGTTGTGCTCCAAGAGCAGGGGGCCCCTTTCCGAGCACAGGAAATATTCGTCTAGCGATACATCCAAAAAGGCTAATGAGTTCTAAAAAAAGCACGGGTTATTTACTTGCTTATAATACTATATAATATTACAGCGACTACAATTTACTACCAAGTGCAAATAGGGTATAACAGTCTGTGGCGCAACTTAGGTTTGAAATAGCCGATAGGTGAATTCCCCCACAATAAAAAAAAAGACACATTACTCCAATTTATACATCAAACATGCTGGGGATTTCTTCTAAAGCGAGCACTGACTACATAACTACAAGAGACTTTTCATAAATACAATGCTCAGAAATGTATCTTGAGGAAGAATATGTGTCATCAGTTTGCTCGTTATTATACACAAAGGCCATGCTTGTATGCCCTCGTAAGACACGGCAACCATTACTTCATTACCATTGGAGTGTCTTCAGCACTTCGCCTTGTTATATGTATCTCAGGTAGGGCAGGTGTATACACTTGTCCCATTGTAGTCAGGCACAGGTCTGTTATTAACGCAGGCCATTGATCTCGACGCGCAAACAGACGCTGAAACCCTACAGAACTTTTAGAGGTTCTGTGTGATACGTATTGCCAAGTTCGCAATCATTCATTACCAACACAAACGCAACTGTAGATGGAGCCAACGATAAGACAGCGGGTGTATACAACATAGAAAACTTTGCCAATACTAGTGTACACGTATGTATAAACTATAAGGAGGGGTGCTATATGAAGAGCGAAAGGAAGCATGTAACCAAACAGGGCAGTCCCTGTGCGCGAACAAATAATGGAATGAGATTTAAAGGAAAATCAAACAACTTCTACTTCATCTAGATTGGAAATCTAACGAAGTACACACCAAGAAAGACTTTCAGGCAACAAGTATTGAAGCAATAATCAAAGTCGAGCCACGTGTTAAAATCAGAGGATAGGTGTATGGGGAATCCAAATAGGACACCCGTTGAATTTAAACCTTGCTTACGTTTTCCCCCTGTTTAAAATTAATGCAGGATTCAATCTTCAAGGAAAAGATTGTTTTCTCATAAGAAACCAATTTGTGAGAGCAAACCAAAACTTGTAGTTCATATTTTTCCTCCAAACTACACAAAGCTTCTAACTGCCCATGTGGTCCCTACAGAGAAGGTGTTGTTCTTATCCGCCCAAGCTCCACATCCCCGAGGTAGTCTCTTGTGCACACACTATCTCCATAAACAAGATGGTTCTCTCCTCCATGTTAAACTCCTTGCCACTTTAAAGCTTAAATTTTCCTCATAAGGAGCTTTCCCAGAGATGTCCCCAATAAATAAAATCCAGAAAATCCATTATTCCCCAGTAATCCTTAGATTATAATCACTTTGTAGGTAAAGTGAATGTATTCACCGCCATTAGAGGATGGAAGATAACTACGTCCTGGGAGGTGGTATTCCTTGATACAGGGGGAGGATCCATGTCCCACCATAAGCCGTCCCACCCATGATACTGACACTCATTCCCTCATAGTTGATCCTTATTTCACATCACATCATAGCTTTACGTAGAGCTGCCCCTGCCTCAAGCGAGATGGCACGCATTTTCAGCCAAAGCCCATACATTAAGGACAGTGAACTGCGGTAATTACCTGCAGAAATCATTAACCGTCCACCACTTTAGTTAATCGTTCCTCATCCTAATTCAGAGCTACAGGTGTATACACGAGTCGAGCTAAATGATTAGCACAACTGCAATTAACTTTTACTAATTATGAAGAGTGTTTGCTGCCTCCTAACTTTTATTCATTCTATTATTTGGGGTTTTTTCCATCACAAACCTTGCAATAGGCAAATTGATCGACACAAACCAGTCGATCACATATCAATTTGAGTCCTGTGATTTTATTTACTAGTGATAACAGATCCTTCACTGATATGGGTGCACTATTTACACACAATAAATTACACGCTACTTCAAAGCGAAACTGATTGGATGATTCATACCCAATATTGACAAAGTGTGATTTGCGCTGTCATTGGGATGACGAACCTGAAACAAACACCCCAATTATAGGCGAAGGATCAGAACCCTATCAACATGACCTACAAATATAGATTGAATAAGTTCGTGAGGACATGTACTGCCAAAGACCTCGAAAGTCACAGTCAAATGAAAAGAATGTGCAAAATAACCTTGTTTCTGAGGTAATACACTGTATTGGCAAGTGTATTGGCACCAGTCTATGTGAAATTAGTATTTATAATTCAAATTTGCACAAGGCTGTAGGTTAAGAGCTTGATCTCTAGCAGCGAGGCGACCATGAATGTCCTTATTTATGGAGGGTTTTATGGAAATTACACAATATAGACGTCCCATGTGTGGTTGCAGGATAGACTGCTTACAAAGAAAACACTCATTTTCTCAAGACATCTTTGACAAATGGGTCTTGACACTAGACCCCTCACTTCATGCCACACTCGAAATGATTTAAATCTTATAGAGGAGGATGGTTTTTGGTAGAGGGATTCTTTGGTTTGCTTTTTAAAGATCATGGCCTGAGTCATGCCCTTTCCATGCTATGTGACCATGGTAACGAATATCATGATCGCAGTTTCCATGTCAAAAATTCACAGCACGCACAGCCAACAAACAAGAGGAATGCAGCGGAGGTTGTAACTTCTAAATCTCAGGTTCCAAAATGATATATGCCGTCACATCCTCTTCAAATAAACATCAAATTCTACCACCGACATGTGTGGACTTTGCACATACTTCCCAATACAGCCCCAGCGACCTGTTACCCGCTAAGTTCAATCTTTCCCGAACAAGTAAAATAAATGTCGATGAACTTTATGCTTTTACTAAGACAAAACCCATGCACACATTTTAGATATCCTGAAACTGTAGTCGGAAAAACTGGCTAGTGATATGTTTACAGAAGCAGGAATACCGGATAGGAGCTACCCTATCAGTCGAATCTTTACCCAAATATCCAATATCATGACACAGAAATATCCCATATCTCCGAGGTAAAATCTAAGGCTCACAATCGGATATGAAGGCGTGGAAAGTTCGCAGGTAATCCTCGTGAGTGAAAGAGTGCAGGCGGATCACCCTCACTTGGACATGTCTCGATAAATCTGGATATATTCCAGCGATGGGACAAGGGACAGTAGTATACTAAGTGGAGGGGAATCCTCCAACTGGCAAGCTCGCCCAGATATAGGATGGAGGGGAATCGAGCTCACTGACGACTATAGTGTCAGTATTCTACCACCTGCCTCCTCGCAACCTCCATCATCCACGGTACCACCAGTGGATTGGGTAATATTAGTGACTTGGGTAGGGGGTGCGGGGGACCAGAGAGGGCGAAGATTTTAGGCATAACTCACGATCATAATATTACCTCAGTGCATTTACATGCGCCTTTCAGGTCACATCACCAAGGGATAGATAGCCATGAAAAGTATTTCAAGTGCCACCAAGACCATCATTATGTCTTCAGCAGTTGGGGAAGCTCATCATTAAATGACGCATCTCTCTGGATATATGCGAGATAAATACAGGGTCGTTATCACACGTCTCACAGGTAACACTTAGCTTAATGTTTCATGTGAATATTATAAAAGGAATGCATACTGTAGACTTGGAACATTTATATCAGAACCCCGTGACTCATAAGAACCACTTAACATCCAGACGTGTGGTTCTGCCCTGGATAAAGAATATACTAGATGAAAAACAACTTTCTTTTTTATCCATGAAGGAAGCAACTGTATAACTATAAATAAATTAAACACAATGAACACTAAGGTTCTTTACATGGAAGATAGTTCTTAACAGAATAGAATACATTAAACATTTTTTTTATATGTGCGTTCCCATGGGTTGTTTTTTATCTAAACAAATATAAGACCTGTTAATAACCGGACCCTGCTCATGCTCCAGCTTCAGTAACTACAAGTTGATGCCCCGCCTCCATGGTTAACCAAACCTGATTCCGCCGACCTAACCATGCCACTTCACTTACTCAGCATCCAGCTAGTATTTGTTCTGATAGCAAGCTTGAGAGGCAATGTGGCTTCTTTGGTGGCCGTTGCAAGTGAAGGGGAAAAACAACACTGCATCCATCAACCCGGCTCTACCTTTCGCTAGGAATGGCAGTCACAGAATGAATGGAAAAGTTTAGAAATCCGGCAACTAACATTAAATTGTCACCCGCTACCATTATCAGAAGCCTACCTTTCATCGCATCTCAAACTTTTCGTTCTTTTTTTCATACTTTATTTTATTGGGGGGGGGGGGGGGGGGGGGGGTGCAGGAGAGAGACCCTGAGGTTACATTTCAATACCAAACACACATCTACTTCTATCAGACAAGGCCAAACAGAAAAGAGTCTGGTAGAACTCAAAACAACATGTTTTACGCTAGCTTTTGACACATAAATTGATGTACGATGACAACATGGGGCTTCATGAATTAAAACAAACAGGGCACATGCCCGACTAAATCTACACCTGCTTAGAGGCGCATACCTGTATGCGAATACAACTATGTGCATTGACTATAACTTTTCCTCGGGGACCAGGGTGTCTGGTTGGTAGTGTTTATTTTCTCAATGATTGCTCGAAATTTTGAGTACTACACAGAGCAGCCACGTGTGTACAAGTAGCAGTACATCTGCCCAGCACTCGGACTCATACAGAGGGCCTGAAACGCTCATCACGGGTCTTGATGAACCATTCATTGCCAGCGCGAGCAGACAGACGTGGAGACATAGATTGGTTCAGTAGGCAGAGGAGACATGGTGGAGAGGTGCTCATATACTACAGCCAGCCGACCCCGACCATCACTCACAAGCCTTAGCACTCCAGTAATAAACCTCAGCCTCCCCCAAAACATACATTCCTATAATTCCTGGAAATGACGTCAGGAACTACAGGATTGCTACATACTAACTCCAAATGACTGACCAATGTGTACATGATAAATTTTAATTAGAAGCGATCCATCATGGCTGGGTCATGACAGTATGGAACTTGATAACCCTTCTAAGAAGGATCCAAACGTGATCGGGATTCCTAGCTGTCCTAATTATCGGAATATAAACCGTACCTACCTTTTTTAATTGTTCAATACAACGAGAGTAGATGTTCAATACAAAACAAATTTTCTGTAATTTTTTTATCACTGCTAAACAACACAAAACACATAACACGGCTGATGATACTTTCCATGACGGAGTCAATAACAACAGCATCGAAGATAAAGGGTATCATGCAATAGCACTCATTTTGTACTAAACAAATGCGGTTTCCCCGAGTTTCATGGAACGGAATTCCACGGGTCGGGAGGTATTTCTGGTTATTTGGGATCTGTCTGTGGTAGCCCTCATGCTCCCACTTGTTTCTGTTTATGTTACATTCACAGAGAATGGGTCAGACTCCTCGCCAATCAGTGACCTGATTGACCCCGTTCAGGAGAAAACGGCCTCCGTTGACTCAACTTGGTTAAACCCATGGCTCCATCTGGTAGTATTCATTCACTCCACCCTACATCACTCGTCACCCAAGAAATAGCTAAATGAAATCCGAACATAGGTGTAAATAGAAAAACCGCATTCATTTAGGAAAAATAGGACATTGGCAACACATCAAATACCAGATCCTGTAAACTCATGTCTGAAAAACTCATTCACAACCTTTGACTGAACCACACTAAGTTGACCCACTTAGAAAGGCACATAAGCTGCTGATCAATGTTTGAAATAACACTTGGTTTGCTTCTGGGCTAATAAGGACCTGGTGTTGAAAAAAAAGGGCCGTGAAGGGGAAGTAACAGGGAAGGTCTGTGATTTAAGGTCGGAATAAATACCACACATAGGATAAGGGGAGAGTCTTAGTCTTGAGAACTTAAGTTCAACGTTCACCCCAATAATGACAAATGTGTTCAGTGCTAGCTCTCACCACGGAGGTTTAATACAGTTATACCTGCCCGCTCAAAACATAGAATGTAGATCACGAGGAGGTATTGTTTAATTATTATAAGCAATTGTCTATACATCCCTGAGGAGGGCTTCACGCTTGGTCAATATTGTCAAATATCGTTATCACTGTATTTTACACATTACAACTTCTGTATAACCTAGAAACGTTAATACAAGACAGCACTAGTTATGCTGCTTTTCTAAGCCCCACATGCATAAATTGAGTTGATAGTATCCTCGATAATACCAGTCTTAGACCAGGACGAGCATAAAACCAGATACGGTAGAGAAGGAGAAACGGGTGGCGCCAACGTCTGGGAAAAGGCAAATCAGATGGTAAGCTCGACTAGTCGGAACAGCCATGCCATCTGGAGTTGTGGGAAGGCAATACTAGAGATGAGTCACCAGCTCCAGATATAGGCACAGACACATCAAGTTGGCTTCGTGTAATAGACGTAAAGCTGATTACTCCAGAGTCCACAGACCCCGGCTTCATATATAGGTCGGGGGATATTTGGATATGAACTACAGGAAATATAGCGATGGGCTATCAAGGCATGAAGGCAGTAGAGAAGGGCAGCCCAACAACACCCATCAGACCACTAAAAAAACCTTCCCTATTGAGCACCAAATCCCAGGAGACCTCTATAATGCAGGGGAACTAATTCATGAGAATCCCTCAGAGCGTGGAAAAAATGTTCATCGGAAGACTCTTAAATACTCGGACGCCTCCACTCAAACATTCTTCATATCAGCCCGTTTCCAGCCATGAATATGCATCAATCAAATGCATCTATTTGCACGTAGCATCCATATCAGATCCCACACAGGAACGGTGATCAGAATTATTAACATAATAGATGATTTATTGTATCGTTATATTCCCAAGAGTCAATAGAGCAGTGGATTTGTATAATGTATACATCGAAGTTAGAGAGCCGAATTTCCAGAGGTTACTATCAAAGTAAGACCATTACATGACAAGTTAAGTTTCAGTACTCACGTTCTTCCGCCGAGGCTATCATTTTACCGGATTCTCGAATGTCGTCCATTCGTGACAATATTAAATTCATTCTGAAATTAATTGTGAAATAAAATTACCGGTTAAATAAAAGTCAGTTTCGTTTAAAATACTGCAGCATTTCGAATGTCTACCGAATTTATCAATTCCAATAATCGACCAAAGTAACATCCCAGAGAGCATGTAATATAAAATGTGTCGCCACTGGTTCATATCCATTTTCGGCTATGACTCAGACCGAATAAAACATAGAGATAAAAATTATGTCTTAACCCCAATCACATATGCATATTAATATACATGTATTGAAAAGTATGTATCCAATGACTTTTTTAATTAACAGCGGAGCAACTCTAGTTTTTACATTTGTTATTCATAAACAAAGTTATAACCGATAATTACATCTACCATGACAATTATGTATACACGAAAGGATAATGTTATATACACGAATGATCCACGAACAATACCGTATGTCAACAAAGTAAATAGAACAAATAACACCAAAATCGACTCACTTGGCTTGGTTTATTTCCCGCTTGACTATGTCATGACGTACTCTTTCTCCCACATGTCTGTATATTTCTACTAATGTATTAACAACTTGTTCTCTAACTGGTATACTTTGGTCTTCCAACATCTTGCATATCTGTGGCACCAGTTTGGATAAACTGATTGTCTTAGCACCATAACTGAAAAGAATACAAAGATATCAAGATGTTATAACCCAAAACAATCAGGAGAGAGGTATTTTGGTTGGATTATTGGGGATCCGACGTTTCGGGCTTCATTTGACCTTTATCAAGGTTTGATCGATTTATTGGTTTGAAAAATTAAAAAGTTGAAATATCGACCTTGGATTCCCTATTGATGAGCGGAGTAGGAATATTTAAAGACCTTTCCCTTTCCCATGCATTAATCAAAAGATCAATTTCGATAAAAATCATTTTCTAGTGGTATTTATTCACAAAATACAGAAAATGTAGTATTCAAAAATTTGCATACTAACTAAAGAAACACATTCTCGTTATATCAAAATAGCTCAAGTTTAATCACATCCTGAGGATAAGGTCACGGAGAAAGGAAAGACATGATGGAGCATTTTTTTTTTTTTTTAATTTTATTGGACAAAGATTCATATCATGATAATTCTCATTTGCCAAGTACAAAACAAAAGCTTGCTATTTAATTTTAATTAAATATACAGTCATCACATTGTCAATGTCTAAAAAGTACTAGATATATGTGGTACTCACTGATTAAGAGTCGCCTGGAGAAGTATAAGTGCCTCCTCCCGTACATGCCAGAGCTTGTGAGAGAATGATCCGCTCATTCGGTCGAACACATACTGTAAGACAATATAGAAATATATACATTGTTTCCGAGGTTCTATTCTATTCATTTATTTCTTAAGTTGCTAAGTACATGAGAGCTTTACCTCATGAAAATTTAATATTGAAATAATACCACAACCAGTGGAAATGACTTGTCTATTATAGGAAAATACCGAAACACCGGTCCAACTAAACATAACTTGAATATGAAATGACTTAATTTTTACTGGACATTCTAACAGAAAAATTACCGTGTGAAATATTTCAGAAATAAAAAATTCTAGGGAAAGAGCTCTAATATTAACTGTCCAGGGTTCTAAGTGTTGTACGATGAATGACATGCATCCATGTTTAATCAACGACATGAAACTCACCTGTGGGGAACTTGCTGACATAATTTTTATGAGAACTTCTTGGGACGCCTCTCTGACTTGGTCTTTGTTGTCACCCAGTCGATCAACGACTGCACCTAACACTAGAGGGAAAACAAAAACAAATCTTTCAATAGAGCACAACATAGATAATATATATATCTATTATTTTTAAAACACGAATAAGAACAATAACCGCTATAATAAAATAGTACCGTGACAGTATACATGATTTAAATAGACCCGGTTAACTATAAATTCTATAATAAAATGCATGGGCCTTCTTATAGTATTGAAACGTGATATAAATGAGATGGTATCAGAGAGGCTTGAGAGTTTACCTCTACCTAGCATTATCATCATTCATATAACGAGGCCACAGGTATGTCCCTGCGTGGGTGTGCTAACGGGGGAGGAGCCAAGGAGAGCCTTAATGTTCGATTGACATCATTTATGGCCTTTATAATGCCCCAATCCCACCCAAATTATCACACCCCGGACCCTTTCCCTTCATAGTTATGGCAAAAATGGCAGGCAATGCCAAGAGTAGTTACTCTTGTCTGGGAATACCAAAGAGGTTTATATTTGTGGGAGGATCATGCTTGGTTTAGAAGAGCTCTCGAGAGTTCACACACATTAGCTGTGAACCTCTTACTAGTCGCAAGCAAGCATAACGCCTGACGTAGTATACCCTCAGATACCGAAAGTAAGGTACGTGTGACATTCCCCCCTCAGGTTAGAACCGTCTTGGGGTAGCAATCGGATGGAAGGTGTCAGGTTTAAGTTTGAATCAAGTCTTTTGGAGAGTACTCTAGGATCCTCTTACGTAGGAGAGGTGGTATTCTCGTCACAATCAGAGAGCCGCTGGTAAAGAGACATGCACAATTGGTCATGTTCAAACGATACCCAGCCCACAAACCCCAGGGCATTGAAGCAAGAATGTATCAATGAGTGAAAATCTGCTTGTTATGCTTGGATAGTCTTGAGATAACTAAATGTCTTAAAGGTATACATTCGTGTGGATCTAAGAATACTTCCACCGTCACAGATCATGGTAGGACGGCTCAAAGTGAAGATAATCTGTTACATATATGCAATATAAGATAATTTGTCAATGAAAAATGTTATACGGCATTGGTAATGTGTAATGGGCGTGGATAATTGCGCTATTACTTCTTTATTAATATATCGTAGGAGTTATTTTTATCAGGCATTTAGACTTTTTAAAGACAAAGCACTTTAGCCCCACCAGCTTAATCTCTAATCTCTAAGTGGATGGAAGTAGGGGGTGGGATTATTTGTGGGTCAATAAAATGGGTTAGCTGGCAAGGCTGGCTTCTCTCTGATAAATCTCGGCTTGACATACCTCACACTTCTTTTTGAACATGTTTTGATACGGAGGCCCCAATAGGGACCTTCCACTTGAATCCCCTATCATTTTAGTAGCGATGCCTCTAAGTAAATACTATTATGCAAGGATATCCAACCGTAGCATGCGTGACTAATCTCGGAACTTCTCTCTTCATTCACTTCACTCATACCTCCGAGTAGTAAAAAATCGTGAGGCCATCACCCGGACGCTTTAATGGTCAAAAACTCAACACTTCACGTGTCGCCTTAAAAATTCTGATAATTATCGTGGGACGTCGGCGGTAATCGTGCCACCAAACCTGGGAAGAATGGGTTGGGGGTAAATGTAGCGTGGGGCAAGATGTAAGGTCAACTTTAGATGAAGTCTACTTTCATGTATCACACAAATGTATCATCAGCCGAGCAAATACTCAACACTGAACTAAGTGGACCACGAATAGCGAGTTCAAGTGCAGGACCATTACTCTATACAAGACTTACGAGAGGCTGAAGCTTCGATTTTCATTATTATAACCCACTCGATGAATAGGATTCTAAATTCATAAGTCGACCACTTATTGGAGAAACTAGTAAAAAGTATCAGCTATATACTGGGAATCTAGTCTTCACACAGCACCGCGCTACATCCCTACCCCAAAGATATATATAACAAATTCCGTATCATATTAGTGTAGACGTCTAGCAATCAATTTATGGCTGGTGTGTCAGTATTAAAGGTACAATAGAAACCAGTCATGGGTTAGGTATTCCTGCACTTCATCACTCTATTTGATTGTGTCATCACTTTGATAATACATGTATGAATATGGCATGGCAGGGTGCATCGTTTCGGCGTGTGACGCACAACAATAGCATGGGGCCGACCCATCAGCACACCTATCTGCTTGCTTTACAGTTTTGGAATGAGAAACACATATTTGCACTGGTGCCTCCTATTTTTTAGACAAATATTACAGGAGAGATTTAGTCACGTACTAGTGAATGAGAAAACTTGAATAGTTAATTAAAGCTAGGGGACTGTTTGCCACCCATGTATTTGACCCTTAAGTTAAAGGTATATAGTGTTCCCAGCTGAATAAATGATTGAATGCTGTGCTCTAACAAACGGCAGTAACCAGATTTTTTTTAAGTAACCTGAATAAAGATTGATTTTTTTTGTTTCAATATGGCATACATATTCCAAATAAAAAAGCGAACTGAAGAGTCGCCGCGAATAAATGTCAACAGCATGTTCTTGCTTGGGACCAATACTCCTACTGCCGCCTTTTAGTTTATGATATATAGCTATTTTTCTCCATTTTATATATGCATAGCTTCACAGCCAACTTGGATGTGAACAGCGAATAGTTGAACCATCCCAATTCAATAGCTTTCAGGTACACACCTGCTAGCCATTTCAATAAAAAGACATCTATTTTGAAATAATGGCAACGTCTTTGATTACAGTATCAACTTCGTCACCTAAACACAAAGATTCGCTTCACTTTTACACACAACCGAAAAAGAAGTTGCCGCAATGAAAGTATTAGTTCTGGAACGACTGGTGAACCTGTCCCCTACGGAGGAAAGGGAGCTCTCACCTGCAGGCCTCAAAACATGATCTAGTTTGGGCTGGTGTTAGTCGAGGCTTGCCAACTCGGAGGCATGGGCAAGATTCCAGCAAAACGCTAGAGATGACGGTGACTCAGTATGGAAACACTAGGGTAACCTGCACCTACACTCCCGCATCATAATCTCATTAAAGCGAACGCCATCAATGTCACACCTGTGAAGGATGGGAGACGTGAGGAGGTACGTGTTGTGTGGATGATATTCCAAATATGGGTTTGTATGTGTGTTACGTGGGGGAGCGTTGTGGACGAGGCAAGATCCAGGTAATGAATCGTGGTTATGAACCCCACGCAAACTATTCGAGACTATTAATCTGATTTTTCCGTACTTTGACTTCAGTCAGGTCAGAGAATTGCAATTCATAATAAAAGCATGCAGTGTGCTTCAGAAGATTTTCTACTTGACTTTTTAACATCCTTAAATTGACTGTCATACTGGCCAGACATGATAAATCAACCACTTGATTTAGAAGGAACTCTTTGATAGAGACAACTATATATAATTGACGAAGTCATGTGTAGAAAGAGTGCGAAGCCTTAGTTTTTTTCCACATCAATTCATAGTTAAGTCAAGCATCCTCCAACAGCACTTCTCATTATAACAGTATGCATACACTAGTTACATCGTCGCCAAACATGAAACAAACATCGATGGTGGCCAAGAATGAACATCGCCATGATCATTTCACATGAAACCAGGACTAGACAATGCGAACCATGAACAAGTCAGAAATAACATGAGAGGCCTACAGAAAACTCCCAACAATGAAATGAAAAGTCTTAAACCCCAGCTTCAAAGGGGACCTTGACTGCATGTCGTGGTAAACGAATGACAAGAATATCGTCTTTTGTGAAGAGGGTGGGGCCCCAAGGCCCCTGGTGAAAGCTATTAACCAAGGACCGTCCATTCCTAGACCTAATCCCTCCATACCACTGCTTCTGTCGAACACGATTCCTCAAACATGTCAAACATCGTCGATACCAATTACCGATTGAACATAGAAGAGGATGGTAAATGTGAAAAATTAACAATGACTAGATGCATACGAACAGATAAGTCCCTCAGATGTATATAATTGAATGATCTGAAACGAGCTCCAGATACAGGGTTCACGAAACACGGTCGCCCGCTCGCCCCAGGCGACCAGAATTTGGTAAGGACTAGTAGATCCTACCTGGCCACTCATCCTGTGGGCGAGTGGAAATTTTGGGGGAATTTAGACGATTTTTACCTACTCTAAAGGCCTGCCGAAATATTCTCATTTCAGTTGAAATAAATATTATCTTTATGCATTATTCATGTGTATTCATTTTACTTATCTTTTTAATTTTTGAAGAGATAAAGGAAACATATTTGTCTATAATATTTACAGTATGCAACATAGTGAATTTGGAGATGAGAGACCATCAGTCCCTGCCAAAATGGAACAGTGGAGACCGAAATTTTTTACAGAGACCAAAGAAATGTCTTGCAATTCATTGAAACGAAATGAAATTGCCAGTATAGGTGCAAATATCCATTGTTATTTCATTTATTTATAGAAAAATAAAATGAAATTTCCACATAGTTCTAGTCCCAAAGAAGAATAAAAGCCCTTTCGAATGCTATATTGAAAACAACCCTACTGCCATAGGATTATTATGAAAATCTGTAAAGAAAAACCGTCAAGGACGGTGATAGACAAAAAAACTTCCCTTTTTGACAGCATAGGGAGTGCAGGCCACTATATAGGGGGTGCGGGGGCATGCTCCCCCGAAAATTTGTTAGTAAATTGAGTGTTGTTTGAGTGATGTTAAGGGCCATCTAAATTAGTTTTATAGCTACCATAAATATATCATTAAAATATTTGATTTCATTCATTTATCAAAGAAGGTAATGCAAATAAATGCAATTTTGTCATAATTGACAGGAATATATAAAAATAAGCATTTTATCTCTTGGATATTTCATTGGAGACAGTCGGGCCCTGACAAATACCAATCTCAGTAACAGACGAAAATTCAGTGGAGACCTGGGTGTCGGTCTCTGGGTTATGTTGCACACTGTTTAACATGAATAAATAGATTCTCTATTCTTTGGTTTTTATCAATTATGAGGTATTTTAAATGTTATTTGATACATTAGTCAGCCCCCTGTCCCTGCCTCTACCTTGCAACAAAAGATGCTGAAAATGCCGAGGATATTGCAAGGGCTACCAGATTTCTATAAGGACTAGTGGTTTTTATACTCTACTAGTCCTGTGGGCGAGTGCATGATGACCACGTTTCGTGAACCCTGCAGATATAATATAGAGAGGTCACTGAAGTCTCTCCACGCTATTCCAAAACATCCCTATAGTGACTAGTCACAGTCACAGACACAGAGAAAAATATTACTTTATAATCAGAAACTATTATAGGAATAAGAAATGTTTATAAATCATGAGTAATTTACTATGGATGTCATCATCATTTCGGTTTATTATTACTGGAATTATTGAAGAAATTGAAGAAAAACAACCAATGATACTAAGTTAACCATGGAAGATTAAAAGGACAAGCAGAAATAATAGCGTTGAATGGGATTTGTATAGGAAATAGAACAGAGGAAGCCATCCCCTGGAAAACCAATGCATTAATGAAAGGGTGAAGGATCGTATCTCATGTCTTGGCAAAAAGAATAGTTCCTAATTGAGAGAGTTGTGTTAACAACACCCACAGGTAAGCCAATAGCAGGATAAACCCCACAACCGACTAATCCAACTGGACATGCAATCGTATTTTAGTATAGGCCGCTTCTCGACATACAATTCCCTACGTAGAAACTAGCTCCGTTTTGCCATCCAAATCACGTTGTACAAATTGTGTCAAAAGACCTGGGGTCGTAGCAACTTTCCCTTCAGTTTGTCACCAGGAAGAAAGGAAAGCGTAGTAGTAGTAGTAGTAGGATGGTCCTTCAATTACAACAGTCTTTTTCAACATAGCGTAGCAACTGCTATACTATATAATATATCCTTTAAAGTCCGGTAAAGCAAGACTATATTTTGAATGCGGTTTGGAGAAAATTCAGGGATGATCATCCTTCATCAGTAACGTAATTTTCAACTCTCCCAAGAGAATTAGTTTGGAACTATGTCAGGTTACGCTTAGCCTGGCATGTTCGTCCATTAGGAATATGTAGAATTTTTTTTCTCGTAGAGTATAGAATAGGCTAAGAGACATGTGGACTACACCAATTGACCCCAATCTTGATGAGCTTCCTCACTTTTGAAATACTCAAGTGCAAATCATCAAGTACTATGATAATAAAAGGTATCCAAATTTGATATTATTCATTTTATTTTAATCACCATCCATCTCAAAATAGATTATGATAGCGATAAACATCTAAATCTCCTCCAAGAAGACCTCCCCAAAATGGCATTAGAGATCCACGTGTTGGCTTGAAGTGCATCCTAGTGTTGCCTCTCTAGGTAAGTACAGGTAACTGAGGGTACTGTTACGATCGAGAGCGATGGATTTCTTGTTGGATCTTTATGTTCGTACTATTCTCAAGAGAACAAGCGGTTTTCATACCGTTTAAATATCGCTGTCTTAAGAAATAATCAAATAAAAACCTGTGTTCCCATTTCTTTCTGAAGGTCATCTAATCAAACACACAAAACAAAACAATGAAATATAGGGGCCATACACCCAGAGCAAAAATTATAATGATGTTTCCCTGAACAATAGCAAAGGTCGAATACGGCGGATCGGACGGTCCACCTTCAGGTTATTTGTGAGTATTAACGCATTCAATACCAGAGGCTATCTTGGTCAAATACACCGTTACACTTAGCAAGGTAAGATTCTTGCCAGTATCCATTCCTAGGTAAAAAGGCCTCGGGGAAACGAACTAAAAGGTCAGATTTGACAAAAGCTTCGAAGCTAACCTTGCCATTCAGCATTTTCTTCTACAGCAAGAGTTGGTAAGAACAACATAGAAATTCAATGATCTATGAGTCAGTTTTGCAAAGAAAATTCTTGTTTTTAAACATTAACCTTATGAGTCCGGTAGGGGAGGTCAGGCATTACGTAACACTCGGTACCAAGGGCCGTCCATCTAGAGACATGTGATACTTAAATAAAAACCAATGAACAGGCAAATCCAGAACAATCAAGCATTCGCATTACAACTGATAAAAGATCCTTGGTGAAAATGAAGCGTTACTCATGTATGACTTAAATATTTAAGGTGACAAAAACAACCGAAGAAGACATGCAAGTTTAAAAGGAAAATGACTAATGAGAGGATAGACAAGGCTAATGGTGGGTCCGACCCACTCCTAGTTGGTTTGATGTATACGATCCTCCAGCTCTTCAAGGTGTACAACATAATGCAGATGATAGACATAGCAATATGCGTGGCATTCTAACCCCACACACACAGGCCTTCCATCAAGTGTAACCTAGTCTGGATGGACAGGCGAAACACTGCTTCATATCCTATACTGAACACTAGTGTGTACTCACCAATCATACACAAGATGAATAACTCTCAACTTAAATTAGCACACTAAGGATAGGGTTATGAAAAGGTGTTTACTTTTGAAATTGAGTTTGCAATGAGCATTCTAAAAATGATAAGTCTTTTAGGGAATAATTTTGGTAAAAATGGCCAAAACGATAGTAGGTGTATACATATATGCCCAACTGTCCTTTATAGGCTGAGTATTTTTATTTTCTCGAAAATCCAAAGCACTGACACATTCCATTTCCTTGATAAATTAACCTCATGGGACCAGGGTAACATTTATTATCCCCCAGATTGTCGGTTTGGGAAAGCCGGTAAGATATGTATCTACCATATATATATGAATACTGTGCTCCTATCTATATGAGTTAGTCTCGTCTCTACAGTCCCATGTCAGACAGCTATTGCTCAGCCAGAGCAAATTATCTCCCACAAGCGAGCTGTTCCATTGACTGGCAAAGGGTCTGAGGGGACAACAAGGGTTAACGTTTTACAAGGCCACTATTCCCACTCACAGCGTCGTGGCGGAGGTTGTAGCCTCGAATGTTAGCTCATGGAGCAAATCTGACTCAATAAGATTTTTTCGCACAATGAATCTAATAGACAATCAACTCAGTGGTTGCGTTTTCTCGCGGATATATTGTATTATACGATATTATAGTATTAAATGAAACGCCTTTATGAATGTAACAAGTTAATCTTATCAAGAGGATATTATCTCCCTCCAGATACGTCATAGAAGACATCCTATAAGACGCTGAGGAAAATACTGTGTGTGAGATCATGACACACTTGGTTATAGGATACGATATGTTGGAGCAAGTTCCAGGGGTTCTTTGTATGGATCCTATTTGCCTCATATCTTTACATCTCCCCCAACATATCCACCGCACAACCACCCACCCTCACACTACATTCAATACTACTACAGCATCCATTGGTTCCACCTAACCAAGGACGAGGCGATAGAACCCAGAAATCGATAATATCCACGTATTGATTGCCTCTCAATGTTATCTGCAAGCCCGTTGAAGGCTCCAATGAAACCCGAACAGTTCTAAATGTCCAGAACTGATGACATAATCCCTATAGTATACATGACAATAGAATCGGCACAGTATAGAACCGCTTTATCAAAATGAAAAGTTTTATTAGCTACACCAGAAACATTGGAAATTCAATCAGGGTCCCAGGATTCCTGTTTAGCCAAACATCACCAATAGCTTTCCCACGTGACATTACATGACTTCATTTTTCCCTGTAAGTGTATGAATTGTGTTTTACTGATTCTAAAAATAACACCAGTTCATGGATATTTCCTGTTCAATAGGCCTAGCCTGAGTCAATGAGTCAGCTGAAGTACTCCTCCAAATGAAGCAAAACATGCCATATAGCGATGAATTAGACACAAATTATACCATTGATTCTGGTAATGTTTCTGTTAAAGCCAGATCAACGGATAACTAAGATAAGTTCCATGTCTTCCATCCCCTTTCCACCCATATCCAACAGTGCCCATGAGTAAACATATGGTTCAAAGACATAATATAAGGGATATTTAGTCAGTTGACCAATACTCACGAGGGTCAATGACTTGGACACAAGATTAGAGCCAAAGAAATCCCTTTAGTCTCAACGGAACAGGGCAAGCGGTTTGTAACCCATTCCCGCAGCGCATGTTGTGCATGTCATTTACGGCGCGTTTGTTCCCTGTTTTCACTGATCATGGGGATTGGAGAGAGAGGCACAGTGTCCGGACACATGTGAATACTCGAATGCTTCCATACGGAAAGGATCTAAGGTCAGCCGACACATAAACATACACTTTCGCATTTGTGTATAATAGGAGCCAATGTTATTTTCTCAGTATGAGTCAGATTTTGAATAAAGTACCGTTCTGTTACTTTCCTGGTTCAAATTCCTTGATCAAAGGGTATTATTGACCATGAATGACTTATTCCACATAGAAACTCGACATCACAAATGGATGCCCTCATCGCAAACATGACTGCTCCGATAAGGGGAACCTTTCAGTAAAAAGATGGCAAATGTAGTGGCCCTGAAAGACGGCCAATGATAATATTTGACAAGGATTCCGGCTTTTTAATGTCTTACTCAACCATGAAGAGAAGGAAAGCTTGCTTCCGACAAAAATACCAAATAATATGCTTGGCTGGAGATTTTGAAAATGAATAGATCATGTAAGCTAGAACTCGTCCCACTCTGTCTCTGTCCATGGCAGAATCCCCCAGAGAGAAACCAACAATTTCGACAAACGACAGAGTGACACAGGCCGCGGAGATCCCAGATGAACGTAGGATATTTTATTTATGCATTGTCCAGGCAATAAGCACATCTGACATGGTTGAAACATTAGGGGTCATTTTGAGTGTAGTTACTTGGATAAATCCAAAAAGAAATCAATGGTGTACCATTCCATGTTTTCAGATTGTACGATGGGAAGTTCCTCCTTCCCTTTTCATTCCTTATTTTCACATTGTATTAATTGAAAAGGTTCCGTTAATATGTAGGAAATCGAAAGCATATATTATATATATATAATAAAACCAATTGTTGAAACAAATATAGTCGAGACATAACAATAGAAATGGCTACAATTCAATCAAATCTAGGTCCTAGGTCCCCACCCCGTTCACTCCCCCACAGCAACGTCCTTCCCATACAATGGACATTATTGCTGACCCACACAGGCCAGGAATCTAATCGTCCACTAGGCTGACCTGTGCACTATGACTATTCGCTGGTCCACTGGTATGTTTGCATGGTGCAATATGCTCTAGACGTGTTCTTACTAAGCAGGCCTGGATGCCCAGTAATTATAACCAGTGCCAGGTGGTGGCCATACTAGGGGGATGGTCCATTAATAGGGAGGTGGTCAAAAGTGTGTCCCGCCTTCATCATACAAATTAACTTCACAGCAGCCAAATGAGTGATGAAGACAATTACCCCATCGATGTGATTACCGGAGATTACAATCGGAGATGGAATGAGGAACTTTATTCTAATTTGGTGTTCGCTTCAATTGGGTCTAATGAAGATTATGAAAACTTCGATTCAGTAATCAATTAGTATGTTGGCGATAGAAGGTACTATTAACATAAAGTATCCTAGGCTAAACCAACTTAGGTCAAATATGTGAAATAGGTATCTTTCTGGAAATATTTCTGAACACCGTATATATCCCAACATTGAATACTGGTTACCACTAGAATCGTAAGATAACAGAGTAATATCAATGGTTCCAGTGATACCATGCGGTATATAATTTTCGGGATGGCAGGAGAAGGACTATAACGGCAATGTATCAGTCGCAGAACGGCTATTGGCTCATTAGGTATTTGCAAGGTTGCTAGGATACAGATGGTCGGCTATACTGATAGGGAAATGCCGACTCTCCTCAATACTGGATAGAATGGAACGCTCGTATTATTGATACGCCATTATAAAACAGTTTTATTCTCTTTCGCATTACACAATGAACCCAGCCATTTTTAGTTTTATCCACTTTAGACTTTTGCAATTAAATAATTGATATCCGTGACAGGAACAAATAGAGAGAGTACTCGTGATCAAACTAAATCCACCCCAATCTTTATTCAGAGATGAAAAAACACACGTACAACGTAGACATCGGACATGTTATTATAGATGCTGATCTCAATAATGAAGGATATCTAGCATCACAGGTTTCTGACCGTTTAACCAATCCAGCCACAGTGGTTAAATGTACCATTATTCCACACTGTCGAACACATTAGCCGTAGCTAAACTACTGATGATTAACTAGGTAATGGGCGTACATTCACACATAAGATATGTAGCAAACATAGTAAATTCCTTTACATAATTGTGTAAATGCCGAATCAATAAATACAAGGCCTATCGGTTTTTATCACAAAATAAAGGCGATTACAAGGAGGGCAATATCAAAAGATCACATTAGTACTCAAGGCTTATCAATGATAGGTAAGGTACAGTTAACGTTTCCAGGTCTTTGATGCTGGTGTCTGCGAGAATATTGATTGGTACAATGACCTGGTGCAGTCGTGCCCTAGATAGTAACTATACGTCAATAATTTCACGTTATATTTACGCAGTGGTTCAATTGTATATCAATTCGTGAATAACCGTGTAAACACGGCTGTACGTGTATGTATATCACATCAATGATACTACATGTTTCCACAAACCTCTATCCAATACACCATGTATCCTCTAACCTGTCGATAGATTTCAGATGAATAGCAACTTCATGAGGCACTGTATTTAGCAGCAGACATGGGGGTGGAGAGTAGCTAGAAAAAGACTCCATCCTAGTCATTGAAAATGCTACCTAAATTTAGAGACATTAATGCCTGTCCCCTTTCCTCTCTATTTTATTTTTTTTCAAAGGCATACTTAAGTAAGGCCAGTAATTTCCAGTCTGCCAAATGGGCGAAGGGTGGCATTATTGCTTTGTGGAATTGTTATCTGAATAGTTGTAGGTGGTGATCCTGGCACGATCGAGGCAGGCTTGCTGTGTGTGCTCATAGCGCTGGAGAGCAGAGAACCGGAGGGGCGTGGCACTCAAATCATTTTGATCATAGTCACGGTTAGACTAGTTTGTTTTTATATAGAACTTTCCTATTGGCAAAAGAGCATTGTCGATGTATCGGCTCCGCTGAAATAGACACTTTCACACTGCAGTATAATATACAAGGGGACTAATAATATAGCAGCAATTTGGAACGTGGATTCATAATGATATACATGGAAGGAACCTCCCTGCTGCCACGCATGATAACAATTTAATTAGAAAAAGGTATCTGAGTTGAGTGGGATTTAAATAGAAGTTACCCCTTGAAGGATACCTTCGGGTCCAACGGCTAATTGGATAATGGGAAAATCTTCAAGATAGGGGAACGCTCACCGCTTTTTAATTATTGTTAAGGCACCTCGTGGGAATAGCGATGCCTTGTCTGGGAATAAGTACATGCATAGGATGCATTGATTGATATGTTTGGTACGTCCGATCCACGTGGCCATATAAATGCCCCGTGGTTATTCACCAGCATCTGAAGCCAAGTGATCGCACTGATCTGATCCAAAATCTCGTGATTGCAATGATGAAGGAACGCGTCCCTTTTCCCGATATAAGAAGGGGATTAGAATCAACCCCAGCAGCAGACACAGCAGACGAGGAAATGTAATCGGAATCTCCAGTGTGTTGTCTATATATATCACAGATAAAAGGGGGACAATCACATAATAATACTGCCTTAACAATGACATAATTGTAATACAAATTTTAGTACTTAGTACTTAGTAAACTTGTTCCATAGACACTGATCTGATGGGCTGTATAATACTAAGAATTATACATATCACTTATTACATCACTGCGGAGAGCATTGGGAGGTAAAATAACACATACAAGCAAAAGAGCGCTACGCGGATGTACTCCTCAGGCAAGAGAACCACATTAATGATTGATTTTTATAAAACAGAAATAAAGAAAAGGGTGTATAATATACGCCTGGGGGATGAGTCACTATCGTAGTTCAGGGTTAGACTCTACTCCTATGAGACTGGATGAGTAGGCTCGATTATCGGTAGAAACATAGGACTACAGCAGCATTTTTTCCTCTGGTATCTTTGCAGAATACAGTACAGGAAGCATCGATGGCTGGGTTCAGACTAAATTGAGGAGGTTTTACTTCTAGCTTAAGAGGGCACTTCTTTCTAGGTGTACACAACAGTGCTAATGTATGCATAACTCCAGACGCTGAGAAGAGAAGCTCAACCAATGAGCATATAGAAAAGAAGTAGAGTATGGGTCTGACATAAGTAGGTCTGATCGGGATAACTTTTTTCTCGATTTTCATTCCTATATTTGTTGTATTGTAATTGCTTATTTGCTTTTCTGTGTAAAATGGCACAAAGTTGATCACAAATTATAGATGTCAGCTCCCGGCAAACTATGTCATGGAGAATTTCAAAACTATAGATCTGTGAAGGTGTAGATCTAAAGGAGAATAGTACACACCGGGTAATCAATTAAGGATCGTGAGAAAGATATAATAAAGATTTTGTTTTTATCTGAGCCAGATATTAAACGGAAATAGGCCATTATATGAATATGATCCGCGATTGTATAATTATGATTTTATCATTAATACGCACATCGTCACCTGGCATGGGTCTATTTTCACACTCTGTTTACACTATAATAAAAACGAAGCTTTCGTTTATGCAAAAAATAATCTCAATGATGGCCCAATTTAGTCTCTCTCAATCGTATGCATGTATACAATAAGTTACTAAAGATACATTATGTTATATGCTCTCATCCTAGAAAGTGCTTCTGAGAAGGATCAATGGTAGGAAGTTCTGTCACAGTTTGACATAATTGACTGCATGAACAAGACAGATAATAATTGCTTTAAGATTTTGGACCCCTTGGAGTTATCCTCAAAGCAAAAAGAAAGTAGCATTTCAGGATGAAAAGGTCTTCCAGACCTTGACAAGAAGAAATCCCTGGAGGGCAAACTTAGTTAGCTTTTGGCAAAAACGCTACTTTTTAGTGGATCTCTTTCTCCCGACTTCCGTTGCTGGTATGCCATTTATATTACATGACCTTCTCTGCCAGCAGCCAGAGGCAGGAATGTTCAAGGATTGCCGCGGTTGAAGTAAGCCACATTTCACCTAATAATAGGTACAAGCATTGCCAAAATATTCAATATCGTCGAGGCGGCAAATACCTATGCATAAATCCATATTTAGTTCAGCTACTTTTCAACGCTACGTTTGTAAGCTTGTTGGGACAGGAGCCTAAACAGCCAAAGATCATTGTTTAGCTTCTTTCCAAGTCCCTGGCATGTTGGACATGTTCAATGAACGGAAAGAGCTATTAGCTTTAGTATTAAAACATACTTCAATTCTTCCCACCAAATGAGTTCAAATGAAGCATTTGGCTGGAGTGGACAAAACTAAACGTCAAGGGAACAGTAACTTACTTCCATCTTACATCCGATATAATCATGATCTACTTTATAATGTTTTCAATTGGGATTACTGATTACAAATGCAGAATCCATCCATATAAGGTAATTTAAGGATTTAAGTGGACAGACGGTGCTGTCACAAACATAGCATTATAATAATAACGCAAAGCTATCAATCACAGAGAGGGTGGGTGGAAGTAGAATGAGGTGGTAAGACCCCAGGGTAAAGACATGAGTATCCTTATCAGGGCTTCAATACTCCCCGGTTGCATCGGCAACAATAGCTTCAATTGTCAACAAACACTGATGCAGACAATATTAAATAGTAATTCATTCATCATCGTGAAAGCGGTGATTTCTCACCAAGATTTATCCATATAGACTTACCTGTAGCGACATGGTGTCTGAAGTTGTCTCCCATTCGATCAATCAGCAGGGCAACTATTTCTAATCCATTTAATGATATCTACAAATAAGAAAATAAGTCCATTTTATAGTGTAACAAATGTATTAGTATAACATATGTATAGTTTTATTTTGCGTCCTATCGTAAACAGTTATAATTAATAAGATAGGAAACCCATCTGCTATACAGGTCTTCAAGGTAACTATTGGAATAAATGTAACAAAATAAACCTGTGTTAAACCATTCAACAAATGTAATATCATAACTGGGGTAACATCATAATTGGAGAACTGCCTCAACCTCAACACTTTTTGACCCAAAAAATGTTAATTACAGTAGCAACACAATCTTCCTAAACTGGAAAACACTTAAACAACACGTGTTCTCCTTTTAAAATTCATAATACCATCTCAATCGGACCTCAAGGTGTCTTGTTTTCAACTCGTTTGAAACAGAAGCACACCGAATAGTCGATTTGTTGTTATTGTTGGAAAAAAAAGGGCTAGAGTAAGTGTAAATTATCATAAATATTTTCAGTATAGGCTGACAGCCGAACAGATCAGATAAGAATGGCACGTAAGTGATTGGACGCCTACTGCGCTAATGGATTTCGTCCTAATGGGATTTTAATGGCATTTTGCGGTTTGGAGCCATATGATATATCCTCAGTTTCGAGGAACTCCCTCAACTTCCGAGCCTAGACGGATCTATATTATATCATCTCATATTTCAACTAGCTGCAACTTTTGATGCTTGCAAGAATAACAAAACTTTAAATATATAAACATACAGGAGCATTAGGAATGAATTTTAATATGATCGTTTAAGTGTACTTATATGATCGCGTTATTTTGATGATTTATTATCGTTTTTGGATGTTTCATACGCGATATAATGTCGCATCATTTCTAATCATGTGATTTAATATTGTAATTATTGAAAACTCTCATTGTGGTCAGGAAACTTCAAAGATCGCACTCATTCTGTCAGGAGCGATTTTTTGTCCCATACCAAGTCGGCCAGGAAGTTCAGAGGACTAAGATCGTCACAAGATATGAATCAGTTTTTTTCAGATATATATATATCGGTTCGTTCTAAAGTTATGGAAACTTCTAATTTAATATCTAAAGATAGTGTTCTTAAATGTATTTGTCTCTCTGATAGATGATAAGATCATATAATAAATGACTAGAATTACAAACAAAATTTCTTTTATTTTCGCGCGTTGGATAAGTTTTATGTTACGTCATTATTTAGTACAAATTGTTAATATAATATTGCACGATATGTATACTATATGGCATAAAAATATGCCGTATATCATGGGCAACCTACCAGAAGCATCGAAGAAATAATAATTGCATCTCGAGCAACACATCTGCACCAAGTTATTAGAATTCTAATAATATAATATATATGTAATCTCAGGTCTGAAGCATTCAAACAGTCGACGTAGGGAAAAGGGTGTCGGAGTTAACCTCCATTCCATCATTGGCTCACATACATTATGCGCTTTATAGGCATCATGGTGCTGTGCAATGCTCAGGCAGGCCGGCTGCTACTACCGCTGATACACAACGAGCCCATCACATGAGTCACAGCAGCAACTCACCTCCTTATACATAGATTTCACTGACGTCACGGGTCAAGGAGAGCATCGCCATTTTAGTGGGCTACCCCGTGTAAACGTTAAATGTCCAAGACTCAAAAATGCTGTTTTCCGGCCGTTCTAACCATTACCAGTTTTAATGAACCCATGATAACTCTTGTTGATATGATAGGTAATCTTTCTTTTGTAAATCATTACTAAAGTATCCAACATTGTGGCGTTTATCAGCTTTGTTTTTATAAGCACGCTATTCACGCAAGGGTAGCGCTGCCCCCGGGCATGGCGGCCACTGAGATTCCCCAGCCAGGCGTGTGACGTCATGTGAAATCTATGTATACAAAACGATCCATACCGCATGGACTGCTCGCTCCCCTAAATGTCAACCGTGCTTCCAATTACACACTCTATGGGTAAACCACTAATTTGTTGTCATACGTTTTAAGAACTTATGATCATTACACACCTTTCAAGGTTCATAACGATGCATGTACATGTATGTATATTACTGCAGGGGAAGGGGGATGCCATTATGTCGTATAATAATTAATCGTGCAGGTACATGATTATTGATATGGTTTTGACTGGGAAGCAGTGGGCGTTATGAAAAGTGCAGTACATTAAACTTTAGTCTTAACTTCAATTCAGTGAATTGAAGGAGATTAGGGAAATCAAATCCATGACCTCTATTGGTTGATACACAGCTTAGCAAAGCGGATATAGTGGCACCATACATGTAAGTCTAAAAAGATATTCATGGGTTTAACATTCATTCATATCAGAAAAGGAGCCATGCACTTAAGTTGTTACATAATAATTTTGGATTTTAAATATATAATACTACCAAAATCCCGAATAAAAATTTGATACAAAAAAAATGGAATACCAGCTAGCAGATATTTACTTGTTGGTTCAGTAGGCTTCTCCGGGGTCACTTGGGATTCAGCTACATAACCCCACTGTTTACTTTCGGGGGAAATTAAAGGGTCCGGTGTACCTCCAAAGATCCCATACCGACTCGACACACTAATGGGTTTGCTCAGTAGTCAAGCGTTTGACAATGAACAATGTGCTCTTTTTGTCTTCAAAATATCCTGTCAAGTAACCAGTTTCTGCACTGACAATATATGTGGTTATAGTACAACTACTATCATTATTTACATTCAGTAATACGGTTAAATCGGTATATCTCTAATCTATTATTATTGAGCGCGAGTCAGCTGGCCCCAAAATAGTGATTCATTGAGGAGAAACTAAAATCGATTGATATTAATTAAAGAAAGTAAACTCTAATGCAGTGTGCAACATAACCCAGAGACCGACGCCCAGGTCTCCATTGAATTTTCGTCGGTCTCTGAAATTGATAATTGTCAGGGCCCGACGGTCTCCAATGAAATATCCAAGTGATAAAATGTTCAAACTGCTCTGGACCACGGGAACCCTATCTATGACCCAGACTTTTTTTTTGGTCTCTGTAAAATCTTTTCGGTCTCCACTGTTACAATTTGGCAGAGACCGACGGTCTCTCATCTCCAAATTCACTATGTTGCACACTGCTAATGTGAACAAATTGAAATAATCTCAATGAATGGCCACTTCATCTGCTTCTGTATGTGCATGTTTACTATACCTTTCAAATAACACTGACATTAAATGCACGTACATACGTACAAGGAAATGAGATCCAATTAATGGGCATAACCTTTAAGTCCTTAATACAGCGTGATCTAAATAGAAGGTGCAATCATTGCGATGAGGGGCCGACCTATTTGTGGACGCCCTTACATTCGAGAGGTACAATTTTCTGTGCGCATAATTCTGCGTAACACCTGTTGTGTTCACTTCAAATTGTGGATCTTACTCCTATGCACACAACGTTTCCTCAAAACCCAACAACTGCCCTGGTCCTCTGAGGTCGCATGTATGCTCACAAAAATATATAGAACAATATAGATTCTAGTTTTTTACATTTAGGAAAACACATTACTGACACTTGATTTGAGCGTGTGATACTATTATGTTTCAGCGTTCAAAAACGGATGATATATTTGTATGACTTGGTATAGACCTCTTTATTTATATAGCGCCAAGTCGATCGTGTCTCCGTTGAACGCAATGTTGTATATCTATCTGGTGTAATCAAAAGCAGGCAATGCACTATTTACAGACTGACCTTATCGGAGGTTTATCTCTTTACTCAACATTACAATGCGTGAAGGACAAAAACAAGATAACCTAAAGCTAGCCTTTAGAAAATTTGGTCCATTGAACACGAGAATTGAATGACATTGCAAATAAAAAAAATAAGGGGGAAAGCAGTCTTGCAGTACTAAAACCCCATTGGCATTGTTTCACAGGTACATGTTCTACAAGTAAGAAGGGCAGTAATCTTAACCCAAGGTTCAAAGGGTTTGGACAAATAAGACATCCCAATATATATATATATATAATTTTGTAGTACACATGTATTACAGACCCTTATTCTTTACCTCCCCAAAGTTATGGAGACGCGTATGTACCTGGCTATTATCCCAAAAGACAGGTCGAAGTTCGAATTATTTCACTTACTATGTCACAAAACTACATACTCTTTTAACAACAAAGTCACTTGGGACCTTCCAGGGGGAAACTAAAGAATGATGTAGATTTACCACTGGGGATTATATTTTGGTTATGCCAGTATTTTATACATTATTTATACTTTATACTATGTTGCCCATAGTCAAGTCGGGTTGTCCAATGCCAAGGTTTTAGCCAAGACTATTAACTTTATATTTACCATCAATGCACAATAATCACGACAATCAATCCTACAAAACCACATACTCTGTTAACAACAAAATCACTTGGGACCTTCCAGGGGGAAACTAAAAAATGATGTAGATTTACCACTGGGGATTATATTTTGGTTATGCCAGTATTCTATATATTATTTATACTTTATAGTTATACTATTTTGCCCATAGTCAAGTCGGGTTGTCCAATGCCAAGGTTTTAGCCAAGACTATTAACTTTATATTTACCATCAATGCACAATAATCACGACAATCAATTCTTGGAGCCGGAGGTGGTCCTGATTTAAAATACAACCATAACACATCCCCTCTTTCTCTAGAATTAACACAGCAGGACACACTACTCGAAATGGAAAATAGGCGCAATCAGCAAACCGAGGTTGCATTGTGTGCCTAGATTAGTTATTCTAAAATTTGCTTTTTAACAGAGGAGTCGTGGATCTCAGAGTAGACACAACCTGTGAATGAATATGTGCTCACGCAAGGCGGCAAGTGGTGTATCATTTGTGATCCGTAACATCATCTCTGGCTCAATAAATGGTGTCAGCTGCGACATACTTTCTCATTAATATCCCCATATGGTGTATGTCTCTAGTGTCTATGCATGCCAAACATAGAAATTTCCTCATACTATTGTCACACATCAGTACCTCCTCATAAAATATAGTTGGAATATCTAACCCTAGTCGCAGTATAGGTGTTGGATCCTACGACTAATAAAATAGAGCAGCATGCTGTGGAAATGTACCCGTACCCTTGAAATACACTCTTTCAAGACCATATATTACCTGACGATTGGAAGATTACAATAGTAAGTCTATAGTATGTATCCCCCATACCGTTACATCGTTCCCCAGTGCTCAGGAGTCAGGTCAAAACGAGGAATGGTTCAAACAATAGATGGCATGTCAAACAAGTTGTCAAGTACTCATACTTCTTAAACTCAACAATTTTTTTCTGTTCAAATAAGCCTTACAAGGGTGTTTATACAAGTTTGAAATGGAGAAAGAATAAGAATGTAGTTTTTCACATTTCCATTACGTACCGTACTAACATTACAATTTAGGGTTTGGCTTTTTATTATAAACATATGGACACATCATTTTTGCAACAATATTGCCTACAGCCAAATCCCAAATAGAGCGCTTTTCCATCTAAATGCTGTACCGGGTACAGTAAACAATTAAGCAGATGCCTGACCTCCACCAGGAGGTCAGTCCATAAATGGATAATAATTATGATATTATGCCTTATGGATATTTCATTAGGATTTTTGGCAGTAAAATAAAGTCATTCCTAGGCTAGGGACAGAAAAAAAAACACAACCTGAAACAAAATACACCACCCTGCGCAAACTTAAGTTAGCCTATAAATGATTGTACCGCAGAAACGAAGGAAACTTATTCTAGTTAGTAGTATTAAAGTCTAGAGGCCTTAACTTGGCTTAAGACTTAAAGGTAAATGTGTGATGAGTACTTTTTGCTTTAAGTAGAACTTAAAGCAAATCACTCATTAGACCTTTATTTCTTTTCCATTGATAACCTTTGTTCAACTTAGGTATGCTTATGATACAATAAGGGAATGTGGGTCGAATATAACAATAGGCTCTGTCAGCCTCTGACATTACACACCCAGAGTACCAACATCACTCTTTTTTTTCTCTCACCTTGTAGTTACTGCTGTTAATCCATGCAGATAAAGCATCAACCAATCTATCCATTTCCTCGCAGTAGAGTGATGATTCCGGGTCTTTAAGGAAAGCAACAAGTTCTGGATGAACCTGTAAGCGTTTCCTAGTGTCCTGGGTTTGAACATTCGGTAAGAAGGTATCCAATGTATTTCCAGCCATGTTGCTTTTTTATTATAAAATTCCACTATACGAATAAAGTATGATGAAAATCGATGCAGGACAAACAATCAGATAGGTATTAAACCCTTGGATTGACTTCACTGTGGCCTTAGACTTAGTATTTTCTTGGTTATGTTGGCAGGGTCAGGGTGTAAAATATTAATTTGCAGATTTTGACTTTCCCCCAGGACCGCTTCCAGTATGTATGGGCCGTTCCGAGAAGGGTAGGTGCCGTCAAATTTTTCTGCCAATTATTCTTTCAGAGAATATCACCTGTTAAGGCAGAGCTAAAGACCCAACCTCTATACCCGGGTTGTTATTGTGGGTATGGGTTTGCCATCGGCATCCCTCCCATCCTAGACGATGGCTTCGATCAATGCCAAAACGCCTTCCTATTTGCGACTGCAGGCTTCACAGGAGCAGACACCTGCAAATTAATGAGAATTAAAGAACCATATATTATGCGTATTATGCAAAACAATGTGTGTTAACAACCAAAAATGACAGACAAGTGAAACATACACAAGCTTCGAATGTTTATGATCTACCATATATCCGGGCAGAGAGAAGCGAATGATACAAACTGAATGGTGGGACTTCCGACCGACCCTCCCTTCAGTGTCTGGCCTCCGCTTCGACAACAAACAGTACGCTACAAAAGCAAGGTTCTGCTCACGCAAAGAGAATGTAACACATTGCTTCAACCTACCGCCGATTCTTCTGCTTTTGAAACAATTCAATTAGATCCTTCGGTTTAAAACAGCGGGCAATCCTGTAAGATTTTTCTAGACAGGCTACCTCAATGTCCCATCTCCTCAGCACAGCACCGCCATCTTTGAGTAAATTTCAAATGGCGTATGACGTCAATTTCTCATAAATTTACACGAGAGATGGCGAGGCGATTACTCTCTAATCTAGAAATAATTTTCTTCTTATTTTCAATATGTTAGCCTTCTAAGTTATAAAAAATATTTTCATTTTTAAAAAAACAATAGACTCAAGTCAATATACATCAAGTTTATGATATTTTTAAAGGGAGATTATTCACATGGGTCTTCTAGGGTACTATTTCCCGCGCTTGCAAAGCACACTGGGTAACACACGTGAATTGCAAAATGGCGGAGAAAGAAGAAGAAGAGCAAACCATTTCGGTTGACCTCGTGGTCACCAAGTATAAAATGGCCGCTGAACTCGTAAATGGTAAGTCGGAGATGTGTAAACTTCTACTTATTCCGGTGAAATATTTTTAAGGTGTCGCAGTTTGCCAATAACATGTTAAACGCATCATCCCCACGCCTCTAAATCATCTGGTCCCAACAACCCAACATGCCGGCTTCCCATTGTGCAATATATTCGGTCATGGACCAACTTTTTGCTAACAGCCATTTTTCAAACAACCTCGCTTGATAACTTGATGGCCCCTCTATTGTTGGGATGCAAACTTTAACTTAAAAATAATCTGCAGTTCGGACGAAAGATTCGCATTGCTTCCATTGTTCCTTCTGTCACTGTCAGAATCAGCTGTCAAGAAACTCAGCCAACTAAAATCACTGACTGCATGCGGGACTGCATGGCATTCGGGATTCCCATGGTCTGTCAGTTGGACCATGCCGTGGCTGTCACTTATAAACATTCCATTACCATATGTCTCTGCATGATCGGCTTATTTCTTATTTTTGATCGACCATGCTAATATCTCCGTACATCTATCCATATAACACCGATATTTTATCTATACCACATGTCACTGGTCGTCAACTTTCTTAAATTATGATTTTATGTCCAGCTCTCTTTTTTTTTTTTTTCGTAACTTTGCCCTCAAGTTGAGGCTCAACTCCTGTATTATCTGTAGGCCCTACGTTATAGGTCTATGCCTATGGGCAGTATTTCAAAACAGATTTCATTTGCCTAAGTTAATATTAATGGATAAGAATTGGTTTTTGTCTGCTTAATTGTGGGGCTAGCTTGCGAGTGGACCCTTTTAATTAATTTAAGTTAGTAGAATTAGTACCGTACCGGTATCATACGGAAAAATTTTAACGTTTGGGAACCCCAACGGGCCAGCGGAATGAGTAAAAAAATCTTGATAGGTTAACTATTTTACTTCTGTGTGTTTCTGACTGGGATACTTTCTAGCAGACCATAGATGTAATAGCAAACACCATTACCGTACCAGTGCCCAAATTATTTTTTTAAACATATTTTATTGGTAGACTACCCTAGAAGTGGTTCACGCCATTGGCACAAATCACCCCACAATACTGTGTGGCTCAAGAAATCCTGACATTTCTGAAAGTGAATTATGAGGTAAAGTTACCTCCAGAATGCACCATTTGACTCCTAATTTTCCCCAGACCCCCCCCCCCCCCCCCCCTAGAAGTGCTTCGAAAGCGCCCCCCACAATACTAAAACAAGAATTGAGGAAATGTCACTGCGAGGCCTGCATATTGCATTATTGTGTCGAGTGTCACTATCTGAGTAGGGGTGCGGACGTATAGGCCCCGGGACTTATGGGCCCAGACGTATGGGCCCCGCGCATTGGATGTATGGGCCCCGGTGGGCCCAGCCGTTTGGACGTATGGGCCCAGCTTGGGACTTATAGGCCCCGACCGTTACAGGGGTTTTGGACTTATAGTTATAGGCCCCGCTTCAAAACTTAGTGATATATTTTTTTTTAGTCAAATAATTATTTTATTAGTCAGTTTTTACTAGGGACAGTCCACTACTACCTTTACTGACTTAGGACAACCAATTTAGGGTTAGGTTTAGGGTTATTTTTGGTATGGTTTAGTATTCTTCTGGGCCTATAAATCCCGGGGCCTATAAGTCCAACGTGAGCGGGCCTTGGGGCCTATAAGTCCAGAGCTGGGCCCATAGGTCCCGGGGCCTATTGGTCCCGGGGCCTATAGGTCTGGTGTCCTCTGAGTATCTCTATTTATTGTATAATGTGTACAGTAAGCAACTGAAAACCCACCAAACAAAGTATTTTGTTATGTCAAATAACATATTAGGTAGAGTTCAATGATATGTTGAAATTCATTGATACACATCTTAAATTAATAATTACATATTAAAACACTTTCAAAGAAGATTAATATGGAATCGTGTTTCTTTTTTCAGCGGTTTTGAAACAGCTCATTGAAAAATCTGTTGCTGGAGCCAAGGTTTACGAGATCTGTGAAATTGGCGACAAACTCCTTTCCGAAGGTACAAGCAAGGTCTTCAAGAAGGAGAAAGAAATGAAGAAAGGTGCGTTTATATTGCAATGTTTTATTAGAAAAGTCGTTTGTATGGTCAGTCACGCCTCCTGTCATTACAGGAGCATTGCTCTGCTTGACCATGATAAATCATTGACTGATAAAATTATAAGTCATTAACTCGACGTCAACCTGGGTGAACTTGTGTATTACTAGTTGTGTAATGGGAGGAAATGAAACTAACCGTAACGTCTTGACGATGTCGTTGATAAAAAGAAAACATCCAAACTAATACCCCATAATGTTCACACTTAAAAGTACTCTGATGAAGGGTCCAACCCGGCCCGAAACATATAAGGTCGAGTAATCTTCAAATAAATCAACAACTTCAAATAAAATCTGATGGACTTAGAAAACATTGTCAATAGTTTTCTCATTATTTTCCAGGAATTGCATTCCCAACATGTGTGTCAGTGAACAACTGCATCTGTCATTTCTCTCCTTTGAAGAGCGACACTGAAGTAGTCCTTCAAGAGGGTGACATGGTCAAAATTGACCTGGGTGCCCATATAGATGGTTTCATTGCCGTTGTTGCCCACACTTACGTTGTTGGTGCATCTAAGGAAAATAAAATTAGCGGAAAGAAAGCTGATGTCATCGTCGCTGCCCACCAAGCAGCTGAAGCTGCTTTGAGATTAGTGAAACCAGGAGCTGAGGTTTGTATTGAACTAATTTCCATTCTTGAACTACCATAAACAATGTCTGTCCCTAATTGGGAAATAATAATTTTTCAAAAGGAGCTCATATGGTGGTGGTTGTTTGTTTTTTTACCACAAGCTAAAATCATCCCTTTCTTGGGATAGCCATGTTTCTAAGATTTTTAAATTGTAAAATTGTTCTACTTTTACATCTTCAAGTTTCGTTTTATAAAATACATGGAATTCATTCTGATCTGTTGTAGAATGACTCTGTTACGGATGCCATCCAAAAAGTAGCCGAGTCTTACAGCTGTAAACCAATAGAAGGAATGTTGTCACATCAACTAAAACAACACGTTATAGATGGTGAAAAGGCCATTATTCAAAATCCAACAGAATTACAAAGGTGAGAATTTCTTCCACATTTATATAAGAATTTGAAGTGGATCCCCCACAGAGAAACGCTGTCAGTGAGCGATATTAAGTGAAGTCATCATAGGAAAGGCAAATACATTAAAGGGCGTTTTAGAAGCCATGTAGCCAAATGATTACTGCTGTCAGAGAATTTTTAAAGAGTCATTATTTTACACTGTGATATAATTAGGAGGGTAGCCTCTCAGTGTTTTTCTGTTTTAAGTTGTATTTCGATTGAATGGGCGCAGCCTCCTTTTAGTATCACTATAGGAAAGGTATACTCTATACTGGAGCCTCTGTCGCACCCCTGGCTTAGTCTAAATTGGAGGGGTGGCCTGTCAGTGGCCACATGGATCTGTTTTGACTGTGTTGGCTGGTGCTGTTAAGTAGAGGAGTGTATTGGCTTGGCCTGTTTGCTGTGAGTGACAGGGAGGGAGGCGGGAGGACAGGGAGGGAGGTGTACAGACTGGCTGTGATTGACAGGGGGTTGGGTACTAGGCAGGGGGTTGGCTACTAGGATGGTGCTTGAGGATAAGTGAACAACCCTGAAAGCTTGTGAATAGTTACTAGGCAGGGGGTTGGCTACTAGGCATTCCTACTAGGCCAGGCCTACAAGTGTGATCTGACAAGCTACATCCTGTAAGATCTTT
The DNA here is from genome assembly GCA_942159475.1 of Sthenelais limicola. NCBI lineage: Eukaryota > Metazoa > Annelida > Polychaeta > Phyllodocida > Sigalionidae > Sthenelais > Sthenelais limicola. Next base: position 108,107,981 of record OW804095.1, on the reverse strand, counting down.
ATCTTTGGATCTGTAGACTGTCATCTGTACATCTGTGTAAACTGACTTCAGTGAGAGGAAATATCTGAGGAGATCATCAGATAAGTTATGTAACTGAAGTGTAACATCACTGTGAAATGCCTCCTGCTGATTGTGGCCCAGAGTGGAGGAGGCCAGGTTTGGAAGTGAGTGATGGTTGCCTATGCAATCAAATGAAAAAAAGAAATACAAAAAAAGAACTATATACTAAAAATTAGAAGCAAAAGAAAATAGCAGTTAGGCAAATCAGCTGGGCTACCCTCCTAGTATCGAAAGATACTATGGCAATTGGGCAGTAGTATGTTGTCTTGTTATGGGGTAAATTAGAAATATTCAGTCACACATTTCCACAATATCGTAACTTGGGAAATAAACAGTAACTCAAAAGCCTGTGTGCAGGAGAAGTCCTGACTTGCTGAAGCAATTAGGAACAGAAAGTATCCCAAAGTGGCTATGGTTGGCACAGAGGGGCACACTAGGACCGCGCTCACTGATTAGAGAATTTGTGCAACTATCTAGCGATCTATATGGCTATCCTTACATGTTTAGCTACAAAATGATTTGAGATATAAATCCTTGTTTCATTGCAGGAAAGAACACGAGAAGTGTGAATTTGAAGTGCACGAAGTCTATGCTGTGGATGTACTAATTACAACTGGTGAAGGCAAGGTCAGTATTGCCCTTAACATCATCCATCATCTGCCCACTTAGCAGCACAGACGAATTCCGGCTTGATTTTTCCCCTTAACATGCTGGTCAGACACTGTGCTAGATCAGATTTATCATCCTGAACCATTGTCAGATATTTCGCAATTTATCTGTCACACTGAGATGGATGGAACAGTATTAAACTAAATTGATATTGGTATTCCCAGGTCCAGTTTCAATAACCAATTTATTTGCCCATTTCCTTCTATTAGTTATGCTTTCAATTCTACAGGCTTCAATTGACTTACTAATGAGATTTTTGTTGACTTGATGCTCATTTGTAGGACTGGAACACCTGCATTATTTCCTAACAATTTCATTAAAAACTCAAGTCAAGGGGAATTTGTTAATTGTAACAGAACACAAGACATGTGAATTCAAAGGGCATGAGGTTTACGCTGTTGACATACAAATTATATCCGGCGGAGGCTAGATCAGTAATACTGTGTTGCCTTGAACATTCATCATCTGCCCACTTAGCAGCACAGACGAATTCCAGCTTGATTTTTCCCTTTAACATGCTGGTCAGACACTGTGCTAGATCAGATATATCATCCTGAACCATTGTCAGATATTTCACCATTTATCTGTCACACTGAGATGGATGGAACAATATTAAACTATAAAGTGATATTGGTATTCCCAAGTCCAGTTCCAATAACCAATTTATCTGCCTCTTTCCTTCCAATAGTTAAGCTAATGATTCTACAGGCTTGGAACACCTGTGTGTTTTTCCTGTGAATTCAAAGGGCATGAGGCCTACGCTGTTGACACACAACTTACATATGGTGGAGGCGAGATCAGTAATACTTACTGTGTTGCCCTGATTATCCATCATCTGCCCATTTGGCAGCACAGACGAATTCCGGCTTGATTTTTCCCTTTAACATGCTGGTCAGACACTGTGCTAGATCAGACCTATCATCCTGAACCATTGTCAGATATTTACCATTTATCTGTCACACTGAGATGGATGGAACAATATTTAATTGAACTATTCCTGGATTCATTCCAATAACCAGTTTATCTGCCCATTTCCTTCAATAGTTATGCTAATAATAATAATCTTTATTTGCAATGAGTAGTTGTAATCAAAATTGGTGGTGCGCATCAGATCAATATCTGGTCTTCCTGTGCATGCCGTTCTACAGATCTTGTTAGTCAGGTGTTAGCATCGTGAACCCAAAATTTTGGGGCGAGGGGCTTGAGTTAACTTTGAGCATGAGCTTTTTTCATAGCTACATCAATAGAAACGGTTGACTCATGGATTGAGCAACTTCTGCCTTACTTGGCACAGACGAATTCCTACCTAACTTTCCATCAGTTTTGTAGATCAGACACTGCGAGATAAAGTTGTCATTCATTTGTAGCAGATTGCATGTGCTCTTCTGTGACTTTTACCTTGTATGATACACTAAATGTCGACCTTTTTATTCATTTGAGTTCAGTTTAGGATTGACGGCCGTTTAATCAAGTTTATCATTGTTTTACAGGGTAGAGAAATGGATGCTAGGACAACTGTTTACAAGAAAAAAGATACGATATACAATTTAAAGATGAAAGCATCTAGGCGTGAGTAGTTTCAATTATTGACATCTTGAAATATCCAATTCTAAATGAGTGGGGAGAATCATGCTGTTAATAGCCGTGTATTCTAAGTTCTCGGTTGTCATCACAGAACCTGTTGTATATTTCATGCCAGTGTTGCCTGCCCAAATTTTATGAATATGAGATATATGGATCCTACCATGATCAATACCTCAGATTCCTTATTTTAGTATACATTTAAATATTACTCCATAATCGTAAATTAAGGAGCTTGTGTAATAATCTTTCTGATTACCTTTCAGAATTTTTCAGCGAAGTCGACAAGAAATTCCAGACAATGCCATTCGCTTTGAGGTAGGTGTCTGTTAAGACTGAATACATTCCGTAGCAGAATATAACATGGCTAATTTTTACCTTTATATGACGTATAGCCAGTGACTGAATGATAGTTGTTTAATGCCGTGGCCTACAACCAGTGTCATAACGGGTGTATTCAAGTTGTCATATGACTTGTGATGATTGTTCTTGGTGCATGATATTTGTTGAATATTAGTCTTATGGTTTCAAAGATTCCATTTTTAACGAACATTTGATTTTTGTTTTCAGAATGTTCGAGGACGAAAAGAAAGCCAGGATGGGTGTAGTAGAATGTGTCAAGCACGACCTTGTGGAGCCTTTCACCGTGTTGTGGGAACGTGAAGGTAATTCTGAATCTGTGTACTAATGACATATGTAATTGTTAATGAAGCACAATCACCACTAAAATATCTAGTAATATGGCGGTTTTACAGTTGTGCCAGATGAAATACACCCAGAACCATTGTCAAGCTTTTTGCCATAGGCCTGTCGCACTGATACGGGTGTAACAAATTTTCTCTTATGCGTGAACTTTATTGGAAACAATCATGCCTCTGATAGAATTGTTGGGGTAGTATACTACTATCTGTAAGAATTGGGAAAAGAAAATAACTTAACGTTTAGATAGAAATCATTCAGATATTGACCTACCAGGGATGCCAGTCTTCCATGAATTAATGAATTTCCATAATGTGCATGCTTCCAAATAAATCCAGAATCTCCTTAACATTTTCAAATTTTCTTCTCCATTAAACTCCATTTTGTCCCTACAATTGCTGAGTGTCTACCCAGCCCTAGTAGGGCCAGACACAGGGAGCATGTGCCACTGCTTTTGGTTACCCTGGTCCCGTCAGTGGTGCGGTATAGTGGGTGGGCCTCCCTCCATTAAAAGGGTCTTTCCTGGGGTCAAATTCCATCCTGTATCTCTAATGGAAGCATGAGACCGGTGACAGGTCCTTGGGACTACACCAGCGGTGCTCAGTCCACCCCTCTCCGTCACCATGGTGTAGCAGGGAGGTGGACCTGGGATGGACCCAATACTCACTAAGGGACTCTAGATCTAGACACATAGCATTGACACTTTCGAAATGATCCTATTAGGTATTTAGACAATACTGGTATCAAATGCGCCATTTAAACATTGTTTTCAGTTTTCTTAAGGAGGGTACCCCTTCCCCTTCCCCAAACCCTACTGATATCCTCTCCAAAGGTGTTCATTAATTTGGTCGACCTTGACTGGTATCCCTGGACCTACGAAATTTGCTGGAAAAGCCTTTGATTTTCTCACAACCCAAGCGATCCTGGATATTCTTTCTATGAACGTTCTGTTGACTGCTTAAATTGTTAATTGTTGCTTAGTCTCTGTATCTAACCGTGTTTTTCTCTCTTTAATCAGGCGAGTTTGTAGCCCAATTCAAGTTCACAGTCTTGCTCATGCCCAACGGACCTATGCGTATCACCAGCGGCCCTTATGAACCTGATATGTATGAGACAGAACACTCAGTCCAAGATGAACATCTAAAGGTGAATTTACTTCTTTTCTGGTGTGCACTGTCACCGCCATTATATTTTTTTTTCTCTATTGAATACTCTCAATATTAATTTTAGAATATCATTTGACTTGTAGCTTCTGTCCCGGTGTGTATTTTTAGTCATAATTAATTTGAGTAACTACTGCTTTCCTGGTGTGCTCTGTCACCGCCGCAGTAACCACTGTTGGTACTGAGGTTTTACAACAGTGCTAGAATATTTCTCACCCAGAACCATTGTCACACCTTTAACCATAGGTGTGTCGCACTGATACGGGTGTTACACTAGGTGTGCCCATTCTTTAGTTAGCCCCATAATCATCTATTTTTGATTGGTTACTCTCAATATTAAGTTTAGTATACCATCTTCCTCAGCTTCTGTCCCGGTGTGTATTTTTAGTCATAATTAATTTGAGTAACTACTGCTTTCCTGGTGTGCTCTGTCACCGCCGCAGTAACCACTGTTGGTACTGAGGTTTTACAACAGTGCTAGAATATTTCTCACCCAGAACCATTGTCACACCTTTAACCATAGGTGTGTCGCACTGATACGGGTGTTACACTAGGTGTGCCCATTCTTTAGTTAGCCCCATAATCATCTATTTTTTATTGGTTACTCTCAATATTAAGTTTAGTATACCATCTTCCTCAGCTTCTGTCCTAGTGTATATTTTTAGTCATAATCAATTTTTAGTAACTACTGCTTTCTTGGTGTGCTCTGTCACCGCCGCAGTACCACTGTTGGTACTGAGGTTTTACAACAGTGCTAGATTATCTCTCACCCAGAACCATTGTCACACCTTTAACCATAGGTGTGTCGCACTGATACGGGTGTTACACTTGGTCTATGCATTCCTGGGTAACCCCAATAATCTTTTTTACTATTTGTCTCAATATTAATTTTAGTATAACATCTTACTCATAGCTTCTGTCCCAGTGTGTATTTTTAGTTATAATTAATTTGAGTAACTACTGCTTTCCTGGTGTGCTCTGTCACCGCCGCAGTAACCACTGTTGGTACTGAGGTTTTACAACAGTGCTAGATTATCTCTCACCCAGAACCATTGTCACACCTTTAACCATAGGTGTGTCGCACTGATACGGGTGTTACACTTGGTCTATGCATTCCTGGGTAACCCCCCTAATCAACTCTTTCTATGTGTTCCTCTCAATAGTCATTTTGGTATATCACCTAGGTTTTGTCCCATTGCGTATTTTGGTGTTACACTTGGTCTATGCATTCCTGGGTAACCCCAATAATCTTTTTTACTATTTGTCTCAATATTAATTTTAGTATATCATCTTACTCATAGCTTCTGTCCTGGTGTGCTCTGTCACCACCGCAGTAACCATTGTTGGTACTGAGGTTTTACAACAGTGCTAGATTATCTCTCACCCAGAACCATTGTCACGCCTTTAACCATAGATGTGTCACACTGATACGGGTGTTACACTAGGTGTATGCATTCCTGGGTAACCCCCCTAATCAACTCTCTTTCTATGTGTTCCTCTCAATAGTCATTTTGGTATATCACCTAGGTTTTGTCCCATTGCGTATTTTGGTGGTTGTTAACTTGAGAAACCATTGCCTCCTGTACTTCAAAGTTAAATCACAGCTCAACCTTCCTGGTGTAAAGAATATCTCATATTACCCCTGGCAGCATGGCTCATTGTTACCTTCCGGACTAAAGTTTTTGTAGCACATTTTCATTCTTTCATTGCTTTCCAGGCATTGCTAGCATCCTCAGCCAACCGCAAGGCAGCTAAGAAAAAGAAGAAGAAGGTTGAGAAGGCCCTTGTCGCGGATGCAGCTGAAGTTGCCAAAAGTGAAGCCTAAACTGATCTGATGTCGTCACTAAGCCTCTATTCAAGCAAGTGGACCAAGACCTGAGATGGTGAGCCAGATAGGCAGGAATGGCGCTCGGAACGATTTGTGCCAAAACTAAATGGACTGAAAGTGTGGGGCCCATTACAGGACGTGACTGCAAAGCATAGGGAGGAAGAAACCTTTTTCCTCGGACGTCAAAACCCCGTCCGATTTGTATCCTCCCTAGGACGTTACCACTGGCAGCATCGATGTGTATTGTAAAGTGATAGTGGCGTACACCAAACGGATGGTATTCAATACTGTAGGAAATAAATTCCTTCTTTTTTTTTCTCTCTTTGATTTGATCAGTCAGGTTACCTTTATATATCGTTCGTCATAATTATTACGACTATGTACACAATTGGAGAAGAGCCCTGCCTCGACAATCCTGTTTATACTGTGCTTAATTAATATCACCCACCAAATATTCGGGGCCGCTGACCATAGCAAGTCGCAACTTGACTGATGTGAAGATGAGATCCCTTAGTACTCCATTCAATTCAGAACCCAACTATTCCTCCCTTTTTGTATTCTTATTAATGAGGTGAGTGGGAAATGTTCTCAATCCGAATATTTTGTAATTTATTTTTCCAATCATGTTCCAAACTATCAGTAGGTCTGCTTGGCTTCAGACGTTTCACTGCAAAAAAAAACATTTGCAAGGTATGTGGTTCGGAGCTGAAGGAAAACCGATGAGATAACGCCTGTTGTGGGGTATTAACTCAATGGATGTACTGTAATCCATGGCTCTGCAGCAATATCTGTTCCAGTATGTAGGGCTGGGAAACTGCCATTCCGCTATGAAGGGTTTTTGGAACCCTCCGACCAAATATTGAAAGAACCTACAGGGCTTAATTGTTATGACTGGTTTGAGAGAAACTACAGGAGTGCTTCTTAGGGGATATGGGTCAAAAAATTTGATATGCTTTACAAGACACAAACTTTTGTCATCGTCATAATAAAACATCTAAATGCAATAGAGCTCATTTTTGTCTTTTCTGTCACCAGTTGACTTTGTGGAAAGCCTTGAACAGCCTGGAGTGTCTTCTGTCCAAAACCACGGAGACCCTGTTGTAGAGAAACATCAAATCTGCCATGCTGTGTGTGGAGTTAAAGGATAAAACTTGCGCAATTGAAACTTTCAAATTTTAGATAAAAAAAAAAAATGACCTCCAAAACACCCCTATTCTTGTTTTAGTGAACAATCATCTGGTGGTGATGTTTAGTTCCAATGAAAATCCTAAGAAAGTACTAAGTTCAGCATGCTAGACATTCTTAAATGCATAATCGGGGGGATGAGGTCTCTTGGAAAAAATTCATAAAGGTTCCGGTTGTCAAAAAATTTCCTCCAGAACATAAGGTTAGCTTGTAAATGATTTAGTAAAAGCAATTCAACAAGGCGTGGGGAATAGGAATCCCCATCTCTGACCCCGATGTGCTCAATATTGCCCAATTGCCCCCGAACAACACCTTTTGGGCACCTCGTGAATGGAGGTGAGACAAGAAGAAATGAAAATTAAAGAGCCATAAGCCCAGATGAATGCTTCAGGATAAAAAAGGACGGCAACAAATATGAACGAAATCATCGAGGCAGCCAGAGACCTTCCGGTGGATGAACTAGTGGTGATGGGCGATTTTAATACAGACATTTCTTACAAGCCTTTCAGAAAATCAAGCATGCTTTTAAAAGACTTAAATTAACGATTTATTATGTGATGTCTCCTATGTTTGAAATGGTTATCCACCACGAACGTGGTCATGGGCAAGAACAGAATCCAAATTGAATTACGTTTTATTTCAAATAACATGGTAAATAGAATTGCAGAGTGCAGTACAGGATCTCGTGCTCTGTCCGACCATAAAACTACCAAGGTATCAATCACATAGGTAACAGGTAAAGGTTTCTGGAAAGTTAATTGACAATTGTTAGAAGGCAAGAATTTACTAGCAGATGTGGTGGAACGTTTTGCAAGGTGAGAATTCCAGCCAGCTTTCCCCAAGCTTGGTTTGGGAACTGTAAACCGAGAGTAGGAGAAATAAAAACGAGTGGTAACATCGCTCGAGCCCGTAAAAAGAAAACAGAAAGCCAAAGAAGTAGATTTTTCATTAGCCAAGAACTCTCACGGGTATTGAGTTAGAGGAAAAGCATGATATGTTAACATATTTGGAAGAAATAGAACTCGGCAAAGCCCAGGGCGCCCTGGTAAGATCAAGGGCAAGTGGGCATTGGAATGTGGAAAACCGACAAGGTATTTCTGTGATTTGGAAAAATACCGAGCGGGGGAAAAAGTAATTAATCAACTGTCAGTGGATGGAGTACTAATAAAAGGAGGCAAAAAGATTTTGAAACAAGGAGATATATTCTTCAGTTCTGTTATAAGGAGTGTAACATAAAAGACAGAAGACGTAGTGTTTAGAAGTATGCTTTCATGGGCGGATCCAAGGGGGGGGGGGGGGGGGGTCGCCGACGTCCTGACCCCCCCCCCCCCCCTCAACATTTTCATAAGTGCCCTTTTGAATAGCCCAAAGTGCCTTTTTTTACAACCCAAAGTGCCCTTTTACTGTTGTAAGTGTAACAACCAAACAGTGTCTTTTTTACAACCAAAAGTGCCCCTTTTGAAGAGCCAAAAACCTTTTTTAAGAACCAAAGGTGCCTTTATTTCTTTTAGAACTGAAAGTGTCTTGTGGTAACAGCTGTAAAAGCCGTTAAAAGAACTTATAAGTGCTGTTTCCATGACTCCCTAATTTGGGTGTATGGGCCCCACACATGTTTGTTCTGACATAAGTTCCCCCTCTTATGTTTGCTTCACATTTATACATCATGTGGACAATCACTTGGGGGCAGTTGTGAGAAAATTAAAGTATACTGCCTTACATTTGTCCTATTGTTGGCAGGCCTGCCTGCAGGAAGTACAGCCATACTCCATTGATCCGGTAACCCAATGCGACATAGGATACATGTGATTTCATCTTTTGAGGGAGATTTTGATTCAATGTCAATTAGTTAAATTTGCCTTTGAGATTATCCTCCTAATTATTTGTTTTGTATCTTTAAATACAAACAAAACTGGCTGATTATGATCAAAAAATGCTCCCAGAATACACCATTTCACTCCTCAGGTTTTACAATTTTGGGGGGCAACATGCCCCCAGACCTTACTTCACCCTTACATCACTTGCAACAGTAGCCACAACTGATTTTTAAAGATAATTCTTACAATCTTACAATTTGTATACATGGTCAACTGCCAGTGTGTGTTGTATGTTTAATGTTTCTTAGGTCCTTGCAAACTGCATCCCTAGTTTTTAAAAGTCAAAATAAATAATAGAAATAAAATGATCACTTTTCATGTGTGATTAAATACTGTATTTTGTGCTTCAAAAAGCACCAAATGCCTCCAAATGGCACCTTAAATTTCAAAATTTCCCGGGGGAGCATGCCCCCAGACCCCCCTAGTCAGTTAGATTTTCAGAAAATGCACATTAGGCAGGTCCACAAATTTGATAACATTTGCTAAATTAGACAAATATGAATAATTGGTATATCAAAGTAACATTTTCTGACGATCTCTTCCTTGTATGCCTTTGTGCCCCTCTGGCTGATTTTTGGGGAATGGACTGATGTGCCCTTTTTATCTTGGACCCCCCCTCATTTTAGACCCTAGATCCGCCCCTGGCTTTATTGCAGAGCAATATGGTGGTAATACCTGGATGTTGGTAGGTAAGTAACTAGTTATGTGGTGCGTGATGCACCTGTTATATAGTAGAGAATAGGGGAAAAGTCATTAATGAGCTAGCGTCCAGACAGGTAGGAGCTAGCTAGAAGGTTACATTTTGGGGGTATGCACAAAGAGGTATTTTTATTATCCCCCATTAATTACTAATTCGCTCCGCCGAAGAGTTATTAAAATTATAAACCTTATTGTGACGTAATAATTGTGAATTATACAATAATATAGAGATAAGGCTGTAGCGTTGCATAACAAAATGGAAATATTGGAAAAGTGAAATTAACAGAGTTGCATAATATCATATAATATAGTAGGTAGACGAAGCTTGTTACACCTAACCTGCACGACCGCTGAATTTTTTTTCCCATATCCGAGAAACTGGACCAGACTCACACAATATGTAACAGCTCTCATCCAGTATTCAAAGAGGGAAGAGAATTAAAAAACTAATATCATATAATAGTCACGCAATAAATGTTTAACAGTAAAAATATAGACTAACATTACCTTACGTGATAATTACGTAATTAAAACAATTAGTAATTAAAATTATGCAAAGTACAGTGGCAACAGTGCCCTGTGTGACAAATTTAAGGAGAAGTTGTTAAGGATCTGTATCCCGCCGTCGTAACGCTGCCGTAGATGGGCGTGCGGAGGTGATAAGAGCGGATGACCTAGATTCTCGTGGTTTTAAAAGTATGATGGCTGCCGAGGTGAGTGCATTTAGAGGAGCTACTGTTAAGGAATAAACACCGCGCGAGGTCTTCTGCCTATGCTATTGTCTAGGGATAAGAAATGTCTAGTGTTCGAGGTAGTTTTGTAATTTAGGGGGTATAGAAAAGGCCTAAAATAGTCGAAAATTATGGGCCGGAAAGGTGGAAACTACCCTAAAGTAATATATATTATAAGGTATATTTGGGGAAACTTACATGTTTTAAAGGTGATAGACCTACCGAGCAGTACATACATTGCTAAATGACCGAAAAACAGGTTTCTCAAAAGGTACAGGTATAAAAATAGGCACGAATAATACAGGCGGCAGCAGTAGGATTGAAGCATCAGTGGATCCGTCCCTCCAGACGTGTAGACATGTGTGGACTATATTTCTAGGAGAATAATTGAGGATAACAGTTTGTTAAATTAAGTAGAGATGTAAAGTTAAAATTGTCCCTGTTTAAAGGTATATCCAAGTGGCTTGTGGGGTATCCTCCCCGGTGGAGAATTCGCCACTCCGATGGTGGATTGCTGTAGAAACAGCAATTTATATATATTAAACATAGCAATCAACATATAGAATACAAATGCGCTGATCAATTTGAGAGGTTTTGCGGTAAGTAATATTTTCTTTTCCAAATCCTTTTATTACTTGTATCCTGCCTTCATGGCTCATGCAATACATGCTGTAAAACTCCCCAATGGGGCGAGTGTCAGTGACAGTTGTTTTGTTAGAAAGCTTGTTGAAGTGTGAGTTAGAGAAGTCATAAGAGTTGGTGCTTGAACTATCTAGAACTTTTATTTATTCAGCTCTGCCTCGTGCCTCTGCCTGACGTTGTCTGCCCGCGCGCCTCCGGCGGTGCGTTCGGGAACTATAAACATCATAATGTAACATCTCTCTTCTCATGAGAAAAGGAAAATGATCTTCAGAGATATACATATATCAAGATAGTGTAACTTTTGATAACTGTAAGTGTAAGTGAGAAATCTGGTAGATAAACATCAATAAAACCCTTCAAGTAAACATATTAATGAACTTCTGCTTATACTGTGAAAATCAGTCAGTTAATTAGCTTTTCACAAAATCATTAAAGTGAGATGGCACAGTTGTTTTTCTTCCTGATCTAAGTTGCACAGGCTGAACCACCTTTTCAGCACTTTTGAGTCTAGTCTCTGTCTTTATTGATGTGGTAGGATCTTTATTAGGTGTTTGATTCAGCACAGGTGAATCCTGATAGTCAGTCATCCTAATTAGTGAATCACATGGAGGTTTAGGATCTTGAGATGATGGAGACGAGTCTGCTCGGAGATGGCGTCTGTTCCTCCGAATGGTTCCTGATGTTGTTTCCACTTCATATGAACGCTCATCAAGACGTCTGACTATCTTCCCAGGGGTCCATGTCTTTTGATTCAGACGGAAAGGTTGCATCCTGACAGGTTGGTCGTCTTCCAGTATGGGAAGATCAGTTGCAGATTGGTTGAAGTACTTTGACTGTGTCACTTGTTTATTCTGAGTTTCCTTTTTTGTCAACTTTTCACAGACTACCTCTGGCTTTAGTAGACTGGAAGTACTTGGCAGAAGAGTTTTTGTTCTTCGGCTGAACAACCTTTGGGCAGGACTGGTACTCATTCCTTGTTGTGGAGTGTTCCTATAGTCAAGGATTGCAAGATACGTATCCGTCCCGGCGACCTTGCACTTCTTCATTATTTGCTTGGCAACTTTAACTGCAGACTCAGCCTTGCCATTTGCTTGACTATTTCCTGGGCTGCTCGTTACATGGACAAAGTCCCATTTCTTAGCAAATTTGGCAAACTCACTTGAAGTGTATTGTGGTCCATTATCACTTACTAGACAGTCAGGGATGCCATGTCGAGCAAAATGTGCTTTCATTTTGTGAATTACTGTTGATGATTCAGTATTGTCCAGATAATCTATTTCCCAGAAGTTGGAGTTGTAGTCCACAGTTATGAGGTAATCTTTCCCATCAAGTGTGAACAAATCAGTCGCGACTTTTGCCCATCGACGTTCTGGAACATCATGACTCATCAGCGTTTCCTTGGGATTGGCTGTAGCATAAGTCTTGCAAGTCGAACATTGTGACATATAGTCTTTCATTTCATTGTTCATATTTGGCCAATAAAGTGCCTCACGTGCTCTTCTTAGACAAGCATCAACACCTAGATGAGAGGAATGGATCTGTTCTTTCATTGTTTTCCTCAATGAAAATGGAATAACCACACGGTTTCCACGATATATGAGCCCATCATAGACAGTGATTTCATCACGAACTGCAAAATAAGGTTTAAGATCTTCAGGCAGATCTTCCTTCTTCTCTGGCCAGCCTTGAAGAATTGTTCTTTTAAGATTTACCATGGCCTCATCCTGTCCAGTTGCCTCTCTCAGGGTATCCATTCTGGATTGTGTTATTGGTACAAATTCGGCTGCATTAACATGATCAAATGTCCAGAATTTGCTGTCTTCCTTGAGATAAGCTCTAGACAAAGTGTCAGCCAGAAACATTTTACTTCCCTTGGTGTAGACAATTTCCATATCATATGGTTGAATCCTAAGGAGCATACGTTGTAGTCTTTTGGGGCATTTATCCAGAGGTTTGTTTTGGATAGACTGTAACGGAAGATGATCAGATTGAATGGTAATCTTTCGTCCATACGCATACTGGTGGAACTTCTCGACAGCATAAACTATAGCTAGCATCTCTTTTTCAATTTGGCTATATCTAGGCTCTGCTCCTACCAAAGCTCTGCTGGCATAGGCAATTGGACGACCTTCCTGAGTCAGTGCTGCTCCAAGTCCTGTTGAACTGGCATCACATTGTATTGTGATCTCCTTTCCTGGGTCATAGTATCCCAGTACTGGTGCCTTAGCCACTAAACACTGGATCTCTCTGAATGCCCTATCATGATCTTCATTCCACATCCATGGGTTCTCCTGCTTTGTGAGGTCACGTAATGGTTTCATGACATCAGATAAGCCAGGAAGGAACTTAGCTAGGTAGTTCACAAATCCATTGACACGCTGCACTCCTTCAACATCCACTGGTTTGGGCATATTCAGGACCGCCTTGACTTTATTAGGGTCAGGCTTCAGACCATTACTAGTAATTAGATGTCCGAGAAAGGATACTTCTTTTTTTCTTAGAGAGATTTTGTCCTTGTTTAGTCGTATTCCCAGTGATCGGCATCTTTCTAGGAGTCTTTGTAGCTTCTTATCATGGTCCTTCATGGCTGTATCATCATCTGATCCTACTCCATACAGAAGAATGTCATCTGCTACACAGAGGGTACCTTCTATATCCCCTACTGCTTGTAGTATCTTTTTCTGAAAGATCTCAGAGGATGCCTTTATACCAAATGGTAGTCTTAACCATCGAAATCTACCAAAGGGAGTGGCAAAAGTAGTCAAGTAGCTTGACTCTTCATCAAGTTCGATATGCCAATATCCATTGCAAAGATCTATGGTTGTAAAGACTCTTGCCTTGCTCAGATCGGGAAGGATATCATCCAGGATGGGAAGTTGAAAATGTTCTCTTTTAATGGCTTTATTCAATGGCTTTGGGTCGATGCATACTCGTAGATTGCCATTTTTCTTAGTGCTGACAACCATATTAGAAACCCAATCCGTTGGTTTCTCCACCGGAGATAGAACATTAATTTTACACAGTCGCTTCAACTCATTTTGTAGTTTATCTCTGAGAGCAACAGGTACACGTCTAGGTTGAGCTATGTGTGGTGTTGTAGTGTGATCCACAACTAGATGTGCTTTACCTGGCAGAATTCCAAGTTCCTCTTTGAAGACATCATCATATGCACTCACTAGGCTTACTCCAGCTACCATGTGGAAGCTATTTTCATTGATCGTTAGAAGTCCCATGTCTACGCTAGCCCTTTTACCTAGTATAGGTGTAAGGTTTTCTTTCACCACCGTGAATTTCACAGCATATTTTCTTTGGTTTACAGGGTTTATCATCTTCACTCTCGCGACACCCAGAGCTTTTGTCGTAGAACCATTCCACATTTTTAGATCCTTCTCTGGAGGCTGTATTTCATGGTTCCCAATATATGACACGGGTATGAGATTTGTGGTTGCGCCACAGTCTATCTGGATGCGTACAGGTTTTTTATCAATCAACATTTCAGCGAAGACTTGATCTTTCCCTCCAACTGCATAAATGTCCTCATAATCAGAGTTTGAAGCCTCAGTATCATCAGTCCCAACTGTATTCACACCCTGAGTTTTTCCCTTTTTACAGACTTGGGAGAAGTGGTTTCTACCATTGCAGTTGCTGCAGATCGCTCCCCATGCTTTACACAAACTTTTCTTGAACTCATGATGCACTCCACAGAACCGGCACAATGGTTTCCCTCTGGTTTCTGATGAGATGGCTTGTTTTGATTTGTGTCTAGGACCTGGACCTTTCTTAGACTGCTGCACCGGTGACACTTTGTGGACTTGTTCAGATTGAGTCATTTCCTTCAGCCGCACTTCTGTTGATTCAAATGCCTTACATATTTTAATGCATTTATCAAGAAGTAGGTCATCCTCTTGTAGGAGCTTTTTCCTACATGCCTCATCACGCAATCCTAGCACTACACGATCACATATCAATTCATCTTCTAATGTACCATAGTTGCATGTCTTAACCAAGATCCTAAGGCATGATACATATTTGTCAATTGTCTCATCTGAACCTTGTGTTCTACGGTTGAAAACATATCTCTCGAATGTCTGATTGGTTTTACCCACACAATGCTCTTCTAATTTCTTAGATAAAACTGCAAAGTCTGCTTTGTCTTCCCCAGCAGCAAATTTCAGTCCGTCAAGAATGTCTAATCCTTCTGACCCTAAACATGCTTCAAATGTAGCAACTCTAATATCATTGGGTTGTTGATTAACACGAGATGCTTTTTCATAGACATCCCACATTCGTTTGAACTTTTTCCAGTTCTGGCTTAGGTCACCTGAAGCTGACAACTTGTCGGGGAAAGGAACATTTGTTAAAACTGGTGGTGGATCAGGCATCTTGATGTATTTATAGAAATTTCACTCTTTCAGTACACAACTACACAGATCAATAACCTTTGTTAGAGAGGGAACTTTCACACATGCAGAATCACTACTGGATAATGTCAACACTTTCTATTGCATTGAAGATATGATGTTCCTATATCCTCCCTTTTATAGAACAGAAGAAACAGTCACAAATGTTCTGAGAATGTGAAGGAAATCTCTTGTTTCTGGATTGAACACTACAGGCAAATCTACTGGACACAGTTTTAGGCATGTAGAAGAGGAGCATGCAATAACGTTGTGGGTTATTGGACGACGATCAGCGATTTTCCTCTATTATCACCCAGCAGGCATGGGCTTAGAACAGTCAGAATATTCACAATTTTATAGTGTTCCATGAATCATTGCATCACAACTCTACTCACCGCTGCCACCATGTTTTGTTAGAAAGCTTGTTGAAGTGTGAGTTAGAGAAGTCATAAGAGTTGGTGCTTGAACTATCTAGAACTTTTATTTATTCAGCTCTGCCTCGTGCCTCTGCCTGACGTTGTCTGCCCGCGCGCCTCCGGCGGTGCGTTCGGGAACTATAAACATCATAATGTAACAACAGTCGATATCAACTGTCAATGGAAGGTGCAACCGATGGTCAAGACCGGCCCGCCGGTCAATGACCATCTATATGGTCAGTGACAGGTGACTCGACCAAACAACGGTCAGGGACCTGCGCATGGCTTGGCTTGGTACAGTGCTGCCCGAATTGTTGCGTCATGACGCACCTGCACCTGCATACCCAAGTGCTGTGTATATTATAAAGCCAGTTAATATCTAACAGATGATTGAGTTCCATAAATGCAATGCTATATACTGTATACATAGCTCTGATTAATGTAACAAATGAGGGAGAAAGAGAGAGGGAGAGGGAGGAGAGAGGGACGATATTTACCCGCCTATTAATAATTTCTCAATGAAATCCTCAACAGATGTAGGCCTATAACAATATAGATTCCTCCATCTCCCTGATAAATTAATTTTCCCACCTTAAAATATTTATTTTAACACTATAATTAATTCGCCTAAATTATGTCTAAAATTATGTCCGAATATAAATGCTCATTACTCGAAAACTATTTGAGCCTTTTCCACAATTTAAAATGTAGGCCTATACAGAGCTCTGTATTGTATACCAAACGAACCGGAATATGTCAGCATCACAGAGCTTTTTAAAGTATCCCAATCCGCTGGAAAATTGCGACACAGTAGCCCAATATGTGAAGTATGCATTTAGACCGAATAAAAGAGAATTTCACCGAATTTCTCCCTAATTTAATAAATATTGGTTTAGGCTCGCTTTGGATATCAGCAGATTATAAAGGTCGGTAATTTCCCGAACATTTGTACATTATACATACATACATACATACCTGTGTACATACCATATATACATAAAGATACATAAAGATACGTAAAGGTATACATAAATGATATACATACACCATATACATAAAAATATATACATAGCATACAGGTATACATACCGCATACCATATACATGTATACCTAACATATAGCCTAGTATACATAATATACAGTATACATAACAGTAGGCCTATACATAACATAGCCTACATTATTATAGCCTACATAACAAGTCTCTGTTTTCCTCTCTCTGTCTGTGTCTGTCTACACATAGCACCGCTCATTACTCATTATACTCTGGTATAGCTAATTTGGCTAAATAATGTCTAAAATTATGTCCGAATAGGCTAGCTACTTATTCTCATAACTCGAAAACTATTTGAGCCTTTTCCAAAATTTAAAATGCATTAAATACCTAAACATATCTAGCCTATTTGACTGTCCTAAAATCATATAATTATTGAATCTTTATCTGTACCTCCTTTGGCAATCGTTGCTAGTAAGGTATTATAGAAGGTGACCTTATGTAGGCTAGGCCTAGGCTACATGTATACCGGTATGGCCTTCACAACGCCACCCGCAGTGCCACCTAGCGGAGGCTACAGCTACCAATTGTTTGTTTGGCCAGCGCTCGTTACCTGCAGTTCGTTACAGTTTTACAACAGGTCGGAATTTCTCACCAAAACTCACCAGGTAAGCAATATTATTATTCAATAACATGACAGGGGTTATCAGGCTCATTTATATGCATCATTCAGTAATTACAGCTCTAATTTATGATCGTTAATTAGCCTAAATATACGCTGTTTGTTATTCCAATATGGCGGCCAAACAATGGCGTGTGTGCAGGCTATTACATGGTGTTTGGTCCCGGGTTTGGTCATGGGACCCACTCACCACAGCAATGACCAACAATGATTATGTCCATTGTGGCGAATATTAAACTCTGAAACCTGACAATATTAAACAATTCTAAGCATGGATATTTTATCATTTAGGTTCAAATTTTTAAAAGAAATTTGCTGTGCGACCTGTCCGCCTACGGTCAGTCATGTCTGCCTCTACCGGGAGACACTGCTGTTGGTCCCGTGAAACACTGCGCGACTTTCTAGCTCATACAGGGCTCTCAAGCCTCATGCATATTGCGTGTGACACACGCATTTAGCCAATATCTCACGCTCTCATGCTAAAGCTTCAAAATATCACGCATAAAATTAAATCTGGATAAATGAATTAATTATGTGTTTTTTCGTCACAAATGCATTTAAAACACATATCAAATACCGAAACATCACCGATATTCGGACATATACATTTGGGTGTATAGTTTCCTTAGAAAATAAATTATGAGAGGACCCTTAGGCCTAAATGACATCAGTAATTCTTATACATAATCTCATGTACAAATCCCAACACAACTTAAACTAAAGGTATGTTCACTGCAAACACAAGTAATGTTTTGATATGGTTATTTAAAGAGTTTGGACAATTTGTAGATATTGTGGGATGTAGATATTTATGGTTATTTTGTAGAAAAGAGGTAATTCTCCTATTCCCTATTTCGTAATATCATATTAGGCCTAGGCCTTTTTTGTCGTTTTGAAAATATTCTAAGCTTTTGGAACATGTGCATTATATATTAGATCGATTGCACTTTGGGAGAAAATATATTTTTGGTTGATTTGGTAAGAAAAGGGGAAAATTCTAAATTCTAAACCCCGGGCCCCTTGAATCACCTATAAGCCTATATATGCTGTCAATTTTGCTGGTGAGAACCCTGCACCATCATAAATATAACAATATAATGTGGACACCCCTTTGATTTGTTAAAGGTTTGGGGAGGTCAAACGACATATATAGTCAATACTGGAGTCAATATAAGTATCCTGTGTGTAGTATCAACGTCAACAGATTCGTCCTCTTATAATATAATGCAAGGCGTCGCCAAAAACATACCTATGCGCGCCAAATTCAAGATTACTATGATCTGGATATAGAGGCCATTTAGGCCTGCATAGATGTAGGCCTACGTTTAAATTACATCGGATTCTAAAGGATTCATAGGGTGGGTGCATTTATAAATCCTGTCTCATAACAATTAAGTTCATTTTCTTATCATTTCAGGAACTTTGGTGCTAGGAACAATATGATTCAGGATGTCAAGTGGATGGTGTCATGCTAAAGCAAAACATTATATCATTCCCCAGCGCATCCACCTTCCATGCTGTCGGCTCTGCATTTAATCTAAATATTACATACAATTCCTACTTCACATCCACCATTGACATCTCAATCGACCCCAAAATGGTCCAGTGAAGTAGAATAGCACAGAGTGACATGGGCTACTAGATGGTACCTTATATCACTAGACCAGATCGTGATCGCTGCACCTCACCTCACCCTTTTGCCTAATTTATATTATAATATATACTATATTACTTGCGAGGTTATTGATATAAATATCAGATTGGTTCATGTCTATGGTATTGATTTCAAGATATACGGTAGGTAATATAGGTAAGTTCTTTATGGGGATAATTACAGTTCAAGAATGAGTGAGATCAATGTTACTACCACTGTGACGGTGTGTATGCCATACTAGTTTGATCCCAATCCTTTGTTCAAAACAACA
This sequence comes from Sthenelais limicola, assembly GCA_942159475.1. Classification (NCBI taxonomy): domain Eukaryota; kingdom Metazoa; phylum Annelida; class Polychaeta; order Phyllodocida; family Sigalionidae; genus Sthenelais; species Sthenelais limicola. The sequence goes on along the minus strand of OW804095.1, from coordinate 108,088,432 downwards.
ACTTAGAGTGTCAATTAATAAGTAATACATTTATGTTCAAGTTTGGCAATGTTACATATATTACAATATGTATGAATGCATGTATAACTGTTTTGACAATCTCACCCCCTTTAAAACCCTCAACTCATCTTGCCCATTCCCATCCCAACTCTCAAATCCTCTCATAGCCTCACCCCATCTCACCCCTCTCTCACACCTCCTCTCATAGCCTCACCCCATCTCACCCCTTCCTCACCTCCTCTCATAGCCTCATCCCTCTCTCACCTCCTCTCATAGCCTCACCCCTCTCTCACCTCCTCTCATAGCCTCACCCCTCTCTCACCTCCTCTCATAGCCTCACCCCTCTCTCACCTCCTCTCATAGCCTCACCCCTCTCTCACCTCCTCTCATAGCCTCAACCCTCCCTCACCTCCTCTCATAGCCTCACCCCTCTCTCACCTCCTCTCATAGCCTCACCCCTCTCTCACCTCCTCTCATAGCCTCACCCCATCTCACCTCCTCTCATAGCCTCATCTAAATAACCATGGTTTAAGTACAAAGACGATTTCTGCTATCAATGACTGGAATATTTCAAATTTCGCAAAGAATTTATGCATAAATATGGTATATTGTACTAGCTTAAGGTGATTTGCTCAATGTTATTGAGTTTATATTATTATATTTATGACCCAAGTTTGTGTGCCATTATTGTTCATGATTCTTGACAGAATGTGTCGTCCAAAGCTGGTGCCGATATCAAGCAGTATTACTTATGATATTATTGTACTCTTTGAGAAATAGTTGTATTTTGTTTTTTATAGTTGTGTATTGATACAACAAATTGATAGGAATCTTATAAGTTGATATGACACCAGAATCAGAGAATCAGCGATTTTTGTGAGGTGATTTTTATTTTTATTTTTATTTTTATTTTTAAGTTGTATTTTGATGTACGATTCCAACGTTTCGGTACTAGGGTGTACTTTCATCAGGGAATGATAAACATAAATATAGTAGGATTATATTAAAAATATGTAACATTGATTACCATGGATACAATCAATAAAATGAAAAGCAGCATTCTGATTGGTTAAAGTGATATTCTGCACAGTTTGGTTGATAGTAGGACTATTGAGTCGAGTATAGGTTTATTTAAAAGCTCTTCCGTGGCTCTATACTGTGAGAACATTGAATATATGAAAAAAAATTGTCATATATAACATGACGTTATTACCAACTGGTTATGAATTTTTAATTGTTTAACGACGATCAATTCAATTGTTAATAACACTATCCGATAAGTATAACTAGTCACTATTGTATTTACAAAATGTTCTGGTATTTGTCTCTTAGTCGATCTTCAGGTATTCTTTTACGATCATTACCCCTTGCATAGCCCTCCCTACATCTTGGTCTATGCTGCTAATCATTCTCCATAGGTTGTAGGCCGCCACGGATGTCTATGTCTATACCTGTCTGTCTCTGCTAACAAGCTATACATGGTATTTTGTTTGGTGTCAGATGCAGTGTATAAGGATTTAAAACTCAGTTTCCATATATAATTTGTATATATAATGTATATAATTTGATGATCATGTTGGATATGATATGATCATGTTGGATATTGATATTTCATGTGATTATGTGATTATTGTATTCATTATGTTGGAGTATTATTTCGATTTTGTTGAAATAAAGAAGTTTTGCCAAAAAGAAATGTGTATTTTTTGTATATATTGAGTTTTCAAAGTGATTCAGCATGTCTTAATGATAGGGAAATGATATAATTTAAAATTCCCAATTTAAAATATTAATATGTGTTATATCAAATGAACAATGGACCATTCAACTAAAGCATCTCAAACTCCTAATACCAGTAGACCTAGAGCTACCACCCCACCACCCTCCCACCCCACCACCCTCCCACCCCAGGGATATAAGATTTTAGTTCTGCAAATATCCACCAGTGGCGCTACCGATTTTAGTTCCAAAAAAATCCGCCGCCGGCGCAAAGTGGCGCTGCCGTCGTGGCGGCGGCCGCGACGGTCAGGACCGTCCATCAGGGATTGGGCGATGGTCAGCTGACCGTCGGCCAGCACGGACCGACGGTCAGTGACTGGCACCTCTGCTGCCAGCCATTGACAGTCGGATTGAGCCCAAATGACCGTCGGTCAGTAATACAGTGTGGGAAAAATAGACAACTTAAATATCATTGAGGAGACGGTTTGGATGACCCTGGGAACATCTAGAACTAAACATTTTGTTATATAGAAAGATAATTAAGACCTGCTTGGATAGCCACGAACGTGGTGATGTCAACGTACAGTCTGTTGATATATATTATTAGACAAGATGCAGGATTCTGCTACTGAGGATGTACATGGAGGATCATAAGAGAAAATGCCTTGGTATATACTGTCCGACTGCTAGACATCAAAAGAGCTACCAAAGTATTCACCTGATACACGCGGCTTGGGGGTAAGGGGGTATGTGCATTAAAATTCTAAAAAGTCCACGGAGTGGCAAGTATAAAAACAATTTGAATACATATCAATAGTCATAAACTAGACGACATAGACAGTGAGGTTCTCACCCGACCTTTTGAAGGGATAGAAATATTGTAAAATCGCTAAAACTAGTAAAAGCAAATAAATCTCCATGGTACGACGGATTTACCTTCAAATTTTACAAGTTCTTTTGGTACGCCATCCACGAAATATAGAATGTAGTCTCACTGAAGTAAAGATATCCGAGATCCAAAGCAGAGGGATGATCAGTGTTCTGCCCAAGAAGGAAGCCGATTAACGCTTCGAGGGAATTGGAGGGCAATACCATTATTAATTTAATATCGAGATCAAAACACCAAATCCGGAAATGAGACGAAGTTGGATATGTGTTGCTGAATGATGTTTATTAATGTTTACAACGTTTCGAATAATCATAATATATTCTTCATCTAGAAATCGTTGTTCCATTATTTAATGTTGACTATAACATAATTTCAAACGCAAAAGCAGGGAGATTAGACTACCACCTGGTTGACATTATTAGTAACGACCAATTCGGCTTTTTAAAGGGAAGATATATAGGTAGGCCTATCAGGAAAATCAACGATATAATCGCTATTTTAAAAAAACATAAGAAACAAGGCCTAATAGCATCTTTAGGATTACTAAGGCATACAATACGATGTCCCACAATATAAAAAAAAACAAGAAATATACGAGCGCTTTGCACCGGTTGTGAGCGATAGTTCGATTATTTAGTAGGCTATAAGTATAAATATCCGAATAAATATTAGTATAAATATAAGCATAAATATCAGTATAAGTATGGGATTAATCTGTACATATGAATTAGACTTTAATAATAAAAAAATCCGAATAGAACAGGATAGTATATACTATAGGTAAACCAGATGGTAATATTCTTCAAAATGTGATTAATATTGTTATCAATGTAACTTATTTTCTTATTGTTTATGTATCTGTCAGAAGGCCTACTCAGTTGAGGCAAATATCCATTTCTGTATAGATTTTACATAAGCACACAGGGAAAGAAATGAAGAAAGCAGAAAAAGATCTAACATCACCACCAAACTTGAAGATACATGGAGTAACACCATGCACAATCTTCATGCTACTGTAATTCCCTTTAATAATTATGGAAAACAAATACCAGAACTACCCCTCAACAGATCATTGCAAGGATGTG